>CM028136.1:728802500-738155000 GCA_016271365.2 Neoceratodus forsteri | reverse complement strand
CCGTGGACTCTACCCTCCCTACCCATACCCTGCCCATGTATATATCCCATCCCTTCTTAAAACCTTCCACTGATTCTCTTGATGCCAACTCCTCAGGTAGTGCATTCCAAGGCATCACCAACCTTTCCGTGAATTAATACTTTCTTAGGTCTCTCTTATACTTCCCTCCAACCAGTTCGTTTATGTAGCAGACAGGGGAGCCCACACCTGGTACTGCTTTTCTTGACCCCCCTCCCCTGCAGATCACCAGTCCCCTTTCCCATTTTGAAGTTCACGGCACCGGGGTGACCACCCCTGGGCTGCAAAACAGTCGCCTGACACTGGAGTGCCCAATCCCCAGTGTTGGAATGTCACTTGTCTCCTGAAAATAAGAAAACCATTCCTCTTCTTTTTTGCAGGAAAAAAAAAAAAAAAAAAAACTGTCCTTTGCCAATCTAACCCCCACAAATATACACACATACACACACACTCACCTGAACAGGTCCCAGGGTGAAGATCCACTCTCCAATGGAAGACACAGCTTGCTGCTGGAACTGCCGACTGCAATTTGAGAAACTGAGAGATAAATGCATTTCAGTGTATTTGTCGGGTTTTGAACTTTGATGCACAACTTTCTCATTTTTGCATATTTTGACCCCAGATTTTCAACATGCCCTTTTTGGGACCCCACCTCATGACCAGTGGTGGAATTACGCACATCGGACCCAAAAGACGAATTTGCGGTCGTGTGGGGAAATCACAGTTCATGCAGGATTTTCACTGCCCTTGTTCATGAGGTGAGGGTCTTTAGAAGGCTATGTTGAAAATTTGGGATCAAAATATATAAAAATAACAAAGTGATATGCGTACTTTCAAATTTTACTCGCTTGGTAATTTTAAATATTTGTAATTTTAAATATTTTGACCCTAAATTTTCAACATAGCCATTTTTCACACCACCTCATAGATATAATAGCTGTCATTTTTTCAAATCCTGGCCAAAATGTGTGTAATGCGCACCTGTGGCTCTGAATGGCGTTTGATGCTGCGGGAATGACGTTTACGACAGGGATTTGAACATTTTCTACACTGGGTTCATGAGGTGGGGTAATAAGAAAGCTATACTGACCATTTGGTATAGAAATACAGTAAATGCCCAGGTTACGAGTGAGCGTTGCAGTACTTCACCGTTTACTCATAACTTCACTAATTTTCAGTATTTTGACTCCAAACTTTCAACATAGCCATTTTCTCACTCCACTTCATAAATGTGTCGTGTCATTTTTTAAATCCTAGACAAGATATGTTTTCTCATTTCCGGTGCGAAATTACATTTTGGGCCAGTATAATATAAATGGTTAATGTGTTTATAAGGCGAATCATAAAATGTGCATCTTGAAAATGTGGGGTCAAAATTGTAAAAAAACTGTAAATAATTAACAAACTTTGTGTGTAGTACCACTCTTGACCCCAGTGGGTATACTTTGTGATCCTGTGCTGGTGAGCTGAGTTTGGGGGTGAGCTCAGTGACCCAGCTAGATGGAATGAGGGTGGGGGAATGTGCTGTTATGCACCCCCCCACCAAGGAATGAAAGGTGCTGGGCTGTCTGCCACGGGCCTAGGTACCATATAGTGAGGCAGCTGTCCTCTTGGCATGGGCCCTGTGCATTGGCTGACAGATGCACTCATTGCCCTGTGCATCTGTATCCTCAGCCATGTGCAAGGGCAGAGGGCCGGAGGGCCCTACGTTTCTGCATCCATCAAACAGCCCCATGAATTCTTCACATCCTCACTATTTAGTAGGTGGATGGAGACTTTCCTTAGGCGCAGGGCGAGGAGGTCCCAAAGGGACCTGCGTGAATGAGGAGGGCATGATTCCACTATCTCAAAGAAAGGAAATTCTTAGCAAAAACTTTGTTAATGCACTAATTAGGGTACTTTAACACCACAAAAGTAGGAAAATGTGGCGTTAGGATTGTCAACCTAACTCCCCACCCCTCAACCCCAGCAGCAAAAGGAAAAATATTAGGGTTTTGGGTCTCTGGAGTCTTGTTTAATCAGTGGTGGGGTCTTCCTTGGGGTACTCAGTCTTAATGCCCACCCTTTTCCCTGAGCAAACAACCTCATACATGATCTCTTTCTTCCTATGCAGGACCCTCGAGTCCTGTGCAGAAACCTACAACAAACTCAGTTGGCAACATGTGGCAGACATACTTCTTAACTTAGAAGAGTGCATCACTGTGAGGCACTGGCTTGGTCCTGTACTTCATGCTTGGACTGGAGGCTATGGTCTGGGGGAGGGTGACCATCACAGTACACAACCCAAGCAAGAACCCATCACTGGTTTGCCAAGACTCCAGAGACTCAACGCCTAATTTCTTTCCTTTTGTCCACTGGGGAGGGTTAATTGGAAACCCTAACCACATTTCCCTACTTTTATGATAAGTTACCCTAAGTGGTGCATTAAAAAGTTTTGCAAAGAATGTGTGTGTGTGTGTGTGTGTGTGTGTGTGTGTATGTATGCATGTGTATAATTGAAACCCTGCTCAACCCTAACTATAGTGGAGCTACCGTGCTACTATAATAAAAGGATGGTCCTCTATAGCCCTCAGGGAGGAAAGTGATACTGGCAGTGACAGCAGCTTTTAAAGCCACAGTATGCCTAATGCCATACCATGGCTAATTTCCTCCGCAGTAGTCATTTGCTGTCCCATGCTGCCAAGTACCTCACTCAGGTCAGTGGCGTCTGAGATAAGATTTATGGGGTGGGGGTGGTGGTGGTGGGGGCTGCAGGATTAACCTGGAAAAAAATGCTGCAGTACAAAGGGGTAAATGAATAATCAGGAACTCCTGTTCTAATTAACGTAGTTCTTGTTCCTGAACATTCCACTTCAACTGATTATGAAGCAAAGTCCCAGTTTTGTCATTACGTTAGCAGTTTGCTACTATATTCATTTTCCTCTGTAGCTGCTGTTACGCTGTTCTGCCGAACTAATAACACACTACAACATAAGTATGTAGTAAGACACACCAGAGTACGTAATTATGGGAGAATAATTTCACGACGTGTGGATGTTAGGCATGAGGTGCTTGCACCGATTGCCTTTAAACACCCAAAAGCAAACAGTTATTCTGCCATAATTACTCATCTCTGAAGTGTCTTATTGCACTTGTAACTGTGAAAAAAAAGTATATTTTTAACTTTTTAGTTCTAAGTTTCTGCAAAACTTAAAGTAGCACATGAAGGGATACAATAATTAATCCTACAATACAATCCTTTTACAAAGGCAGAACTTGACACCCTCCCTCGAGGTACAAGATTAGGAAGTGCCCACAAAACATTTAATTTGTATGTTATCCCAACTGCTTTTACAGCACAGAGCGATTATAGGGGCTACATTAATAGGTTAAAAATAAGGATTCCATTCTTGCCATAATGGCATTATGCCTTCAAGTATCCGCTTGCATTAAAACAGGAAATAAACACTTTGAGAACTGTCATCCTGAGGGTGACCTAGAATCTAAATTAGAAAGAACTAACCACATGTAAGTACACAATAAGGTTTATGAAAATGCCCCCCTGTAACACACTGTATCATAACACTGTATCATAATCTGGAATCACACAGAAATTACAGGGACATTATGTGAGCGCAGACATTTGAATCCACCCCCTTCCCCGGCAGCAGTAACACCATGATTAATAGAATATATAAAACACTCTTGTCTGGTGTAATTACCCAACATTTAGGGATTTTCTACAACTAAGGTATTGACTAGGTGGAGGCAGTTCTGCTGGCTGAAGACATATCTAAGTATGAAGGAATTTAGAAAGAAACACCATCAGTACGCCACGCGGTCTGCCCCACCCCCACCAGTCCGAATGTAACCTAAAGAAGAAAATACATAGATTTATACAACATGTGTGTGCCTCTTTTCAGGAAGATGAGATATCTCACTGACCACATGTGAGATCACTTTTTATTTTCACAGTTGGGTATGTCACAAGTTTTGGAACTCATTTAGAATGTTCGGCCTCAGTAACAGTACTAACCATATTCAAATGCAAATAACTTTAAAAGTGAAAATGATAGCATTGTACTGTGAGCCCGAAAGTTGTTAAGCACAAAAAGATATACCAAATGAGTGGTGTTTCATTTATAGCTACTTTTTTTTATAATTAAACAGCAGAAAATGTATTTTCTTTTCACTTTTTCAACAAACAAATGCTTATAACTTTAAAACGAAAAATGATGCCATGGTACTGTGAGCACAAAATTTGTTCTGCACAAAAAGATCTACAAAACGAGTGGTGTTTCATCTATGGATACCTTTTAGTTTTTTTTTTTTTTTTTTTAATAATTGGCAAAAAACAGCACAAAATCCAATTTTTAACTTTTGCAACAAACAAATGCAAATAACTTCAAAACCAAAAAAAGAGAGACCCACAATTGTTGTATAAATCGAATATGACATGGGTGAGCATCAGATAGTAGAAATATCTCCATTCGCTGTCATTGAACTCTAGATATCTCACTCGTGGCTTAGCCACTCGTAGAGATATCAGAGTTCAATGGCAACAATATTATTGCTTTTGGTAACGGGTAAGTACACTAGGCATAAGAATGCCTATTTTCAGACTCGACCCGGGAGAAAACAGCTAAACATACATAGTTATACATGTAATGCAGCACATGAAAAGCAGCACAGTTCAGAGTAAAATCAAAACTTCAGGTGTGGGGAGACGTATCTTCAACAAGCCAGGAGAAAGTTAACAGTATAATGCAGTTACAATACAGTTTGGACAAGTAAACACAAGATCAATACAATGTGAGAAAACTGGCATTGCAGGAGAGGGCATACCTAAAAACAATATAATAATAAGTCCCAGTTTAATGGTTAAAGAACGGGGGGGGGGGAGGAAGGGAGAGTGGTAGAAAGGATAGAGAGAGAGAGAGGGTGGGAATGAGAGAGAGGACATGAAAGAGGGTGTTAAGAGAGGCAGGGAATAGGTGTCAGAGAAGTGGATTATTTAGAGAAAAACAGGGCAAGGAGAGGAAAAAATAATAGTCTACGGTGGATTAAAGCAAGTGCAGGGGTTGGTATCATGCAGATGCTTGCAGTGAAGTTTCTTAAAGCTAGCATGGGTGGTCGCTCGACGAATAACTTGAGGTATGATGTTCCATTATTTTGGAGCTGTGTGAGAGAAAGTGAGTGCACCCATATTGGTTCTGCATCAGGGAATGTGAGAAGGGGTTGGTCAGTCGATCGTAGCCCAAAGGAGAGAGGTTGTGAGTCCAGTAGGGAGGCAAGGGATAGGGTGAGGCCTGATCTGGCAACACTGTCAATTAGTGAGCCAAAAGACTGGAGTCGGTAGGCAGAGGGGCACGGCCATTTTAAGTCAGCATAGAGCTGCGGTGGTATTTGTAAGTGGGATGCAGAGGCATAGTGGCAGATGCTATTAAAGGTGGTGTCCCATTTATGGAGGGAGGATTTGGAGGCTGATAGGTAAGTGACTGAGCTGTATGCTAGGGCTGGGAGAAGAAAGCCTTGTGCCACAGCTAGTCTAGCCGAAGGGATAAGGGCATAGCTAGTACAGTAGGCACTTCCTATCTTGGCATTGACCAATTTACAGGTGGTTGTAATGTGCATGTCAAAGTCTAGAGATTCATCAAGAGTAACACTCAGATATTTAAAGGATTTGGTGCTAATCAGTGGGGAGCTGTCCGCATACAAGATTCTATGGGCATTATGATTTGCTTTAAGTCTACCAGACGAGCCAAAGAGCATGGAATATGTCTTGCTAGAGTTGAGAACAAGTTTTGTTCTCGTGAGCCAGGATTAAATACTCTGAGAAGTCCAGGCAAGAGGGTGGTAAGCTCATGCATAGTTCTAGCACTGTGGTAGATAACCAGGTCAACAAAGCCGCAGAGCAGAGATGAGCAGTTTGGCAAGGAATGGGATGCTGTTAATGAAGAGAGAAAAGCAAGGGGCCAAGTATAGAGCCCTGGGGCACTCCAACGTGAATAGAGGAAAGGTCTGATATGACTGAGTTGAAAACTACAGCTTGTTTTCTGTCGGACAGGTAGCTTTTGAACCAGGCCACTGCATCAGTGGAGAAACCTAGGGAGCGTAGTTTTGTAAGAAGAAGGGTATGGTTAACCAGGTCAAATGCCTTAATTAAGTTGATGAAAACCACACCTGTCAGGAGGCCTGAGTCCATGGAGGCATATATGTCATTTATGAGCTTGAGGAGGTGCTGTGTCCTTTACGGAAGCCATGCCATGAGCTAGAGAGAAGTTTGTATTTCTGGAGATATTCTATGGATTGGGTGGACACTAGTTTTTCCAAAATTTTGCTAAGCACAGAGAGAATTGCAATAGGGATGTAGTTCTTTAATTTCTTTAGATCATCCTTTTAGGAATTGGGTGACTTTGGTTGTTTTCCAGATATTAGAACTATACCACATAGAGACAGGTTGAAAATTTTGGTTGGGGAGAGGCTGTAAGTGGAGCAGCTGCTTTCAGGAGCCTAGGTTCCAGACCATCAGACCCCGAGCTGGCAGTGTTGGGAATGGAAAGTAACAGTTTTAGCACTTCTTCTCTTTTAATGCTCTGGAACCTAAATAGGGGGTATGAGAGTGGAGGTTTGGTATTGCTAGGGGGTGCAGTGGTGTAGGCAGGAGGGAAAGAGGTGAGGTAATTTTGTTAGATCTGAGAAATGGCTAATGAAAGGGTTGGCTGTAATCACCGGATTGTTGCAGTATATGCCATTTAACAGCATATCACTTGTGTGGTCCCTGTGATTTGCTCCAAGGAGTGTTTTTTATGGTTGACCAGAATTTCTTAGAGTACCCTGATGCTTTTATTAGTAGGTCCTTACAGAATGAGCTTTTGGCTAAGTGAATGTTTTTCTTGCATGTGTTTCTCAGAGAACGGTAGTGATTATTGTCGGTCGGCATCCCAGTGGTTTTGAAATGCCGCCACGCTTTGTCCCTGGCCCTTACTTGGGTGAGCAGGGCTTTAGTTAACCACTTAGTCTGGGTTCCACGAATACGGCGGGTGACACGGGGAGCATAGGTGTCTTGGAGCAGACCAAAGGGGGTCAAGAAGTAGTCTAGAGCTGAATGGGCATTTGTTGAGGTGTAGATGGGAGACCAGTCAATCGAAGAGAGATGATATGTGAACTGTGCTGAGTTAAAATTGGCTAAATTGCGGAAGGTAATGAGTTTTTGAGGCGGAGATGGTTTACTGGTAGAGCGCCAGATGCAGTAGATTGGGGAGTGATCACTAATAGCAAGGTAATCTTGTGGAGATATTTCTGCTGTCTCACTCTCACCCATGTCATATCCCATATATGTTACCCATCAGTTATAGTATATACCACATTCAGTGTTCCACATTGCGTGAAAATATAGAGCGGTGGTAAGGGGAGGAGCCACAGGGGGCCGGGTCACCAGGGGCGGAGCTACCGGTGGGCGGAGTCAGTCGGGATGCAATAAATGCATAAGAAACAAGAAATCAGAGTAATATGATGATCTGGAGGCCTCTGTAGTATGCAGCAGCAAATAAAAAGTGTGATAAAACATACTGGAGAACCTCTGCATTCTAGTAGCAGGCCAGCAACAGTTTGTGAGAGTCTTAACATTTTGGTGAGGCCATACTACAACTCTTTACTAGTGCCTGCAAGGCCAAGATCTAATCTTCGGTTTCGCAGTCCTGCCCAATGAGCTGCAGCTTCCAAATAAGGGAAACTGTCAACATCGGGGCCCTCAATTGAGATAAGCATAAGTGCATTTAGCACACTGGCACTTAATCTATTTCGTCTCATGCTTTTATTCGATTCAGTGCAGAAACCCTCTCACAATCTGCAGTTGACATGGGTATTATCATTGCCAGCTCTGCCAAAGTAGATATGTTTGGATACAGGTCTACATACTTAGTAGTTAGAGCTGCAGCACATCAGAAATAGTCTTAAAGGCCTATCTTTCTGTGAACATGAGACTACGAGAGAAGCCCATTCCAGTGCAGAAGCATCTACATCCACAACAGTAGCATACTAACCAAGAATAATCTCAAGGCTATCACTATCATACCTTCCAACTCTTCAATATCAACTTCCTGTATCATGTGGGGTCAAAGATACTGAACGCATCCAAAAGTTCTGTGCTTGGAAACCTTTGTTCAATTTGAGCAATTAGGGCCTAATAAACTTGTCATGCACAGAGGTTGTGAAATGATTCAACTGTGGTTCACTAAATGGCAAGTTCAGGCCAGTATCATTCAGGAGTACTAGTTCAGGCGAAACGGAGGAGAAGTACTGACCAGGTACCAGTAGGCGTGCCCTAAGAATCTCTAAAGTGGAATGTAAATGTCTCTTTATATCAGTAAAATTCAGAGCTGATGTTTGAAAGCATTTAGATAAGATGCTAAGGTGTGGAAGTATGTCACACATCATGCATAAAATAGAGAACAACTCCCAGTTTTCCACCATTTTACTAGGCCCACAGCTTGGGATCATGCCTTTCAGAGGCTCTCTATGCAAGGACGTAACAGATGGGAAAATCTTCTGTAGTGTGTCACATGCTGCATCATGGGACAACCACCTAACTGCTTTTGCCTGTTTAGGCTTTAAAACAGGGTTTTCCATTGCCTACTGAATTTCTTTTCAGGGGCAGCCATGCAACAGCAGAGTTTTCATAATATCTGTATGTGATCTAGTGTTTGATTAAACTTTTAATGACGCTCACTTCATTTGCTGCTGCCTTTACAGCCAAGGCCTCCCGTGAGCCATACAGTGATTTTCAACAAGAATTGGGCTGATCTTTTCAGCTTTTAGCCACCCGTTTTGCCTGTCTAGCATAACGGCTGCTCCATCACTGCCTAACCCTGCAAGATGATCAACCGAGATTTGATTATCAGAGAACCCAGCATTTTTTTAACAATTGTGTCTGCCTTTCCATCAATTAGTTCCTCAAGTCCCAGGAAAGAAACCTTGGCTTCTTCTTGCAGTACATACCATACAAAATGAGCTGCTTTATAACAGCAATATCAGTTGTTTCGTCCACTAAATATGAAAAAATTTGGCAGCCTTCAAATCTGCAAGAACTGATCTCCTGACCACCTCACCCAGAGAGAGAACCATTTCTCTGACAGTTCGATCAGAACGATATTTACAACATCAGCAATATGTATATTGTCTAGGTATTTGCATCCCAATGATTTGGCGAGATCCAGCAGTGAGCCATATTTCGCTGTGTGAGGCAGCTCATTTTTATTAGCCAGTACATGCAACGAAGGGATGCCACAAAGCCTTTGTTCCAGGGTCATGGCCTGCTGCATTGCCTGCTCTATTCCACCTTTTGAAGCTGAAATTCTACAGTTAGCTTCCAGTTCAGAAGCAACAACGTGAACTGAACTGTTCTGATGCCTTTTTATAGCATCTTCTCTGAATGTCTTAAACCCACTGAGTACCCAAATTGTTCCTGATTTGGGCATCTGTTTATGTTTTATGCAAAATGCACAAAACATGCCATCATTTTCTTTGTACTGTAACCAACAGTATTTGTTAAGCCAGCCAGTATAAAATCCTGTTGCTCTATGCTTAGAGGTGTTTTTTTCTGTATTACAGGAGGAAGTGCAGGGAGTTTTTTGGACAATGACGTCGATATCAACTGGACCAACTGGCATTGTCCCAATCATCGACTCACAATTGTCATCTTGATCAGGATGTTTCGTTTTGAGTTAATTTGAAACCAAAGTTAGTTTCTGCATTGTGTACAATAAAGCTTTTTTTCCTAATTGTTGTCGTGTGTTTATTTGTCAATACAGAATGAGAACTTGGTAATGCTGGTTGAGCCCAAATATTTTTCTCACACAAATATTTTTTATTCCTGAATCAGGGTTCAGAACAAGTGACCACTGGCTGAGCAAGACTGCACAACCTGACTAGTGGGACAGACCCCTGGTGGTACAGTTAAGGAGACCAGAATTTTTTTCTCACACAAATTTTTTTTATTCCCTGAATCAGGGTTCAGAACAAGTGACCACTGACAAAGCAAGACTGCACAACCTGACTAGTGGTGCAGATCCCTGTGGCACAGTTAAGGAGACCAGATTTTTTTTCCTCACACAAATATTTTTTATTCCTGAATCGGGTTCAGAACAAGTGACCACTGGTTAAGCAAGACTGCACAACCTGACTAGTGGGACAGACCCCTGGTGGTACAGTTAAGGAGACCAGAATTTTTTTTCTCATACAAATATTTTTTTATTCCCTGAATCAGGGTTCAGAACAAGTGACCACGATAAGCAAGACTGCACAACCTGACTAGTGGTGCAGATCCCTAGTGGCACAGTTAAGGAGACCAGAATTTTTTTCTACACAAATATTTTTATTCCCTGAATCAAGGTTTGGAAATAAGTGACCACTAGCGAAGCAAAGCTACTGTGACTGGTGGAACAGAGACCATAGACCCCCTGGTGGCAATATGTGGGCTTCTGCTAGCTTTATTTTCTTTTTTACTTTTTTGCAGCTAGTAATTCTCTCTTTTTTTTTTTTTTTATAAAGCAGCACTCAGAGGAGAAAATAATGCCTAGAAGGTCCTCTAAATCTCTCCCACCGCCCTTCCCTCACTCACAACCCCACTCCACAGCAATGCAGAAATAGTATATCAGGCTCAAAAGAATAATATGGGCATGTGAACAGTCAAGCTATCACACACACTACTGGCTCTGCAGTGCTACACTTATCTTCCTTTTTTTTTTTTACAAAATTCTTTTTTTTTTTTTTTTTTCAAAGCAGCAAGAAAATCAAATTGAGGAGTGAGCTGCCTAGTACTAGCCTCTGTGAGACCACCTCTCCTCCGCTCCCCCACTCCACTAATGCTAGTGCTATTATTAAATGCAGTCAGGCTGAAAAATGTGCTCAAAACTGTCTGACAAGCTGCTCAGTAAAACGCAACCGATGCTGACGTCCAACACAAAGTCAGAGATCCACTCGACGCAAGACTCAAGCCGAATGTAAGCTCCAAAGTGACAGTCTGTACTTAACTGGGACTTACCCAAAGTAAACTAGCCTCTGATAGGGCAAGTCAGCTGTCACTCCCTGCAGATTTGGCGCCTTTTCCCGAAGCGACCTGGTGACCATCGGAGCAGTCAGTCACATGATCGTGGACTGCCAGCAGCCGAACTGTGCAACCTCCCACTGTCACTGCCAGCACCGAACTGTGCAACCTCCCACTGTCTTTCTCGTGCAATGCAAGGAGCACGGATGGGTTCTCGTGCTCGCGCATGCTCCTAGCGCGAGTACGAGGATTTAAAGTGACAGGCAGCTTTGAAACAGTGGCGGGACTTTAAAATGAGAGGCGGCCATTTAAGATAGCGCGGCGGCCCGCCTCTCAGTTGTAATGAATGGGGAACACTGCACATTGGATCAGAGCAGTTAGTAAAAGTCAGCATATAATCCCATGAACTAGGCTGCATCGAATCTCCCCTGAAGTTCAGAAAGGACAGGACACATTTCAGACAGGCACACAGGGCTTTGGGTGTCATCAAGTAGGAATCCTAGGTCTTAATGATTTTAATTTGGCCCCATTTAGACCGCAACCCCTCTGCACACACAGTACTCACAAAAGTTAAAGTCCTATATGCCACCCAAACAGTCAGTCGCCTGCCCCGTCCTCCACTCCTGATGAACCTCCCTAAGTCCCAGCCAGTTCGGCTTCAGTCCGATGTTGCAGCTTGCTAGCTTCTGTTGTGTCATGAAATAAATAAGTTTGGCCATTCCAGAGAACTTTAAATTTAGCTGGGATGAGGAGCTGGTGCTGAATTTTATGGGCATGCAAAGAAGACGCCACCCTGTCAAATGCGTTCCTCCATTGCCACGTAGAATAAGAGAGAGATCAGAAAACAGCGAAATATCTGTATTGCCATAGCAGAGTTGTCTTTTTCTCTTGGCTAGTGCCAAAATCTTATCCGGGACTCTGACTCCATTGTACATCACGAGCAGGGTCCTTGGTCCCAGTTCTCCCAGTGCTGCTCTGTGAGGCATAATTCTGTATGCTTTCTTCAGGGCTAGGGCCGAATCCTCCTCAGACATTCCCAACATTTGTGGCAGCATCAGCTGGATAAAATGCAGAAGGTCTTCTCCTTCAGCCTGTTCATGGAGCCTGATAAGTTGAATGTTGCGCTCCATAACTCGATTCTCCACATTTTCTAGTTATTGTCTAAGTAGGGAGTTCTCTGTAATTAATTTAGTAGTTGCATCGATTGATTTGATAAGATGCACCTTCTGCTCTCTGTACACTCTGCTCTAGCCCATCCACACTGGTTTCTAATGTGCCAACCAATGGAGTCAGTGCATCCAATTTCTTGTCCATAGCCTGTGTGGTCTTCGCAAGCTGTGCTAGGGTCGAGTTCAGTGTGCTGAGAGACACCTCATCGCACCCTTCTTCACCACCACCCGAGGCTTCATTGTGCGGTTGAGGCCTGCCGTCTTGTGGCTGAGAAGATTTTGGTTTAAAAAGTCAGGTGAGACAGTATTCCTTGATTTACCATCTGTGACTTCTGATGCCAGATGCTGTTTAACGAGAAGGGTGTTGAAATGTTAACTTGTAGCAGAATTTTATAGAAGTGAGGCTGTATCCCTGGGAGCTCTGCACAGGAGCATCTGATCTGCTGCCAAGCCACGCGCCCTCTTTGTAATTTTTATGCAAAAAATACGATACATTGTGTTAATGCATGTAAAACAATTTATTAAAATATTGATAAAGTAGTTCCTTTCAATAGTAAGGGAATCCCAGAACTGTAAATAGTGACTGGTAGTCTGACTGGCACTTCAGGCACTGGAGAGTGTAGTGATTTGATGTGGTACACAGGCTCGTGGTCTGAAAGAAGTACACGAGTGTAGTTATGGTCTCATAATCCACTTGTAGCAGTGAAAAAATGTCTTTCTAATTTTTTTATTCAAAAAATATGCACAGTGTAAATGCAAGTAAAACAGTAAATTTATTGCAAGATTGATAAAGTAGTACCTTTCAACAGTGAGGGAATCCTAGAACTATAAATAGTGCCTGGCAGTCTGACTGGTACTTCAGGCACTGGAGAGTGTAGTGATTTGATGTGGTACACCGGCTCTTGGTCTGAAAGAAGTTCACGGGTGTAATTATAGAGCCAGATATCCAAAACTTTGCCCCAGGGCTAAATTAGCACTGCCCAGCGGGCAGACGTAGCCTGGAGCAAAAAAGCAAGCTGTATTCAAAAGGAATAGCCCGGTGCAAAACCAGCTGAATATAGCAAGCAAAGGAAGCTGGGCAAACAGGGCCAGGAGTGCAGGGCAAAAATAGCCTGGGACTAAGACAGCACTGAATATAGCAACAGGGAAGTGCACGCTGCTACTGCAGCTCATTAGACCCTGGAGAAAGCCAGTGTTGCAGGTGGAGAACATTGTGTGTAATTGCAAACAGATGTCTTGCATCTACTGCAAACAACAATGTAAGCCACAAACTGCAGAACTATGCTATACTGAAGTGAGGTTTGCCGAGGCTAACGCAGTTGTACAGTGCTAACACATTAGCCCGGTGCAAACTGGTTGGCCCGAGGCAAACGGGAGCTATATTCAAAGCTCCCATGCAAATGAGCCTACTTAGGTAATTGGTGGGCAAACAGGTACATTTCCATCTCATTAAGTGCTACTTAGCATATAGTACCATGCAGTTAGCCCGGTGCTACTACATGGAGCACAAAGCTCCCCCTTTTTGGTTGGAATGGAAGTACAGGCTGGATGCTGCAGGCCAAGGCATGCCGACAGCATCCCTTGTTGGTCGGAATAGAAGCACAGACTGGAAACAGCAGGAACTGTGTGCTGGCAGGCACAGTCGGTGCATACAACACACCCATGCATCTGCAAGCAGGACCTGTATATCTACTGTACATCTATATATTTTTATATATAGCTATACAGATCGATAGCTACACACAGATACACTGCCCGTGGCCACACATTCCCTGGAGGACACCCCCCCCCCCAAAAAAAAAAAAAACATAGGTACCCCACTGCAGTAGTGGGTGAAAGACAGTGGGGGGACACAATGCACAGGACAGGCATAAGGCAAACCTGGTGGGGTGGGAATCCATAGGCTGCAGGTTCACTAGGATATACAGCATATCATTAGATAGGGAAACAGGGCAGAATGCCGCTGCAGTCCTTCCCTCCCATCATGGTCCCTGTCCTGGTGTGCCTGTCACACACCCTACCTCTGAGTTAGTGGTCTCCCCCCTCAGATCCCCACCTCGAGTTGCAGGCGTATTTTTTTCAGGTTCAGGTCCTCATTCAGGATGTTATTGGCGACGTTGCTCTTCATTATTACGGCCAGCTGCTGATTGTGGGTATGCAGAGCACAGAAGAATGAGCCTTGACTACTCGCAGTGCCTGCGTGACACTGCAGCTACGCCGCCGGTGGTGAGAGAGGCAGAGCCGGCTCGGCTCTCTTTGTGGATGTCATTGGGATGAGCGAGGCCCCACCATGCGGTGGGGACCACTAGAACCAGGAAAATATGATGTTTACATGTACCGGGGTTCGGATTCGCTGCAGGGTGGGGGACCACTAGACTACCAAAGGAAAATACAACTTACATGTACTGGGGGCTGGAATTCATGCTTGATATACCGTGGTTATGGTGTCCACGATGTGGGGGCATCACGCATTACCGCCAGCTTTTTCCAGCGGTATCTAGCGCGCTGCATAATGTCCAGCGTGGTGCTGTACCTTTGAATATGCTGCTGCTGGCATTCCTGGGCACTCCCCTGTCCACACCCCTGCATACCATTATTTGTTAGCATTGGCGCTACCACACAGCGCTGGCACTAATAGGGCTTTTGAATATTGCAGCCTCGCTCAAATCCAGAGCTATTCCGGCACCACGGATTTGCGCTAGGTGCAAAGGTTTGAATATCTGGCCCTTGGTCTCATAATTACAGTCCTTTACTAGTCTCTCAGACAATCAGAATGCTTGCATTTTTCTCACCATAACATTCCTTAAAGATGTTAAAAAATGATTGTTTGCTGAAATGATGTTGTTCTCGTCTAGATAATTCCCAGTATTTTAAACCAGAGGAGTTAAGAAAAAACTGCCATCAAAATGTCATCTCTTGCAGCGATTGTCTACATCTGGAATCAGTTGGGAGATAACAAAAGAAGAACTGATACAGAAGTCTCATGTGAGTTACAGTTATTCTCTGCTGTTTTAGATCATAGTCTGCTTCTGTGTTGTAGTGCTGTCAGGCAGTGATGATTTAATTTGTCCAATAAATGTCCATTAACTCTGGCAAAAGAGATGTAAAATGAACATTATCGGATGTTTTTCAACAATTGTAGCAGTTGCCAGTATGATTTTTCGTTAATATGTTTTCTTTCCTTATCCAGTGAGTCGGTCCCCTTCAAACCATCCAGAAAACTTTGATCCCCCATGTACTAGCGCCATGGTCACTGGCCCCAGATCCGCACTGCCTGTCCCCTCCTATGCTGTTCAGGACCCACTCCCTATGGGTGTGGCTAGTCAGGGGTTGAGCCTGCTTGAATTTAACTGGGGGAGAGTTCTAGGTGCTGCAGTAGGGCTGGTACAGCATAGCAGCATTAGTCACACCTGAGTGCTAGCAGTGTTTCCACCCCATTATGGCGCTTGAGTACTTGCTTGTAGTCAGCTGAGTGTATGATGTTTTCATGTCCTTCATCAGTGACGTGTTGTCACATGTCACACACCAGTGGCAGAATCTCCCACCACCACAGTTTAGGGCCACACATTCCTGCCGACATGACTCCCTCACTGGGCTACCAGGTAACAATTTTGTAATGGTCCCTCACTCCCTTTAGGGTGGAGACATCGAAATAAATAGTTGGCTCTGCTTCTGCCACCTGATGGGTGACAACCCAAGTTTAGGAAACAGTGTGGGCCAACTCTTCATGGAGCTGCCACCCCATTTGGTCATGTCCACAAACCTCCTCCAAGCCTCGAGAATTGTTCTTCCTGGTCCTAGTCACTCTTCATTAAACCTTCACGACCCGGACTTTCCCTTCCAGGTAGGTCCGACCAGATGCACCAGCCAATACCATTCAGTTTTATGGACAGCCCCAAATGCATTTTAAGCAGTACTAGTGTATACATGCAGACTGGGTTATTTTATTCAGAAACGCGCAACCACGTACAAAATAGTACATTGTTGTTTCCTCTTTTATTTAATTAGGGGTGGGTGACTGATAAATTGGGTCCTGTGTAATTGACAGGCGCAAATTAAATATTTTACAAGTCAGTCATGGTGAGAATAGTCTATGTTCTAGGATCGTGGATATGTTGTTCATCCACACTTATTGGCATGTCCCTTTCCCCTTTAAGGATCACCGGAAGTCTTCAGGCTGGCTCCTCCCACCCACCTGGGTGGTATATACCTCGGCTCCGCCCCATGATGCCAGAGCTTCCTTTCCGTTGGAAGATTCAGGTTGCCTCCCTCATGCTTATGCATTTTGTAGGCCCTGGCTTTCAAAACTTTGGATTTACCAAAATTAAAACTCATTTGAGCTAGCAGTCATGTTTTTTTGCCTTTGATCATGGAAGAAAAATCTTCCCCCGAATTTCACCGGTGTCCTTGCGGCCAGAAGATGTCACCCACCAGTCCCCATCTCACGTGCGTCTACTGCCTAGGTGTTGGCCATGATCTCATCCTGCAGTTTTTGCTTGGCCTTCCATCCCAATGTTCTGGACAACCGCCTGGCATGCTTAAAGTTGGGGAGGCCGGAGAAAAGGAACCCTCTAGTGAAGTCTAAGGAGGCTAGGTGGGCGGTTTCCGCAGCAGGGCTCTGGGCTAACAATTGGAACACATGACGGTGTTCGAGGAAGTAGCGGCTCGTGCGCTGACACTCTGGGCTTCTTCTGCTCCTCTTGACCTAGGCTCTACTTTTTCAGGCTCCTTCTGGGAGTTGTGCCAGTCTCTTTCCACCTGAGGAGAGGCCTGTGGGCTCACATTCCTCCCGATCCGTAAGCAGGAGAAGGAACCGGTAAACTTCGCTCGAGCGCTCTGGGACTGAGAGGTCCCAGTCCCAAGAGCATGCGGTCTTGACTTCGGTCGAGATCGCTTCTTCGGCAGCTTGGCTTTCGGATCTTCCGTCAGGCCAGATGATCGAAGATGCGGTCGACGAGGTGGAGATTGTCATCGACCCCATTGACCCACTGTCGCCGGCTCCGGCCGACTACTCCTTGGAAAGGACTCCAGTCCTTGTTTTCTTCGATGAGGACACCCAGCCCGCTGGTGTTCCCATCGAGGACCCAGTTCCGGACTCCTGGAAGTCACCGGTCCCACTGGTGTCTTCAGAGCGACTGAGTCGGCCAGCCCGATCTCAGTCGAGGTCTAGAACCTCCTCGACCGACAGGCCAAGGAAGAGCCATAAGCGCCTAAGAAGAGGTTGTCCTCGTCTTCCTTGGATGAGGAGAGGCTCCGGCAGAAACTCCGGCGCTCGCGCCGGACCTCATGTGGCAACAGCTGATCTTGTCGGGCTGCAGGCCGACTTGACTTCTTTCCTGGCCATTACTTGGCTTTCACCTCCTAGGCTGAAGCAGACTCCTCTGGAGCCGAAATCTTGTTCCCTCGCCCATGGAGCCGGCAAATCCACCTCTTGACTAAACTGGCCTCTCCACCCATCGTGGTGGAACCGCCACCTAAGCAGCCCGTGGAGGGCTCCTTCGAAGAAGACGGACCGGACACGGGCTTTCCGGCATTTATTGGTCAGTCACCCCTGACCGCCCTCGGCGTGTCGAGGGTGATTTGGGCGGCAGGCTGCTGTATCCCGACTCCTCGGATTGGATGTCACTGGGCTTCACTCTCATCCTGGGGATGATGAGCCATCCATTGGCCTAGGGATGAAGGAAGGTCCTTCCTCCTTCCAAGGGATCTTCACCTCATCTCTGAGTCCACAGGGATGCCCCTGGAACCCATCCAGAACAAGGCGGAGTACCCTCTTACGGACATCCTTAAAAGGGGGGATACCCCGACGGAGGCCTTTCCTGTGGCCGAGGCCATTGTTGGTCCAGTGCTCGAACTCTGGCAGCGTCCTGCCTCTTGTCCAGCACTGTCTGCCTGCATGGCCCGCAAGTATGGGGTTCACAGAGCACCCTTTGGCTGAGAGCCTGGTGACCGCCTCTGTGTTCAGGTGTTCTGGCAGTTCTCGACACTGACAGACCTCCCGAAAGAGTCCAAGCTCTTGGACCATTCGGCGGCGAGAAGGTCTGTGCGGCTTCCTCCTTGAGCCTTTGTCAGGCAAGTTCGGCCGTCATCATGGCACACTTCTCTCATGCCCTCCTCGGGTCATTAGACGAAGTCCTCCCACATCTCTCCATGGACATGCAGACCACGGTCAAGCAGGTCCAAGACCAGGGCCGAGAGATGGCCCTGGACATTGGGGACTCCTGTCCCAGCTCGATGGTTGCCGCAGTTGCCTCTCGCCGCAGGGCTTTGCTGAGGCACTCTTCCTTCCTGGCGGATACTCGGCACAAATTAGCTGACATGCCCTTCCTTGGCACTGACTTGTTCGGTCCAGGAGTGGCCGGTCACCTTCAGCGCATAGAGCAGTCCAGTACCACCTTGGATGCCACTTCTGCCAAGGGTTATTCGGGCAGAACCAGCAGCAGAAGAAGAAGCCCTTTCGCACTCTTCCCCTCGCGGTCGCAGTCCTCCTTCCAAGGGGACAGCAGCATCAGCAGCAGGCTCAAGCTTGCGCCCTCGGCCCAATCCTGGACCCTGACATGCCTGTAAAGGGCGAGGCTCAGGTTCCAGAGCACGCTGCCTCCTCAAGCCTGCTTAGTGGCCAGGGGTGGGTGCCACCCCTTCTCCCGATCACGATAGCTCTGGGTCCTCCCGTGGGGAGCCGGCTCCGCCACTTTTCTGTTCCTGGTCCGCTGTCACTTCGGACAGGTGGGTTCAGTGGTCAGTCAGGGACTGTCTCTAGAGTTCGGCAGTAACCTCCCAGCTGAGCCCGCGACCCTAGGGAGGAACCGATATCCACTCACACCCAGTCGGCATTTCGAGATGATGTTGCTCAGCTGCTCCTCAAGGAGGCAATAGCTCCCATGGCGGATCCTCAGCAGACCCAGGCTTTGTCTCCAGGTACTTCCTGGTGCCCAAGCGGATGGGGGGCTGGCACCCCATTCTAGATTTCTATGACCTGAATCAATATCTCAGGTTGTGCACCTTTCGGATGGTCACTCTGTCCCAGATCATTCCATCCTTGGAGCGAAACATGTGGTTTTGTTCACTGGATCTGCAGGATGCATTCTTTCACGTCCCAATCTGTCCGTCCCATCAGCAGTTCCTCCGCTTCAGGGTTGAGGGGACCCTGTGCGAGTTCCGAGCCTATGCCGTTTGGCCTGTCATCGGCCCCACGGGTCTTCACCAAATGCATTGCAGTGGTGGCGGCCCATTTACGGGGGGGGGGGGTTAGAATTTACCCCTACCTAAAGGACTGGCTTCTAACAGGTCACTTCCTACAGGAGGTGGAGAGACCCAAGTATCTGGCCCTCCAGACCTGCTCCCAACTCGGCCTCTTAATCAACGCGACCAAGTCAGAACTCATGCCTTCTCGGCGATGGGCTTCATTGGGGCAGAGCTCGACTATCATCAAGCCAGAGCTCGGCTCCCAGCGGACAGGGCGGAAGTTCTTTCCTCCTTTGCCTAGTCATTTCTGGTTGGGCAGTTGCACCCTGCCCAGGACTTTCTGTGCCTTCTGGGTTACATGGCGGCATGCACCTCAGTGGTCCATTAGGCCCGTGGCACATGCGCCCTTCAGTGGAGCTGCCGCCCAGTGCACTCAGCGCCACTGTCAATTTGACCAGCTGGTCACTGTAACCCAGAAGATGTGGGCGCTCTCCAATGGTGGACCGCCCCAGACTGGTTGCAGGAAGGAATCCTGTTTGTGCGCCTCTGAGCCGATGGTCATTCTCACGACCGATGCCTCTCTCATGGGCTGGGAGCCCACATGGGGGACAGAAGGCCCTACAGACTCTGGACCTCCGAGGAGCCCTATGCCACATCAACCTGTTGGAGCTCAGAACAGTCAGACTGGCACTGTCAGCTTTCACTCCTCAGCTCTGGGGTCTGGTGGTTCAAGTCCAAATGGACAATTCCACGACCATGTACTGCCTCAACAAACAGGGTGGCATGCACTCCCGTCTGCTGTGCAAGGAGGCGCTCCACATCTGGACCCTCATGGGCCGATTGGAGGTGGATCTCCTAGACATCCATGTGGCAGGAGCCTCGAACCATCTGGTGGATGCTCTCAGCCATCTAGGCCAGACATCCCATGAGTGGTCTCTTCATCTAGAGGTAGCTTACTGCCTGTTCTCCCATTGGGGCAAACCAGTGGTGAACCTGTTTGCCTCCAGGGAAAACACCAAGCTGAGGCTGTTTCATGCCCGCCCCCCTCAGCAGGGTTCGCTGTAGGGGGATGCCTTCTCGAGGTCGTGGAACCCAGGCCTCCTCTACGCTTTCTCTCCATTTCCCTTGATCCACAAGGTGCTGCTCAAGGTGAGGAGGGACAAGGCAAAGGTGATCCTGGTAGCCCCAGACTGGCCGCGCCAGTTCTGGTATCCAGATGATCTCAGCCTCAGCTGCAGACCCCCGGAGCGGCTTTGTATATGCCGGGACCTGATATCACTCAATCGGGGAAGGTATACCATCCGGACCTTCAATCTCTGCACCTCACAGCCTGGTATCTGAGCGGCTAGTTCCAGGCTTTGGGTCTTTCCGAAGATGTCTACACTGTGGTGGAGGCATCTAGAAAGGAATTGACCAGAAGTGTTATGCTTTCAGAGGGAAAAAGTTTTCCATTTGATGTCAGGACAAGGGCCTGAACCCTCTGTCCTATCCCATGGCTAACTTTCTCGACTACCTTTGGTCCCTCTCCAAAGGGGTTCTCTGGTCATCAACCCTTGGGGTGCACCTGGCAGCCATCTCTGCTTACTGTGCAGGGCTAGTCAGCCAATGTTGGCGCTGGAGACAGTGGTCATGTGCTTTTCAAAGGCCTGGATCACATATCCCCTCCGTGCGTGAACCTCCACCTCCATAGGATTTACTGCTGGTACTGGCAAAGCTCATGGGCAAGCATCTGAACTCATGCACAAGTGTGAGTTGTCACACTTGTCGTGGAAGATGGCCTTTCTGGTGGCTATCACGTCAGTCAGAAGGACAGGGAGCTCCAGGCGCTTTCAGTGGACTCCCCTTATCTGGTCTTCCACAGGGACAAAGTTGTCCTGCTCCCACCGAAATTCCTTCCGAAGGTGGTATCAGAGTTTCTTAACCAGGTGTTGACTCTGCTGGTATACTCTAATTACACCTCAGAGGCCGAATACAGGCTCCATACTTTGGACCTGAGATGTGCTCTCTCCTGTTTATAAGGAGAGGACTGCGGAAATTCACCGTGAGGTTCGCTAGCCGTTTGTCACCAACGCTGAAGCCGCTTCTGGCAGACCTGCAGCGAAGCAGACTATTGCAAGATGAATCACATCATGCATAGGTCTGTGCTATGAGTTGGCGGGCAAGGAGCCTCCCAGAGGGATAAGAGCTCATTCTACTCGCCATACTGCTGCATCGGTGGCTGCTTCCAGGGACATCCCTATCCAGGAAATCTGTCGGGCTGCTACCTGGAAGTCAGCAAACACCTTTATCACCAACTACCACATCGACCTTGAGTCACTCCAGGATGCTGGTTTTGGGGCCTCAGTTCTCCAATCTCTGTTTCCTAAGTAGGGGGTGTGTGCCTTGCCTCCCTCCTCCCTGAGAACTGCTAGGAGTCTGCCAATAAATGTGGATGAACAACATATCACGATCCTAGAAGAACAGGTTACTCACCTGTAACAGTAGTTCTAGGGTGGTATGTTCATCCACACCTAGTTTCCCGACCTCCTCGGCTGTGGCGCACAACACCCTGGCTTCCAGCGGGCTAAGATCTGGCTTCATGGGGCGGAGCCAAGGTATATACCACCCAGGTGGGTGGGACGAGCCAGCTTGAAGACTTCTGGTGATCCTTAAAGGGGAAAGGGGCATGTCAGTAAGTGTGGATGAACAACATATGCCACTCCTAGGACTACTTTTACAGGTGAGTAACCTGTTCTTATTGGTTGCCTAAATTACATTAAAGAGGTAGGACTACTGCAAGTTATTTTATGGAGTGTTTTTTAATAATAATAAAGAGTACACTTTTAATTCACCTCCGGGAATCATTTATTAAGCATTGTAGGGGAGTTTCTACCCGATAACGCAATTAGTAAAAAAATGGTTAAAAATACCATTTACATATTTTCCAGTAAAGTCACAGGTTTTCAAGATTTGACTGAAGATTTCAGATATGTCAGTTATGAAAATCATGACTTTTATTAAAATGTGATTTACATGGAGCCGTCCCATATTGAAAACGAGATGATGTATCTCATCTGGGTCCATCCTGGGTTAATAAATAAAGCATAGTTCAGTAATATTACATAAATAATGTACAGCAACAAATTCTCACTTAATTTAACTTGGATAATATTGTTTTATACTCGAGTTGATATGGAAGAGCTGTACATCTGCTTTGTTGTGTATGATGGTACAAATTTCTTATACATTACACCAACTTAACACTAATAATGTACCCTGTTACTTCATTGTGATTTAATCACGTAACAGTGATTCATTTATGGAAGGTAACTAATTCTGCATTTTAGTACAGAGTGTCTCTTTGGTCTTCTGTACCCTAGACTGGAACACAAAGGCAAGGGTTTTTATTTATATGGCACCCAGTCCCCACAGCTCTGGGCACCGTACAGTCTAAACAACTGAACCATGAATATAAACAACAGATTATAAGTTATTTATATATATATGTATGTATGTATGTCCACGTACACATACATATATATACATATACATGGATATACATGGTAGGTCTCAAGCTGTCAAGATAGGTTGCTCCACTTCATCACCACCCCCTGTCTGCTCAGATGTCTCTCAGGGGTCTGCCTTGGGTCCTATTCTTTTTGCCATATTCTCAAATGACCTTCCCTCTGCATCCATTCATATGTATGCTGATGATACAGTTAGTTTTGCATCTGGCTTCTCTTCCCATGATCTTACCTCAAAGCTTCAGCTGGATTTCGACAGTATTCAGCGCTGGTTCAAGGCTAACCAACTAACCCTCAGTGCCAAAAAAACAGTCTTCATGACTTTTGTTACCTGTCAGAGGCTTTCTAGACTCGCCTTCTCTCTTCTTTTCACACGCTAGATGGTGCTATTATTCAGGATGTATCCTCTTTCAAGTACCATGGGGTCTGGCTTGACAGTCATTGTGATTTCTTGGTTCATATTGATGTGATGCACCAAAAGCTTCACCCCAGGCTTGGTGCACTCTACAGGATCAAAGCGAGTATCCCGCGTCCTGTCCGCCATTAGATTGTTTTAAAGGTGACCCTCCCTGTTTTTGATTATGGTTACATAGTTTACAGCGGTGCTCCCAAATCCTCCCTTACCATACTGGACCCCCTCTTCAGCTCGTGGTGTTGTTTTGCTTTATATTGTTCCCCACATACCCACTACTGTTAACTCTGCTCTGCTCTTGCACCCTCTTGATGCCAGGTGCTTTTGCCACTGTTCCTCCTTTATATCTAAATTTGGTTTGGTTCCCTTCCATTCTACCTTACTTTCCCTCTCATCCTCCTCCTCAGCTTCCTGCTATCCTCTACGCAGTAATACTTCCCATTCCTTGTAATTTGTTTGTATCCCTAAAACGTATTTGCCCTAGTCTAACTTCTATATTGTATTCCTTATTACTATTCGTGTGCCGGTTAAATGTCTGACTCATCATAATCATGTCCTGCAATAATGCTGTGTTACTATTATTACATTGCATTTCAACCCTGTATTGTATTGTATCGAATTAGATCATACTGTCCCAGGTCGTTGCCTGAAAATAGGCAAATGTTTGCCTAGCATACCCTACCTGGTAAACAGAAACTAAATAAATAAATAAATTCCCTCACTAGTCCGTCTAGAAAATCTACTGCTGTCAGTCTGCTTTCTCATTCTGCTTTCTTAAACTTGAGTCCTTTCTTCCCTTGTCAATTCGCTCTGCCTCTTTGGTTTCTCCTTAAAGTCTCTCCTTCATGACTTTTTTTTTCTCCTCCTGCAACTGTCCTTGTCCCTCTTCCTCCTCCCCAAACTAGTATTGCCCTGGCAGTTTGTTTCCTTCATTATCTGTACATATGCTGTTCTGAATTGTACGTTAATTTTGATTTATTTCCCATATATATTGTATTTCCTGAATATGATTTTCCTTATACCCTACCCTCAAGACACATCTAAAAATGAGCTACCACCAGCTCTGTTTGTCTCACTCAAAGAAAAGAAAACTGGTGAGTTTTAAGATGAGGTTTAAAAAGGTCAAGCAAAGGGGCTCCTCCTACGTCTGGGGGAAGGGCATTCTACAACATCTGAGCAGCAGCACCAAACACCTGATTTCCCCCAAAGACTTCAGCCTAGATCTGGGTATTGTGAGGAGACTTCACTGACCGAATTGGGTGGCTAAGGGTGTATGGAATCAGGAGGCCTTTTAGGTAGCCCAGACCTAGACCCATGCACAAAAAGAAATTTCTTTTTAATCTTTTGAGGTATAGCACACACAACTAATTACTTTTAATGACTTGGCAGGGCTTGAAATAATGACCTTGTTGGTACTTTTCCTTCAGAAATGTGAGTGTTCCAGCATACATTTCCAGAGCAAATGTTACATTTCCACATCCTAGGGGTGTGGCCTGGCTGCTCAACTGGCATGTGGTCCCCTGCCCCCAATCCCACGACATCAGATGCTGTAGGGGATGCTGCTGCAGTGACTGCCCTCCAACCCTCCCCCAGAGTCTAAACACACCGTCTTTACAGCATGCCCTTGGGCTGGTTTATTTGGGGGGAGCCAGGCTTGAATCCAACACTCTTATGGTGACCCGTTATCCCCCCAGCTCCACTCTCAGTGCCATAGTGCTAGGTGATGGTGTTTTTGAAGCAGAGCTATTTTTTACAATGGGGAGACCAGATGAAACAAAGACGCACAAAACTGTTGCCACTGTGTTTGGTAAATACAGACTGTTGCTGCACCCAGCTTTGACTCTCATTTTTGTCCAGCAGAGGCCAACAGGTATTTTGTAATGCCAGAACCCTCTAAACTCAAATGACCTTCTCTGGTTCTACTTGCAGATAAATCCATTATGCATGAATATAATGAGGATTTTTGTAGATAAGTATATATAGTGTGTGTATATTTTTTTTACCACAACGTTTATTAATGGTTTTTGACGATAGGCATAAATACATCTATCCTTGTCTGTTTCATCACTGAACTGCTGTGGTGCACAGAGGTAGACTTGAAAACAGTCCAGTCAGCAGAGTGTGGATGAGAAAAGCCTCTTGCTCACTAAGCCTGCTTCATGAATTTATGTCAGAAAAAGGCACATGATTCTACTTTGCTTCACCTCTATACTGAGATGGCCACCCAGTGCACTCTGACCAGCACACTCCTAGTCCAGCAGCTGCTTCTGGTGGTGACTACGTCATTCCTTCAAATTTAAGAGCAACTCCCTTATTATAATAAAAAGCTTAAAAACACTTGATTTACACTGTTTTAACTTTATGGTTTTCTAATTCTTTGCTATTTTATTTTTACTTTCCTTGTTGATGGTCTACTAAATATTGTAGATAATGCAGTAACTATTTCACATGGATTGTGTCAAAATGTATCTGACTCTCCCCTGTTAACCACACAATTGCTGTTTGTGACATCACAGTCTTTTGTCATGGTGAGCACTATGATGCCACAAACAAATGCACTGTGAGGTTAAAGGAGTACTGCTGGCTGAGGTGAAGCCCCGACCGCGCACAGATCTCAGGGCTTCACCTCAAAGATCCCCCTGTAGGCACGTTATTAAATCAAGCAATTTTTTTTTTTTTACCTCATAACTCGTAAAAATTCCTCCAGTGCAGGCGGCATTTTGAAATATGGGTCTCGTCACTTCCTGAGATCGTGCTGGAAACACCATGATATTGTGATGCAGCTTTGCCCCTTCCTGTTCTTTGCCCATATGTACTGTAGACATGGCATTTAGGCAAATTTTGTCAAAAAAGCGCTGGCCATGGGAAATACCGGTATTTTTAAATCTCCGCATATGGGCAAAGAACAGGAAGGGGCAAAGCCGTTGTCACGTATATTATGGTATTTTCCCAGTATGAGCCCGGGGTGAGGAGAGCCATATTCAAAAATGCCAGCTGCACCGGGGATCGGGAGTTTTACGTGTTATCAGATAAAAACATTTGATTTAATACAGTGCCTATTTTTTGGGTAGATTTTTGAGGTGAAGCCCTGATCTGTGCACCGGTCAGGGCTTCTCCTCAGCCAGTAGTACTCCTTAACAGGGAGACCGTGGCTACGCGGGCTCCCTTGGGTCTGCGCCACCATCCGTCCTCCGCCAGGTGGCGGCCAGTGACCAGGGAGCCTCCAAGCCCTCCTAGGAAGAGAGCCAAAGAAAGTCCTGCACTCCAAGTGCAATTGAAACCCAGAACAATATTTTCATTCAATTCAAGGTTTTATTTTAAGGGTTTCAACTATAACAAAGCGTTTAGCTCCTATAAGCGGCAAACCCACAATCAAATTTCCTCCCCAGCGCTTCGACCAATAGAATGGTCTTCCTCAGGGGGTGGAGGATGTATGATTATCCCTCCCTTAAATAGTCATTCCACTTTTAGTGCCCCTATAGGAGCAGAATAACAACTTAATTTGGTTAACCACTATTAAGTGGCCCAGGAGGGATCTGGATCATGAAAACAAATTTTACTAAATTCATTGTTTCATATAGTAATTTTTCTTTTTCACATTCTGTTTTTAAAATAGACTGTGTGGCAACACAACATAAATAATGTTTAAAATTAATAAAAACAAAAAAATAGAAAAAATATGTATTTAACAAAAGAGCTAAAATCTATTGGAGGATTGTTATGTATTCTGATTATACAGTAATTTTAAATCAATTTACCATTGGCAACCACACAATATCCGAAACATTTATAAATTTCATTTCTAAATGGTTGCATCTTACTTAGAGTTGATATGCAAAATGTCCAAACAATGGAACCAATCCAGGCAGTGATCACTCCCTTATTACTTTCAACAGTAGCTTTCTTGTAGGGGGATCCACCATCCAAGGGTTAACCATTTCTGAATCTGAGAAAATAAAGAATAATGTATCATGGTTACTGTTACAGAGGAATATTTTATTCCCTTCACAATAAATTTTTAGCTATTCTTATTACCATTATTTTTACCAATTACTTCATTAAAAATGGTTTTAGATCCCATTCAGTATTGAGACCTTTAGGTTGTAAACTGTTTAAGGTAAAATCCAATAGCTTTCGTTGCAGAAGTTTAATCAATCTATTTCCCCCTCTTGGGTGTCTCATTATCTGTTCTAGAGCCATGAATTTTGTGCCCTCCACTCTGCTCTCATGCTTTTCCAGATAATGTCTGGCTAGTGGTTTAAGTACAAGTCCTGCCCTAATATTACGTATGTGTTCCTGTATATGTTGTTTTACAGTACGTATAGTTCTTCCAACATATAGTAGCTTACCTCTGGGAGAGTAGTCCACTGAGATACAAGAGGTACAGTCACGTGAAACTTCAGGCCCTGTGGTTTGGGTGGAGGAGGACTCCTCTTGTTAGAGAGCTACCATATAGCATTCACCAATGTGCTAGTCATTTGGTGGCTCTGTACCATACAACAGACCTCCTCGGGTATGGCTACACATAGAAAATGACCTCTCTCAAACACCTAGTGCAGCCACTTCCTGTAAGGGCAGCTACTAGAGCACCTTAAAGGGCACCCCATCATCAGCTTCTCTGAGAAAGCCTGGGGACGCGTGTGCAGATTGCTCAAAGTTTCACCAGCCCCACACCCCTATGGAGCGGTGACACCCGACGTATTGGGGACATGCCCCCCAGCTATTAGTCATGGGCACAGAAGGACATCCTACTGGTTCGAGGCATCTCCCCTCAGTGGATGCCATGTGGACACCTTTGCCAGCCTACAGAATTAATGCGATCTCCCTAAACAAGACTTTTGGAGGTACCTACAGATCAGAAGCATTGTGTTGGAAAAGGGACCTCAGCACCCTGCTGAGGCAGTGCACTCTTCAGTCTCACAGTCAGAGGAGCTGAACTCAAAGGGGGGGAGAGCCAGCTTCCTTTGCCGTCATCTCAGAGATGCCCTTCCAGATCAACCTGTCCTCTCCAGACATGCATAGGAGAAAGAACTGGTCATCCAGATAGGAGAAGAGGACTGGGAGGCTTGCCTCTTCAGGCGCATAGTGGGACGGAAGGAATCTCCTCATTCAGAACAAAACCCTGTTACGGTGGTAACATACCCCAGATGTTCTCTGAAGAGCAGGGCTCCTACAGGAGGACAAGTGTTGGCGTTGTCACCAGTCTCTGGCACATTTCACACGTGTTTTGGGGTTGCCCTGCTGTGACAGCATTTTGGGATGATATCGGGTAGGTGTGCTGCTCCACTGTGGAGGACAGGATTCAACTAGATGTCCTACTTTTTCCTCTTGGGTCTTGCCACCACTTCACTGCAAAAGCAATCTCCCATAATCAGGTGACTGGTGGCAGTAAGTGTTGTATTCAGGGTTTGTCATTTGCCCACCCGCCCAAGCTAGTATCTCACATCTTTTGCTGAAGGAGGTGGGGGAATGATGCTATATTGCTCGTATATTTCTGCCTTGGTAGTACTTCTCTGTGCTACGAAAGTGTACTAAAATAGCTGAAGAGAAGACCCTGTATGTATTAGTGTTTGGTATGCACACTACTAATGTACTGTTGTTATGTTTGTAATCTTCAGTAAAAAGATTAACTGAAAGAAAAAAAAGTTGTTGTTTGATCATAGGACCTGGCGTGTCAATTTCCCTTGTTTATACCTGGTCTGCGTGTCATCGCTGGCTATGGTGTGTGTCTGCCATCAAGGTTATTTTTTTTTACATTTACTTTACATCATTTGTATCATTCAGTTTAATCTTGTAATATTGTGTATTTGCTTAACCGACTTTGTTTTGCGTTTATTAAGATATTGAGTTTGTTTGCAAGTTATATATTTACAGTAGCACTTTTACAGATTTTTTTTTTTTTAATGGGCCTTATTTTATTGGATCAGGCGTTTCTCACTTGCTGAATTACCAGGACCATGTAGTTCTGCCTGGTGGTTTATCAATTGACTACACATATTCATATTTTAATTTTTTTTTTTAGATTAGTATTTATCCTCCTCTGCACCCGTTATTTCCTTGCATCCTGCTGGGATCCGGCGCCGTCTGTCTTGACTGGGACCGCAGGCACCTACAACTCCTGCAGCTTGCCCCACAGCAGGGTGGCAAGAACCTAACTCCCACCTTCACAGATCCAACTTGGGTGCCAGCGCCTGACTAACACTCATGGATGGCCATCAAGCTGCGAGAAGTGCTACTTTCCACTGATACCGCAATTTCAGCGAGTCAGTGGGCGTGCAGTAGCGCGCCCGGCGGCGGGGAGCGTGCATCGTCTGCAGCGCCTCTGTCCTGGCATCTCGCTGACCCCTCCCCAGCGTATGGCATGCATCCCTGACACACCCCCCGTCTCCGGAGAGGGAGATCAGTCCACTGGACGCTCGATCCCTTTCCTGCCAGCCCCCGGCGACCCATGCTCGCTCCCGGACCAGCACCTCTGCCCTCAGCGCCACCGGGCCGGCGACTACACATATTCCAATTTATTGCTTGGCTCCACCATACTTTACAGGGCAATGTAAGGTTCTTGGGGTGTCTGTCTAAAAAAAAAAAAAAAAAAAAAAAAAAGTGAGTTGGGATTATATTTGAATGTATTCTTTCTGGGCATTTTTCTCAGGTAGGGTATTGTTTCCATCTACTTGGCTGCTGCTAATTGTGGCTGGGGATATTGAGGCTAATCTAGATCCCCAGGTACAAGATGATAAATTACATAAACTACAGTGGGAGGCAAAGGGATTAAGATTCATTCATTTAAATGTATGCAACTTTTTATCGAAGAAATCTGAACTCGAGGCTTGGATACATTTGAGTGACCCTGACATTGTGAGCTTCACCGAATCATGGCTGAGGCCCACGGTCAGGGACAATCAGTGTGACCTGGAGGGCTATAAAATGTTTAGAGGGGACTGCCCAAGCAAACAAGAGGGCAGGGGATTTTAGTGTACTATAAGGAAAACCTAGATGTAAAGGAATTAAAGTAAACTACAATTCCAGTTCTGGCTTGGAGTGTTTACTATTAGAATTGAACGTATGGATGTTCCAAGATTTGGGTTTGTACTATATGTAATCCTCCTAGAACCGAGATTGAAGGGTCTGAAAGAATTATTGGAGACCATTGGCTCACTCCAGCTGAAGGGGGATGTATAGTAATGGGAGATTTTAACTTAAATTGGAGTCGGATGTAGAACCTGGATTAGAGTCCTTAGTGTCAAATGCAGGCCTCGTTCAGACAAACTCTTTTACGGGTATAAATTTGTCAAGTAGCCAACATAGAGTCCTAGAGTGGATCCTTACAAATTGTTTATAATAATAATAAAGTGTATTTTTATGGCTTTTCAAACCAAGGCGACCAACAAAAGTATACAGTCACATAATCATAAAATTTCACCACATCATGGTCAACAGACATCTTGAAACAAATAATCCTAACATCTTAAAACTTTACCACAGTTAAATACTATTTCCATCAGTACCATATGCTTGACTCCATAGCCAGGTTTTAAGTGCTTGTTTAAACCCTCCACGGTCGTGGTGCTCACGTAACCAACGGGTAGAGAATTCCAGAGGTGGGGCAACATACATAAATGCCCTAGCCCCAGGAGATTTCAAACGTATCCTTGGAATCTCTAGCAACCCCTCGTTGGCTGAGAGGAGCATTCACCAGGCAGTGAGTTTTGGGTAGCATAGTAGCCTGAGTATTTCCTGACACAACAAGTGACCACTTGGCTACTTATTGTGTCTGGAAATCTAAGATTACTAAACCACCCCCTAAGTTGATATCATCTTTCAGGAGATTTAATAGTGAGTTGGGAACTGACCTAGGGGAAGATTTGGTGCAAACTGACTGGAGTTACCTTGATGCTATACCGACAGTAGATGAAGCTATAGGTTACTTTAATACTGTACTATTTGAACTGCAGAATAAGTACTTCCCTAGGATCACTAGAAGGGTTAGGGGATTAAAATAAATGGATCACTCCTGAATTGATTGGATTATTGAAACAGCATGACAAAGCTTGGAAACTCTTTAACTGTTCTGGCAGTTTATCCGATTTACACGAATATCGTCAGTTAAATCATTGTAAATCAAAAATTAAAAAAATGTAAATCTATCATATAAATAACCAATATAAAGACCTAAACAATCCCAGAAAGTCTTGGTCCACAATTAAGTCCATAAATGTGAATTCATTTCCTACAGTTTTATATATTAAAGGCACTACTGTAAATGATCTTGTGAAGATAGGTGAGGCACTTTTGAATAAGGTTACCAGTTTTTTTTTTAAATGTACACAAAGGTTTAATCAAATTACTAAAAATACTGCTTTTAATAGTAATTCATTTAGCAATAGTTTTGAGACCATTTTTTCTGTTTTTGCATAGTAAAATCTAGGCAAGTTTTGAAAATCTTAAAAAAATTACGATACATAAAAGTTCAGGGGAGATGGCCTCGAGCCACAGTTTTTAAAGTTAGTGGCAGAGTACATTTATGTTCCTTTGACCAAGATTTTTAATTTATCTTTAATCACTGGTCAATTTCCATCCCAGTGGAAACAAATTACATTTATACCAATTTTTAAAAGTGGGCAGTGGGATATTATGGCCAGTTATTGTCCAATATCCATTTTGCCTACCCTGGGGAAATTGTTGGAAAAAATTGTCAATGCCCAACTGACAGAATACTTAAATTCCGGTGGTCTCCATTCTCCCGAGCAGCATGGTTTCCAGAAAAATCACGACACAGGTACGGCAGTGTTCACGGATTACATCAGTAGAGCAATGGATAATCAGATGCTCACTGGTGCAGTATTCGGACCTGTCAAAGGCCTTTGATCTGGTAAATCACCAGTTGCTGCTCGGGAGACTGGGGAACACTGGATTAGCTGATTCCTCCGTGAATGGGTTACAGTTATTTGTCTTGATGTCCACTGAGGGTAAATAATGGGGAATTTTGCCTCAGTTGCACTGATGGAACAGGGTGTTCCCCGAGTTCGGCACTGGGGCCACTACTGTTTACATTGTTTATAGATACCTTGCCATCTGTCCTTTCAGTACGCATACTTTGATGTATGCAGATGATATAATACTATATAACTGTTCTCCCTCGGTGGACGATTTAAACGGTACCCTGGGTATGGATTTTTCTGTCTTGGATAACTGGTTATTAAAATCTAGACTTCCACTTAATAGTAAGAAGACAAAATGTATGATCTTTGGATCTAGACCAAAACTTCCTAAAAGAGCCCCCCCCGGTAATTTTTAATCATTCATGTGATCAGGTTGATTGTTTTAAGTATTTAGAAATAACATTAGATTCAAATTTATACTTCACATGGCATATAAAATTGAAGTTGGTGTTTTGTTTAAACTACAGAACTTGTTGACTTTGCCTGCAAGGACTGCCCTTGGCAAAAGTGTTCTTTGTCAACATTAAATTACAATTTTTTGTTTGCAACATTACAAAAGCTGATTTATCTCTTTAAACACTACTTTTAGTGCAGTTTGCAGGTTTGTGTTAATGTCTCCATACAGAACTCATCACTGCACTTTGTATGAATCACTGGGGTGGTTACCACCTAACTGACAAGATACTTCATTAAAAAAGATTCTCCCTCTTTAACTTATTTGAACAAAAAAAAAAGTGGTCAGAACTTTAAAGTCCAGTAGTACTACTTTTTAGTTGTCCCTAGAGTTTTAAGTAGCATGGATGAACAAGCTTTTTACTCTGTGTGCTGCTAGAAATTGGAATTCTTTGCCTAATCATCTGTATGAAGGTGTTAATCACGTTACTTTTAAACTGTACCTTTGGGAAATATTATTGTGCTCAACTTATTTGTACATGTTTTGCACAATTGTACTTGTGATTGTTTTATCTGTACATCTTGGAACTAAATTGTAACATCTTTTGGCTACTTGAATAAGCCCCATGTCATGTATGAAAACGGGCTTTTGTTCATTACATTTATCTGGTTAACAAAAGGTTTAAAAATAAAAAATCAGCTGGGGCTTCTGGATTGCTCTCGTTCCCCTATGCTCTGTTAGGGTCGCTTTATTTGGCTTCCTTCTTATTGGGCCATGGGGCATTAAGTGCATGGTGGTTGGCTTGTATACCTTCCTGCTGGCCTTCCTCCTGTTATCAGCAGTACTGCTTTGAAATCATTACATAGGTGTGACTCTGTGGGGAGATATCCCCAAAGAAGATATGTCAGTTACTTACTGGTAACAGTAGATCTTCGAGGGAATCTCATCCAGCGAGCCACAGTGCCCCCTCCCCCACCTTCCCCCTTGGTTTGATGAGGCTAGTGTGGGTTTTGGACATCATCGTTTTGCCCTGTTTACCCTGTACTGGATTTTTTATGTATATATGTATTTATTTTAATATATTTGGAGAGTAATTTTGAGCACAGGTGCTGGTTTATAAAGGTTCCAGGTCAAAGCATAGTTACAAACAGAACATAAAAACACTTTCAGCAATTCCAATGGAATGTAGTCAATACAAACACAACATGTAATGGGTGAGTAGGGTATATATTTATTTGAAAAGTTTCACCAGGAAAGATGACATGAGCTGTAAACAGCTTGTTTCCAGAAGTGTCCTTGGGGAAGGGGTTACATAGGAAGGGAAAGCGAGAAAAAAACATTACAAGTAATATACATAGGGACTTCCGGCGATGCCACCGGAGTGATGGCAGCCTAGCTGCGGAGCTCCTCGACCTACAGGCAAGGAATAGCCCCCATACAGCCTGAACTGCAACAAGTTTAAAGAATATGAGCAAATCCAGCAGGGGGAACTCGGTGAAGAAATATCCCTGTGCAAACACTTTGAAGATAAGCCAGCAACATGACGGATCCCTGCGGATGACATTGGAGGCTGGTGGTGGGAATCCCATACAGCATGGCAGTGACACACAGTCAGAGCTGGAGACTCCGCTTGTGCTTTGAGATCCTCCTCACCAAAATTAAATAATCCAGAGCAGAGAACAAACAGGGTTTGAAAACTACATACTGACCTGACGAAATTAGACACCAGAATTACTGTGGCAGAAGAGGTGTCCTCCGTTGAGGATGATTTAATACAGCTGTCCCGAGCAGTTGAATCTCTCACGTAACAAGAGAACACTGCAGCAGAATGCTTAGACCTGGAGGCTCGGGCTAGGCATTAGAACTTGTGGATCTATGGCCTCCCGAAGGAGTTGGAGGTCTGGGAGATGGCTGATGTTTTTTTTTTTTTTAACGGAGCTCCTAAAACATGTGCTGGATCTCCCACAGGCCTTTGTTTTTAAAATTGAAAGAGCTCATAGAGCGTTAGTACCCAAGCTGACCACAGTGAATTCTCGGCCCAGATTGATAGTGGCAAAGTTCTTCAGGTACAGAGACAAAGAGACTATTCCGAGACAGCTTGGAGATAACAGAAGGTGGAATATAACAGCTGTTGCCTCATTTTTGATCAAGACTCCCCGAAAAATCCAGCAACACCAGATGGCCTACGCCTATCCTGCGCAGTTGAAATCCTGGGGTAAAGTTTCGACGCTGTACCCTGCACGCTCAGAGTCTGCTGGCAGTCGGGAACAGAGATGCATCACACTGCAGAGGACGCCTATCAGGCACTGAAAAGAGAAAGGTCATGAAGTTTCGGGTGAACATCTTCGAGCAATCCAGAAGCCGAGTCAGCAGAACGGATGGCAAATCTCTGCACCCCGTAACCCACAGAGACCGGGCAAAGGGTCTTCTACCAACACTATGGAGGATATTAAGGGACTGCTACGTCAACTGACCCATCAACATTGCAGAGAGCAGACAGTGCCCCTGAGAGCTGAGGACACTTGATCTGGGGTTCTGTGAGTGTTGCTTTTTCTGATTTCTTGTGTGTCCCCTGCCCGGCTGGGCCTGGCAGCCATCTGGCTGGCGGCAGCAGCCCTAGGCCTGGAGTCGGGTCGGCATGAGGGAGGGGAGAAGAGAAAGATAAATGGATATGTATTTCTGGGACGTTATTTGTTACTAATACAGCAGCTGACTGAGGGAAGAGCTACGCCATACCTAGAACCTGGTTAAGATTGAGAACCCTTCTTGTGGAACTACCTCGGGGAGGGAGGTTTATACTGCACTGGAAAATGAAAATGTCACTACAAAAGTGTGATTAAGTTGTTCTTGATGTGGACGCAAGGGTTACTTGGAGAGAACCCTCCTATGTAATGCCCCGGCTTGGGGGTGGGAAGTGAGTTATGCTCCGATCCACACGAGGTCCTAAAAATAAAACATTTGCACCTGATTTAATGATAGTTAGCAGTAGCTGAGACACTGAAGGAAATACCAGAGCAGAAAAAGGGGCAGATATTACTGGTAATTTTCTATGGTTATTTTAAAAGGGGATACAATTTGGTCTAATAGTATAATTGCCTGTGGGGGGCCAATATTGAGGAGGTTCTTCTTTTGCTTTCCTGGCATGGAGACCCATTGGATGCTCATCTTTTGGGCTGTATCTCTCCTAGCCCTTGTGGGGTGGGGGGGGAAGGATGGTCTGCCTCCTAACTTTTTGTGGGGGCCCCCTTCTCTTGCCCCCAAACACTGCGAGGAGCTGGTGATGTCAGTAGACTCTTGCATCCGCCAGAACCCACGGTCGGTAGGGTCCAGGAGGCACGAACCTCACTTAGTTCCAGATCCTCTACCTGTTTATTCTCTCTGGGATCTAGGAAACGGTTTAGTTGGTTCCCCTATCTTGGGGTCATCTTGTAAATAGTTTCACTCTGGAGGGTAGAGTCATTACGTGGCTCCTTCCACCTGGATTGAAATGTTAGTTTTACTCAAGTTGAAAGTTGTTCTGTCTGTATGTTTGCTTTGTGTTTTATATAGGGGCACTCTGTTTTTATGTATTTGGAGATTCGGGTGGGAAGAGGGCAGCTGCAGTTATGTATGGAGCTGGAGTAGAGGGTGGGATGGTGGATGCAAGGGTTAAACACAGAATAAGAATTTTCGTGAATGGTATACTCTGGAGCTACCTAACTGGATTTCTGATGGATGGTAAGAATATAATAAAAATTGTGTCACATAATGTAAACGGATGAATAATCCTGTTAAAAGATATAGGATTCTGTCCACATTAGAGGCAGTCTCCTTCTTTTGTTCTCCTGCAGGAGACACACTTGAGCAGGTCTGAACATTTAAAGCTGGGAAGGTTTGGTTTTGCTCAGGTGGTTGCCTCCTCATTTAGAAATGGGAAGAGAAGAGGTACAGCTATACTGGTCCCGAGAGGAACTCAATTTCGGCTGAGTGCCAGTTATGTTGATCCAGAGGGACGTATGGCCATAGTGTTGGGGGGACCCCTATTACCCTGGTATCACTCTATATTGCCCGAGGGTCTATGGTCTCAGCAACAGAAGGCCTGCTCCAGAAGATCACCAAGTACCGTAGGGGCACCCTGGTGGTAGGGGGGGGATCTCAACCAGATTTGGAAGCAGGCTGACACTACAAGAACAGGTCAGATCAAGCTTAATCCACTGAGCAGGGCTACTACAGCATACGTACGAGAGGCCTTTTCGGTGGATGCTTGGAGGTCACTAAATCCTGAACAGAGGGAATATACACATTATTCTCCCCTGCATCGCTCTTATGCTCGAATTGATTATTTTTTTGTATCAGGCGAGCATCAGCACCAGATAATTGGGTGTGAACATATTCCCTCGGTCACTTCTGACCATTAGCAGCTGTTACTTAAATTGGAGTGGAAAACAGAAATGGCCAAACGTTACGGAAATTTAACAACTACCTTTTAAATTTGAAGGAGTTTACGGATATGATCCGGTAAAGAATAGTTCACACATTGCAGGAAACGATTCCCAGAGATCTCCAGAGCTACACTGTGGGACACAGTTAAACGGTCCTGATGGGGATGTTATTAAGTTTGCTCATTTTAAAAAGCAGCAGGCCTCCCGGCTGGAAAATCTCCAGGCGCAGCTTTAAGAGGCACAGGCTCAACACACGGCAGGGGAGGGCTTGGCCCTTTCGAGGGTGTTGGCCTTAAAACAACAAATACAAAAGCAGTTAGATATTAAAACTGAGCAGGCCCTGCAGTGCCTCCAGCAGAGGTACTGGGAGATGGGCCCCAGGGCAACTAGGCTGCTGGCCCACCGCCTACGACAGCAAATGCAGCAGTCTACGGTGACCCAGATTGGAGACCCTGGGAAGGGTAAGCTTGTGAGGCCCCCCAAGCAGATTTTGGCCAGTTTCCAAGATTTCTGTCTAAATATTTATACCCCCAAGCATCTGTCGGAGGACTCACAGGTGGAGGCCTATCTTTCTAAGTTAGCATTGCCAACAATTAACCCAGTGGCTAAACTCAGATTGGAATCTCCTGTAACGCAGACGGAATTAGAGCAAGCCATTAAAAATGTGAAATCTGGTAAGGACCCGGGCCCTGACAGTTATACCCCAGAATTCTTTAAATTTTCAGGAAGGAAGTGAGGCCTCCTTTATTGGAGGCCTTTCTGGAAGCTCAATTGGGGGAAAAGTTCCAGGACACCTGGAACTATGCAGTAATTTCTAGCATCCCGAAACCGGGTATAGATTCCACTCAGTGTAAATCGTATCACCCCATTTCGGTCCTTAATATTGCTTACAAATTATATGCCACTGTATTAGCAAAAAGACTGGAGCCAGTACTTCCTACTCTGGTTGATTTTTGACCAGACAGGGTTTGTCCCAGGTAGGAAGACCCAGGATAATATTAAAAGAACCTTGCACATTTTGCACCATGCTGCCCGGTCGAGGTCTCCTCCTGCTTTTAAGTCTGGATGGAGAAGGCCTTTGACCGGTAGCATGGAACTTCCTGGGCTTAACCTTAAAGCATTTTGGTTTTTCTGAACTGTTTATTAAAGCTATAAACTGTATTTACACCAGGCCTAAAGCCTTTATTAAAATTAATGGCAGGATTTCAGATTCAGTCTCCATTAAGAGGGGGACGAGGCAGGGCTGTCCCCTCTTTTCCCTCCTCTTTGCCTTGTACCTTGAACCTTTGGCCTGGGCCTTGAGGCGGGGTGTTGGAGGTGGGAGGGGAAACGCACAAACTAGCGCTTTATGCAGATCATCTGCTGGTATATTTGGGCAATCTAGAGCAATCCCTCTCTCGGCTGTGGAAGTGTTTGGAGGAATTTGGTAGGCTTGCAGGGTATAAGGTAAACACCACCAAAACAGAGGTCCTGCAAATACATTATAACGCCTTTGAATGACATTAAACAACAATTTCCATTCCTGTGGGGCCTAGGACATTTGAAATATCTGGGGTACAATTAGGACCGAGTATGATCACATGTTCTCCTGAACTATTCTCCAATATTGGACTGTATCAGCAAGGAATTGGAGCGGTGGTCGGTCATCCCTATTACACTAATGCAGAGGGTGCAGGCGGTGAAATGTAGTACTTCCCAGATTTCTGTATCTGCAGAGACGCCCGCCACATGTTCCAGATTCCTTTACAGTGCCCTTAACGGAAAGTCTCTTGGTTTGTCTGGGGCACCAGAGACCAAGAGTGCACTTGCTGGTCCTTCAGATACTGAAGTTGGAGGGAGGATTGTCTTTACCAAATTTTAAAATATATCAGAGGGCAGCACAATTATGGTCCGTAGTCTATTGGTTAAGCAAAAGCTACATAGCTAAACGGAAGTCCCTGGAATTAGGCGGACACCTCACCAATCTATATTCCATCGTCCTAGTGAACAATAAACACCCTTACCGGGGGGTGAATATGAATCCACATACTGACCTGTCCTCACCCCTTGAGTGTTGGTTCGATGTCTTGGGGGACAGGAGCCTGGGGCGATGGAAATGCCTTGTATTTTTGGTCCCCTACCTGGAAGGGTTTGCTCCTGCCCAATGGGATGGTGGTTTTCGGGCCTGGGAAGAGAAAGGTCTCCACTTGATTTGGCATTTTCTGGAGGGTGGGAGATCCGGTCCTTTCAGGATCTGGTATCCAGTTATGACCTTACCATGAGACAGGTACAGATACTTTCAAATTAGGGATTATATCAGATCTCTCAGGCCTGGGCAGGGAGAGGACCCTCCCCCCCGGGCAAATATTGGTCCTTTTCAGAGCAGCGGTGGAGGATAGAGCATCTCCAACACACATTATATCATATATGCATAAAGCAATGCTTTCCCGGAAGGGAGACAGTACCTGTTCGATTAGATAGGCATGATCTCGAGACCTGGGGTTCCAGGTCCCAGAGGACAAGTGGTTAAAGGCACAGATTAGACTATACTGGGGATTAACAGTAGTAAGCTGGAGAGAACTTTCTTGGAAAATATTAGATTTTTTTTTAGGATCCCAGCAGTACAGACCAAATTTTAGGAAGGAAGAGGTGCAGCCTGTTGGATGGGCTGTGGATACTCCGCTGCACTACATCACATAATGTGAGATTGCCCAAATCTTATCCTCTTTAATGGGGACTTGGAGCAGGACCTGCGCTCTGTATTTCATCCGAGTCTGGTACTGTCTGTATCGTTGTACTTTTTCCTTGATGTTCTGAAAGAATTTGGAGACCCATGCTCAGAGAAGTTTTTGAAATTGGTTCTGCTAGCAGCCCAGAAGATAATTACAAAAAACTGGCTTTCTAGCAGAAACCCCACGCTATCACAGTGGCTTGAGCTTATGATCTCTGTATATAGAACAGAGACCCTTACAGCAACACTTAATAAGAGACAGGTGCAATTCGAACTGCTTTGGAGGAGATGGGTTCTGTATATGGCTTCAGTGAGACCCAATTTTGTGCCTTAGATTAATTTTTAGACTAAACTGTTAACTTGAACTGTAAACAGTAAGGTGGGGGATATCAATCGACGCCAGAGTAGAAATTTTTGTGGGTTCTTTGTTCCCTGATGTCTGCCCGTTTCCCACTTTTCTGTTCCTTTTGTTCCCCCCTTCAGTCCCTCCTCCACTAATACGAGACAAGACTTGAAATTGACTGTTTCCTTATAGTGCTCATGTGTGTTTTGTTCTGTTCGAAATGTATTGTTATGTGGATCTTATGTATGAAAGGCTGTTTTTCTTTGTTAAATGTTTTTGTGGACTTGAGTGTAAATTGTATGACTTTTTTTATCATAATTTTAATGAAAGTTAAAAAGAAAGTAATATACATAAAGTGCAACACAAGGTACAGATCATTACAGTGCATGACAACGGAGGGAATTGAGACAGCATCATGTTGATGTAGCATACAGGGAACAATACCATGGGCACAAGAGTAAAACGGCTAATTAGGAAAGGTATAGACCAGCAGTTGGAGTACACCTTGAAAGTGCTAGAGTGGCAGGCTAAGTGCAGAAAAAAACAAGTGCTAAATTTGTTTGCAAGAATGGCGTAAGAACAAGGGAGTAGTGGAGGGGAGAGAGAGGGGCTGGGGAAGGGAGAGAGTAGAGTGAGTAGTAAAGGGGAGGATGGGGCTGGAGAGGGGAGAGAGGATGGAGGCGGCAGACAATTGTACCTCTTCAGCAGGGCTAGAAATATTTTTGTGGATGGCTGTCCCATGAACGGGTACAGTATTTATTTAGACTGTCCTACAGAGTTTGTGCCTGTCCTGTTGATTTTTGTTTACTAATTTACAGTTTTGTTTTCAAATATGAGCTATTAATAACTAAAGTACACCCTGGCTATTAGAGGGTCCTGAAACGCATAATAACTGATAGTACCATAATTTATTACCCCTCCTACTCAGTAGAAGCCCTGACAAGGGCCCTTAATTGGCTCCTCTTTGCTTTGCCCTCATGAGTCGATCATCTTTCTGCTCCTGTTTATATCCTGGACATGAAACATTAGTAACCTATATGAGGGCTTTTAACCAGCCTCCACATCTCCTGTGTCTGGAGCCCTTCCTGTCCTGACAAAAAGTTTTTAGAGGTTGTCTTGGCCCTTTAAGTTCCTCTCCTAATCTCTAAATACTAAGTCTCCCCCTCTTTCTGCCATGGCTGCCTGCTCCAAAAAGAGCTTTCAAATATGATTTTCTATAACTTAAAATGGCTTTTATTTAACCTTACCCAGGCTCCGCTTAGATGGTAAACCGCCCTGAAAAGGCATTTTAATTTGTATCCACAAAACTCTACTACCTTTGAACAAGAGCTAACCTTAGGCTGCTGGGGCAAGTATACCACACAGACAAATGAAGTGTACAAAGCAAAAGGAAGACAGGCAACTGCACATGCACAATGACAAGGAATACATATGCAGTGTAGTCCTGCCACTGGCACTGTTTCTGCTGCTTGAAGAAACCGCTGACCACACAGAAGAGTGCATCATGAGATGTTAGGTTAAATGGACATCTCTCAACATGTGACACTATGATATTGGGATATCCATAGCCCAACCTTAGAGGTAGCAATATCTCCTGGGTCCTAATATCCACTAATGTTTCTCACTTGGTGCCTGTCCCACGGACAGCTAGAGAAATGCAAACAGCTGTCCCTGGGCAAACTGGTGTCTGGGACAGACGGGTGGTTATTTCAGCCTTGCCCTTCAGGATGCTGAGAACCCTGCGAGGGACAGGACCCTACAAAGATGGTGGTGTGTGTGTGTGTGTGTGAGAGAGAGAGAGAGAGAGAGAGAGCCGGGAAAGGAGAGTAGAGGAGAAGTAGAGGGATGACGAGGGGGGTAGGGGTAGGGAGAGAGGGATAAGAGGCTTGCCGAGAACTGCACCCCTTCAGGATTGCTGAGAACCTTGCAAGGGTACAGGACCCTGTGAAGATGGTGGGGGGGCTGGTGAAGGGAGAGAGTAAAGAGAGTTGTAAAGGGAGATGAGGGGCTGGGGAAGGAGAGGGGACGAGAGGCATGCCGAGAACTGCACCCCTTCAGGATGCTGAGAACCCTGCAAGGACAGGACCCATGCCAAGATGGTGGTGAGAGGGAGAGAGGGCTTTGGGGAGGGGAGTAGAAATAGTAGTAAAGGGGAGATGAGGGGCTGGGAAGGGGAGAGGGGATGAGAGGCGTGTCAGAATTGTACCCTTCAGGATGCTGAGAACCCTGCAAGGGGACAGGACCCTGCGAAGATGGTGGTGAGAGAGAGGGAAGGAGGGGGAGTATTGGAGGGGATAGCAAGAGAGGAGTGCAGGGGGTTGTAGAGGCTGCTACCAAAGGTGTCCTAGAATGTGGGGGTGAAGTAGGGAGGAAGGGGATAGGGAAGTTGGTAGGCAGAGAAGGGGATTAGGAGCAATTGCAACTGTGCACAGTGTGCTTCTGGAGGAGGAGTAATAGTGGAAGGCAGGACTGAGTGTAGTGAATTTGTAGTGGGAGGGAATTCCAAGTACAGTATGCGCCACTTAATACGTCCTCGGTTAATTCGGACCGCCAGATAATTCGCCTGAAATGCATTTGCCAAATGCCTTTTCCTATTGCCTGCATATTAAACTGTAGCGTTACTCCGTACTTTGGCCGCCGTCTATACCACCCATTATAGTCTCCTTCCAACACCTTCTGGCTCCACTCAACAAGGTGTGAAACGAGCCTGCACGAGAATCAGCCAGCCATATCTTCCACTGCAAATGATTTTTGCCTCTCAGAATAGGTAGCAAGTAACATTCCAAGACTTCAGATCAGATTTAGCCTAATGATACCCATAGATGGCAGCATTTAACAGCTAATATAAAAATTAATTGGTCTGCATCCTTCAGAATTGCCTGTTAACGAGAGCCTGACATCTCAAAGAATTAAGCTTGATCAGATATGCTGTGCTACACCTTATGGGGAGATAAGGGCGAAAGGGAAAAAAAGGCCAGTGCTGCAATGGGAGAGGACAACGTACATGCACATGGAAGCACCAGGAGACCTAGCAGAAAACCCTCCCACACACCATGGGCAGCACCCTGTGGCACACACCGCCACGCTGCACTACACCACCCGAAGCGCCCCACACAGCCAAATCATTAAACTGGCACTCGCGGAACTGACATGTGGATGTCTGATGCCAAAGCCCATGTTAACTCCCTTGAGGACAGAGCCTATCATGCAGTTAGCGTTTGCCGCAAGCTACAACGTCTGGAAGACTGCATTGAGGACCAAGAGGGGCATAGCAGATGAAAATCCCCGATTAGCGAGTATGACACGCTTATAGCGACGAAAAGCTTTTGCGCATTTCAGTCCGCTATAAGCGGCATGCACTGTATTAGGGAACTTGTACGAGAAGGCGGTGTGACCAAATGAAGTACACCTTGGGGAGGGCAAGAGTTCTGTGTGTGGACGACGGCAGAAGTAGCAGGAGGGGTGGGATAGATAACAGGAGGATAGGTATGGAAGAAGAGCTCTGAGCCAGAACTTCCCAATTAAATTTGTGCTGTGTGATAGGTGTCTGGCATTGTAAGAGGGAAGGGAGAGAGGTATAAAGATCACAGTGGTGAGTAAGTGAGGGCAGCCAAGCACGTGAGCAACAGAAGGAATTAAAGAGGGTGTCCAGTCTGGAGAGGGTGGATTTAGGGCAGAACAATAAAAATATCCCAAATCGAAGTACTGGGAGGATCATCTTTGGACGATTTCTCTTCTGGCATGCAGTGGCAGGCAGCCGCGTGTCTGTAAAGAGCAACAAGTTTGGGGAGTAATTTTTTGTGGATAGCGTCAATGTGTACCCCTGCAGTCTAGAGACTTGTCAAACCATAGCCAGAGGTACTTAAAGGAGGGACATCATCCAGCATTGTACCAGAGAGGGTATGGAAGGTAGGGGCAATAATCAAGTCTGGACAGCTTTTGCCTGGAACCAAAGGTCATAGAGACCATTTATTTGATCGTCATAGAGAGGGTTGCATTGAACCAGTATATACGTTGTTAAAGTCTTCTGAAGGCAGGAAGCCACCTCAGAGGGGAATTGCTGGATGAGAATAAGACAGTGTCGCCTGCATACATGTGGACACAAGAGGATGTGCAGGTGTTAGGAAGGTCATTTAGGAAAATAGTATTGGTCCAAGTACTGAGCCCTGGGGGTACACCTGTTTTGATGGGGGGGGGATGGAGTTACCGATTCTGACAGATTGGGACTGACCAGTAAGGTAGCACCAGAACTAGTTGGTGGTGGAGTCAGAGAGGCCAGCCATAGATAGCTTGCTCAGGAGAAGGGAGTGGGAGACAGTGGCGAAGGCTTTGGCCAGGTCGACAAAAATGGCAGAGGTGAGGCATCCCTAATTCATGCCTGTGAGAATGGAGTCGGTGAGCCGTAGAAGGGAGGTGGTGGTGGAGTGGTTTTTTTGGAACCCAGACTGGAAGGGGGTGAAAAGGAAGGAGGTGAGTTGCTCATGGAGCTTAGCGGAGTGGGGAGTAAGGAAATGGGACAGAAGTTGCTGGGGTGGAGGATCCCTGCCTTTAGGAAGAGGGATGTCGGTAGCAGGGTTCCAGGCATCCGGTACAGTGGTGTGTAAGGAGAGGTTCAATAGATTAGTCAAAGGCTGAACGATGGAGTAAGCTGAAAGGTGGAGTAGTTTAGAGTTGAGGCCACCAGGCTTTTGCACTTGCAGGGATTCAGGGTAGTAATGCACACAGGATGTCCTCAGAGTGTACAGGCTTGAAAGAGAAGCATGAATGCCAGCCGCCTGGTGGTGCTAAGGGTTGAGGCACTGACGCCACACTGCCATGCCGGCCACCCAGGTTTGGGAAAGAGCCTGGGCCGGCGGGGTCAGCAAGGGAGGACTGGGATCGAGCATCCGCAGACTGCTCTCCCAGTCCTGGGGTGGGTTGGGAATTTCACCGCCAGCGGCCGCTAGGGGACACCCGCGCACTACTAGAGTTGGTGAAACCAGAGGGGGAGCGTGGTGGATGTTGGCACGTTGTGCCCGGATGTCATTGCATGTCTGTGCTCCGGGGGCCAATTGGAGGAAAATGGCTCGGCACGACTGTGCATCTTCATGGCCATGCTCCGAGCTGCCCGGAGGACTTTGGCAAGTCCTGTCGGGAAGGGTCCGGGGCTGTTCTGGCTGGTAGAGGCAGAGCGGGAGCCCTCCAGCAGGATGGCATGATGGCCGTCCCAGATCCTCCTGGGTACAGTTTGAGCTACCCAGCACTCCGGGCAGGGGGAGCCAGCGGCTGGATGCCCCAAGCCAGAGTGTGCCGCAGCAGTGGAGAAAATATGACATGATAAAAAAAAAAAAAAAAAAAGAGAAGCATGAGGTAGAGGGGGGTTTGAGAGTGAGAGGTGGTAGGGGGAACATGAAGACTCACTGGTTATAATGGTGGAAGAGAGGCAAGGAGGGAGGAGGCACAGGAAGTGAAATATTTGCTGAATTCAGCTGCCACGGTGTGGGTCATCTATAGTATGGGTGCCAGTTTTTAGGACTGGCGAAGGGGAATGAGCAGTGGGGGTGGGGAATAGGGTGTGGATAGCCTTCCAGAATTTGGATGGATTATTGATGTTTTCGTGGAAGGAGGCTTGGAAGTACTCTGCCTTGGCAAGGTGAATGGCTGTGGTGCATGCGTTGCAGAGCGAGCAGTAGTGTCGAAGGTCATGGGGGTGCCAGAGATTTTAAATGCTGCTCAGGCTTGGTGTCTTGCACGTTGACATGCGATAAGTTCGGCAGAAACCCAGGGGAGGTGGTTACCGCTGACCCTCACATTTCTAAATGGTACATGCCGGTCCCAGACGTTAAGGAACTGCGAGTTGAAATAGCTCAAGGCTATATTAACAGAGAAGGCAGTGGTGATTGGTGTCCAGTCAGTATTGGACAGGACATTATTGAGGGAGGATAGGTCTAGGGAGTGGAAAGAAGGAAAGTTGAGAATGATTGGAGGGGACTTAGCATGGTGGATTTTACGCACACAGTAGACCATGTGATGGTCACTGAGTGCATCGGGGAGTATACCTGACTTTATGACACGGTGTGGGTACGAGGTCAGAACCCTGTCGGTTAGGGTATGTTTGCCAGATTTGTTAATATTAAGCCAACAGTTATGTTACTGTGTGGGGTTTTAGGACCTTAAATGCATGATTATGGATTATTGGTGACGGCTGCGGTTGGAGTTTGAGGAATAGGGCCGTTTGCAAAGCTTTTTTAAATTGGGTAATGTTTGGTGGGCTAAGAATGGATTCATGTAGTTCATTCATCCAGACTGCTGCCCGCACAGCGAAGTAGTGATTCCCTAGACTGGTTCTCCGGCGAGGAAGTTCTAGGGCAGATCTTGACATGCTTCTAGTGCCGTATTAATTGTTAACATGTTTGAAGCAGCTTTGTATAATTGCCGGTTGTCATTGTTCTAGGGCTTCGATGTGCTTGTCTTTTTCGTTTGTCTTAGTTTCAGCAGGCAGAATTGAGGAGGTTTGGGGCCACTCACTTTATAAAGGCGCAGACAGTGTGCATCATTGTGGGCAGCCCCTTAGGCAAAAGTTTCTGGATAGTTCTCATGCTGATGGTGTCAGTGTTCTCTAGGTGTGGCTCACTGGAGGAGATTCCCGTGAAGACCTGCTGTTACTGGTAGGTAACCGTCCTGTCTTCTTTGAGGACATCTCCCTCCATAGAGCCACACCTTTTGGAATTGTAAGTTGTCCGTGAGAAGACCACTTTGAAACTTCTACCTAGTTGGTGCCACCCATGTTAACACACGTCAGCGCTGCCTATATTACGTGGACAGCTCCATATCTTACCCCATTTTTTTCTCCCACTGTCTGCTGCTTGTCAGATTGACAAAAACGTCTATATCAATTTCTGTTATTTTACTTAGTGTTATTGCATGCCATCAATGCTTTCCCAAAGAAGCCTTTGCTTTCTCCCTTTGTCAGTGCACCATGAAGATATTCAAAGATAACATCATACGCTTTGTGTTTGCTATGTGTACCTCGCATGACATGAAGAAGTGTCATTTGTCACCGTTTCAACCAAGAGGCATCCGAGGACATGCTGGTTCTGGAGCTTCTGTCTGTGGAGGAAGAGTACGTGCTGGACCAGCCTACTTCTGTATCTCCACTTCTTCAAAGGTGAGCCACCCAATTCTGGTGATCCAGTCAGTGCTGGATGCCATCAGTTAGTGACTTTTTCCCCTGAACATCTTGGAGGGCATTCCGTTGTTCCAGAGCCCTCACTTACCTTGATGATGAAGGCATCACTGCTGGGCTGGGGCACACATCTCCTGGATTGCAGTGTGCACAGGTTCTGGACACCAAGCAAGATTAGGCTTCACATCAACCTGTTAGAACGCCACACAATATTCCTGGTGCTGGTTGAGTTTGCACTGCTGGTTCGAGGTCTGGTTATTCAGTTCCATACAGACAAGAAAAGGACCATGTTCTACCTGAAAAAAACATGTCAGCATGCACTCCCTTCCCTTGTGCTGAGAGGTGCTCCAGACGTGGTCCTTAGCTTGTTCCCTGCAGGTGGACCTGGTGGCCGTCCATATCATGGGAGCAAGCAGCCAGCTGGTGGACTCTCACTCGTGTCGGAGAGATGTTGAACGAGGGATCCCTGCACCCAGAGGTGGTGTCCCAGGTGTTTACATTGTGTTGAACATGGTTAGTGGATTTGTTCACTTCCTGGAAGAACAGGAAGCTGAGACACATTCTGTGCATGTCCCTATCAGCAGGACACTTTGCATGGGGAACATGTACTCTGAGTCCATGGCTTATGACCTCTTGTATGCCTTCTCTCAGTTTCCTGTAGTCCACAAGGTGGTTTTCAAGGTGTGGAGTTATGGGGCTTCCATGGTACTGGTCACACCAGTTCTGGTACCATGATGTTCAGTCTTGGCAGCAGACCTTCATAGCTGCTTTCACTCAGATTGGACCTGTTGACGATGTCTGATGGGACCCTCTGGCTTCTAGACCGCAATCTCTGCATCTGATAATCTGGTTCCTGAGTGGCTAGAGTTCAAGCACTTAGCCTTCTGAAGATGTCCTTTAGATGTTGGATGCATCTCAGAAGGGGTCAACTTGCAAGTCGTACTCTTGAAAGTGGACAAAATATAATTGAAGCATTGCCCGAGGCTCAAGACCTGGGACCCGACCCTGGGAGTATCCACCTCCCCCCCCCCCCAATTCACTCCCTTATGGACTGATCCCCACAACCTCAATGTGCCTGGCACAAAGACCTTGGCTGCAGAGGCCAACAGGTAAACGGAGGGAAAAGTGCTCTTTCTGTTGCTGTAACTGCCTCTCCTTGAATGGCACCTCCATGCCCTCTCTTACGAATCTGTACCTAAGTAAGAGAGGTTTAATAAGTTGGTTCTTCAATGTATTTTATATTACTTAGCTACGAAGACTTTGTCCCTGGTGTGCCAGGTGTCTCCCTAAGCTTAATCAGTTGTGCTTAGATGTTATTTTGTTGTACTGTTGACCACCTTTCTTTTTTTTTTTTAAAAACAATAAAGATAATATTTACAAAAAAGAAAGTAGACGAGTTTTTTTTTTTTTTTTTTTAGTGCGAGGAGCAAGGATTAAAGGCCTCTCTGGTGCCCCATGTGGCACCTACTGTTCTACCTCTGGTCACTGTCTCAGACAGGGCTGTGAGTCACTGCACGTTCCTTAAGGTGCACCTGGCTTTCGTTTCAGCTTACTGTGCTGAGGGGGGTTACTGGTGGCACAGGATAAAATGGTCAGGTGTTTCTTTAATGGGCTGGACCACCTGTTCTCTCCAGTGTGTGCACCACCTACACTGTGGGACTTACTGCTGGGGAAAACCAGCTTATGGATAAAGGTGATCTCTCATATTTGTTATGGAAGACTGCAGTTTTGGTCGTTATCACCTTAGTCGAATGGGTTAGTGAGTGAGGGAGCTCCAGGTGCTGTCTGTGGAGTCTTCATAGCTGATCTTCCACAAAGAAAAGGATGTCCCGTGCCCCCATGTGAAATTGCCACCAAAGGTAGTATCTGCATTTTATGTTAATCAGGCATTAATTCTATGGACCTTCTTTCTGAAGCCTCATGGTTTGAAAGCCAAGTGAACACTTAACAAACTAGATGTTGGCAGAGCGTTGGTTTTCTGCCCAGAGCATATAACTTTGCAATGCGGTTTGCCGGCTGTTTGTTACATATATGCTGAAGCTTCCCCAGGCAGACTGGCAGCCAAGTAGGCAGTTGTCCGATGGATAACAGCCTGTTACCAGTTGGCTGGGGAGGAGCCGCCTTTGGGGTTAAAGGCTCACTCTACCAGACAAATTGTGGTCTCATTTGCTGCTTCTAGGTACATTCCCAGTGCTAAAGTATGTAGTGTTTCTACCTGGTCGAATGTGCACCTGTTTGTATCCCATTACAGCATCGACATCGCCAGTTGTTATGATACTGCTTTTAGGTTCTCAGTCCTCCTGTCTTTTTTTGCCTAATTTGTAGTATGCTTCTTGTCCCCTCCTCCTAAGGACTGCTAGGAATCTGCCTAAATGTGGATAGTGAACTGAATTTAGGTAGTTAGAAACAGGTTATTTACCTGGAACCATATTTCTACTGCTAGTATTCTGTTCACATCCTCACAACCCACCCAACCTCCCCTAGCAAGGCTTTTGTCGAATTTCTGTTACTGTTCTATAGTGTAGATCTGAGTGCAGTGGTGGGGGAGCCGGAGGACCCTGTGGTTTGTGGTAGGAGTTGTCGGGCTTGAAGACTGTTCTGGGGACTGAGCATGCTTAGTGGAAGACTGCCTAAGTGTGGCTGTGAACAGAATACTGGTAAAATAACTATTGTTACAGGTAAGTAACCTCTGTCTGCACACCTTGGTGTCTGAGTGAGAGAGATTTTGCACATTTCCAAAAACCAACAGATCTGTTGATGAAATTAACTTTTCTTATGACACAAGTTCTAGTTGAAAATCATAGCCTGACCACATACAAAACAATAACAGATGCTACTTTTTTTTTTTCAGTTTTAAAATGCACAATATATACACATGCAGAATCTGTGTACCCTTTACTACTAATTGTTGTTTGCAGTGATTTTCACACAGAGCAGCTGGACTTGGACCAGGAGTGAGATTGCCTTTTTGTGCAAAACTTAATTTGTGCTGTCATTTCCTGACCCCAACAGTTGTATCTGTGATTATCGTCTAATATAAAGGAGCTGCTTGCTTTTGGAAAAAACTGCAGTGAAATAGGACAGAAAATGAATAACACTGAGAATTGTCGAAGAACCGCAGAAAAAGCAAACAGAGTACTGGGCTGCATAGCCAGGGGGATTACATCCAGGAGGAGGAAGGTGATCCTCCCTCTGCATAATGCCCTGGTCAGGCTGCATCTCGAGTACTGTGTGCAGTTCTAGAGACCTCATCTTAAGAAAGACATGGCACTGCTGGAGAGGGTCCAGAGGAGGCACCAGGATGATTCAAGGTATGGGGGAGGCCCTACGAGGAGAGGATGGAAGAGCACATGAGCTGTATGCACTGGAGGAGAGGAGGGACAGGGGACATGATAGAGGTCTTCAGGTATGTAAAGGATCAATAGGGCGGAGCCAAGGAGGTGTTCAGGCTAAAGAAGGGGGAACAACCAGGAGGCATGAGTGGAAACTGAAGGGGGGGGAATAAAGGGGGGAGCGTAAGACACTACTTCACTGAGAGGGTGGTGAAGCCATGGAATGCACTGCCCAGGAGTCTGGTAGAGGAGGGCACAGTGGAGGGATTCAAGAAGGGGTAGAACAGGCACAGGAAGAAACTGAAGCCGGGGAAGACTCTCTCTGGGGATGGAGGGGTAGGGAAGCGAGCACCCAGTAGAGGGCTGGCAACCGAGCAGACATGACAGACCAAGAGGCCCATTCTGCTGACTTTTAGTATGTAAAATAGAAGGCAGAGCCAAATAGCAAATGATGGAAAGGAGCATTTACAAGAGGATCAAATTTAAAATTGGGTGATTATTTAAGCGATAACATTCAGCAAGTTGGAGTATATGAAACAATAACCAGCTTCTGTGGATGATTAAATGCTGAGGCGAAGCCAAGGCATTTAATCCCCACAGAAGTTGGTTATTGTGAATATACTCCAGCTCACTGAATGTTGTTACCATTATGCAGGTTTTAGTGAGTGAGTTTTGGTTGAACTGTGTGTGGCAGCAGTTAGTTCCCTGAACTCAGCGTGGCAGCAGTCAGTTCCCTTGAGACTGAATGCAATGTGCCCCGCCGCCAGTACCATCTACACCTCCCAACACAAATAGGAGGCAGGAAAAAACTGTGTACCGCAGGTTCTGACGTTCCTCTTCATCTTGATTCATGCCCTCATCATCGGCACTGCTGATGCTGGAGGTTCTGACTGGGTTGCTATGGGGGTTGAGTCTGACGAGTAACTGCTGCTGACAAACGCTGCCATTTTCTTCCCTGAGTGTGGCAGGCGTGGAAAAAGGTTAGGTCGCGATGTCTGGTAAATGTGAAATTATGATCGAGGATGTTTTTGTACTGTGAGTAGTGAGTCCCTTTGAAAAAAAAGATTTTATATGCTAAATTTAGTCACCAAAATAAAACTGTGACTCCAGGTATGTGCATTTGTGTCAGGTTAATGTGCATGCCCGGAGTCACAGCCTTCTAGTTTGGTGACTAAAGTTGGGATAACTTTTTTTTTTTTTTTTTTAAAGCGGAGTCACTTTTGCAACCTTAGAAAATGATCTTGGATCATAATATACTTTTATCAGACGTGGCTAGAAAAGTAAATGTCATTTGGGAAGGAGCATTCTGGCTCTTGGGAGGACGGTATGTGAACAGTGCAGGCTCGGACGTGGCAGTTTGCACAGAATTCATTTGGGTACTAGAAAGAGCTTGCCAGAGGATGGTTAACTTACTGTGGGCTTGTCTGAAGTGGGGCATTAACCGACTGTGGGCGTGGTTAGAGGACTATTAAGCAACTGTGGGAGGGTTTAGATGAATAACCGACTCTGGGATCTGCGATGCAGTTTGTGGGAGAGTAACTGGCCTCGGTTCTTAATTGTGATTTGGCTGAGAGGAGATGCCACTGATAATGTTAAATCTACCTTTATGAGGGACTTAAAGAGCTACTGTACAGAGGTATATAATGTAGAAATAACATCAACAATAGATACATTTGCAGTCTGCAAATCAGGCAAGAAATAAGATTAATAATTGCTGCACAGAGTTGCTAAACAAAATCTGTGTCATCGTTTCATTTAGACTAGTTCTTTCTTAGTCAAGCTTGTGCTCAATGAGTTAACTCCAATTTCTGTTTTGACTATCGCATCTACACGTTAGATACTTTCTCCTTCAGGCACTGGAATGCTTCGCTTTCCAAACACTAGACTAAAGAGTGTGAAATATTTTCGTAGTCCATTTGTGGAAAATCACTGATATTGGATCAGCTGCTTTTATAAGAAGCTTGGTTTCTTTTATTTGCTTTAGGAAGTGTAAACTGAAACACAGGTAAAAAGGAAAAGGCCTGCCTTCAGTCAGCTTTTGTTGAGGTGAAACATCCTCTGCTTGCACCACAGAGGGCCTTCTGTACCCATGATGCTTTGTACTGGGTTTGTGGCTCTAGAATGCAAGGCTAGTTGGGAGAATAAAAGCGCAGTCTTAAATGGGAAATTATTGGAGGTAAGGGAAGTCTTCAGTGGGGTTCCACAGGGTTCATTCCTTGGCCAAGTACTTTTCAGTAGTTTAATTTGGGAATTTCATGAGTGGATCCATGGGACAATGTGCCTATTTGCAGATGACACAGAAATCTGTGGTAGAGTGAACAGTGGTGAGGGGTCCACTCAGAACATTAAGGGGACATCTGAAGAGACTGGAGAAATGGTCAGGTCTGGCAACTAAAATTTTGTGCAAAAAAGTGCAGAGTTATGCACAAAGGGGTCAGAAAACTGAAGACAGAATACAGAATTGGAGTATAGTGTTAGAAAAAGTGAGAAACATAGAATTTGAAACATAGAAACGTAGAATTTGACGGCAGATAAGTACCGCTTGGCCCACCTAGTCTGCCCATTTCCCTACCTAACAGATAAGCTGCAGATCCTAGTTAACCAACAGCCTACTTCCTCGTACCCCCCACTAGAATTGCCTTATGTCTCTCCCATGCAGTCTTGAATTCCCCCACTGTTTTTGACTCTATGACCTCCTCAGGAAGGCTGTTCCATGTATCCACAACCCTCTCTGTGAAGAAACATTCCTCACATTACCTCTGAGCAGTCCCCTCTATCTTCAAATTGTGCCCCCTTGTTTTTGCACATCTCTTTTTCTGAAAGATGCTACCCTCTTGGACTTTGTTGACTCCCTTGAGGTATTTAAAAGTTTCTATCATGTCCCCCCTCTCCCTCCTTTCCTCGAGGCTATACATTTTTAGTTCCTTTAGTCTTTCTTCATATGTTTTCTGATGCAGAATAGAAACAGGGGGTGAGAAAGGAGAAGGATCTCAGAGTCCTAATAGGCTAATAGCAGACAACTTTTAACAGTCAGCGCAGTGCAGCAGTACAGTGGGGAAGGCAAATTTGATGGTGGTGTGCAAAGGCAGGCGGATCAGCAGCAGAAGTAAAGAGGTGATCCTGCCCCTGTACCAATCCCTGGTGGGGTCGCATTTGGAGTAGTACATGCAGTTTCAGAGTTCGCACTCGAAAAGGATAGATTACAGTTGAGGCAGTGCAGAGGAGGGCTGCAGAAATTATTTATGTACTGAGAGTATTGGAGTTATGGAAGATAAAGGGGGGACGGCTCAGGGGAAATGTGAGGAAGTATTTTTTCACAGAGAGGGTGGTGGATGCATGGAACGGCCTCTGGTAGGTCAAGTGTCAAAAATGGGGGAGTCAAGGATGCATGGGACAGACAAGGCAATTCTGTTGGGGGTAGGAAGAAGTAGGCTGTTTATTAACTAGGATCTGCAGCTTATCCAATAAGTAAGGAAATGGGCAGACTAGGTGGGCCAAGGTTCCTTATCTGCTGTCAAATTTATGTTTACAACCTTGAGTCAGAGACTCCTTTCCACATCAAACAAAATTAGACATTACACATCAGCAGGTAATAGGAGCAGTAGTACATGGTAAATGAAAGGCAAGTACAAGGCAATGTACAATAGAAACAAATGGGCAACATTGAAAATAACAGGTACATATTATGTACAGGTTACTTATATTCAAAACATGTCGTGGCAAGACACATTAGCAGGTGGTGGCAGCTAAAGCAGGAATTCATACCAGGTCATGCAAGGCCAGGTAAGCAAGAACTCATAGCAGGTCGATAAGGACAGGAAAGACAGATTAAGTAGGGTATCCAAGGTCAGCAAGGCTGGAGCCTAGGAGCAAGGCTAAAGCAGTTAGAGGAGACCTTGTCAGGAGAGGGGTCTAGGAGCAGTCACAGAGGCTGGAGGGCGATGTGCTCCCTAAGTTTCGATTTGAAAGGGCCAAGCTTCAAATGGCAGATAGTTCGATGTACATAAGGACCACTGGCCCAGGGACAACCTACAACATGGAACAGTGCACTAGACATTTGCAGAGCTTCTGTGGCACGGTAGATGGGGCCAGGGTAAGAAGGTGGTGAAGACCGGGTGGTGAGACCCAGGGTAATTCTTTGCTAAGATAACATGTTTGATAGTGTACCCGCAGTCGTAATTTAGCCAGTTAGACATTCTGTAAATGTCACAGGTGTGGACTCACCTGTCGCACCCCGTCACAAGCCTACAAGCCTTATTCAGTGCAACCTTGACCTGTCTGAGTGCAGTGGGTGTGGCAGACCCATATGGGACAATCCCGTAGTCCACTAATGAGAGTACAGAGCTGGGGACAGCTAGCCTGTGCGCTTCTTGGGACAAAGAGCGATGGTGTCTACAAAGCAGGCCAATTCTGGCATTGATAGCAGAGGTGACTAGGTTAATGTGGTATTGGTAAGTGAGGGAGGTGTCAAAGGTGACTCCCAAGGTATTTAAAGGTATTAATTTGTTCCAGAGAGGTAAGTTGATGGTGTAGTATTTGAACCGGGGCATCACTGTGTCTGTTTTGGCGATGTGAAAAGATCATTGTTGTTTTTTTTGTTTTTTTTTGTTTGTTTTTTATAGTTAAGGACAAGTTTTTTGGAAATAAACCAGGATTCAGCTTCGGTAAAGCACTGTTGTAGGTTTTTCTGGAGATCGAAGGGGTCAGGGTTTCTATTGAAGATTACTGCATTGTCAGCATATAGGAGCAGACGACTGGAACAGGCTTTAGGCAGGGTATTTAGGAAAAGGCTAAATAGGAGTGGTCCCAGGATAGAGCCTGTTGGACTCAGAGTGGACAGGGAGACTTTCCAGAGGGTAGTGTTGGTTTTGACTTGCTGGGACCTGCCACTTAGGTTGTTCGCCAGCCAGAATACAGCATCAGGGATAGGCCCAAGGGGAAGGGACTGAATTAAGAGGGTATGATTCACCATGTCAGAAGTTTTAGTTAGGTCAGTGTAAACTGACCCGACAAGGTGACCACAGTCAAGTGCTTCTATGATGAAGTCTGTATATTCAATTAGGACAGTGATGGTGCTAAGGCCATAGCCTAAAACCGTGGTTGCTCACGGCAGAGTAGATGGTTTTTGGAGAGGTAGTCTGAGAGTTGGTCTGAGACAATTTTTTCTAGGGCCTTGGAAATCGGGGGGAGGATAGAGATGGGATGATAGTTTCCAGGGGAGGTACTAGTACCACCTTTTAGGATTGGTGTAACCACTGCAGACTTCCATTGTGAAGATAACTGACTGAGACAGAGGGAGAGGTTCAGAATATTAGTGAGGGGTAGAGAACAACATCAAGGGCATGGTGGAGTAGCTTGAGGTCCAGACTGTCAGCACTGAACCTAGATTTCCCAAGGACCTTAGAAAGGTAAATGTAAGCCTCCATGTGAAGTGACAGTCTGAAAGCGGAAGGACGTACCTCATCGGGGTGGGGTGGGGTATTGAAGAAGCAGAGGGGCAAATACCGCCAGGTCAGTGAAGGAAGTGTTAAGGAGTTAGCGATGCTTCGAGATCCTGCAAGAGCACCATTTACCTTGAGTAGCGAGGTGGGGATGACTTTACGTGATAATTCTTGATGTTGTCCCAGAAACGACGATCAGATCCACATGTATCAGAGAGGGCAGACTGAAAGCAGGCAGCCTTAGCCCTATGCATATCCCGGGTGCAATGATTTCTGGCAGCCCTATAACGCTGCCTGTTGAGTGGAAGTCCAGTGGCGAGGGCAATTTTCCATAGGTTGTCTTGCGACCTCATAAGGTTGAGAAGGGTTTGCGAGATCCAGGGTGTATTAAGTCCTTTGATTACCTTCTTGGAGAGGGGTGCGAAGCAGTCATACATGGCATTAAAGATGTTAATGAAATAGACTAGAACACTATCAGTGTCATTGGCGGAGGCTATGGGGGTCTAGTCACTGCTGGTCATTGTTAGATTCAGGGGTAGTAAGAGAAGTCCTGCATGGAGAGGCTCAAGGCCCTCAACATGTAAACACTGAGGACCAGGATGTAGAAGTGGGGGTCGTGATTAAAACATTCAAGTTTTTTCATGGAGTAAACAAGGTAGACATGCTGGGGAACTGTTCACAGTGGTGCCTCTGCACCAATGCGTGCCGAGTATGTGCAATAGGCATGTACCTGGATCGTGCACATCCGCACCTGCAGACAGGTGCATGGGTCATGGCATTCATGACCACTGGTCACTGCAGGCCACTTGTCAGTGGTCTCATCCTGGTGCGCGCAGTGCCGGGGGTAGACCTATGGACAGGTGCGGGCATCCAACTTGATGCCTGTAGTGGAGTTAGAGGTGATCCTTGCACCATGTGGAGCAGGGATTGTGGCACACTGCACTTTCTGGACTTTAATTATACAATGGCAAGAAAATTTCCTGTACTCTGATTGGTCATGTGTGCCTGAGACAGTGATGATATTACACAATAACATCACTGTGCTGATTTTATGGCGCTCTGAGCCGGAGCCCTTTTTTTTTTTTTCAGAAACAAAGATATACTGCCTCACTAAAATCTACTAAAACATTTTTATTTTTATTTTATTTTTGTTTGTATAACATCGAAGCCATTGTATAATTGCAATAAGGCACTCCAAGGTGTGTTTGTGTAATAACGCCACGCTCGTGCTTCAACCCACCCCAGGAGTGACGTTATTACACGATAACACACACCTTGTCGTGCCTTATTGCTTAATTAAAAGTGAGGTAGTATCCCAGTGGCTGCCCCTGCAGCCTTCTTTGCCTTACCGTTGTGCTGGGGCAGCATTGCAAGAGGGGAGTTGGCTGTCCAACCACGACTGGCAGGTGCTGTTTGGTGGGGGCACGCAGTGGCTACACCAGGGTTCCTGCCTCTGTAGCCTGTACCCACTTTCTCCCAGCACTTCGCACCTTAGTGAGCGCATGAAGTGTGGGTACACCCTGATCACTTCCCCACGCCGCCTGCCCGCATAGCTGCACGGATGGATGGGGATGAGGTGCAGAAGGGCACGACCCTTTTCTTTAATGCCACTGGGGTCCACACTGACCACTGATGAGCCGCTGACTGATGAGGGTCTGCACACAATTCATGCCTACAGCCTATTGAGCGGAAACACGGGCAAAGGGGAACTCCAAGAAACTGGTGGAAGAGAGATTCAGGAAAATGCCAGAAGTATTTCTTTACAGAGGGAGGGTGGATTAGTAGAACAGGCTGCAGGACTGGTTGTTCTGTGCCAAATCAGCAGAAGAATTCAAGCAAGGGTTGAACAGACGTATGGGCTTAGTGAGGATAGCGGGGAGGGCTTACCTGGGTGGGGGGGAGTTACAGTAGTGACTACTAGGCCATTCGCATCTTTATATAGGTAGTGGTAAGTAGAGTAAACAATCATGAAATGTGGGTTTTGATCTAGAAATTGTATGACGCAAAAAGGGTTGACAGTGTCCCTTTAAGTGCATTAGGCAAACAGGGTCCCATTCTCAGGATATTCCATGCCATCATTGACTATCAGAAAATGTTTACCACCAGTCGCTCATGTAATTTATTAGTGTTCTGTGGCATCTGTATCTGGAACTTAGATCTTCACTTTATTTGAAAAAGAAAAATGCTATAACCAAAAATTTAAATCCTGCAAGAGCTCTATAAAACAAAGCATCTTTGGATCGTTTTGCATGTCATGTGTGGGCACTTTTAATGTGCCAAAAGTCAGCTAGATGAAAGTGACCCCACTGGCAAAGGTATATTTTGGCTTGGTTTTGCAGTATACTGGACCTTGTGCTTACTAACAAAGATAGTGTTGCAGATGTCACAGTGGACTTTTTTTTTGGGGTCCTACCCCTCTCTTGTCATTGGACCCGTCCTCCCGCTGCCCCTCATGCCCAGGGGCTCCCCACTCCCAACGGACATCATGGGCAAGCCCCTGATTACTCCTGGGTTGGAGCCACGAGAGTGGGGGACCCCCAGCCGGTGTTGTAGGCAGTGGACGTAGAGCAGAACATGCCATCATGCCAGGGGAATCAGCATTTTGCTGCTTTTTGCTGCCCTGGGGTGGGGATGTGCAGTGATGTCCAGTGTCCCACCCCGCCCCCTTATACTGGTGCTGGTCACAGCGGTGTGCCCCAGCCTCTGCCAGGGGTGCGTCATGCAGCACCCGAGCGAGAGCAGTCCCAGGATGCATGATTCCCCCGGTAGCCCTCCGACTCTCAGGTCCGTTCCCGAACCTGGGTCATCGGCATTGCAAGTTGAAATGTAACCGCTGCGTCGGCATGCCAGCCCTTCACAGTGAGCTTTACCCTGGGGTCCAGTAATCGCTGTACATTGTGGTTCTGCATTAAAATGGACACAAAGGCAAACCAAACAAAAACATGGGTCCTAGACTTTAGGAGGGCGGACTTTATAGAAATGGGAGACTGCCTTGGAAGCAGCCTAGCAGTGAAGGATTGCCAGGGAGGGGTAGAGGAACAATGGAGAATATTAAGGGAAGGCGTAGTACAGGCGACCTGCCCCTGCATGAAGGAAGTTAGCAAAAGCAGGAGGAAAAAAATCGATTATGGTACGCTAGGGAAGTGGCCATGAAGGTGAAGGAAAATAGGGTGGCATTCTGGTGGTACAAAGAAATGCAGAGGGAGGGGGATAGGGAGGTGTACCAGGTAAAACAGAGGAAGGCAGGTAAGGCAGTGAGGGGAGCAAAGGTGCAGACAGAGGAAAGGTTAGCCAAAGGGGTAGTAAAAGGGGAAAAGACTTTCCTGAGGTACGTAAAGTGAGAAGAGGAAGGCAAGGGGATGGATTGTGAGGATAAAGAAGACGGCAGAGGGAGACTGCACAGAGAAGGATCAAAAAAAACAGACATCCTGAACAGGTACTTATGCTCTGTCTTCTCAATGGACGGAGAAGGGGATGAACCTCCAAGGAGCAGCAGGAACACAGGTGAAGGGGGGAAGGACGCAAGTCCATTTTCAGAGGAAAGTCTTGAAGGGACTTGCAAATCTGAAAGGGACGAGGCCATGGGACCAGACGATATACACCCAAGGGTGGTAAGGGAACTAAGGAAAGTGTTTGCTGCACCACTGATGGCCTTTTTCAACAACTCACTGGAAACAGGAGAGGTTCCTGAGGACTGTAGGAGAGCAGACGTCCTGCTTCATAACGGCAGCATACATTGCATCATCAAACGGAGGGGCTCATTCCTATCTAATGTGTAGGGAAGCAGTGAGGGTTTGGTATTGAACTCTGGAACATGGTCTAGCACTATAAGCAGTACGTGTTCCAGGTGTCCAAAACGTCTTGGCAGACAAGCTAAGCTAAAATATCTGTGGTTGCTACCTGACATGGTACTCGTGTACCTATATTATGACTGCTGTGATCTACCTATTAAGCTTGTACCACCAGTGAATTTCTGTAACACTGGTTGCTTTTTTAATCTAAGCGTTATGTACTGTACTGTTTTGTTTGCTGTGATGTATTGCTGTCTTGACTAGGTGCCTTTGTAAAGGAGTCTTTGACTCAAAGGTCTGTAAACTGATGATCTAATAAATAAAATAAATAAGCAGATCATAGTCCAGGTTACACGGGTGGGAACTGCTGACTTTGGTGATAGCTGACTTATTCAAAAGATGGGGTCATCTAGAGTCGGACCTTTTTGCGTCCTCGCACAGTGCAAAACTGCTGTGTTTCTGCTGGCTCGTTCCAGAGCCTGGAGCTTTCTGGTGAGATGCATTGTCCCTCTCTTGGGAGGTTTCTGTATGCCTTCCTCCCTTCCTCTGATTCAGAGTATTACTCAAGTTGCAGATGGAGGGGCAGTTTTGATGCTCATTGCTCCTTTATGGCCTCGACAGATCTGGTTTCCCTGCTGCAACAATTGGCAGTGAAAGCCCCAGTATCTCTACCCCTATGCAAGGGTCTACTGTCAAAGGAACAGGAAACTCTGGTCCATCCAGACATGAAGACTGAAGATGTAGCCATAGCTTGCGTTGGGGTTTCCCAAAAAGTGATGGGTGTTCTGGTGGCTGCCAGAAAACTGTCTACCAGAACCACTGAAGTGGAAGCGGTTTGCTTTATGGGCTGCTTCACATAACCTGGAGCCATTTACCTGTCTGGTCAACCAGGTTCTAGAGTACCTGCTGTCCTTGACAGATTTAGGTCTGCAGTATTCCTAGCTTAGCGTGCATCTGGCTGCCATATCAGCTTTCCATTTGCCTATAGATGGCTTCACGGTTGGTCATTTGGAGGTAGGCTGTACATTCTTGAGAGGCATTTTACACATAAAGCCTCCCATCCATAATCCAGTCCTGGCTTGGGACTTGAATTTTGTTTTGGAGAAGTTAAATTTGGCTCCTTTTGAGCCAGCCATGACTTGTGGCTTACGCTTTCTCTCTTGGAAAATGTTATTTTTAGTTGTAATCCCTTCTGCTCTAAGGATTTCCGAGCTACAGGCTCTAATGTGTGAGCCTCCTTATTGATTTTCCACAAAGACAGGCTGTCTTTATGTCTAACCCTAAGTTTCTCCCAAAGGTGGTGTCTTGAGTTTACTTAATCAAACCATCCACCTGCTTGTGTATTATCTAGAACATGCCAGTCCAGGGGAGGCACTGCTCCATACATTAGATGTGAATAGAATACTCTGATACTATACACATACAGTATCAAAGACTGCAGAAAGTCTTCACAGCTTTTCATTTTGTTTGTCCCGGGAAAGAGGGCACCCCAGTTTCTAAACAGTGCTTGTTCAAATGGCTAGCAAACCGTATTATGTTCTGTTACATGAAGTACGATAAGGGCAGTATGGTAAGAAATGTCCTGGTGTGGTTTGTGCTCATTCCTGCAGAGGCATGGTCACCTCTGTTGCTTGTTTCCAGAATGTTACTGCTGCAGAGATCTGCACAGCTGCTACCTGGACTGCTGTCCACACCTTCACTAAACACTGCAGTCTGGACGTTGTCTCTCATAGACAGGCTGGCTTTGGCCTAGCTGTACTATGAGGCCTAATTTCATAAGCGTGTAGGCTCCATCCCCCCATACTGCTAGTATCTGGTACTGCTTGGAACTCATTCCAAAGCTGGGGCGTGGTGAAAGACATATACTTGAAGAAGATAGAACAGTTACATACTTGCTGTAACAGTAGCTGTTCAAGATAATCTCTTTCATCAGGCCATGCCCCACCCTCCTTCCCCCTTTGGGGTTGTGACAAAGGACTCCTGTGCTGCTGTCTCCATGGTTACATTTTCCAGCCCTTTGTCTGGCCTGGTATGTGGAGGGCTGGGGTTCTCCTGGTTCCCTAGAGGGAGGTCCTTCGAGCAGATCTGGCAGGGAGCTGAGGGGAGGAGGGGCTGTGCACATTTATGTATACATTGATGCTTGATGTTGTTGTGGGTGTCTCTTGGCTGACTGCTTGCAAAAATTTCTGTGTAATCATGCTGCTTGGTGGCTATAAGTTCCAAAGGTGTGGCCTAATGAGAGATTCTCTCGAAGATCTACTATTATGGTAAGTACGTAACTGTTCTTTTTTTTTTTTTTTTAAGGGTCCTGGGGAGACAGTTACAACAGCAGGGAATTGCAGATGAATAATATGTGCCGACAGTGGACTGTACTATTCTTCTTTTAATTATGTACGTTTGCAATAGTCCACATTATTGAAAGGATATTGGTAGACAATGCAGTGAAAAAAAATAGATATTTTTACGTGTTGAGTTGGGTAATCGAAGGAATTGGGGGACGAGCATCAAGTGTTGGTACTAGGGTGTCTGTCATAGGATTGAAGACAGTTGAAGGTGGGTGGGCATGACTTGTTTTGAAGATTTATGTTGATGCTACTGGGGAAGGAGTTCAAGGAGGATTGGGCAGCCACAGCGAAGGCTTTCGCTACAGTGAATCTGCATTCTCTTAGTACATGTAGCGAATAATTGTGGGTAACCATACACAAGCAGACTGTGTTTCCATCGAGAAGTTGAGATGACAGCATCTGAACCTCGAGAGTGAAGTTCGAGAGACCCATGCTGTCATCTCAACCCCAAGACGGAAGCACATGCCGAGTTGTGTATGGTTGACCATATTTTATTTTATATGGTTATTTACACAGGAGTCACAGACACCACCCTCCCAAGTGACAAAAAAAACCTAGCCATTATTTGTTCTGTTCTACAATCGAATCAAATTTATGGACTTCTACAAGTTAAAATATAAAACTTTGGGCACTGGATGGTCAATAATTACCTGGGTGTGGACTGAATGGGGAATTTAACATTTTATGACCTTTGAACTGTGCAGAACAGTTTGGAATGCGCACAGCACCTGGGAATGTGCACAACAGTTAGGAATCGTGCACAACAATGATTTTTGAGCAGGCTAATTGTTATACAGAACAAAGGCTAACCATATACTGTACAGCAAGTTATATGATTGTGATCGTGGTGTATAGAGTTAGGTCCGACGACCCCAAGGCACACACCCCAACACCTGTCTGTGTGGAGGGTGGGGTGGGGTGGTAATCCTAACACCAAATTTCAATACTTTTGTCACTGTAATAGGAACCCTAACTGATGCATTACAGAGTTTTGCAATTAATGTGTGTGTAAATGTGTGTGTGTGTGTGTGTGTGTGTGTGTGTGTATATGTATATAATATATATGTGTGTGTATATATATAGTGTGTGTGTGTGTGTATATATATATATATATATAATAACTGGGCAGCAATTTCTCTCAATGTACTGACCAGGTTGATATTTCCATAACAACCGCTGGTTGTTATGACATTCATAGTCATGCCAGTCAAACTATGCTGCTGCCTCATTGGCCAACATTCTGTATGTGGGCGGGGCCAAACAGTCTCACAAACTGCTGGAGAAAATTGCTGGTCTGTTATTATAAAAATAAAAGATGGGGAGGTGTTTCATATGAGAATTTAATGACACTTGTTGTGGGATGCTTTGATAAACCCCTCGGGCTTACGCCCTCAGGGTTATCAGCATCCACAACTCGGTGTGCATTAAATTCATATCAACCTTCCCATCCATTATTCTCTCTATATATATATATGTATATATGTGTGTATATATATATATATATATATATATATGTATGTGTGTGTGTGTGTATATATATATGTGTGTGTGTGTGTGTATATATATGTGTGTGTGTGTGTGTGTATATATATATATATATATATGTGTGTGTGTGTGTGTATGTATATATATATATATATATATATATATATATATATATATGTGTGTATATATATATATATTATATGTGTGTGTGTGTGTGTGTATATATGTTTTATATATACATACACACACACACACTATATAGACTCATGTACATATTTATAAATATACATATGCACCTACCTTCTACCAGAAATAAATACGAATCCACCTCTCTTTCTCAAATTGAGAATTCATTTATTTGATCCATCACAAAGACCATTTGGTTGAAGCGTTAAAGGTGTCTGTGGCTATTGCTCTTCAGGCATTGGCCTTGTAGGCCATTTCTGCACTATTGTAGTGGATCTAAATAAATGAATTTAATTGAAGAAAGAAAACAGTATGAAATGAGCTTATTTTTTCGTGTAAAGGTAGGTGTGCTGTGGCCTTTTGTTCAGTTTATAAATTGTCACATAGCACCTGGCTGTCCCTAAAGCGGCTCTTCTTGTGACTGATAAATAGATCTATATTTACAGATATATATTTTCTATAGTTAGGGTTGAGTAGGCTGGAAAAAATTGCTTTCCTATACTTAACATTGGATATTTTTGCTCTCACCTACAGCCTAGATGGTTGGATTTTTTTCATGAAATTTTCAGGGTTGAAGGGCCCATGCCAAGGGTATGCCTTTGGAAGGTTTCATGAAAAATATTATATGGTTCCAGAGTTATGCAGTGATTTTAGAGTTAATGTCCTGATGTGAATGGTAACCCCCCCAACCAAAAAAAACCACGATTGGTTATTTTTATGAGTTACCTTCGAGTGGTTAAAAAAAAAAAAAAGATGGCAACTGCTTATTTCAGGATTTACCTACCATGCTGACAAAAATACCCATTGTGTTGGCCACCTTCTTTTTCTCATTTTTAACTAACATTGAAAATGTATCAAAATAATATATTTAAAAAAATAAACTCCTGAACTTAGCTAAACAGCGCCTTTTAGCTAGATTCTGCTGTTTGTTTTTATAAACTTTTGAAATATTTTTCTGGACACCCCAGTATCCAGGGTGCCCAGCTTAGCGATAGGAGCCATTCACCCGCGTTTGCTGTACGAGAACAGTTGGATTTTCTTAAGTTCTGCAGCCACAGCTGGCTGCAGTGAAACCCGTGAGCCAGCGATCTCCTGTTCTGCCTGTCTGTCTATCTCTGTTTAATTATTTACTTACATACGAAAATGTCAGCAGATTAGGCTATGAGGTCTATCGCATCTGCTTGCGATGCAGCTCACAGCCTGATAACCGCTGCTGTTTCCCTCTCCCTTTCATCCCTCCCCTGATTTCCATACTAAGTTCCCGTGGACTCTACCCTCCCTACCCATACCCTGCCCATGTATATATCCCATCCCTTCTTAAAACCTTCCACTGATTCTCTTGATGCCAACTCCTCAGGTAGTGCATTCCAAGGCATCACCAACCTTTCCGTGAATTAATACTTTCTTAGGTCTCTCTTATACTTCCCTCCAACCAGTTCGTTTATGTAGCAGACAGGGGAGCCCACACCTGGTACTGCTTTTCTTGACCCCCCTCCCCTGCAGATCACCAGTCCCCTTTCCCATTTTGAAGTTCACGGCACCGGGGTGACCACCCTTGGGCTGCAAAACAGTCGCCTGACACTGGAGTGCCCAATCCCCAGTGTTGGAATGTCACTTGTCTCCTGAAAATAAGAAAACCATTCCTCTTCTTTTGCAGGAAAAAAAAAAAAAACTGTCCTTTGCCAATCTAACCCCACAAATATACACACATACACACACACTCACCTGAACAGGTCCCAGGGTGAAGATCCACTCTCAATGGAAGACACAGCTTGCTGCTGGAACTGCCGACTGCAATTTGAGAAACTGAGAGATAAATGCATTTCAGTGTATTTGTCGGGTTTTGACTTTGATGCACAACTTTCTCATTTTGCATATTTTGACTCAGATTTTCAACATGCCCTTTTGGGACCCCACCTCATGACCAGTGGTGGAATTCGCCGTCGGACCCAAAGGCAGAATTTTATGATGTGTGGGGAAATCACAGTTCATGCAGGATTTTCACTGCCCTTGTTCATGAGGTGAGGGTCTTTAGAAGGCTATGTTGAAAATTTGGGGTCAAAATATGTAAAAATGGCAAAGTTATATGCGTACTTTCAAATTTTACTGCGCTTGGTAATTTTAAATATTTGTAATTTTAAATATTTTGACCCTAAATTTTCAACATAGCCATTTTTCACACCACCTCATGAATGTAATAGCTGTCATTTTTTCAAATCCTGGCCAAAATGTGTGTGTGCGCACCTGTGGCTCTGAATGGCGTTTTGATGCTGCGGAATGACGTTTCGACAGGGATTTGAACATTTTCACTACTGGGTTCATGAGGTGGGGTAATAAGAAAGCTATACTGACCATTTGGTATAGAAATACAGTAAAATGCCCAGGTTACGAGTGAACGTTGCAGTACTTCACCGTTTACTCATAACTTCACTAATTTTCAGTATTTTGACTCCAAACTTTCAACATAGCCATTTTCTCACTCCACTTCATAAATGTGTCGTGTCATTTTTTAAATCCTAGACAAGATATGTTTTCTCATTTCCGGTGCGAAATTACATTTTGGGCCAGTATAATATAAATGGTTAATGTGTTTATAAGGCAATCATAAAATGTGCATCTTGAAAATGTGGGGTCAAAATTGTAAAAAAACTGTAAATAATTAACAAACTTTGTGTGTAGTACCACTCTTGACCCCAATGGGTATACTTTGTGATCCTGTGCTGGTGAGCTGAGTTTGGGGGTGAGCTCAGTGACCCAGCTAGATGGAATGAGGGTGGGGGAATGTGCTGTTATGCACCCCCCCACCAAGGAATGAAAGGTGCTGGGCTGTCTGCACGGGCCTAGGTACCATATAGTGAAGGCAGCTGTCCTCTTGGCATAGGGCCCTGTGCATTGGCTGACAGATGCACTCATTGCCCTGTGCATCTGTATCCTCAGCCATGTGCAAGGGCAGAGGGGCCGCAGGGCCCTACGTTTCTGCATCCCATCAAACAGCCCCATGAATTCTTCACATCCGTCACTATTTAGTAGGTGGATGGAGACTTCCCTTGGCGCAGGGCAGGAGGTCCCAAAGGGACCTGCGTGAATGAGGAGGGCATGATTCCACTATCTCAAAAGAAAGGAAATTCTTAGCAAAAAACTTTGTTAATGCACTAATTAGGGTACTTTAACACCACAAAAGTAGGAAAATGTGGCGTTAGGATTGTCAACCCTAACTCCCCACCCCCTCAACCCCCAGCAGCAAAAGGAAAAAATATTAGGGTTTTGGGTCTCTGGAGTCTTGTTTAATCAGTGGTGGGGTCTTCCTTGGGGTACTCAGTCTTAATGCCCACTCCTTTTCCCTGAGCAAACAACCTCATACATGATCTCTTTTCTTCATGCAGGACCCTGCGAGTCCTGTGTGCAGAAACCTACAACAAACTGTGCTGGCAACATGTGGCGAGACATACTTCTCTAACTTAGAAGAGTGCATCACTGTGAGGCACTGGCTTGGTCCTGTACTTCATGCTTCGGACTGGAGGCTATGGTCTGGGGGAGGGGTGACCATCACAGTACACAACCCCAAGCAAGAACCCATCACTGGTTTGCCAAGACTCCAGAGACTCAACGCCTAATTTCTTTCCTTTTGTCCACTGGGGAGGAGTTAGTTGGAAACCCTAACGCCACATTCCCTACTTTTATGGCATAAGTTACCCTAAGTGGTGCATTAACAAGTTTTTTGCAAAGAATGTGTGTGTGTGTGTGTGTGTGTGTGTGTGTGTATGTATGCATGTGTATAATTGAAACCCCTGCTCAACCCTAACTATAGTGGAGCTACCGTGCCACTATAATAAAAGGATGGTCCTCTATAGCCCTCAGGGAGGGAAAGTGATACTGGCAGTGACAGCAGCTTTTAAAGCCACAGTATGCCTAATGCCATACCATGGCTAATTTCCTCCGCAGTAGTCATTTGCTGTCCCATGCTGCCAAGTACCTCACTCAGGTCAGTGGCGTCTGAGATAAGATTTATGGGGTGGGGGTGGTGGTGGTGGGGGCTGCAGGATTAACCTGGAAAAAAATGCTGCAGTACAAAGGGGTAAATGAATAATCAGGAACTCCTGTTCTAATTAACGTAGTTCTTGTTCCTGAACATTCCACTTCAACTGATTATGAAGCAAAGTCCAGTTTGTCATTACGTTAGCAGTTTGCTACTATATTCATTTTCCTCTGTGAGCTGCTGTTCACGCTGTTCTGCCGAACTAATAACACACTACAACATAAGTATGTAGTAAGAGCACACCAAGTGCGTAATTATGGGAGAATAATTTCCACGACGTGTGGATGTTAGGCATGAGGTGCTTGCACCGATTGCCTTTTAAACACCCAAAAGCAAAATAGTTATTCTGCCATAATTACTCATCTCTGAAGTGTCTTATTGCACTTGTAACTGTGAAAAAAAAGTATATTTTTAACTTTTTAGTTCTAAGTTTCTGCAAAACTTAAAGTAGCACATGAAGGGATACAATAATTAATCCTACAATACAATCCTTTTACAAAGGCAGAACTTGACACCCTCCCTCGAGGTACAAGATTAGGGGAAGTGCCCACAAAACATTTAATTTGTATGTTATCCCAACTGCTTTTTACAGCACAGAGCGATTATAGGGGCTACATTAATAGGTTAAAAATAAGGGATTCCATTCTTGCCATAATGGCATTATGCCTTCAAGTATCCCGCTTGCATTAAAAACAGGAAATAAACACTTTGAGAACTGTCATCCTGAGGGTGACCCTAGAATCTAAATTAGAAAGAACTAACCACATGTAAGTACACAATAAGGTTTATGAAAATGCCCCCCTGTAACCCACTGTATCATAATCTGGAATCACACAGAAATTACAGGGACATTATGTGAGCGCAGACATTTGAATCCACCCCTTTCCCCGGCAGCAGTAACACCATGATTAATAGAATATATAAAACACTCTTGTCTGGTGTAATTACCCAACATTTAGGGATTTTCTACAACTAAGGTATTGACTAGGTGGAGGCAGTTCTGCTGGCTGAAGACATATCTAAGTATGAAGGAATTTAGAAAGAAACACCATCCAATGCACGGTCTGCCCCACCCCACCAGTCTGAATGTAACCTAAAGAAGAAAATACATAGATTTATACAACATGTGTGTGCCTCTTTTCAGGAAGATGAGATATCTCACTGACCACATGTGAGATCACTTTTTATTTTCACAGTTGGGTATGTCACAAGTTTTGGAACTCATTTAGAATGTTCGGCCTCAGTAACAGTACTAACCATATTCAAATGCAAATAACTTTAAAAGTGAAAATGATAGCATTGTACTGTGAGCCCGAAAGTTGTTAAGCACAAAAAGATATACCAAATGAGTGGTGTTTCATTTATAGCTACTTTTTTATAATTAAACAGCAGAAAATGTATTTTTTTCACTTTTCAACAAACAAATGCTTATAACTTTAAAACGAAAAATGATGCCATGGTACTGTGAGCACAAAATTTGTTCTGCACAAAAAGATCTACAAAACGAGTGGTGTTTCATCTATGGATACCTTTTAGTTTTTTTTTTTTTGTTTTTTTTTAATAATTGGCAAAAAAACAGCACAAAATCCAATTTTTTAACTTTTTGCAACAAACAAATGCAAATAACTTCAAAACCAAAAAAAGAGAGACCCACAATTGTTGTATAAATCGAATATGACATGGGTGAGCATCAGATAGTAGAAATATCTCCATTAGCTGTCATTGAACTCCTAGATATCTCACTCGTGGCTTAGCCACTTTCGTAGAGATATCAGAGTTCAATGGCAACAATATTATTGCTTTTGGTAACGGGTAAGTACACTAGGCATAAGAATGCCTATTTTCAGACTCGACGGGGAGAAAACAGCTAAACATACATAGTTATACATGTAATGCATGCACATGAAAAGCAGCACAGTTCAGAGTAAAATCAAACTTAGTGTGTGGGGAGACGTATCTTCAACAAGCCAGGAGAAAGTTAACAGTATAATGCAGTTAATACAGTTTGGACAAGTAAACACAAGATCAATACAATGTGAGAAACTGGCATTGCAGGAGAGGCATACCTAAAACAATATAATAATAAGTCCCAGTTTAATGGTTAAAGAACGGGGGAGGAAGGAGAGTGGTAGAAAGGATAGAGAGAGAGAGGAGGGTGGGAATGAGAGAGGACATGAAAGAGGGTGTTAGAGAGAGGGGAATAGGTGTCAGAGAAGTGGATTATTTAGAGAAAAACAGGGCAAGGAGAGGAAAAAATAATAGTCTACGGTGGATTAAAGCAAGTGCAGGGGTTGGTATCATGCAGATGCTTGCGGTGAAGTTTCTTAAAGCTAGCATGGGTGGTCGCTCGACGAATAACTTGAGGTATGATGTTCCATTATTTTGGAGCTGTGTGAGAGAAAGTGAGTGCACCCATATTGGTTCTGCATCAGGGAATGTGAGAAGGGGTTGGTCAGTCGATCGTAGCCCAAAGGAGAGAGGTTGTGAGTCCAGTAGGGAGGCAAGGGATAGGGTGAGGCCTGATCTGGCAACACTGTCAATTAGTGAGCCAAAAGACTGGAGTCGGTAGGCAGAGGGGCACGGCCATTTTAAGTCAGCATAGAGCTGGCAGTGGTATTTGTAACGTGGGGATGCAGAGGCATAGTGGCAGATGCTATTAAAGGTGGTGTCCCATTTATGGAGGGAGGATTTGGAGGCTGATAGGTAAGTGACTGAGCTGTATGCTAGGGCTGGGAGAAGAAAGCCTTGTGCCACAGCTAGTCTAGCCGAAGGGATAAGGGCATAGCTAGTACAGTAGGCACTTCCTATCTTGGCATTGACCAATTTACAGGTGGTTGTAATGTGCATGTCAAAGTCTAGAGATTCATCAAGAGTAACACTCAGATATTTAAAGGATTTGGTGCTAATCAGTGGGGAGCTGTCCGCACACAAGATTCTATGGGCATTATGATTTGCTTTAAGTCTACACAGACGCCAAAGAGCATGGAATATGTCTTGCTAGAGTTGAGAACAAGTTTTGTTCTCGTGAGCCAGGATTAAATACTCTGAGAAGTCCAGGCAAGAGGGTGGTAAGCTCATGCATAGTTCTAGCACTGTGGTAGATAACCAGGTCAACAAAGCCGCAGAGCAGAGATGAGCAGTTTGGCAAGGAATGGGATGCTGTTAATGAAGAGAGAAAGCAAGGGCCAAGTATAGAGCCCCTGGGGCACTCCAACGTGAATAGAGGAAAGGTCTGATATACTGAGTTGAAAACTACAGCTTGTTTTCTGTCGGACAGGTAGCTTTTTGAACCAGGCCACTGCATCAGTGGAGAAACCTAGGGTTTAGTTTTGTAAGAAGAAGGGTATAATCTGTAGGTAAATGCCTTAATTAAGTTGATGAAAACCACACCTGTCAGGAGGCCTGAGTCCATGGAGGCATATATGTCATTTGTGAGCTTGAGGAGGTGCTGTGTCCTTTACGGAAGCCATGCCATGAGCTAGAGAGAAGTTTGTATTTCTGGAGATATTCTATGGATTGGGTGGACACTAGTTTTTCCAAAATTTTGCTAAGCACAGAGAGAATTGCAATAGGACGGTAGTTCTTTAATTTCTTTAGGATCATCCTTTTTAGGAATTGGGGTGACTTTGGCTGTTTTCCAGATATTAGGAACTATACCAGAGCATAGAGACAGGTTGAAAATTTTGGTTGGGGAGAGGCTGTAAGTGGAGCAGCTGCTTTCAGGAGCCTAGGTTCCAGACCATCAGACCCCGAGCTGGCAGTGTTGGGAATGGAAAGTAACAGTTTTAGCACTTCTTCTCTTTTAATGCTCTGGAACCTAAATAGGGGTATGAGAGTGGAGGTTTGGTATTGCTAGGGGTGCAGGGTGTAGGCAGGAGGGAAGAGGTGAGGTAATTTTGTTAGATCTGAGAAATGGCTAATGAAAGGGTTGGCTGTAATCACCGGATTGTTGCAGTATATGCCATTTAACAGCATATCACTTGTGTGGTCCCTGTGATTTGCTCCAAGGAGTGTTTTTTATGGTTGACCAGAATTTCTTAGAGTACCCTGATGCTTTTATTAGTAGGTCCTTACAGAATGAGCTTTTGGCTAAGTGAATGTTTTTCTTGCATGTGTTTCTCAGAGAACGGTAGTGATTATTGTCGGTCTGCATCCCAGTGGTTTTGAAATGCCGCCACGCTTTGTCCCTGGCCCTTACTTGGGTGAGCAGGGCTTTAGTTAACCACTTAGTCTGGGTTCCACGAATACGGCGGGTGACACGGGGAGCATAGGTGTCTTGGAGCAGACCAAAGGGGGTCAAGAAGTAGTCTAGAGCTGAATGGGCATTTGTTGAGGTGTAGATGGGAGACCAGTCAATCGAAGAGAGATGATATGTGAACTGTGCTGAGTTAAAATTGGCTAAATTGCGGAAGGTAATGAGTTTTTGAGGCGGAGATGGTTTACTGGTAGAGCGCCAGATGCAGTAGATTGGGGAGTGATCACTAATAGCAAGGTAATCTTGTGGAGATATTTCTGCTGTCTCACTCTCACCCATGTCATATCCCATATATGTTACCCATCAGTTATAGTATATACCACATTCAGTGTTCCACATTGCGTGAAAATATAGAGCGGTGGTAAGGGGAGGAGCCACAGGGGGGGGTCACCAAGGGCGGAGCTACCGTGGCGGAGTCAGTCGGGATGCAATAAATGCATAAGAAACAAGAAATCGGAGTAATATGATGATCTGGAGGCCTCTGTAGCATGCAGCAGCAAATAAAAAGTGTGATAAAACATACTGAGAACCTCTTCATTCTAGTAGCAGGCCAGCAACAGTTTGTGAGAGTCTTAACATTTTGGTGAGGCCATACTACAACTCTTTACTAGTGCCTGCAAGGCCAAGATCTAATCTTCGGTTTCGTAGTCCTGCCCAATGAGCTGCAGCTTCCAAATAAGGAAACTGTCAACATCGGGGCCCTCAATTGAGATAAGCATAAGTATTTAGCACACTGGCACTTAATCTATTTCGCTCTCATGCTTTATTCGATTCAGTGCAGAAACCCTCTCACAATCTGCAGTTGATATGGGTATTATCATTGCCAGCTCTGCCAAAGTAGATATGTTTGGATACAGGTCTACATACTTAGTAGTTAGAGCGCAGCACATCAGAAATAGTCTTAAAGGCCATCTTTTCTGTGAACATGAGACTACGCAGAGAAGCCCATTCCAGTGCAGAAGCATCTACATCCACAACAGTAGCATACTAACCAAGAATAATCTCAAGGCTATCACTATCATACCCTTCCAACTCTTCAATATCAACTTCCTGTATCATGCTGGGGTCAAAGATACTGAACGCATCCAAAAGTTCTGTGCTTGGAAACCTTTGCTCAATTTGAGCAATTAGGGCCCTAATAAACTTGTCATGCACAGAGGTTGTGAAATGATTCAACTGTGGTTCACTAAATGGCAAGTTCAGGCCAGTATCATTCAGGATACTAGTTCAGGCGAAACGGAGGAGAAGTACTGACCAGGTACCAGTAGGCGTGCCAAGAATCTCTAAAGTGAATGTAAATGTCTCTTTATATCAGTAAAATTCAGAGCTGATGTTTGAAAGCATTTAGATAAGATGCTAAGGTGTGGAAGTATGTCACACATCATGCATAAAATAGAGAACAACTCCAGTTTTCCACCATTTTACTAGGCCCACAGCTGAGGATCATGCCTTTCAGAGCCTCTCTATACAGGACGTAACAGATGGGAAAATCTTCCTTAGTGTGTCACATGCTGCATCATGGGACAACCACCTAACTGCTTTTGCCTGTTTAGGCTTTAAAACAGGGTTTTCCATTGCCTACTGAATTTCTTTCAGGGGCAGCCATGCGAACAGCAGAGTTTTCATAATATCTGTATGTGATCTAGTGTTTGATTAAACTTTTAATGACGCTCACTTCATTTGCTGCCTGCCTTTACAGCCAAGGCCTCCCGTGAGCCATACAGTGATTTTCAACAAGAATTGGGCTGATCTTTTCAGCTTTTAGCCACCCGCTTTGCCTGTCTAGCATAACGGCTGCTCCATCACTGCCTAACCCTGCAAGATGATCAACCGAGATTTGATTATCAGAGAACCAGCATTTTTTAACAATTGTGTCTGCCTTTCCATCAATTAGTTCCTCAAGTCCCAGGAAAGAAACTCTGGTTTCCCTTCTTTGCAGTACATACCATACAAAATGAGCTGCTTCATAACAGCAATATCAGTTGTTTCGTCCACTAAATATGAAAAAAATTTGGCAGCCTTCAAATCTGCAAGAACTGATCTCCTGACCACCTCACCCAGAGAGAGAACCATTTCTCTGACAGTTCGATCAGAACGATATTTAACAGCATCAGCAATATGTATATTGTCTAGGTATTTGCATCCCAATGATTTGGCGAGATCCAGCAGTGAGCCATATTTCGTTGTGTGAGGCAGCTCATTTTTTATTAGCCAGTACATGCAACGAAGGGATGCCACAAAGCCTTTGTTCCAGGGTCATGGCCGCTGCATTGCCTGCTCTATTCCACCTTTTGAAGCTGAAATTTACAGTTAGCTTCCAGTTCAGAAGCAACAACGTGAACTGAACTGTTCTGATGCCTTTTATAGCATCTTCTCTGAATGTCTTAAACCCACTGAGTACCCAAATTGTTCCTGATTTGGGCATCTGTTTATGTTTTATGCAAAATGCACAAAACATGCCATCATTTTCTTTGTACTGTAACCAACAGTATTTGTTAAGCCAGCCAGTATAAAATCCTGTTGCTCTATGCTTAGAGGTGTTTTTTTCTGTATTACAGGAGGAAGTGCAGGGAGTTTTTTGGACAATGACGTCGATATCAACTGGACCAACTGGCATTGTCCCAATCATCGACTCACAATTGTCATCTTGATCAGGATGTTTCGGTTTTTGAGTTAATTTGAAACCAAAGTTAGTTTCTGCATTGTGTACAATAAAGCTTTTTTTTTCCTAATTGTTGTCGTGTGTTTATTTGTCAATACAGAATGAGAACTTGGTAATGCTGGTTGAGCCCCAAATATTTTTTCTCACACAAATATTTTTTTATTCCCTGAATCAGGGTTCAGAACAAGTGACCACTGACGAAGCAAGACTGCACAACCTGACTAGTGGGACAGACCCCCTGGTGGCACAGTTAAGGAGACCAGAATTTTTTTTTTCTCACACAAATTTTTTTTTATTCCCTGAATCAGGGTTCAGAACAAGTGACCACTGACAAAGCAAGACTGCACAACCTGACTAGTGGTGCAGATCCCCTGGTGGCACAGTTAAGGAGACCAGATTTTTTTTCCTCACACAAATATTTTTTTTATTCCCTGAATCAGGGTTCAGAACAAGTGACCACTGACGAAGCAAGACTGCACAACCTGACTAGTGGGACAGACCCCCTGGTGGTACAGTTAAGGAGACCAGAATTTTTTTTCTCATACAAATATTTTTTTTATTCCCTGAATCAGGGTTCAGAACAAGTGACCACTGACGAAGCAAGACTGCACAACCTGACTAGTGGTGCAGATCCCCTAGTGGCACAGTTAAGGAGACCAGAATTTTTTCTCACACAAATATTTTTATTCCCTGAATCAAGGTTTGGAAATAAGTGACCACTAGCGAAGCAAAGCTACTGTGACTGGTGGAACAGAGACCATAGACCCCCTGGTGGCAATATGTGGGCTTCTGCTAGCTTTATTTTCTTTTTACTTTTGCAGCTAGTAATTCTCTCCTTTTTTTTTTTTTATAAAGCAGCACTCAGAGGAGAAAATAATGCCTAGAAGGTCCTCTAAATCTCCCACCGCCTCCCTCACTCACAACCCCACCACAGCAATGCAGAAATAGTATATCAGGCTCAAAAGAATAATATGGGCATGTGAACAGTCAAGCTTATCACACACACTACTGGCTCTGCAGTGCTACACTTATCTTCCTTTTTTTTTCTTTTTACAAAATTCTTTTTTTTTTTTTCAAAGCAGCAAGAAAATCAAATTGAGGAGTGAGCTGCCTAGTACTAGCCTCTGTGAGACCACTCTCTCCCTCCGCTCCCCCCCCCACTCCACTAATGCTAGTGCTATTATTAAATGCAGTCAGGCTGAAAAATGTGCTCAAAACTGTCTGACAAGCTGCTCAGTAAAAACGCAACCGATGCTGACGCTCCGAACACAAAGTCGAGATCCACTCGACGCAAGACTCAAGCCGAGAAGCTCCAAAGTGACAGTCTGTACTTAACTGGGACTTACCCAAAAGTAAACTAGCCTCTGATAGGGCAAGTCAGCTGTCACTCCCTGCAGATTTGGCGCCTTCTCCCGAAGCGACCTGGTGACCATCGGAGCAGTCAGTCACATGATCGTGGACTGCCAGCAGCCGAACTGTGCAACCTCCCACTGTCACTGCCAGCACCCGAACTGTGCAACCTCCCGCGCCTCTTTCGTGCAATGCAAGAGCGCGGATGGGTCTCGTGCTCGCATGCTCCTAAGCCTTGAATACGAGGATTTAAAGTGACAGGCAGCTTTGAAACAGTGGCGGGACTTTAAAATGAGAGGCGGCCATTTAAGATAGCGCGGCGGCCCGCCTCTCAGTTGTAATGAATGGGGAACACTGCACATTGGATCAGAGCAGTTAGTAAAAGTCAGCATATAATCCCATGAACTAGGCTGCATCGAATCTCCCCTGAAGTTCAGAAAGGACAGGACACATTTCAGACAGGCACACAGGGCTTTGGGTGTCATCAAGTAGGAATCCTAGGTCTTAATGATTTTAATTTGGCCCCATTTAGACCGCAACCCCTCTGCACACACAGTACTCACAAAAGTTAAAGTCCTATATGCCACCCAAACAGTCAGTCGCCTGCCCCGTCCTCCACTCCTGATGAACCTCCCTAAGTCCCAGCCAGTTCGGCTTCAGTCCGATGTTGCAGCTTGCTAGCTTCTGTTGTGTCATGAAATAAATAAGTTTGGCCATTCCAGAGAACTTTAAATTTAGCTGGGATGAGGAGCTGGTGCTGAATTTTATGGGCATGCAAAGAAGACGCCACCCTGTCAAATGCGTTCCTCCATTGCCACGTAGAATAAGAGAGAGATCAGAAAACAGCGAAATATCTGTATTGCCATAGCAGAGTTGTCTTTTCTCTTGGCTAGTGCCAAAATCTTATCCGGGACTCTGACTCCATTGTACATCACGGCAGGGTCCTGGTCCCAAGTTCTCCCAGTGCTGCTCTGTGAGGCATAATTCTGTATGCTTTCTTCAGGGCTGGGCGAATCCTCCTCAGACATTCCCAACATTTGTGGCAGCATCAGCTGGATAAAATGCAGAAGGTCTTCTCCTTCAGCCTGTTCATGGAGCCTGATAAGTTGAATGTTGCGCTCCATAACTCGATTCTCCACATTTTCTAGTTATTGTCTAAGTAGGGAGTTCTCTGTAATTAATTTAGTAGTTGCATCGATTGATTTGATAAGATGCACCTTCTGCTCTCTGTACACTCTGCTCTAGCCCATCCACACTGGTTTCTAATGTGCCAACCAATGGAGTCAGTGCATCCAATTTCTTGTCCATAGCCTGTGTGGTCTTCGCAAGCTGTGCTAGGGTCGAGTTCAGTGTGCTGAGAGACACCTCATCGCACCCTTCTTCACCACCACCCGAGGCTTCATTGTGCGGTTGAGGCCTGCCGTCTTGTGTCTGAGAAGATTTTGGTTTAAAAAAGTCAGGTGAGACAGTATTCCTTGATTTACCCATCTGTGACTTCTTGATGCCAGATGCTGTTTAACGCAGAAGGGTGTTGAAATGTTAACTTGTAGCAGAATTTTATAAGAAATGAGGCTGTATCCCTCGGGAGCTCTGCACAGGAGCATCTGATCTGCTGCCAAGCCACGCGCCCTCTTTGTAATTTTTATGCAAAAAATACGATACATTGTGTTAATGCATGTAAAACAATTTATTAAAATATTGATAAAGTAGTTCCTTTCAATAGTAAGGGAATCCCAGAACTGTAAATAGTGACTGGTAGTCTGACTGGCACTTCAGGCACTGGAGAGTGTAGTGATTTGATGTGGTACACAGGCTCGTTGGTCTGAAAAGAAGTACACAGTGTAGTTATGGTCTCATAATCCACTTGTGGCAGTGAAAAATGTCTTTCTAATTTTTATTCAAAAAATATGCACAGTGTAAATGCAAGTAAAACAGTAAATTTATTGCAAGATTGATAAAGTAGTACCTTTCAACAGTGAGGAATCCTAGAACTATAAATAGTGCCTGGCAGTCTGACTGGTACTTCAGGCACTGGAGAGAGTGTAGTGATTTGATGTGGTACACGGCTCTTGGTCTGAAAGAAGTTCACGGATGTAATTATAGAGCCAGATATCTAAAACTTTGCCCCAGGGCTAATTAGCACCGCCCAGCCGGGCAGACGTAGCCTGGAGCAAAAGCAAGCTGTATTCAAAAGGAATAGCCTGCAAAACCAGCTGAATATAGCAAGCAAAGGAAGCTGGGCAAACAGGGCCAGGAGTGCAGGGCAAAATAGCCTGGGACTAAGACAGCACTGAATATAGCAACAGGGAAGTGCACGCTGCTACTGCAGCTCATTAGACCCTGGAGAAAGCCAGTGTTGCAGGTGGAGAACATTGTGTGTAATTGCAAACAGATGTCTTGCATCTACTGCAAACAACAATGTAAGCCACAAACTGCAGAACTATGCTATACTGAAGTGAGGTTTGCCCGGGGCTAACCCAGTTGTACAGTGCTAACACATTAGCCCGGTGCAAACTGGTTGGCCCGAGGCAAACGGGAGCTATATTCAAAGCTCCCATGCAAATGAGCCTACTTAGGTAATTGGTGGGCAAACAGGTACATTTCCATCTCATTAAGTGCTACTTAGCATATAGTACCATGCAGTTAGCCCGGTGCTACTACATGGAGCACAAAGCTCCCCCTTTTTGGTTGGAATGGAAGTACAGGCTGGATGCTGCAGGCCAAGGCATGCCGACAGCATCCCTTGTTGGTCGGAATAGAAGCACAGACTGGAAACAGCAGGAACTGTGTGCTGGCAGGCACAGTCGGTGCATACAACACACCCATGCATCTGCAAGCAGGACCTGTATATCTACTGTACATCTATATATTTTTATATATAGCTATACAGATCGATAGCTACACACAGATACACTGCCCGTGGCCACACATTCCCTGGAGGACACCCCCCCCCCAAAAAAAAAAAAAACATAGGTACCCCACTGCAGTAGTGGGTGAAAGACAGTGGGGGGACACAATGCACAGGACAGGCATAAGGCAAACCTGGTGGGGGTGGGAATCCATAGGCTGCAGGTTCACTAGGATATACAGCATATCCATTAGATAGGAAACAGGGCAGAATGGCTGGGCGCGCGGTCCTTCCTACCATCATGGTCCCTGTTCCCGTGTGTGCCTGTTACACACCTACCCTAGGTAGTGGCCCCCCCCCAACATGATCCCGCCCCGTGGCATGTAGTGCAGTGATTTATTTCCCTGGTAGTCTGGTGGTCCCCACCGGCAGTGATGCCCTCGCTCACCAATGACATGCCACAAAGAGAGCCAGCGACGGCTCTGCCCTCCTCTCACCACCACGGCCAGCCGCTGATTGCGGTATGCATAAGCGCTACAGAAATGAATGGCGGCTGATTAATTTCCGTAGTGCTCATGCATACTGCTGATGTGACTTGACGTCTGTGTGAAGAGGGCAAGCAGGCTGATCTGCTAACTTCTTTAATATGAGATGGCGAGGCCTCACTAGGATTGAGGACCACTAGAACCAGGAAAAATATGATGTTTACATGTACCGGGGTTGGGATTCGTGCTGCAGGGTGGGGGACCACTAGACTACCAAGAAAATACAACTTCAACATGTACTGGGGGCTGGAATTCATGCTTGATATACCGTGGCTATGGTGGTCCACGATGTGGGGGGGGGGGCATAGCCGCATTACCGCCAGCTTTTTTCCAGCGGTATCTAGCGCCGTGCGAATGCCTGTAGCGTGGTGCTGTACCTTTGAATATGCTGCGCTGCTGGCATTCCTGGGCACTCCCCTGTCCACACCCCTGCATACCATTATTTGTTAGCATTGGCGCTACCACACAGCGCTGGCACTAATAGGGCTTTTGAATATTGCAGCCTCGCTCAAATCCAGAGCTATTCCGGCACCACGGATTTGCGCTAGGTGCAAAGGTTTGAATATCTGGCCCTTGGTCTCATAATTACAGTCCTTTACTAGTCTCTCAGACAATCAGAATGCTTGCATTTTTCTCACCATAACATTCCTTAAAGATGTTAAAAAATGATTGTTTGCTGAAATGATGTTGTTCTCGTCTAGATAATTCCCAGTATTTTAAACCAGAGGAGTTAAGAAAAAAACTGCCATCAAAATGTCATCTCTTGGCAGCGATTGTCTACATCTGGAATCAGTTGGGGAGATAACAAAAGAAGAACTGATACAGAAGTCTCATGTGAGTTACAGTTATTCTCTGCTGTTTTAGATCATAGTCTGCTTCTGTGTTGTAGTGCTGTCAGGCAGTGATGATTTAATTTGTCCAATAAATGTCCATTAACTCTGGCAAAAGAGATGTAAAATGAACATTATCGGATGTTTTTCAACAATTGTAGCAGTTGCCAGTATGATTTTTCGTTAATATGTTTTCTTTTCCTTATCCAGTGAGTCGGTCCCCTTCAAACCATCCAGAAAACTTTGATCCCCCATGTACTAGCGCCATGGTCACTGGCCCCAGATCCGCACTGCCTGTCCCCTCCTATGCTGTTCAGGACCCACTCCCTATGGGTGTGGCTAGTCAGGGGTTGAGCCTGCTTGAATTTAACTGCGGGGAGAGTTCTAGGTGCTGCAGTAGGGCTGGTACAGCATAGCAGCATTAGTCACCTGAGTGCTAGCAGTGTTTCCACCCCATTATGGCGCTGAGTACTTGCTTGTAGTCAGCTGAGTGTATGATGTTTTCATGTCCTTCATCAGTGACGTGTTGTCACATGTCACACACCAGTGGCAGAATCCCCCCACCACCACAGTTTAGGGCCACACATTCCTGCCGACATGACTCCCTCCCACTGGGCTACCAGGTAACAATTTTGTAATGGTCCCTCACTCCCTTTAGGGTGGAGACATCTGAAATAAATAGTTGGCTCTGCTTCTGCCACCTGATGGGTGACAACCCAAGTTTAGGAAACAGTGTGGGCCCAACTCTTCATGGAGCCTGCCACCCCATTTGGTCATGTCCACAAACCTCCTCCAAGCCTCGAGAATTGTTCTTCCTGGTCCTAGTCACTCTTCATTAAACCTTCACGACCCGGACTTTCCCTTCCAGGTAGGTCCGACCAGATGCACCAGCCAATACCATTCAGTTTTATGGACAGCCCCAAATGCATTTTAAGCAGTACTAGTGTATACATGCAGACTGGGTTATTTTATTCAGAAACGTGCAACCACGTACAAAATAGTACATTGTTGTTTCCTCTTTTATTTAATTAGGGGTGGGTGACTGATAAATTGGGTCCTGTGTAATTGACAGGCGCAAATTAAATATTTTACAAGTCAGTCATGGTGAGAATAGTCTATGTTCTAGGATCGTGGATATGTTGTTCATCCACACTTATTGGCATGTCCCTTTCCCTTTAAGGATCACGGAAGTCTTCAGGCTGGCTCCTCCACCCACCTGGGTGGTATATACCTCGGCTCCGCCCCATGATGCCAGAGCTTCCTTTCCGTTGGAAGATTCAGGTTGCCTCCCTCATGCTTATGCATTTTGTAGGCCCTGGCTTTCAAAACTTTGGATTTACCAAAATTAAAACTCATTTGAGCTAGCAGTCATGTTTTTTTGCCTTTGATCATGGAAGAAAAATCTTCCCCGGGATTTCACCGGTGTCCTTGCGGCCAGAAGATGTCACCCACCAGTCCCCATCTCACGTGCGTCTACTGCCTAGGTGTTGGCCATGATCTCATCCTGCAGTTTTTGCTTGGCCTTCCATCCCAATGTTCTGGACAACCGCCTGGCATGCTTAAAGTTGGGGAGGCCGGAGAAAAGGAACCCTCTAGTGAAGTCTAAGGAGGCTAGGTGGGCGGTTTCCGCAGCAGCGGGCTCTGCCGAACAATTGGAACACATGACGGTGTTCGAGGAAGAAGCGGCTCGTGCCGCTGACACTCTGGGCTTCTTCGTTCCTCTTGACCTAGGCTCTACTTTTTCAGGCTCCTTCTGGGAGTTGTGCCAGTCTCTTTCCACCTGGGGAGAGGCGCCTGTGGGCTCACATTCCTCCCGATCCCGTAAGCAGGAGAAGGAACCGAGTAAACCTTCGTCTCGGCGAAGGCGCTCTTGGGACTGAGAGAGGTCCCAGTCCCAAGAGCATGCGGTCTTGACTTCGGTCGAGATCGCTTCTTCGGCCGTTGGCTTTTCGGATCTTCCGTCAGGCCAGATGATCGAAGATGCGGTCGACGAGGTGGAGATTGTCATCGACCCCATTGACCCACTGTCGCCGGCTCCGGCCGACTACTCCTTGGAAAGGACTCCAGTCCTTGTTTTCTTCGATGAGGACACCCAGCCCGCTGGTGTTCCCATCGAGGACCAATTCGGACTCCTGGAGTCACCGGTCCCACTGGTGTCTTCAGAGCGACTGAGTCGGCCAGCCCGATCTCAGTCGAGGTCTAGAACCTCCTCGACCGACAGGCCAAGGAAGAGCCATAAGCGCCTAAGAAGAGGTTGTCCTCGTCTTCCTTGGATGAGGAGAGACTCCGGCAGAAACTCCGGCGCTACGCGGACCTCATGTGGCAACAGCTGATCTTGTCCGGGCACAGGCCGACTTCGGCTTCTTTCCTGGCCATTACTTGGCTTTCACCTCCTAGGCTGAAGCAGACTCCTCTGGAGCCGAAATCTTCGGTTCCCTCGCCCATGGAGCCGGCAAATCCACCTCTTCGGCCTAAACTGGCCTCTCCACCCATCGTGGTGGAACCGCCACCTAAGCAGCCCGTGGAAGGGGCTCCTTCGAAAGAAGACGGACCGGACACCGGGCTTTCCCGGCATTTATTGGTCAGTCACCCCTGACCGTCCTCGGCGTGTCGAGGGTGATTTGGGCGGCAGGCTGCTGTATCCCGACTCCTCGGATTTGGATGTCACTGGGCTTCACTCTCATCCTGGGGATGATGAGCCATCCATTGGCCTAGGGATGAAGGAAGGTCCTTCCTCCTTCCAAGGGATCTTCACCTCATCTCTGAGTCCACAGGGATGCCCCTGGAACCCATCCAGAACAAGGCGGAGTACCCTCTTACGGACATCCTTAAAAGGGGGGATACCCCGACGGAGGCCTTTCCTGTGGCCGAGGCCATTGTTGGTCCAGTGCTCGAACTCTGGCAGCGTCCTGCCTCTTGTCCAGCACTGTCTGCCTGCATGGCCCGCAAGTATGGGGTTCACAGAGCACCCTTTGGCTGAGAGCCTGGTGACCGCCTCTGTGTTCAGGTGTTCTGGCAGTTCTACCGACACTGACAGACCTCCCGAAAGAGTCCAAGCTCTTGGACCATTCGGCGAGGAAGGTCTGTGCGGCTTCCTCCTTGAGCCTTTGTCAGGCAAGTTCGGCCGTCATCATGGCACACTTCTCTCATGCCCTCCTCGGGTCATTAGACGAAGTCCTCCCACATCTCTCCATGGACATGCAGACCACGGTCAAGCAGGTCCAAGACCAGGGCCGAGAGATGGCCCTGGACATTGGGGACTCCTGTCCCAGCTCGATGGTTGCCGCAGTTGCCTCTCGCCGCAGGGCTTTGCTGAGGCACTCTTCCTTCCTGGCGGATACTCGGCACAAATTAGCTGACATGCCCTTCCTTGGCACTGACTTGTTCGGTCCAGGAGTGGCCGGTCACCTTCAGCGCATAGAGCAGTCCAGTACCACCTTGGATGCCACTTCTGCCAAGGGTTATTCGGGCAAGAACCAGCAGCAGAAGAAGAAGCCCTTTCGGCACTCTTCCCCTGCGGCTCGGCAGTCCTCCTTCCAAGGGGGACAGCAGCATCAGCAGCAGGCTCAAGCTTGGCGCCCTCGGCCCAATCCTGGACCCTGACATGCCTGTAAAAGAGGCCGAGGCTCAGGTTCCAGAGCCGCTGCCTCCTCCAAGCCTGCTTAGTGACGGGGTGGGTGCTGCCACCCCTTCTCCCGTCACGATAGCTCTGGGTCCTCCCGTGGGGAGCCGGCTCCGCCACTTTCTTTCTGCCTGGTCCGCTGTCACTTCGGACAGGTGGGTTCAGTGGTCAGTCAGGGACTGTCTCTAGAGTTCGAGCAGTAACCTCCCAGCTGAGCCCGCGACCCTAGGGAGGAACCGATATCCACTCACACCCAGTCGGCATTTCGAGATGATGTTGCTCAGCTGCTCCTCAAGGAGGCAATAGCTCCCATGGCGGATCCTCCAGCAGACCCAGGCTTTGTCTCCAGGTACTTCCTGGTGCCCAAGCGGATGGGGGGGCTGGCACCCCATTCTAGATTTCTATGACCTGAATCAATATCTCAGGTTGTGCACCTTTCGGATGGTCACTCTGTCCCAGATCATTCCATCCTTGGAGCGAAACATGTGGTTTTGTTCACTGGATCTGCAGGATGCATTCTTTCACGTCCCAATCTGTCCGTCCCATCAGCAGTTCCTCCGCTTCAGGGTTGAGGGGACCCTGTGCAGTTCCGAGCCTATGCCGTTGGCCTGTCTTCATGCGGGTCTTCACCAAATGCATTGCAGTGGTGGCGGCCCATTTACGGGGGTTAGAATTTACCCTACCTAAAGGACTGGCTTCTAACAGGTCACTTCCTACAGGAGGTGGAGACCCAAGTATCTGGCCCTCCAGACCTGCTCCCAACTCGGCCTCTTAATCAACGCGACCAAGTCAGAACTCATGCCTTCTCGGCGATGGGCTTCATTGGGGCAGAGCTCGACTATCATCAAGCCAGAGCTCGGCTCCCAGCGGACAGGGCGGAAGTTCTTTCCTCCTTTGCCTAGTCATTTCTGGTTGGGCAGTTGCACCCTGCCCAGGACTTTCTGTGCCTTCTGGGTTACATGGCGGCATGCACCTCAGTGGTCCATTAGGCCCGGTGGCACATGCGCCCCCTTCAGTGGGAGCTGCCGCCCAGTGCACTCAGCGCCACTGTCAATTTGACCAGCTGGTCACTGTAACCCAGAAGATGTGGAACGCTCTCCAATGGTGGACCGCCCCAGACTGGTTGCAGGAAGGAATCCTGTTTGTGCGCCCTGAGCCGATGGTCATTCTCACGACCGATGCCTCTCTCATGGGCTGGGGAGCCCACATGGGGGACAGAAGGGCCCACAGACTCTGGACCTCCGAGGAGCCCCTATGCCACATCAACCTGTTGGAGCTCAGAACAGTCAGACTGGCACTGTCAGCTTTCACTCCTCAGCTCTGGGGTCTGGTGGTTCAAGTCCAAATGGACAATTCCACGACCATGTACTGCCTCAACAAACAGGGTGGCATGCACTCCCGTCTGCTGTGCAAGGAGGCGCTCCACATCTGGACCCTCATGGGCCGATTGGAGGTGGATCTCCTAGACATCCATGTGGCAGGAGCCTCGAACCATCTGGTGGATGCTCTCAGCCATCTAGGCCAGACATCCCATGAGTGGTCTCTTCATCTAGAGGTAGCTTACTGCCTGTTCTCCCATTGGGGCAAACCAGTGGTGAACCTGTTTGCCTCCAGGGAAAACACCAAGCTGAGGGCTGTTTCATGCCGCCCCCTCAGCAGGGTTCGCTGTAGGGGATGCCTTCTCAGTCGTGGAACCCAGGCCTCCTCTCGCTTTCTCTCCATTTCCCTTGATCCACAAGGTGCTGCTCAAGGTGAGGAGGGACAAGGCAAAGGTGATCCTGGTAGCCCCAGACTGGCCGCGCCAGTTCTGGTATCCAGATGATCTCAGCCTCAGCTGCAGACCCCGGACGGCTTTGTATATGCCGGACCTGATATCACTCAATCGGGAAGGTATACCATCCGGACCTTCAATCTCTGCACCTCACAGCCTGGTATCTGAGCGGCTAGTTCCAGGCTTTGGGTCTTTCGAAGATGTCTACACTGTGGTGGAGGCATCTAGAAAGGAATTGACCAGAAGTGTTATGCTTTCAGAGGGAAAAAGTTTTCCATTTGATGTCAGGACAAGGGCCTGAACCCTCTGTCCTATCCCATGGCTAACTTTCTCGACTACCTTTGGTCCCTCTCCAAAGGGGTTCTCTGGTCATCAACCCTTGGGGTGCACCTGGCAGCCATCTCTGCTTACTGGGTGCGGGCCAGTCAGCCAATGTTGGCGCCGGAGACAGTGGTCATGTGCTTTTCCAAAGGCCTGGATCACATATCCCCTCCGGTGCGTGAACCTCCACCTCCATAGGATTTACTGCTGGTACTGGCAAAGCTCATGGGCAAGCCATTCGAACTCATGCACAAGTGTGAGTTGTCACACTTGTCGTGGAAGATGGCCTTTCTGGTGGCTATCACGTCAGTCAGAAGGACAGGGGAGCTCCAGGCGCTTTCAGTGGACTCCCCTTATCTGGTCTTCCACAGGGACAAAGTTGTCCTGCGCCCCCACCCGAAATTCCTTCCGAAGGTGGTATCAGAGTTTCGCCTTAACCAGGTGTTGACTCTGCTGGTATACTACCTTAATTACACCTCAGAGGCCGAATACAGGCTCCATACTTTGGACCTGAGATGTGCTCTCTCCTGTTTATAAGGAGAGGACTGCGGAAATTCACCGTGAGGTTCGCTAGCCGTTTGTCACCAACGCTGAAGCCGCTTCTGGCAGACCTGCAGCGAAGCAGACTATTGCAAGATGAATCACATCATGCATAGGTCTGTGCTATGAGTTGGCGGGCAAGGAGCCTCCCAGAGGGATAAGAGCTCATTCTACTCGCCATACTGCTGCATCGGTGGCTGCTTCCAGGGACATCCCTATCCAGGAAATCTGTCGGGCTGCTACCTGGAAGTCAGCAAACACCTTTATCACCAACTACCACATCGACCTTGAGTCACTCCAGGATGCTGGTTTTGGGGCCTCAGTTCTCCAATCTCTGTTTCCTAAGTAGGGGGTGTGTGCCTTGCCTCCCTCCTCCCTGAGAACTGCTAGGAGTCTGCCAATAAATGTGGATGAACAACATATCCACGATCCTAGAAGAACAGGTTACTCACCTGTAACAGTAGTTCTAGGAGTGGTATATGTTGTTCATCCACACAGTCCTACCCGACCTCCTCGGCTGCGGACGCACAACACCTGGCTTCCAGCGGGCTAAGATCTGGCTTCATGGGGCGGAGCCAAGGTATATACCACCCAGGTGGGTGGGACGAGCCAGCTTGAAGACTTCTGGTGATCCTTAAAGGGGAAAGGGGCATGTCAGTAAGTGTGGATGAACAACATATGCCACTCCTAGGACTACTTTTACAGGTGAGTAACCTGTTCTTATTGGTTGCCTAAATTACATTAAAGAGGTAGGACTACTGCAAGTTATTTTATGGAGTGTTTTTTAATAATAATAAAGAGTACACTTTTAATTCACCTCCGGGAATCATTTATTAAGCATTGTAGGGGAGTTTCTACCCCAGTAACTGCAATTAGCAGTAAAAATGGTTAAAAATACCATTTACATATTTTCCAGTAAAGTCACAGGTTTTCAAGGATTTGACTGAAGATTTCAGATATGTCAGTTATGAAAATCATGACTTTTATTAAAATGTGATTTACATGGAGCCGTCCCATATTGAAACCGAGATGATGTATCTCATCTGGGTCCATCCTGGGTTAATAAATAAAGCATAGTTCAGTAATATTACATAAATAATGTACAGCAACAAATTCTCACTTAATTTAACTTGGATAATATTGTTTTATACTCGAGTTGATATGGAAGAGCTGTACATCTGCTTTGTTGTGTATGATGGTACAAATTTCTTATACATTACACCAACTTAACACTAATAATGTACCCTGTTACTTCATTGTGATTTAATCACGTAACAGTGATTCATTTATGGAAGGTAACTAATTCTGCATTTTAGTACAGAGTGTCTCTTTTGGTCTTCTGTACCCTAGACTGGAACACAAAGGCAAGGGTTTTTATTTATATGGCACCCAGTCCCCACAGCTCTGGGCACCGTACAGTCTAAACAACTGAACCATGAATATAAACAACAGATTATAAGTTATTTATATATATATGTATGTATGTATGTCCCACATTACATATATAACATATACATGGATATACATGGTAGGTCTCAAGCTGTCAAGATAGGTTGCTCCACTTCATCACCACCCCCTGTCTGCTCAGATGTCTCTCAGGGGTCTGCCTTGGGTCCTATTCTTTTTGCCATATTCTCAAATGACCTTCCCTCTGCATCCATTCATATGTATGCTGATGATACAGTTAGTTTTGCATCTGGCTTCTCTTCCCATGATCTTACCTCAAAGCTTCAGCTGGATTTCGACAGTATTCAGCGCTGGTTCAAGGCTAACCAACTAACCCTCAGTGCCAAAAAAACAGTCTTCATGACTTTTGTTACCTGTCAGAGGCTTTCTAGACTGCTTCTCTCTTCTTTCACACGCTAGATGGTGCTATTATTCAGGATGTATCCTCTTTCAAGTACCATGGGGTCTGGCTTGACAGTCATTGTGATTTCTTGGTTCATATTGATGTGATGCACCAAAGCTTCACCCCAGGCTTGGTGCACTCTACAGGATCAAAGCGAGTATCCCGCGTCCTGTCCGCCATTAGATTGTTTTAAAGGTGACCCTCCCTGTTTTTGATTATGGTTACATAGTTTACAGCGGTGCTCCCAAATCCTCCCTTACCATACTGGACCCCCTCTTCAGCTCGTGGTGTTGTTTTGCTTTATATTGTTCCCCACATACCCACTACTGTTAACTCTGCTCTGCTCTTGCACTCCCCTCTCTTGATGCCAGGTGCTTTTGCCACTGTTCCTCCTTTATATCTAAATTCTGGTTTGGTTCCCTTCCATTCTACCTTACTTTCCCTCTCATCCTCCTCCTCAGCTTCCTGCTATCCTCTACGCAGTAATACTTCCCATTCCTTGTAATTTGTTTGTATCCCTAAAACGTATTTGCCCTAGTCTAACTTCTATATTGTATTCCTTATTACTATTCGTGTGCCGGTTAAATGTCTGACTCATCATAATCATGTCCTGCAATAATGCTGTGTTACTATTATTACATTGCATTTCAACCCTGTATTGTATTGTATCGAATTGTATCATACTGTCCCAGGTCGTGCCTGAAAATAGGCAAATGTTTGCCTAGCATACCCTACCTGGTAAACAGAAACTAAATAAATAAATAAATTCCCTCACTAGTCCGTCTAGAAAATCTACTGCTGTCAGTCTGCTTTCTCATTCTGCTTTCTTAAACTTGAGTCCTTTCTTCCCTTGTCAATTCGCTCTGCCTCTTTGGTTTTCTCCTTAAAGTCTCTCCTTCATGACTTTTTTTTTTTTTTCTCCCTCCTGCAACTGTCCTTGTCCCTCTTTCCCCTCCCTCCCCCCAAACTAGTATTGCCCTGGCAGTTTGTTTCCTTCATTATCTGTACATATGCTGTTCTGAATTGTACGTTAATTTTGATTTATTTCCCATATATATTGTATTTCCTGAATATGATTTTCCTTATACCCTACCCTCAAGACACATCTAAAAATGAGCTACCACCAGCTCTGTTTGTCTCACTCAAAGAAAAGAAAACTGGTGAGTTTAAGATGAGGTTTAAAAAGGTCAAGCAAAGGGCTCCTCCTCGTCTGGGGAAGGGCATTCTACAACATCTGAGCAGCAGCACCAAACACCTGATTTCCCCAAAGACTTCAGCCTAGATCTGGGTATTGTGAGGAGACTTCACTGACGAATTGGGTGGCTAAGGGTGTATGGAATCAGGAGGCCTTTTAGGTAGCCCAGACCTAGACCCATGCACAAAAAGAAATTTCTTTTTAATCTTTTGAGGTATAGCACACACAACTAATTACTTTTAATGACTTGGCAGGGCTTGAAATAATGACCTTGTTGGTACTTTTCCTTCAGAAATGTGAGTGTTCCAGCATACATTTCCAGAGCAAATGTTACATTTCCACATCCTAGGGGTGTGGCCTGGCTGCTCAACTGGCATGTGGTCCCCTGCCCCCAATCCACGACATCAGATGCTGTGGGGATGCTGCTGCAGTGACTGCCCTCCAACCCTCCCCAGAGTCTAAACACACCGTCTTTACAGCATGCCCTTGGGCTGGTTTATTTGGGGAGCCAGGCTTGAATCCAACACTCTTATGGTGACCCGTTATCCCCCAGCTCCACTCTCAGTGCCATAGTGCTAGGTGATGGTGTTTTGAAGCAGAGCTATTTTTACAATGGGAGACCAGATGAAACAAAGACTACAAAACTGTTGCCACTGTGTTTGGTAAATACAGACTGTTGCTGCACCCAGCTTTGACTCTCATTTTGTCCAGCAGAGGCCAACAGGTATTTTGTAATGCCAGAACCCTCTAAACTCAAATGACCTTCTCTGGTTCTACTTGCAGATAAATCCATTATGCATGAATATAATGAGGATTTTTGTAGATAAGTATATATAGTGTGTGTATATTTTTTTTACCACAACGTTTATTAATGGTTTTTGACGATAGGCATAAATACATCTATCCTTGTCTGTTTCATCACTGAACTGCTGTGGTGCACAGAGGTAGACTTGAAAACAGTCCAGTCAGCAGAGTGTGGATGAGAAAAGCCTCTTTGCTCACTAAGCCTGCTTCATGAATTTATGTCAGAAAAAGGCACATGATTCTACTTTGCTTCACCTCTATACTGAGATGGCCACCCAGTGCACTCTGACCAGTGCACACTCCTAGTCCAGCAGCTGCTTCTGGTGGTGACTACGTCATTCCTTCAAATTTAAGAGCAACTCCCTATTATAATAAAAAGCTTAAAACACTTGATTTACACTGTTTTAACTTTATGGTTTTCTAATTCTTTGCTATTTTATTTTTACTTTCCCTTGTTGATGGTCTACTAAATATTGTAGATAATGCAGTAACTATTTCACGGATTGTGTCAAAATGTATCTGACTCTCCCCTGTTAACCACACAATTGCTGTTTGTGACATCACAGTCTTTTGTCATGGTGAGCACTATGATGCCACAAACAAATGCACTGTGAGGTTAAAGGAGTACTGCTGGCTGAGGTGAAGCCCCGACCGCGCACAGATCTCAGGGCTTCACCTCAAAGATCCCCCTGTAGGCACGTTATTAAATCAAGCAATTTTTTTTACCTCATAACTTCGTAAAAATTCCTCCAGTGCGGCGGCATTTTGAAATATAGGTCTCGTCACTTCCTGAGATCGTGCTGGAAACACCATGATATTGTGATGCAGCTTGTCCCTTCCTGTTCTTTGCCCATATGTACTGTAGACATGGCATTTAGGCAATTGTCAAAAAGCGCTGGCCATGGAAATACCGTATTTTTAAATCTCCGCATATGGGCAAAGAACAGGAAGGGGCAAAGCCGTGTCACGATATTATGGTATTTTCCCAGTATGAGCCCGGGGTGAGGAGAGCCATATTCAAAAATGCCAGCTGCACCGGGGATCGGGAGTTTTACGTGTTATCAGATAAAAAACATTTGATTTAATAAGGTGCCTATTTTTTGGGCAGATTTTTGAGGTGAAGCCTGATCTGTGCACGGTCAGGCTTCTCCTCAGCCAGTAGTACTCCTTTAACAGGGAGAGTTGAATGTTTTCTAAACAAACGTCTTAGGTGGACTACCAAGATGTGCTGTAAATCTTGAGAAGGAACATTGAAAATGAAAAATGTATTCTCTAGAACAGCTGAAACATTTTCTTTATAAAAACACATACTGAAGTGCAGAGTTGCTCTTCAAACACTTCTCACCTCTTTGTTAATCTCCATGCTGTGTCTGGCCACATGTGCATCTGTCACTCATCCGTTTTTTTCCATCAGTCCTCCCTCATGTGAGGGCTTTACGCCCCTCCCCCACCTTGCTTCAGCACAAGATGTGCTCTGGCAGTTGCTACCTTTCAGCTACTTCTCTTCCTCAGCTTCAGCACATAAACGCACATAACTAGAGGGCTTGCAGCTTCCACCCCCACAGTGCTTCAGTGAACGGTGTGCTCTTGTTCTTCCTGTTTTTTTTTGTTTTTTTTTCTCTCTCTCTCAACAGCTCTTCTTCACTTACCTGCCTGAGAGTCATAATGTGCTCTGAGAGGCTGTAGTCTCTACTGCCACTGTGGCCAAGCCAGCAAATACATTTCCAGCTGGAAATGCTGCCTTTAAAAAACACATCTCCAGATCGAAAACTGCCTTTCCACGGAAATCCGGAAAGGCTATATTTCATGCCGTGCTTGGATAGTTCACTGTCTACACTTAAGACAGTTCCACTGGACGTAGCAAAGTCATCTGATGTCTTCAAGCTTGGCTCCTATAATCACTACCTGTAGTGACGTCAGATCTTTTTTTCTCCTGAAACGTCTTCAAGTTTATGCTTTGTTGATGATTCGTGGATGGACCACAAAAAACAGAGGTTAAGTGATGTATTCTAAATCAGATGTCGTTTGCCATGGCCTATACTGCTTGGAATAAACCACGATGTCAGTGGGTGCCCATCTTGTCAGGTCATGCATCCTTTGTTACTGAAAGAGTAGAAGGTACACTTCCTCCAAGGTAGGCATCAGGAATGTTGAGAGGCCTCTGCGGCTGCCAGGTCAGCCCCCCAGCTTGCAGCCACGGAGGAAGAGGCAGTGGGGGGGGGGGCTACTCGTTGGTCTTGGCTGTGGTTCCCTCAGGGCCAGTAAGGAGTTCTCCCTTTGGGGACTGCCTGATGTGTAGGGAGATGTGTGTGGCTTTCCAAACTTTGAATAAGAACCCCCCCATAACACAAAAAGCATAAGAAGAGCCACCGCTGTTGATTTTGGAAGAGGGAGCATTCCTGCCTTTCCAAATCGCTCGATTTCCCCCAACTGGTTGACCATGGTCAAGTTTCTGCTGGTCAAGGGGTCAGTAGATGCCGCATTGGAGCTGGTGTAGTTGACGTTGACTCCAGTCAGAGAACCTTTTGAGATTTTTTTGCTAGCCGGTTGACTAGGAGTTTAAGGCTGATAAGGGGTTTGTCACGCTTTAAGACCCTGGTTATACCTGGGCCCACCATGGCTGGGAAGGGGGCTCTGCCGGTGCTCCTGGCTGAGCTGACCCCCAGTCGAAAAGCCTAGGGTGGAGCCTCCATGTGGGGTCCATCAACAGACATCCACTATGGTGCCTCCCATGGTTTTACTGCTGTCGGAACCTGTGGTCTAATCTGAATTGCCGGTATTGGGTAGATACCCGTAGACCCCGAGGTGATTGACTGTTGAGATCGAAGTTGCGTTCCCATTTGTGAGCAGTTTCCAGTCTCAGTACTGCTCCAGTCGATGATGCCCTTGACGTCCATCAAACTCCTCGTTGTCCTCCTCCAAGGAATGTTATGAGAATAGACTTTGGAGGTGTGAAGACCTTCTGTGTCACCAGTTGGTGTTATCAGGCCAAGGATGAGGTAGGCCCATGCCTCCTGCACCATCTGCTTCCTTTGAGTGCTGATGCCCTCAGATCCTCAATTTGGAGTCTGCTGCCAGTGATTCTTCCACCTCGACCAGTTTTTGTGGAGCCCTAGCCCTGCAGCCGTGGGAGGGGACCCCTACTATAGAGTCGCAGTCTGGTTCTAGGTGCCTCTCTGGTGCTTTCCCCAAACAGGAGGGTGGTCCACACTCCTGAGTAAAGGCCACAACCTCTTTTCAAAGACTGAGATTCTGACTCGGGCAGAGAGTCCTCAATGGTTGACCGCAGCGAGCTTCACTCATTGGATGGTTGATCCTCTATAAGCGAGTCTACTTTCTTCGCAGCTCTCTTGCCACACATATCTCAGGTCCTTAATGTGCCCCTTGATAATGGTCCAGAAAAGGGAGTCTGCCCTCTTACGGACATTTTGGAATGTGATGATTCCCCTGGAGTGGTGTTCCCGGTCACTGTCCATGGTTTGGTCATTGGCCTGTGGCAACACCTGCTGTACTGTCTAGCGCCCCTCCCTGGTTGCCTGGACTACAAGTATGGAATCCCTGTAGGTGGCGTGTTGGGGTTCTTGAGCACCACTCGGCTGAAAGGTTGGTCATTGACTGTGCTGTGGGAAAGATGAAGGTCCAGGGGGACGTGGATAAGCCACTGGAGGAGGAGTCCAAAAAGCAGGACTTTCTAACAACTTGGATATGGTTAACTATCCACACTTTGGCAGTTAGCTGGAAACAGATTAGTCACCGGACGACTTGAAGCTAAGCTACTTCTACCATCCTTAGTGTCCATCCTCTTGCTTCGTCTCCACAACGTTAGATCCTTATTTCTGCTGGGACAGGCCTTCTCCATTACAGCTCTACATTTGTGGGAGGGTAACTTCATTTTTTTTTCCTATAGAGATTTTTATAGTATTTTCCGTAGATTTTCTCCTGCTTTGCCCTGACAGAGGCCCTGGGACACTGCTGTACGTGCGTGTGGGGGCAAGCACGCACACCAGAAGCCAGCTCAGCCCCTTCTGCCCACCCATACTGCGGCCCTCTCCTCATCTATGCTACCCCACCGGACCTCCACCTGGTGGGGGCGGAACTACGAGGGAGGCTGACAACCCACCCCTGGGAGAGGTCAGCAGCCTGCCAACTTGCTCAGTCCTGCTCCCCCCCCCCCGTGCTGGCACCCCAATGACCTGAGGTCGTTCCTGAGCCCGGGTTGCCGGCATAGTGCGAGGTTAAAGTTCCCAGTGCCTCAGCGCCACCAGGCTGGCTGGGAGGTAACCTTTTTTTAGGTGCTGTACTCTCAGCGGTTTTAAGCAGTGTGGTTATTGTGCATAGAACACAGTGGTAGCATGACACGTGTGTACTATCTGGGAGCTCAGTATGGCTTGTACCAGATGATGCAAGCCTCATCACTTGAAGAACAGAAAGCACTGGACTCTTTGGCTGTCAGGTTTGGGGAGTCCTCATTGGTGGTGTTTTGGGGGGTTCTGAGTGTTATTGCAGGTCCATTCCAAGATCACTCTTGGCTTCAGGATTTGTCTTTGGATCTTTGGGATGTCAAGGAGAACCTTCCCCCATGGGCGAGAAGCACTGTCTACTCTGCTCATGGGCAGGGGATTGTTCACAGTCCCCTCGATCCCACACTTCCCTCGACTGGCTGACTTTGAGTCCAGCAGCTGCTGGAACAGTCCAGGTTCCCTTGGTGGCCCCGACGAGCCTTTGACCTTGACAATTGCAGAAGACCTAGCTGGGTTGGTGCCTTAGTGAGGTGGCAGATTGCCATCTCTTTTTGGCCTCAGGCTCTTTCGGACTTTTGTAAGGTGGTAGGGGGTGAGTTGCGGCTTGCCAGTAGTCCCTGCCTGGGTTGTCCATTTGGGGTTTGCAGCCCTCTCATCCCTGGATGTATCACTGGGCGAGGTCATGCTCGAGGTGCTGGTCAAGGTCCTGCAGCTGTTGACCTCATCATTTTCCTCTTGGGAAGACTGTCAGTGGCATTGCTTTCAGAAGTGGTTTGGCAACTTCATTCAGCATGGCGGAGCTTCCTGCCTGGGTTGTCTCTTCTGGGTTAGCTTGTGTGCTTCCTGGGTTGCCTACTGGGGACTGGTGCATCTGCCGTGGAGTGGTTGGAGCCTATTGACCTTCCACTTTGGTGCCATCCTCCTTTGCATTGTATCTCGGGGCCTGGAGAGGCTTCCTGGCTGCTGATCAGGAGCCCAGCTGTCTTACCTCTTGCCAACATCCTGGGTATCTCAGTATTCCCTGACCCTCCTTTTCTGGAGGGGTCCTGATCTTGTTTGGCCTGTTATGGGTCATTGGAGTGTGGACTGCTGATTAGCCCAATTGCTGGACCTTTGCCAAAAGGATCAAGGAGGCCTGTGGGGGCATAGCCCGAGGTCTTTGCCAGCTGGTGCCACCAGGTTTGTGGCTCGCTATGGCCATGCTGTCTTTAGCATGATTGGGGACCTTCTCTCTTCTCTTTCAGCTTCCTGACGGTCAGAGGCCATTGGTGCTCTTGGACAACAGCTGTTTGTTGCCAGGCTTTGTCTTGAGATGACCTTAGAACTGAGTGATTCATGTGCTCAGGTGTCGGCTATGGGCTTGGCTTACCATTTGCACCTTCCTGAGGGGTCAGCTGGCTCCCTCTTTGTTCAGGCCTTCCAAGGGCAGATGCTTCTTTGGGCCTGTGCAGACTTTCCTGGCTCTCTGTATTGTCTCAGTCCTCCTCTAGCTCCTGTCAGCCACTGAAGCATGGGCCACAGAGAGAGTGCCTTCTGCTCTGCCATCTGTCTTCCCAGGCCAGTCCTAGATGGGAGTTTGGAGAGGGTGCAGGCTCCTGCACCCCTTGGTCAGCTGGGGCCCCTCCAGAGTTGACCAGTGATGAGGCTTGGGCCCTTTCTGCCCCACTTGTACATCCTATTCCCCAGCTCCAGACATGGCAAGGTTGGCCGTCCTTCCCTGCATTGGTTTGCTATACTTCTGAGGCTGGGCAGAGGACCGAGCAGTACTCTTGGGACTTTGATTTTGGGGCCACTCCATTTCTGACTTTGAGCTTTGTGAACCCAGGGTGCCGTGGGATCTGCCGTTCATTGGGGCAGCGCACCTCAAGCTGTGCCTCTGCTGCTTGGTCCCCTGTCAGTAGTGGGTTGTGATCCCTCTGCTTCCCCTGTTTTGCTCCTCTGGGTGGATGATGGGGCTGTTGCTGTTAGTCCTGTTGGGCTGTTGCTGTTAGTCCTGCTGCTCTTTAGCAATGGATTGCCTGTTTGTTTTTTTTTTGTCCGACTGTGGTGCCTTCGTAAGCTCGGGGTGGGTTGGGCTTGCTTGGCTGCCTTGCAGGCTGGTGGGTCCCCTCATGGAACTTCTGGGCACCCTGTACCTCCGTCTCCCCCCCTCCCCGATGTGTGGCGGGGGCGAGGAGCTGTGGTTCCAGTCCTCCTGGGACAGGTGCCCTTGGGCAGGGTTTTCCTGTTGGGTCGGCCATGCGATCTGTCTCCCCTCTGGGCTGTGGTCTGTGGCCTTTTGGGCTCTTGCCACTGACTGTCTTTGGCCTCCCCACCTGGAGGGTTGGTGCCCAGGTTTGGAGCCTGGACTGTCTGCTTCTGGTGCAGTGAGTGTCTCTCTGCTCTGGTTAGAGTCCAGGTCCTTGAGTACCAGCTTCCAGGATGTGTTTGAGTATGGCCTCTGGTTTGTCTCTGGCTTACCCTATTGGGAGTTCACCTTTGGGCCTGGATGGTTGCTCCTCTGGATTTTCGGTTATGTGGATCTTTACACCCGTTATGCAGTTCACTGTGGCTCAGTGGGCATTCGCTTTCTGTTTCAGGCTCCTTTGATCCTGGTTCCAAGGAGTAACCCTTTCATTGGGTGGTCTCGGGCCCCACCCCTTGAAGGCGCCTCTGCTGTACTTCTTTGGACGGATACTTTTCTGCCTCATTCCCCAGTGTGCACAACTGCACACGTCCCCCCCCCCATCCTCATTTCCCTAAGTGGAGTCCCCTGGAAATGGCAAGCTGGAGTATAGTCCAATGGTTTCTGTTGGGGAAGGGTTACTTAGCTGGTAGCCCTCTTGACTGCATCAGTGAGAGGTGATGTGGCTGGTTTCCCTGCTGCGGTCAGGGTGTTTGCTCTTCTCCCGTGAATTCCCCTCTGGGCTCCCTGGTCATGGCGGTACTAGGTGGCAGGGCCTCTTGGCCTCTGGTTACTCTCTTCCTGGCCTTTAGGGCACTTCTTGTCCTTTACTTTGGCTTCTTTAAGGCACTGTGGTGTTGCTAGATGGACGATTGTGTTCTGGCGGTCCGGCTTGGCCCTTCAGTTTTAGTCCTGGGGTATTCCTGCCTCTGCTTTGGGTCTGGAGCGCACCTTGCCCTTAGCCTGTTGATCGTTTCAGGATTGGTCCGGGTTCTGGGCCATTGTCCCTTCAGTTGTGACCTGGCCTCTGGCAGCTGGAGTTTGGCTGCTGAGCTTTAGTTTCGGTTTATAGTCTCCATGTCTTGGAGGCGTCCCATTAAGAATCGACCCGCACATGTTGCGTGTTGGAGTGGAGAGGGTCCTCCTGCAGGTGGCTTGGTAAGGATTGCTCCTCTCACCTCTCCAATATTGGTGTCCCTCACCTTGCCACCTTACTCTTTTCTGCAGGGTAGTGGGCCACGTCCCTTTGAATGACCCTATCTGCTGTTTCCACCTCCCCTCTAAGCGGTGGGACCTCCAGCTAGTGCATGTCTGCTGATGGATCTCCTTTAGAGCTGCTTCCTCATGTGCTGCACACTCTCGAGTGGTTGTCTGCCTCCTTGATTGTCCTGCTCCACTGAGGAGGTTTGGAAAGTCCTGGGTGCTTGGTGGGTCTCCCTCTTGGTCTTCCATGTGGCCTGTTCAGTCCCTCACCCTGTGCAAATTCTTCCTTGAGGTCTTGTTTGGCCTTCCTGTGTTGGCTTTAATGGGCCCTGCGGTGTTTCCTTTGAGCCCTGCCTCTGAGGCCACTTGTAGGCTGCTTTGGACCTGTGCAGTGCTCCAGCTGACATTTCTTACACTGAAGCTGCTTCTGGCAATATGGTAGCACAGCAGACATTTCACAGGTGTCCTTCCTATGTTGCCATCTGCTTTTGGGATGGCCGAAAGGGAGTTGCCCAAGGGGCTTATGGCTTGTTCTCCTCACTGGCTGCTGCTTTTGTGGACAACTCCAGGAATGTCCGTCCCCTTCGGGGGATGTGTATGTTTGCACCCGGGGTCCTTGCATCCACGTTCCCCTCTTGCAGCTTGACTGCTTAGACATCAAGGTTCCAAGTTGAAGCTGAGGTCCTCCAGTCTCCTTTTCACCATGTTGGTGTGCACACCTTGCCCTCTCCTCTTGGAAGACTGCTAGGCCCCTGCCAGAGTGTGAATAGTAAATTATATCGATGTTGTTAGAAATAGTTACTCGCCTGTAATACAACCCAGCCAACTTCACCTAGCAAGTGACGCATGAATCCCTGTTCTAAATTGGGCAAGATCTGACATCATGGGGGCGAGGTGGGAGGAGCTAGTTTCAAGATATCTGGTGAGTGAGCTTTTTCCAGCTAACTGCCAGAATGTGGATATGAACTGTATACCACTAGTAAAACTACGGGTACAGGTGGGTAACCAGCATTTCTAGGGACATGGATATGTTGTTCATCCACACTTATTGGCAGGTATCCTTGCCGCTTTAAATCTTGCCGGAAGGTCTTCAAGCTGGCTCCTCCCACCCACCCGGGTGGTAAAACTCTCGGCTCCGCCCCATGATGCCAGATCTTCCTTACCGCTTGGAAGCTCAGGTTCCCTCCTTAACGCTCTGCGTATAAGACTGGTTCCTAATTCTTCGGTTTTGCGAATTCAAAAGTTTTTCAACTTTAGACTTCGGTCTTCTATCCCTCGCGGCTGTGATGGACAAATCGACTCCCGGTTTTCGGAGATGCCCTTGCGGGCAGAAGATGTCTCGAACGGATCTGCATTCCACGTGCGTCTACTGCTTAGGTCTTGAGCACGACCCGCGAGGCCTGCGACCTGTGCTCTTCCTTCTCGCCTCGTTCTCGAACTGTGCTGCCGTTTTACAACAGGGCGTCGAGAAGCGTTTTCCTCCAGTAAGTCAAATGAGGCCGGTTGGCCGGTTTCAGCGGCGGCCCGGGCTTCGTGATCAACTTGAGCAGATGATGCCTCGAAGAGGAGGCCGTCAGGCTGCCTTCCTTCCTGCCATTTATTCCGCCTCTCCCTGGGTTCCTTTATCTGCCTTCTTCTAAGGAGTCTGTCTGTCCCTCTCCACCAAGGGAAGGGCTCACACGCCTGCTGGACCTTCTCGGTCCAAAAGAAAGACAAGGTAAGTCCCTCCGTCGGCGCTCTTGGGGCGGGAAAGGTCCCTCTCCCGAGTAGTCTGCCATCGACTTGGTCGATCCCCCGACTCGCCACTGGCCTCACGGTATCCCCATCAGATCAGTTGGCCGAGACTCCCGTCGGCGCGGTCGAGATATTTCTCGACCCGTTGGGCCGGGTTGTCGACTGGTGAAGCCAATCTCTCTCCCGGTTCCCCGGTGGGAGTTGAGGATCCCGTGGCTTGCCAGTGCCTCCCGTTCCGGAGCCCTTGGTGAACCTTCCAGCCGAGGGAGAGCGGTCCCACCGTCCCTCCTCCGAACCCCTCGGGAAAACCGAGGTTCTCGGTCTCGGACTTCTTCGCGGTCCAGCCGATCCCACCGTCACAGGCGGTCTCGGCACCACGGCAAGCGGCGCCACCGCTCGTCCTCATCCTCCTCCTCGGACGAGGAGAGGCTCCGACGTAAGTTATGTCGGCGGTACGAGGACCTCATGTGGCAACAGCTACTTCTGACCGGGAACAAGCCGACTCCGTCGCCTTCCCCGGCCATTAAGTGGCTGTCACCGGAGCGGCCGAAGCAACCACTCGACCTTCCCGAGGCGCCTGTTCCCAGGCCGGCTGCTCGACCAAAACCAGCTGCTCTGCCGATTCCGGTGGAACCCCCGCCTCCACAGCCATTATTTGGGGCTCCGACCAAGAATTCTCGGTCGGCTCAGGGTCTGCCCCATAGGCTGTCTGTCACCCTCACTCCCGATCGGCCTCGGCAGGTGGAGGGTGGCTCAGGCCCGAGGCAGCTCTTTGCGGACTCTTCGGAGTCCGACGACAATTCCCCCTTTTCTCCAAGCGAGTGGACTTGGAGTCCTCTGGGGTCAGTCGATGAACGAGGAGTTCGTCCTTTCTGGGCTTACTTAGGCTCATCTCGGAGTCCACCGGGATGCAGCTCGAGCCGGTATCTAAGCGGGCCAAGTATCCCCTCACGGAGATATTGGACCGAGGGGATTCCCCTACGGAGGCCTTCCCGGTAGCCGAGGCCATTGTGGGTCCGGCCTTGGAGCTCTGGCAGCGTCCTGCTTCCTGTCCTCGTCTTGAGCCAGGATGGCCAGGAAGTATCACGGTCCTACGGTTCCCTGTCCGGTTTTGAGACACCCTCCGCTGAGGGTTAGTTACCGACAGCGTTTTCTGGCGTGCGGAAATGCTGGGGCGTGGACAAACCTCCGACAAGGAGTCAAGAAATTGGACTATGCTGGGCGAAAAGTCTGCGCTCGTCCTCCCTCTGCCTTCGTCAGGCCAGCTCAGCCGTGCTGATGGCACACTTCTCTTATGCCCTGTTGGGCTCCCTGGACGAGGTAGTCCCTCATCTCCCTGCCGACCTGCAGACCACGGTTAAGCAGGTTCGGGACCAGGGCAGTGGCCAAGCAGCAACTTCAGACTGCTTTGGACATCGGTGACTCATGCGCCAGGTCAGTCGCGGCCGCAGTGGCCATGCGCCATCGGGCATGGCTGAGGATATCCACCTTCACAGCGGATACCCAGCACAAGTTGGCGGATGTCCCTTCCTGGGGACCGACCTCTTTGGCCCTGGAGTGGAAGGTCACCTCCAGAGGATCGAGAAGTCCAATGCTACCCTGGACTCGGTCTCTTCCGCACAAAGGGACAAAGGCCGCAGGCCACAGCCTAAACCCTTTCGTCCTGCTGCGCCCTCGGCACGTCTGGCCCAGCAACATCAGGGCCAGCAGGCTCGCACTTGGCACCCCAAACCCAAGCCCGCGACTTCCTCCTCCAGGAAGCAAGGAGGTAAAGGCCTGGGAGGTCCCTTGGCCGGTTCCTTCTCCAAGCCTGCCCAGTGATGGGTTGAAGGGCGTTGCCCCCAACCTCGTCGTCTTACCCCACGTTCCCCCCGTGGGGGGATGGCTCCATCACTTCCTTTCCGCCTGGTCCGTTATTACCACGGACAGATGGGTGCTGGAGGTGGTGGGAAAAGGCCTACCTCTGGAGTTCGGGCAGGCCCCGCCCTTCAGAGCTGGTGCACCTCGGGGGGCCTCGGGGTCCGCAGCCTCACTGTCGGCTCACCGAGCCGACATCGCTCTCCTCCTCCAGAAGGAGGTGATCGGGGAGGTGGCGGACCCTCCCTCAGACCCGGGGTTTGTGTCCAGGTACTTCCTGGTCCCAAAACGGACAGGGGGCTGGCGCTCCATTCTCGACCTACACGACCTAAACAAGTTCCTAAGGTCTCGAACCTTCAGGATGGTTACTCTGGCTCAGATAATACCATCCTTGGAACGCGGCATGTGGTTCTGCTCTCTGGACCTGCAGGACGCGTTCTTTCACGTCCCTATCCGTCCGTCGCATCAGAGGTTCCTTTGCTTTCGAACGGAGGGATCCCTTTTCGAGTTCTGAGCCATGCCCGCTTGTCTCAAGCTCCCAGGGTCTTCACCAAATGCATAGCAGTGGTGACAGCATTTCCTGCGGCGCCGAGGGGTCCGGGTATACCCCTTACCTGGACGATTGGCTGATAGCAGCCCCCTCCAAGCAGGAGGTGGAGCGGTCCAGGGATCTGGCCCTCCAGGTTTGCTCTCAAGTCGGCCTCCTCATCAACGAGGCCAAGTCGGAACTCGTGCCAAAGCAGGTGATACAATTCATCGGGGCAGAGCTCGACTCTCTACGAGCCAGAGCACGGCTCCCGGCGGACAGGGCCGAGGTTCTTTCCTCCTTTGCCTGATCATTTCTGGTTGGGCAATCGCACCCTGCCCGGGACTTCCTGCGCCTCCTGGGTCTCATGGTGGCCTGTACCAGCGTGGTCCGTTGGGCCCGCTGGAACATGCGCCCCCCTTCAGTGGGGCCTGGCCAGCCAGTGGTCTCAACGCTGCGATCCTTTGGACCAGCTAGTGACGGTGACCCAGGGGATGTGGGACGCTCTCCAGTGGTGGATCGTTCCAGTGCACCTGCAGGAGGGCATCCCGTTTGTCCGACCCGAGCCAACGGTCTCTCTATCGACCGATGCCTCTCTGATGCGTTGGGGTGCCCATCTAGGGGAACACCGAGCGCACGGCCTCTGGTCCCCGCGGGAGTCCCAATGCCATATCAGCCTGCTGGAGCTCCGAGCGGTCCACCTAGCTCTCACCGCCTCGCTCCGTTTCTTCGGGTCAATGGTTCGGGTCCAGACGGACAATACCACGACCATGTACTATCTAAACCGCCAGGGCGGGGCGCTCCATGCTTCTATGCAAGAGCTCTCCGCATCTGGTCACTCGTCGCAGCCTGGAGGCGGATCTCCTAGCCATTCATGTGGCAGGACCTCCAACACCCTGGCCGATGCCCTAAGCCGGATAGGGGCTGTGTCCCACGAGTGGTCTCTCCTGCCGGAGGTGAGTACAAGATCTGTTCTCCCATTGGGGCACCCTCAGGTGGACCTGTTTGCCTCCAGGAGAACGCGGCTGAGGCTGTTCCATGCCCCCCCTCAGCAGGGCTCGCTGCAGGGGGATGCCTTCTCGAGGCCGTGGACCCCGGGCCTCTTCTACGCCTTTCCCCCATTTCCCTTGATCCACAAGGTGCTTCTCAAGGCAAGGAGGGACAAGGCGCAGGTGATTCTGGTAGCCCCAGACTGGCCCCGCCAATGCTGGTATCCAGATCTCCTCAGCCTCAGCTCCAGGCTCCCGAGGCAGCTTCCAGCTCGCCCGGACCTGCTTTCAGTCAATCAGGGGAAGGTGTTCCATCCGGACCTTCAATCCCTGCACCTGATGGCCTGGTTCCTGAGCGGCTAGAGTTCCAGGCCTTGGGTCTCTCCGACGAGGTCCTCAATGTAGTTGAGGCGTCCCGTAAGGAATCGACCAGGAAATGCTATGCCTTCAAATGGAAGAGATTTTCCATTTGGTGTCAGGGCAAGGGCCTGGACCCTTCCTCCTGTTCCTTGGCGAGCATATTGGACTACCTGTGGTCCCTTTCTCAGCAAGGGCTTAGGTCGTCGACCCTTAAGGTGCACCTGGCAGCCATCTCTGCTTACCGGGCGCGGGGCGGAAGCAGTCGGTGACGCAGGAAAAGGTGGTCTGGCGCTTTTTCAAAGGCCTTGATCACATTTCCCCTCCGGTGCGAGAACCTCCACCTCCGTGGGATCTACTGCTGGTATTGGCAAAGCTCATGGGCGCTCATTCAACCAATGCACAGGTGTGATCTCTCTCACCTGTCGTGGAAGACCGCCTTCTTGGTGGCTATCACGTCAGCCAGAAGGATGGGAGAGCTCCAGGCGCTTTCCATCGAGTCTCCTTACCTGGTCTTCCACAGGGACAAGGCTGTCCTGCGCCCCCACCCGAAATTCCTTCCGAAGGTGGTGTCAGAGTTTCACCTTAACCAGGTGTTGACTCTGCCGGTGTTCCACCCCAATCACACCTCGGAGGCTGAATATAGGCTCCATACTCTGGACCCTAGAAGGGTGCTCGCCTACTATAAGGAGCGCACGGCTGGAATCCGGGGAGAGGTTTGCCAGCTGTTTGTCACCTACGCTGAAGCCGCACCTGGCAGTCCTGCAGCCAAGCGGATGATAAGCAGGTGGGTCACCTCCTGCATAGATCTCTGCTATAAGTTGGCGGGCATGGAACCTCCCAGAGGGATAAGAGCTCATTCTACCCGCCATACTGCTGCATCGGTGGGTGCTTCCAGGGACGTCCCTATCCAGGAAATCTGCAGGGCTGCTACCTGGAAGTCAGCACACACCTTCATTACCCACTACCACATCGACCTTGAGTCACGCTGGGATGCTGGTTTTGGGGCCTCGGTTCTCCAGTCTTTATTTCCCAAGTAAGTATCGGGGGTGTGCGCCTTGCCTCCCTCCTCCCGGAGAACTGCTAGGAGTCTGCCAATAAGTGTGGATGAACAACATATCCATGTCCCTAGAAATACAGGTTACTCACCTGTAACAGGAGTTCTAGGAATGGTATATGTTGTTCATCCACACGACCTAATCTGACCTCCCCCTGGCTCGACGCACAACCTGAGCTCTGTAGCGGGCCAGATCTGGTGTCATGGGGCGAGCAGAGTTTTACCACCCGGTGGGTGGGAGGAGCCAGCTTGAAGACCTTCCGGCAAGATTTAAAGCGGCAAGGATACCTGCCAATAAGTGTGGATGAACAACATATACCATTCCTAGAACTCCTGTTACAGGTGAGTAACCTGTATTTATGGTTGTAAGGTCTATTCAGCAACTTCTTTGTGCTGTCTGCAGTCCAGCTATGCCAGGATGAGGCCTACTTTTGCCATGCCCTCTTTGGCCTCATTTCTGACCTTCTCCCTCTGCTCCCAGCTACCAGCCAGCAGGATGCTCTCTCCCTGTGGGACCTGGGACATGTGCTTTCTCGATACCAGATGCTAACGGCTTTGAACATGGATGACTCGTGCACCAGCGTCGTGGCTACAGCGGTGTCCATGTGCCTCAGGGCTTGGCTGAATTTCTCCACATTCACTGTTGAGGTCCATCACAAGTTGATGGATATGCCCTTTTTGGGCACTAGCCTGTTTGGCCTCAGGGTTGACAACAGTCTTGCAAGGACTGTGAAATCTAATGTCATTTTATGCTGGTGGCCTCATCTCTGCAGATTAAGCAGTCTCCTGTACCGAATAAGAGCTCCTTTTGTGGTTCAGGCTTTTGGCCTCAACATCAGCCCCAGCCCCAGCAGAGGCAACTATACCAGCACTACCAGCCGGCAAAGCCCAGTCCTGGTGGTCAGGTTCAGAAGGGGGTGTGTGTCTGGTAGTCAGTCCTTTGGCGCCTCCTTCAGTCGGCAAGAAGTGACAAGTTGTGGGGTGCCATGTCCCCTCCTGCATAGTCCTGGAGCAATTCCTGGTTGGTGGTCTTCCTCACTTCTTTGCACAGTGGTCCACCATTGCCTCATAAAGAGGGTGCTAGAAGAGTTAGGCTTGAGTATGTTTCTCGAGTTTGAGACTCCTCCTCCATACCTGCCCCAGGCACTGCTGGAATCCCTGGTGCCCGCGGACGCACTAATCACACTGCTGAGCGATATTGCTCACCTTATGGAGTGTAGTACGATTGAGTCTGTCTCTGATTCTCTGACCTCTCAAGGATATGTGTTCTGGAACACAGTACCACTCCTAGGGCTTCAGTTCATGAAAGGGACAACTTGCTATATTCAAAAATGCACGTATATAGTCATTCAGAGGAACAGAAAAGCTGTAGCAAAAATGTAACACTCTAGTGTCCATAAGGACCTCAATTTTCAGCCGATATTGTAATTGTCTTGGCTTAACTGGGCAATGTTTCAGCAACTTAGGCATTTAGCAGTGAAGAATCTTTTTTTAAGGTGCAAAAGTACTTTGGTGCAGAGGCTAATGGAAAACACCACAACCCGGCGCTTTGCTCCATGGGGATTATCAGGGGTATGTATCCTATTATTTTCTGGTAACAAAACGGATGGAGGGTAGGCTGGTGATCCATACTGGACCTGCATGATCAGAACAAGTTGGTTTGTAGGCCAAAGTTCCACAAAGTCACTCTGAATCGGATCATTTAGTCTCTAAAATCCAGAGCATGGTTTGATCACTGGAGAGCTGGGATGCTTTCTTTCACATTCCGATCCATTTCCCTCACTAGCGTTAATTCTGGTTTTGTATCAGTGGAATTCTCTACTTGTTCAAAGTCATGCCCTTCAGTCTATCCTTGGCACCCAGGGTGTTCACCAAATGCCTCTTGGTCATGGCAGCATACTTCAGGTGCCTAGGCATCAGGGTATACCCATTCCTGGACTGGCTCATTGGGAGCATCTCCAGGGAAGTGGTGGAGCGGTCCAGGGATCTGGCCATCCAAACCTTCAAGGACTTAAGCCTTCTGGGCGATCTGGCCATGTCTAAAGTGATCTCCAAGCAGTTGATCAAGTTCACTGGGTTGCAGCTGGACTCTTTCCAGTCCAAGGTTTGCTTACCTGCAGACTGGGAGGAGGTTAACTCCTTTGCCTGATCATTTCAAGTTGGGCAATTGTGCCAGGCATTGGATGTTCTCTGGTTGTTGGGGTACATGGCGAGTTCTACCAGTGTGGTTCATTGAGCCCACTGGCAAATGCACACCCTCTAGTGGGAGTTTAGGCACCAGTGGTCTTGGCACCACAGTCACCTGGAAGAGCTGGTTCTGGTGACACAGCTGCTGCAGAGTGCCACTGAGTGGTGGCTGAATCCCCAGTGCCTCACAGAGGGAGTTCTGTTTGGCTGCCTGGAGCCGACCCTCACCTTGACAAGATGGGTCTCTGGTGGGATGGAGGGTTCATCTCTCCGACCAGAGTCCACATGTTCTGGTCACCCAGCGACACCCGCATACATGCATGTAAACCTGCTGGAGCTCTCTGCTGTGCACCTGGCACAGATGGGGTTTGCTCTTCTGATTAGGGCATGCAAGTTTAGAGTAACAACTCGACCACCATGTTCTACCTGAATAAACAAGGCAGGACACACTTATTTCCTGTGTCATGATGTGCTCCGCACCTGGTCCCTGGTATGCAGTCTACAGGCAGGTCTCCTTGCAGTGCATGTAGTGGAAGGGAGAACAACCAGTTAATAAACACTCTCAGTTGAGTGGCAAAACATGTGGTCCCTGTGCCAGGGTGTGGTGACACAGCTGTTCATCCAGTGAGGCACACCTCTTGTGGTTCTGTTTGCTTTCTGAGAGAACAGAAAGCTGAGACTGTTCTGTGCACACACCCTCAGATGGAAACACTGACAGGGATACCTTCTGTCGACTCTGGACCCCAGGCCTTATGTACGCCTTTCCTCCCTGCCCCTTGATTCACATAGTAGTGCTTAAGGTATACAGAGAAAAGACAATCCTGATCCTGATAGCTTAAGACTGGCCCAGACAGTTCTGGTACCAGGTCGCCTCAGCAGCAGGTCCCAGTGACGAGCTCATCTACATCCAGACCTGCTAACAAGACAAGGGGGAAATGGTCCTGTACTTGGACTTTCAGTCCCTGCACCTCTTGGCTTGGTACATGAGCAAGGATGGTTCTGGACTTTGGGCCATTTGGAGGATGTGCTCTGCATAGTGGACTCATCTCGAAGTGAGTCCAATCTTAGAATATTCACATTCATGTTGAAGAGGTTTGCATATTGGTGCAAGAGCAAGGCCTTTGATCTCCTTGTCTGACCCATGGCAGTGATTCTCGACTACCTTTGGTCCCTGTTTGAGTCAGGACAGTGAGTCACGTCCATTAAGGTGGCAGCAATCGTTGCTTTCCGTGTATGGGCCAGTATGCTGATGAGGCAGTACAGAATGGTCAGGTGCTTCTTCAAAGGCCTGGACCACTTTTCCCCTCCAGTGCACGAATCACTGCCTCCATGGGTTCTGCTGCTGGTGGTTACTAAGCAATGGATAAACCACTTGAGATGATCCACAAGTGTGAGATGTCACACTTGTTGTGGAAAGAAGACTGCATTGTTGGTTGCTGTCACCTCAGCCCGGCAGTTGCATGAACTCCAGGAGTTCTCTGTGGAGTCTCTGTATCAGGTGCTTCACAAGTAAAAAGTCATCCTTCAGCCCCACTCAAAGTTTTTCCCAAAAGTAGTCTTGGAATTTCACCATAACCAGTCACTCTACTTCCCGATGTACTATCAGAAGCACAATTCTGTGGTGCCGAGTATGCGCTTCACATGTTGTATGTACACCAGGAGCTCCTATTTCTCAAGGAATGCATAGCAGAGGCTCATCTGTTTGTCACCTGCGCTGAAGCCACATCGTGCAGACCAGCATCTTCACCCTGGTCTAGTGCACGCACACATTCATTACCCACTGCTGTGTTCGGTCTCTTTTTGCCAAATAGGAGTGCATGCCTTGCCCCCTCCTCTCAGAGGGCTGGTAGGAGTCTACCAGAGTATAAATAGCGAACTGAATCCAAGTCATTAGAAATACTGGTTACTCGCCTATAACTGTAGTTCTGCGATTGGTATTTAGTTCAGATCCACATAACCCACCTGACCACCCCTGGCAAGTGGTACATGGATCCCTGCTTTCAGCGTGCAAAGATCTGATGTCAGATGGGTTGAGCCAGAGGGTGGCAGCACGGGTGGTGGAAAGAACAAGACATTCGGTGACTGAACTACCTACACCCAGTGAATCTGCCAGAGTGTGGATGTGAACTTAATACCAATCATTGTGTGATTTTGGATCAATAGGCAGGCAAGGCAAATTTTATTTTTCAGGCGCCCAATCCCAGAGGCTCTGGGTGCCGTACAACATACATGTGATATGTCCAACTTGCTTAAGAGGGAGATTTGGGTCAAATTAGTAGGGAGACTGGCCTGTTAGTAGGAGGATGCTGTAACATCATGAGTTTGTCCTTCAGTGGCATAAAAAAATAAGAAAAAAAGCATTTAAAACATTTAGTATATTTCATTTTGGCAAGAATAAACACTAAAAAGAATCACCAACTATTTGTTCAAAGTTATCACTTGCATTGTTCATCACTAATTTTGCTTTTTATGTGTCTTTATCTGCAAAAAAAAAAAAAAAAAAAAAAACATGAATGGACATTTTGAACAGAATTTTACTTAAGCAGGAGATTTTGTCTCCAGGGAGGAAGGGAGTTCAAGTCAAAAAACCAGGAGTCTCCTGCGGAAAGAGGGAGATATCACATGTATGATACAATCAGAATACATCAAAAAAACAGTTAAAACACAACAATTAAAACACAAAACTTATTGATTAAGAATACTTAAAAACAGACCACCAAAAATGGGAGGCCTGACCTAGCAGCAGATTCCTAAAGGGGCTATTCTTTCAGAATGTCTCAGAAGCAGTATCTAAAAGACAGTGTCTGAGAATGCCTGGCTGAATAAAAAGGTCTTGAGGTGGGCTTTAAATGCCTCAACTGAATCACAGACAGACTATGAAACAATCGCTGCCTGTCGAGGGTGTTGGGCAGGATGCTCTTGCACTAAGTGCCTTTAAGCACCTAAGAGAGAAATGTGAGTATTGACCATAATCACACGTCCCTGCTGCTTTCCTTTTTTTTTTTTATAACTCCGCTTTATTCAGAGAATAAGGATATTTTGACAGGTTACTAAGCACCTACAGCATGGTATGTAACAAGTTTTGGTTGCAGAGTATATCTAGTAGCATTGCATTCCGTATAACTGTGTAGAAGAGCCATTTGCTGCATGTTTACATTAATTCCATGCGAGATGGAAAAGACAGCCACAAGATCCTACGACTGGAGCCTCAATAAAAGAGCAAGAAGCATCACAGAATTGGGCTGACAGCTCTAACCACCCAGTGATGACTATCAGAAATAAGTAAAAAAGGCACATTTATTGCTACATAGTAGTAAGAAATATGCAGCAGCACACACAGTGCCACAAACACCGATATTTTGCACTTAACCATGTGCACTTTATCAGCCGGCCCAGTGGCGTAGAGGGTTGAGGTGCTGGACGCCACACCTCGCGCCACCCCTGACCTGGGTCGGGAACAAGCCTGGGCCGCCGAAGGTCGGGCTGGGGGCGGGAGGGAGAGGACTAGAGCTGGCAGTCGTCAGGCAGCCCTCTACCTCAGGGATAGAGGTAGCCGGTACCTCGGAGCTTGGCCGGACTCTGGTGGAGGCTGGAGAAGCGGCGCCTCTCCGAGGACCTTCAGCACTATGCCGTTAGGGGGAGGGAGGAGGAGACCCCATCTGGAGCTGTGGTATGCATGTGCGCCTCCATGCGCATGCGTTACCACTTCTGGGGGTCTTGGGAGTAGGTCCACGGGAGAAAAACGGAGAAAAAGTGGGGTCCACCAAGGATGATGCTCTCCAGGACCGCTCTGGGATCTGCTGTGATGGCGCTACAAGCCTGGCTGACCCAGAGTCTGTAGGTTGGTGGACGAGGACTGAGGACTTGCCACAGGAGGATAGAGAGTTTAAAAAAAAAAAAAGTGCACTTTATCAAGACGTGGCTACATTACAATTGCGTGCTCCTTAATTATATATGTTTATTAGAACACAATTGTAATGGAGGACCAGTGTTAAAATCAGCCACTCTGTCAAGCTAATACAAACATTTAAACACCGAGAACATAGCACATAAAATTATTTTCAACACTATGTTAAAAATGTACACTGAAAATTGCATATTACAAGCATAGATCAGTAATGTAATAAGGCGTATAGATATCTGAATCATATTTCCAAGGGAGACGCTGTCACTTTAAAAATGGTTGTAAGCTAAACATTTTGTTTAGTTCAGGTGGGCAGTGTGCTCTCAGTTCATATTGCCAGAACCCCTCCTGCTTACAGGTGAGTAACCTATCTTTATTGCCTGCACAAATAATTCTAGTTATGTTTGATTTATATCCTCAGGTAGGCAGCTCTTTGCTATGAGCTGTCTGCCCCACGTCATTTATCATGCTAGCTGTCTTTAAGCTTTTACGGAAACAGTACTGCATTTTAAAATGATAAATAACTACTTATGCTTTTGACAGGGTACATGCCAAGATTGTAAAGTGAAAGGACCAAATCTTTGGGCATGTTTAGAGGTAAGTTGACAGAGTGTTATGAATCCGGATATATGTAAGTTGCTTTTAACTTTAGTTTTGCATCTCATAAAACATGATTTTTTGCTGACAGGATGGCTGTTCTTATGTTGGGTGTGGAGAATCTCATGCAGATCACAGCACCATTCATTCTCAGGTACGTTTCAAATGGATGTAACAAGGAATGGGACAATGGACATTATATACAGCATGGCACAGTAACATTCAGCAAGGTTTGTGTATATATACTCTGATATACATGTACCAGGTGTTTGGTATGAAGTACAGCTGACGTGACAACCCCTGAGGTGTGTGTTTATAGCAGAGAATATACTCACTTATTTGGAGTGTATTACACTAAATAAATGGCTTTGGCTGTGCAATTGGGGGTTGCAACCACATAAAAGAGGTTGAAAACTGAAGATATTTAAGAGTACTATTTTAGGTTGCATTGCCCTATGCCTTATGGAACAAGCACATGATTTGTTGTCCTCCATTTTGGATGCAGTCTGTGTTCGCAAATCCATCTGAAAGGTATTGTAGGTATATTTCTTTTAAAGTAGTTTGTGATTAGCACTGTTTTTAAGTGCGAGACTTGCAGTTACGGCTTTGCTTATGTGAAGTCAATCTGTGTTCCATGATAGATTGTTGGAGCTTCGGGGAGGGGTTTGCAAATGTTATAGTTGGGCAGTTTGTGCAGTTTGGAGTGGTGGCTGATATCTGCTAAGGTTTTGTTTCCATTCCATGATTTATTTTATGATGCTTTATATTGATAGAGAATGGGGAGCGGTTTGCAGAATTTGTAGCTAGGCAGGTTTTGCAGAGTAGGAGCTTTTGATTTGTGTGTTTATGAATGTTGTGAGTTTGGTATGTCATAGTTTGATATCTCTTTGGTGTTTAAAGTGTATTGAAAATGGTGGCATAGAGTCCTGTTTACATTGATTTTAACCCCAGGAATCCCTCACTGATGCTTTACACAAGCATCATCCTTCGGCCAGAGAGTGATGCCCCGGAGCTGGAACATTATGCTAGTGGTGGAACTTAGAATGCAAGTTGAAACTCTGCACAGTCCAATACATGTGAGCAGAAATTGCACTGCCTGGATCAAAAACGAGCACTTGCACATTAACTGGACCGGACAAAGTATGTCAGCTCCCATGGTACTCAGCTTTTTGTTACCTATGGTAAGGTAGGCAAAGGGGAGCCAACAACCAAATGGGACTGCCTCTCGCTGGATAGTCTCTTGCATACAGCTCTGTTGGGAAAATACTCCCCAGAGACCTATGGGCACATTCCACAAGGGGTACCTCTGCCTCTGTGGCATCCTCAGTGGGTATCCCACTATTGGACTTTTACAAAACAGCTATCTGAAAAACAGTGGACACCTTCACAAAGCACTGTTGTCTGGACATGCAGTCCATAAGGGATGCCAGCTTTGGAACTGCGGTCTTGCAGAACCTTATTTATTTATTTTTATTTATTGAAGTCTAGGATTAAACACCTTTGAGCTAGGAGCCTGTTTACAAAGGTTCCACGTCAGTGGGAGGGCAGACAATACTTACAAAGGTTGTACAAGTAATAATACAAAAAAGAAAACTGGCATATTTCAACACATTGGGTTAGAGTACACAGACAGATCTAGGAAGGCAAACGTGAGCAAGGTAGTTAGGAGGTGAACGGATGCAGGCAAACAAAACAGGAGGAAACAGGCAGATAAGAGTTTATAGGGGAAAGGAGTTAAGAGGGTACGGGTGAGGACATGAGTGAGGTGGAGAGATGGGGAGGCAGTCTTCGACATTGTCAAGGTGAGAGGGTGGGAGGCAGTGGGGGGATGGGGCAGCCGGAGGCCTTGTCAGTGCATGGGGTCACTACAAGGAGAGGGGCAGAGACAGTTTGCGGGGGGTGGGGACTAGGAGTTGCAGTCACAGGTGCTGGTTGATGATGGTTGCTGACGTAGAAGTCTTTTGAAAGGGCCCAGAGTGGGTAGGTTGGATACATCCCGTTTGAGTTCATTAAACCAGAGGGGTGCTCTGTATGCAAAGGAGCGTTGGCCCTGTGTCGTTGGAAGACGAGGGACATGGAAGAAGTGGGTGCCAGAGCTTTGCGTGTTTTGGGAGCTGGTGTGTTGCAGAAGTATATTTTGTGTGCCAGGTGGAAGGAGACCAAGAATGGCTTTTTTGGCAAGCAGACACATTTGGTAGCGGATCCTCCCACTAAGCTGGAGCCACCCTGTGTGGGCGTAGAGGTCACAGGTATGGGTGAGATGTGCGGCCCAAGTGAGCAGCATGCATGCCTTGGTCAGGGCAACTGATATCCTGTGGAGTGCAGAGTGGCAAGCTGAACCATAGATTACCAAGCCGTAGTCTGCAACAGAAAGGGTGGAGCTGTTGATGGCAAGTCTAAGGGTGTCCATGGTAAGCAATGCTTGTGCCTGTGGAGGAGACCAATCTTGGTGTTGACAGCCCTAGACACATTTGGTCAAAGGTTAGGTAACTGTCGAGGGTGACCCCAAGATATTTGAAGTGCTGGGTTTGTTCGAGCTGAGCTCCTGAGCTGGTGCTGATGCTGAGTGCATGGGATTTATGCTTGTTCTGGGAGCTCCAGAACATTATGACTTTGGTTTTTTTGCTGTTCAGAATAAGTTTGTGGTTGTGGAACCATTCCTAGACTGTTGCAAAGCCGCTTTGAAGTTTGCCCTCAAGTTCCATTGGGTCGATGCTGTTGGGGAAGATAACCGCATCGTTTGCGTAGAGGAGTATCTGTTGTTTGCAGTGGCATGGCAGATTGTTGAGGAAAGATGCTGAAGAGAAGCGGACCTAGTATGGAGCCCTGAGGTACACCAGATCTTACAGGCAGATGGTCAGAGAGGACATTGTTGATTTTTACCCTTTGAGTGCATTGTTCCAGATAGCTTTTGAACCAGTGGGTTGATTCTGCAGAGAGGCCAATGGAGGTCAGTTGCTTTAGGAGGAGGGAGTGGTGGACAGTAGCAAAGGCCTTAGAGGGCCGATGAAGACTGCCCCAGCTAGGGATCTTTGATCCAAGGACTGATGAACGAAACCAGTGAGTTCAAGTAATGCCGTGGAAGTGCTGTGTCCTTCATGGAAGCCGTGCTGCTCAGGGCTTTGAAAGGAGTATTTTTCAAGGTATTCGACCAATTGATTAGCCACTATTTGCTCAAATGCTTTGGAGAGCAAGGGGAGAATTGATATGGGCCTGTAGTTTGACACCGATGCCTGATCCCCATTCTTGTGAACTGGAGTCACGATGGCTGATTTCCACACCAGTGGAAATTGCGAAAGACGGAGTGACAGGTTATGGGAAGAAGTACTTCTTCGACAGTGAGAGCAACCAGTTTGAGGTCCAGTGTGTCGGCACTTTGTCGAGATTTTCCAGGCACTTTGAGGTATTTTCTGACAAGCGAGGGGACCACCTTCTTCAAGTAGAAAGGAGGGGCAGGCTGGTGGTGAGAGCCGGTAGTAGTAGCATTTATGTGTGGCGAGTCCTCAAAAAAGTCTGGTGGGAGTATTCCAGATAGGTCAGAGAAAGCTTCGTTTGAAAGCATTGGCTAAGATTTGAGGGTCATGGGTAGGGGTTCCTTGAATGTTGATCAAGTTGGGTGACGCTTTTACGTCTTTCCCAGTGACTTCCTTGATATTATTCCAGAAATTTTTCCTGTTGCCCCAGGAGGCAGTAAACATCACCTTGTGGTGGTTGGATTTAGCAAGGCGTGTTTCCCGTGTGCAGGTGTTTCTGGCCTTCTTGTATGCTTGTACAGCTGATGGTTTACCTGATACTTTGGCTAAGTGCCAAAGGTGGTCCCAGCTCTTCAGGCTGTTTAAGAGATCAGCTGTTAACCACGGGTTCACCGTGACCCAAGCTTTAAGCTTTTTGAGTGGGGCATGTAGGTCGCAGATCTTAGTGAACTGCTGTATAAAATATTCCAAGGCAGCATTGACGTCTGGAGCATCATCAATTTGTGACCAGTTGGTACAGACTAGATCTTTTTCAAGGACTTCAGATGCCCACGCTTTAGTACCCTACTGTAAGTGAAACGGGTTGGGGGCTGTAAAATTGTCCAGCTACAGGAGACTGGGGAGTGGTCACTAATTGAGTCCGGATGGACTGTCATGTTGCTGAGTCATTCAGGGTTGCTGGAAAGTATCCAATCAAGAAGGGTGCTTGTGCTAGTTTTGTAGTTGACCCTGGTGGGAGTGGAGACGAGCTGTGTGAGGTGGACAGCAGAGATCTTGTCCCAGTAAGGGCCAGCATCAGGGGAAAGCCAGTTGACGTTGAGGTCACCCAGGACTATGGTCTCAGATTTGGAGGACAAGCCTTGAATGTGATCCATGATACTCTTGAATCCATTCTTATGTTCATTGGGGGGAACATATAGTAGGCAGAGATGATAGTCACAGCCTTGTAATGAGCCCCGAGTAGGACTTTGATAGTTAGAGCCTGAGAGTTGGGTCCTGGGTCCGTCAGGGGGAAGGATGTGTCCTTTGATGGAGTCCTTAAGGTAGATGGTGCATCTGCCACCTCTCTTGGTGGTCCTGTCTTGCCTGAAAATGGTAAAGCCTGGAAGAGCAGCTGCCCTGTCGGGGATCTTTGGTGATGGCCAGGTTTCGACCACTGACAGAATATCAAGGTTGTGCTGTGAGGTCCAGGCTTGTAGGCATATGGCCTTGGTCGTCTTCTTCATTTAGGCATTCTGCCTGAGTCGCGTACCCCCTGTTCCCATGCCCTTGGCTTCAAACAACATGAAGTCTTGCTGTATTCTGACTTAATGCAGTTAGCCCCTGCACTTGAACTGCGAGAATAAGGAGTTAAACTCTATGCAGGAGCATAGAATGTTGAGCTCAAACTCAAACCTCTGTCTGTGGTATTTCCCAGTGTAACCGTCGGATTCTTTACTCCGCCTAACAGAGAAGTTGCTCCGGAGATTCCTCTGCTTGGTTTGGTAAAGTTTAAAAAGTGTTCAGTTTAAACCGTTCTATTTGTTTTGTTTTTTTTCAGATTTCCAGCCTCTGTCTACGGTACAGGTAGTGTTGTAGATAGGTAGTGACTGTGTTTATTTTTAAGTGTATGTGGAAATTACTTCTTTCCTCGATTTCTTTCCGGTCGGTCCGTTTAGGAACCAACCTTGTATTATTTCTATTATTTGAGAAAATTTTTCTGGGATTAGAGTGGTGTTCTGGTATCGATCGGTTTCAAAAGAACCGGGCCTTTTCTGGTTCTGTTTCAAAACCTGTGACACGGTTTGTAACTGATCGATTATTTCAGCACCTGGCTTGAAAGCTTCTATAGGGTAATTTAGTAGGTTGGCCATGTCTGACAAACCCAAAAAGAAAACTGGTCCCACTGGATTTCAGCACTGTACTGAGTGTGGGGAGGCCTTTGCCAAGGCCCACCCCCACCTCATCTGTGTTTATTGTCTGGGGTTTGACCACTTCAAGTCTGACTGCCAAATTTGTAAAAACTTTCCTAAATCTACTCTAGATAAGAGACTGAGTAGGCTGAAGGAAAGGGAGGCCGAGAAGTCCGTAGATCCGGATGGCCAGTCCGGTTCAGTTGCGGCCAAACCTGAGGAGGTACCTACTGACCTAGGCAATACCTCCTCGGGCAAAAGGAGAGCCGACCCTAAGGGGCCGGTTCCGTCAAAACGAAAACGTAAGTCCACCGATTCAGATCCTGTACCGCATTCTCCAACCGCGGACGAAATAGCCAAAGCAATTAGTATTGTTCAGTTGCTTAGACTGGTTTCGTCCAAACTGGTACCGCCGGTTAGGCGGTTGGTTCGGTCGGATCCGTCTCCTTCGGATTATGATCCAGATACTTATTATAAGGAGTGGGAGGGAGACGAAGATTATCATGATGATGATGATGATGGAGGTCTGGATGTGCCCATTGAACCGGACATCTCCCCAGACAGGCCCTTGGGTGTCTCTCCTCCCAGGCTCTCTGAGTCCCCTTCACACTTTTTGTCTTACAAAAAGGTGGCAGAAACCCTTCAGCTTCTCTTGGTTGAAGCTGCAGAGGAGGAGGAGGAGGAGGAAGAGCCTGATTTTGTGGAAATGATGGACATCCCAGAGTCCAAAAGGCTGCCTATCCCTCTTCATAAGTCCTTGGGGAAACGGACAAAATTTTGCAAACTCCTAATTCAGTACCTCCTGTGGACAAGAGAATGGACAGGAGGTATATGTTATCAGGCTCAGCTACGGAGTTCCTTTATAATCATAGCAGCCATGTTGGGGTAGTGCAGGCTGCAGCCTGTGACAGGGCTAACATTCCTTTGGCTTCACCCCCGATAAGGACTCCAGGAAAGTGGATGCCATGGCCAAAAAACAGTATTTGGCATCCTCTTTGGGACTCAGGCAGGTTAATTATATGGCCTACACAGCCACGTACCAGAAATCCAAATGGGATATGGTTCTGGGACTGGCTAAACAGGCCTCCTCCCAGCTAGCCAAAGAGCCTGAGGAGGTGGCTGCTGATGGAACTGAGGCATCAAATTGCAATTTCATGCTACTGTGGACTCCAATGATGTGGCATCTAGAGTCATGGCTACATCTGTCTCTCTCAGGAGACATGCTTGGCTCAGATGTACTAGCCTTTCACAGGATACCCAGACTAAGGCTATGGATTTTCCTGTAGTGGTTAACTCTGTTTGGAGAGCAAACAGAGGCTTACATGAAGAAAATGGATGAATACAGGACCATGTACAGGAGTGCACAGGCCTAGGAAAGGCAAGGCACTCCACAAAAGCAGCAGTCTAGGGGCAGGGGCAGGCCTTTTCACAGGCCTTTTTCAAGCCCAGGCCTCCTCTCCCTTCCCACAGAGGGGGTTATTAAGAGAGGCAGGAAGGGGATGAGCAGGGCTACTCCCTCCTCTTCCAAGTCTAAGGCTCCTGCCAAGCAGACACCCGGATGTGTCAGCCCGGGTCGACTCCCCAATTCCAGTAGGAGGCAGGCTGGCTTACTACTTCCAGGCCTGGAAGTCTGTGACCTCAGACAAGTGGATCCTGGAAGTAGTAAGCCAGGGACTGGCCCTCAGCTTCAAAAAGTTCCCAAAAAAGAGGGCCAAGTCTTTTCCACCTGTGTCAATCTCAGAAACCCTTGCCCTTGAGGCAGAGGTTTCCTCTCTTCTAGCTCTCAGAGCTATAGAGAAGGTTCTTACTCAGCACAAGGGAAAATGACTATACTTCCTTACCCCAAAGAAAACAGGGGAATGGTGACCCATCCTAGACCCAAGGTATTTGAACAAGCACATTTCAAAGCCCAAATTCAAAATGGTAACTCTGGAAATAATTCTTCCCCGTCTAAGGCCAGGAGATTGGTTAGCATCTCTGGACCTCAAGGATGCCTATTTCCATATCCCTATCAGGTGCTCCCACAGAAAATACCTCAGGTTCGTGTTGCCTTCAGGCCATTACCAATTCAGAGCCATGCCATTCGGCCTAACATTAGCCCCAAGGGTGTTCACAAAGTGCCTTGCAGTAGTGGTGGCTTACCTTAGAAGACAGGGTATCACCATCTTCCCATATCTGGACGACTGGCTCATTGTGGGTCAGTCATCTCTACAGGTCAAGTCAGCTCTGCAAACTACCCAGGACCTACTCGGTTCCCTGGGTTTTCTTCTCAACCTTCCAAAGTCTGCCCTCGAACCAGTTCAGCTTCTCACCTTTATAGGAATAGATTTGGACACTGTACAAGCAAAAGCTTTCCTTCCTCCGGCAAAGGTGAAGGCCATAGTGGATCTTGCTTCATCTTTTCGACCTTGGGTCTCTCGCCCAGCAAGACACTTCCTCCAGCTTCTGGGCCACACTTCAGTGATGCAGGGAGCAAGATTCCAGATGAGGGACATTCAGCTTCACCTAAAGTCCCTCTGGTCTCAGAACTCAGACTCTGGTCCAGGCTTTCCAGTGGTGGATGGATCAGGACAACCTCAGACAAGGAGTCCCATTTCTCCCGCAAATTCCTTCAGTAGTTCTGACTGCAGATTCTTCTCTCCTAGGTTGGGGAGCCCACCTGAGGGCCCTGACAGCCCAAGGGGTCTGGTCTCCACAGGAGTCTTTCCTTCAAATCAACCTTCTGGAACTCAGGGCAGTGTTCCTGGCCCTTCAGTGCTTCTCAGACTTGGTCAAGGGCAAGGTGGTCCAAGTCAGATCAGACAACACAACCACAATGTGGTATATCAACAAACAAGGAGGCACTCGGTCCTCGGCTTTGTGTATGGAATCCATGAAACTGTGGTCTCTGGCCTAGTCTCTTCAGACTTCCCTAGTAGCAGTTCACCTTCTAGGGAAGGACAATGTAGTGGCAGATGCTCGGAGCAGAATATCCCAGGGACATCACAAATGGTCCCTGAATCCCCTCATACTGCAGATCATCTTCTCCAGATGGGGCACTCCAGAGATAGATCTCTTTGCATCACCGGACAATCACCAACCCCCTGTGTTCTGTTGCAGACCGGACCACGACACCAAGGCCTGCACTTTCTGCCAAGGGTTCAACAGCCGCACCAGGATCCGCCGTCAGAAGGCACTTCAGGCTTACCTGCTGGAAGAAAGATTTAGTAGGATGGACCAAGAACCTTCCTCCAGGGGCGATTCTTCTTCCAAGGCCCATAAACACCAGGATAAACACCGGGAGAAAGTAAGGTCCAGATCCCCGAACCAGGCCTCGGACTCCCATAGCTCAGATTCCACCAGATCTGACCGCTCTCCCTTCAGGGCTCGTTCTCAGCCCCCTCCGGTTAAAGTCCGGGCTTCAGGCGGTTCTTCGACTCTCCAGCCCATCAAGACTTCAAGGCCCTTGGCTTTCTCTACTCCCTCTCGGGCCTCCTCCAAGTCTTCCTCATTGACCTGACGTCGGGAACCCGACTCCAGGTCGGTCTCCCAGCCACCCAGAGGTCCGGATCCACCACCCAGGAAGACTAAGGACCTGACGTCCCTTAAGCGGACGTCGGACCCAACGTCGGCCAAGCACCTGATGTTGGCAAAGCATACAAAGCTGGCCAGGCGTTCGCCGGAGCCGCGGACACCAGCCAGGCACTAGACGCCAGCTGGGCGTTCGCTGGACCCAAACACATTGGCCAAGCGACCGACGTCGGCCTCACATTCATCGGAGCCGAAGACCACCCCCCAGTCACCGGTGAACACTGGTCACAGGGACTCAACAGAGGAGGACACGATGCTGCCCGAAGACCAGGCAGGCGACACTGAGGATGACGGGCTCCCGAGGGAACCTTCGCCCAACCCGGAGACACCTGCGGACACGACGTCCGACCCCGGCGACAGACCACCGGCGTATGAACCTGCAAGAAGTAAAGAACCTCTTTACTTTCTGGTGGGACTCCATCCGAAAGGTTGTAGTCCCTGTAAAACCTCCTCCACCTCCTACTCTTCCACCACAGGTGCCAGCAGGACGACCACCAACCCCTAAGGAGCAGACTCCACCTCCCAGAGGTAGATCCAAGGATTGGAGAAGGCCTCCCTCAAGATCCCCATCAGGGTCTGCCAGCCCCAAGCGACCCAGACCTCGGCGGTATACTCCGTCAGGGGAGGACTCCAGATTGGATACTTCAGATTACTCCAGATCTCCTTCTCCACTCAGCATTCCATCACCAGACCCACATGACTTACCCAGGTCTCCTCCGGATGATCCCTCTTTCTCTGAGATCATGAGGCACATCCAGGACAACATGGGATGGGATGCTGAAGACCTCGACCCCGAAAGACAGCGCCTTGCCCGTTATCTTCGACAGAAAGACCCAAAGCCTGTGGTAGTGCCACCCTTGGTGGACACTTTCGTGGACGTCACCAAGGCTGCGTGGAAGCATCCGCACTCGATTCCTGCGGTGCGGAAAAAAGCTGATCGCCTGTACGAGGCCCCGAGAGAGGACCAGTACTTGGCCCAACAGCCTCTGGCAGACTCCCTGGTCATTACGGCCTCACATGACCAGTCTCAAAGACCGCAACAGATGAGTACACAGCCACCGGACCAGGAATCCAAACAATTGGATGCCCTGGGGAGACGCATGTATGTGGCTGCTACATGCTTCATCAGGTCCCTGAACTACCTAACCCACATGGTACAGTTTCAGAACGCCGTATGGGAACAGGGCCAGGACCTGGTCGATAAGCTTCTGGATGGTGAACAGAAGGCAGAGCTCCTAAACCTTCTCTGCACAGGGTCTGTGTGGGTACCCAAGTACTACGAGCTGCATACAATTCTGCAGACTCATCCGCCAGAGCTGCAGCTTCGGGCGTCTGTCTCCGTCGACACTCTTGGCTCTGTGTCTCCGGCTTCATCCCGGATGTACAGAAGAACATTCTTGATGTCCCTTACAACGGCGAAGTACTCCTTTGGTGAACCCTCTGAGAAGGTGATCACCAAACTCCAGGATGCTCGGAAGGCAGTCAGGTCTGTACAGGCCATGTACAGATCCAGGCCTGGTTCCTTTCGTAGGAACCACAGCCGCTTTCGCAGCTGGCAACAAAGACAACAGCCACGTTCCGGCCAGCAACAAAGGGGTACATTTCAGAGGAAAGCCCAGGCTAAGTCATCCCCAGGCAGAGCCCAACGCTACACTAAACCGGCCCAGCCTGCTGGGACCAGTGCTGCCACAGCATGACTCCTTCCCGGCCCCCGCCCCTCCTCTGGATCAACGGGCACAAAAGGTGGGGGGTCGCATCGCTCGCCACTTTTTAGGGTGGCAGTCGATTACCACCGACCGGTGGGTTCTCCAATTGGTCAAGAAAGGTCATTTCATAGAATTTCTCAACCACCCACCGGCAGGGCCTCCCTTGCTCTCCCGTTACTCGGGTCAGCATGCCCTGCTCATTCAGCAGGAGGTGCTTGCGCTCCTGGGAAAAGAAGCGATGGAGCACGTACCACAGAACCAGAGGGGTGCAGGGTATTATTCTCACTTCTTTCTGGTTCCCAAGAAAACAGGGGACCTCCATTCGATACTGGACCTCAGCACCTTAACGAGTCGGTCCTGTACAAATGTTTCCGCATAGTGACCCTTCCAGGTCTGATTCCCATGCTCAAGCAGGGCGCCTTTCTAGTGTCCTTGGACATGCAGGACGCCTACCTACATATAACCATTGCTCAGGTTCACCGGAAGTTTCTGCGCTTCGAGTTCCAGGGCCACCATCATCAGTTCTGAGCGCTCCCCTTCGGACTGTCATCGGCACCTTGAGTATTCACAAAGTGTATGGCGGTCATAGCGGCGACTCTGAGGAGACAAAGCCACTACGTGTTCCCCTACCTGGACGACTGGCTTCTCATGGCGCACTCTCGGGAGGCCTTGATGTCCGCCATTCATTATACTCAGTCTCTTTTCGAGATGCTGGGCATCATGATCAATCAAGAGAAGTCACGCCTGGTTCCGTCACAGACTCTGCAGTTCATAGGCGCAGTTCTGGACACCATCCAAGGGAAAGCTCTTCTTCCTCAGGACAGAGTGGAACACATCAGATCCCTCATCAGGGACATTTCGTCGAAGAAGACTGTTCCTGCCAGATTGGTCCTTTGCCTGCTTGGCCACATGGCTGCGGCCATTGCAACAGTCCCGCTTGCTCGTCTCCACATGCGGGTCACCCAGTGGATGTTACGGGTCCAGTGGGATCAAAAGCAAGACCATCTGTAGCTTCCAATCTGGATCACGAAGACTGTAATCTGGGATTGGCAATGGTGGCTAGATCCAAAGAATCTATCGGCAGGGGTCCCTTTCATTGCACTGTCTCCGATTTTGACACTCTCCACAGACGCCTCAGGACTCGGATGGGGAGCACACCTCGACGGTGTCTGGTCTCAGGGCCTGTGGACAGCCCAAGAAACTCATCTCCACATAAACATCCTGGAAATGAGAGCAGTTTTTGATGCCCTGCAGGCCTTCCAGTCGGAGATTCCACCAGGTACCCTTCTGTTACAGACAATTCCGCAGTGATGTATTACCTCAACGAACAAGGAGGCACCCATTCCTACCCGCTTTGCAGGGATGCCATGAGGGTGTGTGATTGGGCTTTAAAACATGGCGCAAACCTCATTGCTGTTCATGTCCCAGGAGTGGACAACATCATTGCAGACAGCCTGAGCCGCTCTCAGGCCAGAGTCCACGAGTGGGAACTACTCCAGGAGGTAGTAGAGGATCTGTTTCACAGATGAGGTACACCAGAGTTAGACATTTTCGCGTCCCCATCCAACGCAAAACTGCCCAATTTTTGCTCGCTAGATCCAGGGCCTGGTGTTTTCTGGCGACACGCATTGTCCCTCTCCTGAGCTGGCAGATTCCTCTGTGCCTCCCCCCCCCCTTTCTGTTGATCCAGAGGGTTCTTCTGAAACTTCGCAGAGACCAAGCGACGCTGATACTCATCGCGCCATTCTGGCCTAGGCAGATCTGGTTCCCTCTACTACATCAGCTATCCCGGGAACCTCTGGTGCCTCTGCCAATCAGCTCCCACTTGTTCTCTCAGGAGGGGGGGCTCCTTGGTCCATCCGGACTTTCGTTCGCTGAGCCTGCACGCTTGGCTCCTAGAGATACAGCCATTTTGCGACACGGGGTGTCGCAAGAGGTAGCTGATGTTCTGGTGACCGTGAGAAAACCGGCCACTCATGCTACTTACGCCAAGAAATGGTGCCGTTTTTGCCTATGGGCTTAAGCGCGTGGTTTTCGCCTCTAGACTGTCCAGAAAAGTCAGTCTTGGACTACCTCCTGTCTCTTTTTCAGACAGGCTTGGCCTACTTCTCGATCAAAGTACACCTCTGTGCCATATCAGCCTATCATTGTCCTATAGGCCAACGCACCATATCTCAGTTGGACACGACACGAACCTTCCTGAGAGGTATTCTCCACCTTAGACCTCCGATTTAAGGATCCAGTTCCACCATGGGATCTACCCTTTGTCCTGGAGCAGCTCACGCTGCCACCCTTTGAACCAGCCGCAGATTGCAAGCTGTGTCTTCTCACTTGGAAGACGTTGTTTTTAGTTGCCGTTACCTCTGCCAGAAGAATTTCTGAACTCCATGCACTCATGTGCAAAGAGCCTAATTTGGTTTTTCACCAAGACAGGGTATCCCTACGGACTAATCCCAAATTTCTGCCTAAGGTGGTCTCAGCTCTCACCCTTAATCAGGACATCGATCTACCAGTGTACTTTCCCAACTATTTGAATCGAGGAGAGGCCCTGTTGCACACCCTAGATGTGCATAGGTGTCTCCGATACTACCTGACCAGAACCAAACACCACTGAAAATTGGACCAGCTTTTTGTCTCCTTTGCCCACAGGATGATGGGGGCTCCAGTTTCCAAATAGTCGCTGTCCAGGTGACTCATTCAGTGTATCATGTTCTGTTACCAGAAGCGCAACAAACTCTAACCGGGCACGGTTAAGGGTCATTCCACAAGGGGGGTGGCTACCTCCTTTGCGGCCCTTAAGAATGTGTCCACCTCGGCCATCTGTGCTGTAGCTACTTGGAGCTCCGTGCACACTTTCATCAGGCATTATAGCCTGGATATAGCATCGAGGCGAAGAGCAGGTTTTGGTCTAGCAGTCCTTCAAGGACTTCTGTCCTAGGTTTTGGTTTCATTAAGGATTTCTACCTTCCCTCCTCCCAATGGTGTGGGATTTTCATTATTGCTTGAGAATCGGTCCTAATGGTGTAACCTTCTGCAAGAGCTGTTTCTCGAAGTAAGATAGTACAGTTAAGTAAGAACTTACTGTAACAGTAGATCTTCGAGAACAGCTCTTGCAGCAGGTACTTTCCCTCCCACCATCCCTGCTGGAGGTAGATTCTTGTTCCTACATCCTTCTCCTAGGATCCGGTGTCTCAGCATCTCTGACTGCCATTTGATGGTGGATCCTCAGTCTCCTCTTCTGATGTCATCCAGCAGCCAGGAGTCTCTGGTGGGAGAACTGGGGATTCTGGGGGACTGCCCCCTTATGTACTGTGCCTGACTTAGGGGGCGGGACCGACGTCAGGGACGGTCCCCACTGAATACTGCTAGCTAGAAAATTTCTGTGGGATCCTGGTGCCTGCCGGCTTCAGTCCTAATGGTGTAACCTGCTGCAAGAGCTGTTCTCGAAGATCTACTGTTACGGTAAATTCTTACATAACTGTACTTTCCTGGTAGCCATTAATTCGGCCCGGAGGATAAGTGAATTACAGGCCTTGTCAGTGGAACCTAACTTCATATCCTTCCATAGGGTTAAAGTGGTCCTAAGAACCAAAAGAAAGTTCTTACCCAAAGTGGTGTCAGATTTTCATCTGAACCAGTCTGTCTCTTCCTGTGTTTTTCACTGACCACTCCTCTTCAGGTGAAAGAAGGCTACACAGCTTGGATGTTAAAAGAGCACTTAGCTATTACATAGAGCACACTAAGGCTCACAGGAATGACTGTCTTCAGTTGTTTCTCACCTATGGCGAGGTGGGGAAAGGTAAGCCTGCCACGAAAAGAACTGTTGCCAGGTGGATTGTTTCTTGTATACAATTCTGCTATGACAAATTGGAGAAAACACCCCCTTGAGGCCTGAGGGCTCACTCGACTAGGGGTACAGCTGCTACTCTGGCTGCGGCCAGATATACACCTATGTTAGAGATCCGTAAAGCAGCCACCTGGAAAACAGTACATACATTCACGAAGCATTACTCTCTGGATAGCCAGGCTAGGAGTGATAAAAGGTTTGGCACAGTAGTACTGCAGAACCTGTTCCCAAAGTAGGTTCTGCATTCCCTCCTCTGTAGGGAACTGCTTGGTAGTCTGCATTGTCAGAATACAGCAAGACTTTATGTTGTTTGAAGAAAAAATTACCATAGTAATGTTGTTTCTTCTAATGGAGTCTTGCTGTATTTTGACCCCCCCCCCCGCCTCCCCTCTCAGAACCTAGTTTTTGGGAAGTGGGCTGGTAGGTACAGTGTTGCACCTCAGGGGTGTACCTCGCACCCCCTTCCCCCCATCTTGAGTGGGTTATTGTTAGTTCTGTTTGTGTTATGAATCTGTTTGGTGTTGTCACTATCTTTTTTCTTCTTGGGTTCTCGACTTGAGTCTTCTGGGCCCAAATTGTTGCCTTTTGTCTTATACCAAAACAAATTTCACACGCACTTATATTTTATATATTAGACTCAGCTAGTTAGTTGCTCGTAAGAATCTGACGGTTACACTGGGAAGTACCACAGACAGAGGTTTGAAAACCGAGCTTGAACTCAATGTTCTATGCTCCTGCATAGAGTTTAACTCCTTACTCTCTGGGGCAGTTCAAGTGCTGGGGCTAACTGCATTAAGTCAGAATACAGCAAGACTCCATTAGAAGAAACAACATTACTATGGTGAGTAATTTTTTTCTGCTCATCCGCTCTCCCACCCGGGCTTCCCTCCCCAAGGGGGGGGGGAAGGGGGGGTTACCAAGTCTCGAGGGTCCTCATCTCTTGTCTCTGTGCATTAGCGCCGTTGTCCTCCAGTTTTCCTGTATTTTCTCTGAACCTCCCGACCTCTCTGGTCGCTACCCAATGTCCTTAGTTCCGCTTATGTAGGATCCTCCAGTCTTCCTGGGGTGGCTTCCTTCCCCTGTTTTTTTTTAGTGTTTGCCCCCAAGTAGTGAGCCAGCTATTCCATATATTCCTATACCTGTCTGACTGGAGCCTAAGTTTCACTGTGAGGTGTTCCATTCTCCCTATATTCTCAACTCTTCGGGTCCAGGACTCAAACTCTGGGGGACTGGTCCTAAGCCAGTTCGCTGTTATATCCTTTAGGGCTGCTAGGCATAGAATTCAAAGCAGTCTTTGAGGCGTGGGGTCCCACAACTCTCTTACCTCCAGGCCCAAGACCAGGTATCGAAAGTCACTTGGAATCTGGGCTCCACATAACTTAAGATACCTCTGCCTGTATTCTGCCCCAGTAGTTCCTCAGACCTGGGCACGCCCAGAATATGTGGTGATGAGTTTCCACCTGTCCACCTCCTCTCCAACACAGGGCTGAATTCCCTGTCGTGAAGTGTCTAGTGATCGATTGGGTGTGAAAGAATCTAGTCATGCATTTCCATTTAAATTCCCTCCATCCAGGAGAAACTGTAACTCTCCAGCCCCTTTCCCATGCTGTTTTGTAGCTCTCCCCTAGAATTACCACCCCTGCCTCCTTTTTCCATTTTCTCCGGAGATCTTCAAGTGTTGTGTCATCTGGGCTTAGTAGGGCTTTGTAAGCCCCTGACACTTTGCCCTTGGGGTCCCGAATTTTAGCAAACCAGTATAAGTAGATCTTACTTCGAGAGGGTTGCTGCAGTAGGTGATAACCAATAGGACTGCGCCCTCTGATGTCCGAACCACATGGCAAACATTTGTTAGCAGTGTCTGGCGAGAGACCGCCCACCCAATGTCACGTGGCTGATGTCACCATGACGCTATATAGTGGGCGGTCCCCGCACCCACCTTCTAGTTCTTTCCCGCCGTCGACCTGTGCAAGGACCTCATGGTGAACGTTGCTCCAGTCAATCTCCATTTTGTCTATGTATAACCTTTATTTTTTTTCCGTAAATAGTTTGGTTTCTTCAGTTTTATGTCTTCTCCACCCCAGACTCCGAAGACCAAGAAGTGGTGTGAGAAGTGCATCACGCTGATCCCTCACAAGGACAGCCTTAACTCTACCTTATCTGCCTAGGCCCGGGACATGACACCAAAGCCTGTCCAGATTGCAAGCCCTTCAGCCCGGCCACTTGCAGACGCAGGCAACAGACCCTGGAAGCCCATCTTCTTATGTCCAGGATGAACACCCTAGAGCAGGAGACGCAAAAGCAGAGGGAATCCGCTTCTTCACCCTCTTCGGAGCACAAAAAGAAAAAGAAAGATAAGGAGAAACACGGGGAGTGGGAGCGGGTCTCCTCCAGCAAGGCCGTTGGGCCCAAGACCGCGGTCTCCCCGACAGACAAGTCCGCTCCTCCACCGCCTGCCTTGGTGACACTCCAGGCCTCTTCCACCGGTTCTCCCGGTACCTCTTCTACCTTCAAGCCCATTAAAATGGGCCCCATACCTGGATCCTCGACTGATAAGTTGCCGCTGGGAAGACCTCAGCGGTTGCACGAATCTCCATAAATAGCTGGACTCGGTTCTTAAGGACCCCACCCGGTCATCAGTAAGACAGATTCCTGCCCAGAGGGAACCTGTGCGACACTAGCCGATAAGCCGGTCGGGGCTTGCCCTCCACCCACACAGCGGTCTCTCTTCCTCTAATGACCGATAAGTCGGCCGGGCTAGACTCCTTGGGACTGCCTAGTCGATACTTACTGTCAAGACTAATGTCACCCAACGCCTGGCTGAACTCACTGACCTCCCCGCCAGCCCTCCCACCAGGTTACCCTGAGCGGGAGTCCTCCCTCCATCTTCACGCGTGGAACCTCCTGTTCCCGATCCTCAATCCAGGACAGAAGGAAGTGGGTCCCTGGATGTGTTCATCCCTCCCAACTCCAGTGCAGGTACCCTCTGAGACTCCCACGGATCCTTTCGTGGGAATGTAATCATCTGGAGGTCGGTTTCCACATGAATCTCAGGGACTTCCTCCCCTGTGGGCCCTACTCGGGTCCTAACGCCGGGGATCCCTCCGCCAGGCCCATGCCTCCGACACCTGGTGCTCCGTCGGTCCTTCTCGGTAGCTTCTTATCATAGTGTCCATCAGGACCACTACAGCCACCCTTCACGCCAGCTAACCCAATGCCAGTTTATCCGGTGCCGGATGATTTTCCAGGTCCTTCTGCCCTGCCTCCCCCTTTGAGGCCTCGGGCACCTGCTCAGGACCAGCATGGCGTCCCCCAAGGTCCCCTTTTGGGCTACCTGCAATACCTGGGCTTTCTGACGCCAGGTTATCTGATGTCTAGCCCAACATGGGCACTTTCTGTCCATGGTTACTACCCTGGGTATCAGGCGCCGAGCTATGCTCCTCCCCTGTTTCAGGTGCCAGGGTGCCCTCCCTCTCAGTATTTCGGGGATGGGTCTTCCTTACTATCAGAATCCTTCTCAGCCTCAACCTCAGCAGGACCTCCAGGCCATGTTTCAGACCTGGTGGCAGGGGGCCAAATCCCAGTTGGTGGCCACGGTGGCTACCCCCATTCCTTGTCACCTGTGGGTTCTCATAGGTCAAGCCATTCTGTCACGGTGGACATTTCAGGCGGGACTGCTCAGGAGGTCATATTAACTGAAGGCAGGACCTCTGACGGAGGGGAGTCCTCAGAGTCTCAGGAGGACTCTTCCACCTCGTCTTCTGGTGAACTATCTGGAACCACAGGGGCTAAGGGTAAGGAGTCACCCAAGTCGCCTCCTGAGGACCCCTCCTTCACTGAGCTCCTCTGTATCCTCCAACAGGCCAGTGGGTGGTGTGCGGTGGAGCAAGACCCTAAACACAAATGCTTTGCAGAGCTCCTAGACCTGGCAAAGGTGTCACCCATTCAGATTCCTCCTTGGACTGCCCCACGAGGATCTTACCTCCACCATTTGGCAGTTACCCCACTCAATTCCGGCTGTCCCCAAAAAGACGGACCGGACCTATCCCACGCCGGAGGGCACACCCTATCTGTGCTCTCAACCCAAGGCAGATTCTGTTGGGATAGCTGCGGCTCATGATCGTACTTCCAAACCCAAACATATGAGTACCTCCCCTCTGGATAAGGAGTCGAGGCAGTAAGATCAGTTTGGGCACAAGGTCTATGCCTCTTCTACATGTGTCTTATATTCCTTGAACTACATAGCACACATGGTATCCTATCAAAAGGCCACTATGGCTCAACTCAAGGCTAGGCTCGAGACCATGGAGGACTTGGAACTTAAGGCAGAACTCATCAAAGCCCTGCGTTTGTCAAAGATCTCATGTAGACATGCACTGAGAGCCACTTATGATTCCGTAGACGCAGTAGCTCGCTCCTTTGCCATGGCAGTCTGCCTTGTGCGTCACGCCTGGCTGCGTATTTCTGGGCTTTCCCAAGACGTACATGCAGCCATACTAGATGCCCCCTTTTGAGGCTCCGTCCTCTTCAGAGGAGACACTAAGGACATAGTAACAGGCCTCCAGGACAGTGGGCAGGCTCTGAGGTCTGTCAGGTCCATGTATGGGGTGGCTTCAAGTCTAAGCCCTTTCGGCACCAGCAGGAGTGACACAGCAAGCAACCCTTCACTAGGCGCCAGACCAAAAGGAGAGCATCAGGATCCACCATCACCTCTCCCCCTGCCTCCAAGACCTAGTGAGCTGTGGGAGGAACCCTCCCCTCCCGCTCCTCTGCCTCCTGACTCCTGCAGCTCTTCACCTCCCAGCAGTGTGGAACCAGTAGGGGGAAGATTCACCCTTCACCTCGCCGAAAGCCAGGGCATCACGTCGGATTCCTGGGTCATACAACTCATAGCAAGAGAGCACATCATTGAGTTTCTGAAAAGACCTCCAGACTCTCTTTCAGGCCAATCTCATTATCCCTCAAACCATGTGTCTCTGGTAAGGGACGAGATCCTGGCTCTACTTCAAAAATCAGCCATAGAGCCAATACCTTGGGCACAGAGAGGAAGAGGGGACTACTCCCATTTCTTCCTCATCCTCAAAAAGACGGGTGACCTCACGCCCATCTTGGACCTCAGCCAACTGAATCTTGATGTGGAATGCCAAAGGTTCTACATGCTAACTATACAGGGACTCTTGCCCTTGCTCCAGACAGGCCACTGGCTCTGCACACTGGACATGCAGGATGCTTACCTGCATACTCCAGTCTTCCCCGGCCACCGCTGCTTCTTGCGGTTTCTCTTCCAAGTGGAGCAATTCCAATTTAAAGCCCTTCTCTTTGGTGTCTCCTCGGCACCCAGGGTTTTTACCAAGTGCCTAGTGGTGGTGGCAGTGGCACTCCTCTGCCAGGGAATCTACATGTTCCTCTACCTGGATGATTGGCTCATAGCAGCTCCATCCAGGGGCGGCCTGGAGGACTCTTTGTCCTCCACCCTGGACCTTTTTGCATGACTGGATATTACTATCAGTTACCCCAAGTCATCTCTGGTTCCCTCCTAACGCCTCCAATTCATTGGGGCGGTTTTGGACACGGTCTAGGGCGAGGCCTTCCTTCCATTGGACAGGGCGGATACTCTGCAGGAGCAAGCCAGACTGGTAGCCTCCTCCAGACATGCCCCAGCCAGGGTGTTTCTATGCCTCTTCGACTTGATGGCAGCGACCATTTCTGCCGTCCCCTTGGCCAGGTTGCACATGAGGGTCACCCAGTGGACATTAAGGGTCCAATGGGATCAACGTACGGACAACCTGGATCATCCTATCCTGGTGTCCAGTGCACTCAAGAGGGACCTCTTGTAGTGGCAGGATCCTCTAAACCTGTCTCGGGGGACACCCTTCAGGCCCCCCCTCCCTCTTGGACCCTCACCACAGATGCATCGGGTCTGGGTTGGAGAGCTCATCTGGGAGACCACCAGACCCAAGGGACATGGTCCCAGCTGGAATCCTCTCTCCACATAAACATTCTGGAGATGAGGGTGGTCCTGAACGCCCTTCAGGCCTTCCAGCCCCTGCTTTCCATGGGAACACTGTTATTACAGACTGACAACACGTGTGTGGTCTGGTACATCAACAAGCAGGGAGGCACCCGATTGTATCCCCTGTACAGGGAGGCAATGTGGGTCTGGTACTGGGCAGTCCAGCACGGTGTACATCTCACGGCCGTACACGTTCCAGGCATCCATAATGTCCTGGCGGACAGCCTCAGCCACACCTCAGCCCAAACTCACGAATGTAAACTACACCAGGAAGTGGCAGAACATCTGTTCCATTGCTGGGGGAGTCCAGAGGTGGATATTTTTGCCTCCCCTTTCAATGCAAAACTTTCCAAGTTTTGCTCGCTCGTTCAAGGATGTGGTGTTATCTGGCTAGACGCGTTATGTCTCTGTTGGACAGGGAGACACTTGTACACCTTCCCTCCTTTTCCCATTCTGCAGAGATTTCTGCTGAAGCTTCAGGCAGAAGGGGCTCAAATGTTGCAGATTGCCCCCCTCTGGCTCAGGCAGATCTGGTATCCATTCCTGCAGCAGCTGGCTGTGGAACCCCCAGTACCTCTACTTCTTCGGCATGACCTGTTAACGCAGGATCAGGGTAGACTGGTGCATCTGGGCCTCAGGTCCCTACACCTTCATACGTGGCTCCTTCAGACATGATCGTGTCATGCTTTGGAGTCTCTGAGAGAGTCGCCCAAGTTCTGGTAGAGGCCAGAAAGCCTTCCACTAGGAAATGGTTTTCCATTTGGGCTGCCTCGAAGGGGTGGGACCCCTTTTCTTGCCCGTTGCCCCAGGTGATGAAGTACCTCTTGCACCTGCCTGACTCAGGACTCTGCTACTCTTCGTTGAAAGTCCACCTGTCCGCTATCTCTACCTATCACACATTGGTGGATGGGAAAACGCTCGCTCAGTTGGAGGCCTCAAAAACTTTTCTGAAAGGAATCCTCCACTTGAAACTCCCCCATCTGCAACCCTGCCCTCCCTTGGGATTTGAATTTTATTTTGGAGATGCTTACGTTGCCCCCTTGTGAACCGGCAGTAAGCTGTGAGATGCGCTATTTGTCCTGCACCGCGCCTTTTTAGTTGCGGTTACTTCTGTTTGGAGGATTTCCGAGCTTTAGGCCCTGATGTGTAAGGAGCCTTATTTAATTTTTCACAGAGACCGTGTGGCTCTGCACACAAATCCTAAGTTTCTTCCCAAGGTGGTTTCTGAGTTCACCTTAAATCAAACTGTTGATGTACCGGTGTAGTACCCTACTTATTCAAATAGAAGTTAGGCTCTCCTGCACACATTAGATGTGCACTGGATTTTACATTACTATATTAACAGGACCAAGGACGTCCATAAATCAGATCAGTTGTTTGTCTCTTTCGCCCCCAAGACTCTGGGGTTGGCAGTCTGTAAGCAGTGCTTGTCCAAATGGTTGGTCAACTGCATCCATTCCTGTTACCAAAAGTACAGCAAACCTCTGCCGGGGGAGGTCAGAGGTCACTCTACTAGGGGTATGGCTGCTTCCACGGACTTCTTCAAGAATGTTTCTGCAGCTGAAATTTGTGCTGCAGCAACCTGGAGTTCGATCCACACTTTCAGTAAGCATTATAGTCTGGACATTGCCTCTAGGCATAGGGCGAGTTTCAGCCTAGCCGCTCTTCAAGGCCTTCTGTCCTAGACCTGCACTGGTCTTTCTGCAGATCTTCCTCCTCCCATGCTTCAGTTTGTCTCACTGAGCTTGACTACTTGGCACTCAGTCCCTATTGGTTATGACCTACTGCAGAAACCCTCTCGAAGTAAGGTAGTACAGTTACGTAAGAACTTAACCGTAACAGTAGATCTTCTGGAGAGGTTCCTGCAGTAGGTCACCTTTTTCCCCCACCCTCCTTCCCCCAGTTTTTGTGCATGCTTTTGCAGGCTATTCTGGATTGGGCTCTAGGGATTTTATCTGCTTCTCCTGTCGCACCCACTCTGGGTCTCCGGCGGGAGAACTGGAAGGCAGGCACAGGGACTGCCCACTATATAGAGTCATGCTGACGTTGGCCACGTGACATCGGGTGGGTGGTCCCCTGCCAGACATTGCTAGCAAAAGTTTGCCTTGTGGTCCAGAGGGCGCAGTCCTATTGATTATGGCCTACTGCAGGGAACCTCTCCTGAAGATCTGCTGTTACGGTAAGTTCTTATGTAACTGTACTTTCTTCAGTGTGCTCAAGTCCCTGTCTACTTTAGAGATTATTTGCTTCACTAGATGTAATGTCTGACCTGGAGAAACTTACGCAGATCCGAGTTTGGAAGGCTGAATTTTGTCTTGAGTTCTCCAGTGCAATTACATTTTTATTCTGTATCAGGGATCTATAACTTATTAGCTTCCTTTGGTTCCATCTACGGAATGCTGGATCTGATGTTGCTGGAGGGAACTCCGGGTCCCCTATTATTGAGGTAAGAGGACCCACCTCATTAGGCACGCTTGTGAGAGCTCTGGCTTTAGCAAAGACCCACAGCTAGTGTTTGGTTCAGGGGTTATGCATTGCCTTCCATACCTTAGTTGTGAAAGTTGCATGGGGCAGAGTGAACAAGGGGACAATGCCTGTCTGCAAAGCCTCAATTTCCCTCCACCCTGAGTCATCCCCCTGCTTTATCCACGTGACCACTGGTGTCAGTTGTGCTGTGTAATAGTACGTTTCTAAGTCGGGCATGGCTAGGCCTCCTTTCTCTTTAGGAAGGGCAAGCATATGGCTTGAGGCTCTATGTCTCCCACCCTTCCACACAAATCTCATTATAGATTTGTTAGCCATCTTCCAAAATGATAATGGGATTGCAGTGGGCAGAGTCTGAAACAAGAAGAGGAAACATGGCAGGATATTCATTTTTAAAGGTGTCCACCCTGCCCCTAGCATTAGCAGCAGGCATCCCATCTGTTCATGCCCATTTGTATCTCTGCCCACAATTTGGTGTAATTCAGGTTAAAGAGTGAGTTCCTCTGAGGGGATATTTTCATCCCCAAATACCACACTATATTAAGGGCCCATTTAAATGGAAAGTTCGCTGGCCTCTCTCGTCTTATGCCACCACCCATTGCAATCACCTTGGACTTATCCAGGTTGACCTTGTAACTAAAAATGCGGCCATATTCCTCAAGGGTTTCTAGCAGGGCAGGTACTGATGCCTGTGGGGAGGTGGGGAAGAAAAGAGTGTTGTCCGCATACAGTGATATCTTGTGCATGGTGCCTGCAATGGGTATGCCCTTGATAGCCTCATTGTTTGTAATGGCTACCGCCAATGGCTGTATGCATACGGCAAAGATCAATGGAGAAAGTGGACATCTCTGCTTGGTTCTGCGCTGCAAGTGGAACCTGGGGGACGACACCCCGTTGACCCTCACTGTGGCCTGTGGAGAAGTTTATAGTGCCTTGATGCTGTCTCAGAACTTGCTCCCAAGTCCCATTACCTCTAGTGTCCTGTGGAGGAAACCCCAGTTCACCCAGTCGAACGCCTTTTCGGCATCCTTAAAAATTGCCAAGGAAGGATCATTTTTCTTTTGCTGCCGGGTCAACAAATTAAGGAGCCAGCATATTGTTGTGAATTGATCTTCCTTTAATGAATTCTGTTTGGTCCAGATGAACCAGGGTTCCACCACCTCCTGCAGTCTCCCGGCTAGTATGGAGGTGAGTACTTTTTGGTCGGCATTAAGCAGGGAAATGGGGCGGTATGATCCATATAACATGGGGTCTTTCCCTGTCTTGTGGATGACTGATATTTGGGCGTAACTTTCCCTTCTTGTATGGCTTGCATACTGCACCAAGGTGTGGGGAGAGCTCCACCACGAAGGCTGTGTACCACTTAGCGGGCAGTCCGGCCGGCCCTTGTGCTTTCCCTACCTTAAGGTTCCTTATCGTCTGGATTACCTCCCCCCTGAATTATCAATGCCTCCAACCCCTCTCTTTGTGTTTCAGTTAGCTTTGAGACAGTTATTTTGTTAAAGAATGTGTCTAGCTTTCCTTGTATAAAGGTTTATATAAAACTCCTGTAAGTGCTGCGAGATCTTCAAGGGGTCTGAGGTATATTCTGTGGACTGATGGTGCTGTCTCACCCTCATAACCACTCACCCCACTGCTTCCCTACGCAGTTGCCATGCTAAGAGCCTCCCCGCCCTGTTCACTGCCTCACAAAATCTTTGTCTCGCGTAACAGAGGGCCCCCCTCGATTTTTGTCATCTAGCACCTTGTTTAATCTGGCTCTTTGTGTCTCTAATTCCCTCCTCACCTCCTCGTTTAGTGCTATCTTATGTTCTACTTCAAGGTCGAAAATTTTCTCAAGTGCAGCTTGCTCTCCGAGTCTCTCCCTCTTTATTCCAGCAGCATATCTTATGATTCTACCCATTAGGATAGCCTTGTACCCATCCCACCATGTTGCAGCCGAGTAGTTCGCCTCTGGGTTTGTGACTTTGTACTCTGCCAGGCAGTCTTTAACCAACGTTTTTGCAGTCGTCCCTGTTTAACAGGGAGACATTCAGCCGCCATGAGGAGGACCTTGGGGTAGGGGACAAAGAAAGTCATACTGATTGCTCCGTGATCAGACAGTGTTCTGATAGGGAGTATCTGGGCCGAGTCCAGGGCATGAACCCACCCTGCAGAAATAAATAGGTCAAGTCTGGAATAGACCTGATGTGATGCTGACCAGCAGGTGTAGTCTCAGACTTTGGGGTGCAGAAGCTGCCACACATCCGTGAGGCCCATCTCCCGGGCCAGCCCTCCTAGACACTTCGCTGCAGGGTCCCTGGTGGGTGGAGTGACCCCCGACCTGTCTACTCTAGGGTCCAGTGCCGTATTGAAGTCCGCCTTACCATGAACAGTTCTTGGTGTGGTGGGGCAAATCTTGTCAATACCTCTTTAATATAATGAACCCTCTCTTTTTTTCTTGTTTGGGAGCCTACACATTAAGCAGGGAACAGGGTACCGTCCAGTAGCTGCCTCTTACCAATAGATTTCTTTTACTTCAAAGGGACAGTTTTTGTGCAATAAGATAGCTACTCCCCTTTTGTTGGGGTGTGTTTGGCAGGACGCATAGTACACCTGACAAACCCATCCTCTTTTTAGCCTCTTTTGGGGAGAGGTGAATCTCCTGTAGGAACACCACCTCTGCTCCCTGCTTTTTCATTTCATTAAGGACTCTGGTTCTCTTGATTGAGTTATTCAACCCACGGACATTATAGGTTAATAATTTACCCCCTTCCATTATGTAGGGTATGTGAGCTTAGCATTTATGCAGTTTCTCATGCCAGTGTTTTTTTTTTTTTCACTATTAACAAAAACTAACAATAAACAGTATAACCAACTAACTTTCATACTTCTGTACTTTTATACTTCACAAGGCATCTCAAGCACCCAGGTTTTCCCTTTGGATGTAACTTGAAGAACTGGGTGAGGTCCCCTGCCCTGGGATCTTGCGCTACCCATGTGCTTTGGAGCCACCTTCTCCAGATCTCCCATCTTTAAGTGGCTCCCTACTGTGCATCTTCCCCAAGTCCAATTTATGTGGCCATGAGGACAAACCTCCAACAGACTTTAGAAAGCCTCCTTGTTGCATTGCCCCCCCCCCCATTTCAAGTACACCCCTACTGGTGGTCAGCAGATCGGAATAGCCCATGCCTTTTTTGTGGTAGCTCCTAATAAACACCTTGTCTTTCCCCTGGTACCCTCCTTAGAAAACCTCCACTTTCCTCTTTTACTATTCCCCATCCCCTTCCCCACCCCTGGGCCCCACTCTTCATGGCCCAGATAGTCTGGATCCAGGCATGCATGAACACCCCTTCTTGCTGCCACTCCAACCAGCCTAAGTCCTTGCCCAGACCATACCTCTCGCCCCATGAATCAGGGACAAGGCCCCCCCCCCCAAAAAAAAAAGAATCTGAGACAGAGATCCAAAATCAGGGACACATCTCAAAAACTGGCACCATTCACTCAGAAAGCCAATAGAATAAAGGGATGTGTGTCAAGACACATTTTCTGAAGAAGAACAAGTCTTTAACCCCAGTGCCTGACACCGTTTTGTGACCTCTACCCCACCGTTTAGTCACAAAAATGCACATTTCATGAGGGACAGAGAAAAACCCTAAGGCAAAATCAGGGACGTCCCTGAAAATCAGGGACAGCCGAGAGATATGGCCCAGACGTCCACCATGGGCCCTGGCTGCACCGTACCACCCTATTTGGGTAGTGTACATCATTGCTGCCTGTGCAGGGTGTATGGAGAGAGTGGGGAGGGCCCTGACGTCCCTCTCGATATCTAGGACCTCGGGTAGGTTTTGCCCAACCCGACCCCCGCCACCGGACTTTACCGTTTGTTTTGTCTGGCCTAATCTTCATAAACGTTGAGCCTCTGTGTTCTCACTGTTCCTTCAGCTGGTAACGGAGACCCTGCAGGAGCCAGCTATTCTTCCCTAAGTTGTCCCCCCCCCTTTCCCCACCATCCGATTCCCTTGTACACCATAGCCCCAGGAGAAGAAGGCCTTACTTTGCTTGTGCAGTCGCCTGGGTTCACTGTTCTTCTCCGTGGATCTGCCATGGATACTGTGTGGCCTCAGCCCTGCTCAAACTCAAGAGTGCTCCACGGCCCCTTTCCAGCTTCTCCCTCTCTAGCAGTAGGCCTGTTTGATGCAGTGGTGTCTCTAGATCCGATCTTGCTGTCTTCTTTAAGTTTTTAAGGTTTCTTCCCTCCAGGTGGATTTCCTGACCAGGCCTTGTGATCCCTGGAAAGGGGTAACGGGGGGAAAAAAAAAAAGAGGATTCTAGTGAATGGAAGTGATCGTGCACTACCCACAACTGGATGTATGTCAGGTGCATTGACTGATTCTGTGCGCCCCCCCCCACAGAGGGGTAGTGAGACTGAAGGGGGAGGATGGGGCCGCGTGGAGGATGACAACAGTAAAGCTGACATATTGAACAGGTATTTCTGCTCAGTCTTTACTGAGGAGGAGGAGGGTAATGGGTCTGAGGGGAGTACAAGGGGTGAGAATGGTGCAGAAATGGACACAAGTCTTTACTCAGAAAGGGTCTAAAGGAACTGGAAGTAATAAGAGTTGATAAAGCAATGGGGCCAGATGGGGTGCACCCCAGGGTCCTTAAAGAATTAAGAGAGGTGGTGGCTGAACCTCTGGCTATCCTGTTTAGCCGATCACTGGAAACAGGGGAGGTACCCAAAGACTGGAGGACAGCAGATGTAGTCCCCTTATTCAAAAGTGGGAACAAAGAGGAAGCAGGAAACTACAGACCAGTCAGCCTCACCTCGGTAGTGGGGAAGATCATGGAAGCACTACTGAAGGAGAGACTGGTGGAACATCTGGTTGTCAATTGGCTACAGGATCCAAGGCAGCATGGTTTCACCAGGGGGCGGTCATGTCAGACCAGCCTCGTTGAATTTTTTGACTGGGTGACTAGGGAGGTGGATCGGGAAGGGCAGTGGACATGGCCTATCTGGACTTCAGCAAGGCCTTTGACACTGAGCCACATAGAAGACTATTACACAAACTGGGGAATATGGGTGTGGGCAGGACAGTAGTGTGGTGGATAGGTAACTGGCTGGTCGGCAGGACACAGAGGGTGGTGGTAAATGGCTGTCACTCCACAGGGATCAGTGCCTAGACCAGTCCTATTCAACATCTTCATCAGTGACATTGCGGAGGACCTAGAAGGCAGAATTTCACTGTTCGCTGATGACACAGAGCTCTGTAACAGAGTAGACACACCAGAGGGTGTAGACAGAATGAGAAGGGACCTGCAGAAACTTGAAGAATGGTCAGGGGTTTGGCAGTTGAAATTCAATGCAAAGAAGTGCAAGATAATGCATATGGGGCACAAAAACCCTGGCACAATATATCAGTTGGGGGATAGGATATAGCATGCACCAAGCACGTAAGGGATCTTGGGGTTATCATCTCTGATGACCTCAAGGTAGGGAAACAGTGTGACAAGGCAGCAGGTAAAGCAAATAGGATGCTGGAATGCATAGGCAGGGGCATCACCGGCAGGAAAAGGGAGGTCATAATTCCACTATACAAGACACTAGTGAGGCCCCACCTGGAGTACAGTGTACAGTTCTGGAGACCATAGATAGGGTAGAGAAGGTTCAGAGGAGGCAACTAAGATGGTACATGGATTGCATCACAAGTCCTATGAGGTCTGGTTGAAGGAACGGAATATGTACTCCCTGGAGGAGAGAAGGGAGAGAGGGGATATGATAGAGACATACAAGTACCTTACAGGGAGGAACAGGGTGCAGGAATACACTATTTTTAAGTGAAAAAGATGTTTCAGGACTAGAGGGCATGGGATGAAGTTGGAGGGCGGACGATTCAGAGGAAACGCGAGGAAGAATTTCTTCACAGAATGGTTGGTGGACAAGTGGAACACCCTGCCAGAGGAAGTGGTGGGGGCTGAAACAATCATGGGATTTAAGAATGCATGGGATAGACATAAAGGAATTCTGGAGGTCAGGGGTAAGGGGCAACGGACTTCTAGGAAAACATAAACTGAACTTACAAGCTCAGATGGGCAGACTGGGTGGGCCACAGGCCCTTATCTGCAGACACTGTCTATGTATCTATGTATATCAGACTATGCCTTAAAGAGAGCCCAGCAGCGACCACCCTCCCATCGCATTAAACAGTTCCTCCCCCAATTTTCCCCAGAAAACATTTGGCAGTCCAAATACAGTGTCTGTTTCATCCTCTGGGGTTTTTCCGTGTGTCTCTCTCAAGATGGCGCCCACCTTCTCCCTTCACCACAAGGAGTTCCGGTCAAGAAGGCCCCACACACACTGGCGTCACGCTGGGGAAGTCTGTGAGTATCTGCTATTTACAGCCAAGTTAGGTTTCGGTCGTGTTGGGGCCATTAGCTTCTTCTGGGTTGACCTCCTTACTTGAGCGTTGTCTGGCTACTCTATTCAGTTTGCCATGTCCTGGAGCCGTAATCCATGGGTTAGAGTCACCAAGCTCTGAGGGGGAAGCATCCTTCAGCCTGGCATACAATTTTGGAGGTACCACTAATTAATGCAGGGTGGGTTTTGCCTCCTTCAGTGTCCTAAAGAATGCTGGTCCCTCTGGCAGGAAAATCTTCAGTTGGGCTGGTGCAACAACATGTAGTCGAATCCCCTTTGCTGCCAAATGCTTCTTCACTACTAGGAGGGTACGTCGTTTTGTGGAGTGAGGGGGGTGAAGTCTTGATCGAAATAGAGCGTGGGATCGCCAAAGTGAATCTCCTTTTTAGCCCAAGCTTTCTGTAGGACCGTTTTTGTCCTAAAGTCCAAGAATTTCATAACTATGGACCTGGGATTTGCCTTCGGGTCTGTTGGCTTTTTGGATGGTACCCGATGAGCCCTCACTATGTTCAAACTGGTGTCTGGTGGGAGATCCAACAGCTTCGTTAGGAATGAGTTTTTTTCAAAAATTCTGTTTCAGGTTCTGGAAGTTTTTGGTAGCCACCCAGCTGCTTTTAATGGTCACAGCTCCATAGCTTTAGAAACAAATCTTATGTTTTGAAGGAGTGGGCACCGAGAGCGGACAGGAGGATAAAGAGAAAAAAAAAAAAAAATCTGATGTTTTTTATTTAACCAAGACTAGCACGCTAAGCTGAAAGCTTTTTTACAGATGCGACCTGGGAGCACAGGGAAGTTAAGTGACTTACCCAGGGTCACACAATATGCAAGTGGAAGCTGTGGGGTTCAAACCCAGGTCTGGTCTGCCGGATGTCACCAGATTTGCAGCTCAGAGCCTTAAACTACTGCGCTATATTGCCTCTGTTAGCGAGCTGGTGGGGGTGGGGTGACCACATTGCAGAGTCTGAACTTGTATTCAGAGTTCCATAATTAGGATACAGTTCTATCTCTGGGACATCACACTCTGGCTGGAGGATGGTGCTTGTCTAAATCATAGTGAAGGATCCCTGAGAAGAAACAACATTACTGTGGTATTTCTTTCAGCAATCCAATTCTGAATGCTGTACCCGATCATCATGCTAGGCTGCTGTTTCAGTGGATGTACACATTATGGCCTTTAGTGGTGGTGCTAACAGAGATCAGCATTGTAAGAGTTGTTAAGGGGAGGCTTGTGACATGCAACAGAGGAAGTATGGCAAGGGGTACATCGTTGCCAGTGGTGCGGAGTGTCCATATCAGGCATTGCAATGCCTGCAGTGTTTCAGCTCCTCATCACACAGCAGGGATTGGAAATGCCTGCAACGGATGGGCTGTGTGGTGCCCTGGACCTTTACGCACTTGACTGGCTGGCATCATATCAGCAATTCTGCATTGCTGACAGTGGTGCAGAGAGGAATTGTAAACATGCCTTATGTTACTAACTCTGAGGTGTTCGTTTGTTGTTAGATAATTCTTACCCGGGACCTGCTCTTAGCTTATCAGAAGATTTTTGTTGCCCTTATTTTATAAAACTGTATGCCGAAGTTGACACTTATGATTGTATAGCTAATTGCTTACACTCTGTATTACATTTCCCTGGGACCACCATGAAAACAGGAACCTGCATGTCACGGAGCTATCCTGGTAGGGGAAATTTTAAATAAATAACATAGTGGAAAACTGTTGGCCCAAAGGTGAAATTATTCGTTCAAAATAAATAACCGGGAAAAGCATGTTGAGGCAAGGTTCATTTCAAGGTGCAGTCGGGGGGGAGGGGGTACAAGAAAAAAAAATGATATACAGTAAAAATGCACAAAAATGTTTACAGTTATGAGCTTTGAATAAGCTTGGTACATGCAGCAGACTTGAGATTGATTCCCACAACCTCCACTTCACATACTTTGTGACTCTCAGCAAGTCACTTAACCTTCCTGGTGCTTCCGGGTTGCCCCTGAAAACAGGCAGTAGTGCGTAGTGGTCCTCACCTGGTTACGAAAAGAATAAAAAAAAAAAAAGTGCAATTAAATACAATCATGAATAAATAACAATGCAGACTGTTGGCCGGCCCGCCACTGTGGCGGTGGCGCTTCCCGCTTCTGATGCGTTGACTGGGTTCAGAGCGAGCTTGGGCACGGGAGGCCAGCGGAGGGAGGAGCACTGAGCGTCCCATGGACTGCTCTCCTTCTGGGGGGGGGGGGGCTCCCAATGTGCGCCTGATCCCTGGCAGCTGGCGCTAGCCAATACTGGAGGCGAGGCAGACGCCAGCATTTGTGCTCTTGACATCCTTGCTTGTCCTGCCTCCTAGGTCAGAAAACCAGGAAAAACCCTCCACCATGCAGGTTGCTGTGTGACCGCTTATTGCAGGCTCTGCACTGCCGACTGGGCTTTCCGCCTTGCCAACTGACTACCCAGACTCTGCTGGGGGTTATGGGATGGGGCCCCCGTTGTCCCTTCACACAGTGGGTTATCTGTGAGGGAACACGCGGGGTACAGGTAAGTCCCAGGGATGGTGGGTGACTGGGCTGGGCGAATGGTCGGACTGAAAGGGTGACGGTGGAGATTTGGGGGAGAAAAAGCAAAATTTAAAAAAAAAAAAAAAAAAAAAATGCAGCCTGTTGGGTCAGAAGTACAGCTAACGGAGAAGTTAGGTCAAATATATAGTTAACAGAGAAGTAGGAGATAAAATAAAGAACAAAATAAATGAGTTAAAATTAGTGATGTAATGTTTTGTTAAGACTGAAATAGTAAATAATGCCCAGGGTACCGAGGAATAAATTGGAAACATATCAGAATGGTTGTATGGTAAAATGGGAGCATTAAGCAGATAATGTAACACAAGACTTTAGGAGAGAGTTAATGGACACCTAAACAAGCATTTTGGGAGGGGGGGCCATCATATTACAGACACTCCCGTGGAACAGTAGAGTGAGTGATACTGAGTTAAATCATCATAGTTACCTTTATTGTGCAAGTTTAGTGCTATTTCTTCATGTTTAAAAATTCCCCCAAAATATATACAGCAGGTGTGAAAAGCCAAGCAATCGCCGTTCCACCGCTTGGCTCACAGAATGGCGCCAACGTCATTCGCGATGGCATCATTGGAGCAACTGTGCTCCACTAGTTATAGAAAGAGCTATGGGCATTGCCTTAAAATACTATATATTGATACTACCTGACGTTTACAGTAACACTTTGTCTTCTCAACGTGCTTTTGTAAATGCTTTGAATGAATGTTTTCCACTTACATGTAAATGTATATAGATGGAACAACTGTTGCTGGTACTGTCTTTCAGTTTGTTACATGTGCATCTAATGTGTATTAAGACTGTTTTTACATATTTTAGAGTAACTGATAGGATCTCCAACACAAGACTGTCTTGTAAACAGGGTGCAACAACCATTGTGAAACATATTTTCTGTACAAAAATACATTTTTTTTCTGCCTATAATATTTAAATATCAGCATATGTATCAGTAGTGCACCAGAGTCTGTTGCACAAGACAAGTATCGATACTTATGCTAACATTCTCGTATAGTGTCAGTATACAGCATTTTAAAGCAATGCTCATAGTTTTTTCTATACAGTAATTAGTGGAGTGGACTCACTCCAATGATGTCACCGTGTATGACATTGATGCCATTTTGTGAGCCAAGTGGTGGATCGGTGGTGCGGCTTTTCAAACTTGTATACATTTTGGGAGACTTTTCAAACATGACGAAATGGCATTAAAATTGCACAATAAAGGTAACTACTGTGATGAATTAACTCAGTGTCACTTAGTCTACTGTTGCACGGGAGTGTTTGTAATACGATGGATCCCCAAAATGCTTGTTTAGGTGTCCTTTAATTTATTGAAAAGAAGGAGGGCCAAAGTGGTCTCGCCAGGGTCTGAGCAGAATCAGGAGGGAGCAAAATAAAGTTTAAGTTGATGTTTGAGAGGGAGAGGTAGGAAATGGATGGACAAAGTAGAGGTGAAAGGTTGTTCCAGATGGAGGGGAGATTGGAGGAGAAAGCAATTAACAAGGAGGCAAATTTAGAGTGGGGAATAGAAAAGGTGCAGGAATCCATAGAGTGGAGTGAATAAGAGGCAGAGTGAATAGGGAAGGGAAGAGAACCAGTATTTAGAGAGATAAATGGCACAGTGTGTAAAGGAGATGGAGGGGTTAATGTAGAGGAAGCAGTCCTGGATGTTGGTGGGGCACTGGAGGCAGAGTGACAGTAGGCATGGAAATGTGTCACACTTGGCAAGAGAGGAATTGGGAGCTGAGCACCATAGGCCACATCTGACATAGGTGGGATCATTATAGTGATGATCTCCTGATGGTCTGGGAGTGGTAAGCAAGGCTTGTTGCAGTAGAGGTCACCAAGTTTGGGTGGAGTTTTTTGTGGATGTCACTTTGTGGGGTGAGAAGTCGGGGCTTCCATCAAGTCACACACCAAGGAGCTTGAAGTGGGGAACAACTCCAAGAAAGGCGCCATCCAGGGTAGAGAAGACTAAACGGGAAGGGAGCCTTGCAAGCGTTTTCCTTGTGCCAGAGGTCTTAGAAACCATCCTTTTGGCATTGACCATAAGTTGGTGTGATCAGAACCAGTGTTGGACATTGTTGAAGCCACACTATAGTAACATTTCCAAGGCAAAGACTGAGGCACTAGAGGCAAAAAGTATGGTGTCATCAGCATTCATGTGAATGTGTAAGCTAACACAAGCAGAGGAGAGATTAAGGAAACTAGAGAATAAAATGAGACCTAGGGTGGAGCCTTGTGGGACCTCCAACAGAATGGGCGGGGAAAGGGGGTGGGAATGGGAGACAAGGTACCACCAATCTGGACCGACTGGAGTCAGCTGGAGAAGTAGAATCTGAACCGTCTGACAGCAAGAGCAGAAAGAACCGCACCTCTCGGCGTGCCCAGAATGAGGGCATGGACTGTCGTGTCAGATGCCTTGGCAAGATTAGTTAAGATGGCAGCAGAGATGTGCCTCAAGTTCGTAACCTCAAAGATGGAAATGGTGACATAAAGGAATAATGAGACAGTGGAGTGTGATTTGCAGAAGACAGACTTGAAATTAATTGAAGGCAGTACCAACCCTAGCCCAGGTGAGATAAAAGCATGCAAAAAGAAAAAGAAGGTAAAGAAAAAACAGGTACATAACACTAACAGTGGCATACTTTGCTACTAAGTAGGCAACATGAGTTCAGCAATTGGGCAGGTGGCTTGTGAGAATGCTGTCCAATTGGGGAGGGTTGGTGTCAGATTCCACTGCTATAGTGACCCCTGCAGTTGAGTGGGGAGCTTACTCCTCCGGAGTTTGCAACGTGCTTACAAGCCCTTAGTGGGATGCATGCGCAGCACGGCTATGGTGGTGACAGGGCAGAGGGCATGGACTAACCGAGAGGAAAAACATGTCAGCTGCTAGAAAAATGTCTCCTGCACTCACAGATTTCTTGCTCTGTGCCTATTCTGATCCAGCATAGAGGAGATTCTCCCTAATAGTCCTGCCACAGGGGCTGTCTGTGGGGGGCAGTTTGGATGTTGGGGTCAGTAGGTTGTTGGCTAGAGCAAAATTGGGGTTCTCAAGCCAGGAGTAAGGAAAAAAACATTTTTTTTTCAAAGGCCCCTCCTGTATTATATGTTCTAATGGCTTAAATTCAGTTTGCTATCCCCCACTTAACGTAGTGTCTACTAAGCCTGCTTAGTCACCATAATGTCTTCAGGCTTGGCTCCTCCCGCTGCTCATAGTGTTGGTCTCTGGCTCCACCCCAGTTGACGTCGGATCATTATTTTCCACTGGAAGGGGCAGGTCTCGTCCTTCACAGCTCCTGCAGTGAATAGAGGATTAAAATGTTTTAAAGTAATCTTTGCATTTTACTCCAGTTTTTTTGACTTGGCCTCTGTTTCTCAACCTCCAGTCCCTGCTCTGTTGACTTTCTACAGAATGGAACATAAAAAGCTGGGGTTCAAGAGATGTGTGTTATACAGGCAGAAAATGCCCATTACCAATGGACATGAAGCTTGCATATATTGTTTAGGGTCGTAGCACAAAGTGGGAACTTGTACCTGGTGCAAGGTCATGCACCAGTCTTCGCTTGAGGAGCACTGGGTGCTCTTTCCCCAAGGTAGTCCTCTGGATCGAAAGCATCTGTGATGGCATGTTTAGTGCTCAGTCATTGGCGATAGAGGAGGTGTTGGCAAGGGTAATCCATGCTGTCGGTGCCTCTTCTTACCAGTGAGCCAGCTGTGGGTTAGTAGCTCTTAAAGTCTGCGCAAAGGTTTGGGACTTCTTCCTTTTACGCCGGTGTTTCGACAGTGAGAATCCCCTGTACTATCAGTAGCACAAGAAGAGGCAGTGCAGTTGATCATAAGAGGAAAATGTTCCCACTATTCCTGATGTCCACGTTCTTTGGTGCACTTGACTTTTGGGCGTTTTTTTTTAAACTCTTTTTTTATTTCAGATGTTAACTTCATTGACATTACAGTTGTTATTTACAGGATGTCAGTTACAGGTGTAAAGTATAGTATTCAATAAGCATGAGGGCAGACCTCAATGAAGTAGGAAAAATTAATAATCAGGTATACAAATAGACCTTGGTAAAGGTGTTAAAAGCAACACACCTGGTTCTTCCTTTAGTATCTACTACTTTACTCAGGTCATCAGCAATCAGATTGCACTTTCAATTTATATACTCAAAGGATTTATTAGGGAGAGAGAGAGAGAGAGAGAGAGGCCCAGGACCCCCAAAGTGCCATATATATGGAATCTCCTCTCAATCAGGGTCTAGAAGGTCTCTAGTTGGTTAGCCTAATTTCCCTCTCAAACAGGTAATTCAAGATAAGGACTGGTATGACCCCACCGGCCGGGATCCTTGCTATAGCACGCTTCCCCCCAGGAGCTATGGTATCTGGTCCGGTCTAAGTTGCGCTATGTGTATGAACCATCTATTCCATTGGTTCATTAATCCAAGGACCTTATTTTTAATTCTGGCTGTCATATATTCTAATTTATAGATATCATATACTGTATCCTCCCAGGCTGTGATGGAGGGAGGGTCAGTGTTGAGCCGTAATCTAGTTATGCATTTTTAGCTGCCCCTAACAAGATATTAAGGAGGTATATTTGACGTGGATCTCTTGGACAACGGGGATAGTGAAGTAATAGACCGATTGCTGGTGTAAATGTGCTTAAGAGAGGAAAAAGATATGTAACTCTGTCTCCGATAGAAGACCAGAATTGTGTCAGGACCGAACAAGTCTAAAAAATATGGGAATGTGTTGCTACTTGGCAACCGCATTTCCTCCAACAGGAAGAATCACTTCCCTTAAGGTACTTAGCTGTGATCTGTGGAGTATGGAAGTATCTGGATACAACCTTCCAAGAATACTCTCTCCAGGTGTAAGAGCTGGAGGTTTTGTGTTGCCTCTGCCAGATCCTGCGCCAGTCCTTCTGAGACAGTGCAATCTATAGTTCTGCTTTCCAGTGGAAATGTACTAGTTCCATGGCTTGGGATGGCATCCCCTGTAGGGCTTTATAAAGACGGGAGATCAAATGACTCTGATCTCTGCCCCTTTCCGGTTGGATCAGGAGAGGACGGGGGGGGGGGGGAATGATCTGGGCTGCAGTATTTAGGCCTATCTTTGAATTTAAGAAATGACACAATTGTAAGTATCTATAAAAATCACGTCTTGCCAGAGAGAATTCCTGTTTGAGTTGGTCAAATGATTTGAATACTGCATCTTCATATAGTTGGTAAGTGTGTCTTAGACCTCTACCAGCCCAGGATTGAAAGGTGGTATCCAAACACGTCTGGGCACAGTCGGGGTCTTCCGCCGGAATTCCTATCCAGGTCGCCATAAACCTATAAGCAGGATGAGTTAGAAACTTTATCCAAGAGCGGAGCATCTCTTTTGTAAATCTGGAAGAATTCTGCAGTCTGATGATGATGATGTTAGGTTGGAAAACTAGTGAATGAAGTGAGGGGCCATCTATCAAAGTTTGCTCAATTAGATGCCAGGGTGGCACCTTAGATGGAGGAAGGAGCCATGTAGTTATGTGTGTGAGCAGTGAGGCCATGTTGTAATGTAATATATTGGGAAGAGATAAGCCTCCATTATCCTTAGGTTGTTGGAGTTTAAACAATGCTAATTGAGGACGCTGATTCGCCCATAAAAAAACAGCTAGTTGAGTTGTCCCATAATCAGACATCCTTCCTTAGTAGGGGTAAGGGGATATTTTGCATCAAATAAAGAAGTTTTGGGAGGGAATTCATCTGGATAGATTGAACTCTAGCCATTAATGATAACGGAAAAGGAGTCCATCTCTGTAAATCTGAGTGTATTTTAGTAAGAGTAGGGGAATAGTTAGAGTTATACAAGTCAGATAGTTTAGATGGGATTTTAGTCCCTAAATAGGTTAAATATGTTTTGTCCCATTTATATGGGTATTTATCAATGAGACCATGGGGGAAGGGAGGCTATACCAGGAGGGCTTCTGATTTATTTGGGTTTATAGTATATCCTGTAATATTCTCTATTTCTGCTAATGAAGTAGTTAAGGTTTGTAATGATTCTTCGGGATGGGTAATATATAGAAGAAGGTCATCAGCATAATATGCTATTTTATGATGCGTTGAGTCAGAGACCCTATATCCATGGAGGCTGGGATTCTGTCTTTAACATCTGGGCTATGGGTTCAACAAAAAGAGCGAATAGATATGGGGAGAGGGGGCAACCTTGTCTGGTGCCTCTGTACAATGGGAAGCGGTCAGAATGTGAACCGTTTAGTTTCACTACTGCCTCCAGATCTGTGTATATGCCTTTAATCGCATCCATAAATAGGATAGAGAATTTAAATTTTTGTAGTGCCGCCTGTAGAAAATCCCATGAGACCATGTAAAAAGCCTTTTGGGCATCTAGGCTTAAGATCAGGAGGGGGACTTTGTAGACAGAGCATGATCTATTAGGTACAGGGTTCTTTTGATATTGTCTGTTGTCTGTCTGCCTTTGATGAAACCAGATTGATCCGGATGTATCAAAGAAGGAAGGATATGGTCGAGCCGATGTGCCAGAATACTTGTATAAATTTTATAGTCCTGATTGAGTACCAAGATAGGGAGGTACGAGTCACAAAGATGTGGGTTTTTTTGGGGCTTCAGGATCACTGAGATGGTTGCTTGTCTCCAAGAAATTGGAAAAGAAGTGGTGTGAGCGTTTTGTAGTGCCTGAAGAAGAGGAGTTCGCATTAAGTTCCATGTTCCTTTGTAAAATTCCGCTCCATAGCTGTCTGGGCCTGGGGATTTTCCATTTTTGAGGCTGAGAATTGTGTTTTGAAGCTCTGTTTCTGTGATCGGAGCTATTATTTCAGTTTGTTGTGATTCTGACAAAGTAGTGAGGTGGAGTTGGGAAAGAAAAGTTGAAATTTTGTGAGGATCAGAGGCCCTCTGAGAGGAGTATAAATTCTGGTAATACTTCTTAAAGGCATCCAAAATATGCGAGGTCGAATATCTGAGCTGGTTGAAAATAGGATCTCTGATTTTGGAAATGGTGTAATTTTGTATTTGATTTCAGAGGCGGTATGTCAGGAGTCTGGAAGCTCTCACCCCATCCTCGTAGTATCGCTGCCTCAACCAGGCCAGAGCCCGTTCAGTTTTGGCTGTCAGGGTCTGTTGATATTTGTTCTGTGTTTGGACTAACATGAGTAAAAGATCTGTATTGCCCTGCACATGAGCCTGCTGGAGAAAGTCGAGTTCCTCCTGTAGGGCTTTTAATTTACTCTCTGACTGTTTTTTCTTATGAGAGGCATAAGCTATTATGTCGCCTCTAAGGACTACCTTCAGTGTGTCCCAGACAATTTGGGGGGAGATCTGGGGGGGAAGTGTTATCTCTAACAATTTCAGGGATACGCCTCTCCAGCAAATCTTGGAATACTTTATCCCTAAATAGGGGTGGGTTGAAGTGCCACTGGAAATGTATTCTTTCTATTTGAATATTAAGGTCCAAGGTGATAGGGGCATGATCTGATGGAACAATATTTAGAATCTCAGCGGATCAGATCAGATCCACATGTTCCTTACCTATGCAGAAGTAGTTAAGTCTAGAATAGTGTTTGAAAGCATGAGAATAATAGGAGAATTTCCAATGTGTAGGATGTAACTGCCTCCATGTGTCTGTCATTCCCACATCCCGGATAAGGTGCCGTAGATGCCTTTGGCCAGATGTCTGTGAGGAGGAGCAAGCTGCTGAGGAATCTAGCAAGGGATTAAGCTGACAATTGAGATCACCCCCTATAATTAAAATACCCTGTTGCCTGGTAAGGATGGTATCTACTAATGTTTGGGTAGATGAGGCATCTGAGCCCGGCGGGATGTAGAGACTGCAGACTGTTAGGGTTTGTTGGTTCAATTTAATCACTGCTAGTGCCAGCCTGCCCTCTCTGTCGGTGTACTGATCAATTAACTGTAGTTTTGATAGTTTTGGAATCAGGATTACTGAACCCCTTTTCCTGCCCCTCTGGTAGGAGGATTCAATTATATGTGCAAATCCGAATTTGAGCAACTTGTGGTGCTCCATGGTGGATAAATGAGTCTCCTGTAGTAAGAGGATATCTGGGTTTAATTTTTTAAGTGCTCAACGTGTATGATCCCTCTTGATGGGGCCGACCAGTCTGTTTACATTTTGAGATACAAGTTTGAATGTGTTATTCATGACTATCCATAATCCCAAGTGTACATTGATTCCCCGGGCCTCCCCCCCAAACCAGAATAACTCCTCCGACAATCTGTTGATTATTAATCCTGTTCCTAATAACATATAGCATCTGAGTTATTAGCAGTTTTCTGATAAACAATGGTACAAAAATAAAAAAGGGAACAATAACTGGGTAAGAATTATATAAAAATGGATGTTAAATGGATGTTAAAGATCCCATGGCACTTACCGAAAAGAGTAGGGGAACTTCCCCGGTGTCCTGGCCAAATTTCCCTCATTCACTAAAAAATACCACCAACAGCTTAATCTGGTTCAAGGTCAGTTGGCATCCATCTGTATCCCCCTCCCCCGGGTCGTGCCTGAAAATAGGCAGGATTTGTCTAGTGGACTTACCCGGTCAACAGAAGCTAAAAATAAAAAAAAAAATGGGTGTGTCAACCAGGTGTACGTATCTACATACTGGGAAAATGTAAAAACTATATACAGACTCCAATTAAGGGGAGACTCTGTGACTCCCAAGCGTGCCTGCCCAAATGAGGCAAGCACATGGGACAGATCTATAGATCTTCCATGTATGGACTCCCTATCCACCAAGTGAATTGGGATCCTGGGGAAACTCCTGCCCCTAACTGTGGAAGAGGGGAAGGAGGAAATAGGGATAATCAATAGCAGGGGTAATTAAAAAAACTAAGAGTGGTGGTGAAAGGCAAGAATTTGCGGAGGGAAAAAGATAAAGTTCCCTTATAGCATGTATCTTAATAAGCAGCAGAGTCTCTGTCCCGCTCCTCCTTTCTCAAATAGGGATAGGGATAGGAGGGGGAGTAGGTTAGATTTAAAAGTTTAGCCGTGAGATAGGTGGTTATCAGGGGCTCAAAATTGCTTGTTCTGGGATATGCTAGCCCTCAACCCAGCACTGACTGGAAGTGAAGGAGAATCATCGCGGACAAAAGGTTTGGATGGTACCATAACCCCAGGGTAACCCCTACCGCACCACCGCTTCCATCATTTCTCCATGTAGTAACCATGTTTGTCCTGCAGTGTTAATAAACAAGATCTAGGATGAGCAGGTCCTCAGTGATCCCTCGTCACATGGTCTCAGAATGGCCCAGAGGGACTAAGATAGACATGTGTCAGGGCAACAGCCTTCTGGTCTTGTGGCCATTCTGATCAAGTTATTTCCCATAACTATATGGGTGCTCTTCAGTATCATGGCTAAGTCTTATGCCCCTCGGAGGGGAATTTCTGAAGTTGCGAACCAGCAGAAGGGACTGAGAAGCTTGTTGCGTGGAGTGCAGGCAGGGGGGTGGGGAGGCCCAGAGGACGTACCGCTCGCACCCATCCCAGGAAGCAAGAAGGGCGGACAACTATGAAGAGAGGGCGCGCCCCCAGAAAGCCGAACCGACCACCTGGCTCAGATCCCAAGATGTGAGAATCCTTCTTTAAAGGGGTAGATCGGGAAGTGGGATGCGGAACACTGCTTCAGGCCCATCATTTCATTATGTTTTTTCCCCCATAACAAAAACTGGGGGGTAAAGGGAGCGAGCCCGACCAGCCAGCGATGGTCTAGACTTCATTTATTAGTAGTTCCCCTCCAAAGTCATCCGTGGATCATATTGAATTTGTATAAAGCTGAGGGTATTGATGTAATTAAATAGAAAAAAGGGGGGTAAACACCCTCTGTGAAGCTGCCAGGCTGAGAAGACCCGGAAACTGCTCCCTATTTAACGGGCTTTCATATGGCCACCAGTTGGGTTTGCTTAGGTATATCCCCCGGCCTCCCGATAGGCATCCGGGTCTGAGCAGGCTTATCGACTACTCCAAGCCCTCTAGCCCCCGGTGGTATCCGGGATCCTCTTATTGACATTTATTTAGCGAGGACAGAGTAGATATATAGACCCCTCCTAGCCAATTCTGAGAAGGCCAGATCAATGTTCTCCTGCCCAGCCCAACCCAGCAGCTGTTTATCAAAATAGAAGGTCCACGGTAGAGGATCGTCGAGACCAAGGCTGGGACGAGTCCGCCTCATCCCAAAAGAGATGAGCACCGAGGAGGCCCCACTCCCCCTCCTCCCGCCCAAGTAAAGAGTACAGTTTAAGGCCGAGTATCAGGTCCCCCCCTCCCCCAAAAAAAACAGTCAACATACCTTGGTTATTTTCCCCTGATCTAAACAATTCTGATTATAGACTGTATGTCCTCCACCATCAAGCCCCCCTCTAGACAGGTGCCCAGCAGCCCATCGTGGGCCACCACCACCCCCACATACTACTCACTGTGAGTCAGAAGTTCTGTTTCCAGAAGGAATTCAGCTGTTCTGTCAGGGCGGCTTGTTCTAGTCAAGCAACCTGTCAACCTTTCATTACTCTGGTGGAAATCCCAAAGGAACAACTGACTAAGTTGTTGAAAGTCAGTGAACTTGATGTGGTCCATATTGAATCTGTCGGTCGTAAGTCTCTCACCCAGACACTGGTGCTGCAGCAGGCCACTCCCCAAGATGGATCGAGATTGTCGACACCTGTCCAGTACAGCTCCTGGTCATCCTGTCTGTGGTTCAGGCCTTGGTGGCTCCAGTACCCAAGCAGGTAGTGTGCACAGTGTCTCTCCCAGCTTGCCCTAGTCTACCTCACTATCAATACCAGAGGTCAGTATCCCACTCTCGATGTTGGTTTTGAACGTCATCAGCAGTTGTCGAGCTCATTCAGTGACACCACTGATTTCCAGCCCATCGCGGGTGGGAGAATGTGGCCTGGTAATAGTGGTCCTTATGGTAATTTTCTCAGGGTGAAGGTGGACCGATGCTTTCAGCTGGACTGATCCAGTCATGGGTCCCCTCCTGATGCTGCTGGTGGTGCAGTGTTCAGCACTCGTAAGACCGCACTACTGCAGTGACCGATTTGTTTGGAGTTGCCTCCTCGACGGAGTTCATTACTGCAGCTATGGAAGGATTCAAGACCTAAGTCTGGACTTATAAAACTTTTTTCAGTGTTAGTCACCCTGTCAACGCAGGTCATCGATGCTCTTGAACCACGATTGGAACCGGTCTTTCCTGACTAGAAGACCTCTTTGATGTTGTCGTCTCAGTACCAGCAGTAAGTAGCTACCCCGGACAGTCATTTTACTCAGGGGACACGCAGCATCCTTCTTGGCCTTGCTGCAGCACATACCTGCATCTCTGTACATCTCCTTGGAGGAAGTTCAGAACTGGGAGACATCCCTTGTGGACATCCTGGAACAAGATTCCTCACCTGGGGTGTTGTTCCCAGTTGCACAGGCCATGCTTAGCCTGGTGCTTAGTATTTGGCAGCAACTGGCCTCATGCCAAGCACCTCTACACAGCATGGACTGCAGCTGTGCAGTACCTTTTGGATGGGTTATCCAGCTTTTTGGAGCACCCATACTCTGAGGGCCATGAGACTGATGGGATCTTCTGCAAGGCTAAGGTGCAGGGCGAGTTGGACAAGTCACCTGACGAGGAATCCAAGACACAGGACCTCCTTTGTCAAAAACTATGCTTAGCTGCCTTCCTGGGGATCTGGCAGGGCAGCTGTGGGGCTTTGATGGCCATATTTGGCCTTGAGCATGTGGATGAGGTTACTGATGTGATTTCTGTGCAGTCATTGTGAGGCATGTGCTCTATGTGACCTGGGCTTGTCTTTCTCCAAACAACAGTTGCAGACAGCACTAGACTAGGTTGATGGCTTGGCCCATGCAGTGGAAGTGACAGTGTCTATGTACAGACTTGGTTCACACTAGAGACCCAGCATAATCTAGCTGCTTTGCCTTTCTTGAGCATCAGTCTCTTCGGCCTTGGGGAAGGGGGGGGTGGAGGACCATTTCATCTATATTGAGCAGTCCAGTGCCACACTGGATTCTGTAACTTAAGCACAGCAGTCCAAACAGCCTTTCAAGTCCAAGCAGCAGGGCTCCTTTTGAAGTAACTTTAGTGGACCTGGGCAGCAGCAATAGCAGTAAGCTTAGCAGCAGCAGGAGTACGAACCAGCCAAGTTATCCAGTAAGTCTGGCGGTCAAGGTTGGCAAAAAGGAGTAGGGCAGTGGTGCTTCTGGTGGCCAGTCCTCCTGGGCCCCTTCCAAAGGTAAAAAGTGACAGATGGAGGGGTGTCATCCTCCCTTCCACTTTCGTCCACAGTGGTGCACCATCACGTCTGAAAAGTGATCCCTCTTGGTCATGGATCTCATGGGTTGGGGCTGTCTCTGGAAAACTCTTCCTCTGTGTAGACCCAGAGCATCGTTCGAGTCTGTGGTGTCGCTAGACAGTGTCCACACTGTGGAGTGAAGTTGCTCAGTTTGCAGAGCTCCATGCGACAAATTTGTCTCATCCTCATTAGCATCTCTGATATTCTTTATTCATTACTTTTTAGTACTGAGACAATAAGGAGCTGGTGCTCCATTCTTAACCTGCTTGTCCTGATCAAGTTTATACGCAGGCAAAATTTCCGCATTGTCACCCTTAACCAGATCATACCATCCCTGGATGGATCCCGGGGTTTGTTTCTGCTCTCTGGACATAGAGGAAATGTATTTTCATGTTCCAGTCCATCCATCTCATCAGTGGTTTCTCTGCTTTTGAGTGGACGGAACCCTATTCCAGTTTGGGGTAATGTCCTTTTGGCCAGTCAGCATCCAGAGTGTTAGTGCCTGTCAGTTGTAGCAACATTCCTTTGGTGGCAGGACATCAAGATATTCCTTTACCTCGATGACTGACGTATTAGGACAGTGCAGTGGTGGATGTGGAATGGTCTATGGATCTGGCTATCCAGGCGTTCTGGGATTTACAACATATGATGACGCCAGCAGATACAGGCCTAACGGTCTATCTAGTTTGCTTGAGTGTGCAGCTCTCAGTGTTGGGCACTGATGCTACCCCCTCACCCACCTCTACCCCTTCCCCATTGTTTGCACCATCTGATTTGCCCACAACCTCCCTCTTCCTCCCCATTCTGATTCTGCCCTTAAGCCTGTCCCATCCCCCATTAAATCCTCCCACTGATGTTTGTGAAACCAGCTCTTCAGGCAGAGCATTCCATGCTGTCATCACCCTCTCTGTTAGAAAGTGCCTCCTTATTTCTCTTCTGAACCCCCCCTCCCAACTTCAGGGTGATACCTTGTCTCCTAAATGTAAACAGACTCTCGTGGTTAACCCTATTAATGCCCTTCAAGTATTTTAAGGTCTCAACCATATTCCCCCTGTCCCTTTTGATTTGGGCCTGAGGGTGAGTCTGGCCAAATCCAAGGTAGTACTTAAGAAGGTAATCCTGTTCCTCAGTGCAGAATTGGACTCCCTCCATGCCAGGGCTTACTTAATCTGAAACCGAGCCAGTGACTTGATGGCCTCTGTCACAGTCGTGTTCCATTAGGCTGTTGGCTTATGCAGCCTGGGAGGTGGGATTCCAGTTGTTCCAGTATAACGACAACGTGAACCAGATGATTTGGGTGACCCAGCCGATGTGGGATTGAGTTGTGGCTGTTCCCCCTTGAGCGTCTCAGAAAGCATGCCGTTGGGGAGGAGCTGTCTCTCACCTTGATAAAATACGTTGCTGGTGGGGTGCTTATCTGCTGGCTTGCAGAGCACATGGGTTCAAACAACATGAAGTCTTGCTGCATTCTGTCTATTGCAGTTAGGTCCTGCCTTTCAACTGCCCCGGAGAACAAAGAGTTAAACTTTCCATGGCCAGCATGGAATGTTCACCGCGAGCTCGGTTGAAGCCCCTGTCTGCTGTTATTGAAACTCCAACCATCAGATTCTTTACTCCGCCTCACTGAACAGTCGCTCCGGAGATTTCTCCTTTGCTCAGTTCAAAAAAGTCGGTTAGTGTCGTTTTCACTCGGTTTCTACCGAATTTCTGCTACCGAATCTGTCGGTTTAAGTCTCTGTCTGTGGTACCGTGAGTACTAGATAGGTTTTACATTTAGTTTCTGTGTGGAACTTGTAAATTTCGGATCGGTTCGGCTGAACATCAGTTTAGTTTTAAAAAGTTTGTGAATTTACTTAGAGTGTGGTAACTGGTCTGTATCGGTTCTAAAAAAAAGCAGTTTTATTCGTTTTTTCCAAGACCAATAACACGGTCAGGAACTGATGGGAGTCTTGCCTGGCGGATTGCCGAAAAAAGGGTAAGTTTTGGATAGGATTGGCCATGTCTGAGAAACCCAAGAAAAAAACCGGGCCCACTGGGTTTCAACACTGCAGTGTGTGGGGAAGCCTTTGCTAAGGCTGATCCCCACACCACCTGTGTTTATTGTCTGGGGTTTGACCACATTGATTCAGACTGCCAAATTTGTAAGAATTTTCCCAAAGCTACCCTGGATAAAAGAGTAGGTAGACTGAGGGAAAGGGAGGCCGAGAAGTCCGCTGACCAGCCTGGTTCGGTTCTGACCGAACCACAAGGAGTGCCCTCTGACCAGGGCGATACTTCTTCGGGCAAAAGGAGAGCCGATTCTGAGGAGTCAGTTCCAGTTAAAAGGAAGAGAAAAGATAAATCGTCCGGTTCGGATCCAGAAATTCATATTCTGACCACTGATGAGATAGCCAAAGCGATAAGAATAGTGCAGTCACTAACTCCGGTTCCGGCTGAACCGGCACCATCGGTCAGGGGCTCGGTTAGGTCGGTTCCCCCAGTTCCGGATTACACTTTAGAAGAATTTTATGAACCGGAGGAGGGAGAGTATGAGGAGGATGATGGCGATTATGAAAGTCTGGATGTGCCTTTTGACCCGGACATCTCCCCAGACAGACATTCAGGTGTTTCTCCTCCTAGGCTTTCTGAGTCCCCTTCCCACTTTATGTTTTACAAAAAAGTGGCTGAAACTCTTCAGCTTCCAATGGAAGAAGCAGTAGAGGATCAGGAGGAGCCTGATTTTGTTGAAATGATGGACATCCTAGAGCCCAGGAGACTGTCTGTTCCCTTCCATAAATCTTTTGGGAAACAGACAAATAAAATTCTTAAGACTCCTAACTCCATACCTCCTGTGGACAGATGAATGGACAAGAGGTACACCCTTTCAAGCTCGGACACGGAGTTCCTTTCTCAGCAATGCAGCCACGTTGGGGTAGTGCAGGCTGCTGCCTGTGATAAGGCAAATATCCCCTTGGCATCACACCCCCCAGATAAGGACTCCAGGAGGAGTGATGCTATGGCAAAAAAGCAGTACATGGCAGCATCTTTGGGACTCAGGCAGGCTAACTATATGGCCTACACAGCTAGATACCAGAAGTCCAGATGGGACACTGTGCTGGCTCTGGCTAAACAGGCCCCTGACCAGCTTGCAGGAGCTGGAGCAGGTGGCTGCAGATGGATGAGGCATCCAAGGTGCAATTTCATGCTGCTGTGGACTCCAGTGATGTTTCATCAAGAGTCATGGCTACATCTGTGGCCCTTCGAAGGATGGCTTGGCTCAGATGTACTAGCCTATCACAGGATACCCAGGCTAAGGCCATGGATTTCCCAGTCATTGGTAATTCTCCGTTTTGGGAACAGACAGAGAACTACATGAAAAAGATGGACGAGTACAGGACCACCTACAGGAGTGCTCAGGCCAAAGAAAGGCAAGTCACTCCTCAAAGGCAGCAGTCCAGGGGCAGGCCCTTTCAAAGGCCTTTTTACCAAGCCCAGGCCTCCTCTTCTTCCTCTGCTCAGAGGGGGTTCTTCAGAGGGAGAGGCAGACGGGGAATGAGCAGGCCTGCTTCCACCCCTCAGCCTAAAGCCCCTGCCAAGCAGACACCCTGATGGGTCTGCCCGGGCCGATTCTCCAATACCTGGAGGGGGCAGGCTGGCTTACTTTGTCCAGGACTGGATGTCTCGGACATCAGACAAGTGGGTCCTGGAAGTAGTAAGCCAGGGACTGGTTCTCAGCTTCAAAAATTTCCCAAGATGAGAACCAGATCCTTTCCCTGCAAATCCATCAGAGACCCTTGCCCTAGAGGCAGAGGTTTCTTCCCTCCTGGCTCTCAGAGCCATAGAGAGGGTCCCTACCCTACACAAGGGCAAAGGATTGTACTCCAGGTACTTCCTAACCCCCAAAAAGACAGGAGAATGGCGGCCCATCCTGGACATAAGATGTCTGAGCAAGCACCTTTTAAAACCAAAGTTCAAAATCGTGACTCTGGGAATAATTCTGCCCTCTCTAAGGCCAGGGGACTGGCTAGCCTCCCTGGACCTCAAAGGTGCCTATTTTCACATTCCCATCAGGTGCTCCCACAGAAAGTACCTCAGGTTTGAGTTGCCCTCAGGCCACTATCAATTCAGAGCAATGCCCTTTGGCCTAACATCAGCCGAAGGGTGTTCACAAAGTGCCTGGCAGTAGTGGTTGCTTTCCTAAGGAGAAAAAGATCTCCATTTTTCCATACTTGGGACGACTGGCTCATAGTGGGTCAGTCTCCAGACCAAGTCAAGTCACATCTGCAAATAACTCAGCAAGTGCTCACTTCCTTAGGATTCCCTCCTCAACCTTCCAAAGTCAGTTCTCGAGCCAGTACAGCTCCTCACCTTCATAGGGGCGGAGCTGGATATAATAAGGGCAAGAGCCTTCCTTCCCCTGGACAGAGCAAGGACCCTTATGGAACTGGCCTCTTCATTCACCCTTCAGGTGTCTCGACCAGCAAGGCATTTCCTGCAGCTTCTGGGCCACATGGCAGCCTCTATAGCAGTGGTCCAGGGAGCAAGATTTCAGATAAGGGACATTCAGTTCCACTTAAGAGCCTTCTGGTCCCAAAGAAAGGATTCCCTTACCAAACTAGTCCCAGTGACTCGAACCCTGATCCAGACTTTGCAGTGGTGGCAGGATCAGGACAATTTGAGACAAGGAATTCCTTTTGTCACTCAGTCTCATTCAGTGATGCTTACCACAGATGCCTCCCTGCTGGGCTGGGGAGCCCACCTGGGGCTCTTACCACCCAAGGGCTGTGGTCAACTCAAGAATCTCTGCTTCACATCAGTCTCTTGGAACTCAGAGTGGTGTTTCTGGCACTGCAAGCCTTTTCCAAATCTGTACAGAACAAGGTGGTCCAGATCAGAACAGACAGTACCACCACAGTGTGGTACATCAACAAGCAAGGAGGCACTCGGTCTGTGGCCTTGTGCACAGAAGCAGTGAAGTTGTGGTCCGTGGCCTATTCCCTGCAAACCTCTCTGATAGCAGTTCACCTCCCAGGGAAGGACAATGTCCTAGCAGATGCTCTCAGCAGGATATCCCAGGGCCATCGCGAATGGACCCTAGATCCCCTAGTTTTGAAAGTGATTTTCTCGAGATGGGGCACTCCTCAGATAGATCTTTTTGCAGCCCCAGACAATCACCAACTTCCTCTCTTTTGTTGCAGACCCCCAGTCTTGGGCTCAGTCCCCCTGGATGCTCTGATTCTGAATTGGGAAGGGACATTTCTGTATGCTTCCCCCCCTTCCCTCTCCTGTTCAAGGTGGTAGTCAAGATAAGGTCACAACCATGCAAAGTGATTGATTGCTCCAGACTGGGCCGGACAGCCCTAGTACCCCCTGTTGCTGTCCTTAGCAGTCCACCTTCCCCTGTCTCTTCCCAGGAATTACAGCCTGTTGACATCCTCTCAGGGGAGGATTTGGTACCCGAACCTCAAATCTCTCAATCTCAAGGCATGGCTGTTGAAGAGTTAGTTTGCTGATCTGCAGCTTTCTCAAGGGGTTCTGGATATCCTTAAGGCTTCTCGAAAGCCTTCCACCAGAAAGACTTACAACTCCAAATGGAAAAGGTTCACTATTTGGTGCTCTAATAAGGATATTTCTCCATAATCTGCTGGGTTGCCTACAGTTCTGGACTATATGGTCCATCTTAATGGCTTAGGACTTAGGCCAGCTACACTTAAAGTGCATTTGGCAGCTGTTTCTGCCTTCTTGTCAGTAGGCAAGCCCTCTCCTCTGTCAGCCCATCCTGTGTTTTGTAAGTTCTTCAAGGGATTGCAGCACACCAGTCCCCCCTTTAGGGACCCTGCTTCTGCTTGGGACCTTAATGTTTGCATTGCTCAGCTTATGCAACCACCCTTTGTCCTCTGCAGAGCTTAAGTACTTGACTTGGAAAACTGTGTTTTTGGTAGCCATTACCTCTGCCAGGCGTATCGGTGAATTGCAAGCCCTGTCAGTGGAGCCTGATTTCATCTCTTTCCATAGAGATAAAGTGGTCCTAAGAACTAACAGGAAGTTTTTGCCTAAGGTGGTTTCAGATTTCCACCTTAACCAGTCTGTGTCTGTCCTTGTTTTCTTCACTGACCATTCCTCCTCTGGAGAGGCTGCACAGCTGGATGTTAAAAGGGCCCTCAGCTACTACATAGAGCGCACCAAGGGTCACAGGTTTGAGTCCCTCCAGTTGTTCCTCATATATGGAAAGGTCGGTAAGGGCAAACCTGCCACTACGAGATCTGTTGCCAGGTGGATTGTCTCTTGTATACAATTCTGCTGTGAAAAACTGGGTAGAACTCCACCCTTAGGCCTGAGGGCTCACTCTACTAGAGGTACAGCTGCTTCCCTGGCTGCTGCCAGGGATATTCCTATCTTAGAAATTTGTCAAGCAGCCACCTGGAAAACAGTCCATACATTCACCAAGCATTACTCTCTGGATATTCAGGCTAGGAGTGATGCTAGGTTTGAGCAACAGTACTCTAGAGCCTATTCCCAAAGTAGGTTCTGTCCCTCCTCCATGGAGTACTGCTTGGTAGTCTGCAATAGTCAGAATACAGCAAGACTTCATGTTGTTTGAAGAAAAAATGACTCACCTTAGTAATGTTGTTTCTTCTAATGGAGTCTTGCTGTATTCTGACCTCCCTCCCTACCTCCCCTCTCAGAACCTGGTTTTTGGGATGTGGGTGGGCAGGAGCAGTGTTGGCACCCTAGGGGTGTCCCTGTTTCACCCTCCTTTACTTTGGGTGTGTATTGTGTTTTGTTTTTTTGGGTTTCCTGACTTGAGTCTTTGCTTTGAAACCAAAAAACCCTTTTTAATAAATTTAGTTTCCAGTTGGCTAGTATGAGTTTTATAGTTTCCACACAGAACTTCTAGTGAGTATTGCTCGTAAAGATCTGACGGTTGGAGTTTAAACAGCAGCAGGCAGGGGCTTCAGCCAAGCTTGCGGTGAACATTCCATGCTGGCCATGGAAAGTTTAACTCTTTGTTCTCTGGGGCAGTTGAAAGGCACGACCTAACTGCAATAGTCAGAATACAGCAAGACTCCATTAGAAGAAACAGCATGACTAAGGTGAGTAATTTTTTCTTCTGGTCTATTGAGTGAGTCCTGGCTGCACATCAACCTGCTGGAGCTCCAGGCAGTGCACTTGGCACTGACTGAGTTTGCCCTATTGATCAGGGGTTGGGTTGTGTAAGACACATCACCAGTAACGTGACCACTATGTTCTACCCGATCAAACAAGGTGGGAGGCAACCTTTCCACTTTGTCAGGTAGCACTCCATACCAGGTCCCTGCCACATGGCCTGCAAGTGTATCTGCTTGCAGTCCATGTCGTAGGGGAGGACATCTAACTGGTGGATGTTTTCAGCCATGTGGGAGATATGTCACAAGAGAGGTCCTTGCACCAGGAAGTGCTTTCACAGCTGTTTAGCCAGTGAGGCAAACCTGTGGTGCATCTGTTTTCCTCCTGGGAGAACAGAAAACGGCTGTTCTGTGTCTGCTCCTCTCGGATGGGAACACCGATATGGATGCCTTTTCCCAATCCTGGACCATGGGCCTCCTTGATGTCTTCCCTCCATTTGCCTTGATTCATACGTTGGTTTTCAAGGCACACAAACAGGGCGACTCTGATCCTGATAGATCCAGACTGGCCATGCTAGTTCTGATACCAGAATCTTCTGTGCCTCTGCAGCTGGCCCTGTGGCAACTTCTTGGCACCCAGACCTGCTGACGAGATCAGGGGGAATCAGTCATGCATCCAGACCTGCAGTCCCCACATCTGTCCTTCTGGGCCCTGAGTGAGTAGATTTTCAGGCTCTGGGCCACCCTGTCGATGTTCGTCAAATGCTGGAGGCATCCCTGAGTGAGTTGACTCATAAGACTTATTCTTTTAGTGGACAAGGTTTTCATACTGATGTGTGCAGGGCAGAAGTCAGATCCCTTCACCTGTCCAGTAGCTTGCATGCTTGATTACCTTTGACCCCTGTCTCAATTGGGGTTGCTAGCCAGATACCTGAAGGTGCACCTTGTCGCCATTACAGCAAACGGTGGCTCAGGAGAAAGTGGTCAAGTGCTTTTTTAAAGGCTTGGATCACTTATCTCCTCTAATGTGAGAGCCTCCAGCACTGTAGGAGGCTGTCACTACTGATGGGTAAATTATTTGAGCATATAGACAAGTTTGAGATATCACACCTTCCTGAAAAAACCTTTGGTCTATATCAGCTCAGCCAGAAGGCTGAGTGAGCTCCAGGTGCTTTCTGTGGAGTCTCCATGATTGGTTTTCCACAAGAACAAGGTGGTTCTTCGCCCCATGTTAAGTTCCTGCCAAAGCTAGTTTGAGAGTCCCACCTTAACCAGGTGTTTATTCTCCCTACTTTCTGAAGCTGCATGCTTTGGAGGCAGAGCGTTTGTGCCATTCCTTGGATGTATGCCATGTGTTGCTTTACTATAGGGAGCACATGGCAGGGGTTTGGGGGAGAGGCTTGTTAGCTGTTCCTCACATCTGCTGAAGCTGATCTGTGCAGATTGGACACTAAGCCAGATGACTTGCCAATAGATAAACTCCTGCATTGATCTGTACTACGGGTTGGCTGGGGTGGAGCCACTCAAGGGTTTGAAGGTCACTCCACCAGACATATTGCTACTTCTGTGGCTACTGCCAGGGACATCCCAATGGAGGAGATCTGTAGGGCTGCTTCCTGGTCCAATGCACACACATTCCCATCCCACTACAGCATCAATGTGTTCATTATCACAATGCAGCATTTAGGAGTTCAGTCTTCCAGTTTCTTTTCCTCTAAATTGGATTGCCTGCTTTGCCCCCTTCTCCCTGGGGTCTGTTAATAGTCTGCCCAAGTGTGGATAGTGAACTGAATCATGATAGTTACAAATGGTTCCACCAAGCCGGTTCAACAACAAAAACCCCAATGAACACTACAGCGACAACATCACCCCGACAACCTGCACACCACCAGCCGAAACACAACACCACCGACAGCAACCGGTAATATAACACCACTGGTCATGTATAAATGCGGGAGGCTCGGCCTCCCGCACCCCCCCAGATATTTATAAGTACTCCACAGTGCACATGCCGTGGAGAAAAAAAGAAACACAGCATGTATGGTTAAGTGCAGTTTGTGGCACTACTGCAGTGAACAAAGAACGACCCAGTCGACACTCCACTCCTGACTCTGTCTCCACAACAGTACCCCCCCACACACCCCTGACACCTCACCTGTCAGAAGTACACCACCTGTCGGCAGCACATACAGCTCGCCGACAGTGCATTCACTGTCATTGTGTCGTCGTTATAACATCACTGTAACAACAACAGTGTACTGTTACAAATAGAGGTTACTCACCTGTAACCATAGTTGTACTACAAGTTCGCATTCACAAAACCCACCTGACCTCCCCTGGCAAGACTTGCTTGGATTCCTGCTTCCAGCATGCAGAGCTGATGTCATTTGGGGTGGAGCCACAGGACATTTTTTTTATTTTTTTTTGTATTTAGTTGTTTAATCAGGTATAGCACACTAAGCTGAAAGCTTTTTTACAGGAGCGACCTGGGAGCACAAGGAGGTTAAGTGACTTGCTCAGGGTCACACAGTATGCAAGTGGAAGCTGTGGGATTCAAACCCAGGTCTGGTCTGCTGGATGTCACCAGATTTGCAGCTCAGAGCCTTAGACCACTGCACTATACTGCCTCCTTTATGGATGGACATCACCATGGATTGTAGAAGTCAAGCTTGAAGATGTTCCAGTTTCTGTGCAGGCTCAGCAGATACATCCCAAGTGTGGCTAGTGAACTAAATACTAGTAGTAGAACTGTGGTTACAGGTGAGTAACCTTGATTTTTTTGGGGGTGTTGTGGGGCAGCACTATTGTCTCTAACTGTGGCAGTATGTCAGTAGACTCTAGTAGTTGTTATGTCAGCAGGAATGTGGATTTAAGTGTCCAGCCCTACACTAATAAGTTGTTGCTTTTATTAAAGTATACAGTTTTCTAACTGTGATAATATGCATAGCACTGATTGCTGGAGTATTTGGCTGGTGATAGTTGTATTCCTACATTTACAAATAACTATAACTATATGTGAACATGTGGCTATTGGTACGAGTCGATTAGCAGCACAGTGACTAGAGTGAACACGTTAACCCCAGAAGTAGAAGTTACAGATCCATTCTTCCCAGATGGTTCCTGCCTAGTCTGTCTTCACAGATCCTAAATGATCTCTGGTGACCCTCCCTGCTCCCTAATGTTCCCCTTTGTCTCTCCCATGCATGCTTGAAGCCCCCTACTGCTTTCGCCTCCACCATGTCTGCTGGCAATCTATTCCAGGTGTCCACCACTCTTTCGGTGAAGTAGTACTTCCTCTTGTCCCTCTTAAACTACCCCCCTTCATTGCTTGCCTTCTGGTCCTGGTGTTCTTTCTCATTTGAAAGAGACTTCCCTCCTGCACCCTGTGGTATGGAAATGTGCCACATTTTTTCACATTTTGGAAATGACAGGTTTGGGTTATTCAGTAGTACATTGGACAGCCTAATCATTTAATGGATTTGGTGCTACTTATGCTTAAGAGTATGCCATACTATGTATACAATTTGTACAGCCAGATGCAGTCATGAGTTGTAGAAATTTACACAAATTGTTCCTCAGAGTGAGGCCTTGCCTAGTATTTAATTTTCACGTGGTCTAAGCCTGAAGAATCATTGGATGACTTTGATTTGCAGTGCACTGTATATGGGAAGGATGGGGGGGAGTAAATTCTAGGTGTGGTGGTTTGGAAAATGTACTCTAAAAGGGCTACCTGTTTGCATGCTGACCATTTGAGACCAACTACAGGTCTAAACAAAATGTTCTGCTGCTTTGAGTAGCATTTACATAAGCTAACACTTTAGAGCAAGGGTGAAGTTACATTATGCCCCCAAGTTAGAAATGACTTTAACAGCAGCATTTGTATTCATAGAGCACTCTTTGGTTTCTTCCTTTGTAAATAACTGTATTTTTCCTAAAGGACACAAGACACAATTTAACTGTCAATCTTACTACCTTGCGGGTCTGGTGTTATGCTTGTGGTAAAGAAGTGTTTTTGGATCGAAAACTTGGACCCTCCTCTCCAGTGCCTCAAGCAAAGCTTCAGCAACCTCAGGAGCACCATGTCCAGGTACAGAATGGTTATTGATTTACTCTCGCTGCCTTTATTTCTAGTGTTAACCTTGCTTCCTTCCAGTCTCATGTATGTGTTTCAGCTTGATTTTATTCTGCGCCATTTTAAACTTCTGTTTCTTTTCTACATCCTGCCGCCAGTCTGCACACAATAATAAAGAATACCAGAAAAAGGAGACACAAATACGCAACAACACAACTTTGAACTGGGATTTTGTGTAATCTAGGGTTCCACATTTAAAGCTATTTTCCTGTTGCACACATAATATTTACCATTTATTTTAGACCGGGGTAGTGACTGTTAAATCAGCTTTCCGGGTTCTGAGCATGAAAACAACCTTAATATTGAAATCTGCAAGTTTGACATAACTGAGAATGATTGTCAATTACCGATTGGTTTTATGAAAATAAGTCCCTGACACAGAACTCTTTACTACTTAGAATGACTTAGCGTTAGTTGGGAAGGGTGACTATTATTGTGTTAATATGTATAGCCAAGGTGTTTCTAGGCATGATGCATTGCTTCCTGTAAATATTCACAGGGATAAATACACCCAGGTTTTCACTGTAAACCCAGTTTATTGCTTTTGTGAAGATAGCGTGTCTGTTAATACAGTGCACTCGCTATTGTGTATTTCATATTTTGTGGGACACACATTTGTTGCAGTGAGTCGAGTGAAACTTACTGTTTTTAAGCCAAGTCAGGCTGAACCAGCCTAAGCCATCTTGTTCAGTGCTTGCTACTAGGGTTAATATACTGTAGAGGGGGGCAGAGAGTTCTAAAAGCTTCATCAGGATTCCACATGAAGGGGGGAGCTCATCACAGGGCATTGTGAAGAGAGAGATGAAACATTTCAGTGGGTAATTTAAGGCACATTAGTCCTAATTTGATTTGTGATCAGGTGTTTAATGGTCCCCAGTCTTTATTAAATGTCTTTGACAATCTCTCAGCAACAGAAAAAGACCCTCATTTGGTATCAAATTTTAGAACTTACTGCACTTTGTAGATCAAGGAATTGCTCAGAGGCATGTTTGGGGAGGGTTTTTAAAAAACGTAATATTTTATTGCTCAATCTCGATTAATATGGTAATACCACCGCTGACCATGCTTACGGTTGTAAGAGTGGTCTCACTTACATCCCTAGGGTATCAGAACCACTCACTTTTGGTCATTCTTTGTTCTGTAGACTTGCAGCTTTGAAAATGTATTTCAGTAACATGCACAGGGTATTTAATAGCCGGTATCATGTAGCAAAGGCTGTGCTACCCATTTCCTGGAATGGATAGCAAGCAGTAGACTGCCAGCCATTTTTTGTGCGATTCCATAGCACAGCAGACATGAATAAAACTATATGTATATTTAAAACTTCTGCTAATCAGTGTGTGCCAAGTGCTGTGCATTTTCACAGCTCATTAACATAGCATTTTTACGCATAAAACTACCTAATCAGTTTTGTCGGCTTAATACTCTGATGCATATTGATCAATAGGGAAATGGAGTAGGATGGTCTGGAAGCACTACTGCTTGCTATGCCGGCATCTTGGGTTCCGGAACAAACTTTGCCCTGGCAGGAGCCAGTTCTGTGCGGGAGGTTCAAGTGTCCCACAGACATCGCTCCTCCCTTGTGGAGGGGGGACACTGCATCCCGCCACTTGATTGCCATCTGATGCACATCAAGAGGGAGGGGCAGCTGGCCTGGTGGCGCTGAGGGTTGAGGCGCTGGACGTCATATCTTGCGCCATACCAGCGACCGGAGTTCGGGAGTGGGCACGGGTCGTCGTGGGGATGGGGATGGATTGAGCATCCCAGGACTGCTCTCCTTCCCTGGGGGGGGGTCTCCCAGCAGTAGCTCTGGCAACCCCTGGCAGAGAATGGGGGCAATGCAGAGCTCAGCAGCAACATTGCAGGGGATTGGAGCTTCGGCGGATGTCCTCCTGGTGCGTGCGGGAGTGCACACAGGGCTGGACGTCATTGCACGTCCGAGCTCTGGGGCAGAAACAAGGAAAAATTCCCCCTGCCATTGGGTGAGGCAATGGTGAACGTCTGTGGTCTGACCACACGGCCAGTGCTGGCTGACTCTCCTGTTCTCCCAGGGGTCTAGGGCCTCTCCGTGGGGCCGGGAGAGCCCAGACCTCCCTTACCCGATGCAGTACTCTGGGATCAGTTCAGGCGGGTGATTGAGTCAACGAGCCTCAGATGGGATTCCGAGAGATGCCCCGAAGGTAGAGAGCATAAATAGCATTTACAAAAAAAAAAAAAAAAGGGAGGGGCAGCTGCGGGGCACCAACATGCATGTGCATCATTGCATTCTGGTACCCTTGTGAGAAAACAGAGGTGAAAAGCCAGCCTGTCAGAGATGATGTTGGCCCCCCGCCCCTGCAGGCCAACACACAACAGACAGAGAAGACCACCCACCACAACTGTGGTCCCGGGTAAGTGGTGAATAACCGTAGAAGGTCAGTGATGGAGTTGTAAGGTGCCGTCAGGAGGGTGTAGACGGGGTGGTGGAATGGAGAAAAAGCTCAGTTTATTTGGATATCGAAGTAAGAAGATACCAAGGAGAGCAGATAAAAACGTATGCCGACTTTGTAGATATTCACTGCCTACATCCAAGAGATGCCAACTACTTAAGGATCAATATACATTTTCTCAATAAATATAACTTAAAGGCTGAACTAATAAAGAAATAACTTCCATTCAGGGAACTAGGGAAGATCTAATCTAACCCACTACATACAGCCTTTTTGGCTTTCACACATTATACAAAGAACATGATTACAAACTTATGCAGACCATTTGTAATTTTTTTACTCAAATACTACAAATCAGTCTAGGAGAAACATAAGAAGAATACTGAGTCCTTTTGGGGAAGATCAAATCGATATAACTTTAAAAAATAAAATTACTGTAAATAGGGTTATTGGGGGGGGAAGTATTTTGGATCAAATGGGCCTGTACCTAGTAGATGATGCTCCTTGGGAACCTCACAGTGGTCCCCAGAAGACAAGTAAAACATCCCAATTATCCGGTAAACAAAAATCTGCTACTTGGAATAATGAAGTTTATCCCCTTCCCCTTCAAAACAGGTTCCTCGCTTTAGCAGGATATAACAGCTGACCAGTGTGAAAATATAGCTTCCCTAACACAGAATACACTAACAGTCTGTAACGGATGTACAGTAAGTATAAATAAATTAAACGCAATAAAACATTGATCTTCTGGAACATTGCAGGTATAAAGACCAAATTTATGGACGCAGATTGGGAAAATTTTATATCTAGATTTATAATCGTCTGCCTACAAGAGACCTGGCACAGCCCACAACAGACCTCCGACATAAAGGACTATCAGTCCTTCCATAGGCCAGGCAGGAAAGAAGTCAAATTAGGAAGACGGGCAGGTGACTTAATCATGCTCCTTAAAAAAGGTATATTCGATCACATAGAAAAAATCGGTGAGGGTGACAGTTTCTTGGCCACCATAATAAAAAAAGAAACCGATCTCAATCTTATTTGACATTTACATTCTCCCACGTAAATCTAACTTTTACGATAACAACATCTAGGAGAAATTTAAAAAAAATCTAATAATGGAAACACAATTACTGTTCCCAGAAGCCCACGTACTCTTAGTAGGAGACCTCAATGCAAGAATGGAAACATACGATGGATACTTTAGTAATAAAGTTTAAAACTGGATGTTCCAACATCCAGTGGATACCAAAGAAATACATCCGATGAGATGATTAATCAAAATGGGAAAAGTTTAATTGAAATTATGAAATTGAATCATCTTTTCCCCCCTTAATAGCAGGGTCGAGGGGGACTTGAATGGCTCCCCTACATTCTTTTCAAAACAAGGAAAAACAGTTATAGACCTAGCACTAATAACATCATTAGAAAATTTGTTTTGCGAATTGAAACTAGACTTATGTGAAGAAAGAACTTACAAGAAGAGAATCCAGGGAACAGAAGGCTGGTATGACAGAGATGCAGAACCAAAAAAAAAAAAGTGGTTGTTAGAACTGCTAGAAAAAATGACAAGAACATCTTTGAGCAGCTAAAAATTGAAAGAAAAGCATACAGAACACTCTTGATTAATAAAAAAAAAAAGAGAATATCATAAATCACAATGGGGAAAAAATGCTTACAGCAGCACTTAAAAAGGACCAGAAACCATTCTGGTTCCTAGTAGCTAGAGGACACACAGATCATAACCCAGAACCTGATGTTATATCTCTGGAAAAGACTGGGTCCGACACTTTATGAATATTTTCTATAACCCATTAATTGAACAAGATGGGGAGACAATCGAAACTAATACCCTAACTATTCACTCTTGGTTAATAAATAGGCAGGAAGTTCTCTCCGCTCTACAGTCCCTGAAGATAGATAAAGCTCTTGGACATGATAAAATTATTTCTGAAGTTTACCTCTGCATGGCAGAACTTTGGGCTGACAATCTCATGAACCTATTCAACAAGTGTGTGACTAATAACACTGTACCAGCCTCCTGGAAAGGAGCAGCAATAATCCCAATCTTCAAAAGGGGAGAGAAAAAAAATGTATGGACCAATCAGCCTATTAGATAATGTGGCAAAAATCTTTGCCAAAATCTTACTTGAAAAATTAAAATCAGAAGTTAAAAGGCTTGGGGACATAAATCCATATCAGGCTGGTTTTAGAGAAAACTACTCAACAGGATAACTACTTTATTTTAAACTACTTAACAGAGAAATATCGGAATCTCGGGCCAAATGCTTTACCCAACTTTTATTGATTTCAGCTCAGCTTTTAACCTAGTCATTACAAGCACTCTGTGGAATATCATGAGGGACTGGGGCATCTGCCCAATACTAATAAATACTATAAGAAACCTCTACACAAACACATGGGCCCAAGTAAGAATTGGGGGCAAGGGGACAACTTACTAACAGTTTTTTCACCAGCAGGGGAGTCAAACAAGGATGTGTCCTTGCTACCTTACTTTTTTCTGTTTATGCAAAAAACTTAATTGTACTTCTAAATGTCCCCGACTCGGACTCACCCAAAATTGGACTTAGATGCTGCCCCACTCTTGCATATGCTGACGATCTGGTGCTTTTCTCCCTTAACTCCAGTGGTTTGCAAAAAAGACTCAATACCATGACTGAACAAACAGAACTAGTGGACCTGAATATGAACATATCAAAAACAAAAATTAGTAACATTTGGCGAGCATTGTACCAAGTTCCACTGGTAGTTCGACACTCAGCCAGTAGAGATAGCTATAATTTTTTAACTATCTCGGACTAACTTTTGTCTGGAATAACTCCTGGAAAGGTCTCTGGGATGACCTGTTGTGCAAGGCAAAAACTGTGGCCCTAGGCCTAAAAAGATGGTTTTATATATATGGAGGACACAGTATCAGGCCCCTAGTAACAACAGTTAAGGAGGGATTAACCCACGACAGGGTATGGATTTACTGAGCATTAATCCGCACCTGGGGGTTGGAATCATAAGGCGGCTTAGTGATTTCAGCCACCCAGGCATGGATTAATGCTTTGTAAACCCATACCCTGGAGTGGGTTCATCCTCTTATAACATGGGCAATGTTTTGTTAGAGTTTTATCTAAAGAAATAGTGAAATAAAGCCATGTGAACATGCAACTGTTGGTATATCAGAGATTAATTAACGGTCAGGTGACCTGTTTGGACGAATCAGAAGACAGTATTTTAGGAATACATGTTATAAGTAACACTCAGTTACTCTATGGCAGTGAAATATGGGCACTCTCTCCCGTAGATAAGCTAGAAAATCCAGGCGTACAAATACTAAGTACTGCTTTGGGCTTTAACAAATCGACGGCCAAGTACTTCGTCAGAGCTGAATTGGGTTTAGACTGCCTACAAGTTTTTACTGATTGTAAACCTATCAATTACTGGCTGACATTAAAACACCTCCGTGAAAAAAGAATTGTAAAACAATGGCTACAGGAGAAAAAAAAAAACACTGGAAAATTATGGAATATAAACCTTCCACATGGCTAGAACACCTAATGAAATTAATAGCTACCCATGACTTGGAGGCCTTGCCAAAATATCTGTACCAAAACATGTATATAAGTTCTAAATATTAATCTTATATCTATGAAAAAGTATCTAATTATTATTATAAATGTAAATATCTAAATATCATTTCCCAATCAAGGTTTGCAACATGGTACAGTAGTGGCTTTTGAGTACCCATAAATATAGGCATTATCTAGATGTTCTGGAAGATCCTAATATCAGAACGTTTAGAAAGTACAGATTGGGAACATTTGAGTCAAATGTTATGTTGGCAAGATTTAGCAAGTCCTCCAGTCTAATAGACACATACTGCAAGTATGATGATAAATCTAAAGAAGATCTAGTAAATGTAACCTTATACTGTGAGTGGTATAGAAAATCACGAGAACACTGGATTTCCCCTGTACTAAAAACTGGAAGCACCACTTGTGTGTGACAGGAAATTTGCCGACATCCCGCACAGCGCTGGCACAATACCGACACCGGTAATGTGCCATCACAAAAGAAAGTGTTTTTATAACAATTCAGAAAGTAAGAGAAAGAATGATCAAGAATGTCTTTTAAAGATCACTTAAAAGCGCTTATTTATGTCCCATTTTACTTATTTATTGTTTGGTGTACTGCTTTTTATAATCTGTTATACTATGTTTTTGAAACCTATTTCATGTATCTTATTTTTTAAATTCTTACTCTAATTCTGTATCCATTTTAATCTTTTGCATTGAAATGATTGATATTTTATGATTGAACTATAGTTTTCTGACCCCCCCCAGTTGATTAAAAAAAAAATAAAAAAATGTATTTATTTTTTGTATTTCTCCAAGCTGTGCCAGTTCATCTGGTGGCTCTTTTACCGTATCTGTTCAACCGTCCAGTCCTGAACCTGGCACTGCACCTTGACAGATCCCCAGCTGCCCTGTAAGCATTAATCACCGACAGAGGAGGGCGGTACAGTGGTTAATGCTGCTTGGTAGGGATTGGTGCCGGGGGCCCCAGGCCGGGTGTTCCAACCAGCGGGCATTAATCACCAGTAAACCCGACTCTGGAAGGAAATATCTTGCTTATATTTCTGACAAGCGCGACGGAATACTCTCGGAATACTGGGGAGATGGTGATGAGGAGTGGTTCGAGATGTGACAGTGTTACTCGGGGTAACCGTGGTCTCTTTGGCTGTTTTCACCTGACTCTGCTACTGCGAGAGGGCGTGCGCGGTCACGGCGCCACGTCACACGATCTTTCAGTGCAGTCTGGGACACATACTCCTCCGCCGCGCCACGACCAGCCAAACGCCGCTGTTTTCTTACCCCCGAGAATGACATCACCAATGGTGAGGATGCTTGTACCGCCGGTGAGGTTTGCTATAGGTGACGGCTTGGTGTGGTTGCCACCATGGTGCCTGACTGTATGTGAGGTGCTGGATACAGGGTGGGAGCGGCGTTCCGGTGGGATACAGTTGGCGCTCTACATCGGGGTGTTGTATGCATGCACTCTGTTCGAGGGGCTACCGATCCTGCAGGCTCAGATCCAAACGGGCTGTGACGGCGCGGTGCCTCGGAGGCAACCAGCGGCGGGCTACGACTCTTGAATGCCGCGTGTGGACTGAGGGGGTGGTGACCGAGTGGGCGGCTCCCCTCTACTGCCTCCGTGGCGACAGCTGGTACTAACCGAGCGGGCGTTACCTGTGGGTTAATACCCGCTCGGTTTGTGTCAGCTGTGTCACTTCGGCCAATCTGGCTGCTGTATTTCCCTGCTCTGCGGTGAGCCGTGTTACAATCAGAGTTATCACATCCCAGTCAGCCAACCCACAGGAACCCCCACCCAGCAAGCAGGGGCCTACACAAATTTAAGTGGTAGAGGCTGGGAAAGACAAGAGTAGATTTTAAGAGAGAGTGACACTGGGGCCACACAAATGGCATACATAGCGGTGTGTAGAACTTTTCCCCTTGCAAGGCCCCACCCATTTCTTTATGTTGTGCAGATGCGCTCTTGCAACAGCCCAGGGGAGGCAGGTCATCCATGCCCCCAAAGACACCTTCACCACAACATCTATAGGTGATGCTCTACAAGCAAGCAGCCTGTGAGTAACCCACCCCTACGAAGATATGTTCCTTAGGGATGCTTATCACCCTCCCTGCCAGCCTGTGCCCCTGCTGTCCCGGACTTGGGACACAAACTTGGGTTACCAGCATACCACAGCAGTCTCCTGCTGCTGGCGCCACAGAGTTGTCGGCAGTTACTTCTGCAGGTAATGTGAGAAATCCTTAGTTCTAGGGACATGGATATGTTGTTCATCCACACTGTCTGGCAGGTTCCTTGCCGCTTTAAATCTTGCCGGAAGGTCTTCAAGCTGGCTCCTCCCACCCACCCGGGTGATAAAACTCTCGGCTCCGCCCCATGACGCCAGATCTTCCTTACCACTTGGAAGCTCAGGTTCCCTCCTTAACGCTCTGCGTGATAGACTGGATCCTAATTCTTTGGTTCGCCCGAAACTAATTTTAAAATTTTCAAGACTTCGGTCAACTTTCTTCCTCACGGCTGCGAAGGACTAATCGACTCCCAGATTTCGGCGGTGCCCTTGTGGGCAGAAGATGTCCAGGACAGACCCGCACGCCACGTGCGTCTACTGCCTCGGCCTAGAACATGACCCGCAGGCCTGTGAGTGATGCCGTTCGTTTTCGGCGAACGTCCTGGAGGACCGTGCTGCCCGGTTACAGCTTGGGCCCCCCGAGAAGTGCTACCCGCCGGTTAAGTCGAAGGAGGCCCGTTGGGCGGTTACCGCAGCGGCTGGCTCGGCTGAGCAGCTCGAGCAGATGATTGCCCTCGAGGAGGAGGAGGCGGCCCAGGCCGCATCATCCTCTTCCTTGGTCGTGGCATTTATCCCACTCTCTCTGGGCACCTCGTATTCAGCTTCGTTCAAGGAACTTTGCCAATCCCTTTCCACGAAGGGAGAGGGGCCATTGGGACAGTCCTCTCGGTCCAAAAAGAAGGACTCTAAGGGTAAGTCCCATCGTTGGCGTTTGTGGGAGCGGGAGAGGTCTCCTTCCCCGGACAGCTGACTGTCGACTTCGGTCGAGCTTGCGGCTAAGGCCGCTGGCTTCACGGCGTCCCCATCAGACCAGCCGGCCGAGACACCCGTCGACGTGGTCGAGATTTTTCTCGACCCGTCGGACGGGCTGTCGACTGGTGAGGCCAACAACCCCTCTTCACTGGTTCCCCTGGTGGAGACCAAGGATCTGCCTGTGACCCCGGTGCAGCAGTCCTCGATTAAGGCGTCCGAGCCGAGGGAAGAGTGGGTGTCCCCCGCTCCTTCCCAGACCCGTCCTCGGAAACACCGAAGATCTCGGTCTCGGTCTCTGACTTCTTCTCGGTCCAGCCGATCCCACTGACATTGGCGGTTTCGGTCTCGGCACCAAGGTAAGCGGCTCCGCTGCTCATCCTTGTCTTCCTCCTCGGAAGAGGAGAGGCTTTGGCACAAACTGCGTCGACGCTACGAGGACCTGATGTGGCAGCAGTTACTTCTGTCCGGGAGCAAGTCGACGCCGATGCCTTCCCCGGCCATCAAGTGGCTGTCACCCGAGCGGCTGAAACAACCCCTCGCCATAGTCGAGATGCCAAAGCCTGGGCCGGTTGTTTGGCCGAAACCTGCTGCCCCACTGACTGTGGTGGAACCTCCACCTCCACAACCAAAATCGGGGGCACCGACCAAGAACTCTTGGTCGGTCAAGGCCTGCCTCACAGGTTGTCGGTCACCCTCACTCCCGACCGTCCTCGGCAGGTGAAGGGTGGCTCAGGCTCCAGGCAGCTCTTTGCGGACTCCTCTGAGTCAGACGACGACTCCTCCCTGTTCTCCAGGCCGGTTGACCTGGAGTCCTCCGGGGGCCAATCGTTGGACGAAAGCCCATTGTCCTTCATGGGTTTGCTTCGGCTCATCTCAGAGTCCACCGGGATGCAGCTTGAGCCCGTATCCAAACGGGCCAAGTATCCCCTGACGGAGATACTGGACTGAGGGGATTCCCCCACGGAGGCCTTTCCGGTGGCTGAGGCCATTGTTGGCCCAGCCTTGGAGCTTTGGCAGCAGCCTGCTTCCTGCCCTGCGCCTTCGGCCAGGATGGCCAGGAGGTATGCGGTCCCTACTGGCTCTTTGCTCGGGTTTTCGGAACACCCCTTTGCCGAGGGATTGGTCACAGACAGCGTTTTCCGGCGTTCCAGGAACGCTAGGGATGTGGACAAGCCCCCGACAAAGAGTCCAAAAAGCTAAACTGCGCTGGGCGCAAGGTGTACGCTGCGTCCTCCTTTGGCATCCGCCAGACCAGCTCCGCTGTGCTGATGACACACTTCTCCCACGCCCTCATGGGCTCCCTGGATGAGGTGATCCCTCATCTCCCGGCCGACCTGCAGACCACGGTCTGGCAGGTGCGGGACCAGGGTAGGGCAGTGGCTAAGCAGCAGCTCCAAACGGCTCTGTACATAGGAGACTCCTGTGCCAGATCGGTTGCGGCCGTGGTGGCCATGCGCCGCAGAGCATGGCTGAGGATATCCACCTTCACGGAGGATACTCAGCACAAATTGGCGGACGTCCCCTTCTTCAGGACCGACCTCTTCGGCCCTGGAGTGGAAGGTCACCTCCAGCGGATCGAGATGTCCAATGCCACTCTGGACTCAATCACCTCCGCCCAGAAGGACAAAGGCCGCTGACAGCAGCAGCACAAGTCCTTTCGCCCTTCTGCGCCTGCGGCACGTCCGGCCCAACAGCACCAGGGCCAGCAGGCTTGCGCTTGGCATCCCAAACCCAAGCCCGTGGCTTCCTCCAATAGGAAGCAGGGAGGTAAAGGCCAGGAGGTCTCTGGCCAGTCCTCCTCCAAGCCTGCCCAGTGACGGGTTGAGGTGTACGCCCCAGCCTCATCACTTCCCCGGGTTCCCCATGGGGACGGCTCCGCCACTTCCTTTCTGCCTGGTCCGCTATCACCACGGACAGCTGGGTGTTGGAGGTGGTAGGAAAGGTCTGCCTCTGAGTTCGAGCAGGCCCCACCCTCCGAGCCCGCCTGGGGCCACGGGTCCGTGAGTTCTCTCTGTCGCCCGCTGAGCCGATATTGCCCTGCTCCTCGAAAAAGAGGTGATCAGGAAGGTGGCGGATCCTCCTCCAGACCCGGGGTTTGTGTCCAGGTACTTCCTGGTCCCAAAACGGACGGGGGGCTGGCGCCCCATTCTCAACCTGCACAGGTTTCTAAGGTCTCGGACCTTCAGGATGGTCACTCTGGCTCAGATAATCCCATCCTTGGAACGAGGTTTGTGGTTCTGTTCCCTGGACCTTCAGGACGTGTTCTTTCACGTCCCAATCATCCGTCCACAGAGATTCCTCCGCTTCAGGCGGAGGATCCTTCTACAGTTCGGGCCATGCCCTTGGCCTTCCCTAGCTCCCAGGGTCTTCACCAAATGCATGGCAGTGGTGACAGCATTCCCTGCGGTGCCGAGGGTCCGGGTGTACCCCTACCTGGACGATTGGCTGATTGCAGCCCCCTCCAGAGTGGAGGTGGAGCGGTCCAGAGATCTGGCCCTCCAGGTTTGCTCTCAGGTTGGCCTCCTCATCAACGAGGCCAAGTTGGAACTCGTGCCAAAGCAGGTGATACTCTTCATTGGGGCAGAGCTTGACTCTCTACGAGCCAGAGCATGGCTCCTGGCGGACAGGGCCGAGGTTCTTTGCCCAGTCATTTCAGGTTGGGCAATCGCGCCCTGCCTGGGACTTCCTGGGTCTCATGGTGGCCTGCACCAGCGTGGTCCATTGGGCCCGCTGGTATATGCGTCCCCTTCAGTGGGGACTGGCCAGCCAATGGTCACAGCACTTCAATCCACTGGATCAGCTAGTGACAGTTACCCAGGGGATGTGGGACGCTCTCCAGTGGTGGACCATTCCGGCACATCTGCAGGAGGGCATCCCGTTTGTCCGCCCCGAGCCGGCGGTCTCTCTATCGACCGATGCCTCCCTGACGGTTGGGGTGCCCATCTGGGGGAGCACAGAGCGCACGGCCTCTAGTCCCCTCGGGAGTCCCGATGCCACATCAACCTGCTGGAGCTTCGAGCGGTTCGTCTAGCCCTCACCGCCTTCGCTCAGTTTCTACGGGGTCAAGTGGTTCAGGTCCAGACGGACAATACCATGACCATGTACTACCTAAACTGCCAGGGCGGGACGTGTTCCATGCCTCTGTGCAGGGAAGCTCTCCGCATTTGGTTCCTTGTGTGCAGCCTGGAGGCGGATCTCCTCGCCATTCATGTGGCAGGAGCCTCCAACACCCTGGCCGATGCCCTAAGCTGGATAGGGGCTGCGTCCCATGAGTGGTCTCTCCTGCCAGAGGTAGTACAAGATCTGTTCTCCCTCTGGGGCACGCCTCAGGTGGACCTGTTTGCCTCCAGAGAGAATGTGAAGCTGAGACTGTTTCATACCCGTCCCCCTCAGCAGGGCGCGCTGCAGGGGATGCCTTCTCTAGGCCGTGGACCCCGGGCCTCTTCTACGCCTTTCCCCCATTTCCCTTGATCCACAAGGTGCTTCTCAAGGCGAGGAGGGACAAGATGCAGGTGATTCTGGTAGCCCCAGACTGGCCTCGCCAGTTCTGGTATCCAGATCTCCTCAGTCTCGGCTCCAGGCTCCCTCGGCGGCTTCCAGCCCGCCCGGACCTGATCTCAGTCAAACAGGGGAAGGTATTCCATCCGGACCTTCAGTCCCTGCACCTGACGGCCTGGTTCCTGAGCGGCTAGAGTTCCAGGCCTTGGGTCTTTCCGACGAGGTCCTCAACGTCGTTGAGGCGTCCCATAAGGAGTCGACCAGAAAATGCTATGCCTTCAAATGGAAGAGATTCTCCATTTGGTGTCAGGGCAAGGGTCTGTACCCTTCCTCCTGTTCCTTGGCAAGCATTTTGGACTACCTGTGATCCCTTTCTCAGCAAGGGCTTCGGTCGACGACCCTTAAGGTGCACCTGGCAGCCATCACTGCTTACCAGGTGCGGGCCAGGAAGCAGTCGGTGGCGAAGGAGAAGGTGGTCGGGCGCTTTTTCAAAGGCCTTGATCACCTATCCCCTCCTTGCGAAAACCTCCACCTCTGTGGGATCTACTGCTGGTATTGGCTAAGCTCATGGGCAGGCCATTGGAACAGATGTACAGGTGTGACATCTCTCACCTGTCGTGGAAGACTGCCTTCTTGGTGGCTATCACGTCAGCCAGAAGGATGGGAGAGCTCCAGGCGCTTTCCATCGAGTCTCCTTATCTGGTCTTCCACAGGGACAAGGTTGTCCTGCGCCCCAACCCGAAATTCCTTCCGAAGGTGGTGTCGAGTTTCCCCTTAACCAGGTGTTGACTCTGCCGGTGTTCTATCCCAGTCACACCTCGGAGGCCGAATATAGGCTCCATACTTTGGACCCTAGAAGAGCGCTCGCTTATTATAAGGAGCGGATGGCTGAAGTTCAGAGAGAGGTTCGCCAGCTGTTTGTCACCTACGCTGAAGCCGTACCGGGCAGACCTGCAGCCAAGCGGACGATAGGCAGGTGGGTCACCTCCTGCATAGATCTCTGCTATAGGTTGGCGGGTATGGAGTGGAGCCTCTCGGAGGGATAAGAGCTCATTCTACCTGCCATACTGCTGCATCAGTGGCTGCTTCCAGGGATGTCCCTATCCAGGAAATCTGCAGGGCTGCTACCTGGAAGTCAGCACACACCTTCATCACCCATTACCACATCGACCTTGAGTCACGCCGGGATGCTGGTTTTGGGGCCTCGGTTCTCCAGTCTTTATTCCCTAAGTAGGAAGTGTGCGTCTTGCCTCCCTCCTCCTGGAGAACTGCTAGGAGTCTGCCAGAAAGTGTGGATGAACAACATATCCATGTCCCTAGAAATACAAGTTACTCACCTGTAACAGGAGTTCTAGGAATGGTATATATTGTTCATCCTACCCGACCTCCCGGCTTCTACGCACAACCTGACTTCCAGCGGGCTAGATCTGGCGTCATGGGGCGGAGCTGAGAGTTTTACCACCCTGGTGGGTGGGAGGAGCCAGCTTGAAGACCTTCGGGCAAGATTTAAAGCGGCAAGGAACCTGCCAGAAAGTGTGGATGAACAACATATACCATTCCTAGAACTCCTGTTACAGGTGAGTAACCTGTATTTATGATACATTCACATTGTCCAGAACAGTAGAGCTTAGTAAATATGATTAAGATAAACAAACACATCTAGGCACAACTGGCCATTTTAGTGACTGGATGCTTACTGCTAATGAATCTTTCTGTGCAGGTTAAGACCTATAAATGTACTTTCAACACTGCAAGTGCATGTTGTTAATCTGTATCTGGAACCACCATATCTCAAGTAATACTCTAAACATTTTTTTTAAAGGAACTTAAAGTACCTGGAAGTCCAGCACTAAAGATTCCTCATGGTTTCTTTGATCTAGATATAGAGATGGAGGAAGATGATGAATTTAAAACGAGAGGTAAAATGTGTTTTTTTTATTAGTTACTCCAATATCTTTGATACAGTATATGGTAAGTAGCTTGGCCCATTTGTAAACATGAAAGCTGTATGAAGTATAAATGTCATTAATAATCTTTAAGGAATTCTGTCACGGTGAGAATACCACCCTTCTGCAGTTAAAACATATCTGTTGGACTGTGGTCAGTGAATGGTCATGACATGTTAGTGGTTCATGCCGGCACCTTTCTCACAAATCAGATGATGATATCAATAATTATTTCAAACTTCTAGGTGATAAACTTAGAGAAAAGAGCAGCAAGGTCATGGTATCAGAAATTTTACCCATACCAAGTCACCCTATGGGGAAACAAGTGCCAATTAAGGTTGTAAATCAGTGGTTAAAAAAAACCTAGGTGGCTAGGAACACATTTTTTTATTTTGCTGGACTCTGCATCCGCCTACCATCCATCCAGGCATGCCCTGCTCTGCACCTCCACCTCAGGACTGACCCTACTCTTGAACACCCCTGGCTTATCCCTCAGGGGAAGGGCTCCCAATGAAGAGTGATCGGTAGCATGGGAGTGGGAGCCTGGGTGGCAGCGTGGGGTCCACTACTTGGGACGAATGTCATTCTGCGGAGGCAGACTCTCCGGATTTTTAGTTTTCTTCTCGGGAGGCGTATCATGCAGTGACGTTAGGGTGGCACGCCGAACGTCTGACACACCTTACAACAGATACAATCCTGTCTGCTGAACCCCTAGTTGCCAAAGCACCAGTGACTTTCTCACCATCCATCAGATACTTGATCCTTCCCCCACTGACTACCTATGCATTTTTCTGAACCCGGGTCATTGACGTTGTGAGCGGTAGCGCTACTGTTGTGCTGGCAGGACGGCCCGCAGCTAGGGACAATTTTACATTTTTAGGACAGCAGGATACCTTTTGGTAAAGGCTTGACCTCTGTGCTAGAGACTGACTTTATTGTAAAAGTATCAACTATTTTAGGTGACAGGATAAAGACAGCAATTGTGAAATATTTTAATTGACTAACCCAGGGCCATTTGAGCAATAAACCACAACAGGGTGTGGGTAATGCTGGGATTTACCTACACCTGGTGTGGTTTGGCATTGTGACCAAATCCACACCAGAAGTGGGTAAATCCCAGCATAACCCACACCCTGGAGTGGTTTATTGCGATTGTACAAGGCCCCCCTTCACTTTTGGTGTCTGAAAGTTAAAGAAAAATACAGTTTTTTGCTAGTTTTAGTTAAAGTTCAAATGTATTTCACCACGAAGACTCCATTGAGCAAGCATATTTACAAGGAGGTCTTGCTAAAGACAATATAATACAATAAGATACAAGGCAATGTAGAGGTGAACAAAGCATGGTTCAGGATAACACAGATATACAATTAAGGAGAAATTATATACATAGAGCAGAATAGTGGCACAAAAATAATTCTAACAGTTCTAACAATTCTAATAAATGAGATTAAATCCAGTTGAAGGGACAGAAAGTGCTAACTGCTGGGTAACATTAGCATAGCGTAGAATGACATGCTAACTAGTTTGACAGTGACAGACTTCCGTGAGGGATTTGCTAATCAAAGGTTTAAGAATATTGAGGGAGACTAGTTCGGAAAGCTTGAGGGAGGATTGCAGTTTGTTCCAGGTGGAGGGAATAGCGTAGCTGCTGGCAGCTTTGTTGAAGCGGGTGTGAAACTTACATACATCTAGAAAAATAATGGAATTTTTCCTGAGTGAATAACAACTATAGGAATTGTGAAATAGGGATGAGATATGTGAGGGGAGTTTGTTCAGCAGCGTTTATAATATGCCCAGGTGCAATTGTGGATCATCCTCTTGGTAGTAAGGGACGACCAGCCCACTGTGGAATAAAGGGCACAATGATGGGTTCTGGATGGGGTGTTTATTATAAAATGAATGTCACGGTGAAAAAGAACATCCAGTTTGTGCAGGTTAGAGGCTGTACAGAAACTATAGATAATGTCTGCATAATCGAGAACGGGAGGAAAGTGGCTTGGACTAGTCTCTTCCTGATGTCACTGGGGAAAAGGGATTTGTTCCTATACAAGAAGCCCAGTCTAGTTTTTAACTTTTTTTTTTTGACTTTTTAGAGAGATCCTCAATGTGAACAGTGAAGTATAGGTTGTTGTCTAGCCAGATTCCTAGGTATTTTAATTTGTCTGTGACCTCTAATGAATCTCCTAGTAGGGTTGTAATGGGTACTGCAGGGCCAAGCTTTAGTAACGAGGTTGGGGAGTTTGTGGGTAAGAAAAACATTACCTTTGTTTTTTTGGCGTTTAACAGGAGTTTAGATCTTATGAGGTTGAGTTGTAGCTGACTGAAGTCTGATTGTAATTCAGTGCAAACATCTGGTAGGGAAGATTTCGATAGGTAAAGGACGGTGTCATCTGCGAAGAAATGTAGTTTGGCTTTATGAATGTTGTCGCTTAGGGAATTAATGTAGATCGAGAATAGAAGACGGCCTAAGATAGACCGCTGAGGAACGCCTCACATGAGTGGTAGAGGGGAGGATAAGAGCCCGTCAGCTTTGATGCGTTGAAGACTTCCTGAAAGATAGCGGCCATTGCGCGGAATCACCTTTCGGGACTGATTAATGAAATAACAGTGCCACTGTTCATGAGGTGGTGTCCCAAAAAGCCTATCTTGCAAATTTGGTGGAAAAATTCTAAAAAATGACTGTGCTGTGAGCGTGCATTGCACAGTTTCCACACATGCTCGTAACTTCGACAGTTTTTAATATTTTCACTCCAGATTTTCACCATTGCCATTTTTTCAACCTCCTTATGAACAGTACAGCTGTCATTGTTCACATCCTGCCCAAAACGTGTTTTCACACATCTGGCGCACAGTGGTGCGGTTGAGTGGGAAATCAACTTTTGGGACAGATAAAATCACAGTGCCACTCACTGTTCATGAGCGGAGGTCCCAAAATGCCTGTGTTGAAAATTTGGTTAAAAAAGTCCCCAAAATAATTGTGTTACAGGTATGCGTTACGCAGTTTCTGTGCACACTTGTGACTTAAATTTTTCATATTTTCACGTTTTCACTCCAGATTTTCAACATTGCCATTTTTTTCACCTCCTCCTGAACAGTATAGCTGTCATTTTTCACATTCTGTCCGAAATGTGTTTTTGCACCTGTGGTGCCAAATTTTTTTTTTTTTAAGTTTTTGTTGACCGGGTAAGTGCACTAGACAAATCCTGCCTATTTTCAGGCACGACCCGGGGGAGGGGATACAGATGAATGCCAGCTGACCTTGAACCAGATGAAACTGTTGGTGGTATTTTTAGTGAATGAGGAAATTTGGCCAGGACACCGGGGAAATTCCCCTACTCTTTTCGATAAGTGCCATGGGATCTTTAACATCCACCTGAACTACCACCAGTCCAGGCAGATGGGACCTCGGTTTAATGTCTCATCCGAAAGACGGCACAGTCGCTATGCAAAATCACCTTTCGGCTTACGAACTGGTAGTACCACTGTTAATGAGGTGGGGTCACAAAAAGCCCATATTGAAAATCTGAAGTGAAAATACCAACAAACATCCGGGGTGTTAGGGTTTCCAACCGTAACGCCTCACCCTGTAGAGACCGACAGGCATCAGGGATGTGACTTGAGATTGTCGACTGTAATGCTCACGCCATTCCACCCCCACCCTGCAGCCAGTGACAGGCATTAAGGTGTGCCTTGGACTCTTCTGCCCCAAAATTCACCCCATTCTCCTATACTGCACCCATCTCAGCGTATTTCCTTATGGAATGGGGTGGGCGTAAGGCCCGAAGACCCCAAGGCACACCGCGACACTTGTCGGTGTCTGCAGGGTAGGGTGAGGTGAAATGGTGTGAGCGTGACCGATGACCCAAAGGCACACCCCAATGCCTGTCAATCTTTGCAGGGTGGAGGTGGGGTTGGCATCAGTTCAGTACTTAACTGCCGTTCCTATTATGTATCTCTCTAACTCCTGCGCTACCAATGCCAATGCCAGCAAGACAACATTCGGCATTAACAAATGCTTGTTTAACTCTACATTTTATTAAAGGGGCTTGTTTGTTTATTAGGTTTGTAAGTGTTGAGTTAAAGATGTCAACTGCCTCATCGACTGAAGATGCTAGATAGAAGTTTTGACAGTTTGTATTCCATAGATCAGATAAGTAATTCTCTAATTTAAATATGCGGAAGCTTCGTTTTATAATGAATTTAGAGCAGGAGGTATGTTTTCCCATACTTCTTGTACAAACAAAAATGTTGTGGTCACTTGTGTCGTTGTGAAACACAGCTGTGAGAGAGAGATTTTATGGGGCCTGTTTATAAGGATAAGATCTAGTAGGGAGCTTTTGGTATGGCTTTTTGTATTGTCTAGTTGCCTCAGAAATTATCTGGGAAATACCCAGCTCATCACACATTTCATTAAGGATGTTGGATCTGGGGCTAAGCCAGTCTAGGTTAAGGTCACCAAGAATAATAGACTGATTGGAGTTGGAATCGTTAAAGTTACGGAGGGTTGAGAGTAGCTCTAAGTCCCCTGTTGTCGGCCTGTAGTAGGCAATGAGTGCTTCAGCCGAGGACAGTGAAAATTTTAGAGCTAAGCAGACATACGGTACTCCAATGACAATTAGAGTCTTCCTGTTTGTAAGATGTGTGAATTTAGTGTAAGGCTTTGATGTGTGAACTGCTAGTCTATGTTTTGAATTCACATCCAACCTCTATATCTGTCATGCTGCTCAGCTGTTTTCACTTTGACCTGAAGAAGAGGGTTTTATCTCTCGAAAGCTAGTCTTAGAAATAATTTTATTAGTTCAATAAAAGGTATCACCTGCAACATATGTTTTTTTCTGTACAGAGCTAAGCATTCAAATTCTCTAGGTTTGCTAACAGAGAGCAGATGGCTGGAAACTTTGTCTTAATATAAATTACCACTCCCCTTCCCCTTGTAGGTCTGTCAAGTCGGAAAGTATTGAAAAATGGCAGAGCTATCTGTTGGTCTGAGGTGGAGCCCTTCAGCCATGTTTCTGTGATTACCAGAATGTCAGGATTTGTTTGTTTTTTTTCCTTTCTGTACGTAGTTTGTAGTGTTTTTCTAGATCTTGCTTCGAGAGGGTTCCTTCAGTAGGTCATCACATATAGAACTGAAGCCACCTGGCGTCGGACCGCATGGCAGACTTCTCTAGCAATACCTAATGGGGGACCGCCCACCCGTCACGTGACCGATGTCAGCGTGACTGTGTATAGTGGGCGTTCCCCACGCCCGCCCTCCAGTTCTTTCCCGCCGTTGCCTCATGTCAGTCGCATTGCAGACTTCCATTAGCGATCGTGAATGTTCTTGCACATTTTTTTCCTTGTCTTTTTGACCTTATTTCTTGATGTCTTTACCCAAGAAGTGCTTTTCTTGTGGCTCGCAGATCCGCACAAAGACGGTCACCTTAAGCGCGTCCTCTGTTTAGGTCCGGACCATCCTGTTTCCTCCTGCCCTGAGTGCCAGACCTTCAATCAGGCCACAAAGAAAAAAAGATAGCAGGCTTTGGAGGCCCATCTTTCTTTTTTTTTGTTTTTATTTTTATTTTGCACTTGCCCGGCTTTTGAAGGGGGCCTCGTACCTCCTCCTACTGTGTCCGCCTGGGCTATTCAAGGCCACCTCACCCCAGCTTCATTGTGCTCAGGGAGCCAGGGTTGTACGATTCCCCCACCCCCGTTTTCTCCCTTTGAACCCCGAGGACACTGGCGAGAAGGACGGAAGTCAGGCAGGCGACATGCTGGCGCATGCCATTGCCAAGCGCCTGAAACATTCTCCCCCAGCTCTCGGAGAGAGCCGCCATTGCCCCTGTGAACCGGTGCTTCCACCGGCCCCCAGCGGTTGGGTGCACAGGGCACCAGGGTTACCCACCCCTGGTGGAGGAGAGCATCCATTGGGACGCTCGATCCTCTGCCCTCTTGCTGGTCCCCGACAACCGTGAGTCCGTTCCCGAACCCGTGTGCGGCGTTGCGCGAGGTGTGGCATCCAGTGCCTCAACCCTCAGCTCCACCGGACCGGCGTAGGCCCATCTTTAAAAAGCCCGCCTGGCTTCTCTTGAAAAGAAGATGGACCGGTTGAGAGAGCCCTCAGTTGAAAAATCTTCTCCTTCCAAGAAGCATAAGGAGAAATCCAGGGAGCGGGAGCATCCACGGACGACGTGCAGCCCTCGACGAGCAATGCCCAGCTGCCGCCCAGAAAATCGGACGGTAAGTTTGGTAAGACCGTAGCGGGTCAGCCGTCGTCAGTTCCTCTGATGACCGCAGCGCCTCAGCTGATAAGTTGGCCCCCGGCTCCTCTGGAGATCACGCGGCAGCTGGTAAGTCTACTACCCAGGCTGAGGGTACTCGCCCAGCACCGGTTGATGAGCCGGTCAGGGGCTCCTCCCCCGCCCGACTCCACCCGCTAAGACAGCTGTCCCTGACGGTCGCCCCGGAGCAGTTCCACTGTCGAGGCCTAGCTGCCCCTCACCCGACTTCTGACAGAACCTGAGGGAGAAAGCCCCTCTCCCTCCTCTTCCTTTGCCGTACCCTCCCTTTCTCCGGTGGGTACTTCTGGCGATAAAAGTGGTGAACCCCTCGACACTGTCGACGCTATGGGGTTAGCTCCGCGTTCCCCTCTTGGGGTCAAGGAGGAGGAGGCTCCTCTTCAGCCAGCAGGCCTTACCCTGAAGGCCCCTCCTCTGCCTTCGGGCAGGATTCCGGCACCCCCTCTGATGCAGGACGTCCGGACGACTGTCTCGCAGCCTGGACCATTCGACCGGCCTCAGCCTTTGGCCCCGACGCCGGTTCAGGTCCCGCCGCCAGGGCCCCTTTGTCTGGCCCTGACGCCGGATCCCCTTCCAGCGTCTGATCGGGTGGTGCCGGTCCTGATGTTGGTTCCCCTGATGTGGGCTGTCGCGACGCCGGACCCCCAACCAATATATATTACGGCGTGTCCGACGTGGGTACCCCCGCCGCTGGATCTGACGATGGGGATTTACTCTAGACCCCGAACCGTCCCACATTACCTGCAGGAGTTTCCTGGGAACCACTACCCGGCGGGTCCCCTTCCGGACTGGAGTCATTTCGGACAGTTCTACCCTGGGGTTAATCCCTACTCTACTTATCGGGGATTCCAGGGTTATTACCCTCCACCGTTTCCTCCTTCTACTCCACTCCCCCCTCCAGTTGCTCCGGATTTCAAGGCTCTAATTCAGTCTTGGTGGCAGGGGGCATGGTCGGAGTTGGTCTCGGACCCGGAGACTAGGCTCCCACTCCACGGTCTCCCAGGTCCCCTTCCCCGAGCAGTTCCTCCATTGCTACTGTCCATTTCTCGAGGAAGACTTATCAGGAGGTTTCCCTTCCCGATACCCGACACCATCCTGTTGAGGAGGCAGATGAAGACGATAGCTCAGAGGGGGCTGACAATTCTTTAGAGGAGGTCCTGGAGGAGCCTGTGGGCCTGAAAGGCAAGGTTTCCCTGAAATCTCCACCAGATGTTAACTGGAGTACCTTTACTGTAGGCACATCCAAGAGCAGGGTCATTCTTGATGCCCTACAGGGGGCATGCCTCAGACAGCTAGTGTTGGAACCCACTCGGGAGAGAGCAATCTTAGACCTGGTACTCTCAAATGGGGAAGGAGAAAGGATCTCAGATTTAGAAGTGGGTAGCCATGTGGGAACAAGTGACCACCAAACAGTGTGGTTCACAGTAAACACAGCCATAGAGTCAAGCCATACAAAAACAAGAGTACTGGACTTCAGGAAGGCTGACTTTGGGAAAATGAGAGAGTGCCTCAGAAAAGCACTAGCAAATGGGCAAGAAGGAGGGGTGGAGGGAAATAATCAAAACAGCCATCGCAGAGGCAACAAGCTTTTGTGTGAAGCAAATCAGCAAAACAAAACGAAGGAAAAAACCACTATGGTTCTCAAAAGAAGTGGCAGGGATGCTTAAGGAGCAAAGGATAGCATTCAGGAAATATAAGGAAACACAGAAGGAGCAGGACAGAGAACTTTTATCAGTTAAATCAGAAGGAGGCAGGGAAGGCAGTCGGAATAGCAAAGGCACAAACTGAGGAAAAGATAGCCAACTCTGTTAAGAAGGGGGATAAACCCTTTTATAGGTACATTAGGGAGTGAAGAAAGACCAAGGGAGGGATACAGAGACTTGATAAAGGGGAAGGAATGTGGGCAGAGGATGACAGTGAAAAAGCAGGGATACTGAACGAATATTTCTGCTCAGTATTCACAACGGAAGAGGAGGGGGAGGTACCTAAACCAAACAAGAGAGAAACTCTGAATGGGTGGTCGATACCAGTCCATTCACAGAAGAAAGCGTTTTGAAAGAACTCTTGAAACTGAGGGTGGACAAAGCAATGGGGCCTGATGGGATTCATCCAAGAATTCTAAAAGAACTAAGGGTAGAACTAGTAACACCACTGACTACTCTCTTTAACAAATCATGGGAAGATGGGGTGGTTCCTGAGGACTGGAGGAGGGTAAATGTGATTCCACATCACAAAAGTGGGAGCTGGGCAGAGGCAGGAAACCACAGACCAGGTAGTTTGACTTCAGTGGTAGGGAAAATGATGGAATCACTTCTGAAGGAAAGAATTGTTTAGTACCTAGAGGCCAGTGGGGTACAGGACCCAAGGCAGCATGGTTTCACAGCAGGAAAGTTATGTCAGACGAACCTAATAGATTTCAAACAACATGAAGTCTTGCTATATTATGACAATTGCAGTTTGTCCCACCATTAGAACTGCTCCGGAGGTGAAAGAGTTAACTCCCATTCAAAGAATGGAACTTGGAGCTCGAGCTCGGTTAGAGAAGCTCTGTCTGGGTTATTTCAAACCTAAACTGTCAGATTCTTTACTCCGCCTCTCTGAACAGTCGCTCCGGAGATTTCTCCTAATGCTCGGTTCATTTCTCGGTTTAAACAGTGTTTTCTCGGTTCAAATCAACCGAGAATATTATTATTTTAACCGCAAAACCGTTCGGTTCAAGCTCTGTCTGTGATATCGTAAGTAATTTAAGTTTATTTTCTGTGTGGAACTTGTAAATGTTATCGGTTCAGTTTTGAACCGATCAGCTTGTTTTAAAACTTGAATTGAAGGTTTTAGAGTGCGGTTCCCGGTTCTTATTGGTTCTAAAAAAAACGGATTTCATTACGTTTTTTTCCAAGACCCGTGACACGGTTAGGAACCGATAAGGGTGTCTTGCCTGGCACTGCCGTTTAAAAGGGCAAGTTTTTGGTTAGGCTGGCATTATGTCTGAAAAACCCAAAAGAAAAACCGGGCCCACTGGGTTTCAACACTGTGATGCCTGTGGGGAAGTCTTTGCCAAGACTGACCCACACACCACATGTGTGTATTGTGTGGGGTTTGACCACCTCAATTCAGACTGCCAGATTTGTAAAAATTTCCCTGTAGCCACCCTGGATAAGAGAGTTGGCAGGCTCAGGGAATGAGAGGCCAAAAGTCAAGCACAGCCGGTTGTGGCCAGTTTGATTTGGCGCCAACACGGATGCCCTCTGGCCAGGCGAGACTTCCTCGGCAACGAAAGCTGGCTCGGAGGAGCCAGTTCCAGTAAAGAAACAAGAAAATCAGCAGGTGTGGAGCCCAAAATTCCTTCTCCAACTGCTGCAGAGATAGCAAGAACTATTCAGATTGTCTAGTCACTTTCTCGGTTCCGTCCGAACCGCCACTGTCTGATAAAAGGTCGGTTCGGTCGGTTCCACCGGTTCAGGAATATGTTGTTGAAGAATTTTATGAACCAGAGGAGGGGGAGGATGATTATGAACAGTATGAATGTGACTTTGAGGGTCTGGGTGTGCCCATTGAACGGACATCTCCCCAGACAGACCTTTAGAATCTCCCCTTTGCTTTCTGAGTCCCCTCTCACTTTGTTTTACAAAAAGTTGCTGAAACCCTCCAGCTCCATTGGAGGAAGCTGTGGATGAACAAAGAGGAACCTGATTTTGTAGAAATGATGGATATTCCAGAGTCTAGGAGATTGTCTATTCCCCTGCATAAATCATTTAGGAAACAGACAATAAAGATTTTAAAAACTCTTAATTCTGTGCCTCCTGTGGACAAAAAGATGGACAGGAGGTACACTCTGTCAGGTCCTGATACAGAATTCCTTTCACAGCAATGCAGCCACGTTGGTGTGGTTCAGGCTGCAGCCTGTGATAAAGCTAATATTCCTTTGGCTTCACATCCTCCTGACAAGGGTTCCAGGAAGATTGATGCCATGGCTAAAAACAATACATGGCAGCGTCCTTGGGACTCAGGCAAGCAAATTACATGGCTTATGTAGCAAGGTATCAGAAATCTAGATGGGACACTGTCATGGCCTTGGCCAAACAGGCCTCTGGCCAGCTTGCTAGTGAGCTGGAACAGGTGGCTGCTGATGGCATTGAGGCATCTAAGGTGCAGTTTCATGCTGCTGTGGATTTTAATAATGTATCCTCTAGAGTCATGGCTACGTCTGTAGCTTTTCGCAGGTTGGCCTGGCTCAGGTGTACTAGCTTGTCACAGGATAACCAGACTAAGGCTATGGATTTTCCTGTGGTTGGAAATTCTCTGTTTGGGGAGCAGACAGAGAATTATATGAAGAAAATGGATGAATATAGGACTACCTATAAGAGTGCTCAGGCTAAGGAGCTGCAAGCCACTCCTCAGAGGCAGGCCCCAGAGGTAGAGGTAGGCCTTTTACAGGCCTTTTTACCAAACCCAGGCCTCCTCTGCTTATGCTCAGAGGGGTTCTTCAGAGGGAGAGGCAGAGGGGTGGGCAGGCCTGCTCCCACCCCTCAGCCCAAGCACCTGCCAAACAGACACCCTGATGGGCTGCCCAGGGCGATTCTCCTTTACCTGTAGGGGCAGGTTGGCTTACCGTTCAGAACTGGGTGTCTCTAACTTCAGACAAGTGGGTCCTGGAAGTAGTAAGCCAGGGTCTGGTTCTCAGCTTCAAAAAGTTCCCAAAGATGAGAATCAGGTCTTTCCCACCTGCAAACTCTTCAGAGACCTTTACTTTAGAAACAGAGGTCTCAACCCTCCTGGCTCTCAGAGCTGTAGAAAGGGTTTCTCCCCTACACCAGGGCAAGGGTCTGTACTCCAGATATTTCCTTACCCCAAAAAAGACAGGAGAATGGCAGCCCATTTTAGACCTGAGATATCTGAACAAACACCTTTTGAAACCAAAGTTCAAAATGGTAACTCTGGCAATGATTTTACCCTCTCTAAGGCCAGGGGACTGGCTAGCCTCCCTGGACCTCAAGGATGCCTATTTTCACGTCCTAATCAGAAGCTCCTACCGAAAGTACCTCAGATTCGAACTGCCCTCAGGTCACTACCAGTTCAAAGCAATGCCCTTCAGCCTCACCTCTGCCCCAAGGGTATTCACAAAATGTCTGGCAGTAGCAGTGGCTCATTTAAGAAGGCAAAGGATTGCTGTCTTTCCCTATCTGGACGACTGGCTCATTGTAGGCCAGTCCCCAGAACAGGTAAGATCTCACCTGCAAGTTACCCAGCAGCTGCTCTCCTCCCTGGGCTTCTTGCTCAATCTTCCAAAATCAGTTCTGGAACCAGTTCAGGTGCTCACCTTCATAGGTGCAGAATTGGACACAAAGCAGGCCAGAGCCTTCCTACCCTTAGAGAGGGTAAGGAACTTGGTGGCTCTGGCCTCCTCCTTCACTCTGCAGGTCTCTCGACCAGCAAGACACTTTTTGCAGCTCCTGGGGCACATGGCTGCGTCCACAGCCGTAGTGCAAGGAGCAAGATTTCAGATGAGGGACATTCAGTTTCACTTGAGAGCCTTTTGGTCTCAGAGAAGAGACCCCCTTTCCAAGTTGGTCCCAGTGACCCGAACCCTGATCCAGGCCCTCCAGTGGTGGCAGGATCAGAGCAATTTAAGACTGGGGGTCCCCTTCATTCCTCTGGCTCACTCCTTGACCCTCACTACAGATGCTTCCCTCCTGGGGTGGGGAGCCCACATGGGCGACCTCTCCACTCAGGGAGTGTGGTCCCCTCAGGAATCTCTGCTCCATATCAATTTGCTGGAACTCAGAGCTGTCTTTTTAGCACTTCAAGTGTTTTCTGTGTCTGTTCAGAACAAAGTAGTGCAAGTCAGAACAGACAACACCACAACAATGTGGTACATCAACAAGCAGGGGCACTCGGTCTCGGCCTTGTGCACCGAGGCAATGAAGTTGTGGTCTCTGGCCTATTCCTGAACACTTCCCTCATAGCAGTTCACCTTCCAGGAAAGGACAATGTCTTAGCAGATGTTCTCAGCAGGATTTCCAGGGCCATCACGATATGGTCTCTGGATCCTCAAGTACTGGGATAGTTTTGCCAGATGGGGCACCCTCAGATAGATCTTTTTCAGCCCCAGACAATCACCAACTTCCACTGTTCTGTTGCAGGCCCCAGTGTTGGGCTTAATCCCCTGGATGCCTTTCTCCTAGATTGGGAAGGAAGTTTCTTGCCTTCCCCCTTCCCTCTCCTATTCAAGGTGCTAGTCAAAATCAGATCCCAGCCTTGCAGGATGATTCTGATTGCCCCAGATTGGACCAGGCAGCCCTGGTACCCACTCCTTCTGTCACTAGCAGTCCATCTTCCCCTGTGCCTCCCCAGGAATCACAATCTGTTAACCTGTGCACAGGGGAGAGTTTGGTATCCGAACCTCAAATCCCTCAACCTCAAGGCCTGGCTCTTGAGGAGTTAGAATTTGCTGACCTGCACCTTTCTCAGGGTGTTCTTGGAATCCTAAAGGCTTCTAGGAAGCCTTCCACTACGGCTACTTACAATTCTAAGTGGAAAAGGTTTTCCATTTGGTGTTCTGGGCAACATATATTTCCGGAATCTGCTGATTTGCCCATTGTTTTGGACTATATGGTCCACCTTAATTCCTTGGGACTGAGACCAGCTACCCTGAAAGTACATTTGGCAGCTGTCTCTGCTTTTGTTTCAGCAGGAAAGCCCTCCTCTCTTTCCGCTCACCCTGTATTTTCCAAGTTTTTTAAAGGATTACTTCATTCTAATCCACCTTTTAGGGATCCGGCCCCTGCCTGGGACCTTAATGTTTGCATTGCCCAGTTAATGCAACCCTCCTTTTGAACCTCTGTCTTCTGCAGAGCTTAAGTACTTAACTTGGAAAACTGTTTTCCTAGTGGCTATCACTTCTGCCAGGCGCATAAGTGAGTTGCAAGCCCTGTCAGTAGAAACTGACTATTTCTTTCCACAGGGATAAGGTAGTCCTCAGGACTAACAGGAAGTTTTTGCCTAAGGTGGTTTCAGATTTCCATCTTAATCAATCTATCTCCCTTCCAGTGTTTTTCACTGACCATTCTTCCTCTGGTGAGAGGAGATTGCACAGTTTAGATGTTAAGAGGGCCCTAAGTTACTATATAGAGCGTACCAAGGGTCACAGGTTCGAATCCCTCCAACTTTTTCTCACTTATGGTGAGGTCGGAAAAGGGAAACCTGCCACTAGGAGATCCATTGCCAGGTGGATTGTCTCTTGTATCCAATTTTGTTATCAAAAACTGCGGAAAGTTCCCCCTTCAGGCCTGAGGGCTCATTCTACCAGAGGTACAGCTGCGTCTCTAGCTGCTGCCAGAGACATCCTTATCTTAGAGATATGTCAAGCAGCTACCTGGAAAATGGTACATACTTTCACCAAGCATTACTCCTGGATGTCCAGGCCAGGAGGGATGCTCGGTTGGCACAGCTGTGCTTCAGAGCCTATTCCTAAGTAGGTTCTGTCCCTCCTCCATGGAGGTACTGCTGTGTATTCTGCAATTATTATAATATAGCAAGACTTCATGTTGTTTGAAGAAAAAATTACTCACCTTAGTAATGTTGTTTCTTCTAATGGAGTCTGCTATATATATGACCTCCCAACCTGCCCTCTCAGAACTTCTACTTGGGTATGGGGTGGGCAGCCTAGTGTGGCGCTAGTTATGCCCATTATATGTTTCCACCCTTCTTGGGGTTTGGGGTGTGATGTTTTTATTTTTATGTCATATTATTACTTATATTATATTATTACTTCTGGTCCCCTGACTTGAGTCTTTGTGATGGGACCAGGAGTATCGTCTAATAGTCAGGTAGCCAGTTGGCTAGTGTAGGTTACAGCTTCCACACAGACCTTAGTGAGTTTTGCTCGTAAAGATCTGACAGTTTAGGTTTGAAATAACCCAGACAGAGCTTCTCTAACCGAGCTTGCGCTCCAAGTTCCATTCTTTGAATGGGAGTTAACTCTTTCACCTCCGGAGCAGTTCTAATGGTGGGACAAACTGCAATTGTCATAATATAGCCAGACTCCATTAGAAGAAACAACATTACTAAGGTGAGTAATTTTTTTCTTTGACTGGGTGACCAAAGTAGTAGACCAGGGAGGGGCTGTGGATATGGTCTACCTAGATTTTTGCAAGGCATTTGACACAGTCTCACACAAAAGATTAATATACAAGTTAGCCAGCCTTGGAGTGGATCCCAAGATAGTAGCCTGGATAAAAAACTGGCTGGACAACAGGACGCAAAGGGTAATAGTAAACTGAGTCCACAGTGAAGAAAGGAGAGTAACTAGCGGGGTACCGCAGGGTTCGGTACTGGGACCAGTCCTATTTAATGTCTTTATAAGTGACATTGGAGAGCACCTGGAAGGAAAGGTATGTCTCTTTGCAGATGACACAAAGATCTGCAACAGGGTTGATACACAGGTGGGGTGGAAAGAATGAAAACGGACTTAGCAAGGTTGGAGAAATGGTCAGATATGTGGCAGCTCAGATTCAGTGCAAAGAAGTGCAAGGTAATGCATCTGGGGAAACAAAAACCCAGGAGAAGAGTACACAATGGGAGGTGAGTTAACAACAACAACAAAAATCGAAAGAGACCTAAGAGTAATTATATCAGATGACCTAAAGGTGGGCAAGCAATGTAAGAAGGCAGTAAGGAGGGCTGGGGGTATACTGGGATGCATATGAAGAGGCATCAACAGTAGAAAACAGGGAGTTGTTATCCCTCTGTACAGACAGTTAGTGAGACCCCATCTGGAGTACTGCATGCAATTCTGGAGACACCATCTCCGCAATGACATAGAGTGGAGGCTGTTCAGAGGAGGGCAACCAAAATGGTGCAGGGTCTGCACCAGAAGACATACGAGGAGAGACTACAGCAGCTTAATATGTATACCCTTGAGGAAGGGGGGGGGGACATGATAGAAACTTTTAAGTACCTCAAGGGAATTAACAAAGTACAAGAGGGTAGTATCTTTCAGAAGAAGAGATGTGCAGGAACAAGGGGGCACAATTTGAAGATAGAGGGGGGACGGCTCAGAGGTAATGTTAGAAAGTATTTTTTCACAGAGAGGGTTGTGGATGCATGGAACAGCCTTCCTGAGGAGGTTGTGGAGTCAGGAACAGTGGGAGAATTCAAGAATTCATGGGACAGGCATAAGGGAATTCTAGTGGGGGGTAGGAGGAAGTAAGCTGTTGATTAACTAGAATCTTGTAGCTTATCCATCAGGTAGGGAAATGGGCAGACTAGGTGGGTCAAGTGGTCCTTATCTGCCGTCAAATTCTGTGTTTCTGTGTTTAAGAGGACCCTGCCTTTTCGGGCCTTCTGAGGTCCATGAAGGATTACTTCGACTTGGAGTCTGAGGATCAGGACCCTTTGCGACAGAGGCTTGCGGAACATCTCGACCTAGAGTCTCTGTCCCCGTTCCCCATTCCTCCTTGGACAGGACCTCACACTACCATCTGGCAGATGCCTCATTCTCTTCCGCCTGTCCCCAAATGTGCGGACAGAGTTTACCGGATGCTGAAGGATGCTCCGTTCCTGAAGGCACATCCCAAGGCTGACTCTGTGGTAATTTTTGCGGCTCATGATCGCTCCTCAGCACCAAAGCACATGAGCACCTCTCCTCCGGACAAAGAGTCGAGGCAAATGGACCAGTTCGGAAGAAAGATTTATTCGTCGGCCACATGCGCCCTCCAGTCCCTTAACTATGTAGCCCACATGGTGTCCCACCAAAAGGCTACCTTGGCCAGGTTAGAAGCGTGAGTCCAGTCCATGGACCCCTCGCCTTTAAAGTAGGAACTTGCCAAGGATCTTCGCCTCTCCAAAGTCTCATGTAGGCATGCCTTACGCGCCACTTACAACTCTGTCAACTCGGCATGTACCTCGGCAACTGCCGTTGCCCTTAGATGGCACTCCAGGGGTCGCCTCTCCGGACTCACCAATGCGGTCCAGTCGGCGATTCAGGATGCCCCCTTAAGGGGCTCGGTGCTCTTTGGTGGGGGCACCAAGGACATTATCACAGACCTACAGGACAGGGGCCTTGCCCTTAGGTCTGTGCGGTCAATGTACCGATCGGGCTCCCAGCAGCAGAAGCCCTTTCAGAAAAGGACCTGGAGGCAGAGAAAGAATGCCCCAGCGCACCACCAGGGGAAGCGTAAGGCCATGGGCACAGCCACCCCTCCTGCCTCCAAATACCAGACACATTCAGGGGACCCTCCCCCTGAACGCCTCGCCACTTTTTGACTCCTCATCCCCACTGCCTCCTCAGTCTCTCGACGGGGAGCAGGTGGGGGTTCGCCCACCACGCGCAGGAGTGGAGAGCGATCACCTCCGACGAATGGGTCCTGCAACTAGTGTCCGTTGGACATACCATAGAGTTTCTGGAAATTCCCCCGGAAACTCCACCAAAGGAGTCCTCTTACTCGCGGGACCAGGCCCTCCTCTTTCGCGAAGAGGTAAACTTGCTCTTGCTCAAGGAAGCAGTAGAACATGATCTTACTTCAAGAGGGCTCTTGCAGTAGGTAATTACATTTAGGACTGAAGCCGGCAGGCATCAGGAACCCACGGAAGAATTTCTAGCTAACAGTCTCTGGCGGGGGACCACCCCCACGTCAGGTAATTGACATCAGATGACGTCAGTATAAAGGGGCGGTCCCCCACGCCCGCCTTCCAGTTCTTTCCTGCCGTTAGCTCGTGTAGCATCTCACGGTTAAGTTCACTGCTTCACAGTCATTCGTCGGTTTTTACCGTCTCTTTTGATATATTTTTTCAAAATTCGTCAGCCTTTACCTACAGCTGCCGTGTATGTCGTCCCCGACTTCCTCTGAGCACAAAAACAAGTGCGATTCCTGTGGCGCCCAGCTCCCGCACAAGGACGGACATTCACAGTGTCTTTTTTGTCTAGGCCCCGACCACTCCGTCGTGAAGTGCCAGCTCCGCCAGCAATTTAATGCAGCCACCAGAAAGTGAAGGCAGCAGTCCCTGGAGGCCCACATTCTCAAACTTAAGATGACCTCCATGGAAAAGGAGTTGAAAAAACTCAGGTGGGCTTCTACTTCTCCGGAGGGCCACCACAAGAAGCAGCACTAGGATCGGGACTCCTCATCGGTCGCCGTGACTTCAGCTGGGGTCGCAGTGCTGCAGGTAACGTCTCCTCCGGGAGGCAGTTCCGCGACGGCCGTCTTGGAGGCTTCCAAGGTGGCATAGACCCTCTCGTCATTCTCACCCTCGGGAGCCTCCGAGTCTAAGGAGGCATCCGCTGATGGTAAGGCCGCTGCTGTGCAGCCTTCTGGTTTGAGTGGCCCCGGTAAGCCAGACATCAGCTCCGACGCCCGCACGGGTAAGGCCGGTAAGATGCCTGACCCTTCGGGGCAACGCGTGGCCTCTAAAGCGCCCGCCAAGGCTGCCCCTCCTGCGCGGCCTTCGTCGAGCGCCGAATCTGATAAGTTGGACGCCGGCTCCTACGACGTCCGCCCGGACCCTGCCGGTAAGCTGGACGTTGGCTCCTCCGACGTCCGCGCGGCATTAGAGCCGACACCAGACCCTTTGGGCCTGTCAGTCATCCCGAGCTTGCAGCAGCACTCGTTGCATTCTGAGGCCCCAGTGTCGCTCTTGCTGGACCCCGGGATGGTAACCCCTCTTCCCCGGGCGACACGGAGGGTGCTGGCATGCTGCCGTCTGGTCTCCCTCACGGTACCCCAGTACCCGATCCCGGCCTACCCGATGCCGCAGTACATGGTGCCCCAGTACCCGATGCCGGGCGTCCCGCCATTGGGTTACGGATATGCGCCGTACGGATACCCCCAGTATCCATACCTCTTCCTCCTCCTCCTCTTCCTTCTCCTCCTGGTGGGCTAAGGCTCAGCTCACCAAGGAAGTAGAGAGCCGTCTTCCGATGGCGGTTCCGTATCTCTGATGTCGGAGACAAGACTCCTTCCCCCCTCCGAACACCAGAGGTGAGCCCTCCGGTTCTAGAACAGGGGAGGATATGCTTTCCTGAGGGTTTCCCAAGGGGTCCATTCCTCCCCCACACTGGGAGGGTGAGTCCTCTTCTTCTTCCTCCTCCTCCTCCTCCTCCTCCTTGGAGACCTGGGACAATTCCGATGGCCACTCCGATCCGGACGACGAGCCATGTACTTCTGACAAGCCCAGGCCAAGGACTCCTCCGAAGTCCACTCTGGAAGATCCTTCTTTCATGCAGTTGCTGCGGAAAATCCAGGCTGTTCGTCAGTGGCAATCCTTGGAGCTAGATCCACAGTGTAAGAAACTCGCTGCGTACCTGGATCTGCCAGAGACCGCTCCTACGCTGGTTCCACCCTGGATTGAGCCTCTCATCGACCTTGTGTCCACCATTTGGAAGCAACCATCGGCCTTAACCCCTCTTCTGCAGAAGGCAGATAGGTTATGTCAGGCTCCGGAGGGTGTTGATTCTTCGAATTCACACCCAAGAGCTGATTCGATCATCATTAGCGCCGCTCACAGCCGTTCGGGTAATCCCAAGCGCTTGAGTTTGTCGCCACCCGACAAGGAATCCCGCCTTCTGGACCAGTACGGGAGGAAGGTCTTTTCTTCTTCCACTCTGGGAATCAGGGCCCTGAATTAAGTTGCTCATATGGGGGATTTCCAGAAGGCGATCCTTAACGACGTGGAAACTAAATTGGACTCCCTTCCTGAGTCTCAGATGAAGCAGGAAGTGGCTGACCTAGTCCGGTCTGCGCATTCGGCCAGTCGGCACATGCTTCGTGCCACGTAGGATGCAGTGGATGCTGTTGGTCTGAGCTCGTCTTTCGCCATGGGGTTGCGGCGTCATGCCTGGCTCTGGGTGTCAGATTTGGTCCTGGAGGTGCAGTCTTCTATCCAGGATGTGCTCGTTAGGGGTTCAGTGCTGTTCGGTGGTGATGTCAAAGACATCATCACCGATCTGCAGGAGAAGGGTGCTGCACTTAAGTCTGCTGACTCTTTATACAAACCCCCTCAGGCTCAGCATCGTCCCTTTTGCAGACGTTCTCGGCCCAAGGCGAAACCTCAGGGAAAGTGGGCCAATAAACGTCGGGCCCCTCTGGCTGCCAAGCCCTCCCCCCACCCAAAAAAGCAGTGGGAGCTTCAGCCGCAATGCTGCCTCACACCCTCTGGGCCCCCCAGAGGAATTGGTAGGAGGGAGATTCTCCTTCCATCTACGGGGTTGGGAGAGGATCACTTCAGATACTTGGGTGCTTCAACTGATTGCAGAAGGGCACTCAATAGAGTTTCTTCAGAAACTGCCTCAAACCCTTCCCCCCTCCGGTCATCTTACTCCCCAGAACACCTTCTCCTGGTCCGGGAAGAAATATCCTCTCTTCTTCTGAAGGAGACGATAGAGCACGTCCCACCCCATCTTCGGGGGACGGGTTACTATTCCCATTTCTTCCTGTTCCCGAAGAAGTCGGGAGACGTGAGGCTGATTCTTGACCTCAGCTCCCTGAACCTGTTCGTAGAATAAAAAAGGTTCAGAATACTCTCTTTGCAGAGTCTTCTGCCCCTCCTTCGGCCAGGATAAGCAGAAAAGGGGCAAAATTCAGCAGAAGGGCAGACAGCAAGGAGAACCAGGGATACATGACAACCAAGGAAGGGGCTGGAGTAGAACAGTGAAACAGTCTAGGGAGGTCAAATCATGGAAAGCCATGTGTGCAAATGCCAGGAGCCTTAGCAACAAGATGGAAGATCTGGAGGCTGTCATGGTACAGTCAGACCTGGACATTGTGGCCATCACTGAAACCTGGTGTAATGATAACCACGACTGGGAGATGGCCACACCTGGCTACAACATATTCAGAAGAGACAGAGCAGGCAGGAAAGGAGGAGGAGTGGCACTGTGTGTGAAAAATGACATACGGGCCACAGAGATCCAGGAGGAACAAAATGGGGAGAGATACTGTGAGTTAAGCTGGAAAGGAAAATGGGGACAGCCATCAGCACAGGTGTGGTCTATAGACCACCAGCCCAGGAGGAAGAAACAGATAGGGAGCTGATGCTAGCCATCCAAAAGATGGCAGACAAGGGTGAGGTAGTACTGGTTGGAGACTTCAGTATTCCAGACGTGGACTGGAGCATCCCAGCAGCAGCATCAACTAGGAGCAGATTTATCCTGGACTCCTTCAGGGTGCCTTCCTCAAGCAACTGGTCATGGAACCAACTCGGCAGAAGGCAATACTGGACCTTTTATGCTCCCAAACAGGGACAGTGTGATGGGGGTAACAGTGGGGGAGCACCTGGGAAACAGTGACCACCAGTCATTGTGGTTTGAAATCACAGAAAGAGCAGAACCAAACCACACAAAAACACGTGATCCTGGATTTTAGGGGCAGACTTTGGGAAGATGGGGAGATACTTGAAAGAGGCATTAAGGGAATGGGACAGGAATCAGGGGTTGAGGAACAGTGGCAGTATTTAAAATAGGGATTACAAGAATAACAGAATTATGCATTAAGCAGGTTAGCAAGAGGAAAGGAAGAGGAGACCATTATGGTTGTCCAAAGAGGTAGCAAAGAAAGTGAAAGCCAAAAAGATTAAGTGCTCGGGCACACACAAAAGACACAGGCAGAAGGGGATAGGGAGAAGTACCAGGAGAAGCAAAGGAGGTCAGTAAGGGAAGCCAAAGCTCAGACAGAAGAACACATTGCAAAATCAGTGGGTAGAGGGGACAAAACCTTTACAGGTACATAAGTGAAAAAGAAAGACAAAGGGAGGGATAATGAGACTGAAGGGGAGGATGGGGCGATGGAGGATGACAACAGTAAAGCTGACATATTGAACAGGTATTTCTGCTCAGTCTTTACTGAGGAAGAGGAGGGTAATGGGTCTGAAGGGAGTACAAGGGTGAGAATGGTGCAGAAATGGACACAAGTCCCTTTACACGAGAAAGGGTCCTAAAGGAACTGGAAGTAATAAGAGTTGATAAAGCAAAGGGGCCAGATGGGCACCCCAGGGTCCTTAAAGAACTGAGAGGTGGTGGCTGAACCTCTGGCTATCCTGTTTAGCCGATCACTGGAAACAGGGAGGTACCCAAAGACTGGAGGACAGCAGATGTAGTCCCCTTATACAAAAGTGGGAACAAAGAGGAAGCAGGAACTACAGACCAGCCAGCCTCACCTCGGTAGTGGGGAAGATCATGGAAGCACTACTGAAGGAGAGATTGGTGGAACATCTGGTTGTCAGTGGACTACAGGACCCAAGGCAGCATGGTTTCACCAGGGGAGGTCAAGTGTCAGACCAGCCTCTGAATTTTTTGACTGGGTGACTAGGGAGGTGGATCGGGAGGGCAGTGGACATGGCCTGTCTGGACTTCAGCAAGGCCTTTGACACTGTGCCATAGAAGACTATTACACAAACTGGGGAATATGGGTGTGGGCAGGACAGTAGTGTGGTGGGTAGGTAACTGGCTGGGTGGCAGGACACAGAGGGTGGTGGTAAATGGCTGTCACTTCACAGAGGGAAGAGTGACCAGTGGGGTACCACAGGGATCAGTGCTGGGACCGGTCCTATTCAACATCTTCATCAGTGACATTGCGCAGGTCCTAGAAGGCAGAATTTTACTGTTCGCTGATGACACAAAGCTCTGCAACAGAGTAGACACACCAGAGGGTGTAGACAGAATGAGAAGCGACCTGCAGAAACTTGAAGGATGGTCAAGGGTTTGGCAGTTGAAATTCAATGCAAAGAAGTGCAAGATAATGCATATGGTGCACAAAAACCCTGGCACAATATATCAGTTGGGGTGAGGATATAGCATGCACCAAGCAGGAAAGGGATCTTAGGGTTGTCATCTCTGATGACCTCAAGATGAGGGAAACAGTGTGATAAGGCAGCAGGTAAAGCAAATAGGATGCTGGGATGTATAGGCAGGGCATCACCAGCAGGAAAAGGGAGGTCATAATTCCGCTATACAAGACACTAGTGGCCCCACCTGGAGTACAGTGTACAGTTCGAGACCATACCTATGTAAGGACATAGACAGGGTAGAGAAGGTTCAGAGGAGGGCAACAAAGATGGTGCATGGATTGCATCACAAGTCCCTATGAAGACAGGTTGAAGGAACTGAACATGTACTCCCGGGAGGAGAGGAGGGAGAGAGGGGATATGATAGAGACATACAAGTATCTTACAGGGAGGAACAGGGTGCAGGAAAACACTATTTTTAAGTGAAAAAGATGTTCCAGGACTAGAGGGCATGGGATGAAGTTGGAGGGAGGACGATTCAGAGGAAACATGAGAAAGAATTTCTTCACAGAACGGGTGGTGGACAAGTGGAACACCCTGCCAGAGGAAGTGGTGGGGGCTGAAACAATCATGGATTTAAGAATGCATGGGATAGACATAAAGGAATTCTGGAGGTCAGGGGTAAGGGCAACAGACTTCTAGGAAAACAAGCTGACTTACAAAGCTCAAATGGGCAGACTGGGTGGGCCATAGGCCCTTATCTGCCGACAGTGTCTATGTATCTATGTATGACAGTGGCTGTGCGCTCTGGACATGCAGGATGCCTACCTGCATATCCCTATCTGCCGCGTTTTTCGTTGCAAGGGGACCACTGCCAGTTCAAGGCTCCCCCCATTTGGTCTTTCCTCGGCGCCCCGAGTGTTCACCAGATGCCTTTCAATGGTAGCGGCCTACCTGCATACCCAGGGGGTTCAGGTTTCCCTGTACCTGGACGACTGGCTCCTGGCGGCCACTTCCAGGAGGAGCTCCTGCACTTCCTTACCTTTAGCCTACAGGTCTTCACCAGTTTGGGTATTACCATCAGTCAGACCAAGTCCCATCTGATCCCGTCCTAGAGGCTCCAGTTTATCGGGGCGATCCTGGACACGACCTCCAGCATGGCTTTCCTGCCACTGGACAGGGTGGCTACACTCCAGGCTCAGGTCAACCTGTTGTCCAGCCGAAGGCGGGTCAGTGCCAGGTCTGTCTTTTGCCTCCTCGGGCTCACGGTGGCTTCTATTCTGACAGTCCCTCACGCTAGGCTCCACATGAGAATCTCTCAGTGGACACTTCGGTCTCAGTGGGATCAGTTGATGGACGACCTAGATCTTCTAGTTCTGGTCTCCAATCGTATGGCTCGGGACTTGCAGTGGTGGATGGTTCAGGATAATCTTTGCAGGGGAGTTCCCTTCTGCCTTTTTCCCCCTCTCATACGCTGACAACAGATGCCTCTGGTGAGGGTTGGGGAGCCCTTCTGGGGTCTCACTGGACCCAGGGCTCCTGGTCCAGGCTTGAGCGCACACTTCACATCAATGTGCTTGAGCTTCGGGCCATCTTGTATGCTCTTCAGGCTCTGCATCTGTATCTGCTTCCCAGGCATATGGCTGTCCAGACGGACAACATGCGTGTTGTCTGGTACATCAACAAACTGGGAGGAACTCTTTCCTACCCTCTCTGCAGGGAAGCGATGTGAGTTTGGGATTGAGCAGTGCAGCACAACCTTCATCTCTCGGCAGTTCATGTACCTGGGGCCGAGAACACGTTGGCAGACCACCTCAGTCGGCGTTCTGCTTTCCCTCATGATTGGGAACTGGATCAGAGGGTAGTAGACGACATCTTTCTACGCTGGGGAACTCCTCAGGTAGACCTGTTCACGTCTCCTCAAAACGCAAAACTTCCCGCCTTCTGCTCGCTTGCTGCAGGGCGTGGCATTTTTTGGAGAGATGCTCTGTCTCTAGACTGGAAGAGCAGGTTCGTCTGTGCCTTCCCCCTGATCCCGAGGGTCTTACAGAAACTCAGCTCAGAAGGAGCTCGCATGATCCTAATCACTCCTTTCTGGCCCAGGCAAGTTTGGTTCTCTCTTCTGCAACAGTATTCAGAGGAACCTCCTCTTCCGTGGTCGCATCTTTTGCTGACCCAGGATCAGGGGACCCTGGTCCATCCAGGCCTCAAGTCCCTTCAGTTGCACGCGTGGCTCCTGCACATGTAGCTCAGGCCGGATTCGGGGTTTCCCCGCTGGTGGCTGAGATTCTGATGGAGGCCAGAAAGCCCTCCACTAGATCTACCTATGCCATGAAATGGAAACTGTTCTCTATTTGGGCCACTTCCAAAGATTTCGAGCCATTCTCTTGCTCTGTTGGACGACTTTTGGTTTACCTGCGCCATCTCTTTGATCTGGGTCTCCGTCATTCCTCTCTAAAAGTTCACATGCCGGCCATCTCTGTTTACCATGTTCCCTTCGGAGACAGAACTTTTACGCAGTTGGAAGTCTCTAAGACTTTTCTTTGAGGGGGTTCTCCACTTCAGATCCCCTATTCGTGTTCCTGCCCCTCCTTGGGATTTGAATTTTATTCTTGAGAAGCTTACCCTGCCTCCTTTCGAGCCGGCAGCCTCAACAGACCTGAAGTTCCTTTCCTGGATGGCTCTCTTCCTAGTGGCCATTACTTCTGCTCAAAGGATTTCCGAGCTTCAGGCCCTCATGTGCAAAATCCTGTATTTGATTTTCCTCAAGAAACGTGTGGCTCTGCGTACCAACCCTAAGTTTCTCCCTAAGGTGGTAGCGGAATCAATGCTGAATCAATCCATGGAGCAGCCTGCTTTCTTTACGCAGCACTCCAATCAAGGGGAGTACCTCTTGCATACTTTGGATGTTCACCAAATTCTGAGATACTACACCAGCAGGACGAAGGATCTCAGAAAGACTGATCAACTGTTTGTCTCTTTTTCTAGTAAAAGAGAAGGCAACTCTGTTTCTAAGCAATGCCTTTCTAAATGGTTGGCTCATTGTATCACTTTTTGTTACGACAAGTACAAGACCCTGCCGGGTCAAGTCAGGGGCCACTCCACTAGAGGGGTTGCCTCTGCTGTTTGTTTCAAGAATGTGTCAGCGGCAGACATCTGTGCAGCCGCAACTTGGACTTCTGTCCATACCTTTACGAAACATTACAGTTTGGACATTGCCTCTCACGTAGAGCTGGCTTCGGGTTGGCTGTTATGCAAGGTCTTCTTTCATAAGACCTTCATAGCCAGAAGATCTACGTTTGGGTAGTTTTCCTCTTCCTGTTTGCTTCTCCTTGTTCCAGACTGCTTGAGACTCAGTCCTATAGGTAATTACCTACTGCAAGAGTCCTCTCGAAGTAAGATAGTACAGTTACGTAAGAACTTACCATAACAGTAGATCTTTGAGAGAGGCTCTTGCAGTAGGTAATACTTTCCCGCCCTCCATCCCCCTAAGCTTTTTCAGCTCCTTTTCCAGGGAAGGAAATATCCGCTTCTCTCGCTCTTGCCTTTTTTCCCTATGGAAAAGAACTGGATAGGCGGTGGGGGACCGCCTTTTATACTTACGCTGCCTGATCGCCTGTCACCTGACATGGGGCGGTCCCTGCCAGAGACTGCTAGCAGAAATTTTTCCATGGGGTCCTGACGCCCGTCAGCTTCAGTCCTATATGTAATTACCTACTGCAAGAGCCTCTCAAGATCTATTGTTACGGGTGTTCCACGTGAACTGTACTTTTCCCTTAGGGAAAGGGGTTTACTCCCATTTTTTTCCTGGTTCCAAAAAAGACTGGGGACTTCAAACCCATACTCTGCTTAAGCCAGCTAAATCAGTTTGTCGAGTACAAAAAATTTTGGATGCTGACACTCCAGAGCCTCCTTCCACTCCTTATGGAGAACCACTGGCTCTGTGCTCTGGATATGCAGGATGCCTACCTGCACATCCCCATCTTCCCCAGCCACCGCCGCTTCCTGCGCTTTCGCCTCGTGGAGGAGCACTTTCAGTTTCGAGCGCCCTTTTTGGTCCGCCTTCAGCACCACAGGTTTTTTACCAAGTGCTCTGGTGGTCGTCGGGTTTTATGCGCAGTAGCGTATTGCGCTTTTCCTTTATTTGGACGACTCGCTGACTTCGATTCCCCGTCCAGGATTCTTTTGCTAGAGGCTCTACCTTCACCCTGGACCTCTTCAACAGACTAAGGATCACAGTCAGTGTTCCCAAGTCCTCCCTCATCCCTGCCCAGAGACTACAGTTTATTGGGGCAGTCCTGGATATGGTCTAGTGCAGAGCCGTTCTTCCTCCAGACAGGGTGGAGACCCTTCTCTGTCAGGCTTCCAAAGTGGCTTCTCACAGGGCCATCCCGGCTCAGGAGGTCCTGTGCCTTCTGTGCCTGATGGCGGCCTCCATCACGACCGTTCCCCTGGCAAGGCTTCACTGAGGGTCACTCAGTGGTCCTAGCGGGTGCAGTGGGATCAGCTCCTGGACGACCTGGACCATTCGGTACTGGTCTCCTCACCGGTTCAGAAAGAGTTGCATTGGTGGATGGATTCTCGTAATCTTTTCTTGGAGCTTCCCTACCGGAGCCCAGCACCCTTGGCTTCCCTCACCATGGTTGCCTCGAATATGAGGTGGGGAGCACCAAGCCTAGGGACTGTGGTCCAGCTTGGAGACTTCTTTGCATATCAGTGTTCTGGAGATGAGGGCGGTCCTGTACGCTCTACAGGCCTTCCAGTCCCTCCTTCCCAAGGGATTAGTGCTAATCCAAACGGACAACATGTCAGTGGTTTGGTATATCAACAAACGAGGGGGAACCCGGTCGTACCCCCTGTGCCAGGAAGTGACGAGGGTGTGAAACTGGGCAGTCCAGCACCATCTGGTCTTAGTGGCCGTGCACGTTCCAGGCATTTTAAATGTCCTGGCGGACAGTCTCAGCAGGATTCTGACCCTAGCTCATGAGTGGGAACTGCATCAGGAAGTGGCGGAATCCATCTTCCTACGTTGGGGGCATCTGGAAATCGACATTTTCACCTCCGAATCCAATGCAAAACTTCCCAGCTTTTGCTTGCTCGTTCCAGGGCACGGTGCTGTTTGGAACGATGCATTGTCTCTCTCTTGGACAAGGAAATTTTGGTATGCCTTCCCTCCATTTCCCATTCTACAGAGGGTCCTTCTCAAGCTTCAGGTGGAGAGAGAGAGCAAAGATGATCCTCATCGCTCCTCTGTGGCTGAGACAGATCTGGTTCCCACTGCTGCAACAGCTCTCCAGGGAACCACCGGTTCCACTTCCAGTGACACACGACCTCCTGACCCAGGATCAAGGTAGATTGTTACATCCAGGGCTCAGGACCTGCATTTTCATGCATGGCTCCTGCAGACATAGCGCTCTCTCGCTTCGGGGTCTCCTCCCGGGTTACTCAAGTCCTCATTGAGGCCAGAAAACCCTCTACTCATTCCACTTTTGCCATGAAGTGGAAACTGTTTTCCATCTGGGTGACCACTGAGGGTTGGAACCCCTTCTCTTGTTCTGCCCCACAAGTCTTGGAATACCTCCTTCACTTGTCAGACTCTGGTCTATCGTACTCTTCTTTGAAGGTCCACATTTCAGCTATCTCGGCGTACCACGAGCTGGTGGATGGTAAACACGTGGCTCAAAAACCTTTCTGAAAGGGATTCTCCATCTGAAACCCCCCATCCGTAGCTCAACCCCTCCTTGGGACTTGAACTTCGTCTTGGATAAGCTCACCCTTCCTCCTTTCGAGATGGCTATGAGCTGTGACTTGCGCCTTTATTTCTTGGATGGCGCTGTTTCTCATGGCCATCACGTCAGCCCGAAGGATTTTGGAGTTTCACACTCTAGTCTGCAAGGAGCACTATCTGATTTTCCATAGGGACCGGGTGGTCCTCAGAATGCATCCGAAGTTTCTTCCCAAGGTGGTGTCAGAAGCCACGCTGAATCAATCAGTAGAGCTTCCTGTCTATTACCCGTCCCCCTCTAACAGAGGTGAGGCACTCCATCATACGATGAATGTTCATCGGATTCTCCGGTGTTACTCACCAGACCACAGAATTCCATACCTGTGAACAGCTGTTCGTTTCCTTTGCCCCTAGATCGAAGGGCAAACCGGTTTCTAAGCAGGGCCTGTCCAAATGGTTAGGCAACTGCATTAGATTCTGTTACCAGAAGTACGAAAATGGTCAGATATCATTATTATATGGAATTTATTACATACTAACATACTAAAAGCCAGCAGATTAGGCCTGACGGTCTTGCATGTCTGCTTGGTAGCCAGCCCTATTGGGCGCTCGCTCTCCCACCCCCCAAGAGGGTCATCTTCGGCTTCAGTATACCCATGCACCTGTCCCACCCCCTCTTGAAGCCCTCCACTGTGGCCTCCTCCACTAGCCTCCGGGGAAGTGCATTTCATGGCTCCACCACGCTGTTCGTGAAGTAATGCCTTCTACGTTCTCCCCTGTAATTGCCCCCCTCCAGCTTCCACTCATGCCCCCTGGTTGAGCCCCTTTCTTTAGCCTGAACATTTCTTTGTCTCTGCCCCTGTTAATCCCTTTCACATATTTGAATACCCCTATCATGTCCCCCCTTTCTCTCCTCTCCTCCAGTGAATACAGCCCAAGGGCTTCCAGCCTTTCCTCATAGGTCCTCTCCGTCATGTCCTGAATCATCCTGGTTGCCCTCCTCTGAACCCTCTCCAGCAGTGCTATGTCCTTCTTAAGGTGAGGTCTCCAGAACTGCATGCAGTGCTCAAGCTGCGGCCTGACCGAGGCATTATACAGAGGGAGTATAATCTCCCTCCTCCTGGACGTGATTCCCCGCGCCATGCATCCCAGAATCCTGTTTGTCTTTGCCGCAGATCTTCTGCAGTTTTCAGTGTTATTCATTTTGGTATGTACCACCACCCACAGGTCCCTTTCACTCGTTGTGGCTTGCAGTGAGACCCCCCCCCCCCGAGTGTATACATGACCTGGGTTTCTGACCCCCCAGATGCAGCACCCTACACTTCCCTGGATTAAACCTCACTCCCCACCTCCTTGACCGCCCCTCCAGGGTATCCAGATCTCTCTGGACTGTCTCCCTCTTTTCATCCCTGTCTGCCAGTGCTCCCAGTTTTGAGTCATCCGCAAAGAGGCTCATCCTACTCCTAACCCCCCTCCCTACATCGGAGACATAGGCATTGAACAGGATTGGTCCCAGCACTGAACCTTGGGGTACCCTGCTGAAGATTTTCCTAGGGGAGGAGACTATCCCACCAACCACTACCCTCTGTGTTCGCCCCATTAGCCAGTTTTCTACCCATCTAAGCAACTGCCCCCCCATCCCCCTTCCCCCCCAGCTTTGTCAACAACCCGATGTGGGGTACCGAGTCAGACGCCTTACTGAAATCCAGAATAGGACATCCCCTGGTCTTTGTCAGTCCAGGGTCCCGTCACCCAATCGTAAAAATCTATGAGGTTGGTCTGACACTATCTCCCTGGGACAAAACCATACTGTTTGTCATCCAGGTGCCCCAACCTTTCCAGTTGCCTCCCGAGCTTTTCCTTGATGAAGCCCTCCGTTAGTTTACCCACCACAGATGTTAGTCTGACAGGCCTGTAATTTCACATCTCCTCCCTAGACCCCACTTTGTGGATAGGCATCACGTGGGCCATCCCCCAGTCTTGAGGCACCCATCCTGTCCGCAGAGAGGCGTTGAAAAGTGCAGCAAGCAGAGCTGCTAGTTCGTCTGCCAGTTCCTTCAGAACCCTCGGATGCAGCCCAGCCGGTCCCGGTGCCTTATCATTTTTTAGCGCCTCCCTCACCCTGTCCTCTGTGATTTTTCCCTCCCAATCCACCCCCTCAGCTAAACACCCATCCCCTCCTAGGCCTGGCCCACCTGGTGCCCCAGCCTCTTCCGGTTCTCTCGACTCCATCTGACCTCTCCGCTCAGCTGTCTCCCCCACCCTCCCTTCCGGCTGAATGGATCCCCTGTCTCCTTCCATAAATATTGAGGCAAAGTACTCATTTAGCAACTCTGCCTGCTCCCCCGCCCCCTGAGCCCATCCCTCCCCAGTCTTGATCCTGGAGATCTGTGCTCTCCCTTTTCTCTTCTCCCTTATGTACCTATAGAATCCCTTTCCTCCCCTGTGGCTATCCCTAGCCAGATTTTGCTCCATCCTCGCCTTGGCTCCCCTCACCACTCTGGTGACCATCCTTGCTGTCAATTCGTAGTCTCCTCTCTCTCTTATCCTCACTGGAGCACTTGAAACATGCATAGGCAGCCTTTTTATCTCTCACTGCCTTTTGCACCTCCCTGGTCCACCAGCACGGCTTGTTGGCTCTACCATTCTTATGCCTTACCCTTGTACATGAGCTAGTAGCCCCCTGTACTCCTTTCTTAATGGTCTCCCACAAGCTACCAACATCCATGTCTGGCCTAATCTTGTCCAAGCTCCCCCTTAGAATCCTGCCCATGCCCACGAAGTCCACCCCCTGAAGTCCACTACTACTCTTTTGGAGCGGTTACCCCCCAAAAAAAAAACACCAGAAACCAGACCGTGGCATGGTCACCACCCGCCAGTGGGCTACACACCTCCAGACCCTTTATCTGGTCACTGTCTGCAAGGACAATGTCCAGGATCCTCCCCACCTGTTGGACCAGAAAGGCATCCTGAAACACATCCATCAGTCTCTGCTCCCTGGCCACCGCTGATGTCATAGTGTCCCAATCTGCCCCCGGCATATTTAGGTCCCCCAAGACCACCACCCTACCCTTCCCATGGTCACAGTGCCCCTTGATGTTCTCAACTAATTTTTCATCCAGGGCCTCATCCATCGCGGGGGATCTGTACACCACCCCCTATTTTCAGTCTCCTGCCTCCCCCCATTTGCAGGGTTACCCAAATCGCTTCCACTCCCCCATCAGCCTCCTCCACACCACTTACCATTATGCCATTTTTGACTATCCACATTACACCCCCTCCTCTACCCCTCCTGAATATTGTGTATCCCTCCAAGTTTAGGTCCTGGTCATTCTTCTGGGTGGCGCATGTCTCCGTAATCGCCGCCACATCCGCTGATCCCTCAGCCAGCATCGCCTGGAGCTCGGGCATTTTCTTGCCCAAGCTCCTGGCATTTATCAGGACCATCCTCCACCCCATCCCCCACTCCTTCCCTCGTCTCAGCCCTGCGCAATCCCTATTTGCCCTTTCCTGCACAGCTCTGGCTTTATTTACGTTGCAGTCACCTGCCCTCTTTTCGTGCCCTAGACCTGGAACCTTGAGCACCCCCCTGATTCCATTTCTTCACTTATCCCTCCCCCCTTTACAAGTTTAAACCCCACTTCTCACCTATGAATCCAGCGAGTTTTAGTTTCAGGACCTCCCTCCCCTCTAAGCTGAGGTGTATCCTATCCTTGGCATATAACCCCCTTGTCCTCCCATGCGTCCCCCCAGTCCCCCACCAGCCCATACCCTTCTGACCTGCATCAGTCCCTGAGCCACTGGTTCACCCTTCTGGGTTTATGCTTGGCCTCCCCAGATGCCCTAGGTACAGGTAGAATCTCCGAGAAGGAGATTGAGATTCCTGTAGAGTGGCAGACCCTGGCCAGTTCCCTAAACCTCGCCTGGATTTCCAGTTCACTGTTCCCCTCCAAATCGTTTGTGCCCAGATGTACTAGGAAATTTGGGGATAGCTGGAATTTGGCCTTGTGAACAGATAGGCCTGGGATACATTTAGTCTTGACTGGGCTGCTTTTTCCCTCCCCTACCCCCTCCCACTGGATATCCCTGGTCATGGAGTCGCCCAGCAGGATCACCTTCACCCCCCCCCTCACTTACTAACCGTTTTGATCCCTTCCAGGCTCTTCCTTGTTTCATTGATCCCCAGATTACTCTTCCCACCCCCTTCAGTCCGAGGATCACTAGTCTGTGCATGCCCTACCAAGCTCTTTCTTCTGCCTGAGACTCCCAGTTTACTCCTCGCGCCCCCAGTCTCATGGGTGGTACTGATTGCCCCCGATCATCCCCAGGTTCCTTTTCTGGGCCAGAATCCACAGGTCCCCACCCAGGCACCCTTCTACTGCTTCCCTCCTTGCCTCCAACCCCGCTCCCCACCAGTCTTGTCTCCCCACCCTGTCTGGCATATTTCTCCCTACCTCCCTTCCTCCTCCCTCCCCACCTCATCCGATTTCTTCTGCCCTGATGCTGGCCTTTCTAGAGTACCCGCTACTCCCGCCTTGGCTGACTTCCCCACCCAGTGCCTGCCTGGCCCCAGTCCCCCGGCCTCGTCCTGTGCTCCTCCATCCCCTTTCTCCCTCCAACCTTGGCTCATGCCTCTCCTCCCTCTCCTCTTGTGGATGTGGCCATCTCCCTGCCCCCGGCTTGCTGGCCAAACCCTTAGTGCCTGCATGCTCCCTCTGTTCTGCAACCTCTCCTGCCCCAAAACTCCCCGGCTTACTGACCAAACCCTCTCTGTCCGCATGCCCCCGCCAGCCTCTTCCACCTCCTCTCCTGGGTACAGCGTGGTGTATCTATTACTAAGTGTGATGCTTGCCCCCGACTTGCTTTCTCCTACCCACCTCTCCTTTGCTCCCTCTGATCGTCCACCCTGCTATTAAGTGTTTTCTGTCTGTTGCTTATATTGTGCCCTTCCCCTCCAGAGTACCCATAAGGTTCATGTCCACCTGTGGGCTGGGGTATACCGTAGTTGCCTCGCCCACTCTCATGATGCCCTTTCCACTCCTTTCCTCCCCGTTCCTCCCCCTCATGCCTTCCAGCTTTCTTCTGTTCCCCACAACCTCTTCCCTAAGTCCTGTCAGCTGAAAACACACTGAACCCCCTCTGAACCTCCATGCCCAGTTTAAGATTATTGCTGCCTCGCACCCAGTACACCCAGTCACCCTACCGAAGATGCCCGCTCTGGCCAGCCCCATATCTACCCTCATTTTGGTGTGAGCAGTACAACCCTCTTGCAGAACCAATTAGGCAGTAGCACACAGGGACCCTAGCTGTTTGTCCCCTCTCCCACCAAAACTCGGATTACAAAACTTTTCCCTGTTTCCCTACAACAGCCAGTTTATTCAGCCCCAGTTCTGAAATAGAGATTTTGCCTACCCCAACGAAGATCAGTAGCAATAAGCAGTTCACAAAGTTTGCCTTCTCCCACCACTGTGGTCAACATACACAATTATACAGTCTGATCTAATGTGTTCCCCTCTGATAGCAGCAGAAATGTTGGCCCAGCATACAGGACCCTTGACCCCCAATCAGCTATAACCAGTTCACCAGCCTTAGTATTAGTCAGTTCACAGTTGTCATGTCCCACAGCTGCAAGTAGCAGTTAGTCAATGGTGCCCAAGCAGGCACAGCATACAGTTCCCTTTTCCCTCATTCAGCAACAATCCACATCACTCTCTCTCAGCTTGCCCTTCTCCAAGGTAGCAGGTAGTCAGTGGTGCCCAAGCAGGCACAGCATACAGCTCCCTTTTCCCCCAGTCAGCAATAGTCCAGGACACCCACTCACAGCTTGCCCCTCTCCAAGGCTCCACCCCCACTGACCATTTAATAGAGGTCGGAACCGGGGTGGGTGGTGTGGGACAAGAACAGTCCCCAACAGCAACAAACAGCTGTCCTGATGCAACTGGGCTAATGGCCTTTATAGCCCAGTTGCACAAACCAAAATTCGTACCTGGTGTACAGTTGGCCCTCCGCACAACTCCCTCGCATTGATGGCTCGGGTCGGCCTGGTCCTGCTCCCACTACCAAACTTTTCTCCGACCCGATGTGGTCACATCCTGTCCCGCTGCCGATGCGGCCCCGGAATTGCCTGACAAGAACACTCCCCACAGCAGCAAACAAATGTCATTACCTTTCAGAAAACTTTGAAAAACATAATACAGTATTTGGGACCGGATGGGATACATCCTAGAATATTAAGGGAACTACGGGAGGTGTTGGCGTCACCACTGGCAGTATTTTCAGTGAGTCACTCGATACTGGAGTGGCTCCGGAGGACTGAAGGAGGATAGATAGAGTCCCTCTTCACAAAAGTGGCAGTAGGGAGGATGCTGGAAATTACAGATCAGTCAGCTTCACTTCAATAGTGGGGAAGATTATGGAATCACTACTTAACAAAGGATCGTGGAACATCTTGAAGCCAGCGGAGCACCGGATCCAAGATGGCATGGATTCACAATGGGAAAACCATGTCAAACAGATCTCATTGATTTCTTTGACTGGGTGATTAAGGTCGTGGATCGGGGGAAGCAGTGGATGTGGCCTACCTGGATTTCAGTAAGACCTTCAATACTGTTCCACATAGAAGACTTGTGAACAAGCCCGGCAGGCTGGGAGTGGGTCTCAAGGTGGTAAACTGGGTTAGGAACTGGTTGAGTGATCGAAGACAGAGGGTCGTGGTAAATGGTGCTCAATCTGAGGAAAGAAGGGTTACCAGTGGGGTGCCACAGGAATCAGTCCTGGGCCCAGTCCTGTTTAATGTCTTCGTAAGTGACATTGCAGAGGGGCTGGAGGGGAAGGTATGCCTCTTTACGGATAACACTAAGATCTGCAACAGGGTGGACACTCCGGGAAGGGTGGAAAAAATCAGGAGGGACCTGGGTAAACTGGAGGAATGGTCCTGAGTGTAGCAGCTGAGATTTAATGTGAAAAAAGTGCAAAATCATGTATTTGGGGCGCAGGAACCCAGGGGAGGATTACATGGGGGGGGGGACTGATGGTCACCAAACAGGAAAAGGATTTGAGGGTGATCATATCTGATGATCTAAAGGTGGCTAAACAGTGTGCCAAGGCTGTGGAGAGAGCAAGCCAGTGGGATGCTGGTGTGCATAGGGAGAGGTATCACCAGCAGAAGGAAGGAGGTGGTGGTGCCATTGTATAGATTATTGGTGAGGCCTCATTTGGAATACGGTGTCCAGTTCTGAAGGCCGCATCTCCGTAAGGACGTAGACAGGGTGGAAGCAGTTCAAAGAAGGGCAACAAAGATGGTGCAAGGCCTGCACCAAGAGTCATATGAGGAGAGACTGGGAGACCTCAATATGTATACCTTGGAGGAGAGAAGAGATAGGGCAGATATGATAGAAACCTTCTAATATCTAAAAGGCATAAATAGGGTACTGAAGGGTAGCATTTTTCAGAAAAGGAGATGTCCAGGAACGAGGGGGCATGACATGAGGTTGGAAGGGGGTAGACTACGGGGTAGCGTGAGGAAGTATTTCTTCACAGAAAGGGTGGTGGATGCATGGAATAGACTCCCAGCGGAGGTGGTGGGGGCAAACACGGTGGGAGGATTCAAGCATGCATGGAACATGCATAGGGAAACCTGTAGCAATAGCAACAAGGAAGTAAGGCCGGAGATCAAGTAGGACTTGCGGCTTTTACTGTAGGCAGAGAAAATGGGCAGACTAGATGGGCCTAGCAGTCCTTATTTGCTGTCAGTTTCTGTGTTTCTCGGCGTGGATGCGCACATGTGGAGGCACACGCACGTCGTACTATGAGACACCCTCCCTTCGCATCACCCCTTCCCGCGTGCGCCGTCACCATACCTCCACTCAGTGACAGCGGAACTACTTAGGGGTGACCACCTTCCCGGCAGAGGAAAGCTACAGTTAGGTGGCTCAATTCTGCTTCCTCCTTCCCCTCTATGCTGGCTTCCCGATGACCCGAGGTCATTCCTGAACTCTGGTCACTGGCATGGCACGAGGTAAGGAGTCCAGTGCCTCAACCCTTAGTGGCACTGGGCTGGCTAGAATGTCAGGATTTGTATGGGAGACCCATGTTTTCACAGTGTCTAATTTCTTCTGAGGGCTGCACATTTTAATGATCATAATTTTTAGTCCGGTAGCTGATGCAAATATAGACAAGGATGTGAGGGGGCAAGATAGGCCTGGGTTTAGTTTAATATTCCCTGAGCAGAGGAGCAGTACTGCAGTAAGTTTCTTTAACCTGTGCCTCGAACGTATGTGTTCTTTCTTGTGTGGGGCTGTAGTGTGGTGGACTGCTTCATAGAAGGATAGCGGCAGAAGGGTGAGGTTACATGTGAAAGTATGATGGCCCAGAAAACTACTGGGTGTGATAAGATGAGAGAAGATGCAAAAGAAATAGATAATTCGTCCCATAGGGGTGGAGATTGAGCACATGAAAAGAATTTGGCAATATATGGGTGGTAGGTGTGGTTAACATGGGCTCAGTGTGGGGAGACAAACAGGGGCAGGTTAGAAGCTGGAGTAACATCAGAGGGAGCATGATTGGCATTTCAAGGTGGAGTATGGGTGCGAAACCAGGTGTGCTATAACCTTTAGGGGTGTCTTTACATAGTTTGTGTATGAGCTGCTTGCAGTTAGGCAAGTTTAAAGGCAAAGGTTGTTTAAGACAGGTGTAGTGATTGTTGCTTGAGGCGATGGAGGATATACCTCAGGTGGAGTTGATTAGCTAGCTTGGCTCACTTCCAGGAGATGGAATTTGCCAAGTGGGAGTTTGAAGTGGGGGAAGCTAGGGTGTACCGTGCGGTGGGGAAGGCAGGGGTGCCCAACTGGGCTGATTGGTTCCAGGTGGCCTTTTATCCATAAAACACCACCTTAGGGTGTGGGGTGGCTAGTCTTACGTGGTGCCACGCGAAGCATGGTGCTGCACGCCTGGGGTAGCTGTTGCTGCTGGTAGGGCTGGCTTGCGGGAGGGTTCCGTGGACGCTGTCTGCCCTCACTAGCCCCTGAGGTGTAGCAGCGCTAATACTTTTTATGGAATTTATTGCTGTGCCAGGGAAAAATAGTTTCCTGTTGCTAGGTAGAGTATTTAGGAGATGCCCCTCACAACTGAGGCAGTCATATGTTTATAAGAATACTTTTGTACTTTTTTTTGCTCTTTAATAATTTTTTTTTTTATTGCATTTTAATGATGAGTTGAAATGGATTGCGGTAGAGATGGACTACAGCAGACATCAGTGTCTGTGACAGTGAGAGGTATCCTGTTGGCTCCATTCACTAACTGAGAGACGTGGATGTGAGTGCTATGAGACATGGCAGCTGGGGTGTTGCAGTTCCGACAGTGGGTTTGAGTGGGTTCTATGGGAGAGCGGGTGAAGGTAATTACACTCAGAAATAACGACAGGGATCCGGGATCTGTTGCTTACTGATATGCAGTGGGATCTAATGGAATGGATACGGGGTCCAGCCAAACAGGAGGGTCAGTATACCAGCCACCGGGAACAGCCTTGTGTAGCCGGGAGGGAGAGAACACAAAGCTGTGGTCTGACTGTGGCCTGCAGTTGGTTTAGGAGCTACAGAAAATTTCTACATATTACCAACAGCAGTAAATATGTTTTATTAAAAAAAAAAAAAAAAAATGTTTTGTGGTTTTTAAAGTGTGTTTGGATACTGGTAGGGTGTATGACTTAAAAAAGTGACACTATGTTTTAAAGCTGTGGTTTTGTGTCACCGTTTAGGGGGTAATTAATATGGCAGTTAGGTGATTTGGTTTCCGGGGGTTGGAGTGATTTTATTAAGTGGAGATTCCAGATGCGGCTGACTGGCACCTTTTGCGTGTGTTATGCCAGGATTTACCACGTCTAAGAGGTGCCAGTCAGCCAATCAAGTGTCAGAATTCTTGGACCCCATTGTATAACGGAGGATAACATGCCTCCTAAGGCGATTTGTGTAACTAGTATTGAAAATAACCAAGTTGGAGCAAATGAGAAAACAGGAGACATTATACGTAAGGGTAATAATACCTGGTCCTGCTTGTGTATTAATGCATGAAGTCTCAATAAAAACGATGAACTACATTTACTAGCTTATACTGACAATCTGGATGTTATAGGAGTATGTGGGACTTGGTGCGAACAGGGTGATGAAGGGGGGAAAAAAAACTTAAGGGCCATAAATTCTATAGAAGGGACCGGTCATTCAGATGGGGTGGAGGTATGGCACTATACAACAATACTGCAAGCATAGATATCTCTTCCAGGATCAGAAACAAAGATGGAATAATAGAGTCACAGTGGGATAAGTTGGAGCATAAAAAAGATTGCCAGTTGTAAACGGTGTATGCTAAAGGCCCCCAGATTGAGTTAAGACTACCAGTGATGATATCGAGCAATAAATAAAAGCCGCAGAAAGCACAAATGCTGTCATTATGGGTGGCTTTAATTATCCCAGGGATAGGTTGGATTGTGGAAGTAGGAAACAACCAAACTGAGGAAAACTTCTTAAACACTGTACACTAGAACAGTCAAACCCAACATGTTAAAGCAGCACTGTGCAACGAAAAATGTTTTTTTCCCAAAAATATTAGTTTCAATTATTGGTTTAGTGGTTTAGCCAGGAGTGGTCCATGACTGGAACAGACTTCCACAGGAGGTCGTGGCCAGTCCATTAGCCACATAATTTAAAACTAGATGGGATGCTTATACAAAACAAATCAAAATTTAGTAATATAGCTGGCGAGCATTAAGAACGAAAGTCCATCAGCTCTGTACGTATCCTATGTAAATAAAAATACTAATAGACCTGTCAAATCTACTGTTGTTTTCTGCTCACCATATTTTTCTTTTATTTCTTTATCCTAACCCTTGCCAGGTTTACAGTGGTATTTCTAAGCCAAATGTGGCAGCCATGGTGTCTTCTTGAGGTGATACCTAATTAAAACAACTATAAAATGCTCAGATTTTGGTGGACCTACAAAATGATACCACCAAATACTTGGTACTGTACTTGGTGCTAGAAGGAGGCTTTTGCTCATCTTGTTCTTCCGCCTTAACGGGGCCACTTTATGCCATTTTCTGATAGCTTCAGGCTATGCTGGCTGAGGGAACAGCGGATGTGGCGGCAATTACAGAGACATGGGCCACCCAGAGAAATGATTGGGATCTAAATTTGCAGGGTTACAGGATATTCAGGAAAGATGGGGGAGTGGGAAGAGGGGGAGGGGTTGCACTGATAGTCAGAAATTGCATATTGGTAGTGGAGTGGAGGAGGCTGGAGGTGATATGGGTAACCCTGCAAACGAGGGGAGGAAAAAAATTGATAATAGGGGTGGTGTACAGGTTCCCCCGCAGTGGAGGAGGCTCTGGAGGATAAACTGGTTGAGGACATCAAGGGTCATTGTGACCTTGGTAAGGGTAGGGTGGTGGTCATTGGTGACCTTAATATGCCGGGGGCGGATTGGGACACCATGACATCCTCTGTAACCAGGGAACAGCGACTGATGGATGTCTTTCAGGATGCCTTCCTGGTGCAACAGGTGGGGGAACCTACAAAAGAGGGGCGGATATTGTCCTAGCGGACAGTGACCAGATAAGGGGCCTGGAGGTGTGCAGTCCACTGGCGGGTGGGGACCATGCCGCGGTCTGGTTTCTGCTATATCGGGTTGGGGGGGACCGCACTAATACAGTAGTGGTAGATTTTCGGCGAGCGGATTTTGTGGGTATGAGTAGGATTCTACGGGAGAGGTTGGAAAGGATTAGGCCGGACATGGATGCTGGAAGTTTATGGGAGACCATTAAAAAAGGGGTGCAAGAGGCTACTAGGTCCTGTACAAAATTTAGGCGAAAGCATGGCAGAACCAGCAAGCCATGTTGGTGGAACAGAGAGGTGCAGGAGGCGGTGAGGGATAAAAAGGCTGCCTGTGCACATTTTAAATGCTCAAGGGGGGGGATAAGGAGCGAGGAGTGTATGAGCTGTTGGCCAGGAGGGTCACCAGAGTGGTGAGGGGAGCCAAGGCAGGGATGGAGCAAAGCCTGACTAGGGATATCTGGGGAGGGGCGGGGTTGGGGGGAATAATTCTATAGATACAGAAGAGAAAAGAGAGGACACAGATCAACAGGATTAAAATTGTGGGGGGATGGGCTCAGGAAGCGGGGGATCAGGCAGAAGTGCTAAATGAGTACTTTGCCTCAATCTTTGCAGATGGGGAAAAGGGATCCCTACAGGTTGATGGGAGGGAAGAGGAGCCAGCAAAAGCAAGAGGTCAGTCTGAGACCAGAGGATGGAGAGAGGCTAGGGTACAGGCAGGGACTGACCCAGAAGGGGTGGGGGAAGGGGAGAGATCACAGTAGAAAGGGTGAAGGAGGCCCTTCGGAATCTAAAAACTGATAAGGCGCCGGGGGCGGATGGGCTGCACCCGAGGGTTATGAAGGAACTGGCAGCTCCATTGGCTGCTCTCTTTAACATCTCTCTGCAGGCAGGATGGGTGACTCAGGACTGGAGGGTGGCATATAAAGGGGGGTCTAGGGAGGAGATGGGGAATTATAGGCCTGTCAGCCTAACGTCTGAAGTGGGCAAAGTAATGGAGGGATTTATCAAGGAGAGACTTGGGAGGCAGCTGGAAGGGTTAGGGCACCAGGATGATAAACAGTATGGCTTTGTTCCAGGGAGATCGTGTCAGTCCAGCCTCGTAGAGTTTTATGACTAGGTGACGAGGGCCTTGGACAGAAATAGGCTGGTGGACATCCTGGATTTGGATTCATTACCCCATAAAGGGCTGATAGCAAAGCTGTGGGAGATGGGAATGGGAGGACAGGAGCTTAAGTGGGTTGAGAATTGGCTTTGGGGGATAATTCAGAGGGTAATGGTCGGTGGAATGGTCTCCTCCCCTAGGAAGGTAATCAGTGGGGTCCCTCAAGGTTCAGTGTCGGGGCCACTCCTGTTTAATGTCTATGTCTCGGACATAGGGAGGGTGGTTAGGAGTAGGCTAAGTCTCTTTGCAGATGATTCCAAACTGGGAGCACTGGTGGACTGGGAAGTGAGAGAGGCAGTCCAAGGGGATCTGGATATCCTGGAGGGGTGGTCAAGGAGGTGGAGATTGAAATTTAATGCCGGGAAATGTAAGGTACTGCATTTGGGGGTCAGAAATCTGGGCCATGTTTACACCCGGGGGGGGGTCACACTGCAAGCCACAATGGGTGAGAGGGATTTAGGGGTGGTGGTAGACATCAAAATGAATAACTCTGAAAATAGTAGAAGAACTGCAGCCAAAGCAGACAGGATACTGGGCTGCATAGCCTGGGGAATTACGTCCAGGAAGAGGGAGGTGATGCTCCCTCTATACAATGCCTTGGTCAGGCCGCAACTTGAGTACTGTTTTCAGTTCTGGAGACCTCATCTGAAGTAGGACATGGCACGGTTGGAGAGAGTCCAGAGGAGAGTGACCAGGATGATTCAGGGAATGGAGGGGAGGACCTATGAGGAGAGATTGAAGGAGCTTGGGATGTACACACTGGAGGAGATGAGGGACAGGGGAGACATGAAAGGAGTCTTCAAGTATGTAAAAGGAATAACTGAGAGTGGAAACGAAAGCTGTTAGCTAAAAAGGGGGGGGAACAAACTGTACATGAGGAAACTGAGGGGAGAAATTATAGGGGAAACGAAGAGGCATTATTTCACTGAGAGGGTGGTGGAATCGTGGAATGCGCTGCCCAAGAGGCTGGTGGAGGAGGGCACAGTGGAGGGCTTCAAGAAGGGGTGGGACATGTACAAGGGGAATCTAAATACAATGAAGACCCTTTAAGGGGCTGGGGGGCGGGAAAGTGAGCAACCACTAGGTGGCTGGCTACCAATCGGATATGACAGACCATTGGGCCTATTCTGCTGGCTTTTTGGTATGTTAGTATGTAAATAGTTATCCAGTTTTGTCTTGAATATTGATACTGTGTTCGCATAGGTAATGTGTTACACAGTTTGCTGACTGTTTGGGTGAAAAGTCCTCTTCTGTCATTTTTTCTTGTATGCTTAATTTTGATTTGTTCAGCGTGGCACCTTAGGTTGAACTCCCTGTGTACATATATTCTGTCCCTGAACTCTCCCTTAGTTCATCATCTTGTGTTAGAAAATGGGCAAAACACTATCAGCTCTCTGATTGATTGGCTGAGAGTGAAAACGGGGGGTACATTAAGTTATGATAGATACTCGCTTTGAAAGAAGTGCCAACTCGAGGTGCCCCATTACCTAATAATCTCCTTGGGCACCCCGAACTGGCATACCGACCAGCCGCCATTTTTTTGCCCTCGCTAAATGACCGAGATGTTGTCAGTCCATAGCATCTCATGTGCCACCTTCCCCCACCTGCTGTGCCAGTGTACAGGTTAAAAATCAGTTTAAAACATTTCTTACGTGAAGCTTCTGTCCCTCGCTCTCCCCTGCAGGTTTTTTTTTCTCACTTTAACTACCGCGTCTTCCTCGCTCGCTCATTCACCAAGTCTCATCTTCCGTGACCAGTCTCATACACTTCCGGTTACTTCGCTGACTGCCTGCAAACTAACAAACTGAAAAACCATTAAATAAAAAAATATTTAAAATTGCCAATTCTCCTTGTGTTTGTCTGTGTGTCTGCAGCGGGAAAGGGCCAAGTCACGACCGTCAAATTTCACCACGCAGGACATTGAAAAGAAATCGCACCAATGTGGTGCAGTAAGAAGGGGACACACTAACGGGGAGGGCTGAAACGCGCTCTTTTAATTAAAAAAAAACCAAAAAAAAAACAGTACTCCACGGGGGGAGGGGGAAGGGACGCTACTGCAAATGAATCCATACAAACTAAAGAGACACTGCAACATAGAAAACAAGGCTTTTCATAGGCAGCAGCACCCTCTAGTGGCATTTCCTAAAGGGACTATTTAACAGACGCTCCTGTTTCTCATATGTTAATTACTTTTTTACCTATTTTTTCCTTAGAAAATCATTTTTATAAATTAAAAAAAAAAAAAATAGCCCATTTTCTAGCGCAATAATGCCCTCAGGGTGGGCAGTATAGAGCAATACCGGACCGAAAGGGCTATAAGGCCCACGCCCCTGGCCGGTCCGGTATTGCCCAATACCGCCCACCCTGGAAGGCATTATTGCTTGCTTATTTTAAACATCTGTAGCATATCGCCTGTGTACTGTTTTTCAGAATATAAAGTCCCTGTTTGTCCGGTCGTTCCTGATATGTATGATCTTTTAGTTCAGTTATCAATTTAGTTGCCCTGTGTTGCACCTTCTCAATATTGTCTACATCTCTTTTACGGTGTGGACTTCACATCGGTGTACAACAGTCCAGGTGATGGTCTTTATTTATGTTTTATACAGGGGCATTATGCATTGTTCTTGTCTACGGCTAAATGATTTCTTAATGCATCCAGGTAGTCTGTTGGCCGTCACAATTACTTTGTTACAATGATTGCCAAATTTTAGATCTTACTTAATATTCCCAGATCTTTGTCACTGTTCAGTTCCTTTAGGGTTATTTTGCTTAGTTGATACTTATGAAAACAGTTTCCCTTTCCCAACTGCATAACAACACAAGAGACGAGCAATTTCAGAATATGGTAGTGGGGATATTCAGTTTCAGAAAATGGCAGTGACACACAATTTGTGACAGGTGGGGGTGAAAAATATTGGAATCTGGTGGGGGATGAACAGTTTCAGAATTCGGGCGGACAGGCTTATTTGGAGTGTGTCAAGGGAGAGCAGTTTAAGAAGAAGGCAGAATTGTATTTTTGGAATGAACCAGGGGCATACACTTTCTTAATGAGACAGGGACACACAACTTAAGAATGTAATGGGGGAGCCCAGCCTGGTGGCACTGAGGGTTGAGGTACTGGACGCCACACCTTGTACCATGCCGGTGACCCAGGTTCAGGGCGACCCTGGGAGTCGAGGGGTCAGCAGGGGCACGAGGAGATGGATTAGCCGCGTAGGCTGCTCTCCTCACCAGGTAGGGACCCAGTCGTGCCCACTGCAAGGCTGCCCCGGGTGGAGGCCGAGAAGATAGTGCAGGCAGGGGCTGGCGGCTAGTATAGAAATTGCCCTTGGTCGCTGTGTTCGCGTCTCCACACGCTTAAAACAACCACAGCAAGGGAGGGACAGAAAAGTGGAAAAATGAAGCTGGCGGCTCCATGATGGCTCCCGCAATGCCCGCGCCGGCCCCTGCAGTCTTATGTTGGTCTCCGGGGAGTTCTGCCTTCGCCTTGGTCGTGTCATGGGGGGACTGACCCATGGGGGATTACCGGAGGGTCTGGAGTGGAAGGGTCGGGGACCAGAGGAAGCGAGCCCCTCCAAGGGAGAGTCCGGAGCCACCTGCCAGCTCCGAGGGGAGCATAAAATGTATATAGGAAAAAAAACAACGTGCCGGGAAAGCAATCTCAGAATGTGGCAAAGATAAACAATTTCAGAATGTGTATTCCAAAATTCTGTTCCTGCCACATTCTTAAAATTTAATGTACCCACCACTCTGCAAAGTTCTGCACCCCCTGCTACAATCATAAATTGTGCATCCCCCTCGAATCCAAAATTCTGCACTGCCTTCACTGTTATAAATTGAGAGAGCCTACTCATTGCAAATTTCCATGTCCCTACCACTGTCAAGTCCATGTCTCCACCACTTTCTGAAAGTGCACATCCCTGCCATAGTCTGTTTTTAGTGATGTTAGAAATTTTGGCCAGGACCCCAGAGGTTCAGCGAATTAAGTATTTGTAAGGGAAAGGAAATTGTTCCAAACAAAATATGCAGAAGACGGAAAGGAATGCACTTCAAAGTAGATCGATTAGTGCTTGGCACAGTAAGATGGTGAGTATTCCCAAAGCCTTAAGAGGACAGTAATAGATGATAAGATCTGTTTGGTATTCAAGTGCATTGCCAAGAACAAATTCAGTAAATGCAATTTTAAGCTGAAGTCAGAATTTGTTAGGCAGCTACTGAAGATCTTTGAGAATAAGGGGTAATGCATTTTCTAACTACTAGGATTCAGTTTATTTATTTATTTAAGAGTTTTACCAGGAAGGCACACTGAGCAGAATACTGCTCGATTTCAGGTGCGTCCTGGGGAGGGGGAGCAGAGGAGAAAAAAAATATACATAATAGTATATACATACAGAATAAAGATATTGTATACACATATATCTGTTTATGTATACAGAATATAGGATATGACCAGTCGGTGGTATAACTGAGATAGGTAGTAAAACAAGGACCTAGCAGCTAAAATTCATCACACACAATTGGTACAGTAGTACTGTGTGACAAAAGTCCTCAAAAACACACAACAGCGAGGCTGGGGAAAAAGATCCATATTTGACTATCCATACTTAGGCTGTCTTCCACTGAGTGTGCAGTCAAGCTTGACTTCTCCTCCATATCAGCTGTGTGGTTTCACAGTCCCCAAATCCTCATCCTCTGTATGCCATCATCTAGTGCCCTGCTACCCCATACCGTAGCAGCTTTGCCAGAGCTGACCCAAACCTGGCTGCGGGGAGAAAGATATACACCCAAGATACAAGTGACACTGAGGAGATTGAGAATTGATTAACCATAGCAACAAACTGCACCAGAACCAGCTACCGCACCATGCATACAAGATTATGCTACAGTGAAAGTATATTTGTTTCTAGAGTCCTTTAGCCACAGTTGTTAACAAGACAAAATCTAGTGAAAACACAGGGATAGGCCATCCCAAGGGGAAGGACTTTGAAGTGTCACGGAGCCTACCTGAAGCCGCAGACAGAGGCACACAGAAGACTTCAGAACCCTAGGAAACTGAGGTTGCTGAGGAGAGGGTTTTCTCAAAGGGTAAGCCTCTCCTGGAGGAAAAGGACTCCATGTTGAAGTACAACAGAATCCGGTGATGAAAACCAGTTGACAGTGGAGTCAGTGATCTTCAGCTGGGGTGAGCAAGACCTACTTTAGCAGTTTGTCTCCACCAAGGATGTCAGAGGCAAACAGTGGACAGAAAACCCAGAGAATTCCCTAAGCAAGGCAGATGGGCAGAGATGGGCATAAGGGCACCCTGTAGGGTAGCCTTATCAAAGTAACAGCATACATCAGATAAAGCACCCCAAAAAAGTCCAGCAAGAATCTGCATGGCAACTCCAGGGAGACCCATACCCAGAGGTGAAGATATCCCATAGTAAACAGCACAGCAGAGGCAAAGAGCGTGATATACATGCAGATTGCCCGAGGGGGAAATAATGCACATTAATGTGAAAAAAGTAATGCAGAATAGCAATAGATTAGTTGCAAAATTATGTAAGTTTTCAAGAGGGAATTGCAGAATGCAAAAAAGATGTCATATGGAAACATTGAAAAAGCAAAAAACAAAACCGGCACCACACAGCTGCAAACAAAGTTTTTATTTATTTATTTTTTGTATTTTTGCGTCTCCCCTGGTATCCCTGTCCAGCCACTCCTTTGGAGCACCTATGTCCCTGATGCTCTCCTGACTCCTACTGCCATCCACCAGCCCCAACTGCAGCTTACCTGGGTAGCCCGACGTACCCCTATGTTGGGAAGGTCCCTTTCGACTTGGGGGGTGCCTTTCTGTCAACACGCTGCGAGCTGGTCGGACTGACTCCAGGGCTTGTGGTGGCAGGAGCTGGTATAAATCTCATCTGGTTGGGCGGGGTGACCTATTTCTGCCCGCCCACCGCGGTTCTCGGCCTGCGTGGCGCAGGAGACCCTCGGGCGAGGCGTGCAGTGGTGTGTCGAGGCAGCACGTCCTCCATGTCTGACACCCAATCTGCCCGTAGGTGCCAAGGCTAGTCCCACCCCAGGAGGGAAGCATCCAATGGAGACTTGTAAATTCCCCTCCCTGCCAGTCTCCGCTCCTGGCACCCAGGCTGGGGCACGAACCTGGGTCGCTAGCATGCCAAGCGAACCCCTTCGTTCGGTGCCACAGAGCCAGCTTAAGTTTTATTTTAAACAATATAAAATACACATATCACAGCAGAATTGGGACAAACAAGAACCCCAGCCAGCTTCGCAGCTAGTGTGTCATTGGGGGGTGGGGGTGAAAACCCCAAGCATTTAAATAACAGTCTTGAAGCTATAGAGCATATTTTCATAAACTGCCATCTGAACTGCAAAGTGCGAACCATGGACAAATAACTATAAATACTTAGGATTAAAAACAATCAATTGCAGCAGATGCATTCGGACGACAGCTGTAGTGACTGTATGTCTGTAGAGCTACTGTGCTGCCTAAAACTCATATTAGTTTTTAAAGGGAAACTGTCATTTGCAGGTGCTCCTGCTCCTGCAAACGTTACCCTCTGGTTAAGCTTTTTTGAAAAACTCTCCTTTTTTTATGCGGCACAAAGTAATGCATTTTAATTTCTAAAAGTCCGCTACCTGGAAGTGTAGCGGATGATGGTGCGGCGCCACACCATGCGCTTCTATACAAATGTGTGGAAGCACACAGTGTGACGCCACACCATACATAATGCTTTAGCTCCAATGTCTGCTGCACTTCTGGGTAGCGGACTTTTAAGTAAAATACATTAATTTATACCAGATGAAAAAGGAGCTTTTTTCAAAAAAACTTAACCGGAGGGTAACGTTTCCCTTTAAAAACAGCCAACAACTACCTTTTCTGTCTGAGGTAATTCTGCTACCTTTTTTTAAACAGAAGATTTTTTATGTGATGTTCAGAGTCCCACAGTATGCAAGTAGTGGTTGTGGGGAATCAAACCCAGTCTGCTGGATGAACTGAGCTCATTCACAGCTCATTGCTCTAACCTCTAGGCTTTACTGCCAGCCCATTTTGATAATGCCTAGGAGATGTATTTTTCTCCATTTTTCAAATCGAGGGGGATTAACTGAGGCTGCATGTTGACCTTTTACTCCACCCATGAGCAAGGCCCTCTTAGACATGCTGAACGCAGCTGCTGGTGCTACTGCCTTATGCTTTCAGCAGGGGAGTGTTCCTTCCTCAGAGCTGTCTAAATATATTTTCAGTGTGATATCTTGTACCTGGATGGGGAAAATGTCTGATGACTTTCAAGTGCTAAAGCATACATAAACATGAGAGCAGCACATGAAAAAGCACAAACTCCCAAGTCAGCAGCTAAGTTTAATAACATCAGCAGAAAACAGTGTCTTGGAATCTATAAATGTATTTTTTTTTTTTTTTTTTTGGTGCCGGCATTGCCTAACCATGCGAATGGGCACACCAGGCTTCTGGGAACCTTCCTCCTCATACTGGAGGATGTCCTCTCCCCCCCCCCCCAGTGGGGCATCCTCACCGCCAGCGGAACTAATGTGGCCAGAGGGAGGTACCAGAGCAGCTCATCAACAGGAGCTGGCATTTTCCTGTTGGTTCCTCGGGGTGGGGGGATGTGCAATGACGACCTCGTCTGCCCCCATGTGTACTAGCTGACTGCTTGTGGTACCCCTGGCCTCCGCTGGGAGTGCATAGTGCATCGAACACTCTACCCCACCTCCCCACAGAGTAGGAGAGCAGTCCAACGGATGCTCCATCCTACTTCCCCCGGCCGTCCCTCTGACTCCCGGATCCGTTCCCGAATCCGGGTTGGCATCGCAGACGGCAATCATGCCTCTGTGGCAGCGGGATGGCTATAATTCTGTTTTAATTAGACTTGAATGGAGATTGTTAGTGTCAAAGCCATAGTACAGTAATTTATTAACAAAAGACTTTAAGCTTGATCCACACAGATGGGCTACATACGCTGTCTGGGCCACCACTCAGCTCTGCATCTGCATAGTGCCATACAGAAGACTGCATCCATAACCCCTCGCTTCCCCGATCTACACACGCAGTGGGAGTGAAGAAGGACTAGGGGAGTGGCAGTACGGGGCTAGAAAGCGGGCATCCACTTGGATGCCTGGAGTGGCGCTTGAGTTGTTCATTGTGGGATACTGGTCTAAACTGACCCCCCCTTTTTTTTTTATTTTATTTTGAAGGCCTCCCCCCAGCCCTCTGTATTACTGTAGAGGGCTAGGGCAACTGGCGCTGGGATTGAACGGGCCTCAGCGAGGGCCACGAGAGACTTGTGCAGAGAGGGTTGCAGCCAGTACTGTAAGGTCATCCGTCGAGTAGCAGCACTGCTCTCTTCATCCCCTCTTCAGCATGGATGCTGTTGTACAAATTGCACAGAAGTCCTCCCCTGACCTGAGGACCCATATAGTGGCACAAATCGGATTGAAATAAGTCCACACAGGAGTGAAATGGGGGCTGTGAATGTGATGAAGTCACTGTATGTGTGGAGCGGGACCTCTGTTCACTCCAAGTCTCCCTACATACGTCAGTGTTAGTGCGGAAGGTCTTCCTAGCACTTTGTGGGTCAGGCTCTTATTCTGTAAGCGCAACCTGTGATTTCTCTGACACCCCCAGCCCCCACAACCTGTACTATTCTACTTATGTTTATAGTAGATCTTTCACAGTTTACCATGTCTGTTGGGGCAGTAGCTTGCTGCTGGATGTTTGAATTGGGCTACCATAGCCCTAAAACTGTAGTGCAGTAAAGGAGGTTTTTACCTGAGAATTCAGTGCCGTAATGAAGGAGAGGTCCCATGAGTGTCATTGAATGCATCACTTTCACTTTATGTCCGCAGGGTGAAGTGTGTGAACCCTGTTCTTCTCGGTGGCAGTACCACTTGCTGCCTCCATGTCATTTGGCCTACCTCAAGTCCTGCTGTTGAATTAGTTCATTTATATATGTTTGTCTCTTTTGAGGAAATTATGAAAACGTTAATATTTGGACACAATTTTATTTATTGCCAGAATTTCTCTTCCCTTTATTTGTCATTACGAGGGTAATGTGCATGGAAAGAGGATCCTGGTCCCCCGAGAGTTCATCTACCTCCATTGTTTACTCCTCTGCTGAGTCATAATATCTTGGTGACATCATAGTTTGTTGCTGTTGAAATTATTTAGATTGTCACAAACAGGAAAGTTGACTTTAGCAAATGGTGGTACAGCAGGAACAGATTGACAGTAAGGGGCAAGAGTCCTGCATCTTTGTAAATTAACCTTGTAGTGAAGAATAAAGATAACAGATATACAGAAAATCTATAAAAAGATTAGGTGAAGTATGTCCAAATATTACCCTTTTCGAGGTTTCCCAAAAGTGACAGACTCGCTAATTATAGGGACCATAAAGTGAAATTGGCGAGGCTGGAATCACCTTATGAGGTTTGGGTTTATGAGGAACAACAAATGGCTTTTTATAGTTGAGACTGTTCTTGTCTTAGTTAAAACAAATGCCATCCATTATAGAACTGAACTGCTGATGCAAGTGACTGTATTAGTAGTTCAGCAGATTGATTATAGTTAATGTGGTAAATGCAGGTGGAAGATTAAAAAAAAAATTATATATATATATATATATAAAACCTAGAAGCAGCCTTTGTCAGCCGCCAGTTTAGGTTAGTAATCAAGAACAAGGCTGACTGGTTGCTGCTAAACCTTTCAGCTCCACTGAAATGGGTTGTGTAATTGACCTGCCATCATGCAAAATACTAGCTGTGATCAGCAGACAGAAGTGAGATAAATCTGTAACTCTTTAGAAGGGGTACATCCGGGTTTTATTTTTTAGAACAGGTTGAATTACTGCTCGTTTATATGGTGATGGAAGCTTGCTATTAGGGAATGTTACGGATAGAAACAATCCTGAATCCTGATTGGCTAAGACAGACTTCCAACCGGCCTGTTATCCCAGCACAACAGCCGAACTGAAAGTGCCTCCAGCACAGAAGGATTCTGCATTCACCCTCAAACTCATTCACCAACTCAGGTCCAGGGCTGATATGACCACAACACGCGTCTGACCTGGCAGCATTGGTAATGCCCATCTGCTGACACTCGTTGTTGAAGTTTTTTCCTCATGATTCAGGCGACATTTGTTCCCGCTCTGCACTTGTAACTGCCACCGTCCCTGCAGTTTGCCTTTGGACTACAGGGCTCTTTGAATAGCCCTTGCTGGGCCACTATAACTGCCACCGCCCATGCGGCTATATCAAAGGCCTTGATACGGCAGCAGTAACTTTCGCTAACTGTGTGGCTTCATGAGAAGCCCTGAAAAAGGCTGCTAAAACTGCCACCAACCACGAATGAAGTTCAAATACCTAAATGCAGTCTCACATAACTGTAGCTGTTATCGTTGCTGTTGGTGGTGGCTGCTACTCAGATGTCTTTATGGGGGGGTCATGTAGCTGCTACATGCACCCAAATTGGCCGTTGATGAAAACTGTGATCAGTGGCTGCTCCACAAGGCCTTGATTAGGCCACTAAAGAAAACCACAATTGGCCTGCCGTCACAGTGGTAGTGGTACCGCTTGAGGCGCTGATGACCCATGCTCAGGAGCAAACCCGTGCTGTTGGAGGGTCGATGGGGTGGGGATTATATGTCTGACGGACAGCTCTGCTCCAGGAAAGGGGTGGCGTGGAGCCCAGCATTAGCCTGGCCTCTAGCGGTGACTGGGGGGTTATGGTGCAGGGAACGCAAGAAGCAGCAGTGGGAGTGACAGGTGTCCTCACCAAGCACGGAAGCGTGTGTGGTGTTGTCACTGATGCGATTGGATGCACTCTCCATTACAACAGTGGAGAAGGAGGAGAAACCAAAAAATAATTCCTGGCCTGCAGGATGACTTTCAGCCATCCACAGACCATGCACCTGATGACCAGGCACTGCTGCATCATGGAATTCATTTGGTGGCAGGGGTTGGGAACCTGACCACCCTGCCGGGGGGTAAGCCCTGGAGGAACATGCAGGTAGGGTGAGCCCTGGAGATGTCTGGGTGTTGGGGTTGTGGTGGCAGGCTCGAGTGGAGCTACCCGGGGATAAAAAAAGGCACTAACTGCAACACAAAAAAAAAAAAAAACACATGGCATCTGTTCTCCAGAGGCCCTAGCCAGACCACTGAATTTTTTTTTTTTTTAAACTCTTACTTATAGCTTTACTTGTATGCAGTACAACAAATAGAACATAGGTAGACATCTCACATAATTTATATCACAGTATGACTCATTGAGAGTACAACATTTTTACAGTAAGGATTTTATGTCATGTCCCACACACTGATATTCATGAGGGGATATCAAAAAGTTACCTCCGTGAACAGGGATTACCACCACAAATGGAGTACAGTTACTGCGCATCCTATAAGGAACAGGATATGATAAAATGTTGCAACCTATGCCTCCTGCAGGTGAGACTTAGTCTCTCTAGTAAGTCTATACAGTATAGAATAAAGCTCTTATAAATGCTAGTTGATCATTGGTTTAGTTAAAATGTAACCTTCAAATGCTAATTAAAAGCTGTAGAACCAGTTAAACGTTGCTGTGAACTGTGTTGATTACTGCTGATGTAGTTTCAAAAAGCGATGAGCACTCCAAAATTTTGTAGGCAATCTACCATGAAATACAGAACAGTTTTCAACTAAAGCTATATTTTAGATTTAGCATCCATTTGAGAGGTCTCAGTGAGCTGTTGTTCAATGTCTTTTGCAATAAGGTTGACTAGATGCCACGGGTTGTATTTGCAGCAGCACGTTGACGCTGATTTCTTTTATGGCGTGAAACTTGCCTTAGTGTTAGAAGAAAGTTGCCCCCCACTGAGACAAGCATTCCAGATTTATAGGCTTATCATCCCGGCAACCCATTCAAACTAACATAAACAACACTAGCTCGTCTAGGGGAAGCAACTAAAGCAGCAATCAAAAGTGTGCAGAAAAGTCTATGGAGTGTGGGAACAAACTCTGTAGAATTCCTGGGTCATTAGAAACAGTACCTATGTTTAATTTTCAGTCTTGTCGTCCTCAACTTTCTGCTCTCGAGGACTCGTACATGTGTTGAACTTACTATGTTCTCTAGATTTTCAAGATCCCTCCTGAGCAAGCCATTTTCTTTCGCGAGGCCTGTGGAGACAGTAAGGGCTCTTTCAGCCATTTAGGATTCCTTTTGCGTCTCTGATGTGAGACTACCCATTTTGTTATTTAATGGCTTAAGCTGTGTCTGGAAGTCCTCCATCTGTTTGTCGAAGGATTGTATTGCTCTGAGAAGAGCCACATTGGTGGGTGGGTGGGTTGTGATGAGTCTGCATCATCTAGTGTGCTTTTCCAAGCTTGGCGGTTGCCCCCGACCACTGATTGAGGAGGATTGCAGGCATCCCTTTCCAACCTCAACAAAACACCTCAGAGCTTTTGCCTTTTTTTTTTTTTTGGCTTAGAGCTGCCATACCTAGCCACTTACATATACTGTTGGTGCCACCTGCTGGTAAGGTATCAACTCTGCAACAGCTGCTAGGAATACTTTTTCTGTTATTGTGGCTACAGCTAGAATGCAAACAGTGACCTTATTCCTACTGCTTAGATATTAATTATTACCACTTCAAAGTTTACTCAAACTTCTGCATTTTTTTCCTTTTTACTTGCATTGCTAATCAAACTCCTACATAAACTGCCTCAGCCTAGATTGTAACATACTTGAAAAGGCAGTACTGTAGGCCTCGAAATCTCGTTTATCTTTAGCTTTTCATTAGCCTAGTAAAGGTATTTACCTAGCAAAAAGAATTTCTTTTTGTTTGCTAATTTTTTGTATAATTTAAATAAAAGCTCTTTTCGAATAACCAACTAATTTAGAAACTAATGGATCAATTTCATAATCATGTGCACGCCAGGGGATGTGTTGTGATGGGATAATGGTACCTCTCAGATTTGCCCTTTGGCTTTGTGCTGTAACCCACCAGAGGCATGCCATTATCCCACCTCATAAAATGGGTAAGGAACATCATGGCTTGTGATTAGCTGAGGCAGACACCGTTATATTTACCTCAGCATAATGCCCAGGTGTGAAAACATACTGGAGACAGCCTGCTGCTTAACAAAAAAGCCCCTTAAAAAAGAAAAAGCTTAGAACTTTGAATTTTAAATAGATACAATTTTTCTAGCACACTTACCAACCCTCAAGATCCACTGTTCACCTTGCAGTTTGCTCCCTGCTTCATTTTTCAGGATGGCACTTTTTTTTGTTTGTTTTTTAACATCCTTTTGTGATCATCGTTAACCTCCAGTAGATTGCACCCCCAGCTGCTTAAGCCTGCGATACTGACTAACTGATGCATCTGAATCAGCGCTTACTCTCGTCCTGGACCTCTGAGCAGGCAGTGAGGACCGAGAAACTCGGCCCTTGCAGCTGAAAGCTGCTCACTCCTGATCTTCAGAGCAGGCAGTGAAAATGGGGACGCACCAAACGACAGTGGCCGGAAGCTGCAACAAGAGATAAACTAATAGAACTTTTTTTTTTGAGTGATCTTTTTCTCATCCCCCTATGTGCTCCTCGGCAGCCACTCCTTCAGGCTTGCCAAGGCAGTCCCCTGATCCATCCGTCCTCTGAGACTCTGCCTGCCTCAGATCGCAGCCGATCCCCAGGGTGACCTGGCGTAACCCTTTCGCCGGATGGGTCCCCCTCCTCCATGGGGGAAGGCACCAGCCAAGGGGCAGACCAGCGCTCCTATTTCTTTAGCCCCAGGGATGCTGCTGAGGCGGGGAGCTCAGTAGGACCTTTGATGGCCTCAGAGCGCGGGCAGCCATCATCCGGCTACCGTGAAGCGGTATTTCCGCTTTTCTGGTTATTCCCGCCTCTTTCTTGTATGCGTCAGCAGTGCTCCTGGTCTCCACCAGAGGCCACTGCAGCGCGACAAGACCCCACTACCCACCCCCAGGAGAGGAGAGCAGTCCTACGGATGCTCGATCCTCTCCCCCCCTGCCAGCCCCTGGCGACCTGAGTCCGTTCCCAAACCCAGGTCGCCGGCGTGGGATGAGGTAAGGCGCCAGCGCCTCAACCCTCTGCGCCACTGGGCCGGCTAATAGAACTTTTTAAACAAAATGAAACCATGCTTACACTCGGTCCCAGTCCTCACAGCAGACAGCAAGGACCGGGAACCAACTACGGAAAACAGCCAGAAACCGCAATAATGGCCGAATGGTTTAAAGTAATAAAACAGTTTGGAATTAGAAAAATATATACAGAGTCTGTCTCTCTCACTGCTGGTCCTGAGAGAAGGTAGCAAAGACTGGGAGACAGCAGGAGACATAATAGCCAAATACATCACAACTCCCCTAGAGACAGGTAACAGAGGAACTAGTCTATATTGAACAGCAATCTTTTTTTTATTTTATTGGTTTTGGTATACAGTTGTGTTTTTTTTCTTTTTTCTTTTTAGTATCTCTGTCCTATTTTGTAAGTGCAATAAGACACTCCAGGGTGGTCCTTATGCTGAGATAACCACCCACCCCGGGACATAGTGAGGCACAAAGGGACTTCTAGCCCCTGGAAGGATGTATCTTATTGCTTGCACAACACGCCTCCAGATGTGCTTTATTTTTTTAAAATGTTAATGCATGTTAATTATTTCCTGGTGTCCAACAGCAAAATTACAGTGTGGACACAAATGTCATCTCCAAAGAATTAGAATTTCTTGACATTCCATGCTTTATTACTAGACAGTTGCATGAAAGCAGGCTCTTAGTCTCTAAGACACTATCTGTTCCTGCTGCTTTTCTTACCCTGAAGTCATCCGTTTGTGGCATCAACATCATTTCCTTAGAAACTGATTGTGTTGACATAACCAGAGGATTATGACTTCATGGCAGGTGTAAACAATGTGAATAGATGAAGACTCAAGGGAAAAGATCCTGTTTTAATGAAAACTAATTGTGAAAATGGAAATTCCTGATATTCAAATATTTCAGGAAGTTTGTGTAACTGAGTTCTAGGAATATCAACTGTGATTACTTTTTTTGTTGGAAATGAAAAAACATCTCTTCGTTTCAGGCTGCTCACCTTGCTACACATTTTGTATCAGATATAATCCAAGATCTTTCTTGTTGTGTTCTTAGTCCTGTGCCCTAAAATCCAAACTCTGCCATTCACAGGACAGGGACAGAGTCTCTATTTAAGCAGGCGCAGGGGTTAAAAAGGCAACTCTGTTCTTTTTACGTAATGTTTTCTTCATTGCTTGCAGGTCTTACAGGGTTGAAAAATATTGGGAACACATGTTATATGAATGCTGCTCTTCAAGCGCTGTCCAACTGGTAAGTAAAACAGTTAAACTATCACCTGTAATGTGCTTGCCTTTTCCCATCCTGTATCATGTGATGGATGGGAGAATTTGAGGACCTGAAGTGAAATAGAGTGACCTCCACCCAGCTACTCAATCTTGCCAAGTAATGGTCAGGTCATAGGTTATCATTGCTATTAGCGATTAAAACATTTTCATTAAAATACTTTTTATATTAAGGTGTTTATCCTCTGGCCAGCTTGCCACCCTTAAAGCCTGGGTGTCTTGTAGCCAAAGCCCCTTGAATTCTGCGACTTCTTGGCCCTGGAATTTCCCGTTGAACTTTATTCCTGCCACAGATATAGGAAGTGGTGAGGAATTAATTGATCTTCCAAGAATCTGTCTTCACCATTGATTCCCATGTATGGGTGTGGGCCCAGAGGCACTAGATCCCCTGGGGAGCAAAGTTTTAGCCAGCGGGTGGCCATGGCTGCTGAGCTTGGTGCCTGAGCACCCCCCACGTGGTGCCACAAGCCAGCCAGTAATGGTTGATGGGCTCCCTCACCAACCTCAGTTCTGTTCTTCTCACTTTGGAGTGCACACTGTGGGAGTGCAGCACCTCAGTTCATCCCATCACTGCTTATTTTTCTGCGTCACCATAAAATTTTTTCTTTTTCTGCAGTATCATCCATATTATTTTGCCATTATACCAGTGTCTGATAAAAAAGGGGACAAGTTGTCAAAGAAGGTCTGATAGCCACCCATTATGTGTCATTGCCGCTTTTGGAAACCGATGACTGTTCTGGACCAAATTAGTCCTGGGTGGCCTGTCTTGTACCAGTGCACAACATAGATGCATGCAGTACTTGCTTCTTTCTGGATCGCCATACCCTTGAGAACTGCACGTTGAGGTGGAGTTGTTTGATCCCCACCTTTGGAGGCAGGCCTCGCATGTGTGTGTCCAAGATCAGGTCTCTAGGCCTTTCCCGGGGCCTCTTTCAGGACTTCTGGTTCCATAGAAGTATGGAGTTTTCCTTGACCTCTCTGAACTGAGGCATTGGAGACTCCGGTGGCTGGATCTTGTGGACGATCAACGACTCCTGGATGTCGACTGTGAACCCTCCACAGTCTGCCTTCCATGAGCAGAAGGCATACTCAGTGGTGAGGCTGCAGCTGTACGCTCGGTCTACACTAGTGAACATCCTCTGGTATTGGTCATAATGACGTCACAGTTCACAGTGACAGTGTACCTGGTCACACTGGAGACATCGGGCCCCCTTCTGACACAGTTCACAGTGTCAGGAGAGAGAATGATACCAAGGCTGTTGTCCGCACTGTTTCCAATTCAGATATTGTCACCATCCATAGTGTGCTAGCCTTACAAAGGAAATTGACAGCTCTGGACATAGTGACGGAGGAGGCAATGATGACAGTGCGTGCCAGTCCTGAATTTGGCTCCAAGTGAGGTGCTGACGATGATATCATCTCGGAGGTAGTCTCTGACTCCGGTGTCACCCTTGTCACCGAGGAGGGTGATGGCTTTAAGCATGACGTCAAAGTCATCACCAAGCAAGGTGTCGAGGGCAGTGATGGCCTTGATGATGATGACCCTGTCTTTGAGGCTGTTGCTGACCCTGTGCCCAGTGCCGGAGCCGGTGCTGACTGTGGGTCAAATGACGGTCCGAAGATAGTTTTCACTGGAGCTGTTGGACATCACCATCATCGCTGAGGACTGGGTTCTTCCTCTGGGACTTGTACAGCTCTGCTTTTCTCACCTGGGGGTTCCTCCCATCGGTACCGATCGGGTCACTCCTCAGAAATAGGAAGACGGCCTTCGGGTGGATCTTTTAGGCCCTTCCCTCAGGCAAGGCCACCTGCTCGGTTCAGCAGCCAAGGCTGAGGCCCTTGAAACCAGGAGTCTCAGCCCCCCTCTGGTAGGGTCTCGCCTTTTCCTTGAGAGGTTGTCCTTGTTGATAGGCCCTGAGGGACCAGAGAGCAACACTGAGATCTTACTTCGAGCGGATTCCTGCAGTAGGTGATAACAAATAGGACTAGTGCTACCTGGTTTCTGGTCCTCACGGCAGACTTTTCCAGCATCGCCCGACAGGGGATCGCCCACCCGATGTCATGTGATGATGTCAGCGTGACCCTGTATAGTGAGTGGTCCCCATGCCCGCCCTCCAGTTCTTTCCCATCGTCGCCTTGTGTAGTTACCTACCGGTAGACTTACACAGCGATCTCCGTTTTTCTGAGTAGATTTTCTACTCCTTTCCAATTGGTTTTTCAGTATCATTAACGCTTCTATGTCTTCTACTACCTCCAAGAAGAAGTGTGAATCCTGTGGCACCCAGATTCTGCACAAAGACAGTCACCGAAAGTACGTCCTTTGCTTAGGCCCGGGCCACCCCTCAGCCACCTGCCCAGATTGCCAGCCGTTTAGCCAGGCCACCCGGAAACGGAGGCAGCAGGCTCTGGAGGCCTATTTGTTAGAAACCCGTTTGGCCTCATTAGAAAAGCAAATGGAAAGAATCAGGGATTCGACTTCACCTTCTTCTAGTTCTCCTTCTAAACACAAGAAGAAAGAGAAGCACTGGCAGGGGGAACACCAGTCAGAAGGTTCCAAGACTGAGACTGCTAGGCCTTCTTCCAGCAAGGCCTCTCCTCCACCGCTGTCCATTAAGATTATCCAGGCAGCGCCAGGGGATTCCAGTGGAGCCACCACCACTTTACTCCCTGTTCTAGCAGGTAAGTCAGCCTCCAGCTCCTTCGGGGACCGCACCGCTTCAACGACTAAGTCGCTTCCCGCTCCTCGGGGTCCCGCCCGGCTTCAGCCACTAAGTTGGTGGGGGGCTTCTCCCCCCGCCGCACGGCTCCTGCATCTTCTAAGATGACCTCTCCTGTCGCATAGACGTGGCTGTCCCGTCGGGGACTACCGTCAGCACTCCCAACGTCCGGATGAGCCTGGGGAAGACTGCCTCTCTTCCCCCTTCTCCCCTGCGGGTAGCTCAGCCTTCAAATTCAGCCACCCCAGGAGGAGACTACGCCAGTCTCCTGGTCGTGGAGAACACCCCAGGCTCTGATCCGCGCTCCCCCCGAGGTCTCCGGACAGGAGGCCCCTTCTCCCCCATCTGGGCCTACTTTGGAGATGCCTTCTGTCCCTCCAGGAAGGAGACCTTCCCGGCCGGTGTCTGACCTTATCCTGGACTTTCCTCCTCTGTCGGACCTGGTGAAAACTCTCTCAACGCGGGATCCTCCAATGCTGGACTCCTTGCTGGGACCGTCATCTGCCTCTGCCGCAGGGCCCTTCAACAGACCTGGATCCATTGTCGAAAAATCCCGCGACGGGTTGTGCTGCCAGCTCCTCCGACGCCAGATCCGCTTCTGACGCTGGACCTGCTGGCTCCGTTGACAGCGATTCCGACGTCGGCTCTCCAGTTGCCAGATCAGCCCCCTACATATACTACAGCTGGTCTGATGTGGATTCCCCCGACTTCGGCTCCTCTGATGACGAGGATTTTTTTGAGACCCCTTCATGTCCTGCACTACCCTTCTGGGGGCTCTTTGGACAATCCCCCAGCTGGTCCTTTGCCTGATTGGCATCCTGCAGGGTATTATTATCCCGGTTACACTCAGTATCCGGGTTACTCTTCCCAGAGATACCAAGGGTGCCACTATCCACCTCCCCGTGCTTTCCTTCCCCCTCCTCTGCCCCCCCTCCTCCACCCTCTCCGACTTCTCAGCTGGACCTCAAGACTTTCATCCAGTCTTGGTGGCAAGTGGCGCGGTCCGAGTTGGTGAGGGACCTGGAGAGCAGGCTCCCACTTTCTCGCTCTCCTCTCAGGTCCCCGTCCCCTGAGGGCTCCCATCCCTCTACAGTTCACATCAGGGGATCAGATCCTAAGGATATTTCTCTTCCGGATTTTGAATCAGGAGATGATCTGGACGCGGGGGAGGATTCTTCGGAGGAATCGTCGGGTCACGAATCCCTGGTCCCTATGGGTAAGGATTCTCCTAAATCCCCACCTGAGAATCCTTCCTTTTCGGACCTTTTGAGGTCCATTCAGGCTTTTTACGAATGGGAGTCTGAGGATCAGGATCCAGTGAGACAAAGACTTGCCGAACACCTGGACCTGGAGCCTTTGTCTCCCTTTCCGGTTCCTCTATGGACTGGACCTCATCAAGACCTCACCACGACCGTCTGGCAACTGCCTCATTCCATCCCAGCCGTCCCCAACAGAGCGGACTGGACCTACTGGGCGCCTAAGGATGCTCCTTTTTTGAGCACATATCCTAAGGCGGACTCTGTTGTCATCTCGGCTGCTCAGGATTGCTTCACTGCACCCAAGCACATGAGCACTTCTCCTCCAGATAAAGAGTTGCGGCAGTTTGACCAGTTCGAGAAGAACGTTTTTTCCTCTGCTACATGTGCGTTATGGTCCCTGAACTACATAGCCCATATGGTGTCTCACCAGAAGGCCATCTTAGCCAAGCTCGAGGACTGTATGTATACTATGGTGGATTCTGACCTTGAGGATCTCGCCAGGGACATTCGCCTATCCAAGATTTCTTGTAGGCATGCTCTTCGGGCCACTTATGACTCTGTCAGTGCAGTGGCCCATACCTCGGTGACCGCTGTCTCCCTTTGGTGGCATCTCTCGACTTCGCATTTCTGGCCTCGCCAATGAGGTCCAGTCTGCGATCAAGGATACCCCTTTCAGGGGCTTGTGCTTTTTGGTTAGGACACCAAAGACATCATTACAGACCTTCAAGAATGTGGCCAGGCTCTTAGGTCTTTCAGAAACGGACTTGGAAGCAGTGTAAATGAACCCAGTTTCATCGGGGTAAACATGAGGCCATGAGGGCTCTGTCCGCTCCTTCTGCCTCCAAAAACCAGTGCCGGACCGGGGACCCTCACCTGTCCTGCCACCTCCTGACTCCTTAGCCCCACTCCTTCCTCAGCCCTAGTGCGAGGAGCTGATGGGGGGGAGGTTTGCTCGTCACGCGCTGGAGTGGCGGAGCATCACCTCCGACAAGTGGGTCCTGCAACTAGTGTCCCAAGAACACACCTTGGAGTTCCAGGAACCTCCTCTGGAGTCTCCACTGCCAAGGTCATCCTACTGTCCAGACCAGTCCAGTCCATTCTAGTAGGGGAGGAAATACAGCCTCTATTGTCAAAAGAGGCAATAGAGCCAATCCCTCTTCAGCACAGGGGGTCGGGGATTTTACTGTCACTTTTTTCTGGTTGCAAAAAAGTCAGACGACCTACGGCCCATTCTCGACCTCAGCAGGCTCAACCTGTTCGTTGAGTACAAGAAGTTCAGGATGCTTATCCTCCAGAGCCTCCTGCCTCTTCTACAGGAGAATCATTGGTTGTGCACTCTGGATATGCAGGATGCTTACCTGCACATCCCGATCTTTCCCAGCCACCGCCACTTCCTGCGGTTTGCCTTCCGGGGGAGCACTTCCAGTTCAAAGCCCTCCCCTTTGGTCTTTCCTCGGCACCCAGAGTTTTTACCAAGTGCCTAGCGGTTGTGGCTGCGGCCCTGAGATGACTGGGCATACAGGTTTTTAACTACCTGGATGATTGGCTGATTTCGGCTCTGTCCAAGGATTCCTTTTCGGAGGCCCTTTGTCACCCTGGCTATGTTTTCCAGACGGGGGATCACGGTCAGTGTCCCCAAGTCTTCGTTGACTCCTTTTCAATGGCTTCAGTTTATTGGAGCAATTCTGGATACAACCCAGGGCAGAGCCTTTCTTCCACCAGACCGGAGGGAAGCTCTGATCGAGCAGGCCACTGTGGTGGCCTTTTCCAGATCTCTCCCAGCCCGACGGATTCTTCGGTTACTGGGCTTGATGTCAGCCTCTATCGCCACGGTTCCCCTGGCGAGGCTTCACATGAGAATCTCTTAGTGGTCCTTACGGGTTCGGTGGGATCAGCTCCAGGACGATTTAGACCAACCGGTCCTGATTTCCTCTGCTCTTCAGAGGGACTTAGTTTGGTGGAAGGATCCCTCGAACCTGTCCTTGGGTCTCCCGTTTTGAGGCCCAGCTCCCTTGGGAGCTCTGACCACAGACGTCTCCAGTGTGGGTTGGGGGCTCATCTGGGGGACCATCAGACTTCGAGGACTTTGGTCCCAATTGGAGATGTCCTTGCACATCAACATTTTGGAGATGAGGGCGCTTCTGTACACTCTTCAAGCGTTCCAGACCGTCCTTCCCAAGGGATTACTACTCATCCAGAAGGACCACATGTCCGTAGTTTGGTACCTCAACAAGCAGGGAGGCACTTGCTCGTACCCCCTTTGCAGGGAAGCGATGAAAGTGTGGAACTGGGCAGTCCAGCACGGTCTGTCTCACAGCAGTGCACATTCCAGGTGTGGAAAATGTCCTAGCGGTCAGCCTAAGCAGATCGTTCACCCTCGCTCACGAATGGGAACTAGATCAGGAAGTGGCGGAGTCACTATTTCAGAGATGGGGGTGACCGGAACGCGACCTCTTTGCCTCCCCATCCAATGCAAAGCTTCCAAGCTTTTGCTTGCTCATTCCAGAGCATGGTGCTTTCTGGCATGATGCGTTATCTCTCTCATGGACAGGGAGATTCATGTACGCTTTCCCAAACTTCAGGCAGAGAGAGCACAGATGATCCTAATTGCTTCTTTCTGGCCCAGGCAAATTTGGTTCCCACTTCTACAGTTGTCGAGGGAACCTCCAGTTCCGCTTCCATTGAGGCACAGCCTACTCACCCAGGACAAGGGTTTGCTGGTGCACCTGGGGCTCAGGACCCTGCATCTTCATTCATGGCTCCTGCAGACATAGCGATTTCTCGCTTTGGGGTCTCCTCCAAAGTCGCCCAACTGATTGTGGAGTCTAGAAAGCCTTCCACAAGATCCACTTACACCATGAAGTAGAAACGTTTTTTTATTTGGGTGGCTTCCAAGGGCTGGAATCCTTTTACTTGTTCATTCTCACAACTCATGGAATACATGCTACATCTCACAGATTCAGGTCTTTATTTCTCACTGAAAGTGCATCTGTCCGCCATTTCAGTGTACCACGTGCTAGTGGATGGTAAACCCGTGGCCCAGATAGAGATCTCTAAAACCTTTCTGAAAGGGATTCTCCATCTGCAGCCCTACACCACCTTGGGATTTTAAGTTTGTGTTGGAAAAGTTCACTCTCCCTCCCTTTTATCCAATGATGAGCTGTGATATGCACTAAATTTCTTGGAAAGCACTATTTTTAGTTGCTATCACTTATGCTCGAAGAATTTCCGAGCTCCAGGCTCTGGTTTGTAAGGAGCCCTACATTATTTTTCACAAGGACCAGGCGGTCCTCAGAACTTATCCTGAATTTCTTCCTAAGGTGGTATCGGAGCTCACGTTGAACCAGTCTGTGGAACTTCTGGTTTATTTTCCGTGTCCGGCGAATAGAGATGAGGCTGTATTGCATACCCAAGATGTACACCCCATTCTTAGGTGTTATACCCACCTGACCAAAGACACTCTGAAGGACAACCAGCTCTTTGTTTCCTTTGCTCCCAAAACATTGGGAAAGGCTGTCTCAAAGCAGTGCCTCTCTAAGTGGCTGGTGAAATGTATACGCTTCTGTTACCAGAAGTATGACAAACCCTTGCTGCAGTGAGTCAAAGCTCATTCCACTGGGGCATAGCTGCATGTGCAACCTTTCTCCATCATGTTTCTGCGGTGGAGAATTGTGCAGCAGCAACCTGGAGCTCCATCCACACCTTCACTAAGCAATACAGTCTGGACCTTGCTTCTAGGCGAAGGGCTGGGTTTGGCCTAGCTATTCTGCAGGACCTTCTGTCCTAAGCTGGTTCCTTTCTGTACTCTTTTGTGTTTGTTCCTCCTCCCGTGTTTCTCTTGCTCTCTTATGATCTATTGCAGGAACCCTCTCGAAGTAAGACAGTACAGTTACGTAAGAACTTACCGTAACAGTAGATCTTCGAGAGAGGTTACCTCAGTAGGTCAGGTATTTCCCTCCCTCCTTCCCTCATTTTTCCTTTTGGTTCTCCAGACCAAGCTTTCCTCTCCTTCTTGGCTCCGGCGGGAGGACTTGAGGGCGGGTGTGGGGACCACCCACTATATAGGGTCACGCTGACGTTGTCTGGGCGGTCCCGCGTGTGACACTGCTGAAAACGTCTGCCATGAGGTCCAAACACCAGGTGGCACTAGTCCTGTTTACTATGATCTACTGCAGGAACCTCTCTCGAAGATCTACTGTTACGGTAAGTTCTTATGTAACTGTACTACTTCATTGGTATCTTAGAGAGCTGGCATAGGGAGTACGACGGGGCCCTAGAGAGCTCGCGTAAGGAGTCTGACTGGGCCCAATGCAGGCCTTTCTCCCCGGCACCAGTAGTACCTGGAATTGGTGTCTTATCTCCATTGACATCCTCCTCCAAGGACATTGAATCATCTGTCCATCATCTTTCAGCTGCTGTGTATGATTTGTACCAGCAGTTCTTAGTGGAAGTGCTCCAGGTGCTCGACTTCCATGCTTTTACAGGCTGCGATCTAACAGCCATGCCGGTGGGAACTCCCTGGAGTTCTCAGTCTCGATACTTCCTTTGTTCCATTATGGCCTAGTGCCTTTGAGGAGGCATTCAGGGCAGTGTGGAGGCATCCCTTCTCCAACTCTGCCATCCCCAGGGACCTCTTCACATGGTATTGTGTACCTTCAGGGTCTTCTGGTGATGTACATCTCCCTTCCTTCAGCTTGAAGTACTGCAGACCCTGTCATGGCCACAGTGCCTTGTGTGTGAATGACTAGAGGCATGCCCTCCAAGCTGACAGAAACTGTTGTCTGCATCGGGACGATGGCAAAGCTTTGCCTTTCCTGATTGGCACCTTTAGTCCAACGTAAGGGGTTAACTTGCACTTCCAGGGGGCTCACTTTTCTCCCCTAGGGTGAGGTGGGGGATCCAGTGGCACGGGATCAGGAAGGTTCCATGACCGTTCCTGCCTGACCCTGGGAAGAAAAGTGAGCATCTTTAGAAATGTAAGGAGCCTTGCCCTCAGGTGTTCTTCCTAAGCAGAGGGCTGAGCATATCTGTTACTGTCAGGGTGAGTCAGCTCCTCCCTCTGACAAAAGGTTAAAGCTGGTACTTGGACGCATAAGTTGGAATCAGTGGTGAAGAGTGATTCTTGTAAGATACGAAGGCTACAGACTTACTCTAACTGTTGATCTTCCAGAATATCTTCACCATTGATTTCCACCCCTACCCACCATCTGCCACTGTAGCAGAGCTATGGTCTCGGGGCAGCTCACCCTGATAAGTGCTGGCTGGTCCCACCTGGTGCCATGTCATGTTCCCAGTTGTACACCCTATGGAGAAGTAAGGAGAAAAAAAAGGGGGGGGGGGAGGTTGGGACTCATTACTTGATTTCCACTCGCACAAAAAAAAAATCAATCTGGGGTGAAGGTTCCTTGTCAGGACTGTCATATCAACCAGAAGAAAAAAAAAGAAGGCAGCTCCCTCCCTCCTTTTTTCTTTCTTGTCCTCTTTCTCCCTGCCTGGCTATAGCCCCTTCTTGTGGTATATCCCTTTTAGTTGCTAAATGCAGTCTGTGCCTCTGGACACTATCCAGTCTTAACTCCACTTGGCAGTTGCACTGTCTGTGGAAGAATGCTGTGCACTGGATTGGATCAAGTTACACTAGCTCTTAAGTAGGTTACATCTCTGTGTTGCAGGAGAAACGGGTCATGTTCTCTGATGTTTTTTTTCTTCCGTCTATGCCAGACTGTTGTTTTTTTTTTTTTTTTTGGCCTGCTTTTTTTTTCTCTCTTATTTATTTTTTATTTATTGAAGTCCCGGATTAACAACCTTATGCCAGAGGACTGTTAGCCCACTAACCTTAAGGGTGCTTGGGGAGATAACACATCTCTGCTCCTTTGGGCTGTTCAGTCCTACAACTCCACGTGCACCTGAGATCCCCCATGCTTCTTCCCTAGTGAGACAAAAGGGGACATTTTTAACTGACCGTTCAGTCAGTCCTTTATCTTGTAGTATAGAGTTTGGTTTTTCCAGGAATATGTGTTCCACTCCTATTTTGGAACATTGTGCCATCTTAATTGCAAGGGGGTCCCAATTCCGGTCATGCCCTTCTTTCTGCCAGAGCCACATGCTGCAGGGCTGCTGCCTTTCAGATCGCTATCCATCTTCTGTCTGATTAGTGGTGTGAAGTTCTGGTTCCGTACCAACTACCCCTTTGTGCCACCTAGTGTGTCCCCTTTTTCTCTATTCAAAGATTGGTAGTCAGGTTTTATTTTGTTGTTGATTTATATTTCCTATATCCTTTCCCTATTGCTTTGAGCAAGGGAACTTCTTAGCCCTCTATTTTTCCCCACTTTGTTTCTCTCCCCTGCAGACAGAACTGAGGTTGGTGAGGGAGCCAGCAGTGGTTGTAGGCTGATGCATGGCGCTATGTAGAGAGGTGTGTATGTGTATGTGTGTGTTGGCACCTTACCCAGTAGCTGTGGCTAGCCCCTGGCAAAAGCTTTGCTCCCATGGGGACCTAGAGCCTCAGGCTCAGACCCATAAGTGGGAATCGGTGGTGAAGATATTCTGGAAGATCAACAGTTACGGTAAATATAAACTTATGGGAGCTGATGCAATCCTAACCCCAGAAATGGTCCTCCTCTCAATACCACCGAGACATATGCTTATTTATATATAATATATATACTGGCAGCCAAGAAAGCAATTACTCGCTTGTGGCGACAGACGTGTGCGCCCACACTGTTCCAGAGGTATAAGATTATTAACTATATGTTTGTACTGGAATGACTTCTAGCAAGAAGTAAGGATTCAGAAACACAATTTGAGATTAAATGGTGGTAATGAGTCTTCTATATTTCTGAAGAGGATGACTCTTTCATCCCTTGAGGGGGCGGAGTGCTGCAGAAGATTGGGGCCGCACCAGTACGCACTGGATTTCTTGGGGATTTTTGGGACCGGAGCAGCCTGGACCTCAGTCATATTATCTTTATCATTTGGTCCTTGCCTACTGGGCCATTGAAATGTATGCCTAGACCTTAAGTAGGACAGTATATTTTATGATTGAAGGTGCTGCTTAGCAACTGTGTGCTAGATCCTTTGTATGTTATGCTCAATTTATGGTGTTCAGTTGTGAAATTACCTGTACCTTTCTCTGAGTAATAAAATAATAAAAAAAAAAACAGTTACGGTAAGTATGTAACTTTCATTTAAAACGTGCACTTTTTCCATAGTGCATGGGTCCCTTCCCCTCCATGTTTATCCTGAAGCCCCTTTTCGATGCTCAGCATGTAACATCATCAGTATTATCACATCATATTTTAGAAAATGGCGGGACAGCATTTTGCCACAGGAATCAATTCATGACTTGGGGATCAGCAAACAGTGCTGCAAAAACCTATGAACCCCACAGCACTGGCCCACCCGACTCCAGTGTCCCAATTCTGCTCCTGCACCTAGGACCACCCGAGGACACAGCGGGGCAAACTATCAGACTTTTTTTTTTTTTTTTACTTATTTTTGCAAAATGCCTCAGCCTTGCTCTTTGTTCTTGACTGCATTCTGTGTCCAGTTGGGAATAAAAAAGCATAGGGAGGTCAAATATATTGCTTGAGGACACTCTGTAAGAGGCTCTGATGGGATTGTTCACAGTTCTGTGTTAGAACCACCAAACTGGAACTGCAGTATGGCTTGCGGAATGTAGCAATCGTTATTTAGTTAAATGGGAACGTTCACCATTTAAAGCCCCACCCTTATTAGGACTTTTTATGCTAATGACAATCTTTATTGGTGCAGTTGATTTAATAATTCACCATACATACCTCATGCTCTTTCCACTCTGACATGATGTGAATCCAGACGCTCTGTCAGCACCCACAATCCCCTAAGGTGGAAGTTGGTCATGGGAGAGATTAAGTTGTTCTGAATGAGTCTTTCAGCTACCTAAAGGAATTATCTACGATCATACAATGGCAAAAAAAGTCATACATTCTGATTGGCTGTGTGCGCCTGGAATGGTGAGTTTATCTGAGCATAACATCACTGTATCAAGTCCAGGCACATACATGACCTTGTCACATGTATGACTGGAAATACAGGTTACTCACCTGTAACAGGAGTTCTAGGAATGGTATATGTTGCTCATCCACACTGTGGCAGGTTCCTTGCCACTTTAAATCTTGCTGGAAGGTCTTCAAGCTGGCTCCTCCCACCCACCGGGGTGGTAAAACTCTTGGCTGCGCCCCATGACACCAGATCTAGCCCGCTGGAAGCCAGGTTTTGCGCCGGCCGAGGTCGAGTAGGGATGAACAACATATACCATTCCTAGAACTCCTGTTACAGGTGAGTAACCTGTATTTAGGACATAGATATGTTGTTCATCCACACTTTCTGGCAGACTCCTAGCAGTTCTCCAGGAGGAAGGAGGCAAGGCGCACACCCCCTACTTGGGAAATAAAGACTGGAGAACCGAGGCCCCAAAACCAGCATCCCGTCGTGACTCAAGGTCGATGTGGTAGTGGGTGATGAAGGTGTGTGCTGACTTCCAGGTAGCAGCCCTGCAGATTTCCTGGATAGGGACGTCCCTGGAAGCAGCCACCGATGCAGCGGTATAGCGGGTAGAATGAGCTCTTATCCCTCTGGGAGGCTCCATGTCCGCCAACCTATAGCAGAGATCTATGCAGGAGGTAATCCACCTGCCTGTCGTCTGCTTGGCTGCAGGTCTGCCAGGTGCGGCTTCAGCGTAGGTGACAAACAGCTGGCGAACCTTTCCCCAAACTTCAGCCGTCCGCTCCTTGTAGTAAACAAGCGCTCTTCTAGAGTCCAAAGTATGGAGCCTTGGCCTACGAGGTGTGAGTGGGGTAGAACACCGGCAGAGTCAATAACTGGTTAAGGTGAAACTCCGACACCACCTTCGGAAGGAATTTCGGGTGGGGGCGCAGGACAACCTTGTCCCTGTGGAAGACCAGATAAGGAGACTTAATGGAAAGCGCCTGGAGCTCTCCCATCCTTCTGGCTGACGTGATAGCCACCAAGAAGGCGGTCTTCCACGACAGGTGAGAGATGTCACACCTGTGCATCGGTTCGAATGGCTTGCCCATGAGCTTAGCCAATACCAGCAGTAGATCCCACAGAGGTGGAGGTTCTCGCACTGGAGGGGATATGTGATCAAGGCCTTTGAAAAAGTGCCCGACAACCTTTTCCTGTGCCACTGACTGCTTCCCAACCCGTGCCCGGTAAGCAGAGATGACTGCCAGGTGCACCTTAAGGGTCCTCGACCGAAGCCCTTGCTGAGAAAGGGACCACAGGTAGTCCAGAATGCTTGCCAAGGAACAGGAGGAAGGGTCCAGACCCTTGCCCTGACACCAAATGGAGAATCTCTTCCATTTGAAGGCGTAGCATTTTCTGGTTGGCTCCTTATGGGATGCCTCAATGACATTGAGGACCTCTTCGGAAAGACCCAAGGCCTGGAACTCTAGCCGCTCAGGAACCAGGTCATCAGGTGCAGGGATTGAAGGTCCGGATGGAGTACCTTCCCCTGATTTGAGATCAGGTCCGGGCAGGTTGGAAGCTGCCTCGGGAGCCTGGAGCTGAGACTGAGGAGATCTGGATACTGGAACTGGCGGGGCCAGTCTGGGGCTACTAGAATCGCCTGCGCCTTGTCCCTTCTCACCTTGAGAAGCACCTTGTGGATCAAGGGAAGTGGGGGAAAGGCGTAGAAGAGGCCCGGGGTCCACGGCCTCGAGAAGGCATCCCCTTGCAGCGAGCCCTGCTGAGGGGGGCAGGCATGAAACAGTCTCAGCTTCGCATTCTCCCTGGAGGCAAACAGGTCCACCTGAGGCGTGCCCCAGTGGGAGAACAGATCTTGTACTACCTCCGGCAGGAGAGACCACTCGTGGGACGCAGCCCCTATCCGGCTTAGGGCATCGGCCAGAGTGTTGGAGGCTCCTGCCACATGGATGGCAAGGAGATCCGCCTCCAGGCTGCGCACGAGGGACCAAATGCGGAGAGCTTCCCTGAACAGAGGCATGGAGCACATCCCGCCCTGGCGGTTTAGTACATGGTCGTGGTATTGTCCGTCTGGACCTGAACCACTTGGCCCCGTAGAAACGGAGCGAAGGCGGTGAGGGCTAGATGAACCGCTCGAAGCTCCAGCAGGTTGATGTGGCATCGGGACTCCCGAGGGGACCAGAGGCCTGCGATCTCTGCTCCCCCAGATGGGCACCTCAACCCATCAGAGAGGCGTCGGTCGATAGAGAGACCGTCTGCTCGAGCCGGACGAATGGGATGCCCTCCTGCAGATGTGCTGGAACGGTCCACCAATAGAGAGCGTTCCACATCCCCTGGGTCACTGTCACCCGCTGATCCAGCGGATCGAAGTGCTGAGACCATTGGCGGGTCAGCCCCCATTGAAGAGGACGCATGTACCAGCGGGCCCAATGGACCATGCTGGTGCAGGCCGCCATGAGGCCCAGGAAGTCCCTGGCAGGGCGCAGTTGCCCAACCTAAAATGATTGGACAAAGGAGGAAAGAACCTCGGCCCTGTCCGCCGAGAGCCATGCTCTGGCTCATAGAGAGTCGAGCTCTATCCCGATGAATTGGATCACCTGCTTTGGCACGAGTTCCGACTTAGCCTCGTTGATGAGGAGGCCAACCTGAGAGCAAACCTGGAGGTCCAGGTCTCTGGACCGCTCCACCTCCGTTCTGGAGGGGGCTGCAATCAGTCAGTTGTCCAAGTAGGGGTACACGCGGACCCTTCGGTGCCACAGGAATGCTGTCACTACTGCCATGCATTTGGTGAAGACCCTGGGAGTTAGGGCAAGGTCGAAGGGCATGGCCCAGAACTCGTAGAGGGATCCCTCTGCCCTGAAGCTTAGGAATCTCTGATGGGACGGACGGATTGGGACATGAAAGAATGTGTCCTGGAGGTCCTGAGAACAGAACCACACGCCCCGTTCCAAGGATGGGATTATCTGAGCCAGAGTGACCATCCTGAAGGTCCGAGACCTTCGGAACCTGTTCAGGTCATGCAGGTCGAGAATGGGGCGCCAGCCCCCTGTCCGTTTTGGGACCAGGAAGTACCTGGACACAAACACCGGGTCTGGAGGAGGATCTGCCACCTTCCTGATCACCTCTTTTTCGAGGAGCAGGGCGATATCGGCTCGGCGAGCCGACAGAGGCTGCAGCCCCCGTAGCCCCCCCGAGGGGTGATGGCTCGGAAGGGCAGGGCCTGCTCGAACTCCAGGGGCAGGCCCTTTCCTACCACCTCCAACACTCAGCGGTCCGTGGTGATAGCGGACCAGGTGGAAAGGAAGTGGCGGAGCCATCCTCCCATGGGGGGAGCCCAGGGGGGAGTGACGAGGCTGGGGGTGACACCCCTCAACCCGTCACTGGGGAGGCTTGGAGGAGGGACCGGCCGAGGGACCTCCTGGGCCTTTTCCTCCCTGCTTCCTATTAGAGGAAGCCACAGGCTTGGCTTTGGAGTGCCAAGCGCGAGCCTGCTGTCCCTGGTGTTGGTGCTGTTGGGCTGGACATGCCGCAGGCGCAGAAGGGCGAAAGGACTTATGTTGTTGTCGACGGTCCTTGTCCTTCTGGGTGGAGGTGACCGAGTCCAGAGTGGCATTGGACTTTTCGATCCACTGGAGGTGACCTTCCACTCCAGGGCCAAAGAGGTCAGTCCCCAGGAAGGGGACATCTGCCAGTTTATGCTGGGTATCCGCCATGAAGGTGGATATCCTCAGCCATGCTCTGTGGCGCATGGCCACTGCGGCCGCAACTGATCCTGGCACAGGAGTCTCCAATGTCCAGAGCCGTTTGGAGCTGCTGTTTTGCCACTGACCTTCCCTGGTCCCGTACCTGCCTGACCGTGGTCTGCAGGTCGGCCGGGAGATGAGGGATCACCTCATCCAGGGAGCCCATGGGAGAAGTGTGCCATCAGCACAGCCGAGCTGGCCTGATGGAGGCCAAGGGAGGAGGCAGCATACACTTTGCGCCCGGCATAGTCCAACTTTTTGGACTCTTTGTCGGGGGGCTTATCCACATCCCTAGCGTTCCCGGAATGCAGGAAAACACTATCTGTGACCAACCCCTTGGCGGAGGGGCTTTTTCCCGAAAAACCAGACAGAACCGGTAGGGACTGCATACTTCCTGGCCATCCTGGCCGAAGGCGCAGGACAGTAAGGAGGCCGCTGCCAGAGCTCCAAGGCTGGGCCAACAATGGCTTCAGCCACCGGAAAGGCCTTTGTGGGTGAATCCCCTCGGTCCAGTATCTCCGTTAGGGGATACTTGGCCCGCTTGGATACGGGCTTGAGCTGAATCCCGGTGGACTCCGAGATTAGCCGAAGCAGACCCATAAAGGACGATTGGCTTTTGTCCATCGACTGGCCCCTGGAAGACTCCAGGTCAGCGGACCTGGAGAACAGGGAGGAGTCGTCGTCGGATTCCGAGGAGTCCGCGAAGGGCTGCCTGGGGCCTGAGCCACCCTCCACCTGCTGAGGATGGTTGGGAGTGAGGGTGAAAGACAACCTGTGGGGCAGACCCTGACCCGCCCGAGAGTCCTTGGTCGGCGCCCCCGATTTCGGTTGTGGAGGCGGAGGTTCCACCAAAATCAGTGGGGCAGCTGATTTCGGCCGAACTGGCCCAGGCCTGGGCACCTCGACTACAGCGAGGGGTTGTTTCGGCCGTTCAGGTGACAGCCACTTGATGGCTGGGGAAGGCGACAGCATTGACTTGTTCCTGGACAGAAGTAACTGCTGCCACATCAGGTCCTCGTAGCGTCGACGTAATTTGCACCGAAGCCTCTCCTCTTCCGAGGAGAAGGACGAGCGGCGGCACTGGGATTGGCTGGACCGAGACGATGTCAGAGACCTAGAACTTCGATGTTTCCAAGGATGGGTCTGGGAAGGGGCAGGGGACACCCGCTCTTCCCTCGGCTCGGAAGCCTTGACCGGGGACTTCGGCACAGGAGGCGCAGGCAAGTCCTCTGTCTCCACTGAGGGAACCGGTGAAGAAGGGTTGTCGGCTTCACCAGTCGACAGCCCGTTCAGGTCGAGAAAAATCTCGATTGCGTCGACTGGTGTCTCAGCTGGCTGACCTGACGGGGACACCGTGAAGCCAGCGGCCTTAGCCGCAACCTCGACCGAAGTAGAGTGTCGACTGTCTGGGGAAGGGAATCTCTCCCGCTTCCACGAATGCCGACGATGGGACTTACCTTTAGAGTCCTTCTTTTTGGACCGAGAAGAATGTCCCGATGGCCCCTCTCCCTTCGTGGAAAGGGATTGGCAAAGCTCCTTAAAAGAAGCTAAGTAGGAGGAACCCAAAGAGAGCGGGATAAATGCCATGACCGAGGAAGAGGATGATGCGGCCTGTGGTGCCTCCTCCTCGAGGGTGATTATCTGCTCGAGTTGCTCAGCTGATCCAGCCCCTGCGGTCACCGCCCAACGGGCCTCCTTTGACTTCACTGTCGGGTAGCACTTCTTGGGGCGCCCAAGCTGTAACCGGGCAGTGCGGTCTTCCAGGACATTGGCAGAAAATGAATGGCATAACTCGCAGGCCTGCGGGTCATGGTCTAGGCCGAGGCAGTAGACGCACGTGGAGTGCGGATCCGTCCTGGACATTTTCTGCCCACAAGGGCACCACCGAAATCCGGGAGTCTATTTGTTCATCGCAGCCACGAAGGAGTCATTTGACTGAAGTCTTGAAAATTTAAGAATAAGTTTTGGGCGAACCGAAGAATTAGGATCCAGTCTATACACAGAGCATTAAGGAGGGAACCTGAGCTTCCAAGCGGTAAGGAAGATCTGGCGTCATGGGGCAGAGCCGAGAGTTTTACCACCTGGGTGGGTGGGAGGAGCCAGCTTGAAGACCTTCCGGCAAGATTTAAAGTGGCAAGGAACCTGCCAGACAGTGTGGATGAACAACATATCCATGTCCCTAGAAAAACATATTACTCCCTCTCCATGCAACGTCCCTCCCAAGCTTCTATATTATCATACAGCCTCCCCAATAAACACAAATTTCCTTTTACTGTTGTTTTTTTTTTTAATATGTTTATTGAACGAAGATCATCATACATATAAAAATTGGTCAGTAATGCATGACAGTATCTATACAAACAACTTATTACGTGGTCGCGGGTGTTAGGCAGGACAGACATATAAAAAATATAGTAAAGCCATGGTCCATTAATACAGAAGATAAAATCCTGTTATATACCATACTTTCCACAGAATACCCATAAACCCTTTTCAGGAGTAACTCGTGGGAATAAGAGCCATTTATCCTATTTCTCTCCATGGCAGAAACAGCCCCAGCACCCCTTCATCCCCAGTTGGATTAAGGCACAAAATCATTATCAATCTGTGCCATTTACCAGATCCATCTCTGCCACCTAGCCCTAATGAGAGGAAGCTTATCATGGATTCCAGGTGTTAGAATTTCCAATTGGTATATGTCCGTAACAATTTTCCTCCAATCCCTAACTGTTGGTACAACCGTGGACATCCATTTATGTGTGATTTCTTTTTTAGCTGCTAATAAAAGAATCGGTAGTGGGGTTTTATGCCATGGAGGATGGTGGTCTGGAAATATTGACAGCAGTACCATTTCCGCTATAAATTCCATTCTCTCACCCAGGCAAGCCCCCAGCTCTTCCTGAATTGAACACCAAAAGGGCATTAACAGTGGGCAGAGCCCAAAAATATGGCCCAAATCTACCAGACGGCATTTGTAACCCCTCCAGTAAATTCCATAAGAGTCCGGGAGCTATTTTGTAAGAGTGGCTGGGGAGTGAAAGAACCTGGACCGACATTCCATGCAAATTCTCTCCATACGTTGGAGGAAGTGATCATTATCAAGCAATCTTTATTTTACCAGGTGAAGCACCGTTGAGCAAGCTCATTTCCAAGGTGGGCCGGGGCATACAGACATGACATCGGATAAGTAAAAGATATACATAGGCATAAACACGAACAGCAACTACTAGTAAGGAGCTGCACAATTGTAACAGCAAGTAAAAATACAAGGTTATACATAAAATAGATAAGCAAGATACAAATGTAGCAGCATATACTGTATAATAACAAAAGTATACATAAGATGGATAATCAGGTAAGATATAGAAGATTCGCTCATAAAATGTTAGTATTGAACAATACATTTATATACCCTGTAATGTTAGTATTGAACAATACGTTATGTACCCTGGGAAGGTGAGGAGCATCCGAGGCAAAGTAGGGCCTAAGAGAAAACAGGAAGTAGAGTCCTGGAGAGGAATGTTTTAGGTAGAGCATATAAGAGATAAAAGTTGATCTAAGGGTGTCTGAGCCTGACAAAGCACATCAGGAGTAGCACTTAGTGTTCAGAGAAAAGTCTTGCATAGAGGAGTTTGAATTCGGGGACTTTTGTGGGAATTGCTAATTTCAGAGTTTTTTGAAGCTTGTTCCATGTCTGGGGTAGGGTAAAGCTAAAGGATGATCTGCCAAAGTGAGTTTTTACCTTCGGAATTTTTAGGGAGATAAGAGTGGCTTCTCAGGGCATAGTTACCCGAGGCGCATAGGGGCAGACAGTCGGAGATGTACTGTGGCAGCATCTTGACAATTGCTCTGTAGGTCCAAAGGCAGCATTCCTTTGTCTCCTGAAAGCAAGAGATGGCCAACCCACTATCGAGTACAAGTCACAGTGATGGGTAGAATAAGGTGCCCCAGAAACGAAGCGAAGGGCTCTGTGGTAAAGAACATAAAGTTTGGATAGGGCTGTCCCATGAACTTGACTGTAGATAAAGTCGGCATAATCCAATAATGATAGAAAGGTAGCTTGGACCAGCTTTCTCTTGGCCTCATAGGTGAAAAGGTGCTTGATTCTGTAGAATACACTGAGCCTCTGTTTCAGTTTCTTTGCGAGCTCATCTACATGATCCAAGAAGGACAGACTGCAGTCAATCCACATTCCGGGGTATTTAAATTTATCAGCATAGTGAAGGGGTTTGCCAAGCAACGTGGTGATCAGTTGCGCAAAGCCTGCTATAGGTGGCAGTGGAGCAGAGCTGTTAGGGGGTCAGGAGCATTGCCTTAGTTTTTCTAGCGTTTAATAGCAGTTTTTGTTTTAGCAAGCTGTGCTGCAGGATGTTAAAATCTTTCTGCAAATCTGTACATGCCTGCTGAGGAGTAGGCATAGACAAGTAAAGGACAGTATCATCCGTGAAGAGATGAATGTCTGAGGATATAATCCCTAGGTCGATATTGTTGATGTAAAGCGTGAAAAGCAGTGGACCCAGGATGGAACCCTGGGGTACCCCTCTATTGATAGGTTTTCGGAGGGGAGAGGACACCCACAGCTTTTAGCTGCTGAATGCGTCCAGAGAGGTAAGAGGAGAACCAGCTCAGGGATGCCTTGTCTAGGCCAGTGATGCGAAGGGTATTCAGAAGCAGATCATGTTCTGCGGTGTCAAGGCCTTACTTAGGTCCGGGAAGACTGCGCACACCGATAGTTTATCATCAAGGGCTTTCTGCCAGTCGTTGATTACCTTTGCAAGAGCAGTAATTGTACTATGGCGGGGCTTAAAGCCTGACTGAGCCGGGCTGAGTAGGTTACAGGAGTCTAAATAATCTTTAAGTTGTACGCTAACTACTTTTTCAAGCAATTTGGAGAGAATAGGTGGTAGCGAGATGGGCCTATAATTATTGGGGTCGGTTGGGTCTCCAGATTTGAACAGGGGGATCACTTGGGCTGTCTTCCACATTGTAGGAAATGCACCCTGCGAAAGAGATAAGTTAAAGAGGAATGTGATTGGAACAGCCAATACACGGTAACTGAACTTTAAGAAGTATGGCTCAGTATGGTCAGCACCAGCGCTTTTCATGACGTCCAGATGCGGTAGCAAATCCTCTACCTCCTTGAGGTAGATGGGTGGAAAGAGAAAGTGGAGGCAGATGGGGAGTGGTGGGGATTTGATGCTACCTGTGCTAGGGATTGAGTGTGAAGGTGACTGGCCGGCGAGGAGTCATAGGCCAGTCCTGCAGTAGCAAAATGGTCATTCAGTAGATCAAGGATCCCTACTTTATCGGTGATGACTGTGTCACCTTTCAAGATTTTTGAAGGAAGAGACCCAGTGGGAACATGACCTTCGATATCTTTGAGTGTTCTCCAAAATTTTGCGGGACAATTAGCGGAGGAAGCCAGTGATGTTTGGGAGAAGGATGGCTTTTTAGTTCTGGTTAGGGATGTGCAGTAGTTTCTAGCAGTCCTAAAAGCAGCCCAGTCTTCAGGGAGCTTTGTTTTCTGAGCCTTTTTCCATAATTTGTCCCTGCTATGTAGGACTGTTCTCAGCTCTACTGTAAACCAGGGAAAGGATCTTTTCTTGATCCGGGTTTTGACTGGGGTGGCATACATGTCGAGCGCGTTTAACACAGTGGTTTCAAAAGACTGATAGGCATCTTCGATTGTTCTGGCCAGGTAAAATTCCTGCCAAAGCAGGGACTCCCAGAGATTCTCAAGAAGGGCACTGATGTTGAGATTACACACACATCCTTTAAAGGTGTATCTAGAAGAAGAGGGGGGTTTAGATGCAGTCCTTACGCAAGCAATGAAACAGTGATCGCAGACATCTGAGAACACACTTGAGTAAAAATTAAGTGTGGTTTATTCACGAGAATGCTGATCACCAAAGAGCTTTTACTTGGGTTAGGTCTGTTCGGTCATGTAGCATCGGAAATGAGCTGAACCAACCCAAAGGTGTCACATAGTTCTTTAAGTGGTGTGGAGATATCGGAAAACCAATCCAAGTTGAAGTCTCCCAGGACAATTACTTCAGCCTGTGTATTGCTTAAAGGGGCACTGTCAGCTTTACTCCGTTTTTTGCCTGATACAAAAATGACCACTTTACACAGACGATTAAATATTTACTGCAGAAACCCCATGTGGTTGAAATAAATGAATATTTACCATGTTTTCATTTCTGATTTCATTTCTTTTCATCTGTCCGACCGAAAGTGTCCAGCGTCCCAAAGCACATCAAGATGTGAGCAGCGGGGCTGGCTGGGCGGTTCATGCACTACAAGATTTTAACATTGTGTCCCTAAAAGAATCATAATCAGCGCCTTGTGTTGTATATAAATGCTGCTGCCATCTCCCACGACAAACCGAGCACTGCAAATAACAAAGTTCCTGTTTTAAATCTGAGTTGAAATTCTGGGCATGCCGCCAATTGCACACTCGTGCGCATCATGGGGATCTTGTCCATGACTCTCGAGAGCATGCCTGGGATTTCAGCCTCAGATTTAAACAGGAACTTTTGTTGATTGCAGTGCTCGGTTTGTGGTGGAGATGGCAGTAGCATTATATACAACACAAGGTGCTGGATTATGATTCTTTTAGGGGCACAATGTTAAAATTTTGCGGTGCATGAACGCGCTCCAGCCAGCCCCGCGTTCACATCTTGGATGTGCTTCCGGGACGTGGGACACTTTCGGTTGGGACGGATGAAAAGAAATGAAATCAGAAAATGAAAAACATGGTAAATATTCATTTATTTCAACCACATGGGGGGTTTCTGCAGTAAATATTTAATCAGTCTGTGTAAAGTGGTGCATTTTTTGTATCGGGCAAAAAACGGAGTAAAGCTGACAGTGCCCCTTTAAGAAGTTGGTCAGGTGGCTTAACAGATGGAGGCCTGCAGAAGGGGGTCTATAGCAGCCCATGATATGCAATGAGGAGGACTCAAGTTGGACCTTAATGGTTAAACTTTCAAATTCCTTAGCAACAGTAATGGAGTCAGTATACTTACCCAGCACATAGATGCGAACACCACCCCCTCTTGTTGGTCTGTCTTTGCGAAAGATGTTACAGTAGGGAGTATTCACCTCAGTGTCTAGGGTTGACGGTTTGAGCCAGGATTCTGTAATTACCAAGACATCCGGTTTAGTATGCGAGACCCAGGTTTGGATGGCATCTAATTTTTTCAATAGACTGCACACATTCAGATGTAGGATATGCAGTCCTTTAAGGTGAGCTAAGTCGCAGGGGGCTTGAATTGGTAGTTGAGGACCAGGATTTAGCTCGACTGATCCTGACCAAACCAGCAGCAGCACGAGGATTTTAATAAGTGCGTTTAGCAGCAATCTAAAAGACCTGGCACGTTGCCATTTGTTGATGGATACCTTCCGTATTTTAGCGTGACTATAATGTGCCCCAGTAGAGTGCAGAGTTGTGAAGATAATAAACCTGGCGAGGTAGAGTTGAGGAGAACAGAGGAGATGTGGGAATATATAGTTGGCATTAAGTCCACAGGGCAGGAACACTGCCGTCCCTGTATGCCAGTGAGATAGTGAATAGAAGGGCGGTGGTATCGGGGGGTATGAAAATCGGCAGCTGGCTTGCATGTTGGTGAAATGGTTCCCAGCTAGGGTGGCCCAGGGCACTGAGTGGGTGAACAGAACATGAAGCCAACAAAAAGATATAGCAACAGTGCAGCCCTCATTTCATTAAGAGGTGAAGGGATCTTTGAAAGTATATGAGTAATGTGGAATAAATTTAGATGAGGTAAACTTACCTAAGCCTGAGACCTAATTCTAGGGATTTAAGCAAAATAGGAAGGGCCTTTGAGGAGAGAGACCAAAGAAAAAGGGGACAGCAAGAGGTTTAGACAAGTGTATCCTGCCTGCATCTGCAGCCGTAGTCTAGATATTTAAGCAGTAAAGGAAGAGCCAATGAGGAGGGAGTTCTTCCAGAGTAGGAGGGACAGAAGAGTATTTAAAGGTGGCCGGGGGGGTTGGAACTAAAATAGGCAATAGATACACAGCTCGGTTTCAGGAGAGTGGCAACGTAAGCCAAATAAGCTAGCTGCAAGGCACACCAATCGTGAGCGAGGTTCCTTGTGGCAGGACCAATTGGATTGCTTGGTGAAAAGCCGCAACCAATGGGAGAGCCACCGGAGCAGCCTGGCTCCAAAATCAAACAGCAGCTGTACCTTGAGTGCGAGTCTGGCGGTCGGGATCAGGAGGCTGGTCCAAGTATGCTGCAGAGTCCGGTGAAAGCAGCGGCTGGAGAGAGATAGCCGTGAGCGCCGCCTCGCTGTTGTGGGTGCCGCTCGGGGCGCGGGTCATCTGTGGAGGAACAAGAGAAAACAGTAAGTTATAGGCACAAGGCAGGGATGAGGCGTGTAGGGGGCGGGAGGCTGGCGGCAGACAAACAGCAGGGGGTGGAGGCAATCAAGAGGTAGACATAGTCAGGATAGCTAGAAAATGGTGTGGGAGGGGTCGGCGATAACAAAGGAGGGAGGGAACAGGAGAGATGGCATGTAAGGTTACAGAGGGAAGGTGTTCCAAGTTCAATTTGGAGTGCCAAGAATCCTCGAACTGGACACAGACAAGTGCAGGGTTAGAATACAGTAGAAATGCAGGGCTTAGAAGGAAGCAGTAGAAGCTCACAGTGCCTAAGTGCAGTAAACAAAGTAACAGCTAATTCTGTCTCGGGTGGTAGTGAAACTCTGTTTCCGGGTAGTTTAAAATTCAACACTACAGTTAGTGAGACTTGGTTTCAGGTAGCTTAAAATTCAGCACTGCAGTTAACACTTTCCATGCAAATAAACAGTGTAATAAGTAAGTAAGAGAAGGGTAGACTGAAATAGGCAACAGATACACAGCTCGGTTGCAGGAGAGTGGCAGCGCAAGCCATTATAAACTGGCTGCAGAGTGCACAAATCGTGAGCGAGGTTCCTCATGGCAGGACCAATCGGATTGCTTGGTGAAAAGCCGTGACCAATGGGAGAGCCGCCGCAGCAGCCCAGCTCCAAAATCAAACAGCAGCTGTACCTTGAGTGCGAATCCGGGGGTTGGGACCAGGAGGCCAATCGAAATATACTGCATGGTCTGGTGAAAGCGGAGGCCGGAGAGAGATGACCGTAAGCACCGCCTCGCTGTTGTGGGTACCGCTTGGGGCACGGGTGATCTTGAGTGCGAGTCTGGGGGGTTGGGACCAGGAGGCTGGTCCAGATATGCTGCAGGGTCCGGTGAAAGTGGCGGCTGGAGAGGGACGGCCGTAAGCGCCGCCTTGCTGTTGTGGGCACTGCTCGGGCACGGGTGATCTTGAGTGCGAGTCCGGGGGTCAGGACCAGTAGGTCGGTCCAAATATGCTGAAGGGTCCGGTGAAAGTGGCGGCCGGAGAGCGAAGACCATAAGTGCCGCTTTGCTCGGGGCGCGGGTGATCTGATAGATAAGGTGGCGTTCATCCTGGAGACACTAGTTACTGAGAGACCGAGGTCTTTATTCCAGCTTTCCAAAACTGAATAAGTGGAATCCCTGAGAAATATCTTAAAATTTTGTAAAGCTGGTCTATCAGATGGCCCCATGAGTTACCTGCCAAATAGTCCATTAACATAACCAAAAAAGGGGGTTGCAGGACTGGCAGTTTGGTTAGGTCAGGATTCTGACTTGAGATAAATTTCCTTTTACTGTTATATCTAAAAACCACCCAAAACTGCTAGCAAGCCAAACAGTAGTTTTTTGTTGTTTTTTTTAAATGCCGCAACGAGCGGTTTGAAACTGTCTCTGTGTATTCTCTTTGTGCTAGCCTGCTGCTGCACCACAGTAAAGCGGCTCCCTTTTCCTATCCCAGGGCAGGCTAATTTCTTTTTAAAAACTGAAGTTGGGAGGGGCTTTCTAACTTAATTTTTCCCCTTGCAAGCTGCATCAGAAATGAGCGACTTACCCCATTGCTTCACGAGAACTGAGAAGTGTTGACTCTTCGCACTTTCTCCTATTATGTGGTTTAAATTTAATCTTGGTTTCCTCACACGCAGCTTAAACAGTTAAGTGGGGGAAGTGGTTGAGGTAGCAGGCAAAACTCATTTCCTTAACCAGAAGAACTGCTTTTCAGTGGGGGTGATGGGGGGTGAGAGAGATGTGCAAAGGTAACCCATTAAGAAAAACAGCTCAGTGAAAACTGCTGTACCTTGTGGACAAACAGCAAAAGGAAATCTTCGAGGGTATCTCTTGCAGCAGGTACTACTTTTGGGAGTCCGCCAGAGGGTGCTCTTGTAGACGGTTGCTTTCTCCAGCAGTGCATAGTGGGAGCCGCTCACCTGTGATGTCATCACTCCCTGCGGGTATAAAGGAAGTAGTGGCCCCCAGTATTCTCAGTTCTAATTCTGCTGTTTACCAGCTCGCAGCACAGCAGCTTTCCAGCTTCCAGTGCCTTGATGACGGCAATGAAAAGGACTGCTAGAATGACTTGCCGTTCTTTACTTTTATTTTTTTTCCCCTCCGAATTTCTCAGTCTGAGTCATTATTTAGAAAGTGCCCTTGTGACAGGAAGATACACTGGTATGACGAGCACCCTGTCTGTGTGCGGTGCTTTGGGGCCACCCACAGCATTCTGGACTGCTCCATCTGCAAGGATTTTAATCCGGTGACTTGTCGAAGACTCCAAGAAATAGTCTCATATTATGAAGCAGAAGATTGCTGTACTTGAGAAGAAGGGGGTCTCACCCCCATGCTTCCTCCTCCTCTTCGCACTCTTCCCATAAGAATTCTAAACGTAAACACTGGGACAAAACAATATCTTTGGATGGCAAATGCACCCACTCATCGGTGTCCTCCTCTGTCCTGTCATTGACAGTGGTGTCCAAGACTTCATCCGTCAACGATGGCCCTCCTGATCCTTTTGTCAATGACTCACAATATAGCTCTTGCTGTAGTGACTTCACCAATCACCAATACAGCTACGTGCCGCTCATCGATGGCCCAGCACGTCTCCAGACAGGACCACTCTGCCTCCTCATCGACACCTTCATTTAGACACTCAGATACATCACCTTTTCAGTCTCCATCGACGAGACCGTTGACGGAGCTGGAGTATGTGATAAAGGATTTCCATTACTGTTTTGCCAAAACTGCCACCACCTACACAGGTGGCATCCCATAGAGAATTACATATGGATAGCAGAGGACCAGACCAACCCTGCACAGGAATGCAACTGTTTCCACAGCTGCGTCCCATATCCTACATTATACCCCTTAGTTCTTAGACCACAGGACCTCCACCTCAGGGGTTATCTTCTCAGCATCCGGCCACTACTACCTCAGTAGACATGACCATTGTAGTGCAAATCATGCTGCAGGTTATGCAGGGTCTCCAACACTCACAGCCAAATAAAGCAGCCCAACCTGCACCCTCTTCCTCCCCCTGTCTTCCACCCAAATGCTTCCGGCCAGAAGCTACTTATGTACTAAGCAGAGATCCATCTAGTTCTCCATCCTGTCAGTCAGTGGAGGAGGACTCACTTCATGAGGGCGAAGGGGAATATGAGGAAGACCTTGATATAGAAGATGGTTTATGACCTCCTTCTACCAATTCCACTATATCCTCCTTTGGAGAGGATCAGGACTGTCTTACTCCAGTCTCACCCCTGATAACCTGAAATTGTTAGAAATCATGGCTCAAATACAGACGGTCATGGACTTTACCACAAAAGAGCCTGATAGGCAACGCCAGAACCTAGCGGACTACCTGGAACTCCCAGAAGATCCTGCCATTGTGGTCCCACCTATCATCCCATCTTATCAAGACGCAGTTCTGACTGTTTGGCAAAAACCTGCAGATATCCTCTCAGTGCCTCGTAAGGCAGAATACCTTTATCAGGCACCGGTGGACCACACGTACTTTGCAGCCACACCACAAGCAGACTTGGTGGTCATGAATGCTGCACATGATAGGACTAAGAAACCAAAGCATCTGAGCTCCCTTCCCCCAGACAAGGAATCCAGATGTCCGGACCATATGGGGAAGAAAATCTATCAAGGGGCCACTCTGAACATAAGGGCCATAAATTGTATGGGTCATGTGTTAAAATATCAGAAGACCCTTTGGGCAGCTGTCACTAAGGTAGCGAACAAACTTCTTCAGTCTGAGGAGAAGGACAAACTTTTAGCCACTTTTAATACTGGCTGTAGTCTTTCCCGTCACTTAATTAGAGCAGCATATGATGTGGCAGATACTTCTGCCAGATCCTCTGCCATAGGGGTCAGTCTGAGATGTCACTCATGGCTTAGAGTATCAGTCTTCACACCGTACGTCCAACTCAAGATTATGAATGTACCCTTTAATGGGGAACAGTTGTTTGGATCGGCCACGAAAACCATCTTAGATGATCTACAAGCCTCTGGCCGTAACGCTAAGATCGGTTCATGGTATCTACCATACTCCGCAAGGGACTGGACAACCAAGATACTATCAACAGTATCAATTTTGCTGCACGAGGCGACAACGTGGTTCAGGCAGACAATCCTATAGAGGGAAACGGCACTCACAGGCATCCAGTAGTTCTACCTCTGCAGCCTCCCGTTGTGGTCATTCCACTGCCAAGAGTGGCTCCACCATGTTAAACTGACTTGGCCCCGACACTCCCGTGCCCTCTTCAGCAGGCCTTGGGGGTTCCTTTTCAGCCATCTAGAGGCCTGGAAAACAATCACTTCGGATGAATGGGTGTTAAAAATTATACAATCAGGACACACTCTAGAACTAATAGAGTTCCCACAGACACACCCACCACCACATGTTACCTACCAACAGGACCACATTCCCATCCTCTTGGAGGAGTTGCAATCCCTCATGCAAAAAAGGGCAATACAACCAGTCCCAATGAAAGAACAAGAAAAAGATTTTTACTCCCATTTCTTCCTAATTCCAAAACAGACAAGGGGCCTCAGTCCAGTGTTGGATCTACGCGGTCTAAACAAATACATCCTATACAAGCGCTGCTGTATTGTCACCTTAACCACCATACATCCCCTCTTACATCAAGGAGACTGGCTATGTGTTCTGGGTATGAAGGACGCATACCTTCATATTCTTATCCACCCGGCACATTGCAAATACCTTCTCTTCAAACTACTAAGGGAACACTATCTGTTCAGAGTGCTCCCATTTGGCCTCCCATCAGCACCCAGAATAGTCACCAAATGCCTAGCGGTAGTAGCTGCCGCCCTCAGGCAAAGAGGCCACTTTGTATTCCCCTATCTAGATGATTGGCTGATAAAAGCCTCCACAAGGGACCACATCACCCACTCCCTACAGGCCACTCTGCAACTCTTCCAGTAGTTGGGCATCACAGTAAACCTCCCCAAGTCTCAAATAGATCTGTCCCAGAGACTCTAGTAAATTGGAGCCATCTTGGACACCATGGCAGGAAAAGCTAACCTGCCAGAAACCAGAAGCCAAACCTTGATAGATTTGTCAAACCTACACAGTGCGGTACCAGTTGTCACAGCTAGACAACTCCTAAAAATCCTAGGACACATGGCTGCGGCCATCGGTACTGTCCTGTATGCCCACCTCTGTGTGAAACCAATCCAGTGGGCCTTCAGGCAGCAATGGCACCAATGCACAGGAGATTTGGAGGACCAGATTATGATCAATCCCTCATTACTCAGTGCACTAAAGTGGTGGGCAGACCAAGTTAATCTAGACAAAGACAACCCTTCCAAGCACCAATCCTTGTACAGTCCCTAGCCACAGACGCTACGGCGACAAGTTGGGGCACCCATTTGGATCACAAATACCAAACGCAGGGCACATGGGACATAACGCACTTCAAGAATGCGTATCAGCACGTTAAAAATGAAGACAGTGAGGCTCTTGCTACGGATGTTACAGCCTTACCTGTTACCAGGCCCCTTACTGATACAGTCAGACAACACTGTTATAGTTTACTACTTCAACAAGCAAGGGGGTACAAAATCCCACACTCTGTGCCAAGAGGCATTCAGAGTGTGGCACACTGCCATTCAACAAAATTTGACACTCATAGCAGTCCATGTACCAGGTGTACAAAACATCCTAGCAGACCATCTAAGTAGGTACTCCCAAGGCCATGAGTGGACAACCAAGACACCGCTCCTACAGAGCATATTCAGAACCTGGAGCACTCCAGAGGTGGACTTGTTCGCCTCGCCAGAGAACCACAGACTACCTTGTTACTGTTTTATTGTACTGGATAGGAGGGGTCATACTACAGATGCTCTGTCCCTGTCATGGACGGGGGAAATTCTTATACACCTTTCCCCGTTCCACTATTCCGAAGAGTACTGCTAAAACTACAAAGAGAACCAGCCAAGATGATTCTAATCACACCTCTCTGGCCAAGACAGATTTGGTTTCCCTTGCTACAACAGTTGACGATCAAGGCTCCCATCCCTCTTCCCCTGTTGCTGGAAATTCTGACTCAACAGCAAGGGGCCATTCTCCACCCCAGCCTACAGTCACTACACCTTCATGCCTGGCTCCTGAGCACATGTTCATAAATAGGCATAATGTCTCTGATAAAGTGGCACAAGTCTTTGGTCGCTAGGAAACCCTCCACAAGAAAATGCTACCCAGACAAGTGGAAGCGATTTGCCCTCTGGGCAGCCCAGCAGTCTCTCGACCCCTTTACGTGCCCTCTGACGGGTCTATCTGCACAAAAGTTGGGATACTCTTCCATTAAGGTTCATGTGGCAGCCATCTTGGCATTCTGTGAACCAATAGGGAATGAAACAGTAGCACAGATAGACCTCACAGGGATGTTTCTGAAAGGGATCGTCCATATAAAACCCTCTATCAGATGGCTTATACCACTGTGGGACCTCAATTTTGTGATTGAGCAGCTCACTAAAGAGCTATTTGAACCAGCTGAAGCTGCAGATATGCTTTACCTGTCATGGAAAGCACTATTACTGGTGGCCATCACCTCAGCCCAGTGCATCTCAGAGTTACAAGCTCTTATGTGTACCGAATCGTACTTGATTTTTCATAAAGATATAGAGTCTCTGCGCACCAGTCCCACTTTTCTACCAAAAGTGGTCTTGGAATTTTACTTTGAACCAGTCCATGATAAACCTACCATTATTCTTTCCTAACATACCAATCCTGGAGAACAATTACTCTATACATTGGATGTCCACTGCTTTCTCAAAATCTATATTTCTAGATCCCAGACTACCAGAAAGTCAGACCAACTTTTTGTGGCCTTTGCCCCCAAAAAGAAGGCCTCCAAGTTACAAAGCAAACATTGACAAACTGGCTGGCACACTGTACCACAAACTGTTGCGCTAAAGAAAGATAAGCCATTGCCAGGAAATGTACATGCGCATTCCACCAGAGCACTCTCGACCTCGGCCCGCTGCTTCTGAGTGGTCTCTATCTCGGACATATGTGATGCGGCTACATGGGCCACTATTCATACATTTACAAAGCATTACAGTATTGATGTTGCATTCCGGCACTGGACCTCTTTTGGCCGCGTAGTGCTACAAGGCCTGCTATCATAATGGCCTCCCTTCTGTACAGTGACTGCTTAGGAATCTCAAAGGTAGTACCTGCTGCAAGAGATACCCTCGAAGAAGATAGTATAGTTTCGTACTTACTATAATGGTAGCTCTTCGAGAGGATCTCTTGCAGCAGGTACGTTCCTGTCTTCCTTCCCCCTCCTTCTCGGAGGGAGTAATATCTATTTCCAAGAGGGCACCACTGATCTCCTCAGTTCTCCCTCGGAGCCATGCTCAGTGAGCTGGTAGCTGGTGGGAACTGAGGACACTGGGGGCCGCCCACTTTCTTTATACCTGCAGGGAGTGATGACATCACAGGTGGGTGGCCCCCACTATGCACTGCTGGGGAAAGTAACCATCTGCAAGAGCGCCCTCTGGTGGGCTCCCAAAAGTAGTACCTGTTGCAAGAGATCCTCTCGAAGATCTACTATTACGGTAAGTATGAAACTGTACTTTCTTTTCTTACAGTATATTCTTCCACCCTAAAAAAAATTGAAAAAATAAAAGTTTTTTAAACAGTTTTTATTCTATTTTTATTCTCTATTTATTGAGCCATTGTATAATGGCAGTAATGGACTCCAGGGTGTGTATCGTGCTGGGATAAGGTACCTGTTTGGGTGTTGAATGCACTCAGCCTACAACCACGTGTTTCAGTCACCAGAGGCATGATGTTAGCCTAGCATGACACACACCCCTGTCATGTACTATTGCTTAATTATACTGCAGAAAACACTATGTAGCCAATCAGAATGCAGCTCTGGTGTACCATTATTGAGCCATAACTGAACTGTGGACTGGGTTGTCAGCATGGCTTAGTTGGTAGCATATCCGCCTCTGGACCAGAAGATTGTGGATTCTAGTCCCACGCTGAGATTGGCCTCATACCTAAAACACTGGCACATGAGTGCAGTGTTGGGGGGTGCTGTACTGTCAGGGTGTGCCATCCTTCAGATTAAACATTAAACTGAGGTCCCTTCTACCCATCCTGGTGCTGGTGCTGTCCTGTTGGGTGTCTAGGTGGAAGTAAAAGAACCTAAGGCACTTTTTGTAAAGAGTAGGTGACTCTCCCCAGTGTCCCGGCCAGTATTCCCCTTCCCATAAAACCAGTAAACCAGTTCATGAATTGTCCAAGGCTGTGTGTGGGTGTTGATGTGCAGAATGTCTGCCACTACATGTTCAAACACTTCACTACTAGTCTAGCATTGCTTGTAAAGCACTTTGAGATACAGTGTATATGAAAAGCACTATATAAATGCTGATGATTATTCTTCTTGAATAGTGGAACTGCATGCTAATGCCAGCATTCTGATTGATACCCTCAAAATTTGCTGTTGACCACCAACATTCCGTGTGTCACCTTCACTGAGGAAAAATTGCAAGAGAAACCTCTAATTTCCAGAGCCTCTCAGTAAAAGATAATTGCACTTTTACTGGACTAGTCTACATAATGACTGTATTCATTAAAGACATTTACATAGTAAAACATTTTCTTTATCCTGTGTTTTATTGTATTATAAATAATTCCTTGGTGGTGTGTTTCTCCCATGATGTTTCTGCAGTATAAAAGCAACAGTGACATAGTACGCTGAGTTTAATGGGTGAATAACTGTACTGGGATGCAAATAAACACCTCAGCCTGTGGCCTCTGTGTTTATTGAATAATTTTTACCATAATCAGACGGCAGATTCAGCTGTATACAGAGGTACAGTAGATGATGCAGGTTTGAGACAAGTTACAATGGAGCCTGCAAGACTAATTCTAAGTCCAAGAAACATACATTGCTTGATTGGGTTCTAGTGAGTAACTCAAGTAGAATTATAAACTCGGGCAGTTTGGCAGACTCCATTAGCGATCACTCCTCTATTTTTTTTGTGAGTGGTTTATTGGAGTCTCCCAGAAACCTAAACCTGTTGATAAAACAACTTGTTTGACTGTTTGAAAGTTACTCGCTTAGGATTTCTAAATGATTTTTAATATAGATTGGACCTACTCAGATGCTTCTCCCAATATGAATTTTGCGCTGAATTTTTTCATAACTGAATTTTTAAAACTTGTTCGTAATCACGCTCCACAAACTAAGAGACCGTTTCCTGGGAGCAATTCAAAATGGTTATCCAAGGAATTATTCAGATAAATAAAAGTCAGAGACAGGGCCTTGGAACAATTTAAAAAAAACACAAAAAAAACCAACAGATTTACCTGCTGATCGGACAAAATACAGAGAGCTCTTCATAGTGCATGTAAAAAAAATCCATAAATTCATCTAAAGTAAACTTTCAGGGAAGAGCAAACTTCTAATCTCACGGACCCAAGAAGTTCTGGAATAATATAAATAGACTGATTAAACTAAGTGTAGCAACAACAGTCTTAAAGATTGATTCAAATGGCACTAAAGTCACCAACCAAAAAAAAAAAACATTGCCGATCTCTTCAACATCATTTTTGCAGTGTTGAAAACTTTTGCCCAAAATTAAGTTCCCATGACAACCTGAATTTATTAGTCATACAACTCAGAATTATGTTACCCTGAATTTTATGTTTAAAAAAAGTGACTAGTTCGCAGGCATACAAGTTGCTTTGTGGCCTTAAACGTGACAGATTTCCTGGTACTGGTGACCTTATTCCCACATTTCTTAAGTTGCCAGCACATTGTATAGCTTTTCATATTACAAAAATACTTAATTTCTCTTTTGAATCTCAGTAGGTGGCAGATCTCTGGAAAATGGCCCAGTTGTTCCATTGCTCAGAAAAAGGAAATACCTCCTTGGCCAATAATTACAGACCAGTTTCAGTGCTATCAACTTTAGAAGAATGTCAGGAGAAACTTGTTTATGAACAACTGAGTATTTAAGAAAAGTACCATATTTTGTGCGACGAGCAGCGCGGGCTCGACATGATCATGGGACGGGATACTGCTTTGGTCAGATTCACAAACATGATATGAGACCGTGGATAATGGTCTGTTGGCTGATGTCATGTTTGTAGACCTGAGCAATGCATTTGATCTCATTGATCATAAACGTTTTATATAAAAATTGTCCAGACTAGCTCAGGGAAATTGATTCCATGACTTGATGACCATCTGTTGCATAAGAAGTAGGTTAAGCTTGGCTCTACTTACTCAAATGAAATGATTGATCTTCTCTGTGTCACTCTTCACTATTCATCACTGTTGGGTAATGAGCTGGAGGATCAGGACCCCGCGGGAGCTTTTTTTTTTTTTGCAAGGGGAGGAGTCAACGTCGGGACAGCGCCAGCCTCAAGGCCGACATATTACGTGCACTCATGGGATGGCCAGTAACCGACGCCAACCCCTCCTCAGCCCCAGTTCTGCTTCTCCCGCCAATGAGTGAGCACGGCCTCGTGTGTGAGCGCCATTTTGGTCTGTGGCTTAGTCTGTTGGTTACCTCAAGTCCTAGTTCTGCTACTGCATTTCCTCGTTGATTGACCAGTAAGATCTTTCCTTTTGTTTTCTCCGTTGATGCAGAGTGCTGGTTTTGGTTGTTATTTTTTCCATCTGGTCATGTCTGGTTCGGGGGACAAAAAGAAATCTTCCAGGGCAGGTCGGCTTCCAATGTGTTGATGTCCCTGCGGCCGACTGTACTCCGTCATGGATCAGCATGACCGATGTCTTGCCTGCTTGGGACCTAGCCACGACATGGATAGATGCAATGCCTGTTTCTCCATGGATCATTGTGTGTTGGAGTTGCGTACTTTAAAAGTTGGGCGTGCGCCACCAACTTTCGGGGGACAGGCATGTACCCAGGTCGCCAAAAGCAGGGTTCTTGACCCTTCTTCTGGGTCCCCTCCCAGTCCTATATGGCCCTCGGAGGAGGGGGTTTCTGCCCGTTCTAGTCTTACCTCGGCGAAAACCCCATGGGTGGTGCAGGAGGCCCGGCCTGACCTCCTCGGGGGTCAGGTGAGAGGCACTGTCCAGGCAGTCGCCTCCTTGGAGGCGAGGGCTGATCGGTGTTGTGGTCTGAGGCTTCTGGACCCGGGCCGGTGCCGTCCTTGGTGCCGCCCCTGATCCCGGCACTGCTTGCACCGCCGGAGATTGGGGTGGCACGGGGCCGGTCTCCGGTGCTGTCTCTGACTCCGGCACCGTTTGCGGAGCCAGGGATGGGGGCGGTGCCGTGGGCAGAATTGGGCTGGTTCGTGATGCCGCTTGCAGTGCTGCGGCTGGGAGCGATTGGGGAGTGGTCTGGGTTCGAGCCTCCTCTGGGGAGGACGATGCTGAGGCTGACCCAGACTGGCTTCCCGGTTCTTTGGAATCCTCTGATTCTTCCTCCTCCAATGCATTGGCTCTAGTTCAGCCCCCTTCCAAGGAGTGGATGGCTTCTGCTGATTCCGGGGTCGGTGGCACCGACCAGTCCTCAGGTGTCCCGGGGGGCACCACAGGGCAGCCTGGGATGGGTGGTCCGTCTGCCACCTTGGGAGGTGTATCCCCTCCTGTGACTGTTCTTGCTGGCCCTACTTCTGGGCCAGCTGGAGTGCCTCAGGCAGAGGAGGGTGCTCGATCTCCAGCTGTCTCTCAGGGGTCAGCTACGGGGTGTCAGTTGCCTCGGCTGATGGCAAGGAAGAGGGCTGTCTTGGAGTCTGATGGGTTGAGGGGGCTGGATTCAGGGTGGCACCCTTTCCTGGTAAGCTGCAGGGGTTCAGGGAGGAGTCGCAGCGCTGGTTCGACCTTCTCCCCTGAGGTCTCCTTGGGAGGGACCTCATCTATCGAGGTTAGGGGCTGCCCTTCTGGGCTCATGTGGCCCCAGTCGCCTCTCAGGGGGAATTCTCTTTTTGGGCTCAACTCTGGCCGTTCCAGCTTGTTTGAGTGGCCTTCGTCTGCTGGAACCACCGGGTCTCTTCCTCCTTTGAGGACTTACGGCGGGTCCCTTAGCCCAGGCAGAGGCCGTGCCTTTCCCTGAAGGTGCCTGGCCCCTTTGCCAACCCCCTTCCTCTCTCTCTCCCAGGTCACTCTGATCCTACGGGACTCCTTACTTGAGAACAGTTTAGGTCCACGGCTGCATTGTTCCCCGCGTACTACCAGTCCATGTTCCACCACTCCCTGGTGCAGCTGGAACCTAACTCTCCGGACTTGTCGGCTCCCTGGTCTTCCGCCTCTGATTGAGAGGAATCCTCTGTCCACCTTTCTCCAGCTGCTGATCTTTCCAGCTATCAGCGCTTCCTGTCAGGGTTGCTTGACGAGCTACATATTTCCACCCTAGGCAACCATGATCTTGACCGGTTGGCACTCTCCTTCTTAGGCAAGTTCAGTGCGGCCAACCTGTTGGTTCCCACCTGGCCTACTCCCTTTTGGGAGGTGTCGTACCAGGCCTGGTGACGTCCCTTAACCCAAGCACCAGCCCCGAGGGACCTCCGCCAGAAGTACTGTGCACCCCTTGGGTCTCCAGGAGCCTTGCCTCATCCCCCCCCCCTTCAGGCGTGACTCTCCTGAATACACCCTCCTGGCATAGAAGCCCAAGGTGTGACTGATCCCCAAAATCTGACTCAGCTGAGTTTGATTTTTGGGGGAGGAGTGCTTTCTGCGTTGTCTTTCAGCTCATAAGGCCCACCATGCTGCCTATAACAGGCGCTTGTGGTCTCTGCTAGGTCAGGTCCTAGCCTCTTTGTCTGTCTCGGAGGCAACCAGACAAGCCATTGCTCTCTCCGCGCGAGGCCTGGAGCTTGCGAGGCACCAAGCAAGGACATCTTACAATGCCAGCGAGGTGGCTTCCAGGTTGGCGGTGACACTGATCTGCATCAGGCGGATGGCATGGCTTCATCTCCCCCAGTTGTCACCCTTTGCCCGGCGTAGGGTGACTGCCTCCTCCTTCTGGGGAACCCATCTCTTTTCCTGTTGGGTGAGACGAGAGCTTCAGGGGCATCTTCCCTCTCCTGCTAGGAGAACCTCGCCTCACCCAGAGCAACCTCAGGCCTAGCCAGGCCTGTTAGGATTTCTTCCTCTATTGTGTCTCCCACTGGAGGCTGAGGGACTTTGTCCCTTAGGGAGGTTCTGGGCCCCCTTTGGGGGGCTTGGTAATCACCCAACAGTGATGAATGGTGAAGATTGACACAGATAAGATATGAAAATTATGTACCTACCATAATTCTTGATCTTTCTGTGTATCGTATTCATCACTGAATCCCGCCCACCTTCTCCTCTCAGGCCTCAGTCTCTGGGCGATCCTCCTCCTCCCTGTTGAGACCTTGGTCCATATCCAGCACCTCCTCCCCCGACCCACTTGGGATCGGGGTTTTTTTACCGCTGGGTTGACAGACAGGGAGACTTCCATCTGTTTGGAGTCTCCAGAGCCCCTTCTCAGTCCAGGTAGTTCTTAGATTACCCTGCTTCCTCCAGCCTAGTCTTGAGGAAGTATGGTGGGGGGGCACTGGTGACTCCCTCAGTTATTTCCCCTCTAACCACATTGTGCCACCTTTTATGTGGTTTACTTTTATCCTCTCCTCATTCAAGGAGAATACATATTCCTTTTCAGTTCCTCCTCTGGAGGTGATTCCCTGTATACAACAAACTAAAAGGCAGTCCCTTGGGGTTTTTCCTTTCCAGAAATGTTTCTAAGTGGTTTTCCATTTCAGTTCTCTAGGCAGGGAGGGGAGATACCAGCCCATCCTTGGCCCCTCTGGGTGACTCAACTGCCTCCCTCTGGATTGGTGCCATTCTGCTGCTCCAGCCTTTGGATCCTCCTCTGGCTTAAATTGGTCCAGTCTGTGGCATAGCATCCTCCCTTGAGTAGTCTAGGGCCGTATCCTTGGGGATGGTGTCTCCTCTATCCTCCCTCCTTTCTTTCTCTCTTCCTTCTACCCTCACCCTTTCATTCCTCCCTTACTCACCCAGAGATCAGGGCCCTCTTGTCCCAATCCCTTAGGCTTCCTTCTCTTCTGTCCCCTCTATGGCTTTATTCCTCCTTTTACTTTTACATCCTTTCCTTTACTATCTCTCGGGCTCCCTTGCCTCCCTCTCCCTATTTCTCTTTCTCTCTCTCTGGCATGCAGAACTGGGGCTGAGGAGGGTTGGTGTCGGTTACTGGCCAACCCGTGAATGGCATGTAATATGTCTGCCTCAAGGGTGGCGCTGTCTTGACGTCAACTCCTTCCCTTGCAAAAAAAAAAGGCTCTCACGGGGTCCTGATCCTCTGGCTCACAACCCAACAGTGATGAATGGTGAAGATGCACAGAAAGATCAAGAATTGTTAGGTACATCATTTTCATTTCTTTGTGTCATGTCCCTTTTATTTTTGTTGTTTAATAATGATATCCCTCAAACTTGTACCTCATCAAGCATCTTACTGTATGCTGACAATTTAGTATTATTTAATCACTCAAAGAACATATCTGAAATTAAGAATTGGTTAAGTTGAGACTTTACTAGACTGCACAGATGGTTAGAGCCATAGAAAATTGGTTCTTGGTACCAGTAAAGGCCAAGTGATGTTATTTGGCTGTGTCCCTAAAATTAAGAAATTTAAACAGGATTTTCCATTTTGTAACTTTCAGGTTACATCATTTGAGACTGTTGATACTTTCAAATATCTAGGGTTACACCTAGATTCGAGCCTGACTTTGAATGTCATACCAAATACTCTGTTTCTAGATTACATAAAAAACTGGATCAAGGAAACAAATTACAGGACAGAGTCTTTTACTAATAATTAACTGCAGCTTTTTAGTTACTGATGGTGCTTCAGAAACTATCACAGAGAAAAAAAAGTTCTCTATTATGAAATAGCTAAATTTACTTCATTTTCAGGAAACGGGGCACATCACTATATTAATCTGAGTGATTTAAATTGGCTGCTTCCAGAACTCAGGGCCACCTATCACCTTACCAGATTTACGTTTAATACTGTGCATAAGCAGTGTCTACAGTGCCTGGCAGATTTGTTAAAACCTGCCACTTACAGTTTCAACTCACAATCCTCAGGAAGCAGTTGTCTCACTACCCCTTGTATGCACACCAGCATGTGTCAATCAGCTTTTAACCATGGAGCAACTTCCCTGTAGAATAATTTTCCTGCAGCTCTTTGCTCATTATCTTCTGGTGATGAATTTTGCACTGCTTTGCATGAATGTTTAAAAGGCTCAACTGTTTATTCCTGTTTTTAATAATATTTTGTACATTGAGTTTTGTATTTTTGTGCTATGATTGTATCTTTGTTATTTGTGATTGCACTGTGCCTGTGGTACACCATGCCATACATTAGGAAGGTGCTTTTGGTACCAGTGTATTTACCTGCATATCGAACTGAACTATTGGCATCACAATACAGTTATTCTCCCCATAAACCCATCTCACTGCACTATTATTGCATAATTATACTAAAAAATTGCCCTTCAAACAACATGAAGTCTTGCTATATTATGACAATTGCAGTTTGTCCCAGCCTTAGAACTGCTTCGGAGGTGAAAGAGTTAACTTCCATGCCAGGCATGGAACTTGGAGCGTGAGCTCGGTTAGAGAAGATCTGTCTGTATAATTTCAAACTGAAACTGTCAGATTCTTTACTCCGCCTCACTGAACAGTTGCTCCGGAGATTCCTCCTACTGCTCGGTTCATTTCTCGGTTAAAAAGTGTTTTTTCTCGGTTAATTCAACCGCAATTATATTTATTTTAACCGCAAACCGGTCGGTTCAAGCTCTGTCTGTGGTATTGTAAGTAATGGACAGGTTTTGCTTTTCTATGTGGAATTTCTAAATGTGTTATCGGTTCGGTTTGAACCGATCAGGTTGTTTTAAAACATTATTCTAAAATCATTAAGTCATTTAGAGTGCGGTTCCCGGTTCTTATCGGTTCTAAAAATTACGGATTTCATTATGGTTTTTTCCACGACCCGTGACATGGTTGGGAACCGATAAGGGTGTCTTGCCTGGCATTTGCCGGAAAAGGGCAAGTTTTTGGTTAGGCTGGCATTATGTCTGAGAAACCCAAAAGAAAAACCGGCCCACTGGGTTTCAACACTGTAGTGTCTATGGGAAGCCTTTGCCAAGGCTGACCCACACCACATGTGTTTATTGTCTGAGGGTTTGACCACTTCAATGCAGACTGCCAGATTTGCAAGAATTTCCTACAGCTACCCTGGATAAGAGAGTTGGTAGGCTCAGGAGCAGAGGCCAAAGTCCGTAGCCGGATGGCCAGCCGGTTCGAACAACGAACGGAGGAGTCTCCCTCTGACCAGGCGAGACTTCTCAGGCAACGAAAGCTGACTCAGAGGAGCCAGTTCCAGTAAAGAGAACTAGAAAATCAGCAGGTGTGGAGTCAAAATTTCTTCTCCAACTGCTGCAGAGATAGCCAAAGTGATCCAAATTGTCCAGTCGCTTTCCTGGTTCCGTCCGAACCGCCACTATCTGGTAAAAGGTCGGTTTGGCCGGTTCCACCGGTTCAAGAATATGATATAGAGGAGTTTTATGAACCGGAGGAGGGGGAGGATGATTATGAACAGTGTGAATGTGATTTTGAAAGTCTGGATGTGCCCATTGAACCGGACATCTCCCCAGACAGACCGTTAGGAGAGTCTCCCCCTAGGCTTTCTGAGTCCCCTTCTGATTTTCTGTTTTATAAAAAAGTTGCTGAAACCCTCCAGCTCCCTTTGGAGGAAGCTGTGGATGAGCAAGAGGAGCCTGACTATGTGGAGATGATGGATATCCCAGAGTCCAGGAGATTGTCTATTCCTTTACATAAATCCTTTAGGAAACAAACAATAACAATTTTAAAAGCTCCTAATTCTGTGCCTCCTGTGGATAAAAAGATGGACAGGAGGTACACTTTGTCAGGTCCTGATACAGAGTTTCTTTCACAGCAATGCAGCCATGTTGGGGTAGTGCAGGCTGCAGCCTGTGATAAGGCTAATATTCCCCTGGCTTCACACCCTCCTGACAAGGACTCCAGGAGGATTGATGCCATGGCTAAAAAACAATACATGGCAGCGTCCTTGGGACTCAGACAGGCAAATTATATGGCCTGTGTTGCAAGATACCAGAAATCCAGATGGGATGCTGTCATGGCTTTAGCCAAACAGGCCCCTGGCCAGCTTGCCAAGGAGCTGGAACAGGTGGCTGCTGATGGTATTGAGGCATCTAAGGTGCAGTTCCATGCTGCAGTGGATTCTAATGACATATCTTCAAGAGTCATGGCTACATCTGTGGCTTTTCGTAGATTGGCTTGGCTCAGGTGTACTAGTCTGTCACAGGATACCCAGGCTAAGGCCATGGATTTTCCTGTGGTGGGAAATTCTCTGTTTGGGGAGCAGACAGAGAATTATATGAAGAAAATGGATGAATATAGAATCACTTATAGGAGTGTACAGGCCATGGAAAGGCAAGCCACTCCTCAGAGGCATCCCGGCAGGGGCAGGCCTTTTCACAGGCCTTTTTACCAAGCCCAGGCCTCCTCTTCAGCTTATGTTCAGAGGGGGTTCTTCAGAGGTAGAGGCAGACAGGGTACGAGCAGGCCTGCTCCCACCCCTCAGCCTAAAGCCCCTGCCAAACAGGCACCCTGATGGGATGCCCAGGGCCGATTCTCCATTACCTGTAGGGGGCAGGCTGGCTTACTTCGTCCAGGACTGGGAGTCTTTAACATCAGACAAGTTGGTCCTGGAAGTAGTAAGCCAGGGACTGGTTCTCAGCTTCAAAAATTTCCAAAGATGAGAATCGATCTTTTCCACCTGCAATCCACTAGAGACTCTTGCTTTGGAAACAGAAGTCTCAACCTCCTTGCTCTCAGAGCTGTAGAAAGGTTTCTCCCCTACACCAGGGCAAGGGACTGTACTCCAGGTACTTCCTTACCCCAAAAAGACAGGAGAATGGCGGCCCATCCTGGACCTAAGATATCTGAACAAGCACCTTTTAAATTCAAAATGGTGACTCTGGGAATGATTTTACCCTCCCTAAGGCCAGGGGACTGGCTAGCTTCCCTGGACCTCAAGGATGCCTACTTCCATGTTCTTATCAGAAGCTCCCACCGAAAGTACCTCAGATTCGAACTGCCCTCAGGCCATTATCAGTTCAGAGCAATGCCCTTCGGCCTTACCGCTGCCCCAAGGGTATTCACAAAATGCCTGGCGGTAGCAGTTGCTCACTTAAGAAGGCAAAAGATTGCCATATTTCCTTACCTAAACGACTGGCTCATTGTGGGTCAGTCTCCAGACCAGGTCAAATCACACCTGCAGGTTACCCAGCAGCTGCTTACCTCTCTAGGTTTTCTTCTCAATCTTCCAAAGTCAGTTCTAGAACCTGTCCAGCTACTCACCTTCATAGGTGCAGAACTGGACACAGAGCAGGCCAGAGCCTTCCATCCCCTAGAAAGGGTAAGGACCCTGGTGGCCCTGGCCTCCTCCTTCACCCTGCAGGTCTCTCGACCAGCAAGGCATTTTCTACAGATCCTAGGACACATGGCTGCTTCCACAGCTGTAGTGCAAGGAGCAAGATTTCAGATGAGGGACATTCAGTTCCATTTGAGAGCCTTTTGGTCTCAAAGAAGAGATCCCCTATCCAAGTGGATCCCAGTAACTCGAACCCTGATCCAGGCCCTACAGTGGTGGCAGGATCAGAGCAACCTGAGACAAGGGGTTCCTTTCATCCCTCAGTCTCACTCCTTGACCCTTAGTACAGATGCATCCCTTTTGGGATGGGGAGCTCACATGGGCGACCTCTCCACCCAAGGATTGTGGTCCCCTCAGGAATCTCTGCTCCACATCAATCTGTTGGAACTCAGAGCTGTTTTTCTAGCACTTCAGGTTTTTTCTGCGTCTGTTCAGAACAAAGTGGTACAGGTCAGAACAGACAACACCACTACAATGTGGTACGTCAACAAACAAGGGGGCACTCGGTCTTTGGCCTTGTGCACCGAGGCAATGAAGTTTGTGGTCTCTGGCTTATTCCCTGAACACCTCCCTCATAGCAGTTCACCTCCTAGGCAAGGACAATGTCCTGGCAGATGCTCTCAGCAGGATTTCCCAGGGCCATCATGAATGGTCACTGGATCCCCTAGTACTGGGGTTAGTTTTTGCCAGGTGGGGCACCCCTCAGATAGATCTTTTTGCAGCCCCAGACAATCATCAACTTCCGCTTTTTGTTGCAGGCCCCAGTGTTGGGCTCAGTCCCCTGGATGCCTCCTTCTCGATTGGGAAGGGAAGTTCCTCTATGCCTTCCTTCCCTCTCCTGTTCAAGGTGCTAGTCAAAATCAGATCTCAACCCTGCAAGATGATTCTGATTGCTCCAGATTGGGCCAGACAGCCCTGGTACCCACTCCTTCTGTCCTTAGCAGTCCACCTTCCCCTGTGTCTCCCTAGGAACCACAGTTTGTTAACCTGTGCCCAGGGGAGAGTTTGGTATCCGAGTCTCAAATCCCTCAATCTCAAGGCCTGACTCTTGAGGAGTTAGAGTTTGCTGACCTATACCTTTCTCAAGGTGTTGTCGAAATTTTGAAAGCTTCTAGGAAGCCTTCCACCAGGGCTACTTATAACTCTAAATGGAAAAGGTTTTCCATATGGTGCTCTGGGAAGCATATTTCCCCAGAATCTGCGGATTTGCCCACCGTCTTGGACTATATAGTCCATCTAAATTCTTTGGGGCTGAGACCAGCTACCCTGAAAGTGCATTTGGCAGCTGTCTCTGCTTTTATTTCAGCAGGGAAGCCCTCTTCTCTTTCTGCTCACCCTGTATTTTCCAAGTTTTTCAGGGGATTGCTTCATACTAATCCGCCATTCAGGGACCCTGCCCCTGCCTGGGATCTTAATGTTTGCATTGCTCAGCTGATGCAACCCCCCTTTGAACCTCTGTCTTCAGCAGAGCTTAAGTACTTGACTTGGAAAACTGTGTTTCTAGTAGCTATCACTTCTGCCAGGCGCATAAGTGAGTTACAAGCTTTATCAGTGGAGACTGATTATCTCCTTTCACAGGGATAAGGTAGTCCTCAGGACTAACAGGAAGTTTTTGCCTAAGGTGATTTCAGATTTCCACCTTAATCAATCTATTTCTCTTCCAGTGTTCTTCACTGACCATTCCTCCTCTGGCGAGAGGAGGCTGCACAGTTTAGATGTTAAGAGGGCCCTTAGTTACTACATATAGCGTACTAAGGGTCACAGGTTTGACTCCCTCCAACTCTTTCTCACTTATGGTGAGGTTGGGAAAGGGAAACCTGCCACTAAGAGATCCATTGCCAGGTGGATTGTCTCTTGTATCCAATTTTGCTTCAAAAACTGGGTAAGGTTCCCCCTTCAGGCCGGAGGGCTCACTCTACCAGAGGTACAGCTGCATCCCTAGCTGCGGCCAGGGACATCCCTATCTTAGAGATATGTCAAGCAGCTACTTGGAAAACAGTACATACTTTCACTAAGCATTACTCCCTGGACATCCAGGCCAGGAGGGATGCTCGATTAGGCACAGCTGTGCTTCAGAGCCTATTTCCTAAGTAGGTTCTGTCCCTCCTCCATGGAGGTACTGCTGTGTAGTCTGCAATTGTCATAATATAGCAGACTTCATGTTGTTTGAAGAAAAAATTACTCACCTTAGTAATGTTGTTTCTTCTAATGGAGTCTTGCTTTATTATACCTCCCCCAGCCTGCCCTCTCAGAACCTCTACTCTGGGGATAGGGTGGGCAGTCCAGTGTTGGCACTTATTGATGCCCATCTTGTGTTTTCCACTCCTTCTTTTTGGGGTGTTTGGGTGTTGTGTTTTAGCTTATCTTATCTTATTTTCTGGTCCCCTGACTTGAGTCTTGGTGTTGGGACCAGGAAAATGTGTTAATATTTAAGTAGCCAGTTGGCTAGTGTAGGTTTACAGCTTCCACACAGAACCTTAGTGAGTTTTGCTCATAAAGATCTGACAGTTTCAGTTTGAAATTATACAGACAGAGCTTCTCTAACCGAGCTCGCGCTCCAAGTTCCATGCCTGGCATGGAAGTTAACTCTTCAAACAACATGAAGTCTTGCTATATTATAGACATTAGCAGTTTGTTCCAGCTCTAGAACTGCCCCGGAGTGATATGGTTAAAACCATTCCAAAATAGAATTTTGGCAGGAGAGCAGCTCTATCTGTGTCATTTCAAACTTGAACTGTCAGATTCTTTACTCCGCCTCAGTGAACAGTCGGTCCGGAGATTTCTCCTTGCTCGGTTCATTTCGGTTTAAAAGTGTTTTCTCGGTTGGATTTAACCGAGAATAGTTTATTTTAACCGCAAAACCGTTCGTTCAAGCTCTATCTGTGGTAACCGTAAGTAAATGAAGGTTTTGTCTGTGTGGAACTTGTAAGTTATCGGTTTGGTTTGAACCGATCAGTGGGTTTAAAACTCATTTAAAACTAAAAGTTACTATTTTGAATGCGGTTCGGTTCTTATCGGTTACAAAAAAAAAATGGATTTAATACGTTTTTCCAATAGCAGTAAACCGGTTAGGAACCGATAAAGAGTTATCTTGCCTAGCACTGCGTTAAAGGCAAGTTTTTGTTAGGGCTGGCATTATGTCTGAGAAACCCAAAAGAAACCGGCCCACTGGTTTCAACAACACTGTGATGTTTGTGGGGAAGTCTTTGCCAAGGCTGACCCACACACCACATGTGTTTATTGTCTGAGGTTTGACCACCTCCAGTCAGACTGCCAGGTATGTGAAATTTCCCTGCAGCAACCCTGGAAAAAGTTTGGGCAGGCTCCAGGAGCGAGAGGCCAAAAAATCCGCTGACCCGGATGGCCAGCCGGTTGGTGCCAGCCGAACTAGAGGGAGTGCCTCTGACCAGGCCAGACTTCTCGGCAAAGAAAAGCTGGTTCTGAGGAACCAATTCCAGTAAAGAAAACAAGAAAATCAAGGTCTGAGTCCAAAATTCCTTCTTCAACTGCTGCAGAGATAGCAAAGCCATACAAATTGTCCAGTCACTGTCTCAGGGGTCCTCAGAACCACCACTATCTAGTAAAAGGTCGGTTCGTCCGTCCCAGTGGTTCAGGATTTTGATATTGAGGAATTTTATGAACCAGAGGAGGGGAGGAGGATTATGAACAATAAGGAATGGCTGGAAGGTCTGGGTGTGCCCATTGAACCGGACATCTCCCCAGACAGACCTTAGAATCTCCCTATGCTGTCTGAGTCCCCATCTCATTTTATGTTTTATAAAAAGTTGCTGAAACCTCCAGCTTCCTTTAGAAGAGGCTGTGGATGAGCAAGAGGAGCCTGATTTTGTAAAATGATGGATATTCCAGAGTCTAGAGATTGTCTGTTCCTTTACATAAGTCTTTTAGGAAACAAACAATTAAAATTTTAAAAGCTCCTAATTCTGTGCCTCCTGTAGATAAAAGATGGACAGAAGGTATACATTGTCAGGCCCTGATACAGAATTCCTTTCTCAGCAATGCAGTCATGTTGAGTAGTTCAGGCTGCTGCCTGTGATAAAGCTAATATTCCTTGGCTTCACATCCTCCTGACAAGGATTCCAGGAAGATTGATGCCATGGCAAAAAAAAAAAAACAGTATATGGCAGCCTCTCTGGGACTCAGGCAAGCAAATTATATGGCTTATGTAGCTAGGTATCAGAAATCTAGATGGGATACTGTTATGCAATTGGCCAAGCAGGCCCATGGCCAGCTGGCTAGTGAACTAGAACAGGTGGCTGCTGATGGCATTGAAGCCTCTAAGGTTCAGTTTCATGCTGCTGTGGATGTTAATGATGTTTCCTCTAGGGTCATGGCCACATCTGTAGCTTTTCGTAGGTTGGCCTGGCTCAGGTGTACTAGTTTGTCACAGGATACCCAGACTAAGGCTATGGATTTTCCTGTGGTGGGAAATTCTCTGTTTGGAGAGCAGACAGAGAATTACATGAAGAAGATGGATGAATATAGGACTACTTACAAGAGTGCCCAGGCTAAGGAGCGGCAAGTCACTCCTCAAAGGCATGCCCCCAGGGGTAGGGGTAGGCCTTTTCACAGGCCTTTCTACCAGACTCAGGCCTCCTCTGCCTATGCTCAGAGGGGCTTCTTCAGAGGCAGGGGCAGACGAGGGGTGGGCAGACCTGCTCCCACCCCCAGCCTAAAGCTATGAAACAGGCACCCTGATGGGTGCCCAGGGCCGATTCTCCTGTACCAGTGGGGCAGGCTGGCTTACTTCAGTCAGAATTGGGCTTCTTTAACCTCAGACAAGTGGGTTCTGGAAGTAGTAAGTCAGGGTCTGGTTCTCAGCTTCAAAGTTTCCCAAGTTGAGAAGCAGACTTTTCTACTGCAAGTGCTTCAGAGACCCTCGCTCTGAAACAGAGGTCTCATCCCTGTTAGCTCTCAGAGCAGTAGAAAGGGTTCTCCTGCATCAGGGCAGGGTCGGTATTCCAGATACTTCCTTACCCCCAAAAGACAGGAGAATGGCGGCTCATTTTAGATCTCAGATATCTGAACAAGCATCTTTTGAAACCAAAGTTCAAAATGGTAACTCTGGCAATGATTTTACCTTCCCTAAGGCCAGGGGACTGGCTAGCCTCCCTGGACCTCAAGGATGCCTATTTCCATGTCCTAATCAGAAGATCCCATCGAAAGTACCTCAGATTCGAACTGCCCTCAGGTCATTAACAGTTCAGAGCAATGCCCTTCGGCCTTACCTCTGCTCCAAGGGTATTCACAAAGTGTCTAGCAGTGGCAGTGGCCCATTTAAGGAGGCAGAGGATTTTTTTTTTTTCCCTATCTAGACGACTGGCTCATTGTAGGCCAGTCCCCAGAACAGGTAAAATCTCACCTGCAGGTCACCCAGCAGCTTCTCACCTCCTGGGTTTTCTACAAACCTACTAAAGTCGGTTCTGGAACCAGTCCAGGTACTCACCTTTATAGGGGCAGAATTGGACACAAAGCTAGCCAGAGCCTTTCTTCCCCAGAAAGGGTAAGGAATTTAGTGGCTCTGGCCTCTTCCTTCACTCTGCAGGTCTCTCAACCAGCAAGACACTTTCTGCAGCTCCTGGGGCACATGGCTGCATCCACAGCTGTTGTACAGGGAGCCAGATTTCAGATGAGAGACATTCAGTTTCACTTGAGAACCTTTGGTCTCAGAGAAGAGACCCCTTTCAAGTTGGTCCCAGTGACTCGAACCTTGATCCTAGCTCTCCAGTGGTGGCAGGATCAGAGCAATTAAGAGCGGGGTCCCCTTCATTTCCCTTCTCATGACTTGACTCTCACTACAGATGCTTCCCTTCTGGGTTGGAGCCCATGGGCGACCTTTCCACTCAGGAGTTTGGTCCCCCAGGAATCTCTGCTCCACATCAATTTGCTGGAACTCAGAGCTGTCTTTTTAGCTCTTCAAGCTTTTCTGCATCTGTCCACGACAAGGTGATACAAGTCAGAACAGACAACACCACAACAATGTGGTACATCAACAAACAGGGGCACTCGGTCTTCAGCCTTGTGCACCGAGGCAATGAAGTTGTGGTCTCTGGCCTATTTCCTGAACACTTCCTCATAGCAGTTCATCTTCCAGGGAAGGACAATGTCCTAGCGGATGCCCTCAGCAGGATTTCCCAGGGCCATCACAGATGGTCCCTGAATCCTCAAGTGCTGGGGATAGTTTTTGCCAGGTGGGGCATCCTCAGATAGAATCTTTTGCAGCCCCAGACAATCACAAACTTCCTCTGTTCTGTTGCAGGCCTCCAGTGCTGGGCTCAGTTCCCCTGGATGCCCTTCTTCTGGATTGGGAGGGGAAGTTCCTCTATGCTTCCCCCCCTCTTTCATCTCCTATTCAAAGTACTAGTAAAAATCAGATCTCAGCCTTGCAGGGTGATTGATTGCCCAGATTGGGCCAGGCAGCCTGGTACCACTCCTTCTGTCTCTGACAGTCCATCTTCCCTGGGCCTCCCCAGGAATCACAATCTGTTGACTTGTGCCCAGGGAAGGGTTTGGTATCCGGACCTCAAATCCTCAACCTCAAGGCCTGGCTCTTGAGGAGTTAGAGTTTGCTGATTTACACCTCTCTCAGGGTGTTCTCAGATCCTAAAGGCTTCCAGAAAGCCTTCCACTAGGGCTACTTATAGTTCTAAATGGAAAAGGTTTTCCATTTGGTGTGCTGGGAAAAATATTTCCCAGAATCTGCTGAATTGCCCATTTTGTTAGATTACATGGTACATCTTAATTCCTTGGGTCTCAGACCAGTTACCCTGAGAGTTCATTTGGCAGCGTGTCTGCTTTTTGTGTCAGCAGGAAAGTCATCCCTCTTTCCTCTCATCCTGTGTTTTCCAAGTTTTTTAAGGATTACTCCATACTAATCTCCCTTTCGGGAACCGCCCTCTGGGACCTTAATGTTTGCATTGCCCAGTTAATGCAACCCTTTGAACCTCTGTCTTCTGCAGAGCTTAAGTACCTAACTTGGAAAACTGTTTTTCTAGGGCTATCACTTCGCCAGATGCATAAGTGAATTGCAAGCCTTGTCAGTGGAGACTGACTTTATTTCTTTCCACAGGGATAAGGTAGTCCTTGGACTAATAGGAAGTTTTTGCCTAAGGTGGTTTCAGATTTCCATCTTAATCAATCTATCTCCCTTCCAGTATTTTTCACTGATCACTCCTCTTCGGGTGAGAGGAGGTTGCACAGCCTGGATGTTAAGAGAGCTCTTAGTTATTATATAGAGCATACCAAAGGTCACAGGTTCGAATCCCTCCAACTTTTCCTTACCTATGGTGAAGTTGGGAAAGGCAAACCTGCCACTAAGAGATCAATAGCCAGGTGGATTGTCTCTTGTATCAATTTTGTTATCAGAAGGTGGGCAGGCCCCAGGTTTGAGGGCTCATTCTACCAGGGGTACAGCTGTCTCTAGCTGCTGCCAGAGATATCCCTTTATTAGAGATTTGCCAGGCTGCTACTTGGAAAACTGTACACACTTTTACCAAGCATTACTCCCTGGATGTCCAGGCCTGGAGAGATGCTCGGTTTGGCACAGCTGTTCTTCGAGCTATTCCTAAGTAGGTTCTGCCCCTCCTCCATGGAGGTACTGCTGTGTATTCTGCTAATGTTCATAATATAGCAAGACTTCATGTTGTTTGAAGAAAAATTACTCACCTTAGTAATGTTGTTTCTTCTAATGGAGTCTTACTATATTATAGACCTCCTCCAACCTGCCCCCTCAGAACCTCTACTTGGTGGGTGCGGGCTACAGTGTGGGCACTACTTATGTCCTGTTAGCATTTTGTCCCCTTTGGGACTTTGGGGGTGTGTATGTGTAGCGTGTGTGTTTTTATTATACTTATGTTCCATTTTCATATTATTAGAATGGTGTTAGTATTTCTGGTCCCCTGACTTGAGTCTTGGGTGTTGGGACCATCAATGGTTGTTATTATTTAGGTAGCCATTTGGCTAGTGTAGTTACAGCTTCACACAGACCTTAGTGAGTTTGGCTCGTAAAGATCTGACAGTTCAAGTTTGAAATGACACAGCTAGAGCTGCTCTCGTGCTAAAATTCTATTTTGGAATGGTTTTAACCATTTCACTCCGGGGCAGTTCTAGAGCTGGAACAAACTGCTAATGTCTATAATATAGCAAGACTCCATTAGAAGAAACAACATTACTAAGGTGAGTAATTTTTTCTTTCACCTCCGGAGCAGTTCTAAGGCTGGGACAAACTGCAATTGTCATAATATAGCAAGACTCCATTAGAAGAAACAACATTACTAAGGTGAGTAATTTTTTCTTTCAGCCAATCTGAAAGTGGAGCTGCTGTCTTGTTATAAATAAAAATGTGCTGGTCATTCCTCTTTGTAATGGAAAAGAGTGTGTTTTTGCCCTAAGAAGACAGCAAGCTGAACTCCTACAACTTTGTGTGCAGACTTCCCCAATGCTCAGACATTTTATGACATCTAACCATGGAGAGTGCTGGGGTGCTTCATGATGGTGAACTGGGTGATTCTGATGTACTTTTTAATATATTTTAATGGGTATTTTGACATTCATCAAAGCCACCACTCCACTGAGAGGAGTCTTGTCAAAATGTTCATTTATATATGTATGTAAATAAAAATCCAGTACATCGAGAATAGGAAGGGATCACCTGGCCTCCTCCTTGGGGACTTTTAGGTGAGATTTAAAATGTAAGGTTAGAGAGAGTCATGTGATGCATTCAGGCTGATAGCAGTGTGGTGCTCAGGGTTCCGCTCAAGGCACAACCGAAAATCTATTAAAAATACGGACTAGATAAGTTTTTCTGCACAAAACGTGCCCCGGTTGCAGCTTTGATATAGCAGAAGATTTCAGTTGAAAAAGACGGAAGAAACTGATGCTGGATCAGACTTTACAGCCTCCATGACTAGCTCTCAGCTCCCCCTACCAGTGTGACCACATGACCCAAAACACAGTAAAGCAGATGCTGCACAGCAGATTCTAGGGCCACCAGCAGAAATAACAGATGCATTGGGTAAGTTCTTTAGAGGACTTGTCATAAAAGACATGCTGGTGGCCCCCTCTGCTGAAATTCGATCAGTCCAGCTCTGGAAGTATTAACAAGGAGGATGGGGGACGCAGAAGCCCGTGTGAGGTCTATCGAAGACCGGCTAGCATGCTCTGACCCCAAGTTGAGGAATACCTGGACAACCAGGAGGGTCATAGCAGGTGAAACAATCTGGATTTTGTCTGCATACCAGAGAGAGAAGAAAGCAAAGACATGGTCATCTTCATCCAGAAATTTTGCAGTAAAATTGCTGGACAGTCACCTAATGGCTCCTGTTATGTTTATGTTATGTCATGTCATGTCATGTCATGTCATGTAAGAGGCTTACCGGGCATTGCGTCTGATGCCTGGACCAGATGAAAAGGCCAGACCTATAATATTTCATCTGCTGAACTTTTTGGACAAAGTCCACATAGAAGGCAAAGTGAGGGAAACCAAACATATTTTCTGGTCGGGCAGAAAGCTTTCTGTTTTCAGTGACCGTAGCCCATTAGACACAAACCGGCAGAGTGTAAGGAAATTAAATGCAAGTTACATGCAGCAGATCTAAGATTTTGTGTGCTATATCCAGCCAGATTAATCATCCATACCAAGAATAGAAAGAAACAGTTTAACTCGGCAGAGGAAGCAAAAAAGGAGCTATCCAACATATGCCTGAGCTTGTTTCCCTCCTGCCAGAGGGAAGCGGGAGACCATCCATGAGAGCAGCGGATGATTTGGGGACACTGCCATGAGGCAAAATGACAACCAGATCCCAGAGCTTGATTGAATGGACATAAATGCGTCTGAAACTGACTGAATACCAAACTTGAACTATATGTGAATACAGCTGGAATTGTGTTTGCTAAACAAATGTTCATTTATAACTGAACTGTTTCAGTAACTTTTATATGTTGCTCAGTTTCAAAGTGGGACTTGTATGACATTGAGACGAGCTCGCCACGTGGTAGAACTTTCTAATATAGTGACTGAATACCTCACAGGTACAGCTACATCGTGGCTGCTCTGCCATGCTATGAGAAGGCACACTGGAGTTAGTAAGAGACTCATCGACCTGAATTTACAGAGCCCACTATTACACAGCATGAACGACGAGGGAAACTGAAATGACCCCATGGTGGGTGAGGGTAGTCACGGTTATCGCAATTAATAGAGTTTTGAGAGCTTTTTTTTTTAAAACCTGTGTTTATTGAAGTCATAGATGGACAGTAAGACTTAGAAAATGAGCATTCATTTACATAGCACCTAAATTGGGTGCCAGGGCCTGCATGTCTTGCAGTCTTAAAGATACACACAATATACTGTAACACTAAGCTATATTGTGGTGACTTTCCAACAATGGTGTTTCACAATCACATTTAAATTTTAAAACACAACAACATAATAACATGGTAGCAATTAAACGTTTGCTTGTAATAGTTTATTCTTGAAGTCAAGAAAAGTATAACCCAATTGATGAAGCTACCAACTTCCCTAGGCCTAAAACTGGAATAGTCCATCCTGTCCATGATCCCCCCCCAAACCATGTCACTCCCACAGGCGCCAACACAGACCGTGCTGCACACAATCAATTAAATTTTGCTGCTTGCTCTGGCCATGCCTCCTCACAGTAACACCAGTAGCAAACATTCGGATTAAAACAATACATCATTCTGCTGCAGCAAGTTCCAAATCATGCTGTACAGAAAGTTCATTAGAAGCAAACCTGTGTAAAATCGTGAACAGACATTTGAGCTGCATGTATTGCTTCTCCAGACAGTCCCATCCAACTCACTTGCAGTCACCACGTTTGCTTCACTTCAGTGACTTCTACCACCACACCAGATTGTTTTCACACACTTCCCTACAGCTGATCAGGTTCGAGTACCTTAGTTCACTGCTGCCGGGCTCTTCACCTCATTTGCTGAGCAAACTTCACTTCTGTGACTCCCACCACCACACCACATTGTTTTCACACACTTCCCTACAGCTGATCAGGTTCGGGTACCTTAGTTCACTGCTGCCGGGCTCTTCACCTCATTTGCTGAGCAAACTTCACTTCTGTGACTCCCACCACCACACCACATTGTTTTCACACACTTCCCTACAGCTGATCAGGTTCGGGTACCTTAGTTAACAGCTGCCAGTCTCTTCTCTGACTGTAGTCCCTCTCAGCTGCTGGCAGGCAGATGTCCACATGCACTTGTTTGCACTATTACCCGGTCTCATCTAACAGGAAGGAACATGCTTTACTGTGCTCCTACTGACATGCTTTCGGTGCAACACAGGCTCAGGGTTTGAAGTTACAAACTGCTGTCCAGCCGGAGCAGCACCACGGTGGTGCTGAAATAGCTGTCACTCATGGATTAGCAGTCAGCAAAAAAAAAAAAGGGACAAAACTGGGACAAGTAAGCAAAAATCGGGACAAAAGTGACATTTTACAAAACTTGTGAGTATACCGGGACATGTTGCCTGAAATAGGGATTGTCCTGGGAAAATAGGGACTGTTGGTAGCATTACCATTTGAGCATGGCTCATTTACAGTGGGGTCCATCACTCATACAACATGCATAATAATATCAAAACATTTTACAATATCATTAAAAACAGTTTTTCAGCATTTAACGCAATTTAAAATACAGATTGTTACACCACAGTTTTAACAACCACAAATACCGATTTCCTGTTTAGCAGCATCTTTTAGGCTGTATAAACTCGATTACAATCCAAGATCTTACTTCGAGAGGGCTCTTGCAGTAGGTAATTACATATAGGACTGACGCTGGCAGGCAGCTGAACCCCAGGAAAATTTCTAGCTAGCGAGTCCCTGGCGAGGGCCCACCCCCATGTCAGGTGACCGGCATCAGGGGACGTCGGTATAAAGGGGCAGTCCCTCACGCCCGCCTTCCAGTTCTTTCTCGACGTTAGCTTATGCCAGCACCTCGCGGAAAAGTTTCCTGCTAGTCAGTTGTTTTACAGAGTTTTTTTACGCTTTTTCTCTATAATTGTCAGTCATCCGTCGGTGTATGTCATCCCCTACACCCTCCGAGCACAAAAATAAGTGCGACTTGTGCGGCGCCCAACTCCCGCACAAGGACGGCCACTCCCTGTGCCTTTTTTTGCCTAGGCCCCGACCATCAAGTAGAGAAGTGCCAGCACTGCCTGAGTTTCAATGCGGCCACCCGAAGAAGGCGGCAGCAGTCCCTGGAAGCCCACATTCTCAAAAAGATGATAAGCTCCATGGAAAAGGAACTCAAAAAAACTTTGGCAGGCGTCAACTTCCCCTGAAGGCCATCGCAAGAGAAAGGACAAAGAAAAGCACCAGGACAAGGGCTCCTCTCCCACCGTAACTCCCTTGGAGTCGCGCGTGTTGAAGGTAATGTCCCCGGGGCCGCTCTCGGCGATCCGCCTTAGAAGTTTTTAAGGCGGTGTCAGCCCGCCCGTCTGGCTCACGCTTGGGCCCTTCGGACGCCTCCAGGCTCTTGGAGGAATCTGCCCCCGGTAAAGCCGTGATTTCCCGGCCTACCGCCGCTGGCGGCTCCGATAAGCCGGATGTTGGCTCCTCCGATGTTCGCACGGAGAAGGTTTATAAGTCACCCGACCCTTCGGAGTGGTGCACGACCCCTCTTCTGCCGGACCAGGCTGCCCCTCCTTCGTGGCCTGCCTCTGGCGAAGGATCCGTTAAGTCAGACGCCGGCCCCTCCGGCGCCTGCCCGGACCCCGCTGACGAGATGCACGTTGGTCGGTCCGACGTCCACACAGCGGATGAGCCAACGCCGGACCATCCTACATCTGTCGTTCCTGGCTCCCCGCAGCCTTCGCTGCCCTCCGTGGACCCTGAGTCTCCTCGGCCCGACCCCAGGGATTTTTTCCTTACATCCCCAGGCGATGCTGAGGTCCCTGTTCCACCTCCATCGGATCAACCTCCTGCTGATCTGACGTTGGCTTCCCAAACGCCGGCCCCAACCCTGGCATCTCGAGCCGCCAGCTCCGGCGCTGGTAGTGGCGACTCGGGCGACATCCGCTTCCGGATGTCGCGGCGCCAGCTCTGGGCCTTCTGCTGATTCCGCCCACAGGGCCTCGAGGCCGTCTGCTCGGCAGCTCCCCCAGCTCCCGGGTACCTGACCCCGTCGTATCTGACGCAGTCGTACCCGGGACCACAGTATCTGATGCCGCAGTACCCAACGTCACAATACCTGACGCCGGGCTTCCCGCAGTCGGGTTATGGATTCTTGCCGTATGGGTATAACCCATATCCTTATCCCCCTCCTCCTCCACTGCCCCCCCAGCCACCGGTGGATTTGCAAGAGACTCTAGCCTCCTAGTCACCAGAGAGGTGGAGAGTCGTCTTCTGATGACGGTGCCGGTACCGGTTCCTGCATGTCCACGGTGACAAACCCCCTCACCTCCTCCAGACACCAGGGCTAAACCCTCTGGGTCCAGAGAGGGGCAGGACACGCTTCCCTGAGGGCTTCCCAAAGGGTCCGTTCCTCCCCCTAGATGGGAAAGGGAGTAGTCGTCGTCTTCTTCAGATTCTTCCTCTTCCTCCTTGGATGCCTCTGACGCCTCCGACGGCTACTCCGAGAAGGACGATGAGCCTTGTTCTCCGTCAAAGCCCAGGCCAAGCACCCCTCCGAAGTCTCTTCCGGAGGAGCCTTTTTTCATGGAGCTACTACATAAAATCCAGGCAGTGCATAAGTGGCAGTCCTTGGAGGCAGACCCACAGTGGGTGAAACTCGCTGAGCATCTGGATCTGCCCGTGACAGCTCCCACCTTGGTGCCACCCTGGATTGAACCTCATGCCCACCTTGTTACCACTATTTGGAAACAACCGTCGGCATTAGCCCCTCTTCCCCAGAAGTCGAACAGGCTATACCAGGCTCCAGAGGGTGTTGATTATTTAGATTCTCACCCTCGAGCTGACGCGGTCATGATTAGCGCCGCTCACGGCCGGTCAGCGAATCCAAAACACCTTAGCTCGTTGCCCCCTGATAAAGAATCCCACCTTCTGGACCAGTATGGCAAGAAGATTTTCGCTTCTTCCATGCTGGGGATCAGGGCCCTGAACTATGTCAGTCACGTGGGGGATTACTAGAAGGCAGTTCTTTCTGAGGTGGAAACCAAATTGGACTCCCTGCTGGACTCTCAAGTCAAGCAGGAACTGTCTGACCTTGTCCGCTCTGCACGTTCGGCCAGTTGACACATGCTTCGTGTGACTTACGGTGCAGTGGACCCTGCTGGACGGAGCTCAGCTTTCGCCGTCATGCTTGGCTCCGTGTGTCAGGGTTGGTCCCGGAAGGGCAGTCCGCTATACAGGAAGCTCCCTTCCGGGGGTCTGTGCTCTTCGGGGGTAATGTCAAGGACATCATCACCGATCTGCAGGAGAAGGGGACGGCACTAAAGTCTGTTGACTCTATGTAGCATCCCCATCAAGCGCAGCGCCGTCCCTTTCACAGACTGAATCGGCCAAAGGCGAAACCTCCAGGAAAGCAGGCCACTAAACGCCGGGCCCCCACAGCTGCCAGGCCCCCTCCACCCCAAAAAGCAGTGGGTGCTTCAGCTGCGGCACTGCCCCACACCACCGGAGGAACTGGTAGGAGGGAAGCTCTCCCTCCACCTTCCGGGCTGGGAGAGGATAACAGATTCATGGGTGCTCCAGCTAATCGCAGAAGGACACTCAACAGAGTTTCTACAGAAACCACCTCGTCACCCTCCCTAAAGGTCGTCGTATTCTCAGGAACGTCGTCTTCTGGTCCAGGAAGAGATTTCGGCACTGTTGCTGAAAGAGGCAATAGAACCTGTCCCTCTTCCCCTTCAGGGAACAGGTTACTATTCCTGCTTCTTCCTGGTCCCGAAGAAGACTGGAGATGTAAGACCTATCCTAGATCTCAGTTCCCTGAACCTATTCATGGAATACAAAAGGTTCAGAATGCTCTCACTGCAGAGCCGTCTGCCCCTCCTCCGCTGGGGTCAGTGGCTGTGCTCTCTGGAGATGCAAGATGCCTACCTGCATTATCCATTCTCCTGTCCCACCGCAAATATCTCTGTTTTTGCTTTCCAGGGGGACCACTACCAGTTCAAGGCACTTCCATTTGGCCTCTCCTCGGCTTCCCGAGTATTTACCAAATGCCTTGCAGTGGTGTCGGCCTACCTGCATACCCGGGGAGTGCAGGTTTTCCCGTACCTGGACAACTGGCTCCTGGTGGCCTCGACCGGGGAGGAACTCCTGCGCTGCCTCTCCCTTACCCAACAGGTCTTTGCCTGCCTGGGTATTACCATCAATCATTCCAAGTCTCATTTGATCCCATCCCAGAGACTCCAGTTTATCGAGGCGATACTGGACACAACCCTGGGCAGGGCCTTCCTGTCACCGGACAGGGCAGCCACTATTCAGATGCAGGTAAGCCTGTTGTCCGGCTGCAGGCGAGTCATTGCAAGGTTGGTTCTTCGCCTTCGCGGGCTCATGGCGGCTGCTATCACGACAGTTCCTCGCGCTCTGCTCCACATGAGGGTTTCTCAGTGGACGTTTCGCTCCCAATGGGATCAATTGGTGGACGACTTGGATCAGCTGGTCCTGGTCTCCTCTCCCATGGTTCGAGACTTGCAGTGGTGGATGGCTAGAGAGAACCTGTTTCAGGGGATTCCATTCTTCCTTCCTCCCTCCCCCCTCCCAGACTCTGACCACTAACGCCTCAGGCGAAGGTTGGGGAGCCCATCTCTGTCCTCATCAGACTGTTGGTACCGTTACCATTTGAGCATGGCTCATTTACAGTGGGGTCCATCACTCATACAACATACACAATAATATCAAAACATTTTACAATATCATTAAAAACAGTTTTTCAGCATTTAACGCAGTTCAAAATACAGATTGTTACATCACAGTTTTAACAACCACAAATACAGATTTTCTATTTAGCAGCAACTTTTAGGTTGTATAAACTCGATTACAACCCAAGTTTTTGTCAAGCACCAGGAGACCTTTTCTTTAGATTTTAAGGTTTGTGGCAGACCGTTCCAAATTTTAGGCCCAAAGCGAACAGTAGTAGAGTTCCTTTTAGGAGGTCAGCAAATCCTAGGACTAAGTTATTAAACGTAAAAGGAATTTATCTGTCCAAAATTCTTTGCAGTGTTTCATGGATTTTCCTCCAAAAGGGGACTATAAGCAGGCAGGCCCAAAAAATATGGTAGAGAGTCCCCACATTCCCGCCTCACCTCCAGCAGTTGTCTGAACAGGTGAGAAAGTGCTTTTTTTGTAAAAGTGACAGAGATAGGTTAGGAAGGGTACAAAGGAAATTCACGAAGTCAATAAAAGAAATGGAAGGTAGAGATTATGGTAACAGTTATGGTCATTGAATTTAATGTCCTTGGAAACAAGACACATATGGGGTGACCTACTGTTTATTTATGATGTGATGCAGGATCCCCTCCTTTTGACAGAATTAGGTATCTCCTTTAAATCCAGCAATAAGGAAACTGGAGGACATCCACTGCAAATTATGGGAAAAAAATTTAAACACAATAAAAGAAAATACTTTTCAAACAACATGAAGTCTTGCTATATTATGACATATGCAGTGAGTCCCAACCTTCGAACTGCTCCGGAGGTGAAAGAGTTAACTCTCCATGCCAGGCATGGAACGCTGACCTTGAGCTCGGTTGAAAACTCTGTCTGTTGTTCTTCAAACTCAAACTGTCAGATTCTTTACTCCGCCTCACTGAACAGTCGCTCCGCGGAGATTTTCTCCTTCTGCTCGGTTCATTTTGTCGGTTAAAGTATTATTTTCTCGGTTTTTTGACCGAATTTAAACCGCAACCGGTCGGTTCAAGCTCTGTCTGTGGTATTGTAAGTACTAGATAGCTTTTACATTTAATTCTTCTGTGTGGAACTTGTAAATAGTTATCGGTTCGGTTTGAACCGATCAGGTTGTTTTGAAATATATTAATCTGTCTTTTAGAGTGTGGTTACCGGTTCTTATCGGTTCTAAAAAAAACGGATTTTATTACGTTTTTTTCCATGACCCGTGACACGGTTGGGAACCGATAAGAGGGTCTTGCTTGGCGAATTGCCATAAATGGGCAAGTTTGGTTAGGACTGGCACTATGTCTGAGAAACCCAAAAGAAAAACCGGTCCCACTGGGTTTCAACACTGCAGTGTCTGTGGGGAAGCCTTTGCCAAGGCTGACCCCCACACCACCTGTGTTTATTGTCTGGGGTTTGACCACCTCAGTGCAGACTGCCAGATTTGCAAAAAAGTTCCTGCAGCTACCCTGGATAAGAGAGTTGGTAGGCTCAGGGAAAGGGAGGCCAAGAAGTCCGCTGACCTGGATGTCCAGCCCGGTTCGGTTCCAACCGAACCGGAGGGAGTGCCCTCTGACCAGGGCGAGACTTCCTCGGACAAAAGGAGAGCCGACTCGGAGGAGTCGGTTCCAGCAAAAAAGGACAAGGAAATCAGCTGGTGTGGAGCCAAAACGTTCCTCTCCAACCGCTGAAGAAATAGCCAAAGCGATTAAAATTGTCCAGTCGCTTTCCCCGGTTCCAACCGAAATGGCACCATCAGGTAAGCTTACGGTTCGGCCAGTTCCACCGGTTCAAGAGTATGAGTTAGAGGAATTTTATTAACCGGAGGAGGGGGAAGAGGAGTATGAGGAAAGTGAATGTGGATTTGAAAGTCTGGATGTGCCCATTGAACCGGACATCTCCCCAGACAGACCTTCAGGAGTGTCTCCTCCTAGGCTTTCTGAGTCCCCGTCTCATTTTATTTTTATAAAAAAGTGGCTGAAACCCTCCAGCTCCCTATGGAGGAAGCTGTGGATGATCAAGAGGAACCTGACTATGTGGAAATGATGGATATCCCAGAGTCCAGGAGACTGTCTATTCCTTTGCATAAATCTTTTGGAAACAGACAGTAAAAATTCTAAACCTCACACTATACCTCCTGTTGACAAGAGAATGGACAAGAGGTACACATTGTCAGGCTCTGATACGGAGTTCCTTGCACAACAATGCAGCCATGTTGGGTAGTGCAGGCTGCAGCCTGTGACAAGGCAAATATTCCCTTGGCCTCACACGACCACAGGGACTCAGGAGGATTGATGCCATGGCAAAGAAACAGTACATGGCATCATCCTTGGGACTCAGACAGGCAAATTATATGGCTTATGTTGCTAGATACCAGAAATCCAGATTGGATACTGTTATGGCTCTAGCAAACAGGTCCCTGGCCAGCTTGCCAAGGAGCTGGAGCAGGTGGCTGCTGATGGTATTGAGGCATCTAAGGTGCAATTCCATGCTGCAGTGGACTCTAATGATGTGTCATCAAGAGTCATGGCTACATCTGTGGCACTTCTAGAATGGCTTGGCTCAGATGTACTAGCCTGTCACAGGATACCCAGACTAAGGCCATGGATTTTCCTGTTGTGGGTAATTCTCTGTTTGGGGAGCAGACAGAGAATTACATGAAGAAAATGGATGAGTATAGGACCACCTGTAGGAGTGCACAGGCCAAGGAAAGGCAGGCCACTCCCCAAAGGCAGCCTTCCAGGGGCAGGGGCAGGCCTTTTCATAGGCCTTTTTACCAAGCCCAGGCCTCCTCTTCAGCTAACGCCCAGAGGGGGTTCTTTAGAGGGAGAGGCAGACGGGGTACAAGCAGACCTGCTTCCACCCCTCAACCTAAAGCCCCTGCCAAGCAGGCACCCTGATGGGGTGGCCAGGGCCGATTCTCCACTACCTGTAGGGGGCAGGCTGGCTTACTTTGTCCAGGACTGGAAGTCTCTCACATCAGACAAGTGGGTCCTGGAAGTAGTAAGCCAGGGACTGGTTCTCAGCTTCAAAAAATTTCCAAAGATGAGAACCAGATCCTTTCCACCTGCAAATCCATCAGAGGCACTTGCCCTAGAGGCAGAAGTCTCTACCCTCCTGGCTCTCAGAGCCGTGGAAAGGGTTCCACCCCTACACCAGGGCAAAGGATTGTACTCCAGGTACTTCCTTACCCCAAAAAAGACAGGAGAATGGCGGCCCATCCTGGATCTCAGATACTTAAACAAGCACCTTTTAAAACCAAAATTCAAAATGGTGACTCTGGGAATTATTCTGCCTCTCTAAGGCCAGGGACTGGCTAGCGTCCCTGGACCTCAAGGATGCCTACTTCCATATTCTCATCAGAAGCTCCCATTGAAAGTACCTCAGGTTTGAGCTGCCCTCAGGCCATTACCAGTTCAGAGCAATGCCCTTTGGCCTCACCTCTGCTCCAAGGGTATTCACAAAATGCCTGGCAGTAGCAGTTGCCCACCTAAGAAGGCAAAAAATTGCCATCTTCCCTTACCTGGACGACTGGCTCATAGTAGGCCAGTCTCCAGACCAAGTCAAGTTACAGCTTCAGATAACTCAACAACTGCTTACCTCTCTAGGTTTCCTTCTGAATCTTCCAAAGTCAGTTCTAGAGCCTGTCCAGCTCCTCACCTTCATAGGCGCAGAACTGAACACAGAGGAAGCCAGAGCCTTCCTGCCTTTGGACAGGGCAAGGACCCTGGCCTCTGGCCTCCTCATTCACCCTGCAGGTCTCTCGACCAGCAAGGCATTTTCTACAGCTCCTAGGGCACATGGCTGCTTCTACAGCAGTAGTGCAAGGAGCCAGATTTCAGATGAGGGACATCCAGTTCCATTTGAGAGCCTTTTGGTCTCAAAGAAAGGACCCTCTAACCAAATTGATCCCAGTGACTCGAACCCTGATCCAAGCCCTACAATGGTGGCAGGATCAGAGCAATCTGAGACAGGGGGTTCCCTTTGTCACTCAGTCTCACTCTTTAATCCTTACTACAGATGCATCCCTCTTGGGGTGGGGAGCTCACATGGGTGACCTCACTACCCAGGGACTGTGGTCCCCTCAGGAATCCCTGCTCCACATCAACCCGTTGGAGCTCAGAGCAGTTTTTCTAGCACTCCAAGCTTTTTCCAAATCTGTTCAGAATAAAGTTGTACAGGTCAGAACAGACAACACCACTACAGTGTGGTACATCAACAAGCAAGGAGGCACTCGGTCTACGGCCTTGTGCACAGAAGCAATGAAGTTGTGGTCTCTGGCTTATTCCCTGAACACCTCCCTTACGGCAGTTCACCTCCCAGGCAAGGACAATGTCCTGGCAGATGCTCTCAGCAGGCTTTCCCATGGCCATCGCGAATGGTCACTGGATCCCCTGGTCCTGGAGGTAGTATTTGCCAGGTGGGGCACCCCGCAGATAGATCTTTTTGCAGCCCCAGACAATCACCAACTTCCCCTTTTTTGCTGCAGGCCCCCAGTGTTGGGCTCAGTCCCTCTGGATGCCTTAGTTCTCAATTGGGAAGGGAAGTTTCTCTATGCTCCCCCTCCCCCTTTTCCCTCTCCTGTTCAAAGTGTTAGTCAAAATCAGATCTCAATCCTGCAAAGTGATTCTGATTGCTCCAGATTGGGCCAGACAACCCTGGTATCCACTCCTACTGTCCTTAGCAGTCCATCTTCCCTGTGTCTTCCCAGGAATCACAATCTGTAACCTGTGCTCAGGGAAGGGTTTGGTACCAGACCTCAAATCTCTCAATCTCAAGGCCTGGCTCTTGAAGAGTTAGAATTTTTGATCTACACCTCTCCCAAGGTGTATTGGATATATTGAAGGCTTCTAGGAAGCCTTCCACCAGGCCACTTACAATTCCAAATGGAAGAGGTTTTCCATATGGTGCTCTGGGAAGCATATTTCCCAGAATCTGCTGATTTACCCACAGTCCTGGATTATATGGTCCATTTGAACACTTTGGGGCTCAGACCAGCTACCCTAAAGGCGCATTTGGCAGCTGTGTCTGCTTTCATTTCAGCAGGCAAATCCTCTTCTCTTTCAGCTCATCCTGTATTCTCTAAGTTTTTTAAGGGATTACTTCACACCAACCCTCCATTCAGGGACCCTGCCCCTGCCTGGGATCTTACTGTTTGCATTGCTCAGCTTATGCAACCTCCCTTTGAGCCCTTGTCTTCAGCAGACCTCAAGTATTTGACTTGGAAGACTGTGTTTCTGGTAGCCATCACTTCTGCCAGACGCATAAATGAATTACAAGCTTTGTCAGTGGAGCCTGATTTTATCTCCTTTCATAGAGACAAGGTGGTCCTCGGGACTAACAGGAAGTTCTTGCCTAAGGTGGTTTCAGATTTCCACATTAATCAATCTATTTCTCTTCCAGTGTACTTCACTGACCATTCCTCCTCTGGCGAGAGGAGGCTGCACAGCTTAGATGTGAAGAGAGCCCTTAGTTACTACATTGAGCGTACCAAGGGTCACAGGTTTGACTCTCTCCAACTGTTCCTCACTTATGGTGAGGTTGGTAAAGGGAAACCTGCCACCAAAAGATCCATTGCCAGGTGGATTGTCTCTTGTATCCAATTCTGTTATGAAAAGCAGGGTAAGGTTCCTCCCTCAGGCCGGAGGGCTCACTCTACCAGAGGTACAGCTGCTTCCCTGGCTGCTGCCAGGGACATCCCCATTCTAGAGATTTGTCAAGCAGCTACCTGGAAAACAATTCACACTTGTACCAAGCATTGCTCTCTGGACACCCGGGCTAGGAGTGATGCTTGGTTTAGCACAACTATGTGCTTCAGAGCCTATTTCTAAGTAGGTTCTTTCCTCCTCCATGGAGGTACTGCTGTGTAGTCTGCATATGTCATAATATAAGACTTCATGTTGTTTGAAGAAAAATTACTCACTTTAGTAATGTTGTTTCTTCTAATGGAGTCTTGCTATTATGACCTCCTCCTGCCTGCCCCTCTCAGAACCTCTGTTTTTGGGATGTGGGTGGGCAGTGCAGTGTTGCACTTAGTAGATGCCCACCTTGTTTTTCACCCCTCTCTTTCTGGGGTGACTGGGTGTTGTGTTTTTCATTTTTTGGGTCTCCTGGCTTGAGTCTTTGTTTTGGGACCAAAAAATGTGTTCTTATGTTTAGTAGCCAGTTGGCTAGTATAGGTTTATAGCTTCCGCACAGGACCTTAGTGAGTTTAACTCGTAAAGATCTGACAGTTTGAGTTTGAAGAACAGACAGAGTTTTCAACCAAGCTCGAGCTCAGCGTTCCATGCCTGGCATGGAAAGTTAACTCTTTCACCTCCGGAGCAGTTTGAAGGTTGGGGCTCACTGCATATGTCATAATATAGCAAGACTCCATTAGAAGAAACAACATTACTAAGGTGAGTAATTTTTTCTTATACAACTAAGGTGGCTAACCCATGGAATTCCTTGCCAGTAGAGATTATCATAAGTAAAACCAGGTCAGAATTTAAAAATAAACTAGACAAATACATCTTGCTAGTAATGTCATCAACTACTACCAAGAGAGATGTGCATAGGAACAGTTATGGGCATATAGCCTTCTCGCTCCTCACATTTCATAGTATGAACCATAGTATAAGCTGATCTTACTTCGAGAGGGTTCCTGCAGTAGGTCTTCACATATAGGACTGCGCCCCCTGGTGTCAGGTTCCAATGGCAAACTTGTAGCTAGCAATCATCAGCAGGGACCTCCCCGGACGTCGGGTGACGCAACGTCATACCGACTATAAAAGGGGCGGTCCTGCACCGGCCCTCCAGTTCTTTTCCCACCATCGCCTCAGTTTGTTTGGCTCTCGTGTAAGAACAGCGATCTAACGCCTGTGTGTCAGTCAGAGTTTTTTCTTCCTCTACTATGTTTTGTTCTCTCAGATTCAACCGGTTGTATGTCGGCTCACCCAAAAAAGAAGTGCTCTAAATGCGGAGCCCAAATCCCGCACGGGGACGACCATTCCCGCTGCCTTCTGTGTCTAGGCCCCAAGCACAACTCTGACGAGTGCGCTATTTGTCAGGCCTTCAGTCAAGCCACCCTGACCAGACGCAAGCGGACCCTCGAGGCCCACCTCCTTACCCAGCGGCTGACGTCGATGCAAAAGGAGCTCCAGGAGTTAAGGGAAAGGTCGTCGTCGCAGGCCCCGAGGAAAAAGAAGAAAGATAAGGAGAAGCGCCGGATGAGGAGTCTGTTGCCACGTGGGAGGCCTGCTCCTAAAACTGTGAGTACTTCTTTAGGTACCCCGCCCACTTCTTTGGGCCGAGCACCTTCTTTCCCTCCTGCCGAGGTGAGCAAGCAGCCAGGGGTAGCCTCTATATGGGTTTCTGTTGTCTCCACCTTCCAGCACTGTCGATAAGTCGCCCCTCGACCCCGTCAACTGGTGCGTGGCCTTGACCGTTAAGCCTTGCGGTGGCCTTTCAGCTATGGCCAGCTCGGTCAACTCCAATAAGTTGGACGGCGGATCTTCTGTCGCCCGCCTCGACCCTTCTTCTCGCTCGTCTGGCTCCCGTGAGGCCCCCGACGTCAGCTTGACTGTGCTACCAGGAGACACTTCAGCCCTTTGGGTCCTTCACCCAAGGGATTCGCCACCCGATCCTGCATTATCCCTGCCATCAGGATCGTTCTTGGACCTTTTGTTGGGGTCATTACCTGAATTACCCCCATCGCCTGGTCTTTTGCCGCCTCTGGACAGGAGTCCGTCGCAGGCCAGGGATCCTTCTATGGAGCCTCCTCCCTCTGGACCTTCAGGGGCCCTCATGCATCCCACGCCACCTTGTGGCCCTCAGGTACCTCCCCCGGTAGGTCCAGTTGAACCTCCAGGTGGTCTTCCAGGGCCAGACCCTCATGTTCCACTGCCGGGCAGCCCGTCGTCGGCACCTTTTTACCCGACGCCAGGTACTGTGCCTCCGACACCGGGATACCCTGGGTACACCCCCATGGCTGTAACCCGGGATTGACAGGATTCCAGTATCCTCCTTGGCAATACCCGCAGTACCCAGGCTACCAGCCTCCTCCTCCTCCTTCTCCTCCTCCTCCACCACCGCCGGATTAAGATATGATCCCGACTTGGTGGCAGGATGCCAGGATCCAGCTCATCTCAGAGTTACGGCAGTCGGTGGGTGATATCCCCCTACCTAGGGCCCCTCCCCCACTGATACCTTCCGGACGAGCTGGCGGTGCTCTACTTGTGGCTTTCTTTGAGGTGGACCCTTCCATCCCAAGCGGTTCAGAACCTTCCGACTCGGACATTGGTTCCAACTCTTCAGACCCTCGGTCCCCAGTCAAAGTCCCACCCAAGGAATCTCCAAAATCCCCACCAGAAGATCCCTCCTTCATGGACCTTCTGCGAACTATTCAGGCAGCAGGAGGCTGGCCTTCTAAAGAAGTGGACCCCTAGCGTAAGAGACTGGTGGAGCACTTAGATCTGGCCACCACAGCTCCCCTACCCATTCCCCCTTGGATGGGTCCTCATGAGGATCTGGTCACCACCATCTGACAGCAGTGGTCCTCTGTCCCTGCTGTTTCCAGAAAGGCCGATCGCACCGATTATCCCCTGGAAGGGATTCAACATCTCACTTCTCATCTGAGGCTGACTCAGTGGTCATTATGGCCGCTTATGACCGGTCGGTACAACCAAAGCATTTGAGTTCCTCGCCCCCTGACAAGGACTCAAGGCAATTGGATCAGTTTGGTAGGAAGGTTTATTCTTCTTCCTCCTGTGCCATATGGTCCCTGAACTCTGTTTCACACATGGTGGCCTTTCAGAAGGCTTCCCTCTCGGAGCTGGAGAGGGGCCTTCAGGAGGTCCAGGATGAGACACTCAGAAACAAGTTGATGGACAAAGTCCGCATGGGAAAGTCTTCCTGTCATCATGCTCTGAGAGCAACGTACGATTCAATAGACTCAGTGGCTAGGGCGGTAGCCGCGGGGATCTGCATCAGACTCCTTTTTTGGCTCAGGATTGGCACAGGACGTCCAGTCCTTCCTTCTGGGTGTCCCTTTAAGGGGTTCCATCCTTTTGTGTGGTGATGCCAAGGATATAATTACTGAGCTGCAGGAGAGCGTACGCTCCCTACGTTCCATGTACCGGACGGGGCAGAAGAAATGGCCCTTTCGTTGCCAAAGACGATGGAATAAAAACCAGGGAAAAGGTCAGGGCAAGCGACGAGCCCCTGATTCAGGAGCCCAAACACCCCAGGTCAAATTTCCAAAGCCGGCCTCCGGGGCTAAAGCTCCCCTCTGCATCCTGACTCCTTTCCCCTCCTCCCGCTACCGCCAGTCGACGAGGAACCGGTAGGAGGGAGGTTCAGCCTCCACCTGGCAGGGTGGAGGTCCGTCACTGCAGATCTATGGGTGTTACAACTCATACAACGAGGTCACTTGATAGAGTTTACGGAGATCCCTGCCCCTCATCCTCCGGGATGGTCATTTTATCCAAGGGATCAGATTCCCATAGTCTTCCAGGAGATTCAAGCCCTCCTGCAAAAGTGGCCATAGAACCCGTCCCTCAAAACCAACTAGGAAGGGGATTTTACTCCCACTTCTTCCTAGTTCCAAAGAAGATGGGATATCTGAGACCGATCCTGGATCTCAGCACACTCAACCTCTTCGTCGAGTACAAGAGGTTTCACATGCTGACCCTTCAGGGTCTTCTTCCCCTGCTCCAAACAAATTCTTGGCTGTGCTCCCTGGATATGCAGGATGCCTACCTGCATATCCCTATCCTCCCGGCCCACTGCCGCTTCCTTCGTTTCTCCTTCCAAGAGAACCATTTTCAATTCCAGGCACTCCCGTTTGGCCTTTCCTAGGCTCCCCGGGTGTTCACCAAGTGCTTAGTGGTGGTTGCGGCTTTTCTTCACTGCCAAGGCATTTACGTGTTCCCATAACTGGACGACTGGCTCCTCGCAGCATCCTCTCCAGACAACTTAAGAGTCTCTCTCTTTCACTGTGAACTTGTTTGCTCTTCTGGGTATCACAGTCAATCTGCCCAAGTCCCAGCTAGTACCTTCCCAACGCCTCCAATTCATTGGAGCAGTACTAGACACAGTTCAGAGCAAAGCTTTTCTGCCATTGGATCGCGCTGAGACTTAAGTTTCTCAAGCCACTCTTGTGGCCCAGACTCAGTGGATCCCAGTACACGCTGTGCTCTGTCTTTTGGGACTGATGGCAGTGGCCATTTCGATGGTTCCCCTGGCCAGACTTCATATGAGGGTCACCCAGTTGTCTCTTCGAGTCCAATGGAATCAGAGGATGGACTACATGAACCAGCGGATCATGATCTCCCAACAGCCTCCAGAAAGATCTTCGCTGGTGGCAAGATCTTTCCAATCTGTTAGGGGGTGCTCCCTTTCACTCCCCAATTCCTACCAAGATCCTCACCATGGACGCCTCGGACTTGGGCTTGGGAGCCCATCTGGGGGTACACAAGACACAAGGGTCTTGGTCCGACCGGGAGCTTCTTCTCCACATCAAGGTTCTGGAGACAAGACCCATTCTGTATGCTCTGCAGGTGTTCCAGTCACCACTTCTACCGGGATCACTTCTTATCCAGACGGACAACATGTTCACAGTCTGGTATATCAATAAACAGGGAGGAACTTGCTCGTACCCGCTCTGCAGAGAAGCAATGAGAGTATTGTACTGGGCAATTCAGCACAGCCTTTTCTTGACAGCAGTCCACATTCCAGGCGTAAGCAACATCCTGGCAGACATTCTTAGACGATAAGTGGCCAGGGCTCACGAGTGGGAGTTAAAGCAAGAGGTGGTTGAAGATCTCTTTCTTCGATGGGGTCAGCCGGATCTAGACCTGTTCACTGCCCCATTCAATGCAAAACTACCCAGCTCTTGCTCGCTGGTTCCCGGGCATGGTGCTTTTTGGCGAGACGCACTGTCTCTTTCTCAGACAGGGAGGTTTCTTTACGCTTTCCTCCCTTTCCTCTCATTCAGAAGGTTCTGGTGAAGCTTCAAGGAGGAGGAGGCACATTTGATTTGATTGTCTCTCTGTGGCCCCATCAGATTTGGTTCCCTCTCTTGCAGCAGCCGGCGCTAGAACCTCCCGATTCTCCTGCCGTTATCCCATGACCTTCTGACACAGGAGCAGGGCACCCTGGTGCAGCCAAGCCTTCAGTCTCTCCACCTTCATGCCTGGCACCTGTGGACATAGCGGCTTCCCGCAGTGGAGTTTCCTCCTAGGTTGCTCATATTTTGGTGGAAGCCAGAAAACCATCTACCAGATCCACCTATGCCATGAAGTGGAAAAGATTTTCGATCTGGGCCCTAGCCAGGAGCTTGGATCCCTTTTTGTGCTCGGCTGCCCAGGTGTTAGAGTACCTAGTACATTTATCGGAGACAGGCCTTAGTTATTCCTCCATCAAGGTCCATCTCTCTGCGGTGTCGGTCTACCACCTCCCGGTGGAGGGCAAAACTCTGGCTCAACTGGAGGTCGCCAAAACCTTTTTGAAAGGTATCCTCCACTTGAAACCTCCAGTCCGGAACCCCTGTCCTCCCTGGGATCTTAACTTTATGTTAGAAAAGTTGACACTGCCTCTCTTTGAACCGGTTTCTAACTGTGACATGTGCTTCCTTTCTTGGAAGACTTTGTTTTTAGTTGCTGTCACTCCGGCCAGAAGGGTTTCAGAGCTTCAGGCATTCGTCTGCAAGGAACCCTATTTGATTTTTCACAGGGACAGAGTTGTCCTTAGGACTAATCCTTCCTTCCTCCTAAAGGTAGTTTCAGAAACCACTCTCAACCAGAGTGTTGAACTGCTGGTCTGTTATCCCCAGCATTCTAACAGGGGGGAATATCTTTCGCACACCTTAGATGTGCATCGGATCTTGAGGTATTACACCACCCAGGCTACAGATGTCCGTAAGACCAATCAGCTTGTTTTGGCCTTTGCTCCCCAGTGCCAGGGTAAGATCATTTCAAGGTGGCTGGCTAACTACATCCACTTCACTTATCAAAAACATGGAAAAATCCCTTCTGGGGGTGGTTAAGGGTCACTCCACTGGGAGTGTTGCTACCTCTACCACTTTTTCAGTAATGTGTCCACAGCAGAGATCTGCGCAGCGGCCACTTGGTCGTCTGTCCACACCTTCACTGCAGTCTGGACATTGCCTCTAGTTGCAGGACTGGTTTCATCCTTGCGGTCCTGCAAGGTCTTTTGTCATAACTTAGTACTCAGTTGGCACTCATTTCCTCCTCCTGGAACTTATCTCCGAATTTTTCTTTTGGACTGCTAGGTATTCAGCCCTATATGTGAAGACCTACCGCAGGAACCCTCTCGAAGTATTATATTGCAGTTACGTAAGAACTTACCGTAACAACAGTAGATCTTCGAGAGAGGTTCCTGCAGTAGGTCTAGTTTCCCACCCACTTTTCCCCTACTCATGGAATGTTTCCTTTATTTTTCATCCTGTCTAGCCCTTGGGTCTAGAGAGGAAGCATGGTCCTAGGAGTTATCACTCCTTCCTTCCTTTCTACTTACCTTTCTTTAGGTCTCCGGTGGAAAAGAACTGGAGGGCGGGCGCGGGACCGCCCCTTTTATAGTCGGTATGACGTCACATCACCTGACGTCGGGGCGGTCCCCGCCTGATGATTGTAGCTACAAGTTTTCCATTGGAACCTGACGCCAGGGGACGCAGTCCTATGTGTGAAGACCTACTGCAGGAACCTCTCTCGAAGATCTACTGTTACGGTAAGCTCTTACGTAACTGCAATTTCCTGACCAGCCCTGAGTCAACCTACGCTCCCATGCTGAACTGGAAAGCTCAGTCCGGATTCCTGTTGCCATTTGAGTTGCTGTTGCTCCATCGTAGGGGTTTTAGACTTGATTAGCAATTTATATAGGTTAGAGATTATTCTGGTCTTCACATCAAGAGTGATGCTCTAATAAAAGTAGTCTTCTAAAACTGATTGTGGTCTCTGTATTTGAATCAAATTCTGTTATGTTAGTATAAAATGCCTGACTTGTAAAAATCTATAATGATCCTCCCTGCAAAGGTGGAACCTATCCTGGAGTTCCACGAAAGACAAAAATAATTGTCCTGATAGTAGATAAGACCCTTGGCCTCCCAACAGAGGAAGCCGAAATCTAGATGCCGTTGAGAAACGTATGATGTTATAATGGCCTCCTGCCCCACAACTGATACTTTACATAGGGCTTGTTCAAAGAGTAGTGCCTCTGTGATACAAGGTACATGAAATGGAACAGAGTTATTTGGGAGTGGTGTGCTGTGAGCTGGGAGTCCTGTTTAAAGGGTTGGGGGCTTGCAGAGCATGGCAAAACACCTTCAGAGTCTTGAACAGCCATACTGTTTAAGGTGTACGTACAGGAAGCAGTGAATAATACCAAAACAAAGAATTATAATGGGGAGAAGAGTCTAAATGAATAAAAACAAATTATGAAGTTATGCAGTCAAAAAAGGGAGGAAAACAGTGGACAAACCGATGACTCATAACATGGCAGACGACAAAACAATTACTTACCATAGGAATGTTGTTTCTTCCAAGGGATCCCTCACTGTGCTTAACGGCTGCAATGATTTCTCTGAAGTGAGCTGCCCCAGAGCCTAGGATTTTATGCTAATTATTCAATCTTGGAATGAAATTCAAAACTACTGTGTGGTCATGCACACCTCTGTCCTCTAACAGCAGATTTATCTCTGAAGCTAGGGTGAACAGTGACCACTAAACTAGCTAAATGACTACCAAAAATGATTCAAACGAATTTAGAGGCCCTAAAGACTCTCACTTGTGGCAGAACAGATTTTAAATTTGATCACTGAATATCAGTTGTAAGGTGCTGTAACAAGTAATGCTCAAGCAAACTGAAAGGAACGGATTCTTGTGTCAACTTTTTCCAGGCTTTGTAAGGGGAGGTAGGGATGGGATTGTTAAGCATAGAAGGATCCCTTAGAAGAAACAGCATTACTATGATGAGTAATCTTTTCTTCTAGCTCCAGGAATCCCTCACTATGCTTAACAACTGCAGACCCCATAGTAATACCTTGGGAGGCTGGGTACAGAACCTACTTAGGGAAAATATTCTGCAAGACAGCAGTGCCGCAGCTGGCATCCCTTCTGGACTGTATGTCTGGACAGTAGTGCCTTGTGAAAGTGTGTACTGTTTTCCAGGTAGCTGCTTTACAGATTTCCTGCAAGGAAACACCTCTTGGTGCTGCCACAGAGGCAGAGGTGCCCCTTGTGGAGTGAGCCCTGAGACCTTCAAGGTGGCAACTTGCCAGCTTTGCTGTAACAGAACTGTATGCAGAAGACTATCCAATGAGAAATTTTTCTCTTGGATGCTGGTTTACTTTTTCCCACTTCACCATAGGTGACAAATAACTTGAGTATTAGTGGACCTTACTTCTTTTGTATGGTCTAAGTAGTAGCTCAGTGCTTTCTTAACATCCAGACTGTGAAGCGTTTGCTCTCCTGAACTGGATTTTGCAATAAAGAACACGAAGTGTAACTGAGCGATTCAGATGAAATTCAGGCACCACTTTAGGGAGGTATTTTCTGTTAGTTCTTAGGACTGCCTTGGCCCTGTGAAGAATTATATAGTTGGGATCTGTGCAGAGGGTTTGCAGCTTGCTCACCCTTCTGGCAGGTGTCTTAGCCACCGGCAGAACTGCTTTCCAGGTAACATTCTTGAAAGCAGCAGTTGCCATAGGTACGAGAGGAGCTTCTGTCAGCTGGTCAGTACATAGATTCAGGTTTGATATGGGAACAGGATCCCTTACTGGAGGATACAGATGATAAAAGAGCAGCTCGGTGTATTATCTGTAAGAGTTCACTAGAGAATACATTTTTTCATTTTCAGTGTTCTTTTCCAAGATTTACTTCACATCTTGGTAGTCCATCTAAAAAGTCTGTGTAGAAAACATTTGAAAACTTCTGCCTCTCCCTATTAACCTCACTGTGCCTTTGGTTATGACATTGTAGTCCTCATATGACAACAGACTTTGATGTCAGAAACAGCGGTTGTGTTGTTAGCAGGGGAGTGTCTGATAGATTTTAAAAGACTCGGTGAAATAACTGCTGCATTATATGCAGTATTTAATAGAGCAACAGCAGGGGTAAGTGGAAAAAAAAGTAGCTAGAAAACAAAGTTAAAACGCAATTGGTGTAAATCTAGTGTTTTTATGCTTTTTATTGTAATAGAGAGTTGTCTTTAAATAACTTCTTGAAAGTTGGCTGTGAGGCCACTGGCCTGTCTTTGGCAGCTGAAGCACAGGCTGACATTGCTGCCAAATGCACCTTCAGGGTTGAAGGCTTGAGCAGTAAGTATAGAAAATCCAACAAGTAAAAAACCTGCACTCTGTATCAGAGTAGGGATGCTCCACCTACGTGAGTCGTGGTCTGGGCGCACAAATTAATCAAGCTACTCCTTTCGTGGGAACCATGAAACGAGAAAGGTGAGCAACAGGGGTTGATCAGGTAGCAAAAATTGAAAACAGCACACTGCAAATCCAAAACCATACACAGGTTTCATTCAGTGTAAATTATTATAATAAGTTTCCAAGTGCAATAAAATCACAGCTACCACAGTTTCATTCAGAAAATACCTACACCATTCCAACAGGCCAGCCGCTTCACCCCTGTGCTTTGCCATAAGGCTTTCTTGAGGGTGTGGTTACAATACCCCAAACTTACATATATGCCCTAAAGTGCAGGTGTATGTAATCAAATACATATGTGAAATCAATTAATTAATTTGTTTCCCCCAACTAAAGTAACGTTGTGGCTATCTCTTTAAATCTAGTAGCTACAATGTATTTCAGTTGTAAATATTATTATATTGTATTATCCACATTTTTGCTACCTGACCTATCCCTATCGCCTACCTTTCTTGTTTTGTGGTTCTCACGAAAGGAGTAGCTTGGGCAGTAAGTACCTCTGCGGTATTTACTGGAAAAAAATTGATACAGTCCATAAAATAGATGCCTCTAAATCAGAATCATCGAGGAGGAAGAAATCATTTGCAGGATAAAAAAGATTAGGGAGGACAATTTGCCAGGTCCAGATATGATTACCATTAAAATGACCAACTAATGTCAAAACTAACATATCCATTGAGGCTGTTATTTGAGAACAGCTTAAACTTCGGCGAAGTTCCAAGGGGCTGGTGGACAAGCACACATAATGCCTCTACTACATAAAAAGGGCAACAAGCAATGCACGGAAAACTACAGACCCATCATCTTAACCTCCTTAATCTGTAAATTATTAAAGGGGATAATTAAAGATCGGCTTACTGTGTTCCTGGGCAACATTGATAATGGCCAGCATGGGTTTATCCGAGGTAGATCGTGCCAAACTAATCTCGTATGTTTTTATGAACGCATAAGCAAGAACTTAGGTAATAAATCACCATATGACATCATATTCATCGATTTTAGTGAGGCATTCAGTTCCATCCCACTCAGTGCTGTTACTAAAAAAAATACTGCAAAGAGGTGTTAATAGGGGACTAGCGGTATGGATTTCAAACTGGTTGAGGAATCTAACACAGAGGGTGGTTCTTAATAGGTGTCATCGGAGGGAATGGTCACTAACGGTGTGCCCTGGGGTCTGTTATGTGCTCTGGGCCCACATATCTTCTATTTATTTTTTGTTGCTATAGCATGACGAAATAAACAGCGTATCTGTAAAATATGCAGATGACATTAAAATAGGTGGGGTATGTAGTTCCCAGGAGGATACATCCAAGTTACAAGCAGATCTGACAAAAATTGTCAATTGGGCAATAAAATGGGCACGAGGTTTAACACAGAAAAATGCTCTATTATGCATCTGGGCTTCAGTAATCATAAGCATAAGTACTATCTCTGTGGAAAACATCTTGCTGTTACTACACTGGAAAAGGATCTAAGTGTATATATTTCAGATAACTTGCGCTCCACCAGTCACATCAGTGAAACAATCAGCAAAGCAAACAAGCTCACCTAGTCCATAAAAATCAATATCTGTGCTAAGGACTCCAAAGATCTTACTTTGAGAGGGCTCTTGCAGTAGGTAATTACATATAGGACTGACGTCTGCAGGCGGCAGGACCCCACAGAAAAATTTCTAGCTAGCAGTCCCTGGCCGAGACCACCTTCCGATCAGGTAACGGCGTTCAGACGACGTCGGTATAAAGAAGCGGTCCGACGCCCGCCTTCCAGTTCTTTCCCACCGTCGGCTCGTGTAGCGCCTCGTGGTGAAGTTCGTACTCAGCCCTGTTGCTTACGTCGTTTTTTTACTGAAAGTATTAGTATTTAGCAATTTATTCATCAGGTGAACGTTGGTTTATGTCGTCCCCTTCAAAAAATAAGTGCGACTCGTGCGGTGCCCAACTGCCTCACAAGGACGGTCACTCTTCTGCCTCTTTTGTTTAGGCCCCGACCACGCGGTCGACAAGTGCCTGCATTGCCTGCGTTTCAGCACGGCCACCCGCAGACGACGCAGCAGTCTTTGGAAGCCCATTTTCTTAAAAAGAAGATGTCTGCAATGGAGAAGGAGTTGAAGAAGCTTAGGCAGGTGTCAACCTCCCCAGAAGGACACAAGAAGCGGGACAAAGAAAGGCACCAGGAGAGGGCCTCCTCTTCCGCGACTCCAGCCGGAGCCGCGGCTAAGGTAACGTCTACTCTGGGGGATCGCCCGGCGGCAGCCTCCCAACTTGGAGGGCGTCGGCCGCCCGTCGGGTTCAGCGCCGAGCCCTTCGGGTGCCTCCGGGCAAAAGGAGGCTTCTGCCCCCAGTACTGCCGCAGGCTTGCGGCCTACTGGCACGGGCACCTCCCATTAGCCGGACGTCGGCTCCTCCGATGCCCACCGGGAGAAGGCCGCTAAGACACCCGACCCTTCGGGGCGGCACACGGCAGTGTCCCCCTCGGACCGGGCCGCTTCCTACCCTCGGCCCGCCTCCGACGAGGGACCCCCTTAAAGTTGGATGCCGGCTCCTCTGGCATCCACAGGGATTCGGCCCCTAAGTCGCACATCTGCTCCTCCAATGTGCGCTGGACATCTGAGCCTACGACAGACCCTCCATTGTCTGTCGCCCCAGGTTCCCCGCAGCCTTCGCTGCCGTCCGGGGAGCCAGAGTCACCCCTGCCTGACCCCAGGGACTTCTCTCCTCCATCCCCAGGCAATGCTCGGGATGCTTTTCCGGTCAGACCCTCCTGCCACGGAACCGGCCCTGCCGGTTCCGACGCCGGCGGGGGATATTCCTCTCCCATCGGGCCCTCCACCCCATGGGCCTATCGTGGTTGATCCACCCGTGGAGTCCCCTACTGGGCCGTCTGCTCCGGCAGCTCGCTACCTGCATCCGCCGCTGTCCCATCTGACGGCTTACCGGTCCGCGAGTATCCTGCGCCCAGTACCTGGCGCCGACTCCCATCGACGCCACAGTACCCGACGCCGCAATACCCAGCTCCGGTATTCCCGCAGCCAGGTTATGGATACTAACCTTACAGATATAATCTGTACAACTATCCCCCTCCTCCACCGCCCCCTAGGCCGCCGTTGGATCTTCAGGAGACTCTGGCCTCCTGGTGGGCTGAGGCCAAGGCTCAGCTCACCAAGGAAGTCGAGAGCCGCCTTACGGCGACTGTGCCACCTCCGCCCCTCGACGCCTCAGTCGGTACACTCCTTTCCGCCTGACTCCCGAGCTGTCCCATCAGGATCCAGAGGGGCAGGACACGCGTCCAGGATCCCCCTATGAACCCGTTGCCTCCCCTAGACGAGTCAGGAGTCCTACTGCTTCAAATTCTTCTTCTTCTTTCTCTCTTGGACTCTTCGATTCCTCAGGCGGTTGCTCCAGAAAGACGACAAGCCTCGCTTTCCGTCCAAGCCCCAGCCGAGGACTCCTCCGAAGTCCCCTCCGAAGGATCCTTCCTTCACGGAGTTGCTCAGGAAGATCCAGGAAGTACATCAGTGGCGTTCCTTAGAGCCAGATCCTCAGTGGGTTAAACTCACTGAACATCTGGACCTGCCCCTTACGGCCCCTACTCTAGTGCCACCCTGGATCAAGCCTTATGCCCACCTTGTTTCCACTATTTGGAAACAACCTTCGGCTTTAGCCCCACTTCCTCAGAAGTCCAACAGGCTATACCAGGCTCCGGAGGGTGTAGACTTTTTAGATTCTCACCCCCGTGCAGACTCGGTTGTGATTAGCGCCGCTCGCGGCCGGTCAGCACACCCTAAACATTTGAGTTTGTCTCCTCCGGATAAGGAATCTTGCCTTCTGGATCAGTATGGAAGGAAGATCTATGCTTCTTCCACACTGGGGATCAGGGCCCTAAACTATGTAGCACATATGGGGGATTATCAGAAGGCTGTCCTTACCCTGGCGGAATCTAAGATTGACTCCTTGCGTGACTCCCAAGTCAAGCAGGAGTTAGCTGACCTTTTCCGTTCTGCTTGTTCGGCCAGTCGTCACATTCTGAGGACGACCTACAATGCAGTGGCAGAGCTCCGCGTTTGCTGTAAGTCTTCGGCGTCACGCCTGGCTCTGAGTGTCAGGTTTGGTCCCAGAGATGCAGTCAGCAATTCAAGAAGCATCTGTCGGTGCTTTTCGGTGGTGATGTCAAGGACATCATCACCGACTTACAGGAGAAGGGGACAGCTCTGAAATCTGTGGATTCCATGTACCGTCCCCATCCCCGGCAGCGCTGTTCTTTTCGCAGACGCAGCTGGCCATAAGCGAAACCCCAAGGAAGGCGTGCTACTAAACGCCAGGCCCCCACAGCTGCCAGGCCCCCGCTGCCCAAAAAAGCAGCGGGTGCCCCAGCTGCGGCGCTGCCCCACACCACCTGACTCCTTCCCTCTCCCACTGCCTCCGGACTTCCCGGAGGAACCGGTAGGAGGGAGGTTCTTCCTCCACCTTCCGGGTTGGGAAAGGAATAACATCGGATTCATGGGTGCTTCAGATTATAGCAGAGGGGCACTCTATAGAGTTTCTGCAGAAACCTCCACGCCACCCCCCTCTGAACTCCTCTTACTCAAGGGACCATCTTCCTCTGGTCAGGGAAGAAATATCTGCTCTCCTCCCGAAGCAGGTCATTGAACCCGTCCCTCCTCACTTTCACGGGACGGGTTACTATTCCCATTTCTTCCTTGTACCAAAGATGACGGGAGATCTCAGACCCATTCTCAATCTCAGTTCCCTGAACTTCTGTGTAGAACACAAAAAGTTCAGGATGCTCTCCCTTCAAACTCTCTTGCCCCTGCTTCGGCTGGGCCAATGGCTTTGAGCACTGGATATGCAGGATGCATACCTGCACATCCCCATTCGTCCCTCGCACCGAAAGTACCTCCGGTTTGCTTTCAAGGGGGACCATTACCAATTCCGGGCGCTCCCTTTTGGTCTTTCCTCGGCTCCCCGAGTTTTTACCAAATGCCTGGCGGTGGTAGCGGCCCACCTGCGTACTTTGGGAGTTCAGGTTTTTCCCTACCTGAACGACTGGCTCCTGGTGTCCTCCTCCAGGGAGGAACTCCTGCATTTTCTCTCCCTCACCCAGCAGGTTTTCACTGGTCTGGGTATCACCATCAACCATTCCAAGTCTCATCTGGACCCCTCCCAGAGACTCCAGTTCATCGGGGCAATCCTCAATACGACAGTGTGCAGGGCCTTCCTGCCTTCGGACAGGGGGGCCTCCTTCCAGTCCCAGATTTCCCTACTTTCAGAAAGCAGGAAGGTTCCGGCGAGGTTGGTGCTCTGTCTTCTGGGGCTTATGGCGGCTGCCATCCCGACGGTTCCGCGTGCGCGCCTCCACATGATCTCTCAGTGGACTCTCCGCTCTCAGTGGGATCAACTTGTAGATGACCTAGATCATCTGGTGCTGATCTCCTCGCCGATGACAAGAGACTTGCAGTGGTGGATGGTTCGAGAGAACCTGTTCCGGGAGGTCCCCTTCTTTCATCCTCCCCCCTCCCAGACTGTGACCACGGACGCATCTGGCGAAGGTTGGGGAGCCCATCTGGGTCCTCACCGAACCCAAAGGTTACGGTCTAGATTGGAGTTAGCTCTCCACATCAGTGTGCTCGAGCTACGAGCAGTACTATATACTCTCCAGGCCCTTCACCAGTACATCCTTCCCAGTCACTTAGCTGTCCAAACAGACAACATGTGCGTGGTGTGGTACCTAGCTGTTCAAACAGTCAACATGTGCGTGGTGTGGTACATCAACAAGCAAGGAGGGACTCGGTCCTACCCGCTGTGCAGGGAAGCAATGAGGGTTTGGGAATGGGCAACGCTTCACAACCTTCACCTCACTGCGATCCATGTTCCAGGAGTTGACAAAGTCCTGGCAGACAAGCTAAGTCGTTCTTCGGCTCTGCCACACGAGTGGGAACTGGACCAAAAGATTCTAAACTGCATCTTCCAGCTTTGGGGGACTCCACAGGTAGACCTGTTCGCCTCTTCCCAAAATGCAAAACTTCCCACCTTTTGCTCGCTCACTCCAGAGCGAGGCGCTTTCTGCAGCGACGCTCTATCTCTAAGCTGGAAGGACAGATTTGTCTATGCTTTTCCCCCAATTCCTCTGGTCCCCCGTGTGCTGCAGAAACTTGCATTGGAAGGAGCGAGAATTATTCTGATTGCTCCTTTCTGGCCCAGGCAAATCTGGTTCTCTCTTCTACAACAATACTCAGAGGTTCCTCCTCTTCCTCTTCATTTATCTCGAGGCTTGCTGACCCAGGATCAGGGGACTCTGGTCCATCCGGGACTCAAGTCTCTTCAACTTCATGCATGGCTCCTGCAGACCTAGCCCAATCCCGTTTAGGCATCTCTCCTAAGGTGGCCGAGATTCTGGTGGAGACTAGAAAACCCTCTACTAGGTCCACCTACGCTATGAAATGGAAGAGATTTTCCATTTGGGCTGCCTCCAGGAACATGGAGCCTTTCTCCGTTCAGCTTGATTATTTACGTCATCTTTTCGACCTGGGTCTCAGTAACTCCTCTTTGAAGGTTCACATGGCTGCTGTTTCAGCATACCATGTTCCCTTCACTGGTAAAGCATTTGCCCAATTGGAGGTATCCAAGACCTTTCTCAGAGGGGTCCTTCATCTCAGGCCCCCTGTTCGGACTCCGGCGCCCCCTTGGGACTTGAACTTTGTCCTCGAGAAACTTACCCTTCCTCCTTTTGAGCTTGCGGCTTCTGCAGATTTGAAGTTCTTATCGTGGAAGACGCTCTTCTTGGTGGCCATTACTTCTGCTCGCAGAATTTCTGAGTTCCAGGTCCATATGTGTAAAATCCCTTATCTGATTTTTCACAAAGAACGAGTAGCTCTTCGCACGAATCCTAAGTTTCTTCCGAAAGTGGTAGCGGAGTCTACCTTAAATCAGTCTATTGAGTTACCTGCCTTTTTCACGCAGTACTCCAGCCAAAGAGAATACTTGCTCCATACCATGGATGTCCACAGGACTCTGAGATACTACACCAATAGGACGAAGGATCTCAGAAAGACTGATCAATTGTTAGTCTCTTTTGCTCACAAAAGGGAAGGCAATGCTGTCTCCAAGCAATGCCCATCAAAGTGGTTGGCTCATTGCATCACTTTCTGTTATGACAAGTACAACAAGACCCTCCCGGGTCAAGTCAGAAGTCACTCCACTCGTGGAGTAGCAGCTTCTGCGGCTTGTTTCAAGAATGTGTCTGCGGCAGACATCTGTGCTGCCGCCACTTGGACTTCCATCCATACCTTTACGAAACATTATAGTTCGGACATTACCTCTCGCCGTAGAGCAGGCTTTGGGTTAGCTGTCTTGCAAGGCCTCCTATCTTGAGGTTTGCAAGGCTGTTTGCTACTTCTTGGAGTAGTTCCTCTTCCCGGTGCTTTCATTTGTTCCAGACTGCTTGGGATTCTGTCCTATATATAATTACCTACTGCAAGAGCCCTCTTGAAGTAAGATAATATAGTTACGTAAGAACTTACCATAACAGTAGATCTTCGAGAGAGGCTCTTGCAGTAGGTAATACCTTCCCGCCCTCCATCCCCCTAGGCTTTTTCAGCTCCTTTTCCATTGAGGGAAATATCTACTTCTCTCTCGTCCGGGCCTTCCGGGCCTGTGGCGGGAAAAGAACTGGAAGAAGCGGGCGTCAGGACCGCCTCTTATACCCGGCGTTGTCTGGCGCGGTCACCTGAGTCGGGGCGGTCCTACCAGGACTGCTAGCTAGAAATGTTTCCGTGGGGTCCTGCCGCCTGCCGACATCAGTCCTATATGTAATTACCTACTGCAAGACCCTCTCTCGAAGATCTACTGTTACAGTAAGTTCTTATGTAACTGTACTTTTTGTTACAACTCTGTAGGTCTTATGTTAGACCAAATTTAGATTACTGCTCTCAGTTTTAGTCTCTCTGCTTACAGAAAGACATTATTAAACTTCTCAAAAAAATATAGAAATGGTTTACCAAGAGGATGCACGGCAGGATAGATTTGGAGTATGAGGATAGATTAGCAACCCTAAACCTAATGTCCTTAGAAATTAGGAGATATAGTGGAGAAATCCTATTATATGGGACATATTTAATGACCACCATTTTTCAGAAATGGTCTTTAATTTTAAACAAGACAATACTGAGGCTAGAGGTCACCTTCTACAGCTATCCTACTCGAGGCATAACACTAAAAAAAGGAAGTTTTATTTTACGCAGAGTGTGGTCACTGGATGGCATGCACTACCTTTTTGAGATGATCTCTAGCAAAAATAAATCCAGCATCAAGAGCAGACTAGCTGAGTGGTTGCTAAAAAACTCGAGGTGGGCAGACTGGATTGGCCAAAGGGGTCTTTATCTGCTGACAACTTCTAATTTTATGTTTCTGTGTCCTTGTTAAGGTTTTCAATGATGGGCACAATCATGGGCATTTTCGCCTTTTGCTCTTAAGTTTGCCTTAGTAAGAGCCTTAGTATTAAAGAGGTAGTGTACTGTCTACAACTAATATTAGATTTTAAAGCAGCCAAACATTAGCTTATATATCTGACATACTTTTCCTTTTCGTTTAAATAGATTGTCTACCTGATGTTAGTAGGTGTGTTGTGTGGAACAGCTCTTAGCCTGGCAGCTGACATATCTTGCTCTGTTGCCCCACACTACATCATCAGGATTGTGACCTCACTGACTGTGACATCACTGCTACTTAGGAACAGCAAGTGAGTGACTGCCAGGTCATTCACGTGTGATGTCAGTGTCAGTAAGATCATCGTGTTGATGATGTAGTGTGGGGCAGTAGAATTAGTCATGTCAGCTGTCAGGCTAAGAGCTGCTCTACACATCCAGCACAATACTGTCACATAGAAGACTTTCTGATGAACAAAAGGAAAAAGAAAAATACTTCAGAAATAAAAAGTTACAACTGACTACTACTTAAAATTTGTTTTATTTTCCTGTCTGCCTGTTTTGGCTCCACTAGCTCTTTAAGATGGGAAATGCTGAGGCCTTTAGGGAGAGTAGGTGGAGAAGAGAGAGAGAGAGAGTGGGCCAGGGTTAGATTCAGTGTCACCAGCAAAGAGGTGCATGAAGAGGAGAAGGCGAATGGGACGGGGCATCTGCCTTCTTGAATGAGGGGGAGAAGGGGGGAGGTGACGTTGGTGGAAGAGAGGAAATGAGGAAAAGGAGTGGTGGAGAAACTCAAGGTTTAGGAAGGGAGTGTGAAGGACACTAGGGTAGAGAAGGGGGAAGGGAAGGAGGGGAGCGGGGAGGAGAAATGAGGGGAAAAGGGCAGGGGAAGAGGGGGGGAAGGAGGTGGAGGGATAGGAGGGAGAGAAGAGTGAAGCAGGCAGGAAGGGAAAAGAGCATTGGTTAAAATTAACCCTTAGACTGCCAACAGAATTAGAACGTATTGGAGTTCTGGACTGATTATATTAGTCCGCGGCCCTGCAAGGGTTAAATTAAACAAAGTATAGATCCCCTGTTAGGTCTGGATAATGCATTTATGCCCGAAATCTGTATTATAGGGGAATGTTCATTTTATATAGTGCTTTGCATGCACATTGTATCCTAAAGCGTTTTACAGTCAACAAGAGACGGGTAGTAACCATAAATGTGTAGTGGCAGCCATTTCACATTTAGTTTAAATGACAGATTAGAGCAGTTCACATCCAGATGGATACTTTATGTAATGCAGTGCCTGAAATCTGTATTATAGGAGATTATAAAGATAAGTTTATTGAACAGAAAAAAGGTACATTGCCTTGATAGCCATGGCTGTCAAAATAACAATTCTGAGGTACTGGAAGGAACACAGAAAAACAAAATTTGTCAGCAGAAAAGGACTGGTAGGCCCATCTAGTCTGCCTTAATTTGCCCTGCCTATTTTTAAACACTGAACCCTATGTGGTCACAGGTGTCCCTCCCTCCTCCATTTCCTCTACCTTTGTGCCTATCACGTGCATGCCTCCAACCCCCAATGACAGTTAAGAGCCTCTTCCTTGCAGTTCAAACAGCCCTTATTCGGCTCCAGTACAGGATGCGCAGTCTTTCTTACCAAGTTCTGTCTAAACTGGACCAGCCATGTTTGAAGCACTGTTAAAACCCCATGTATGCCTTGTACCTTCATACAGTCACAAACAGCAGACTCGCTTCATCCGTGTTTTTATCAATTGTTTAAACAGGTTAAGATTATGCAAGGTAAATGATCCCCTTACACACGTAATGGGACAAGAAGTCTCCTCCCCCCCCCCCAATTTATTTTTAAATTCTATATATGTTATAATTTAAGTATAGTTAAAGATTTAGATGTCAGTTAAGATATTGGGAACCATTTCAGATATCTGCCTACGTGGAACACTGACCCACTGGGCATAAAAGTAGGGGTTAAATAAAAAAAAAGGTGATACTGTTCAACCTATCCAGATTCTTAAAGTAATAGTGTAAAACTGTTAAAACAGTGAGCCAGATTGTCCCCAAGGGAGAATAAAAGGTGGGTCAAAATTGAAAACATCATGACACTTTTCGCAATCCCCCACTCCGAACTGAACATTAGGACCATGTTTATGAAATTTGCCAGCAGATAAAGGCCTAGAGGTCTATCAAGTCTGCTCGAATGTGCAGCTAACACAAACAATAAAAATTAGGCTGCATTGGAGGACATAAAGTCTTGATTAGCCAGGATTATACGGCACTTATCCACTTCAGCTGGTTATTCCTTCGTATACTCCGGCTGACTGAATGTTACCACATAAATAAACCCCACAACTGAGCTGTGAAGAGCCAGCCCCCCGGGACAGCAGTGCTGTAATGGAGGAAGAGTAAAAGGGGAGAACACTCACTTAACAGATAAAGTACATTTTGCTCCTTTAACGACTAGCCACCACACCTTTTTTTTTTTTTTTTATGTGAGGAACAGAAAATACAAGGATTACAGGGACTGAGTAAATACCTCTGAAGTGCACCATGTTCTGTGGTTGTGAGAAGAGATATCATACAGTAGTCTGCCCTGAGTTCATTTCTGGTCATTAACACCCTGAACTAAACAACATTTTGATTGGTTCCGAGAGTTGAGTTGAGGAGCTGTCACTTGTGATGTTTACCCCATTTATATTTTGAAAGCTGTTCTGAGACGTGGGATTGCATTCTCTATCTCCCCAAGTGAGAGATGTGGATTAAGCGTCATCTGAAAAATGTCAAACACCAAGTCTAGTTCCCGAAACGTTAGTCACAGTGGATGTGGCTTATGAATCCCTTGCCTCATACAGGGTGTTTGAGATCTGATTAGGCTGCTTTATATGGCAACACTCAAGTTTCCTTAGAAAATCTAAAAGCAAGAGGGTTTCCCTTATGACCTACCCGAATCCACCTGACATAATCCCCCTGTCCCGAGTTTGGAACCAGCTTGGATTAAGTTCTCTCAGATAAATTCTTGTCTACCCCATGTGCCTTTAATAATTGCAAATGAACATACGAACATACGAAATTTGCCAGCAGATAAAGGCCTAGAGGTCTATCAAGTCTGCTCGAATGTGCAGCTAGCACCCCTTATTCTGCAGCTGCCCCTCCCTTCCACCCTTCCCCTTAAAATAGAAGGGGGATTTTTTTTTTATTTAGTTGTTTAACCAGGTATAGCACACTAAGCTGGAAGCTTTTTTACAGGAGTGACCTGGGAGCACAAGGAGGTTAAGTGATTTGCTCAGGGCCACACAGTATGCAAGTGGAAGCTGTGAGATTCAAACCCAGGTCTGGTTTGGTGGATGTCACCAGATTTGCAGCTCAGAGCCTTAGACCACTGCGCTATACTTCCTGAAAAAATTGGCCCTCTCTACCCTCTGTCCCTGAGCTGTGTTCAAACCCAGTACCCTTGTGGTCAGAGTCAGCTGCTCTACCTCTGCACCACAGTGCCTACCTTAACAGATATACAGAATGCCAAAAGAATACAGAACAGATATACAGAATGCCAAAAGACATCAAAGGTTGCATTTCTGGGACAGCACACAAACTGATTATCTGATATTGTTGACAACCCTGTGGATTGACTTGGCGACGTAATTCAGGTTCTTGGTCATCAGTCCACACATGTTGATGTGGCCACTGGCCATTAGGTAGATGTGTTTCTCTTTGATCAAATATGCACTTGTTTCTGGTTTAGTCTGGTGAAACTGAACATTCCAATATGTTCGGTGATATGATTCCATGTCCCTGGTGTCCCTTTTGCCAACAGTTTCTCTTTGAGTTCAGATCTCATCAGGAGTACTCAGTCAATCATAGTCTTCATGCTGTCCTTCCACTCAGGAAAGAGTTCAGGGCTAATGAGGGTTATGGAGACTATGCAAGCTCCCTGGGCTGGGTGGTTTGACCAGGTTGTATGGACAATATTCTCCATCTGAGATGAGGTCCGAGCCACGTTATCTGCATCCTTTATGACAATGGTCAGGTTCCCCACCCTCTTACTGTACAGTCCAAAGTTCTTAGAGGAGGACTGGCACAGAAGAGCTTGAATCCTTGTGAAATGAAGTCACGGACAGCCCAGCCATCTTCATCCAGGTCTCCAGAGGAAAAGCCTTGGTAGACAGCATCAAAAAAAGTAACCAAGTATCTCTACTTCATGACCTCAGCAGTTTGTGTCCACTCACTAGGAACTGGATCTGTTCTAGTTGTATTGTGGCCATAGGCTTGAAGGACAATGATGGAGAACTCTGGTGCATTCTCCGAGTCACTGAGATATCCCTGCAGATCCAGACCCTGCTTCTTTGTGTCCCAGTAATGGTAGCTCAGGATATCCTTAAAGCCAGCGTTGATGAACACAGAGTTGTGGTTCTCCCATGATGGCACAGAAATATAAATAGGAATTGCTGTGTTGTTGTTTCCATTGTATCACAGTGTCAAGAATTCAAGTCTGATTTGCAGGGCTCCAGTACCCTCCAGACTCTGGACACCTCCCACGCCCATTCTCATTGATGGCAGGACTGTCTTCTCCAAGGGTGAGTCTAGAGGTGCTGGATCTGAAAGCTGGCAGACCCAGGACTGGTAGATATTCATGGCTCAAGCTGTTGTCACTGGCTATTTTCTGTTCCACCTTCTTCACCACTGGAAGAACCCAGGGCTGCCCCTCCTCTGTACGATATGCTCCGATGTCCCAGTTCACTTTGAGCAGGTCCTTATCCTGCTAGAAGTCTGTGCTGAGCTTGAAGGCGGCAGCAGGGGCGGCGAGTGGGAGAGCAGCGAAGATGGAGGTGCTCGCCATGGTGATGCAGTCACTTACAGATTAACACAGCTACAAGCGGTGAAGGGGAAGCTCACCTTCAGTGGGGAGCAAGGCAACCAGCGGCGGCAGGAGCAGAACTACACTCTGCCAACCACAACACAACACTAAACGGGGAGTTACCTATCAAGTTAGAATGGCATCAAGTGGTACTCAGTACACTTAAAGCAGAAAGTATCATAGTCAGCATGGCTAACAGATATTGTACTTGTACTAAAAAGTGGGAAACCGTATATAACTTAATCTCATTAGAGGGAAGAGAGGGAGTTAAAAGGAAACGTCCACGTACAGTCGGGCCCCACCTCCATGTGAAATGGGGCCCGATTAGCAGATGCAGTCGAAAAGTTTAAAATAAACTTGTTTCTCATTTATTTTAAATTGTGTCTGGTTGATCCTGCCCCCTCCTTGCCCTGGCATCTTAGGATGCAGAGACCTCCCCATCATGCCCACAAGCACCCACGGCTGTCCCCGTGATAGTTTCAGGCAGGGAGCAGCGGGGGGCATCTATTTACTTAATATGTGGCTCCTTTTTAAAATAGCTCCAGTATTGAGCCTGGACATTCTTGGGCATTTCTGATAGAAGTACAGGCTGACCAATACCCTGCCAGTCGGTACTTGGTCTCGGTGTAGCCCAGACACTCATAGATTCTAAACTGGAGCTATTTGAATATTTGGCCTATACTCAGCACCTCATGTGAACAGCTGTCATAGCTCCATTTTTTTCTACTCCCCCCCCCCAACAAACACCCAAGTAGCATGCTGAAACCCTCCCCAGCGTGCTCATACCCCACACTGTATGGCCGACAAGGGTGCCCAATCCCCATCAGGCTCCACTGCCCCCCAAACAGATTTCCAGGTGCCACGCTGGGAGCCCACCCCAGTGTGGCAAAAGTCCGTATGGCCGACGGGGGTGCCCAATCCCCAATCGGCTCCACTGTACCCCCCCCCAAAACAGACTTCCAGGTGCCATGCTGGGAGCCCACCCCAGCGTAGCAAAAGTCCGTATGGTCGACGGGAGTGCCTAATCCCACATCGGCTCAACTGTCCCTCCCCCAAAAAACTTCCAGTTGCCACGCTGGGAGCCCACTCCAGCATGGCAAAAGTCCTGCATGTGTCTTCCTGAAAAAAAAAAAATAATAAACCCACCTCCCACACGCCCACCCTCTCTACACCCACCTCCCCACACCACCCTGACCTCATACTTGCCTCCAGAGCCCAGCGTGACGATCTTCGGTGGACCAGGAACATGTCTGCACTCTTCAAAGCCGACCGCGAACTGAAGAAATGCCAGTAAGCTGTATAATGGCGTACATAGGTTTTTTTCTAACTTTGGTGCATATCTCGGCCATTTTTGGGAATTTTTTCACCAAATTTTCAACATGGGGTTCTTGGGGCCCCACCTCATGAACTCCAGTCACTGTCATTTTGTTATTCGGTCCGGAAAGGTGATTTCGCGGTCCACCTTTTTGGACCGAGTAACGAAACAACAGTGTCAAAGTTCATGAGGTAGGCTCCCCAAAACCTTATATTGACAATTTAGTGAAAAAATTCCCAAAAATAACTGTTTTACGAGCGTGTTTGGCGCAGTTCCTACACACGCTCGTAAGTTTAATAATTTTTAATATTTTCACTCCAGATTTTCAACATTGCCATTTTACCACACCTCCTTATGAGCAGTATAGCTGTCATTTTTCACATCTCGCCCAAAATGTGTTTTTGCACATGTAACGCACAATGGCGCAGTCGGTGTGCAAAATTGATGTTTGGGACAGATTAAGAAAATCACAGTGCATGAGCAGAGGTCTTAAAATGACTATGTTGAAAATTTGGTGACAAAAGTCCATAAAATGACTGTTACGAGTGTGCATTGCGCAGTTTTCACGCACCATTGTAAGTTCATGAATTTGTAATATTTTCAGTCCAGATTTTCAATACTGGCATTTTTCCACACCTCCTTATGAGCAGTACAGCTGTCATTTTTCACACCCTGGCCAAAATGTGTTTTCGCACTTCCGGTGCAGAATAGCACGGTCGCTGTAGGAAGTTAGTGTTCGGGACAGATTATAAAAATCACAGTGACACTGTGCATGAGCAGAGGTCCCAAAATGCCTGTGTTGAAAATCTGCTGTAAAAATTCTCCAAAGTAATTACATTATGAGTGTACGTTGCGCAATTTCTACGCACGTTCATGACTTCACCAGTTTTTGTATATTTTCACTCCAGATTTTCAACAGTGCCATTTTTTACACCTCCTCATAAACACTACACCTGTCACTTTTCACATCCTGTTCGAAATGTGTTTTGGCATCTGTGGCGCCAAATGGCACAGTCACTGTGGAAAATCACCTTTCGCCTAACGAACTGATAGTGTCACTTCATGCGGTGGGGTCACAAAAAAACACGTGTGGAAAACTTGGAGTAAAAATACCAAAAAACGCCCAGGGCATTATGGTTTTCTACCATAACTCCCTACCCTTTAGGGACTGACAGGCGTCAGGGGTGTGACTTGGGATTGTCAGCAGTAATGCTCATGCCAGTCCACCCTCACCCTGCAGCCAGTGACAGGCATCGAGGTGTGCCTTGGACCCTTTGCCCCAGAGTTCACCCCGTTCTTCTATACTGCACCCATTTCAGAGTATTTCCTTATGGAATGAGGTGACTGTAAAGCCCAAATACCCCAAGGGCACACCTCGACACTTGTCAGTGTCTGAAGGGTAGGGTGAGGTGAAATATCGTAACCGTCATGGGCAATGACCCAAAGGCACATTCCAATGCCTGTCCATCTCTGCAGAGTGAGAGTGGAGTTGGCATCAGTTCAGTAACTTCAATGACATTCCGATACTGCATCTGTCTAGTTCCTGCACTTCCACTGCTAATGCCAGCAAGCAAACATTCGGCATTGACAAATGCTTGTTTAGGTGTGGAGCTGCAGTGCTGTTCAGCCATTTGGCTTGTACATGGAAGTTACCAGCCAGGCAGATTAAGGTACAGATTTCTTTTAATTCTGATTTAAAAAATTAAAAACAGCAAATTTAGCTCCTTAGTCAGAAAACTCCTTGGTATGAGTTCCCTGCCCGAGATTGTATATCGTTTCAACTGTTCTTTAATAACTACTGCCATGTTTGTACACATCCACTCTCTACGCTAGCAGCTTCTCTTTTATTGGTATGTAAAACAGATTGGGATATTTAGAATGAATGGTTCTATATAAAGCCAAATTCTAGGGGCTTGTATATGTATATGTATATGTATATCCACACACAGACAGTCTTCCTTTCCCCTGTAAAGAGCAACTCTGTGTTATCAAACAGAACATCTCATGTTTAACTCACTGGGAGGATTTCAATGAAAGACCTTCCCTTTTTTGTTGGGATGGGTTACACCTTAGCAGGAGAGGGAGCACAATCCTGGGAAAAAGAATTACTACATTAATTTCTAATTTTTTAAACTAGTTACAAAGGGGGAGAATGGACTCAGATCCAAGTCTCTGGCTGACGGCCTACATACACAGGAGCAATGCAGTGTGTTGTCTCTTAATGCCAGGTTGCTGAATACATTAAACATCGCTGAATTGGAAGCAAAATGCCATCTGTTAAATCTAGACATTATATCAATAACAGAAACTTGGTGGAATAATGACTCAGAATGGGTAAAAAAATATCCCCGGGTATAAACTTTATCAGAAAGACCGCATAGATCGGAGTGCAGTAGAGTCTGCCTGTATGTAAAAGATGACATCTCCTCATATGAGGCTACTTTCAAAACCAACACAGAAAGTCTGTGGGTTAATGTTCTACTAAAAGGACACCCCCAAATAACATTTGGCACTTGTTATCGGCCACCAAATGCCAACTTTAATTACACTAACACCCTACTAGAGGAAATTAGGAGCATTGCAGACAAAGGGAATATTATAATTATGGGTGACTTCAACTTACCAACTGCCAACTGGGATACCTTATCGGTCGAGTCTTTAACAGATAAAATCTTTATTTCTGCAGTGATTGATTTAGGTCTCGACCAATTAATTAGTGAACCCACCAGAGGTAATAACATACTAGACGTCTTGATCACCACCCCTGACAATAACATCTCCGATCTCTCCCTGTCTGACCCACTGGGCACTAGTGATCATAAGTCTCTATTTTTCAGCTTGGCATATAATCAGCAACACATTTCAAATAGTACAGCGTTGAAGAACTACGACAAAACTGACTTTAAAACCATAAATAACCACTTATATAACATATCTTGGAAAAATGTCTTATTACCCTTAACACTTGAGGAATCCTGGAATTTTATCAAAAATACTATTTCAGATCTGGAAGCAGAACATGTTCCTGTCAAAGGCAAATATAACAGTAAAGGACAGATACCACCTTGGTTAAATAATCATATAAAAAGTTGATTCAGCATAAAAAGAAACTTTATCATAAACTCAAAACATGCACCTGTAATTTGAAAAATAAATATTTGTCACTTTTTCAAACATCAGTAAAAAATTAAAACAGGCAATCAAATTAGAAAGACATAGTTTGGAATTTAAAATTGCACATACTGAAAACGGACATAAATCCTTGTTTTGCGTACTTGAACAAAAAAAAAGGGTAACACCAGGCAAGTCGGCCCATTAAAAATTGACAACAAACTAATAACTACAGACAAGGACACAGCTGATATACTTAATCAGTACTTTTGTTGAGTATTCTTGAAAAACGACTCCATAACACATCCGGTAATTACAAGTACTAGATAAAAAGTATTTTGTGCAACCTACAAACACACAGAGGAGGTACTAAAAACATTAAACAAAAATAATAGTTCAGGACCTGATGGTATTAGCCCCATACTTCTAATTGAAACAGCAGAAATTATAAAAATCCCATTGATTATAATATTTAACAAAATCACTTGAAGAATCCACTGTTCCCCAGGACTGGTCAAAGGCTAATGTAAATCCTGCAAATTACCACCCTATCAGCCTAACCTCTGTACCTTGCAAGTTACTAGAAAAAATAATTAAAAATCTACTAGAAACAGAACTACAGTCACTTAACATAAATGTCAGTACACAACATGGCTTTAAGTAGGTACATTCTTGCCCCTCAAATCTTATAGCTTTCTATGACAAAATAAATCAAGGGTTAGACTCTAATATACCGATGGATGTAGTCCTTTTGGACTACAGTAAAGCCTTCAATTGAGTCTCACACACCAAACTAATAAATAAACTTCTGTATTTAGGTCTCCCTACTAGCTTAGTCACTTGGGTCAACAGTTGGCTGACCAACAGAATGCAGCAGGTCGGAATTAATGATGTACTGTCAGACGGGGGGGGGGGGGAGTATCCTATAGAGTCCCTCAAGGCTCGGTTCTTGGGCCAACCTTATTCAACCTGTATATCTCTGACATTTCAATAAACTCCGTTAACACATTTTCCAAATTTGCTGACGACACAAAACTAGGTGGCAGGGTGGACTCTGCTTATCATATTTGTCAATTAAAAAACAACCTAGTGGAGATCAATGAATGGGCCATTACAAATTAAATGGAGTTTAATATTGACAAATGTACAAGACTTCACTTTGGCAGAAATAACCTAGTGTAACCTTACACACTTAAAGGCACCACACTAAAAGTTTCAAACAGTGAAAAAGATCTTGATATCATAATTAATAACAAACTTAATTCTACTGACCATTGTAGTAAGTTAGCAAAAAATTCAAATGTATTAAGGCGAATTAACCGTACATTTATTACAACATCTGAAGAATGTATAATTCCTCTATACTGAATTTATGTCAGACCATACTCTGACCATGGATCACCTTTTTGGAGCCCTCATTTAAAAAAAGACATAGGGTGGAACAAATGCAGAGAAGAGCTACCAGAATGATCCCACATCTATCACACACAGACTACCAAAGCAGGCTCCAGAAGCTCAATCTGCAGTTTTTATAATTAAGGCATAGTAGAGATCATCTGTTATTTATTTACAAACTACTACAAACACCATCCCTAATGGAGCAGTGTGGCTTATATTATTCTAAAAGAAAATTGGTTCCAAGACTACATTCAAGACAACTAGAAGTTCAACAAGTAAAAACAAACCGAAGGTTGAATTATTTCTCAGTTTGGGTCCCGAAACTATGGAACAAACTTCCACAAAGCTTGGTAGACAGCAAAACACTTGAAGCTTTCAAAAAGGGTTTAAACATATGGTTAAATCATAATCTAATGTGACAGTATTCCACAAAACTGTGGGGGGCATTCCCGATGGGCTCGCGCCTACTTATGCCCCACAAATACCAAGTAGTAATAAAACTCTTAAAAACTCTAGATTTATACCAGTTGTTTTAACTTTATTTTTGTTTTGTAATTTTTTTTTTTTTACTTCCCCTGTTGTTGGTCTGCTAAATATTGTAGGTAGTGCAGCACTTATTTCACTGAATCCTTCAAAATGTATTTCATACTGGAGTTCATACTGGATTATTAAAACAACCAGAAGACAAGCCCATATAGGTTGGCCCCACCATTTCAGTGGAGGAAACCGGAGTTACCAACTGTTGTATACCTATCCAAACCTACTTTAAAAGCATAAAAGCGAGAAGCTTCTACTATTTCGGCTGGTAAATTATTCCATAATCTAACTACTCTCAGTCCAAAGCTAGATTGTCTTAGCTTTGTCCTACAATATTCTTCTTTTAGTTGGTATTTGTTCCCTCTTGGGTTATAGCTTTGTTTCTTGATCTGAAAACCAAGATAAATTTTTTAATTTTTCTTGTCCTAAGATTTTATATAACAGTAGCAAATCACCCCTTACATGTCATTGACCACAACCATAGGGCCTTCAGTCTCTTCTTATATGATTTATCTTTAATCCCTTTTATAAGTTTTGTACAGACCCTTTGTGGTTTTTCGACCATTTTTAAGTCCTCCTTCAAATATGGATTCCAGACTGTAGAACAGTAGTCCAAATGAGGTCTCACATAGGATTTATAAAGGGGCATTAACACCTCTTCGTTCTTAGAGTGAACACTTCTAATGCAGTTAACCAGATGCATAGCCTTATTTGCTACTGCTTTGCAATGGGACCCTTCTTTAAATTAGAACTAATATATACCCCCAGATCTTTTTCACAAATAGAGTCCCTAAGTTTTACACCTTGTATATAGTAGCCCTCCTTTATATTATCCTTCCTATTTGGATTTACACATTTATCCAAATTAAAATGCATTTTATTTTTATTTGCCCACTCTAATATGTAGAGTAAATTTTGCCCAAATTGTAATCTATCCTCAAAGGTATTAACAACCCCTCCCATCTTAACATCATCTGCAAACTTTATTAATTTGTTTCTACCTGTTATACTTAGGTCAGCAATAAAAATGCCAAACAGTGGTCCCAACACGGACCCCTGTGGCACACCACTTGACACCACCACCTCATCTGATATAAAACCCTGTATCCTAACTGAGTTCTTTCTGTCAGCCAATGACTGATCCACCCAATAATTCTACTGTCAGATCCCAGGTTTTCTAATTTTTGGATCGCTATACCATGAGGAACAGTGTTGAAAGCTCGACTGAAATCCAACATTCCCATGTCTACATTATTACCCCGCTCTATTAATTTTCCAACATATTCATAGAAACTAAATTAGTCTCACAAGATCTATTTTTAACAAACCCATGTTGGGTATTATCGGTCAATCCCATACTCGAGATGTATATTTCAATCTCTTCATAAATTATTCCTTTTATAATTTTACAAACCACTGATGTCAGGCTTATTGGTTGGTAATTTGCAGCCTCTGCTCTACTTCTCTTTTTATACAGCAGGACCACATACGCTGTTCTCCAATCCCTTGGCACATACCCCTCATCCAAGGACTTTTGCCCTATTATTTGGATAGCAGGTGCTAACACATCTCCCAATTCCTTCATGAATCTTGGATGTGCCCCATCTGGACCTGCTGATTTTATCTGTCCTGAGTTTATGTATTCTTTCAAGTACTTTGTCAATAGTAATTATATCAGCTTGAACCTTGTTAAATATTTCAACCTTACTTTTATCTCTTTTATAATCGTCCTTGACAAACACCTTACTGAATATCTTACTAAATTCCTTAGTCATTTTCCCAGGTTTATCAGTTGATTCACTGTCGATAAGTAGGGGTCCCACAGCATTATTATCCCCCCTTTTATTGTTCACATATGCAAAGAAACTCTTTGTATCATTTTTTTGATGTAGCTAGTTTATATTCCACCTGTTGTTTGACTCTCCCCTGCTAACCACACAGTTGCTGTTAGTGACATCATAGTCTTTTGTCATGGTGAGCACTATGATGTCATAAACAAAGGCACTGTGAAGTTAACAGGGAGAGGCAAATACATAGATACATAGACAGTGTCGGCAGATAAGGGCCTATGGCCCACCCAGTCTGCCCATTTAAGTTTGTAAGTTCAGTTTATGTTTTCCAGGAAGTCTGTTGCCCCTTACCCCTGACCTCCAGAATTCCTTTATGTCTATCCCATGCATTCTTAAATCCGTGATTGTTTCAGCCCCACCACTTCCTCTGGCAGGGTGTTCCACTTGTCCACCACCGTTCTGTGAAGAATTCTTCCTCACATTTCCTCTGAATACGTCCTCCCTCCAACTTCATCCCATGCCCTCTAGTCCTGGAACATCTTTTCATTAAAATAGTGCATTCCTGCACCCTGTACCTCCCTGTAAGATACTTGTATGTCTCTATCATATCCCTCTCCTCCCTCTCCTCCAGGGAGTACATGTTCAGTGCCTTCAACCTGTCCTCATAGGACTTGTGATGCAATCCATGCACCATCTTTGTTGCCCTCCTCTGAACCTTCTCTACCCTGTCTATGTCCTTACGTAGGTAGGTCTCAGAACTGCACAGTGTACTCCAGGTGCGGCCTCACTAGTGTCTTGTATAGTGGAATTATGACCTCCCTTTTCCTGCTGGTGATGCCCCTGCCTATGCATCCCAGCATCCTATTTGCTTTACCTGCTGCCTTGTCACACTGTTTCCCTGCCTTGAGGTCATCAGAGATGATAACTCCAAGATCCCTTTCCTGCTTGGTGCATGCTATATCCTCACCCCCCCCAACTGATATATTGTGCCAGGGTTTTTGTGCCCCATATGCATTATCTTGCACTTCCTTGCATTGAATTTCAACTGCCAAACCCCTGACCATTCTTCAAGTTTCATGTTTTCGAATGTTTTCTATACCAACTTTTTAGATGGACTACCAAGATGTGCTGTAAACCTTGGAAAGGAACATTGAAAATGAAAAAAAAAATGTATTCTCTAGTAAATTGTAACAGCAGAAATATCTTATTTGGGGTGTCAGTGTGTCACACTTGGTAGCACATCCGCCTCTGGACCAGAAGGTCGTGGGTTCTCGTCCCACACCGGGATTGGACTTGCACCTAAAAATCGCTGGCATCCGAGTGCAGTATTGGGGGGTGCTGTACTGCTGGGGTGTGCTGTCCTTTGAATGAGACGTTAAACCGAGGTCCCTTCTGCCCATCCTGGTGTTGTCCTAGTGGGTGTCCAGGTGGAAGTAAAAGAACCCAGGCCACTTTTCGCAAAGAGCAAGGAGCATTCCCGGTGTCCTGTCCACCATTCCCCTTCCCATAAAACTGGTTCATGCAATTATCTAGGCTGTGTGTGGGTGATGATGTGCGATATGGCCACCACCACACAGTCAGTCACTTCACTACCAGTCTAGCATTGCTTGTAAAGCGCTTTGGAATACTGTGTATGAAAAGCGCTATATAAATGGTGATTCTTCTGCTTCTTATTTATGAAGGCACATGCTGAAGTGCAGAGTTGCTGTTTAAATCTGCCAGAAAACTTCAATCTAAGCTCCTCCCACCCACCTGGGTGGTATACTTTCCTGCTCCGCCCTATGATGTCAGATGTTCCTTTCCACTGGAAGAATCTGGCCTCCTCTTTCGCAGCTCCGTGTATTGTGTAGGCCCATTAAAAGTGTGCCATTGGCAGACTTCTTTCCTGATACTTTGTGAGTGTATTTTCTTGGTTCTACTTTGTCATCAACACAGCTACGGAATGAGAGGAATCTAAAACGGGTCCGGGATTTAAGCACTGCTTGCAGTGCAACCAGAAAATGTCGAGAACGAATCCGCACATCTTGTGCATTTATTGTCTTGGGGCAGAGCACAGTGTCGCTGCCTGCAGTCTTTGTAAGACCTTGCTTTCAATCAAGTTAACTGGAAGTATCGCTTTCAGGTCTTAAAGAGCACCTTTCTTGGTGCGCTGCCAAACAGGAGGCTCCCTTACCTGAATGGGAGTTCCTCCATAGCAGTTTTAAAATGTAATGATTAGCTCCCTAGTAAGGGAAGGGATCGTATTTTGCCCCCAAGGGGACTATCCGCTCGATCCCTTCCACTTCCAGATCTCTGACAGTGTCCCCACTCTCCAACGGTTTGTGATGTAATTGTAGGCCAGCATGGGGATGTGCTCCATGCAAGACTATGGAGTGTAATTTTAAAAGCTATTTTCCTGATTTTAATCAGACTTTTGGTACAAATCGAAGCCACTGTTCAAATAACAAGGCTGTTGTTACTTGAATACTTGCTTCAATTTGTACTTAAAACATGTAATGTGGGTTGCTCACATATAAAGCAGTTCTGGGACTCCATTCCACTTTTCCTAATTGGTCTTCATAAAGCCTATACAAATTTCAATACAATATATAATCTTTATATAGAAACATACCTGTCATAAAAATCTACCTGGCGGCCATCAGGCTGACCACCACTTTCTTGGCGAAAGCTAGAATAGGAAACTCCTCCTTTCAGGGCCCAGGTGTCGAGCTGAAGAAGCTCCACTCCTGACAGGACGTCCACTGCTTTTGCCTGTGGACATTAGTAGCGGCTGAAGAACCACTGAACTTGAGCACTGTGGCTGGAAGTGAACAATGGATCTGAAGATGACCGAACATTGACATAGCCACCTCCGGTTTTAATGTCCACTCCCTTGGAAGAACATTTTCATGGCTTCTGATTGCACCAGAATTTGAAATAGACAGAGAGTGAGGCGGGCTGCTCTCATCTCCATATCATTAATGAACAGGTACTGATCCTGCACTGACCAAGTCCCTTGATTGGGAAGTGGTTCAGGAGTCTTCTCCCCCCCCCCCCAACTGGTAGAATGACAGAACAACTATGGGGGACTTCTCAGGGAACTCTCTCCCCTAAATAATATATATATGTGTGTGTGTTTGTGTGTGTGTGTGTGTGTATATATTATGTATATATATATATATATGTATATATATATATACATACATACACAGTATATATTAAAGCATTATACAGTATTATAGACAGACGAGGGGTCCGCTATATAATATATAATTTTCCATTGAAAAAGATGCTTGAGGACAAGGGGTCGTGCTATGAAGCTGGAGATGGGGGGCTTAGAGGAATGTAAGGAAGTTCTTCATTGAAAGGATGGTAGATGCTTGGAACAGTCTCCCATCAGAAGTGGTGGCTGCAAAGACAGTAATAGGATTCAGTGACGCATGGGATAGACATAAGGGGATCTTAAAAACTAGGCAAGGGTGGGGGAGATCTGAGGAGGGTCTGGGGTGGCACTGTAGGCATGGAATATAGGGCAGACTGGGTGGGCCAGGAGGTACTTATTTGCCGTCAGCTTCTATGTTTCTATACTTGTATCATTGCATATTTTCAACCACAGCTATGTACTATAGCTCTAGTCTCTATTACAGCAAAAAACATTATTCTTAGACATTGGATAGTCCACACATTTCCTTCACTGTCAGAATGGAAGGTCGATATAATGGAGGCCCTGAATTTGGAAAAAATAGTTTATGGTTACCTGGAGAATTCTGACAATTTTTAGAAAAAATTGAATCAATTATTAACTTATTGCACAGCTGTTTGAATGTCCCTCAAAGGATACAAATCCATTTCGTTATAGTTTGCTGTACTCTTTTACAGACTTTTCTTACTAGTCATTTTTTATCTTATCTGTATCAGTCTTCACCATTCGTCACTGGTGGGTTTTGGCTGGAGGAGCAGGACCCTGCGGGAACATTGTTTTTCTTGTAAAAGGGGGCAGGAGTTGGAAAAGTGGGCAGTGCCGCCCTCAAGATCGACGCACTGCGTGGCGCTCACAGGTTGGCCAGTAACAGATGCTGACTCCTCCTCCATCCCAGTTCTACTTCTCCCCCTCTCGAGCATGCACGACCTTGTGTGTGGAGCATTTTCAGCTGTGTCTTCGGGCCTAGTCTGTTCGACAGTTGTCCGTCTGTCCTAGTTCTGCCGAAAGCCAACCATTCAAACACCATGAAGTCTTGCTTATATTAGGACCTTTGCAGTATGCCCATGGCTTTTGACTGCCCCGGAGATGAAATAGTTAACTCCAGAGTAATCTGGAGTTCCACAGCACGAGGGCGCTATTGAAAGCTCTATCTGGGTTGTTTGAACCCAAACTGACAGATTCTTCACTCCGCTTTCACTGAACAGACGCTCCGGAGACCAGCTCCTTCATTTCGGTTCGTTTTGCGGTTTAAAGTAAATTTATCGGTTCATTTAACCGAGAAAGTGTTTAAAATTACCGCGGTTCTCGGTTTAAAGCTCTATCTGGTAACCGTAAGTAAAATAATTTTAGTCTGTGTGGAAACTCATTATCGGTTCGCTCTGAACCGATCAGTTTGCTTTAAAAATCATTTTCTTTGCATTTAGAGTGAGGTACTCGGTTCTTATCGGTCCAAAAAACCTGCAATTAAAAATTTTTTTTCAAATACCCGTGACACGGTTAGGGACCGATAAGGGTGTCTTGTCCTGGCAAGGCCTGGAAAAAAGGACAAGTTTGGTTAGGCTGGCATTATGTCTGAGAAACCCAAAAGAAAAACCGGGCCCACTGGGTTTCAACACTGTGATGTCTGTGGGGAAGCCTTTGCCAAGGCTGACCCACACACCACTTGTGTCTATTGTCTGGGGGCTGACCACCTCCTGTCAGACTGCCAGGTGTGTAAAAATTTCCCTGCAGCCACCCTGGAAAAGAGATTGGGCAGGCTCAGGGAACGAGAGGCCAAAAAGTCCGCTGACCCGGATGGCCAGCCCGGTCCAGCTAGGGCTGGACCAGAGGGAGTGCCCTCTGACCAGGCGATACTTCTCGGGCAAAGAAGGCTGGTCCTGAGGAACCAGTCAAAGCAAAAAGACAAAGAAATCAGCTAGTATGGAGTCCAGTTTTGTCTCTCCTTCTGCTGTAGAAATAGCTAAAGCCATACAGATTGTCCAGTCTTTGTCTCAGGGACTTGTTGAACCCTCTCTGGTTGGAAAAGGGGTCTCGTTCAGGTCCAGTGGTTCAGGATTATGATGTTGAGGTTTTTATGAACCACAGGAGGGGAAGATTTTGATGATTGTAATTGTGATTGGGAAGGTCTGGAAGTGCCAGTAGAACCGGACATTTCTCCAGACAGACCCTTTGAGTCTCCCCCTTTATTGTCTGAGTCCCCATCTCATTTCAGATTTTATAAGAAAGTAGCAGAAATTCTCCAGCTCCCCTTAGAAGAGGCTGTGGATGAGCAAGAGGAGCCTGACTATGTGGAAATGATGGATATTTCAGAGGCTAGAAGGTTGTCTATTCCTTTACATAAGTCATTTAGGAGGCAAACCACTAAGATTTTAAAAAATCCTTTTTCTGTCCCTCCTGTAGATAAAAAAATGGACAGAAGGTATACGTTGTCAGGCCCTAATACAGACTTCCTTATTGAACAGTGTAGTCATGTAGGTGTTGTTCAAGCTGCAGCCTGTGACAAGGCTAATATTCCCCTGGCTTCACATCCTCCTGATAAGGATTCCAGGAAGATTGATGCCATGGTGAAAAAACAGTATGTGGCAGCTTCTTTGGGACTCAGACAAGCTAATTATATGGCTTATGTGGCTAGATATCAGAAATCTAGATGGGACACTATATTGCAGTTGGCCAAGCAGGCTCGGGGCCCGTTGGCTAGTATGAGTTGGAACAGGTGGCTGCTGATGGCATTGAAGCCTCTAAAGTTCAATTTCATGCTGCTGTTGATGTTAATGATGTTTCCTCTAGGGTCATGGCCACTTCTGTAGCTCTCCGTAGGTTGGCATGGCTCAGATGCACTAATCTGTCCCAAGATACCCAGTCAAAGGCTATAGATTTTCCTGTTATAGGAAATTTTCTGTTTGGAGAACAAACAGAAAATTACATGAAAAAGATGGAGGAATACAGAACTACTTACAAAAGTTCCCAAGCTAAGGAGAGGCATGCCACTCAACATAGGCATGCCCCAGGGAGTGAGGGCAGGCCTTAATAGGCCTTTTACAATTCAGGCATCTTCTGCTTTTAGCAGAGGGATTTTTCAGAGAGCAGAGGCAGCCGGGGCACAGGCAGGCCCTCTCCCTCTCCCCAACCTAAAGCTGCTCCTGCCAAGCAGGCACTCTGGACGGGGTGTCTAAATGACTCTCCTGTACCGATGGGGGGCAGACTGGCTTATTTCTGCCAGAACTGGTTGTCCCTAACCTCGGACAAATGGGTTCTGGAGGTGGTAAGCCAAGGCTTGGTTCTCAGTTTCAAACAGTTTCCCAAGATGAGAGCCAGGCACTTCCCCTCAAGTCTTTTAGAAACCCTCGCACTAGAAGCGGAGGTTTCTTCTCTTTTGGACTGCAAAGCAGTGGAAAGGGTCCCCCCTTGCCACCAGGGCAAGGGTCTTTACTCAAGGTACTTCCTGACCCCAAAAAAGACAGGAGACTGGCGGCCCATCTTGGATTTAAGATCTCTGAACAAGCATCTTGTAAAACCAAAGTTCAAAATGCTAACTTTAGCAATGATTTTGCCATCCTTGAGGCCAGGGGACTGGTTAGCTTCCCTGGACCTCAAGGAGGCCTACTTCCATATTCTAATCAGGGCCTCTCACCGAAAGTACCTCAGGTTCGAACTGCCCTCGGGCCACTACCAGTTCAGGGCAATGCCCTTCGGACTCACTTCTGCTCCAAGAGTTTCCACAAAATGTCTAGCTGTAGTAGTGGCTCACTTAAGAAGACAAGGGATAGCTGTGTTTCCCTACTTGGACGACTGGCTCATTGTGGGTCAGTCACCAGAGCAGGTAAAATCCCGCTCAAATCACCAGGAACTCCTCACCTTTCTGGGGTTCCTGCTGAATGTTCCAAAGTCAGTTCTCGAACCAGTTCAGGTACTAACTTTTATAGGTGCAGAGCTGAACACAAAGTTAGCCAGGGCACTCCTCCCCTCGAAAGAGTGGACAAACTCATTGCCCTGGCATCTTCCTTCACCATGCAGGTCTCTCGACCAGCAAGGCACTTTCTACAACTCCTGGGGCACATGGCTGCCTCTACAGCTGTTGTGCCAGGGCTGAGATTTCAGATGAGGGACATTCAGTTCCACTTGAGATCCTATTGGTCTCAAAGGAGGGACCCCCTTTCCAAATTGGTCCCAGTGACCAAGACTCTGATCCTAGCTCTCCAGTGGTGGCTGGATCGGAGCAACCTGTCCTCGGGGGTCCCATTCCTTCCTGTCCCTCACTCCTCACCCTCACCCGCAGAGCGTCCCTGTTGGGTTGGGGGCTCACCTGGGCGACCTTTCAACTCAGGAGTTTGGTCCCCTCAGGAATCTCTGCTTCACATCAATCTACTGGAGCTCAGAGCTGTCTTCCTAGCTCTCCAGGTTTTTCAGAAACTGTCCAGAACAAAGTTGTTCAAGTCAGGACAGACAATACCACAACAATGTGGTACATCAACAAAGCAAGGGGCACTCGCTCTTCAGCCTTGTGCACCGAAGCAATGAAGTTGTGGTCTCTTGCCTACTCCTGAACACCTCTCTGATAGCGGTTCACCTCCCAGGGAAGGACAATGTCTAGCGGACGCCCTCAGCAGGATTTCTCAGGGCCATCACGAATGGGCTCTGAACCCTCAAGTGCTGGGGTCAGTCTTTGCCAGCTGGGGCACCCCTCAGATAGATCTCTTTGCAGCCCCAGACAACCACCAACTTCCCCTGTTTTGCTGCAGGCCCCCAGTTCTGGGGTCAGTCCCTCTGGATGCCTTTCAGCTGGATTGGGAGGGAAAGTTCCTCTATGCTTTCCCTCCGTTCCCTCTCCTCTTCAGGGTTTTAGTAAAAATCAGAACTCAGCCTTGCAGGGTGATTCTGATTGCTCCAGACTGGGCCAGGCAGCCTTGGTACCCTCTTCTTCTGTCCCTCTCATTCCACCCTCCCCTGACCTTGCCCAGGGCTCACGACCTGCTGACCTGTGCACAGGGGAGAGTGTGGTATCCGGATCTCAACTCCCTCCATCTCAAGCCTGGTTCTTGAGAAGTTAGAGTTGCTCATTTACACCTTTCTCAAGGTGTCTTGGATATTTGAAGGCCTCTAGGAAGCCTTCCACTAGAGCCACTTATAATTCTAAATGGAAGAGATTTTCATTTTGGTGTTCTGAGAGGCAAATCACCCCAGAATCAGCTGACCTGCCTATTTTGTTGGACTACCTGGTCCACTTGAATTCCTTAGGCCTCAAACCAGCTACCTTAAAGGTTCATTTGGCAGCTGTTTCTGTTTTTATTTCTGCAGGGAAACCAGTTTCCCTTTCTTCTCACCCTGTTTGCCAAGTTTTTCAAAGGGTTACTTCATACTAATCCTCCCTTCGGGAACCAACCCCTGCATGGGACTTGAATATTTGCATTGCCCAGCTAATGCAACCTCCTTTGAGCCTCTGGATTCAGCAGATCTCAAGTTCTTAACTTGGAAAACTGTTTTCTAGTGGCTATCACTTCTGCTAGGCGTATAAGTGAATTGCAGGCTTTATCAGTGGAAAAGGATTTCATTTCTTTCCACAGAGATAAAGTGATCCTCAGGACTAACAGAAAGTTTTTACCTAAGGTGGTTTCAGATTTTCATCTTAACCAATCCATTTCTCTTCCAGTATTTTTACTGAGCACTCCTCTTCTGGCGAGAAAGGTTGCACAGTTTGGATGTAAAGAGCCCTTAGCTATTATTTGGATCGTACCAAGGGTCACAGGTTGAATCCTCCAGCTCTTCCTTACCTATGGAGATGTGGGTAAGGGAGGCCTGCTACTAGGAGGACAATTGCTAGGTGGATTGTCTCTTGTATCCAGTTCTGTTATCAAAACTGGGCAAGGAGCCCTCAGGCCTGGGAGGGCTCATTCCACCAGGGGTACAGCTGCATCTCTGGCTGGCTGCTAGAGATATTCCCATTTTGGAAATCTGTCAAGCTGCTACCTGGAAGACAGTCCACACTTTCACTAAGCATTATTCCCTGGACATCCAGTCCAGGAGGGATGCTGCTTTGCACAGCTGTGCTGCAGAGCCTATTTCCTAAGTAGGTTCTGACCCTCCTCCATGGAGGTACTGCTGTGTACTCTGCAAGGTCCTAATATAAGCAAGACTTCATGATGTTTGAAGAAAAATTACTCACCTTAGTAATTGCTTTTCTTCTCATGGAGTCTTGCTATATTAGAACAACCCTCCCTCCTACCCTCTCAGAATCCCTACTTGGGTATGGGGTTGGCAAACTGGTGCAATCACTGTGTCATGCCTGTTTAGCTTCTAGTCCCCCCTTTTCTTTCTTGGGTTAGGAAATAGATAGTTTCTGTTTTTGTTAATTGGTAGCTGGGCCCTCTCTGGACTTGAGTCTTTGGGCAGAGGGGGCCTTAGTAGTGATTGTAAAGGGTTATCCTAACAATAATACGTAATTCTGTTTTTCTTTATTGTTGTTGTGTTTTGTGGTTCTACTGTTAGTAGGTAGCCAATGGCTAGTGTAAGGCTTTTCCACACAGACTTGCTATGTTAGCTTAGCCTTGTAAAGAACCTGTCAGTTTGGGTTCAAACAACCCAGATAGAGCTTTCAATAGCGCCCTCGCGCTGTGGAACTCCAGATTACTCTGGAGTTAACTATTTCATCTCTGGGGCAGTCAAAAGCCATGGGCATACTGCAAAGGTACTAATATAGCAAGACTCCATGAGAAGAAAAGCAATTACTAAGGTGAGTAATTTTTTCTTCTCTGTGCCATCGACCCTGGTAAGACCTTTCCTTTTATTTCTTTGGTGTTGAGACCTTTTGGCTGTTTGCTGTTGATTTTTTGTCAAATCATGTCTCGTCCAGGGGACAAGAAAAAGACGACTTTGAAGATGGACTTGCCCCCAATGTGGCGGTGTCCCCATGGCCAGCTTTATTCCGTCTTGGACCAGCATGATCATTGCCTGACCTGCCTGGTCCCCAACCATGATATGGACCATTTAGATACCTGTTTTTCTATGGATCGCAGAGCTCTAGAACACCATGCGTTTAAAGTTGGACATACGCCGCCGATTTTGAGAGGACAGGTGCGCACTAGGGACACCAGATGTAGGTCCCTTGACCCTTTCTCCGGGTCCCTTCCCCATTCTATACGGACTGTGGAGGAGAGGGCTTCTGCCCCTTCTAGCCTCACCTCAGCAGAAGCTCCTCTCGCGGCACCAGAGGCCCGGTTAGATTCCTCCGGGGGTTGGACTGGAGGCACCATTTTGCCCTGATGTCGTGGCCTGCCAGGCCCGGCGGTTTCTTCAGCGCTGCCCTTTGGCGCCACCTCAGATTCTGGTGCCATGTGCAGCGCCAGTGATCGGGGTGGCGCTGTGGGCAGTGCTGGGCCTGCTCGCAGTGCCACTTGCAGGGGAAGGGGGTTGGGAAATTGTCTGGATCTGTGCCTCTTCCAGGGATGACGACGATTTGGAGGCGGATCCAGACTGGCTTCTGGATTCTTCGGACCCCCCCCAGCTCTTCGGCGTCTGTCCAACCCCCTTCTTTGAGACTGGTGTTTTGTTTTGTTCTTACTTTCAATTTTTCCCCCCTCCTTCGTCCCTCCAGTACAGACCCTTCAGGAGCACCTAGGAGTCATCCCTCTGCCGAACACCCTACCTGATGCAGTCTTGATCCCCCATGGAGCCTCGGATTACCCCCACGAGGTGGGACTCCAAACACCCCGACACTTCAGATCTCGTCGGGCCAAGGTGGTCAGGCGAGTGACGGCACATCAAGGGCACACTCCGGTGCACCATCTTGCCGGTGGTGGAAGGCTTTTTCCTGTTTTCCTCCCTGTGTGGTGTGCGCCCTGATGTCACACGTCTTGACCAGTCCCTCCTGCAAGTGCAGGGCTTGCTGTGCCCGGGGTCAGGCAAGCTGTGGACCATGGTCCCTTCCCTCCCCCGGAGAAGGCGAGTAGTCGTGGGATGCTCAAGCCTTCTCCCCCCGGCTGGCTCTCCAGCAGCCCGGGCTCGCTCCCGAACCTGAGTTGCTGGCATCGCAGATGAAAATCCAACTGCTGCACCAGCAGGCCGGTGAGACTGGTGGTTTCTACCAGCAGTGGTGTCGGAGCTGCTTGTGGTGCTGACAGATCTTCTGGTGCCGGGGGGCAGCACTGGAGGGTCCACCAGAGTTGGTTGAGCATCTGGACTCAGAGGTGCTGAACCCACTGTTTTGGGTGTCCAACCTGGGCCCACTCCTGGACCTGCAGGGACATCTGGGACAGGGGAGGAAAGTTCTCTCATCTGCTGCCTCTCAGAAGTTTGTGGGTGAGGTTGAGCTTCCTTGGTTGGTCCTGAGGAAGAGGTCCCTCTCTGAGTCTGAGGGGTTGAGGGGATGGCATCAGGAGCAGCGCCCTTCCCTGGTAGCCAGGAGGGCTTGGGTAGGAGCTGCAGCGCCGGTCCAGTCTTCTCCCCTGAGATGTCCCCGGGGGGGGGGATCTCGTCTCTTGAGGCTGGGGGCCTGGACCCACACAGCCCCTTCAGGGCTCAGTCCCGACCGTTTCAGAATGAACAGCCGGTGACTGCCTCGACTGACTGATTCTTCCAGGGTGTTGGTTTGCCTGTTCGGTCCTCGAGCCCTGGCAGAGGTAGTTTTCTTCCTGAGAGACATTTGGCCCCTTTACCTCTGCCAACCCTTCCCCCTCTCCCAGGCCACTCTCGTGGTATGGGGCCTCTAACCTGGGAACAGTTTAGAGCCACGGCTGCCCTATTACCATCCTGCATTAGATCCATGGACGAGTAGGTGTTTCACCACTCTTCCCCCCTGGGCGGCTGGACTTTGACTCGCCAGACTCGTTGGCTTCCTCGTCTTCCTCACGCGAGGGAGAGGATCCTTCTGTCCACCTTTTCTCGGATGCTGACCAGACCTCCTATCAGTGTTTCCTTTAGAGGTTAGTCCACAGCTTCACTTAGCTAGACTGGCAAGACGCAATCCTGTCCGGGCGGTGCACGCTTTTTTAAGCAAGTACAGTGCGGGCAACTTGGTGGTACCCGCCTGGCCTTCCCTCTTTGGGGCAGCGTGGTACCAGGCTTGGCCACGTCCATCAGTTCCCTCGCCAGCCCTGATGGACTGCCGGTGCAGGTATTGCGCAACCCAGGGATCTCTGGGAGACCAACCTCACCCCTCTTCGGGTGTGACGCTCCTGGGCACTCCCACTGGGCGCAGAAGCCTATGACTTGACTGGCCCCTGAATGCGGACTCCGCGGAGTTTGACTCCTGGGGGAGGAGAGTGTTTTCCTTGGCATGTCTCTCTCTCTCTCTCTCTCTCTCCATCGCAGTGCATCAGGCCCACTGTGCTGCCTACAATAGGTACTTATGGTCTTTGCTAGGACAAATCCTAGCATTTATGCCTGATACGGAGGCAACCAGACAAGCCGTTGCCCTCTCCGCACGTGGCCTGGAGCTTGCGAGGCACCAAGCAAGGGCATTGTTTGATGCCAGTGAGATGGCATCCAAGCTAGCGGGGACAGCAGTCTGCGTAAAGTGGGTGGCATGGCCTCGTCTATCCCAGTTATCATCCATGGCCCGGCGAAGGGTGATTGCCTCCTCCTTCTGGGGAACCCACTTTTTTTCCTGCAGGATGAAGTGAGAACTTCAGGGGTGACTTGCTTCTCCCAGTCAGAGGGAGACCCCGCCTCATCCTGACCAGTCCCAGGCCTAGTTAGGCCTGTAAGGGTCTCCCCCCTTCTGTGACTCCCCTACAGGAGGCTGAGGACATTCTTCCCTCAGGGAGGTACCAGGTCTGCTTTGGGGGCTTGGTAATCACCCACCAGTGATGAATGGTGAAAATTGACACAGATAAGATTTGAAAATTTTGAACCTACCGTAATTCTTGATCTTTCTATGTATCTTCATCATTCATCACTGCTTCCCGCCCTCTTTCCCCTCTTGGGTCTCAGTCTCTGGGCAGTGCCTCCTCCCTGCTTGTCTTTCCCCAATTGAGGCCAATTGTGGGCTGGGTCCTTTTGGTACCTCTGAATTCTCTACTCTTTCGGGTGAAGTGACAGAGGTTCACTGTTGGGAGAGAACAGGCAGGGGCTCATGTCTCTTCATTAAGGGCTCACCCAGGCTTTTTTGCATCCCTGATAAGGCCCCCCCGCTGGATCGAGACCCTTTCTTGGGCTCGATTCGCTGACTTCATCTTGACCCTTGGGGTCCTCCTCAGGTCTGTAGCAGTTATGAGGGCACCGGTGACCCATTAAATCCTTCCTTCAGGAGCTGTAGCTCCCTCTTCTCTCCTGTTGGTTATAGCTGTCTTTTTTTCCTATGCAGGATCCACCTTGGGATGGTGAGACCATGTCTTAAGGTTTTTTTTCCTCCTGACATCCTTTTCCCTTCTGTCTCAGGGGGATGCTTCATCTCTAGACTCTCTTGAGAGGATTCCCTCTTCAGGGGGACTCTACAGTGGTGTATGTCCTGTCCCCACCCATGGGGTCTGTTAATGACAGGAGTGGGAGACACTTGCCCCCCACCTCTTTTGGGCTGGTGGAGAGGGCTTTTTCAAGTCTGGTGCCCTGACTTGGTCTGTCTTCTGAGCTGTTGCCCAGCTAGGCCCCCTTGTTTTTGTGTTTTTTTTCCTCAAAACTGGGGTGTTGTATTCTGCTCCACTTCGGTGGAGATGTGAAAAAGCTTAAATGTGGCTGAGGCCAGCGGTCCCCTTCTCCAAAGCCACAGAAAGTCTTCCAGACCTCTCCAGGGGTGGCACAGTGGCTCCCTTTTCTCTCTTTCTTATCTTTCCTATCCTCTTACCCTTCTTCCCTTTCTCTATCCCTCCCTTGCCTGCTCAGAGGTTTGGGGCCCCCTGTCCCAGACCCCTAGGTTACCCTTTCTGTCCTCTTATACACGTGAAATCAGTAGTAAAGAAGGTAGGGAGATGTCTTGGTCTTTTGTATAAGAATAATAATTGTTTGATAGAGACTACAAAAAGGAGTGTGGTGTAATTATTGGTTATGCCGATAATTGACTGTGGGGATATAGTGTACCTAGGTGCTTCTGTTGGGAGCTTGGCTAAGCTTGATGGTATATATCACAAGCTGGCCAGATTTATTGTGGGTGCTCCAAAAAGAACTCATAGTTTGGAATTATATGACAGGTTACAATGGGTTAGTCTCACAGAAAGACTCTCTCTTCATATGGTTCACTTTATGATAAAATGTTAAAAGCAACTTGTTCCTGATTACTGCTCTGATTATTTTATGGTTAGACCTGTTAAATCTGGTCTTCGGACTGAGTCAGGTATGGAACACAAATTCCCGAATTTAAAAACAGCACTGGGTAGGAGACATATATAATACAGTGGCCGTTGAGTCTGAAACCTGTTACCCCCTACTCCTTAGGAGTAAGAAAATTTGTTCTAGTGCAATAAAAAAGTGGACACTTAATGAAGCTCGAGTAAGAACAGCCATAGAATTTAGTTAATGTGTTGACTGACTGTGAAATGGATGTTTGATTTAGGTATGTCTTGTATTGTGTGATTATGTATATTATGTTTTTACTGTTTGTCGTTGTAATTGTAGTTATTTTATGTAATTGATTACTTTATATCGTCTGATGTTTGTGAATACTTTATGTAACTGATTGCTGTTTTGCACAAGGACCTCACTGGAAATGAGCTAGTCTCAGCTGAGTATTCCTATTCAGCTTTTAAATAAAAACTAAAATGCTAATGAAAAATCTTAAGTGGGCTTTATTTCTTCTTCTGTTTACATCCTTTCCTTTTCTCTCCTTCTCCTCCTCCTGTGGTGCCCAGAGGCCCCCGTGTGTGTTGCACATCTAACGCTGGCGCACGGCAACCCTGCCTGCGACAGCCATGCTTCCTTACATGCAGCTCTGGCACTCGGTGGCGCCCCTGGCCTCCCCCAGGGGCTGCCAGAGTGACGAGCGATCCCGTACCCTCCCCCCGGGAGAGGAAAGCAACCCTGTGGGCGCTCAATCCACGTCCCTCCCTGCCAACACCCGAGCTCGCGCCTGAACTCGGGTCGTCAACGTGGTGTGAGGTGTAGCGTTCAGCGCCTCAACCGTCCGCGCCAGCGAGCCGGCTAATGAGTGAGTTATTGTTCTGGATTATTTTAGAAATGTCGAAAGATAAAATTTCTCTTTCTGTGTAAATGTATTTTATTCGCATTTGTATTGTTAGTGTGATTGTAGATGTGTATTGTATAGAGGTAGTCTTATAAGTGTTTCTTTTCTGTAATTTGTTGATTATTCAAAAATTCTAATAAACTTTACGGGAACAAAATAACAAAAGGAAAAAAAGACCTTGTTACCTTCGTCCCTTGAAGACCTCTACTCCCATCTTCTTCTTACCTAGGCCACTCTGGACCACTCTAAGGATGCCCGCAAGACGATCTCAATGGCTGCAGGATCTGCAGCCCAGCTTGTGGCAATGGATAAGGCAGTGGTACCAGCTGTGGTGGGGGCCTTGTCTGCCTCAGCGCTGCTTCTGGCCAGAGCTAGTGTTGAGGTGTCGTTCTTTGAGACATTCTGAGAAATATTGATGTCCCTTCAGACTGTTGGGGAGGTCCCCTCCCACAACAGTGGCAAGAAGAAATCCAAGAAGTCCTGTCTTTGATTGTGGGACTGGGAAAGAGCATGCTTTTCCTGCTCCTGCGACTCCCTAGACTGCTCGACGGCTGCCAAGCCTGTCTTAGTTGAGGGTCAGGCTGCTAGCACCACGGTACCCCAGTCAGGTTTGTTGGCCTTGACACCGGCTGACCAGGCAGTTGAGATTTTTCTCAACCCATTGTCAGACGGGGTTGAGGACGACTAGATCTCCAGGACCCTTGTCCTTTCAACTCTCTCTCTCTCTCTCAGGAGGCTCAGGAGCAGTCCGTGGACCAGGCTGTCTCCTCCCAGGAACTGCCTCCCTCCGGGGTCGTGTAGCAGGAACCGGTCCATGTGGTCTACCCAGCCCCTCCACCTGCTTCTTCTCACCGTTGGCGACAGTCATCTGTCAAGGATCAGGGCTTGGTTGAGATTGCAGTCAATGGACTTCTCGTACTCCCAGTCTCGATCATCTGGGAGGTGCCACAGCAGGTGTTCTTCTTCCTCTTTATCGACTGATGAAGAGAGGCTGTGTAGCAGGCTGCAGTGGCACTGTGAGGACATGTTGTGGCAGCATTGGGCCTTAGTTGGGCAGGGTGGGTCCCTACCCTCAACCCCAGTGATTCTATGATCGCCTCCAGTCCAACCCTTTCCAGTCCTGCCAGGACAGTTGTCACCAACATCCATCTCTCCCCGATCAGGTGGAACCACTGCCATGATAGCCGTTGAGAGCCCCTATCAAGTACTCCCAGCAGGCTACTGGTTTGCTGTGCCGATTGTCTATGGAGATTACCCACTTGAACAAATCTTGAGTGGTGCATGGTGAGAACCGGCCAAGGACCATGTTTGAAGAGCCCTCCTATGACTGCTTCATGCAGTTCTTGAAGACCTTTGAGTTCGACTGTGAATCGGCCAAAGAGCTGACCATGGGCTGGTGTCGTCTGGGGCTGTGATTAGATTGATCCTGAATCCATGGAGATTTCTCTGGAACCAGTTCAGAAGAGGGCTAAATACCCCTCACAGAAATTTTGGATAGGGATGAATCCCCAGTGGTCAGTTTCGTGATGGTCGAGGCCATCCTGGGACTGGCTTTGCAACTTTGGCAGCATCCAGCCTCATGTGAGGCACCCTCAGCCTGTATGCCATCCCTACTGGCACCTTGTCTGGTTTCTTGGAGCACCCCTCAGCTGAGGGTTTGGTGGCCAACCCCATCATCTGGAAAACCAGCAGTGTTGGGATGTGGATAAGCCCTCTGACAATGAGTCCAAAAGGCTTGACCATTCAGTGAAGGTGTATGCTGCATCCTCCGCGTGTCCCTGTCATGTGAGCTATGCCCTGATGTTGGCCAATTTTGGTCACTGTCTGAAGGGGCGTCCTAGACCATATCTTCCCTTACCTCTCTGCTGAATTGCAGATAGCGGTTAATATCAGTCAGAGACTAGGGTCAAGCGCTGGCTGAACACCAGCTCCAGATGGCCTTAGACTTCAGTGACTCTTGCACCTGTTCCATGGCAGTGGCTGTAGTTATGCGTGTCAGTGCCCGGCTGTGGATCTCCACCTTTATGGCTGACACCCAGCACAAACTGGCTGACGTTCCCTTCTTGGGCACCTACCTCTTTGGCCCAGGGGTGGAAGGGCATCTAACCAGGAGTGAGAAGTCCAGCACCACCCTAGATTTTATGTCTTCCTCACAGAAAGGACAGAAGCCAGAAAGGAAGCTCTTTCCGTGTCTGCCCTTTCAGTCACAGCAGCCCAGGCAGCAGCAGCCCCAGTGGGGGCAGTCTCAGACTTGGCGCCCAAAGGCCTAGTTTGCTGGTCAGAGCATTAAAAAGAGTGGGGGTAGGGAGTGGTGGTACCGGCCCCCTCCAGAACTGCCCAGTGACAGGTCGGGGGGGGGGTCTACCTCCTGTCCATCCAGTCCCTACTTCAGCTCCCAGTTGGGGGTCAGCTTCACCACTTCTGGCACTACTGGTCTGTCATCACTTTGGACAGATGGGTGCTAGATGTGAGCAGTGGGTTGCCTCTCGATTTTGGGGCTGTCCTGCTATACCGGCCTCATACATCAGTGGAGTCCGTGGTGTCGCAGGACACACTGTCCACAATCAGGGAGGATGTTGCTCATTTCCTTGAGAAAGGAGCCATAGCCCATGTCCTAGACTGTACAGCAGGTCAAGGTTTCGTGGCAGGATACTTTCTGGTTCCAAAATGGACAGGGGCTGGTGCCCCATACTGGATCTTTACAATCTGAATCAGCTTTTGAGAAAACGCAAGTTCCGGATGGTTACTGTGAACCAAAATACTCCATCCCTGGAGCAGGGCATATGGTCCTTTTTTTTCATTTTTTTTTATTTAGTATGCTTTATCTCTCCTCGTCCAGCTGGTCCCCATCAGTTCAAACTGCACACACCCCAGCCTACCACACACCCTGGGACTTACCTCGCTCCCGAACACCCCTGGCTTATCCCTCAGGAGCAGGGCCACCAGGGGGTCCCTGTCCCCCCCCCCGATGGAGACTGAATGGTAGAACGGGAGCAAGAGCCCTGTTGGCGGCGTGTGGTCCATGGTATGAGGGCAGACATCATTATGCAGTGGTTGGAACCTCTGTTTTCTTGTTTTATCCCATGGAGGTGTGTCGTGCAGTGACGTTAGGGTGGGCACACCGGACATCTGACATGCCTCCCACACATAGACAGTCCCAACTATCGTACCTTTGGCTACCGCATGGGGTTACTCAAGCTCTAGCGAATTCCCCATCCTCCCTGCCAGAGGAGAAGAGCAGTCCAGGGGACGCTCAGTCCTCCTTACCCCTCTGGCTGACCCTCCAACTGCCCAGGCTCATTCCTGAACCTGGTTCATTGGCATTGTGAGTGGTAGTGCTGCCGCTGTGCTGGTGGGCTGGCCCAGGGCATGTTGTTCTTCTCCCGGCACTTCCAGGATGCCTTCTTCCACATTACAGTCCTTCTGTCCCACTGGCGATACCTCTGGTTCTGAGCAGAGGGGTTTCTCTGAGAGTTCCAGGTTATGCCTTTCGGCCTCTCTTCTGCCCCCAGGGTGTTCACCAAGTGCATTGCAGTCCCAGACCCATTCCTGAGGTGCCTGGGGGAAGAGTCTGCCCTTACCTGGATGACTGGCTGATAGCCGGGTCATCCAAGGAGGCTATGGAGTGGTCTGGGGGATCCAGCACTCCAGACCTGAAGAGACTTGGGCCTTCAGGTCAACCTGGCCTAGTCCAGACTCAATCCCTTGCAGTTGATTAATTTCATGGGGCAGAACTAGACTCCCTTCGGGCCAAGGCTTGACTCCCTGTGGACAGGGCATTGGATCATACCTCCTTTGCCCCATCATTTCAGGTTGGGGACTTATGCTCTGCCTGTGACTTCCTGTGGCTGCTGGACTACATGGCATCCTGCACCAGCATGGTCAGGTGTGCCGCTGACAGATGTGCCACCTGCAGTGAAAGCTGGTCCACCAGTGATCTCAGTGCCTAGCTCACCTTGACCAGCCAGTCACGATGACCCAGAGGTGGTACATCCCAGAACATCTGTAGGAAGGAGACCCATTTGTTTGTCCAGAGCAAACCGATACACATGTGGTGGGATGGGGAGTGCACTTCGTGAACCACAGAGCCCATGAGTTCTGGACCCCAAGGGAGTCCTGTCACCACATCAACCAGCTGGAGCTCGATGCAGTGTGTCTCGCTTTGACAGAAATTGCTCTGTTTGTCCGATGTCAAGTCATGCAAGTCCAGACGGACGATACCATGACCATGTCTTACCTGAACAAGAAAGATGGTAACACTCCCTTCGTCTGTGTCAGGAGGCTTTCTGCACCTTGACCCTCGGGTGCAGATCTCCTGGCTATCCATGTAGCAGGAACCTCCAGCCAACTAGCAGATGCCCTTAGCCAGGTGAGTGAGGTGTCTCCCAAGTGATCACTGCATCAGGAGGGGGTGAATCACCTGTTCTTCCTGTCGGGCACTCCCTTGGTCGACTTGTTGTCCTCCTGGGAGAATGCAAGCTGAGGCTGTTCTGTGCCTGCCCCCCTAACACACAGTGCGGGACACTGTTGGGGGATGCCTTCACGAGCCCCTGGACCCCATGCCTCCTCTGTGCCTTCCATCTCTTTCCCCTGATCCACAAGGTGTTGGTCAAGGTGCTGGTCAAGGTGTGGAGGGACAAGACCCTGGTAGCCCCAGACTGGCCACTCCAGTTTTGGTGCCTGGATCTCCTCTGCATCAGCAGCAGACCTCTGTGCCTGGATCTGCTCTCTTGTCACCAAGGGAAAGTCCTTCAGTTGGACATTCAGTTACTGCACCTGACAGCCTGCTTTCTGAGCTGCTAGAGTTTGAGACATTGGGTCTTTCGGAAGATGTGCTGCACGTTGTGGAGGCTTCCTAGAAAGAGTCAACCCATCAGTGTTATGTCTTAAAATGGAAAAGATTTTCCATTTGGTGCCAAGGCAGGGATTTAGACCCTCTGGCCTGCCCTTTGGCTAGCATTCTGGACTACCTGTGGTTGTCTTCTTAGTCAGGATTGAGGTTGATGACCCTCGAGGTGCACCTGACAGCCATCTCTGCATACCAGGCATGGGCTGTTTGTGTTTAAGGGCAGTCCTCCTGTAAACACAAACAGTCCCGATCCCGTTTGGGGACCCAGCACTGTTCGACCTCGAGTTTTTCTCCTTCCTGTTGGAAGGGGAGGAAACGGTACTGCTCTGCTTCAAAGTCTTCAAGGGCTGAGAGAAGGTAGCCTTCTCCAGTGCCAGCAAGCCCGGCCTCGCCTGCTTGCAGTCACTTGAAGTCTTGAGCCTACCCTGTCTACTTGTGGGGACTCTGGTGGACAGTTTTACCACTGGGCAGCTCTTATGGAGCAGTGGGTACAGCATGTGGCCTGTTTGCCCCTTCCCACAGACCCAGTTCCAGGTCCTTTGGGGCTGGGTGCCTTGAGACCACAGTCGGGGTTTTCAGACCGAGTAGAGCATTTGGCTGTGTCAGTGGATCTCAATCCCTTGGTGGTGACTGGCGCCGACTCCGGTTCCACTGGTCGTTCCCCTGTCTCTCTGCAGGGGCTGGCCAAGGTACCTCTGCCGGCCACTTCGGTGCCGGCTAGGCCTTGGCCAGGGACGACATTGGGTTTGGTGTTGGATTCATGCCATCTTGGGCCTGCCCCAGCATTGTGTCCGACAACACGTCCAGTGACTCCTGCAGCGCCGGGGAGCTCCTCGGTATCTCATCCTTTTTCTTTGGATTCAGGGTTGGTGCCGGTGCTGGCTTCATTGAAGTGGGCTCAGTGCCTGCTACCTTAGTGCTGGCACCAGTCACCTTGGTGCCGGTGCCGTGTCCAGCGGTGATTTTGTTTGGGGGTGGTGCCGGGTCCAGTGCTGGTATCTCCTGTTTACCCAACTCTGAGAATTGGATTAGTTGTCGCTACGTCTACTCCTTTTCCTTCCTCTAGAGGAGTTGGGGGAGGATGAGTGTGACCCTCCCCAACTTCCTTATCTCTGAGGGCAGTGGTGGTGAATCCTTCTACACCCTGGATTCTTCTACTCCAAGTGCTCCTCCTGTCCCACAGGAGGACCTCTCTTTTCAGATTTTGCTTCACAACATACATGCTACCATAGCACTTGAGACCTCTGCCCCAGATCCAGGTAAGCGGTTATGTCTCGAGTGACCTCATGTGCCTAACATTATGGTTAACTTACACCTCCCATCCCTCCAGCTTTTGAAGTGCTCTCAAATATAGCATGGGCCAGGCCTGCTACCATCCCTTCTGTCTCTAAGCAGATAGACCAAAGGTACATTGCCCCTAAGGAAAGACCTCTTCTAGCTTCTTAGCCTATTGCTGACAAGCTTGTCATTTTAGCTGAGAACAATAAGGCCATCTTTCTTACAGAAGTTACAGCTCACCTCATCAATAAGGAATCTCACAAGATTGATATGATGTGGAAGAGAGCCTTCTTTCCAGCTACCTTGGGTATGGTATAGGTAGCTACCAAGGATATTTCTCTCAATTTGAGTATGTCCTCTGAATTTTCCTCATATCTTTTGCTGAGACCTTGCTTGAGTCAGACACTAAGCAGAGGATCCTGCAGACTGTTACCCATGGTATAGAGTCTGACAGTCATCAGTTGAAGGCAACCATGGATGCATATTATACTGCTTCCCGTGCTGCTGCCGTTGGTCTCTGCATTAGGAGACATTCTTGGCTTCCGATGCCTAGTTTTTCTGATGACGCCCCCAGCAGCAGGTCATAAATGTTCCTTTTGATGACTTACTTTTTCGGTCAGCAAATGGAGCAATCCCTTGAAGCTTTTCAAAAGATTCTTATGGCCATCAAGTCAGCTAGACCCGCCCCAGTTCATCCTCAGAAAGGATGGGGCAGGGTTTTCTACCTTAAACAGCCATTTCGTGGTAGGGGTAGAGGACACCAAGTCAAGTCCCATCCTCAACAGCAGAAGAAAGCTGCTAGTGCCTCCCTCTGACATTCTGGCCCACGTCTCTCTCCTGTGGAAGGGCGTCCGACTCAGTTTTATAGCCAGTGGAAATCTGTCACTACCAACAAGTGGGATCTGTGGATCATCTGGAAGGGTTACTTGCTGAATTTTGTGGAAATACCTTGGACTCCATACCCAAAAAGCTGCAATCCTTATCCTCTGCCAGGTCGGACCTTCTCGCTTTGGAGATAATGGGCCTTTTGAACAACAGGGCAGTGGAAGTAGTCGTGGAGTCGGAGCGGAACTTTGGCTTCTACTCCCACTACTTCCTCATTCCGAAAAAGTTGGAGGGGGGGCATGTGCTCCATCCTAGACCTCAGAAAGCTGAAAAAGTTTGTCCTCCCAAGAAAAGTTCAAAATGGTCTCTCTAGGGACCTTACTACCATTACTCAAGTCGCAGAACTGGTTGGCCTCCCTGGACATGCAGGATGCCTACCAGCACATTCTAGTGCACCCCAGTCACCATAGGTTTCTTTGCTTCGTGGCCCTGGGTCAGCATTACCAATTCCGAGTCCTGCCCTTTGGACTATCCTTGACACCTTGAGTCTGTACAAAGTACTTTGCTGTTCTTGCGGCACACCTGTGAAAGCTCTGGCTTCCGGTCTTACCTTATCTGGACAACGGGCTCCTAGCCAGCCTGTCCAAGCAGGGTGCAGAACAAGCTGATCTTCCTCGGGGGTATAATTCCATCATCAGGTTACACCGTAGAAACTTCACTGTCGGTGAATGGGGACTCCACACAGAAGATTTTTAGCAGTACACACAGGCCCGCCCATGCCATCAACGTCGGCTGACGTTGCCAACCCCATTGAGGTGTAGGTGGCTCGCGCCCTCCTCAGTTCTTTCGCGCCGTTGATTTGCAAGCACAGTCTCCGTGGAAGAGCCATCGCAGTGTTTGTGCCTTTTTGTGGCCCACGTCCTTTTTTCTACACAGCCCTCACAAGTATCTTTTCAGAGATTTATTTTTGTTTTTTTCTTTTATTTTGAGAGTTAATCCTTCAGCTTCTCTCTTGTGTACCGCTGCTGCAGAAGGAAGATTGCCTCTGATGAGCAGTCTGTGTGCGTTTGCTGTCTTGGGCCTGATCACGACACCTTGGACTGTGAGCTCTGCCAGTAGTTTAACCAAACCACTCTTAGGTGACGCAGAAAGGCTCTCCATACCTTCATGGAACAGCAGGTAGCCAGCTCTGAGCCAGGGTCCTGCGAGGCACCGGCCAACCAGTCACCCTCCTGGACCAAGAGCTCCAAGGCCTCCCAGGCCAAAGCCGGGTCCTCTGGGAAAAGTCATAAAAAAGACTGGGACTGTGACCACTCCCCCTGGCGGCTATCCTGTTCCCTGTCAGCTTCTCCTTCTTTGGGAGGCACTTCATCAGCGGTGGCTGCCCCAACAAAGAGATTGCTGTCCAGGTCCTGGTTCACTCCAGACCCATACTGACAGCTTCTCCTCCTGGCTGTCAGGGCGCTCGGCCATCAACCTCCGGGTCATTGGCTCCTCTTCCGTCAACGACGGTGTAATAGGGTGTGGGATAACAGATGGACACAACAGTCTGGTATAAAGTTCAATGCACCATTGGCAAGGCGCAATGTTTATTTGTTCTAAAACCAACAGATAGGAAATAAAGTAAAAGGCTCAAACTGCGAGCAAAATAAAGGCTATATAAAGCAAATAGCATTCTGTACCATTGTGGCAAACTTAAGCACTCAGTTTCCACATGTGTGATAAGGTCTTATCAACCCTTCTCACTCCCTGGTCAGAAATCACTGACCCTATCTGAAAAAATGCTGAACAGGTTAACCCTTTTATACCCACCCACACAGTCATGTGTCCACAGCATCATCATGATTATATAAGTTTGTTTTTAGAGCTCCATTTAATTTATATTATTTAGGGAGCTCATTAATATTCACTACATCAGGTCTGAGCAAACTGAACATATTTTTAGTTAAGGAGAGCTTTAATTTGAAACAGGAAACATTTCATTCAGGTCTAAGGTAAGGTGTTGCAGTATAAAGGTAGACACAAGAGGCCGCTGCCGCCCTGTAATGAGAGCATACAGCAACTAGGCAAACAGAGCACACACCCTGCTTACAGGAGTCTGCAGAGCTTTGCTTCTTTTGGGAGTAAGTTTAACTTACTTTGCTTTCTTTCTTGACTCTCTGCCTGGTTATTTCTTATTTTAATACAATAATGCCTTGTTACCAAGCAAAGGAGACTAGCTGAAGTTTTTTTTTTTTAAACTTGCAGAGGGGATTCACCAGTGCCATAATTTGCACTTCTTAGTGAGAAAAGCTTAATTATGTAGCTCCAGTCAGAACAGCTGAGCAACAGGGAAGCAGCTAAAAAAACTCCTGAAGGAGTTTTTCCCTTCAAAATGCAGCCTTTAGCAGCCTGTAAGTTTCCCTTTTAAAGTATTCATATTTTAAAATAATAGAGCAGCTCCTGTTGCATTTTGACCAGTATCCTTTGGGAGAAACATTTATTTAGCCCCTTCCTGATGGCTTGTGTTTCAGCTAACAACCTGAGTGTTACTCTCACACTCTAATAGGGCTGTAACTTGGTATAGCCTCTCCCTCTCCCATTACATTTCAGCAGGGAAATAGCATTATTTTATTTAAACAACCCACCGCTTAGTCAGTAGGAGCACAAGCGGGCTGCTTGAGTCAAACAGTAACTAGGCTCACAACTACCAGTCTGGCTTTTACATTACCACACTTGTTAATACAGTGAGGTGGCTTCTAACATTCAGATATTTACCTAGAAACATAGACTTTGACGGCAGATAAGGACCACTTGGCCCACCCAGTCTGCCCATTACCATACCCACTGGGTAAGCTGCAGATTCTAGTTAACCAACAGCCTACTTCCTGCCACCCCCCACTACAGTCGCCTTATGTCTGTCCCATGCATGTTTGAATTCCCCCACTGTTTTAGACCCAACAACCTCCCCAGGAAGGCGGTTCCATGCATCCACCACTCTCTCTCCGTGAAAAATTTCCTCACATTACCCCTGAGCCGTCCCCCCTCTATCTTTAAATTGTGCTCCCTTGTTCGTACACATCTCTTTTTCTGAAAGATGCTACCTTCCTGGACGCTGTTGATTCCCTTGAGGTACTTGAACGTTTCTATCATGTCCCCCCCTGTACCTCCTTTCGTCAAGGGTATACATATTAAGCTCTCTGTCTCTCTTCATATGGTTTCTGATGCAGACCCTGCACCATTTTAGTTGCCCTCCTCTGGACTGCTTCCATCCTGTCTATGGTCTTGTGTAGATGAGGTCTCCAAAACTGCACACAGTACTCCAGATGGGGTCTCACCAACTGTCTGTACAGAGGGATAACCACTTCCGTTTTTCTACTTGTGGTGCCCCTTCCTATGCATCCCAGTATCCCCCTGGCTCTCCTTACTGACTTCTCACATTGCTTACCAACCTTTAGATCATCTGATATAACTACCCCCAAGTCCCTTTCCATTTTTGTTGTTGTTAGTACCTCCTCTGCTATTGCGTACTCTTCTCCTGGGTTTTTGTTTTCCAGTTGCATTACTTTGCACTTCTTTGCATTGAATCTAAGTTACCATATGTCTGACCATTCCTCCAACCTTTCCGAGTCCCTTCTCATCCTTTCTATCCCCCCCTTGTGTATCAACTCTGTTACAGATCTTTGTGTCATCTGCAAAGGGGTATACCTTTCCCTCCAGACCCTCTGCAATGTCACATATAAAGATGTTAAAGAGGACTGGACCCAGTACTGAGCCCTGAGGTACTCCAGTATTTATTTATTTATTTAAACAGCAGTTTGGAAAACCTTTGAGCAATAGGCTCATTTACAAAGGTACCTTGTCACAGTAAGACAAACGAAAATACACAGTATAACAGTACAACACAGTATAACAGTAACTTAAGACATAGATACAAACAAGCTGGTACAGGTAGGATTGATGCAAACAATACCAGAGTTATGTTGTCCTTAGCAGCTTAGTAGTAAGCTTTGTCATAAGTATTGAGTACGGCTTTGACTAGTGGTGGTTACGCAAGGAAGTTTTGAAGCACGATATAGTTGGAGCTTCGGAGATGGAGGGGGGCAGTGTGTTGAACCAGGAGAGGGCCCTAAAGCTGAAGGCTCTTTGGCCGTGAGAGGTCCTAGCTCTAGGGATAACAGAGAGGTTTTCCCAGAGGTCAGTATGAACTAGTGGTACAGAGCGCGTATGGTGGTGGTCAGTCCTGGTGGTGTAGCCCAAGGAGGTCTTTTGTGAGGTACAGGTCAGGTATTTGGTAGCTCCAAGATCAAGTACCAGCGCTTTAGCGTACAGTAGACAGGTGTGTGTTAGCCTAGGTGCCCCAGTAATTAACCTGCAGGCCTTATTCAGAGTAGTGCGAATTTTATGGAGTGCGGTCTGATCAGCAGCACCATACACTGGCAGTCCATAGTCCATTAGGGACAGGATAGAGGAGGTGACTGTGAGTCGAAGAGCCTCCAGGGGGAGGCAGTGTTTATACCGATGTAAGATGCCCAATCGGATATTAGTGGCAGTGGCTAGGGCAGCGATGTGTCCATGGAAGGAGAGGGAGGGATCAAAATGGATCCCTAGGTATTTATAGGGGCAAACTTGTTCGAGTGGGAAAGAGGACCCAGAGTGAATGAGGAGTTTGAAGTTGCAGGACTTGTTTTGAGGATGAGTGAGGAACATGGTTTTTGTTTTTTTAAGATTTATCACCAATCTATGTTCCTTGAACCAGCCCTCGGCTTCAGCGAAGGACTTCTGCAGCTAGTCCTGGAGGGCAATAGGGTTACAACTTGAGGCAAAGATGACTGCATCATCAGTGTACAAGAGAATGTTCCCCGAGCAAGAGCGTGGAAGGGTGTTAAGGTAAAGGGAGAATAGTAAGGGGCCCAGAATGGAGCCCTGGGGAACCCCAGAAAAGATGGGACAGATGTCTGAGTAGGTCCCATTAATTTTTACACGCTGTGATCGGTCAGACAGGTAACTGGTGCAGCAGGAGATAGGCCCAGCAGCAAAACCAGAGAGACTAAGGGCATCAAGAAGGAGAGGGTGGGAGACCGTGTCGAAAGCTTTAGAGAGGTCAGTGAAGACCGCACCAGCCAGAGAACCAGTGTCTAATGAGGAGTGGAGAAAGTTGGAGAACTCTAGGAGGGCTGTGTTGGTACTGTGGCCCACTCGGAAGCCATGCTGCTCAGGACATAGGACATTGTAGGTGGAGAGGTAGTCAGAGATTTGAGAGGCCACCACTTTTCCAAGGCCTTGGAGAGAGGAGAGAGAATGGAGATTGGCGATGGTTTCCAGCCACAGTCCTATCACCACCTTTAAAGATAGGGGTGACAGTGGCGACTTTCCAGGCAGTTGGAACCTTCCCCAGGCAAAGAGAGTGGTTGATGATTCCCCTTCACAAAAGTCCCCAGGCAAAGAGAGTGGTTGGTGATTCCCCTTCTTCGGAATGTATTCCATTCACTGTTACCTTCTGTGTCCTGTTGTGCAGCCAGTTTGCTACCCAGGCTACCACCCTGGGACCCACTCCCAGGCTGGCTAACTTGATTATTAATCTTTTGTGCGGGGCTGTGTCAGATGCCTTGCTAAAGTCTAGATAGGCCATATCCACAGCCCTTCCCTGGTCTATTACTTTGGTCACCCAGTCAAAAAAGTCTATTAGATTCGTCTGACATGACCTTCCTGCTGTAAATCCATGCTGCTTTGGGTCCTGTGCCCTGCTGGCCTCTAGGTACTCAACAGTTCTTTCTTTCAGAAGTGATTCCATCATTTTCCCTACCACTGAGGTCAAACTTACAGGTCTGTTGTTTCCTGCTTCTGCTTTGCGCCCACTTTTGTGAAGGGGAATCACATGTGCCCTCCTCCAGTCCTCAGGTACCACCCCATCCTCCCATGATTTGTTAAAAAGTGTGGTCAGTGGTGTCACTGGGTCCTCCCTTAGATCTTTTAGGATTCTGGGGTGAATCCTGTCAGGCCCCATTGCTTTGTCCACCTTGAGTTTTAGGAGTTCTTTCAGGACTCTTTCTTCTGTAAATGGACTGTTGTCAACCCCTCTACCCAGAGTGCTTGTATTGTCTGGTTTAGGTAACTCCTCCTCAACTTCTTTTGTGAATACTGAGCTAAAGTATTCATTCAGTATCTGTGCCTTTTCACTGTCTCCCTCTGCCCACCTCCTCTCTCCTTTATTAATCTTCACTATTCCTCCCTTAACCTTTCTATGCTCCCTAATGTACCTATAAAAGGTTTTATCCCCCTTAACTGAATTGGCAATTTTTCCTCGGTTTGGGCTTTTGCTATTCTGACTGCCTTCCCCACTTCTTTCTGCTTTAATTGATACAGTTCCCTGTCGTGCTCCTTCTGTGATTCCTCATACTTTTTGAATGCAGCCTTTTTCTCCTTAACCTTCCGTGCCGCCTCTTTTGAGAACCATAGTGGTTTTTTACTCCGCTTTGTTTTCTTTATCTGTTTCATACAAAGGCTTGTTGCCTCTATGATGGCAGTTTTGATTTTTCTCCATTGTTCTTCCACCCCTCCTTTTTGGCTATTTGCTAGTGTATTCCTCAGGTATTCACCCATTTTGCTAAAGTCCAGGCAATTATACAGTGTTGGGCTGTTTTCTTTCACCATGTTCTGACTGCACCTAGCCTTATTTTTGGACCATAGGAAAATTGGAAAACAACGGAGACATAAAAGCTTTGGGGGGTGCTCAGTGATGGCCAACCATCTGAACTAAGAGCATAACAGCATCTGGTTCAAGGTCAGTTGGCATTCATCTGTATCCCCTTCCCCTGGGACGTGCCTGAAAATAGGCAGGATTTGTCTAGTGCACTTACCCGGTCAACAAAACTAAATAAATAAAAGGACAGTATAAAGACAGGACAGAACTGTTGCAACAGTAGTTTTTAAAGAATGAGAAGGTCCAATGCAAGGAACAGGCTTACATTATTTATTTATGTATTTTTTATTTAGCCAGTAGAAATCTACTAACTTTTTTTGAAAGTTTTTTTTAACACAGACAGTACCATTCTATATTTCTCCTGTAAGGGCTCTGTGCTTAGCCTCTGCATTTTGTAAGTGTTTCACTTAATTAGGCACTTTCAGCGCTTTAATCCCCTCTGTGCTCATGCATTTCATAGCTGCCCATTTATGCGAGCAATAAACATTAGCCAGAACTTCTCTCTTTTGGGGGGGGCCAAACAGAAGAATTCAGCCTTCTACCCAGGGGCCACTCTCTTACAGATGGGCTCATCATTGTTGATGGCCCCTTAGAGACTCAACCTGACGCTTCCCTGTCGAAGGCTACAGGCTCGTTGGGCACGCAGCCAGGACCAACGACATCAGTGCTCTCGACCCCTCCTCCGGCGACCATGGACTTGAATGAAGTTCTAGTCAGCTTCACTAATGTGATTGTCAGCAGTTTGCCTTTAACAGAACCTTTATGCATGGCCTCTTGCGAATCCTTAATCGTCGACTCCTGTTCGTCAGCCCCAGGAGCTAGCCCGAGGACTGTCGAACGCGCATTCAGCGCCAGACCCAGGTGAAGAGGTCGATGTCGAGGAAGAATACTACCCTTACCTTATACTTCCAGATGAGGTGGGGGTGGAGGACAGTATTACACTTTAGATAAGTCCACTGCCTCCTCTGTCAGCGAAGAATCTCAAGCATACCCCCAGGTCTCCGCCTGAGGATGCTTCATTCTTCAGCATTATGAAGCAACTGTCTTACACTATGGGGTTTCAGACAGAGGTGGAGGATGCCACCAGGAAGGGCCTGGCGGATTACCTGGAGATCCCCGAATTTCCGGATTATTCCTCCCATGCTTCCAGCCCTCAGGAATGCTTCCACTGCAGCCTGGCACGACCAGATATGGTGCCAACTGTGTCCCGCAGAGCTGATGAGCTCTACAGTGCCCCGCAGGGTGTTACTTACTTGGTTGCCCAGGCTGAAACTGACTCTGTGGTCATCAAGGCGGCACATGACAGGTCTAAGGTGCCCAAGCACCTTAGTTCCTTGCCGCTGCACAAAGAATCCCGCAGGATAGATCTTTGGGGCAAATGGGCATATGCTTCCTCTACCCTTGGCCTAAGGATAGAAAATTACCTATCTCATATGGTGAAATTCCAGAACACTAATGCCAGAAAGGGCAAGACAGCTTCCCAAGCCCTCTCTGATGGTGCCCAGAAACAGGAATTGCTCCAATGCTTCCAAACGGTAGAGGATGTTGGGAGGCATCTTCTAAGAGCCATCTATGATTTATCTGATACTATTGCCAGGCCGGTGGCCTCTGGCATGTGCCTCTGTAGGTATTCATGGCTCAGGGTTTCTGGGTTTGCTGCTGATGTGCAAAACAAGGTGCTGAATGCCCCTTTTAATGGCACTAAACTCTTTGGTCCGGATGTCCAGGACATCATTAACAATCTGCAGGCTTCAGGTCCGGCCATTAAATCCATCCATTCCCTCTACCACACTCAACAGCATGGTAGGGGGCTCCCTACTTTTCGTAAGCAAGTTAACAGACCAGGCTCTAGCTCCCATCCTCAGGGCAAATGCAGAGCCCAACCTTCCTTGCTTACCTCCTCTCATACTGGAGTGGCAGCCAAGCATCCCAGGACTGAGGGTCCAGCCTCCTCCGCTGGCCCCGCCTCAGCTTGACTCCTTGCCAGACCCCCCTCCTCTAGTCCAGGCCCAGGAGGTGGCAGTCGGGGTCAGTTCTCCCTCCATTTGAATCATTGGAGAACCATAACAGCAGACTCCTGGATCCTGCAGATCATAGAGTGCAGTCATACTCTGGAGCTCGTCCAGCAGCCTCCAGATAGCGCCCCCAACCTCCCTCAAATTACCCCCGGCTCATCTGTCTGTTTCTCCGGGAGGAAGTGCAGTCTCTTCTGCAGAAGCAGGCAATAGAACTGGTGCCAAAGAGGCAGTGAAACCAGGGATTCTGTTCAGGATTCTTCCTGGTTCCCAAAAAGACCAGAGATCTGAGGCCAGTCTTGGATCTGAAAGACCTCAGTCTTTATGTCCAGTACAAAAGTTCTGAATGATAACCTTACCAGGCCTGTTCCTGGGACTGGCTTTGCTCACTGGACATGCAGGACGCTTACCTACATATCGCAGTGTTCCCTCCTCACAGGAGGCTTCTCCACTTCGCCTTTCAGGGAGAACATTACCAGTTCAAGGTATTGCCCTTTGGCTTATCTTCTGTGCTGCTTGTCTTTACCAAGTGCTTAGCAGCAATCACAGCAGTCCTCAGAAGAGATTGACTGTATGTCTTTCCATACCTGGATGACTGACTTCTCAAGGCCCCATCCAGGGAGTAGCTGTTGTCCACTCTAGAGCTTACTCTTCAGCTTTTTCAGTTTCTGGGCATAACAGTCAATCTGCTCAAATCTGTGCTAGTTCCATCCCAAAGACTACAGTGCATTGGGGCGGCCCTGGACTCCGCGCAGGGAAGGCCTTCCTACCCCAGAGCAGGGCAGAATGCCTCACATCCCAAGCGCAGGGAGTCTCCCAAAGTCGGTATATCCCTGCCAGACTGTATGTATGGCTCCTAGGACTCATGGCTGCAGCCATTCCTATGGTTCCGCTAGCCAGACTCATAAGCGCACCCTGCAGTGGACCCTCATGGTGCAGTGGGACCGGTGGATGGATGAGTTGGATCAACTAGTCTTGGGCTCCTCCCCAGTACACCAGGTACTTCAGTGGTGGATGGTTCCCTCGAACCTCCTTCAAGGGGTCCCTGTCCAGCTTTCCTCCCTGTGTAAGATCCTAACCACGGATGCCTTGAGTCTGGGCTGGGGGTCTCTTTCCAGCTTTCCTCCCCGAGTCAGGTCCTAACCATGGATGCCTCGAGTCTAGCTGGAGAGCCCACCTGGGTCCCTTCCAAACTCTGGGATCCTGATCCCAGTGGGAAGCTGCCCTGCATATCAGTATCCTAGAGATGAGAGGGGTACTCTATACCCTGCAACCGTTCCAGAACCATCTGGCCCCAGGCCAGCTGTTGGTGCAGTCAGACAATCTGAGTGTTGTCTACTATATCACCAAGCAGGGTGGGACTCGCTTGTACCTCCTTTGCAGGGAGGCCATGAGAGTGTGGTATTAGGCACTGGACCACAGTCTGATACTGTCTGCCTTACACGTGTCAAGCATTCTAAACACCCTGGCAGACAGCCTCAACAGGACTCAGTCCAGCATGCATGAAAGGGAGCTTCTCTCATCCATAGCAGAAGATCTGTTCGACAGATGGGGTTGCCCAGAGTTGGACCTTTTTGCGTCCCCACACAATGCAAAACTGCCTAGTTTCTGCTAGCTAGATTCAGGGCCTGGAGTTTTCTGGCAAGACACGTTCTCTTTTTCTTGGAGCGGGAGATTTCTGTATGCATTCCCTCCATTCCCGCTTATACAGAGGGTGGTGATCAAATTGCAGATGGAAGGGGCCAGCATGATCCTGGTGGCTCCAGTCTGGTCTAACCAGATATGGTTTCCTCTGCTTCAGCAGCTGGCAAAGGAACCTCTGGTCCCTCTGCCCCTTTGCAGGAATCTGCTGTCCCAGGATTGGGGGACCCTGGTCCATCCCAATCTGAGGTCCCTACATCTGCATGCATGGCTCCCGAGGACATAGCCATCGCCAGGTTTGGCGTCTCCAGCAGGGTGGCAGACATCCTGGTGGTCGCTCGTAAGCCCTCCACTTGTGCCATGAAGTGGAAACGGTTTGCCATCTGGGTTGCCAAATGTTCCCTTAACCCCTTCACCTGCCTGGTGAAGCATGTCTTGGACTACCTGATCTTTGTCTGACTCAGGCCTCAATAGTCCTCCCTCAAGGTCCACCTTTAGGCTATTTCTGCCTTCCATGAGGCTGTGAGTGACCACACTGTTGCTCAACTGAATGTCTCCTGTATCTTCCTCCGGGGCATCCTACACATGAAACTCCCAATCTGTTTTCCTGTCCCGACTTGGGACTTGAATTTTATTTTGGAGAAGTTGACCCTGTCTCATTTTGAGCCAATCGCGACTTGTGATTTGTGCTTTCTCTCTTGGAAAGTGCTCTTTTTAGTTGCAATTACTTCTGCTTGAAGAATTTCAGAGCTTCAGGCCCTCTGGTGCAAAGAGCCTTATTTGGTTTTTCACAAAGACAGGGTATCTTTGCGCACAAATCCTAAGTTTCTTCCTAAGGTGGTTTCTGAGTTTACACTCTATCAGTCAATCCACTTTCCTGTTTATTTTCCTGAGTGTGCCAATCCAGAGGAAACACTGCTTCATACTTTAGATGTGTGCAGAACTTTGTCGTATTACCTGATCAGGATTAAGGAATCCAGAAAGTCTAAGCAGTTGTTTGTTTCTTTCGCCCCAAGTAGAGTGGGGTGCTTCAGTTTCTAAGCAATGTTTATCCAAATGGTTACCATATTGCATTGTGTTATGCTACAGTAAGCACGGCAAAGAATTGCCGGATGCTGTCAAAGCTCACTCCACCAGTGGCATGGCTACCTCTGTGGCTTGTTTCAAAGGGGTGTCAGCTGCTGACATTTGTGCTGCTGCTACCTGGAGTACAGTCTACACCTTCACCAAGCATTACATTCTGGACATCGCTTCTAGAGCCCGTGCAGGATTTTGACAAGGCTGTTCTGCAAGGACTGCTGTCTTGAGTTTGAGTTCCTTGATCGGTTCAGTTTTTAAGGTCTTCTGTCTTAAGTTTTTTCTGTTATCTCTTTATTCTCTGGAGTCCTGGCAGGTGGCTTTGGCCCTCCTAACAGAGGGACTCTCCGGTCCCGCCACTCCCGTACTTCCGGCCCCCCAGTAGTTCTTCCACGGATTGCCCCCCACGGCGAGGCCAGGAGGAGGTTACCTGTTTCTCCCCCCTACTGGAGACCCAATCCAGAATCCGGGGACGGCCCCCGGAAGCAGTGGACCATCATCGAGCCTGCCAGGCTCATTTGCCTCCATTTTTGCCCATCCCTCCTTCACTTCCGACGTAAGGATGTCGAATCAAGCCTCCTGACCCGTACCACCCTGCAGCCACCACCAGAGGGCAGTCAACGAGCGGGACGACTAGTCTCCCTTCCCCCAAGAGAGGAGAGCAGTCTTCCGGATGCTCAATCCTCTCCCCCCTCCCCCGCTGACTCCCGGCGTGGCACAAAGTGTAGCAACCAGCGCCTCAACCTCCAGCGCCACCGGGACGGCTCTTCTCTCAAGTTTAAGAAACTCCTTGACTGGGTAGGTTGTTCCACCTCTCCTGTCTTAAGTTTATGGAGATCCAGCCTCCCAGACTGTCCATATACTTTTGTCACTGCTTGGGACTCATTCCTACGGTGTAACCTGATGACTGAGATACCCCCAAAGAAGATAGAACAGTTACATAAGCACTTACCATAACAGTAGATCTTTGAGGGGATCCCAGTCATCAGGTCTGTTCTCTCCCACCATCCCCCTTTTTTTGGGGCTCCTAGTCGGGACCTGGCTGTCTGCTGCTTCCATCATTTCTCTGAAAGCTGGGTCCCTCGCTTTCCTCAGGTCCCCAGGGTGTCAGCCGTGCTCCCTTAGTCTCTGAAGGGAAAGAACTGAGGAGGGCGCGGGCCCACCTATGCTTTTAAAGGGTTGGCAGTGTCGGCTGACGTCTACAGTGTGGGCGGGCCCAGTTGTACTGCTGGAAGTCTTCCATGTGGATTCCTCATTCACCAACGGTGAAGTTCCTACAGTGTAACCTGATGACTGAGATCCCCTCAAAGATCTGCTGTTACAGTGCGTTCTTGCGTAGCTGTTCTTTTCCACAGCATCTCAGTTCCTAATCTCCAGGGGAGTTCTGCTGAATAAGAAGTCACAGATTCACCTCTCTCAGAAACTCCTCTTTATCGGGCCCTCTTGCACTAAACCAGCCCAAGTGCTTTCCTCCCAGAGGTCAGAATAATAGATATCTTCCAGATGGCACGCTTTATTATGGAGAGCGAGTCTATCTGGGCTCACTCCATACAGCAGATGCTGGTCCTTATGGCCTCCTCAGTCTTCACAGTGCCTCTAGCACGAGTGCACATGAGGACAACTCAGTGGATGCTGAGCATTCAGTGATCTCCAACAGTGCATCCTCAGTTTTACCATATCAAGGTGATGAAGCCTCTCTCCAGTCACTTATATGGTGGAGTTAGGAGGATAGTCTCCTCCAAGGTTTCCCCTTTTCACCCCCTGAGCCCCAGATAACCCTCACCATGGATGCGTCTCTGTAAGGGTGGGGAGCCCACTGTCTTGGCCACCATACTTGGGGAGCCTGAAGCCTAGTGGAATCTCATCTGTACATCATTATCTTGGAGATGAGAGCAGTCTTGTACACCCTTCGGGCCCTGATAGACTATGTCCACAACCAGGTAATCCTTTTGCAGATGGACAACAAGACAGTCATGTACTACATCAACAAGTAGGGCAGAGCACACTCTTATACCCTTGCAGGGAAGCTATGAGAGTGTGGGAATGGTGTTTGGAGCACAACGCTCTGATCAAGCAACATATTTGCCAGGGGATCAGAACACTAGCAGATGAGCTCAGTTGGACAGAAGCAAGTCCTCATGAAAGGTCACTAGCTCTGGACGTCGCACAGGCTGTCTTCAGTGAGTGGGGAAACCCACAAGTGGACCTTTTTTGCATCCTCACTTAATATAAACCTAGCTCAGTTCTGCTCCAAAAATTCAGAACGTGGCTTTTTTTGTCAGGATGCATTTAGGCTCTGGTGGACATATCGTTTTCTATACACATTTCCACCTCTTCCTCTAATTCAGAGATTTCTGCTCAAGCTGGAGGCACATGAGGCAAAATGATTCTCATTGCGCCATACAGGCCTCAACAGATGTGGTTTCCTCTACTCAGCAACTTGTCAGTTGCCCCTCTGAGGCCTCTCCTCCTGCAGACGGCCTTCTAACACAGGGGTTCATGGTTCATCCCCATGTGCATCTCCTTGCCTGGATTCTGAGAGATGGAGTTGAACAGGTTCAAGGTCTCTCAGAGGGTCTCGAGATTCTCCTGACTGCTCATAAGCCCTTTACCAGAAAGACTTGTACAGCTCAGTTGAGCCGTTTTTCAGGAATGGTGCTCCAAATCCAGTTTCGATCCATTCCAGTATCTACCTGACAAGGTTTGGAGTATTTACTGGACCTTTCAGGTGCTGGTTTGCAATACTCCTCAGTTAAGGTCCTTTCATGTGCTCTTTTGGTGTACCACAAGCCTGTCCTGAGCCTCACTCTGGCTCAGATGCCTCTTTTCAAGAGGTTTTTGAAAGGTATTGTGCACACAAGGCCCCCATAAGAAAACCTGTCGCTGCCTGGGGCGTTAACCTAGTGTTGGACGTGCTCACTCGTAAGCCTTTTGAACTTCTGGCTACCTATGAATTCAAATTCCTGACTTGGAAAACTGTGTTTCTAGTTGCCATAACCTCTGCACGAAGGGTCTGAGATGCATGCTCTGGTCTGTACACTGTCTTCCATATGGACAAGGTGGTTCTTTGCACTCACCCCAAGTTTTTGCCTAAGGTGGTCTTGGAGTTCCATCTGAACCAGCCCCTGGTGCTGCCCTCGTACTTCTTCACCTTCCAGAGTGAGGAAGAGCGCACTCTCCACTTTTTGGATGTTAAATGAGCTCTCCTACATCAGTAGAAACCGGAACACCCGTCAGTCCAACTTGCTCTTCATCTCTTTCAGCCCGATTGGCTGTGTCAGCCAGTTATGATCAAATGCATCTCTGCATGGATAGTTGCTTGCCTTTGTCAGTGTTGTTATTCCATGACACAGGTCAAGTTGAAAGGGCAGGTTCGTGCCCATTCTACCAGAGCAGTTGCTACATCTCTAGCAGAGATCTGCTGTGTCCCTGTAGTTGACATTTGCAGAGCTACTACCTGGAGCACATTGCACACTTTTGTTAAGCACTACACCTTGGATGTACTTGTCAGGCAGCATGCCTCTTTTGGCAGGACGGTCCTTAATGGACTCTTGTCCTGAGTGAGCTGCGGTTCCTGCCGCCCTGCTCAGGAGATTTTATTATATGGGCTTAGTTCTCAACCAATCAGTGTGAATCAGTGGTAAAAGATATAGTCTAGGAAGATATAAAAATGATGTACTCGCCATAATTGTTGGTCTTCATGGACCGTCTTCACCATTGATTCACATGCCCACCCACCATCCAACGGGCTCACCCTCCTCTGTTATTGGTCTTCACCTCCCTTGTTTGGTTGGGCTGTGAGGACACTACTGTTGTTGTTGACCCTTATTTCATGAGTCCTAAGGGCTGTCTTATGCCCTTGTTCGATTAGGTGTTTACTTAGTTATGCTATGCTGCACCTCCTTGGTTTAAAAAAAAAAAAAGGTACTGAGGTGGTTGGGGGCCATTGCCAAGATAGGCTATGCAGCACGAGACTAGCTCTCACAGTGTCTTGCATGCACACAGCTTAACTCGGCGCTGGACCGCCTGAAGATTTTTGGCTCCTGCGGGGTCCTAGCACCTATGGCTAAGAATCGGTGTGAATCAATAATGAAGGTGGTCCAAGAAGATTAACAATTATGGTGAGTACATAATTGTTATTTCTAGGAGTGTTATATGGTGCACATTCACATAGCCCACCTGAACTCCCTTGGCAAGTGGCACACCGACACCTGCTTCCAGTGTGCAAGATCTGACGTCACGGGGCGAAGTCGGGGAGTATACCACCTGGCTGGGATGAGCTTAGGTTGAAGACTTCCAGCAGATATAAAGGGGAAAGCAAGACTGCCTAACTGGATATGCACCATATACCACACCTAGAACTACGTTTATAGGTGACTAACCTTCATGTATTTTCTTACTGTATTTTATTTATTAGATAAATGTTATTTTTATGAACGTATTGGCAGGCATTTCTGACATCATTTTTGTTTCTGTTTTTAAAGCAAGTGTCTGATTTTACTTAAAATAGATATGCAAGGCCCCAATTTTTCTGCTCAGCTCTTTCCACCTCCCGATACATTTTGCCACCCCCTCTCCGCCTATGCTAACCACTAGACCTCCACCCAGTGGGAGTGGAACTACGGGGGGCTCCAACCCACCCTCTGGCGAGGAGAACTGCCTGCTGGCATGCTCAATCCTGCTCTATTCTCCCTCCCCCCAATGCCGGCACCCCAACAACCCAAGGTCATTCCCGAACCTGAGTCGCTGGCATAGCACGAGGTAAGGCATCCAGCGCCTCAACCCTCTGCGCCACCAGGCCGGCCTTCATTTTTTTTTTAACCTTATGCTTTATCTCCTCATCTGCTGGCCCCCATCAGTCCAATCTACACACACTCAACCCCGCCACACACCCTAGTGCTCGCCTCATTCATGAATACCCCGGCTCAACCCCAGGGCGTGGCTGCCAGAGAGGCTTCTTGCCCCAACAGAGACTGAACGGTGGAACAGGAGAGAGAGCCTTGTCAGTGACTCGGGGTCTGCATTGTGGAGGTGGACATCGTGCATGGGCAGAACCTCCATTTTCCTGTTTTCTCCCCAGATGCATGTCATGCATTGACATTGGGATAGCATGCCGAATGTGTGACACGCTTCCCACACAATCAGTCTTAGTTGTCGTACCCCAGGCTACCAGGAGGGGGTTTACAAGCTATTGAAATCTGAAGATTACTTAAAGTATTATCAATTTTCCTAATCAAAATATTTCCCCCCTTAGTGGCTTCTTTTTATTGTACTGACAACTAGCTATTTTGCTTTAAAAATCTGCATTTAGAAGCAGTTTTTAGTAATTTAGTAAAGTAGCTGTAAAAGTTCTGCATTTCTTCTTTTGCAGCCCTCCTTTAACAAAGTTTTTCCTAGAATGTGGAAGGTTAGTACGGACAGACAAAAAACCTGCTCTCTGTAAAAGCTATCAGAAACTAATAACAGACATTTGGCACAAAAACAGGTAGGTTCTTCTAATATTGTTTTTAATTAACAAGTATTCAACTTCAAAAGCTGTTATAAAAGGGAACATTTTCTTCAAGTAGCTAAAAAATTTATTTTGCAATGTTACTAAAAGTACATTGTTGAAATGCCAGCTTTCAGAACGAACTGCTATGTCATCTCTAAGATGTCAAGCAGTGAACCACTCACGCACCACGCTGGCAACCTGGGTTCATGCCCTGCATCCAGGTTAACAGAAACAGGGATCGGGGGAAGGTTAAGGGCATCTGAGCAGATGATTTCCTCCTGGGGGGCATTGCATCGCATGGCTTCTGGAGGAGATTTCTGGTGGTGGTACACATGGTGACATGGGTGACCATACGCTGTTGCATGCCCCCCCCCAATACCATAATGTGCAAGTGAACTAAGGCAGAAGAGAGGGAAGGGACCCAGAAGCCAGATAAGCCCTGGTGCATATAGGAGGAGTGCTGGTGCACTCAGGCTCTGCTCTCCACTACCAACCACTCCTCTCCACCACAGATTTCGCCCACTGCACCAGGAGCAGGGCAGAGCTGCCAGGCTCTGCCATGAGATGTAAGCCATGGGGCCGAGTAGTGGAGATAAGTGCTGGGGACAGGGCAGGGCCTGCTCTTCAAGAAGGGAGCAACATCAAAGATACGGATGGGGGATTGTAAACATAAAAAATAAATGCATTGTACTGACTGTTTAATACATAACGACTTTTTTAAACTGAAAAGCGTAAACTACATTTCTAGGGACATGGATATGTTCATCCACACTTATTGGCAGGTCCCTTGCCGCTTTAAATCTTGCCGGAAGGTCTTCCAGCTGGCTCCTCCCACCCACCCGGGTGGTAAAACTCTCGGCTCCGCCCCAAGACGCCAGAACTTCCTTAGCGCTTGGAAGCTCAGGTTCCCTCCTTAGCGCTCTGCGTTTTTGACTGGTTCCTGAAAAGTTCGGTCTTCAAATTTATTAAAGTAGCCTTGAATCTTCGATCTTTTCTTCTTCGCTGCAGCGATGGCTTTTTCCGGCCCCGAGAGACGTACGGTTAGTTCCTCCAGGAGGAACTCGCACTCCATGTGCTCTTCTTGCCTGGACTTGGATCACGATCCTCGGGCTTGCAGTTTTGTTCTGACCTTTCGGTCAGCTCTCCGGAGGACCACGCGGCCCATTCAGGGCTCGGTCATCCGGTAGTTTTCTCCGCTCCGGAGTCTCCATCGGACCGGCGGGTGCCCGCTTCGACTGTTTCTCTGCAGTCTTATCCTGCCGGGGAAGGGCCGGGGGTTCCCCTTCTCTCTCCGTCGGTTGCGGAGCTTATCCTGCTCTCCTTGGATTCCTTACATTCAGCTTCGTTCAGGGAGCTTCGTCATTCCCTCTCCTCCAAGGGAGAGGGAACCTGGCCTGTCTCTCGGCCTATGTCTAAAGGGCCGCGAGCGGGGTCTCTTCGTCGGGAGCGAGAAGTTTTCCCCTCCCTCATTGGCCGACGCTAGACTTCTGTCGAGGTTTCGGCTTCAGCCTCTAGCCTCATGGTACCTCCGTCAGGTCAGCCGGCCCAAATTCCCTTCGACGTTGTCAAGTCTCTCGACCCGTCTTTCAGGGGGTCTGCTGAGACCGTCTTCCCGCCGCCTTCGGTGGAAGTCGAGGCTCTGTCCTCCACTTCGGGTCGACAGCCCTCGGTCCGTTCTTCCAAGCCAAGGGAGGAGTGGGTGCTCCCAGTTTCTTCCCAGGCCCGCCCTCGGTTACCCGAGGATTTGGGTCTCGATCTACCTCTCGATCTAGCCGCTCCACACGATCTCGGCGTTCTCGGTCGAACACCGGGTTAAGTGGCTTAGCGTTCTTCCTGTCCCCTCCTCGGATGAGAGCGGTTTTCGATACCGTTGGCGTTGGTGTTCGAGGAACTTATGTGGCGACAGCTGTCTGAGTTTCAATCGGCTCGATTCATTCTCCAGATAGCAAGCAGTCGCCGCATGGTCGGCAGCTGTTCGAATTGGTCGAGGAGCCTTCTCCAGGACCAGTTGCTCGCTTGACCCTCGCTGCCCCTCCGCCTTCGGCGGAGTCCAGGCCGGATCGTGGCCTGTCCTTCAGGTCACTCGGTTCCCTCACTCCTGCCGCCCCGTGAGCAGAAGAGTACCAGGCCTCTGACGGCTTGAACCCGCCCGGGCCTGGAGCAGGCTCTGCCATGTTCCTGATGGGAGGACCGGGTCTTCCAGGAACATCCAGTAGGCGACAGCCCATCGTCTTCTAAGGATCTACTTCAGCTCATTTCAGAGTTTACTGGAATGCAGCTTAAGCCCGTCTCCGATCGGGCTCCTTACCCCCTTCTGGGGATTCTGGATCGAAGGGGTTCCTCCACGGAGGCCTTCCCAATGGCTGAGGCTATTGTGGGCCCAGCCTTGGAGCTATGGTGGCGGCCTACTTCTTGCCCTGTGCCTTCGGCCAGGGTAGCTCGGAGGTATCCTATCCCAGTCGGTTCTCTGCCCGGTTTCTCGGAGCACCCCTTGGCTGAAGGGGTAATTACCGACGACGTTTTCCAATGTCTTGGAAGCGCGGGGGATGTGGACAGACCCCGACAAGGAGTCCAGAAGGATGGACTATATCGGGTGTAAAGGTTCACGCTCGTCTCACTCCTAGGCCCTCGTCAGGCCAGCTCGGTTGCACTGATGGCACATTTCTCCCACACCTTTTGGGCTCCTGGACGAGGTTCTCCCTCATCTCCCAGGTGACCTGCGGACCACAGTTCGACAGGTGCGGGACCGGGGAAGGGCGGTGGTGAAGCAGCAGCTCCAGATGGCTCTGGATCTAGGCGACTCCTGTTCCAGATCGGTGGTGGCCGCAGTGGCCATGCGCCGCAGGGCGTGGCTGAGGTTAACATCCTTCTCCTTGGAAACCCAGCACGAGTTGGCGGACATCCCCTTCTTGGGGACTGACCTTTTCAGCCCTGGAGTGGAGGGATACATCCATGGGCCTGAGAAGTCGATGCCCTCCCGGACTCGGTCCTCCTAGCCACGGGGTCAAGGGCAGCCGTCAGCCTTTCGTAAGCCCTTTGCCCCATGAGCCCTGAGGCCCCCTGGCCCAACATGAGGCCAGGCAGGCAGCACAGGCGGCCTGTTGCCAAACCAGCATCTTCCTCAAAAGGAAGTGGAGGCAGGAAACCGAGGGGCTCCTCGGCTCCTTCCCCCTCTAAGCCTGCTCAGTGACGGGCCAAGGGGCATTGCTCCGGCTCCGTTGTCCCAGCCCGGGTTTTCCCGTGGGGGGATGGCTCCGCACCTCGTTCTGGAGGTATTTAGGGTGGATCCTGTTGCAAGTTGTGAGCGGATCCCCTTTGAGCCGTTGCCCCATGGGGAATTTGAGTTCACTGCCCCTGTGTTGGTCGTCCGACATGCCTGGCTCTCTAGTTAGAGATGATCAGGAAGGCCGTGGACCCCCAATTCAACCCTGGGTTCGTGTCCAGGTATTCCTGGTCTCTTACGGACGGGGGCTTGCGCCCATCCTCCCGCATGCCTGGATGGTCTCTCTTCTGCAGACATTCCATCCTCAGAATGTGGCGTGTAGCTGTTTCCTGGTCTCCAGGATGTACCTACTCCTCGTTCTGTCCGTCCGTTTTGGGGAGGCTCCACCCCTTCTTGCGGGGGAGCTGCTTACGAGTTCCTAACACTTCCTTGCTAGCAGTCTCTGCGGCATGGAAGGTCGGATGTCACCACCGGAGGAAGCAGACTGGTCTCGTTTCGGGCAGGTGAGGAAACGTATCTTAGCGGTGAAGCTTCTTGGGACTAAGCTCGACTTTGAGTCCGAGCTCAGCTCAGGCGAACAGAGGCGAGGTTCTTCCTCCTTTGCCTGTTGGTTGGCGAGGAATTACGTCCTGCCAGGACCTCCTGCTCCTCCTGGGCCTCAGGGCGGCCTTCCCTTAGTGGGAGGGGCCAACCAGAGTCCTAGCAGCTGTGTCCCATGGACCAGTTCGTGACTTAAAGCCCAGGAGTTAGGAGAACGCTCCCTTGGACCGTTCTAACTTCAGCAGGAGACTATCCTGCTTGTACGCCCTGAGTTGCCGGTCTTCTCCGACCGATGCTTCTCGGATGGATGGGGTGCCCATCTTGGGGAGTGCAGAGTGTGTTGCCTCTGGTCCTCTTGTGAGTCCAGATGTCCTTCCCGCTCGCTGGAGACGGACAGTCCGATTAGCCGGCACCACTCGCTCCGCTTGTACGGGGTCTAGTGGTCTAAGTCCAAGTTGGATTATTCCTAGACCATGTGCTACCTACTCCGCCAGGTTTGGTCTATCCCCTTGTCTTGGTGCAAGGAGGTTCTCCGCACTGGGCGGTTGCGCAGTCGAGGCTTCCTAGTCATTTCATGGCAGGAGCCCAATTCCTAGGCTGCGGCCCTGAGCCGGGCATAGGCTGCGCCTCATGAGTGTCTCCCTGCGGGGGTAGCACAGGATCTTCTCCTTTTCCCTCCGGGAGAATACTAGGCCGAGACTGTTTTTGCCGTCCCTCAGCAAGGCTTGCTGTAAGGGGATGCCATCGGGGCCACGGACCCCGGGCCCCTCCGTGCCTCTCCCCCATTTCCCTTGACCTACGGGCAAGGTGAGGAGGGATTTGGTGCAGGTGATGCTGGTAGCCCCAGACTGGATTGCCAGTGCTGGTATCCAGCTCTCCTCAGTCTCAGCCACAGGCTTCCGAGACAGTCTCTAGTCAGCCGGTCCTGTCTTTCCTTTTCTGGACCTTCAATCCCTGCACCTGTTGGCCGTCCCCTGTGCGGCTAGGGGCTAGGCCTAGGGTCTTTCGGCAAGGTCCTTGACCTTCGAGGCGTCCTGCTAAGAAGTCGGCCAAGATGCTTGTCCTTTGGGAGAAGTTTTCTTTCTTCCGATGATGGGATAGGGCGGTGCCCTTCCCCATCCCTGGGCATAGCATTCCGGACCATTTGCATTCCATCCTTTGACCAGGGCTTCGGTTTATGACCCTCTGGGTGCTTCTGCGGTCACCACTGTCTTCCAGGCGTGGGCCGGAGGGTAGCTGGTGGTACGGAGAAGGTGGTCTGGCACTTCTGGCCTCGACCACGCCTCCCCTTGGGAGAGTATCCCGTTTCTGCGGGATCCTTGCTGGTATGGGCTTAGCTCATGAGCAAGCCATCTGAACCTTTGCACAGGTGCCGTTGTGGAAGAACACCTTCTTGGGGCCACTCCGCCATCCAGAAGGCTGGGAGAGTTCCAGGTGCTCCTTTAACCTCCCTATCCGGTCTTCCACAGGGACTAGGTTGTCCTGCGCCCCACCTGAAGTTCCTCCAGGAGGCGGTGGCCGGAGTCTTCCCTTCGGGGGTTTTGCCTCTGTCGGGGTTTATCCCCATTCACACCTCGGAGGTCGTATTCAGGTTCAGTGGGAACCGTTTTGACGCTCACCTCATGAGAGCGTAGAGCTTAGATTCGGGAGAGGTTTGCCAGCTGTTCATCACCTTCGCTGAAGCCGCATCTGGCAGATTGCAGCCCAGTGGAAGACGAGCGGGCGGGTCACCCCTGCAAGGTCTCCACTTTAGGCGGGCGGGCATGGAGCCTCCCTGAGGGATAAGCACTCTTTTTAACCCGTCCTTCCGCTGCATCGGTGGCTGCTTCCAAGGACACTCCGGTCCAGGATATCCGCAGGGCTTCTGCCCGGAAGCAGGCTTTACCGTTCCCCCTCCACATCGACCTTGGGTCCCGTCGGGGTGCTGGTCGGGGCCTCGGTTCTCCAGTCTTTCTACCTAAGTAGGGGTGTGCGCCTTGCCTCCCTCTTCCCGGAGAACTGCTAGGAGTCTGCCAGACAGTGTGGATGAACAACATATCCATGTCCTAGAAATGCAGGTTACTCCACCTGTAACAGGAGTTCTGGAATGGTATATGTTGTTCATCCACATATTCCAGCCTCCCGGCTTACGGCACAACCCTGGCTTTCAGCTGGCTAGATCTGGCATCATGGGGCGGAGCCGAGAGTTTTACCACCCAGGTGGGTGGGAGGAGCCAGCTTGAAGACCTTCCGGCAATATTTAAAGTGGCAAGGGACCTGCCAATAAGTGTGGATGAACAACATATACCATTCCTAGAACTCCTGTTACAGGTGAGTAACCTGTATTTTCAGCTCTAACAGTCCTAAAAATAAATAACGGAACAATGATTATTTAGTGTAGCGATACTGTTTATTTTAGGTAACTTGTAGTATTTGATAAGTTGTACCACAGAAAAAAAAATTGTAACTCTGCAACTCCTTTTATGGAAAAAATTCTCCCTGACTTTTTGCAGAGTCATTTACATGACTGTTGTTGGGGGAATTTGCAACATTCTAGTGTAGTGAATTAATGCTTCTTTAAAGGATACCTAAACCCTTATTCTGAGCTGTCTGACATCTCAAAATCAGGCTCCATAGATCTGTTTAGAAGACCCTCGTCCCCAGTGTTAAACAGTTCTGCTGCTTACCTCTAAATATGCATTTTAACATGTTTTCGTAGCTTTTGAATGTTGTAACCATATGCCCCCTCCAGGTGGAAGCCAGTGCCGAGAATAGCTCCTAAAATGGCTGGGATTTCACAGAATGACGTAATTGAGGCTAGACTGCTGGCTAGCATATACTGAATTCCTGTGAGGACTCTAAAAATCTTTGTATTTCAGCTCTGTAAGGCCCCTTGGCATACGAATTGATGCCAAATACCTGTATTAGGTTGTACCAGTCTGGCTCAGTTAACCCCCATGGATTGCTCCTGCCCCCCCCCCCCCGGCAGGATCAGGAGGGGGAGGCATAGCCATGATCTCAGCCGGCAGAGTCCTGGTGGTGGAATGGATGGGGTTTGGCATGCAGACCTTTTATGTACGCCTACCTCGCATATCATTTTCCACCTATTTTCTGTCCAGCACTGCGGTGTGCGTTTGTGGAGGTCTGTGCAGGCTGTGGAACCTCCAGCTCCACCCACTTGTTGGATCCGCTCTACACCAGGCCTCCACCTTCCGAGAGGGGAGAGCAGTCCATCAGGTGCTCAGTCCTCTCCTCCTGGCCAGCCCCCAGCAACCGGAGATCGCTCCCAGTCCCGGGTTGCCAAAGTGGTGGGCAGTAGCGTTACCACCACATCATTGGGCCATCCCATTTTTATTTATTTTTCTATTTTATGGGATGCCACCAAGGACGACCAGAGGCCAGGCATTGACTTGCTGCCTGCTGGCCCACACTTGCTGCCCAGTGCCTAGATCACACTGCAACAGCATAACTCAGGTCAGGTCAGGACACACACAGGCTGCTTCAGGCAGAAGGAACCACAGCAACTTGGGAACTAGAAGAGTTAATTGAAAACTGACACAAAAAGAAAAAATGGAATTTAAATTGTTTTGGTTTTTTAATGGAATGTCACCAAAGGGCCAGCTATCTGGGGCCGGGCACCAGCACTCTGCCAGCTGGCATATATTTGCTACCCACTGCCCAGATCACACTGTAACTGCACAGTTGAGGACAACACACACACACACACACACTGCTTCAGGGCTCATGCGGAGGAGGAGGAGGAGGAATGAATTTCAGCAACTTGAGGAAATGTGGAGTTTTTTTTTTTTTTTTAAACTTTTTTTATGGGATGCCATCAAGATGCAAATTTCCAGGGGCTATGCTGTCAGCTGGTACACGCTTGCAGCCCACTGTCCAGGTAACACAGCAGCAGCACAACTCGGGGCGACACACAAACAGGCTGCTTCAGGACTCGGGAAGATGACTGAACCACAGCAACTTTGGGGAAAGTGAAGCGTTTGAATTTTAAAACTGCCACAAAAAGGAAAAATTAATTTTTTCTTTAAATTTTTTTTTAGTGAATGCTGCCAAGGTGCCAATTACCAAGGGCTGGGCACCATCATGCTGCCAGTTGGCATACACTTGCCGCTCAGTGGCCAGATCGTACTGCAGCAGCAGCAGAGCTCAAGAGGAGACACACACACACACACACACACACACACACAGCTTTAGGACACAGGAGGAAGATTGAACCACAGCAACTTGGGGGAATGTGACGATATGAATTTGGAAACTGCCACAAAAAAGAAAAAAATGATTTTTTTTTTTTTTATGGAATGCCACCAAAGTGCCAGCTGCCAGGGGCTGGGCAAACAGCTCACTGCCAGCTGGCACATACTAGCTGCCCACTGTCCAATTTACACTGCAGCAGCTTAGCTCAGGAGGACATGCACACACACACTGCTTCAAGACTCAGGAGGAGAAGGACCAGAGCAACATGAAGCTTTGAATTTGTGAACTGCCACAAAAAGAAAAAATGAATTTCTTTTTAAAAATCTTTTTATGGGATGCCACCAAGGTGCCATCTACCAGGGACTGGGCACCAGCATGCTGCCAGCTGGCATACACTTGCTGCCTAGATCACACTGCAAAAGGCTGCTTCAGGACTCAGGAGGAGGAGGAAAAAGGAACTGCTGCAAACAAGCCTGCAACTTGAGTGAATATAAAGAGTTTGAATTTGAAAACTGCCACAGAAAGAAACGGGAATAATGATTAATGCTTTTCTTTACATTTTTTATGGGATGCCACCAAGGTGCCAACTTCCAGTCCTTCCAGCTGGCAGATGCTTGCTGCCCAGTGAAATTAGTGAATACAACTAACCCCTTCCAAAAACGAAATCACACCTTAGGCTTCTGGCAGGGTTTGGTTATCTCTTTGTATTCCCTGCTAAAGTTCTAGTTCTGCATTGAAAACGAACGTATGCTGCGCTGCTGAGATTAGGCAACAAGTGGGCACTGGCAGGCTGCCACCTCTTGCTCCATCTGCCCACTGCCCAGCCCCAAGTACACTCCACTAGTGTCCAGTTTCTCCCCTTTCGGTTCTCTCGGGTAAGCCCCTGGTTCCAGAGGCCTGCTGCTTTGAACACTATTCAGCCTGACTCGGGTTTATTTTTTTTTCTTTCTCCTTCTGAATGTCCCCCCTTCAGCAGTCCTACTATTTGCAAGACTAGTACAGGATGAACTTCTGAAGAATTTATTTTGCTTTTTGAAGAATTTCTTAGCTATTGTAACAAGAAGTGTATCGCAGCCCTGCCTGAGTTACCTAACAGCCCAACAGTGAGCGAATGAGTGAGCACTGGCTCACATCGTTGAGCTGGGTCTAGCTCCAAAATGACGCTGTTGCTCACACTGTAGCCTAGTTGTTTCAGGTGTGAACTGTGGTTCTCAGTTCAACTGGTTTGCCTGGTCCACGCCATTCAGACCAGGGTGAACCATTTGAACCAAAAGTCTGCCTATTTCCCCTAAAGGTTTGCCAGAGTCCGAAAGTATCGAACACCCAACATTCAAAAGTGTTATTTTGTAGAACTAAACTTGAAGCCCTAATTATAACATGTATTTTTTTTTTTACAGTTAAACTTTTTTATTAATTTTTCGTAAGATATACAGACAAACCTCTTACAGTACATTACAATGTGAGGATTTTTTTTTTTTTTTTTTAAGAAATTGAGGCAGCATATAATAAGAACATTGCTACAATAATACAAGGAACTTTTGGTTTAAAATATAGTAAACAATACAGGTCATGTAATTAGCATATACTTGACATTTGTAGTGAACTTAAAGTGGATAGTATGATTAGATACGGTTTATATTAAAATGTTACATAATTATATATGATGCTGCAATAACATGTGTTTTTTAAAACTAGAGATACGTAGTGGCCTAAGGGGGTTTAAGGTCTCCCTTTAAAGCCTGACCTGTAACAGTCCTGGTGGTTGTTCCTACATGTAAAGTTTTCTTATATCCTAGGGAAAAAATATTTGCTAGGTGCAGTATGTGTTGCACTAAGCTGTGGGATACCCGGGTTTGGAATGTTCCTGACTCTCTGTCCTAGGAAGTTGGCATCTTGGAAATGCTCTAAATTTGGAGTCGAGGATCACAGTCTGCACGCTTTACATGTACCTTCTGTGGTGGGGGTTGGGAGTTGCATAGCCATCGCCGGGAGATGTCTTCTGCTACCCCCATATGTCGGTCCTGCTGGAGGCTGTGTAGATGTCATGTGGTTGGTGGATTTCCTACGGGGGGAAAGATCCTGTAGCCAATAGTAATGGCCCTCATAGGTTACCAGTATCATTGTGGCTGATAAGCCCCTGTCCATCCTTTCCCCCTCTATGTAAACTAAAGTTTCTCCCAGAATAGCAGTCCCTACCCTGCTGAAAAAGTCCCACCATGAGAGTGGGGTGGTGGTGTTCTATCGAAGGCTATGGAGTGGAATGGAAACCAGTGGTCCAGACCAGACTCTGTGTAAATATGTTCCATTTCCTCATGGGAGTTGACCTTGACAGCAGCCAGAATCAAGGAGGGAGAGTGATGGTAGACCAACAGGGATAAACAGTGTATGAAAAAGAGCAAGTAATACATTACCGATCATTTAGTTTCTGTAAGTTTGCTAATACAGATCAACATTGTTTATCCAACCTCCTTAAATCTGAACCTTCCTATCCAAAGAATTAGCTTAGTGTGCCCTGTTTTAAGTGCAGCAGCTGTTTGGAGGTGATTCTAGTGACTCATTTTTAATCGCTTCACTTCACGGCTGTCAGGAGTCACAATTAAAATGATCAGGTGAAATCTGCTGCTTAAATGTCGTAGCTTACCTCTTTTTTCAGTGCTGGGTTAAGTTATTTTGTTTAGTAATGGACTCTTCTGCTGGAAAGAAAGAGTGTAGTGCTTACCCTAGTTCATAAAATATAAATAGTGGAGAGGCTGGAGAATAGCGATCGAGCACTAGTGCTGACAGGGGAGTACAGATTGGGTAGGTCCACCACAGATTGGGTAGGTGGGACATGATAGAAACTTTCAAGTACCTCAAGGGAATCAACAAAGTCCAGGAGGGTAGCATCTTTCAGAAAAGAGATGTAAGAACAAGGGGCACAATTTAAAGATGGGGAGATGGGGGGACGACTCGGGGTAAAGTGAGGACATTTTTTTTCACAGAGAGAGTGGTGGACGCATGGAACCGCCTTCCTGGAGAGGTTGTGGGGTCTAAAACAGTGGGGGAATTTAAACATGCATGGGACAGACATAAGGCAATTATAGTGGGGGGGTTGCAGGAAGTAGGCTGTTGGTTAACTAGAATCTGCAGCTTATCCAATAGGTAGGGAAATGGCCAGACTGGGTGGGCCAAGTGGTCCTTATCTGCTGTCAAAGTCTGTGTTTCTATGTTTCTATTAAAGCAGCTAAAGAGACTCTGAGACATGGGACTGTTTACGCGCCCAGAAAGCCTGGATAAAGTCAGGCATAAGAACAAGCTGTCATGACATGCTTGACCTTCCTGACCTCACTGAACCCACTCTCACACCAGATAACCTGTCCGAGCTCATCCACCTGGCATCCGAACTCCCAGACCCACCCACAAAGGCGGAGGTCAATCAGTGGATTAAGTGTGATGCAGAAGAACGGGGTCGTGAGGTGCTGTCAGACTATGCTATTGTGGAGATGTTAATGTAGCCCGAGGAACCTGAAGGTGAATGTGATTCTGAAACTAAGGAACACGCTACTGCAGTCCCAACACATGGCGAAGCAGTTGAGTTTTTCAAGAAGTGCATGGTGTATCTGGAAAATCAGCCAGCTTGCGACCCAGTACAAGTGATGCTGCTACACAGTATGATCTCTAAAGGACTTTTTTAATTGAACTTTTATTTTTGTACTTTCGTTGTATTCAGTAAAGCACTTTCTCAATAAAGAATATTTTATAATAATGTACTACTGTTTCACTAGGCTATTATTGTCGGACATGCTGTTTCTGCTGTATTGTCTGTTATGCACTCCTGTTTATCTGACCTCTCATTTATCCAAATTGATCGGATGTTTCCCAAACAGTTTGGATAAATGAGTTTGGACTGTACCATAAAAGGTGCAGATTATTTGGCACAGAAACTCTTGTACTTTCCTGTCCTGCTGCTTTCGAGTCTGAATTTCCATCAATCCAATTGGTTGAATATCTGAAGTTGCAGTACCAATGTGGGGAATTTTAAATTCAAAGTTAGATGTTGATGGTAGGGCTAGTGATGGTATATTTTTTACAGGGAAATGTCCACTTACAAGCGCCCCACAGCAGTCCCTGATTAGGCTATCTACTAAAAATAAAAATGGTACCTTCTGACATGTTTTAGTAGTTTTGTTTATCCGTTTAATCCTGCCATCCCTCCCGCTGGCATTATGTGACATACGCTGCTTGGGGCGCATCCCAGATCCACCCGCAGCTGACGTCGGAGCCAGGGATCAGCTGTGGGAGAGTGTATAGTTTTTATCAATGTACAAAGCTGTTGCTAGCTCTGGTTTGGTCATTCGCATTCCCCGTGTCATACCGAAACAAAGTATAGACTGTCCAGCTGCTGGACAGTCTATTATACTTGGTTTCGGTGTGACCACGCGGGGGAAAACTTCATGGCAGCTCAACAATAACTCCGTATATTGATAAACCCCGGCTCCGACGTCAGCTGCGGGAGGTTCTAGGATACACCGCAAGCTGTGCCTCTCGCACAGTGCCAGCGGGAGGACAGCAGGATCAACTAGATGAACTTAAAATACTAAAACGTGCCAGAAGGTACCAGTTTTATTTTAGGTAGAAAGCCTACCCTCTCCCCCACCAGCCAGTACAGCCAATATTGGCTGTTTGTTAGCTAAAAGTTTAGGTTAATAATGTCTCCAACACTGAAATCAGCTCTGTTTAAAACTTGTAAATGAGGATTTGTTTGTTAAAAGAAGTGTGTCATTGGCATGATGACACCTAAATTCAGCCCCTGACATGTTCAGTTATACTGAGTGCTCTCTCTCCCAGCATGTCATGTAACCTAATAGCATGTAGTAGCACTATCTGAATCTGAATGCTTTTAAACTCAGAATTATATGTATTCGTAACACCATCAACTCTCACTGTCCATTAAAGGGGGTCATAACTGACCTGCATGGAGTTGGCTATTCCCTGTAGTCAAGCTGAGGATCAGTCTTTATTTTTAATTGTACCAGTGGTGTCTTCTTCATAATGTGAATGGTTTCAGTTTGTAGCCAACGCAGTCATTGTCAATGATCTAAAAAGTAGTACTTTTTAATTGCCCTTTTAAACACACATTTTCTTATTTTGCAGACCTGGCTATGTAGTTCCTACAAGTTTATTTCAAGGAATAAAAGCTGTCAACCCAATGTTTCGAGGTTATTCCCAGCAGGTGAGCGCTTTCATTTGGTTAGTCTATCAGCATTTTCATGTTTAAGATATTGTACTTCTGCAGTGAGTTTGCCGATCCACAGAGAGCCATTAATGTTGGTATTTTCAGTACTGAGCTTGTTATACTGTTACTAGAGGTTATGGTCATGACCCAGGTTGCTCTAATAATCAGCCCAAGTCTTCTGAGAAGACAGTAGCTAATGTGCAGTAAACTCTGAATGAGCCTATGTAGGTTTGCACCATTAAGTCCAGTCTTGAAAGTTTTTTTTTTCTTTCAGTCCTGAACTTTGTCTCCTTTCGCTTCTGACCATCTGGACCCGTCCCTCCAGCCCTGTCACGTCACTTCCCCGGGACCTGACTTGATTTCGTGTGCCCTCGCCACAGGACCTGTTCTGGAGGGGCCAGTCATTTGTGCAGAGTCTGTGGGGGAGTGGGACATTACTCAGCTGGGGTCAGTGGTGTTTTTGCTCCATTTTTGCCCTGAGACCAAGCGCTTGCAATGACATGATGTGCGTGCTCCTCCTCTGTGGATATTGCGTCTGCATCCAGGCATGAGGCTCCTTCCCTGTGGTCCTGCTGTACTGCCGCTCAGATTCCTCCAGGTGGCAGTTGAACAGTTAGATGCGTATTCCCCCCCCCAATCTGAGGGAGGAGAGCTGTCCAGGGAATGCTCAGTCTTCCCTTCTCTGACTAGCCCCTGAGCAACCCAAGTCCATTCCTGAACCCGGATCACCAGTGTATGCTACTGGGCCAGCCAGCGTTTGAGATTTTAAAGTGAATACAGTGGTAGTGGTACATTACAGCCTCTTCTGGAACAGTATACATATAAGTGGCTTCTTGAATTGAAAATTAATACTACATGGGTAAAAGGGCTACAGTTGTGAAAAGCTGTGAATAAAGTTGGGCAATTAACCTCATTCTGTTACACTTTGATTATCATTTTAGTGCTCATTATTTCTTTTTTGCAGTGTTTTAATTGTCACGGAATATAGTGACTGCTCAACTGTTATTGTATTTCACTGTTGATGTACTTTGCTATATACTCTGTTTTGTCTCCCCCCCCAACCCAGATGCATCTGGAACCAAGCAGTTACCAGCTCAATATGGTTTTCCTGGTAGTACTTTTGAAATAAATAAATGAGTAAATTTAAAGAGCAGATATTCACTTTAATTGTTTGTTTTCCATGCAGATCTTTTACGTACCTTAGTAAAATGTGTTGTTTGAGTTGGTGTTTGTTTCATTATTTCCTAGTTAGCAGTACAAGTAGAGTTGTACCGGCAGTTATAGACTCCCGAGAGATATTACAGGGGGAGTGTCGGGGGAATATTCCACGGCACAGTAGAACTGAGAAGCCCAAGTCTGAGTGACGTCAGTTAAAGAAAACTGGACTCTGGCTTCACGTGCAGAGTGCTGTGAGACTGTGCAAATATCACTGAGCTACTGGACGTGCTCGGTCGTGGGGGGGGGGGAGAGGGAGCAATCAGCTATTCCGCCTTTGCTGTGTTTGATCAAGTGCTGTCAGCAGAGCAGCTGATCGCTGAGTGAAGGAAATAAAACAAAATCCTTGTAAGTATACAAGTATTCTAACAGTAGAAGCAGTGCAAAAAAACAAAGCTGTGTAACGATTGCATCAGCTAAGTGGGTCAAAACAAAATTTTTTTTGAACTTATCCCCTGCCAGCAAAAAGGGAAAAAAAAGTGCTTGTAGTTATTTCCTTGACAGATTAGTGGACACTGAATTGTGGTGTCAAAGTGTTTTGTAAAATGGGATTACTATATTAGTAATCAGAAACGTGGAGTCTGAGGTTCCGTATTCATAAGCACATTGTAATAGTGCTAGGAAGAAAAACATTTCTAGTTATTCATGAACTTGAACAATTTCTGACATATCCAGGTTTTGTTAACATTTTAATCTCTTCAGGACATTTTACAGTAGTCTCACACACTGTCAAGTGTTGGTATAAAGTAGTTGCTCTTCCAGCGACTCCAGCGGCTAGCACAACTCCATCTGTGATCACAGAAATAAGCCGGTCACACTTATTTATTTATTTATTTAGTTTTTGTTGACCGGGTAAGTGCAGTAGACAAATCCTGCCTATTTTCAGGCACGACCCAGGAGAGGGGGATACAGATGAATGCCAACTGACCTTGAACCAGATTAAGCTGTTGGTGGTATTTTGTTCAGTGAATGAGGGAAATTTGGCCAGGACACCGGGGAAATGCCCCTACTCTTTTCGATAAGCGCCATGGGATCTTTAACATCCACCTGAACTACCACCAATCCAGGCAGATGGGACCTCGGTTGAACGTCTCATCCGAGAGACGGCACCTCAGAAGTGCAGCACCCCTCTCATGCTGCACTACAGTGTCAGTACTGGGATATTAACCCAAGTGCCAGATGTGAGAACTGAACCCACAGCCCTCTGATCTCCCGGCCTCAGAGGCGAGTGTGCTACCTGCTGAGCCACTGACACTGCTAACCACTTAAAACCACGACATGCTGGCTGCTGGAGTCGCTTTTGTGATCTGGTATTGCTCCTGTCATTTGTGAAGCTTAGATTTCATACCATTAAGGGAGTGAACCATTTTCAATTTATTTTATGTGCCACATCTCGGAACTGTGGATTTTCAAGCATACAGAAAGTACCATGTTTCTAGGGACATGGATATGTTGTTCATCCACACTTATTGGCAGGTTCCTTGCCGCTTTAAATCTTGCCGGAAGGTCTTCAAGCTGGCTTCTCCCACCCACCCGGTGGTAAAACTCTCGGCTCCGCCCCATGACGTCAGATCTTCCTTACCGCTTGAGCTCAGGTTTCCTCCTTAACGCTCTGCGTATAAGACTAGTTCTAATTCTTGAATTTTCGAAATTAAAGTTTTTTCTAAAAGACTTCAGTCTTCTCTCCTCGTGGCTCGATGGACAAATCGACTCCGGTTTCGGAGATGTCCTGCGGGCAGATGCGTCTCAGGCGGATCCGCACTCACGTGCGTCTGCTGCCAGGCCTTGAGCACGACCGCAGGCTTGCGACCTGTGCTTCCCTTTTCCCGACCTCGTCCTCGAGCCGTGCTGCCCGTTTACAGCTGGGGCGTCCGAGAAAAGATTTCCTCGGTTAAGTCAAAAGAGGCCCGGTCGGCGGTGTCCGCGGCGGCGGGCTCGGCGGATCAGCTCGAGCAGATGATCGCCCTCGAAGAGGAGGCGGCGCGGGCCGCTTCTACCTCGGCTGCGGCATTTGTCCCGCTTTCTCTCGGTGCCTCGTATTCGGCTTCTTTTAAGGAGCTTTGTCTGACCCTCTCGACGAAAGGTGAGGGTCCAACTTCTTCTGGACCGTTTTCTCGGTCCAAAAAGAGAGACAAGAGTAAGTCTCACCGTCGACGCTCTTGGGAGCGGGAAAGATCCTCTCCCCTAGTTGTCGACAGTCGACTTCGGTCGACCCCTCCGCTTCGGCCACTGGCTTCACGGTGTCCCCGTCAGGCCAGTTGACCGAGACTCCTGTCGATGCAGTCGAGATTTTTCTCAACCCGTCGGACGGGTTGTCGGCTGAGAAGCTGAGAATCCCTCTCCCGGTTCCCCGGTGGGGTTGAGGATCCGTCGGCTCATCTGTGCCTCGGTTTGAGCCTTCCGGTGGAATCGTCCGAGCCAGGGAGTGCGATTCCCTCGACACTCTCCCGCACCGTCCTCGGCCCTAGCAGAGTTCTCGGTCTTGGGCGTCTTGGCGGTCCAGCCGATCCCACCGTCATTGGTGGTCTCGGTCTCGCACGTGGCAAGCGGCGCGCCGCTCATCCTCTTCCTCTTCCTCCGGACGAGGGAGGCTTCAGCACAAGATTGCGTCGGGGTGTAGGGAACTCATGTGGCAACAGCTCCTTCTGACGGGGAATAAGCCGGCGCGTGTCTTCCCGACCATTAAGTGGCTGTCACGGGCGGCGAAACAACCCCTCGTTTTAGCCGAGGAGCCTGTTCCTAGGCTGGTTGTTCGGCCAGTTCCAGCTGTCCCACCGATTCCGGTGGAACCTCCGCCTCCACAGCCGTTAGTTGGGGCTCCAACCAAAAATTCTCGGTTGGCTCAGGGACTGCCCCATAGGCTGTCTGTCACCCTCACTCCCGATAGACCTCGGCAGGTGGAGGGTGGCTTAGGCCCGCGACAGCTCTTTGAGGACTCTTCTGAGTCCGAGGATGATTCCTCCCTTTTCTCCAAGCGAATGGACTTGGAGTCCTCAGGAGGACAGTCAGTGGACGATAGCCCTTCGTCCTTCCTAGGATTGCTTCGGCTCATCTCGGAATCCACCGGGATGAAGCTCGAACCCGTTTCTAAACGGGCCAGGTATCCCCTCACGGAGATTCTGGACCAAGGGGATTCCCCTATGGAGGTCTTTCCGGTGGCCGAGGCCATAGTGGGTCCGGCCTTGGAGCTCTGGCAGCGCCATGCTTCCTGCCCTGCGCCTTCGGCCAGGATGGCCAGGAAGTATGTGGTCCCTACCGGTTCCCTGTCCGGTTTTTCGGAACACCCCTCTGCTGAGGGGTTGGTTACCGACAGCGTTTTCTGGCATGCCGGGAACGCTAGGGATGTGGACAAACCTCCCGACAAGGAATCCAAGAAATTGGATTATGCCGGGCGAAAAGTCTATGCTGCGTCCTCTCTCGGCCTTCGTCAGGCCAGTTCGGCCGTCCTCATGGCACCATTTTCTCACGCCCTGTTGGGCTCCTGGATGAGGTCATCCTCATCTTCCGCAGTTCTGCAGACGGTCAGGCAGGTGCAGGCCAGGGCAGGGCAGTGGCCAAACAGCAGCTCCAGACTGCTTTAGACATTGGGGACTCATGTGCCAGGTCTGTGGCGGCCGCAGTGGCCATGTGTCGTCTGGTTTGGCTGAGGATATCCACCTTTACTTCGGATACCCAGCACAAGTTGGCGGATGTTCCCTTTTTGGGGACTGACCTCTTCGGCCCTGGGGTGGAAGGTCACCTGCAGAGGATTGAGAAGTCCAATGCTACCTTGGACTCTGTCTCTTCCGCTCAGAAGGACAAAGGCCGCAAACCACAGCCTAAGCCCTTTCGTCTTCTGCGCCCCCGGTGCGCCTGGCCCAGCAACGTCAGGGCCAGCAGTCTCGAGCTTGGCATCCCAAACCCAAGCCGGAGCTTCCTCCAACAGGAAGCAGGGAGGTAAGGGCCCAGGAGGTCCCTCGGCCGGTCCTCCTCAAGCCTGCCCAGTGGCGGGCTGAGGGCGTCTCCCCAACCCCATCACCTCACCCCAGGTTCCCCGTGGAGAGGCAGGCTCCAGCACTTCCTTTCCGCCTGGTCTGTTACCACGGACAGGTGGGTACTGGAGGTGGTGGGAAGGGGCCTGCCTCCTGGGGTCCGAGCAGGCCCCGCCCTTCAGAGCCGTCGCACCACGGGGGGCCTCGGGGTCCGCAGCCTCACTGTTGGCTCGTCGGGCCGACATCGCTCTCCTCCTCCAAAAGGAAGTGATCAGGGAGGTAGCAGACCCTCCCTCAGACCCGGGGTTTGTGTCCAGGTACTTCCTGGTTCCGAAACGGACGGGCTGGCGCCCCATTCTCGACCTACACGACCTGAACAAGTTCCTAAGGTCTCAAACCTTCAGGATGGTCACTCTGGCTCAGATAATACCATCCCTGGAACACGGCGTGTGGTTCTGCTCTCTGGACCTGCAGGCCGCGTTCTTTCACGTCCCTATCCGTCCGTCACACCGGAGATTCCCTTTGCTTTCGGCGGAGGGATCCCTCTTGATTCGAGCCATGCCCTTGACGCCTGTCTCCAGCTCCCAGGGTTTTCACCAAATGCATTGCAGTGGTGACAGCTTTCCTGTGGCGCCGAGGGGTCTGGGTGTACCCTTACCTGGACGATTGGCTGATAGCAGCCCCCTCCAGACAGGAGGTGGAGCGGTCCAGAGATCTGGCTCTCCAGGTTTGCTCTCAAGTAGGCCTTCTCATCAACGAGGCCAAGTTGGAACTCGAGCCGAAGCAGGTGATTCTGTTTATCGGGGCAGAGCTCGACTCTCTTCAAGCCAGAGCATGGCTCCCGGCGGACAGGGCCGAGGTTCTTACCTCCTTTGCCCAATCATTTCTGGTTGGGCAATCGTGCCCTGCCCGGGACTTCCTGTGCCTCCTGGGTCTCATGGCGGCCTGTACCAGCGTGGTGCGTTGGGCCGCTGGCACATGCCCCTCCAGTGAGGACTGGCCAGCCAGTGGTCCTGGCAGCTGCGATCCATTGGACCAGCTAGTGATGGTGACCCAGGAGATGTGGAGCAGCTCTCGGTGGTGGACCATTCCATCTCATCTGCAGGAGGGCATCCCGTTTGTCCGCCCGAGCCGGCGGTCTCTCTTCGACCGATGCCTCTCTGATGGGTTGGGGTGCTATCTGGGGAACACCGGCGCACGGCCTCTGGTCCCGCGGAGTCGATGCCACATCAACCTGCTGGAGCTCGGCGGTTCATCTCAGCTCTCACCGCCTTTGCTCCGTTTCTCCGGGGTCAAGTGGTCCGAGTCAGACCGGACAATACCACGACCATGTACTACCTAAACCGCCAGGGGCGGGCGCGTTCCATGCTTCTATGCAGGAAGCTCTCGCATTTGGTCACTCGTGCGCAGCCTGGAGGTGGATCTCCTAGCCATTCATGTGGCAGGAGCCTCCAACACCCTGGCCGATGCCCTGAGCCGGATAGGGGCTGCATCTCACGAGTGGTCTCTCCCACCGGAGGTAGTACAAGATCTGTTCTCCCACTGGGGCACGCCTCAGGTGGACCTGTTTGCCTCAGGGAGGCGAAGCTGAGGCTGTTTAATGCCGCCCCCTCAGCAGGACTCGCTGCGGGGATGCCTTCGAGGCTGTGGACCCGGGCCTCTTCTCGCCTTTCCCCATTTCCCTTGATTCACAAGGTGCTTCTCAAAGCAAGGAGGGACAAGGCGCAGGTGATTCTGATAGCCCCAGACTGGCCCCGCCATTCTGGTACCAGATCTCCTCAGCCTCAGCTCCAGGCTTCGAGGCAGCTTCCAGCTCGCCGGACCTGCTCTTAGTCAATCAGGGAAGGTGTTCCATCGGACCTTCAATCCCTGCACCCTGGCGGCTGGTTCTGGCGGCTAGAGTTCCAGGCCTTGGGTCTTTCCAACGAGGTCCTCAATGTTGTTCGGCGTCCGTAGGAGTCGACCAGGAAATGCTATGCCTTCAAATGGAAGAATTTTCCATTTGGTGTCAGAACAAGGGCTTGGACCCTTCCTCCTGTCCTTTGGCAAGCATCTTGGACTGTTTATGGTCCTTTCTAGTCAGGGCTTAGGGTCGGCGACCCTAAAGGTGCACCTGGCAGACATCTCTACTTGCAGGCGCGGGCAGGGGAGCATTCCGGTGGCGCAGGAGAAGGTGGTCTGGTGCTTTTCAAAGGCCTTGATCACATTCCCTCCAGTCGCGAGAACCTCCACCTCCGTGGGATTTACTGCTGGTACTGGCAAAGCTCATGGGCAAGCCATTCGAACCAATGCACAGGTGTGAACTCTCACCTGTCGTGGAAGACCGCCTTCTTGGTGGCTATCCGTCAGCCAGAAGGATGGGAGAACTCCAGGCTCTGCATTGAGTCTCCTTACCTGGTCTTCCACAGGGACAAGGTTGTCCCGCGCCCACCCGAAATTCCTTCGAAGGTGATGCGGAGTTTCACCTTAACCAGGTGTTGACTCTGCGGTGTTCTATCCCAATCACCTCGGAGGCCGAATACAGGCTCCATACTTTGGACCCTAGAAGAGGCTCGCTTATTATAAGGCTGCAGCTGAAAGTCGAGAGAGGTTAGCCAGCTGTTTGTCACCTACGCTGAAGCCGCACCTGGCAGACCTGCAGCCAAGCGGACTGATAGGCAGGTGGGTCACCTCCTGCATAGATCTCTGCTACAAGTTGGCGGGCATGGAGCCTCCCAGAGGATAAGAGCTCATTCTACCCGTCATACTGCTGCATCGGTGGCTGCTTCCAGGGGCGTCCCTATCCAGGAAATCTGCAGGGCTGCTACCTGGAGGTAGCACACAACTTATTACCCATTACCACATCGACCTTGAGTCCACGGGATGCTGGTTTTGGGGCCTGGTTCTCAGTCTTTATTCCTAAGTAGGGTGTGCGCCTTCCTCCCTCCTCCCGGAGAACTGCTAGGAGTCTGCCAGACAGTGTGGATGAACAACATATCCATGTCCCTAGAAATACAGGTTACTGACCTGTAACAGGAGTTCTAGGAATGGTATATGTTGTTCATCCCTGACCACCGACCTCCAGCCGGCCTTTCAACCTGAGCTTCCAGCGGGCAGATCTGGCGCCATAGGCGGAGCCGAGTTTTACCACCCAGGTGGGTGGGAGGAGCCAGCTTGAAGACCTTCCGGCAAGATTTAAAGCTGCAAGGAACCTGCCAATAAGTGTGGATGAACAACATATACCATTCCTAGAACTCCTGTTACAAGTGAGTAACCTGTATTTCTGGCTACATGGTGACATATGAAGTACAATATCTGCAGCTTGGCATGTGCAGTATCACCTAAATAGACAAAGTATTTAATTTCATTAATTCATGAAAAGGCTGAATTTTCGTTAGCACACTAGAGAATGAATCAGTTAAAGCTCTTCGGATCGAACCCTAGTTAATAGAATGACAGCAGTGAGGAAACCACAATGTGTGCATGTCACAAGCAGTATTTTCCTAACTAACTAATTTTCCTAACTGTTGTCACTGGAGATGGAGTAGCGCTTGCAATATTAGTAGCTTGGTTGATCAGGTGGCCAGCTAGCTGAAATGTCTACAGTTAGTCTGTGAAGAGCAGCTACTCTATAGGGTCACTTGACGGTTCGGGTTACCACCTTTTAAGAAACTCAGAGTGGGACATTTCTTACTGAAACATGATTTTTCATAGGATAACATGTAATCTTGACCAGTGCAACAGACTTGTTTTCTCTAATCTGAATTAGGACCAAGTGTCATAGTTTTTTAGCTGTTTCTAATGATCTTACTTCGAGAGGATTCCTGTAGTAGGTCTTCACATATAGGACTGCGCCCCCTGGCGTCAGGTTCCAACGGCAAACTTGTAGCTAGCAATCAGCGGGGACCGCTCCCGACGTCAGGCCGGCTGTAAAAGAGGGCAGTCACGTGCCCGCCCTCCAATTTTTTCCTACTGTCGCCTCAGTTCTTTCCGCTCTCGTGTAAGAACAGCGATCAAACGCCTGTGTTTTATTCTAAGTTTTCTCTCATAAATCCATTTCTACATCCATTTCACTGACCGAGTGTATGTCGGCTCGCCCAAAAAAGAAGTGCTTTAAGTGCGGCGCTCAAGTCCCTCACGGGGACGACCATTCCCGCTGCCTTCTGTGTCTAGGCCCCAAGCACAACTCTAACAAGTGTGCCATCCGTCAGGGCTTTAATCTGGCCACATGGACCAGACACAAGCGGACCCTCGAGGCCCACCTTATTACCCGACGGCTGGCGTCGATGGAAAAGGAGCTTCAGGAGCTAAGGGAAAGGTCATTGTCGCCAGCCCCTAGAAAAAAGAAGAAAGATGAGGAGAAGCACCAGGAGAGGAGTCTATCGCCACGTGGAAGGCCTTCCACCTCAAAAACAGTGAGTACTTCTTCAGGTACCATGTTCGCTTCTTTGGACCGGGCACCTTCTCCCCCTTCTACCGAGGTGAGTGGGCAGTCGGGGATAGCCTCTCTTGAGGTTTCTATTTCGTCTCTTCCACCCAGCACTACCAGTAAGTTGTCCTCCAACCCTGTCGACGGGCACATGGCCATGACCATTAAGCCTAGCGGCGGCCTCTCGGCTACTGCCAGCCCGGTCCGGTCTGATAAGTCAGTTGATGGATCCTCTGTTGTTCGCCCAGACTCTCCATCTCGCCCATTGGGCTCCCATGAGGACCCTGACGTCGGCACGAGCGTGCTGGTAGGAGACCCTTCATCCCTTCAGGTACTTTACCTCAGGGATTTGCCACCCAATCCTGTCTTGTCCCTGCCCTCAGGATCGTTATTGGACCTTTCGTTGGGGTCTCTACCTGAGTTACCCCCTTCACCTGGTCTTCTACCGCCCACGGACAGCAATCCATCGCCAGCCCGGGATCCTTCTAACATGGAGCCCCTCCCTTCGGGACCCTTGGGGGAAGGGGGCCTTTCCTGATCCCATGCCACCCAGTGGCCCTTTGGCACCTCCCCCGGCCGGTCCTGCCTAACCTTCAGGTGGTTTTCCAGGGCCAGATCCCCATTATCCGCCACCGGGCGGGCCTCCGTCGGCACCACATTATCCAATGCCAGGCCCTGTGCCATTGACGCAGTATACCCGACGCTGAGATACCCTGGGTATTCTGCTTATGGTTACCCTCCGGGATTAACAGGATACCAGTACCCTTTATGGCAACAACCACAATACCCAGGCTACTAGCCTCCTCCTCCGCCACTGACTGATCGGGATGCGATCCCAGCATGGTGGCAGGATGCCAGGACCCAGCTCATCTCTGAACTGAGACATCATCCGGTGGGTTACATTCCTCTGCCTAGAGCACCTCCACCACCAGTTCCTTCGGGACAAGCCTCTGGTTCTCTGCCAGTGGGCTCCCCTGGGGTGAACCCATCCATCCCCAGTGGCTCTGAACCTTTGGACTCGTGACATCGACATCCAGTTGAAGGAATCTCCCAAATCACATCCAGAAGATCCTTCCTTTGGTGACCTTCTGAGGACAGTTCAGGCAGCAGGAGGCTGACCCTCAAAAGAAATAGATCCCCAGCGCTAGAGGCTGGTGGAACACCTAGATCTGGCTACTACAGACCCTCTGCCCATCCCTCCCTGGATGGGACCCCATGAGGATCTGGTCACAACCATCTGGCAACAGCCCTCCTCTATTCCGGCTGTATCAAGAAAAGCCGATTGCACATATTTCCCCCGGAAGGGATTCCTCATTTAACAACTCATCCTACGGCCGACTCCATGGTCATTACGGCAGCACATGACTGGTCGACCCAACCCAAGCACCTGAGCTCCTCTCCTCTCCTCCCGATAAGGACTCAAGGCAATTGGACCAATTTGGCAGAAAGATATATTCCTCTACTTCCTGTGCCATCCGGTCTCTTAATTATGTGTCACATGTGGTGGCCTTCCAGAAGGCTTCCCTCTCTGAGCTTGAGGGGGACCTCCAGGATATACCTGATGAAACGTTCTGAAACAAACTACTGGACAAAGTCCATATGAGCAAATCTTCTTGTCATCATGCTCTTAGAGCCACGTGCAACTCGGTAGATTCGGTGGCTAGGGCAGCCGCTACAGGGATCTTCATCCAGCACCTTTCCTGGCTCAGGATTGCAGGTCTGGCACAGTACATCCAGTCTTCCCTCCTGAATGCCTCTTTTAGGGGTTCCGTCCTTTTTTGGCAGCGACGTCAAGGACATAATAACAGGGCTGCAAGAGAGCGGACGATCACTGCGGGATGTACGCTCCATGTATAGGACAGGACAAAAGAACCAGACTTTTTGCCACCAGAGCTGATGGAATAAGACCCAGGGCAAGCGTCAGGGCAAACAACGCGCCCCTGGATCTGGAGCCCAAACTCTCTGGCAAAATTTCCCAAACCTGCCTCTGGGGCCAAAGCTCCTCTCCCCTTGGCGTCCTGACTCCTTCCCTGTCCTCCTGCCACCTCCAGTCGTCAAGGAGGGGCTGGTAGGAGAGAGGTTCGGCCTCCACCTGGAGGGATGGAGGGCCGTCATCAGAGATTTATGGGTTCTGCAACTCATTCAACGAGGTCACTCAGTAGAATTCCCACCCTCCGGGACGGTCCTTTTACCCAAGAGATCAGATTCCCGTATTCTTCCAGGAGATTCTGGCCCTCCTGCAAAAAGCGGCCATAGAACCCGTCCCTCAAGATCAACTGGGAAGGGGATTTTACTCCCACTTCTTCTAGTACCAAAGAAGATGGGAGATCTGAGACCAATCCTGGATCCTCAGCATGCTCAACCTCTTCGAGTACAAGAGGTTTCGCATACTAACCCTTCAGGGTTTTCTTTCCCTGCTCCAACCAAACACATGGTTGTACTCCCTGGATATGCAGGATGCTTACCTTCATATCTCCATCCTCCCGGCCCACCGCCACTTCCTTCATTTCTCCTTCCAGGAGAACCATTTCCAATTCCGAGCACTACCCTTTGGCCTTTCCTCGGCTCCCCGGGTTTTCACAAAGTGCTTGGCGGTGGTAGCGGCATTTCTATGCCACAAGGACATTTAAGTGTTCCTGTATCTGGATGACTGGCTCCTCTCAGCACCCTCTCCAGACAGCCTGAAAGAGTCTCTCTGTTTCACTCTGAACTTTTGTCCAGCTGAGCATCTCAGTCAATTTCCCTAAGTCCCAGCTAGTACCTTCTCAGCTCCTCCAATTCATTGGAGCAGTACTAGACACAGTCCAGAGCAAGGCTTTCCTGCCATTGGATCAAGCCGAGACCTTAGTTTCTCAAGCCACCCTGGTGGCTCAGGCTCGATGGATCTCAGCACATGCTGTGCTCCGTCTCCTGGGACTTATGGCAGCGGCCATCTCCACGGTACCCCTGGCCAGATTACATTTGAGGGTCACCCAGTGGTCTCTTCGAGTCCAGTGGGACCAGAGGATGGACGACATGAATCAGTGGGTCATGATCTCCAACAGCCTCCAAAAAGATCTTCGCTGATGGCAGGATCTTTCCAACCTGTTAGTGGGAGCTCCCTTCCACTACCTTCCACAGATTCTCACCTCAGGCAGCGGACATGGGTTAGAGGCCATCTGAGGGGACCACAAGACACAAGGGTCCTGGTCCACTTAGGAGCATCTACTCCATATCAACGTCCTGGAGACAAGGGCAGTCCTCTGTGTTCTCCAGGCGTTCCTGTCGCTACTTCTCCTGGGATCACTTCTCAGCCAGACGAACAACATATCCACAGTCTGGTATATCAACAAACAGGGAGGAGCTCGCTCATACCCTGTCTGCAGGGAAGCAATGAGAGTTTGGTACTGGGTGATTCAGCATGGCCTATTCCTGACAGCAGTCCACGTCTCAGGCGTTTACAATGTCCTGGCGGACAGTCTCAGCCGATCAATGGCCAGGGCACACGAGTGGGAGTTAAAGCAGGAGGTAGTCAAAGACTTGTTTCTTCGATGGGGTTGACTGGAAGTAGACCTATTCGCCTCCCCGTTCAACGCAAAACTACCCAACTTTTGCTCGCTCGTTCCTAGGTGTGGTGATTTTTGGTGAGATGCACTGTCTCTCTCTTGGACAGGGAGGTTTCTATATGCTTTTCCTCCCTTTCTTCTCATTCAGAAGGTTCTGTTGAAACTTCTGGTGGAAGGAGCACACTTGATTCTACTTGATTCTGATTGCCCCTATGTGGCCCTTTCAGATTTGGTTCCCACTGTTACAACAGCTGACTCTAGAACCTCCGGTACTCCTGCCATTGTCTCACGACCTTCTGACACAGGAGCAGGGCACCCTGGTGCATCTGAGTCTTCAGTCTCTCCACCTTCATGCGTGGCACCTGTGGACATAGCGGCTTCCCGCTATGGAGTCTCCTCCCAGGTTGCTCTAGTCCTGGTGGAAGCCAGAAAACCATCTACCAGATCCACCTACGCTGTGAAGTGGAAAAGATTTTCGACCTGGACCACAGCCAGGAGCTTGGATCCCTTTTTGTGCTCAGTTGCCCAGGTGTTGAGTACCTTGTACATTTATCGGAGACGGGCCTTAGTTATTCCTCCATCAAGGTCCATCTCTCTGTGGTGTTGGCCTACCACCTCCCGGTGGAGGGCAAAACCTTTGCTCAACTGGAGGTTTCTAAAACCTTTTTGAAGGGTATTCTCCACCTTAAACCTCCAGTCTGGAACCCTGTCCTCCTGGGATCTTAACTTTATGTTAGAAAACTTACTTTGCCCCTTTGAACCGGGTTTCAAATTGTGACATATGCCTCGTAAGACTTTGTTTTAGTTGTCAGCCACTTCAGCCAGAAGGGTCACAGAGCTTCAGGCATTCGATGCAAGGAGCCTTATTTGATCTTTCATAAGGATAGAGTGGTCCTTAGGACTAACCCATCCTTTCTTCCAAAGGTTATTTCGGAAGCAACACTGAGGTGTCGAATGCTGGTCTATTACCCTCAGCATTCCAGCAGAGGGATATCTTTGCACACCTTAGATGTGCACGGATCTGAGATATTAATTACACCACCCGGACTAAAGAGGTCCATAAGTCAAATCAGCTCTTTCTGGCCTTTGCCCCCTAGTGCCAGGGTAAGGCCATTTCAAAACAGACCATATCCAGGTGGCTGGCTAACTGCATCCACTATACTTATCAAAAACATGGAAAGTCCCTTTTGGGGGCAGTTAAGGGTCACTACACTCGGAGTGTAGCTACCTCTACCGCTTTTTTCAGGAATGTGTCCACAGCAGAGATCTGTGCAGCAGCCACTTGGTCATCTGTCCACACCTTCACTAAACATTACAGTCTGGACATTGCCTCTAGGCGCAGAACCCAATTTGGCCTTGCAGTCCTGCAAGATCTTTTGTCCTAAGACAGTACTCTGATTGGCAGACACTTCCTCCTCCCGGAACCTCGTCTCCGAATTTTTCTTTCGGACTGCTGGGTATTCAGTCCTATATGTGAAGACCTACTGTAGGAACCCTCTCGAAGTAAGATATTGCAGTTACGCAAGAACTTACTGTAACAGTAGATCTTAGGGAGAGGTTCCTGCAGTAGGTCTAGTTTCCCACCCACCTTCCCCGAGCTCCTGGATTGTGTCCTTTATTTTTCATCCTGCCTACCCCTTGGGTCTAGATAGGACGCATGGTCCGAGGAGTTATCACTCCTTCCTTTCTACTTACCTTTCTTTAGGTCTCTGGTGGAGAAGAACTGGAGGGCGGGCATGGGACCGCCCCCCTTTTATAGTCGGCCTGACCTCGCGTCCCCGCTGATGAGTGCTAGCTACAAGTTTGCTGTTAGAACCTGACACCAGGGGCGCAGTCCTATATGTGAAGACCTACTGCAGGAACCTCTCTCGAAGATCTACTGTTACGGTAAGTTCTTACGTAACTGCAATTTTCTTATCATTTTAAGGTATTTTAGTTAAGGTATTACGTTGTTTTGCAGCATGTAAAGGAAAGTCAGAAAATATTTTTTTCTACTAGAATGTTAGGACATGTAGTATTTGTCATGTTTTTTTTTTTTTTGCAGAACACAGCTGCCCAAATCGGGACTGTCCTGCGAAAATAGGGACAGGTGGTAACCCTATTGACGGTGTGTGTGAAACTACTGTGAAATTTCTTAGTGATTGAAATGACAATTAAACCCCCGACATTTCACCTAAATATTTCATGCCGATGAATAACTAGAATGTTTTTCTTCCTGCTATTGTTAACCAGTACTGTTACGGTGTGCTTACCTCAAAACCCACGTTTCTGATTACTGACATAGTAATCCCATTCTACAAATAACTTGGATACCATGATTCACTGTTAACTAACCTGTCAAGGAAATAGCTACAACCCCTTTTTTTTTCTTTTTTTTTGCTGGCCAGGAGATAAGTTCAGAAACTGTTGTTTTGACCCTATTAGCTGATGCAATTGTCATATAGTTTTTTGAGCTGCTTCTAAGTTAGGTAGTAATATACTTATAAAATTCTGTTTATTTTATTTTCATCACTGAGTGATCAGCTATTCTGCCAACAACACTGGCTTGCAGTATGAAATCAAGTGCAGCAAAGGCAGAGCACCTGAATGCTGTCTCTTTCTCTCTCTCTGCATGAACGAGCACATCCAGTAGCTCGGTGCCATTCGCACGGCTGCACAGTACTTTGCAGGTGAAGCGTGAGTCTGTTTTCTTTAGCTGATGTCACTCAGACTCGAGCATCTCGGTTTTACCATGCCGAGGTTTCTTCTCCTGATGGCTGTATGTGTAATACATCTGTCTTGTGCTGCCAGCTAAGAAATAATGACACAGAAAGTAGTTCAAACAGATTTCATTGCACAGATATGTAAAAGCCCTATAAGAAGAGAACACTTTTTTTTTTTTTTTTATCTGTTTATGCTCCTGGGAGCCTGGCATGCAGGAGGGGACTCAGTCTCCGGCTCTCCATTCCTCGCCTGACTTCCCCTACAGTCCCCCAGAGGTTCCCCCCATGACAGGGCCAAGGTGAAGGTGCACCGGCTTACCCCCACCCCTGGAGCGAAATCCAGATGCTTGGGGAAGCCGGAACAGGTGCAGGAGAGCTATCACGGAGCCTGCCAGATCCATTTTCCTCACTTTGTTTCTCCGCCCCCCCCTTCCCCACTGACAGCGTGTGTCGGCAATGTGCCTTCCGACTCGCATCTCCTCCGGCGGCCGCCAGAGGGAGATCAATGAGTGGGACAGCAGTCCCTCCCTCCCCATGAGAGGATAGCAGTCCTCTGGATGATTAATCCTCTCTCTCCCCTGCTGACAGCCGGCGGCCCGGGCTCATTCCCGAAGCCAGGTCACCAGTGTGGCATCCAGAGCCTCAACCCTCAGCGCCACTGGGCCAGCAGAAGAGAACAAAGTGAATACCTGCTCTTTAAGCAGCAGTGCATTACTAAGTAAATATTTTGTTCTTACATCTTTTATTATGTTCGCTTGCAAAGGACGCGTACTTATTGGTATCAGTCTGAGCTGTAAGAGGGCTTCTGGGTGTGCACCCCATTTCCACCTATCACAGCTCCAGAATACTGAATTTTCATCAGGTCACACCTATGGAACTTAGCCATCAGGCACTAGGATCCTATGGAAGATTTTTTCTGTAGCAGTCTATCAGGGCCGCCCACGTCGAAGTCGCCTGCCGACGTCGTCTTCTCTGTATAGACATAGGCGGCCTGCTCCCGCCACAGTTTATTCCCACCGACAACTTTCTCACATGGTCTCCTTTGGAAGCCTCGTTCAGTCGACTGCTGAAACTAATATTTTCTTCAACTTTTATGTCTAGATCTGTAAACTTTTCCTCTCTTTTCCATCACTGCCACTGCGGAAAGAAGATTTTTCGGGGGGAGGACCACGATCTTTTTGCCTACTGGCTGTGGCCTACTCATAACTCCAGGGCCTGCACCCTCTGCCAGAAGTTTAACCTGACCACTCCTCTGCGCCAGAAGAGCACCTTCAGAGTTTTCCTTATGGAACAGCAACTAGCCAGTTTGGAACAGGGGGCTATGGGGCTTCTTCCACCCGTTTCTGGCACGCTCTTTGGGTTCACAGGCAGCTAAGGCCCGGGACAAGTCCTCAGGAAATGACAAGGACCGCTGTAGGGACCGTTACCCAGGCTACCAGTCCCTGGGTGCTCCCTGTCAGTCTTCTGGTACTTCATCATCACTCCTCTGGGACCAACTCCTTTCACCACCTCGACCTCGGTGTCTTCCGGACTGATCCAGGTGGGGAAATTTTCTGTGGTTTTACTGGAAGCTAGGCCTTCGTCCTCTGGGTCATTGGCCTCCACCCTGCCAGCACTGCCTGCTTCTCCACAGGCTCCCCAGGTGCTGGGCCCCGCTGCTCCCACTCAGGACAGCGGACCATCAATGGGTGGCCTTCTCTCGACCCCATCGCACCCTGCTCCCACAGGGCTGTCGACAGCTGGGCTTTCCGCAGCTCCATCATCCTCTGGCCCATCGGGGCTGTTGACGGATTGCTTCTCGCCCTCTCCGTTGCTCCCGGTCATGACTGTCATTCCTCAACCCATTGTCTACCTCCACTCTATTTTTGCTTCCATTACCACTGCATTGATCAAGCAGTTTACCCTGCACTTGCCTTGACTTCGGCCTCATTGCCAAGTCGGCCTTTTCTCCTGGTGCTCTCGCAGACATTGTCAGTGTCTATTGTCTCGCCCATGGCTCAGACCAGGTTGAAGGGGAATAGCGCCCTGATCTCCTCCTACCTGAGGAGGAGAAAGAGGAGGTGGAAGAAGGGGCCTACTCCTCTGATAGGTCCACTGCTTCTTCCAGGAGCAGTGGCTCGGAATATCAAACTCCCCAATTTCTCCCCCCCTCCCCAGGACGACCCCGGTTTTTACAGTATTATGAAGCAGCTGCAGTCTGCTATGGGGTTCCAGACCGAAGAGGATGATGCCACCAGGAGGAATCTGGTGGACTTCCTGGAGATTCCTGAGTCTCCCCCTAAAGTCATCCCTCCTTTACTCCAAGCTCTGGATGGCGCTGCCCAGGCAGTCTGGCATTGGCCCATCTCTGTGCCTGCCATGCCCAGGAGGGCGGACAAACTATACCAGGCCCCATTGGGAAACCCTTCTTCACCGCCAAGCCTGAGATGGACCGCGTGGTTATTAAGGATGCCTATGACCATTCCAGGGTGCCCAAATACCTTAGTTCCCTCCCCCCTGACGAGTCCAGGAGGTTGGACTTATGAGGTAAAAGGACTTTTGCCTCAGCTACATTGAACCTTAGGATCTCAAACTATCTGTGTTATTTAGCTAAAGATCAGAATTCACTCTGGAAAAAGGACAGAGCTGCAGTTGAGGCCATCCCTGAGGGATTCTAGAGACAGGAAATCCTCAAGACCCTTCAGACGCCAGAGGATATCAATAAGCACCTCCTCTGTGCCATTTACAAAATGTCTGACACCACGGCCAGGGCGGCTGCCTTGGGTATCTACTGTAGGAGGCACTCCTGGCTCCAGGTTTCTGGGTTTGCTGCAGATGTGTGGCAGAAGGTTCTGGACGCCCCTTTTGTGGCCTCCAAGCTGTCTGGCCCTGATGTTCAGGATGTTATTAATGAGCTGCATGCCTCAGGGAGGGCCCTCAAATCTGTGCACTCCATGTACTATACTATAGGCATCCTTAATAACCATGCGGTCCATCTCAGGCTGGGCGGTGAAGAAGGGTTTCCCAATGGGGCCTGGTATAGTTTGTCCGCCCTCCTGGGCATGGCAGGCACAGAGATGGGCCAATGCCAGACTGCCAAGGCATCACTGGAAACAGGGGAGGTACCCAAAGACTGGAGGACAGCAGATGTAGTCCCCTTATACAAAAGTGGGAACAAAGAGGAAGCAGGGAACTACAGACCAGTCAGCCTCACCTCGGTAGTGGGGAGGATCATGGAAGCACTACTGAAGGAGAGATTGGTGGAACATCTGGTTGTCAATGGACTACAGGACCCAAGGCAGCATGGTTTCACCAGGGAGGTCATGTCAGACCAGCCTCGTTGAATTTTTGACTGGGTGACTAGGGAGGTGGATCAGGGAGGGCAGTGGACATGGCCTATCTGGACTTCAGCAAGGCCTTTGACACTGTGCCACATGAAGACTATTACACAAACTGGGAATATGGGTGTGGGCAGGACAGTAGTGTGGTGGGTAGGTAACTGGCTGGGTGGCAGGACACAGAGGGTGGTGGTAAATGGCTGTCACTCCACAGAGGAAGAGTGACCAGTGGGGTACAACAGGGATCAGTGCTGGGACCGGTCCTATTCAACATCTTCATCAGTGACATTAGCAGGATCTAGAGGCAGAATTTCACTGTTAGCTGATGACACAAAGCTCTGTAACAGAATAGACACACCAGAGGGTGTAGACAGAATGAGAAGCGACCTGCAGAAACTTGAAGAATGGTCAGGGTTTGGCAGTTGAAATTCAATGCAAGAAGTGCAAGATAATGCATATAGGGCACAAAACCCTGGCACAACATATCAGTTGGGGGTGAGGATATAGCATGCACCAAGCAGGAGCGGGATCTTGGGGTTGTCATCTCTGATGACCTCAAGGTAGGGAAACAGTGTGCCAAGGCAGCAGGTAAAGCAAATAGGATGCTGGGATGTATAGGCAGGGCATCACCAGCAGGAAAGAGGCGGTTATAATTCCACTATACAAGACACTAGTGAGGCCCCACCTGGAGTACAGTGTACAGTTCTGGAGACCATACCTACGAAGGGACATAGACAGGGTAGAGAAGGTTCAGAGGAGGCAACAAAGATGGTGCATGGATTGCATCACAAGTCCTATGAAGACAGGTTGAAGGAACTGAACATGTACTCCCTGGAGAGAGGAGGAGAGAGGATATGATAGAGACATACAAGTATCTTACAGGGAGGAACAGGGTGCAGGAAAACACTATTTTAAGCAAAAAGATGTTCCAGGACTAGAGGGCATGGGATGAAGTTGGAGGAGGACGATTCAGAGGAAACATGAGAAAGAATTTCTTCACAGAGCGGATGGTGGACAAGTGGACACCCTGCCAGAGGAAGTGGTGGGGGCTGAAACAATCACAGGATTTAAGAATGCATGGGATAGACATAAAGGAATTCTGGAGGTCAGGGGTAAGGGGCAACAGACTTCTAGGAAAACAAACTGAACTTACAAGCTCAAATGGGCAGACTGGGTGGGCCACAGGCCCTTATCTGCTGACACTGTCTATGTATCTATGTATCTACCCAGCCCAGAAGCCGCCCGAGGCCTTACTTTCAGAAAGTCTGTCAGAAGTCCAGCTCTAGTACCCATCCACAGAGAAAGCGCAAAGCCAGTTCTTCCCTACCCACCCCTTCGCCCACCACTGGTGCCTCTGCCAAGGTCCCCAGGGTCACTGGCTCGGCTCAGGCCCTTGGCCCTGCTTCAGCCTGACTCCATGTTTAACCCCCCTCCTCTAGTCTCAAGCCTCGAGGAGGCGGTAGGGTGTTGCTTTTCCCTCCATTTAAACTAGTGGAGGGACATCACTTCGGATGCTTGTATTTTGCAGCTTGTGCAAAGAAGCCACACTCTGGAACGGCCTCCCAGTGTTCATCTGGGGCCAACCGGCTGTCTTCTGGACCACATTCCAGTCGTAAGGGAAGAGATTCACTCTCTTTTGCGCAAGTGTGCCATAGAAACTGTCCCGCGGGCACAGAGAAACGAGCTTCTATTCCAGGTTCTTTGTGGTGCCCAAACGGATAGGAGATCTTCATCCCATCCTGGACCTCAAAGGGCTGAACCAGTATATCCAGTACAAGCAGTTTCACATGGTCACTTTACCAGGCCTACTTCCTCTGATCAAGCAAGGAGACTGGCTTTGTTCTCTGGACATGCAGGATGCGTACCTGCAAATCCTGGTTTATCCCCCTCACCGGAAGTGTTTAGCGGTGGTGGCAGCGGCCCTCCGCCGCGAGGGCCTGTATGTGTTCCCGTATCTGGATGATTGGCTGTTAAAGGCCCTGTCCAGGGAGCTCTTGCTGACCACCTGGTACCGGACCCTGCAGTTTTTTCATCCTCGGGTGTCATGGGGAACCTTCCCATCTCAGCGCCTGCAGTACATAAGTGCGGGTCTGGACTCATCCCAGAGCAAGGCTTCTCTGCCCTAGGACAGGGTGAACTGCTTGATGGCACAGGCCTCCCTTGTGGCTCGGGACCGGTGTGTTAGTGCCAGGTCCTACCATCGGCTCCTATGCCTCATGGCGGTGGCTATAATCATGGTGCTGTTGGCCAGACTTCATATGCGTGTGCCCCCGTGGAACCTGCATGTTTAGTGGGACCAGTTCTCCGATGACTTGAATCAATTCATCCTCATCTCCTCTCCGGTTTAAACAGAAACATAAAAACATAGAATTTGACGGCAGATAAGGACCGCTTGGCCCACCCAGTCTGCACATTTCCCTACCTAATGGATAAGCTGCAGATCCTCGTTAACCAACTGCCTACTTCTTCCTACCCCCACCCCCTAGAATTGCCTTATGACTGTCCCATGCATTCTTGAATTTCACCACTGTTTTTGACTCCAAAACCACCTCCGGAAGGCTGTTCCATGCATCCACAACCCTCTTTGTGAAAAAAATACTTCCTTACATTACCTCTGAGCTGCCCCACCCCCCCAAATCTTCAAATTGTGCCCCCTTGTTCTTGCATACCTCTTTTTCTGAACGATGCTACACTCAGCAGGTGAGCATTCTACTACCCTCTTGGACTTTGTTGATTCCCTTGTGGTACTTGAAAGTTTCTAGCATATCCCCCTCTCCCTCCTTTCCACGAGGCTATACATATTAAGCTCCTTAAGTCTCTCTTCATATGTCTTCCAGAGCAGACCCTGCACCATTTTAGTTGCCCTCCTCTGGACTGCCTCCATCCTGTTTATGTCTTTGCAGAGATTGGGTCTCCAGAACTGCACACAGTGCTCCAGATGGGGTCTCACCAGCTGTCTGTACAGAGGGGTGACAACTTCCTGTTTTCTACTGGTGATGCCTCTCCCTATGCATCCCAGTATCCCCCCAGATCTCCTTACTGCCCTCTCACATTGCTTGCCCACCTTTAGGTCATCTGATATGACTACCCCCAGGTCCCTTTCCATTTTTGATGCTGTTAGTATATCATCCCCCATTGCGTACTTGTCCCCTGGGTTTTTGTTTATCCAGGTGCATTACTTTGCACTTCTTAGCATTGAATCTTAGCTGCCATACATTTGACCATTCCTCCAACCTTGCCAAGTCCCTTCTCATCCTTTCTACCCCACCTTGTGTATCACCTCTGTTGCAGATCTTTGTGTCATCTGCAAAGAGACATACTTTTCCTTCCAGTCCCTCTGCAATGTCGCTTATAAAGACATTGAAGAGGACCGGTCCTAGTACTGAACCCTTCGGGTACCCCACTAGTAATCCTCCTTTCTTCAGCGTGGACTCTGTTTACTGTTACCCTCTGTATTCCATTCTCCAGCCAGTTCTTTACCCAGGCTACCATATTAGGACCCACTCCCAGGCTGGCTATCTTGTATATTAATCTTTTGTGTGGGACTGTGTCAAATGCCTTGCTAAAGTCTTGGTAGGCCATGTCCACAGCTCTTCCCTGATCTACTACTTTGGTCACCCAGTCAAAGAAATCTGTTAGATTCGTCTGACATGATCTTCCCGCTGTGAATCCATGCTGCCTTGGGTCCTGTGCCCCTCTGGCCTCTAGGTACTCAATAGTTATTTCCTTCAGAAGTGATTACATCATTTTTCCTATCACTGAGGTTAAACTAACCGGTCTGTAGTTTCCTGCTTCTGCCCTGCTCCCACTTTTGTGAAGTGGAATCACATCTGCCCTCCTCCAGTCCTCGGGTACCACCCCATCCTCCCATGATTTGTTAAAGAGGGTAGTCAGTGGTGTCACTAGTTCTACCCTTAGTTCTTTTAGAATTCTGGGATGAATCCCATCAGGCCCCATTGCTTTGTCCACCTTCAGTTTTAAGAGTTCTTTCAGAACCCTTTCTTCTGTAAATAGGCTGGTATAAACTCATGTATACAGAGTGTTTCTGTTGTTTGGTTTAGGTACCTCCCCCTCTTCATTTGTGAATACTGAGCAAAAATATTTGTTTAGTATCCCTGTCTTTTCACAGTCACCCTCTGACCCCCCCCTCCCATTTATTAAGCCTCACTATCCCTCCCTTGGCCTTTCTTCGCTCCCTGATGTACCTATAAAAGGTTTTATCCTCCTTCTTAACTGAGTTGGCCATCTTTTCCTCGGTTTGGGCCTTTGCTGTTCTGACTGCTTTCTCAGCTTCCTTTTGCTTTAACTGATAGAATTCTCTGTCCTGCTTCTTCTGTGATTTCTTGTACTTCCTGAATGCCTGCTTTTTCTTTGGATGTGCATAGAATTCTGTGTTGTTATACACAGGATATTAAGGACTGCAGGAAATCCAAGTAATTGTTTCTTTTGTCCCTGGGAAAGGGGGCCTCCCAGTTTCAAAACTGTGCTTGTCCAAATGGTTAACCAACTGTATTACTTTTTGTTATAGGAAGTACGGTATGGAATTTCTTTGGACTGTCAAGGGCCATTCAGTCAGAGGTATGGCCACACACTGTCTGTTTCTGGAATGTGTCCACTGCGGACATCTGTGCTGCTGCCACTTGGAGTACTGTACACACTTTCACCAAGCACTGCAGTTTGGACATTGCCCCTTGCAGGCGGGCAGGGTTTGGTCTGGCCATGCTTCAGGGCCTCCTTTCTTAGGTCTCTAACCTTCTGCCACTCATCGTTGCTTTGCTGTCAGCACTGTTCGGGACTCGTTCCATAGGTGAGGCCTGATGAAAGAGATATCCCCGATGAAGATAGGCAGTTGTGTAAGAACTTACTGTAACAGTAGATCTTCGAGGGAATCTCTTTCATCAGGTCATGCTGTCCCACCCTTCATCCCCCTTTTTTGGTCCTTTCTTTATTGAGATCTTGGATTAACACCTTTGAGTAGGAAGCTCTTTCATAGGTTCCACATCAAGTATGACACAAACAAGAATACAGATATCTTCCACAGATACAGATACACCAAGAAGCAATTGAAAACTGTCTCCGGGGAGGGGAACAACATTGCTAAGATCTGTAAATGCTTTGTTGAAAGCGTTCACGATGGCTTTTGGGTCCACGATAGGGGTGCCATCGATGTTCAGCATGTTCAGTGTAGTTTTGGGGTCTTTACCAGTGATGTCTTGGATGTTCTTCCAGAACGTCCTGCTATCGTTCCAGGACGTAGAAAGGACTTGCTTGAAATACTGGCTTTTAGCAGAACAGATAGCACAGGTACCCTCATTTTTCGCTGCTTTGTACCTCTGTAGGTTAGCTTGTGTCCCCAGCGCTCGAGAGATGTGCCAGACGTGATCCCTGTGTTTTAGTAGATCAAGAAGAGCAGGGGTGATCCAGGAATTATGGGTTCCCTTAATTTTTGTAGTTTTGAAGGGGGCATGCTTATCGCAGGTTGCATTAAAGAGGTCAATGAAGAGTTCCAATGCAGTGTTGACGTTGCTAGCTTTTATACATTAGACCAATCGGTGATCCTCGGGTCAGCTATCAGTAGCTAGAGGTGTCCCGGAATGAGGACCCGGCTAGTGACAGTTCTGGCAGGGGGCTTGCGGTAGTTATTGGACCAGTAAAACTTAACAGGGGAGTGATCACTAATACAGTCAGGTAGAACGGAGATGCCCTTGATATTATCCGGCTGGTTAGCTAGCATCCAGTCCAGTAAGATATTGGTCCCAGTTTTGTAGTTCCCCCTGGTTGGGGCTTCTAGAGGCTGGAAAAGGTGGATAGCAGATAATGCATCCTTGGCATCAGTGGCATTAGGGGAGAGCCAGTTTATATTAAAATCTCCAAGCATTAGAAATTCTGAGTGAAGGCTCATCACTCTTAAGGCGTTTATTAAGGACGCAAAACTAGGTTTAGTGTGCCTTGGAGGGATGTAAACAGAAAGCATGGTGAGTTTGATCACATATCCACCACCATGCTGAGAAAGGTGATCACATCTAAATACTGTGTAGCCAGGAAGTAGGATTGCTGCATCAAGGGCATTAGGAGTGAGCCAGGTTTCTACTACCGAGAGTACGTCTGGATTGTGTCTGGCTGTCCATACTTGTAGTCTGTCAAGTTTTGGAAGAAGGCAGAAAATGTTTAGTGACGCCACTGCTAGACCACCAGTATTTCTTGGTGAGTGGTTTGAGCAGTGGGGAGGTCCAGGATTAGGATGTATATTGCCCAAGAGCAATAAGAGCAGCACTATTAGTCTTTTCAGGTATTCCTTAAATCGTTTTTTGGAGCAGATGTGTAACCTACGGTTAGCGTGGTGTCACATGGAGGTTCCCTGCTTAAAGGAGATTTGATAGAAGATTGCCAAGGCGTCATGCCAGTGGGGATGACAGAGCCAAGACCCATCGGCATTGAGTGAACCCCCATGTAGCTTATGTGTAGAGGAGATCAGATTTTTGGGGGGTTATGGTACTATAGGTATTGGCCTTTCTGTTCCAGGCGGGTATTTAGTGTTCCAGCCTTATGTAGAGCTAGGCACTCTTATCTCTCTCTCCTTGGTTCCCCAGGGGTAGCCAAATGGGAACAGTTTCCAGAGGGAACAAACTGAGGAGGGAGCAGGGCTGCCTACGCCTATGTAGGGAAGATGACGTCAGCAGGTGACATTGGCGTGGGCAGCCCTGATAGACTGCTTCAGAAAAAGGCTTCCATGGGATCTTAGTGCCTGATGTCTGAGTTCCATAGGTGTGACCTGATGAAAGATTCCTTCAAAGATCTAATATTACAGTAAGTTCTTAAGCAACTATACTATCTCCTTACTAATTCCACCCTCTCTCCACCTGTCTCCTCCTTTTTCTCTTTGAAGTCCTTGCCCAACCCCAAGGCTGCAAAATGCAGGGTAGAGGGTTTTCTTGTGCACTTCCTAATTCCTGCTTGAAATCTTGCCTCTGCTTTTTATTCTACATACTATATGCTACTGTTTACTACTTTCATATGTGCTACTGTTTAGAACTTTGTGTCTCAGGGAATGGCAGATATTTTGTATAACCTGTCATTTGCATACCCATGATGTAGTTCTTGCAACCCTTGGTATTGTATTTCTTGTGCATGGCAAAAAGCAAGTAAAACAGATGCTCTAGCATGTTCCTGCACTTGCTGATCACTTTAGGTAAGGATCTGTATTATTCTGCTTACCTGCGTTTTGAACAGTAAAATTAAAGCATTTTTGTCATTAGAACATAAAGAAGGCTTAACAGATGTACTCCAGCCAGCGAACTGATCAGGTTGCTTTGTAAGGAATGTGAATAATTTGGTATCATTGTAAACTGAGAGGGCTTTGGGTGTGTGTCCTTTTTCCCCCCGCAATCACAGCATCAGAATACTAAATATCTTCCATAAGTTTGCCTACTCTGTGCTTTTTTTTTCTGCATTTCATTTTGGTGCCTTTACCTAATCACAAGGCAAACGAGTAACAGTCTAAAGAAACAACCTTATGTGTGAACCTCTATATTTCTCAGTCATGACAATTTCTCTATTTAAACTCCCATTATTAGTTTAATTTTAACTGCTGTGGTATCTATGACCAACAACTACTGTATACAGCAAATATAAGCAAGCAAACATTTGGTGTTGGCCACTGCTTGTTCTGTTTTAGATTTGTATTTTTCTCCAGCCGCATAAGATGCCCGCCACGGTTCCCCCTTTTTTTTAATGAGTCTGCTTTAGCAATGTTTTTTAGTTTTTTATATTGGCGCTTCTTTTATATGGGTACTGGGCTGGTGAGAACTGAAGTCTGCATTCAGAGGATGGCACGGCTTTGCTTGTTTTGACTGGCACCTATGGCCTGGGAAAAGGTGCTTTACTCTCAGTTCCAGGTGGCTCATTTTTTCCCTGTAGGGTCAGATTGGAACTTTCAAGGCACTTTCCTTCTTCTCCATCTGATATAAAACATTCTTGAGTCTCGTCAGACCCATGAGGAGCCTCCGCCCTCACGTGGTCTCCCGCATGCAGAAGGCTGAGGGTACTTGTTACCTTCACGATGATCCAGCTTATCCCTTATTGTGAAGCTTGATACTGTGACCCATAAGTATGAATCAGTGGCGAAGATTGATTCATACGAACATGTGAAAAATTACATACTTATTGTGATTGTTGATCTTTCAGAATTCAGTATCTTCATCATTGATTCAGATGTGCGTCCGTCATCCCCTGTACAGCTGAGAGTTTAAGACCTCTGGCAGCTCATCTTGTGGGTACTGTACTGGTAGCACTTTTGTCTGCTTATCTTGTCTGCCTTGTTCTTTAGTAGTGGTAATTTTTGTGTTAAAAAAAGGGGGACTGAGCACTCCGTTGCTACTTGGCTTCTCTACTAAACCAGAAAAAAAGAGGGGATAGGTGGCTACCTTGCCTCCATTTTTCCTCCCTCCTTCTCCCTGGCTGGAATATATGCCACCTCTAGGGTATATCCCTGTTAGCTGCTATATGCAGCATGTGCCATGGGCACCATCCAGTCTAACTCCCCTGAGCAGGTGCTTTGTCTGTTGAAGGGTGCAGTGCACTTGCGTGGATCACTGTACTAGCTTCACACAGGGTACATCCCTGTGGTCACAGGGAGAAGCTGGGCATGTTCTTTCATGCTGGAATTTTTGGTTGATGTCGTTTATCACTTCTCTCTGACCTCTGAGCTTTGCCCGCTCTGCCTAGAGCATGCCAGAGGAGATGGCTGCAACTTGCCTCCCTAGGGCTGCTAGTCCTGCATCTCATATTCTCTCACCCCACTTATCTTCTCTATCTTACACAAAAGAGGGTTATGGGTTCACTCTTGAGCCTATTCAGATCCTGTTAAGATGCATAGAGTTGTCCTTTTGGGAGTCCAGATGTCATTTTTGTCCTTTTTATTTGGGGAAGGGGGGCATTTTTGCCACCTCGTTTGCAAGGGGACCCCAAGTAGACTGTCCTGTCTTTGCTGCTTCTGTCAGAGTCCTTTTATCAGGGCATCTGCCCCTTCTCTTCTTATCACTACCCACACTCCGTCATGGCTAGTGGTAGAGGCTCTGGCTCATTTTTTAGACCCACTACCTTAGTGCCACCTAGTAGGCCCAACCCTCTCCTGGTGAACAGAACTGAGGTGCGTGAGGGAGATGACGATAGTTATTGGCAAGTGTGCTTGGTGCCATGTCAGGTGCATGTACATGGTCAGTAGCAGACTTCGGCTCCCTTCCTGTAGGAAAAAAGCTCCCGCGGGGTCCTAGTGCCTCTGTTCCTAGACCCTCAATATGAATCAATTTTGAAGATAAACAATTATGGTAAGTATGTAATTTTCATTTCAAACCCCAGGAATCCCTCGCTTAGGTTAAGCAACAGCAATCATTCCCCTGGAATGAGCAGCCCCGGAGCTCTTAGAAGTTTATGCAAATTATGGAATTTGGAATTAATTTCAAACTCTGCTGTGTGGTCATTCTCAACTCTGCACTCTGTCAGATTTGTTTCTTCGCTTAAAGAGAGCAGTCACCCTGAAGCCATTCTCTACGCTTCCTGCTAGTTTGCGGTTTAATTTTCTTACATTTTGTAGGGTTTAAGTTTTTTAGTTAACATTCTAATACTCTGCATTAAAGTGTTATTTGTTAGATTTGTGTTATTTTTCTGATCTTCTTGGACATAAAGTCTCCACCACTCATTCACACTGATAGAAACTACGCTGGAGGCGTTAGGACCCAGCGGGAGCCAAAAATCTTCAGGAGGGCTGGGCGCCTAGGTAGGGCCATGAGGAGGCGGCACGTGAGCCAGCTCACGTGCAAACTACCTGAGCAAACCCGCCAACCGCCTCAGTTCTTTTTACCGCCGTCAAGTGCTTTCAGTGACAACGTTGCTACTACCAATCGAGTCAAAACTTCATGTCTGACTGACAGCTATATTCTTCAGTTTCGATTAGTTTTTTATTTTCTTTATCAGTTTGAAAGAAAAATAAATAAGTAAATTTATTTAAGTAAATTTTTACGTCAGAAGAAGTCTTCAGCCCTCCTTTGACAGAGTCGACCAGAGCAGGGCAGGTGACGATAAGGAGACTTTGCATGAAAGCTGTGTTGTCAGCAGGGCTGGGTCCGCCACTCTCTACGGGGGGGGGTGGGGTCTGACTATAGGCAGTCCAGTGCTTGGGATGGGCAGTCTTCCCGAAAGCACAAAAAGAAGCGGTTCCATTCTCGATCCTTGTCGAGAACTCGGCACTGCTCAGCCTCGAGTTCTTCTTCAGCCTCCCGGTCAAAATAGAAATGACACCACTCAAGGTCACCTTCTGGTACGTCAGCGCATTGATAGTCGGTTACCAGTAGCAGGGCCCAGACTCTGTCCCTTCTGGGGTCCCTTCCGGCCGTGTTTCTGGTAGCAGACATCCTCGACTCTGGAGTCCCTCCCAATCCACTGGGGGGTTCTCCAGTGAGCAGTTTCACCATTGGGCCGTTCTTATGGAGCAGTGGATTTGGCGGTTGTCCTGTCTGCCCGAGCTGGTGAATCCGTTGCTGGGGCCTTTGGGTCTGTCTATTTTGGACCTGCGGGCGGGGTGGTTGGAGCTTTCTAGTCGCATGGTGCCTTTGGTGCCGTCGATGCCGCACTCTGATGTTTATCCTTCTCATATGGCTGTGGCACAAGGGTCCACTCCGATGCCTTTATCTCCTGCTGAATTTCTTTGCTTTTCCTCAGCGAGCCAAGGGTTGGGAACTTCTGGCTCGGCGCCATGTCCTGTGCCAGTGCCGCCTGTACGTTTTCGGCGCCAAGGGCGCCTGCGGTACCGCATGCAATCCAGGGGTTTTTGACTCTGATTCGCAGTGCTCCTTCTTCTTTTCCTCCTTTTTCTGTCTATACAGATCTTCGGGACTAGTAGGAGATGAAGTTGAGCCTGATCCTGATCTTTGATTGGAGGATGACTTTGATGATGATTCCTCCCTAGGGGTAGTGAATAAACCTACTCTTATAGCAGAGCTTCTGATCGAGGACCTTTCTTTTAAGTCTCTGCTTAGAAACATGAATACCACTGTCTCTCTCTCTGTCTCCAGACTTCCGAAATCGATCCTGGGAAGTTGCGTCTGCAGTACCTGCACGTTCCGGACATTCCTGTGGAATTGACTCCCCTATGCAACCCTTTTTTGAGACACTCTTGCAAATGGTATTGAATAATCTGGCACTTATTCCCTCTGTGGCTAAGTCTACAGACAGGAAATATGCCCCTCCCAAGGAGCGACCCATTCTGGCCTCGCAAGCCTTTGCTGATGCCATAATTGTCTTGGCAGAGAATGACAAAGCCGTTCTTCCACAAGAATCTACGGCAAATCCAATAAATAAAGAATCTCGCAAAATCGACACTTTGGGAAAGCGAGTCTTTGCTGCTTCCGCCCTAGGCATGTGCATTGCTTGCTACCAGGGCTACTTCTGTCAATGTGAGTATACACTGTGGCATTCACTCAAGGCTACTGTAGAAGCTCTTCCAGATTTGGAAGTTAACACAGAGCTTCTTCAAACCATTACTACTGAATCCAATAATTGACAGCTTAAAGCTGCCATGGATGCCTTTGACACTGCCTCCAGAGCAGCAGCAGCGGCCAGTATTTGCACCCGTCACCACTCTTGCTTTCACACCTCTGGCTTCTCAAATGATGCCCAACAGAAGGTTATGGCCTTGCCTTTTGATGATACGTACCTGTTTGGTCCTCAGGTCGATCAGGCGCTAGAGACCACACAGAAGACTAGAACGGCCATCAAAACAGCCAGACCACCATCTGCAGCCCCTCAAAGGGGCAGAAACAGGCGTCAGTTTCATAACCATCAGTCCTTTTATGGTAAAGGCAGAGGGGGCTTTAACAGAAACTAAACCCCTCAGCCGCAAAAGAAAACGCAGCAGAAAGTATAGGGTCCCAAAGGGCCTAGTGCCACCCTCTGAGATCCCAGCCCAAGTCCCACCTCAGCTGTCTGAGGGGGACTCTTCCTTGGCAGTAGGACGGTATCTGACTCAGTTATATGACCGGTGGAAGTCAGTCACATCAGACAAACGGGTGCTCAGAATAATCCGCGAGGGGTACTCTAAATCTGTCGGAAACCCCTCCAGATCATCTACCCAAATGACAGCCCAGACTGTCTCTCAGTCAGACATTCTTGCTTCCGAGATCCAAGGCCTTCTAAGCAGGGCAGTAGAGGTAGTCCCACTGGATCAGTGGAACACAGGTTCTAGGAGTGTGGATATGTTGTTCATCCACACTCTGGCATGTCCCTTTCCCCTTTAAATTCACCGGAAAGTCTTCAAGCTGGCTCCTCTCACCCACGCGGGTGATAAATACCTCGGCTCCATCCCATGACACCAGATCTTCCTTTCCGCTGGAAGATTCAGGTTCCCTCATGCTTGTTCTGCAGTTCGTAGGCCCTGGATTCTCAACGACGGTTTTCACCACAATCGCTTTCTTTAAAACTCATCAGAGTTTACGATTCTGATATGAGCGCATCGGAAATGGAGGACAAGTCGTCCCCTGAATATCGCCGGTGTCCCTGCGGACAGAAAATGTTGCGCACCGATCCCCACCTCTCGTGTGTCCATTGCTTGGGTGTTGTGCATGACACCATTTCTTGCACCATTGGTCTGGCCTTCCATCCCAACATCCTGGGTGACCACAAGGCGCGCCTAAAACTAGGGAGACCGGAGCTTCTCAATCCACCGGTGAAATCGAAGGAGGCCAGGTGGGCGGTTTCTGCAACCGCGGGATCCGCCGAGCAGCTTGACCAGATGGCGGCTTTCGAAGAGGAAGCTGCTCAAGCTTCGGCCAGCCTAAGTTTTTTCATGCCACTTATCCTGGGTTCCACCTTCACTGGGTCCTTTCGGGAGCTGTGCCAGTCTCTCCCCACCAGAAGTGAGGAGCACGCGGGCTTGTACTCCTCCCGCCCTAAGAAAAGGGACAAGGACCCTAAATCTACTTCTGCCCGAAGAAGACACTCCTGGGATCAAGAGCGGTCTGATTCTCAGGATCTTGCGCTTCCTCGGCCGCCGGCTTCTTGGATCTTCTGTCAGGCCAAGGCATTGAGGCCGAGGACACGGCTGAACCGGCCGAGATTTCTCTTAACCCGATTGAGCCGTTGTCGCAGACTCCTGTCACCGACTCCTTGGAAAGGACACCTATCCTTTCCTTCCCGAAGAGGAGACCCAGCCCTTGGGTATCCCGATCAAGGGAAAGGTGCCAGAACCTCACTTGTCACAGACTCCGGCTTCTCCTGATCGAACCAGCCAACCCCGTCGGTCTCGATCGAGGACCAGGACTCTTTCGGTCAAAAAAAACGAAGAAAGGTCGCAAGCACTCTAGAAAGAGGCGGCGCCACCGATCCTCATCCTCCTCGGATGAGGAGAGACTTCGATGGAAACTCTGTCAACGTTATGAGGATCTCATGTAGCAACAGCTGATTCTGACCGGTAAGAAACCATCTCCGCCAGCAACACCGGCCATTACTTGGTCTCAGCCTCTTAGGCCAACGCCGACCCCTCCGGAACCGAAGATTCCGGTTCCTCCACCCGTACGGCTGGTACGCATTCCAGCTCGGCATGTTTCGGTCTTCCACCGATTTTGGTGGAACCACCGCCTAAGCAGCCTCAGGAAGGGGCTTCCTCAAAGGAGGACAGGACAGACACCGGCCTTCCCCCGTCGTCTGGCTATTATGGTGGTCCCCGATCGCCCTTGGCGTATCGAGGGAGACATAGGTGGGGAGACCCTTATATCCTCATCCTTCGGACTCTGATGCCACTGGTCTGCACTCTCATCTGGGGGGATGACGAGTCATCAGTGGCAGGCTTGGAGGAAGGTCCTTCCTCCTTTCAGGGCATCCTCCGCCTCATTTCAGAATTGATCGGGATGCCCTTAGAGCCCATCCAAAAGAAGGCAGAGTACCCCCTCACGGATATCCTCAAGAGGGGGGATACCCTAACGGAGGCCTTTCCAGTAGCCGAAGCCATTGTTGGCCTGGCCCTTAAGCTATGGCAACGCCTGCCTCTTGCCTAGCTCTGTCTGCCCACATGGCCTGCAAGTATATGGTACCCATGGGGTCCCTAGCGGGTTTCACAGAGCACCCCTTGGCCAAGAGCCTTGTGACTGCTTCTGTGTTTAGACGCAGACGTAGCTCAGCTGACACCGACTGCCCCTCCGGACAAGGAGTCCAAGTATATGGAACATTCTGCCCGGAAGGTTTATGCGGCCTCATCCTTGGGCCTTCCTCAGGCCAGCTCAGTTATGATCATGGCAAAATTCTCTCATGCCCTTCTGGGGTCACTAGATGAAGTCCTCCCTCATCTCCCAGTGGACATGCAGACCACGGTTAAGCAGGTCTGTGACCAGGGCTGTGCTGTTGCCAAACAGCAACTCCAGACGGCCCTGGATATTGGAGATTACTGTGCCTGCTCCTTAGCAGCCACGGTGGCCACTCGCCGCAGGGCCTGGCTGAGGTTATCCTCCTTTCCGGCGGATACTCAGTAAAACTTATAGGACGTGCCCTTCCTCGGCGCCGACCTCTTTGGTCCAGGAGTGGCAGGTCACCTCCAGCATATAGAGCAGTCCAATGCCACTTTGGATGCTACCTCTGCAAAGGGTTCTTCAGGCAAGAACCAGCAGAAGCACAAGAAGAAGCTCTTTCGTCAGTCTTCCCCTGCGGTTAGACAGCTCTCCTATCAAGGAGGTCAGCAGCAACAGCAGAAGGCTCAAGCTTGGCACCCCAGGCCCAAGCAGGGTCCTCAGCAGCCCCGTAAAGGAGGCCAAGGTGCCAGTCCAGGAGCCTCCTCCTTCTCCTCTAAGCCTGCTCAGTGACGGGTCAGGGGTTGCCACCCCATGCCCATCACGCCAGCTCCTGGTCCTCCTGTAAATGGCTTCACCACTTCCTTTCCGCCTCTGTCCGCATCACTGGACAGGTGGATTCTAAAGTGGTCGGCCAGGGACTGCCTCTAGAATTCGAGTAGTACCCTCCCAGCCGAGCCCGTGCCCCTTGGTAGGAAAGGATCTCAGCTCGCACTCAGTCGGCCCTTCGGGACGACATTGCTTAACTCCTCCGCAAGGAGGCAATAGCTCCAGTGCCAGATCCTCCTACAGACCCAGGCTTCGTGTCCAGGTACTTCCTGGTGCCCAAGCGGATAGGGGGTTGGTGCCCCATCCTAGATCTCCACGACCTAAAACAATATCTCAGGTCTTGCTTCTTCCGGATGGTAACTCTGAGCCAGATCATACCATCCTTGGAGCGAAACGTGGTTCTGTTCACTGGATCTACAAGACGTGTTCTTTCACGTCTCAATCAGTCCGTCCCACCACCGGTTCCTCCGCTTCAGGGTCGAGGGGACCCTGTACGAGTTCCGAGCAATGCCGTTCAGCCTGCCATCTGCCCCTTGGGTCTTCACCAAGTGCATTGCAGTGGTGGCAGCCCATCTTCGGCGTTGAGGAGTTCGGATATACCCCTATCTCGATGACTGGCTCCTGGCGGTTTCTTCCCTTCAGGAGGTGGAGAGGTCCAGGGATCTGGCCCTCCGAACCTGCTCCCAACTAGGCCTCCTTATCAACGAGGCCAAGTTGGAACTCGTGCCCTCTCAGGTGATGGGCTTTACTGGGGCAGAGCTCGACTCTCGCCAAGCCAGAGCTCGGCTTCTGGCAGACAGGATGGAGGTTCTCTCCTCCTTTGCCGAATCATTTCTGGTTGGGCACTTGCGCCCTGCCTGGGACTTTCTGCACCTTCTGGACTACATGGCGGCGTGCACCTCGGTGGTCCATTTAGCCAGGTGGCACATGCGCCTCCTTCAATGAGAGCTGGCCGGCAAGCGGACTCAGCGATATGGTCACTTCGATCAGTGTGGTACGCTCTCCAATGGTGGACCGTCCCAGACCAATTGCAGGAAGGGATCCCATTTGTCCGACCTGAGCCGACGGTCGTCCTGACGACTGATGCCTCTCTCATGGGCTGGGGAGTCCACATGAGGGACAACAGGGCCCATGGGTTCTAGACCCCCGAGGAGTCCTGATGTCACATCAACCTGTTGGAGCTCAGAGCAGTCAGACTGGCCCTGTCAGCTTTTGCTTCTCAGCTCCGGGGTCAAGTGGTTCAAGTCCAGATGGACAATACCTCAACAAACAGGGCAGCACGCACTCCCGTCTGCTATGCAAGGAGGCGCTCTGAATCTGGACCCTTGTCAGCCGGTTGGAGGCGGATCTCCGTGCTATCCATGTGGCAGGAGTCTCGAACCAACTGGCGGATGCTCTCAGCCGCATAGGCCAGACATCCCACGAGTGGTCTCTACATCCAGAGGTAGCTTACAATCTGTTCTCCCGTCGGGATAAACTGTTGGTGGACCTGTTTGCCTCCAGGGAGAACACCAAGCTGAGACTGTACCATGCCCACCCCGCTCAGCAGGGCTCGCTGCACGGGGATACTTTCTCGAGGCCATTGACCCCAGGCCTCCTCTACACCTTCCCTCCATTTCCATTGTTCCACAAGGTGCTCCTCAAGGTAAGGAGGGACAAGGCGAAGGTGATTCTGGTAGCCCCAGATTGGCCGAGCCAGTTCTGGTATCCAGATCTCCTCAGCCTCAGCTGCGGGGCCCCGGAGCAGCTTTGTACACACCCGGACCTGATATCATTGAACCTGGGAAAGGTATTCCATCCGGACCTTCAATCCCTGCACCTCACAGCCTGATACTGGAGCGGCTAGAGTTCCAGGCTCTGGGTCTTTCTGAGGATGTCTACACTGTGGTGGAGGCATCTCGTAAGGAATCGACCAGGAAATATGCCTTCAAATGGAAAAGGTTTTCCATTTGGTGTCAGGGTAAGAGTCTGGACCCCTTATACTGCTCTGTGGCTACCATTTTAGACTACCTTTGGTCTCTCTCCAAAGGGGGTCTACAGTCATTGACCCTTAGGGTGCACCTGGCAGCCATTTGTGCTTACTGGGCGTGGGCCGGTCAGCCGACATTGGCACAGGAGACAGTGGTTGGGCGCTTTTTCAAAGGCCTGGATCACATATCCCCTCCGGTGCGTGAACTTCCACCTCCGTGGGATTTGTTGCTGGTTTTGGCAAAGCTCATGGGCAAGCCATTCGAACCCATGCACAAGTGTGAGCTCTCACACTTGTCATGGAAAACGGACTCCTGGTGGCTATCACATCAGCCAGAAGGACAGGGGAACTCCAGGCGCTGTCGGTGGACTCCCCTTATCTGGTCTTACACAGGGACAAAGTTGTCCTGCACCCCAACCCGAAATTCCTTCCAAAGGTGGTGTCAGAGTTTCACCTTAACCAGGTGTTGACTCTGCCGGTATACTATCCTAACTATACCTCGGATGTCGAGTACAGGCTCCATACTCTGGACCTGAGATGTGCTCTTTCCTATTATTAGGAGAGGACGGCGGAAATTCGTGGAGAGGTTCGCCAGCTGTTTGTCACCTATGCTGAAGCCGCTTCTGGCAGGCCTGTGGCTAAATGGACCATTGCGAGATGGATGACATCATGCATAGGTCTGTGCTATGAGTTGGCGGGCAAGGAGCCCCTCAGAGGGATAAGAGCTTATTCTACCCGTCATACTGCTGCATCGGTGACTGCTTCCAGAGACATCCCTATCCAGGAGATCTGTTGGGCTGCTACCTGGAAGTCAGCAAACACCTTCATTACCCACTACCACATCGACCTTGAGTCATGCCGGGATGCTGGTTTTGGGGCCTCGATTCTCCAATCTCTGTTTCCTAAATAGAGGGTGTGCGCCTTGCCTCCCTCCTCCCGGAGAACTGCTTGGAGTCTGCGAGAGAGTGTGGATGAACAACATATCCACGCTCCTAGAAGAACAGGTTACTCATCTGTAACAGAAGTTCTAGGAGTGGTATATGTTGTTCATCCACATGCACCACCTTGCTTCAGTCGGGCTAAGATCTAGCGTCATGGGGCGGAGCCGAGGTATTTATCACCTGGGTGGGTGGGAGGAGCCCGCTTGAAGACTTTCCGGTGAATTTAAAGGGGAAAGGGACATGCCAAAGAGTGTGGATGAACAACATATACCACTCCTAGAACTACTATTACAGGTGAGTAACCTGTTCTTTCTACTCTTATTGCTTCCTAGTTCCAAAGAAAACAGGCGGCATGCTCCCTATTCTTGATCTCAGGAAGTTAAGCAAGTTCCTTTACAAGGAAAAGTTCAAGATGATATCACTCGGCACATCCCTACCTTCGCATTCGCCCAAACCAGCACAAATACCTCAGATTCGTAGTGTTGGGTCGACACTACCAATTCAGAGTCCAGCCCTTTGAGCTATCCTCAGCACCTCGAGTTTTACAAAGTGCTTTGCAGTTCTCGCAGTGCATCTGAGGAAGCTTGGACTTCAAGTGTTCCCGTAGCTGGACGATTGGCTTCTGCCAAGCCCCTCCAGACAGGAGACTCAAGAAGCCGTAGCGACGGCTTCACAGTTCCTTACGTCCATGGGAGTCCTGCTAAATTTGGGGAAAGTCGCAGCTATAGCCCTCCCAGCGGCTCCCCTTCATAGGAACCCTTCTGGATACCTCTTAACGCGAAAGCCTTTCTTCCGGAGGATAGAAGGAGCGGCATCCTCCAGATGGCCCGCTTCATCAGAGAAATCAACTCGGTCTGAGCTCTCTCTCGATGTGGTGGTTGCTGGGTCTCATGGCATCCTCAGTGTTCACTGTGCCTCTGGCACACCTTTAGATGAGAACTACTCAGTGGATGCTTAGCACTCAGTGGTCACCGACCACACACCCACAGCCCTTTCAAAGGTGACAGAACCGCTGAAATGGTCGCTGACCTAGTCGACTCAGGAGGACAACCTTCGGGAAGGTTATCCCTTCACCCCTGTAGATCCCCAGATCTCCTTCGCCACAGATGCGTCCCTGCTGGGACGGGGAGCTCACTGTCAGGATCTCCACACCCACGGTCATTGGAGTCAGGATGAATCTTAGCTTCACATAAATATTCTGGAAATGAGAACCATCCTCTACGCAGTCCGGACCTTGAAGGACATACTCTGTCACAAGAGCATTCTCCTTCAAATGGACAACAAAGGCAGTGATGTACTACATCAACAAACAGGGCAGAGCACACTCTTACCCTTTATGCAGGGAAGCGATAAGAGTGTGGGAATGGTGCCTAGAGCACAAAGCTCTGATCCAGGTGGTCTACCCCCCAGGAGTACAGATCGATCTGGTGGTTCGTCTCAGCAGAATGGAGACAGACCGTCATGAGCAGTCTAACGATGCAAACATCGTGCAGCCACCCTTCGAAGAATGGAGAACTCCAGACCTGGACCTTTTTGCGTCCCCACTCAACGCAAACTGCCCCTCTTCTGCTCCAGAAATCCAGGACCTGCCGTTTTTTGTCAGGATGCATTCAGACTGCAGTGGACAAGATGCTTTCTGTACACATTTCCTCCTCCTATTTCCCCTAGTTCAGAGGGTGCTGCTCAAACTGTAGGTGCAGGGGGGCAGACTGATCCTCATCGCCCCATTCTGGCCTCATCAGATCTGGTTTCCTTTAATCAACAGGTTATCGGAAACCTCTCTAAACAGCTTCCACTTCTTATGAGCCTTCTGACCCAGGGCCCTGTGGTCCATCCCAGCCTGAAGTCCCTTCACCTCCATGCCTGGCTCCTGAAGCGATAGAGATGAACAGGTTTAACGTTTTACGTAGGGTCTCAGATATCCTGTTAGCTGCTCGCAAGCCAGCTGCCTGGAACACTTACACAGCTAAGTGGAAGTGGTTCTCCATCTGGTGTGCAAAATCCTCCTGGTATCTTTTCCTGCCCACCAAACGAAGTCCTAGAGTATTTTCTAGATCTCTCAAACACAGGCCTGCAATACTCGACTGTTAAGGTTCATCTCTGTGCAATCTGAGCGTACCATGAGCCCATACACTTTGTCTCTGGCTCAGCTTCATGTGCTCAAGAGGTTTCTTTTTTTTTTTATAATTATTTTTTATTGTTTTCAGTTAAAAACAACAACATACAGTATACTCATATCAGATGTCACATATATCTTTCCTACAATACATCCAATGTATCAGTTATTTGCAATCTAAACAATCTGGAGTTCAGATATGGGGTATTCCAACAAGGTTAACAGTCCAAGAAAATGTCCAGAATATGCTGCACTCTGCACGACTTTGGGCGGTCCACTTCAGAATATAAATTGTCCACAGAAGTTGCCACAACAGCCTGTTGTTATGACCCCCACTCCAAACATTTCAACTTCCATAACATACTAGTGTCCAGAGAAATATAGCTCCATTTTCCCCAAGACATTTTCTTAACCAGATTAGTAAAATTGTGTATCAAGGTAGACCATTGAACCTAGAACCTTAGGATGACTACGTAATTATTCCATTTATTTAGAGTATCTTTACACCCTTTACAGTATAGATACTATTAAGGAACAGTGGAAAAAAATCATATATCACCTAGCTTCATTTTAATTAGTAAGGCTGCCTTCATTCTAATGAAAAAGAGAAAGACAGTCGTCTTACCAAACTGAAAAACTAAGCCGTGTACAACAGTCAAATGAAGGTCTGTATCTGCTATGAAAAAAAGTAAGGTATTGTGACTTAGCTAAACAAAATGTTCTGATTATCAGGTTCTTCAATTCAGGTTTTTTTCTTCTCAGTCTGACGACTCCTGAACTCTCGCCTGGTCAAACTCCCTTGTGATAGCGTCTGCCTTCTTTCCAGCTTCTTCTAGGTCTGTAAATTGAAACGTGTGGCCTCCATAATGGATACGCAGCCTGGCAGGCATGAGTAGGGAATGGGCCACCCCCAGACTTCACAACCTGGCTCTGACCCCATCAAACGTCTTTCTTCGGGTTCTTGTTGTGTATGATAGGTCTGGGAATAGATGTACTGTCTTCCCTTGAAAGTTAAAAGAATCTGCCTCCCTAGCCACTTGTAATACACAGTCCCGTATAGTAGGGCTAGTTGTAACAAGGAGAACAGCCCTAAGCAGACCAGCTTGATTTGTGGGAGCTCTGGGGGAATCCGCTAAGCCTTCACGAAATATTCGGCTGCGTGCTCCACCTTGAGATGCAAGGCTTCCGGTAGCCAGATTTGTAGAAATTGCAGAAGATTGTCTCCTTCACTATTCTCTGGTAAGCCTGCCAGATGGATATTTGAGGCCCTCTGTGAATTCTCAGTCACCTCCAATCTATACAGCAACTGAGCATTTTCCTGCACCAGTTTTGTCGTTGCAGTTATTGCTTTAATTGCTGTCGTCTCTGCAGACTGCGCGGTTTATTCGCTGCTTCAATTTTGGAATCTTGCTCGGTGAACCTGGAGAGTATAGACTCAACTTTCATGTCTATGGCCTGCATAGATCTTTGCAAGGTCTGCCATGGTGGTTCCACTCCCGATGTTAATTTAGCAGCTCCCTCCACTTGGTTTGCATCTGGAGGCTGTGGTTTTGAAGCTCCCGTTTGGGTTCTGTTTGTATGCCCCATATCTCTATCTGGTATCGTTCTGCTCTGCTAGGCTTCAGAAATTCAGTTCCGATCTTAGATTTTCGATAGTCTGCCTAAAAATACAGTGTTTTATAGGCATTTGTCTTGGTTAGATGCTAAGCTCACATGGAACAGGTCTCGTCAGTAGATGTGCTCCACAGCGCCCCTCCCTCCCCCCGTCAAGAGGTTTCTTAAGGGCATTCTACATACCAGGCCACCAGTCAGGTGACCAGTAGCAGCCTGGGACATTAACCTTGTGCTAGACATGCTCACCCATGAACCTTTCAAGCCCCCTAGCTACTTGTGAACTGAAATTTCTAACTTGGAAGATGGCTTTCCTTGTAGCCATCACTTCCACCGGCAGAGTGTTGGAAAGACATGCTTTGTTCACAGACCCCCCCCCCCATATACTGTATATCACAAAGACAAGGTGGTTCTTAGGACCCACCCTAAGTTTCTACCCAAGGTTGTCTCGGAATTCCATCTGAATCAACCCTTGGTCCTTCCTACCTACTTCGCGAACTTCCAGAATGAGGGAGAGCGTATCCTACATTCCCTGGATATGAAGAGAGCCTTGCGGTTCTACTTAGGCAGAACTAAGGAAATCTGCACGTCAAAACAACTGTTTGTCTCCTTCAGCACAGCCCAGCCTAGCTGGGTCAGCCTGTTGCTATCAGATGTATTTCAGCATGGCTAGTGGCATGCCTTCGCCACTGCTACTCCATGGCACAGGTTAAGCTGGAAGGCAGAGTACACGCTCATTCTACCAGAGCAGTTGCGGCATCTCTGGCAGAAATCTGGAACATGCCCATTGCAGTCATCTGCAGTGCGGCCACTTAGAGCTCCGTGCACACTTTCGCAAAGCACTATGCCTTGGATGTCCATGCCAGGCAGCATCAGTCCTTTGGCAGGACAATCCTCAATGGGCTTCTGTTCTAAGTGAGCTCCTCTCTCCTGCTGCCTGTCTCGGGAGATTATTTTAGCTCGGTACTCTCCCATCAGTGTGAATGGGTGGTGGAGACTTTATGTCCAGGAAGACATGTAAATTACGTACCTACCATAATTCTTGATCTTCTTGGACGAAGTCTCCACCACTCATTCACACGCCCACCCGCCATTCCCCAAGCTCACTTATCTGTCTGTGGTCTTCACTCCCTCAATTGCTGGACTGTGAAGACCCTGTTGTGTTGACCCTTCTTACATGAGTCATTCGCACTATCTTATGTCTGACATACGTTAGTTTACGCCGTACCTCCTCAGTAAAAAAAGTACTGAGGCAGTTGGAGGGTCGACGCCAGCTAGCCTATACGGTGCGAGCCGGGCTTGTGGTGTTGATTCCTGCGGCCCTACCTAGGTGCCGGCCCTCCTGAAGATTTTTGGCTCCTACTGAGTCCTAGCGCCTCCTGCATAGTTCCCATCAGTGTGAATGAGTGGTGATGACTTCATCTAAGAAGATCAAGAATTACGGGAGGTATGTACTTTACATTTTTTCTCTGGTTCTTAACCAATTCCCAGGAACCGGAGATTTTTTTTTGATGTGGTTCCATGTTTAGGGGAACTGCTGTTTAAAATATTGTAAAAAGTAAGTAAATATTCCTGTTTACAACTGCTTTAGTGATTTTACCATAAATTATTCTCAGCTCCTCTTTTTAGGAACCATTATGATATTTTTTCCAGTGCTTCTTCGTTAAACCTTTTTTGAAGTTACTTTTTTTTTTTTTATTTCTTTATTACCTCCTTGTCTTGGGGGGGATCCTATGGTTCCCCTCTGTCTGGCTTTGGCCCTCTCGGCCCCTGCACCAGCTGCAGTCCAAGCTCTAACCCTTCACCCTACCTTCTCTTGGTCACTTCACAGCAGGTACTTACCCGCACACTGCGGAAGACCTGGAAGCCGGGCTTGGGGGGAGCTAATTTGAGTGCATCTGCTGTAGCGCCGTCAGGGCTGGCCTTCATGCGTGCTGGAGGATTCAGGTTTTTTTTTTTGGTACCCTTGATTGCCTCTGTGGTGCAGGTGTGCAGTGATGTCACGGACCCTGCCGCTTATGCTTTTGCATGCTACACGTCCGACGTTGGCCACGCCAACCCACACTGTGACCCCGAAGCATGCACCAGCCACTGCCAGGAGCCAGTACCTCAGTGGTAGTTCCTCCCACCCTCCCTGGAGGAGGAGAGCAGTCCATGGGATGCTTGATCCTCCCCCGCCTGACCCTCACCCGAGGTTACCCGACCCGGGTCGACGGCGTGGTAAGAGGTAAGGCACCAGTGCCACAGCCCTCTACACCACCAGGCCTGCTTGAGGTACCTTTTACTTGCTGTTCGTTTTCAAGGACTTAAACTGCATTCATTTTTTTAAGACCCTTTTTACGTTTATTGGGCTTATTGCATTTTCAGTTTTGTTACTGAGAACCAGAAATTCTTTTTTAGGGGTTCTCAGTGTTTGGCATGACTGACGGGCCCAAAAAGAGGACAGGATCTACATGCTTTAAAAATTGTACATTTTGTTTTGAGCTCATGGCAAAGGCAGACTGCCACGAGTTGGGCTTAAAGTGCCTGGGTCCAGACCACGATATTTAAAATTGTGATCTCTGTAAAATGTTTTGTCGTAAAACCCAAAAGGACCAGAAATTTAGACGTCCTTGTGGCTTTTCAGTCTGCCTCAGCATCAGCAAAAGGCTCAGGTGAGGGTCCAGACCCTCACAACAAGGAGTAGTCCCTGTCAGAGGGGACAGAAAAGAGAGCTAAAACTGTTAAAGATGGTTCAGAACTTAGGGTGTCCGAAAGGGAGGATATGGCAGCTGGTTTCAGTGCAAAAAAATGCAAAATTATGCAGTTATTTTTTTTGTTGTTGTTGACTCTGTTTATCCTCCATCACTGGAGCCCCAGACTCTCCAGTGGGGCACCCAACTGACCTGATTCTACCCACCTGAAATCCCCAGCCTACCTACCGGATGGCAGGCAGCTTCCCCCGCTCATCCTCGGTCCACCAACCCCCTAGATCTAAGCCCCCAGGACGGGACCACCAACTGCTACCGATGACCTTTCTGAACATCTTGTGGGTGGCCAGGACTCTGCGCAGGGAGCATCCAGAAGCAGGCTGGAGGATCCGGTGTTGGGCGTGGTGGTTGGTCCCTCAACCCACCTTAGCCTACTAAGGTTCCAGGGTTTTTTTCTTGTTTGACGTTCCACAGAGCATGGATATGCAGTGATGCCCTACACACGATAGGCGCATTCCCGCCCTGTGTGTAAGGCGACCACCACTACTCTACCCTGTATATGTGCGCTGCTAGTTGTGGCAACTCTCTGCCGCCACCAGGAGCTGCTCAAACTGCAGCAAGCGACCCAACCTTCCCCCAGGAAAGGAGAGAAGTCCTCTGGACGCTCAGTGCTTTCCTGCCCCTGCCGACGACCTGAGTCCATTCCCAAACCCAGGTCACCGGTGTGGCGCGAGGTGTGGCATCCTGTGCCTAAACACTCCGCGCCACCAGGCTGGCAAAATTATGCAGTTAGGGCAAAGAAACCTAGGGGAAGAGTACAAATGGGTGGAGTGGTATTGACTATTACCAGACGGGGGGGGGAGGGGGTAATTGTATCAGATGACCTAAAGGTGGCCAGGCAGTGCGACAAGGCATTCGGGAGGGCTAGTGGGATGCTGGGGTGCATAGGGAAGAATATCACCAGCAGAAGGAGGGAGGTGGTGTTACCTCTGTATAGATCACTGGTAAGACCTCACTTAAGAGTACTGTGTCCAATTCTGGAGACCACATCTCCTGAAGGACATAGACATAGTGGAGGCGGTCCAGAGGAGGGCGACTAAAATGGTGCATGGTCTGCATCAAAAGCCCTAAGAGGAGAGACTAAAGGACCTCAGTATGTACACTCTGGAAGAGAATAGGGAGGGAGGATATGATACAGACCTTTAAAGACCTCACGGGGGTAAATAAGGTGTAGGAGGAAAGTATTTTTCAGAAAAAAGTGTTCAAGAACAAGGGAACATGCTATGAATCTTGGGGAAGGGGGTTGTAAATTCAGGAGCAATGTGAGGAAGTACTTCTTCACAGAAAGATGGGTGGATTCCTGGAACAACTTCCAGCGGAGGTGGAGGAGGCGAAAACAGTGGTGGGGTTCAAGAATGCATGAGATGGTCACAAGGAAATCATACTGGAAAAGAAGTAGGGAAGGGAGAAAGAACTATAGATCAAGTATGGTCTTCGGTAATAATGTAGGTAGAGAAAAAGTAGGCAGACTGGGTATGCCAAGCGATCCTTATCTGCTGTCAAATTATATGTTTTTATGAATCCACAAAAAATAGGAGCCTCTGAGCAGGCACAGAAGACCATGCCTGTTAAGCAGACAACAAAAAGAAAAAGGTGTCACTATTCCTCCTCCTGAAGAAGGAAAGGAGTCTCTGGTGGACACAGAACAAATGCTGTCACTAGAGGACATGACAAAGACATGGCGGTTTCTTTGGGCATTTCAAGCTATTGGGAGCTTCACAATTATGCCTGTCCCCCTCCCCCCAGGCACCAATTTCATTCCCAATGCCCGAGGAGGAGGTAAAAATGTACTGTGACGAGGAGGAGGGAGAACCTATAGAACCAGATGGTTCTCCTGATCAGGAATTTGGCTCTCTCCTAAGCCTTTGGAAGACTGTACCTCACATTATATCTTTGTAGGGCATATGGTAAAACCGTGAGGATGAAGATGAGGTAGAATTTATGGATATGATGGGCTAAGCACCCACAGGGAGATTGATGCTGCCTATCCACAAATCCCTCAAGAAGGTCACTTTCAAAGTCAAGTATCATAATTTTTCTGTGGCCATAATTTGGGTTTTTGGAGCCAAGAGCCAGATACCTTCCACTTCCTGATTTGAAGACATGCCCCAAGCGCTGTCACGATTTGTGATGTAATAATATGGAGAGCACTGGGGTGTGCTCCATAGAGTAATAGGAACCCTTTTCCTCATTCTTTAACATTTTAGGAGCTGATTTCAACAAATCAAGTCCACCACTCCGCTAACAAGGGCCTTACTAGTTGAGCTGTGGCCTTGTTGCGTTAAAAATCAGCAGTCTGAAATGTTCAAAAAAGGACTTAAAAACAGGTCCTTATTGGACTCTGTGTAGCCTGCCTCCAGGCATGTCTCTAAATTAGGAAGTGGAAGGGGTCGGACTCTCAGCTCCACAGAGCCAAATTACGGTCCCTTCCCTCCCAAAACATGCTCACAGAAAAATTGCACCAGTGGACTTTGGGGCAAGTAAAATTCCTATATTGGTTTTACACTGAGCACCAGAAAAGATGCTCTTTAAATCTAATATCAGTTTGCTTATGTGAGCAGTGCATTTGAGCATAAATTCCTTTTAGGATGTGTTGTATATAGTATGTATAAAACTAAGTGATTTTTGGTACATGTTGCTATATTTGCTTATATTGTAGGGCCATTCATTCCCCCGAGAAAGCTGCTCCATAGATGCAGTGAAACATTGGGATATTGTTTAATGGACTGAGAGGGAGCGGTGTCCTCTGAATAAACTTCATGAATTGCGATACAAAGAAAACTGGTCTCATGGTGAAAGCTTTGAATTTATCAAGAACCTAGACCTGCACTAGAGACTTTCAAACACTCTGTACTCATTCCTAGTACTGTCGGCTGAAGGAGAGGCCACTTTTGATTGTTAGCAATAAACTGGAGCCACCGATATTGATTGAAGCACATTGTTACAGGGCTAGGACAGCAGGTTGGGTGGAAAAAGCAGAAACCTTAGTGGCTGTATTGTGCAACGCAGGCACTTGTCCTCCGTGTGTGTGTATGTAAATATATACAGACTAGATAGACCAGATGGCCTTCTTCTGCTGGCTGGCTTTATATATATATATATATATATATATATATATATATATATGTATATTTGAAGATCTCACTTTGAGATAGAGCTCTTGCAGCAGGTAACACCACTAGGACTATGCCTCCAGGCACTAGGACACCACAGAAACATTCTAGCTAGCAGTCTAAGGCAGGGGACTGCCCCCCTGACATCACCCCCGATGTCACCCATGGTATAAAGGGGCGGTCCCCCAGCACCACCCCAGTTTTTTCACCACCGTCGACCTGTGCATATCGGCTTCATGGATGCCTCCTGCTTCCAGTCGACCGCCATTTTCACACAACAAGGAACTCACAGCAAGTTCACGTTCCAGGAGATCAAAACACCGTAACCGACAGCCTGAGCCACTCTTGGTCTTAGGCTCACAAATGGGAGCTACTACAGGATGTAATAGACCTTTTCAAAAGGTGGGGCCTTCTAAAACTGGACCTCTTTGCATCCCCACTCAACACCAAACTGCCCAATTTCTGCTCGCTAGATCCAGGGCCTGGTGTTTTCTGGTGAGATGCGCTGTCCCTCTCTTGGGCAGGGAGGTTCCTGTATGCCTTCCCTCCCTTACCACTACTTCAGAGAGTGTACTCAAACTATAAACAGAATGAGCTGTCATGATTCTCCTAACGCCATTCTGGCCTCGCCAGATCTGGTTCCTGCTGCTCCAACAGTTGCCATCGGAACCTCCAGTTACCTTGCCCCTGTCTCCACGCTTGCTCTCACAGAAACAGGGAACTCTAGTACACCCAAATCTTCAGTCTCTGCACCTGCATTCATGGCTCCTGCAGACCTAGTCAGGGACAGATATATAGGGTGTCTTCAAAGGTGGCGGAGGTCCTAGTGGCCGTGAGGAAATCCTCGACTAGGGCCACATATGCCATGAAATGGAAATGCTTCTGCCTGTAGCTGTTCTCCCATTTCCAGGATCCTTTCACCTGCCCGGTGAATTTGATACTGGAGTACCTTCTTTCCCTGTTTGACAAGGGTCTCAGCTGTTCGTCCATAAAGGTACACCTTTATGCACTGTCAGCCTACCATGTACCTATGGAGGGCAGGACCTTGGTGCAATTGGACTAGTCCAAGACCTTTTTGTATGGTATCATGCATATCAAACCTCACAGGTGGGACCCCATTCCCACTTGGGACTTTTTATTTATGTTGGAGAAATTGCCTCCCTTTGAGCCAGCCGCAAGTTGCAAAAAGGTGGGGAGGAGTGGCCCTGTATGTTAATGAAAATATCAAAGCTACAGAAATTCAGAATACACATAAGGAGCCAGAAGAACTGTGGGTCACCCTGGAAACAGGAAATGGGACAGCCATAAGAACTGGGGTTGTCTACAGGCCCCCAGACCAGAGGGAGGACATAGACACATTACTGTTAGAAGATATACAAAACATGACAGCTAAAGGGAGGTTCTGATAATGGGAGACTTCAACATGCCAGATACAGATTGGTCAATACCAGCAGGAACATCTGCCAGAACTAGACTCATAGTGGATTCCCTGCAGGGGGGCCTCAAACAACTGGTACAGCAACCCACAAGAGACAGGGCTATCCTAGATCTAGTACTGACTAACAAAGAAGGGATCACAGATCTCCAGGTAGAAGGTCACCTGGGGCCAGTGACCATCACATGGTATGGTTCAATTTGGCTACTACATCTAAATCATCCCATTCCAAGGCAAAAATATGGGACTTCAGAGGAGCTGACTTTGATAAGATGGCCAACAGAGTTAAGCTAGCCCTGGCAAAAGAAACACAGGTGAGGAGGTACAGGCAAAGTGGGCAAGCATTAAGGATACAATACTTGAAGCAACATCCCATTGTGTTAGACAGAAAAGGAAGTGCAAAGAAGAAGGAAACCACTTTGGTTCTCAAATACAGTAGCAGAAAAGGTCAGAGCCAAAGGCTGGCCTTCAGGAAATATAAGGGAACACAGCGGGATGAAGATAGGAGGCATACCAAACTGCCCTAAGGAAGCAGGTAAGGCAGTAAGGCAGGCAAAGTCCCAAACTGAGGAAACACTAGCACTAACAGTAAAAGAAGGTGACAAGACTTTCTATAGATACATTAGTGAAAGGAGAAAGTCCAGAGGGGTATTGCTAAGCTTAATGGAGAAAAGGGAGCATGTGAGGAGGAGGACCCTGTAAAGGCATCTATCCTAAATAGATACTTTTGCTCAGTATTTACTGAAGAGAAGGTAGGGCAGGGCCCACAGCTCAGCATCATGGACACAGGGGGGAGGGAGGTGAGCACTACTCCCTTCACAAAAGAAAGGGTCCTACAAGAGCTTGCTAAGCTCAGGGTGGATAAGGCAATGGGACCTGATGGCATACATCACAGGGTACTTAAGGAGCTAAAGGAGGAACTAGCAGAGCCATTAGCAGAATTGTTTAGTGAGTCTCTGAGCACAGGAGAGGTCCCAGAAGACTGGAGAAGGGCTCATGTGATCCCGCTCCACAAGAGTGGTAGCAGGGAGGAGGCGGGAACTACAGACCAGTCAGTCTTACCTCAGTAGTGGGCAAGATTATGGAGGCACTCCTTAAGGAAAGGATAGTGCAACACCTGGAATCCATAGGGCACAGGATCCAAGACAGCATGGGTTTACAAAGGAAGGTCCTGTCAAACTAATCTCATAGATTTCTTTGACTGGGTAACCAGAGTGGTGGACCAAGGGGAGCAGTTGATGTCGCCTACCTTGACTTCAGCAAAGCTTTTGACACTGTTCCACATAGAAGATTGATAAATAAGCTAGGTAGGCTCGGGGTGGGTCAAGTTGGTCAACTGGGTGCAAACTGGTTGACTGGCAGAAAACAGAGAGTGGTGGTAAATGGTATACAGTCAGAAGAGATGCAAGTCACAAGTGGGTACCTCGGGATCAGTCCTGGGCCAGTCCTATTCAACATCTTCATTAGTGACCTCATGAGATGGACTAGAGGGTAAGGCTTGTCTGTTTGCAGATGACACCAAGATCTGCAACAGAGTAGATGATCCAGATGGGGTGGGCAGAATGAGAAGAGATCTGGATAAACTAGCAAAATGGTCAGAAGAGTGGCAAATGGGATTTAATGCAAAGAAGTGCAAAATCATGCACATAGGGAAGAGAAACCCTAAGCCACTTATAGACTGGGAGGGAGTTGCTAGCAGTCACAAAGGAAGAAAGAGACTTGGGCATCATCATCACTGATGACCTAAAATCATCCAAGCAGACCTCTAAAGCAGTAGGTAAGGCTAGGGGTGTTAGGGTGTATTAGTAGGGGTATCACAGTAGTAAGAGGAGGTAATAATTCCTCTCTACAAGACATTGGTTAGGCCCCATCTGAGTACTGCGTGCAGTATTGGAGGCCACACCTTCACAAGGACATTAACCAAATTGAGGCAGTCCAGAAAAGGCAACCAAAATGGTGCAGGGACTGCATCAGAAGACATATGAGGACAGATTAACGGAGCTCAGTATGTATACCCTTGAGCAAAGGAGGGAGAGAGGTGATGGATCGAGACATTTAAACACCTTAAGGGCATAAACAAGGTGAAAGAGTCTAACATGTTTAAATATAAGAAAAATAGCAGGACAAGAGGACACAGCATGAGATTAGAGGGAGGCCGATTAAGGGGAATGTGAGGAAATTCTTTTCACAGAAAGGGTGGTTGATGCATGGAACAGCTTACCACAAGAAGTGGTGGCTATGAATACAGTGCAGGGCTTCAAACAGGCATGGGATAGGCATAAGGGAGCAATATAAATGACTATGAATAGATAGGTCACTGACAGAGCAAAGGCCGATGGCACATTTATAAGGTAGAAAAAGAAATGGGCAGACTGGATGGGCCTTGCGGTCCTTATCTGCCGTCAACTTCTATGTTTCTATGTTTCTATGTAAGCTACACTTCCTGTCTGGGAAAGCATTGTCTTTGGTTGCAGTTACTTCTGCTCAGAGGATTTCCGAACTTCAGGCTCTGATGTGCAGAGTGTCTTATTTGATTTTTCACAGGGATAGTTTCCTTGCGTACCAGTCCTAAGTTTCTCCCGAAGGTAGCGTCCGAGTTCAGTCTTAACCAGGACATTCAAATTCCAGTTTACTACCCAGAGTACTCAAACAAAGGGGAGGTCCCGTTGCATACTCTGGATGTTCACAGAATGCTTTGTTACTATATAGATAACACTCGATCTCCTAGAAAGACAGACCAGTTATTTCTTTCCTTTGCCCAATGAATGTTAGGGGCACCAGTGACTAAGCAGACATTGGCCAAATGGTTGGTCAGTTGCATAGCTTTCTGCTACCAGAAGTACGACAAACCTTTACTGGGATCGGTTAAAGGTGTCACCACTAGGGGTGGTGTGTGTGTAAAAATATATATTATAGTGGCACGGTAGTGCCACTATAGTTAGGGTTGAGTACCCCATTTAAGGTTAAAGTGTGAAATTGTGCAGCTTAATAACTTTGCCATCATATGACTAATTTGCCTGAAATTTGGCAGGCACGGAGCGGTACCAGAGATCTCTGGATCTGCCAAGTTTCGTAACAGTCCGATAAACGGTTACAGAGCTATAAAGCGCAATAGAAAGACACATTTAAACTTTTTTGTGCATTCTTTGCTTGCACCTACAGGTCTCATGGTTTGTGCAGCCGGTCCAAAACCTTCAGGGAACATGCAGCCGGTGTCCCTAATGTGCCTTCCGAAGATTTCGTGAAAAAATATTACAGTTCAAAAGTTATTCAAAAAGCAAGTTTCCCATTATAGTCAATGGAAAAAGTTAAAATGTTTGACAGTGTCGCAAATGCAGTTTTTAGTGTTGCAAATGACCCCTGTAGTGTCGTGAGTCAGCCATTTTTTTTTTTTTCAGTTACTGATCACAGAAATGCTTGCCATTTAAATTTGGGACCCTCTAGAGACACAGTTATTTTTGTGTTCACCTAGTTGAGCCCTGAGGATACTAGCCATGTCTTTTTTTGGGGGGGTTAAACACCCCAGAAATATATTTTTCAAATTTTTGTAAACTGTAGTATTGCAAAGTAGTGTCGCACGTGCGACACTTTCGTGATTTTTTTTTTACGAAAGTGTCGTGATGTGCGATCCTACTTTGTGACACCATGCCCAAAGAATAGGAAATCTTTGCCACCCTGCTGCAAAAGAACGGTTTGGTCTTTTGGGCTGAAATTTGAAGGGAAGAAAGCCAAGATCCCACAGATGTGCCTTTTGGTGGTTTGGTGACAAAATATTAGAGGGCTGCAAAGTTATGGTTCTCCAAAGCTGACTATTTTTCGATAGACCTACATTACGGCATCCGCTGCGCCTTTCAGGGACCGTATCTCAGAAACGCTTTGAGATACGGATTTTTCAGTGGAAAAATGCTTTGCGCCCCCCCCCCAAATTAGGGGGCTAAGTGCAAAACTAGCCAGGAAAGTCATAAATTATATGAAAGTTTTATTTTTTTCTATGCCATACAGTTCCTGAGATATAAGCAATTTAGTATTCCAAGTGCTCATTTTCTGCTCCGAGGCCCATTATTATGCATACATTCTTTGTATTCACTGTTCCTCTCTGCAGCTTTTTGGGGAAAAAGTTATGCGCTCACATTGTTGTGTTAGCGCCCGCTTGTGTTTCTGTAACCTTTGCGTTAGCATTCTGTCTGTGCCACTGTGTGCGTTAACCTTTGCATTTTCGTTTGCGTTACTGTTACCATTTGCATTTCCATTACTGTTTCTGTTTGCGCTTCGTTTTGCATCACCATGTGCATTACCATTTGCGTTTGTGTACGCTCTTCCATTTGCGTTAATTTTGCCGTTATCTTTGCTGTTACTGTTAGTATTTGCATTTCCAATTGCGGTACCGTGACCGTACTCGTTACCATTTGCGTTTCCATAAGCGCTTGCATTTGCATTTCCGTTACTGTTCACTTTGGCTTCATCATTGCTGTTACTGTAACTGTTTGCATTTCCAATTGCGTTACCGTTTGCATCTTCGCCACCATTTGCGTTTCTGTTACCCTTAGCGTTTGCGTTTTCGGTTGCATTTCCATTGGCGATTGCGTTACTGTTTCCTTCTGAGGCGCTGTTGCCTTAACTGTTTGCATCTCTGTTTACGTTTCTGTTACCGTTTGCATTTTTCTTACCATTTGCGTTTCCACTGGTGTTACAGTTTACATTACTGTTTTCATTTACGTTTGCATTTCTGTTGCCGTTAGCATTTGCATTACCATTTCTGTTTTCATTAACGTTTGCGCTTGTGTTTCTCTTACCATTTGCGTTACCATTTACGTTTGCGTCACCATGTGCATTACCGTTTGCGTTACGGTGTGACAAAAAATCACATTCCATTCACTATTTATAGTGCTCATTCTCAAAAAGAAGGGAAATTCATGGTAAAAAAGCTTCCATTTAATGCATCAGTTAGGGTTTTTCCACAGTGACAAAAGCGAGGAAATTCTGTGTTAGGGTTGCCACCCCTTGCACCCCAAGCCCATCCCGTCCCCACCAACAGGCATACAAAAAAGCAAACTGTCTGGGCAACAAAAGTATTTACAGACTGGGTAGCAGAATGCAAATAGAGCTCGATTTTAAAAACAGTTACACCAGATAAACTAAACACAACCTTGAGAGAATTCTATGCCACAGTTAGAAACTCTTCTGGTGAACAGTATGGAGTATCACATTTTATTGGGTTAAGAGCAGGCCTCAACAGGCATTTAAATTCACTGCCTCTATCAAAACAAATGAATCTTGTGACAGACACAGATTTTTAATCTGCAAACAATGTTTTTGTCTCCGTCATAAAAAAATACAGGAAAGATGAGAAAGACTGCACTCAACACCATGAATGTCTCACAGAATCAGACTTCAAAAAGTTAAAGCACTCTCCAGCACTGTCACCAAACACTGCTGCAGGACTAGTCAGAAAGATCTGGTTTGACCTACAAATATTCATGGCCCGTAGGGGAAGGGCAAAGAGAACTAAAAAGAGACTCTTTCCACGTAAAAACTGATGAAAATGGGCTACAGTATATAAGCCTTAAGTACAACCCAGACAGCAAAAATCATAAAGATGCCAGAGAGTTAAATCAGACAACTTTAAGAGGCTTTGTTTTTGCACTGCCAAATAATCCTCTGTGCCCTGTTCTCTCTTTTAAAAAGTACCTCAGTAAATGCCTTCATTCTTTCTACACCCCAAAAGAACTTCACAAGAGTTTCTAGAGAACCAAAAAACCTGGTACAGTAAAGAACCTATGGGACTAAACTATTTATCTTCTCTAATGCCTCGCCTGTCTAACGAAGCAGGATTGTCTCGTCACTACACAAATCACTGCCTAAGATCCACAGTGGTTCAGATGCTCTCCTCAGCGGGTCTCGAATCACGACAGATCATGGCTGTAACAGGCCACAAATCGGAGGGGAGCCTAAAATCGTACTGGGCACCCAGACTACATGACAGAAGAAACTGGTCCAATATCCTAGCTGGCACAAGCACATCAGACTCCCAACCAGTGCCCAAATCAACAGTTTTGCCCCAAACCACCGACATTCAAAAGCGAAGTGTAGTCGAACCACCAGAAACACCACTGTACACTGCCGCGGAGCAGCAGCCCACGGTTTTCGAGATGCTGGGACATGAAGAACAATCTCCAAGAAGTAAAAAACAAGTCGAAGTCTACAAGGCACACTGGGGAACAGAAACTCACTCCTTCCACATAAATGAAGACTACGAAGCTGATTTCTCCACAGACCATGAACCTGGAAGGTGCTTTGAAATAACTGTGCAGTCCCAAACCTCAGCTGTCCTCCCGCCATTGCTCACAGAACCACCACAAGCGCTACAACACAGCTCCACAAAACCCAGACAAAGCAGCTCAACAAAAAATGAAGAACCTCTACTACTTCAACATCATTTACCTGCAGCACCGCATCCACTTGCACCATACATGCAAAACGTCACGGTGCACGGCAACCTGCAGTTCAATATATACTACAAATAAACAAAAAATGAACAACCACTGCAAATAAAAACTGCAAACCTTTCAGTTTAAATTACAGCACTAAATCACTCCTTGCCACTTGCAGGCACTGTTCACTACACATTCGATTTACAAGCTAAACCACTCTTAAAGTGACAGCATTCTTCTTACACTATCTGTTACAGTTAATGTTCAACTGTTAAAGCCACAGTACCTTACGTACTTGAAATGGTAATGCTATACCGTACTTATAATAATTTAAAAAGCACTAGTTCTCTCCGAAGTTACAAAGTATGCAGTTCTACTGTTCTGTTCAATCTTTATTCATTAAAGCAAATTAAAATCAAACAGCCTATTCTGTATTTCTTTCATCTTATACTGTTTCCAAGTAGCACTATTTTATCACAACAGGGGCCATTTTATAAGATAGATAACCCTCTCTTGGGTGTGTGGTCGCGCTCAGATATCCGCACACCTTGGGTGAGAACGTCGACCTGCCCGCGGCCTGCATCACAACGCACACCAAGGCGCGGCGATATCAGAGCGCCGACCACACACCCAAGAAAGGGTTATTCATTACATATTCTTTGCAAAAACTGCATTAATGCAACAGGGTTCAACTTAAACTGACAAAAGTAGGGAAATGTGATGCTAGGGTTTTAAACCCAACCTTGCCCCACCCCTGAAGCGAATGAGGGATGGAGTCTTCCATGGGGTTGTTAACTGTATTGCTCATCTCATTGCAGTAACAAAAATGCTGAGATGTGATGGAGACAGGTGTGTATGTTTCATGAGTGTATAGAATGGGATGAGCTTTAGGGTTGACAACCCCAAGGAAGACTCCACCCTTCATTCTGTTCAGGGGTGGTGCAGGGGTGTTTGGGTTTGGAACTCTTAACATCACATTTCCCTACTTTTGTTGGTTTAGTCTGAACCCCAACTGTTGAATTAACACAGTGTTTTTTGCAAAGAATGTCCTTACTTTTTGAGATAGCATTATCATATCCTCATTTGCCTGTGGGAACGCAGGGCCCTTTGGGTCCTGCGCTTCCATCCCTTCATAGATGCATACATGTATGTTGCTGTGGAGGGCCCTGCGCTTGCATTTCTGCCAAAAAAGCAACTAAATTGTCAGCATAGCCTTCCTATTACCCCACCTCATGACCCTAGTACTGAAAATGTTCAGATCCCCTCCAAAATGTCATTCCGTGGCATGGAAATGTCGTTCCATGTCACAGGTGCGAAAATGTATTTTTGCCAGGATTTAAAAAATGACAGTTGTCACGTTCATGAGGTGGAATAAAAAAATGGCTATGTTGAACATTTGGGGTGAAAATATTTAAAATGACAAAAGGTTACATGCGAGTGTAATAAAATGTCAGCGTATGTGCATAAGTTTGTCATTTTTACATAGTTTTTGTAAAAAATATTTCAGCATAGCCTTCTTATGACCCCACTTCATGAACAAGGGTGGTTAAAATTTTCAAATTCAACCTGAAAGGCAATTTCACCAAGCGGCCCAAAAAAATCACCTTTCTGCCTTCATTTGCATAATTCCGCTGCCATTAGTCGTGAGGTGGCTTTCCAAAAAGGCCATGTTGGAAATGTGGGGTCAAAGTATGGAAAAATGAAAATGTTATGCATCAGAGTTTAAAAACCCATTGAAATACATTGAACTACACTTACCTTAGTGTCTCATATTGCAGTTGGTAGTTCCAGCAGCAAGACATGTCTTCCATTGGAGAGTGGATCTTCACCTTGGGACTTGTTCAGGTGAGTGAGGGTGTATATGGCGGTGTGGGGGCTGCGGGGTGGCAGATGCTCAATGGGTGGTCGGGTTGGGGGGGTCGGATCAGCCAGGCACCGTTTTCTTCTTTACAGGTGTAAAAAAACATTTGTGGGGCAAGTTTTCTTTATTACAGGTTACTTAAATATTTGGTCGGCGATCAGAGGATGGGAGGTGCCACTAGACACCAGAGAAACGGTAATGAATATGGGGACCACAATCAGAGGATGGGGTGCCACTAGATACCAGGGAAACAGTATTGAATATGGGCACGACGGTCGGAGGGTGCCACTAGACACCAGTGAAAATAGTAGTAAGCCAATAAGGATTGAAAAAGGAAAAAAAACAACATTTGGGGGTCATATTAACAACATTAAAGTGCATAATCCACCTAATAGGATCCCTATGAGCAAGATAACGTGAGTTGATCTCTGCAGGATGTAATTTTTGTGGATTCTGAAAAAATCTTTTGAGAAAAAAACAAACAAGATGGCGGCTGAATGAAGAAGGATTTTTTTTATGTGAAAAAGTATTAGCCCTCATATGAAAAAGAATCCTTTTTCTTGTGGCCAAATTCTTTTTTCGTTCCAAACATCTGTTCTGAAGTGCCTACTGAGCATACTCAGAGCCACAGTTTTAAAATTTAATAACTCTGTAACAGATTATTATTTTTTTCACCAGTCCAGCAAAAGGCACTACTGTAGGGCAGACACTTTCTACCTGAAAATTGCAGATCAAAATTCCAAACCATCTTGGCGCTTGGGTCCGACAAAAAAAAAGACAAACACCTTCTTTTCACTTTTTCTGCTGTCTGGATCTTGGAATCTACATATCCGATCAGTACAAAGCTTGATATATCAAGAGACCTTGGGTTTCTGACAGCGCATGCAAAATTTTGTGCAACTCCACTGAACGGTTGCGAAGTTATTAAAGTGCAAAAATTGGGATTTAACACTAAATAGCCTACTTGACCCTGTTAGCATCTATAATATATAAATGTACATATGGTAGGTGAAGTTTAGAGCATATGAATAAACTGATTATATTAACCAGATCATAAAGCTAAGGTGAATGGGTTTATGATCTGGTTAGCCCCCTCAGTGAGTTTATTTGCAAGTATAATAGACTTGCCCATCTTTTGTTTAATATAATACATTTGGACGGTTACTAATTTTGCTTGCATATACAGGGAAAGGATATACAAGGGAAATAATGCCACAGAGGGGTGCCAAGGAGCTAATGTAACCACTTGTCCTTTCCTCTTATACTTCCATGATGTCACAGTAGCCACTCAATAGGTAAGAATCAGCCTGCTTCTACATGTAATATGTAATAGTCTGACTCCAAATTTGCCATATAGCTTTGCAAGCGAGGGGGCAGGACGGTAATGAATAGCAGATCCAACTCAATATGTAATAAGCTGGCCAGATTAACATAGAGCGAGCAAGTGAAGCACATAGCTGCCCGCATGATGGTGGTGTTGGTGGACATTCTCTGCAATGGAAGTTATGGAGCAGTGTTAAAAAGATAAAAAAATAATTTTAAGGTTCTTCAAAAACTAATTTATGTGCTAAAAACTCTAATTATAAGTTCATTATTGGCAGAGGAAGGCTCTTTGATTTGTGTAGTTAAAGTTCCAGTCTTTGAAAATAGCCTGTTTAATAGCTGTCATCACTGCCAGGAGAGCACATGATCTGCGGGCTCTATGCATTGACCCCAGCTGTCTGGTCTTTCACAGGGAAATTGTAATCCTCCGGACATCTTCAAGACTTTTGCCTTATGTTGTGTCCAAGTATGTCATCCAATTTATCTGTTTCTTTGTCAGTGTTTTTCACCAGACCCTATGCTAACAGAGGTGAAGCAATTCTTTACCACCTTGACTTGAAGAGGGCTGTTAGTTTTTATTTTGAAAAGGACAGACCGTATTATATTTGGTGGTATTTCCCTGGTCATCCAGTAGCTTCATATTCTTCTGGATAGTTACCCATATAATTCTCCACTGCTGCACACTTGCCTCTCACCCTGTCCCTGAAGGACTATGTATCTACTTTACCAGGGATGCAGCCACCTCAGTGGCAGCTTCTAGGTCCGTCCCCTTCTTAGAAATCTGCAGGATAGCCATCAGGACATCTGTGTACACCTTCACCTGCACTGTGGCTTTCCAGTCTTGTAGGGAAGCGGACATGGCATCTACTGTTCTGAAGAACTTGTTTCCCAAATAACGTCAGTATTTCCCCTCCTCCCAGTGTGCTCCTAGAAGGTTCTACAGTGTGTAAGGCTGTGGATGAATTCACATTTTAAGGATAAGGGTTACTCACCTGTAACTCTTCTTTTCTGTTGTTCCTTAATAGCCATGCTCAGATCCTTCCTGAACTGTGCTATTTGGACTTGCTAGTGCTTAGCTACTTGCAGGGTGCTTTAAACAACATGAAGTCTTGCTATATTATGACAATTGCAGTGAGTCCCCATCTTCGAACTGCCCTGGAGGTGAAATAGTTAACTTTTCCATGAAGCATGCAACTCTGAGCGCGAGCTCGGTTAGAAAGCTCTGTCTGTTGTGCTTCAAACATAAACTGTCAGATTCTTTACTCCGCCTCACTGAACAGTCGCTCCGGAGATTTCTCCTTCTGTTCGGTTCATTTATCGGTTTTTAGTGAAAATTAACTGAAATTAAACCGCCGCCGGTCGGTTCAAACTCTGTCTGTGGTAACGTAAGTAATAGATAGGTTTTACGTTTAAATTCTGTGTGGAACTTGTGCACATTTATCGGTTCGGTTTGAACTGATCAGGTTGTTTGGAAAATTGCTAGTCCTTTTTTAGAGTGCGGTTCCCGGTCTTTATCGGTTCTAAAAAAAAACAGATTTCATTACCTTTTTTTTCCACAACCTGTGACACGATTGGGAACCGATAAGGGTGTCTTGCTTGGTGGATTGCCATAAACGGGCAAGTTTGGTTAGGCTGTCATTATGTCTGAGAAACCCAAAAGAAAAACCGGACCCACTGGGTTTCAGCACTGTAGTGTTTGTGGGGAAGCTTTTGCTAAGGCTGACCCACACACCACATGTGTCTATTGTCTGGGGTTTGACCACCTCAATTCAGATTGCCAGATTTGTAAGAATTTCCCTGCTGCCACCATAGAAAAGAGAGCTGGTAGGCTCAGGGAAAGGGAGGCCAAAAAGTCCGCTGACCTGGATGGCCAGCCCGGTTTGGTACCAACCGAACCGGAGGGGGTGCCCTCTGACCAGGGCGATACTTCCTCGGGCAAACGTAGAGCTGGTTCTGAGGAGCCGGTTCCAGCAAAAAGGACTAGAAAGTCAGCTAGCGTAGAGCCAAAAGTTCTCTCCCCAACTGCTGAAGAAATAGCTAAAGCAATTCAAATTGTCCAGTCTCTTTCCCATCCGACCGAACCGTCACCATCAGGTGACGTTCGATTCGGCAGTCCACAGTTCAAGTTTATGATTGTGAGATTTTTATGAACCGGAGGAAGGGAAGGGAATATGAGGAGAGTGAATATGGTTTTGAAGATCTGGATGTGCCCATTGAACCGGACATCTATCCAGATAGACCCTTAGGGGTTGCTCCTCCCAGGCTTTCTGAGTCCCCTTCTCATTTCATGTTTTACAAAAAAAAGTTGCTGATACTCTGCAGCTCCCTGTTGAGGAAGCTGTTGATGACCAAGAGGAGCCTGACTATGTAGAAATGATGGATATTCCAGAGTCTAGGAGACTGTCTGTTCCTTTACACAAATCTTTTCGGAAACAGACACTAAAAGTTTTAAAAACTCCTCACACTATACCTCCTGTGGATAAAAGGATGGACAAGAGGTATACCTTATCAGGTTCTGACACTGATTTCCTCACTCAGCAATGCAGCCATGTGGGGGTAGTGCAGGCTGCAGCCTGTGACAAGGCTAATATTCCCCTAGCTTCACACCCCCGTGAGAAGGACTCCAGGAAGATTGATGCTATGGGAAAGAAACAGTACATGGCAGCATCTTTGGGACTCAGACAGGTGAATTATATGGCTTATGCTGCTAGGTACCAGAAATACAGATGGGATACTGTGCTGGCTCTAGCAAAACAAGTCCCTGACCAGTTTGCCAGGGAACTGGAACAGGTGGCTATAGATGGTATTGAGGCATCCAAGGTGCAGTTTCATGCTGCAGTGGACTCTAATGATGTTTCATCAAGAGTCATGGCTACATCTGTGGCTCTTCGCAGGATGGCCTGGCTCAGATGTACTGCCCTGTCTCAGGATACCCAGTCTAAGGCTATGGATTTTCCTGTTGTGGCCAATTCTCTGTTTGGGGAGCAAACAGAGAATTACATGAAGAAAATGGATGAATATAGGACCACCTATAGGAGTGCACAGGCCAAGGAAAGGCAGGCCACTCCTCAAAAGCAGCTTCCTAAAGGCAGGGGCAGGCCTTTTCATAGGCCTTTTACCAAACCAAGCTTCCTCTTCTGCCTATGCCCAGAGGGATTCTTTAGAGGGAGAGGCAGACGGGGTACAAGCAGGTCTGCTCCCACCCCTCAGCCCAAAGCCCCTGCCAAGCAGGCACCCTGATGTGGTTGCCAGGGACGATTCTTCTCTACATGTAGTGGGGCAGGCTGGCTTACTTTGTCCAGGACTGGAAGTCTCTAACATCAGACAAGTGGGTCCTGGAAGTAGTAAGCCAGGGACTGCTTCTCAGCTTCAAAAAATTTCCAAAGCTGAGAACCAGATCTTTTCCACCTGCATCTCCATCAGAGGCACTCACCCTAGAGGCAGAGGTCTCTACCCTCCTGGCTCTCAGAGCCGTGGAAAGGGTTCCTCCCCTACACCAGGGCAAAGGTTTGTACTCCAGGTACTTCCTTACCCCCAAAAAAGACAGGAGAATGGCGGCCCATCCTGGATCTCAGATACTTAAACAAGCACCTTTTAAAACCAAAGTTCAAAATGGTGACTCTGGGGATTGTCTTACCCTCTCTAAGGCCAGGGGACTGGCTAGCTTCCCTGGACCTCAAGGATGCCTACTTCCATATTCCCATCAGGAGCTCCCATCAAAAGTACCTCAGGTTCGAACTGCCCTCAGGCCATTACCAGTTCAGAGCAATGCCCTTCGGCCTCACTTCTGCTCCAAGGGTATTCACCAAATACCTGGCAGTAGCAGTTGCCTACCTAAGAAGGCAAAAGATTGCCATCTTTCCTTACCAGGACGATTGGCTAATAGTAGGCCAGTCCCCAGAACAAGTCACTTTACATCTTCAGATAACACAGCAACTGCTTACCTCTCTAGGTTTCCTTCTGAATCTCTCGAAGTCAGTTCTAGAGCCTGTCCAGCTTCTTACCTTCATAGGCGCAGAACTGAACACACAGGAGGCCAGGGCCTTCCTTCCTCTGGACAGGACAAAGACCCTAGTCTCCCTGGCCTCCTCTTTCACCCTGCAGGTCTCTCGACCAGCAAGGCATTTTCTGCAGCTCCTAGGACACATGGCTGCTTCCACAGCAGTTGTGCAGGGAGCAAGATTTCAGATGAGGGACATCCAGTTCCATTTGAGAGCTTTTTGATCCCAAAGAAAGGATCCTCTGACCAAGCCGATCCCAGTAACTCGAACCCTGATCAAAGCCCTACAGTGGTGGCAGGATCAGAGCAACCTGAGACAAGGGGGGTTCCTTTTGTCACTCAGTCTCACTCCCTAATCCTTACTACAGATGCATCCCTCTTGGGTTGGGGAGCTCACATGGGCGACCTCACCACCCAGGGTCTGTGGTCTCCCCAGGAATCTCTGCTTCACATCAACTTGTTGGAGCTCAGAGCAGTTTTTCTAGCACTTCAAGTTTTTTCCAAGTCTGTTCAGAACAAGATTGTACAGGTCAGAACAGACAACACCACTACAATGTGGTACATCAACAAGCAAGGGGGCACTCGGTCTACGGCCTTGTGCACTGGAGCGATGAAGTTGTGGTCTCTTGCTTACTCCCTGAATACCTCCCTTACGGCAGTCCACCTTCCAGGCAAGGACAATGTCCTGGCAGATGCTCTCAGCAGGATTTCTCAGGGGCCATCACGAATGGTCACTGGATCCCCTGGTCTTGGGAGTAGTATTTGCCAGATGGGGCACCCCGCAGATAGATCTTTTTGCAGCCCCAGACAATCACCAACTTCCCCTTTTTTGCTGCAGGCCCCCAGTGTTGGGCTCACTCCCCCTGGATGCCTTAGCCCTCAGTTGGGAAGGGAAGTTCCTCTATGCCTTCCCTCCCTTCCCTCTCCTGTTCAAAGTGTTAGTCAAAATCAGATCCCAATCCTGCAAAGTCATTCTAATAGCTCCGGATTGGGCCAGACAACCCTGGTATCCACTCCTACTGTCCTTAGCAGTCCATCCTCCCTTGTGCCTTCCCAGGAATCACAATCTGTTAACCTGTGCCCAGGGACGGGTTTGGTATCCGAATCTCAAATCTCGGTTCTTGAAGAGTTAGAGTTTGCTGATTTACACCTTTCCCAAGGTGTAATGGATATATTGAAGGCCCCAAGGAAGCCTTCCACCAGGCTACTTACAACTCCAAATGGAAAAGGTTTTCCATATGGTGCTCGAAAAGCATATTTCCCCAGACTCTGCTGATCTACCCACAGTCCTGGATTATATGGTCCATCTGAATTCTCTGAGGCTCAGACCAGCTACCCTAAAGGTGCATTTGGCAGCTGTGTCTGCTTTTATTTCAGCAGGTAAGTCCTCTTCTCTTTCAGCTCATCCTGTATTTTCCAAGTTTTTTAAGGGGGTTGCTTCACACCAACCCTCCATTCAGGGACCCTGCCCCTGCCTGGGATCTTAATGTTTGCATTGTTCAGCTTATGCAGCCCCTCTTCGGGCCCTTGTCTTCAGCTGAGCTTAAGTACTTGACTTGGAAGACTGTGTTCCTGGTAACCATCACCTCTGCCAGACGCATAAGTGAATTACAAGCGTTGTCAGTCGAGCCGGATTTTATCTCCTTTCACAGAGATAAGGTGGTCCTCCGGACTAACAGGAAGTTCCTTCCTAAGGTGGTTTCAGATTTCCACCTTGATCAATCTATTTCTCTTACAGTGTACTTCACTGACCATCCTCCTCTGGTGAGAGGAGGCTGCACAACAGATGTGAAGAGGCCCATGGTTACTACATAGGCGTGCCAAGGGTCACAGGTTTGACTCCCTCCAACTGTTCCTCACTTACGGCGAGGTTGGTAAAGGGAAGCCAGCCACTAAAAGGTCCATTGCCAGGTGGATTGTCTCTTGTATCCAATTCTGCTACGAAAAGTAGGGTAAAGTTCCCCCTCAGGCCTGAGAGCTCACTCTACCAGAGGTACATCTGCTTCTCTGGCTGCTGCCAGAGACATTCCTATTCTAGAAATATGTCAAGCAGCTACCTGGAAAACAGTTCACACTTTTACTAAGCATTACTCCCTGGACATCCAGGCTAGGAGTGATGCTCGGTTTTGCACGGCTGTTCTTCAGAGCCTATTCCCTAAGTAGGTTCTGTCCCTCCTCCATGGAGGTACTGCTGTGTAGTCTGCAATTGTCATAATATAGCAAGACTTCATGTTGTTTGAAGAAAAAATTACTCACCTTAGTAATGTTGTTTGTTCTAATGGAGTCTCACTATATTATGACCTCCTTCCCTGCCTGCCCCTCTCAGAACCTCCGTTTTGGGGTATGGCTGGGCCTTACAGGGTTGGCACTCATTTATGCCCACCTTGTTGGTTTTTTTTTTTTTACACCCTCTCCTTGGGGTGAATTGGTGTTGTGTTTTTCTTTTTCTAGGTCTCCTGACTTGAGTCTTTGTTTGAGACCAGGAAATGTGTGTTTAGGTTAGTAGCCAGTTGGCTAGTGTAGGTTTACAGCTTCCACACAGAACCTTAGTGAGTTTTAGCTCGTAAAGATCTGACAGTTTATGTTTGAAGCACAACAGACAGAGCTTTCTAACCAAGCTTGCGCTCAGAGTTCCATGCTTCATGGAAAAGTTAACTGTTTCACCTCCGGGGCAGTTCGAAGATGGGGACTCACTGCAATTGTCATAATATAGCAAGACTCCATTAGAAGAAACAACATTACTAAGGTGAGTAATTTTTTCTTCTCCCCTTCAGTGTGGAAATAATGTGGTAGTGAAACAGCTCACAATGTGTGGTGTGTTGCATGCAGTATGGTTTGAATCAGATTGCATGATTTCTGGGTGCCAACCCCACATGCCAAAATATTGCAGTATATGTGTGTGGTTATTGATGAATACCTCTACAAGAAACACAGTTACAGGTTAGTAACCTTTTCATGTTTCTCATGTGCTGTGGAAAAATATGCATTTCATTTTGGTAGTTAGATGAGTAAGTTAAATTTATGAAGCAGAAGTTACATTTATTAAGCGGTAGCAATCATGCTTCTTTAATATATAGTATATCTTGTAAACTTCCTCTGTCTCATTAACTGGATGGTCGAATCAGTGACTTGTGCTGCAGACTGGGAGATCAGGGTTTGATTTTGAGCCCTGGAATCCCACACTTGGTTCAGTTGGGATCAAGCCTTTTGTTGAGGTAAGGCACACTGCTTCCCATGTAGGAGAGCATGGGCTTACCAACATTCATGCATCCCCTGCTGGCCAGCCAAGAAGCAGCATTAGTGCCCGCTTGAAGGCAGCCATTTTGAACATGATCATCAGGGATGGGGAACGGGGTGGAGGGACAAAATGGGGTGAAATTAAAAACTAGTGGCATAATTTACACTCACCATTATGTAAATGGAGACTGGTACCTTTTTTGTCCTAGGATGCACAAGAATTTCTTCGTTGTTTAATGGATCAGCTTCATGAGGAGTTGAAAGAGCGCATCATCGAAGTCGAAGATGACTCACAGTCCGGACTTACTATTGAAGAGAACATGGATGAAGACAAAAGCCAGTCAGATGCTGATTTTCAGTCATGCGAGTCTTGTGCAAGCAGTGATAGGGCAGAAAATGAGACAAACTCTAAACATTTTATAGAGGACCATACAGAGGCCACAATGCTAATTCAGGAAGAAGAAAACAACCAGTTATCCCCTAAAAGCTGGGAGAAAGAGAACAATCTAATTAACAAGCTGTACAGAGCAGGTGCTGTGGAAGATTCCGATAAGGACATTGACACCTCAGCAGAAGCAGCTGAAACTCTTAACAGCCAAGGAACAGTCAAAGTACAGATTCACAGCAGGCTATCAGGTAGTGATATAAGAATACATGGCATTGTACCATAGAAGTGAAAAAGCAATATAAATGATTGCTTTAATTGACTTCCAGGGCTTGACATAATGTCAAACTAGTGATCCCCCACAACTGTGACTTGACAGCTCCCTAGTGCTTTCAGGCTGAACTTGTTCTGAGACGTAATGCACTTTCTTTCAATTATAATGTTTTTTTCCAGCAGATCAGTGGAGTTGCTGTGGGTACCAGGATGTCTCATATCTTTGTCTTGTCTGTTTGCTGTTTGGACCAAGGAACAGTAATGCCATTCCTTGTGTGGGGGCCGTCTCGTGCTCCAGTGTAACACTCCAAATCTTCCTGGGCAGGCTTACCACATATCACCCTCCTCTTCACTAGCTGTTGAGGTAGCCTCTTCCACACTGCTTTTTCTAGAAAAGTGCAGATTTGTCCTAAACCATATGTGTATTAAACATTCACTGACTAGCACAGTTTTCTCACCCGTAGCTTCTTCCATTCCAAACATGTTAAGAATGCTTTACCATATTTAATTTTTAAGACTTAGCAGGGTGTGCAGTGAAGAAAATGATCTTGCTGAGGTGGCACAAATAATGCAGTTTTTTTATTAACAGGGAATTTGAGAAAAAACGGGGGACAGAGCACTTTCCCAGGTCAGCAACGTGCTCTGTACTATGGACCCTCCCAGAAAAGATACTGTCAAACAGCAGCAAAGATGAACTCCACTGGTATTTTCCTTGTATTCTGATATTAGTTTTCTCCTCAGGACAATCACAAGGAACTTCCCAAAACTGACCCTAACATCCAGGCTTCCTTTACAGAACCACCCGTTCACTCTTGGGGCATAATGTTATTTACAAAAACAGAGATAGCCACTGTTTTACAATCTAGATGCTGAGTGAGGAAATGGTGAATGGTCACAGTGATAAAGCAGGACAGATCTTTATGACACAGTCATGTTATCTCGGTCAGCCAGTAAGGACACTCCATCGCTGTCACTTTACTAATCGGCATAAATTCTGTGCAATAAGACAACATGGTTGCAATGTCTACCAAAAAACTGTTTTCAGTTATTCCCATTTATAGCTATACAAGCCTAGCTGAAAGGGTGCAACTGGTTATAGCTGTGTATGAGCAAATCGGTTAAATAAAGGTTTTAATTAATGCATCGTTACACAACATATAACATTTTTAAGAATTCACCTCTAGATGCATCTAATACATTAAACTGTTACGTGAAAAAGAAAATGGAAGGTGATTTGGCTAGAATATCTTTATCAGCTCAGTTGTTAAAGAACTGTGCCACTGTTAAATAGTAACAGAAAGAGCCTTCTACCAGTCAGAAACAAAAATTACAAATTTGCATAACTGACAGATATGCTTACTAATTGTACTACTTAATTAAACTTATTACTCCATAGTTAGAATACACTGTGTTGTCCAAAAAACATTGTAATTCCCTCATAAATAATTCAAGAGCACCATATAATCTTGTTACACATAACAGGAGTGGAAAATACAAAAAATAAGAAATAAAGCAGGAAAAATCAGTAGAGCTTGGTAAAGTTGGTTCTAGGGACATGGATATGTTGTTCATCCACACTGTCTGTCAGGTATCCTTGCTGCTTTAAATCGTGCCGGAAGGTCTTCAAGCTGGCTCCTCCCACCCACCCGGGTGGTAAAACTCTCGGCTCCGCCCCATAACGCCAGATCTTCCTTAGCGCTTGGAAGCTCAGGTTCCCTCCTTAACGCTCTGCGTATAAGACTGGTTCCTAATTCTTCGGTTTTCCGAATTTAAAGTTTTGCATTCTAGACTTGGTCTTCTATCCCTCGCAGCTGCGATGGACCGTCGGCTCCGGGTTTCTGAGATGCACTTGCGGGTAGATGTTCCCGGACGGATCTGCACTCCACGATGTTCACTGTTTAGCCTTGAGCACGACTCCGCAGGCTTGCCACCTGTGCTCTTCCTTCTCAGCCCACGCCCGGCGACCATGCTGCCCGCTTACAACTTGGGCGCTCTGAGAACGCTTTCCTCCGGTGAAGTCAAAAGAGGCCCGGTCGGCAGTTTCCGCGGCGGCGGGCTCGGCGGATCAGCTAGAGCAGATGATCGCCCTCGAAGAGGAGGCGGCGCAAGCCACATCTTCCTCGACCGCGGCATTTATCCCGCTCTCCCTGGGTTCCTCTTATACAGCTTCCTTTAAGGAGCTTTGTCTGTCCCTCTACACTAGAGGAGAGGGACCAATGTCTGCTGGACCTTCTTCTCGGTCCAAGAAGAAAGACAAGGGTAAGTCCCTCCGTCGACGCTCTTGGGAGCGGGAAAGGTCCTTCTCCCCGAGTTGTCGGCCATCGACTTCGGTCGATCGTTCGCTTCGGCCACTGGTCTCACGGTGTCCCGCCAGGTCAGTTGACTGAGACTCCCGCCGACGCAGTCGAGATCTTCTCGACCCGTTGGACGGTTATCGACCAGCCGGCAAACCTCTCTCACCGTTCGCGGTGGGAGTTGAGGATCCCATGGGCTTGCCAGTGCCTCTGGTTCCGGAGCCCTCGGGTGAACCCTCAGAGACGGGGGCGGTTCCACCCATCCCCTCCCCGCACCATCCTCGGAAAAGCCGAGGTTCTTGGTCTCAGACTTCTTCGCAGTCCAGCCGATCCCGCCGTCATAGGCGGTCTCGGCACTGCCATCCTCGTCGTCCTCCTCGGACGAGGGGAGTCTTCGACGTAAGTTATGTCGATGATACGAGGACCTCATGTGGCAACAGCTCCTTCTGACCGGGAACAAGCCGACGCTGTCGCCTTCCCCGGCCATTAAGTGGCTGTCACCGGAGCGGCCGAAACAACAACTCGTCTTACCCGAGGAGCCTGTTCCCAGGCCGGTTGTTCGGCCAAAACCAGCTGCTCCACCGATTCCAGTGGAATCTCCACCTCCACAGCCGTTATTTGGGGCTCCGACCAAGAACTCTTGGTCGGCTCAGGGACTGCCCCATAGGCTGTCTGTTACCCTCACTCCCGATAAACCTCGGCAGGTGGAGGGTGGCTCAGGCCCGAGGCAGCTCTTTGCGGACTCTTCAAAGTCCGACAGCAATTCCTCCCTTTTCTCCAGGCGAGTAGACTTGGAGTCCTCTGGAGGTCAGTCGATGGACGATGGCCCTTCGTCTTATCTGGGATTGCTTCGGCTCATCTCGGAGTCTACCGGGATGAAGCTCGAACCTGTGTTGAAGCGGGCCACGTATCCCCTCATGGAGATTCTGGACCGAGGGGATTCCCCTACGGAGGCCTTTCCGGTGGCCGAGGCCATAGTGGGCCCGGCCTTGGAGCTCTGGCAGCGCCCTGCTTCCTGTCTTGCGCCCTCGGCCAGGATGGCCAGGAAGTATGCAGTCCCTACCGGTTCCTTGTCCGTTTTTTCGGAACACCCCTCAGCCGAGGGGCTAGTTATCGACAGCGTTTTCCGGCGCACCGGGAACGCTAGGGACATGGACAAACCTCCCGACAAGGAGTCCAAGAAATTGGACTACGCCGGGCGCAAAGTCTACGCTGCGTCCTCCCTCGGCCTTCGTCAGGCCAGTTCGGCCGTACTCTTGGCACATTTCTCTCATGCCCTGTTGGGCTCCCTGGACGAGGTAGTTCCTCATCTTCCGGCGGACCTGCAGACCACGGTCAGGCAGGTGCAGGACCAGGGCAGGGCAGTGGCCAAACAACAGCTTCAGACTTCTCTGGACATTGGAGACTCATGTGCCAGGTCAGTAGCGGCCGCAGTGGCTATGCACCGTTGGGCACGGCTGAGGATATCCACCTTCACCTCGGATACCCAGCACAAGTTGGCGGATGTCCCCTTCCTGGGGACTGACCTCTTCGGCCCTGGGGTGGAAGGTCACCTGCAGAGGATCGAGAAGTCCAATGCTACCTTGGACTCGGTTTCATCTGCACAGAAGGAGGAAGGCCGCAGCCTAAGCCCTTTCGTCCCTCTGCGCCCTCGGCACGTCCAGCCCAGCAACGGCAGGGCCAGCAGGCTTGAGCTTCGCATCCCAAACCCAAGCCCTCGGCTTCCTCCTCCAGGAAGCAGGGAGGTAAAGGCCTTGGAGGTCCCTCGGCCGGTCCTTCCTCCAAGCCTGCCCAGTGACGGGTTGAGGGGTGTCGCCCCAACCCCATCGCCTCACCCCAGGTGCCCCGTGAAGCGGCTCCGCTCACTTTCTTTCCGCCTGGTCCGTTATCACCACAGACGGTGGGTGTTGGAGGTGGTGGGAAAGGGCCTGCCTCTGGAGTTCAAGCATGCCCCACCCTTCAGAGCCGTCGCACCTTGGGGGGCCGCGGGGTCTGAAGCCTCACTGTCAGCTCGCCCAGCCGACCGCTCTCCTCCTCAAGAAGGAGGTGATAAGAGAGGTGGCGGACCCTCCCTCAAACCCGGGGTTCATGTCCAGGTACTTCCTGGTTCCGAAACGGACGGGGGACTGGCGCCCCTTTCTCGACCTACACGACCTAAACAAGTTCCTACGGTCTCGAACCTTCAGGATGGTCACTCTGGCTCAGATAATACCATCCTTGGAACACGGCATGTGGTTCTGCTCTCTGGACCTGCAGGACGCGTTCTTTCACGTCCCTATCTGTCCGTCACATCAGAGGTTCCTTCACTTTTGAGCGGAGGGATCCCTTTTCGAGTTCCAAGCCACGCCCTTCAGCTTATCTCCAGCTCCCAGGGTCTTCACCAAATGCATGGCAGTGGTGACAGAATTCTTGGGGGCCAAGGGGCCCGGGTTTACCCTCACATGGACTATTGGCTGATAGCAGCCCCCTCCAGACAGGAGGTGGAGCGGTTCAGAGATCTGGGCCTCCAGGTTTGCTCTCAGGTCGGCCTCCTCATCAACGAGGCCAAGTCAGAACTTGAGCCAAAGCAGGTGATTCTTTTCATCGGGGCAGAGCTCGACTCTCTTCGAGCCAGAGCACGTCTCTCGGCGGACAGGGCCGAGGTTCTTTCCTCCTTTGCCCAATCATTTCTGGTTGGGCAATTGCGCCCTGCCTGGGACTTCTTGGGTCTCATGGCGGCCTGTACCAGCATGGTCCGTTGGGCCTGCTGGAACATGCGCCCCCTTCAGTGAGGGCTGGCCAGCCAGTGGTCGCAATGCTGCGATCCATTGGACCAGCTGGTGACGGTGACCCAGGGGATGTGGGACGCTCTCCAGTGGTGGACCATTCCAGTTCATCTGCAGGAGGGCATCCCGTTTGTCCGCCCCGAGCCGACAGTCTCTCTATTGACCGATGCCTCTCTGATGGGTTGGGGTGCCCATCTGGGGGAACACCGAGCGCACGGCCTCTGGTCCCCGCGGGAGTCCCGATGCCACATCAACCTGCTGGAACTCCGAGTGGTCCACCTAGCTCTCACCACCTTTGCTCCGTTTCTTCGGGGTCAAGTGGTCCGGGTCCAGACGGATAACACCACGACCATGTACTATCTAAACCGCCAGGGCGGGACGCGCTCCATGCTTCTATGCAAGGAAGCTCTCCACATCTGGTCACTTGTGCGCAGCCTGGAGGCGGATCTCCTAGCCATTCATGTGGCAGGAGCCTCCAACACCCTGGCCGATGCCCTGAGCCGGATAGGGGCTGCGTCCCACGAGTGGTCTCTCCTGCCGGAGGTAGTACAAGATCTATTCTCCCATTGGGGCACACCTCAGGTGGACCTGTTTGCTTCCAGGGAGAATGCGAAGCTGAGGCTGTTCCATGCCCACCCCCCTCAGCAGGGATCGCTGCAGGGGGATGCCTTCTCGAGGCCGTGGACCCCGGGCCTCTTCTCACGCCTTTCCCCGTTCCCCTTGATGCAAAGGTGCTTCTCAAAGCAAGGAGGACAAGGCGCAGGTGATTCTGGTGCCCCAGACTGGCCCGCCAGTACTGGTACCAGATCTCCTCAGCCTCAGCTCCAGGCTCCCTGAAGCAGCTTCCAGCTCTCCCGGACCTGCTCTCAGTCAGTCAGGGGAAGGTATTCCATCTGGACCTTCAATCCCTGCACCTGACGGCCTGGTTCCTTAGCGGCTAGAGTTCCAGGCCTTGGGTCTTTCCGACAAGGTCCTCAACATAGTTGAGGGGTCACGTAAGGAGTCGACTAGAAATGCTACACCTTCAAATGGAAGAGATTTTCCATTTGGTGCTAGGGCAAGGGCCTGGACCCTTCCTCCTGTTCCTTGGCGAGCATATTGAACTACCTTTGGTCCCTTTCTCAGCAAGGGCTTAGGTCGACAACCCTTAAGGTGCACCTGGCAGCCATCTCTGCTTACCAGGCGCGGTCCGGGAAGCAGTCGGTGGCGCAGGAGAAGGTGGTCTGGCGCTTTTTCAAAGGCCTTGATCACATTTCCCTTCCGGTCCGAGAACCTGCACCTCCGTGGGATCTACTGCTGGTACTGGCAAAGCTCATGGGCAAGCCATTCGAACCAATGCACAGGTGTGAACTCTCTCACCTGCCGTGGAAGACTGCCTTCTTGGTGGCTGTCACGTCAGCCAGAAGGATGGGAGCGCTCCAGGTGCTCTGCATCGAGTCTCCTTACCTGGTCTTCCACAGGGACAAGGTTGTCCTGCGCCCCCACCCGAAATTCCTTCCGAAGGTGGTGTCGGAGTTTCACCTTAACCAGGTGTTGACTCTGCCGGTGTTCTACCCCAGTCACACCTCGGAGGCTGAATATAGGCTCCATACTCTGGACCCTAGAAGGCGCTCGCTTACTATAAAGGGCACGGCTGAAATCGGGGAGGTTCACCAGCTGTTTGTCACCCACGCTGAAGCCGCACCTGGCAGACCTGCAGCCAAGCGGACGATAGGCAGGTGGGTCACCTCCTGCATAGATCTCTGCTATAAGTTGGCGGATATGGAGCCTCCCAGAGGGATAAGAGCTCATTCTACCCGCCATACTGCTGCATCGGTGGCTGCTTCCAGGGATGTCCCTGTCCAGGAAATCTGCAGGGCTGCTACCTGGAAGTCAGCACACACCTTCATCACCCATTACCACATCGACCTTGAGTCACGGCGGGTGCTGGTTTTGGGGCCTCGGTTCTCCAGTCTCTATTCCCTAAGTAGGGGTGTGCACTTCCCTCCTCCTCCCGGAGAACTGCTAGAGTCTGCCAGACAGTGTGGATGAACAACATATCCATGTCCCTAGAAATACAGGTTACTCACCTGTAACAGGAGTTCTAGGAATGGTATGTTGTTCATCCACCACCAGCTACTCGACCTCCCGGCTTGACGCACAACCTGAGCTTCCAGCGGGCCAGATCTGGCGTCATGGGGCGGAGCCGAGAGTTTTACCACCCGGGTGGGTGGGAGGAGCCAGCTTGAAGACCTTCCGGCAAGATTTAAAGCGGCAAGGATACCTGCCAGACAGTGTGGATGACCAACATATACCATTCCTAGAACTCCTGTTACAGGTGAGTAACCTGTGTTTTTAGTAGTTGCCACCCTAAACGATATCTTGTTTAATTTTGAACATAGAAATATTGAAACATAGAATTTGTCAGCAGAAAAAGGACTGCTTGGCCCATCCAGGCTGACCATATGTTTCCTACCTAATCTGTCTCCGCAGACCCCAACTGGTATCTGGTGACCTTCCCTGCCTATTTTCTAATTTACTTTTATATCTATCTCACGCATGCTTGAAGCCCCCCCACTGTGTTCACCTTAGCCTGTTCCAGGTGTCTACCATCTTTTCAGTGAAGAAGTATCTCCTCATGTATCTCTCTCTCTTTTTTTTTTTTTGTGTTATTTCCTTATTCCCCCACCATCCCAGCTGCCCACTCCTTCGGTTGGCCAAGCCCTCCTCACCACTCCTCCCAATTGCTGTCCGCTGCCACTCAACATGTTGCTCCCCGACCAACCAAATGTATCCCTTCGTTTGGGGGGGTGGGGTCTTCTTGTGGGAAGGACCAGGAGTGGGACACTGTCTTCTGCCCATAGGCACTCTCTTCAGTCCTGACCAGGGGCAGCGAGGGCACTGCATGGGGCATCCCAGCTTTGCAGTGACAGGAGGGTGGGCCGCCATCATCCGGGCAGCTTACATGGCCATTTTCCTGTTTTTCGTTTCCCCCGCCCACTGGAATGCATGCTGCAACGTCGTGATAGCGCACGTGACATGTGGTCACTCACACCGCAAAGCGCAATGCCAAAACCGTCCACCAGTAGCCAACGAAGGGCAGTGCATTCTTGAGCCACACACTCGCACCCCCTGGAGGAGAGCATCCAAGGGACACTCTTGAGCCCTCCCTGCTGGCCTCCGCTCCTGTTGTCCTGACCTCACATCTCGCTTAAATTCATTGCATGCTCCCTGGTCCTGGTGCTCTTTCTCATTTTTTTATTTTTTTTTTTGTTATGTACAGTTTATCCTTCTCCTTCGTGAGCTGACAGACAGCTCCAGCTTCTTCCTTGGAAGGGCTCAACTCTCTGGCCCCGGCATCCCACACCAGTCCCTCCCAGTAGATCCCCCACAGGTTACCCCCTTGTGACAGAGCCGGGGGCGAGGAACGTTGACTTTCACCCCTCCCCTGGAAGCCAGTGTCCAGATTTCAGGGGATCAGGGTGGGTGCAGCTGGGCCATCATGGAGTCTACCAGCTCCAGTTTTCCACCTATTTTTTCCCGGGGACCATGAATATGCAGTGGGCGAACGGCTGGGCTCCACCTCTGCGGAGGCAGCTCATGCCCTGGCTGTGGATCCCACCCCATTCTAGTGATGTGCCTGTGCCAGCATCCCGCCGCCACTGGGTGTCAGTCCAGCGGGCAGCACTGTCCCCTCGCCCTGAGGAAGGAGTCTACGGACACTTGATCCTTTCTCAACCCTGCCGACCCCCAAGCAACCTGAGTCCGTTCCCAAACCCAGGTTGCCGGTGTGGTGCTCTTTCTCATTTGAAAGAGACTCCTCTCCTGCACTCTGTTCTGTCCCATGTGAGGTACTTGTAGCTAGAGCCATGTTGTGATTGAAGGGCATGTAAGTAATCGGACACGATGGGGTGTGGGTTGTTATGGGACACATGCACACCCCAGGTGTATAGTAAGGCATGAGGGGCTCTTGCCAGGTGCTTTCAGCACCTGGAAAGTGTATTTATTACATGGCATACCACACCATGGAGCATTGTATTACATTTATAAAATGGGTCCCACTAGAAGAAGTTTTAAAAATTGAAAGAAAAAAAAGTTGTAAGAAAGTAATTTGCCTATTGTGCTTGCAATAGCACTGTGAAGGTTGTGTTTTTAATAGCATTGTGGAGATTGTGATTTACCGGTTTGCCAAAAGGGGGTGCAGGGGAGTGATGCAACATAGTCCTGCTGTGCTCTTTTTCTACCCCCTGAACCACTGTTGCTGTACTAGTTTCCCTCCTCAACCACTGTTGCTGTGCTTCCATGTTGCTGTGCTCATTCCCACTATCCCCTTACTCCTCACTCTTTGCTTAGTCAGCCATGGCAACTAAAATGTTGCTGCAGCACAGTTTTCACTTTCGGCATGTGACTTTGAGCTCATCTCTCTGTTCTGCTGACTCGAAAAGATGCCCCAGATGGCGATTGTTTGCAGCTTGGTGATGGAGAGAAAAGAAGTTAAGAGGATGAGGCAGTGGGAGGGTGGGAGCCAATCGGGGCGGCATGCAGGATGGAGGGATCAAGGAAGCTGTGGCAGCAAAGCAGGTATAATTGGCCCTGGTGATTTAAAGACATTAGGGGAAAAAAAATAAGAATACAGTAAGGTGAGACATGCCAGAATGGATTTAAATATGTAGTTTGAATGTTGGGTGAGTGGTTGGGGAACATTGGGAAGAGGGGTGTTACGAAAATATGGTAATGTTTTGTTTTATAAAATGATGCGAGTGTGAGTGGAGATGTTTTTGGTGTAGTAAAATGGCTGCTGCAAATTTTTTTTTTTCTTTCTGTAAGGCATGGATATCTGGATGCACTGCGTCCTGGTTGCTGAAATAGTGCCTGGTCCATTTACTATCATCCCCATAAGGACATAGGCCAAGCACCCTCTAAACTAGTTAGGATGCAACAAGTTTAGTACCCATTTTTTAAAAACAATTATGCTCAGTAAAACTCAAGGGATTAAATTCAACCTACAATATTTCTGTTTAGTACCTGAAAAAAACTTTTGAGCTAGCATCTGACTGCCTCAGTCCACATGATCACAGTTCATATTGCTTTCTTGTCACCTTACAAATTTGCCATCCGATCTTCATACTTAAGACACTAGATCATTGTGTCTTCTTCACCTCAAGTAGTTGAATAAAACAGAATAAAAAGGTTCTGTGCTTCTACTGTTGTTTTTTTTTTTCTTTCTTTATTACTTTGCCTAATAATAAAGCTTGAATTTTGTTTTAGTTCATTACTGAAATCTGCCAAGTCAAGGAATGAACTGTGGAGTTAGCCCCTTATTGTGGTAGAGTGGCTTACCCAGTCTAGCTATGAGAGCAGTACAAAGAGCCAGCCATTTTCTCACAATAAATAAGAGTTCTTTGGTACCACTGTGGACATTCTTCTGTCTAAGAATAAATAACTGTTCTGGACAGTAGCTACTTTTCTCATTCTTTGGCTAGCTTGTAATTTTTTTACCATTCGAATACTGCTAACTGGTTCTGATTTGTTTTCCTGCTTTTCCTGCTTTTACTGCAGAGTGCAACACTGATGTACATGGGAACACCTCAAGGCCTCACAGTCCTGTAACGAATGAAGGAATAAATAACAGACTGTCTTGCAGTCCACCAAGATCTGGACCCATTTGGTCAGGACTGGCACTAAATTATAAAAGAGGTACATATTGTTTACCTAGTCTGTATAGTATTGGTGTTTGTTTTTTGTTTTTTTGTAATCACGCGGGTTATAAATGCATAACATTGCTTATTATGAGCATTCTGATTTTGGTTGCTATACCATAAGACTGAATCGGTCTGTGAAATTACTGATGAATGTTTGTTACCCTATATTGATTATTTAACTAAAATTTTAAATATTAATCTCTAAATTTTGGTTCTAAGTATCCTTGGATGGGGACTATGGATATGATTTCAACAGATTTTAACTCACAAGATTCTTTTCCAGTCCTACCTGTCCACAGCTAGCCCAGATAGCTAGCTTGGGCCGCTCTTGTTTGCGCTGTTTCTGGCCTGTCCTCTGTCTACTCCATGTCCTGCTAGTCTAGACCCCTGACTTCTAGCCAAGCCCCAGAGCTTGTCCCCTCCAGTAGGGAACCAGGCTTGAATGATCCTGGACCATTAGTCCACAACACCGGTATTGAGGGCAGGTGTGGGCCCAGTCAGGACTGTGGGCATGGGGTGGGGGGATGGCCATCATTGGTGGCTGGAAGCACAGTTTTTGCTTTTTTAGTGAAGGCCCTCCCACCACTCGGTGACTGTCATTGTTAGCTGCATCGCTCACACTGACCTGGGGGGAAGAGCTGATTTTACATGGTCACCTACGATGTCAAGGCTCCTCAGAGTCCACATGAAGTGCTGTAGATCGAGCAGCCTCAACCCCGCCTCCCCCCAGCACGCCAAAGACTCTTCGGGCATGTGATATGGGAGTTGAAATGAAGATTCAATCCTGTGTCTGTCCCTGTGATAGTGCAGTGAGCTCCACTGGCTATAATACTCTATTGAACAAAGCTAATGTTTAAGGAGGTTCTGGGAGAGTAAGGTAATTACACAAGAATAAGGCATGGATTAGTAAACGGTAAAAGGAAACTGTATGATCAGTGCAGTGAAGCCAGAGCTGACACCCAAGGTCACGGTACTGAGAACCAAAATAAAATCAAAGCGGCCGATAAGGGGGTCCTGGAGATGAGGCAGCCAATATTTACAAGCGACAGGGTCAAAAAGGGGCTAGCGGCCCTAAAGATAGATAAGGCCCCGGCACCAGATGGGTTGCATCCAAGGATACTTTGGGAAACTGGCAGCAGAACTGGCTGAACTACTGATAGGACTATTTGACCACTTACCAAGAACAGTGGGTAGTTCCAAAGGACTGGAGGGTGGTGGACACTGTTCAGCTCCGTGGGGGGGGGGGACGAGGAACAAACGGAACTGCAGACCCATCACTCTGACCGCCATTGTAGGGAAGCTGATGGAGTCACTGATCAAAGAAGACCTTGTGGACTACCTGGAGAGCATTGGTCTTCAGGATGATAAACAGCATGGGTTCATGGCAAGGAGGTCCTGTCAGACAAACCTGATAGTTTTCTTTGATAGGGTGATGAGGGAATTTGATAGGTGCCAAGCCATGGATTTGCAGTATTTCGAGTTCAGCAAGGCTTTTGACTTGGTGCGCTAGGGGCCAAGCCATGGATTTGCAGTATTTCGAGTTCAGCAAGGCTTTTGACTGGGTGCCTCACAGATGTTTGCTGAAGAAGATGGAGGATGTGGGTGCAGCTAAGGACATAGTGAACTGGGTAGGGAACTGGCCAATGGGGTAGGCAGCAGTGGGTTGCGGTCTACGGGGTCAAATCAGAAGAGAAGGAGCTCACGAGCAGGGTGCCACAGGAATCTGTCCAGGACCCGATCCTCTTTAGTATGTTCATCAGCGACATTGGAGATGGTAGCTGGAGCAGGTTGTGTTTCTTTGTAGATGACACTAAGCTCTGTGGGAGGGTGGGTACCGACAAGGGAATATGAGAAATGCAGAGTGACTTACAAAAGCTAGAGGGGTGGTCTAAGGTCTGGCAATTAAAATTCAGTGCCAGAAAATGCAAAGTGATGCACCTAGGAAATAACCCTAGGACAGAGTGCAGGATGGGTGGGGTGAGACTTGGCAGTATGGCCAAGGAATGTGACTTAGGAGTTATGATCAGTGACACCCTCAAGCAGTCGAGCCAGTGCAACAAGGCCTATGGTAAGACAAGTAGGATGCTGGGGTGTATAGGGAGGGCACTGACAGCAGGAGGAAGAAGGTAATACTACCTCTTTCTAGATCTTAGTGAGGCCACACCTGGAGTACTGTGCCCAGTTCTGGAACCCTCACCTTAGGAAGGATAGGGACAGACTGGAGACAGCGCAGCATAACAAAAATGATTCAGAACCAGCAGGGCAGGTCTTACGAGGAGTGTCTTAAGACCCTGGACATGTACTCACTGGAGACCAGAGGGGAGATGTGACATAGACCATTAGGTTTCTAAAAGGGTTAAACAAAGTGAACTATGTGGAACTATTTAGCTGGAATGCTAGTTCAAGGTCACAAGGGCATGAGTTGAAACTGACAGGCGGTAGGTTCAGGAGGGGCATGAGGAAGTATTATTTTACAGAATTTTTATTTATTTATTTATTTAAAAGTTTGGTAACCAGGAAAGGCACACTGAGCCAAGGCTTGTTTCCAGGTGCGACCAGGGGGTGGGGGGGAACAGAACAGACAGGAAGGGAATAAATAAGTGCAAACATTTACATTGCTATGCAGAGCAGTGTTACACACAGTTATGAATATTAGCTTATTTCGCAGGAAACTAAAGCATACTGGCTTGAGAAACATATATACGAAGTAGTAGTATTGTTGCAGCTGGGCTACCATGTGAGTTGGGGGGGCATTAGGGCAGGAGCACGGGTGAGGAGGGGAGAGGGTTAGTAGGCACTTGAAACCAAGAAGGGAAGTGGCTTGCGGAAAGGATTGGGGAAGATTGTTCCAAAGGAAGGAGAGCCAATAGGAGAAAGCAGATTGGCCGACGGCTGGGAAAGGAAAAACAGCGGGATTCTCTAGCGTGAAGAGAATAGGAGGAGGGACAGGCAGGGGTCAGGAGAGAGGAGAGATGATATGATTTAAGAGCAGCACCTAGGTAGGCTCCCAGATACTTTAGCTTTTAGAAGGACACCATGTGCATATCCCTGACATGATTTAACTGTAATAACTGTACTCCAACATTGGTCAGACCTGTGAAGTAGCATTTTGGATTATATGACTCTGTCACATTAGCAAGCTTTAAACTCAGCCTCAGAAACCACCTGTTCATCTCACACAGGTGTTGCTGCTGAGAAGAAGCAGGAAAAAAAAAGAAAAAAAAGGGTTCTGACAATGCTCGCTGAACAGCACTCCCACCCCCCCGCTCCTGCTTTCCTTCTCCCCTTAACGTCCTCCCTCCCTCTCCTCCCCATCCCTTCTCCCTCTTACCGTCCCCTCCTATCCTCACCTCACAAACATATGTATTTTGCCTACTGTAACCCTGAATTGTAACTTGCTTTAATCTGTATTAACTGTTGTTTATTGTTCTGCTGTCTGTTGTCCTCTATGTGACGAGGTACCTTTGTAAATGAGCCTCTGGCTCAAAGGTTGTTAAACTGATGTCTAAATAAATAAGTAAATAAATATTGTCATGTGTGGAAGCTTCATGACATTCGGAAGTCTGCCACTAAAGTACAAATTCACAGCCCCCTCAGCTGGTATCCAAATGTCAGTGGATGTTATAGTGAGGGCAACATCAAAGTCTGGGGGTTCGAATAATAAATCTGCCTTGTCATGGAAAAAAAAATGTAGAGTATTTGCTTCTAGACAGCTGCTGTCTTACCTTTGCACATACTTTAACCCTATATGTGGAAAATAAACAAGATATTGGCATATTTGAACTGCTGCAACATCATTAGCAGGCTGTGCAGTCCAGTGGTTTTAAAGCAGAACTCTGACTCAGGGAGATCCTGGTTCAGTGCCTACCAGAGCCACTTACTCACTGTGTTGGCCTGAGCAAATCACTTGGCAACCCCATGCTTTAGTCCATCCTAACTAAAAAAAAAAAAATGAGATTAGAAACAGGACGCCACAGAAAATAACATGATACATCTCACAGGGCTTCACTACATATATTGAGTAAAAAAAATAATTAACAGATGCCAGAATGGAGAGTTTCAACTCCATTAAGGCCTGCAGCCTCACTACATTGAAGCTTGGTTCCATCAGATCTCAGAAAGCTAAGCAGGGTCAAACCTGGTTTGTAGTTGGATAGGAGGCCTCAGACGAACAGCATGCCGAAAGAAGTGTAGTGGTATTGCTCTGCAGGGAGATGCTCTCCCTTTTGTTACAAGTAACCATACCAGTGTCCCACACAGTGTTAGAGGGACACTGTGGTGTTGTGGAGTGTCGACTTTTGGATGGGATCTTAAACCAAGGTCCCGTCTGCCTGTTTTGATGGTAGTTCTTTTGGATTTTAAAGATCCCATGCCACTTTTCAAAAAGAGTAGGAGTATTTCCTTGTTGTCCTTGGCTGGCCAGACTCCCTCGTCAGTAATCCATGAACAGATAAACCTAGTTCCATAAAATCATTACTTCCTATATCCCCCCTGGAAGAAGCTGAAAACAGAAAATATTTCTTAGCTCTCCTTTCCTGGACAACAAAACATAGTAAGACTTTAGGATTGCTGTGTGTCTGTAGCAGTAAGAGGACACCATATTGTGAAAATCATTTGTAGTGCAATGCGGTATCTGTTTTGTGAGTACCAACTTTATATGTTAATTTTCAGAACTAAACTTGAAATCGAATTGCAGAATACATATGAGTTTTGTTTTTCTTATCTTCAGCTCTGCCTTTCTCCCACCTTAAAAAGAAAAAACAGAACAAATACAGGAGTGTGATCTCGGACATATTTGATGGCACTATTGTAAGCTCAGTTCAGTGCTTAACATGTGATCGGGTATGTACAAAGAAGAACATTATATTTCTGTTAACTCTCTTTATGCATAGGCATAGACAGTTCTACTGCAGGGGAAGTGTTGGTAGGCACGCCACCCTCAAGCGACTCTTGGTTGTGGCCTGGTGAAAGTGCATCCATCCGCATTGGTGACCACATATCTCTGAAACCCCACCTTGGGACACCGTGGCATGTACACCCATAAAGGAGGTGAGCAGGGAGAGGAGGGGCAACATCGCTGGCTGTGGCGCACTGAATGATGGCCTTCACACCCCCCCCCCAAATCCCATCTAAGCATCCCTCACCCTTGTCTGTCTCCCCAAGGTGTTTTCTTCCAGGGGGTAGTAGAAGGGCCCTTCTGGTAGGGATAAGACAGACATCAAGAGGGCAGCACAGCATCCAGTGGCCCTGCAGGGTACCCTTGGAAGGTGTGAGGTGAACAATGGAGGGCGCAGCATAGTATAGAAAAATGTATTTACATTTATTAGAGCAAGTCAGTAAAATCATATATTTGGAAAAATGCCAGCAGTTACTGTATGCCAGTAAAAAGTGCAAACATTGACGAAAATAAGTGGTGGAAGTGCAAATAGAAGTATGGGAGACAACAAGCCCATTTTGTGAATTAATAACTTTATTTGTAGGGTTGGCATTTGCTTGCAACCTATGAAAACTGCATTCTCTCCCCCATTTAATTTTTCTGGTTATCTTACTGTGACTTCATTCTGTTCCCCCCATCCTTTTTTTCCTCTCCCAAGATACATCTTTTCTCTCCCTCCCCTACACCCCCAACATCCTTTTTTCCACTCCCAAGAAACGTCCCTCTTCTTTTTTCCCTATACATTTTATCTGCTACATTCTGATCTGAACTCCCTCTTCTGACTGCGTAGTAAGCCCCTATGCTTTATCCTTTGAGCAGGACTGGGGTCCAGCATGGCAATGGGAGGGATATGCTGATGTTGCAGCTTGGCAGGATGTCAAGCTTATGGTCGTACTAACTCCCCATCTGACATCGGGAGAGGGCTTCAGGAAGGAAGGTACCCCAATTCCACACTCACCTCCACCTCTGAGCTAGCAGAGGGCAGCTACATAGAGTCTCCCTCTGCAGAGGCATTGTATATCACTGGGGACTGTGTGAAGCATATAATGATCTGACTGGGATCCTGGGCTTGGGGTGCGAACCCAGGTCCCTGGTATGGGAAATATGTTTGCCTACACATTAAGCCAGTCACCAATTTCCATTTTTAAAATTAATCTGTGAGAGAGATGCTGGAGAAACTTAAGTCCAGGTCCTAGTCTCTGTTCATTCATAACCATGTAGTACTTGTAACTGGATTGCAGATCCTCAGTGTTGATGATGTGTGTTTATTTAGTTGATGGTAAGGTAACCAGGTAAGTGCATAAGGCAATAAATGTCCATTTTCAGGAACAACCTGGATGATACAAAGTATATAGTACAAATAGAGCATAACAACAATTGGAAACAATCCAGGAAATTCAAAGCACACTCCACAAGAAACACTTTGGTTAACATAGTTGGTGATGGTCTCTCGTAATTTCTACTTATACTCCTTGTTGAGTGTGCTGAACTAAAGTGTTTTGACAGTCAAACAATGTCATTCACAGCATTCATTCTAGAAGTGAGATTTGACGGGTCAGTTGACCCACTGACCCTTGAAAAGGTGAGTAATTTCAAGACAGGTGTGGGCATTTTGAGTGATTGATGATTCAGCAGCAGTACAAGCTGCAACTACCCGAAATGGTAACTGACTTATTCTAGTCATTAGCTTAAAGCTAAATTGCTGCAGTGAGTACAGTGTAAGCCGCTTAGTGCGGACGTATTTGTGCACCCACCTAATGTCCTTGGTATGCGATGTCTGCCGTTGACGGCAGGGGGCAGCTTGACAGTACAGTTAGGTAGATCGTGTCTCTGTACTGCAGAATGCCTCACACCAGACACAAGGCAACTCTGTACACACAGCAACTCAAAAAATAAAGTAACAATGTGATTACAGTAAATGGTGTATTACTGAACTGTATTTTTGATACAGCAATATGGGGTTACCTAATTCCACTGTCAAACTGCACCTATTTTTTGTACATGTATGTGAGGCACACTGTTCTTTCCACTGGAGGAGCTTTTGAGGCATCCGTATGTGCTTGTGTTTTAACTACTCTACATTAGTAATGGGAAAAATTAGCACCTATTTAAGTAGTGCGATTAATGCATCCGGTAGCACAGGTAACACTAATTTGGCTCATCAAATGTCCGCCTTTGATGATCGGCCACATCCATGAAAAACAGGAAATTTAACAGTAATGCCTGTGGGAAAGGTTTCAGTTTTCAGTTTTTGTCCGTGGTAGCTGAATGTCAGTTTTATCACTGTCCGTCTTTTGTGAGGTGCACTGTAACAGAAAACAATTAGTGGTACAGCTCATTTAACTGCTCAGACTGTGTTTTAATAAGCTGTCTTCTCTGTCTGTCCACCAATTTATTGGTGACCAAGTGGAGTGTATGTGATGAAGACTGGATGCCTCACAGCTCTGCCTTTCACCCTGACGCTCTGCTATACAAATAAGTCAGTAGCTCTGCCCCTCACCCTGTTTACCAAACAACTTTTTTAAATTTTTTCAGACTCTCTTGCTTTCCTGTCTATTCCCCATTTGACTTATCACTTCTAGATCTTAATCCTGTCAACAAATTAATTCCTTCTCCTTTTACAATAAAGTCAGAACTCATCCTGTCTGCCAGACAAGTTTTTTTTCACTGTTCTGTTTTTCTCTGTTCCCTGTTTGACTTTTCAATTCTATATCTAAATCGTGCCTAATCTACCAACTATTTCCCATTTCCTTTTTTCAGTGAATCTGACTCCCTATTTTATGAGCTGTGCCCTTCACTATCCAGCCCAACAATGTTTTCCAACTTAGTTTATGACACTTTCCTGTTGATTTTGCTTTCTGAATTGCCTTCAGGTTAAAAATTATTCAGGTATCATAATCTCAGAAACAAACTGATTTTTATTGTTTTTAAGGCTGAGACACCCGATTCTCTGTGGCAGTTCTTTATATACGAACATACGAAAATGCCAGCAGAAACAGGCCTCACGGTCTGTCAAGTCTGCACAGTTGTGCAGCTAGCCCCTCAACTTATATGCATCTAACTCCAAGACTGACTCACACTGAACTATACAACAGTCAGTGCAAGTGGGTGGTCTTGGAGACCTCTCTGAACCACATGGCGTACCTTGCTACTTGCTACGTGGTACACTTTGCCTAGTTTCAACTTCCCAGTTAGCTCTTCTAGTAGGTAGCTCTCTGGCTGTCTTGCACTCTTGCTGATCTGTCCTCTAGGTTATTATTCTGTGGTGAGACCTGATCATGCCCCTCTAGGGTATTCCAAGATGACGCACTACCCTCCACCACCAAAAAGCCATTCGCTGGCTATAACAATGCTAGAACGCTAACACGCATTCATGAGAAGGTCATGGTAGCATGCACCAGCATTCCAGTATGTGCAGCATTACAGGCGCACCTTTTGACCCCTCAGCACATTAGAATGGGGTCAGGCTGCTTTCGGAGCTCACCATTGGCGCAATCCCATGGCTTAGAATGAACACTGCATTCTTTGCTGTAGTCTTTGTTTCTTCAGTGGTCAGTTGCAGGAATGTGAAGGCATCTTTTTAGGAGCAAATAAGTCTTTATCTGCCTTTCAGGGGATTGCAGGATGGGAATTGGGGTGATGCAAATCAGTCTGTGCAACTTTCTTCAAAGGAAGGCCAGGTTTACCTTTCAGTATTTAGCACGAGGGCTTTTATGATTTAGTGTGACTGATATTTCTATGAATATTTATTACATATCGAATGATGTATGGGGAGGAGTGTATAATGAGAATTTTATGTGCACCTGAGGTCTGGGATGCTACACAAACTCCAAAAGTGAAGCTCAAGGGGTTTATAAAAGCATCCCACTCCAAGGGTGGGCATAAACTTCAAGTTTTACACTCCTCCCCATGTGGCATTTTATGTAATTGCTGGTGACTTTTTTGCTTTGCTACTATGTTAGAATAATGTTAAAATGGGGTTGAAAACTGTCTTAGAATATTATTAAAAGGGACTCTAAAACTGTGTCAGTGTCTTTATTTTTTTTTTTTTACCTCTCACAGGCAAGTTTAACATAAATAATAGGCAAGACCGTCTATTTATAAAATGCCCTATCCCTGGGGCGCAGGGCACTGTACATACAACTTATCAAAAAGCTAAACAAGCAAGATATAAGATCCTAAAATTGAAATATAACTAAAAATGACTATCAAAATTAAGATTTGATAAAAATAACTAGCAGGAGAAAGTTTGTTCGAATAAATATGTCTTCAGAGAGGCCTTGAAAGCCCCCACGATGCTGGCCATATGACTGTACCCAGGAAGCGAATTCCACAGCATTTATTTATTTTTTATTTATTTAGTTTTTGTTAACCGGGTAGGTACACTAGACAGCATAGCTGCCTATTTTCAGGTATAACCCGGGAGATTACAACAAAGGGTATGTAGACAATAGTAGATACAAGAAAACATCATGGAAACAAGTAGAAGTCAGACATAGTAAACTTATACAAAATTTTCAGCAATGGCAGTACATTTGCAGGAATCTATATGTAGTAACAAAACAGAAATATAAGTGCAAATAACTAACAGTCATAAGTCATACAACTGGTGAGTAAGTGCTAGAAGAGAGGAAATAACAAGATTTCCAGACAGGTTTGAGAGTAGTAGAGGTTGGAGCCAGTAGGCAACTAGGAGGAACCAGTACAGGAGTGGGTGGATAGAGGACAGGAGCAGGGTTCAGAACTTAGAAGAGCCATACGAAGCTCCTGTTTGAAGCTGTGTGGAAAAGGGGAGATTCTTAGACTTAGTGGAAAGGAGTTCCATAGTTTAGGGGCCCAGCTAAAGAAAGCATTCTCCCCCATTTTGGTTTTACATCTCGGTTGGACAAGAAGTGATTTGTCAGCTGATCTCAGTGGGTAGGCAGAGGTCACAGGTTTGAGCAGTAGAGCCAGTTTGTCAGGTTTCTGGGAGGAGATTATATTCTTTATAAAACAGTAGGAAGTAAACTGTCAGGCTGAGGGGGGGGGAGACCATCCCAGACTGGAGTATAGTGTGCATCGGTAAGTAAGTTTGGGCAAAGACAAAGCAAACCGGCAAATGCTGTTGTAGCAGACATCCCACTTTTGGAGGAGCCCTCCAGTAGTTGCCAGAAAGACTATTAACCCATACGCCAATTTGGGTCTGACGATCCCCTGTGCAATGGCCATACTCACTGTGGATGTTAGACTATGTCTCACCTTGTATGCCAGTCCAAGTTGAATATTGACAGATTTAATGACCGAGGCTAGGTGCAGGTCAGAATCCAAGGCAGGATCAAGGGTTACTCCTAGGTATTTAAAAGAGGTAACTGTGTTAAGGGGACAGCCATCTAGCGTTCTGATACTTAATGGTTGGGTGCAGGACCGAATTTTTGAACCTGAACCGAAGAGCATAGTCACCGTTTTATTTTTATTTTAGACGAGCTTATTTTGCAATAGCCAGCTCTGAAAGGCATTGAAGTTACTATTGAGATTCAGGTTGATATCTAAGAGGTTTGAGGACGATGAGTAAAGAACAAGATTGTCTGCATGTAGCAGACCTGAGCAAGCACCTGTGAGTGGTGGGATGTCGTTTATGAAGACTGTAAACAGGAGAGGACCAAGAATCGAACCCTGGGGCACTCCGATCCAAGTAGGAGCAAGAGGAGACTTGGCATCTCTGATCTGGACAGATTGTTGCTTCTTTGAAATATCATTTTGGAACCAGGCGGTGACAGAGGGTGAGAAGCCTAGGGTTGACAACTTTGATAGGAGTGGCGGGTGGTCAACTAAATCAAACGCTTTTGTAAAATCAACAAAAGTAGCCCCAGTGAGAGAGAGCCTTTGTCCATAGCGAGTCTGACATAATTTGTAAACTGTATGAGAGCAGTGGATGTACTGTGCCCACGTCGGAAACCATGTTGGTCAGGGGTGATGAGTTTGAAGGAGTACAGGTAATCCGAGACCTGGGTAGCAACAATTTTCTACAGTATTTTAGAGAGAGTGGAGAGGATGGCAGTAGGGCAGTAGTTATCCAGGTTAGTTGGTGTCCCCCTTTTTTTTTTTTAGACCAGTAGAACTCAAGCAATCTTCCAGAGGGAAGGGACATGTCCTGTAAGAAGAGACAGGTTGAAAGGTCTAGTCACTGGAGAGAGACTATAGACGGTGCAGCGGTTCTTAGGAATTTTGGTAAGAGTCCATCTGCCCCTGCCAATCCAGCAGGAAAGATGGACTTAAGTAAGCGTAAGATTTCACTCTCAGAGACTGGGTGAAAGATGGGTTGGAAGGTTTAAGGTTATCTTGCGGCGTGACAGGTAAAGGCCCAGGAGGTGCAGTATAGGAGGAGAGGTCAGTGAATCTGGAGTTGAGCCTCGGCGATAGTGAGCAGGTTATTGCAATTACAACCATCCACGATCATATCAAAGATGGTATTGCACTTGTTTTTCCCTATGACGGTGTTAACATGACTCCAAAAACCATGAGAGTTAGTGACAGAGGTACTAAGGAGCTCACGGTAGTAATTGCCCTTAGCAGATCTGATGGAAACCTTACATAGGTTTCGAAGTCTTCTGTACTCCGCCCAGTCCAGTGGGGACTGGGTTAACTTAGCTTTGTTCCAGGCTTCATCCCTCTTTTTGAGAGAGGACAGGAGTGAAGAATTTAACCATTGGGTAGCAGATCCCCGGATATGGCACCTTTTTACTGGAATATATTTGTCTTGAAGATTCAAAAGTGTAGTAAGGAGGTATTGAGCAGCACGTTCCGTATTACAAGCATTATATAGAGGTGCCCAGTCCGTGTTCTGTAGCTCCAAGATTAGGGCTCTCCTTATCCATTTTGGAAAAATCCCTGAAAAGAATTTCTCTGGGGGTGGTTTAGGGGCCCTAGCCTTCCAAACACAGTAAACTGGGGAGTGGTCACTGATTGAGTCTGGTAAAACTCCAACAGCACTGATCCTCTCAGGCCTGTAGGAGATGACCCACTCTAGAAGAGACTGGAGACTGCCGTTACTAGCCTGTCTGGTCGGGAGAGTGACCAGTTGAGACAGGTGTAACCTGCTGAGTTCAGCAACATAGAGGTTAGAGTTTTTCCCTAGCCAGTCCAGGTTGAGGTCCCCTGTAACAATGAGTTCTTGTCTACCCTTTAACGAGGAAAGATGGTCATTTACCTTAGTCAGGCCTGTTAGTCCATTTTTAGGAGGGTTATAGATGCACACTACATTTAGCTTCTTAGTGAGACCTAAGGTAATAACTATATAAATAGTTTCACATAGACAGGTAATGTTGACCGGGAGGACCATAATGTCAAGGTCCTGTCTGGTATAAAACAAAATACCACCACCCTTATTAGCATTTGGACAATCACATCTGTGAAGTTTATATCCATTGATACTACATAATGAATCTGGTATATGGGGTTTTAAGCAAGTCTCAGTTAAACCTAAGACATCAGGGGAGTTGTGAGCAATCCAGACTTCAACCTGTGCAAAATTAGCTGACAGACTTCTAATGTTCATATGTGCAAGCCTAAGCCCCTTTTCTGTGAACCAGTAAGATGGGTTCTTGGGAGCAATGCCATCAGGAGGGCTCGGGTTAGGTTCAGTATCACCAGAGAGAGATGACATAGGGGTACCCAGGTCTCAAGGAGAGAGGTTTGGAGTTTGCCTTCAAGTGGCATATAAAAAGGGAAATGGCTTAGGTAGTCAGCTATACTAGCAAATGGGATAAGCTTTAGGAGCCAGGTTTCAGGAATAGAGGTATTACCCCTGATAATTAGGTTTGAGAAAAAATAGCTCCAGTCCTCTGCTTTATTTGAGTAGCTAGAGTCAGTAGATGGCTGGCAGAGAAGATCTGCTGAGAGTTGGAGGGCTAGCAGAAGGGAAAATACTCCTACAAAGCTGCAGTGAAGTGAGATCACCTCCATAGTGTACACTGGTAAGGAAAAGGGAACATTGACCTAGGGAATAAGAGAGAAAGCAGCAAATTCAAGACTGTAGAGGGGACTGAAGTAAATGTGCAGTTGACTGCAGGAGTGAGACAGTAGCTAAGTCCAAGGATGAAACTATCCAGCAGGCAGAGAGATAGAGCTACAACTAGAAACCTTATAAAGGCTTTTGCTAAGTGTGGAGATATTCACCAGGTTCCTGGGGCAATCCAACAATGAAATTCACAAGCTAGCTGCCTTGAGATCCTCACCCCAGAAGAAATGGTCCAATCACTGAGGGGAAAAAAGAATATCCGCCCCCAAGGAACAAGCATTTAATAAGTCATGGGGAGGGAGATAGAAAATTTGACTTCAATGTCTCTCACAGAAAAAAGGCTAGGAGCATACAGTTAAATCAGAAACAGCGCCATAAACTCCGAGATTGCAGTGCACACAGAAATGCCATTTATATCAGCTAGCTGCAATGCCAGGCACAAATTCCGTTTACAGCTTGGCTGGACAGAGGCACATTTAAGTCAGTCTGTAAAGGGATTTTTGTGGTCTCCTCTCGTCTGCAATAGTGCAGAGGTAAGTTGAGGTACAAATTCAGCCACAGCTTGGAAGGCAGGGAGCTGCTTAGAAAAGGTGCCAGAATTCTGAAGCCATGAGTTCCGAAGGGGAGAACACAGCAGACAATTCAGCAACTCCACCACCCCCACCCGGCACCAAATGCTGGCTACTATGAAATCGGTGGATGCTAAGATGGAGAAAAAACCTGGCGAGGTTAGAGAAACACGATGCTGCACTTCCTGAGCTGTCGAACTCTGTGGCAGAAAGTGATAAGTGTTCTGTTACCACATAGGCAGCAGTCGTTACGTTGACTCAGGAAAATGTACAACTCCAGGGTAGGCTTGAGGCTTTAGAGAATGAAACTTGTGCTGGAAATGTGAGACTTGTCGGAGTGCCAGAAGGCACAGAAGGTTTGAATTTGTTGCTTTTCCTGAGGGAGTGGTTGCAGACTTCGATCCCTGTACCTGAGGACATTGATTGGGGATTGCTACATTGGGCCTATCGATTTAACCCGAGAGTGAGGCCCTCTAAAACAAATCTCCCTTGCACTGTTCTATTACGGACCTCAGGAGTGGAAATCGGGGACATATTAATCATGTGCTGCATATCCGCTAGCCATAAGCGACTTTGATGTAAAACTATTGCCGGATCTCTCTTTTCAGACCCGCTCCCGCTGCAAGAGATTTGATGGAGTGCGACAGAGGCTCAGGGCACTTGGAGTGGTGCATTCTTTTTTGCTGCCAGCTCAACTAAGGATCACTTATGGGGGCAAATCATGGCAGTTCACTGACCCTAAAGATACAGGACGATGACTGTAGGAGACGGAGAGGGAGTTTGCTACAAGAGACGGAACATTCATGGAAGAAGAAGCCGTAGAGGAGGAGCAGGCGACTGTCTAAGCTGAACTCAGTTTTTTCTCTCCTTTCATTAGCAGACTGTAATCATCAGATGGAACATTCAACTGCTCTCATAGTTCGTCTGGCATCAAATATTGTTAAAATTATTGGGGAACAGATCTGTTCGCTGGCCGTTCAGATCTAAGGGATGGCTGACTAGATTAAGTCATTTATTGTTACTCTATGCCGTCTTCTAAGGGGGGGGCAGTGAGATACAAAGATCTTACTTCGAGAGGGCTCTTGCAGTAGGTATTCACATATAGGACTAAGCCGCACGGCATCAGGACTCCACAGAAAAATTTCTAGCTAGCAGTCTCTGGTGGGGAACGGCCCCCCACGTCAGGTGACCGGCGTCATATGACGTCTGTATAAAGGGGCGGTCCCCCATGCCTGCCTTCCAGTTCTTTCCCGCCGTCGGCTTGTGAAAGTTCCTTGCGGTAGAACAGCGCTCGTCAGTCATTTGTCGGTCTTCAAGTTTTCAAACTTTTCCGACCTAATTTCTCTATTTTTCAACTTTTCTTAAAACATTGCTGTGTATGTCGTCCCCAACGCCCTCCGAATCGCATAAGAACAAGTGCGACTCGTGTGGTTCCCAACTTCCACACAAGGACAGCCACTTCTTGTGCCTCTTCTGTCTGGGCCAGACCACCCCGTGGAGAAGTGCCAGCATTGCCAGAAGTTCAGCTCGGCTACCAGCAAGAGAAGGCAGCAGTCCTTGGAAGCCCATCTCCTCAAGAAGAAAATGGCCTCCATGGAAAAAGAGTTAAAAAAAGCTTAGGCAGGCGTCTACTTCCCCCAAAGGTCATAAGAAAAAGCGTGACAAGGAGAAGCACAGGGAGCGTGAATCAGATTCCACAGCAGCCACGACTTCGGCTGGAGTCGCAGATCTTAGGGTAGCATCCCTTCCAGCGAATTACCCCACGATGGCCGTCTTGGTGGTTACCAAGAAGCCATGCCCCTCCCATCTGGCTCGAGCTCCAGGCCTTCAGGAGCCTCCGGGGCAAAGGAGGCCTCCGCTCCCGTTAAGGCCGCTCCTCCCTCGCGGCCTTCCGGTCAGAGCGGATCCGGTAAGTCGGACGTTGGTTCCACCAACGCATGCCCGGACAAGGCTGCTAAGCTGCTTACCTCTTAGGGTGAGTGCCCAACCAAAACCCCTTCCGACAAGGCCGCTTCTCCTGTGCGACCGACACTGCCGATAAGTCAGACGCCAGTTCCACTGATGACCACCCGGCCAAGAAGCCTGCGCCAGACCCTATCGACCAGTCTGATGCCCCAGGCTCTCTGCAACGTCTCACCACGTTGCCCACTGAGGTCCCTGCGTCCCCCCGACTGACTCCTATTTTCAGGTACGACCCAGGAGAGTACAGGAATAATAGATTTAGGTACATACAATGACATTGTACAAATTAGACATGTTACAGTTCATGTGAGGATACAGATTCAACACAGCATACGAAACATGGTAAGGCATAGATTATACAGTATTAACAAAAATAAACACCTTGTGGGAGATAAGAGCAGTAATGTTACAGATTCAACACAGCATACGAGCATGGTAAGGCATAGATTATACAGTATTAACATAACAACATAAACACGTTATGGAAGCCAAGAGCAGTTCCAGGGGCACAGCATTGAAATCCTTCAGATGTGACACTGTATACAGCTTAGCAACCTCTTGGAGTCTGGTCTTTTGTCCAGGAGTAGCTCCAGAGCAGAGCAGTGCTGTGATGGATCAATTCACAGGGGTTTGGGGCAGCCACAGGCTGAGGCAAGTTTGAGATGGTTCCATAGGGAGGAACGGAGACACATCTGTGAGTGTGCGGCACGGACCTGGGCAGGGAAGGAGTTCCACAGTCTGGTAGTGAATGCAGCAAATAGAATGAGAACAATCATAAAATGTGTTTTCTAGGGACAGGGATATGTTGTTCATCCACACTTATTGGCAGGTTCCTTGCCGCTTTAAATCTTGCCGGAAGGTCTTCAAGCTGGCTCCTCCCACCCACCTGGGTGGTAAAACTCTCGGCTCCGCCCCATGACGCCAGATCTTCCTTACCGCTTGGAAGTTCAGGTTCCCTCCTTAACGCGCTGCGTTTAAGACTGGTTCCTAATTCTTGAAGTTCGAAATTAAAAAGTTTTGCTAAAAGACTTGGTCTTCTTCTCCTCACGGCTGCGATGGACAAATCGACTCCCGGTTTTGGAGAGTGCCCTTGCAGACAGAAAGATGTCTGGAGCGGATCTGCACTCCGCGTGTGTCTACTGCCTGGGCCTTGAACCGGCAGCGCGAGCCTGCGACTTGTGCTCTTCCTTTCATTTCGTCCTTGAAGACCATGCTGCCCGATTACAACTGGGCGCCCGAGAAAAGAATTCCACGGTGAAATCTAAAGAGGCCCGATTGCGGTGTCAGCGTGAACTCGGCGGATCAGCTAGAGCAGATGATCGCCTCGAAGAGGAGGCGCGGGCCGCTCTACCTCTGCTGCGGCATTTGTCCCACTCTCTCGGTGCCTCGCATCTGGCTTCTTTAAGGAGCTTTGTCTGACCCTCTCGACCAAAGGTGAGGGTCCAACTTCTTCGGACCTTTTCCAGGTCCAAAAGAGCAAAGTAAGTCTCTCCGTCGGCGCTCTTGGGGCGGAAAGATCCCCCTCCCTTGTCAACAGTCGACCGGTCGACCCCTCAGCTCCGGCCACTGGCTTCACGGTGTCCCGTCAGGCCAGTTGACGAGACTCCGTCGGCAATTAAGATTTTCTCGACCCGTTAGGCAGGTTATCGACTGGAGAAGCTGAGAATCCCCTCTCCTCGTTCCCCGGTGGGAGTTGAGGATCCGTCTGCTCTGTGTGCCTCGGTTCTGGAGCCTTGGTGGGATCGTCCGGCGAGGGGAGTGCCGATTTCCGACACTTCTCCTCGCCTTCCTCGGCCTAGTTGAGACTCTCTGTCTCGGTCTCGGACATCCTCGCGGTCCAACCGATCCCGCCGCCATAGGCGGTTTCGGTCTCGGCACTGCGGCAAGCGGCGCCGCCGCTCTTCCTTGGACGAGGGGAGGCTTCGGCGCAAGTTGCGTCGGAGGTACGAGGAACTTATGTGGCAACAGCTCCTTTTGACCGGGAATAAGCCGACCCAGACATCTTCCCCGGCCATTAAGTGGCTGTCACTGGAGCAGCCGAAACAACCCCTCGTTGTAGTCGAGGAGCCTGTTCTCAGGCCGGTTGTTCGGCCAGTTCCAGCTGCCCCACCGATTCTGGTGGAACCTCCGCCTCCACAGCCATTAGTTGGGGCTCCGACCAAAAATTCTCGGTCGGCCTTGGGTTTGCCCCATAGGCTGTCTGTCACCCTCACTCCCGATAAACCTCGGCAGGTGGAGGGTGGCTCAGGCCCGAGGCAGCTCTTTGAGGACTCTTCTGAGTCCGATGATGGTTCCTCCCTCTTCTCCAAGCGCATGGACTTGGAGTCCTCGGGAGGGCAGTCAATGGACGATAGCCCTTCGTCGTCCTTAGGGTTGCTTCGACTCATCTCGGAGTCCACCGGGATGAAGCTCGAACCCGTTTCTAAACGGGCCAGGTATCCCCTCACGGAGATTCTGGACCGAGGGGATTCTCCTACGGAGGCCTTTCCGGTGGCCGAAGCCATAGTGGGTCCGGCCTTGGAACTTTGGCTCGTCCTGTTTCCTGCCCTGCACCTTGGCCAGGTTGGCCAGGAAGTATCACGGTCCTACCGGTTCCCTGTCCGGTTTTGGAACACCCCTCGGCCGAGGGTTGGTTACCGACAGCGTTTTCGGCGTGCGAGAGCATGAGGGATGTGGACAAACCTCCCGACAAGGAATCCAAGAAATTGGATTATGCCAGGCGAAAAGTCTATGCTGCGTCCTCTCTCGGCCTTTGTCAGGCCAGTTCGGCCGTCCTCATGGCACATTTTTCTCATGCCCTGTTGGGCTCCCTGGATGAGGTTGTCCCTCATCTTCCCGCGGATCTGCAGACTACGGTCAGGCAGGTGTGGGACCAGGGCAGGGCAGTGGCTAAACAGCAGCTCCAGACTGCGTTAGACATCGGGGACTCATGTGCCAGGTCTGTGGCGGCGCAGTGGCCATCGTCGTCGGGCTTGGCTGAGGATATCCACCTTTACCTCGGATACCCAGCACAAGTTGGCGGATGTTCCTTTTGGGGACTGACCTCTTGACCCTGGGGTGGAAGGTCACCTGCAGAGGATCGAGGAGTCCAATGCTACCTTGGACTCTGTCTCTTCCGCTCAGAAGGACAAGGCCGCCAAGCCACAGCCTAAGCCCTTTCGTCCTTCTCGCCCGGCATGCCCGGCCAACAACGTCAGAGGCTAGCAGGCTCGACCTTGGTATCCAAGCCCAAACGTCGGCTTCCTCCAACAGGAAGCAGGGAGGTAAAGGCCAGGAGGTCCCTCGGCGGTCTCTCCTCCAAGCCTGCCCAGTGACGGGCTGAGGGTGTAGCCCCCATCTCTGTCACCTCACCCTGGTTCCCCGTGGAGGCGGCTCAGAACACTTCCTTTCCGCCTGGTCCGCTGTTACCACGGACAGGTGGGTACTGGAGGTGGTGGGAAAAGGCCTACCTCTGGAATTCGAGCAGGCCCCGCCCTTCAGAGCCGTCGCGCCTCGGGGTCCGCAGCCTCACTGGCGGCTCGCCGAGCCGACATCGCTCTCCTCCTCCAAAAGGAGGTGATCACGGAGGTGGAGGACCCCCCTTCAGACCCGGGGTTCGTGTCCAGGTATTTCCTGGTTCCGAAACGGACGGGGGGCTGGCGCCCCATTCTCGACCTACACGACCTGAACAAGTTCCTAAGGTCTCGAACCTTCAGGATGGTCACTCTGGCGCAGATAATACCATCTCTGGAACACGGCGTGTGGTTCTGCTCTCTGGACCTACAGGACGCGTTCTTTCACGTCCCTATCCGTCCGTCACGCCGGAGATTCCTCCGGCTTCGGCGGAGGATCCCTCTTCGATTCTGAGCCATGCCCTTGGCTTATCTCCAGCTCCCAGGGTCTTCACCAAATGCATGGCAGTGGTGACAGCATTCCTGCGGCGCCGAGGGGTCCAGGTGTACCCTTACCTGGACGATTGGCTGACAGCAGCCTCCTCCAGACAGGAGGTGGAGCGGTCCAGAGATCTGGCCCTCCAGGTTTGCTCTCGAGTTGGCCTTCTCTTCAACGAGGCCAAGTCGGAACTCGAGCCGAAGCAGGTGATCCTGTTCATCGGGGCAGAGCTCGACTCTCTTGAGCCAGAGCCACGGCTCCCGGCGGACAGGGCCGAGGTTCTTACCTCCTTTGCCCAATCATTTCTGGTTGGGCAATCGCACCCTGCCCGGGACTTCCTGCGCCTTCTGGGTCTCATGGCGGCCTGTACCAGCGTGGTCCGTTGGGCCGCTGGCATCGCGCCCTTTCAGTGGGGACTGGCCAGTCAGTGGTCTGGCCTGCGATCCTTTGGACCAGCTAGTGATAGTGACCCAGGAGATGTGGAACGCTCTCCAGTGGTGGACCGTTCCATTCCATCTGCAGGAGGGCATCCCGTTTGTCCGCCCCGAGCCGACGGTCTCTCTATCGACCGATGCCTCTCTGATGGGTTGGGGTGCCCATCTGTGGGAACACCGAGTGCCGCGGCCTCTGGTCCCCGCGGTCGATGCCACATCAACCTGCTGGAGCTCCGGCGGTCCGCCTAGCTCTCACCGCCTTTGCTCCGTTTCTCCGGGTCAAGTGGTCCGGTCCAGACTGACAATACCCACGACCATGTACTACCTGAACGCCAGGCGGGATGCGCTCCATGCTTCTGTGCAGGAAGCTCTCCGCATTTGGTCACTCGTCGCAGCCTAGGGCGGATCTCCTAGCCATTCATGTGGCAGGGCCTCCAACACCCTGGCCGATGCCCTGAGCGGATGGGGCTGCATCTCACAGTGGTCTCTCCTGCGGAGGTAGTACAAGATCTGTTCTCCCACTGGGGCACACCTCAGGTGGACCTGTTTGCCTCAGGAGAGCCTTGAAGCTGAGGCTGTTTCATGCCCGCCCCCTCAGCAGGGCTCGCTGCAGGGATGCCTTCTCAGGCTGTGGACCCGGGCCTCTTCTACGCCTTTCCCCCATTTCCCTTGATTCACAAGGTGCTTCTCAAAGCAGGGAGGGACAAGGCACAGGTGATCCTGATAGCCCCAGACTGGCCCCGCCAGTTCTGGTACCCAGATCTCCTCAGCCTCAGCTCCAGGCTCCCGAGGCAGCTTCCAGCTCACCCGGACCTGGTCTCAGTCATTCAGGGGAAGGTGTTCCATCCGGACCTTCAATCCCTGCACCTGACGGCCTGGTTCCTGAGCGGCTAGAGTTCCAGGCCTTGGGTCTTTCCGACGAGGTCCTCAATGTTGTTGAGGCGTCCCGTAAGGAGTTGACCAGAAAATGCTACGCCTTCAAATGGAAGAGATTCTCCATTTGGTGTCAGGGCAAGTGCTTGGACCCTTCCTCCTGTTCTGTGGCAAGCATTTTGAACTATTTATGGTCCCTTTCTAGTCAAGGGCTTAGGTCGACAACCCTAAAGATGCACCTGGCAGCCATCTCTGCTTACTGAGCGCGGGCCGGGAAGCAGTCGGTGGCGCAGGAAAAGGTGGTCGGGCGCTTTTTCAAAGGCCTTGATCACATTTCCCTTCCGGTGCGAGAACCTCCACCTCTGTGGGATTTACTGCTGGTACTGGCAAAGCTCATGGGCAAGCCATTCGAACCAATGCACAGGTGTGATCTCTCTCACCTGTCGTGGAAGACCGCCTTCTTGGTGGCTATCCGTCAGCCAGAAGGTTGGGAGAGCTCCAGGCGCTTTGCATCGAGTCTCCTTACCTGGTCTTCCACAGGGACAAGGTTGTCTCCCCCCACGAAATTCCTTCCGAGAAGGTGGTGTCAGGTTTCACCTTAACCAGGTGCTGACTCTGCGGTGTTCTACCCCAATCACACCTCGGAGGCCGAATATAGGCTCCATACTCTGGACCCTAGAAGTGGCTCGCTTATTATAAGGAGCGCCACAGCTGGGGAAGTCGGGGAGAGGTTCGCCCGGCTGTTTGTCACCTACGCTGAAACACATCTGTAGACCTGCCAAGCGGACGATAGGCAGGTGGGTCACCTCCTGCATAGATCGCTGCTATAAGTTGGCGGGCATGGAGCCTCCCAGATGGATAAGAGCTCATTCTGCCCGTCATATTGCTGCATCGGTGGCTGCTTCCAGGGACGTCCCTATCCAGGAAATCTGCAGGGCTGCTACCTGGAAGTCAGCACACAACTTTATTACCCATTACCACATCGACCTTGAGTCACGCCGGGATGCTGGTTTTGGGGCCTCGGTTCTCCAGTCTTTATTCCCTAAGTAGGGGGTGTGCGCCTTGCCTCCCTCCTCCCGGAGAACTGCTAGGAGTCTGCCAGACAGTGTGGATGAACAACATATCCATGTCCCTAGAAATACAGGTTACTGACCTGTAACAGGAGTTCTAGGAATGGTATATGTTGTTCATCCACACGACCCACCCGACCTCCCCGGCTCGGCGCTCAACCTGAGCTTCCAGCGAGCCAGATCTGGCGTCATGGGGCGGAGCCGAGAGTTTTACCACCCAGGTGGGTGGGAGGAGCCAGCTTGAAGACCTTCCGGCAAGATTTAAAGCTGCAAGGAACCTGCCAATAAGTGTGGATGAACAACATATACCATTCCTAGAACTCCTGTTACAGGTGAGTAACCTGTATTTCTGGCTACATGGTGACATATGAAGTACAATATCTGCAGCTTGGCATGTGCAGTATCACCTAAATACACAAAGTATTTAATTTCATTAATTCATGAAAAGGCTGAGTAACCTGTATTTTTAGACTAGGGACACTTTGAGGCCAAATGGGGTTGACAATGTCCCTTTAAAGGTGTGACCAGTAGGGAGAGTACAAGCAAAATAAGTTCACACAGTGCAGAGACTGCTGTTTAAACCTGTTGAATGGCTAGGGAAAAACATAAAATAAGTAGCACACCTTCACAAGGCGCCCACATACACACAAGTATGGCAGGATTCAATATTTAATAAAACAAATTTATGAAATCTCCAAATAATTAAGCAAGACCCCCAATTTAGTCACATTTTAATACAGAGCGAAACGTTGAAACTTTTAAATCATGTACCACATTAAACAGTATTTCCCACAACGGAGCATAATTTGGAGGACCACTTTCGAGCAGGAAGCCTGTAAGATTCCACGTGGCTTAACTACCACCAATATTACCATTGCTTAGCTAAATGGCCCCATCAAATATGCCCCCTGCTAACCTTACTAAATAACTGGTGTACAAGGGAGTAAATACCTCACTTCCTCTCCTTACACCCCAACCCAACAAGAAAAACATTTCAATAGTAGGGATTTATGCTATGCAGTCCAAAACTAGATTGCCACAGTTCACTGACTCGCTGCTCAAGTGTCCCCCGAGTCGGAACTCTGGGGTTCAGATGGAGCTTGTTAAGCTGCAAATTCCTGCTCAGTCTTCTCCATCTAGCGGCCGGCATCCTGGGGGTTGGTAAACTGCCATGTTTTTCCTCCATAGACTACCCTAAGTCTGGCAGGCAAGAGAAAAGAATGGATAATTCTAAGGCCCCTAAGTCGTCGACGCACCGCATCAAAGCTCTTGCGTTGAGCTCGGGTCTGGTAGGAGAGATCCGGATATAGCTTGATATCAGCTTTTTTGATCTCCAAGGGATACACCGCTCTGGCAGCTGCAGTTAGTGCATCCGAAATCTCCGACCCTCTTGATTTCAACAGAAAAATGCGTGGCTGGGTGGTATCTGCCGGACGAACTAGGGGGGGATCTAAGCCTTCGTGATGGCGTCCCACGGGACTCCGTCATCAAGCTGGAGTTTCTGTTTTAACCAGTCCAGTAGGTAAGTAAGCAAGGATGTCCCCTCAGGGAGCCCCACAATTCGAATATTGCTTGCTCGGATCTCATTTTCAAGGGCCTCCATACTCCCACGGAGTTGGCCATTTTCCTTTGTTAAAGTTGTCATGGCGGCGGCAAGGGTAGACACCACCCATTTCTCCGACTCCACAACAGAGCCCATTAGTTTATGGATGGCTGCATCGTGATGCTGTACTTTTGTAGGGTTTTCTCGATTTTCGAGTCCATGGCCCTCATGGACTCAAGCATGGTCTGCCAGGGAGGTTCTGCCGAGTGTCCAGAGGCGCTGGCTACATTACTACTCGAGGAGCCCACGGCCTTGATGGTTTGGAGCTGTGGTTCTTTCTGTGGCCCCTGTTGCGCCTTCGCTCTGCCCATCATAAATTTGGTATCCTCCGATGCGAGTCAGCTTACTGAATCTAATGCAAGAGTCCATTTCTGAGTAAAATTTCTTTAAATTTCAATTTTTTCCAAAATTCACCACCTCGTGTGAGAGAGACTGTAAAAGTGCTTCCAACCTGGAAGATACCTCCAAAGTGCACCCTTCCCCCTCACCTACACCTTTCTGTGTTTCCTGCAGCTCCACTACGATCCTGGGGCCTATCCTGTCTGCATCTTGGGACTTACTTGGCTTGATCTTTGCCAGGTTGTCTGCTACTAAGGCAGGCTTGTGTCCAGTATCTGCTTGTGACTATTCTTGATGTTATGGGCCCTTCCCCCATAAATAGGGTCCCTTTGGTGAACACTGAAGGAAAATATTTATTAATCTTCGTAGCCATTGCCTCTTGCAGTCTCACAGGTCCTCCCTCCCTCCCCCTGTTTTGAAGGGCCCAATCCTCTCCTTCACATTCCTGCTTCCATTTATGTAGCAGTGTTCTTTCGTTTTTTTTTGTTTTGTTTTTTGTAGCTATTAGGAACAACTGTGAATTATTGTATAATCGAAGGTGAGAAGCGAGGAACCGATAGAAACACGGTTCTGGGGGTGAAATTAAAGTCTGATTCAGTTTCAGGAAAAAAAAGTCAGGATTGCTGCTGTGTAAAATATACTCCAAACTGCATAGAAGTGTCCCAAGTAAAGTGTAAGAAGGCAACATTTTATGGGGAAATATGCCACTAGATTCTTTCAGGTCTCCCTGGTGAGTTTTTCTGTTTCCGCCACTACAAATAATGAAAAATGAATAGAAGAAGGTGCATAAACAGCAGAACTGGATACTTCAGTTCAAGTCGTGCATTCAGAGTTCAGTCAAAGTAGGCTGGGCTGGTACTTAGATGGTAAATGTAACTAAATGTTTTCATTTGAGCTAACTCAAAAACAGGAAATCATGGCTTGTGTCTTTGGTTACTTACAGATATCAGTAACGCTGGAGACATTTCAAGATATTTCGTTGCCTATTCCAGGCAAGGAGGACCTGGCAAAGCTTCATTCATCAAGTCACCAGACTTCTCTAGTCAAGGCAGGTTCATGTGGTGAGGCCTATGCCCCACAGGGTTGGATAGCATTTGTTATGGAATATACCAAAAGGTATGAAAAATTTATAGAGCCGGTACATTTCCTATATAATGTATTTGCTTTTTAAGTTGACGGTTTCTGCTGTACGAGCAGAGTATTTGCCATATCTTTTTGTCAATGATGTTTCAGCTTTGTTGTCTCCTGTATTCCTAGTTGGTTTTGGGGTCCGGTAGTAACCTTACAAGATTGTCTTGCTGCCTTCTTCGCTAGAGATGAACTTAAAGGTAAGTACATAATGGAACATTCTTGAAAATATAAACAAAACTTTTCCTTTTACAAATATTACGTGATAAAACTAGTTCATTTTAATAGGCAGTTAATGTTATACTATTAAAACTTTCACAACCACTGGAAAGAAGAATGTGAATGAGATGACAGCTTGGGCTCTGTTGCCGGCCAGTCTATGCAGCGGTAGTGTTAATGTTAACCATGCTGGCGACCTGGCTTTGGAGACGAGTTTGGGTCATCAAGGGTCGGCCAGATGGAGGATTCCAGAGGATGCTTGCTGAGGCTGGAGGATTGCTGCCTCGGCCGCTCTGTTGCCACCTGGGTGACCATAGATGTCAGTACAGTGGAGGTACTGCAGGGACGGGGATGCTCAGCTGAGATTCACACAGGGCACGCCTACGTGGGTGTGATTGGAGCTCCATGCGTGACAGCATCCCAGGGGCAGGACAGAAACCAGGGATAAGCATCCCGATGCAAGCAGGATGATACAAAGGGTGCTTGGGCCCCACCAATCAATAGTGGCTGCTCCCGCACTAGAGCCTTTCCCTGCCCCGCACCCATGAAGGGCAGGTGAAATTGCCTGTGCACCGCTGCGGAGGGTTGGGAGGGTAAGCCGAAAAAAAAGAAACTTGGTGCTTTAATATAAACCTAGTTTGTATGAATGTAATAAAATTGCCATGATTTGTTGACAAGATGCACATGACTGTGAATTTATATATGGTGTTGAAGGCATCTTAAAGCCTGGAAGAGTATTATCAAATGTTAATGGGGAACAGTCACCACAAGGGCCCCATGCTCAAGTGTGTGGCTGGTCCCAGTGTGCACTTGTGAGCAAAAAACGTTTTGGTTTACTCACTGTTTGCTGTAGTGTAGCAGATTATATCAGACTACCGGTAATTTTGTTTACTTCTAGGCTGACATTATTGTTACTACAAATCCCAGCATCCTCTGTGTCTGACATCAGAGCAGTAGGCAGTAGTGGGAGATTCAATAGCCTGCAGTGCATGTTAAAGCTTTTTTAATCTCCAGTCAGGTGTTTTCTGGTTCTGCTTTTCTCCCGGGGTTAAGTACAGTCATCTGTGATTGCTTGGCCCCATGAGGACAGCAGAACAAGCAAACAAAAGATTAAAGCTTATATAAACTCTAACATCCACTGCAGGCTACTGAATTTTCCACTGCTGCCTACTGCTCTGATGTCAGATGCAGGGGATTCTGGGGGTTTTATTAACAGAAGATGTCAGCTTAGAAGTAAACAAAATTAGTCTGATGCAATCTACTATACTACAGTAAACCAAAACATTTTTGCACCCAAAGTGGCAATCGGGACCGTAGAAACATAGAATTCGTCGGCAGATATGGACCTCAAGGCCCATCCAGTCTGCCTGTAAGCCCTATACTTGTTTGCAGCCTCTGACCCAAATGGTCCGTGGCGTTTCCCTCTCCTTCCCACCTCAAAGTTTCCTTATGCTTGTCTAAATTCATCCACTGTACTCTCTCTCACCACCTCGTGTGGCAGACTATTCCATTTGTCCACCACCCTCTCCATGAAGAAAAATTTTCTCACATTTCCCCTTAACCTGCCACCTTCCAATTTCATATCATGCCCTCTCATTCTTGTACTGCTTCTAAATTGGAAGATGTCTCTTCTAGGAGCGTGGCAATGTTGTTCATCCACACTCTTTGGCATGTCCCTTTCCCCTTTAAATCTTGCTGGAAGTCTTCAAGCTGGCTCCTCCCACCCACCCGGGTGGTAAATACCACGGCTCCGCCCCATGATGCCAGATCTGCCTTTCCACTGGAATATACAGGTTCCCTCGTGCTTTCAGAGCAATTCGTAGGCCCTGGATTCAAAATGTCGGTTTTCACCGAAACTTACCTTAAAACTCGTTCGAGTTCGTGATTCTGATAGTAGTGCTTCGGACATGGGAGATAAATCTTCACCCGGATTTCACCAGTGTTCCTGCGGCCAGAAGATGTCGCGCACCGATTTCCACCTAACGTGTGTGTACAGCCTGGGTGTCGGTCATGACACCTCGACTTGCACGTTTTGCCTGACCCTCCATCCTAATGTCCTGGACGACCACTTGGCATGCCTAAAATTGGGGAGACCGGAGAGAAGGAACCCGCCAGTGAAATCAAAGGAGGAGAGGTGGGCAGTTTCCTCGGCCGTGTAATGTGCCGAGCAGCTGGAACAGATGAAGGCATTCGAGGAGGAAGCAGATCAAGTTCAGCCAGTTGAAGCTTTTTCGTCCCACTGAACCATGGTTCCACCTTTACGGGTTCCTTCAAGGAGCTGTGCCAGTCTCTCCCCACCAGGGGTGAGGCGCCCTCCTCCCGCCCTTGGAAGAGGGATAAGTGCCCGAAGTCTTTGTCAAAAAGAAGATGTTCTTAGGACTGAGAACGATCAGAGTCTCAAGAACATGCAATCTCGACCGAAGTCGAGATCGCATCCTCGGCCGCTGGCTTCACGGATCTTCCATCTGGCCGAGAGACCGAGGAAGGGGCCAGTGAGGTTGAGATTTCTCTCAACCCAATTGACCCTTTGTCACCGGCTCCAGTCGACAGTTCTTTAGAAAGGACCCGGTCCTTGTCTTTTCAGATGAGGAAACCCAGCCTGCTGGTGTCCCCATCGAGGAAATGATTCCGGACCCTCAGTTTTCACCGAACCCGGTGTCTCCCGGTCGATCGGGTCAACTTCCTCAATCTCGATCGAGGTCCAGAACCCCTTCAACCGAAAAGCCGAAAAAGAGTCATAAGCATTCTAAAAAGAGGCATCGCCGCAGATCCTCATCCTCCTCGGACGAGGAGAGACTTCGACGGAAACTCGGGCACTATGAGGATCTTATGTGGCAACCGCTGATTCTGGCCAGGCAGAAGCCCGCTCTGCCATCTACCCCGGCCATTACTTGGCTTCCGCCTCCCAGGCCGACGCTGACCCCCTCCAGAACCGAAGCTTTCAGTTCCTCCACCCATGGGGCCAGCCCGTATCCTGGCTAGGCCTATCTCAGTCTCTCCACCGATTCTTGTGGAACCACCACCAAAGCAGCCTCAGAGAGGGGCTCCCTCGAAAGAGGACCGAACAGACACTGGGCTTCCCCAGCATCTGTCTATTACGGTAGTCCCCGACTGCCCCCAGCAGATCGAAGGGGACCTAGGTGGGAGACTGTTGTACCATGACTCTTCGGACTCGGATGTCACTGGACTGCACTCCCATCCTGGGGGTGATGAGTCCTCCGTGGCAGGACTGGAGGAAGGCCCCATCTCTTTTCAGGGCATTCTCCGCCTGGTTTCTGAGTCGACCGGAATGTCCCTGGAGCCTATCCAGAAAAAAGCAGAGTACCCTCTTACGGACATCCTCAAAAGGGGAGATACTCCGACGGAGGCCTTTCCAGTGGCCGAAGCCATTGCCGGCCTGGCCCTTGAGCTTTGGCAGCGCCCAGCTTCCTGCCCAGCACCATCTGCCCACATGGCCCGTAAGTACGTGGTGCCCATGGGGTCCCTGGCGGGATTCGGAGAACATCCTTCAGCCGAGAGCCTGGTGACCGCTTCTGTGTTTAGATGTACTGGTAGCTCAGCCAACACTGACTGTCCCCCGAACAAGGAGTCCAAGTATATGGACCACTCTGCCTGTAAGGTCTATGTGGCTTCTTCTTTAGGACTTTGTCAGGCCAGTTCGGCTGTTATCATGGGACGCTTCTCTCATGCCCTCCTCGGGTCACTAGACGAAGTCCTCCCTCATCTCCTGGCGGACATGCAGACCACGGTTAAGCAGGTCCACGATCAGGGCCGTGCTGTTGCAAAACAGCAGCTCCAAATGGCCCTGGACATTGGGGATTCCTGTGCCCGCTCTTTAGAAGCCTCAGTGGCCACTTGCCACAGGGCTTGGCTGAAGCTTTCTTCCTTCCCGGCGGATACTCAGCACAAGTTAGCTGACGTGCCCTTCCTAGGCACCAAACTGTTCTGTCCAGGAGTGGTTGGTTACCTTCAGCGCATCGAGCAGTCCAGTGCTACCTTGGATGCTACTTCTGTGAAGGGTTCTTCAGGCAAGAACCATCAGAAACGCATGAAGAAGCCATTTCGATATTCTTCCGCTGTGGTCAGGCAGCCCTCCTATCAAGGTGATCAGCAGCAACTGCAGCGGCAGTAGGCTCAAGCTTGACGCCCACGGCCCAAGCAGGGTCCTCAACAGCCCCGTAAAGGAGGCCGAAGCACAGGTTCAGGAGCCTCCTCTTCCTCTTCTAAGCCTGCTCAGTGACAGGTTGGGGGTTGCCACCCCTACACCCGTCATGCCAGCTCTGGGTCCTCCTGTGGGGGGCCGGCTCCGCCACTTTATTTCCACCTGGTCCGATATCACTTCAGACAGGTGGGTTCTCGAAATGTCGGTCAGGGACTGCCTGTAGAATTCGAGCAGTACCCTCCCAGCCGAGCCTGCACCCCTTGGGAGGAAAGGATCTCCGCTTGCACCCAGTCGGCTCTCCGAGACAACATAGCTCAGCTCTTCTGCAAGGAGGCAGTAGCTCCAGTGCCGGATCCTCCTACAGACCCAGGCTTCGTATCCAGGTACTTTCTATTGCCCAAGCGGATGGGGGGTTGGTGCCCCACCCTAGATCTCCACTACCTGAATCAATATCTCAGGTCCCGCACCTTCCGGATGGTAACTCTGAACCAGATCATACCATCCCTGGAGTGAAACGTGGTTCTGTTCACTGGCTCTACAGGACGCATTCTTTCACATCCCAATCCGTCCGTCCCATCAGCAGTTCCTCCGCTTCAGGGTCGAGGTGACCCTGTATGAGTTCCGAGCCATGCCGTTCGGCCTGTCATCGGCCCCAAGGGTCTTCACCAAGTGCATTGCAGCGGTGGCAGCCCATCTTCGGCGTCGAGGAGTCAGACTCTACCCTTATCTCAACAACTGGCTCTTGGCAGGTTCCTCCCGTCAGGAGGTGGAGAGGTCCAGGGACCTGGCACTCCGACCCTGCTCCCTACTCGGCCTCCTGATCAACGAGGCCAAGTTGGAACTTGTGCCCTCTCAGGTGATGGGCTTCATCGGGGCAGAGCTCAACTCTTGTCAAGCCAGAGCTCAGCTCCTGGCAGACAGGGTGGACTACTAAAAGTTGTCCAGGAAAAAAACCCTGGGAAACCACGGGAAATGTGAATATTTACACAGTATTTTAAATCCTTAATTCTGCTGCCTCTTCTGATGTGTTGTCTGTCCAAATCCTATAGACCCCACATAAGTCTGAGAGGGGTGGTTTAGTGAATGGCGCAAACCAGAAGAATTCACACTTGTAGACAGTTTTTCTGTATTTCAAGTATCTGAATCTTTTATTTTAAATATTGGCCCAATTCCTCTACGTTTCGCCAATACACAATTGGCTTCATCAGGAGGTGCCTTTTAAAAGAACATCCTTTCATAAATCTCAGTACATGTTGTTCACTTTGAATTTGCCAAAAACAATATATTTCCTTATTAACAGTCTGATTTTTCAGCACAACTTAATTGAGATTCCTTCTAAAAAGCCCCTTCTATTGGCAATTCTTGACTTTTCTCATATCAATCCATGCTGCAGCTCGGGAAATTCTAAATCAGAGTGGAGGTTCTCTCCTCCTTTGCCCGATCATTTCTGGTTGGGCATTTGCTCCCAGCCTGGGACTTTCTTCGCCTTCTGGGTTACATGGCAGCATGCACCTCAGTGGTCCGTTGGGCCAGGTGGCACATGCGCCCCCTCCAGTGGGAGCTGGCCGCCCGGTGGACTCAGCGGCATGGTCATTTCGACCAGTTGATCACTGTAACCCAGAAGATGTGGGACGCTCTCCAGTGGTGGACTGCCCCAGAATGGTTGCAGGAAGGGATCCCGTTTGTGCAGCCCTGAGCCAACGGTCGTCCTTACGACTGATGCCTCTCTCATGGGCTGGGGAGCCCACATGGGGGACAACAGGGCCCATGGGTTCTGGACCCCCGAGGAGTCCCGATGCCACATCAACCTGTTGGAGCTCAGAGCAGTCAGTTGACTGGCACTGTCAGCTTTCGCTCCTCAACTCCGGGGTCAAGTGTTTCATGTCCAGACGGACAATACTACGACCATGTACTACCTCAACAAACAGGGTGGCACGCACTCCCGTCTGCTGTGCAAGGAGGCGCTCCACATCTGGACCCTTGTAAGCCGGTTGGAGGCGGATCTCCTAGCCATTCATGTGGCAGGAGTCTCGAACCTGCTGGCGGATGCTCTCAGCAGCATAGGCCAGACATCCCACTAGTGATCTCTCTGTTCAGAGGTAGCTTACAGTTTGTTCTCCCATTGGGGCAAACCGTTGGTGGACCTGTTTGCCTCAAGGGAAAACACCAAGCTGAGGCTGTACCATACCCGCCCCCTCAGCAGGGCTCGTTGCAGGATGCCTGCCTTCTTGGGGCAGTGGACCATGAGCCTCCTCTACGCCTTCCCTCCATTTCCCTTGATCCTCAAGGTGTTACTCAAGGTGAGGAGGGACAAGGCGAAGGTGATCCTGGTAGCCCCAGATTGGCGGCACCAGTTCTGGTACCCAGATATCCTCAGCCTCAGCTGCAGGCCCCCAGAGTGGCTTTGTACATGCCCGGACCTGATATCACTCAACCAGGGGAAGGTCTTCCATCCAGAGCTTCAGTCCTTGCATCTCACAGCCTGGTACCTGAGCGACTGGAGTTCCAGGCTTTGGTTCTTTCCGATGATGTCTACACCGTGGTAGAGGCATCTTGTAAGGAATCGGCCAGGAAATGTTATGCCTTCAGATGGAAAAGGTTTTCCATTTGGTATCAGGGTAGGAGTCTGGACCCCTTATCCTTCTCTATGGCTAACATTCTTGACCACCTTTGGTCTCTCTCCAAAGGAGGTCTGCGGTCATCGACCCTTAGAGTGCACCTGGGAGCCATTTCTGCTTACCGGGCGCAGGCTGGTCAGCCAACATTGGCGCAGGAGACGGTGGTCGGGCGCTTCTTCAAAGGCCTGGACCACATATCCCCTCTGGTGCGTGAACCTCCACCTCCGTGGGATCTGTTGCTGGTTTTGGCAAAGCTCATGAGCAAGCCATTCGAACCCATGCACAAGTGTGAGCTGTCACACTTGTCATGGAAGACGGCCTTCCTGGTGGCTGTCACGTCAACCAGAAGGACAGGGGAGCTTCAGGCGCTTTCGGGGGGCTCCCCTTATCTGGTCTTTCACAGGGACAAAGTTGTCCTGCGTCCCCACCCGAAATTCTTTCCGAAGGTGGTGTCAGAGTTTCATCTTAACCAGGTATTGACTGTACCGGTATACTACCCTAACTATACCTCGGACACCGAGTACAGGCTCCATACCTTGGACCTGAGACATGTTCTCTCCTATTAGAAGGAGCGATCAGCAGAAATTCATGGAGAGGTTCGCCAGCTGTTTGTCACCTACACTGAAGCCGCTTCTGACAGACCTGCAGCCAAACAGGCCATTGCAAGGTGGATTACATCATGCATAGGTCTGTGCCATGAGTTGGCAGGCAAGGAGCCTCCTAGAGGGATAAGAGCTCATTCTACCCACCATACTCAGGGCCCCTGGTGTTTAGCTGCAGAATTTTCTGATTTCTGCGGCAAGGCTCCTTGACTTCTGTGGCAGCATTTTCTGATTTCTGCGGCATGATTTATTCATTTCTCTGGCAGAATGCAGTCCTGTCATTGACTAAATATGATGCGATGTCATCGATGACATCATATGCTGAGCATAGAGGAGGGGCTTCAGGATAAACGAGGTGGGAAAGAAAGCCTGACACTATGGAAAAACAGTATATTTATATGAAAATTCACCAAAAACAATGAATTCTGCGGCACTATATATATTCTGCGGCATGATGCAAATTCCGCAACCGCAGAATTCCAGGGGCCTTGACCATACTGCTGCATCGGTGGCAGCTTCCAGGGACATCCCTATCCATGAAATCTGTCGGGCTGCTACCTGGAAGTCAGCAAACACCTTCATTACCCACTACCACATCGACCTTGAGTCATGCTAGGATTCTGGTTTTGGGCCCTCGGTTCTCCAATCTCTATTTCCCAAGTAGGGGGTGTACGCCTTGCCTCCCTCCTCCTGGAGAACTGCTAGGAGTCTGCCAAAGAGTGTGGATGAACAAATATATCCACACTCCTAGAAGAACAGGTTACTCACCTGTAACAGTAGTTCTAGGAGTGATATATGTTGTTCATCCACACGCACCCACCCGACCTCCCTGGCTTTAGGCGCACAACCTCGCTTCCTGGCGTCATGGGGTGGAGCCGAGGTATTTACCACATGGGTGGATGGGAGGAGCCAGCTTGAAGAGTTCCGGCAAGATTTAAAGGTGAAAGGGACATGCCAAAGAGTGTGGATGAACAACATATGCCACTCCTAGAACTACTGTTACAGGTGAGTAACCTGCCCCCCCCCCCGCACCTTGTTTATGCCCTCTAGGTATTTGAATGTTTCTATTGTGTCCCCCGATCCCGCCTCTTCTCCAGTGAGTACATATATATAGATTCATATTAGACCAGACCCACACATGAGTATAGGACTCTTGATGCTGACTGTTCCCCTTTAAATCACTTATACACAGTATACAGATTGAATAACCTTGAGAAATGTTGTTATGTATGGGGAGAAAAGTCTTAGAGTTTTAAAGAACAAAATACTGATCTTAAAAGATAACCAACTTTTTTTTTTTTTGACTTGTATGTAAAGCGAGAGACTAGATCTTACTTTGAGTGGGAGCTCTTGCAGCAGGCTATTACATTCAGGACTATGCCGCAGACACTAGGACCTTTCGGTGAAAACTTCTGCCAGCAATACCAGCGGGGACCACCCCCGACGCTGTCCCGGCCCCGACATCGGTCAGGGTACAAGAGGGGTTGGACCTAGCTCCACCTCAGTTCTTTCCCGCCGCGTACCCGCATGTGAAACCTTTGCTTCTGTCTGCGATTCAGCGAAAAGAAGAACGTCTAGCAAGATTCCTGCTGTTTTTTTCAATGGTTTTAACCGTTTACTGACACCGTCAGTTTGCTGCCGTCATCTCATTGTTTGTTCCCGCTTGAAGCGCTGTTTTTCCTCGCTCCTGGCGCTTCCAGTACCGACGTCAGCCCTCTTCTTACCCGGCCGGGTTCTATGTCTTCCCGGGCTTCGGCGTCACCCGAACACTTAAACAAGTGCGACTGCGGGCGGCAGATCCTTGCCAAGGACGGACATCGGCGGTGCGTCTTCTGCCTGGGTCCCAACCACGACACCGCCAATTGTGCAGACTGCCAGGCCTTCACCAGTCGGACCCGCATCCGCCGCCTGAAGGCCCTTAAAGCCTACCTGTTAGAGCAGAAGATGGATCTGCACTCCTTGGAGGGGAAGAGGAAGGAGAAGAAGCGCCACAGCAAGGACCGTAGTCGGTCCCGTCACCGGTCTCGGTCCAGATCGCATTTGCGGCCTTCTCCTAAAAAGGCCCGTCCTTCAGGGCCTGGAGAACCGCCAAAGACTCCACAGGCTAAGGCCGGCCCGTCAGGGGAGAAGCCAGCCAAGCCAAAGGTGACTCCGCTAAGGGTCATCGCCAAGTCCTTAGAGGTACCTGCTTCAGCCCCACCTGCTAAGGCACCGACGCTGCCTGCTAAAGGCGCACCTCAGGAGACTAAGGACTCTCTGGCACCCCCTGGCATCAGCCGGTTGTTGGTCCCCACACCGACGCCGGTCGAAGGGGCGAAGGACACGGGGTCGGTCGTGGAGATACCGATGTCCCCGTCGCCCAAGTCCTCCTCCCCCTGGGCCCTCAGGAGAGCCCTCCTTTGCATCCCGATGTCCTGGAGACTTTATTTCCGAAGCGAGCGGCTGAAATTTTCTCCAAGAATGAGCTCAAGGAGCTTTTCTCCTTCTGGTGGGGGCAGGTCCACAAGCGGTCCTCCCCGTCGCCGGCCCAGACACCAGTACCGGACCCTGTGGGAGAACCACAGCCGGGGGGGTGAGACTTCCACGCGGAAGTCACCGGAGCGCCAGCCTTCACCCCCCTCCAGGGCTCGTTCCCGCTCCAGGTCCGAGGACCACCGACGTTGCTCCCGGATTTCTAGTGACCGACGTCGGTCTAGGTCTTGTTCCAGGAGCCCTTGTCGCACTAGGCGGGAACGCTCCCGACGTCGGTCTTCTGACCGACGTCTGTCATTGCTCCGTCGCCGGTCCAGGGACTGGAGTTGGTCTTTGGACCGACGTCGGTCCCCTAGTTACCGACATGAGTGAAGTCATGGTTGCAGGATGGGGTCAGACTATTCCAAATCGGATAGTCGATCCTCCTCTTCATCGTCGACCTCTTCATCCTCTCTCAGCCTCAAGCGCTCCCTGGGAGAGAAGGACCAGCCTTGCTCGCCTCCGGATGATCCTACTTTTATGGACGTCATGAGGCACATCCAGGCTTCCAACGAGTGGGACACGGAAGACCTGGATCCGGAACGCCATAGATTGGCCAAGTACCTGAGGCAGAAGGAACCAGAGCCTCTGGTTATTCCTCCTTTGGTGGATACTTTCCAGGATCTTACTAGGACCACCTGGATGCATCCGGCCTCGATCCTGGCAGTTCCTAAGAAGTCGGATAGGCTGTATAAGGCCCCGAGGGCGGAACCCTTCCTGGCAGAATGCCCTCAGGCCGACTCATCAGTGATCACGGCTGCCCATGATAAATCTCTGCAACCGAAACACCTCAGCTCACAGCCTCCCGACCCGGAATCCCGATAACTGGACCAAGTGGGCAAAAAAGTTTACGCGGCCTCCACCTGTTCCATCCGCTCCTTGAATTTCCTAACGCATATGGTACAGTATCAGAATGCGCTATGGGAAAGGGGACTTGAGCTGACATGGGCCATGCCAGACTCTGACAAGAAGACAGAGCTCCTGGCCCTCTTGCAGTCAGGCTCAGACGTAGGCTCCTACTTACTGAGAGCCTGGTATGACACGGCAGCCAGGGCAGCCGCCTCTGGGGTGTGTCTTCGGCGCCATGCCTGGTTGAGAGTCTCGGGCTTTCACCAGGATCTGCAGTCTGGTATCTGGGATTTGCCCTTCCAGGGTACCTTGTTGTTTGGGCAGGAGACGGAGGCTTTGATCTCCCGCCTCCAGGAGTTGGGCAAGTTGATCTGGTTGGTCCGCCAGATGTACCATGGCAACCAGTGACGTCAGCACCGTAGACTGCCCTTTCGCAAGCCCTCAGGCAACCAAGGTTCAGCCCATGGCAGCCAGCAAAGGCAGAGAGGTGGCTTCCGCAGGAGATCCGGAAACCAGCAGTCTGGTGGACCTCCCGCCCGTGGGCCCAAGTCCTCCCGGCTCTGCCCAATGACTCCTTCACAGCCCCCTTCCGACAGAAGTTCTGGGGGAGCCGGTTGGGGCCGCTTCTCCCTTCATCTTGAAGGGTGGAAGTCTGTTACCGCAGACCAGTGGGTCTTGGATGTTGTACAGAGAGGATATACACTAGAGTTCAGAGTTTTCTCTGCATACTCCACCAAAGCTCTCCCGTTATCCTCCTTCTCACATCCCACTGATAGGAGAAATACAGCTCTTCTGCAGAAGTGAGCAATAGAGAGGGTCCCCTGGGCACAGGGAGTCAGGGGTTCTACTCCCACTTTTTTCTGGTCCCAAAAAAGACTGGGGACCTTCGTCCCATTCTAGATCTCAGTCCTCTAAACCTCTTTATCGAATACAAAAGGTTCAGAATGCTGACCCTTCAAGGACTCCGCCCCTTGCTGCACCAAGGGGACTGGCTCTGTTCCCTTGACATGCAGGATGCATACATGCATATAGGAGTCTGTCCGCCCCACAGGAAGTTTTTGAGGTTCCACTTCCAAGGGGAGCATTTTCAGTATCGGGTGCTTCCGTTCGGCCTCTCTTCCGCTCTGTGAGTCTTCACAAAATGCCTAGCAGTGGTGGCTGCAGCTCTGAGGCGGATGGGACACTATGTGTTTCCCTACCTCGACGCTTGGCTTCTTACAGCCCTGTCAAGAGACAGCCTCGTACACGCTGTTGGAGACACTTGTACTCTATTCGGAGAGCTGGGGATCACCCTGAACTTACACAAGTCATCCCCGGAGCCCAGCCAAAAGCTTGCCTTCATAGGAGCGATCCTGGATTACATCCAGGGCATGGCTTTTCTCCCACCAGACGGGGGTTCGCTTGCGAGAGTCGGCAGAGCGGATCTCTATAGCACCTCGAGTTGTGGCTCGGAACTTCCTCAGTTTACTGGGGCATATGGCGGCGGCCATTCCAGTGACTCCTTTGGCCCGCCTCCACATGAGAGTCCCACAGTGGATGCTCAGGATGCAGTGGGACCAAAGCTACGACGACCTAGACTCTCTGGTCAGAATCTCTGAGCCAGTCAGGAGAACATTGCTTTGGTGGATGGACCCCAGCAATCTGGAGAAAGGGGTCAACTTTCATCTGGAGCTACCAGGTCAGACTCTGACAACGGACGCATCGGACCTGGGGTGGGGGGCACACCTGTGTGTACATCGAACGCAAGGGGTTTGGTCACCCAAGGAACAGTCCCTCCACATCAGTGTGCTGGAAATGCGAGCGGTCCTCTACGCTCTTCAGGCTTTTCGAGAGGATCTGGTACCAGGCTCCCTTCCGATTCAGACAGACAACATGGCGGTCATTTTTTACATCAACAAGAAAGGAAGCACTCATTCGTATCCTCTTTGCAGGGAGGTGATGAGTCTGGTACTGGGCACTGGAGTGGGGCATTCTACTGTCCGCAATGCACGTTCCAGGAATCCTAAATGATCTGGCCGACAGCCTCAGCAGGTCGCGGGCTAGAGCACACGAGTGGGAGCTGCTACAATCCGTAGCAGACCAGCTCTTCGACAGGTGGGGTCTTCCCGAGCTGGACCTCTTTGCATCACCACGCAACGCCAAACTGCCAGCGCTTTTGTCAGAGAGCACGCTCCTGGAGTTTTTGGCCAGACGCTGCTATCCCTTTGTTGGGCAGGAGGTTTCTTATGCCTTTCCGCCTCTTCCTCTCATTCAGAGGGTACTGCTCAAGGTTACAGGCAGAAGGGGCCCGGATGATCCTAGTGGCCCCCAAATGGCCTCGACAGATTTGGTTCCCACTTCTGCAGCGGTTATCCATGGAACCTCCAGTTCCGCTGCCCATATGCTCGCAGTTGCTGTCCCAGGACCAGGGGTCTCTGGTCCATCCGGATCTCCGATCCCTGCACCTACATGCTTGGCTCCTTCAGACGTAGCTCAAAACAGATACCGGGTTCCCCTGGACATGGCGGTGGTCTTAGTGTCAGCAAGAAAGCCGTCTACTCGCTCCAGCTATGCTATGAAGTGGAAGTGTTTCTGTCTTTGGGCGTTGCCGCAGCATTTGGATCCCGTCACCTGCCCTGTGAACTTAACTTTACAGTACCTCCTCTCCTTGTACGAGAAAGGCCTGAGTTACTCCTCTATCAAGGTGCACAGTGGCCAATCTCTGCCTACCATGCCCTCGTGGGGGGGAGAGAGCATTAGCACAATTGGAGGTGGCCCATACCTTTCTTAGGGGAATTCTGCACATGAGACCTCCCATTCGGGACCCTGTCCCACCTTGGGACCTCCTTTTTGTGTTGGAGAAACTTACCCTCCCTCCTTTTGAGCCAGCAGCTGATTGTGAGCTGAGTTACCTTTCTTGGAAAGTTTGCTTTTTGGTTGCTGTTACTTCAGCTCGAAGGGTTTCCGAACTTCAGGCTCTGGTGTGTAAAGAGCCCTGTTTGGTTTTCCACAGGGAAAGGGTTTCCCTCAGAACAAATCCTAAGTTTCTTCCAAAGGTGGTCTCAGAATTGACCCTCAACCAGTCGGTTGATCTTCCAGTTTATTTTCCTTCCCCTTCCAATAGAGGGGAGGCTCTCCTCCACACATTGGATGTCCACATGACTCTGAGGTATTATCTCAAGAGGATGATTCAGCACCGTAAATCGAAGCAGCTCTTTGTGGCTTTTGCACCACATTGCTTGGGTCAACCGGTGTCCAAGCAAACTATCTCTAAATGGATAGTCCGCTGTGTCTCGTTTTGCTACAGGCATCACAATAAATCCCTGCTGGGCCCGGTTAGGGGTCACTCCACCAGAGGAGTGTCAGCTTCTTTTGCCACTCTGCGAAATGTCGCTATACAGAACATTTGTGCGGACGCGACCCGGAACTCGGTGCATACTTTTATCAAGCATTACAGCTTGGATATCGTCTCCAGACGCTGTGCTGGCTTCGGCCTAGCAGTTTTACAAGGGCTTTTGTCCTAAGGCCTCTGGAGTCGGTATATTCCTCCTCCTGGGGTCGGCTACCTCCTTGCTGTGGGACTGCTTGGGACTCAGTCCTGAATGTAATAGCCTGCTGCAAGAGCTCCCACTTGAAGTAAGATAGTACAGTTTCGTAAGAACTTAGCATAACAGTAGATCTTCGAGAGGAGCTCTTGCAGCAGGCACTACTTCCTTCCCGCCTTCCCCCTCAAGGTATGCAGATCCATTTTCTTTCTCCTCTAACTTTCTTCATGGTAGGCTTCGCCTTCTTCTCTTGTCAGGCCTTCTGCTGGGTTCTGGCGGGAGAACTGAGGTGGAGCTGGGTCCGCCCCCTCTTGTACCCTGACTGATGTCGTGGCGGGGCTGGTGTCGGGGGCGGTCCCCGCTGGTATTGCTGGCAGAAGTTTTCACCGAAAGGTCATAGTGCGTGCGGCATAGTCCTGAATGTAATAGCCTGCTGCAAGAGCTCCTCTCGAAGATCTACTGTTACGGTAAGTTCTTACGTAACTGTACTTTTCTGCTGTGCACAGTGTGCATCTAAGTGCAAACATTTAGGTATCCTGGTTTGGAACTGTCACTAAGATAATAAAAGTGTATCATGTGAAAATGTTAGTTGATTTACTATGTTGGGCTTTCTGTGTGGTGACCCTTTCCAAGGTGAATGAAGAATATTTTGCATAAAGATAGTATACATGGGCCTTGATGATAGCTTAGTGGTATCTTATTGCACTGCCATGTTGATGATCTGGATTTGGGAGAGGACCTGGGATCTTCCCTTGTCAGTCTTCACCATTCATTAATGCTGGATGTAAGCCAGAGGTGCGCACCTGCACGGGAGCTATTTTTTGGGGGGGAGTCGGCGGCGATAGCACTGCCCACGAGGCTGACGCTTTTCGTGGTGCACGAAGGTTGGCCGTTAGGTGCCTCAGACTCCTCTTCCATCCTAGTTCTGTTTCTCCCGCCGTCAAGGTCGCACCTGCTGCGCGAGTTGCTGAAGTTCGTCTGCCTAACTAGGCCTTCACCATTCGACGCAGTTTCCTGCCTCTCCTTCTCCATCCCGGTTCTGAATTCTCCCGACGCCGTTGGAATCCGGTAAGCCTGTTCCTTTTATTTCTACCAACGGTGCTGGGCCTTTTTCTGTAAAGTTTATTTAATTTCTTTTCTGTCAAGTTTGGTTCGGGGGCTAAGAGAAAATCCAAAGCAGGCTGTACCCCCATGCGTTGGTGCCCCTGTGGCCTGCATTTTTCCGTTACGGACAAGCATGATGTTTGTTTGCGTTGCCTGGGTCCCAACCACGATATGGACAACTGTAACGCCTGTTTCTCCATGGACCGTTGCGTTCTTGAGATCCACGCGTTTTAAGTTGGCAGGGCCCCGCCAACTTTCGGAGGATGGTATCGTTCTAGGGATGCCATGGCAAGATCTTGTGACCCTACCTCCGGGTTCCTTCCCAGTTCTGTATGGCCCTGTGAGGAGAAAACCTCCAGGGATTCCAGCCTTGCTGTCAAGGAGGTTTCTTTTGTGGTGCTGGAGGATCGTCTCGGTTCCCTGTGGAGCCGAGTCGAGGGCACCACAATGGCAGTCACCTCGTCGGAGGTGCAGGCTTCCCCAGTGTTGCGACCCATGGCTGCTTGATCCTCGGTGCCACCTGCCAGAGCCGCTTCTGATCCCAGTGCCGCTCGCAATGCTGGTGATCAGGGCGGCGCTACGGGCAGTGCCGTGTCCCACGGCACCGTTGGTAAGAGAGCTCCTGGGGTCGCTACTCTGGCGGTATGTGTGGTCTCTTCCTCGTCAGAGACTGATGACTTGCTGGCCGATCTGGACTGGCGCCCCAACTCCTTGGGGTGGGGAGTACTTTTGGACATGGAACCAGGCGGCCCAGTGTTTGCCTCCCGGACACCCCGGAGTCTGTGGTCCCTGTGGCCCCCCAACACTGACTCCGTGTTGAGGAGCTTGCAGCAGTCGAGGGGCTGGTGTGGTAGTCTGACCATGGGGCGCAGCTGCTGCCATTCTGGTGCTGCCATGGCCCCCTTGGTGGTGACAAGGACCTCCTCTTCTGTGGCCTCCCAAGGGGGCCTGTGGGATTGCTGGACCCCTTGGCACTGGATTCGAGAAAGAGGGCAGCCTCAGAGTCTGAGGGGTTGAGAGGCTGGGGTGAGGTGTGGAGGCCTTCTTCCACTACCCTGCGTGGAGTGGGGAGGAGCTGAAGTGCCGAGCCTCGCTTCTCCTCCTCTGAGACTTCAGGGGCACCCTTAGTGGGCAGCGCTGAGGGTTGCCCTTCTGGAACCATGTAACCTCAGTCGCGCCACAGGGGAGATTCTCCCTCAGGGCTCAGCTAGGATTTGTTTACACATTGGCAGCGTTCACTGACGGGCTCGACCCCCGAGTCCCCTCGCTTGGGAGGATCTGCTGCAGGGTCTCAGAGCTCTGGCAGAGGCCAGACACTTTCCGTGAGGTGCCCTTCCTCAGTCCCTCTGCAGACACCTCTCCCCCTCCCAGGCCATGTAGGTCCTACGGGACTTTTAACCTGGGAGACATTCAGGGCCACTGTAGTAGCCTTCCCTGGGTATATTAGAGCTATGGACGAGCAGGTCTTTCGCCTGTCTCCCCCGCCGCAGGAGGACTCCAAAGTCTGAGCTCCTCTACTTCCTCGTCTGAGGAAGAGGAACATTCTGTCCACCTTTCCTCCAATGCTGATTTCACCGAATATCAGTGGTTCCTCTCGAGGTTAGTTTAGGAGCTCCATATCTCCCATGCAGTACCGAGCAGGAGGCGTGCTAGTTTCTGAGCAAGTTTGCTGCTAACCACCTAGTGGTGCCTTTCTGGCCTATCCCCTTCCAGGAAGCGTCTGTCAACACCTGGCAGTCACCAGCCACCTCATCCCCCAGTGGACTGCAGGAGGAGGTAGTGCGCTCCCCAGGAGTCCCTTAGTTCTCTGCCTCACCCACCCTCAGGGCTGACAGCTTTAGACACTCCTTCTGGGCTTCAACACCCGGCACACGACCGACCACCGGATCTGGATTCTGCCAAGTTCGACCGGTGGGGAAGAAGAGTTTTCCCATCAGCTCATGTGTTACTCTGCATCAGCTCACATTAGGCTCACCATGCTGCCTACAGCAGGCACCTGTGGTCAGTACTGATGCAGGTTTTAGCATCCTTGCCTGATACAGAGGGATCTGGGCAAGTAATTTCCGTCTTCACACAGGGTCTAGAGCTTGCAAGACACCAAGCAAGGGCATCATACGATGCCAACGAGGTGGCTTCCAGATGGGCAGGGACAGCAATCTGCATTAGGCGGACGGCATGGCTTCGCCTGTCTAGATTGTCACCCATTGCCCGGCTTAGGGTGATTTCCTTCACTTTTTGGGGGACCTGTCTTTTCTCCCGCAGTGTGAGGAGGAATCTTCAGGGGTGTCATCCGTTCCCCTGGCAACGGGGGACACCTCCTTGGCCTAACCAGCCTTAGGCCATATTGACCTAGTATGGCAGAAGGGTCTCTCCCTCCTGTGTCTCCTCCGCAGGAGGCTGAGGGAATTTGTTCCCTCATGGCAGTGCCAGGTCTCCTCTGGGGGTCTTGGTACTCACCCAACAGTAATGAATGGTGAAGATTGACAAGGGAAGATATGAAAATTATATACTTACCATAATTCTTGATCTTCTGTTGTATCTTCACCATTCATTACTGATTCCCTCCCACCTTCTCCTCTTGGGCCTCAGCCCATGGGTGCCGCCTCCACCCTGCTCGCCCTTCCCCTCTTCGAGGCTAATTGAGGCAGAGTCCCCCTGGTACCTCAGGGCCCTCTCTTTCCTTCTCTAAAAAGTCATAAGAGTGGCCATCCTAGGAGGGTGGCGAGTAGGGTATTCGCCGTGGCCTCGGAGGGAACTCCTTGGGGTTCTCAGTGGGGTGCACTGAGATATCCTCATTAATTTGGCACAGTTATCTGCCTGTTTTTCTTCTTGAAATAGGGACTGTGTCAGTGTGTCTCGGAGAGCCCTTCGGGATTGTTCTCCACTTTTCTCTCTTGCTTCCTCTCTACCTTAGAGGTCATTCTGGACAGAGTCCCCTCCTGTTTAAGGGGCTTCTTCCCCCCTGACTGAACCATCAGGTGTGAAATTGTAGAGGGCCATGTTCCAGGACTTTCATCCCAATTGTAGGTTTTTTTTTTTTTTGGGGGGGGGGCATCCCCACCATGTTTTATATTCTCCAAGACCGTTTCAAATACTCTTGTTCTGGACCTCCGCCCAGTGGTCCCTGAAGTTGATGGGATCCTTGCACCTGTGTCTTCATACCTTCAGGTTTTTGAGGCTAAAGTAAGCCAGTGGTCTTCTAAATCAGCATGGCTGAGGGCCCCCATCTCCCCCTACTTATGCTATACTTTCTCTTCTCTCTTTCTCTCCTTTCCTGTGCTATTGCCCAAGGGTTGAGGCCCTATGGCCTCTTAGGATAAAGCAGTCTAATCCCTCTGTCCGCTGGTCGGCTTCTTCCTTTTTCAGTTTATATCCTTTCATTTTCCTATCCCTCGGCTCTCTTGCCTTACCTTGTTTTCTCTATCCCTCTTTGTTTCATCCTCTCCAGCAAAACAGAACTGGGGTGGTGGAGGAGTCTGAGGCACCTAACAGCCAACCCCATGCGCCACGCAGTGCATCGGCCTCGTGGGGGATGCCGTCGGCGCCAACCCCGCCCCCGAAAAAAAATAGCTCCCGTGCAGGTGCGCGCCTCCAGCTTACACCCAGCAGTAAGGAATGGTGACGATACAAGAGAAGATCAAGAATTATGGTAGGTACATAATTTTCATTTCCTGCAAGTCAGACCTCCCCGAGGTGAAGTGCTGGACCAAGGAAGCTTGGATGCGCATGTCCACACTTCCTCCACAGCAGCACACTCTGGAACATTGGTGCTGTGCATCGCCACTGCATGTGTACAGGAAGGGAGATTATGAAAGGAGCGTGCCTGACAGTGTGGTGATAGACAGTGTCATGCTAATGGCTGCCTGGAACACAGCAAGCAAAATGAGAAGTCAGTGAGAGAGTGATTTCCACTACCTACTACTGGCCCATCCCCCTCAACTAGATGCAGTTTCTCTGCCAGTGCTGTACAGGAAGAGTCCTGCGATGTTGGTGGGCATACCTCTCAGCTGGTACAGATTTTTTCGTAGCGCTGTATTTCACACTCAGGGTTACCCTTGTTCTGCGAGGATTCACTGCTGTTCCTCATAATGTTAGAGCTTTTTCTGGACACAAACAATTAAAAAAAATTCAACTAACTTGATAAGAAACTTGTCTTTAAACTAAACATATAGGGCCCATTATTCTTAAACATATTATTCTTTAAAAAAGAAAGTGCTACACATTCTAGCCATTTGCTCTGCAATTTGAAGGCTGGTACTATGCAGTTTAATGTTGAGGCATGTGCATAGGGGGCAGGAGAGCAAGCCTTGGGGCTTAGTGTGGGGGGGGGGTGTTGATCCTGGGAGACAGGGTGGTAGGCTTTATAGAGATCATTCACTCAGGCACAGAAGCTGAATAAAAATAAATATTCAGGTTAAAATTATTGCATGTGTTTTCTTTGATGTTGCAGGTGATAACATGTACAGCTGTGAAAAGTGCAAAAAGTAAGTATGCCTTTAATTTGTACTTTAGATTGCCCAATACTATAGTTTGTTGCATAAAGTTACAAATATTTAGAAGTTTTTGTTATGAGTAGAGCTGAAAAACAGGTTTTGGCGGGGGAGGGAGGGGCATGCCATCGAGAGATGTCTACATTTCATTGGTATGTGACCATAAAAACAAGATGATTGGATTTCAAGACACACATCTGAGCTGACTTTGTGCTTCCCACATTTGATGACTTGTGTGTGCACGTGTTTGTGTGTATACACAGTATGCGTGTGCACACGCTCACTTGCTTAAATGCAGACCAGCGAGGACTACCGAAAGGGACATTGGTCTTCCTGGTAATGGCCTCACAGTGGCACTTCATCTCTCTCTCTCTGGAGTAAACTCGATGGGACTGACTGGACAGAGATCTTCCGAGCAATGCCTCATGATGATGCCCCACCACCCCTACTGATGGAAAACATGCAGTGCTCTTTCTTGGTAATTTAAGTAGTAACTTTCAATTTACACAAATTACATAGAAACATAGACTTTGACGGCAGATAAGGACCACTTGGCCCACCCAGTCTGCCCATTTCCCTTCCTATTGGATAAGCTGCAGATTCTAGTTAACCAACAGCCTACTTCCTGCAACCCCCCCCACTACAGTTGCCTTATGTCTGTCCAATGCATGTTTGAATTCCCCCACTGTTTTAGACCCAACAACCTCCCCAGGAAGGCGGTTCCATGCATCCATCACTCTCTCCGTGAAAAACAATTTCCTCACATTATCCTTGAGCCGTTCCCCCTCTATCTTTAAATTGTGCCCCCTTGTTCTTACACATCTATTTTTCTGAAAGATGCTACCCTCCTGGACTTTGTTGATTCCCTTGAGGTACTTAAAAGTTCCTGTCATGTCCCCCCTGTCCCTCCTTTCATCAAGGGTATACATATTAAGCTGTCTCAGTCTCTCTTCATATGGTTTCTGATGCAGACCTTGCACCATTTTAGTTGCCCTCCTCTGGACTGCTTCCATCCTGTCTATGTCCTTGCGTAGATGGGGTCTCCAAAACTGCACACAGTATTCCAGATGGGGTCTCACCAACTGTCTGTACAGAGGGATAACCACTTCCTTTTTTCTACTTGTGTTGCTCCGTCCTATGCATCCCAGTATCCCCCTGGCTCATCTTACTGACTTCTCACATTGCTTACCCACCTTTAGGTCATCTGATATGACTACCCTCAAGTCCCTTTCCATTTTTGTTGTTGTTAGTATCTCCCCTGCTATTGTGTACTCTTCTCCTGGGTTTTTGTTTCCCAGGTGCATTACTTTGCACTTATTTGCATTGACTCTTAAGTTGCCATACGTCTGATCATTCCTCCAACCTTACCAAGTCCCTTCTCATCCTTTCTAACCCCCCTTGTGTATAAACTCTGTTACAGATCTTTGTGTCATCTGCAAAGAGGCATACCTTTCCCTCCAGACCCTCTGCAATGTCACCTATAAAGATGTTAGAGGACTGGACCCAGTACTGAGCCCTGAGGTACTCCCCTAGTAACCCCCCTTTCTTTGGAATGTGTTCCATTCACTATTACCTTCTGTGTCCTGTTGTACAGCCAGTTTGTTACCCAGGCTACCACCCTGGAACCCACTCCCAGGCTGGCTAACTTGATTATTAGTCTTTTGTGCGGGACTGTGTCAAATGCCTTGCTAAAGTCTAGGTAGGCCATATCCACAGCCCCTCCCTGGTCTATTACTTTGGTCACCCAGTCAAAGAAATCAATTAGATTCGCCTGACTTGACCTACCTGCTGTAAATCCATGCTGCTTTGGGTCCTGTGCCCCGCTGACCTCTAGGTACTCAATTCTTTCTTTCAGAAGTGATTCCATCATTTTCCCTACCACTGAGGTCAAACCTACAGGTCTGTAGTTTCCTGCTTCTGCCTTGCTCCCACTTTTGTGAAGGGGAATCACATCTGCCCTCCTCCAGTCCTCAGGTACCACCCCATCCTCCCATGATTTGTTAAAAAGTGTGGTCAGTGGTGTCACTAGGTCCTCCCTTAGTTCTTTTAGAATTCTGGGGTGAATCCGTCAGGCCCCATTGCTTTGTCCACCTTGAGTTTTAGGAGTTCTTTCAGGACTCTTTCTTCTGTAAATGGACTGGTATCAACTCCCCTACCCAGAGTGCTTCCATTGTCTGGTTTAGGTAACGCCTTCTCATCTTCTTTTGTGAATACTGAGCAAAAGTATTCCCTCAGTATCTCTGCCTTTTCATTGTCTCCCTCTCCCCATCTCCCCTCTCCTTTATTAATCTTCACTATTCCATCCTTAACCTTTCTATGCTCCCTAACGTACATATAGAAGGTTTTATCCCCCTTCTTAACTGAGTTGGCTGTTTTTTCCTCGGTTTGGGCCTTTGCTATTCTGACTGCCTTCCCCACTTCTTTCTGCTTTAATTGATACAGTTCTCTGTCGTGCTCCTTCTGTGATTCCTTATACTTTCTGAATGCAGCCTTTTTCTCCTTAACCTTACCCAGTAAATTATTTAAGATAATGTAATTAATAGAATGCAGCAATTTGATTAGCTGACACATTTTACCGTGACTAAAACCCAGCAAATATAATTTATAAAAATCCCAGCCAACAGTTTTTTTTTTGGGGAGGGTGGGCTAATGTACTTTGAATTCATCCACCCCAGAGTCCAGTAGTTCCATCAGAACAGTACCATCTGCTGGTCAACACAGAACAAAACAATAATTTGTTAGTATTTATACATTATTTATTTATTTTAATTTTGGTGACTGGGTGAGCCCTCGGAGGCGAGATGTCCTTTGTTCAGGGGCGAAACTCAATAAACATAGCCATAAAAGTTTTTTTTTTTTCTTTCAGTGTATGCAAATGGATTCATTACATAACAACAACAATACACTCCAGGGTTTGGTATGTCATGGGGTATTGTCACTTCTCAAGGGCATAAGACACTTAGCCTTTGGCCTCGTGCGCCTCACAACACACTCGAGACGTGGTAGTATTCCATGATGTACCACACCCTGTCATGTATTATTGCTTAAAAGTATTTCAGAATGGCCAGCCTGTGGTTGCAGCGGTAGTGCAACCGCTAACGACACCGACTACCCGAGTTCAGGCTCGAGTTGGGGGGGCAGGGCGCCAGAGGGGAAGGTTTAAGCATTCCAACAGACACTTGCCTCCTCCAGGGAGTGAGGTTCTGTCCACTGCAGCAACACTACCAAGGGTGGAAGTGCAGCAGGCAGATGAGGGAACGAGGATGTCGTTGGCATCCACAGGTGGACACTCACATGGTCGAGTATGGGGCCCACGTTGATGTCCACATATGTGATGTCCTCAGGGGAGAAAATGAAGGAAAATGGCCCCGGCTTCCTCGTGATGAAGGCCCACAGTAGCTCCCTGGGCCTCCTATCACTCACCAGGTCGTGGCACCCGCCTGAAAAACATAGAATTTCAGGGGCACCTTCCCACCCTGACCGTGCCTGGGGGACATAGCCAAAGCTCCATGGAGGTGGGTGACCATGGGGAGCTCGGAGTAGTGCTACCCGCGGTATCTGAAATACCTGAGGGGCCGGAGAGAAAGGAGCGTATAAACAGATATTGAAAAAAGGAAAAAAAAAGTAAGAATGCTCAGTGCCCTTTCACTTCAATGGAGAGCACTCCAACCCAAAACAGCATGAAACATCTGAATGGTGGGGGGTGAGCTCCACATTGGGAAGAGGAAGGGCTCGCTGCTAGCTCCATAGAGCCAAAATATGATTCTTTCTCTTCCTTAGTTGTTGCAAAAACAAAACTTTTCTGTCAGTATAACTGCTGCCCTATACAGCGGTAAGGCTATACCACTTTGTTTCAGTTAGAGGCAGTATAGCGCAGTGATCTAAGGCTCTGAGCTGCAAATTTGGTGACATCCAGCAGACCAGACGTGGGTTTGAATCCCACAGCTTCCGCTTGAATACTGTGTGACCCTGAGCAAGTCACTTAACCTCCTTGTACTCCCAGGTTGCTCCTGTAATAAAGCTTTCAGCTGTGTGTGCTATACCTGGTTAAACAACTAAATAAAAAAATAAGAAAAAAAAAAATAGTGGAACTGATGCTCTCTACACTTTGCAGTTTTTTTTTGTTTTTTTTTTTAGAATAAATACAGCTAGTTAGTGAAACAGTGATGCATAGCAGATGTTGCATGGTTCATTGATTAATAGGGTACTTCACACAACACAGAGGTTTTATGGAAACTATAATATTCTCCATCAAGCTGTTTTGGCTTGTCCCAGTAAAAGTCGTGTGTGTGTGTGTGTGTGTGTGTGTGTGTGTGTGTGCGTGTTTTGGTTAAGTGCTTCAAGTTACCAGACCTTAAGTAAAATTAGAATGGGCTAAACTGCCTTAACATTAGCTTGGTTAGTCCTTGAGAGAACACACACTGTACAAGTCATCCCTCGCTGCTTTTCTGTCTCTAATGTGTCTGCACTTTTATGGTTAACTTTCTGACCTCCTGATGTGGTGTCAGAAGTCTCTGCCCTGTTCATAGTGCCCCTTGCCCTGTTTTGGAGGGGAAATGGTGAGTAAAATGGAGAGTAGTTTCAGCTGTGATAAATCTCACTATATAATCATAGTTTGGAACTCCCTCTGCCAACACTTATCCAGTATCCACTCACTGCTCCTCGGGCTTCCTTTGCTCTGGCAGCATGCAGGCTGCAGATGCAAGCTGAGGTCCATCGTTACAGAATATGCATCCCACACGGGAGAGGAGCCCCCTGATTAGTCAGATGCTCTCTCTCGATCTATAATGACTGATAATACAGAACAGCAAGGTATCAAAAGTATTTTGCTTTTTGTGTTGTGATAATTGAAATCTTGAAGGTTAGAATTATAACAATGAAATAAAATAACACACAAAAGACCGCACTCTAAGAACAAAGTCACTGGTAGTACTGTGGAAAAGGCCTTTATTGCCAAAAACAAGGGCACAGCCTAATTTCACCCCAGTGCTTCAAGTCAAGATGACTCTCTGTCACAGAGCAGGGTTCAGGCTGTGCCGGCACACATTTACAATCAAGCTTTGATACTGTGCAGGATTATTTTGTAAAATCTAAGTTAAAAATGAACATTACTAAATCAAAGTGTATGGTATTGGGGTATGCACCAAAATTAAAGAACTGTTTGGATTTGGTTATTATGGATTCGGGGTAGACTTGAGCAGGTCTCTCATTATAAATATTTGGGATACTGAATGGATACTTCGGCAGCCGGTAACACTCATGTTGACAAACTTATAGGGGCCTTAGGTAAAAGAGTGGGGTTGTTATGTAGAAATAATTGTTTAGGGAGTAGTTTTATTAAAGAAAATAATTGAAACTCAGGTTTTTCCACTGATTAATTTTAGTGATATTCTTTACGATTATGCTAGTTTGGCTGAATTACAAATGCTGGAGGTCTTATATAATAGGTTAGCAAGGCTAATTCTCCAGTGTCCAAGAGATGCCCATCACTGTTTAATGTGTGCAGAATTGGACTGGCTTTCCCTAGTCGACCGGAGACAACTACATAAGGTGGTTTTCGCATGTAAGAGTGTTCAGGGTGACATTCCAAATTACCTTTCAGAAACATTAACAGTTAGGGACTTAAATCCGGTTTTGAGGAAAGCAGTAAATAGAGAGTTAGTTGTTTCTATATCAATCACGGAAAGATCAAAGCACTACTTTAGCTATATGGTTCCTCAGCTGTGGAGTAACCTGCCATCAAGGTTTCGCTTGATAAATGTAACCCCATCTATAAAAATTCTTAAGCAATGGTTTATTGATTTCACAGACTAAATGTTGCTGTGCCTAATTTGGCTAATATTGCTTCAGATGTTTGCCAGATTGTTTTTTTTTGTAAATTGTATTTATATGTATTTTTGTTCTGTTTGTATTTATGGCTTTGTATGTTTTGTAATGTTGTAACTTAATTTGTGATATCATGGGTCGCCATTTTAAATGAGTTATTGTCAATGGTCTAACTCTTCAATAAAATGAAATGAAATAAAATTAAATTAAATGAACACATTTAAAGAGCATCAATGCAATGAAAAAATGTTTTTTTCCAAAAAACTAGTTTCAGCTACAGATAATAAAAATATTAGCATGCTTGTCAGATCTACTTTTCTTGGTACCTCTTGTTCTGCGCATCATGATTTTTTGTTCCCTTTTTTTTCTTCTCCATCCTAAGCCCTGCTGGTCTACAGTGTTAGTTTTTAGGCAGAATGTGGCAGCCATCTTGTTTTCTTGAGAAGAAAAAAACTAAATTAAAATATTTACTCAAATTTTGGTGGAAGTACAAAATTTTACCCCCAAATAAAGCTGGAGGATGCCTGGAAGCTTCTATAATGGGGGAAAATGTAGGGTCAAATTTTTTGCCCAGTTTCGTTGTTCTGCTGCTGCTTTAAATTCATTGATTAAAGGTACAGTGCAATTATTATAGCCACCAGAAGCAAACAATATATTTGATTGCTGAGCTCTCCTAAATTCATGGTTTATACATGACAGCTATTGATCTGTGAGGTACTCAGTTCATAAAATAGAGCCAGAAAAGTAAGAAAGCAAATTGGTGAGAAAGGCAACAACCAAAAGTCATACTGATCCAATACCCCAGAGATTAAAAGTGCATAATCTGACGGAAGGAAACCCAATATTATATCTAAAATTAAACACCTCAGAGTGCATTATGTTACTGTTGTAATATATTAAAGTTAAAGGAAAAGGCAAGCAGGATGTTGAGGGGGGCAAGGCAAATAATGAAAAAATTATAAGATAAAATACATTGCTGATAGAAAATAATCTCACCAATGCAAAGATACAAAAATTGTGATATTAAAACCGCTTATATGTAAAAGACCATTTTTTAAATAGATGATGCAGTGACGGGGAAGGGAAATGGAGATAGGACAAACCCCTTGGTGGATTCTGAAAACCCTGAGGCAAAAATGAACATTTTGTTTATAAAACATGACTTGATCAATGCATCTGAAGAAATAAAAAAAAAAAAAAGCAATATTATAATCACAGAAATGGAGTCACATTCCAAACTTCATTTAAGGCATGTGGCAAAAGGGAGCGCATACTGTAGATAAGCCTAACTTCTTTTTGGAGTACAGTTTGTATTGTAGTTCCACCCCTAACGTGGTTTAGCTTTGCAACCCCCATAAAGTAAAAAATGTAGTCATGGTCTCCTGACACCTGCTTTTCTTTCAGCCGCAGCACTCTGCTTAACTGGTGTATGACCTGCCTTGGACCAAACCACAATATGGACTCCTGTGACACCTGCTTGTCTTCAAACTACTGCACTCAAAAAAAAAAAAAAAAAAAATTTTTGATTTTGAACCATCTGGTTCCCACCTTCGTGGCAGGTGTCACACTAGGAGTTCACAAGGCAGATCTTTGGACCGTTCCCCTATGTCCTCTCACCTGCTCTTCCTATTCAGTTGAGGAACGGAGTTCTCCATCCATCCACCATGCTGATGTCATAACTGAGTCTCTGGTGATGGTGTTGCACAGACCTTTGGCTTCTTTTGGATAGCTGGTGGAGAACCCCTAATGGCCTGTTCATCATGAGTGGCAGGTACCCCCAGGGTCAGGCTGGTCACTTCTCCAGTGGCATCGATGATGACTTTCGATGTTGCCTCTGCATGGTATTCCCATTTGCGGCGATGACCGTGAGAGTGAGATAGACACTGGTGCTTGCTGAGGTTGGTGCCATTGTTGATGTGGGCAGCGATGTTGAGACTGATGTCAGTATTGGTGCTGAGGTTGGTATAGGGTGGGAGATGTCTGGTGTCGGTGTTGTTGCCACTCTGTGTTGTCACTGCTAGTAGTGTTGAGCCATTGTCAGGTCCCTGTTTGGCTTTGGTATAGGAATCGGTGCCATACTGAGTACAGGCCTCACACTGAGGCCTACTTAGTTGGGGACATTTGGACATTCTTCATCTGGCCTAGGACACCTTCCCCTCCTCCCCCGGCCTCTGCTCTGCAGCCTCCCTTAAGGCAAGGGTTTCAGATGCAGAAGACTCTACCTTCTCCTCCCTTAGGTACTGCAACATCTAGGATCACCCTGTTCCCCTCTAGGCCTCCTGCTCTGGTGCCTCAGGTTTGGTTGGGCAGGTTAACTGTGGCTGTCAAGCCTCTGGGCCATTTGTCTCATGACCAGTACCGTCTCTGGACGAGACTGTAGAATTCTGGTTCACGGAGTCAGACAGAACCCAGTTCAGAGCACTGTTGCCCTGTCCCTTCACTTACCCTCAGCAGCTGAGTACATTCTGTACCAGTGATCCGTGGGAGAGATGTTGGAAGCTTTGGATACCCCATGGTATGTTTGGATACCTTATGGTATGTTTAAAACTAGGCTCTGGGACTATCTCACTACCAACAGCTCCTGTAACTGCCCAACTTAACCTTGTTTCTCCTCTTCCCTTTCTGCTCTAGTTGTCCCCTCCCCTCCTCTCCTCACTGGATTCTACCCTCACATCTTGGTATACCCAATGCTGCACTTTCCACCCTCTCGCCACCCTTCCTACATTCCTTCTCCCCCCCACCCTCTTCCCTCTCCCTGTGACTCTGGTACTTCTTATCTGTTGTCTGTTTTCTCTGACAAATGCTGCTGGCTGACTTGTTACAATGCTACCCTTGAACTGTATTAATCTGTACTCTGTTTGCAATGTCCACATTGTTGTAATGCCTATCTTGATGTTCCCCATAATTTGTATTTCTCTGACGTGGAACCTTTGTAAAAGAGCCATGGCTCAAAGGTATTTGTAATCCTAGACTTGATAAATAAATAAAACATGGTATTATAGTTGGCATCCTGTTGCCCTGCCTCTGGGATTCATTGGATTTCCCAGCCATGCAGAAGGCAGCTAGTACATGCTGAAGGCGCCACTATACCACCCCAGCCGGCGCCAGGCAGGGATCTCCTTATACAGTAGTATACAACCACTGTGTCCGTTCCACAGGTGAGACACTTTAGCCCATACATGGATTTAAGATGCTCCAGACCCAGAATGGCTCTCGGCCTGTGGACTGACGAATACCCCCCAGTGCAAATTCCAATGAGTTTCAATGCACTAGGCAGGAAAGTTTTCACCTCTGATAAGTCTGTCCTCTCCATAGCCTCACATCAGACCTATATGGTGACATACCAACAGAATTTAAGGGTGCAGGTGCAAAACCTGCTGTCTACTGTGCCCCCTAGCGAGTCAGTAAAGGCAGGCTGTGGATATTTCCATCAGAGGCCTGGAGGCAGCCCAATACCAGGGAAGGGCATTATACAGTGCCAACAAGGTGGCCTTTAGAACTCTGGATTGGCTGTCTGTATCAAACAGATGTTCTGGTTTTGATTAGCACCTTAGGCTTGGTGTAAATTATTAAATTTCCAGTTTCAAGGAGGGTTCACTTTTTTCCCCTTCGTGTAAGATGGTAATTTTCGGGGAACCCTTGCGCTCTGAGCCTCAGGATCCCCACCTGACCTAAGACACCTCGTGATGGAGTTGGACAAAGAGGAGCCTCCTCCCTCAGGTGTTCTTCACCACACGCTGAGGCCCTCTAAGCCCAAGGGGTGAGTAGGCCCCTTCCTGTTTTGGGGAGCTTGTTACACTGAACCAGGATTGGAACTCTAAGGAAAAGATTGATTCTTGGAAGATACAAAAGTTACAGTACTTGCCGTAACTGTATCTTCCAGAATATCTTCTTCATAGAGTTCCAACTCATAGAATACTTCATAGAACAACTTAAATAGAGAATGTGAGGAAATACTTTTTCACAGAGAGGGTGGTCGACAAGTGGAACAGCCTGCCAGCAGAGGTGGTGGGGACAGAAACGATTACAGGTTTTAAACATGCTTAGGATAGGCATAGAGGATTGCTGGTAGTTGGGGAGGGGGGGTACAACCTATGGCAGCAGTGCATGATAGAGCGCAGTTGTTGGTGGTAATAAGGCAGACTAGGTACAATTTCTATGTTAAATACATGCAACTTTATATACTGTATAAAGTAGTATAACTAAAATGGTGAGGGGTCTGCAACAGAAGACCTATGAGGAGAGACTGAGGGAACTCAGAATGTCCACCCTTGAGGAAAGGAGGGAGGGGGTATGATAAAGACATTTAAGTACATAAATTGAATAAATGAGGAGGGGAGTATTTTTCAGAAGAAAATGTTTTAAAGAACAAGGGGGCATGATATGAAACTGAAGGGGGGAATTCAGTAGGGATATAAAAAAAAAAGTTCTTCACAGAAGGAGTGGTGGATCTCTGGAACAGGTTGCCAGCCAAGGTATTTGGGGCGAAAATGGTGGAAGGATTCAAGAAAGGTTGGGAGAGGCGTAAGGGAATCATAGCCCAGAACTACTGTACCGAGGACCAGGAGGTCGAGAGGGGCACTTTCCTGAAGCCCTCCCCCCAAAGCATGGTCGCTGGTGCGGTGAAGTGACGAGTTGGAATCCCCCACCTCCAGCCCAGAACTACTGTACCGAGGACCAGGAGGTCGAGAGGGCACTTTCCTGAAGCCTCCCCCAAAGCAAGGTTGCGGGTGGTCGCGAGGGACCGAGTTGGAATCCCCCAGCCCAGAACTACTGTGTAAGTCTCTCCGGCAGGCCGCTCACCACTGCAGGACAGCTCCTCTTTCCAGCGCGAGTTGAATATTGCAGGAAACTTGCTACTGATTTTGTTTGCCATACTCGAGAGACTGTTAAATTGTAGAGGACTTAGGCTGATTCTGGCTAAAACAGCTAAATTGCCACAGTACTGTGTAAACTGTAGTTCTACCACTGCTACCGCTTGGTCAATGTTAAACAGAACCTGTGCTTGTAAGCGCCTTTTCTGGCGCCTTAATTGATTTAAATTTAAACGGCAGGGTTGTGTGCAGTCCAGGGCTCCCTGTAATCTGCAAGCGCCACTTTTGAAATTCCTAGCCCAACACTGCAAGCTGTGGCAACGAGCCCACAGAAGCACAAGTAACCTCAGCATTACAAAAAAAAAAAAAAAAAAACTTTCAACTCTCGAGCTATTCAGCTGTAACAGAGACAGCATTTTAAAAGATAAGCTGACTTGTATGAGTTAGTAGCCCAGCCCCTTTCTGAAATGCCCTTCTAGTGTGCTATTTAACCCTGCTCACTAACCCTCTCTCCTTGTCCACAGACCGAGGACCAGGAGGTCGAGAGGGGCACTTTCCTGAAGCCCTCCCCCCAAAGCAAGGTCGCGGGCGGTCGTGAGGGACCGAGTTGGAATCCCCCCCCCAGCCCAGAATACTGTGTAAGTCTCTCCGGCAGGCAGCTCACCACTGCAGGACAGCTCCTCTTTCCAGTGCGATATAGGCGCTGCCAGCGCTGCGCACTGGTTCCCCACCACCCCTACCACCACCCTTGGTCGAGACTCAGTTATATAGGGTGTATCACGTGAGCGCAATATCCTATCAGCTCACTTTTCCATTTGCTGTTTATACTAACTGAACAGTAGGGGGCTCCCGTCTGAAAACAGAAGGAAGAAAGAAAGGAAAAAACAAATATAATAAAAAAAAAAACATGTTTGGCAGTCAAATGATACTAATACAAATTATGCTATCATTAGCTTTGGTCTCCTACACATCCCCACCTATACCTCCAAGTAACCACTTCCCAGCTAATGGCCATATGAACCTACATCCCTTCTCTACCATAATTCTGAACCTTAGCTACACCACAAATGGGCTGACGAAGGTATCTCAAGCTCCACTACCCAACACACACCTCCTCTATACTCCCAACCCTCTCCTTTTACATTTGCAAAAGGCCCTACTGATACATTCACTCCCCGTTCCATGCAAATCTCCAAATAACAATATAAGTACATGCAACAATAAAAGACTCACAAAACGGCTACAGCTAACTGCACTCAGACATGCGCTCATGCTACTACTACTATTAGCAGGGGATATACACCCTAACCCGGGCGGCATCAGCTACCACTGATAGAAACCCAAACAAAGTAGGTCTGACGCTGGCTTCCCTAAACATACGAGCTTCACCAAAAGTTAACTCTTCTCCAAGGGTGGGTCGCACAACACTCTCCAGACATTCTTGCCCTATCTGAAACATGGCTAAGTACTGTATCCCTGACTCCACTGTTGCACTAAACAACTACATCATATTTAGAGATGATAGGGAGGGAAAGGGGGTGGGTGCGTAATCTATGCCAGAGCTAAATTTAAGCCTCTACTAATCCCCTTGCCAAACCCGAAATGCGGTGCACAAGCAGTCACCATCAAGATTACAATAGGCTCCCTCGGGGAAACCGCTGTATATAATGTCAGTTTATATACCCAACAACCAGTGAGAAGCTTTTGACTCTATACTGGCTAATATAGCTAAGCTACCCACAAAAAGTGATCTCATAGTAATGGGCGACTTTAATGTAAATTGGTTATCAAAAGGAGCAGATCCCTTTAAAGACGCAGCAAATGCACAAGATCTGACTCAGGTTGTCCAAACCCCCACGCGTCTAGACCCAAGAACAGGTGCACATACGCTTCTTGATCTCATCCTGACGAACTCCCCAAACACCTATCTAACATCAAAGTCCTCCCAGACGTCCTTAGTGACCACTCCCTCTCCTGCACCTGGTCCAACAGGAGCCCCCACAAACGCCCTAAATTATCTTACCAAAAACACCTCAAACAGGGAGCAATATCCAAGATTATCCATAGCCTCTCCACCAGTGACTGGTCCCCGGTCCATAGCGCCATATCCGTTGATGGAGCACTGACCTCCTTTATTAATATCTTCAGTGCAGCCTGTGACAAACTTGCCCTCCTTGCCAAAAAGTTCATAAAAACAAGGGATACTCCGTGGATAACACAATCCCTACTGGACCAGATGTCACATAGAGACCATCTCTGGCACAGAGCCCTCAATTCAAAAGTCCCCCATGACAGACAGCTCTACAGGGAAGCCAGAAATAAATGCACCAGGGCCATTCGGCTAGCCAAGGCCAACCACTACAAACAAGCCCTAACAGAGTCCTGGTTTACAGGGAGCAAGTTTTGGAGCAACATCAAAGAACTATGTGGGAAATCAGATAACCCACCGCCTACCCAAATAACTCTTAATGGGACATCCTCACAAGACCCTACATTAATAGCTAATACTCTGAATAACTCTTTCTCAGACCTCAGCCACATACTCCCTCCAAACTTCTTTAGCCCACCCACTTCAGCACCACACACCCCATCACCGAAGATCAGCAGCCCACCTTTTCTGTTTAAACCCATCTCATGTAATAAAACCAAACGCTACCTCACACAAGCCTTAAAAAAACAAAAGACACAGCAGTGATAGCCTTGACCTAAAGATCCTGCGACTAACACTAAATGTAATCATCCCTCACCTAACTAAAATATTCAACCTATCACTTTGCCTAGGGCAATTCCCAGCTCTCTGGAAAAGGGGTATCATCACCCTTTACTAAAAAAGGGTGATCCAACTGACCCTGGGAACTATAGGCCTATCACGATTCTCCCTCCTCTCTCAAAAGCCCTCGAAAGAATAGTTTCAGACCAACTCACTGAATACCTGACAAATCACTTCCTACTCTGCCAAGAACAACATGGCTTCAGAGCAGGTCATAGCACCACCAAGGCTCTCCTGTCGCTTACATCATACATCCATGAAGCTCTCGATCACGGGTGACCTAGCAGGAGCAATTTCATAGATCTGACAAAGCTTTCGACACAGTTAATCATGATTTACTTTTACACCAACTCCTTCACTCAACCTAGGCCCAGAGGCCTTACTCTGGTTCAAGAACTACCTCGCAGACCGGACACAAGAAGTAAAAATAAATTCCACTCTATCCTCAAAACTCGCAGTTAAATTGGGCGTACCTCAAAGATCAATTCTAGGCCCGCTCCTGTTCACCCTATTCCTGAATGCCATCCCTAGCGCCTGCAACTGTAAGCTCCTACTATATGCAGATGATGCAGTAATCTTTTGGAAAGACTCCACCCTGAATGCTCTTCAGCAAACTCTCCAGACTAATTTCCAGGAAATAGAACACTGGTTCATGAAACAAAGGGTGGTACTAAATCTCAGCAAAACAAAATCCTTGATCTTTATGCATAGACAAAGCCCTTACTATGGCTCCCAACTAAACATAACCAACCACCAGGGCACCATAATTGATCAAATAACACAATTCAAATATTTGGGCATCACACTAGACTCATCACTGACCTATCACATGCACATAGACCAACTCTCAGCCTCAGTAAATGCCAGATTAGGGACCCTTTTCAGGCACAGACAATGTCTCCCACCCCGTGCCTTACGGCTGGCAGTAAGCAGCGCGGTCCTATCTTTGGTAGACTATGGAATAACAATTTATGGAGCAGCTGACCCCACGGCATTAAAACGAATCAATCTGGCCCTTAACAAAGCTGGCCGGCTGGTTACGGATAGTGACAAGCTAACCCATACCTGCGATCTCTACAAAAAAGCTAACTGGCTGACTTTCTCAGGCAGGTTAAATACCACACCTGCCTCCAGGCCAAAAAATCCAAATGGGTTTTACACCCATTAGACTAGACCCACTAATAAAACTCAACACTCGCAGGATCTCCCCAAGACACCCAGACTACACATACCTTAGTCCCCCTAAGAAGGACAACGCTAGGCCAAAGGTCTTTTGCTTATCGGGCACCCACTTGGTTCAATGAACTCCCCCATCCATAGCACATGCCCCAAGCATTAGACAGTTCAAAGCCAGCATCAAGATGCACCTGCTAGACTCGAGACCTGTTGCTGCACCTGAACACATTACGCCTCTTAGACGCTGGGTTGTCCATCCAACCTGAGATAAGGTCCTTTGATTGCAAAGTGAACCACACTTCTGGATAGTACTCAAGTTCTTAAATGGTGCACTGTATAACTGACTTGGGCTGCAATAGCAATCCCAAAATGTCCACCAATCCATGGAATTATGTCTTCTGTCTTCATGTAATCACCTATGTACACTAATATTTAACTATTGTTGTTATTGTCTGTTTGCCCTGACGTGGAGCCTTTGTAAAGGAGTCGCTGACTCAAAGGTTGTAATTCCGAAACTTTAAATAAATAAAAATAGAGGAAAAGAACCAATGGGTGGGTGGAAGAACCGGAGATCGTGTAGGGTCTGTGGGAATACTGTAGGTAGGGTTACATGGGCAGACTGGGTGGACCAAGCAGTCCTTATTTGCCAACAAATTCTATGTTTCTACCACTCACCATTTCACTCTCTGTTTGAGCCAGGGCTACCACCTAACAGCTTACCCCAAAGAGAAGGATGCTTTGCTGGCAGCCATTTTTCCCCTCCTATGGTGGTGTCCTGCCCCCCGCACCCTTTGTTTTTGGAGGGTCTTGGACTTCTACCCAAATAAAATATATGGGTGGGAGTCCCTAGCCTGTTACCCACTCTGCCTGCTCAGGGTATATCCCCCTCACCTTGAGTGTATCCATATTAGTTGCTGTATGCAGCAGCGCACTGCTGGTGGTGTCCTGACATGTCGATCTAATTCCACCTGATATTGGCCCTAGCAGTTTGGGGAAAATTGGTTGATTTTGCAACTTTAGGGCGTTTTGTGCACTAGCTTTCTTGCAATTAGGTAAATCCGTGTTCACATGTTCAGGGAGAGGTACTTAATATGTAGAGTCCTCAGGACCTTAGTAGCATTGGGTGCTACTAGTAACAGGTTATTCAGCTGGTATCCCTGCATACTGTTGGGCTACTAGCCAGTTCCTTTCTGGAAGTTATCCATGTCACTTTAGTTTTTCTCTTTTAATTTTATTTTATCTTTTTAACTTTATCTTCCTAACACCCCGGGCATCCTTCAGGAGTGCCCACAAGGATCTCCACCCTACTCCCAACCTGAACCCCCGCATTCCCCTGGCCTCTCCTCCCCCGAACGACTGCAGGCTGACCCGACCCCCGGTACCATCTCCGGGGCTGATTCCGCTCCCACTCGGCGGCTACCTCCTAAGTATGAGGGGCCTACCTGCAAGTCGTCGGGTCTTCTGGAGAGAGAGTTCCTGGGCACATCTGGGCTGGTGTTTGGAATATGGGAGGGTCTGCTGGGGCCACCGTCATCTACCGACGTGCAGGAGGTATTTTCTTCTTTTCAGTCCCCGCAGGAAGCCTGGGCAGTAAGGCTATGGAATGCTGTGGCACTGCCTCCCAGGCACGCGTCGCCGCTACACTGGCGACCCTCCAGCCACTGCCAGAGGTCTCTCTAGAGCGAGCCCATTCCCACCCCACGGGAAGAGGCAGTGGTGGATGCTCAATCTTTATCACCCCTGCCGAGCCCCGACGCCCGGCTCGCTCGAACCGGTCGCTGGCGTGGCGCGAGTCTGGCGTCCAGCGCCTCAACCCTCAGTGCCACCGGGCTGACTAGTTTTTCTCTTGAGCGGGGAATATGGCTGTTTTCCTTAGTCTGGTATAGTGTCCCTAACCTATGAAGGCACTTGTTTTCTCAAGGTAGTTACGCTGTTTTCTCACCATTTTTTTGAGGAGGGAGTATTAATGGATGTATCTCTTAATCGATTGAGAACTACAGTTCTAGGAACATGGATATGGTTCCCTTATCTACACATTGGCAGTCTCCTTTTAAGAGCTGATTTACCAGACAGTCTTTAAGTGAAACTCCTCCCACCACCCTGGTGGTATATCCCTTGGTTCTAGGGACATGAATATGTTGTTCATCCACACTTCTTGGCATGTCCCTTTCCCCTTTTAATTCTTGACTGAAGGTCTTAAAGCTGGCTCCTCCCACCTACCCATCCGCCCCATGACGCAAGATTTTCCTTTCCGTGGGAAGATACAGGTTGCCTCCTCGTCGCTCCCGCATTCTGTAGGCCCTGGCTTCATTTCCTTCTGAGTTTTTGAAGATTAAGCTCGTCTGAGCTAGCAGTTGCAATCGTTGCTTCTCGATCATGGAAGATAAATCTTCCCCCGGTTTCTGCCGGTGCCCATGTGGCCAGAAAATGTCACGCATGGACCCGCATACCTCGTGCATCTACTGTTTGGGTGTCAGCCATGACACTCAGGCCTGCAAGATTTGTCTCGCTTTTCACTCAAACGTGTCCGACGACTGTACTGCATGTCTCAAGCTGGGCAGGCCCGAAAAACGGAATCCACTGGTGAAATTGAAGAAGCTCAGGGCGGGTCTCATGCTGCAGAGCCTCCCGAGCAGTTAGAGCAGTGCAGGCTTTCGAGAAGAGGCAGTGCGGCTGCGAGCTTCCTCTCAGCCGATTTTTGTTACACTCATTCTGGGCTCCACCTTCTTGGGCTCCTTTTGGGAGATGTACCAGTCTCCCCCACTAAGGCCGAGGGACCTTCAGGCGCGCATGCCTCCCGGTCCCATAAAAAGGACAAGGAACCGAGAGATTCTTTGTCTCGGTGAAGATGTTCTTGAAATCGAGAGCGATCTCGGTCCCAGGGATCTCCAGTCTCGACTTCGGTTGAAACTGCTACTTTGGCCGCCGGTTTCTCGGCTTTGCCAACTGGTCAACCAGTTGAAGTCTCGATCGATGACATGGTGGAGATCACTCTCGACCCTGTTGATCTGTTGTCGCCTGATGAGGCCGACAACTCCCTTACCAGGACTCCAGTCCTGCCTCTTCCCAATGAGGAGACCCAGCCTGCTGGTAATCCCATCAAGGAAATGGTCCCTGATCTGGGAAAATCACTGGTCCCCCCGGTTTCTGCCGAGCGGCCTGGTCGGCCAGCCTGATCGAGGTCTCGGACCCCCTTAACCGATAGGTCGAGGAAGGCGCAAAAGCGCTCAAAGAAAAGGTGACACCGACATTCATCTTCGTCCTCCTTGGATGAGGAGAGGCTTCGATGGAAGCTCCGTCGACGCTATGAAGATCTCATGTGGCAACAGCTGATCTTCTCCAGCCAGAAACCGGCTTCGGTTTCAACACCGGCCAATCTTACTTCGAGAAACAGCTCTTGCAGCAGGTTACATCATTAGGACTGAAGCTGGCAGGCGCCAGGACCTCACGTAAATTTTCTAGCTAGCAGTATTCAGCGGGGACTGCCTCCGACGTCGGTCCTGCCCCCGACGTCAGGCGTAGTACATAAGGAGGCAGTCCCCCAGAATCCCCAGTTCTTTTCCGGCCGTCGACTCGCCAGCATCGGCCTCCTGGTCTCTACCTAGCATACAACAACTACAGAACTTTCTGTGAATTTTTGTCTGTACAACTGATGTCCTCTCCAACTCCATCGCTTGAGGGTCACCTTTCTAAGTGTGCCTGTGGAAAACAGATCCCTTTCAAGGATCCTCACTCTTCCTGCGTGCGTTGCCTAGGCCCGGACCACGATACCAAGGCCTGCACCTTTTGCCAAGGGTTCAATAGCCGCACCAGGATCCGCCCTCGGAAGGCACTACAGGCATATCTCCTTGAAGAGAAATTAAAAAGGATGGACCGAGAATCTTCTACTAAGGCCCATAAACACCGGGACAAGCACCGGGAGAAGGTGAGGTCCAGGTCCCCAACTCGGGCCTCAGACTCCCGCAGCTCAGGCTCCAGATCAGACCACTCTCCCTCCAGGGCTTGGTCACAGCCCCCCCGGTTAGGGTCCGGACTTCAGGCGGCTCTTCCTCGCTCCAGCTGATCAAGACATCGAGGCCCTCGGCTTCCTCCACTCCATCCAAGGCCTCTTCGAAGTCTTCTGAGTGCCATAAGTCCTCTTCTTCCACCCGACGTCAGGACACCGACTCCAGGTCAGTCTTCCAACTGTTCAGAGGTCCTGATCCAGCACCCAGAAAGACCAAGGACCTGACGTCCCTGAAAAGGGCATTGGACCCGATGTCGGCTAAACATTCGAAATCAGCCAGGTGCTCACAGGAACCGACGACACCAGCCAGACACCAGTCGCTGGCCGGACGTTCGCTGAATCTGAAGGTGTCGGCCAGGAGTCCGACGTCTGCATCTCTGGAGCGGAAGACCGCCCACCCATCACCGGTGGACGCCGATTACAGGGAATCGACGGAGGAGGACACCCAACGGCCCGAAGACCAGGCAGGCGACACCGAGGAAGCTGGGCTTCCACGGGAACCTTCCCCGGACCAGGAGACATCCGAGGACCCGACCCCCAACCCTGGCGACAGACCACCGGTGCCAGGGCCGTCGTCTGATATGAATATCGAAGAAGTAAAGGGACTCTTTACTTTTTGGTGGGACACCATCTGAGAGGATGTGGTCCCCGTTAAGCCTCCTCCTCCTCCTCCTCTTACCCCTTCACCTCCTACGCCCCCTCCTCCACCTAAGGGGCCAGCAGGACAACCACCAACCACCAAGGAACAGACTCCACCTCCTAGGGGAAGATGTAAAGACAGGAGAAGGCCTCCCTCCAGATCTCCATCAGGGTCTCCCAGCCCTAAGCGACCCAGACAGCGCCGGTATACTCAGTCGGGGGAGGATTCCAGATCGGACACCTCTGACTACTCCAGATCTCCTTCTCTGCTCAGCAACTCCTCTCGTGACCCACATGACCTCCCCAGGTCTCCACCGGATGATCCCTCTTTCGCTGAGATCATGAGGCACATCCAGGACAAAATGGGGTGGGATGCTGAAGACCTTGACCCCGAATGACAACGCCTTGCCTGTTGTCTTCAGCAAAAAGACCCAAAGCCTGTGGTAGTCCCACCCTTGATGGACACCTTTGCGGACGTCACCAAGGCAGCATGGAAGCGCCCGCGTTCCACTCCCGCAGTGCCGAAGAAGGCCGACCGCCTGTACAAGGCTCCGAGAGAGGACCAGTCATTGGCGAAGCAACCTCTGGCAGATTCCCTGGTAATCACGGCCTCACATGACCAATCTCAAAGACCCCAACATATGAGCACTCAGCCACCGGACCAGGAATCCAAGCAATTGGATGCCCTGTGGGAGGCGCACGTACGTGGCTGCTACATGCGCTATCAGGTCTCTGAACTACCTTACCCACATGGTACAGTTTCAGAATGCCCTGTGGGAACAGGGCCAAGACCTGGTCAATAAGCTTCCCGATGGTGACCAGAAAGCGGAGCTCCTTAACCTACTCTGCACAGGGTCAGATGTGGGGACTGAAGTGCTTAGAGCCGCATATGATTCTGCGGACTCTTTGGCCAGAGCTGCAGCTTCAGGCGTTTGTCTCCAGCGACACTCTTGGCTCCCTGTCTCCGGCTTTACACCGGATGTACAGAAGTAGTACAATGGGTGAGAATGGTACAGAATGGTGCAGAAATGGACAGAAGTCCCTTTACATGAGAAAGGGTCCTGAAGGAACTGGAAGTAATAAGAGTTGACAAAGCAATGGGGCCAGATGGGGTGCACCCCAGGGTCCTTAAAGAACTAAGAGAGGTGGTGGCTGAACCTCTGGCTATCCTGTTTAGCCAATCACTGGAAACAGGGGAGGTACCCAAAGACTGGAGGACAGCAGATGTAGTCCCCTTATGCAAAAGTGGGAACAAAGAGGAAGCAGGAAACTACAGACCAGTCAGCCTCACCTCGGTAGTGGGAAAGATCATGGAAGCACTACTGAAGGAGAGATTGGTGGAACATCTGGTTGTCAATGGACTACAGGACCCAAGGCAGCATGGTTTCACCAGGGGGAGGTCATGTCAGACCAACCTCATTGAATTTTTTGACTGGGTGACTAGAGAGGTGGATCAGGGGAGGGTAGTGGACATGGCCTATCTGAACTTCAGCAAGGCCTTTGACACTGTACCACATAGAAGACTATTACACAAACTGGGGAATATGGGTGTGGGCAGGACAGTAGTGTGGTGGGTAGATAACTGGCTGGGTGGCAGGACACAGAGGGTGGTGGTAAATGGCTGTCACTCCACAGAGGGAAGAGTGACCAGTGGGATACCACAGGATCAGTGCTGGGACCGTCCTATTCAACATCTTCATCAGTGACATTGCGAGGATCTAGAAGGCAGAATTTCACTGTTCGCTGATGACACAAAGCTCTGTAACAGAGTAGACACACCAGAGGGTGTAGACAGAATGAGAAGGGACTGCAGAAACTTGAAGAATGGTCAAGGGTTTGGCAGTTGAAATTCAATGCAAAGAAGTGCAAGATAATGCATATGGGCACAAAACCCTGGCACAATATATCAGTTGGGGGTGAGGATATAGCATGCACCAAGCAGGAAAGGGATCTTGGGGTTGTCATCTCTGATGACCTCAAGGTAGGGAAACAGTGTGACAAGGCAGCAGGTAAAGCAAATAGGATGCTGGGATGTATAGGCAGGGGCATCACCAGCAGGAAAAGGGAGGTCATAATTCCTCACAAGACACTAGTGAGGCCCCACCTGGAGTACAGTGTACAGTTCTGGAGACCATACCTACGTAGGACATAGACAGGGTAGAGAAGGTTCAGAGGAGGGCAACAAAGATGGTGCATGGATTGCATCACAAGTCCTATGAAGACAGGTTGAAGAAACTGAACATGTACTCCCTGGAGGAGAGGAGGAGAGAGGGATATGATAGAGACATACAAGTATCTTACAGGGAGAAACAGGGTGCAGGAAAACACTATTTTTAAGCTTAAAAGATGTTCCAGGACTAGAGGGCATGGGATGAAGTTGGAGGGAGGATGATTCAGAGGAAACATGAGAAAAATTTCTTCACAGAACGGGTGGGACAAGTGGAACACCCTGCCAGAGGAAGTGGTGGGGGCTGAAACAATCACGGGATTTAAGAATGCATGGGATAGACATAAAGGAATTCTAGAGGTCAGGGGTAAGGGGAAACAGACTTCTAGGAAAACAAACTGAACTTACAAGCTCAAATGGGCAGACTGGGTGGGCCATAGGCCCTTATCTGCTGACACTGTCTATGTATCTATGTATCTATGTAAGAATATTCTAGACGTCCCGTACGATGGTGAGGTACTCTTTGGTGAATCCTCGGAGAAGGTCATCACCAAACTCCAGGATGCAGGGAAGGCAGTCCGATCTGTACAGGCCATGTACAGATCCAGGCCTAGTTCCTTTCATAGGAATGAGAGCCGTTTGCGCAGCCGGCAACAAAGGCAGCAGCCACATTCTGGTCAGCAGCAATGGGGCGCTTTTCAGCATAAAGCCCAGGCCAAGTCGTCCCCAGGCAGAGGCCAATGTTACACAAAACCGGCCCAGCCTGCAGGGACCAGTGCTGCCACAGCATGACTCCTTCCCAGCCCCGGCCCCTCGTTTGGATCAACGGGCAAGAAAGGTCGGGGGTCGCATCGCTCGCCACTTTTTAGGGTGGCAGTCGATCACCACCGACAGGTGTGATCTCCAGTTGGTCAAGAAAGGCCATTTCATAGAATTTCTAGACCACCCACCTACAAGACCTCCTCTGCTCTCCCGTTACTCGGGTCAGCATGCCGTGCTCATACAGCAGGAGGTGCTCGCGCTTCTGGGAAAAGAAGCCATAGAGCACGTATCAAGGAACCAGAGGGGACTGGGATATTATTCCCACTTCTTTCTGGTTCCAAAGAAGACAGGGGACCTCCGTCCGATACTGGACCTCAGCGACCTCAACGATTCGGTCCTGTACTAACGCTTCCACATGGTAACCCTCCCAGGTCTGATTCCCATGCTAAAGCAGGGCGCTTTTCTATCGTCCCTAGACATGCAGGATGCCTACCTGCATATTCCTATGGGTCGCCACTAACAGTTCCACGCTCTCCACTTCGGGCTGTCATCTGCACCTCGAGTGTTCACGAAGTGCATGGCGGTCGTAGCTGTATCTCTGAGAAGACAAGGCCACTACTTGTTCCCCTACCTGGACAATTGGCTTCTCATGGCGCCCTCCCGGGAGGCCCTGATGTCTGCCATTCACTGCACTCAGTCTCTGTTCGAGACATTGGGCATTATCATCAATTACGAGAAGTCACGCCTGGTTCTGTCCCAAACTCTGCAATTCATAGGTGCAGTCCTGGACACTGTCCAAGGGAAAGCTTTCCTCCCCTGGGCAGAGCGGAACACATCAGATCCCTCATCAGGGACATTTCGTCGAAGAAGACCGTTCCTGCCAGGCAGGTCCTTTGCCTGCTTGGACACATGGCTGCGGTCATTGCAACAGTCCTGCTAGCCCACCTCCACATGCGGGTAACCCAGTGGATGTTAGGGGTCCAATGGGACCAAAGACAAGACCATCTGCAGCATCCAATCCGGATCACAAAGGCCGTAATCTGAGATTGGCAATGGTGGCTAGATTAGAGGAATCTCTCGCCGGGAGTCCCCTTCATAGCGCCGTCCCCGACTGTGACCCTCTCCACAGACGCCTCAGGGCTCAGTTGGGAAGCACACCTCGACGGTGTCCGGTCTCAGGGCCCGTGGACAGACCAAGAGTCTCATCTCCACACAAATATTCTGGAAGTGAGGGCAGTTCTTTACGCCCTGCAGGCCTTCCAGTCGGAGATTCCACCGGGTACACTTCTGTTACAAACCGACAATTCCGTGGTGATGTATTACCTCAACAAACAAGGAGGCACCCATTCCTACCCGCTTTGCAGGGAGGCCATGAGAATGTGGGATTGGATCTTGCAACACGGCGCAAACCTCATTGCCGTTCATGTTCCGGGAGTGGACAACATCATCACAGACAGCCTGAGCCGCTCTCAGGCTAGAGTCCACGAATGGGAACTAGTTCAGGAGGTAGCAGAGGATCTGTTTAGCAGATGGGGTACTCCAGAACTGGACCTTTTTGCGTCCCCATCCAACGCAAAACTGCCCAATTTTTGCTCGCTAGATCCAGGGCCTGGTGTTTTCTGGCGAGACGTGTTGTCCCTCTCCTGGGCTGGCAGATTTCTCTATGCCTTTCCCCCTTTCCCATTGACCCAGAGGGTTCTTCTAAAGCTTCTCAGGGAGCAAGTGACGCTTGTACTGATTGCGCCTTTTTGGCCCAGACAGATCTGGTTTCCTCTCTTGCATCAGCTATCCCGGGAACCTCCAGTGCCGTTGCAAATCAGCTCCCATTTGCTGTCTCAGGAGGCAGGTTCTTTGGTCCATCCGGACCTACATTCCCTGAACCTACATGCTTGGCTCCTAGAGACATAGCCATGATGCGACACGGGGTCTCGCAAGAGGTGGCAGACATTCTCACTGCCGCCAGGAAACCGGCTACCCATGCAACCTACACCATGAAATGGCGCAGGTTTTGCTTATGGGTTCAAGAGCGCCGCTTATCGCTTTTGGACTGTCCAGAGAAGCTGGTATTGGACTACTTGCTGTCCCTTTTCCAGTCAGGTTTGGCTTACTCCTCGATTAAGGTACATCTCTGTGCCATTTCAGCCTATCACGTCCCTATAGGCCAACGCACTATAGCTCAATTAGACACGACACGTGCCTTTCTGAGGGGTGTCCTGCACCTTAGGCCTCCGATTAAGGATCCGATTCCTCCATGGGATCTACCCTTTGTCCTGGAGCAGCTCACGCTACCACGTTTTGAACTAGCCATGGATTGCAAGCTACGTCTTCTCTCTTGGAAGACGTTTTTAGTTGCCGTTACCTCGGCCAGAAGAATTTCTGAACTACGTGCACTTATGTGAAAAGAACCTTATTTGGTTTTCCACCAAGACAGGGTATCCCTAAGGACTAATCCTAAATTTCTGCCTAAGGTGGTCTCAGCACTCACCCTTAATCAGGATATCGATTTACGAGTGTATTTCCCTAAGTTCTCTAATCGAGGAGAAGCCCTTCTGCACACTTTAGATGTGCACAGGTGTCTCAGATACTACCTGACCAGAACCAAACATCACTGAAAATCGGACCAGCTTTTTGTCTCCTTTGCCCACAGAATGATGGGAGCTCCTGATCTTACTTCGAGATACAGCTCTTGCAGCAGGTTACACCATTAGGACTGAAGCCGGCAGGCACCAGGACCCCTCGGAAATTCTTCTAGCTAGCTATCTTCAGCGGGGACTGCCCCTGATGGCGGTCCCACCAGAATCCAGTTCTTTCCCGCCGTCGAAACTGCATGCCTCGACCCTACGGATCAAGTCTAGCGCGCGACGCGTGGTATAGAAGTTTTCGTGTAAGATTTTCTGCAATCAATCGAAGCTGACCTATCTGATGTCCTCACCGATCGCCGGCCACTCTTCTAAGTGTGCGTGCGGCAAGCAGATCCCGTTCAAAGACCCGCATTCCGCGTGTGTCCGGTGCCTGGGCCCAGACCACAATACCAAGGCCTGCTCGCTGTGCCAGGGGTTCAATAGTCGCACGAGGATCCGCCGGCAGAAGGCCCTCCAGGCGTACCTCTTAGAAGAGCAACTATGGGCGATGTCGTCCAAGGGGGATTCGTCGCACCGGCACGGTGAGAAAAAGAAGAAACCGAGGATCCTCCCGTCGCTGTCTGGCCTCCGAGTCCCGAGCTCGGTCTCGGGTCGACCGCCTCCCTCCAGGGCCTTGTCTCTTCCCCCGCTGCGTGCCTGCCGCCAAGCCTGCTCAGGCCTCTTCCGCCAGGCCGTCGTCGTCATCTTCTGCCCAGAAGGCCGCGGCGAGTCGGGGGAACGCCACCACCACCATCACAAGTCGGGCTCCCGCTCCTCGGCCCCTGACGCCCGGTCTTCCTCTCCCCGGAAGACCTTGGAGCTGACTCCGTTGAGGAAGCCGGTGGATCCGGTGTTGGCCAGACTGTCGTCGGCCGTTCGCCACCGTTCCTCCGAGCCGACGCCGGCCGTCGTCTGCCTCTTCAGCGCATCGGACGTCGGTGGGGGGGCTGACGTCCGCGCAGCCTGAGCCGAGGGCTCCTGCGCCTCCGACGCCGGTCGGACAGGAGTCCCTCACAGAGGAGGATTCGGCCCAGCCCGATGACCAGGCAGGCGTTCCCGGCTGCGAGGAGTCTCCCCGGGGTCCCTCGCCACCGCCCGAGGCCCCCGTGGAGCCGTCGCCGGGACCCGACGTCCGGCCCTCGACCTCGGAGCCGACGTCGGGGCTGTCCTTGGCCGAGGTGAAGGACCTTTTTACCTACTGGTGGGATACCATCAGGAAGGACGTGGTACCCCCAGTCCTTCCCTCCACCTCCTCCTCCTCCTCCTTCTACTCCAGCTCCGGCCCCACCTTCACCTGTGGGTTCAGCTGGCCGTTCTGTCCCCAGGGAGCCTGAGACTCCTCCCAGGGGCCGACATTCTAAAAGGAGACCTCCGTCCAGATCTTCGTCTTCTGGATCACCCAGCCCCAAGAGGTCCAGGAGGGCGCCGGTCGCCGTCGCGACGGAGGGCAGGGATCATCCTGTTCATCATCCAGATCCCCATCTCCGATCTCGCTTCCTCGTCGGACCCACGTGAGACTCCAAGGTCTCCTCGGACGATCCATCCTTCATGGATATAATGAGACATATCCAGGAGAACATGGGTTGGGATGCAGAGGAACTTGACCCAAAGGTTCGCCTGGAAAATACCTTGGCAGAAAGACCCTAAGCCTGTGGTGGTGCCACCCTTGGTGAACACTTTAGTGGGCGTCACCAAGGCTGCGTGGAGGCGTCCACATTCGCTCCGGCGGTGCCAAGAAGGCTGACCGGTTGTACAGGGCCCCTAAGGGGGACCAGTACCTGTCACAGCACCCTCTGGCTGACTCCCTGGTGATCACAGCCTCACATGATCGGTCCCAGAGACCACAACATTTGAGCACCCTGCCACCGGATCCCGAGTCCAAACAGCTGGACTCTTTGGGGAGGCGCACTTACGCTTCCGCGACTTGCGCCCTCAGGTCCCTGAATTACCTTACCCACATGGTGCAGTTCCAGAACGCCCTGTGGGAGCAGGGCCTACAGGCGGCCAAGAAGCTGCCGGAAGGTGAGCAGAAAGAGGAGATGCTTCAGCTTCTCCGGACGGGTTCAGACGTGGGGACCCAAGTCTTAAGAGCCGCATATGATTCAGCGGACTCGTCAGCCAGGGCGGCTGCTTCAGGTGTTTGCCTCCGAAGACACTCTTGGCTCCGTGTCTCCGGTTTCACCCCAGACGTCCAGAAAAACATTATGGACGCTCCCTTTGAAGGTGAGGTACTGTTTGGTAATCCATCGGAACGTATAATTACCAAACTCCAAGAGGCTGGAAAGGCGGTCCGGACAGTCCAGGCGATGTACGGCCGAGGCTTGGCTCCTCAGAGCCACACTTGCCTGCAGCAGACTCAGAGGCAGCAGCCCGTTCCACCACACAACACAGGGGCTCTGGCTTTGAAGGACCCAGGAAGCATCCCGCCAGCAGGGGTCAGCGCTCTTCCAAGGCCACCCAGTCGGCGGGTCCTTCAGCCGCCACAGCATGACTCCTTTCCGCCCCCGCCTCAGGATCAACGGGATGTTTCGTCGGGGTCCATTAGTAACTTCCTGTCGGGATGGCAGGCAATAACCACCGACAGGTGGGTACTCAAGCTGGTCAGCAGAGGCCACTTTTTAGAGTTCGCAGAACAGCCACCCTCGAGGCCTCCTCTGCTCTCCCGGTACTCGGGTCAGCACCACGACTTAATTTGGCAAGAGGTGGTCGCACTCCTGGACAAGGGCGATTCAGCCTGTCCCAGGAAACCAGAGAGGACTAGGTACTATTCTCACTTCTTCCTGGTTCCCAAAAGACAGGGACCTCCGTCCTATTCTGGACTTAGCGACCTCAACTTGTCAGTCGAATACAGATGTTCCGCATGGTGACCCTTCTGGGTCTAATTCCCATGCTAAAACAAGGCCCTTATTTAGCGCCCTTAGACATGCAGGATGCCTACCTGCACATCCCATAGCTCAAGCGCATCAGAGGTTCCTGCGCCGAGTTCTTAGGCCACCATTTCCATTCCCAGCTCTTCCCTTCGGGCTGTCATCCGCTCAAGGGTTTTCACCAAGTGCATGGCAGTCTTGGCAGCTGCTCTAAGGAGGAAGGGCCACTCACGTGTTCCGTGCATACCGACGATTGGCTTCTCATGGCCGCCTCCAGAGAGGCGCCTTGCAAGCGATCCAGGACACTCAGATCCTATTCGATCACTTGAGATTCTAATAAACCACGAGAAGTCGGTCTTGGTACCGTCTGCAGATCCTGCAGTTCATAGGTGCAGTGCTGGACACGGTCCAGGGAGGGCTTCCTCCCAGTCGACAGGGCGGAACGCATCAGGTCCCTCATAGAGGACCTATCAGCGAATCAGACCGCTCCGGCCAGGTCGGTCCTTCGCTTGCTCGGTCACATGGCTGCGGCCATTCCCACGGTCCCCTCGCTGGCCCACATGCGCATAATGCAGTGGACGCCAAGGCGCAGGGGACCAGAGGCAAGACCATCTGCAGCATCCAGTCAGAATCACGGCGAGTGGTTCAGGACTGGCAATGGTGGTTAGCCCCGGTTGCTCTCCAAGGGCATCCCTTTCGCAGCGCCATCCCCGGAGATAACCCTCACCACAGACGCTTCAGGTCTCGGGTGGGGAGCTCACCTGGATGGGGTGAGGTCTCAGGGTGTATGGAGTCCACTGGAAGCTCATCTTCACATCAATGTTCTGGAGATGAGAGCGGCACTCTATGCTCTCCAGGCTTTCCAGTCCACGATCCCACCATGTACCATCCTGCTTCAGATGGACAACACGGCGGTGATGTACTACCTCAACAAGCAAGGAGGCGCACACTCTTACCCCCTTTGCAGGGAGGCCATGAGAGTGTGGGATTGGGTAATCGGACACGGCGCAAGCTTAGTCGCGGTACATGTTCCCGGCGTGGACAACACGATCGCGGACGGTCTGAGTCGCTCCCAGGCCAGAGTCCACGAGTGGGAACTTCTTCAGGGGGTAGCAGAGGATCTGTTCCTTCGATGGGGAACTCCAGAGTTAGATTTATTCGCATCCCCATTCAACGCCAAAACTGCCCAATTTTTGCTCGCTAGATCCAGGGCCTGGAGTTTTCTGGCGAGACGCGTTGTCCCTCTCCTGGGAGAACAGATTCCTCTACGCTTTCCCTCCTTTCCCGTTGATCCAGAGAGTTCTGCTCAAACTGCGCAGGGAGCGTGCACGATTGATCCTGGTGGCCCCATTCTGGCCCAGACAAATCTGGTTCCCATTGCTGGCGCAGCTGTCCAGGGAACCTCCGCTTCCTCTACCGCGCAGTTCTCACCTTCTGTCTCAGGAGCAAGGTTCATTATTGCATCCGGATCTGCGGTCCTTGAACCTGCACGCCTGGCTCCTAGAGATGGGGTCTCGCAGGAGGTTGCGGAGGTTCTCTCCGCAGCCAAGAAGCCGGCTACTCACGCTACTTACGCCATGAAATGGCGCTGGTTCTGTCTATGGTCACGAGCACGTGACCTTTCTCCTTTAGGTTGCCCTGTGGGGGCGGTCTTGGACTACCTCCTCTCCCTTTTTCATTCGGGGTTAGCCTACTCCTCTATTGAAGTACACCTTTGTGCTATTTCGGGCCTATCACCAGCCGGTGGGCCAGTGCGCCATTGCTCAGCTGGACGCTTCTAGTGAGTTCCTGAGAGGGGTGCTACACCTTAGGCCTCCTATTAAAGATCCGGTTCCTCCATGGGATCTCCTTTTTGTTTTGGAGCAGCTCACGCTCCCTCCCTTTGAACCAGCCGCGGATTGCGAGCTACGTTTTCTGTCTTGGAAGACGTTGTTTTTAGTTGCAGTTACTTCAGCCAGAAGGATTTCTGAGCTTCATGCCCTGATGTGTAAGGAGCCTTATTTGGTTTTTCACCGAGACAGAGTGTCTCTGAGAACGAATCCTAAGTTTTTGCCTAAGGTGGTCTCAGCTCTGACCTTGAATCAGGATATCGACCTTCCGGTCTACTTCCCGAACTACTCCAATAGAGGAGAGGCTTTGCTCCATACTCTAGATGTTCACTGCAGCCTGAGGTATTACCTCAATAGGACTAAGTCCTTTCGGGCTTCTGATCAACTTTTTGTGTCTTTCGCACAGAGAATGAAAGGTCGACCAGTGTCTAAGCAATCCTTATCCCGCTGGCTCGTGCAATGTATCGCTCATTGCTACCAATCCAAACAAAAGCCCCTCCCGGTTCCATCCGGGGCCATTCCACTAGGGGCGAGATTCCTTTGCAGCTCTCAAGAATGTCTCAACCTCAGCTATTTGCGCCATGGCTACTTGGAGCTCTGTGCATACCTTTATCGGGATTACAGTCTGGATATCGCCCAGGCGAGGGGCTGGTTTCGCCAGCCGTGCTGCAGGGCCTCCTGTCCTGAACTGGGGTCAGGTTGGTCCTTCTCAGTTTCTTCCTCTTCCTCCTCCTCCCGATGTGAATGGGACAAGCTTTATTGCTTGGGAATCAGTCCTAATGGTGTAACCTGCTGCAAGAGCTGTATCTCGAAGTAAGATAGTACAGTTATGTAAGAACTTACCATAACAGTAGATCTTCGAGAACAGTTCTTGCAGCAGGTACCTTCCCGCCAACGTGTCCCCTTGAGGAAGTCTTTCGTCATGTTGCTCCTCTTAAAAAAAAAAAAAAAAAAAATGGATGAGAGAGGGGAAGGTGAATATTCAGCCAGCCAGTCTGAATGTCCAGAGAGCCGGAAGTTATTTCCTTCCGCATGGCTGGGCGAGCGCAGGAGTCGGATATTCACTTGTAAGGTGAATAGTTTTTTCTTTTTGTTCCCTTTTTGCCTTCTGACGGCGGATCCTCGGTCTCCCCCTCTATTGTCAACCTCTGGCCGGGAGTCTCCGGCGGGAGAACTGGGGATTCTGGTAGGACCCTTCCACCACTGACCTGCGCCCTGATGTCGGAGGAGGCGGACCGACGTCGAGGGCGGTCCCCGCTGAAGATAGCTAGCTAGAAGAATTTCCGAGGGGTCCTGGCGCCTGCCGGCTTCAGTCCTAATGGTGTAACCTGCTGCAAGAGCTGTTCTCAAAGATCTACTGTTACGGTAGGTTCTTACGTAACTGTACTTTTCAAAACAGTTGCTGTCCAGGTGGCTCATTCAGTGTATTACGTACTGTTACCAGAAGCGCAACAAACCCCCTACCGGGCTCTGTGAAGGGTCATTCCACCAGAGGGGTGGCTACCTCTTTTGCAGCTTTAAAGAATGTATCCACCTCAGCTATTTGTGCTGCAGCTACTTGGAGCTCCGTCCACACTTTCATCAGGCATTACAGCCTGGATATCGCATCGAGGCGAAGAGCAGGTTTTGGTCTAGCAGTCCTTCCGGGACTTCTGTCCTAGGCTCGATGTAATTTGAGGTTTTCTACCTTTCCTCCTCCCGATGGTGTGTGATTTCCAGGATTGCTTTGGAATCAGTTCTAATGGTGTAACCTGCTGCAAGAGCTATTTCTCGAAGTAACACAGTACAGTTACATAAGAACTTACCGTAACAGTAGATCTTCGAGAACAGCTCTTGCAGCAGGTACTTTCCCTTCCACCATCCCCGCTGGAGGTAGATTCTAGTCGCAACATCCTTCTCCTAGGATAAGGCGTTTACAGCCTCTTTGATTGCCATTTGATGGCGGATCCTCAGTCTCCTCTTCTGATGTCATCCAGCGGCCAGGAGTCTCCGGCGGGAGAACTGCGGATTCTGGGGGGCCGCTTCCTTATGTACTACGCCTGAGGACAGGGAGTGGGACCGACGTCTGAGGCGGTCCCCGCTGAAAACTGCTAGCTAGAAAATTTCCGTGGAGTCCTGGCAACTGCCGGCTTCAGTCCTAATGGTGCAACCTGCTGCAAGAGCTGTTCTCAAAGATCTACTATTACGGTGAGTTCTTATGTAACTGTACTTTACTTGGCTTTTGGCTTCTAGGCCAAAGCCGGCTCCATCTAAACCAATCATCTTGGTTCCTCTGCCCGCGGAGCCGGTAGAACTTGCCCCGGTTCGGACAAAATCGACCTCTCCACCAGTAGTGGTGGAGCCGCCACCTAAACAGCCCACGGGAGGGGTCCTTCGAAGGAAGCTCAGACTGTTCCGAGTCTTCCCCTCAGGATTTCGGTTACCGTCATGCCTGAACTTCCCAGGCACGTGGAAGGGACCTTGGTGGCCAGCCGATTTATCTGAATACTTTGGATTCTGACTACTCCGACCTACACTCTTGTCCACTTGACGATGAGTCGGTGGGCAGTCTTGTTGATGGAGGAAGGTCCTTCGTTCTTTTTGGGGATTCTCTGCCTCATCTCCGAATCCACGGGGATACCCCTGGAGCCTGTCCAGAAATGGCGGAGTACCCTCTTACAGATATTCTTAAGAGAGGAGAAGCTCCTATGGAAGCCTTTCCAGTGGCCGAGGCCATTGTTGGTCTGGCTTTGGAGCTTTGGCAGCACCCTGCCTCCAGCCCAGCGTCGTCTGTCCGGATGGCCCGCAAGTACACAGTGCCCATTGGGTCCCTCTCGGGGTTCACGGAACACCCCTTGGCGGAGGGGTTGGTGACTGCTTCTGTGTTCAGATGCACAGGCAGTTCTGCCGATACCAATAGACCTACAGACAAGGAGTCCAGAAAATTGGACCACTCTGCCAGGAAGGTTTATGCTGCCACCTTACTAGGCCTCTGTCAGGCAAGCTCAGCCGTCATCATGGCACACTTATGCTGGACTCCTTGGATGAGGTTCTCCTGCGCCTTCCCTCGGATCTTCAGACTATGGTCAAGCAGGTCTGGAATCAGGGCCGGGCCATTGCCAAGCAGCAACTTCAGATGTCCATGGACCTCGGGGACTTATGTGCCCATTCAGGGTCAGCCGCGGTTGCCATGCACCGCAGGGCTTGGCTGAGACTTTCCACCTTCATGGCGGATACCCAGCACAAACTCAGTGATGTTCCTTTCCTGGGCACCGATCTCTTCAGCTCGGGTGTGGATGGTCACCTTCGGCGAATCAAGCAGTCCAGTGCCACCTTGGTTTCAGCTACTTCTGTTCAGAAAGACACCCCTGGCACCAAGACACAGCAGAAGAAGCCATTTCAGCACCCTGCTCCTGCGGCCAAGCAGCCTTCCTTCCAGGGTGGGCAGCAACAGCAGGCACAGGTTTGGCGCCCCCAGCCCAAGTCCGGGCCTCCAGCCACTTGCAGAGGAGGTCGAGGTTCAGGCGGCTTCCAGTCTGGACCCTCTTCCTGCAGGCCTGCCCAGTGACGGGATAGGGGCTGCCACCCCTATTCCCATCACTGCAGCTCTGGGTCCTCCCGTGGGGTGCTGGCTCCAACACTTTCTTTCTGCCTGGTCCACTGTTACCACTCACAGGTGGGTCTTAGAAGTGGTCATCCAGGGTCTGCCTCTAGAGTCACTCGTGAGCCGACTGGAGGCAGATCTCCTAGCCATCCATGTGGCAGGAGTCTCAAATCGGCTGGTGGATGCCCTCAGCCGCGTAGGCGAGACATCCCACGAGTGGTTGCTCCATCCAGAGGTAGCTCACAGCCTGTTCTCCCACTGGGGCAAACCGATGGTGGACCAGTTTGCCTCCAGGGAGAACTCCAAGCTGAGGCTGTTTCATGCCTGCCCCCTCAGCAGGGCTCGCTGCAGGGGGATGCCTTCTTGAGGCCGTGGACCCCAGGCCTCTTCTATGCCTTCCCTCCATTTCCCTTGATCCACAGGGTGCTTCTCAAGGTGAGGAGGGACAAAGCTCAGGTGATCCTAGTAGCCCCAGACTGGCCCCGCCAGTTCTGGTGTCCAGATCTCCTCAGCCTCAACAACAGGCTTCCGAGGCATCTTCCAGCACACCCGGACCTGATATCAGTCAATCAGGAGAAGGTATTCCATCCGGACCTTCAATCCCTGCACCTGACAGCCTGGTACCTGAGCAGCTAGAGTTCCAGGCTTTGGTCTCTCTGAGGATGTACTCACAGTAGTGGAAGCATCCAGGAGGGAGTTGACCAGAAGGTGCTATCCCTTCAGATGGAAAAAGTTTTCCATTTGGTGTCAGAGCAAGGGCCTGGACCCTCTGTCCTGTCTTGTGGCTAGCATCTTAAACTACCTTTGGTCTCTGTCCAAAGGGGGTCTTCGGTTTATGATCCTTAAGGTGCACCCCTCAGCCATCTCTGCTTACTGGGCACGGGCTGATCAGCAGACGGTGGCACAGGAGAAGGTGCTGGCACTTTTTCAAGGGCCTAGATCACAGTATCCCCTCTGGTGCATGAACCTCCACCTTCATGGGATTTACTGCTGGTTTTGGCAAAACTCATGGGCAAGCCATTCGAACCGATTCACAAGTGTGAAATGTCACACTTGTCGTGGAAGACCGCCTTCCTGGTGGCTATCATATGAGCCAGAAGGACTGGGGAGCTCCAGGCACTGTCAGTGGAGTCTTCTTACCTGGTCTTCCACAGGGACAAGGTTGTCTTGCACCCCCCACCCGAAATTCCACCCGAAGGTGGTGTCAGAGTTCCATCTCAACCAGGTGATGACTCTGCCTGTGTTCTACCCGAACTACACCTCTGATGCCGAGTACAGGCTCCATACTCTGGACCTGAGACAAGCTCTCTCCTGTTACAAGAAGAGAACGGTGGAAATTCGGGGAGAGGTTTGCCAGCTGTTTGTCACCTACGCTGAAGCCGCACCTGGCAGACCTGCAGCAAAGCAGACAGTTGGCAGATGGATCACTTCCTGCATTGATCTCTGCTATAGGTTGGCGGGTAGGGAGCCTCCCGTTAGGCTAAGGGCTCATTCCACCCACCATACCGCTGCCTTGATGGCTGCTTCCAGGGACATCCCTATCCAGGAAATCTATCGGGCTGCTACCTGGAAGTCAGCAAACACCTTCATCACCCACTACCACATAGACCTTGAGTCATGCCGGGATGCTGGTTTTGGGGCCTCAGTTCTCCAGTCTCTGTTCCCTAAGTAGGGGGTGTGCACCTTGCCTCCCTCCCGCCTCCCGGAGAACTGCTAGGAGTCTGCCAAGAATTGTGGATGAACAACATATCCACGTCCCTAGAAAAACAGGTTACTCACCTGTAACAGTAGATCTTCTACAGAATGGTCTCTTGCAGTAAGTCATTACTTCAAACAACATGAAGTCTTGCTGTATTCTGACATATGCAGATAGGTTCTGCCTTTCAACTGCCCCGGAGAACAAAGAGCTAAATTTTCTATGCCTAGCATAGAATGTTCATCACGAGCTCGGTTGAAGCCCCTGTCTGCTGTTGTTTAAACTGCAACCGTCAGATTCTTTACTCCGCCTCACTGAACAGTTGCTCCGGAGATTTCTCCTGCTGCTCGGTTCAAAAAGTCGGTTGAAGTGTCGGTTTCTACTGAATTGCTGTTTCCGCTTAGTCGTTCAAGTCTCTGTCTGTGGTACTGTGAGTATAGATAGGTTTTTGTTCTGTTTCTTTGTGCCAGGCACTGGCATCGCTGCCCAATTCGGAGGCTATCCAGCAAGCCATAGCCCTCTCTGCTATAGCTCTGGAGCTGGCAAAGCACCAGTTAAAGGGCATCTTATGATGCCAGTGAAGTGGCTTCATGACTTGCAAGGACAGCGAACTGCATTAGGGAGATGGCGTGGCTTCACCCTTCATGGTTGTCACCCTTGGCCTGGTGTAGCGTAATGGCCTCCTCCTTCCAGGGGACCCGTCTTTTCTCCTGCAGGATGAGACCGGAACTGCAGGGGCACCTTCCTTCCCCAAGGGGATGGGGAACCCCGCCTCGCCCTGACCAGTTCCATGCCTAACTGTCCGGTGGAGTGTCTGTCTTCCCACGAGGGGGGATGCTGTTCTCTCAGGGAACTACTAGGACCCCTTCGGGGGGCTCGGTACTCACCCACCAGTGATGAATGGTGAAGATTGACACAGGTAAGATGTGAAAATTACGTACCTACCGTAATTCCCGATCTTCCTGTGTATCTTCATCATTCATCACTGAATCCCAGCCACCTTCCCCTCACAAGGCCTCAGTCCCTGGGCGATGCCCCCTCCCTGCTCGCCCTCCTCCTCCTCGGGGATCTGGTTATCCTTAGAGCCTTCCTAGGAGGTGACTGGAAAACTTTTAGGGAGGAGGGCGAGTAGGGCTTTTCCTACTAGCCCAGTGGGGGGAACTTCTGGTGGGCCCTTCCCCCTTGTCCTGGGTATGATCTCCGGGGTCGGCCCACTCCGTCGGGGTGCACCGGCTCTTCGGGTCCCCTGGGATGGGGGGGGCTGGGGCTGACAGGGACTCCCCTCTGCACCCTTCTATATTATTTTCCTTCCTCTTCCTGTCACCTCTCCCTTTGGAAGGGAGATATTAAGGGGTGGGATCCTCAGTCCCCCCCCCCCCGAACCCTGTAAGTTCTTCCTTGTAAAACAGTAATGGAAGGGGGGGATCCTCACCGATGATTGTTTTCCACCCTCGGGGGTTAGAGGCAGGAGGAAGGGATCTTCTCCAGCTTTACCTACAGGAGTTCAATAAAGCAGAGTTTCTGCCTCGGAAACTGCCCCTGTGGTGGGCTGTCTGCCTCCCCAGAGGCACTGCTGGTCGCAAGATCAGACTGTCCTGTGTGGACATTGATCCCACCTCTCCTTCCCTCTCCCCTTGTTTTCTCTTTCTCTCTCTTCTCTTTCCCTTTCATACCCTTAATAATATTAATAATAATATTCTTTATTTATAATGCGCTTTTCAAGAAATCAAAGCGCAGAACAAGTTATAGGATCACAACATGATAAAACATTACTATACAAATTACAATAAAAATTAATACATTACATCAAGCATCATAAGACAATAATAAAATCAAGCCAAATCAGTCAGTCAGCTTCCCATAAGCCTTAATCCATAGAAAGGATTTTAAAGGCTTGTTTAAAAAACCACTGTCGGCGCACTCTAATCCAACGTGGTAGAGAATTCCAGAGGTCCAGACCACAAGCATAAAGGCCGGGCACCTGATGATTCAAATGACCCTCGGAATCTCCAGCAACCTCGCCCGGCGGCTGGAGGCGGTCGCTCTGGGAGATAGGGAACCAGAGGCTCTTTCAGGTAGTCAGGCCCAAACCATGCAGGGCTTTGTAGGTCAACAGACCAACTTTAAAGGTGATCCGCCACTGAACTGACAGCCAGTGCAGTCTCCACAGCACCGGTGTAACATGGGAAAAACGAGAAGTCCCAGTTAACAACCGGGCTGCAGAATTCTGCACCAGCTGCAAGCTGCGGATATCAACCCCAGGAAGCCCAAAGTAAAGGGAGTTGCAGTAGTCCAGACGTGAGGTCACAAAGGCGTGGATCAGCGTAGGTAGGTCCCCGGACGGAACAAGGTGCTTGATCCTAGCGATGTTCCTAAGATGATGAAAGGAAACTTTAACAACGACCGACACTTGATCACGTAGTGTCAGCCGATCGTCAAGAATCACCCCAGGTTCCGAGACTGCTCAGAGGTGGGGAGCTCCACCCCCCAGGAATAAACCTGAGGATGGTTTATCCCCAACCCCCCTATCTGGTGATCAGGATCCACAACCATCACCTCCGTCTTCCCAAGGTTTAACTTCAACCAGCTGGACCTCATCCAACCTTGGATTTTACCGAGGCAGCTATTAAACACAGAGAGTGCTCTATTCTGGTCAGGTGCAAAAGACAGGTAGAGCTGAGTATCATCAGCATAACAATGAAACTCCAGCCCATACCGTCTTACAATGTCTCCGAGGGGAAGCATGTACATCGCAAACAACATGGAAGACAGCACAGAGCCCTGAGGCACCCCACATGACAGAGAGACAGGATCGGAAGAAAACACTCCCGATACCACCCTCTGAGTTCTACCGGTGAGGAAAGATATAAACCATCTGAGGACCAAACCTGAAAGCCCACAGATGATTCTCAGGCGCTCAAGCAGAACCCCATGGTCTACAGTGTCAAATGCTGATGACAGATCCAAAAGGACCTAAATGGACCGTTTTCTCTGGTCTCTCGCCATCAGGAGATCATTGAGCACCCGAACCAGCGCAGTCTCGGTGCTGTGCCTCTTTCGAAAACCCGATTGAAGGGGATCGTAGATGCTATGGATGGTCAAGTGGTTGTCTAACTGGGTAGCCACTACTTTCTCAATTACCTTCCCAACAAAGGGAAGGTTTGAGATAGGCCGGTAGTTACAGAGGAAGTCAGGGTCCAAAGAAGCCTTCTTCAACACTGGTGTCACCACTGCCTCCTTCAGGGAGCAAGGATATTCGGCAGAGTCTAAGGAGCACCAGACTATCCTTGTCAGAACCGGGAAGATAATCTCCCCACAGCCCATAACCAAGGCTGTGGGGCCCGGATCTAAACTACAGGACGTAGTGCGCATACCACGGACAATCCTCATGACATCCTCGATTTCCAGCCTCTTGAAGAAACTCCAGGGAATAAGAGGGCATGTGACCGGGGCCAGGTCCACGGCCATTCCCATAGAAAGTGTCGTGCAGGTCTCCGCCCTGATGTCTTCCACCTTATCTGCAAAGAACCGAGCGAGCTCCTCGCACTGAAATTGTGAAAAAGCTCTACGAACCTGCAGACAGGCTGGGTTGCACAGTCTGTCTACGGTTCGAAAGAGCTGAGCCGGTCAGTTCTGAGCAGCAGCAATTTCCCCGGACAGGAATACTGCCTTCTTACAGGCGATTGTTGACTGGTAGAGTTGATAATGCTCTAGCAGTCTAAGGTAGTCAGCATCTAAGCCGGATTTCTGCCAACACCTCTCTAACCTGCGTCCAAGTCGGCGCATCTCCCTCAAGTCCCCATCGAACCATGGGGACCGGGGGCGAAGGGAGAGAGGACGCACACGGATGGGAGCAATAGAATCCAGGGCATTGGTAATGGCCTTATTATAGGCCAGAACCAAGGCCTCAGGATCCATGCTCATCATCGAAAATTCTGATAGGTCAAGCACCGCCGATAGACCATCGGGAGTCACATCCCGTAAAGGGCGGTACTTGACCATCTCCACAGGGGTAGGTCTATGCAAGGGGGTGCTGAAATTGAATCTCACAGTGTGATGATCAGACCATCTGACAGGTTCCACCCCCACGCCGGAGGCTTCCATCCCCAAGAGGAAAACCAGATCAAGGGAATGGCCGCATTTATGAGTGGCAGAGGTAACAACCTGTGAGAGGCCCAATGAATTCATTAATTGGAGGAAGTGCTGTCCAAAATGCGAGAGTTCATCGTCGATCCAGGCATTGAAGTCGCCCAGCACCATCAACCTGGGAGACTCCAATACCAGGTCAACGACGAAGTCCGCAACTTCCTTAAGGAATGGCTTCTCATCCCCGGGTGGACGGAAGATGAGAGCCACTCTGTAGCCCCCATCTGCCACTACAACACATTCGAAAGATCTGGTCTCCTCAACTGGAACACTAGTGAGACCCAGTTCTGTCTTAAAGCAGACCGCAACTCCCCAACCCCTGCGATCCAATCTTGGGTGGTGTATCACCGAATACTTGGCCGGAACAGCCGCCTCAAGAACGGGGCCAGCATTATCATCCAGCCAGGTTTCGGTGATGCAAGCCAGATCTGCCGTTCCCACCAAGTCCGCCACAATGGCAGTCTTGTTTACAATGGATCTGGCATTGCACAAAACCGCCTGAGTTGGACAGAGTTCCGAGGATCCCCCAGCCACCTGCCCGCCGTTATTAGCTGCGGTGCCCTTGGGTATGGGGATCAGACAAGGAGACCCACGTTCTGACCTCCATTTCACCCCAGGGCGTCTTCTGGACCTAACAATCCTGATTTGAGCGCTCCCCTCATCCATCCTCCACTGTTCAGGCCCCCCGCCCCGTCCCCTCCTCCTTCGTACAATTCCCAAAGCCCTACAACGTTGATAAATGGAAAACAGTAAAGGAGGGGGAGAAAAAGGGCGGAGGGCCCAAAGAGCGGAGGATGAGTAGCGCAAAACGGGGTGGAATAATAACACATATCTACGTCCTTCAACGAGAACTAATAAAGTCCTACTCTCACAAATCAGTACAAGAAACAAACCCCCTAAAATTAAAACCAAATTTGCTAAATAACATAAGCAAAAAATAAAATTAATCCCAATTACCCTCTATTTCTCGGAATCGAAACCTACTTTCCGGAACCCAAAAAATAAACAAAAATAACTAACAATAAAATAATAATAAATAATAAATACAAATGGGAGACCCTCCTCTCACAGGGATATCCCATCATAAACTCAAAAAACAAAAGAAAAACACATACAAAACCATAAAAAACCGAAAATAAAATAATAAATTTATAAATTTGCCAAGAAAACATGTACTCCCACTACACGCTTAATTAGCACCAGGCACTCTCACTACCTGAAAATAAAATAACATATAATACTTCAAAATAATAAAATAAGAATTTGTAGAGTAGGACCTCGCACTCCCACTTAATCCATCAACAGTCAGCACCTCACTGCACGGACAAAGTATTTAGGTCCAGAGAAAAGGTTTCAGTTCGGAAAAAAAACATCCAGAGAAACGATAAGATAGTCCAATCACCAAGTATCGATCTACAGTCACCTCAATGGATAAAGTAAGTCTTCAAAACAAGCAAGTACTCTGGACAAAATAAACCCCACAGAACGCGCTGGTCGGGGGGGAGGGAGCCCCACAGACCCTACCCCTAGGGTCAGGGCCCCAGAGAAAGGGCGGTATCACAACCACCCCAGCACCGCAAGCCCTCGGGGCAGACAGAAGCGCAACCCTCCGGCTGGTTTACCCATCAGCCCCGCCACCCTCTGGTAGCAAGGACCGGGATCCCACCCACCACAGCTGTCTTAGGGCATGGCCCGGCTTCAAATCTTTCCTTCCACAGTATCAGGTAGAACTTGCACTCGATGAAAATGTCAAAATTCCCCAAGTAACCAAACGCCAACCAAAGGGGAACAACGTCCAAGTAGCAGGTTCCTGAAACTCCAAAACAGGCCAGGCAGATTTCCTCTCACAAACCTCTAAGGAAAGTAACTAAGTGATCACCCGCAAGATGCTGGAAAAATTCCAATCGAATCCACAATCCAATAAAATCCAGTGGAGTCCCGGTCCAGAAAATTAAGTCACATATAAATGAATTAGAAAGACCGTAAGCTTCAGAGCAACCACACATATTCGTAGAATGAGTAAAATAGTCCAATCCTGTAGTTCCTCGCACACAAAAACAAATGGAACCAAAAATATTCCGTTTGTCTAAGCTTCAAATTAACGTTGATACCGCCATTGAAACACAGCCAGGTCATATTCACAAAAGCGTCCTTATTCCGCTTGGTTCAGCTCCGAGTTGGCGTCGAAGCTGCCTTAAAACACAGCCAGTCAGTTTCACAAGGAAGCATAACTCCACGGACAAACTAAAAGGAGACTACTGGTCCAATCCGAAAGTCCAAATCCCATAACCGGATACTCAAAATAGCGATAGGACAATGAAATAATGCAATAATACAAAACATAAACTAAGAACGAACTAAAACTGGTAAAACGAAGCAAATAAACGAGAATAGGACTTCAACATAAGACTAAGAGGAAGCGTGATTCAGTACAGACCCACACCGGTCCTTACTGGCCATCCAGGGACTGGGGCCTTTTGGCCCATTCCCTCCCACATCCTCTTCCTCCTCCTCCTCTGTCCTCTCGTTGGCCTAGTCCTTTTTCAGTTTATATCCTTTCACTGTCCCTTGGGCTCTCTTGCCCTGCCCTCATTTTTCTCTATCCTCTTTTCCCTCTGTCTCTCCGGCGTGCAGAACTGAGGTGGAGGAGGAGCCAACTGCCATTTCTGGCCAATCCGCGAGCGCCACGCAGACGTTGGCCCCGTGGACGTGCCGGTCCTCCTCCTAGAAAGAAGGAAAAAAGCTCCTGAAGGGTGCTTGTCTCTGTCAGATCCACCAGTGATGAATGGTGAAGATACGCAGGAAGATCAAGAATTACAGTAGGTACGTAATTTTTATATCTTGTCTATGTCAGTCTTCACCATTCATCACTGGTGGGTAGTGAGCTGGAGGATCAGGACCCTGTGGGAGTGTTTTTTTTGTTTTGTTTTGCAAGAGGAAGAGTCGACGTCGAGACAGTGCCGCCCTCGAGGCCGACTTAATACATGGCGCTTGCAGGTTGGACAGTAACCGTCGTTGACACCTTCTCAGCCCCAGTTCTGCTTTTCCCACCATTGAGTGAGCACGACCTTGCATGGTACGCCATTATTTCTGCGGCCTAGTTAGTTTTCTACAGTCCTAGTTCTACTGCTGCATCCTCGGTGTCGACTGGTAAGACCTTTCCTATTTATTTCTCATCAATGCCAAGTGCTGTTTTTGGTTTTTGGTTTTCAGTCCGGTCATGTCTAGTTCAGGGACAAGAAAAAATCTTTGAGGGCGGGTTGGCTTCCGATGTGTCGGTATCCCTGTGACCAACTTTACTCTGTCATGGATCAGCATGACCTCTGCCTTACCTGCTTGGGACTAAACTACGACATGAACAGCCAGATGCAATGCCTGTTTCTCCATGGATCGCTGTGTTCTGGAGTTGTACACGCTGAAGGTCAGACATACGCCGCCGACTTTTGGGGGACAGGCATGTACACGGGTCGTCAAGAGCAGGGTTTTCGGCCCTTCCTCCATGTCCCCTCCCGGGTCTGTGCGGCCTGTGGAGAAGGGGTTTTCTACCAGTTCCAGCCTTACTGTGGCGGGAACTCCTTCCACGGTGCAGGAGGCCCAGCCTGGCCCCCTTGGAGGTCAGGCGGGAGGCACCATTCAGACAGTCACCACCTCCGAGGTGAAGGCTCCCCTGTCATCACGGTCTGAGGCTTCCGGGGCTGGGCTGGCGCCATCGGTGCCGTCCACTGGTGCTGGGGATCGGGGTGGCATAGGGCTGGCTTCCGGCACTGTCTCTGACTCTGGCGCCATTTGTGGTGCTGGGGAAGGGGGCGGTGCTGTGGGCAGCTTGAAGCTAGTTTGCGTTGTCCTTCACGGCACCGCAGCTTAGAGCCATCAGGGAGTAGTCTGGGTTCGGGCCTCCTCTGGGGAGGACGATTCTGAGGTTGACCCAGACTGGCTGTCAGATTCTTAGGAGTCCTCCAATTCCTCTACCTCCATTGCAGAGGCTCCGGTTCAGCCCCCTCCCTCAGAGCAGATTGCTTCAACCAATTCCAGGATCAGTGGCTCCGACCAGTCCTCTGGTGCCCTGGGTGGAGCCTCAGGACAGCCTAGAGTTAGTGATCCGTCACCTTGGGAGGCGTACCCCCTCTGGTGGTTGTTCTTATTGACCCTGCTTCTGGGTTGGCTGGAGCACCTCAGGTGGGGAAGGGAACTACTCCTCCGGCTGCCTCTCAGGAGGCAGCTGTGGGGTGTCAGTTGCCTCAGCTGATTACGAGGAAGCGGGCTCTCTCAGAGTCCGAAGGGTTGCGGGGGTTGGAGTCAGGGCGGTGCCTGTTCCTGGGAACCTGTCAGGGTTCAGGGAGGAGTCGCAGCACTAGTCCGACCTTCTCCCCTGAGGTTTCCTTGAGAGGGGCCTCATCTTCAGAGGTTAGGGGCCGCCCTTCTGGACTCATGCGGCCCCAGTCACCTCGCAGGGGAATTTCTTCTTTTGGGCTCAGCTCTGGCCGCTCTAGTTCGGTTGAGCGGCCTTGTCTCTCGAACCACCGGATCTCATCCTTTGAGTTCTCCCTGCGGGTCCCCTAGCCCAGGCAGAGGTTGTGCCTCTCCTCAGAGGTGCCTGGTCCCTTTGCCTCTGCCACCTCCACCCCCTTTCCCAGGTCACTCTGGTCCTACCGGGCCCCTCACCTGGGAACAGTTCAGGGCCACGGCTGCACTGTTCCCTGCCTATTATGAGTCCATGGACCAGGAGGTGTTTCACCACTCCCCTGTGCAGCCGGATCCTGGCTCTCCAGACTCGTCTGCTCCCTCATCTTCCTTCTCTGAAGGAGAGGACTCTTCTGTCCACCTATCCCCAGTGGCTGATCTTTCCAGCTATCAGTGCTTCCTATTGGGGTTGCTTGACGAGCTCCATATTTCCACCCTTGGTGAACGCAGTGCTGACCAGTCGGCGCACCCCTTCGTAGGCAGGTTCAGTGCGGCCAACCTGATGGTGCCCGCCTGGCCTAATCCCTTTCGGGAGGCCTCGTACTGGGCCTGGCAACGTCCCTTAAACCAACCTCCAGCCCTGAGGGACCTCCACCTGAGATATTGTGCCCCCCTTGGGTCTCCAGGAGCCTTGCCTCACCACCCATCGGGCGTGACTGTCCTGGACACATCCACTGGGCATAGAAGTCCACGGCGTGATCGACCCCCAGAATGCAACTCCGCTGAATTAGGTTTTTGGGGGAGGAGAGCTTTCTCCTCGACACATCTCCTTTTGTGTGTATCTTTTCATCAGGCCCACCATGCTGCCTACAGTAGGCACTTGTGGTCTCTGCTAGGTCAAATCCTAGCATCTTTGTCTGATTCGGAGGCAACCAGACAGGCCATTCCATGGGGCCTGGAGCTAGTGAGGCACCAAGCAAGGGCATTGTATGATGCCAGTGAGGTGGCTTCCAGTTTGGTGGGGACAACTATCTGCATTAGGTGGACGGCATGGCTTCGTCTCTCCCGGTTGTCACCCCTGGCCCGGCATAGGGCGACTGCCCTCTCTTTCCGAGGAACCCATCTTTTTTCCCATAGGGTGAAGAGAGAGCTTCAGGGGCGCCTTCCTTCTCCTGCTAGGAGAACCTTGCCTCACCCAGACCAGCCTCAAGCCTAGCCAGGCTGGCTAGGGTTCCCTCCTCTAGTGTCTCTCCCCCCCCCCCTTAGGCTTCCTCTTTTCCTGTTCTCTCTTTGGCATATTCCTCCTTTGGTTTTACATCCTTCCCTTTTGCTGTCCCTTGGGCTCCCTTGCCCACCCTCCCTCCTTATTCTCTGTCTCTCTCCGGTGTGCAGAACTGGGGCTGAGGAGGTGTTGTCGACGGTTACTCTCCAACCTGCGAGCGCTGCATATTACATCGGCCTCGAGGGTGGCGCCATCTCAATGTCGACTCCTCTTCTTGCAAAAAAAAAAGCTCCCGTGATGAATGGTGCAGATACACAGAAAGATCAAGAATTACAGTAGGTACGTCATTTTCAGTTCTTGTTGATTGTTTTTTTGTGTGTGCCTCAAAAACTACTCAGTAAACAGTGGATACATATTAAAAAAAAATCTTTTATGCAGCAAGACCTTTAGCATCAGATCTGCCTACAAATTTAATAATAAATGAGTATATGAGAGCTGTAAAGGCTTTCTTGTTCTATCAGAATGTTGCTAGTGTTGTCAGAAGAGCGTTGATATGGAGAACGAGTCCACTGAAAATAAAACCTCAGTGGCTCATCGGCGCAGCAGTAGCGCTACAGCACGAGACACAGACAAACCACATTTGGAAATGAGCACTGGCGTTCAGGGGCCGGCAGCCATGCGGTGGAAGGATTGAGTGTCCAGAGAACTGCTCTCCTTCCGCAGCAAGGGGTGGGAGACACTGCTCCCACTGCATGGCTGCCACCTGGTGGAGACCAGGTGGGAGCACAACTGAGAAGCACAAGAAGAGAGCGCGGCAGCCTGATCATTGCATGCCTGCACCCTTGGGGAGGAAAACTGCAGATGGAAGAAAAAGCCTGGTCTGGCTCCATGCCGCATCCCCCGCAGGCTCAGAAAGAAAATAACACCTCATCTGCCCAAGACATTGGCAGTGGTGTGAACACTTTGGTCATGTATCGTGATATAAATGCAACAGATAGGGCCCCTTGATGGCTAGTATACCGGGAACCAGGGTTCGGGAGCAAGCCTGCACCCACATCTGTTGGGTATCCTGGAGAGAGCAGTGCTGCTGATGGCAGTGCTCTGTCTCGGGAAGGGAGACAGCATTGTGCAACCTCTGTAGTGGGCCAAGGAAGACTGAAGCGTGCATCACTTTCTCCTCTGCAGAGGCAGACGTACATGCCAGTGAGACTGGGGGGCTGAGCGATGAGGGGAAGCCACACTGATGCTGTGACCGCACAGTGCTGATGGCTCTTTTGGGAGCGATAGTTACAGGGAAGAAGTGGGAATGGGGACAGGATGAGTGTCACCACCAACTACCAACCCCCTCCCAACTGAATTTGTTCTCTTAACAGTGCTGCATGAGAAGCTTCACTGGGAACGTGGGTTATAGGGTGGCAGACCTGAATGGGGCCACCTCCTCAGCAGCACATACATAGTATATTGTAGATATTTCGTATTAGACTTTTGTACTGAATTGACCAGACAAAACTTAATGACTTACCTTTTAATTTACTTTTTTTCTCCATAGGTTACGAAATGGGGTCAAATTTTGTAAAGTTCAGATGCTTCCTGAAGTAAGTACTTTTCTTGCCTAAGTGACGCATGATTGTCTAAATGGAAAATTATTTAAAATGTTCTTTAGAAATGCTGTACTAGAATCTGTATTGGTAGATATGTACCTTTTATGGTCTTTAAAACTAGATTGAAATAGCAATTTCTTAATAAGTCTATGCAATTGCCGAATGGTTGCTTTACATGTAAGAATGTGTGTTCTTATTCTGTAAAGTGCATTTTATTACTGTATATTTAATACTTGCATATTGCAAGTGTAAATGTTTTTTGTTGTATTTTATTATGCTTCTCATCTTTAGGTGTCTTGTTTGTCAGCTCTGGGCTGCATCTGAAAAAGGGCCCTTTGCTCAGGTGCTAACTCAATTAAACACAAATAAATGTGTAGAATATGTTCTAGGGACGTGGATATGATGTTCTAGCCACACTTTCTGCCAGTTGCCTTCCCCTTTAAGACTGGCTGGAAATGTCTTCAAGCTGGCTCCTACCATCCAGGTGGTAACTCCCTCGGCTTTGCTCCATGATGCCAGATCTTCCTTTCCGCTGGAAGAAGCAGGTTCCCTCCTTACCGCTCCTGCGCTGAATAGGCCCTTAAAAACATAGAAACATCTAGTCTGCCCGTTTTCCCTGCCTGCCATAAAAGCCGCACACCCTGCTTGATCTCCGGCTTTACCTCCTTATTCCTATTGCTGTGGTTCCCCTATCCCTGTCCCATGCATGGTTGAATACCCCCACCACCTCCACTGGGAGTCTGTTTCATGCATCCACCACCCTTTCTGTGAAGAAATACTTCTTCACGCTACCCCTTAGTCTACCCCCTTCCAGCCTCATGTCATGCCCCCTCATTCCTGGACATCTCCTTTTCTGAAAAATGCTACCCTCTGGTACCTTATTTATGCCTTTTAGATATTTGAAGGTTTCTATCATATCTCCCCTGTCTCTTCTCTCCTCCAGGGTATGCATATTGAGGTCTCCCAGTCACTCCTCATATGACTTTTGGTGCAGGCCCTTCACTATCTTTGTTGCCCTTCTTTGAACTGCCTCCACCCTGTCTACGTCCTTACAGAGATGTGGTCTCCAGAACTGGACACTGTATTCCAAATGAGGCCTCACCATTGATCTGTACAGTGGCATCATCACCTCCTTCCTTCTGTAGGTGATACCTCTCCCTATGCACACCAGCATCCAACTGGCTGTCCCCACAGCCTTGGCACATTGTTTAGCCACCTTTAGGCCATCAGATGTGATTACCCCCAAATCCCTTTCCTGTTTGGTGACCATCAGTACCCCCCCAATCATCATGTAATCCTCCCCTGGTTTCCTGTGCCCCAAATGCATGATTTTGTACTTTTTTTTGCATTAAATCTCAGCTGCCACACTCTGGACAATTCCTCCAGTTTACCTAAGTCCCTCCTCATTTTTTCCACCCCTCCCGGAGTAACCACCCTGTTGCAGATCTTAGTGTCATCCTCATAGAGGCACACCAGCCCCTCTGCAATGTCATTTATAAAGACATTAAACAGGACTGGGCCCAGAACTGATTCCTGTAGAACCCCGCTGGTCACCCTCCTTTCCTCAGACTGAGCACCATTTACCACAACCCTCTGTCTTCTATCACTCAACCAGTTCCTAACCCAGTTTACCACCTTGTGACCCACTCCGAGGCTGCCCAGCTTGCCCTTGTGACTTAAAATTTCAGATTTACTTCCTAAGACAGTTGAATTTCTTTGCCTTCAGCTGGATCATTGATTGCGACTGCGATGGATAAGTCTGTTCGGGTTCCGCTGGTGCCCTTGCGGACACAGGATGTCTTGAATGGATCCGTACTCCCCATGCGTCTACTGCTTAGGGCATGAGCACGATTCTCAGGCCTGCAATTTTTGTTGCTCCTTTCACCCTACCATTCTCGAGAACTGTCTAGCCTGACTTAAGTTAGGCCAACCGAGCAAACAGAACCCTCTGGGTGATCTCCACGGCCTCAGGGTCCACCAAGCAGCTTGCGGCGTTTGAGGATGCATAACCCACTCCTCTTTGGCTTCTGCCTTTGTGCCGCTCCAGCTGGGCTCTACTTTTATGGGGTCCTTCAAAGAATTGTGCCAGTCCCTGCCAACCCTTGGTCATGGATCCTCCAGGCACAAATCTAAGTCCAAAAAACAGTCTCGCTGTCATTTGTGGGATCTGGAACGCTCTTGGTGGAGAGCTTCGGACTCTCATGCTTCTCCGGGTCTGACCGAAAGCCACTGGCTCCATGGTAACCCCATTGGGCCAGTTGACCAAGACGCTGGTTGATCTTTCAGCTGAGATTTTTCTCGAGCTGGTTGAACAGTTGTTGATTGAAAAGGCTGACACTTCCTTATCCAGGACTGTGGTCCTGACTAGACTGTTGGAGGGACAGACCAGTCCGCTGACCCGCCACCTCTGGTTCTCGACCAAGACCCAGAGGAGCCTTTTCATTTGCTAACTCCCTCCGAGCCCTGCCGCTGGTTCCCCCGGTGGCCGCGGTCAAGATCTCAGTCCTATTCCCTTGAGTCGAGCAGTTCCTGCCGACATTGATGCTCCCGCTCTCAAAGCCATGGGAAGCGCACCACCGCTACTCTTCAGTGCAAATTGCGTTGATGCTGTGAGGATCTCATATGGCAACAACTGGTGCTCACCAGCATGAAGCCATCTCCGGATAGTATGCTGGCCATCATCTGGCTTTTGCCCAACTGGCCTATGCTTTCTCCACCTAAGGAGCCTACCAGGATGGTCCCATCTTGGCCAACCCTGGCGTCTCCACAGATTCTGGTGGAGCCGCCACCTAAACAGCCGATGACCAGTGCTCCGACCAAGGAGTCTCGGTTGACCAAGGGGCTTCCCCATCGGCTGTCAGTAACGGTCACCCCTGACCATCCGCGGAGGGTCAGTGGGGACTCGGGTGGTTGACCCCTCTTTAACTACTCCTCTGAGTCAGAGGGCTCCTCCCTGCACTCCCGTCTGGTTGACATGGAGTCGGGAGGGCTCTCTTGATGGACGAAGGCCCTTCTTTTTTTGTGGGCCTTCTCTGCCTGATCTCTGAGTCTACGGGTATGAAAATGGAGCCCATCCAGAAACAGGCTCATTACTCGTTGACCGAGATCCTCGACTGAGGAGATGCTCCTATGGAGGTTTTACCAGTGGCGCAGGCCATTCTTGGCCCTGCCCTGGAGCTTTGGCAGCACCACGCTTCATGCCCAGCGCTCTCTTACTGGATGGCCCACAAGTTTGTGGTACCTACCGGTTCCCTCTCGGGATTCGCAGAACACCTCTCAGCTGAGGGGCTGGTGGTCGGTTCTGTGTTTAGGCACTCTGGCAACATTGGGGATGTTGGACCGTGCGGCTAGAAATGTCTGCGCTGCCTCCTCACATGGTCTTCGCCAGGCGAGTTCACCCTCCTTATGGACCACTTCTCCCATGTCCTGCTGGACACACTGGATGAGGTGCTTCCTCACCTGCCAGTGGACCTCCACACCACGGTCAAACAGGTCTGGGCTGTAGCAAAACAACAGCTCCAGACAGCCATGGACACTGGGGACTCCTGTGCCTGCTCTGTGGTGGCTGCAGTCGACATGCACCGCAGGGCTTGGCTGAGGATCTCGACCTTCACAGCTGACACTCAGCACAAGCTGGCAGATGTTCCATTCCTTGGCACTGACTTGTTCAGGCCTGGGGTCAAGGGCCACCTCAACCGCATCGAGAAATCCACTGCCACTTTGGACTCAATGACATCTGCCCAAAAGGACCCCAAGGGCTCCAAGCAGCAGCAGAAAAGGAGACCCTTTCGGTCCACCTTTACTCCTGTTGCCAAACCAGCCCAACCCCGGGCTGATCAGCAGGCCCAGGCCTGGCAACCTCAGCCGAGTCGGTGGCCTCGGTCATCCATATGCCGGGGGCCTCCGGTGGCTCCTCAGCCAGACCCTCCTCTTCCTTTAAACCTGCCCAGTGATGAGATGAGGGGTGCCTCCCTCATGCCCGTCACACCTCCCCTGGGTCCTCCCATGGGGGGCCAGCTCTGCCATTTCCTTTCTGGTCTGCTGTCACCACGGACAGGTGGGTTCTCGAGGTGGCCGGTCAGGGTCTGCCTCTGGAATTTGAGCAGTACCCTCCTTGCCAAGCCTGCATCCCATGGGAGGACTTGGTTTCCAGTGACATTCTGTCAGCTCTTCGAGCCGACATAGCCCAGCTCCTTCGCAAGGAGGTTGTGGTTCCAGTTGCGGATCCTCCAGAACAACCAGGCTTTGTCTCCAGGTACTTCCTGGTGCCAAAGCGGATGGGATGCTGGTGTCCCATTCTAGAACTGCATGACCTGCACAGGTTTCTCAAGTCACGCACCTTCAGGATAGTAACTCTGTCTCAGATCATACCATCTCTTGAGCAAGACATGTGGTTTTGCTCCCTGGATCTTCAGGACATGTTCTTTCATGTCCCGATCCATCCGTCCCACCAAAGTTTCCTCCACTTCCGAGCAGAGGGAGCCCTCTATAAGTTCCATGCCATGCCATTCGGCCTGTCCTCAGCCCCCAGGGTCTTCATCAAGTGCATTGCAGTGCTGGCAGCTTACCCAGTGATGAAAATGAACAGGAACACATAGGATCTCGGTTCCTGTACCTTTTTTGCAGCAGGAACAGAGTTCCTATACTTCTTCCCACTGACACTGGAACTGAAATTCTTAAACCAGCAACATAATGTCAGATCTTACTTCGAGAAGGCTCTTGCAGTAGATAATTACATATAGGACTGACACCAGCAGGCGTCAGGACCCCACTGAAAAATTTCTAGCCAGCAGTCTCTGGCAGAGGACCACCCCCACGTCAGGTGACTGACGTCATGCGACATCAGTATAAAGGGGCGGTCCCCCACACCCGCCTTCCAGTTTTTTTCCGCTGTTAGCTCGTGTCAGTGGCTTGCGGTAAGTTAAGTGCTCATCAGCACTGTCGTCGGTAGTTTTTACCGTCTTTCTTTCAATTCCTCGACTAAATTGTCAGGCATTCGTCTGTGTATATCGTCCCCCACACCTTCCGAGCACAAATATAAGTGCAGCTTGTGCGGTGCCCAACTCCTGCACAAGGACGGCCATTCCCAGTGCCTCTTCTGTCTTGGCCTGGATCATCAGGTGGAGAAGTTTCAGCACTGCCTTAAATTCAACGCCGCCACCCGCATACAGAGCAGTCCCTGGAAGCCCACATTCTAAAGAAGAAAGTGTCCTCCATGGAGAAGGAGTTAAAAAAGCTCTGGCAGGCGTCCATTTCCACTGAAGGCCATCGTAAGAAGAAAGACAAGGAGAAGCACCGGGATAAGGGCTCCTCCTCCACCGCGTCTTCTTTGGGAGTCACCGTGCTACAGGTAATGTCGCCTCTGGGGGACCGCTCTGTTACGGCCACCTTGGAGACTTCCAAGGCTGCGTCGGCCGGCCCGTCTGGCTGACACTCGGGCCCTTTGGGCGCCTCCGGGCTATTGGAGGCCTCCGCTCCCAGTAAAGTCGCCACCATGCGGCCTGCTGGTTCTAGCGGCTCCGGTAAGCCAGACATCGGCTCCTCTGACGCCTGCACAGAGACGGTCGATAAGTTGCCCGACCCCTCGGGATGGCGCACGGCTCCTCTTCTGCCCGACCAGGCCACTCCTCCTTTGTGACCTGCCTCGAGCGATGGGGCCGATAAGTCGGACGTCGGCTCCTCCGGCGTCCGCCTGGATTCTGCTGATAAGTCGGACGTCGGCCTGCCCAACGCCCGCACGGCGGCTGAGCCGATGCCGGACCCTCTCACGTCTGCCGTTCCTGGCTCCTGCAGCCTTCGCTGCCCTCCGGGGACCCTGAGTCTCCTCAGCCTGACCCCGGGGATTTTTCCCCTCCATCCCCAGGCTATGCCGAGGTTCCTGCTGCACCCCTGTCAGGCCGTCCACCAGCTGGGCCGACTGACCTGACGTCGGTTCCCCGGACGCTGGCTCAGATGCCGATCTTGCCAACGCCGGGTGACATCCCGCTACCGGATGCTGCTCCAATGGTGGGCCCACCGGGTCTTCTGCTCCAGGCCCGCCCGTGGGCCCTCCTGCTGGGCCATCTCCAGCAGACCCTCTGGTTCCCGGGTATCCGACACCGTCTTACCCGGCTCCACAGTATCCGACGCCCCCAGTACCTGATGCTGGCCTATCTGACACCGCAGTACCCGGTGCCTCGATACCCGACGCCGGGTTTCCTGCCGTCTGGTTATGGATATGTGCCTTACAGGTACAATCAATACCCGTATCCCACTCCTCCTCCTCCTCCTCCTCCACTGCCCCCTCAGCCGCCGGTGAACTTGAAGGAGACTCTGACCTCCTGGTGGGCTGAGCCTAAGGCTCAGCTCACCAGAGAGGTGGAGAGTCGTCTTACAACGGTGCCGATTCCGTCTCCCGTACGTCCGAGACGACAGACTCCTTCCCCACCTCCGGACACCAGGGGTGAGCCCGCTGGTTCCAGGGCGGGGCAGGATACGCTTCCCCGAGAACTTTCCAAGGGGTCTGTTGCTCCCCCACGCTGGGAGAGGGAGTCTTCCTCTTCATCTTCTTCCTCCTCGGACACCTTGGATGACTCAGACAGTTGTTCCGAGCCGGACGACGAGCCACGCTCTCCATCTAAGCCCAGGCCTAGGACTCCTCTAAAGTCTCCTCCGGAGAATCCTTCCTTTACAGAGTTGCTGAGCAAAATCCAGGAGGTTCACAAGTGGCATTCCTTGGAGCCGGATCCACAGCGTAAGAAACTCGCTGAGCATCTGGACCTGCCCGGGACAGCTCCTACCTTGATGCCACCCTGAATTGAGCCTCATGCCAATCTTGTTTCCACTATTTGGAAGCAACCGTCGACTTTAGCCCTGCTTCCTCAGAAGTCGAACAGGCTATATCAGGCTCTCGAGGGTGTTGACTTTCTAGATTCTCACCCTCGAGCTGATTCGGTCATGATTAGCGCCGCTCATGGCCGGATAGCTAACCCGAAGCATCTGAGCTTGTCTCCGCCTGACAAAGGATCCCGTCTTCTGGACCAGTATGGGAAGATCTTTGCTTTTTCCACTCTGGGAATTAGGGCCCTGAATTATGTCGGTCACATGGGGGATTACCAGAAGGCGATTCTTAGTGAGGTGGAATCCAGATTGGATTCCCTTCCTGACTCTCGAGTCAAACAGGAAGTGGCTGACCTCATCTGCTCTGCACGTTCGGCCATTCGGCATGTGCTTGGTGCCACACACAATGCAGTGGACACTGCTGGGAGGAGCTCCGCTTTCGCCGTAGGCTTACGGCATCATACCTGGCTCAGAGTGTCTGGATTGGTCCCAGAAGTGCAGTCCGCTATCCAGGACATGACCTTCCGGGGTTCGGTGCTGTTCGGTGGTGATGTCAAGGACATCATCACCGACTGCAGGAGAAGGGGGCTGCACTAAAGTCTGTGGACTCCATGTACCACCCCCATCAATCGCAGTGCCGTCCCTTACGCAGGCGGAATCGGCAAAAGGCAAAACCCAAGGGAAAGCGGACCAATAAACGCTGGGCCTCTCTGGCTGCCAAGCCCCCTCCGCCCAAAAAAGCAGCGGCTGCTTCAGCCGCGGTGCTGCCCCACATCACCTGACTCCTTTCCTCTCCCACAGCCTCTGGGCCTTCCAGAGGAACCGATAGGAGGAAGGTTTTCCTTCCACCTCCCGGGTTGGGAAAGGATAACTTCAGAATCCTGGGTGCTCCAGCTGATCGCAGAAGGACACTCAATAGAGTTTCTTCGGAAACCCCCTTGACACCCTCCCCCAAGGTCATCGTACTCTCGGGAACATCTTCTTCTGGTCCAGGAAGAGATTTCAGCACTTTTGCTGAAGGAGGCGATTGAGCCCATTTCCCTTCCTTTTCAGGGGACGGGTTACTATTCCCACTTCTTCCTGGTCCAGAAGAAGACCGGAGACGTAAGGCTGATTCTCGACTTCGGTTCCCTCAACTTGTTCATGGAGTACAAGAGGTTCAGGATGCTCTCCCTGCAGGGCCTCCTGCCCCTCCTTCGGTCGGGACAGTGGCTGTGCGCTCTGGATATGCAGGATGCTTACCTGCACATTCCTATCCGCCCTTCTTACCGCAGATACCTACGTTTTGCTTTCCAGGGGGACCACTACCGGTTCAAGACCCTCACATTTGGTCTTTCCTTGGCCCCCAGAGTGTTCACCAAATGCCTTTCTGTGGTAGCAGCCTACCTGCGTACCCAGGGGGTGCAGGTTTTCCCGTACCTGAGCGATTGGCTTCTGGTGGCCCCATCCAGGGTGGATCTCCTGTGCTTCCTTTCCCTTACCCGGGGGTGTTTTCCTCCCTGGGCATTACCATCCACCTTTCCAAGTCCCACTTGATCCCGTCCCAGAGGCTTCAGTTCATCTGGACGATACTGGACACGACCTCTGGTAGGGCCTTCCTGCCACCGGACAGGGCGGCCACACTTCAGGCTCAGGTCAGCCTGTTGTCCGACCGCAGTCGGGTCAGTGCCAGGTCGGTCCTTCGCCTCCTTGGGCTCATGGCGGCTGCCATCCCTATGGTCCCTCGTGCTCGGCTCCACATGAGGATCTCTCAGTGGACGCTTCGGTCTCAGTGGGATCAGTTGGTGGACGCCCTAGACCAGCTCGTTCTAGTCTCCACTCCCATGGTTTGGGACTTGCAGTGTTGGATGGTTCCGGAGAACCTTTGCCGAGGAGTTCCCTTCAGTCTTTCTCCCCCCTTCCAGACTCTGACCACAGACACCTCGGACTTGGGTTCGGGAGCCCATCTCAGGCCTCACAGGACCCAGGGCTTCTGGTCCAAGCTCAAGAAAACTCTTCACATCAGTGTGCTCGAGCTTCAGGCAGTGCTGTATGCTCTTCAAGCTCTGCATCTGCATCTACTTCCCGGTCACAGTCCGTACAGACGGACAATATGTGTGTGGTCTGGTACATCAACAAACAGGGAGGGACTTGTTCCTACCCTCTTTACAGGGAAGCGATGTGAGTTTGGGATTGGGCAGTGCAGCACAACCTTCACCTCACGGCAATTAACGTCCCGGGGGTTGGGAACACCTTGTCAGATGAACTCAGTTGGTCATTTGCTCAAGCTCACGAGTGGGAACTGGATCGGGGGTCTTAGACGATATCTTCTTACGTTGTGGAATACCACAGGTGGACCTGTTCGCATCCCCTCTAAACGTAAAACTTCCCGACTTCTGCTCGCTCGCTCAACAGCGCGGCATTTTTTTGAGAGATGCTCTGTCTCTAGATTGGAAGGGCAGATTTGTCTATGCTTTCCCCCCAATCCCTTTGATTCGAGGGTCTTACAGAAACTCAGTTCAGAAGGAGCTCGAATGGTACTGATCGCTCCTTTCTGGCCCAGGCAAGTTTGGTTCTCTCTTCTGCAACAGTATTCAGAGGAACCTCTTCCTCTTCCTCTGTCGTGACTTTTACTGACCCAGGATCAGGGGACCCTGCTCTATCCAGGTCTCAAGTCCCTTCAGCTGCACGCATGGCTCCTGCAGACGTAGCTCAAGCCCGATTTGGGGTTTCACCCCAAGTGGCTGAGATTTTGGTGGAGGCCAGAAAACCCTCCACTAGATCTACCTATGCCATGAAATGGAAACGGTTCACTGTCTGGGCCGCTTCAAAAGATTTCGAGCCTTTCTCGTGCTCTGTTGGACGGCTTCTGGATTACCTGCGACACCTCTTTGATCTGGGTCTCAGTCATTCGTCCTTGAAGGTACACATGGCGGCCATCTCGGCCTACCATGTCCCTTTTGCAGACAGAACATTTGCTCAACTGGAGGTCTCTGAGACCTTCCTTAGAGGGGTCCTTCACTTGAGACCCCCTATCCGGGTTCCTGCCCCTCCTTGGGATTTGAATTTTGTCCTTGAGAAGCTTACTCTGCCTCCTTTCAAACTGGCAGCCTCAGCAGACTTGAAGTTCCTTTCATGGAAGACTCTCTTCCTCGTGGCCATTACTTCTGCTCAGAGAATTTCCGAGCTCCAGGCCCTGACGTGTAAAATCCCGTATTTGATTTTTCTCAAGGAACGTGTGGCTCTATGCACCAACCCTAAGTTTCTCCCCAGGGTGGTAGCGGAATCTACGGTGAATCAGTCCATAGAGTTACCTGCTTTCTTTACGCAGCACTCCAATCAAGGGGAGTATCTCCTGCATACTCTGGACATTCACCGGATTCTAAGATACTACACCAACAGGACGAAAGATCTCTCAAAAGACTGATCAGCTGTTTGTCTCTTGCTCACAAAAGAGAAGGCAATGCTGTTTCTAAGCAATGCCTGTCTAAATGGTTGGCTCATTTTATCACTTTCTGTTATGACAAGTACAACAAGACCCTGCCGGGTCAAGTCAGAGGCCACTCCACCAGAGGAGTCGCTGCCTCTGCTGCTTGTTTCAGGAATGTGTCAGTGGCAGACATCTGTGCAGCCACCACTTGGACTACCGTCCATACCTTTATGAAACACTACAGTTTGGACATTGCCTCTCGCCGTAGAGCAGGCTTCGGGCTTGCTGTTCTGCCTGCCTCCTTTCCTAAGGCTCTTTCCTTGAGAGGCAGTATAGCGCAGTGGTCTAAGGCTCTGAGCTGCAAATTTGGTGACATCCAGCAGACCTGACCTGGGTTTGAATCCCACAGCTTCCACTTGCATACTGTGTGACCCTGAGCAAATCACTTAACCTCCTTGTGCTCCCAGGTCGCTCCTGTAAAAAAGCTTTCAGCTTAGTGTGCTATACCTGGTAAAACAACTAAATAAAAAAAAAAAATAAGGCCTTCACAGCTAGAGGATCTACATCTGAGTAGCTTTCCTCCTCCTGTTTGCTTCTCCTTGTTCCAGACTGCTTGAGACTCAGTCCTATATGCAATTACCTACTGCAAGAGCCTCTCTCGAAGTAAGATAGTAATTATGTAAGAACTTACCGTAACAGTAGATCGTCGAGAGAGGCTCTTGCAGTAGGTAGCCTTCCCCTCCATCCCCCTGAGCATTTTAGCCCTTTTCCAGGTTGGGAACATCCGCTTTTCCTCGCCTCGCCTTTGGGCGTAGAAAGAACTGAAGGCGGGCGGGGACTGCCCTTTATACTGACATCGCATGATGTTGGTCACCTGACGTGGCAGTCCCGCCAGAGACTGCTGGTTAGAAATGTTTATGGGGTCCTGACGTCTGCCGGCGTCAGTCCTATATGTAATTACCTACTGCAAGAGCCTCTCTCGAAGATCTACTGTTACGGTAAGTTCTTAGGTAACTGTACTTTTCTGGCCCTGTAACCTGAAAATACTGGTTACTCACCTGTAACAGGAGTTCTAGGAATGGTATATGTTGTTCATCCACACTGTCTGGCAGGTTCCTTGCCGCTTTAAATCTTGCTGGAAGGTCTTCAAGCTGGCTCCTCCCACCCACCCGGGTGGTAAAACTCTCGGCTCCGCCCCATGATGCCAGATCTAGCCTGCTGGAAGCCAGGTTGTGCATCGAAGCTAGGGAGGTCAGGTGGGTCGTGTGGATGAACAACATATACCATTCCTAAACCTCCTGTTACAGGTGAGTAACCTGTATTTCTAGGGACATGGATATGTTGTTCATCCACACTGTCTGACAGACTCCTAGAAGTTCTCCGGGAGGGAGGAGGGAGGCAAGACGCACACCCCCTACTTAGGGAATAGAGACTGGAGAACCGAGACCCCAAAACCAGCATCCCGGCGTGACTCAAGGTCGATGTGGTAGTGGGTAATAAAGGTATGTGCGACTTCAGGTAGCAGCCTGCAGATATCCTGGATAGGGACATCCTGGAAGCGGCTACCGATGCAGCGGTATGGCGGGTAGAATGAGCTCTTATCCCTCTGGGAGGCTCCATGCCCGCCAACCTGTAGCAGAGATCTGTGCAGGAGGTGACCCACCTGCTTATCGTCTGCTTGGCTGCAGGTCTGCCAGGTGCGGCTTCAGTGTAGGTGACAAACAGCTGGCGAACCTCTCCCCGAACTTCAGCCATCCGCTCCTTATAATAAGGGAGCGCTCTTCTAGGGTCCAAAGTATGGAGCCTATATTCGGCCTCCGAGGTGTGATTGGGGTAGAACACCGGCAGAGTCAACACCTGGTTAAGGTGAAACTCTGACACCACCTTTGGAAGGAACTTCGGGTGGGGGCGCAGGACAACCTTGTCCCTGTGGAAGACCAGATAAGGAGACTCAATGGAAAGTGCCTGGAGCTCTCCCATCCTTCTGGCTGACATGATAGCCACCAAGAAGGCGGTCTTCCACGACAGGTGGGAAATATCGCACCTGTGCATTGGTTCGAATGGCTTGCCCATGAGCTTGGCCAGTACCAGCTGTAGATCCCACGGAGGTGGAGTTTTTCGCACCGGAGGGGAAATGTGATCAAGGCCTTTGAAAAAGCGCCAGACCACCTTCTCCTGCGCCACCGACTGCTTCCCGGCCCGCGCCCGGTAAGCAGAGATAGCTGCCAGGTGCACCTTAAGGGTCGTTGACCGAAGCCCTTGCTGAGAAAGGGACCACAGGTAGTCCAGAATGCTTGCCAAAGGACAGGCGGAAGGGTTCAAGCCCTTCCCCTGACACCAAATGGAGAATCTCTTCCATTTGAAGACATAGCATTTCCTGGTCGACTCCTTACGGGATGCCTCAACGACGTTGAGGACCTCGTCGGAAAGACCCAAGGCCTGGAACTCTAGCCGCTCAGGAACCAGGCCATCAGGTGCAGGGATTGAAGTTCCGGATGGAATACCTTCCCCTGGTTGACTGAGATCAGGTCCGGGTGGGCTGGAAGCCGCCTCAGGAGCCTGGAGCTGAGACTGAGGAGATCTGGAATCCAGAAGTGGCAGGGCCAATCTGGGGCTACCAGAATCATTTGTGCCTTGTCCCTCCTCGCTTTGAGAAGCACCTTGTGGATCAAGGGAAATGGGTGAAAGGCATAGAAGAGGTCTGGGGTCCACGGCCTCGAGAAGGCATCCCCCTGCAGCAAGCCCTGCTGAGGGGGGCGGGGATGGAACAGTCTCAGCTTCGCATTCTCCCTGGAGGCAAACAGGTCCACCTGAGGCATGCCCCAGTGGGAGAAGAGATCTTATACTACCTCCGGCAGGAGAGACGACTCGTGAGACGCAGCCCTTATCTGGCTTAGGGCATCGGCCAGGGTGTTGGAGGCTCCTGCCACGTGAATGGCTAGGAGATCCGCCTCCAGGCTGCGCACAAGGGACCAAATGCAGAGAGCTTCCTTGCATAACAGCATGGAGCGTGTCCTGCCCTGGCGGTTCAGGTAGTACATGGTCGTGGTGTTGTCCATCTGGACCTGAACCACTTGACCCCATAGAAACGGAGCAAAGGGGGTGAGAGCTAGATGGACTGCCCGGAGCTCCAGCAGGTTGATATGGCATCGGGACTCCCAAGAGGAACCAGAGGCCATGCGCTCTGTGCTCCCCAGATGGGCACCCCAACCCATCAGAGATGCATCGGTCGATAGAGAGACCGTCGGCTCGGGGCGGACGAACGGGATGCCCTCCTGCAGATGTGCCAGAACGGTCCACCACTGGAGAGCGTTCCACATCTCCTGGGTCACTGTCACGGGCTGGTCCAACGGATTGCAGTGTTGTGACCACTGGCTGGCCGGTCCCCATTGAAGGGGATGCGTGTACCAACAGGCCCCACGGACCACGCTGGTGCAGGCCGCCATGAGGCCCAGGAGGTGCAGGAAGTCCCGGGCAGGGCGCGATTGCCCAACCAGAAATGATTGGGAAAAGGAGGAAAGAACCTCGGCCCTGTCCGGAGCCGAGCTCTGGCTCGAAGAGAGTCGAGCTCTGCCCCGATGAAGAGTATCACCTGCTTCGGCACGAGTTCCGACTTGGCCTCGTTGATGAGGAGGCCAATCTGAGAGCAAACCTGGAGGGCCAGATCTCTGGATCGCTCCACCTCCGCTCTGGAGGGGGCTGCAATCAGCCAGTCGTCCAGGTAAGGCTACACCCGGACCCTTTGGCGCCGCAGGAATGCTGTCACCACTGCCATGCATTTGGTGAAGACCCTGGTAGCTAGAGAGAGGCCGAAGGGCATGACCCGAAACTCGTAAAGGGATCCCTCCGCTCTGAAGCAGAGAAATCTCTGATGAGACGGACGGATCGGGACGTGAAAGAACGTGTCCTGGAGGTCCAGGGAACAGAACTACATGCCTCTTTCCAAGGATGGAATTATTATCTGAGCCAGAGTGACCATCCTGAAGGTCCGAGACCTTAGGAACCTATTCAGGTCGTGCAGGTCGAGGACAGGGCGCCAGCCCCCCGTCCGTGTTGGTACCAGGAAATACCTGGACACAGACCTAGGGTCTGGAGGAGGATCCGCCTCCTTCCTGATCACCTCTTTTTCGAGGAGCAGGACAATATCGGCTCAGCGGGCCGACAGCGAGGCTGCGGACCCAGTGGTCCCCCGAGGGGTGACGGCTCGAAAGGGTGGGATCTGCTCGAACTCCAGAGGCAGGCCCTTTCCTACCACCTCCAACACCCAGCGGTCCGTGGTGATAGTGGATCAGGTGGAAAGGAAGTGGCAGAGCCGTCCCCCCACAGGGGGAGCCCAGGGGGGAGTGACGAGGCTGGAGGCGGCACCCCTCAACCCGTCACTGGGCAGGCTTGGAAGAGGGACCAGCCGAGGGACCTCCTGGGCCTTTACCTCCCTGCTTCCTGTTGGAGGAAGCTGTGGGCTTGGGTTTGGGATGCCAAGCTTGAGCCTGCTGGCCTTGTTGCTGGTGCTGTTGGGCTGGTCATGCTACAGGGGCCGAAGGACGAAAGGACTTATGCTGTTGTTGACGGCGGCCTTTGTCCCTCTGGGCGGAGGTGACAGAGTCTAGAGTGGCATTGGACTTTTCGATCCGCTGGAGGTGTCCCTGCACTCCAGGGCCGAAGGGGACGTCTGCCAACTTGTGCTGGGTATCCGTTGTGAAGGTGGATATCCTCAGCCACGCCCTTCGACGCATAGCCATCGCGGCCGCTACTGACCTGGCACAGGAATCACCTATGTCTGGAGCATTCTGAAGCTGCTGCTTTGCCACCGCCCTACCCTGGTCCCGCACCTGACGGACCATGGTCTGCAGGCCGGCTGGGAGATGAGGGACAACCTCATCCAGGGAGCCCATGAGGATGTGGGAGAAGTGTGCCATCAGCACGGCCGAGCTGGCCTGTCGGAGGCCGAGGGAGGATGCAGTGTACATCTTGTGCCTGGCAAAGTCAAGCTTTTTGGACTCTTTGTCGGGGGGCTTATCCACGTCCCGAGCATTTCCAGAACGCTGGAAGACGCTGTCGGTGACTAACTCCTCGGCAGAGGGGTGCTCCGAGAAACCAGGCAAAGAGCCGGTAGGGACCGCATACTTCCTGGCCGAGGGCGCAAGACAGGAAGCAGGCTGCTGCCAAAGCTCCAAGGCTGGGCCAACAATGGCCTCAGACACCGGAAAGGCCTCTGTGGGGGAATCCCCTTGGTCCAGTATCTCCGTCAGGGGATACTTGGCCCATTTGGACATGGGCTCGAGCTGCGTCCCGGTGGACTCCGAGATGAGTTGAAGTAGACCCAAGAAGGATGATGGGCTATCATCCAATGACTGGCCCTTGGAAGACTCCAGGTTGACCTGCCTGGAGAACAGGGAGGAGTCGTCGGGTTCTGAAGAGTCTGCGAAGAGCTGCCTCTGCCCTGAGCCACCCTCCACCTGCCGAGGACGGTTGGGAGTGAGGGTGACCAACAACCTGTGGGGCAGGCCGTGACCCGAACGAGAATCCTTGGTCGGTGCCCCAGACTTTGGTTGTGGAGGCGGAGGTTCCACCACAATCGGTGGAGCAGCCAGTTTCGGCCGAACAACCAGCCCTGGAACGGGCATCTCGACTGGGGCGAGCGGTTGTTTTGGTCGTTCGGGCGACAGCCACTTGATGGCCAGGGGCTGAACCGGAGTCGGTTTAGTCCCGGACAGCAGTAACTGCTGCCACATAAGCTCCTTGTAACGTCGACGTAATTTATGTCGAAGCCTCTCCTCATCTGAGGAAGAGGACGAGGAGGAACGGTGTTGCCGCTTACTTCGGTACTGAGACCGCCGATGTCAGCAGGAACGGCTTGACCGAGATGAAGACCGAGACCCTCGGGGAGACCGAGGGCGGGTCTGGGAAGCGGCGGGGGACACCCGCTCTTCCCTCGGCTCGGGCACTTTATCCGGGGACTGCGGCCCCGAAGGCGCAGAAAGATCCTCGGTCTCCACCGGGGGAACCAGTGAAGGTGGGTTGTCGGCTTCACTCAGTCGACAGCCCATCCGAGTCAAGAAAAATCTCGACTGCGTCGACGGGAGTCTCGACAGGCTGGCCTGATGGGGACACCGTGAAGCCAGCGGTCTGAGCTGCAACTTCAACTGAAGTCGACAGTTGGCTGTCCAGGGAAGGAGACCTCTCCCGCTTCCACGAATGCCGACGGTGGGACTTACCTTTTGACTACTCATTCTGGGGCCGAGAAGAATGTCCCGAAGGCCCCTCTCCCTTTGTGGAAAGGGACTGACAAAGCTCCTTGAATGAAGCTGTGTACTAGGAACTCAGAGAGAGCGGGATAAATGCCGCGGCCGAGGAGGAGGAAGATGTGGCCTGGGCCGCCTCTTCCTCGAGGGCGATCATATGCTTGAACTGCTCAGCTGAGCCAGCTGCCGCAGACACCGCCCAATGGGCCTCTTTGGATTTTACCGGCGGGTAATGCTTCTCGGGGCGCCTGAGCTTCAATCGGGCAGCGCGATCTTCCAGGACGGTGGCCAAAAAAGAGCGGCACAACTCACAGGCCTGCGGGTCGTGGTCTAGGCCTAGGCAGTAGACGCACATGGAGTGTGGATCCGTCCTGGACATTTGTTGCTCGCAAGGGCACTTCTGAAGCCGGGAATCTATTTGTCCATCGCAGCCGCGAGGGATGATGAAGACCGAAGTTTAGAAAACTTCAAAACTAGTTTTGGACGAACCGAAGAGTTAGGATCCAGTCTAAAACGTAGAGCGCTAAGGAGGGAACCTGAGCTTCCAAGCGGTAAGGAAGATCTGGCGTCATGGGTCGGAGCCGAGAGTTTTACCACCTGGGTGGGTGGGAGGAGCCAGCTTGAAGACCTTGCGGCAAGGAACCTGCCAGACAGTGTGGATGAACATATCCATGTCCCTAGAATCATCGTTTCCTTAACAACATTTGGCTTGTATAACAGTGCTATTTTGCTAGAAATACTTCAGTATCTCTAACTGAATCTACTAGTGTCTAAACAGATAGACGTGTCTTCACACAGTTATCCTTTAGATTGAGGATCTTCATTCTGCATTTCATATTTGCCAGTGCCTGAGTTCCTGTACTTCTTGTCTACCACGTGCACCACTGAGATTACCTGAGGTGCCAAGGGGTCCGGGTTTACCCCTACCTGGACAACTGGCTGATCTCGGGTCCCTCCAGGTTGGAGGTGGAGCAGTACAGGGACCTGGCCCTTCAGATCTGTGTCTCCCTTGGCCTCAGAACTCGTGCCTTTTCAGGTGATTGACTTCATTGGGGCGAAGCTCGACTCTTGCAGAGCCAGAGCCCAGCTCCTGGTGGACAGGGTGGAGGCGCTCTCCTCCTTTGCCTGATCATTTCGGGTTGGGCAGTTGCTCTCTGCCTGGGATTTCCTGCACCTGCTGTGTTACATGGCGGCCTGCACCAGAGTGGTGTGTTGGGCCTGCTGGAGAATGCGCTCCCTGGAGTGGGAGCTGGCCAGCTAGTTGTCTCAGCACAAGGGTCACTTTGACCAGCTGGTCACTGTGACCCAGTGGATGTGGGATGCCCTCCAGTGGTGGTTAGTCCCAGAGCATCTGCAGGTAGGGATTCCATTTGTCCGCCCAGAGCCGACGGTCATCTTGACGACCGATGCCTCTCTCATGGGCTGGGGTGCCCATCTGGGGGTAACACAAAGACCATGGACTCTAGATCCCTGAGGAGTCCCGGTTCCACATCAACCTGATAGAGCTCTGAGCAGTTTGGCTGGTGCTGACTACCTTTGCTCCCCACATTCGGAGTCAGGTGGTCCAGGTCCAGACAACACCATGACCATGTACTACCTCAGACAAACAGGGCGAAATGCACTCCCTAACGTGCAAGGAAGCTCTCCGTGCGTGGACCCCTGTGCGCAATCTGGGGGCTGATCTCCAAGCCATCCATGTGGCAAGGGCTTCCAACCAGCTGGCGGATCCTCTTAGCCATGTGGGCAAGGCATCTTATGAGTGGTCTCTTCACCCAGAGGTAGTACGCAGTCTGTTCTCCCAGTGGGGCACCCCTCGGGTGGACCTGTTTGCCTCCAGGGAGAGCGCAAAGCTGAGGCTATTTTGTGCCCGCCCCAAAGCAGGGAACCTTGCAGGGGATGCCTTCTCGAGGCCCTGGACCCCAGGCCTCTTCTATGCCTTTTCTCCACTTCCCTTGATCCGCTAGATGTTGCTCAAGGCCAGGAGGGACAAGACACATGTGATCCTGGTGGCTCCGTACTGGGCCCCGCCAGTTCTGGTACCACGATCTCCTCAGCCCCAGCAGCTGGCTTCTGAGGCATCTTCCTCTCTGCCCAGACCTGCTCTCCATCAGTCAGGCTAAGGCACTCCATCCAGACCTTCAGTCTCTGCACCTGACAGCCTGGTTCCTGAGCGGTTAGCATTTTCAGGCTTTGGGTCTCTCTGAAGATGTCCTCACTGTTGTGGAAGCATCTCGGAAGGAGTCTACTTGGAAATGCTGTGCCTCTAAATGAAGGAGGTTCTCCACTTGGTGTCAGGGCAAGGGATTAGACCATTTGTCCTGTCCAGTGGCCAGCATTCTTGACTACCTGTGGTCCTTCTCTCAGTCTGGCTTTCAGACGACAACCCTTAAGGTGCACCTGGCAGCCATCTCTGTTTACCGGGTGCGGTCTGGTCAGCAGTTGGTGGCACAGAAGAAGGTGGTCTTTCGTTTTTTCAAAGACCTTGATCTCATTTCCCTTCTGGTGCATGAACCACCACCACCATGGGACTTGTTGCTGGTTTGGGCTAAGCTCATGGGCAAGCCATTCGAACCGATGCACAGGTGTGACATGTCTCACCTGTTGTGGAAGACTGCCTTCCTGGTGGCTATCACGTCAGCCAGAAGGATCAGAGAGCTTCAGGTGCTTTTGGTGGAGTCTTCTTACCTGGTCTTCCACAGGGACAAAGTTGTCCTGTGCCCCAACCTCAAGTTCCTCCTGAAGGTTGTGTCAGAATTTCACTTTAATCGGGTGATTAATCTCCCAGTGTACTTCACCAATCACACCTCGGAGGCCGAGCACAAGATCCATACTTTGGACCTGTGGCGAGTGCTTGCCTACTATAAGGAGCCCACAGCTGGAGTTCGGGGAGAGGTTCGCCAGCTATTTGTCACCTACTGAGCCACTGCAGTGTCAGTGGCTCAGTAGGTTGCACACTCACCTCTGAGGCCGGGAGATCAGAGGGCTGTGGGTTCAAGTCTCACATCTGGCACTCAGGTTAATATCCCAATACTGACACTGTAGTGTAGCATGAGAGGGGTGCTGCACTTCTGAGGTGCCGTCTTTGGGATGAGACGTTAAACCGAGGTCCCATCTGCCTGGATTGGTGGTATTTCAGGTGGATGTTAAAGATCCCATGGCACTTATTGAAAAGAGTAGGGGAGTTTTTATTGAAATAATAAACATAACAAAACAACATGGTTTAGTCAGTTATACAAAGTGGAAAACAAAACCTGATCAGGCAAACTTATACTATAAACAAAAAAAAAAAGAGGATAAATAAAATAGATTTCAGACTATATCATACATTACTTAAACTTAATAAAGTGAAGGAACCCTTTCCACATCTTTAAAAGTTTAGCCGGTGCTGTCCTTCGGGCATCCTGAGAATAAATCCTTGAGAGTTCCTGTGAGACCAAAATACTAAAACAAATGTAAGGCATTTTTCTTTGGTATATAACCCACTGACACCTTGCCTGCCATAAATAGTATTGTAAGCAACCAAGAAATAATGACAATGTCCCCCTCATGAAAGTCAGAAAAAGTCACTGGATAACATCCTAAAACCAGGCTATGGTATGATAGAGAATTAAGCCATTTAAAACCCCATAGTGTCGCCAAATAAGCCCACAAACCCTTAGCATAGGAACACTGCAGGAAAAAATGTTCCATTGATTCCTCAACATTTATGCAATCCAAGTACGGACACTTCCTTTCCTCGATGACCTTATGTTTAGCGTTGCCCCTAACATTCAGACGGCCATAAAATATTAGCCACTGTGTCTCCCATTGTGATTGAGGCAATCAGAGACTATTTAGTTGGGCCAGTACTTTAGGACTAAGGGTAGAAGGGCAATTCTTGAAACTCGGCTCTGAAGGAAGTAAATTTGCCATTATAACCTGATAAAATCCCTTCATATTGTTACTCAAAATTGTCTCTTTTCTAATTTCCATCTATATAGTTTTTGTGCTGCCGGTCTAAAATACTGTGGAGATGAATATGAGGGTTTAATTTTGAGCAAAGAATGCCAATTCCTAAAATATTTGCCCAGAGACCTGGAAATCCATTTGTCCCCAATCCCTGCTTCTAATCTTAAACCACTTTTAACTGAACACATAATAAATAAAGAATGTACAAAAACCACAGGATCCACCATCCCGAGTCCTTCTATTTTTTTACTTAAATAAGTATAACATCTCTTTACCGGATTTAATCCGTTACCCAAACCATTTGAAAAACAGACCATACATTTTAGTTTCTAAATGCACTGGAAGCGGAAAATCATAGCTACATATTGTACACATGGTAAAAGAAACTGTTTGATTACATGTATGTTCAATTGGACAATTTCCACCTGCTTCCATCTGTTGACCTTATTTTCCACCGCTTGGAGAGCTGAATCCCAATTTTCTACTGGCATATTCTGAGGGCCAAACTGGATGCCCAAAATTTTAAGGGGAGTTCTGGAGAAGTGGATGCCCCCCTGCACCACCTCAGTAGGACCTGTTGCTCCAATAAATAACCCTTTTGTTTTGTGCAAATTTATTTTAGCATTTGAAACTCTTGAAAAAGCATCAAATGCTGTCAAAAAAGTATGCACAGAAGAGTGGTCTGAAAAGTATAAAATTAAATCGTCTGCATAGGCCTGCACTAAAAGATGATGATCCTTAAATATATTATCAGAAATTCCCAACCATAACGGAGTAGTAGTTAGGTTCTGCAAGAGGGGGTCCAATGAAAAAATGTAAAGGAGAGGGCAACCTTGACGCACTCCAGTATGTAAACAAAAACTTTCAGCCATATGGCCTTTCAAAAATGGAAACACAGTATTATAGTCATATAACCTTTTAATTAATTTAACGGTTTGCAACGGGGCTCCATAGTGTACTAGAGTTAAAAACATAAAAGGCAAATATACCCTATCAAAAGCTTTTTCTAAATCAGCGACCACCATACAATTCGTAACCCCCACATCAGAGAGGTGTTCAGTAACCTTGCGTATAATCATTAATGCTGTCTGGATCCGTCTATCTGGTACCCCGCTAAATTGGTAGGGAGAGATTACCCATCTAGCATAGTTTTTTAAACGATTGTTCAAAATACTGGTGAAGATTTTATAATCCGAATTTAGGAGGGTGATCGGCCTCCAATTTTTAATATTCTGCCTATCACCGGATTTAAATAGGTAAATTAACAATCCTTCAGAAAAAGAGGGAAAAAAACAGCATTTTTTATAAAATACTGAAATAAAATAAACAAACATTGGCTCAATTCATTCGAAAAACTTTATACAGGTTATTAGAAAGACCATCCTTACCTGGTGAAATATTGATTTCAATTTCCCAATTACATTTACAATTTCCTCTTGTGTGATTGGTTCCAATAATGTAGAGGCTTCTGCTAACCTGGGGCCTTGGATGCTCTTAAATATGAAAGCATTTCTGCTTCCAGTAATAAGAGAGGGGTTCAGGGTCCCAAAATGATCAATAATCAATTCTCTGAGTTGTACAACTGTGGTGGCTATAGAGCCATCAGAGTTTTTTAAAGAGTTAATATTAGAGGAAGCCTTCAAATTTTTACAAGCCTCAAAAGGATCTCCAATGGGAGATTTTTTTATACTATTAGACAGAATGGCCTGTAGGGTTTTAGCCCTGTCATATTGAAAAGTCCTCATGTCTTCTTTTAGTTTAATAATTTGATCAGAGTAGTCTGAACGAGAGGCATACGCAATTGTTGTGAGTTTCTGGAGTTGTTGCCTAAGGGACAAGTATCTCAAAAACCTAGAATTTTTTGTTCTTACCCCTTGCCTTTTAAACCAGTTACGTAAATCAAGCTTAGTTGCTAACCACCAGTCCCCTAAATCCTCATAAAGAAAGGCCACTGATAATCTGGCTGTTAAAATATGTTTCACCCCAGACTGTATATAGGGTACGTCAAACATAGTGTTATTCAGCTTCCACCTAACCTGTCTATGCTCAGGGGGACCTGAAAACTGAAAACTAAAAAAAAGAAAAGAATGATCTGAAAATTCACAAGGGATCATCTTAAAAGAATCAATTTGCACAGAAGGGGAGACAAACATATAATCTATTAGGGAAAACAGTTTACCCTTTGTAAAAGTATACCGGGGTCCTTGAGAAAAAAAAGAAAGACAAGTAAACCCGCTATTTTAACAATGTTAGCTAATATGTGAGAATCACAATAAATTTTATTTTTCTTCTGATTAGGTGAATCAAAAATTGTACAGTTGAAATCGCCTCCCCAGAGCACCTTAACTGATGTCACCAAAAAGGGCTGAACAGCTTTTAAACAAGAAACTCTGCCAACTTTTGTTTGAGGGTTGTAAATGTTGATAAAGCGATAGCATGTATCATGCCATTTCCCATCTAATATCAGTACTCTCCCTGGAATAAGGTCAATTAAATTATGGAGTTTAAAGGAATAAGAATTAAACAAAATCCCTATATCGTCTGCCGTATCTGTTCCAAAGGACCAAAAGGAAGGGCCCCAAACCCAATCCCGTTTAAAAGAAGAAAGTTGTTCCACTGAGTGCATCCAGGTTTCCTGCAAAAAAACACACAGATAAGTGCTGGTTTCGTATATAATGAAAAAGGGCTTGCCTTTTGACTGTATTTAGCAGGCTATGAGTATTCAGCGAGCCCCAAGACCACTGCATTATGCTTTATAAAGATAGGACAGACTTATTATTTTTTCCTTTTTTTCTTTTTCTTTTCTTTATAAATATCCACTGGCTGAGACCGAGTGGATAAAGAAGATTTTTGGGAGTCTGAATCTCCCAATTCCATCTCTGTATCTCCCCATGGGGTAAACAAGGCAGCATAAGAGTTGCTTCTTTCTATGATAGGAGCAGTGGGGGGGGGGTGTTTAGGATGTAGATTTCTAGAAGATCTGCGTTGGGGCAGAGATGACCTAAGACCTAAAGCCTTAGATGCTTCCCCAAGTGTCTCCACGGGAGCCTCAGAGTAACACACAGGAGGGAATTCCAAAGGGTCAGGTGGGCCCATGCAAGTTTTTCCAACTGCCACAAAATCAGAAACAGGTTGTACAACCTTATCTAGTTCTTCTAAGGGCTTGTTGATGGGAAGCTCCGTGCCAGGGGACTGATCCATGTTTTGAGAAGAGGGAATGGTAGAGGGACTGTAAACCAGGAGGGAGAAGTTATAGCGCCCTGAGCCTTCTGAATTAAAGATCTGAATTTATACAAGATGTTTTGTTTTTAGCAGCCCAAGGGCAAACACGAAACGATGGCTAAATTCTTCATGAGAGCTCACATCTCGACTGATTATGACAATACATAGTTAAATGCCCAACCTTCCCGCAGTTGTCACAACGTGGTTGATTGCAGACACTCGAAAGATGTGTTTTAGCCCCACATCTGTAACAAGCCCGAGGTTGTCCGCTATAAAAACAAACACCTCTATCTTTCCCCAGCAGAAAGGAATTGGGAATATGCACTACCCCTGTCTCAGATTGCCTCAGTTTAGTTTTATATTTCCATCCCCCCATCCAAAACTGTTCGGAATCCAGGATGGGTTCAGGCCCACTCAGAATCTCACATTTGAGGGACAACCAAAAGGATGTATCTTCCACATGGACCCCCTCATTTCTAAACATGACTGTAACATGTTTTATTAGAGGTTTAGTTAAAGGTATAACCAAAAAAGGGGTCCATGTGGGAGAAAATTTACCTGGCTATACCTATCCCAAAATAAGTCCAAAGCATGTGTGTCCAGAAACTAATGTCAAAATTGTCCTCCCAGAGATATTAATGAAAGCATATACATCTTTGGGAGTAAAGTGCAAGAATCTTTCAATAAGGTTTTCCCACATAGTGTCTATCTGAGTCGATCCTCCAAGCCCCTTTATAGCGGATCGGACAGCATTTTGGGTGGTGCTGCTTCTCTTGAATTGGAAAATAATTCAGACATAAGCGGTTTCTGAGTACACAGGTTTCATCAAGGAGGGCATTTGTGAGGAAGAAATATGTTCTTGAAGGGGTGGTACCATGTCTGTATTTGAAGAGGGGGATAGGGATGTTTTTGCCTCCAAAGGTATAGCAATAAGTGGAGATTTCCCTGTCTCTGAACAGATTTTATTTTCCTGTAAGTCTTGCACCAAATCTTTCTGCTGTAAGTCTGGTTTCCATTCTGGGGAATGCTGTGAGAGGGCAAAGTCTGCGTCCCAGGTAGGATCAGGCTTCCAGATGCCTGCCAAAGCTTGCTTCCAGCCAGCACCTCTAAGAGCTTTACCAGGGGACCAAGGTTCCTGAGCCTCTTCTTTGGGTAAAGGAGAAGGTTCTGATAAAACTGATGTCGGGATAACAGGTTTTGCTTGAGGTAGTTTTTTCTTGGAAAAAAAAATTCAGTGGCCCCAGTTTGGGAAACAACTGAAGATTGATAAATCACTTTAGGCTGTGCATGAGAATCCATAGTCCTAGGGTTTTTGAAAACGAACCCTGCTGATTTATCCAACAGTGCAGATTCTGGCTGATCAAATACCAATGCAGACAAAGTTTGGTGTAATGATTTTTGGGTCCCCGCAATAGGGCTTTCAATTTGTGAAACCTCCAGCGATGTAGGCTGTAGGCACCTGCTAGCACACTGATTGTACTGCCAGCCTGAACAAAAGCAGGGTTTACAATGGGAACCTTCTGTGTAGAAGTGAGGCTGGGAGGTATGTGGTCTCGCCCTACAGGGCCTTCAGAGTCAAATGTTTCAGCCGTAATTTTGACAGGGCCAACGCTACAGCTGTCAATGCAGGATTCCTCCTGCTGTAGAGATGGTAACACAGGCTGTGCGGCTGAGCGCCGATTCGAAAAGCCCTCAGGTGATTCAACTGCTTGCCTCTCCCTTACTCCCCAAACGCTCAAGTTTTGTTTCAAAATAGAAAGAGAATCAGGTTGCTGTGCACATTCATTTGTCAGAAAAGCAGATACATGCATAATACTCTCCGCTTCAACTGGGGGTTTCAAATTGCCAGAAATATGCTGAAAAGACTCACCACGCTCCACGGCGCTGTTCTCAGGGGTTAGTCCAGAGGAATTTTTAGTAGTAGTAATCGCACCATCTTTAGGAAGGGCAATATCGCAGATGAAGTGTGCAGCCGAGTTTTCAGGTCCCAAGCTGGGCTCGATCCTTGTGTCCATAGATCCGTGCTCATGCATCTCCGTTTATGCAACCAATATAGGGAATTTGTTCTTTTGTTTGCCCAACTCAACAACTGAATCTTCCCAAAGGACCACCGCATCGTGAAACTCCATATCAGAGTCAATGTCCTGAGTGTTCAAAGGACCAGCCTCCACGTTGCTCACTGTGGGAGTAGAGGCCAAAGCTCCCACTGTGCAGACGTCTTCCTCCTTCAGCAGCTCACTCCGAGTGGCCATCTTGGCAATGGCCCGTCCCCCTACTGGCCACAATGCAGCAGCAGAGTAGGGGAATTTCCCTGGTGTCCTGGCCGAATTTCCCACATTCAGTAAAAATTCCACAACAGCTTAATCTGGTTCAAGGTCAGTTGGCATTCATCTGTATCCCCCTCCCCCGGGTCGTGCCTGAAAATAGGCAGGATTTGTCTAGTGAACTTACCTGGTCAACAAAAATGAAATAAATAAATAAATACGCTGAAGCCTCACCTTGCAGACTGACAGCTAAGCGGACGATTAGCAGGTGGATTGTATCCTGCATTGACCTCTGCTATAGGCTGGTGGGTAGGGCTAAGGGCTCATACTACCCACCATACTGCTGCCTCTGTGGCTGCTTCCAGGGACGTCCCTATCCAGGAAATCTGCAGGGCTGCTTTCCTGGATGTCAGCATACATCTTCATTTCCCATTACCACAATGACCTTGAGTCACGCCGGGATGCTGGTTTTGGGGCCTCCGTTCTCCAATCTCTGTTCCCAAAGCAGGGGGTGTGTGCCTTGCCTCTGTGCTCCCAGAGAACTGCTAGGAGTCTGCCAAAAAGTGTGGATAACATCATATCCACGTCCCTAGAAAAACAGATTACTCACCTGTAACAGTGGTTCTAGGAGTGTTATATGATGTTTATCCTCACGGACCCACCTGACCTCCCCTGGTTTTGGCACACAACACTGCTTTCAGCGGGCAAGATCTGGCATCATGGGGTGGAGCCGAGGGAGTTACCACCTGGGTAGGTGAGCGGAGCCAGCTTGAAGACATTTCGGCCAGTCTTTAAGGGAAAGGTATCTGCCAGAAAGTTTGGATGGACATCATATACCACTCCTTGAACTACTGTTACAGGTAAGTAACCTGTTTTTTCTAACCAGCTTTCAGAGGCTGTAGATTGTCATACCTGGTTGTGATATCCACAGATCTGTTTATACACACTTGTGATATTGATTGTCATACAGGGGTATGACATCACAAATCCATTTATACACACTTGTGATGTCATTCTCATGTGTAATCAGATTTTTGGAATGTGAAGAAAGTGTCAGCTGCTATTTTTTTCTTCCACCCCCACACTCATAATTTCAGTGTTAAATGCACCCCATCAGACACACATTGTGGTCTGTAAATTTGACGTTGTAACACTTCCTTACATTTTAAACACTGAAAAAAATTATGTAAAATAAAATATGGGGATGGGGTAGTGTCAACCTTTTTTTTATGCTGTTTTAGTTTGTGATGACCTTGCAAACCACTCAAGATTTGGTCTTGTGGTTTGAGGTTATCACAAATCACAGGTGTGTAAAAATATGATCTTCCCTTGTCAGTCTTCACTATTCATTACTGCTTGGGTAGTGCCGGAGGGCACCACTTCAGGAAATTTTTTTGAAGTCTGATCCAACGGTGCTGCCCACGAGAGCGGCGCGCTGCGTCATGCGCGAGGGGTGGCTGTATAGTGCCGCAGACTCCTCCTCCACCTCAGTTCTGTTTCTCCCGCCATCAAGGCTGCACCTGCTGCGCGGTTAGGATTTTTCAGTACTAGTCCTAGTTGTCGTTTATCGACGCCGTTCCAGACTCCTCCTCCTCCTCCCTGCTTTTTCTCGACGTCATCACCGGTAAGACCGTTATTTTTCTTCTCTTTATTCGACGCTGTCGAGAGCTGTGCTTTGTTTTTGCCTTAATTGTTTCACATCATGTCAGGTTCGGGGGCAAAACGCAAGTCGAAGGCGGGCTGCACCCCTATGCGTCGGTGGTCCTGTGGCCGGCATTTTTCCGTCACGGACCGGCATGATGTTTGTCTCCGTTGCCTGGGACCCAACCATAATATGGATGAGTGCGATGCCTGTTTCTCAATGGACCGTCGCGTCCTGAAAGTCCGCGCGTTCAAGGTCGGCAAGGCTCTGCTGACTTTTGGGGGATGGCGCCGCTCCAGGGATTCCCAGGTAAGGTCTGTAGACCCTTCCTCCAGGTCCCCTCTCAGCCCTATACGGTCGTTAGAGGAGGAGGAGGCCTCCTCATCTTCTCTTGCCGAAGAGGAAGCCTCTTTCGCGGTGTCGGAGGAACGCCGAGGTCCCTCCCGGGGCTGTGTCGGGGACACCGCCCCGGCAGTCACCTCCTCGGGGGTGCAGGCTTCCCCAGTGTCAAGGCCCAGGTCTTCTGGGCCCGGCATCGGTGGATCCTTGACGCTGCCTTCCAGCGCTGTTTCAGATCCCGGTGCCGCTCATGGCGCCGGTGATCAAGACGGTGCCGTGTAGGCTCCCGGCGCTACCTGCGGCTCCGTGGGCCCAGTCGGTTCTTCTAGCGGTGCTGAGTCGGGTCCCGGCGCCAAGGACGGTGCTGTGCGTCTGGCTGGCGCCGTTAGGGTGTCGGGGCCGGGTCTTGGCGTTGCGGGGGTTCTAGGGTCATCCGGCGCCACCGCTGCCACCGGCGCCGTTCGCAGTACCGCTTCACTGGAGACCCCCGGGGTGGCCAGTATTGTGGTCCAGCTGGTCTCTTCCTCCTAGGAGGAGGATGATTCAGATGTGGACCCATCCTGGCACCCTGACTCTTCGGAGTCGGGGTCTCCGGTGGGACAAGGTGGTAGGCGGCCCAGCGCGCCTATTCCTCTGTCTCCGCTGCTGTCCTTCTCTGAGGCCTCCCAGGCTGGGGGTGGTCTGGGGTCCCTGGAGGGGATGGCGTGGAGGTGGAGTGAGGGACTCTTCCTGCTGGGGAGGTTGTGGCAGCTGCCGATCCCGGTGCTGCTGCACCCCCTTGGGCTGGGGGGGGTCGCTGGGGTCGAGGAGGAGGAGGGCGATCTTGGAGTCCGGGGGGTCGAGAGACAGGGTTCAGGCACCTCGGTCTTCACCTGCCACCCCTCGGGGGCAGGTAGAAGCCATAGCGCTGGGCCCCGTCTTTCCCTCTCGAGCCCCAGGGACCCCTCTGGTGGCGTTGCTGTGGGCTGCCCTTCTGGACCCATGCAGCCCCAGGTTCATCACAGGGGAGGATCCCCTACTAGGCTCTTCCAGGCTTCACATCCCCAGGGTTCCGTTCTGCGACCTGGTTTGTTGTCCAGGATCCCGCCAGCTCGGCCCCCGTTCCCCGGATTTCAGAGCCTCAGCAGAGAACAGTTGCCTCATCGTAGGTGCCCCTCTCCCATTCCTCTGCAGCCACCTCCCTCTCTCCCAGGCCATGTCGGTCCTACGGGCCCGTTATCCTGGGAGAAGTTCAGAAGCTCTGCGGCGGCCTTCCCCTCATGTTAGATACATGCATGAGTGGGTGTTTCGCCTATCCCCACCACCGCAGGAGTCCTCTGGACATTTGAGCTCTCCATCATCCTCGTCTCCCTCCTCCTCGGAGGGAGAGGAACCCACTGCTCATCTCTCTTCTGATGCTGATTCACTGAATATCAGCGATTCCTTTCGAGGATGGTGAGGGATCTTTGCACCTCTTTTGTTAGGCGAGACAATACCGAACGGGAGACGCATGAATTCCTCAGTGAATTCAGTGCCCACCACTTGGTGATACTTTCCTGGCCTATTCCCTTCCAGGAGGCATCTATCCATTCCTGGCAGTCGCCAGCCGCCCCTTCTCCAGCCCCGGCAGACTGCAGACGAAGGTATTGTGCCTCATTGGAGACTGTAGGTACTCTTCCCCAACCCGCCTTCGGGATTGGCATACCTAGAAACTCCCTCCGGGTACTCTCCTCAACCCGCCTTCGGGATTGGCATACCTAGAAACTCCCTCCGGGCACCACCGCCTGGTGCATGACCGTCCACCAGACTCAGATTCCCTACAATTTGATCGGTCGGGGCGAAGAGTGTTCTCTTCCTCTCGTGCGATGTTATGCATTGCATCACATCAGGCTCACCATGCTGCCTACAGTAGGCATTTGTGGTCGATGCTTTCCCAAATCTTAGCATCAATGCCTGATACAGAGCAAACCAGACAAGATATTGCCCTCTCTGCTATAGGTCTGGAGCTGGCAAGACACCAAGCATGGGCATCTTATGATGCCAGTGAGGTGGCTTCCAGGCTTGCAGGGACAGCGATCTGTATTAGATGGCGTGGCTTCGTCTGTCAAGGTTGTCACCGCTGGCCCAGCGTAGGGTGATTCGCTCTGCTTTCTGGGGGACCCATCTCTTTTCCTCCAGAGCTAGGAGACTTCTCCAGGGGCTTCCTCCGTCTCCACATCCTCGGGGGGGGGGGGCACCTCCTAGTTCTCCTCCACCATAGGCTTCTCACTTGATTAGCCCAGGGTCTTCCCCTTCTGTTTCCCACCAACAGGAGGCCTGGGGTCTTGCTCCTTCAGGGTTTCTTATCCCCCCCTTTTTCCGGGGGGGAGCTTGATACTCACCCAAGCAGTAATGAATGGTGAAGACTGACAAGGGAAGATATGAAAATTATGTACCTACCGTAATTCTTGATCTTCTCTTGTATCTTCACCATTCATTACTGATACCCACCCACCTTCCCCTCAGTGGCCTCCTACTATGGCATCTCCCCTTCCCTTCTCTTCCTCTCCTTTCCTTTGACCTTTATGCAAAAAAAAAACAAAAAAACAATACTGGTTTCCGTTCTTCTTGGACAGATCTTTTTTCCTCAAGGTAAAGGGGAACAAGTAGGACTTTTTCTCCTATCCTGAGGGAACTCTTTCTGACTGCCCTTAGGGGTGACCTCTGGGCTCCTTAGCCACGTTGTTCAGTTCACAGCTGAAGAGACCATCCCTCTTGGCTTGGCCTCAAAATTAAGATTCGCCCTGGCAGGCATTATTTAATTGTTAGCTCCTTCTGGTTGGTGCTTCTGCACTTCTTAAACTTGAACTGCTGCCCTTGCCTTGCCTTCAGGGAGTCTGATTGAGTTCCCACTCTATCATTCATACAAAGCTGCCTTTTGTAGGGCCTAAACCCTACCCACACACTTCAGTGTTAGCACTTAACAAGGTGCTAAGGGGCTTAACCCCCCCCCCCTTCATAGTTGGGCACTCTCCTTCCGGAACATATTTCTGTCCGGTCAGTCTGTAAGCTCTCAGCTAGAGTGTAGGTGGTTGGGATGATGAGAATATAGAGAATCTGCTGTTTTTGTCCATTCTATACAAGCGGTTCAGTTGAACCTTTTCTCACTCCTATTAAGAGGGATTCTTGTTCCCTTGGTTTTGGTTCCAAGATTATAACCCTCTCAGCCAATATATCGATGGGCAGTGTTTTCCCCTCTCAACATCCCTTCTTTCGTCTCTTTCTTCTTCTTCTTTTTCTTCCTTTTCTCTTTATCTGTTCCTCCCTTAGAGCCACCCCAGATGGGAGGCCTTGCGGTCCCTTAGGGTAGGTAGTCTCCCTCTTCTATCTGTCCTCTACCGGCTTATTCCTTCTTCAGTTTATATTCTTTCCTTTTCTGTCCCTCGGCTCTCTTGCCTCGCTCTCCCCTTTTTTTCCTTTACCCTTTGTTTCGCCTCTCTGACTACCAGAACTGAGATGGAGGAGGAGGAGGAGTTTGCGGCACCTAACGGCTAGCTCTTGTGGGCGCCGCCGTTGGAGCTGACTCCAAAAAAAAAAAAATAAATCTCCCGTAGCGGGTGCGCGCCTCCGACACTACCCAAGCAATACTGAATAGTGAAGACACAAGAGAAGATAAATAATTATGGTAGGTACATAATTTTCATTTCTTTCTAGGCTTATAGATGTGTTGTTCATCCACACTTCTTGGCATGTCCCTTTTCCTTTAAGGATCGCCGGTTGACGACTGTCTTGTTAGGACTCTGGTCCTTGTTTTCCCCAATGAGGAGACCCAGCTAGCTGGAAATCCTGTAGAGGAAGTGGTCCCCGACCCTGGGAAATCACTGGTCCCGCCGGTGTCTCCCGAGCAACCGAATCGGCATGGCCAATCTCAATCGAGGTCCAGGACCCCCTCGACTGAGAGGCTGAGGAAGAGCCACAAGCGCTCTAAAAAGAGGCGATGCCATCAGTCATCTTCGTCCTCCTCGGATGAGGCGAGGCTTCGGCGGAAACTTCTTTGGCGCTACGAGGACCTCCTGTGGCAACAGCTGATTTTGACCGGGCACAGGCCGACCCCGGCTTCTACCACGGCGGTGCCAGCTTTCACTTCCCAGGCGGCCGCTCGCCGGAGCAGATTAAGTCGGTTCCCCTGCCCGCTGGGCAGCGAAACCTCTGGTCTGGCCTAATCGGTCTCTCCACCGATTGTGGTGGAACCACCGCCCAAGCAGCCTGTGGGAGGGGCTTCTTCTAAGGTAGCTAGACCAGACACAGGGCTTCCCCGGCGTCTTTTGGTCACCGTCACCCCGGACCGCCCTCAGCGGGTTGAAGGTGACCTGGGTGGTCAACTGTTGTATTCAGATTCCTCAGATTCGGATGAAACTGGCGTGGATTCTCACCCAGGGGATGACGAATCGGCTAGTGGGATTGAGACGGAGGAAGGTCCTTCGTCTTTTCAGGGCATTCTTTGCCTCATCTCTGAGTCTACAGGGATGCCTCTGGAGCCCATCCAGAAAAAGGCGGAGTACCCTCTTACAGATATCCTCAAGAGAGGGGATACCCCGACGGAGGTCTTTCCTGTGGCCGAGGCCATAGTTGGCCCGGCCTTAGAACTTTGGCAGTGCCCTGCCTCTTGTTCAGCTCTATCTGCCCGCATGGCCCACAAGTATGCGGTACCCTTGGGGTCCCTTGCGGGTTTCACGGTGCACTCTTCGACCGAGAGCCTTGTGACCGCCTCTGTGTTCAGGCGTACTGACAGTTCTGCTAACACTGATCGGCTTCCCGAGAAGCAATCCAAAAACTTGGCTAATTCGGCTCGGAAGGTCTGTGTGGCCTCTGTCAGTCAAGTTCAGCCATCGTCATGGCACACTTCTCCCATGCCCTCTTGTGGTCTTTGGCTGAAGTTTTCCCACATCTCCCTGTGGGCATGCAGACCACGATCAAGCTGGTCGGGACCAGGGCCGGGCTGTTGCCAAACAGCAGCTCCAAATGGCCCTAGACATTGGGGACTTTTGTGCCCACTCGTTGGCAGCCGCAGTTGCCTCTCACTGCAGGGCTTGGCTGAGGCTCTCCTCTTTCCTGGCAGATACTCAGCACAAACTAGCTGATGTGCCTTTCCTGGGCACCGATCTCTTCAGCCCAGGTGTGGCTGGTCACCTTCAGCGTATTGAGCAGTCCAGTGCCACCTTGGACACCACTTTTGCTTAAGGTTCTTCGAATAAGAAGCAGCAGAAGTAGTATTTTTGGCACTCTTCCCCTGTGGCCCAGAGACCCTCCTTTCAAGGAGGACAGTAGCACTAGCAGGCTCAAGCTTGGCACCCTTGGCCCAAGACTGAGCCTTTCTAGGTCCATAAAGTAGGCCGAGGTTCAGGTCCTGGATCCTCCTCCTCCTCCAAGCCTGCTCAGTGACGGGGCGGGAGCTACCACCCTCTCTCACATCACGCAAGCTCTGGGCCTTCCCGTGGGGGGCCGGCTCTGCCACTTCCTTTCCGCCTGGTCCGTTATCACCACAGACAGGTGGGTCTTGGAGGTTGTTGGTCAGAGACTGTCTCTAGAATTTGAGCAGTACCCTCCAAGCTGAGCCCGTGCCCCGCAGGAGGAAAGAGTATCTGCCCACACTCAGCCGGCTCTCCGAGACGACATCGCTCAGCTTTTCTTCAAGGAGGCAGTAGCTCCAGTGGCGGATTCTCCAGCAGACCCAGACTTTGTCTCCAGGGATTTTCTGGTGCCTAAGTGGACCGGGGACTGGCGCCCCATTCTAAATCTGCATGACCTGAATCCGTATCTCAGGTCACGCACCTTTTGGATAGTCACTCTGTCCCAGATCATACCATCCTTGGAGCGAAACATGTGGTTCTGTTCATCTGATCTCCAGGACGCATAACTTCATGCCCCAATCCATTTGTCTCATTGGCGGTTCCTCCGCTTCAGAGCCAAAGGGACCCTATATGAGTTCCGAGCCGTGCTGTTTGGCCTGTCATCGGCCCCACAGGTCTTCACCAAATGCATCGCAGTGGTGGCAGCCCATCTCAGGCATTGGGGGATTAGAATTTACCCCTACTTCGACAACTGGCTCTTAGCAGGTCCCACCCAGCAGGAGGTGGAGCGGTCCAGGGTCCTGGCCCTCCAGACCTGCTCCCAACTCGGCCATTTGATCACCGAGGCCAAGTCGGAACTCGTGCGCTCCCAGGTGAAGTGCTTCATCGGGGCAGAGCTCGACTCTCGTCAAGCCAGAGCTCAGCTCCCGGCAGACAGGGCGGAGGATCTTCTTGGACATAAAGTCTCCACCACTCATTCACACTAATGGGAACTGTGCCGGAGGCACTAGGACCCAGCGGGAGCAAACTTTTTTGCCAGAGGGTTGGTGCTGGAGATGGAGCCATGAGCCTCAGCTCGTGCGGTAATGACTATCTTAGCGTCGACCCTCCAACTGGCTCAGTTCTTTTTTTTTTTCCCGCCGTCAGGTGCACTTCAGTGACGACGTTGCTCGCCCGCCGGGAGTCAAACTAGCAGCGTAGTTTTCAGTTTTATTGTTTTGTAGTAATAGCTCGAATAAGTATTGCTTAGTTTATTTATTCTTATTTAAAGAAGTAGTCCTAGCCTACATTGACGGAGTTGACCATGAGCGGGTCAAGTGGCGGTAGGGAGACTTCGTATGAAAGCTGTTCAGTCAGCCGGGCTGGGTCCAGTCCGCTGCCTTCTCCGGAGGGGGAAGGGGTCTGACAATGGACAGTCCAATGCCTGAGGGGGTGGGCGGTCCCCTCGAAAGCATAAAAGTAAACGGTCGCACTCTCTGCACCGCTCGGCCTTGAGCTCTGCTTCGGCCCACAGGTCAAGAAAGAGAAGGCATCACTCGTAGTCACCCTCTGATATGATTGCATGTAGGCAGTCAGTTATTGGGGCTAGTTGCCGGTCTCCTCCTTTGGAGTCGCCAGTTTCTGTTTCTGATATCCGACATCTTCGACATCGGAGCCCTACCCCGCCCTTTGGTAGGTCTTCAGATGAGCGGTCCACTCACATGGCTGCAGTGCAGGGGGCGACACGGATGCCTCTTTCTCCTAGTATTCATCTTCGTTTCTCCTCAAATCCTGTTTTTCGGAGTCTTGGGATGTTTTCAATGCCCTCGGCATTGATGGCGCACTCTGCGCCGTCTTCGGCGCTGATGCATCTGTCAGAGCCGTTGCATTTCTCGGCGCTGTGTGGCTTCTTGGCGCCATCTTTGGTACTTTCCGGCGCCATGTGGCCTGTCGGTGCCGTCTTCAGCGCCGTCCGGCCTCTCGGCACTGTGCAGCTCCTCAGCACTGTGTGTGTTTTCAGCGCCATGCTCTTCTTCAGCGCCGAGACCTGTTAGGATGTCATCCAGTCTTCAGGACTCCTCCTCTTTTTAATCCTTTTCCTTCCTCATTTCTTTCTGATTTTTACTCCTTTCCTGTTCATACAGTCCCTCCTGGACTGTCAGGAGATGACATTGAGTCTGACCCAGACCTTAGGCTGGGAGATGATGTGGAAGGAACAGGATCTATTCCTGCTGCAGAACCTGTGGTCAAGGACCTGTCTTTTAAGTCTCTGCTGAAAAACTTGAATTCCACTCTTTCTCTCCAAACTACGGATATCGATCCTGGGAAACTGTTAAGACTCCAGTACCTCCATGTTCTGGAGATCCCTATGGATTTGACTCCTCCGGTACAGCCCTCCTTTGAGACGCTGTCTCAAATGGTATGGAATAATCCTGCTTTCATTCCTTCAGTGGCTAAGTCCATAGATAGGAAATATGCTGTTCCCAAGGATCGACCCATTTTGGCATCCCAAGCCTTTGCGGATCCTATTGTAGTCTTGGCAGAGAATGATGAGGTCGTCCTTCCCCAGACTACTACAGCTCGACGTATTAACAAAGAATCTCGTAAGATAGACACTTTAGGTAAGAGAGTCTTTGCTGCTTCCACCCTAGGTATGCGTATTGCCAGCTACCAAGGCTATTTCTCTCAATATGAGTATATCCTTTGGCATTCGCTCAAACAAATGGTTGAAGCTCTACCGGAGTCAGACACTAATTGAGAGCTTCTTCAAACCATAACCAGGGGTAATGAGTCCAACAACCAGCAGGTTAAAGCAGATATGGACGCCTTCAATACTGCCTCCCAAGCGGCGGCGGCTGGCATTTGTACCCGCCGTCATTCCTGACTGTGCACTTCAGGTTTCACGAATGAAGCACAGCAACAGGTAATGGTGTTGCCTTTCGATGGTGTGTACCTCTTCGGCCCTCAAGTAGAACAGGCTCTAGAGGCTACACAAAAGACTAGGTCAGCCATTAAATTGTCTCGACCTCCTCCTGTTCCCCTCTCGTGGGGGTGTTAATAAATGCCAGTTTCATAACCGTCAGTCCTTTTGAGGCAAGGGCAGGGGAAGTTTTAATAAAAACCAAGCCCCCCAGCCTCAAAAGAAAACGCAGCAGAAGGCACAAGGACCCAAAGCGCCTAGTGCCGCCTTCTGAGTTGTTGGCCCAAGTCCCACCTCAGCTGCCCGAGGTGGACTCTTCCTCAGCGGTGGGAAGTCATCTGACTCACTTCTACAATCAGTGGAAGTCCATAACCTCGGACAAATGGGTCCTCCGGGTAATCCGTGAGGGGTATTCCCTCAATCTTTTGGAGATCCCTCCAGATCGTCCCCCCAGACAACAGCCCAGGCTGTCAACTCTTCAGTCAGATCTTCTTGCCTCCGAGATACAGGGCCTTCTGAGCAACAGGGCAGTGGAAGTAGTTCCTCTGCATCAACGGAACACAGGGTTCTACTCCCATTACTTTCTGGTTCCAAAGAAAACCGCCGGCATGCGCCCCATTTTGGACCTCAGGAAACTTAACAAATTCCTTCCCAAAGAGAAATTCAAAATGATATCACCAGGAACCCTGTTACCTTTGCTTCATCAACATGACTGGTTAGCCTCCCTGGACATGCAGGATGCTTACCAACACATTCCGATTCACCCAAAGCATCACAAATACCTAAGGTTCGTGGCTTTGGGACAGCATTATCAGTTCAGAGTCCTACCCTTTGGGCTATCCTCTGCGCCGCGCGTTTTTACAAAGTGGTTTGCAATTCTCACAGCGCATCTTGGAAAAATCAGAATACGGGTGTTCCCATATCTGGACGATTGGCTTCTAGCAAGTCCTTCCAGTCAGGGAACTCCAGACGCCATAGCCACGGCTTCACACTTTCTTATGTCCATGGGAGTCCTGCTAAACCTCAAAAAAATCACAGCTGCAGCCCTCCCAGAGGCCCCTTTTCATAGGAACTCTTCTGGACACCTCCTGTGCAAAAGCATTTCTTCCAGAAGACAGGAGGAGAGATATCCTTCAGATGGCCCGTTACATCGGAGAGAGCAGCTCGGTTTCAGCTCCCTCGATGCAGTGGATGTTAGGTCTCATGGCATCATCGGTGTTCACTGTACCCCTAGCACGCCTTCACATGAGAACATCTCAATGGATGCTCAGTACTCAGTGGTCCCTGACCACTCACCCTCAGTCCTTTCTCATCAAGGTGACAGAACCTCTGAAGAGATCCCTCACCTGGTGGTCGCAAGAGGACAATCTTCTGGAAGGGTACCTCTTTGCTCCTCTGGATCATCAGATTTCCATTACCACAGACGCGCCCCTGTTGGGGTGGGGAGCTCACTGTCAGACTCCACACTCAAGGTACGTGGACGCAGGACAAGTCCCAGCTTCACATAAATGTCTTGGAAATGAGAGCCATCCTTTATGCAGTGCGGGCTTTGAAGGAGATTCTCTGTCACAAGAACATTCTCCTTCATACGGACAAAAAAGCGGTGATGTATTACATCAACAAGCAAGGCGGTGCTGACTCTTACCCCTTATGCAGGAAAGTGAAGAGGGTGTGTGGGAATGGTGCTTGGAGCACAAAGCTCTAATTCATGCGGTCTATCTGCCGGGAGTGCAGAACGAACTGGCAGACCGTCTCAGCAGAACAGAGACAGATCCTCACGAATGGTCTCTCGACTCAACCATAGCTCAGTCACTATTCGCAGAGTGGGGGAACTCCAGACCTGGACCTTTTTGCATCCCCACTCAACAGAAAACTGCCTCTCTTCTGCTCCAGAAATCCAGGGCCTGGCATTTTCTGTCAGGATGCGTTCAGTCTGCGGTGGACAAAACTCTTTCTATATGCCTTTCCGCTTCTTCCTCTAATTCAGAGAGTACTTCTCAAATTCGAGTCCCAGGGGGACAAAATGATCCTCAGTGCTCCCTTCTGACCTCAAAAGATATGGTTTCCACTACTCAACAGTATGTCGGAAGCTCCTCCGAAAGCGCTTCCCCTTCAGACGAACCTTCTGACTCGGGCCTGTGGTCCATCCCAACCTGAGGTTGCTTCACTTTCACGCTTGGCTCCTGAAGAGATAGACGTGAACAGGTTCAATGTCTCTCGCAGGGTTTCAGATATTCTTCTGGCTGCGCGCAAGCCAGCCACTAGGAAAACTTACACAGCCAAATGGAAGCGTTTTTCGCTCTGGTGTGCAAAATACTCTTTGAATCCCTTTTCCTGCCCACCAGATAAAGTTTTAGAGTACCTTTTAGACCTCTCAAATTCAGGTCTGCAGTACTCTACAGTTAAGGTTCAGTTTTGTGCCATTTCAGCTTATCATGAGCCGGTACTTTCCTTGTCACTGGCTCAGTTACCTGTGGTTAACAGGTTCCTTAAGGGGAATTCTGCATACTGGACCTCCTATAAGACGTCCAGTCGCAGCCTGGGACATTAATCTTGTGCTAGACGTGCTCACTCGAAAACCTTTCGAGCCTCTATCTACCTGTGAGTTAAAATTTCTCACTTGGAAAATGGCCTTCCTAGTGGCCATTACCTCAGCCCGCAGGGTCTCTGAGATTCATGCCTTGGTCACAGAGCCTCCGTATACTGTATTTCGTGAGGACAAAGTAGTTCTTAGAACCCATCCTAAGTTTCTCCCTAAGGTTGTTTCAGAATTTCATCTAAACCAACCTTTGGTCCTTCCTACTTACTTGGCAAACTTCCAAAATTAAGGAGAGCGTTCTCTTCATTCCTTGGACGTCAAAAGAGCTTTGCACTTCTATTTAAATAGAACAAAAGACTTTCACAAAGCTCAACAACTGTTTGTTTCCTTTGGCGAGACCTGGCTGGGTCAGCCTGTTGCTGTCAGATGTATTTCAGCATGGCTGGTGGCATGCCTTCACCAATGTTATTCCATGGCGCAGATTAAGCTGGAGGGCAGAGTGTACGCTCACTCTACTAGAGTGGTCGTGGCATCCCTAGCGGAAATCCGCAATGTGCCCATTGCAGATATTTGCAATGCGGCTACCTGGAGCTCAGGGCGCTTTCGTCAAACACTATGTCCTGGATGTCCATGCCAGACGACATCTTTCTTTTGGCAGAACCATCCTTATTGGACTCCTGCCCTAAAACTGCGAGCTCTTGGTCTCTGCTGCTGCCCTCTCGGGGGATTATTAGTTCGGTACTCTCCCATTAGTGTGAATGAGTGGTGGAGACTTTATGTCCAGGAAGATATGGAAATTACGTACCTACCATAATTCTTGATCTTCTTGGACGAGTCTCCACCATTCATTCACACACCCACCCTCCATCCCCCGAGCTCACCTCTGTTGTTGGTCTTCACTCCCTCAATCTTTAGGCTGTGAAGACTTCTTTGTTGACCCTTCTTATACGGATCGTCTGGACTATCTTGTGTCCAGTTTTTGGTTAGGCTATCCTTCTAGGTTGGTTACTCTGCACCTCCTTGGGGGGAAAAAGGTACTGAGGCGGTTGGAGGGTCGACGCCGAGATAGTCATTACCGCACGAGCTGAAGCTCGTGGTGCCGCTCCTTGCGGCTCCATCTCTGGCACCGACCCTCTGGCTAAAAAGTTTGCTCCCGCTGGGTCCTAGTGCCTCCGGCGCAGTTCCCATTAGTGTGAATGAGTGGTGGAGACTCATCCAAGAAGATCAAGAATTACGGTAGGTAAGTAATTTCCATTTCTCTCCTTCTTTGCCCAGTCATTTCTGGTTGGGCAATTGCGCCCAGCCTGGGACTATCTACGCCTTCTGGATTACATGGCAGCGTGCACCTCCGTGGTCCATTGGACCCAGTGGCACATGCACCCCCTTCAGTGGAAGCTGGCTGCCCAGTGGACTCAGTGCCACGGTCATTTTGACCAGCTGATCACTGTAACCCAGAAGATGTGGGACGCTCTCCAGTGGTGGACTGCCCCAGACCAGTTGCAGGAAGGGATTCCATTTGTCCACCCCGAGCCAACTGCCATCCTCACTACCAATGCCTCTCTCTTGGTCTGGGGAGCCTACATGGGGGACAAAAGGGCCTATGGGTTGTGGACCCACGAGGAGTCCCGATACCACAGCAACCTGTTGGAGCTCAGAGCAGTCAGACTGGCACTGTCAGCTTTTGCTCCTCAGCTCCGGGTCAAGTGGTTCAAGTCCAGATGGACGATACCACGACCATGTACTACCTCAACAAGCAGGGTGGCACGCATTCCTGTCTGCTTTGCAGGGAAGCGCTCCACAACTGGACCCTTGTTAGCCGTCTGGAAGCAGATCTTCTAGCCATTCATGTGACAGAAGCCTCAAACCATCTGGCGGATGCTTTTAGCCACTTAGGCGAGACATCCAATGAGTGGTCTGTCCATCCAGAAGTAGCTTACAGCCTATTCTCCCACTGGGGCAAACCAGTGGTGGACCTGTTTACCTCCAGGGACAACACCAAGCTGAGGCTGTTTCATGCCCACCCCCCCATCAGCAGGGTTCACTGCAGGGGGATGCCTTCTTGAGGCTGTGGACCCCAGGCCTCCTCTACGCCTTCCCTCCATTTCCCTTGAGCCACAGGGTGCTCATCAAGGTGAGAAGGGACAAGGCGAAGGTGATTCTGTTAGCCCCAGACTGGCCGCTCCAGTTCTGGTATCCAGATCTCCTCAGCCTTAGCTGCAGGCCCTTGGAACGGCTTCCAGCACGCCTGGCCTTGATCTCTCTCAGTCAGAGGGAAGGTATACCATCCGGATCTTCAGTCCCTGCACCTCACAGCCTCGTACCTGAGCAGCTAGAGTTGCAGGCTTTGGGTCTTTCTGAGGATGTCCTCACCATGATGGAGGCATCCAGAAAGGAATCGACCAGGAAATATTATGCCTTCAAATAGAAAAGGTTTTCCAGTTGGTGTCAGGGCAAGGGCCTCAACCCTCTGTCTTGTCTAGTGGCTGACATTCTCTACTACCTTTGGTCTTTGTCCAAAGGGGGTCTTCGGTCATCGACCCTTAGGGTGCACCTGGCAGCCATCTCTGCTTACCAGGAGCTGGGCCGGTCAGCCGATGGCGCAAGAGACAGTGGTCAGGTGCTTTTTCAAAGGCCTGGATCACATATCCTCTCCGGTGCGTGAACCTCCACCTCCGTGGAATCTTCTGCTGGTACTGGCAAAGCTTATGAGCAAGTCATTCAAACCAATACACAAGTGTGCCTTGTCGTGGAAGAAAGCCTTCCTGGTGGCTATCACGTCTGCCAGAAGGACAGGAGAGCTCCAGGCGCTCTCTGTGGACTCCCCTTATCTGGTCTTCCACAGGGACAAGGTTGTCCTACGCCCCCACCTGAAATTCCTTCCAAAGGTGGTGTCAGAGTTTCACCTTAACCATGTGTTAACTCTGCCCGTACTACCTAATTACACCTCGGAGGCCGGTACAGGCTCCATACTTTGGACCTGAGATGAGCTCTCTCCTATTATAAGGGAGGATGGCGGAAATTCAGGAAGGGATTGCCAGCTGTTTGTCACCTACGCTGAAGCCGCTTCTGGCAGACCTGCAGTAAAACGGACTATTGCAAGGTGGATTACATCTTGCATAAGTCTGTGTTACGAGTTGGAGGGCATGGATCCTCCCAGAGGGATGAGAGCTCATTCTACCTGCCAGACCGCTGCATCAGTGTCTGTTTCCAGGGACATCCCTATCCAGGAAATCTGTCAGGCTGCTACCTGGAAGTCAGCGAACACCTTCAGTACTTAGTACCACCTCGACCTTGAGTCACGCCAGGATGCTGGTTTTGGGGCCTCAGTTCTCCAGTCTCTTTTCCCCAAGTAAGTATCAGTGGAGGTGTGTGTGCCTCAACTCCCTCCTCCCGGAGAACTGCTAGGAGTCTGCCAAGAAGTGTGGATGAACAACATATCCATAATCCTAGACAACAGGTTACTCACACCTGTAACAGTAGATCTTCTACGGACTGGTCTCTTGCAGTATGTCATTACTTCTGGGAGGTTCTACCAGGTGTCGCTGTCGCACGGCAGCTTCTTCTAGCAGTCTTCCATGGGGGCCATCCACACAACATCGCTTTCTGTGGATGTGTATAAGAGTGGGCGGGCCCCAGTACCCTCTGTTCATGTTCTTGCCAGCTTCTGCTCGCACAGTCAGTTCTTCTGACCTCCTGGGTTGCAGTCTTGAACTTGAACCGAATTTCTTCTTTTGGCTCTGGGACCTGGAACTTGCTCTCAGCACCCCCGGACTCCCATTGCTGGCCTGTGACCCAGTCACAGTATCCCTGCTGCTCCCTGACTCTGGCCTTCTGGCTGGGTCTGGAGCTTCTCTTGGCAAAGCACATTTCTTCTACTGCAGACCTGGTGTTCCATTAGTGCTCACGGTACACCTGCTGTCCTCCAGCCCTGGCACTTCTTGCTGGGTCTTGGGTTTTCCTCATGGCTGATTGCCACAGCTCAGCCAGGCCGGAACGGACCTCGGGAGGTCGCCTTCAAGGCTCCTGGCCAAGGGCTCTCTTTCCAGGCATTGGAGGGTGAGGGATTCACACTCCTCACACTCCCTTCCTCTTGTTCTGTCGACTATGGCTCCTCTGTCATTGACGGTACCTTCATCATCGATGGGGCTGCTCCCGCTGTCGATGGAGCCTGATGGGCTTTTTGAATCATCGACGGGGCTTGTTTCTGAAAGTTTTCCTTCGACAAGAAGTGTTGCCCCATTGACGGCATGGTCCTCGTCTATGGTAATGCTTCCCCTGTCGACACATGTTCTTTCATCTCCCTTGTTGACGAGAGCTCCTCTCACATCGACGGAACATGTTTCTCCTGTTCACTCATTGACAGAGCCCCTTTCTTCATCGACGGAACGCTCCTTGTCGACGGGGCAGCCTCTTCCATCGACGGGATTGCATGCCTTGCATGCCTCGTCGACGGGTCAAGCCTGGCCGATGGAAAGAGGGTCTTTTGCCCTCATTGACGGGCTGATTCCACCATCGATGGAGGGCCCTCTCCTCATTCCCTTGTCAGCAGGGATTGCCTCTCTGCTCGATGATGGGGCTTCCCACCCGGACTCCCCTGCTCGGGGCCTTCCTTCTTTGCCCCCACTTATCCCGGCACGGGTGGCATCTTGGGTTCCCCACCAGCCTTCGCGCCCTTGGCACGTCTGTTTCTGGGCCTTCGGCCCCGCTGCATGGCCTTTGCTCTGCTCCCTTGCTCCTTTCCTGGTCCACATGGGTAGGGGTGCCTTCCCTCGCTGCTCAGGGTCGGCACTTCCTGAGCTGGCCTGCCCTCCTCCCCATGCCACCCCTGGGCATCCTCTGTCCCTGGACCCGTCACATGCTCCGGGCATTGTCTGCATTGTGCTGGAGGTCCTGCGAAGCCTGGGTCAGGGTCCGGCTTCATCCCGTTCCTTCTCCCCATCGCCCGAGTGCTTGCACTTGGACCCGGCGCTTCCCGCCTGGTCCACCCCTCCTCCCTGCTGTTGATCAGGACTCCTTTCTTCGGGACCTTGTTGCCTACCTCGACGTTCCCGAGGAGGCTGCCCTGGTGGCCCCGTCCTTGATTCCTGTGTATTTTAACGCACACTCTCATGTTTGGTCTTGTCCTGCCTCCACCCAGCCTGCTCCTGGTGGCACTGATTGGCTCTACCATGCCGCTGCTGACCACCCCTACTTGTACTCCTCACCTGTTGTGGACTCGGTCGTCAGGGTGGTGGCCTATGACCGGACCGCCTGACCTCGCCATACCAGTTCCGTGCCGCCGGATGCTGATTCCCGGTGCATGGATTTATACGGCATTCGGGTTTATTCTTCCAGTACTTTGCTACTTCTAACTCTTAATATCCTGGGTCATACGGTCCAGTACCTTCGCACTCTTGGTGCCTTAGCATTGGACCTCTTATCCGACTTCCCTCCCTCCTCTGAGTCGATCAGGCTGGCTCAGCCACTCTCTGCCATGAGCTGCCTTGCACATCACCTGCTCCATGCGTACGTCGATGCTTTTGATGCATCAGCCCGTCTTTCGGCCACTGGCATCGCCCTTTGGTGCTTTGCCTGGTTGCGGATTTCAGGTTTGCTGCCCGATGTCCAGCTGTTGGTCGCCAGCGCCCCTTTTTCTGGGAACCTGTTGTTTGGCCCTGGTGCTCAGGCCATCCTTGATTCCCTTTTAACTTCAGGGCATGCTCTTCTTTGGTCTCTTCAAAGACCTCTATCCCGCCCCCAGGTACCATCCCTACTCCCCTGTGGGCGGGCTGTCTGGTTCCTGGCCCCCTTGCTGGGGTGCCCCTAGGGACCACGGTAGGGCCTCCGCAGGGGGTGGCTCAGTCTGCCCCTCTGCGGCGTTCCCATCTCTCGCTTGGGGCGGAACTCGCTACTGCACCCTAAGCCGCTTTCACGGTATCCCCCACCTCCTCTTGCAAGCCTTGGAGGCGCCAAGGGATCTGTTTGTTTCTTGGAGGCTTGCTTCCGAACTGGACGCTTCACTCCTCCCTGTGGATCTGTTTGGAATGCCTGCTTCTCTCCTTCCTGGAGCCCTTCAGTTGTTCCTTCCTCTGACCTTCTGGGATGTGTTTTCCCAGGTGCTCCTTCTCTGCTGTCTGATCCTCTCTACTTGTATGTTTCTGAATTTGACTCTATGCCAGGGCCTGTTGACCTCTGTCTCATCGGGATGCATCACTGTGCCTGGCCGTCTGCAATTCTGTTTATGTCATGCCACCTGGCTTCACCTAAGGGTTTGAGTCAGGACATGGTGGTTCGATTGGTCCTTACCCCACCCTGCCTCTGGGGGTGCGGTTCAAGTCTTTTCCTACAGGTTTGAATTAGAACATTGTGATTACTTTGGTCCTTACCCACCTCGGCCTATTTGCCGTGGGGGCTGCGGCTCAAGTTGCCCTTTCTTGTGGCTTTGTCTTTCTTCCCATTTGGATTTTACTGCTTGGGAATCTCCCAGAAGTCATGATTTACTGCAAGAGACCAGTCCATAGAAGATAGTATGGTTATGTAAGAACTTACCGTAACAGTAGATCTTCCAAGGACTGTCTCTTGCAGTAAGTACCCCACCCTCCATCCCACTGCCTTCTTGCCTTGAATCTGCAAATCAGGACTATGAGTGGGATAGCTATTGTGTTTTTCTGGCCCTCGTTTACCTCGGCCCGGGCCATGCTCGCCAAAGCCGGCAGTGAATAGAGGGTACTGGTGGCCACCTACACTTACACACATCCACAGGAAGTGATGTTGTGTGGACAGTCCCCATGGAAGACTGCTAGAAGAAGCTGCCATGCGACAGTGACACCTGGTGGAACCTGCCCGAAGTAATGACACTGCAAGAGACAGTACTCAGAAGATCTGCTGTTATGGTAATTTCTTACATAACCGTACTTTCTAGGAGTAGTATATGTTGTTCATCCACACGGACCCACCCAACCTCCCCGACTGTGAACGCACACCTGGCTTCCAGCGAGCCAAGATCTGGCATCATGGGGTGGAGTTGAGCGATATACCACCTGGGTGGGTGGGAGGAGCCAGCTTGAAGACCTTCCCGCGATCCTTTAAGGGAAAGGGACATGCCAAGAAGTGTGGATGAACGACATATACCACTCCTAGAACTACTGTAAAAGGTGAGTAACCTGGTTTTTTTTTTTTTTTTAATCCTCTGTTTTTGGTTGTAGGCTATCCCAACCAGCCCTCTTCAGATGGCTCCCCCAGCTCGGGTACCGGCCTTCTGCGGGACTTACGCCACCACTTGTCCAGGACCCCTGTGTGGTTGGTGGGTGTAGTGGTCAGCAGTGTAGAGCCTGCGAGTTCACTATCCTACCGGCTGGGGTTATTTTCCTCCCTTTTCTCTGCTTGCTTGCAGTGATGTTTGTGGTGACGCATGGCATGCTACCGGCGTCTATGTCCAGGCTCTCTTGAGTGTGCCGCTGCTGCTCTACCATCCAACCTCAGCAAGGTGGCAAGCATGCAGTGTTGCATGCTGGTTCCCTCCTCGAAGGAGGAGTGTTGCCCAGAAAAGATTGTTCCTCCATCCCCTGGCCAGCGTGTGAGTGCTCTGGGTCTGTTTCTGAACCCAGGTCACTGGCGTATTAAGTGGTAGCACTACCGCTGTGCTAATGGGCCAGCTGTATAAAAGTATCTTGTAGTAACTGGTGAGTCCCTTTATTACACTGCTTATCAGTGTGCTCAGACTCTGTTGTTACAGCGCTTGGAGTGCTGGCGCTTCACTTTCCCTATTGTTAAACATGATTTTTGTGTTTATGTCCCTGCACCAGCTATTATGTAAAGTAAAACATAAATGACTGTAGAATAAATAACGTTTTTTTTTTTAATACACCGTTAGCGTGATGCCCTCCTAAACCTCTTGAGCTTCATATTCTACATATAATAAGGGGCCATCAATTTTTTTCTATGGCTGAAACCAGTAAAAATGGAAGATCTTACTTTGAGTTTGAGCTCCTGTAGCAGGCTGCACCTTAAGGATTATGCCACCAGGCACTAGGACTCAACGGAAAACTTCTTGCTAGCAGTACCCAGCTGGGGCCCGCCCCTTATTGTGGTCTGCCCACTGACATCACCCTCTATATAAAGGGGGTGGTCCCCAGGCCCACCCCAGTTCTTTTCCCTTTGTTGACACATGCGCTTCGGCTCCTCTGACGCCTCATTGCATCTGTTGACTGCCATTTTGTGCTTCTTGTTAGCGTACCTGTTATTTCTCAAAAGACTCCATTTATTCGATTTAGTTTGTTGTCTTCGTCATCTTCTTCCTCTACCAAGCAACAAAAATCCAGGTGTCTGTGCAGGCGGCAGATTCCGGCGAAAGACGACCACGCTCAGTTCCTCTTCTGCTTGGGGCCTGACCACAATGTTAAAGCCTGCCCAGACTGCAGTAAATTTAACCAGTGGACCAGGTCCCGTCGCCACAAGACACTCCAGGCCTACCTCATGGAGCAGCAGCTCCCTGCCCTTCTACAGCCGTCGAAGGCCAGCTCCTCAGCCTCCCAGTCGACGACTTCCCATAAGGAGAGACAAGCAGGAGGCACCATCACCGGGAAAAAAGAGCACAGTAGGTCGGAGTCCCGCTCCACTTCTCCTCATTAAAGGAGAAACCTTCCGTTCACACACTGGCTAGAGGCAGACTCTGCCCCCCCCCGCCAGCCTCGTTTCCTCCGGCCTGCCATTGATGAAGGCTCCCGCACTTAGTCTTTCGGTGGGTGAGAGTTCTTCAGGGCAAGGGTCTTTGGGTTCCTCCCTGAGCCTTAGGCCCTTCCATCATTCAACGGGGTCTAAGGCCGGGCATCTGCCAACAAGTCTCAGGCATCTTCTGCCTCTAGTTCGTCATCAGCTTCCAATGACTGACGCAGATGCCAGGAACATTCCTGCTCCAGGGAGCGCTCTTCCCCCCTGAGGGAAGTCATCAGTGTGACAGGGTGGAATAGGACCCTGTCCCAGTTCTGGAGAAAGTGTTTGAATGTAAGGATCTGTTCTTTCTTTTATTGTTTCTTCTCTGTCTGCTCGCACAACCATGTGTCCTGTGAGACCTAGGTCTTGATCACCCCAACAGTCTTGCAATTATTTGCCTCTTACAATCGCACAGTCTTCCCCTGCTGTTTGTCTTTTCCTCCCTTGCATATCTGTTGTTGTAAAAATATATTCAAGTCATTGTATGGAAGTGTAACTGATATTGGGATTTTTTTGTTTAGAAATTATATAGTGTTAATTTTTGAAATGTATATAACTGTGGTTTGAGATGATTGAAAAAAGCTGTTGAAAAATCAAGAGGTTACCTTAGTGCAATTTTTTATTTTTTTTTTGCATTATTTATTTTATTCACCCCTCCGTTCCCGGGATCCACCACTCCTTCGGGCAGCCATGGTCTTCCGACCCCCTCCTACTAGTCCCTCTCCCCCTCTGACCCCCACCTCACCTCACATCGCAGCCAGACCTCTGGGGTAGTCTGGTGTAACCCTTTGCTGGCTGGGTCCCCCTCCTCCGAGGGGGAAGGCACCGGTGTGGGACACCCAGCACACTCTTCACTTTGTTCGGCTCCAGGGCGCTGCTGAGATGGTCGGAACATCCAGGGGAGGCCCTTCGGAGGTGCCGATAGGCCAGCTGACGTCATCCAGCCAATCCTGGGCTTTTTCTGTTTTTCTTTGGTTCCTCCCTCTGCAACAAAGCTCCTGGAGTGCTCCCGGTCTCCAGCGGGGGCCGCTGCAGAGCGAAGTAAACCCACCACCCACCCCAGGAGAGGAGAGCAGTCCCACAGATGCTCAATCCTCTCCTCCCCTGCCGACCCCCGGCTAGTGCAATTTTTAAGCCTTTTGCAGAAGAGCTGTGGAAAAGGGGCCTCAGCTCAGGTGCACTGTGTTCTTGCCAGCACCTGCCTGAAACATACAAGAACACTTTGGAAGAAACAGGATGCTTGTTAAGAATGGGGGTTTGAAGCACTTATAAGAAAGTTGAGCTGCAGTTGCAGGTTAGATGGACACAGAGATTGAAAAAAAAACTCAGATGGACTTTTTCTGTTTATTTGGCCTTTGTAAATAGTTATACTGAACAATTTTTTTTTTGTTACTGCTAGTATAAATAAATACTGTTGTTGTGAATTTTATGACTGCTACTGGTTTTTCCTATGCTTCCTGACCTCTGCCTTGACGACAATCAGGCGCTAAGCTGCAAACCCTGACACACACCTCGGACGACAGGCCTTCCGATAAACTGAAGGACCGGGGCAGACTGCACATAAGGCGTCCAGGTCAGCTACCCTACCTCAGACTTCTGCAGGTCTATAGCCTCAGACGTCAGTGTCAGTTCTGTCGTCTCTGATGGATCTGCAGCCTGACGCCCAGGCACCTGTCGATCAGAAGCTGGACCAAACACCCACTGCTCCAGTACCCGACGACCAGACAGAGGTGACCAGATGGCAGATCTGGCAAACCTACCTAAGCCTGATGCATGCTCAGATGTGACAACAGGACTAAGTAACCCTCTGGATGGTCCCACAGGGCCCACCAGCATACCACCGCCTCAAGTATCGGTGGTTCCCCAAGCGGACATATGGCAGCTTTTTGCATCGTGGTGGAACACGGTAAAAGGGGACTTACTTTTAAAGGATGAACCCCCCAACTTCCCCTCCGCCACAACCTCCAACCCTGATCCCGGACAAGACTCCGACACTGGACACGCCGCCCGCACCTCCACCCACTGCCAGGAGCCCCACTCCTAAGGGTTCAGATTCAGAGCGCTCCAGACGTAGGGGTAGGCATTGCCTCTCCTTTTCCAGGTCATCTTCCTCCTATGACAGGATCAGACACCGCATAGGCGCAAACGTTCAAGGTTAGCTTCCTCTTCCTCCTCCAGAGGTTGCTCTTTTTCGTCTGGCTCTTCGGCCAGGGGCTGCTCCCCAGAATCAGAAAATCACAGCAGTTCTCCCAAGTTCCCACCGGATGACCTGACCTTCATGGACGTGATGCACCTCATCCAAAACCTGAACCAGTGGGATACAGAGGAATTGGACCCGTAGAGAAGGTGGCTACATATCTTCTTTGGCATGAGTGACCCTAAACCCTTGGTCATTCCCCCTTTGTTCCCTCCCTTCCAGGACCTAACCAGATTGGCCTATGAGCACCCTTCTTCCTTTTCAGCTTTTCCCAAAAAGGTAGACAGGCTATACAAGCCCCTAAAGTGGAGCCCTTCCCAGGGGAGAATCCAAGAGCAAATCCCGTGGTCCTAACTACAGCACACGGCAGGACCAAGCATCCCAAGTACATGAGCTTGCAGCCTCCCGACAAGGAATCTAAGAAGCTACACCAGTTCGGGAGAAGAGTTTATGCCTCTTCCACTTGTTCCATGTGGTCCTTAAATTTTCTGGCACACATGGTGCTCTATCAAACATCTCTCTGGAAGAAAGCTCTCGAGTTAGCCCAAAAACAACCAGCCAATCCATCTCATATGGAACTTCTGAACATCTTTCAGTCGGTCCTGGATGTAAGAAATCATGTGTTGAGGGCATCCTACGATTCAGCGGACACAGCTGCTTGAGCTGCGGCCACTGGGATCTACCTCCACCGCCACTCTTAGTTGCGGGTATATGGGTTTAGGATTCCATCCGGGACGCTTCCTTTCATGGATCCATCCTCTTTGGGGAGGAGGTACAGAAAATCATAACAGATTTGCAAGTCAGGAATGGCAGTGCAGTCTGTTCATTCATCATATGTACTGGTCGGACCCCAGAAGCCCAAGCGAAAGCTCTTTCGGCGCCCGGTGCCCACAAACAGAGAGGCCAGCAACCCTGAGGTCCTTTCAAGAGAAAGGCCCTCTTCCAACCGTCTGGGAACAGCAGGTCTAGGAATGCCAAATTCTCCCAGTCCTCGCTGCCCACCCCAACCACCCATATATGACTCCCTGTTTGCCCCCCAGCGGAGTAGATAGGGGAGGCAGTAGGGTGTTCGTTCTCCCTCTACTTAGAAGGGTGGACCAACATTACCACAGACGTATGTGTTCAAGATTTTAACTAAAAAGGTTGTATGCTGGAGTTTGTCGAACGTCCCCCAGACAATCCTCTAACCCCTCTCGATACTCTCCGGCTCACACAGCCCTCATCAGGGAAGAGATCCGGGGCTTGCTCTTAAAAACAGGGAACTGGGCATTACTCCCACTTCTTCTTTTCCAAGAAGACAGGGGACTTAAGACCCATATTGGACTATAGTCAACTGAACCAATTAGAGTACAAAAGATTAGAACAGTGACCTTACCTAACCTGATCCCCATATTATGTCAGGGGGATTGGCTATGTTCCCTGGACATGCAAGATGCCTACTTGCATATCCCAGTGTTTCCAGCTCACTGGAAATACCTTCGGTTCACCATCCAGGGGAACCACTACTAGTTCCGGGCTTTGCCTTTCACCCTTTCCTCAGCACTGAGGGTGTTTACCAAATGTCTCACAGTAGTTGCGGCAGCTCTCAGGAGACGGGCCACTTTGCCTATCCCTGCCTAGATGACTGGCTCCTAATTGCTCCCTCCAGATCGCAGTTAATACACACCCTCTCTGACACATTTCAGATGTTCCAGTGGCTGGGGTTAACAGTGAGACTCCCAAAGTCCTGTCCTTTGCTCTACCAATGTCTGTAGTACATAGGGGCCATTCTGGACACAAAGCAGGGAAGGGCTTTCCTCACACCTGACAGGACCACTTGGCTGAGAGATCTGGCATCCAGAATAGCTTCAGCCAGCCTAGTCACAGCCAGGACTGTGTTGCAACTTCTGGGACATATGGCGGCTGCCATACCTACGGCCCTGCTCTCATGCTTGCATATGCGAGTTCCCCAGTGGACCCTAAGGGCTCAGTGGGACATGAGGTCTGACAGCCTTGAGCATCCCATACATATATCGAGGGCTGTTCAGCAAACGCTGTCATGGTGACTAACTTCTCCAAATTTGGAATCGGGAGTACTGTTCCAATAAGATTCACCGAGCCAGATCCTGACCACAGATGCTTCAGGTTTAGGATGGGGCGCTCACTTTCAGAATCACCGTACTCTGGGCACTTGGTCAGACCTGGAAGTGCCCCCGTACATCATTATTTTAGAGGTGAAGACGATTCTGTATGCCATGCAGGCCTTTCAGATGCACCTTTCCCAGGGTCCCCTGCTTGTTCAGACTGACGACATGTCGGTGGTCTTTCATATCAGCAAGCGGGGGGACACACTCCTACCCTCTGTGCAGAGAAGCCATGAAAGTGTGGTGCTGAGCCCTAGAACATGGAGTAATGCTGACAGCGGTTCATGTTCCAGGCATCCAAAACATCCTGCCAGACTACCTCAGCTGCTCTCGATCCAGGAACCACAAGTGGGAGCTGTTTCAAGAAGTGGTGGATAACCTCTTAGAAAGATGGGGCTGTCCAGGGCTGGACCTCTTCGCATCCCCGTGTAACACCAAACTGCCCAATTTTTGCTCGCTAGATCCTGGACCTGATGTTTTCTTTTTTTTGGGGGACTCGTCACTGTGCTGGATAGGGAGGTTTCTTTATGTATTGCTTCCCTTTCCCCTTCTGCAGAGGGTATTGCTCAAGCTGCAGGCCGAAGGAATGGCAATGATTTTGATAGCCCCATTCTGGCCGCACCAGATATGGTTCCCCCTCTTGCGGCGATTGGCAGAGGAACCTCCTTTCCCACTACCTCTATCGTCCAGCTTGCTATCCCAAGACCAGGGAACACTAGTCCACCTGGATTTTCGGTCTCTACACCTTCATGCATGGCTCCTGCAGACCTAGCTGTCTCCCATCATGGTGTCGCAGAGGGTGGCTGAAGTCCAAGTAGAGGCAAGAAAGCCATCTACATGGGCTACGTGGCCACGAAGTGAAAATGCTTTTGCATCTGGGCAGCTGCATGATCCCTGGACCCCATTTCTTGCTCAGTGAAATCAGTCTTGGAGTATCTTCTCTTGCTCTCAGACACGAGGCTGTGCTACACATTCATTAAGGTGCACCTCTTTGCCATCTCGGCTTATCATGCACCTGTGGAGGGTAGAGACATTGTTCAGTTGGATCTTCCCCATACCTTTCTATGGGGCTTACTTCTTTTAAAACCTCCCATCAGAGATCCTGTTCCCCCGTGGGATTGTTAATTTGTTCTAGAGAAATTAACCTTGCCTCCCTTTGAACTGGCTGTGGATTGCGACTGTCGCTTTCTCTCATGAAAAGCATTATTTTTAGTTGCCATTACTTCGGCTCAAAGAATTTCAGAGTTTCAAGCACTTGTGTGCAAAGAACCTTATTTTGTTTTTCACAGAGACAGGGTGTCTCTTCGTACCAGTCCTAGGTTTCCACCAAAGGTAGTATCTGAGCTGTCACTGAACCAGGATATCTACCTTCCGGTTTATTATCCCGAGTATTCAAATCGGGGGGAGGCCCTCCTTCACACTCTAGACGTCCACAGGATCCTTCTTTACTACTTGGACCTTACAAAATTGGTCCGCAAGTCTGATCAGTTTGTTTCTTCAAACAATATGAAGTCTTGCTATATTATAGACATTAGCAGTTTGATCCAGCTGTAGAACTGCCCCAGAGTGCAATGGTTAAAACCATTCCAAAATAGAATTTTGGCACGAGAGCAGCTCTATCTGTGTCATTTCAAACTTGAACTGTCAGATTCTTTACTCCGCCTCAGTGAACAGTCGCTCCGGAGATTTCTCCTTCTGCTCGGTTCATTTCTCGGTTTAAAAAGTGTTTTCTCGGTTGGATTTAACCGAGAATAGTTTTATTTCAACCGCTAAACCGTTCGGTTCAAGCTCTATCTGTGGTAACCGTAAGTAAATGAAGGTTTTGTCTGTGTGGAACTTGTAAGTTATCAGTTCGGTTTTGAACCGATCAGTGGGTTTAAAACTCATTTAAAACTAAAAGTTACTATTTTAGAGTGCGGTTCCCGGTTCTTATCGGTTCTAAAAAAAAATGGATTTATTACGGTTTTTTCCAATACCCGTGACATGGTTGGGAACGAAAGGGTGTCTTACCCTGGCACTGCCGTTAAAGGGCAAGTTTTGGTTAGGCTGGCATTATGTCTGAGAAACCCAAAAGAAAAACTGGCCCACTGGTTTCAACACTGTGATGTTTGTGGGGAAGTCTTTGCCAAGGCTGACCCACACCACATGTGTTTATTGTCTGAGGTTGACCACCTCCAGTCAGACTGCCAGGTATGTAAGAATTTCCCTGCAGCCACCCTGGAAAAGATTGAGGCGGGCTCAGGGGCGAGGAAGATAAAAAGTCCGCTGGACCGGATGGCCAGCCGGTTCGGTGCCAGCCGAACCAGAGGGAGTGCCCTCTGACCAGGGCCAGACTTCGGGCAAAGAAAAGCTGGTTCTGAGGAACCAATTCCAGTAAAGAAACAAGAAAATCAGCAGGTCTGGAGTCCAAAATTCTTCTCAACTGCTGCAGAGATAGCAAAAGCCATACAAATTGTCCAGTCACTGTCTCAGGGTCCGTCCAGACCACCACTATCTGGTAAAAGGTCGGTTCGTCCGGTCCCAGTGGTTCAGGATTATGATATTGAGGAATTTTATGAACCAGAGGAGGGGTAGGAGGATTATGAACAGTATGAATGTGGCTGGGAAGGTTTGGTATGCCCATTGAACCGGACATCTCCCTCAGACAGACCTTTAGAATCCCCATGCTGTCTGGAGTCCCCATCTCATTTTATGTTTTATAAAAGTTGCTGAAACCTCCAGCTTCCTTTAGAAGAGGCTGTGATGAGCAAGAGAGCCTGATTTTGTAGAAATGATGGATATTCCAGAGTCTAGAGATTGTCTATTCCTTTACATAAGTCTTTTAGGAAACAAACAATTAAAATTTTAAAAGCTCCTAATTCTGTGCCTCCTGTAGATAAAAGAGGGACAGAAGGTATACATTGTCAAGCCCTGATACAGAATTCCTTTCTCAGCAATGCAGTCATGTTGGGGTAGTTCAGGCTGCTGCCTGTGATAAAGCTAATATTCCTTGGCTTCACATCCTCCTGACAAGGATTCCAGGAAGATTGATGCCATGGCAAAAACAGTATATGGCAGCCTCTCTGGGACTCAGGCAAGCAAATTATATGGCTTATGTAGCTAGGTATCAGAAATCTAGATGGGATACTGTTATGCAATTGGCCAAGCAGGCCCATGGCCAGCTGGCTAGTGAACTAGAACAGGTGGCTGCTGATGGCATTTGAAGCCTCTAAGGTTCAGTTTCATGCTGCTGTGGATGTTAATGATGTTTCCTCTGGGATCATGGCCATATCTGTAGCTTTTAGGTTGGCCTGGCTCAGGTGTACTAGTTTGTCACAGGATACCCAGACTAAGGCTATGGATTTTCCTGTGTGGAAATTCTCTGTTTGGAGAGCAGACAGAGAATTACATGAAGAAGATGGATGAATATAGGACTACTTACAAGAGTGCCCAGGCTAAGGAGCGGCAAGCCACTCCTCAAAGGCATGCCCCCAGGTGTAGGGGTAGGCCTCTTCACAGGCCTTTCTACCAGACTCAAGCTCCCTCTGCCTATGCTCAGAGGGGCTTCTTCAGAGGAGGCAGACGAGGGGTGGCAGATCTGCTCCCACCCCCAGCCTCAAAGCTCCCAGCAAACAGGCACCCTGATGGGGTGCCCAGGGCGATTCTCCTGTACCAGTGGGGGGCAGGCTGGCTTACTTCAGTCAGAATTGGGCTTCTTTAACCTCAGACAAGTGGGTTCTGGAAGTAGTAAGCCAGGGTCTGGTTCTCAGCTTCAAAAAGTTTCCCAAGTTGAGAAGCAGATTTTTTCTACCTGCAAGTGCTTCAGAGACCCTCGCTCTGGAAACAGAGGTCTCATCCCTGTTAGCTCTCAGAGCAGTAGAAAGGGTTCCTCCCCTGCATCAGGGCAGGGGTCTGTATTCCAGATACTTCCTTACCCCAAAAAAGACAGGAGAATGGCGGCCCATCTTAGATCTCAGATATCTGAACAAGCATCTTTTGAAACCAAAGTTCAAAATGGTAACTCTGGCAATGATTTTACCTTCCCTAAGGCCAGGGGACTGGCTAGCCTCCCTGGACCTCAAGGATGCCTATTTCCATGTCCTAATCAGAAGATCCCATCGAAAGTACCTCAGATTCGAACTGCCCTCAGGTCATTACCAGTTCAGAGCAGTGCCCTTCGGCCTTACCTCTGCTCCAAGGGTATTCACAAAGTGTCTAGCAGTGGCAGTGGCCCACTTAAGGAGGCAGAGGATTGCTGTTTTTCCCCACCTAGACGACTGGCTCATTGTAGGCCAGTCCCCAGAACAGGTAAAATCTCACCTGCAGGTCACCCAGCAGCTTCTCATCTCCCTGGGTTTTCTGCTAAACCTACCAAAGTCGGTTCTGGAACCAGTCCAGGTACTCACCTTTATAGGGGCAGAATTGGACACAAAGCTAGCCAGAGCCTTTCTTCCCCTGAAAGGGTAAGGAATTTAGTGGCTCTGGCCTCTTCCTTCACTCTGCAGGTCTCTCGACCAGCAAGACACTTTCTGCAGCTCCTGGGGCACATGGCTGCATCCACAGCTGTTGTGCAGGGAACCAGATTTCAGATGAGAGACATTCAGTTTCACTTGAGAACCTTTTGGTCTCAGAGAAGAGACCCCCTTTCCAAGTTGGTCCCAGTGACTCGAACCTTGATCCTAGCTCTCCAGTGGTGGCAGGATCAGAGCAATTTAAGAGCGGGGGTCCCCTTCATTTCCCTTCTCACAACTTGACTCTCACTACAGATGCATCCCTTCTGGGTTGGGAGCCACATGGGCGACTTTCCACTCAGGAGTTTGGTCCCCAGGAATCTCTGCTCCACATCAATTTGCTGGAACTCAGAGCTGTCTTTTTAGCTCTTCAGCTTTTTCTGCATCTGTCCACGACAAGGTGATACAAGTCAGAACAGACAACACCACAACAATGTGGTACATCAACAAACAGGGGGGCACTCGGTCTTCGGCCTTGTGCACCGAGGCAATGAAGTTGTGGTCTCTGGCCTATTCCCTGAACACTTCCCTCATAGCAGTTCATCTTCCAGGGAAGGACAATGTCCTAGCGGATGCCCTCAGCAGGATTTCCCAGGGCCATCACAAATGGTCCCTGGATCCTCAAGTGCTGGAGATAGTTTTTGCCAGGTGGGGCATCCCTCAGATAGATCTTATTGCAGCCCCAGACAATCACAGACTTCCTCTGTTCTGTTGCAGGCCTCCAGTGCTGGGCTCAGTTCCCCTGGATGCCCTTCTTCTGGATTGGGAGGGGAAGTTCCTCTATGCTTTCCCCCCCTTTCCACTCCTATTCAAAGTATTAGTCAAAATCAGATCTCAGCCTTGCAGGGTGATTCTGATTGCCCTGATTGGGCCAGGCAGCCCAGGTACCCACTCCTTCTGTCTCTGACAGTCCATCTTCCCTGTGCCTCCCCAGGAATCACAATCTGTTGACTTGTGCCCAGGGAAGGGTTTGGTATCCGGACCTCAATCCTCAACCTCAAGGCCTGGCTCTTGAGGAGTTAGTTTGCTGATTTACACCTCTCTCAGGGTGTTCTTGAGATCCTAAAGGCTTCCAGAAAGCCTTCCACTAGGGCTACTTATAGTTCTAAATGGAAAGGTTTTCCATTTGGTGTGCTGGAAAATATTTCCCAGAATCTGCTGAATTGCCCATTTTGTTAGATTACATGGTACATCTAATTCCTTGGTCTCAGACCAGCTACCCTGAGAGTTCATTTGGTAGCTGTGTCTGCTTTTGTGTCAGCAGGAAAGTCATCCCCTTTCCTCTCATCCTGTGTTTTCCAAGTTTTTAAGGGATTACTCCATACTAATCCTCCTTTTGAACCGGCCCCTGCTTGGGACCTTAATGTTTGCATTGCCCAGTTAATGCAACCCCTTTGAACCTCTGTCTTCTGCAGAGCTTAAGTACCTAACTTGGAAAACTGTTTTTCTAGTGGCTATCACTTCTGCCAGACGCATAAGTGAATTGCAAGCCTTGTCAGTGGAGACTGACTTTATTTCTTTCCACAGGGATAAGGTAGTCCTTAGGACTAATAGGAAGTTTTGCCTAAGGTGGTTTCAGATTTCCATCTTAATCAATCTGTCTCCTTCCAGTATTTTTCACTGATCACTCCTCTTGGGTGAGGAGGTTGCACAGCCTGGATGTTAAGAGGCTCTTAGTTATTATATAGAGCGTACCAAGGTCTGGTTGAATCCCTCCAACTTTTCCTTACCTATGGTGAAGTTGGGAAGGCAAACCTGCCACTAAGAGATCAATAGCCAGGTGGATTGTCTCTTGTATCCAATTTTGTTATCAGAAGTGGGCAGAGCCCCTCCCCGGTTTGAGGGCTCATTCTACCAGGGGTACAGCTGCATCTCTAGCTGCTGCCAGAGATATCCCTTTATTAGAGATTTGCCAGGCTGCTACTTGGAAAACGGTGTACACTTTTACCAAGCATTCCTCCTGGATGTCCAGGCCAGGAGAGATGCTCGGTTTGGCACAGCTGTTCTTCAGAGCCTATTCCTAAGTAGGTTCTGCCCTCCTCCATGGAGGTACTGCTGTGTATTCTGCTAATGTTTATAATATAGCAAGACTTCATGTTGTTTGAAGAAAAATTACTCACCTTAGTAATGTTGTTTCTTCTAATGGAGTCTTGCTATATTATAGACCTCCCAACCTGCCCCTCTCAGAACCTCTACTTGGGGTGCGGGCAACTTAGTGTGGGCACTACTTATGTTCTTTTTAGCATTTTGTCCCCTTTGGGACTTTTGGGGTGTGTGTATGTGTGTTTTATTATACTTATGTTCCATTTTCATATTATTAGAATGGTGTTAGTATTTCTGGTCCCCTGACTTGAGTCTTGGGTGTTGGGACCATCAATGGTTATTATTATTTAGGTAGCCATTTGGCTAGTGTAGGTTACAGCTTCCACACAGACCTTAGTGAGTTTGGCTCGTAAAGATCTGACAGTTCAAGTTTGAAATGACACAGATAGAGCTGCTCTCGTGCCAGAATTCTGTTTTGGAATGGTTTTAACCATTTCACTCTGGGACAGTTCTAGAGCTGGATCAAACTGCTAATGTCTATAATATAGCAAGACTCCATTAGAAGAAACAACATTACTAAGGTGAGTAATTTTTTTCTTTTGTCCCCAGGGCTCTGGGGAAGTCTGTTGTAAAACAAACCCTGTCTACTCTCAATTTCTCCAGGCTCTCCTCAGGGCTTGCCACTGTTTGAACTTACTCATCTCTGTGTGGATATCATCGAGTTGTATGTATATTTTTTTTCTCTCAACTATCCTTGCGTGGATAACTCTCTGTTGTTGTAAATTATGGTGATTGTACTGGTTACTGTTGTCTGTTTGTTACTGGCTGTACTTTGTACTCTCCCGGGTTGTACCTGAAAATAGGCAGTGTTGTTGCCTAATGTACTTACCCGGTCGCCAAAAGCTAATATATAAAATGGTTAGCCAATTGCATTGTGTTCATCTACAACAGGTATTACAAACCTTTGCAGGGGCTAGTTAAGGGACATTCCATAAGGGGGGGTGGCTGCATCCTTCACACCTACGAAGAATGTTTCGACAGCAGACGTGTCTGCTGCCGCAACCTGGAACTCGGTGCATACTTTTGTCAAGCACTACACTTTGGACATTGCCTCCAGAAAAAGAGCAGGATTCATCCTGGCTACGCTCCAAGGCATCTTATCATAAGAATTCCATGTTTTTTTTTCCTTCCACCCTGTTTCTTTTCTACCCTTCTGGGACACTGCCTGGGACTCAGTCCTTAAGGTGTAGCCTGCTGCAGGAGCTCATACTCGAAGTAAGATAGTACAGTTATGTAAGAACTTACCGTAACAGTAGATCTATGAGCAGAGCTCCTGAAGCAGGCACTATTTTCCCTCACTCCACCCCCCATTATGTTTTCTCATTCTGGGAATTTTCGTCTCCTGCCTCAGCTTCCTCCTGCTAAATAACCTCCGGTTCTCCGGCGGGTGAATTGGAGTGGGGCTGGGGACCGCCCCCTTTATATAGAGGGTGACGTCGGTGGGCAGACCGATGTAAGGGGCGGCTCCAGCTGGGTACTGTTGTCTAGACATTTTCCATGGAGTCCTAGTGCGTAGCGGCATAGTCCTTAAGGTGTAACCTGTTGCAGGAGCTCTTCTCGAAGATCTACTGTTACGATAAGTTCTTAAGTAACTGTACTTTGTGTGCACATTCAGTGTGATCAACTGCCTTGAGGCAGCGCTGTTTCTAAGTTCATGGTAGGCTGCTGACAGAAATCGTACTGCATTTCATTTACTCCATTACCTTGCTAAGCTGAAAGCAAGTCACTGTGGTAGCAGCAGCAGTGGTGAAGTTGAAGTTCCAGTCCTACCTGATAGTGTGGACTTACACAAGTGCTGTGTGACAGAGTGAGCGAGTCAGTTAAGGGGGGAAGTGCAAGACCATCTCGGACATCGTGGGGCTAGCCTGAGTAAGCCACAAGCAGCAGCAGTGAAACCACTGCAGCTTATCCCTCCCTACTCGCCTGCCTCATGGCTGCTTACCACTGTTCCTCTCCTCCACCTTCTCCATTGACATTCAGAAGGACTGACATTCAAATCTTGGCATATCCTGTACTCTGCTAAATGCCCACTGAACTGAATTGGGAGTCTTTACAGACAAGAAGAGAGAAACGGGGGGTTATAACAGTGTACAAAATGTTTAACAGAATTATCAAAGGACATTGAGTTATTGGCAAATATTCCAACCCACAAATATTTCATGAGAGAGAAAAAAATGGGGACTGTGTGTAGGAAAAGTGAGAACCAGGTATGGAAAAATAGCCATGGAGTATTATGTCCCAAAAATCTGGAACAAACTAATGCCAACAACTAGGGGAAGTAAAAACATAACAGTTTCAAATTAGCCCTAGAACATGTTTATGTGGCTAGAGGTAACTGTATATGAAGTTCTGTAAGTGTGACCAGATCGACATGCAATTGCAAGGAATTGATAAGGTGAAACTTTATAAATCATGAAATAAAGTAAAACTGACCATCATAAAATAAATTCATTGGAGAACAACCTAACCCCCAGTAAACAACCTGAATCACTTTTTGAGTTAGTCGTTCCTTGTTGGTCGACAGGACACTTGTTTAAAATACTGACTGCATTTAAGATAATTAATATATACTTGTTAATCCCAGCAACATTATTGTATTTCGGTTTGGTTCAGTTTACTGGATAGCAAATTGAGAACATCAATTCTCATTTACAATTACATTCAACACAAAAACATAACAAAAAATCCAACATAGAAAATGTCACTTCATCATACCAAAAACATTAAAAATTTAAGATTTCAGTTGTAATTTTGTGAGTCACAATTTGATACTGAAATTATTTGGGGGCTCCAGAGAGCCAACTTCCAGGCAGGAAGTGTTTTCTGCAGCTCTGCATTTATTGCTCCTAATTTACTGACTAAAACATATAATTTTAGGTGAACATTTTATTTTAACTGAACTCGGTGAATTCTGCAGATTCTCAGCTCTCTAACGATACCAGACTTGTGATGGGGTGTACTAAGCAAAATCAGCCTCATTCGGCTGCAAATTTGAGGCCTTCTACTGCATCTCAACCTCAGCCTCTTAGCTCTGATCAAGACCACACGGTGGGGCCTGCTACTTCTAAGGACCCTCCATGGCAAGCACTCGTAGAATCTGTCAAGAGCGATGGACTCAAAACTTGAAAAAACACTTTCTAAATTGGAGACCCATAATGCAGCGATAACAGCACTGAGCTCAACTGTCGCTGACGCAGACAAGCGATCTCTAGCAGTTCAGACTACAGCAACTACCCTGGTGAAAGAAAACCAGCAATTAAGATATCGCCTGGAGGGAGTGGAGAATATGATTCAGGCGGGGAACGTCAGAGTAGTTGGCCTACCTGAAGACTTGGAAGGGGTGAACTTTTTGTCCTTTATGTGGCATTGGGTGGCTGAGACCCTATCGATCCCAGAGGATTTTGAATGGACAGCTCTGCGGCAGGCGTGCCAAGCAACACCAAGGGTACGGCCTGCAGATGTGGGTCAGCTGAGGGCGGTGGTCCTGAAGACGATGGGTCCGGAGGTCCGAGACATCCTAATAGGGGCAGCCCGTGCAGCTTCTCTCTTGGAGATCCAGAACCATGAAATTAAGCTATACTGAAATTATTTACCCAAAACAGTTAGTGTTTATAAAATAAACTAGCTAGCGATGCTCTAAAACACCCCGAAAGTAACAATACCCATATGTGTTTTTATTAATTCCCGGGTACGGGGGACTGCCACTGATAGTAATGTTTCACTGTAGTTTGATCTGCTTCTCAGGATCTGGAAAGAAGACTGGGATGCAGATCTTAAAGAATATTTTGAGTATGGTTAGGCTGCAATTTGTTTAATAGGAAAGAAGGCAAAATCTGCAAGATAAACTTGTACACAAAAATGTGCCAGTGAAAATCCCTTCAATCAGACAATGAGGTTCACCCTACAGTTTTATACAGTGTACACCTGTGGGTATTGTAAGGCACATTTGTTATAAATCTTAATGCACCATTATATCTAAATTACTTAATATTGCCTCTGTAGTATTTTTATACACAAAATCACCATAATCCCAAACTGGTGAAAACAATGATGATACTAGTAACTTCCTTTCTAAGAAACTAAATAAGGACCAATTTTGGGGGAAAAAATCCTAATAATTGCTTTGGTTCGATAGAAATATTTGTAATATGAAGGTCAGACGTTAAATGACTAGCTAGCATTAGGCCCAGATATTTGTAAAAATGTATTCTACTAATATTAACTCCAGAGACAGCTTGGATAGGCCTAGTAATAATCCCACTGTTGTTATGCTTCTTCGAAAAGCATCCACTGGGTTTTCTCTTCATTCATGAGGAGCCTTAAATCCCTGAATGCCAAGAAAATTCTTTTGTAGGATGTCCATGGCCAAATCTGTGTCTTGATTTTGGGTCTATAATTTTGTATCATCTGCGTAGAGAAACATTTGGGTATCTGTTGAGCAATATTTTGGAAGATCATTAACATAAATTAAAAACGGGGCCCAAAACTGAGCCTTGTGGCACCCCTGTTTTCAAAGTAACAGTACTCAAGCAAGCTCCCCCCACCTTCACTTTCTGTAGCCTCTGAGACAGATATGAGCAGAACCAAGGCAAGGCCGCGTGACCCAGGCCAGCTGATTTTAAGTGATTTACTAAAATAGTGTGCTGTATTCTTATTATTGCTGTTTGTATTAACTGATAATGTAAATTATACAATTGGCTAAAAAATACTGGCTTGTGATTGGCTGACTGGCACGATTTGCAATGTGTAAATCTTGCCGTCACCCCTCAGGAAGAAGTGCCAGCAAATCACTGGTACCAAACTTCAAAGTCGCCAGCCTCCATATTGTTTTCTCAGGTAACTGGACTGTGCAAAACTCAAAATAAAAAAATGAAAACTTCTCTCCTACTTTATTACATTATATAATCGCAATATACCATGAGAGGGTGTGGGTGATGGCAGGATTTACCTACGCCTAGTGTGGTTTCCTCACTCGACCAGCGGCCTTGTTAGCAAACCACCACGCCAGGTGTAAGTAAATCCTACCATCACCCACACCTTCTCGTGGTATACTGCTTAATGATAACGTGTGTCAAATTCTTTTTTTTTTCTCTACCCCTTTCAGACTCTGACTCCACCTGCACTGCCCCCAGCCCCGCTCACCCGGCTTCTTGTGGGCTTGCCATCAACTCCGTCCTCCACTTTTGTCTCTCCCCTACTCTGGGGGCTATGGGTAGGGGGGGGCAGTGGGCGGAGCCTCTCACTGCACAGACCAGGTCCCAGATGGAGGAGTGCCACGTCACCGGTGCGGGGCCTGAGAGAAGCCAGTATTCATCTTGCCAGGGCCTGTTTTTCCATCTTTTCTGGGTCCCCTCCCTCTCGGATGCCGGCATCAGGGTGCGCATGCGCACGCATGCGACCATGCATAGTGTGCCTCACCCACCCGCATCCTTCCTTCGTACTATGCTTCTTCGGCTGCACAACCACTTGTGGTCCCCCAGGTGGCAGTGAAGCAGCGGAGCTAGCAACCCTCCTGGATGCTCAATCCTCCTCCCCCCCCAGTCGGTCCCTGATGCTCCGCCCTCATTCCTGAACGTGGGTCGCCAGCATCATGAGCGGTGCCAATGAGCCGGCATAGTATGTCAAATGATTACCTGTTGAAAAATTTTTTTTTTTTTTTGCAGCTACTGCTGTTTATGCCCCTGTAGCACTGGCTGGCCCCCTTCTGCAGGATCACCCCATCACCCTGGTGTCCCCCAAAACTTGTCCTTATCTCCTAAGTTCCCTCAGAGCTTAACCCCTCTGACGGGCCTGACAGAGGGACCCCCATGCTCTGCCGCAGAACAGATCCAGTCGGTGGAGGAAGTGTGTGGGTAGCCAGATGCATGGCCTGCGGGTGGATGGTATCATCCTGCTGGCCAGGGTACTTTCATGTGTTCCTCCATCCCGTAGGATGTTGGTGGCAAGAGTGCACAAGCACATATGTGTGGTAGCAGCTGACGTCCTCCCACCCACTAACTTCTCCTGGCTGCACTGCCACCTTTGGCCACCCAGGTGGCAGTATTGCAGCAGAGCTGGCTGCCCTCCCTCCCTGGAGGAAGAAAGCATCCCCTGGGACGCTTGATCCTCCCCACCCCCACCCTGGCTAGCCCCTGAGGACACGAACTTGTTCTCGATCTTGGGTCGCCAGTGCGAGCAGTATTGATACGGCTGTGCAGACAGGTCAGGCATTACCTGTTACATGGCTTGAGGTGATGACTTGAATCTTCATCCAGGATATCCCTTCCTTTAGGCCACACCTTTGGAAATATAAGCCATCAGAGTCAGGACTACATGGAAACTTTTTGCTAACGAGGTGTCACTCACAGTGACATGCAACACTGATGTTATTGAGACACCAAAGGTCAGGATATGGCTCAAGCATGCTCTGGTTCTTCTATGCAGGTAGTCCTGGGTCTTTTTCAAGGTACCGTCGACTCCAAGGCTGTGCTGGCATCGTTCTCTTAAATAATTCAACGCATTCTGCCAGGGGTGCCATTGCAGGCCGTTATTCCACTGATCATGCCTTATGATTCACACACACCCCCCATCAATGGATTCCATTGGCACACCTCAGATTCCTGCCTCACAGCCATCGCCAGACCCTTCAGCAGCTCCCATAGTCATTTGTGATGACGATGACAAAATAGAATATAATCCTGACCTCGTGAACTTCAAGGTGAATTTAGAGGAGGAATATGAGGGTGAAGAGCAGTTTTATGGCGGGAAACCCCTTTAGCTCTACCCGCTCATCCTATAGTGAAGACAGTGATCGGGACCCTGAGGTTTCCTCCTGAGGATCCATCTTTCCAGGCCATGATGCAGCAAATGCAGTGTGCCATGGGCTTTGATGTGAAAGAAGAAGATTCCACCAAGAGGAATCTTATGGAGTTTTAGGAGGTGTGCTGCACTCCCTCCATTGTTATTCCACCTGTGTATCCTTTGCTACATGGCACAGACATAACTCACTGCCTGTAGCCCCTAGAAAGACTGATGAGCAGTATCCTGCCCCATCTCATAAGTCTTATTATGCTAACCAGCCTGAAACTGACCCGATGATCATCTTTGCTGTTCTTGATAGGTTTAGGGCTCCTAGACATGTGAGTAATGTGACTTGAAGCACTCCACACAGTGCAAGAAAGCAGCAGCAAAGGCAAACAGGATGCTGGGATGCATAGCTAGGGGGATCAGTAGTAGGAGAGAGGAGGTTATACTGCCCTTGTACAGGTCACTGGTAAGGCCACATCTAGAGTATGGAGTTTGGTACTGGTGCCCACACCTCAAAAAGGACATTAACCTGCCTGAGGAGGTACAGAGGAGGGCTACAAAGATGATAGCCGATCAGCAGGGCAAGGCATACGAGGAGAGGTTGAGGACACTAAATATGTAGTCCCTGGAAGACAGGAGGGAGAGAGGGGACATGATTGGGACATTCAAGTACTTGAAAGGGATAAATAATGTTGATAAGGAAAGTCTGTTTAAGCTGAGTGACGATCATATCACGAGGGGGCACAGTCTTAAGCTGGAGGGTGGGAGGTTTAGGAGGGATATCAGAAAGCACTTCTTCACAGAAAGGGTGTTGGACCCTTGGAATGCACTGCTGGAAGAGATCATCTCGATAAAGACAGTGAGCAGCTTTAAGAGAGGCTGGGATAGGCATAGGGGGAGGATGGGAGGATTGGGAAGGGAGGGCAGGGACATTAGCTCAAGCTGTGGACCCTGCAGTACGAGCAGACTTGATAGATCAAATGGCCTTCTTCTGCTGGCTTCTTCGTATGTTCGTATGTAATTTGTCTCCTCATGAGGAATCTAGGAGGCATGATGGAATGAGCAAGCATACGTATACCTCTGTATGCCTGGACCTTAGGATTGCAACTACCAGATGCTTATTATCAAATACCAGCACAGTCTCTGGAACGCTTCTCATGCTGCTGCCCAGGCTTTGCCTGTCGGCTGTGCCAAGACTGATCTGCTTAAGATATTGTCTGCTGATGCTAAGGTTGGCAATACGGGAACCGAATCTCTCTGCTACACTAGGAGCACCGTCTTCTCGACGCTTGCAGGAGCTGTGTAGTTGGTGCCATTTTCGAACAGTTTTTATTTTCAAACCCTGTTTCAGTGTTAATTGTTGCCAGCGTATATGTGGAGATAGGCAGGCTATTTCCTAAAGATAGGCTGGCTATATGTAGACACTGTCTTTAATTAATTTCAACAGAACCAAGAGCTTAAAGGAATTAAGTACCATGCTTAAAGGAATTTGATGTACCACCTACAGCTTAAAGGCATTTTGATGCAATGGATCTCAAGTTATAGTATGCTATGCGATTTAATTTAAGAGCAGCCTGTAATTTCGAGTCCCCAATGCCAGTTTTAGTATGCTATGCGATTTAACTAAGATCAGCCTGTAATTCGAGTTCCCAGTAACTGGATGAAGGCATAGGACATGTTCCGTTCTTGAAAGGCCCTGTTATAGCAGCTTTACCCCCACCCACTCCTACTTCGAAATCTTACCTGTTTCTCCTCATTTTGTTTCCACAGTCAATCCTGCGAGGGTCCTAAAGGAGGTCACGAGGGCCAGCAGACAAGTTGCCTTCCCCCACCCCCAAAACAAACTCTACAGCAGGTACGGGGACCGAATCTCTTGGCTACACTAGGGGCTCCGTCTCCTCAACGCTTGCAGGAGCTGCGTGAGTTGGTCCTCGCTGATGCTAAAGGCCGGCTTCCCACCTCCCCCGCCACCACCCTTGGTAAACTCGCCCTTATATAGTGAGAGACTGTGAGCTCTGAACCAATCAGCCCACTTCTCCACTAGCAGCCTATACTCACTCACCTGTAGGGGCAGTTTCACTACTTTTCCTTCGCCCACCACTGGCTCTTCCTCAGATCCCCCCCCACATTGCTTTGCACCGTGTTTCTGTTACTTACTCCCACACTCATGCTCTTGCTCCCTATACTAACACCCACACCCTGTACTTCTCCTGAAAACCTGCCCTCTTATGGATATGTCATCCATCTGTCCAACTGGCTGCCACCCTCTACAACGTATTCCACAATATTGCAAATGACCCTGTGTCCCACAACACTGCTAGTGAGCTACTGCCATGTTTACTACCTCACACAGAATCACACCGGCATTAGCAGCGGGAGCTCGGTTCCCTGCACCTCTTGGACTTCCCACTCATCACCCCCAATCCTGCCATCTCCCCCACTCGTTGTGCCTCCTGATCCTGGCCTTGCCCCCCTTGCTTAACCTACTCATTCCCACTTTTCTGGACACAAAAGGGTCCCAAGCACACAAATCCTGCTGCCACGAAAAGCTATATTGGCATCCCTGCCTCAGATCTCTTCTTCTCCTCCTCCTTATGTCAGGCAATATACACCCCAACCCTGGAACTATCGCACCCAGACGCTCCCCTATAGGTGGACTGCTGCCACCTTTAATTTATGCAGCTTACTAAAAAAATGGGACTCATATCAGGGCTGGGTACTGCAACATCAGCCCATCATTGCCGTGGGTGAAACCTGGCTCTCCTCTCGTACCCCTGACTCATTGGTGACCTTCCCTGGGTATAACGTTTTCCGGGCCAACCGACAGGAAAAGAGAGGTGGAGTGTTGCCTATTTATAGATGTGGAGTGGAATGCCTGAGACATAATGTGGGACTCGATGGCAGTGTTTTGTGTAGTCCTACTTTACAGGGAGGGAACATCCGGTAGTGCTAGGAAATTCCATCTCTGTATCAGCTATACTCAGTTGCGGTGTGCCTCAAGGTTCGATCTTGGCTCCCCTGTTCTTCACTGTGTACATGCTGCTGCTAGGTGAGATCATAAGGTGATAGTGTTTGGAGTTTAACCAGTGCATAGATGAGACTCTGCTATACATGTCTTGTTCGCCTGATGGGTTTGATGTGGGCCCTGTACTGTGTCGCTGTTTACAGGAAATTGATATTGGATGGCCACCAACTGGCTGAGCTTCAGTCCAAGCAAGATAGAGATGAAGAGTGTCAGACTGGGTTCCCGTGGATCGGATATGACAAGGAGTGCCACCCTGTTGCCGTCTCTAAATGGCATCGCATTTGAAGCTGTAGATACAGTTAATTATCTGGGGATTATTATGAACCTGCAAGCGGAAAATGATCAGATGTCGACTGTAATCTGTAGTGATGGCCAAGTACATCAGAGAAAACAGCTCGGTTCGAACTGTCTCGATGCAACAGATGCTGGGTCTCATGGCATTCTCAGTGTTCACTGTACCCCTAGCTCGTCTCCACATGAGAACCTCTCAGTGGATGCTCAGTACTCAGTGGTCCCCAACCACTCACCCTCAGTCCTTTCCCATCAAGGTGACAGAACCTCTAAAGAGGTCACTCACCTGGTGGACGCAGCGGAATAACCTTCTGGAAGGGTATCCCTTTGCTCCTCTGGATCATCAGATCTCTATTACCACCAATGTGTCCCTAATGGGGTGGGGAGCTCTGCCAGAAGCTCCACACCCAAGGTACGTGGACTCAGGACGAGTCCCGCCTCCACATAAATGTCCTGGAAATGAGAGCCATCCTCTGTGCAGTCTGGGCCTTGAAGGGCATACTCTGTCACAAGAACATTGTCCTTCAAACGGACAACAAAGCAGTGATGTATTATATCAACAAACAGGGCAGTGCACACTTTTACCCATTATGCAGGGAAGCTATGAGTGTGGGAATGGTGCCTGGAGCACAAGGCTCTAATCCACGCGGTTTACCTGCCAGGCATGCAGAACGACCTGGCAGACTGTCTCCGCATAACGGAGACAGATCCTCACGAGTGGTGTCTCGACTCAACCATCGCTCAGTCACTCTTCAAAGAGTGGGGAACTCCAGACCTGGACCTTTTTGCATCCCCACTCTACGCAAAACTGCCTCTCTTCTGCTCCAGAAATCCAGAACCTGGCATTTTCTGTCAGGATGCGTTCAGGCTGCAGTGGACAAAACGCTTTCTATACACCTTTCCACCTCTTCCTCTAATTCAGAGGGTGCTTCTCAAATTCGAGTCTCAGGGAGACAGAATGATACTCATTGCTCCCTTCTGGCCTCAACAGATATGGTTCCCGCTGCTCAACAGTCTGTTGGCAACCCTCCAAAAGGTACTTCCCCTTCAGACGAACCTTCTGACCCAGGGGCCTGTGGTCCATCCCAATCTGAAGGTGCTTCACCTTCATGCTTGGCTTCTGAAGAGATAGAGGTGAGTAGGTTCAATGTTTCCTGTAGGGTTTCAGATATTCTGTTGGCTGCGTGTAAACCAGCCACTAGAAAAACCTACACAGCCAAATAGAAGCATTTTCCTCTCTGGTGTGCAACATCCTCTTTGAACCCCTTTTCCTGCCCACCAAATAAAGTCTTGGAGTACCTCTTAGACCTCTCAAATTCAGGTCTGCAGTACTCTACTATCAGAGTTCATCTCTGTGCCATTTCAGCTTATGAGCTGGTGCATTCCTCGTCTCTGGCTCAGTTGCCTGTGGTTAAGAGGTTTCTGAAAGGCATTCTGCATACCAGACCTCTGATCAGACGTCCAGTCGCAGCCTGGAACATTAGCCTGGTGCTAGACATGCTCACTCGGAAACCTTTCGAGCCTCTAGCTATCTGCGTGTTGAAGTTCCTCACTTGGAAAACGGCCTTCCTGGTGGCCATCACTTCGGCCCGTAGAGTTTCTGAAATACATGCTCTGGTCACAGACACCCCGTACACTGTATTTCACAAGGACAAAGTAGTTCTTAGGTTTCTTCCCAAGGTTGTCTCAGAATTTCATCTAAACCAACTTTTAGTCCTACCTACTTTGCTAACTTCCAGAATGAATGGGAACGTACTCTGCATCTTTGGATGTTGAGAGCACTGTGTTTCTATCTGGATAGAACAAAAAAAATTTGCAAGGCTCAACAACTGTTTGTTTCCTTCAGTGAGACCCGGCTGGGTCAGCCTTTCGCTATTAGGTGCATTTCAACGTGGCTGGTAGCATGCCTCCGCCACTGCTATTCTATGGCACAGGTTTAAGCTAGAAGGCAGAGTGTACGCTCACTCTACTAGAGCAGTCACAGCATCTCTGGCGGAAATCCGCAGCATGCCCATTGGACATTTGCAGTGCGGCTACATGGAGCTCAGTGCATACTTTTGTTAAACACTATGCTTTGGATGTCCATGCCAGATGACATCTGTCGTTTGGTAGGATTATTCTTAATGGACTTCTGTCCTAAGTATGTAAGTTCTTAGTTTCTCCTGCCGTCCATCTTGGGGTGGGGGGGTTTGTTAGCTCGGTACTCTCCCATTAGTGTGAATGAGTGGTGGAGACTTTATGTCCAGGAAGATAATTATTGATCTTCTTGGATGAAGTTTCCACCACTCATTCACATGCCCACCAGCCATCCCCCGAGCTCACGTCTGTTTTTGGTCTTCACTCCCTCAATGGTTGGGCTGTTAAAACTCCATTGTTGGCCCTTCTTACACGGGTTTTGGACTATCTTATGTCCTATTTTGTTAGGTTACACCTCTAGGTTAGTTACGCTGCACCTCCTCGGAAAAAAAGGTACTGAGGCATTCGGAGGGTCGACGCCAAGGTAGTCTTTACTGCACAAGCCATGGCTTGCGGCTCCATCTCTGGCGCGGACCCTCTCGAAAAGTTTGCTTCCGCTGGGTTCTAGCACCTCCGGCGTAGATACCATTGGTGTGAATGAGTGGTGGAGACTTCGTCCAAGAAGATCAAGAATTACAGTAGGTATGTAATTTCCATTTATCATGGCAGCCTACGATTGCTCTGTGGCTCCCAGAGTGATGAGCTCCCTGCCTCCTGACAAGGAGTCCAAGCAATTGGATGTAATGGGGAAGAGAACTTATACCTTTTCCACTGTGGGCCTTCATATTGCCATTTACCAGGCGTGCATGATTAATTAGAGGCACATGTGAACAAAACCATCTCATCTCTCCACCAGAAGCTGGGCTCACTCTACCGGCTCCACCCCCTTCTGTCGGGAGCATCTTGCCTAAAAATTGCTACAGCCTCCCTCCTACCCCTCCTTTTTTATGCTCCCCCCATTCCTGTCACTTGAAGCCTCCCTTATGAATCGGCTAAAGCAACTGTATCATAAGATAGGACGCTCTGCCTCAGGTGCTGCCCCACAGCAACATCATTGTACTCTACTAGCATTTCTGGGTTGGCTACAACTAGAACATAAATTCCAGTATATCTCCTTCTGCCTTACCTATAAGCTCACTCATCTATATACTGCTCTGAGTTTATCTAATATTGTGGTGAGAAAATCAGCCTGCCAGACCCTACACTCCTCCTCCCTCCCTCTATTAACTGTGCTGTCAACACGCCTAGCTGCAAGTAGGAGATCTTTTGCCTGTGCTGCACCCTGGGCCTGGAATTCCCTCCCTCCATCTATCCTCTCTTGCACTTCCCTCCCCAGTTTCAAAAGTGCCTTGCACAACCACCTCTGTGGCCTAGGAATTTACTCCTGCTTTACCTAATTCACCCTGTTCTTTTTCCATACTTATCTCAGTCCATCCTGGTGAGCCTGTTACCTCAACTTATGGTTCTGCCTGCCTCTTAGATTTGATTTACACATTTGCATTACAGTAAATTGTCTAATCTGATGTACACATGTTCCTACACTGTTGTGCATAACTGCTGTATATAACATGATCCTAATTTTTGCCTGAATCTGTATTGCTCTCCACCATCCACTCCCCTCAAATTCGGAAATCTGTTTTTTTTTTTTGTATATAATGTGTAGCTTTGTTGCACATTGTATTGGGCTCTGTGATCTTATCTTTGAATCTTTCTTGATATCAGTGCTGTTATTGTATGTACAGGGCTTTATTTATATTGATATATGCCTCTTTAATCTGTATTCCTTTATATAAGTGCCTATGTATTAAATGTGCTAGGAGCGTGGATACGTTGTTCATCCACACTTCTTGGCATGTCCCTTTCCCCTTTAAATCTTGCTGGAAAGTCTTCAAGCTGGCTCCTCCCACCCACATGGGTGGTAAATACCTCAGCTCCGCCGCCCCATGACACCAGATCTTCCTTTGCTGGAAGATACAGGTTCCCTCGTGCTCTTGCAGCAGTTTGTAGGCCCTGGATTCAAAGCGTCTGTTTTAACTACCGAAACTTACTTTAAAACTCGTTCAAATTAGCGATTCCGATTGTAGCGCATCGGACATGGAGGGAAAAATCTTCCCCTGGATTTCACCGGTGTACCTGTGGCCAGAAGATGTTGCGCACCGATCCCCACCTAACGTGCATTTATTGCTTAAGTGTCGGACATGACACCTCGTCTTGCACTTTTTGCCTGGCCTTCCATCCCAATGTCCTGGTCGACCGCAAGGCGCACCTAAAACTGGGGAGACCGGAGAAAAGGAACCTACCGGTGAAATTGAAGGAGGCGAGGTGGGCGGTTTCTGTGGCTGCGGGATCCGCCAGGCAGCTGGAGCAAATGAAGGCATTCGGGGAGGAAGCAGCTCAAGCTTCAGCCAATCAAAGCTTTTTTGTTCCGCTTAACCTTGGCTCCACCTTTACGGGATCCTTTAAGGAGTTGTGCCAGTCTCTCCCCACCAGGGGTGAGGTGCCCTCGGGCTTGCACTCCTCCCGCCCTCGGAAGAGGGATAAGGACCCTAAGTCTTTGACCAAGAGAAGACGTTCTTGGGACCAAGAAATGTCTGAGTCCCAGGAACACACGGTCTCGACCTCGATCGAGATCGCATCCTCGGCCGCCGGCTTCACGGATCTTCTGTCTGGCCGGGGGACCGAGGAAGTGACCCGAAGTGGAGATTTCTCTCAACCCAATCAACCCTCTGTCACCGACCCCGGTCGACGATTCTTTAGAAAGGACTCCGGTCCTTGTCTTCCCAGAGGAGGAGACCCAGCCCGCTGGAGTCCCCATCCAGAACCCGGTTCCGGACCCTCGGTTTTCACCGACCCCGGTGTCTTCCGATCGAACAGGTTGGCATCCCTGATCTCGATCGAGGTCCAGAACCCCCTCAGCCGAATGGTCGAGAAAGAGTCATAAGTACTCTAAAAAGAGGCGCCGCCACAGATCTTCATCCTCCTCGGACGAGGAGAGGCTTCGGCGAAAACTTCGTTGATGCTATGAAGACTAAATGTGGCAATAGCTGGTTTTGTCCGGGCAGAAGCCGGCCCCGTTGTCTACCCCAGCCATCACTTGGCTCCCGCCTCCTAGGCCGATACTGACCCCCTCCCGAACCGAAGTCTTCAGTTCCTCCGCCCGTGGGGCCAGCCCATATCCTGGTTCAGCCTCCCTCGGTCTCTCCACGGATTCTGGTGGAACCACTGCCTAAGCAGCCTCAGGGAGGGGCTTCCTCAAATAAGGACCAAACAGACACCAGGCTTCCCCGTCTGTCGATAACGGTCATTCCCAATCGCCCTCAGCATATCGAGGGAGATCTAGGCAGGAGGCCTTTGTATCCCGACTCTTCGGACTCTGACATCACCGTATTGCACTCCCGTCCTGGGGAAGATGAGTCATCCATGGTGGGTTTGGAGGAAGGCCCTTCCTCCTTTCAGGGCATTCTCCGTCTGATCTCTGAATCCACCAGAATGCCCCTGGAGTCCATCCAGAAGAAGGCGGAGTACCCCCTTACAGATATCCTCAAAAGGGGGGATACCCTGACGGAGGCCTTTCCAGTGGCTGAAGCCATTGTTGGCCTGGCCCTTGAGCTTTGGCAGTGCCCGGCTTCCTGCCCAGCACCATGTGCCCACATGGCCCGCAAGTACGCCGTGCCCATGGGGTCCCTGGCGGGGTTCACAGAACATCCTTTGACCGAGAGCCTGGTGACCGCTTCTGTGTTCAGGCGTACTGGTAGCTCAGTCGACACTGACCGACCCCCGGACATGGAGTCCAAAAATATGGACCACTCTGCCCGTAAGGTCTGTGCGGCCTCTTCTTTAGGCCTTCGTCAGGCCAGCTCGGCTGTTATAATGGCACACTTCTCTCATGCTCTCCTAGGGTCATTAGACGAAGTCCTCCCTCATCTCCTGGTGGACATGCAGACCACAGTGAAGCAAGTCCATGATCAGGGCCATGCTGTTGCAAAACAGCAGCTCCAGATGGCACTGGACATCGGGAATTCCTGTGCCCGCTCCTTAGCAGCCACAGTGGCCACTTGCTGCAGGGCTCGGCTGAGGCTTTCCTCCTTTCCGGCGGATACTCAGCACAAGTTAGCTGACGTGCCCTTCCTAGGCACTGACCTGTTCAGTACAGGAGTGGCCGGTCACCTACAGCTCATAGAGCAGTCCATTGCCACCTTGGATGCTACTTCTGTGAAGGGTTCTTCGGGCAAGAACCAGCAGAAGCGAAAGAAGAAGCTTTTTCTACATTCTTCCACTGCGGTCAGGCAACCCTCCTGTCAAGGAGGTCAGCAGCAGCAGCAGGCTCAAGCTTGGTGCCCGAGTCCACAACAGCTCCGTAAAGGAGGCCGAGACACAGGTCCAGGAGCAGCCTCCTCCTCTAAGCCTGCTCAGCGATGGGTTGGGGGTTGCCATCCTTACACCTGTCATGCCAGCTCTGGGCCCTCTTGTGGGGGACCGGCTCCACCACTTTCTTTCCTCCTGGTCTGATATCACCTCAGACAGGTGGGTTCTCAAAGTGGTCAGTCAGTGACTGCTTCTAGAATTCGAGCAGTACCCTCCCAGCCAAGCCCACACCACTCGGGAGGAAAGGATCTCAGCTTGCACCCAGACGGCTGTCCGAGACGACATAGCTCAGCTCCTCCGCAAGGAGGCGGTAGCACCAGTGCCGGATCCTCCTACAGACCCAGGCTTCGTGTCCAGGTACTTCCTGGTTCCCAAGCAGACTGGGGGGGTTGGTCCCCATCCTAGATCTCCACGACCTGAATCAATATCTCGGGTCTGGCACCTTCCGGATGGTAACTCTGAATTAGTTCATACCATCCCTGGAGCGAAACGTGGTTCTGTTCACTGGATCTGCAGGATATGTTCTTTCACATCCCAATCCATCCGTCCCATCAGCAGTTCCTCCGCTTTAGGGTTGAGGGGACCCTGTACGAGTTCTGAGCCATGTCGTTCGGCCTGTCATCGGCCCCATGGGTCTTCACCAAGTGCATTGCAGTGGTGGCAGCCCATCTTCGGCGTCGAGGAGTATGAATCTACCCTTATCTCGACGACTGGCTCTTGGCAGGTTCCTCCCTTCAGGATGTGGAGAGGTCCAGGGATCTGGCTTTCCGAACCTGCTCCCAACTCGGCCTCCTGATCAACGAGGCCAAGTCGGAACTCGTGCCCTCTCAGGTGATGGGCTTCATTGGGGCAGAGCTCGACTCCTGTCAAGCCAGAGCTCGGCTCCCAGCAGACAGGGCAGAGGTTCTCTCCTCCTTTGCCCGATCATTTCTGGTTGGACACTTGCGCCCTGCCTGGGACATTCTGCGCCTTCTGGGTTAAATGACGGTGTGCACCTCAGTGGTCCATTGGGCCAGGTGGCACATGCACCCCCTCCAATGGGAGCTGGCCACCCAGTGGACTCAGCGCCACGGTCATTTCGACCAGCTGATCACTGTAACCCAGAAGATGTGGGATGCTCTCCAGTGGTGGACCACCCCAGAGTGGTTGCAGGAAGGGATCCCATTTTTCCACCCCAAGCAGACGGTCATCCTTATGACCGATGCTTCTTTCATGGGCTGGGGAGCCCACATGGGGGACAACAGGGTCCACGGGTTCTGGACCCCCGAGGAGTCCCAATGCCACATCAACCTGTTGGAGCTCAGAGCAGTCAGACTGGCACTGTCAGCTTTCGCTCCTCAGCTCCGAGGTCAAGTGGTTCAAGTCGGGCGGACAATATCACAACCATGTACTACCTCAACAACCAGGGTGGTATGCACTCCCGTCTGCTGTGCAAGGAGGCGCTCCGCATCTGGACCCTCGTAAGCCGGTTGGAGGCGGATCTCCTAGCCATTCATGTGGCAGGAGTCTTGAACCAGCTGGCAGATGCTCTCAGCCGCATAGGCCAGACATCCCACGAGTGGTCTCTCCATGCAGAGGTAGCTTACAGTCTGTTCTCCTGTTTGGGGCAAACCGTTGGTGGACCTTTTTGCCTCCAGGGAAGACACCAAGCTGAGGCTGTACCATGCCCGCCCCTTTCAGCAGGGCTCGCTGCAGGGGGATGCCTTCTTGAGGCCGTGGACCCCAGGCCTTCTTTATACCTTCCCTTCATTTCCCTTGATCCACAAGGTGTTACTCAAGGTGAGGAGGGACAAGGCGTAGGTGATCCTGGTAGCCCCAGATTGGCTGCGCCAGTTCTGGTGCCCAGTTCTCCTCAGCCTCAGCTGCAGGTCCCCGCAGTGGCTTTGTGCACTCCCAGACCTGATATCATTGAACCAGGGGAACATATTCCATCCGGACCTTCAGTCCCTGCACCTCACAGCCTGGTACCTGAGCGGCTAGAGTTCCAGGCTCTGGGTCTTTCCGAGGATGTCTACACCGTGGTGGAGGCATCTCGTAAGGAATCGACCAGGAAATGTTATGCCTTCAAATGGAAAAGGTTTTCCATTTGGTGCCAGAGTCTGGACCCCTTATCCTGCTCTGTGGCTAACATTCTAGACTACCTTTGGTCTCTCTCTCTCCAAAGGGGGTCTACGGTCATCAACCCTTAGGGTGCACCTGGCAAGCTTTTTTGCTTACCAGGCGCGGGTCAGTCAGCCGACATTGGAGCAGGAGACAGTGGTCGGGCATGTCTTTAAAGGCCTGGATCACATATCCCCTCTGGTGTGTGAACCTTCACCTCGGTGCGATCTGTTGCTGGTTTTGGCAAAGCTCATGGGCAAGCCATTCAAACCCATGCACAAGTGTGAGCTCTCACACTTGTCATGCAAGACGACCTTCCTGGTAGCTATCATGTCAGCCAGAAGGACAGGGGAGCTCCAGGTGCTTTCGGTGGACCCTTATCTGGTCTTCCACAGGGACAAAGTTGTCCTGCGCCCTGACCCGAAATTCCTTTTGCAGGTGGTATCAGAGTTTCACCTTAAGGGTGTTGACTCTGCCAGTATACTACCCTAACTACACCTTGGACGCTGAGTACAGGCTCCACACTCTGGACCTGAGATGTACTCTCCCCTTTTATAAGGAGAGAATGGTGGAAATTCGTGGAGAGGTTTGTCACCTACGCTGAAGCCGCTTCTGGCAGACTTGCAGCCAAATGGACCATTGCAAGGTGGATTACATCATGCATAGGTCTGTGCTATGAGTTGGCGGGCAAGGAGCCTCCCAGAGGGATGAGAGCTCATTCTACCCGCCACACTGCTGCATCAGTGGCTGCTTCCAGGAACATCCCTATTCAGGAAATCTATCGGGCTGCTACCTGGAAGTCAGCAAACACCTTCATTACCCACTACCACATCGACCTTGAGTCACGCCGGGATGCTGGTTTTGGGGCCTCGGTTCTCCAATCTTTATTTCCCAAGTAGGGGGTGTGCGCCTTGCCTCCCTCCTCCCGGAGAACTGCTTGGAGTCTGCCAAGAAGTGTGGGAGAGCAACATATCCACGCTCCTAGAAGAACAAGTTACTCACCTGTAACAGTAGTTCTAGCAGTGGTATATGTTCATCCACGCGCACCCACCCGACCTCCCTGGCTTTAGGCGCACAACCTTGCTTCCAGCGGGCTAAGATCTGGCATCTTGGGCCGGAGTCGAGGTATTTACCACCCAGGTGGGTGGGAGGAGCCAGCTTGAAGACTTTCCGGCAAGATTTAAAGGGGAAAAGGACATGCCAAGAAGTGTGGATGAACAACATGTACCACTCCTAGAACTACTATTACAAGGAGTAACCGGTTCTTCATGGCTGTGTTTATGTTTTAGTATTCCTCACCTTCTGTACCCTCCCCAGGTCGCCCTTAAAAAAGGGACTGCATGGTCTCAGTGGGCTTACCTGGTTACCAACATTCAAATAAATAAATAGTATAGTCTGTGGAAGTCAGCTATGGCTACAGTACATACATTGTCAGATAGCCCTGCTAAGATAGAATTGATCAAGGCTGCCTCAGCTAGACTTAATACTGGTAAATATTTACTAAGATTAACATATGATGCCTCAGATGCGGTGACTAGATCTGCTGCATCTGGTATATTCCTTAGAAGGTACTCCTGGCTCAGAGTGGCAGAATTTGCTTCAGATGTGCAGCAGGCCATGTTTAATGCCCCCTTTAGAGGCTGCAAGCTATACAGCCATGATGTTGATAATGCATTAAAAGACATACAGTCTTTCAAAATGACTGGGTGCTTTTCGAAAGCCTGCCAGCCGGGGACACCATGACTACTGTCAACCCTACAATGGCAGAGGTGGTGGTCCCTCAGCAGGACCTGCTGCCCAGGGTGCCACTCCAAGGACCCCCAAAGGTTCTGTTTCCAGTTCAGGCAGCCCTGCTGTCCCAGGCAGCTTCTGATTCCCCAATTCCTCCACCATCACGAGTCCTTCGGGGGCTGACCAAGGTTGCCAGCTGCCTAGGCAGGCTCTTTCGAGGAGGAGGGCACTCTCGGATTCCGTGGGGTCGAGGGGTGTGAGTTCTGTGCGGCGGCTTTTTTCCGGAACCCACCCGGGCTCTGGGAGGAGCCGTAGTGTGGATCTCCGCTCTTCCCCCTCAGTTTCTTTGAGAGGGCCCTGTTCTTTGGAAGTAGGGGACCATCCTTCTGGATCTACACGGCCCTGGTCACCTCACAGGGGGGGATTCTTCCAGGCGCAGCCAAGGCAGTTCTGAAATGGTTGTCCAGCTGTCGGCTGTGGGGTCTTCCGGAGCTACTCTTGGTCCGCCCTCTAGCCCAGGCGGAGGTCAGCCGACTTCTCGGCTATGTCCCCATCCCTCTGCCGCATTCTCCTGCGCTCCCTGGTATACTTGGTCCTTCCGGGCCTCTTACCTGGGAACAGTTCAGAGCCATGGCTGCTCAGTTCCCCGCTTACGTCAGGGCCATGGACAGACAGGTTTTTCAACCTCCTCCTGAGCAGTCGCGCTCCGAACAGCCTAGGTCCTCTGACTCCTCATCCCCCTCTTCTTGGGGAGAGGAGCCTTCTGTCCACATTTCTCCAGCTGCTGATCTCGCAGAGTATCAAGCGATTCCTTGTGAGGATGTTGGAGGACCTGTGTATCACCCCTCCCTCAAAGCAATCCAGGCATTGGCGCACACCTTTTTAGCCGATTTTAGCGAGGACACCGTTGTGGTGCCCCCCGGCCTGCTCCTTTTTGGGAGGCATCGTTGCGTTCCTGAAAGAGACCTTCTCCCTCCCTAGGTATCTCTGCCAGCAGTATTGTGCCCCCCAGTCTCCAGGTTCATGCCTCATCCTCTTTCAGGATTGGCGCAGCTGGACATTCCCGATGGGCTTCGCGCCCTTCACTGTGACTGGCCCCCAGATTAAGATTCCTCTGATTTTGCCTTCTGGGGTAGGAGGACTTTCTGCTCGGCATGGTTACTGCTCTCTATTGCAGCACATCAGGCCCACTACACAACCTATGACAGGTTCCTGTGGTCCAGGCTCGGTCAACTCTTAGCCTCAATGCCTGACAAGAAGCAAACCAGAGAAGCCATTGCATTCTCTGCACATGACCTGGAGCTAGCAAGGCACCAAGCGAGGGTATCTTATGATGCCAACGAGGTAGCTGCCAGGGTCGTAGGGACAGCGATCTGCACTAGGCAGACGGCAGGGCTGCGTCTTTCCCGGTTGTCACTCTTGGCCTGGCGTAGGGTGATTAACTCCACTCACCAGAGAACCTATCTCTTCTCCCGTAGAGTGAGGCGGCATTTGTCGGGGCAACTTCCTTCCCCCTCCTGGGGGTTCCCCGTCTCACTATTCCCACGCTTGGGCCTCTCCAGGCCCTGAAGGTTCTCCCTCTTAGTGTGTTATCTACTGAGAGCTAAGGGACCTTGTCCCTTAGGGTTACAGGGAAAAAAAACCTTCGGGGGGGCTCAGCACTCACCCAAAGGTGATGAATAGTGAAGATTGACACAGATAAGATATGAAAATTACATACCTACCATAATTGTGATCTTTCTGTGTATCTTCACCATTCGTCACAGTCCCGCCCTCCATCCCCCTGGGGCCTCAGTCTCCGAGTCTCCCTCCCTCTCTGTGCCCAGTCTCATCCCCCTCTTTTCTCGTCAGGGGTGGGATGGACGGTGGCACATAGGGGGATGTTTCTAAGGGGAGAGTGGTCAGCATGGGGGGCTCTCCTTCTTCAGTGCTCTAGCTCCACCCCTGTGGGGTGGGAGTTGGCCGTTGCCCTCCATTCTCACCTCCTCCTTCATTCCCGTCTGTTAAATTTTCTTTGTCCAGTGGACATATCGTTTAAAAAAACAAAAACAAAAAAAAAAACCTAAATTTTACTTTCACCAAAAACTGTTTTTTCCTGAGAGTGGGACAATTTATTGTGTCCTGTCTTTCTTCCAGAATAGCAGTTTTCTGCTTTTGGAGTTTTTGCCAGTGATTCCGTGCCTTGAATTCTGACAATGAGCTCTTTGGCTACTCCTTGCAGTTCCTATACAATCTGGAGATAAGTCAAGGACCAGGTTATGGTTGTCACCTTCCTTCACCCCCTCTCAAGCTTATTCTAAATCCTTCCTCTTCCTTTTTTTCCCTATTTCCAGAGATTGGGGCCCCTACCTAATCCCCTTAGATTTCTCTCTTAATCTGTCCTCCCAGTCGTTATTTCTCCTTTATATTTGTATATCTTTTCCTTTATCTATCCCACCCTCCAACCCTTTTCCTCATCTCTCCGACATCGAGAACTGGCGGAGGCGAACCGACAGCACATATAAGTGCCAACCGCGAGTGCCACTGAATGTCGGCCTCAAGGCAGTGCCGTCAGTGTGTCGACTCCCCATCCAAAAAAAAAAAAAAAAGCTCCAGTGTGGTCATGACCGCCAGCCATATACCCAAAGATGATGAATGGTGAAGATGCACAGAAAGATCATAATTACGGTAGGTACGTACTTTTCATTTTTTGGTGCTGCTGCGGCCCCTCTGGAGGGGTTGGGGGACCCCTGCTTCTGTGGCCTCCCTCCGGGGGCCTGCGGGACCACGGATCCCTATGCTGGCCTCGAGGAAGAGGGCTACTTCAGAGTCCGAGGGGTTGAGAGGCCAGGGCGAGGTGCGGAGACGCTCTAACCACCCAGCGGGGGTTGGGGAAGAGTCGCAGCGCTGAGCCCCAACTTGCTCTCGGGGGCACCCTTGGGTGGCAGTGCAGAGGGTTGCCCTTCTGGACTCATGCAACCGAAGATGCGTCATAGGGGAGACTCCCCTTCTGGGCTCTTCCGGAGTTTCCCTTCCCAGACTTCTTCCTTGCAACCAAGTACGATCTCAGGGCCCCCAGTCATGGTGGCATTGTCCCCTGGATCTCAGAGGCCAGGCAATTTCTCTTAGGTACCCATCACCCATCCCTTTGCAGACACCCCCGCCGTTCCCTGGCCATGTGGGTCCTACGGGGCCCTTAACCTGGGAAACATTCAGGGCCACTGCGGTGGCCTTTCCTTCCTATATTAGGGCCGCCTGTCCCCCCACCGCAGGAGTCCTCTGAACATTCAAACTCCACCTCCTCCTCATCTCCCTCTTCTGTCCACCTGTCCTCCGACCCGGATTTCACTGAACATCAGCGGTTCCTTTCGAGGCTGGTTATGGAGTTCCATATTTCTTTTGTTCGCAGGGACAATACAGAGTGGCAGATGCGTACTTTCCTCACTGAATTCTGCGCGCGCCACCTCGTGGTGCCTTCCTGACCCATCCCTTTCCAGGATGTGTCTATCCGCACCTGGCAGTCTCCAGCCGCCCCTTCTCTAGCCCCGGCAGACTGCAGGAGACGGTATTCTGCCCCCCAGGAGTCTCTAGATTCCCTACCTCACCCACCTTCGGGCCTGTCATCCCTAGACACTCCCCCCAGGCCTCGTTGCCTGGTGCATGACCAACTCCCGGATCAGGATTCTGTTCGATTTGACTGGTGGGAACGAAGAGTTTTCTCTTCAGCTCATGCGTTAATGTGCACAAGTTTGCATCAGGCACACCACGCTGCCTATAACAGGCATCTGTGGTCGATGCTAGCCCAGTCCCTAATGTCACAGCCTAATACGGAGCAATCTAGACAAGCCATTGCCCTCTCTGCTCAAGGTCTGGAACTGGCAAGGCACCAAGCAAGGGCATCTTGTGACGCCAGTGAGGTGGCTTCCAGACTATCGGGGACATCGATCTGCATTAGGCGGATGGCGTGACTTTGTCTATCCAGATTGTCACCCATTGCCCAGTGTAGGTTGACCTCCTCTGCCTTCCGGGGGACCCATCTAGTTTCCCGTAGGGCAAGGAGGCTTCTTCAGGGGCGCCCTCTTCCCCCCCCCACCGTCCACGGGGGGGACACCTCCTCACTCTCCACAGCCTTAGACTTGCTTAGTCTAGTATAGCTAGGGTCTCCCCTTCCTGCTTCTCACCAGTAGGAGGTTGAGGGATCTGTTCCCTCAAGGCTGCACTGGGTCCTTTTCGGGGGGGTTTGGTACTCACCCAACAGTAATGAATGGTGAAGATTGACAAGGAAAGATATGAAAATTGCATACCTACCATAATTCTTGATCTTCTCTTGTATCTTCACCATTCATTACTGATCCCTGCCCACCTTCCCCTCTTGGGCCTCAATTCTTGGGCATTTCATCCACCCTGTTCGCCCCCGAGGCCAACTGGGGGCTGAGTTCCCCTGGCAACTCAGAGCTCTCTGTTCCTTCTCTAAAATCACAGAGCATTCACCCTGGAGGACGGCGAGTAGGGTCTTCGCCCTGAACCCTCTGAGGGAACTTCCTCTGATTCTCTTACTTCTAGGGTGTCCCCCGTTTAGGGTTGGATCATCCTCTGGCTTGTCACCCTATAACTGTCATTTCTTCAGTGCTGTACTAGGAAAGTCTGTGGGAGTTTCCTCCCTCTCCTTTTTTCTCTCCTGGTTGTCCCGTGCTTTGCTTCTCTGTATTGGGGACTACGTCAGTACTCCGTCTGAGTACTGTACCAGATTTTTCCTTACACCTAAGTCAGGACTCGCTCCTCTTCTGAGCGGAACTGCTTCCCCCCCACCAAGGAGCAGTTAGTGAGACCGATAATCTAGGTTACATAAGTTTTCAGATAAATGGATGGGAAGAGAAATACAGGTTACTGACCTGTAACAGGAGTTCTAGGAATGGTATATGTTGTTCATCCACACTTATTGGCAGGTGCCTTGCCTCAAGATCTTCAAGCTGGCTCCTCCCACCCACCTGGGTGGTAAAACTCTCGGCTCCGCCCCATGACGCCAGATCTAGCCCACTGGAAGCCAGATTGTGCGTCGAAGCCGGGGAGGTCGGGTGGAGTCGTATGGATGGACAACATATACCATTCCTAGAACTCTGTACAGGTAGTATACCTGTTCTTAGGACATGGATATGTTGTTCAATCCACACTTATTGGCAGACTCTAGCAGTTCTCCGGGAGGAGGAGGCAAGCGCACCCCCCATACTTACTTGGGAAATGAGGACTGGAGAACCGAGGCCCCAAAACCCGCATCCGGCGTGACTCAAGGTCAATGTGGTAGTAGGTAATAAAGGTATGTGCCGACTTCAAGGAGCGCCTGCAGATATCCTGGATAGGGACGTCCTAGAGCATACGATGCAGGTAGAATAGGCTCTTATCCTCTGGGGCTCCATGCCCACCAACCTATGGGCTCTATGCAGGAGGTGACCCACCTGCTTATCCGGCTTGGCTGCAAGATCTGCCGGAGTGCGGCTTCAGCGTGAGTGACAAACAACTGTGAACCTCTCCCGAACTTTAACCCGTCTGCTCCCTTATAATAATAAGCGGCGCTCGTCTGAGTCCAAAAGTATGGGCCTATATTCGGCCTCGAGGTGTGATTGGGGTAGAAGACACGGCGGAAGTCCTTTACCTGGTTAAGGTGGCACTCGACACCACCTTTGGAAGGAATTTCGGTAGGCGCAGGACAGCCTTGTCCCTGTGGAAGACCAGATAAGGAGACTCGATGGAAAGCACCTGGGCTCTCCCATCCTTCGCTGATGTGATAACCACCAAAGGCGGTCTTCCACGACAGGTGGGAAATATAAGCACCTGTGCATTAGTTAAGAACCATGCCCATGAGCTTAGCCAGTACCAGCAGTAGATCCCACGGAGGTGGAGTTCTTGCACCCGGAATGTAAGTCAAGGCCTTTGAAAAAGCCGACCGACCATGTCTCACAATACCACCCGACTGCTTCCCGGCCCGCCCAGTAAGCAGAGATAGCTACCAGATACACCGTGAGAAGTCGATCGGCGAAGTCCTTGCTGAAAGGGACCACAGATAGTCCATAATGCTTGCCAAGGGACAGGCGGAAGGGTCCAAGCCTTCCCTGCCACCAAATGGAGAATCTCTTCCATTTGAAGGCATAGCAATTTCTAAGTCGAAGCTCATACGAGACGCCTCAATAGCGTTGAGGACCTCGTCAGAAAGACCCAAGGCCTGGAACTCTGGCAGCTCAGGAACCAGGCCGTCGGGTGCAGAAGTTGAAAGATCGGATCAGATCAGCTTCCCTGGTTGACTGAGATCAGGTCTGGGCGGGCTGGAAGCACGCCTCGAGAGACCTGGAGCTGGGCTGAGATCTGGATACCTGAAGTGGCGGGGCCAGTCAGGGGCTACCAGAATCACCTGCGCCTTGTCCTCCTCGCCTTGAAAGCCTACCTTGTGGATCAAAGGGAAATGGTGAGAAGCGAGCGTGAGGCCAGGGTCCACAGCCCTCGAGAGGCATCCCCTGCAGCGAGCCCTGCTGAGAAGCGGGCATAGAACAGACTCAGCTTCGCATTCTCCCTGGAGGCAAACAAGGTCCACCTGAGGGTGTGCCCCAGTGGGAGAAGATCTTGTACTACCTCCGGCTTGGAGAGACCACTCGTGAGGCGCAGCCCCTATCAGACATAGCATGACCAGGGTGTTGGAGAGCTCCTTGCCACGTGAATAGCTAGAGATCCGCCTCCATGCTGTGCACAAGGGACCATATCGCGAGATCTTCCTTGCATAACAGCATGGAGATCATCCCGCCCTGGCAGTTCAGATAGTACATAGTGGTGGTATTGTCCGTCTGGACCCTGAACCACTTGACCCGGTAGAGCAGACCCGGCGGTGAGGGCTAGGCGGACCGCTCAGACTCCAACAGGTTGATATATCGGGACTCCTCACGAGGGACCCAGGAGCCGTCTTGGCTTTGTGCTCCCACAGATGGGCACCCCAACCCATCAGAGATGCATCGGTCGATAGAGCAAATCGGCTTTCGAGGCCGGACAAGCAGGATGCCCTCCTGCAGATGTGCTGCAACGGTCCATCACTGGAGAAGCGTTCCACATCTCTGAGTCACTGTCACAGGCTGGTCCAGTGGATCGCAGCATTGTGACCACTGGCTGGCTAGTCCCCATTGAAGGGGCGCATGTGCGCAGGCCCAACGGACCATGCTGGTGCAGGCCGCGCAAACCCAGGAGGTGCAGGAAGTCCCGGGCAGGCGCGGTGCCCAACCAGAAATGAGTTGGGCAAGAGGAAAAAGAACCTCGGCCCTGTCCACGGGAGCGAGCTCTGGCTGAAGAAGTCAAGCTCTGCCCGATGAAGAGTATCCTGCTTCCGGCACGAGTTCCGACTTAGCCTCGTTGATGAGAGGCCAATCTGAGAAAGAAACCTGGAGGGCCAGATCTCTGGACAGCTCCGCCCTCCGCTCTGGAGGGGCTGCAATCAGCAAGTCGTCCAGGTAGGGGTACACCGGACCCTTGACGCGTTCAGCAGAAATACTGTCACCACTGCCATGCATTGGTGAAGACCCTGGGAGCTAGGGAGAGGCCGAGAAGGGCATGGCCGAGAACTTCGTAAAAGGATCCCTCGCTCTGAAGCGGAGCAAATCTCTAATGGACAGACGGATTGGGGCGAGACGTGTCTTGGGAGGTCAGGGAACAGAACCATGCCTCATTCCAAGGATGGGATTATCAGAGCCGCAGTGACCATCCTGAAGGTCCGAGACATGGAACCTATTCAAGGTCGTGTAGAGTCGAGAATGGGGCGCCAACCACCCGTCCGTTTGGGACCAGGAAGTACCTGGACACAAACCGGGGTCTGGAGGAGGATCACCACCTTTCTGATCACCTCTTTTAGGAGCAGGACATGCTCGGCCGGCGGGCGCATAGCCGGGCTGCGGACCCGTGGCCCCAGGCGGCGGCTCGAGAAGGGTGGGCCTGAACTCCAAGGCAGGCCTTTTCCTACCACCTCCAACACCCAGCGGTCCGTGATGTTAGTGGACCAGGCGGAAAGAGTGCATGAGCCGCCCCACGTGCAGGGACAGGGAAGTGACAAGGCAAGAGGCGGCACCCCTCAGCCCGTCACTGGGCAGGCTTGGGAGAGAACGGCCGAGGACCTCCTGGGCGCTACCTCCTTGCTTCCTGTTGAAGGCGCGAGCCCAAGTTTGGGGCAGCCAAGCGCAAGCCTGCTAGCCCTGTTGCTGGTGCTGTTGGGCGGTCGAGGTGCAGGGGCGAGATGAAAAAACTTCTGCTGTAACTGGCGGCCCTTTGTCCCTCTGGGCGCAGGTGACCCGAGTCAGGGTGGCATTGGACTTTCGATCCGCTGGAGTGTCCCTCCACTCCAGGGCGAAGATCCAGTCCCAAGAAGGAGGCGTCCGCCAACTTGTGCTGGGTATCCACGCACGTGAAGGTGGATATCCTAAGCCCACGCCCTGCGCGCGCATGGCCACCACAGCCGCTACTGACCTGGCACAGGAATCACCTAGGTCCAGAGCAGTCTGGAAGCTGCTGCCAGCCACCGCCCTACCCTTGTCCTGCACCTGGCGGACCGTGGTCTGCAGGTTGGTCGGGAGATGAGGGACAACCTCATCCAGGGAGCCCAAGAGGGCGTGGGAGAAGTGTGCCATCAGCACGGCCGAGCTGGTATGTCGGAGGCCGAGAGAGGATGCAGCGTACACCTTGCACCCGGCAAAGTCCAGCTTTTTGGACTCCTTGTCGGGGGGCTTGTCCACATCCCGAGTGTTACCGGAGCGCGGAAAACGCTGTCGGTGACTAACTCCTCAGCAGAAGGGTTCTCCGAGAAACCGGGCAAAGAGCCAGTAGGGACAGCGTACTTCCTGGCCATCCTGGCCGAGGGCGCAGGACAGGAAGCAGGCCGCTGCCAGAGCTCCAAGGCTGGGCCGACAATGGCCTCAGCCACCGGAAAGGCCTCCGTGGGAGAATCCCCTCTGTCCAGTATCTCCATCAGAGGATACTTGGCCCATTTGGACACGGGCTCAAGCTGCATCCCGGTGGACTCCGAAATGAGTGAAGCAGACCCAAGAAGGACGATGGGCTATCGTCCAATGACTGCCGAGGAGGACTCAGGTCAACCTGCCTGGAGAGCGGGGAATCGTCGTCAGTTCCGATGAGTCTGCGAAAACTGCCTCGACCCTGAGCCACACTCTACCTGCGAGGGCAGTCCGAGTAAGGGTGACCCGACAACCTGTGGGGCAGGCTGTGACCCGACCGAGAATCCTTAGTCGGTGCCCCAGACTTCAGTTGTGGAGGCGGAGGTTCCACCACAATCTGTGGAGCAGCTGGTCTTGGCAAAGCAACCCGACCTAGACGAACGCTTTCGACTGGGTGAGTGGTTGCTTCGGTCGTTCGGAGTGACAACCACTTGATGGCAGGGGTCTGGACCAGAGTCGGCATGACCCGGACAACAGCAATTGCTGCCACATAAGCTCTTCATGCGTACAGCGTAATTACGAAGCCTCCCTCATCAGAGGGCGAGGAGAGCAGTGTCGCCGCATGCCGGTAATTGAGACGAGCCGCCCGATGTAGGCAGGAACGGCTTGACCGAGATGAAGTCCGAGACCCTTGGGGACCGAGGTGGGTCTGGGAAGGCGTGGGGACACCCTCTTCCCTTGGCTCGGGCACTTTAACCGGGACTGCGGCCCGAAAGGCGCAGGCAGATTCTCGGTCTCCACCGGGGAAACCGGTGAAGGTGGGTTGTCGGCTTCACCAGTCGATAGCCCGTCCGACGGATCGAGAAAAATCTCGACTGCGTCGACGGGAGTCTCGGCAGGCTGGCCTGACGGGGACACCGTGAAGCCAGCGGCCTGAGCCGCAACTTTGACCGAAGTCGACGGTCGGCTTTCTGGGGAAGGAGACCTCTCCCGCTCCCACGAACACCGATGGTGGGACTTACCCTTCGACTCCTTCTTCTTGGGCCGAGAAGAATGTCCCGATGGCCCCTCTCCCTTCATGGAAAGGGACTGACAAAGCTCCTTTAATGAAGCCGTGTACGAGGAACTCAGAGAGAGCGGGATAAATGCCGCGGCCGAGGAGGAGGAAGATGCGGCCTGGGCCGCCTCCTCCTCGAGGGCGATCATCTGCTCGAGCTGCTCAGCCCAGCCAGCCGCCGTGGACACCGCCCAACGAGCCTCTTTAGATTTTATCGGCGGGAAATGCTTCTCGGGGCGCCCGAGCTTCAATCAGACAGCGCGATCATCAGGGATGTTGGCGAAAAGAAGCGGCACAACTCATGGCCCTGCAGGTCGTGATCTAAGCCTAGGCGAGTAGGCGCACATGGTGTGGATCCATCTTGGACATTTTCTGCCACATAAGGGCACCTCAAGCCAGAATAGATTTGTCCGCCATGGCCGTGGGGAAAATGAAGACCGAAGTTTAGAAAACTTCAAAACCAATTTCGGACTAACCGAAGAGTTAGGATCCAGTCTAAAACGCAGAGTGCTAAGGAGGGAACCTGAGCTTCCAAACGGTAAGGAAGATCTGGCGTCATGGGGCGGAGCCGAGAGTTTTACCACCTGGGTGGGTGGGGGGAGCCAGCTTGAAGACCTTCTGGCAAGATTTAAAGCGGCAAGGAACCGGTCAATAAGTGTGGATTGAACAACATATCCATGTCCCTAGAAGTCTGCCTTCTCCAAGCCGGTCAAGGCCTGTAGTTCAACCTTGAATACTTAACCCTTAACTGGTGGGATCATTGCTCCCTTGTCTTCAAACCCTGTTGGGAATTTCAAGAATTCAAGCCAGTGGTCTTCCGTTTTACCTTGGCAGATAGTCTTTCCTTCCATCCCCTTTATCCCTTTCTGCTTCTTCCTATCTTCCTTTTCCTATTCCTTACCTCCTCCTATCCCTTAAACCGCCCGAGGATTGAGGCCCTGTGGCCACTTAGGGTAGGGTTCTCTTTTTTTCTGTCTCTTGTTCTGCTTATTTCTTTTTCAGTTTATTTCCTTTCCTTTGTCTGTCCCTTGACTCCCTTGCCTCGCTCTCTTTCTATAATCTATTTCTACCTCTTCGGCTACAAAGAACTGGGATGGAGGAGGAGTCTGCAGCACCTAACAGCTGCCCCGCACACACCATGCAGTGCGTTGCAAATGACCACTCCTCCTCAAAAAAAAAATAAAGTCCCGTGGTGGGTGCGTGTATCCAGCTTACACCCAGCAGTAATGAATGGTAAAGATACAAGAGATGATCAAGAATTATGGTAGGTACGTAATTTCCTATCATTTCCTTCCTCCACCTTGCTCCCACTTTTGTGAAGTGGAGTCACATCTGCCCTCCTGCAGTCCTCTGGTACCACCCCATCCTCCCTTGGTTTGTTAAAGAGGGTAGTCAATGGTTTCACAAGTTCTCCCCTTAGTTCTTTTAGAATTCAGGGGTGGATCCCTTCAGGCCCCACTGCTGTGTCCACCTTCAGTTTTAAGAGTTCTTTCATAACCCTTTCTTCTGTGAAAGGACTGGTATTGACCCCCCATCCAGAGTGTTTCTATTATTTGGTTAAGTACCTCCCCCTCCTCTTCTTTTGTGAATACTGAGCAGAAGTATTCATTCAGTATCCCTGCGTTTTCACTGTCACCCTCTGCCCACATTCCCTCCCCTTTATTAAGCCACAATATCCCTCACTTGGTCTTGCTTTGCTTCCTAATGTACCCATAAAAAGTTGTATCCCCTTCTTAACAGAGTTGGCTATCTTTTCCTCAGTTTGGGCCTTTTCTATTCTGACTGCCTTCCCTGCCTCCTTCTGCTTTAACTGATATAGTTCTCTGTCCTGCTCCTTCTGTGTTTCCTTGTATTTTCAGAATGCTATCCTTTTCTCCTTAACCTTCCCCACCACCTCTTTTGAGAACCATAGTGGCTTTTCCTTCATTTTGTTTTGTTGATTTGCTTTACACAAAGGCTTGTTGCCTATGTGATGGCAGTTCTGATTTTTCCCCATTGTTCTTCCACCCCTCCTTCTTGCCTGTTTGCTAGTGCTTTTCTGAGGCACTCTCCCATTTTGTCAGAGTCAGCCCTCCTAAAGTCCAACACCCTTGCTTTTTTATGGCTTGACTCTACAGCTGTTTATTGTGACCCATACTGTTTGGTGGTCGCTTGTTCCCTGATGGCTACCCACTTCTGAATCTGAGATCCTCTCTCCATCTTGTTTGAGAGTACCAGGTCTAAGATTGCTCCCTCCCGAATGGGTTCCAACACTAGCTGTCTGAGGCATGCCCCTTGTAGGGTATCAAGAATGACCCTGCTCTTGGATGTGGCAGCAGTAAAGGTGTTCCAGTTAACATCTGTCATATTCAGGTCCCCCATGAACAATATCTTTCCCTTTTCTGCCATTCTAAGGATTCCTTCTAACATTTCCTTGTCCACTGCCTCCCCCGATACGGGGGTCTGAACCCCTTTGCAGATTGTGGTGCCATTCCCTGTCTCCAGGGTGACCCACAGTGCCTCCTCCCCTTCTTGTTTACCCTTCAGTTCTGTTGGTTTGATTCCTTCCCTTATGTAGAGAGCTACTCCTCCTCCTCTTTTATCCTCCCTGTCCCTCCTGTAGAAACTTAAGGAACTTCTGTCCCAAATTGACTGGTCTCCTATACAGGCAACTCCTGACATCGACACAGCTCTCTCCTTCTTTACCCAAACTTTTAATAATGCCTGTGATATCTTTGCCCCAGTGTTGACCCGGCGTTCTAAAAGGAAGAATGCCCCCTGGGTTACCCCAGCTTTGATCCACCAGCTCAAACATAGGGACAACCTGTGGCACCGTGCCATTGAGACTGGCCGGCCCAATGACAGAGGCGGTATATGCTGCCGCCCAAACAAGTGCACTGGCCATCAGAAAGGCCAAGTCTGAGCATCATCGGGTCCTCACTCACTGCCTCATGGGGAATCCCAGAACCTTCTGGGATAGCATTAAACAGTTAAATGGGAGTGCACTCCCCCAGACCAGATCAACATTAATGGTGTGATCTCCTCAGACCCAGCCTCATAGCCAACCACCTCACACCTCATTCACTGACCTTAGCCCTATCCTCCCTACAGATTTTTTGACCTCCTCCCCAGCACCTGCCGAAATCTTTCTCCTATTTTCTCCTCCACCATGTTTCTGCCCAAGAACTTAGGGCGCACCTTGTCACTGCCCTCAAGAGTAATAGGTACAGGCAGTGACACCCTGGATCCGTGTATCCACGGCTGGTCTTAGACACAGTCCTTACCCGATCACATGCCTCATCAACCACTCTCTTTGCCTGGGGAAGGTTCCAACTGCCTGGAAAGTCGCCACTGTCACCCCTATCTTTAAAGGTGGTGATAGGACTGTGGCTGGAAACTATCGACCGATCTCCATTCTCTCTCCTCTCTCCAAGGCCTTGGAAAAAGTGGTGGCCTCTCAAATCTCTGACTACCTCTCCACCTACAATGTCCTTTGTTCTGAGCAGCATGGCTTCCGAGTGGGCCACAGTACCAACACAGCCCTCCTAGAGTTCTCCAACTTTCTGCACTCCTCCTTAGACACTGGTTCTCTGGCTGGTGCTGTCTTCATTGACCTCTTGAAAGCTTTCGACACTGTCTCCCACCCCCTCCTTCTTGATGCCCTTAGTCTCTCTGGTTTTGCTGCTGGGCCTATCTCCTGGTGCACCAGTTATCTGTCTGACCGCTCACAGCGTGTAAAAATTAATGGGACCTACTCAGACATCTGTCCCATCTTTTCTGGGGTTCCCCAGGGCTCCATTCTGGGCCCCTTACTATTCTCCCTGTACCTTAACACCCTTCCACGCTCTTGCTAGGGGAACATTCTATTGTATGCTGATGATGCAGTCATCTTTGCCTCAAATCGTAACCCTATTGCCCTCCAGGACTTGCTGCAGAAGTCCTTCACTGAAGCCGAGGGCTGGTTCAAGGAACATAGATTGGTGATAAATCTTACAAAAACAAAAACCATGTTCTTCACTCATCCCCAAAACAAGTCCTGCAACTTCAAACTCCTCATTCACTCTGGGTCCTCATTCCCTCTCGAACAAGTTTGCTCCTATAAATACCTAGGGATCCATTTTGACCCCTCCCTCTCCTTCCATGGACACATCGCTGCCCTAGCCACTGCCACTAATATCCGATTGGGCATCTTGCATCGGTATAAACACACCTCCCCGGAGAACTCTTGACTTCATGATCACCTCCTCTATCCTGTCCTAGTGGACTATGGACTGCCGGTATATGGTGCTGCTAATCAGACCGCCTCCATAAAATTACTTTTCTCTGAATAAGGCCTGCAGGTTAATTACTGGAGCACCTGGATGCACACACACCTGTCTACTGTATGCTAAAAGCGCTGGTACTTGATCTCGACGGCGCCTCAAATATCTACCTGTACCCATACAAAAAGACCCTCCTTGGGCTTTCCCCACCAGGATTGACCACCACCATCGCTGCTCTGTCCCACTAGTTCATACTCGGACCTCTGGGAAAACCTCTCTTGTTATCCCTAGAGCTAGGACCTCTCACGGCCAAAGAGCCTTCAGCTTTAGGGCCCCTCCTGGTTCAACACACTGCCCCCTCCATCTCCAAAGCTCCAACTATATCGTGCTTCAAAACTTCCATGCAGTAACCACCTTATTAACACCCGATGCTGTAACTGCTAGTCAAAGCCGTACTAAAACTTATGACAAGGCTTATTACTAAGCTGCTAAGGATGACATAACTCTGGTATTGTTTGCATCCATCCTACCTGTACCAGCTTGTTTGTATCTATGTCTTAATTTACTGTTATACTTATGTGTTGTACTGCTATACTGTGTATTTTGGTTTGTCTTACTGTGACAAGGTACCTTTGTAAATGAGCCTATGGCTCAAAGGTTTTCCAAACTGCTGTTTAAATAAAATAAAATAAATAAAATAAAAGATTGTTAGATTCACTCTGGAGGACTGCCATTATGAGTTCCGAGTCTTGCCCTTTGGCTTTTCTTGGACACCGCAGGTATTTAATGCTACGCGGTTGTAGCAGGAGTCCTCCTGAGGGAAAGGCTTTATATCACTTCTGTCTGGATGACTGGCTCCTGCAAGACCCATCCAGGGGAATGGTTCAGCATTCAGTATCTCAGACACAGCAGTTGTTCGAGGACCTGAGAATCACAGTGAGTGTACCAAAATCCATTCTTTGTTGCCAGTATGTTGGAGCAGTCTTGGACATGTCGGTAGGTAGTGTATTCCTGCCCCAGGACAGAACAGAGGTACTGACTGCTCAGGCCCGGCTCGTGCAGAGGAGTCTCTGTGTCCAACAGGACTGTGGCCCACCTGTTGGGCCATATGGTAGCTGCCATTGTAACCATCCCATTTGCACACCTGCATGTGAGAATACTGCAGTGGATTCTTTAGGTGCAGTGGGACCAACTGAAGGATGAATTGGAACATGTGATCCTTGTCACATCACCTCTAAGAAAGTCTCTCCTGTGATGGATGGAACCCCTGCAGGTGTCTGTCTTCTTCTTTCCCCCAACTGCAGAGCACTTCGTAATGATGGATGCCTCCAGGAAGGGATGGGGTGCCCCCCGGCCTGTATGAGACCCAGGGATTATGGTCATACCAGGATTTGGATCTCTACATCAGTGTTCTGGAGATGAGGTTTGTTCTTCTTGGGCACCAGGCCTTCAAAGAGCATCCCTCTCCACGTCCCTTGTTGATAAGGGCAGACAATATCAGTATAATGCACTGTATCAGCAAGTAAGGGGGCACTCACTCATACCCTGTGTGCAGGGAAACCATGAGAATATGGCAGTGGGCACTCTCTCACGGCCTGCAGTTGACAGACATTTTTCTCCCAAGAATCCACAACATTTTAGTGAATAGGCTAAGTCGGTCCCAGTCTAGGTACAGAAGTAGAAACTGCTGACCTCCGTTTTAAATTACCTCTTTGTAAGATGGGATCATCCAGAGTTGGACATTTTTGCATTCCCACACAACACAAAACTGCCACATTTCTGCTCACTTGCTCCAGGGCCTGGGGTTTTTTGCTGAGATACATTGTCCCTCTCTTGGAGAGTGAGGTTCCTTTACACAGTCTATCCAATCCCTCTCATCCAGAGGGTACTTCTAAAATTGAGGGCGGAAGGGACCACCATGATACTGATTGCCCTCTCTGGCCTCGCCAAATATGATTTCCACTCCTACAGCATCTAGCAGTGGAAACACCAATTCAGTTGCCCCTGTGTCGGGGTCTGCTATCTCAGGACAGGGGGCCCTAGTCCTTCCAGACCTCAAGTCCCTCCACTTATATGCTTGGCTCCTGTGGACATACTGTTGCACGTTTTGGAGTGTGTCTCCCCAAGTGTCTAATGTCTTGCTAGCAGCTAGGAAGCCCTTCACCAGATCTACATATTCCCTGAAGTGGAAATGGTTTGCTGTTTGGTGTGATTCCCACTGAGGACCCATTTAAATGTCTGTTAACACTGCACTTGCCTGCCTCCTGTCTTTATCAGACTCTGGTCTACGCTACTCATCTACTAAAATTCATTTGGCTGCTGAATTGGCTTTCTAGGCCCCTGTTGATTGATGCACTAAGGCACAACTAGAGGTGTCGCATACATTCTTGAAGGGTATTTTGCACGTGTCCCTCGATTTGTAAACCACCATGGGACCTTATCTTTATACTTGAAAAGTTTACTCTTGCTCCTTTTGAGCCCACTGCTACTTGTAAGCTACGCATCTTTGTGGTTGCTATTACTTCAGCCAGACAGATTTCTGAGCTCAGGCTCTTGAGTACCCATCCTTACCTGTTTTTTTCACAAAGCTAAGGTGGCATTTTGTATGAATCCTTATTTTTATTTTGTATTTTTTTTACCTAAGATGGTGTCTGACCTCGAATCAGACCATTTAGCTACCAATGTATTATCCTGAACGGACCAACAAGGGTGAGGAATTGCTCCATACCCCTGATGTGCATAGAGCCCAGTGCTTCTATCTAGAGTGCACAAAGGACTGTAGAAAATCTTTTCAGCTGTTTGTCTCTCTTGCTCCTGGAAGAGAGGGCATTTCAGTGACTAAGTAGTGCCTATCCAAATGGCCGGCTAACTGTATCATGTTCTGTTATAGTTTATAGAGTTTAGGGAGCTGGGGAAGAGGTCTTAGACAGGTAGCTCGCTCAGTGGCTTTTGCTGAGGTGCTGCCTGTGTACAGCAGGGGACAGGAGAGGGAACTCTGCACCAGGAGCTTCAACTCATGGCTGAAAGAATGGTGATTACCTGCATCCATCTAGGAGGGGAACCACAGCCCTTGGTAGATGGTTTAAATGTTACTTCGATGTACGTTTAAAGTAGCCAAGGCAGGTGGCAGAAGGAATCAGGGAGTCAGAAACTGCTCCCCACAAATTGTAGTAGAGAGTAAGAGAACCCAGGGAGAGGAATCCCCCAGAGTGCAAATGAATAAAAGGAGCAGAGTGGTAGAGATAAAGGGGGAAAGGAACATGAGTATTACAAAGAGATGTGGGAAGAAAGGAGGAGGGGCAAAAAGAAAAAAGGGAGGCAACAAGCAGAGTGGAAACAAAATCTGGAAAGCCATGTGTGTGAATGCTAGGAGTCTAGGAAATAAGATTCCGGACCTAGAGGCCATCATGGCAGAGGCCAGCCTGGATATTGTGGCCATTCCTGAGTCATGCTGCACTGAAAACCATGGCTGGGACATGGCCATACCAGGTTATACTCTGTTCATTAAGGACTGGGTGAGAAGGAAAGGAGGAGGTGGTGGTGCTTCATGTGAGGGAGAGCATAAAAGCCACAGAGATACAGGGAATACTGTGGAGGCAGAGGTACTATGGGTAACCCTGGTGATGGGAAATGGAGCTGCTATTCGCACTAAAATGATCTACAGACCTCCAGCACAGAGGGAAGAATTAGATAAGGTACTGGTGTTAGCCATTGGCAAGATGGCAGAAAAGGAGAAGGTGCTGCTAGTGGGGGACATCAACTTGCCATCCCAGCAGCGGCTTCAGCTAGAAGCAGGGATATCCTGGACTCTCTGCAGGGGGCATTCCTCAGGCAGTTAGTCAGTGAACCCACTCGTGATGGGGCAGTACTGGACCCAGTACTCACTAACAGGGACAGTGTTGCAGACGTCAAGGTGGAAGGCCACTTGGGGACCAGTGATCACCATACAGTGTGGTTCAATATAAGGACAGCAGTGGAGGCAAACCACACAAGGACGAGTGTCCCGGACTTCAGAAGGGCAGATTTTAAAAAGATGGTTGAATTCCTCAGGGATGACCTAGCAGGAGTGGGTGACGTGGGTGGGCTGGAGGAACAGTGGGAAAAGATAAAAGGGAGCATAGTAAAGGCAACAAACCTCTGCATCTAACAAGTGAGCAAGAGGAAAAAGAGACTGCTATGGTTCTTGAAAGAGGTGTCTGAAAAGGTAAAGGCTAAAAGGGTAGCTTTCAGAAGGTATAAAGAGACGCTGGGGGAGGAGGATAGGGAGGTGTATCAGGGGAAATGAAGGGAAGCAGGGAAAGCAGTAAGGAGTGCAAAGGTGCAAACTGAAGAGAGAATAGCCCAGGAGGTAGCGAAAGGGGACAAGACATTTTTTTAGATATGTAAGTGAAAAGAGGAAGATCAGGGATAGAATTGTAAGGTTAAAAAGGGAAGGGAAGGGGGACCAGGAAAAGGCAGACATCCTGAACAAATAATTTTGTTCAGTGTTTACAGAGGAAGTAGAAGGGAGGAGGCCACAAAAAAAGTAACAAAAGCTTTGGAGGGAGGCAGACGGACACTAGTCCTTTTTTGGAGGTGAGAGTCCTGAAGGGACTTGCTAATCTGAAGATGGACAAAGCAGTGGGACCAGATGGCGTGCATCCAGCGGTATTGCAGGCACTTGGGGAAATACTGGCTGCACCTCTGACAGTTCTGTTTAACTGCTCACTGGCAACAGGAGTGGTTCCAGAGGACTGGAGGAGGGCAGATGTAGTGCCACTGCACAAAAGTGGTAGGAGGGAGGGGGCTGGCAATTATAGGCCAGTCAGCCTACTGTCGGTGGTGGGAAAGTTAATGGAATCACTGCTGATGGAAAGGACTGTGGAATATCTTGAATCCAGTGAGTTACAAAACCCAAGGCAGCATGGTTTCACAGGGAGGAGGTCATGTCAAGCGAATCTGATAGCTTTATTGGACTGGGTGACTAAGGAACTAGAGTAGGGCGGAGCAGTGGATGTGACCTACCTACATTTCAGTAGGGTATTCGATACTGTTCCACATAGGAGATTAGTAAGCAAGCTGGGTAGCTTAGGAGTGGGTCCAGAGGTGGTAAACTGGATAAGAAATTGGTTAGTGGATAGGTGACTGAGGGTGGTGGTAAACGGAGTTCACTCCAAGGAAGGGAGGGTTACCAGCAGGGTGCCTCAGGGATCTGTGCTGGGACTGGTCCTCTTTAATGTCTATAGGTGACATTGCAGAGGAGCTGGAAGGAAGGTCTGCTTTGCAGATGACACCAAAATCTGCAATAGGGTGGACGTGGGGGAGTGGAAAGGATGAGCAGAGACCAGAAAACTGGAGGTGGTCCAGTGGTATGGCAGCTGGGTTTCCGTGCGATGGGAGGTGCAAAATGATGCACTTGGGGCACGAGAAACCCAGGGGAGGGGTACAAATGAATGATGGTATTGAACATTGTTTAACCAGGGTAGCACACTAAGCCGAAACTTGTTTCCAGATGCGACCTGGGAGCACAAGGAAGTTAAGTGACTTGCTCAGCATCACACAGTATGCACCTAGCAGCTGTGGGATTCAAACTCAGGTCTCCAGATCTGCAGTTCAGAGCCTTAACCCACTGCGCTATACTGCAACCACCAAGCAGGAAAGAGACCTGAGGTAATCCTATCAGATGACCTAAAGGTGGTCAGACAGTGTGACAAGGCAGTAGGGAGGATGAGTGGGATGTTGGGGTGCATACGGAGGGGTATCACCAGCAGAAGGAGGGAGGTAGTGTTGCCTCTGTATAGATCACTGGTAAGACCCCACCTAGAGTACTGTGTCCAGTTCTGGAGACCATATCTCTGGAAGGACATAGAGTGGAGGCGATCCAGAGGAGGGCAACTAAAATGGTACAGGGTCTGCATCAGAAGCCCCATGAGGAGAGACTAAAGGACCTTAATATGTATACCCTGAAACAGAGGAGAGTGGGGAGATATGCTAGAGACCTTTAAGTACCTCATGGAGGGGTAAATAACGATAGGGGAGGAGTAGTTTCAGAAGAAAAGGTGCTCAAGAACAAGGAAGGGGACATGCTATGAAGCTGGAAGAGGGTAGATTCAGGAGAGATATGAGGAAGTACTTCTTCACAGAAAGAGTGGTGAATTCCTGGAACAGCCTTCCAGTGGAGGTGGTGGGGGCAAAAACAGTGGTGGGGTTCAAGAATGCACGGGATAAGCACAAAGGAATCTTGGTGGAAGGGAAGGGGGAGGGAGAAAAAGCCGTAGATCTGGCACGGTCTGATGTAATAGTGTAGGTAGGGAGAAATGGGCAGACTGGATGGGACAAGCAATCCTTATCTACTGTCAAATTCTGTTTTTATGTTAGGTAACTGTTCTTTCTTGGTCTAGGTTAAAAAGCTGTATGGAGACAGAGCTTTTGGAGTAGCTGTGCCCTTATTTTGAAATTCCCTGCCACCCCATATTCACCCTTTCAGCTGAGTGGAGACCTTCAGAAGAGCTTTACAATTCTGCCTGTTCTAGCAAGCCTGCTGTCTAAGTTGTGTGTTAGTAATTTTGTGTTAATTATGTATTTATTGCTATTTATTGAAAGTATGTTACTTTATTGCTTTATTCTTGTACAGCAGCCTTATCCTCTAGAAAAGGACACCCAAGAAATAACCTTGCCTTGTTCTTAGGCAGACACATTTGCAACCCTTCGAAATTAAACCTGTGACCCTGAGTTCCAAATCCAGCAGCTCTAAGGAGTGTTTACAGGATTTTTAGAAAGGTATCCTGTGGCAAAAATGAATGGAGTCTGACTAAAAGAGGTTGGAGTATCTGCAAGCAGGCAGAAGGCTTCTGTATCTGCCGACCTGGTGGCATTGAGAGCTGAAGTGTTGACAAATGCTTTACCTCACGGCATGCCAGTGACCCAACTTCAGCAGCGAGCTTGGGTTGCCAGAGGTCAGCAGTGGGAGGACAGCAGCAGGACTGAGCTAGCCATCAGGTAGCTGTCCTATCCCAGGTCAGGATGGCAGGTTGTCCCCATCTCTGCTGACACCTAGTGGAGGCCAGGTGTCAGAGCAAGGATGTCAGGAGGCTGACATAATGATGGGTGTGTGGATGGGGAAGTGGGCCAGGAGGACATACGCACCTCCATGCACAGGCATTCGCCACGTGCCAAAATGGAAGGCATGGGGGTGTGAATGAAGCCCACAAACCACACCTCAACCCACCACATCACCGGAGCCTTTGGCAATAACTGGATGTGGACCTTAGGGTGGCGGACCAAGGCCCTCCCTCTCCTGACCCCAAAACAGAGGGAATCCATGCGGGCGCTGAGCTGCAAGGTAAACTGGGGGAACTGTGGATGGTGGAAGAGGGGTTGTCACACCAGCTGAAGGGCTTGGCCCTTTTAAATCCAGGCTAAGGAAACACCTCCAGGCCTCCAACCTATGTGACTGCAATCCCCCCACCCCCGATGACCTAGAACAATTTTTTGAATTCTCCATATCTAATTTCTCCAATCTAATTATTTGACAAACAGCTTTCTTCAGAACCTCTCTGCTACCTTATGGCTGGGTTGATCATTGTAATTCAAGTTATCTTGGAATGGTAGTCACTTACTGAACAAATGTGTATCCAATACCTGTTATGTAATGTATTGCAATCTGTAACAGATGTCGTCCCTGTACCTTCTGTGTATGACGTGGAACCTTTGTAAATGAGTCTTTGACTCAAAGGTCTTTCTGAATATCTCAATAAATAAATAAACCTGCACAGCTGTGGCCTAGGAGCATAAACAAAGGATGGAAAAGAAAAAAAAAAAAATCTTCTGTATCTGTCATCTTGTACTTAACATGATAACACTTGGTAGTTCAATATAATTTTCTTTTGCCAGGAGATACTGTTGAGAAAAAACTCATTTACAAAGTGGTTCTGGGTGGACAGGCAAAAAAAGGTGAAACAACATAGAGGATAACATCAGGGGCATAACTGCAAGGGTACAGTGGCACCCAGGCCCACGAGGTTTGAGGGGCCCAAATCATAATTTTGATGTTTATTCAGAACTGGGGAGGGGCCCTGTAACATCGCTTTGCACCAAGGCCCTCTGAGAATTTGCTACACTACTGGATAACATATGGTCATCGGTGTGTAACCACAAGAAGGCAAGCGTAGCATGGTTACACACAGATGATCATATGTTGTCTTTTATAGTGTATGGTCATTGGAACAGTCATAGAAAAGACAAGTTTTTAAGATTACGCTGGTGGTTCGAACCAGGATTCAGACTGTTCCCCTCCCACCTCGGGTGTGACCCGGTACTGCCACCCAGCCGCGCTTGCTCCCCTGCGATCCTGGTACTTCAGGAGACCCCCTGGACAACCAGCTCCTCCTTGGATTGAGGATCGAAAACCACCAGCTGACCGAACCATGCTGGTGTTTCAGATCAGGATTCAGGTACAGTCGGTCTGAAGTGACTTAGTGAGAACGCTCACAGCTTGCCTACAGCTCAAGCTCTGAACTGTTAACTCTTTTTTAAATCTTTGGCGCCTTACATACTGTTTCAGAGATGTCAGTGATTTCCTTTTTTAAAACATGTAAAAGTTCGGCTGTTATTGGTGTCATGGCAACAACAACGCATGGCGGTTCTGTTTTGTTACACCATCGATGTGACGAAGCAGCAGTAGTATAACAAAGTCATGACATCACATCGATGGTGTAGTAACACTGTAAAAAGATGAGTTTTGCATGTTAACTGCATTCTACCATACATTATAATACGATTACAACCAGAGGATTACACTTTACAAATGATGACAGTACATGTTATACATTGAGTATACCTAACAAAGACATCTAAACTCATTTAACAATAACAGGTACATTAGGACACTCCATGGCAGCTTGACTTTTTTCTTGCTGAAAAGTAGAATCGGTTGGGGGGGGGGGGGAGACAGACACGTGGTAAGAATACCGTAATGTCTTTCATACTCCAACAGTGTACATGTTGTGTGCCAAAGCACGATCCTTAATTCTAAGAATAGTGTGCAACTGAATGAGCAGGTTTCTGTCACTCACTGACTTGTTTCTCAACCCCACTTCTCATGGCTTGCTTGAATTTATAGTGAGAATCTAGGGAATGCACTATGTTTGCTTCATCTCTGAAAATAAACTTGCTCAGCCAGCATGGTTGGATATACTGTAGTTCATCCTTGTAAATGGGAAGAAGGACCCCCGGTGAGAACAACGACCATGTTTCACTGAAAACAAGGCTAGCTTTATATGTCTGCCTGCAAATATGAGCAAAGAAAGTTTGAGTGAAGTAAGCCCTGAACTTTGTAGAAAAATGAGGAAGCACTTAATGCCGGAAGATGGGGATCAGTTTACATGGCACCTTTTTGTTTTCACAAAGGAATACTGTATAATTATAACAAAGCATTCATCTACATTGGATTTTGATTTTGTTTTTAAAGATTTTATGCATTCACTTGAAGAGGTTCCGACATGAGCTCATGTTCTCGACAAAAATCGGCACCCATGTATCTTTTCCTTTGGAAGGACTTGACCTCCAGCCTTTTCTTGCCAAGGATAGCCCACCACAAATAACTACTTATGACCTTTTATCAGTCATCTGCCATCATGGTACAGCCAGCAGTAAGTATAAATAGTGCAGCATTTTACCTGTATAAAAATGCCTAAATGCTCTGTTATATTTTAAAAGGTGGAACTCTTCTAACCAGGTTTTATTTTTTTTTTTTAAACTTGAACTAGACAGTTTACTAAAGAACTAATTTCCAGTGGGTAGCCTGAGAAGCAGCATCTCATTTACAGAAGGCTTCCGGCTTCACAGATGACTTGATGCAAATCATAGTGAGCCAGCAGCTATCTTGGGTCCTGAACCAGGATCTCTTGGTTCACAGTTGGCACAGACTACAGGCTGCATTGAATCCCTCTAGTTTAGTAAATTGCATAGTAAGCTTCAAGGGATGTTTCTGACCATGGTCATACTTGCAAACTTCTCTTTTAATTGACACTTCTCCTTCAAGCCCACTGGCCACCTACATACTCTCATCTTGCTTACCTGGGCCATTGTCACAAGCAGCTTCCTGTCTGGACAGTAGCCCAGTTCCTCTAAGCTCTGCCAACCTCCTATCCCACACTGTAGTACCCCAGGGGAACTGGGCCGACTCTCAGCAGCTTGGGAGGAAGTACATGTTCACTTGGGTGTGGAAGAGTGTGCTGTGCCATGTCCAGTGCTGTGGGTGCCTGGGCCCGCCTTCACACATGGTGGTCAGTGGCATGTTTCCTTATGTGAAGGTACCACGGGAAGTACATGTTCACTTGGGTGTGGAAGAGTGTGCTGTGCCATGTCCAGTGCTGTGGGTGCCTGGGACAGCCTTCACACATGGTGGTCAGTGGCATGTTTCCTTATGTGAAGGTCCCACGGGAAGTACATGTTCACTTGGGTGTGGAAGAGTGTGCTGTGCCATGTCCAGTGCTGTGGGTGCCTGGGACAGCCTTCACACATGGTGGTCAGTGGCATGTTTCCTTATGTGAAGGTCCCACGCACCTTCTCTGCGTGAAATGCTAATCCTGCCCCAAAGATACCAGCCTGTGGAGAAGCAACGTTGCTTGGTCACCTACAAGTCGAGGGCAGAATTCTGTCCAGAGGAGGTGCCTAAGCAGCAAGACCCTCCCCCTGGGAGACAAATTTGCTGCTTTCCCAACACACCTGAAGGCCCCTATGGCTGTGGAAGCTACAGGACCGGTACTGAAAAGTAAGTTAAACTTCAAGGACACAGATATTAACCTTACTGTCCAGTACTGGTGCGATACTGGTCCTGTAGCTTCCACATTGGACACCCATGCTCCACACTGTGGCAGGGATATTGGCACAAACCCTAGTCTTTGTTCAAGGTTCGGTAACATGCTGCCACCAAGCTGGGCATGCACATTCTGTACAAGCTAAGTATATGAAAATCGGATACAAAACTAGCTGACTGCTTCAATGAGAATTAGTAAATATATATTTTGGTTTTATAAAATCTTTGTTAATATTTTATGTGCAGCAACACAATTCTCACACAAATGAAGCAGTACAAAATGCTATTGTCACAGCTCCTAATAACTTCATAGATTTGCTACTATTCTTCACCTCGTCACTCAGAATTATTTCTGGTGTTTTCCTGATTTGGTTGCGGATATTATGCATCTAGATAAACAGTGTCATCTTTTCACTTTGGTCATAAGTGCACTGAGTAGTCTTCCTTGCAGTAGAGTTAACCTCTAGGTAATAAAGTAAACCCCAGTGATCCGCACCCCATTTTGCCAAAAAGCCCCAATGAACCTCCAGCAGTAGCACGGACTTCCTATCTGTCTTCCTGTCGTGGTTGCAGATCTTACTTCGAGAGGGCTCTTGTAGTAGGTAATTACATATGGGACTGAAGCCGGCAGGCATCAGGACTCCATGGAAAAATTTCTAGCTAGCAGTCTCTGGCGGGGGACTGCCTCCACGTCAGGTGACCGGCTCAGGCGATGTCAGTATAAAGGGGCAGTCCCCCACGCCCACCTTCCAGTTCTTTCCCGCCATCTGCTTGTCTTGGTGCCTCGCAGTTAAGTTCCTACTGCTCATCAGTCAGTTGTCGGTCTTATAAACCCTATTTTTTTCTTGTTTTTGTCATTTTCATTGCTCAAACACTGTGTATATCGTCCTCTACACTATCCGATTTGCCTAAAAACAAGTGCAACTCGTGCGGCTCCCAGCTCCCACACAAGGACTGTCACTCCAAGTGCTTCTTCTGTCTAGGCCCGGATAACCCAGTGGAGGAGTATCAGCACTGCCAGCAATTTAATGCCGCCACCGGTAAACGGAGGCAGCACTCTCTGGAGACCCATTTTTAAAAAAGAAGATGGCCTCCATGGAGAAGGAGCTGAAGAAGCTAAGGCAGGCCTCCACTTCACCTGAGGGACTTCACAAGAAGAAGGAGAAGCACCAGGAACAGGGACTCCCCTTCCACAGCTGCCACGACTCCTGCTGGTGTCACCGCATTGCAGGTAACATCCCCCCCTCCCCGGGGGACCAACGCTCGATGGCCGTCTTGGCGGCGTCCCTCCCGTTGGGCTCCGCTCGGGCCCCTCGGGGCCTCCCAGGAAAAGGGCGACCACTCCCTGAGGAAGGCGGCTGTCTGCTGCCCTCCGGTCGAGTAGGTCTGGTAGAGTCGGGCGCCAGTGCCACTGGCGTCCATGAACAAGACGATAAATACTCGCAGCCCCTTTAGAGGCGTGCACGCCCAAGCGCCCACCAAGGCCTTTGCCGAGTGCTGAATTCAGTAAGTTGGATGCCGTACCCCTCCGACGCCTGCCATTAAGGCAGTGGTCAGCTCCTCCAACGAATGCACGGCAAAAGACCCCATCGACCAGTCTGCCATTCCTGGCTCTCCGCAGCACCCGCTGCTACGTACCAAGGCTTCGGCATCTCCCCTGCTAGACCCCGGGAATTTCAGACCTCCTTCCCCGGGCGACACAGAGGACGTCGGTATATCGCCGTCAGGTCTCTCTCCCTTAGAGCTGTATCCCCTGATGCTGAACCCTCGGCGCCCGGCCTACCCAACGTCGGACGACATCCCTTTACCGTACGCCGTCCCACCGCCGAGTCCGACGCCTGTGGGGCCAACTGTTCCTGGCCCGCCCACTGGGCCTCTTTCAGGGCCTTATGCACCGACAGAGCCCCGGGTATCCGACTCCATCCTATCCAGCGCCATCCTACCTGGGACTGCAGTATCCGATGCTGCAGTAACCGGCACCTCAGTACCCAGTACGGATACTCACCCTACGGATATCCTCAGTATCCGTATCCCCCTCCTCCTCCACCGCCCCCCCCCAGCCGCCGGTGGATTTGAAGGAGTCTCTGGCTGCCTGGTAGGCTGAGGCCAAGGCACAGCTTACCAGGGAGGTGGAGAGCCATCGACCGGTGCCGGACCCTGTACAGGATCCCCTGCACTGGAGGCATGAGACTCCCTCCCTCCCCCTACCCGACACCAGAGGTGAACCCTCAGGCACCAGGGGTGGGGAGGGTACACTTCCCCGAGGTTTGCCCAAGGGGTCCGTTCCTCCCCTGCTGCGGGAAGAGTCTTCCTCCCCTTCTTATTCTTCTTTGGAGACCTCAGAGTCTGACTCAGGGGGGTGCTCCGATCCTGACAAGCCACGTACTCCAGACTGTCCCAGGCCAAGGAATCCTCCGAAGTCACCTTCGGAAGATCTTTCCCTTCTGGAGCTAATGAGAAAGATCCAGGAGGTCCACCAGTGGCAGTCTCTGGAGTCAGATCCACAGCAGAAGAAGCTTGCTGCCCACCTGGATCTGCCCGAAACTGCTCCAACATTGATTCCACCCTGGATCGAGCCTCACGACGACCTTGTTTCCACTAGTTGGAAGCAACTGTCTACGTTAGCCCCCTTCCAAGGAAGGCGGATCGGCTATACCAGGCTCTGGAGAGTGTGGATTCCTTGAATACACACCCCAAGGCTGACTCTGTCATGATTAGCACCGCTCACTGCCGGTTGGCGAACCCTAAACATATCAGATTGTCTCCACCAGACAAGGAATCCCGTCTTCTGGACCAGTATGGGAAGAAGGTGGACGCTTCTTCCACACTGGGGATTAGGGCCCTGAACTATGTTGCACTTATGGGGGACTACCAGAAGACTATCCTGAGTCAGGTGGAATCCAAATTGGACTCCTTCTTGAGTCCAAGCAAGAAGTGGCTGATCTCGTCCATTCTGCTCGTTCGGCCAGTTGGCACATGCTCCATGCCATGTACGATGCAGTGGACACAGCAGGTCGAAGCTCGGCTTTCGCTGTAGGTCTTTGGCGTCATGCATGGCTCCGGGTGTCAGGATTGATTCCAGAGGTGCAGTCCGCTATTCAGTATGCACCCTTCAGGGGTTCTGTGCTGTTCGGTGAAGATGTCAAGGACATCATCACCGACCTGCAAGAAAAGGGGCACTGCACTTGTCTGTTGACTCTTTTTACAGGCCCCCTCAGGGACAGCGTCGCCGTTTTCGCAGATGTTCTTGGCTTAAAGCGGCTCGGGCAAGCAGCCAACAAACATTGGCCCCTCACGGCTGCCAAGCCCCCACCGAAAATCGGCAGTAGCTTCAGCCGCGATGTTGCCTCACACCTCCTGACTCCTTTCCTCTCCCACAGCCTCTGGACCTTCCAGAGGAACTAGTAGGAGGGAGGTTCTCCTTCTATCTACCGGGTTGGGAGACGAGTACATCAGATGCTTAGGTGCTCCAACTGATAGCAGCAGGACACTCAATCAAGTTTCTCCATAAACCTCCCAGAAAACCACCCCCCAGGTCATCTTATTCCCTGGAACATCGTCCTCTGGTCCTAGAAGAAATTTCCTCTCTTTTCTCGAAGGCAGCAATAGAGCCTGTCCTGACCCACCTTTGGGGGACAGGTTACTATTCCCATTTCTTTCTATTTCCAAAGAAAACGGGGGACGTGAGCCCTGTTGTATACCTCAGCTCCCTGAACATGTTCGTGGAGTAGAAGCGTTTCAGAATGCTCTCCCTGCAGATCCTTCTGTCGCTCCTTCTGCAGGGACAGTGGCTGTGCATGCTGGATATGCAGGATGCCTACCTGCATATCCCCATCCACCCTTCCCACTGCAGATTCCTTCATGTTTCATTCCAGGGGGACCACTGCCAGTTTAGGGCCCTCCCATTTGGTCTTTCCTCGGTTCCCAGAGTGTTCACCAAATGTCTGTCTGTGGTGGTGGCCCTCCTGTGTACCCAGGGGGTGCAGGTATTCTCATACCTGGATGATTGGCTTTTGGTGGCCCCTTCCAGGGAGGAACTTCTGAGCTCCCTTTCCCTTACCCTGCAAGTTTTCACCAGCCTGGGTATCACCATCAACCAGGCCAAGTCCCATCTGGTCCCTTGCCAAAGGCTCCAGTCTATAGGGGCGATCCTGGACACGACTATTGGCAAGGCCTTTCTGCCTCCGGACAGGGTGGAGACCCTCCAGGCTCATGCGAGTCTGTTGTCCCGTCTCAGAAGGGTCAGCGCCAGGTCAGTCCTTCGCCTTCTCGGGCTCATGGCGGCTGCTATTCTGACAGTCCTTTTCGCTCGGTTCCGTATGAGGATCTCTCAGTGGACGCTTCGGTCTCAGTGGGACCAGACATTGAATGACCTAGACCAGGAAGTTCTGGTCTCCGATCCCATGGTCTGGGACTTGCAATAGTGGATGGTGCAAGAGAACCTTTGCCGGGGAGTTCCCTTCTGCTTCGAACCCCCATCCCAAACATTGACAACAGATGCCTCGGGAGAAGGTTGAGCCCATCTAGGGTCTCACAGGACTCAGGGCTCCTGCTCCAGTCTGGAGCAGACTCTTCATATCAGTGTGCTTGAGCTCAGGGAAGTTTTGTATGCTCTCCAGGCCCTAAACTCTTGCATTCTTCCTGGCCGTTTGGCAATCCAGATGGAAAACATGTGCGTAGTCCGGTACGTCAACAAACAGGGAGGAACTTGTTCCTACCCTCTGTGCAGGGAAGCAGTGAGAGTTTGGAATTGGGTGATTCACCATAACTGTCACCTGACGGCATTTCATGTTCCAGGAATGGAAAACACGCTGGCCGATCACCTCAGTCAGTCGTCAGTCAAGGCACATGAATGGGAACTGGATCAAGAGGTAGCAGATGATATCTTCTTGCACCGGGGAACCCCTCAGGTAGACCTGTTTGCGTCCCCTCTAAATGCAAAACTTCCCGCCTTTTGCTCGCTCGCTCCAGGGCGAGGCATTTTCTAGCGGGATGCTCTGTCTCTTGACTGGAAGGACAGATTCATCTGTGCCTTCCCTCCAGTTCCCTTAATTCCGAGGGTCTTACACAAACTCAGTTCAGAAGGAGCCCGAATGATCCTCATCACTCCATTCTGGCCCAGGCAAGTTTGGTTCTCTCTTCTGCAACAGTTTTCAGAGGAATCTCCGCATCTTCTTCCTCTGTCAGAGCATTTGCTGACCCAGGATCAGGGGACCCTGGTGCATCCAGGTCTCAAATCCCTTCAGTTGCATGCTTGGCTCCTGCAGACGTAGCTCAAGCCCGCTTCAGGGTTTCTCTGCTCATTGCAGATATTTTGATGGAGGCCAGAAAGCCGTCCACTAGGTCCACATACGCTATGAAGTGGAAACGTTTTTCGATTTGGGCCTCTTCGAAGGACTTCGAGCCTTTCTCTTGCCCCGTCGAGAGAGTCCTGGTATAAACTGGATCACTCTTACTGATGTCATCTGCTCCCCCTTTGCAGACAAACTTGACTCACCCACTACTGCCTATGTTGGCCATAGCTCTTATCTCTCCCGGGTCATCTGTAACCACCCCCGGGGCTCATGTGTTTTTTTAATGAATGTCTCCATTCTGTGTATTCTGATATTTCACTGTATGCAATAGTTGTATTAGTCACCTCACTGTATGTAAAAGCTGTATTAGTCACTGTACCTGTAAAACTCAAGTTTGTAACTCTCGCGGGTCGTACCTACCCGGTAAACAAAAGCAAATAAATAAATATGCGTCATCTCTTTGACCTGGGTCTCAGTCATTCCTCTTTGAAGGTCCACACGGCGGCTATCTCGGCCTACCATGTACCTTCTGGAGACAGATCTTTTGCGCAGTTTGCAGTCTGTAAGACTTTCCTTAGGGGGTCTTCCATTTAAGACCCCCCATACGCGTTCCTGCTCCTCCATGGGATTTCAACTTTGTTCTGAAGAAGCTTACTCTGCCTCCCTTTGAGCCGGCAGCTTCAGCAGACTTAAAGTTCCTTTCTTGGAAGACTCTTTTCCTAGTGGCCATTACTTCAGCTTGTCGAATTTCTGAGCTTCAGGCCTTGATATGCCAAATCCCTTACTTGATTTTCCACAAGGAACGTGTGGCTCTGCGCACCAACCCCAAGTTTCTCTCTAAGCTGGTGGCGGAATCTACGCTGAATCAATCAATTGAGCTACCTGCTTTCTTTACGCAACACTCCAATCAAGGGGAGTATCTTCTGCATACTCTGGATGTTCCTAGAATACTGAGATACTACACCTCTCGGGCTAAGGATCTCAGCAAATCTGATCAGCTTTTTGTCTCTTTTGCTCACAAAAGAGAAGGCAATGCTGTTTCCAAGCATTGCCTATCCAAATGGTTGGCTCATTGTATCACTTTCTGTTACGACAAGTACAAGACGACCCTTCCGGGTCAGGTCAGAGGTCACTCCATCAGAGGAGTAGATGCCTCTGCGGCTTGTTTCAAGAATTTGTCAGCGGCAGATATCTGCACAGCCGCAACTTGGACTTCTGTCCATACCTTTACGAAACACTACAGTTTGGACATTGCCTCTCACCGTAGAGCAGATTTCGGGTTGGCTGTTCTGCAAGGTCTTCTCTCTTAAGACCCTTACAGCTGGAAGTTCTATTGGTTGGTAGTTTTCCTTCTCCTGAGTGCTTTTCTTTGTTCCAGACTGCTTGGGATTTAGTCCTATATGTAATTACTTACTACAAGAGCCCTCTCGAAGTAAGATAGTACAGTTACAGAAGAACTTACCGTAACAGTAGATCTTCGAGAGGCGCTCTTGCAGTAGGTAATGCCTTCCAACCCTCCATCCCCCTTAGCTTTTTCAGCTCCTTTTCCAGGAGGAAATATCCACTTCTCTCTCGTCTTGCCTTTTTTGGTCTTTGGCAGGAAAGAACTGGAAGGCGGGTGTGGGGACCCTTTATACTAATGTCGCCTGATGCGGTCACCTGGCGTGGGGGCAGTCCCCCGCCAGAGACTGCTAGCTAGAAATGTTTCCGTGGGGTCCTGGCGCCTGCTGGCTTCAGTCCTATATGTAATTACCTACTACAAGAGCCTCTCTCGAAGATGTACTGTTGCAGTAAGTTCTTACGTAATTGTACTTTTTCAATTTCCTCATACTGGCAAGCTTTGGCAGTCAGCTGATTGGAGCTCACTCACAGCTGATCTGTTGTCAGACAGCTGATTACTAAAGTGGCTTCATCTGATCGCTTCAGCTGAGCATAAGACTGTCGGGTTACTGTCAGTCACAGAGCGTACTGTTTGCTTACGAGCCGTTGCAGTGTTGCAGAATGGAGCTTAAAAGTAACCAGCTAAGAGAAAAAGAAACATCCTGATTGGTGTCCAGAAACGTCAGATTCTCAATTGTCCAGAAAATGGCAAGAGGGCAGCGCCACTGGCAGATGAGTACAGCATCCAGGATATCAGAGAGGCAAAGCACAAGTTGCGGGAGTTTGCCGTGACAGTGGAGGGTACATCTGGTGCTGACCATCAGGAAAACATTCACAGTAGTGTGATGATTGGAGAGGGACGTTGCATCTACTTGTGGTCTCAACAGGCAAGAAGTGAACACCCTTATTGGGGCCAGTCCTAAAGGAGAAATCACTCCTTTTTCATCAAAAACTCTTTGGCCACACTGAGTTTGTTGCCAGCGGTGGTTGGCTACACTGTTTCAAAAAATGTCACAGTATCAGACAGCTCTGTTTGTGTGGCGAAGAACTCAGTGCGGCTGACCGGGTCATCCCTCCCTTTATCCAGGAGTTTAGTCATTTGCTGGTAAATGAGAACTTTACTGCAGATCAAATCTGCAGTGCTGAGGAGATGGGTCTTTACTGGTGCTGTCTCCCAGATAAGACTCTTGCCCATGGTAGTGAGTGTGAAGTTCCCAGGTCACAAAAAACAAAAGGACCATGTGACCATCCCGGGCTGCTGTAATCTAAGTGGAACACACAAACTCCCTCTGTTGATGGTTGCTAAATCTAGAGATCCTCACTGTTTCTGCAGTGTTGAGCCAGCTACCCATCCTGTATGAGAATCAAAGGTCAGCCATGTATGGACGGTTTGGATATTTTACGCTGGTACAAAACCCAGTCTGTGTCTGGCATTATTTGTTTTCTTCACTCTTGTGATCTGCCCCTAAAAGCCATCCTGCTTTTCGATAATGCGCCCCACCCACCCTGACATGCCCACATTGAAAACTGGAGGTGGGGAGGTTTCGTTGTGTGTTCCTGCCATCAAACACTACTGCTAAGCTACAACCATCTGATCAGGGGATTTCCTAAAGTGAAACTGTAGAAAGCAGCTTCTACAAAATATCCTGAACTAGAAAAATGAAACCAGTCCCCTCCAGTACATTGTTAAAACACTGACATTGAAGGATGCCATGTACAAGGTTGCCGATGCCTGGAATTCATTCCTTCCGAATACTACTGAAAAAACTTGGGTAAAATCCAGAATAGGACAAAAACCAGGTAGCAAAACTGAACCTGAACCCGATTTGTTGGATACAGGGAGTGAAAATGGTGAGAGCTTTACCCGATTCACAGACGGATTCATAAACAGAGACCCCAGAACAGGATGATGTGGCAGTTCTTATGGACCTTGTGACAGAACTTTGACTGCAAGTGTCCGATATCAAGCTGCAGGACTGGATCAAGTGTGATGCCGAGGAGGATGGGCATGCTCAGTTGTCTGATGACTGTATTGTTGCAGCAGTTCGTGAGACTGGACATGAGAAAGAAGAATCGGGAGATGAGGATGAAGACAGTCAACCAGTAAAACCAATCCTGAGCCACAGCAAAGAAGTGGAGAGTTTTGAAAAATGTCTGCTGTGGCTCAAGAGCCAGCCTGATTGTGACCTGCTATATCTGATGATGCTATGTAATTTCCAAGGGAGAGCAGCAAAGAGCAGAGCTTCAAGTCTGCAGCAAAACACGATTAGTTACAAATGAATGACAAAGAATGGATAAGGAGTAGTTACAATAATGTTACAATAAAGAATAAAAGATTTTAACAGTATCGCACAGCACACGCACAGAATCCCATTCCCTCTCAACCCCCCCCGATAAACACAGAAACACCTTCAATAAAAATTAATTGTCCCGATCTTACAAACATCTGCTAATCCAAACTATACCAATGGCTCGCAAGTGGTTCGGATTAGCGAGGTTCTGCTATACCTTCTAGGGACGTGGATATGGTTCACTTGCCCACATTTCTGTCAGTCTCCCTTTAAGAGCTGATTTGCCGGACTGTCTTTAAGAGAAGCTCCTCCCACCAACCGGGTGGTATATCCCTCATCTCTACCCCGTGACATCAGATCTTCCTTTCAGCTGAAAGAGTCAGATCTCCTCTTTCGTAACTCTGCATGCAGTGTAGGTCCCACCTATTCATAGTGTGCCATTTGGCTAACTTTGTTCAAACTTCTTTCCTATTAGTATTTTGAATTTATTCCTCGATTCCCTTTTCATTTCCAGTGCATACTATGGACTGTAGGAATTCTAAACTGGCTCTCTGCATCAGGCGCCACGTACAGTGCAGCCAAAAAATGTCACAGATCCACATGTGTTGTGCATTTACTGTTTAGGTGAACAACACGATATCGCTGCCTATGGCCTGTGTCAGGCTATGCTTCCCATTTCCCTTGAAGACCACTACACCCATCTTCTCAGCCAGCTGGCCAAACAGGAAGTTCACAAAGCGGTTCCTACAGCTGCGGGGTCCATGGCCATGTTGGCAGCTGTGGAAGAGGCGACGGCCAAGATTGTGGTGGGCAGCACCTCAGTCTTGGGCATTGCTCCCGTTAGGGGCCAGCATCAGCTCGATATTCACAGGTATGTGCAAGACCCTCCTGATGTTCGGGGAGAGCTCTGCCCATCACAGTAAGGGGAAAAGTGGAAGAAGTCCCACCCATTGGTCATGGGAATGGTAAAGGGCTCGTTGTTCCTGCTCCATTAACTCCCCCGACTGCTCATTCTCTGTTGAGCACTTGGCTTTGGCCTAACCTGCTTTGGTTGAGAGACAGGCCACTAGCACCACTGTGCTTCTGTAGAGCTTCTTGGTCTTCACACAGGTTGAACAGATGGTCAAGATTTTTATTGTCCATGTCTTTTGTCGGAGGGGATTGAAGGCAGTTCGATCTCCAGGACCCCGGTCCTTTCGGGACTTACTCAAGAGGGCCGGGAGCAGTCAGTGAACCCTGACTGTCTCCTCTCAGGAGTTGTCTCCCTCCAGGGTTGAAAGGTCCAACCCTGTACAGGTAGTTTATACTGCCCCTCCGGCTGTATCTCCTTATTGGCGGTGGCCAAGTGGACATTTGAGGTCGAGGGATTCCTTACACTCTTGGTCCTGCTCGACTGGGAGGTGTTGGTGTCAGCACTGTTTCCCCTTTTCATTCTTGGACAGTGAGAGGCTCCGTTGGGGTATGCAGCAGCGCTACTATGGGCTCCTTTGGCAGAAATGGGCCTTGGTTGGGCAAGGTAGTGTTCTACCCTCGAACCACCTGTCACCAGGTTTTCACCAGTTCAGCCTGTATCTGTCCTGCTGAGACCGTTGACCCCTACACGAATCTGTCCACTGATTCAGGTGGAACTGCCCCCGTGACAGCCCTGGCAGGTTGTCTTTGGAAATCACATGCCCTGATGAGTCCCAAGTGGTGCACAGCAGCAAATGGCTGAGGGACATTTTTGAAGATTCCTCGGATGACTTCAGTGGGTCCTGGATGCAGTCCTCAAGGACTCATGCTTTTGATGGTGATTTTGGCCAAAGAGTTGACTACTGACTATGGGCCAGTGTCCTTTGGGGCCCATCTCAGGCTCATGTCTGAGCCCATGGAGGTTCCCTTGGAGCTAGTCCAGAAAAGGGCCAACTACCCCTTTACCTGAGATCCTGGATAGGGACAAATCCCCTGGGGTCGTCTTCCTGATGGCCAAGGCCATCCTGGGACTGATGCTGGAGCTTTGGCAGCACCCAACTTCCTGCCCAGCACCAACTGCCCATATGGTCTGCAAGCATGCAGTCCCTACAGGCATCTTATCTGAATTTTTTGGACCACCTTGACCAGGGGTCTGGTCACAGACTCAGTCTTCCATAAGTCCAGAAATACCAGGGACGTGGACAGGCCCTCGACAAGGAGTCCAAAAACCTTGACCACGTAGCAAGAAGGCCTACACCGTGTTCTCCATTGTTCTCCTTCAGATGAGGTATGCCCTGATGATGGCCCACTTTGGTCACTCTCAGATGGGAGTCCTGCATCATATCCTCCCATACCTCCCTGCCGACAAGCAGCTGGCAGTGAAAGTCATCCAAAGACCAGGGTCAAGCGCAGGCAAAATACCAGCTTCAGACGGCCTTGGACATGTGTGTTTCCTATGCCTGTGTCATGGCTGAATTTTTAGTATTTATTTTTATCATTTATCGTTTTTATTAATGTTAACATTATTGTTTATTTTTTGTGTTTTGTTTTAGTTTGCCACCCATCGCCTGGGTGCTGTGAGCTGCAATACTTTCTTAAATTTGAATTCGTTGACTACCTGTCTGTTCGGCCGATCAAGAAGGAATCATGGAGAGTGTGAAGACTAGCAGAAAGGATTCAGGTTTTCTGAGCTGTGACCTGGGAGGCATTTGGTGATCTTTGTGCGGAGGAGGAGTGCTGTGGAGTACTGTGGTGCACTGAGAAGGCTCGACTGTGGTTACCTGTGGATTGATGGAGTGAACTCCTTCTGGGTGTCTGGCCTTCACCTGGTGGTGTGAGGTAGTGTTGCTGCCAGTGGGTGGCTGCATTACGGCACTTCTGTCCTGCTGCCTGGTTGCTGGTGGGTGGCTGGGGCAACGGTGGGGTCCGGGGAGAGGTCTGGGCTCCGAGAGGGGTCTTCCCATTTTGGCAGCAGTGAAGTTGAAGTGGAGGTGAGACTGCTGTGCCTGGAGCTATAGCTGTGTGAAAACTGTCTCTCAGTGCACCAGGTTGAAGTGGGACTGAAATGAACCTGTATTCCTGCTCATTTGCCTTTGTTGTGGTTGGGAGTCGAACGGTAGTGAGAGTGCCGATCTGTTGGTCGAATGAGAACCATCTAAATTGGTGTTTCCTTGCTTTTCTTCCTTGGTGTGGCTTGGACTTAACTGGACTGGCAGTGAGGGTGCCGTGAGTTGATCATTTTTTTCATAAAACATGAACTTTTTGACCACAAAGTTTTGGGGCAGTGAGAGTGTCCGGCTTAGTGGAATTGTTTGGACGTGGACTGGGAAGTGAGAGTTCCTATAGTTGATATTTTTCATCTGGAGTGTGGCAGTATATTCTTAATTTAGTTATAAATTTATGTTGCGTTTGTTATTTAGATTTAAAATAGGGTTTTATTCTTTAATTGTGTTTGCTTAAGGGGTTGTTGTATGGTGGGAGGTTGGGGTTTAAATTGTTTATATTGACTTAGTTTGAGGGGTTGTTTTAATTATTTGTGTGAAATGTTTCTGGGATAGGGATTTGTAAGGCGCAGCTACTCGGGGGGTGGGTGGGCTACCTCCGCGACCTCCGTCCCTTTGAGCTCCCTGGACTTCCAGCTGTGACCTACAGGAGGTATAGAGCCTTGGGAATAGCACAGATGAAGGGGTTGGGTGGTGTCGGTAGTACCCGAATGGCTGCCTGGGATTCGGGTAGTGAGGCCAAGGAGATGCCCTGGGCCGAATTGGGAACTGGACAGGGGGTTTTCATGTTTAGTTCCCATACCCAAGGGTTCCACGATGGATGGTGGGCAGTTAGCGGGTTCAGCTGCCTCACCTTATCCTACTTGGGTTGTGTTATGCAATGCCAGGTCGATGAGGAATAAGACTGCCATAATGGCGGACTTGATATCCTCGGTTGACCTGGCTTGCATCATGGAGACCTGGTTGGATGAAAATGCTGGCCCCATTTTAGAGGCGGCAGTTCTGGCTGGGTACTCCGTGATACACAACCCGAGGGAGGGTCGCAGGAGCTGGGGGGTAGCCATTTGTTTAAAACCAGCTTGAACTTCACGGTGCTACTGGTAGGTCATACACAATCATTCGAGTATATGGCCGCCCGAGGGGGTGTAGGGGCAGGTTTCAGGGTCCTTGTGCTTTATTGTCCCCCTGGAGTGCATGGGGATTTTGTTGCTAAGGTCGAGGTGCTTGTGGCCGGTCTGGTGATGGAGTCTCCCAGGTGGTTAATCCTGGGGGACTTTAATGCCTGGGTCGACAGCGGGCTTTTGGGTTTTGGAAATGACCTTTTAGGAAACATGGGGGCCCTGGGCCTGTCGCAAAAATTAACAGCTACACACTTGAGTGGCCACACATTGGATTTGTTTTTTTCATTAGGTTTAGATGTTAATGACCTTAGTGTTGATCCTGTATTTTGGTCAGATCATAGCACCGTGAGGTTCACGCTTGCGGCACTCCTCCCCTCGATGGTCCTTTCTCCTGTGGAGATGGTCCGGTACCGTCCATTAAGAGGAGTTTCCTCGACGGGACTATCTGCGGTGCTGGATCTATCAAGTGTTGTGGTGGCTTGTGCGATTGCAGTGGAGGAAGCAGTGGTAGCCTATAATGGGGCGGTTGCTGCAGCCTTCGATTCCATCGCACCCATTTGTGTCCGTCCCTTATCCACTCGCCGGAGACCTCCTTGGTTTGATGGGGATCTCCAGAGTTTAAAGACTAAGGGGCAGAGTTTAGAGAGATGCTGGAGGAGATCTGGCCTGATGGAGGACAGGTTGGCCCTGAGGTTGCATTATATCAACTATCGGGGCAATCTCCTGTAAGAAGGTGGAATATCTGTCGAGAGATTGCTGTGGTGAGGAACAGACCAGCTCAACTTTTCCACACAGTGGATGGGCTATTACATCCTGTCTGTCTCTGTATTGGGGGAGCAGGTTCGAGCACTGAGTGCGAGGAGCTATCTGTATTCTTTGCCGACAAGGTGTCCTCTGTCGGGGATGAGGTCTGCTCGAGTATCTCTCGAAGGGGATACATGGACCGGCCTGGAGAGTGTCAAAACACTCCTCCTGCCTGGGATGAGTTTGAGCTGGTTGGGGTGGAGGAGGTGGTGAAAATGATATTGAAGCTGCGTCCAACCCAGTATGAGCTGGACCCAGGTCCAACCTGACTGTTGGTTGGATGTTTGGACCTGATTGGGCCTGTGATTGCTGGGGTTGTCTGGAGTTCCTTGAGGAGTGGGGTCTTCCCAGTGGCCTTGAAAGAGGCCAGGGTTAGACCCCTTTTGAAAAAACCCTCCTTGGACCCAGACTGCCTCAGCAATTACAGGCCGGTCTCAAACCTCCCATTTTTAGGGAAGGTTATTGAAAAAGTGGTGGCCATGAGCTTGAGAGACATCTTGCCTCTTCGTCCACCTATGAGCCTTACCAGTCTGGGTTTCATGCGGGGTGTAGTACAGAGACCACCCTGGTGAGGGTGCTTAATGATCTCCTGGTAGCGAGGGACAGGGGAGAGACCGGAGCATCTTGGTCCTTCTGGACCTCTCTGCAGCATTTGACACCGTGGACCATGAGGTGCTACTTGACCGCCTGTGGTTTTGGTGTGGCTTGTCTGGGTAATGTCATCAACTGGTTCAGGTCATACCTGACAGGCAGAGTGCAGAGGGTGACGATGGGGTTATCCTCATCTAACCCAAAGCCTTTGTGCTGTGGAGTACTGCAAGGTTCAGTGTTGTCGCTCTTGTTGTTGACGGTGTACATGCTGCCACTGGGGGACATTATCAGGTGGTACGGGCTGGGTTTTCACTGCTACGCAGATGATACCCAGCTGTACTGTCCTGTGCGCCCAATACCCTGGTGTTGGACTCTGTATTTAACAGCTATCTCGATGAGAGCCAGGCCTGGATGACTCAAAACTGGCTTAGGCTCACCCCAGACAAAACAGAGGTACTTGTTGTGGATCCAGTTCGCCGGGGTGGAGGGCAATGTGAGGGGTTACCCCATGACCTTGTGTTAGGTGGTGCTTCCCATACTCCATCTAGACAGGTGAAGGATTTGGGCGTGGTCCTGGACGACGGTTTGACACTTGATGCTCAGGTGTCGACTGTCATTAGGAGTGGATTTTATCATCTAAGGAACATTGCACGAATCCAAGCCTTGATCCTGTCAGAGGATCTGACCACACTTGTGCATGATTTTGTCACTTCCTGGCTGAACTATTGTAATGCCCTGTACCTAGGGTTATCTGGGGGCAACCTCCGCAGGCTGCAGCTGGTGCAGAATGCGGCGGTGAGATTATTGACTGGGGTGAGATGGAGTGATCATATCACCCTGGTCCTCTGTGGACTGCACTGGCTGCCAGTCAGGTGGAGGATTGTCTTCAAGGTAGGGCTTCTGACCTATAAATCCATACACGAAAGAGGACCTGTCTATCTGCAAGATCTTCTTGCCCACTACCGTCCACCCCGGGCACTCTGTTCTGCCGGGGGAGGCCTACTTGGAGTTCCTAGAGTGAGGTTTCGACATTCTGGAGATAGGGCGTTTTCGGTGGCTGCACCCATTCTGTGGAACTCCTTTCCTGGTTATCTTAGGGAGGCCCCCTTGGTAGAAGCCTTTTAGAAAGCATTAAAAACGTATCTCTTCCAGCAGGCTTTTAATGACTGATGTTGGTTTTAATGGGATGTATAGAATTTTAAGTTTGTGTTGAGCTACTGCCTATATGTATTTTGTTACTGAATTGTCTGTACAGTGCCCAGAGTCTATCTAAATGGGTGTTTTATAAATAAAATATCTATCTATCTAGCTATGACAGCGGCCTCACGATGTGTCACAGGGCCGTATTGTGGATTTCCACCTTTACAATAGACACCCAGTCCAAGCTGGCAAATGTCCCCTTCTTGGGCACTGACCTCTTTGGCCCTGAGGTGGAAGGACACTTCACCAGGATCAAGAAGTCCAATGCCACTCTGGTTCTTTGACCTCCACTCAGACTGACTTGAAAGGGCAGAAGAAGAAGTCTTTTTCAGTTTCAGCCCTTTCTGTCACAGCAGCCTATGCATCAACAGCCCCAGCAGGGGCCATCTCAAGCTTGGCGCCCCAAGACCAAGTTTCCCGGTCAAGGCCCCAAAAAGGGTGGGTGTAGGGGCAGCAGGCATCGGTATCCTCTCCAAAGCTGCCTAGGGATGTTGCTCAGCTACTTGAAAAAGGATCCATATCCCAGACTCCATGTCAGGCCAGGGCTTCATTTCCAGGTCGTGAAATGGATTTGGGGGGGGGGCGGCGCCTGGTGCCCCATATTGGATCTCCATGATCTGAATCAGTTTCTTAGGAAGCACAGGTTCAGGATGGTCACACTGAGCTAGACATTACCATCTCTGGAGCAGGGCACATGGTTCTGCTCCCTGGACTAGCAGGATGCATTCCTCCACATTCCTTTCCATCCGTCTCACTGGAAGTACTTTTGGTTCTGCACAGAAAAGGTTCTCCACTAGTTCCAGGTCATACCATTTGGCCTCTCCTCGGCACCCATGGACTTCAAGTGCATGGCAGCGGTGGCAGCATTCCTGTAGTGCTAGGGGGTCAGGGTATACCCCTACTTGGACGACTGACTGATAGCCAGGTCATCCAGGGAGTCAGTGGAGTGGTCCAGAGACCTGTTCCTCCACACCTGCAGAGACTTGAGCCTTCTGGTTAGTCCAGCCAAGTCCGAACTGCATCCCTCACAGGTGAGTCATTTCATTGGGGCAGAGCTAGATTCCCTCTGGGCCAAGGCTCTTACTTCCTGTGGACCGAGCACTGGAATTTACCTCCTTTGCCCGATCATTTCAGGTTGGGTACTCGTGCCTTGTGGAGACTTCCTGCAGCTGCTGGGGTACATGACATCCTGTACCAGTGTACTCGATATGGTATGCTGCAGCTCCCTAAGAATAAGGGAGCTTGGCCTTACTAAACTTGACACGATATCACCAGTCGGTGCAAATTTGCACTGTAATATACTGTTCTTCGCCTCATTACAGTCCTGTTTGGAAAAACAGTTGTAATTGTTGAAGGAGATCTTATCTCGCTTACTAAAAGAATTCTCGCCCAAGCACTACCAAATACACCCTCTGATGAAACTAACCCCTTTACCACAGACACATACTGGATCTGGCGCAATACTCTTCAGCACCCGCCTTTTACCCCTTTTCAGTATCTAATTGGCCCTTTGCTTATAACTCTCAATTTCCCCTTGCTAAACTGGACCCAACCTACAGACACTGGGAAAGGTTAGGTTCTAGCGATGTGGATATGTTGTTCTTATCCATACTTTCTAACCCCAGTAATGCTCAGGATATTCATAACTTTATGCAGTAAGTTTGGATGGTTGGACTGCCCGGAGAGATGGAACACATGCAAATGAGTAGAATTCTCTTTGCATGTGAGCATCTTTCAAATACTGCCTCTACCAACTGTAGTGTTCTAACCTCTTAAGATTTTTCTCACCGCCTGAAAGTCTGGTCGCTCAGAGTGGTCGTCTTACTCTTTCGCATGAAAGAAGATTCAGAACCTTAAAGTATTTTCTATTTCTTTTATTGCCTCTACTGATTGTTAGTGTAAATCTTGTTTCTTGCTTAAATTACATTTATTTTCCGGTTTCTCGCGGTTTGGCATAACCGTGGGGGAAACGGGTTAGTTGTTTTGGTTATCCGGGTTCTCTGATTAAAGAGCCTTGTTGTTTGACTATTATTAGTTTCATTTTGTAGTGTATTTTATTGTTTTTGTAGCCGCTTTTTATCAGTTACAGAACCGCTGATCCAGTTCACCTGTCATCTCTTGGGTTCAGTTCCTCCGGTTCCTATCGGTTCCGGAACCGACTGCAAAAAAAAAAGTTTAACTTTTAAATAACCACACTTTATTTCTAACTTAGTGGTTAATGTTTATTCTCGTTTTTAGACATTACCATGTCAGAGAAACCCAAAAAGAGAACAGGAGAACCCGGTTTCAAAAATTGTTTAAAATGTGGCGATGTATTTGCTAAAGCAGACAAGCACACCTTATGTGTGGCTTGTCTGGGATTCGAATATCTGGATCAGGATTGTGAAGTTTGTAAAACTTTCACGAAAAAAAATGTTGAAAAACACCTTCAAAAGCTTGGGGTCCCTCCGGCTCTGACCAGCTGACACCCCAACTCTGCTGGCTGAACCCACAAGCTTGCTTACCCCTTCCCTTGTACAGGAGAAAAAGGGGCAAAAAGAGGGAAAGAACCGTCTGACTCCCCGGTTCCCTTGAAGAAACTCAAAAAAAAAAACAAGCATGCAGAATCCTCCCCTGCTAAACCAGGGACTTCTGCGCAGATGCATGCTATGCCCTCGGCTCAAGAGATAGCCCAGGCTTTTAAAATTATCCAGGCACTGCAAAACATTGTTCCCCAGCAGCCTGTCTCTCCCCAGGGTCCCCAGGCTAGCAGTGGTGTGTTGCCGTCTTTACTGGAAGAGTAGTATTATGAAGAGGAAGATGATCCTTTTCAGGATGATGAACCAGTTCCTCCAGAGGTATCTCCTGAGCAAGATTTTGGTTCTCCTCACATTTTACATTTGTAAGGAGAATGGCAGATGCTCTGGATATTGCTACCACAGAGCAGATTGAGGATGAGGAGGAAATTGAATACTTAAATATGATGGGTTTGACACCCACAAAAGCCCTCCTCCTGCCAGTATACACATTTTTCAAAAAAGACACCCTGAAGCTTCTACAAACCCCTAATTCTGTTCCTACTGTTGATAGGAGAATAGATAAAAAGTATCAGTTGGACAGGACAGGAGCTGATTTTCTTTTCTCGCATCCTGACCATCAAGGGGTTATACAGCAGACAGCCTGTGACAAAGCCAGAGTCCCCCTGTCCTCCCACCTTCCGGACAAGGACTCCAGAAAAATGGATAGCATGGTCAAAAAAGGCTATTTATCAGCCTCTTTGGCCACGAGACAGGCTACTTTTCAAGCTTATGCTGCCCAGTATCAAAAATCCCTGTGGCAGTCGGTACTGGACATGTCCATGAAAGAAACGTAGAAACATAGACTTTGACGGCAGATAAGGACCACTTGGCCCACCCAGTCTGCCCATTTCCCTACCTGTTGGATAAGCTGCAGATTCTAGTTAACCAACAGCCTACTTCTTGCAACCCCGCACTATAATTGCCTTATGTCCCATGCATGTTTAAATTCCCCAACTGTTTTAGACCCCACAACCTCTCCAGGAAGGCGGTTCCATGCGTCCACCACTCTCTCCGTGAAAAAAAATTTCCTCAGATTACCCCTGAGCCGTCCCCCCTCTATCTTTAAATTATGCCCCCTTGTTCTTAAATATCTCTTTTTCTGAAAGATGCTACCCTCCTGGACTTTGTTGATTCCCTTGAGGTACTTAAAAGTTTCTATCATGTCCCCCCGTCCCTCCTTTCATCAAGGGTATACATATTAAGCTCTCTCAGTATCTCTTCATATAGTTTCTGATGTAGACCCTGCACCATTTTAGTTGCCCTCCTCTGGACTGCTTCCATCTTGCCTATGTCCTTGCGTAGATGAGGTCTCCAAAACTGCATGCAGTACTCCAGATGGGGTCTCACCAACTGTCTGTACAGAGGGATAACCACTTCCCTTTTTCTACTTGTGATGCCCCTCCCTATGCATCCCAGTATACCCCTGGCCCTCCTTACTGATTTCTTACATTGTTTACCCACCTTTAGGTCATCTGATATGTCTACCCCCAGGTTCCTTTCCATTATTGTTGTTGTTAGTACCTCCCCTGCTATTGTGTACTCTTCTCCTGGATTTTTATTTCCCAGGTACATTACTTTGCACTTCTTTGCATTCAATCTAAGTTGCCATATGTCTAACCATTATTCCAACCTTGCCAAGTCCCTTCTCATCCTTTCTACCCCCCCCTTGTGTATCAACTCTGTTACAGATCTCTGTGTCATCTGCAAAGAGGCATACCTTTCGTTCCAGACCCTCTGCAATGTCACCTGTAAAGACTTTAAAGAGGACAGGACCCAGTACTAAGCCTTGAGGCACTCCACTAGTAACCCCCCTTTCTTCGGAATGTGTTCCATTCACTGTTACCTTCTGTGTCCTGTTGTGCAGCCAGTTTGCTACCCAGGCTACCACCCTGGGACCCACTCCCAGGCTGGCTAACTTGATTATTAATCTTTTGTGCGGGACTGTGTCAAATGCCTTGCTAAAGTCTAGGTAGGCCATATCCACAGCCCCTCCCTGGTCTATTACTTTGGTCACCCAGTCAAAGAAATCGATTAGATTCGTCTGACATGACCTTCCTGCTGTGAATCCATGCTACTTTGGGTCCTGTGCCCCACTGGCCTCTAGGTGCTCAGCAGTTCTTTCTTTCAGAAGTGATTCCATCATTTTCCCCACCACTGAGGTCAAACTAACAGGTCTGTAGTTTCCTGCTTCTGCCTTGCTCCCACTTTTGTGAAGGGGAATCACATCTGCCCTCCTCCAGTCCTCAGGTACCACCCCATCCTCCCATGATTTGTTAAAAAGTGTGGTCAGTGGTGTCACTAGGTCCTCCCTTAGTTCTTTTAGGATTCTAGGGTGAATCCCATCAGGCCCCATTGCTTTGTCCACCTTGAGTTTTAGGAGTTCTTTCAGGACTCTTTCTTCTGTAAATGGACTGGCGCAACCCCACTACACAGAGTGCTTCTATTGTTTGGATTAGGCATCCTCCTCTTCTTTCTTTGTGAATACTGAACAAAAGTATTCATTCAGTATCTCTACCTTTTCACTGTCTCCCCGCTCCGCCTCCCTCTCCTTTATTAATCTTCACTATCCTCCCTTAACCTTTCTGTGCTCCCTAATGTACCTATAAAAGGTTTTATCCTCTTCTTAACTGAGTTGGCTATCTTTTCTGGTTTGGGCCTTTGCTTTTCTGACTGCCTTCCCCACTTCTTTCTGCTTTGATACAGTTCCCTGTCATGCTCCTTCTGTGATTCCTTATACTTTTTGAATACAGCCTTTTTCTCCTTAACCTTCCCTGACACCTCTTTTGAGAACCATAGTAGTTTTTATTCCACTTTGTTTTTTTATTTGTTTCACACAAAGGCTTGTTGCCTCCATGATGGCAGTTTTGATTTTTCTCCATTGTTCTTCCACCTCCTTTCTGGCCATTTGCTAATGCATTCTTCAGGTATTCACCCATTATGCCAAAGTCAGCCTTCTAAAGTCCAGTATCCTTGTCTTTGTATGGCTTGTCTCCATGGTTGTGTTTATTGTGAAGCACACTGTGCAGTGGTCGCTTGTTCCCAGATGTCTATTGACTTCTAAATTTGTGATCCTCTCTCCATTTGAGAGTACCAGGTCTAATATTGCTCCCTCCCGAGTGGGTTCCACCACTAGCTGTCTAAGGCATGCTCCCTGTAGGGCATCAAGAATGACCCTGCTCTTGGATGTGGCTGCAGTCCATGTCGTCCAGTTAACATCTGGCATATTCAGGTCCCCCATCAACAGTATCTCCCATTTTTCAGCCATTTTGAGAATGTCCTCTATCATTTTCTTGTCCATTTCCTCCCCTTGAGATGGGGGTCTGTATACAACCCCTGTGTGGATTGTGATGCCATTCCCTGTTTCCAAGGTGACCTAGAGTGCCTCTTGTCCTCCCCCTTTACTTTTTAGTTCTGTAGCTTTGATCCCTTCCCTTATACAGAGAGCTGCTCCTCCTCTTTTACCCTCCCTGTCCCTTCTGTAGATTGTGTACCCTGGTATGTTGACATCCCAGTCATGGTTCTCCATGCACCATGTTTCTGTGACTGCCACAGTATCCAAGTGTTCCTCTTCCATCAGGGCTACTAGCTCAGGAAGCTTGTTTCCCAGACTACGGGCATTGGTACTCATTGCCCTCCATTTAATGTTGGCTTTATCCTTTACCCCATCCCTGCTCTTATTGCCTTGTCTGTTTTCCATTTACCCCGTCCCTGCCCTCTGTCAAGCTCTGTACCTCAGTGTTTACCCTACTACCTGTCATGTTTTGTGGAGGGAGGCTTGAACTTCCTGCTTCCTATCAGCACCTCCCCTTGGCTAGTTTAAAAGCTTGCCAAGGAAGCATTTAAACCTGTCACTTAGAGCTTGTTTCCTTCCTGGACAGATGCAGACCATCATGCCAGTATAGACCTTCATCTCTTCATGTGGACCCCAGTCCCCAAGTCAAGAAGCCAAAGCCCTGTGCTCTGGCCAGTATTGCAACCATTCATTAAACTGCATGGTGTGCAGTACCCTAGCTTCACCCCTGCCATAGACTGGCAGCACCTCTGAGAAGGTTACCGTGCTTGCTACCTGTCTGAGACCCCTCCCCAACTCCACAAATTCATCCTGCACTGCACTGATCTCATGCCTAGCTAGGTCGTTTGTCCCAAGGTGGACAATGATATCTAGTTCCCTCTACTATGATGCTGCTTCTGCAATCCTGAGGATTTGCTTCCTGTCCTTCCAAGCCATGGCACCAGGTAGGCACCTTACTTCCCTTTCCTCTCCCTTCCCCAGGTCTACACCCCTAGCAATTGAGTCCCCTATCAGAAGCTGTTTCCTTCCCCTGTGGTGTCCCTTGCCTCCCTTTTGTGGGTCTCCCTTGTGGATGTCCCCAGCATTCTTCCTGGTCTCCACTGAGGGTGTCATCATAGAGGAACCTTGATTAGCCAGACTGACATATGATTTGTGTAGAGGTACAACTAGGGGGCTACGCCTCTGTTCCACCACCCTCACCCTCCCAGAACCCACTGTGGTCCAACTGTTTCGCATTCTGGCAACCTCTGAGGCAGTGGTTGTGGAACTGGTGCTCTTTGGGTGGGGGAGGCCTCTTTAGTCCTTGCCAGTTCAGCCTGGAGATGGGCAACCTCCTCCCTCAGAGCTGACAGTTGCCTGCAAATAGGGCAGCAACGCAGGTTCCAGAATGTCTCCCGGAAAACTGCTGCCCCACAGCCAGTGCATTGCACCACTCCCCACATGTCCCTCTCTGTTGTAATATACAATGAGTAATATATAAAATCTCTCTCTTTTTTTTTTTTTGGTGTGTACTTCTTACCCTTTATGCACTGTGCTGGGTTATTAAGAATATGACAGTTCTGCCCCAAGACCTGTTGAGGAAGTGATGTCAGAACCTTGGCTATAAAGGAAACGCCACAACCACTGGTGACTGTTAGAAAGAATCAAATAAACCACTGCTCCACCACCCTGGTAAGTACTGCCCTTTATAGTAATTCAGCCAACACCACAATTTACTAGACTACTGCTCCTACACAAACCACTCTACTGAGTCCAGGGATAAAAATGAACTCACTCCTCAGCCAGCAGGACACTTCTAAAATGTTGAACAAATATCCTTTCAAATCCTAGGTCTCAAGCACAGGAATCAAGCAACTTCAGTTGTATTTCACCCCCTCTGATTATAAAATTACTATACTTTAATGGAATCCTGCAATTCTCTTCTTAATGTCAATAAGAAAAATGAAACTTTCTGTAGAAAGCGTAGTTACCTTCCTAACAAGTCCCCAACAATATTATGTCTTACCAGGTTCCCAGTTCCTCAAATGCGTGTAGTTTGTTCTCTGCAGTATAGCAAGTTTCTCAGCCTCAAACAGAAGCAGGCAAGTCTTTTCTGACTCACCCTTGTCTGAAGACCTGGCTGAAACTGCCAAGTTTGGGCTGGAGACGGCAAAGTACCTGTTCCAGATGGCTGCTGATTCTAATGACACTGCAGCCAGATGGATGGCTAACACTGTGGCACAGAGAAGGTTTGCTTGGCTCAGGGCCACTAACCTTACTCAGGATACTCAATCCAAGTCCCTGGATTTTCCTTTAGAGGGAAACTCTCTTTTTGGGGACTCCACGGTTGCATACATGAAAAAAGTGGATGAATATAAGGCAACCTATAGAAGCTACTCTGCTAAAGAGCGTGCTTCACCATCCACAAGGCCCTAATGGGGGGGGGGGGGCAGAGGAAGGTCTTTTATGACCAGACCTTTTTTCCCAGCCAGTAGCAGTGCCCCAGTACCAGCAGTATCCACAACAGGGATACTCTAGGGGTAGGGGTAGAAGAGGCTGTAGGAGGGGCTCTCAAACCCAACCTCAGCCCCAACCAAAGCAAAACCCCTGAGGATCAGGCTGCCTCCTCCCTCCCTGTCAGAGGCAGGCTCTCCCACTTCTTCCAGGCTTGGCTAAGCATCACCACAGACAAGTGGGTACTGGAGGTAGTGGGTCAGGGTTTGTCTCTGGACTTCAGATCTTTTCCTCCACAGAAGACCAGGGTTTACTGCTCACCTCCTCTAGCAGAGAGGACTTTGTTAGAAGCGGAGGTTCAGAAATTGTTACATCTCAAAGCAGTGGAATTAGTCCCTACCACCCTGAGACAACAAAGAAAAGTGGGGAGTGGCGGCCAGTATTGAGTGTTGAACAAGCATCTGAAAAAAAACAAAGTTCAAAATGGTAACTTCGGCTCAAATATTGCCAACAATCCAAAAAAGGGGACTGGCTGGCATCACTGGACTTGAAAGATGCCTATTTCCACATCCCCATAAAGGAATCTTACAGAAACTATCTCAGATTCAGGCTCCATTCAGGCCACTATCAGTTTTCAACACTCTATTTCGGTCTCTCCTCAGCACCAAGGGTATTCACAAAGTGCCTAGTTGCTGTAGTGGCATATCTAAGAAGACAGGGAGTGACTGTTTTCCCTTACCTAGACGATTGGCTGGTGGTGGGAAACTCACCTAACCAAGTAAGGAACTCCCTAAAAATCACCTAAGTCCCCTTAGAGTCTCTGGGTTTCATAATAAACCAAAAGAAATCAGTCCTAACCCCTGTTCAAACTTTGCAGTTTATAGGGGCAGAAATCGACGCACTTCAGGGCAGAGCCTTTTTACCCTTAGATAGGGTGCAGAGTCTTCAGTCAATAGCAAACTCCTTCGTTCTGAACAGCTCAAAAACTGCAAGACAGTTTCTGCAGCTACTAGGTCATATGGCTGCATCCACAGGCACAGTCCAGGGATCCAGATTCCGCATGCGGGACATCCAGTTTCACCTCAGGGCTCACTGGAGCCAGGAAAAAAGACCCCTTTTCAAAGCTTGTACCAGTGACAAGGCCACTATTAAGGGCCCTCTTGTGGTGGAAACAGGAATCCAATTTAAGGCAAGGAGTGCCTTTCCAGAGAGAAAACCCCTCTCTGGTACTCGCAACAGATGCATCCCTATTGGGCTGGGGAGCCCACTTAGGAAAGCACACGACTCAGGGAATCTGATCAGCAGCAGAGTCCTTTCAGCACATAAACTTATTGGTGCTAAGAGCAGTGTTACTAGCCCTAAAGGCTTTTACTTCACTGATAATGGGCAGGGTGGTTCAGATCAGAACAGACAATACCACCACAATGTATTACATAAACAAACAGGGAGGCACCAGGTCAGGCCTCCTCTGCACAGAGTCCATGAAGATTTGGACACTGGCATACTCTGAAGGTCTCTTTACAGGCAATTCACTTGCCAGGAAAGGACAATACTTTGGTAGATGCACTGAGCCGCATCAGTCAGGCCCATCACAAATGGACTCTGAACAAGCAGGTGGTACAAGTTATTTTCAGAAGGCGGGCACTCCAGAGATAGACTTGTTCACATCCCACCAGAACCACCAGCTACCTCAATATTGCTGCAGACCACCAGCACAGGGCACAGTTCCTCTGGATGCCCTGGTTCTGGATTGGACAGGCAGGCACCTGTATGCTTGTCCCCCTTTCCTTCTGGTTTTCAGGGTGTTACTGAAGCTAAAATCCCTCTCAGCATCTCTGATCTTGATAGCTCCGGATTGGTCCAGCCAGCCATAGTACTCTCTTCTGCTCTCCATGTCTGTCAGCAAACTGATACAATTACCCCTCAGACACAATCTCCTGACTTCCAATTAGGGAACATTGTTGAACCCGAATCTCAAGTCCCTTCATCTCAAAGCATGGCTCTTGAGGAATTAGAGTATGCAGATTTAAATCTTTCACAGGCTGTCCTAAATATTTTAAAGGATTATAGAAAACACTCCACACAGAAAACTTATTCTTACAAATGGAAGAGGTTCTCTCTCTGGTGTTCCGGCATGAACCTTATGCCACAAAAGGCCGGAGTTTCGGTTGTCCTGGACTGTCTCACTCATTTGCATTCACAAGGTTTGCAACCCAGTTCCCTTAAGGTTCATTTAGCAGCAGTATCTGCCTACCTTTCTGTGGGCACCAAGGTGTCAGTAGCATCTGATAAACTTTTCAAAAGATTTTTTAAAGGACTGATGCTTTTACACCCACCTCACAGGGCACCAGTGCCTGCTTGGGATTTGAATGTGTGTATAGCCAAGCTCATGGGCCCTCCTTTTGAGCCCATGGCTACCGCCCACTTTAAATACCTTACTTGGTAAACAGTCTTCCTAGAGGTTATTACTTCTGCAAGGAGAATTAGCGAGCTCCAGGCTCTCTGCATTGCCCAAGACTATATCTCATTCCACAGAGATAAGGTAGTCCTCAGAACTAACAGACAGTTTCTCCCTAAAGTGGTTTCAGACTTTCATCTGCTCCAATCAGTCACTCTACCTGTCTTTTTCACAGACCATACCAGTTCTGGTGAAAGAAGATTACACAGTCTAGATGTGAAAAGGGCTATCAGCTATTACATGACAGCCACTAAAGACCATAGAAAAAATGGAAAACAACTTTTCCTTATATATGGGGATGTAGGAAAGGGTAAACCAGCCTCAGAAAGATCAGTTTTTCAGTGGATAGTCCAGTGTATTCAGTTCTGCTACACTAAGGCAGGTAAAGAGCCCCCAACCGGATTGAGGGCGCATTCTACAAGAGGAACAGCTGCTACCCTTGCAGCTGCCAGGGAGGTTCCCTTGGTAGACATTTGCAAAGGAGCTACCTGGAAAACAGTACACACCTTTACAAAACACTATAACCTGGATATTTTATCCAGGGGTGATGCTAAGTTTGGCACAGCAGTCCTGCAGAGTCTGTTTCCAAAATAAGTTCTGTGCCCACCTCCAGTGGTACTGCTTAGCAGTCTGCATAAAGTTATGAATATCCTGAACATTACTGGGGTTAGAAGAAAAAAATACTTACCATAGTAATCTTATTTCTTCCCAGTGATGCTCAGATATTCATAACTTCCCTCTCTTCCTCCCCTTCCAGAACTTCAGCCTCTGCACTCCGCAAGCTGGTGCCACCAAGCCGTATTATTTGTTGCATTTTCTCTGTTTTAATCATTTTTAAACTGGAGTTTTTCAGTGTTCTCCTTTTAGAGTTTTATTGATGTGGTTTTGTCAAAGTTATCCTCCCTTTGGAGTTTTTTTTGTAAATTCTATGCTTTAATTAGGGAAAACCCCTCTTTTATAGAATATTAGTTACATTAGTTTCCCAATGCCTGACTTCCAGGCTTCTCACAAATCTGAAGAGGTTAGAACACTACAGTTGGTAGAGACAGTATTTGAAAGATGCTCACGTGCAGAGAATTCTACTCATAGAGACAAAAACAGTGGGGGAATTCAAGAATGCATGGGACAGACATAAGGCATTTCTAGTGGGGGGTAGGAGGAAGTAGGCTGTTGGTTAACTAGCATCTGCAGCTTATCCGTTGGGTAGGGAAATGGGCAGACTAGGTGGGCCAAGCGGTCCTTATCTGCTGTCAAATTCTTTGTTTCTGTGTTTCGTTTGCATGTGTTCTATCTCTCCGGGCAGTCCAACCCTCCAGGCTTACTGCATAAAGTTATGAATATCTGAGCATCACTGGGAAGAAATAAGATTACTATGGTAAATAATTTTTTCTTCTGGCATGTCCTTTCCCTTTAAGAATCTTGCCGGAAGGTCTAAAAGCTGGTTCCTCCCTCCCACCCGGGTGGTATAACCCTCTGCTCCGCCCCTTGACGCCAGATCTTCCTTTCCGCTGGAAGATTCAGGTTCCCTCTTTATCGCTCCCGCGTTGAGTAGGCCCTGGCACTTAAATCTTCGGATTATTTACCAAAGCTTAAACTCGTTTGAGTTTCACCGCATCATTTTGCGATCACGACCGCAATGGAGGACAAGTCCTCGCCCGGGTTCCGCCGGTGCCCTTGCAGGCAGTTGATGTCTCGCACTGACCTGCACGCCACGTGTCTATTGTCTGGGCCACGATCACATTACCCAGGCCTGTGACTTGTGTTGCTCATTCCAGCTGAGTGTGTTGGGTGATAGTTTTGCATGGTTACAGCTCGGTGTACCAGAGAAACTGAACCCGCAGGTCAAATCTAAAGTGGCCCATTGGGCGGTCTTCGCAGCTGCGGGGTCTGCTGAACAACTCGAGCAGATGAAGGCTTTCGAGGAGGAGGAGGAGGCTCGGGCCTCTGATTGGTCCTCTTCAGCTTTGGTCTTCGTACCATTCAAACTGGGCTCTACCTTTTCAGGCTCCTTCAAGGAGTTGTACCAGTCTCTCCCGGCCAAGGGGCAGTGCCCATTGGGTTTGCACATCTCCTGCTCCCGTAAAAAGGATTCCAGGGAGTTGAGAGAGAAGCCTCGTTGACGTTGTTCTTGGGATCAAGATAGGTCTCGTTCCCAGGAATCTCCAGTTTCGACTTCGGTTGAAATTGCGGCCTCGGCCGCTGGCTTCGTGGTGTCCCCGTCAGGCCAGCTGGCTAAAACGTGGCACGACGACCTGGTCGAAATTATCGACCCCGGCGACCCCTTGTTGCTTGATGAGGCCGACAATTCCTTGTTTAGGACTCCGGTCCTGCCTGGACCTACCGAGGAGAAGACCCAGCCTGCTGGGAACCTCTTCACGGTCCCTGTCCCTGACCTGGAGGAGCCACGGGTCTCCCCAGCTCCTTCTGAGTGCCCCTGTCAGTCCCCCTCCCCCAACAGTCGAGGTCTAGGTCTCTGACACCCTTGACCAACAGGTCGAGGAGAACTCACAAATGCCATTCTGGGCATTCCAAAAAGCAGCGTGCCGCTATTCATCCTCGTCCTCCTTGGAAGAGAAGAGGCTTCGGTGCAAGTTGCATTGACGCTACGAGGATTTCATGCAGCAACAGTTGGTGTTGGCTGGTCTGAAGTCGACCCCGGCTTCCACGCTGGCCATTACATGGCTGTCACCCTCTAGGCCGATGTCGACTCCTCCGGAGCCGGCTGACACCGTCTCTCCACCCGTGGAGCTGGTGAAGGCCCTCCCGGCTTGGCCAAAATCGTCCTCTCCACCAATTGTGGTGGAGCTGCCACCTAAACAGCCTCCCTCTGGGGCTCCTGCCAAGGTGTCTCGGCCCGCTAAGGGCCACCCTCACAGGCTGTAGGTCACTCTCACTCCCGATCATCTACGGCGGTTCGAAAGTGACTCAGGTGATCAGCCGATCTTTCTGCACTCCTTGGAGTCCGAGGATGCCGACTTGCATTCTCGTCCATTCGACGAGGATTCGCTTGGGGGTCTCTTGATGGAAGAAGGTCCCATGTCCTTCATGGGCATTCTCCATCTCATTTCTGAATCCACGGGGGTGCCTTTAGAGCCTGTTCAGAAACGGGCTGAATATTCCCTGACAGACATTCTGAAAAAAGGGGATTCTCCGACAGAGGCCTTTCCAGTGGCCAAAGCCATTGTTGGCCCAGCCTTGGAGCTTTGGCAGCATCCTGCCTCCTGCGCTGCGCCATTAGCCTGGATGGCCCGCAAGTATGCGGTTCCCATCGGCTCCCTTTTTGGGTTCACCGAGCACCCCTCAGCTGAGGGGTTGGTGACCGAATCTGTGTTTCGGCGCTCGGGCAATCCGGGTGACACCAGTAGACCTCCGGACTAAGAGTCCGAAAAACTGGACCACTCTGCCAGCAAGGTCTAGGCTGCCTCTTCGCTTGGTCTCCATTAGGTAAGCTCAACTGTCATCATGGCACATTTCTCCCAAGCTCTCCTGGGCTCTCTAGATGTGGTGCTTCCTCATCTCCCCGCAGACCTTCAGACTACGGTTAAGCAGGTATGTGACCAGGGTCGGGCTTTTGCTAAGCAGCAACTCCGAATGGCTCTGGACATCGGGGATTCCTGTGCCCGTTGAGTGGTGGCCGCAGTCGCTGTGCGCCACAGGGCCTGGCTGAGGGTCTCGACCTTCTTGGCAGACACTCAGCACATACTGGTGGATGTTTCCTTCCTGGGCACCTACTTGTTCGGTCCAGGAGTTGATGGTTACCTTCAGTGCTTCGAGAAGTCCAATGCCACCTTGGACTCTGTTGCTTCCTCCCAGAAGGAATCTCAGGGTTCTAAAAAGCAGAAGCGTAGGCCCTTTCAGCCTTCTGCCCTTGCGGCCAAGTAGTCCCAGTACCAATCGGGGCAGCAGCAGGCTCAAGCTTGGCGCCCTCAGCCCAAGTCAGGGGCTTTGGCGGCCTGGAAGTACAGATGGAAAGGTCCCAGTGGTCCCTCGGCCGGTTCCTCCTCCTCCAAGCCTGCACAATGATGGGATGTGGTGACCACCCCCATGCCCATCACGCCTACTCTGGGTCCTCCCGTGGGGGGCCGGCTCTGCCACTTCCTTTCCGCCTGGTCCACTGTCACAATGGACAGGTGGGTCTTGGAAGTGGTCGGCCAGGGGCTACCTCTGAAATTCTAGCAATACTCACCAAGCTGAGCCTGCGCCCCACGGGAGGAGAAAGGTATCCATGCACACTCAGTCGGCTCTCCAAGATGACATCGCCCAACTCCTCTGCAAGGAGATAGTGGTCAGAGTTGTGGATCCCCCTGTCAACCCAGGGTTCATTTCCAGGTACTTCCTGGTCCCAAAATGGACGGGAGGCTGGCGCCCCATTCTAGATCTGCACAACCTGAACCAGTTTCTCAGGTCCTACACCTTCAGGATGGTAACTCTGTCTCAGCTCAGATCATACCATTTCTCAAGCAGAACATGTGGTTTTGCACCCTGGATCTGCAGGACGCATTCTTCCACGTCCTGATCCGTCCGTCACACTGAAGATTCCTCCACCTCCGGGCAGAAGGAACTCTATACGAGTTCCAAGCCATGCCATTCAGCTTGTCATCGACCCCCAGGGTCTTCACCACATGCATTGCAGTGGTGGCAACCCATCTTCAGTGTCGAGGGGCCAGAGTATACCCCTATCTGGACGATTGGCTTATAGCGGGTCCCTTCAGACTGGAGGTGGAAAGGTCTAGGGATCTGGCCCTCCAGACATGCATCGACCGTGGCCTCCTGGTCAACAAGATCAAGTCGGAACTTGTGCCTTCGCAGGTGATCTGCTTCATCAGGGCAGAGCTAGACTCTTGTGGAGCCAGAGCAAGGCTACCAGCGGACAAGGTGGAGGCTCGCTCCTCCTTTGCCAGATAATTTCTGGTTGGACACTTGCGCCCTGCCCGGGACTTCCTGCGACTTCTGGGTAACATGGCGGCCTGCACCTCCATGGTCTGATGGGTGCGGTGGCATATGCGTCCCCTTCAGTTGGAGCTGGCCAGCCAGTGGACTCATCGTCCAGGTAATTTTGACCAGCTGGTCACTGTGACCCAGAAGATGTGGGACGCTGTCCAGTGGTGGATCATCCTAGAGCATCTGCAGGAAGGGATCCCGTTTGTCCGCCCCAAGCTGATGGTCATCTTGACGACCAACACCTCTCTCACGGGCTGGGGCGCCCCCACATGGGGGACCGCAGAGTCGACGGGCCCTGGACTCCCAAGGAATCCCGATGCCACATCAGCCTGCTGGAGCTGCGAGAAGTTTGGCTGGCGCTGACTGCATTTGCTCCGTTCCTTCGGGGTCAAGTTGTTCAGGTCCAGACGGACAACACCACGACCATGTATAATCTCAACAAACAGGGCAGCATGACTTCCGGCCTCTGTGCAGGGAAGCTCTCTGCATCTGGACCCTCGTGAGCCGACTGGAGGAGGATCTCCTAGCCATTCATGTGGCAGGAGCCTCAAATCAGCTTGCAGACGCTCTCAGCCATGTGGGCGAGGCGTGCCACGAGTGGTCTGTCCATCCAGAGGTAGTACACAGTCTGTTCTCCCAGTGGGGCATCCCTCAGGTGGACCTGTTTGCTTCCAGGGAGAACGCAAAGCTGAGGCTGTTTTGTGCCCCCCCCCCCCAAGGCAGGGCTCGCTGCAGGGGGATGCCTTCTCGAGGCCGTGGACCCCAGGCCTCTTTTATGCCTTCCCTCCTCTTCCCTTGATCCACAAGATGCTCCTCAAGGTCAGGATTGACAAGGCACAGGTGATCCTGGTGGCCCCAGACTGGCCCCGCCAGTTTTGGTACCCCGATCTCTTCAGCCTCATCATCAGGCTCCCGAGGCGTCTTCCAGCACGCTCAGACCTGCTGTCAGTCAGTCAGGGGAAGGTCCTCCACCTGGACCTTCAATCCCTGCACCTGACAGCATGGTTCCTGAGCGGCTAGAGTTCCAGGCTTTGGGTCTCTTCAAAGATGTACTCGCTGTAGTCGAGGCATCTAGGAAGTAATCGACCAGGAAGGTGCTATGCCTTCAAGTGGAAGAGATTCTCTATTTGATGTCAGGGTAAGGGCCTGGACCCTTTGTCCTATCCAGTGGCTAGCATTCTCGACTACCTTTGGTCTCTCTCCAAAGGGGGTCTACGACCCCTAAGGTGCATCTGGCAGCCATCTCTGCTTACCAGGCATGGGCCGGTCAGCAGACAGTGGCACAGGAGAAGGTAGATGGTGTTTCTTCAAAGGCCTCAACCATATTTCCCCTCCGGTGCATGAACCACCACCACTGTGGTATCTGCTGCTGGTACTGGCAAAGCTAATGGGCAAGCCATTCGAACCAATGCACAGGAGTGAGATGTCACACCTGTCATGGAAGACCGCTTTCCTGGTGACTATCACATCAGCCAGAAGGATTGGGGAGCTATAGGTGCTCTCTATTGAGTCTCCTTATCTGGTCTTCCACAGGGACAAGGTTGTCCTGCACCCCAACCTGAAGTTCCTTCCAAAGGTTGTATCGGAGTTTCACCTGAACCAGGTGATGACTCTGCCGGTGTAGTACCCCAATGACATCTCGGAGGCTAAATACAGGCTCCATGCTTTGGACCTGAGACGAGCACTCTCTTATTATAAAGAGCGCACAGCTGGAGTTTGGGAAGAGGTTCGCCAGCTGTTTGTCACCTACGCTAAAGCCGCACCTGGCAGACCTGCAGCCAAGCAGATGATTGGCAGATGGATTATATCATGCATTGATCTCTGCTATAGGTTGGCGGGTAGGGAGGCCTCCCATATGGCTGAAAACACTTCGAAGCAATATAATATCCACAGGGGTATCGCATTCAATTATGTAAAGTCTGAGATTGTCATTTAGAAAATTACCTGTTGTCCACATCTTCTCCTGCTGTTTCCGATAAAGGTTCTAGTTCTGCTATTAGCTTAGCGGCAGAGGTAGATGCTGAGTCCGGATCTGTAAAAATGTGCGTTTTATTTTTATGCCGCACGTGGAGTCTTCCTGGAAACAGCAGCGAGCTTGCACTCCATGTTGCAAAAGGGCTTTTTTTAACCACTTGGAGAGCTTTCTTCTTTGTCTCTGTTTGGGAGGATATATCTAGCAAAAAGGCTAACCTGCTCCCCTCACAAACAATCTCTCCCTGGGTTCTAGCAGCCTGCAGCAAGGAGATTCGGGCCTCGGAGCTGGAAAGGGTCACAATCACTTTAAGGGGCCACTGATCCTCAGAACCATGTGGACAAGCCCGCATTTATTAACAGAAGCTTTAATAATGGAGATATTGGGATCCTCAGGCAACAAACGCAGGTCAGGAAAAATCAGCCTATGTATAGCTGACAGCAGATCTGCTTTCCTGGCTAGACGGGAAGGGAAACCCACCACATGAACATTTGTCTGGTGCTGAGTGTTTTCATTTGCCTGGCGCTGAACGTTTTTAAGCGTAATTACTTTATACCCTAAACCCATTACTGAACAAAGGACTCTATACCACTCTGTATAACTGTTGAAATGTTACCACCACACTGACTTAGTGCACTTATTGTATAATGTTTTGTTTTGCTGCATCATATGTCTTGTGTGTTCATGACAAAACTGAATAAACTTCAGTTATAGAAAAAAGAGAGGTAGCCCTTCTAAAAATAATTATTTGGGGGTTTGAGGAACGTGGGGCAAGGATGAGGTTGGATCTCAGCCGCATTGGAATAGAGCTAGTCAATTTATATTGGATTTGGCTCAATCTTTTGCTCTTGGACGAAAATCTGGTACGTCATATGGCCTGTTTCTGCACTTTACTCAACACTGTTATCCCCAGGTCTCCAACCCAGGATTAGTAAATATGTGTAATAATGAATTTTTTTTAAGTTTTGCAGAGTTAATGTTTCATAGTAAAAGTTATTCAACTGATCGGTGTTCACTGACATGATCTGTAAGGGGAAAACAGCAGAAAGGTGACATTTAAATTGTTTGTTGTGTTTAGGTGGTCATTACATTGCTTATTGCCGGAACAGCTTGAACAATCTGTGGTATGAATTTGATGATCAGAGTGTTACAGAGGTGCCAGACTCAATAGTACAAAATGCAGAAGCCTATGTTCTTTTTTACAGGTAAGCTAGCAAACGTCACTGTGAAAAGTAAGAAAAGGAGATACAGTTAGTGGTTATCTCCAGTAATACATGATAATCAGAGCTAGCAAAACTGTATAATATGCGAGTTTTACAACCCATGTATTACAGAGGTTTGTCTCTCACTCACTCACAGTGTGAAGTCTGCCCCCCACCTTTCCACACAAATGCTGGATCTTCAAGAATCAGTCTTCATCATTCATTACTGGTGGGTCTGTGCTGGAGGCATACGAACCTGCGGGAGCATACACCTTTAAAGCTTTAGAGCTAGGGGACCGACATAGGGGATGGCACTGCCCACGAGGCTTACATGTGATGTGGCACTCATGGGCCGGCCAGTGACCAACGCTGGACCCCTTCCTTCTTCAGTTCTGTTCTTCCCACCATCGAGGTAACACTCCATGGGAGCGTTCACCATTTGCAGCTCCATAGTTTGGACTAGTTCTGTTCGTTGCTGCTTGCTTGACATCGTAACCCTTTCTTTTTGGTATTTTGCATCGCCACTTTCCTTCCTCTCCATTTTTACGGCACTGAGCATTGTTCTTGCTATTTTTTTGTTTTCTTCTCAATAGTCAGTTGTGTCTCTGTCTCAGGGACCTGAAAAATCCAAGGAGTCAGACAAGAAGACTGAGTCTCCCCATACGTTGGTGCCCCTGTGGCAGAAACATGTTCATCAGAGACCGGCATGACCTCTGCTGGACCTGCCTTGGAGCAGAACACAGTATTGAACCACTGGGACACCTGCTTCTCAATGGACTTCCGCACTTTAGAGATCCACGCAATGAAGCGGGGTCGGTTGCCCCCAATTTTTTGGAGGCAGACGTAGCAGACGGGACTCCATGGTAAGATCCCTGGGCTCTTCCCCATAGCCCCTCCCTAGTACCACAAGTACTGAGGGAGACCAGACCCTCTATTGTCCTCATCTCACCAAGACAGAGAGCCTGGGGGAGGGGCGTGTGGGACAGCCTGCCCCCTCCCAAGGGACTGGTTGCATTCCCCTCCCAATCCTGCACCCCTTCCCTGGGGGTCCGGACACCCACGGTGGTGAGGTTGGAGCTATACACTGGGCCTACACCAGTGGGCTCCACTGGGCCATGGGTGCCGTTTTGGCTCCTGGCACTGAGTCCATTACCAGTGAGCAGAGCGGCGCTGCCCACGTGGCTGGGCCCCAACCCCCCAATGCTGCTTGTGGCACTATGAGAGGAAAAGTCTCTGCTCTGGAGCCAGTGGTCCGGTGGAGATCTTCTGGATCTTGTCCCCTGTGTGGTCGGATGACCCGGGGGATGGGAACCGGGATGATCCTGACTGGCTTCCAGGCTCTGGCGATAGAGGCCTTTCTGGGCCTTGTCCTAGGCCTTCAGTGTGCTCAGTGTCGTCCCTGGATGCTTCTCAGTCTTTTGCTGGGTACGGCACCACCTCTGTTCTGTCTCACAGCACAGCTCGTGGCACCGGAGATGGTTCTGGTGCCAGAGGGGGGCCATCACCGCGCATGGTGTCAGCTTAGGTTCCGGCACTGCCCTCAGTGCTGGATCAGGTTCCTGCGGCAAATCTGACTCTGTCGCCCTTTGCGGTGTCGAGGGGGGTTCTGTTGCTACTTGCGATGCCATCTCTACCTTAGCTAAGTTATTGGCAGCGGTTCTGTCTTTAGGCCTAGCCCAAGGGGCAGAGCCCATTCTGGTGAGGTGGGGGCTGGTAGGTCCCAGTCTGCGCCGCGCTCCACGTCCAGAGTTGCTGGTGGCTCTGGTAGGGGTTGAAGTACTGACTCCGGTTATTTGGCCTCCCTGGAACTGTCTGGGCCTGCGGTAGGTCGGGATCGGGGCCGCTCTGTGGGACCTCTGTGGGTCTGATCTCCCCACCTGAGGGTTCCTCCAAGGACACCACCTGGACTGCCTATCTGTGGCTGGGCATTCACAGGTGGACGAGTTGGTTCAGGCCCTCCCCTTAGGCAAGGTCCCTTTTTCTCTCTCGTAGCCCTGGCCTGATCCGCCATGACCCACCTCCTCCTCCTCCTCTGCCTACCTTTCCTGCTCTCCCGGGCCTTTCAGCTCCTACAGGGCCATTGACCTGGAACCAATTCAGGGCTTTGGCGAGTGCCTTTCCGACTTATCTGAGGACACTTGACCAGGCTATTTTCCAGCCTGAAACCCTGGCACTGCCACCCCCTGAGTCCAGCTCCTCCTCTTCTGAGGAAGAGGACTCTTCCCTACATCTGTCCTTCAACACTGAGTACTCTGGTTACCAGCAGTTCCTTTCGGAGATGATGACAGAGTTGCAACTGTCACATTTCTCTGGCTGCAATCCTGCACGTCTGATGCCCTCCTTCCTTAGGTAGTACTGTCATGACTATACAGTCATACTTCCTTGGCCCAGGCCTTTTGCAGAGGCGTCAAGAGATGTCTGGCTCCGTCCCTCTGCCCTCTCTGCAGCCCTGAGGGATATCTGGCACAGGTATCGCACGCTCCTGGTGTCACCAAGAGCCATGCCACACCTCACTTCTTTGGTCCAGCTCCTCGACACCCCCTCTGGGCATAGGCGCCCAGTGCATGACTGTCTCCCAGAGTTGAACTCAGCTAGAGTTTGATGCTGCTTGGGGTCGAAAAAAGTCTTCTCAGTGGCGTGCACCATGTTGTGCATCTTGGCACACCAAGCACATCAGGCGTCCTATAGCAGGCACCTGTGGGCGATGCTGAAACAGCTCCTGGCAGCCTTGCCAGACTGAGCAAACCAGACCAGCCATACACCTTTCTGCCCTGGGCGTGGAGCTGGCGAAACACCAGCAAGGGCGTCCTTTGACACCAGCGAGGTAGTCTTCAGGTTACTGGGAACTGTGGTCTGCATTAGTCGGATGGCGTGGCTGCGTCTTTCATGGTTGTTGCCCTTGGCCCGGTGTATTGTGATTGCCTCACACTTCCAGGGGGCCCACTTTTTCTCCCGTAGGGTCAGGTGTGAGCTTGCAGGGACATTCCTCCTCCCAGGGGAGCCTCTGCCTACCCGTGACCAGTCTTGGCCCTCACCAGGTCCATAAGGGGCCCTCGCCTCTCTGTGTTTTTCTTCCACTGAAAGCTGAGAAAACAGCATATCTTCCTGGAAATAAAATCTCCACCACTTATTCACACTAATTGGAGTATGACGAAGGCACTAGGACCCAGCGGGAGCAAACTTTTTCAGGAGGGCCGGTGCCTGATATGGAGAACATGAGGCGGCACATGAGCCAAGCGCATGCAGTAATGACTATCTCAGCGTCGACCCACCCAACCGCTTCTCAGTTCCCATTTCCCGACGTCGAGTGCTTTTTGTGACTACCCGCTGGGAGTTAAACTTCACTAGCAGCTTAGTTCAGTTTATTGTTTTGTATATTATCTTGATCAGTACCGATTTATATTTATTACTTCTAACTTGTACAAGAGAAGTCTTCAGCCCTCCATTGATGGAGTCGACCATGAGTGGGTCAGGTGGTGGTAGGGAGACTTCGTATGAAAGCTGTTCAGTCAGCTGGGGCGGGTCAGGTCCGCCGCCACTCCCGGATGGGGGTCTGGCAGCAAACGGTCCAATGCTCAGGGATGGGCGGGTCTCCCAAAACATAAGCGGAAGCGGTCCCATTCTCGCACCGTTTGGCCTCGAGTTCTTCTTCGACACATAGGTCGAAGAAGAAACAACATCACTTGAGGTCACCCTCTGGTATGTCTGCACGTAGACGGTCGGTTATTAGGGCCAGGCGCCGGTCTCCACCTCTGTCAGAGTCGCCGGTTTCTGTCTCTGGTGGTCGACCTCCTCGACACCGGAGCTCCTGCTGTTATGGAGCAGTGGGCTTGGAGGTTGGTCCGATTGCCTGAACCAGCAAGTCCGACACCGGGGCCTTTGGGCCGTTTGTTACAGAAGGGCAGGTGGGGCAGTTGGGCCTTCCTAGTTGCGCGGCGCCTTCTTCTGTGCTGTTGACTCCATGCTCGGGTGTCTATCCCCCTCACACAGCTGTGGCACAGGGGTCGACACCGATGCCTCTATCTCCTGCCAATTTTCCTTCTTGTCCTTCTAATCACAGTTTCCAGACTCCTGGGATGTCGCCGTCATTCATAGTGCCAACTTCTCCAGCACCGAGGCTCTGTCGGCACCATCCGCGGCACCGCAGGCTGTGTTGGTGCCATAATGGTGCCGTCTGCAGCACCGGGGCCCTATCAGCACCGTGCTCTTTGTCGGTGCCGTGTGCGATGCCGTTTCCTTTGATGGCTCCTTTTTTGTTCTCGGCACCATTTTCCTTGACGGCGTCGGGGATGAGTACAGTGCCATCTGGTCTTCAGGGGTTTTCGACTCAGATTCTTACCTCTTTTCTTCTGATTTTCACTCCTTTCCTGTCTCTGCAGTCCCCCCTGGACTGTCGAGAGATGATTTTGAGCCTGATCCAGATCTTTGACTGGGTGATGATTTTGATGCTGACACTGCACTGGGGGCAGGGATCAATCCTCCTGCAGAGCCTGTTGAGGACCTTTCCTTTAAGTCTCTGCTCAAGAATTTAAATTCTGCTCTTTTCTCTAGACCACAGAAATCGATCCTGGGAAGCTTTTGCGTCTCCAATATCTTCATGTCCCGGAAATCCCTATGGATTTAACCCCTTCAGTACTGCCCTCTTTGGAGACCCTTTCACAGATGGTGTGGAAGAATCCAGCTCTTATTCCTTCCATGGCCAAGTCCATAGATAGGGAAGTGTGGTGCTCCCAAGGATCGCCCCATTTTGGCCTCACAAGCCTTTGCTGATGCCATTGTGGTCCTGGCAGAAAATAAGACTGTCCTACCTCAGGAATCTACAGCCCAGCCTATAAACAAAGAATCTTGCAAGATAGACACCTTAGGTAAGAGGGTCTTTTCTGCCTTAACCCTGGGCATGCGTATTGCCAGCTACCAGGGCTATTTTTCTCAATATGAGTATGTCCTTTGCCATTCGCTCAGAGCAGTGGTAGAAGCTGTGCCTGAGTCGGAAATTAACTCTAAGCTACTTCAAACCATAACTAGTGGTATCGAGTCCAATAACTAACAGATTAAAGCTGCAATGGACGCCTTCGATACCGCTTTCCGGGCACGGCGGCTGGCATCTGTACCCATCGCCACTCTTGGCTGCGTACTTATGGCTTCACGAATGATGCCCAGCAGCAAGTCATGGCCTTACATTTCTACAGTATGTATCTGTTCGGACCTCAGGTGAAGCAAGCACAAGAGGCCACGCGGAAGACTAGGTCTGCCATTAAGACAACCAGATCTACGCCCGTCCCCTCCCGAGGGGGTGGAAACAAGCACCAGTTTCACAACTCAGTCCTTTCGGGGCAAAGGCAGAGGAGGTTGTAACAGAAACCAGAACCCTCAGCCACAAAAGAAAGCGCAGCAGAAGGTACAAGCCCCCAAAGCACCCAGTGCCACCTTCTGAGTTTCTGGCCCAGGTCCCACCTCAGCTGTCCGAGGGGGACTCCTCCTCAGCAGTGGGAGGACGTCCGACTCAGTTCTACAACCAGTGGAAATCTATAACATCAGACAAATGGGTCCTCAGGATAATCCACAAGGGGTACTCTCTCAATCTTTTGGAAACCCCTCCGGATCATCCTCCCAAATGACAGCCCAGACTGTCGGCGGTACAGTCAGACCTTCTTGTTTCCGAGGTACAAGGCCTTCTGAACAATAGAGCAGTAGAAGTAGTTCCGCTGGATCAACAAAACAGAGGTTTCTACTCCCATTATTTTCTGGTCCCAAAGAAATCTGGCGGCATACGCCCCATTCTGGATCTCAGAAAGTTAAACAGGTTCCTTCACAAGGAGAAGTTCAGGATGATATCACTCGGTCCCCTGCTACCTTTGATTCATCAACACGATTGGCTAGCCTCCCTGGACATGCAGGATGCCTACCAACACATTCTCATACACCCAAAGTACCACAAATACCTAAGGTTCGTGGCATTGGGTCAACACTATCAGTTCAGAGTGCTGCCCTTTGGGCTATCCTCGGCGCCTCGAATTTTCACAAAGTGTTGTGCAATTCTCACGGTGCACCTCAGGAAAATCGGAAAACAAGTGTTCCCATATCTGGACGACTGGCTCCTAGCGAGTCCCTCCAGGCAAGAGACTCTGGAGGCCGTGGCCACGGCCTAAGACTTCCTCACGTCCATGGGAGTCCTGCTGAACCTCAACAAGTCGCAGTTGCAGCCTTCCCAGTAGCTCCTCTTCATAGGAACTCTTTTGAACACCTCCTGTGCGAAAGCTTTTCTTCCAGAGGACAGAAGGAGCTATATCTTACAGATGGCCCGATACATCAGAGAACACAGCTCGTTTCGAGCTGTCTCAATGCAATGGGTGCTGGTCCTCATGGCATCCTCAGTGTTCACTGTACCCTTGGCCCATCTTCACATGAGAACCTCTCAGTGCATGCTCAGTGCTCAGTGGTCTCCAACCACTCACCCTCAGTCTTTTTTCATCAAGGTGACAGAACCTCTGAAGAGGTCGCTCACCTGGTGGTCTCAGGAAGACAACCTTCTGTAAGGATATCCCTTCGCTCCTCTGGATCAACAGATCTCCATTACCACAGAGTTCACTGCCGGGATTTCCACAACCAGGGTACGTGGACTCAGGATAAGTTTCAACTTCACATAAACGTCCTGGAAATGAGAGCCATCCTCTATGCAGTTCGAGCTTTGGAGGACATACTCTGTCACAAGAACATTCTCCTCCAAACAGACAACAAGGCAGTGATGTACTACACCAACTAACAGGGTGGTGCACACTCTTACCCATTTTGCAGGGAAGCAATGAGAGTGTGGGAATGGTGTCTAGAACACAAGGCTCTGATTCAGGCAGTTTACCTGCCAGGGGTACAAAACGACCTGGCAGACCGTCTCAGCAAAACGGAGGCGGATCCTCATGAGTGGTCTCGACTTAACCGCCATTCAGTCACTCTTCAGAGAGTGGGGAACTCCAGACCTGGACCTTTTAGCGTCCCCACTCAACGCAAAGCTGCCTCTCTTCTGCTCCAGAAATCCAGGATCTGACATTTTTTGTCAGGATGTGTTCAGGCTGCGGTGGACAAAACAATTTCTGTGCGCTTTTGCTCCTCTTCCCCTCATTCAGAGGGTACTGCTCAAATTGGAGTCTCGGGGGGGCAGAATGATTCTCATCACCCCCTTCTGGCCTCGGCAGATATGGTTCCCGCTACTCAACAGGCTATCGGACCCCGAAAACACTTCCTCTTCAGGCGAACCTTCTGATCCAGGGCCTTCACGCTTGGCTCCTGAACAGATAGAGGTGAATAGGTTCAATGTTTCTCGTAGAGTTTCAGATATTCTTTTGTCTGCACACAAGCCGGCTACTAGAAAGACCTACACAGCTAAATGGAAGCGTTTCTCTATCTGGTGTGCAAAATCCTCTTGGAACCCTTTTCCCAGTCCACCTAGTAAAGTCTTAGAGTATCTCTTAGACCTCTCAAACACAGGTTTGCAGTACTCCACAGTCAGTGTTCATCTTTGTGCCATTTCGGCATATCATGAGCCGGTACTTGCCATGTCACTGGCCCAGTTGCTCATAGTTAAGAGGTTTCTTAGCGGTATTCTGCATACAAGACCTCCTGTTAGATGTCCAGTTGCAGCCTGGGACGTTAACCTTGTGCTAGACATGCTCACTCGTAAACCTTTCGAGCCTCTAGCTACTTGCGAGTTGAAGTTCCTCACTTGGAAAACAGCCTTCCTTGTGGCCATTACTTCGGCCAGTAGAGTTTCTGAAATACACGCTCTGGTCACAGACCCCCCCCCGTGCACTGTATTTCACAAGGACGAGGTAGTTCTTAGGACTCATCCTAAGGTTGTCTCAGAATTCCATCTAAACCATCCTTTAATTCTTCCTATCTACTTTGCGAACTTCCGGAATGAAGGGGAGCGTACCCTTCATTCACTGGATGTCAAGAGAGCATTACGGTTCTATCTAGATAGAATGAAAGAAATTTGAAAGGCTCAATAACTGTTGGTTTCCTTCAGCGAGACCCGGCTGGGTCAGCCTGTCGCTATTAGATGCATTTCAGCGTGGCTGGTGGCATGCCTTCGCCACTGCTATTCTATGGCACAGGTCAAGCTGGAAAGCAGAGTGTATGCTCACTCTGCCAGAGCAATCACGGCATCTCTGGTGGAAATCCGTAACGTGCCCATTGCAGATATTTGCAATGCAGCTACTTGGAGTGCCGTGCATACTTTCGTTAAGCACTATGTCTTGGGATGTCCATGCCAGACGACATTTATCATTTGGCAGGACATTCTTAACGTAATTCTGTCCTAAGCACATGAGCTCTTTCTCTCCTGCTGCCCGTCTTTTGGGGGGGTTATTTAGATCGGTACTCTCCCATTAGTGTGAATGAGTGGTGGAGATTTTATGTCCGGGAAGATATGGAAATTATATACCTACCATAATTCTTTATTTTCTTGGACGAAGTCTCTATCACTCATTCACATGCCCACCCACCATCCCCCGAGCTCACTTCTCTGTTTATGGTCTTCACTCCCTCAGTGGCTGAGCTGTGAAGACTTTATTACTGACCCTTCTTACACGGGTCATTCGGACTCCCTTATGTCTGATTTTTAGGTTAGTCCTGTCTAGGTTAGTTATGCTGCACCTCCACAGAAAAAAGGTACTGAGGCGGTTGGAGGGTTGACACTGAGATAGTCATTACCGCATTTGTGCCGGGCTGTGATTGCAGCCTGCTTTCGCAGCTCCATCTGGGCGGCCCTCCTGAAACAGTTTGCTCCTGCTGGGTGATAGTGCCTCAGCGTACTCCCATTAGTGTGAATGAGTGGTGGAGACTTCGTCCAAGAAGATCAAGAATTACATTAGGTACGTAATTTCCATTTCCCTCAGGGTTGGCTAGCACTGCCCTTGGTGGTAAGCTTGGCACTCAGACCCACCAGTAATGAATGGTGAAGATTGATTCTTGGAAGATATGAAAAATGCTTACTCGCCGTAATTCTTGATCTTCCAGAATATCTTCATTCATTATTGCAACCCGCCCACCTTTTCCCGCAATGGCAATGCTTCTGGGCAGTCTTTTTCTTTTCTCTCACTTCTGCCTCCCTTGTAGTTCTCCTATTTAAAAAAGAAAAAAAGAGCGAGACATATTAGGGGCAAAATACAATGGGGGAAATTTGTTCCTTCTTTATGGCCCCAGTTGTGGCCCTTGAAAACAAATGAAAAAAAACTTAAAAAAAAAAAGAAGCACATTGGGGTTCTTCTGATCCCCTATTCCCACTAGTCTCTTCTCCTCATTGTTGTGAAAAAAAAAAAAGAAAGCTGTTGGGGGGGAAGAAGAAACAGGGTAGAGAAAGCCCCCCCCCTTTTGGGGAGGAGTCCATAGTTGCTTGCTGTTGGGGAAGCTTCCTTTCTCATTTTACTTTCGTGGTGAGGGCTTGCAGGAGAGCAGGCATAGTAAGGGACCAGGAGACATATTTTGGAGTTGCAGCCCAAACTCCTTTGCCTGGTGCAGCTTTTTTTCCCTTGCGATACGCCTCCTGTGCTTCCTTCCAAGCAGCCTTCTACATTGCTCTTTTCTGTCTCTCTCTCTCTCTCTAGGGTAATCTTCACTAAGAGACGAGGAACATGTGGTAGGCGACTCATATAGTTTCTGTGATTTCCTTAACTAGCATCTGTCCTCCTAGCAGGGCCCCCCTTCTCTTGTTTTTTTTCCCCTCTTGGTTGTTACTCTGTTACCTCTTGAGCTCCTAGGCATCTTCTCCTCGATGCAAAAATCTTGACTAGTAGTATGTTTCATGGGCTCTGGCTTTGCTGAGTGCCAGGCTTCACAAAAGCAGGGCTCTCAGTAAATTACATCCCATATTTTGCTTTGGTCATATGGGGTCCCTGAGCCTTTGACCTTCTGCAGTTCTCATATCTGAAGATGGAGAACCCTTGCTGGAAACAGTTTCACAGCTCTTCTGCCATTTCTGAGTCATCAGGGAAGTGCATCCTTCCCCTGGAGCTCACCCCATCCTTTAGCTGGTCCTATGGATTTTTGGGGACCTTTGACTTCACTCGATAGTCATTTAGTCTGCAGGAGAGCATAAACAAATTTCCCTGCAGTTGGGAGTAGGCCAACTCTTCTGAGAGCACTTTTCTCCTGCTTGGAGCTCAGGGTCCCTGCTGCACACTGTCTTCTCTCTCTCGCTCTCCTGTCCGGTTGTCCTGGTCATTCGTTAGCCCGCTACCAAGGCCCTCCCTCCCAACCTCTCCTTTCTCTCATCTGGTAGACGGGTTGTATTGTTTTGCTCTTTTTATATTCTGTATCCTTTTTCTGTCCCTTGCCTAACCCTTCTCTTTTTTCTTACCCTTTTTTTCCTCTCTTGACGTATAGAACTGAAGAAGGCAGGGGGCCAGCGTCAATTACTGGCCAGCCTGCAAGCGCCACATCATTCGTTTGCCTCGTGGGTGGCACCATCCCATTGGTCCCCTAGCTCTAAAGCTTTAAAAGTGTATGCTTCCGTGGGGTTCTGATGTCTCCGGCACAGAACCACCAGTAATGAATGGTGAAGATATTCTTGGAAGATCAAGAATTACAGTGCGCACGTAATATTCATATATTTTTTTTTATTTTAGCCCTAAAACTATAACTGAGCTGTGAGTTCTCCTGAAATTGTTCAAATCTTATATAATTTTATAAAAAAAAAAAAAAATTATGTGGTGGATTATGCCATTTATTTGTATGATCCTAGACGATAAGTCCTCCATACTCACTCCTTTACTTCTGTCAGCTGTGGATTTAAAGTGGTAAGCAATTTGTAGGTGGTCATACAGATAAACGGCAGGATTAACCACAAGTTAGTAAGTTTTTTTTTTTGTGAAACTATAAAAGGATTTGAACCATTTGGAGGAATTCACGGCTAAGTTGGTATGTTCGAACTCAAATACAAAATCCTGCACTTCTGTGAAAATGGGAGGTGAGCAGTGAATAGTGGGGGGCTGTAAGACTACAAGTAATTATAAAAAATTATGAGACGTATCATTTTACATACTCTCTTTGTGTGATGTCTTCATAAACCTCTCAAGCTTGGCTCTCGAGGTTTGTGTATCATTGTACACCTCCAGTGAGTTAAAAAACAAAACAAAAAAAACTTCCCATACGTTATTCTCTATGGAGTGGTCTGAAACCACATGGTACTGTTAGCTATTATATTTTGTTAACCTTTGCTTTTCTCTAAGAATGTCACAGTTAATGTAGCTCTTTTAATTTTAAAATGTAAAATCCTCTTTTAGGACAGCCTTCTCCATAAAGTCACGCATACTGAACTGTAGGCTGTTGGTGCCAGAACTCCTTGGAAACTTTTGCCTGGCTTGGGCCTCCATGTTGACATGCCTGTGAGCACAACGGCGATGCCAGTATAATTTATTTATTTAGAGTTAACTGGGAGAGGCACACTGAGCCGGGACTCTTTCCAGGTGCGACCCAGGGAAAGGGAGTTGGAAGGTTTACAGAGTTTTGGAGGTACACCATACATTGGTTGAAACAGTCTTACAGAGATTCAGTACTAAATAATGTTGGCAGTCCCATACCTCCTCACTTTCTTTTCCCCCCCTGTCATCCACACTGATCAGACAGAAGAAACGCCATTTGCTGTGTTCTACATCTCAGAACTTTTCTAGTTTTTTACTGTTGTTGCATGCTGTCACCAGTGTCATTGAAAAAGCCACCAGTTCTGGGGACGTGGATATGATGTTCTGTCCACAATTTCTGGCAGTGTCCTTTCCCTTTAAGATGTGCCAGAAAGTCTTCAAGCTGGCTCCTCCACCCACCCAGTTGGTAACTTCATCGGCTCCGCCCCATGACGCCAGATCTTCCTTTCCGCTGGAAGAAGCAGGTTCCCTCCTTACTGCTCCCGCATTGAGTAGGCCTTAGCGCATAAATTCTTCGGAATTACTTCCAAACCAACTCTCACAAGTTTTGTCTTCAACTCGATCTTCGATCGCAACCGCGATGGATGATAAGTCCGCTCCCAGGTTCCACCGATGCCCTTGCATGCAGAAGATGTCCTGGACTGACCTGCACACCACGTGTGTCTACTGCCTGGGGCATGACCACAATCACCAGGCCTGCGGCTTTTGCCGTACATTTCATTCGACCATCCTGAAGGACCGTCTCACTTGCCTGAAACTGGGTCACCCGGCACAATAGAACCCGCTGGTCAAATCTAAAAATACCCGTTAGGTGGTCTCCATGACTGCGGGGTCCGCTGAGCACCTTGCGACCTTCGAAGAGGAGGCAGCCCAGGCCGTGGCCCATTCCTCCTTGGCTTCTGCCTTTGTGCCACTTCAACTAGGCTCGATTTACAGGCTTCTTCAAGGAATTGTGCCAGTCTCTGCCGATCTTCGGTCAGGGACCCACCGGCAAATCTAAATCTAAAAAAAAAGAGTCTAAGAAAGAAGACTCATCATCGATCGTGGGATCAGGAGCGCTCTTGATTGAGGGCCTCTGATTCCCGCACTTCTCTGGATTTGACTTCGGTCGAATCCTCGGCCTTGGCCGCTGGCTCCACGGTTACCCCATTGGGCCTGTCGTTCTAGATGCTGATCGTCGTCCTAGATGTTGGTCAACATCCCAGCCAAGATTTTTCTTGAGGCAACCGACCAGTTGTCAACCGAAGAAGCCGATACTTCTTTGTCTAGGACCCTGGTCCTGACGCAGACCGTTGGAGGGATGGATCAGTCCGCAGACCCGACGCCTCTAGTCCCTGACCAGGAGGAGCCTTGGCAATCGCCAATTCCCTCCGAGCCCTGCCACCGCCCCCAAGCACCCGAGGTCTCTGTCTTCTTCCTGTGGGTTGAGCCGGTCCTGCCATCATCGACGCTTCCGGTCTCTGCATCACGGGAAGCAGTGCCGCCACCATTCTTCGTCCTCCTCGGGTGACGAGAGTCTTTGGAGCAGGTTGCGTCGACGCTGTGAGGACTTGATGTTTGCAACAGGTTGTGTTTACCAGTGCTAAACCAACGGAAAGGCCAACACCGACTCACCCAGATGGAACTGATTAAGGCAGTCCCGACTTGGCCGACTCAGACTTCTCCACCGATCGTGGTGGAACCACCACCTAAACAGCCGACGGTTGGCGCTCTGACTAAGGAGTCTCGGCTGGCCAAGGGGCTTCCCCATCGGCTGTCGATCACCGTCACCCCTGACCATCTGCGGAGGGTCAGTGGGAGCTCTGGCAGCGCCCAGCTTCCTACCCTGCGCCTTCTGCTCGGATCGCCCACAAGTATGCTGTGACCACCAGATCCCTTTTGGGATTCACAGAGCACCCCTCGGCCGAGGGGTAGGTGGCCGACTCTGTGTTGCAGCACTCCGGCAACACCAAGGATGTTGACAAGCGACCTGATAAGGAGTCCAAGAAGTTGGACCACATGACTAAGAAGGTCTATGCTGCCTCCTCGCTTGGCCCTCCTCATGGCCCACTTCTCCCATGCCCTGCTGGACACCTTAAATGGGGTGCTTCCTCATCTGCCTGCGGACCACGGTCAAACAGGTCCGAGACCAGGGCCAGGCTGTGGCCAGGCAACAGCTCCAGACTGCCATGGACATTGGGGACTCCTGTGCCCGCTCTGTGGTGGCCACAGTGACCATGTACCGTAGGGCTTGGCCGAGGATCTCTACCTTCACGGCGGACGCTCAGCACAAGCTGACAGATTTCCCCTTGCTGGGCACCGACCTGTTTGGGCCTGAGGCCAAGGGTCACCTCACACACATCGAGAAGTCCAGTGCCACCTTGGACTCTGTGACATCTGCCTGGAAGGACCCCAAGGGCTCCAAGCAATATCAGAAACGGAAGCCCTTTCGATCGACCTCCATTCCTGCGACCAAGCCAGCCCAGCAATAGGCTGGCCAGCAGGCTTAAGGTTGGCAGCCTCAGCCTGAGTCAGTGGCCTCGGCTGTCTATAAGCCAGGAGGGAGAGGCTCCGTGGCCCCTCAGCTGGGCCCTCCTCCAAGCCTGCCCAGTGACGGGATGAGGGTTGCCTCCTTCATGCCTGTCACACCTCCCCTGGGTCCTCCCATGAGGGCCGGCTCTGCCACTCCCTTTCTGTCTGGTCTGCTGTCACCACGGACAGGTGGGCTCCAGAAGTGGTGGGTCAGGGTCTGCCTCTAGAGTTTGAGCAGTACCATCCTTTCCGAGCCAGTGTCCCACAGGAGGACTTGGCTTCTACAGACATGCTATGAGCTCTCAGAGATGACATAGCCCAGCTCCTCCACAAGGAGGTCGTGGTTCCTGTTGCAGATCCTCCAGAACACCCAGGGTTTGTCTCCAGGTACATCCTGGTGCCAAAGCAGACGGGGCTGGCGCCCTTTTCTAGATTTGCACGACCTGAACAAGTTTTTCAGGTCGCTCACCTTCAGAATGGTAACTGTCTCGGATCATACCATCTGTAGAGCAAAACGTGTGGTTCTCACCCCAGGAATACTCCAATATTCCTAACTCTTCCTCAGTATACCTTTTAAGGTCAGATCTGCCCGGAGATAGAATGCTATGCTAATGATGGAATCATTGGCATGAGCCACTTTTCAAATGCTGCCACCTATCAACTGCCTACATTCTAACCCTCAGATTTCTCTGTCAAGACCAGACGCCTGGAGATTTCCTTATTATCATCTAGTCAGAGAAGCCTTTATTAATATCAAATACTATACTTAAGTATTTTCATTTATTTTCGTTTGCTGCCTCTTATCAGTGTTATTTTAATAACCGTTAGTTTATTTAGCTAGTTTTGTGTAGTTTTCTCAGTTTCTCACAGTTCAGGATAACTGCCGAGGAACCGAGATACTTTTAGTTAGTTTTTTTTTTTTTTTCCCCGTTTATTTACTAGTTTCTGTAAGTTTTATAAGTTAAAATCTTAGTTTTTTTAGAACTGATACCTTCGGTTCTGAACCGCTAATCCCGGTTCTATTTCTATCGGTTCCCGGTTCCGCTCGGTTTCTTAGATCGGTTCCTGAACTGACTGCAACTTATAAATCTGTTGATTTTTTAATTTAAAAATCTTTAGTGTTTTGCGGTTGTAGTTTTTCTTCAGTATGTCAGAAAAACCTAAAAAGAGAACTGGAGAAGCCGGTTTTAAAAACTGTTCTGAGTGTGGTGAAGTTTTTGCCAAGGCAGATAAGCACTCCCATTTGTGTTTTCTGCCTTGGTTTTGACCATTTAAAAACTAATTGTGAAATTTGCAAATTTTTCCTGAAAAGACGCTGTAAAAACGTCTGGAGAGATTAAATAAGAAATTGAAGGGTCCCTCTGGCTCTGACCAGCCGAAACCCTCAGGGTCTGTGGGTGACACCACAGCTTCTACTGTTTCTACCCCTGACACAGGTAAAAAGAGACCCTCTGAACTGGCTAGCTGTCCGGTTCCAGGAAAAAAGTAAAGAAAACAAAGCACATTGAACCCCCTGTGGAAAAGGGGACTTCTGTGGTGCCTGCCACTATGCCTTCTCCTTCAGAGAATGCACAGGCAATAGAAATAATGCAAACTTTGCAGGGTTTGCTGCCTGTGGTTTCACAGTCCCCAGTTCAGACCCCTGCACCCTCCAACCCACCCTCCTTTCTTGAGCATGGTGGTGAGGAGGAGGAGGAGGAGGAAGAAGAAGGTGCGCCTATAGAGCCTGAGGTCTCCCCTGAACAGGAGTTTGGCTCCCCTCCCAGGACTAGAGAAGATTATTCTTTTCATTTTTCCTTTATCAGGAAAATTGCTGATGCCTTGGACATCCCTACCTCTGAAGCTGTAGAGGATGAGGAGGAGGCTGAATATCTGGAAATGATGGGGCTGACTCCTAAAAAAACATCACTCCCCATAAACAAGTTTTTTTAAAAGAAATATTTTAAAACTCCTCCAAACTCCTGGGTCTGTCCCTCCTTTGGACAAAAGGTTGGATAAAAAGTATCAGCCTGACAGAACAGGGGTTGAATTCTTATTTTCACATCCTGACCACCAGGGGGTGGTGCAAGTTGCAGCTTATGACAAGGCAAAAGTCCCTCTGGCTTCCCACCCTTCAGAGAAGGACTCTCAAAAAATTGAAAGTATGGCCAAGAAAGGTTACCTGTCAGCCTCTCTGGCCATTAGGCAGGCTAGTTATCAGGCCTATGCAGCCCAGTACCAGAAGGCTCTCTGGAAGTCTGTCCTGGGCATGGCTGACAAAGCACCTTCTCCTCTTTCAGCAGACCTAGCTGAAACTGCTAAGTTTGGCCTGGAAGCTGCCAAATACCAGTTCCAGATGGCAGCAGACAGTAATGAGACTGCTGCAAGGTGGATTGCAAATACCATCGCTCAGAGAAGGTTTGCTTGGTTGAGAGCTACAAACCTCACGCAGGATACCCAGAATGAGACTCTGGATTTTCCTATGGAGGGCACTTCCCTATTTGGCAGCCATACAGAGGCCTATATGAAGAAGGTGGATGAGTATAAAGCCACCTTCCGTAGCAATTCTGCAAAAGAAAGACCCTCCACCTCCTCTAGACCTTTCAGTAGGGGAGGCAGGGACAAACAGTTCCATTCCAGGCCTTTTTATCAGGACATGGTACTTCCTCAGGCACCCCCAATACCTGCAGCAAGGGTATTTCAGGGGTAGGGGCAGAAAAGGTGCCAGGTGTGGTGCCAAGTCTTAGCCCCAATCCAAGCAGGACTCCTGACTTCATTGATCAGGCTGCCTCTCCTTTGCCAGTAGGGGGCAGGCTGACCCATTGTTTCCAGAATTGAAGAACCATCACCACGGACAAATGGGTTCTGGAGATAGTGGGTCAGGGTCTGTCTTTAAGTTTCAAGTCCTCCCCTGTTCAAAAAATCAGTTTTTTCAAACCAGCTTCCCTCCTGGAAAGCAAAAGGCTGGAAAAAGAGGTGAAACACCTTCTTTCACTAAAAGCAGTGGAACCATTGCCTCTGCATCAAAGGGGAAAAGGACTTTACTCAAGGTATTTTCTCACACCAAAGAAAAATGGAGAGCTGCGGCCTATCTTGGATCTCGGGGGTCCTCAACAGGTTCATAGCAAAACCAAAGTTCAAAATGGTAATTTTGTCTCTGATTCTACCAGCACTCTGAGAAGGAGATTGGTTGGTATCATTGGACATAAAAGATGCCTATTTCCACATCCCCATAAGGGAGTCTCACAGAAAGTATCTCAGGTTCAGACTCCTATCAGGGCATTATCAGTTTTCAGCTCTACCTTTCGGTCTCACTTCAGCACCAAGGGTGTTCACAAAGTGGCTGTGGTAGTGGCTCACCTGCGCAGACAAGGTGTCACAGTATTCCTCTATCTAGATGACTGGCTGGTGGTGGGAAATTCCCCACAACAGTTGGCGAAACACCTACAGCTCACTAAACAGCTTCTGCAGTCTCCGGGTTTCCTTTTAAATCTAGAAAAATCAGTTGTTTTTTTTTTTCCTTCTCAAATTCTGCAGTTCATAGGAGCAGAAGTGAATACCATAGTGGGCAGAGCCTTTCTACCCAGAGACGGGGTAAAAAGCATCCTGCAGTTGTCAGGTTCTTTCAAGCTCAATGTCCCAAGGCCTGCAAGGCATTTTCTTCAACTTCTGGGCCACATGGTAGCTGCAACAGGCACAGTGCTAGGCTCCAGGTTTCAGATGAGGGACATCCAAGTTCACTTAAGAGCTCATTGGTGCCAAAGAAAGGATTCCCTGTCAAAGCTCGTTCCTGTGACAAAAACATTTATCCAAGCTCTTCAGTGGTGGAAAGAGGAAACCAACCTCAGAGAATGGGTTCCTTACCAAAAAGAACTTTCCATCAATGATTCTCGCAACAGATGCATCCCTCTTGGGCTGGGGGGCTCATCTAGCAGAGCACACTACCCAGTGCACTTGGTCAAGTGCAGAGACTCTTTTACCCATAAACTTGTTAGAGCTCAGGGAAGTGTTTCTGGCAATGCAAGCTTTCAAACCACTGATGCAGGGAAAGGTAGTGCAAGTCAGGACAGACAACACTACCACCATGTACTACATAAACAAGCAAGGGGGAACAAGGTCAAGCCTCCTTTGCATGGAGGCTATGAGAATTTGGACCCTAGCTTACTCACTGGGCTCCTCACTACGGGCCATTCATCTGCCAGGCAGACCAATGTTCTGGCAGATGCCCTGAGCCAAATCAGCCAGGACCATCACAAATGGTCCCTGCACAGGCAAGTGGTGCGGACCTTATTCAGGAGGTGGGGCACTCCAGAAATAGACCTCTTTGCCTCTCATCAGAGTCACCACTTGCCACAGTTCTGTTGCAGGCCTCCAGTAGTGGGCACAATTCCTCTGGATGCCCTTATTCTGGATTGGTCAGGGAAATTCCTGTATGCATTCCCTCCATTTCCTCTGGTATACAAGGTGCTGTTGAAACTCTGGTCTCAGCCAGCAACAGTGATTCTGATAGCCCCAGACTGGGTCAGGCAGCCATGGTACTCCGTATTGTTGTCCATGTCAGTGGACAAACCAATACACCTTCCCAGGAGGCACAATCATCTGACCTCCAACCAGGGGAGGCTCCTGTATTCGAACCTCAAGTCACTCAGGCTCAAAGCTTGGCTGTTGAGGACCTAGAGTATGCTAGTTTAAATCTTTCTGAACCAGTTATGGATGTTTTAGGAGGATACAGGAAATCCTCTACAAAGAAAACCTATGCTGCAAAGTGGAAGAGGTTTTCTATTTGGTGCTCTAGTAGGAGTATAGTGTCAACCCGGGCAGGAGTGCTGTTGGTACTGGACTACTTGGTCTACCTACATTCCACAGACTTACAGCCTTTTACACTAAAGATTCATTTGGCTTCAGTCTCGGCCTATGCATCCGCAGGCAAGTCTGTTTCTTTGGCATCAAACCCCATATTTAAAAGGTTCTTCAAGGGCCTTTCTCATATGTTTCCACCGGTGAGAGAACCGGTACCAGCTTGGGATCTTAATATCTGCATTGCCCGACTCATGGTCCCTCCCTCTGAGCCTATGTTTCAGCACCTTTGAAGTTTGTCACATGGAAAACAGTGTTTCTAGTGGCCATTTCTTCAGCTAGAAGGATTAGTGAGCTCCAAGCTTTATGCATTGAAAAGGACTACATTTCCTTCCACAGGGATAAGGTAATCATACATACAAATAGAGATTCCTTTCCAGAGTGGTTTCAGATTTCCACTTGAACCAATCTGTCACTTTGCCAGTGTTCTTCACTGACCATTCTTTTTCTGGTGAATGTAGGCTGCATAGCCTGGATGTCAAAAGAGTTTTGAGCTACTACATGACAGCCACTAAGCCCCATAGGCAGGACAGAACATAACTTTTCCTCACTTATGGGGATGTGAGAACGGGAAATCCAGCATCTAAAAGGTCCATTTCTCATTGGATTGTCCAGTGTATCCAATTTTGCTGTTCAGAGGTGGGCAAGGAAGCTCCAGCAGGGCTTAGAGCCCACTCCACAAGGGGTACAGCATGTACCCTTGGTGGATAGCTGTAAAGCAGCAATGTGGCGAACAGTACACACATTTGTCAGGCATTACAGCTTGGATATACACAAGGCCCCTGGAATTCTGCAGTTCTGCGGTTGCGGAATTTGCCTCAGAATTTGCATCATGCCTCAGAATATATATAGTGCCACAGAATTGTTTTTGGTGAATTTTCATATAAATATACTGTTTTTCCATAGTGTCAGGCTTTCTTTCCTACTTCATTTATCCTGAAGCCCCTCCTCTATGCTCAGCAGTCTCAGCATATGATGTCATCGATGACATCACATCATATTTAGCCAATGACAGGTCTGCATTCTGCCAGAAAAATTAATAAATCATGCCGCAGAAATCAGAAAATGCTGCTGCAGAAGTCAAGGAGCCCTCCGTAGAAATCAGAAAATTCTGCCGCAGAACACCAGGGGCCCTGGATATACAGGCTAGGGCTGATGCCAGGTTTGGTACAGCTGTCCTACAGAGCCTGTTTACAAAATAGGTTCTTCCCGCCTCTTAAGGTACTGCTTTTTAGTCTGTAGAAGAGTTAGGAATATTGGAGTACTCCTGGGGTGAGAAGAAAAAGGTACTTACCATAGTAACCTTGTTTCTCCCAGGGGATACTCCAATATTCATAACTCTCCCACCCTGCCTCCCCATTTAAGAACCAGTGGCCTCTGTATTCCATGCTGAACCTTAGTGTTTGCATGCCACATTCTACTTTTATTGGAACTTGTTCTTTCTGTTTCTTCTTTTCAGGTGATTCTGACATAGGAGCTTGTGGGAATGTTTATGATAAGTTTATATTTCTCCAGTTGGAGATTTGGGTGGGGTGTCTCATGAGTGGTCTCTCCATCCAGAGGTAGCTCACAGTCTGTTCTCCCAGTGGGGCACCCCTCAGGTGGACCTGTTTGCCTCAAGGGAGAACATAAAGCTGTGGCTGTTTTGTGCCCGCCCTGTCAGCAGGGAACGCTGTAGGGGGATGCATTCTCGAGGCCCTGGACCCCTAGCCTCTTTTATACCTTCCTTCGATCCAGAAGGTGCTTCTCAAGGCCAGCAGGGACAAGGCACAAGTGATCCTGGTGGCTCCAGACTGGCCACGCCGCAGGCTCCCGAGGCATCTTCCCCTATGCCCAGACCTGCTTTCCATCAGTCAGGGGAAGGTGCTCCACCCCGGACCTTCAGTATCTGCACCTGACGGCCTGGTTCCTAAGCGGCTAGAGTTCCAGGCCTTGGGTCTCTCCGAAGATGTCTTCACTGTTGTGGAGGCATTTCGGAAGGAGTCGACCAGGAAGTGCTATGCCTTCAAATGGAAGGGATTCTCCATTTGCTGTCAGAGCAAGGGGTTGGACCCTTTGTCCTGGCCAGTGGTTAGCATCCTTGATTACCTTTGCTCCCTCTCTCATTCGGGCCTTCAGTCGACGACCCTTAAGGTGCCCCTGGCAGCCACCCCTGTTTACCAGGCATGGGCCGGTCAGTGGCACTGGAGAAGGTGGTCGGGCGCTTTTTCAAAGGCCTTGACCACATTTCCCCTGTGGTGCGTGAACCACCACCACTGTGGGACTTGTTGCTGGTTTTAGCAAAGTTCATGGGCAAGCCAATCGAACCGATGCACAGGTGTGACATGTCTCACCTGTCGTGGAAGACTGCCTTCTTGGTGGCTATCACATCAGCCAGAAGGATTGGGGAGCTCCATGCGCTTTTGGTGGCGTCTCCTTATCTGGTCTTTCACAGGGACAAGGTTGTCCTGCGCCCCAATGCAAAGTTCCTCCTGAAGGTCGTGTCAGAATTTCACCTTAACCAGGTGATTAAACTCCCAGTGTACTTCACCAATCACACCTCGGAGGCCGAGCACAGGCTCCACACTGTGGACCTGAGGTGAGTGCTCGCTTATTACAAAAAAAGCACACAGCTGGAGTTCGGGGAGAGGTTCGCCAGCTGTTTGTCACCTACACTGAAGCCACACCTGGCAGACCTGCAGCTAAGCAGGCGATTGGCAGTGGATCACATCCTGCATTGATCTCTGCTATAAGTTAGCAGGTAGAAAGCCTCCCGGGGGGCTAAGGGCTCATTCCACCTGCCATACCGCTGCATCAGTGGCTGCTTCCAAGGACGTCCCTATCCAGGAAATCTGCAGTGCTGCTACCTGGAAGTCAGTACACACCTTCATTTCCCATTACCACATTGACCTAGAGTCACGCTGGGTTGCTGGTTTTGGGGCCTCAGTTCTCCAATCCTTATTCCCTAAGTAGGGGGTGTGCACCTTGCCTCCCTCCTCCCGGAGAACTGCTAAAAATCTGCCAGAAAGTGTGAATAGAATATAATATCCACGTCCCTAGAAACTCAGGTTACTCACCTGTAACAATAGATCTTCCATGGAGTGGTCTCGCAGCAGGTAATACATTTGAGTCATCACCAGAGGTCGCTGTGGCACACGGCAGCTCTTCCAGCAGTCTTTCAAGGGGCCGCGCACACATGACATCATCTTCCTGTTTCCTATATAAGTGTGGGCAGGTTCTGGTATCCTCAGTTCATTTTCCAGCTATCTTCAGCTAGCACGCAGCAGCTAGAGCAACTTCAGAACAGCAGTCATCGATGAGAATTTGAAGAAACGATGAATGTCCAAAGAATCTTCAAGCAAGATAGCGCTATTTTGTTCCTGCCATTGCGGTAGGAAAATCTACTGCTTCGACAACCACACCACTTGTGTAAGGTGTCTGGGACCCACACACGACACCTCTTCCTGTATATATTGCCAAGATTTTAACTAGGCAACCCATCGACGACGGCTGCAGGAAATCAGAAACCTTCTAATGGAGCAGAAATTGTCTCTCATGAAGAATCGGGGGGGCTCTTTCCAAGAGCTCCCCATCCACTGATTCTCTAAAAAGGCACAGAAGAGAGAAGGAGAAACCCTCCTCAAACTCCGTGCCTCGACGGTCGTCGACGGCCACCATCACAGGTACTCTATTGTCGACGGGAGGTTATTCCTTCTTGTCGACTGCGCTTTCTACAGCATTGACAGCAGTTTATGATAAACCTTTTATAGGTTCCATCGACGCCCCGTCGACAGGGGCTCCTCTCCCATCGACAGCATCGTCATTTTCAGTGCCTTCTACTGTTTCCCAGGCGGGTCCATCGACGACGAGTCACATTCCACTGGGTAAACCAGCTGCATTTGCTATGCATATTGCCCCTTCACCCTCGCAAGTGGCTACCCATAGGGGCCAGGCCGACATGGATCAGGACCCTGGACTTTACTACCCAGGGGCAAGACCTGCTCAGGCTACGCATCCAATCCCCTCTATCCTCCCTTTGATTTCCCATGAACTCCCCCTCCCTGCCCCCCTCTTTCTCAAAAAGAACTGGATGTTACTTCAGTAGTATAGCACGTCTTGCATGCCATGCGGCATGCTCAGCTATTCGATCCAGGAGAGCAGAATCACCCATCCTGCTCACCTACTCCTCCGCCAAAACGATTTCAGGGTGACAGGGACCCTCTACCAACCTGGTCACCTCCGTCATAGGTGGATGACTACCTATCAAATGAGGCTGAATTTCTGGGAGATTTTACCATAGACCTGGAGGCCAAGGAATTCCAGGATATGGATTACCAGCCCCAATCTCCTTTATCAGAGATTTCCTCATTAAATGAGGACCTATCCAGGCATGCGACTGCCTCTCCTCCAGATGACCCATATTTCCATGAGATTTATTTATTTAGCCCACCAGGAAGGCACATGGAGCAACAAGTTGCTCATCTCCTGGTGCGACCTGAGATGATGTTCCAAATTCAAAAAGTCATGGGATTCTCTACTACCAAACATGACAAACAACGTAAGGATATGGCAGACTATTTAGAGTTACCAGAAGATCCAGTCTTAGTGGTACCAACACTAATCCAAACATACCAAAATGCTGTGCTTGCAGCCTTGCACCATCCTACAAAATACTGTGCTTGCAGCCTGGCACCAGCCTTCTTCGGTTACGGCTGTTCCCCGCAAGGCAGATTGCCTTTACCAGGCTCCTCTGGATCATCCCTTTTTATCCACCACTTATGAAGCAGATTCGGTGGTGATTGCTGCCGCTCATGATCGTACCAAATGACCAAAACACATGAGCTCCTTATCTCCTGATAAAGAATCCCGTAGGATAGATTATCTGGGGAAAAAAGGTATTCCAGTCAAGTCCTATGAATCTCAGAATCCTAAATTATATGAGACATATGGTCAAATACCAGTGTACACTGTGGTCCTTTGCCATTGAACTGGTCAATAAACTCCCTCCTTCACCAGAAAGGGAACAATTATTGGCCACAATATCTACTAGCAACGCCATTTCCCTGTCATCTACTTTGGGATATGATGCTGTTGATACTTCGGCCTGCATGTCAGCAACCGGCATTACCTTGCGTCGCCATGCTCGGCTTCGTGTCTCAGGCTTCACAACTGATGTATAGCACAGAGTAGTTAATGCCCCCTTTAATGGGTCCAAACTATTCGGGCCAGGTACCCAAACATTGATAGATGATCTCCAGGCTTCAGGAAGAACCCTGCTTACAGTGCATGGCATTCATCATACTTCTCAGACGTGCTACCGTCCTCGGTCCTCTTTTTATACCAAAAAAGGTGGTAAATACAGAGGCTCAAATAGAGGCAGATCCCAAGGTCATTCCCAGTTTACCAGAACCAACACCTATGCGGCCAAAGGTCCTTGCTCCCACCCTCCTGGTGGGGCTGGTCAGCCCACCTCTCAGTGACCTACTGGGGCTTTGTCCACGCTTCCTTGACGAGGCCTCGGAAGCTGTGGGCAGTCGTCTTGCCCTCCATTTGGAGGCCTGGAAGACTATAACATTGGACAAATGGGTCATTCAGAGAGGCCACACTCTGGAATTACTTTCCAGACCTCCCCCTCATCCTCCTCACTCTGTCCATTACCCACCCAACCATATTTCCATTCTCCAAGAGGAATTACCAGCTCTTCATACCAAGAAGGCCGTTTATCCAGTACCCCCATCAAAACACCGAAAGGGATTTTACTCCCACTTCTTCCTGATACCCAAGTGAACTGGAGATCTCAGACCAATACTGGACCTCAGACAACTGAACATATACATCCAGTACAAAAGGTTCCACATGGACACCCTAAACTCTGTCATGCCAATACCCCATACCTGGACAATTGGCTCATAAAAGCAGAGTCCAAAACTGCTCTGCTTTCTTCCCTAGAAGCAACCTTGACTCTGTTCCAAGCTCTAGGGATTACAGTCAATTGGCCAAAGTCCAATCCAACCCCTACACATTCGCTCCAATACAGTATATAGGAATGGTCCTCAACACTGTCTCCACCAGGGCTTATCTCCCAGTCAACAGACAAGACAAGCTTCTATCTCTGGTGTTGCAGATACAAGCCCAGAAAATTGTCACAGCCAGATGCATGCTGCTTCTCCTAGGTCACATGGTTGCTACCATCCCTACAGTGGCTTTCGCCCATCTTTGGATGAGACCAGTCCAGTGAGTTCTCAAGAACCAGTGATCTCAAAGAACAGGAAATTTCAAAGACAGAATCGGAGTCACTCCCTCGTTGCGGTCTGCCCTAGTATGGTAGACGCTCCACGCCAGTGTATGTCAAGGTATGCCCTTCCAGTCCCCCCCGCCCCTGCCGACGTCAACCACGGATGCATCCCTGGAAGGGTGGGATGCGCATCTGGATCCTTACAGGACGCAAGGTAAGTGGACCACTTCTATCCCTCATCCCCACATCAATCTTCTGGAACTGAGGGTGGTTTGCTTAGCTTTCCATGCTTTTCAACCTCACCTGTCTCTGGGACAGTTGCTGATTCAGTCAGACAACACCGCAGTAGTATTCTACCTTAGCGAACAAGGATGTACTCTGTGCAGGGAGACACGTCCATCTACTGGGACGTTACAGACTCCTGACCGACTTTCTCAGTTGCCAGTCGTCTGCTCATGAATGGATACTTCATTATGAAGTGCTCTAGAAAATCTTTAAACTGTGGGGAACCCTGCAACTGGACCTGTTTGCCTCCCCAATCAATCACCATCTCCCCAGATACTATTCCATTATCCCGAACAAAAAGGGACGGTCTATAGATGCCCTGTCCCAAGCATGGACAGGACTCTCTTTATATGTGGCCGCCCTCTTTAAACTCCTGCTACAGACTCTACTGAAACTACAAGTCGAACCTGCCATGATTCTCAGAGCCTCTCTGTGGCCTCGGCAGGTGCAGTTTCCCCTACTTCAGCAGTTCTTGGTAGAGGAACCCGTTTTGTTGCCAATCAGACCAAATCTCTTAACTCAGAATCAAGGGACCCTTATACATCCCAACCTGAAGGCACTACACCTTCATGATTGGCTCCTGAGGACGCTTTCATAACACGTCTACAAGTGTCCTCTCCTGTTGCCAATATATTGCTGGCATCACATATACCAGCAACCAGGGAAACATATAATGCCAAATGGAAACGTTTTTCTATATGGGCCACTTCCCGATCACTGGATCCTTACTCTTGTCTATTGATGAAAGTCTTAGATTACTTAGTCTTGATTGCCAAGACAGGATTAAGCTATTCCTCTATCAAAGTCCATTTGGCTTCTATTTCGGCCTTCCATGAACCTCTGGATGGTAGATTACTATATCAACATCATCTATCCAAAATGTTCTTAAGAGGAATGTTACATATTAAACCACCAATCAGAAGACCCACTCCTCCAGGGGATCTCAGTTTCCTAATAGAGAAATTAACTCTTGAGCCCTTTGAACCATCTGTTACTTGTGACCTCAGTTTTCTTTCATACAAAACACTATTCTTAGTGGCTGTCACTTCGGCTCGACGTATTTCCGAGCTCCATGGCCTCATGTGTAGAGAACCTTATTTGATTTGTCACAAAGACAGGGTGGCACTTCGTACCAACCCTTCCTTCCTACCTAAGGTAATGTCTGAACACATATCTTAAACCAGTCCTTGGAGTTGCCAGTATATTATCCTGAAAACTCCAATCGAGGTCAACACCTTTTACATACTTTAGATGTCTATCGTATATTATGATACTACACTAATCAAACTAAAATGATTAGAAAGACTTCTCAACTTTTTGTCACCTTCTCCTCAGGCAGGGAAGGTCTCCCAGGCACTAAAGGGACTCTCTCCAACTGGCTAGCACATGGCATAACATTTTGTTATTCAAAATACAACAAGCCATTACCTGGACCTGTTCAAGCCCATTTTACCAGAGCTATGGCCACTGCGGCAGCCTGCTTTAAAGGGGCCTTTATCACGGACATCTGCAACGCAGCTACCTAGTCCATAGTTCACACTTTCATGAAGCATTACAACTTAGATATTGCTTCATGCCGTAGGACAGCCTTTGGCTGAGCTGTCCTACAAGGCCTCCTGGCATAGCGACCACCCTTTCTGGGTTTGCTGCTTGGGATTCATCCCAAGTGTATTACCTGCAGCAAGAGACCACTCCATGGAAGATGGTACGGTTACAAAGGACCTTACCGTAACAGTAGATCTTTGAGGAGTGCCTCTTGCAGCAGGTACGATCCCACCCTCCGTCCCCCTCCTTCTCTATGAGAACAAATTCTGGTCCAGTGACATAGGTTGGGACTCCTATGGTACCTTGGCTTCCCCTTGGTCCTTGCTTAGTGAGCTGAATCCGGCAGGGGAAACTGAGGATACCAGAGACCACCCACACTTATATAGGAAACAGGAAGATGATGTCATGTGTGGGCGGCCCCTGGAAAAAGACTGCTAGAAGAGCTGCCTGCACCGCAGTGACCTCTGGCAATGACCTAACTGTTTTACCTGCTGCAAGAGACACTCCTCAAAGATCTGCTGTTACGGTAAAGTCTTACGTAACTGTACTTTCTAGGGACATGGATATGTTGTTCATCCACACTTATTGTCAGGTATCCTTGCCGCTTTAAATCTTGCCGGAAGGTCTTCAAGCTGGCTCCTCCCACCCACCCGGGTGGTATAACTCTCGGCTCCGCCCCATGACGCCAGATCTTCCTTACTGCTTGAAGCTCAGGTTCCCTCCTTAACGCTCTGCGTTTGAGACTAGTTCCTATTTCTTCCCTTTGCAATTTAAAGTTTTTGCTAAAGACTTCAGTCTTCGATCCCTCGGCTCGCGATGAACCAGTCGACTCCGGTTTTGGAGATGCCCTGCGAATCAGAAGATGTCAGCAGACGGATCCACACTCACGTGTGTCTACTGTTTAGGCCTTGAGCACGACCCGCAGGACTGCGACTTGTGCTCTTCCTTTTCGGCCTATGTCCTCGAAGACCGTGCTGCCCGATCGCTTCTGGGGACGGCCCAGATGCATTTCCCTCCGGTGAAGTCTAAGGAGGCCCGGTTGGCGGTGTCCGCGGCGGCGGGCTCGGCGGATCAGCTCGAGCAGATGATCGCCCTCGAAGAGGAGGCGGCGCGGGCCGTATCTTCCTCGGCCGCGGCATTTATCCCGCTCTCTCTGGGTTCCTCCTATACAGCTTCCTTTAAGGAGCTTTGTCTGTCCCTCTCCACTAAGGGAGAAGGGCCAACGTCTGCTGGACCTTTTTCTCGGTCCAAAAAGAGGGACAAAGGTAAATCCCTCCGTCGACGCTCTTGGGAGCGGAAAAGTCCCTCTCCCGAGTCGTCGACCATCCAGTCGACCCGCTTCGGCCGGCCACTGGTCTCCGCGGTGTCCCGTCAGGTCAGTTGACTGAGACTCCCGTCGGCAGTCGAATTTTTCTCGATCCGTTGGACGGGTTGTCGCCTATAAACCGAGACTCCCTCTCCTAGTTCCCCGAGTTGAGGATCCGTGGGCTTGCCTGTGCCTCCAGTTCGGGCCCTCGGATGAACCCTCCAGGCCGAAGGGAGTGCCGGTTCCTGCCGACCCTTCTCCGCACCGACCTCGGAAAAGCCGAGGCTCTCGGTCTCTGTCTCGGACCTCTTCGCGGTCCAGCCGATCCCGCTGTCATAGGCGGTCTCGGTCTCGGCACCGCGGTAAGCGGCGTCGCCGCTCGTCCTCGTCCTCGGACGAGGGGAGGCTTCGGCGTAAATTACGTCGACGGTACGAGGACCTCATGTGGCAACAGTTCCTCCTGACCGGGAATAAGCCGACGCAGTCGCCTTCCCCGGCCATTAAGTGGCTGTCACCGGGCTGACGACACAACCCTCGACTTACCGAGGCCTGTACCCAGGCCAGTTGTTCGGCCAAAACCAGCTGCTCCACGATTCGGTGGAACCTCCGCCTCCACAAGCCACTATTTGGGGCTCTGACCCAGGATTCTCGGTCGGCTAAGGGTCTACCCATAGGCTGTCTGTTACCCTCACTCCCGACCGACCTCGGCAGGTAGAGGTGGCTCAGGCCAGGGCAGCTCTTGAGGACTCGTCTGAGTCCGAGGATAATTCCTCCTTTTTCTCCAAGCGAATAGACTTGGAGTCCTCAGAAGGACAGTCATGGATGATAGCCCGTCGTCCTTCCTAGGACTGCTTGGCTCATCTCGGAGTCCACGGGATGAAGCTCGAACCAGTTTCCAAGCAGGCCAGGTATCCCTCACGGAGATTCTGGACTGAGGATTCTCCAGCGGAGCCTTTCCGGTGGCCGAGGCCATAGTGGGTCGGCCTTGGAGCTTTGGCAGCGCCCTGCTTCCTGTCCTGTGCCTTGGCCAGGATGGCCAGAGTATCACGGTCCCCTACCGGTTCCCTGTCCGGTTTTAGAACACCCTCTGCCGAGGGTTGGTTACCGACAGCGCGTTTCCGGCCCGCTAGCGCCAAGGATGTGGACAAACCTCCGACAAGGAATCAAGAAATTGGATTATGTCGGGCGAAAAGTCTATGCTCGTCCTCTCGGCCTCGTCAGGCCAGTTGACGTCCTCATGGCACATTTTTCTCATGCCCTGTTGGGCTCCCTGGATGAGGTCATCCCTCATCTTCCCGGATCTGCAGACTATGGTCAAGCAGGTGCGGGACCAGGGCAGGGCAGTGGCCAAACAGCAGCTCCAGACTGCTTTAGATATTGGGGACTCGTGTGCCAGGTCGGTGGCGGCCGCAGTGGCTATGCGTCGGCGGGCTTGGCTGAGGATATCCACCTTCACTTCGGATACCCAGCACAAGTTGGCGGATGTTCCTTTTGGGGACTGACCTCTTGACCCTGGGGTGGAAGGTCACCTGCAGAGGATCGAAGTCCAATGCTACCTTGGACTCTGTCTCTTCGCTCAGAGACAAGGACGCAAACCACAGCCTAAAGCCCTTTCGTCCTTCTACGCCCCGGCGCGCCCAGGCCAACGTCAGGGCCAGCAGGCTCGCCTTGGCATCCCAAACCCAAGCCCTGGCTTCCTCTAACAGGAGGCAGGGAGGGAAAGGCCCAGGAGGTCCCTCGGCGGTCCTTCCTCCAAGCCTGCCCAGTGGCGGGCTGAGGGTGTCGCCCCATCCCGTCCCTTCCCTGGTTCCCCGTGGGGCGGCTCCGACACTTCCTTTCCGCCTGGTCCGCTGTTACCACGGACAGGTGGGTACTAGAGGTGGTGGGAAAAGGCCTGCCTCTGGGAATTCGAGCAGGTCCCACCCTTCAGAGCCGTCCGCTCTCCCGGGGCCTCGGGGTCCGTAGCCTCACTGTCGGCCGTCGGAGCCGACAACTCTCCTCCCCGAAAGGAGGTGATCAGGTAGCGGACCCCCTCAGACCCAGGGTTTGTGTCCAGGTACTTCCTAGTTCCGAACGGACGGGGCTGGTGCCCCATTCTCTACCTACACGCCTAAACAAGTTCCAAGGTCTCGAACCTTCAGGATGGTCACTCTGGCTCAGATACTACCATCCTTGGGCAGGTGTGGTTCTGCTCTCTGGACTTGCAGGGCGCGTTTTCCACGTCCCTATCCGTCCGTCTCACCAGAGATTCCTTCGCTTCAGCGGAAGGATCCCTTTTCGAGTTCGAGCCATGCCCTTGGCTGTCTCCAGCTCCCAGGGTCTTCACCAAATGCATGGCAGTGGTGACAGCATTCCTGCGGCGCCGAGGGGTCTGGGTGTACCCTTACCTGGACGACTGGCTGATAGCAGCTCCCTCCAGGCAGGAGGTGGAGTGGTCCAGACATCTGGCCCTCCAGGTCTGCTCTCAACTGGGCCTCCTTATCAACGAGGCCAAGTCGGAACTCGAGCCGAAGCAGGTGATTCTGTTCATCGGGGCGCAGCTCGACTCTCTTCGAGCCAGAGCGCGGCTCCCGGCGGACAGGGCCGAGGTTCTTTCCTCCTTTGCCCAATCATTTCTGGTTGGACAATTGCGCCCTGCCCGGGACTTCCTGCGCCTCCTGGGTCTCATGGCGGCCTGCACCAGCGTGGTCCGTTGGGCCCGCTGGAACATGCGTTCCCTTCAATGGGGACTGGCCAGTCAGTGGTCTCAACGCTGCGATCCTTTGGACCAGCTTGTGTCGGTGACACAGGAGATGTGGAACGCTCTCCAGTGGTGGATCATTCCAGGTCATTTGCAGGAGGGCATCCCGTTCGTCCGCCCCGAGCCGACGGTCTCTCTATCGACCGATGCCTCTCTGATGGGTTGGGGTGCCCATCTGGGGGAACACCGGGCTCCACGGCCTCTGGTCCCCGCGGGAGTCCCGATGCCACATCAACCTGCTGGAGCTCCGAGCGGTCCGCCTAGCTCTCACCGCCTTTGCTCCGTTCCTCCGGGGTCAAGTGGTCCGAGTCCAGACGGACAACACCACGACCATGTACTGTCTAAACCGCCAGGGCGGGGACGCTCCATGCTTCTATGCAAGGAAGCTCTCCGCATTTGGTCACTCATGCGCAGCCTGGAGGCGGATCTCCTAGCCATTCATGTGGCAGGAGCCTCCAACACCCTGGCGATGCCCTAAGCCGGATAGGGGCTGCATCCCAGTGGTCTCCTCCTGCGGAGGTAGTACAGCATCTGTTCTCCCATTGGGGCACACCTCAGGTGGACCTGTTTGCCTCAGGAGAACGCCAAGCTGAGGCTGTTCCATGCCCGCCTCAGCAGGGCTCACTGCAGGGATGCCTTCCGAGGCAATGGACCCCGGCCTCTTTTACGCCTTTCCCCCATTTCCCTTGATCCATAAGGTGCTTCTCAAGGCGAGGAGGGACAAGGCGCAGGTGATTCTGATAGCCCCAGACTGGCCTCGCCAGTTCTGGTACCCAGATCTCCTCAGTCTCAGCTCCAGGACTCCGCGGCAGCTTCCAGCTCGCCCGGACCTGCTCCAGTCAATCAGGGAAGGTGTTCCATCCGGACCTTCAATCCCTGCACCTGACGGCCTGGTTCCTGGCGGCTAGAGTTCCAGGCCTTGGGTCTTTCCGACGAGGTCCTCAATGTTGTTGAGGCGTCCCGTGAGTCGACCAGAAAATGCTATGCCTTCAAATGGAAAGGTTTTCCATTTGGTGTCAGAACAAGGGCTTGGACCCTTCCTCCTGTTCCTTGGCAAGCATCTTGGACTATTTATGGTCCCTTTCTAATCAAGGGCTTAGGTGCGCGACCTAAGGGTGCACCTGGCAGCCATCTCGCTTACGGGCGGGCGAGGAAGCAGTCGATGGCGCAGGAGAAGGTGGTCTGGCGTTTTCAAAGGCCTTGATCACATTTCCTCGATGCGAGAACCTCCACCTCCGTGGGATCTACTGCTGGTACTGGCAAAGCTCATGGGCAAGCCATTCGAACCTATGCACAGGTGTGCTCTCTCTCACCTGTCGTGGAAGACCGCCTTCTTGGTGGCTATCACGTCAGCCAGAAGGATGGGAGAGCTCCAGGCGCTTTCCATCGAGTCTCCTTACCTGGTCTTCCACAGGGACAAGGTTGTCCTGCGCCCCCACCCGAAATTCCTTCCGAAGGTGGTGTCGGAGTTTCACCTTAACCAGGTGTTGACTCTGCCGGTGTTCTACCCCAATCACACCTCGGAGGCCGAATATAGGCTCCATACTCTGGACCCTAGAAGGGCGCTCGCTTATTACAAAGAGCGCACGGCTGAAATTCGGGGAGAGGTTCGCCAGCTGTTTGTCACCTACGCTGAAGCATCATCTGGCAGACCTGCAGCCAAGCGGACGATAAGCAGATGGGTCACCTCCTGCATAGATCTCTGCTTAGGATTGGCGGGCATGGAGCCTCCCAGAGGGATAAGAGCTCATTCTACCGCCATACTGCTGCAACGGTGGCTGCTTCCAGGGACGTCCCTATCCAGGAAATCTGCAGGCTGCTACCTGAAGTCAGCACACACCTTCATTACCCATTACCACATCGACCTTGAGTCACGCCGGGATGCTGGTTTTGGGCCTCGGTTCTCAGTCTCTCTTTCCCAAGTAAGTATTGGGGGTGTCGTCTTGCCTCCTCCTCCCGGAGAACTGCTAGGAGTCTGCCAATAAGTGTGGATAACAACATATCCATGTCCCTAGAAATACAGGTTACTCACCTGTAACAGGAGTTCTAGGAATGGTATGTAATTGTTCATCTGTGATCTCCGACTTACTCCCGGCTTCGGCCTGGCCCTGAGCTTCCAGCGGAGAGATCTCGCCATGGGCGGAGCCGAGAGTTATACCACCCGGGTGGGTGGGAGGACAGCTTGAAGACCTTCCGCAAGATTTAAAGTGGCAAGGATACCTGCAATAAGTGTGGATGAACAACATATACCATTCCTAGAACTCCTGTTACAGGTGAGTAACCTGTATTTCTAGGAGTGGTATGATTTTCATCCACACAGACCAACCCAACCTCCCCAGCTTTGGTGCACACACTCTGCTTCCAGCGGGCAAGATCTGGCGTCATGGGGTGGAGCCGAGGGAGTTACCACCTGGGTGGTGGGAGGAGCCAGCTTGAAGACTTTCCAGCACATCTTAAAGGGAAAGGACACTGCCAGAAAGTGTGGATGAACATCATATACCACTCCTTGAATTACTGTTACAGGTGAGTAACCTGTGTTTTTTTAACACTGTTAGTATGGCAAGAAGATAGTTTGTGATGACACTGATGAACTTTGTTGTGACTGCCTGGGTATTTCACATGATATTATGTCCAGTCTTATCTGTTAAGACTTTAATAAGACCATGAGGAGATGCCACCTTAATCCTTTGTAGACCTTTCTTGGAAAATGGAGAATGCCAAGCATACAGTTTCCACTCAGGAACCGGAATCTTCTGCTTGATCTTTGGATCCAGTGATGCCTCGCAAGTCTCCTTGCCATTCTTTTTTTTTTAATTTTAACTTTGTCTTTCTTCCTCCTTACTACACTATTATTCCACTCATTCAGACACCCTCTATTGCAGCCATCCACACGTCCCTCCTCAGTACCCCCAGGAGTCTGCTCCTAGAGTGGTCGCCTTGCTCAGTTCCCTTGATATCCCAGTATACTCCCCGGGCGGGGCGGGAGAGGAGCAGCCCGATCCTCCCCCGAACAGTGGCAGAGCTTGGCGACTCACATTGGAGTCTGTCCCGGTGAGCATCTGGAGACGTGGTCAGGCGTCTGAGGAGTTGTCACCCTAGGCGTGGCAGGGCTTCACTTTTCTCCTGTTCTGCCCTATCCCCTGCAGTGCTATGCGCTAGGAGAGCCAATGAGGAAGCAGGCGTATACACGCCGCTCCTCCTCGGGTTTTCAACTAGCACTGCCCCTTCCCATTGTGTGTCCCCAGTCCGCACCACCACTCCCGGGTTCACCCAGGAGATGGCGATATGGCATCGGGACCGACTAATAACCCTCCCCGGAGAGGGAGAGCTGCCATTGGGCGCTCAATCCCTTCTCTCCCCCTGCCGACCCCCGATGGCCCAGGCTCGTTCTCGAACCTGGGTCGCCAGCGTGGAGCAAGGTGTGGCGTCTAGCGCCTCAACCCTCAGCGCCACTGGGCCGGCTCTCCTTGCCATTCTATAAACTTGTCACCTTTTGAGAAGAATCACTTATCAATAAGAAGTTATCCTTGGTGAAGCATCACTACCATTCCTCCTCCTCTGGGTCCTGTTCTCCGTTGGTACCTTGAGTGGGTGAGTCTAAGGATGCATCATCTGAGTCTGTTGTCGGCCCAACCGTCTATAAAACACAAAGGGCAGGCTCCAGCTCATGTCATACTACAGATTCGCAGTTTATTGCTAGCAGGCCTTGCCTTGTAGATGCCTTCTTCGTTGACTGCCCCGGAGTGTGCTGTCAACACTAGTGTTGCAGTATTGACTTTGTTCTTGGAGATGACCCAGAGACTTTTTCCAACCCAGCCATTGATCTCTTTATTGGTTCAGACCCTGTAATCACTCCCATTGGTGCAGCCAGGGCCTAGTGGACAGTTTGCCCCTTGTCTCACAACAGCCTGTAACCCTAACTGTGGCTCCTGTTGTTCCTGTACTACATTCTCACCCTGAAGAGTAGTGTAGTCCAGACATCCTGAATGAAGATGAGGAGGATGAGTCTCCCTCATGTCATGGATTTGACTTAGGTTCATGGTTTCTTCTTCTTGTGATGATACCATGGTTTGTACTCGTAAGTCTCCTCCTGAGGATGGCTCTTGCTCAGGCATTTTTACACCTTTTCCAGAAAAAGCTACAATTTTCCAGTGAGAAAGAGGACTCCACTAAAAAGTACTTCCATAACTGAAGAGGACCTGGGCTGTCTTGGTTCTGGCCCTTTTGTCACTCTTGCTCTTTCCATATCAACATTCTGTAGATGAGGGTTGTGTTTTTTTTGGGGGTGCTTACAAGCTTTGGCTCTGCATGTGCTTGATCAACACCTTTTGGTGCATACAGACAATCGGTGTGTAATGCATTACTTCAAAAAACAAGGTGGTTCCCACTTCTGTTCCCTCTGCAGAGAATCTGTTAGGGTATGGGAGTGTGTGATTTTCCATGATGTACATATTATGGATACTTTTTTGCCTGGCTCTGAACACCCTAGCAGATGCTGTCTTCAGGTGGGTTGTTCTACGCCTGAGGCTGAGCTTCAGGATGTCATGGTTGCCCAGCTGTTCAGTTACTGGGGTGGTTGACCCAAGCTGGACCTTTTTGAGTCCCCACTTAATTCAAATCTGAATTCTTTTGCAAGGTACATTGTCTGTCTCCTGGAAAGGGAGGATCTTCCAGGAATCCGTCTTCATTATTTATTCCCACTAGTGTGTCTGAGCTAGAAATGCTAGAACCCAGCAGGAGCCAGAACTTTTCAGAGGGCCAGCGCTAAGGTAAACAGCATGCATGAATGGCACCGAGAGACACAGAACGCGAGTGCATGCTTATGTTGAGACCAGCCTCCCAACCACCTCCGTTCCTTTTTTCTCCACCATCGAATACACATCGCAGTTTTGTCGCTTGTCCACTGGGAGTCAGAACTTCACATCTGTACGACGAGTGTCCAGTTCCAGTACAGTGTCCAGTAGAACTGCTGTTACAGGTGAGTAACCTGTTTTTTTCTTTTCAGCTCTACCAAGCATTAACGGTCGAATGCCATTGAGTATGGTAGGGAGCCTGAAAAGAAAGGCTGCTTCAGCAGTGAGTCTGTCTCTGGTTCACTTCCCCCTTCACGGAAGGGTTCTTATTAATGGCGGTCTGGTGCCCAGGAGGAAGGACAGTCCTCCCGTAAGTACAAAAAGAAGTGGTCCTGATCCCACACACACTCTTGTGTCAGGGTCCTGGCAGCACTCAGCCTCAACTTCTTCCTCCTCCCACTTGTGGCCTGAGGAAGCAGGCTGCTCTGGCAATGGAGCCATGTTTGGTATACTTTCCCCATCAGGGATGGGTTCTGACTACTTCCAGTCCAGTGCTCAGGAGCAAGGACGGTCCTGCAAGCACAAAAAGAATGGTCCCGATTCCACACACGCTCTGTGTCAGGGTCCCAGCACAGATCAGCTTCGACTTCTTCCTCTTCCTGCCAGAAGGGGAAAAAACGGCACCAGTCGAGGTCACCCTCTGTGGGATCTGCTGCCAGATCTTCAGTCTTTAGTAGTCGGAGGCCCTCACCATCTCCTTCAGGGTCACCGAGGGCCTCTGGTTCTGGGAGATTGGAGTCTCAGGCCTGGATCCCCTCTCTGTCTGTAAGTGAAGACTGTGGCAGACAGTTCCACCACTAGGCAGCTCTCATACGCAGTGAGTGCAGCATTGGGCTCGAGTGCCTCTGTCGGGCCAGGTACAGTGTGTGTGTCTTACAGCAGCCTCAGGGTCCTTGCAGAGGTGTTCAGATCAGAATTTTATTACTTGCCCAGCCAAGATTGTAGCTGAATTTTCACTTGCCCCTGTATAAATCACAATAAAATTAACTCTGTTTTTGTACTTGCCCTTCAATCAAAATTTACTTACCCCAGACGGGGCAATGGGATTTGCACACCCCTGGGTGCTTGCCAGTGACTGCGCTGCCAATGTCTATCCTACTGGGCACCCCCCATTCTGGGCACAGATGGGGCCAGCCAAAGTGCCATTGCCGGTCTCATTGGTGCCGGCCAGGTCGTACACACCGATTCTGTCTCTAGGCTTGGGCCCTTTGGGGCCTGGCCTGGTGCTGGGTCCAGTGCAAGGATCTCCCCATGGCTGGATTCAGTTCTTGTTCTGTCACCGCCATTGGACCTACTCCCTATGCGTAGCCTTTTCCGGGGCCGGTATCTCTGGTGTTGCGGTAACCCGCGTTACGGATGGGCGGGCATGCAACCCAAGCCCTGTATTCTCCGAGGGAGGGTGTGGAGGGGGGCAAATGTGACCCCGACCTCATCGTTTCTGATGGTGGTGACGGTGAGTCTTTCTTTAGCCTAGACTCCTCAGACCCAGTACATGTGCCTGTACCTCACGAGGATTTATCTTTTCAGGCTCTGCTCTAAAATATGCACACCACATTAAATTTCGAGCCTACATAGAATCTGACGACAGATAAGGGCCACTTGGCCCACCCAGTCTGCCCAATTTATTGTATGTATTTTTTTTTTTTTTTTAATTTTGCCTTCATTCTTGCTGTAGACCATCTTGGTCTATGCTGCTGTCTCTTTCCACCTTCTTACCCCTACAATTCCCTTGTGCCTACCCATACATTTTTGAACCCCACCACTGCTTTTGCCCCCACTGCCTCAGCTGGAAGGCTGTTCCAGGAATGTACCACTCAGTGAAGAAATATTTCCTCAGATCTTACTTCGAGAGGGCTGTTGCAGTAGGTAATTACATGTAGGACTGACGCCGTTAGGCGTCAGGACCCCATGGAAAAATTTCTAGCTAGCAGTCTCAGGCGGGGGACCGCCCTTACATCAGGTGACCGGCGTCAGGTGACGTCAGTATAAAGGGGCGGTCCCCCATGCCTGCCTTCCAGTTCTTTCCCGCCGTTAGCTTGTGAAAGCGCCTCGCGGTTAAGTTCAGTGCTTCATCAGTCTGTCGTCGGTTTTATTACCGCCTTTTTTTCTCAGTGTCTTACCCAACGCCACAGTACCCGGTGCCTCAGTACCCGATGCTGGGCTTCCCGCCGTCGAGCTACAGATACTCGCATTACGGATACCCTCAGTATCCATATCCCCCTCCTCCTCCTGCTCCACTGCCCTCCCCAGACGCAGGTAGATCTGAAGGAGACTCTCGCTTCCTGGTGGGCTGAGGCCAAGGCTGAGCTTACTAGGGAGATGGAAAGCCATCTACCGACGCCGGACCCGGTTCCAGATGCCCACTGGAGACCAGAGACCCCCACTTTAACCGACACCAGAGGTGAGCCCTCTGGTGCCAAGGCAGGAGGATACGCCCTCAAGGTTGCCCAAGGGTCCGCTCCTCCCCGCGCGAGGGATCATCTTCCTCTTGGAGACCTCTGACTCACTCTCATGCACGGTGCTCTGATCCTGATGATGAGCCATGCATTCCAGACTGACCCAGGTCAAGGACTCCTCCAAAGTCGCCTCCGGAAGATCCTTCTTTTCTGGAGTTGCTGAGAAAGATCCAGGCGGTCCACCAGTGGCAATCTCTGGAGCCCGATCCACAGCGGAAGAAACTTGCTCCCCATTTGGATCTGCCCGAAACTGCTCAGACATTGATTCCACCCTGGATCGAGCCTCACGCAGACCTTGTTTCCACTATTTGGAAACAGCCGTTGGCGTTAGTCCTCCTTCCGAGGAAGGCGGATAGGCTATATCAGGCTCCCAAGGGCATGAATTCTTTGAATACACACCCCAAGGCCAACTCTGTCGTGATTGGCGCCGCTCACAGCCGGTCAGCAAACCCAAAACATCTCAGCTCATCTCCACCGGACAAGGAATCCTGCCTTCTGGACCAGTACGGGAAGAAGGTGTAAGCTTCTTCCACCCTGGGGATAAGGGCCCTGAATTATGTCGCACATATGGGGGACTACCAGAAGGCTATCCTGAGTGAGGTGAAGGCCAAGTTGGACTCCCTTCCTGAGTCTCAGACAAAGCAGGAAGTGGCTGATCTAGTCTGATCTGCTCGTTTGGCCAGTCTGCACATGCTGCATGCCACGTACGATGCAGTGGATGCTGCTGGTCGGAGCTCCGCTTTTGCCGTAGGTCTTTGGCGTCATGCCTGGCTCCCAGTGTCAGGTTTGGTCTCTGAAGTGCAGTCCACTATTCAGGACGCACCCTTCAGGGGTTCTGTGCTGTTCGGTGGAGATGTCAAAGGCATCATCACGTACCTGCAAGAGAAGGACACTGCGCTTAAGTCTGTTGACGCTATGTACAGCCCCACTCAGGGACAGCACCACCCTTTTCACAGATGTTCTCGGCCCAAAGCAAAACCCCAGGGCAAGCGGGCCAACAGACGTCTGGGCCCCTCTGGCTGCCAAGCTCCCCTCCCAAAAAAGTGGCGGGAGCTTCAGCTGCAGCGTTGCCTCACACCTCTTGACTCCTCTCCTCTCCCACAGCCTCTGGACTTTCCAGAGGAACCAGTAGGAGGGAAGTTCTCCTTCTATCTACTGGGTTGGGAGAGGATTACATCAGATGCTTGGGTGCTCCAACTGATTGCAGCAGGACACTCAATCGAGTTTCTTCAGAAACCACCCAGAAAACCACCCCCCAGTTCGTCTTACTCCCTGAAACATCTTCCTCTGGTTTCGGGAAGAAATATCCTCCCTTCTTCTGAAGGCGGCTCCCATTTCTTCCTGGTTCCAAAGAAATCGGGAGACGTGAGGCCTATTTTAGACCTCAGCTCCCTGAACATGTTCATGGAGTACAAATGGTTCAGAATGCTCTCCCTTACTTTGGCAGGGACAGTGGCTGTGCACACTGGACATGCATGATGCCTTCCTGCATATCCCTATACGCCCTTCCCACCGCAGATTCCTTCGGTTTTCATTCCAGGGGGACCACTACCAGTTCAAGACCCTCCCATTTGGTCTTTCCTCGGCGCCCCGAGTGGTCACCAAATGCCTTTCCGTGGTAACAACTCACTTGCGTACCCAGGGAGTGCAGGTTTTCCCGTACCTGGACGATTGACTCCTGGTGGCCCCGTCCAGGGAGGATCTCCTACACTCTCTTTCCCTTACCCTGCAGGTTTTCACCAGCCTGGGTATCACCATCAACCAGGCCAAGTCCCATCTGGTCCCCTCTCAGAGGCTCCAGTTCATCGGGCGATCCTGGACATGACCACCGGCATGGCCTTTCTGCTGCTGGACAGGGTGGACACCCTCCAGGCTCATGTAAGTCTGCTGTCCGGTCGCAGGTGGGTCAGTGCCAGGTCAGTCCTTCACCTTCTCGGGCTCATGGCAGCTGCTATTCCGACAGTCCCTCGCGCTCGGCTCCATATGAGGATCTCTCAGTGGTTGCTTCGGTCTCAGTGGGACCAGATGTTGGACGACCTAGACCGAGAAGTCCTGGTTTCCAACCCCATGGCTCGGGGCTTGCAGTGATGGATGGTACAAGAGAACCTTTGCGGGGGAGTTCCCTTCTGCCTCAAACCTCCCTCCCAGACTTTGACAACAGACGCCTCGGGAGAGGGTTGGGGAGCCCAACTAAGGTCTCACAGGACTCAGGGCTCCTGGTCCAGGCTCAAGCAGACTCTTCATATAAACGTGCTGGAGCTCAGGGCCATTCTGTATGCTGTCCAAGCTCTTAACTTGTATGTGCTTCCTGGTCATCTGGCTATCCAGACGCTGGTACATCAACAAGCAGGGAGGAACACACTCCTACCCTCTATGCAGGGAAGCAATGAGAGTTTGGGATTGGGCTGTGCAACACAACCTTCACCTGACGGCGGTTCATGTTCTGGAGGTCAAAAATACACTGGCAGACCACCTCAGTCGGTCATCGGCAAAGGCTAATGAATGGGAACTGGATCAGGGGGTAGTAGACGATCTCTTCCTGCGCTGGGGAACACCTCAGGTAGACCTGTTCGCGTCTCCTCACAATGCAAAACTTCCTGCCTTCTGCTCGCTCGCTCCAGGGTGAGGCATTTTTTAGAGGGACGCACTGTCTCTAGACTGGAAGGACAGATTTGTCTATGCCCCCCAACCCCGATTCCCTTGATTCCGAGGGTCTTAAACTCAGCTCAGAAGGAGCCCGCATGATCCTAATCGCTCCTTTCTGGCCCAGGCAAGTTTGGTTCTCTCTTCTGCAACAGTATTCAGAGGAACCTCCACTTCCTCTTCCTCTATCGCAACTTTTGTTGACCCAGGATCAGGGAACGCTGATTCATCCAGGTCTCAAGTCCCTTTAGTTGCATGCGTGGCTCCTGCAGACCTAGCAGCCCAATTTGGGGTGTCTCCACTTGTGGCTGAGATTCTGGTGGAGGCCAGAAAGCCTTCCATTAGATCTACCTACGCCATGAAATGGAAACGGTTCTCATGCCCTGTCGGGAGCATTCTGGACTATATGCGTCATCTCTTTGACCTAGGTCTCAGCCATTCCTCTTTGAAAGTTCATGTGGCGGCTATTTCCACTTACCATGTTCCTTTTGGGGACAGAACTTTCACGCAGCTGGAAGTCTCTAAGACTTTTCTTAGAGGGGTTCTCCATTTGAGACCCCCTATGCGCGTTGCTGCCCCTTCTTGGGATCTTAATTTTATTCTTGAGAAGCTTACCCTGCCCCCTTTTGAACCAGCAGGCTCAGCAGACTTGAAGTTCCTATCCTGGAAGACACTCTTCCAAGGGGCCATTACTTCAGCTCAACATATTTCCGAGCTTCAGGCCTTGATGTGCAAAATCCCGTATTTGATTTTTTTACAAGAAATGTGTGACTCTACGTACCAACCCTAAGTTTCTCCCTAAGGTGGTGGCGGAATCTACACTGAATCAATCCATTGAGCTACCTGCTTTCTTTACGCAACACTCCAATCAAGGGGAGTACCTCTTGCATACTTTGGATGTTAATCGAATACTGAGATACTACACCACTAGGACGAAGGATCTCAGGAAATCTGATCAGCTTTTTGTTTCTTTTGCTCACAAAAGAGAAGGCAATGCTGTTACCAAGCAATGCCTGTCTAAATGGCTGGCTCATTGTATCACTTTCTGTTACGACAAGTATCACAAGACCCTGCTGGGTCAAGTCAGAGGCCACTCCACTAGGGGTGTTGCCGCCTCTGCGGCTTGTTTCAAGAATGTGTCAGCGGCTGACATTTGTGCAGCCACCACTTGGACTTCTGTCCATACGTTTACGAAACACTACAGTTTGGACATTGCCTCTCGCTATAGAGCAGGCTTCGGGGCTGGCTGTTCTACAAGGTTTCCTTTCTTGAGACCCTTACAGCCGAGGTTCTATGGTTGTGTAGTTTTCCTTCTCCTGTGTGCTTCTCCTTGTTCCAGACTGCTTGGTCCTCAGTCCTATATGTAATTATCTACTGCAAGAGCTCTCTCAAAGTAAGATAGTACAGTTACGTAAGAACTTACTGCAACAGTAGATCTTTGAGAGAGGCTCTTGCGGTAGTAATGCCTTCCCGCCCTCCATCCCCCTTAGCTTTTCAGCTCCTTTTCCAGGAAGGGAAATATCCACTTCTCTCTCGTCTTGCCTTTTGGGCCTTTGGCGGGAAAAAGAACTGGAAGGTGAGTGTGGGGACCGCCTTTATACTGACGCTGCCTGGACGTTGGTCACCTGATATGGGGGCGGTCCCCCGCCAGAGACTGCTAGCTAGAAATTTTTCCTTGGGGTCCTGACGCCTGCCGGCTTCAGTCCTATATATAATTACATACTGCAAGAGCCTCTCTCAAAGATCTACTGTTACGGTAAGTTCTTACTTAACTGTACTCTCTCTCCTAAACCTACCCCTCTCCAACTTCATAGCATGTTCCGTTTTTCTAGAGCACCATTTTTTTCCCTCCGAAAAATTCTTGCCTCCCATACCTTATTCACCCCGTGAGATATTTAAAGGGCTCTATCTTATCCTCTCTCTGCCCCATTGTGTACATATTGAGCTCCTTTAACCTCCCCTCATAGGGCTTTTGATGCAGACTGCACCATTTTGGTAGCCCTCCTCTGAACTTCCTTTACTCTGTCAGTAGCCTTTCTGAGATGCAGTCTCAAGAACTGGACACAGTGTTCGAGGTGGGGTCTTATTTGCGATCATCTATACAGGGGCAGCACCACCTCCTTTTGCTGCTGGTGGTACCCCTTCCTGTGTACCTCAGCATCCCGTTAGCCTTCCCGACTGCCTTTTCACACTGCTTGGCCACCTTTAGGTCATACGGTGTGATTACGTCCAGGTCTGTTTCCTGCTTGGTCATGGTCAGTATTACTCCATAGAAACATAGACTTTGACGGCAGATAAGGACCGCTTGGCCTATCTAGTCTGCCCATTTCCCTACCTACAGGATAGGCCGCAGATCCTAGTTAACCAACAGCCTATTTCTTCCTAGCCCCCCACAAGAATTGCCTTATGTCTGTCCCATGCATTCTTGAATTCTCCCACAGTTTTAGACCCCACAACCTCCTCAGGAAGGCTATTCCATGCATCCACTACCTCTCTGTGAAATACTTCCTCACAGTGCCCTGAACCGCCCCTTTAAATTGTGTCCCTTGTTCTTGCCACGTCTCTTTTTCTGAAAGATGCTACCCTCTTGGACTTTGTTGATTCCACTGAGGTACTTAAAAGTTTCTATCATGCCCCCTCTCCTTCTTTCCTCAAGAGTATACATATTAAGCTCCTTTAGTCTCTCCTCATACTGGCTTCTCTTAGACCCTGCACCATTTTAGTTGCCCTCCTCTGGACTGCCTCTATCCTGTCTATGTCCTTGGAGATGGGGTCTCCAGAACTGGGCCATGATACTCCAGATGGGGTCTCACCAACTGTCTGTACAGAGGGATAACAACTTCCTGTTTTCTGCTGCTGATGCCTCTCCCTATGCATCCCAGTATACCCCAGCCCTCCCTACTGCCTTCTCACATTGCTTGCTAACCTTAAGGTCATCTGATATGATTACCCCAGGTCTCTTTCCTTTTTGTTGTTGTTGTCCCTCCCCATTGTATATTCTTTCCTGGGTTCTTGTTTCCCAGGTGCATTATTGCACTTCTTTGCATTGAATCCTAGCTGCCATACTTCTGACCATTCCTCCAACCTTGCCAAGTCGCTTCTCATCCTTTCCACGCCTCCTCGTTTATCAACCCTGTTGCAGATCTTTGTGTCATCTGCAAAGAGGCATACTTTTCCTTCCAGTCCCTCTGCAATGTCACTTATGAAGACATTAAAAAGGACTGGACCCAATACTGAACCCTGCAGTACCCCACTAGTAACCCCTCTTTCTTCAGAGTGGACTCCATTTACAATTACCTTCTGTGTCCTGTTGTCCAGCCAATGTTTTACCCATCCCTGTGTTTCTATGGCTTAAGTGCATTATTTTGCACTTTTTTTTGCATTGAAACCCAGCCTCCAGACAGCCACTGACCTGGGTAAACTGCTCCATCTCAAGTTCCTGAATGTTTCCAGTATACCAGTCAATCTAGATCTTCATCAAGGATATCTCCTCCATTAGGCCACACCTTTGGAACTATAAGCCATCAGCGCCAAGACCACCCAGAAACTTTTTGGTAGCTTGGGGGCTGCCCACAGTGGCGTGTACAGCGTTGTTGTGTGTATAACGTGGACAGCCCCATCACTCCTCAGTTCTTTCACATGTCATCGATCATCCTTGCCAGACCTGCTGAAGGAAACATTGCTATTTGTCGTTTAGTTTCTTTCATCTTTGTATGCCACTGAAGTCAAAAAATGCAGTTATAACATTTACAAGAGGAAGATACATGCAGTGTGTATTATTATTGTGTGTGTCTTGTAGCAGCTGTTTGAGCCTAAATCTTGCAAGGTGACAACTTTTGAGATTTGCCAGAGGTTTTACCAGGCTACAACGCAATACTGTAAAAAGGCTCTAGAAAATATGCTCGCCTTAAAAGCGTTGAAAGCCATGGAGAATGAAAATGGCTCAAAATTTGCCTCTCCCTTATCATCAGCCAAGAAATGGTCATTGAAGTCTGTGGGTAAGGACAAGGTAAGTTTGTCAGATTGAGCCTACTGGTCATCCAGCCGTAAGCATAAACACTGGGACAAAGATAAGTCTGCTTAGTTGGTGAGGTCCCGGTCATCACTGAGAAAAGGTTTGTCCTCAACACCTGCTTCAGCGGCATAGACTACAGCCCCCTGACCATCATTGAGACACCAAGGTCGGAGCTTAGCTTAAGCGCTGCTGTACCTACTATGGATGGTATGACGCTATTGTCTGTGAGCCGGGGCCTGTTGACGCTGCTAGTCCGGCCCCTTTTCAGGGCGCCGTCTACTCCCATGTTATGCTAGTGTCTTTCTCTGAAATGATTTGACGTATTTTGCCTGGATTGCCAGAGCAGGCAGTTATTTCACCAGTGGCACCTTCTGGTTCTTGGCCCTGTCGATGGATTCCATTTGCACACCACAGATTTCTGCATTTCAGTCGTCGTCGTCGGACCCTTCTGCAGCTCCCATTGTTTCTCATGACGATGTCAAAATGGAATATAGTTCTGACCTCATGGTTTGAGGTGGATTTAGTGGAGGAATATGAGGGCGAAGACCAATCTGTAGATGATCCCCTCGCTCTAGTTCTACCCTTTTTGTCCTGTACCAAGGACACTACAGTTTATACCCCAGGTCTCCTCCTGAGGACCCATCTTTCCAAGCCATGAGGCCAAAGTGACAGCTGCCACAGTGAGCACTAACTTGATCTTGTCGCTGTTCCTTACTGGGGCCAGCATCGGAGGGTCTTTCATGGAACAGTTCCGTGATGTGCTGGTCCCTCCTGGCCTTGGGGGAGAGCCCTACTCTATGTGGTTCAAAGTCTAAGCGCCACCAGCACTGATCGTGGGATGGGGAGAGATTATGGTCCTCCTGGTCCGTCGACTCTCCTGACTGCTTGATGGCTGTCAAGTGCCCCTCAGCCGAGGGGCAGCTTGGGCAGGTCGAGGTCTCTTGGAGCCTGTCACCCTTGACTTTGGTCAACAAGGACATTGAGATTTTTCTTGATCCAGTTGAATAGTTGTTGAACGAGGCCATTTGGCCTTGCAGACCTCGATCAGTGATCCTGGTCAGTCCTTCCAAGGACCAGCTTCCACCCAGGGTCGAGTCTTCGCCCTTGTTTCTCATCATCGGTGAGCGTGTCATCTGTGACCAACCGTAAGAAGACCCCTCTCACCATTGGCTGGGCAATCAGCAGTTGAGGTTGCGGTCAAGCCGTTCGCATTCTAGATCCCACTTCACCAGAAGGCGCCGCCATTGACATTCGTTGTTCTCCTCATCATCAAGTTTGGAGATGCACCGGCGTAAGATGCAGCAGTGGGCCATTACAGAGCAGGGCAAGGATGGGCTCCACACCAAGGACCTCCAGTCCCCTGCCAGCCGCCAATAGTTGCTTGCAGTCCAGGTTCCACAGGTGCTTCCCACACCTGCTTCTCTGCCAGTTAAGAATGGAACTGCCATGCCGAAAGTCACCTGTCGGTGCTCTGACCAAGGAGGCCGGCCATTCAGCCATTGACTTGCCAGGCTGGTTGTTGAATCAGATTATTGTGAGTGAGGATTCCCAGGAGGTCCATGGCAATCAGTGGCTGATGGCTATCGTCAAGAAATCATCAGATGACTCGGATTAGGAGTTCATGGCCACCTCAGGAGTGCAGCTCTTCAACCGTAGCTCGGTTGAGGATCCTTCCACCAACCATGGGCTGGTGTCCTTTGGTGGTCTGCTCCGACTGATCTCAGAGTTCATGTCAATCCCGCTAGAGCCAGTCTAGAGAGTGCTAAATACCCACACATGGACATTTTGGACCGGGATGAATCCCGGGGGTTGCCTTCTCTGTGACTGAGGCCACCTTGGTACTGGCACTGGAGATTTGGCAGCATCCTGCCTGGGACCCTCTGCCCGCATGGTCCACAGGTACGTGGTCCCTCTAGGCTCCCTTTTGGGGTTCTTGGACCACCCTTCAACTGAAGGGCTGGTCATTGATTCAGTGTTCCTTAAATTTGAACACCAGGGGGATGTGGATAGGCTTCCGGACAAGGAGTCCCGTAAGATTGACCATGCCACAAAAAAGTGTAAGCTGCAGTCACTCTGGATTTCCATCATGCTAACTATGCTGTCATGATGGCTAATTATGGTCATTCACTGATGGGAATCTTTAATGCGGTCCTCCTCACCTCCATCCAGAGCAGCAGATGGCGGTGGAGCTCATCAGAGACCACAGTGAATCACTGGCTAAATGCCCGGCTTCAGACAGCCTTGGACATGGATGATTCATGTGCCCATGCAGTGACAGTGGCTGTCTCCATCCATCGCAGGACTTGGCTGCATTTGTCCATCTTCATGGTGGACACCCAACAGAAGTTGGCCAGTGTCCCTTTCATGGGCACTGATCTCTTTGGCCCTTGGGTAGAGGGCATCTCACTCTGATTGAGAAGTCCAGTGCCACCCTTGACACTGTGACTTCACCCCAGAAGAACCAGAAGAAAAAGCCTAAGAAAGCAGGATCTTATCTGTCAATCTTCACCATTCATCACTGTTGGGTACTCGGCTGGAGGTCAGGACCCCACGGGAGCCTTTTTTTTTTTTTTTAGGTAGGTGGAACCGACGCACCATCGGTGCCGCCCACGGGTTGGCCATTAGGCTGCGTCGACTCTGCCTGCCTGCCATTTCTTCGTCTCCCGCCGTAGAGGTCACACCATGTAGAGTTGCCGCGCTTGAGGCCGATTGACGCCAAAACCCTTCGACACTGTCCCTTTATTTCCTTTCGGTGCCGAAGTCCATCGGTTCCTGCCGGTTCTGCTTTGCCATACTCGACATCGCCCGGTAAGATCTTTCCATTTCTTTATATTTCTGTGATGTCGAGTCTGTTTTTGGTGTTTTTTTCCCCGTAGGTCATGTCTCGGTCGGAGGGCAAGAAATCTTCTAGGACGGGTCGGCCCCCCCATGAGACTGTGCCCATGCAGCCGAAAGTATTCCGTCACCAACCAACCAGCACGACCGGTGTCTTCGTGTCTTGGCCCGCTTCTACTACATGGATCTGCAGGGGCCTGCTTCTCCATGGACCCAGGTCATCGAACAATGCGCGGGTGGAAAGTGGGGCGAGCCCGCCCAACTTCGGAGGTCGGCTGCACTGGCCGGGCCAAGCCACACTCTCTCTGCCTTTCCTCCGGGTCCCTCCCGGTTCTATACGGACCGAGGAGGAGGGAGCCTCAGCTACTGGTAGCCTAGCCGTTGCCGAGGCTCCTTCGCAGCACAGGAGTCCCGTCCGCTCCTTCCGGGGGCATGAGGCGCCGCCACGCACTTCACCTTCGGGGGTGAAGGCTCTCGGTGTCGGACCCGCGGTTTGCAAGGTCCGGTCGGCACCATCCTCAACGTCATCGCTCGACGCCATATGCGGCCTCGCGCAGTGGTCCTGGAGGAGCTGGCTGCCAACGCCGACTTGACGACGGCAATGTGGTTTGCCCGAGCTGCTCAAGGGCGCCGACACTGCTCGCTGTGTCGTGGGAGCTGCTACGGCGCTGTCTTTGTCCATGTCTCGCCTCGGTGCCGAGGTTGAGCACGGCGCCATGTCCTCAGGGCTTGGGGCCGTCAGATTCCACCGTCGTCTGCACCGCCTCTGCCCTCGGCAGTGTTTGCAGTGCTGTGGAGCCGATGGCACCGATACTGCAGACAGTGCCACCTCGGCACCATTTGCGGCACAGTGGGGCCGGGCGGCGCCGTCCTTGGCGCCGTCGCTGGTCCCGACTCTGGAGCTCCTGTTCGAGCTGGAGCCGTGCCCCCGCGGATTCCGCTCGCGGTGCTGTAGGGGGAACTGGTACCGGCTCGGGCACAGCTTTGGTTTCTGGGCCCTTTGGCAAAGATGGCAGTGGGCGCCCTTCTACAGTTTGGCACAGGGCTTTGGCCTCAACCTCTTCAGAGGCGGAGTCGAGCTGTGAGTCAGACGGACAGTCTGACCCTTTGGGGTTGGCTGTTGAGGTGGGCAGCCCAGTAGTCTCCTCGACAAGCCGGAGTCAGCCCCCTTCTGAGGTGGGGTCGGTGGCTACCGAGACTGGGGTCAGGGGTGCTGACCAGCGGGCAGTGGTGCAGGCCACCATTGCTCTGCAGCCTGATCTTGGTGGGTTCACTAACCACTCAGTAGTGGTACCCCCACCTGTGGTGTGCCTAGATCGCCCAACTTTGGGACCCATCAGAGCACCTACGGAAGGGGAGGGTACGGTGCCCTGGATAGCTCCTTCGGGTGCTGCCCAGAGCTGCCAGCTACCTAGGCTGGCCCTCTCGAGGAAGAGGGCTCTTTCGAACTCCGAGGGGTCGAGGGGCGTGGGGTCGGCACGGCGGCCTTTTCCGGGGGTCCACCCGGGCTCTGGGAGAAGCCGTAGTGCGGATCTCCACTCTTCCTCCTCGGGCTCTTTTTTATTGAGCCCCATTCTTTTGAGGTAGGGGACTGCCTTTCTGGGCCTATACGGCCCCAGTCACCTCATAGGGGGGATTCTTCCAGGCGCAGCCAAGGCAGTACCGAAATGGTTGTTCAGCTGTCGGCTGTGGGGTCTTCCGGGGCACTTTCTTCCTTGGGTGCTCCCGGTCCGCTCCTTAGCCCAGGCGGAGGTCAGCCGACATCTTTTCTCGGCTCTGTCCCCATCCCTCTGCCACATTCTCCTTGTGTTCCCAGGCATCCTTGGTCCTAACGGGCCTCTCTCCTGAGAGCAGTTCAGAGCGGTGGCTGCTTGGTTTCCTGCTTACGTTTGGGCGATGGACAGTCAGGTTTTTCAACCTCCCCCCGTGCAGCCACCCACTGAACAGCTGGTACCCTCCAGCTCCTCATCCCCCTCTTCTAGGGGAGAGGAACCTTCTGTCAACATCTCTCCAGCTGCTGATCTTGCTGAGTATCAGCGCTTCCTCGTGAGGATGTTGGAGGACTTGCACCTCACACCTGCCACTGTTAGCAATCCTGAGCACTCAGCACGCACCTTTCTAGGCGATTTTGGCAAGGTCACCCTTGTGGTGCCACCCTGGCCTGCTCCCTTTCGGGAGGCGTCGTTGTGTTCCTGGCAGAGGCCCTTCTCTGGAGTTCCTGCCCCTAGGGATCTCAGCCAGAGGTATTGCGCACCCCCGGAGTCTCCAGATTCCATGCCTCATCCGCAGTCCGGATTGATGCAGTTGGATTCTCCTGATGGGCTTCGCGCCCTTCACCGTGACCAGCCCCCAGATCAAGACTCATTGGATTTTGACTTCTGGGGTAGGAGGACTTTCTACTCTGCACGGTTATTGCTTTCCATTTCTGCACATCAGGCCCACTATGCAGCCTATGACAGGTTCTTGTGGTCCAGGCTAGGTCAGCTCCTAGCCTCATTGCCTGATACGGAGCAAACCAGACAAGCCATTGCACTCTCTGCGCGTGGCCTGGAGCTAGCAAGGCACCAAGCGAGGGCATCCTATGATGCCAACAAGGTAGCTACCAGGGTCGTAGGGACAGCGATCTGCACTAGGCGGACAGCATGGCTGCATCTTTCCCGGTTGTCACCCGTGGCCCAGCGTAGGGTGATTAACTCCACTCACCAGAGAACCTATTTCTTCTCCCGCGTAGAGTGAGACTGCACTTGTCGGGGCAACTTCCTTCCCCCTCAGGGGGGACCCCGGCTCACTCTCCCCACTCTCTGGCCTCTCCAGGCCCTGAATGTTCTCCCTCTTAGTGTGTCACCCACTGAGAGCTAAGGGACTTTGTCCCTTAGGGTGTAAAACAAATCGCCTTTGGGGGGCTCGGTACTCACCCAACAGTGATGAATGGTGAAGATTGACACAGATAAGATATGAAAATTACGTACCTACCGTAATTATGATCTTTCTGTGTATCTTCACCATTCATCACGATCCCACCCTCCATCCCCCCTGGGGCCTCAGTCTCTGGTCGCCTCCCTCTCTGTGCCTACACCCTTCCCCTCTCCTTTCTTAGGAGTGGGGTAAAACAGGGGCACATGGGGATAATGTTCCGGGGAGAGTGGACAGCAGGGGGGGCACTCCTTCTCCAGTGCTTCAGCTCCACCCCTGTGGGGTGGGAGTTGTAAGTTGCCCTCCTTTCTCTCCTCCTCCCTGTTTCCGTCCAACCTATTTCTCCTTGTATGCAAAAAAAAAAAAGAAATGTTCGCTTTTTTTCACCAATAATCTTTCCTTGAGAGGGTGTTAATTCTCTGTACCCTGTCCTTCTTCCAGAATAGCCGACTCTGCTTATCTGGAGTGTTTGCCAACCATTCTGTGCCTTGAATTCTGGCAGAAAGCCTTTAGCTACTCCTATATAATCTGGAGACAGACCAGAGTCTGGGATGTTTAACTCCCCCCTCCTCCTAAATTCTTTACCCTCCCTACCTCCCTCTTCCTTTTCCAGAGATTGGGGCCCCTCCCAATCCCTTTAGTTTCTGACTTTTCTCCCTTTCTGTCCTCTCAGTCGTTATTTCTCATTTTGGTTTATATATCTTTCCCTTTTTCTGTCCCTTGGACTTCCTTGTCCCACCCTCCACTCCCTTCCTCTTACCTCTCCGGCAACTCAGAACTGGCAGGCAGGCGGAGTCGATGCAGCCTAACGGCCAGCCATGGCGCCATACAGGCGTCGGCCTCGAGGTGGCGCGATGGTGCGTCGGCTCCTACAAAAAAAAAAAGTATCTGTGGGTCCTGACCTCTGGCCGAAGTACCCAACAGTGATGAATGGTGAAGATACACAGAAAGATCATAATTACGGTAGGTACGTAATTTTCATGTTTTCAGTACTGGTCCTTTTAGTCACAGACTCTCCGGCAGCAGCACCAACTGAGTCAGTTTCAAACCTGGCGCCCCAATCAGAAGTCTGGGGCCCAGGGTTCAAAAAATGGGGGAGCTGGGGTAGTGGTGCCTCTCCAGCAGCAGCTGCAGTGCCCTTGCAAAAGCTACCCAGTGACGCATTGGGGAGAGTATCATCCCTCCACCTGTCCTGCCCTGACTGCTCTCCAGGTCGGAGATTAGCCAAGTCATTTCTTGTCACGTTGGTCTAGTATCACAACAGACAAGTGGGTGTTGGACGTAGTGGACAGAGGATTGTCTCTAGACTTCAAGGCTGTCCCGCCTCCACGCGACTCAAGAGTCTGAGGTGTCTCAGGACATGATGTCCACTGTCAGGGAGGGCATTGCTCAGTTCCTTGCAGAAGGGGCAGTAGCCTATGTCCCATACGCCGTGGCCTGTCAAGGTTACGTGTCTAGGTATTTCCTGGTCCTGAAATGGACAGGGGGGCTGGCACCCAGCACTGGATCTACACAACCTCAACTAGTACATGCGGAATTGCAAGTTCTAACCCCAGGAAATCTCACCGTATTCTGACATGTGCAGTATGATCTCACCAAAGGACTGCCCCGAAGTCGAAATGGTTAATAGAACTTATGCAAATGATGGAATGCTAGGCTCAAGCTCGATTTTCAAACCAGTGTCCTTGGAATACATCCTGCAACCATCAGATTCTTTACTCCGCTTGCCTAAGTAAGACACCTCAGAGAGCTTTTCATCTTTCTTGAAGATTTTATTTTCTCGTTTTTTTTTTTTTTTTTAGTACTGATTATTTTTCGTTTTTAAAGCACTGTCCTTTGTATTACAAATACACTAGTATAGATTTAGTGTTCCGGTAAGTTTTTCTGTTCCTTGCCGGTTCCTTGCATCCGGGAAGAAACCGAGCCTTTGTTTACATTTTGAGATAAAATTTCTTTAAAATTTACTTCTCTGGTAGCCGGTTTCTTATTTACATTTATTTTGTGTTATTTAACCAGGGTAACTCTTAGTTTCGTTTCGGTCGCTGTACCGACCACAAAAAAAAAAAAAAAGAAGGCGCACCAGAGAAGTTTTATTTAATAGTGTCTGTATTTGGCTCAGAGAAACACAGGTTTTTTTTTTTTTGTTTTTTTTTTAGATTATGTCATAGACACCCAAGAAAAGAACCATCCTTACAGGATTTCAGCATTGTACAGTGTGTGGTGAACCATTCGCTAAAGCTGATACACGCTTAGATCTTATCTGTGTCAATCTTCACCATTCATTACTGGTGGGTTCTGGCCAGAGGATCATTTCTTTTTCCTTCTAAAAGGGGAAGAGCCGGTGCCGTGGGTGGCGCCGCCCTCAAGGCTGACGCACTGCGTGGTGCTTGCGGGTTGGCCAGTAACCGACACCGACTCCTCCATCCCAATTCTGCTTCTCCCACTGTCGAGTGAGCATGACCTTGTGAGAAGAGCTTTTCAGAACTGTGACATTGTGGCTTAGTCCATTCGAACCATCCTTCAAACCATCCTAGTTCTCAGGAGCCATTGCGTTCTTGGTGCCATCTCACCGGTAAGATTTTTCCTTATTTTTCTTTGGCACCGAGACCTTTTGCTTTATTGTTTATTCATTTTTCCACACAATCATGTCTCGTCCTAGGGACAAAAAGAAGAAATCTTCGAGGGCGGGCCAGTCCCCGATGCGGTGGCGTCCCTGTGGCTGGCTTTATTCTGTCTCAGACCGGCATAATTGCTGCCTGACCTGCTTGGGCCCTAACCACGATATGGACCGTTGCGATGCCTGTTTTTCCATGGATTGCAGAGTATTGGAACACCACGCGTTTAAAGTTGGCAGCATGCCGCCAACTTTTGGAGGACAGGCGTGCACTAGGGATGCCAGATGCAGGTCTCTTGACCCTTCCTCCGGGTCCCCTCCCAGTTCTATATGGGCCACAGAGGAGGGGGGCTTCTGCCCTTTCTAGCCTTGCCATGGCGGAGGCCCCTCTCTCAGTGCAGGAGGTCTGGTCCAACTTCTTTGGGGGTCTGGCCAGAGGCATCGTTTTGGCAGTCACCTTCTCGGAGGTGAAGGCTCCCCCAGTGTCATGGCTTGTATCTGCCAGGCCCGGCGGTTTCCTTGGCGCTGCCTCGGATCCCAGTGCCGTTCATGGCGCCGGTGATCATGGCGGCACCATGGGCAGTGCTTGGCCGGCTCAAGGTGCCAGCAGTGGGAGAGTTCAGGAGGTCTTCTGGATCCGCTTCTCCTTGGGGGAAGATGATTCAGAGGTGGATCTGGACTGGCTTCCCGATTCTTCGGAGTCCTTGGACTCTTACCCATCCAGCAGTTCGGCGTCTGTCCAACCCCCTCCTTCGGAATCAGTAGATCTTATCTGTGTCAGTCTCCACCATTCATCACTATGTGTGTACCTGACCGGAGCCAGGACCCCGTGGGAGCTTTTTGTTTTTCTTTTTTTGCATGGGTGGAGCCAACGCAGTGACGACGCCGCCCTCGAGGCCAACGTACTGAGTGGCGCTCGCGGGTTGGCCATTAACTGTCGTCGACTTCGCCCTGATGTCAGTTCTTCTTCCGCCGTAGAGTAAGGACCTCATGTGGAGCTCTTCATTACTGCGCCATAGTTTGCGGCCTAGTTCGCGATTACTGTTCGGTTCTGTTTCGCCAAGCTTCTGCTCGATGCCACTGGGTCCCGGTAAGATCGTTCCTTTTATTTGTTTATTTTTCAGCGACGTCAAGTACTATTTTTGCGTTTAGTTTACTGACAGATCATGTTTCGTTCCAGGGCCAAAAAGTCGTCGGAGGCGGGGCGGCCTCCTATGCATCGGTGCCTCGTGGCCACCAATATTCCTTCATGGACCAGCAGGACCGGTGTCTCTCCTGCCTCGGCCTGACCTACGACATGGACCACTGTGATGCCTGCTTCTCCATGGACCACCGTGTCCTCGAGTTGTGCGCGTTTAAAGTAGGGCACGCACTGCCAATTTTCAGGAGATGGGTGCGCAGTTGACAGGCCAAGGCCAGGATGCTTGACCCTTCTTCCGGGTCCCCTCCCGGTTCTAAACGGACCGCAGAGGAGGGGGCCTTTGCCTCTTTTAGCCTTGCCACAGTGGGGGCTCCTTCCATGGTGCAGGAGGCCCAGTCCATCCCTCTCGAGGGTCGGTTGGGAGGCACCGCCCTGGCAGTTGCCTCCTTGGAGGCGAGGGCTCCCCCGGTGTCGTGTCCTGGGGCCTGGGCCGCCCCATCCTCTCCACCGTCCGCTGGTGCCGTTTTGGGCTCTGTTGTGGTGCCGGGGGCCCGGGCGGCACTGGGCCATCCCTTGGCACCTTTCTCACTGCTGGCGCCATTCACGGTGCTGGTGTTGGGAGCGGTGCCATGGAAGGGGCACTGGATGTTCTTGGCGTCATTCACGGCACCGAGACTGGAGACAGCGCCGACTCCAAGCGGCGCTAGGGAAGGGGGCGGTGCCGCTGTTTCTGGCTCCAGTGCTGTTCGCAGCACCGGGGAGGAGGCCGACACTGTCTCTTGCTCCGGCACCGTATGCGGCACCGGGAAGGAGGGTGGCACCTTGCCTGGCGCCGCTTCTGGCTCCAGCACCGCGGCTAGTGTCGCTACCAACTCTGGTGCCGTTCACAGTGCCAAGAGGGAGTGCGGCACCAGTTGTAGTGCTGAGGTTGGGGTTGGCACTGCTCGTGGCCCAGGAACTGGCAGGAGTCAGAAAGTGGTCTGGCATCGGACCTCTGTGTCCACCTCGGAGGAGGAGGACTCCGGGTCAGATCCAGATTGGCTCACGGACTCCTCGGAGTCTTCTGACCCCTCACCACTTCGGCACCCACTTTTCCTCCCTCTGTGGGGTGGGCAATTCCTGCCGACTCTGGGGTCAGTGGCACTAACCAGCCAGTAGTGGTCCGCGTGGCCGCTGCTGCGCAGCCCGGAGTCAGGGGGTTGTCTGTCCCTTCAGCTGGGGTACCCCCTTTCTTGGTGTGCCTGGACAATTCGAGTTTGGGACAGCCCGGAGCACCCATAGAAGGGAAGGGTGCTGCACCCTGAGTGGACTCTTCGGGGTCTGCCCAGCGTTGTCAGCTGCCTAGGCTGGTGGCTTCAAGACAGAGGGCTCTTTCGGAGTCCGAGGGACCTTAGTTCAGTGCGGCGGTCTCTCCGTGGGACCCACCCAGGTTCGGGGAGGAGTCGTAGTGCGGATCCTCACCCTTCCTCTTTTCCCTCCTTTGGAGGCCAGGGACCGTCCTTCTGGATTCACACGGTCCCAGTCACCTCACAGGGGGATTCTTCCCTAGGGCACGGTCACAGTCGTTCCGATCCGGTTGAACAGCTCTTGGCTGCTGGGCTTTCCGTGTCTCCCTCCCAGTTAGGAGCATCCACTAGGCCCTCCTGCCTGTGCAGAGGACGTCCTCCTGTAAGGAGTTTGGCCCCTATTCCTCTCTCTCCATCCCCTTCTATTCTAGGTATTCCCAGTCCTAGGGGGCCTCTGACCTGGGAGCAATTCAGGGGATCGGCTGCACATTTCCCAACCTATGTCAGGGCCATGGACGAGAGGTTGTTCCACCCCGCTCCCGCGCAGCTGAACCCTGAATCTCCGGACTCGTACGCATCCTTATCCCCCTCCTCGGAGGGAGAGGAATTGTCTGTCCACCTTTCCCCTGCGTCTGATCTCTCCTCATATTAGGGTTTCCTCACGAGGATGATGGGCGATCTCCAGATTACCCCTGCCTCAGAAAGCAATCACGAGCACATGACGTGTGCCTTCTTAGGTGAGTTCAGTGTGGCCAACCTGGTGGTTCCCGCCTGACCTGTTCCCTTTTGGGAAGTGTTGCTGCGGCTCTGACAGCATCCCTTTTCCACAGTTCCAGCCCCAAGGGATCTGCTCCAGCAGTATTGTGCTCCCCCGGAATCTCCAGGACACATGCCTCATCCGCTTGCGGGTGTGACACAGCTGGATACTCCTCCTGGGCTTCGCACCCCTCACCGTGACCAGTCCCCAGATTCAGACTCTGCGGATTTTGATTTCTGGGGGAGGAGGACATTTTACTCAGCACAGATTTTGATGTCCATTGCTTCACATCAGGCCCACTATGCATCCTATGACAGGTTCTTGTGGTCCAGGCTAGGTCAGCTCCTAGCCTCTCTGCCTGATTCGGAGGTAACCAGACAGGCCATCGCCCTCTCTGCTCAGGGCCTGAAACTAGCAAGGCATCAAGCGAGGGCGTCCTACTACGTCAACGAGGTAGCTTCCAGGATTGTAAGGACAGCGATCTGCACTAGGCGGACGGCATGGCTTCGTCCTTCCCGGTTGTCACCCATGGCCCGGCATAGGGTGATTTCCTCTGCTTACTGGAGAAACCCACCTTTTCTCCCGTATGGTGAGACGGAAACTTCCGGGGCACCTTCCATCCCCCTCTGGGGTCCCGTCTCCCCCAGACCAGTCTCTGGCCTCTCCAGGCCCATAAAGTTTCTCCCTTCCAGTGCCTCCCCCACTGTGGGCTAAAGGGCTTAGTCCCTTAGGGTTGTATTGGGCCCCCTTTGGGGGGGGCTCAGTACTCCCCCAAATAGTGATGAATGGTGAAGATTGACACAGATAAGATATGAAAATTACGTACCTACTGTAATTCTTGATCTTTCTGTGTATCTTCCCCTTTTATCACTAAATCCCACCCACCATCCCCCTGGGGCCTCAGTCTCTGGTTTCCCCCTCACTCTATGTGTGTCTTTTGTTATTTCCCTTCCATCCTTCCCTTTGGCCAGGAGTGGGGGGATCCTGGAGACACACAGGGGGATTTTCCACTCTTTATAACTGGATGGTGGGGGGTGAGGGGGGTTTCTTCCTTGTCACCTTGCAGCCTTCCTGCCCCTTGTTAGGGGTGGGGTAGTGTGATTGGAACCGCCCTTTCCCCCCCTTCTTCTCTTTGTCCTTCGAGACTATCCCATACAATTCTTTTAATTTTGAGGGAAGTTCTTCTTTCGAAGTCCCCCCCCCACCTTTTTTTTTTTGTTTGTTTGGATAGGGGAGATGACATGTCTCGGCTCCTGGCTCCCTCAAGCTGCTCCTAAAGAATCCTTCGACTACTCCCTCTGGGTTAGTCATTCTCTGCCAGGAGTTTCTCAAATCCCTATGGGTTCACCTTGCTTGCCTTGCCAGGTTGCCTTAACATCTACTCCTCTTGGGCAGACTGAACCTTGTTCAGTCTTTCCTTAAAAATTTGAGGATCCAGATCGCAGGGTCAGTTGACACTGTCCTCTTCCCCTCCCAATATTTTCCCTCCCTTTCTCCTCTTTTCCAGAGATTGGGGCCCCCTCCCAATCCCTAGTCTGTTCTTTTTCTTCATTCTGTCCTCTCAGTCGTTTATTCCTCCTTTGATTTGTATATCTTTTCCTTTTATCTATCCTTTGGGCCCTCTTGCCCCACCCTCCCCCTCCCTTACTTCTCACTCTCACGGGATTCAGATCCGATTGACATCCTCCAGAATTGACATCAGGGCAGAGTCGATGACAGTTAATTGCCAACCCGCGAGCACCATGTAGTACATCAGCCTCGAGGGTGGCGCCATCACTACGTCTGCTCCGCCCAAGCAACAAAAAAAAAAAAAGCGCTCCCATGGGGTCCTGGTTCCGGCCAGGTACCACATAGTGATGAATGGTGAAGATACACAGAAAGATCAAGAATTACAGTAGGTACGTAATTTTCATTTTCTGCTGCCACTGGTGTCTTGCAGCTTGCGGCGCCTACGGATCTTCAGGTGCCAAGGGTGGCACTGGAGATTCACGGAGCTGGTGGGGCCTGTGGTCTGAGAGGTGAGCCCCGTTTTATGTGTCCAGGCTGGGCCCACTTCTGGACCTGCTTAGCGTCTGGGACAGGGTCGAAGGTTCCCTCATCAGCTGCCCTTCAGGTGCTGGTAGGTGAGGTTGAGCTTCCACAGTTGGTCCTAAGGAAGAGGTCCCTCTCTGAGTCTGAGGGGTTGAGGGGACAGCGCCAGGAGCAGCGCTCTTCCCTGGTAGCCCACAAGGGTTCATGTAGGAACAGCAGCGCCGGCCCTGCCTTCTCCCCTGAGGGCTCCCCCGGGGGAATCTCGTCTCTTGAGGGTAGGGGCCGACCTTCTGGACCCACGCAGTCCCAGTTGCCTCGCAGGGGAGAATCCCTTCAAGGCTCAGTCCTGACTGTTTCAGGATGGTTGAACGGCTGGTGACTGTCTCGACTGACGGATCCTTCCAGGGTGTTGATTCGCCTGTTTGATCCCCGAGCCTGGCAGAGGATGTTCTCTCCCTCAGAGGCATTTGGCCCCTTTATCTCTGCCTTCCCCTCCCCTTCTCCCGGGCCACTCTAGTCCTACGGGGCGTCTAACCTGGGAGCAGTTTAGAGCCACGGCCACCCATTTTCCAGCCTATGTTAGATCCTTGGACGAGCAGGAGTTTCACCACTCACCCCTGCGGCAGCTGGACTCTGACTCTCCGGACTTGTCGGCCACCTCATCTTCCTCACAAGAGGAAGAGGATCCTTCTGTCCACTTATCCTTGGAAGCTGATCAGACCACCTATCATCGTTTCCTTTTGAGGTTGTTCGACGAGCTCCACATTTCGCGATTGGCAAGACGCAGTCCTAAGGGGGCGACGCCTTTTTTTTTAAGTGAATACAGTGCTGGCAGCTTGGTGGTGCCCGCTTGGCCCTCCCCCTTTCGGGAGGCATTGTACTACACTTGGCAGCGTCCATCGGTCCCCTTCCCAGCCCAGATGGACTGCCGACACAGGTATTGCGCACCCCAGGGGTCTCTGGGAGAGCTACCTCACCTCTCTTCGGGCGTGACATTCCTGGACACTCCCTTTGGGCATAGAAGCCCAAGACGTGACTGGCCCCCAGTTACAGACTCTGCGGAGTTGGACTCCTGGGGGAGGAGAGTCTTTTCCTTGGCATGTCTCTCTCTCTCTCCATTGCAGCACATCAGGCCCATCATGCTGCCTACAACAGGCACTTATGGTCTTTGCTAGGACAAATCCTAGCATCTGTGCCTGAAACAGAGCCAACCAGACAAGCCATTGCCCTCTCCGCATGTGGCCTGGAGCTTGCGAGGCACCAAGCAAGGGCATCATATGACACCAGTGAGGTGGTGTCCAGGCTAGCGGGGACAGCGATCTGCGTCAGGTGGACGACATGGCTTCATCTTACCCGGTTATCACCCATGGCCCAGCGAAGGGTGATAGCCTCCTCCTTCCAGGGAACCCACCTTTTTTCTCTCGCAGAGTGAGGCAGGAACTTCAGGGGCGACTTCCATCTCCCAGCCACAGGGAGACCCCACCTCACTCTGACCAATCCCAGGTCTAACTAGGCCTGTAATGATCTACCCCCTTCTGTGTCTCCTCCACAGGAGGCTGAGGGACATTCTTCCCTCAGGGAGGTACCAGGTCTCCTTCAGGGGCTTGGTAATCACCCACCAGTGATGAATGGTAAAGATTGACACAGATAAGATATGAAAATTACGTACCTACCGTAATTCTTGATCTTTCTGTGTATCTTCACTGCTTCCCACCCTCCTTCCTCTCTTGGGCCTCAGAGTCTGGGCAGTGCCTCCTCCCTGCTTGCCTTTCCCCAATTGAGGCCAGTTGTGAGCCTAGTCCTACTGGTACCTCTGAGCTCTCTGTTCCTTCTGGTGAAAGTGACAGAGGTTCACTATTGGGAGAGGGCAAGCAGGGGCACTTGTCCCTTCATGATGGGGGTCACCTGGGCCCTTTTCTTGCATTCCTCATGAGGACCCCTTCCTCCGGCTGTGGTCTGGACCTCTCTGAGAGTTCGAATTGCTAGCTCTGGTCTTCTCGTCCCATGGGATCCTCCTCGGGGCTAAAGCGATTGGGAGTGCCTTAGTGACCCCTAGAACCCTTCCTTTCAGAAGCTATGACTCCCTTTTTTCCCCGCTGGTTCCAGCTGACTTCTCCTATGCAGGGTCCCTCTCTGGATTGTATGATATATGTCTTAAGGAAGGTTCAACTTCCTGGCATCCTCTTCCCTCCTTCTGTTTCAGGGGTGCGTCATCTCTAGACCCTTTGTGCGGAGAATCTTTCTATAGGGGGTCCTGTCCCCTCCCCGGGATGTTTTTAAGGACAGGAGTGGGAGATGCTTGCCACCTACTCCACCTCTTTTGGGATGGCGGAGAGGGCGCCTTCAGTTCTGGTGCCCTGCCTTGCTTACTGTGTTCTGGACCTGTTGCCCAGTTAGGCCCCCCCAGTTTTCTCAAACCTGGGGATATTGTCTCCCGCTCCCCTTCTGTGGAGATATATAAAAAAAAAAAAAACTCAGGTGTGGCTCAAGACAGTAGTGCCCCTCTCCCAGGGGCCCCAGAGAGTCCTCTGAACCTCTGCTGGGGTGGTACAGTGTCTCCTTTTCCCTCTCCTCTTTATCTTTCCTTCTTTCCTATCCTCTTACTCTCCTTCCCTTACACTGTCCCTCCCTTGCCTGCCCTGAGGTTGGAGGCCCCTTGTCCCAGACCCCTAGGTTCTCCTTTCTGTCCTCTTGGCTGGTATTATTTCTTCTTCTGTTTATATCCTTTCCTTTTCCTATCTCTCGTACTCCCTTGCCCTGCTCTCTTTCTTTTCTCTGTTCCTATCTTCACTCTCCGGCATGCAGAACTGGGATGGAGGAGGAGCCAGTGTCGGTTACTGGCCAAACTGTGAGCGCCATGCAGTGCATCGTCCTCAAGGGCATGCCACCAACTCCTCCCCTTTTAAGAAAAAAAATGCTCCCAAGGGATCCTGCTCCTCCGGTCAGAACCCACCAGTGTTGAATGGTGAAGATACACAGAAAGATTAAGAATTACGGTAGGTACGTAATTTCATTTTGTGTTTTCGGCCTAGGGTTTGACCACCTGAACGCAGACTGTGAGATCTGTAAAAATGTTCCCAAGTCGACGCTTAATAAGTGATTGAACCGACTGAAGGAAAAGATGTCCGATAAGGCTGCTGACCCGGCCTCAGATAAACCGACCACTTCTCATTCAAAAGAAAAACCCAAGGAACCGTACGAATAGCCCTCTGACATAAGTGAAGGTTCCCTTGGAAGGAAGCGAACCTCGGAAACTGCCGCTGAACCGGCAACCACTACGAAAGAGAAAAAAGAAAAGCACTCGGGGAAGGAACCGCAACTGACAAACCTGACAGTTCCTACCACTGAGGAAATTGCTAATGCTATTAGAATAATTCAGTCGCTGCAAACTGGTACCGGTTTGGTTCTGCGACTTAGTTCACATCACCCATCAGTTCAAACTTCGGGTCCCAGTTCTCTTGAACACTACACTGATGTTTATGGTGATGATTATGATGAGGACTTTGGGGAGCCCCCTGAATTGAACGTTTCCCCTGATCCTCAGCGCCCTGATAGGGGACCTGAGGATTTTACCTCACATTTTGCTTTCATGAAGCAAGTGACACAAATTCTGGACCTCTCCACCCAGGAATCTACAGAGGAGGAGGAGGAGGAATCAGATATATGGAAATGATGGATGTACCAGCAACTAAGAGGCTGCTATTACCCATTCATAAGTCTCTGAAGAGACAAACCACAAGGATTTTGCAAACCCCCACTTCTGTATAGGAGGCAGTATAGCGCAGTGGTTTAAGGCTCTGAGCTGGAGACCTAGGTTTGAATTCCACAGCCCCTACTTGGATACTGTGTGACCCTGAGCAATTCACTTAACTTCCTTGTGTTCCCAGGTCACACCTGGAATCAAGCTTCAGCTTAGTGTGCTTCTCCTGGATAAACAATTTCCCCCTTCCCTTGTTCCCCCAGTGGACAAGAAGATGGATAGAAACTACTGGGTTGCCAAGGCAAGAGTTGAATTCCTCTTTGGGCATCCCAGTCATGAAGGGATGGTGCAGGCTGCTGCATGTGATAATGCAGGCATTCCTCTAGCATCACATCCCCAGGATAAGGATCCTAGGAAACTGGACTCGAATTGCCAAGAAATCTCATTTGGGTTCTTCTTCTTTGGCCATTAGGTAGGCCACTTACATGGCATATGTTTCCAGATATCAGAAAAATCTGTGGAACACGGTTTTGGAGATTGCTAAGGCCTGCCCTGCTCACGTGGCATCTGACCTAGCTGAGACTGCAAAAAGGGGCATAGAAGTCCTCCAAATACTAATTTAGAATGGTAGTGGATGACAATGACATTGCAGCCAGATTTATGGCAACTTCAGTGTCATTGCGGAGGTTTGCTTGGCTCAGGGCCACCAGTCTATCCCAGGACACCAAGGCAGAGGCCCTGGATTTCCCTTGTGAGCCCACATATCTCTTTGGTGAACAGACCGAGGCCTACATGAAAAAGATGGATGAATACAAGGTGACTTACAAGAGTGCTGCTGCTAAGGAAAAAGAAGCAACACCTCAAAAGTACCAGTGTAGAGGGGGTAGGGTTAGAACCCACTACAGACCTTTCTTCCAGACTCTGGCTCTCCCAGCCTACCAGCCACAGAGAGGGTACTTCAGAGGCAGGGGCAGTAGTTGGGCTGGCCCCAGTCCCCAGCCAAGTGCACAAGCAAAGCAGACCCCCTGAGGGGTCTGCCAGGGTCACCTCCCCACTCCCAGTAGGGGGCAGGCTGGCTCACTACCTCCAGGCTTGGAGTTTTGTTACCACGGACGAGTGGGTCCTGAAGGTAGTGAGCAAGGGTCTTGCCCAAGCTGAGGGCAAGAGTTTTCAGACCTGCCACGCCATCAAAAGTAATCCTATTGGCGGTAGCAAAACTGCAAGAGAAGGCGGTAGAGCCCGTCCCCTTGCCCCAAAGGGGAAATGGACTGTGTACTTAAGATACTTCCTCACCTTAAAGAAAACAGGGAAGTGGCGATCCACACTGGATCTCCTACATCTAAACAAACATTCGACAAAACCAAAGTGCAAAATGGTCACCCTGGCCACCCTTCTCCCTACACTCAGGCATGGAGATTGTCTGGCATCTCTAGACTTAAAGGATGCCTACTTCCACATTCCTATTGGGCAATCCCACAGAAAGTACCTCAGGTTCAGATTGCCATCAGGCCATTACCAGTTCAGAGCCATGCCTTTCAGCCTGACTTCTGCTGCAAGAGTGTTTACAAAGTGCCTAGCAGTAGTGGTAGCACACTTAAGGAGGAAGGGAGTTACAGTCTTCCCATACTTGAACGACTGGCTGGTAGTAGACCCATCACCCCAGCAGGTCAGAGATGCACTGACCACCATTCAAGATACCTTGCAGTTCCTAGGCTTCCTGGTGAACCAGAAAAAGTCAGTGCTGAGACCAGTCCAGCTCCTGGAATTTATAGGAGGGGAGTTGGACACATTAAAGGGAATGGCATTCCTCCCTCAAGGGAGAGTGGACAGCCTGGTACAGTTGGCCAGCTCCTTCCAACTGCATATTCCCAGACCAGCAAGGCACTTTCTCCAGTTGTTAGGACACATGGCTGCATCAACAGCAACAGTGCCAGGTTCCAGATGAGACATCCAGTTCCATCGCAGACATCTCAGATCTCACTGGTCACAGAAAAGGGATTCCCTGTCAAAAATTGTGCCAGTCACGGAAACTCTTCTTCAAGCTCTCCAGTGGTGGCAGGAGAAGGGCAGCCTCAGAGAAGGTGTGCCTTTCCTTCAGCAGCCACCATCAGCAGTATTAATAACAGATGCCTCCCTGCTAGGATGGGGTGCCCACCTGGGGGAGCACACCGCACACGGTACTTGGCTCCAGCAGGAGTCCCTGCTTCACATAAATCTGTTGGAACTCAGGGCAGTCTACCTGAGCATTCAGTCCTTTGCCACAATGCTGCAGGGTAAGATGGTTTTAGTCAGGACAGAGAGTACAACCACAGTGTACTATATAAACAAGCAAGGGGGGCACAAGGTCATCCCCCCCACCCCGCACAGAGGATATGAAAATATGGAATTTGGCGTACTCTCTGGGGATCTCCCTCTCAGTGTTTATTTCCCAGGGAAGGACAATGTCCTTGCAGATGCCCTCAGCAGGATCAACCAGAATCACCATGAGTGTCACTAAACAGACCAATCCTGCAACTTGTGTTCAGAAGGGGGGGCACCCCAGAGGTGGACCTTTTCGCAGCCGCAGACAACCACCAATTGCCACAATTCCATTGCAGACGTCCTGCAATGGGCACAGTCCCTCTGGATGCACTGCTGTTGGACTGGACAGGGACGTTTCTGTATGCCTTCCCTCCATTTCACCTGTTGCTCAGAGTTCTGAACAAGTTCATGGTTCAACCAGTGATAATGATTCTCATTGCTCCAGACTGGGCCAGGCAGCCCTGGTATTCACCGCTCCTGACCCTGTCAGTATCCAGACCAATCTCTCTCCCCTGGAGGCACAACCTACCGACCTCCTCACAGGGCAGGATCCTTTACTCCAATCTCCAGTCCCTCAGGCTCAAGGCTGGACTCTTGAGGACTTGGAGTATGCTGATCTAAACCTTTCTGAAGGGGTCCTAGAGGTCCTCAGAGTTTCTAGAAAACCCTCTACTAGGAAGACTTACATCTCTAAGTGGAGGAGGTTTTCTGTGTGATGCCAACAACAAGATAGACTATAGCCAGGCTGGCTTGTCAGTCAATTTGGAATATCTGGGACACCTTCATTCCCTCAGCCTCGGGCCATCTACCCTTAAGGTGCACCCGGCAGCTGTCTCTCCTTACCTCTCGGCGGGTAAGAGTTCATCCCTGGCAACGAACCAGGTATTCAGAAAGTTTTTCAAGGTCTGTTACACTTGCATCCCCCGCACAGGGAGCCAGCTCCTGCATGGGACCTCAGTATATGCACTGGCCAGCTAATGCAGTCACCCTTTGAGTCCGTGTCCTCAGCAGAGCTCAAGTATGTGACATGGAAAACAGTGTTCTTGGTAGCTGTCACTTCAGCCAGGAGGATGAGTCGGCTCCAGGCCTTGTCCACTGAACCAAACTATATTTCAGTCCGTAGGGACAAGGCAGTCCTCAGGACTAACAGGAAGTTTCTCCCTAAGGTGGTTTCAGATTTCCACCTGAATCAATCTGTCACTTTGCCAGTCTTTTCGACTGACCATTCCAGTTCAGGGGAATGTAGGCAGCATAGCTTGGATGTCAAGAGGGCTATCGACTACTACCTGGATTACACCAAGAGTCATAGGCAGAATAATACTCAATCTTTCCTGACATACAGAGAGGTGGGAAAGGCAAACCTGCCTCAAAGAGGACTATTGCACTCTGGATTGTTGCCTGTATTCAGTTCTGCTACAGCAAAGCAGGCAAAGAACCCCCTGTAGGCCTTAGGGCCCATTCTGCAAGGGGTACAGCTGCTTCTATAGCAGCTGCAAGAGATATTCCTTTGTTGGAAATGTGTAAAGCAGCTACCTGGAAAACTGTTCACACATTTACCAAACACTATATCCTGGCCAGAAGTGATGCCAGATTTGGCACAGCAGTGCTGCAGAACCTGTTTCCTAAATAGGTTCTCTGCCCTCCTCCAGATGTACTGCTTGCGTAGTTTGCATATGTCAGACTACAGTAAGATTTCCTGGAGTTAGAAGAAAACATTACTTACCATAGTGATCTTGTTTCTTCCTAGAGAATCTTACTGTATTCTGAGCTCCCATCCTACCTCCTCTACTAGAACCTATGGGCACTGCACTACCGCTGTCCTTGCTGTTTGAAACTTATGAGTTGTTTCTTGTTGGGGCATCTGTGACTTGAGTCTTAGTGATGCCAACACTCTTAAAGGTAAGGGGATTGTTTAGTTGGGGGGGTGCTAGTTATTTGTTAGGATAGTTTAGATAGTGTGTTCTTATGCATGCTCCGTAAGAATCTGACGGTTGCAGGCATACCTCTCAACCTTTTGTCCCCCAGATGTGGAACATTGCCTGTCACAATGTGGAACAAATAGGCAAAATATGGAACACTTAATCAAATCTTTACCTAAGAAGCTCAAAACACTATTAAAATGTTGCAATTATGTTGAGAATGTCTGTTATTAATTGAATAAGTTATTTTTTCCATCATTTACTATGGATATTTGCTTTCAAATGTTGACTCTGAATGTGGAACAAGTCCTCACAATGTGGAACAGGGACCTTTTCTGAAGTAAAATGAAGAACACTCCTCATAATGTGGTACAGTTGAGAGGTATTTGTTGCAGGATGTATTCCAGGGACAGTGGTTTGAAAACCAAGTTTGAGCCTAGCATTCCATCATTTGCATAGGTTCTATTAACCATTTCAGCTCCGGGGCAGTCCTATGATGAGACCATACTGCATATGTCAGAATACAGTAAGATTCCCTTGGAAGAAACAAGATTATTATGGTAAATAATTTTTTCTTCCAGATGGTCAATGTGAGCCATATTACACCACTCCTGGAGCAGAACTTGTGGTTTTGTTCCTCGGACCTTCATGATGCGTTCTTGCAGAACCGTGCAGAGACATGCCACCAAAATGGTGCAGGGTCTGCACCACGAAACGCATGAAGCTAGGCCCAGCCAGCTAAATTTATTTTCCCTAGAGCAGAGGGGACAAGATTGAGACATTTAAATTTGTTAAAGGGATCAACACAGTACAAACGAGGAACCTCTTCCGAGAAAACAGGGCTGCACATACTAGAAGGCACAACATGCGCCTGGTGGGAGGTAAATTCAGAACAAATGTTAGGAAGTACTTTTTCACGGAGAGGGTGATGGACCCTTGGAACAGCCTGCCACTGGAAGTAGTGGCAGCCAAGACGGTCAGTGGATTCAAAAAGGCATGGAATAGACAGTATAGTCACCTTAGCAAGACAAATTGATAGTGGGGGGTAGAAAACCTGGGCAGACTAGATGGACCACATGGTCTCCTTGTACTGGCAAGTTATTATGTTCCGTATTCCCATCTGTGGGTCCCACTGATGGGACCTTTGTTTCTAAATGGAAGGGATTGACAGCAGGAATGTCATGTCAGAAGAATCTAATAGATTTCTTTGACTGGGTGACCCAAGTAGTAGACCAGGGAGGTGCTGTGGACACAGCCTACTTAGACTTTAGCAAGGCATTTGACACAGTCCCAAACAAAAGATTAATAAACATGTTAGCCAGCCTGGCAGTAGGTCCCAGGGTGGTAACCTGGGTAAAAAATTGGCAGGACAACAGGATGCAGAGGGTAATAGTAAACAGAGTCCACTCCAAAGAAAGGGGGGTTTACTAGCGGGGTACCACAGGGTTCAGTACTGGGACAGGTCCTCTTTAATGCCTTTATAGGTGACATTGTGGAGGGACTGGAAGGAACAGTATGCCTCTTTGCAGATGACACAAAGATCTGCAACAGGGTTGATACACAAGGGGGGGTGGAAAGGATGAGAAGGGACTTGGCAAGGTTGGAGGAATGATCAAAAGTATGGCAGCTTAGATTGAATGCAAAGAAGTGCAAAAGTGATGCACCTGGGAAAAAAAACCCAAGGGAAGAGTACACAGTGTAAGTAAAGTAAAACTTTATTTTTAAAAGCGCTTTTCATAGTCAAAGTGCTGTACAAACATATTAAAACAAGCAGTTAAATTAAACAATCATATTTAAAATCATTCAGAATAAGCTTTAAAAAACAAATAAGTTTTGAGCTAAGATTTAAAAATTGAGACAGCCAGGCATTCTCTTATCCGACGAGATAGAGAATTCCACAGGGAAGGGGCAGCATAAGAAAATGCACGTGCACCAGATGTCTTCAAACAAACCCTTGGACTCTCTAGCAATCCCTCATCAGCGGATCGAAGTGAGCGGGAGGGGCAGAAGGGAGTAAGAAGATCTTGCAAACACTGGGGTCCCTGTTCATGTAGGGCTTTATAGGTCAGCAACCTGACCTTAAAGGTGATCCGCCACTGAACCGGCAACCAGTGCAGTCTGCACAGCACAGGCGTAATATGACTAGATCTAGATGTACTAGTCAGAAGCCTGGCTGCCGCGTTCTGCACTAGCTGCAAGCAGTGGATATCAACCCCCGACAGCCTTAGGTAAAGGGCGATGCAGTAATCAAGATGGGAGGTGATGAAGGCGTGGACCAATATGGGAAGGTCAGCCTCAGGAACCAGGTGTTTCACCCAGGTGATATTCCTAAGATGATAAAAGGAAGATTTGACAACGGCAGACACCTGAGATTTCAGGGGCAAACCATCATTAAAAAATAATGCCCAGGTTACGCACCTGGTCTGAGGTCAAGAGCTGGACACCATCAAGCCATAAGCCAGACGGAAGCCCAGTCCTAGGACCTGCCTTAAGGCGACCAAGGTCCACAACCAACACCTCGGTCTTATCCGGGTTTAACCTCAGCCAGCTAGTGCTCATCCAGTCTCTGATCTCGACTAGACAGCTGTTAAGCACGGAAATCGCATCTTCCTATCCGGGAATAAAGGACAGATACAGTTGGGTATCATCTGCATAGCAGTGAAAACCCAAACTGTATCACCTAATGATCTCTCCTAATGGCAGCATATAAACTGCAAACAACATGGGCACCAAAATGGAGCCCTGCGGTACCCCACAAGACAGGAAGAAGGCGTCAGAGAAATAAATTCCAGTGACAACCCTCTGTGTCCTACCTGTAAGGAAAGATTGAAACCAATGTAAAACTGTTCCAGACAGTCCACAAAGAAGCCGCAGGCACTCCAAAAGCACACCATGGTCCACAGTATCAAATGCTGCAGAGAGATCAAGAAGGACTAGAATAGTACGAGCCTTTTGATCTCTCGCAATTAGGAGATCATTTAAAACCTGAACCAGGGCGGTCTCAGTGCTATGTCTTCTCCTAAACCCAGATTGGAGAACATCATAGACATTGTGATTTGTAAGGTGATCATCCAGCTGCAGAGCAACCACCTTTTCAATAACCTTACCCACAAAGGGCAGGTTAAAGACAGGTCCATAGTTAGCTAAGCAGTCTGGGTCCAGGGACGATTTTTTTAAGGAGTGGTCGAATGACCACCTCCTTGAGGGGATCAGGAAAGACCCCCTGCTCCAAGGTCTTCCAGACAATTTCAGCAAGGTCGGGCAGATAAGATCTACACAACCTACTAATAGCGATGTAGGGCCCAGGTCCAGACTACAGCTGGTTGGTCATACAGTCTGGACGATCCTCACAGTGTCCACGAACTCCGGCCTGCTAAAGTCAAGCCAGGCAACACGGGCGCTCGCCTCCTCACGCCGATCTCCGCAATCCCTTAAAGAGAGAGCTGGGCCGATACCCGATCTAATGCTGGCAATCGTATCTGCGAAGAACTGAGCAAGCTCATCACACCTTATTTGTGAAAAAATCTCTACCAGACTGCAGACAGACTGGATTGCACAGTCTGACAACAGTCCGGAAGAGTTGAGCTGGTCTGTTCCGCGCAGCAGCAATCTCCCTGGACAGGAACTCTGCCTTCTTACGGGTGACTGCTGATTGATAGACCTCATAATGGTCCATCAACCTAAGCCTGTCAACATCAAGACCGGATTTCCGCAAGGTCCTCTCTAGCCTTCACCCCACTCTCTTCAGCTCCTTCAAGAACCCATCAACCCAGGGGGTTCTTGGGCGCAAAGTGAGTGGGCGAAACACGAACAGGAGCAGTTAAGTCCAGGGTACCACCCACCACATTATTATAGGCAAGTACAAGATCCCCTGGACTCATGCACTCATATGATAAACCTGATAGGTTCAGCACCGCCTATAGGCCCTCTGGAGTAATCCCTCTCAAAGGGAGGTACTGAACCATCTCCGTAGGGGCAGGCCTAATTGGGGGTGCCCCAAAGCTGAATCTTATGGTGTGATGGCCTGACCAACCGTTTAGTTCCACCTCCAGTCCCGTGATCTCCATCCTCAGGTGAAACACAAGATCTAATGAGTGACCCCCTATATGGGTAGCAGAGGTAACCACCTGTGTAAAGCCCAACATAGTCGTAAGTTGGAGGAGGTTATTCCCAAACTGCGAGAGTTCATCATCGATCCAGGCATTGAAGTCACCCAGAATCAACCATCTGGGTGACTCCAATGCCATGTTGATAATGAAGTCCGCAAACTCCTTCAGGAATTCACCATCCCCGGGTGGACGGTAGATGAGGAGAATCCTGAACCCTACACCTGCTGCCAGGATACACGCAAAAGATCGAGGTCAACCCACTGGAACATCCACAAGACCCAGCTCCATTTTAAAAAAGATGACCACACCCCCGCCCCTATGATCCAGCCTCAGGCTGTGTATCACCGAGAACCCAGCTGGAGCAGCAGATGCCAGAATAGGGCCTGCATTCTTATCCAGCCAGGTCTCGGTGATACATGCCAGGTCAGATATTGCAACAAGATCAGCTCTAGTAGTGGTTTTGTTCCTAATCGACCTGGCATTACATAACACCGCCCGGGCTGAATGGGTTTTCAAGGAGGATCCCAGGACCTGCCCACAGTTTGTGGAGCCCTTGGGTATTGGAATCAGGCAGGGAGTACCCCTTTCCTGTCTCCATTTCGCCCCAGGGCGTCTCCTAGTTCCCACTACCTCTGTCCACCCACCCTTCTCCATTCCCCCATTGTGCCCAGTCCATATGCCCTTCACTCACCTCCTCACTGTCCCCATCGCCTGACATCTCCTATAAACTTCGGCCGATAATAGGGGACAGTGAAAGGGGCGTAAATCATGGAGCACAGTGAGGGAATTATACCTGACCATCTTAACACACTCCCAGCACATCTCAACCAAAAATAAATAAACCCGAAATAATAAAATCACACTACCACACTTATAATTATTATCACCACACATACACAACCACCTCAAAACTGGGCACGTCTCACACAACCATACAACCCTATCAACCATTCATATACCATAACAACATTCAAATCATCAATAACACACAAATAATAACAACCAAATAAACAATCTAACTAAATAAATAGATTATTTCAGTTACAATCCAATTAGTCTTATACAAGTTTCAGTCCATTCCGATTCATGTAGTTCAATGCTACTCAGATTCAGTGCAATATCAGGAATCTTACACACATTAGTCTAAATCCAGCTTTTGCTTTATTGAGGGGCCAAGGGATCTCTCACTTCTCCTGGCAAACCAAAGCTCACTCTCAGACTCTGCTCCCACCAAGAGTCCAAAAGAGAGTACAGAAAATTATGAGGCAGTCCAGAAAAAGACAACATTCTCAGGAGCTAAACGTTTGTAGGGAGAGGTCAAAGATGCAGATTCCAAAACCAGGAGCGCTGTTAGTTTCACTTTTTAGCATAGGGGAGATAATCACTGCTCTAGGAGGTCACTGCCCCCAGTCGAGTCCGCAGCAATGGCCCCCAACACAGAATCCACTCACCAGCGGATCCCCCAGTGAACCTAGGATACACCAGTTACCCGAGCCCGTCCTTCAACAGGTCTGAAACCAGCGCCGCCCGCCCCGAACCCAGCCAACGGCAGCAACTACCCCGGGTAGCTCACATCAAGAGTCTCATGCCAAAACACACTCCTTAGTTTAAATTTCAAAATATCAAACTGTCAAGAGTATATTAAGGAGACAAACAAACTCCTCTCTGCTTCAAGAAATCTCACCACACCAGGATCAACAGAAATCGGTAGAACCAGCTTCTCCTCTCAGGTACTACAAAAAAGATCCCAACCACTTCGGTCCGACACTCCAGATCAAAATCCGGTCCTCAAGTCTTGAGTTTCTAAATCCAAGATAGCACTGGACACTGCAAAATCAGCCAAACTCCAAAAAGGGATTTTCCCCTAAAGCAGAATCCCGATCATAGATACAATCCAGGGGAAGCAACACACTATCCGTAGGCTCTATTGATAGTCTTAATACAGTTAAAGGGATCCCCAAGTCAGACTAATGACAGGGCTACTGAAACAATGAAACTACTAAACAGAACAAAAAATAATGTTAAAATACAACGTTAGGAGGTGCTGGAAGACGTTAAAATACCACAGAGCTCAAAACAAATAAATGAGCAATAAACATGGCACAATCACGGTTCGAACAGTGCAGTGACACAGCAGCTAGCCCAACACGGCCTCCATCTTGCCCCTTAAACTTTTCTGTTGGGGGGTATTAACGACAACAAAAATGGAAAGGGACCTGGGTGTAGTCATTATCAGATGACCTAAAGGTAGGCAAGCAATGTGAGAAGGCAGTAAGGAGGGCTGGGGGGACACTGGGATGCATAGGTAGAGGCATCACCAGTTGAAAACAGGAAGTTGTGATCACTCTGTACAGACAGTTGGTGAGACCCCATCTGGAGTACTGTGTGCAGTTCTGGAGACCTCATCTCCGCAAGGACATAGACAGGATGGATGCAGTCCAGAGGAGGGCAACTAAAATGGTGCAGGGTCTGCACCAGAAGCCATATGAAGAGAAACTAAAAGAGCTTAATATGTATACCCGGGAGGAAGGGGAAGGGGGCATGATAGAAAGTTTCAGGTACCTCAAGGGAATCAACAAAGTCCAAGAGGGTAGCATCTTTCAGAAAAAGAGATGTGCAAGAACAAGGGGGCACAATTTGAAGGTAGAGGGGGGACGACTCAGGGGCAGCGTGAGGAAGAGGGTGGTGGATGCATGGAACGGCCTTCCTGAGGAGGTTGTGGGGTCAAAAACAGTGGGGGAATTTAAGATTGCATGGGACAGACATAAGGTAATTCTAGTGAGAGGTAGGAGGAAGTAGGCTGTTGGTAAAACTAGGATCTGCAGCAGGGGTCGATCTTAACATTGTTTTACTAGACCAAACACTAGTGCAAATTGACCAGGGCTAATTCAGCTAACTCTCTACTTGCCCGTCTTGACTAGTGCAGATTTTCATGGCTGTTAATGAAATTAAAAAAGTCTTTACTTTAGCATTCTCTAGTCCTCATGCTAATCTCTCTCAATGTTCCAGATGGCCAGGTGTGATTAACAGCTCATTAGAGCTGAAGTTATCTGGCAGTTCAAGAGAGGGATCCTACAAAAGACTCAGTGTGAGTCATTATCACGCCACTGTTAAGACTTTCAGCTAGTGTCCAGGGTGTGATCAAGGGTAGAGTGCTGTCAAGTCACTAGGTTCCAGTTTTCTGAATGTGTCTATGTCTAACAATTTGTCCAATATTATTAAGACCAGTGCCCCTCATTTCTCTACATTTTGAGTGTTTGTATCCAACATTTCAGTGACAAAATGCAAAGAGGTATACAGGCCATCACTGAAACCTGGTGTAATGATAACCACGACTGGGAGATGGCCATACCTGGCTACAACATATTCAGAAGAGACAGAGCAGGCAGGAAGGGAGGAGGAGTGACACTGTATGTGAAAAATGACATAAGGGCCACAGAGATCCAGGAGGAACAAAATGGAGGAGAGATACTGTAGGTTAAGCTGGAAAGGAAAATGGGAACAGCCATCTGCACAGGTGTGGTCTATAGACCACCAGCCCAGGAGGAAGAAACAGGGAGTTGATGCTAGCCATCCAAAGGATGGCAGACAAGGTGAGAGGTAGTACTGGTTGGAGACTTCAATATTCCAGACGTGGACTGGAGCATCCCAGAGCAGCAGCATCAACTAGGAGCAGATTTATCCTGGACTCCTTCAGGGTGCCTTCCTCAAGCAACTGGTCATGGAACCAACTCGGCAGAAGGCAATACTGGACCTTGTGCTCACAAACAGGGACAGTGTGATGGGGTAACAGTGGGGAGCACCTGGGGAACAGTGACCACCAGTCATTGTGGTTTGAAATCACAGAAAGAGCAGAACCAAACCACACAAAAACACGTATCCTGGATTTTAGGGGGCAGACTTTGGGAAAATGGGGAGATACTTGAAAGAGGCATTAAGGGAATGGAACAGGAATCAGGGATTGAGGAACAGTGGGCAGTATTTAAAATGGGGATTATAAGAACAACAGAATTATGCATTAAGCAGGTTAGCAGAGGAAAAGAAAGAGGAGACCATTATGGTTTTCCAAAGGGTAGCAAAGAAAGTGAAAGCCAAAAGACTGCATTCAGGCAATACAAAAGACACAGGCAGAAGGGATAGGAGAAGTACCAGGAGAAGCAAAGGAGGCAGGGAGGTCAGTAAGGGAAGCCAAAGCTCAGACAGAAAAACACATTGTAAAATCAGTGGTTAAGGGACAAAACCTTTTACAGGTACATAAGTGAAAAAGAAGGACAAGGGAGGGATAGTTAGACTGAAGGGGAGGATGGGAGCAGTGTGGAGGATGACAACAGTAAAGCTGACATATTGAACAGGTATTTCTGCTCAGTCTTTACTAAGGAAGAGAGGGTTAATGGGTCTGAAGGAGTACAAGGGGTGAGAATGGTGCAGAAATGGACACAAGTCCCTTTACACGAGAAAGGGTCCTGAAGGAACTGGAAGTAATAAGAGTTGACAAAGCAATGGGGCCAGATGGGTGCACCCCAGGGTCCTTAAAGAACTAAGAGAGGTGGTGGCAGAACCTCTGGCTATCCTGTTTAGCCGATCACTGGAACAGGAGGTACCCAAAGACTGGAGGACAGCAGATGTAGTCCCCTTATACAAAAGTGGAACAAAGAGGAAGCAGGGAACTACAGACCAGTCAGCCTCACCTCGGTAGTGGGGAAGATCATGGAAGCACTACTGAAGGAGAGATTGGTGGAACATCTGGTTGTCAATGGACTACAGGACCCAAGGCAGCATGGTTTCACCAGGGGGAGGTCATGTCAGACCAACCTCATTGAATTTTTTGACTGGGTGACTAGAGAGGTGGATCAGGGAGGGCAGTGGACATGGCCTATCTGGACTTCAGCAAGGCCTTTGACACTGTGCCACATAGAAGACTATTACACAAACTGGGGAATATGGGTGTGGGCAGGACAGTAGTGTGGTGGGTAGGTAACTGGCTGGGTGGCAGGACACAGAGGGTGGTGGTAAATGGCTGTTACTCCACAGAGGGAAGAGTGACCAGTGGGGTACCACAGGGATCAGTGCTGGGACCGGTCCTATTCAACATCTTCATCAGTGACATTACTGAGGACCTAGAAGGCAGAATTTCACTGTTTGCTGATGACACAAAGCTCTGTAACAGAGTAGACACACCAGAGGGTGTAGACAGAATGAGAAGGACCTGCAGAAACTTGAAGAATGGTCAGGGGTTTGGCAGTTGAAATTCAATGCAAAGAAGTGCAAGATAATGCATATGGGGCACAAAAACCCTGGCACAATATATCAGTTGAGGGGTGAGGATATAGCATGCACCAAGCAGGAAAGGATCTTGGGGTTATCATCTCTGATGACCTCAAGGTAGGGGAAACAGTGTGACAAGGCAGCAGGTAAAGCAAATAGGATGCTGGGATGTATAGGCAGGGGCATCACCAGCAGGAAAGGAGGTCATAATTCCACTATACAAGACACTGAGGCCCCACCTGGAGTACAGTGTACAGTTCTGGAGACCATACCTACGTGAGGACATAGACAGGGTAGAGAAGGTTCAGAGGAGGGCAACAAAGATGGTGCATGGATTGCATCACAAGTCCTATGAAGACAGGTTGAAGGAACTGAACATGTACTCCCTGGAGAGAGGAGGGAGAGGGATATGATAGAGACATACAAGTATCTCACAGGGAGGAACAGGGTGCAGGAATACACTATTTTTAAGCGAAAAAGATGTTCCAGGACTAGAGGGCATGGGATGAAGTTGGAGGAGGGACGATTCAGAGAAACATGAGGAAGAATTTCTTCACAGAACGGGTGGTGGAAAAGTGGAACACCCTGCCAGAGGAAGTGGTGGGGGCTGAGACAATCATGGGATTTAAGAATGCATGGGATAGACATAAAGGAATTCTGGAGGTCAGGGTTAAGGGGCAGCAGACTTCTAGGAAAACATAAACTGAATTTACAAGCTCAAATGGGCAGACTGGGTGGGCCATAGGCCCTTATCTGCCGACACTGTGTATGTATCTGTGTATAGGATCGGCCCTGCAGGTGGTGGGTTTTATCCTAGCCTCACCATAACTTTTCTCTCCCCTCCAAATCTTTCAACTCTGTTCTTTCCCTGGACACCACTGCAGACCAGACTCTGAAGTGTGACCATCCATATATCCATAGCTGCCATTACTGGCAAGTGTTTGGGGTCCCCAGCTCTTCTAAATGGACCATGCCAGCCATCGCCATCCATATAGTTCCACCCTTATCCCACTCAGCATGTCCTTTCAGCCTAAAAACAAAGCTTTGGATCATGTATGGTACAAAAAATAAACCTTGATAAAATACATAATTTGAAACCTTGAAATAGGCATTCCTGGGGTGCATAGATCATCCTGTACAGAAATAGTATAGTGTTACGCCTGTGTACTGTTTCCCCTGGGCAGATGAAGGGACAATGTTAAAGGAAAAATCTGTTATTGTTGGGGCAGAGCATATTAAAATCAATGCTTTTACAAATAAAAATGTAATCGTTTTCTATTTCCCAAGCCCCTTAGGTTTGTCTAGCCCCCACCCCAAAGAAATCTTAGATGTGCTCCCGGCTCACTTGAGACTGTACAAAAATTTTGAAAAGTGCAGGTCTCCAGTTGACTGTAGGGTGGGGACCGAGAGTACCTTTCTCTGCCTGTCTCTGTTCATTGCCCTGTGGGTGGTGGTGACAGTGTGGTGAGGTGCATGATGATGTCAGCTATTGTGTGTGCAGAGCTAGGACTGCTGATTGAACATTTGCTGTTGTGATATCCTCTCTATGTTTGGTGTGGGGGAAGAAAGAGGAAGAGAGGAGGCTATGGTACAAAACAATGGGGGGGGGCTCAGTGTCTGTGATGGCATTGCAGTCTTTTTTTCTGCTGGGGAACTGGAAGCAATGTGGGAGCAGGATAAATGTGCAATAATCAGAGTATTTCTTGGCTTTGCTTGCATTGTTTTCTGTATGTTATCAAAATTTACCATTATAATTATGGGCTTGTGCAACCATCTGCGGGCTAGTGCAATTTTGAATCAACTAGCCCTGCTGGCTAGTGCAAAAAAAGTTAAGGTTGACCCCTGATCTGCAGCTTATCCAGTAGGTAGGAAAATGGGCAGACGTGGTGGGCCAAGCGGTCCTTATCTGCCGTCAGTCATATGTTTCTATGTAAGGGTTCTGTACCAGTTCCAGGTCATGCCCTTTGGCCTCTACTCTGCACCAAGGGTCTTCACCAAAGGCATGGCAGTGGTGGTGGCCCACCTGTGGTGCCTAGGGGTCAGAATGTACCCCTACCAGGATGACTCAACTGTAGCTGGTCCATCCATACAGGCAGTGGAGAGATCCACAGACCTGGCTCTCCTGACCTGCTGAAACTTGGGCCTGATGGTCAAACCGGACGAATCTTAACTGGTACCAAAGCAGGTGAACAGGGCAGAACAAACTCCCTGTGGGCCAAGGCCTGCATCTCAGCAGACCAGGCACAGGATCTTGCCTCCTTTGCCCAATCATTTCAGGTTGGGCTCTTATACCCTGCCTGGGATTTCTTACAGCTGCTGGGGTACATGGCATCCTGCACCAGCTGGGCCCGATGGCGGATGCGCCACCTTCAGTGGGTACTGGACCATCAGTGGTTCCAGCGCCTAGGCCACTTGGACCAGCCGGTCACAGTGACCCAGTCGATGTGGGATGCCATCCAACAGTGGCTGGTCCTGCAACATCTGGAGGAAGGAATCCCGTTTGTCTGCCTAGAGATGACCACCACGCTGATGATCGATGCATCTCTGGTAGGGTTGGGAGCACACCTGGCAGACCACATAGCCCACATATTCTGGTTGCCCATGGAGTTCCATCACCACATCAACGTGCTGGGGCTCCATGCAGTGTGCTTGGCTCTGACAAAATTTACTCCTCTAGTCAGGGATCAGATCGTGCAAGTCCAGATGGACAACACCATGACCATGTTCTACCTGAATGGGCAAGGCGGAATTCACTCCCTTCTTTAGTGTCAGGAGGCTCTCTGCATCTGGACCCTCATGCACAGCCTGGGTGCAGATGATGTGGCAGTTCATGCCGTAGGAGCAGATAGTTGGCTGGCAGATGCTCTCAGCGAGGTGGCCGAGACTTCACACGAGTGGTCCCTGGTGAAGGGGAATCGCATCCGCCTTCCTACAAGGTACCACACCATCCTCTCATAATTTGTTAAAAAGGGTAGCCAGTGGTGTCACTAGTTCTCCCCTTAGTTCTTTTAGAATTCTAGGGTGAATCCCATCAGGCCCCATTGCCTTGTCCACCTTGAGTTTTAGGAGTTCTTTCAGGACCCTTTCTTCTGTGAATGGACTTTGATCGACCCCCATCCAGAGTGCTTGATTGTTTGGTTTAGAGTCGTCCCCTCCTCTTCTTTTGTGAGTACTGAACAAAAGTATTCATTCAGTATCTCTGCCTTTTCACTGTCACCCTCTGCCCACCCCCCTTTATTAAGCCTCACTATCCCTCCCTTGGTCTTCGCTCACCAAGTACCTGTAAAGGGTTTTATCCCCCTTCTTAACTGAGTTGACAGTCTTTTCCTCAGTTTGGGCCTTTGCTATTCTAACTGCCTTCCTCGCTTCCTTCTGCTTTAACTGGTACAGTTCTCTGTCCTGCTCCTTCTGTGATTCCTTGTACTTTCTGAATGCTATCTTTTTCTCCCTAACCTTCCCTGCCATCTCTCTTGAGAACTATAGTGGTTTTTCCCCTTCATTTTGTTTTATTTGCTTCACACAAAGGCCTGTTGCCTTTGTGATGGCAGTTTTTATTTTTCCCCATTGTTCCTCCACCCCTCTTTCCTGCCCTTCTGCTAGTGCATTCCTTAGGCATTCTCCCATTCTGCCAAAGTCAGCCCTCTGAAAGTCCAGTACCCTTGCTTTTGTATGGCTGTGGGGGACATTCCCATTGAAATTGCATTGTGTACTGCAGTAACTCTGCTGCAGCATGCTGCAGAATTGGGTTTAATCCTGGCAAGCTTCACTCTATGTGGTCCCTACAGGATCCCTTTCATGGTGCTCAGATCACCCTTCAGCTGAAGGATTATTTTCTGACTTGGCCTTCCAGAAATCTGGTGGCCAAGGGGAAGTTGACAAGCTTCCAGACAAAGAGTCCAAAAAGATTGACCATGTGGCTAACAAGGCCTGTGCTGCTACATTGTTGGGTCCCTGTCAGGTGAGCTACGCTGTAATGAAGGCCAACTTTGTCCACTCCCTTTTGGTAGTGCTGGATGATGTCCTTCCTCGCCTTCCTGCTGACTGTCGAAATTGGTCAGAGATTAGGGTCAGTCGCTGGTTAAACACCAGTTCCAGGTGGTTCTGGTTATGGGTGACTTCTTTGCACATGCCATGGCAGCAGCCGTTGTGATGCATCGCAGGGCCTGGCTTAGGCTTTCCACCTTCATGGCAGATAGCCAGCACAGACTGGCCAATGCTCCCTTTCTGGGCACTGACCTTTTTCTCCCTGTGGGGTGGAGGGATATCTCACCACAACTGATAAATGTAGTGCCACCGTAGATTCTGTATCATCATCCTAGAAGGACCCAAAGGCACAGAAGCCTAAAAAAAGAAATAAAGGGCCTTTCAGCCACAGCAGCCTCGGCAGCAGCTTTAGCAGGGGCAGTACCAAGCCTGGTGCCTGAAGGCCGAGTTCACTGGCCAGGGGGCAAAAAGAGGTGGTGGCCCTCTGGCACCAGCGTCCAGTGCCCCCTCTAAAGCTGCCCAGTGGCGGGTTGAGGGTGTCATCCTCCTACCTGTCCTGTCCCTGACCCAGCTCCCAGTGGGGGGTTGTCAGCTACACTTCTGGCCACATTGGTGTGTCATTACTACAGACAAGTGGGTATTAGAGGTGGCAGACAGTGTGTTGCCTCTGGATTTTGAAGCTGTCCCGCTTTACCAATGTCACGCTCCTCGGGAGTACATGGTGTCACAGGACACACTGTCCGCCCTCAGGGAATACGTTGCTCAGTTCCTTGCCAAAGGAACTATAGCCTGTGTACCACACACCCTGGCAAGTCAGGAGTGAATGTCTAGGTACTTCCTGGTCCCACAACGGAGGGCTGGCACCCCATACTGGACCTGCCTGATGTAAACTAGTTCATGCAGAAGTGCAATATCCAGATGGTGACTCTGAACCAGATTATTCCATCTGTGGAGCAATGCCTGTGATTCTGCTGCCCGGATCACCAGGATGCATTTTGCCCGGATCACCAGGATGCATTCTTCCACGTCCCAGTCCATCCATCCCACTGGTGGTACCTTTGATTCTGCACAGAAAGGGTTCTGTATCACTTCCCTGTCATGCTGTTCATCCTGTCATCAACACCCAGGGTCTTCACCAAGTGCATGGCAGTGGTGGCAGCCTTCCTGAGGCACAAGGGCATCTGAGTGTATCCCTACCTGGATGATTAGCTGATTACTGGGTCGTCCAAGGAAGTCATCAAGTTGTCCGGAGATCTGGCCCTCCAGACTTTCTGAGACATGGGCCTGTTGGTCAGACCCGACAAGTCTGAACTGAACCCATCGCAGGTGATCATGTTCATCGGGACAGAACTAGATTCCCTGTGGGCCAAAGCCCAGCTCTCTGTGGACTAGGCTCAGGATCTTACCTCCTTTGCCTGATCATTTCATGTTGAGCTCTCGCACCCTGCCCAGCATTTCCTGAGGTTGGCTGGGTACGTGGCATCCATGTACCCAAGCAAAATCAAGGTCCTGTCACATGACTGCAGTCCTGCGGGGTCTGCACTGGCTGCTGGTCAGGTGGTGGGTTCTCTTCAAGGTGGGCTTGCTCAGTTATAAGGCCCTATACTTATTGGGCCCTGGCTACCTGTCGAACCGCCTTACCCCTGCCATCCCGGCTCGCTCCCTCTGTTCCTTCACCCAGTGCCTCCTGGCGGTTCCAAGGACTGGGCTGAAAACCTTGGTTGATCGCTCATTCGGGGTGGCCGGCCCAGTTCTCTGGAACTCACTCCCAAGATCTTTGAGGGAGGCCCCTGTGGTGGAGGTGTTCAGGAGGGGCCTAAAGACTCTCATTTTTTATCTACCTTTGCCTGCAGACCTATTTTAAAATAGTGTTTTGATGTTATTTAACATTTTATATAATTTATTTTTTGCTGATTAAACTGTGATTTTTTTTTTTACCACGTTAAACTGTACTACTGTATGGCACCCACAGCCCCTGGGATTGCGCGCCTAACTGAATACATTTTTACTTACTTTACTTAAACTACCAGCATGGTCCTCTGGGCCCATTGGCAAATGCTCCACATGCAGTGGGAGCTAGGCCAGCAATGGTCTTAGTGCCTAGGTTACCTGGACCAGCCGGTCCTTGTGACTCCACCTGTGTGGGATGCCATCCAGTGGAGTGTGGTACCATAACATCTGGAGGAAGGAATTTTGTCTGTCTAGCCAGAGCAGTCCATCACACTTAAGACAGATGCATCTCCGGTGTGGGGAACACACCTGGGAGACTACCAAGCTCACAGGTTCTGGTCAACCTGGGAGTCCTGTCACCAGATAAACGTACTGGAGCTCCCTGCAGTGTGGCTGGCTCTCACAGAATTTGCTTCTCTGATCAGTGGTCTGGTCATTTAGGTCAAGAGGGACAATACCACACAGAGCAGCAGAACAAAAGGGTAAACAGGGAGGAGAAGAAGCACTGTGGGTCAATTTGGAGGCAGGCAGTGGCACCACAATCCGCACAGGGGTTGTATACAAACCCCCCTCTCAGGGGAGGAAATGGACAAGGAAATGATAGAAAGTATATTTAGAATGGCAGATAAAGGGGAGATATTGTTGATGGGTCATCTGAATATGCCAGATGTTAACTGGAGTGCAGTTGCAGCAGCCACTTCTAAGAGTGGGGTTATTCTAGATGCCCTACAGGGGGCATGCCTTAGACAGCTAGTATTGGAACCCACTCGAGAGGGAGCAATCTTAGACCTGGTCCTCTCAAATGGAGATGGAGAGGATCACAGATGTAGAAGTGGGTAGCCATCTGGAACTAGCGACCATCGAACAGTATGGTTCACAATAAACACAGCTATAGAGTCAAGCCATACAAAGGCAAAAGTACTGGACTTCAGGAGGGCTGACTTTGTAAAATGGGTGAGTGCCTAAGGAATGCACTAGCAAATGGGCTGGAAGGAGGGGTGGAAAACAATGGGAATAATAAAACTGCCACCACAGAGGTAACAAGCCTTTGTGAAGCAAATAAACAAAACAAACGATGTAAGAAACCACACTATTCTCTCAAAGGAGGTGGCAGTGAAGGTTCAAGAGAAAAGCATTCAGAAAGTACAAGGAATCACAGAAGGAGCAGGACAGAGAATTGTATCAGTTAAAGCAAAGGAAGCTGGGAAGGCAGTCAGAACAGCAAAGGCCCAACTGAGGAAAAGATAGCCAACTCAGTTAAGAAGGGGGATTAAACCTTTTCTAGGTACATCAGGGAGCGAAGGAAGACTAAGGGAGGGATAGTGAGGCTTAATAAAGGGAAGGGGGGTGGGCAGAGGGTGACTGTGAAAAGGCAGAGATACTAAACAAATATTTTTGCTCAGTATTTACAAATGAAGAGGGGGAGGTACCTAAAACAGACAACAGAAACACTTTGGATGCAGAAGTTGATACCAGCCCATTTACAGAAGAAAGGGTTCTGAAAGAACTCTTAAAACTGAAGGTGGACAAAGCAATGGGGCCTGATGGGATTCATCCCAGAATTCCAAAAGAACTAAGGGTAGAACTAGTGACACCACTGACTACCCTCTTTAACAAATCATGGGAGGATGGGGTGGTACCTGAGGACTGGAGGAGGGCAGATGTGATTCCCCTTCACAAAAGTGGGAGCAGGGCAGAAGCAGGAAACTACAGACCTGTTAGTTTAACCTCAGTGATAGGAAAATGATGGAATCACTTCTGAAGGAAAGAATTGTCGAGTACCTAGAGGCCAGAGGGGCACAGGACCCAAGGCAGCATGGATTCACAGCGGGAAGGTCATGCCAGGCAAATCTAATAGATTTCTTTGACTGGGTGACCAAAGTAGTAGATCAGGGAGGGGCTGTGGACATGGGCTACCTAGACTTTAGCAAGGCATTTGACTCAGTCCCACACAAAAGATTAATATACAAGTTAACCAGCCTGGGAGTGGGTCCCAAGATGATAGCCTGGGTAAAGAATTGGCTGGAGAATAGGACACAGAGAGTAACAGTAAATGGATTCCACTCTGAAGAAAGGGGGGTTACTAGTGGGGGTGCCGCAGGGTTCAGTATTGGGACCAGTCCTCTTCAATGTCTTTGTAAGCAACATTTCAGAGGGACTGAGGAAAAGTATGTCTCTTTGCAGATGACACAAGATCTGCAACACAGTTGATGCACAAGGTGTGGTGGAAAGGATGAGAAGGGACTTGGCAAGGTTAGAGGAATGGTCAAATGTATGGCAGCTTAGATTTAATGCTAAGAAGTGCAAGGTAATGCACCTGGGAAACAAAACCCAGGGAAGAGTACACAATGGGGGGGTGAGATACTAACAACAACAAAAATGGAAAGGGACTTGGGGGTAGTCATATCAGATGACTTAAAGGTGGGCAAGCAATGTGAGAGGGCAGTAAGGAGGGCTGGGGGTATACTGGGATGCATAGGGAGAGGCATCACCAGTAGAAAACGGGAAGTTGTTATCCCTCTGTATAGAGAGCTGGTGAGACCCCATCTGGAGTACTGTGTGTAGTTCTGGAGACCCAGTCTCCGCAAGGACATAGACAAGATGGAAGCTGTCCAGAGGAGGGCAACTAAAATGGTGCAGGGTCTGCACCAGAAGACACATGAAGAGAGACTAAAGGAGCTTAATATGTATAGCCTCGAGGAAAGGAGGGAGAGGGGGTCATGATAGAAACTTTCAGGTACCTCAAGGATTCAACAAAGTTCAAGAGGTAGCATCTTTCAGAAAAGAGGTGTGCAAGAACAAGGGGCACAATTTGAAGATGGGGGGGGCGGCTCAGAGGTAATGTAAGGAAGTATTTTTTCACAGAGAGGGTTGTGGATGCATGGAACGGCCTTCCGGAGGAGGTTGTGGAGTCAAAAACAGTGGATGAATTCAAGCATGCATGGGACAGCCATAAGGCAATTCTAGGGGTTGGGGGTAGAAAGAAGTAGGCTGCTGGTTAACTAGGATCTGCAGCTTATCCATTAGATAGGGAAATGGGCAGACTGGGTGGGCCAAGCGGTCCTTATCTGCCGTCAAATTCTATGTTAGAGGATAATGTATGGTTCCTTATCTGCAACAGGCTTGTGTAGCCACTGAGGGAGGTTGCCATGGCGACCCGTGTAAACCTGGGGCGGGCTTGAGGTTTCGATCGGCACCATACCTCGAGGTGGTTACTCAAGCCAGTTGCAGATAAGGAACCATACATTGTCTTACATAGTGTAGTGTACTGTCTTGCTATAAACGTGACCAGGACGCCAAGTTTGCAGTATGAGCATGGCACAACACCTCCCCCAAAACATACACACACAGCTCAAGAGAAATAAAATTCAGCACTCACTGTGGAACGAGGTGTTTTTACTATGGAAGTCTGGCAGCATGTACAGGAACAGCAGTTGTTTTAACTAACTAACTCGATTGCTGAGAGAAAAAAAAATGCATATTTTTTACACACAAAAGTCTTAATAATTCCGCTACGGCGGAAGCGTGACGCCACGTTCTGTTCACATGACTTCCTCTGACCCTGCAGAAAGAAAACAGAAGAGGACATAAATATTTGAAACGCTGTGAACTGGAAGTATTTTCTATTCTCTGGTTTGCTAACACTTACCTTATTCGGACTCTGAGGTACTCAAGTCATGGATCACTGCAGCTCTTCTTCTCAGACCGCTAAGGTACTTGACTATTTTCACATTGAAGCCTTGGTGGAATATACAATTTGCACCAAAAGAGAAGTTAGAAGGGTCACCATTCTGAGCTTTTTTGGGCTGGAGAGGTTGAATTTCAGTCTCTGTGGATAGGCATTCAGAGGCAGACGATGTTGATGCCTGTATAGTTGCTCCGCTGAAAATAACACTATTTCTTTTCTGTTTATTGTTAGACAAGACACTGTAATTATTTATTGATTGAAGTGCCTGGAGACTTGTTGCACCTCTGTGGGTGGCAGGTACAATGCTGTATAAGTCTCTGTATTGCAGTTTTCCGGGTTGAATGATTTGTTATCCTTTTGTCTTCTGGTAAACCGGCTTGTTTTTTAATTGTCTGCAACATACCTCTGATTTTATTCTCCCACACAGCCATTGCTCGAAACCGTTTGGACGTTCCCTGGCGCATCAGGGTGCTCTGTGTTTAATGGTCTCTGTGAGGCATATTTTATAAAGGCTGCTACAGGACATCTATCAGGGTTGTCTTTGTTGGCAAACATCCTTGGTGTTATGGCATGAATGTCTCTCGGGTTTTCACCTACTCTTGTTTTGGTCTTACGCGCGTTATACTGGATAAACTGTGTGCCATCTGTGTCTGTCAGAAGCTGCAGGTCCCCCATCTTAGACCATACTGTTCAGCTGTATGGAGGGCAAAGTATAACCCATTACTAAAAAAATTAAAAAAACATGTTTAGCAAGGATGTGGCATTGTGGAGACCAAGTGTTCCAGTGCTGTACAGCAGGTCAGTATCTGTCTGGGAAAGAGCTTCTGATCGCTGGGGTTTGTTACCTTTCCCCAATTTCTTGAGATACTTCTGCTTTGCTGCTAGTGTTGTTAAGGTTTCACGGAAGTCTGAGGTGTTTCCGTGAAATATTGAATGACCGTATGTCCCTCTTACTAGGTAGCGGTCTATGCTGCCAGTTATGCCACGGATTGTGCTTGGCTCATATTGCCCACCATCTATCCCCTTCACTTTAAATATAAATTCAGTAACTTATTTGTCTAGATCTTTTACTGGTATTTCTGTTATCTTACAGATTTCTCCAGCCACAGCTAGGAAACTTTTAAACGCTTTCATGTCCGCTTCAGTTTTTTTCAATGTGCGTGAATTTTCTTGGTCTTTTACAAACCTTTCTCTGTCTGACCGCTCCTTCGAGAATACCGCGGCTGCCATTTTCTCAATATGTAGTGCTGTGTGAACTGTCAGATTGCCGTTTGAATCACACAGCGCTACTGACTGCATCTGCGTTTGTCTCAAGACTGCATTCCTGACATTCTTTTGCTGTTGTGCTGCGGTAGATATGTAGCTGAAGCAGCACTCGCTGCTGCAACTGCACATAATCCCCCACCTGTCCCTTATCCTCACCCCCTAGACTGGGTCTGCCCTGTCTACTTTTGTTGTATAAACCTGGGGTCTCAGGCAACATCTGCTGACTAATGTAATAAAATATCTCTGGTTGCTACCTGACGTGGTACTCGTGTACCCATATTATGACTACTGTGATCTACCCATTACCAAGCGTGTACCACCAGTGAATGTCTGTAACACTGGTTGCTTTTTTAATCTAAGCGTTATGAACTGTACTGTTTTGTTTGCTGTGATGTATTGCTCTCTTGATGAGGTGCCTTTGTAAATGAGTCTTTGACTCAAAGGTCTGTAAACCGATGATCTAATAAATAAAATAAATAAAGCACAACAGCAGAATGACGTATCTACTGAAGCACAACAACTCTGTTGCAGATATGGATTTCTGTGTATAAAAGCATTCCACCATACATTATAACCATGTTCTGCCTAAACAGGCAGGTCGGAACATGCTCCCTTCCCCTGTGTCGGCAGGCTGTCCACACCTGGATACTTGTGTACAGCCTGGGTGCAGATGATCTGGTGATTTTTGTTATGGGAGTTTACAGTCAGTTGGTAGATGCTGTCAGCCTGGTGGAAGAGATGTCACATGAGTGGTCCTTGCATCAGGAAGTAGTATGCCACCTGTTCTTCCAATGGGGTACCCCTCTGGTGGACCTGGTCGCCTCCTGGAAAAACAGAAATCTGAGGATGTTTTGTGCCTGACCCCCACAGTGCAGGATACTGTTTGGGGATGCCTTCACATGGCTCTGGACCCCAAGCCTTGTGTGCACTTTTCCTCCCTCCCTTCCTCTTGACCTACAAGGTGGTGGTCAAGGCCCAGAAGAACAAGTTGCAGATGATCCTGATAACTCCAGACTGGCCCAGACACTTCTGGTACTCAGATCTCCTGTCTCAGAAGCAGGCCTCCACCGCAGTTGTCTGTTCACCAGGACCTACTGACCAGACAACAGGTGAAGGTCCTGCACCCAGACCTTCCTTCCCTGCTCCTCTCAGCCTGGTTCCTGAGTGACTAGAGTTCCAGGCCTTGGGTCTCTCAGAAGATGTGCTCTGCGTTGTGGAGGCCTCTTGAAAAGAGTCTTGCAAATGCTATGTATTTAAGTGGAAGAAGTTCGTAATATTGTGCCAGGGTGAGGAGCTTTGAATCCCTTGCTTGCCCTTTGACGAGCATCCTTGATTACCTCTGGTCCCCTCTCTCGGTCCTGTGTGCAGTGTCCCTGAAGGTGCCCCTGGCAGTCTTCAGTGCTTGCTGATCGCAAGCTGGTAAGCAGACGGTGGCCCAGGAGAAGGTGGTTGGGCCCTTTTTTAAAAAGGAACTCAGCAGTATACAAGTAAAAACACGGGAGGTATGGGTCCCGATTAGCAAAACACATCAGCCATACATTTTTTTGAATACCTTGCACTGTTCAAATCTCTAACTGTAATTGGTTGATCTTGCAACCTTCCGCCCACCATTATTGTCCCAGAGTCCCCTGCAGCAAGCCCTCTGATGACGCAGACGACCTAAGCCACGGGAAACACCTATCTGCCACTATAGGTGCCCGAAAATCGTAACAGATGTGAAGCACATGTTCACACTTCTAACCCTGGTACCGATAGACCAAGTCAAGGGCTTGCCTTAGTCGATTGGTACCAGGGTTAGAAGCGTAAACATGCGCTTCAGATCTGTTACTATTTTGGGGCCACTATAGTGGCAGATAGGAGTCCCCCATGGCTTAGCCCATCGGTTTTGTCATCAGAGGGCTGGATGCGGGGCACTCCTGGACAGTAATGGTGGGCGGAGGGTCGCAGGATCAACAAGAGAAAGATACAGATTTGAACAGTGCAAGGTATTTAAAAAGTGTATGGCTGGTGTGTTTTGCTAATCAGGACCTATAGGTCCAGTGTTTGTACTTGTACATTGCTGAGAGTTCCCCTGGGCCTTGACCACTTGTTCCTCTGGTGTGTGAGCCACGGCTACTTTGGGATTTACTGCTGGTGCTGGCTGTGTTCATGGGCAAGCCATTTGAGCCTATGTACAGGTGTGAGATGTCACACCTCTCATGGAAGATAGGCTTCTTTGTGGCTGTCACATCATCCAGTAAGATTAATGAGCTGTGGGTGCCCTCGATGCGGTCTGCTTACCTGGTCTGCCACAAGGACAAGGTTGTCCTGTGCCCCCACTCGAAGTTCCCCCCAAAGGTTGTATTGAAGTTTCACCTTAACCAGGTGATTAACCTTCTGGTATATTTTAACAGCTCATCTTCAGAGGCTGGCGGCAGACTCCATTCTTGGGACTTGCAGAGAGTGATCACTTGCTATAAAGAGTGCATACCTGGAGTTCGGGGTGAGACTCACCAGCTGTTTATAACACACACTGAATCCACACTTGGCAGACCGGCAGCAAAGCGGACAGTTGGCAGGTGCATAACATCCTGCATCGACCTCTGCTGTAGCTTGACTGGTAGGGAGCTTTCCAGAGGGTTTAGGGCTCATTCCACTAGGCATACCACTGCGTTGGTGGCTGCTTCCAGGGACATTCCCATACAGGAGATCTGTAGGGCTGCCACCGTGCGTAAAACACACATTTTTTTTTATCCCATTACAGCATCAACATCATGTCATGTTGGGATGCTGTTTTTGGGTCCTCAGTTTTCCAGTCTCTGATAGGTTAGTGACCTGTAACCATAGATCTTGCATGGAGTGGTCTCTTGCAGTAGGAAATACTTTTGGATATCCAGCAGAGGTCACTGTGGCGCATGGCAGCTCTTCTAGAAGTTTTTCACCAGGGACCGCCCACACATGACATCAGCTTCCTGTTTCTTGTATAAGTGTGGGCGGTCCACGGTATACTCGGTTCATTTTCCCGCCATCTTCAGCTTGTGCAGCAGCTAGTACAACTTCTATGTAGCAGTCATCAAGAAATTTGTAACTGACAAATGTTGACTGATTCTTCAAAGAAATAAGCTTTATTTCGTTCCTGCCATTGCAGTAGGAAGATGTATCGCTTTGACAATCACATACTTTGTGTAAGGTGTCTGGGACCCACACACGACACCAGATCTTACTTCGAGAGGGCTCTTGCAATATGTAATTACATATAGGACTGATGCCGGCCGGCGTCAGGACCCAACGGAAAAATTTCTAGCTAGCAGTCTCTGGCGGACCGCCCTACGTCAGGTGACAGGCGTCATTGGCGTCAGTATAAAGGGGCGGTCCCCCACGCCCGCCTTCCAGTTCTTTCCTGCCATTAGCTCATGTCAGCGCCTCGCGGTAAAGTTCAGCGCTCGTCAGCTCCGTCACCGGTAGTATTTACCATAGTTTTTCGAATTATCAGACTTAATCGTCAGCCTTTCGTTGGTGTATGTCGTCCCCTACACCCTCCGAGCATACAAATAAGTGCGACTCGTGCAGCACCCAACTCCCGCACAAGGACGGCCATTCCCAGTGCCTTTTCTGTCTGGGCCCTGACCATCAGATGGAGAAGTGCCAGCACTGCCTTAAATTTAACGCCGCCACCCGCAGACGGAGGCAGCAGTCCCTGGAGGCCCATATCCTCAAGAAGATGTCCTCCATGGAGAAGGAGTTGAAAAAGCTCCGGCAGGCGGCCACTTCCCCCCCGAAGGCCATCGTGAAGAAGGACAAGGAGAAGCTTTGGGACAGGCTCCTCTCTTCCACGCGACTCTGGCAAGCGCCATGCTCAAATAACGTCCCTCGAGGACCACTCCACTATAGCCATCTTGGAAGTTTCCAAAGCAGCATCGGCTTCGCCCGTCTGGCTCGCGCTCGGCCCTTGAGCGCCTCCGGGCTGTTGAGGCCTCCACTCGGTAAAGCCGTCCACTGTCGCGGCCTACTGGTTCGGCGGCTCTGGTAAGCCAGGCGTCAGCTCCTCTGGCCGCCCGCATGGGGGCCGGTCGATCAGTCCTCGACCCTTCGGGCGGTGCAGCTGGCCACCCTCGCCCGACCAGGCCGCCCTCGCCCGCTGACCTGCCTCGGCAATGGGTCCCTTAAGTCGGACGCTGGCTCCTCGATGTCCGCCTGGACCCGCTGATAAGTTGGGCGTCGGCGACCGAAGTCCGTGCGGCGGGTGAGCCGACGTTGGACCCTCTTACGTCTGCTGTTCCCGGCTCCCCGCAGCCTTCGCTGCCCTCCGGGGACTCTGGTTCTCCTCAACCTGACCCTGGGGATTTTTCCCCACCATCCCCAGGAGATGCTGAGGTGCCTGCTGCGCCCCCGTCAGGCATCCCCCCCGCTGGGCCGGACGACCTGACGTCGGTTCCCCGGATGATGGCTCCGACGCCGGTCATACTGATGCTGGGCGACATCCCTCCCCCAGATGCCACTCCAATGCCGGGCCCTCCACCCACCGGGCCTTCTGCTCCAGGCCCACCCGCTGGTCTCCGGCAGGGCTGTCTGCTCCGTCAGACCCCCCGACCCCGGGTATCCGACTCTGTCTTATCCGGCGCCGTCTTACCCGGCTCCGCAGTATCCGACCCCCAGTACCCAGTGCGCAGTACCGGTACCTCACTACCCGGCCTTGGGTTACCCGCGTCAGATTGCGGAACGCACCCTATAGAGTACCCTCTTATCTGTGTCCCCTCCTCCTCCTACTCCACCACCCCCTCAGCCGCCGGTGGACTTGAAGGAGACTCTGGCCTCCTGGTGGGCTGAGGCCAAGGCTCAGCTCACCAGAGAGGTGGAGAGTTGTTTCCCGGTGTCGGTGCCAGTTCCGGCCCCCGTACGCCCCAGACGACAGACTCCCTCCCCACCTCCGGATACCAGGGGCGAGCCTTCTGGTTCCAGGGCGGGACATGACACGCTTCCCCAAAGGCTTCCTAAGGGGTCCGTTCCTCCCCCATGCCAGGAGAGGGAGTCTTCTTCTTCCTCTTCCTCCTCAGATGACTCCAATGGTTGTTCCTACCCGGACGACGAGCCACGCTCTCCAACCAAACCCAGGCCTAGGACTCCTCCGAAGTCTCCTCCGGCGGATCCTTCTTTCTCGGAGTTGCTGCGCAAAATCCAGGAAGTTCATAAGTGGCGCTCTTTGGAGCCGGACCCACAGCGTAAGAAACTCGCTGAGCACCTGGATCTTCCCGAGACCGCTCTGACCTTGGTGCCACCCTGGATTGAGCCTCATGCCGACCTTGTTTCCACCATTTGGGAAGCAACGTCTGCATTAGCCCCTTCTCGGAGTCTAATAGGCTATACCAGGCTCCCGAGGGTGTTGACTTCCTTGATTCTCACCTCAAGCTGGCTCGGTTGTGATTAGCACCGCTCATGGCCGTCAGCTAATCCGGCATTTGAGCTCGTCTCACCTGACAAAGAATCCCGTCTTCTGGACCAGTACGGCAAGAAGATCTGTGCTTTTTCCTCTGGGTATTAGGGCCCTGAACTATGTCGGTCACATGGGGGATTACCAGAAGGCGATTCTTAGTGAGGTGTAATCCAGTTGGACTCCATTCCTGACTCTCAGGTTAAACGGGAAGTGGCTGACCTTGTCCAGCCAGTCGGCACGAGCCGTTCCCACGTGCGATGCGATTGGACACTGCTGGTAGGGCGTGGCTTTTCGCCCGTGGAAGCTTATGGCGTCGTCGTGTGGCTCCGTGTCAGGTTTGGTCCCGGAAGTGCAGTCCGCTATTCAGGAAGCGCCCTTCCGGCGTTCGGTGCTGTTCGGTGGTGATGTCAAGGACATTATCACCGATCTGCAGAAGAAGGGAACTGAACTGAAGTCTGTGGACTTCATGTACAATCCCTCTTCAGCGCAGCGTTGTCCCTTTCGCAGGTGGAATCGGCAAAGGGCGAAACCACAGGGAAAGCTGGCCAATAAATGTCGGGCCCCTCCGGTTGCCAAGCCCCCACTGCCCAAAAATGTAGCGGGAGCTTCAGCTGCCCCACACCTCCTGACTCCTTTCTCTCCCACAGCCTCTGGCGTTTCCAGAGGAACCGGTAGGAGGGAGGTTTTCCCTCCATCTCCCAGGTTGGGAGAGGATAACGTCAGATTCCTGGGTGCTCCAACTCATTGCAGAGGGACACTCAATAGAGTTTCTTCAGAACCCCCCTCGACACTCTCCCCCAAGATCGTCGTACTCGCAGGAACATCATCTTCTGGTCCAGGAAGAAATTTCCTCCCTTCTCTTGAAGGAGGCGATAGAACCCGTCCCTATTCCATTTCAGAGAATGGGGTACTATTCTCATTTCTTTCTGATCCTGAAGAAAACAGGGGACGTGAGGCCGATTCTCAACCTCAGCTCCCTGAACTTGTTCGTGGAGTACAAGAGGTTCAGGATGCTCTCGCTGCAGAGCCTCCTGCCCCTTCTCCGGCCAGGACAGTGGCTGTGCACTTTGGATATGCAGGATGCCTACCTTCATATCCCTGTGCACCCTTCCCACTGCAAATACCTGCATTTTATGTTCCAGGGGGACCACTACCAGTTCAAGGCCCTTCCATTTGGTCTTTCCTTGGCGCCCCGAGTGTTCACCAAATGCCTTTCGGTGGTAGTGGCCTACCTGCATATCCAGGGGGTGCAGGTTTTCCCGTACCTGGACAATTGGCTCCTGGCGGCCCCGGAACTCCTGCGCTTCCTTTCCCTTACCCAGCAGGTCTTTGCCTGCCTGGGGATTACCATCAACCAGGCCAAGTCCCATCTGATCCCGTCCCAGAGGCTCCTGTTTATCAGAGCGATCCTGGACACGACCTCTGGCATGGCCTTCCTGCCACCAGACAGGGCAGCCACTCTCCAGGCCCAGGTCAGCCTGTTGTCCAGCCGCAGGCGGGTCAGTGCCAGGTCAGTCCTTCGCCTCCTCGGGCTAATGGCAGCTGCGATTCCAACAGTTCCTCGCGCTCGGCTCCACATGAGAATCTCTCAGTGGACACCTCGGTCTCAATATGATCAGCTAGTGGACGACCTAGATCAACTTGTCCTAGTCTCCACTCCCATGGCTCGGGACTTGCAGTGGTGGATGGTTCAGGAGAACCTCTGCCGGGGAGGTCCCTTCGCTCTCCCTCCCCTGCAGGCGTTGACTACGGACACCTCCGGCGGGGTTGGGGAACCCATCTCGGTCCTCACAGGACCCAGGGCTCCTGGTCCAAGCTTGAGAAGTCCCTTCACATCAATGTGCTCGAACTAAGGGCAGTACTGTATGCTCTTCAGGCTCTGCATCTGTATCCGTCTCCCGGTCACCTAGCTGTACAGATGGACAATATGTGTGTGGTCTGGTACATCAACAAACAGGGAGGAACTCGTTCCTACACCCTTTGCAGAGAGGCGATGCAAGTCTGGGATTGTGCAGTGCAGCACAACCTTCACCTCACGGCATCTCACGTCCCGGGGGTCGAGAACACGCTGGCAGACAGGCTCAGCTGGTCATCTGCTCTAGCTCACGGATGGGAACTGGATCAGGGGTCGATGAGCGATCTTCCCTCGCTGGGGAACTCCACAGGTAGACCTGTTGCATCCCCTCAAAACCACGAAACTTCCTGTCTTCTGCTCGCTTACTCCAGGGCTCGGCATTTTTTGGAGAGACGCTCTGTCTCTAGACTGGAAGGGCAGATTCGTCTATGCCTTCCCACCGATTCCACTGATTACGAGGGTCTTGCAGAAACTCTGTTCGGAAGGAGTTCGAATGATTCTGATTGCTCCTTTCTGGTGTTCAAATAAAACTCCAGAAGACACTGTACAGGGGCGCAGCAAAGACCTTTTTATTACTAGATAAGCTAGTGATAACAGCTTACAGACCTTCCACTACTGCCACAGGAAGTGCTCACCCACAAAAACTTCCCCCTTACTGGAGCACCTGAAACTAAGTCCCCAGGTACCGTAATTACATGTGTAGAAGGCTACTTAAAATAAAGTTAACTTAACAATCTCCACTTTCTTTAAAACTACGTTTTAGCCCCCCTTTATAATAGCAAAGTTTAATGTCCACATGGCCAAAGTATACTTCTCAAGCTGCCACATCCTTTACTGAGTGCTTTTAGAAGCACAAGAGCCGATGCTCCCTCTTTGTCAACAGTCAGCCAGTTGTTCCTTCGTAGACCAGAGAACATGCTGGACCTTCTTGGCCTGGATAAGTTCTTAATGCTACTGATTTCAAGACGAAGCCTTTCTCTGAAACCAACTTGGTCGACTTGATAGGCATCAACTAGTGAATGATTGGTCCAACACATGTCACAGGTAAGATGTGTTTGGTACCACCGTAGTGAGCTCTGAGAGAGCATTGCCAGAAAGATGGCATTGTCAATTCCTCAGCCAAAGCAAGGGTTTCCCCAGCAAGCGTGCTCTGGACTACTCTTCTTATCCTTTTGACTGCCAGGAAAGTGGTGAAAAGCCGTCCTTCACCCATTAAGATAATCAGGTGACCACCCTGGTACCCCATCCGGGAGGTTGCCTAGTGATGCATCACTAAAAACTACCAATTTTAAGGAGGCATCTTTTCCCAAACATTGAAATTTAAAGTCACTTGTTCTGATTTCAGTTTTCAACAATTTTGTTTGCCTCATGTATGGTTTGAACAGTGGCTTGTTTAGTTTGGGCCACAGTTGCAAAGCATCAAACATGACATCAGGTCTGCTCTGTCATAGCAGCCAGAGAATTTGGCCTGTCTTTTGACCTCAGTTGATCCTTTTCACTTTCAGTGAGAGGATCATCATGGTCTCTTGACTCTTGTGGAATCCATGTGGCTGGGATGAAGATTTTGTATGTAGTGTTGCTGTTATTATTGTAACTTTAATACGATTTTATCAACCATATTGAACTCCATGCCGCGTAACTTAAAAGCTATGTCATGCTCCTCATGCCCAGTCTTAGACATTTAAGTGTGGTATTACTGTTGTGGCAAAATTATGTGAGCCACCCCAAGTGAAGTCATCAACATGGCAAGCAAGCACTCTAGCTACATTGATATCTTGATCTAACCAGTAGAAGATGGCAGGATCCACTTGTGACATTTTTCCACCTGTATTCAGCATAGTTTCTTTAACTTTGTTGTACCAGTACAGAGGTGCATCTGCCAGACCATAGACACACTTTTTAAGTTTCCACAGTGTTCCTTCACCTTTAGCTTCAGGTGGAGGTTTGATATAAATATCTTGAGACAACTCTTGTTCCTTGGCAGGAAAGCCAGATTTAATATCCATGGAATGAAGTCTCCATTGTTTTGACAAATTACAGTTAGAAGCAATTTCTGGGACTCTGAGGCATACGTTGTTGAGTCTTTTGGAAATTCTTTATTGTCGAGTTCCTCAAAACCTCTGGCCACCAGACGTGCTTTTGGAACTATTCCATCCGAGGTTTCTTTTAGGGTACAAACCCACCTTGTAGAATTACACTTTTGTCCATTGTCTTGTTCTACTCAAACACTCCATTGCTCTTCCAGCTACTGAGCTCATCTTGTTTTGCATAATCAAAAGATACTTCCTTTGTAACTAGTACATCATCTTCAGAGTGTTGCACTTGGTTGTCCATAGGTTCGATGTGAAGATTGTCTACACTGACAAGTCAACTGACCCTGCTGTATCTGAAATGGCAGAGGGTTCCAAGTAGTGTAAATTGTACCAGTGTTTGTTTTTCCCCTTAACTTTTCCTGCACGTCCAAGAACTTTTGCTGTGTATGGAATCCCACGTTGTCTGTCTGTATATCTAACAATTTGTTCAGGTTTTAGATTGACACAGCCGTCTTGTCTTGACACATGGGGTTGTTGAATGTCCCCTTCATCAGTATTTCCTGTGTCATTGGTGAAGTCCTCTGCTTCATCATTGTCTGTGCCACTCATAGTGTCCACGTTATTGTGTTCAGCATCTGGTAAATCTGTCTCCCCTTCTGTGACCTTTTGTGTAGCATGCTGATGGTCAGCCACCGCTCCTTCAGCTTGCTCGTTATTCACTTTTCGTAACCTTGAATGATGCACCCGCACATAGGTGCCTCCATGTCTCACAAATATTACCATGCCATCCTAACCAATGACGACACCAGGTCCTTTCCACTCTGCACAATCCATGCGTTTGTAATAGACTTTGTCTCCAGTCTCATATTTTTCACCTGTAGGACGAAGTTGTTTACGCAAAGCCCAGCGAATTCTCTCTGAGCATTCTGCTTCGGTGAATGCTTTCCTCGCTGCATGCAGTGCTGAAATATGCTGTCCCACCTGCTCACTCAGTCGCCCCTTCCAAAGAGGTGGCTTATCAACCAGCACGGAGGGAAGATAGGGTTCTGTCCAAACACTAGCTGGTATGGGCTGTAGCCATGGACATTCTGCACTGAGTTTTTTGCCATAAGTGCCCAATCTAGGGCTGTTTTCCAATCACATTGATTAGTTTTTTTTTTTTACTTTCAATAGGATTTCAGTGAGTGTTAAATTATGTCGTTCCAAAAGTCCATTGCTTCACGGACTGTACCCAGCAGTTGTCTTTACTTCTATATTAACATTTTCTGCCATATCACGGATTTCATCATTGTTGAATTCTCCTCCATTGTCGCTGTATAATTTTTTAGGTGGGCCATGCACACTTATCCAGGAATTAATAAACTGCTTCACAATTTCAGTAGGTTTCTTTGTAGTCACAATGCCTCCAGCACTGAAACGTGTGAACTGATCAATTATGTGAAGATACCACACACTTGGTCCTAGCTCATGAAGGTCCACAGCCACTGTTTCATTGTACTTGGAAGCCATTGGTAGCCCAACAGCAGGCTTGGGCTTGGGTTTGCCGTATCTCAGGCATATCTCACAGCTGTTCACTATCTGTTGTAGAATGGAAACACTCTCTATCATTATTACCAGAACGTCGCAGTAATTTCTGAAGCTTATCAACTGAAGCATGTCCAAATTGCTTGTGAAGTTTTAACAAAACTCTGTGCTTTTCATCTGTGGACATGTTCTCTGTCACTGTTAAAATCTCATTTTCACATGGACTCTGTAATGTCTTTGTCTAGAATGCTGACACAATAATGTCCTGAAGTAGTAAGCTCAAGTATGACTGGTTGTTTAAACATCACTGCTTTGTCATTTTTAATGTCTAGCACTGCCCCTGCCATCTTTAAGGAAGTTTTGCTTAACAACAAAGGAATATCTGCAGGGACAATCTCCGTTTCTATGTGACATTTTGTCTGACCTATTTTTGCTGGGATTTTAACTCTTTTGATAGAATGCACCATACCTCTCAACTGTCCCTGATTTTCAGGGACGTCCCTGATTTTGCCTCAAAATTTCACTCGGTCCCTCCTACAAATTGTGTTTCTGTGACCAAACAGCGGGGGTTATAAGCACAAAATAATGTCAAAGATTAAAGTTACAAACTTGTTCTTCTTTAGAAAATGCATTTTACACTAAGCCCTTTATTCTACCAGCTTCCTGAGTGAATATCTCCAATTTTGAAGAAGTGTCCCTGATTTTGGTCCTTTGTCCCTGATTTTTTTTAAGCCTTGTCCCTGATTTATGTGGCAGGAGGTTGAGAGGTATGGAATGCACAACTCTTCCATCTCCAAATTTGAAAGCTCTGCAACTTGGTATGTCCACCATCTTGTGCACTACATCTTGTCTAAGTTCACTTACATAGCTATCTAGCCATTTTTCTCCACAGACTGTGCGTGTACACGCAGTATCAATGACTGCAGATCCTAAAGACTCTACAATAAATACCTCTGCATCAGTAACAATCTTCTTTGAAAACAATGTGATGTTACACTGCTCTACTTCATCTATATTTGTTTTTTCCTCTGTTAAATTCACTTGTTCATTTTTGTGCTGGCAGTCTTTGGCCCAATGATAAGTGCTTTGGCAAATGGCAAATTTTGATCTTCTCCCAGATCTATCCAACAAATTTTTGCCAGGCAATGGCGCCCTCTTGTGGTCATTTTGATAGCGCGCCATGCTAGCCTGTTTTTTCTTTTGCTCAGTGAAATACGCTGCATCTTGACCCATGTGAATTCCCTCTATGACTGGCACAATAGATGTCTTCTCGCCAAAAATCCTCTTTAATGCTGACTTCATTGATGCAAATCTCAGACTTGTACAGGCATTTAAAGCCAACTGTTTATCCTTCACATCTAAGCATGAAGTATCTAACAACTTAAAAGCTAGAACAGCATCTGGCAGAATCATATTGTGTTTGCGCATGACAGTGTACCTTTGCTCAAAGTCAATAATGTAGTCCGTCATGGACGTTGAGCTGCCTCTAGCAATCCGGTCAAAATTAGTATATGCTGTAGAACCGATCCTTCTCCTCCTTGAGAAACACATCAAGTGCTCTGATTAATGTCTCCATTCCATTATCTTTGTTTTAAAATCTTCTGCTGAAATTTCCAATCGATGTCCCTCGCTTCTGCCCTTGGTAGTCACCCATCGCTAGCGTTTTTTTTTTTCCAGTTTGGTAACACGTTGCATATTCCAACTTCATTTTTCCAGCTTTCATTCACCCTTTTCTCGTCAAATGCAGGCGGGACCCTGTAATTGCTAACCATCCTCTGCTATCAATGTTCAAATAAAACTCCAGAAGACACTGTACAGGGGCGCAGCAAAGACCTTTTTATTACTAGATAGGCCAGTGATAACAGCTTACAGACCTTCCACTACTGCCACAGGAAGTGCTCACCCACAAAAACTTCCCCCTTACTGGAGCACCTGAAACTAAGTCCCCAGGTACCGTAAATCTTCCTGGACTAAGTCTCCATCACTCATTCACACTAGTGGGATAGCGCTGGAGGCGCTAGGACCAAGCGGGAGCCAAACATTTTCTGAGGGCGAGCGCGGTAGGACCGCATGCAGCGACACCCTTGACAGCTTCGTGCCTGTATAGGCTATCTCGTGCCGCCCTCCAACCGCCTTCAGTTCCTTTCTCCCGCCGAAGTGCTCTTGGATGTCGACGTCCGCCGCCTGTCGAGTCAGTTTTCGTCTATATGACAGCAGCTTTTAGTGTTTAATTTAAACATTTTAATTTAACTATTTAGTAGTAATTTTTATTTTACGAATAAGAAGATTATGAAGAAATTCTTTCCTGCCATCCACGAGTCGTCCTTAGAGCGATGGCGGTGACGGTAGAAGACTTCGTTGAAAGTTGTTATGGCAGAGGGACTGTGCCTGGTCCCATAACCTTAAGTAGCAGGGGGTCTGACTACGGACAGTCCTGTCCGGGGAGGACAGTCCACGAGCATGGATCTGGCAGTGCCGGGATCGCTCGCTTTAGCTCGAGCTCTCTCTTCTCGCTTGGGGAAGAAGAATCGGTGTCGCCGAGGTTGCCCGTCGGCATGTCTGCACGAGGATTGTTCGCTGGTAGGCGATAGGCCTGAACCGACTTCTGCGGTTCCCCTGGCCCGCCTCCTAACGGCGCATTCTCGACTCCGGACTCCATCTCTGTCTTCGCTTGGAGTTCGGTGAGCAGTTTCACCTCTGGGCCTCTCCTGTGGAGCAGGGGTTTGACTCCTTTTTCCTGGTTGTGTTCCTGGTTGGGGCCTCCGGGCCTCGGAGCCGTTGGACCGGAGCCGGGTCAATTGGATCTGAATGAGCGCGGTGCCCTCTTGGTGCCTTCGCCATCATGTCAGCCCCTCGTGCCTACCACCTTCTTCCTTTTCCATGCAGGGGCCGACACGGGCACCACCTTTCTCTTCTTTTCCATTGGCTTTCCATGGTGTTTTTCCTGGCGTTGTGCCCAACACCGTGGTGGTGCCGCAGGTCTGGTGCCGTGCCTCTGGTTTGGCATGGGTGCCATAGGCGGCACCGCTGGTGTTTGGGTTGGCGCCGGGACTCGGCGCCGTGGCTCGGTACCGTACTGGGTGCTGCAGTCAGCTCCATGGCTCGGCGCCGTGCTCCGGCTCTGTGGCTCACGCTGTGCTCGGCGCCGTGGGTGCTTCATTATCGGTGCCGCTAGGTGCTGTGGGTGTCTCACGGTGCCACTGATGCCCGCGGGCACCTGTGGGTGGTGCCGTGGGCAGCGCCGTGCACCCGCGGGTGATGCCGTGGACGGCGCCAAGCACCCGCGGGTGCCGCGGGCAGCGCCTGGCACCCACAGGTGGCATGGGTGCCATGGTACCATGGGTGTCGGGAGTGCCCTTGCGTGCCATTGCTGCCGTTGGTACCAAGGATATCTGCGGGTTCTGCCGTGGGTGCCCTCTGGTGTCTCTCAGATTGGCATGGTTACTGCTTGGTGCCCTCCTGTGCCAGGAGTGATGCTAGTGCCGCAGGGGTGCTAGTTGGTGCTGTCTGACAGAACTAGGGAAAGATCTGTGTTTGCAGACCTCTCTTCCGCAGGACTTGTGTTGGGATGTTTCCATGGAATGAATTCCTATTCTGCGGATTATTTCCACACATTTTAGTGGGTGGCGGTCTGCATCGGATCTCCTCATCCAGCGATTTTCCGCTGATGGGACTCTTCTGTTCTGTTTCTGTCAGCGGAATCTCTTATTCCGCTCAGCACTTTCTCAGCCCCCTACGTGGTGCCAAGCTCCTCGACACCCTTCTGAGTGGCGGAGTCTCAAGTGGCTCTAACCGAGACCTCTTTTTGGGGTCCTTCTGTGGTAGAAAGGCATCTGGATGAGTCTTTCCCTGTCCTTCTGGTCAGTGATACAGCGGATGACTCATTTTATATACTGAACGACACGCCCTCTCTATCATCAGAGTCTGTGATGCAAGCTCTTTTAGTAGTTCCTCATTTATGGGGTCCACCATAGTGTTCAGACTGGATCTGTGGACTATATACCTCTGCGTCTAGACCTTTTCAGTGGTCAAGACAATTACACTCTTTGAAACATTTTAATTCTATGGTGGGAGCTGCACAGACTGTCGCTCCTTTGATAGGGGTATACAGCCCGTTTTTGATGCTGCCCTCTGGTGGCTGCTTCGCACACAGGTAGTTAACATCTGTCTAGCTATTATTAGGCCAGTCAGGGTTCAGTTATGGATCTTCAGGCTCCTCCTGCTCCTCAGAGGGATGACATCCTTGTCATTTCTGTATCAGGCAATACCTGCCAATTGCAGCCAACAACCTTGTCAGGCTCGGACTAATGATATTTAAAAAAAAGGGGGGTCAGAATTATCACAGCACAGGGCCTAGTTACGTTCCTGATACCACGCTTGGATCTGATCAGGTTCCGTCTCTAAACCTAGCAGTAAACAGTACCTGTTCCTTCTACCCCTAGCGCCAGTCCGATCCAGCGGTGGTGTAGCTCACCTCTTTTCTCTAGAGAATTTCTCTTATTCCGAGATATTTTCAAAACCTGGGCATCTAACCAGTCTGTTAGTCCCCTTTTTGTTTTTAATCAGGCTTTCTTCTCCTGATCAGAGCTTTGCAGCAACAAGTGACTCTTCAGCAAATCAGAACTTAGATTCCTACTTCCATGTTTGCTCCAACTTTACAGATGACATGCTTCTTTCTTGACCATTGGTCAAGTAGGTTCTTTCTAAGGTAACCATGAAATATTCACATACAGTCATACTACCCTGAACCTGTACGCTTTACCTCCGACTCTTGCAGTTCCTGGGTCCTTTACATTAGATTAGTGCATGTCTTTGACACTATTAATTTGGTCCTAGATCAAATTGTGAGGCCAGGTTCTTGCGCTCTCCTAGAGTAGTTGGACTGCCTGGCAGACTAATTTTGCCCATTGTGGTTGTCGGCCAAGGTGACGAGTTATAACTCGGCGTTTATCTTGTAGGCACTATGTTATAGATGCTCTTACAAGACAGCTCTTTTTATTAACAGGACAGTCCTTGGCTGTCCTTTCCGAATGAACCCTGTCACTACCACCCTACTCAGGGTTGTTGATTTTAATTGGTACTCTCCACTAGGTGTGAATGAGTGATGGAGACTTAGTCAGGAAGATATGGAAGTGCGTGCCCCGTATTATTGATCTTCTTGGACAGTCTCCATCACTCATTCTCGCCCTCCCTCCATCCCTGGGTTCACTCGTTTTTCTTTCCTGGTCTTCATGGCCTATGGTTCGGACTGTGAGACATTGTTCTTGACCTTTCTTACAAAGGCCATCTGGGCCCTCTCAGGCCCAGACACTCAGAAATGAGTTATTCTCATTAGTTCACTGCGCCTCCTTGGTCGAAAAGGTACTGAGACGGTTGGAGGTCGGCCGACTGAGATAGCCTATACAGGCGTGAGTTAGTCTCGCGGTGCCGCGCGTGCGTGGTCCTACCTCGGCGCCGGCCCTTCAGAAAATTTTTGGCTCCCGCTTGGTCCTAGCGCCTCCGGCGCTATCCCACTAGTGTGAATGAGTGATGGAGACTGTCCAAGAAGATCAATAATTACGGTAAGTACGTAATTTCCATTTACATGTGTAGAAGGCTACTTAAAATAAAGTTAACTTAACATCTGGCCCAGGCAAGTTTGGTTCTGTCTTCTGCAACAGTACTCAGAAGAACCTTCCCTTTCTCTGTCACTATTTTTGCTGACCCATGATCAGGGGACCCTGATCCATCCAGGCCTCAAGTCCCTTCAGTTGCAGACGTGGCTCCTGCAGACGTAGCTCAAGCCCGATTCGGGGTTCCCTCCCAAGTAGCTGAGATTCTGGTGGAGGCCTGGAAACACTCACGCAGATCTTCTTATGCCATGAAATGGAAGCGGTTCTCTATTTGGGCTGCCTCCGATGATGTCAAGCCCTTCTCGTGCTCTGTCAGACGACTTCTGGATTACCTGCGACACCTCTTCAATCTGGGTCTCAGCCATTCATCCTTAAAGGTTCACATGACGACCATTTCGGCCTATCATGTCCCCTTTACAGACAGAACGTTTGGAGGTCTCTAAGACTTTTTTGAGAGGGGTCCTTCACCGACCCCTATGCGAGTTCCTGCCCCTCCTTGGGATCTGAATTTCATTTTAGAGAAGCTTACCCTGCCTCCTCTCGAGCCGGCAGCCTCAGCAGACCTAAAGTTCCTTTCTTGGAAGACTCTCTTCCTAGTGGCCATTACTTCTGTTCGACGGATTTCCGAGCTCCAGGCCCTGATATGTAAAATCCCATATTTGATTTCCCAAGGAATGTGTGGCTCTGCATACCAGCTCCAAGTTTCTCCCTAAGGTGGAAGCGAAATCGACGCTGAATCAATCCATAGAGTTGCCTGCCTTTATTATGCAGCACTCTAATCATGGAGAGTACCTCCTGCATACTTTGGATGTTCACCGAATTCTGAGATACTGCACCAGCAGGACGAAGGATCTCAGAAAGACTGATCAACTCTTTGTCTCTTTTGCTCATAAAAGAGAAGACAATGCTGTTTCTAAGCAATGCCTATCGAAATGGTTGGCTCATTGTATCACTTTCTGTTATGACAAGTACAACAAGACCCTGCCGGGTCAAGTTAGAGGCCACTCTACCAGAGGGGTTGCTGCCTCCGCGGCTTGTTTCAAGAATGTGTCAGCAGCTGACATTTGTGCAGCCGCAACTTAGACTTCTGTCCACACCTTTACGAAACATTATAGTTTGGACATTTCCTCTCGCCATAGGGCAGGCTTTGGGCTGGCTGTTTTGCAAGGCCTCCTTTCCTAAGACCTTCACAACCAGAAAGTCTACTTCTGTGTAGCTTTCCTCCTCCCGTTTGCTTCTCCTTGTTCCAGACTGCTTGGGACTCAGTCCTATATGTAATTATATACTGCAAGAGCCCTCCCGAAGTAAGATAGTACAGTTACGTAAGAACTTACCATAACAGTAGATCTTCGAGAGAGGCTCTTGCAGTAGGTAATACCTTCCCTCCCTCCATCCCCCTAAGCTTTTCAGCTCCTTTTCCAGGAGGGGAAATATCCACTTCTCTCTCGTCTTGCATTTTGGTCTTTGGCGAGAAAGAACTGGAAGGCGGGAGTGTGGGACCACCCCTTTATACTGACGCCGCATGACATCAGTCACCTGAGGCGGTCCCCATGAGACTGCCTAACTAGAAATGTTTCCTTTGGGTCCTGGCGTCGGCCGGCATCGGTCTATATATGATACCTACTGCCAAGAGCCTCCCTCGGATCTACTGATCATTGATTCTACGTAACTTTGTACTTTCCTGTAGTTTATGTCAGGAATTTAATCGAGCAACTAACGTCATGACGGTTGCAAAGTTCAACACTTTTGATAGAGCGAAAATGTCTCACTTGGAGAAGCAGGGGCTCATACAGGGCTCCTTGCTACAGTTTCTCGTTCAGGCTGAAAAAGGAAGAGAAACCACTCTCCTGCTCCTGCTTTCGTCGCCCGTCATGACCACGTTCCTAGTGCCCCTCTGTTGACGCGTCATTCAAACACTTCTTCATCAATGAGGACTCAGATCCTCTCGTCAGCGGCGCTTTCAAGCACTTTAAATGCAGTTCAAATAGTAACTACTCCGTCAGCATGGGCTTATACCCTCTCGACGATGCTTTCCAGCGCTTTGCATGCAGTTAAATATACCGCTGCTCCGTCGACAGGCTGCTCTCCCGTCAACGGTATCTGACACTTTTCATGAAAATAACTCATTTTCCTCTGCAGGCCCGTCGACGGACCCCGCATTCCTCAGGGGAAACCTATGGCTTATGCCTTACTGACTGCCCCTCCGCCTACACAGGTGGCTTCTTATTGGGGTCAGGCAGACAGAGCTCAGGACCCTGGTCTTTACCACGGGCAAGACCTGCTCATGCTACACTTCCCATTCCATCTATCACCCCCCTTGTTTAACAACATGCCCCTCCTCTAACCCCCCCCTTCCCAGGAACAGGAGCTCACCAACATAGTCTGACAGGTCTTGCATGCCATGCGGCATCCTCAGCCCTCTTAACGAGCTGAGTGATCCCACTCGATCTACTTTCCCTCCTCCGCCTAAAAGATTTCATAGCGACAGGGATACCATGCCACCCTGGTCTCCTCCTCCATTCATAGAAGACTATTTGTCAGATGACCAAGATTTGCCACCTGACTTCGCTGGTTATCTTGAGGATGAAGAGTTTCAAGATTTGGATTTTCCTAATCCCGAATCCCCCTATTCTGAAATCTCTTCCCTGGATGAGGATCTGCCTCTCCCTGGGTGAGGAACTGCCTCTCCCTTTGGCAGCCTCACCCCCAGATGACCCGACCTGTAGTGAGATGATGGCTCAAATCCAAAAGATCATGGGATTCTCCACTACTGAACATGACAGACAATGTAAGGCTATGGCAGAATATCTTGAATTCCCTGAGGAGCCAGTCTTAGTGGTTCCCCCACTAATTCCAGCTTACCAAAATGCCATGCTGGCAGCTTGGCATCAGCCTTCAGCTATTACAGATGTTCCCCGCAAAGCGGATCGTCTATATCAGGCTCCTCTGGATCACCCTTTTCTGTCCAGTATTCCAGAGGCAGATTCTGTGGTCATTACTGCCGCTTGCGACTGTACTAAAAAACTCAAGCACATGAGCTCCTTACCCCCTAATAAGGAATCCCGAAGAATTGACTATCTGGGGGGGAAAAAGTATTTTCCTCAGGTGCCATGAATATCAGAATCTTGAACTATATGGGTCATATGATTAAATATCAATGAACCCTGAGGTCCTGTGCCATTGAGCTTATCAATAAACTCCCGCCTCACAAGACAGGGATAAATTATTGGCTACAGTGACAACTAGTAATTTTGTTTCCTGTCACCTTCTCAGGTCGGGATATGATGCTGTAGATACCTCAGCCCGACTGTCAGCCACTGGGATTACTCTGCGTCACCATGCCTGGCTTCGCATCTGATAAACAACATAAAGTAGCTAATGCCCCTTTTAACAGGTCCAAGCTGTTCAGGCCTGGTACTCAAACTTTACTGGATGACTTACAGACATTGGGCAGAACCCTCCTTACAGTACGTGGCATGTATCATACTCCAGCTACAACCTACCATACTCGACACTCCTCTTATTCCAAAAGAGGTGGAAAATGTAGAGGTAATAATAAAGGCGGCTTCAGAGGTTGTGCTCAATCCACCAGAGGTAACACCTCTACCGCCCGGTGTGCCCGCTCCCACCCTTCAGGTGGAGCTGCACAGCCCACCTCCCAGTGACCCACTAGGGTCCCCCCCCCCTCCTTGACCAGGCCTCGGAGGCTGGGGGGATAATTTTGCCCTCCTTCTGGAGGCCTGGCAGACGATCACTTCCAACAATTGGGTACTTCAGATTATACAGAAGGGTCATACTCTGGAGTTTCTTTCCACCCCTCGACCTTGCCCTCCACGGCAGATTCATTATCCTCCAGATCATATACCCATCTTACAGGAGGAATTGGCAGCCCTCTTGACCAAACAGGCCATTGTCCCAGTGCCTCTTCTGGAAAATCAAACAGGATTTTATTCCCATTTCTTTTTGGTGCCCAAACATACGGGAGAACTCTGACCAATTCTGGATCTCAGACAACTGAATCTTTACATTCAAGGCATTTCCGTATGATCACCCTACCTGCCATCATGCCTGTCCTAAAACAGGGCAATTGGCTTTGCACCCTAGACATGAAGGATGCTTACCTTCATATTCCCATCCACCCTGCCCACCACAAATCTTTGCGTTTCCACCTACTGGGTCAAAATTACCGGTTTCGAATACTCCCTTTTGGCCTCTTATCACACCCAGAGTGTTCACCAAGTGCCTAGCTGTGGTAGCAGCAGCCTTACGAAGATAAGGGCACTTCATCTTTCCATATCTAGATGATTGGCTAATAAAAGCAGACTCCAAAGTAGCTTATCCTGCCTCTCTAGATGCTACCTTGAAAATGTTCACAGAACTGGGAATCGCTGTCAATTGGGCAAAGTCCAGTCCAAATCCGACAGTCTCTCCAATACATTGGAGCTGTTCTAGATACAGTTACATCCAGGGCTTACCTCCCACCTGCCCGGCAGGACATGCTTATAGCTCTGGCGTTACATATACAGACTCAGAAAATGGTCACAGCAAGACAAATGCTGCGTCTTCTGGGTCACATGTCCGCTGCCATACCTATGGTAGCATTCACCCATCTCCACATGAGACCTGTCCAGTGGACCCTTCAGAATCAGTGGTCCCAAAAAACAGGACAGTTCGAAGACAAAATCATCCTCTCTGAAGTCTTCCCTGACATGGTGGACAATCAGAATCAATCTAAATCAAGGAATGCCTTTCCAGTCCCCCCCCCCATGCAAACATTGACCACGTATGCTTCCCTGTAGGGCTGGGGAGCACACTTTGGTCCTTATCAGACCCAAGATCAATGGCCCACTTCTCCCTATCTGTCTCATATCAGTCTCTTAGAGGTGAGAGCGGTCCGTCTCACCCTCCAGGCATTCCGGCCCTACCTTGTGCCAGGATCATTACCAATCCAATCAGACAACACTGCAGTAGTGTTCTACCTCAACAAGCAAGGGGGGTACGAAGTCTCGCACTCTATGCTGAGAGACCCTTGCAGTTTGGCAAGAAGCCATATGGCAACAACTGTCACTAATAGCTGTTCATTTACCGGGACATTGCAACCAGTCAGCTGGCTGAGTCGCCAGTCCACAACTCACCTATGGACACTTCACAAGCAAGTGCTCCAAGAAATTTTCAACTTATGGGGCACTCCACAGATGGATCTGTTTGCCTCCCCAGAGAATTACCAACTTCCCAGGTATTTTTCCATTATCCTGAACAGAAAGGGACAATCTATAGATGCTCTGTCCCAACCCTGGACAGGTCTCTTCTTATATGCTCCCCCCCCGTCCCTCTCCTGCAACGGACTCTACTGAAATTACAGTTAGAACCAGCCATGATGATTCTCATAGCCCCAATGTGGGCTCATTAGACATGGTTTCCCCTACTCCTACAACTGTCAGTACAAGATCCCATCCCGTTGCCGATCAGACCAGACCTCCTGACTCAGTGTCACGGATGTCTCCTACGTCTCAGTCTGAAGGCTCTACACCTTCACACTTTGCTCCTGAGGACGCTTTCATAACTCGCTTACACGTGTCCTCTCCTGTTGCCAATATCCTCTTGGCCTCCTTTAAACCAGCAACAAGAGCAACATACAGTTCCAAATGGAAACGTTTTTCCACATGGTCAGCCTCTCGATCTTTGGACCCTTACTCTTGTCCACTGATGAAGGTTCTGGACTACCTGGCCTCACTATCTGAGTCCGGTCTAAGTTATTCTTCCATTAAAGTCCACTTGGCCACCGTCTCCGCTTTCCATGAGCCTCTGGATGGCAGGTTACTATACCAACATCATCTAGCTAAGATGTTTTTGAAAGGAATGGTACGTATTAAACCTCCTATTAGAAGACCCACTCCTCTGTGGGATCTCAATTTTATGATAGAAAAATTGACCCTTGAGCCATTTGAGCCAGCGGCCACTTGTGAACTCCATTTTATTTTCATGGAAAACCCTATTTCTGGCGGCTATCACTTCCGCTCGACGTATTTCCTAGCTCCATGCCCTCATGTGTAGGGAACCTTACTTGATTTTCCACAAAGACCGAGTGGTCCTTCGTACCAACCCTTCCTTCCTTCCTAAAGTAGTTTCCGAACATACTTTAAATCAGTCCTTGGAGCTTCCAGTCTGCTACCCAGACTATTCCAGTAAGGGTGAACATCTACTACATACTTTGGATGTCCACCGTATACTATGCTACTATGCTAATCAAACACAATCGATTAGAAAAACGTCTCAACTGTTCATCTCTTTTGCCCCAAGTCACTAGGGCCTCCCAGTTGCAACATGTACTGTTTCATCCTGGTTGGCACATTGTATTTCATTTTGTTACAAAAAATACAACAAGCCTTTACATGGACCTCTCCAAGCCCACTCCACTAGAGCTATGGCCACCACTGCAGCTTGCTTTAAGGGTGCCTCCATTTCAGATATCTGCAGTGCAGCTACCTGGTCCACGATCCATACATTCACAAGGCACTACAATCTGGATATTGCCTCCCGACGTAGGACCGCCTTCAGCCTTGCAGTCCTACAAGGTCTCTTATCATGACTGTCTTCCCACATGGGCTTTACTGCTTGGGAATCATCCCAAAAGTATTATCTACTGCAAGAGACCACTCCGTGGAAGATAGTACAGTTACGTAAAAACTTACTGTAACAGTAAATCTTTGAGGAGTGTCTCTTGCAGTAGGTTTGTTCCCACCCTCCATCCCCCCCTTCTCTAAGAGAGCAAGTTCTGGTCCAGTGACTAGGGTTGGGACTCCTTTGGTACCTCGACTTCCCCTCGGTCCTCGCTTTGCAAGCTGAATCTGGCGGGGGAACTGAGGATACCAGGGACCGCCCACACTTATATAGGAAACAGGAAGCTGATGTCATGTGTGGGCGCTGGTGGTCCCTGGTGAAAAACTGCTAGAAGAGCTGCCGTGTGCCACAGTGACCTCTGCTGGATACCCAAAAGTATTACTTACTGCAAGTGACACTCCTCAAAGATCTACTGTTACGGTAAGTTTTTATATAACTGTACTTTCTAGGAGTGGTATGCAGTTCACATACACCCAACCTACCCGGCCTCCCCAGGCAATGTGGCACCTGGATCCCTGCTTCTAGCATGCAAAGATCTGATGTGAAAGGGGCAGAGCTGGAGGATATACAGCCTGGGTGGTGGGAGAAGCATAAGCTTGAAGATGTCCAATGAATCAGCCTGTTCCAGGGAACTGCCAAAATGTAGATGTGAATTGTATACCACTTCTAGAACTACGATTACAGGTAAGTAACATATTTCTTCTAGGAGCATGGATATGTTGTTCATTCACACTCTCTGGCATGTCCCTTTCCCCTTTAAAAGTTGCCGGAAGTCTTCAAGCTGGCTCCTCCCACCCACCCAGGTGGTAAATATCTCTGCTTCGCCCCATGACGTCAGATCTTCCTTTCCGCTGGAAGATTCAGGTTCCTTCATGCTACTTTAGCAGTTTGTAGGTCCTGGCTTCGCAACGTCGGTTTTTATGCAAATTACTCTAAAACTTGTCAGAGTTAGTGACTCCAATTACAGCGCATCGGACATGGAGGACAAATCGTCGTCCGGATTTCGCCGGTGTACCTGCGGCCAGAATATGTCGCGCACCGATCCCCACCTCTTGTGTGTCTATTGCCTAGGTGTCGGACATGACACCACGTCTTGTACCTTTTGTCTAGCCTTCCATCCCAGCGTTCTGGAAGACAGTAAGGCGCACCTAAAATTGGGGAGACCGGAGAAAAGGAACCCAACGGTGAAATCTAAAGAGGAGAGGTGGGCGGTTTCCGTGGTATATGTTGTTCATCCACACGCACCCACCCGACCTCCCTGGCTTTAGACGCACAACCTTGCTTCCAGCGGGCTAAGATCTGGCGTCATGGGGTGGAGCTGAGGTATTTACCACCCGGGTGGGTGGGAGGAGCCAGCTTGAAGACTTCCAGCAAGTTTTAAAAGGGAAAGGGACATGCCAGAGAGTGTGGATGAACAACGTATACCACTCCTAGAACTACTGTTACAGGTGAGTAACCTGTTCTTTATGGTCTCCAGGCCCCGGTCTCTCAGGTTCAGAGGACATCTCTTCTGGTGCAGTCAGATGCTCAAGAGTTGGGTGTATTACCTAAACAAGCAAGGGGATGCTTATCCCTGCCCTCTGTGCTGGGAGGGGAATAATGGTGTGGGACTGGGCGGTGGCTCGACAAGTCTTGTGTGTCACAGTCTATGTGGCAGACTCACTAAATTTCCTTTTAGAAATTCACAGTCTGTAGTTCAGCCTCACAAATGATAACTCTGTCAGGCTGTCGCAGACCAGTTGTATGACCTGTGGGCAGGGCTCCAGATAAGGGGAGTACTGACCAATTTTACTCACCTCATTTTAGGAAATACTCTTCAGAAAATTTGTTTGAGTGCCAGTGCTCACCCAACATTCATAAATGCTCCACACTCCGTAGAATAGTGCTTCATAGCATAACTGGTAGTTCAGAAGGAGCAGTTTTTCCCAGATTTACAGCACTCTGTATTTTAAACTGGTAAGTAAATTGTTCCTACCTGCCAACATTATCTGAAGCATTGTTGGCACCTGATCAATTCTTATCTACACAGAAACTGCATTGTTTTTAAAAATGTACTCCTCACTCCACTTCATCCAGACATTTGTCTGCATCTGAGTTTTGTTTAGTTTTTTGTCCCCAGCACCCCCACTCCCTGAAGGGAGCTCAACCCCTGCCTGTTTGTTTTCCCCTCCATGCCCAGGTTTGTCCCTGGGCAGGGCATGCCGTGGGCCCTCCCTGAGTCCACTAGCAATGTGCCCTGGCTACCCCCGCCAGGGTGGGGCCATGGGAGCGGGACCCCACCTGGTGGACACTGTTAGCGGCGGTGAAGCAGGGCATCTTGCTCGGGGCCGGGATTTTCTGTGCAGCTGTACGTGGGGGCGGGGACATGCAGTGATGACCCACCTCTGCCCCGCCCCCCCCAGGTTATGGTGTGGCACAATAGATCCCCCACCACACCTTCTGCCAGAGGGTCCGGACTGCTGGACACACTACCCCCTTCAAACAACATGAAGACTTGCTGTACTCTGACTTATTGCAGTTAGCCCAGCACTTGAACTGCTCGGAGAGAAAGAATTAAATTCTATGCAGAGCATAGAACGTTGAGCTCGAGCCTGGTTCAAACCTCTGTCTGCTGCACTTTGAAGTGTAACCGTCAGATTCTTCACTCCGCCTAACTGAACAGTCGCTCCAGAGATTTCTCCTCTGCTCACGGTTCTCGGTCGGTTAAAGTCGTCGGTTTTACCGATAAGTTCTTTGTTTTTTCGTTTCAGATCCCTGTCTGTGGTACAGTAAGTACGTAGGTAGTGGACTAAAGTAAGAAAAACTTGTGGAAACTTTAAAATTGATATTTTCAACCGGTTCGGCTAAACCGGTTGCTTTCTAGAGTGTGTTTGATTTTATTTCTTCCTGAGTTTAGTGTGGTACCAGTCCTTATCGGTTTTAAAAAAAAAAAAAATGTGTTTTGCGTTTTTTTCAAATACCTGTGAGACGGTTAGAAACCGATAAGGGTGTCTTGCTTGGCTTAAGCCGAGTAAAGGGTAAGTTTTTGATTTAGGATGGCCACGTCTGAGAAACTCAGAAAGAAAACCGGGCCCACTGGGTTTCAACACTGCAGTGTGTGTGGGGAGGCCTTTGCTAAGGCTGATCCCTACACCACTTGTCTTTATTGTATGGGGTTTGACCACCTTGATTCAGACTGCCAAATTTGCAAGAATTTCCGTAAGCCACTCTGGACAGAAGATTGGAAGGGTTAGGGAAAGGGAGGCCGAGAAGTCCGTTGACCCGGACGGCCAGCCCGGTTCAGTTCCGACCGAACCAGAAGGAGTGCCCTCTGACCAGGGTGAGACTCCTTCGGGCAGAAGGAGAGCCGATTCCGAGGGATCGGTTCCATCAAAGAGAAAAAAAGACAAATCGGACGGTTCGGATCCAGAACCGCATCACCTGACCGCCGAGGAAATTGACAGAGCGATTCGCATAGTAGAATCGCTTGGTTTGGTTCCGACCGATCCGGCGCCTTCTGGCAGGTGTTCGATTCGGTCAGTTCCTCCGGTTCAAGATTATGCCCCTGAAGATTTTTATGAACTGGACCTAGAGGGGGCTGATGATTATGATGATGATGACAGAATAGAAGGTCTGGATGAGCCCATAGAACTGGACATCTCCCCAGACAGGCCTTCTGGTGTTTCCCCTCCTAGGCTTTCTGAGTCCCCTTCCCACTTTATGTTTTTCAGGAAAGTGGCAGAAACCCTCCAGCTCCCTATGGAGGAAGCTGTTGAGGTACAAGAAGAGCCTGACTTTGTGGAGATGATGGACATCCCAGAGTCCAAGAGGCTGTCTATTCCCCTTCACAAATCTTTTGGGAAACAGACACTAAAGCTGTTAAAAACTCCAAATTCATTACCTCCTGTGGACAGATGGATAGACAAGAGGTACATACTGTCAGGCTCAGGTACAGAGTACTTGTACCAGCAGTGCAGCCATGTTGGGGTCGTGCAGGCCGCAGCCTGTGATAAGGCTAACATACCCTTGGCTTCACACCCCCAGAGAAAGACTCCAGGAAGCCGGATGCCATGGCAAAGAAACAGTACATGGCATCCTCCTTGGGACTCAGGCAGGCTAATTTCATGGTCTATACAGCCAGGTACCAGAAGTCCAGGTGGGACACTGTACTGGCACTGGCTAAGCAGGCCTCCCACCAGCTTGCCGAGGAGGTGGCTGCTGATGGGATTGAGGCATCAAAGATCCAGTTTCATGCTGCTGTAGACTCCAATGATGTATCATCTAGAGTCATGGCTACATCTGTGGCTCTTCGGAGACTAGCTTGGCTCAGGTGTACTAGCCTATCTCAGGATACCCAGGCTAAGGCTATGGATTTTCCTGTAGTTAATAATTCTCTGTTTGGGGAGCAGACAGAGAATTACATGAAGAAGACGGATGAATGCAGGACCACCTATAGGAGTGCATAGTCCAAGGAAAGGCAGGCAACTCCTCAAAGGCAGCAAGCTAGGGGCAGGGGCAGGCCTTTTCATAGGCCTTCCTACCAAGCACAGGCCTCCTCTCCTTTTTCCCAGAGTGGGTTCTTCAGAGTGAGAGGCAAAAGAGGGATGAGCAGGGCTGCATCTACTTCTCAGCCTAAGGCTCCTGCCAAGCAGACACCCTGATGTGTCAGCCCGGGTCGACTCCGCCATTCCTGTAGGAGGCACGCTGGCTTACTACTTCCAGGACTGGAAGTCTGTTACCTCAGACAAGTGGGTCTTGGAGGTAGTAAGCCAGGGACTGGCTCTCCGCTTCAAAAAGTTTCCAAAGCTGAGAGCCAGATCTTTTCCACCTGCGAACATCCCCGAAACCATTGCCCTAGAGGCAGAGGTTTCATCTCTTCTGGCCTTAAGGGCCATAGAGAGAGTTCCTACAGTCCACAGGGCCAAAGGTCTGTACTCCAGGTACTTCCTTACCCCCAAAGAAAACAGGAGAGTGGCGGCCCATCCTAGACTTAAGATACCGGAACAAGCATCTATTAAAACCAAAGTTCAAAATGGTGACTCTGGGAATAATTCTTCCCTCTCTAAGGCCAGGGGACTGGCTAGCCTCCCTGGACCTAAAGGATGCCTACTTTCACATTCCCATCAGGTGCTCCCACAGAAAGTACCTCAGGTTTGAACTGCCTTCAGGCCATTACCAGTTCAAAGCAATGCCCTTCGGCCTAACATCAGCGCCAAGGGTGTTCACAAAGTGCCTAGCAGTAGTGGTGGCATTCCTAAGGAGAAAAAATATCTCCATATTCCCATACCTGGATGACTGGCTCATAGTGGGTCAGTCTCCAGACCAAGTCAAGTCAGATTTGAAAGTGACCCAGCAAGTACTCACTTCTCTAGGATTCCTTCTCAGTCTTCCCAAGTCAGCTTTCAAGCCAGTACAACTTTTGACCTTCATAGGGGTAGAACTGGACACTCTCAAAGCAAGAGCATTTCTCCCGCTGGTAAGGGTAAAGGCCATCATAGAGCTGGCTTCTTCCTTCCACCTTCTGGTTTCTTGACCAGCAAGGCACGTCCTTCAGCTTCTGGGCCACATGGCAGCTTCCACTGCAGTGGTCCAAGGGGCCAGATTTCAAATGAGGGACATTCAGCTTCACCTTTTGGTCTCAGAAAAAAGATCCTCTGACGAAACTTATTCCAGTGACTCAGACCCTGATCCAGGCTCTTCAGTGGTGGCAGGATCAGGACAATCTCAGGCAATGGGTCCCATTCATCACTCAGTCTCATTCTGTGGTTCTAACCACAGATGCTTCTCTTCTGGGGGTGGGGAGCTCACCTGGGGACTCTTGACAGTCCAGGGAGTGTGGTCCACTCAGGAGTCTCTTCTCCACATCAGTCTCCTGGAACTCAGGGCGGTTTACCTGGCCCTGCAAGCTTTCTCACACTCAGTAAAGAACAAGGTGGTTCAGATCAGGACAGACAACACCACCACCTTGTGGTATATCAACAAGCAGGGAGGCACTCAGTCTATGGCCTTGTGCACAGAAGAATGAAATTATGTTCCCTGGCTTATTCTCTACAGACTTCTCTGGTAGCAGTCCACCTCCCAGGAAAGGACAATGTGCTAGCAGATGCATTGAGCAGGATCTCCCAGGGCCGTCACGAATGGTCCTTGGATCCCCCAGTGCTAAAACAAATTTTTTCAAGGTGGGGCACTCCAGAGATAGATCTCTTTGCAGCCCCAGACAATCACCAACTTCCTCTCTTCTGTTGCAGACCCCCAGTCTTGGGCTCAGTCCCTCTGGATGCTCTGATTCTGGACTGGGAAGGGAAATTTCTGTACGCCTTCCCTCCTTTTCAAGGTTCTGGTCAAGAAAAGATCACAGTCTTGCAAAGTGATCCTGATTGCTCCAGATTGGGCCAAGCAGCCTTGGCACCCCCTGTTGCTGTCCCTAGCAGTCCATCTTCCCCTGTCTCTTCCCAGGAATCACAATCTGTTTACCTCCTCTCAGGGGAGGATCTGGTATCCCAACCTTCGGTCTCTCAATCTCAAGGCATGGCTCTTGAAGAGTTAGAGTATGCAAATTTGCATCTGTCTTAAGGGGTTCTGGACATTCTCAAAGCCTCTCGTAAACCTGCCACCAGAAAAACTTATAACTCCAGATGGAAAAGATTCAGCATCTGGTGTTCCAAAAAGCTTATATCTCCAGACACTGTTGAATTGTCTACAGTTCTGGATTATATGGTTCATCTCAATGGCCTAGGCCTCAGACCAGCTACCCTCAAAGTACATTTGTCAGATGTTTCTGCTTTTCTGTCAGTAGGAAAGCCTTCTTCACTGACTTCTCATCCTGTTTTCTGTAAATTTTTCAAGGGATTGCTTCATACCAATCCTACCCCTGCTTGGGACCTTAATGTTTGCATTGCCCAGCTTATGCAACCCCCTTTTGAACCTTTGTTTTCAGCAGAACTCAAGTACTTGACTTGGAAGACTGTGTTTCTGGTAGCTATTATCTCTGCCAGACGTATCAGTGAATTACAGGCTCTGTCAGTGGAGCCTGATTTTATCTCATTCCATAGAAATAAGGTGGTCCTTAGAACCAATAGGAGGTTCTTACCTAAAGTGGTTTCAGATTTTCATTTGAACCAATCCATGTCGCTCCCTGTATTCTTCACTGATCATTCTTCTTCAGGAGAGAGAAGATTACACAGTTTGGATGTTAAAAGGGCCCTTAGTTACTACATTGAGCGTACTAAGGCACACAGGTTTGACTCCCTCCAGTTGTTCCTCACTTATGGGGTAGTGGGTAAGGGCAAGCCTGCCACTAAGAGAACTATTGCCAGGTTGATTGTCTCTTGTATACAATTCTGGTATGAGAAGCTAGGCAAAATACCACCCTCAGGCCTGAGGGCCCATTCGACTAGAGGCTCAGCTGCTTCCCTGGCTGCTGCCAGGGATATTCCGTTACTAGAGATATGCAAAGCAGCCACCTGGAAAACAGTCCATACATTCACCAAGCACTACTCTCTGGATATCCAGGCTAGGAGTGATGCTCGGTTCGGTACAGCAGTACTGCAGAGCCTATTCCCAAAATAGGTTTGAATCCCTCCTCCATGGAGGTACTGCTTGGTAGTCTGCAATAAGTCAGAATACAGCAAGACTTCATGTTGTTTGAAGAAAAAATTACTCACTTTAGTAATTGTGTTTCTTCTAATGGAGTCTTGCTGTATTCTGACCACCTCCCTGCCTCCCCTCTCAGAACCTGGTTTTTGGGAAGTGGGCTGGCAGGTGCAGTGTTGCACCCAAGGGGTGCATTTGGGCACTCCCTCTTTTTAGAGAGGGTGAGTGGGTTATGTTTCTTTATTTCAGTAGTCATAAGTTGTTCACTACCTGGTTTTTGGTTTTGGATTTCTCGACCGGAGTCTTTTGGGGGATCCAAAATATTTGGTTGCCATTTGACTAATAAAAGTTTTACAATTTCCACATAGTGGGTTAGTTAGTTAGTATTAGTTCGTAAGAATCTGACGGTTACACTTCCTCTCCAGAGCAGTTCAAGTTCTGGGGCTAACTGCAATAAGTCAGAATACAGCAAGACTCCATTAGAAAAAAACACAATTACTAAGATGTCATTTTTTCTTGTCTCCCCCCCTCCACCGAGGAGAGAAGTCCCTAGGACACTTAGTCCTTCTCCCCCGGCCAGCCCTCCGACATCCCGAGTCCATTTCTGAACCTGGTCGCCTGCATGCTGGACCTGGACACACTGCCTCCCTGGCGCTGGTGGGCCAGCGTATCTGAATTCGGTTTTACTCACCTCACTTTCAAAATGAGGAATATGATACTCATCCAAAAAAATCTTATTTAGAGCCCTGCCTGTGGGGAAGGCCAGAGTTGGACCTTTCTGCAGCCCCACACAGTGCAAAACTGATGTATTTTTGCTCACTGGTTCCATGGCATAGTATATTGGCAAAATACATTGTCCCTGTGCTGGAAAGGGAGATTACTCTATGCCTTTCCACCACTTCCCCTGATCCTGAGGGTTCTGACCAAGCTCAGGCAGGAATTAGCCTGGATGATGCTAGTGGCGTCCTGGTGGCCCAGGAAGATCAGATATCCACTGCTGTGGGAACTGGCAGAGAGACCCTGTTTCCACTGCCCTTCCAGCTGGGCTTTTTGTCCCAGAACAGCACACTGCTGCATCGCAACCTCCAGGGTATGTGTCACCATGCTTGGCCCCTGAAACATAGAGGTCTCTTAGTTCAGAGTCTCAACCAAGGTGTCAGCTGTTCTGCTTGCTTCTAGGAAGCCTTTCATAAGGCACACCTGCTCTCTGAAGTATTAGCATTTTGTGCCAGACAGCATCCCGGAACCCACCTTAATTGCCCAGTGCAGTAGGTGCTGGACTACCTCCTGATCCTTTCTCAGTTGGGATTGCGGTACTTCTTGGTGAAGGTTCACTGATTGGCCATTTTGGCTTTCCAGACCCTGTCAGGGGCAAGACGATGGTCCACTTGGATGTAGTCCACAGGTTCCTGAAGGGCCTGTTGTAAAGGGCCCCTCCGGTCCTCCAGCCTGTTCCAGTTTTATACCTGAACCTTGTGCTTGAATCTCTGACTAAAGCCTCTTTTAAGCCCACATCTTTCTGCATCTTGAAGTATCTGCTTTGGAAGACTTTATTCGTAGTGGCTGTTACATCACCAAGGCAGATATCTGAAACTTGATTCATGGATCACCTTTTCTGGTGTTTTGGTGTGTCACAGGGATAGAGTGGCGTTGTGTACTCACCTCCAGTTCTTGCCTAAGGTGGTATCTGATTCAGGTCCGTACATTGATTTACGCATGTTCTTCCCTCCCCCTCAGAACACTGGCGAAGTGCTGTTGAAATTCTTAGAACTCCATAGAACCCTTTGGTGCTACCTGGGACATACCAAGTACTGTGTCCAGTCCTCCCAGATGTTTGTTTCTTTTGTTGCTGGCACCAGGGGTAGATGAGTCTTCATATAATGCCTTTCCATGTATATCTCCTCCTGTGTTGTATTCTGCTAAAAGCAGGCAGGGAATGATGTGCTGGGTACCCTTCCAGGGCACGCCACATGTCATGGAAACCTCAGTTGCTTGTTTTCTGTCCATTTCAGCTGCTGCTATTTGCAGGATTCCTACCCGGCACACTATCCATACTTTTTCTTAGCATTGTAGTCTGGATCTGATCTCCAATAGAAGGCCGAAAGTTTGGCTTTACTGTCTTACAAGGTCTGCTCTCCTGAGAGTTCATTTCGCTGTTTTATCAACTGTCTAGTTGAGATTGGCACTGCTTGGTAATCATCCATTGTATTATGACTCTGTGGCAGTACCCTCAAAAGAACCAGATCTCTCTATCAGAATGGGTGGGGGGGTAGGTGCGAAATAAATAAGCTGCAGACAGCGCTTGTTTTAAATAGTAGAAAAATGCACTTTTATTTTTTCATGCATTCCCAAAATCTCGATGTTTCACCTACGAAGTAGGCTTCATCAGGAGATGCCTTTTAACACCTGATAAACATACAGATATATACAAATCAGTATGCTGTCCACATATAACGTCCCAAATATCTTAAAGGTCTTTTGTCTGAAAAATGTTGCTACTCACATGATGTGGTGCATACACAAATCTTTCTTGTACCAATTTCTATTTTATGCATAGTTCATTTTTCTTAAATTAAAAACAGTTATCATAAGCATACCAGCTTATAATCTATAATAAAATATGGTACCACCACTAATCTCCAATACTGTTCCAAACACATGCTTCTAGTGTTCTTCCAGATCTTTAAAAATGGATTAAAGTGCTCATCAAACTTTCCAACATAAAAGTCTTGGATCTACGAACTACCGAATGCATTATGCCCAGACATTAAGTGCGTCATGCTGCTATGCCGTCAATTAACGTTCCTACACAGCTTACTGAATATATCTACTACTCTCTAACACTGTGATTAATAAAGGCATTTTTTGAGTTGTCTTTCTGTGGTGAAAAAACATCACACAAAGTAATCAGATCATACATACGAGAAAGTGTGCAATTGCTTCTATCCCTTCTTTCAGAAAATCTATTTAAAGGTTTTTTTTGAGCCTCTCAATAGGTTGCTACAGACTGTTAACAGATAAAACGATATAACTTTTATTCAATAAAATTATCTCCTTATAGATTAACACACCTTAAAATTATACATTTATTCTGTCTATACTAAGTAAACGTATTCCTTAATCCATATGTATCAGATTACCAGGTAGAATGCTGCGTTTAGTTTGACTTCCTTAAGCAAAAGATGTTCATAATGCTTAAAAGCAGATGAATTTTAAATGCATCTCCTCCTTTCCTTGGTATTAAAACTATCACAGTTCTCTTATGGTGCCATATTAAATTAGCAGTGAAGGTTAAAAGAAGTGTTCCTTCCAAGTTTGCATCTTCAAGGACACCAAAGTAAACTGCCCTATACTTTTTCAAACGTGTGGACGTTTTATTTCTTCAACCGACCATTTGTTATTGCATCATATGCACGTCTATCTTTCTGTGTGCCTGATTGCCATAGAAACCCGTCCCGCGAGCAAGATTTGCCAAATGATCTTCCTGAATACGTTTTTCAATAAAGGAAGCACAGCTCCTATTCTCTTTATACATTTTTGTAGCCTGTTGGCTATTGTGGGCGTGCATTTAGCAGCATGTCATATCATGGCATTACAGGGCAATTTGAACATATCCTAAACCTGGTACTGGAACCGGTCCTCTTTAACGTCTTTAAGTGACATTGGAGAGCACCTGGAGGGAAAGGTATGTCTCTTTGCAGATGACACAAAGATCTGCAACAGGGTTGATACACAAGGTGGGTTGGAAAGGATGAAAAGGGACTTGACAAGTTTGGAGGAATGGTCAAATATGTGGCAGCTCCGATTCAGTGCAAAGAAGTGCAAGGTAATGCATCTGGGAAACAGAAACCCAAGGGAAGAGTACACAATGGGGGTTGAGTTAATAACAAAAATCGAAAGAGACCTAGGAGTAATTATATCAGATGACCTAAAGGTGGGCAAACAATGTGAGAAGGCAGTAAGGAGGGCTGTGGGGGATACTGGGATGGATAGGGAGAGGCATCAACAGTAGAAAACAGGAAGTTGTTATCCCTCTGTACAGACAGTTAGTGAGACCCCATCTGGAGTACTGCGTGCAATTCTGGAGACCCCATCTCAGCAAAGACATAGACAGAGTGGAGGCTGTTCAGAGAGAGTAACCAAATGGTGCAGGGTCTGCACCAGAAGACATAGGAGGAGAGACTAAAGCAGCTTAATATGTATAGCCTTGAGGAATGGTGGGGCGAAGGGGGTGGGGGACATGATAGAAACTTTCAAGTATCTCAAGGGAATTAACAAAGTACAAGAGGGTAGTATATTTCAGAAGAGATGTGCAAGAACAAGGGGGCACAATTTGAAGATAGAGAGGGGATGGTTCAGAAGTAATGTTAGACAGTTTTTTTTCACAGTGAGGGTTGTGGATGCATGGAACAACCTTCCTGAGGAGGTTGTGGAGTCAGGAACAGTGGGAGAATTCAAGAATGCACGGGACAGGCATAAGGCAATTCTAGTGGGGGGGGTAGGAGGAAGTAGGCTGTTGATTAACTAGAAACTGCAGCTTATCCATCAGGTAGGGAAATGGGTAGACTAGGTGGGCCAAGCAGTCCTTATCTGCCATCAAAGTCTGTGTTTCTGTCCCTATTGCACAACTAAATCTGGTGTTCACAACTGACTGCTCAGTCCTTAACACGGAGCAGATTATTGGAAAGACATGATCACCACTACCATTCATAATAATTCCTTTTTACAATAGATCTAAAGGGTAACAATATTTAGAACTGACCCACTTCACTCGCAAACCCCTTCCCATGGTAAGGGGGAAAATGGAGGGGGGGAAAGATGTGATTTACAATATTTATATAACAGTGCCATACCTAGAAAATTCTTGATAGATTCCTTTTTAACTTTGAAACATTTTGTACATAGAATATTCATAAAAATGCCCCCACCACAAGATGAGGTGGAATGAAAAGAGTCAGCTCCCACTTTATTTTAAAGCCTACAACACCTGAACAAAATGTACCTCCTATTTGTACATGTATGAAACCAGACTTGACTGAGAAAGGACCCTGGCAAAAGGCGGTAGTCGACATCTTATAAATGATGTTCGGAGCATATGTAAAAAAAAAAAAACTCGTTGGAACATAAACATCTTAAAACCTTTACCTCCAGCATAACATCCGTACCTCCATGTGTTCCTTCACAAGAACATATTATACGTAGGCTATTTATAGACTATTTATTATCTTCGACAACAGTTCCAATTAATATCTCTGTTTAATCCCACATTAAGGTTTAGCATCCCCATTTCCACCATTTTATTATAGTCTCCCCCTCTATCCAGTGGTTTAACTGCTTCTAGCCCCCATAAACTCAGTGACTCCCCCATGTGGCCCACTGATACAAAATGTTCCGCTACCAGTGTTGTTGCTTTATTTCTAATGTTAGATTTGTGTTCTTGGGTTCGTTGTTTAAGTGAACGTGTGGTCATTCTTATATATATGTTATCGCACAGGCACTGTAATACATATACTACCCCAGCCATGTCACATGTTATGAATTGTTTAATCTGATATTCTTTGTTAGTACATAGATGTTTATATGTATTTTTCTTGCTGGTGTGACCACAAACTGAACAGTGCCCACACGGTTCCATCCCTAGGTGCAGGGGGCCTAGTAGGAGTTGTCTGCTTTTTGACTGCTTACCCTGCGGATGGTCAATGTGCACCAATTTATCCCTTAAAGTTAGCACTTTCCTCTCTGCCACCAGGGATGGTTGTTGAAACACATTGTTCGCTATATGATAATCTTGTAAAATGGGCCAATGATTATTCAAAATCTAATTTTCCCCATCTTATGATTGTGTTTAATACTATACACTATTCTTGACTCTTTTTTTGCTCTGGCAGTTCTTTCTAGAGCCTGGGTCTGTGTGACATTCTGTATGCTTCCTTTCGCCTTGGTTAGGGTTTTTCTACTGTACCCTCTTTGTTAGAACCTGTTTGTGGCTTTATCTAATTCTTCTTTGAAATCTGATTCATTATTACAATTCCTATGAATACGTAAAAACTCTGATTATGGGATACTGTCAATAAGGTTTTCCGAATGAAAACTGTGTGCATGAAGGATGGTGTTTCTGGCAGTCTCTTTTTCTATATAAAGTTATCGTCAAACCGTTCCCCCCCCAAATTTGGCCAGAACATCCAAATATGGTATGGATTCCTGACTGGAATTCAGTGTAAATTTTAAATTCTGTGTGCATGAATTCAAATAGTTATGAAAACATATCAGGTCTTCATTAAGTGCCTGTCCAGAGAATGAACAAATCATCTATCTATCTTTTATAGATCTTTATATGTTCATAACATGGATTGTATTGTGCATTTGAGATGTATTTACTCTCAAATTCATGCATGTACGCATTGGCTTGATCCCATGGCTGTTCCCCTACTTTGTTAAAAAAAAATCGTTTTCAGATCTAAAGTAGTTTTTAGTTGGAATGAATTCCGCTACCATTTGTAATGTTCTAATTTTAGGATGAGCATGTGATTCCCTCATATCCAGTAGGAGGCCCATTACAACCATCCCCTCATCAAGCGGTATCGAGGTGTACAAGTCAGACATCTAAAGTGACCAGCAACATATTTTGTGTTACTTGCATGGTTAACTGTATATCTTGTATGATATTAATAAAGTTTGCATGGTTAACTGTATATCTTGTATGATATTAATAAAGTGTGACATGTCTCTGATATAGGTCAGTATCTTTTCTACCAAGGGTTGTAGATGATAGTTGATATAATTAGACACTGGTTTGAATAAACTGGCAATACCTGAAACTATCGGGTGACCCGGAGCCGCAAACTCTGAGAGATGTGCAGGCGAAAAGGCGCCGATGTTATGGTATCATTGTGACGTAGTCAAACAGGTATAACAACTTCTTGACGTCTGTGGAAGGGTTGTGGGATAACAGATGGACCAGACACCAAACTTCAGGTTCAACACACAATCTCTGTCTGATGTTTGTTCAAAATACAAGGAATAGACTTCTGCAGTGCCATATTCCTTCTTCAGTACATCAGTTTGCAGCAACAGACTATGAATGTCCTTTCTCTGCACTTAGCCAGCACCTACTGATACTGATCTCTGATCCCATTCACTAGTTGGGATGTAGCGACCACCCCTATGCAAGCCCTATTTGCTTAGGTAGTGGGGGCTCAAAAGGAAAAAAAAATACAAGCTATATACAAAGAACCTCAATGCAGAATCACTGAAAGAAGGGTTACCCCAAAGGGCATTGGCAACAAATTAAGTTTCAAAGAAATACATCATCATACATACTTCCATAATGCAATGCATCATGGGATAAATGCAAATCACCATGACATTTCTGGCTTGTTAAGTTTACAACAATTTACATGCATTTTAAATAGCACAACTAGCTTAATTTCTATAATAGTCACCTAGTACTTTTTACCATTATCAAAACATAGTGCTATTACATACTAAATCCAACAACAATAAACACAACCTTTTTTTACATATACTCTGAAGTCACCACAATAACCTCCCTGTACAAGGACCTAAGAGGGAAACATGAAAATTAAAGAGGACACTGTAGCATAATCAAGGGAGGGAGAAGGGGTGCCCACAGGTGGCCAACCTTATGGACTAGAAATAGTAAAGGATAGATTAGGCTTAGAAATAGAAGAACTGTTGCAACAGATTTAAGAAAAGTCGTTATCCTCAGGAGTGGCAGGAGCTCCTGGTCACAACAGTGCCATAACAAGGATAGGAAATCATTGAATTCCATCCTTAACAATGCCCTCCCATAGATTTTGGATGCCTGGAACAGTCTGTCAGCAGAGGTGATGGGAGCAAAAACAGTGGGGGGCTTCAAACTTGCATGTGCTGGGCATAAGGGAATATTAGTAAATAAGCAGGAAAAGGGGGTAAACAGAGACCAGATAGGGTCTGCGGAGACAGAATAGGTAAAGACTGAGAGGGCCAAGTGGTCCTTTTCTGCCAACAGTGTCTGTTTCTGTGTTTCTAAACTGCATAAGGGCTTAATCAACCCACACTGAAAACAAACTTGTCATTATGCCACTGACTAGAAGCATGTAGCTTATTGCTGTATTAATACAAGAAAGCAGTCTTAAAAATTTGTATTGATCTTATCTGTGTCAGTCTTCACCATTCATCACCTTTGGGTACTGGCCATGGTCATGACACCGCGGGAGCTCTTTTTTTTTTTATTTTTGGATGGGCAGAGTCAAAGCACCATCGAGGCCGACGCACTGTGTGGCGCTCACGGGTTGGCCGTTAGGTGTTGTCGACTCTGCCCTTCCACCAGTTCTTCATCTCTCACCATCGAGGTCACCTCGTGGAAGCTCTGTTGTGTGAGAGGCCTGTTGTATATTTTGATGCCTTCTGCTCCGTTATGAGTCCATCAACTCCGTTCTCGAATTCTTCCTGCTGGTTCAGTTTCGCTCCACTCAACCTTGCCTGACATTAAAGTAAGACTGTTCCTTTCTTTATTTTGCGACGTTGGGTCTTGTTTGGCGGTGTTTTTTCCATAGGTCATGTCTCAGTCGGGGGGCAAGAAATCAATGAAGATGGGACAGCCCCTCATACGTCCCGTGCAGCCATAAGTATTCCATCACTGACCAACATGACCATTGCCTCGCGTGTCTTGGCCCGCTGCACAACATGGATTCGTGCGACGCCTGCTTCTCCATGGACCGTCGTGTCATCGAACAATGCGTGTGGAAAGTTGGACGGGTGCGCACTCATCTGGCCAAGCTGCGTTCTCTCGGCTCTCTCCAGGTCCTCCTGGTTCTATACAGACCGAGGAGGAGGGGCTTCTGCTTCTAATAGCCGTGGCAGAAGCCCCTTCTGCGGTGCAGGAGGCCCAGTCTGTCCCCCCAGGGGACGGACAGGAGGCACCGCCTTGGCAATCGCCCCTTCGGGGGTGAAGGCTCCCCCAGTGTCGTACCCTTGGCTCAGAAGACCTGGGTCAGCGCCGTCCTCGATGCCGTCTGTCGGCACCATCTTGGGCCTCTGCGCCGTAGGCCCTGATGGTGCCGTCATCGGCGCCTGTCCATCACTCCACGCCGTTGGCTCTGTTCGTGGTGCCGATGGTGCTCATGGTGCTGTGGGAGGCTCTACAGCGCCGTCCTTGACTGTCTCTCGCCCCGGCGCAGTCCGCGGTGCCATGGTTGAGCACGGTGCCGTGTCCAGCTCTGGAGCCACTTGCGGCTCCGAGCAAGGACACGGCACTGTGGAGATTTCGGATCTCCGCCGAGAGCGTGGTCGGAACCATCGTCAGCGCTCTCTCTGGCCTCAGCGTCGCTTGCAGCACCGTAAGCCGGGATGGCGCCATGACAGGCTCCGGCTCCGATGCTGCTGCCGTCGTTGGAGCTGTGTCCAACGGTGCGGCTGGGGACATCAGCGCCAACTGTGGTGCAGTCTCTGGATCTGGAGCCCTTATCAGTCAGGATGGCAGTGGGCGTCCACGCACTGTTTGGCACAGAACTTCGATCTCCACCTCTTCGGAGGAGGAATCGGACTCTGAGTCAGATAGGCAGTCTGACTCTTTGGAGTTGGCTGGTCACGTGGACACCTTGGTAGTGTCCTCGACAGGAGGAGTGGACAGTGGCTCCCAGGACCAGGGTCAGGGATGCTGACCAGCAGGCAGTGGTGCAGGCCACCATTGCTCTGCAGCCTTAACTTGGAGGGTTTTCTGACCCCTCAGTGGTGGTACCCCCTCAAGTGGTGTGCCTGGATCACCCAACTTTGGGGCCGATCTGAGCACCCACAGAAGGGAAGGGTGCTGCTCCCTGGATAGCCCCTTCGGGGGGCTGACCAGGGTTGCCAGCTGCTTAGGCTGGCTCTCTTGAGGAGGAGGGCACTTTCGAATTCCGAGGGGGATGAGAGCTGTGGGCTCTATGCGGCGACCTTTTTCTGGAGCCCACCCGGGATCTGGGAGAAGTTGTAGCACGGACCCTCGCCCTTCCCTTTTGGTTTCCTTGAGAGGGCCCCATTCTTTTGAGGTAGGGGACCGTCCTTCTGGACTTTCACGGCCCCGGTCACCTCACAGGGGGGATTCCTTAGGGTGCAGCCTAGGCAGTTCCAGTATGGTTGACCAGCTGTTGGCTGTGGAGTTTTCCGGAGCTACCTCTTCTCTTGTGGCTCCAGGTGCACTCTCTAGCCCAGGTGGAGGACAGCCAATTCCTGTTGTCGGCTCTGCCCTCTCTCCTCTGCCACATTCTTCTGCTCTCCCAGGTATCCTTGGTCCTAGCAGTCCTCTCTCCTGGGAGCAGTTCAGAGCTGTGGCTGCTCAATTTCCCTCTTATGTTAGGGCCTTGCACAGACAGGTTTCTCAACCTCCCCCTAAGCAGCCAACCTCTGAGGTCCTCTGACTCCTCATCCTCCTCTTCAGGAGGTGAGGAACCGACTGTCCACATCTCCCCAGCTGCTGATCTCGCTGAGTATCAGCGTTTTATCGTGAGGATGTTGGAGGACCTGCCTGTCCCCCCTCCCACTCGGCACAATCCGGAGCATTCGGTGCGTGCCTTTTTGAAGCGATTTCAGTGCGGACACTCTTGTAGTGCCCCCGCCTGCTCCCTTTAGGGAGGCGTTGTTGCGCTTCTGGCAGAGATCCTCTTCGGGTCCAGCCCTAGGAATCTCCACCAGAGGTATTGTGCCTCTCGGAGTCTCCAGGTAACCTGCCTCATCCTAGCTCAGGATTGATGCAATTGGATACTCCCGACAGGCTTCACGCCCTGTACTGTGACCAGATCAAGATTCCTTGGATTTTGACTTCTGGGGTAGGAGGACCTTTTACTCGGCACGGTTGCTTCTCTTGATATCTGTTCATCAGGCCCACTATGCTACCTATGATAGGTTCCTGTGGTCCAGGCTAGGTCAACTTCTAGCCTCGATGCCTGACACGGAGGAAACCAGACAAGTCATTGCGCACTCTGCATGTGGCCTGGAGCTAGCAAGGCACCAAGCAAGGGCATCATATGACGCCAGTGAGGCAGCTACCAGGGTCATAGGGACAGCGATGTGCACTAAGCGGACGGCATGGCTGCGTCTCTCCCGGTTGTCACCCTTGGCCCGGCGTAGGGTGATTAACTCCGCTCACCAGAGAACCTATCTTTTCTCCCGTAGGGTGAGACAGCATTTGTCAGGGCAACGTCCTACCCCCTCCGGGGTTCCCCGTCTCACTCTCCCCACTCTCGGGCCTCTCCAGACCCGTGAAGGTTCTCCCTCTTAGCGTGTCACTCACTGAGAGCTAAAGGACTCTGTCCTTTAGCGTTGAAGCCCCTTCCGAGAGCTGGGCACTCACCCAAAGGTGGTGAATGGTGAAGATTGACACAGATAAGATATGAAAATTATGTACCTACCGTAATTCTGATCTTTCTGTGTATCTTCAACATTCATCACAATCCCACCCTCCATCACCCTGGGGCCTCAGTCTCTGGGTCCACCTCCCTCTCCCTCGCCCCCCCTCCTTTCTGTTAGTCAGGAGTGGGATGACTTGGGGCGCACATAGGGGGATAATTCTCTTTGGGGGTAGAGTGGTCAGGATGGGGGGCCCTCCTTCTTCAGTGCCCCGGCTCCATCCCTGTGGAGCGGGGGTTGGTAGTTGCCCTCTTTTCTGTTCCCTCTCCCCTTATCCCCGTCACCTTGCTTTAATTTCCTTTTCCTTTGGACACAACCTCGATTTAATTTATGAAACTAGGTTTCTTACACCAAAAATTTCTTTTGGGGGGGAGGGGGGAGATAATCCCTGTATCCTGTCTTTTCTTCCAGAATAGCCGATTCTGCTTCTTGGAGTTATTGCCAGTGATTCTGTGCCTTGAATTCTGGCAGTTAGCTTTTTGGCTACTCCTTCGCAGTTCTTATACAATCTGGAGACGGGTCAAGGTTCCAGGGTGTGTTCCCTTTCTCCCTCCCTCCCCCCCGACATCCTTGTCTCTCAATTTCTTAACCCTCCCTCCTCCTTTTTCTACTTCCAGAGATTGTAGCCCCTACCCAATCCCCTTAGTTTTTCAAACTTATTCTGTCCTCTCAGTCATTTATTTCTCCTTTTAGTTCATATATATTTTCCTTTGTCTGTCCCTTGGACTTCCTTGTCCCTCCTCCCAGCCCTTTCTTACTCTCTGACGACTCAGAACTGATGAGAGGGCAGAGTGGAAACAACACCTAACGGCCAACCCATGGCGCCGCAGTGTCGGCCCCTCGGCGGTGCCGATGGTGCATCGACTCCGCCCATCAAATAAAAAAGAGCTCCCGTGGGGTCATGGCCAGTACCCAAAGGTGATGAATGGTGAAGATACACAGAAAGATCAGAATTACAGTAAGTACGTAGTTTTCATTTTTTATAAAAACACAGTGAAACCTGTGTTTCCAGCAGAAGTTTAATCTTGTAGCCCACAGACAAAAAGTAATTGAAATCTTTTCCCATGACTCAGCAAGTGGTGATCACAGCCACATGGTAGATGCAATTTTAAAGTGAGTAGAAAAGGTCCATGTTTTTTTTTTTTTAAGGCAAACAACCAGATAGAGTAAATAGAAAACATCAACAGAACAGCAAGCATTTACTCAGCTGGTATATTATCAACTAATGTAACAAACAGCAGGTTTACTACATAATCATAAAAATAATTTGTTTTTTTTTTATATTGTTGAAAGATGACTGGGTTACAGGGTAGTCTGCGCTTAACATTTCTCCTTTGCAGCTATATTGTGTATGACCTGTTATTGAAGACATTCCTAAAGAGTGAAAATGAAGCAAGAAACCTGAGTAGAATGGAGTTCAGGTCCTCAAGAGAAAAGGCCAGTGAGTGAGGGAACAGCATTAACCCTTACTGTTATTTCCTCCTGTGTCTGACAGAAAGAGCAATGAAGAGGCCCAGAAAGAAAGACGGAAAGTGTCTGGTTTGGCAAACATGATGGAAGCAAGTCTCTTACAGTTCTACATTTCTAAGCAGTGGCTGAATAAATTCAAGACTTTTGCTGAACCTGGGCCCATCTCAAATAATGACTTTCTGTGTATTCATGGAGGTAGGGTTTTTTTCATCTACATTCATAGATGCTAATTAACAGTTGCATAAATGACACACATGCAGTGGTGGTGGTGGGGGGGCTCATGGGAACTTTATTCAAGGGGTGAAATTCAAAGCCTTTCTCAGTTTCAGGAGTAAAATGAGGAAGCAGGACTGGAGTGGGCCTGCACTTTACAAAAAGAGCAGCACCGTGGTGCAGGTCCTGGGTTTAGCTAACCCACAGCGAGACATGGGTAACAAAACAAAAGTGAGGTGCACGCACTCATAAACCACACGTGCAGTCCTGGCTAGTAAAGCAAATACCTTTTTTTCATTCTAAGAGTTAGTTCATTGACAGCACCAAGCATAGGAAGGTAGGTAGGTGCCCCTGTACTTTGACCAGTCTAGGTCTTTGTTAGGGAGCCCCCTGAGGAAGATCCAGTTTGGTCGAAGCACAGAACCTCGACCTACCTTCCATCTTTAGTGCTGGCTATCTCAGACTACTGGAATGAATAAACGTGGGTAGAATTTAAGGAAAAAAGTAGTATTCTTGGTGGATTACCAGAGTCAGAATTTTGGTATTCCGCCCAATTTCCATAGATTTTCATATTTTCAAAGATAGAACATTTAAAATACCAAAATCCTCACCTCGCATTGCCTGAGGTGGAGGGGCTGTTGAGGGGATTCTCCATCCTGTCCTGGCCAACACCTCACTTTACAACAATGTACCTATTTCCCCACCATGGATCTGACCTCCAGTTGGTTTCATCCCTTTGCTCAGCAACCCCCAAAAAAGCATGGTCACACTCAGCTTGTCAACCCCCCACACACACACACAAAGTGGCGCAGCTTGGTATGCTCAGTAGCTATCTGTAAGTTTCCAATCTCCCCCCAGCAAGTGTCTCAGTCAGTTGGTGCCAGTGCATCCACTGCACCATCACCCCTGATAGCTACTGACATACCTTCAGTATCACTTATCCACCTTGTCCCCTCTCCAGCTACTGGCATACTATAGCCTCTTAGTCTGGAGGTGTCACTCACCCACTGACTCCCCAGCTAATGGATAGACACTGGTGGCATCACTCATCCACCTTGACCCACCGCCACCAACTCAGTGGCATAGACTCTGGTACTGTCACTCACCCACTCTCCGCAGCAAGTGTTGCAGACACCTGTAGTGTCACTGCCACCCTGAACCCCACCCCAGCTACTGGTGTAGCCTTTGCTGTGTCATTGACCCTCTTCACAAGAAGTCTTGCAGACACTGGACTGTCACTCGCCCACTTTGCTCCCCGGTTTCTCCCCATCAAGGGTCATAAGTAAGCAATAATACCCGACAGGGTGGGCGGTATTGGGAATACCGGACTGCCCAGGGGCGTAATGAGGTCCAACTCCGCAGGCGGAGGGCCTTATAGCCCCTGGAAGGTCCGCTATTCCCCAGTACTACCCACCCCGAAGGTTATTATTGCGCTTAGAAAATGAGCCACTGTATTTAATGTGTGGGGAAAAAAAAAATGTTATGTTTCATGTTTAAACTCTTAGCAGTTTTTTTTTATTTTATTATAAAATAGTTCCTCCACCAGCATTTAAACGCTTTGTCCTTTTGAGGTGGTTGTCATGGTTACCTCCCTCACCTCCGACAGGAGTACGGGTAGCTTTCTTTCATGGATACTGCCGTCCCTTAGTTGACTTTTTTTCACAGCCAGAGGAGGAAGTAAATACCTGTATGCCGTGGCAGCACAGAAAAATGCTTGAAAATGAATGATCTTCCCTTGTCAATCTTCCCCATTCATTACTGCTGGGTGTAAGCCAGAGGCGCACACCCGCAATGGGAGGTTTTTTTTTTTCCGAGGTAGCGCCACCCGAGTAGCGCGTCGCGTGATGTCGAGGCGTCCGTTAGCGCCACAGACTCCTCCTCCATCCCAGTTCTGTTTCTCCCTCCATCGAGGCTACACCTGCTGCGCGGAGTTTCTAGAAAAGTTGGTGCGCCATAGGCCGTGTGTCATTTTTTGACGCCTTCATCCCGGTTCTTTTCCCGACGTCATCAACTGGTAAGACCGTTCTTTTTCTTAATACTTTGACAACGCCGGGAGCTTTGCTATTTTATACTGTTTTTTTCGCATCATGTCAGGTTCGGGGGGGCAAAAAGTAAATCTAAGATGGGTCGTGCCAACAGTTTTCCATCACGGACTGGCATGATGTTTGTCTTCGGTGCCTGGGACCCTACCATGATATGGACCACTGCGACGCCTGTTTCTCCATGGATCGCCGTGTATTAGAGATGCGCGCGTTCAAAGTCGGAAGGGCTCCGCCGACTTTCAGAGGACGACGTCTCCCGTGGGCTTCCCAGGCCAGATATCTCGGCCCTTCCTCCGGGTCCCCTCCTGGGTCTATACGGCCCGGTGAGGAGGGAACCTTCTCCACTTCTAGCCTTGCCGAGGAGGAGGTTTCTTTTTTGGCGCTGGAGGGACGGTGTGATCCCATCTGGGGTCGCACCATCGGCGCCATCCCAGCAGTCACCTCCTCTGAGTTGCAGGCTCCCCCAGTGTTTGGCTCTCTGGTTGCGGGGCCCGGCTCTGGTGGACCCTCGATTTCACTTTGTGATGCCGTTGTGGAGTCCGGCACCGTTTGCGGCGCCGGGGACTCAGGCAGCGCCATGGTCGGTGTTGCTTTGGGTCCTGGCACCGTCTGCGGCGCTGGGGACCTGGGCTGAGCCGCTTTTGGTAGTGGCGATGCTGCTTTTGGTGCTGACGCCGTCTGGGGACTCTGGCGGCGCTGTTCGCGGTGTCATCTTGGGTTACGGTGCCATCTGCAGCGTCGGGGACTCGGGCGGCACAGTTGGCGGTGCCGTTTTGGATTCTGGCGCCATTCAGCAGCGGGGATTCGGGCGGTGCCGTTCACGGGGCCATCGGGGTTCCTGGGGCTGATGGCAGTATGGTGAACTCCAGTGGTGTCGTTGGCGTTGTGGCCTTCGGCGGTGCTGAGCCCGGCTTCGTCGTGCGTGAGGTTCCTGCGGTTGCCTCGATGGAGTTTTCTCTGCTCGACACCTCTTCGGAGGTGGATGACTCAGAGGGAGACCGGTCTGGCAACCTGGGTCTTCTGACTCGGGAACCTCCTGTGGGCCCATTAGCACCAAGTAGTGTTCCCGCCCCGAGTTCCCAGAGCTGGTTAGTCCAGAGGATTCCATGGTTAGGGGTAGCCTGGAGTCTTCTGCGGCAGACCCTTCAGGAGAGGATGCCCTCTTCTCGGAGGTCCCAGGCAGCTGCCATATCTGGTGCTGCTGGGGTCCCTCGGTAGAGGGTGGAGGACTCTGCCTCGGTGGGTTCCCTTCGGGGGTTCGCTCAGCAGGGACCTCCCCCAGTGACATCGAGGAAGAGGGCTGCTTCGGAGTCTGAGGGATTGAGAGGTCAGGGTGAGGAGCGGCGTCGTATCCCCACTGCCCTGCGGGGTGTGGGGAGGAGTCACAGTGCTGATCCCCACCTTTCTCTTTAGGTCTCTGAAGCTCCTTCTGGTGGCAGTTCTGAGGGTTGCCCTTCTGGACTCATGCAATCTCAGGCATGTCACAGGGGAGATTCCCCTTCTGGGCTCTTCCCGGGTTTGCCTCCCTCTCTTTCTTCTTCGCAATCCGGCATGATCTCAGGGTCCCCAATTTTGGTGATGGCACTCCCTGGATCTCAGAGCCCTCGCAGAGGCCAGGCACATGCTCTTAGGTGCCATTCGCCCATTCCTCTGCAACCACCTCTCTCTCTTCCAGGCCATGTGGGTCCTATGGAACCGTTAACTTGGGAGACGTTCAGAGCTACTGCGGCAGCCTTCCCATCCTACGTCAGGGCCATGGATGAGCAGGTTTTCCGCCTGACTCTCCCCGGTCACAGGAGTCCTCGGAACAGTCGAGCTCCACTTCCTCCTCAACTTCCTCTTAGGAGGAAGAGGAACGTTCTGCTCACCTTTCCTCTGACGCTGATTTCACCGACTATCAGTGGTTCCTTTCAAAGCTGGATTCAGAGCTTCGTATCTCCTACATCCGTAGGGACAATACCGAGCGACAGACACGTGCATTCCATAGCGAATTCAACGCTTGCCACCTGGTGGTGCCTTCCTGGCCAGTTCCTTTCCAGGAAGCGTCTCTCCGCACCTGGCAGTCTCCAGCCACTCCTTCTCCAGCCCCGGCAAACTGCAGGAGATGGTATTGTGCCCCCCCCATGAGTCTCTAGGTTCTCTACCTCACCCTCTTTCGGGCCTGACGTCCCTAGACACTCCTTCCAGGTCTCGTAGCCTGGCGTGCGACAGACCCCTGGATCCAGATTCTGCTGAATTCGCCCAGTGGGGATGAAGGGTTTTCTCTTCAGGTCATGCATCGATGTGCATAGCTTCACATCAGGCACACCACACTGCCTACAACAGGCATCTGTGGTCGATGCTGTCTCGGGTCTTAGCATCTTTACCTGACACAGAGCAGTGTAGACAAGCCATTGCCCTCTGTGCTCAAGGTCTGGAGCTTGCAAGGCACCAAGCGAGGGCATCCTGTGACGTCAACGAGGTGGCGTCCAGACTTGCAGGGACAGTGATCTGCATTAGGCGGATGGCGTGGCTTCGTCTCTCCAGACTGTCACCCATTGCCTGGCGTAGGGTGACCTCCTCTGCCTTCCGGGAGACCCGCTTGTTCTCCCGCAGGGTGAGGAGGCTCCTTCAGGGGCGCCCTCCCTCCACCCACGGGGGACACCTCCTCGTCCTCACCAACCTTAGACTGTCCCAGTGTGCTGGTTAGGGTCTCCCCCTCCTGCTTTCCACCAGTAGGTGGCTGAGGGATCTGTTCCCTCAGGATCAATCCAGGCCCCCTTTGGGGGTGCTTGGTACTCACCTAGCAGTAATGAATGGTGAAGATTGACAAGGTAAGATATGAAAATTACGTACCTACCGTAATTTTTGATCTTCTCTTGTATCTTCACCATTCATTACTGATTCCCGCCCACCTTCCCCTCACGGGCCCCCTTCTTCGGCATCTCCCCCTCCTTGCTCATTCCTCCTCCTTCTTCGTTAGCCTTTAAGCCAAAAAAAAAGACCTTATCTTGATTTTTCCATTCTTTCTGAGCAGATCCAGTTTTCTCAAGATAAAGGGGGAATGAGTGGAATTTATTCTACCCTGAGGGAACTCTTTCTGATTGCTCTTAGGGGTACCTCTTTGTTTTCTTAACCATATTGTTCCATTCACAGTTAAAGGAACGTCCTCCTATGGCCTGATTCCTTTTTGTCCTGGTCCCTCTGGCAGGTATTAATCTTCTTGTATCAGTTTCTTCTGGATGGTGCTTCCTGGCACGTCAGTTACCTTGAGCTGATACTATTGCCTGGCCTTCAGGGAGTCCGATTGAGTTCCCACTCTATCCTTTCGTAAAGAGGTGCCTTCTGCAGAGCTCACCCCCTCCACACACGCATCTGTTTTAGTATTAACAAGGTGCTACAGGACCTCTTCCTAGTTGGGCACTCTCTTTCTGGAACAGAATTTCTGCCTCGGCAGTCTGTGAGCTCTCAGCTAGAGTTTGAGGTTGGGATGAAGGGAGGTTAGAGAATCTGCCCTTTCTGTCCAATCTGTGAAAGCAGTTCGGTGGAACCTTCTTTCAGTCCTATCACGCGGGATCCTTGCTCCCTTGTTTTGGTTCTGAGCTTATAAGCCTTAAACCGACATGTCAGTGGGCAGTGATCTCCCCTCCCAACATCCCTTGTTCTCTTCCCTCTCTTCTTCCCTTTTCTTTATCTGTTCCTCCCTTGGAGCTGCCCCAGAAGTGAGACCCTGCGGTCCCTTAGTTTAGGCATTTTCTTTTTTTCTATCCTCTTCCGGCTTATGCCTTTTTCAGTTTACATCCTTTCCTTTTTCTATCCTTCGGCTCTCTAGCCTCACTCTTCTTTTTTCTTATGCTTATTTTGCCTCTCCGTCTAACAGAACTGGGATGGAGGAGGGTCTACTGCGGCCTAATGGCCACACCTCGCACATCACGCGATGTGTCACTCTCAGGGTGGCGCCGATCCTCTTGGGAACCCTGGCTATGGTGAGCACCTCCGGCTTACACCAGCAGTAATAAATGGTGAAGATACAAGAGAAGATCAAGAATTACGGTAGGTACGTAATTTTCATTTTCTTGCTTCTATCACTGGGGCGCCCAATTGCGGTAAGTTCTGCACCGTGCTGAAATGCCTGTGAGGAGACAGGTTTTCATGGAGGCAGGAGGCAGTCAGGTATACAGAGCGACCTGGGAGAGATGGCTTTCTTTATTTACTTGTGGGAGGTGTGGCAGGCAGCGCGGTCAAGCAGCACATGTGAAATTGCGGTACTAGGGAGAAACATGTGCTGCCATTTTGAAATCCATGCTGCTGGCATGAAGCTGATGGGAGGGATGGCTTCCTTTTTCTTTCCATCTTTTTTTTTATGTGCGCTAGTCATTGGTGGTTTATTAAAAAGAGGACAGGAGGGACGAGTGAAGTGCCAGTGAGGAAACAAGTTTTTGTGGAGGTAGGAGGCAGTCAGGCTAAGCTTGCAAAAAGCAGGTGCTTAAAAAATGAAGTTGTTTGTTTAAAAAAATGGGGAGTTCACAAACAGGTGATTTTTTTTGTGCAGCAATGAAGTGGGGTACTTCAGTTAGGAGTACTGTTTTTATTTTAAGCGATCAGCACGACTGTAGTGAGGAACTGCGGTGGGACTTTAACTTCAGCTCCCCCTGAACATTGAGACGTGTTTCTGGTTTGCTCTAACTAGTTCATCGGTTGGCTTTTGAGTGAGCGGGACCTGCGCGTACCTGTTTTTATATTTAACAGTGTGCAGTGAAACAAAAGCTGCAATTTCATTTTAAGAACGTGTTTGTTTGATCTTATCTGTGTCAATCTTCAGCATTCATCACTGGTGGGGTTCTGGCTGGAGAAGCAGGACCCCGCGGGAGCATTTTTTTTTCCTTTTCCAATGGGGGAGGAGCCAGTGCCATGGGTGGCGCCGCCCTCGAGGCCGACGCACTGCATGACGCTTGCAGGTTGACCAGTTACCAACACCAACTCCTTCTCCATCCCAGTTCTGCTTCTCCCGCCGTCGACTGAGCACAACCTTATGAGAAGAGCATTTTGATGCTGCGACATCATGGCCTAGTCCATTCGAACCATTCTTTAAACTGTCCTAGTTCTGCAGGAGCCATTACGTTCTCAGCGCCGTCGACACTAGTAAGATCTTTCCTTATTTTTCTTCAGCACCGAGACCTTTTTGCTATTTTGTTTATTGATTTTCCATCTGATCATGTCTCGTCCTGGGGGCAAGAAGAAAAAATCTTCTCAGGTGGGCCAGACCCCGATGTGGTGGTGTCCCTGTGGCCGGCTTTATTCCTTCTCGGACTGGCATGATCATTGCCTGGGCAGTAACCATGATACGGACCACTGTGGCACCTGTTTTTCTATGAACCGCAGAGTACTGGAACACAGCGCATTTTAAGTCGGCCACACGTTGCCGACTTTTGGAGGACAAGCGTGCACTAGGGACACCAGACGCAGGTCCCTTGACCCTTCCTCTGGGGCACCTCCTGGTTCTATACAGGACGCGGAGGTGGGGGGCTTCCACCCTTTCTAGCCTCACCATGGCGGAGGCCCCTCTCACGGTGCCGGAGGCCCTGTCCGATTCTTCTGGGGTCAGACTGGAGGCACCGATCTTCCTGGACATAAAGTCTCCACCACTCATTCACACTGATGGGAGTACGCTGGAGGCACTAGGACCCAGTGGGAGCAAACTTTTTCAGGAGGGCCGGCACCGAGATGGAGCCGCGAGGAAGCAGCACCGCGAGCCAGGCACGTGCGGTATAGACCATCTCGGCGTCACCCCTCCATCCACCTCAGTTCCTTTTTTCACGCCATCAAGTGCGCTTCAGTGACGACGACGCTCACCTGCCGGGAGTCAAATTTCAAACTAGCAGCTTAGTTTTCAGTTTTATTATTTTGTATTTAATCTCGAAAAGTACCGATTACATTTTAATAAACTACTTACTTGCACAAGAAAGAAGTTTTCAGCCCTCCATTGACAGAGTCGACCATGAGTGTGGCAGGTAGGAAGACTTGAGATGAAAGCTGTTCAGTCAGCCGGGCCGGGTGTGGTCCGCCACCCTCTCCGGACCGGGGGGGGGGGTCTCTCAACGAATGGTCCAGTGCTCGGGGAGATAAGGCGGTCCCCTAAAAGCATAAAAGGAACTGTCCCATTCTCGGCACTGTTCGGCCTCGAGTCCTTTTTCGGCCCACCGGTCGAAGAAGAAACTGCATCACTCAAGGTCACCCTGTGGTACGTCTGCGTGTAGATGGTTATTAGGGTCAGGAGCCAGTCTCCGCCTCTTGTGGAATTGCCAGTTTCTATCTCTGATAGCCAGCCTCTTCGACACCAGATCCCCTCTCTGCCTATTAGAGGGGCTTCCGATGAGCAGTTTCACCATCGGGCCGCTCTTATGGAGCAGTGGGCTCGGAGGTTGTCCCAACTGCTCAAGCCGACCCGTCCATCGCCGGGGCCTTCAAGTCTGTTGGTTTCAGATCGGCAGGCACGGCAGTTAGGACTTCCTAGTCGCACGGCGCCTTTTTTGGTGCCATCGACTCTGCGCTCCAGTGTCTATCCCCCTCACATGGCTGCGGCACAGGGGTCCACACTGATGCCTTTATCTCCTGCCATTTTTCATCCTTTGCCTTGCAATCGCAGTTTTAAGACTTCTGCAGTGGTGCAGCTGGTGCCGGCTTCCCTGGCACCGAGATCCTTCTCGGCACCGCGGGTGGTGTCAGCGCCGCCTGACCTGTCAGCATTTGTGGCGCTGCGGGGGGTGTCGTGCTCCCCCCTGGCACCATCCTCGGTGCCAGGATTGACGTCGGTGCTGCACTCTCCCTTGGCACCATGCATGGCACCATTTTCTGTGTCGGCACCATCACTGTTCTCAGCACCATTTTTCTCTGCAGTGCCGGGGACGTGTACGGCGCTGCATAGTTCCCAGAGGTTTTCAACTCCGATTCTTTCTCTTCTTCTTCTTCCTCCTGGGTTTCATTCCTTTCCTGTCCATACAGCCCCCTGTGGGCTGTCAGGAGATGATTTTGAGCCCGATCCAGATCTTCGGCTGGGTGATGTTTTTTTTTTTTTTTTCCCTCTCTATGCCCCCTTCTAGCCGCAGTACTCCCCTTCGGGAGACTTCTGTGGCCTTGTACGTCTCTGCTTCTCTAGCCGGCCACCAGCGCAGTCCACCCCCATGGAGCCTTGGTTATACCCCCCAGGCTGATATGGGGTGGGGCCCTTACACCCCAGTGTGTCTGTATTTCATTGGGATACTGTCACTGGCACCGGTAGGGGTGTTGGAGATCGGGTCTGGGAGCTCCGTCTGCTGGGAGCGCTGCGGGGTGTTTCCTGGTTTTCTGGTCCACGCAGGACGTCGGTTCCCTGGGAGAGCCTAGGGGCGGGGGAAAGTCATGACGTACCTATGCTCTGGCTCCCAGCCGACGTCCTCCTTCCCTTCTTCTGTTCATCCCACTGCACCTCCATCCGTGGTCACCCAGGTGGCGTTATAGCAGCGGGACAAGCGACCCACCACGGAGAAGGAGAGCAGCCTCTGGGCGCTCGATCCTCCTCTCCCCGGCTGACCCTCCAGCCGCCCGAGTCTGTTCCCGAACCCGGGTCTCTGGTGCCACGAGCAGTAACCCTAGTGCTGCGTTGGCGGGCTGGCCAGCTGGGTGATGATGTTGATGCTGATTCTGCCCTAGGGGCAGGGATCAATCCTCCTGCAGAGCCTGTTGCTGAAGTCCTTTCCTTTAAGTCTCTGCTTAAGAATTTAAATTCTACTCTTTCTCTCCAGACCATAGAAATCGATCCTGGGAAGCTTCTGCATCTCCATTATCTTCATGTTCCGGAGATCCCTATGGATTTAACCCCTCCGGTACAGCCCTCTTTCGAGACTCTTTCCCAGATGGTGTGGAAGAATCCTGCTCTTATTCCCTCTGTGGCCAAGTCCATAGATGGGAAATATGGCCCTCCCAAGGATCGCCCCATCTTAGCCTCACATTGGGTAAGAGAGTCTTTGCTGCTTCAACCCTGGGTATGCGTATTGCCAGCTACCAGGGATATTTTTCTCAATACTAATATGTTCTTTGGCATTCGCTCAAAGCAATGGTAGAGGCTTTGCCTGAATCGGAGGTCAACTCAGAGCTGCTACAGACCATAACTAGAGGTGTCGAATCCAATAATCAGCAAATTAAAGCTGCTATGGACAGAGTTTCTGAATGACTTGCAGCTCCCACGTTTCAGAAACTTGGAAAGCTCAGTTACTGGTCCCTATCTCGGAAACAGAAATTAGTAATGTAATAAGAGATGGGAAAACAAGGGAGTCCCCAGGGAACGATGGACTCCCCATGGAATTCTATAAGAAATTCCGAAAGACAATAATCCCTATGGTGAAAACTGTCTGCCAGGAAACTATGAGAGAGGGCTCGGTCCTCCCTCTTGGAGACAGGCAGTCATTTCCGTCATCCCCAAGCCCGGCAAGGAACCCACCCTCTGTGCATCGTATAGGCCCATTTTGATCTTAAATGTAGACTATAAGATTTTAACTTCAGTATTAGCTAAAAGGTTACAAATTCTTATCCCCACTCTAATACATAAGGACCAAACTGGCTTTGTAGCTGATAGACAGGTGGCGGACAGTGTCCGTAGAACAATACATATTATTGACCATCTAAATGAACAAAAAACGCCAGCAATCCTGCTGAGTCTGGATGCAGATAAAGCTTTTGATCAAGTAAGCTGGGAGTTTCTATATGGGGTCCTTGCTGGGTTTGCCTTCCCGAACAAATTTATAGACACTATAAAGCATCTATATATAGAACCTCAAGCCTATATTCCTACCAATGGTATAATTTCTCAGAAAATCACTTTATATAGAGGAACTCGGCAATGCTGCCCCTTATCCCCACTTTTATTTGCCCTTTACATTGAACCCTTTGCCCAATGGATTCAAAGTGACCCAGAAATAAGAGGGGTACAACTAGGACCAGGAACACATAAGGTGGTGGTATATGCCGACGATGTGTTGCTGTACTTGACCACACCGGAGACTTCTTTACAGAGAGTTATGGATAAGATTAAGGTGTTTTCTGCTCTATCAGGGTACTTCCTCAGTACTGCAGAAACAAGAGGTGTTGACATTTAACTATACCCCATCTCATCAGTTAAAGGCAAAATATAACATGAGATGGGATCTGCATGCCTGAAAATATTTGGGAGTGACCTTGAGAGCAACTAACACTTATTTATGTACAGATAATTTTAAACCATTGGATTAGCAAATTCAACTAGATATTAAGAGGTGGTCTCTGCTCCCTGTACCCATGTATGCTAGAATTCAGGCCATAAAGATGAATTTCCTCCCCAGGCTGTTATGTTTATTTCAGTGCATCCCGGTCACACCATCTCAGAAATGGTTTCAAGACTTTCAGACCCGAATATTCCACTTTATATGGAATAAACGAAAGCCTCGTGTCCATAGGTCCCTACTTCTGGCTAGCAGGCAGGTAGGTGGACAAGCCATTCCTGACCTCAGAGAATATTGTATGGCAGCACAAGTTAGGTGGGTACTGTTTTGGACGCAGTCCCCCTCGAGAGAACATTGGCAACATATAGAAGTAGCCTTATACCCTAATATACTTATACACACCTGCCTTTTTAATTCAGACAGACCATCTCATTTAGCAGACTATAGTGGTATCCAGGTGGCCCTTAGGGCATGGGATATTTTACAAATATATGACAGACCTAAAAGAGAATTTTGGAGAGTGAAATGGTTCTCAACGGCGAGCGATTTCACCCTGGAACAGGAAGACCCTTGGTATAAGAGGCAGGCAGTTTGGGGGCTTGGTACCCCGATGCAGATAATGCAAGGGGACAATATTTTATCATTTCCAGAATGTTCTAGACAATAGGGGTGGACTCCTAAAGATAAAATATGTTACTTGCAGATGTACACCTATATCAACAGATACTCCGTAAGAGTCATGGGGTCCCCACATCAGAGTTCGGACTGACCCGTTACGATCTGTTTTCCTTATCAACCTAAAACAAGCCATAACTAAAATATACTGATATCTAAATTCACATAGGGATGAGATGGCTAAGCCCATACAGGTAAAATGGGAGGGGGAAGCTAAATTTCACCTTCATACTACTGACTGGGTCAATATATGGAAATCTGCATCGAAGGCCTCAGTATCCCCCCTCTGGCAGGAATACCTTTGGAAAACCAGGGTACAATTTTATTTTACTCCAGATAGGGTAGCTAAATGGTCCAATACTGGCTCCTCTAGCTGTTGGCGACAGTGTGGTGAACATCAGGAGAAAGGCCTGAGGAGATGGACTAGATGGACATTACTAATGGGATGAACTGAAACAAAGATTGTGACCCCAACAATATAAGATACACTGAAATAAATGGTTTGTTAATGTTAATGTAACTTGAAAATAAGAATGTTATGGGTAACTATACTCCCAGGAAAGCACACCATCTATTAGACAGACGGAGATAATAACTAAGTCTAGATAATACCCAAGTCTAAGATAAAATAATAACTATGCTGAATGCATTTGCTCCCCTATGTTTCTTAATTACCGTATTTCACCGTTTTGAAGCTGCCCCTGTTTAGAAGCCACAGGCAAAAAAAAGATTGTTAATAAAAGCTGCCCCCGATTTAAAGCCGTGCCTTCTAAACGGTGCAATCAGTAGATTATATCCTACAGAAATTGAAGGCATTTAGCACAGAGATGTCCAGCAAATTTGATGCCATCACTCACAAAACCAACCTTGAGCATAGAAAGGCAGATGCAGATAAGCAGATTTTAGAGAAAGATGCCAGAATCATGAGCGACCGCTGAGCCTACATTCCACTTTTAAAAAATGTGCAGGTTTACCAGCTTAAATCTTGAATGCTCTACCCAGCTCAACTCATGGTGTAATTGTCATGTCAGACTGGTCTCTTTTAGACTTTAGTACAACAATTATGTCTGTCTCCACCCATGATTTGCTGCACACTTACTGGACAATATTTTACCCATTGATGATCAGAACGATTTTCAGATGATGGAGTAAAAGTTAGTACTGTAAACTTGGTGCCTCAAATGTCAGTTTATAAATTAAAGCTGCCCCGATTAGAAGCCGCAGCTCAAAATAAAAAATGTAATAGAAGCCACGGCTTCTAAATGGTGAAACACAGTAATTTACTAGCATAATGTTCTGTATGTTCATTTTTTTCTTTTGGAAACCTATTTTACCAAAAAAAGGAAAAAGGAAAAGATGTATTATACAGTGGCAAGAAAAAATCCTGGACTCTGATTGGTCAGTCTTGGGCTGGACCCGTGATGTTATCCCAGCACAACATCACAGGTCTACTGTCATCATTATTGACATTATGGAACCTACTCTCTTTTTTTTTGCATCTTCTCTTAAGAAACAACAATATTTTTCTACTCTAATAAAAACATTCTTTAAAACTATTTTTATATTATATATATAACAATGAGTCATTGTATAATAGCAATAATGCCCTCCAGGGTGTGTGTCGTTTGGGATAACGTCACGCCTCAGTTGTTGGACGCACTTGGCCTGCGGCCTCATGCCCAGCCACCTGCAGCGTGACGTTATCCCAGCACAACACACACCCTGCTGGGCATTATTGCTTAATTGTCATATACAACAGTAATGATCTACTGTGAATTGACAACAAAGTAAATATAAAAAAAAAAAGCTGCTATGGATGCTTTCGATACTACTTCTCTGGCGGCGCTGGCATTTGCACCCGTCACCACTCCTTGCTGCGTACTTCGGGCTTTACGAATGACGCCCAACAAAAAGTCATAGCCTTGCTTTTCGATGGTATGTATTTGTTTGGACTTCAGGTGGAACAAGCACTAGAGGCCACACAGAAGACTAGGTCTGCCATTCAGACAGCTAGACCTCCACCCGCTCCCTCTCGAGGAGGTGGGAACAAGCATCAGTTTCACAACTGTCAGTTCTTTCGTGGTAAAGGCCGAGATGGTCTATACCGCACACGCCTGGCTCATAGTGCCGCTTCCTCGCAGTTCCATCTTGGTGCCGGCCCTCCTGAAAAAGTTTGCTCCCGCTGGATCCTAGCACCTCCGGCATACGCCCATCAGTGTGAATGAGTGACAAGAAGATCAAGAATTACAGTAGGTACGTAATTTCCATTTTTGGCAATCACCTCCTTGGAGGTGAAGGCTCCCTGGCGTTGCGGGGTGTGTCTGCCAGGCCCAACCCAGTGGTTTCCTTGGCACGGCCTGTTGGCACCACCTCTGATCCCGGCGCCGTGGGTAGTGCTGGGCTGGCTTGTGGTGCCATTTGCAGTGCCAGGAGCAGGAGAGTTCAGGAGGTCTTCTGGATCCGTTCCTTCTCAGGGGACAACGATTCAGAGGCGGATCCAGACTGGCTTCCGGATTCTTTGGAGTCCTCAAACTCTTTCCCTATGGAGCACTTTGGTGCCTGTCCAACCCCCTCCTTCAGAGCTGGTGGTTTCTATCAGCGCTGGTGTTGGAGCTGCTTGCGACGCTGATGGATCTTCCAGTGCTGGGGGCGGCATCGGAGGGTTCACCAGAGCTGGCGGGGCCTCTGGACTCGGAGGAGGTGAGCCCTCTGTTTTAGTTGTCCTTGCTGGGCCCCCTTCTGGACCTGCTCAGACGTCTGGGACGGGGTGAAGGTTCTCTCATCTGCTGCCCCTCGGGTGTTGGTGGGTGAGGTTGAGCTTCCTCAGTTGGTCCTGAGGAAGAGGTCCCTCTCTGAGTCTGAGGAGTTGAGAGGACAGCGTGAGGAACAGCACCCTTCTCTGATAGCCTGCAAGGGTTTAGGTAGAAGCAGCAGCGCCAGCCCTGTCTTCTCCCTGGGGGGGGGGGGATCTCGTCTCTTGAGGGCAGGGGCCATTCTTCTGGACCCACCTGGCCCTGATCATCTTGCAGGGGGGAATCCCCTTCAGGGCTCAGTCCTGACCATTTCAGAATGGTTGAACGGCCAGTGATTGCCTCGACTGATGGATCCTTCCAGGGTGTTGGTTCGCCTTTTCAGTCCTCGAGCCCTGGCAGAGGTCGTTCTCTCCCTCAGAGGCGTTTGGCCTCTTTACCTCTGCCTTCCCCTCCCCCTTCTCCCGGGCCACTCTGGTCCTGCAGGGCCTCTAATCTGGGAGCAGTTTAGAGCCACAGCTGCCCATTTACCAGCCTACGTTAGATCCATGGACGAGCAGGTGTTTCACCACTCACCCCTGTGGCAGCCGGACTCCGACTCCCCGGAGTCGTTGGCTTCCTTGTCTTCCTCACATGAGGAAGAAGATCCTTCTGTCCACCTATCCTCGGATGCTGATCAGACCTCCTATCAGCGTTTCCTTTTGGGGTTGGTCGATGAGCTCCACATTTCGAGATTGGCAAGACGCAATCCCGAGCGGGTGGCGCACGCTTTCTTAAGAGAGTATGGTGTGGGCAACCTGGTGGTACCTGCCTGGCTCTACTCCTTTCGGGAAGCATTGTAATGCACTTGACAGCGTCTATAAGTTCCCTCCCCAGCCCCGATGGACTGGCAACGCAGGTATTGCGCACCCCAGGGATCTCCGGAGACCTACCTCACTCCTCTTCGGGCGTGACGCTCCTGGACATTCCCTCTGGGCATAGAAGCCCAAGACGTGGCTGGCCGCTTGATGCAGACTCCACAGAGTTTGACTGCTGGGGGAGGAGAGTTTTTTCCTCTGCGCGTCTCTCTCTCTCTCTCTCTCGCCATTGCAGCACATCAGGCCCATCATTCTGCCTACAACAGCCAGTTATGGTCTTTGCTAGGACAGATCCTAGCATCTATGCCTGATACGGAGGTAGCCAGACAAGCCATTGTCCTCTCCGCACGTGGCCTGGAGCTTGCGAGGCAGCAAACAAGGGCATTGTATGACGCCAGTGAGGTGGCATCCTGGCTAGCGGGGACAGCGATCTGCGTCAGGTGGACGGCATGGCTTTGTCTTTCCCAGTTATCTCCTGTGACCCGGCAAAGGGTGATTGCCTCCTCCTCCTCCTCCTCCTGTGGAACCCACCTTCTAGGATCATGGATATGTTATTCATCCACACTGTTTTGGCATATCCCTTTCCCCTTTAAATCTGCTGGAAGTCTTCAAGCTGGCTCCTCCCACCCACGTGGGTGGTATATACCTCAGCTCTGCCCCATGACGCCAGGTCTTCCTTCAGCTGGAAGATACAGGTTGCCTCCCTCGTGCTCACGCATTTCGTAGGCCCTGGCTTTCAAAACTTTGGTTTTACCGAGACTAAAACTCGTTCGAGTTAGCGATCGCGTTTTTGCGTCCTCGATCATGGAAGAGAAATCTTCTCCAGGATTTTGCTGGTGTCCTTGCGGCCAGAAGATGTCACGCACCAATCCCCATCTCACGTGCATCTGCTGCCTAGGTGTCGGCCATGACACCTCGTCCTGCAGTTTTTGCTTGGCCTTCCATCCCAACGTCCTGGACGACCGCCTGGCACGTTTGAAGTTGGGGAGACCAGAGAAAAGGAATCCTCCGGTGAAGTCTAAGGAGGCTAGGTAGGCAGTTTCTGCAGCCGTGGATTCTGCTGAGCAGCTGGAACGCATGAAGCGTTCGAAGAAGCCACCGCCATGCTTCGGCAAATTGAATCTTTTTTGTCCCACTCAACCTGGACTCCACCTTTACAGGTTCTTTTAAGGAGTTGTGCCAATCTCTTCCCCACCCGGGGTGAGGCGCCCACGGGCTTGCACTACTCCGGCTCTCGAAAGAGGGATAAAGAACCCAGCTTGTCTTCATCTCCACGAAGGCACTCTTGGGACCGAGAGAGTTCTCATTCCCAGGAACATGCAGTCTCGACCTCGGTCGAGATCACTTCCTCAGCCGCAGGCTTCACGGACCTTCCATCTGGCCAGACGACCGAGAAAGTGGCAGATGAGGTCGAGATTATTCTTGACCGAATCGACCCTCTGTCGCCAGCCGTGGCCGATGACTCCTTGGAGAGGACTCTGGTCCTCGTGTTCCCTGATGAGGAGACCCAGCCCACTGGTGTCCCCATCGAGATCCTGGTTCTGGACCCCCAGGTTTCACTGATCCCTCTGCTGTCTCCCGAGCGACCGAGTCAGCCTGCCCGATCTCGGTCGAGGTCTAGAACCCCCTCGGCCGAAAGGCCAAGGAGGATCCATAAGCGCTCCAAAAAGAGGCAATGCCACGGGTCGTCCTTGTCCTCCTCAGATGAGGAGAGGCTCCGACAGAAACTCCATCAGCGCTACAAGGACCTTATGTGGCAACAGCTGATTTTGACCGGGCAGAAGCCGGCTCCGCCGCCTACCCCGGCCATTACTTGGCTTTCACCTCCTAGGCTGAAGTTGACACCCTCGGAACCGAAGCCCTTGGTTCCCTCGCCCGCAGGGCCAGCCCGTCCTCTGGTTCAGCCTTTGCCGGTCTCTCCACCCATAGTGGTGGAACCGCCGCCTAAGCAGCCTGTGGGAGGGGCTCCTTCAAAAAACGACCTACCAGATACCGGGCTTCCCCGACATCTGTTGGTCACGGACACCCCGGACCGTCCTCGATGGGTCAAGGGTGATTTGGGCAGCAGGCCGCTGTATCCCGACTTCTCGAACTCTGATGTCACCCGGCTCCACTCTCATCCCGGGGATGATGAGTCGTCCATTGGCACAGGGATGGAGGAAGGTCCTTCCTCCTTGCAAGGGATCCTCCGTCTCATCTCTGATTCTACAGGGATGCCCCTGGAACCGATCTAGAAAAAGGCGGAGTACTCTCTCAAAGATATCCTGAAGAGAGGGGATACTCCAACGGAGGCCTTTCCTGTGGCCGAGGCTAGTGTTGGTCTGGCTCTCTAACTATGGCAGCGTCCTGCCTCATGTCCAGCACCATCTGCCCCGCATGGCCCGCAAGTATGCGGTGCCCATGGGGTTCCTGGTGGGGTTCACAGAGCACCCTTTGGCCGAGAGCCTGGTGACCGCCTCTGTGTTCAGGCATACTGACAGTTCTGCCAACACTGACCATCCCCCCAATAAAGAGTCCAAAGCTTTTGGACCATTCAGCGTGGAAAGTCTGTGTGGCCTTCTCCTTGGGCCTTCGTCAGGCCAGTTTGGCCGTCATCATGGCACACTTCTCTTATGCCATTCTCGGGTCATTAGATGAGGTCCTCCCACATCTCCCTGCAGACATGCAAACCACGGTTAAGCAGGTTCGGGACCAGGGCTGTGCTGTTGTCAAACAGCAGCTCCAGATGACCCTGGACATTGGGGATTCTTGTGCCTGCTCGATGGCGGCCCAGTGGCCTCTCGCCGCAGGGCTTGGCTGAGGCTCTCCTTCTTCCCGGGGGATACTCAGCATAAGTTAGCTGATGTGCTTTTCCTTGGGATCGACTTGTTCGACCCAGGAGTGGCTGGTCACCTACAGCGCATTGAGCAGTCCATTGCCACCTTGGATGCAACTTCTGCCAGGAGTTCTTCGGGCAAGAACCAGCAGAAGGAAAAAAGAAGCCTTTTTGGCACTCTTCCCCTGCGGTTCAGCAGTCCTCCTACCAAGGACGACAGCAGCATCAGCAGCAGGCACAAGCTTGGTGCCCTCGGCCCAAGCCTGGACCCCAACAGGCCCGCAAAGGAGGCTGAGACTCAGGTCCTGGAGCCTCCTCCTCCTCCTCTAAGCCTGCCCAGTGATGGGATGGGGGTCGCTACCCCCATCTCCGTCACGCCAGCTCTGGGTCTTCCCGTGGGGGGCCGGCTCCGCCTCTTCCTTTCCGTCTGGTCCGCTATCACTACGGACAGGTGGGTTCTCTAAGTGGTCAGTCAGAGACTGCCTCTGGAATTTGAGCAGTACCCTCCCAGCCAAGCCATGCCCCTCGGGAAGAACGGATTTCCGCATGCACCCAGTCGGCTCTTCGAGACGACATTGCTCAGCTCCTCCTCAAGGAGGCAATAGCTATCATGGTGGATCCGTCTGCAGACCCAGGCTTTGTCTCCAGGTACTTACTGGTGCCCAAGCAGATGGGGATCTGGCGCCCCATTCTAGATCTTCACAACCTGAATCAGTTTCTCAGGTCACACACCTTTCGGATGGTCACTCTGTCCCAGATCATACCATCCTTGGAGCGAAACATGTGGATCTTCCTGGACATAAGTCTCCACCACTCATTCACACTAATGGGATCTGCGCCGGAGCACTAGAACCCATTGGAGCAAGTCTATGATGAAGGTCGGCGCCTGCGATGGAGCCCGTGGGAAGGCACCCAAGCCTCAGCTCGTGCGGTAATGAGTATCTCGGCATTGACCTTCCAACCGCCTCAGTTCCTTTTTCCCGCGTCGCGGTGCACTTCAGTGACGACGGCGCTCGCCCGCCGGGAGTCAAACTTCAAACTAGCAGCATAGTTTTCAGTTTTGTTGTTTTGTAGTAATATCTCGAATAAGTATCGCTTAGTTTATTCTTATTTACCAAAGAAGTCTCAGCCTACTTTGACAGAGTCGACCATGAACGGGTCAGGTGATGGTAGGGAGACTTTGTATGAAAGCTGTTCAGTCAGCTGGGCTGGGTCCGGTCATCTGCCTTCTCCAGAGGGGGTGTCTGACAGTGGTCAGTCCAATGCCCGAGGGGGCAGGCGGTCCTCTCAAAAGCATAAAAGTAAACTGTCGCATTCTCGGCACCATTCGGCCTCGAGCTCTTCTTCGGCCCACAGGTCAAAAAAGAGAAGGCATCACTCGAGGTCGCCCTCTGATATGTCTGCACATAGATGGTCAGTTATTGGAGCTAGTTGCCGGTCTCCTCCTTCGGAGTCACCAGTTTCTGTTTCTGGTAGCTGACGTCTTCGACATCGGAGCCCTACCCCGCCCTCTGGTAGGTCTTCAGATGAGCAGTTTTATCAGTGGGCTGCTCTTATGGAGCATTGGGCTCGGAGGTTGGTCCAGCTGCCTGGCCCGGTCACTCAGGGGCCTTCGGGCTTCTTGGGAGATCAGGTAGAGTGGTTGAGCCTCCCTAGTCGTATGGCACCGTCTTAGGTGCCATTGACTCCACTCTTAGTTGTCCCTTCCCCCCCAAAATATGGCTGCGGCGCAGGGGGCCACACCGATGCCTCTCTCTCCTGCTCTTCTTCCTCCTCCTTTCTCCTCAAATCCTGTTTTTCGGAGTCTTGGGGTGTTTTCAACGCCCTCGGCGTCGATGGCACTCTCGGCGCCGTCTTCGGCACCGGTGTGTCTGTTGACACCGTTGAGTTTCTTGGCGCCGTGTGTCTTAGCGGTGCCGTCCAGCTCTTGGCACCATCTTGGCGCGTGTGGCTCCTCGGTGCTGTGCACCTTGCGGCGCCCGTGTAGCGCTTCGCGGCACTGTCCGGCCTCTCGGCGCCATCTTCGGTGCCGTGTGGCTCCTCGGCACTGTGTGCTTCGTCGGCGCCGTGCATTCTTTCGGCACCGTGCGTTTCTACGGCACCGGGGGTTGTTAGGGCGTCGTTCACCTTTCAGGACTCCTTTAACTCTTTTCCTTCCTCATTTCCCTCTGATTTTCACGCCTTTCCTGTCCATGCAGTCCCTCCTGGACTGTCAGGAGATGACATTGAGCCTGACCCAGACCTTAGGCTGGGTGATGAAGTGGAAGGAACAGGATCTATTCCTGCTGCAGAGCCTGTGGTCGAGGACCTGTCTTTTAAGTCTCTGCTGAAAAACTTGATTTCCACTCTTTCTCTCCAAACTACAGATATCGATCCTGGGAAATTAAGACTCCAATACCTCCATGTTCCGGAGATCCCTATGGATTTGACTCCTCCGGTACAGCCCTCCTTTGAGACGCTGTCTCACATGGTATGGAATAATCCTGCTCTCATTCCTTCAGTGGCTAAATCCATAGATAGGGAATACTCAGCCCCCAAGGATCGACCCATTTTGGCATCCCATACCTTTGTGGATCCTGTTGTAGTCTTGGCAGAGAATGATAAGGTCGTCCTTCCCCAGACTACTACAGCTCGACCTATTAACAAAGAATCTCTTAAGATAGACACTTTAGGTAAGAGAGTCTTTGCTGCTTCCACCCTGGGTGTGCGTATTGCCAGCTACCAAGGCTATTTCTCTCAATACGAGTATATCCTTTGGCACTCACTCAAACAAACGTTTGAAGCTCTACCGGAATTGGACACAAAGTCAGAGCTACTTCAAACCATTACCAGGGGTATCGAATCCAACAACCAGCAGGTTAAAGCAGCTATGGATGCTTTCGATACTGTTTCGCGAGCGGCAGCGGCGGGCATTTGTACCCGCCGTCATTCCTGGCTGCGCACTTCAGGTTTCACGAGTGACGCATCAGCAGCAGGTAATGGCATTGCCTTTTGATGGTGTGTATCTCTTGGCCCTCAAGTAGAACAGGCTCTAGAAGCTACTCAAAGACTAGGTCAGCCATTAGTTGGCCTCGACCTCCTCCTGTCCCTCTCGGGGGTGTTAATAAACATCAGTTTCATAACCGTCCAGTGCTTTGAGGCAAAGGCAGGGAAGTTTTCATAAAAACCAAGCCCCCAGCCTCAAGAAAAGCAAACAGAAGGCGCAAGGACCGGCGCCCAGTGCCACCTTCTGAGTTGTTGGCCCAAGTCCCACCTCAGCGGTGGGAGGTATCGTCTGACGCACTTCTTCAATCAATGGAAGTCCATAACCTCAGACAAATGGGTCCCCCGGATAATCCGCGAAAGGTATTCACTCAGTCTTGTGGAGACCCCTCCGGATCGTCCCCCCAGACGACAGCCCAAGCTGTCAGCCCTTCAGTCAGATCTTCTCGCCGCCAAGATGCAGGGCCTTCTGAACAACAGGGCAGTGGAAGTATTTCAGCTGGATCAACGGAACACAGGGTTCTACTTCCATTACTTTCTGGTTCCAAAGAAAACCGGGGGCATGCACCCCATTTTGGACCTCAGAAAACTAAACAAATTTCTTCCCCAGGAGAAATTCAAAATGATATCACTAGGAACCCTGTTACCTTTGCTTCATCAACACGACTGGTTAGCCTTCCTAGACATGCAGGATGCTTACCAGCACATTTCTATTCACCCAAAGCATCACAAATTCCTAAGGTTCGTGGCTCTGGGACAGTATTTTCAGTTCAGAGTCCTGCCCTTTGGGCTATCCTCGGCGCCACAAGTTTTTACAAAGTGTTGTGCAGTTCTCGCAGCGCATCTCAGAAAGATCGGAATACAGGTGTTCCCTTGTCTGGACGATTGGCTTCTGGCAAGTCCTTCCAGGCAGGGAACTCTGGACGCCATAGCCATGGCTTCACGCTTTCTCACGTCCATGGGAGTCCTGCTAAACTTCAAAAAATCGCAGCTGCAGCCCTCCTGGAGGCTCCTTTTTATAGGAACTCTTCTGGACACCTCCTGCACGAAGGCTTTTCTTCCAGAGGACAGGAGGAGTGATACCCTTCAGATGGCCCGTTACATCGGGGAGAGCAACTCGGTTCCAGCTCTCTTGATGCAACGGATGCTAGGTCTCATGGCATCCTTGGTGTTCACTGTACCCCTAGCATGCCTTCACATGAGAACTTCTCAATGGATGCTCGGTACTCAGTGGTCCCCAACCACTCACCTGTAGTCCTTTCTCATCAAGGTGATGGAACCTCTAAAGAGATCACTCACCTGGTGGTCACAAGAGAACAATCTTCTAGAATGGTATCCCTTTGCTCCTCTGGATCATCAGATTTCCATTACCACAGATGCGTCCCTGATGGGGTGGGGAGCTCACTGTCAGGCTCTCCACACTCAAGGTACGTGGACTCAGATCAAGTCCCAGCTTCACATAAATGTCTTAGAAATGAGAGCCGTCCTTTATGCAGTCCAGGCTTTGAAGGACATTCTCTGTCACAAGAACATTCTCCTTCAAACGGACAACAAAGCAGAGATGTATTACATCGACAAACAGGGTGGTGCTCACTCTTACCCCTTATGCAGAGAAGCGATGAGAGTGTGGGAATGGTGCTTGCAGCACAAGTTTCTAATTCAAGCGGTCTACCTGTCAGGAGTGCAGAACGAACTGGCAGATCACCTCAACAGAACAGAGACAGATCCTCACGAATGGTCTCTTGACTCAACCGTAGTTAAGTCAGTATTCGCAGAGTGGGGAATTCCAGACCTGGACCTTTTTGCATCCCCACTCAACACAAAACTGCCTCTCTTCTGCTCCAGAAATCCAGGGCCTGGCATTTTTTGTCAGGATGCATTCAGGCTGCAGTGGACAAAACATTTTCTATACGCCTTTCTGCCTCTTCCTCTGATTCAGAGGGTACTTCTCAAGTTCGAATCCCAGGGGGACAAAATGATCCTCATTGCTCCCTTCTGGCCTTGACAGATGTGGTTTCCACTACTCAACAGTATGTCAGCAGCTCCGTCGAAACCACTTCCCCTTCAGATGAACCTCTTGACTCAGGGGCCTGCTGTCCATCCCAACCTGAGGTCGCTTCACCTTCACGCTTGGCCCCTGAAAAGATGGAAGTGAACAGGTTCAATGTCTCTCACAGGGTTTCAGATATTCTTCTGGCTGCACGTAAGCCAGCCACTAGGAAAACTTACACAGCCAAATGGAAGCGTTTTTCGCTCTGGTGTGCGCAGTCCTCTTTAAATCCTTTTTCCTGCCCACCAGATAAAGTTTGAGAGTACCTCTTAGACCTCTCAAATTCAGGTCTGCAGTACTCTACAGTTAAGGTTCACCTTTGTGCCATTTCAGCTTATCATGGGCCAGTACTTTCCTTGTCACTGGCTCAGTTACCTGTGGTTAAGAGGTTTCTTAAGGGAATTCTGCATACCAGACCTCCTATAAGATGTCCAGTCGCAGCCTGGGACATTAATCTTGTGCTAGACATGCTCACTGGAAAACCTTTCGAACCTCTGGCTACCTGTGAGCTAAAATTTCTCACATGGAAAACGGCTTCCTGGTGGCCATTACCTCAGCCTGCAGGGTCTCTGAGATACATGCCTTGGTCACAGACCCTCTGTATACTGTGTTCCATAAAGACAAAGTAGTCCTTAGAACCCATCCTAAGTTTCTCCCTAAGGTTGTTTCGGAATTCCATCTAAACCAACCTTTGGTCCTTCCTTCTTACTTTTCGAACTTCCAAAATGAAGGAGAACGTTCTCTTCATTCCTTGGATGTCAAGAGAGCTTTGCGTTTCTTTCTAGATAGAACAAAAGACTTTCGTAAAGCTCAGCAACTGTTTGTTTCCTTCAGCGAGACCCGGCTGGGTCAGCCTGTCGCTATCAGATGTATCTCAGCATGGCTGGTGGCATGCCTTCGCCACTGTTGTTCCATGGCGCAGGTTAAGCTGGGGGGCAGTGTATGCTCACTCTACTAGAGCGGTCGCGGCATCTCTGGCGGAAATCCGCAACGTGCCCATTGCAGATATTTGCAGTGCAGCTACCTGGAGCTCAGTGCATACTTTCATCAAACACTATGCCCTGGATGTCCATGCCAGACGACATCTTTCCTTTGGCAGAACCATCCTTAATGGACTCCTGTCCTAAAACTATGAGCTCTTGGTCTCTCCTGCCGCCCTCTCGGGGGATTATTAGCTCCGTACTCTCCCATTAGTGTGAATGAGTGGTGGAGACTTATGTCCAGGAAGATATGGAAATTACGTACCTACCATAATTCTTGATCTTCTTGGACGAGTCTCCGCCACTCATTCACACGCCCCCCTTCCATCCCCTGAGCTCACCTCTCTTGTTGGTCTTCTCCCTCAATCCTTAGGCTGTGAAGACTTCTTTGTTGACCCTTCTTATACGGGTCTTCTGGACTATCTTATGTCCGGTTTTTGGTTAGGCTGTCCTTCTAGGTTAGCTACACTGCACCTCCTCGGAAAAAAAAGTACTGAGGCGGTTGGAAGGTCGACGCCGAGATACTCATTACAGCATGAGCTGAGGCTCGCGGTGCCGCTCCTCGTGGCTCCGTCTCAGGCGCCGACCTTCTAACAAAAAAGTTTGTTCCCGATGGGTCCTAGTGCCTCCAGCGCAGATCCCATTTGTGTGAATGAGTGGTGGAGACTTGTCCAAGAAGATCAGGAATTACAGTAGGTATGTAATTTCCATTTCTGTTCACTGGATCTGCAGGATGCGTTCTTTCATGTCCCAATTCGTCCGTCCCATCAACGTTTCCTCCACTTCAGGGTCGAAGGGACCCTGTACAAGTTCCAAGCCATGCCGTTCGGCCTGTCATCGGCCCCTCGGGTCTTCACCAAATGCATTGCAGTGGTGGCGGCCCATCTCCAGCATCAAGGAGTCAGGATTTACCCCTACCTCGACGATTGGCTCCTGGCAGGTTCCACCCAGCAGGAGGTGGAGAGGTCCAGGGACTGGCCCTGCAGACCAGCTCTCAACTCGGCCTCCTGATCAACGAGGCCAAGTCAGAACTCGTGCCTTCCCAGGTGATGGGCTTCATCGGGGCAGAGCTCAACTCTCATCAAGCCAGAGCCCAGCTCCCGGCGGACAGGGCAGAGGTTCACTCCTCCTTTGCCCAGTCATTTCTGGTTGGACACTTGCGCCCTGCCCGGGATTTACTGCGCCTTCTGGGTTACATGGCAGCATGCACCTCAGTGGTCCATTGGGCCCGGTTGCACATGCGCCTCGTCCAGTGGGAGCTGGCCGCCCAGTGGACTCAGCACCACGGTCAGTTCGACCATCTGATCATTGTAACCCAGAAGATGTGGGACGCTCTCCAATGGTGGACCGCCCCAGACCGGTTGCAGGAAGGGATCTCTCTGAACTAGGGGAAGGTCTTCCATCCGGACCTTCAATCTCTGCACCTCACAGCCTGACACCTGAGCGGCTAGAGTTCCAGGCTTTAGGTCTTTCCGAAGATGTCTACACCGTGGTGGAGGCATCTCGAAAGGAATCAACCAGGAAATGTTATTCCTTCAAATGGAAAAGGTTTTCCATTTGGTGTCAGGGTCAGGGTAAGGGTCTGGACCCCTTATCCTGTTCTGTGGCTAACATTCTTGACTACCTTTGGTCTCTCCCCAAAGGGGGTCTATGGTTATCAACCCTTCAGGTGCACCTGGCAGCCATTTCTGCTTACCGGGCATGGACCGGTCAGCCAACATTGGCGCAGGAGACAGTGGTCGGGTGCTTTTTCAAAGGCCTGGATCACATATCCCCTCCGATGCGTGAACCTCCGCCTCTGTGGGATCTGTTACTGGTTTTGGCAAAGCTCATGGGCAAGCCATTTGAACCCATGCACAAGTGTGAGCTCTCACACTTGTCGTGGAAGACGGCCTTCCTGGTGACTATCACATCAGCCAGAAGGACAGGGGAGCTCCAGGCGCTTTCAGTGGACTCCCCTTATCTGGTCTTCCACAGGGACAAAGTTGACCTATTCCCCAACCCGAAATTCCTTCCGAAGGTGGTTTCGGAGTTTCATCTTAACCAGGTGTTAACTCTGCCAGTACACTACCCTAACTGCACCTCGGACGCCGAGTACAGGCTCCATACTCTGGACCTGAGATGTGCTCTCTCCTATTATAAGGAGCGGATGGCGGCAATTCGGGGAGAGTTTCGCCAGCTGTTTGTCACCTACGCTGAAGCCGCTTCTGGCAGACCTGCAGCTAAATGGACCATTGCAAAGTGGATTACGTCATGCATAGGCCTATGCTATGAGTTGGCAGGCAAGGAGCTTCCCAGAGGGATAAGAGCTCATTCTACCAGCCATACTGCTGCATCGGTGGCTGCTTCCAGGGACATCCCTATCCAGGAGATCTGTTGGGCTGCTACCTGGAAGTCAGCAAACACCTTAATTACCCACTACCACATCGACCTTGAGTCACACCGGGATGCTGATTTTTGGGGCCTCGGTTCGCCAATCTCTGTTTCCTAAATAGGGGGTGTGCGCCTTGCCTCCCTCTTCCCGGAGAACTGCTTGGAGTCTGCCAGAGTGTGTGGATGAACAACGCATCCACACTCCTAGAAGAACAGGTTACTCACCTGTAACAGTAGTTCTAGGAGTGGTATATGTTGTTCCTCCACACGCACCCACCCGACCTCCCCGGCTTTAGGCACACCACCTTGCTTCCAGTGGGCTAAGATCTGGCGTCATGGGGTGGAGCCGAGGTATTTACCACCCGAGTAGGTGGGAGGAGCCAGCTTGAAGACTTTCTGGTGAGATTTAAAGGGGAAAGGGACATGCCAGAGAGTGTGGATGAACAACATATACCACTCCTAGAACTAGTGTTACAGGTGAATAACCTGTTCTTTGTTTCCTTCAGCGAGACCCGGCTGGGTCAGCCTGTCGCTGTCAGATGCATTTCGGCATGGCTGGTAGCATGCCTTCACCACTGCTATTCCATAGCGCAGGTTAAGCTGGAGGGCAGAGTGTACGCTCACTCTGCTAGTGCAGTCGTGGCATCCCTGGGGGAAATCTGCAACGTGCTCATTGCAGACATTTGCAGTGCGGCTACCTGGAGCTCAGTGCATACTTTTGTCAAGCACTATACCCTGGATGTCCATGCCAAGCTACATCTTTCGTTTGGCAGGACTATCCTTAACAGATTTCTGTCCTAAATTTGTGAGCTCTTGGTCTCTCTCCTGCCGCCCTCTCAGGGGATTATTAGCTCGGTACTCTCCCATCAGTGTGAATTAGTGGTGGAGACTTTATGTCCAGGAAGATATGGAAATTACATACCTACCATAATTCTTGATCTTCTTGGACGAAGTCTCCACCACTCATTCACGTGCCCACGCACCATCCCCTGAGCTCACCTCTGTTGTTGGTCTTCACTCCCTCATTCTTGGGCTGTGAAGATTCTTTCTTGACTCTTCTTATACGGGTCACTCAGACTGTCTTATGTCTGTTTTTTTGTTAGACTATCCTTCTAGGTTAGTTACGCTGCACCTCCTCAGAAAAAAAGGTACTGAGGCGGTTGGAGGGTCGATGCCGAGATAGTCATTGCCGCACAAGCCGAAGCTCGAGGCACCGCTCCTCACGGCTCCTTCTCTGGCGCCGACCCTCTTGCAAAAAGTTTGCTCCCGCTGGGTCCTAGCATTCCGGCATAGATACCATCAGTGTGAATGAGTGGTGGAGACTTCGTCCAAGAATATAAAGAATTACGGTAGGTACATAATTTCCATTTCTTCCTGCCGTCGAGAGTGCACCTTGTGGGAGCTGAAGACAGCTATGTAGTTCATTTAGCTCGACGCCACTAAAGTTCTGTCATACCTGACGCCGTAGACTCTTCTGATGGGTGAGACCATTCTTTATTTTATTTTATTGCCATTGTTTCTATGGCACCAAGTCTGTTTCTTGTTTTTATTCTTTTTGTGTATGGTCGATCATGTCTGATCCGGGCCCTAAATCAAAATCCAAGGTGGGACGTGCCCCTGTGCGTCGGTGCCCCTGTAGCAAGTCCATATCCATAATAGACCGTTACAATCGATGTCTTTCTTGTCTGGGTCCACAGCACGACATGGACAACTGCGACACGTGCTTCTCCATGGACCACCATGTGCTTGAATCGCGCGCGTTGAAGGTGGGGTTGGAATCCTCCTACCTTCGGAGGACACAGTCGGTCCCAGGACGCTAAGGCGAGATCTCTTGACCCTTACCCTGGGTCGCCCTCCATTACTATATGTACCAGAGGGCCGCCAGCCGTTGATGACACCGGCCTCGCTGGTGTCTCCAGTTCGCTAGAGGGGTCAGGTGGACAGTCAGCCTCCTCTGGGGGGGGGGGTCGGTTGAGCACTCCTCTTGGTCGTCGGTCTCCTCGGAGCCATGACCACCCCCGGTGTCGCGATCAGAGCTACACGCTGGATCCATACCGGTGGGGACCTCAGCTCCGTCTGCTGGCTCCGTTCCTCCTCCTGGCACCGTTTCTGGAGCCAGTGAGCAGGGCGGTGCTGAAGGTACAGCACGGCCTTCGTTCGGTGCTGTCAGTGGTTCTGAACTTGGTAGGGTACGAGGGGTGGCTTCTCTCCCGGTCTCCCTGCTTTCTTCCTCTTCGGAGGAGGAGGTGGGCTCTGACCCAGATTGGTCACACCCCTCTGAGGAGCTGTCAGGCTCTGAAGGGCATTGCCTCACTACAAGGTCTAGCAGCACGGCTTTGAGGGTTTCTTCTCCTTCTTTGTCTGGCTCTGTCTCTGGGGCTGCCGTCCGAGTCCGGGGATTCTCGCAGCTCCATCTCCGGTGCCATGCGTTCTGGTGGCACTGTCCTCTGTGCCGCAGAGAGGGCTGGCGCTGATGACAGAGCAAGTTTGGAAGATGGTGCCGGGTCCAGAAGCGTCACTGCTCCCGATGTTGAGTCGGAGGTCGGTGCCTCGGGGGGGGGGGCGCGACTCTGGTGTTGAAGCTGGGAATGGTGCAGCATCTATTCCCTTGTTTAAGGTTAACTTGGGGGTCGCTAAGACAGGTTCACAAACACCTGTGGCTCCTCCGGTGTTACCCCTCTCAATGCCTCAGGGACGGATGAGGGTTAGGTCCTTTTCTGAAGGGGAAGGCTTGAGAGTGCCTGGGATGGCCCAGGGGACTTCTCTCAGAGCAGCTGGTGGCTCTGGTAGGAGCCATAGTACTGATCCCTCGCATTTTTGCTCTGCTCATCGGGAAGGGCCTGAATCTGGTGTGGTTAGGGGCCGCCCGCAAGGGCCAGATCGGTCCCGGTCTCCTCACTTCAGGGCTTCTTCTTTAGGGCACAACTCGGGCCGCACCTGCACGGTTGTGTGACCTCCTGTGGTTTTGTTGTGCAGCCCCACCCTCCAGGAGGGGTCGCTCGAACGTTCCCGAAGTCCTAGCAGGGATCCTCCTCCTCCTCCTCCTCTGGTTTGTCAGTCTTGTCCTCCTCCTTCGGATCCTCTGCCCAAACCGTCTGCTCTCCCAGGCATTTTGGGTCCTGCGGTGCCCTGGTCATGGGACCAGTTCAGAGGTTTGGCTGCAGCCTTTCCTCGCTACCTTAGAGCTCTGGATCAGGTCATTTTTAGGCCACAACTCCTTGCTGCACCCAGTCCTGAACCGAGCTCCTCTGCCTCCTCGTCTTCTCCTGAGGAAGAACATGCCTTGGTCCACTTGTCCTCAGACGCTGATACCACCAGCTATCAGCGGTTGTTGTCGAGGTTGATGGTGGAACTCCACATTTCCCCTTTTGGAGGCCGCGATCCTGCCCATGCGACACTTGATGTCCTGGGAGAGTTTTCCTCGGAGAATATTGTTATCCCTCCATGGCCTATTCCTTTTCAAGAAGAGTCCCATCGGGTCCAGCATTCTCCAGCTACTCCCTCTCCTGCCCCAAGGGACTGCCGATACAGGTATCGTGCACCTTTGGGGACTCCATGCTCCCTGCCTCTTCCCACTTCTGGGATAGAGTTACTGGATACTCCTTCTGGGCATCGTCGCCTGAGACATGACCATCCCCCAGAGTCTGACTCAGCTGAGTTTGACCGCTGGGGAGAACGATTTTTTTCCTCGGCGCATCTACTTTTGTGTATTTCGGCACATCAGGCCCATATGACTGTCTATTCTAGACACTTATGGATGTGCTAGGACAGCTCCTAGCCACTTTGCCTGATATGGAGGCAATCAGGTAGGCCATCTGTCGTTCTGCGTCTGGCCTAGAGCTAGCGAGGCATCTTTCAAGAGTGTCTTATGACGCTAACTAGATAGCATCTAGGTTGACAGGATCTGCAGTCTGTGTGAGACGGACAGCATGGCTTTGCCTTTCTAGGTTGTTACCCTTGGCTCGGTATAGAGTGATTGCCTCCCCTTTCCAAGGAGCCCATTTTTTCTCCCACAGGGTGAGACGGGAATTGGCAAGGTGCCTTCCTTCTCGCAGGTCTTGGGAGTCCCCGTCTCATTCTGACCAGTCTCGGGCCTCTCCAGGCCGGTAAGAGGCTTCTCCCCCTCTGGTCCTCCCCCACAGAGGGCTGAGGGAATGTCTACCCTCAGGGATGTGCCAGATCCCCTTTTGGGGGCTTGGTACTCACCCACCAGTGATGAATAGTGATGATAGATACAGGAAGATATGAAAATTACGTAGCTACCGTAATTCTTGATCTTCTTGTATATCTTCACCATTCATCACTGCTTCCCGCACACCATCCCCTCTGGTGTCTCAACCTCTAAGCAGTACCTCCTCCCTGCTTGCCCACTTCTCTGTGGGGACCTGGTGGGTAAACCCTTGCTTCCCTGCTCTGTTCCTTCTGGAGCTGTTCTCCTTGTGGGGGGGAGAATAAGTAGGTCTCCCCTTGATATGGGTGCTCCTCGGGTCTTTCTCTCTCTCTCACTCTCGCTTTAAGACGAGAATTCGGTCCTAGAACCCTTGTGTCTGTGGGCATGAAGGACCCGAGGACCTAGAACCCTTGTGTCTGTGGGCATGACGGACCCGAGGACCTTTCCCTTTCCCTTTTCTCCTGAAACCATTTGGATAACCTAGGACAGTGCCTTTTCTTCCAGGATCCCTCCTCCCTAGCCTGGCTCAGGATCTGTTTCAGGGTCAACAATTCCTAGATGCAAAATTCTTTTGAGAGTTCCTTCATTCTGGGGTGGACTCTGTCCCTGCCCTAGTGCCCTGGGACAATCTTGAGAGACCCCAACACCCTACTACCGGGGAACTTAATCAGGCACCTCCTTTCCTGCTTTGGGGTCTTTTTCCTAAGCTAGTTTAGCTCAAAATAGTCAATCTCGTCTCAGTTTGAGACAGACCAGTCTTCCCTTAAGAAGCATCTGGTGAAGGTAGGCATGGAGGCGGCCTTGACTCCTCCTTTTCCCTGGTACAGTGGGGAGTTAAGGGGTCTCTAATCTTCTCTGCTAATCCCTTCTTATTCTGATTCTTCTTCCAAACCTCCCCACCTCTCTGTCCCTTAGAACTGCCTAGTCGTTGGGGCCCCTTCCTTAGGTAACCTCGCTCTCCTCCTGTGTTGGCTTTTTCTCCTTTCTATTTATAGCCTTTCCTTTTACTATCTCTAGGGCTCCCTTGCCCCGCCCTCTATTTTTTTCTCTGGTAATTTCACTTTCTCTGACAGACAGAACTGAGGTGGAGGAGGAGTCTGCATCAGTTACTGGCTAATGTACGAGCGGCACACTAGGCATCCTCAAGGGCGGCGCCAGCCTGAGTGCCGACTCCTCCCCCAAACAAAAACATTTGTAAGCTAATAGCTCCCGCAGGATCATAGCGCCTCCAGCGTATACCTACCAGTGATGAATGGTGACGATATATAAGAAGATCAAGAATTACAGTAGGTACATAATTTTCATTCTAGGGACATGGATATGTTGTTCAATCCACACTTCATGGCAGGTTCCTTGCCACTTTAAATATTGCCAGAAGGTCTTCAAGCTGGCTCCTCCCACCCACCGAGTGATAAAACTCTCGGCTCCGCCCCATGACGCCAGATCTTCCTTACCGCTTGGAAGCTCAGGTTCCTTCCTTAGCACTCTGCGTTTTAGGCCTGGATCCAAACTTGTCGGTTAAACCGAAACTTATTCTCAAATTTTCTAGACTTTGGTCTCTTTCTTCCTTCGCGGCTGCGATGGATAAGTTGACTCCCGGATTTTGGCGGTGCCCATGCGGACAGAAGATGTCTTGGCCCGATCCGTACTCCACATGCGTTTATTGCCTTGGACTCGATCACGATCTGCGGCCTGCGAATTGTGCAAGTCCTTCTCGGTCAATGTCCTCGAAGACCGTGCTGCCAGACTCCAACTTGGGCGCCCCAAGAGACGTGTTCCTCCAGTGAAGTCAAAGGAGGCCAGTTGGGCGGTGTCCGCGGCGGCGGGCTCGGCTGAGCAACTTGAGCAGATGATCGCCCTTGAGGAGGAGGCGGCCCAGGCCGCATCATCGTCTTCCTCGGTCGCGGCATTTATCTCGCTCTCCTTGGGCTCCTCCTACATGGCTTCTTTTAAGGAGCTTTGTCAATCTCTCTCTACAAAAGGTGAGGGTCCATCGGGACATTCCTCTCGGTCCAAGAAGAAGGACTTGATGGGTAAGTCCCACCGTCGGCGGTCGTGGGAGTGGGAGAGGTCCCCTTCCCCGGACAGTCGACACTCTACTTCGGTCGAGGTTGCGGCTAAGGCCTCTGGCTTTATGATGTCCCCATCAGGTCAGCCAGCCAAGACACCCATCGACACGGTAGAGATTTTTCTCGAGCCGTCAGACGGGCCGTCAACTGGAGAAGCCGACAACTCTTCTTCACCGGTTCCCCTGGTGGAAACCGAGGACTTGCCTGCGCCTCCTGTGCCGGAGTCCCCGGTTAAGGTTCCCGAGCCGAGGGAGGACGAGTTCCCCGCTCCTCCCAGACCCACCCTCTGAAACACCGCGGTCTCGGACCTCCTCTCGGTCCAGCTGATCCCACTGACATCGGCGGTCTCGGTCTTGGCACAGAGGAAAGCAGCGGCGCCGCTCATCCTCATCTTCTTCCTCCTCAGAGGAAAGGCTTCGGCGCAAATTGCGTCGACGCTATGAGGACTTGATGTAGCAGCAGCTCCTTCTGACTGAGAACAAGCTGACCCCGTCGCCTTCCCCAGCCATTAAGTGACTGTCGCCGGAGCGGCCGAAACAACCCCTTGTGGTTATCGAGGAGCCCAAACCAACACCGGTTGTTCGGCCAAAACCAGCTGCGCCACCCATTGTGGTGGAACCCCTGCCTCCACAACCTAAATCTGGGTCTGCGACCAAGGATTCTTGGTCGGGTCAGGGGTTGCTCCATAGGTTGTCGGTCACCCTCACTCCCGATCGTCCTCGGCAAGTGGAGGGTGGCTTAGGCCCTAGGCAGCTGTTCGCTGACTCCTCGGAGTCTGATGATGACTCTTCCCTGTTCTCCAGGCCCCTTGACCTGGAGTCCACTGGGGGACAGTCAGTGGACGAGAGCCCATCCTCATTCCTGAGCATGCTTCGGCTCATCTCAGAATCTACCAGGATGAAGATCGAACCCATGTCAAAGTGGGCCAAGTATCCCCTCACGGAGATACTGGACCGAGGGGATTCTCCCACAGAGGCCTTTCCGGTGGCTGAAGCCATTGTTGGCCCAGCTTTGTAGTTATGGCAGCGGCCGGCTTCTTGTCCTGCTCCTTCGGCCAGGATGGCCAGGAAGTATGCAGTCCCCACCGGCTCACTCTCTGGTTTTACTGAGCACCCCTCTGTGGAGGGGCTTGTGACCGATAGTGTTTTCCGGCGTTCCGGAAACACCAGGGACGTGGACAAGCCTCCCGACAAAGAGTCCAAGAAGCTGGACTATGCCGGGCGTAAAGTGTACACTGCGTCCTCCCTAGGCCTTCGTCAGGCCAGTTCAGCCGTACTGATGGCACACTTTTCCCATGCCCTAATGGGATCCCTGGATGAGGTGATTCCTCATCTCCTGGCTGACCTCCAGACTACGGTCAAGCAGGTGCGGGATCAGGGAAGGGCGGTGGCAAAGCAGCAGCTCCAAACTGCTCTTGACATTGGAGACTCTTGTGCCCGGTCAGTAGCGGCCGCAGTGGCCATGCGCCACAGAGCTTGGCTGCGGATCTCCACCTTCACAGCGGATACCCAGCACAAGCTGGCAGACGTACCCTTCCTGGGTACCGACTTGTTTGGTCCCGGGGTGGAGGGTCATTTGCAGAGGATCGAGAAGTCCAATGCCACCTTCGACTCGGTCACATCTGCGCAGAAGGACAAAGGCCACCAGCAGCAGCATAAGCCCTTTCGGCCTTCTGCCCCTGCGGCACGTCCAGCCCAGCAACACCAGCATCACAGCCAGCAGGCTCACACTTGGCACCCCAAAGCCAAGCCTGCAGCTTCCTCCAGCAGGAAGCCGGGAGGGAAAGGCCCCGGAGGTCCCTCGGCCGGTCCCTCCTCCAAGCCTGCCCAGTGACGGGTTGAGGGGTGTCGCCCCCAGCCTTGTCTCTTCCCCCAGGTTCCCCCCGTGGGGTGACGGCTCCGTCACTTTCTTTCCACCTGGTCTGCTATCACCACGGACCGCTGGGTGTTGGAAGTGGTAGGGAAGGGTCTGCCTCTGGAATTCGAGCAGGCCCTGCCCTTCCGAGCCGTTGCCCCACGGGGGGCTACAGGGTCCACGGCCTCTCTGTCGGCCCGTTGAGCTGACATTGCCCTGCTCCTCCAGAAGGAGGTGATCAGGGAGGTGGCGGATCCACCACCAGACCCAGGGTTTGTGTCCAGGTATTTCCTGGTCCCAAAACAGACGGGGGGCTGGCGCCCCATTCTAGACCTACATGACCTGAACAGGTTCCTAAGGTCTCGAACCTTCAGGATGGTCACTCTGGCTCAGATCATTCCATCCTTGGAACGAGGCATGTGGTTCTGTTCTCTGGACCTCCAGGACGCGTTCTTTCACGTCCCAATCCGTCCGTCCCACCAGCAATTCCTCCACTTCAGAGCGGAGGGGTCCCTTTACGAGTTCCGGGCCATGCCCTTCGGCCTCTCTTCAGCTCCCAGGGTCTTCACCAAATGCATGGCAGTGGTGACAGCATTCCTGCGGCACCGAAGATTCCGGGTGTACCCCTACCTGGACGTCTGGCTGATTGCGGCCTCCTCCAGAATGGAGATGGAGCGGTCCAGGGATCTGGCCCTCCAGGTTTGCTCTCAAGTTGGCCTCCTTATCAACAAGGCCAAGTCGGAACTCGTGCCAAAGCAGGTGATACAATTCATCGGGGCAGAGCTCGACTCTCTGCGAGCCAGAGCACGGCTCCCGGCGGACAGGGCAGAGGTTCTTTCCTCCTTTGCCCAATCATTTCAGGTTGGGCAATTGCGCCCTGCCCGGGACTTCCTGGGCCTCATGGTGGCCTGCATCAGCGTGGTCCATTGGGCCCATTGGCACATGCGTCCCCTACAATGGGGACTGGCCAGCCAGTGGTCACAGCGCTCCGGTCCTTTGGATCAGCCAGTGACAGTGACCCAGGAGATGTGGAACGCTCTCCAGTGGTGGATCATTCCAGCTCATCTGCAGGAGGGCATCCCATTTGTCCGCCCTGAGCCAACGGTCTCTCTATTGACCGACACCTCTCTGATGGTTTGGGGTGCCCATCTGGGGGAGCACAGAGCACACGGCCTCTGGTCCCCTCGGGAGTCCCGATGCCACATCAACCTGCTGGAGCTTCGAGCGGTTCATCTAGCCCTCACTGCCTTCGCTCCGTTTGTACGGGGTCAAGTGGTCCAGGTCCAGACGGACAAATCACGACCATGTACTACCTAAACCACCAGGGCGGGACGCGCTCCATGCCTCTGTGCAGGGAAGCTTTCCACATTTGGTTCCTCATGCGCAGCCTGGAGGCAGATCTGCTTGCCATCCATGTGGCAGGAGCCTCCAACATTCTGGCAGATGCCCTAAGTTGGATAGGAGCTGTGTCCCACGAGTGGTCTCTCCTGCCGGAGGTAGTACAAGATCTGTTCTCCCACTGGGGCATGCCTCAGGTGGACCTGTTTGCCTCCAGGGAGAATGTGAAACTGAGGCTGTTTCATGCCCACCCCCCTCAGCAGGGCTCGCTGCAGGGGGATGACTTCTCGAGGCCGTGGACCCCCAGCCTCTTCTAAGCCTTTCCCCCATTTCCCTTGATCCACAAGGTGCTTCTCAAGGCGAGGAGGGACAAGGCGCAGCTGATTCTGGTAGCCCCAGACTGGCCCCGCCAGTTCTGGTATCCAGATCTCCTCAGCCTCAGCTCCAGGCTCCCGAGGTGGCTTCCAGCCCGCCCTGACCTGATCTCAGTCAGTCAGGGGAAGGTGTTCCATCTGGACCTTCAATCCCTGCATCTGACGGCCTGGTTCCTGAGCGGCTAGAGTTCCAGGCCTTGGGTCTTTCCGACGAGGTCCTCAACGTTGTTGAGGCTTCCCGTAAGGAGTCAACCAGGAAATGCTATGCCTTTAAATAGAAGAGATTCTCCATTTGGTGTCAGGGCAAGGGCCTGGACCCTACCTCCTGTTCCTTGGCAAGCATTCTGGACTACCTATGGTCCCTTTCTCAGCTAGGGCTTTGGTTGACGACCCTTAAGGTACACCTGGCAGCCATTTCTGCTTACCGGGCACGGGCCGGGAAGCAGTCGGCGCAGGAGAAGGTGGTCGAGTTTCACCTTAATCAGGTGTTGACTCTGCCGGTGTTCTGCCCCAATCACACCTCAGAGGCCGAATATAGGCTCCATACTCTGGACCCTAGAAGAGCGCTCGCTTATTATAAGGAGCGGACGGCTGAAGTTCAGGGAGAGGTTCGTCAGCTGTTTGTCATCTATGCTGAAGCCGCATCTGGCAGACCTGCAGCCAAGCGGACGATAGGCAGGTGGGTCACTTCCTGCATTGATCTCTGCTATAGGTTGGCGGGCATAGAGCCTCCCGGAGGGATAAGAGCTCATCCTACCTGCCATACCGCTGCATCGGTGGCTGCTTCCAGGGACATCCCTATTCAGGAAATCTGCAGGGCTGTTACCTGGAAGTCAGCACACACCTTCATTACCCATTACCACATCTACCTTGAGTCACGCCAGGATGCTGGTTTTGGGGCCTCGGTTCTCCAGTCCTTATTCCCTGAGTAGGGGGTGTGCGCCTTGGCTCCCCCTCCCGGAGAACTGCTAGGAGTCTGCCAGACAGTGTGGATGAACAACATATCCATGTCCCTAGAAATACAGGTTACTCATCTGTAACAGGAGTTCTAGGAATGGTATATGTTGTTCATCCTCACGACCAACCCGACCTCCCAGCTTCGGCCGCATTCAACCTGGCTTCCAGCGGGCTAGATCTGGCGTCATGGGGCGGAGTCGAGAGTTTTACCACCTGGGTGGGTGGGAGGAGCCAGCTTGAAGACCTTCCAGCAAGATTTAAAGCGGCAAGGAACCTGCCAGACAGTGTGGATGAACAACATATACCATTCCTAGAACTCCTGTTACAGGTGAGTAACCTGTATTTTCTGTGTACCACCAGCCTAGTGCAACTTTTTTCAGTTGTCTTGGACTGTAGATCAGTATAGAATTTGACAGTTATGTAGTGCTTTTCATATACAATATCCATATGTGATTTACAGGCAGTTTATTTACACTGGATAGCTTAGCTGAGATGCCACATCTCATTTCCTGTGGGGTCCTGCCTCTGCTTAGAATAACTTGACACCTCTCAGTACCATCAGTACATTGTATGCAGCCATGGTGAATGTAAACCAATACAATAAATGAAACTGACAGTTAATCCATTATCATAATTTTTTTCTTCAGGGGTCCCGCCTAACAAATTTGGTTACATAGAGGACCAGGTTGCAGTGCTGCCTCAGAATATATGGGATCATCTATACAGCAAGTAAGTGAAATACCGCATCCCACATGATCACCACAGAAACTTGCTTTAGGTATCAAATTTGTGTTGATGAGCTGAGAGTATTTCAGTGCCCTGTTCACGTTGGGGTTTTGTAAGTTACATTGACATACTGCACCAGTTTTAGAAACATTATTCTGAAGTGTGCAGGTCTTTGTTTTTTGTTTGTTTAGAAGATTAAACTTGTGGTAGTCAGTCGTCAGGCAAAACCCTTTTGTTCTAAGGCCGTGGATACAGTTCACTATCCACACTTGGCAGTTTCATTGACCGGTTTGATTTGTAGGACGTCTTCATACTAAGCGCCTCCCACCACCCGGGCAGTATATCCTCCGGCTCTGCCCCATGATGTCAGATCTTTCTTTCCTTTGGAAGAGACAATCTTACTGGACTGTATGTTCACCGTTGAGTCACACTGATGGGTTCTTAGCTGGGGGCACTAGCACCATACCGGAGCCAAAACCTTCAGGAGGGCCGGCGCCGAGATAGGCTGTGTGCATGTGTGGCACTGCATGAGCTAGTCACATGTTGCAAAGCCTGTTTCTGCAGTAGCCCCCAACTGCCTCAGTTCCTTTTTCTTGCCATGGAGTGCGCTTCAGTGATGACGTCGCTTGCCCGCTGGCAGTCAGATTTTCATGTCTATACAACAACAGCATTCAGTTTCATTCTGCTTTTCTATTTAATTTAGTGTTTATTATTTTTGTATCAGTGCTAACCAAAAAAAAAAAAGGGAAGATGAAAGGAAGTTTCTCTCAGCCCTACCGAACAACGGCCTACAACCTTAGATGGGGACAGTGACAGTAGAAAGCCTCTTCAGGCATGCTGCTCCAGCTGCAGGGCCATGTCTGGTCCACTTCCCTCTCCAAGGAGGGTTCTGATGACGGGTGGCCCTGTGTTGGGGTGGGGGGGGACAATCTTCCTGTAAACACAAAAAGAAATGGTCCTGTTCCTGATACTGGTCAGGGACCTGGCACCATTCGACCTAGAGTTCTTCCTCTTCCTGTCAGAAGGGAAGAAACGGTACCGCTCTAGGTCACCCTCTGGTACCTCTGCCATGAAGTCTTTGAGAGCCAAGAGCAGGAGGCCTTTTCCAGTGCCGGCATCCCCGACTTCTCCTACTTGCAGTCGCTCGAAGTCTCAAGCCTGGAGCCCTTCCCTGCCTTCTTATGGGGACTCCAGTGGGCAGTTTCACCACTTAGCAGCTCTTGTGGAGCACTGGGTACAGCATCTGGCTTGTTTAACCCTTCCCGCAGATTGGGTTTCAGGCCTTTTGGGGCTGGGAACCTCGGGGCCGTGGTCGGGGTTTTCAGAACAGGTAGAGCATTTGGCTTCACCAACAAATCCTGATCCCTTAGTGGTGATCACACTGCTGACCCCAGTTCCACTGGCTGTTCCCCATCACTTTGTCTCTCAGCAGTGGCCGGCACTGGTACCTCCACTGGCCAGTTCAGTGTTGGCTATGCCTTGGCTGAGGGCAGCGTCAGGTTCAGGCCTTCTTGGGCCTGTCCCGGCACCATGTCTGGTGCTGCGTCCAGCAGTGCCTGCGGTGTCGGGGATATCCTTAGTGCCGCATCCTTTTTCTTTGGATTTGGGACCAGTGTCTCCTGTTTATCCAATTCTGAGAATTGGATTGGGTACTCCTCTTTCTGCCTCTCTTCCCCTAGAAGAGTTGGAGGAGGATGAGTCTGACCCTGACCTCATTATTTCTGAGGGCAGGGTTGATGACTCCTCCTACACCATGGATTCTTCTACTCCAGGTGCTCCTCCTGTTCCACTGGAGGACCTCTCTTTTCAGATTTTGCTTCGCAACATGCATGCTACCCTAGCACTCAAGACCTCTGCCCCAAATCCAGGTAAGCGGTTATATCTCGAGTGGCTTCATGCGCCTAATATTCCAGTTAACCTCACACCTCCTATCTCTCCAGCTTTTGAAACTCTCTGAGGCTTTATGAGCCAAGCCTGCTACCATTCCTTCTGTCTCTAAGCAGATAGACCGAAAGTACATTGCCCCTAAGGAAAGACCTACTGTTGCTAACAAACTTGTCATTTTAGCTGAGAATGATAAGGCCCTCCTTCCTCAAGAAGTTACAGCTCACCCCATCAATAAGGAATCTCACAAGATTGATACGATGGAGAAGAGAGCCTTCTTTGCAGCTACCTTGGGTATGCATATAGCCAGCTACCAAGGATATTTCTCTCAATATGAGTATGCCCTCTGGGCTTCCCTCATATCTTTTGCTGAGACCTTGCCGGAGTCGGACACTAAGCAGAAGATCCTGCAGACAGTTAACCTTGGTATAATCTAAAAGCCATCAGTTGAAGGCAGCTGTGGATGCATATGATACTGCTTTCTGTGCTGCTTCTGCCAGTATCTGCAATAGGAGACATTCTTAGCTTTGGATGTCCAGTTTTTCCAATGATGCCCACCAACAGGTCATGAATGTGCCTTTTGATGGCTTTTACTTGTTTGGTCAGCAAGTGGAGTAATCCCTTGAGGCATCTCAAATGATTTGTATGGCCATCAAGTCTGTTAGGCCTGCCCCAGCTCATCCTCAGAGAGGGGGCAGGGTTTTCTGCTGTAATAAACGGTCCTTTCGTGGTAGGAGTAGAGGAGACCAAGTCAAGTCCCAACCTCCTCAACAGCAGAAGAAAACGCACCTGAAGGCGTAAGCCACGAAACTGCCTAGTGCCACCCTCTGAAGTTCCTGCCCTGGCTCTGCCTCAGCTGCCCGAGGCACATCTCTCCTCTCCAATGGAAGGACACCTGACTCAGTTTTACAGTCAGCAGAAATCGGTCACTACCGACAAGTGGGTCCTGTGGATCATCTGAGAGGGTTACTTGCTGAATTTCATGGAAACCCCCCTGGACTGCCCACCAAAAAAGCAGCAACCTTTGTCCACTGCCTGGTCAGACCTTCTCACTTCAGAGATAGCAGGCCTTTTGAACAACAGGGCAGTGAAAGTAGTGCCGGAGTCAGAGCACAACATGGGCTTCTACTCACACTACTTCCTTGTTCCGAAAAAGTCAGGGACATGCTTCCCATCCTAGACCTCAGAAAGCTGAACAAGTTTCTCCTCCAAGAGAAGTTCAGAATGGTCTCCCTAGGGATCTCACTACCACTTCTCAAGTCTCAGAACTGGTTGGCCTCCCTGAACATGCAGGACGCCTACCAGGACATTCCAGTGCACCCCAGGTTTCTTTGCTTCATGGCCCTGGGTCAGCATTACCAATTCCGAGTCGTGCCCTTTAGGCTTTCCTTGGCACCTCAGATCTGTACAGAGTGCTTCACCGTTCTCGTGGCACACCTTCTTAAGCTTGGGCTTCAGGTCTTTCCTAATCTGGATGGTTGACTCCTAGCCAGCCTGTCCAAACAGGGTGGAGAACAAGCCTTTTCTACAGCATCTCAGTTCCTAACTTCCATGGGAGTTCTGCTAAATATTGAGAAGTCACAGATTCAGTCCTCTCAGCAACTCCTCTTCATTGGAGCCCTACTGGACTCGGCCAAAGCAAGTGCTTTCCTCCCAGAGGGCAGAAGAAGTGTCAGTGGCTCAGCAGGTTGCACACTCCCCTCTGAGGCCAGAAGATCAGAAGGCTGTTGGTTCTATCCCCACACCAGGCACTTGGGTTAAATCCCAATACTGACACTGTGGTGCAGCATGAGGGGGGTGCTGCACTCCTGAGGTGCTGTCTTTCAGATGAGACGTTAGTCCAAGGTCCCATCTGCCTGTTCTGGTGGGAGTTCAGGTGGATGTTAAAGATCCCATGGCACTTCTCAAAAAGAGCAGGGGAATTTCCCTGGTGTCCTGGCCAAATTTCCCCCAGTCACTAAAAATACCACCAACAGCATAATCTGGTTCAATATCAGTTGGTATACATCTGTATCTCCCTCCCCGGGGACAATGCTGAAAATGGGCAGAATTGTCTAGTCCTCCTTTCCTGGTCAACAAAAACTAAATAATAAATAAAATAAGAATAGATATCCTCCAGATGGCACGCTTTACTATGGAGAGTAGATCTGTCTGGGCTCACTCCATGCAGAGGATTCTACACCTCATGGCCTCCTCAGTCTTCACAGTGCCTCTGGCATGACTGCACATGAGGACAGTTCAATGGATGCTCAGCACGCAGTGGTCTCTGACAGTGCATCCCCTGTCTTACCATATCAAAGTGAAAAAGCCTGTGCTCCAGTCACTTACATGGTGGACTCAGGAGGACAGTCTCCTCAAAGAGATTAACTGTTGCCATCATCCTCCTATGTTGAGCTGCCCGGGAAAAATGGAACATATGGAAATGATGGAACATCCATTGGCTTGTGCCACAATTCAGACTACTGCCCTTACCAACTGCTGCGTTCTGTAATGCTCAGATTCAAATCTCCGCCTGCCTAAGTGAGACACCCCAGAGATTGTTTCTCAGCTTGAGTGATCTTTGATTTTCCATGGAAAAGTAAACCATTTTACTTTAGACTTAAGTGCTGCCTTCGTATTATAGTTTTATTTAGTTAGTGCTAGAATTAGTAATTTTTTACTTCAGTTTGCAGTTCCTCAGTAGTTCCACGTAACCATCGAGGAACCAGTAGATTTTTCACTTTCTTTAAGATTTTTTAGTCTAATTTAACTTAATCTCAGACCTTGTTCCGATTTTCTGGAGGTTGGTTCATTTCTAGTCAGATCACACCTTTTATCCCTGCTTGGGAACTGACCGCTCCTTCTGTGGTCGATCTGACTGGAACCAACTCTCTTTAAATTAAATTCTTTAATTTCAGTTCGGGAACCGATTTTAAGTTCCTCCAATCGACTAAGTAAGTGTGGGAGGTTATGTATGATAGGCCGAAGAAGAGAACAGGGCCTTCTGTTTTTTTTTAACTTTCTGTTTATACTCCCCACACCCCCTGCACTCTGCTTCCTCCGGAGTCACCTACAGCGTCTGTCCCTTGCCCCTTCTTACCTGGAGCTTACAGTAGTCCCCCCATGTAGCCTTGGTGTGCCCCCCAGGTGGGGGATGAGGTGGGGCCAGTACACCCCAAACATCTTCCTTTTGTCAGGGCACCAATCCAGGGCAGGCAGGGGAGCCGTGGATCTGTGCCTGGGTGCTCCGTCTCCCCAGAGTGCAGGGAGCCATTTTCCTTGTTCTCCCTCCTCTATGTGGCTGGGCACTTGCTGTAACCCAGGCCTCTGCCTGGGGCCAGTCAAGCACCGAGCCTCAGCCCCTCTCCCTTGCCAGAGAAGGCGAGCAGTCCCCTTGGATGCTCAGCCTCCCCAGCTGGCCCTCCGACTCCCCAGGCTCGTTCTCGAACCCAGGTTGCCAGCGGTAGTGCTAATGCTGCGCCGGCGGGCCTACTGGTTTTAAAAACTGTTTGCAGGAGGGCGTGGCTTAGCCTGCAACCAAAATTCAGCATAGTTCTCTTGCTCTGACACTGTGGATCTGCATCCTTCAACATCCTACTTGTATGGGCTGTTTTTTTTTCAGTTGGAGGTACTTACAAAAGCAAAGAAACTTACCTGTTACACTGCTCAGCTCTCTTTTCTTCTTAATTGGCCAGCACAGAGAATCCAGGAGCCTTCTCCCTTTTCTGGGCCTACAGGATGGTGTCCTCCTCCCCAGCCCAAACTGATCCTGCAAAGATGGAGCAAATGTTTCAACAACTGCTGACACAGATGTCCCAAATGACTCTTGCGCTGAACAACAACACCCAAACTCTGCAAGCAGTTGAGACCCGTCTGTTCCATACTGAACGACATGTAAAGGCCCATGACTCTGCCCTGCAAGAACTAACTGCTACTACTAGGGATCAGGCCCAACTCATTCACCTTCTGCAAGGCAAAGTGGACGACTTGGAAAACCGCAGTCGCTGCAACAACTTGCGGTTTGTTGGCTTCCCCAAAGGGGCAGAGCAACTGAACACTATTCATTTTCTCCAGGATAACCTCCCGCAGATCCTAGGCCTCCCACCTGCCATGACTCTCCACATCAAACGGGTTCACCGTTCCCTAGCCCCTCCACCAAAACAAGGGGAACGCCCACGTCCTATTCTAGTCCGCTTTATAGATTTCCGACAAAAAGAAATGGTCTTTGCAGCAGCCCAGGAGAAAGAACAGGTTACTCACCTGTAACAGTAGTTCTAGGAGTGGTATATGTTGTTCATCCACACTGTCTGGCATTGTCCCTTTCCCCTTTAAATCTTGCCGGAAGTCTTCAAGCTGGCTCCTCCCACCCACCCGGGTGGTAAATACCTCGGCTCCGCCCCATGACGCCAGATCTAGCCCGCTGGAAGCCAGGTTGTGCGCCTAAAGCCGGGGAGGTCGGGTGGAGTGTAGGATGAACAACATATACCACTCCTAGAACTACTGTTACAGGTGAGTAACCTGTTCTTCTAGGAGCGTGGATATGTTGTTCATCCACACTGTCTAGCAGACTCCAAGCAGTTCTCCGGGAGGAGGGAGGCAAGGCGCACACCCCCTACTTAGGGGAATAGAGATTGAGAACCGAGGCCCCAAAACCAGCATCCCGACGTAACTCTAGGTCAATGTGATAATGGGTAATAAGGTGCTTGCTGACTTCCAGGTAGCGGCCCGACAGATTTCCTGGATAGGGATGTCCCTGGAAGCAGCCACCGGCAGCAGTATGACGGTAGAATGAGCCTTAGCCCTTTGGGAGGCTCAGCATCGCCAATTCATAGCACAGACCTATGCATGATGTGATCCATCTCGCATAGTCCGCTTGGCTGCAAGTCTGCCAGAAGCGGCTTCAGCGTAGGTGACGCACACACACAGCTTACAACCTCTCCCTTAAATTTCACTATTCCCTTCCTATAATAGGAGAGAGCACGCCTGAGGTCCAGAGTATGGAGCCTATACTCGGCGTCCGAGGTGTAATTAGGGTAATATACTGGCAGGGTCAACACCTGGTTAAGGTGAAACTTGACACCACCATCGGAAAAATTTCGGTGGGGCGAGGACAACTTTGTCCCTGTGAAAGACCAGATAGGGGAGTCCACTGAAAGCGCTGAGCTCCCCTGTCCTTCTGGCTGACGGATAGCCACCAAGAAGGCCAGCCTCCACGACAAGTGCGAAAGTGCAGACTTGTGCATGGGTTCGAATGGCTTGCCCATGAGCTTGGCAAAACCAGCAAAAGATCCCACGGAGGTGGAGGTTCACGCATCAGAGGGATCATGTGGTCCAGGCCTTGAAAAAGCGCCCAACCACCTTTTCCTGAGCTAGCTGGCTGACCGACTCACGCCTGCAAGTCGACATATGGCTACTAGGTGCACCCTATGTCGAATGATCAAGACCCCTTGGAGAGGGACCAAGGTAGATTCTAGAATGTTAGCCACCGAGCAGGATAAGGGGTCCAGACCTTTATCTCTGACACCAAATGGAAAATCTCTTCCATTTGAAGGCATAACATTTCCCGGTCAATTCTTTTCAAGATGCCTCCACCACGGTGTAGACATCCTCAGAAAGACCCAAAGCCTGGAACTCTAACCGCTCAGGAACCAGGCTGTGAGGTGCAGGGATTGAAGGTCCGGATGAAGGACCTTCCCCTGGTTCAGAAAAATCAAGTCTGGGCGTGTACTGAGCCGCTCCGGGGTCCTGCAGCTGAGGCTGAGGAAATCTGGATACCAGCACTGGCGTGGCCAATCTGGGGCTACCAGGATCACCTTCGCCTTGTCCTGCCTCACCTTGAGTAACACCTTGTGGATCAAGGGAAATGGAGGAAAGGCGTAAAAGAGGCCTGGGGTCCACGGCCTCGAGAAGGCATCCCCCTGCAGCGAGCCCTGCTGAGGGGGGTGGGCATGGAACAGCCTCAGCCTGGTGTTCTCCCTGGAGGCAAACAGGTCCACCAGCGGTTTGCCCCAACGCGAGAACAGGTAGTAGGCTACCTCTGGATGGAGAGACCACTCGTGGGATGTCTGGCCTAAGCGGCTGAGAGCATCCGCCAGTTGGTTCATGACTCCTGCCACATGGATGGCTAGGAGATCCACCTCCAGCCGGCTGACGAAGGTCCAGATCCGGAGCGCCTCCTTGCATAGCAGACGGGAGTGCGTGCCGCCCTGTTTGTTGAGGTAGTACATGGTCGTGGTATTGTCCGTCTGGACTTGAACCACTTGACCTCGGAGCTGAGGAGCGAAAGCTGACAGAGCTAGTCTGACTGCCCTGAGCTCCAACAGGTTGATGTGGCATCGGGACTCCTCTGGGGTCCAGAGCCCATGAGCTCTGTGGTCCCCCATGTGGGCTCCCCAGCCCATGAGAGAGGCATCGGTCATAAGGACGACCGTTGGCTCGGGGCGGACAAACGGGATCCCTTCCTGCAGATGACTCGGGACGGTCCACCATTGGAGAGCGTCCCACATCCTCTGGGTGACCGTGACCAGCTGGTCGAAAAGACTCTGACGCTGAGACCACTGGGCGGTGAGCTCCCACTGGAGGGGGCGCATGTGCAGTCTGGCCCAGTGGACCACCGACGTGCACGCCGCCATGTAGCCCAGGAGGCGCAGGAAGTCCCGGGCAGGGCGTGAGTGCCCAACCAAAATGATTGGGCAAAGGAGGAGAGAACCTCCGCCCTGTCCGCCGGGAGCCGAGCTCTGGCTTGACGAGAGTCGAGCTCTGCCCCGATGAAGCCCATCACCTGAGAGAGTACGAGTCTCGATTTGGCCTTGTTGATCAGAAGGCCCAAGGTGAGCAGGTTCGGAGGGTCAGGTCCCTGGACCTCTCCACCTCCTGAAGGGAGGATCCCGCCAGGAGCCAATCGTCCAGGTAGGGTAACACGTAATCCCCTGACGTCAAGATGGGCTGCCACCACTGCAGTGCATTGGTGAAGACCCTTGGGCCGGCGACAGGCCGAACGGCATGGTTTGAACTCAGACAGGGTCCCTTCGACTCCTGAAGCGGAGGAACCCGCTGATGAGACGGACGGATAGGGACGTGGAAAAAAGCGCCCTGAAGATCCAGTGTGCAAAACTACGCTTTCGCTTCCAGGGATGGTATGATCTGATTTAGAGTTACCATCCGAAAGGTGCAGGACCTGAGATACCGATTCAGGTCGTGCAGATCTAGAATGAGGCGCCAACCCCCGTCTGCTTGGGGCCCGAGGAAATACCTGAGACGAAGCCTGGGTCTGAAGGAGGATCCATCATCTCGGCCACCACCTCTTTTGAGGAGGAGAAGCATTCTAAGGGTAGATCTCTGCCCGACCACTTCTAGGACCCATCTGTCCATGGTGATACCGGACCAGGCGGAAATGAAGTGGGGTGGAGCCGGGCTCTCTCCACGGAGGGACTCTCGCGGAAGTGACGGGTACGGGAGGACACCCTCCCTGGTCTGTCACTGGGCAGGCTTAGAGGAGGAGGGGCACCTGGACCAGCGCCTCGCCTTTGCGGGGCTGTTGGGGACCTTTGTTGGGCCTAGGGGCCTAAGCCTGAGCCTGCTGTTGTTGTTGACCCTGGAAGGGTGGTTGTCTGACCGTAGGGGAAGAATGACTGAAGAGCTTCTACTGCGCTTCTGCTGGTTCTTACTTGAAGAACCCTTAGCGTTGTAGCATCTAAGGTGGCATTAGATTGCTCGACACGCTGCAGGTGACGCCACCCCTGGCCCGAAGAGGTCGGTGCCAAGGAAGGGCACATCAGCTAGCTTGTGCTGAGTATCCACGGGAAAGGAGGATAACCTCAGCCAAGCCCTGCGGCGAGTGGATACCGCTGCAGCTAGTGAACGGGCACAGGAATCACCCACGTCCAGAGCAGTCTGGAGTTGTTGTTTAGCAACAGCTCTGCCCTGGTCCCTGACCTGCTTGACCGTGGTCTGCATGTCAGCTGGGAGGTGGGGGAGAACTTCGTCCAGCGACCCCAAGAGGGCATGAGAGAAGTGTGCCATAATCACCGCTGAGCTTGCCTGACGAAGGCCCAAAGATGATGGCATAGACCTTCCAGGCCGAGTGGTCCATAAGTTTGGACTCTTTGTCTGGAGGGCGGTCAGTATCGGCTGAGCTGCCCGTCCGCCTGAATACTGAGGCAGTCACAAGGCTTTCCGCCGAGGGGTGCTCAGTAAATCCCACCAAAGACCCTGTGGGCACCGTGTACTTCCGTGCCATGCGGGCAGAAGGAGCTGGGCAGGAGGCTGGACGCTGCCAGAGTTCCAAGGCCAGACCAATAATGGCTCCGGTGACTGGAAATGCCTCCTAGGGTATCCCCTCTAAGAATATCTGTAAGATATTCCGCCTTTTTCTGGATAGGCTGTAGGGCCATCCCCGCCGATTCGGAATGAGATGGAGGATGCCCTGGAAGGAGGAAGGCCCTTCTCCAGGCTGACCAAAGCTCACCCAGAGAGTGAAGGCCAGTGTTATCGGAATCGGAGGAGTCCCGACATATAAAGGTTGCCCACCTAAGTCCCCTCGATACGCTTAGGGGCGTCAGGGATGACTGTAATTGACAGTCTGTGGGGGAGACCGAAGACTGTCGTGTCCTTGTGAGGGAACCCCCGAGGGCAGCTAGGTGGAGGTTCCACTAAAATTGGTGGGAACCTGCAAACCGTTGGCGGGAAGACTCACCTGAGCCCCTGAAGAGACCGCACCGAGCAATCGGTGTCTGAGGCGGCCGAAGAGGCTGAGGCCAAGAGATAGCTGGACCACCGAGGGAGCCGTTTGACCTGCTAGCAGAATTGCCCATGAGATCCTCAGCTGGCCACAAATTTTTCGTCACTTCCTCGCCCATGAGGAAGGGGAATGGGTGGCGCGCCTGGGGAGTGCTTGTGTCCTTTTAGGTCGATCGATTTAAGAGGACTGTTCTCTGATCGAGACTGACGGTGTCGTTTGTCGCCGGGAGGACTGGTCGTGAAACCGTGGTTCGTTCTTTTCTCTACTGGAGTCCCATGGTCTCTCGTTGTGCTGGAGAACGTATTTTCCAAAGAATCCCACAGAGTCGTGATACGGTTCGATCGGGTCGAAATAACTGCCAGATCAGTCACTGGTCGCTTTCGTCGTGTCAACGGAAGGTCTGAAACCCAGCGGCTGAGGAGGCAATTTTGATCAAGTCGAGACTGATCGCCCTGATCCCAGGAGCCTTCTTCACTAAGATGTCGATCCTTTTTCTAACGGAAGAGGCGAGTCGAGGGCGCCACCCTTGGTAGGGAGACTGCACAACCTAAAGGATCCTTGAGAAGGAAGAGCCCAGGTTGAGCGTGCCCAAGAAAACCTCTGGCTGTGAGGCTGGGCGGCTTTTTCTCGAAGCCATGCGCTGAGCTGTTGTGGATCCCGAGCTCGAAACCGCTTGCCTGGCCTCCTTGGATTTACCAGTGGCTGGGTGGAGTCTTGGTCTACCCAGCTTCAGGCACGCCTGGGACGCATCTTCCAGACGCTGGGATGGAAGGAAGCGCAAATGGAGCACTGCAGGATGTGAATAGGAACCGAGGTAAACGCATCGAGAGGGTGGGATCGACATGAGCATTTTTGTCCCAATGACACCGTGAACCTGGGGACGACTTGTCATCCATGTCCTGATCAGAGTCAGAACTCTAACGAAGTTCTCAGAGCAGAAGATGCGGTGAAAACCGCTCTAAACGTAATCCAGGGCCTCAACACTGCAGAAAGCACGAGGGAACCTGAATCTTCCAGCGGAAAGGAAGATCTGGCGTCATGGGGCGGAGCCGAGGTATTTACCACCCGGGTGGGTGGGAGGAGCCAGCTTGAAGACTTCCGGCAAGATTTAAAGGGGAAAGGGACAATGCCAGACAGTGTGGATGAACAACATATCCACGCTCCTAGAAGGATCTGTTTCTTGGAATGGCAATCCCATATCCATCTACCAAGACTATTCTAGGGAGTTAACCAAAAGGCGCAACGCATACTCGGCTTGCCAGAAAATTTTGCATGCCCATCACATTACTTTCTCCCTTAGATACACTGCAACAGTGCGGGTTATTGTCAACGGGTCTCCTACCCTCTTTGCGACACCCAACAGCCTCATGGACTTCCTCAGGAAATAATTTCCGAAGGACTTTCAGGATCCTGTTCTGTTCAAACTCTCCCGTGGAACAATGGCTGCCGCTGGTTCAGTAAGGAAGACTTGTTACTGCCACACCCCCCAGCACCCACTGCCTCTATGCAGCCTCCGGTTCAACGCTTTGAGGCCTCCCTTCCACCATGAAACAGAAAGCGCCACTCCTGCAGTGGCACGAGCAGAGGCAGCATCCAGCTCTCCGACAGACGGAGGAGGGGAACCCAGACCTTAGAGAGGAAGGAGACTTGGGGCAATTTCACTCACCAAACAAATTCTCTCCCTTGCTGACCCTATCGGAAACAGATCTACAGGATGAAGCGCCTCAGTCATCCTCCCTACCTGTCGTGGCAACAAAATCGTGGGCCTCAGTCGCAGCAATGAATTCGCACCAGACATTGCCGGAAAAAAACGTCCCAGGATCCTACCGGCCCCTCCCGACTTTAGGAATCCAGCACTGCATTTGGGAACCGCTGGCCCTCTCCTCAAACCACAGAGGCTCCACCCTGAATCTGCAGCTAAGTGCACTGTGCTTTTTTGATTTTTATTACCCGGTGGGTTAAAACGGGGTCGGGTCTGTTTCATTCCGGGACTGCTGGTTATAACTTGTTCTTTGACATTTTATATGATCGCTCTGGGACTTGGTCTCTGGATTGCCTAAACCGTTGGGGCTCAGGCACTAGGAGGCTCCCAAATGACTCTGCCGCTCTAATGTACCTGCAACAGTATGTGGACTAACTTGGGGTCTATAACCTGCTCCACCTTTGTATTAGAGTAATCTAAGTTGGTGTGTGTCAATCTGGGACTTTCCCTTTTCGAGGTGTGCTCTGCTATACGATTTGTTCTACTTACCACAACTTCGGTTATGGGGCTTGGGTTCAGAACTGTTAATTTTCAATGTTATGATGGTTTCTGTCCTCAATATTTGTCCCGCCTCCTTGCCTTGAGGCATAGCTGCTTGGGGGTTCCCCACAACACAAACCTCGGGACGCACTTTTGTGCCTAGATGATGGTGCTAAGGACCCCCCTCCCGCTATCACCTACCCCGGTGCGGGACTTATCTCCTTCTTCTCCCCCATAGCTCCTAACCCACAGGAGAAAGGAGCGTTACTATTTGACTTTGGGCGTTCACTGATGAATCTAATATCACGATCAGTCTGCCCATTTTTACTCTCCACCCCACGAGAGGGTGATGGATGGCCCTGGCAGCTAGTTTGCCAGCCTGACCATCCCCCTCCAGTTACTGAGATGTCTCTCTATATTGCTATTGTTGTACATAGTTTGTTTTAGGGCTGTGCTGTTTGCCCGGTATGTTTAGCTGTTATTTGTGGTGACCAGATATTTTCTAGTAGCTGGCATGTTACTAGTGTTTTGTGGCTGGTTTACTCTGAATGGCAGGGTGTCTCTGGGATTCTCTTGACAGTAAGGTCAACCCATCCGTCAGCCTCTGCTCATGATTCCTCCATAAAGCATTTATGTGCTATCCCTTCATTATTAGATAATGGCTGATCTCCACGCAGACACCTGGTACGTACGGGGTCTTAATACCCTGGTGAAACATAAACAGGTGTTGTCGTATTTAAAGAGGCTGCGGGCCACGCTGGCCTTCCTGCAAGAGACCAAACTTACAAAGCAGGGCCATAATCTGTTGGCTTGAGACTGGGTGGGGCAGGCCTTCTCCTCCTCTTCATCCTCCAAAAAAAGAGGGGTGGCTGTTCTCCTCCATAAATCACTTCCCTGGTCACCTACCACGATCTGAACGGACCTACAAGGGCGGTGGGTACTGGTACTGATGTCCACCCCAGAAGGCCCTTTGCTTTTAGGGTGTATTTATGCCCCTGACGAAGATGACCCCTCCTCCTTCCAATCCTTAGCCCAGGAACTGTGCTCTCTAGCATCTACTTCTCCGCCCATCATTTTAGGGGGAGACTTCAGTTTGACCTTAATGCCCCAAATGGACCATAGTGCCCCTACCCCCTTTCAGCACCCTAGCGGCCGCTTAGCTTTGCAACAATTAATGGCAGAGATTGGCCTAACGGATATTCGGAGAACCTTCCACCCGAGGACAAGAGATTATTCATTCATCTCCTCTGTACATGGGTCGCACAGTCGGCTGGATTTTTGGTTGGTGTCTGTGGATATCTGCCAAAATGCAGTTGACTCGGAGATTTTCCCTAAGGTCATTTCGGACCATGCCCCCATACACCTACATACCCTATGGTGCCCCCTTATGGCTAAATCCATCACCTGGAAATTAGACCCTCTTCTCTTTAAAGACCCTGATTTTGTACAATGGGTAACTTCTGAAGCTGTTTTTTTATGGCAGAAAACTCTCCTCAGGACACCTGTCCAGGTACCACCTGGGAGGCGTTTAAAACCACCCTCCGCGGGGCAATAATGGGATACGCATCCAGGCACCGGAAGAAACGGGAGCATCTTCTGACCTCCTTAGAAACAAAGCTCAAGAATCTCGAGGATAGGGCCAAACAGGCTCCTGACTTGACACCAGACTCTCCCCTGCACAAAGAAATGCTCGCGGTATGCTTGGAGGTTCATGACTTGCTAGCCCGTAAAGCAGAAATAGCTTTACTGTGGCTCTGTCATCAGTACTGGGATGGTGGTGAAAAAGCTGGTAAGCTTTTGGCCTACCGCTACGTAAACAACAGGCCGAGCGCCATATCACTGGCTTGAGGACCAGACCGGCATGACCAAAACAGACTCTAACCTCATAAATGGCATCATGAAGCAATTTTATGCAGCACTATACTCTCCTACCAAAACTCAGTCAATTCATGCAATAGAGTCCTTTCTTACTGCACTCCAACTCCCTGTCCTCCCCACCATCTCGGGCAGTGCCCCTGGACTTGCCCATTACGCCTGAGGAAGTTGTAGCTGCAGTTAAAGCCCTCAGTCCTGGTAAGACTCCCGGAGGGGATGGCTTTCCTATCGAACTGTGGCAGATTCTCGCTCTTCAGATCTCTCCCCTTTTCTCTATGGTATATAATGAAGCACTGACCTCTGACATTCCCCCACCCCACTCTCCGAGAAGCGATTATTACGTTTTTTCCAAAAAAAGGTAACGATCCCACACTCCCCTCCCCTCCAGATACCGCCCAATATCGCTATTAAACTCGGATAGTAAGATCTTTGCCAAAATTCTGGCCACCAGGCTCAGTCCACTTATCCCCTCTCTTATTCACCCCTCGCAGGTGAGCTTTGTCCCAGGACGCTTCAGCCATGATCATATCAGATCTTTGATTAATATCATTTATCAAGACAAGACACTGTCCACCCCAGCAGCCGCAGTTGCAGTGAACTTCAAAAAGCCTTTGACTCCCTTGAATGGGAATATTTGGAGAAAGTGTTGCAGTGCTTTGGCTTTGGAGCTCCCTTCCGGAATTGGGTGAGGGCAATATATGAACAGCCCATGGCCAGGGTTAAGACTAACTCAACTATATCCACGGTCTTCCAGTTAGGCAGAGGTACCTGACAAGGCTGCCCCCTTCTGTTTATTCTGGCAGCCGAGCCACTGGCAGCTGCTATCCGACAACACTCTGACATTCATGAGATCTCTATTGGAGCGCATGCATATGCTACACTTATGTATGCGGACGATCTCTTGGTCCTCATGAACAATGTCTCTGTTTCCCTTCCAGCGCTTCTCTCTCTCTCTCTCCTGGCAGACTTTGCATTAATATCTGGTCTGAAGGAGAATAATGCTAAAACCAAATTGCTCCCTCTCAGCACCAGCTGTACTCAGGAGAGGGTCTCTCCTGCAGGGATCAAGTGGACCCCAGATTCCCTAATCTGTCTGGGTATTCATATATCTGCAGACCTTTCTAAAATCTGGGATCTCAGTTTAAACCCTTTATTGTTGAAGTTCAAAAAAAAATAAAAATAAATCCTTTACTGGCTGAACTCAAGATTGAACTAGAGAGATGGAAGCTGCTCCATCTCACCATATCCGGTAAGATTGCAGCCCTCAAAATGATTTCAACCCCTAAACTTCTCTATCCTCTTTCGCATATCCCTCTGGCCCCCCTGTGAAGTGGCTCCACACCATTGATAGGGTGGTGGGGAATTTTATTTGGGACAACAAAAAGCCCCGATACAGCAGGGGTAAGCCACGCTCTCACTGGAAGACAGTGGGATGGGGCTTGCCGTGGCTAGAGGGTCATACCTGGGCCTGCTCCATAACACAATCTCTAAAGTGGTTCTCTACCCTGTCTCCTGTCTGCTCACAATGGCTCCATATGAAGAAGGCTACTGCTCGGGTACATAGCCTTCCTCTCCTACTCTATAACCCCCTTCCCAAGCCTATGCGAGATCATCCTACCATTGCACCTGCAGTCCAGATTTGGAACAGGGTACATAAGCGGATTAACGCAAACCCCACCCCTATCTTCCATGACAAGCGTATCTTGATAGACAATAACCCCTTACACTGGTCTTGATGGGAGTGCCTGGGTATTAGGGTCCTAGCTGATGTACTGGACGAAACAGGGCCCCCCACGACCTCTCCTCAAAAGCTATCTACGTGGCTCAAGATTGCTAGGGGACAGGCCAGCAAAATCTATCCAGACATCCGAGAAGGAATCACCTTGTGGTCCTCGGACTCTAAACAGAAGTGGGAGAAAGCTCTACAGGTGGGATTAGATTATTCTCAATGGGCCCTTTGCTGGAAACTGGCACACTTGAGCTACCCAGATGCACGCAGCAGACTCATTCAGAATAAACTCCTACATCACTGGTACCGAATGCCTACCGTTCTGTACCAAGCTAAACTCTTGGACAATAAGCTCTGCTGGAGGTGCCAGGCCCAAATGGGAGATCTACACCATATCATCTGGCAGTATTCATTACTGGCCCCCTTCTGGCAGACAGTGAATCAACTGGCCACACAAACTCTAGGTGTTGCGACCCAGCTGGACCCCCTGGTCTGGATTTTGGGCCTACACCCTGTAGGCTCTCGTCTCAAAACCCATCAACTCCACTGGATAGCCCTACTTAGTATCTCGGCCGAGCGCCTTAAACTAAGCCGGTGGTGATCAACCAACATCCCTTCCCTCCTCGAACTTCAACATGCTCTTACGCTATTGGCATCGTTGGATCGCATGACTCATCCGGCAGCCAATAGACTTGCACTATATTCTGCATGTTGGGCTCCCTTTCTTGAATACTTGAAGCCTAGGACCGGGATAGGGTGAGCTGTGTGAAAAGTCCTGTTGGAACTCCCTCTTATGTGCTCCCAGTGGTGTAGTTCCCACCAGGATATCAGTCTAGCCAGCCACTATACTTGTGCACTTTACACAATCATATGTTCATTTGCTATTTTTAACTGCATCACCTGGTCACCCAGTGTTTGTGAAAGGTTGCATCTTTATTGGGCAGAGAATAGAGGGCTTTTCCTCACCCTCCCCTCTCTGTCCATATAACCTGGTATGTCTTTTATTACATATAAGTACATATTGAAGTGTATGGATATAACACTGTGTTGTACTCTTCTCTGCTTTTGATGCTAATGGAGTTTTGTTTGTGGTTGATGTATATATTGCTTGGAAACTTCAATAAAAAGTACCAACTGAAAAAAAAAAAAAAAACTGTTTGCAATGTGAGGAAGTGTTTGCCAAAGCTGACAAACATGACCTATGCTTATTTTGCATGGGTGCTTCTCACTTCCAGGCAGACTGTTCTATTTGTAAAATGTTTCGTACAAAAACCGTTGAAAAAAAGAGCTGAACAGATTAAAAAGAAGATATCTACCCCCATGGTCCCAGCTGAACACTCCACAGATGATCCGAGTCCTTTCTCCTCCAAAAGGGATAAACCCAAGGAATTGGAACCGACATATTCAGAGGAGGGTGAATCCTCCAAACCAAAACGTACTGGGGAACCAACCACGGAGTCGGTTCCAACTAAGAAAAATTATAAAGGAAAACATGTCACCGCATCTCCTAAAAAGAGAAGGAATCTCGGACAAATCGGCTATGCCATTAGCCGAGGCAATTGCACAGCACAGGCCTTTAAAATACTGGAAGCGTTGCAGTCTGCCACATTACAGGGCTCTGTTCCAGTTCCGTCTCCACAAGTACCGGTTGAGCTGTCGGTTCTGGTATTTGTACCATTAGCGATTTCCTCGCGGTTCTGCTTTCGGTTCTGTACTCTCAGGATCCGGTTTCCTCTTATGAGGAATTTGAAGAGGAAGAGGACATAGGGGAACCAATAGAACCAGAGGTTTCTCTGGATCAGGAGTTCGATTCCCTTCCCAGGTTATCAGAGGATTATTCCTCCCACTATACTTTATTAAACAGATGGTGGAAGCCCTTGATCTCTCCTTCCATGAAGCTATGGAGGATGAAGAAGAGGCCAAATTTTTGGACATGATGGGGTAAACACTCACCGTCTACTGCACATTAACAAGTCCTTAGGGAAGAAGGTTCTAAAGATATTAGAAACTCCAAATGCTGTCCTACCCATAGACAAGAAGGCAGATAAAAAGTATCAACTGGCTCAGTCAGGAGCAGGATTTCTTTTTGCAAATCCTGGCCATGAAGGGGTGGTCCAGGCTGCAGCTTGTGACAGAGCCAGGGTACCACTTTAATCTCATCCACTAGAGAAAGACTCCAGAAAAATGGATAACATGGCAAAAGGATATTTGGCTGCCTCTTTGGCTATTAGGCAGGGAAATTACATTGCCTGTGCTGCTCAGTATCAGAAATCACTGTGGAATTCGGTGATGGCAATAGCTAATAAAGCTCCTCAAGGGTTAGCTGCTGGCTTAGCAAAGACAGCCAGATGTGGACTGGAGGCCACTAAGTACCAGTTTCATATGGCAGTTGATGCCAGTGACACTGCTGCCAGGTGGATGACACTAACAGTGGCACTGAGAAGATCTGCATGGTTCTGAGCCACAAACCTTTCTCAGGACACAGACCAAAGCCATGGACTTCCTATGCAAGAATAACTGTCTGTAGGGGGACAGGACGGAGGCTTACATAAAAAAGTTGAATGAGTACAAAACAACTTACAAAAGTAATGCTGCAAAGGAGAAGCACTCCACTTCATATAGACCACAAGGAAGGGAAGTTAGGGGTAGGGCGGCCTACAGTAGACCATTCTTCCAGGCTCAGGCTACCCCTGATTACCAGCAGCATAGAGGGTAGTTCAGGGGTAGGGATAGAAGGGGCTCTAGATGCTCATATCCAGCCCCCCAAAATAAGGTCCAGACCAAGCAGAACCCCTGATGTGCTTGCCAGGGTTGCTTCCCCACTACCTGTAGGGGGCAGGCTGGCTTACTACTTCCAGGCTTGGAAAAACATTACCACAGACAAGTGGGTCCTAGAAGTAGTGAGTCAGGGCCTTGCCCTTAGCTTCAAGTCATTCCCAAAACTGAGGGCAAGGCGTTTCAGACCACCTTCCCTAGCAGAAGAGGCTCTTCTGGAACCAGAGGTGTCCAGCCTTCTGCAGGCAAAGGCAGTAGAACCTGTTCCCCTCTTCCAAAGAAGGAAAGGGTTCTACTCCAGATACTTACTAATCCTGAAGAAAAATGTGGAGTGGTGACCCATTTTGGATCTAAGAGTTCTGAACAAGCATTTAACCAGGCCAAGGTTCGAGATGGCAACCTTGGCAATGATTCTTCCTACAGTCCAGCAAGGAGACTGTCTAGCATCCTTGGATCTTAAGGACACATATTTCCATATTCCCATCAGGGAGTCCCACAGAAAGTACCTCAGGTTCAGACTGCTTTAGGGTCATTACCAGTTTGCAGCTCTGTCATTCGGCCTAACCTCGTCTCCCAGAGCTGTCACAAAGTGCTTGGCAGTGGTGGTGGCACACCTGAGACAGCAAGGCATCACAGTGTTCCCTTACATTGACAATTGGCTAGTCATGGATCAGTCACCATAACAGGCAAGGGATGCTCTTTCATTCATTCAGAGCACGCTAGAGTCCTTGGAGTTCTTGATCAGCATCCCAAAGTCAGTGCTCCAGTATGTTCAAGTACTGAACTTCATAGGAGCAGAGCTAGATACTCTGAGAGGGAGGGCTTTTCTCCCTCAGAACAGAGTAGACAGCATTTTGCAGATTGCAAGTTCATTCTGTTTCAACACACCAAGGCCAGCAGGACACTTCGTACAGATCTTCCCTTGTCAGTCTTCACCATTCATTACTGCTTGGGTTACTGCCAGAGCGCGCACCCACTACAGGAGTTTTTTTTTTTGGAAGTCGGCTCCAACGGTAGCACTTTTCGGCCTTGACGCGCACTCGTATGCAGCGAGGTGGCCGTTAAGTGCCGCAGACTCCTCCTCTATCTCAGTTCTGTTTATCCTGCCATCGAGGCTACACCTGCTGCGTGGTAGTTGAACTAGGCCTTCTGCGTCACTCAAGCCAGACTCCTCATATTCTCATATTCTCATTCGCTCGACGCCATCTCCCGGTAAGACCGTTTCTTTTATTTCTGTCGATGGTGCCGGGTGCTTTGTTGCTAATTTTACTCTTGTTTAGTTCGCATCATGTCAGGTTCGGGGGCAAAACGTAAGTCGAAGGTGGGCCGTGCCCCTGTGCGTCGGTACTCCTGTGGCCAGCATTTCTCCGTCACGGATCGGCATGATGTTTGTCTTCATTGCCTGGGACCTAACCACGATATGGATGCGTGCGACACCTGTTTCTCCATGGACCATCGTGTCCTCGAAGTCCGCACGTTCAAGATCGGCAAGGCCCCGCCGACTTTCGGGGGACGGCGTCGCTCCAGGGATTCCCAGGTAAGGTCTCTAGGCCCTTCCTCCGGGTCCCCTCTCGGGCCTATACGGTACGTAGAGGAGGAGGCTTCCTCATCTTCTCTTGCCGAAGAGGAAGCTTCTTTTACGGTGTCGGAGGAACGTCGAGGTCCCTCCCGGGGCCGCGGCGGAGACACAGCCTCGGCAGTCACCTCCTCGGAGGTGCAGGCTCCCCCAGTGTTGAGGCCCACGCCTGCTGGGCCCGGCACCGGTGGACCCTTGACGCCGCCTTCCGGTGCCGTTGCGTCGGTGATTGAGACTGCGCTGCTGGCAGCACTGTTCTGGCCTTGGCGCCGTGGGCGGTTCGCTCTCTGGCGGCGCCGAGTTGGGTTCCCGGCACGAGGCGGTGCCCGTGGGCCTAACCCGAGGCCCGAGCCCAGCTGGCGGGGGTCCAGGTCGTCCAGCTGCCGTTAGCGCCGTTTCACCAGGGACCCCGGGCTTGCTAGTATTGTGGTCCAGCTGATCTCTTCCTCTTCAGAGGCTGATGATTCCGACGTGGACCCGTCCTGGCAACCTGATTCTTCGGAGTCAGGGTCCCCGGTGGCACGAGGTGCTAGGCAGCCCAGCGGGCCTCTTCCTCTGTCCCTGCTGCTGTCCTCCCCTGAGGTCCCCCAGGCTAGGGGTGGTCCGGGGTCCCTGGGGGGCGATGGAGCGGGGGTGAAAGGAGGGTCTCTCCCTCCTGGGGGACTCGTGGCAGCTACCGACCCTGGTGCTGCTACAGCCCCTCGGGGTGGGAGGTCGCTGGGGTCAAGGAGGAGGGCGTTCTCAGAGTCCGAGGGGGTCGAGGGGCAGGGTTCAGACATCTCGGTCTCTGTCGGCCACCCCTCGCGGTGTGGCTAGGAGCCGTAGCGCCGGGCCCCGCCTTTCCCTCTTGGACCCCGCGGGGTGCCCTCGGGTGGCGTTGCTGTGGGCTGCCCTTCTAGATCCATGCAGTCCCAGGTTCATCACAGGGGAGGATCCCCTTCTGCTCTCTTCCGGGCTTCGCATCCCCAGGGTTCCGTTTTGCGACCTGGTCTGTTGTCCGGGATCCCGCCAGCTCGGGCTCCGTTCCCTGGATTTCAGAGCCCTAGCAGAGGACAGTTGCCTCTTCGTAGGTGCCCATCTCCCATTCCTCTGCAGCCACCCCCCGCTTTCCCAGGCCATGTCGGTCCTACGGGCCTGTTATCCTGGGAACAGTTCAGAGGTTCTGTGGCGGCCTTCCCCTCATATGTGAGGTGCATGAATGAGCGGGTCTTTCGCCTATTCCCACCGCCACAAGAATCCTCTGGACACTCGAGCTCTCCATCATCCTCGTCTTCCTCCTCTAAGGGAGAGGAACCCTCTGCTCATCTCTCCTCCAATGCTGATTTCACTTAATATCAGCAGTTCCTTTCGAGGATGGTGAGGGATCTTCGAATCTCCTACATTAGGTGAGACAATACCAAACGGGGAGACACGTGAATTCCTTGGCGAATTCAGTGCCCAGCACCTGGTGGTACTTTCCTGGTCTATTCCCTTCCAGGAGGCGTCTGTCCGTTCCTGGCAGTCGCCAGCCGCCCTTTCTCCATCCCCGGCAGATTGCCGACGTAGGTATTGTGCCCCTTCGGAATCCCTGGGTACTCTCCCCAACCCGCCCTCGGGTTTGGCATACCTAGAGACTCCCTCCGGGCGCCGCAGCCTGGCGCACGACCGTCCACCGGACTCAGATTCCCTACAGTTTGACCGGTGTGGGCGAAGAGTGTTCTCTTCCTCTAGTGCGATGTCTTGCATTGCATCTCATCAGGCTCATCACGCTGCCTACAGTAGGCATTTGTGGTCGATGCTTTCTCAGATCTTAGCATCAATGCCTGATACAGAGCAAACCAGACAAGCTATTGCCCTCTCTGCTATAGGCGTGGAGCTAGCAAGACACCAAGCAAAGGCATCTTATGACGCCAGTGAGTGGCTTCCAGGCTTAATAAGGGACAGCGATCTGCATTAAGCGAGATGGCGTAGCCTGTCTATCAAGGTTGTCACCCTGGCCGCGTGGGGTGATTCGCTCCGCTTTCCGGGGGACCCGTCTCTTTTCCTCCAGAGCTAGGAGACTGCTGCAGGGGCTTCCTCCGTCTCCCCGTCCTCGGGGGGCACCTCCTATCTCTTCTCTCTAGATTAGCCCAGGGTCTTCCCCTTCTGTTTCTCACCAACAGGAGGCTGGGGGTCTTGTTCCCTCAGGGTTTCTACCCCCTTTTGGTGGGGCTTGGTACTCACCCAAGCAGTAATGAATGGTGAAGATTGACGAGGGAAGATATGAAAATTACGTACCTACCGTAATTCTTGATCTTCTCTTGTATCTTCACCATTCATTACTGATACCCATCCACCTTCCCCTCAGTGGCCTCCTACTGTATGCTCTCCTCTCCCGTCTCGTTCCTCTTCCTTCCTTTGGCCTTTATGCCAAAAAAAAAAAACTTTCTGTTTTCCATTCTTAGCGAATGGTTCCTTTTTTCCTCAAGGTAAAGAGGAACGAGCACGGTCTGTATTTTTCACTTATTCTGAGGGAACTCTTTCTGACTGCCCTTAGGGTGCGACTTCTAAGTACCTTGATCATGTTATGCAGTCTCACAGCTTAAGAGACCGTGCCCTGACTCGGCCTCAACAAAAATTTAGAATCCCCCTGGCAGGTATTACCTTTAAGCTCATTCTAGCTGCTGCTTTGCACTTGTCGGCCTTGAGCGACTGCTATTGCCTTGCCTTAGGGAGTCTGACTGAGTTCCCACTCTGTCCTTTCATACAAAGCTGCCTTCAGTAAGGCATAATCTTTCCCCATACACTGCTGTGTTAGCACTTAACAGGGTGCTAAGGGACATAGTCCCCTTTCTGGGTGGGCGCTGTGCCCGGAACAGGTTCTGCGAGCCCTCAGCTAGGATGTAGGGACTTGGCATGTTGAGAGATCAGAGAATCTGCCCTTGTATCTGATCTGTTCAGGTGGTTCGGTTGAACCTCCTCTCAGTCCTATCAACAGGGCTTCTTGCTCCTTTGTTAGTCTCAAGCTTATAAGCCTCTCAACCATTGCTCGATGGGCGCTGTTCTCCCTCTCAACATGCCTCCTTTTCTTCTTCTTCTTCTTTTACTTTTCCTCTCTCTGTTCCTCCCCTAGAGCCGCCCCGGAAAGGAGGCCCTGCGGTCCCTTAGGGTAGGAATTCTCTCTCTCCTCTGTCTATCCTCTACTGGTTTATGCCTTTTCAGTTTATATCCTTTCCTTTTCTCTGTCCCCTGGCTCCTCTTTCATTTTTTCCTTACCCTTTATTTCGCCTCTCCGCTACCAGAACTGAGATAGAGGAGGTCTGCGGCATCTAACGGCCGCCTCGGCAAGATGATAAGTGCGTCAAGGCCGAGGGGTGCGCCATGGAGCCGACTCCAAAAAAAATAAACTCCCAGATGTGGTGCATGCCTCCAGCACTAACCCAAGCAGTAATGAATGGTGAAGATACAAGAGAAGATCAAGAATTACGGTAGGTACGCAATTTTCATTTTCTGGGCCACATGGCTGTGGCTGCAGGAATGGTGCTAGGGTCCAGGTTCCAAATGAGGGACATTCAGTTTCACCTAAGGGCACAGTGGTGCCATAGGAGAAACTTAATCTCAAAGTTTGTGCCAGTGACAAAGACTCTACTTCAGGTCCTGCAGTGGTGGCAGAACAGGGACAACCTCTGAGAAGGGGTTACAGTCCAGAAGGAGTCTCCCACATTTGTTCTTACAACAGAGGCATCCCTTTTAGGGTGGGGAGCACATCTGGAAGAGTACATGGCACATGGTGCCCTGCAGGGTCACTCTTGCACATAAACCTATTGGCTCTTAAGGCAGTGTTTCTGACCCTGCAGTCCTTTGCATCCCTGGTAAAAGACAAGGTGGTACAAGTCAGGACATACACTACCACCACAATGTACAACTTCAGCAAGCAAGGAGGGACAAGGTCCAACTTGCTGTGTACAGAGGCAATGAAAGTTTGGAGTCTACCTTACTCACTACAGTTGTCCTTGTTGGCCATCCATCTGCCAGGAAAGGACAATACCTTGGCAGATGCACTCAGCAGAATCAGCCAGAACCACCATGAGTGGTCTCTCAACAGACAGGTGCTGGAGGCGATGTTCCGGAAGTGGGGCACCCCAGAAATAGACCTCTTTGCCTCCCTGGAAAACCACCAGCTACCTCAATTCTGCTGCAGTCCCCCAGCAAAGGGCACAATGCCTGTGCCAAGGATGAATAAGGCCCTGCACCATTTGTTATGCAGAAAGAGTTTAAATGCAAGGGTCTATTCTGTCCTCTTCTTTTCTGTCTCTTGTCTGTCTGCGCAACCAAATTTTCTTGTGAGACCTAGGAACTGATCACTCCAATGATTTTTGCAGTTCTCTGCCTCTCGCTGTCTCTCTGCCTTCACTTGCTGTTCTGTCTTTTCTTCCCCCTTGCATATCTGTGGGTATAAAACTATGTGAATCTTTATGTGCCAGTGTCACTGATACTGGGATCTCTTTGTTTAAAACTGTATAGAGTTATACTGTTGAAATGATTGCAAAAAACTGTTTGAAACTCAAGGGGTTAACGTGAGATGCAGCAGAGAGAAAAAAAAATTCTACATTTAGAGACTCAGAGAAAAGAAGAAATGCAACAACTCGAGAAGCAGAGAAAAGAGATGCAGCGACAGGAGCAGCAAATAAAAGAAGAGATGCAGCGATGGATGGGTGCCTTGCAAGTTATCAAAGCTGGAGGATCTGACACTGGTCCAGCAGAGCAACAAGACACAAACAACTTAAAATACATTAAACTTACAAAGTTGTGTCCCTCGGATGATATCAAAGCATACCTGACAACTTTTGAAAGGGTTGCCGCAGCCTGCCAGTGGCCAAAGCAGCAGTGGGCAATCAGACTGGTACCTTACCTGACAGGGAAAGCCCAACTTGCTTACAACAATATGGACATCGCACAGTCAGAAAACTGTGACCTGGTGAAAAGTGAAATCCTGAAAAGGTATGACATCTCAGGACAGACATGCAGGCAAAGATTCCTGTCCCTGAAGTACAACTCAGTCGACAGTCCTTGAAAAGCCTTCACCCGTCTCGGAGAACTCCTTATCAAATGGCTCCAACCAGAGGGCAAAACAGTCCCACAGATCATCAACATATTTGTAATGAAGCAGTTCATCAACATCCTACCCACAGATGTACAGCTCTGGGTAAAAGAACACTGACCAGAAAGTGGGGAAAAGGCTGTTTCTTTGGCTGAAGATTACCAAATGGCCAGACAGATGCCAAAGCAGTGAGGTAACAGCCAGGCACTGGTAAGACACTCTCTTTCCCATTTAAACTCCAAGCCTGATAAGAACTTGGTGGTGGCAACAAATCTGCACCCAAAGACTTTATTTGCTATAACTGTAATAAGCCAGGTCATATTGCAAGAAATTGTTGTAGTAAGAAGAGTGACACTGGAGCAGATTTGTCCTTAGCAAAGTGGGGCAAGTACTTAACAGATGTGAAGGCTGGAGATAAGACTGTGAAGGGACTTATAGATTCGGGAAGCAGACAGACCCTAGTGCATATTGAAGTGCTGGGAAAACTGTGTCTAAAAGGACCAGTTACTGGTGTTATCTGCATCCACAGGGAGACTCGATACTATCCCACCACTCAAGTGACTCTGACTATTAATGCGGTGTCACATCAAGTGAAAGTGGGGGTAGTACCTAAGTTACCTGTACCTGTGATTATTGGAAATGACTTTTCAGGATTTACTGAGTTAATCAAAGGGGGGTAAATCCTGATGTTTCAGCAGCTGTGGTGACAAGCTCAGGCAAAGAAAATCTCAGATGGTGGAGACTCTTCCTTTCGCTGATTTTGATTCGGACTTGTATGAGCACAGCTCCAAGATCCGGAAATCCATGAAAGAAAGACAATGCCTGAAGAAACCGTGGCAACAAAAGACTGATGGATATAAGGTGTTGTGTGAAAATGCTGAAACTAAACTGATCACTGATTGTGATTTTCTTTCAGAGCAAGCTAACAAATGTTTCTCTCCAGGGTTATTTTAAGCAGCTGGGGTGAAACCAAAACAGGGTGAACCTATGTTTAAAAAATGTAATGGGCTACTGTACAGAGTTTGGGTTAAACCTCAGACACAGGACCAGATAGAACAATTGGTTATACCACAAAAGTATTAATCTGAGTTGTTACAGATAACAGATGATAGTTCTATTGCTGGTCACTCGGGGAGGGATCGCACCCTTGCCAGATTGCTGTACAGATTTTAATGGCATGGAATTCATGAAGATGTTGCTACCTATTGCAGTTCTTGTGCTGAGTGTCAGAAAGTAGCCCCAGTGACTAAAAAAGTCAAGGTGCCCCTGGTGCCCCTACCCTTGATAGATGTGCCTTTTGAGAGAATTGCAATGGGTGTGGATGGTCCCTTAGACAAAAGTAGGAAGGGTAATCAATTCATTTTGGAGGTATGTGACTACGCTACTAGATTCCCAGAGGCAGTTCCAATGTATACTGTCACAGCCTCAAAAGTGGCAGCAGAGCTTGCCAGAATTTTCAGCAGGGTGGGCATACCTAAAGAGATTATTACTGATCAGGGTAGTAATTTTGGTGCTGCATTACCAAAGGAGCTGTGCCGACTACTAGGTATCACTGCCATAAGAACCTCCCCTTATCATCCTCAGACAGACGGTCTTGTTGAGCATTTCAATCAAACCCTAAAACGCATGTTAAAAAGGTTTGTAAAAGGGGAAGGGAAAGACTGAGACCAATACTTACCTTACCTGCCTTTTGCTTACAGAGAAGTGCCATAGGCATCCATTTGAAATGCTGCATGGTAGACAACCTAGAGGGCCACTAGGTGTAATAAAAGAAACTTGGGAAGATAACCCCTTCAGAAACGATCTGTTACATCTTATGTGTGCCCTGAGAAAGAAGCTGGCAAAATATGTTGAAATCGCCCATAGTAATCAGGAAGAGGCCCAAAACCAGCAGAAGGTGTATTATGACCATGCGGTAAAAGAAAAAGTTTTTGAACCAGGTGAAAAGGTCTTGCTACTGTTACCCACTGCAGAAAATAAACTGTTAATGAAGTGGCAAGGGCCTTATAAAGTGCTTAGACGTACTGGCACAGTTAACTATGAGACTGAGACCTCTGATAGGAAAAAATCTTACTAAGATACACCATGCTAACCCCCTCAAGAAATGGGATGAAAAAACACTAAACGATGTTTTGCTGGTTTTACCAGAAACTGATAAAGAAGATATTGGCGTAGCTTACGATAGACTGGAAAAAACTGCAACTGCTGATACTGTAAAGGTGAATGTTTCCTTAATTTCTGAACAAACCGCAGAAATTCGTAACTTGCTGAAGACATTTAACAGTACTTTTACCACAGTACCAGGCCGAGCAAAAGAGGTTGAGCACGTAAGTCGCCCTATTAAACAAAAGACATACAGATTACAAGAGCGGTTAAGAGCAGATGTGGTCAAGGAAATGCAAAAAATGAAAGAATTGGGTATCATAGAAGAGTTGAGAAGTGCTTGGTCATTTCCAATGGTAACTGTAAACAAAAAAAGAAGGGGTTATAAGAATCTGCCTTGATTTTACGAAACTTAATCAAGTGTCAGAATTTGACGGTTATCCTATGCCCAGAATAGATGATTTGGTGGACAGACTGAGGAGTGCCAAATATATCAGTACCCTCGCTCTCACCAAGGGTTACTGGCAAATCCCCCTAGCTAAAGAATCCAGAGACAAAACTGCATTTGCCACTCCTATAGGATTCTATCACTTCACCACCATGCCATATGGTTTACATTGTGCACCCGCTACATTCCAGTGGTACATGGATGTAATTTTATCCCGTCGCACTGGATCTTCTTGGACATAAAATCTCCACCATTCAGTCACACTAATGGGGCTACGCCAGGGCGCTAGGGTCAAACGGAAGCCAAAAATCTTCAGGAGGACCAGCGAGAGGGTAGGACTGTGCTCATGCCGTATGGGCTACCTCGGTGTTGACTGTCCAACTGCCTCATTTCTTTTTTTTTTCCCCCGCCGTCGAGTGCGCCTCAGTGACGACGACGCTTGCCCACCGGGAGTCAAATCTTCATGTCTATAAAACAGCAGTTTAGTCATTCAGTTGATTAAGTTTTAGTATTTATTTATTTATTTTAATTTTTTCAGTTAAAAAAAAGAAAAGTTTTCTTTTCTTCAACAAAAGAACAGAGAAGTCCTCTTCAGCCCGCCTTCGACGGCATCGACCATGAACAGGGCAGGTGACGGTAGGGAGACTTCGCATGAAAACTGTTTTTTCAGCAGGGCTGGGTCCGATCCGCCGCCCTCTATGGGGGGGGGGGGTCTGACTACGGGCAGTCCAGTGCTCGGGAGGAAGGGCGGTCCTCCCGAAAGCACAAAAAGAAACGGGCCCATTCTCGATCTTCATCGGGAACCCAGCACCACTCGGCCTCAAGTTCTTCCTCGTCCCACTGGTCGAAGAAGAAGCGGTACCACTCAAGGTCGCCCTCTGGTACGTCTGCACGACGATAAGTCAGTAACGGAGGGAGGACGGGAAGCCGGCTCCGACTCTGTCGGGGTCGCCTATGGTCTCTGTTCCCGGTGGCCGACATCCTCGACTCTATAGTCCCTCTCCGCCCTCTGGGGGATCCTCCGGTGAGCAGTTTCATCATTGGGCCGCTCTTATGGAGCAGTGGGTTCGTCGGTTGTCCCGATTTCCCGAGCTTGCGAAAGTTGACCCTGGGGCCTTAGGGCCTAGGGGCTTCGAACACGTGAGCGGGGCAGTTGTCAGGCTAGTCGTACGGCATCTTCTTTGCTGCCGTCCACACCGTACTCTCATGCTTTTCCCCCTCACATGGCTGCGGCTCAGGGGCCAGCACAGGTACTACCTTCTCCTACTCATGTTTTCAGACCTTCATCCTTAGGTGCCCAGGGTTTGGGGTTGGGGTCTCCAGGTGCTCGCACGGTCCCGCCTTCGACTCCGGTCTTGGCAGCGCCGCACCCTGCACTGCCGTGGGTGCTGGGATTCTCGACTCTGATTCAGGGAGTACCTCCTCCTGTTCTTTTTCCTCCCTTTCCTTTACATACAATCCCTCCTGGGCTAGTAGGGGATGATATTGAGCCTGAATCTGATCTGCGATTAGGAGACGACTTTGATGAAGATTCATCCTTCGGAGTGGAAAGTAAGCCCTCTACTTCAGCAGAGCCTTTGGTCGAGGACCTGGCCTTTAAATCTCCACTGAAGAATATGAATTCCACCCTCTCTCTCCAGAGCTCGGAGGTTGATCCAGGGAAGCTGTTGCGCCTTCAGTGTCTGCATCTTCCGGAAATCCCTGTGGAATTGACACCTCCAGTACAGCCCTCTTTAGAAACTCTCTCACAGATGGTGTGGGACAATCCAGCGCTTATTTCCTCTGTGGCCAAGTCCATAAACCGGACGTACGCTCCCCCCTTAGGATCAACCATTCTTGGCCTCTCAAGCCTTTGCAGACGCCATAGTGGTCTTGGCAGAAAATAACAAGGCTGTTCTCCCTCAGGAGTCTACGGCTCATCCATTAAATAAAAAATCCCATAAGACTGACTCATTGGGAAGCGAGTCTTCACTGCCGCTACCCTAGGAATGCATATTACTAGCTGCCAGGGCTGTTTCTCCCAATATAAGTATACCCTCTGGCATTCACTAAAAACCTTGGTAGAAGCTCTTCTGGAGTCAGTCGTTAGTTCACAACTTCTCCTGACTATTACTAGAGTTAATGAGTCCAATAATCAGCAACTTAAGGCTGCTATGGATGCCTTTGACACTGCCTCGAAGGCAGCGGCAGCTGAGATATGCACCCAACACCACTCATGGTTACGGACTTCGGGGTTTACAAATGATGCCTAGCAGTGAGTCATGAATTTGCCATTTGATGGAGTTTATCTGTTTGGCCCACAGGTGGAGCAGGCACTGGAGGCCACACAGAAAACTAGGACTGTCATTAAGACAGCCAGACTAGCCCCTGCTGCCCCTCAAAGGGGCAGAAACCGCCTGCAGTTCCTTAACCGTCGGTCCTTTTGTGGTAAAGGCAGAGGGGGCTTCAACAAAAATCAAGTCCCCCAACAGCAAAAGAAAACACAGCGGAAGACACAGGGCCTAAAGGCGCCTAGTGCTACCCTCTGAAATTCCAGCCCAGGTCCCACTTCAGCTGTCCAAGGATGACTCTTGTTCGGTAGTAGGGGAGCTTCTGACTCAGTTTTACAACCAGTGGAAGTCAGTCACTTCGGACAAATGGGTTCTCAGGATAATTCGAGAGGGTTATTCTCTAAATTTTTCAGATACCCCTCCGGATCATCCACCCAAACGTCAACCCAGACTGTCTATCACTCAATCAGACCTCCTCGCTTCCGAGATTCAAGGCTTTCTGAACAACAGGGCAGTAGAAGTAGTTCCGCAGGAGCAACGGGACACAGGTTTCTATTCCCATTACTTCCTAGTTCCAAAGAAGAGAGGCGGTATGCGCCCTATTCTAGACCTAAAGAAGTTAAACAAATTCCTCTTCAAGGAAAAATTCAAGATGATATCGTTCGCTACGCTTCTACCTCTGATTCATCAAAACAATTGGCTGGCCTCTTTGGACATGCAGGATGCCTACCAACATGTTCCTGTGTACCCAAGCCACCACAGATATCTCCCGATTTGTGGCCCTGGGTCAGCACTACCAATTCAGAGTACTGCCCTTTGGGCTGTCCTCGGCGCCACAAGTTTTTACAAAGTGCTTTGCAGTACTTGCAGCGCATCTCAGGAAACTTGGACTTCAAGTATTCCCATATCTGGACGACTGGCTCCTAGCAGGCTCCTCCAGACAGGGGACACAGGAAGTGGTGACCACAGCTTTCAGGTTCCTCACATCCATGGGAGTCCTGTTGAATCTGGATAAATCGCAGCTGCAGCCCTCTCAACAGCTCCTCTTCATAGGAGCCCTCCTGGACACCTGCAGGGCAAGTGTCTCTCTTCCAGAGGACAGGATAAACTATATCCTCCAGATGGCTCTCTTCATCAAAGAGAATAATTTGGTTCAAGCTCTCTTGATGCAGCGGATGCTGGGTCTCATGGCATCATCAGTGTTTACGGTGCCTCTGGCTCGTCTTCACATGAGAACCACTCAGTGGATGCTCAGTACTCAGTGATCCCCGACCACACATCCACAGTCCTTTCACATCAAGGAGATGGAACCACTAAATCCGGTGCCGCCTTATCCGAACTACCAGTCTCTTGCAAGGGACCGCCCCCACGTCAGGTGACTGGTGTCAGAAGATGTCAGTATAAAGGGGCGGTCCCCCATGCCTGCCTTCCAGTTCTTTCCCGCCATCGGCTTATGAAAGTTCCTCGCGGTAGAACAGCGCTCGTCAGTCATTCATCGGTCTTAAAGTTTTTCAGCTTTTTCAACCTTTTGCTCTATTTTTTCTACAAACACCTGCTGCGTATGTCGTCTCCGATGCCCTCCGAATCACATAAGAGCAAGTGTGACTCGTGTGGTTCCCAGCTTCCACACAAGGACGGCCACTCCTTGTGCCTCTTCTGTCTAGGTCCAGACCACCCCGTGGAGAAGTGCCAGCACTGCCAGAAATTCAACTCTGCTACCCGCAAGAGAAGGCTGCAGTCCCTGGAAGCCCATCTCCTCAAGAAGAAAATGGCTTCCATGGAAAAAAAGAGTTAAAAAAGCTTAGGTAGACATCCACTTCCCCCGAAGGCCACAAAAAGAAGCGTGCCGAGGAGCATTGGGAGCGGAGTCGTCTAACACAGCAGCCGTGACTTGGCTGGAGTCATGACTTTATCTGGTGGCTGCCAGAAGCGTCGCCCCTCCCCGGTCACACTCTGGCCCCGCCGGGAGCCTCCGGGGCAAAAGGGCCTCGTTTCTGTGAGAGCCGCTCCTCCCTTTGCGGCCTTCCGGTCAGAGCGGGTCCGGTAAGTCAGGCGTCTGCTCCACCGACGCCCACCCGGACAAGGCTTCTAAGCTGCTCACCTCCTCTGATGAGCGCCCAGCCAAACCGCCTCCAATAAGGCCGCCACTCCTTTGCGACCTTCCTCGAACAGGGAGTCCGATAAGTCAGACGCCGGCTCCTCCGACGTCTGCCCGGACACTGCCGATAAGTCAGCCGATCGGTCAAGAAGCCTGCGCCAGACCCTATTGTCCCATCTGACGCCCCAGGCTCTCTGCAACATCTCACCACATTGCCCACTGAGGTCCCAATGTCACCTCGGTTCGCACCCGGAGATTTCAACCCTCCATCCCCGGCTGACACTGAGGACCTTCAGACGCTGCCATCAGGGATCTCACCTTCCACGGACCCCCTGATGCTGGATCCTCAGACGCCAGCCGACCCAGCGCCACCCTTCAGCATCCCTTTGCCTGATGGAAGACCTGATCTTACTTCGAGAGGGCTCTTGCAGTAGGTATTTACATATAGGACTGACCCGGCAGGAGTCAGAACCCCATGGAAAAATTTCTAGCTAGCAGTTTCTGGCGGGGGACTGCCCCCACATCAGGTGACCGACATCATGCAACGTCAGTATAAAGGGGCGGTCCCCCACACCCAGCTTCCAGTTCTTTCCCACCGTCGACTTGTGAAAGTTCCTTGTGGTAGAGTTCATCGCTCATCAGTCTTTCGTCTGTTCAGTTTTCGAACTTTTCGACTGATTTTTTTTCGATATTTTCTCTTATTAGTTTGTGTATGTCGTCCCCGACACCTTCCGAATCGCATAAAAATAAGTGCGACTCGTTCGCTTCCCAGCTGCCGCATAAGGACGGTCACTCCCTGTGCCTCTTCTGCCTAGGCCCAGACCATCCTGTGGAGAAGTGCTAGCACTGCCAGAAATTTAATTCAGCTACCCGAAAATGGAGGCAGCAGTCCCTAGAGGCCCATATTTTGAAGAAAAAGATGACATCCATGGAGGAGGAGTTGAAAAAGTTGAGGCAGGCTTCCACTTCTCCCAAAGGCCGCAAAAAGAAGGAGAAGCACTGGGACCGGGACTCAACTTCCACGGCCTCCGCGACTCCGGCTGGAGTTGCAGTTCTACAGATAATGTCCCCTCCGGGGGACCGCTCCTCGACGACTGTCTTGGCAGTGTCCAAGGAGGTGTCGGCCCTCCCATCAGGCTCCTCGGGTTCCTCCGGGGTAAAGGAGGCCTCTGCTCCCTGGAAGGCCGTGACCACGCGCCCCTCAGGGTTGAGCGGGTCCGCTAAGTCGGATGCCGGTGCCACCGACGTCCGCCCGGACAAGACTGGTATGATGCTTCCTCCTTCGGGGGGGGAGCGCACAGTCGTTCATTTGCCTGACAAAGCCACTTCTCCAGCACGGCCTTCGAGCAAGGGATCCAATAAATCAGACGCCGGCTCCTCCGACGCTTGCCCGGATCCTGCTGATAAGCTGGACGTCGGCCCCTACGACGACTGCCCAGCCAAGGCGTCTGCGTTGGACCCCTTCGACCAGTCCAACGTCCCAGGCTCCCCGCAATGCTTGACATTGCCAACTGAGGTCCCTGCGTCTCTTCTGTTGGACCACGGGGATTCCAACCCTCCCTCCCCAGTCATTAGGGAGGACCTAAATACGCTGCCATCAGGGCTCCGTCCTACTGGGCTAGATGCCGGACGCTGGCTCCAACACTGGCTTAACCGACGCCAGCCGACGTCTGCTTTCTGGACGGCACTCCCATGCCAGGCCCGATGCCTGCGGGGCCACCTTTCCCTGGCCCGCCTGCTGGTGCTTTGCCAGGTCCCTCTGCCCCATCAGAGCCCCTGGCACGCGGGTATCCGACACCACTAAATCCGGTGCCGCCTTACCCAGCACCACAGTGTCCGACGTTGCAGTACCCGGCGCCTCAATACCAGACAGCGGGTTTCCCGCTGTCAGGTTTTGGATACTAGTTATACGGATATCCTCAGTATCCGTATCCCCCTCCTCCTCCTCCGCCGCCCGCACCCCTGTCGCCGGAAGACTTGAAGGAGACTGCGGCTGCCTGGTGGGCTGAGGCCAAGGCTTAATCACCAGGGAGGTTGAGATCGTCTCACTGGCACGGATCCCTGCAGAGAATCCTTTGCGACGCGAGACGGAAACTTCTCCCCTTACCCGACACCACTTGGATCTGCCCAAGACCACTTCTACATTGATTCCACCCTGGATAGAGCCTCACGCAGATCTGGTTTCCACTATTTGAAAAAAAAGAACTATCCGCGTTAGCCACCCTTCTGAGGAAGGCAGATCGGCTATATCAGGCTCCTAAGGGAGTAGATTCTCTGAATATACACCCCAAAGCGGACCTGGTCATGATTAGCGCCGCTCACGGCCACTCCAGTAACCCCAAACATTTCAGTTCGTCTCCGCCTGACAAGGAGTCTCGGCTTCTGGACCAATACAGGAGGAAGGTCTATGCGTCTTCTACCCTGGGTATTAGGGCCCTGAATTATGTTGCTCATATGGGGGACTACCAGAAGACCATCCTGAGTCAAGTGGAATCAAAATTGGACTCCTCCCTGAGTCTCAAACAAAACAGGAAGTGGCAGATCTCGTCCGCTCGTTCGGCCAGTCAGCACATGCTTGCGCCACCCCACGCAGTGGACGAGCTGGACGGAGTTCGGCTTCCGCCGTAGGTCTTCGCCGTCAGGGGTTCGGTGCTGATGTCAAGGACATCATAACTGATCTGCAAGAGAAGGGTACTGCACTCAAGTCTGTGGACTCTCTGTACAGACACAGGGCAAGCGGGCCAACAAGCGTCTGGGCCCCTCCGGCAACCAAGACTCCCCCTCCCAAAAGAGCCACGGGAGCCTTGGCTGCTGCGCTGCCTCAGACCTTCTGACTCCTCGCCTCTCCCACAACCTCTGGACTCACCAGAGGAACCAGTAGGAGGGAGGTTCTCCTTCTATCTACCGGGTTGGGAGAGGATAACATCGGATGCTTGGATGCTCCAGCTGATTGCAGCAGGTCACTCAATAGAGTTTCTTCAGAAACGGCCCCGAAGACCACCCCCCATTCGTCTTACTCTCTGGATCCTCTTCCTCTGGTCCTAAAAGAAATCACCTCCCTTCTCTCGAAGGTGGCGATAGAACCAGTTCCCAACCACCTTTGGGGGACGGGTTACTATTGCCATTTCTTCCTAGTTCCAAAGAAAACAGGAGACGTGAGGCCTATCTTAGACCTCAGTTCCCTGAACATGTTCATGGAGTACAAACACTTCAGAATGCTCTCCCTGCCGGGTCTTCTGCCTCTTCTTCGGCAGGGACTGCAGCTGTGCGCTTTGGATATACAGGATGCTTACCCTGCCCATCCCCATACGCCCTTCCCACCGCAGAGTCCTTCGATTTTGTTTTCAGGGGGTCCACTACTAAGTCAAGGCCCTCCTAGTTGGTCTTTCCTCAGCCCCAGTGTTTACAAATGTCTGTCTGTGATAGCGGCCTACCTGCACACCCAGGGAGTGCAGGTATTCCCGTACCTGGCCGACTGGCTCCTGGCGGCCTCATCCAGGGAGGAACTTCTACACTCCCTTTCCCTCACCCTGCAGGTTTTCACCAGCTTGGGTATCACCATCAACCAGGCAAAGTCCCATTTGGTCCCTTGCCAAAGACTCCAGTTCATAGGGGCGATCCTGGACACGTCCATTGGCAAGGCCATTTTTGCCTCTGGACAGGGTGGATACCCTACAGACTTAGGCACGTCTTCTGTCCAGTCACAGAAGGGTCGGAGCCAGGTCAGTCCTTCACCTCCTCGGGATAATGGCGGCGACTATTCCGACAGTCCCACATGCTCGGCTCCATATGAGGATTTCTCAATGGACGCTTCAGTCTCAATGGGACCAGACCCTGGACGACCTAGACCAGGAGGTTCTAGTTTCTAATTCCATGGTCAGGGACTTGCAATGGTGGATGGTACCGGAGAACCTTTGTTGGGGGTTCACTTCAGTATCTAACCCCCCTCCCAGGCATTGACAACGGATGCCTCAGGAGAGGGCTGGGGAGCCCACCTCGGGCCTCACATGACTCAGGACACATGGTCCAGGCTCGAGCAGAATCTGCACATAAATGTGCTCAAACTCAGAGCAGTCCTGTATGCCCTCCAGGCCCTGCACTTCTCCATTCTTACTGGTCATCTAACTGTTCAGACAGAGATGTGCATGGTCTGGTACATCAACAAGCGGGCAGGAACTCGTTCCTACCCTCTGTGCAGGGAAGCAATGAGAATTTGGAGCTGGTTTACCCAGCACAACCTTCACCTGACGGCTGTTCACGTTCCAGGAGTAGAAAACACGCTGGCAGGACCACCTCAGTCGGTCCTCAGCCAGGGCCCACGAATGGGAACTGGATCAAGAGGTAGTAGACAACATCTTCCTGCTTTGGGGAAACCCTCAGGTTGACCTGTTTGCATCTTCTCAAAACGCAAAACTTCCCGCCTTCTGCTCGCTCACTCCAGGGCAAGACAATTTCTGGCGGGACGCTCTGTCTCTCGATTGGAGAGACAGATTCATCTATGCTTTCCCTCCAGTTCCCTTAATTCCGAGGGTCCTGCACAAGCTCAGAACAGAGGGGGCTCGAATGATCCTCATTGCTCCATTCTGGCCCAGGCAAGTTTGGTTCTGTCTTCTGCAACAATTTTCAGGGGAACCTCTGCTTTCTCTTCCTCTGTTGCAACACTTGTTGACCCAGGATCAGGGGACCCTGGTCCATCCAGGTCTCAGATCCCTTCATTTGCATGTGTGGCTCCTGCAGATGTAGCTCAAGCCCGGTTCGGGGTTTTTCCGCTCGTAGCAGATATTTTGGTGGAGGCCAGAAAGCCGTCCACCTACACCATGAAGTGGAAATTATTCTCTATTTGGGCCTCGTCAAAGGACTTCGAGCCTTTCTCTTGCCCAGTTGACAGAGTCCTGGACTACATGCATCATCTCTTCAATCTGGGTCTCAGTCATTCTTCTTTAAAGGTTCACATGGCAGTGATTTCAGCCTACCATGTCTCCTTCGGAGACAGGACTTTCGCTCAATTGGAAGTCTCTAAGACATTCCTCAGAGGGGTCCTCCATTTGAGACCCCCATCCGCATTCCTGCTTCTCCTTGGGATTTGAATTTTGTTCTCGAGAAGCTTACTCTGCCCCCTTTCGAGCTGGCAGCCACAGCAGATTTGAAGTTCCTCTCTTGGAAGACTCTCTTCCTAGTGGCCATTACTTCAGCTCGACGGATTTCCGCGCTTCAGGCCTTAATGTGCAAAATCCCATATTTGATTTTTCACAAGAAACGTGTGGCTCTGCGCACCAACCCTAAGTTTCTCCCTAAGGTGGTGGCTGAATCTACGCTGAATCAATCCATTGAGCGACCTGCTTTCTTTACACAACACTCCAGTCAAGGGGAGTACCTCTTGCATACTTTGGATGTTCATAGAATACTGAGATACTACACCACTAGGACTAAGGATCTCAGGAAATCTGATCAGCTTTTTGTCTCTCTTGCTCACAAAAGAGAGGGCAAAGTTGTTTCCAAGCAATGCCTGTATAAATGGTTGGCTCACTGTATCACTTTCTGTTACGACAAGTACAAGAAGACCCTGCCGGGTCAAGTCAGAGGTCACTCCACCAGAGGAGTAGCTGCCTCTGTGACTTGTTTCAAGAATGTGTCAATGGCAGACATCTGTGCAGCCGCAACTTGGACTTCTGTCCATACCTTTACGAAATACTACAGTTTGGACATTGCCTCTTGCCATAGTGCAGGCTTCAGGCTGGCTGTGCTTCAAGGTTTTCTTTCAAAAGACCCATTCAGCCTTAGGTTCCATTGGTTGGATCGTTTTCCTCCTCCCGAGTGCTTTTCCTTGTTCCAGACTGCTTGGGATTCAGTCCTGTATGTAAATACCTACTGCAAGAGCCCTCTCGAAGTAAGATAGTACAGTTACGTAAGAACTTACCATAACAGTAGATATTCGAGAGAGGCACTTGCCGTAGGTATTGCCTTCATCCCCCTTAGCTTTTTTAGCTCCTTTTCCAGGAAGGGGAAATATCCACTTCTCTCTCGTCTTGCCTCTTTTGGCTCTTGGTGGGAAAGAACTGGAAGGCGGGCGTGGGACTGCTAGCTAGAAATTTTTCCGTGGGGTCCTGACACGTGCTGGGTCAGTCCTATATGTAAATACCTACTGCAAGAGCCTCTCTCGAAGATCTACTGTTACGGTAAGTTCTTACGTAACTGTACTTTCCTCCGTCAGGACCGTGGGACTCACTTGACAGTATACCCATGCCGAGCACAACACTTCCTCCGTCTGACCCACCAGCAGGACCTTTGCCAGGTCCTTCTGCTCCGTCAGAGCCCCTGGTGCCAGGGTCCCTGACATCGCAATACCTGGTGCTGCAGTACCTGGTCCCTCAGTATCCGATGCCGCAGTACCCAACGCCGGGTTACCCACCGTCTGGCTATGGATACTCTTATTACAGGTACCCTCATTACCCATATCCCCACCTCCGCTGTCCACCCACACAGTCACGTATGGATCTTGAAGGAGACCATGGCTCCTGGTGGGCTGAGGCCAGGCCCAGATCACCAAGGAGGTCGAGAGTCACCTCCCGACGCCGGTCGCCCATCGACCCCCTACGCCGGAGACGGAGACTCCTCCCCTGCTCCAACACCAGAGGGGAACCTCTGTCACCCAAGGCAGGGAGGACATGACCCCCGGGGACTCCCCACAGGGGTCGTCCCTCCCAGGGAGGAGTCTTCTTCCTCTTCCTCAGAGACGTCGGACTCGGAGTCTGGTCACTCTGACCATGAAGACGAGCCACACACTCCAGAACGCCTCAGGCCGAGGGACCCTCCGAAGTCCCCTCCGGAGGACCCTTCTTTTCTGGAGTTATTAAGGAAGATCCAGGAAACACACCAGTGGCAATCAGTGGAGCCAGACCCACAGCGTAAGAAACTCACTGCTCATCTGGATCTGCCTGAGACTGCTCCTACACTGATTCTACCCTGGATAGAGCCTCACACAGATCTTGTTACCACCATCTGGAAACAATCTTTCATGCTAGCTCCCCTTCCGAGGAAGGTGGACAGGCTATACCAGGCTTCTGAGGGTGTAGACTTTCTTAGCCTTCACCCCAAGGCGGATTCAGTTGTCATCAGCGCTGCTCGTGGCCGCTCTGCCAACCCGAAACATCTAAGCTCGTCTCCGCCTGACAAGGAATCCCGGCTTCTGGACCAGTACGGGAGGAAGATCTTTTCCTCTTCTACCCTAGGTATCCGGGCCCTCAACTATGTTGCCCATATGGGAGATTTCCAGAAGTCCATCCTTAGCCAGGTGGATTCCAAGTTGGATTCCCTTCCTGAGTCACAGACTAAGCAGGAATTGGAAGATCTAGTCCATTCCATTCGCTCGGCCTGTAGGCACATGCTCCGTGCCACTTACGATACGCTGGACACAGCTGGAAGGAGCTCGGCCTTCGTCGTAGGCCTACGGCATCATTCCTGGCTCCGCATGTCAGCTTTGGTCCCTGAGGAACAGTCCGCTATACAGGATGCTCCCTTCGGGTTCAGTGCTGTTTGGGGGTGATGTCAAGGACATCATAACCGAACTGCAAGAGAAGGGTACTGCACTCAAGTCCGTCCAGACGATGTACAGACCCCCTCAAGGGCAGCGGCGTCCTTTTCGTTGCCAAACCCGACAACATCAAAAGCCTTCAGGAAAACATGCTAACAAACATTGGGACCCCCTCCAGCAATTAGGACTCCCACCCAGCAAAAAAGCCACGGGAGCCTTGGCTGCTGTGCTATCCCACACCTCCTAACTCCCTGCCTCTCCCTCTGCCTCTGGCCGTTCCAGAGGAACCGGTAGGGGGAAGATTCTCCTCCCATCTGCCAGGTTAGAAGACGATAACATCGAACGCTTGGGTGCTCCAGCTGATATTGGCAGAACACTCAATAGAGATCTTCCTCGACTAAGTCTCCATCACTCATTCACACTAGTGGGATAGCACCAGAGGCACTAGGACCAAGCGGGAGCCAAAAATTTTCAGAAGGGTCGGCGCTGAGACAGGTCCACGCATGCGTGGCACCGTGAGACTAGCTCGCGCCTGTGTAGGCTATCCCGCCATCGAGTGCGCTTGGATGTCGACGTCGCTCATCTGCCAGAGTCAAAGTTTTCATCTATATGACAGCAGCTTTTAGTGTTTAATTTAACATTTTAGTAGTATTCATTTTTTATTTTACGAACAAGAAGAGAAGATTATGAAGAAGAAGAAGAAAAAGAAATTCTCACCTGCCATCAACAGAGTCGTCTTTAGATGGTAGTGGTGACGGCAGGAGGACTTCGTTTGAAAGTTGTTATGGCAGAGGGGCTGTGTCCGGTCCGCCACCCTTTGATAAATGTGGGGGTCTGACTACGGACAGTCCTGTGCTAGTGGGGGAGACAGTTCACGAAGCACGAATTAGCAGTTCGGGAACTGCCCGCTAACCTCGAGCTCTTCTTCCTCATTGAGGGAAGAAGAATCGGTGCCGCTCAAGGTTGCCCTCTGGTACGTCTGCACAAGGATTGTTAGTCGGAAGGGCCAATAGGCCTGAGCTGACTTTGGTGGGTTCCCCTTGGCCCCGCTCCTAACGGCCGCATTCTTTGACTCCGGACTCCATCTCTGTCCTCGTTGGAGCTCCTGTGAGCAGTTTCACCTCTGGGCTGCTCCTGTGGAGCAGGGGGTTTGACTTCTATCCAGTTTTCCTGCCCACTGTTTCTGATTTTGGGGCCTTCGGGCCTCAGAGCCGCTGGACCGGGTCCGGGTCGATTGGATCAGGATGAGCGCGGTGCCTTCTTGGTGTCTTCACCATCATGTCGACCCCTCATGCCTACCCCCCTTTCTCTTTCCATGCAGGGGCCGGCACGGGCACCACCTTTTTCCTTCTACCCTTCTTCTCAGGATTCTCCATTGGTATTCCCACGGTGGTGTTGTCCTGGTGCCATTCCCCACGCCATGGGTGGTGCCACAGGTCTGGCGCTGTGGCCGCTGGTTATGGCATCGGTGCCGTGGGCGGCACAGCTGGTGTTGGGTCGGCGCCGTGGCTCGGTGCCATAGCTTGGCGCCGTCTCTGTGCGGCGCCATGGGTGCTGTTGGTACCGTTGGTTGCCAGTGCTGCTGGCGGTGCCACAGGTGTCTCACAGCGCCGCGGGCTCCCTCCGGTGGCATCGAGTGGCCCCAGGCACCCACGGGTGTCGTGGGCGGTGCCAGGCACCCACGGGTGGCGCCACGGGCACCCATGGGTGCCATGAGTCCATGGGTGCCATTGCTGCCATGGTGTCTTGGGTACCGGGGGTACCTGTGGGTGCCGCCACAGGTGCCCTCGGGTGTCACCCTGGTTGGCATAGGCACTGCTTGGTGCCTGCCTGTGCCACGAGTGATGCTGGTGCCACAGGGGTGCCAGTTGGTGCTATCCAGCAGAACTAGTGACGGATTTCCTTCTGCAGACCTCTTCTCCGCAGAACTTGTGGCAAGATGTTTTCCACAGAATGAAGTTCTGTTCTGCAGATTATTTCTCCACACATCTTAGTGAGTGGCGGTCTGCGTGGGATCTTATGACATCCAGCGGTTTCCCGCTGATGGAACTCTTCTGTACTGTTCTGGCAGCAGAATCTCTCATTCCGCTCAGCACTTTCTCGGCTCCCTATGTGGTGCCGAGCTCCTAGACATCCTTCCTGGTGGCGGAGTCTCTAGTGGCTCTTACCTAGACCTCCCTTAGGGGTTCTTCTGGGGTAGAAGTGCATCTAGATGAGTCTCTCCCTGTCCTTCTGGTCAGTGATACAGCAGATGACTCATTTTATATACTGAAGGGCACGCCCTCTCAATCATCAGAGTCCGTGATGGAAGATCTTTTCAGTAGTTCCTCTGTGATGGGGTCCACCATAGTATTCAGACTGTATCCATGGCCCATACATCTCTGCGTCTAGACTCTTTCAGCCATCAAGACAGTTACACTCTGTGGAACATTCTAATTCAATGGTCGGGAGCTGCACAGACTTCCACTCCTTTGATAGGGGTATATAGCCCCCTTCTGATACTGCCCTTTTGGTGGCTTCTTTGGCAGGTGGTTAACATTTCTTCAACTGTGATTATTAGTCCAGTCACGATTTCAGTTATGGACGCTCAGGCTCCTCCTGCCCCTCAGAGGGATGACATCTTCGTCATTTTTGTATCTGGCAATCCTTGCAAGATAGCAGCCTGAAACCTTGTCAGGCTTGGACTAATGGTAAAAAAAAAAAAAAAGTTAAAATTATCACAGCACAGGACTTAGCCGAAATTGCCCGATACCACACTTTTGGATCTGGTCAGGTTCCGCCTCAGCCCCTGAGGCGGTCGTCTGTAAACTACGGTAAAGAGTACCTGACTTCTTCTACCCCTAGAAGGAGTCCGATCCAGCGGAGGTATGGGTCATCTCTTTTCTCCAAGAGAGATTTCTCTTATCCCAAGATATTTCCTAGACCTAGGCAACTGCCCAGTTTGTTGGTCCCCCCCTTTTTTTTTTAGTCAGGCTGTCTTCTCTTGATCAGAGTCTCGCAGCAACAGAAGTGACTCTTCAGCGAGTCGGAACTTAGGTTCCTACTTCTTTGCTTGCTTCAACTTAACAGACGTCATGCTCCTTTCTTGACTGTAGGTCAAGTAGGTGTTTTTCTGAGATGGCTTCTCAAATATTCACATCTTCGGTTCCTGCGCACTGGTTCCATGCCAGTTGCACACGAAGCTATCCTCTCCCGAGTGCATGATGGGGCTGTGATGTTCATTTTTCAGCAAAGCAAACTAGAGTCCTTCCTACTTCCTTCAGGGAGGCCGGAGTGAGTGGTGCCTCACCGCATTGAGTCACTTCTGCCGCTATTCAAGTCACTTTCAACGAATGGGTTAGCCTTAACTTGGTCCTGCTGTGTCCCTCCTCGATGCACATCTGCCTCAATTTGCCTTAGAAATCCAGCCGCTGTTTTTTTCTGTCTGAATGTTTTTTCCCGCAGTGGACACGTCCTTCTGTACACTTTTCCTTTCTTCCCTAAGTTCAGAGACTGCTACTACAGTTGTAAACACAGGGGCAGGATGATTCCTTTTTGGAATTTGCAGTGGGCAGGATCTGGTTCTACTAGACCACCACAAGAGGCTTCTAAGTCGTGCTTGGCCTTCCATCAGGAAGGTTCCAGTGACTAAGTGAAGACCATTCTCCTTGATGGGCTAACCCCACCTGGACCTGTTGTTCACAGGTCAGCCATACTTGATAGTGGGGGTTTCCATCTGCACTTCCGGCCTACCCTGAACCAGTAGACTTTACCTCCGACTCTTTCAATTCCTGAGGTCCCTTTATGTTATATTATTTTGAATCTCTGGAGGTGTGAACTCTTTGCACAAAGTTATTATGAGATTGGATTTTAGTTTATTATGTTTTTAATTCAAATGTGAGTGATAGTATGTGGAATTATATGTGTTGACCTTTCCCTCTAGCTCTGATGCTATGTGAGAGATAGCAGAAGAAGAAACTAATTATCATTTTAGAGTGGTATGGTCTTGTTTTTGTTAGTTTATTTTATTACTTTATATTATTTGATTTTATTTTTAATTTTGTTATTCTATTAAGATTGACTCTTTTTTTAGCTGAATTGATTGTTTTCGAGATTTAATTGTATAAGGATTTGTGTTTTGTTATATTATTTTGTTTTAAACTGTTTAAAGCCGAGGATTTGTATTTGATGTGATGTGTTTACCTGTTGCCCTCCTGGTCGTGCGCTACTTAGCCTCTGCTCTCCACTCCCTCCACCCCTTTTATACCCCCCCACTGGCTTTTTCTACTTACCAGCGTTGTCGGGCTTTAGGCATTGCCCGTAGGAGGAGGGGTGGGGGGGTGAACAGTGGAGGCGAGTGGAACGGAGCACTCCCATTAGGGTGATTAAGCCCAGGAGACACCCTGGGGCGAAGTGGAGCTTGGAGCGCGGACCACTTTGTTTGGTCCCCATACCCAAGGGCACCATCATTAGTGATGGGCAGGTAGTCGGGACAGCCCAGAAGTTTTGTCCAACCCGGGCGATGTTGTGCAATGCCAGATCTGTCTGGAACAAGACTGCTGTAATCTCAGATCTTGTTGCCTCGACAGATCTGGCTTGCATCACCGAGACCTGGCTGAATAATAATGCGGGACCAATTTGAGGCCTAATTCAGCCGGTATACGGGTGATGCACGCCCGAGGTTGGACCGCGTGGGGGTTGTCTGTTTTAAGACCAATTGGCTCTCGCTAGTGTTCCAGCTGAGGAGACCATTTCCTTGAATGTGCTGTTGTAGCAGGTGTGGGCTATCGATTGTTGTCATCTACCTCCACCAGGAGATGAGAAGCAATTTCTTAAGGAGTTAGTGGACTTTGCTGGTTCCACCTGGTTTTGAGTTTCCCAGGCTGATGGTCCTGGGCGACTTTAATGCATGGTTCAACGACGAACTCTCGCAATTTGGACAACACTTCCTTCAGTTAATGGACTCACTGTGCCTAACACAGGTGGTTACCACTGCTACACATAAAGGTGGCCATTCTTTTGACTTGATCTTCCTCTTGGTGATCGAGGCCTCTGATGTGGGGGTGGAACCAGTCAGTTGGTCATATCACTACACTGTGAGATTCAATTTTGGTGCCCCTCCTTGTAGGCCGACCCCTGTGGAGATGGTCAAGTACCGCCCTTTGCGGAATATTTCTTCTAATGGCTTAGCGGCGGCTCTTGACCTATCTCAACTTCCTGTGCATTGCAGTGATCCAGAGGCACTGGTTATGGCTTATAATACTGCTATTGTGCTTTCACCACGAAGAAGCTGTGTTGGGATTTGCCACGCTAATTCGGTTCGGAAACAGACTCGGGTCGTCGAGGGTTGGCTGGGGAGAAGGATCGAGCGTCCCACGGACTGCCTCCTTCTCCGGGAGGGCTGGGTAGAAGCGCTGGAAGGGGACTCCTAGCGGAGGCTAGGATCACCCACGCCGCGGCTTACGCTGGGGGAGGGGAGGAGGCAGGGCAGACGCCAGCCATTGCACGTCCCCGCCTCCCCAGGGAGTGGGCTAATGGGGGTAAAAACACACCCAGTGTCTATATGACGCTCATCTGGGACGCCTGATTGGTCATCGGAGCCTGCCTCCCACCAGTTACTAGTTCCCTGGTCCGATACTGGGGGTCGGAACCGTGGCCTCACTCTCTGGGGTGTAAGCCAGGGATGACTGGGGAGTCGGCAATGTCCGGTGACCGGGGATCCCAGAGTCCGTGACCAGGCTGAGGACGGACGTGGGGCATGAAATAAAGAGCAAATTTAAAAAAAAAAAAAAATTATACTGCCATTACTTCTGCCCTGGATTCTGTTGCTCCAGTTCATGTGCGTCCTCTCTCCCTGCGACCTCGGGCCCCATGGTTTGATAGGGTCTTGAGGGAGTTGTGGCGACTTGTACACAGGTTAGAACGTTGTTGGCGGAGGTCTGGCCTGGATGCCGACCACCTTAGACTGTTAGAACATTATCAATTCTATCAGTCAGAAATCTCCCGTAAGAAGGCAGAATTCCTGTCCAGAGAAATTTCTGCCGCTCAGAACCGACCAGCTAGGCTATTCAGAACTGTGGACAGATTGTGCAACCCAGCCTGTCAACAGCTCCATAGAGCGTTTTCACAACTACAGTGTGATGAGATTGCTCGGTTCTTTGCTGATAAGGTGGCTGACATTAGGTCAGACATCTGTTTGACACGTTCTGTGCTAGTTGCAAGTGGCCAGGATCGGGTCACTACCCCCTCGTTTTCCTGGAGTACCTTCGACCGCCCGGAAATCGTAGATGTTATGCGGATTGTCCAGGGGCTGCGTCCTACCTCCTGTAGTTTAGATCCAGGTCCCACTCCCCTAATTTTAGGGTGTGGAGAGCCCATTCTTCTGGCTCTAGCACAGATAGTCTGGTCTTCCCTTGACTCGGGTGAATATCCTCGTTCCTTGAAAGAGGCAGTGGTGACACCCTTGTTGAAGAAATCATCTTTGGACCCAGACTGTCTTGCTAACTACAGACCTATCTCGAACCTTCCATTTGCAGGGAAGGTGATCGAGAAGGTGGTAGCAGCCCAGCTGGAGAACCATTTGACCTTCCATAGCATCTACGAACCTCTCCAATCAGGTTTCCGTAAGAGGCATAGTACCAAGACTGCGCTGGTTCGGGTGCTCAATGATCTTGTGATGGCGAGAGACCAGAGAAAATGGTCCATTTTGGTTCTATTGGATCTGTCATCAGCATTTGACACCGTCGACCATGGGGTACTATTGGAGCGCCTGAGATGCATTTGTGGACTCTCTGGGATTGTGCTCAGATGGTTCACATCATACCTCACCGGAAGAACTCAGAGGGTGGTGTCAGGGGTCTTTCCCTCTGATCCCATCTCTCTATTTTGTGGGGTTCCTCAGGGCTCTGTATTGTCCCCCATGTTGTTTGCAGTGTACATGCTTCCCCTCGGAGACATTGTGAGACGGTATGGGTTGGTATTTCACTGTTATGCAGATGATACCCAACTGTACCTGTCTTTTGCACCCAACCAGGAAGGAGCTATCTTGGTATTTAATAGCTGCCTAAATGAAATCCAGGATTGGATGAGGTCCAGTTGGTTGAAGTTGAATTCTGGGAAGACGGAGGTGTTGATATTGGATCCAGATCACCGGATAGGGGGACCAGTGGCCGGCTCCCCATCTGGGGTGTTTTGTGGGGATGTCGAGCTACGGGTCTCTGAACGGGTGCGAGATCTGGGGGTGATCTTGGATGTGGGGCTGACTCTTCGATCCCAGGTGTCAGCAGTGATAAAATCTTCCTTTTATCATCTAAGAAACATCGCCAGAATCGAGCACCTCGTTCCGTCCGGCGATCTGCCAACTCTGATCCATGCCTTTGTGACCTCACGCCTGGACTACTGCAACTCGCTTTACCTTGGGCTTCCGGGGGTTGATATCCGCCGCCTGCAGCTAGTGCAGAATTCTGCAGCCTGAGTACTTACAGGTACTCCTAGATCTTCTCATATTACTCCGGTGCTGCGGGAACTGCACTGGCTGCCAGTTCAGTGGTGGATCACCTTCAAAGTTGGATTACTGATTTTTAAAGCTCTGCATGATCTGGGCCCTGACTACCTGAAAGAACTCCTGATTCCTTATCGCCCTGTGAGGTCGCTCCGCTCAGCCGACGAGGGGTTGCTAGAGATTCCTAGGGTTATATTAAAATCAGCTGGGGCCCGGCCTTTTATGTTTGTGGCCCCCTCCCTTTGGAATTCTCTACCCCGTCGAACAAGAGTGTGTACGACCGTGGGGAGTTTTAAACAGGCTCTCAAATCCTTTTTATGGGAAAAGGCCTATGGTGATACTGATTAATTGTTGTATCTGTTTTTAATAGTCCTTTGTATTACTGTTTGTGTATCTTGTTTGTATTATATTTTACTGGAATGCACCTTGGTATTTGAAAGACGCAATACAAATAAAAATATTATTATACTATTATTTATTATTATTATTAGTACATGTCTTTGACACTATTAATTTTGGTCCTAGGCCAAATTGTGAGGCCAGGTTCTCGCCGCTCTCCTAGAGTGGTTGCGGCTTCCTGACAGACTTTCAATTTGTGCCCATTGCAGTCGTCTGCAAAGTGGTGTTTCAACTCGAGCGCTTATCTTGTAAGCACTATGTTCTAGATGCTCTTACAAGACAGCTCTATTTATTAGCAGGACAGTCATTGGCCGTCCTTTCTGGGTGAACTCTGTCTCCTACCACCCTACTCAGGGTTGTTGGTTTTAGCTCAAACTCTCCCACTAGTGTGAATGAGTGATGGAGACTTAGTCCAGGAAGATATGGAAATTACATACTTATTGTAATTATTGATCTTCTTGGACAGTCTCCATCACTCATTCACACCCCCACCCACCATCCCCTGGGTTCACTCGTTTTCTTTCCTGGTCTTCATGGTCCTATGGTTCAGACTGTGAAGACATTGTTCTTTGACCTTTCTTGCAAAGGCTATCTGGGCCCTTTCAGGCCCAGAAACTCAGAATGAGTTATTCTCATTAGTAACGCTGCACCTCCTCATTTGAAAAGGTACTGAGGCAGTTAGGGGGTCGATGCCGAGATGGCCTACACAGGCGCGAGCTAGTCTCGCAGTGCCGCGCATGCGTGGTCCTGTCTCGGCACTGACCCTTCTGAAAACTTTTGGCTCCCGCTTGGTAGTAGCACCTCTGGCGCTATCCCACTAGTGTGCATGAGTGATGGAGACTGTCCAAGAAGATCAGTAATTACAGTAAGTACGTAATTTCCATTTTCTGCAGAAACCGCCCCGAAACCCACCCCATCAGTCGTCTTACTCCCCACAACATCTTCCTATGGTTCTAGAGGAAATCATCTCCCTTCTTGCTAAGGCGGCAATAGAGCCAGTCCCCACTCATCTTTAGGGGACAGGTTACTATTCCCATTTCTTCCTAGTTCCAAAGAAGATGGGAGACCTGAGGCCGATTCTAGACCTCAGCTCCCTGAACATGTTCGTGGAGTACAAACACTTCAGAATGCTCTCCTTGCAGAGCCTTCTACCGCTACTTCGGCCGGGACAGTGGCTATGTGCTCTGGATATGAAGGATGCTTACCTGCATATCCCCATATGCCCTTCCCATCGCAAATATCTTCGTTTTTGTTTTCAGGGGGACCACTACCAATTCAAGGCCCTCCCATTTGGTCTTTCCTCGGCTTCCCGAGTGTTTACCAAATGCCTGTCGGTGGTAGCGGCCCACTTCCGTATCCAGGGTGTGCAGGTATTCCCGTACCTGGACGATTGGCTCCTGGCAGCCCCGTCCAGGGAGGAACTCCTGCACTTCCTTTCCCTTACCCTGCAGGTTTTTACCAGCCTGGGTATCACCATCAACCAGGCCAAGTCCCACCTGGTCCCTTGTCAATGCCTCCAATTTATAGGGGTGATTTTGGACACGACCACAGGCAAAGCCTTCTTACCTCCAAACAGAGTTGAGACCCTTAAGAATCAGGCTGGTCTTCTGGCCGATCAAAGGAGGGTTGGAGCCAGGTCAGTCCTCCGCCTTCTTGGGCTAATGGTGGCTGCCATTCCGACAGTCCAGTTCACTCGGCTCCGTATGAGAATCTCTCAGTGGACGCTTCAGTCGCAATGGGACCAGACCAGGGACAATCTTGAACAAGAAGTGCTAGTATCGGATCCCATGATCAGGGACTTGCACTAATGGATGGTTCAGGAGAACCTGTGTCTGGGAGTTCACTTATGCATAGCTCCTCCTCACCAGACGTTGACGACAGATGCATCAGGGGAAGGCTGGGGTGCCCACCCGGGGTCTCACAGGACTCAGGGCAGCTGGTCCAGATTCGAGCAAAATCTGCACATAAATGTGCCCGAACTGAGGGCAGTCCTTTATGCCCTCCAGGCTCTTCTCCGCTTCATTCTCCCCAGTCATCTCCTCATCCAATCAGACAACATGTGCGTAGTCTGGTACCTCAACAAACAGGGAGGAACACATTCCTACCCCCTGTGCGGAGAGACGATGAGAGTTTGGTTTTGGGCAGCCCAGCATCACCTTCACTTGACCGCAGTTCATGTTCCGGGAGTGGAAAACATACTGGCAGACGAACTCAGTCGGTCTTCAGCCAGGTCCCACAAATGGGAGTTAGATCAACAAATCATAAACTACATCTTTCGGCATTAGGGGACTCCTCAGATAGACCTCTTTGCCTCTCCCCAAAATGCAAAACTTCCCGCATTTTGCTTGCTCGCTCCAGGGCGAGACACTCTGTCTCTCAATTGGAAGGACAGATTCGTTTATGCCTTCCTTCCCATTCCTTTAATTCCGAGGGTCCTAAACTCAGATCAAAGGGGGCTCGAATGATTCTCTTCGCCCCTTTCTGGCCCAGGCAAGTTTGGTTCTCTCTTCTACAACAGTTTTCAGAGGAACCACCCCTTCCCCACCTCTTCCTCTGCCGCCACAATTGTTGACCCAGGATCAGGGAACCCTTGTTCATTCAGGTCTCAAATCCTTTTATCTCCATGCGTGGCTCCAGCAGACATAGCTAAAGCCCGCATCGGAGTCTCTAATTTAGTAGCGGACATATTGGTGGAGGCGAGAAAGACTTCCACCAGGTCCACGTATGCTATGAAGTGGAAAAGGTTTTCCATCTGAGCAAACTCAAAAGACTTCGAGCCTTTTTCGTGCCCAGTCAGCAAAGTCCTGGACTGCATGCGTCACCTCTTCGACCTGGGTCTCAGCCATTCCTCGCTAAAGGTCCATATGGCAGCTATTTCAGCCTACCATATTTCCTTTGGAGACAGGACTTTTGCTCAGTTGGAAGTCTCTAAGACTTTTCTCAGAGGGGTTCTTCATTTGAGACCCCCATTCACATTCCTGCTCCTTCATGGGACTTGAATTTCATCCTGGAGAAGCTCACTCTGGCTCCCTTCGAGCCAGCAGCGACAGCTGATTTAAAGATCTTCCTGGACATAAAGTCTCCACCACTCATTCACACTAATGGGAGTTCACCAGAGGTGCTAGGACCCAGCGGGAGCAAACTTTTCCAAGAGGGTCGGCGCTTGAGATGGAGCCGTGAGGAAGCGGCACCGCGAGCCCCAGCTCGTGTGGTAATGACTACCTCGGTGTCGACCCTCCAACCTCCTCAATTCCTTTTTTCCCCGCCATCGAGTGCACTACCAGTGATGATGTTGCTCGCCCGCCGGGAGTTAAACTTCACTAGCAGCAATAGTTCAGTTTATTTTGTAGTTTTATTTCGAAGCACCAATTCTATTCTATATATTTAAATTATACGTCAAGAAGTCTTTAGTCCTCCATTGACCGAGTCGACCATGAGCGGGTCAGGTGACGGTAAGGAGACTTCGTATGAAAGCTGTTCAGTCAGCCGGGTCCAGTCTGCCGCCCTCCCCAGAGGGGTGGGTCCGACAACGGACGGTCCAATGCTCAGGGGGATGGGCAGTCCCCCTGAAAGCATAAAAGGAAATGGTTCCATTCTCGGTGCTGTTCGGCCTCAAGTTCCTCTTCGACACATGGGTCAAAGAGAAAAAGGCATCACTCGAGGTCACCCCCTGGTATGTCTGCGCATAGACAGTCAGTTGTTGGGACCAGGCACCGGTCTCCACCTCTGTTGGAGTCGCCAGTTTCTGTCTTCGATGGCTGGCCTCTTCGACATCGGAGCCCCTCTCTGCCTTTCCGGGGAGCTTCCGATGAGCAGTTTCACTAGTGGGCTGCTCTTATGGAGCAGTGGGCTCGGAGGTTGGTCCAGTTGCCTGAGCTGGTCACTCTGACGCCAGGGCCTTCTGCATATTCGGCTTTGGGGTTTATCCCTGTCACATGGCTGCGGCACAGGGGTCCACACCGATGCCTCTATCTCCTGCCATTTTTCCCTCTTTTTCATCAAATTGCAGTTTTTTGACCTCTGGGACACTCTCAGCACCGTCGGCGGTGCTGCGGGCTCCTTCAGCGCCATGCATGGTGTCGCAGAATCTGTCGGTGCCGAACATGGCACCGAGGGCTCTCTCGGTGCCGTACGCAGTGCCGGGTGCTCTGTCGGTGCATGGCACCAGGGGTTCTGTCGGTGCTGCACGTGCTGTCGGCACCATATGGGGCGCTGCTTCGGCAGCCTCCCCCTCCTTTTTCTCGGGGCCGGGGGCTAGTGCAGTGCCGATCTAGCCTTTGGGGGTCTTTGACTCCGTTTCTGCAGTCCCCCCTGGACTGTCAGGAGATGATTTTGAGCCTGACCCAGATCTTCGTCTGAGTGATGATTGTTAATGATACTGCCCTCAGAGCAGGAATCAATCCTCCTACAGAGCCTGTGATGGAAGACCTATCCTTTAAGTCTCTGGTCAAAAATTTTAACTCTACCCTTTCTCCAAGCTTCAGAGATTGATCCTGGAAAGCTTTTATCACTCCAATATCTTCATGTCCCGGAGATCCCTATGGATTTAACCCCTCCGGTACAGCCCTCTTTTGAGAGACTCTCTCAGATGGTGTGGCAGAATCTGTCTCTCATTTCTTCTGTGGCTAAGTCCATCAGTAGGAAGTATGCTGCTCCCAAGGATCGTCCTGTTTTGGCCTCAGAAGCCTTTGCTGATGCCATTGTGATCTTGGCAGAGAATGATATGGCCGTCCTTCCTCAAGGATCTATGACCCAGCCATGAATCTCATAAGATAGACACATTAGGTAAGAGAGACTTTGCTGCCTCAACCCTGGGCATGCGCATTGCCAGCTACCAGGGCTATTTTTCTCAATATGAGTATGTACTTTGGCATTCTCTCAAAGAAATGGTGGAAGCTTTACACGAATCGGAGGCTAGCTCAGAGTTGCTTCACACCATAACTAGGGGTATCGAATCCAATAACCAACAGGTTAAAGCTGCAGTGGATGCCTTCGATACTGCCTCCCGGGCGGCGGCTGGCATCTGCACATCGGGCTTCACGAACGATGTCCAGCAGTGAGTTATGGCTTTACCCTTTGATGGTATGTATCTGTTCGGGCCTCAGGTGGAGCAAGCTCTGGAGGCCACGCAGAAGACTAGGTCGGCCATTAAGATGGCCAGACCTACACCCACTCCCTCCGGAGGAGGTGTAAACAAACGTCAGTTTCACAACCATCAGTCTTTTCATGGCAAAGGCAGGGGAGGTTTTAATAAAATCCACAACCCTCAACTGCAGAAGAAGGCACAAGGCCCCAAAGCGCCTAGTGCCAATTTCTGAGTTTCTGGCCCAAGTCCCACCTCAGCTGTCCGAAGGGGAATCCTCCTCAGCAGTGGGAGGACGTCTGACTCAGTTCTTCAACCATTGGAAATCTATAATATCAGACAAATGGGTCTTCTGGATAATCCGCGAGGGGTACTCTCTCAGTCTTTCAGAAACCCCTCCGGATCATCCTCCCAAACGACAGCCCAGGCAATCGACGGTTCAGTCAGACCTTCTTGCTTCCGAGGTACAAGGCCTTCTGAAAAACAGGGCAGTAGAAATAGTTCCGCTGGATCAATGAAACACAGGTTTCTACTTCCATTACTTTCTGGTTCCAAAGAAAACTGGCGGCATACGCCCAATTCTGGATCTCAGAAAACTAAACAAGTTCCTTCACAAGGAAAAGTTCAAGATGCTTTCACTAGGTACCCTGCTACCTTTGCTTCATCAGCATGATTGGCTAGCCTCCCTGGACATGCAGGATGCCTACCAACATATTCTCATACACCGAAACCACCACAAATACCTCAGGTTTGTGGCATTGAGTCAACACTATCAGTTCAGAGTCCTGCCCTTTAGTTTATCCTTGGCGCCTCGAGTTTTTACGAAGTGTTGTGCAGTTCTCGCGGCATACCTCAGGAAAATCGGAATACAAGTGTTTCCATTTCTGGACGACTGGCTCCTAGCAAGTACCTCCAGGCAACAGACTCTAGAGGCCGTGGCCATGGCCTCAGACTTCCTCACATCCATGAGAGTCCTGCTGAATCTCAACAAGTCGCAGTTGCAGCCCTCCCAAAAGCTCCTCTTCATAGGCACTCTTCTGGACAACTCCTGTGCGAAGGCTTTTCTTCCAGAGGTCAGAAGGAGCAATATCCTACAGATGGCCCGATACATCAGAGAACACAGCTCGGTTCGAGCCATCTCGATGCATCGGATGCTGGGCCTCATGGCATCCTCGGTGTTCACTGTACCCTTAGCTCATCTCCACATAAGAACCTCCCAGTGGATGCTCAGTACTCAGTGGTCCCCAACCACTCACCCTCAGTCCTTTCTCATTAAGGTGACGGAACCTCTGAAGAGGTCGCTCACCTGGTGGTCCCAAGAGGACAATCTTCTGGAAAGATATCCCTTGGCCCCTCTGGATCATCAGATCTCAATTACCATGGACGCATCCCTGATGGGTTGGAGAGCCCACTACCAGGATTTCCACACTCGGAGTGCGTGGACTCAGGACGAGTCCCAACTCCACATAAATGTCCTAGAAATGAGAGCCGTCCTCTATGCAGTCCGAGCTTTGAAGGACATACTCTATCACAAGAACATTCTCCTCCAAATGGACAACAAAACAGTGATGTACTGCATCAACAAACAGGGTGGCGCACACTCTTACCCTTTATGCGGTGAAGCGATGAGAGTGTGGGAGTGGTGCCTGGAACACAAGGTCTTGATTCAGGCGGGTTACCTGCCAGGAGTTCAAAATGAGCTGGAAGACCGTCTCAGCAGAACAGAGATTGATCCTCATGAGTGGTCTCTCGACTCAACCATCGTTCAGTCACTCTTCAAAGAATGGGGAACTCCAGACCTGGACCTTTTTGCATCCCCACTCAACACAAAACTGCCTCTCTTCTGCTCTAGAAATCCAGAACCTGGCATTTTTTTGTCAAGATGCGTTCAGGCTGCAGTGGAAAAGACGTTTCCTGTACGCCTTTCCGCCCCTTCCTCTAATTCAGAGGGTACTTCTCAAATTGGAGTCTCAGGGGAGCATAATGATTCTCATTGCCCCGTTCTGGCCTCGGCAAATATGGTTTCCGCTACTCAACAGTCTGTCGGAAACTCCTCCGAAGACGCTTCCCCTCCAGACAAACCTTCTGACCCAGGGTCCCGTAGTCCATCCCAACCTGAGGTTGCTTCACCTTCACGCTTGGCTCCTGAAGAGATAGAGGTGAATAGGTTCAATGTCTCTTGTAGAGTTTCTGATATCCTTTTGGCTGCGAGCAAGCCAGCTACTAGAAAAACCTACACAGCCAAATGGAAGCGTTTCTCCATCTGGTGTGCAAAATCCTCTTGGAATCATTTTTCCTGCTCACCAAATAAAGTCTTGGAGTACCTCTTAGACCTCTCAAATTTAGGTCTGCAGTACTCTACAGTCAAAGTTCATCTTTGTGCCATTTCGGCATATCATGAGCCGGTACTTACCATGTCACTGGCTCAGTTGCCTGTGGTTAAAAGGTTTCTTAGGGGTATTCTGCATACTAGACCTATCAGATGCCCAGTCACAGCCTGGGACATTAATCTTGTGCTAGACATGCTCACTCATAAACCTTTCAGGCCCATAGCTACTTGCAAATTGAAGTTCCTCACTTGGAAAACGGCCTTCCTGGTGGTCATCATCTCGGCCGTAGAGTTTCTGAAATACATGCACTGGTCACTGACCCCCTGTACTCTGTATTTCACAGGGGCAAAGTGGTTCTTAGGACTCATCCTAAGTTTCTCCCTAAGGTTGTCTTAGAATTCCATCTAAACCAACCTTTAGTCCGTCCTACCTACTTTGCAAATTTCCAGAATGAAGGGGATCGTATCTTTCATTCACTGGATGTTAAGAGAGCATTGCGGTTTTGTCTAGCTAGAACAAAAAAAATTTGCAAAGCTCAATAACTATTTGTTTCCTTCAGCGAGACCCGGCTGGGTCAGCCTGTTGCTATCAGATGCATTTCAACGTGGCTGGTGGCATGCCTTCGCCACTGCTATTCTATGGCACAGGTGAAGCAGGAAGGCAGAGTGTATGCTCACTCCTACCAGAGCAGTCGCGGCATCTCTGGCAGAAATCTGCAACGTGCCCATCGCATATACAGTGGATTCCACTTAAGTGCACTTTCTGTTTTAGTTCACATTTTTTTTCATCTCCCGTTTTTTTTTTCCTATAGTTTCAATGTTAAACATTCTGGTTAATTGCACATCGCTTAAGTACACATTTCGTTTTAATACACATTTTATCAGTTCACCAGCACCTCTTCCCCCATGTAATTAACACCTCTTAAGTGCCCAGGTGAAAAGGATTAGGTGTGAGACCAGTATTTAACAGCTAGTCTTAGATGCAGGCATTTCGCACAATGGAGCGCAGGAAGGTAACCCGTACTCTGGGACAAAAAATATCTCTGTTGCAGCAGTTGGAGCAGCCGGACAGTAAATGAACCAATTTAGCCAAACAGTTTGGTGTTGATGTATCCACTGTAGCCCGAATTGTGGCAAGTAAAGATCGATTGTTCTCGGAGTGGGAGCATTCAGACAATCAAGACCGAAAAAGGAGGCGTTGCGGGAAGAGCGGGGAGGTAGAAGCTGCACTCCTACACTGGTTCTCGCAGTGTTGATGCCCCCATTAATGGCCCTATTCTACCAAAAAAAAGCTGAGGATTTAGCTGCAAATATGGGCATTTCTTTCTCCGTGACAAGCGGCTGGCTGAGCCGATGGAAGGAGCGCAACGGAATAATCTTCAAGCGCTGCCACGGCGAGAAAAAAGATGCTGATGGTGAGAACGCAGACATTTGGTTATCCACTGTCCTCCCACAAATAATGAAACAATATCATCCCAACTGTATCTTTAATTGCGATGAAACCAGCTTATATTTTAGGGCAACCCCTGAAGGAACATTAACTTTTAAATCAGATGCAGCCTCAGGTGGTAAAAAAAGCTCGGGAGCGTATTTCAGTGCTTCTCTGTTGCAGCCTATGTGGGACTGAGAAATTAAAACCCTTAGTGGTTGGGAAATAAAAAAAAAAAACAAAGTGCTTTTCGGGGCTGTCTATGGAGGCACTGCTAGTTGCATATGACAGTAACTCGAATGCCTGGATGACTGCTTCGATATTCTCTAGCTGGTTGAAAACTGTTAATTCGCTAATGCGGCGCAAGAGAAAAAAAATTGCCTTGCTCCTGGATAATTGCTCAGCACACCCAGACATCACCCTGAGCCATATCAAACTGTTTTTCCTTCCACCCAACACCACATCACTAATTCAGCCTCTAGATATGGGCATCATTAAGAATGTTAAACACCACTATCGAAGGCAGGTAAGAAAACACATCATACACTGCAGTGCAGTAGATTCTTAATTTGGTCTGTTTTAAAGGGGTTCTGTTCACAGGTTATCTTTTTTTCCTTTTTAGATGATCGAGAAAATGATTTTATGTATGGATGGTGGTAGCCTTACTTCCATTTCTGCACTATCTGAAACTGTCACAGTGCTGGATGCAATACAGATGCTCGATAGACCATGCAGCCAATGAGGGTAGAAACGATCCAGAATTGTTTTAAGAAAGCCAGATTTGTTGACAGGTCAGCATCAGCATCTTCATCAGCGAGTCTTGCAATGATTGAAGAGCCCGCACCAGTACTTCTCCTGAACATGAATCTAGAGAACTTTAATTTATACAGGGACATGGATGAGCAACTACCCACAACGGGAATGCTACAGGACACTGACATCTGCAGTGAAGTGTTGGGTCGGCAGGACGAAGACGAAGAAGACCCTGATGCGGTTGAGAACGACGAACCTGAGGTGTCCATGTTTGAGGCACTCCAGTGCCTAGATAGGATTGCCGCATTCGTCCGTGCGGGGAGATTTAACAAGGCTGTTCGAATTTGAGCATTATGTGACTCAGCTTGCTCTCTCAAATCAGAAGCAGAGCAAGATAACTTCTTATTTTAGTGTAACAAACTCTGTGTGAATTTAATGCTTTTTTATAGGAGTGCTAGAAATGTGTGTAGAGACTGAATACAGTGAATAAAGTGACTGATTGTGAATTGCCACTGCCATGTTTCTTTATCGATAAATTTTCTTTCATTTCAGGTCTGTAAAAAAATGCAATTTCGCCTAAATGCACGTTCTGCTTAAATGCACATTTTGCATCTGCAAAACAGGTGTGCATTTAAGCGGAATCCACTGTATTTGCAATGTGGCTACTTGGAGCTCCGTGCATACTTTCGTTAAGCACTACACCTCGGATGTCAATGCCAGACAACATCTGTCATTTGGCAGGACCATTCTTAATGGACTTCTGTCCTAAGTATGTGAGCTCTTTATCTCCTGCCACCCGTCTCGAGGGGATTATTTAGCTCGGTACTCTCCCATTAGTGTGAATGAGTGGTAGAGACTTTATGTCCAGGAAGATATGGAAATTACCATAATTTTCTTGATGATCTTGGATGAAGTCTCCACCACTCATTCACACGCCCACCCACCATCCCCCGAAGCTCACTTCTCTGTTTTTGGTCTTCACTCCCTCAATGGCTGAGCTGTGAAGACTTTATTGTTGACCCTTCTTACACGGGTCATTTGGACTATCTTATGTCTGAGTTTTAAGTTAGTCCTTCTAGGTTAGTTACGCTGCACCTCCTCGGAAAAATAGGTACTAAGGCGGTTGGAGGGTCGACACCAAGGTAGTCATTACCGCATGAGCCGGGGCTCGTGGTGCTGCTTCCTCGTGACTCCATCTCAGGGGCTGACCCTCTTGGAAAAAGTTTGCTCCCGCTGGGTCCTAGCGCCTCCGGCGAACTCCCATTGGTGTGAATGAGTGGTGGAGACTTCGTCCAGGAAGATCAAGAATTACGGTAGGTACGTAATTTCCATTTCCTCTCTTGGAAGACACTCTTCCTAGTGGCCATCACTTCTGCTCAGCGCATTTCCGAGCTTTAGGCCTTGATGTGTAAAATCCCATACTTGATTTTCCACAAGGAACGTGTGGCTCTTCGCACCAACTCTAAGTTTCTCCCTAAGGTGGTGGCTGAATCTACGCTGAATCAATCTATTGAGCTACCCGCTTTCTTTATGCAACACTACAATCAAGGGGAGTACCTCTTGCATACTTTGGATGTTTACAGAATACTGAGATACTACACCTATCGGATTAAGGATCTCAGGAAGACTGATCAGCTTTTTTGTCTCTCTTGCTTCCAAAAGAGAAGGCAGTGCTGTCTCCAAGCAATGCCTATCCAAATGGTTGGTCATTTGTATCACTTTCTGTTATGACAAGTACAATAAGACCCTTCTGGGTCAAGTCAGAGGTCACTCCACCAGAGGAGTAGCTGTCTCTGCGGCTTGTTTCAAGAATGTGTCAGCGGCAGACATCTATGCAGCCGCAACTTGGACTTCTGTCCATACCTTCATGAAACACTTCAGTCTGGACATCGCTTCTCACCGTAGACCAAACTTCGGGTTGGCTGTCCTCCAAGGTCTCATTTCATGAGACCCGTTCAGTCCTGAGGTTCTGTGTTATGGATGACAGTCCACCTCCTGAGTGTTTTTCCTTGTTCCAGACTGCTTGGGACTCAGTCCTATATGTGAATACCTATTGCAAGAGCCCTCTCGAAGTAAGATAATACAGTTACGTAAGAACTTGCAGTAACAGTAGATCTTCGAGAGAGGCTCTTGCAGTAGGTATTGCCTTCCTGCCCTCCGTCCCCCTAAGGTTTTTTTGCTTCATTTCCATGGGGGGAATATCCTCTTCTCTCTCGTCTTGCCTCTTTTGGCCTTTGGCGGGAAAGAACTAAAAGGCAGGCGTGGGGGACCACCCCCTTATACCGACGTCTTCTGACGCCGGTCACCTGACGTGGGGGCGGTTCCTTGCCAGAGACAGCTAACTAGAAATTTTTCCATGGGGTCCTGACACCTGGCGGCTTAATCCTATATGTGAATACCTACTGCAAGAGCCTCTCTCGAAGATCTACTGTTACGGTAAGTTCTTGCGTAACTGTACTTTTCTTGGTAGCTTCAAGGAGTAGTCTATGTGCTTTGGGTTTATCCCGCTTGGTACTGTTAACATTAAGCTTTGGAGGGGACCCTGAGGCAGTTACTTAGAGGGCCTAGCAATATGTAGAAGAGTTCCCTAGCCGTAAAAAGCAGGGAATGCTGGGGGTTCATTGCAGAGGGGCGCGGGATCCTATCCGCTACAGCATTTGCAGTTGCAGTACCAACTCACCACAGGGGTTGTAATGCAGGTTCTAAGGTGCAGGTATCAAGACCACCAAAACACAAGAGTCTGAGGGGTCAAGAGGTCATTCTTTGTCATGCCTGTTATCATGTTCTGCTTACTAGCATTTTAGGTACCATAAGAATAAAGCCTAACTGATTATAAATCGTCAACAATAAAACATGTGTTTTGTTAATACTTGTCTATTTTTGATATCTCTATGGAATTCCTTGATTTCTGGTATCCATTATGGGCAACCAAACTATATAAACTGCTTGCACTTTTTACCTGTTTATTTACTATAAGAAGAGGGGGGAAAAAAGAAAAAACGAGGGAAAACTTTTATGCACCTAACAAAGGAGTACCTGTGTCTGGTTGTTGGTTGTGTATCAGTGTGTAATTTGTAGTGGTGGCACAGCGGTGTGTCTGTTAAAAACTATGCTAGAATATTTATAATAAAGTGTCAGTTCGCTCCCGACGATTAGCTCCGCGTCATTTCACTCCCGACTGTTCACTCCTGGCTCAATTCACTCCCGCTAATTACACTCCGCATTAATTCGCTCCCTGTGGCTCCCACTTTGCTGTAACATAAGCAATTAAAGCAGTAATCAGTTATAGGCTGGGCAATTAAGTAATTACTTACAAATATGAAGCCATTGTAGTAACCAGCATTCCTCAGTATACCTAGAGCTGCAAGCATGTCTGCACACTTCATACTGTCTGAGTGTAACAAAAAGATTTTGGTGGATGCTGATAACTATGTGTACACTCATCACAAGCGGGACTACAATGGCAAGTCTATATGGCAGTGTGAGTTAGCGGTTAAGAAGCTAAAAAAAACATGCAATGCCAGAGTTCATACTGAAAGTTATGAAGTCCCCTGCATAATTTCAACCTTTAGCAAACACAGTCATGCACCAAACCCGAAAGCGGTTGAGAGGGCTCAGGCTATGAATAATGCTAAGGAAAGAACAGAATGCACACAAGATACCACTGCACAGGTTGTTTTTTATTGTAAGGAAAACGTGTCTTTGGCAGCACAAGGCACTATTGTGGACAAAAATCTTAAATGCACTGTACAGCTCGTTCACTGTCAGGGAGCTCCGCCAAACCCTCGAGACCTGGCTGAGCTTGTTATACCTCAGTAGTACAGGTCGTTTAAGTGTGCAGATGGCAGCGAGGTTAATTTTACTTTATATGACAGTAGCCCCAGCACTGACAGAATTCTAGTCTTTGGAACAGATGCAAACCTACACTTTTTGGAGCAATGCAATTGTATTTTGCATTGGGTAAAAGACGGATCTATCTGATTTCTGTGTCAGGCTGTATTGGTTCTTGTCAGTGTTCTAGTTCAATATTAGACTGGGAGTCAAAAGACACAGAACGAGAAGGAGTGGGAGCGAGTTAGAAGGGAACGAACCGTCGGGAGCGAGTTGTCAGGGAACAAATTAGCGGGAGCGAATTGATGTGCTCCCTAAAGTGACAAGGATGTTACCTGGTCAAACCCGGCCAGCTGTTCTGGCAGACAGTAGGGGAGTAGAGAGGAGAGCGAGGCCCAGCCCCAGGTCACGGGACTCTCAAGGTATATGTCTAGGATGGCGTCTGCTCCATTCCCTTTTAAGGAGAATCCTAAAAATACATAAAAAGGAATATCGTTAAGATGTTACTCCATACTGTGTATGTCTGGCTGCTGCAGCTCACCCACTGAGTACCGTGTTCAGTCTCTCCAACGCTCGGTGAACTTTTCCTCTGCTAGGCGTAGTTTGGCTGTTAATTCCATATCATGAATTCTTGTAATTCTAACCATTCTTTTTTTGTGGGGACAGTCACAATAAGCCAGTGCATTGTGATGCATTTAAGGGCTGTCACCATTCAAATTAGTACCATATATCTACTACCTTTTGCTAATGTTGCTACACTATGTAGGCCCAATACCCACTCTGCGAACTCCAAAGGAATCAGAATTCCTGTGGTGGTTTGTGTTTCCCTCTGCACCATCTGCCAGAAGGGACCTATGGCTGAACATTGCCAAAAGATGTGTCAGTGATTTCCCTGGTTCCCCACATTGCTTCCAGCATCTATGAGTTGCCCATTTGGTAGTGCTTGGTAATCTTAGGTGTTCTAAAGAAACGGAGCACAACATTCCATTAGAATTCCCTCCACACAGTGGCTGACGTAACCTTCCAGCTCTTTTTTAATTTATCTACCCAAGTTTTATTCTGTATTACCAGGCCCAACTCCCTCTCCCGTGCGGCCTTGCTCTGTAGTGATGTAACTCCCTGCTGCATTTGCATAAGGGTATATATTCCTGAGATGTATCTCTGTTTGTCTGATAGCCTAACCACCCAAAATATGTATTCTTCCCACTCTGTCAGGGTTCTGCCCAATTTAGCTAGGTTTCCTGGGGTGTTAATATAGTGTCTAATTTGTAGATACCGCATAAACTCTGAATTGCCACACCCAAACTTTTCTTTTGCCCTGTCAAAGGAGATACAACTGTCCTGTTCTATAAACTGTACGAATCTTGTTACTCCCCTTTGCTCCCATCTAGTGTACCCTCCATCCAATTTGGGCAGTAAAAATTCCGAATTGTCTGATTAAGGACATTGGGCCTAGGCCCCCTGTGTATTGGTCCTATGGCGGATCTTTAGTAGTATCTGCAGGCTACGCAGCACCCATCTATTCTGGATTGTGTGGACCATTTCTGGGGTTGTTGTCATTAGGGCCAGTGTATAGAGTGGATGTCCTCCTACTGCTGCGTTTTCCAAGTCATACCAGCCAGATGTTGATCTCTGCCTTGCCCAGGTGCAAACTGCGGCCAGTTGTGCTGCCATATAATACTTTTGGAAATCTGAAAGTGCTAATCCTCCTTGTTCCCTGGGCAAGCATAATACCTGCTTTGCTGTTCTTGGTCTTTTGTTATTCCAAATAAATTTCTAAACATGTGTCGTAAGCTTATTCCAGAATACTGGCGGTATGGGGATGGGAAGGGTTTGAAAAAGAAATAGGAACCTGGACAGAATGTTCATCTTTACTGTTGCTATTCTGCCTATTAAAGATAGCGGCAGTAGTCTCCATCTTGCCAGATCCGCTGCCACCGTCCCCCATAACCTTTCATAATTCAGCTTAAACAAATTGTTTAGGTGGGTCAGATATGTCCCAAGTAGCGATCCCCTGTGTACCCAGCTAAAAGGGAACCTTGCATCAAAATTTGTTCGCTTCTGGCCACTAAGAGGTCAGCCCCAGCACTAACTGGCCACTGACTACTATTGCCTCCGATTTTTGCCAAGTTGATTTTATAACCTGATATTTGTCCAAATTTGTGCAAATGTGCCACTAAGAGGGGTACTATCTGTGTTGGCTGGCTCAAGAAAAATATTGTGTCGTCTGCGTACAATGCTGTTTTTTGTTTGAGTCCCTCCCTCCACTGTGATCCCCCTTATATTGGGATCCTGGCATATTGTCGCTGCCAGGGGCTCCAAGCTGATAGCAAAGATGCCAGAGGGCAGCCCTACCTTGTTCCTCCAGATGAGGTGAACATAGGGGAGTTAATGTCATTTACCTGTACCTTAGCTTGTATTTTTGCATAGAGTGCCTTTATTATGGCTATAAATTTAGGGCCCAATTGCATCTTCTCCATGATTTTGGTTAAAAATTGCCAATTCACCCTATCAAAAGCCTTTTCTGCGTCCATGGAGATGGCCATCTGAAAGGGTCCCTGCCTACTGTGCCCTTCTAAAATGTTTAGAAAGCACCTAATATTGTCCTGCAAATAGCGGCCATTTATGAAGCCAGTCTGGTCCTGGTGTATCACTTTACTTATAACCTTCTGGACTTCTAGGTCTGTGTTTAACAGAGATATTGGCCGATGTGAGCTGGTTTCTGTGGGGTCTTTTCCTGGTTTAGGCAGGACTGATATTTGGGCATATTGCCTGGAGTCAGGGACTGAACACTTCTTCTGTGTTTCTCGAAAGGCTTTTTGTAATAAGGGGGTTATCTGAGCAGTGAAGGTTTTATAGAACTCGGCGGGGAACCTGTCCAAACCTGAGGATTTTCCATTTTTCAACTGTTTTATTTTTTCTATTATCTCCTGCTGCCCTATTATTTCATCTAGTATGTCTGCCTCTACCTTTAGTAGCCCCGGGATGCCCAGGTCTGTGAAGAACTCTTCTGTATGTTTCTGGAATACAGTACTGTTCTCCTGTGTGTATAGTGTACTGTTCCAGAGTTGGGGCACCACAGAAATATAAAAAATAGAAAAGTGCTCAGTTGGGTCGGGTGGGTGGGGGCTTGAGAGCCCGAACAAGATGGAGGGTTCAGCTTAAAGGAGGAAACTAGAGAACGGAAAGTTGCAGATACAAACGATTTTTGAGTGTAAAAGTTTTGTGGAAAGTGTTTAGATTTGCACCTGAACCCTTCGGGAGTACAAATGGGGAATCCCCATAAAGATCGCACATTGACAGATGGAACAAGAAGTAAAGGAACGTCGGGAGGGCCTAATATGAGGCCGACATCAAGTAACTCAGTATCTGAGGAATCTGGTGAAGAGACGCTGCAGTCCCTAGGGGCCAAAATATCCAGACTCATACAGTCAGTAACTGGGCTATCTGAAAAATTTGACACCCTAGCTAATCGGGTGGTCTGTCTGGAATCCACAATCGATTCGATTAAGACAGCAACTGACGACTCCACTAAGGGGCCGGATTCTGCAGTGGGTATGGCGGCAAACCTGTTAAAGGAAAACATACATCTGAGGTCACGCATTGAAATGCTGGAAAACCAAGCTCGGGCATCGAATGTACAGCTGGTGGGGATGCCAGAAAACTCTGAGGGCGATCATCTGCCTTTTTTCTTATCGGAATGGTTCCAGCAACAGTTGGGCGAGATAGGGAGACTTAAACCGATCCTTATACAAAAAGCTTACCGGGTGACGCCTCATGGCCGAAGAGATAATGAAGATGCTTCTTGTACTATTACAGTCGTTCTGGATGGGGTTGGTACAAGGGACTACCTCCTTGCCCTAGCGAGGAGGAAAGGCAAGTTGCTCCAAGATGGACAAGAGGTCCGCCTCTATCCGGACTTGAGTTTCGCTACATGGCAGAAGAAGAGGAATTTAGACGGAGTTAAAGCAATTTTGAGAGAGGCAGGGATCCCACATGGCGTTTTGTTTCCAGCAAGGCTTCGAATCGTCCACAGAGGAAAGATCTATATTTTTAACAATCCTACAGATGCTCTTAAGTGGACCCAGAAAAATGTTCCAGCCCGTAGACAAAGGGAAGAGGAAGAGGATCCTGAATCTGAAGAAGACGACTCCTGAGCAAGGGGACTGTTTAATGATAGGGCTTTGATTTTTAGGCCTGTACGGTAAGGGAGTGGAGGGTATTTGGTCTGACCCCAGGTAGGTGAACACTGTTTACCGATTTAAAAGTTTAGTTCACCTTGGTTCCGGGGATGACTACCCATCTGCCCCCTCAGGCAGATCATTGTTTAAAGGGGCTTAATTTTTGTTTTCTGGACACAAAATGATCATTTTATTATAGTGTCTACATTTTCTTGAAGTTTAAAATGAGGTCTGGAAAGAAGTTTCCTTCCTATTGCTGTCATGAGGAATAGTTACTTAGTAGTAACTCAGTTAACGTTAAGCATGTTAACTTTCTCTTCCTTTAGAGGAAGGATGTTTACTAATTGGAAATGCAGTGTGACATGAACGTGGACTATATATATGCTGTTCTTGGACTCTAGCATACAGCATATACTTAAACTATTGTAGAACTGATGTTTTCACCCTCCAAAGATGTATCTAAATAGTAAGGATAATCAAACAAAAGTATTAAGAGGAGTGGCGACCTCATATTTTATCAAATATGTATATCCTTTACTCTGGAGTAATGACTGTATGTTTGTTATGCAAAACAATAAACATAAAGTTAAAAAAATAATAAATAAAAATAAAGTGCTCAGTTAATAGGTGCCTCAGTACAGTAAAAAAACTGCCCAAGAAATGCCCAGGGGCCCAGTTTAAAATGCCAGCATCTAACCTTGTTACAAAGCCTGCCAAAGTATTGTAAATAGCTCAGAAATAATGCAAAAATTAAGCCTTTATGCCATGCTGCAACAGATAGAATGCCAGGCTGAGCTGATGGAATGCTCACTGTGTGGCACCTGCCATGCTTCCAGAATTAGAACCCAGAGTGTTGCTCTTTGAAAAGTAAGTTGTTACAGTGTGATTCCTGGTGACTGTGGAGGAGAGAGGACACAGAAAGCAAAGGGGGACCACAGAGCTTACCTGTAGGGTTGAAGCTGTCCCTGGGAGCTTGTCTGCGTGCCTCTGCTGCCTCCAGTCCGTGAAGCAGCTGTGCTGTCTGAAGTGCCATCGGGTCACCTTGTAAGAAGAGGAGAGTGTCCTGTTCAGCGTGCTGGGCTTGGAGCCCTGGTTTATTATTTTTTTTATATTTAAAGTACAGTTTCCTATTCCCTGAAGGCAGTAATAGCAGTGCTGCATCGCGAAGTGAGATGGTCACAGAGCCATTGTGCCGCTAGGACCTTGCAGAGTCCCCAGATGTCCTGTGCCCACCTACAAGAAAAGCCTTTCCTCTGCCAGCAGTACTTCCCGCCTACCTCAACACTGTCTTTACCCCAGGCCAGGGACAGTGAGCCAGTGGCAGCACTAGCAGCTAGGTGCTGACCACCTAAAGTTATTTTTTCTTTTAAAGTAAAAGTTATTTATTTTGCAGCGCAGTCGGTGCTGCATAGGAATGGCTGAGAGCTGTGGGGCAGGCCAGAGGGCTGTATTTACATAGATTAATATTCATCTGGGTTTAGTGACACCCAGGGAAGGGGCGTGATAAAGAGGCTCTGACAGGATAAGTTAGAAGTATTAATAGAGGGAAGCCCCAAAGGTTGAGTTAAGGTGGGACAAGGGCAGAAATAGCCCTGACTGACGTCAGAGGTAGTTAAAGGGGCCAGATAGGTTAAAAGGGCATTATAGGCCCAGTATTTATGAGGCACCTTAGGCCCACCAGCGCTTATAGGGGTGAGGTAGGCCCACTGCTATTTAAATGGGCAAGTTAGGCCCACTGCTATTTAAATGGGCATGTTAGGCCCACTGCTATTAAAAGGGGCAAGTTAGACCCACTGCTATTTAAAGGGCAAGTTAGGCCTGCCACTAGTCATTTAGATTCCCCAGGTGTTATAGAAGCCCAGCAGCATTAGTGACCTCAGCTGGTTAGGGAGTCTAGCTAGTCATACAGAACCGCAGTAACAGGAAGAACCCAATTTAGTCAGAGGGACCCCTGTTAGATAGATCCACCAGTGCTACTGTTCAACCAAAAACCAAATTGCCTGTATATTTACTGTGGTCTGGACAGTGAGACTGAATAATTGACCACTGCAGCCAGAACTAAGACTTTATTTGCCATGCTATTATTGCTGCAAACAATGAATGTGCCAGACAGTATTGCTTTGTTGCCAGCATTTCCAGTTGCAAGGTGCTCGAATCAATCTTCAGAAATTTTCCAGAAATCCTTTCACCATTGGTATCCAGATCAATCTTCTCTGAAGTACTCCAAAAGTCGTCTTCAGTGCACCTTCGTAGCAGCCAGCAGCAGATCTTCAAGGAACCGTGCCGCAGTCGTTTGCAACATCATGTTTATTGTTTTATGCTTTTCCAGTTTCCTCAAAGTACAGCCTGGCCTGGTACAAAGATACCATTCATTTTCTTGTTTTATCATTCGTATCGAAGTGTCGTCCAGATCTTCTGACGCAGTATCTTGCATCATCGAACTGTTTCTTATTTTACGTAGTCCTTGGCTTGTCCAGCCTTGGTGTCCAGAACCCCGTTGTTGCTCACATTTCATAGACTTCCTTTCTTCAATGTATCTTCTTCGTGTCCTGGCAGTCCAGAAGAGGGCTGCAACTGGGTCTTCAGTATATCTTCTTTGTGTCCCGGCAGTCCACAAGAGGGCTGCGGCTGGGTGTTCAGTGAATCTTCTTCGTGTCCCGGCAGTCCAGAAGAGGGCTTTGGGCCGGTTGTTCAGCATCTTCATCTTCGTCTTACCCCGGCAGTTCAGAAGCGGGCTGCGTCCGGGTTTGTTGTGCTTCAATTCTGGCAGCCCTCAGTGGGTTCTGAGCCAAGGAATTCTTTGCTTTGTTCCTAAAAGCCCGGCAACCCTGGTGAGGTGGGGTGTGACCGAGAGACTCATGGCCTGTAGAAAAATCCTTTCTGCAGTCCTTTAGCTATTAACCCAGTTAGCCAAGTGTTCCCCTTGTGTTTTATCCTGCAACTCAGTTCCTTCCCAACATCAGAGAAAGTTCATTCATGCACGAACTGCCTTTCATCACTAATATAGAGTGTTACAGTAATACATTTAGAGTTCCTTAGAGCGGAGTACTCCAGGTAATAGGCCCTAGGTAGAGGTGCACCTCAGGGTAGTATTGAAAGGATAATATAGTGATTTGCTGATTATAGAGTGTAGACCACTCATAAAGTGGGGCTGTTAGAGCTATTTATTTAGAGTTCTCCTCGTACAGGAGAGTAGAAATAAGTTTAAGTGTTCCTCATGACAGCGTTTCCCCTTGGTTTGGTATAAATAAAATCCTGAGAAGTATTTGGAACCTACTTCTGACTCTTGCCTCTCTTTGTTTGGTGCCACCATCCACCCATTTGGAACCTGTGTTAGTAATTCATGTGCAAGTTACTGGTATTATCGACAGTTGCTTTATTTACCCCTTTTTTATTGATGTGGAAACCCAGTACACGTTAATATCCATCTTACCACCTTTGGGGCACTACAGTAGCTTCTTGTAATACTGGGTGAAAATGTTGGTAATGTCGCCCGGGTTTCCAGTCACCTGTCCTCCTTCCGGTGCATCCTTTATTTTCAGAATTGCCCAGCTACTCTGCTCTTTCCTGAGTGTGCTGGCTAACTGTCGCCCAGCTCTGATCCCCCCCCCATACTATTTTTGTTGGGCTCTCCTATAGCTACCCGCTATTTGTGCTATCAGTAGATTGGAGAGCTGTTTTAAGTTTCTCCTTTAACTGTGTTTTCACCTGTGGGTTGAGTGTCAACTTATGTCTAAATTCTAGTTTTGCTATGTTCTCTTCCAAAGATTTTTTTTAGGGCCTGTCCCTGTTTTTTTTTTTTTTGCTGTGAGGTGTATTCAATTGTTACTCCCCTTAATACTGACTTTAGGGCATACCACCTTGTTGATTGTGATGTGTACCCTCCGGATTTTCTTGTATGTAACACTTAATAGTATCCTCTATTAATTCTTTGAATTCCCGAGAATTAAGCACCCCATATTCAGTCTCCAGTTCAAGTTTCGGATAGAAGGTGTTATTGCCATAGACAAAATGACTGGAGCATGATCTGATATCGTGCGATTTAGGATTTTACATAGAGAATAATGCATATATAGGGGGTTGATATGCAGTTTTTTTACACACCCAAGGTGTGTGATATTATTCGCTCTCGAGGTTTCACTAGTATCACACACCGAGGGTGTGTATAAAAAACTGCTTATCAATCTCCCACAAATGTTTTATTTTTTATAATAACTGGTGCATGTTACTCGGCAGCTTCAGAAGGTGAGAGTCAAGCGTGAACGAGTGACTCGTTCATGCTTGAATCTAGCCTACTGAAGCCACCGAGTAACTCGCTCCCGTCAGTCTATACTCAACGGATTTTGTCTTTTAAAACTGAAAACAAATGAGCTCTGCACCAACAGGTTAGACTTTTTTTCATACAAACCACTTCTCTTTTTGTGTATTTAGCGGACACTGTTCGTTTGAAAGGTACCTCAGATCAGGCTTCTTAGCGCAAGAGGTTGATACGAGTTTTTTCATATCAACCTGCGGGTTGATAGGACTTTTAACAGCTCTCAAAAACGGGTTAACGGGGGTTGCCAGTTATTATAGTCTTCTACCACCCATACCCATTCTGTGGCCACTAGAAACATATCTATTCTGGAGTGGCTATTGTGATGGTCTGAATAATGAATGTAGTCTCTTTCGCTGCCGTTATGTCTCCAGATATCTGTGAGACCTAATTCTGTGGCCAACCTTTTGAGTACCTTCCCTGATCTGCTCTCAGTCTTTGCACCCCCCCCTCCCATTTGTCTTCTGATCCCACCATTACCATGTTAAAATCACCTCCTATAACATACAATCTATTAGGGTCTGTTACCGTCTCCAGTAACACTTTCTTCAAAAATAGTTGGTTTTCTTTATCTTCATTTGGGGCATAGAGATTTAGGAAGTTGCGCTGTGTATCTCTGTATGTGCCCTGCAGTCTCACATATCTGCCTTTTGGGTCCAGATTGACCTCTGTGATACATACCGGGCTGTCCCTCCAAATCAAGATGGCCACACCTCGCCGGTGTGGGTGCGCTCCCCAGGATGCAGCATATACCTCCCCCACCCAGCCCCTCTTTAATTTCTCATGCTTGGGATGTGTCAGATGCGTTTCCTGCAGGAATGCCATACTTGCACCTATCCTGCCCAGTTCTTTTAGTAGCCTGGCTCTCTTTATGGGGCTGTTTATACCCATAATGTTATATGTTATTAATTTAAAATCAGCCATCTTCCCAGTTTCCAGACAACATGCCATGGTGGCACTTGGACGTGCACCTTTCCAAGTCCCCGTGCCAATACTTTATTACTTCATCTGCTGCAGCCTTTTCTTTCATTGCCACCCCTCTACCATGACACAAAACATTTTCTGCTACATTTCTGGTGATCCCCATTCATTTCCATCTTCTGTAAACAGCAAAATAATGAACATTGTAATGTGCTTATCAAATTTGAAACTTAGAAACTGTAAAACCATTCTAAATATGAATTTTCCTTTGAGCCAAATTGGCCAAACTGTTACCACTATTGGCTCCTTCTCTCCCTCCCCTTCCATCATTAGCACTTGTCTCCTGCTACCCGGTCATTTGCAGTTGGTAACAGGCAGTACAACTACCAGGGTTGTACATTCCCACAGTGAGAGTGAGACTAGCCGCCTCTGTCCCGCAGTAAGTGCTGGTCGACCCCGCTGGTCAAATCAGTCCTGTGTGTTTCTTCAGAAGCCAACGAATGAACCAAGAAGAGAAAAAAAAAAGGGGGGGTGGATTTTAATCCCTTTTGGTTTAAATATGGGCAGTCCCCCAGTTATTGTAGGGCATCCTATGCGGAGGAGAGTATTATTGAGCAGCTAGGGTTCATCCGTGTGGGACCGTCGTGGTGCCTGTTCCCATAGCCGCTCTGCCTTTTCCCACCCCCAGCATGGTGCCTTTTGCCACTCTCCCTGCCTAAACTTTATCTTAGTCTCCATTATCAGAGAGTGCTTTCCCCATCATCTCTGAATATTTCCACCCCTTACTCATATTAACACCCCCACCCCGAGCAAACGAACCCCCAAGCAAAGTCCTGTGGCATTAACTAGCCACTTGGGTCATATACATAATGACCCTACCTGCAGAAACAACTGAAGTCCGAATTTAGCTGCTCAGTAGTTCATTGTTCTTGAAGATCCTGCCGTCTCCTCTTCTTCTCGTCGCTCTGGGTCTTGCTGTTGCTCGCCACTCGGGGTTGGAGAGTCCTGCACCGTGAAGCGGTTTCTGTGGGCCGCTGCCATCTTGGACCATGTGGCGTTCTCAACTGTGGAGTTGGTCAATAGGGGGGTTGCTTTTTTGCCTGTATTCTTAGGCCACCATCGAAGTTTCTCTAACTCCCCCCTTTGTTGAGCTGTAGTGGTGGTGGTGCTTACACCCACTCCAAGGGACTTCAGGTATGGTTGTGCCTCTTGTAGACTGTCGAACAGTTTCAAACCTGCATCCAATGTGATATGCAGCTTGGCTGGATACTCCACTCTGGCCTTTAATCCTTTACCTCTTAGCTTCTTTTCCATGGGGAAAAGTTGTTTACAGTGGTCCATTGTCAACAGTGCATAGTCCTGCTCAAAGAATAATCTCTTATTTCCGAACATTATTTCTTTGCGTTCCCAGGCTTTTTTGAGTAGTCTCCTTCGTCCTGTAGTCCAGAAAAGTGAGCATCACTGACCGCGGTCTGGTTTTAGGGTCAGTTGGAGGGGCTGACAGTGCCGTGTGGGCTTGGATGATGTTTAGTGGGAAGTCCTTGCCCAGATTTAGTAGCTCCCTGAAAAAGCTCTCCATAAAACTTGTCATGTTACCTGACTCCATGTGCTCTGGGATACATACTGTGAATCCTTAAGTTTATCCTGCGTGATCTGTTCTCTAAGTCCTCCAGTTTGTGATATAGTAGGACTTCCTGGTTATGTAGCTGCAGGATCACGCCGTTATGCAAATCCGTGGATTCACTCAGTTGTGTCATGTGAGTTTCTGTCTCATTTAATTTTTGCTCCTGTTGCTCTATCTTAGTCAGATTTTCTTTTACTTCCCCCTGTATCTTGTCCATCGTATCTCTGATTCTTGGAGCTCTTTATATAATCTCTTGGAGGTTATGGTGAATTGTTCCTCCATGTCCTCCGACTCGCTGTCTCTTCGCTCCTCTGGTGAGTCGGGCCTCCTGGTTGATGAGCGGCTTCTACTCCCCATTCGGTCCGGCAGCAGGTAATCTTTTACTTTACCTTTTTCTGCCGGGTGTGCTTTCGGATTTTGTTTTGTCACCATCTTTAGCTTGCTCTAGATATTCAACTATTCATCGGATGAGTGTTCTAAAAAGTGGACATTTTTCCTTTAGTCCTTGGCTTCTCTGAGCTTTTCTCCCTCACTCCCTCATACTAGGGTGGCTTCACCGGAAGTTCGGAAAACCTGTCTTTTAAAACAGGTTCCCTCTTAAAGAGGGGGGCATCTGTATGTGACAGGGTTGAATAAGGCCCTGCCCCATTTGTTATGCAGAAAGAGTTTAAATGCAAGGGTCTGTTCTATCCTCTTCTTTTCTGTCTGGTTGTGCAACCAAATTTTCTTAAGACCTAGGAACTGATCACTCCAACAGTTTCACAGCTCTCTGCCTCCACTTGCTGTTCTGTCTTTTCTTCCCTCTTGCATATTTGCGGGTGCAAAATATATGTGAATCTTTATGTGGAAATGTCACTGATACTGGAATCCCTTTGTTTAAAACTGCATATAGTTATACTGTTGAAATGATTGCAAAAAACTGTTTGGAACTCAAGGGGTTAAACTGAAAAGCTGGTGTGCAAACTTTACAGAGCTGTCAACAAGAGGTCAGTTCTGGGTCATTATGTTCTTTTTTCTGCGCCTGCAAGAACACTGGAAACTGACAAGAACATTCTGTGAAAAAAAACATGTCTCCTTAATGAGCCCCCTGCAAAGACTTGTTATAAAAAGAGCAACAGTGTTTTGCAAGAGAGGGAGAGAGTCTGAGATCTGAAACAGAAGAAACTCTCAGAAGGAGGACTGTTTTCTCTGTACTGCCTTTGTAAATAGTTATACTGAAGAAATTTTTATTTTTTATTTTGCTTTTACTCAGAAAAATAAAACACTATTTGCAAATTTTGAAACTGCTTCTGGTTTTCCTGTGCTTCCTGACGTGTGCCTCGATGACAGTACCCTGGTGCTGGATTGGTTGGGGAGGACCTTGTATCCATTTCCTCCATTTCTCCTGCTGCTCAGGGTCCTGATCAAGCTCAGGTCCCAGCCAGCCACAATGATCCTGATAGCTCCAGATTGGGCCAGGCAGCCATGGTACTTCCTTCTGCTCTCCCTTTCAGTGGCCCAGCCCATCCACCTCCCCAGAGACACAACCTCCTAACCTCCTCACAAGGGAGGATCCTTTACCTGAACCTCAGATCCCTCAAACCAAGAGCGCATGGCTGCTGAGAACTTAGAGTATGCTGACTTGCATCTCTCTGAGAGTGTCCTTAACGTTCTCAGGGGTTCAAGGAAACCCTCCACTAGGAAAACCTGTGCTTCCAAATGGAAAAGGTTTTCCATCTGTTGTGACAGTAACGGTATATTGCCTTCTCAGGCGGGGTTATCAGTCCTGTTGGACTATCTCACCCACTGCATTCAGTGGGCCTACTGCTGTCTACCCTTCAGGTCCACCTGGCATCAGTCTCCGCCTATATTTCTGCTGGTAAGGGTGTTTCTGTGGTCTCTAACCACATTTTCAAAAAGATTTTCAAGGGGTTGGCTCACTTGCGCCCTCCCCACAAGGAACCAGTGCCATCATAGGACCTCAATATCTGTATTGCCAAGCTCATGGAACCCCCATTCGAGCCCATGGCCACACCACATCTCAAATTTGTGACTTGGAAAACTGTCTTCCTGGTGACTATTACATCAGCCAGGTGGATCAGTGAACTACAAGCCCTGTGCATAGAACTAAACTATATCTCCTTCCACAGGGATAAAGTGGTGCTCAGGACTAACAGGAAATTCCTTCTGAAAGTAGTCTTTGACTTCCATTTAAACCAGTCAGTCACCTTACCAGTCTTCTTCACTGACCACTCTAGCTCAGGTAAAGCGCAGGCTTCACAGCCTGGATGTCAAGAGAGCTCTGAGCCACCACCTTGACCACACTAAGGCTCACACGCAGGACAGACAGCAACTGTTCCTGACCTACAGAGAAGTGGGAAGAGAAAAAACAGCTTCTAAAAGGTTCATTGCACGCTGGATAGTGGCATGTATCCAGTTCTGCTGCAGTAAAGCTGGTAAGGAGTCCCCAGTAGGCCTGAGGGCCCACTCCACAAGGGGCACAGCTGCGACAATAGCAGCAGACAGAGATATCCCCCCTCTTGGAAATACATGGAAAACAGTACATACTTTTACTAAGCACTAATGTTTGGACACTCAGTCCAGAAGGGGTGCCAGATTTGGCACAACAGTACTGCAGAGCCCGTTACCCAAACAGATTCTGTACCCTCCTCCAAAGGTATTGCTTCGTAGTCTGCAGTAGTTAAATCATATAGAATAATTCTTGGGATTAGAAAAAGAAATTACTCTCCATGGTAATCTTGTTTCTTCCAAGGGATTCTTCAATATGATTAAATCTGCCTCCCTGCCTCGCCTTCTAGAACTAGTTGGGCTCTGCATAACAGCTGGATTTACTATGTTGTTGGGGGTTTATACCCTAGTTGTGTTCACAAACTTTCTTAAAACCAGAAGGGTGCTGTTCCCTGTTTTTGGTCCTATATGACTTTAAATATGGGACATGTTATATGAGATTTAGTAATTGTTATTATTAGAATAGCTTAGTTAAGGGGTCTTACCCCACAGTCTCTCATGAATCCGATCGTTATAGAACGCAGCAGTTTGAGTGGTGGCACGAGCCAGTGGATGTTCCATCATTTGCATATGTTCCATTTTCTAGGGGACAGTTCAACACAGGAGGCTGACTGCAATAGTTAATCATATTGAAGAATCCCTTGGAAGAAACAAGAGTAGTACGGTGAGTAATTTTTTCTTCTTGTCCTAGCTGAGCACAAGACCCTTCTAAATTGACTTCTACCATCCTAACCTCCAGAGATTCCCCTAGGGTTTCTCCTGTGCCAACTAGAGCTATATGCCAGGGCTGTTGCCTCCCTCCACCTTCCTCTCCAGGTGGCTAAAGTAGGCTTTGGCTTTTACACCTGCTATCCATGTGCCACTTAGGTCCACCCCTTAGTTCTCTAAGTTGGTAGTCGGGTTGTATAATTTTAATGATTTTATATCCTGAGTCCTTTTCCTATCCCCTTTTGGGCTAGGAATTTATAGCCCCCTCTCTCTCTTTCTCTCTCTCCGGGCAGATAGAACTGAGGAAGGGAGGGGGTTGGCATTAGTCGCTGGCCAACCCACAAGCACGACGTTACTATGTCTGCCTCATAGGCAACGCCAGCACCGGCCCCTTAGGCTGCAAGGGAACTTTGTTTAAAAGGCAGCTTAAACAGTGCTGTTACTCAGGCCAGCGCGCCAGCACAGCAGCAAGATTTACTGCTGTGACGCGGGCGACCTGGATTTGGGAACGGACTCAGGATGCTCAATGGCCAGCTGGGGGTGGATTGAGCCGCCATAGCATGCTCTCCACCTCCGAGGGGGGCATAGTGTGATTCCAGTCCAGTACTTCCTGGTGACCACGGGATGCACTGTGACTGGAGCACCTGTGAGCTTCGCTCCCTGGGGGCCATTTTGGACACATGATGCGGTCGCGTCGCGGCATCCGCATTGACACACCCCCATCACACAAAAAAAAAGAAAATGCCTCTGACACGCCGAATGAAGCCTCTCTGCCCTGTAGTGGACTTCGGTCCCCCGGTGCATCTGTTTCCGAGCACCAACGGAGTCCCACCAGGGAAGGCTGCGAAGGCTCCTCCCTGGGGGACAATCCAGAGGGCACTGCACTCGGGGAGAGGCCAGGTCCTGTCGGCAGCAGTAGGACAGCTGAAGGGGATAGCTGCCAGAAGAAACAGCATAGTAAGTTAAAAAAAACAATGCTGTTACTGCTGACTCTATGTGCTTTCTTGGCATTCTTTGATATCATTTCCACCATGCCACATCACTGAGTGAATCCCTGAAATGCAGTGACTTTAGTTACGGAGTAGTGTCACATTTGTAATATTGAACATAATGGACAGCTTGTGTCTGGTAATTTGAAAATAACTATATTGTTGTGCACCAGTGTGTCTGAAACCCCCCAAAATATTACTTAAGATACATTCTTACTGAGTGTGGAACTGACTTTATAGAATGTCTTGGAAACCTAGGAGTAAATCCACAAATGGCGAAGTATGACATTGCAAGATGGTAAGTAGTAGTAAAATCATTTATTGTAACACAAAATACACCAGGGAAGATGGGTGTATGTAACTGAAGGGAAGACATTTGAAGGCATAGTACACAAGTTGAAAATTGTTTCCAGTCAGAATGCTGATTTTTGCATTGTACAGCATTGCCCAAAGAGCAACCTGTTCCTAAAATAAAACCCTACTGTTCAGCTCCAAACCTTGCCTGAATCAGCAAGACAACAATCTGCAGGTCCTAGACATGGGCTGAGCTCACACTGAACAAGTATCCTGCTCCAAGTACCTAGGTGTATTCCTTGCTCTAAGCCTCTCCTTTAGTGTGCATATTGCACAAACATGGAAATCTGTTCACCAGAAAATGGGGACAGCCTGTAGACTCTGACACTGGCCCCAGAAGCTGGACTGTCAGTAGCCAGAAGGAGACTGTTCTCAACTCTGAACTATGGATCCTTTTACGGATCCCATACTCTGCTTCCTGCAAACTGTTTCTCTAGTCTCTAGTATGCTCCGTCCAAGTGTGCTGAATGGATTTTGCCTATTGGTATGACACGGTGCCTGATTGAGATAATGACTGCAGTACACTGAGGAGTCCCAGACAGGATGAAACATATGTCTGTCTGTCTGCTTTGTCTGTCTCAGCCTAAACTGGATCAGATATACAAGCCTGTTTAAAAGGCAATGTCTGCTCTGGTGAAGCCATGTCAGTCTGACTTACACAGTGATTTGCATACCCATGATGCCCTGCTCTTAGATTGAGGTTTGAGAGTATTTGTGTGGTTTGGAGAGATGCACAGAATCCATACACTATAGGTCTGTAGTGCACAACTCTGCCACCGCAAGTGACCTACAGCAACTAGATGTTGCCTATAATTGCAGATGCCGTTTTGCACTTCTGTCCTGTCCTAGGAGCCTCCCTGCAAACCTTGTTCAAAACTATGGTAGCACTCACCAGCTGCTCGAAGATTATTTACCTGCAGCTGCCTCACACAGTAGACAAATATCTAAGATTATAAATCATAACATCATTCTTAGCCAATCAAGATTGTTTATTTCTAAACATTCCAGGTGCTTTTATAACCATAAGGTGTTTGTTGCACATAGTTGTAAAATTCTGAAGTTCTAAGTTCATTTGGCATACTGTTCATTCCACTCATAGGGGTTTCTATAATTTTATACAAAGTCAGACATTTTGATTTTGAACTTGTTTTTTTTTTTTTTTTTAAACTTAGCAGCGATCTTCAGCATGATTTATAGTATGTTGATATGTACAGTTACTGCATCTCTTATGGTTATAAGAGTTTCTTCTGAAGTCCTTTGTGTGCCAGAACTGCTCAGCTTCACTTCACAGTTTTCTCACCCAAAGAACTCGAGAAAGCACTCTTATAACCATGAGAGGCACAGTAATCATATGTACATTATAAACATATAGCTTCAGTAAATCACCACTGTCTGATCTGCCTTTGCCCGGTTAAAACTTAAGATCAAATGTCCGATTTCTCTTGACACTTGAAATGAATACTACCGTGGGTCTGGAAATCCTTTCCTACACCCCACCCTTTGGAATAGATTACCTGCTTACAGCAGACAGTGACACACAGTTATGCAGAAAAATGCTGACTTGCCAGTATTCATATCTCTTTTTTTAACCAGGATCCATATGTACATTGTAAACCGCACTGCAGTGTTTTGCATACTTACTTATCCTGTATCAGTCAGCAGGGGTGGTTCTTGAAAAAGGGCAACAGTGCTCAGTGTACTCTCCCAGTTAACTAAGAAATTTAATTGAGTCTTTAAGAGTACCAGTTATGGTACTGTTTTGTAAACCGACAAGTACAGTTGAACAAAGCTTTCCTGATGATCGTGTTTTTACTAAGAAAATGTTATTAGGCTACTGTACAGTTTGCAGACATAGCCAGGTATTATAAAAAATTAGTATCAGAGGAGAACACCCTCTTCTTGCTCCCTCCAAACTTTTTTATTTTTTACCGTAATACCTCCTTATTTCTACAATAATTTTAGGTATGGAGGTGGACCTGCTGTTAATCATCTCTATGCATGTCACACATGCCAAATAGAGTTAGAGAAGCTGGAAAAAAGAAGAAAGTCTGAATTGGAAACATTTATTCGGGTAAGAAAAAAATCCAAGTTTAAAAACTTTTGTTAAGCAGTACATAAATGATCATCTTCCAATGAAAAAAGCAAAGAAGATTAAGGATACTGATGAGTAGCAGTGAAATGTATCTAATGTACTTAAAGGACTACATGTGGTGCAAATTATTCAGAAACTGTAGAATACCATTAGGTTGGCTGTAGTGGAACAAAAAAATCAGAAAATGTGAGAAAAAATTGCAGTTTGTTTTAGAACATTATACAAAAATATGTTTTTTTGTAACTGCCTGGATTCAGTTCACATTCCACTCTGTGGCACTTCCACAGAATATGTTCAGTGCCTCAGAACAAAATCTGAAAGATTCATAAGCCTCCCGCACAGTGCCTGCAGTTATGGTTTTAATATTTTTTTACCCCAGCTCCATTACTCCTGACTTCCACCTTCTTTTCCCATTATGTGCTCTTGAACAATGCCATGGACAAGCAAAAGATGGGATTAAAGAGGTGTGTGGCCTGTAGATACAAGATGTCCCTCTCATATGCACAGTTGCTGTGTGCACTGTCTGGGTATGGACTACAACCTGATGTCCTGCCATTTGTGTCAGCAAGTGCAGCATAAATAACTGTATGAGTGCTTGGAATGGGAAAAAAGATGAGCATCCTTCTTGATATCAGGCCATGGCTTTGGTGTGCTTTGAAGCCCACTGAGCTGCATGGACTGCTGAGGGTCAAGAGGTATAGAATTTACCTTTATCTCTGCCCTAGTAGTTGGAGACCAAAACTGGGCACAGTACTCCAAGTGCGGCCTGACAAGTGAAACATACAAAGGGACCATCACCCTCCTGTCTCTGCTGTTTGTGTCCTTCTGACACAACTCAAAATCCTGGTTGCCCTTTTCACACTTCAGTGACCATGCTGTTTGAATTTTAAATCATAGTGACTAATGATTTAAAATTCAAACAGCATTGTCATTGGAGTATGAACAAGGAGTTTCCTACCTAGGTGATACTTCTGTCGTTGTAGCCCCTGTCATGGGGATCTGGTCACTCCCTTTGGCTTTCTGGCCATGTTCCTCTAGGACTGTCAGAGTTTCCTTTCTCTCCCTGGCTTCTGTCCAACCAGGTTGGCAGGTCTTTGGCTTGGTAAAATTGTATCATGGTTGTGTGGACATCTGCCATTTTGGGTTACTTGTCCAAACTTGTTTACTCTGGCAGCAGGGAAGTAGAGAGTTTGGGACCCAGTAGGTTGTTTATTTTATCTCTTCCTCCTCCCCCAACAGACTGTCAATATCTTCCCTGTGTCAGTCTTCACCATTCATCACTGTTGGGTGTAAGCCAGAGCGCAGCACCCCGTGAGTGCTTTTTTCCTTTTTTGATAGTGGGAGGAGCTGGCGGCGCCACCCGCGAGGCCAGCGTACTTTGTGGTACTCATGGGTTGGCCAGTAACGGCTGTCGGCTCCTCCTCCACTTCAGTTCTGCTTCTCCCATTGTCAAGACAGCACCTCACCTGCAGCAGCGGAAGAACTGAACTGTGTCATCTGCGGCTTAGTTTCGGTGCAGCACCACACCTCACCTCGGAGCTGCATTCGACGCCGTCTGAGTATAAACTTCGCCTCGGTTCTGCCGTTCGGTACTTGGCAGTTTATTTAAAGATCTGGTAAGATCTTTCCTTTTTATTACTTAAACGGCGTTGAGTTTTTTTCTGTTTATTGTATAAGTTACTGTTCGCATCGTGCCAGGTTCGGGAGACAAGAAGCATTCTTCGAAAGCAGGCCGGACTCTTATGCATTGGTGTCTTTACGGCTGGCAAATTTCCGTGACAGACCAGCATGATGTCTGTTTAACCTACCTTGGACCTCAGCACGATATGGACCACTGTGTCCTTGAGTACCGTGTATTTAAAGTCGGCAGGGCTCCACCGACTTTTGGGGGGGAGGGGCACTCGCGAGGATCCAGGCACAGGTCACTTCGCCCTTCCTCCGGGTCCCCTCATGGGCCTATATTGTCCAGTGAGGAGAAGGCCTCCTCTAGCCTTGCCAGGGAGGAGGCCTCTTCTGCGGTGCAGGAGGACCGGTCTGGTCCCCCACCCCGGAGCCACGCCGGGAGCACCGCCCTGGCAGTCACCTCCTCAGAGGTGTAGGCTGCCCCAGTGTCGCAGCCCATGGCTGCTGGGTCTGGCATGGGAGGTTCCTCAGCGCCACCTGTTGGCACCATCTGGGTTCCCAGAGCCGTTCGGCGCTCTGGTGATCAAGACGGTGTCACGAGGGGCACTGAGCTTCGCCAAGGATGGAAGAACCCCCGGGGTCACCAGTTTGGAGGTCTTTTGGCTCTCCTCCTCTCCAGAGCTGGACGATCAGGAGGCCAACCTGGACTGGTGACCTGACTCCTTGGAGTTGGTGAGCTCTCCGGGGCCGAGGACTGTTGCACCTTCCCAGGTGCGGCTCCAGTGACTGCGGGTGGCACCAGGAGCGGGGTGCAGGATAGCTATCCTGCGTCTGAGAGGGCAGTGGTTCGGGTATTGGGGTAGGGTCAGCTGTTATTCCCGCCTCTGAAACTAGAGCTGGGACCCCTCTTCTACAGCTCTCCTTGAGGAGCCTGTGGAATTGGGCCAGTCCAAGGCTCAGGAAATGAGGAAGAGGTCTTCCTCAGAGTCGGCAGGGTCAAGGGGCCGGGGCAAGGGGCTGCGGTGCTCCTCTGGAGCCCTTCGGGGCTCGGGGAGGAGCCACAGCGCTGAGCCCAAGTTCTCTCCCTCATCCCCTTTGAAGGAGTCCTTGTTGGGTGGGGTTGGGGTCCGCTCTTCTGGACACATGTGGCCCTGGTCCCATCATAGGGGTGCTTCCCCTCCAGGGATCGATCCTGACCGCTTTGGGCTGGCTGAGCGGCCTTTGACTAATCCGACCTACGGATCCCCTCGTAGTCCGGGATCACCTACTAGGTCCCTTAGCCCAGGCAGAGTCGCTTCACTAGCCGTGAAAAGTTTCTCCCCCTTGCCTCTGCATCCAGCCCCTCTTCTCCCAGGCCACGTGGGTCCTTCGGGCCCTTGACCTGGGAACAGTTCAGATCTCAGGCTGCAGAGTTCCCAAGATATGTTAGGGCCATGGACGAGCTGGTCTTTTGGCTGTCTCCCCTGCTGCAGCCAGAATCTGAATCTTCTGGTTCTTCGGCATCCTTGTCTTCCTCCATCGAGGGAGAGGAGACTTCTGTCAACCTGTCCTCCGACGCTGATCAAACAGAGTATCAGCACTTCCTTGCGAGGCTTGTCGAAGACCTGCACATATCAAGATGCAACACCGAGTGTACAACGCGCGCCTTCCTAGGCGAATACAGTGTGGATCACTTGGTGGTCCCTTCCTGACCTGTACCCTTCCAGGAGGCATCATACAGCGCCTGGCAGTTTCCATCCACTCCAGCCCCTTCAGACTGCCAGCATCGGTATTGCACCCCACCAGGGGTCTCCAGGTACAATGCCTCATCCCTCTACAGGAGTGACTCAGTTGGGCACCCCTACTGGGCATAGGCGCCTGATCCATGACCGGTCCCCGGACCTGGACTCTGCTGAGTTTGACCGCCTGGGGCATAGAGCTTTCTCCTTGGCGCGGGTGATGCTGTGTATCGCATCTCATCAGATGCACCACACTACCTGTAACAGGCATGTGTGGGCAATGCTGGGTCAGATGCTGGCATCGTTGCCTGATTCGAAGGCGGCCTGGCAGCCCACAGCCCTCTCCGTGATAGGCCTGGAGCTAGCAAGGCACCAAGCAAGGGCATCTTATGATGCCAGTAAGGTCGCTTCATGGCTGGCGGGGACAGCGATCTGCATTAGACGGGTGGTGTGGCTTCGCCTATCAAGGTTATCACTCTTGGCCCAGCATAGGGTGATTGCCTCCGCATTCCAGGGGACCTGTCTTTTCTCCCATAGAGCGAGGCATGATCCGCAGGGACACCTTCCTTCCCCCAGGGAACGGGGGACCCCACCACGCCCTGACCAGTCACAGGCCTGACTGGCCTGGAGTGGGTCTCCTCCTCCCGTTTTTCCCCCATGGGAGGCTGAGGGACATGCGTCCCTCAGGGAAGTGCTGAGCCCTCTTCGGGGGGGGCTCAGTACTCACCCAGCAGTGATGAATGGTGAAGACTGACACAGGGAAGATATGAAAATTACATACCTACTGTAATTCCTGATCTTCCTGTGTATCTTCATTCATCACTGAAACCCGCTCACCTTCTCCTCAGAAGGCCTCAGTCCCTGAGCGATGCCTCCTCCCTGCTTGCTCTCCTCCTCAGGGAACCAGCCGGGATTCTCCCACTGTAACCTTAGGGCCCCTCCTTGTTCCTAGGAGGGGACCCATTGAGAGGAGGACCAGTAGGGCCTCTCAGTCAAGAACTTGAGATGGAGGACTCCTGGTGGGCCCCTCTTCCTTTGTCCTTGGGGAACCTCTGGGGTCACTCCACTCCCTGCAGGATGTGCTGACTCCTTCTCGGGGTCCCCTGGGATGAGGGGAGGGAATGGTGCTGGCAGAGACTCCTCCTTCCCTTTACCCTCCCTGTCTTCATACTTCTGTACCTCTTCAATCTCCTTCCCTCTTCTGGGAGGGAGGTGTTATTGAATAGGTGGGATCCTCAATCTTTCTCCCCCCCCAAAACCCTGTGGGTTCTCTTTTTGGAAGTGGTAGCCAACAGAGTCATGGCCGAATCCCATGAGCTGAAGAAAAAGAATAAGAAGTCCAAGAAGAGAATGGGCGAACCCCCCTATGCATCTGTGCTCCTGTGGGGACCAAATTACTGTCCAGGATAGGTATGATGCAAGCATGGCCTGTCTTAGACCAAGTCTTGATATGGCTTGGTGCAACACTCGTTTTTCTACAGATTACCACACACTAGAAATCTGTGTGATAAGGTGTGGTCACAAGTCCCCTATCTTCAGAGGCAGGCTCTGGACATGGAACGCCAAGATAAAGTCCCTTGACAGTTCCCCCTGAGCCTTTCCCCAGCACTGTACAAGCTGAGGGAGAGTAGGCCTCTCTTACTTCTCACCCTGCTGAGCCAGAGGAGGGCCTGAGGGAGGGGTCGGGTGGACAGGCGGTCTCCCCTGGGGGTCCACCTGAGCACCTCACCCAGTCTGTAGCCTCTTTGGGACCACAGTTGCTCCCAGTTGTGCGGCTGAAACTATATGCTGAGCCCACACCAGTGGGCCCCTTGGTGTTGCAGTCCAGTGATGCCTCGGCTGCTGGCACTAAGACCGGTGCCAGTGAGTGGGGCAGTGCCAACTGTAAGACTGGATCCCCTCCTGACAGCGCTTGCAGTGCCGGGAAAGGGAAGATCCCTGGAGCTAGGCCGTCTAGGTCTCCAGTGGAGGACTTCTGGATCTCCTTCCCTGAGCAGTTGTGTGACCCAGGGATTGAGGACAAGGGAGCCTCAACCTGCTGGACTCTGGCGATGAAAGGTACCTTCCTGGGACTGGTTCTAGACCGCCTACAATTTTGGCGCCATCTCCTGCAACTATATCCCTGGTCAGTGCTGGGGCCCCGGCCGGCACCATTCATGGTGCCGCTTTGGGTCCCAGTGCCAGCTTCTGGTGCCACTCACGGCATCAAGGGTGGACCTGATGCCAGTTCTTCTGTTGCTCAAGAAAAGGTGCTGGCCGATCCCAAAGGGCAGGGCCAACTCTGGTGAGGTGGGCAACTCGAGGTCTGGTGGAACAGCTCAGTCCTTGCTTAGGGTAGGTGGCAGCTCTACAAGGAGTCGCAGCACCAACTCTGACCCTCTGGGCCTATCGGAACCATCTGGCCCTCTCAGTAGTGGGGAACAGGGCCGTCCTGCGGGACCTTCAAGGCTTCACTCGCCCCACCTGGGGGTTCCCCCCAAGGGCTCCACCTTGACCATTCCTCGGCTGTTGAGTGCTTGTTGGTGGATGAGATTGCCAGGCCCTCCCCCTAGACAAGGTCTCCTGAGCGTTCCCGTAGCCCTTGCAGAGGACCCGGCCTGGTCCTTCACGACTCTTCTCTCCCCCCTTCTCTTCCTCCTCTCCCATGCATTTTGGGTCCTATGGGGCCCCTGACCTGGGAATAGTTCAGGGCATCAGTGATTGCATTTCCTCAATACATCCAGTCACTAGATCAGGTCATTTTCCAGCTTGAAACCCTGGCACCTCCACTCCCTTACTCCATCGCATCCTCATCTCCCACTTCCTCCTCCAAGGAACAGGACACCTCCCTGCATCTGTCCTCTGAGGCTGGGTACACCAGGTGTTCCTGGTGGAGATGATGAGGGAGCTCGGAATTTTGGAAGCTGCAACCCTGATCTTCTAGTGCTGTCATTCCTTGGGGAATGCAGCTATGACTTGACAGTCATCTCTCCGTGGCCTCAGCCCTTCATGGAGGCAACCAGGGATGTCTGGCTCCATCTCTCTGCCCATTCTTCAACCTCAGGGGCTGTCCAGCCCAGGTGTTGTGCACTCATGGGGTCACCAGGAGCTTTGCCACATCTCTCCCCTGGGATCCAGTTCCTGCATACCGACTCTGTCATAGTCGCCCGGTGAATGACTGCCACCCAGACTGCAGAATTTGATGTTTGGGGTCGTCGAGTTTTCTTGGCTGCACATACCATGTTATACATTGCAGCACATCAGGTGTCCTATGGCAGGCACCTGTGGACAACGCTGGGTGAGCTCCTAGCATCCTTGCTAGATTGCAAGGCTACTAGACAGGCCATTCGCCTTTCCACCCAGGGCCTGGAGCTGGCAAGGCACCAATCAAGGGTATCTTACAACACCAGTGAGATAGCTTCCAGGCTGGTGGGAACAGTGGTCTGCATTTGGCAGATGGGATGGCTTCATCTTTCCAGGTTGTCACCCTTGGCCCGGTATAGAGTGTTGGCTTTGTGTTTCCAGGGGGCCCACTTTTTCTCCCACACTTTCAGGCGTGAGTAGGTGGGGCGAATTCCTCCTTCCAGGCCATGTAAAGTTCTGTCTGCCCCTGACCAACCTCGGGTCTCGCCAGACCCATGGGGGGGCCCTGTCTTTCTGTGGTCATCCCCCATAGGAGGCTGAGAAAAAAAACATTTTCCTCAGAGTAAGCTCACCTCCCTTTTGGGTGATAGTTTTGGTACTCTGACCCAATACTGTGACTGAATGGTGAAGACTGATTCTAGGAAGATATGAAAATTACATAGTCACCATAATTTTTCATCTTCCAGAATATCTTCACCATTTATTCACACCCCAGCCCTCTAATCTTACTTCGAGACACAACTCTTGAAGCAGGTTACACCATTAGGACTGAAGCCGGTGGGCATCAGGACCCCACGGAAAAATTCTAGCTAGCTATCTTCATGAGGACCGCCCGGCGTCGGTCCGCCTCCGGCGATCAGGTAGTATATGGCGGTCCATGTAGATTCCCCGTTCTTTCCCTGGCCGACTTGCATGTCTCGGACCCTTCAGTTCAGTTTCTAGCCAATGCTGCGGGTAAAAGTTTTTTCCCACGGAAATTCGCCTCTTCAATCAGCCTTTTCTCTGATGTCCTCTCTGACCTCCGGTCACTCCTCAAAGTGCGCCTGTGGGAAGCAGATCCCGTTCAAGGATCCGCACTCGGCCTGTGTCCGGTGCCTAGGCCCAGACCACGACACCCAGTCCTGCACCTTTTGCCAGGGTTTCAACAGCAGAACCCGGATCTGTTGCCAGAAGGCCCTCCAGGCGTTTCTGCTCGAGGAACAACTCAAGTCCATGGCTTCCAAGGGGGATTCTTCTCAGAAAGTCCACAAGCATGCTGAAAAGCATAGGGAGAAGGCTCCTTCCAGGTCCCCGTCTAGGGCCTCCGACTCGCGTAGCTCCGGCTCCAGGTCCGACTGCTCTCCTTCCTGGGCCAGCTCTCAGCCTCCCCCTGCTGCGGTGAGAAAATCTTCAGGCTCCTCTTCCCAGGCCAAGACTCCCAGGCCTTCTTCTTCCTCCAAGGCCCTTGCAAAGTCGGGGGACCGTCATCACCATCACAAGTCGGGTTCCCGCCATTCTGAACCCGACGTCAGGTCTACCTCCTTGCCTCCTCCTCCCCAGCGGAAGACCAAGGAGCTCACCTCACTCAAGAGGCCATTGGACCCGACGCCGGTTCGCCCGATGTCGGCTTCTCGCCACAGGTCCCCAGAGCCGTCGTCCGTCAGGAGACAGTCACCAGTCAGGCCAACTCATCACTGGACGCCGGTAGGGGAACCGGCGCCCGTTCCAATCGAGAAGAGGACCCCGACGCCTCCGACCGACGTCAGTCAGGAGACCATCACTGAGGAGGAGTTAACCCAGCCCGAGGACCAGACGGGCGACCCCGGTCCTGTTGAGACTCCCAGGGAACCCTCGCCGCATCCCAAGCCCCCTGTGGAGCCGACGCCGGGTCCCGACGACCGTCCATCGGCGCCTGGACCATAGTCGGGCCTTTCCTTTTCAGAGGTGAAGGAGCTTTTCACTTACTGGTGGGATACCATCAAAAAGGACATGGTCCCCACTCCTCCTACTCCGGTTGCTCCTCCGGTTCCTGCGCCCCCCGTCTCCATCTGGGTCTGCAGGCCGGTTACCTCCTCCCCAGGAGTCCAGGACCCCTCCAAGGAGGAGACTCGATAAAAGGAGACCTCCATCCAGATCCTCTTCTAGGTCACCCAGTCCCAAGAGACCCAGAAGACACCGCCATTCGCCTTCGACGGAGGACACAGGATCAGAGTTTTCTACATCCAGATCCCCATCTCCCCTCTCCAGACCCACGTGAGCTGCCAAAGTCTCCTCCGGATGACCCTTCGTTCTCGGATATCATGAGACACATCCAGGAGAACATGGGATGGGATCACGGAAGAGTTAGACCCGAAGGCTGCGCCTTGCAGTATCTTGGCAGAAGGACCCCAAGCCTGTGGTGGTGCCACCCTTGGTAGGCACTTTCGTGGACGTCACCAAGGCAGCGTGGAAGCGTCCACATTCGCTCCCGGAGATGCCGAAGAAAGCTGACCGCTTGTACAAGGCTCCAAGAGAAGACCAGTACTTGACTCAGCATCCTCAGGCCGACTCTCTGGTCATAACAGCCTCTCATGACCGGTCCGAGAGACCGCAACATCTGAGCACCCTGCCACCAGACCCAGAGTCCAAACAGCTGGACTCCATGGGTAGGCGCACGTATGCTTCCGCTACCTGCGCCATCAGATCACTGAATTATTTGACCCACATGGTGCAGTTCCAAAATGCCCTGTGGGAGCAGGGTCTGGATACGGCTGAGAAATTGCCGGAAGGTGAGCAGAAGGAGGAGATGTTACAGCTCCTCCGTGCAGGTTAGACCCAGGTGCTATGAGCCACACTATGATTCATGACTCTCGGCCCGAGCAGCAGCTTCAGGCGTATGCCTCCGGAGGCACTCTTGGCTCCGTGTCTCGAGTTTACCCGGACGTCCAGAAAACATCATGGGCGCCCAATCGAGGGAGAAGTTTTGTTTGGTAAACCCTCAGAAGATAATTACCAAACTCAAGAGGCGGAAGGCAGTGAGGTCGGTTCAGGCCATGTGCCGACCAAGCTTAGTTCCCTTTCGTAGGAACCAAAGCGATTCGTGGACAGGCATAGACACAACAGTCGCCCGTTCCACAGCAGAGGCTCCGGTTTCCATGAGGCCAGGAAAACAACCCACAGGTGAACCAGCGCGCTCGAAGCCAGTCCAGCCAGCGGGACCCTCAGCCGCCACAGCCTGACTCCTTCCGGCCCCGCCCCTCAGGATCAACGGGGCGTCATGGTCGGGGTCGCATTCATTCCTGCGGGATGGCAGACTATAACCACCGATAGGTGGGTTCTGAGTTGATCGGAAGAGGCCACTTTATAGAATTCGTGGAAAAGCCACCCTCGAGGCCTCCGTTGCTCTCCGGTACCGGGTCAGCACAAATCATTGATCAGGCAAGAGGTGCTCACGCTCCTGCAAAAGGGAGCAATAGAGTACATCCCAGAGAACCAGAGAGGACACGGATACTATTCCCACTTCTTCCTGGTTCCAAAGAAGACAGGGGACCTCCGTCCGATTCTGGACCTCAGCGACCTCAATTTGTCAGTCGCCTACAAAAGATTCTGCATGGTAACTCTTCCAGGTCTTATTCCCATGCTGAAGCAGGACGCCTTTTTAGCGTCTCTAGATATGCAGGACGCTTACCTGCACATCCATATAGCTCAGGCGCACAAGAGGTTCCTGCGCTTCGAGTTTCTCGGCCATCATCTTCAGTTCCGAGCCCTTCCATTCGGGCTGTCATCGGCACCCAGGGTCTTTACCAAATGCATGGCAGTCGTGGCAGCGTCTCTAAGGAGACAGGGCCATTATGTGTTCCCGTACCTGGACGATGGGCTTCTCATGGCTGCCTCCAGAGAGGCATTGTTACTGGCGATCCAGAGTACCCAGGACCTGTTTCGATCTCTGGGTATCCTAATCATCCACGAGAAGTCCCTCCTGGTACCGTCGCAGAAACTGCAGTTCATAGGCGCAGTACTGGACACCGTTCAGGGAAGAGCATTTCTTCCAGACGACAGAGTGGAGCGCATCAGATCCCTCATCAGGGAGCTTTCATCGAACAAGACCGCCCCAGCCAGGTCGGTCCTTCGCTTGCTCAGGCACATGGCTGCGGCCATTCCTACTGTCCCTTTCGCAAGGCTCCACATGCGGGTAACTCAGTGGATGCTCAAGGTGCAGTGGGACCAAAGGCAAGACCACATGCAGCGTCCGGTCAGAATCACGAATACCGCGATTCGAGACTGGCAGTGGTGGCTAGACCCAGGGACACGCTCTATGGGCGTCCCGTTCATAGCGCCGTCCCCGGAGGTAATCCTCACCACAGACGCCTCAGGTCTAGGGTGGGGAGCACACCTGGACGGGGTGAAGTCCCAGAGTACGTGGACCCCTCTGGAGGCCCACCTCCATATCAACGTCCTAGAGATGAGGGCGGTCCTTTATGCCCTGCAGGCCTTTCAGTCAGAAATCCTGCTGAGTACTCTCCTACTTCAGACAGACAACACGGCGGTGATGTATTACCTCAACAAACAAGGAGGCGCACACTCTTACCCCTTTTGCAGGGAGGCTTTGAGGGTGTGGGATTGGGTAATCCGACACGGCGCGAACCTGATCACAGTACATGTTCTCGGGGTGGACAACACAATTGCAGACGGCCTGAGTCGCTCCCAGGCCAGAGTCCACAAGTGGGAACTTCTCCAGGAGGTAGCAGAGGATCTGTTTCTTCGATTGGGAACTCCAGAATTGGACTTGTTCGCCTCCCCATCCAACGCAAAACTGCCCAATTTTTGCTCGCTAGATCCAGGGCCTGGTGTTTTCTGGTGAGACGTGTTGTCCCTCTCCTGGGCGGACAGATTCCTCTACGCTTTCCCTCCCTTCCTGTTGATCCAGAGAGTTCTTCTCAAACTACACAGGGAGCATGCAACAATGATCTTGGTGGCCCCATTCTTGCCCAGGCAGATCTGGTTCCCTTTGCTAATTCAGCTGTCCCGGGAACCTCCGCTCCCATTGCCATTCAGCTCCCACCTATTGTCTCAGGAGAAGGGTTCACTGGTCCACCCGGACTTACGCTCACTGAACCTGCACGCATGGCTCCTAGAGACATAGTCATCTTGCGTCACGGGGTCTTGCAAGAGGTTGCGGAAGTCCTTTCTGCAGCCAGAAAGCCGGCAACACATGCGATGTATGCCATGAAATGGCGCCATTTTTGTCTATGGTAGCAAGCACGCGGCCTTTCCCCTTTAGATTGTCCAGTGGAAGCGGAGTTAGAGTACCTGCTCTCCCTTTTCCGTTCGGGTCTCGCCTACTCCTCGATTAAAGTGCACCTCTGTGCCATTTCAGCTTATCACCTCCCGATGGGACAGTGCACAGTGGCACAATTAGATGCCTGTCGAGAATTCTTAAGAGGGGTGTTACATCTTAGGCCACCCATTAAGGACCCAGTGCCTCCTTGGGACTTGCTCTTTGTCTTGGAGCAACTCACGCTCCCCCCCTTTGAACCTGCCGTGGATTGCGAGCTGCGTTTTCTGTCGTGGAAAACGTTATTTTTGGTTGCTGTTACATCAGCGAGAAGAGTTTCTGAGCTTCAGGCTCTCATGTGCAAAGAGCCCTATTTGATTTTCCACCGGAACAGAGTATCCCTGAGGACGAATCCTAAATTTTTGCCTAAGGTGGTTTCCACACTCACTCTCAACCAGGATATTGACCTGCCGGTCTACTTTCCTAATTACTCTAACAGAGGAGAGGCGCTGCTTCACACCCTGGATGTTCACCGCAGCTTGAGGTACTACCTGAGCAGAACTAAGCAGCTTCGCACTTGAACAGCTTTTAAGTCTCCTTACACGAAAGGATGAAGGGCCAACCAGTATCCAAACAGTCCCTGTCTCGCTGGCTTGTCCAGTGTATCTCATACTGTTATGATATCAAACAAAAGCCCCTCCCGGAATCAGTCCGGGGCCATTCCACTAGGGGTGTGGCCACCTCCTTTGCAGCACTTCGAAACGTCTCCACTTCTGCCATTTGTGCTGCAGCCACTTGGAGCTCTGTACATAGCTTTATCAGGCATTATAGCCTGGACATCGCTTCACGGCGAAGAGCAGGCTTCGGCCTGGCTGTGCTACAGGGTCTCCTGTCCTAGATTCAGGACCTGGAATGTTCCTTCCAATTTCCTCCTCCCAGAGTGTTTGCTAGCGCTATTGCTTTGGAATCAGTCCTAATGGTGTAACCTGCTGCAAGAGCTGTGTCTCGAAGTAAGATAGTACAGTTACATAAGAACTTACCGTAACAGTAGATCTTCGAGAACAGCTCTTGCAGCAATTCTCCGCCCACCTTCCCCTTGGAGGAGGCACGGCTAAAGCCTTTGCCAACAGGGATTTTACCCTTTTGTCTTCTGACGGTGGATCCTCGGTCTCCCATTCCAATGTCAGCCTGCGGCGAAGTCTCAGCGGAGAACTGGGGAATCTGTGGACGCCCCATATATACTCGCCTGGCGTTGGAGGCGGGACCCGGCGTCGGGGGCGGTCCCAGCTGAAGATAGCTAGCTAGAATTTTACCTGGGGTCCTGATGCCTGCCGGCTTCAGTCCTAATGGTGTAACCTGCTGCAAGAGCTGTTCTCGAAGATCTACTGTTATGGTAAGTTCTTACGTAACTGTACTTTCCCCACTCACAAATGGCCAGGCATCTGGCAGGTCAATTTGTTTCTCTCTTTCTCTTCCCTGTCCTCTTTTTCCCTGTCTTCTTGCTCTTGTCCCCCTTTTGGTTTTGAGCCTGGTATAATGCACACACACACGCACACACAAAACGATGCTTTAGAAGGGGTTTTTCTTTGCGTTGCCTGCTGTTGTGTTCAGCTCATAATATTGAGAAAAAAAGGAAAAGAAAAAAAAGGAGGGGATACGCACAGAAGGCTCTTCTGATTTTCTTTTTACAGAGGGTCTCTGCAAACAGCCTTGCCTTTAGCCAGTTACCCTTTGGGGCCAAGCTTTATTTTATTTTCTGTAAGGGAGCAAGAGTAGCCCTTTCTATCTTTTTCTTGTTTTTCCTATTAAAAAAAAAAAAAGCCAGAAATTATACAAAAAAGGAAAACAGAGTGTAATGAGAAACCTTTTCTAGGGACAGGGATATGACCGATGTACAATCCACACTTTTGGCAGTTTTCCTTTCCCCTTCAAATTCTGCCGGAACATCTTCAAGCTGGTTCCTCTCACCCACCTGGGTAGTAACTCCCCTAGCATCGGCCTGTGATGTCAGATCTTCCTTTCCGCTGGAAGAAGGAGCTTCCCTCATCGCTCTCACGCTGAGTAGGCCCTTTGCTTATTAAAACTTCGAGTTTATAAAAAGTCTCGTCTTTAAGTGACTCCTTCTCATCATCCATTATGGGTGAAGTTGGCTCTGGGATTCAGGAAATGCGCCTGCTGGCAGAAAATGTGTCTGGATCCACACAGCATGTGCATTTACTGCCTGGGCCACAAACACGATCCCAAGGCTTGCAGCCTATGCCACACCACACCCTGCATCCGTCAACCTGAGAAGACCAGCACGCTTGCCTTCTGTGGAGATATCCAGATGACTGGGATCCTCCTGTTAAGTCCAAGGACTCCCATTGGGTGGTCTCCGCAGCTGCAGGGTCCACCGAACAGCTCATGGCATTTGAAAAAGCTGCAGCCCATGCTGCAGCACAATCTTCCTCGGCTACAGCCTTTTTGCTGCTCTCCTTGGGTGCCTCCTTCATGGGGGAGTTCAGGGATTTGTGCCAGGCCCTTCCCACCCATGGGCAGGGTCCCCTCCTCATGCACTCAGTCTAAATCGAAGAAAGGGTCTTGTCATCAATCGTGGGATCATGAGCACTCTAGGGCCTCAAATTCCCATGCTTCCTCGGAGGTTCTGACTTTGGTTCATTCTTCGGCCCAGGCTGCCGGCTACACGGTCTCCCCATCGGGCCAGTTGGTCGAGATGCAGGTCAATCTTCCAGCCGAGATTTTTCTCAAGCCGGTCGACCAGTTGTCACAAGACGAGATACCTCCTTATCTAGGACTCGGGTCCTGCCTCTCACCTCCCAAGGAGGGATGGACCAGTTTGCTGATCCGCCACCTCTCACACAGGATCTTCTGGACCAGGAGGACACTCTGCTCTCATCGGCCTCCTCTGAGACTCGCTATTGGCAGCCTCAACATTCGAGGTCACGGTCCCGATCCCATAGCCCCGAGTCAAGCAACCCGCATCAGCATCGATGCTTGTGCTCTCGGCATTCGGGCAAGTACATGGCGCTCACCATAGAGACCGCAGCCTTCCCTGCTTCTGCAGGAGTCAACTCGACAGGAACCATTTCGGCCTGCCTCGGCCTCTCCACCAATTTTGGTGGAGCCGCCTCCAAAACAGCTGAAGTCCAGCTCTCTGTCAAGGAGGCCACTTGACGCCGGGACTTCTCATTGGCTGTTGGTCCTTCATTGCACCGACCCGACCCGTGGGGTCAGTGGGGACTTTGGCGGTCGACCTTTTTAATGAATCCTCGGAGTCTGAGGGCTCCTCCTTGCACTTTCATGCAGACGTGGAGTCAGCTGAGGATTTGTCGTCGGAGCAAGGCCCCACTTCCTTCATGGGTCTTCTCCATCCGATCTCAGAGTCCACGGGTCTCCCAATGGAGCCTGTCCAGAAGCGGGCTTGGTACCGCTCACTGAGATTCTAGACCAGGGCAACTCCCCTATAGAAGCCTTCCCTGTCACTGAGGCCATTCTTGGCCCTGCACTGGAGCTGTGGCAGCATCTGGCCACTTGTCCTTTGCCATCAGCCTTGATGGACAGCAGGTATGCGGTCCCTTTCGGGATTCACGGAGCACCCCTCGGCTGAGGGTCTGGTGGTCGACTCTGTGTTTCGGCACACAGGCAACATGGGAGATGTTGATAAGTCTTCTGACAAGGAGTCCAAGAAATTGGACCACATGGCCAAAAAGGTCTGTGCTGCCTCTTTTCTCGGCCTTCGGCAAGCAAGTTCGGCCCTTTTAATGGCCCACTTGGCCCAAGCCCATCTGGGCACACTCGATGAGGTGCTTCCTCATCTCCCAGCAGAGTTACAGACCACAGTCAAGCAGGTTTGGAATCAAGGCCAAGCAGTGGCTAAGCAGCAGCTCAAGACTGCCATGGACATCGGCAACTCTTGTGCTCATTCTGTGGCGGCCACACTTACCATGCACTGCAGAGCTTGGCTGAGGATCTCGACCTTTACTGCAGATACCCAGCACAAGCTGGCAGATGCCCCTTTCTTGAGCACTGACTTGTTCGGGCCTGGGGTCGAGAGGCACCTCACCCGCATTGAAAATTCCAGTGCCACCCTGGACCCGGTGACTTCTGCCCACAGGGGTCCCAAGGGCTCTAAACAGCAGAAGAAGAATCCCTTTCGGACCCTCTCTGCCCCTGTGGCCAAACCAGCCCTGTCTCATGCTAGACAGCAAGCTCAGGCTTGGCATCCCTGACCAAAGTCAGTGATCACAGTTGTCAGGAAGCCAGGAGGTAGGGGGCCCAGCGGCTCCTCAGCCGGTCCTTCCTCCGCCTCCAAGCCTGCCCAGTGATGGGGTGGGGTGCCTCCCCCATGCCCATCCTGTCTCCCCTGGGTCCTCCCATGGGGGGCCGGCTCTGCCACATTCTTTCTGCTTGGTCCGCTGTCACCACGGACAGATGGGTCCTAAGAGTGGTCGGTCAGGGTCTGCCTCTGGAATTCTAGGCTTACCTGCTTTGCCAAGCCCATGCCCCACAGGAGACCATAGTGTCTGTCGACATCCTGTCGGCCCTTCAGGACAACATCGCCCAGCTTCTCCGCAAGGAGGTCGTAGCCCCTGTCTCAGACCCTCCAGTACAACCAGGGTTTGCTCCAGGTACTTCCTGGTGCCAAAACAGACGAGGGGCTAGCACCCCATCTTAGATCTGCACTACCTGAACAAGTTTCTCAGGCCGTGCACCTTCAGGATGGTCACTCTGTCTCAGATCATACCATCCCTTGAGCAGAACATGCGGTTTTGCTCTAGATCTTCAGAACGCATTGTTTCACGACCCAGTCTGTCCCACTCCCGGTTTCTTCGGTTCCGCGTAGAGGGGATCCTCTACAAGTTCCAGGCCATGCCATTCAGCCTGTCCTCGGCCCCCAGGGTCTTCACCAAATGCATAGCAGTTTACCTGAGGCGCCAAGGAGTCCAGGTATACCCCTACCTGGATGACTGACTAATCATGGGTCCCTCCAGGCAGGAGATGGAGAGGTTCAGGAATCTGGCCCTCCAGATCTGCGTCTCTCTTGGCCTCCTGGTCAACGAGGCTGCGCTTGACATCGCAGGTGATTCATTTCATCAGGGTGGAGCTTGACTCTTGCAGAGCCAGAACTGGGCTTCTGACAGACAAGGCAAAGGGTCTCTCTTCCTTTGCCTGATCATTTTGGGTTGGGCAATTGTGCCCTGCTCTGGACTTCCTGTGCCTCCTGGGATACATGGCGGCATGCACCAGCATGGTCCATTGGACCCTCTGGAGAATGCACTCCCTGCAGTGGGAGCTGGTCCGCCAATGGTCTCAGCTCAAGGGCCACTTCGATCAGCTGGTCACTGTGACCCAGCAGATGTGGTATGCCCTCCAGTGGTGGTTAGTCCCGGAATGTCTGCAGGAAGATATCCCATTTGTCCTCCCAGAGACGATGATCATCCTGATGACCAGTGCCTCCATCATGGATTGGAGTGCCCACCTTGGGGAACACAGAGTCCATGGGCTCTGGACCCCTGAGGAGTCCCGGTGCCACATCAAACTGCTGGCGTGCCGAGCAGTTTGGCTGGCGCTGACTGCTTTTGCTCCACACATCTCGGATTAGGTCATTCAGGTCCAGATGGACAACACCACGACTATGTACTACCTCAACAAACAGGGCGGGACACACTCCTTTCTTCTGTGCAAGGAAGCTCTTCATATTTGGACCCTCTTGTGCAGCCTGGAGGCCGATCTCCTGGCCATCCATGTGGCCGGTGTCTCCAACCAGCTGGTGGACACTTTCAGTCAGTGTGGGCGAGGCATCTCACTAGTGGTCTCTCTACCCGGAGGTAGTACACAGTTTGTTCTCCCTGTGGTGTACCCCTCTGGTGGATCTGTTTGCCTCCTGGGAGAATGCACAACTGAGGCTGAACTGTGCCCACCTCCCTCATCAGGGAACACTGCAGGGGGATGCCTTCTCCAGACCCTGGACCCCAGGCCTTCTTTATGCCTTCCCTTCATTTTCTTTGATCCACAAGGTGTTGCTCAAGGCGAGGAGGGACAAGGCATGGATGACCCTGGTGGCTCTGGACTGGTCTCGCCAGTTCTGGTACCCTGATCTCCTCAGTCACAGCAGCAGGCTCCCGAGGCATCTCCCTCTACACTCAGATCTGCTCTCTTGCAGTCAGGAGAAGGTTTTCCATCCGGACCTTCAACCTCTGCACCTGACAGTCTGTTTCCTGAGCGGCTAGAGTTCCAGGCTTTGGGTCTTTCCGTAGATGTCCTCATCGTGGTCGAGGCTTCTCGGAAGGAGTCAACCCGAAAATGCTATGCCTTTTAAATGGAAGAGGTTCTCCATTTGGTGCCAGGGCATGAGGCTTGACCCCTTATCTTGTCTGGCTAGCATTCTCGACTACCTTTGGTTCCTCTCTCAGTCGGGCTTTCGGCCGTCGACCCTTAAGGTGCACCTGGCTGCCATCTCTGCTTACCAGATGTGGGCCAGTACGCAGTTGGTGGCACAGGAGAAGATGGTCTGGTGCTTTTTTAAAGGCTTTGACCACATTTCCCCACCAGTCCGTGAACCACCACCACCTTGGTACTTGTTGCTAGTGTTGGCAAAGCTCATGGGCAAGCCATTCAAACCAATGCACAAGTGTGAAATGTCTCACCTGTCATGGAAGATTGCCTTCCTGGTGGCTATCACGTCGGCCAGAAAGATTAGTGAACTCCAGGTGCTCTCGGAGTCTTCTTACCTGGTCTTCCACAGGGACACGGTCATCCTTCATCCCAACCCAAAGTTTCCCCCGAAGGTAGTATCGGATTTTCACATTAGCCAACTGATTAATCTTCCAGTGTACTTCACCAGCCACACCTCAGAGGCCGAGCAGAGGCTTCATATGTTGGACCTGCTGCAAGCACTAGTCTACTATAAGGACCACACGGCTGGAGTTCGGGAGAGGTTCACCAGCTATTTGTCACCTACACTGAAGCCGCATCTGGCAGACCGGCAGATAAGTGGATGATTGGCAGTTGGATTGTTTCCTGTATAGACCTCTGCTATAGGTTGGTGGGTAGGGAGCCTCCCGTAGGGCTAAGAGCTCATTCCACCCACCATACCGCTGCCTTGGTGGCTGCTTCCAGCGATGTCCCTATCCAGTAAATCTGCAGAGCTGCTACTTGGAAGTCCACACACCTTTATTTCCCACTACCACATCGACCTTGAGTCACGCTAGGATGCTTGTTTGGGGGCCTCAGTTCTCCAATCTCTGTTCTCTAAATAGGGGTTGTGCACCATGCCCCTTCCTCCCGAAGAACTGCTAGGAATCTGCCAGAAGTGTGGAGTGTACATCATATCCACACCCCTAGAAAAACAGGTTACTCACCAGTAACAGTAGATCTTCCACGGAATGGTCTCTTGCAGTAAGTCATGACTTCTGGGAGTTCCCCGCAGGTGGCGCTATCACACAGCAGCTTCTTCCAGCAGTCTCTATATCAGGAACCACCCACACGACCTCACTTTCTGGGCTGTGCCTTTAAAAGTGGGTGGGTCCTGGCAGTCTCCGTTCATTTTCCAACCGGCTTCAGCTCGCACAGCAGCTAGAACAATCTTTTGCAGGCAGTCTTTGACGAGAACAGAACCTACAAACAACTTGAGATGACCTGGAACAAGGCACCATTTTGATATACTTTGGCCAAGAGCCTTATGTGATGACCTGAAAACATAAGGTTACACACATTATGGAAGAAAAAACTTCCCTATTGCAAACTCAGGGGGCTCGTGCCAACGGCCCCAGAACCACTGAGTCTTCCTCAAGAAATAAAAAAGAGAAGGAAATACCTTCATTACAAGTCCTGCCTGACCGTGATCTAACGGTCTAATTGGCTAACAAGACCTCTTCAAAGAGGCACTCTTCGTCGACGGGATCTTCAAAGAGGCACTCTTCAACAGGAGACAAAGCCCCATCGACACAAGGCAAGCTACCTCCTCTTCGTCAAAGGGACATAGAAGATCAACCTTTTCACACAAAGGTAACTATTCCCTGTCGACAAAGCACTATGCTTCCAAAGCTTCCCCGTCGATGAGGCTATATCTACCGTCGACGACAGGGATGCCTCCACAGCCTCCGTCGACCAGGCACACTCCCCCTCGATGGAGATACTCAGGGGACCCTCTCTGTCGACGCGGCTCCCTCCCCCGTCAACGGAGCATACTCTCTTCTCTTCATCATCAATGACACTGCATCCACCGTCGACGGAACATGCTCTTCATTATCCACCGTCGTCAAGGAGCACTCCACCATCGATGGGACATGCTCTCCCTTATCCATCATCAACGGGAGAGGTTTCACCATCAGTGGAGCATGCTCTGCATTACCCACCATCGACGAGACACCTTCCACCGTCCATGGAGCATGTTCTCCCCTTATCCATCATTGACGGAGCATGTTCTCCCTTATCCACCATCAACGAGACACCTTCCACCGTCGATGGGGTATGCTCTCCCTTATACACCTTCGACGGACATGATTTCCCTCATCCATCGTTGACGGGAGTTATTCCACCATTGACGGAGCATGCCTTTCATTATTCATCGTCGATGGGATACATTCCACCGTCAACTGAGCTTGATTTTCACCATAAAACAACACATTTAAAGGCATATACTCCATTAATAGGGACTCCTATGGAGACATCAGCTCATTATAAAGATATTTCGAAATATACTTATCATGACCCTCCAGCAAGTCAGGTGGGGTCCTGAGCCACCGAATGTTGCGACAAACGGGTGTCCATTGCTCACATGTATGATACTCAGCCATCATTTCATGATGTCCGCCCTCCAACTAAACACCTTGAATCATACTATCATGAGGTACAAACTGACCCTCCACTCGCGTTGACTTCACATTTACAGGGTTCAGACCCCAATTATGTGGACTTACCCTCGTCGCAGATACCACATATGGAACTTATTATAAATAAAGTTCTACAGTCTCTGGGTTTTAATCAAACATCTGATATACCAGTACAACCTTACTCCCAGACCGTGTCTCCGACTCCACCAAAATAAGCGCATAATGAGCTTGACCAGTCCCCTTCACTTCCTCCTCCTGAACATACAGAGGCTTACTATTCAGACAATGAGTCTCATAATGTTACAGAACCCACCAAAGACACACATTATGGTGGTTCCCCTGATGACCGGGACATAGATTCCCCTTATTCTATTCCATCTTCTTGGGATGACGATGTGATTCGGCCTCTCAAGGTCGCTTCTCCACCTGATGACCCATCATTTACTGATATGATGATGCAAATACAAAAGATCATGGGGTTTTCCACAACATAACAAGATACATTAAGTAAAGACATGGCAGAGTATTTGGATCTTCCGATGGAGCCCATATGGGCAATTCCCCCTTTCGTACTGAAATTTAAAAATGCGATCAATGAAGCTTGGGGCCATCCTATAGCTGCAAACGCTTTACCAGGTAAAGCAGACCGACTTTATCAGGCTCCATTATTTATCAAGTACACCCACTGCAGATTCAGTGTTCATCACTGCTGCTCATGATCGCACTAATAAGCCAAAATATACAAGCATAGTACCCCCTGAAAGAGATTCCAGACGCTTTGATCATCTGGGGAGAAAAGTATTTGCTTTAAGCACCTTGACTATTCGAATCATGAATTATGTGGGACACATGCTGAAATATCAGCGCACATTAGGCACTTCTGCATTAACTGTTCTTGATGCATTACCCACATCTCGTGAAAAGGAGCAACTAATATCGATGATTAATACAATCACATCTCTCTCCCGACACCTCTTAAGGTCGGGTTATGATATAGCCGATACATCGGCCAGGCTTTCAGCCACAGGCATTGTAATACGCCACCAAGCATGGCTTAGACTTTCCGGCCTTGTGCCTGATGTACAGCAAAAAGTGGCAAACGCCCCTTTTTTGGGGGATAAGTTATTTGGCCCTGGAGCACAAGCCATATAGAATAATCTACAAACCTCAGGTAGGCAATTGAGAACGGTGCAGAGCCTATACTGTAAATAACGTCCTCAATATAAATACCCATACAAGTCAAGAAACTACTATAACGAAAAAGGTGATTTTTAGAGGCAAGGGTCGTATAACAAGAGGTACATATAATACCCAGGGACTTCCAAGGAACTGCCCGCCTCGAGGTGGATGCCTTTGCCTCTTGATAATGTCTAGACTTTACCCCGTTCTCCTCCCTTTGGCCTCGGAGACGTTGTGGCGGCATTATTATCTTTTATATTGAGGCCTACACCATGAGGCTCTGACACATCTAGCCACTACAAACAAGGTTTCCACCTTATTATACATCAGGCGACTTTTTTCTGTATATTGAATGAAATATTTTCTGGAGATATCATTGTAATGGGTCATTGCAACCATCACATCGGGGTACCTCCGAACCCATTTAGTGGCGGACCTTTCGTCCCAACCTCAAACTGGGTTCCTACTGATGAAGACATCTGACGACATTCTACTGTAAATTAAATGTAATACTTTATGGAGGTATCATTGTAACGGGTCATTACGACCATCACATCGGGGTACCTCCGATCCCGTTTAGTGGCGGATCTTTCATCCCAACCTCAAACTGGGTTCCTACTGAGGAAGAAACCTCTCCCTACTATTCATTACATTATGATAATAATGACTGGACTATGGCTAAGTGGTGCCATGCTACCCCTATTAGTATGACCAGATAACTACACCTCTAATACGAATATGATTTTCATATTTCTAATACCTTTTAGACATCGGACTTCTAACTCATACAAGGCTAGCTCTTCTTCTGGTTCTCCCCAGTTGGACATAACTGCTTGGGAATCTCCCAGAAGTAATGACTTACTGCAAGAGACCATTCTGTGGAAGATGGATCAGTTACGTAAGACCTTACCGTAACAGTAGATCTTCTAGAAATGTCTCTTGCAGTAAGTAGTTTCCCACCCACCATCCCCCTGCCGTTTGTAACAGGGAAAACACAAATAGAGTTGGGATGCTCTGGTACCTCAGTTCCCCTCAGTCCCTCGCCTACACGAGCTGAAACCGGCGGGAAATGGAGACTGCCAGGAACCACCCACTTTTATAGGCATAGCCCAGGACATGAGGTCGTGTGGGAGGTTTCTGGTATAGAGACTGCTGGAAGAAGCTGCCGTGTGATAGCGCCACCTGCGGGGAACTCCCAGAAGTAATGACTTACTGCAAGAGACATTCCTAGAAGATCAGCTGTTAAGGTAAGGTCTTACATAACTGATCTTTCTAGGAGTGCTACATGATGTACATCCACACTGACCCACCCAGCCTCCCTTGGCAAGTGGCACACCGATTTTGCTTCCAGTGGGCAAGATCTGATGTCACGGGGAGGTGCTAGGGGACTTACCACCCAGCTGGATGGAAGGGGCCAGCTTGAAGACGCTTAGCAGAATGTAAAGTGGAATGGAACACTGCCAGAAGTGTGGCTGTACATCTTATACCACTCCTAGAGCTACTGTAACAGGTGAGTAACCTGTTTTTCTAGGGACGTGGATATGATGTTCTATCCACACTTTCTGGCATTGTCCTTTCCCCTTTAAACCTTGCCGGAAGTCTTCAAGCTGGCTTCTTCCATCCACCCGGGTGGTATAACCCTCGGCTCCACCCCATGACACTAGATCTTCCTTTGCGCTGGAAGAAGCAGGTTCCCTCTGTACCGCTCCTGCGTTGAGTAGGCCCTGGCACTCAAATCTTTGGATTTACTTCCAAAACTTAAACTCATCAGAGTTTCGTCTTCAGCTCGATCGTGACCGTGATGGAGGACCAGTCCTCACCCCAATTTCAGTAGTGCCCATGCGGGCAAAAGATGTTGCATACCAACCCGCACGCTGCCTGGGGCACGAGCACGATCCCCTGGCTTGTGAGATCTGCCGGTCATTTCACGTGTCGGTCGTCAAAGACTGTCTTGCCCGGCTGAAGTTGATCCGCCAGCAAAAATGACATCCGCCGGTCAAATCCAAGGACGCCCATTGGGTGGTCTCCGCAGCTGCGGGGTCCATCGAGCAGCTTATGGCCTTTGAAGAGGAGGCGGTTCAGGCCGCCGCACAGTCCTCCTCAGCTTCGGTCTTTGAGCCGCTCAACTTGGGCTGCACTTATTCGGGCTCCTTCAAAGAGCTGTGCCAGTCTCTGCCGACCAAGGGAGAGGGCCCTTCGGGTTCGCGCAGCTCTCGATCTCACAAGGAGGAGTCCAGGAAAGAAAAGATGACTCACCATTAACGTTCTGCCGCTGGCTTCACGGTGCCGTCAGTCCATCCGGTCGAAACACCGGCCGACAGTGCAGCAGAAATTTATTTGACCCAGTGGACCGATTGTCGTCCAAAGAGGCCAACAACTCCTTGTTCAGGACTCCGGACCTGCCGGTGACCGTCGAAGAGTTGGCTCAGCTCACAGAGCTGGACCCTCCGGTCACCAACATAGACCAGGAGGAGCTGTGGCACTCCCGCCTCCCTCTGAGATCCCCCGTCAGCACCTCCGGTGGCCGAGGTCAAGATCTTGGTCTTCCTCATCCTCTGGGGCGAGCAGGTCCCACCGGCGTCAATGGTCTCGTTCTCGGCACCATGGGAAGCAGCGCCATTGCTACTCATCCTTGTCTTCCTTGGGTGAACTGCATCAATGCTACTAAGACCTAATGTGGCAACAGTTGGTGTTGTCCAGTCCGAAGCTGACCCTGGCTCCCACACCAGCCATCACTTGGCTGTCGCCCGACAGGCCGACACTGATGCCCCTGGCAGGGGCCGGTCAGCACCACTTCTCCATCTGTGGAGCCACTACAGACCGCCTCAGTTCGGCCGAAATTGGCCTCTCCACTGATGTGATGGAGCTGCCGCCCCAACAGCCACCAACCAGCACTCCGACTAAGGAGTCGGGGCCGGCTCAGGGACTTCCCCATTGGCTATCAGTCACTCTTAACACCTGAGTGCCCGGAGTGACTTGGGTGGTAGGCTGCTCTATGCGGACTCCTTACTGCACTTCCATTCAATCGACATAGACTCGGGGGGGAACCTTTTGACGGAGGAAGGACTCATGTCCTTCATGGACATCCTCCATCTCATCTCTGAGTCCACGGGGATGAAATTGGAGCCCAACCAGAAGCGGGTTTGCCATCCCCTCACAGATTCTGCATAAAGGGAACTCGACCCTGCCCTGGAGCTCTGGCAGTGCCCACCAGTAGCCTCTTGGGTTCCATGGAGCACCCTTGAGAAGAAGGCTTGGTGGGAGACTCTGTTTCGGCATGCGGGCATTTCGGGGGATGTCGATAGACTACCTTATAAGGAGTCCAAAAAATTGGACCACTCGGCGAAAAAGGTTTGTGCTGCCTCCTCACTCGGCCTCTGCCAGGCAAGCTCGGCCATTGTGATGGCACACTTCTCTCATGCCCTTCTGGGCTCTCTGGATGAGGTGATCCTTCATCTTTCTGTGGACCTCCAGACTACAGTCAAGCTGGTCCGGGACCAGGATCGGTGTTGTGGCCAAACTGCAACTGCAGACGGCGCTGGATATTGGGGATTCCTGTGCCCGCTTGGTGGCGGCCACAGTTGCCATGTGCCGTGGGGCTTGGCTGAGGATCTAGACCTTTACAGCAGAAACTCAGCACAAGCTGGCAGACATCCCATTTTTGGGCACCAACTTGTTTGGGCCCAGTGTGGAGGGACACCTCTAGCGTATCGAGAAGTCCACTGCCACCTTGGACTCCATGACATCCGCCCAGAAGGATCCCAAGGGCTCCAGTCAGCAGAAGCGTAAGCCCTTTCGGCCCTCCACTCCTGCGGTGAAACCAGACCAGCATCAGTCTGGCCAGCAGGCTCAGTCCTGGCAACCAAGGCCCAAGTCAGTAGCCTCAGTGGTCTGAAAGCCCAGGGGAAGGGGACCCTGTGGCTCCTCAGCTGGATTCTCTTCCTCCAAGCCTGCTCAGTGACGGGATGGGGGTACCACCCTCATGCCTGTCACTCCTCCCTTGGGTCCTCCTGTGGGGGACCGGCTCTGCCACTTTCTTCCTGCATGGTCCACTGTCACCATGGACAGGTGGGTTCTGGAAGTGGTCAGTCAGGGTCTGCCTCTAGAGATCGAGTAGTACCCTCCCAGCCGAGCCAGTGCCCCATGGGAGGACTTTGTATCTGCAGACACTTGGTTGGCTCTCCGAGACAACATAGCCCAACTTTTCTGCAAGGAGGTCGTGGTCAGAATTGTGGATCCTCCAGAACACCCAGGGTTTGTCTCCAGGTACTTCCTGGGACCAAAGCAGACGGGGGCCTGGCGTGCCATTCTAGATCTGCATGACCCGAATAAATTTCTCAGGTTCCACACTTTCAGGATGGCAACTCTGTCCCAGATCATACCATCTCTGGAGCAAGACGTGGTTTTGCTCTCTCTATCTTCAGGACGCGTTCTTTCACGTCCCGATCCATCCATCCCACCAAAGGTTCCTCGGCTTCTGAGCCGAGGAAACCCTCTATGAGTTCCAGGCCATGCCTTTCGACCTCTCCTCGGCCCCCAGGGTCTTCATCAAATGCATAGCAGTGGTGGCAGCTTATCTGAGGCACTGAGGAGTCCATGTGTGCCCCTACCTGGACGACTGGCTGATAGCAGGTCTCTCCAAGCAGGAGGTAAAGTGGTCCAGGGACCTGGCCTTCCAGACCTGCATTGACCTTGGCCTCCTGGTCAACGAGGCCAAGTGGGAGCTCGTACCTTCGCATGTGATCAGCTTCATCGGGGCAGAGCTTGATTCTTGTCGAGCCAGAATCCGGCTCCTGGCGGACAGGGAGGAGATTCTCTCCTCCTTTGCCCAGTCATTTCTGGTTGGGCTCTTGCGCCCTGCCCAGGACTTCCTGCGCTTTCTGGGTTACATGGCAGCCTGCACCAGCGTGGTCCGATGGGCCCGCTGGCATATATGCTTACTGCAGTGGGAGCTGGCCAGCCAGTGCTCTCAGCGCAAAGGTCACTTCGACTAGCTGGTCAGTGTGACCCAGAGGATGTGGGACGCCCTCCAGTGGTGGTTAGTCCCAGAGCATCTGCAGGAAGAGATCTCATTTGTCCGACTCGAGCCGATGGTCATCCTGATGACCGACGCCTCTCTCACGGGCTGGGGTGCCCATCTGAGGGAACACAGAGTCCACGGGCTCTGGACCCCCGAGGAGTCCCGATGCCACATCAACCTGCTGGAGCTCCGAGCAGTCCAGCTGGTGCTGACTGCCTTTGCTCCATTTGTTCGGGGTCAAGTGGTTCAAGTCCAGACAGACAACACTACGACCATGTACTACCTCAACAAACAAGGCAGAACACACTCCCTGCCTCTGTGCAAGGAAGCCCTCTGCATTTGGACTCTCATGCGCAGGCTGGAGGTGGATCTCCTAGCCTTCCGTGTGGCAGGAGCCTCCAGTCAGCTGGTAGATGCCCTCAGATGGGTGGGCAAGATGTCTCACGAGTGGTCTCTCCATCCGGAGGTAGTTCATAGTCTGTTCTCCCAGTGGGGCACTCCTCAGGTAGACCTGTTCACCTCCAGGGAGAACGCACAGCTGAAGCAGTATTGTGCCCTCCCCCCCCCCCCAGCAGGGAATGCTGCAGGGGGATGCCGTCTAGAGGCCGTGGACCCCAGGCCTCTTCTGTGCCTTCCCTCCACTTCCCTTGATCCACAAGGTGCTGCTCAAGGTTGGGAGGGACAAGGCACAGGTGATCCTGGTGGCTCTGGACTGGCTCCGCCAAGTTTGGTACCCCGTTCTCTTCAGCAACAGGGTCCCAAGGCTTCTTCCCATACGCCCGGACCTGCTCTCAGTCAGGGGAAGGCACTCCACCTGGACCTTCAATCCCTGCACCTGACAGCCTGGTTCCTGAGCGCCTAGAGTTCTAGACTTTGGGTCTCTCCGAAGATGTCCTCACTGTCATGGAGGCACTAGAAAGGAAGCTACCAGAAAATGCTATGCCTTCAAATGGAAGAGATTCTCCATTTGGTGTCAGGGCAAGGGGTTGGACCCTTCGACCTGTCCAGTGGCTAGCATTTTGGACTACCTGTGGTGTCTCTCTGGCAGCCACCTCTGCTTACGGTGAACGGGCTGGTCAGCAGTCGGTGGCACAGGAGAAGGTTGTCTGGAGCTTTTTCAAAGGCCTAGATCACATTTTCCCTCCAATGTGAGAACCACCACTGTAGGACTTGTTACTGGTTGTGGCAAAGCTCATGGGCAAGCCATTAGAACCGATGCACAGGTGTGACATGTCTCACCTGTCATGGAAGACCACCTTCCTGGTGGCTATCACGTCAGCCAGAAGGATCAGTGAGCTCCAGATGCTCTCGGTGGAGTCTTCTTACCTGGTCTTCCTCAGGGACAAGGTTGTCCTGCACCCCAACCCGAAGTTCCTGCGGAAGGTTGTGTCAGAGTTTCACCTGAACCAGGTGATGACTCTTCGGGTGTTCTTCCCAAATCACACCTCGGAGGCCGAACACAGGCTCCATACTCTGAACCTGAGGCGAGCGCTCCTTACTACAAAGAGCGTACAGCTGGAGTTCTGGGAGAGGTTCGCCAGCTGTTTGTCAACTACGCTGAAGACCTGGCAGACCTGCAGCCAAGTAGATGATTGGCAGGTGGATCACTTCTTGCATTGATCTCTGCTATAGGTTGGCAGGTAGGGAGCTTCCCGGAGGGCTATGGGCTCATTCCACCCGCCATACTGCTGCTTCTAGGGACATCCCTATCCAGGAAATCTTCAGGGCTGCTACCTGGATGTCAGCACACACCTTCATTTCCCATTATCACATTGACTTAGAGTCACGCTGGGATGCTGGTTTTGGGCCTCAGTTCTCCAATCCTTATTTCCTAGACAGGGTGTGCGCCTTGCCTCCCTCCTTTCGGAGAACTGCTAGGAGTCTGCCAGAAAGTGTGGAAAGAACATCATATCCACATCCCTAGAAACACAGGTTACTCACCTGTAACAGTAGTCCTAGGAAGCCTTAAGCTCTGTTTTAGAGCTACTGTAAGGGAGGTGTGTGTTTCCACCGTAAGAGGAACACAGAAGCTGATTGTTGAAGTGGTGGAGACCGCTGTTACTGGTCCAAGTGCCCCATCCCTTAGGGGATGGGGGGGGGGGGAAGGTTTGCCTGTTTTCCAGGGGCAGCCCTCCTGGTTCCGGCTAAGGGAAGAAGCTGCCTTTTTCAAGTTGTGCTGCGGCACCAGAAGCTGTGGGAGAGGAATTCCTGTGAGGAATTGCCTGTTGGGCACCTGCAACCAAAGGGTGAGTTCGCTCTGACAGAGGGCCAGTGTTTTTCACCTGAACTGTTGGAACGTGGGGCTTGGACTACTTAATCTGTAGGAGGTCTAGTGTAATAGACATTGGCGGTTAATTCAAGTAGGTTCAAGTCCAGCACAAAAACTGAAGTAAAGTGGGGATTGGACTGCTTAATCAGTGGGGGGCCTAGAGCAATGGGCTAAGCCAAGTAAAAGTATGTTCAAGTCCAGGACAATGGGAAAGCAAAACAAGTAGAGGAAATGTGACATACATTTAGCCTTAATCTACATTGCCAAGCTTTACAGAATGAGATGTTTACTGTCCAGAGAAATGGCCGGGTATGAATTGTGGGAGCGAGAGGTGGGAGACCCCCCCATCAGTAGTAACCAAATTCACCTCTTGGATTTGCTCTGTGGCACCTTTACTTTCTCTCAGGTACTTGGCCAGTGCCTGAGGAAACTACCAGATGTGGGATTAAAAGGAGAATTCCTGATAGAGCTGAGGTGCTCTTAGGTGGTTTGGGAGCCACCAGAAAATGTATCCATGACAAATGGAAGGTGCGCTGAGGTGGTTTGGTGAGCCACCAGAAAGGTTTCCATGACATATGGAAGGTGTCGAGTGTCGGCAGAGGCCGAGCCAGGAAAACCAGAATAGTGTACAAAGTTGGGCTATGTACCCAAAGCAGCATGCAAGTCCAGGCTGTGTGCCCAGTGGGTTCAGAGCCTGAGGGCTGAAGTGTTGAAGAAGTGTTCTTGTTCCTTTTAATCTGCATTACCAGAAGTGTAGCCCCGTGGGGGTCCATCTATGCTTTGTTTGTTCTGTTTGGATGTGAATAAAAGCCACACTTTAGAATCCCATTTCTGGTACTGGACATTAGTTATTGCTTCCTGGGTTCAGAATTACTTGGGTGCCCCTGTGCAGAGTAGCCAAACCTAGCCCTTGTGCCGAGTAACCTATTCCTCCCCGAACCCAGTCCCCACCTGGTAATGCTGTCAGATTCAAACAGCATACCGCCTGTCGTTTGCAAAAGGCAGGGTTGGGGAGCTTACACTGGTATATGATGTTCATCCACACAGACCCCAACCGACCTCCCCAGGCTCAGGCACACAACCTCTTCTTCCAGCAGGCAAATATCTGGCATCATGGGGTGGAGCCAAGGGTTATACTACCCTGGTGGGTGGGAGGAGCCTGCTTGAAGACTTCCAGCAAGATTTAAAGGGGAAAGGACAATGCCAGAAAGTGTGGATGAACATCATATACCACTCCTAGAACTATTGTTCCAGGTGAGTAACCTGTGATCTTCCTGGACTAAGTCTCCATCACTCATTCACACTAATGGGATAACGCCGGAGGCGCTAGGATCAAGCGGGAGCCAAAAATTTTCTGAAGGGTCGGCGCCGGTAGGACCACGCCACGCAGCACATAAGACGGCTCGCGCCTATATAGGCTATCTTGTCGACCTCCAAAGCGCCTCAGTTCCTTTTCTCCCGCCATCGAGTGCGCTTGGATGTCGACGTCGCTCGTCTGCCGGAGTCAAAGTTTTCGTCTATATGACAGCAGCTTTTAGTGTTTAATTTAAACATTTTAATTTAACTATTTAGTAGTAATTTTTTATTTTATGGACAAGAAGATTATGAAGAAAAAGAAATTCTTTCCTGCCATCATCGGAGTCATCCTTAGACGGTAGTGGTGACGTTAGGAAGACTTTGTTTGAAAGTTGTTATGGCAGAGGGGCTGTGCCCAGTCCGCCACCCTTAAGTAACGGGGGAGGGTCTGACTACGGACAGTCCTGTGCTCGGGGAGGACAGTCCACCGAAGCACAAATCTGGCGGTGCCGGGGATCCGTCTCCGCTTTGCCTCGAGCGCTCTTCTTCTTCGTTTGGGGAAGAAGATTCGGTGCCGCTCGAGGTTGCCCGTTGGTATGTCTGCACGAGGATTGTTCGTTGGTAGGGGGGATAGGCCTGAACCAACTTTCGTGGGTTCCCTTTGGCCCTGCTCCTAACGGCTGCATACTCGACTCCGGACTCCATCTCTGTCCTCGTTGGAGTTCCGGTGAGCAGTTTCACTTCTGGGCCGCTCCTGTGGAGCAGGGGTTTGACTTTCCTTTTCCTGGTTGATGTTCTGGTTTCCAGGGCCTCGGGCCTCGGCGCCTACCGTTGGACGAGCCGGTCAATTAGATCAGAATAGGCGCAGTGCCTTCGCCATCGTGTCAGCCCCTCGTGCCTACCCCCCTCTTCCTTTTCCATGCTGGGGCCGTCACGGGCACCACCTTTCTCCATCTTTTCCATTGGCTTTTCCACGGTGTTTTTCCTGGCGCTGTGCCCGACACCTTGGTGGCACTGCAGGTCCGGCGCCGTACCACTGGTTTGGCATTGGTGACATAGGCGGTGCCGCTGGTGTTTGGGTCGGTGCCGTGGATCAGCGCCTTGGCTCTGCATTCGGCGCCGTGCTCGGCACCATGGGTGCTGTCATTGTTGCCTTCATTGCCAGCGCTGCTAGCAGTGCTGTGGGTGTCTCACGGTGCCACGGATGCCCGCGGGCACAGCGGTCGGCACTGGGCACCGACGGGTGGCACCATGGGTGGTGCCGGGCACCAGCGGGTGCCATGGTTTCTTGGGTGCCATGGTACCATGGGTGCCATGGGTTTCTTGGATGCCATGGTACCATGGGTGCCATGGGCGTTGGGGGTGCCCTTGCATGCCATTGCTGCCTTTGGTGCTGAGGATACCTGCAGGTTCCGCCGTGGGTGCCCTCTGGTGTCTCCCAGGTTGGCATAGGTACTGCTTGGTGCCCTCCTGTGCCACGAGTGATGCTGGTGCCGCAGGGGTGCCAGTTGGTGCTGTCTGACAGAACTAGGGAAAGATCTCCATTTGCAGACCTCTCTTCCGCAGGACTTGTGGTGGGATGTTTCTGTGGAATGAAGTCCTATTCTGCGGATTATTTTCCACACATTTTAGTGGGTGGCGGTCTGCATCGGGTCTCATCATCCAGCGGTTTTTCGCTGATGGGACTCTTCTGTTCTGTTCTGTCAGCGGAATCTCTCATTCCGCTCAGCACTTTCTCAGCCCCCTACGTGGTGCCAGGCTCCTCGACACCCTTCCTGGTGGCGGAGTCTCTAGTGGCTCTAACCTAGACCTCTTTTTGGGGTCCTTCTGTGGTAGAAAGGCATCTAGATGAGTCTCTCCCTGTCCTTCTGGTCAGTGATACAACGGATGACTCATTTTATATACTGAAAGACACGCCCTCGCTATCATCAGAGTCTGTGATGGAAGCTCTTTTCAGTAGTTCCTCATTTATGGGGTCCACCATAGTGTTTAGACTGGATCTGTGGACCATATACCTCTGCGTCTAAACTCTTTCAGTGGTCAAGACAATTACACTCTGTGGAACATTCTAATTCAGTGGTCGGGAGCCGCACAGACTGATCTTATCTGTGTCGGTCTTTACCATTCATCACATATGGGTACTGGCCGGAGATCAGGACCGTGCGGGAGCTTTTTTTTTTTTTTAAAAAGGATAGGTGGAGCCGACACAGCATCGGTGCCGCCCTCGAGGCCGACGTACTGCGTGGCGCTCGAGGGTTGGCCGTTAGGCTGTGTCGACTCCGCCTGCCTACCAGTTCTTCATCTCCCGCCGTCAAGGTCGCCTCATGGGAAGCTGTCAGAGAAGAATTTTAGGCCTTTCAGCCTTTAGTTCGACATTTCAGTCCGTCGGCAACTTACTAGTTCTGGGTTCTGCCTCCATTCGACGTCGCTGGTAAGATCTTTCCTTTTTATTTGAAGTATTGCGACGTCGAGTCTGTTTTGGTGTTTTTTTCCGTAGGTCATGTCTCAGTCAGGGGGCAAGAAGTTTTCTAAGGCGGGTCGGCCCCCTATGCGTCGGTGCCTGTGCGGCCGTAAATATTCCGTTACCGACCAGCATGACCGGTGTCTCGCGTGTCTTGACCCACTTCACGGATTCATGTGACGCCTGCTTCTCCATGGACCGCCGCGTTCTCAAACAGTGTGCATTGAAAGTGGGGCGAGCTCCGCCGACTTTCGAGGTAGGGGTTACGCTCACTTCGGGCCAAGCCACGCCTCTGCCTTTCCTCCAGGTCCCTCCCGGTTCTACACGACCAAGGAGGGGAGCTCGCTACTTGTAGCCTGGCCATTGCCGAGGCTCCTCCCAGGGCGCGGAGGCCCGTCCGCTTCCTCCGGGGAGGCGGGCAGGGCGCCGCCCGCGGCAATCGCCCGCCGGGTAGGCTCCCCGGTGTTGCTTCCGCGGCTCGGAAAGGCCGGGTGGGCCGTCCTCGGCGCCGTCAGTCGGAGCGCCGGCGGCGTTCGCAGCGCCGTGGGCCCTGTCGGGCGCCGACTCATCGGCTCGGCGCCCGTGGGCCCCTGTCGGCTGCGTTCACAACGTCGTGGGCCTGGATCGGCGTCGCTTCCGCCATGTCTGCGCGCCGGCACCGAGGTTGAGCACCAGCGCCCGTGCCTGCGGTTCGGCGTCGCATAAGGGCCTTCGGCGGCGGTGCGCCCCGCGCCGTCGGTGCTCGGTGCCGCCGTGGCACCAAGGGCCTGGCAGTGTCGCATTCAGCGCTAAGTCCGCTCCTCGGGGCCTCGCCAGCTGCTTTGGTCCTCGGTACCGCTCGCGGCACCGTCAGCGCCGAATTGTTGCTGGGGCTGCCGTCGGCGCCGTCTCTGTCCCTGGTACCACGGTGCTAGTGGACTCAGCCGGTGCCAGCGGCTGGCCCTGGCTCTGGACCTTGACCCGGGCTGCTGGCGCCTTCTGTGAGCCCGCCTGCGGAGTTGCGGAGGGCGGGTGCCATATGGGCACTGCTCTGGCTGCCGGGCCCTCTGGCAAAGTCGTTTTCTCTGCCCTCCTACTGTTTGGCTCAGAGCCTCAGACTCTACTCCTCGCTGGAGTCGGGCTCCGAGTCAGACAGGCAGTCACACCCTCGGGATTGTCTGGTGGAGGAGAGCGATCCAGTGGTCTCGTCGGCGAGTCGTAGCCAGCCCCTTCTGAGGCGTCAGGTGGTCCCGAGGTTAGGGTCAGTGGTGCTGACCAGCAGGCAGTGGTGCGGGCCACCATTGCTCTGCAACCGGCCTTGGGGTTTCTTGACCCTCGGTGGTGGTACCCCCTCCAGTAGTGTGTCTTGATCGCCCCAACTTTGGGGCCCATCGAGAAGCCTACAGGAGGGGAGAGTGCTATTCCCTGGGTCTCCCCTTCGAGGGCAGCCCAGAGCTACCAGCTACCTAGGCTGGCCCTCTCGAGGAGGAGGACTCTCTCGGACTCTGAGGGGTCGAGGGGTGTGGGGTCGGCACGTCGGCCTTTCTCTGGGGTCCTCCCGGGCCCTGGGAGAAGCCAAAGTGCGGATTTCCACCCTTCCCCTTCCGGTTCCTTGATGGGGTCCCATACTTTTGAGGCAGGGGACCGTCCTTTTGGACTTTTACAGCCCCGGTCGCCTCACTGGGGGGATTCTTCTGGGCGCAGCCTAGGCAGTACCAACGTGGTTGTACAGCTGTCGGCTGTGGAGTCTTCCGGGGCACCCTCCTCGGGTGCTCATGGTCTGCTCCCTAGCCCTGGCGGAGGTCAGCCGACTTCTTTTCTCGGCTCTGCCCCTATCCCTCTGCCGCATTCTCCAGTGCTCCCGGGCATTCTTGGTCCTAGCGGCCCTCTCACCTGGGAGCAGTTCAGAGCGGTGGCTGGTCGGTTCCCTGCCTACGTTAGGGCTATGGACAGCCAGGTTTTTCAACCTCCCCCCGTGTAGCCACCTCGGGCGTATGGTGACCTCCAGCTCCTCATCCCCCTCTTCTGGAGAGAACCTCTGTCCATATCTCTCCGCCGCTGATCTTTCAAGTACCAGCGTTCCTCGTGAGGATGATGAAGGACCTTCACCTTTCACCCCTGTCTGTGCAATCCTGAGCATGTTGCACATGCCTTTCTAGGCGAGTTTGGTGGGGCCACCCTTGTGGTGCCGCCCTGGCCCTCTCCTTTTCGGGAGGCATCCTTGCATTTCTGGCAGAGGCCTTTCTCCGGAGTTCCTGCCCCTAGGGACCTCAGCCAGAGGTATTGCGCTCTCCCGGAGTCTCCAGGTTTTATGCCTCACCTGCAGTCCATCTTGACGCATCTGGACTCCCCTGATGGGCTTCACGCCCTCCACCGTGACCGGCTCCCAGATCAAGACTCCTCGGATTTTGATTTCTGAGGGAGGAGGACCTTCTACTCGCACTGGTTGCTCCTCTCCATTTCTGCTCACCAGGCCCACTATGCAGCCTACAACAGGTTCTTGTGGTCCGCTAGGTCAGATCCCTAGCTGCTTTGCCTGACTCGAGCAAACCAGACAAGCCATCACGCTCTCTGCACGTGGCCTGGAGCTAGCAAGGCACCAAGCGGGGCATCTTATGGCGTAGCGGTAGCTACCAGGGTCATAGGGACAGCGATCTGCACTAGGAGATTGGCGTAACCCGTCTTTCCGGTTGTCACCCTTGGCCCGGCGTGAGGTGATTTGCTCCGCCACCAGGGGAACCTACCTCTTCTCATTAAGGCGAGACAGCATTTGTCGGGGCAACTACTTCCCCTCTGGGGACCCCATCTCGCTCTCCCACTCTTGGGCCTCCTTGGGCCCGGAAGGTCCCCTTAGTGTGTCACCCACTGAGGGCTAAGGGACTCTGTCCCTCAGGGTGTAATAAGCAACCCTCCTGGGGCTTGATTCACTCTCATATGTGATGAATGGTGAAGACTGACACAAATAAGATATGAAAATTACGTACCTACCGTAATATGATCTTTCTGTATCTTCACCATTCATCCTAACCCCTCCATACATCCCCTGGGGCCTCAGTCTCTGGGCCCTCCTCCTCTGTGGCTCCCCTCTCTTTTTGGAGGCGGGGTAAGTAGGGACACACAGGAGGTATTCTCCCTAAGGAGTACAGCTCTAGCAGCCTCCTTCTCTACTACATGTCTCCACCCCAATGGGGTGGGAGTTGGTGGTTGCCCTCCTCCTCGTTTCTTTCTGGTTTCCATCCAACTGTCAAAAAAAAAAAAACAAAAGGGAAATTCCCTTTTTTCACCAAACATTTTTCGTGAGAGAGTATTAAGTCCCTGTACCCTGTCCTTCTCCAGAATAGCCGACTCTGCTTCTGGGGTATTTGCCAGTTATTCTGTGCCTTGAATTCTGGCAGAGAGCTTTGCTACTCCTTGCAGTTCCTATGTAATCTGGTGACAGACAAGGGTCTCTGATACCTTGTTACCTCTCACTCTCCTAAATTTCTCTCCTCCCTTCTCTCACTTCCGCTTCCAAGATTGGGCCCCTACAATCCCTTAGTCTCTTCTCTTCTTTGCTGTCCTCTCAGTCGTTATTTCTCCTTTTAGTTCAGTTTTTCCTTTCCTTTTTCTGTCCCTTGACTCTTTTGTCCCACCCTCCATCCCTTCCTCTTACCTCTCCGGTGACTCAGAACTGGTAGGCAGGTGGAGTCGACACAGCCTAGCAGCCAGCCCTCGGCGCCACCTTTCATTCGACCTCGAGGCGGCACCGATGCTGTGTCGGCTCCACTCTATCCTTTTTTTAAAAGCCCCTGCTGGGTCCTGATCTCCGGCCAGTACCCATATGTGATGAATGGTGAAGATACACAGAAAGATCATAATTACGGTAGGTACGTAATTTTCATTTCCACTCCTTTGATAGGGGTATACAGCCCTCTTTTGATGTTGCCCCTCTGATGGCTGCTTCGGCACAGGTGGTTAACATCTGTCTAGCTATTATTAGTCAGTCAAGGGTTCAATTATGGATCCTCAGGCTCCTCCTGCTCCTCAGAGGGATGACATCCTTGTCATTTCTGTATGAGGCAATCCTTGCCAAATAGCAGCCAGCAACCTTGTCAGGCTCGGACTAATGATAATTAATACAAAAAAAAAAGGGGGTTCAGAATTATCACAGCACAGGGCCTGGTTGGAATTTCCCGATACCACACTTTGGATCTGGTCAGGTTCTACTCCAACCTGAGTCGGTCATCCTCTAAACCTCAGTAAAAGTACCTGATTTCTTCTACCCTAGGGCAGTCCGATCCAGCGGTGGTATAGCTCACCTCTTTTCTCTAGAATTTTCTCTTATTCCGAGATATTTCCAAAACCTAGGCGTCCTAACCAGTCTGTTAGTCCTTTTGTTTTAATCAGGCTTTCTTCTCTTGATCAGAGCCTTGCAGCAACAGAAGTGACTCTTCAGCGGTCGGAACTTAGATTCCTGCTTCCATGCTTGCTTCAACAACAGACAACATGCTCCTTTCTTGACCATAGGTCAAGTAGGTCTTCTGAGTAGCTTCTCAAATTTCGCACCTTCGGTTCCTGTGCACTGGTTCGTGCCAGTAGCACTCGAAGCTATCCTCTCCGACTGCGTGACGGAGCGGTGATGTTTGTTTTTTTCAACAAAGCAAACTAGAGTCCTTCCTACTCCCTTCAGGGAGGCCGGTGTGAGTAGTGTCTCACCGCATTGAGCCACTTCTGCCGCTATTCAGTCACTTCAATGAATGGGTTAGCCCTAACTTGGTCCTGCGGTGTCTCTCCTCAACACACATCTGCCTCTGTTTGCCTTACAAATCCAGCCCGTTTTCTTCTGTCGAAATGTTTTTTTCCACAGTGGACACGTCCTCCTGTACACTTTTTCCTTTCTTCCCTGAGCTCAGAGACTGCTTCTACAGTTATACACACAGGGGCAGGATGATTCCCTTTTGGAATATGCAGTGACTAGGATTTGATTCTGCTAGACCACCACAAGAGGCTTCTAAGTTGTGCTTCGCCTTCCATCAGGAAGTTTTCAGTGACTTAGTACAAACCATTTTCCTTGATGAGCTAACCTCACCTGGACCTTCTTTTGCTCACCAAGTAAGGGGTTCAAGTGCTACTGGACCTGTTGTTTGTAGGTCAGCCATACTTGGTAGTGGGGGTTCCGTCTCCGCTTTTCGGTCTACCCTGAACCTGTACACTTTACCTCCGGCTCTTGCAGTTCCTGAGGTCCTTTACATTAGATTAGCACATGTCTTTGACACTATTAGTTTGGTCCTATACCAAATTGTGAGTCGGTTTTCGCCTTTCTCTGGTGGTTGCGGCTTCTGGCAGAGTTTCATTTTGTGCCCATACGGTCGTCTGCAAGTGGTGCGTTACAACTCGGCGCTTATCTTGTAAGCATCATGTTCTGGGCGCTCTTTACAAGGTAGCTCTTTTTTATTAGCAGGACAGTCCTTAGCGTCCTTTCTGGGTGAACCCTATCTCCTACCACCCTACTCAGGGTTGTGGGTTTAACTAGTACTCTCCCATTAGTGTGAATGAGTGATGGAGACTTAGTCCAGGAAGATATGGAAATGACGTACTTACTGTAATTATTGATCTTCTTGGACGGTCTCCATCACTCATTACGCCCACCCACCATCCCTGGGTTCCTCGTTTTCTTTCCTGGTCTTCATGGCCTATGGTTCAGACTGTGAAGACATTGTTCTTTGACCTTTTCATAAAGGGCCATCTGGGCCCTCTCAGGCCCAGAAACTCAGAATGAGTTTTTCTCATTAGTTCGCTGCACCTCCTTGGTCGAGAAAGGTACTGGGGGCGGTTGGAGGGTTGACGCCGAGATAGCCTACACAAGCACGAGTCAGTCTCGCGGTGCTGCGCATGCGTGGTCCTACCTCGGCGCCAACCCTTCAGAAAATGTTTGGCTCCCGCTTGGTCCTAGCGCCTCCAGCACTATCCCATTAGTGTGAATGAGTGATGGAGACTGTCCAAGAAGATCAATAATTACGGTAAGTACGTAATTTACATTTTTCCTTTGTGTCCTGTTGCAGGAGGCCTGCTTCACAGAGCCTCTGCCTGCGGGTTTGTTGTCCTCCAGGCTCATGTTTTTTGTTCTATTTCTCTTCTCCTCTAAAGGGTGAAGATAGACGTTCCCCCTCCCTTTTTGTTTTTCTTGCATGATACGTGTATATATAACAAACATATATATATATATATTTTTTTTTAAATTCAGAAAAATAATTCTAAAACAGCCAGTCCTCTGAGCTGTATATCTCTACACTTTACTTGACAGGAATCTCTCCATTGCTCCAGATACCATTTCTGCCCACTCCTGGCCACAGGATAGTAGTGGTCCTCTCTCCTCTTATTACTTTTGTGAGAACCACTTACATCCTATGTCACGTCTAGGTAACCGGGGTCTTTGACTGCTGGGAGCATCAGATCCCTGTCTTCCCTTGCCTCCTCTTTCTGGAGTGGGTGGTGTGGGGGCATATTTGCCTTCTATCTGCCCAGATTTCCTTGGCCTTTCTTCTTTAAAACCTGCTATACTGGGACCTCGCCCCTCTGCTTGCCTCTAGTCTGGTTTTATTTTTTTTGTTTTTTATATTCTGTATCCTTTTCCTATCCCTTTGGGCAATTTTTAGCCCCTCTCTTTCTTTCTCTCTCTCCCACTTTGTTTCTCTCCTGGCTAACAGAACTGAGGTAGGGAGGTGGCCAGTGTCGTTTACTGGCCAGCCCCCAAGCAACATGTCATATGCCTGCCTCAGGGGCAGTGCCATCACCAGCGTCAGACCCCTAACTCTAAGCTTTGAAAACTTTTGCTCCCGCAGGATCCTAGTGCCTCCATTACAGACCCAGTAGTGTAAATGAACAATGAGGATATTCTGGAAGATTAAGAAATCTGACTTCGAGGGTGGAGCTCTTGCAGCAGGTAATACCATTAGGACTGAAGCCGGCAGGCATCAGGACCCCACGGAAAACTTGTAGCTAGCAGTGTGAGGCAGGGGACCGCCCCCGACATCAGCTACGCCCGACATCAGACGTGGTATATAGGGGTGGTCCCCTGGTGCCACCTCAGTTCTTTTCCAGTGGTCGACTCGCGTAGTTCAGCTCCTCGGACACCTTCATTAGTAGGCGACAGCCAAAGAAGTCTTTTTTTTTTCCCATTCTATTCAACATTTTCATATCGCCTCATGTATGTCGTCACCCGCTCTCCACCGTGGCGAAAAGCAAAGTGTCGTGCGGGAAGCAGATTCCTGCCAAAGACTGCCACATGGCCTGCCTCATCTGCTTAGGTCCAGAACACCGGCCCAACACCTGCACACATTGCCAGAAGTTCAATCAGAAGACACGTGCCAGGAGGGCCAACGCACTCAAGACCTTTCTGCTCAAGAAGAAGCTTGCAGCCATGCAGCGAGGATCAGGAGCCAGCTCATCCTCTCTTGCCAGGGATTCCCCACCCAAAGATAATTCCTCGGGGGGGGGGGGGCGGCATCACCACAGGGACAAGGATCGGGCCAGGTCTGAGTCCTGCCCGAAGTCACCAGCTAAGCAGGCCTCATCCTCCTCGACCTCCAGCCGGAGGTCTGGTTCGGTTCTGGCTCAGTCGTCCGAACCTTCCCGTACATCTAAGTCCGCTCCCGCCTCTTCCCAGGGCAAACACCGGGAGTCGGCCTCGACGGGACATCACACTTCCCTGGCCCATCGACCCTTAAAACCGTCTGGGTCGACCCAGGAAAGCCTGTGTAAGGCTCAGGACAGGCCTGGTTCTTCGGACAAAACTTAAGTGCTCAGAAGAACCCTCACGTAGGCAGGAGGCCACCCAGACTCTGACGCCTCCCCGGCCCCCGGCTAAGGTGCACCCTCCCCCAGATCAGCGCAAATCTAGCCTGTCACCTATCTTGTCATCCCGCTCCCCGATGCCTGACACAGGGTGGTCGCCAGATGAAGACCAGCCGTCCGCCCCACCTCTGAGGGACAGGACGCCTGACAGGGCCACACCGGACGCCGGACCACAAGATGAAGGTGCTGCTTATCATCAGCCCACTGACGCCGAGATCCCGGACCCAACGCCTACCCCCAAGGGGCCTGAGCCCTGGCGCCACTTCCTATAGACCCAACGCTCGTCCATCAACTCCGGCGCCGGGCCCGGTGGTCGTCCCAATAGCAGAAATTGGGAATCTCTTCACAAACTGGTGGAATACAGTTAAAGGGGATCTCCTGTATAGACTCCCAGACACTGTCCCTACTCCGCCACCCATGGATCCCCCTCCCACCCCAAGACCTTAAGGGCGTGAGTGTGAGCACCCATGTCCTGACCCTAAGGGGAAGAGAAGGAAACGCCTTTCGTCTCTGTCTCCCTCTTCCCCTCCTTCTTCGTCCTCCTCAAACAAGGGCGATGCTGAATCAGAGCCTGACTCAGATGGGGAATTTTGCCCTCCCTCCCCAGAACCGAATGATTTCCCCGTGTTCTCCCCCGAATGACCTATCCTTTTTGGACATCATGAGGCACATCCAGGCTATATACGAGTGGGACACGGAGGACTTGGATCCAGAGCGCAAGCGCCTTGCCAAGTTCCTCGGAGAGGAGGAGCCCACACCTTTGGTTATGCTCCGTTCGTGGAACCATTCCAGAACGTGACCCACTTGACATGGCGTACTCTGTCCTCCATTCCCGCAGTCCCTAGAAAGGCAGACAGACTTCATAAGCCTCCAAAGTCCGATCCCTTTCTAGCCGAACAACCAAAGGCCAACTCTTTGGTCCTCATGGCTGCTCACGGCAGAGGTTCCCAGCCAAAGCATTTGAGCTCCCAACCTCCGGACCCCATCTCTAAAATGTTAGATGGTTGGGGCCGAAAAGTCTTCTCCTCAGCCACTGGGGCCATCAGGTCCTTGAACTTCACGGCCCACATGATTACCTATCAACAGTCACTGTGGGAGAAGACAGTGGACCTCATTTCCATTCACTGGTTTGAAGTGGGGGGGCCAACACCAAAAGATATCCCTATATGCAGACGACGTCCTGCTCTACCTGTCTTGTCCTGAACAGTCTATTCCTCAAGTTTGGTCGGCCTTGTCGGAATTCGGAAAGCACTCCGGATACTCTCTCAACAAGACCAAAACCGAGGTTCTCAGCTTTTGCTACTCCCCCTCACGAGCAATCCTGGATCTTTTACCCCTAAACTGGTCTGCGGGAAAGATGAAATAACTGAGGGCTTGGGTTACCAAACATAACTCCCAGCTATTTAAAGCAAACTACATCCCACTTGTAAACCGAATGAAGAAGGACCTTGACAGGTGGTCCTTAATAAACTTCCATATGTATTCAAGGATCCAGACAATTACAATGAATATCCTCCCCAGGTTTTTATACCTTTTCCAGTGCCTCCCATCCTTTATTCATAAATCGCACTTCCAGGCCTGGCAAAAGTTGATTTTCAAAATTTATATGGAACAATAAAAGACCCAGAGTAAACATACACATCCTCCAGATACACAAAACCAAAGGAGGCAGATCCCTTCCAGATCTTGAGGACTACTGTTTAGCTGCACAGTTGAAAATGGCCCTGCAGTGGTCCATCCCAACATACTCCTCCAACTGGAAAGAAATGGAAAAGGGAGAGGAAGATGAGCAGGGCCCACTGCTGGAGACCCGGCTCATGCACTTTTCTAATACATACACAGCCTAGCCCACCCCTGTTGTCCACTGTCAGAGAAACCATAAAAGCTACTCGTAGGGCCTGGCAAAAATATAAATTAAAGACCTCACTCTGGCCTCTTCATCGGTTAGCATGGGACCCTGATTTTCCCCCGGCACTACAGGCTAGGGCCTACATTAATAGCTGCCAGAAGACAGATCAGGACCCACTTAGGGCTGCCCGTTTCCTTGATTGTTTCCAAGCAATTTTGTCCACCCAGAAAACAAAGGGTCTAATCTCTGCAATTTATAAGTCCTTAGCTGTTCTAAATAATGACCTCCTTAGAGAAAATCAAATTGAGCTGGCGGGGGGAGGGGGGAGCAGACCTGGGAGAAGTCAATTGGAGTTCAGTATTTCATGTTGCCTCCAGGACTACCTACTCCCCACACTGGCAAGAATTCAGTTGGATAGTCGGGGTGCACTTCTTCCTCACGCCCTCAGTTCTAAATAAGAGGGACCCAGCTAGACAGCCGACCTGCTGTAGGTTGTGCAGAGAGGCCCCAGCAAACCACCTGCATGTCTTCTGGCACTGCCCACAAATTAGGTCCTTCTGGAATGATATGATCTCGCACTGAAGGATCTCTTTGCTCTGGACTGGCCTAATGTAATTCTGAGCGAGCCCCTGGAAGGCCTGAAGGACGCATACTCAGTTTCACCCTCAGGGTTTATGTAGCATCCCACACCTTGGGTGCACATAATTTCTCATTATGCACTCACCCCCATGCATTATTGTATATGTTATGCTATTGTTATGACATCACTCTGCTGTTAAGCCTTCTTGAGAATGTCATATCAATGTTCTAACAAAACAGAATGCTCACAACAGTCAATATTCTAACAAAACGGAATGCTCACAATCACTGTTCTGCAAAGTAATTCAGTAAAGTAAAATAATTCACTCAGTGGTTACACAATCTTGGTAGCCCATACACTGTAAAATATAATGTATGGTCTTTGGTTAACAGCCGTCCTGAAAACACTTCTCGAGGTTGCCTTGACATCTGAAAACCTCTCGAGCTGCACTGTCGCGGTTTACAGTGATGTCATGGCAACCTCTTGAAGTGTTTACAGCATGGTTATTAACCAAAGACCATACATTATCCTCTATGTCTGTAATCCTCCTACTGTAAATGTACCCAATTGATGTTAATAAGCTTGAATTAAAAAAAAAAAATGGACCTCGTCAACTCCATGCCAGACTCCAACTCGAAGCAAAGTGGTGGTGTGTGCCCAGTCGGGATTGGGCGATAAACAACACACCCTGGTGTTCTTATGACACCCTAGATATGGCCTCCAGAGCAGCTGCCTTGGTGGTCTGCATGAGGCGACAGTCATGGCTTAGGCTCACGGGCTTCCAGCAGGACTTACAAGAGTACATCCTGGATTCCCCCTTTCAGGGTCCCGTTTTGTTCAGCTCAGAAGTTGAAGGGATGGTCAAGCAACTTCAGGAGTTGGGGAAGCGGTGGCGGCGTGCACCAGATGTATAATCTCAGCCTCAGGGAACCCCATGACATGCTGCCGTAAAGGACAAGGGCAGGGACAGGGGAGTGAACAGTCCCAAGGTAAGGGGTTCAAGAGGCGGCGTCACACTGCCCCTCAAGGTTTCCAGGGCCCTAAGCAACCAAAGGGCCCAGGCCCCTACCACCCCCTCAGACTGACTACCTCTGCCCCCTCCTCCTTTCAGGCAGAATGAGCAGGTAGGAAGGCGATTTGCCCTTTACCCTCTCGAATGGTCCAGTATCACGACAGACCAATGGGTGCTGGATACCATTCGAAAAGGGTACGCAATAGAGTTCATCTCTATCCCACCGGACAACCCCCCCCCCCCGACCTGTTGTCCTTCGGCACACAGTCCCCTTCTAGAAGCAGAGATCCATCAGCTCCTAGAAAAAATGGCCATCCGAAAGGTCCCACAGGCACAGAAGGGAAAAGGTTATTACTCCCGCTTCTACCTTGTCCCGAAGAAAATGGGAGACCTTCGTCCCATGCTGGATTTAAGCCAGCTCAAGCTCTCGGTAGAGTACCAGAGATTCCGGATGATCACTCGGGCAGGACTCTTCCTCTTCCTCTTGCTCTGTCAAGGGGACTGGCTGTGCTCCTTAGATATGCAAGATGCCTACATGCATATCAGAGTCCTGAAGTCTCACAGAAGGTTTCTGCGCTTCAGTTTCCAGGATGAGCACTACCAATTCAGGCTACTCCCCTTCGGCCTTTCATCTGCTCCAAGGGTTTTCACCAAGTGTCTAGCAGTGGTAGCAGTGGCCCTCGGAAGGAGGGACCTCTTTGTCTACCCTTACCTGGACGATTGGCTCCTCTCCGCTCAGTCAGAGGAGCAGCTTCTAATCGCCTTACGAGAGACACGAAATCTATTTTCCTCCCTGGGATCACGGTAAACTGGCCAAAATCACATCCTTGGCTCACACAAAGGCTGCAATTCATAGAGGCTGTTCTGGACACCGAGCAGGGGAGAGCTTTCCTGCCCCCAAACAGAGCAGACCGCCTTCAGGGTCTGGCCAGCAGGCTCCAGAAGGCCTCCTCTTCCCCCGCCCGGGTTGTTCTCCAACTCCTAGGCCACATGGCAGCTGCCATAGCCACAGTACCCTTAGCCAGACTACACATGCGGACCCTCCAATGGCATCTCAGGGTCCAGTGGGACCAATCGGTGGACGATCTGGATCTTCAAATCCAGATCTCTCATGCGTTACACCGCTCCCTTGAATGGTGACTCCGTCACGACAGTCTAGCGGAAGGGGTTCCGTTCCGGAGCCCCACTCCTCTTCAGACTTTAACCACAGATGCCTCTCTATCTGGTTGGGGAGCTCATTTAGGGGATCACAGGACCCGAGGGTCTTGGTCTGCCACAGAGAGCTCTCTACATATAAATGTTCTGGAAATGAGAGCCGTGCTGAATGCGCCTATTGCTTTCAGAGACCAATTCTCGACGGGTCCTCTCCTGGTGCAGACAGACAGTACACCAGTGGTCTTCTACATCAACAAGCAAGGGGGGACTCATTCGTACCCCCTTTGCAGAGAGGCCATGAGAGTATGGGATTGGGCAGTAGAGCAGTTCATCTGCCAGGGGTCCAGAATGTTCTCGCCGACAGTCTCAGCTGCTCTACCACTCTGAATCATGAGTGGGAACTGCTCCAAGAAGTCGCAGATGACCTGTTCGATTGCTGGGGCCGTCCAGAGTTGGACCTCTTTGCGTCCCCGTACAACGCCAAACTGCAAAATTTTTGCTCACTCACTCCAGGGCCTGGTGTTTTCTGGCGAGATGCATTGTCCCTCTCTTGGACAGGGAAGTTCCTGTATGCCTTCCCTCTTTTTTCCCTCATTCAGAGAGTACTGCTCGAGTTGCAGTCAGAGGGGGCCAGAATGATTCTGGTGGCCCCTCTATGGCCCCGCCAGATTTGATATCTGTCTGTCTCTGGAACCTCCATTACAGTTGCCACTCTCCGCCCACTTGCTCTCACAAGAGCAGGGAACTGTCATCCATCCTGCTGTTCACTCTCTTCACCTGCACACGTGGCTCCTGCAGTCCTGGCAGAAGAGAGGCTAGGCGTGTCAAGCAAGGTGGCTGAGATCTTGGTGGCAGCAAGGAAGCCTTCCACCAGGGCCACATATGCTCTGAAATGGAAATGCTTCTGTCTTTGGACTACAACCTGTGCCCTAGATCCCCTGGGTTGTCTGGCAAAGCATGTGCTCAAGTATCTCTGTCACCTTCTGGACTTAGGACTGAGCTATTCATCCGTTAAGGTGCACATGTGCGAGGTCTCCACATATCATGATCCCTTCGGAGATAAAACGCTGGCACAGCTGAACGTCTGTAAGACATTTCTTACAGGGGTTTTACATATCAGACCTCCCAGGAGAGACATCGTTCTTCCTTGGGACTTGCTTTTCGTCCTAGAGAAACTCACTCTACCCCACTTCGAGCCAGCAGCTTCATGCAAGCTACGCTTCCTCTCATGGAAGACCCTTCTTTTGGTAGCTGTTACCTGCGCTGGAAGGATTTCTGAGCTCCAGGCCCTGATGTGTAAGGAACCTTACATAGTTTTCCACAGGGACAGAGTGACCCTGCACACGAACCCTAAGTTCATGCCGAAGGTGGTGTCCGTGCAGACGCTTAACCAGGACATCAGTCTTCCAGTTTATTATCCAGAATTTAGCCAAGGTGAAGCGCTGTTGCACACCTTGGATGTTCACAGAATTTTGAGGTCTTACCTCCACAGGACTCACTCCTCCAGACAGACCAATTGTTCATCTCATTCGCCAAGCGAATGTTAGGAGCTCCTGTTTCAAAACAGTCACTAGCCCGTTGGCTGGTGCAGTGTATTACTTTCTGCTACCAGCATCATAACAAACCACTTCCAGGAACAGTCAGGGGCCACTCTACCAGAGCAGTGGCCTCCTCCTTCGTGGCACTGAAAAATGTCTCCTCGGCAGATATTCGTGCTGCAGCTACATGGAGTTCAGTCCACACTTTCATCAGGCATTACAGCCTGGACATTGTATCCAGAAGGAGAGCAGGTTTTGGACTAGCAGTCCTACAGGGCCTGCTCTCTTAAGTGTCTTTTTCAACTTCAGCTGTTTTCAGCATCTCTCCCTACCACCCTCTCAGACCTGGGTCTATCCTTGGCTACTGCTTGGGACTTGGTCCTAAGGGTATTACCTGCTGCAAGAGCTCCACCCTCTATGTCAGATAGTATGGTTACATAAGAACTTACCGTAACAGATCTTCGAGAGGCGCTCTTGCAGCAGTTGGCTTTCCCACCCTCCATCCCCCAGGATTGTTATTTGGTTTTTATGTCACCAGACCATGGTGGGGACTTCCTGCTCGGTTCTTCAGTTTTGTTTCTAGTTGGGTCTCCGGCAGGAGAACTGAGGAAGCGCCAGGGGATCACCCCCTATATACCACATCTGAGCGTCGGGCGTGGCCGACATCAGGGTGTCCCCTGCCTCAGACAGCTAGCTACAAATTTTCCGTGGGGTCCTGACACCGGCCGGTTTCAGTCCTAATGGTATTACCTGCTGCAAGAGCTCCTCTCGAAGATCTACTGTTACGGTAAGTTCTTACGTAACTGTACTTTATGTTGAGTACGTAATTTTCATCTCGAAGAAGAAAGATAATATTGGCCGATGCTAGTGTCTGTTCCAGCAAGGAACAACATATTTTTTGTTTTGTTTTGTCAGCTCCCCAGTATCCCTGCAGGGACTCCGCTACCACCCTTGCCACCTCCCCATGCCCACCCTCCCCCAAAGGTCAGCGGTAACTTGCCCTGCCTTACCCAGAAGGTGGGGCCCGCCCGGCCAGGACACAGTAGAGCAGTGAGTGGCAGACAGAGCTTTCCAGCTTGGGCCAGCATTTTTTGCGGACGGGAGCGTGCAATGACTGCCAGCGTTGCCCCCGTGATACAGCACCGTGGCAGTGGTTCCCCGGCCTCTGCTTGGGGTATGTGGCGTGCGGACACACAGCCTGCCCCCCTCCCCCTCACGAGGAGGAGAGCAGTCCCTGGGGCGCTCAGTCCTTCTCCCCCAGCCAACCCTCCCAGCATCCGGAGTCAATCCTGAACCTGGGTCGTCGTATGAATGGGCGCCCTGCCTCTGCGCCGGCGAGCTGGCCAGCAAGGAACAATATATCCTAGCCAGTTTTTGCTACTATCTGCCATTTTATAGAAGATATGTTTACAGCTTTTGTATTCTGAAGTTGCTGTGTAAGTGGTGCACTTAACAGCAAACACTTCAGTGAGCAATGAATTGGTATCATCATTCTTTGTTAAAATAAATACACTATTCCTAACCTTTTGTGGCACATGGTGTGTAGTAGAAAAGTCCCAATCCATTATTTGTCTTAGACTAAAAGTGGGAACTGAGCTAGTCTGTAATGAAGAATTACGTTGCTGTGTATTTTAAAATACCGATGAGCTGTGTTGATCTGCTCTGAACTGACAGTAGGTAGCTCTTTTTTTACAGCTGTAGTAAATGTAAACTCAGCACTTTTCTGTTTATTTTTCCTGCAGCTAAACAAAGCATTCCAAGAGGAAGACTCCCCTGCAGTTATTTTTTGCATCAGCATGCATTGGTTTAGAGAGTGGGAGGGATTTGTAAAAGGAAAAGACAATGGTAAGTAGCAGTTGAGGGCTGGGGTGCAGATCATGTACATTCATTTAGATAAGTTTTAGTGTGTTTTCTTATGACCCTTCACACACTCTAAATAACCTCATGAACATGTTGCATGGACTCTGCATTTAGTCATTGACAGATTAAGTCACTCTCCAGTACAGTTGTAATGAAAACATACTGTACAAGATGATGCAGTGAATACAGAGCAGACTAGGTGAGCCTAGCGGTCCTTATCTGCCACCAACTACTATGTTACTATACTAGTGGTGTACAAGCACTAAAATGCAAGGCACCCTTCAAGTACTTTAGAAGGGGTGTGATAAGGAATACTGTCCGTGTTTATATACCTATTAAACTTTGTTTGTTTTTTTTTGGGGGGGGGGCTAGCTTGCAGCACTGATGGTAGCATGCTGGACTATCCAGTAGGTGAACCAGGTTCGAACTTTGAGTCTAAGACTTCCGTGGTGGGCCAACAATGGAGGATGCAAAGTTCAGTTGGATGCCCTTCTTTACCAAGGAGGGAAAGACTACAGCATCACATCCCAGCCCAAAGAGGACAGAAGGGGAAGGGAATGGTGCAATTTGCTGATCAGCAGTGGTAATAGGGTGGGCTGAATGCCAGCCCATTGGGGCCTGGAGTCTTTTTTTTTTTTTTTTTTTGATTAGTAGTTTGATGCACAGTGATCCTGGAGTCTGAAAAAAAAATGACTTACAGGTTTCCTGTGTTGATTCTGTCTGTCTAAGGGGTGTAATCACATGATGTCCCGTTCTGCACTTCCCTTGATTAAAACTACGTATGATTTATGTGTTGTGTCTGTGATAGCATGGCATGGTGGACAATGGTCCGCTGGAATGCAGAATGCGCAGGTAACTCTGTGCCATTCTCAGAAGTGCTTAAGCAAATATGCACTTTTAGTGACAAAATGGATAGACTGCAATGGGGCTAGCAGGACGCTTACATATTCAGGTAGTGTGTGCCATAAGAGCTGCTCCTGGATCAGTGTACTGACTGAACTGGTCAGTATCAGTGTACTAGCCGAACTACTGCAGGATCAGTATACCAGCTGAACTGCTCCAGGATCAATGTACCAGCCGAACAACTTCAGGATCAGTGTACCAGTTGAACTGCTTCAGGGTCAGTGTACCAGCTCAATTGCTTCAGGATCAGCGTACCAGCTGAACTGCTTCAGAATCAGTATACCAGCTGAACTGCTGTAGAATCAGTGTACCAGCTGAACTGCTGTAGAATCAGTATACCAGCCGAACTACTGCAGGATCAGCGTACCAGCTGAACTGCTTCAGGATCGGTGTACCAGCTGAACTGCTCCAGGATCAGTGTACCAGCAGAGCTGCTTCAGAATCAGTGTGCCAGCAGAGCTGCTCCAGGATCAGTGTACCAACAGAACTGCTTCAGGATCAGTGTACCAGTAGAACTGCTCCAGGATCAGTGTACCGGCAGAACTGCTCCAGGATCAGTGTACCGGCAGAACTGCTTCAGGATCAGTGTACCAGCTGAACTGCTTCAGGATCAGTGTACCAGCCAAACTGCTTCAGGATCAGTGTACCAGCTGAACCGGGGGTGCCGATACCGCAGGTGCTCAGGTGCGCCAGCACCTACAAAGTTAATTTGGGCACCCACAAAAAGTCTGTCAGTAAAAAAGTGTTTCCTGAATCCCTATACTCACACAGGTACAGACAGGCTCCTCCTTGCTCCATCTCCACCACTAGCCCCACCCAGCAGGCTGATGCTGATTGTGAAGATCCACCTCCTGGCTGCAAGTTGCAACATTCACAGGTTTCTCCATGCTCTGTCTTCACCTCTCATGCTCTGGCCCCACCCAGACCCAGCAGGCTGACCCACCCTTATTGAAGTTCCACTCGGCGCCTGCCACCATGCTCTCACTGGTTGCGATGCCATCAGTGATCTCCACTAAGTCGACAGCCTGTCAGTCATCATCACGCTCAGCTGTGCATCAGCCCTTCCCGCTCGCATGGAATACCGAACAGCAGTCAGCAGAGATACCTTTGGAACTGCTTAAAAATAACTTAAGCATACGGAACAGGTACTTTTAACTTTTTGATGCTCCATGCCGTGGCTGGGTCGGACCTTGTGGGAACTCTTCCGGGCCGCGGGCAGAAGCCAGGAGTGTTTTTGAGACTTGTGCTGGGGGTGCCACTAGAACTAGTATGGGTCAGGAAGGCCAAAAGTTTAAAAGCAGGAGACGGCGGGCTGCTGCTTCTACAAAAGACCAGCTTTTTCAGATTTGTGGTGGGATTTGACTTTGGTGATGATGTGGGGCTCCAGTTCATTGAAATGCACAGCTTTCTTTCATTAAGCAAGCATCTTCCCTTAATAAAGTGTATTACTGGCCATTGTCAAAATGCTGTTATTCTTTCTACTGGTACAGCACTTGGGAGTTGGTAGATCTTGATGTAGAAGGCTGCTCTACTATAGAGTTCTGTCATGTGTATGGCAGAAAAAACATAATCTGCATAAACATTACATGACTGTTTTATTTTAATAAGTTAACACTAAGTACAGAGCTGGAGTATCTTCAAGTCATGGCTGCCACACACGTCTTGTGCCGAGTCAGGACTGCAGGTTTTTTCATCTAGTTATACATTTACTCATTACATAAAACTGCATTCCTAAAGTGACAAGGATGCAAATCTTGTGGAGCTGCTGCTGCTGACAAAAGTTTATATTTTGCTGTTACTGTTTGCTGATTGGTGGCTCTTTGTGTTTTTTTTGGGGGGGGGTGGCTAGAAAGAAAACAAACTTGTATGTGAATGGGGTGAGTAAGATAAAGAATGTGGAACTGACTGCAAAAGCTGTAACTTGCTGTAAATGGTGGTGTTAGCAGGTAGCAATGATTGTTTATTTACAGTCTTGAGAGAGCGGTGTGGGGTGTGCTGATACCAAAGGCCTCCGTGCCCTAGTCAAATCTTTCCTGACCATCGTACCTCTCAGCCTCTTGTCAAAGATGAGGAACACGTCCTCAGACATTGAGATCATGCCCAGAATACTGTGGAAACCATTGTGTTTAGTAATAAAAGGTTTTTTTTTTGATTCAGCATCATAGAATATTATGAATTTCTACTTTAATGTCCAAACACCACATTCTCTGTATGGGCAGCACCTTTTCCATGACAAGGGATAGCCATTTTGAGGGGTAAAATGAAGGGTGTCCCTTGTAATCCTCGACAGTTGAGAGATATGCTGACCATCAGTTTACTGCTGTGTTTGCAGTTGGCTTTTCCTGCTGTGTTTTTGACTTGTACAAATGTGTGTGTTTTTTGGGGGGGGGCCACTGGGCTAGGGCCAGCAACTTTACTAAAATAAACCTTTCACAAATAATTCCAAGGCTGTCTTAAGATATAATATCAATACCCAACAGGAAGGGCTGTCTTGGTGGTCCTGTTGTCCACTAAAATATAAATAAATGAAACATACAGAAAGTTAGTAGGATTAGGGGATTATTAAAATAAAAGGAAACCCCCTATTCAGTAGATGACTGCAGCACCTGGCGGCAGCAAAGAGCCCTCAAAGGCACCCTTGTATCTTCTGTTGTGGAGTACTGGTTGTGGTGGTGGCACACATATTCTAAAATGCATCAAAACCCCCTCAAAATACATTACAAAGCATACAAAATCCTATAGCTTCTGGGGGCCACCTCTGGTCTTTCTTTAACTGCTCTGAGCACTTGCAGCATTTTTAAAAACTTGGCACCCCTGAGCTGAACTGATCCCAGGATTAGTTTATTGTGCCCTTACCAACTACTCCAGGATTAGTGTACCAGCTGAACTGATCCAGGACCAGAGTACCAGTGGAACTGCACCAGAATTAATTTGTTGTGCCAGTAGCAACTGTTCCAGAATCATCATACCAGCTAAACTGCTCCAACATACAAGCCTACCATCCTCCATCTCACTGGCCCCTAGTCTTGGCCAATTCAAAACTGGTATCAAGAGGCTTCTTCTTGACTCGGAGACCTGTGGCTGTTACCAACCGTCCTCCTTAGGCTGAATGTGATAAAAAAACTTGCTTATTCCATAACTGCACAACAAGACCTACAACCTTGCGGTATTTATACCTCAGTGTAGGGCTTGGTAAATTCCCTCTTAATCGGTAACCTGTCCCACCACACCTCGATAACCCAGGGCCCTCTAACAACCCCTTGAGATGGTAACCAATCAATGTAAATACCATGTACTGTGATTTTATGTAAAATTTGTCGAAATGTAATGTTCTGTTTGAAAACTATGTACAATATGTCTTGGATGTAATGTTGTGTTTTGTACTGACGTGGAGCCTTTGCAAAGGAGTCTTCGACTCAAAGGATTGTAATTCCGAAATTTCAATAAATAAATAAATAAAAGATCAGTGTACCAGCTGAATTCCTCCAGGATCAGTGTACAATCAGTGTACCAGCTAAATTCCTCCAGGATCAGTGTACCAGCGGAATTCCTTCAGGATCAGTGTACCAACTGAATTCCTCCAGGATCACTGTACGCGCTGAACTACTCCAAGATCAGTGTTCCTTATGAACATCTCCAGTATCTGTTTACCAGCCACACTGATCCAGAATCAGTTTAACAGCCATACTGATTTATTTAAATTCTGAATAGCCCATTTCCATGGTCGACCAGACGCATCATTATGAAATGGGTAGAAACAATGCAGGCTCCTGATTGGCCAAGAGGTACTTTCACCTGTGCCATTATCCCAGCACAACAGCCTAGCTGAAAGCAATATGTTTAAAAAATACATCAAATGTACCAAAAAGGACCCATTTCATAATCGCAATAAGGCACTCCAGGGAGTGCGCTGTAGTCAGGCCAATGGCCTCTCTAGAATTGGTGAAAGCATTCAGCTTTGCCTTGTGCTTCAGCCCTCCCAAGATGGACCATTATCCCACCATAATGCACCCCCTGTCATGCCTTATTGCTTAAGTAATGAACAACAATATTATGAAACAAAATACGTAGCAAGCAAGCAAGCAAAACTTTATTTATATAGGGCCTCTCGAAATCAAGGCGCTTTACATAATAAAAACCACAATAAAATAAATAATGTTATAAATTATTTAAAACAGTCAAGTAATTAAACACTTAAACAGGGAAGGCCAAAGAAAATAAATAGTTTTTAACATAGATTTAAAACTACTAATGGTCAGGCATTCTCTTAACCGACAAGGTAGAGAATTCCACAGGGTTAGTGCTGCAAATGAGAAAGCGCGAGCTCCAGATGTTTTAAGACGAACCCTGGGAATCTCTAGCAGTCCCTTGTCGGCGGATTGGAGAGGGCAATTGAGGGAGTGGGGAGTCAGGAGATCTTTCAGGTAGTTGGGTCCCTGTTCATGTAGGGCTTTAAAGGTAAGCAAGCTTGCCTTATAGGTGATCCGCCGCTGAACTGGCAGCCAGTGCAGTTCGCGCAGCACAGGCGTAATGTGAGTGGTCCTAGAAGTACCAGTTAACAGCCTGGCCTCAGCGTTCTCCACCAGCTGCAAGCGGCGGATATCTACCCCAGACAGCCCTAGGTAGAGGGCATTGCAGTAGTTAAGACAGGTGGTGATGAAGGCGTGGACCAATGTTGGAAGATCGCCCGGTGGAATCAGGTATTTCACCCGGGCGATATTCCTCAGATAGTAAAATGAGGATTTAACCACAGCTGACACCTGAGACTTCAAGGTCAAGCCGTCGTCAAAAATAATGCCCAGGTTACGTACCTGATCTGAGGTAATGAGCTGGAGACCATCAAGCCACAGGCCTGACATGTGCCCAGCCCCAAAACCCGCCCCCAGGCAACCCGGATCCACAACCAACACCTCAGTCTTATCCAGATTCAGTCTCAACCAACTCAAGCTCAACCAGTCTTTGATCTTGGAGAGGCAGCTGTTTAGCACAGAGATCGCATCAGCCTGTGTGGGCACAAAGGACATATACAGCTGAGTATCATCTGCATAACAGTGAAAACTCAAGCCATATCACCTAATGATATCTCCCAATGGCAGCATATACACTGCGAATAACTTGGGTGCCAATATGGAGCCCTGCGACACCCCGCAGGACAAGGGAAGGGTATCAGAGGAATAAATTCCACTGACCACCCTCTGAGACCTGCCTACGAGGAAAGATCGAAACCATTCGAGGACTGTACCCGACAGTCCACAAAGAAACCGCAGGGTCTCCAAAAGTACCTCATGATCCACAATGTCAAAGGCTGCTGAGAGATCAAGAAGGACCAAGGTGGTACGAGCCTTTCGATCTCTTGCCATTAGGAGGTCATTTAATACCCAAACAAGTGCAGTCTCCATGCTATGCCTCTTCCTAAACCCAGACTGGAGAGCTTCATAGACATTGTAAGTTACAAGATGATCGTCCAGTTGCAACGCAACCACCTTCTCAATAACCTTCCCCACAAAGGGAAGGTTAGAGGCAGGTCAGTAGTTAGTTCGATCGTCAGGATCCAAGGAGGATTTTTTAAGGAGTGGTCGAATGACTGCCTCCTGTAGGGGATCTGGAAAGACTCCCTTCTCCAAGGATCTCCAAACAATTTCAGCTAGGATCGGGCAGGTAGCAGCTACACATCCCACAAGAAGGGAGGTAGGGCCCGGATCCAAACTACAACAGGTTGGGCGCAAAGTGTGAACAGTCTTTACAATGTCCATGAATTCCGGTCGGCTGAAATCCGTCCAGACAGACCGGGTGCCCATCACCTCCCATCGACCTCTGCAGTCCCTCATGGAGAGAGCCGGGCCAATTCCAGACCTGATGCTGGCAACCTTATCTGCAAAAAACCAAGCTAGCTCATCACACTTAATTTGTGAAAAAGCTCTTCCGGACTGGAGACGGATTGGATTGCACAATCGGTCAACGGTTCGAAAAAGCTGAGCCGGTCGGTTCTGCGCAGGAGAAATCTCCCTGGACAGGAACTCTGCCTTCTTATGGGTGATTTCTGATTGATAGCCCTTATAATGTTCCATCAATCTAAGCCTGTCAGCATCCAGGCCGGAATTCCGCCATGTTCTCTCCAGCCTTCGACCAACCCGCCTCAACTCCTTCAAGGCCCCATGATACCAGGGGGACCTTGGGCGAAGAGTAAGTGGTTGAACACTAACAGGAGAAATCAAATCCATGGCATCTCCCACTGCCTTATTATAGGCTAGAATGAGATCCCCAGCACCTGTGCTTTCACCCAGCAATCCCGATAGGTCCAGCACCGCCGATAGACCATCTGGGGTAACTCCCCTTAAATGGCGGTACCGGACCATCTCTGAAGGGGTAGGTCCATTTGTGGGGCCCCGAAACTGAACCCTATGATCTGATGATCAGACCGACTGACTGGTTCCACCCCCAAGTCATTGATCTCCATCCTCAGGAGGAACAGCAGATCTAGTGAGTGACGTCCTATATGGGTAGAGAAGGTAATTACCTGTGTAAGGCCCAGCATTGTCATTAGCTGGAGGACATTTTGACCAAACTGTGAGAGTTCATCGTCGACCCAGGCATTGAAGTCCCCCAGAATTATCCATCTGGAGGACTCCAACACCATGTCGATGATGAAGTCCGCAGTCTCCTGTAGGAATATACCCTCATCACCTGGTGGACGGTAAATGAGAAGTATCCTGCAGCCTACACCCTCACCCATGACACACTCAAAGGATCTAGCAGTCCCCACTGGAACATCCACAAGGCTCAGTTCGGTCTTAAAAAAGATGGGCACACCCCAACCCCTACAATCCAACCTTGGGCGGTGAATCACCGAGAACCCAGCTGGAACGGCAGAAGCCAATACTGGGCCTGCATTTTCATCCAGCCAGGTCTCGGTGATGCATGCCAGGTCCACCATTTGAACAAGATTAGCTAAAATAACTATCTTGTTTTTGATGGACCTTACATTACATAACACCGCCCGGGTTGGATGAGATGCTGGGGAAGACCTCGACTCCTGTCCAGCCTTAATTGCTGGGCCCTTGGCTGTGGGAGCAAGACAGGGATTACCACTGTCTTGGCACCATTTCTCCCCAGGGCGTCACCTGGTCCCCACCACCCCAATATGTCCCCCCTTTTCCATTTCCCCACCAGGCCCAGCTCTGCATCCCTTCCTGCGCCTCCTAGCAAAGGGATTGACAGTGTTTGTAGAGCTCTGTTGGCAAAAAGGGGCAGTCAAATGGGCACAGTTCCCTGAGCCTGGTGGGAGAATATTGCCTGACCGTCCTTGAACCTTCCCTACACTTACTGTTTACACCCAGGAGCAAAAAGATTCACATTTCTAATATTAAAAACCAAAGCAATAATATAAATTAAAATAATAATAATACTAATAATACCCCTACCAGTCTCTCTCACAGGTTGGAGGCAAGGGTGTAGGCAGGCATACTCACTGTACACATTTGAGTACAGTTTTGTTGAGTGCCTGTCACAAACCATATGCCTTTCTGTTAACATTTTCATTCTAATCTGTAGTATTTGGGTTAGTTTAGGCCACTGAGGAGTGTCTCTGTTCAAACTTCTGTTGTTTTTATTTATTTAGTTTTTGTTAACCGGATAGGTGCACTAGCCAACAGGTGACTATTTTCAGGCACGACCCGGGAGACACAGTTACAGTACAAGATAGGACAATTAGGTTTAACACAATACAGGCAAAGGTACATTGGTACAAGTGCAGGCATACAATTTCAAAGGCAGGCATACAGTTTCAATAGGCAGAGGTACTGGAGGAAGCACATATTTAGAGGAGAGGGAGAGGAAAGGGAAGGGGAAGGGATTTTAAGCAGGCAGGAAGGGAGTGTGAAGCTAATGAGGGGTGAAGGGCTTTGGCAGAAAAAAACAGGGCAGTTACAGCTAGACGCCCTTGTGGTGATGGGCAGAGATACAGCAGACTTTGGAACTGAGGGACGGCAGAGCAGAGGGGGGATTGTCGGCAGGCAGGGAAAGGAGGTGGTAAGGAAGTAGGCGGGGGTGAGGCCAGCCTGAGGCGAAATGATAAAGCCTGCATTAGCGGGAAAGGCAAAAGGACCCAATAGTTATGGAACTGGAACTAGAGGCAGCCAACCTGAGGCACTTCACAGGGCCGGCCGATTCACAGCTTTAAGCGGAAAAGGCGCAGAAAGGACCCGGGGTTATGGAACTAAAACTCGGCAGGGCTCTGAGGCGCCACGGCAAATGCGCTAATTACGGCTTAGCGGAAAAGGCGCAAAAAAGACCCGGGACTCTGGAACTGAGACCCGGCAGGGTTGTGAGGGGGTGAGGAGCGAGCGGGAGTGGAGAGGGGAGCAAGAGGGACCAGTACCCACTAACATTAAGCAAAACATATAGCATAGTGCAACACAATAGAACGGACGAAGGATCAAACAATAGTAGGATTATGTCTGAATTATACAGAAGTCAGAGAGATGAAACAATGTTTAGATATGCAGCATAATAATATGATCAAGTCAGGATACTATACATATTATAGAATTAAGACAGGTTAGGCAGTCGTAAGAACAATTTATAGCAGCATGATTAGAATAGAGTGACCATACAGAAAAGGTTGTAAACATTACATTAAAGTGCAGGCAGACTTGTAAACAATTCATTAAAGTGCAAGCAGACAAAGAAAAAGACCGAGAAATTAAAGGAAGACAGGCTAGTGAATATATGGAAAGGGGGGGATTGACTTAGACAGGTTTCAAAGTCTAAGTAGGATCAAAGCAAGTGCAACGGTCCATAGAGTTGAGGTGAGAGCGAAGTCCACGCTTGAAAGCTAGGTGTGACGGGGCACGTCTCAGATCCATAGGCAGCAAGTTCCAAGCTTGAGGGGCAGCACACCTGAAAGCGCCAGCTCCCTTAGAAGTACGGCAGTGGGGAACTAATAGAAAAGACTTGTCTGATGACCTCAGGTCACGCGATGGGATCACAGGTTTACGAGACAGATACATGTATAACCTCTTTAGAGATTAGAAAAATCATCTGACTTGTTTGGAAGGGGGTACCATTTGGAGAGGATGTGTACATTTTTTTTAATGGCCGGGGTGAAACTGTTGGAGACTGTGTACAACATGGAAATTTCTGGCTACACCCCTGGTTGAAGGGGAATTTAAACACAATAATACCCACACTTTAACAAATAAATACCACCCACTAACCCCTAATAATACCAACCCCCAAATCAATAAAAAACACAAATTACTACTTAAACAAATATAATAAAATATAAAATCAATCACATAAGGCCAAATGACCGCAGTCTAATGTCCATATAATAACACTGTCCACTATATGCAGCATTAAATCTTCAGCAGTTCAAAGGAGCATGTCACAACTCCACAAGAATGTTCAAAGAAAGGGAGAGCTCTCACCACCCCTTTGCTTACGTTTTGGCCAGACAACGTGGCACTCTCACTGCCACATTCAGAGTTTAATTTGAGGTTAAACAAATTGAGGCCCTCTCACTGCCTCCCAAATAAGTTTATGAAATTGTACAGATCCAGTCGAACATAAAAATAAAGCGTAGATAATAAGCCATGACAGAATGTGCATTAAAGGATTTTAATTTACACTCCAGGGGTATAGTAAGGCGCGAGGCCAAAAGCTGAGCATTCTTACACTCCTGGGAAGTACATTACAGTTCTATGATGCACACTCTGGAGTGCCTTTTTACATTTATAAAATGGCTCTAACTAAGGTTTGGGGATAGGAAATGAGATTTGGCACCTGACTGTGCATTTACAGAGATTTAATCCATGTTCAGGTGCCTTCTTTTGGCCAAGGACATTTCTAGATTTGTTATTGCCATTTTATAAAACTATATCAAATACAATTGAATACAGAAATAAACACATTCAAATACAGTTGCATTCAATGCGGCCCGGTGGTGCAGAAGGTTGAGGCACTGGACACCACACCTCGCGCCATGCTGGCAACCTGAATTCGGGAGCGAGCTCAGGCCACCAGGGGTTGGGAGGGGGAGGAGTCAGCATTGAGCAGACGTGAGGCAGCTCTCCTCTCTGGGGAGGGACAAGAGGTTTTCTCTACTCATGGCTGCCACCCAGTGGAGGCCAGGTGGCAGTGCCAGGCCAGGGGGAAACCTAGGAGCTAGGCCGGGAGGGAGGATGGGTCCATCGCTAGAGCCATGAGATGCATGCGCGCCCGCATTTCAGGGTCCCGGGAACAGGGGAGACAATACAAATACATGTCTCCCCCTGTGCCGTAAGGTGGGAGGGGTACCGGAGGAGCAACAGGCTAAGTAAAAAAAAAAAACATACAGTTGCATTCAGAATTTGTGAAAGGGTGCTTTTTAAAAACCCATCTAAAAATGCCTAATGTTGATCCACCAGATATTGATTAGGGCAGGGGTTCTCAAATGATGAGGCCAGCCTCCTTGGGGAGGCCCCAACCTGTTCCAGGGGAGGCTCAACAAGTCTTGAAAAAGAATTGTATTTCAATTTTGAACTTTATAGATTTTGTGTGAAAGGGATAAGGTAAACTGAAAGAGGATAATAGTAGGTGAATTTATGTATTTATTCACAAGTCTGTGACCAGGAAGGTACTGTATCCTGAGCCATGGCATATTTCAGGTGTACCCAGGGAAGGGTAGTGAGAGAATACAATTCATAATGTAACTATGAAACACTCAAGCAATAGAAAATGAATACAAATGCAAACAAATTAAGAACAATAAACTAACAATGTGAGGAACAACTGATCAATTAGATTGGCAGCAGAACTGTCCAAATACAAGAGTTAGCCATACAGGTACTAGGAATAAGAGCAGGAGGGAGCAAAATGATCCCTGAGAATTTGCTTTAGAGTGGGGTGAGGCAGAGGTCAGCAGGAAGGTTATTCCAGTTAGAGGGGAAACAAAAAAAACAGTCTGTCCCATGAAGGTATGGCAGTAAGGGGTAACAATGGTTCGAGAGTCAAAATAATGGAGCAAGTAGGTTGTCCTGTTTGGGGGGGGGGATTACAATAAGCTTAATAACGTGAGAGACAGCTATGCAAAGAGGTTTCAATTTATTCCTCATGTACTGTGAAAAGTAGGCTATTTTTCATTGGGGAGGCCCAAAAATATTTTAGTATTTTCGGGGAGGCTCAAGATCTTTTCCATGGATTAGGGGAGGCTCACTATGACAAAGTTTGAGAACTGTTGGATTAGGGTAAAGAGTTAAAATGTTTGGTTAGCCTGAAACTAAAACTGATCTGGGATAAAACGTGTCTGTAACCAGTAGCTTGCAGACAGGAAGAATAGCATAGCGGTTAAAGCACATGGTTATGAGCCAGGACATCTGGGTTTGAATCCCAACAAAGTCAGCAGTTTTAAAAGTTTTCAGTTCTCCTCAGATTTCATCAGAGTGCTGATTCATTGCAGTGAGTGTTAGAATAGTAAAAATACACTAAAGAGAGTTAAGTGCAAAAAAAGAATAGCTCTTAAAGTATTGATTTTATTTATTTATTCATTTGATGACCAGGTAGGTGCACTGGTCCAGAGACCATTTTCAGGCACAACCCGAGCAGGGGTCAACCTTAACCTTTTTTGCACTAGCCAGCAGGGCAAGTTGATTCAAAATTGCACTAGCCCGTAATTATAATGGTAAATTTTGATCACTTATACAGGAAACAATGCAAGTAAAACCAAGAAATACTCTGATTATTGCACATTTATCCTGCTCCCACTTGCTTCCAGCTCCCCAGCAGAAAAAAGACTGCAGTGCCATTACAATGACCCCCCCCCATTGTTTTGTACCATAGCCTCCTCTCTTCCTGCCCCCCTCAAACCACCAAACAGAGAGGGTATCACAACAGCAAATGTTCAGCCGGCCCGGCGGTTGGATTTCGCTAGGACGCCAGCAACCCGGTTCGGGAATGGACCTCGGTAGCTGGAGGGCGGGCTGGGAGAGGTATCGAGCGCCCAGCAGCTGCCTCTCCTCTGGGAAGGGATGGATGCTTGTCTCGCAGCCCCCACCGCCACCTGGTGACCACGGGTGGAGGTGCAGCGGGACTGCATAGAAGGGAGGGAGGACGTGGGCCGGAAACTGGAAGTGAGCGCACGTCGTGCAACGCCCCTAGGTCTCCCTAGAGTGCTCACGTCCTGTGGGAGGGGACAGAAAAACAGAAAAAGGTACCTGGTGTGGAGGACGTAGATGGGACCCGACTGCCCCAGATAACCCATAACCGGGCTATCGTTGGATGCCGCAGATGGACCTCCTGACACACACTAATGGACTGGAGGGGGTAAATAGGGTCTCCCCCCTCCTCCCCACCCGGGGGGGGTAGACCGAGGCAGCATGGAAGTAGGTCCGAGCGACACCACGGTAGGTACCCGGGGAGGGACTAGGGGAGTACAGTCTAGGGATTCCCAGAAGAAGTTCCACCACGGCAGAGAGAAGGGGGATTAAAAAAAAAAAAAAAACAGCAAATGTTCAATCAAGCAGTCCTGGCTCTGCACACTCACAAAAGCTGACATCATCATGCACCGCACCACACTGTCACCACCACCCACAGGGTAATGAACAGTCAGGCAGAGAAAGACACTCTCAGCCCCCACCCTATAGTCATCTGGAGACCTGCATTTTGAAAGTTTTTGTACAGTCTCAAGTGAGGCAGGAGCACATCCAAGATTTCTTTGGGGTGAGGGCTAAACAAACCTAAGGGGCTTGGGAAATGGAAAACTGACATTTTTATTTGTAAAAGCATTGATTTTAATATGCTCTGCCCCAACAATAACATATTTTTTTTTTAACATTGTCCTTTCATCAGCCCAGGGGAAACCGTACATAGGCATAACACTATACTATTTCTGTTTCTGTATAGGATGATCTATGCACCCCAGGGATGCCTATTTCAAGGTTTCAAATTATGTATTTTATCCAGGTTTATTTTTGTGCCATACCTTATCCAAAGCTTTGTTTTTAGGCTGAAATGACATGCTGAGTGGGATAAGGGTGGGACTATATGGGTGGTGATGGCTGGCATGGTCCATTTAGAAGAGCTGGGGACCCCCTATACTTGCCGGTAATGGCAGCTATGGATCTGTGGATGGTCACTTCAGAGTCTGGTCTGCAGTGGTGTCCACGGAAAGAACAGAGTTAAGAGATTTGGAGGGGAGAGGGAAGTTATGGTGAGGCTGGGATAAAACCCACCACCTGCAGGGCCGATCCTGTATACCTCTTTGCATTTTGTCACTGAAATGTTGGATACAAGCACTCAAAATTTAGTGAAATGAGGGGCAATGGTCTTAATGTTCGACAAATTGTTAGACACATTCAGAAAACTGGAAGCTAGTGACTTAACAGCACTCTACCCTTGATCACACCCTGAACACTAACTGAAAGTCTAATCAGTGTAGTGATAATGACTCACATTGAGTGTTTTGCGGGATCCCTCCCTTGAACTGCCAGATAACTGTAGCTGTTAATAACACCTGGCCATCTGGAGCATTGAGAGAGATTAGCATGTAGACTAGAGAATGCTAAAGTAGAGACATTTTTAACTTCATTAACAGCCATGAAAATCTGCACTAGTCAAAACGGGCTAGTAGAGAGTTAGCTGCACTAGCCCTGGTCAATTTGCACTAGTGTTTGGGCTAGTAAAACAATGTTAAAATCGACCCTTGGACCTGAGCCATGGAGATGGCACGGATAACAGCAACAATACAGAGCAAAACAATATACAGAGTAGACGTTCAAGAACAAGGGGACACAATTTAAAGATAGAAGGGGGGCGGTTCAGGGACAAAGTGAGGAAATATTATTTCACAGAGAGGGTAGTGTATGCATGGAATAGCCTTCCTGAGGAGGTTGTGGGGTCTAAAACTGTGGGAGAATTCAAGAATGCTTGGGACAGACATAAGGCAATTCTTGTGGGGGGTAGGAAGAAATAGGCTGTTGGTTAACTAGGATCTGCGGCCTATCTTGTAGGTAGGGAAATGGGCAGACTAGATGGGCCAAGCGGTCCTTATCTGCCATCAGTCTATGTTTCCATGTACGATACAAAGCACATTGATCTGGATAGTAGCAATTACACAGAGTATTACAATATACAGTGTGATACAGAGCACTGTGAAAGTAAGTTACAGGAAGGTATTATACAATGGTACTGGGTCAGAACAGCGGGGTTGAGAGTACAGATAATTACACAAAGTGGCTAGTAAGCACTAGACTTGGAGACCAATTTGGTAGCAATATCCTGGCCAGGTCAAGGAAGGGTAGAATTAAGATAGGGGTGCTTGAGATAATGGTGAAGTTTGAGCAATGAGGGGGGCAGGGAGAGAGTTGGGGTATGTGTAATGACCCAAAGGAGCAAGATCAGGTGATGAAGGACAGTAAGTGAGCCCTAAGGAGAGAGTATAAGTGCCGTAGGGAGTCAAGGTTTTAAGGGGGAGTGAAGGCTATTCCACAGGGTAGGGGCCATGGACGAGAAGGCCCCCTGGCCCATATGGGTGGAGACTAACGGGCCCTCAAGCATTGGGTTAGTGGAGAGGGGGGCATTCTGGTTAAATGTCTTAGGTTGAAGGAGTGGGAAGAGAGGGGAGGTCTCAGGATTGCAGATGGCCTTGCCAGTGGTACAGGCCAGGAGGTAGCTATGTCTAGCTTGAGGGTATGATCACAGTAAACTTGATTCCAGATCAGTTCAGCTGCTAAACTGATTCTGGAGCAGCTCTTTGGGGGCTATCTAGAGCACATTTGCACATGTTTTGGCGCTCTGCTATACCAGTGTCCCTAGGATGGGCTTAAAGGGAAAACTACCCCGACCCTTTATGGAGAATGAGACTCACTCACCCAGCATATAGATGTAGCATAATCTTTACTGAAAATCAAAATTAGGAGGCAGACATGACAATGTAAGGATGTCAACATTATGTGACCCCATATTATTTTGTCAGGACATCATGTGATCTCTGTTATCTTTTAAAATGCCTCCCTATTTTTTCTGATTTCGGGAATCTACACAAATAGTAAGAACATTGGTTTAGTTCAGCCTGTCATGAAAAAAAATGTTTCATTAGTTACTGGTATCTCTCCGTTTTATGGCTCAAAGGCACACCCCTGATTATGTGTGAAGACCTGGGCCCATCCTCAAACTCCACGTCACAGCTCTGGCATGTATGATCTTCCAAGAATCAGTCTTTGCTATTGATTTCCCACTTAAAGCAGCAGTGCAATGAAAATGGGCAAACATTTGGACCCTGCATTTTTTCACTGTAAAATATTCAAGGCATCTTCTAGTTTTATTTGGTGGTATCATTTTCCAGTTCCACCAAAATTTGAGTATTTTATAAATGTTTTAATTTAACATACTGACATACTAATTGCCACCAGATTAGGCCTTACGGTCTCATCAAGTCTGCTCGAACTTCATATCCCTAGTTGGGTACCAAGGCCCCCCGTGTTCCAGAAACCCCTATCATCCATCCCCACCCCACTGGGCCAGGCCATCATCTGATACATCCGCTTTCTGTGTCTGTCCAACCCTCTCTTGAAGCCCTCCACTGTGGATCTCTGAACCAGCTCGCCAGGCAGCGTGTTCCAAGGATCCACCACCCTCAGTGAAAAACCTCCTCCTCTTTTCCCCTCTCACCCTTCCACCTTCCAACTTCATACCATGCCCTTTGGTGATACCTCCCTGCTTTAGTCTAAAGATCCCCTCCATGTTTACCCTATTTATTTCCTTGAGGTACTTGAATACCTCAATCATGTCCCCCGTCTCTCCTCTCTTCCAGTGAAAACGGGCAGAGCTCCTCAAGTCTGTCCTCATACGTCAAATCCCCTAGTCCTCATATCATCTTATTTGCCCTCCTCTGTACCCTCTCCAGGAGCTGTATGTCCCTGTTCAAGTGGTGGTCTCCAGTACTGTACACAGTACTCAAGGTGTGGTCTAACCAGTCCATTGTACAGCAGCAGAATCACTTCCTGCTCCTAGAGGTGATACCCTACGATGCATCCCAACATCCTGTTTGCTTTGCTAGCTGCTCTCCTGCACTGCTCAGTTATTCATACATGCATCCACTATGACCCCTAGGTCTTTTTCCCCTGTTGAGGCCTCCAGCGCCTTCCCTCCCAGTGTGTACCTGTGTTTAGGGTTTCTCCACCCAAGATGTAACACCTTGCACTTGGTGATATTGAAATTTAATTTCCATGTGTGAGCCCACCTTTCCAGGGTGTCCAGTGTCATTTTTTTCTCAAGAAAAACAGCTGGCCGCCACATTTGGTTTAGAAATACCATTGTAAACCTGGAAATTGTTAGATCTGGAAAACAAAGTCATGGTATGCAGCATAGGAGGTACCCAGAAAAGTAAATTTGACAGGTATGCTAATGTTTATATTAATTATTTCTAAAATTAATATTTCTGGAGAAACATTTTTTGTTGCACTGCTGCTTTAACCCTTAGGCCGCTGACAGAATTAGAACATATAGGAATTCTGGACTGATAGATCAGCCTGCAACACAGCAAGGGTTAAGGGTCTGGGCTGGAGGAACTAAGACCCCGCTGGACCCAAGCTTTTGAAAGGAGCGGGGCATGGCACCTGTGCACCCTCCACATGATGCTGTGCACCACCAGCAAATGACTGTTGCCGGCTACCTCACCTCAGTTCTGTTCTTCCCGCCAACAAGTGCTCACCATGGGAACGCAGCACCCTAGTTCTGCTCACAGACGCTTGTCTATCTGGGTCGCCGTGATTTATTCTTTCTTTGTTTTGTAACCTGTGTTTGATTATCAAGGAATCAATCTTCACCATTGATTCCCACTAGTGGGTCTCAGCCGGAGGCACAAGGAGCCAGAACTTTTTAGTAGGGCTGGCGCCAAGGTAAGCCACATGCATGCACGGCACTACGAGACTGGCTCAGTGTGCAGGCTTACCCTCAGCATTGGCTCTCAACTTCCTCAGTTGCTTTTTATCCCTGCTGTGGAGTGCACATCAGTGACAATGTCGCTTGCCCACTGGGAGTCAGAAGTTCACATCTATAAGAAAACAATGTTCAGTTCTTCTGTTTTAGTGTTTAAAAGTAGAGTTTGTTATTTTTGTGTCAGTTTGGTTATTTTTTTTTTTTTACAGACATTTTCTTTTCAGTTTCTCACAACTCTACCAAGTCAACGGTCAACTGCCATGGAGGATGGCGGTAGGGAGCCTTCTCATGCAGGCTGCTTCAGCAGCAGGGCAGTGTTCAGTCCACTTTCCTCTTCGAGGAAAGGTTCTGACCACAGGTGGTCCAGTGCCTGGGAGGAAGGACAGTCCTCCAGGAAACACAAGAAGAAGTGGTCCCAATCCCAGTCAGGTTCTCGGTGCCACTTGGCCTCGAGTTCCTCTTCCTTTCGGAAGAGGAAGAAACGGTACCACTTGAAGTCGCCCTCTGTGGGGTCTGTTGTAAGATCATTGGTCTTCCGGAGCCAGAGGCCCTCACCAGTGCCGTAGGCGTCACCGAGGGCTTCTGGTTCTGGGAAGTTATGGTTTAGGCTCAGAGCCCCTCTCTGTAGGTGGGGACTCCAGTGGGCAATGCCACCAGTGGGTGGCTCTTAAGAAGCAGTGGGTGCAGTGTCTGAGCCATGTGCCTCTGCCGGCAGAATCGGTCCCTGGTCCTTCAGGCTGGTGGAACTGGACCTGCTGGCTGGACCCTTCGGCCATGTAGAGCATTTGTCTCCAGCAACAACCCCTGGGCTCCAGCTGGTGACTGTGCTGCTGACTCCTGTCCCACTGGCTGTCCCCCATTCAGTGCCACTATGGTGGGACCAGCCACTGTACTTTTTCTGGTCACTTTAGTACTGGCTGGATCATTGGCTTTAGGTCTGGTGCTGGTGAAGGCATCAGGTCCTTCAGGGCTGGCCCGGTGCTGGGGTTTACCCGGCACCCGATTCAGTTTCGGTCCGGCACTGCCCTTGACACCAGCCCCTTGTCCCTTGGAGCCAGAATCACTGGTTTTGCTGAAGCAGTGTTCTGGATAAGAGGGCATTCCCTTCAGGAAGGATGTGGAGGGAGATGAGTACCCAGCCTCATACTTTCTGAGGGCGGTGACAATGACTCTTTCTTTAGCTTGAGCTCTTTGGACCCACCCTCAACTTCTGTGCCTCAGGAGGATCTAACTTTACAGGCTTTGCTCAGAAATATGCATTGTGCACTTAATTTTGAACCTGCATCCATTGACCAAGGTAAGTGTTTCTGTCTGCAGTGGTTAAATGTTACTTCCATGCCAGTCAGTTTAGTTCCTCCTATTCCACCCCCATTTGAAACTCTCTCTGATGCAGTCTGGCATAGAGCTGCTTCACTACCATCTGTCTGCAAGCAAATAGACAAGAAATACACTGCCCCTAAGGATAGGCCAGTGAATGTTTCTCAGCCTATAGCTCGTGCCATTGTTGTTCTCGCTGAGAATGACAAAGCCGTTCTCCCCCAAGAGGTCACTGCGCACCCTGTTAACAGGGAGTCACACAAGATTGACACTGTGGGTAAGCGGGCTTACACAGCAGTCACCCTAGGCATGCGGATTGCTAGCTACCAAGGGCATTTTTCCAAATATGAGTATACCCTTTGGAGCAGAGCTCACTTAAGTCTCTGGCAGAATCCCTGCCTGATTCAGTGAATAAACATAAGGTTCTGCCAAGTGCAAAACATGGAATTGAGTCCAACAGTCGTCCGCTCAATGCTGCTATGGATACCTTTGATACTGCCTCCCACTCTGCTGCTACAGATATCTACATTAGAAGGCATCCCTGGCTTCAAACCATTGGCTTTTCCCAAGATATTCAACAACAGGTTACGAATGTTCCCTTCGATGATACTTATCTGTTTGGATAGTAGGTAGAGAAATCTTTCAAGGCATCTGGCAAAACTAGGACCACCCTTTTTTAAACTTTTATTTATGGGTTATAATAGTACAAGCATATGCACAGCATGTGAAACGCATATAGTACATGTACAAGAACAGGCTTCAGTCAGTATCTGTAGTCTAGAGTGCCGCTCTCAAGTCTTTCCTAACCAGATTGGACACCCTTTTTAACTTTCTGTCACTTCGCTGTTGACTCCCCCTCTCTCACTCATCACTGCACTCTCTGGCTTTTCCTTCCCTTGAAAACTGCCGCCACCTCCACTGCACCAAATTTATATCTAAATTCTGGTTTGATACACTCCCCACCTATCTTACCTCCTCACTATCCATCCTTCCTCCACCTGCCCATTCACCTAGATCTTACAACTCTCGTTTAATGCTAGTTCCCTGTTGTGCAACTTCAGTAGGCCAGATGGCCTTCTTGCATCGCCTCCCCAAACTTTGTAACACCCTTCTGCACCAGATTTGCTACTCATCCTCCCCCCACTCCCTCACTTCTGCCCTACATAATTTCCTCTCAGTGAATTGTACCTGTGGCTAACCCCTCACTCCTTGCAAGTACTGTATCTCACTACTTCTGGTTAGTTATCCCTGTCCTCACTAGTGCTAGTACTATCTGTCCCCAAATGAAATTACCATACTATCATCATGAATGCACTTATTTTTGTACATTACCGTCAGTATTCACCAGTGTTATGTTTACTCTCTTGCACTATTGCTTAATGATCTTATTGTTTGATTGTTGAATGATTGTATGTATGTATAATTTGATCTCCATGTTCCCCTCCCCCGGACGCACCGAGAGTCAAGCAACTTGTTGCTTAGTGTGCCTTTCCTGGTGAAACATTTCAGTAAACAGTTACTGGTCAAATAGAGAATAAAGTATGGGTCGGGGTGTGTAATGAGAAGTTTACACACACCCGAGGGGTTACATGCTACATGAACCTCGAGAGCGAAGCTCGAGGGGTTTATTAAAAGCATCTAACTCCGATAGTGTGTGTAAACTTGAGTTTACTGACCCATTTTTATTTATATAATTGCTGGGTTTCCCTTTTTTGCCACAGCAATTATATAAAATAAAAAACTGTTGCTCTGCGACCGTGGTCCGGTTTCAGTGCGTGGTCCATGGTTGCCATCAGGACTGACACATCTTTCTTACTTTTTTCTTTGGTAGGACAGGCATATGTTTGTTGCATTATTGATTTAAGTACATTTACGTTTTGAAAACACTTGACGCTGAGTCCGTGTTGCGGTTCGCATTTCAGCGAAAAGGGAAGCGGACAGCGTCTGGATGGCAGGAACTCAGCTGGACGCACACACAGAGTGAGGGAAACCGTGCGCATGTTTGACATTATAAATGCTCCTTTATAACGGCAACTTATGCCACGGTTTCCCTATGGAAAAAAGGGGAAACCAGTTATTATAATATCGCAATCAAACTGAAGAAAAAAACCTGCACTCAGATAATGGGCCTCTGCCCTAGTAAAGGGCTTGGAGAAGTCTAGCCATAGGATATGGTACTCTCACCACAGAAAATCCCAGTTATCCTCTCTTTGCTGGATTGGCACCCTACTCACAGGACTAAACATAAAGGCGGGAAGGCTGTACACTTATAAAAAAGACACAGGATAATTGAAGACTGTCTGAGCTCAGTTAAGTTAACTGCTCACTGTGCACATCTAGGTGACCTGCAAGGCATCGTACAGGGGTCAGGCTATTTGAAGGCAAATAATATCGTTCACAAACTGAGCGATGTATCATCATACACCAGAATTCAAAACTTGTCCATTCACAGTAGAAGAGAACATATCATGTGTGAACACATTGAGTAATACAGATTAGTAACCGTAGTTAAAAAAGTAAACTGTGTGCATGAAATAGCAAACATAAAGAGCCGACATAGCTAAAGGAAGAGCAAATAACCCCTCAGCCCATTACAAACTTCCCTGAGTCATAGACAGAAAGAGCACAAGTATTGTCACTTAATGTTCCCATCCAAAGTAGATGTAGTGGCCTCTTCAACGGCCTGGGAATTCAGTTTTTCAAAGAAACTAGAAGCAGCCTCAGGATCTGTAAAGATGTGGGACTTCTGATTGTAGGTAATGTGTAGCCAGGCTGGAAAAAGGAGCTGTGCCTGAACTCCTTTCTTCAAGACTCTTTTTAATCCCCTGTAGTTGCTTATTTCGGTCCTGGGTCTGTGAAGACAAATCTGGGGAAAAAACTCAGTCTGCTGACCTCCCAGAGGATATCTCCTTTATGACGTGCTTCTTGCAACAGAGGAATCGTGCCTCAGGGGTAGAAAGTGTGGCGATGACAGTGAGCGGGCGGTCACCAGAACCTCCACGTGGTTGAGAAAGCATTGGGATGGCAAAAGCTTGGACCCGAGTACAAGAGCCTCTGGACAACAGCCCCAAGTCTTCAAAGATCATTCTGTGCAAAGTCACCAATAGATCTCATCTCCCCGCCAGCCAAGGAGGGAAACCCACAAAAAGCATGCTACACTGGCAGAACCCTTTTCCAAGAGTTTCTGCTTTAGCTCTTAAAAATCCAACATCCCAGATCAGGCCTGTATGTACCTCAGAATGTGTCTCTCTGGTGATACATAGCTTAACTATGGCATTTTTTGTTTTCATTAATTGTAAAATCCAGATCAGTTTGTTTTCCACAGACACTAGCTGCTGATTAGTCTCCTACAGCTTATTCAAAAGTTGGATAATATGCGCGAAGTCCAGGCCACTGGGTAGGATCAGCCCGCTAAGCTTAGCTGACATACTTGCTCCCGGAGGTACAAAGTAAGTGTCCAGACTCTGCGCCGCCTGTTGTTGTTGCTTTTTTGGCCTCATCATTAAAGCACCAGTCACGACTACTTGAATCAGGGCAAGGGACAGTCCAATAAACCAAATCAGTGACAAATAGTAACTTTTTAGTTCTAGCCCAATATGGAGCTCAAAAACCACATCCTCCGTGTTGACTGCTTCACAGCGCCCCCAACTGGGACTACCTTTAAGACTTCCAGGCCAGCCCCTGCTAACCCTCCGAGAGGAAAAGGATGCAATTTCTTTCAGAACAAGCAGTCCTTTTGTGGAAAGGGCAGGGGAGCCCAACACAAATCTCTCAGCCTTCCCAGCCTCAGAAGAAGGTGCAGCTGAAGGCACAGACGTTGAAAGTACCAGGTGCCACCCTCTGAAACTCCGGCACCAGTCCTGCCTTAGCCCGAGGCGCACCTCTTCTCCACAGTGTGGGGGGGGGGGTGCGCAACTGACCCAGCTTTGCCATCATTGGCAGTCAATTACAATAGACAAGTGGGTCCTCAAGATCATCTGGGAGGGTTATTCCCTGGATTTCACTGAAATCCCTCCAGACTATCTGCCCAGAAAACAGCCCCTCTTATCAGCTCATATGTCAGAGCTTTTGGTGCAGGAAATTGTGGGCCTTGTGAGCAGTAAAGCAGTGGAAATCGTGCCAGAGTAGGAATGAAACACAGGCTTCTACTCCCACTACTTCCTAGTACCAACGAAATCAGTGGGCATGGGCATCATTCTCGACCTCAGAAATCTGAACAGATCCATGGATTGAGAAAAATTCAGAATGATTTCTCTGGGATCTTGCCATCTTCTTCAGGGATAGCTCTGTCATCAGGTCACACCTATGGAACTTAGCCATCAGGCACTAGGATCCAATGGAAGCTTTTCTGCAGCAGTCTAGTAGAAGCCAGCACGCCAACATCAGGCTCCAATGTTATAGCCCTATACAAGTGTGAGCAGCCCCACTCCCTCCTTAGTTCTTCCCTGCCATCGACCATTCACGAACAGACTCCTCAGGAGCTTCATCACTCAATTTGACAGCCAGAATCTCTACTTGCCTTTTCTTTTGCATACAGCCTTTGAATCACTTTATTTTAAAGTGATTCCTTTTGTTTTGTATGTCAAGAACTACTCCTTTGGTAGCTCTCTTCCATCGCTGCTGCTGTGGAAAAAAGATTTCTTCAACTGACTACCACAAACTCTGTGTCTGCTGTCTCGGGCCTGGTCACAACGCTCTTGCCTGTGAGCTTTGCCTGAAGTTCAGCCTCGCGATGTCGTAAGAAAGCCCTGCAGAAATTCCTCATGGAGCAACAGGCAGCCGGCAGAGAGTGGGGGTCTTCTGGGGCTCCTCCCTCCCAGTTGCTGGCATCCTTTTTGGGCTCTCAGGCAACCAATGCCCGGAACAGGTCCTCGGGGAAACACTCTCGTCTGGATAAGGACCGGTCTGAAGACCGTTCCCCAAAAAAAACAACAAACCCGATCCTTGTTGTATTCCTCCTCCTTTTCTCCTGGTATCACACCGTCAAGAACTTCAGCTTTGATGCCTTGCTCCATGCAGGCCTTGGCTCCTTCAGGTCCCCCAGCGTGGGAGAGTTCTCCAAGCCTTCTCAGGGCTGTGGAGGGGCCATCGGCCTCAGGTCCTCTGCACCAGCTCCACCATCAAGACCTCTTGAATTACGAGATCCACAGGCGCTGGGCCCTACTGCCTCTACTACAGCTAGTGGTGGTTCGTCAGAGCTGGGCTCTTCGCCCTCACCGTAGATATCTGTGTCGACAATGCTTTCTTATCCTGTCGTCGACCTTAATGCTGCTGTTACTTCCATAACCTCAAGTCTCATACAACAGTTTGTCCCACAGCCTGTACCTTTGTTGCCCTCGCCATCAGGTGCTGCTTCAGTGTTGATACCAGTTTGACCTGTTCACCCCATGCCATCTAGAGAGCTGTCGGTTCTCCAGCCATCGGTCCCTTATGCAGAACCTGCCGACGTAGAGCATGAATATCACCCTGTTTTAACCCCAGTAATACTCGAGTATTCATAACTTTCTGCAGTAAGCCTTCTAGGTAGGACTGCCCGGAGAGAATAGAATACATGCAAATGATGGAATTCTTTTTCAAATGCTGCCCTATACTAACTGCCAGTGTTCTAAACTCCTCAGATTTCACTCTCCGTCTGAAAAGTCTGGTCACTCAGAGTGTCGCTCTTCTACTTTACCTTCTGATGTGAAGAAACTTATAAAATAATATAAGCATCCTTTTATTTCGTTTGCTGCCTTATACTTATTGTTTTTTTTGTATATTAAGCTAGTTTAAGTGTTATTTAGTTATTTTTACCAGTTCTTTGCGGTTCGGTATAACCGGGCAGGAACCGGGTTAGTTTACCTTAGTCGAGGTTTTCTGACTAAAAACCTCGTTTGATTTCTAATTTTAGTTTTTAAAATTTGTTTTTTTGTAACCGTTTTACTCAGTTACTGAACCGCCAGTCCCGGTTCATTTTGTTTCCTTCGGTTTGGTTCCATCGATTCCTTATCAGTTCCGGAAACGACTGCAACCGCTAGTTTTACTGAATTTTATAGCAGTTCACTTTTTTATCAGGAACCGATAAAAATGTCAGAAAAAACCAAAAAAGAAAACCAGTGAACCCGGTTTTCAAACACTCTTCAGAATGTGGGGAAGTCTTTGCCAAGGCAGACAAGAACAATTTGTGTGTGGCCTGCCTGGGCTATGAGCATCTCGAGGAAGAATGTGACATTTGTAAAACATTCCCTGAAAAAACTGTGGAAAAACACCTGAAATGGCTAAAGAAGAAACTTCTTCCACCAAGGGGTCCCTCTGGCTCTGACCAGCCGATACCCCCTTCTAATATGGGTGAAACCACATCCATTGTTGCCTCTACCCCTGAGACGGGTGATGAGGGCACCAAGAGGGTTGCTCAACCGGCTGATTCCCCGGTTCCCTCTCAGAAAACTAAAACACACAGTACCCCCAGCTCCAAAAAAGGGGACTTCTGTGCTTGCCCTCACAATGCCGTCTCCCCAGGAGATTGCTCAGGCTTTCAGGGTAATACAAGCATTACAAGGCCTTGTGCCCACTGATCAGCAGCCACCTGTCCAGACCCCTGTGGTACAGACTAGCAGTACAGGGAAATCTTTCTTCATAGAAGAGGAAGAGTATAGTGAATATGAGGAGGAGGAAGAAGGAGAACCCATTGAACCTGAGTTATCCCCTGAGCAGGAATTTGGCTCTCCCCAAGAACATCTGAGGATTACTTTACCTTTCTGAGGAAGATGGCTGATGCACTGGACATCACCACAAGGGAGAAGACTGAAGATGAAGAGGAGGTGGAATATCTAGAAATGATGGGGCTAACCCCCACCAGAGCTCTTCTCCTGCATGCTAACAAGTTTTCCAAAAAAGATACTCTGAAAATACTCCAAACCCCTAATTCCATCCCTCCTGTTGATAGGAAGATGGATAAAAAGTATCCGATGGAAAGGGAAGGAGCAGAGTTCCTCTTTACCCACCCAGACCATCAAGGAATTGTACAGGCGGCTGCCTGTGATAAAGCTAAGGTCCCTCTGGCTTCACACCCACCAGACAAAGACTAGAAAAATAGCATGGCAAAGAAGGGGTATTTCTAGGAGTGTGGATATGTTGTTCATCCACACTTCTTTGGCATGTCCCTTTCCCCTTTAAATCTTGCCAGAAGTCTTCAAGCTGGCTCCTCCCACCCACCCGCATGGTATATACCTCTGCTTCGCCCCAAGACACCAGACCTTCCTTTCCGCTGGAAGATTCGGTTCCCTCATGCTACTTTCCAAGTACCATAGGCCCTGGAGTCTAATTGATGATTTTCACCACATTTGCTTTCTTTAAAACTCGTAAGATTTTACAAATCCGATCCGAGCGCATCGGACATAGAGGACAAGTCGTCCCCTGGTTTTCGCCGGTTTCCTTGCAGACAAAAAATGTCTTGCACCGATCCCCATCTCTCGTGCGTTTATTGCTTGGGTGCCGAGCATGACACCACTGCTTGCACTATTTGCCTGGCATTCCATCCCAACATCCTGAACGATTGCAAGGCGTGCCTACAGCTGGGGAGACCGGAGCTTCGCAATCCACCGGTGAAATCGAAGGAGGCCAGGTGGCTGGTTTCCGCGGCCACGGGATCCGCCGAGCAGCTCGAACAGATGGCGGCTTTCGAGGAGGAAGCTGCCCAAGCTTCAGCCAGCCAAAGTTTTTCCGTGCCGCTCAACCTGGGCTCCACCTTTACTGGGTCCTTTCTGGAGCTGTGCCTGTCTCTCCCTACCAAGGGTGAGGCGCCCTCGGGCTCGCACTCCTCCCGCCCCAAGAAAAGGGACAAGGACCCGAAATCATCATCTTCTGGCCAATGAAGACGTTCCTGGGACCGAGAGCGGTCCAATTCACAGGACCAGGCGGTCTCGGCTACGGTCGAGATCGCTTCCTTGGCCGCCGGCTTCTCGGACCTTCCGTCATGCCAAGGCACCGAGGCTGAGGATACGGCAGAACCGGACGAGATTTCTCTCGACTCGATCGAGCCATTGTCGCCGACCCTGCTTGATGGCTCTTTGGAAAGGACACCCATCCTTTTCTTCCCCAACAAGGAGACCCGTCCTGCGTGGACATCCTGATCGAGGGACAGGAGCCAGATCCTCGGTTTTCACCATATCCGATCTCTCCCGATCGGCAAGACCGGCCCTGTCGGTCTCGATCAGGAGTAGGACCCGTCAGTCGAAAAGCCAGAAGGGTCACAAAACTCCTGGAAGAGGCGCTGCATCACTCCTCATCCTCCTCCTCGGAGGAGACTTAAGCAGAAACTCCATCGACTTTATGAGGACCTTATGTGGCAGCAGCTCATTCTGACCAATCAAACTAGCAACTCTGGCTGCACCGGCCATTCGCCAGCCCCAGCCTCTTCGGCCGACACCACCTACTCCTCCGGTACTGAGGGACTCCGGTTCTCCCTCCAGCAGGACTGGCACGCATTCCTGCTCAGCCAGTTCTGGTCTCCCCACCAATTCTGGTGGAACCACCGCCTAAGCAGCCTCAGGGAGGGGTTCCCTCAAAGGAGGATCGGGCAGATACGGGCTTGCCCTGTCGTCTGTCCATCACTGTAGTTCCTGATCGCCTTAGGCGCATTGAAGGGGACATAGGCGGGAGACCCCTGTATCCTGACTCCTCTGACTCGGATACTACTGGTCTTCACTCACACCCTGATGATAAGTTGTCAGTGACAGGCCTGGAGGAAGGTCCTTCTTCATTCCAAGGCATCCTTCGACTCATATCTGAGTCCATGGGTATGCCATTGCAGCCTATCCAAAAGAAGGCGGAATATCCTTAAGAGGGGGGATACCCCGATGGAGGCCATTGTTGGCCCGGCCCTTGAGCTATGGCAGCGCCCTGCCTCCTGCCCGGCTCCGTCTGCCCGCGTGGCTCGCAAGTACACTGTACCCATGGGGTCCCTGGCGGGCTTCACTGAGCATCCCTCGGCCGAGAGCCTTGTGACTGCGTCAGTGTTTCGGCGTACAGGTAGCTCAGCAGATACTGACTGCCCTCCAGACAAGGAGTCCAAAAACATGGACCATTCTGCACAGAAGGTATATGCGGCCTCATCCTTGGGCCTTCGTCAGGCCAGCTCGGCTGTTATCATGGCACACTTCTCTCCTGCTCTTTTGGGATCACTAGATGAAGTCCTCAATCTTCTCCCAGCGGACATGCAGACCACGGTTAAGCAGGTCTGTGACCAGGGCCGTGCTGTTGCAAAACAGCAGCTCCAGACAGCCCTGGACATTGGAGATTCCTATGCCCGCTTCTTAGCAGCCGCAGTGGCCTCTCACCACAAGGCATGGCTGAGGTTATCCTCTTTTCCTGCGGATACTTAGCATAAATTAGCTGATGTGCCCTTCCTTGACACCGACCTCTTCAGTCCCGTAGTGGCAGGTCACCTCCAGCGCATAGAGCAGTCCAATGCCACCTTGGATGCTACCTCTGCAAAAGGTTCTTCGGGCAAGAACCAACAGAAGTACAAGAAGCCTTTTCGGCATTCTTCCCCTGCGGTTAGGCAGCCCTCCTATCGGGGAGGTCAGCAGCATCAGCAGCAACAGCAGGCACAAGCTTCGTGCCCTAGGCCCAAGCAGGGTCCCCAACAGCCCCGCAAAGGAGGCCGAGGTGCCGGTCCAGGAGCCTCCTCCTCCTCTAAACCTGCGCAGTGACGGGTCAGGGTGGTCAACCCTACTCCCGACATGCCAGTTCTGTGTCCTCCCATGGAGAGCCGGCTCTGCCACTTTCTTTCCGCCTGGTCCGATATCACCTCGGACAGGTGGGTCCTGGAAGTGGTCGGTCAGGGACTGCCCCTAGAATTCAAGCAGTATCCTCCCTGCTGAGGCTGTGACCCACGGGAGGATAGGGTCTCAGTTGGCCCTTTGGGATGACATTGCTCAGCTTCTCCGCAAGGAGGCAGTAGCTCCAGTGCCGGATCCTTCTGCGGACCCAGGCTTCATGTCCCGGTACTTCCTGGTACCCAAGCGGACGGGGGGTTGGCGCCCCATCCTAGATGTCTATGACCTGAATCAATATATCAGGTCTCGCTCCTTCCGGATGGTAACTGTGACCCAGATCATACCATCTCTGGAGCGAAACATGTGGTTCTGTTCACTGTATCTACTGGACGCGTTCTTTCACATCCCAATCCATCTGTCCCACCAGCGGTTTCTCCACTTCAGGGTCAAAGGGACCCTGTACGAGTTCCGAGCCATGCCGTTCGGCCTGTCAATGGCCCCAAGGGTCTTCACCAAATGCATTGCAGTGGTGGCAGCCCATCTATGGCATCAAGGGGTTCGCATATACCCCTACCTCGATGATTGGCTCCTGGCAGGTTCCTCCCTGCAGGAGATGGAGAGGTCCAGGGACCTAGCCCTCTGAACCTGTTCCAGATTAGTCCTCCTAGTCAACGAGGCCAAGTCGGAACTCATGCCCTCTCAGGTGATGGGCTTTATCGGGGCAGAGCTCAACTCTCGTCAAGCCAGAGCCCGGCTTCCAGCGGACAGGGCGGAGGTTCTTTCCTCCTTTGCCCAATCATTTCTGGTTGGGCACTTGCGCCCTGCCCGGGACTTCCTGTGCCTTCTGGGTTACATGGCGGCGTGCACCTCAGTGGTCTGTTGAGCCAGGTTGCACATGCGTCCCCTCCAGTGGGAGCTGGCCGCTCAGTGGACTCAGTGTCAGGGCCTTTTCGACTAGCTGGTCACTGTCACCCAGAAGATGTGGGACGCTCTCCAATGGTGGACCGTCCCAAGTCGCCTGCAGGTAGGGATTCCGTTTGTCTGCCCCGAGCCAACGGTCGTCCTTACGACCGATACCTCTCTCACGGGCTGGGGAGCCCTCATGGGGGACCACAGAGCCCACGGGTTCTGGACCCCCGAGGAGTCCCGTTGCCAAATCAACCTGTTGGAGCTCAGAGCAGTCAAACTGGCACTGTCAGCTTTCACTCCTCAGCTCCGGGGTCAAGTGGTTCAAGTCCAGACGGACAATACCACGACCATGTACCACCTCAGCAAACAAGGGGCGGCATGCACTCCCGTCTGCTATGCAAGGAGGCGCTCCGGATCTGGACCTTCGTCAGCTGGTTGGAGGCGGATCTCCTTGCCATCCATGTGGCAGGAGTCTCGAACCAACTGGTGGATGCTCTCAGCCGCATAGGCCAGACATCCCACGAATAGTCTCTCCATCCAGAGGTAGCTTACAGTCTGTTCTCCCATTGGGGCAAACCGTTGGTGGACCTGTTTGCCTCCAGGGAGAACACCAAGATGAGGCTGTACCATGCCTGCCCCCCTCAGCAGTGCTCACTGCAGGGGGATGCCTTCTTGAGGCCGTGGACCCTAGGCCTCCTCTACGCCTTCCCTCCATTTCCCTTGATCCACAAGGTGCTACTCAAGGTGAGGAGGGACAAGGCGAAGGTGATCCTGGTAACCCCAGATTGGCCCCGCCAGTTCTGGTATCCAGATCCCCTCAGCCTCAGCTGCAGGGCTCCGGAGCGGCTTTGTACACGCCCAGACCTGATATCATTGGACCAGGGGAAGGTATTCCACCCGGACCTTCAATCCTCGCACCTCACAGCCTGGTTCCTGAGCGGCTAGAGTTTCAGGCTTTGGGTCTTTCTGAGGATGTCTACACGTGGTGAAGGCATCTCGTAGGAATCGACCAGGAAATGTTATGCCTTCAAATGGAAAAGGTTTTCCATTTGGTGTCAGGGTAAGAGTCTAGACCCCTGGCCTTATCCTGTTCTGTGGCTAACATTTTGGACTACCTTTGGTCTCTCTCCAAAGGGGTCTTCGGTCATCGACGCTTAGGGTGCACATGGCAGCCATCTCTGCTTACCGGGCATGGGCTGGTCAGTCGACATTGGCTCAGGAGACGGTGGTTGGGCATTTTTTCAAAGGCCTGGATCACATATCCCCTCCGGTGCGTGGACCTCCACCTCCGTGGGATCTTTTGCTGGTTTTGGCAATGCTCATGGGCAAGCCATTCGAACCAATGCACAAGTGTGAGCTCTCACACTTGTCTTGGAAGACGGCCTTCCTGGTGGCTGTCACGTCAGCCAGAAGGACAGGGGAGCTTCAGGCGCTCTCGGTGGACTCCCCTTATCTGGTCTTTCACAGGGACAAAGTTGTCCTATGCCCCCACCTGAAATTCCTTCCGAACATGGTGTCAGAGTTTCACCTTAACCAGGTGTTGACTCTGCCGGTATATTACCCTAATTACACCTCGGACGCCGAGTACAAGCTCCATACCCTGGACCTTAGACGTGCTTTCTCCTACTACAAGGAGAGGACGGGTGAAATTCGGGGAGAGATTCGCCAGCTGTTTGTCACCTACGCTGAAGTCGCTTCTGGCAGACCTGCAGCCAAACGGACTTTTGCAAGATGGATCACATCATGCATAGGTCTGTGTTATGAGTTGGCGGGCAAGGAGCCTCCCAGAGGGATAAGAGCTCAGTCTACCCGCCATACTGCTGCATCGGTGGCTGCTTCCATGGACATCCCTATCCAGGAAATCTGCCTTGCTGCTACCTGGAAGTCAGCAAACACCTTCATTACCCACTACCACATCGACCTTGAGTCACGCCGTGATGCTGGTTTTGGGGCCTCGGTTCTCCAATCTCTGTTCCCTAAGTAGGGGGTGTGTGCCTTGCCTCCCTCCTCCCGGAGAACTGCTAGGAGTCTACCAAAGAAGAGTGGATAAACAACATATCCACGCTCCTACAAAAACTGGTTACTCACCTGTAACAGTAGTTCTAGAAGTGGTATATGTTGTTCATCCACATGCACCCAGCTGACCTCCCCGGCTTTAGGCGCACCACCTTGCTTCCAGCGGGCCAAGATCTGGTGTCTTGGGGCAGAGCCGAGGTATATACCACCCGGGTGAGTGGGAGGAGCCAGCTTGAAGACTTCCGGCAAGATTTAAAGGGGAAAGGAACATGCCAAAGAAGTGTGGATTAACAATATATACCACTCCTAGAACTACTGTTACAGGTGAGGAACCAGTTTTTGTCAGCTTCTTTAGCCATACGACAGGCACATTTTCAGGCCTATGCTGCACAGTACCAGAAGTCCTTGTGGTAGTCTGTATTGGCCATGGCTCAGAAAGCCCCCTCACCCCTGTCTGAAGACGTGGCAGCAACTGCCAGATTTGGGTTAGAGGCGGCTAAATACCAGTTCCAAATGGCTGCTGATACAAATGACACTGCAGCCAGATGGATGGCAAATACGGTAGCCCAGAGGAGATTTGCCTGGCTAAGAGCCACAAATCTCACTCAAGACACTCAGTCAAAGCCTCTTGATTTCCCTTTAGAAAGAAATGCTTTATTTGGGGAGTTAACAGTGGCCTGTATGAAAATGGTGGATGAGTACAAGGCCACATATAGAAGCAAATCTGCTAAAGAGAAGGCTTCACCATCCACCAGGCCTTATGGAAGGGGAGGCTGGGGCAGGTCCTTTCATACCAGGCCCTTCTTTCAACCAGTGGTCACACCCCAGTACCAGCAGTACCCACAACAAGGGTACTTCAGGGCCAAGAGTAGAAGGGGCTCTAACCAGGGGTCACAAGCCCAGCCTCAGCCCCAAGCAAAACAGACATCCTGACATGTCTGCACAGGCTGCCTCCTCACTACCTGTCAGTGGCAGACTGTCTCACTTCCTCCAGGCTTGATTAAGCATCACTACAGACAAGCGGGTCCTGGGGATAGTGAGTCAGGGTCTGTCTCTGAACTTCAAATCCCTTCCTCCTCAAAAAAACAGGGTTTTCAGTTCACCCTCATTAGCAGAAAAGAAACTGCTGGAGGCAGAGGTTCGAAACCTGCTACTGCTAAAAGCAGTAGAACCTGTCCCGATCTACCACAGAGGAAGGGGTTTTTACTCCAGGTATTTCCTCACCACAAAGAAAAATGGGGAGTGGTGGCCTATATTGGACCTCAGAGTTCTGAACAAACATCTGGAAAAGCCAAAGTTCAAAATGGTAACTCTGGCATTGACACTGCCAACACTCCGAAAAGGGGACTGGTTGGCATCACTGGACTTAAAAAATGCCTGTTTCCACATCCGCATAAGGGAGCCCTACAGAAAATATCTCCGGTTCAGACTCCCATCAGGCCACTACAGTTTTCAACCCTGCCTTTTGGCCTTTCTTTGGTCCCAAGGGTGTTCACTAAGTGTCTCTCAGCAGTTGTGGTACACCTTCAAAGACAAGGGGTCACAGTATTCCTGTACTTGGATGACTGGCTGGTGGTAGACAAATCACCAGACCAGGTCAGACAACATCTACAGACCACCCAATGGCTCCTGGAGTCTTCGGGGTTCCTGATCATCACAAAAAATCAGTCCTTATACCTGCACAAGTCCTGCAGTTCATAGGGGCAGAGATCAACACTCTGCAAGGCAGGGCCTACCTGCCTCTGGACAGAGTAAGAAATCTTCAGCTGACTGCAAATTCAGTCAGCTTATACAAGCACAAAACTGCAAGGCAGTTTCTACAACTTCTGGGCCATATGGCCACAGGCATAGTCTTGGGCTCCAGGTTCCAAATGAGGGACATCCAGTTCCACCTAAGGGCACACCGGAGCCAAAGAAGAGACCCTCTTTCAAAACCCATTCCAGTAACAAGGACTTTGTTACAAGCACTTCAGTGGTGGAAGGAGGAACCCAACCTAAGAGAAGGGGTTCCCTTTCAGTGAGAGTCTCCATCAGTTGTTCTCACAACAGATGCATCTCTCCTGGGCTGGGGTGCTCATTTAGGGGATTCCACAACCCAAGATATTTGGTCAGCTGCAGAGTCTCTCCAGCACACAAACTTGCTGGAACTCCAAGCTGTGTTTCTGGCACTAAAAGCTTTTATAGCACTGGTGCAAGGGAAGGTGGTGCAAGTCAGAATAGACAACACCACCACAGTGTACTACATAAACAAGCAGGGATGCACCAGCTCAGGCCCTCTCTGCACAGAAGCCGTGAAAATCTGGACCCTGGTTTACTCCTTGGGAGTTTCCCTACAGGCAATCCATCTACCAGGAAAGGACAATACCCTGGCAGATGCGCTGAGTCGAATCAACCAGGCCCATTGTGAATGGACTCTGAACAGGCAAGTGGTGTAAGTGACCTTGAGGAGGTGGGGCACTCCAGAGTAGACTTGTTCACATCCCACCAGAACCACAACCTGCCACAGTATTGCTGCAGGCCACCAGACTGGGGCACACTGCCTCTGGATGCCCTGGCTCTTGATTGGTCAGGGAAGTGCCTGTATGCCTTTCTTCCCTTTCCCCTGGTATTCAGTGTACTACTCAAGCTCAGGTCCCATTCAGCATCTCTAATCTTGATAGTTCCAGACTGGCCCAGGCAGCCATGGTACTCTCTTCTGCTTTCCATGTCTGTAGCCAAACCAGTACACCTCGCTCAGAGGCACAACCTGTTAACCTCCAATCAGGGAACCCTGCTGTACCTGAATCTCAGGTTTCTCAGTCTCAAAGCTTGGCTCTTGAGGACCTAGAATGTGCGAGTCTACACCTCTCTGAAGCAGTGTTGGACATCCTGAGAGGATACAGGAAACCCTCCACTAAGAAAACTTATTCTTCTAAATGGAAAAGGTTCTCTATCTGGTGTTCGACCAGGGAATTAGTACCAGTACAGGCTGGGGTATCAGCTGTTCTTGTCTACCTTTCTCACTTACATTCCCTGGGACTGCATCCCAGCACCTTGAAGGTTCACCTGGTCGCAGTATCTGCCTACATTTCTGCTGTAGCAAAGGTAACAATGGCTTCAGAACCTATTTTTAGGAGGTTCTTTAAGGGTCTGGCCCATCTGCACCCTCCCCATAGGGAACCGGTACCAGCGTGGGACTTCAATGTGTGCATAACCAAACTCATGGGACATCCATTTGAACCCATGTCTTCAGCTCATCTAAAATATGTCACATGGAAAACAAGTTTCCTAGTGGCTATAACCTCTGCAAGAAGAATCAGTGAGCTTCAGGCTCTCTGCATTGAACATGACTGTATCTCATTCCACAGGGACAAGGTGGTCCTGAGAACAAACAGGAAATTTCTTCCTAAGGTGGTTTCTGATTTCCACATTAATCAATCCATCACCCTACCTGTCTTTTTCACTGAGCATGCCACCTCAGGCGAAAGAAGACTTCGCAGTCTGGATGTCAAAAGAGCTCTTAGCTACTGCATGACAGCCACTAAGAACCATAGGCAGGACAAAAAACAGCTGTTTCATGACTTATGGGGATGTGGGGAAAAGGCAATCCAGCCTCAAAAATGTCTGTTTTTTTATGGATAATCCAGTGTATCCAGTTCTGTTACGCTAAAGCAGGTAGGGAGCCCCCAACAGGGTTGAGGGCTCATTCCACGAGAGGGACAGCTGCTACCTTGGCAGCTGCCAAGGATGTTCCACTGGTTGACATTTGTAAAGCAGCTACCTGGAAGATGGTACACACCTTTACAAAACGCTACAACCTGGATATTCAGTCCAGGGGTGATGCTAGGTTTGGCACAGCAGTTCTGCAGAGTCTGTTTCCAAAATAAAGTTCTGTGCCCACCTCCGGAGGTACTGCTTTGTAGTCTGCAGAAAGTTATGAATACCTGAGTATTACTTGGGTTAGAAGAAAAAATTACTTACCATAGTAATCTTGTTTCTTCCCAGTAATACTCAGGTATTCATAACTTCCTACCCTGCCTACCCTTCCAGAACCTTAGCCTCTGCACTTCTGCATGCTGTGCTACCAGATATATATATAGACGCCACTTTCGAGTTCAATTTTTGGCAAATAGGGTTCACATGTTTTCCCTCCTTTTTCAGGTGATTCTGACATTTTGGGAGTTCCTTGTTGTGTTTCTCCCTCCAGTTGGAGGATTTTCTTTTTTTTGTAAATCTCATGTTTATTTGGATTTCCAAATACAACAGACATACATACATAACACAATGACAGGATTATTGGACATTAATAGATTGATTTAAAATAATACATAGGTAACTGATCTCAGTAAGATTTGTTAATTAATTCATAAGGGGGAATCGGATCTTTCCTCCTTCAGCGTCCTCCTGGGTATCCCCTTTCTGGGGCCATCCATTTCAAAGAATATCCCTCCCTGGTAGGTCCTCACAATTAGTCAGCCCTCCCCAGTCTCTGTATATCAATCAGTCCTTTTGACTGTAGCAATACAGGTATTGGTATTAGGTATTCCAACTTTTATCCCTTTTCATATCCGGAGGGAGACCATGTCAACCTTGTGTGGAACACCACCACTCCGCTCTATTCAAGTACTTCAAGGAATAAAATTATCATCATACTTTATAAAGTATATTAACCAGCGGGACCACCTATCCGTAAACTTCTCTTTTCGTTGATTTAGTCCATGGGTAATCTGCTCCATTTGATAAATCTGCCTAGTGACCTCCCACCATTGTTGGATTGTGGGTTGGTTGTCTGTAAGCCATAGCTTGGTAATCACTTTTTTAGCTGCAGTGAGTAATACGTGTAGGAGATATCTTGTGTTCGGGTTCCTATATTCTCTAGGAGTGTCAAGGAAGAGATGCATCTTCTCTGTGAGCTGCAGCTGTGGGTCAAATATCTCTCTCAGGTGGTCTTGCAGGAGGTCCATGAAGGGTTTAAGATTCGGACAGGACCACATAATGTGGAGGTGTGTGGCTCTGTTCTCTCCACAGCGTCTCCAGCAGTCTGCCGAAGGAAGTTGCGAGTAGTGTCTGGTCATTACTGGGGTTTTGAAATATCTGACTAGGTTCTTCCATGCAAATTTCCGCCACTGATGGGAACTAGCGAGCCTGGAGGAGTATTCACAAGCTCTCGGCCATTCCTCCCGATAAAAGTGGAGAACCTAGTTCTTCCTGCCACTGAGCCAGAATAGACCCAATGTGTGTCTCCCCTTGGGAATTGAGGGCCTTGTAATAACGGGAGATTAAGTGAAGCCTATCTGTCTCTGTGTTTAATAGGGATTGTACTACTACTAGGTCCGGGTAGTTCTCTGGATTTTGGATATTCTTGGGGAGACCACGGTAGTAGTGCCTTAACTGTAGGTATCTGTAAAAGTCCCGATTCGGGATATTAAACTTACTTTGTACTCTACTAAAGGGCCATATTTCCCCCCGTGAACTAATCTGTGTAATATATCTTAGCCCATATCTCTCCCAGGTCTGGAAGCCATGGTCAAGTCGATGGAGGATTTTCTTAAGAGGTTATAGGTTTTTAAAATCTTTATTATCTTAATTTATGCTGATCATTAATACTTGAAGTATTATGGTTCCACGGGTCTGCCTTTCCAGGCTTCTAGGTAATCTGAGTAGCTTTAGTACACTGGCAGTTAATATAGGGCAGCATTTGAAAAGTTGTCACGTGCAAAGAATTCCATCATTTGCATGTGTTCTATTCTCTCCGGGCAGTCCTATCTAGAAGGTTTACCGCAGAAAGTTATGAATACCTGAGTATCACTGGGAAGAAACTTAAGATTACTATGGTAAGTAATTTTTTTTATCTCATCCTCCTGAAAAAGAGGATGAGGAGGAAGACTCTGAGGTTGAGTCCTCTGACAAGTCTGCAGTGTCATCCAGGAGCAAGGACTCAGTCAAACACACCCAAGGTTCCCCCGGATGACCCTCTTTCTTTAACATTAAGAAGCAGCTCCCTTCCACTGTGAGGTTCCAGACTAAGGAAGAAAATGTCACCAGAAAGAACCTGATGGATTTCTTCGGAGATCCCAGCATCTCCACCCAGAGTTATTCCTCCACTGCTTCCAGCACTGCAGGATGCTGCCAGTGCAGCCTGGCATAGGCCCAGCCTGTTACCTGCCATGCCCAGAAAGGCTGTTAAGCTTTACCAGGTGCCTTTGGGCTGCCTTTTTATGGAGCCCAGCCAGAAAACAACTCAGTGGTAATTGAGGTCACTTAAGACAAGTCCAAGGCACCCAAGCACCTTAGCTCCCTCCCCCCTGACCAGGAATCTCAGAGGATTGACCTCTGGGGCAAGAGGACTTTCGCCTCAGCCACTTTGGGCCTTAGAACTGCCAACTACTTGGCTCATTTGGTTAAGTACCAAAATACCGGTCCAGCCCAGTGACGCTGAGGGTTGAGGCACTGGACGCCACACCTCGCACCACACTGACGACGGGGGTTCGGGTACAAGCTCATGACGCCAGAGGTCGGCTGGGGAGGAGAGAACCGAGCTCAGAGGGACTGCTCTCTCCTGGGAGGGAGGGGGGAATGTTTGCAGGTGGCTGCACCTGGTGGAGACCGGTGCACCACAGACCAGAGACCACGTAACAAAAGGTGAATGTTGGGCAGCCATCTTCTGGGCGTGGGCAGGAGTGCATATGTAGTGGGCTGAATGACATTGCACATCCCACATTGAGGGGTAAAAGTAGACCCCCACTTTGGGGATAGCGAAGGCACCTCTGCCCCAGACCACACTCCCTACACTGGGCGCTCTCCTCTCCAGCCCTACTCGCTCGACCCAGCACTCTATACTATAGATAGAGCACCCTGGGCAGATAGGGTGGCCCCTCCTGGGGGGGGGGCTTGGATCTGGGGGATGTGTTGGGTCAGGGAGAGGGAGAAGGGTCCCGGGTGGGTGGTAGAGGATGCTGGAGAGAGTTCCCCGAGGGGGAGGCACAGAAATAGTTTAAAAAAAAAAAGTACCAAAATACCCTCTGGAAGAAGGGCAAGGCTGCTGCTCAGGCCCTTCCTCAGGGTTTCCAGAGACAAGAGCTTCTCAAAATTCTCTAGGTCTCTGAAGATGTCAGTAAACATCTCCTCAGAGCCACCTATGATATAGCTGATACTGCAGCCAAGGCAGCTGCCACTGGCATTTGTCTTAGAAGGCACTCATGGCGTAGAGTCTCTGTCTTCACAGCTGATGTCCGGCAAAAGGTGTTGAATGCCCCTTTTGTGGGTCACAACCTTTTTGGTCCTGATGTGCAGGACATTATTAATGACCTGCAGGCATCTGGCAGGGCTATTGGGTCTGTCCACTCCCTTTATCATACTCAGCCCAGGAACAGACCAAGCCCTCCTTTCGTATGATCTCTCACAAATCTGGCTCAGGAACCAAGCTCCAGGGCAAATGCAGGGCCAGCTTTGCCTTGCCTGTCGCCTCTTCCACCACTGGTCCCTCTGCTAAGCATTCCACGAGAGGAGCAGTGGCCCCGGCAACTGGTTCCACTTCAGCCTGACTCCTTGCCAAATCCCCTTCTTTTTGTTCCAAACCAGAAGGTGATGGTCAGAGGTTGGTTGCCCCAGTGGAGAACTATTGCCACAGATGCTTGGATCCTGCAGATAATCGAACAAGGCCAGGCTCTAGAACTTCTGGAGCAGCATCCAGATGTTCCTCCGGTTCCCACTTCTTATCCTATGGACCACACAGCGGTGCTTCAGGAGGAGGTGTTCACCTTGCTACGCAAAAGGGCCATAGAACCAGTTTCCAGGCAGCAAAGGAACAAAGGGTTTTACTCCTGGTTCCCAGAAAAACTGGGGACTTGAGGCCCATTCTAAACCTCATGGAGCTGAATCTTTTCATCCAGTATAGAAAGATCTTCGAGGGTATCTCAGTCATCAGGTCACACCATAGGAACTTCACCATCAGTGAGTCAGGATCCACACACAGGATATTCAGCAGTACAACTACCCACACTGACATTGTCTGACAACGTCATCAACCCTATGAAGGCGTGAGCAGCCCCACTCCCTCTTCAGTTCTTTCCTGCCATAGACTTGTTCGCATGGGTCTCCTCGGAAGCTCCAACGCAGTTTCTCTCCTTTTTTCGCCTACGACTTTTTTCAACCTGATACTTAAGAATATCTTTTTTAGAGATTCCTTTATTTTGTTTATGTTGAGAGTTAATCCTTCGACCACTCTCTTCTGTTGCTGCCACTGCAGGAAGAAGATTGCCTCCACAGACAAACACTCTCTCTTTGTCTGCTATCTTGGGCCTGACCACAAAGTATCTGACTGTGAGCTCTGCTAGAAGTTTAATCAGACAACCCTCAGGCAACACAAGAAGGCTCTTAAAAATTTCCTTATGGATCAACAGGTAGCCAGTTCCAGGCAGGGGTCCTCCGGGGTCCCAGTCTCCCAGTCACCGGCAGGGTCGTCGAGCTCCCAGGCTGCAAAGGCCTGAGACAAGTCCTTGGAGAAAAGTCACAAAAAAGACAGAGATCGAGACCGCTCCCACCTGCGTCAGTCCTGTTTCCCAACAGCCTCTCCTCCCTCTTCCAGGGGTTCTTCATCAACTGCGGCTGCACCAATGTATGTTTCTGCTGTCCAGGTCTCTGTGCCTACCAGACTCATACTGACAGTGCCTCCATCCGATTTTCAGGGTGGCCGGTTGTCAACCTGCGGGTCATTGGCCCCTTATTCAGCAATGACAGGATCGACATTGATGGCCCTCCTGTTGAGGCCTGATACTTTCCCAGGTCCTTGGGCTACACGCTCTTCAGGTTCTCAGGACCCATCTGATGGGTCATTGCTCCCTGAACCATTGACACCCCCCCTCCATCAATGCAGTCCTCAACTGTCATCGATCTCAATGAGATTTTGACTAAATTCACTTCGGTGATTTCCACCAGTTAGGCGCATATAGGACTACATCGCCTGAGCCATCGATGGCAGCATTGTCATTGACGACTCCTCAGTGGCCACGGATGTGGGCTGCCCCCCCTCAGTGGGCCATCGTCAATGTCTCAAATGTTGGACCTTGATTTGGAAGAGCTCAGCATCAAGGAGGAGTACCATTACCATCCTGATCTTATTCTTCCTGATGAGGAAGAGCCCCTCACCTTGACAGATCCACAGATTCCTCAGTCAGCAAGGATTCTGTCAAACACACTCCTAGGTCTCCTCCAGAGGACCCTGCCTTCTCCAATATTGGGAAGCAGTTATCCTCAGCCATGGGTTTCCATACTGAGGAGGAGGATGCCACCAGGAAAGATTAGGTGGATTTTCTGGAGATCCCAGTCTCCTCCTCTTTTGCCTACTCTGAGGAATGCTACTACTGCAGCCTGGCACAGGCCTGACATTGTGCCAGCTATGCTCCGCATGGTAGATAAACTTTACCATGCCCCTCAGGGATTTCCACATTATGCTGCCCAACCTGAGACGTATTTAGTGATCATAAAGGCAGCTCATGACAGGTCTAAAGTGCCCAAGACCCTTAGCTCCCCCCTCCCCCCAAACAGAGAGTCATGCAAAATTGATCTTTGGGGCAAGAGGGTTTATGCCTCCTCCACCCTGGGGTTGCTGATTGCCAGTTACCTGTCTCATATGGTAAAGTACCAGAATACCAACTGGAAGAAATGGAAGGCTGCTGCCCAGGCCCTTTCTGAAGGTACTCCTAGGAGGTTCCAGCTCAGCCAATCTCAAACTAAAAGATAAGAGAATAATATTTTTAGGGAGTAGCCTGATTCCAATCAAAGCAATCAACTAGTGAAAAACAGATTGGACAATATAGACCCACTCGCCCAGTGTAATAAATTAAACAGATACTTATTATGTAGAAAGAACAGTGCATAGATACAGAAACGAATCTGTCCTTTTCCTACGTGTTGGATTATTCCTTCTTTAGGGATGTGCTGTTAGTTACTCTAAAATTAAAGTAAACATGTTTATAGTCATATAATTCTTTATATAATCAGATCATGAAATCTGACACCTGGATAAACAGGCTGTCTCATACTCACACAATGCTGTTAGCAATCTCTGATTAGCTCCATTAATACTTTATCAGTCCTGTTGTTCCCTCTATATTCACAAGCCAAAAATCACAAACTTTCTTTAGTCTTTCTCTTAACCAAACAAAATTATTCAGGTACATTTAAAAGAAAGAATCTGAATAATGGTGTGCATACACTTAATTAACTACATCACCATCATACTTTTTCTCTTAAATATCTTGTAACTCTGTGGATGCCAAGTTCTGTGAAATACAAATTAATTACCTTAGGCTGCAAATCCTGCCCCTTTTATTTATATCGTTAACACCATATTACTGAACAGACATTCCTCAGTGAAGAAAAATACAATATTTAGTAGCTTAACAGTTCCTTACTCGTTTTTTAGTGTACTCTAATGTTTCTTATATCTTTCACTGTGTATCGTCCTGAAAGCACCCAGAAGCAGGAGGTTCTCAAATGGTTGCAGACCGCTGAGAATGTCAGCAAGCACCTCCTACAGGCCCTCTATGATATCTCAGATACTATTGCCAGGGCTGCTGCCACCGGTATCTGCCTCCGTAGGCACTCCTGATTGAGGGTCTCTGGCTTTGCTGCGGATGTCCAACAGAAGGTGCTTAATACCCCCTTCAGTGGCTCCAGGCTCTTTGGGCAGATATCCAGGATAGCATTAACAATTTGCAGGCATCTGGCATAGCAATCAAGTCTGTCCACTCACTCTGTCATATGCAACCTAGGAGTAGACCATGCCCTCCTTTTCATAAGCAATCCAGTAGGCCAGGAGCAGCCTCTGCCGCCTTGCCCATCTCCTCCAATGCTGGAGCTGCAGCCAGCCATCCTAGAGGTGATGGACCAGCCCCATCATCTGGATCCGCTTGACTCCTTGCCAGACCCCTCCTCTTCCGTCCCCGACCAAGAGGTGGTGGTCGGAGGTCGTTTTTTCCTTCGTCTTGATCAGTGGAGAACGATAACATCGGATGCCTGGATTCTTCAAATCATAGAAAGGATCACACTCTGGAGCTCACTGAGCAAGCCCCAGAGACTCCTCCTCTGCCCTCCAACTACCCCCCCTCCCCCCGGCCCATCTGTCTGTTCTCTGGGGGGGGGGTACAATCCTTTTTGCACAGACAGGACATTGAGCCAGTGCCCAGGCCCCAGAGAAACAAGGGGTTTTATTCATGGTTCTCCTTGTCTCCAAGAAGACTGGAGATCTGAGGCCCATCTTAGACATAAAGGACCTCAGTCTGTATGTCCAGTACAAAAAGTTCTGAATGGTAACTTTGCCAGTTTTGATGCCCCTTCTTAAGAAAAGTGACTGGCTCTGTTCTCTGGAAATGCAGGATGCTTATCTGCACATCTCAATGGTTCCTCCTCACAGGAGGTTCCTCCAGTTTCTTTTTCAGGGTGAGCACTACCCTTTGGTTTGTCCTCTGCGCCATAGGTCTTTACCAAGTGCTTAGCAGCAGTAGCGGCAACCGTCAGAAGGGAGGGAATGTACGATTTTACTTTGAGAATCGCCCTTGCAGCAGGTGACGCCTTTAGAACTAAGCTGCCAGGCGCCAGGACCCCACAGAAACTTTCTAGCTAGAAATACCCGGCTGAAGACCGCCCCCTATGTCGGCCCACCCCCAATGTCACATCTTGTATAAAAGGGGTGGTTCCCCAACCCATCCCCAGTTCTTTTCCCGCCGTTGACCATGCTAGTAGACCTCCGCCAGACGCCTTCAGCTTGTCAACTGCCATTTTGCCCACATTTTCAATGCTCTTTTTTTCTTTAATTTCCTTACAGTTTTCAACGGATTGTGCATGTCTTTTTCTCCAACATCGTTGATCGAGAGGCGCCCTTTAAAGTGCGCATCCGGCAAGCAGATCCCGCATAAGGACGGCCATTCAGCCTACTTGTTCTGCCTGGGCCTTGACCACAACATTGAGGCCTGCCAGTACTGCCACGACTTCAGTCAGTGCACGAGGCTCCAGTGCCAGAAGACCCTCGCAGCTTTTGTTTTGAAAAAGCGATATCTGCCATAAAGAAGGAACTCCACTGCAAGAGCTCTTTATCCTCTCCTTTTTCAACATCTTCTCACAAGGGGAAAAAAAAAAATTGAGCACCAAACACATGTACTGAGACAAGGAGAAATCCTGGGCAGAAGACCGTTTACGGTCCCCAACCAAGTCGGCGACCCCCTCGGGGCTCCTGGGCTCCAAGCCTCCCTCACTCATTACTGTCATGGGAGAATGCTCTTCGGGGTGTGGGAAGTCCTCCCACACCTCCCAGACGCCTAAGCCAATCTCCCCTGGGGACTCTTAGCCTGGTGGCCCGGCCGGAGTTTCTTCAGGTGGCAGACCGCTGTCTGTTGCCCTCCCGGCCAGGGTGTCGCCGAGTCTGCCCTGTCACCAGGAGCCGACGCTGGCAGGTGGCATCTGGGACAGTCACCCTCTTCCTCCGGGAGCAGTGGGCATACATCCCATTCAAGAGATATGTCTCCCCTGCACGCGACTCCACCCAGGTGTCCACCATCTACACCGGCAACGCCAGCCTTCCCGGCGCCACCTCGGGAAAACCCGGCGCCGCCTCAAACGCCAGTAAACTCTAGCATCCCCATTAGGCCAACGCCTGAGGATTCTACGCTGGAGGGCCAGACATCGGATCAGATGCCTCCAATGCCTGAAGGTGTACCTGAGCTCCCAGTGCCAGATGATGGGGTCCAGGGTACTCTGACGCCAGAGCTACCCCAACCGGACAATCTGATGCCGGGTCCATCCCAAGTCACACCCCAATGCCAGATGCTCCAGCTCTTCCTCAGGACCCTCCGCAGGTTCTGAATGAACTATTTCTAGGGACATGGATATGTTGTTCATCCACACTATCTGGCAGGTTCCTTGCCGCTTTAAATCTTGCCGGAAGGTCTTCAAGCTGACTCCTCCCACCCACCTGGGTGGTAAAACTCTCGGCTCCGCCCCATGATGCCAGATCTTCCTTACCACTTGGAAGCTCAGGTCCCTCCTTAACGCTCTGCATGACAGACTGGATCCTAACTCTTCGGTTCGTCCGAAACTCGTTTTAAAATTTTCAAGACTTCGGTCTTCCTTTTCCCTCGCGGCTGCAATGGACAAATCGACTCCTGTTTTGGCGGTGCCCTTATGGGCGAAGATGTCCAGGGCGGATCCGCATTCTCGTCGTCTACTGCCTCGGCCTGAGAACACCGACCCGCGGGCCTGCGGGTCATGCTGTTCATTCTCGTCAGCGTTTCTGAGGGCGCGCTGCCGGTTGAAGCTTGGGCACCGAGCGCTATCCGCTGGTAAGATTGAAAGAGGCCCATTTGGCGGTTACCGCGGCGGCTGGTTCGGCTGAGCAGCTCGAGCAGATGATCGCCCTCAAGCAGGTGGCAGCGCAGGCCGCATCATCCTCCTCCTCGGTCACGGCATTTATCCTGCTCTCTTTGGGTACCTCGTATTCTGCTTCGTTCAAGGAGCTTTGCCAGTCCCTTTCCATGAAGGGAGAGGGGCCATCGGGACATTCCTCTCGGTCCAAAAAGAAGGATTCCAAGGGTAAGTCCCATCGTCGGCGTTAGTGGGAGCGGGAGAGGTCCCCTTCCTTGGACAGCCGACCATCGACTTCGGTCGGGGTTGCGGCTAAGGCCGCTGGCTTCACGGCGTCCCGTCAGGTCAGCTGGCGAGACTCCCGTCGAAGCGCTCGACCCGTCAGACGGATTGTCGACTGGTGAAGCCGACAACCCTTCTTCGCCGGTTCCCCTGGTGGAGACTGAGGATCTGCCTGCGCCCACGGTTAAGGTGTCCGAGCCGAGGGAAGAGCGGGTGTCCCCCGCTCCTTCCCAGGCCTGTCCTCAGACACACCGAGGATCTCGGTCTCGGACCTCTTCTCGGTCCAGCCGATCCCGCCGACATGGGCTGTCTCTGCACCGAGGTAAGCGGGGACGTCGCTCATCCTCGTCTTCCTCCTCGGAAGAGGAGAGGCTTCGGCGCAAATGGTTTCGACGCTACGAGGAACTGATGTGGCAGCAGTTAGTTTTGTCCTGGAGCAAGTCGACACCAACGCCTTACCCGGCCATCAAGTGGCTGTCACCCGAACGGCCGAAACAACCTCTCGCTGCAGTCGAGATGCCCAAGCCTGGGCCAGTTGTTCGGCTGAAACCTGCTGCCCAACCGATTATGGTGGAACCTCCGCCTCCACGACCGAAATCGAAGGCGCTGACCAAGGACTCTCGGTCGGGTCAAGGCCTTGCCCCACAGGTTGTCGGTCACCCTCACTCCCAACTGTCCTCGGCAGATGGAGGATGGCTCAGGCCCCAGGCAGCTATTCACGAACTCCTTGGAGTCTGGGGACAACTCCTTCATGTTCTCTAGGCCAGTTGACCTGGAGTTCTCCGGGGGCCAGTCACTGGACGAAAGCCCATCATCCTTTATGGGTCTGCTTTGGCTTATCTCAGAGTCCACCGGGATACAGCTCGAGCCTGTATCCAAACGGGCCAAGTATCCCCTGACAGAGACTGGACCGAGGGGATTCACCCACGGAGGTCTTTCCGGTGGCTGAGGCCATTGTCGGCCCAGCCTTGGAGTTTTGGCAGCGGCCTGCTTCCTGTCCTGCACCCTCGGCCAGGATGGCCAGGAAGTATGTGGTCCCTACCGGCTCTTTGCCGGGTTTTGGAGCACCCTCTGCTGAGGGTTGGTCACCGACAGCGTTTTCGGCGTTCGGGAATGCTGGGGGCGTGGACAAGCCCGACAAGAGTCAAAAGCTGGACTATGCGGGTGCAAAGGTCATGCTCGTCCTTCCTTGGCCTCCAGCCAGGCCAGCTCAGCCGTGCTGATGGCACACTTCTCCCATGTCCTCATGGGCTCCCTGGATGAGGTGATCCCTCATCTCCCGGCTGACCTGCAGACCACGGTCCGGCAGGTTCAGGACCAGGGTAGGGCGGTGGCGAAGCAGCAGCTATAAACAGCTCTGGACATAGGGGACTCCTGTGCCAGATCGGTTGCAGCCGCGGTGGCCATGCGCCGCAGAGCATGGCTAAGGATATCCACCTTCACGGCGGATACCCAGCACAAGTTGGCAGATGTCCCCTTCTTGGGGACCGACCTCTTTGGCCCTGGAGTGGAAGGTCACCTCCAGCGGATTGAAAAGTCCAGTGCCACTCTGGACTTGGTCACCTCCACCCAGAAGGACAAAGGCCGCCAACAACAGCAAGCCCTTTACGTCCTTCTGCCTGCAGCATCCCAGCCTACAGCACCAGGGCCAGCAGGCTCGCCGCATGGCATCCCAAACCCAAGCCCGGCTTCCTCCAACAGGGATCCAGGCGGTAAAGAGCCCAGGAGGTCCCTCGGCGGTCCCTCCTCCAAGCCTGCCCAGTGATGGGTTGAGGGTGTCGCCCCAGCCTCGTCACTCCCCTGTGTTCCCCCGGGGACGGCCCGCCACTTCCTTTCCGCCTGGTCCGCTATCACCACGGACCGCTGGGTGTTGGAGGTGGTAGGAAAGGGCCTGCCTCAGGTTGAGCAGTCTCCACCCCTTCCGAGCCGTCGCCCCTCCCGAGCCGCGAAGTCCGCAGCCTAGCTGTCTGCCTGAGCCGATGTTGCTGTGCTCCTCGAAAAAGAGGTGATCAGGAAGGTGGCGGATCCTCCTCAGACCGGGGTTTGTGTCCAGGTATTTCCTGGTCCCAAAACGGATGGGGGGCTGGCGCCCCATTCTTGACCTGCACGACCTGAACAGGTTCCTAAGGTCTCGGACCTTCAGGATGGTCACTCTGACTCAGATAATCCCATCCTTGGAACAAGGCGTGTGGTTCTGTTCCCTGGACCTCCAGGACGCGTTCTTTCACGTCCCAATCCGTCCGTCTCATCAGAGATTCCTCTGCTTCAGGCGGAGGATCCCTTCTGAGTTCTGGGCCATGCCCACAGCCTCTCCCTAGCTCCCAGGGTCTTCACCAAATGCATGGCAGTGGTGACAGCATTCCTGCGGCGCCAAAGGGTCTGGGTGTACCCCTACGTGGACGACTGGCTGATTGCAGCCCCCTCCAGAGCGGAGGTGGAGCGGTCCAGAGATCTGGCCCTCCAGGTTTGCTCTCAGATGGCCTCCTCATTAACGAGGCCAAGTCGGAACTCGTGCCAAAGCAGGTGATACATTTCATCGGGGCAGAGCTCGACTCTCTTCGAGCCAGAGTACGGCTCCCGACGGACAGGGCCGAGGTTCTTTCCTCCTTTGCCCAATCATTTCAGGTTGGGCAATTGCGCCCTGCCCGGGACTTCCTGCACCTCCTGGGCCTCATGGCGGCCTGCACAGGCCCGCTGGTACATGCGTCCCCTTCAGTGGGGACTGGCCAGTCAGTGGTCACAGCGCTTCGATCCATTGGATCAGCTAGTGACAGTGACCCAGGGGATGTGAAACGCTTTCCAGTGGTGGACCGTTCCAGCACATCTGCAGGAGGGCATCCTGTTTGTCCGCCCCGAGCTTGACGGTCTCTCTATCGACTGATGCCTCTCTGATGGGTTGGGGTGCCCATCTGGGGGAGCACAGAGCGCATGGCCTCTGGTCCCCTCGGGAGTCCCGATGCCACATCAGCCTGCTGGAGCTTCTAGTGGTTTGTCTAGCCCTCACCGCCTTCGCTCTGTTTCTACAGGGTCAAGTGGTTAAGGTCCAGACGAACAATACCATGACCATGTACTGCCTAAACCACCAGGGCGGGACGCGCTCCATGCCTCTGTGCAGGGAAGCTCTCCGCATTTGGTCTGTCGTGCGCAGCCTGGAGGCGGATCTCCTCGCCATTCACATGGCAGGAGCCTCCAACACCCTGCCGATGCCCTAAGCCGGATAGGGGCTGCGTCTCACGAGTGGTCTCTCCTGCCGGAGGTAGTACAAGATCTCTTCTCCCACTGGGGCACGCCTCAGGTGGACCTGTTTGCCTCCAGGGAGAATGCGAAGCTGAGACTGTTTCATGCCCGCCCCCCCTCAGCAGGGCTCGCCCAAGGGGGATGCCTTCTCGAGGCCGTGGACCCCGGGCCTCTTCTACGCCTTTCCCCCATTTCCCTTGATCCACAAGGTGCTTCTCAAGGCGAGGAGGGACAAGGCGCAGGTGATTCTGGTAGCCCCAGACTGGCCCCGTCAGTTCTGGTATCCCGATCTCCTCATTCTCAGCTCCAGGCTCCCGAGTGGCTTCCAGCCCGCCTGGACCTGATATCAGTCAATCAGGGGAAGGTATTCCATCCGGACCTTCATCCTCTGCACCTGACGGCCTGGTTCCTGAGCGGCTAGAATTCTAGGCCTTGGGTCTTTCCGACGAGGTCCTCAACGTTGTTGAGGCGTCCCGTAAGGAGTCAACCAGAAAATGCTACGCCTTCAAATGGAAGAGATTCTCCATTTGTTATCAGGGCAAGGGCCTGGACCCTTCCTTCTGTTCCTTGGCAAGCATTCTAGACTACCTGTGGTCCCTTTCTCAGCTAGGGCTTCGGTCGACGACCCTTAAGATGCACCTGGCAGCCATCTCTGCTTACCGGGCGTGGGCCAGGAAGCAGTTGGTGGTGCAGGAGAAGGTAGTCGGGCGCTTTTTCAAAGGCCTTGATCACATATCCCCTCTGGTGCGAGAGCCTCCACCTCCGTGGGATCTATTGCTGGTACTGGCTAAGCTCACGGGCAAGCCATTCAAACCGATGCACAGGTGTGACATCTCTCACCTGTCGTGGAAGACCGCCTTCTTGGTGGCTATCACGTCAGCCAGAAGGATGGGAGAGCTCCAGGCGCTGTCTGTCGAGTCTCCTTATCTGGTCTTCCACAGGGACAAGGTTGTCCTGCGCCCCAACCCGAAATTCCTTCCGGAGGTGGTGTCGGAGTTTCACCTTAACCAGGTGTTGACTGTGCCGGTGTTCTACCCCAGTCACACCTCGGAGGCCGAATATAGGCTTCATACTTTGGACCCTAGAAGAGCACTCGCTTATTATAAGGAGTGGATGGCTGAAGTTCGGGGAGAGGTTCGCCAGCTGTTTGTCACCTATGTGAAACCGCACCTGACAGACCTGCAGCCAAGCGGGATGATAGGCAGGTGGGTCACCTCCTGCATAGATCTCTCAGCTAGAGGTCAAGGGCATGGAGCCTCCCAGAGGGATAAGAGCTCATTCTACCCACCATACCGCTGCATCGGTAGCTGCTTCCAGGGGCGTCCCTATCCAGGAAATCTGCAGGCTGCTACCTGGGAAGTCAGCACATACCTTCATCACCCATTACCACATCGACCTTGAGTCACGCAGGGGATGCTGGTTTTGGGGCCTCAGTTCTCAGTCTTTATTTCCTAAGTAGAGTGCCGCCTTGCCTCCCTCCTCCCAGAGAACTGCTAGAGTCTGCCAGATAGTGTGGATGAACAACATATCCATGTCCTAGAAATACAGGTTACTCACTTGTAACAGGAGTTCTAGGAATGGTATATCTTCATCCACCGACCCACCGACCTCCCGACTGACGCACAACCTGGCTTCCAGCCGGGCTAGATCTGGCGTCATGGGGTGGGCGGAGAGTTTACCACCGGGTGGGTGGGAGGAGCCAGCCTGAAGATCTTCCGGCAAGATTTAAAGCGGCAAGAAACCTGCCAGATAGTGTGGATGAACAACATATACCGTTCCTAGAACTCCTGTTACAGGTGAGTAACCTGTATTTGCAGCCTGGTGGGCCTTCTTTAAAGATAAACAGGCCCCCTTGGCTCCGGTTCCACCAGTACCCCAAAGGCCTTCCTCAAATGAGCCCTGGGGTTGTCCCCATACTCCGCCTCCTAGGAGGCCGACGCTGGACAACAACCTTCCCTCCCCCAAGGGATCGTCCCACTGAAGTCGCCTTCTCCTTTCCCCGACTCGGTGGACTCCGAACTTGATTCCACTCCTCCTCTAGCAGTGGGGACTCAGACCCTCCATCTGACCCCAACATCAGGAAGGACAGTCCCTGCCAGATGACCTATCCTTCATGGATGTGTAATGCATCACATTCAACAATTGAATGGCTGGGACTGTGAGGACTTCGACCTGGAAAGGAAGAGGTTAGCGACATTTCTTCCGAAAAAGGATGCTCTCCAATGATCGACTCATACAAGGACATCAACAAACTGGCATGGAAATGCCCTTTTTTGACTCTGGCTGTTTCTAAAATGTCAGACCGGTTGTACACCATCCCACGGGATGACCCCCTTCTATGGGGAACAACCAGATGGAGGCTTTGTGGTGCTGAATGCCTCCCATGACAGAGCCAGACGTCCTCGGCATCTCATCACGCAACCCCCAGATAAGGACTCTAAACAGTTCGACCATCTGGCTAGGAAAGTCTTTTCTTCTGCAGCTTGTACTATCCAGTCACAAAACTTCCTTGCCCACATGGTACAATACCAGAATGCCCTGTGTGACAAGGCACTAGAGCTCATTCAGGCCATGCCAGACTCACCCAGTTTGGCGGAGCTTATGGCATTTATGAAGTCCGGATCAGACGTCAGCCACCACAATTTGCAGGCTTCTTACGACACTGTGGATTCAGCTGTCAGAGCCGCAGTTTCTGCGATCTGTATCTGCTGTTACTCTGGGCTGCAGGTCTCTGGGTTCCCCCAGGCAGGAAGTCCAGTCCAAGATAATGGATGCCCCCTTCAGAGGGCCGGTCTTGTTTGGGGAAGATACTCAAGCTATCATTACACATTTGCAGGAAGCTGGGAAAGTGCTTACTGTAGGTCACTACAAACCATGTACACGCCTAAGCAGTCCTTTCATAGACCTGGGAGGCAGCAATTTCAAAGTCAGCGCCAGCAGCAGGCTGGCTTCAAGTGCAGGGCCACTACTCCTGCTACCAGAGGTTCTGCCCCTCGGGCCCCTAGAACCTTTCAGCCTGCACTCCCCCTCTAAGGCTCCTCTGCCTAACCAGTGCCCGACATTCCTCCTTCATCAGAGTCCATGGGCGAAGCGGTGGAGGGTCGGTTTTCTTTGCACATTGAAGGATGGCATCAGATAACATCAGACCGCTGGTTCCAGCAGCTTATTAAGAGAGGGCATACTCTTGAGTTTAGAGAGACCCCTCCAGACAACCCTACAGTACTGTCCCAGTACTCTCAGGCCCATAGTGCCCTCATAGCAAGAAATCCAGGCTCTCCTTCAGAAGAAGGCCATCGAGCCGGTACCCTCAGAGCAACGAGGGACAGGATTCTACTCCCACTTTTCTCCTCATGCCCAGAAAGACAGAGAATCTTCGTCCCATCTTGGATCTAAGCCATCTGAACCAGTACATACAGTACAAAAAATTCAGGATGGTCACCCTAATAGGCCTCCTGTCCCTGTTACATCAAGGGGGACTGGTAATGCTCCCTGGACATGCAGGACACATACCTCCACATTCTGATTTTCCAGCCACACAGGCAGTACCTGCGCTTCTGCTTTCAGGGCCCACCCTTTCGGCCTGTTCTTGGCACCAAAGGTGTTGACCAAGTGCCTAGCCATGGTAGCTGCAAATCTCAGGAGGCAGGGGAATTATGTCTTCCCCTAACTCAGCGACTGGCTTCTGACCATTCCCTCTTTGGACCAGCTTACTGAAACCCTCTGAGACACGTTCTTCTTTCAGGACCTGGGGGTTACTCTAAACCACCCCAAGTCCTACCTTTAGCCAAGTCAGTGGCTTCAATATATAAGGGCCATACTGGACACGGCACAAGCCGAGGCCTTCCTTCCCCAGCACAGGGCAGAACGCCTTCAGTCCCACACATGGCAGCTGCTCTCGGCTCGCCAAGTAGAGGTACTGACAGTTCTCTGGTTACTGGTCCACATGGCAGCAGCTATTGCCACAGTCCCTATGGCCTGGCCTTACATGAGGGTTATCCAGTGGAACCTTTGGGTTCAGTGGATCAGAGGTTGGACGATCTGGACCAGCCGGTCTTGGTATCAAGCTCGGTCACGCAGTCTCTGGCATGGTGGCTGGATCCTTACAATCTCTCCAGAGGGGTTCACTTCCGGAGAGAATCTCCCACCCATATCAAGACCACCGACACGTCAGGCCAGGGTTGGGACGCACATTTGGGCACTCACCAGACTCAAGGGTCCTGGGCTCAGCAGGCGCTTCATTTACATACCAATATTCTGGAGATGAAGGCAGTTCTATACACCCTACGAGCCTTCCAGACAGTCCTTCAGACTGGACCTCTGCTAATACAGGATCCTAAACTTGCATAGTGTCCAGCCCAAATCCTAATAATTTTACAAAGCTGAGAAGATGAAAATAAAAGGAAAGAAGTAAACAAACTGAATAAAACGGATACAAGGAAGGAGAGAATTAAATGTAGAGGAGAAAAAAATATTTTATTAGGTAAAAGACTTTACATAATTCCTGAAAAAGGGAACAGAGGAATGGGAAAGGAAGGGAAGAGATTGGGGATGGAGAAAGGGAGGGATTTGGGGGATTTGAAGGAGGAAGCGAGGAGGGGATTGGGGAAGTTAGTAAAGGGGGGTTAGGGTTTAAAAAGAAAAAGGGAAGAAGTGGGGGAAGGTGGGGAAATAGAGATCTCAATAATTACATAATTTCATACACAAGTATTCTATTTTCCTTCTCTTAGGAAGTATTTCAAATTCCAATTATCGTTTAATCCTTCAGGTTTAACTGTCTTTAATCTGAAGATCCAATAGCGCTCTCTCTCTCTCTCTCTCTCTCTGAAGTAATAATTCCTTTCTATTGCTTCCCCTTTGTGGGGTTTTCACCCATTCTAAACCAGTAAATCTTAATGTCCTGGGATCTGAATTATATACATTCAGGTAATATCTGCCTACAGGGGTGTCTATTCATTGATTTACTATTGAACGTACACGTTCCTGTATACGTTCCTTGAGTGGTCTTATTGTTTTACCGATGTAACAAAAATTGAGAACTATGGCCAAGAAAGATTTAAATATTTTGTTATGTTTATAGATAGATTAAATCTGTCCAAGCAATTGCTGTTTAGGGATAATAATACTTTTTTTGTTTCTGTATATAATTGTTTTAGAAATGGATTAGATAGTGGGAGATGGAATGCATATATGTTAAGTAGTAAGTACTTTATTTAGATACTATCACTTTAAATGTTAAGACTAGTATGTGTAATGAAATCAGGGTTCCCCACTGTCTGAAAATATAGGGTGGTGGCAGTGGTGATAGGGTCAAAATGTGCGTTATTTTTGTGGACCTCCTATATGTACTGTACATGTGCATAAGCTGATTTTAAGTAAAATATAGTGTGCTGGTATCAAAACAGGGGTAGTAGTGCAGTAAAGGATGTCAATAAAAGACAATTTTGGAGGATTTTGTAAAACAAACAATCAGTAATGGATAGAAATATAGGGTGGTGGCAAAAAAATATAGGGTGGTGGTAAAAAATATAGAGCGGTGGTAAAAAAAAAATATATATAGGGTGGTGGCCCACCGCACTAAAACAGTGAATGGGGAACACTGGAAATGTGTGATGTCACTAATTGTGCCCTATAAATATTGAATGAGAGCCTTGAGTAAGCCACTCCCCCTGAGGAAGGCTAAGGCCGAAGCGCTGGGGTTTTAGACACACCAAGTGTTGTAAATTGCAGCTGCACTGGCTATTATTTAAGTGTTATATCTTTTGAAAATAAAAAGACTAAGTGGAACTTTCAAATTGGCTGGTGGTGCTGCTTTCATAGACAAGGGCTGGAGTGCAAAAAACCCTTTCGGAATACTGAATTCGCAGGTTACCACCTGTTATTGCTGCACCCCTTTGTTAACTTGTGAGCACAGAGGGATATCTACATTTGGAACTTTGTCCTAAAGGTGTTACCTGCTGCAAGAGTGGTTCTCGAAGTAAGATAGTACAGTTACGTAAGAACTTAACATAGCAGTAGATCTTTGAGAGGAGCTCTTGCAGCAGGTTCTATTTTTCCCACCCTCCTTCCCCACTGGATAGTTCCTTTCCATCTCAGATACTTCATTCCTCAGTTCTCCTTTTTTCCGCTTTAGCCGGTTTCCAGCGGTAGAACTGAGGATGGGCTGGGGGACTGCCCCTTTTATACAAGACATGACATCAGGGCGGTCCCTCACCGGATATTGCTAGCTAGAAAGTTTACGTGGGGTCCTGGCGCCCAGTGACTTAGTCCTAAAGGTGTTACCTGCTGCAAGAGCTCCTCTCGAAGATCTACTGTTACAGTAAGATCTTGCGCGAGTGAGCTCTTGCAGCATTAGTACCGTAGGAATGAACTGGCAGGGGTCAGGACCCCACAGAAAACTTTTAGCTAGCAGTATACAGCAGGAGACCACCCCTGACATAGACCCACCGCCTATGTCACGTACACAGTAAAGGGGGCGGTCCTCCAGCGTCACCTCAGTTCTTTTCCAACCATTGACCTCGCACATCGACTCCACAGATGCCTTCTGCTGATATCGACTGCCACTTTGACCACGTTTTTTAATGCTTTATTCTTTTGCCGAAAGTTTTTTTCCTCCATTCTCCATCTGTTTGTCGTCTTCCCTCACACCGTCCATCGATCAGCACCAGTCGAAGTGTGCCTGCGGCAAACAGATTCTTCTAACGACAGACACTCGGCCTGTCATCTGTGCCTAGGCCCAGACCACGACACCAAGGACTGCCAACACTGCCAGAAGTTTAATAGCAGGATGAGAATTCACCGCCAAAAAGCCCTCCAGGCCTTCTTGCTCGAACAACAACTTGCTGCCATGCAGAAGGATTCTTCGTCTCAGGAGGGCCTCTCTCACAGAAATTCATCGGGGAAGCACCACCACAAAGAAAAAAGGAGAGAGAGGGAAAAAAACAGATCCTCATCGAAATCCAGGTCCTCTGACTCCCAGTATGCCTCCCGGTGGAGTTCGGACTCTACATCCCAGACAGCGTGCTCTCCTCCCCGGCTCACGATAGTGAGACCACCCAACTTAGTACTGGCATCGAGAGGCAAGGATTCAGGGCCCGGGGCCTCTGGCCCAGCCCTTCAGCCACTGAAAGTCCATCCACCCTCTCAGGATATGGGCTGGCAATCAGGCGGCAATGCCGGCTCATCCCTGGGCAACAGATCCTCTGCCGCTGGACTGGTGAAAGCATTGTCCAGGTCAGCCATTCCCACTGGCGCTGACTTCCTGGACAGACATGGGGGCTTGGATCACTCTTCCAGGAGGTCTGCTTCTCAGCCCCCTAAAGGTCGAACGTCTGACAAGCTGATGCCGGAGAAGCAAATGTCGTATAAGCGGTCGTCTGCCTAGGACCTGCGCCGATGCCAGTCCTCCCAGGCTGCCTCCAAGCCAGTGCCCCAGCACCTGCCACCTCGACTCCAGCATCACCGGCTTCACCCCCACCAATGGCTGATGAATGCACGGAGCACAGACCGCCGTCAGGTACCCCACCGTCAGCCTTAACCCACTGGCAGCCGACCCCGGGCTACCACCCAAGGTACCAACACCACCCCTGGACCAGACACCGAGCCCATCGAACCGTCCGACGCCGGACCAGGAACCAAGGCTCCAGCTGTCGAAGGTCAAAGATCTCTTTTCCTCTTGTGGAATACAGTCAAGGGGGCTCTCCTTCCACCAAAGCCCACCCACATGGAGGAGTCTATCCCTAGGGACCCTTCTCCACTCTCGAGGGAGCCCACCCTTCCCCCAGAGGACAGGGGGCCAGGTGGGCCATAAGAGCCGACCCCAGACAAGGAGCTGGAGCTCTTCCCGCTCTACTGAGTGGCATAAATACTGGCATCAGTGTACAAGGTCTCAGTCCTCTTCCTCTGAAGAGTCAGAACATTCCTCCTCATCCTCATCGGAATCCTCCTCAGATGGGGGAATCCGTTCACCTGACCCAAGGGACACTCCCAGGTCCCCACCAGATGATTCCCCCCCCCATGGAGGTTATGTGGCACGTACAAGCAAATATGGACTGGGACACAGACTATCTTGACCCAGAGAGACATCGTCTGGCCAAATACTTATGCCAGAAGGACTCCAAACCAGTTGTTGTGCCACCATTGGTGGACACTTTCCAAGATGTGACAAAGGCAGCATGGAAGCACCTGTCCACATCCTCGGCAATTCCCAGAAAGTGATATCACCTCTGTAGGCACTCGGAGAGGAGCCCTTCCGGGGTGAACAACCAATGGGTGACGCATTGGTCATCACGGCTGCCCATGACAGGTCCCAGAGACCATGGCACCCGAGTACGTAGCCACCCGACAGGGAGTCCAAGCAGCTGGACAGCATGGGCAGGAAAGTATATTCCTCTGCCACCTGCACCATCAGATCACTCCCATTTCCTCACACACTTGGTGCAGTTCCAGAATGCCCTGTGGGAACAAGGGATGGACATGATTCATGACATCCCGAATGCCCCCAGAAGGCAGAGCTGGAAAAGCTTGTGAAAACAGGCTTGGACATAGGTACCCATGTCCTCAGATCGGCCTATGACTCAGCAGACATGGCAGCCAGGGCAACCGCCACTGGGGTGTGTCTCAGGCGACACTCCTGGCTTAGAGTCTCTGGCTTCACTCAGGACGTCCAGACCGGCATCTTAGATGCCCCGTTTAAGGGCTCGGTTCTCTTCGACAAAGAGATCTGAAAAGATCATTACAAGGATACAAGACTCCGGAAAAGCCGTTCGATTGGTCCAAACCATGTACAAGCCGAAACCAAAGCCTTTTCGCAAGCAGCGTTTTCGAGGCAAATCAGGCCAACAGCCCAGAAACCAACCACAACAGCAGCAGAGAGGAGGTTACAACCAAAAGGGTTCCTCTCGAAACTCAGGAGGCTCCAGCTCTAGGGCCGCCAAGCCCCCCCAGGCTGCCATGCCCACCCCTACCAATGCGTGACTTCTTGCTGAACCCTCCTCTTCCTGCGGAACTGGCAGGACAGGTGGTCTGGGTCATTTTTCCCTCTGTCTAGAGGGCTGGAGGAAGATTACCTCCGACCAATGGGTTCTGCAAATTATCCAAAGGGGGCAGTCTATGAGAGTTCATGGAGGTACCACCGGACAGGCCTTCACTACACACTCCCTATTCCGCAACTCACGCAGCTCTTATCCACGACGAGATCCAGGCTGTTCTGGACAAACGTGCAATAGAGCCTGTGCCTGCCTCTCAGAAGGGGAAAGAGTATTATTCCCACTTTTTCTTGGTACCCCAAAAATCGGGGGACTTATGGCTCATCCTAGACCTCAGCGACCTCAGCAGGTTTAGAGAGTACAGGTGCTTCTGGATGGTTACCCTTTAGGGCCTAATACCCATGCTGTATTCGGGAGACTGGCTGTCATCCCTGGACATGCAGGATGCGTACCTACACTTCCTCATAGCTAAGCCCCACAGAAGATTCCAGAGGTTCGAATTCCGGGGACAGCACTTCCAGTTCAGGGCTCTGCCCTTCAGCCTGTCATCGGTGCCCCAGGTCTTTACCAAGTGCCTGGCAGTTGTGGCAGCAGCCCTCCGAAGGATGGGCCACTGTGTCTTCCCCTATCTGGATGACTGGCGTCTCACGGCCCCTTCCAGAGAAGATCTACTCCACACCATGGAAGACACCTTTTCTCTCTTCAGAGAGTTAGGGATAACCCTAAACCTGCCAAAGTCACCACCCAGGCCAAGCCAAAGACTTCAGTTCATAGGAGCCCTTCTGGACACCATTCAAGGAAAGGCCTTCCTTCCAGAAGACGGTGTGTAACAGAGTTAGACTACACCCTCAGCTTTGACTGATGGACCGCTTTTGTATTTCATTTCCTACCTACCAAAACTTCTGTTACGCAGCAGTTAACACTTTTCTCTTTGCTTTTTTTCTTTTTCCCCCCACCCTAGGTCGGCCACCTAGTGTAGCTCTTTACTATCCCTACTAAATTTCCTACTAGTTCTCTCTCTCTTCATTCTTTTTCCATTTCCATCCATTCAGTCCCTGGAATGATGCCAAACACCCAGAGAGGTGTTGTGTAAAGTGCATATGTGCATTTTGTGTACAAAAAGCATGAAGGCTATTTTAAATAGGAATAATTACAGTTAATAAAGCTTGTTTAAATAAAAAGGATTCAGAAGCCACATAAAACAATAATTTCATGAGTAGTACAGTAATTTATCCTTAAGGTATTTTCATAAATTCACACTATAAACCTGTTACTGCATCAGGTTCTATGTATCAGGCTGAACAAAAGAATGTGGTATGCTTTATAAAAGTGCTTAGTCACTGTGAATCAGAGATATAGAGAGTCAGTATCTGTGGATATATACACTGTACCTTTAACTGAACCAGGAAGTTCTCTGAAACAACCCCCGGTTTTGAAACATGTCCAGACATTTGGTGACCCCACCAAAAGATATAAAACCTCTTCACCGAGTTCAGTTCAGGCAGTCCAGTTGAGTTTAGTCTTGAGAGTGAAGGAGAGAGGTGCTACTGTAGACAAGCTGTTAAATGCAGATGAGAAGGGTCTTAGGAGCTCTAAGATCCAGGATTGTATTATGTGAGAAACTACTGATCTTAAGTAGTGATTTTCTTTGCAATTTTGTTTTCATTTATTATTTTTCTAACTTTTGAAAAATAAATATCACACCACGGTGTTTTTTAAACCTGTAAATTTGCCTCGTCTGAAGTTTTTTCCCCACACGCTGTGACACAGAGCAGACCGCCTTCGGGGTCTTACCCAACCCATCTCGTCCGCCAGGCATGTCCCTGCCATGGTGATCCTCAGACTCCTAGTCCACATGGCAGCAGCCTCCGTTACTGTGCCCTTGGCCAGGCTGCATATGAGGACTATTCAGTGGACCTTGAAGGTCCAGTGGAACCAGCACTGGGACTTCCTCGATCAACCCGTTTCAGTCTCAGACCCGGTCCCCCAGACCCTCCAGTGGTGGCTAACACCATCTCACCTCTCAGCAGGACTGCCCTTCCAGAGGACGTCTCCCGCACAGATCCTGACCACAGATGCCTCCAGCATGGGCTGGGGAGCCCATCTGGATGACTGCAGGACTCAGGGGACGTGGTCTACACTAGAGGAGTCTCTACACATCAGTGTGTTGGAGATGAGTGCCATCCACTACACTCTACAAACCCTGCAGACCAGTCTGCTACAGGGACACCACCTTATCCAGACGGACAACATGTTGGTGGTGTTCTACATCAACAAGCAGGGAGGAACCCACTCGTACCAACTTTGTCGCGAGGCCATCGGGGTATGGAACTGGGCCATAGATCATCACCTGGCTATCTCGACAGTCCATGTCCCAGGTGTACAAAACACCTTGACTGACGTGCTCAGCCATCAGGGACCAGAGCACACAAGTGGACACTCCAGCAGTTGGTAATAGACGACCTTTTGGACAGGTGAGGCAGACCAGAATTGGATCACTTTGTGTCCCCACACAACGCAACACTGCCCAGTTTCTGCTTGCTAGATCCCGGGCCTGGTGTTTTCTGCCGAGCCATGTTGTCCCTCTGCTGGATAGATGGGGGTTCCTCTACACCTCCCCCTTTCCATTCATCCAGAGGGTGCTCCTCAAACTGCAGTCAGAAGGAGCTGAGATGATTCTAGTGGCTCCCTTCTGGCCTGGCAGATATGGTTCCCTCTGCTTCAACAGCTGGCGACAGAACCACCTCTGCCCCTGCCCTTGAGCTCAAGCTTGCTCTCACAGGACAACGGGACCTTAGTCCATCCATATCCCAGCTCGTTACATCTGCATGCGTGGCTCCTATGGACCTAGCCATTTCCTGCTTCGGAGTCTCTGCTAGAGTGGCTGATGTTTTGGTGGCCACTAGGAAACTCTTCACCTACACCATGAAGTGGAAGTGGTTCTGCCTCTGAGCCACCGCCCGCCACTTAGATCCATTTGCCTGTTTGGTGAACTCAGTCCTTGTGTACCTTCTTTCACTCTCAGACTCTGGCCTGAGCTATTCTTCCATAAATGTGCACTTATCTGCGGTGTCAGCCTATCACGCTCCTATACAGGGAAAAACCCTGGCACAGTTGGACTTGTCACACACTTTCTTGCATGGCATGTTACAGCTGAAACCTCCCATTAGGGACCCCAGCTTCCCATAGGATCTTCTTTTCATTTTGGAGAAGTTTACTTTGCCTCCCTTTGAGCCAGCTGCAGATTGTGAGCTACACTTTCTCTTTTGGGAAGCGTTAATCTTCCCTTGTCAATCTTCACCATTCATTACTGTTGGGTGTAAGCCGGAGGCGCGCACCTGCCACAGGAGTTTTTTTTGGGGGGTGGTCAGCGCCAACGGCGCCCCCCATGTGACTGATCACTGTGCAGGCGCTGCGGGTTGGCCATTAGGCACCGCAGACTCCTCCTCCATCACAGTTCTGTTTCTCCGGCTGTCGAGGTCGCGCCTGCTGCGCGAGTCAGAGCTTTAAGTATGCCATTAGGCCTTCGGTTGACGGCCTTTCCTTCATCCTGGTTCTCATCCTGACACTGTTGGATTCCGGTAAGACCATTCCTCTCTCTTTTTTTGTCAGCAGCGCCGGGATCTTTTGCTAAAGTTCTGTTTTATTTCGCATCATGTCTGGTTCTGGAGCAAAACGTAAATCCAAAGCAGGCCGTGCCCCCGTGCATTGGTGCCCCTGTGGCTGGCACTTTTCCATTTCGGACCGGCATGATGTATGTCTTCGATGCCTGGGACCCAACCATGATATGGACCACTGTAGCGCCTGCTTCTCCATGGACCACTGTGTTCTGGAAATCTGCACGTTTAAAGTTGGCAGGGCCCTGCCGACTTTCTGAGGACAACGTTGCTTGCGGGTCGCCAAGGCCAGGACTCTTGACCCTTCCTCCAGGTCCCTTCCCGGGTTTATATGGCCCAGTGAGGAGGAGGAGGAGGCCTCCTCCAGTTCTGGTGTTGCCTAGGAGGAGGCCTCTTTTGCGGTGCTGGAGGAGCAACGCGGTTCCCTGCGGAGCCACATTGCTGTTGTGGCCCACGGCTGCTGGGCCCAGCACTGGCAGACCCTCAGTGCCGCCTTCCAGCGCTGTCCGGGATCCCGGTTCCATTCGCAGTGCCAGTGATTGGGATGGTGCCGTGTCCCGCTGACGGGCTCCCCAGGGGTCGCTAGCCTAGAGGTCTGTCTCGTCGCCTCTTCTCCAGAGCAGGATGACTTGGAGGCAGACCCGGATTGGCAACCTGACTCTTCAGAGTCGGGGAGCCCCTTGGGACATGGCACCTGGCGGCCCAGTGTCCCTATTCCTGAGTCCCCAGAGCCTGTTGTTCTCGAGGATCCTTCGGCTGGGTTCGGCCATGGATCCGTTGGGGACAGCGGTTCGGGAGCCCGGAGTGGGATGTCCTCCTCTGGGGAGGCTCAGGTCGCTGCCGTTCCTGGTGCTGTCATAGCCCTTCAAGGAGGGATGGGGACCCCCCTTCTGCAGTCTGTTTCAGGGGACCTGTGGGATCGGGGGACCCCACTGCACTAGGGTCGAGGAAGAGGGCTGCCTCTGAGTCCGAGGGGTTGAGGGGCTGTGGTGAGGTGCAGCTGACCCCTTCCACTACCCTGCGGGGGGTGGGAAGGAGTCACAGTGCTGAACCCCACCTTGGGGGACCTTTAGTTGGTAGCGCGGAGGGTTGCCCTTCTGGATACCTGCAATCCCAGGCACATCACAGGGGAGACATCCCCTCAGGGCTGTTCCAGAGTTTGCCATCTTAAGTTCAGCCTTCACAACCTTGTATAGCCTCAGGACCCCCTCGTTCGGTGGGATCAGTCTCTGGGTCTCAGAGCCCTGGCAGAGGTCGGGTACTCTGTTTGGTGTCCTTTGCCCATCCCTCTGCAGACACCTCCTCTTCTCCCGGGCCACGTGGGCCCCACGGCACACTTAACCTGGAAGATGTTCAGAGCTACCACGGCGGCCTTTCCCACTTACGTCAGGGCCATGGATGAACGGGTCTTTTGCCTGTCTTCCCCTGCCGCAGGAGTCGTCTGGACATTCAAGCTCCTCTTCCGAGGGAGAGGAACACTGTCCACCTATCCTCCAACGCAGATTTCACTGAATATCAGCGGTTCCTTTCAAGGCTGGTACAGGAGCTTCGCATCTCCCATGTTGTGAGGAGCAATACCGAGTGGGAGACGCACTCATTTCTCAGAGAGCTCAGCGCTCATCACCTGGTAGTGCCCTTGTGGCCCATTCCTTTCCAGGGAGCGTCTGTCTGCACCTGGCAGTCTCCAGCCACCTCTTCACTAACCCCAGCAGACTGCAGGAGATGGTATTGCACCCCACAGGAGTCTCTAGGTTCCCTACCTCACCTTCCTTCAGGTCTGATGTCCCTAGACATTCCCTCTGGGCCTCAGCGCCTGGCACACGACCAACCCCCAGATCCAGATGCCACAGAGTTCGACTGGTGGGGACGGAGAGTTTTCTCTTCAACCCATGCATTGATGTGTATAGGTTTTCATCAGGCACACCACGCTACCTATAACAGGCACGTGTTAGCTCAGGTGCTAGCATCTTTGCCTGATTCAGAGCAATCTAGACAGGCCATTGCCCTCTCTGCTCAAGGTCTGGAGCTTGCAAGGCAGCAGGCAAGGGCGTCTTACGACACCAATGAGGTGGCATCCAGGCTAGCAGGGACAGCAGTATGCATTAGGCGGACAGCGTGGCTTCGTCTGTCCAGATTGTCACCCGTTGCACAGCATTGGGTGATTTCCTCCACTTTCTGGGGGACCCACCCTTTTCTCCCGCAGGGTGAGAAGAGTTCCTCAGGGGTCCCCCAGCCATGGGGGACACCTCCTTGCCCTTCGAAGCCTTAGACCCTTACAGTCTAGTACGGCTAGGGTCTCCCCCTCCTGCGTCTCTCCCGCAAGAGGCTGAAGGATCTTTTCCCTCAGGGCTGTGCCAGGTCCCCTCCGGGAGGCTTGATACTCACCCAGTAGTAATGAATGGTGAAGATTGACAACGGAAGATATGAAAATAACATACCTACCGTAATTCTTGATCTTCTCTTGTATCTTCACCATTCATTACTGATTGTCACCCTCCATCCCCTCATGGGCCTCAATTCTTGGGCGTCGTCTCCACCCTACTGGCCCTCCCCTTCCTAGAGGCCAGTTGGGGACTGAGTACCCCTGGTACCTCAGAGCTCCCTGTTCCTTCTCTGAAAGTCTCAGAGCGTTCACCCTGGAGGATGGCGAGTAGTGTCTTTGCCCTAAACCCTCTGAGGGAACTCCCTCGGATTCTCTTCACTATGCACTGGGGTGTCCCCCTCTCGGGGCTTGGATAATCCTCTAGCTTATGTCACCTCTAGCTGTCATTGTATCAGTGCAGTCCTAAGAGAGTCCATGGGACCTCCTCCCCCCTTTTCTTATGGCACTGGTGTCCTGTGGTTCTCTTCTCCTGAAGTGGGCACCATGCCAGTACCCCCGTGGGAAAACTTCTACCAGATTTCTTTCCCTACACCTAAGTCAGGACTCATCTTCTGAGCAGGACTGATTGCCCTTCAAGGGACAGTCTGTGAGACCTAAGCTCTAGGACATTCATAACGCTCACTAAAAAATACCACCAACAGCTTAATTTGGTTCAGTGTTAGTTGGCATTCATCTGTATCCCTCCTCCGGGGTCATGCCTGAAAATAGGCAGAATTTGTCTAGTGCATTTATCCGGTCAACAAAAACTAAATAAAATAAATAAAAGGGTGAGGGGAGAGGTCTGCCTTTGACAAGTCTGCAAGTCCTTTAATCCCCTTTAGACCTTGGTTCCTTAACTGGCGGGATCCTTGCTCCCTTGTCTTCAATCCCACAGGGGTTTTGAAACTTTCAAGCCAGTGGTCTTGGAATTTATCGTGGCAGACAGCCCTTCTCCTCTCCCTTTATCCTTTACTCTCATCTCTTCTACCTTTCCTCTATCTATCCTTTGCCTTTTCCTTCTTCTGAGACTGCCCAAGGATTGAGGCCCTAAGGCCAGTTAGGATAGGGTTCTCTTCTCCTTCTGTCCTCTCTTCGGCTTATGCCTTTTTCAGTTGATATCTTTTCCATTTTCTGTCCCTCGGCTCTCTTGCCTCACTCTCTGTTTCTACAACCTGTTTCTTCCTCTCTGGCTCAGCAGAACTGGGATTGAGAAGGAATCTGCAGTGCCTAACGGCCAACCCACGTGCTCTGCGTAGTGTGTGGCGCCGACCCCCAAAAACTCCGTGGTGGAGTGCGCGCCTCTGGCTTACACCCAGCAGTAATGAATGGTGAAGATACAGAGAAGATCAAGAATTACGTTAGGTACGTAATTTTCATTTTTAGTTGCAGTTACTTCGACTTGGAGAATATCCGAGCTTCAGGCTCTGATGTGTAAAGAGCCCTACTTGGTTTCCACAAGGACCGGGTGTCTTTGCAGACCAGTCCTAAGTTCTTGCCAAAGGTGGTTTCCGAATTTACCCTTAATCAGGACATTCACCTACCTGTTTATTACCCAGAGCATTCAAACTGTTGGGAGACCCTCTTTCATATTCTGGATGTCCATCGGGCTCTCCGTTATTATTTGACTCGAACTCGGGGCTCCAGACAATCTGACCAATTATTTGTTTCTTTTGCCCGCCACCCTCACCCCCCCCCGGATGTTAGGGACACCTGTTTATAATCTAAACAAACCCTTTCCAAATGTTTGGTTAATTGTATTGTCTGCTGTTACTAAAAATACGATAAGCATTTACCAGGCCTGGTAAAAGGCCACTCCGCTAGGGGAGTTGCAGCTTCCTTCACCTCTCTGAAGAATGTGTCTGCTGCAGATATCTGCACAGCTGCCACCTGGAGTTCATTCTACACATTCATTAAGCATTACAGCTTGGACATTGCTTCCAGGTGCAGGACAGGCTTTGACCTCGCTGTCCTGCAGGGACTCCTCTTCTCTCCCTCTGTCTCCTCTGCCCTGAGCCAAAGGGCCTCTGTACTGCTTGGAACTCTGTCCTACCGGTGTCACCTGCTGTAAGAGCTCACTCTCAAAGTAAGATAGTACAGTTACATAAGAACTTACCGTAACAGTAGATCTTCGAAATGAGCTCTTGGAGCAGGTGCTGCTTCCCATCTGCCATCCCCCTTGAGGATTCTTTCTGAATCTGCAGCTTGACCTTCTGACCTCCTCCTTGAGAGGAGCATCCTCGGCTCTCCATCCAACTTTTCATCTGTGCCAGTGTCTCCGGCGGGAAAACTGAGGTAACTCTGGGGGACCGCCCCCTTTATTGCGTATGTGACGTCGGGGGCGGTCTCCACTGTATACTGCTAACTAGAAGTTTTCCATGGGGTCCTGGCACCTGCCAGAATCGGCCCTTCCAGTGTCACCTGCTGCAAGATCTCCTCTCAAAGATCTACTGTTACAGTAAGTTCTTACGTAACTGTACAAAGGCCCCATTCAGGGAACAGCTCCAGGGGACTTTAGAGAGAACTCTTCAGTTGTTCCTCTCCCTGGGCATTACCATCAACCTGCTCAAGTCGGTCCTGGTTGCATCAGAAAGGCTGCAATACATAGGGGCTGCTCTAGACTCGGCACAGGGGAAGGCCTTCCTGCCTCAAAAGAGGGTGGAAGGCCTTATTGCCCAGGCTCAGGTAGGTGGCCCAGAGCCGTTACATTTCTAACAGGGTGTACTTGAGGCTTTTGGGACTGATGGTGGCTGCCATTCCCACCATTCCACTGGCCAGGCTCCACATGCGCATCCTCCAGTGGACTCTCTGAGTACAGTGGGACCACCGAATGGACAAATTAGATTAGTTAGTGCTGGTCTCTTCCCCAGTCCGCAAAGTGCTCCAGTGGTGGATGGACCCCCTGAACCTATTGCAAGGAGTTCCATTCCAGATCTCCACTCCACAGCAAATCATCACCACGGATGCCTCTGGTTAGGGCTGGAGGCTCATCTGGGTCCCTTTCAAACTCAGGGCTCTTGGTCCCAGGTCCAAACCTCCCTGCATATCAATGTCCTGGAGATGTGGGTGGTTCTATATGCCATGTAGACCTTTCAGAACCACCTTCCAGGTCCGCTGCTGATTCGGTCAGACAACCTCAGTGTTGTGGACTACATCAAAAAGCAGGGGGGAAACGAATTCGTACCCCCTATGCAGGGAGGCCATGAGAGTGTGATATTGGGCGGTAAACCATGGCCTGATCCTCTCAACGGTCCATGTGTCAGGAGTGCTAAATACTGGTCGACAGCCTCAGCCACACTCAGTCCAGTATGCACGAGTGGGAGCTTCTCTCATCCATTGCAGAAGATCTATTCGACAGTTGGGGTCATCCAAAGTTGGGCCTTTTTGCGTCCCCAGTCAACGCAAAACTACCCAGTTTTGCTCGCATGATCCAGGGCCTGGAGTTTTCTGGCATGATGTGTTGTACCTTTCCTAGAGCAGGAGGTTTCTTCATGCCTTCCCTCCATTTCCTCTGACTCAGGGGGTGCTCATTAAGCTGCAGATGGAGGGGGCCAGTATGATCTTGGTAGCTCTTTTCTGGCCTTGCCAGATATGGTTTCCTCTCCTACAGCAGCTGGTGGAGGAACCTCCAGTCCCTCTCCCCCTCTGCAGGAATATGCTAACCCAGGATCAGAGAACCCTGGTCCATCCCAGCCTCAGGTCCCTGCATCTGCACGCTAGGCTCCTGAGGACGTAGCCGTCGCCAGATTTGGGGTTTCTAACAGAGTGACAGATGTCCAAGTGGCAACCCAGAAGCCTTCCACCTGAGCCACTTATGCCATGAAGTGGAAGCAGTTTACCATATGGGCTGCTAAGCATAATCTGGACCCTTTCACCTCTCCAGTGAACCAGATCCTGGACTACCTGAACTCTGTCTCACTCAGGTCTCCAGTACTCCTCTCTCAAGGTGCACCTTTTGGCTATCTCAGCTTTTCATGAGCCTGTGGACGACCGTACTATAACTCAACTGGATGTTTCCCATACCTTTCTGTGGGGCATCCTGCACCTGAAAACCCCCCAATCCATTCTCCTGTCCTGGCTTGGGAGTTGAATTTTGTTTTGGAGAAGTTGACCCTGTCTCCTTTTAAGCCAGACACAACTTGTGAGCTACGCTTTCTTTCTTGGAAAGGGTTATTTTTACTTGCTATTACTTCTCGAAGAATTTCAGAGCTTCAGGCCCTCTGGTGCGAGGAGCCTTATTTGATTTTTCACAAAGACAGTGTCTCTTTGTGTATGCACCCTAAGTTTCTCCCTAAGGTGGTGTCTAAGTTCACATTGAACCAATCTATCCTTCTCCCTGTTTATTTTCCAGATCGTGCCAATCCAGGGGTAGCACTGCTTCATACATTGATGTGCGCAGAACTCTGAAGTATTATGTGCTCCGAACCAAGGAGTATGGAAAGTTAAAATAGTTGTTCTAGGAACGTGGCTATGTTGTCCATCCAAACTCTTTGGCATGTCCCTTTCCACTTTAAGATGAACTGGAAGTCTTCAAGCTGGCTCCTCCCACCCACCCGGGTGGTATATACCTCGGCTTCGTCCCATGACGCCACATCTTCCTTTCCGCTAGAAGCCTCCCTCATGCTCATGCATCTTGTAGGCCCTGGCTTTCAAACCTTCGGTTATTCCGAAAATTCGCATCATTCGCATTAGCAATCGCAAGTTTACCGCCTCGATCATGGAAGACAGGTCTTCCCACGGATTTCGTTGGAGCCCTTGCAGCCAGAAAATGTCACGCACTGATCCCCACACCACATGCGTCTATTGTCTTGGTGTCGACCATGACACTTCGAAATGCGATATGTGTCTCGGCTTTTATCCCAACGTCCTCGACGACCGTCTCGCATGCCTGAAGCTGGGGAGGCTGGAGAAACGGAATTCTCCAGTGAAATCCAAGGAGGCTCGGTGGGCAGTTTCTGCAGCTGCAGGATCCGCCGAGCAACTGGAACGCATGCAAGCATTCGAGGAGGAAGCGGCTCGTGCTGCAGAGACTTCTCGGAGCTTCTTTGTTCCTTTCAACCTGGGTTTCACCTTCTCGGGTTCCTTCTGGGAGTTGTGCCAGTCTCTTCCTACCAAGGGAGAGGCGCCTGCTGGCTCACACCCCTCTCGATCCTTGTCTTCGTCCCAGCGGAGACGTTCTTGAGAGCGGGAGAAAGCTCGGTCCCAGGAACATGCAGTCTCGACCTCGGGCGAGATTGCTTCTTTGGCCGCTGGCTTCTGGTCAGTCGATCGAACTTTTGATCGACGATGTTGAAGTCGTAATCGATCCGTTATCGCTGATTCTGGTCGATGATTCACTCGATCGAACTCCTAACTTGGTTTTCCCAGATGACGAGACCCAGTCTGCTGGGACTCCAATTGAAGACGTGGTCCCTGATCCTGGGAAATCACCGGTCCCGCCTGTGTCTCCCGAGCGACTGAGTTGGCCTGTCCGATCTCGATCGAGGTCTCTGACCCCCCCCCCGACCGAAAGGCCGAGAAAGAGCCATAAACGCTGTAAAAAGAGACGACGCCATCGGTCGTCCTTGTCCTCCTCAGATGAGGAGAGGCACCTGCAGAAACTCCAGCGCTACAAGGACCTCATGTGGCATCAGCTGATTTTGACCAGGCACAAGTCTACTCCAGCTTCCACCCTGGCCTTTACTTGGCTTTCACCTCCTATGCCGAAGACTACTAACCTTCGAGTTTATGTCGGTTCCCCAGCCCGCGGAGCTGGTAAAACCTCCAGTTTGGCCCAAAACGATCTCTCCACCGATTGTGGGGAACCACCACCAAACAGCCTGTGGAGGGGCTCCTTCCAAAGAAGATAGACCAGACAATGGGCTTCCCCGGCATCTGTCGGTCACGGTCACCCCGGACCACCCCCAGCGAGTCGAAGGTCACCTGGGTGGTCGGCTGTTATATCCGGATTCCTCGGATTCGGACTTCACTGGCTTGCATTCTCATTCTGGTGATAATGAATCATCTGTTGTCTTAGAGACAGAGGAAGGTCCCTCGTCTTTTTGGGGCATTCTTTGCCTCATCTCTGAGTCCACAGTGATGCCCCTGGAGCCAATCCAGAAAAAGGCGGAGTACCCTCTTACGGACATCCTTAAGAGAGGGGAATACCCCGACGGAGGCCTTTCCTGTGGCTGAGGCTGTTGTTGGCCCGGCTCTAGAACTCTGGCAGTGCCCTGCCTCTTGTTCAGCTCCATCTACCTGCATGGCATGCAAGTACATGGTGCCCATGGGGTCCCTTGCGGGGTTCACAGAGCACCCTTCGGCCGAGAGCCTAGTAACTGCCTCTGTGTTCAGGCATACTGGCAGTTCTGCCGACACTGACTGACCTCCTGATAAAGATTCCAGGCTTTTGGACCATTCAGCCAGGAAGGTCTGTGCAGCTTCCTCCTTGGGCCTTCGTCAGGCAAGTTTGGCCATCATCATGTCACACTTCTCTCATGCCCTCCTGGGGTCACTGGATGAAGTCCTCCCACATCCCCCTGCGGACATGCAGACCATGGTCAAGCAGGTCCGGGATCAGGGCCGAGCTGTTGCCAAACAGCAGCTTCAGACAGCCCTGAACATAGGGGATTCTTGCGCCCGCTCGATGGCTGCCGCAGTTGTGCCTCTCATCGCAGGGCTTGGCTGAGGCTCTTCTCCTTCCCGGTGGATAGCCAGCACAAACTAGCTGACATGCCCTTCCTAGGGACAGACCTGTTCGGCCCAGGAGTCGCCGGTCACCTTCAGTGCATTGAGCAGTCCAGTGCCACCTTGGACGCTACTTCTGCCGAGGGTTCCTCGGACAAGAACCAGCAGAAGAAAAGAAACCCTTTCGGCATTCTTCCCCTGCAGCTCAGCAGTCCTCCTTTCAAGGTGGACAGCAGCACCAGCAAAAACAGCAGGCTCAAGCTTGGCGCCCCCGGCCCAAGCCTGAACCTCAACAGGCCCATAAAGGAAGCTGAGGTTCAGGTCCTGGAGCCTCCTCCAAGCCTGCTCGGTGATGGGGCGGGAGCTGTCAACCCCTCTCCTGTCACCTCGGCTCTGGGTCTTCCTGTGGGAGGCCGGCTCCGCCACTTCCTTTCAGCCTGGTCCGCTCTCACTTCGGACAGGTGGATTCTCAAAGTGGTCGGTCAGGGACTGCCTCTGGAATTCGAGCAGTACCCTCCAAGCTGAGCCTGCACCCCTCCGGAGGAAAGAATATCCGCTCAGACTCAGTCGGCTCTCCGAGATGACATCGCTCAGCTCCTCCTCAAAGAGGCTGTAGCTCCAATGGCGGATTCTCTGGGTACTTATTGGTGCCCAAGCGGATGGGGGGCTGGTGCCCCATTCTAGATCTGCACGACCTGAATCAATATCTCAGGTCACGCACCTTTCGGATGGTCACTCTGTCCCAGATCATACCATCCTTGAAGGGAAACATGTGGTTCTGTTCACTGGATCTGCAGGAGACGTTCTTTTCCGTCCCAATCCATCTGTCCCATCAGCGGTTGCTCCGCTTCATCGTCAAAGGAACCCTGTACGAGTTCTGAGCCATGCCGTTCGTCCTGTCATCAGCCCCACAGGTCTTCACCAAATGCATTGCAGTGCTGGTGGCCCATCTCGGGGTTGGGGGGCAGGATTTATCCTTACCTTGACACTTGGCTCCTAGCAGGTTCCACCCAACAGGAGGTGGAGAGGTCCAGGGACCTGGCCCACCAGACCTGCTCCCAACTCTGCCTCCTGGTCAACGAGGCCAAGTCAGATCTCGTGCCTTCTCAGGTGATGGGCTTCATTGGGGCAGAGCTCGACTCTTGTCAAGCCAGAGCTTGGCTTCCGGTGGACAGGGCGGAGGTTCTTTCCTCCTTTGCCCAATCATTTCTGTTTGGGCAATTGCACCCTGCCTGGGACTTTTTGCGCCTTCTGGGTTACATGGTTGCGTGCACCTCAGTGGTCCGTTGGGCCCGGTTGCAGATGTGCCCCTCCAGTGGGAGCTGGCTACCCAGTGGACTCAGTGCCATGGTCATTTTGACCAGTTGATCACTGTAACCCAGAAGATGTGGGACACTCTCCACTGGTGGACTGCCCCAAACCGGTTGCAGAAAGGGATCCCATTTGTCCGCCTCGAGCCAACAGTCATTCTTACAACCGATGCCTCTCTCATGAGCTGGGAAGCCCACATGGGGGACAAAAGGGCCCATAGGCTCAGGACCCCTGAGGAGTCCCGATGCCACATCAGCCTGTTGGAGCTCCGAGCAGTCAGACTGGCACTGTCAGCTTTCGCTCCTCAGCTCCGGGGTCAAGTGGTTCAAGTCCAGACAGACAATACCACAACCATGTACTATCTCAACAAACAGGATGGCACGCACTCCTATCTGCTGTGCATTGAGGCGCTCCACATCTGGACCCTCGTGAGCCGATTATTGGCAGATCTCCTAGCCATCCATGTGGCAGGAACCTCAAACCGTCTGGCGGATGCTCTCAGCCACTTAGGCCAGACATCCCACGAGTGGTCTCTCCATCCAGGGGTAGCTTACAGCCTGTTCTCCCACTGAGGCAAACCGTTGGTGTACCTATTTGCCTTCGGGGACAACACCAATCTGAGGCTGTTTCATGCCCCCCCCCCAGTAGGGCTCGCTGCAGGGGGATGCCTTCTCGTGGCCATGGACCTCAGGCTTCCTCTACGCCTTCCCTCCATTTCCTTTGATCCACAAGGTGCTTCTCAAGGTGAGGAAGGACAAGGCGAAGGTGATTCTGGTAGCCCCAGACTGGCCGCGCCAGTTCTGGTATTCAGATCTCCTCAGCCTCAGCTGCAGGCACCCAGAACGGCTTCCAGCACGCCTGGACCTGATATCACTCAGTCAGGGGAAGGTATTCCATCTGGACCTTCAATCCCTGCACCTCACAGCCTGGTACCTGAGCGGCTAGGGTTCCAGGCTTTGGGTCTTTCCAAAGATGTCTACACCGTGGTGGAGGCATCCAGAAAAGAATTGACTGGGAAAAGGTTTTCCATTTGGTGTCAGGGCAAGGGCCTGGACCCTTTGTCCTGTTCTGTGGCTAACATTCTTAACTACCTTTGGTCTCTCTCTAAAGGGGGTCTACGGTCATCGACCCTTAGGGTGTACCTGGCAGCCATCTCTGCTTAGGGCGCGGGCCAGTCAGCTAACATTGGTGCAGGAGACACAGGTCGGGCGCTTTTTCAAAGGGCTGGACAACATATCCCCTCCAGTATGTGAACCTCCACCTCCATGGGATCTACTGCTGGTACTGGCTAAGCTCATGGGCAAGCCATTCGAACCAATGCACAAGTGTGAGTTGTCACACTTGTCATGGAAGACAGCCTTCCTGGTGGCTATCGCGTCTGCCAGAAGGACAGGGGAGCTCCAGGTGCTTTCGGTGGACTCCCCTTATCTGGTTTTCCACAGGGACAAGGTTGTCCTACGCCCCCACCCAAAATTCCTTCCGAAGGTGGTGTCAGAGTTTCACCTTAACCAGGTGTTAACCCTGCCTGTGTACTACCCTAATTACACCTCGGAGGCCGACTACAGGCTCCATACTCTGGACCTGAGATGTGCTCTCTGGTATTACAAGGAGAGGGTGGCGGAAATTCGGGGAGAGGTTCGCCAGCTGTTTGTCACCTACGCTGAAGCCACTTCTAGCAGACATGCAGCAAAGCGGACTGTTGCGAGGTGGATTACATCATGCATAGGTCTTTGCTGTGAGTTGGCGGGCAAGGAGCCTCCCAGAGGGATAAGAGCTCATTCCACCCACTATACCATTGCATCGGTAGCTGCTTCCAGGGTCATCCCTATCCAGGAAATCTGTCTGGCTGCTACCTGGAAGTCAGCAAACACCTTCATCACCCACTACCACATCGACCTTGAGTCACTCCGGGTTGCTGGTTTTGGGGCCTCAGTTCTCCAATCTCTGTTCCCTAAGTAGGAGGGTGTGCACCTTGCCTCCCTTCTCCCAGAGAACTGCTAGGAGTCTGCCAGAGAGTGTGGATGAGCAACATATCCACGCTCCTAGAAAAACAGGTTACTCACCTGTAAGAGTAGTTCTAGGAGTGGTATATGTTGTTCATCCACATGGACCCACCTGACCTTCCCTGCTGCATACAACCTGGCTTCCAGTGGGCTAAGCTGTGGCGTCATGGGGCGGAGCTGAGGTATATACCACCCGGGTGGGTGGGAGGAGCCAGCTTGAAGACTTCTGGTTCATCTTAAAGTGGAAGGGGACATGCCAAAGAGTGTGGATGAACAACATATACCACTCCTAGAACTACTGTTGCAGGTGAGTAACCTGTTTTTTTCTTTCATCCCATGTAGACAGGGCGTTCAGGTTTCTAAGTAATGTTTATCTAAATAGCTGGCTAATTGCATAGTGTTCTGCTATAGTAAGTATGACAAAGAATTGCCTGGAGCTGTCAAAGCTTATTCCACAAGAGGCATGGCTACCTCTGTGGCTTGTTTCCGAGGGGTCTCAGCTGCTGACATTTGTGCGGCTGCCACCTGGAGTACTGTCCACACTTTTACCAAACACTACAATCTGGAATTTGCCTCTAGAGCCCGTGCAGGATTTGGCAGGGCTGTGCTGCAGAGCCTCCTGTTTTAAGCTTAAGGTTGGCCTTCCTCCCAAACTGTTTGTTTGCACCTGTAACTGCTTGGGACTCGTTCCTACCATCTGACCTGATGACTGAGATACCCCCAAAGAAGCTAGAACAGTTACATAAGAACTTACCATAACAGTACATCTTCGAGGGATCTCAGTCATCAGGTCTGTCTTCCCTTCCACCGTCCCCCTTTTTGGGGCTGTTTACTGGAACTGGCTATCTGGTGTATCCAGCCTTTCTTATAGGCCTGGGCACCACTCTCTCTCTCCTCACTCCCCCATGGCTAAAGCTATGCTCCCTTTGTCTCAGGGGGAAAGAACTGAGAAGGGAGCAGGGCCGCTCACGCCTTTATAGGGTTGATGATGTTGGCAGATAATGTCGGAGTGGGCAGCCCCAGTTGTACTGCTGAAAATCTTCCATGTGGATCCTGCTTCACCGATGGCGAAGTTCCTATGGTATAACCTGACTCTTGCTTCGGTGCCTGATGTTGGCATGGGTAGCCCCTACTAGATTGCAGCAGAAAAGCTTCTTTGAGATCTTAGTGCCTGATGTCTTAAGTTCCATAGTTGTGACCTGATGAGAGAGATTCCCTTGAAGATCTACTGTTCTTTTCCTTCCTGAAGCCTCAGGATGAATGCCAGCACATTCCGGTGCCCCCAGCCACCACAGATACCTCCAATGCATCGTACTAGGGCAGCATTGCCAGTTCAGATTCTTGCCCTTTGGGCTCTCCTGTGCCCCTCAATTCTTTACAAAGTACTCATGGCGTATCTGAGATAGATGGGAATACAGGTTTACCCATACCTGGATGACTGGCTGATGGCCTGTCCATACAGGCAGGAGACAGAACAGGCAGTGGCCGCTGCCTTTCAGTTCCTCACCTCAGTGGGGGTTCTTCTGAATCTAGAAGAGTCTCAACCCCAACCCTCACAGCAGCTGCCGTTTGTAGAAGCACTCCTGGCTATGACCTAGACCCAAGCCTTTCTTCCGGAGAGCAGGCTGCAGACAATCCTATAGATGGCATGCTACATCATGGAGTGCAAAACTGTACAAGCCAACTCCATGCAATGAATTCTAGATCTGATAGCCTCCTCCATGTTCAGAGTGCCATTGGCATGGTTGCACATGAGAATGGCTCCGTGCACAATGGTCACAAACATCACATCCTTAGACCAACCCCTTCAGGTGACCAAGCCCCTGGTTCGGTCACTTCACATGGTGGTAGTTGGAGGACAGTCACCTCCTGTGCTTTACTTTTTCCAGACTGGAGCCTCAGGTGACTCTCACCATGGATGCCTCCCGTTTGGAGTTGGGGGCCCATTGTCAAGGCCTCCAAACACAAGGTGTCAGGGACCCATCAGAGTCTAATCTCCACATCAGTGTATTGGGGATGCGAGGTGTTTTGTACGGTCTGAGAGCCCTAGTCAACCACAAAACAGTCCTCCTCCAGACAGACAAGAAGTCTGTCATGTACTACATCAAAAAGCAGGCAGGAGCATGCTCTTACCCTCTCTGCAGGGAGGCAATGAGAGTTTGGGAATGGTGCCTGGAGCAGGGCATCCTGCTCCAAACCGTTTCTCTGCCAGGGTCCAAAACACTCCGGCAGGCAAGCTCAACCAGAGATCAATCCTTATGAGTGGTCACAAGCACTGAACATCATGAGATTGCTGTTCAACAAGTGGGGTACCCCCGATGTAGACCTTTTTTGTGTCCCCACTCAGCACCAAACTGCCACAGTTCTGCTCCAGAAATCCAGCACGTAGCTATTTTTGTCAGGATGCAGACTTTAATGGCAAAATCTATTTCTTTATGCATTCAAGCCCCAGGAATCCCTCATTATGCTTAACAGTTGCAGCTAGCCTGATGGCTCGAGCTGCCCCGGAGCGCATGGAAAAAAAACTGATATGCAAATTAGCCATGTGGAATGGAAGCATGGCTTACGGAGGCGCTGTGCTGTGTAGCTCGACAGCAGATCTAATTCTGGGCCTGTGCAAGCAGCTTCACCCCGAGACCTCTCCTTTGCTTCATGTTGTTTTCCTAGTTTTTTACTGTGTCAGTAGTAAAGCTACAGTATTTTCCATCTCTGTGCTGTGTTGTCTCATTGATAGTGAGATATTTTATTTTCTTAGTTTTTACAGCTTTCTCTCCAGTTCCATTTGGTTCACGGAAACCAGAGATACTTTTGGTTTACCTCGACGGTCTGAGACACCATGTTGTCACTTTGTTCTCAGCTTTTATCCTTAAAAAAAAATAATAATAATAGTACCCAAGTCATTTCTTTTTTGGCTCCATTTCTCCATTTCTTCGGGAATCCTTTTTTCATGGTCTATCTCCGTTTTGGCAATACAGACAGATCCATTTTCTCTTGAGGACCCAGAAAAAAAAGGGGGGGGGGTTACATTTTAGCATGTAAGCCTGTTCTTTACTATTTACTCCTGAAGAAGGTGGCTGCTGAAGCGCTGGGGTCAGGCACTTGCCATTGCTCTCAGATTTTCCACAATAAATCTGTATTTTTGAACTCAGTATTTACTGATTTCGTTTATGGCAAATAACTGTCTTGTGGAGTGCTGAGGGTTTGGAACTGACTGTGAGTTTGGGCTAACCGCTCGTCCTCTGTACCCACCCCGCACTGATTCACAGCAGCTACTTTTTGTCACTAGGAAATTGGTCCTGCCTGTGCATAAATCTTTTAGGAGGGTGACCTGCAAGGTATTGCAGAGTCCTACTTCTACTCCAGGTGTAGGCAAAAAAGTTGAGTAACAGTACCAGCAAACGCGATGTTGAATACCTCTACGTGCACCTGGATCATGAGGGTGTAGTCCAGTTCCCACCCTACAAAAAATTTCTTCCCAGGGAGTCCTACTGCCTCTGGTCCAGGCGCATAAAAGGTAATCAGTGGTGAAGATATTCTGAGATCAACAATTATGGTAAGTAGATAATTTTCATTTGTTCCTGACATCCTTTGTGAAAGACACCCTCCCCCAAAAACAGTTTGAGGGAATTACCTCGGTACCCATGTTAACACTTATTGTGAACAACTCAATTTTGTTCAGCTTGTTTATCCCGCAGTGGTAATTGGACACATCAATCATGTTGCCCCTCTTTCTGCTGCCCTCCAGCATGTACATGTTGAGATCTTGAAAGTGCTCCTCATAGTACCTATCCTTTAATCCCTGTATCCATGTTTGGGATGAAAATAATGTTATTGTTTGCTGCTGATGTCAACTGTGAAATTCAATGTGATGTAGCTTCAGCATAGAAGTGTATCTTTCAGCTATATGTATTTTTAGTAATAAAAAAAAGGTAATGCATTATTCAATACTGAAAAGACACTCCTGTTGTTTTTTTGTTTCTGTCTTAGAACCTCCGGGTCCAATTGACAACAGTAAGATAGCTGTGAACAAAGGGGGTCATATTACTGTAAAACAAGGTGAGTTATTATGACTTTGAAGTGTATGTAATGGAGATAGAGGAGATATGGAAATGTGGAAGACTTACAATACATGGAAACGTAGACAAATATGGAAGAAAAAAACCAAAGGTCCATCTAGTCTGTCTGGAGTTCCCTATCTGCCCTGGGAGCTATTGTCCATACAGGGGTTTTATCCCTCCCAGTCCATCCCACCCCCACCCCCATTCCCCACTGTACTGCTTTTACCTGAACAACCAACAAACCCTTCACTTTGTCCCAGCAGTGCTTGATACTGTTAACGGTTTTGGCACCCACCATCTCCGCTGGCAGACTGTTCCACGGCTTCATCACCTTTCCGTAAAATAGAACTTCCTCAGATCTTTCTTAAATCTCACCACCACCACCACCCACTCATGACCTCTGTTTCTTGACTCTATACTCTTGCTAAAAAGTTCCCCACAGTTCACCTTGTTATCTTCATGAACCCAAAGGTTTCTGTCCTATCTCCCCTCTTGCCTGGTCTCCAGTGAGTACATGTTTGGTACCGTTAGATGACCTTCATAAGACCTGCCTTGTTGGTACTGAATCAACTTGATTAGCCTGCGTTGCACCATCTCCAGCATGTCCCTGTCCTGCCTTAGGTAAGGACTCAGGACTGAGCACAGTATTTCAGATGCCACCTCACCAGTGACCTATACACAGGTGGTAGTACCTCCTTTTTCCTGCTGTCAATACCCATTCCGATACTCCCCAGCATCCTGTTATCCTTACTATAGACCTTGTTACTCTGACTTGATTGTTTGAGGGAGTCATTAATGATTATTCCAAGGTCTCTTTTCTCTGCCGTAGTGTTCAGTTTAAGCCCTCCAGTCCAGTACTCTGTCCTGTTCCCCCCAGTGCATAACCTTGCATATTATGGTAGTAAATTTCAACTACAAAACCTTAGCGAACTTTTGATCACTTCATCCCTATCTGCGCTACCATAGAACTTTGTGTCATCTGCAAAGAGTCACAACTTGCCCGGATGCCCTCCCCAGTGTTGCTGATGAACATGTTGAAGAGGACAGGACCCAGGACAGATCCCCGCAGCACCCTACTCACCTACTCATGAACTCTCTCCATTTCGATTTGACCCAGTTTACCACCATCCTCTTCTACCTTTCTTTCAACCAGTTACCTACCCATCTAACTATTTCCCTAGCTGCGCCCAGGTCCTTCAACTTCTTCAGTGATTTTCAGCATGGCACCAAGTCGAAAGCCTTGCTGAAATCGAAGTAGAGTAAATCCCCAGTGTGTCCCGTATCTACTACCTTTGTTACCCAGTCAAAGAAAACTATCCAGTTGGTCTGACAAGAGCTCCCTTCCAGAAACCCATGCTGTTTACTATCCTGTAGACTGTTGTTCTCTACGTATTCCACAAGGTCCTGTTTTATCAGTGACTTCATCAGTTCACCCACTACAGAGGTAAGGCTGACAGATCTTTAATTCCCCAATTGCTCCTTGTCTCTTCTCCCCGACTGCCACCCCCCAAGCCTTGTGTAGTGGGACTAAGTCCGCTACCCTCCAGTCTTTTGTAACTGCCCCTGTCTGAATTGAGCTATTGAATAACCTTAGTAGGGTTTCAGACAATTCCTTGCGCACCCTTGGGTGCATCCCTTCCAGCCCTGGGGCTTTATCTACCTTAGATTTCTGTCTCTTTGGCAGGGGGCCCACTTTCGCTGGTGAAGACGGAGCATAAATAATTGTTGAAGGTGACTGTTTTTATTCATCTTCCTCTAGTGACCCCCATAGCTAACAATACCCCATTCCTTTTTCCTTAAAATTGCTGAAGAATTGTTTTCCCCACCCTTGACCCCCTATGCAATGCGCAGCTTCATATCTGCATTGGCCTCCCTTACCTTTCTCTTTATTTCCCTAATTTATATTTGGTAATTTCCCCATTTCTTCTCCCTCTGTTTATCCTTGTACCTAGTAGAAGCTTTTTCTTGGCTCTTACTGCCTCTCTGATCCTTTCTGAGAACCATACTGGTTTCTTGTACCGGTTTCATTTTGTAACAGATCTTATCTGTGTCAATCTTCACGATTCATCACATATGGTATTGGCGAGGTCAGGACCTCGTGGAGCTTTTTTTTTTTTTTTTTTTTTTTTATGCGAGGCTGAGCCGACACACCATCGGCGCCACCGAGGCCGACGTACTGCGTGGCGCTCATGGCTGGGCCGCTAGGCTGTGCTCCACTCTGCTTTTCCTACCAGTTCTTCGCCCCGCCCGTCGAGGTCGCCTCGTGGAGCTTCTTCAAGAATTTTAGGCCTTCAGACGCTTGAAATCGGCGTTTACAGTCCGTCGGTCGCCTGCCTGTTCTGTATTCTGCCTCCACCGGCGTCGCCCGGTAAGATCTTTCCTTTTTATTTTCAATTCTACTGCTTGTCAGTCTGTTTTGGTATTTTTTTTTCTCCATGGAGTCATGTCTCGGTCGGAGAGGCAAAAATCTAGACGGGTCAGCCCCATGCGTAGGTGCCTGCATGGCTGAAAGTTTCCGCCACCCGACCAGCACGACCGGGTGTCTTTGCGAGTCTTGGCCCACTTCACGACATGGACTCGTACGACACCTGCTTCTCCATGACGCCGGGTCCTCGAACAGCCAGCAGCGTTAAAAGTGGCGAACTCCGCCGACTTTTGGCGGTAGGGTTCGACTCGGCCAAGCCAAGCTCTCTCGCCTTCCTCCGGTCCCTCCTGGTTCTATACGGACCGAGGAGGAGGAGGAGGACCTCGGCTACTTGAGCCTGGCCATCGCCAGGCTCCTCCCAGCGGCGCGAAGCCCATCGCTTCCTCCCGGGAGCGGGCGGGAGGCGCCGCCATGGCAATCGCCTCTTCGGGGGTGAAGGCTCCCCTGGTGTCACTCCCGCGGCTCGGAAGGCCCGGGTCGGCGCCATCCTCGACGCCGTCGGTCGGCGCCATTCACGGCATCATGGGCCCTGTCGGCACCGACTCGTCGCTCGTGGTGCCGTGGGACAGGATCCGGCATCCTCCTTTGCCATGTCTTGCCTCGGCGCCAAGATTGAGCACGGCGCCGTACCTCCGCGGCTCGGCGCCATAGGGCCTTCAACTCCGGCTGTCAGTGCCGTCTTTGGCGCCGTTCGCGGCATTGAGAGGGGCCGGTCGGTGCCATGTTCAGCGCCAGGTCCGCCTTCGGGGCCGTCGTTAGCGCTGCTTCGGTCCTCAGTGCCACTCGCAGCACCGTGGGGCCAAGCGGTGTCGGCGCCGCGGATGCTGCTGGGGCTGCTGTCGGCGCCGTTGTTGTCCCTGGTACGGCCCCCGGTGCTGGTGGACTCGATGGCCTGCGTCTGGCCCTGGCTCTGGACCTTTGGCCCGAGCTGCCCCGGTGCCTCCTGCGGATCCCGCTCGCGGGGTTGCGGAGGGCACAGGTGCCCACTCGGCCACAACTCTGACTGTCGGGCCCGGTGGCAGGTTGGTACTGCCCCCCTCCTACAGTTTGGCTTAGAGCTTCGGACTCTACCTCTTTGGAGTCAGAGTCGAGCTCGGAGTTGGACGAGTAGTCACACCCCTCGGGGTTGGCTGTGGAGGAGGGCAGCACTGTGGTCTCATCGACAAGTCGGAGCCAGCTCCCTACTGAGGAGAGTCAGGTGGCCCCCGAGACTGGGGTCAGTGGTGCTGACCAGCAGGCAGTGGTGCGAGCCACCATAGCTCTGCAACTTGGTCTTGGGGGGTTCATCGACCCCTCAGTGGTGGTACCCCCTCCAGTGGTGTGTCTTGATCGCCCAACTTTGGGGCCCATCGAGAGCCTACAGGAGGGAGGTGCACTGTTCCTGGGTCTCCCCTTGCGGGGCAGCCCAGAATGCCAGCTACCTGAGGCTGGCCCTCTCGGGAGGAGGACTCTCTCGGACTCTGAGGGGTCGAGGGTGTGGGGTCAGTAGCGTTGGCCTCTCTGCAGGTCCTCGGGTCCTGGGCGGAGCCGTAGTGCGGATTTCCACCCTTCCTGCTCGGTTCCTTGAGGGAGTCCTGTTCTTTTGAGGCAGGGGACCGTCCTTCTGGGCCTTTACAGCCCCGGTCGCCTCACTGGGGGGATTCTTCTGGGCGCAGCCAAGGCAGTACCAACGTGGTTGTACAGCTGTCGGCTGTGGAGTCTTCCGGGGCACCCTCCTCGGGTGCTCACGGTCCGCTCCCTAGCCCTGGCAGAGGTCAGCCGACTTCTTTTCTCGGCTCTGCCCCTATCCCTCTGCCACATTCTCCTGCGCTCCCAGGCATTCTTGGTCCTAGGCCCCTCTCACCTGGGAGCAGTTCAGAGCGGTGGCTGCCCGGTTCCCTGCTTATGTTAGGGCTATGGACAGCCAGGTTTTTCAACCTCCCCCCGTGCAGCCACCCTCGGAACATATGGTGACCTCCAGCTCCTCATCCCCATCTTCTGGGGGAGAGGAACCTTCTGTCCACATCTATCCGGCTGCTGATCTCTCAGAGTATCAGCGTTTCCTCGTGAGAATGTTGTAGGACTTGCACCTTTCTCCATCTACTGTCAGCAATCCTGAGCATGCGGTGCATGCCTTTCTAGGCGATTTTGGCGAGGCCACCCTGGTGGTGCCGCCCTGGCCTGCTCCCTTTCGGGAGGTGTCCTTGCGTTTCTGGCAGAGGCCCTTCTCCGGAGTTCCTGCCCCAAGGGACCTCAGCCAGAGGTATAGCGCTCCCCCGGAGTCTCCAGGTTCCATGCCTCATCCGCAGTCTGGCTTGATGCATCTGGACACTCCTGATGGGCTTTGCGCCCTCCACCGTGACTGGCCCCCAGATCAAGACTCCTCGGATTTTGATTTTTGGGGGAGGAGGACCTTCTACTCGGCACAGTTGCACCTTTCTATTTCTGTTCATCAGGCCCACCATGCAACCTACAACAGGTTCTTGTGGTCCAGGCTAGGTCAGCTCTTAGCCTCGTTGCCTGACTCGGAGCAAACCAGACAAGCCATCACACTCTCTGCACGTGGCCTGGAGCTAGCAAGTCACCAAGCGAAGGCATCTTATGACGCCAACGAGGTAGCTACCAGGGTCTTAGGGACAGCGATCCGCACTAGGAGATCGGCATGGCTACGTCTTTCCCGGTTGTCACCCTTGGCCCGGCGTAGGGTGATTTGCTCCGCCCACCAGGGAACCTACCTTTTCTCCCGTAGAGCGAGACGGCGCTGTCGGGCACCTTCCTTCCCTCCCTCCCGGGGACCTCGCTCTCTCTCTCCCCCACCACTCTCGGGTCTCCCAGGCCCTGAAGGTTCCCCACTTAGTGTGTCACCCACTGGGGGCTAAGGGACCCTGTCCTTAGGGTGTAATGAAACAACCCTTCGGGAGGCTTGTACTCACCCATATGTGATGAATGGTGAAGATTGGACAGATAAGATATGAAAATTACGCATCTACCGTAATTGCGATCTTTCTGTGTATCTTCACCATTCATCACACCCCACCCACCATCCCCTGGGGCCTCAGTCTGTGGGTCCCCCTCCCTCTGTGGCTCCCCCTCTCCTCTTTGGGAGTGGGGTAAAGTAGGGAGACACAGGGGTGTATTCTCCTATGAAGGGTAGACAGCTCGAGTGGCACTCCTTCTCTACTACATGTCTCCACCCCGATGGGGTGGGAGTTGGTGGTTGCCCTCCTCCTGTTCTCCTTCTGGTTTCCATCTAACTGTTTCAAAAAAAAAAAAAAAAAAGAGAAAATCCCCTTTTTTCACCAAACATTCTTCTTGAGAGAGTACTAAATCCCTGTACCCTGTCCTTTCTCCAGAATAGCCGACTCTGCTTCTGGGGTATTTGCCAGTTATTCTGTGCCTTGAATTCTGGCAGAGAGCTTTGCTACTCCTTGCAGTTCCTATCCAATCTGTGACAGACAAGGGTCTCGGATACCTTGATACCTCTCACTCTCTCCTAAATTCTCTCCCTTCCCTACCCTCCCTTCTTCCGCTTCCAGAGATTGGGGCCCCTACCCAATCCCCTTAGTCTAATCTCTTCTTTGCTGTCCTCTCAGTCGTTATTTTTCCTTTTAGTTCAGTTATCTTTTCCTTTTTCTGTCCCTTGGACTCTCTTGTCCCACCCTCATCCCTTCCTCTTACCTCTCCGGCTCAGAACTGGTGGCAGGCAGAGTGAGCACAGCCTAACGGCCAGCCACTTGGCCACTGATGCGTCGGCCTCGGGGGCGGCACTCGATGGTTTGTTCCGTTCACTACCCCTTTAAAAAAAAAAAAAAAACCTCCCACGGGGTCCTGACCTCCAGCCAATACCCATATGTGATGAATGGTGAAGATACACAGAAAGATCATAATTACGGTAGGTACGTAATTTTCATTTCTTGTGTATGACTTTGTTGCTTCCAGAATGGTCCCTTTAATTGCCCTCCATCTTTTCATAACACCTCCATTGCTGTCCACCGTGGTCAGTTTGTCTCGGACCAGCTTCTTCATATTACATGCTGCAGCTATTAAATCTACTAATGGTACAGTGCACTGCTTTAGCTAAAATTTAAAGACCAGCTGGCATGAGGCAAGCAAATACCATCAGGGACTGCCTTATAGACCAATTAGTGAGATAAACAGCTTTGTAGGATCTGCTTGTATTCAGTAATCTTTGGGGTCTCAAGCTGTAGCTCCGCCCCAAACTGCACTTTGATTATGCTCAGTTAGGGGCAAGGTTACATCATGTTCAGTGTAAAGTGCAACTGTTTCCCCAGCTCCTAATCTATAACCACTGTTTGCTTGCGCCCCCAAGACTGGGCTTAGCCATGATTGGCCTTATCCCAGGTTAATTTGTGCATTTTTTAATAATCCGCATGAATTTATCACTTCCGGTCCCTGTACCCCTCTTGCTTGACATAGGTGAGTCTTACAGGGGCATCTGCACCTAAGCGCAAATCTCTACCTCCCAAGTGGTTGCAGCTTCACTTCATCCAAAACCATTTGGCCAGACTCTATCCAGCAAAACCACTAAAGCCACTAACCAATCTGATTACAAATTTCCATACCTTGCTCCCGATTGGCTTCTGCAGTGCTCTTTGGCGATCCTTCCAGTGCCGGCAAAAATCGAATGTTCTGCCCATACTCTGTTAAAATAGTTGTAACCGCTTCCTTCCCTGACTGATGTAATCCTTCCCCACGGCTTAAAGTGTAATTATTGGGAGTATGAGTGATTATGCTGCTCTTTGAATCTTTGACCAAGACTGTCCCTAGGCGCCCCAGCGAATTCTTACCGTCACTGCCTTGCGACCTTCCTGTGGCCTGACAGTCCATTGGACATGGACAGCCAGTACTAGCACCTAGATTCTAAAAATATATGCAGTAGGTGCAGTCCGATCCATGCCTTAGTATCTCACTCACACCTTCTACCAGTAAACCGCGGTACAGCCGATTCCAGTCCCAGTGTAAGCGCTCCCTGGGCGGCCGTGATGGTGCCTGGCAGGCTATCTGCTCCCCTCAGACCTAACTATACCTGTCTTACTTCTTTGTGACCTGTGTCAAGAGAAAAGCTGTTTTACTTATTCTGTCTGACTGTTACGATAGTGATACCTAGGTCTCACTTATGTTTTTTTCTTAAGAAAATTACAGTAACAGTATCCATCTATGTATCTCTGTGGACTTGCCTGTTCTCACTATACTTACTGTTTACTTGTCTTATTGATGATCCAGAACTGTTATGCTGTGTATCCTGATTTGCACTTCTACTATGTTTTATTCCCACTGTAAATATACTGTAGTTGTATGTAATATAATCTGGACTTAACCAGGTCCATCTTGTAAATGAGCTTGCTCAATGATGTTCGCCTGGATAAATAAAGATTTGATTGATTGATTGATTGAGAATAGGGAAGGGGCTGTTTATAATAAACACTACACTATTTAGCAGGCCATCTTTGTTTTTTTGTTTTTTTAATGCTCCCAGCTCCGGGCCAGCCTCTCCTTCAGGCCACCTATTCCCTCCAAGCCGCACTGCCTCAGATCAGCCACCTCTTCACCCCCATATAGCAGCCCCCTCCTCCGGATGACCCCTGACGCAACCCTCTGCTGGGGGTCCCTCGGAGGGGCCGGTGCCGTGGGGGCAACCAGCGCCAAACCTGTTCTGGGGTGCTGCTGGGGATGGTTAGTGCACTGTCCTTGGACTCCACAGCTACGGGGCAGCGACCATCATCGATCCGACTCAAGGCTCTTTTTCCGTTTGCTCCGGGGGCGTGTGTGCCACAGCGTAAGGTTGGCGTCCAGCGTTCACCACGCCTCCTTATGTGAGACCCGACATTTGCATACCCCCAGCCTCCGCTAGGGGTCAGCAAGCGCCAGGTCACGCCCACGCCCTCTGAGAGAAGGGCAGCCATCAGCCGATGCTCAAGCCCTCTCTCTCCGGCGGCACCTCCAGCACCCGAGTCCGGTTCCAGACCCGGGTGCATAGCGGGAATCAACCGCTAGCCGCAGGCCGGCCCATCTTTCTTTTAGTGTAGTGTATTAACCATAAAAATTAAAGGTGGCCTGCTAATATGAGTAAAGTGATCCCACTGATTTCTGCTATACTTTACAATTAAAATGATATAGCCCTGTCCCTCACTTAGCATCATCAAAATGCTGTTTTGGAACAGAAATGCAGCTTGAGATTAGAAAGCTTACGGAATACAAGCTGGCCCTGCAAAGGCTTTTTGTAATTAGTTAATCATTGGAAACAATTCTAAACTGTTCATTTTATTCCCTGGAGCAGTTAATACCCTTGTGTGACTTGTCTGAACTAGGATAAAAAAGGTGTCAGCAGCTGTTTAAGATATGTCCATAACTACTGATCTCACTTTGAGAGAGAGGTCTTGCAGCAGGCAGTAACCATCAGTGACTGTGACGCCAGGCACTAGGACACCACGGAAAAATTTCTAGCTAGCATTCCAAGGTGGAGGACCACCCCCTGACATCGGCCCCACCCCCGAAATCACCTTATAATATAAAGGGGCGGTCCCCCGGCACCACCTCATGCATCTCGGCCCCACGGATGCCTCCTGCTACCAGCTGACCACCATTTTTCGTGCTTCATGCAGTTAACATTTCTCATCGAGTTTTTCTACTTCATCGTGCATGTCTACCTAACCAACTTCATCTACAGAGTGGCAGAAATCGAAGTGCACATGTGGCAAGCAAATCCCGTCGAAAGACAGCCATTCTGCCTGCCTTCTTTGCCTGGGCCCCGACCACAAACCGGACGCCTGCCCACATTGCCTCAGCTTAAATAGGAAGATCTTGAAAGCCTACCTCCTAGAACAGCAAGTGGCCACCATGCAGAAGACCCACTCGGGGCACAGCTTGTCATCTTCCTCGGCCAGGGACACCTCCCCTAGAGAGAAGAAATCTGACGAGAAGCACCCTCACCAAGACAAGGACAGATCCAGGTCAAAATCCCAGTGCAGGTCTCATCACAAGGCTTCCAAGAGTTTCACCTCCGGCGTGAGGTCTGGCTCAGCCCCTCCAGTTTCCCTTGCTCTTCCCAGGTTACCATTGATGAAGCCTCCCACCTCTACCCAGACATCCAGCGGGGGGTCTTCCGGGCTAGGGCCTTCTAAGGACTCTGTTTCCCTAGCTATCAGGCCCCACAAACACTCGATTGGGTCTCAGTCAGAAGGATCGGCCCACTCTTCGTCGGGTGGCAGGTCGGAGCAAGACTGTTCCCTCAGGGTCAGGGGTTATTTAAAAAAAAAAAAGAAAGAGAAAAGAAGAAATTTCAGCCTGCCATCGACTGGGTCGACCATGAACGGTGATGGTAGGGAGACTTCACTTGAAAGTTGTTCTGGCAGCGGGGTTGGGTCCAGTCTGCTGCCCTTTTTGGGGGGGGGGTCTGACCATGGACAGTCCAGTGCACGTTCCTGAACGCGGTCGGGGACCCAGCATCAAACTCTTCTTCCTCCCATCGGTTAAAGAAGAAGTGGTACCGCTCGAGGTCGCCTTCTGGTATGTCTGCATAGATTGGCGGTAGGCCGACTCTGACTCTTTTGGGGTCCCCTGTGGCCTCTGTCCCTGGCCGCCACGATCTTTGACATCGGAGCCCCTCCCTGGCGCCCCCCCCCCCATGGGGCCTCCAGTGAGCAGTTTCATCATTGGGCAATTCTTATGGGAGCTGTGGGTTCGGTGACTGTCCTGACCGCCCCTTCCTACGGGCTCAGTCGTGGGGCCTTGGGGCCGTTGGTCCGCAGTCTGGGCGGTTGGGTCAGATTGAGCATGCGGCGCCATCTCCGGTGCCATCGGCACTGACCTCTCGTGCCTTTCCCTCTCACAGGGGCCGGCGCAGGTACTGCATTCGTCTCCTCCTCTTTTCAACACTTGCAGGGAGTCTCAGGCAGTGCAGCGGCCTTCAGGCGTCCCAGTGGCGGGGGTTGGGGAACCTGAGTCCTTGCTTGGTGCCGCATTCAGTGCACTCTGAATCGGGTGTCAGGGTTCTCGACACCGATTCTGAGGTGGTGCCTCCTGCGTTCCCTCCTCCTTTTCCTACCTTTGCTGACCCTTCTGGGGTAGAGTGGGACTTTGATGAGTCTGATCCTGATCTACGTTTGTCAGAGGACGTGGATGAAGGCTCGTTTTACGGACTAGAAAATAAGCCCTCTACATCAGCTGAGCCTGTGGTTGAACATTTTTCTTTCAAGTCTCTGCTGAAAAGCATGGGATCTACCTTGGCCCTTAAGACCTCTGCTGTGGACCCTGGGAAGCTTTTGTGCCTTCAGTATCTACATGTCCCTGAGATCCCTGTAGACCTGGCACTGTCTGTGCAACCCTCTTTCGAGACCCTTTCACAGGTGGTGTGGGACAGACCGGCGCTTATTCCTTCCGTGGCTAAATCTATAGGTAGAAAGTACATCCCTCCTTAAGGCAGTCCAATCCTTGCCTCTCAACCATTCACGGATGCCCTGGTGGTACTGGCGGAGAACGACAAGGCCGTGCTCCCCCAGGAATCCATGGCACATCCTGTGAATAAAGAGTCTCATAAGATTGACACTCTGCAGAAACGGATGTTTACAGCAGCAACCCTGGGCATGTGCATTGCTAGCTACCAGGGCCATTTCTCTCGATATGAGTACACTCTCTGGCACTGTCTTAAATCAGTGGAGTCTGACGTCAACACAGAGCTTCTACAAACCATTACCAGGGGCATAGAGTCCAACAGTCAGCAGCTAAAAGCTGCTATGGACGCCTTTGACACTGCCTCTAGGGCAACATCAGCCAGAATTTGTACCCAGCGACATTCGTGGCTCAGAACTTCGGGCTTCACGAATGATGCTCAGCAGAGAGTTATGAATTTCCACTTTGACGGTGTTTATCTGTTTGGCCCGCAAGTGGAGCAGGCTGTGGAGGCCACTCAGAAAACCACGACTGCCATTAAAACTGCCAGGCCGGCACCTGCCACCCCTCAGAAGGGCCGGGAAACACCGACAGTTTCATAACAGGCAATCCTTTTGAAGTAAAAGCCGAGGAGTCTTTAGCAAGAACCAGCCCCCTCAGCCACAAGAGAAAATGCAGCAGAAGGCACAGGCCCCAAAAGCACCCAGTGCCTCCCTCTGAAGACCCAGCCCAGGTCCCACCTCAGCTGCCCGAAGTGGATACCACTTCGGCAGTATGAGGTAGTCTGACTCTGTTTTTCAACTAGTGGAAATCCATTACAACGGACAAATGAGTCCCCAGGATTATTCGAGAAATACTCTCTCAATTTCACAGAGATCCCTCCAAATCTTCCACCCAGTTGGCAGCCCAGCCTGTCTACCACTCAGTCAGACCTTCTTACTTCCGAGATTCAGGGCCTTCTGAAAAACAGGGCAGTAGGAGTGATTCCGCAGGCAGAATGGAACACGGGGTTCTACTCTCATTACTTCCTTGTTCCAAAGAAAACAGGTGGCATGCACCCAATCCTCGATCTAAGGAAGTTACACAAATACTTGTTCAAAGAAAAGTTCAAGATGATATCTCTGGCACCTTTACTGCCATTGATTCATCAGTACGACTGGTTGGCATCCCTGAACATGCAGGACGCCTACCAGCACGTTCAGGTGCACCCAGGTCATCACAAGTACCTCCACTTTGTGGCTCTGGGTCAGCACTACCAGTTCAGAGTCCTGCCCTTTGGGCTCTCGGCGCTGCAAGTCTTTACCAAGTGCTTCGCAGTGCTCTCAGCACACCTCAGGAAACTCAGCATTCAAGTGTACCCGTACTTGGACGATTGGCTCCTAGCGAGCCCATCCAGACAGAAGACACAGGAAGCAGTCTCCACAGCTTCCAAGTTCCTTACCTCTGTGGGGGTGCTTCTGAACCTGGAGAAATCATAGCATCTTCCTGGACATAAGTCTCCACCACTCATTCACACTAGTGGGATCTGCGCCGGAGGCACTAGGACCCATCGGGAGCAAACTTTTTGCTGGAGGGTCGGTGCGAGAGATGAGCCATGACGAGCATGGCGGCGGTGGCTTCATGTGATGCAGCCATCTTGGCGGCGACCCTCCAGCACCAGTTCCTTTTTTCCCGGGCCGAGTGCGCTTCAGTGACAACGCCGCTCACCTGTCAGAGTCAAACTTCAAACTAGCGCATAGTTTTCAGTTTATTTTTTGTAATTCTATCTCGATAGTAGTATAGCTTAATTTTATTCTATTTCTGTTATATTTTGAATTTAACTTATAGTAAAGAAGTCTCGGCCTACTTGGCCGGAGTCGACCATGAGCAGGTCAGGTGACGGTAGGGAGACTTCGTATGAAAGCTGTTCAGTCAGTCGGGCTGGGTCCGGTCAGCCCCCTTCTCCTCAGCGGGGTTTCGACAACGGTCAGTCCAATGCCCGGGGGGATGGGCGGTCCCCCCGCCGGCATAAAAATAAACGGTCGCATTCTCGGCACCGTTCGGCCTCGAGCTCTTCTTCGGCCCACAGGTCAAAAAAGAGAAGGCATCATTCGAGGTCACCCTCTGATACGTCTGCGCGTCGACGGTCGGTTATCGTACCTAGTTGCCGGTCTCCTCCTTCGGAGTCGCCAACTTCCGGTTTCCGCCGTCTTCGACGCCGGAGCCCACCGCCCTATAGGTAGGACTCTAGATGAGCAGTTTCATCAGTGGGCCACTCTTATGAGGCGATGGGCTCGGAGGTTGGTTCTTCTGCCTGGCTCGGTTGCCCGGAGCCTTGAGCTCCGTCGAGGCGATCAGGCAGGGCGGTTGGAACCTTCCTCAGTCGCCGCGGCGCCTCCCTGTGCCAGCGACTCCGTGCTTAGGTGTTTCCCCCCCTCACATGGCTGCGGCGCAGGGGGCCACACCGATGCCCTTATCTCCTGGTTTTTTCCCTTCTCTTCCTTTCCAGGTTCCAGGGGTGTCCTCGGCGCCTCCCACGGGGTCGCTGCGCTTGTCGGCGCAGTTTTTGGCGCCGCGGGGCCTTGCGGTGCTGTCCGCGGCGCCGCTGGGTCTTCGGCGCCCGTCTGCATGCCGGCGGGTCCAGGGCGCATGCCCGAGGCGCACCGAGTGCCGCTGCGGTGCCGGGTGCTTCTACGGCGCCCGTACAGCCTCCCTTGGCCCGCCGTTTTGACTCCTTCGCCTCCTCGGCGCGGGGCCCTCAGGGACTCTCCTTTCTATCTGCTCTTTCTTCTTCTATCTTTCACTCCTTTCCTGTCCAAGCAGTCCTTCCTGGACTATCAGGAGATGATGTTGAGCCTGACCCAGACCTTGGTTGGGTGATGAAGTGGAGAAACAGGATCCTTCACCTTCACAGAGCCTGTGGTCGGGACCTATCCTTTAAGTCTCTGTTGAGGAACCTGAGATCCACTCTTTCTCTCCAGACTACGGACATGGATCCTGGGAAAATATTAAGACTCCAGTATCTTCATGCTTGGAGAATCACTAGTTTGACTCCTCCGATTCCTTCCCCTCGCCGAGGCCTGTGTCTCAAATGGTATGGAATAATCCCTGCTCTTATTCCTTCAGTGGCTAAATCCATTGATAAGAAATATTCAGCTCCCAAGGATCATCCCATTTTGGCATCCCAAGCCTTGCGGATCCTATTGTAGTCCTGGCAGAGAATGACAAGGTCGTTCTTCCTCAGCTACTAGCTCGACCCATAACAATGAGTCTCGTAAAATTGATACATTAGGTAAGAGAGTCTTTGCCTCCCACTTTAAGTATGCGTAGTGCCAGCTATCAAGGCTATTTTCTCAGTATGAGTATATCCTGTGGCACTCTATGAACGAATGGTTGAAGCTCTTCCAGATTCCGACTCCAAGTCAGAGCTCCTTCTAACTGCGTTATCAGAGGTATTGGGTCCAATAACCAACAGGTCAAAGCCGCCATGGGCCTCTTCGACACTGCTTCTCGTTCAGCAGCACTTGGTATTTGTACTCGGCACCATTCCTGACACGTGCACTTCTGGCTTCTGAATGATGCTCAGCAGCAGGTAATGGCGTTGCTCTTTGATGGCTCCTATCTTTTTGGGCCTCAGGTAGAGCAAGCCTCTAGAGGCCACTCAGAAGACTAGAGTCGGCCATTAAGTTGGCTGAACCCCCACCTACCCCTCTCGGGGCATGTAGGCAAGCGTCAGTTTCATAGTCGCCAGTCCTTTCGAGGCAGAGGCAGAGGAAGCTTCCATAAAAGCCAACCTGCCCAACCTCAAAAGAAGGCGCAGAAAGCGCAGGGCCTAAAGCCCTAGTGCTACCTTATGAATGCAGCCCCAGTTCCATCCACACTCCGAGATGGAACTTTCTTCTCCAGTGGGAGGTCGTCTGATGTACTTCTACAATCAGTGAAGTCTATAACCTCGGACAAATGGTCCTCGGATAATTCGCGAGGATTATTCTCTCAATCTTTTGGAAAACCCCAATTGCCTCCCAAGCGACAACCCAGGTTGTCGACCTCTCAATCAGACCTCCTCACCCGAGATCCAGGGCCTTCTAAACAACAGGGTAATAGAACTGGTGCCCCCGCATCAAGCGAAAACACAGGGTTCTCCCATTACTTTCTGGTTCCAAAGAAATCTGGGGATCGCCCCATTCTAGACCTCAGAAAGTTGAACAAATTCCTCCCAAGGAGAAATTCAAAATGATTTCCTAGGTACCCTGTTACCTTTGCTGCATCAGCACGACTGGCTGGCCTCCCTGGATATGCAGGACGCTTACATATCCCTCATCCACTCGACCCACGCACATTCCTGAGGTTGTAGCTCTGGGTCAGCATTATCAGTTCAGAGTCCTGCCTTTTGGGCTATCCTCGGCGCTCGTGAGTTTTTACAAAGTGTTGTGCAGTTCTATAGCGCATCTCAGGAAGCTTCGGACTCCGGGTGTTTCCCTACCTAGAGCGATTGGCTCTAGCGAGTCCTTCCAGCCAAGGGACTGAAAGCTGTTCAAGCGACCTCTAGCCTTCTTACGTCCATGGGAGTTCTGCTAAATCTGAAGAAGTCAACTGCAGCCCTCCCAGAGGCTCCTTTTCATAGGGACTCTTCTGGACACCTCTTCCGCGAAGGCTTTCCTTCCAGAGGACGGAAGACTCGACATCCTTCAGATGGCCCGTTACATCGGGGAGAACCGATCGGTCACAGCTCTCTCGATGCAACATATGTTGGGTCTCATGGCGTCCTCAGTGTTCACTGTACCCCTAGCTCGGTTACACATGAGGACCACCCAATGGATGCTCTCCGCTCAGTGGTCACCGACCTGTCACCTCCAGTCTTATCCCATCAAGGTGACGGAGCCCCTACGAAGGTCTCTCACCTGGTGGTCTCAAGAGAGCAATCTCCTGGAAGGATTCCCCTTTGCTCCTCTGGATCATCAGATCTCCATCACCACAGACGCATCAGCTAATGGGATGGGGAGCTCACTGTCTCTCCTCTCCACACTCAAGGTGTATGGACTCAGCTCGAGAACTCAGCTCCACACCATGTCCTGGAGATGAGGACGGTCCTCTATGCGATCCGGCGTTGAAGGATGTTCTTTGTCACAAGAACATCTCCTTCAAACGGACAACAAAGCTGTGATGTATTACATCAACAAGAAGCGGTGCTCACTCTTATCCCCTTGCAGGGAAGCAATGAGAGTGTGGGAGTGGTGCTTGGAGCACAAGTCTCTAATTCAAGCGGTATATCTGCCGGTGTACAAAAGACTTAGCAGATCACCTCAGCAGGGACGGAGGCAGACCCTCACAGTGGTCTCGACCCAGCCGTGGCTCGGTCACTGTTGAAAGTGGGGACTCCAGACCTGGACCTTTTGCATCCCCACTCAGCAAAAACTGCCTCTCTTCTGCTCCAGAATCCAGGGCCTGGCATTTCTGTCAGGATGCGTTCAGGCTGTGGTGGACAAAGCAGCTTTTCACGCCTTTCCACGCTTCCTTTAATTCAGAGAGTTCTCCTCAAGTTCGAGTCTCAGGGGACCAAGATGATTTTCATTGCTCCCTCCTGGCCTCGGCAACTATGGTTTCCTCTACTCAACAGTATGTCGGCAGCCTCTCCGAGACCACTTCCCTTACGAATCAATCTTTTGACTCGGTTCGTTGGTCCATCCCAACCTGAAGTCACTTCACCTTCATGCTTGGCTCTTGAAGAGGTAGAAGTGAACGGTTCAACGCTCTCGTGAGTCTCAGGCGTCCTTCTGGCTGCTCGAAGCCAGCTACCTGAAAACTTACGCTTCTAAGTGGAAGCGCTTTTCTCTCTGGTGTGCAAGTCCTCTTGAATCCCTTTTCCTGTCCTCCAGACAAGCTTCTGAGTACCTTTTGGACCTATCAAACTCAGGTCTCCAGTACTCCACGGTTAAAGTTCACCTTAGTGCCATTTGATGTTCCATGAGCTGGTTTCTTCCTTGTCTCTAGCTCAGTTACCTATGGTAAAGAGATTTCTTAAGAGAATTCTGCATACCAGACCCCTGTTAGGCGTCCGGTCGCAGCCTGGGACATTAACCTTGTGCTAGAACATGCTCACTGCAAGCCTTTGAACCCCTAGCTACCTGTGAGCTAAAATGTCTTACCTGGAAGACAGCCTTCCTAGTGGCCATTACCTCAGCCCGCAGGGTCTCTGAGATACATGCCCTGGTTACGGACCCTCCGTATACTGTGTTCCATAAGGACAAAGTAGTTCTTCGTACTCATCCTAAATTTCTTCCCAAGGTTGTGTCAGAATTCCATCTAAACCAACCTCTGGTGCTTCCCTCTTACTTGCGAACTTCAAAATGAAGGAGAAGCGGTCTCTTCATTCCTTGGATGTTAAGAGAGCCTGGCGGTTCTACTTAGATAGAACCAAGAATTTTCGCAAGACTCAGCAATTGTGTTTCCTTCAGCGAGACCCGGCTGGGTCAGCCTGTCGCTATCAGATGCATCTCATCATGGTTAGTGGCATGTCTTCGACATTGCTATTCCATGGCACAGGTTAAATTGGAAGGTAGAGTGTACGCTCACTCTACTAGAGCGGTCGCGGCATCCCTAGCGGAAATTCGCAATGTTCCAATTGCAGATATCTGCAATGCCGCCACCTGGAGCTCAGTGCATACCTTCGTTAAGCATTATGCACTGGATGTTCATGCCAGGCGTCATTCCGCCTTCGGCAGAACTATCCTTAATGGACTTCTGTCCTAGACGTGTGAGCTCTAGCTCCCCTGCCGCCCTTTTGGGGGATTATCAGCTTGGTACTCTCCCACTAGTGTGAATGAGTGGTGGAGACTTATGTCCAGGAAGATATGAAAATTACGTACCTACCGTAATTCTTGATCTTCTTGGACGAGTCTCCACCACTCATTCACACGCCCACCCTCCATCCCCGAGCTCACCGCTGTGTTGCTCTTCACTCCCTCAAATCTTTAGGCCGTGAAGATTTCTTTGCTGACCCTTCTTACACCGTTTTGTAAGGTTAGGTTTACTCTTTACATTAGTTACGCTGCACCTCCTTGGTAAAAAAGGTACTGAGGCGGTTGGAGGGTCGTCGCCAAGATGGTCATTACCGCGCGAGCCACCGCCGTGCGCCATGCCTCATGGTGCCATCTCCCACCCCTCCAGCAAAAAGTTTGCTCCCGATGGGTCCTAGTGCCTCCGGCGCAGATCCCACTAGTGTGAATGAGTGGTGGAGACTCGTCCAAGAAGATCAAGAATTACGGTAGGTACGTAATTTTCATTTCAGCCTTCCCAATAGCTTCTCTTCATAGGAGCCCTTCTGGACACCTCCAGGGCAAGGGCCTTCCTTCCTTCCAGAGGACAGGAGAAACGACATTCTCCAGATGGCTCGCTACATCAGGGAGTACAGCTCAGTTCGAGCTCTCTCGATGCAGTGAATGTTAGTTCTCATGGCATCGTCCATCTTCAAGGTGCCCCTAACCCGCCTTCACATGAGAGCTACGCAGTGGATGCTCAGCACTCAGTGGTCGCCAACCATGCACCCGCAGTCCTTCCACATCAAGGTGACCGAGCCTCTGACAAGGTCTCTTGCATGGTGGACTCAGGAAGACGGGCTTCTCCAGGGTCTACCCTTTGCCTCACTAGAACCCCAGATCACCGTCACCATGGATGCATCTCTGACTGGTTGGGGGGGGGGCCTCACCGCCAGGACCTCCACACTCGAGTGTGGAGCCGGGAGGAGTCTCATCTACACGCAAGTGTCTTGGAGATGAGAGCTGTCCTGTACGCTGTCTGAGCTCTGAAGATGTCTTCCATCGTAGAGTAATCCTCCTTCAGATGGGCAACAAGGCTGTGATGTATTACATCAATAAACAGGGTGGTGCACGGAAGCCATGAGAGTGTGGGAGTGGTGCCTCGAGCACAGTACTCTGATCCAGGCAGTCTCTGTGCCAGGAGTCCAGAATGATCTGGCAGATCACCTCAGCAGAACAGAGACAGACCTGCACGAATGGTTGCTTGCTCCAGACGTCATGCAATCGTTATTCGACCAGTGGGGCAGTCCAGACCTGGACCTTTTTGCATCCTACTCAACACAAAACTTCTTCTATTCTGCCCCAGAAATCCAGAACCTGGCGTTTTCTGTCAGGATGCATTCAGACTGCGGTGGACAAGATGCTTTCGGTACCATTTCCCCCTCTTCCTTTAATTCAGAGGGTGCTGCCCAAGTTGGAGGCACCGGGGGGGGGGGGCAGGATGATTCTCATTGCCCCATACTGGCCTCGACATATATGGTTCCCATAGATGAACAGATTGTCAGAAGCCCCTCCAAGTCAACTGCCTCTACAAATGGACCTCCTAACACAGGGACCTGTGGTCCATCCCAACCTGTGCTCCCTTCATCTCCATGCCTGGTTCCTGAGGAGATAGAAGTGGGTAGGTTGAACGTGTCTCAAAGAATCTCAGAGGTCCTCTTGGCGGCACGTAAGCTATCCACTAGAAAGACTTATATGGCGAAGTGGAAACAGTTTTCCATTTGGTGCACAAAGTCCATCCTGGACCCATTTGTTTGCCCACCGAATAAAGTGTTGGAGTACCTCTTAGACCTGTCAAGTGCAGGACTGCAATACTCGACAGTGAAGGTACATCTTTGCGTGATTTCTGCCTACCACGAGCCAGTGCGGAATATGTCGCTAGCTCAGTTGACACTGGTCAGGAGAGTCCTTAAAGGCATCCTACACACTAGACCTCTGGTCAGGAGACTGGTGGTCGCGTGGGAGATCAACCTCGTGCTAAACATGCTTACCTGTAAGCCCTTTGAGCCTCTAGCAACCTGCAACTTGAAGTTTCTGACCAGTAAGGCAGCCTTCCTAGTGGCCATTACCTCCGCTCGCAGAGTCTGTGAAATACACACCTTGGTCACAGACCCCACTTACATGGTATATCACAAGGACAAGGTGGTTCTCAGAACTCACCCTAAATTCTTATCCAAGGTGGTGTCGGAGTTTCACCTCAACCAACCCTTGGACCTTCTGACCTATTTTGCCAACTTCCAGAATGAAGGGGAACGTACCCTTCACTCCCTGGATGGCGAGGATTTTCAGATACTGCATCTACAGAACGAAACAGATTCGCAAATCCAAACAACTCTTTGTATAATTCAGCATGGCCAGTTGGGTCAGCCTGTTGCCATCAGATGCATTTTGGCATGGTTGGTGGCATGCCTTCGCCATTGCTACTTGATGGCACAGGTCAAGTTGGAAGGCTGGGTATATGCCCACTCTACTACTCTTGGTGCTGTCCAACATATCACCTCCACAAACCATTTAAAACTACAAACAGATATCTTCCTCTGTCTCCTAAATCAAACAAAGGGGCAGAGGACACTGCAGAGCAGGACACTGCAGTACAGGAGCTAGCACAACAAAGCTTGCCCAAAACAGGAACCAAAACAAAAAAAGCAAAAAGGAAATCCCAAAAACTTCTGATCGTAGGAGACTGCATGATTCAGGGAGTTGATACCTATCTCCAGCCAGGGGTAGTGGTCAAATGTCTCCCAGGTACATCAGCGTGGAGAGACACTGACCACATTGCTAAAATTGTTCAGGAAGCAGGACAAAACATTGACATCCTGGTACACCTAGGGACTAATGATCTCGCCAGCCGGTCAGTTGTGGAGACCAAGGAACACCTGACCAGGCTGGGTGACAAACTATCATCCATTTCATCCAGCATCTCCTTCTCTGAGATTCTGCCAGTCTGGGAGAGGGGGGCAGATGGACAGAAGGTCAGATAAGTGGAGATAGGGGAGCTAAACGTGTGGCTCAAGGGCTGGTGCCAGGAAAAATGACCCAAATTTGTAGGGAACTGGCAACAGTTTTGGGAGTGAAAGTTCTTTAAATTTAATGGACTGCATCTGACTAAGGAGAGAGTCAGTGCATTGGGGCAGAAGTTTGACATCTTTGCAGAATATTTAAACTAGCAAATGGGGAGAGGGGTGCAGCACTCCATACGTCGAATGAGAAGAACAACCTTCCCCTTCAGCTAGTGGTCAAACAGGAGTTCAGCATATTTATAGTTCATTTGCATCACCAGGTAAGGAAAAAGGTCTAGCTCCCCATACGATGCACAGGGGAAAAGCCAGACCTCGCCCAACAACTAACACACCGAATTCTGGCCAATGGAAAATCACGTACACAAATGCTCGCAGTCTGGGAAACAAGATCCCAGACCTGAAGGCAATAATGACAGAGGCTAAACTGGACATACATGACCATTAACGAGACATGGTTTACCAGTAACACACACTTGGGAGACTTCAGTACCACAATATGTACTGTTCAGAAAGAGACCACGGTGCAAAAGGGGTGGAGTGGCCCTTTATGTCAATAAGAAAATATCAAAGCTACAGAAATTCATAATACACATAAGGAGCCAGAAGAACTGTGGTCACCCTGGAAACAGGAAATGGGACAGCCATATGAACTGGGGTTGTGTACAGGCCTCCAGACCGGTGGGGGGCGGGGGGGACATAGACACATTGCTGTTAGAAGATATACAAAACATGAAAGCTAAAGGAGAGGTTCTGATAATGGGAGACTTCAACATGCCAGATACAGATTGGTCAATACCAGCAGGAACATCTGCCAGAACTAGACACATGGTGGATTCCCTGCAGAGTGAGGGCCTCAAACAGCTGGCACAACAACCCACAAGAGACAGGGCTATCCTGGATCTGGTACTGACTAACAGGTAGGATCTCAGATCTCCAGGTAGAAGGTCAACTGGGGGCCAGTGACCATCACATGGTATGGTTCAGTTTGGCCACTAGAACTAAATAATCCCATTCCAAGGCAAAAATAAGGGACTTCAGAGGAGCTGACTTTGATAAGATGGCCAACAGAGTTAAGCTAGCCCTGGCAAAAAGCAATACAGTTGAGGGGGTACAGGCAAAGTGGGCAAGCATTAAGGATGCAATACTTGAAGCAACATCCCATTGTGTTAGAGAGAAAAGAAAGTGCAAAAGAAGAAAGAAACCACTTTGGTTCTCAAAAACAGTAGCGGAAAAGGTCATAGCCAAAAGGCTGACCATTAGAAAATATAAGGGAACACAGCAGGATGAAGATAGGGAGGCATACCAAACTTCCCTAAGGGAAGCAGGGAAGGCAGTAAGGCAGGCAAAGGCCCGAACTGAGGAAACACTAGCACAAACAGTAAAAGAAGGTGACAGGACTTTCTATAGATACATTAGTGAAAGGAGAAAGTCCAGAGTGGGTATTGCTAAGATCAAAGGGGATAAGGGGGCATGTGAGGAGGAGGACCATGTAAAAGCATCTATCCTAAATAGATACTTCTGCTCAGTATTTACTGAAGAGAAGGCAGGGCAGGGCCCACTGCTCAGCACCATGGACACAGGGAGGAGGGAGGTGTGCACTAGTCCCTTCACAAAATAAAGGGTCCTACAAGAGCTCGATAAGCTCAGGGTGGACAAGGCAATTAGACCTGATGGCATACATCCCAGGGTACTAAAGGAGCTAAGGCTGGAACAAGCAGAGCCATTATCAGAACTGTTTAGTGAGTCTCTGAGCACAGGAGAGGTCCCAGAAGACTGGAGAAGGGCTCATGTGATCCCGCTTCACAAGAGTGGTAGCAGGGAGGAGGCAGGGAACTACAGACTAGTCATTCTTACCTCAGTAGTGGGCAAGATTATGGAGGCACTCCTTAAGGAAAGGATAGTGCAACACCTGGAATCCATAGGAGCACAGGATCCAAGACAGCGTGGGTTTACAAAAGGAAGGTCCTATCAAACTAATCTCATAGATTTCTTTGACTGGGTAACCAGAGTGGTGGACCAAAGAGGAGCAGTTGATGTCGCCTACCTTGACTTCAGCAAAGCTTTTAATGCTGTTCCACACAGATTGATTAATATGCTGGGTAGGCGCAGGGTGGGTCAGATGTTGGTCAACTGGGTGGCAAACTAGTTGACGGGCAGAAAGCAGAGAGTGGTGGTCAACGGTATTCAGTCAGAAGAGATGCAAGTCACAAGTGGGGTACCTCAGGGATCAGTCCTGGGGCCAGTCCTCTTCAGTATCTTCATCACTTGACATTGCAGATGGACTGGAGGGTAAGGCTTGTCTGTTTGCAGATGACACCAAGATCTGCAACAGAGTAGATGATCCAGATGTGGTGGGCAGAATGAGAAGAGATCTGGATAAACTAGCAAAATGGTCGGAAGAGTGGCAACTGGGGTTTAACGCAAAGAAGTGCAAGATCATGCACATAGGGAAGAGAAACCCTGAAGCCACCTATAGACTGTGAGGGGAGTTGCTGGCAGTCACAAGGGAAGAAAGAGACTTGGGCATCATAATCACCGATGACCTAAAATCATCCAAGCAGACCACTAAAGCAGTAGGTAAGGCTAGGGGGGTGTTGGGTTGTATTAATAGGGGTATCACAAGTCGGAAGAGGGAGGTAATAATCCCTCTTTACAAGACACTGGTTAGGCCCCACCTGGAGTACTGCGTGCAGTACTGGAGACCACACCTTCACAAGGACATTAACCAGATTGAGGCAGTCGAGAGAAGGGCAACCAAACAGATGCAGGGACTGCATCGGAAAACATATGAGGACAGATTAACAGAGCTCAATATGTATACCCTAGAGCAAAGGAGGGAGAGAGGTGATATAATCAAAACATTCAAACACCTTAAGGCTGTTAACAAGGTAAAAGAGTCTAACATGTTTCAATATAAGAAAAATAGCAGGACAAGAGGACACATCATGAGATTTGAGGGAGACCAATTAAGGGGTAATGTGAGGAAGTTTTTTTTTTGACAGAAAGGGTGGTGGATGCATGGAACGGCCTACCTCAGGAAGTGGTGGATATGAATACAGTGCAGGGCTTCAAATAGGCATGGGATAGGCCTAAGGGAGCAATACAGATAAGTATGAATAGCTAGGCCATTGACAGAGCAAAGGCCGATGGCACGTTCATAAGGTAGAAAAAGGAATGGGCAGACTGGATGGGCCTTGCAGTCCTTACCTGCTGTCAACCTCTATGTTTCTATGAGCGGTTGCATCATCCCTGGCAAAGATTCGGAACATGCCCATCGCAGACATTTGTAATGCAGCCACTTGGAGCTCTGTGCACGCCTTTGTGAAGCACTACGCTCTGGACGTCCTTGCCAGACAGCATCCTTCCTTCAGCGGGACAGTCTTTAATGGACTTCTGTCCTGAGTGGGGGGGGTTGATTTCAGCTCAGTACTCTTCCATTAGTGTGAATGAGTGGTGGAGACTTTTAGTCCAGGAAGATAGGAAAATTACGTACCTACCGTAATTGTTGATCTTCTTGGATGAAGTCTCCACCACTCATTCACACTCCCACCCACCATCCCCCAAGCTCACTCACTCTGTTTCTGGTCTTAACTCCCTCGTTGCTGTAGGCTGTGAAGACACTGTTGAGTTGACCCTTCTTACACGAGTTATCCAGGGTATCTTATGCCTGGCTTAGCTTAGTTTCATAGGTTAGTTAACAGTGCACCTCCTCAAACAAAAAGGTACTGAGGTGGTTGGAGGGTTGACTCCGAGATAGCCTATACAGGCGTGAGACAACCTCACAGTGCCTCGCATGCTCAATCCTACCTTAGTCTCGGCCCTCCTGAAGATTTTTGGCTGCCACTGTGTCCTAGCACCTCCGGTGTAATCCCATTAGTGTGAATGAGTGGTGGAGATTTCATCCAAGAAGATCAACAATTACGGTAGGTACGTAATTTTTAGTTACTACCCATGCTACATCGGGGAAACTGACTCTGCTCCTTGGACATGCAGGACGCATATATTCACATAAAAATACTGCCATCCCATGGAAAACCTTCCCTTCACCTTCCAGGGAGAGCATTACCAATTTTGAGCACCGCTGTTTGGTCTTTCCTTGGCACCTCAAGTATTCACCAAGTGCCTGGAGGTGGTAGCAGCAGCTCTCAGGAGGCAGGGACATTACATCTACCCCTTCCTCGATGACTGGCTCCTGACAGCTCCCACAAGAGACCAGCTTCTTCTTATACTGGTGTGTTCTTTCCAGCTGTTCCAGGACCTGAGGATCACCTTGAATCTCCCCAAGTCGTCCCCCTGGCCCAGTCAGAGAAAATACATCGGAGCCGTCTTGGGCACCGTCCAGGGAAGAGCCTTTCTCCCCTCAGACAGGGCAGATTGCCGGTGAGCGTTGGTTCAAAAAATCGCCTCCACAAGCCAGGTTCCAGCTAGAATGGTCTTGCAATTTCTAGGCCACATGGCAGTCACCATCATGACAGTGCCCTTGGCTCGTCTCCACATGAAGAGTGCTACAGTGGGATCAGCCTTCGGCCAACCTTAAGCAGCAAGTTCAGATCTCCAATGCAGTGCGTCAGACTTTGGAATGGTGGCTCATCCCCTCCCGTCTAGAGACTGGGGCCCCCTTTCAAAGTCCCAGTCCTCAGCAGATGCTGACAATGGATGCCTCAGGACTGGGGTGCAGTGCGCATTTCAAAGAAAAGCAGACAAGAGGGACGTGGACTCCTTCGGAACGCAGCCTCCACAAAAATATGTTGGATGAGAACCATTCTGTACGCCTTACCGGCATTTCAGACAGACCTCCTTCCAGGCCCCTTACTGGTCCAGACAGACAACATACCGGTTGTTTTCTATATCAACAAGCAATGGGGCACACACTCCTATCCCCTTTGCAGAGAGGCCATGAGATTCTGGTACCGGGCAGTGGAGCACAATCAGGAACTCACAGTGGTTCATGTTCCAGGAGTACAAAACACCTTCGCCGACAGTTTAAGCTGCTGTCTGTCTCGGGCTCATGAGTGGGAGCTACTACAGGACGTGGTAGACGACCTGTGCAAAAGATGAGAACTTCCAGAGCTGCACCTCTTTGCGTCCCCACTCTACGCCAAACTGTCCAATTTCTGCTCGCTAGATCCAGGGCCTGGTGTTTTCTGGCGAGACGCGTTGTCCCTCTCCTGGGCAGACAGATTCCTCTACGCTTTCCCTCCCTTCCCGTTGATCCAGAGAGTTCTTCTCAAACTGCGCAGGGAGCACGCAACAATGATCCTGGTAGCGCCTTTCTGACCCAGGCAGATCTGGTTCCCCATGCTGACGCAATTGTCCCGGGACCCTCCAGTTCCGTTGCCTTTCAGCTCCCACCTATTGTCTCAGGAGGAGGGTTCACTAGTCCACCCGGACTTACGCTTACTGAACTTGCATGCATGGCTCCTAGAGACATAGCCATTATGCGATACGGGGTCTCGCAAGAGGTGGCGGAAGTCCTTTCCGCCCAGAAAGCATAACGCATGCGACGTACGCCATGAAATGGTGCCGTTTTTGCTTATGGTCGCAGGCACGCGACCTTTCTCCTTTAGAATGCCCGGTGAAAGGGGTGCTGGAATACCTTTTTTCCCTATTCCATTCGGGTCTCGCCTACTCCTCCATTAAAGTGCACCTCGGCACGATCTCTACATATCACGTCCCGGTGGGACAGCGCACAGTGGCACTGCTTGATGCCTCTCGAGACTTCCTGAGAGGGGTGTTACACCTTAGGTCACCCATCAAGGATCCCGTTCCTCCTTGGGACCCACTCTTTGTCCTGGAACAACTCACACTTCCCCCCCTTTGAACCTGCCGCGGATTGCAAGCTGCATTTTCTGTCGTGGAAAACGTTATTTTTAGTTGCTGTCACGTCAGCAAGGAGAGTTTCCGAGCTTCACGCTCTCATGTGCAAGGAGCCTTATTTAAATTTTCACCAGGACAGAGTGTCTCTGAGGACGAATCCTAAATTCCTGCCTAAGGTGGTCTCTGCCCTCACTCTCAACCTGGACATCGATTTGCCTGTGTATTTCCCCAAGTACTCTAATAGAGGAGAGGCGCTGCTTCACACCCTGGATGTTCACCGCCTCCTTAAGGTTCTACCTGAATAGAACTAAACAGCTTCAGTAAGTCGGAGCAACTATTCATTTCTTCGCTGGAAGGTGATGGGCCAACCAGTCTCAAGCAGACCTTCTCGCTGGCTTGTCCAGTGTATTTCATTTGCTACAACAACAAGCATAAGCCCTCCGGGTACAGTCCAGGGCCACTCGACAAGGGGTTGGCTACCTCCTTTGCAGCACTGCGTAACATCTCCACCTCGGCCATTTGTGCTGCAGCTTACTTGGAGCTTTCCTGCACATATTTATTGCCCTATATAGCTTGATATACGATCACGGTGGAGAGCTGGTTTCGCCTGGCTGTTCTACAGGTCTCCTGTCCTAGAGTCAGGACTTCTTCAAGATCTCTCCTAATTTCCTCCTCCCAGAATGCTTACAGGCGCTATTGCTTGGGAATCAGTCCTAATGGTGTTACCTGCTGCAAGAGCTATATCTCGAAGTAAGATAGTACAGTTACGTAAGGACTTACCGTAACAGTAGATCTTCGAGAACAGCTCTTGCAGCAGGTACTTTCCCGCCCACCATTCCCCCTTGGAGGAGGTATGGCCTTGGCAGGAGCTTTAGTTCTTTTTCTTCTGATGGTGGATCCTCAGTCTCCCCTTCTGATGTCATCCTGCAGCCGGGAGTCTCCAGCGGGAGAACTGGGGAATCTGGCGGGACCGCCTCCTTATGTACTACGTCTGATGTCGGGGGCGGGACCGACGTCGAAGGCAGTTCCCGCTGAAGACTGCTAGCTAGAAGATTTCCGTGGAGTCCTGACGCCTACCGGCTTCAGTCCTTATGGTGTTACCTGCTGCAAGAGCTGTTCTCGAAGATCTACTGTTACGGTGAGTTCTTACATAACTGTACTTTATGGTAAGTTCCAACGTAACTGTACTTTATTGTTTCTCAACATGATCCCAAGGTATTTTAGGGTCTCCAGAGACCATCTCATAGGGTACTTCTGTGTAAAGGTAGGAGTGGGTGTGTAATTAAAGGATAAAGTCTCTGTCTTAGTGTGGTTAAGCTTATAGACCAATATCTCTTGCAACTCCTTAACTATCAGCATTAACTTAGGAATAGATTAATTTGGGTTTGTTAGGAACAACAGAATATCATCTGCATAGAAGGCAATTTTTTGGTTCCTTTTTCAAGTCTGTATCCCCTCTATATCTCTTGCTTTTCTGATTCTTTCTCCCAGTGGTTCGATATAAAGTGCGAACAGTAGCGGGGACAGCGGACATCCCTGTCTGGTCCCTCTCCCTAATTTCACTACTGGCAATATATGGCCATTAGCCCTTATATAGGCTGTTGGTTGATTGTATAGCTTTTGTATAATCTTTTGAAAATCCTCCCCAGCCCAAAGGCCTCTTAACACTTTATATAGATAGGGCCATTCAACCCGGTCAAAGGCCTTTTCCGCATCTAAACTTAGTATCACAGCCTTTTTCCTTCATTGTTGCCAGGTAACCAATTATATTAATAGCCCTTCTTACATTGTCCACTGCCTGCCTACCCATTATGAAACTCGTCTGAGCTATATTAATTACTTTCGGCAAAAGTTGATCTGATCTGTCAGTCTTCACTATTCATCACTAGCGGGTATAACGCTGGAGCTAGGACCCCGCGGGAGACCTTTTTATTTTGTTTTTTTCTATGGGTGGAGTCAACGCAGGGCCGGTGCCGCCCTTGAGGCCGACATTCCACGTGGTGCTTGAGGGTTGGCCGTTAGCTGCCGTCGACTCCGCCCCAGTCCCAGTTCTTTCTCTCCCGCCATCAAGTGTGGTACCTCGTGAGGAGACTTAGTGTTTGTGGCCTAGTTTGTTGGCCTAGTCGATAGTGTTAGTTGCCTCGGTTCTACTCACCTGCTCGATGTCGCTTCAGACCAGTAAGACCTTTCCTTTTATTTCAAAGCGGCATCAAGTATTGTTTCAAACAACATGAAGTCTTGCTGTATTCTGACAAGTTGCTTCTTGATGGACCGCCAAGTAATTGAGAACCGTGCGTGGAAAGTTGGACTTGCGCCGCCAACTTTCGGAGGACGAATGCGCAGTCAGCGGGCCAAGGCAAGGATTCTCGACCCTTCCTTCAGGTGCCATCCCGGTCCTATACAGCCCGTGAAGAAGGGAGCCCCCGCCTCTTCTAGCTTTATCGCGGGGAGGGGGTTTCTTCCGTGGTGCAGGAGGCCCAGGCCCGTGGGGGTCAGTCAGGAGGCACCACATTGGCAGTCGCCTCTTCGGTGGCGAAGGCTCACTCGGTGTCGTATTCCGGATCCTTCAGGTCTGGACTGGCACCGTCCTCAGCGCTATCCTGTGGCTGCTCTTGGTCGCAGCGCCCGTTAAGTGGCGCCGTGGGCACTATTGTGAGTGCCAATGTCGGCATCTGGCCGTCTCTCGGCCTGTCGTCACCTCTGATGCTGTTCGTGGCATCGGAGCTCTCAGCGTCGCTGGGGGTGGTGTTTTAGCTGTTTCTGGGCCTGGTTCTGGTCCTGGCGCTGTGTGCGACACCGGGGCAGGAGCCGGCGCCGACCCTGACCTCAGCACCTCTCACAGTGCCAGGGATGGGGTTAGTGCTGGGGTGTTGTGCTGTGCCGCGTTCAGGGCCGTGCCTGACTTCGGTGCCGCTCGCGGCGCCGGGATGGGTGTCGGGTGCGGTGCTGTGCTATGCTAGACTTGGCTGTCAGCGGCACCGGGGGGAGCGTGGCGCCGCGCTCGGGGACGCGCCCAACTCTGGTGCCACTCACGGTGCCAGGGTGGTTGTCACCAGCCGTAGGGCTGCGCTTTGTTCCAACGGCGCCGAGTTTCAGGATGCTCCAATTCATGGTCCAGAAACTGAAGGGGCTCGTGGAGTTGTCTGTCATCGGATTTTGGAGCCTGTCTCTTTGGAGGCGGACTCTGGGTCTGATCCGCACTGGCTCCCAGGTTCTTCAGAATCATCGGACCCCTCCATTTCCAGCACCTTGGCCCCCACTCAGCCTCCCTCTGGGTGTCAGTTGTCGCGGGTGGACCTTAGGGTCAGGGGGTCTGACCAGCCAGCTGTGGTCCCCATGTCCACTGCTGCGCAACCTGGGGTCACTGGTGTTTCAGTTCCTCCAGTTGGGGTACCCCCTTCCTTGGTGTGTTTGGACAGCCCAAGTTTGGGGCAGCCCGGGGCGCACCAGAGAGGAAGGGTATGGTTCCCTGGGTGGACTTCTCAGAGGCCACACGGAATTACCAGCTTCCTAGGCTGGTGGCTGTGAGGACGAGGTCCCTCTCTGATTCCAAAGGCTTGAGAGATAGGGGTGTGATGCGGCGTGCCCTCCCTAGAGCCCAGCCAGGTTCTGGGAGGAGTCATAGCGCAGACCCTCACCTTTCCCTGGACGAATCCCTGAGAGGAGCTTTAACTTCTGAGGTCAGGAGATGTCCTTCTGGACTCTCACGGTCCGGGGTACCTCACGGGGGAATTTCTTACTTCGGGCACAGCTCTGACTGTTCCGATCCGGTTGAATGGCTGTTAGCTACGGCAGCCTTTGGATCCCCTTCCCTGCGAAGGGTTTCCTGTTGGCCCCCTGCCCTGACAGAGACCGTTCTCTTGTTGCTAGGAGCCTGTCCCTAGAGCCTCTGTCTCCATCCCCGACTGTCCCAGGTATTCCCAGTCCTCAGGGGACCTCTCACCTGGGAACAGTTCAGAGGTTCTGCAGCACATTTCCCCACCTACCTCCATGCCCTGGACCAGCAGGTGTTTCACCATGCTCCCGTGCAGCCGAACCCTGAACCGCAGCAGGAGCTCATCCTCTTCCCCCTCTATGGAGGGGAAAGGAACCATAGGTCCACATCTCCCCAGCGTCTGATCTATCCTCTTATCAGTCGCTTCCTTGTGAGGATGTTGATGAGCTCCACCTTACCCCAGTCCCAGTTAGCAATCCTGAGCATATGACGCATGCCTTTTTAGGCGAGTACAGTGCGGCACACCTGGTGGCTCCCACCTGGCCTATTCCTTTTCAGGAAGCATCACATCGGGTCTGGCTACATCCCTTTTCCACTGTGCCAGCCCCAAGGGACCTATACCAGTGGTATTGCACTTCCTCCAGGTTCTCTGCCTCATCCCTCTTCGGGTTTGACCTCCCTGGACACCCCCCGCTGGGCCTTGCGCCCTTTATCGTGACCGCCCCCCCGGATTCAGACTCTAAGGATTTTGATTTCTGGGGGATACGAGTATTCTACTCGGCACGGATCTCTCTTTCAATTGCAGCACATCAGGCCCACTTTGCAGCCTACAACAGGTTCTTTTGGTCCAGGCTAGGACAGATCCTAGCCTCAATGCCTAATTTGGAGGAAACCAGGCAAGCCATTGCCCTCTCTGTGTAGGGCCATGAGCTAGCAAGGCACCCAGCAAGGGCATCTTATGATGCCAATGAGGTGGCATCCAGAGTGGTAGGGACAGCGATCTGCCTTCAGCATACAGCATGGCTTCACCTATCCTGGTTATCACCCCGGCCCGGCGTAGGGTGATTTACTCCGCATACCGGACAACCCACCTTTTCTCCCGAAGGGTGAGGTGGCGGCTTTCGGGGCGCCCTCCTTCCCCCACTGGGGGATCCCTGTCTCACCCTGACCAGTCACAGGCCTCCCCAGGCCTGTAAGAGTTCTCCCCTTCGGTGTCTCACCCACCGGAGGCTAAGGGACCTAGTCCCTTGAAGTAGTTCAGGGCCCTCTTCGGGGGGCTCGTTACTCACCCACTAGTGATGAATGGTGAAGATTGACACAGATATGATATGAAAATTATGTACCTACCGTAATTGTTGATCTTTCTGTGTATCTTCACCATTCAACACTAAATCCCACCCTCCTTCCCCTGTGGGCCTCAGTCCTGGACTCCTCCCCCGCCCGTGTGTCTTCTCTTTCCTTGCTCTCCTCTACCTTGCAATTAGGTGGGAGGGACTGTGGAACACACAGGGATGAATCCTCGGGGGTTTTTGTAGGTGTATGGGGGCCCTTTCTCTTCTCCTTATTTCTGGGAGTCTTGGACTGTTTGAGCCCCCCAATATGTTTAATTTTTGAGTTCAGATTTTCCCCTATGCCATATTGGTTGTTTAAACTTCCCCTTTTGGGAGGGAGGGGGGAGAGTTTAGACCTCCAGCCTGCACTCCCTTGTTGGTTGGTCTGCTAGACCTGTGCTGCTTACAACTCTGGCTTTGCTTTCTGCAGCTGAACCTTGAGAGTCCAGGGTTGTACTGTCATCTTCTAAAAATCACAAGGTGCAGAACCGCTCCTGGGGGTGTGCCACTCTCCCTCCACCCCATCTCTCCTCCTTCTCCTTCCAGAGATTGGGGTCTTTCCCTCTCCAATTTCCTATTTTAATCTCTTCGTCTGTCTCCTCTGTCGTTTATTTCTCCTTTTAGTGTATTATATTCCTTTCCTTTTGTCTATACCTTAGGGTGTCTTGCCTCAACCCACCCTCCCTTCCTTACACTTTCCGGCGTTTCGGGGCTGGGGCAGACTTGACGGCAGCTAACGGCCAACCCTTGAGCCCCATGTGGAACAGCAGCCTCGAGGGCAGCATCGGCCCTGTGTCGACTCCGTCCATAGGGAAAAAAAGTCTCCCGCGGGGTCCTAGCTCCGGCGCTATACCCGTTAGTGATGAATGGTGAAGATACTCAGAAAGATCAACAATTACGGTAGGTACGTAATTTTCATTTCCAGTCTTTTTGCCAGGATCGTAGACATGGTCTTATAATCTAGATTAAGAATTGAAATGGGTCTATATGACGAACAGTTTGTGGGGTCTTTACCTGGTTTCAGAATCACTGAGATTATGGCTTGTTTCCAGGATGGAGGAATCTTACCTCCCTCTTCTATGATCCCCTGGTATAACTTCCTAAGAAGTGGTATTATAGTCTCCTTAAACTTTTTATAAAATTCCATCGGCAAGCCGTCTGTCCCCAGTCATTTCCCTATTTTACCGTTTCTTATTGCCTCCTGTATCTCCTCAGTGGATATCAGTTTGGTCAAAATGGAAACTTGTTCTTCTTTTACTTTGGGAAGTTTTAAGTCTTGAAAATATTGTTCTGTTTGTATCCCTTGAGTGTCTGGAGCAGGGGTGTACAGGTCTAGATAGTACTTCTTAAATGCTTCCAGTATCTCAGCTGTCTTAGTTAGTTGTTGTGCTTGGCCTACAGAGACTATTTTGTTTATTTGTACCTTAGCACGCTATGCTCTAAGTCTACTAGCTAGCAGTTTATGGGATCGTGGATATGTTGTTCATCCACACTTATTGGCATGCCCCTTTCCCCTTTACGGATCACCGGAAGTCTTCAAGCTGGCTCCTCCCACCCTCTCAGGTGGTATAACCCTTGGCTCCGCTCCATGACGCAAGATCTTCCTTTCCGCCGGAAGATTCAGGTTGCCTCCTTCGTGCTCCTGCATTTTGTAGGCCCTGACTTCTAAACCTTCGGTTCTTCTGAAACTTCGTCTAGTTCGCATTAGTGACCGTGACTTTCCTACTTTGATTATGGAAGACAAGTCTTCCCCTGGCTTTCGCCGGTGTTCGTGCGACCAGAAAATGTCATGCACTGATCCCCACGCCACATGCATCTGCTGCTTGGGTGTTGGCCATGACACCTCTAAGTGCCACTTCTGCCTTGCATTTCACCCTAACATCCTTGACAACCGTCTTGCATGCCTGAAGTTGGGGAGGCCAGAAAAACGGAATCCTTCAGTGAAATCAAAGGAGGCTAGGTGGGTGGTTTCTGCAGCTGCGGGATCCACCGAGCAATTGAAACGTATGCAATCCTTAAGGAGGAAGTGGCTCAGGCCGCAGAATCTTCCTCTTGGGGCTTCGTTCCGCTCAACCTGGGCTCCACCTTCTCGGGTTCCTTCCAAGAATTGTGCCAGTCTCTCCTGACTAAGGGTGAGACTCTTGCAGGCACGTACTCCTCTCGGTCCCATAAGCAGGAGAAGGACCCAGGACTGTCTTCATCTCGGCAAAGACGTTCTTGGGATCGGGAGAGATCCTTGTCCCAGGAACCGGCAGTCTCAACTTCGGTCCAGATCGCCGCTTCAGCCACTGGCTTCTCGGCCTCGCCGTCTGGCCAGTCGACTGACAAAGTCGAAATTGTCATTGACCCATTGTCGATGACTCTCTGGAAAGGACTCCGATCCTTTCCTTCCCTGACGAGGAGACCCAGCCCACTGGGAATCCCGCCAAGGAAGTGGTCCCCAACTCCAGGAATATACTGGTCCGCTGGTGTCTCACAATCGACCGAGTCGGCCTGCCCGATCTCGATTGAAATCAGGACCCACGTCGACCGGCAGGCCGAGGAAGAGCCATAAGCGCTCTAAGAAGCGGCAGCGCAATCGGTCGTCCTCATCCTCCTCGGATGAGGAGAGACTCCAGCGGAAACTCCGGCGCTATGAGGACCTCATGTGGCAACAGCTAATTTTTTCCGGGAACAAGCCGACCCCGGCTCCAACCCCGGCCATTACCTGGCTTTCACCCCCCAGGTCGAAGCCAGCACCTTGAGCTGATTAAATCAGTTCCCCACCTGCGAGACGGCGAAACCCTGTTTCGATTTTACGATCTCCACCCGATCATGGTGGAACCACCGCCAAGCAGCCTGTGGGAGGGCTCCTTCAAGGAAGCGACCAGACACGGGCTTCCTAGCATCTCTTGTGTCGCTGTCGACCGTTGTTTCGGACTCTTTGGATTTGGATCAGACGGCCTACATTCTCATCCTGGGGATGACGAATCGGCTGGTGGGATAGAGACTGAGGGTGGCCCTTTGTCTTTTTAGGGCATTCTTTGCCTCATCTCTGAATCTACAGGGATGTCCCTGGAACCTATCCAGAAAACGGCGGAGTACCCTCTCACGGACATTCTCCAGAGAGGGGATACCCTGACGGACGCCTTTCCTGTGGCCGAGGCCATAGTTGGCCTGGCTCTAGAACTTCGGCAGTGCCCTGCCTCCTGCCCAGCTCCATCTGCCCGCATGGCCCGCAAGTATGCGGTGCCCATGGGGTCCCTTGTGGGGTTCACAGAGCACCCGTCAGCCGAGAGCCTGGTGATCGCCTCTGTGTTCAGGCAGTTCTGCTGACACTGACCAACCTCCTGAAAAAGAATCCAAACATTTGGATCATTTGGCTAGAAAGGTCTATGTGGCCTTGTCTTTAGGCCTTCGTCAGGCAAGTTCGGCCGTCATCATGGCAGACATTCTCCCATGCCCTCTTGGGGTCCTTGGATGAAGTCCTCCCACGCCTCCCTGTGGACATGCAGACCACGGACAATCAGGTCCGGGATCAGGGCCGAGCTATTGCCAAACAGCAGCTCCAGACAGCCCTGGACATTGGGGATTCGTGCACCCGCTCGATGGCAGCCACAGTTGGCTGTCATTGCAGGGCTTGGCTGAGACTGTCCTCTTTCCCGGCAGATACTCAGCACTGTCTAGCTGATGTGTCTTTTCTGGGCACCGACCTTTTCAGCCCAGGTGTGGCTGGTCACCTTCAGCGTATTGAGCAGTCCAGCGCCACCTTGGACGGTACTTCTGCTAAAGGTACTTCGAGCAAAAAACAGCAGAAGAAGAAGAAGCCTTTTCGGCACTCTTCCCCTGCTGCCCAGCAACCCTCCTTTCAAGGAGGGAAACAGCAGCAGCAGGCTCAAGCCCGGGCCCTCCCAGGCTCGTAAAGGAGGCTGAGGTTCAGGTCCTGGATCCTCCTCCTCCAAACCTGCTCAGTGACGGGGCAGTGGCAGCCACCCCCTCTCCCATCACGGCAGTTCTGGGTCCTCCCGTGGGGGGCCGGCTCCGCAACTTTCTTTCCGCGTGGTTTATCACCACAGACAGGTGGGTTCTGGAAGTGGTTGGTCAGGGACTGCCTCTGGAATTTGAGCAGTACCCTCCAAGCTGAGCCTGCGCCCCGCGGGAGGAAAGAGTATCCGTCCAGACTCAGTTGGCTCTCTGAGACGTCATTGCTCAGCTCTTCCTTGAGGCAGTAGCCCCAGTGGTGGATCCTCCAGCAGACTAAGGCTTTGTCTCCAGGTACTTCCTGGTGCCCAAGCGGATGGGGAGCTGGCGCCCCATTCTAGATCTCCACGACCTGAATCAGTATCTCAGATCACGCACCTTCCCAATGGTCACTCTGTCCCAGATCATGCCATCCTTGCAGCAAAACATGTGGTTCTGTTCACTGGATCTGCAGGACGCGTTCTTTTAACGTCCCAATCCATCCGTCTCATTGGTGGTTCCTCTGCTTAAGAGCCGAAAGGACCCTATACGAGTTCCAAGCCATGCAGTTTGGCCTGTCATCGACCCCACAGGTCTTCACTAAATGCATTGCTGTGGTGGCTGCCCATCTCAGGCGTCGGGGGGTGAGAATTTACCCCTACCTCGACGATTGGCTCTTAGCAGATCCCACCCGGCAGGAGTTGGAGAGGTCCAGGGACCTGGCCCTCCAGACCTGCTCCAAACTCAGCCTCCTGATCAACGAGGCCAAGTCGGAACTCGTGCCTTCCCAGGTGATGTGCTTTATCGGGGCAGAGCTCAACTTTCGTCAAGTCAGAGCTCGGCTCTTGGCGGACAGGGCGGAGGTTCTCTCCTCTTTGCCCAGTCATTTCTGGTTGGGCAATTGCGCCCTGCCCCGGGACTTTCTGCGCCTTCTGGGTTACATGGCGGCATTCACCTCCGTGGTCCATTGGGCCCGGTGGCACATGCGCCCCCTTCAGTGGGAGCTGGCCACCCAGTTGACTCAGCGCCACGGTCATTTCGACCAGCTGATCACTGTGACCCAGAAGATGTGGGACGCTTTCCAATGATGGACTGCCCCAGATCAGTTGCAGGAAAGGATCCCATTTGTCCTCCCCGAGCCGACGGTCGTTCTCACGACCGATGCCTCTCTCTTAGGCTGGGGAGCCCGCATGGGGGACAAAAGGGCCCACAGGCTCTGGACCCCCGAGGAGTCCTGATACCACATCAACCTGTTGGAGCTCAGAGCAGTCAGACTGGCACTGTCAGCTTTCGCTCCTCAGCTCCGGGGTAAAGTGGTTCAAGTCCAGACGGACAATACCACGACCATGTACTACCTCAACAGACAGGGCAGCACGCACTCCTGATTGCTTTGTAGGGAGGCGCTCTGCACCTGGACCCTCATCAGCTGTCTGGAGGTAGATCTCCTAGCCATTCCTGAGGCAGGAGCCTCAAATCATCTGGCAGATGCTCTCAGCCGCTTAGGCGAGACATCCCACGAGTGGTCTCTCCATCCAGAGGTAGCTTACAGCCTGTTTTCCCAGTGGGGCAAACCGATGGTGGACCTGTTTGCCCCCGGTGACAACACCAAGCTGAGGCTGTTTCATGCCCACCCCACCCCCCTCAGCAGGGCTCACTGCAGGGGGATGCCTTCTTGAAGCCGTGGACCCCAGGCCTCTTCTGTGCCTTCTCTCCATTTCCCTTGATCCACAAGGTGCTCCTCAAGGTGAGGAGGGACAAGGCGAAGGTGATTCTTGTAGCCCCAGACTGGCCGTGCCAGTTCTGGTATTCATATCTCCTCAGCCTCAGCTGCAGGCCCCCGGAGCGGCTTCCAGCATGCCCGGACCTGATCTCAGTCAACCAGGGGAGGGTATTCCATCTGGACCTTCAATCCCTGCACCTCACAGCCTGGTACCTGAGTGGCTAGAGTTCCAGACTTTGGGTCTTTCCAAGGATATCCTCACCGTGGTGGAAGCATCCAGAAGGGAATCGTTCAGGAAATGTTGTGCCTTCAAATGGAAAAAGGTTTTCCATTTGGTGTTAGGGCAAGGGCCTGGACCCTTTGTCCTTTCTGGTGGCTAACATTCCCAACTACCTTTGGTCTTTGTCCAAAGGGGGTCCTCAGTCATCGACCCTTAGGGCACACCTGGCAGCCATCTCTGCTTACCGGGCGTGGGCCAGTCAGTCAACGGTGCAGGAGACAGTGGTCGGGCGCTTTTTCAAAGGCCTGGGTCACATATCCCCTCAGGTGCGTGAACCTCCACCTCCGTGGGATCTACTGCTGGTACTGGCAAAGCTCATGGGTAAGCCATTCAAACTAATGCACAAGTGTACGTTGTCACATTTGTTGTGGAAGACAGCCTTCCTGGTGGCTATCACGTCTGCCAGAAGGACAGGGGAGCTCCAGGCGCTTTCGGTGGACTCCCCTTATCTGGTCTTCCACAGGAACAAGGTTGTCCTACGGCCCCACCCGAAATTCCTTCCGAAGGTGGTGTCAGAGTTTCACCTTAACCAGGTGTTAACTCTGCTAGTATAGTACCCTAATTACACCTCAGAGGCCGAGTACAGGCTCCATACTTTGGACCTGAGATGAGCTCTCTTCTATTATAAGGAGAGGACGGCAGAAATTCGGGGAGAGGTTCACCAGCTGTTTGTCACCTACGCTGAAGCCATGTCTGGCAGACCTGCAGCAAAATGGACTATTGCATGGTGGATTACATCTTGCATAGGTCTGTGCTATGCATTGGCGGGCATGGAGCCTCCCAGAGGGATAGGAGCTCATTCTACCTGCCATACCGCTGCATCGATGGTGGCTTCCAGGGACATCCCTGTCCAGGAAATCTGTCGGGCTGCTGCCTGGAAGTCAGCAAACACCTTCATTACCCATTACCACATCGACCTTGAGTCACGCCGGGATGCTGGTTTTGGGGCCTCAGTTCTCCAATCTCTGCTTCCCAAGTAGGGGGTGTGCGCCTTGCCTCCCTCCTCCCAGAGAACTGCTAGGAGTCTGCCAATAAGTGTGGATGAACGATATATCCACGATCCTCGAAAAACAGGTTACTCACCTGTAACAGTAGTTCTAGGAGTGGTATATGTTGTTTATCCACCGCAGTTCCCTGACCTCCTGGCTGCAGCACAACACCTGGCTTCCAGCGGGCAAGATCTGGCATCATGGGGTGGAGCCGAGGGTTATACCACCTGGATGGGTGAGAAGAGCCAGCTTGAAGACTTCCGGCGAGCCTTAAAGGGGAAAGGGACATGCCAATAAGTGTGGATGAACAACATATACCACTCCTAGAATTACTGTTACAGGTGAGTAACCTGTTTTTTTTTGTCACCCTGCTCCTGCGGCCAAGCAGCCCTCCTTCAAGGGTGAGCAGCAACAGCAGGCACAAGCTTGGCACCCTCAGCCCAAGTCCAGGCCTCCAGCGACCCGCAGACAGGGAGGTCAGGGTTCAGGCGGGTTCCAATCTTGACCCTCTTCCTCCAAGCCTGCCCAATGACGGGATCGGGGCTGCCACCCCTATTCCTGTCACGCCTTCTCTGGACCCTCCCGTGGGGGGCCAGCTCCTCCACTTTTTTCCGCCTGGTCCACTGTTACCACGGACAGGTGGGTCTTAGAAGTGGTCGGCCAGGGTCTGCCTCTAGAGTTCGAGCAGTACTCTCCCTGCCGAGCCCGCGCCCCACGGGAGGAGAGAGTATCAGCCCGCACTTGGTCGGCTCTGAGATGACATAGGTCAACTCCTCCTGAAGGAGGCAGTGGTATGAGTGTCAGATTCTCCAGTCAACCCAGGGTTCATTTCCAGGTCGTCCTGGTCCTGAGCGGACGGGGGGGGCTTGCGCCCATTCTAGATCTGCACAACCTGAATCTGTTTCTCAGGCCACACACCTTCAGGATCTTAACTCTGACCCAGATCATACCATCCCTGGAGCAGAACATGTGGTTCTGCTCACTGGATCTCCAGGACACATTTTTTCACATCCCAATCCGTCCATCTCACCAGCAGTTCCTCCACTTCAGAGCAGAGGAAACCCTAGATGAGTTCCAATCTATGCCATTCAACCTGTCATCGGCCCCACGGGTCTTCACCAGATGCATTGCATTTGCAGTGGTGGCAGCCCATATCAGGCGTATACCCTTACCGCGACTATTGACTCTTAGCAGGTTCCACCCAGCAGGAGGTGACGCGGTCCAGGGACCTAGCCCTCCAGACCTGCTCTCAACTTGGCCTCCTGATCAAGAAGGCAAAGTCGGAGCTCATGCCATCACAGGTGATATGGTTCATCAGTGCAGAGCTCGACTCTTGCCGAGCCAGAGAGCGGCTCCCGGTGGACAGGGCGGAGGTTCTCTCCTCCTTTGCCCAATCATTTCTGGTTGGGCACTTGCGCCGTGAACGGGACTTTCTGCGCCATTCTGGGGTACATGGCGGCCTGCACCACTGTGTTCCGATGGGCCTGGTGGCATATGCGCCCCTTCAGTGGGAGCTGGCCGCCCAGTGGACTCAGCGCCATGGTCACTTTGACCAGCTGATCACTGTGACCCAGAGGATGTGGGATACTCTCCAGTGGTGGACCATCCTAGACCATCTGCAGGAAGGGATCCCATGTGTCCGCCCCGAGCCGACGGTCATCCTTACGACCGATGCCTCTCTCACAGGCTGGGGAGCCCACATGGGGAACAACAGGGCCCATGGGTTCTGGACCCCCGAGGATTCCCAATATCATATCAACCTGTTGGAATTCAGATCAGTCGGACTGGCGCTGTCAGAATTCGCTCAGCAGCTTTGGGGTCAAGTGGTTCAAGTCCAGACAAACAATACCACGACCATGTGCTGCCTGAACAAACAGGGCGGCACACACTCCCGGCTGCTGTGCAGGGAAGCTCTCCGCATCTGGACACTCGTGAACTGACTGAAGGCAGATCTCCTAGCCATCCATGTCGCAGGAGCCTCAAACCAACTGGCAGATGCCCTCAGCTTTGTAGGCGAGACATCCCACAAGTGGTCTCTCCATCCAGAGGTAGCTCACAGCCTGTTCTCTCACTGGGGCAAACCGATGGTGGACCTGTTTGCCTCCAGGGAAAACACCAAGCTGAGGTTGTTCAAACAACATGAAGTCTTGCTGTCTTCAGACATAATGCAGTTAGCCCCAGCACTTGAACTGCCCCGGAGAGGAAAGAGTTAACTGTATGCAGGAGCACAGAACATTGAGCTCGAGCTCGGTTTTCAAACCTCTGTCTGTGGTACTTCCCAGTGTAACCGTCAGATTCTTTACTCTGCCTAACAGTGAAGTCGCTCTGGAGATTTTCTCTGCTCGGTTCGGTAAAAGTAAAGCGTTCCGGTTTAAACTGTGTGTTTTTTTTGTTCTTTTCGGATTTCTAGCCTCTGTCTACGGTACAGGTAGTGTGTAGATAACTAGTGACTGTGTTTTATTGTGTAAAAAACTTGGAAATTGTTCTTTTCCTTGGTTTCTTTCCAGTCGGTCCGGTTTGGAATCGACCTTGCTCATTCTGTTTAATTTTATTTCTGGGATTAGAGTGGTATTCCACTACCGATCGGTTTCAAAAGAACCAGACCTTTTGCTGGTTCTTTTAAAAAGCCAGTGGCACAGTTTGTAACCGATCGGTTATTGTATTACCTGGCTTGAAAGCTGCAGGAGGGTAATTTGTTAGGTTGGTCATGTCTGAGAAACCCAAGAAGAAAACCGGTCCCACTGGGTTTTAACACTGTACTGAGTGTGGGGAGGCCTTTGCTAAGGCTGACCCCCACCTTATCTGTGTTTATTGTCTGGGGTTTGATCAGACTGCCAAATTTGTAAAAACTTTCCTAAATCCACTCTTGACAAAAGACTGAGTAGGCTGAAGGAAAGGGAGGCCGAGAAGTCCGTAGATCGGGATGGCCAACCTGGTTCGGTTGCGGCCAAACCTGAGGAGGTGCCTACTGACCTAGGCAATACCTCCTCGGGCGAAAGGAGAGCTGACCACGAGGGGTCGGTTCCATCAAAAAAGAAGCATAAGTCTGCTGGTTCGGATCCCGTATCGCACTCTCCAACCGCGGATGAAATAGCCAAAGCGATTAGCATTGTTCAATCGCTTAGACCGGTTCCGTCCGAAACAGTACCGTCGGTTCGATCGGATCCGTCTCTTCCCAGATTATGATCCAGATGCTTATTATGAGGAGTGGGAAGGAGACGAAGACTATCACGGTGATGATGGCGATGATGATGATGATGATGATGATGATATGGGGGGTCTGGATGTGCCTATTGAACCGGACATCTCCCCGGACAGGCCCTCAGGTGTCTCTTCTCCTAGGCTCTCTGAGTCCCCTTCACATTTTTTGTTCTACAAAAAGGTGGCAGAAACCCTGCAGCTTCCCTTGGTTGAAGCCGCAGAGGAGGATGAAGAACCTGATTTTGCGGAAATGATGGACATCCCAGAGTCCAAAAAGCTGTCTATCCCTCTTCGTAAATCCTTGGGGAAACAGACACACAAAATTTTACAAAGTCCTAATTCAGTGCCTCCTGTGGATAAGAGAATGGACAGGAGGTATTCGTTATCAGGCTCAGCTGTGGAGTTCCTTTATAGTCATTGCAACCATGTTGGGGGTAGTGCAGGCTGCAGCCTATGACAGGGCTAACATTCCTTTGACTTCACCCCCCCCCGGATAAGTACTCCAGGAAAGTGGATGCCATGGGCAAAAAACAGTATTTGGCATCCTCTTTGGGATTCAGGCATGCTAGTTATATGGCCTACACAGCCAGGTACCAGAAATCTAGATGGGATACGGTTCTGGAACTGTCTAAACAGGCCTCTCCTCAGCTAGCCAAGGAGCTGGAGGAGGTGGCTGCTGATGGCATTGAGGCATCCAAAATGCAGATCTTCCTGGACATAAGTCTCCACCACTCATTCACACGATTGGGATCTGCGCCGGAGGCACTAGGACCCATCGGGAGCAAACTTTTTGCTGGAGGGTCGGCGCCAGAGATGGAGCACGCAGGGACTGCACCATGAGCCTCAGCTCAAGAATGACGACTGTCTCGTGTCGCACCCGCCAACCGCCTTTCAGTTCCTTTTTTTCCCGCCATCGAGTGCGCCCAGTGCGTAAGCTGCTCGCTGGAGTCGAACTTCAAACTAGCAGCATAGTTTTCAGTTTTTGTTATTTTGTAATATTATCTCTATTAAAGTATCGCTTAGTTTATTCTTATTTTAACAATAAAGAAGTCTCAGCCTACTTTGACGGAGTCGACCATGAGCAAGTCAGGTGATGGGTGGGGAGACTTCGTATGAAAGCTGTTCAGTCAGTCGGGCTGGGTCCGGTCCACCGCCTTCTCCAGAAGGGGGTCTGACAATGGTCAGTCCAGTGCCCGGGGGGATGGGGTCCCAGCGAAGCATAAAATAAGCGGTCACATTCTCGGCACCGTTGACCTCGAGCTCTTCTTCAGCCCACAGGTCTAAAAAGAGAAGGCATCACTCGAGGTCGCCCTCTATGTCTGCACGTAGACGTTCGGATCTTACTTAGAGACACAGCTCTTGCAGCAGGTTACACCATTAGGACTGAAGCCGGCAGGCGTCAGGACTCCACGGAAAAATTCTAGCTAGCTATCTTCAGCGGGGATTGCCCTCAACGTCGGTACCGCCTCCGACATCAGGCGTAGTACATAAGGGGGCGGTCCCGGCAGATTCCCCAGTTCTTTCCGCCCGTCGACTTGCAAGTCTCGACCCTTGGTTCCACAGTTCTTGCGCGTGACGCGTGGTAAAGTTTTTCCTTTGGGAAATTCGTTTTTTCTTCGGTCAGTTTGTTGTCTGATGTCCTCTCCAACCTCCGGTCATTCCTTGAAGTGCGCCTGTGGGAAGCAGATCCCCTTCAAGGATCCGCATTCGGCCTGTGTCCGGTGTTTAGGCCCAGACCACGACACCTGGTCCTGCTCCTTTTGCCTTGGCTTCAACAGCAGAACACGGATCCGTCGCCAGAAGGCCCTACAGGCGTTCCTGCTCGAGGAACAACTCAAGACCATGGCCTCCAAGGGGGATTCTTCGGAGAAGGCCCGTAGACATTCGGACAAGCATAGAGAGAAGGCCCCTTCCAGGTCCCTGTCTAGGACCTCTGATTCTTGTAGCTCCGGCTCCAGGTCCGACTGCTCGCCTTCCCGGGCCAGTTCTCAGCCTCCCCCTGCTGCGGTGAGAAAATCTTCGGGCTCCTCTTGTCAGGCCAAGACTTCCAGGCCTCCTTCATCTTCTAAGGCCCTGATCAAGTTGGGGAACCGCCACCATCACCACAAGTCGGGTTCCCGCCATTCTGAACCCGACGTCAGGTCTGCCTCCTTGCCTCCTCCTCCCCAGCGGAAGACCAAGGAGCTCACCTCTCTTAAGAGACCGTCGGACCCGACGTCGGCCTGCCAGACGTCAGCCTCTCGCCACAGGTCCCCAGAGCCGTCGACCGCCAGACGATCGTCGCCGGCCAAGCCTCACCCGGACGCCGGTAGGGGGACCGACGTCCGTGCCTGTCCGGATTGAGAAGAGGGCCCCGACGCCTCCGACCGACGTCGGTCAGGAGACCATTACAGAGGAGGAGTTAACACAGCCCGAGGACCAGACGGGCGACCCCGGTCCTGTCGAGCCTCCCAGGGAACCCTCCCCGCAACCCGAGGCCCCTGTGGAGCCGACGCCGGAACCCGCCCACCGGCGCCCGGTCCGTCGTCGGGTCTTTCTTTCTCAGAGGTTAAGGAGCTTTTCACTTACTGGTGGGATACCATCAAAAAGGACGTGGTCCCCACCCCACCTCCTCTTCCACCTCCTCCTCCTCCTAGGCCGGTTACTCCTCCGGTTCCTGCGCCCCCTTCTCCATCCGGGTCTGCAGGCCGGTTACCTCCTCCCCGGGAGCCCAGGATCCCTCAAGGGGAGACCAGATAAAAGGAGACCTCCGTCCAGATCCTCTTCTGGGTCACCCAGCCCTAAGAGACCCAGAAGACGCCGCCGTTCGCCTTCGACGGAAGACACGGGATCAGAGTTTTCAACAGGATCTAGATCCCCATCTCCCCTCCACATCCCTTCTCCGGATCCACGTGAGCTTCCAAGGTCTCCTGCGGATGACCCTTCATTCTCGGACATCATGAGACACATCCAAGAGAACATGGGATGGGATGCGGAAGAGTTAGACCCCGAAAGGCTATGCCTTGCGAAATATCTTTGGCAGAAGGACCCCAAGCCTGTGGTGGTGCCACCCTTGGTAGACACTTTCGTGGACATCACCAAGGCAGCGTGGAAGCATCCACATTCACTCCCGGCGATGCCGAAGAAAGCTGACCGCCTGTACAAGGCTCCAAGGGAGGACCAGTACTTGGCTCAGCATCCTCAGGCTGACTCTCTGGTCATAACAGCCTCTCATGACCGGTCCCAGAGACCGCAACATTTGAGCACTCTGCCACCGGACCCGGAGTACAAAGTGCTGGATGCTATGGGTAGGCGCACATATGCTTCTGCTACTTGCGCCATCAGATCCCTGAATTACTTGACCCACATGGTGCAGTTCCAAAATGCCTTGTGGGAGCAGGGTCTGGATCTGGCTGAGAAGTTGCCAGAAGGTGAGCAGAAGGAGGAGATGTTGCAGCTCCTCCGGACGGGTTCGGACGTGGGGACCCAAGTGCTACGAGCTGCGTACGACTCCGCGGACTCTTTGGCACGAGCAGCAGCTTCAGGCGTATGCCTCCGGAGACACTCTTGGCTTTGTGTCTCCGGCTTTACCCCAGACGTCCACAAAAACATCATGGACGCCCCATTTGAGGGAGAAGTTCTCTTTGGTGAGCCCTCTGAGAGGGTCATCACCAAGCTTCAAGAGGCCGGGAAGGTGGTGAGGTCGGTCCAGGCAATGTACCGACCGAGGCCTAGTTCCTTCGTAGGAACAAAGCCGTTTCGTGGAGCGGGCACAGAGACAACAGTCCAGCACCGGTCCACAACAGAGGGGCTCCAGTTCCCGTAGAGGCCAGGGTAGACAGCCCGCGGGCCGAGGTCAACGCCCAGCTAAACCGGCCCAGCCCGCAGGCCCCTCCACCACAGCCTGACTCCTTTCCGGCCCCCACCCCTCAGGATCAATGGGACATCAAGGTCGGGGGTCGCATTCCGAAGTACCTGCCAGGATGGCAGTCCATAACCACCGACCAGTGGATTCTTTAGTTGGTTGAATGAGGCCACTTTATAGAATTTGCAGAAAAGCCACCCTCGAGGCCTCCTCTGCTCTCCCGTTACTCGGGTCAGCACAAGCCTCTGATCAGGCAAGAAATACTCGCGCTCCTACAAAAGGGGGCGACAGAGTATGTCCCAGAGAACAAGAGAGGATACGGGTACTACTCCCACTTCTTCCTGGTTCCAAAGAAAACAGGGGACCTCCGTCCGATTCTGGACCTCAGTGACCTCAATATGTCGGTCGCCTACAAAAGATTCCGCATGGTGACCCTTCCGGTTTATCCCCATGCTAAAGAGGAACGCATTTTTAGCGTCCCTAGACATGCAGGATGCATACCTGCACATCCCTGTAGCTCAGGTGCACAGGAGGTTCCTGCGCTTCGAGTTTCTCGGCCACCACTTTCAGTTCCAAGCACTTCCATTCGGACTGTCGCCATTAGGGTCTTTACCAAATGCATGGCAGTCGTGGCGCGCCTCTAAGGAGACAGGGCCATTATGTGTTTCCGTGCCTGGATGATTGGCTTCTCATGGCACCTCAGAGAGCATTGTTATTGGCTATCCAGAGTACCCAGGATCTGTTTGGTCTCTGGGCATCTTGATCAATTCGAGAAGTCTCTCCTGGTACCGTCATGAAACTGCAGTTCATAGGCGCAGTCCTGGACACCGTTCAGGGAAGAGCATTTCTTCCAGACGACAGAGCGGAGCGCATCAGATCCCTCATCAGAGAGATTTCGTCGAACAAGACCGTCCCAGCCAGGTCGGTCCTTCGCTTGCTCGGACACATGGCTGCAGCCATTCCGACCGTCCCTTTCGCAAGGCTCCACATGCGGGTAACTCAGTGGATGCTCAAGGTGCAATGGGACCAAAAGCAAGACCATATGCAGCATCCAGTCAGAATCACGAACGCCGTGATTCGAGACTGGCAATGGTGGCTAGACCCAGGGACACTCTCTATGGGTGTTCTGTTTATAGCGCCGTCCCCAGGGGTAATCCTCACCACAGGCGCCTCAGGACTAGGGGTGGGAGCACACCTGGATGGGGTGAAGTCCCAGGAGCGTGGACCCCTCAGGGCTCACCTTCATATCAACGTTCTGGAGATGAGGGCGGTCCTTTATGCCCTGCAGGCATTTCAGTCAGAGATCCCGCCGAGTACTCTCCTGCTACAGACAGACAACACGGCGGTGATGTATTACCTCAACAAACAAGGAGGCGCACACTCTTACCCCCTTTGCAGGGAGGCCATGAGGGTGTGGGATTGGGTAATCCGACACGGCGCGAACCTGATCACAGTACATGTCCCCGGGGTGGACAGCACAATTGCAGACAGCCTGAGCCACTCCCAGGCCAGAGTCCATGAGTGGGAACTTCTTCAGGAGGTAGCAGAGGATCTGTTTCTTCGATGGGGAACTCCAGAATTGGACTTGTTCGCTTCCCCATCCAACGCAAAACTGCCCAATTTTTGCTCGCTAGATCCAGGGCCTGGTGTTTTCTGGCGAGACGCGTTGTCCCTCTCCTGGGCGGACAGATTCCTCTACGCTTTTCCTCCCTTCCCGTTGATCCAGAGAGTTCTTCTCAAACTGCGCAGGGAGCATGCAGCAATGATCCTGGTGGCCCCTTTCTGGCCCAGACAGATCTGGTTCCTTTGCTAATACAGCTATCCCGGGAACCTCCGCTCCTGTTGCCATTCAGCTCCCATCTGTTGTCTCAGGAGGAGGGTTCACTGGTCCACCCGGACTTACGCTCACTGAACCTGCATGCATGGCTCCTAGAGACATAGCCATCTTACGACACGGGGTCTCGCAAGAGGTTGCGGAAGTTCTTTCTGCAGCCAGAAAGCCGGCTACACATGTGACGTACATCATGAAATGGCGCCGTTTTTGTCTGTGGTCGCAAACGCGCGGCCTTTCCCCTTTAGGTTGTCCGGTGGAAGCAGTGCTAGAGTACCTGCTCTCCCTTTTCCGTTTGGGTCTCGTCTACTCCTCTATTAAGGTGCACCTCTGTGCCATTTCAGCTTATCACCTCCCGGTGGGACAGCGCACAGTGGCACAATTAGATGCCTGTCGAGAATTCTTGAGAGGGGTGTTACATCTTAGGCCGCCCATTAAGTACCCAGTGCCTCCATGGGACTTGCTCTTTGTCCTGGAGCAACTCACGCTCTCCCCCTTTGAACCTGCCGCGGATTGCGAGCTGCGTTTTCTGTTATGGAAAACGTTGTTTTTGGTTGCTGTTACGTCAGCGAGAAGAGTTTCTGAGCTTCATGCTCTCATTTGTAAAGAGCCTTATTTAATTTTCCACTGGGACAGAGTATGCCTGAGGACGAATCCTAAATTCTTGCCTAAGGTGGTTTCCACACTCACTCTCAATCAGGACGTTGACCTGCCTGTCTACTTCCCTAATTATTCTAATAGAGGAGAGGCACTGCTCCACACCCTGGATGTTCACCGCAGCTTAAGGTACTACCTGAGCAGAACTAAGCGGCTTCGTAAATCGGAGCAACTTTTCGTTTCCTTTACTGAAAGGATGATGGGCCAACCAGTATCCAAACAGTCCCTGTCTCGCTGGCTTGTCCAGTGCATATCATACTGTTATGATATCAAACAAAAGCCCCTCCCGGGATCAGTCCGGGGCCATTCCACTAGGGGAGTGGCCACCTCCTTTGCAGCACTTCGAAGCGTCTCCACTTCTGCCATTTGTGCTGCAGCCACGTGGAGCTCTGTACATACCTTTATCAGGCATTATAGCCTGGACATCGCTTCCGCAGCGAAGAGCGGCTTGACCTGGCGGTGCTACAGGGACTCCTCCCCTAGAATCAGGACCTGGAATTAACTTTCTAGTTTCCTCCTTCCAGAGTGTTTGCAAGCGCTACTGCTTGGGAATCAGTCTAATGGTGTAACCTGCTGCAAGAGCTGTGTCTTGAAGTAAGATAGTACAGTTACGTAAGAACTTACCGTAACAGTAGATCTTCGAGAACAACTCTTGCAGCAGGTACCTTCCTGCCCACCTTCCCCCTTGGAGGAGGCATGGCTTAAGCCTTTTTTAACAGGGATTTATACCCTTTTGTCTTCTGACGGTGGATCCTTGGTCTCCCATTTCAGTGTCAGCCTGCAGCTGGAAATCTCCGGCAGGAGAACTGGGGAATCTGGCGGGACCGCCCCCTTATGTACTACGCCTGACGTCGGAGGCGGGACCGACGTCGGGGGCGGTCCCCGCTGAAGATAGCTAGCTAGAATTTTTCCGTGGGGTCCTGACGCCTGCCGGCTCCAGTCCTAATGGTGTAACCTGCTGCAAGAGCTGTTCTCAAAGATCTACTGTTACGGTAAGTTCTTACGTAACTGTACTTTATCGGGGCTAGTTGCCGGTCTCCTGCTTCAGAGTCGCCAACCTCTGCTTCTGGTAGCCAACAACTTCGACATCGGAGCCCTACCCCGCCCGCAGGTAGGTCTTCAGATGAGCAGTTTCATCAGTGGGCCGCTCTTACGGAGCAATGGGCTCGGAGGCTGGTTCAGCTACCTGGCTCGGTCACTCGTGGGCCTTCGGGCTTATTGGGAGACCAGGTAGGGCGGTTGGACTTTCCTGGTCGTGCGGCACCTTCTTCGGTGACGTCGACTCCGTGCTTAGGTGTCTCCCCCAAACATGGCTACGGCGCAGGAGGCCACACCGATGCCCTTATCTCCTGCTCTTCTTCCTTCAAAACCTGTTTTTTGGAGTCTGGGGGTGTTTTTGGCGCCCTCGGCGTCGATGGTGTGCTTGGCGCCGTCCTCAGTGCCGTGTGGCTTCTTGGTGCCGTGCGTCGCCATTTTCGGCCGTGCGGCCGCTGATGCCATCCTCGGCGCCGTCGCGGTCTCGGCGTGCTTCGGCTGCATGGTCCCCTCAGCGTCGTTTTGGTGCTGCGTGGTCCCTCGGCGTCGTTCTCGGTGCCGTGCGCCTCCTCAGCGCCAGGGGCTCTCGGGGGTTCCTCTGCGTTTCAGGACTCCTCCTTTCACTCTCTTCCTTCTTTCCTCTCTTCTGATTTTCATTCCTTTCCTGTCCATACAGTCCCTCCTGGACTGTCAGGAGATGACATTGAGCCTGACCCAGACCTTCGGTTGGGTGATGAAGTGGACGAAGCAGGATCTATTATTGCTACAGAGCCTGTGGTCGAGGACCTGTCCTTTAAGTCTCTGCTAAAAAATCTGAGTTCTACTCTTTCTCTCCATACTACAGACATCGATCCTGGGAAATTGTTAAGACTCCAATACCTTCATGCCCCGGAGATCCCTACGGATTTGACTCCTCCGGTTCAGCCTTCCTTCGAGGCTCTGTCTCAAATGGTATGCAATAATCCTGCTCTCACCCCTTCGGTGGCTAAATCCATAGATAGGAAATATTCAGCCCCCAAGGATTGTCCCATTTTGTCATCTCAAGCCTTTGCAGATCCTGTTGTAGTCCTGGCAGAGAATGATAAGGTCGTTCTTCCTCAAACTACTGCAGCTCGATCTATTAACAAAGAATCTCATAAGATAGACACCTTAGATAAGAGAGTCTTTGCTGCTTCTACCCTAAGTATGCATATTGCCAGTTACCAGGGCTATGTCTCCCAGTATGAATATATCCTGTGGCATTCTATCAAGCAAATGGTTGAAGCTCTGCGAATCGGATACAAAAGCCAAGCTTCTTCAAACCATTACCAGAGGTATTGAATCTAACAACCAGCAGGTTAAAGCAGCCATGGATGCTTTGACACTGCTTCCCATTCAATGACGCTGGTATTTGCACCGCCGTCATTCCTGGCTGCGCGCCGACTTCAGCGAATGGCGCGGCAGCAAATAATGGCGTTGCCGCTTGATGGTGCATATCTTTTTGGTCCTCAGGTAGAGCAAGCTCTAGAAGCTACACAGATGACTAGGTCAGCCATTAAGTTTGCTCGACCCCCTCCTGCCCCCTCTCGGGGAATGTCAATAAACGTCAGTTTCATAATCGTCAGTCCTTTCGAGGCAGAGGAGGTTTCCATAAAAACCAACCTGCCCAACCTCAAAAGAAGACGCAACAGAAAGCGCAAGGGCCCAAAGCACCCAGCGCTACCTTATGAATTGCTGGCCCAAGTCCCATCTCAGCTGCCCGAGGTGGACTTTCCTCTCCGGGAGGTGGCCGATGCACTCTACAACCAGTGGAAGTCCATAACTTCAACAAATGGGTCCTTCGGATAATTTCGAGGTATTCACTCAATCTGTGGAAACCCCTCCGGATCATCCTCCCAAAGCAGCAGCCCAGGCTGTCAACCCTTCAGTCAGACCTTCTGCTGCTGAGATTCAGGGCCTTCTGAACAACAGGGCAGTAAGTAGTGCCGCTGCATCAACGAAACACGGGTTCTACCCATTACTTTCTGGTTCCAAAGAAATCCGGGGAATCGACCCATTCTAGATCTCAGCTAAACAAATTTCTCCCCAAGGAGAAATTCAAAATAATTCTCTGGGAACCCTGTTACCTTTGCTTCATCAACACGACTGGCTAGCCTCCCTGGACATGCAGGATGCTTACCAGCACATTCCTATTCACCCGAGGCATCACAAATTCCTGAGGTTTGTGGCTCTGGGACAACATTATCAGTTCAGAGTCCTGCCCTTTGGGCTATCCTCGGTGCCGTGAGTTTTTACAAAGTGTTGTGCAGTTCTTGCAGCGCACCTCAGAAAGGTCGGAATACAGGTGTTCCTTATCCGGACGATTGGCTTCTATAAGCCCTTCCAGGCAAGGGACTCTGGATGCCGTGAGGCGACCTCAGCCTCTTACGTCCATGGGAGTTCTGCTGAACCTCAAGAAATCGCAACTGCAGCCCTCCCAGAGGCTCCTTTTTATAGGGACTCTTCTGGACACCTCCTGTGCGAAGGCTTTTCTTCCAGAAGACAGAAGGAACGATATCCTTCAAATGGCCCGTCACATCGGGGAGAACAGCTCAGTTACAGCTCTCTCGATGCAACGGATGCTAGGCCTCATGGCATCCTCAGTGTTCACTGTACCCCTAGCACGTCTGCACATGAGAACCACTTAGTGGATGCTCAGTACTCAGTGGTCCCCAACCACTCACCCGCAGTCCTATCTCATCAAGGTAACAGAACCTTTAAAGAGGTCACTCACCTGGTGGTCTCAAGAGAGCAATCTCCTGGAAGGATATCCCTTTGCTCCTCTGGACCATCAAATCTCCATTACCACGGACACATCCCTAATTCGGTGGGGAGCTCACTGTCAGGCTCTCCACACTCAGGTGTCTAGACCTCAACTCGAGTCCAGTTTCACATAACGTCCTAGAAATGAGAGCCGTCCTTTATCGGTCCAAGCGTTGAAGGACATTCTCTGTCACAAGAACATTCTCCTTCAAGCGGACAACAAAGCAGTGATGTATTACATCAACAAGCAGGCGGTGCTCATTCTTACCTTATGCAGGGAAGCAATGAGGTATGGAGAATGGTGCTTGGAGCACAAGGCTCTAATTCAAGCGGTCTACCTGCCAGGTTGTACAGAACGACTTGGCAGACCGTCTCAACAGAACAGAGACAGATCCTCACGAGTGGTCTCTCGACTCAACCATAGTTCAGTCACTATTCAAGAGTGGGGACTCAGACCTGGACTTTTTTGCATCCCACTAACATAAAACTCCTCTCTTCTGCTCCAGAAATCCAGGGCCTGGCATTTTCTGTCAGGATGCGTTCAGGCTGCGGTGGACAAGCAGCTTTCTTCCCCTTTCCGCCTCTTCCTCTAATTCAGAGAGTACTCCTCAAGTTCGAATCGCAGGGGGACAAGATGATTCTCATTGCTCCCTTTTGGTCTCGGCAGCTGTGGTTTCCACTACTCGACAATATGTTGGCAGTTCCTCCGAGACCACTTCCCCTGCAGATGAACCTTTTGACTCCGGGACCGGTGGTCCATCCCAACCTGAGATCGCTTCACCTTCACGCTTGGCTCCTGAAGAGGTAGAAGTAAACCGGTTCAATGTCTCTCGAAAGGTTTCAGATATTGTTCTGGCTGCACGGAAGCCAGCCACTTGGAAAACTTACACAGCCAAGTGGAAACGTTTTTCGCTGTGGTGTGCAAAGTCCTCTTTGAATCCCTTTTCCTGCCCACCAGATAAGATTTTGGAGTACCTCTTGGACCTCTCCAATTCACGTCTGCAGTACTCTACAGTCAGAGTTCACCTTAGTGCCATTTCAGCGTATCATGAGCCGGTTTTTTCCTTAACACTGGCTCAGTTACCTGTGGTTAAGAGATTTCTTAAAGGAATTCTGCATACCAGATCTCCTACAAGACGTCCAGTTGCAGCCTGGGACATTAATCTTGTGCTAGACATGCTCACTCGGAAACCTTTCGAACCTCTAGCTACCTGTGAGCTAAAATTTCTCACCTGGAAGACTGCCTTCCTAGTGGCCATTACCTCAGCCATGGGGTCTCTGATATACATGCCCTGGTCACAGACCCTCCGTATACTGTGTTCCATAAGGACAAAGTAGTTCTGTACTCATCCTAAATTTCTTCTAAGGTTGTGTCAGAATTTCATCTAAACCAACCTTTGGTCCTTCCCTCTTACTTTGCGGACTTCCAAAATGAAGGAGAACGTTTTCTTCATTCTTTGGATGTTAAGAGGCCCTTGCGTTTCTATCTAGATAGAACCAAGGATTTTCGCAAAGCCCTGCAACTGTTCGTTTCCTTCAGCGAGACCTGGCTGGGTCAACCTGTCGCTATCAGATGTATCTCAGCATGGCTAGTGGCATGCTTTCGCCACTGCTATTCCATGGTGCAGGTTAAGTTGGAGGGTAGAGTTTACACTCACTCTACTAGAGCGGTCGCAGCATCCCTAGCGGAAATTCACAACGTGCCCATTGCAGATATTTGCAACGCGGCCACCTGGAGCTCAGTGCATACTTTTGTTAAACATTATGCACTGGATGTCCATGCCAGACGACATTCTTCCTTTAGCAGAGTCATCCTTAATGGACTTCTGTCCCAGAAACATGAGCTCTTGGTCTCTCCTGCTACCCTCTCGGGGATTATTATGCTGGTACTCTCCCAATAGTGTGAATGAGTGGTGGAGACTTATGTCCAGGAAGATATGAAAAGTGCATTGCCTACGTAATTCTTGATCTTCTTGGGCGAGTCTCACCACTCATTCTGCATCCCTCCCTCTGTCCCCAGCTCACCTCTGTTGTTGGTCTTCACTCCCTCAAATCTTTAGGCTGTGAAGACTTCTTTTGACTCTTCTTATACGGGTCACCGGACTATCTTATGTCGGTTTTGGAGTGAGGCTACCCTTCTAGGTTAGTTCGCTGCACCTCCTTGGTAAAAGAGTACTGGACGGTTGGAGGGTCGATGCCGAGATCGTCGTTACAGCTGCGAGCTGAGGCTCACGGTGCCATTCCTCGCGGCTCCATCTCTGGCGCCGACCCTCCAGCAAAAAGTTTGCTCCCGATGGGTCCTAGTGCCTCCGGCGCAGATCCCAATCGTGTGAATGAGTGGTGGAGACTTGTCCAAGAAGATCAAGAATTACGGTAGGGACGTAATTTTCATTTTCATGCTGCTGTGGACTCCAATGATGTGACATGTAGAGTCATGGCTATATCTGCGTCTCTCAGAAGACATGCTTGGCTCGGATGTACTAGCCTTTCACAGGATACCCAGACTAAGGCTATGAATTTTCCTGTAGTGGGTAACTCTCTGGGGAGCAGACAGAGGCTTACATGAATGGATGAAAATGGATGAATACAGGCCAAGAAAAGGCAAGCCACTCCGCACAAGCAGCAGTCTAGGGGCAGGGGCAGGTCCTTACAAAGGCCTTTTTACCAAGCACAGGCCTCCTCTCCCTTCCCACAGAGGGGGTTCTTCAGAGGGAGGGGCAGGAGGGGGATGAGCAGGGCGGCTCCCTCCTCCTCTCAGTCTAAGGCTCCTGCCAAGCAGACACCCTGATGTGTCAGCCTGGGTCGACTCCCCATTTCCAGTGGGAGGCAGGCTGGCTTACTACTTCCAGGCCTGGAAGTCTGTGACTTCAGACGGGTGGGTCCTGGAGGTAGTAAGCCAGGGACGGGCCCTCAGCTTCAAAATGTTCCCAAAAAAGAGGGCCAAGTCTTTTCCACATGCGTCAGCCTCAGAAACCATTGCCCTAGAGGCAGAGGTTTCCTCTCTTCTAGCTCTCAGAGCTGTAGAAAGGTTCCTACTCAACAAAAAGGGAAAGGGGCTGTACTCCAGGTACTTCCTTACCCCAGAGAAAACAGGGAGTGGCACCCATCCTAGACTTAAGGTATTTGAACAAACACATTGTAAAGCCAAAATTCAAAATGGTAACTGGGAATAATCCTTCCCTCTCTAAGGCCAGGGGATTGGCTAGCATCTCTGGACCTCAAGGATGCCTACTTCCATATTCCTGTCAGGTGCTCCCACAGAAAATACCTCAGGTTCGAGTTGCCTTCAGGCCATTACTAATTCAGAGCCATGCCATTCGGCCTAACATCAGCTCCAAGGGTGTTCACAAAGTGCCTTGCAGTAGTGGTGGCTTACCTCAGAAGATTGGGTATCACCATCTTCCCATATCTGGACGACTGGCTCTTAGTGGGTCAGTCATCTTTACAGGTCAAGTCAGCTCTTCAAACTACCCAGGATCTCCTCAGTTCCCTGGGGTTTCTTCTCAATCTTCCAAAGTCTGTCCTCGAACCAGTTCAGCTTCTCACCTTTCTAGGCATAGAGTTGGACACTGTACAAGCAAAAGCTTTCCTTTCCCTGGCAAGGGTGAAGGCCCTAGTGGATCTCGCTTCCTCCTTTCGACCTCAGGTCTCCCGCCCAGCAAGACAGTTCCTCCAGCTCCTGGGCCACATGGCAGCTTCCACGGCAGTGGTGCAGGGAGCAAGGTTCCAGATGAGGGACATTCAATTTCATCTAAGGTCTTTTTGGTCTCAAGAGAAGGATTCACTTACCAAACTGATTCCAGTGACTCGGACTCTGGTCCAAGCTCTCCAGTAGTGGCTGGACCAGGACAACCTCAGACAAGGGGTTCAGTTTCTCCCTCAAGTCCCATCAGTAGTTCTAACTACGGATGCTTCTCTCCTAGGGTGGGGAGCTCACCTGGGAGCCCTGACAGCTCAAGAGGTATGGTCTCCACAGGAGTCTCTCCTTCATATCAATCTCCTGGAACTCAGGGCAGTTTTCCTAACCCTGCAGAGCTTCTCAGATTCAGTCAAGGGCAAGGTGGTCCAAGTCAGAACGGACAACACCACCACAATGTGGTATATCAACAAGCAGGGAGGCACTCGGTCCTCGGCCTTGTGCACAGAAGCCATGAGGCTCTGGTCTCTGGCCTATTCTCTTCAGACTTCTCTGCTAGCAGTTCACCTTCCAGGGAAGGACAATGTACTAGCAGATGCTGTGAGCAGAATTTCACAGGGACATCACGAATGGTCACTGGATCCTCACATCCTGAAGGTCATTTTCTCCAGGTGGGGCACTCCAGAGATAGATCTCTTTGCAGCACCGGACAATTATCAACTTCCTCTGTTTTGCTGCAGACCTCCAGTCCTGGAGACAGTTCCCCAGGATGCTCTCAATTTGGACTAGAAGGGCAGGTTTCTCTGTGCCTTCCCTTCTTTCTCTCTGCTGTTCAGAGTTTTTTGATCAAAATCAGGATTCAACCCTGCACAGTGGTACTGGTGGCTCCAGACTGGGCCAGACAGCCTTGGTATCCTGTACTGCTGTCCTTGTCAGTGTCACGTCCCCTGTCTCTGCCCAGGACATACAATCTTCTGTCCTTCTCCCAGGGGCGGATCTGGGACCCCAATCTCCAGTCTCTCAATCTCAAGTCCTGGCTCTTGAAGAGTTAGAATATGCAACACTACATCTCTCTCAGGGAGTTCTGGATATTCTGAAGATCTCCAGGAAACCTTCCACTAGAAAAACTTACAACTCCAAATGGAAAAGGTTCAGTATCTGGTGCTCTCAGAAAGGCATCCTGCCTGATTCTGCAGACATTTCCACAACCTTAGACTATCTAGTTCATCTGAATGATCTAGGCCTTAGGCCTGGCACTCTGAAGGTTCATCTAGCAGCTGTCTCTGCATTCCTCTCAGCAGGGAAGGGCTGTTCCCTGGCATCTCATCCTGTTTTCAGAAAGTTTTTCAAAGGTCTGGTTCACATTAACCCTTCCTTTAGAGAGCCCACTCTGCCTTGGGATCTTAAATGTCTGCATAGCTCAGCTTATGCAGCCACGCTTTGAACCTCTGGCTTCAGCCGAATTGAAGTACTTGACCTGGAAAACTGTGTTCTTGGTTGCTATTACTTCTGCCAGGCGGATTACTGAGTTACAGGCTCTGTCAGTTGAGCCTGACTTCATCTCCTTCTATAGGGACAAAGTGGTTCTAAGAACCAGTAGGAGGTTCTTGCCCAAAGCGGTATCGGATTTTCATCTGAACCAGTCTAGATCTCCTCCCCTGTGTTTTTCACTGAGCATTCTTCATCAGGTGAAAGAAGGTTACACAGTCTGGATGTCAAGAGGGCCCTTAGCTACTACATTGAGGCACATAGAAATGACTGTCTTCAATTGTTTCTCACTTATGGTGAAGTGGGGAAAGGTAAGCCTGCCACTAAAAGAACTGTTGCTAGGTGGATTGTTTCTTGTATACAGTTCTGTTATGAAAAGTTGGGTAGAGCACCCCCTTCAGGCCTGAGGGCTCATTCAACTAGGGGTACAGGTGCTTCTTTAGCTGCGGCCAGAGATATACCTTTGTTAGAGATCTGTAAAGCAGCCACCTGGAAAACAGTACATCACCAAGCATTACTCCCTGGACATCCAGGCTAGGAGTGATGCTAGGTTTGGCACAGCAGTACTGCAGAGCCTCTTCCCAAAGTAGGTTCTGCATTCCATCCTCCATAGGGAACTGCTTGGTAGTCTGCATTATGTCTGAATACAGCAAGACTTCATGTTGTTTGAAGAAAAAATTACTCACCATAGTAATGTTGTTTCTTCTAATGAAGTCTTGCTGTATTTAGACCCCCCCCGCCTCCTCTCTCAGAACCTTGTTTTTGGGAAGTGGGCTGGCAGGTAGTGTTGCACCTCAGGGGTGTACCTTGTACCCTCCCTCTTGGGTGGGATAGATGATGATGTTATTCTTTCTGGTGTTTCATACTTATATATTGTCACTACCGGTTTTTCTTCTTGAGTTCTCGACTTGAGTCTTTTTGGCCCAAAGAGAATCTCTTGCCCTTTGGCTATCTGTTGAACAATTTCAAACAACATGAAGTCTTGCTATATTATAGACATTAGCAGTTTGATCCAGCTCTAGAACTGCCCCGGAGTGAAGTGGTTAAAACCATTCCAAAATAGAATTTTGTCACGAGAGCAGCTCTATCTGTGTCATTTCAAACTTGAACTGTCAGATTCTTTACTCCACCTCAGTGAACAGTCGCTCCGGAGATTTCTCCTTCTGCTCGGTTCATTTCTCGGTTTAAAAGTGTTTTCTCGCTTGGATTTAACCGAGAATAGTTTTATTTAACCATAAAACCGTTCGGTTCAAGCTCTTTCTGTGGTAACCGTAAGTAAACGAAGGTTTTGTCTGTTGGAACTTGTAAGTTATCGGTTCGGTTTTGAACCGATCAGTGGATTTAAAACTCATTTAAAACTAAAGTTACTATTTTAGAGTGCGGTTCCGGTTCTTATCGATTCTAAAAAAAGCGGATTTATTACGGTTTTTCCAATACCCGTATTAATGACGGTTAGGAACCGATAAAGGTGTCTTGCCTAGCACTGCCGTTAAAAGGCAAGTTTTTGGTTAGGCTGGCATTATGTCTGAGAAACCCAAAGAAAACCGGCCCACTGGGTTTCAACACTGTGATGTTTGTGGGAAGTCTTTGCCAAGGCTGACCCACACACACATGTGTTTATTGTCTGGGGTTTGACCACCTCCAGTCAGACTGCCAGGTATGTAAGAATTTCCCTGCAGCCACCCTGGAAAAAGATTGGGCAGGCTCAGGAGCGAGGAAACAAAGTCCGCTGACCCGGATGGCCAGCCCGGTTCGGTGCCAACCGAACCAGAGGAATCCCTCTGACCAGGGCCAGACTTCCTCGGGCAAAGAAAAGCTGGTTCTGAGGAACCAATTCCAGTAAAGAAAACAAGAAAATCAGCAGGTCTGGAGTCAAAATTCCTTCTCCAACTGCTGCAGAGATAACAAAAGCCATACAAATTGTCCAGTCACTGTCTCAGGGTCCGTCCGAACCACCACTATCTGGTAAAAGGTCGGTTCGTCTGGTCCCAGTGGTTCAGGATTATGATATTGAGGAATTTTATGAACCAGAGGAGGGGAGGAGGATTATGAACAGTATGAATGTGGCTGGGAAGGTCTGGTGTGCCCATTGAACAGGACATCTCCCCAGACAGACCTTTAGAATTTCCCCCTATGCTGTCTGAGTCCCCATCTCATTTTATGTTTTATAAAAAAGTTGCTGAAACCCTCCAGCTTCCTTTAGAAGAGGCTGTGGATGAGCAAGAGGAGCCTGATTTTGTAGAAATGATGGATATTCCAGAGTCTAGGAAATTGTGTATTCCTTTACATAAGTCTTTTAGGAAACAAACAATTAAAATTTTAAAAGCTCCTAATTCTGTGCGTCCTGTAGATAAAAAGATGGACAGAAGGTATACATTGTCAGGCCCTGATACAGAATTCCTTTCTCAGCAATGCAGTCATGTAGGGGTAGTTCAGGCTGCTGCCTGTGATAAAGCTAATATTCCTTGGCTACATCCTCCTGACAAGGATTCCAGGAAGATTGATGCCATGGCAAAAAAACAGTATATGGCAGCCTTTCTGGGACTCAGGCAAGCAAATTATATGGCTTATGTAGCTAGGTATCAGAAATCTAGATGGGATACTGTTATGCAATTGGCCAAGCAGGCCCATGGCCAGCTGGCTAGTGAACTAGAACAGGTGGCTGCTGATGGCATTGAAGCCTCTAAGGTTCAGTTTCATGCTGCTGTGGATGTTAATGATGTTTCCTCTAGGATCGTGGCCATATCTGTAGCTTTTCGTAGGTTGGCCTGGCTCAGGTGTACTAGTTTATCACAGGATACCCAGACTAAGGCTATGGATTTTCCTGTGGTGGGAAATTCTCTGTTTGGAGAGCAGACAGAGAATTACATGAAGAAGATGGATGAACATAGGACTACTTACAAGAGTGCCCAGGCTAAGGAGCGGCAAGCCACTTCTCAAAGGCATGCCCCAGGGGTAGGGGTAGAGCCTTTTCACAGGCCTTTCTACCAGACTCAGGCCTCCTCTTCCCTATGCTCAGAGGGCTTCTTCAGAGGCAGGGGCAGGCCAGAGGGGTGGGCAGACCTCCCACCCCCAGCCTAAAGCTCCTGCGAAACAGGCACCCTGATGGGGTGCCCAGGGCCAATTCTCCTGTACCAGTGGGGGGCAGGCTGGCTTACTTCAGTCAGAGGTGGGCTTCTTTAACCTCAGACAAGTGGGTTCTGGAAGTAGTAAGCCAGGGTCTGGTTCTCAGCTTCAAAAAGTTTCCCAAGTTGAGAAGCAGACTTTTCACCTGCAAGTGCTTCAGAGACCCTCGCTCTGGAAACAGAGGTCTCATCCCTGTTAGCTCTCAGAGCAGTAGAAGGGTTCCTCCTGCATCAGGGCAGGGGTCTGTATTCAGATACTTCCTTACCCAAAAAGACAGGAGAATGGCGGCCATTTTAGATCTCAGATATCTGAACAAGCATCTTCTGAAACCAAAGTTCAAAATGGTAACTCTGGCAATGATTTTACCTTCCCTAAGGCCAGGGGACTGGCTAGCCTCCCTGGACCTCAAGGATGCCTATTTCCATGTCCTAATCAGAAGATCCCATCAAAGTACCTCAGATTCAGAACTGCCTCAGGTCATTACCAGTTCAGAGCAATGCCCTTGACCTTACCTCTGCTCCAAGGTATTCACAAAGTGTCTAGCAGTGGCCCACTTAAGGAGGCAGAGGATTGCTGTTTTCCCTATCTAGGCGACTGGCTCATTGTAGGCCAGTCCCAGAACAGGTAAAATCTCACCTGCAGGTCACCCAGCAGCTTCTCACCTCCCTGGGTTTCTGCTAAACCTACCAAAGTTGGTTCTGGAACCAGTCCAGGTACTCACCTTTATAGGGGCAGAATTGGACACAAAGCTAGCCAGAGCCTTTCTTCCCCCAGAAAGGGTAAGGAATTTAGTGGCTCTGGCCTCTTCCTTCACTCTGCAGGTCTCTTGACCAGCAAGACACTTTCTGCAGCTCCTGGGGCACATGGCTGCATCCACAGCTGTTGTGCAGGGAGCCAGATTTCAGATGAGAGACATTCAGTTTCACTTGAGAACCTTTTGGTCTCAGAGAGAGACCCCTTTCAAGTTGGTCTCAGTGACTCGAACCTTGATCCTAGCTCTCCAGTGGTGGCAGGATCAGAGCAATTTAAGGCGGGGTCCCCTTCATTTCCCTTCTCACGACTTGACTCTCACTACAGATGCTTCCCTTCTGGGTTGGGAGCCCACATGGGCGACCTTTCCACTCAGGAGTTTGGTCCCCCCAGGAATCTCTGCTCCACATCAATTTGCTGGAACTCAGAGATGTCTTTTTAGCTCTTCAAGCTTTTTCTGCATCTGTCCACGACAAGGTGATACAAGTCAGAACAGACAACACCACAACAATGTGGTACATCAACAAACAGGGGGGCACTCGGTCTTCGGCCTTGTGCACCGAGGCAATGAAGTTGTGGTCTCTGGCCTATTCCCTGAACACTTCCCTCATAGCAGTTCATCTTCCAGGGAAGGACAATGTCCTAGCGGATGCCCTCAGCAGGATTTCCCAGGGCCATCACGAATGGTCCCTGGATCCTCAAGTGCTGGGGATAGTTTTTGCCAGGTGGGGCATCCCTCAGATAGATCTTTTTGCAGCCCCAGACAATCACAAACTTCCTCTGTTCTGTTGCAGGCCTCCAGTGCTGGGCTCAGTTCCCCTGGATGCCCTTCTTCTGGATTGGGAGGGGAAGTTCCTCTATGCTTTCCCCCTTTCCTCTCCTATTCAAAGTACTAGTCAAAATCAGATCTCAGCCTTGCAGGGTGATTCTGATTGCCCCGGATTGGGCCAGGCAGCCCTGGTACCCACTCCTTCTGTCTCTGACAGTCCATCTTCCCCTGTGCCTCCCAGGAATCACAATCTGTTGACTTGTGCCCAGGGAAGGGTTTGGTATCGGACCTCAAATCCCTCAACCTCAAGGCCTGGCTCTTGAGGAGTTAGAGTTTGCTGATTTACACCTCTCTCAGGGTGTTCTTGAGATCCTAAGGGCTTCCAGAAAGCCTTCCACTAGGGCTACTTATAGTTCTAAATGGAAAAGGTTTTCCATTTGGTGTGCTAGGAAAAATGTTTCCCCAGAATCTGCTGAATTGCCCATTTTGTTAGATTACATGGTACATCTTAATTCCTTGGGTCTCAGACCAGCTACCCTGAGAGTTCATTTGGCAGCTGTGTCTGCTTTTGTGTCAGCAGGAAAGTCATCCCTCTTCCTCTCATCCTGTGTTTTCCAAGTTTTTAAGGGATTGCTCCATACTAATTCTCCTTTCGGGAACCGCCCCGCTTGGGACCTTAATGTTTGCATTGCCCAGTTAATGCAACCCCCTTTTGAACCTCTGTCTTCTGCAGAGCTTAAGTACCTAACTTGGAAAACTGTTTTTCTAGTGGCTATCACCTCTGCCAGACGCATAAGTGAATTGCGAGCCTTGTCAGTGGAGACTGACTTTATTTCTTTCCACAGGGATAAGGTAGTCCTTAGGACTAATAGGAAGTTTTTGCCTAAGGTGGTTTCAGATTTCCATCTTAATCAATCTCCCTTCCAGTATTTTTCACTGATCACTCCTCTTCGGGTGAGAGGAGGTTGCACAGCCTGGATGTTAAGAGAGCTCTTAGTTATTATATAGAGCGTACCAAAGGTCACAGGTTCGAATCCCTCTAACTTTTCCTTACCTATGGTGAAGTTGGGAAAGGCAACCCTGCCACTAAGAGATCAGTAGCCAGGTGGATTGTCTCTTGTATCCAATTTTGTTATCAGAAAGTGGGCAGAGCCCCAGTTTGAAGGCTCATTCTACCAGGGTACAGCTGTGTCTCTAGCTGCTGTCAGAGATATCCCTTTATTAGAGATTTGCCAGGCTGCTACTTGGAAAACGGTAACACTTTTACCAAGCATTACTCCCTGGATGTCCAGGCCAGGAGAGATGCTGGTTTGGCACAGTTGTTCTTCAGAGCCTATTCCCCAAGTAGGTTCTGCCTCTCCTCCATGGAGGTACTGCTGTGTATTTTGCTAATTGTCTATAATATAGCAAGACTTCATGTTGTTTGAAGAAAAATTACTCACCTTAGTAATGTTGTTTCTTCTAATGGAGTCTTGCTATATTATAGACCTCCCAACCTGCCCTCTCAGAACCTCTACTTGGTGGGTGCGGCAACTTAGTGTGGCACTACTTATGTATTGTTAGCATTTTGTCCCTTTGGGACTTTGGGGTGTGTATGTGTACGCGTGTGTGTGTTTTATTATACTTATGTTCCATTTCATATTATTAGAATGGTGTTGTATTTCTGGTCCCCTGACTTGAGTCTTGGGTGTTGGGACCATCAATGGTTGTTGTTATTTAGGTAGCCATTTGGCTAGTATAGGTTACAGCTTCCACACAGACCTTAGTGGGTTTGGCTCGTAAAGATCTGACAGTTCAAGTTTGAAATGACACAGATAGAGCTGCTCTCGTGCCAAAATTCTATTTTGGAATGGTTTTAACCATTTCACTCCGGGGCAGTTCTAGAACTGGATCAAACTGCTAATGTCTATAATATAGCAAGACTCCATTAGAAGAAACAACATTACTAAGGTGAGTAATTTTTTCTTCCATGCTATAGTATATTAGTTAGTTTGCTCATAAGAATCTGATGGTTACACTGGGAAGTACCACAGGCAGAGGTTTGAAAACCGAGCTCGAGCTCAACGTTCTATGCTTCTGCATAGAGTTAACTCTTTCCTCTCCGGGGCAGTTCAAGTGCTGGGGCTAACTGCTATATGTCTGAATACAGCAAGACTCTATTAGAAGAAACAACATTACTATGGTGAGTAATTTTTTATTTCATGCCCACCCCCCTCAGCGGGGTTCGCTGCAGGGGGATGCCTTCTCGAGGCTGTGGACCCAAGGCCTCTTTCTATGCCTTTCCTCCATTTTCCTTGATCCACAAGGTGCTTCTCAAGGTGAGGAGGGCGCAGGTGATCCTGGTAGTCCCAGACTGGCCCTGCCAGTTCTGGTATCCAGATCTCCTTAGCCTCAGCAACAGGCTCCTGAGGCGTCTTCTAGCACTCCCAGACCTGATCTCAGTCAAGCAGGGGAAGGTATTCCATCCGGACCTTCAGTCCCTGCACCTCACAACCTGGTACCTGAGTGGCTAGAGTTCCAGGCTTTGGGTCTCTCCCAGGATGTACTCACAGTAGTGGAAGCATCCAGAAACAAGTCGACCAGGAAGTGCTAGACCTTCAAATGGAAAAGGTTTTCCATTTGGTGTCAGGGTAAGGGCCTGGACCCTCTGTCCTGCCCTGTTGCTAGCATTTTAGACTTCCTTTGGTCTCTGTCCAAAGAGAGTCTTCGGTCTTTGACCCTTAAGGTGCACCTGTCAACCATCTCTGCTTACCGGGCATGGGCCGGTCAGCATACGGTGTCACAGGAGAAGGTGGCCTGGCACTTTTTCAAGGGCCTAGATCACATATCCCCTCCGGTGTGTGAACCTCCATCTCCATGGGATTTACTGCTGGTTTTGACAAAATTCATGGGTCAGGCCATTCGAACCAATGCACAAATGTGAGCTATCACACTTGTCGTGGAAGATGGTCTTCCTGGTGGCTGTCACGACAGCCGGAAGGACCGGGACTCTCCAAGCACTTTCGGTGGAGTCTCCTTACCTGGTCTTCCACAGGGACAAGGTTGTCCTGCGTCCCCACCCGAAATTCCTCCTGAAGGTGGTATCAGAGTTTCACCTTAATCAGGTATTGACTCTGCCTGTGTTCTACCCGAACTACACCTTGTATGCCGAGTACAGGCTCCATACTTTGGACCTGAGACAAGCTCTCTCCTATTACAAGGAGTGAATGGCAGAAATTCGGGGAGAGGTTTGCCAGTTGTTTGTCACCTACGCTGAAGCCGCTTCTGGCAGACCTGCAGCAAAGCAGACGATTGGCAGATGGATTACATCTTGCATTGATCTCTGCTATAGGTTTCTCAGGTAGGGAACCTCCCGCAGGGCTAAGGGCTCATACCACCTGCCATACCGCTGCATCGGTGGCTGCTTCCAGGGACATTCCTATCCAGGAAATCTGCCGGGCTGCTACCTGGAAGACAGCAAACACCTTCATCACCCACTACCACATTGACCTTGAATCACTCCAGGATGCTGGTTTCGGGGCCTCAGTTCTCTGGTCTCTGTTCCCAAAGTAGGGGGTGTGCTCCTTGCCTCCCTTCTCGCGGAGAACTGCTGTAACCTGTTTTTACAGATTGTCCTGTTCCATCACATTTTACCACTAGAAATTTGCAAGGGGCTAGACTTGAATATTGACAGGGAGCACGCACAGAGGTAGAGGACTCTGCTGAGGTCCGACAGTCCTCATATTCAGGGGAGCCACAGGATAATACGGGCCAAACTGGAGGAATCCGAAGGCAGTATTCAGACTTTTTCAAAACTACAGTTGAACCTGATAGACACAGGAATGCAGTACGCCTACGTTACGGGGGGTGGGGTGGGACTGGAGGACTTGCCTGATGAGTCTTTATTGCAAAACAGCTGTTAAAGGAAAGCATGGGGTTTCTAGATACAGACCTGTATGCATTAATTCATACTCCTTGGGAGGTCTTTTGCAATATTAGTTTTAAGAAACCTATAGCTTTGGAAACTTTTTGGACACAGTATCATGAACCTAAATCCACTCCATTATGGTCTCCATTCACAGCTATCTCACTGACCAAGCCAGCATTTGAAACTACAGATGTGTTCAAGAATGAAGGCATCAGTGTCGTGGATGTCTTATGTTGGCTAAAACAGAAATGTGAGGTCCTGGGTAACCCCAAACTATTATTAAACTCTGAAAACATTTGGACTAGGGGTGGAGTTTAAGGGTACATCTGCCACAAACAGAGTCTGGACTGTAGCACCTTCCTAATTGTTTATACCTTGGGAAGGATAAAGGCCATCATTTTTTACCAAGAACAACTCAAGGCCTGCTATCGTTGTGGGTCCAGGACACATCTTAGCAGCACCTGCAGCACAGTCCGATGTGGGCTTTGTTCCGAACTAGGTCACCTGAGTGCCCTCTGTCAAAACCACAAGATGTAATCTATGTGAAGAATATGAGCAGTCATATAGAACCTACCCATGAGCAGCTAATAATAAGAATGACCTCTTTAATCGGGTGGAACAAGAGATCTTACTTCGAGAGGGCTCTTGCAGTAGTTAATTACATATAGGACTGACGCCGGCCGTGGCGCAGGACCTCAGAAAAAAAATTTCTAGCTAGCAGTCCCTGGCGAGGGACAGCCCCCACGTCAGGTGACTGGCGTTATACGACGTCGGTATAAAGGGAGTGGTCCCGGACGCCCGCCTTCCAGTTCTTTCCCGCCGTCAGCTCGTGCAGCACCTCACGGTGAAGTTCCTATCGCTCAGTCCTGTTACTTTGTCGGTTTTTACGAAAAGTTTCAGTATTTTTGTCTTTTATATTTTCTGTCGTCAGGTGAACATCGGTATATGTCGTCCCCTTCAAAAAATAAGTGCGACTTGTGCGGCGCCCAACTGCCTCACAAAGACGGTCACTCCCTCTGCCTTTTCTGTTTAGGCCCCGACCACGCGGTCGACAAGTGTCCGTACTCGCCTACATTTCAACGCTGCCACCCGCAGACGATGCCAGCAGTCTCTCGGCCCATCTCCTCAAGAAGAAGATGTCCGCGATGGAGAAGGAGTTGAAGAAACTTGACAGGCGCCGACCTCCCCTGAAGGGCACAAGAAGCGGGACAAGGAAAGGCACCGGGAGAAGGCCTCCTCCTCCGCGACTCCAGCCGGAGTCACGGGCAAAGTAACATTCCTTCCGGGGGATCACCCAGCGGCAGCCTCCAAGGCTTTGGAGGAGGTGTCGGCCTGCCCGTCGGGTTCGCGTTCGAGCTCGCCGGGTGCCTCCGTGCAAAAGGAGGCTCCAGCCCCCAGTACCGCCGCAGGTTTGCGGCCTACTGGTCAGGGCGCCTCCCATAAGCCGGACGTCGGCCCTCTGACGCTCCACCGAGACGGGCCGCCAGACGCTCAATTTTCTCGGGCGACGCACAGCAGTGTCCCCATCGGACCGGCCTCTTCCCATCCTTGTGTCTCTCTGACGAGGGACCCCCGTAGTCGGACGCCGGCTCCTCTGGCGTCCACCGGGATTCGGCCCCTAAGTCACATGTTGGCTCCTCCGACGTGCACCGGGCCTCGGAGCCTACGGCAGACCCTGCTTCGTCTGTCGTACCAGGTTCCCCGCAGCCTTCACTGCCATCAGGGGAGCCCGAGTCCCCCCTGCCCGACCCCGGGGATTTTCTCCTCCGTCCCCGGACGAGGCTGGGATCCTGGACTACCGTCCGATGCGTCTTCCCTAGAGCCGGATCTGACGGCTCCTGGCGCGCGCCCGCGCGGCTCCCCGCGCTGGCCCTAACACCGGCCCCCTGGCCCGGTTCTGACACGGCCCCTCCGACGCGGCGGGGGATATTCCTCTTCCATGGGGCCCTCCAACCCACGGGCCTATCACGGTTGATCCGCCCGTGGAGTACCCGGCTGGGCCGTCTGCTCCGGCAGCTCCTCCAGTGCCTGGGTATCTGCCGTCCTATCCAATTCCGGTTTTCCCAGGTCCACAGTATCCTGCGCCGCAGTACCCGGCGCCGACTCCTCCTCCGACGCAGTACCCGGCTCTGGTATTCCCGCAGCCGGGTTACGGATACTCTCCCTACGGATTTCATCTGTACAACTATCCCTCCTCCTCCCACCCCTAGGCCGCCGGTGGATCTCCAGGAGACTCTTGCCTCCTGGTGGGCTGAGGCCAAGGCTCAGCTCACCAAGGAAGTCGAGAGCCGTCTTACGGTGACGGTGCCACCACCGGCTCCCATACGCCCCAAACAGAACACTCCCTCTCCACCTCCGGATTCCCGGGCTTTGCCCTCGGGATCCAGAGAGGGGCAGGACACGCGTCCTGGGATTCCCCCTAAGGAACCTGTTCCTCCCCTAGGCAACATAGAGAGTCTTACTCTGCTTCAATCCTCTTCTTCTTCTCTCTCGGACTCTCGGAGGCCTCCGATGGGAGTTCGAGAAAGATGACCACGCTCTCCGTCCAAGCCCGGCGAGGTCTCGGAGGATCCTTCCTTCCGCGGAGTTGCTCAGGAAGATCCAGGAATTCCATCAGTGGCGTTCCTTGAGCCAGATCCTCAGCGGATTAAACTCGCGAACATCTGGACTTGCCCATTCACGGCTCCTACTGTATGCCACCCTGGATTGGGCCTCACGCCTCCTGTTTCCACTATTTAGAAACAACCGTCGGCTGCTTACTTCATTGGAAGTCCAACAGGCTGTACAGGCTCCAGAGGGTGTAGACTTTTTAGACTCTCGCCCCGTGCAGACTCGGGTTGTGATTAGCGCCATCCACGGTCAGTCAGCACACCAAACATTTGAGCTTGTCTCCCTGGATAAGGAATCTAGCCTTCTGGATCAGTATGGAAGGAAGATCTATGCTTCTTCCACACTGGAATTAGGGCCTAAATTATGTAGCACATATGGGGATTACCAGAAGGCTGTCCTTACCAGGCGGAATCAAGATTGACTCCTTGCCTGACTCCAAGTCAAGCAGGAGTTAGCTGCCTGGTCCGTTCTCCTGTTTCGGCCAGTGTCATATTCTGAGGGCGACCTACGATGCAGTGGACACCGCAGGACGGAGCTCTGTGTTCGCTGCAAGTCTTCGGCGTCATGCATGGCTCCGTGTGTCGAGTCTGGTCCCGGAGGTGCAGTCAGCAATTCAGAAAGCACCTTTCAGGGTTCTTTGCTTTTGGGTGATGTCAAGGACATCATCACTGACTGCAGGAGAAGGGATGGCCCTTCAATCTGTTGATTCAATGTACTGTCCCATCACAGTGCATCCCTTTTCATGAGCGGCCGGCCTCAAAGCGAAACCTCAGGAAGGCGGACCTGCTAAGCATACAGGCCCCCACAGCTGCCAGGCCCCCGCCGCCCAAAAAAGCAGCAGGTGCCCCAGCTGCGGCGCTGCCTCACACCACCTGACTCCTTCCCTCTCCCACCGCCTCCGGACGTCCCGGAGGAACCGGTAGGAGGGAGGTTCTCCCTCCACCTTCCGGGTTGGGAGAGGATAACATCGGATTCATGGGTGCTTCAGATCATAGCAGAGGGGCACTCCATAGAGTTTCTGCAGAAACCTCCACGTCGCCCCCCTCTGAACTCCTCTTACTCAAGGGACCATCTTCCTTTGGTCGGGGAAGAAATCTCTGCTCTCCTTGCGAAGCAGGCTATAGAGCCCATCCCCCCTCACCTCCACGGGACGGGTTACTATTCCCATTTCTTCCTCGTACCAAAGAAGACGGGAGATCTCAGACCCATTCTCGATCTCAGCTCCCTGAACCTATATGTGGAATACAAGAGGTTCAGGATGCTCTCCCTTCCAACCCCTTGCCCCTGCTTCGGCCGGGCCAATGGCTTTGTGCACTGGATATGCAGGATGCATACCTGCACATCCCCATTCGCCCTTCGCATCGAAACTACCTCAGGTTTGCGTTCCAGGGGGACCGCTGCCAATTCCGGGCGCTCCCTTTTGGTCTTTCCTCAGCTCCCCGAGTCTTTACCAAATGCCTGGCGGTGGTAGCGGCCCACCTGCGTACTTTGGGAGTTCAGGTTTTTCCCTACCTGGACGACTGGCTTCTGGCGGCCCCGTCCAGGGAGGAACTCCTGCATTTTCTCTTCCTCACCCAGCAGGTTTTCACTGGCCTGGGTATCACCATCAACCATTCCAAGTCTCACCTGGATCCTTCACAGAGGCTCCAGTTCATCAGGGCAATCCTCGACACGACAATGTGCAAGGCCTTCCTGCGTCCGGACAGGGGGGCCTACCTCCAGTCCCAGATTTCCTTCCTATCGGAACACAGGAGGGTTCCGGCAAGGTCGGTGCTCCGTCTACTGGGGCTTATGGCGGCGGCCATCCCGACGGTTCCGTGCGCGCCTCCACATGAGAATCTCTCAGTGGACTCTCCGATCTCAGTGGGATCAACGGGTAGACGACCTAGATCATCTGGTTCTGATCTCCTCGCCGATGGTAAGAGACTTGCAGTGGTGGATGATTCGAGAGAACCTATTCCGGGGGTCCCCTTTTTTCATCCTCCCCCCGATCAGACTCTGACCACGGACGCTTCAGGCGAAGGTTGGGGAGCCCATCTGGGTCCTCACCGAACTCAGGGCCTATGGTCAAAGTTGGAGTTAGTTCTCCACATCAACATGCTCGAGCTTCGAGCAGTGCTGTATGCTCTCCAGGCCCTTCACCAATACATCCTTCCCAGTCACCTAGCTGTCCCAAACGGACAACATGTGCGTGCTGTGGTACATCAACAAGCAGGGAGGGACTCGGTCCTACCCGATGTGCAGGGAAGCGATGAGGGTTTGGGAATGGGCAACGCTTCACAACCTTCACCTCACGGCGATCCATGTTTCCGGAATCGACAGTGTCCTGGCAGACAGGCTAAGTCACTCGTCGGCTCTACCACACGAGTGGGAATTAGACGAAAAAGTTCTAAAAAGCATCTTCCAGATTTGGGGGACTCCTCAGGTAGACCTGTTCACCTCCTCCCAAAATGCAAAGCTTCCAATCTTTTGCTCGCTCGCTCCAGAGCGAGGCACTTTCTGGAGCGACGCTCTATCTCTAAGCTGGAAGGACAGATTCGTCTATGCTTTTCCCCCAATTCCTTTGGTCCCTCGTGTGCTGCAGAAGCTTGCTTTGGAAGGAGCGAGAATGATTCTGATCACTCCTTTCTGGCCCAGGCAAATTTGGTTCTCTCTTCTACAACAGTATTCAGAGGTTCCTCCTCTTCCTCTTCCTCTATCTCCGGGATTGCTGACCCAGGATCAGGGGACCCTGGTCCATCCGGGACTCAAGTCCCTTCAACTTCATGCATGGCTCCTGCAGACATAGCTCAATCTCATTTTCGCGTTTCTTCGAAGGTGGCCGAGATTGTGGTGGAGGCTAGAAAACCCTCTACTAGGTCCACCTACGCCATGAAATGGAAAAGATTTTCCATCTGGGCTGCGTCCAGGAACGTGGAGCCCTTTTCCTGTCCTGTGACCTTTCTACTTGAGTACATGTGTCATCTTTTCGACCTGGGTCTCAGTCACTCCTCTTTGACAGTCCATATGGCGGCTATTTCAGCCTACCATGTCCCTTTCACTGATAAGGCATTTGCCCAGCTGGAGGTATCCAAAACTTTCCTTAGAGGGGTCCTTCATCTCAGGCCCCCTGTCCGGACTTTAGCTCCCCCTTGGGACTTAAACTTTGTCCTCGAGAAACTTACCCTTCCTCCCTTTGAGCCTGCGGCTTCCGCAGACTTGAAGTTTTTATCGTGGAAGACGCTCTTCTTGGTGGCCATTACTTCTGCTCGTATAATTTCGAGCTCAGGCCTGATGTGCAAAATCCCTTATCTGATTTTCTACCAGAGCGAGTAGCCCTTCGCACGAATCCTAAGTTTCTCCCGAAGGTGGTAGCGGAATCTACCCTAAATCAGTCTATTGAATTACCTGCCTTCTTCACGCAGTACTCCAATCAAGGAGAATACCTGCTCCATACCATGGATGTTCACAGGATTCTGAGATACTACACCAATAGGACGAAGGATCTCAGAAAGTCTGATCAGTTGTGTTTGTGAGAAGGCAATGCTGTCTCTAAGCAATGCCTATCAAAATGGTTGGCCCATTGCATCACTTTCTGTTATGACAAGTACAACAAGACCCTACCGGGTCAAGTCAGAGGTCACTCCACTTGTGGAGTAGCAGCCTCTGCGGCTTGTTTCAAGAACGTGTCTGCGGCAGACATCTGTGCTGCCGCCACTTGGACTTCCGTCCGCACCTTTACTAAACATTACAGTTTGGACATTGCCTCTCGCCGCAGAGCAGGCTTCAGGTTAGCTGTCTTGCAAGGCCTCCTTTCTTGAGGCACACAAGGTTTTCCTTGCTACTTCTTGGAGTAGTACCTCCTCCCGGTGCCTTTTCTTTTGTTCCAGACTGCTTGGAATTCTGTCCTATATGTAATTACCTACTGCAAGAGCCCTCTCGAAGTAAGATAGTACAGTTACGTGAAACTTACCGTTACAGTAGATCTTGAGAGGCTCTTGCAGTAAAAACTCTGCTCCGCCCTCCATGCCCCTAGGCTTTTTCAGCTCCTTTTCCATCGAGAAATATCTGCTCTCTTCGTCCCGGCGTTCCGGCCTGTAGCGGAAAGAACTGGAAGGCGTACAGGAGGACCGCCTTTATACCAATCGCCGATGACGCCGGTCACCCTGACGGGGCGGTCCCTCGCCAGGACGTGCTAGCTAGAAATTTTTCATAGGGTCCTGCGCACCGGCTGGCGTCAGTCCTATATGTAATTACCTACTGCAAGAGCCTCTCTCGAAGATCTATTGTTATGGTAAGTTCTTACGTAACTGTACTTTTTACATCAGTAGAGTGCAACGTATGGGCCCAAGGCATAATTGCAGTAGACCTAAGATGCCACCCCCCCAGCCCAGACCCCCTCAGATCCCTAGCAGAACAGTAAACAGCCTCAGCCTGCGATAGTCCCTCAGTAGGATGAGTTGGATGTGGATGTTGCCACAGCAGAGTCTGGACTCCCCAGTCCAGACCTTTTTCCTGTGCTGAAACGGGCAAACCCAGGGGTTACACCTCTAGAGGAGGAGGAGGTAGGTGCCTCTACTTCGCCTGGAATATCCCAGCCTAACCCTCAGTCACAGGACCTGATGGGAGACACAGCAAGACATGCTGACACTGATGTCTCAGCGCCATTAGTTAAGGACCGTGAAATGCCTCCTCACTTAACCCCGATTACAGAAACTCTGCAGAGGGTGACATGCAGGATCCGTCTGAGGTCAACCGAAAACTAAACTGCCTAAATAAGATTTGGTTTCTCTTGAGAATTATTTCACTGTGCTGTCGACCTCAAGAGAGTGGGGTGACACGGGTGAAGAATCTGATGCTTCTTCAGTAGATCTTACTTCGAGAGGGCTCTTGCAGTACGTAATTTACAAATAGGACTGAAGCCGGCAGGTGTCAGGACCCCATGAAAAAATTTCTGGCTAGCAGTCTCTGGCGGGGGACCACCCCCACGTCAGATGACCGACTTCAGGCGCATATCAGTATAAAGGCGGTCCCACGCCTGCCTTTCTAGTTCTTTCCCGCCGTAAGCTCGTGCAGCGTCTCGCGGTTAAGTTCACTGCTTCGTAGTCGATCGTCAGTGGTTTTACCGCCTATTTTCAACCTTTTCTTCAATTATCGTCAGCCTTACCTACATCTGCCGTGTATGTCGTCCCCGACTCCCTTCGAGCACAAAAACAAGTGCAATTCTTGCGGCGCCTAGCTCCCGCACAAGGACAGACATTCCCAGTGCCTTTTTTATCTAGGTCCCGATCATCCCGTTGAGAAGTGCCAGCTCTACCAGCAGTTTAACGCGGCCACCCGAAAGTGGAGGCAGCAATCCCTGGAGGCCCACATTCTTAAACTCAAAATGACCTCCATGGAAAAGGAGCTGAAAAAACTCAGGCGGGCTTCTACTTCTCCAGAGGGCCACCACAAGAAGAAGCACCAGGACCAGGTCTCCTCTTCAGTGGTCACCGCGGCCTCGGCTAAGGTCGCAGTGCTGCAGGTAACGCCTTCCCCGGGGGATACCCGGGGGAGGCAGTTCCATGGCGGCCGTCTTGGAGGCTTCCAAGGCGGCGTCAACCCTACTTTCGAGCTCGCACTCAGGCCCCTCGGGAGCCTCCGGGTCTAAGGAGGCAGCTGCTCCCAGTAAGGCTGCCGCCGGGCAGCCTTCTGGTCCGAGCAGCCCCGATAAGTCAGACGTCTGCTCCTCGTGACGCCCGCCCGGGTAAGGCCGTTAAGACGCCCGACGCTCCGGGGCAGCGCACAGCCTCCAAAGTACCCGCCAAGGCCGCCCCTCCTTCACGGCCTTCGTCGGGCACTGGGTCCGATAAGTCAGACGCCGGCTCTTCCGACGTCCACCCAGATCCCGTCGATAAGACGGACATCAGCTACTCCGACGTCCACTCGGCATTAGAGTCAACACTGGACCCTTCGGGCCTCTCCGTCGTCCCGAGCTCGCCACAACGCTTGTTGCACTCCGAGGCGCCAGCATCTCTTTTGTTGGCCCCTGAGGATGATAATCCTTCTTCCCCGGGTGACACGGAGGAGGTGAGTATGCTGCCGTTGGGTCTCCCTCCCGCTGGGCCGGATGACCCAACGCCAGATTCTTGGACGCCGACACCAGCCTATCCGATGCCCGACAACATCCCATTGCCGGATGCCGCCCCTACACCGGGCCTGCTGCCCACCAGGCCTTTTCCGGGGCCCTCTGCTCCTGCAGATCCCCCGGTACCTGGGTATCCGACACCGTCCTACCCAGGCCCGCAGTATCCGGCACCTCAGTATCTGACGCCGGCCTACCCGACGCCACAGTACACGGTGCCCCAGTACCCGACGCCAGGCTTCCTGCCATTGGGAAAATGGATACGCGCCTTACGGATACCCTCAGTATCCATACTGACCCCTCAGCCGCCGGTGGACCTGAAGGAGACTCTGGCTTCCTGGTGGGCCAAGGCTCAGCTCACCAGCGAGGTAGAGAGACGTCTTCCGACGCCGGTTCCTGTTCCGGACCCCCTACGTCGGAGGCATGAGACCCCCATTCCCCCCCTCCGGATACCAAAGACGAGTCCTCCGGTTCCAGGGTAGGGCAGGATACGCTTCCCTGAGGGCTTCCCAAGGGGTCCGTTCCTCCCCTGTCCTGGGAGGAGGAGTCTTTTTCCCCTTCATCCTCCTCGGATGCCTCAGACGGTCGTTCCAGTCCGGACGACGAGCCACGCACTCCGTACAAGCCCAGGCCAAGGACTCCTCCGAAGTCTCCTCCAGAGGATGCTTCCTTTATGGAGTTCCTATGTAAAATCCAGGCAGTTCATCAGTGGCATTCCTTGGAACCGGATCCACAGCATAAGAAACTTGCTGCGCACCAGGATCTGCCCGAGACCGCTCCTATCCTGGTGCCACCCTGGATTCAGCCTCATGCCGACCTTGTCTCCACTGTTTAGAAGCAACCGTCAGCATTAGCCCCCCTTCCTAGGAAGTCAGATAGGCTTTATCAGGCTCCAGTGTGTGTCGACTCTTTAAATTCACACCCTCGAGCTGATTCGGTCGTGATTAGTGCCGCTCACAGCCAGACGGCTAACCCTAAGCACTTGAGCTCGTCACCACCCGACAAGGAATCCCACCTTCTGGATATGGGAAGAAGGTCTGTGCTTCTTCCACTCTGGGTATAAGAGCTCTGAGTTACGTTGCTGAGTGGGGGATTACCAGAAAGTGATCCTTAGCGAGGTGGAGGCTAAATTGGACTCCCTTCCTGAGTCTCAGACGAAGCGGGGAGTGGCTGATGTAGTCTGGTCTGCGCATTCGTACAGTCAGCACATGCTTTGTGCCACGTATGACGCAGTGGACGCTGCTGGTCGGAGTTCGGCTTTCGCCGTGGGTTTGTGGCGTCGTGCCTGGCTCCAGGTGTCAGGTTTGGTCCCGGAGGTGCAGTTTGCTATCCAGGACGCACCCTTCAGGGGTTCATTGCTGTTCGGTGGCGATGTCAAAGACATCATCACCGATCTGCAGGAGAAGGGTACTGCACTGAAGTCTGTCTACTCCATGTACAGACCCCCTCAGGCTCAACGTCGTCCCTTTCGCAGACATTCTCAGCAAAAGGCGAAACCTCAGGGAAAGCGGGCCAACAAACATCGGGCACCTCTGGCTGCCAAGCCCTTCCCCCCGCCCAAAAAAGCAGTGGGAGCTTCAGCCGCGACGTTGCCCCACACCTCCTAACTCCTTTCCTCTCCCACAGCCTCTGGGCTTTCCAGAGGAACCAGTAGGAGGGAGATTCTCCTTCCATCTACCGGGTTGGGAGAGGATCACTTCAGACACTTGGGTGCTCCAGCTAATTGCAGAAGGACACTCAATAGAGTTTCTTCAGAACCCCCAAACGGTCATCTTACTCCCCAGAACACCTTCTTCTGGTCCGGGAAGAAATATCCTCTCTTCTTCTGAAGGAGGCGATGGAGCCCGTCCCACCCCATCTTTGGGGGACAGGTTACCACTCCCATTTCTTCCTGGTCCCGAAGAAGTCAGGAGATGTGAGGCTAATTCTTGACCTCGGCTCCCTGAACTTGTTCGTGGAGTACAAAAGGTTCAGGATGCTCTCTCTGCAGAGTCTTCTGCCCCTTCTTCAGCCGGGATAGTGGCTGTGTGCTTTGGGCATGCAGGATGCTTATCTGCATATCCCTATTCGCCCTTCCCACCGCGAATACCTGCATTTTTCATTCCAGGGGGACCACTACCAGTTCAAGGCCCTCTCATTTGGTCTTTCCTCGGCGCCCCAAGTATTCACTAAATGCCTTTCGGTGGTAGCAACCTACCTGCGTACCCAGGGGGTTCAGGTTTTCTCGTACCTGGATGACTGGCTCCTGGCGGCCTCATCCAGGGAGGAGCTCCTGCGCTTCCTTTCCCTTACCCTGCAGGTTTTCACCAGCCTGGGTATTACCGTCAACCAGGCCAAGTCACATCTGATCCCGTCCCAGAGGCTTCAGTTTATTGGGGCGCTCCTGGACACGACCTGCGGCATGGCATTCCTGCCACTGGACAGGGCGGCCGCACTCCAGGCTCAGGTTCAGCCTGTTGTCCAGCCGCAGGTGGGTCTGCGCCAGGTCAGTCCTCCGCCTCCTCAGGCTCGTGGCGGCAGCTGTTCTGACAGTCCCTCATTCTCGGCTCCACATGAGAATCTCTCGGTCGACGCTTCGGTCTCAGTGGGATCAGTTGGTGGATGACCTAGATCAACTAGTTCTGGTCTCCAATCCCATGGCTCGGGACTTGCAGTGGTGGATGGTTCAGGAGAACCTTTGCCAGGGAGTTCCCTTCTGCCTTGCTCCCCCCCTCCTAGACGCTGACTACAGATGCCTCGGGCGAGGGTTGGGGGCCCATTTGGGGTCTCACAGGACCCAGGGCTCCTGGTCCAGGCTCGAGGAAAAACTCCACATCAACGTGCTCGAGCTTCGGGCCGTGCTATATGCTCTTCGGGCTCTGCATCTGTATCTGCTCCCCGGGCATCTGGCTGTCCAGATGGACAACATGTGTGTGGTCTGGTACATCAACAATCAGGGAAGAACTCGTTCCTGCCCTCTCTGCAGGGAGGCGATGTGAGTTTGGGATTGGGCAGTGCAGCACAACCTTCACTTCACAGCAATTCACATCCCGGGGGTCAAGAACACGTTGGCAGACCACCTCAGTCTGTCATCTTTTCATGCTCACGAGTGGGGACTGGATCAGGGGGTAGCAGACAATATTTTCCTACACTGGGGAACACCACAGGTAGACCTGTTTGCATCTCCTCACAACACAAAACTTCCTGACTTCTGCTCGCTCGCTCCAGGGCATGGCATTTTTTTGGAGAGATGCTCTGTCTCTAGACTGGAAGGGCAGATTCGTCTATGCCTTCTCCCCGATCCCCTTGATTCCGACGGTCTTACAGAAACTCAGCTCAGAAGGAGCTTGCATGATCCTAATTGCTTCTTACTGGCCCAGGCAAGTTTGGTTCTCTCTTCTGCAACAGTATTCAGAGGAACCTCCGCTTCCTCTTTCTCTGTCGCATGTTTTGCTGACCCAGGATCAGGGGACCCTGGTCCATTCAGGCCTCAAGTCTCTTCAGTTGTATGCATGGCTCCTGCAGACGTAGCTCAAGCCCAGTTCGGGGTTTCCCAGCTGGTGGCTGAGATTCTGGTGGAGGCCAGAAAGCCCTCCACTAGATCTACTTATGCCATGAAATGGAAACGGTTCTCTATTTGGGCCGCCTCCAAAGATTTTGAGCCATTCTTTTGCTCTGTTGTACGGCTTTTGGATTACTTGCAACACCTCTTTGATCTTGGCTTACCATGTTCCTTTTGGGGACAGGTCTTTTGCACAGCTGAAAGTCTCCAAGACTTTTCTTAGAGGGGTCCTCCACTTGAGACCCCCAATTCGGGTTCCTTCCCTTCCTTGGGATTTGAGTTTTATCCTCGAGAAGCTTACTCTGCCTCCTTTTGAGCCGGCAGCCTCAGCAGACCTAAAGTTCCTTTCATGGAAGATTCTCTTCCTTGTGGGCATTACTTCTGCTCGAAGGATCTCCGAGTTCCAGGCCCTCATGTGCAAAATCCCGTATTTGATTTTTCACAAGGAACGTGTGGTTCTGCGTACCAACCCTAAGTTTCTCCCCTAGGTGGTAGTGGAATCTATGCTGAATCAATCCATGGAGCTGCCTGCTTTCTTTACGCAGCACTCCAGTCATGGGGAGTACCTCTTACATACTTTGGATGTTCACCGAATTCTGAGATACTACACCACCAGGACGAAGGATCTCAGAAAGACTGATCAACTGTTTGTCTCTTTTGCTCATAAAAGAGAAGGCAATGCTGCTTCTAAGCAATGCCTATCTAAATGGTTGGCTCATTGTATCACTTTCTGTTATGACAAGTACAACAAGACCCTGCCGGGTCAAGTCAGAGGCCACTCCACCAGAGGGGTCACTACCTCTGCTGCTTGTTTCAAGAATGTGTCAGCGGCAGACATCTGTGCAGCCGCAACTTGGACTTCTGTCCATACCTTTACGAAACATTACAGTTTGGACATTGCCTCTCGCCATAGAGCGGGCTCCGGGTTGGCTGTTCTGCAAGGTCTTCTTTCCTAAGATCTTCACAGCCAGAGAGTCTACTTTTGGGTAGTTTCCTCCTCCCGTTTGCTTCTTCTTGTTCCAGACTGCTTGGGACTCAGTCCTATTTATAATTACCTACTCCAAGAGCCCTCTCGAAGTAAGATAGTACGATTCACGTAAGAACTTACGTAACAGTAGATCTTCGAGAGAGCTCTTGCAGTAGGTAATGCCTGCCGCCGCTCCATCCCCTAAGCTTTTTCAGCTCCTTTTCCAGTGAAGGAAACATCCGCTTCTCTCTCGCCTTTTGGCCTTTGCGGAAAGAAGTGGAAGGCAGGCTTGGGGGACCGGTCCTTTATACTGACGTCGCCTGATGTCGGTCACCTGATGAGGGAGCGGTCCCCCGCCAGAGACTGCTAGCTAGAAATTTTTCCAGGGGGTCCTGACACCTGTCGGCTTCAGTCCTATTTGTAATTAACTACTGCAAGAGCCTCTCTCGAAGATCTGCTGTTACGGTAAGTTCTTGCGTAACTGTACTTTTCTTCCCCCAGGTGCTGAGGGGGCACCCCCCTCCTGACCCATATTATGAAAAAAAGGAAAAACAGGTCTAGGGTAGGGAAGAATCAGCAGTAAACAATGATGGGTGTCTGACTCCCTTTATTTTTTCTAATTCCAGCCATGTGTGAATAATCGGTTACAGTTTGTTCCTTGCCTTCCTGAATGGGAATCAGAACCCCGAGGTGGCAAAACACACTGGTTGTGCACAGTGTTGCTCATCCTGTATTTGTTATAGTGTATAGTACTGTGTGGAAAATGTGTGTGTTGAGTTCTTTTGCTTTCAAAATTAAACTGACTCATGCAGTCTCTAGAGGTTCTAGAATGCTGTTTTACCACAGTAGTGTAGAACAGCATTCCATGACCTTGGAACTGTGGTAGAACAGCATTTTGAAAGGGATGGAATTGTATACAGAACAACACTCCACTATACACTACAAATAGAATAATAGATGGGTTAGTGTGTATTACAAGGCTGTAATTTCATCGAGAGTTTCTGGGGACATACAGTAGATAACCTCGAGAGTGAAGCTCGAGAGGTTTCTATGTCCTCAGAAACTCGAGATGAAATTTCAGCCGAGTAATACACACTAACACATTTGTTATTTTTTGTAATATATGGATGAAGGAAGTTAGCGAGTTTTTACCTGCGATGACTTGAAAGCTGAATCAGGAAGTTGACAGAAGAATTAGCAAACGTCGTAAAAGTTTGTTGTGAAACATGAAAAAACTTAAGTTTTTTTTTTTTTAAATAGCTAGCCAGTGATTGCGGCAAAGGAACGATGAACTGAGGTTTTACTGCCAGAGTATCGTGAAACAGAAGCGTAGTTACTTTCCAGCGAATCACTTTTTAAAACTATTAGAGCTGTGAGGTGATTAAGGTGGCTCGTGGTGGGCGCGAGGTTGAAGGGTGCGCTTGCGCTGTGCTGTTGCAGTGATAATACTATCGTTCGTTGGAACGATAGTATTATTGAGAGTGAAGTGTGCTATTATTGAGTCTGCAGAGTACTGTGAGATGTATTATAAGGAATTTTTTGGATCATTTTCGATAGTATTATTTTGGAAATCCATATACAGTATTACAAGGTGAGAAAACTCCTGGACTTGATACCATGAAGGGTCCTCCTGTTGGTGTGCATTTTTGGCTTATCAGCATCTATACATCCCAGACACAAGCAGCCAGGGTTGATCTCTTCAGAGTAATCCAACCCTATTTGTATATTATGAAAGGCATTCTTTGGGGATTGGACTTTAATTGTGGTCTAACCCAAGCAGTTAGGAGAGTTTGCACTGATAAAAGCTTTTGCGAAATGTCTTGTCTGAATCATGTTGTCACTCAAGCAAATTTGATAGATGCTGCTTTAGCCAGTAATCTGGTTGCGGAACATATCTTTAATAAAGGCTCACGGTCTGCCAGAATCAAGTTTTGGTTTATCTCACCTTGGCTCCAGATTGATACTGTACAAACAGTACTGATAGACACATCTGACCATAAATTGTTGATGGTCAAAATAGGAGCATCTGAGCCGGCCCAGTGGCATTAAGGGCTGAGGCATCCGTGCCTTACCTCCTGCCACGCTGGCGACCCATGTGAGCAGTGTGAGCGGGCTGCCGGGGGTTGGCTGGAGAGGGAGAGGATCGAGCGTTCAGAGGACAGCTCTCCTCTCCCAGGGAGGGAGGGCAGGCACTTCCGCTGAGTAACTGCCCCCAAGTGGAGGCCTGCGGGTAGAACGGGTCTTAGGACACCTGGCAAGGGGAGGGTGCTGTGGGACTTCCACTGACATGCACGTGCCTCAACGCATGCACGTTTGGCTGTGTGCGCCCCAGCAACGGGGGAAGAGGGAGAAAAAGGGTGGAAAAAGCCCGGCAGCAGGATGATGCCCGACCCTCCGCAGGCTCCGCACCCAGCGACCAGGCTGAAGGTAACTCCCGGTGATACCGGGGTGATGGGGATGGTGCAGTTGGTCAGCAGGGGGGGTTTAGCCGGGATGAGGAGTACAAACACTTGCATGAAAAAAAAAAAAAGGAGCATCTGCAGCAATAATGGGGCTGGGATTATGGTGTTTAAACACTTCGTTGCTTAAAAACCCAGAAGTATGCATGGCATTGGAAGAATTTATGAAGCTCAAATAATGTTTGATTTACCCCTACAGTGGTGGATTAATATTAAAATGTAGTTACTCTGCATCTTTTTTTTTTTTTGACCCGATATAAAACCATAAAAATGCCCAGTATTTTCAGTATTTAAATTCGAGGCATCAATTTTAACAATTTTCACTGACCCAGACCACCAAGGATGATTTTTTTTTTTTTTCCTCCTAGATTAAGGCTATGAAAACTGAGATGACTAACGTTCAATTTAATCGCATGCTTGGTTGTCTTCAGGAACAGCATTTTGAGACCCAAGGAAAATAAGCATAGACAAATCCGATTTTGGATTGTGAAAATAGAGTTGAAAATCGGACTTTCTTTGCATTAATAAAGCAGGATGGGGCCCGGTCACGGACCCAGAGGACATCCTTGCTTCAGTTTCTGAACACTTTAATACTCATTTGGGACTCTTGACCCACAGGTACTGGGAGACTTTCCTAGCTAATTTAGATATACGCACATTACCTAGTGGAGAAGCAGAATTATTGCAGGAACCCATCAAGGAAGGAGAGGTACTGGCAGCCAATGCCGTTCTTTCTTCTGATACTGCTCCTGGTGAAGATGTCGTTTGCGAGGAACTATTGCATCTCCTCTGGTTGACTTACACAATTAAATGTTGTTCACAGAGGAAGTAGATGGGGGGTATTAATACAGGGATATTGATTTATTTGTATAAAAAGGGGGACAAAAGTTATTAACTGGAGACCAGTTAATCTCCTTAACACAGATTTAAAAGTCCTTACAAAAAATGTTAGTGACCGGATTGGTTAAAGCAGTATATATTTTAATTTCCTCTTTGCAGGGTTGATCAGTGAAAGGTAGGCAGATCCAGGATAACCTGCTGTTACAGGAGATTATTGAAAGAGCCAAGTTAAGTTCTTCATCAGGATTAATTTTATCCTTGGATCTAAGGAAGGCATTTGATGCCGTATCACGTGAATTTCTGTTCACAGTTCTGTCCAGATGTGGTTTACCAGCCTCCTTTGTTACATGGATAAAATGTTTATTAAAGTCTATTCTTTTAAGCGGCCAGCTGCACAATGATAGAGCTACTCGCAATGCAGTGACCCAGGTCGTGTTAGCGAGCCTGGGTTGCTGGAGGGGAGAAGGATCGGAGCCCACGGGGCTGCTCTCCTTCTCCAGGGAGGGTGGGTTGCAGTCTTCGCTGCTATACTGCCACCTGGGTGACCACAGGTGGAGGTGCAGCCAGAGACACAGTAGCATAGGGAGGGGCGGACATCAGCCGAGGGCCTGGAGCGAAGGCACGTCTCTGCATGCCTTCATCTCATTAGCTCTCCTCGAGTGCTGGAGCCTGCAGGGGTTGGGACCAAGAAACACCGGGAAAAAAAAAATATCTGCGCCAGGAGACTGGCCCCTGTGCGGGTGACCATGGGGAAATGGGGGAGCAGCTCTGGGTGTATGCTCCCCTCCCCCGAGGTCTCTGACAAGATTAGGGGAGTCCTTCTGCCCTTCTCTGGGTGGGGGTCATCCGAGGGTACTGGAAATTCCGGGGAGCAGAGCACTCAGTGGGGGCTGATGTCCTCAGTCCTCCCAGCACAGCCTGTGTTGACGCATTGGGGGACCCAGATGGAAGGGACAGACGTGGCGCAGGAAGGGGATGTAAAAAGTAAGTTAAAAAAAAAAAGTCTGCTCTTTTGAAGCCATTAGTATATGAAAGGTTGGGTACAGTATGCCCGGTCTGTAGGAGGGTGTTAGACAGGGTTGCCCTTTGAGCCCGTTATTGTATATATTCTTCCTGGATCCAGTTTTGCAGAAACTTAATGCAGATCCCTGGGTTCTTCCCATCCAGATGAAGGGTGATCCTGCACCCATTATGGCGCTGGCATACGCAGATGTCGTCTGCATTTTAGTACAAGATGCTGGGTCTGGGGAAGTCACTATCAGGGTTTTCCTGAATTTCTCAGCTGCTTCAGGGTCCAGCCTTAATGTACAAAAATGTTGAGCCTTAATTGTTGAAGAACCCAAGGCAGCTGTTCCTAACAATATCCTAGGTATCCCAGCTTCCACTTGAACCCCCTACGGTCTTAGGGGTTTAATTTGGGAGTGATGATGTGGCCTTCAAAAATTGGTCTGAGAAAATAGAGAATTTACCTAGTTAGGACTTTTTAACCCCTTTTTTGTTTGTTTATTAGTTTTGTTTTTCCCCTCCCTGTCAATTTAGAAGCTAGAGTTTACTCGATCTTCTTCCATTTGGTTTGAGGCAGTCGTCTAAATCCGATTAAGTCCCCATACATTTAGTGACTATAAAGAGGGAGGCCTGGGGATGCTGAATCCCATAGTCACCTTCTTTAGCATTTTCACATATTGTAATTTTGGTGGATTGTGGACATCCATTTTTGCCTCTTCCTGTGGTTATCTCCTACCCGTGTGGAGAGAGAGCACTTTGAAGATAATCAGGATAGTTCCAAATCCCGTTCCAGGGCACCTATCCCATATTTTTAGGAAGATGATAAAATGGAAAATTTCACCACAGCAGCTCTCTGTAGGTACCAGAAAATTGTTCTATTCTTTAATAGGGTTTTTTTAATGGATCCAGTCTAAACTCCCCAGATTACAGCCCCCCCGACCTTAACCTTGCAACTCCTGGACAGGAGAATACTCCACAAACTGTGGAATACTTTATGGTTATGCACACTATAGGTTACAGGTAAAGAGTATCCTGAAGCACAAAAGCATTCAGTAAAGAACTTTCCCACGTCATACTGATTTCAGGGTGGAAGGGACAATGTCTCATTTGTACTTCAAATGTCAGTATATTAGAGATTTCTGGCACTTATTGGGTATTAAATGGGGTGACCCTGGGATAGCTCCTTTGACATATGACTTATTGATACATGGAAATATGCCTGGTGCTCCTGTAAGGTACCACAGCAGTACATGGTATGATCTTCGAGGTTATCTCTTCCCTTAGGCCACACCTTCGGAACTATACCTGTGTCAGCACTTCGACCACACATAAACGTTTGCTAGCCAGAGGCTGCCCACGATGGCATCACATGTCAGCGTCTACATAAACGTGGGTGGTCCCATCTCTCCTCAGTTCTTTTCCTGCTGTTGAAAGGAATACGCCTAGCCATTGTTGTTTATTTTCTATAAAGTAACCACTAATAAATTAGTGATACCGTCGACTACTGTATGCCATCAAAACCAACAGCGTTGTTCCCTTACTGTGACTGCGGTGGAAAAATATACATAGAGGAATCCCATGACCTGTGTGTCTGCTGGTTATGCATCTCTCACGTCAGGACTTGTGAGATTTGCCAGGGCTTCACGCAACAAGGCAGTGCAGAAAAAAGACACTCAAAGTTTTTGTTGGAGAAAACTCTAGTGGCCATGCAAAAAGCCCAGGGCCAGAGCCAGCCCAGTGGCACTGAGGGTTGAGGCGCTGTATGCCACACCTCATGCCATGCCGGCGACCCAGGTTCGGGAATGAATGCGGGCTGCTGGGGGCTGGCAGGGGAAGGAAGGATCGAGCATCCCGCGACTGCTCTCCTTTCTTTATGGTGGGTGAAGGACATGCGCCGCGCAGTTTTGACACCTAGCGGAGGCTGGATGCTCCACAGACTCGGGCATACACAGGGGGAGGAGCGCAGCGGGCGTCTGCACGTCAGTGTCGACGCCATTGCACGTCCAGCTCCTCAAGGGGTAGAATTGAGGAAAATCGGGGGTGACCTCAGCGGCTGACGCCGCCAGCCCTGCGCCCTGGGTTGCATGGTGTCTTCGCCAGTTCAGAGCTGCAGGTCCCTATTTGGGGGATGCTGCCGTGGCCGGACAGTGCGATGGGGCATATCAATATATCAGTTACGCACGCTGACCGACGCAGGTCAGGGACCGCTCTGACCCAGGCGAGTAAAAAAAAAAAACAAAGGGCCAGAAAGAAGAGTCACCTTCCCCCTTGACCAAGACATGGTTGTCAAAGTCCGAAGACTGCAAAAAAGAGCAGTCATCGTGGGATAAGGACAAATCAACTTCCCCGACGGGGTCCAGGTCGCTGCTGTGGCCTGTACACACTCAACCTGCATCTTCATCCGCCCCATCGGCGGTGGCAGCAGCCCCTTCCCCGGCCATTGACCAGACACCTAGGTAGAGGATTGCCACAGGCACTACCAAACCTACTACAGATTGTGCGTTGTCATCAACTGGAGCAGGCCCGTCTTTGACACCAGTGGTCAGGACCCCTGGCCAGGGCGTTGTCAACACACGGGCAGTGCTGGTGTCATTTTCAGATACAATACAACGCATATTGCCATGCTTAGCTTTGCACCCTGCACTGTGTACGGACTAAAAGTCCCCGGACTAAACGTCGCGGTCATTTTGTCGATGTCAAAATACCAAGTGGACAAAAGGTAATGGTACAACTTGCCGCTTTGAACATTGGTCGCCAGACAGAAAGTCGCAGACAGTCAGATCAGGATATCCGACGAAAACTCGTGGAAAAGAGCAAAAGCAGGGCAATTGAAAACTCATCGGAGATCAGGAATTCTTGGAGTGCATGCTGTTAAAAACTCTGGGAAAAGAGCAAAATGTGCAAAGGGGTGCAATTTAAAATGCTTGGAGTGCATACTGTTAAAAACTCAGGAAAGTCGGAGATCAGGACATTCGAGCTCAATATTCTGGGGAAAATGCTTTGAGTGCATGCTGTTAAAAACTCGGGGAAGTCGGAGATCAGGACAGTTTAAAATGCTGTTAAAATCTTGTCGATCAGGAATTCTGGTGAAAATGCTTGGAGTGCATACTGTTAGAAACTTAGGGGAAAAGATCAAAATGTGCAAAGGCAGGGTTGGAGTGCGTACTGTTAAAAAGTGGGCAGATCTTTTTTCTAAGGGCTGCTATGCACAGTAAAGAGCAGTTAAAAAATGTTTTGTTGCAGAGTGCTACTCTTTGATTGTAGATGCTGTAAATGCGAGGGTATTACAAAGGCAGCTGCTGAAATGTTGCCAGCAGCATTGGCAACATTATGACTGCGACCGGGTGTTATGGCGACGAAAACAATTTTGCCGAATAGACCACAACATGTTGTCCGTGGCAAAAAAGACGGCGACAAATTGTCCGTATGCCGCCCTGCACTGCCATCAACGGGGGTTCCAGCAGCACAGCCCCTGTCAACTCCCTGGACTGGGGCATAGCAAGTGCCTGTTGAGCAGAGGCCGGCAGCATTGCCAGCGAGGTCCTCCATTCCCATCGCAGATTGAGATGACGACAATGAGGAGGAATATAACCCTGACCTCATAATGTAGGAGGATTACGAAGAGGAGGAGGGCTGTGAAGAGGAACGTTACACTCCACATTCTGTCTCCAGTGTGTCATCTTGCAGTGAGGATTCTATGGTGTACTCTGCCAGATCTCCTCCTGAAGACTTCACTTTTCAGAGAGTGATGCAGCAAATGCAGACTGCTTTGGGGTTTACAGCAGAAGAAGAAGATTCTTCAAAAAAGAACTTGATGGATTTCCTGGATTTACCCTCTACTTGCTCCGTCATTGTACCTCCCATTTATCTGGCCTTAGAAAATGCCACTTTAGCTACATAGTATAAGCCAAATACCATCCCAGCTGTTCCCAGAAAGGCTGACAAGCAGTACCCTGCCCCTGCTGCCAAGCCTTATGCCAACCAGTCAGAAACCGATTATGTGGTCATAATGGCTGCCTATGACAGACCCAGGGCATCAAGGCATATGAGTACCCTGCCACCTGACAAGGAATCTAGGAGGCACCTCTGCCTTATTAGGCCTGCGAATTGCAGACTATCAATCACACATAATTAAGTATCAAAATAGCCTTTGGAAGGCTGCCAAAGCTGCTGCTCAATCACTTCCACAGGACACAGCCAAAATGAAGTACTGAAAAATCTGAATGCAGGTCCTTGAAGTAGGCAAACATCTGCTGTGTTCAGCATATGATGTCTTGGATGCTTCTGCCAGGGCATCTGCCACTAAGATTTGCATGGGAAGGTATTCTTGGCTCAGAGTGGCAGGGTTTGCAACTGATGCTCAACAAACAGTCTTGAGTCCTCCCTTCAGAGGCACACAACTGTTTGGCTACCATGTAGAAGAGACTTTGAGAGGCCTATAGACCTCCAGAATGACGTTGAGGTCAGTGAAGTCCCTGTACCCTGCACCTGGTAGAGGGTCCTTTCACCAGTCTGCTGCCAAAGGTGACAGCTATGCCTATTGGCAGCAGACCCGAGGGAAGGGTGGTGGAGCCTTACTACCTCCCCCAGGAGGCCATTCTAAATCCTTCAAAGCCAGTGGCACCAGGCCCTCAGGCTCAACGTGACTGGTGCACGACTCCCCTAAACCACTTCCAAGGACAGGAGGTGGTGGTGGGAGTCACTTCTCCATTCATCTAACACAGTGGAGTAGATTACTACAGACAAATGGATCCTGGAGATAATTGCAAAGGGACATGCACTGGAATTGCTAGACACTCCTCCAGAGCATCCTCCGTCTCTTTCAGCTTATTCCCCCCCCCCCCCGAGACATCTGTCCCTGTTGAAAGAAGTAGTACAAGCCTTAGTGACCAAACAATACACAGAACCTGTGCCTTCACACTAGAAAGGCAAAGGGTTTTGCTCCAGATACTTCCTGGTCCCTAAATGGACAGGAGATCTGAGGCCTCTACTAGACCTAAACTTTTGCATAGAATACAAGAGGTTTCACATGGTCTCCCTGCAGAATTTGATTCCCCTGTTGCAAACAGGGGACTGGATTTGCTCCCTGGACATGAAGGATGCATACCTTCATGTCAGAATCAGACAGCATCACAGAAAATACTTGAGATTTGTCCTGGAAGGGAAGCATTTATAGCTTAGAATATTGCCCTGTGGTTTGTCTTCTGCACCTTGGGTCTTTACCAAATATATAGCTGTGGTGGCAGCAGCCATTCGCAGGCAAGTTCTCTGCGTCTTCCCATACATGGATGATTGACTGTTGAAGACCATATCCAGGAGCCAGCTCAAACATACCCTGTCTTGCACAAGGCAATTGTTTGGAGACGTGGGGTTTAGAGTGAATATGCCAGAGTAAGCACTGACCCCTTGCCAGAGGCTGCAGTATATAGGTACAGTACTAGACACAGAAAGGGGTGGAGCGTGTCTGCCTCTCGACGGGGCAGAATACCTCATAGCTCAAGTGCAGCTGCTGTACAGTAGTCAGTATGTCTTAGCCAGGACATTCCTTTGCCTGCTGGGACTTACAGCAGTGCCCATTGTGACAGTGCCACTGGCTCACTTACGTACCACAATGAACACTGAGAGTGCAGTGCAACCAGTTGACAGACGACATGGACCATCAGGATCTTCCTGGACATAGTCTCCACTCATTCACACTAGTGGGACTACGCCGGAGGTGCTAGGACCGAGCGGGAGCCAAAATTCTTCAGGAGGGCTGGCACCGAGGTAGGGCAGCGAGGAGCGGTGCCGTGAGACTAGCTCACACCATATAGGCTACCTCAGTGTCGACCCTCCAATCGCCTCAGTTCCTTTTTCCCGCGATCGAGTGCACTTCAGTGACATTGCTCGCCAGCCGGGAGTCAAATCTTCACGTCTATAGGACAGCAGTATTTGATTAGTTATTAGTTTGTAGTTTTTATTCGATATTAGTTAAAAAAACAAACAAAAAAAAAAAGTTGATTTCGTTAAACGAAAGAAGTCTTCTGCAGTCCGCCTTTGATGGAGTCGACCATGAACAGGGCTGGTGACATTAGGGAGACTTCGCATGAAAGCTGTGTTTTCAGCAGGGCTGGGTCTGGTGGGTCTGTCTACAGGCAGTCGAGTGCTCTGTGGGATGGGCAGTCCTCCCGAAAGCACAAAAAGAAGCGGTCCCATTCTCGATCTTCATCTAGGACTCAGCAGTGCTCAACCTAGAGTTCTTCTTCGCCTCCCCAGTCGAAGAAGAGGCGGGTACCCGGCAATTAGCCCTCTATATGTCTCTGGCGTCGATCGTCAGTAGCTAGGGACGGTCCGACTCCTCCAGGGTCTCCTCGACCTCTGTTCCTGGTGGCCAACATCTTCGATTCCATAGTCCCTCCCTTCCCCCTGGAGGGTCTTCCGGTAAGCAGTTTCATTATTGGGCAGCTCTTTTGGAGCAGTGGGTTCAGCGGTTGTCCGGCCTATCCTGACCTGTGGGACAGTCTCCAGGGCCTTCGGCCCTAGGGGTTTCAAGCATGTGGGCAGGGCAGTTGGGGCTTGCTAGTCGTGTGGCGCCTTCTCCGGTGCCATCAACACCGCGCTCTGATGCTTTTCCCTCTCATATGGCTGTGGCGCAGGGGCCTGCACCAGTAACATTTTCTCCTACTAATTTTGTCAGATCTTCCAACTTGGCTGTGAGAGTTGGATTGAGGTTCTCTGGCGTTTGTGCAACGCCGAGGGCGGTGCCGCTTTCGTTTCCAGTCTTGGCAGCCCAGCACCATTGGCGCATTCTGTGCCATGTAGGGCGCCAGGTTTTTCGACTCCAATTCGCAGAGCGCCTCCCCTTCTCTTTCCTCTCTTTCCTGTATATGCTATCCCTCCGGGACTAGTAGGACACGACATTGAACTTGATCCTGATCGTCAATTAGGAGGCGACTTTGTCGACGATTCTTCTCTCTGAGCGGCAAATAAGCCCTCTTCTTTGACAGAGCCTCTGGTTGAGGACCTTTCCTTTAAGTCTCTGCTTAAGAACATGAATTCCACACACTTTCTCTCTCTCTTTCTCTCCAGACTTCAGAGATTGATCCGGGAAAATTGCTGCACTTGCAGTATCTGCACGTTCCGGATATTCCTGTGGAATTGACTCCGGTGAAGCCCTCTTTTAAGACACTCTCACAAATGGTGTGGGATAATCCGGTGTTTATTCCTTCCGTAGCCAAGTCCCTAGTCAGGAAGTACGCCCCCCCCGGGGTCGACCAATCTTGCCCTCTCAAGCCTTTGCTGATGCCATAGTTGTCTTGGCAGAGAATAACAAAGCCGTCCTTCCTCAGGAATCCATGGCTCGTCCAGTGAACAAGGACTCCCGTAAGACTGACACCTTGAGGAAGTGAGTTTTTCGCTGCCTCTACTCTGGGTATGCGCATTGCTAGCTACCAGGGTTATTTCTCTCAGTATGAGTATACCCTCTGGCATTCGCTCAGAGTCACTGTGGTAGCTCTTCCAGAGTCTGATATTAACTCGGAGCTTCTCCAGACCATAACTAGAGGCATTGAGTCCAACAGTCAGCAACTTAAGGCTGCTATGGGCACCTTTGACATTGCTTCTAGAGCAGCAGCAGCTGGCATTTGCACCTGACGCCACTCGTGGTTATGCACATCGGGATTCACAAATGATGCCCAACAAAGAGTTATGAGTTTACCATTTGATGGAACTCATCTGTTTGGCCCTCAGGTTGAGCAGGCACTAGAGGCCACACAGAAAACTAGAACGGCTATTAAGACTGCCAGGCCGCCCTCTGCTGCCCCTCAACGGGGTGAGAACCGCCAGCAATTTCATAACTGTCACTTCTTTCGTGGCAAAGGCAGAGGGGGCTTCAACAGAAATCAAGCCCCTCGGCCACAAAAGAAAATGCAGGAGAAGGCACAGGGCCCGAAAGCGCCTAGTGCCACCCTCTGAGACTCCGGCCCAAGTCCCACCTCAGCTGCCCGAAGGAGACTCTTCTTTGGTAGTAGGAGGGCATCTGACTCTGTTTTACAACCAGTGGAAGTCAGTCACATCAGACAAATGGGTGCTCAGGATAATCCGTGAGGGTTACTCTCTAAGTCTTTCAGAAACCCCTCCAAATCATTCACCCAAACGACAGCCCAAGCTGTCTGTCTCTTAGTCAGACCTTCTTGCTTCCGAGATTCAAGGCCTTCTGAACAACAGGGCAGTAGAAGTAGATCTTCCCTTGTCAGTCTTCACCATTCATTACTACTGGGTGTAAGCCAGATGCGTGCACCCACCACGGGAGCTTTTTTTTTTTTTTTGGAGGGAGGAGTCAGCGCTGACGGCACCGCCCACGAGCAGAATGCACTACGTGGTGCACGAGAGGCAGCCATTGGGTGCTGCAGATGACGTCTCCATTCTGTTTCTCCCGCTGTCGATGCTGCACGAGTTCAGAAAAAGTTTCTACGCCATTAGGCCTTCCTTCGACACCAAGTTTCTTGACGCCGCTCCTTCATCCCAGTTCTACATCCCGACGCCATTGAGCCCGGTAAGACTGTTCTTTTTATATATTTCTATGGCGCCGGGATCTTTGCTGTTTTTGATATTTTGTTCGCATCATGTCCGATTCGGGGGGCCAAGCGTAAATCCAAGGTGGGCCGTGCCCCTATGCACCGGTGCCCCTGTGGCCGGCACTTTTCCGTCATGGATCGACATGAAGTTTGCCTTCGGTGCCTGGGACCCAATCATGATATGGATCACTGTGATGCCCATTTTTCCATGGACTGCTGTGTACTGGAAATCCGCACGTTCAAGATTGGCAGGGCTCCGCCGACTTTTGGAGGACGATGTCGCCCTCGGGCTTCCTGGGCCAGATCTTTAGACCCTTCCTCCGGGTCCCATCCCGGGTCTATACGTTCTGGTGAGGAGGAGGTTTTTTCTTCGGCGCCGAAGGAGTGGCGTGATTCCTCCCAGAGTCGCGTCACTGGCGCCGTCCCGGCAGTCACCTCCACGGAGGTGCAGGCTCCCCCAGTGTTGCAGCCCTCAGTTGCAGGGCCTGGCACTGGTGGACCCTCGATGCCGCCGTAGATCCTGGTGCCATCTGCAGCGCCAGTGATTTGGGCGGCGCTGTCGGCGGTGCTGCTATGGGTTCCGGCGCAGGACTCGGGTGATGCCACTGACGGCGTTGTGGCCCTCTTGAAGGGGCTCCTACACTAGTACTCGGTCATGTGAATGTGTACTCAGTTTTTCCTACACCTAGTCAGGGCTGTCTCCTCTTCGGAACAGATAATTTTCCCCTTTTGGGGACAATATATGAGCTCTTGGCTTAGGTTGTGGTTAATTGGATAGCTGGGTGCGAAGGGAAATCTGCCTTCTTGAAAACAAGCTGTACAAATGGTTCAGTTGAGCCACCTAATAACAGCCTCTAGCTGGAGGGATCCTTGCTCCCTTGTCTTCAGTCTTTTTAGGACTGGTAAGCTCAAGCCAGTTTTAACCAATGGTCATGGCAGCCCCTCCCCGCTATCTTTTTTCTTCTTCTTTTCTTTCTCTTCTGCACTTTTCTTTCCTCTCTCAGAGCTGCCTGAGGAGTGAGGCCCTGCAGTCCCTTTGGGTAGGGTTCTTCTTTTCTGTCATCTCTTCGGCTTATTCCTTTTTCAGTTTATTTCCTTTCCTTTGTCTATCCTTCGGCTTCCTTGCCTTGCTCTTCTTTTCTAACTTATTTTCGCCTCTCTGGCTTTACAGAACTGGGAAGGAGGAGGAGGAGTCTGCAGCTCCTAACGGCCGCCCCTCGCACATCACATAGTGCGTTCCGCTCGTGGACAGCGCCATCAGTGCCGACTCCTCCCTCCAAAAAAAAAAAGCTCCCGTAGTGGGTGCACGCATCCGGCTTACACCCAACAGTAATGAATGGTGAAGATACAAGAGAAGATCAAGAATTATGGTAGGTACGTAATTTTCATTTTCGCAGGATCAACAGAACACAGGTTTCTACTTCCATTACTTCCTAGTTCCAAAGAAAACAGGCGGCATGCACCCTATTCTCGATCTTAGGAAGTTGAACAAATTCCTTTACAAGGAAAAATTCAAGATGATATCTTCAGTACACTTTTACCTCTGATTCATCAAAACGATTGGCTAGCCTCCCTGGACATGCAGGACTCCTACCAACATGTTCCCATACACCCAAACCACCACAGTTATCTCTGGTTTGTGGCGTTGGGCCAGCTCTACCAATTCAAAGTCCTGCCCTTTGGGCTATCTTCGGCGCCTCAAGTCTTTACAAAGTGCTTTGCAGTTTTCGCAGCGCACCTCAGAAAACTCAGAATTCAAATGATCTTACTTCGAGTGGGCTCTTGCAGTAGGTACTCGCATACAGGACTAAGCCGCCAGGCGCTAGGACCACATGGAAAACTTCTAGCTAGCAGTGTCTGGCGGGGGACCGCCCCCAACATCATGTGACTGACGTCAGCATGGCACTATATAGGGAACGGTCACCATACCCGCCCTCCAGTTCTTTCCCGCCCTCGACTTGTGCACGTCGGACCTCGCGGAAGATCGTTGCTACTGTCGACGCCATCTTTGGATGTGTATCTCTTAAACTTAAACTGTTTAGATTACTGTTTCTTATAGTTTTTTATTGTTAAAAAAGTATTATATCAATTGATCGTGCATGCCGTCTCTGGCTCCTTCAGAATTGCATTAGAACAAGTGCGACTCCTGTGGAACTCAGCTCCCTCACGAGGATGGCCATTCCCTCTGTCTTCTTTGGCCGGGCCCATGCCGTAAGTTCGAGGGGTGTGAGCATTGCCAGAAATTTAATCCGGCCACACGTAAACACCATCAGCAGTCCCTGGAAGCTCATCTTTTGAAACAAAAGATGGCCAATATGGAAAAGGAGCCAAAGAAACTCAGGCACTCTTCTTCCTATCTGGAGGGCCATCACAAGAAGGAAAAGGACAAGGAGAGACATAGGTACCGGGAAGGGTCCCCATCACAGCCGCCTCTGGACAGAGTCGCAGTCCTGAAGGTAACTTCCCCTACGGGAATCCATCTTCGACGACTGTTTTGGTGGCTACCAAATGGCCGTCAACCCCCCGGCCCGAACCGGGCCCGATGGGAGCCTCAGGGATCGAGGAGGCACACTCTTCTAACGCCTCAAAGATTGAGGCCTAAGTCAATTGGAACCGGTAAGTCGAGTTCCGGCTCCTCCGGGTTTCACACAACTGCGGCTACTAAGTTGTCTGCCAGCTCCTCCTGCAGCCGCACAGCCCCGCATCCTCCACCAGACCCCGATAACAGGCCTGAGAATGGGGTGACAGACCAGCTGCCGTTGAATACACAGCTGATGATGGAGAGCACTCCGACTTGTCCTTTACCACCGATTGAGACAGTACCTTCAGCTCCCCCCACAGGAGAAATGGAGGGCAGAGATCGCCCGCCGTTGGGGGCGTCACCACCCCCTATGCTTGAGCCTCAAACGCCTGAGATGATGTTGGACCAAACGAAAGTCCCTCCGACTCCCTCAGGCCTGTCGGTTCCTCAAGGACCGCCATCAGGCCCGATGCCTGGACCATCAGGACCCTCAGGGTTTTCTACCCTGCTTCCAGATCCCTCGTCGGGGCTCTCTGCACCCCCACCAGGGCATTTTCCGGACCCTTCAGTCTCGCCGTCCGGACAGATGCCGGGCCCCTCAGCCCCTCCATTAGGTCCTACACCAGGACCGTCTGGCAACCTCTTTGGGCCCCTGATGCCAGGTTATCCTCCATCTGGATTTAATTACTCTTTCTACTGGTACCCGAACTATGGATTTCACTCACCGCCCCCACAACTGCAAGTGGATTTGCAGGTGGTCCTTAAGGCTTGGTGGACTGAAGCCAAGTCGCAGCTCACATTGGAGCTCAAGAAATGCCAGCAGCTGATGGTTCCTATGCCACCACCTAGGCCTCTTTCTCCTCCGCCACCTCCACTGCTGGACCCTCGGATCCAGACATCGAACAGAAGAAGGGAGTCATTGCCACCTAATCTGCGACCTGTGGACACTTCCCAGCCATCTGAATTCTCATGGCCGATGGACATTGTGCCTCAGACGATCAGCTCACTTGACGATGGCTGCTCGTCAGACTCTGACAGTGATTTGGTTCCCATGGGCTCTGACGAGTCCTCTACACTGGAAGACTGGGGACTGAAAAAATCTCCCAAATCCCCACCTGAGGACCCTTCCTTTTTGGAGCTCCTCAGGAAGATCCAAATGGCGAATGACTGGCGTACGGTCGCCCAGGATCTACAGAGGCAGAGACTGGCTGCACATCTGGATTTGGCAGATACCTCACCAACCCTCAATTAGCCCTGGATAGAGCCACATGAGGATTTGGTCACAACAATTTGGAAACAACCTTCCTCACTGGCTCTAGTGGCCAGGAAGGCAGACAGACTTTACCAGACCCCAGAGGGCAATTACCACCTTAGCCTCCATCCCAAGGCTGACTCAGTGGTCATCAGCGCTGCCCATGAAAGGTCCACAAAACCTAAACACCTTAGTGCTTCTCATCCCGACAAAGAGTCTAAGGTTCTCGACCAGTACAGGAAAAAAGATCTGTTCTTCTTCCACACTGGGGATTAGGGCATTAAATTATGTCGCCCACATGGGGGATTACCAAAAATCAGTCTTAGGACAGCCAGAGTCCAAAATAGACTCCCTCCAAGACTCAGCCTCGAAAGGAGAAATGGCAGATCTAGTCAGGTCGGCTAGATCTGCGTGCAGACATATGCTAAGAGCTACCTATGGTGCAGCAGATGCTGCTGGTAGAGGCTCAGCATCGGCCATCAGCCTCCGATGCCACTCTTGGCTTAGGATCTCAGGCCTGGCACCTGAAGTACAGACAGCCATACAGGATGCCCCCTTTAGAGGCTCAGTTCTGTTGTAATCCTCCCACCTCCACTGGATTGCTTTCCAGAGGAACCGGTAGGGGGAAGGTTCTCCTTCCACCTTCCGGAGTGGGAGAAAATCACAACAGATTCATGGGTGCTGCAATTGGTGGCAGAAGGTCACACAATAGAATTCACAGAGAGACCACCAGAAAATCCCCCAGGTCACTCATTCTACCTACCTCATCACATACCCTTTGTAAAAGAGGAAATAAACTCCCTGCTGGCAAAGGCAGCAATAGAGCCAGTTCCAAAACAACATCAAGGGAACGGGTACTATTCGCACTTCTTCCTGGTACCCAAGAAGATAGGCAATCTCAGACCCATTCTCGATCTGAGCTCCCTGAACCTCTGTGTAGAATACAGAAGGTTCAGAATGTTGTCTCTTCCCAGCCTACTTCCTCTATTACAGAAGGGTCATTGGCTCTGCGCTTTGAACATGCAGGATGCCTACCTGCATATCCCGATTTTTCAGTCGCACCTCAAATTCCTCCGGTTTTCTTTTCAAGGAGAGCATTTTCAGTTCAAGGCTCTTCCCTTTGGCCTTTCGTCAGCATCCAGAGTGTTCACGAAGTGCATTGCAGTGCTGGCAGCCTTTCTACGAAGGCAGGGGACAAGTATTCCCATTCCTCAACGATTGGCTGATTTCAGCTCTGTCGAGAGACACTATGGCCAACTCTTTAGCCCTTCCCCTGGATGTTTTTCAACTGGTGGGCATTACAGTCAACCATGCCAAATCCCACCTTTTTCCTACCCAGCAGCTCCAGTTTATTGGAGCAGTATTGGACACAGTCCAGGGCAAGGCCTTCCTACCGCAGGACAGGATGGCAACATTATAGCAACAGGCACGCCTGGTAGCATTGCAGCGGAGAATACCAGCCAGGTCAATCCTTCGACTGCTTCGACTCATGGATGCGGCCATCCCCTTAGCCAGACTACATATGAGAGTCTCTCAGTGGACCCTCAGAGTGCAGTGGGACCAGAGATCAGACGATCTAAAGCATGAGATCCTGGTCTCAGACCCAATGGCTCGGGACCTTTTGTGGTGGCAAAACCAGGACAGCCTCTCCAAGGGTGCCCCATTCCTCTCAGACATTCCCTCCCAAACCCTGATGATGAATGCCTCAGGCCTGGGATGGGGAGCGCACCTGGGAAACCACAGGACACAGGGTCCTTAGTCCCACAACGAACTGTCCCTTCATATCAGTGTACTCGAGATGAGGGCAGTGTTGAATGCTCTAAAGGCTTTCCAGCACCTCATCCAACCGGAGTCAACTCATGATTCAGACAGACAACATGTGCGTAGCCTGGTACATGAACAAACAGGGTGGAACCTGCTCTTATCCCCTCTGTCAGGAAGCGATGAGAGTGTGGTACTGGGCAGCCAACCACAACCTTCATTTGACAGCAGTCCATGTGCCAGGCATTCAGAATGTCCTGGCAGACACACAGAAGCAAGTGCCCACGAGTGGGAGCTCAGACAGTCAGTGGTAGATGACATCTTGGGAAGGCCACAAATAGACCTGTTCACCTCCCCACTCAATGCCAAACTACCAACCTTCTGCTCGCTCGCTCCAGAGCGTTGTGTTTTCTGGCGAGACGCGCTGTCTCTATGCTGGAAGAGGAGGTTCGTGTACACCTTCCCTCCACTTCCATTGATTCAGAGAGTACTAATGAAACTCCAGGCAGAAGGAGCACAAATGATTCTCATTGCTCCCTTCTGGCTGAGACAAATATGGTTCTCTCTACTGCAACAAGTGTCATTGGAGCCTCCATTTCCACTGCCAGTCTCTCAAGATCTGTTGACACAGAAACAGGGGATCCTGGTACATCCAGGTCTCGGGTCCCTTCATCTGCATGTATGGCACCTACTGACATAGCTGCTGCATGTTTCGGGGTCTCCCCGAGGATAACACAAATTCTGGTGAAGGTCAGAAAGCCTTCCACTAGAGCCACTTATGCCATGAAATGGAAAAGGTTTTCCATATGGTCAGACTCGAAGGGGCTAGAACCTTTCTCCTGTTCAGTCACACAGGTCTTAGATTACATGCTGCATCTCTACAATCTGGGTCTTAGTTACTCAGCTTTGAAAGTCCATTTATCTGCCATTTCTGCCTACCACATCCCTGTGGGAAGTAAGACTCTGGCCCAGCTGGAGGTATCCAAAACCTTCTTTAAAAGGGATCTTCCATTTAAAACCACCAGTTCAGAGCCCTGCTCCATCCTGGGACTTGAATTTCATCCTAGAGAAACACACTTCCTCCTTTCGAGCCGGCAGTGAGTTCTGACATGCGCTGCCTTTCCTGGAAAGCGCTCTTCCTAGTGGCCATCACTTCAGCTCGAAGGATTTCCGAGCTTCAAGCCCTAATTTGTAAGATACCGTACTTGATTTTTCACAGAGACTGGGTGGCTCTATGAACCAATCTGAAGTTCTTACCTAAGGTTGGTATCAGAATCCACCTTGAACCAGTCACTTGACTTGCCAGTGTACTACCCAGAACACTCTAACTGGGGTGAAGCACTTCTGCACACTGTGGATGTACACAGAATTCTTCGGTACTACACGAACAGGACAAAGCCTATCCATAAAACTGACCAATTATTTGTTTCCTTTGCACCCAAAAGAGAAGACGCTGCTGTTTCAAAATAGTGTTTGTCCAGATGGTTGGCAAACTGCATTACCTTCTGTTACAAGAAGTACAGCAAACCCCTTCTGGGGGAGGTCAAAGATCATTCAACCAGATGCATGGCTGCTTCTGCTGCTTGCTTCAGGAACGTTTCAGCCACAGACATTTTCGCGGCTGCATCTTAGAGTTCTGTCCATACCTTTACCAAACATTACAGTTTGAACATTTCTTCAAGGCGCCAAGAGGGCTTTGGCCTTGCTGTTCTGAAGGGACTCTCCCTGTTTTTTCTTCAGACCCGTTCCTACCTCCCATGTCTCAGACTTATCTCTGGTTACTGCTTGGGACTCAGTCCTGTATGTGAGTACCTACTGCAAGAGCCCTCTCGAAGTAAGATAGTACAGTTACATAAGAACTTACCGCAACAGTAAATCTTTGAGAGAGGGTCTTGTAGTAGGTACTGCTTTCCCTCCCACCTACCTCCTGGACTTCTTCTGCTCTTTCTCTTGTAATTGATTTTAGCTCCAGGAGCTCACTCCTTCTCTTCTGTCACATCTTTCTAGGTCTCCAGCAGGAGAACTAGAGGGTGGGCTTGGGGACCGCTCCCTGTATAGCGCCACGCTGACGTCGGTCATGTGACATCGGGGGCTGTTCCCCACCAGACACTGCTAGCTAGAAGTTTTCCATGTGGTCCTAGTGCATGGCGGCTTAGTCCTATATGTGAGTGCCTACTGCAAGAGCCTCTCTTGAAGATCTACTGTTGCAGTAAGTTCTTACATAACTGTACTTTTCCATATCTGGATGACTGGCTACTAGCAAGCCCCTCTAGACAACAGTCACCGGAAGCTGTGGCTATGGCTTCCAAGTTCCTAACGTCCATCGGAGTTCTGTTGAATCTAGGAAATCGCAGCTACAACCCTCCCAACAGCTTCTCTTCATAGGAGCTCTTCTGGATACCTCCAATGCAAAAGTGTTTCTTCCAGAGGACAGGAGGAGCGATATCCTTCAGATGGCCCACTTCGTCAGAGAGGATGACTCAGTACGAGCCCTCTTGATGCAGTGGATGCTGGGCTTCTTGGCATCTTAAGTGTTCACGGTGCCCTTGGCTCGTCATCACATGAGGTCTACTCAGTGGATGCTCAGTACTCAGTGGTCCCCGACCACACACCCCCAGTCTTTCACATCAGGGTAACAGAACCTCTCAAACGTTCACTCTCCTGGTATACTCAAGAGGACGACCTTCTAAACACCACAGATGCTTCCGTACTCGGATGGGGAGCTCACTGTCAGGATCTCCACACCCAAGGTCTGTAGAGTTGGGACGCATCTCAGCTCCCTATAAATGTCCTGGCAATGAGAGCGGTCCTGTACGCTGTCCAAGCCCTGAAGGACTTTCTCTGTCATAAAATAATTCTCCTTCAGACGGACAACAAAGCAGTGATGTATTACATCAACAAACAGGGTGGGGCGCACTCTTATTCCCTGTGCAGGGAAGCAGTGAGAGTGTGGGAATGGTGTCTAGAAGACGAAGCCCTGATCCAGGCAGTGTACCTACCAGATCCCAGAATGATCTAGCAAATCGTCTCAACAGAACAGAGGTGGGTCCTCACAAATGGGCTCTCGACGTAAACGTCGTGCAATTGCGCTTCAAAGAGTGGGGCACGCCGGACCTGGACCTTTTTGCGTCCACGCTCAACGCAAAATTGCCTCTATTCTGCTCCAGAAATCCAGAACCTGGTGCTTTCTGTCAGGATGCATTCAGACTGCGGTGGAAAATACGCTTTCTGTACGTATTTCCTCCTCTCCCCTTAGTTCAGAGGGTGCTTCTCAAGCTGGAGGCACAAGGGGGCAGAATGATACTCATTGCCCCATTCTGGCCTCGTCAGATTTGGTTTCCATTAATCAACAGATTATTGGAAACTTCGCCGAGACAGCTTCCACTGCAACTGAATCTGCTGACCCAGGGCCCAGTGGTCCATCCCAACCAGAGATCCCTTCACCTCCACGCTTGGCTCCTGAGGAGTTAGAAGTGGGTAGATCTGATGTCTCACGGAGAGTCTCAGACATTCTTCTAGCAGCGCGTAAGCCAGCTACTAGGAAAACATATACAGCAAAGTGAAAGAGATTCTCTGTTTGGTGTGCAAAATCCTCCCTGGATCCCTTTTCTTGCCCACCAAGCAAAGTCCTGGAGTATCTTCTAGACCTGTCTAATACAGGACTACAGTACTCAACTGTGAAGGTCCATCTCTGCACGATCTCAGCTTATCACGAGCCCATACACACATTGTCTATAGCTCAGTTACCCTTGGTTAAGAGATTCCTGAAAGATATTCTCCACACTAGGCCACCAGTCAGGAGACCGGTAGGTGCCTGGGATATTAACCTAGTGCTAGATATGCTCACCCATAAATCTTTTGAGCCTCTAATGTCATGTGAGCTGAAGTTTCTAACCTGGAAGACTGCCTTCCTCGTAGCCATTACCTCCACTCGCAGAGTGTCCGAAATACAATCCTTGGTCACAGACCCCCCCCCAAAACACTGTATTTCATAAGGACAAGGAGGTTCTTCGAAAATTTCTGCCCAAAGTGATCTCAGAGTTTCATGTGAACCAGCGTTTGGTTCTTGAATTTTACTTTGCGAACTTCCAGAATGAGGGAGAGCGTACCCTACATTCTCTGGATGTTAAGAGGGCTTTGCATTTCTACTTAGAACTAAAGATATCTGCAAGTCAAAGCAACTTTTGTGCCTTTCAGCATGGCCCGGCTGGGTCAGCCTGTTGCTATCAGATGTATTTTGGCATGGCTAGTGGCATGTCTTCATCACTGCTATTCCATGGCACAGGTTAAACTAGAAGGCAGGGTATATGCCCATTCTACCAGAGCAGTAGCGGCATCTCTGGCAGAAATACGAAACGTGCCCATTGCAAACATCTACAGTGCAGCTACTTGGAGCTCCGTGCACATGTTTGTGAAGCACTATGCTTTGAATGTCCATGCCAGACAGCATCAATCCTTTGGCAGGACAATCCTCAGTGGACTTCTGTCTTAAGTGAGCTCCTCTCTCCTGCCGCCCTTCTCGGGATTATTTGGCTTGGTACTCTCCCATTAGTGTGAATGAGTGGTGGAGACTTCGTCCAAGAAGATCAAGAATTATGGTAGATACGTAATTTCCATTTCTTGTCACGTCCTGTTTATGCAAAACTCTAATATGGTGGATGGACTGCAGCATCCTCTTGAGGGGCATTCCATTCTTAATCCCAACTCTTACTCAGATTCTAACCTTGGATACATCAGGATCCGGATGGGGAAGCACACCTGGGTCCTTGTCAGACCAAAGGATCTTGGACCCAGGTGGGAGCCAAATTGCACATAAATGTCCTGGAGATGAGCTGATCTTATCTGTGTCAGTCTTCACCATTCATCACCTTTGGGTATGTGGCCGGAAGTCATGACCCCTCAGGACTTTTTTTTTTTTTTGGATGAGTAAAGCAGACGCACTGCGTGGCACTCGCGGGTTGGCCGTTAGGTGCTGTCGACTCCGCCCTCCCGCCAGTTCTTCATCTCCTGCCATCAAGGTCAACTCGTGGGAAGCTAAGAAGAGCTTGAGGCCTACCTGCTTCATAATTCGACTCCGTCGTTCTTTTCAAATTCGGTGCCGAAGTTCATCGGTTCCTCCTGCCGGTTCTGTTTGCCATACTCGACATCGCCCAGTAAGACCTTTCCAATTATTCTATTTTCTGCGACGTCGAGTCTTTTTTTTTTTTCTTTCTCCGTAGGTCATGTCTCTGTCGGAGGGCAAGAAATCTTCCAGGATGGGACGGCCCCCCATGCGACGGTGCCCATGTGCCTGAAAATATTCCGTCACTGACCAGCACAACCGTTGTCTTACGTGTCTTGGCCCGCTTCATGACATGGATTCATGCGATGCCCATTTCTCCATGGACCAGAGAGTAATCGAACAACGCGTGTGGAAAGTGGGGCAGCCTCCGCCGACTTTTGGGGGTCGGGTTTGCACTCGTTGGACCAAACCATGTTCTCTGTGCCTTTCCTCCGGGTCCCCTCCCGGTTCTACAAGAAACGAGGAAGAGGGAGCCTCGGCCTTTCGTAGTCTAGCCGTGGCCGAGGTTCCTCCCACAGTGCAGGAGGCCCAGTCTGTTCCTCCCGGGGAACAGACGGGAGGCACTGTTATGGCAGTCGCCCCTTCGAGGGTGAAGGCTCCCCCGGTGTCGGACCCGCGGCTTGGAAGGCCTGGGTCGGCACCATCCTCAATGCTATCAGTCGGCGCTGTTATGGGCCTCGGCGCTGTTCGTGGCGCCATGGGTTCTAATGGTGCTGTTGTTGGTGCCAGCCGGTCGCTCTGCGCCGTTGCACCATGAGAGTCTCTACGGCGCTGTCTTCATCATTCTCCCGTGCCGAGGTTGGGCACGGCACCATGTCCACCTGTGGAGTCGTTCACGGCTCTGAGTGAGGCCACGGCACCGTGGGGGTTCTGGATCTTGGCACCAAGACTGCTGTCGGTTAGCGTCGTCGGTGTTGCCTCAGAAATGGCGCCATGGGGCGGGTGGCGCCATTCTCAGCGCCCGATTGTAGTGATGCCCGTCTCTGTCCCGGAGCTGTTCTCAGCTCCTTGGGGCCGGATGGTGCTGTGTCAGGTTCTGGCACCAGGATTGCTGCCCTTGTTGGAGCCGTGCCACCTTCTGCCACCGTTCGCAGTGCTGAGGGGAGCACTGGAACCGTCTCGGGTGCAGTCTCTTTTTCTGGTGCCCTGTTTGGTCAGGATGGCGGAGAGCGCCCACCCAGGCAGTCTGGCTCCTTGGAGCTAGTTGCCCAGGTGGGCACTGTAGTAGTTTCCTTGACAGACCGCGACCAGCCCCCCTCTGAGGACCCGACAGCGACTAACGTGGCCAGGGTCAGGGGTTCTGACCAGCAGACAGTGGTGCAGGCCACCATTGCCCTGCAGCCTGGCCTCGTAGGGTTCACTGATCTCTCAGTGGTGGTACCCCCTCGAGTGGTGTGCCTAGATCGCCCAACTTTGGGGCTGATCGGAGCACCCACAGGAGGGAAGGGTAGTGCTCCTTGGATAGCTCCTTCGGAGGCTGACCAGGGTTGTCAGCTGCCTAGGCTGGCTCTCTCGGGGAGAAGGGCACTCTCGGACTCCGAGGGGTCGAGGGGTGAGAGTTCTGTTTGGTGGCCTTTTTCCGGAACCCACATGGGCTCTGGGAGGAGCCGTAGTGCGGATCTCCGCTCTTCCCCTCGGTTTCTTTGAGAGGGCACGATTCTTTGGAGGTAGGGGACCATCCTTCTGGATCTTCATGGCCCCGGTCACCTCACGGGGATCTTCCGGGCGCAGCCAAGGCAGTTCCGATATGGTTGTTCATATGGTGTTGACCCTCCAACAGCCTCAGTACCTCTTTTTTTTTTTTCTTTTTACCAAGGAGGTGCAGGTGCAGTGTAAACTAACTTATGTCGGACATTGTTCAGCTGTCGGCTGTGGTGTCTTCTGGAGCTCTTGGTCCGCTCCCTAGCCCAGGCGGAGGTCAGTCGACTTCTCTTCTTGGCTCTGTCCCCATCCCTCTGCCGCATTCTCCTGCACTCCCAGGTATTCTTGGTCCTTCCGGGCCTCTCTCCTGGGAGCAGTTCAGAGCCGTGGCTGCTCAGTTCTCCGCTTACATCAGGGCCATGGACAGACAGGTTTTTCAACCTCCCTTTGAGCAGCCAAGGTCCTCTGACTCCTCATCCCCCTCTTCTGGAGGAGAGGAAACATCTGTCCACATTTCTCCAGCTGCTGATCTCATGGAGTATCAGCGATTCCTTGTGAGGATGTTGGAGGACCTGCGTATCACCCCTTCCACTTAATGCAATCCAGAGCACTCGGTGCACGCCTTTTTAAGCGATTTCAGCGAGGGACACCCTTGTGGTGCCCCCCTGGCCTGCTCCCTTTCGGGAGGTGTTGTTGCATTCCTGGCAGAGACCTTTTTTTCAGAGTTCCTGCCCCCAGGGATCTCTGCCAGCGGTATTGCGCCACCGCCCCCAGAGTCACCAGGTTCCACGCATCATCCTCAGTCAGGATTGATGCAACTGGACACTTCCGATGGACTTCGCACCCTTCACCGTGACCAGCCCCCAGATCAAGACACCTCAGATTTTGACTTCTGGGGTAGGAGGACTTTCTACTCGGCATGGTTGCTGCTCTCTATCGCAGTATATGAGGCCCACTACGCAACCTATGACAGGTTCCTGTGGTCCAGGCTTGGTCAGCTCCTAGCCTCAATGCCTGACATGGAGCAAACCAGACAAGCTATTGCACTCTCTGCATGTGGCCTGGAGCTAGCAAGCCACCAAGCGAGGGCATCTTACGATGCCAACAAGGTAGCTACCAGGGTTGTAGGGACTGCGATCTGCACTAGGCGGACGGCATGGCTACGTCTTTCCTGGTTGTCACCCTTGGTCTGGCATAGGGTGATTAACTCCGCTCACCAGAGAACCTATCTTTTCTCCCGTAGAGCGAGATGGCGTTTGTCAGGGCAACTTCCTTCCTCCTCCGGGGGTTCCCCGTCTCACTCTCCCATTCTCTGGCCTCTCCAAGCCCCAAAGGTTCTCCCTCTTAGTGTGTCACCCACTGAGAGCTATGGGACTCTGTATCTTAGGGTTAAAAGGAAAAACCCCTTCAGGGGGGCTCAGCACTCACCCAAAGGTGGTGAATGGTGAAGATTGACACAGATAAGATATGAAAATTACGTACCTACTGTAATTATGATCTTTCCGTGTATCTTCACCATTCATCACAATCCTACCCTCCATCCCCCTGGGGCCTCAGTCTCTGGGTCCCCCTCCCTCTCTGTGTCCAGCCTCCCCCCCTTTCTTTGTCAGGAGTGGGGTAAACAGGGGCACATAGGGGATGATGTTTCTAAGGGGAGAGTGGTCAGCATGGGGGGCACTTCTTCTCCAGTGCTCTAGCTCCACCCCTGTAGGGTGGGAGTTGGCAGTTGCCCTCCATTCTTTCCTCCTCCTTGTTCCCGTCCATCTTTAATTTTCTTTGTCCATTGGACATATCATTTATTATTAAAAAAAAAATGTTCTTGCACCAAAAATCTTTTTCCCTGAGAGGGAGAGAATTCTCTGTGTCCTGCCTTTCTTCCAGAATAGCCGTTTTCTGCTTTTGGAGTTATTGCCAGTGATTCTGTGCCTTGAATTCTGACAATGAGCCTTTTGGCTAATCCTGGCAGTTCCTATACAATCTGGAGATAAGTCAAGGTCCAGGGTATGGTTGTTACCTTTCTCCTCCCCCTCTCACGCTTATCCTAAATCCTTCCTTTCTCCTTTTCCTAGTTCCAGAGATTGGGGCCCCTACCAATCCCCTCAGACTTCCTTCTTATTCTGTCCTCTCAGTCGTTTATTTCTCCTTTATATTATATAGCTTTTCCTTTATCTGCCCCTTGGACTTTCTTGTCCCACCCTCCCAACCCTTTTTTCACTCTCCGCGACTCAGAACTGGCGGGAGGGTGGAGTCGACAGCACCTAATGGCCAACCATGAGCGCCCATGCAGTGCCGGCCTCTAGCGGTGCCGATGGTGCTTCGGCTCCACCCATTCAAAAAAACAAAACAAAAAAAAGCTCCCACATGGTCATGACCTCTGGCCATATACCCAAAAGTGATGAATGGTGAAGATACACAGAACGGTCATAATTACAGTAGGTACGTAATTTTCATTTCTGGACAGTCTCCAGGCTTTCCAGGAGCATCTCACTCTAGGTCATTTGCTGGTCCAGATGGACAACCTCAGATTTATGCATTACATAAACAAGGAGGGATTCATTCCTATCTCCTGTGTCAGGAAGCAATGACAGTGTGGTACTGGGAGCTAGAATATGGACTCGAGTTATCAGTCGTGCATCTCCCAGGTGTCTAAAATGTCTTAAAAGATCGGCTAGGTAGGTCACAGGCCAAGATACACGAATGGGAACTGCTGACCTCTCTGGTAGATGACCTCTTTGCAAGGTGGGAGTCATCCAGAGTTGGAACTTTTTGTGTCCCTACTGTGGCCGGATGTGGGTGAAGTATACAGCAGATTGGTACAACACACTGCAGTGTGGCTTTATTTTCTTTCAAAGTCAGAATAAAATAATTAACTCCAAAATAAATAAAACACAATTCTTTATAGAATTGCAGGTAATTCACTTTCTTTAGTGACCACAGGGGGATAACCTTAAGCAGTGGTATATTCCTTCTTCAGTACATCAGTTTGCAGCAACAGACAATGCTCGTCCTTCCTCTGCACTTGATCAGCACCTACTAACCCACTGATCTATCTTTCCTGAGGAAATTAACTATCCCCTATGTTGGACTTGTGTGTTTTGGGTGATGGGGAGCTCAAATAAAATAAAAAAAGGCAAGCTAAAGAGAGAAAACCTCAGTGCAGAAGCACTGAAGCAAGGGTTACCCCAAAGGACACTGGCAGTAAGTCAAGTTTCAAAGAAATAGAAAATCACACATACCCCATAATACAAAGCATCATGTGATGTATATGCAACTCACCATGAAATTTTAGGCTGGTTCAGCTTCAGGCAGGGATGCACAGTGCCATTCATTTATTTTAGGCATACTGCACTTTATTTCTGACTGCACTTAATAACAGCAGTTTAAACAACAGCAATTTATTTTTATCTAGCACTATAACTATATCAAACCCCTTCCTTGCAGGGTTTTTAGGGCACTGTTTTCAAACAACATGAAGTTTCATTTTATAAAGCCTAAGCACCTTGCACTTCATTAATGCACTGCCAGCACTTTATGTCTGACAGTACCTGAAGCATTTTATCTTTCTTCTTATAAAGCACTTGTAGTTCTTTATTAAACAGCAAGCAAGCTTGGCATTTTATGAAGGTATATATATTTATTCAGGTTAAAGCCTTCTTCCTGTATACAGTCAGCTACTGTATTTGCTCATAGCCATATCTGTTGTTTCCTTAGAAAGGCATATGGCTTCGGGGTGAGGGACGGAATGGTGAATAAGAAACAGAGAAAGGAAGAAAAGAAATTTAGGGAGGATATAAAAAGACTGCCATAGGTGGCCAACTTACTGCAGTGTTAGAAAAAGAACAGGATAGTTTCTAGAGGTTCTGTTGCAACAGATTGTACACAAGGAAGGGGAGAAGAGAGAAAAATGTCCCTAACTGCTACACCAATTTCCTGGGTAGAGTGCAGCTCTACCACCCTACATAATGCAGAACTGCTGCATTTCTGCTCGTTCACTCCAGGGCTTGGAGTTTTCTGGCAAAATGTGTTGTCCCTCATTTGGAAAGGGAGGTTTCTGTACACATTTCCCCTCCCATGCCATTAATAAAGAGAGTATTACTGAAACTGCAAGTGGTGGATGCAATCCTCATCCTCATTGCACCTCTGTGGCCTTGACAAATACAGTGTCCGTTGCAGCAGCAACTAGCAGTGGAGCCTCCAGTATCGTTGCCTCTGTGCAGAGGCCCATTGGTCACAGGACAAGGGGGCTGTGGTCCGTCAAGACCTCAAGTCTCTGTAACTGTATGCATGGCTCCTGAAGACATAGCCATAGCATGATTTGGGGTGTCACCAAAGTTGTTGAAGTGCTGGTTGCAGCCAGAAAGCCTTCCACCACACATTTCATACTCTTTGAAATTGAAGCATTTCACTTTGTGGTCCACTTCCAAGAACATTTTATTCATTTATATAAAGTTGATAACCGGGAAAGGCACACTTGAGCCGAGGCCCATTTCCAGGTGCGACCCAGGGAGTGGGTACATGGAATACAAAAGAAAATGTTTTACACAGTATACAAGAACAGATGAAAAGTAACAAGAAAATGTACAGGTTATTACAATATATACAGATTATTACAATATATACAGGAAAAAAATAACTGAGGACTATACCTGAACAGTTTAGGGAGTTTCAGTATAAAAGGGTGAAAAGCGGTAGAAGGGATGTTTGAGAGGCATTTGAGGGTGAGTGTGGATACAGAGTTCGGGTGGGAAGGTGGGGGGCTTCACCCAGATATCCTGAGAGGCAACATTGGATTAGCAAGAGGAGGAAGGGGTTGGGGACTGGGTGAGAGTGGGGGAATGGATCAACTTTATTAGACGCTTGAGGGCATGGTAGGAAGCAGAGTTACGAAGGGTGGGGGATAGCTGATTCTAGAGGTGTGGGAGACTGGATGAGAAAGCAGCAATGCCTGAGGGGGACCAGTTGTATGGGATGGAGACGGTGCAGGGAGTAGGAGGGAAAAGGGGCAGGGGAGAGGGTGAAGGATAGGTAAGGGGGGAGGAGGTTGAACCAGTACTTGGCGATGAAAGGGAATGGAGGTGCTATCTTCTATGTGAGAGGGGGGACAGGTTTAAGGAGGAGAGAAGGGAGCAGTGGTGAGCCCTAAGAGGGGAGTTTGTTGCAAAATGACAGAAGGAGTAGAGGAGGAGGATGTCTAGATGGGAGAACATGGTGGTGGGGGGCGATGCATAGATAATATCACTGTAGTCAAATAGGGAGAATGGGCTTTGTTAGCAGGACATGATGGAACTGAAGGGGGATGGAGTCTTTGTTTTGAAAGAGTACTCTGAGTTTGGGGCGAAGTTTTGTGCACATAGAGTCAATGTGGCATAGTCGAGATGCTGATCAAGCCAAATGCCCAGGTATTTATAAGAGGGTACAGTCAAGGGTAGATCCATCCGGAGGGGTGGGAGGGCAGTTTTCCAGCTTTTTTGTGGGGGTGCCGGAAAACCATGGAGACTTGTTTTCTTAGTGTTGACTTTTAGGCTGTTGTCCTGGAACCAGAAGAGGATGCTGGTGAAGTCAGATTGGAGGGTAGAGTAGACAGAGCCAAGGGTAGGTCCTGTGGTGTAGAGGATGGTGTAATCTGCGTAGAGGTGGGTGTTAGTGTGCAGGCAGACATTTGGAAGGTAATTTCTAAATATTGAAAAATGACGTGGAACAGGAACTCCAGAAAGGATGAGGATGAGGAGCGGGTGGGGTGGGGACTGAGTGTCCCACTGAGACAGAGTGCGTCCTGCAGCAGAGGTACGGACTAAACCGCTTTAACACGGAGGAGGACAAGCCCTTTTTCCCCATCTGGTCATTGCAGTGTTGGAATACTTGCTGTCACTGTCAGACTCCAGTCTGCAGTATTCCTCACTGAAGGTGCATCTGGCAGCTATATCAGCTGACCATGCCCCTACTGATGGGCGTACGGTAGCCTAACTGGAGGTATCCCATACATTTTTGAAAGGTATTCTGCAAATTAAACCTCCCTTTCGCAATCTTGTGCCACTGTGGGACCTAAATTATATACTTGAAAAAATTATGCTGGCTCTTTTTGAGCTAGCCACAAGTTGCGGCCTACGCTTCCTTTCATGGAAAGCGTTATTTTTAGCTGAATCACTTTGGATCAAAGGATTTCAGAGCTACAGACTCTGTGTGTGAGCCTCCTTATTTGATTTTTCATAAAGACAGGGTGTCTTTACATTCTAATCGTAAGTTTTTGCCAAAAGTGGTGTCTGAGTTAACATTAAACCAAGCCATTCACCTTCCAGTTTATCATCCACAGCATACCAATCAAGGTGAAGCATTGCTCCATACTTTGGAGGTACATAGAATCCCTGAAATACTGTTTGGCACTCACCAAGGACTGCAGAAGGCCTTCTCAGCTTTTGTTTATTTGCCTCAAAACAGTGCTTGTCCAAATTTCTAGCACATTATATTACATTCTATTATAGGAAGTATGGTAAGGAACTTCCTGGTGCAGTTTGTGGTCATTCTACAAGGGGCATGGCCACATCTGTTGTTTGCTTCAGAAATGTCTCTGCTGCTGACCTGTGCTGCAGCCACCTGAAGTGCTGTCCACACCTTCACTAAACATTACAGTGTGGACTTTGTTTCTTGTAGACATGCAGGCTTCTGCCTTGCTGTTTTACAGGGCCTTCTGGCGTGAACAGACTACACCAACCTCCCAATTAGGTTTTGGGACCACTTGGGACTCGTTGAAAAGATGTGGCCTAAGGGAAGAGATATCCTTGAAAAAGATACAGTCACGTACTTACCATAACAGTAGATCTTTGAGAGAATCTCTTCCCTTAGGTCATGCCAGCCCTCCCTCCTTCCCTCTTTTATCAACTGTAGGGAGATATGGCATCCTATTCTGCCTTCGGGAATTTGCATGTGTGCTTTCTCTAGCACCTGCATCTCCCTAACATCAGAGACGCTGGTATAATCCCCTGGTTCCCCAACAAGAGAGTCCTCTGAGCACATTCTTCAGCAGGGAACTGATGAAGATGGGGCTGCCCACATTTATGTAGATGCTGACATGTGATGTCGTCATGGGCTGCCCTCAGCTAGAAAAAGTTTCTGTGTGGTCCTAGTGCTGATGCCAGTATAGTTCCAAAGGTTTGGCCCAAGAAAAGAGATTCTCTCGAAGATCTTCTGTTATGGTAGGTACGTAACTGATCTTTTTATTAGCCTGCATCAAACGGGCAGTATGACTGGTACGCCGCCAGTGTGTTTTGCAGCAGAAAGAATCAACTTTGGTGGCACTTTGCAAATAGATAAATACTGAATTGTTTGCTACAAGAAAAGGAATACAAATCTTTGGTCAGGTCAACTTGCAATGAGCTTTGGAAAATGTTACATGACTTTAGTGAGTAGGGTGTGCAAGCCTGCAAAGTTAGGAGGGTTTTCTTCCTTAGCTTGGTTTTTCTTGTTTTTTTCTTTGTATTGTTTATGCTTGTATATATTTTCTTTTTTTGTACTGTAACATGTTGAGTTTCCTTTCTTGATATGTTTTAATATTTTCCTTCTCTTCTTCGATGAGTGCCGTAAGATCTTTTATAGGGATGGGCAGAAGGGACCTCTGTTTAATGTCTCATCCGAAGGAATAAAAGGAACTTTCCCCTATAACATGCAGTGGTGCTTTACATTTTTTCAATCCCTGTAGATCTTCCAAAAACATGTATTGCAGTGCCTTCATATGCTAAGCATTTCCAAGCTTTCTGTATCTGGGCATTTGATATTTTGACTGTTACCAAATAATACCTGGTCCATGCCCATCAGATAAAATACAGGAATGCAGCAAACTTTGGGGATTCTGTTATCAAAATAGTCAACCCCATCTTAAAATGTATACTGAATAACATCTCGCACACTGTGCTTGTGGAAGTTTTATTTTAAAAGGAACTGTATTTCATCTTGATATGGCTTGATGCCACACTGAAAGCACGTATAATGATGTAAACCAAAATCCTTTGTACCGGTTTCTATTTCAGGAGCTGATTCAGGACAAATTTCTGAAGAAACGTGGAGTTTTCTTCACTCAATCTATGGAGGAAGTCCAGAAGTTACTCTGCGCCCAAATATTGTTCCTCAAGAGCCTGATTTGTCACAAGTAGAAGACAAAATTGAGGTGGAAACACGTAATTTTTAGGCTCTCCACACAGCACAGATTGAAGGAACACCCTGCTGTTAGTTGCACAAGAACATTCCAGGAAATCTTTTTTCTCTTTTTATGGACATTGATATTTGTGACAATCTAGAAGAATCTTAACATAGCATGATGTATTATGTATCCATATTTAGAGCCCTTTGATTTTTTTTTCTAATTTTAACTAAGGATATTTGATTTATTCGTGGGTATCTCATGCAGTTGGGAATTTCTCTTTTTGATGCAGTTAAAATGGTAGTCCTTTGTGCTGGTACACATATATTGCAAATTAATGTAAAAATGTAAATATTTGCATTCAAAAGTGGGCTGTCAGCCTGCTGAGCACCAACACCATAAAATAATTTAAGCCCTGTACGCATCAGGCTAGTTAAAACGTTTTAAGGTGCTTAAAACATTTTAACTAGCGCAAACACGGCGCCTGTCCGCATTTAAGCATGGTTTCAAAGCGTATTAAGAAACCATGCTTAAACCCTGCTGCGAGCTAGTCTCAAGTCCGTTTTTAAAAACGGTTTGAAGGAGAAAAGCATGTTACCTTGTGGTGTGGATGGGCGTGCGATTTTCAGTCTATTACGGTGCCAACATAACCATGCTACAATCGCGGAGGATTACCGGGTTTAAAAACGTTACTCGCTGCTGATGCAGATGGGAGTTTACCGTGTTTCAATCGAGTTCAAACTCGGTGAACAATAATGTGGACGGGCTGCTGTGGTGAGTTTGAAAACGTTTTGAAGCCGTTATTTAAAACGGTACAAATCTTCAGTTGTAATGTGTACAGGGCCTAAAACATCACTTGGAAATACAGGGTTAGTTAGGACACTGAGGGATTTTGGTGCAATTAAAGAACCATAAGAGCGAAGCATGAGTGGTTTTATGATGTCATCAGACTCCCGAGTTGTCCTAGCAACCCCAGTATGTAACAGTTACATGATTTCTTTTTTGTAATAGATGATTTTTTTTTTTTTTTAGCAAGAACAATTGATCGGCACTTAAACAAGTTTGAGCCATAGGCAATTACTACATTTAGTGGAAGTTAAACTATCTGTGATTTGAAATACATATAAAATGGGTATGTGTTAGCACGACAACATAGTTCAGAAATGCTGCTCGAATTTAAAATTCAGGAAATCATTTTTACAATCACAATAAGAGATTGCAGCTGCATTGGTCTTTGGAAAACAGGAGTCGCTTGATAGTTTGATATGTTTTATTAGGCCAACACAAGCCCTATATGAAGATGGTGTAGTACACAAGCTTTAGGGGCCCATAGAGGTCTCTTCGTCAGGGGAAACAGCATTCTGAATAGAAGAAGCTGAAGTTATACTTAAAGGAGATAGAAAATGATTTTTGCATAGTTAACTACCCTTCCATCTTCCTTTCCATGCCAGTTATGCATTCTGATAAGCTTTGATATTTTTTTTGATAATCTAGCTGTGGGGTGCCCTCAGCTCTACATAGAAATCCACTCTCCTCACCACCTACTGCTCTTGCCCTTTATATTTCTAAGGCATTCTATGACATCAGTAACTCCCATTCCATGCCGTTCATCTGAATGGACTGGAATGGTGTTATCGATGTCATAAAATAGTCAGGCAGTATGAAAAGAGAGTAGCAACTGCTGAGGACAGAGGGATTCAGGGTGGTTAAAAAGGCAATACAATTAGATTATTAATTTAACAAAAAAGGTCAAAAACATAATCACAGTACTGGGTAGACAAAAGAACGACTGGAGGGTATCTAAAGGTGTAAAAACTGATATTCTTCGTGGATATCTCGTGCAGCAAGCCACTGTGAAACTGTAGCTGCCAGGCACTAGGACCACACGGAACACTTTCTAGCTAGCAGTCTACAAGGGGGCTGTCCATGACAACGATGTCGGCCAATGTCATCCCTCCCATATGAATGTGGGCAGCCTCGCGCCACCCTCTTTTGTTTTTGTGGCGTTGACCATTGCATGTCGGACTCCATGCAGAACACCGCTGCTTCAGTTGACCACCAAATCTTTGATTTTCCTTTTATTTTTGATTCCTCCTGTTGTTTATGTCTGCCATTTCCGAGAAACTTTTCAAACTCTGCGGATGCGGCAAAAAGATCACAGACAAGGATGACCACGATGCCTGCATCCACTGTCTTGGTGCCAACCACACCATCCAGGCCTGCAAAATCTGCCACAAATTCAACCAGTCCACTTGGCGACAATGCCAGAAAGCCCTCAAAGCACTCCTCCTGGAACAAAAGGCCACCCATATGGAGAAGGAGCTCCAGGGAAGAAGCTCCTCCACCTCACCAGCTGTGTCCATGGGCTCCCACTCCTCCAAGGCCCAGGACAGATCTGCTGTCAAATACAAGCACCGGGATAAAGACAGGCCTAGGGACAAGGCCTCCCCGACCCGTTCTCGGTTGCCGCTTCGAGCGCCGGCTGTTGCTGGGTCGTTGACCCCCCACTGCTGCCCACACCCTCTCTTCCACAGGATCAGCTTTGGCAGTGCTGCCAGCCAGTCTCTCCTTGGTCAGTTCCAGCTCATCGATGTCAGTCCTCCTGATATTGCCATCGACGCTTCAGCCCCCCAGTCGTTCAGGTTCATTCAGATCCAGGGGCATATGTCAGGGTGTTTTGCCAGACCTCTCTTGGCTGGCAACAGCCTCTCGACGCCAGGATTTCCTCATCACCCATCAATGCCCGTGACCATTCCATCGACGTCAAGGATTCAGCCTCCACCATCAACACCTCTGTCCATCTTGCCGATGCCGGGACTCCAGCCTTCCCCACTGACACCTCAGACTATCTTGTCGGCACTTGGGGCTGCAGCCTCTTTTGATGACACTGCAGGCCATACTGCCAACATTGGGATCTCAGCCTCTCTCATCTATGCTGTAGGCCGCACCGCTGATGTCAGGGACACAGTCTCACCCATCAACACCACTAGGGGTCCCAATGATGCCGATAACTATCGACATCCAGACCATGCTCTCCTCCTCCTTCTGGGAGTTCATGCACCAGATTGCTCCGCCTCAGGGTCTGTCAGTGCCGGGGCCTACCAGGCCAGCTCCCACGCTGGCATCTTCCACACCGATGCACCATTCACACCCTCGTCATCACTGTCCTCTCTGCCCTATTGAGAGCCAGGGGATGAGGTAGAGTATAATCATGATCTCCTTCCACCTGATGAGGATGAGGACGCAGGTCCTAGGAGTCATTTCTCTCCCTCTACAGTTTCTTCAGTGGGTGAGGATTCCACTAAATATACCCCAAGGCCCCCTGATGTGACCCCTCCTTCATCTCAGTGATAAGACAGCTGCAAGCAGCTATGGGTTCGAGGCTTTGGAGCAGAATGTTACCAGGAGAAATCTGAATGAATACCTGGAATTGCCAGATTCTCCCCCTCTGATTATTCCTCCTCTGCTGTCTGCTTTTGAGGATGCCACCATGGCTGCCTGGTGCAGGCCAAATATTGTCGCTGCAATGCCCAGAAAGGTAGACAGATTGCACCAGGCTCCCTCAGGGAAGCTTTTCTTTGCAGCACAACCAAGGGCAGATTCAGTAGTAATAAATGTTGCCCATGAGAGGTCCAAGACACCTCAGCACTTCAGCTCCTTACTCCCAGATAAGGAGTCCAGAAAGCTGAACCTTATGGGCAAGAGGATCTATCCTCTGCCACATTGGCCATCAGAGTTATTAACTCACGTTGCCCATTTGGTCATGTTCCAAAATACCCTTTGGAAGAAGGGCAAGGCTGTGGCTCATGCCCTTCCTGAGGGTCCCCAGAGACAGGAGCTGCTTAAGGCCCTCCAGTTATGGGCTGATGTGGGCAAGCACCTCTTAAGGGCGACCTGTGATGCTGCAGATGTCTCTGCTAAAGCAGCTGCCATTGGCATTGGTCTCAGATGACATTCTTGGCTCGGGGTGTCCGATTTTGCCATGGACATACAACAGTCCATCTTGAATGCCTCTTTCAGAGGCTACAAGCTTTTCGGGGCAAATGTCCAGAATGTTATTTCTGACTATCAAGCATCAGGGAGAACCCTGTGTTTGGTTCACTCCTTTTACCATACACAGCCATGAAGTGGCCAGATACCCTTTCGTTGGGCCTTCCACATACCCAAGCCAGATGCCCAACAGCTAGCCAAGCACTGAGCAGCCACAGTCCTGCCCACCCCTCCCTCCACCACTGGCAAGGCTACTAAAGGTGGAGGTGTGGCCCCAGCCACTGGCCCTACCTCAGCATGACTCCTGGTCAGACCCCCACCCTCCAGCACAGCAAGAAGCGGTGGTAGGGTGTCACTTCTCCCTCCACTTAGATGGAGGGAGATCACAACAGATGATATGGGATGATGTGGGGAAGCACCTCTTAAGGGTGGTCTGTGATGCTGCGGATGCCTCTGCTAGAGCTGCTGCCATTGGCATCTGTCTCTGATGACATTCTTGGCTCAGGGTATCCGGTTTTGCCGCGGGCATACAACAGTCCATCTTGAATGCCCCCTTCGGAGGCTAGAAGTTTTTCAGGGCAGATGTCCAGAATATCATTTCTGACTATCAAGCCTCATGGAGAACCATGCTTTTGGTTCACTCCTTTTACCATACACAACCACAAAGTGGTCAGAAGGTGTCCTTTTGTCGGGATTCCCACATACCCAAGCCGGGTGCCCAACAGCCAGCCAAACGCTGAGCAGCCACAGTCATGTCCACCCCTCCCTCCACCACTGGCAAGTCTTCTAAAGGTGGGGGTGTGGCCCCGGCCGCTGGCCCTACCTCAGCATGACTCTTGGTCAGACCCCCACCCTCCAGCGCAGCAGAAGGCTGTGGTGGGAGTCACTTCTCCCTCCACTTAGACAGATGGAGGGAGATCACAACAGATGATTGGGTCCTCCAGCTCATAGAGCAATGCCACATGCTAGAGCTCCTGGAGTACCCTCCAGATCTTTCTCCAGTACATCAAGCTACCCTCCAGATCACGTTCCAGTGTTGCCTGAGGAAATTCACACACTGCTGCAAAAAAATGGCCACAGAACCAGTTCCAGAGCATCAGGGGAACGGAGAATCTTCCTAGACATAAAGTCTCCACCACTCATTCACACTGATGGGAACTATGCCGGAGGCGCTAGGACCTAGCAGGAGCAAACTTTCTGCAAGAGGGCCAGCGCCATAGATGGAGCCATGAGGAAGCGGCACCGCGAGCCCCGGCTCGTGCGGTGAAGACCATCTCGGCATCGACCCTCCAACCAACTCAGTTCCTTTTTTACCCGCCATCAAGAGTGCTTCAGTGACGATGTCACTCGCCTGCCAGGAGTCAAACTTCAAACTAGTAGCATAGTTTTTAGTTTATTGTTCTCTAATTTATCTTCGAAAGTACAGAGTAGATTTTAATAAAAACATTTTTGATTAATAAAGAAGTCTTCAGCTCTCCATTGATGGAGTCGACCATGAGCAGGTCAGGTGACAGTAGGGAGACTGTATGAAAGCTGTTCGGTCAGCCTGGCTGGTCAGTCCGCCACCCCACCCCCGGAGGGTGGGTCTGACAACGGACGGTCCAATGCTCAGGGAGATGGGTGGTCCCCCCGAAAGCATAAAAGGAAACAGTCCCATTCGTGGCACCATTCGGCCTAGAGTTCTTCTTCAGCACACAAGTTGAGAAAGAGAAGGCATCTCTCGAGGTCGCCTTCTGGTATGTCTGCGTGTCGACAGTCGGTCGTTGGGGCTAGGCTCTCAGAGTTGCCGGACTCTGGCTCCGGTGCCCGACCTCTTCGACATCGGAGCCCGTCCCCGCCTATTGGATGGGCCTCCAATGAGCGATTTCACCAGTGGGCTGCTCTTATGGAGCAGTGGGCTCGGAGGTTGGTCCAGTTGCCTGACCCGGTCACTCCGGGGCTTTCAGGGTGCTCGAGAGACTGGTTAGGGCAGTTGGACCTTCCTAGTTGTGCGACGCCTTCTTCGGTGCCGTTGACTCCATGCTCAGGTGTTTTCCCCCCTCACATGGCTGCGGCGCAGGGGCCCACACTGGTGCCTCTATCTCCTGTTAATTTTCTTCCTTTTCCTTCAAATCACAGTTTTCTGAACCCTGGGACACTCTCGGAGTCATCCGCGGTGCCGGGGGCTCTGTCAGCGCCATCCGCGGTGCCAGAGGCTCTGTTAGTGCCATCCGTGGTGTCGGGGGGGACTATGTCGGCGCCATCCATGGCACCGAGGGCTCTATCGGTGCTGTCCACGGCACCAGGGGCTCTGTCAATGCTGTCTGCGGCGCCGGGGGCTCTGTCGGTGCCATCTGTGGTGCCAAGGGCTCTGTTGGTGCCGTGGCCTTTGTCAGCGCTGTGTGCTGGTCTGTTTCCAATGGCGCCAACTTCCTTAGGTTTGGCACCATGTTCTTCATTGGCGCCAATGCCTGGTGCGGCACCATCCAGCCTCCAGGGCTTTTTGACTCCGATTCTTTCCTCTTCTAATTTCCATTCTGATTTTCCTCCTTTCCTGTCCATACAGTCCCCGGACTGTCAGGAGATGATTTTGAGCCTGACCGAGATCTTCGTCTGGGTTATGATGTTGAAGGAGCAGGAGTTAATCCTGGTACAGAGCCTCTGGTAGAAGACCTTTCTTTTAAGTCTCTGTTGAAAAATTTAAATTCCACTTTTTTCTCTACAGACTACAGAAATCAATCCTGGGAAGCTTTTAAGACTCTAATACCTACATGTCCCGGAGATACCTATGGATTTAACTCCTCCAGTACAACCATCTTTTGAGACCCTTTCTCAGATGGTATGGAACAATCCTGCTCGCATCCCTTCCTTGGCTAAGTCCGTAGATAGGAAGTACGCTGCTCCCAAGGATCGACCCATATTGTCCTCACAAGCTTTTGCTGATCCCATTGTAGTCATAGCAGAGAATGACAAGGCCATCCTCTCTCTGTCTTCCTCAGCCCAGCCTATCAATAAAGAATCTCGAAAGATAGACACCTTAGGTAAGAGAGTCTTTACTGCCTCCACCCTGGGTATGTGTATTGCCAGCTACCAGGGCTATTTTTCTCAATATGAATATGTCCTTTGGCATTCGCTCAAGCAAATGGTAGAAGCTCTGCCTGAGTTGGAAACTAATTCAGAGCTACTTCACTCCATAACCAGGGGCATCAAGTCTAATAACTAACAGGTTAAAGCTGCAATGGACGCTTTCGATACTGCTTCTCGAGCAGCGGCAGCGGGTATTTATACCCGTCGCCATTCCTGGTTACATACTTCGAACTTCACAAATGATGCCTAGCAGCAGGTCATGGCCTTACCCTTCAACGGTATGTTATCTGCTCGGACCCCAGGTGGAACAAGCTCTGGAAGCCACACAGAAGACCAGGTCAGCCATTAAGATAGCTCAACCGGCACCCGTCCCCTCTTGGGAGGGGGGGTGCCAGTAAACGTCAGTTTTATAACAGTCAGTCCTTTCGGGGCAAAGGCATGGGGGGCTTTAACAAAAGCCACACCCCACAGCCACAAAAGAAAATGCAGCAGAAGGCTCAAGCCCCCACAGTGCCTAGTGCCACCTTCTGAGATCTTCCTGGATGTAAAGTCTCCACCACTCATTCACACTGATGGGATCTACGCCAGAGGCACTAGGACCCAGCAGGAGCAAACTTTTTGCAAGTGGGCCGGCACCAGAGATGGAGTCGCGAGGAGCTGCGCCACAAGCCTCGGTTCGTGCGGCAATGACTGTCTCGGCTTCGACCCTCCAACCGCCTCAGTTCCTTTTTTCCTGCCGTCGAGTGCGCTTCAGTGACGACATCACTCGCCCGCCAGGAGTCAAACTTCAAGCTAGCAGCATAGTTTTCAGTTTATTGTTTTGTAATTTATCTCGAACAAAATACCGCTTGTTTTTAAACTAACTTATTGAGAAAAAGAAGTCTTCAGCCCTCCATTGACGGAGTTGACCATGAGCGGGTCAGGTGACTGTAGGGAGACTTCGTATGAAAGCTGTTCAGTCAGCCCGGCTAGGTCCAGTCTGCCGCCCTCTCCGGAGGGAAGGTCTGACAACGGACGGTCCGATGCCCGGGGGGATGGGTGGTCCCCCCGGAAGCATAAAAGGAAACGGTTGCACTCTTGGCACCGTTCGGCCTCGAGCTCTTCTTCTGCCCACAGGTCAAAAAAGAGAAGGCATCACTCGAGGTCATCTTCTGGTATGTCTGCGCATTGACGGTTGGTCGTTGGGGTCAGATGCCAGTCTCTTCCTCCGGAGTCACCGGTTTCTGGCTCCGGTGACCGACCCCTTCGACATCGAAGCTCTTCCCTGCCTATTGAAAGGGCTTCCGTTGAGCAGTTTCATCAGTGGGCCGCTCTTATGGAGCAATGGGCTCAGACGTTGGTTCAGCTGCCTGGCCCGGTCACTCTGAGGCCTTCGGGGAGCGGGTAGGGCAGTTGGACCTTCCTAGTCGTGTGGCGCCATCTTCAGTGCCATTGACTCCACACTCAGGTGTCCCCATGGCTGTGGCGCAGGGGGCCACACCGATGCCTTTATCTCCTGGTATTCTTCCTCCTCTTTCTTCAAATCAGAGTCTTCGGGGCCCTGGATTGCTTTCGGCACTGTCGGGGACTCTCTCGACATCAGTGTGTCTCTCGGCGCCATCCTCAGCACTGCTGGCATTGTTGTTAGCACCGTGGTCTCTGTCTGCACCATCTACTGGGTTGTTTCCGACGGCGCTGTCTCCCTTGCCTTCGTGTCGTGTTCTTCTTCGGCGCTGAGGCTGGGTGCGGTGCTGTCCAGCCTTCAACGGTTCTCAACTCCAAATCCTTTCTCTTCTTCGTTTCCTTCTGATTTTCACTCCTTTCCTGTCCATACAGCCCCTCCGGGGCTGTCAGGAGATGATATTGAGCCTGACCCAGATCTTTGACTGGGTGATGTTGTTGAAGGAACAGGGATTAATCCTGCCGCAGAGCCTGTGGTTGAAGACCTGTTATTTAAGTCTCTGCTGAAAAATTTAAATTCTGCTCTTTCTCTCTAGACCACAGATATCGATCCTGGGAAGCTTTTGAGACTCCAATACCTACATGTCCTGGAGATCCCTATGGATTTAACTCCCCTGGTACAACCATCCTTTGAGACGCTGTCTCTGATGGTTTGGAGTAATCCTGCTCTCATCCCTTCTGTGGCTAAGTACATAGACAGGAAGTATGCTGCTCCCAAGGATCGACCCATTTTGGCCTCCCAGACCTTTGCAGACCCTGTTGTAGTCTTGACAGAGAATGATAAGGCCGTTCTTCCTCAGGCATCTACAGCCTGGCTTACAAACAAAGAATCTCGTACGATAGACACCTTAGGTAAGAGAGTCTTTGCTGCCTCCACCCTGGGTATGCGTTTGCCAGCTACCAGGGCTACTTTTCTCAATATGAATATGTTCTTTGGCATTCTCTCAAACAGATAGTAGAAGCTCTGCCCGAGTCGGGCACTAGTTCAGAGCTACTTCAGACCATAACCAGGGGTATAGAGTCCAACAACCAACAGGTTAAAGCAGCTATGGACGCTTTCGATACTGCTTCCCGAGCAGCGATGGGCATTTATACCCGTCGTCACTCCTGGTACGCACTTCGGGCTTCACGAATGATGTCCAACAACAGGTCATGGCGTTACCCTTTGGTATGTATCTGTTCGGACCTCAAGTAGAGCAAGCTCTGGAGGCCACACAGAAGACTAGGTCGCCCATTAAAATGGCTCGACCGGCTCACACCCCTCCAGGTGCTTTCGGTGGACTCCCCTTATCTGGTCTTCCACAGGGACAAAGTTGTCCTGTGTCCTCAACTGAAATTCCTTACAAAGGTGGTGTCAGAGTTTCACCTTAACCAGGTGTTGACTCTGCCGGTATACTTCCCTAATTACACTTCGGAGGCCAAGTACAGGCTCCATAACTTGAACCTGAGATGTGCTCTGTTTTATTATAAAGAGAGGACGGCAGAAATTCGTGGAGAGGTTTGCCAGCATTTGTCACCTATGCTGAAGCCGCTTCTGGCAGATCTGCAACAAAATGGACCATAGCAAGATGGATTACATCATGCATAGGTCTGTGCTATGAGTTTGCGGGCAAGGAGCCTTCCAGAGGGATAAGAGCTCATTCTACCTGCTATACTGCTACATCAGTGGCTGCTTCCAGGGACATCCCTATCCAGGAAATCTGTCAGGCTGCTACCTAGAAGTCAGCAAACACCTTCATTCTAGGGACATGGATATGTTCAATCCACACTTACTGGCAGGTTCCTTGCCGCTTTAAATCTTGCCAGAAGGTCTTCAAGCTGGCTCCTCCCACTCACCCGGGTGGTAAAACTCTCGGCTCCGCCCCATGACTCAAAATCTTCCTTACCGCTTAGAAGCTCAGGTTCCCTCCTTAGCGATCTGCATTTTAGGCCTAGATCCACACTCTTCGGTTAAACCGAAACTCATTCTCAAGTTTCTGAGTCTTCAGTCTTCCTTTTCCCTCGCGACTGCGATGGACAAATCGACTCCCGGATTTTGTTGGTGCCCCTGCAGACAGAAGATGTGCTGGACCGATCCGCACTCCACATGCGTTTATTGCCTTGGACTCGGCCATGACTCACAGGCTTGTGAGTTATGCAAATCCTTTTCAGCTTCGATCTTGGAGGACCGCGCTGCCCGGTTGCTCTTGGGGCGACCTGAAAAATGTTATCCTCTGGTCAAGTCGAAGGAGGACTGTTGGGCGGTGTCCACGGCGGCGGGCGCAGCAGAACAGCTAGAGCAGACGATTGCCCTCGAAGAGGAGGCGGCCCAGGCCGCATCATCATCATCCTCGGTCGCTGCATTTATCCCGCCTCCTTGGGCTCTTCCTATACAGCATCTCTTAAGGAGCTTTGCCAGTCCCTCTCCACCAAGGGAGAAGGGCCATCAGGACATTCCTCTCGGTCCAAAAAGAAGGACTCCAATGGTAAGTCCCACCGCCAGCGTTCGCGGGAGAGGTCCCCTTCCCCGGATAGTCGACACTCGACTTCGGTCGAGGTTGCGGCTAAGGCCGCTGGCTTCACGGTGTCCCCATCGGGTCAGCTGGCCGAGACAACCGTCGACGTGGTCGAGATTTTTCTTGACCCGTCGGATGGTTTGTCGACTGGAGAAGCCGACAACCCTTCTTCACCAGTTCCCCCGGTGGAAACCGAGGACTTGCCTGTGCCGGAGTCCTCGGTTAAGGTTCCTGAACCGAGGGAGGAGCGGGTTTCCTCTGTCCCCTCTCTGACACACCCTCGGGAATCCCTGAAGGTCTCGGTCTCAGACCTCTTCCAGGTCCAGCCGATCCCGCCGACATCGGCAGTCTTGGCACCATGGAAAGCGGCGGCGCTGCTCATCCTCGTCGTCCTCTTCAGAGGATAGGCTGCAGCGCAAGTTGCGTCTGTGCTATGAGGATCTAATGTGGCAGGAGCTCTTGTTGTCCGGGAATAAGCCAACTCCATCGCCTTCCCCGGCCATTAAATGGCTGTCACCAGAGAGGCCAAAACAACCCCTCGTAGTGGTCGAGGAGCCGAAGCCGGCACCGGTTGTTTAGTCGAAACCAGCTGCGCCACTCATTGTGGTGGAACCTCTGCCTCTACAACCGAAGACTGGGGCCCTGACCCAGGATTCTCGATCGGGTCAGGGTTTGCCCGTAGGTTGTCGGTCACCCTCACTCCCGATCGACCTCGGCAGGTGGAGGGTGGCTCAGGCGCTCAGCAGCTGTTCGCAGACTCCTCGGAGTCTGACAATGACTCCTCCTTGTTCTCCAGGCCACTTGACCTGGAGTCCACTGGGGGTCATTCAGTGGACGAGGGCCCATCCATGTTCCTTGGCATGCTTGACTCATCTCAGAGTCCATTGGGATGAAGCTCGAACCCGTTCCAAAACGGGCCAAGTATCCCCTCACGGAGATACTGGACCGAGGGGATTCCCATACGGAGGCCTTCCCGGTGGCCGAAGCCAGTGTTGGCCCAGCCCTGGAGCTGTGGCAGTGGCCAGCTTCTTGTCCAGCACCTTCGGCCAGGATGGCTCTGAAGTATGCTATCCCTACCGGTTCACTCTCCGGTTTCTCCAAGCACCCCTCTGCGGAGGGGTTAGTGACTGACAGCGTTTTCCGATGTTCCGGGAACGCTTGGTATGTGAAGAAATTGGACTACTCTGGGCAGAAAGTCTATGCTGCTTCCTCCCTAGGCCTTTGTCAGGCTAGCTCGGCCGTCCTGATGGCACACTTTTCACACGTCCTTTTGGGCTCCCTGGATGAGGTGATTCCTCATCTCCCGGCTGACCTTCAAACGACGGTCAAGCAGGTGCAGGATCAGGGAAGGGCGGTGGCCAAACAGCAGCTCCAAACTTCCTTCGACATCACTGACTCGTGTGCGCGGTCAGTAGCGGCCTCAGAGCTTGGCTGTAGATCTCCACCTTTACAGCGGATACCCAGCACAAGCTGGCAGACATCCCCTTTTTGGGTACCGACTTGTTCGGTCCTGGTGTGGAGGGTCATCTTCAAAGGATCAAGAAGTCCAACGCCACCTTGGACTCGGTCACGTCTGCCCAGAAGGACAAAGGCTGCCAGCAGCAGCATAAGCCCTTTCGTCCTTCAGCCACTGCGGCACATCCAGCCCAGCAACACCAGCATCAGGGCCAGCAGGCTCGCACTTGGCACCCTAAAGCCAAGCCTGCTGCTTCCTCCAGCAGGAAGCCGGGAGGGAAGGTCCAGGCGGCTCCTCAGCCGGCCCTTCCTCCAAGTTTCTGACGGGTTGAGGGTTGTCACCTCAACTTCGTCACTCCTCCCCAGGTTCCCCTCGTGGGGGGATGGCTCTGCCACTTCCTTTCCGCCTGGTCCGTTATCACCACGGACCACTGGGTGTTGGAAGTGGTAGGCAGGGTCAGCCCCTGGAATTCGAGCAGTCCCCACCCTATCGAGCTGTCACCCCACGGGGGGCTACGGGTTCCGCAGCCTCTGTGTCAGCTCGTTGAGCCGACATTGCCCTGCTCCTTCAGAATGAGGTGATCAGGGAGGTGGCGGACCCTCCTCCAGACCCAGGGTTTGTGTCCAGGTACTTCCTGGTCCCAAAACAGATGGGGGGGGGGGGCTGGCGCCCCATTCTCGACCTACACAACCTAAACAAGTTCTTAAGATCTCGCACCTTCAGGATGGTCACTCTGGCTCAGATCATTCCATCCTTGGAACGAGGTGTGTGGTTCTGTTCTCTGAACCTTCAGGATGCATTCTTTCACATCCCAATCCGTCCGTCTCACCAGCGATTCCTCCGCTTCAGGGCAGAGGGATCCCTTTACGAGTTCCGGGCCATGCCCTTTGGCCTCTCTCCAGCTCCCAGGGTCTTCATCAAATGCACAGCAGTGGTGACAGCATTCCTGCGGCGCCAAAGGGTCCGGGTGTACCCTTACCTGGATGACTGGCTGATTGCAGCCCCCTCCAGGTTGGAGGTGGAGCGGTCCAGGGATCTGGCCCTGCTGGTCTGCTCTCAAATTGGCCTCCTCATCAACGAGGCCAAATCGGAACTCATGCCTTCGCAGGTGATTCAATTCATCAGGGCAGAGCTCGACTCTCTTCGAGCCAGAGCACAGCTCCCAGCGGACAGGGCCGAGGTCCTTTCCTCTTTTGCCCAGTCATTCATTTCTGGTTGGGCAGTTGCATCCTGCCCGGGACTTCTGGGCCTCATGGCAGCCTGCACCAGCATGGTCCATTGGGCCCGCTGGCTTATGTGTCCCCTACAGTGGGGGCTGGACCGCCAGTGGTCACAGGGCTCCGGTCCTCTAGACCAGCCAGTGACAGTGACCCAGGAGATGTGAAACGGCCTCCAGTGGTGGCTCGTTCCAGCTCATCTGCAGGAGGGTATCCCATTTGTCCGCCCCGAGCCAAGGGTCACTCTGATGACCAGCGCCTCTCTGATGGGTCGGGGTGCCCATCTGGGGGAGCTCAGAGCTCACAGTCTCTGGTCCCCTCAGGAGTCTCGATGCCACATCAACCTGCTGGAGCTTGGTGGTCCGACTAGCCCCTAACTGCCTTTGCTCTCCGTTTTATGCGAAGTCAAGTAGCCCAGGTCCAGATTGGCTTAACACCACGACCATGTACTACCTAAACCGTCAGGGCGGGACGCACTCCTTGCCTCTGTGCAAGGATGCTCTCCACACTTGGTCTCTCATGATCAGCCTGGAGGCAGATCTCCTAGCCATCCATGTGGCAGGAGCCTCCAACACTCTGGCCGATGCCCTCAGCCAGATAGGTGCTGCATCTCACGAGTGGTCTCTCCTGCCGGAGGTAGTACAAGATCTGTTCTCCCACTGGGGCACCCCTCAGGTGGACCTGTTTGCCTCCAGGGAGAATGCGAAGCTGAGGCTGTGTCATGCCCGCCCCTCTCAGCAGGGCTTACTGCAGGGGGATGCCTTCTCGAGGCCGTGGACCCCGGGCCTCTTCTGTGCCTTCCCTCCATTTCCCTTGATCCACAAGGTGCTTCTCACGGTGAAGAGGGACAAGGCACAGGTGATTCTGGTAGCCCCAGACTGGCCCTGTCAGTTTTGGTATCCAGATCTCCTCAGCCTCAGCTCCAGGCTCCCGAGGCAGCTTCCAGCCCGCCCGGACCTGATCTCAGTCAACAAGGGGAAGGTACTCCACCCGGACCTTCAGTCCCTGCACTTGACAGCCTAGTTCCTGAGCGGCTAGAGTTCCAGGCCTTGGGTCTTTCTGACGAGGTCCTCAGCGTTGTTGAGGCATCCTGTAAGGAGTCGACCAGAAAATACTATGCCTTCAAATGGAAGAGATTCTCCATTTGGTGTCAGGATAAGGGGTTGGACCCTTCCTCCTGTTCTTTGGCTAGCATTCTGGACTACCTGTGGTCCCTTTCTTAGCTAGGGCTTCGGTCGACGACCCTTAAGGTGCACCTGGCAGCCATCTCTGCTTACCGGCGCGGACCGGGAAGTAGTCAGTGGCGCAGGAGAAGGTGGTCGGATGCTTTTTCAAAGGCCTTGATCACATATCCCCTCCGGTGCGAGAACCTCCACCTCTGTGGGATCTACTGCTGGTATTGGCTAAGCTCATGGGCAAGCCATTCGAACTGATGCACAGGTGTAATATCTCTCACCTGTCGTGGAAGACCGTCTTCTTGGTGGCTATCATGTCAGCCAGAAGGGATGAAAGAGCCCCAGGTGCTTTCCATCGAGTCTCCTTATCTGGTCTTCCACAGGGACAAGGTTGTCCTGCGCCCCCACCCGAAATTCCTTCTGAAGGTGGTGTCGGAGTTTCACCTTAACCAGGTGTTGACTCTGCCAGTGTTCTACCCCAATCACACCTCGGAGGCCGAATATAGGCTCCATACTCTGGACCCTAGAAGAACGCTCTCTTATTATAAGGAGCGGGTGGCTGAAGTTCGGGGAGAGGTTCACCAGCTGTTTGTCACCTGCGCTGCAGCCAAGCGGACAATAGGCAGGTGGGTCACCTCCTGCATAGATTTCTGCATAGGTTGGCGGGCATGGAGCCTCCCAAAGGGATAAGAGCTGATTCTACCCTTAGAGTTTTACCACCCGGGTGGGTGGGAGGAGCCAGCTTGAAGACCTTCCGGCAAGATTTAAAGCGGCAAGGAACCTGCCAGTAAGTGTGGATGAACAACATATACCACTTCTAGAACTCCTGTTACAGGTGAGTAACCTGTATTTACCCACTACCACATCGACCTTGAGTCACGCCGGGATGCTGGTTTTGGAGCCTCGGTTCTCCAATCTCTGTTCCCTAAGTAGGGGGTGTGCGCCTTGCCTCCCTCCTTCCAGAGAACTGCTAGGAGTCTGCCAAACAGTGTGAATGAACAACATATCCACGATCCTAGAAAAACAGGTTACTCACCTGTAACAGTAGTTCTAGGAGTGGTATATGTTGTTCATCCACACAGACCCACCTGACCTCCCCGGCTGCAGATGCACACAACCTGGCTTCCAGGGGGCTAAGATCTGGCATCATGAGGCGGAGCCGAGGCATATACCACCTGGGTGGGAGGAGCCATCTTGAAGACTTGAAGCAAGATTTAAAGAGGAAAGGGACATGCCAAACAGTGTGGATGAACAACATATACCACTCCTAGAACTACTGTTACAAGTGAGTATCCTGTTTAACTTTAGCGTCTCCTGTTCAGAATGCTGTTGCACGTGATAAAGGCACCTGTGTGGCCCTGAAAGCTGGTGTACTATACCATGTGTGTACAAGACATACATTGGACCAATAAAAGATATCAAACTACTATTGTAATCATAACGCACTCCAGGATGTGCATGAGTGTAAGATAACAGCACTTTTCAAGTGCTTCAAGGCATCTCATTTGCCCATATTATAACACTCGCCCTTTTTGCAAATGTTATAAGAGAAATAATCCATGGTTGGATGTGCAGCAGTGCTGTAATAACCTAGCTTCCTGAGTAGCACAACCCAACCAGGTCGTTCAAGTATTACAGTATTGCTGCATACCTGACCATGGATTATTCCTAACATAATGGAGACTTGTCATGCTTTGTTGCTTAAAGTATATCTCCTTAAGTACTTCCTGACAGTTTCTTTCCTCCCTAAACAAAGCTATTCTCACCTTCGTCATCATGAGGAATTACATCTCACCTTGCTTTGTGTAAATGAAGCAGGCAGCATGCCTCATATGGAATAATATATGGGGTGGTGTGTTTATCGAGAATTTTATACACACCCGAAGTGTTGGATGCTACATAAACCCCGAGAGTGAAGCTCGAGGGGCTTATTTAAGCATCCCACACTGAGAGTGTGTGTGTAAAATTTGAGTTTTACACACCACCTCATGTTTTATTTTATATGATTGCTGGAGAGTGTTTTTTCATCACAGTGATCATATAAATCAAAAACACATTGCTATGCAGCCGGGGTCAGGTTCACACGCAGTCCTTGGTTAGGTTGAAGCAGTTGTTTAAACGTTTGCTTTTTTTTTTTTTTTTTTAATAAAGTGGTTCATCTCAAAAGAGGGTTCCACCACATCGATGTAAAATATATATGGGCAGCCGTCATTAGGGTGACACCAAAATGCTGATGGCAACCATGTCGCCTGGCAATCATGCCACCCAACCGCCATCGCGCCCAAAGCACCAGGTCACATCCAGGCTGTTTAGCCCTTGCACCCCCCACTGCAGGGGTCTTCGCCCACTGCACCCCTGAAAAAATGATATAATCACCTCCACAGGGACGCTCGGGAGGGAGGGCAACACTTATGCAGCAACCATGCGGTGCTCCATTAACCAGTTCGCCACAGTGAGTGTGTCCAACTGATTGCGGAGCACCGATGGCAGTCACCCTAATGCCATCGCTGCATTGACGGGCTGCCCCAAAAAGCTACTTCCCAAAAGAGTAAGAGTGTTTTTTTTGTTTTGTTTTTGGTTTTTATTACTGAATTTTATGTAACATTTACGTATGGTGGAGTCCGAGTGTGAGAGTTGGTGAATTGTCTGGCACAAAGAAGGGAAGATGGTGCTGGTGCACGCAGGGAGCGAGGGAAACACAGCATGTGTTCACGTTATAACCAGCTGGTTATAACTGTGAATTTTAACTGGGTTTCCAAATGGGAAAAAACGCTCCTCCTGGTTATTATAAGGTTGTAGCAGGCATGCAGCATTGCACTGGTGGTGGTGGACTGCACCATTTACAGAGGCTATAAAACTGGCATCATCAACAAGTTACCACTAGGCTGTAAAAAGAAAAACAATTTTGTATGCACAATTTTCTAGAATGGGGCACAGGGACTGAAGAATTGGCAGGCAGTAATTATTGAGAGTTTTTATTTAAGGTAAGCACCTTGAAAGAGCTTCTGTGATCATTATGGAAACCCATTCTGCACATGCAGAGTCATTAATGTACGTTTTGCAAAGGTCATTTGTCACAGTTCTTTTCAGAAATGTGAAATACAACTTTTAAAGAGTCTGCAAAACAGACAGATTATCTATTCTACAGTGTTTTCAAACCCTACCTGATGACACATGCATAGAATTTTGAAAAAAAAGTGAACATTTATATAAAGAACATCTTTCAGACTTTTTAAAAATTAGTTGTGTTAATGTCATCACTGGACTAAAGGTAGATTTTCAGGGCATGCTTTTCAGCAGGCCTTCAGGGTCTTTGTGCCGCAGTTCCAATGCAAGATTTAACTTGCGTCTGGATTCAGTGCAAAATGTGCCTCGAAAATTATGCATGCATTAAATAAATAATGCATATATGTGTGTGTGTGTGTGTTTTGTATTTTTTAACCACTGGAACTGCCTCATATCCATCCGAACATTTTGAAAATAGCATTCAAAGGTTCAGATGCAGTTGTCATGATGAAGGCTATGTCAGAAATTGAATTTGCACCTGTGTCATGATGACTGAAAATCATGCCTTCAGTTTTTTGTCTTCACAGTCTTTTACATAAATAGTTTGGTATTTCTGTCAGCAGTGTTCATGTATAGAAGTCCCACATTTTGGTTTTGTAGTTATTGTTTCTGCTTTTCTCTTTTCCCCCGCAATTCCCTGCCCTGACAGGACATCTTCCAACAAGGGAGTACAAGCATCTGCCTTCACAGCAGATGGCAGTGCCTCTCTCTGGGAACTGGAAGGGGGGGACACTGATAAGGGGCCCGTGGCTTCTCTCTCTGGTAGCCAAGGGCCTAGTCTTTGTGGTGCTTTCATCCACCCCAACCCCAGAGTGAGATTCTGTGGCATTCCAGCAGACCTCAGTCTTCAATGTGCCTGTGCAATTTATAGCTACTGCCCTGCAGGGTTGTCCTTCATGCCATATTTAAAGATGATGGCCAGCTACCAGCAAAATACCTCATAGCTGGCATCAGCAGGATTCAGCTGTACCACATTCCGAGAAGTGCTGAATTTCAAGCCATTCAGTTTTCATTCCTTGAGTTATGTACAGGAAAACTGGTACTGTGCCCCTAACATTTCACTTGCAGCTGAGGGTGATGGAGCTGAAATTAACGTATCCTGCTTGTGAATTCATAGTCTGTTGTTGTGGTAATGACTGTGCTGTCACAAGCGAGGTATTGTGACTTCAGTTCCTGCTTCAACTGTAGGCCTCCGTTTTTATGTAGGTACTATTTACGGTAAAGACGAGACCTGATGAAGGGACCTGTGTGGCCCCAAACCCTTGTGTGCTATACAGTCTCTGTGCAAGATATATGCTGGTCAAATAAAAGGTATCAAACTATGCAGCGACTCCTGTTTTCCAAGGACAAAAATTGCTGCAGTCTCTTTTTTTTTTAAAGAATAGAATAACTTGAAATTACAATGTTCTGAAAAGTTGTTCTGCCAGTGCCGGCTGTGATTCTTTTGTTGGTGACCAGATCTGACTTTGAGGGATGTGAAATTACTTTTTCTTTGATCAGCTTGGATAATGCCGAACCTACAGCTGATTGGGTAGCATAAATGGCTGATTATTTTTTAACCATTATCATTGCCATTCCATATTTGCCACCATCCCCAACTGGACTGCACTGGACAATTCAAAAAGTGCATTCTTTTGGTTTGATTCCTGAGATGGGTTGCTAGTCTGGCAAGCCCAAGGAATAGGGGCAGACCTGGGGACACACATTACAACTAGGATGAAAATTAGCACCTGACAATGCATGGCTCCTTTGGTAACCCAGGAAACCATATTGGCAGTGTCTTGTCAGTCAGCCCACCCCGGCATCCACACACAGGGTGTGTAATACAAGATTCCAGTGAAAGCCCTGCTTCAGATCCTGTAGGACACTACAAGCCAGTGTGGTGATGGTTATGGCATTGGCTTGCCTACCAAGACATAAATTGAAAATAAAAAAAATACATCAGCTTCATACTTGATGGTTCTAAGGGAATTCCTGAACCCGTTACTACTGCATCATTGGACAGCTGGTACACCAGAAATTCTAAGCAGCAGTTTGTATCTACTGGTAATACTCTTTTAATTAATAAGCAAGTATGTCCTCTAAATCGTTCACATTTTAATACGACTCTGGTATTCTATTTTCTTCGTTGTTAATTGACCAGCATTCCACATTACCTTGATGAAAAACTAAAATAGAAGTGTGTCACAAACTGAATGCTTTCGTCTTATCAAGACATTCAGCTCATTTTAATCCAGAACTTTGCAGAACATATTTACAGTAGATTGAAAACTCTGAAATGGATACTAGCTTTATAAAACAGACTCAGGAAAGATTTAATGTCTTGCACTGCAATATGGTAGAACTTAACAGCATGGCTACATTGTCAGTCTATTTGTAAGATTTACTGTACATAAGTTGTACCTAAACTGTTTTAATTATTTATTTGTTGCATACCAAAATGTGACATGGATAGCATGTTTCAGATTAAAGAAAGTAGACTTGAAATCTTGAGAACTTCTTACAGAGCGCATGAAATGTTGTTGTAAATAAGGGATTACTGAAATAAGCCAAGAATGCACTTGAACGAAATGCAATGTAGCTTTATTGTCAATGAAATTATTTGTATAACATGCACAAAGGATTATTCAGTTCTAAGTAAAATGTATGCAGTTTTATTGCACAAACGTCAGATAGACTGGGGCATGATAGTGATGTTGGATTGTTCACAAAATGTTCTGCATTGTTTGAGCCGATTAGAATATTCATGTAGGAATGGTAAATGTCAGTTTGTTTTTCCCTGATACTGCTGTCAACTAAAGGTTCAGAAATGTTTTTTTCCAATAAAAACAACTAGAGAAGATCAGAACTAATAATGTTTTAAATGCTTCTATAAAGATTAAAACTAATATTGTTTTAAATGTTTCTGTATTTTAAAAGTAATTCAAACTGAAGACTTGTAAATATAAAAAATGATACTGTTTCTTGATTTTGTAAAAATATTTAAAAAATATTGAATTATGCAAATGTGCACGTTTTAACTACCTAGATTTAGTTCATTACCCATACTTAGGCAGTCTTCCTTTGAACATGCTCAGTTACCAGAACAGTCTTCAGGCTCGACTCCTCTTACCACCCAACCATGTGGTCCTCGGGCTCTGCCTCTTCCACTGGAAGTAACAGGTCTCCTCCTTCTTCACAGCTCCTGTTGGTAAATTAAGATTCTGCTTGATCATCCTAGAATCTGCCTTCTCCTTGGAGTCCTAATCTTGTGTAACCCCCATGCCACTTTTCTCAGTTGGCACACCCCAAAAAGAACCAGTGCACAATTCAGGGCATGCAATTTGCTTTTGGCAGAATTACACAAATGGTACCACCCTTGATGTTGGAGTGTATACCAGGCTCACTATCTAGAGGACGGGGGTGGGGGCACATACTATAATGAACCTTTGTATTTAAAACCAGGTCCAGGGGAGAGGTTGCTAGGTGTATGCTAGACCTAACTTCTATGGGGCCCCAATAACCATTGACACCAGAAGCAATAATTTAAATGTCCACAGCAGTAACTGGGATTGTGCAGTATAGCTTTATTCACAGATGTTACTTAAAGCAAGGGTGGTTCCCCCAAAGGTTTGTCACTGCAACATAGGCACACTCTCTTTTGCAGAAACACTTTGCTAGGCAGTACTGTTTTCCACAGAAACATCTCCTTTCCCTCTAAGTGTATTCTTGTGGGATGTGCCACACACTTAAACATTTCTGGAACACATTTCCATTTTCAAAGTGTATATCTGTGGGATGTGCCACACATTTTAAAATATCCTCCTGGTGCTTAACCTGCCCAGGGAAACCTGGTGTCCATACACGAACCAGTTAGTCCTGCTTGAAACTCCAGATGGTGGTCTGCCCACCTTTTGCCCCAACCAGCCTCTGCCATTCCTTCAGGATTACAACAAATGAGCCTCCAATCCCCAATGAATTGCTAAACACTCCCAACTTTAAAATTCAAATTCAGCACAGTTGTGGTGAAAGGGGTCCTGACCAGTGTGACCTAGCCGTATCCAAGGGCACACACACACCTCAGACAACCCCCTAAGAGTCTATTCAATATACTTTACTCACAGATTTGCTGCTCCTTTCTCCCAGGCATGGAAAGAACAGAAAGGCACCTTTTTCCTTTTTGGTAGCTTGTCAGATCCTCACAGATTTTCCACCCACCATCGAGTGCGCTTCAGTGACGACATCGCTTGCCCGCTGGGAGTCAAACTTCAAACTAGCTGCATAGTTTTCAGTTTATTTTGTAAATATATCTCGAAATAAGTACCGCTTACATTTAACTATACTTGTTAAGAAAAGAAGTCTTCAGCCTACATTGTCGGAGTCAACCATGAGCGGGTCAGGTGACGGTAGGGAGACTTTGTATGAAAGCTGTTCAGACAGCCGGCTGGGTCCAGTCTGCTGCCCTCTCCGAAGGGGGGGGTCTGACAACAGACAGTCCGATGCTCAGGGGGATGGGCAATCTCCCTGAAAGCATAAAAGAAAATGGTTGCACTCTTGGCACTGTTTGCCTCGAACTCTTCTTCAGCCCACAGGGCAAAAGAGAAGGCATCACCTAAGGTCGCCTGGTATATCTGTAAGGCCGACAGTTGGTTATCGGGGCCAGGTGCCGGTCTCCCCTGGAGTCGCCGGTTTATTTCTCCGGTGACCATCCTTTTTGACATCGGAGCCCTTCCCTGCCTGTTGGAAGGGCTTCACATGAGCAGTTTCATCAGTGGGCCGCTCTTATGGAGCAGTGGGCTCGGAGGTTGGTCCAGCTGCCTGATCCGGTCACTCCGTGGCCTTCAGGCCATTCGAGGGAGCGGGTAGGGCAGTTGGCCCTTCCTAGTCGCACGGCGCCTCTTCGGTGCCATCGACTCCATGCTCGGGTGTTTCCCCCCTCACATGGCTGTGGCGCAGGGGGCCACACCGATGCCTCTATCTCCTGGTATTCTTCCTGCTTTTTCCTCAAATCGCAATTTTCGGAGCCCTGGATTGGTTTCGGCGCCATCGGCGTCTACCGATGTGCCTTTTGGCGCCATCTTCTGCGTTGGTGTGCCTGTCGGGACCATCCTCGGCGCCACTGGTGTTGTCGGCACTGTCTTCGGTGTCCGTGCACCTGTCGGCACCATTCTGTGCGCCGCTGGGGTTCTCTGCGCCGTCCTCGATGCCGATGGGGTTGTCGCTGGCTGATTTTTCAGCACCAGTGGACGCTGTCGACACCGTGTGCTGGACTGTTTCAGATGGCCCCGACTTCCTTGCCTTCGGCGCCGTGTTCCTCTTTGGCACCGAGGTTTGCTGCGGCGTCGTCCAGCCTTCAGGGCTTCTCGACTCTGATTCTTCCCCTTCTTCTTTTCCTTCTGACTTTCACTCCTTTCCTGTCCATACAGTCGCTCCTGGGCTGTCAGGAGATGATATTGAGCCTGACCCAGACCTTCGGCTGAGTGATGATGTTGAAGGAGCAGGAATTAATCCTGTTGCAGAGCCTGTGGTCGAGGACCTGCCATTTAAGTCTCTAATGAAAAATTTGAATTTTACTCTTTCTCTCCAGGCTAGAGATATCGATCCTGGGAAGCTCTTAAGGCTCCAATACCTACGTGTCCCGGAGATCCCTGTGGAGTTAACTCCCCCGGTACAACCATCTTTTGAGACTCTCTCTAAGATGGTATGGAATAATCCCGCTCTCATTCCTTCTATGGCTAAGTCCATAGATAGGAAGTATGCTGCTCCCAAGGATCGACTCAATTTGCCTCCCAGGCCTTTGCGGACCCTATTGTAGTCTTGGCAGAGAATGATAAGGCCGACCTGCCTCAGGCTTCTATAGCCCAACCTATAAACAGTCTTATAAGATAGACACTTTAGGTAAGAGAGTCTTTGCTGCCTTCGGCCTGGGTATGCCTATAGCTAGCTATCAGGGCTATTTTTCTTAATATGAGTATGTTCTTTGGCATTCGCTCAAGCAAATGGTAGAAGCTCTGCCCGAGTCAGACACTAATTCAGAACTTCTTAAGACCATAACCAGAGGTATCGAGTCCAACAACCAGCAGGTTAAAGCAGCTATGGACGCTTTCGATACTGCTTCTCAAGTGGCAGCGGCGCAGGCATTTGTACCCACCGTCACTCCTGGTTATGCACTTCGGGCTTCACGAATGATGCCCAGCAGCAGGTCATGGCTTTACCCTTTGACGGTATGTATCTGTTCGGACCTCAAGTAGAGCAAGCACTGGAGGCCACACAGAAGACTAGATCGACCATTAAAATGGCTCGACACGCTTCCACCCTTCTCGGGAGGGTGTTAACAAGCATCAATTTCACAACTGTCAGTCCTTTCAAGGCAAGGGCAGGGGAGGTTTTAACAAAAAACAAGCCCCTCAGCCTCAAAAGAAAATGCAACAGAAGGCACAAGGGCCCAAAGCGCCCAGTGCCACCTTCTGAGTTTCTGGCCCAGGTCCCACCTCAGCTGCCCGAGGGGGACTCATCCTCAGCGGTGGGAGGGCATCTGACTCAGTTCTACAACACATGGAAGTCCATAACTTTGGACAAATGGGTTCTCCGGATAATTTACAAAGGGTACTCCCTCAACCTTTCAGAAACCCCTCCAGATCGTCCTCCCAAACGACAGCCCAGGCCGTCAAGAATTCAGTCAGACCTTCTCGCCTCAGAAATACAAGGCCTTCTGAACAACAGTTTTCTACTCCCATTACTTTCTGGTCCCGAAAAAGACTGGTGGCATGCGCCCGATTCTGGACCTCAGAAAGTTAAACAAGTTTCTTCTCAAGGAAATGTTCAAGAAGATATCGCTGGGGACCCTGTTACCTTTGCTTCATCAGTATGATTGGCTAGCTTCCCTGGACATGGAGGATGCTTACCAACATATTCCTATACACCCGAAGCACCACAAATACCTAAGGTTTATGGTGCTGGGTCAACACTATCAGTTCAGAGTCCTGCCCTTTGGGCTATCCTCGGTGCCACGAGTTTTTACAAAGTGGTGTGCAATTCTCAGAGCGCATCTCAGAAAAATCGGAATTCAAGTGTTTCCATATCTGGACGACTGGCTTTTAGCAAGCCCTTCCAGACTAGAAACTCTTGATGCTATTGCTACGGCCTTAGACTTTCTCACGTCCATGGGAGTTCTGCTAAATCTCAAGAAATCGCAGTTGCAGCCCTCCCAGAAGCTCCTCTTCATAGGAACTCTTCTGGACACCACCTGGCTTTTCTGCCAGAGGACAGAAGGAGTGATATCCTACAGATATCCTGATACATCAGAGAGAACAGCTCCGTTCAAGCTATCTTGATGCAACGGGTGCTGGGTCTCATGGCATCCTCAGTGTTCGCTGTACCCCTAGCACATCTCCACATGAGAACCTCTCAATGGATGCTCAGTACTCATTGTTCCCCAACCACTCACCCTCAGTCCTTTCTCAGCAAGGTGACAGAACTTCTGAAGAGGTCACTCACCTGGTGGTCGCAAGAGGACAACCTTCTGGAAGGGTATCCCTTTGCTCCTCTGGATCATCAGATTTCCATTACCACGGACACGTCCCTGATGGGGTGGGGAGCTCACTGCCAGGATCTCCACACCCAAGGTATGTGGACTCTGGTCGAGTCCCAACTTCACATAAACGTCCTAGAAATGAGAGCCGTCCTCTATGCAGTCCAGGCTTTGAAGGACATTCTCTCTCACAGGAACATTCTCCTTCAAATGGACAACAAAGCAGTGATGTATTACATCAACAAGCAGGGCGGTGCACACTCTTACCCTTTATGCAGGGAAGCAATGAGTGTGGGAATGGTGCCTAGAGCACAAGGCTCTAATTCAGGCGGTCTACCTGCTGGGAGTGCAGAATGAACTGGCAGACAGTCTCAGCAGAACGGAGACAGGTCCTCACGAATGGTCTCTCGACTCAACTGTAGCTCAGTCACTGTTCGCAGAATGGGGAACCCTAGATCTGGACCTTTCTGCATCCCCACTCAACACAAAACTGCTTCTCTTCTGCTCCAGAAATCCAGGGCCTGGCATTTTCTGTCAGGATGCGTTCAGGCTGCAGTGGACAAAACGCTTTCTATACGCCTTTCCTCCTGTTCCACTAATTTAGAGGGTAATTCTCAAGTTCGAGTCTCGGGGACAGAATGATCTTCATTGCTCCCTGCTGGCCTCAACAGATATGGTTTCCGTTACTCAACAGTATGTCAGAAACCCCTCAAGGCGCTTCCCCTTCAGACGAACCTTCTGACCCAGGGTCCTGTGGTTCATCCCAATCTGAGGTCGCTTCACCTTCACGCTCAGCTCCTGAAGAGATAGAGGTGAATAGGTTCAGTGTCTCTCAGAGAGTTTCAGATATTCTTTTGGCTGCATGCAAGCCAGCCACCAGAAAAACTTACAAAGCCAAATGGAAGCGTTTTTCTTTCTGGTGTGCAAAATCCTCTTTGAATCCTTTTTCCTGCCCACCAGATAAAGTTCTCGAGTACCTCCTAGACCTCTCAAATTCAGGTCTACAATACTCTACAGTCAAAGTTCACCTTTGTGACATTTCAGCTTATCATGAGCCATTACTTTCCCTGTCTCTGGCTCAATTACCTGTAGTTAAGAGGTTTCTTAAGGGTATTCTGCATACCAGACCCCCTGTCAGGTGTCCAGTTGCAGCCTGGGACATTAACCTTGTGCTAGACATGCTCACTCGAAAGCCTTTCAAGCCTCTAGCTACTTGTGAACTGAAATTTCTCAGTTGTAAAATGGCCTTCCTGGTGGCCATCACCTCGGCATGCAGGGTTTCTGAAATACATGCTTTGGTTACAGACCCTCCGTACACTGTATTTCATAAGGACAAAGTTGTTCTTAGGACTCATCCTAAGTTTCTTCCTAAGGTTGTCTCACATTTCCATCTAAACCAACCTTTTGTCCTACCTACTTACTTTGTGAACTTCCAAAATGAAGGAGAGTGTACCCTTCATTCTTTAGATGTCAGAAGAGCTCTGCATTTCTATTTAGATAGAACAAAGGAGATTCACAAAGCCCAACAACTGTTTGTTTCCTTCAGCGAGACCCAGCTGGGTCATCCTGTTGCTATCAGATGTATTTCAGCGTGGCTGGTGGCATGCCTTCACCACTGTTATTCCATGGCGCAAGTTAAGCTGGAAGGCAGAGTGTACGCTCACTCTACTAGAGTAGTCGCGACATTCCTAGCGGAAATCAGCAGCGTGCCCATTGCAGACATTTGCAATGTGGCTACCTGGAGCTCAGTGCATACTTTCGTCAAGCAGTATGCCTTTGATGTCCATGCCAGGCGGCATCTATTGTTTGGCAGGACTATCCTTAATGGACTTCTGAATTGTGAGCTCTTGGTTCTCGGGGGTTATTAGCTCGGTACTCTCCCATCGAGTGGAATGAGTGGTGGAGACTTTATGTCCAGAAGATATGGAGTACGTAGCCTACCGTAATTCTTGATCTTCTTGGACGAAGTCTCCACCACTCATTCAAACGCCCTCCCACCATCCCCCGAGCTCACCTCTGTTATTGGTCTTCACTCCCTCAATCTTCAGGCTGTGGAGACTTCTTTGTTGACCCTTCTTATACGGGTCGTCCGGACTATCTTATGTCCGTTTTTTGTTACGCTATCCTTCTAGGTTAGTTACGCTGCATCTCCTCAAAAAAAAAAAGTACTGAGGCGGTTGGAGGGTCAACACCAAGATAGTCATTATCGCACGAGCTGAGGCTTGCAGCGTCGCTCCTCGCGGCTCCATCTCTGGCGCCGGCCCTCTTGCAAAAATTTGCTCCCGCTGGGTCCTAGCGCCGCTGGCGTAGATCAATGTGAATGAGTGGTGGAGACTTCATCCAAGAAGATCAAGAATTACGGTAGGTACATAATTTCCATTTCTTGAACGGTCCTGTTCCTTAGTTGTCGGACTTCGCTGGTATCTCTGGATCTTGTCCTGTGTATGCCAGTCTGGTGCTAGTCGAAGTCTTTCTAGCCCATTTTCAAAATTGCCTTCAGAAACTGGTGGTCTGATTCTTTGGCCTCTGCCTCCCAGGGAGTTGGAACGAGTTTCCTTCCCTATCTGTCCACTTTCTCAGGGGGGTGCCCCCTTTAGGGCTTCAATCCCCCAATCCCCTTCTCTCCCCACACCACCTGTATTAACACATGGCATTGTGCTAGCTGGGTCCTTTTTCCCCCTTTCCTAAGTTGGGCGCCCTTCCTCCAGAACAGGTTGTGTGCCTTGGCAATCTGTGAGCTCTCAGCCTGAGTGATGGGCTTTGGGATAATGGGAGGTGTAGAAAATCTGCCTTTTGTGTATCAAGCTGTGCAAACAGTTCGGTCGAACCTTTAGGACAGTTTTGTTTGAAGGGATCCTTGCTTCCTTGCCCTTTGGTTCCAAGCTGATAACCCTCAACCCAATTTAACTCACAACTTGGCAGTATTTTTCCCTCCTCCCAGCATCCCCTTCTTCTTCATTCTTTCTTCCTCTCCCTTATCTGTCCCCCTTGGAGCTGCCCCTGGGTGAGGCCTTGCAGTCCCTTAGGGTAGGGTTCTTCTCTTTCCTGTTCTCTATTGGCTTATTCCTTTTTCAGTTTGTTTCCTTTCCTTTTACTATCCCTCGGCTCTGTTGCCTCGCTCTTATTCTTCTAATTCTTTTATTCGCCTCTCCTGCTTACAGAATTGGGATGGAGGAGGAGTCTGCGGCGCCTAACGGCCACCCCTTGCGCACCACATAGTGCGTTGCTCTTGTGGACTCCTCCCTCAAAAAAAACACTCCCGTAGCGGGTGCGCGCTTCCAGCTTACACCCAGCAGTAATGAACGGTGAAGATACAAGAGAAGATCAGGAATTACGGTAGGTACATAATTTTTATTTTTTCTGGTGAGACACGTCCCTCTCCTGGAGAGGGAGGTTTCTGTGTGCCTTCCTGCTGATTCAATGGGTCCTTCTCAAGCTGCAGATGGATGCGGGCTTCCCTCATTCTGGTGGCACCATTTTGGCCGCAGTAAATCTGGTTACCATTGTTGCAACAACTGGCAGTGGAAACTCTGGTTCCAGTCCCACTTTGCTGGGATCTGCTTACTCAGGCCCAGGGGACTCTGGTCCATCCAGATCTCAAGTCCCTGTGGCTGCATGCCTGGCTCCAGAGGACGTAGCCATAGCCCACTTGGGCATTTCCCAGAGAGTGGCTAATGTGTTAGTGGCAGCTAGGAAACCTTCCACCAAGGCCACCTATTCCGTGAAGTGGAAACATTTTGCCATTTGGGCATCTGCCGTCACTTGGACCCTTTCACCTGTCTGGTGAACCAGGTCCCGGAGTACCTTCTGCCCCTTTCCAACTCGGGCCTTAAATAGTCCTCCATTAAGGTGCACATGTCTGCCATCTCTGCTTTCCATGTGCCAGTGGATGGTCGTGCGGTAGCCCAATTAGAGGTGGCTTATACGTTTTTGCGGGGTATTCTTCACTTGAAGCCCCCTGTGTATAACCCTGTCCTGTCTTGGGACCTGAATTTTGTTTTGGAGAAACTGACCCTGCCTCCTTTTGAGCCAGCCGTGTCTTGCATGCTACACTTTCTCTCCTGGAAAGCATTGTTTTTAGTTGCTATTTCTTCTGCTCAAAGAATTTCTGGGCTTTAGGCTCCTGTGTGAGCAGCCTTATTTAATTTTTCACAAAGTCAGGGTCTCTGTGTACCAGTACAAGTTTTCTACCTAAGGTGGTGTCTGAGTTTACTCTTAATCCATCCATCTTCCTGTTTATTTCCCGGAGCATGCCAGTCCGGGGGGAAGCATTGCTCCATATTTTGGATGTATATAGGATTTTGCATTACCACACACCATGCCGAGGACTGCAGAAAGTCCAAACAATTGTTTATTTTGCTGCTGAGAAAGAAGGTACCCCAGTTTCTAAACAGTGTTTGTCCAAATGGTTGGCCAACAGTATTACTTTTTGTTATAGGAAGCATGGTAAGGAACTTCTTAGGGATGTCAAGGGCCATTCCACCAGGAGCATGGCCACTTCAGTTTGTTTCAGGAATGTGTCTGCTGCAGATATTTGTGCGGCTGCCACTTGGAGTTCTGTCCACACTTTTACCAAGCATTACATTTAGGACATTGCCTCTCGCAGGCGGGCACGTTTTGGCCAAGCCGTGCTTCAGGGTCTCCTCTTATAAGGTCTTTTGTCCTGCCTCCATTTTTTGGTCTTTTCTGATGTCACTGCTTTGGGATTCGTTCCACAGGTGTGATTTGCAGAAAGAGATATCTGCAATGAAGATAGTACAGTTACGTAAGAATTTATCATAACAGCAGATCTTTGAGGGAATCTCTTTCAGCAGGTCATGCCATTCTCCCACCTTCATTCTGTTCCAGACTGGTTACTTTTCTTTCTTTGGTGCTCCTACCTTATACAGGCCTACGCACCCTTTCTCTCTCCTGGGTTTCCCCAAGGTAGGCCAAGCATGGATGGTCTCTGGTGGGAACGAACTGAGAAGGGACCAGGGCCACCTACGCCTTTATATGATATATGACGGCACGCCAATGTCAGTGAGGGCGGACCCTAGTAGACTGCTACAGAAAAAGGTTTCTGTGGGATCCTAGTGCCTAACGGCTAAGTTTCATAGGTGTGACCTGCTGAAAGAGATTCCCTCGGAAATCTACTGTTATGGTAAGTTCTTACATAACTGTACTTTCCTGACCTTACATCCATTGCTGAGGTGGACCTGGATCTGGTGGCCATATTAGAATCATGGTACACAATCATAGCTGGGATGTGGCATTTCCAGGTTGCACCATGTTTCAGAAGGATAGGACAGGGAGGAAAGTGGGTGTGGTGGTTTTATATATGATGGAAGGTGTACAGGCCACATAGATACAGGGACACCAGGGGATAAGGAAGGGCTGGAGGTTCTTTGGGTCAGCTTGGACAAAGGATCTACGGCCTTTATATGTGTAGGGGTGTTGTACAAACTACCAACATGGAGAGGAGTTTGACAAGGTTTTGGGGGAGGCCATTGGCAGAATGGCAAGCAAAGGGGAGGTATTGATTATGGTGGACTTTAGTCTGTGGGATGTAGACTGGAGAATTCTGGCTGCAGGTACAACAGGTAGCAGAGCCATCCTCGACTCATAACGGGGCATTTCTCAGGCAGCTGGTTACTGAACCCACTAGAAGTGGGGTAGTGCTGGACCTGGTACTTACAAACAGGGACAGCATTGAAGATATCACAGTGGGTAGCCCCCTAGGTAAAATCACTGTACGGTGTGGTTTGGTATACAGAATGGGCAACAGAAAAAACACTAGGACTAGAGTCCTGGACTTCAAGAGGGCAGATTTTAAATAAATGGGAAACTGCCTCAAAATTCCTTGAAGGGGTGGGGGGCAGGGGGAGTGGAGGCCCCATAGAAAAAGATCAAGCAGGGAACAACTAAAACCAATGGCAAGCTGTTTGAAGGAAGTAAGCAAGGGTAGGAGTAGGAAGAGGCCACTGTGGTTCTCAAAGGAGGTGGCTAAGGCAGTAGAGAAAAAAACAGCTTTGAGGAAGTATAAGACAGACAGATGGGGACAGGGAGGTATATCTAGATAAACAAAGGGAAGCAGGGCAGGAAGGAGGGTGAGGGCAGCTATGGCACAGAGGAGAGGAAAGCAAAGGGTGGGATAGTAATCATGAGAGTGGGGGGTGGACTAAGCAGAAGATCAAGAAAAAAAATAGAATTTTAAACAAGTACTTCTACTTGGTTTCATAGTGGGGGTGGACCAGCCTGTATCAGCAGGCACCGGGGCTGGGGAAGTGGAAACAAGTCCATTTTCAGAGGAGAGAGCCCAACAGGGATTGGAAGCCCTAAAGGAAAACAAGGTAATGGGGCCAGATGGGATTCACCCAAGGGTTCTGAAAGAACTGAGCATGGTGCTAGCCACTCCTCTGGCAACATTATTCAGAACCTCACTGGAGAAGAGAGTAGTTTTAGAGAACTGCAGGAGGGCCAATGTGGGCACTCTGCACAAGAACAGCAGCAGGGAGGAGGCTGGCAATTGCAGGCCAGACAGTCTCACATCAGTGGTGGGGAAATTAATGGAAACCCTGCTGAAGGAGTAACCAGAGACAAATGGGCTGCAGGACTACCAGCAGCACAATTTCACGGGGGTTATGCCAAACAAACCTCATAGATTTCTTTGAATGGGTGACGAGAGAGGTGGATCAGGGGAGGGCAGTGGATGTGACCTATCTGGACTTAAGTAAGGCCTCTGACAGTGTGCTGCACATGTGGCTAACAATGAAACTTAGCAACCTGGGGGTTGGGGAGAAGGTGGTAAGCTGGGTATCAAACTGATTGAAGAATAGGTGGCAGAGGGTGGTGGTAAACTGCAGTCACTTGGGGGACAGTAGAATGACCAGTGGAATGCCACAGGGTTCAGTACTGGGTCCTGTGCTCTTCAGTGTCTTTATAAGTGACATTGCTGAGGAACTGGAGGGGAAGGTGTGTCTCTTTGTGGATAACACACAAATCTACAAGCTGGACACCCAGGAAGGGGTGGAGAGAATGCAAAGGGATCTTGGGGAAACTAAGAGGAGTGGCATAGGGTATGCCAACTGGGTTTCAATGCCAAAAAGTGCTAAGTCATGCACCTGGAGCAGGGAAACCTAGGGTCTGTGTACAAGATGGGGGGAGGTACAGCTGCAAAGCAAGAGCGGGACCTTGAGGTAATCATATCTGATTATCTCTCAAGGTGACAGAGCAGTAGGAAATGCTAGTGGAACGTTGAGGTACATAGGGAGGAGGATTTTTATTTAAGTCTGTGATAACCGGGTATGTGCTCTGACCCAGGAGTCTGTTTTCAAGCACAACCCGAGCCACACAAGTGGCAGTTACAGAGGTAATGACAAGTTATACAATGAGTACAAGCCATGTGGACATACAGACATTGTTGGTGAACAAAGAAAGTGACATAGGAAAGTAAAATTAATGAGAGGCTGAAAAAAAAAAATCAGTACATCATGATAAACAACAATTATATAATTATTTACTAAGTATAAGTGGCCAGTGCAAATTAATGCATGATGCAAAACAAACAGACAAGACAATAGTCAAGTGGGAGAGCCCAAGAAGCAGGCAGGTGAGGGATGTAAGACAGGTGTTAAAAAAAAAAAAAATGAAAGAGGGCAGGGGAGGCCAAAGCGGCCCAAGAGGGAAAAGTCAGAAAGTAAGGGGGGAGGGTTATCCAAGCTAGCAATGGCATATGGCCTCATCAAGCAGCCAGGATTTGAGATGTGGCATGGAAGTCCAGAGAGTGGATGGGCATGAGGATTCTGTTCCACAGAGTGGGAGTAGCTACAGATAACACTTTGCTACCCATAGTCGAGGAGAATTTTGGGATATCCATGGGGGGGACTGAGGATGCACGCAGACAGCTCAAGGGAGTTCTGGCCATGAGCAGAGATGTATAAGGGGAGGCTTCACCATGCCTGATTACACCGTCCAGGAGGCAGCCAAGCCCGTAATCAGATCTGCAGTGTAGTGGGAGCCAGCCAAGAGTCTGGTAGAGGTGGCAGTGGTTAGTGGAATATGGTGCCAGTGAGTGAAATTACGCTGTTCTATGTGAAGCAGAGGCCTGCATGCAAGGCTGAGGATGTGTGTGAGTATATAGGGGAGTAGGGGAGCAGTAGTCAATCAAGGGTAACAGGTTGCCTTGGGCAATGGATAAACGGGCTTTCCTGGTCAGGAGTGACTTTATCCAATAAGCCACACCAAGTTTCTGGTTAATATGGCAGATAACAGAGGAGATATCATCGGAAAAGGAGAGGGATGGGTCCAGGATAACTCCCAGATATTTGAAAGTATATTTTCAAGTACAGCGTTGTTCGGTGAGACTGCTGAGAGGATGGACCCAGCCTTGGCAACCTTAGATGGGAAGGGTTTAGATCCAAATAGCATGGATTTAGTTTTTTTTTTTTAGCATTAACAATTAGGCAATGTGAGTAGAACCAGGTGTGCACCACAGAGTAGATATTGGATAAAGCCCTGGATATATTCTAATGAGCCTCGTCACTAGTGAACAGGACAAGGTCATCTGCATAAAATAGGGCATCTCAAGTGAGACAGTCAGAGGGGAGAGAGTTTATAAACATGGAAAATGAGAGTGGGCCCAGGATAGAGTCCTGGGGTACACTGGTAGTGACTGGGAGGGTGGGGGAGGTGGAAGGTCCTACACATACTGACTGAGATCTATCTGAAAGGTAACTTTAGAACCACCGCATGGTCTCAGAGCAGCCATGGGTGTGGTTGACCAGGTCGAAAGCTTTAGACAGGTTGACAAAGATGGCACTCATTGCCCTTCCAAGGTCCATGTTCCTAAGAATATGATTGGTAAATGGGGCAAGGACAGATGTGGTGGAGTGATGTTTACGAAAGTTGTGTTGCTGTCTGGACAGTAGGTTGTGTGTGTCGATATAGTCAGACAGTTGGTGGGCAATCCTTTCCAGGAGTTTACTAAGGTGGGGGAGCAAGGATATAGGCCGATAGTTATCTGGGGATAGCGGGTCACCAGTCTTAAAAATCAGGACCACCCTGGCATGCTTCCAGGTGCTGGGCACTGAGGAGGTAATCAGTGTCAGGTTAAAGAGGTAGGTGAGTGGTTTTAATATGGCAGGTGATATAAGTTTTAAGCATAGCAGGGAAAAGACCATTGCTGCCCGGACTGCCCTGGCTAGGCAGGCTCTTCAGCAGTTTGGCAGTGTCCCTGGAGGTGATGGTCTGGAAGTAGAAAGGGGGGGGCGATCAGAGAGACCAGTGGTCACCAGGGGTGGCAGCTTGCTAAGGAGAGTAGACAGGTCTGTGAATTTTTTATTGAAGGCCTTGGCCACAGCAACAGCAACAGGGTCAGCCAGACATCCGGAGGGAGTGTCAAGGTGAATAATGGAGTTATGAGTGTGTGGGCTGAGTAATGAGCCGACCTCGCCCCAGAAGCGATGGGGCTCACCAAGACTGTCCCTTTGTTTACCCTGAAAGAAGGCATGCTTTTTGGCAAGGGCTGACTGTTTACAAAGGTTTCGTAGCCGCTGGTATTTGTTCTATCGTGGAGGGGCCTTGTAGGCTGGCCATAGCTTATCCCTTTCCCTCATAGGGCCAGGAGATCTGTGGTAACCCAGCATGTACAGCCACCCCAACTCAGTGAGTAGTCAGGGGCAAATGTTGATTTTGGAGACGAAGGGGTGCGATTGGGAAGAAACTCTCAGCCTCGGACATGTCAGAGAGGGTCTAGAAGGCTGACCAGTTTATCGCTCGAACGTCATGAAGGAGGGAGGGGATGTCTGGGTGATTGAAATTACAGAAGGAGAGTAGTTTGGGGGGGCGCTTGGTCTTAGTGGCCCAGACCAGGTAGGTGGGGGAGTGGTCATTAATGGCATCAGACAGAGTGCCCGATAGGAGCACCCTGTCCGCTCTGTTGGTGATTACCCAGTCAAGAAGTGTATGGTTTGGGGTACTAGGGTTGTGCCAGGTGGGGATGGTGATAATTTGGACTAGGTTATGGAGCTTGAGTTGGTTAGAGTAATCAGGTTCCTGGGCACTAAGCCAGTCGATGTTGAAATCCCCAGGGAAAATGGTGTCCCTGGCGGGGGAGAGGCTTCCCATCCCTTCAAAGTGAGTGGTGAGACCTGCTGGGCATCCTGGAGTGGGGGTTACAGCAGCAACCCATGTACATCTTTTTTGCTGCACCTATGGTCAGTTCCACTAGGAGCCACTCACTGGGTGAGCTAGGGTCGGAGTGGAGGATGGGGGTAGCAGAGAGAGGCTCATGGATGTACACAGCCACCCCACCACCCCTTTTCTTAACAGGCCTGTCATGCCTCAGCAGTGAGTATCCTGGGAGATAGTAGGCAGCATCAGAGAGATGGGGTTGTACCCACATTTCAGAGATGCCTAGCACATGTGGCTTGTATAGGGCGACCCAGAGTTCAAGGTCGATGAATCTGGAGGAGAGACTGCTGAGGTTGATGTGTGCAAACTTCAATCCAAAGGAGGAGTTCCATACAGGATTTGAGTGATCAATGGCAGTGCAAGGGGGGGGGGCAGGATTGGTCTCAATATCTTCTGTTAGTAGAAGTAGAGAGAAGAGCAGGTGATATGCCGTTAGCAGATGCAGAAGGGGGATAGTAATAGAGAAAAGGAGGAAGCCAAGATGGCAGGCACACTGTTTAGAAAAAAAATATAAAAAAAGCGAGGCCCATGGGGTATCCTCCCACCTGACAGTGGGATGGGGGGGGCTTCAGGAGTGAAGGAGAGGGTAAGGCAGAATAGGAGCTTCTGTTCTATGGCAAGTATGGAAGCACCAAGATCTACAAGGAGTAGGGTGCGTAGCAGTGAGGCTGCCAGCAGCAGTAGCATAGCCCACCTCATATTGGAGAGCAAGTTTAGTAACTGGTAACTAGATTGTCAAAGTATCAGGGGTGTGTGGCTTTAAACAACAGAAGATAGGAAAAGTAGGAGTGAAAAAGTACACAGCCAAAGTGGCTGCTCCAGTGGCATAGAGGATAGGGTGTAAGCCTCCACAGTGGAGGGTCAGTAGTTCAAACCCAGGGTGAGGCTAGAGAAAGCACACCTGGGTGAGCAGGAAATTAGTGTGTGTGTCCCTGCAGGGGATGCAGTTGTTAGAGCAAGGGAAAAGTACAAGAAGATAAAAGGATGTAGGAAAATTGAAGGGACAGGATACTACAAAAGAACTAACGTCCCTCTACTATACTCTATATAATTTCTAAACGAAGTAGGAAAGTGGTGTTAGCTGTCGTCTAGGCACAGGTCAGGAAGCATAGGAAAAACCAGGAGCAGTTGTAGAATTCACAAAAAGTGTTTATTAGTACTAGCAGTAACAGAAAAATAAAATTGTTCAGAATATTTACAAAGGCAGAATAAACAGAGAAGGTCCATCTGAGTTTCCTTCAATCTCTGAGTCTCCCAAAACATTGCAGCTCTCTCTTACAAGTCTTTGCAACCCCCTCATTAACAAGCATCCTGTTTTTTCTAAAATGTTCTTGTAAGTTTCAGGCAGGTGCAGCAAGAACACAATGTCCCAGAACTGAGGCCCCTTCTCTACAGCTTCTGAAAAGGGGCTTAAAAATTGCTCTCTGGTTAACCCCTTGAATTCCCTATAGCTTTTTGCAATCATCTCAAACTATAATTATATACAGTACATTTCAACAGTAACCCTATATAATTTCTAAACAAAGAGATCCCAATATCAGTTAACATTTCCACATAATGATTTGCATATATTTTTATACCAGCAGATATTCAAGGGAGGAAAAGACAGAAACAGCAAGGGAAGACAGAGACAGTGAGAGGTAAAGAATTACGAGACTATCAGGGTGATCAAATCCTAGGTCTCATGGGAAAATCTGGTTGCACAAACAGATAAAGACGAAAGGAAAGAACAGAACAGATCCCTGCATTCAAACTCTCCATAACAACTGGGACAGGGTCCTATTCCACCCTGTCACATACACCCCCCTTCCTTAAGAGGGAACCTATTTTATCAAACAGGTTTCCAAAACTTTCTATTAATTCTCTACTAATATTAACTTATAACTTTCAGAAATTGAGCACATGTGCAGTATCCTTTTTTTCTATAACAGTACAACAAACAGTAAAGTTTAAACTCATACATTTGTTTTCATCCTTCGGAATTCTCAATTCCTGATCCATATCTTGACAGAAGATAAGCATTGCTATTCTTTTTGCCATATTTGTGTATCACCTTGAATTTAAATGGCTGTAGTACCAGGTATGACCTTGTGATTCTGGAATTTTTGTCAATCATTTGGTTAAGCCAACAGAGAGGATTGTAATCTGTTATTAAGTACAAAGTCAGTTTCCTAGTAAATAAAACTTAAGGGGCTCCATGGCCCACTTGGCTGCTAAACATTCCTTTTCAGTGGTGGAGTAACTTTTCTCTCTGTCATGCAACTTCCTACTTATGTACAGACTAGGATGTTCCATCCCATCTATATTTTGACTCAGGACTACACCTAGGTCTACCTCTGATGCATCTGTTTGTAACAAAAATGGCTTCTCAAAGTCTGGGCTTCTTAAAACAGGCTGAACATAATGCAGCCTTATTGGCTTGAAAAGCTTCATCACACTCTGGGGTCCAGTTCACATTATTTGGGTACCGTATCTTCATGCGTTCCGTGAGGGGAGTAGCTAACGCAGCAAAGTTGGGAACAAATCTCCGATAATAACCAGCCAGCCCTTAAAATGACTTGATATGTTTCTTTGTTTTAGGGACAGGGCTTTTGGCTACAGCTTTTATTTTAGAAATTTCTGGCTTAACTTCTCCACTTCCTAACACATAGCCCAAATATCTGGTTTTCTGCATGCCCCATGCACATTTGATGGGATTAATAGTCAGGCTTACATTTTCGATAGCTTGGATAACTGCTCTTAGGTGTTTCAGGTGGCTTTTCCAGTCTGGACTGAACACCACAACATCATCCAGGTATGCAGCACAATAACCAGTGTGAGAGGATAAAATTACATCCATGTACCCCCGGAATGTAGCAGGAGCGCCATGTAAACCAACGGCATGGTGGTGAGCTAATAGAATCCTATAGGAGTGGCAAAAGCAGTTTAGTCTCTGGATTCTTTAGGTAGGGGGATTTGCCAGTAACCCTTGGTGAGATCAAGGGTACTTATACTTGGCACTCCCCAGTCTGTCCACCAAATCATCTATTCAAACAACATGAAGTCTTGCTCTATTCTGTCTATTGCAGTTAGGTCCTGCCTTTCAACTGCCCCGGAGAACAAAGAGTTAACTTTCCATGGCCAGCATGGAATGTTCAGTGCAAGCGCGGTTGAAGCCTCTGTCTGCTGTTGTTTAAACTCCAACCGTCAGATTCTTTACTCCACCTCACTGAACAGTCGCTCTGGAGATTTCTCCTTTGCTCGGTTCAAAAAAAGTCAGTGAAAGTGTCATTTTTTCACTCGGTTTCTACCAAATTTCTGTTACTGAACCTGTCGGTTTAAGTCTCTGTGGTACTGTGAGTACTAGATAGGTTTTGCATTTAGTTTCTGTGTGGAACTTGTAAACATTGGTTTGGTTCAGTTTGAACAGATCAGATTGGTTTAAAAACAAAAAAACTTTTGAATTTATTAGTGTGTGGTAACCGGTCCGTATTGGTTCTAAAAAAAATGGATTTAATTACGTTTTTTTCCCCAAGACCCATAACACGGTTAGGAACCGATAGGGGTGTCTTGCCTGGTGGATTGCTGAAAAAAGGGTAAGTTTTGGATAGGATTGGCCATGTCTGAGAAACCTAAGAAAAAAACCGGGCCCACTGGGTTTCAACACTGTAGTGTGTGTGGGGAAGCCTTTGCTAAGGCTGATCCCCACACCACCTGTGTTTATTGTCTGGGATTTGACCACCTCGATTCAGATTGCCAAATTTGTAAAGGTTTTCCCAAAGCTACCCTGGATAACAGAGTAGGTAGACTGAGGGAAAGGGAGGCCGAGAAGTCCACTGACCCGGATGGCCAGGCCCGGTTCGGTTCCGACGAACCAGAAGGAGGTACCCTCGGACCAGAGGCGAAACTTCTTCGGGCAACAGGAGAGCCAATTCTGAGCAGTCGGTTCCGGTTAAAGAAAGAGAAGGGAAAAATCATCCAGTTCGGATCCACAAATTCTTTCCCCGACCGCTGATGAAATAGCCAAAGCGAGTATGATAGTTCAATACGCTAATCTCGTTTCCGGCCGAACCGGCACCATCTGTCAGGGCTCAGTTCGGTCGGTTCCCCAGTTCCGGATTATACTTAGAAGAATTTTATGAACCAGAGGAGGAGGAAGGAGTATGAGGATAATGATGATGGTGATTATGAAAGTCTGGATGTGCCTATTGACCCGGACATCTCCCCAGACAGACCTTCAGGTGTTTCTCCTCCTAGGCTTTCTGAGTCCCCTTCCCACTTTATGTTTTACAAGAAAGTGGCTGAAACCCTCCAGCTTCCAATGGAAGAAGCAGTAGAGGATCAGGAGTAGCCTGATTTTGTTGAGATGATGGACATCCCAGAGTACAGGAGATTGTCTATTCCTCTCCATAAATCTTTTGGGAAACAGACATTTAAAATTCTAAAGAATCTTAATTCCATACCTCCTGTGGACAGAAGAATGGACAAGAGGTAAACCCTTTCAGGCTCAGACACGGAGTTCCTTTCCCAGCAATGCAGCCATGTTGGGGTAGTGCAGGCAGCTGCCTGTGATAAGGCAAATATTCCCTTGGCTTCAGCCCCCCCAGATAAGGACTCCAGGAGGATTGATGCCATGGCAAAGAAGCAGTACATGGCAGCATCTTTGGAACTCAGGCAGGCTAACTATATGGCCTACACAGCTAGATACCAGAAGTCCAGGTGGGGCACTGTGCTGGCTCTGGCTAAACAGGCCCCTGACCAGCTTGCCAAGGAGCTGGAGCAGGTGGCTGCAGATGGGATTGAGGCATCCAAGGTGCAATTTCATGCCTCTGCTATAGACTCCAATGATGTTTCATCTAGAGTCATGGCTACATCTGTGGCCCTTCGGAGGATGGCTTGGCTCAGATGTACTAGCCTATCACAGGATACCCAGGCTAAGGCCATGGATTTCCCTGTCATTAGTAATTCTCTGTTTGGGGAGCAGACAGAGAACTGCATGAAGAAGATGGATGGGTACAGGACCACCTACAGGAGTGCTCAGGCCAAAGAAAGGCAAGCCATTCCTCAGAGACAGCATTCCAGGGGCAGGGGCAGGCCCTTTCAAAGGCCTTTTTACCAAGCCCAGGCCTCCTCTTCTGCTTATGCTCAGAGGGGGTTCTTCAGAGGGAGAGGCAGACGGGGAATGAGCAGGCCTGCTTCCACCCCTCAGCCTAAAGCCCCTGCCAAGCAGACACCCTGATGGGTCTGCCTGGGCCGATTCTCCAATACCTGTAGGGGCAGGCTGGCTTACTTTGTCCAGGACTGGAAGTCTTTGACATCAGACAAGTGGGTCCTGGAAGTAGTAAGCCAGGGACTGGTTCTCCGCTTCAAAAAATTTCCCAAGATGAAAACCAGATCCTTTCCACCTGCAAATCCATCAGAGACCCTTGCCCTAGAGGCAGAGGTTTCTTCCCTTCTGGCTCTCAGAGTAGAGCCATAGAAAGGGTTCCTACCCTACACAAGAGCAAAGGATTGTACTCCAGGTACTTCCTAACCCCCAAAAAGACAGGAGAATGGCAGCCCATCCTGGATCTCAGATATCTGAACAAGCACCTTTTAAAACCAAAATTCAAAATGCTGACTCTGAGAATAATTCTGCCCTCTCTAAGGCCAGGGGACTGGCTAGCCTCTCTTGACCTCAAAGATGCCTATTTTCACATTCCTATCAGGTGCTCCCACAGAAAGTACCTCAGGTTCGAGTTGCCTTCAGGCCACTATCAATTCAGAGCAATGCCCTTTGGCCTAACATCAGCCCCAAGGGTGTTCACAAAGTGCCTGGCAGTAGTGGTTGCTTTCCTAAGGAGAAAAAGATCTCCATCTTTCCATACTTGGACGACTGGTCATCAGTGGGTCAGTCTCCAGGCCAAGTCAAGTCACATCTAGCAAATAACTCAGCAAGTGCTCACTTCTTAGGATTCCTCCTCAACCTTCCAAAGTCAGTTCTCGAGCCAGTACAGCTCCTCACCTTTATAGGGGCAGAGCTGGATACAATAAGAGCAAAAGCCTTCATTCCCCTGGACAGGGCAAGGACCCTTATAGAACTGGCCTCTTCATTCGCCCTTCAGGTGTCTCAACCAGCAAGGCATTTCTTGCAGGTCCTGGGCCACATGGCAGTCTCTACAGCAGTGGTCCAGGGGGCAAGATTTCAGATGAGGGACATTCAGTTCCACTTAAGAGCCTTCTGGTCCCAAATAAAGGATTCCCTTACCAAACTAGTCCCAGTGGCTCAAACCCTGATCCAGGCTTTGCAATGGTGGCAGTATCAGGACAATTTGAGACAGGGATTTCCTTTTGTCACTCAGTCTCATTCAGTGATACTCACCACAGATGCCTCCCTGCTGGGCTGGGGAGCCAACTTGGGGGACCTTACCACCCAAGGGCTGTGGTCACCTCAAGAATCTCTGCTTCACATCAATCTCTTGGAACTCAGAGCAGTGTTTCTGGCACTGCAAGCCTTTTCCAAATCTGTACAGAACAAGGTGGTCCAGATCAGAACAGACAATACCACCACAATGTGGTACATCAACAAGCAAGGAGTCACTCGGTCTACGGCCTTGTGCACAGAAGCAATGAAGTTGTGGTCGCTGGCCTATTCCCTGCAAACCTCTCTGATAGCAGTTCACCTCCCAGGGAAGGACAATGTCCTAGCAGATGCTCTCAGCAGGATATCCCAGGGCCATCACGAATGGACCCTGAATCACCTAGTTTTGGAAGTGATTTTCTCGAGATGGGGCACTCCACAGATAGATCTTTTTGCAGCCCCAGACAATCACCAACTTCCTCTCTTTTGTTGCAGATCCCCAGTCTTGGGCTCAGTTCCCCTGGATGCTCTGATTCTGAATTGGGAAGGGAAGTTCCTGTATGCTTTTCCCCCCCTTCCCTCTGCTGTTCAAAGTGCTAGTCAAGATCAGGTCTCAACCATGCAAAGTGATTCTGATTGCTCCAGACTGGGCAGACAGCCCTGGTACCCACTGTTGCTGTCCTTAGCAGTCCATCTTCCCCTTCAGTTCCCAGGAATTACAACCTGTTGACATCCTCTCAGGGGAGGATTTGGTATCCGAACCTCAAATCTCCCAATCTCAAGGCCTGGCTCTTGAAGAGTTAGAGTTTGCTGATCTGCACCTCTCTCAAGGGGTTCTGGATATCCTTAAGGCTTCTCGAAAGCCTTCCACCAGAAAGACTTACAACTCCAAATGGAAAAGGTTCACTATTTGGTGCTCTAATAAGCATATTTCTTCAGAATCTGCTGGGTTGCCTACAGTCCTGGACTATATGGTTCACCTTAATGGCTTGGGACTTAGGCCAGCTACACTTAAAGTGCATCTGGCAGCTGTTTCTGCCTTCTTGTCAGTAGGCAAGCCCTCTCATCTGTCAGCCCATCCTGTGTTTTGTAAGTTCTTCAAGGGATTGCTGCATACCAATCTCCCCTTTAGGGACCCTGCTCCTGCTTGGGACCTTAATGTTTGCATTGCTCAGCTTAGGCAACCACCCTTTGAGCCTTTGTCCTCTGCAGAGCTTAAGTACTTGACTTGGAAAACTGTGTTTTTGGTAGCCATTACCTCTGCCAGGCATATCAGTGAATTGCAAGCCCTGTCAGTAGAGCTTGATTTCATCTCTTTCCATAGAGATAAAATGGTCCTAAGGACTAACAGGAAGTTTTTGCCTAAGGTGGTTTCAGATTTCCACCTTAATCAGTCTGTGTGTCTCCCTGTTTTCTTCACTGACCATTCCTCCTCTGGAGAGAGGAGGTTGCACAGCTTGGATGTTAAAAGGGCCCTCAGCTACTACATAGAGCTCACCAAGGGTCACAGGTTTGAGTCCCTCCAGTTCCTCACATATGGAGAGGTCGGTAAGGGCAAACCTGCCACTAAAAGATCTATTGCCAGGTGGATTGTCTCTTGTATACAATTCTGCTATGAAAAACTGGGTAGAACACCACTCTCAGGCCTGAGGGCTCACTCTACTAGAGGTACAGCTGCTTCAAGCAGCCACCTGGAAAACAGTCCATACATTCACCAAGCATTACTCTGGATATCCAGGCTAGGAGTGATGCTCGGTTTGGCACAGCAGTACTTCAGAGCCTATTCCCAAAGTGGGTTCTGTCCCTCCTCCATGGAGGTACTGCTTGGTAGTCTGCAATAGTCAGAATACAGTGAGACTTCATGTTGTTTGAAGAAAAAATTACTCACCTTAGTAATGTTGTTTCTTCTAATGGAGTCTTGCTGTGATTCTGACCTCCCCACCGCCTCCCCTCTCAGAACCTGGTTTTTGGGATGTGGGTGGGCAGGAGCAGTGTTGGCACCCTAGAGGTACCCCCTTTTTCACCCTCCTTTATTTTGGGTGTGTGTTGTGTTTGCTTTTTTGGGTTTCCTGACTTGAGTCTTTGCTTTGAAACCAAAAAAAAACCTTTTTTAATAAATTTAGTTGCCGGTTGGCTAGTGTGAGTCTTACAGTTTCCACACAGAACTTCTAGTGAGTATTGCTCGTAAAAATCTGATGGTTGGAGTTTAAACAACAGCAGACAGAGACTTCAACCGAGCTCGTGCTGAACGTTCCATGCTGGCCATGGAAAGTTAATTCTTTGTTCTCCGGGGCAGTTGAAAGTCAGGACCTTACTGCAATAGTCAGAATACAGCAAGACTCCATTAGAAGAAACAACATTACTAAGGTGAGTAATTTTTTCTTCTGGGCATAGGATAACTGTCAATTCTAGGGACATGGATATGTTGTTCATCCACACTATCCGGCATGTTCCTTGCCGCTTAAATCTTGCCGAAGGTCTTCGGTTAGCTCCTCCACCCACCCGGTGTTAAAACTCGGCTCACCTCATGACGCCAGATCTTCCTTACCGCTTGAAGCTCAGGTTCCCTCCTTAATGCTCTGCGATTAAGACTTGGTGCCTAACTCTTCTAACTTTGAAACTTGTTTCAAATACATTTTACGATCACTTCGGTCTTCTCCTCCTCGTGGCTGCAATGGACAGATCGATTCCTGGATTTCGGAGATGTCCCTGCGGGCAGAAAATGTCTCGGACAGACCCGCACTCCACGTGCATCTACTGCTTGGGCCTTGAGCACGATCCGCAGGCTTGCGACTCCAGTCTTCCTTTTCGATCTATGTCCTTGAAGATCGTCTGTCTGCCTTCAGTTGGAGCCCTAAAAGAGATTTCCTCCGGTTAAATCGAAGTGAGGCCCGACATGGTGTCACAAGCCGCGGCTTCATGGAACAATTCAGAGTAGATGATAGCCCTCGGGAGGAGGAGGTGGCACAGGCAGCCCATCTTCGATCATGGCATTTGTCCCGGCCTTCTCGGCGCCATATTCGGGCTTCCTTTATGAGCTTTGCATGACCCTCTCTCGACAAAAGGCGTAGGGTCCAATCCTTCTGGACCGTGCTTCCCGTCAAAAAGAGTAACGTGTAAGTCCCATCGCCGACGCTTCTTGGGAGCGGAAAGATCTCCTCCCTTGTCGACAGTCGACTTGGCCGATGCTTCAGCTTCGCCACTGGCTTCACGGGTGTCCCGCTTTCAGGCCAGTTGATCGAGACACTCACGACGCTGTTGAGATATTTCTCGACCCGCTAGACGGGTTGTCGGCTGGTGAAGCTGAAATTCCCTCCCGGTTCCCCGGGCGAGAGTTGAGGATCCCGTCGGCTCATCTGTGCCTCCGTTCCAGAGCTGCCGCAGTCGCCCGAGCGACGGCGTGACTGAGCCCGGTACCGCCGCCGACCTGCCTAGCCGAGACTCTCGTCTCGGTCTCGACCTCCCTCGTCCAGCCGATCCCGCCATCTTAGGCGGTCTTGGTCTCGCACCGCTAAGCGGGCGCCATTCTTCTTCTTCTTCCTCCTCCTCGTGATGAGGCCGCACATGTTGCATCGGAAATATGAGGAGCTTATGGCAACAGCTTGCTGGCCGAATAAGCCAACGTAGTCGGCTTCCGCCATTATGGTTGTCACTGAGCGGCCTGAAACAACCGTCGTAGTGGTCGAGGAGCCTGTTCCCAGGCCGGTTGTTCGGCAACTATTGCTGCCCCACCGATTTTGGTGGAACCGCCTCCTCCAGCCGTTAGCTGGGCCCGACCAAGGCGTTTTCGGTCGGCTCAGGGGCTGCCCCATAGGTCTGGTCACCTCACTCCCGATAAACCTCGGCAGGTGGAGGTGTCTCAGGCTCAGGCAGTTGTTCAAGACTCGGAGTCTGAAGATAACCTCCCTGTTCTCCAGTATGGATGGACTTGAGTCTCAGGGGCAGTCGGTGATCGCAGCCCGCCCTTCCTTGGCTTACTCGCTCATCTCGGAGTCCACCGTGATGAAGCTCGAACCTGCTTCCAATGGGGCTGGTATCCTCACGGAGATTCTGACTGAGGGGATTCGACGGAGGCCTTTCTGGTGGCCGGTCTATCGCTGGTCCGCCTTGAACTGTGGCAGCATCCTGCTTCCTGCCCTGCACCGCCAGGATGGTTAGAAGCACGCGGTCCCTACCGGGTTCCCTGTCCGTTTCGAACACCGCCCACGTAGGGGTTGAGCATCGACAGCTGCCGCGCTACCGGGAACGCTAGGGACTTGGACAAACCACCTCGACAAGGAATCCAAGAAATTGATTACGCTGGCTAAAAGTCTATGCTGCTTCTTCTCTCGGCCTTCTGCCAGGCCAGTTCGGCTGTTCTGATGGCACACTTCTCCCATGCCCTGTTGGGCTGCCTCGGATGAGGTTGTTCCTCATCTTCCAGCAGGCCTGCAGACCACGGTCAAACAGGTGCGGATCAGGGAGGGCAGTGGCTAACAGCAGCTCCAGACTGCTCGACATCGGAGATTCTTGTGCCAGGTCAGTGGCGGCGCGGTGGCCGTGTCAAGGCGTGGCTGAGGATATCCACCTTCACCCCGGATACCCAGCACAAACTGGCTGGATGTTCCTTCCTGGGAACAGACCTCTTCGCCCTGGAGTGGAAGGTCACCTCAGAGGATCGAAAGTCCAATGCCACCTTGGACTCGGTCTCCTCCGCCCAGAAGGACACAGGCCACAGCCTCAGCCTAAGCCCTTTCGCTCTTCTGTGCCCGCCAGCTCCGCCCGCCCAGCAACGCCAGGCCAGCAGGCTCAGACCTTGGTACCCCAAACCCAAGCCGTCGTCTTCCTCTAATAGGAAGCAGGGAGTGAGGGCCCAGGAGGTTCCTCGCCAGTCCCTCCACTAGCTTCGCCCAGTGACGGGCTGAGGGTGTTGCCCCATTCCGCCGCTTTATTCCCCTGGTTCCCCCATGGGGGACGGCTCGGCTACTTCCTTTCCACCTGGTCCGCTGTTACCACGGACAGGCGGGTTTGGAGGTGGTGGGAAGAGGCCTGCCTCTGAATTCGAGCAGGCACCGCCTCTTCCGAGCCGCCGCCCTCAGGGGCTCTGGGTCCCCAGCCTCACTGGCGGCTCGCCGAGCGACATCGCCTCCTCCTCCAGAAGGAGGTGATAAGAGAGGTGGAGGACCCTCCTTCAGACCCGGGTTTGTGTCCAGGTATTTCCTGGTCCCGAACAGATGGGGGTTGGCGCCCATCCTCGACTCCACCGACCTAAACAAGTTCCTAAGGTCTCGAACCTTCAGAATGGTCACTCTGGCTCAGATAATACCATCTCTGGAACACAGCGTGTGGTTCTGTTCTCTGGACTTTCAGGACGCGTTCTTTCACGTCCCTATCCGTCCGTCTCACCGGAGGTTCCTCTGCTTCCGAGCGGAGGGATCCCTATTCGAGTTCCAGGCCATGCCCTTCGGCCTTTCTTCAGCTCCCAGGGTCTTCACCAAATGCATGGCAGTGGTGACAGCATTCCTGCGGTGCCGAGGGGTCCTGTGTCCGTTACCTGGATGATAGGTTGATAGCAGCCCCTCCAGTCAGGAGGCGGAGCGGTCAGGACCTGGCCTCCGGGTTTGCTCTCAAGTCGGCCTCCTATCAACGAGGCCAAATGGAACTCGGAGTCAAGCAGGTGATACTGTTCATCGGGCAGAGCTCGACTTTAAGAGCCAGAGCACGGCTCGCGCGACAGGGGCCGAGGTTTCTGCCTCCTTGCCCAATCATTTCTGGTTGGCAATCGCGCCTCCCTGCCCGGGACTTCCGCACCACCTGGGTCTCATGGCGGCCTGTACCAGCGTGGGTCCAGCTGGGCACACGGGCACATGCCCCCTTCAGTGAGGACTGGCCAGCCAATGGTCACAACGCTGCGATCCCTTGACCAGCTTTGTGACGACCCAGGAGATGTGGAACACTCTCCAGTGGTGGACCGCTCCATCCCATCTGCAGGAGGGCATCCGCTTGTACGCCCCAAGCCGACGGGTCTCTCTGACGACCGACTCTTTGATGGGTTGGGGTGCCCATCTGGGGAACACAGAGTGCACGGCCTCTGGTCCTGCAGGAGTCCCGATGCCACATCAACCTGTTGGAGCTCGCGGCGGTCCGCCTAGCTCTCACCGCTTTTGCTCCGTTTCTCCGGGTCAAGTGGTCCGGTCCAGACGGACAATACCACGACCATGTACTACCTGAACCGCCAGGGCGGGACGCGCTCCATGCTTCTATGCAAGGAAGCTCTCCACATCTGGTCACTTGTACGCAGCCTGGAGGCGGATCTCCTGGCCATTCATGTGGCAGGAGCCTCCTACACCCTGGCCGATGCCCTGAGCCGGATAGGGGCTGCATCGCACGAGTGGTCTCTCCTGCCGGAGGTAGTACAAGATCTGTTCTCCCTTTGGGGCACACCTCTGGTGGATCTGTTTGCCTCCAGGGAGAACATGAGTTGAGGCTGTTTCATGCCCGCCCCCTCAGCAGAGCTTGCTGCAGGATGCCTTCGAGGCCATGGACCCCGGCCTCTTTATGCCTTCCCCCTTTCCCTGATTCACAGGGTCCTGCTCAAAGCGAGGAGGGACAAGGCACAGGTGATTCTGATAGCCCCAGACTGGCCACGCCAGTTCTGGTACCCAGATCTCCTCAGCCTCAGCTCCAGGCTCCCGAGGCAGCTTCCAGCTCGCCCGGACCTGCTCTCAGTCAATCAGGGGAAGGTGTCCCATCCGGACCTTCAATCCCTGCACCTGATGGCCTGGTTCCTGAGCGGCTAGAGTTCCAGGCCTTGGGTCTTTCCGACGAGGTCCTCAACGTCGTTGAGGCGTCCCGTAAGGAGTCGACCAGAAAATGCTACGCCTTCAAATGGAAGAGATTCTCCATTTGGTGTCGGGTAAGGGCTTGACCCTTCCTCGTGTTCTTGGTACAGCATTTTGACTATCTATGGTCCCTATCTAGTCAAGGGCTTAGGTCGACGACCCTAAAGGTGCACCTGGCAGCCATCTCTGCTTATCGGGCGCGGGCCGGTCAGCAGTCAGTGGCGCAGGAGAAGGTGGTCGGGCGCTTCTTCAAAGGTCTTGATCACATTTCCCCTCCAGTGCGGGAACCCCCACCTCCGTGGGATTTACTGCTGGTACTGGCAAAGCTCATGGGCAAGCCATTCGAACCAATGCACAGGTGTGGTCTCCCCCACCTGTCGTGGAAGACCGCCTTCTTGGTGGCTATCACGTCAGCCAGAAGGATGGGAGAACTCCAGGCGCTTAGCATCGAGTCCCTTACCTGGTCTTCCACAGGGACAAGGTTGTCCCACGCCCACCGAAATTCCTTCCGAGTTGGGGTGTTGAGTTTCACCTTAATCAGGTGTTGACTCTGCCGGTGTTCTACCCCAATCACACTGAGGCCGAATATAGGCTCCATACTTTGACCCTAGAAGGGCGCCGCTTATTACAAGGAGCGACGGCTGGGATTCAGGGAGAGGTTCGCCAGCTGTTTGTCACCTACGCTGAAGCCGCCTGGCAGACCTGCAGCCAAGCTGACGATAAGCAGATGGGTCACCTCCTGCATAGATCTCTATATGAGTTGGCAGGCATGGAGCCTCCCAGAGGGATAAGAGCTCATTCTCACCCGCCATACTGCTGCATCGGTGGCTGCTTCTAGGGACGTCCCTATCCAGGAAATCTGCAGGGCTGCTACCTGGAAGTCAGCGAACACCTTCATTACCCACTACCAGATCGGACCATGAGTCACGCCGGGATGCTGGTTTTGGGGCCTGGGTTCTCCAGTCCTTATTCCCAAGTAAGTATTAAGGGGTGTCTCTACTCTCCCTCCCGGAGAACTGCTAGGAGTCTGCCAGATAGTGTGGATGAACAACATATCCATGTCCCTAGAAATACAGGTTACTCACCTGTAACAGGAGTTCTAGGAATGGTATATGTTGTTCATCCACACGAACTCCACCGACCTCCCAGCTTCGACGCGACAACCTGAGCTTCCAGCGGGCCAGATTCACGCCATGGGGCGGAGCTGAGTTTTACCACCCGGTGGGTGGGAGGAGCTACTGAAGACCTTCCGGCAAGATTTAAAGCGGCAAGGAACCTGCCGGATAGTGTGGATGAACAACATATACCATTCCTAGAACTCCTGTTACAGGTGAATAACCTGTATATTCTGACACTTAAGTTTCCTAAAATCAAGGCAGATTCTTACACCCCCTTCTTTTTGTTTACAGTCACCATTGGTGATGACCAAGCACTTCTCGACTCTTCTGTGATTCCCAATTCTTTGATTTTTTGTATTTCCTTAACCACGTCGGCTCTTAACCACTCTGGTAATCTATATGTCTTTTGTCTAATAGGACAAACATTCTTTGTCGCTGTTATGTGCCCGACACCTTTAGCTCAGCCTGGCACTGTGATAAAAGTACTGTTAAATGTCTTTAGCAAGTTACAAATTTCCGATATTTGTTTGGAGGTTAAGGAAACTTTTACCTTTACAGCATCATCAGTTACAGTTTGTTCCAGTCTATCGTAAGCTACATCAGTATCTTCTGTAACAGTTTCAGGTAAAACCAGCAAAACAGCTTTTGGTGTTTTTTCAACCCATTTCTTGAGGAGGTTAGCATGGTATATCTTAGTAGGATTTTTCCTGTCAGGGTCACAATCTCATAGTTAACTGTACCCATACGTCTAAGCACTTTATAAGGCCCTTGCCACTTCATTATGTTTATTTTATGTAGAGGGTAACAGTAGCAAGATCTTTTCACCTGGCTCAAAAACTTTCTTTTACCCCATGGTAATAATACACCTGCTGATGGTTTTGGGCCTTTTCCTGATTACTATGGGCGATTTTGACATATTTTGCCAGCTTCTTTCTCAGGGCACATGTATAATCTGTAATCGATTGTTTCTGAGTTGGGTTGTCTTCCCATGTTTCTTTGATTACATCTAGTGGCCCTCTAGGTTGTCTACCATACAGCATTTCAAATGGTGAAAACCCTCTTGATGCTTGTGGCACTTCTCTGTAAGCAAAAAGTAGGTAAGGCAAGTATTGATCCCAGTCTTTCCCTTCCCCTTTTACAAACCTTTTAAATGTGCATTTTAGGGTTTAGTTAAAACGCTCAACAAGACCGTCTGTCTGAGGGTGATAGGGGGAGGTTCCTATGGCAGTGATACCTACCTGTAGTAGTCTGTACAGCTCCTTAAGTAATGCAGCACCAAAATTACTACCCTGATCAGTAATAATTTCTTTAAGGATGCCCACTCTGCTGAAAATTTTTGCAAGCTCTGCTGCCACTTTTAAAGCTGTGACAGTATGCATTGGAACTGCTTCTGGGTATCGAGTAGTGTAGCCGCATACTACCAGAATAAATCTGTTACCCTTTTTACTTTTGTCTAAAGGACCAACCACATCCATTGCAATTCTCTCAAAAGGCACCTCTATTAAGGGTAGGGGCACCGGGGCACCTTGTCTTTCCTAGTGACCGGGACTACTTTCTGACACTCAGCACAGGAATTACAATAGGTAGCAACATCTTCATGAATTCCAGGCCGGTAAAATCTATGCAGCAATCTGGCAAGGGTGCACTCCCTCCCTGAGTGACCAGCCATAGAACTATCATGTGCTATCTGTAACAACTCTGTTCTATACTTCTCTGGTATAATCAATTGTTCTGTCTGTTCCTGTGTCTGAGGTTTAACCCAAACTCTGTACAGTAACTCATGCCATTTTTTAAACATTGGTTCACCCTGTTTTGCTTTCACCCCAGCTGCTTAAAATAACCCTGGAGAGAAACATCATTAGCTTGCTCTGAAACAAAATCACAATCAGTTATCAGTTTAGCTGCAGCATTTTCATATTTTAACCCTTTGTGTCCATCAGTCTTTTGTTGCCACTGTTGTTTCAGATGTCTTCTTTCTTTTCTGGATGTCTGGATCTTGGAGCTGTTCTCAAACAAGTCTGAATCAAAGTCACTGAAAGGAAAAGTGTCCCCACCATTTGAGATTTTCTTTGCCTGAGCTCTTGTTACCACTGCTGCCTAAACTGCAGGGTTCGGTTCCTCTGAGATTAACTCAGTAAATCCTGGACAGTCATTTCCAATAATCACAGGTACAGGTAACTTGGATACTACCCCAACTTTCTTTTTTTTTTTTTTTTATAATATGTTTATTAGATTTTCCATTATACACCCAAGGTACAGCCACAAATGTTCCATATACATTAAATTACCCCCACTTTCATTTGGTGTGACACACCCTTAATGGTCAGAGTCACTTGGGTGGTGGGATAGTATTGAGTGTCCCTGTGGATGCAGATGACACCAGTACCTGCTCCTTCTGCACAGTGTTTTCCCAGCACTTCAACATGCACTAGGGTCTGTCTGCTTCCCGAATCAATGAGTCCCTTTATAATAATAATAAATCTTTATTTATACTGCTCCTTTCTTATAACCAAAGCACCTTACAAAAATTACACATAGAGCAAAAATAAAAAATCTAAAACAACTGAATTCATAAAAATATCGTCAAGTATATATCTTAGACCATAAATAGGTCTTTAAGGCCTTTTTAAATTCCTCCACAGACACACACTGACGAAGCGGATGGGGTAGAGAACTCCAGAGGGCAGGGGCCGCGTACATAAAAGCACGGGCCCTGGAAGATTTTACAGTCTTGCCCCCACCTTCACATCTGTTAAGTATTTGCCCTAATTTGCTAAGGACAAATCTGCTCCAATGCTACTCTCCTTAGTATGGCAGTTTCTTGCAATATGGCCTGGCATGTTACAATTGTAACAAATAAAGTCCTTGGGGGCAGATTTGTTACCCCCATCACAACCCCACTCAGCAGGTCAGGCCCTCTACTCCAACAGTGCCAACCTCTGAGCGCAGTATTATGAACAGGTAACAGAACAGAGTAACCCGCCTGTTTGCTTGTGGGTTCAAATCACCTTTGGTCTTAAGTTCTGGGGGGATTCAAACTGTGAACCTTATGCTAGTCTACCCAAATGCACAGGTTCAGATAATTCTGCTCTTCGGGGAATGCCAGATATCTTTCACCTAACAGCACCTAACCTGGTATCCAAAATGAACCCTTAAAACTCTGTGAAAAGACCTTAGGTATTTTACCTTTTTCCAGCTCAGTAACACCATTAAGCTAATGAACGGCTGTCAACTTTAACCATCTATACTTCACATGCAAAAGAAAGAATTTCGAAGGCACACCAGGCAGTCTTTTTAAAATAAGAGGTTTACAAGATTAAAAACATGTAAAATATAAACACAGAACACTATATCACAAAGCATATAATCACTTAAAAGAACAAGGTTAAAGTAAAAACATAAACTCCTACCACAATACAATTAGACTTTCCTATCTAATGTATTACCTTCTAAACAGTGCTTAAAGTAGATGTTGTTTTCTAAGAGCCCACAAGAAAAAGTGTGTAAGATCAGCCACAGAATAGTTTAAAACTGTCTTTGAACATGCCTCTTCCATGATATCACCTAGCTCCTTCTTGAATATTAAACATTATACAACCAGGATTTCTTATCACTCAGGAGGTATATTAAATAAGGTAACATCAGCAAAAACTAATTTCCCAATATGACTCTTTGATCTTGAGTGGTTTTCTGCTTCCCAGCCCATATCAAAAGACCTTTTACAACTCTGCAGTTTTCTCACCTAGATGCCATATAGCTTTGTAACACCAGCTGAAATTAACTGTTCTTCCTCTGAAGACATCATAAAATGTATATTTTAAGTTCCTGGCTTCAAATCAACTCAGATCAGAAACACAGCCATAAAATGCAACTTGGAAGTTAATCACATTACAGAGATCTGCTGTTTAACATATCAGTTTAACTGAAACCTGGGGGGGGGTCATCTCAGGAGCACAGAATGTCTCATGACAGACAATCACACACTCCATTTTTATTTTTTCAAAATCATAGAGCAATCAGAACCAGGTGGCCAAGTGTCACAATCCTCCCTACCTAGACTGACTTTGGGGGCTCTATGCCCTGCATGGGAAGAGCTTCCCAAATCAGTTTGCTCCTCATTGATGCATGATAAGCCATCACTGTTCTGATCGGTCACTCCAGCCCTATGTAGGATTGTCATGTCGTAACCTTGTAAGACAAGACTCCATCTTAACAGTCTACCATTAGTTTTTCCCATTTTTATCAGTCAAACCAGGGGGTTGTGGTTAGTTTGTACCACAAAATGCTGCCCTTATAAGTATGGCTCTAGCTTCTTTAGGGCCCACACTATGGCAAGACACTCTTTTTCCACAGTAGAGTATGCCTGCTCCCTGGGAAGTAACTTTTTACTCAGGTACACTACCGGATGATCTTTACCTTGGTTGGATGTCTGACTTAGTACTGCCCCAATACCCATGTCTGAGGCATCAGTCTGACCTATAAGGGGTTTGCTGTAGTCAGGTCTTGTCAATACAGGAGCACTGCACAGTGCCTCCTTCAGTCTGGTAAAGGCTTTTTCACAGGCTGGTTCCCAGGTAATTTTCTTTGGCATCCTTTTCTTTACCAAGTCAGATATGGGAGCAGCCAGGGCACTGTAATTGTACAAATTTCCTATAGTACCCTGCTGTCCCTAGAAAACTCCTGACCTGCTTCTGCGTTTCTGGTCTGGGCCACTCCTGGATCACCTCTATTTTTATTTGGTTAGGATGTAGCTGTCCCTGGCCAACCACATGCCCAAGGTATGCCACTTCTCCCATGGCCACCTGGCACTTCTCAGCTTTGACAGTGAGCCCGGCCCTCTGTATCCTGCCCAGCACTTCCCTAAAGTGGGACAGGTGTTCCTCCCAGCTGGTACTAAAGATGGCAAAGTCATCTAGGTACACCTTGGTGTACTCCTCAGCACCACTTAACACCTGGTTCACCAACATTTGGAAAGTGGTAGGGGCGTTCTTCGTTCCGAAAGGCATTATTTTAAATTCAAATAAGCCTATTGTAGTGATGAAGGCTGACTTCTCCCTAGCTCTGTCCATTTATTCTACCTGCCAATACCCCTTGGTCAGGTCAGTAGTCATAAGGTAGGTCACCCCTCCCAACTTGTCCAGGAGTTCATCCATCCCGGGCATCGGGTGGGTGTCTGACTTCGTGACTGCATTCAGTCCATGATAGTCCACACAGAAATGAGTAGAGCCATCTGGCTTGGGCACAAGGACTACGGGTGAGGCCCAGAGGCTGTGGGATCTCTGGATTACCCCTAAATCCAGCATCTCCTCTACTTCCCTCCTAATGTCCTTTTGGACAGCCTCTGACACCCAATATGCTGTCTGCTGTATGGTGTCTGTGTCCCTGTCTCCACATCGTGTGTCACTAAGGGGGTTAGTCCAGGCTTGATGCTAAACAGGGGGGCAAAGTCTGCTAAAACCTCTCTTACTTTCTGGATCTTGTCTGGGGCCAGCTGGGGCAACAGTTTAACTGCCTCCACAGAGGACTCCTGCTTGCTTTCTTCCAGCAAGTCCAGAAGGGGGTCTCCTTCATCTGTCCCCTCCCCAGGACTACATCCTGCAAACACCATGTCAGCCCTATTAGCATATGGCTTCATCATGTTGACATGGTACATCCTTTCTGTTGGTCTTCTGTCAGGTAACTGTATAATATATTTCATGTCATTTACCTTCCTAACTACTTTGTACGGTCCTGCCCACTCAGCCTGTAGCTTGTTTTTCCAGACTGGTATAAGGACCATGACTTCCTGACCCACCATGTACAAGTGAGCTCTGGCTCTGCGGTCGTACCACACTTTTTGTTTCTGCTGGGAAGCTGCCAGGTTGCTCTGAGCTGTCCCCATAAGCTCCTTCAACCTTTCCCTAAACCTAAGAACGTAATCCACTATGGGAGTTCTCTGGGTGGCGTGCTTGCCTTCTCAGTCCTCCCGGATCAAGTCTAGGGGCCCACGTACCCGGCGTTCATATAAGAGTTTGAAGGGGGGAAAATCCTGTCGACTCTTGGGGCACCTCCCTGTATGCAAACAACAGGTGGGGAAGGTATTTCTCCCAGTCCCTCCCATGCTGTTCAGCAAAAGCCCGCAGCATTGACTTCAGGGTACCATTACATCTTTCCACAAGCCCACTGGCTTGTGGGTGATATGGTGTCATGCATCTCTGCATCACCCCACACTTCTCCCACAAACATTTCATCAGGTCCGACATGGAGGAACCCCTTTGATCGGTGATAACCTCCTGCGGAAACCCAACATGGGAGAAAATCTCAAGTAAGGCATCTGTCACTTTGTCTGTCCTCATTGAGGATAAGGTGACTGCCTTGGGGTACTGGGTGGCATAATCCACCACAGTCAGGATAAATATCTTCCCTGAGGAGCTGGGGGTATTTAAAGGCCCCACAATATCCATTCCCACCCTCTGGAATGGCTCCTTCACTATGGGCAATGGAATTAGGGTGGCTTGGGCTTTCTTGCCCACTTTCCCTATTTCTTGGCACCGGTGACAAGACCGGCAATACTCTTTCACCTGCTGGGTTAAGCTGGGCCAATAGAAATTCTGGGCCAACTGCTGCGTAGTGCATGCGATTCCCAGATGACCAGACAAGGGAACTGCTCACAATATCCCTGGGGAACGACAAGCTGCCTGCCTATCACCCTCTCTCTGTCTGCACAGCCTGAGTATACATCAGTCCATTTTCCCAATAAACCTTATGTCTGCTATCACCTCCCTGTGCTCCATCCTGCCCAAGCCCTCAGCTTCTCTAGACAAGGGTCACTTCTCTGGGTGGCTGCAAACTCTTCACACATTCCCAAGGTATGGGACAGGTCCCCTTCAGTCTCTAAACTAGGGTCCCTAGCACTAGCATCAGGGCACTCAGGATTACTATCATCCCTCACCCTCTGACAATGGATCACCCCTCCCTCTTCAGAGTAACCCTTCGTAGCTGTGTGGTTAACTGCTACTGGGGAAATTTCTACCCCCTTTTCATTAGTCTCCATATCAGGAGACACAGGCTGGGGAACTAGTCTCCCAGTGGTTTCCACAATGGCTTTTGTGGGGTCCAGGGAACTACAATTTTCTGTTGCTGCTTGGCTATGTGTACCTGCACACACCATCCCCTGTTTGAGATTGTTGCCAAGGATGACGTCAACTGCTAACGTTTTGGCTACAGCCACCTGTTGCACAGTTCCCCCTGTTTTCCCCCCAGTCCAGGAGAACACTGGCGAGTGGCAAGTTTTTCTCTTCACCAGTAAAGTCTTGTACAGTGACATATTTATTGGGTATAAGCTGACAGGCTCTACCAGATCCCCTTTGACCAATGTCAAGGATGCCCCTGTGTCCCTTAACCCTTGTGTCTGTACACCATTCACCATGACTGGGGGCATTTGTTCCCTCATGTTCACAGGCATGCTTCCAGGGACACACAAACAACCCACTTCTTTCCTAGTACCATTCTGCGTATTGCTCATTCTTTTGGGACACTGTCTGGCAATATGCCAAGTTTCTCTACAGACCCAATATTCATTTCTTTTCTCAGAGAAACCTTTTCTCTAAAACCATGGGCTAACTGGTTTTGGTGAAGGCAGTGAGGGTTTTAGCTGCCCGGAAGGCGCACTTTTCCCTTTCTGCACTGCCACGCCCACCCCATCTGCTCTTGGCATAGCAGTCCGAGAGTTCAGCAGCCTCTTGCACTGTTTTGGGATCTTGGTCCTCCAGCCAGGTTTTCAGATCTGCTGGGCATGCCCCAAAAAACTGTTCTAATAAAATAGCATTTTCAATTTTACCTACAGAGTTTGCTTCAACTCCTTCCCACCAACGTTTTAAAAACTGATGTTGTTTCATGGCTAGCTCCTCATAGCTTATATCAGCGCTTCTCCTGAGCTTATGGAATTTAACCCTGTAGGTTTCAGCAGTTAAATCAAACTTTTTTAAAAGTGCAGCTTTAAGTTTGCTGTAATCATTACTGTCCTCATTGTCCATTTGACCCAATACATCCTGAGCTTTCCTGGTAAGTAGCGGGGATAGCTGGAAGCTCCAGGACCCTCTAGAAATTTTAGCCTGTACACAAACTTTTTCAAAGGAAGTTAATAAAGCATCCATATCCTGCCCTTCTTTAAATTCAGCTATCAATTTGGAATTCAATTTGTAACCCAGTCCTGTAGTTCCAGTTAAACCCAAGCCACTTACCTGCTCTGGTGCTGGTGGTTGGAGTTGTAGCTTCTCCAGTTCATGTCGCCTCTGGTGCTCACGCTCCTCACAGTCCACCTCTTGCCGTTCTTGCTCCCTCTTCTCCTCTGCATTTCGCTGGTGCTTATGCTCCTCATGGTCAGCCTCTCGCTGTTCTCGCTGGAACTCCAGCTCCATTTTGCGCAACTCAATCTGCAGCCTGATTGCTTCTGGCTCCAGAATACTGGTGACCTTCCCCTGCTGCTGTGGCCCTTCGGTGGCACTGGCCCTGCTGTCTTCCTCATCAGGTCTGGACACTGCACTGGCCGCTAGCCCTTCCATGCTCAAGGTTTGGTCCTTTACAGTCACAGTCTGTGACTCGATGCTCTGGGTATCTGCTACCAACAGGGCATCCATGAGGTTCTGCTTGGTGGCTCTCACCTCATACAGGACTCCTCTGTCCTTGCACAACTTTCTCAAGTAGTCTACAGTGTGCCCGTTGTAGTTGGAAGCCGTCTTCTTCCATAACTATGGCTACTCTAAATTGCACTTTAGAAAAAAATAAAACAGGTAGAAACTTGACTATAAGCCAAATTATATAGTTCTGTTTCCTTTTAAAAAAATGAGTGCGTGGCCAGCAGCCAACAAGAGCAGACACATCTCTATGGAGCGCCATCTTTCAGAGAATAAGTATATGGGAAAAAACTAATTCAAAACAGAATTGACAGCTTTCTATTTTTCCATCAATCAGAGCGACATTATTTTTACCTTTTGGAAGATTTCCGTCCTTGAAAAGACATGGGAAAGCCAAGGAGTACTGTGACTATGGAGCCGGGAGGTAGAAGTAAAGCCCAGAGGTCTGCAGAACCTGCAAATAGCATAGCAGTGTAAACCGTGGCAAGTGCCCCCTTTGAACCATTAAACAGTACCTTGCAGCAGGCTATTAGGGAATTGGACAAAAAGGTAGATTCTTTGGGAACACGATTTACTGGCTTAGAAACAAGAATGGATCTGGTATCCTCGAGGCTAAAACAACTATTGATAAGGCACATAAATCTACTGCGGCAGAAACAGAAGTCCTTGCCAAAAATAAGTTACTCCGTCACCTTCTAGAAAATTTGGAGAACGGGGTGAGAGCGACCAACATTCGATTGCTGGGAGTCCCAGAAGATACAGAAGGAGCTGATCTTTCAGGGTATGTTATCGCCCTATTCCAGAAGAGTATGGACTTAGATATGCAGCAGAATGTGCTAAAAACATATAGGATTACCCCCTGGAGAGTCTTTTCGGAAAATCTTCCTAGGACAATAATGATCATGACCAGTGGGCCACACATCTGAGACCAAGTTTTGGAGGCAGCTAAATCAAAGGCACCATTGAAGCTGGCTGGGGGTGCCCAGATCCACTTTTTCCTTGACCTGAGCTATTCCACAAGACAACGCAGAAAGGCCTTTGACAGCGTCCGAGCAGGCCTGAAAGCACTGGGGATAACGCACATGTTGCAGCAGCTGGCCAGATTACGAATCTACTGCGCTGGTGAGACTTTTCTTTTCTCTGATCCAGTAGACGAAGGGAAGAAATTGGAATTAATTTAAAAAGACTTCCATCGCTCCCACTCTGCAAGCCCTACTGATGAACAGGACTGAACTTTGATAAAATGATCTCTGACACCTAAACAGCAAGTGCTGTCTACAAGTTTAAAAATAATTAGAGACTGCCACATTTTAATTGTAAAACACTGTATAAGTGCCTTCTGCTTTTATGTGTTTGGTTTCAAAGAACTAATTGAAGGTGGAATATGAATCTGTTCTTGGTAGTATTAGCCAAACCATTTTTTTTTCTTTCTGGTGTTATACTGTGGCATACCAGTTATAGGTGTTACTAAAATCTGACTAGCCTTAGATAGTTACTATTAATGTTTCCAATCTTATTCACCCTGATGTTCATTAAAGCTTTGCTGATAGGAAGTATAACACTTGTATACTTTAGGTAAAATTTTAGTATACAGGGTAGTTGAATGACTAGAAGATTTTAGCATGTAACTACTGTATGTTTACATTACTAATGGGATGTTCCCTGAATAGATGGGGCTCTATACAGCTGTGCCTTATCATATTGGAGCAGTTATAATTGTTATATAGCTTTATGGGCAATAAAGTGCCAATTGCTAGCATTATAGGGTGATTTGCTTCACCTGGTAATGATTGCTTTACTAATTTTAGAAATGGTCCATAAGTATGCTGCAAAAGCCACATTTAGGGCATCTTACTATTCTACTATATTTGAAGACCTCATTTAATTGGTGGCTTCTGTATAAGGTATCCCCTATATGTAGTAACAGTGGATTACAAATAGCATATCCTACCATTGAATTGCTGATTTTGAGAATTACTAGATATATTTGTACCAAGGAAATGTATTTTTTACAATGTAAATTGCATTGCAAACTAATAAAAATAAAGTTCAAAAAAATTTTGCACTTGAGCTGTATAATATTAAGCTGATACACTGAACAGTATAAAGCTTGTGTTACAAAAATTATCAGCACCACTGCCAACCAATCTGTCACAACCCCACTCAGCAGGTCTGGCCCTCTGCTCCCACAGTGCCAACCTCCGAGCGCAGTATTGTGAACAGGTAACAGAACAGGGTAACCCGCCTGTCTGCTTGTGGGTCCGAATCACCTTTGGTCTCAAGTTCTGGGGGGATTCAAACTGAGAACCTTATGCTAGTGTACCCAAATGCACAGGCTCAGATAATTCTGCTCTTCGGGGAATACCAGATATCTTTCACCTAAGGGCACCTAACCAGGTATCCAAAATGAACCCTTAAAACTCTATGAAAAGACTTTAGGTATTCTTACCTTTTTCCAGTTCAGTAACACCATTAAGCTTATGAACGGTTGTCAACTTTAACCATCCATACTTCACATGCAAAAGAAACAATTTCAAAGGCACACCAGGCAGTCTTTAAAATAAGAGGTTTACTTAAAAAGATAAAAAATATGTAAACTGTAAACACAGAACACTGTACCACAAAGCATACAATCACTTAAAAGAACAAGGTTAAAGTACAAACATAAACTCCTACCACAATACAATTAGACTTTCCTATCTAATGTATTACCTTCTAAACAGTGCTTAAAGTAGATGTTGTTTTCTAAGAGCCCACAAGAAAAAGTGTTTAAGATCAGCCACAGAATAGTTTGAACCTGCCTCTTCCATGATGCCACCTAGCTCCTCCTTGAATATTAAAAATTATACAACAAGGATGTCTTATCACTCAGAGGTATATTAAATAAGGTGACATCAGCAAAAACTAATTTCCCAATATGACTCTTTGATCTTGAGTGGTTTTCTGCTTCCCAGCCCATATCAAAAGACATTTTACAACACTGCAGTTTTCTCACCTAGATGCCATATAGCTTTGTAACACCAGCTGAAATTAACTCTTCTTCCTCTGAAGACATCATAAAATGGATATTTTAAGTTCCTGGCTTCACAGCAACTCAGATAATAAACACGGCCATAAAATGCAACTTGGAAGTTAATCACATTACAGAGATCTGCTGTTTAGCATATCCTGTCATTTGAACTGAAACCTGGGGGGGGGGGGAGTCATCCCAGGAGCACAGAATGTCTCATGACAGACAATCACACACTCCATTTTTATTTTTTTTTTTTAAATTCTAGAGCAATCAGAACCAGCTGGCCAAGCATCACAGTCCCCACCAGAGTTCTTATCAGACTTTAAGTTTAAATGGGAAAAAGAGGGACTTACCGTGTTTGGCTGTTACCTCGCTGCTGTGGCATCTGTCTGGCCATTTGGTAGTCCTCTGCCAAAGAAACAGTCCTTTCTTCACTCCCTGGTCAATTCTGCTTCACCCAAAGCTGCACATCTGTAGGCAGGATGTTGATGAATTGCTCCATTGCAATTATGTCGATGATCTGTGGGACTGTTTTGCTGTCTGGTTGGAGCCATTTTATCAGGTGTTCTCTGAGTCAGGTGAAGGCTTCTCGAGGATTGTCGACTGAGTTGTACTTCAGAGACCAAACTCTCTGCCTGTAGGTCTCTCCTGAGATGTCATATCTTTTCAGGATTTCTTTTTTCACAAGGGCATAGTTTTCTGACTGTGCAGTGTCTATACTGCTGTAGGCAAGTTTGGCTTTACCTGTCATGTAGGGTACCAGTCTAATTCTCCATTGCTGCTTTGGCCATTGGCAGACTGTGGCAACTATTTCAAAAGTTGTCAGGTATGCCTCAATATCATCCGAGGGACACAACTTTGTAAGTTTAATGTCTTTTAAGTTGCTTGTACCCTGTTGCTCTGCTGGACCAGTGCCAGATCCTTCTGCTTTGATGGCTTGCAAGGCATCCAGCCAGCGCTGCTCCTGTCACTGCATCTTTTCTGTTCTTTGTTTCTCCTGTTGCTGCATCTCTTCTCTTCTCTGTTGCTCCTGTCATGCATCTCTTCTCTGCTTCTCTGTCTGTTTTTGTTGTATAGCCCACCATTTGAAAAAGTCCATCAGGCTTTCAGGTTCTGTCACTGCCTGATCTTCCTGGACATAAAGTCTTCACCACTCATTCACACTGATGGGATTATGCTGGAGGCATTAGGAACCAGCGGGAGCCAACATTTTTCAGGAGGGCCAATGCCAAGGTAGGGCCACAAGGAAGCAGCACCACGAGCCAGGCTCGCGCCGTATAGACCACCTTGGTGTCGACCCTCCAACCACCTTAGTTCCTTTTTTCCCCACCATAGAGTGCACTTCAGTGACGATGTTGCTCGCCCACTGGGAGTCAAAACTTCTTGTCTATACAGCAGCTATAGGCTTCAGTTTCGTTTAGTTTATTATAGCTTTACTGTTTTCTAGAGAAAGTAAAGTAAACAATTTTAAATACTTTTTTGTCAGAAGAAATCTTCAGCCCTCCATTGACGGAGTCAACAATGAGTGGGGCAGGTGACGGTAGGGAGACTTCGCATGAAAGCTGTTCAGTCAGCCGGGCTGGGTCTGGTCTGCTGCCCTCTACGGAGGGGGAATCCGACTACAGACAGTCCGGTGCTCGGGGATGGTCTCCCAGCCAAAGAGAAGCGGTCTCATTTAGGCACCCGCTCGACCTCAGAGCTCTTCTTTGGCCTCCTGGTCAAAGAAGCTGCACCTTGAGGTCGGCTTCTGGTATGTCTGCGCATAGATTGTCGGTTGCTGGGGGCAGGGACCAGTCTCTGCTTCTGGAGTCCACTCCAGTTTCTGTCACTGGTGACTGACATCCTTGACTCTGGAGTCCCTCCCCGCCCATTGGGGGGGTCCTCCGGTGAGCAGTTTCACCATTGGGCAGCTCTTATGGAGCAGTGGTTGTGGCGGTTGTCCTGGCTGCCTGGACCAGCTTGTCTGTTGCCGGGGCCTTTTGGCCTATCAGTTTTGGACCTGCAGGTGGGATGGTTGGGACTTCCTAGTCACGCGGCGCCCTCTCTGGTGCCATTGACTCCACATCCTCGTATCTATTCCCCTTACATGGCTGCGGTGCAGGGTCCACACCAGTGCCTTTATCTCCTGCTGAATTTCTTCACTTCTCTTCTATTAATTGGAGCTTGGAAACTTTTGCTGCACTGCAGTCTGTGGCACCGGCCTCCTCAGCGCTGGTGCCAGCTTCCCTGGCAGAGCGTGCAGCACTGTATTCTGCATCAGTGCCACAATCTTTGCTGGCGCCGCACTCGGTGCTATTTCCCAGGTCGGCTCTGCTTGTATTCTCAGCACTGCCTCCTGTGGTGGCGCCAGGGGAGCTGGCGGTGCTGCATGGGTTTCAGAGGTTTTTGACACGGATTCTCTCTGCTCCTCCTCCTCCTTCTTTTTTTCATCACTTTCCTATCTATACAGTCCCTCTTGGACTGTCAGGGGATGACACTGAACCCAATCCTGATCTTCGATTAGGAGACAACTTCGATGATTCTGCCTTGGGGCAGGGAATAAACCTCCTTCTACAGAGCCTTTGGTCGAGGACCTTTCCTTTAAGTCTCTGCTCAGAAATTTAAATTCCACTCTCTCTCTCTCCACACTTTGGATATTGATCCTTGGTAGCTGCTGTATCTGCAGTATCAGCATGTTCCAGATATTCCTATGGAATTAACCCCACTGGTGCAGCCCTCTTTCGAGATTCTCTCTCTCTCAGATGGTGTGGGATAATCCAGCAGTTATTTCCTCTGTGGCTAAGTCCATAGATAGGAAATATGCCCCTCCCAAGGATCGCCCCATTCTGGCCTCTCAAGCCTTTGCTGATGCCATTGTTGTTCTGGCAGAGAATGACAAGGCTGTTCTTCCACAGGAATCTACAGCATGTCCAATAAACAAAGAATATCGCAAGATCAACACCTTGGGTAAGTGAGTCTTTGCTGCTTCAACCTTGGGCATGCGCATTGCTAGCTACAAGGGTTACTTCTCTTAGTATGAGTACACACTCTGGCATTTGCTCAGAGCTATGGTAGAAGCTCTTCCCAATTCGGATGTTAACTCAGAGCTCCTTCAAACCATTACTAGAGGTATTGAATCCAATGATCAACAGCATAAAGCTGCCATATATACCTTTGACACTGCCTCCAGAGCAGCGGCGGCTGGAATTTGCACCCATTGCCACTCTTGGTTGCACACCTCAGGCTTCACAAATGATGCCCAGAAGAGAGTTATGGCCTTACCTTTTGATGGTATGTATGTGTTTGGCCCTCAGGTCAAGCAGGTGCTGGAGGCCACTCAGAAAACTAGGACAGCCATCAAAACGGCTAGACCCCCTTCCGCATCCCCCTCAAAGGGGCAGAAACAGGCATCAGTTTCATAACCATCAGTCCTTTTGTGGTAAAGGCAGAGGAGGCTTTAACAGGAACCAATCTTCTCAGCCGCAAAAGAAAGTGCAGCAGAAGGCACAGGGCCCCAAAGTGCCCAGTACCACCCTATGAGATTCCGGCCCAGGTCCCACCTCAGCTGTCTGAGGGGGACTCTTCCTCAGCAGTAGGTGGACATCTGACTCTGTTTTACGACCAGTGGAAAATGATCACATCAGACAAATGGGTGCTCAGAATAATCTGCGAGGGGTACTCCTTGAATCTGTCTGAAACCCCTCCAGATCACCCACCCAAATGACAGCCCAAGCTGTCTGTCTCTCAGTCAGACCTCCTTGCTTATGAGATCCAAGGCCTTCTGAACAACAGGGCAGTAGAGATAGTCCCGCTGGATCAGCAGAACACAGGTTTCTACTCCCATTACTTTCTAGTTTCAAAGAAGACCGGCGGTATGCGCCCTATTCTCAACCTCAGAAAGTAAAACAAGTTCCTTTACAAGGAAAAGTTCAAGATGATATCACTCGGTACTCTTTTACCTCTGATTCATCAACACGATTGGCTAGCCTCCCTGGACATTGCAGGACGCCTATCAACATCATAGCCGGTTTTAGGCACCAGCAAACCCTGCAGTCGCTGGGAGCCCCCTGCTCATGGGGCCTCCAACCAGAGCAGTTTACCTTACTAATTTTCTTTTTTTTTTATATCTAGTATCTTCTTAAAACAGCAACAAAGGGCTTTGCAGCACCTTCTGATGTGGCATTATGATGTCATGAAATGCCACACTAAGCTATGATCCAGTTAGTAAGAGGCAAATGGGCAGCAATGGATGGGAGGGGAAGAACAGCCCCAAGAACTGACACTACTAACGTCCCTAACAAATTAAAATTATACCACTAGTTGTACTGAAAAAGACAAAAAAATGCATGTATGGGCTACAGTCAAACACATTGGGTGAAGGTGGGCCAAGTGGCGGGGGGGCATGACTTCACATACCTTTTTGGGGGCCACCAAAATCCTAAAGCCGGCCCGATCAATACATTCTCATACACCCAAACCACCACAGATACCTCAGATTCATGGCGTTGGGTCAGCACTACCAGTTCAGAGTCCTGCCCTTTGGGGTATTCTCAGCGCCTTGAGTTTTTACAAAAGTGCTGTGCAGTTCTCACGGTGCATCTGAGGAAAATCATAATTCAAGTGTTCCCATATCTGGATTCATAGGTAATTTCAAGATAGCAGACTTACGTCCATAATTGCTTGCCAACACCAAATTTAGAACTGAGTTTTTATTTTGCTGAAATGTCAGTCAAAGTTAACTTTGAAGTTATTCATACTTGGGCTATCCACGAGTACTAATGGAAGTGCATTCCAAGGTACCACCACCCTTTGACTAAACCAGCTCTTCCTTAGGTTACGGTTCCAATTAAAATGGACAAGTTGTTTATTATGTCTCCTACTACTGCACCAGTTAGTCTTAGACTGGATACCAACCTCTGCCCAAAGTTTGTCATCTCCCATTATTCTATATAAAAAAACACAAATCTCCCCTAAACCTTCTATAATAAAGGGAATACAAATTGAGGGATGACAATCTTGCTTCATATGGCACTTCATTTAAACCCTTTATAGATCTTGTAAATCTTCTCTGAATGCTTTCCAGCCTGTTGATGTCTTCCCTATTCTGAGGGGACCATACCTGGGCACAATATTCTAGATGGGACCTCACCAAAGCTACATAGAGTGGCATGAGTACCTTACCATCCCTACTAGCTATGTGCCTGAGTATGCAATTTAAGTTCTGATTTGCTTTCCTCACTTGTGTCCTACAATGGGTCCCGAACTTTAAATCACCAGTCACCCTAATCCCTAGGTTACTTTCCTCATGAGTGACTGTTAGCATATAATTAGCAAGCATATATGAGGCTTTTGCATTATGCTTACCAAAATGCATAACCTTACATTTGCCCATATTCAGGACAAGTTTATTTTTACTGCCCACTCCAAAGTCTCATTGATAGCATTCTGAAGGGATGTAGAATCATCTTGATTATTCACCACTGTCCCAAATCTGCAGTCATCTGCAAATTTATGTAACCATACTTTAGGGTTGTGCAAACTAAGGGAGGATATATAGATATTAAAAAGACTAGGCCCCAGAACAGAGCCCTGGGGAACCCTGCTAGTGATTGGTGCCCAATCAGAAAGCACTCCACCTGTGGTAACCCTTTGTTTATGCCCCTGCAACCATGCTGAGACACAATTACAAATGTTCAGGTTCAGGTTACTGTTCTCCAACATATTTAGAAGTTCCATGTGGGATAACTTATCAAAAGCTTTTGTGAAGTCCATATAAACCACATCCCCTGAATTTCCAATATCTGGCTCCCTACTGACGTTCTCAAAAAAGGCCAAAAGATTTGTTTGGCAGGATCTAGCTTTTGTAAACCCATGCTGAGCGGGGTCATCTAATCCCTGAGTTGTTAGGAAGTCTGATATTAAGTCTTTGACTAATCCCTCCAAAATCTTTCCCAGCAGAGAGGTTTTCAGGTTTTGTCTTAGGCCCTTTCTTTAAAATAGGGACTATAATAGCAGTTTTCCAGTCAAAAGGTACTGAGCCAGTGTCTAGGGAGGCTTGGGAAATGCAAGTAACTGGTGGTGTCAGCACATCAGCTACTTCACGTATGACTCTAGGGTGTAAATCCTCAGAGCCTGGTGATTTATTTATGTCAATCTTTGTGAGTTGATCAAACACACCCTTGGGGTTAATAATAATTTTCCCAGGAGTGGATGCTTCTTTACCAACGTTCGGTGCTGTATTGTTATTATAGACTGAGCAAAAATATTTGTTCTGAATGTCTGCCATTTCTGCAGTTGTTGCTGTATTTCCTAAGTCATTCAAAAATGGGCCTATCATGCAGTGACCTCCCTTTTTGTTATTAATGTATGAAAATAAGGATTTTTTATTATCCTTCACTCTGTTAGCTAAATCCAACTCAAACTGTGCTTTAGCTTTTTTAATTCTTACTTTGAAACTCTCAACACATTCCCTATAAGCCAGATGTGTTCCAAGTGACCCATTACCTTTTAGTTTTTTGTACAGTCTGTTCTTCCTGTTTGTCATTTTTTAAATGGACGCATTCATCCATGCAGGATTTGTTCTGATGTTAGTGTTGTATTTTGGTACGCTTGGTATAAAGGTTTTTACAAGATTTGATAGTCTAGCCAACAGCCGTTTCCAAATTTCTTGTACAGATAATCCCTTAAAATCACTCATCCAATCCCATGCCAGCATTTGGCTTCTGATAGTGGAGAAATCTGCTCTCCTAAAATTTAGCTTGGTTGTAGTACCCATGTTTTTAGTCAGTACAGGTTCCATGATGCTGAAGTGCACTGATCAATGCTCACTATTACCTAGGGGGTTGTTAACCTGGAGACTGCTAATTGTGTTACCCATATTGGTAAGCACTAGATCCAGGGTTCTAATACCTCTGGTGCTACCTTGAACTAGTTGTTCAAGACCTATCTGGTCAAAGGTGTCAATATACCTTTTGTCCAGATTGCTAACCCCTTGCCCCTTTAACCAATCTATACTAGGTAGGTTGAAGTCCCCTGTCAGCAATATTCTATCTACTAGATCCAATTCCCCTATTATTTTTAATAGTGCCTCATCATCCTCAGATGTTATAGAGGGTGGCCTGTATACTAATCCTAAAATGATCCTAGCACCCTTCTGGGGAAGTAGCTTTACCCATAGTAGTTCTAGGGCTCCTGTATCCCATTGTAGTTATTCACAATGTATAGAATTATGCACATATATGGCTGTTCCACCCCCTTTCTATGTAATCTGGATTTGTAAAATAAATTGCATCCTGTCACCTTTTTATCCCACAGATCATTATCATCCCACCAGGTTTCTGTAACTAATGCCACGTGGATATTCTGAGAATGTAACAACAAAGAAAATTCATCATACTTGTTAACCAAACTCCTGGCACTAATGAGAACTGCTTTCCATTCAGGGGTTTCTTTGGGATTTGTCTTGGGATTAGTACCCCTGCTTAGGTCACTTTCCAGACCCCCCCCTCCTTTTTCCAGTTTAAAAGGAATCGCATTACCTCAAGAGTTTTTTCCTCAGAATCCTAGTGCCTGCAGAAGTTAAGTGCAGGCCATCTGTTTTGAACAAAACTGGTCTATTAAATGTTATGGAATTATCCATATGACCAAATTTTTCCTCCTTGCAGAATTGTCTCAGCCACCTGCTGATTAGCATAATGAGTCCATTGTTTCTATGTGAATGTAAGCCATAAGTGGGTAAAATCCCCACAATTATAATCTCCCCATTTCTGTTTTTGATCCTTGTTGTTAAATCCCTGAACTCTGCCTGGATGTCCTCCACTCTACTTCTTGCTACATCGTTTGTTCCTATGTGCAAAATCACCAGCGGTTGACTGGGATTTTCTAGTAGCCCATCCAGAAGGTTTGAAATATCATGTAGCCTGGCTCCAGGTAATGTGCTGACAGTGGTATGCTCTTTTAGCCCCCAACATACTATAGTATCTATCCCTCTTATAACAGAGTCCCCTATCACTACAACATCTCTATCTGCCATTCTCTCATTACTAGGGTGTCCTATATTAATCTGACCCTATATAACCTCTGGCTGAGAGGGAACTATAGCCTTGGGTTGTTCTAAGTGAGCCCTCATAACTCCCTCATCCTCCAATTGTAGGTCTATGTATCTGTTAGACAATTGGAGGGTCAGTGTTAATGGTGGCCCCACCGTGGAGTTTATTTGTGAGTGTGTGGTTGTCTCCTTAGTTTCTACTGCCTCTTCCTGTGTTACAGTACTAGAACAGACACCCCTACCTCCAGAATTCTGAACCATGTCCCCCCATACCACTAATATTATTGGCTACTTCGTCAATAAAACTCTCCAACCTCACTATCTCTTTTTGAGTTTCCAGTCTCTGCATAAGCTACTGAATTTCCCCTTGCAGTGTAACCACCAACTAACATTTTTCACACGTGAACTCACTGCAAACAGCAGCCTCTGTGTACATTTTACATATAGTACATGCCTTTTTACCCTTACCCCTTTTAGGTTTACCTTGTGCCATAATGGAATTGGTAGCACCTTGTCTTCCCTGTGTCCCTTAGCGTTATTCCACTTACCTACGTTAAAGATACTGGCAATATTTCCCCCACCTGTCCACCAGTGTCCACAGTGGACACAGCAGACATGTGACGCGCGTGTCTCTGTGCGCATCTCTGCGCGTGGAACCACGCGCTCACTCTGCTCGCATGGGGCTCCTGTTTTATACTGGGTGGGCAGGAAGTATCTCCAGGTCACTTCCTGTCCCCTGACTCCTCCAAAGTAACTTTGCAACTGTTAAAAATAATAAAACTACTGCTACCTCATGCGGTGGAGTTAATTTACTTGGAAAAGCCTGTCCCCTGCTTTTACGCACCAAATTACTCTGCGCACAGCTTGTTACAAATATCCAAGGGACTGGAGAGCAAGGTAAGCCTCCTCAATCCCACAATGCAGTCCTAACAGGAAGCATGGTGACTGTCGTTTCTGTGGTAATGGCCCGAAAATTACCTCCTGTCCCCAGAGGAACACACTACCTCCATATAAATTTAAAGTATGCAAACAGCAACTGCTGCCCACCTGGACAAGCTCAGAGCCAACTCCTTTACTCTCTAGTCCAGCAATCTGCTGCTGCTCGCATGGGACTTCTTGCGAGCCCCTCCAGACAAGAGACTCTAGAGGCCGTGGCTATAGCCTCAAACTTCCTCACGTACATGGGAGTTCTGCTAGACTTGAAAAAGTCACAGCTTCAGCCCTCCCAGATGTTCCTCTTCACAGGAGCCCTTCTGGACACCTCCTGCATGAAAGCCTTCCTTCCAGAGGACAGAAGGAGTGATATCCTCTGGATGGCCCGCTTCACCAGAGAAAACAGCTCAGTCCAAGCTCTCTCTTGGCATCTTCAGTGTTCACTGTACCTCTGGCTCATCTTCACATGAGAACTACTCAGTGGATGCTCAGCACTCCGTGGTCACCAACCACACATCCTGAGTCCTTTCACATCAAAGTGATGGAACCGCTGAAATGGTCACTCACCTGGTGGTCTCAGGAGAACAACCTTCAGGAGAGTTATCCCTTCACCCCTCTGGATCCCCAGATCGCCATCACCATGGATGTGCCCTTGCTGGGATGGGGAGTGTACTGCCAGGATCTCGACACCCAGGGTCAATGGAGTCAGGACGATCCCAGCTTCACATAAATGTTCTGGAAATGAGAGATGTCCTTTATATGTTCCGGACCTTGAAGGACATACTCTGTCATAAGACCATTCTCCTTCAAATGGACAACAAGGTGGTGATGTACTACATCAACAAACAGGGCGAGGCACACTCTTACCCCTTATGCAGGGAGGCAATGAGAGTGTGGGAATGGTGCCTAGAGGACAAAGCCCTGATCCAGGCACTCTACCTGCCAGTAGTCCAGAATGATCTCGCGGACTGTCTCAGCAGAATGGAGACAGATCCTCACAAGTGGTCTCTCGAAGCAGCCATCATGCAATCACTCTTCAAAGAATGGGGGAATTCTGGACCTGGACATTTTTGCATCCTCTCTCAATGCAAACCTGCCTCTCTTCTGCTCCAGAAATCCAGGACCTGGCGTTTTTTGTCAGGATGCATTCAGACTGTGGTGAACAAAATGCTTTCTATATGCATTTCCTCCTCTCCCCTTAATTCAGAGGGTGCTGCTCAAATTGGAGGCACAGGGGGAGGGGGCAGACTTATTCTCATCGCCCCATTCTGACCTCATCAGATCTGGTTTCCTTTAATCAACAGACTATCAGAAATCTCCCCAAAACCGCTTCTACTTCAGACGAACCTACTGACCCAGGGCCCTGTAGTCCATCCCAACCTGAGATCCCTTCACCTCCACGCCTGGCTCCTGAGGAGATAGAGGTGAACAGGTTTAACATTTCATGTAGAGTCTCAGATATTCTATTAGCTGCACGCAAGTCAGCTACTTGTTAGACTTACATGGTTAAGTGGAAGTGTTTCTCTATCTGGTGTGTGAAATCCTCCTGGAATCCCTTTTCTTGCCCACCCAGCAGAGTCTTAGAGTATCTTCTAGACCGCTCAAACACAGGCCTACAATACTCCACCATTAAGGTTCATCTTTGCACAATCTCTGTGTACCATGTCTCGTGCTCAGCTACCTGTGGTTAAGAGGTTTCTTAAGGGCATTCTGCATATCCGGCCACCAGTCAATGATCAGTAGCAGCCTGGGACATTAACCTTCTGCTAGGCATGCTCACCCGTAAACCTTTCGAACCTCTAGCTACTTGTGACTTGAAATTTCTGACTTGGAAGATGGCCTTCCTGGTGGCCATCACTTCTGCCCATAGAGTATCGGAAATACATGCTTTGGTCACAGACCCCCCCACCCCGTATACTGTATTTCACAAAGACAAGTTAGTTCTTAGGACTCACCCTAAGTTTTTTCCTAAGGTTGTCTCTGAATTCCATCTGAATCAGTGCTTGGTCCTTCCTACTTACTTTGCGAACTTCCGGAATGAGGGAGAGCATACCCTTCATGCCCTGGATGTGAAGAGAGCCTTGTGGTTCTACTTAAACAGGACTAAGGAAATCCGCATGTCTAAACAACTGTTTATCTCCTTCAGCTCGGCCCGGCTGGGTCAGCCTGTTGCTATCAGATGTATTTCAGCGTGGCTAGTGGTGTGCCTCCACAACTGCTACTCCTTGGCACAGGTTAAGTTAGGAGCAGAATGTATGCTCATTCTACCAGAGCAGTCACGGCATCTCTGACTGAAATCTGCAATGTGTCCATTGCGGACATCTGCAGTGCAGCCACTTGGAGCTCAGTGCACACTTTTGTAAAGCACTATGCCTTGGATGTCCATGCCAGACAGCATCAGTCCTTTGACAGGACAATCCTCAAAGGACTTCTGTCCTAGGAGAGCTCCTCTCTCTCTCTCTCTCTCTCCTGCTGCCTATCTCAGGGGATTATTTTAGCTTGGTACTCTTCCATCAGTGTGAATGAGTGGTGGAGACTTTATGTCCAGGAAGATATGGAAATTACATACCTACCGTAATTTTTTTTTTTTTTAGTACTTTGTTTATTGTTTCAAGTAAACATTGAAGTACAGTTTACAAGCAGCAATATAACAAGTGTACACATTGAGGTCGCCACTCCTCTTAATTACATGAATAGCCACCACCTACTGCTTAAAGATACATCATAAGGGGGGTGATACTATTTTAATTCCACCCTAAACGTAACTATACGAAAAAGCTGCATGATGAGCCCATGAACAGCATGGAAATGTTCTACATAAACCAAAATAATGAAATCAAAATATCCTCTTTCCTCATATGAAGAAAAAGAGAGAGGCTCCATGCATTAATCAGCAATATGTGCACAAACTGTGCAATCTCTCTTTAGGATAGTACAATTTTACAAAAATCTGCCACTGTTTTGGTGGTATAAAACTTAAGAACTTCATATGTGATACATTTATGGCTAGATGTTATTTACCAACAATATAATAAACAAGATTACTTTGCCCTGCATTTATAAGAATGTCCTCATGTGTCTGCTATATAAACTTAACACCCCTAGATAACTGCAGAAAATGTTAAGGAAGTCATTTAGAGACTTATAGAGTCCCTCATGGATGTGTCAACCCTGTCCAATGGGAGCAAGTAAATTAAAGTACCTACAATTTTGCCCCCAGAAAGGGTAATTTCATCCACTCCTACGAACTACGTAACAAATTTAAACTTTGTGTCTTCATGACTCGCTGTCTTCCTCAGAGGATGCATCTTCCCCGAGTTTATTTCTTCGCCTCTTTGGAACCTGTTTTTGGGCCCAATGCATGGCATCTTTCGAATCTGAAAAGATAAAGATTTTGCCTTGGTAGGCGACTCTAAGTTGGGCTGGGAATATAATTCCGTGTGGTATTCCGGCTTCCCTCAGTATAGCTCTGGTCCCGTCGAATTGCCTTCTCCATTGCCAAAGGAGTAATTTTAGTGTCAAGGTTGGGGGGGACAACTTTACTCTCAACCAGCCTTGGATTGTGAGTGCTGCGCTACCCACCAAAAAGTAAATCAGCTATGGAAAAATACCATTATTTCTATCAACATACGTTTGAAAGCTAATACATACAGGGAAAACACTGAAGACACTGTGGGAGACCATATGCTGACTGGCATAGCCCACCTCTCACCTCCTTGGTCAGCTGCCAAATGGGAAGACATGGAGCATGTGTCTAATATACAGTACAGGCTGCATGTCCATCTCCTGTATTGTACAGGGAGGGCAGACTGTGTACTATTCAGGGTGTGTGGTCCCTGTACAGTACACAGGTCGCACTCTCTCTGTACAGTACATGATCCATCTGCACTCCCTGTACTATACAGGAGATGCATGTGTGCCATGTAATGTAAGTTGGACATGTGCTCCATGTGTTCCCATTCCGTGGCCAACTGAGAAGGTGAGAGATGGGCTGTGCTGGTTGCCATATGGTCTCCCGCCACACTAGCCCATTAGGTAAGGGTGGGTTGGTCGCCAATTCAACCCATGTTTTAAACCCCCTAGTGCTCTCACTGGCTGTTTGTTCCTCTTTACTGTGTTTAAAGCAACAGTTACTGTTGCTTTAAACATATTCTAGACGTGGAAACAGCTACGTATGGAAACTTTCAAGTACCTCAAGGCAATAAACAAAGTCCAAGACGGAAGCATCTTTCAGAAAAAGAGGTGTGCAAGAACAAGGTGGCACAATTTGAAGATAGAGGGGGATGGCTCAGAGGCAACGTGAGGAATTATTTTTTCATGGAGAGGGTAGTGGACACATGGAGCTGCCTTTCTGAGGGTGTTGTGGGGTCAAAACAGTGGGGGAATTCAAAAATGCATGGGACAGACATAAGACAATTACAGTGGTGGGTTGGAGGAAGTAGGCTGTTGGTTAACTATAATCTGCAGCCTGTCCAATAGGTAGGGAAATGGGCTGACTAGGTGGGCCAGGCAATCCTTATCTGAGTGTCAGAGTCTATGTTTCTATGTTTCACCTACATCGGGCAGTTTTTTTTTTGTTTGCAAAAAAAAAAAAAAAAGAAATACCCCCAACTTTCAAGCCCTCCAACAGTGTTCACACCACTTCATCCACAGTCCACTCACCTGCAGGGTTTGATTTAATTTTAATTACTTTAACTCTGGTAACATAACACAGAAGAGAACACTGGAGTTGCATGTTAGGCTAACCACGTAACTGCCCTGCCCCTTCTCCACACCCACCCAGCCAGCACAGCACAGCACAGCACAGCATCCCCTACCAAAGAAACATTTATTTTATTTATTTATTTAGCTTTTGTTGACCGGGTAAGTGCACTAGACAAATCCTGCCTATTTTCAGGCATGACCCAGGGGAGGGGGATACAGATGAATGCCAACTGACCTTGAACCAGATTAAGCTGTTGGTGGTATTTTTTTTTTAGTGAATGAAGGAAATTTGGCCAGGACACCAGGGAAATTTCCCTACTCTTTTTCGATAAGTGCCATGGGATCTTTAACATCCACCTGAACTACCACCAGTCCAGACATCAGGTTCAGTCGGCTGTACCAAGCCGCCTCGACAACAAAGTTGTCGAAGGACTTGACAGCGACAACAGTTTGCCGACAGTGATCACATCGCCGCAGTAACGTTTAGACGACCACAACAGCGCGGCATAAGATTTAGTGTTTGCGGGGGGGGTCTGCCCCGTGCCCCCCGAAATTATAGATTCTTAACTCCGGAGGGAGCAGATGTCAGGGGAGAGTGGCGAACACTGGCAGTCAGCATCTCAGACATTCATTGCAACAATCCATTCAGCAATGTGGTTGTCAAATGGGTTGAGTCACTGTGAGGGGTTCATTGTAACTGCATCACTGTTACAACAGTACACTGGCTCAGTCAGAGTCAGGCAGCACACAGGAGAGATACTAAACAGCACAATATTGCCTGACTACAGACAGTAGACAGGACCAACAAAGCACAACAGAGAAGACCACCAATAAACATCGTAATTAAAATTAAAAAACACCTACCATTGCCTTCTTGCACACTAGAGCTATGTTAGCTCAAGTTGAGAAGCTAATTGTGCTGTTTTCCTGTGGTGGTGGTCACTGTTAGAGATGTAGAGCCACTGTCCCACTCCCATCCAGACACACAACACTACAGGAAGAGAGAATGCCTTGCAGACTGCAGCAGGCTTCTTTTCCCAGGCACTCCCTGACCCTGACTGGCACCAAATTAAATGGCCAATAGTGTGTGGTCCCTGCCATCTCAGAACTGCCCTGACTGCAGACTGGAATTCCCTTCCACCACCTCCTCTGTTTATTGCAGCAGTTTTGTGCATAGCGCCCCCCCCTCCGTGGCATGAGTACTGCTGTTGCTGCCCCCCCAATCACTACTCACCCCACCTATGACCCACCACTGCAACACCACCAGTAACCAGACTCAGTCCTACCAGCTAGTTGCTACTTGCAGCCACTGCCTCGAGTCATAATCAATCTGCTGTCCTCTCCTCTCTGTTCCAAACTTCTCCAGCCTCTGTATCTAGGCAGACAGTTCTACAGGTTCACTCAATGCAACCCAACACTGAGACCGACCAACTGAAATTCAGCCACTCACAGCAGGTGGGTCCCACCCTGCTGCACCACTGCCTAACCGAATCCCGAGTCCCACATAAAGCAGCTTGAGGCATTGGGCAAGCAAAGTGGCATCATGCAGCTTCTGAATGAGGCAGGCTGATGTGGCAGCATTCAGAAATGCAGACAGGAGGGAAGGGATGCACCAAACATGACAGCACCATGGTCTTGACACCAGCTCATCTGGACTCCTCGCTCGTTGTTGGTGGCGGTGCATGTTTACACTATTTGCAGGTGCGGTGACTGCGGTCAGTCACTTTCTCCCTTCCTGCCACAACTCAGTCCTGCTCCTCCCAGTTCCGGTCAGGCCAGTTTGTGAAACAATGTCCCCCGCTGTGTGTAATCCTCACCCGCCTCTCTGTCTGTCACTCTCTTGCAACTCTCACCAGTGAAACTTGAACCCCCCCCCACCACAACAGGCTCTGTAGTCCCTCCTAGCCCGCAGCAGCAAGGTAAGGGGCTGAATATTGGGGGTGACAAATGTGATCACCCAAATTGTTGGGGGGGGGACTTGTGCCCCTGTCCCCCCCCTATAATTGCTCCCCTGATATGTTGCAGCATTCGGTATGGCGCACTGTGAGGTTGGGAAGGGACTGTGGGTATGACTGCACCATGGAGTGATGCTCGTTGGCTCATGGGTACACCTGTGTACTATGTGCTGTGTTTTATTTGAATGGGCTGCATAAGTCATACATTGGCACTGGTCACATCACAGTGCACCAGAGGTAAGGGCTATTCTGAAGCATGGTGAGAACAAGGGACTAAACAAGTGGCCGTGGAGTATTTTGAACCCGAACAGAACATTGCAGTGCATCTGACGGTAGTGTTGGAATGAATCCTGATGTGTACAATGGACTACACCAGTGGCTGGGGAGGGATCCATACCATTACTCTCCTTACTCTATCCCTTTTTGTCCCTTCACTCTCTGCCTCTCTCCTGTCTTCTTCTCCACACAGACCCCTCCCCTAGATCTAAACAGTCATTTCCTTGGCCAAGGCCAGGTGTCACTCCTATCCCATGTGTATGCCAGCCACCTATTCTGATTCCATTATTATTATCTTTGCCTGTTTTTTCTTCAGGTCAATATGCTGGCTAAATCCAGCTGTGAGCCTATCTATTGTAAAGGTTCTTTTGTTCAGTGTGATGTTGATTGTAGATATAAATGAGATCGTACTGTACATATGTATATTCTACTTATATGTATGTCATTGTCCTATGTTTTATCTTGTTACTGTACTATGTTTTTGCTATGACCAGGTCCATCTTACAAATGAGCCTTGCTTAATGGTGTCCGCCTGGATAAATAAAGATTTGATCGATTGATTAATACACATCACAGAGTGTCAGAGGTAAAGGCTGAACTGAAGACTGATGAACAGATGGACTACATCAGTGACCCTGGTGGGATTTGAGCCTGAACAGCACTTTAGAGTGCATTAGAGGTTGGGGCTGGACTGACACCAGATGAGTCAATGGACAACACCATTGGCTGTAGAGGGATTTGAACACAAATGCACTTCACAGTGCATTGTGGGATTGGTCTGGATTGATACATGGTAAGCCAATGGACACCACCATTAGCTGTGGAGGGATCTGTACCTGAAATGCACTTCACTGTTAACTACAGTTTGGGGCTTGACTGATGCATGGTAAGGAGATAGATCTTACCAGTGGCTGTGGAGGGATTTGAACCTGAAGAGCACTTTACAGCTTTACAGCGCATCAGAAGTTGGGTTTGGACTGACGTTATATGAGTTGATGGACAACACCAGTGACTGTGAAGGGGTTCAAAACTGAATTGATCTTTACAGCACATCAGAGGTTGAGGCTGGATTGATGCCAGATGAGTTGAAGGCAACACCATTTTTTTTCCATTTTAAACAATTGGCAACTGCATATTAGGGAGGAAACTGCTTCAGAGGTAATGTGAGGAAGTATTTTTTTCACAGAGAGGGTGGTGGATGTATGGAACAGCCTCCCTGAGGAGGTCATGGAGTCAAGAACAGTGGGGGAATTCAAGAATGCATGGGACAGACATAAGGCAGTCCTAGTGGGGGATAGGAGGAAGTAAACTGTTGGTTAACTAGGATCTGCAGCTTATCTGTTAGGTAGGAAAATGGGCAGACTAGGTGGGCCAAGCGGTCCTTATCTGCTGTCAAATTCTATGTTTCTATGTAACTCAAATGCAGAGCATGAGACAAACATGCTACTGACCCTACCTCACTTATCATCCATAACGCAGGGAGCAACATGCCACATAGATTTTAACATAGCCATAATCCGAACATAAACTCTTTAAAAAATAACAAAAGGTGCTGAATTCATGTGAACTCATCTAGTACATGCACAAGAAACACCCTCTCCTGTCAGGAATGCCAGCCAGATCCATCAGATGTGACCACACAGGATGACCAGAAATGATCCCGAAATGGACAAAGTGACGACTATGAAAACATCTGGCATAAATTAAAATAAAAACAAATACAGATTATAAATCTAGGTTTTGGCACCAAAACAAAGTAAGTATTTTAGGATGAGAGCAGCGCTTCCATCTTGAAACTAAGTTTCCTGTCACCAGTGGCGGAGATAGGTTTGGGAGCATTTGGGAGCAGGGGGGGCATTCAGTCAATCATGGGCTCCACAATGGGCACTAAACAGTGAATAAAGATGGTGGTGGGGCACCACTACTCACACTGGGGTAGCCAGGAGGGCAACTGCCCCCCAGCCCCATCTCTAGCTCCGCCACTGCCTGTCACCACACTCTTCCTGCATCAGTGTATGCTCTGACTGGTTAATGGAAATAGTGACGTGTACAATAAGCATAAAGAAAGCATGGCAACAGTGAGGCTCAACGGGACCAAATGGTGCCACACTACAGAGCTAGAACAGGGTACGGGTGAGGGCTGTGAGCTCTAACTGAAACATAAAAAAAAAAAATCATTGTACACACCAGAGCACGAAGAGCCACTTTTCCTCCAGTGACGATTATAATAAATACCAGAATCCTCGTCTGAATGCTAAATAAGGATTTATTTCAATGTTTCAGGCATACACATTGAATAGAATAATGGAAGGCACAAAAAAAGATCTGTGTGCAGGTTCCCTGGTGCTTCGCCAATTAAGGCTTCATCAGGGGGATGGTGCCTGCATCTAAGGCAATCCCTTTATACCAATTAAATTCAGAATTGATGATGTCAGAAAATCCGACCAGTCACAGAGCTCAATTTTTAAATACAGAAATATTTAGCTCACTTAGTGATATAAATGGACTTATAACAATCGTGATATCAGTGACAACGTGTTATTGTAGAAAAATACCCCAAAAGACAAAAAGACACCAAAAGTGGTGCCAGCCAATCAGATTGCTCGAATGCGAAAAAGAGAAGTTATGAAATTAATTATAGTGTCAACCTGATCAGCTTAACATGTTACACTAAAACACGATGATTTGTTGTTACAAGACAAACTGTAATGGCAACAAACGAGCACAGTAAACATTTTTCACAGCACATGCAAAAATAGTACATTTATTTATTTATTAATTAAGGCATGTTTTCTCAAAAATAGCCAATGGGAGCACATAGTATATTAGGTAAAATCAGTAAGGGCACAATGTCCCCTGTTGGCTGGTGCAACTCAATTCATCAAATGTAAACAAATGCTCAAGCTACACCTAGAGAAAAACATGGACGTCAATCGGCGTCGTCGGGCAATACTGCACATTACTTAGGACGCCATATGACATCATCAGGAAAAATAGGTATGTTTTTTATGATACCATATGGTGTCATCAGGATGTAATGAGTTAAGTAACATTGATTGCAGGGATGTCCATTGCACGTCTGGGGAACACATTGCCTTACCGTGCCAGTGAGCTGAGTTCAGGCGTGAATTCAGTGAGCCAATTTAGTAGGACAAGGCTGATGGGAAAGGTGCTACAGCATGCAACATCAGTCATGGCCTGGGTAGGGATGGAGCAGTGTTTTGGCATAGATGCCACACCCTTTGGTGGGTCAGGGAACCTCACCCACAGGGTATCGAGATGTGTGCCGGGGTCTGCTGGGCCCATGTACTGCATCATGACTATCTCCAGTATTGTATTTAGCTCAGTATCTCATTTTGCGCAAATGAGAACACAGTTCCACTATCACAAAAAGAAGGGAAATTAACTGAAAAAAACTACATTAATGTAGAGATCAGGGTTGTAAAACCACAAAGAGTACAAAGACGGGAAATGAAAAAAACTTTAGGGATTTGGGTCTCTGGAGTTTTGGCGAATCAGTGGTAGGGTCTTACTTGGGATTGTCAACCCTAATGCCCACCCCTACCCTGGATCAGACAAGGTCAAATGTGATGTGGCCCTGCATGAAGAAAGCTTTAACACATTATGTTGGCCACACTGTATCACTATGAGACACTAGGTTGGAGCTGTAGCTTGTGCTTTGGATAGGAGGCTACGGGTTGGGGTTGGGCATTAAGTTCGACAACCCCAAGTAAGGACCCACCACTGATTTGCCAATACTCTGGAGAACCAAATCCCTAATGTTTTTTTCATTTCCCATCTTTGTACGCTTTGCATTTTTACTACCCTAATCTCTGCGTTAACGTCATTTTTTTGCAACTAATATATATATAAAACACCCCCTACACCCTACCACCCCACTCCCACCCACCACAGACCAACAGGTGACAGGGTGTGTCTTGGGGTCACTGTGCCTAACTCTTACCCTATTCCATGTGTAACAAAGCTTACATGATACAGTACAGGAGAATGGGGTGAGAAATAGGCCCAATGACCCCAAGGCACACCCTGTCACCTGTTGGTCTGTGGTGGGTAGGGTAGGGTGGGGTGGTATGGTGTTGGGGGTTGTTAGGATGTCAACCCTAACGCCTTGTTTCCCTACTTTTGTTGCTTCAACCCTAACTAATGTATTAACGAAGTTTTTTGCAATGAATTTCTTTACCGTTTTAAGGAAAGTGTAATCTTACCTTTATATAGTTTTGGCAGCGCACAGACATTGTAATGAGCTGTCGTCTCCATGTGGGAATGCAGGGCCCTCCAGGCCCTGTGCTCCCATTATTGCATAATGGATGGCCCAGCACTCCCATTACTGCTTAATGTTAACCATATATGGAAGCATAGGGCCCCCCTACCTACCTATAATTATAGACACACAGCACAGGCCTAGACACATTCCAAGTAACCCCTGTGCTGCAAATGGCGCAATATCTCAATAACTGTATCAACCTTTGAAAAAAATTCCACTGCAGTTGTAGTCACGGACTGGTAAACTGCACATGTGCTTAGTACACCTAAAAAAATCCATATCTCGAAGCATTTCCGAGACAGAGGCACCGAAAGGTGCTATGTTCACCACAATGTTATCCTATGGGAAATTTCTCAACTTCGTAATGGCATAGCTATGGAGCCAATGCTAATTTTTGCACCTAAACAGCATAATTCACATCTGTGGGATACCCGCTTTGTACCCTGCAAATTTCAAGCCAAAAGACCAAACCGTTTCTTAACAGTATACTGGGAAAGTTTTTAAATTCCTTGTTTGTGAGGTGTCAAAATCCCCATTTGTGAGGCGAATCCCTGTTTGTGAGCTGTCAAAATCCCCATTTGTGAGAACTCCTTGTTTGTGAGATTTTGGCCATCTGGTCCTGCTCTCACGAGCAAGGATTTTGACAGCTCACAAAAAGGGATTGGCTTGCGAAAAGGGATTTAAAAAAAACCTTTTCGTGAGGTATCAAAATCCCTTTTCATGAGCCGACCCCTTTTTGTGAGCTGACAAAATCCCTTTTCATGAGCCAATCCTTCACGAGATAGGGCCATCTGGTCTGGAAATCATGAATAAGGATTTTGACACCTAGCGAACAAGGATAAGAAGCGAGTGACTAACAAGGATTTTGAAAATAAAAAACATCTGTTTTTTTTCATAAAACTGAAGAAAACCAAAGCCAAGGGTTTGTACAGGGCATTACCCTGAACAAAACTCATACTACAGTTACCGCAGAACACATCCGTGGGGCAACTGACAACGTTTTATTTGTGGCAAAAAAATGAAAACAAGATGGTGGCTCACAAAAAGAGATTTTTTTTCCTCACAAACAGGTATTTTATAAATCCCTGTTTGTGAGGTGACAAAATCCCTGATTGTGAGGCAAATCCTCTTTCACAAAACATACACATATTCCAAAGACTGAACTGAGCATGCTCAGAACCCAAAAATTCTAATTTAAATAACTTTGGAACTGATTAATATTTTTTCACCAAATCAACACTGGATTGTTATTTGGGGACAACCTCTTTCTACCCTAAATAATTCAGACCCAAATTCCACACCAGGTGGCCGCAGTGCAATGGGCAACAAATCAGCAAAAATGGGGGAAAAAAGTGAAAACCACAATTTTTTCACTATGCGCTGCGCAAAAACCGCACATCTGATCAAAACAAAATTTGGCCTGCCTGGAGAGCCACCCCACAGGACAGCACATACCAAATTTTGTATAAATCCATTGAACAGTTGCAAAGTTATTAAAGTGCAAACTTGGGGTTTAACATTAAACTGCCTACTCAACCCTAACTATAGTGGTGCTATTGAGCCACTATAATTTATGTTTTATATATGTGTATGTATATATATATATATATATATGTATGTATGGTAGAATGCTGTTAAGCATAAAAATTCATACCAGCTAAAACATTGTTATGCTGCAGTAGCTTGTTGTTATGCTGCACCAGGTACGTAGCTACTGCAGCATAACAGCTTAGAACCTTGCTTGCATTCCAAAAGCGTGAGCCGCGTTGTCAAGCTTTACCTCTGAACATTTGCCATTTACCCGAGTGGTAAATTCAAAGTGGGAGCCCAGTTATAAAAAATACAGTGTCAAATTCTGTTTTCTGTAGGGAGCATACTAACAGATAAAGATTTATTCAAACAGGACTATTTGCTGAACTTATGTCCTACGTAATGTTTTTCAACTGCCTCCAATTTCCTGAGAGATGGCAACTTCATGATCCATGAGTAAAAGTCTCAGTTCTACATGAATCACAGTAGTTGCTTGGTGTTCAGAGTCAGATCTGTCGCGTTTAGTGTCTTTTGGTACCAAAATCATCCGAAAAGGGTCCATACACTATAAAAGATAACGCATAAGACCCTATCTGCAACAAGTTTGAAAACTCTTCTCAAGGTCGTCATGGCGATGAAACCTCTCGAGCTTCGCCTCGAGGTTTCAATCATCGCCATGACGCACCTCTCAAAGAGTTTACAAACTTGTTACAGATAGGGCCCTATACATTATCCTCTATATCATATATACATATATATATATATATATATCTATATATATAGCTATAAAATGTATGGTAGAATGCTGTTAACCTTAGGAAATCATCATTTCCTAAGGTTGTTATACTATCGATGTGACGTGGTAATGTTGTTAACCTATCAATGCTACATCACATCGATAGGTTAACAATGGGGCGTGCCTTTTTTTACACTCGGGAACTGATGGATGCACAGTGGTAAGGAAAGACTGAATGGCTGTGGCGGTGACTCTGTTTCAAAAAGTAAGGAGACATTTTCCCTTTTTCTTGGGACCATACACTATAAAAAGCAATGTATGGTCCTTCATCAGCAATCGTTATTGTTGTTCTGTCTGGTACACGGCGATAAACCACTCCAGCCTCGGCTCGAGGTTTACATGGTCACCCTGGCAACCTCTCTCGACGGTTAACAGACTGTTACCAATAGAGGACCATACATTATCCTCTATATATTTTCATTGCATCAGTTAGGGGTTACGGTTGAAAGGAGAGAGTAGGAATGAGATGTTAGTTGAGCCCTCAACACCCCCCCACCCAACCCCATCAGGCAAACATTAGCCTACTTTTCACAGAGACCATCAGGCATTGGAGCATGCCTTTGAGGTTATTGGGCCTAACTCTCACCCCATTCCATGTGTAAGAAATTTTGACATTGTACAGTATTGGAGAATGGGGTGAGAGTTAGGCCTGATGACCCCAAGGCACACCCCAATGCCTGATGGTCTGTGGAGGGTGGGCGTGGGGTGGGTTTTGGTTGGGGGGTGTTAGGGGCTCAACCCTAACATCTCATTTCCCTACTTTTTTCACTTCAACCCTAACTGATGGATTAACAAAGCTTTTTGCAATGAATTGCCTTACTTTTTGAGAAAGTGTAATCTTTTTTATTTATTTTTATTATTTTGGATGTGATCACAACCTAATACAGTCTTTAATCTGTCGGTTTATCCTCAACAATTTCATTACCAGGCTTGTATATATAATCAATATTTGTGGATATTAACCATTATGTTCTAAATAAAATTACATATATACAGTATGACTGAGCATATTATTTCACCATCATTCTTACCCTATCTGAAATGTGTGGAAATTTATGTCTTCCTATAACTGCTACTCTCTTTACCACTATAGAAAATGTCTCCATATCCTTATTCAGGAATACCATTCCCCAGGTAATGAAAAGGTTCCCTCAGCTTAACACCCTAAGGAACAAAGTCAGGATCTCGACTGGACATGTAAAATACACACAGCCTACAAAATATCTCGGCCTCTGGAATCTTGTTATGCAATTTGGCCATTAGAGATTCCAAATGATAAATATCTGAAACCAACCCACGCCACTCCCCAAAGACAGGAACATCCCAAGACATCCAACATCTAGTTATAGACTTTTTGGCTGCCACAATATAAATAGGTAACAAAGTTCAATGCCAAGCTGGTCAATGGGGGGGAATATAGCCAATAAAATCATCTCAGCAGTTAATTCTACCCTCTCTCCCAGACAATCTGACATTGCTTGTTGTAAAATACACCAAAAGGGTATTAGGTGCGGGCACGTCCAAAAAAATATGAGCAAGATCAGCTTTTGGGCACCTACAAGCCCTCCAGCATTTACCATAGGAGGAGGGAAGGTATTTAATGAGAATAACCAGAGAGCAGAAAAACCAAACTCGGCATTTCCATGCAAATTCCCGCCATAAGTTAGAATGAGTTACCTTACAAGCCAAAGACGAGGCCTGAAGTCAATCCTGTTTGGGTATGTCCATCTCAAGATCCCTATACCAGCTCCTCAAAATGGAAAGTGATGAATCTCCCATACCCTCCCGTAGGATACGATACTGATATCCCACCTGGTGTCCCCATGGCCGACCAGACATGGCATCTTCAAGAAATCTCCAAAATATTGGAATAGGATCAGGTTGCATAGACATCACTTCTCTTTGTCTTAGGAGATAATTTTTGGCCTGAGTATATCTAAAAAGATCCCTGTCTGGTAAACCACAGTCCCTCTGGAGTGTTCCAAACTGGATAATGCCCCCACGAGAAATAGATTGCCTAAAGAATTGGAGTCCCACACTCCTCCACTTTATAAAGATATGATCTAGTGAAGCAGGTAAAAAATGACCATCTTCAGAGATTAATGTAAATAAAAAAAAGAATTCATGAAAACCCTTATGTTTTTTTCAGCCTATAACATAGTTTCAATACTTGGGCAGTGAAGAGTGTGAAATCCCTTAAACAGGGAATTTTCGATACTGAAGCTAGAGTTTAATATATCGTACAGATCATTTATGGCAAATTCCAAGTTCTTCCAAGGTTCTTCAAAAAATGAAGATAGCCACAGGAACAATATTTTAAAAAAAGCTGCCAGAGCATAAAACCTTAAATTGGGTAAGTTGGCTCCTCCCTCCACAAGCGGGAGCTGTAGCAAGGACATCCTTATGCGAGGCCTCTGCCTATGCCAAACAAAATTAGAAATGATTTTCTCCCAGGATTTGAAATAAAACTTAGAATGGAAAGTTGAAGTATTTTGAAATAAGTATAACAGTCTTGGTAGGATAATCATACAAATGGACTCTATCCTTTGGAAAAAATGTAAAGGTAAGTTGGACCAGACCACCACATCCGACTGAATTTGTATTGACAATGGCTCGTAATTCAATATTTTCATATTATCTAAATCCTTAGGTATAACTATCCCCAAATATTTAAACTGTGTTCTATGCCATTTTATTGGATGTTTATTTTTATGATTTTTAAGGGATTGGGATGGGATAAAATTTAAAGCAAGTAGGTCTGTTTTAACTATGTTTAATGAAAAACCTGAGATCTCAGTAAAGAGTCCCACAGAGCCGGCAGGGAAGTCTCAAGCTGTCACCAAAATATAATTGGTGAATAAAGACACCTTATATTCTCTCTGGCCTAAGGGGACCCCCACCCCCCACCCCAGAGTCTCTCTGAATTGCTTCAGCCAAAGGTTTAATATACAGTGCAAATAATAGTGGGGTAGGGGACATCCCTGTCTCGTGCCCCTTGTATGGTTATTGGCTGAGAATAAAAACCCATTTATGTGAATAAAAGCTGTAGGAGTTGAGTAGACATTTTTAAGACAGGTTAGAAAAGAGTTTGGGAATGCAAATTTAGACAAAGTAGCCCATAGAAATTCCCACCCCACCTTATCGAAGGCTTTATCGGCATCTAAACTTATTACAATGGAGGGTATCTTTCTAGCCTGTAAGCGTTCCATTATTAAAAAAAAGTCGACGCAGATTATCTTAGGTATTTCTAAATTTCACAAAGCCAGCCTGATCCTTATGTATTAATTGCAGTAAGATTGGTTCTAATCTTTTAGCCCGTATGGCCATAAATATTTTATAGTCCACATTTAAGATTGAAATTGGGTGATAAAATGAGGAGAGGATAGGGTCCTTATCCAGCTTGAGTAGAGGGGTCAAAATAGCAAAACTCCACGAGGGAGGTGGAGTCCCACCCTCTGTCACAGCTGCACATGCCAGCAAAAGACTGGGCAACAGCTGAGGGATTAACGTTTTATACCATTCTGGGCCAAAGCCATCTGGGCCTAGACATTTCAAAGATTTAATGTGTTTAACCTGTTGAAGGATCTCTTCAGGTCTGATGCGGCTTTCTAATTGAGCAATCTGAGTTTCACACAACTTAAGTAAAGGGAGTTTGTTTAAAAATTCCTGTATCCGATTCTGTTGTTCTGGAGAGGGATGGAGGGCTGCATATAGGGATTCGTAAAACTGAGTAAAGACCTGCTTAATTTGATCCTCCTTATAGGTTGGAGTACCTGTTATAGTGGATCTTATTTTTAAGATTGTTGAGGTCCTTTTATTGACCCTTAACTTCCGGGCCAATGTTTGTGCCCCCTTTGCCCCCCCTTCATAATTATATTGCCGTAGATCAGCCAAATTCTGAAGGGTTTTATAATCCTGTATTTTTGTATCTCTTGTTTTAACCTTCTAATCCGTCTTTGGAGGATAATATCTCCCTCTCTGCAAAGAAGCTGGTAAGAGGATAGGAGGTCCTCCAAAAGTTTCAATCTGGCATTTTGTTTTCTCTGCTTAAGAGAAGCATATTCCAAAACTTCCCCTCTTAGAACGGCCTTCAGTGCATCCCATTGAATTGGATGGGATACTTCTGGGGTCAGGTTCTCCTGAATTACCTGTGGGATACGTTCCTTCATGGAGTCCAGGAAATCCTGGTCTTTGAGGAGAGTTACTTTAAATCTCCAAGATTTAAATTTCCTTTGCTTTCCCAGATCTATTTCAAGAATTAAGAGGTTATGATCAGATAATATTCTTGGTTCTATTAAAATATCCTGAATCAAAGTTAGATGCTCCCCGGTAACAAAAAGGTAATCCAACCTGGAATATGTTCCATGACGTGTCGAAAAAAAGTATATCCTGGTACTGATGGAAATGTTCTCCTCCAAACATTCTCAATGCCCAAATAAGCCAAATTTTTCTTTCAATATTTTCCTACTTTAGACAATCTATTGGGCCTCGGGTTAAAAGAGTCAAAATGTGGTTTCAATGCCAAACTGAAATCACCCCCCATAATTAAAATCCGTTTATATCTTTCCATCACCTTATGCAGAAATGACCGTACCACAGGCAAAGGACTCTGTGGGGGGAAGATTAGTATTGACTAAAGTTATTGTCTGAGAATAAAATGTGGGTCTGAAAAGGAATTCTGGACTTCGGATGGACTTGTAGAGGGAATTAAAACTACTGTGCCCCTCTAGAAAGTGTAATCTTACCCTTATGTTTGTGCGCGCAGGGTTCAGCATTCTACACTGTGTCATTCATTAACGGGGTAGGAACACAGGGTCCTTTGAACCCTGTGCTCCCACAGCAAGCCGTATCCCACAGCACAGTACCCACAGGCTTTTCATCACAACACCATTAACAGGGTGGGAGCGGACCCTGCGCTCCAATCTCTCCGTAGGTGTGCATATGTATGTAGGTGTGGAAGTGCATGGCCCTGTGGGCCCTGCACTTCTATGTGTCCAAAAGCAGTGACAAAACTGTCAGCATACCCATCTTATGCCCCCTCCTCATGTACTACAGTACAGAGAAATTGTGAAATGCATGGCAAAACATAATTATGTGCAACTACAACACCATTCTGGGTCACAGGTGCAAAAACACATTTTGGGCAGGATGTAAAAAAATGACAGTTGTGCTGTTCATGAGGTGATGTGATAAAATGGCTATGTTGAAAATTTGGAGGCAAAATATATATTTTTTTGGCCCGACCATCCCCCTTGGTCAGGACCCATCCACCCACCACCCCCATGCCCAGGCTCCCCACCCGGGCGGGCCATCAAGGGGGCTTCCCACTCCCTAATGGATATTGTGGGCAAGCCCCAGATTACCCCCCAGGTCAGGGCCACAGGAGTGGAACCCCCCCACAGCGGAGCAGGCCATCATGCTGGGGGGCTGGCATTTTCTGTTGCTTGCTGCCCCAGAAGCAGGGACATGCAATGATGTCCAGCATCTGCCCTGCCCTCTAACATACTGGCGCTGGTCACCACGGTGCTCCCAGCCTCTGCCAGGAGTCCGTCAAGCACCAAACACTCATTCACTCCCTCTCCCTGGAAAAGGAGAGCAGTCCCCAGGACACTTAATCCTTCTCCCCCGACTGGCCCTCTGACTCCCTTGGTTCATTCCTGAACCCAGGTCATCAGCATCACAAGCGAAAATCTGTTAGGTGGCAAAATATTGACAAGTACCATACTTATGCGACTGCATAGAATAAATTCAACAGATGCATGTAACTTGGGCATTTTCAGGAATTTTTTCACCAAATTTTCAACATTGCCTTTTGGGGACCCCACCTCATGAACATTGCCACTGTGATTTCACTCATCTATCCCAAAAGTTGATTTTGCACAGCAACCACACCATTCTGTGCCACTGGTGTGAAAACACGTTTCAGAAAGGAAATGAAAAATTACAGCTGTACTGTTCATGAGAAGGTGTGAAAAATAGCAATGTTAAAAATCTGGAGTGAAAATATTAAAAATTGGCGAAGTTATGAGCATGTGTAGAAACCGCACAATGCATGCTCGTAATGCGGTCTGTTTTTTGAATTTCTTTCACCAAATTTTCAACATGGGCTTTTTGGGACCTCCCCTCATGAACACTAACACTGTGATTTTGTTGATCCATCCCAAAAAATGATTTCACACAGCGACCACGACATTCTGTGCCACAGGTGTGAAAACATGTTTTGTCAGGATATGAAAAATAGCATCTGTACTGTTCATAAGGAGATGTGAAACAATGGCAATGTTGAAAATCTGGAGTGAAAATATTAAAAATTTACAAAGTTACGAGCGTTTGTAGAAACTGTGCAATGCACGCTCATAACACAGTAATTTTTTGGAATTTTTTCACCAAATCTGCAACATGGGCTTTTTGGAATCCCACCTCATGAACAGTGACACTGTCATTTCATTAATTGGTCCCAAAAGGTGATTCTGCACAGCAACCACGAAATCACCTTTTGGGACTGAGTAATGACATGACAGTGTCAATGTTCTTGAGCTGGGGTCCCAAGAACCCCATGTTGAAAATTTGGGGCCAAAATTCCTAAAAATAACTGAGATATCATAGAGGATTGTGTATGAGCAAGCATACACAACAAGGCAGTTGTGATCGAGAGGTTTCCGTGGTAACCAGAGACCTCGAGAGCGTAGCTCGAGAGGTCCGTTGCCACGGAAACCTCAAGATCAAACAACTGTCTTGTTTGTGTATGCTTGCTCATACACAATCTTTTATAGTGTATGGGCAACCATACGCAGTACTCTGTGAACACAGGAACAAGTTTTTGTAAAAAAAAAGGCTTACTTCTGTTTCTGCCGCCGCATGCTCGCTTCCGGCGTTGCCGTGCGCCGCTCAATTATGCATGCGCGAATGTGTTCGATCTTGTTGTGCTGCACGGTGGCGTACTTGGTGCAGCACAAGATCGTGACGCACCGAGTGTGAGGAAACAACGCTGTTCCAGGCATGGATTTCCATGCGGAACCGCGTTCTACCATACACTATAACATAAGTTGAAAACCCCATTGACTGCTGTTATATGGATCTTACCTTGATTCTTCAGTTTGTGATTCACCTTTGAAGAGTGCAGACGCGTCCCGGTACACAGAAGATGACAGCGCTGGACCTTCAGAGGTAAGTATAGGTAAGAGGGGGGTGCGGGAGTGTATAAGCAAAGGGAGGGTCGGATGGGGAGGGCGGTGGGGACGATGAAGGGCTGTTTTTTTTTCCAGGCTAAAAAAGACGTTTGGGGACACTTTTCTGTTTTTACAGTTTTTTTTTATAAAAACACATTTCAGCACATTGGGGTGGGCTCCCAGTGTGCCGCAGTACTGAAGGGGGGGATAAATGCCAACCCAGGGATTGGGCACCCTGATGTTGGGGAAAAAACAATAGAATGGGCATTGGGGGCATAAAAATGGCAGTTTGATGCAGGATTCTGCAACAAAAATGGCAAGGACCAGTACTGTTAATCAAAAAAATTCTGTATCGACAATGACAAGGACCAGGACTGTTAATAAACAAACAAAAAAAAAAAGACTTCCGGTGATGTCGGCAGCCCGAATGGCAGCCTAGATCAGAGAGCCTCCTAGCCCTGATATACAATCGATTGGAATCTACAGTACTCAGAAATGCAGTCGCCGCCAAAAATGACCAGATCGAAAGCAGGAGTGACCAGAAATGCACAGACCCCGGTCCAGAAATTGTAGCTCTTATTACAAGGAGAAAAGATGCTAAAAACCTCGGGGCCTACTGAAGATGAAGATTTCATAGTAACAGAGCCAGGCGCAGAGGAAGAAAATTCACAGTTAATTACCACAATAATGCAGACCGCCAAGACAGTACAAAAGATAGATGTCTCATTAACAAAGCTGAGAGCTGACACTGGCAAAATAGAACATAGAACAGACAAAGTGGAACTGGGACTCACATCAGTTGTGGAGCAGTCTGACCATCACGACTGCCTTTTGCTGTTCTTGATGGTGAGAGAGCGGGAACTGAGGAGCAAGCTGGATGATATAGAAGGCAGGACAAGAAGACAGAACCTTCGAATTTACGGTGTTCCTGAGGGTGCTGAAGACAGGGCCACGGATGCTATCACCTTTACTCAAAAGATATTAAGGGAATTGCTAAAGTTACCTGAGGATTTTGACTTATCAATGGATCGGGCACATCGCTCTCTTATTCAGTGCCCCACGAGCCCTGGCGCTCGCCCGAGGTCCTTTGTAATCCGGATGTCTAACTATATTTCGAAGGAGGAAATACTCAGGAGGGCGTGGAGACAAAAAAAAATTATGCTGGGTGCACACCGAATAACGATTGACAACGACTATGCTGCAGGAGTGCAGGAGGCGTGGTGTGAAATGTGGCCAGTTGTAAAACAGCTTAGAGCCAGGAACTTAAAGGCACAAATGTTGTTCCCAGCATGCTTAAGAGTGGAAACTAAGCAGGGCCCTAAGGTATTTGAAGATCTTTTGGAAGCAAAAAATTTCTTAGAGGACAGTGGAATACCAGTTCCTGGTCTGGAAAACGAAAGGATGGAAAAGGAGTTATGGTGCTTGGCCTGGACGGTGGCACGCAAGGGGCTGACACGCTCACATCAGCCGGAGACAACTAACCTCTGAGCAGATATCATGGCACTGCTGAGACCGTACGTTCCTGCTGCAAAACTGATGGGGTTGGCACCGCAAGAAGTCTCTGCCACAGAATTGCAAGAACAAGCGACGACCTCCATGATGGAAAAAGCTTCCGGAGATTGAAAGAAAAAATAAACATACAGAGGACGGTAACAATATAATTTGCTTGCCTGGTTGGGCCGGATGGTAGAAAGGGACATAGCAGAAGAAACAAGTAGTACTGGACATTTGAGTGCTTTAAGAGACTTAATCTGTGGGGGAGGGGGTCCTGTTGGAAGGGGTGGTCGGGGAGGAATGAAGGGGTTGAGGGGGATCGAGGAGGGCTTCTTGGGATCCCTATTGTAAGTGTGGAAGGAAATGCTGGTGAGGATCTGCAGAAAATCTGAACATTTTAAAGACATTAATAGTGTGCTGCAGAAGTTTGCTGCAATTCAGCAACACAAGACAAGATTGTAAAAAAAAAAAAAAAAAAGAGGGAAGGGCGTATTGAGAAGGGAAACAATATATGCTTGTCCTTGGATGATTTCTGCCTCGTAGGCATTCAGCTGGCAGATCAGGTTTTTTGGCAGTTTCCTCCTGTGCTTTCCCGCTGCTATTCAGGCGGGGGAGGAAGACAATAAAAAACAGTGCAGCACAACTAATTGAACCAGGAAGAGGAAGAAATCCCCGGTATACAGCTAGGATGGGGGCTGGGGGGGGGGAGGAGGAGATGATTAAAAAGCTGGAAACCGAAAAGGTCACCTTCTGCCTTCTGGCTTTTTTGACGTCAGCAGTACCTTTGAGCTCAGGGTGGGTACTCGGAAATGATGCTGTGATGAGGTTTAGCCCACAACAGCATAAAGGGCAATGTGTCCCAAATGGGGCACAAACCAGTCCTTCCATAGAAAGATGGACTGACCTAGGAAGTTAAGATTTTCTGGAAATATTTATTCCACCCCTTCTCCAACTTCTACAGAATAAGAGAGGAATACACAATGAATGGGGGGGGGGGAGGATTTATACTTTTTCAGAAATGTTTGTGTATCAATCTTTGAAAGTTGTAAAATGTTTGCTTACAAAGTTATTGATATGTAATGTTACAGGTTTGGTCTCCCCGCTAGAGAGAGACAAAATTACATGTGTTGTTTATAATGTTCAGGCTGGTCAGTGGTTGAGAACCAGCAGGTTAGTGATCTTCACGAGATATTTTCACTGGCACAAAGTAGGATATAGAGGGGTGCAGGTGTACATCAGGGGCAATACAGAAAGACAGAAAGTAATCTTGGAACAGACAGAAAGGATAAAGGCTGGAAAGATGAAAGCTATTTCAAACAAAGCTAAGTTGGGGCATAAGACGGGAAAAATTGATACACAAATAGGAAATATCACCTTATCAGATCATGCACCTGTAGTAAGCTCCTGGAAGATGGGTTTACAGAAAAGAAACTCCTTCTGGTGTTTAAATCCCTTTCATCTAAAGTCTAGTCAATTTAAGGAGTTTGTCACAGATAAAATATCTGAAATTCTGGCCGATAACACTGATTCTGATACCCCACCAGGTATTATCTGGGATACCATAAAAACAGTCTTACATAGTCATCTTATAAAATACACGTCACAACAGGCAAAGGACCGTAGGCAACATAAGACCCAACTTGAGGAAACACTGCATTTCCTACAAATGCTACACAAACGAGGTGACAGCTCTATACTTCTGCAAGTTAAGCAAGTTAAACAAGAATTAGATAGACTGGCCCTACAACAGACAGAAATTGCTCTTTCCTTCCTTCGCCAGAAGTACTATTAAGTTGGTCCCAGAGCCACAAGATTGTTAGCATATCAAACTAGAAAACAAAGGAAATTGGCCACCATAACAACCATCCGCCATCCAGTGGGAGGCAGTCCTCTGAGTAAACTTGATGTTGTAGAAGCATTCAAAGCATATTACTCTACCCTGTACACCACAGAGTGCCCTGCTTCTTCCGACTCTATAGGGAGATTCCTGCGTGACCTTACCCTTCCCAGAATCTCGCAAGAGCAAAGTGAACAATTGTTAAGCCCAATTACAATGCAGGAGCTTGCCAACGTGGTGGTCCGCGCTAAAACCATAAAAGCCCCAGGCCCCGACAGCTATGGAGCCGAATTCTACAAAACAGCAAGACAGCTCCTCATCTGCTCAAGACTTGTAATTCTGTCCTGCAGGGAGACTTACCCCCCCCAAACCTGGGCATATGCTACAATTTCAGTTATTCCCAAACCGGGGAAAAACCCACAACTCTGTGAATCTTACCGCCCAATCTCTGTTCTGAACACAGACTATAAACTATTCATGGGAATAATTGCCCATAGGCTGGAAGCTATTCTCCCACAGCTTGTTCACAAAGATCAAACTGGCTTTGTGGGAGGTCGCACCACCACAGATAGTATTAAAAGAACTTATCATATTATCCATGAGATGAATTCCTTAGACTCCCCTGCTGTCCTAGTAAGTCTTGACGCTGAGAAGGCCTTTGATAGAGTCTACTGGCCTTTTCTATATGCAGTTATGGAGTTCATGGGTTTCTCTGGGGCATTGATTCAGGTTATTACAAACATTTACACTTCACCTAAAGCCTGGGTGAGGGTGGCTGGACACCACTCAACCTCCTTTTCTCTGCATAGGGGCACCAGGCAGGGGTGTCCCTTATTCCCCTTCCTATTTGCTCTATTTATGGAGCCATTAGCATAACTAATTAGGCAATCAAAGGACATCACCGGGACTGAAGCGGGTGGGGAGGAACACTGCATTGCTCTTTATGCGGATGATGTCCTCCTCTACTTGCGAAACCCAGCCACTTAGTTCCCGAAAGTTAGCCAGTTACTGAGTTTATTTGGAAACCTCTTAGGTTATAATGAGAATATTGCAAAAACTGAAATTTTAACCTTTCAATATGCTCCTGATCAAAATATTCGGGAACAGTTTCCATGCAGGTGGGATATCAGGAAATTACAATATTTGGGAATAACCCTTTCTAGAGACTTGAGGGATTCATACAAGTATAATTACATCCCTTTTACTACGCGTCTCAGGGAAGATCTGCCAATTGGAAAACACTTCCACTAAGTCTATCTAGGAGGATAGACCTTCTCCGTATGGTTACTCTCTCTAGGGCGCTGTACCTTTTTAATAACATCCCCATTACGCTTCCCCGGTCTATATTTAAGGAATGGGATAGAGCTATTACTCACTTTATATGGGCAGGCCGCAGGCCCAGAATTAAATTTAAGCTATTAACTATACCAAGGAGTCAGGGAGGTTTGTCCCTGCCTGATTTATTTTGCTACTATCAAGCAGCACACCTTCTTCACTCGTTTGCTAGGCAGATTTTAGATGGTGATGTACACTGGGCAGAGCTTGAGCGGACAACTACTTCAGATTCAGAATATTTCAGTACACTTTATCATGGGACACCACGCGCGAGTGACTATCAGAGTCTGCCCCCCGAAACCAGACATAGAGTGTTAGCATGGTATCAAATTAGGAGACAACTTCGGATCTCTCCCTTCATTCCACTAATATGCCCAATAACTGTCTTGCCTGACTTTCACCCACGGAGACTAGATAATGCCTTCCAGCGATGGTCAAGATACGGCCTTAGATACCTGTTTCAGATTTTGTCAGGAGGGAGACAATGGTCCTTTCAGGAAATACAGACAAAATTTGGTTTGCCCAACTCGCATCACTATAGGTATTTACAATTAAGGCACTATTATACCTCCTTGCCACTCTCGGTACACACTCCAGAATGCCGGCCCCAGTTAGTCACCTCCATGTAGTCCTTACTCTCTTCCCCAAATCAGAGGCACCTAATATCTACCCTCTACCAATCCTTGATGGCCTCTCACCAAGAAAACTTAATGATCCCCTGTGCGTGAAATGGCAACATGAACTGGGTATACCCATAGAAAGGAAACAGTGGCAGCAAGCCTGCAGACAGGTGGCCCACACATCTAGTTCTCATCAATGGCGAAAGTATGCCTGGAAATTTCTAATTCGATATTTTTATACGCCAGAGATCACTAGGCACTTTGAATAGGGAAGCACCTCCACCTGCTGGCGATTATATGGTGAAAACAGAGCTCACTTAACACATGTAGTATATAACTGTCCTAAATTGATCACATTTATTCAAGCCCTGCAGCTTGAACTCCAAATGATTTTCGGAATCCCTTTCCAACTCTCCCCGCAACTTTTTATACTTCTGATTTTCCCTGAAGAACTTAAAGATCAAAATATTCGTTACCTTTTCGCTATCCTCCTCACATCGGGAAAAAAAGGCCATAACCAAACTATGGATAACTCCTGCCCCTCCTACCCTAAAGGACTGGTGCACCATAACTAAGCAAATCTACTACATGGAAAAAATAACTCAAAGATTGAATAACCGAGTGGAAATCTTTAACTCAAGGTGGAATAGATGGCTTCTATATTATGCATCTAAGGACCCAACATTTGTTCCTTGAGTGAACAGTTTCCTTTCCTTCTTATCTAACCCATCCTCAGCACCCCTTCTCATCCCCCATAACCCCTACTTCACCTACAAAATCACACTCTGGAGGACTGGTGTTTCCTCCAGGCTCCCATCCTCCTTCCTCCTCTCCACCCCCGGTATCACAATTGACTCTTACTTATTGACAATTGTAGATAATGCAGTAAATAGTCCCTAGAGGATGGCCCTGTAGTCATTAACACCTTCGCCAGCTGTTATGACTAGAGTTAAATCACTACAGAAATTACTCCAATTTACACTCAAATGAAATGGGCTTTATGACATATCTGCGCTGGGGATTGTATTGGCCCAGGTAACCTTTACTGCTCTACAACAAGATTAGTTTTAATTCTTGTAATTTTTATTGTATTAACTGGTATTTCCTGACTTGTATTGATCTCTCTCTGTATCTTTGTATGGACGCAATTGAATTGAATGTAATGTAAATGTCTGTACCTGATGAAAATCAAATAAAAATAGAATAACAAAAAAAAGACTGGAAAAATCTCAAAACCCAAAGCATGGCTAAGGTAAAATCTAAAATAATTTCCTATAATGTTAATGGTATAAACCATCCTATCAAAAGAAAACAGCTTCATAAGTTTCTTAAAAAGCAGAACTGTGAGATACACTTCCTACAGGAGACACACCTCTCCCCTAAAGAAGCTATAAAATTAAAAACCAGGGAGTTTCTGACTGTTTATCATGCATCCCTGATGGGTGGGAAAAAGAGAGGTGTTGTGATATTATTATCGGCATCTCTCCCCCTTGAGGAGGAGGAGGAGGTAATAGTGGATGCAGGGGCCCGATATGTACTGGTGGTTGGGCGGATTCAGGATATACAAATAACGCTATTAAATGTCTATGCTCCTCCGGGTTCACCCATGGCCTTCTTTGCAGAAATGTTTAAGTTACTGGAGGACAGGGCAAGGGGAGTGGTGATTGCGGGGGGTGACTGGAATGTGGTTATGGACAGGTCCTTAGACACCACCTCATACATCCCGTCTCCTAATGGGAGGATCTCCAAACCCCTGAAAAGGCTTATGGGGGATACGGGACTGTTGGACATCTGGAGAGAAAAATACCCACTAGCTCGTGACTACACATACTATTCCCCAAGATATAACATTTTCTCGAGATTAGATATGTTCTTTACATATGGAAAGGATATATCGATGTTTGATTCCATGTGGGTGGGGACGGAGAGCCTATCTGACCACAAACCTATTTATGCGGAGATTGACCTTCAGCTTCCTAAAAAGCCTACACAATGGAGGCTGAACACCAGCCTACTTAGAGATGAGAAGGTGAAGGAAGAGATCAGGGAGGCAATAAAGCAAGCCACTCAATGGAATGAGGGCCCAGAAACCACACCCCAAATTCTATGGGATACGGTTAAAACAATGCTTAGAGGAGACTGATTTATAGCCACATATAAAAAGAGGAAAGGGTTAAACAAAAGAGCAGTTAAATCAGGAACTTAAAATGTTAGAAGACCAACAGAAATTAAAATACTGTAGAGCTAGAAAACCAAATAAAGGAACTCAAGGCACGACTTCAACGGATGTTGAGGGTTGAGACTGAGAAGGCTCTGCTGTATACAAAACAGGCTTATTATGAGGGAGGTCCGAGGGCCACCCACTTCCTAGCGTACCGGTTGAAACAACAATCTGCCTGGGCACATGTTATAGGCCCTAGACACCCTACTACAGGGCAGATATCCTGTAAATGGGAACAAATAGCAGATGCATTAGTTACTTATTACAAACAATTATATCGCCCACAGCCTGAATCATGTACAGGTGCGGCATGGGAATTCTTGGAAGCCTTGAGACTGCCCAGACTTACAGAGGCCCAGAGACAAAAAATGGAATCTCCAATTACCCTTAAAGAGATATTGAGTATAATTGGGGACCTTAAGGTTGGAAAATGTCCAGGCCCAGATGGGTTTGGCGGGGAGTTATATAAAACATTCCTGGGGGAATTAGCGCCTGTATTGCAATTGGTCTACAATCAGATCTGGCGGGGAGAAGCAATCCCTCCATCATGGAACTATACTACCATAACCGTGATCCCAAAAGAGGGTAAAGATTTGCAGGACTGTGGCTCATATAGGCCAATTTCACTACTTAACGTAGATTACAAAATTTTCATGGCTGTAGTGGCCAAGAGACTGCAATCCTTCCTCGCGACTTTAATCCACCCAGATCAGACAGGCTTTATAGAAGGTAGGCAGGCCCCTGAGGGTGTTAGAAGGACCATAAACATAATTGACATTATTAATAAACAATGTATCCCAGCCTGTCTTATGAGCCTTGATGCAGAAAAAGCGTTTGACAAAGTAAATTGGAACTTCCTGTTTAAGGTATTAAAAAGGATGGGGTTTCCACCATCATTTCTAGATGTGATCAAGGCTCTATATGCTTCTCCGCAGGCATTTGTTAGGGTAAATGGTGGCATCTCGTCGAGGTTTGATCTTGGGAGGGGTACCAGACAGGGCTGCCCATTATCCCCGCTTCTTTTTGATATATACATAGAGCCCCTGGTCCAGGCAATAAGAGAAGCTAAGGAGGTGAGGGGAGTGGGGGTGGGTGAGGAAGAACATAGAATCTCCTTATACGTGGATGATGTCCTTCTATATATAACCAACCCGAACACAACCATTCACAAGATTTGGTCCATAATTGATAAGTTCAGCCAATTTTCGGGATATACTCTAAACAAAAGCAAAACTTAAGTTTAGAAATTTTATTATAACCCCCCACCTAACGTTACACAGCTTCTGGATACAAACTGGAACAGGGGGAAAATAAAATATCTTGGCACCCAGATCTCAAAAAATTTAAATATGCTATATGCATATAATTTTGAGCCCATAGTGACACAAATAAGGCAAGATATTAAAAGATGGGAGGCCTTAAACCTACCCTTATATTCAAGGATACAATCAGTATCGATGAACATTCTTCCTAAATACCTGTATTTATTCCAATGTCTCTCAATAAAAATACATAAGAATCAGTTTCAAATTTGGCAGAAGATGATCTCAAAGTTTATTTGGAACAACAGCAGACCCAGAATCAAAAATACAATATTACAAACGAATAAAAAACAAGGTGGCAGGAATCTCCCTAACTTGGAAGACTTTTTTTTGGCCATTAAGTTAAAATGGGCCCTTCTGTGGTCGGCCAGATCATATACAGCCCAATGAAAGGTGATAGGGGAGAAACTAACAGACGGGGCGCCTCTGGGAGCGCGAGCCCTGACACCTGGAACTCAGGCTGCAGATGAGAGGACACTCTTGTGGTCAGTCAGGAACACTTTAGGCTCCCTGAGACATTTATGGACCAAGCATGGGCTAGATGGGGAGGCCTGGCCATTGAGATGGTTCGCCTGGGACCTGCAGTTCTCCCCACCTAGACAAGATCTTACCTTTAAAAGATGGAGGAGATTGGGCCTGTACTCCCTAGACCAGTTTATGGAGGGAACGGTTGTTCTGGAATTCGCCCAGATTAAGGATACATTTTCCCTAAGGCAGGTGGATTATTTCAGGTACCTACAGATAACAGCCCATATGCACAAACTGCAAACTTTTTACAGACAAACTAAACCCTCAGAAGTCCTGCTGAAAACGATGACTGAATTAATGAATTTAACAAAAGTGAGCAGGCAGGTGTCAGCTATCTATGGAGCCTTGAGGGATAGAGGAGGAAATAGGGCTTCCCAAATTAAAAGCAGATGGGAGCGGGAACTGGGAGAGGACATAGGAGAGGATGAGTGGACCTTTGCTGTTGCGCAGATTTCTAGGATCACATCCTCCCCATTGTGGAAAGAGTTTGAGTGGAAAGTAAGAATGAGGTTCTTCCTCTCACCAGCTGTCCAGTGTAAATGGGACAGGAATCATACAGGGGGATGCTGGAGAGAGTGTGGGACAGCTAAGGCAGATTATCTCCATGTCCTCTGGTCATGTCCGACCCTCAAGAATTACTCGGCAGAAATTAATCAGACAATAAAGCAGGTTTTTTCTATAGAATCTATCTTGGGCCCTAGACATTTGATACTGGGAATAAAACCAAAAGAAATCAGGGGAACGGACAAGATTTATCTGTGGAATGTCCTTCTTACAGTGGCCCATAAGGCCCTGACCAGAAGATGGCTCTCTCGGTGCCCACCAGTCCTATGCGACTGGGTCTCTATTAAAGATGAGATAAAAGACACAGAGGAGATCACCTATAGAATAAACTTGAGAACACAGAGTTTCTTGAGAAGATGGACTCCATGGATCCTGTTGCCGAGGATTAGGGCAACAGATCGGGGGGGGGAGACTGGGAGAGGACTATGGAGATAAGAGGGCCTTATTAGGGAATGCCTGAAGGACATAATCTAACTAGCATTGTATAGTAAAACAAAAAGAGATATATACTGTGAAACAAGATCCAGCTGATGAAATATGCCTTTGTACAATGAGATCCCTGCTGTTGCCTGTATGTACCTGACGATGTGAAAGAGATGGTAATGATTCTTAACTTAATGTATAATTGTGCCGAAATAAGCAATAAACATGAATTTAAAAAAAAAAAGACACCAGAGGACTGTTTTCTCTTTTTCAGGGACCATGAGACAAATTGTAAGGTTTTGTTTTCTCTCTTGCTAAGTGAGAAAATAAGATGGCAGCGAATGAAAAGGGATTTTTGTTGCGAAGAAGGATTTTGCGAGATTTCTGAATCTCTCTTTGCAATCCCTCTTCGCCAGTTGTCCACGATCAGGGATTCATGATCGAAACTGTGCAGCTATCCCAAAGACTGAACTGAGCATGCTCAGAACCCAAACTTTCACAATTTAATAACTTTGGAATGGATTAATATATTTTCACCAAACCAATGCTGAATTGTTCCTTACGATAACTTCTTTCTACCCTGAAAACTTCAGGACAAAATTCCACATGGTGTGCACGCAATGTGATGTTGAAAAATGACCCTGACATTTGCCAAAAAAGGCGAAAAATTTGTTTTTGATCTTTCGCTGAGCAAAACCTGCAAATCCAATCAAAACACAACTTGGCATGTCAAGAGATCTACCACCCAAGACAGTGTATTCCAAATTTTGTGCAAATCTGTTAAATGATTGCGAAGTTATCAAAGTGTAAAATTTGGGGGTTTAACATTATTTATTTGTTTAGATTTTGTTTACCGGGTAAGCCCACTGAGACCAGTGGTCCCTTTTTCAGGGGCGACCCGGAGTTAGTTACAGAAAGGACACTTAGGGACAGTTATATACAGTAAATACAAAATCACACATGCCCCCACAATGCAAAGCATCATGGGCTCCATATGCAAATCACCACAGAATGTTATGCTGGTCCAGCTTTAAGCAGAATTGCATGGTGCGGAAAGGCCTCTCACACAGTTTGCAAAGGGTGCTAACAGAAGACATAGACACGTGTTTCGTCCTACCAGGACTCATCAGTATGCCTCGTCTGTTTGACACCCCAGTGGAATGGACCAGCTACCCTTAAGGCAGTGTGCCTTGGATATATTGTGGTGAACCCATTAAAATAAAAAACTATTTAAAAGACAAAGAACCTCTGTGCACAAACACTGAGGCAAGGGTTACCCCAAAGGGCATTTGGCTGGGAAGCCAAGTTTCAAGAAAGTACAAAATCACACATGCCCCCACAATGCAAAGCATCATGGGCTGCATATGCAAATCACCACAGAATGTTATGCTGGTCCAGCTTTAAGCAGAATTGCATGGTGCCGAAAGGCCTCTCACACAGTTTGCAAAGGGTGCTAACAGAAGACATAGACACGTGTTTCATCCTACCAGGACTCATGAGTATGCCTCGTCTGTTTGACACCCCAGTTACATTAGTTACATTTGTTACACCATAGTACAATGATAACATTTATACAAGGGTAGCAGTAGGGTTCACATTCAGACTCATATTATAAACAGTATGTATAGTACTCACACATTATATACAGTATATACATAAGTTCCATCAGTGTACAGTGAAAGCAGTAATTAGTTGTGGAAATCAGATTAAACAAATTGGTCCATATTAGTATTTCATGCCAAATCAAAGGGAGAGTTCAGAGCAGTGCAATGGCCAGGGGGACTGGTCTGGGGAGCTAGCGGTTACAGCCACAGAGCCTAAGATTGAGAAGATATAGTTTGAGTCCATTTTTGAACTGGGTGAGGGTGGGTGAGTTAGTCAAGCCAGGTGGTAGGGAGTTCCATAGGTGAGGGGCAGCAAATTTGAAGGAACGTTTGCCATGGTTGGAACGCATTCTAGGAATGACGACAGGGTGATTTGCAGTTGATCGCAGGGTTCTGATTTGTTTTCTGGGGGAGAGTAGTCCTCTAAGATGGGGAGGGGGACCTAGGTTACTAAACTTGAAAGCTAGGCAGGCAACGGGATAGGCTAGTTTGTGATGGAGAGTGGACCAGTTTAGTTCCTTTAGAGCCTCGCAGTGATGTCTCCTGGGAGAGGAGTTAGTAGCGAAACTGGCCACTCGGTTATAGAGTACGGAAAGTTTATTGTATTCTGTCTCATGGAGGAACTGCAGAAGTGGAGCCCCATATAGGATGGATGGGAGGAGATTGCAGCAGGCAATTGCACGATGTGCAGTAGAGGATAAGGAGTGCCTCAGGAGGAAAAGGAGGCCAAGCTTTTGATGGGTGGACCTGGTTATGGAGTCGATGTGGAACTGGTAGGTCATTTCTTGGTCTAGATGGACCCCAAGATATTTGAAATTAGACATGACCTCAACTCTTTTTCCTTGACCGGTGCAGATCTGGAGAAGCTGACTTCTGTCAGAGCCCAGACACCTCAAGCCAAACAGTACGGCTTTAGTTTTTTCATCATTGAGTTTAAGGGAGTTTGCGGAGAACCAGGCCTCAAGGGTGGAGAGACTATCCTGTAGTTTTGTTGAGATGACACTAGGTTGGGGGTCACTGCAGTATATAACAGTGTCATCAGCATACAGAATGAGTTTGCTGCAGGGGCTGTTTCCCTCGATATTACTGAGGAAGAGTGAGAAGAGCAGAGGGCCCAGGATTGAGCCCTGAGGCACCCCAGCAGAGACTGATCTAGGTCCAGACTGTGCACCCTTCCAGCTGACTTTTTGGGAACGGTCACTCAGGTAGTTCTCGAACCAGGAGTGTGAGTGGTGATCCAGTCCTAAGAGCTGGAGTTTGGAGAGGAGGAGATTATGGCTAACCAAATCAAAGGCCTTGGATAGGTCAATGAAGAGGGCGCCCGTTGGGGTGCCTTGGTCCCTATAGGAGAGGATGTCTGTAGTGAGCCGGATGAGCACAGTGTCAGTGCCATGGTCCTTTCTAAAGCCATGCTGAACATCAGCCATGAGAGAATGCTGCTCAAGGTAGTCTTGTAGTTGGTTTGAGACTAGTCTTTCCTGAATTTTCCCCAGGGGACTGAGAAGGGAGATTGGTCTATAATTTTCCAATTTGTCTCGGGGCCCACTTTTGTGGACAGGTACAATGGTCGCTACCTTCCACATTTTTGGGACCTTTCCTTTCTGAAGTGACCTATTTATAAGTAAGGTGACAGGATGGGCAATAGCCGGGGCGGCAGCCCTCAGAAGTTGAGGTTCAAGCTGGTCATGTCCCAGCAAGGAAGAAGGGTTAATTTTGCGTAGAGAGGTAGTACTCTGCCTGTTTGACCAGCTTTAGGTGAAACTGTGTACTCAACCCTACCTACAAGGGCGCGATGCATTATATATATATATATATATATGTATGTATATATATATATATATATATATATTTATTATTCATCTAGAGCGCTGCTTACCCTCTTGTAAACAAAAAAAAAGGAGGTTGGTGACGAATGACGTGCCCATAGTAAAACCATATTGATCATAGTCTATGCTGCTTGAAGTGGTAAGATGTTCCTTAACCCTGCCCACAATAAGGAGATTGGAGGATAATCAGAGGCAGACTAGGTGTGCTCTGGTCTGCGTGGTAGCGCTGAGCATTGAAGGCATTTATTTTAAGTGATTTTTTAATTTTTGTAGCCACTGGGCAGCACCGTGTAAATGGCGCCATACTGTCAGTGGGCTGTTGGGATCTGTAGTTCAGGGAGCCATTTGGGGAACTACAGTTCCACGGCATCTTGGGAGCACAGTGGGGTGAAGCTGACAACTTGGTGTTAAATACTGACAAATTTAAATAATTGAGGGACAGGTTGCTCACTTGGGCATGTGGCAGCGTGGCTCGGAGGAGAGCCATCGCCTATCTGGGATCGGGAGTTTTCAAGCTTTCTTGTTTTCCCCTAGGAGGACGGGCATGCAGTGATGCCCACACGTCTGTGCTGTAAGCGTCTGCCACACTCCACCCCTTGACTACTCCTTGCGCTAGCTATGCCTCAGGTCTTCACTGGGGGTCACTACTGTGCCGGAGATACCCTGGATCCCTTCCAGAGAGAGGAGAGCAGTCCATCAGATGCTCGATCCTACTCCCTCCCCTGTCGACCCCCAGCACCCAAGCTTGTTCCTGAACTCGGGTTGCTGGTGTGGCGTGAGATGTGGCATTCAGCGTCTCAAACCTCAGCACCACTGGGCCGGCCAAATGCATCGATAGTAAAGCATTAGAAGAGGAAGTCAGTGCTCTGAGAGACAAAATTGATGTAACCCTAAATACTGAACAACTGGAGTCATATATAGATAGCATTTGTAACACTGTACTGCATGATATACAAAGGGATGATAATAACAGGGAAACGGGAGAAAAATACAATTTAGGGAATGTAAACACAATCAGGGACAGGCTGCAGGAGGGAGGGTGAAAAAAGAAAGAGGGAAGGCAAGGAAGACCCATCAGTGGCTGAAATTAGACCCAACTCTTCAGCCCCTTTACCAGATTGGACATTAGTGAGAAAAGAAAAAAGGGCTAAAAAAGGGCGAGAGGCAGATGCATATACCCTGCCACTTACAAACTCTTTTTGACCACTAGTAGATACGGGGGAGGCAGAGACTGTGGATACAGGAGGGGCTGTTGCTGAGCCAAATATACAAAGTGACAACACAGAGCGCAGTATAGCTCCAAATAGGGTCCCTGAGGTAGATCATAGAGAGGATAGGACACAAGGAAGAAATATCCATAATGCTGTAGTAATTGCAGATGCAATCATAAGAAATACAGACGGCATTGTCTGTAGGAGGAGAAAAGAAAGGACAATAATTTCTTGCTTACCTGGGGTCAAGATCTGTGACATTAAGAACATGACTGATGGACTACTGGAGGGGTCAGGAGGAAACCCTGTAGTACTTTTACACGTATGGGTAAATGACAAAGGTAAAAGATATCAAGGTGAACTTTACTAACGTGGGTCGCTATTTAAAGGATAGAGGTTGTAACATAATAAGATTGGAGATTTTACCAGTACCTAGAGCAGGAGTGGGTACAATGTGTGCAATAAGAAAGATCAATTATTGGTTGAAAAACTGGGCATTACAGGAAGGACATGACTTCATTCACAACTGGGAAATATTTGTTGACAGGAACGATGCGAACAGGAGGGACAGCCTTCATTTAATCTGAATGGGGGCAAGAATGCTAGGGGAGAGTCTGAAAAAACACCTTGAGAAATATTTAAACTAGGTTTTCAGGTGTACCGGGGGGGGGGGGAGGCATCTGAGCATACACATACAGCAAATACTTCCTATAACAGGGACCAGTACCTAGATACACCCACAGGGAATCCTACTTTTGAAGTAAACATCAGTAGATGGAATTGCTTCTTAATCAACACTAAGAGTTTAAATAAATTTAGAGAATTAGAGGTGTTAATAGAGCTAAACAACATCACTTGTATTAGCATAACAGAAACTTGGTGGGATAGGGATAACACGTGGTGTAAAGAGCTCAAGGGGTAAAATTTATTTAGATTAAAAGAAAAAATTACTTACCATAATAATGTTCTTTCTTCTAATGGAGTCTTGCTGTATTCTAACTATATGCAGTTAGCCCCAGTTCTTGAACTGCTCCGGAGAGGAAAGGGTTAACTCTGGTACATCTCAAGCAACCATCAGATTCTTATGAGCACTAGACTAATAGCTACTGTATAGAAATTGGGCTGGATATTCAAACTGCACCCAAAAAGTGCGCAATAGCGGGAGCAAGCACAAGTCCATTGTGTCCATGCGCAATAGACACGATATTCAAAAAAGGAGCAAGCCAAATTACGCCAACAGCCAACGTCTGAATATCGCACAATCTGCGCCATAGCGCAACTAGGAAGGGGAAGCTGAGCAGATACGATGTGCTATGGCACAACAAGGGCTGCCCAGCTGAGCAGCCCAGAGGCGCCATAGCGCAAGCAGGGAGCCCCCCAGCAACAGAGCAATGTAACCTCACAACCAGGGAGGTAGGTAGGGGCCCACCACCCATACCACAGATGGGCAGAGGAACACACAGCAGAACTGACAATGCGCCCCCACACCCTAAGCACAGCACAACTGGGGGAGGGCTGGAATATCCACCAGCCCATAGGGACAAGCAACCAAAGCACAGCTGGGCCATGGTGCCCCAGCACACCCACCGGCAAGCTGAGACTGCCACACAAGGAGGGTGGACCACCCCATGCCACACCAGCCCCCCCGTGCACAGCACACCCTGCACCGTGACCCCAAGACACTCCCCATGAGCAGTGACCACCACTGCAGGAAACTCCATGCATACCACCACCCCCACTGTCACACTGCAACCTCACGTACCACAGAACCATACAAGCCTGACCCACCATGAGCACCCAGCAGTGGGTGGCAGCACACGGCAATGCAACAACGGCAGACACAGTGCCAACACGCACAATCCCCCTGAGGCACAGCTGAGAGACCGAACATGTGTCGGCACAAAAGAGGTACCCCATACAGGAAAGGGCATGCCCCTGACACCACCACCATTGATACAGCACCCTGCACAGTAGACAAGTGTCACATCCCGACCCACCACGAGCCACAGCAGCCAGCACAGACACCCACAGTGGTGCGTGGAAGCATGCAGCACACCGGATGCAACACAGTGCAGGGACAAACACACACCCATACCCACGGGGACACTAACACAGGGATGCAGTAGTGTGGCAACCAAGCCCCCAGTGTGGGCCCATGAAAACTGTGCACACACAGCCTGCAGTCCTCCATGGCACAGGGATGACACCCACCCTGTGTATGAACTGTGGTCCTGTACGCCACCAGCATATGCCTGGAGCACAAGTCACAGACAGTGGTGCACAGCCCCTGCAACACACACAAGCCACAGCATGGAGGTGGGACAGCAACTGCAGAGGCCACAGTGTCACCTGAGGCAAACATGCACCACACCAGTGACAGGAGGCAACCCAGCATTGTGACGATCACAGTGGATGACCTGCAAGGACAGCCACCACTGACAAGGCAGCAGACCTCGCAGGCCACAGACATGCTAGGGTGTCAGCTGCACAGGCCAAGGATGGGTTGACAGGGGCACAATGGACACAGAGCATGCACCATGGACCACTGCACACAGTAATGCAATGCACAGGGAACAACACACACACCACGGACACCGACTGATAGCCACTCCCACACCAGAGACACTTCCCCATACACACACACACACATACCCATGACTGAACCACCCCAGATGCCATGCACACCACTGCAGCTGAGCACCTATAGCCAGCTGCAAATCAGAGACCACCACAGTATTCATATCAAAATATTTGTATTCAAAAACATATCAAAATAACTATATACAACTATGTACAAACGTGGGGGAGGGACAGGAACAAGGTGGGTGGGTAAGGCAGGAGTAATATATGGGAGAGGGTAGGTGGGGTGTGAGGTTGATCAAAGGGGTGGTGCAGGCAGGTCGTGCAGATGTCAGTGTCCAGCCTGGTCTCCCTCTGCCTGGGGCTGTTGCCTGGGCTGCCTCCTCCTCCTGACCCCATGCTGCTGTAAGTCCCTCAATATGGAGAGGGACCCTTGTGCCACCTGCAGCAGCTCCTGGACAGCCTGCTGGATCCGCAGGAGTATCCGCACACCTAGGACGAGGGATCAGAGTCAATAGGTGTGACTGTCCATCCCCCTGCAGCCCACCCAGTGTGCATGGCATACAGCCATGTGCCATGCTCCTGTGATGGTGTGCGCCCCACCCACAGTGACCATGTCCACAAGACATGCCCAACCAGGCAGCAACAGCCATGTGTACCACTGCACACACCCACCGCTCATGTCCAGCACAGCACAACCAAGGCCGTACAGTAACGTGGCTATGTGGTGTGCAGGCAGTGCCACAGCCATGTGCCCAGTGCACGCATGGACCACCATTGACGCACTCCCAGACATGCAGTGCCACTGGACAGTGCTGACTGTCACATGTCACGTACATGGCAGTGGTGTCCATGGATGGTGGCCATGCCCTGCTTCCCACCCTGTCACACAGCATGCAAATAGCAATCACAGTGTCATGGCACTCAGCCTCATTGGGACGTTGATGGCGTTGGGGTTGGTCCCCGACATGCCCCTGTGTAGCGTCCTCCTCCTTCTGCTGCCGCTCCACCATCCGCCTCCACTCGGCCACGCCTGTGGGAGACAAAAGGAGAGAAACACATCAGTACAAACCCAAAGCAAATTCCTCCTGCCCCAATGTGTGTGCCCACCCACCCAGCCAGACCCACCACCCCATACCCTGTAAATACTGCCACAGCCAACCCTAGACTATCCCTCCCCATGTGCTGGACACATAAGACAGTGTTACCCATATGGACGATACAAGTGTGTAGACATAACACCCACCTGGACGAGGCACCACGCCCCTCCTGGCACGCGACTACAGACATGCAAGTTGCTCCGGCTCCCTCCTTCTAAGGTCCCTGTACCGGTGCCTACACTGTTCCGCCATTCTCCTGCAGCCAGTGGCCGCTTCCAGGTTAGTGGCCACCTCTTGCCAAACCTGGGTCCTGGCCCTGTCCAGTGTCTCCTCACCAAAGAGTGGGCCATAGTGTGGCTCCATAATGGCCACAAGGTTGGCCAGCTCAAGGGCACTCCACTGAGGGGCTCTCCTGTGTGCCACCTCTACCGCTATGCAGGCAATATGGCGCTCTGCAGCGCGGCACCCCACGTGGAAGTGCTGCGCGGTACAGCGCCGCCATTCCCTATCGCGCTGTCACCGAACAGCGCGATAGAGGTGCAGCCATGCCGGATGTATAGCGCCAAGGGGCAAAGGTCGGGCACAGGGTCATGGGTCTCTGGCGCAAGGCCACACACAGCGCCATCGGATGTCTATGCGTCTAGCGCGATTGGTTGCCTGTGTGCCATCGCCACAGCGAACTATTGTGCAGTTGTGCCACAGCGCCATGTAGTGACCCTCGCCATAGTGCCACTGGCACAATGGTGGTCAGTACCCTGAATTGCCTACCATACACAGCACATCATCAGCGCGGCAGATGCCTGCGTAAGTTACCTGGGCATGCACAGTGCGGTGTACTACGCATGCCACAGAACTGCACCATTGGCTCAGCACGTTCAACACAATTGCACAAAGTGCAAAAGCGTGATATTCAGCCGTCATGCAAATCATCCGATCAGCCATGCAATGGCGCAGCAGCATGATTTGCATCTCATTAAAGTTGCTCCTCACCTAATTTGCATGGATTGTGCTATAAACCTGCGACACTGTTCTGCAGTGGCCATATTCAGTTACTGCAGTTTGTTGGTGAGTTGCATGCTGTGTGGTGTTCTGGACTGTGGTATCGGGGACTTGCTTTGTACTGCACAGTCACAGGTAACCACTGTCATCCATACAGGCTGAATAATGACCGTGCGAGGTCTGGGTGAGGAGGACAACGATGGTGGGCAGAAGAGGAGGCCCAATTTCACCAAGGCTGAGACAGAGGCACTCTTCGAGGCCTACCTGGATCAGGAGCCACTGCTCAGTGGACAGCGGGGCACCCCTCAGGCCCGTGCTGCTGCATGGGAGGGGCTGGCATGTGCCGTCAACCTGCACAGCAGCCACCAGCGCTCTGTGCAGGAGTGTAAGAAGAAGATGGGTGTCGACAGGAGGAGGGTGAAGGAGAAGGTGGCTGCCATCAGGGCAGCACATGCTGTAACAGGCGGGGGCCAGCCGGATGTGGTGCAGCTGACACCGGCAGAGGACAGGCTCTCTGCAAGCATGCAGCGCAGTGCCATAGAGGGAGTTCCAGGAGGTGGCTTCCAGACAGGTGGTAGCCCATTACTGCATGGTACGTCATGGTCTGTCGGGGAGGGTAGATCACATGCACTAACGTGACCTTACTTTCTGTTACAGATCCTGCGCATCTGCAGGGGTCAGTGGTGGAGGGCCTGTCCACTGCAGTCATTTGGAGTTGGTGGAGGGACCATCCACCACCGCAGGTAGCTGGCGAGCATTGCAACAGTGGGTCCGCCTGGCTGTCAACACTGATGTCGTTGAGACAGGTGTGGGGGAGGCCCTTCCTATGTCTCAGCATTCTGGCGTCCAAGGATGCCAGCACACTGTGGCTGTGGCACAGATCTGCACCAATGATGATGACACGACCGTTATGGGCAGTGACATGTGTGTGTCATGGAATGGACACACAGCAGGCCAGTTCATGCCCATGGACCTGGCTGGTTCCGACGTGTGTGCCAGCGTGTCAGCACAGTCCCAGGCTGTGCCTGTCAGCACCAGTGGGGCAGCACCGGTGGCTGGTCAGGACAGTGGCACTGTTGTGGCCACAGCAGCGGAACAACTGATCCCTTGGGCACAGCAGGCGGAGGGGCAGCAGCTGCAGTCGCCCACCGGGACTGGGGGTTCAGGGTTCAGCGGTGGCGTCTGTGCACCGCCTGTGGACTTGCCCATACCTGGCCCTGGTGAGCAGCACCCACCCTCAGGGGGTGCTGAACATCAGGCCCTTCTATACCCTGAGGGATGGGATGCCGAGGTGGCAGACAACCTCTTTGACAAGCACACCCACCTACTGCAGGCATCAGTACAGCAGCAGATGCGACTTGCAACATCCGTGGAGGCACTGTGTGTGGCTCTGGAGTGGGTCGAGGAGTGACACAGCAGGGACACTGATAGGATCCTGTCACAGATTGTCCAGTTGCGGGAGGATGTGACCGCTGCCATTGACAGGCAAACACAGGCGTTGGTCGCTGTCATGGCCACAATGGGCACACAGTCAGGTGCTAATGTGTTGCTCACACCATGCAGTTTGCTATCCACTCCCCGTTCCTGGCATTGTGCGACACCCACCCTGTTGATGCCGGGTTCAGCTGTGGGCATCCCGAGCACTCCTGGTGCAGGTATGTTCGGTGTGCTGCAGACCCCTGTGCGGGCACGGTTGCGTTCGCGCAGTGGAAATCCTGGTGGACCATCAGTGCCACCCCATGAGGCCCATGGTCAGCCTGCCAGTGCTGCTGGGTCTCGGCGGGGCCGCCCATGCATCCGGAGCGGCCGTGGCACTGTGCCGCAAGACTGACCCGTCTCCCAGTGCGGGCACTGTCTGGTGCTGCCCTGTGTGCATTGTGTGTTTTGGTGGGCAGTGCACCGGTGGGTGCCCGGCCCTGCACGCAGACACATGGTCCACCTGCACACCCTCCCAACTGCTGTCCACAGGTACGTGTGCATGATGATACCTGCATTACACTGTACACCAATGTGCGATGGTGCCCAGCATCTGACACACGCACATAGACAGTCAGTGGATGTGGTGGCCTGTGGACATGTGTGTTGCTAGTGTATGTGTTCCGGCTCTGTTTTGCACCTGACTCCTGTGCACTTTGTGCCTATTGTGTGTGCGTGTGTGTGTGTGTCTGTCCATGTGGCGTGTTACTATACACCCCTCCCTGGTTGTATGTGTGTGCTTCTGTGCCCTGCCACATCCCTTGTCAGCATGCACTCCTGGTGTGTTTCCCTGTGTGTATGTGGGTTGTACCCTAGCCACTGGTGGTTGCACATGGCCCCATGACTTATCTGTGTTGGCTGAAGTACTCCTCTGTGATGGTGTCCCGGTGCAGCTGTGCCAGCCGGATCAGTTGGGGGTCCCGTCGGCCAAGGGGGGGGCTGCCCATCCCCATCATCACCGGTGTCATCGCTGTCCCCCTCTTCAACCTGTACGGCTATCCCACAGTCTTTGGCCATGTTGTGCAGGATGCAACAGGCCAGGAATATCCCACAGGCCTTTGAGGGGCTATACTGTAGGGCACCGCCAGAGGTGTCCAGACAACAGAAATGCACCTTCAGCATCCCAAACACCTGCTCAATGATGTTGCATGTGGTGGCATGTGCCTCATTGAAGCGTTGCTGTGATAGGGTCATGGGCCGCTGGTAGGGTGTGAGCAGCCAGGGACGGAGTGGGTATCCACTGTCACCTGTGTGGAGATAGTGGAGGTTAGTGTCTTGTTCAGGCTCAGACTGCCCCAAACCCTGTGGGCCACACCCATGGCACCTCTGGCTTACCCCCTCTTGCCCACGATTTGTCAGTTCTACATACATGCTCACCCACTAGATGACCTGTGGGGATGTCCCCACTCTCGAATCAATGGCACAGTGCCAACTGGTGCCAGATGAAGGAATCATGTGCTCCCCAAGGGTGTGTGGCACAGACATTGATGATGCGCCCACTGGCATCACACACCACCTGGCAGTTGACACTGGCATATCCCTTCTGATTCATGTAGGTGGCCCCATCAGGGCCAGGTGGTGTGCGGATGGCCACATGGGTGCAGTCTATCGCCCCTAGTACGCCAGGCATACGTGCTACCCTGTGGAACTCCTGTATGTTTGCTGTGTGCTCCGCTGCGCTGCTGGGGAAATGGATGTACTCCGCAGCATGTGGCAGCAGTGCGCTGAGGAACTGGGTGAGGATGCATGACGTGGCCAACTGTGTTATGCCTGTGGTATCCCCTGTTGGTCTTTGGAAGGTACCGTGGCGAGCAAGTACATGCAGGCTGTTACCTTTGTCTCCACTGACAGAGCATGACTCTGTTGTGTGGGTGCCTGCATCACATCACTGCACAGCTCACAGAGCCGCCTCAGTATTGCCCTGTTCAGGTGGTACCGGCCCACAATCTCAACATCTGTGTACAGCTCAAAGCTGGTGCGGGCTTGGTACTGCCTGTTGGGGGCATACCGCCGACGGGCCCTTCCACGGCCATGTCCCCCTGCAGCATGCCTTCTCACCCTCCTCATTACAGCATTCATGTGGAAGGTGGCACTGTCCATGTCCCTGGCTTGTGTCCCCCCCAGCTGATGTTGCTTTGTTCCCCCCGCTGTCCTGACTGCTACCTCCCCTGCAGTGAGTACACCTACTGGCCTCTGCACTCTGTGGCCCCACACACCTTCCCTTACCCCTCTTCTGTGTTGTGGTTTCCCTGGCCTGCCCTCTTTCTCCCTATTTCTCTGTGCCTGTCTCTGACACATGTGGCTTCGCTGTAGCGTTCTTGTGCCTCTTCCTTGCTCCTTTTTATTTTGGCTCATTTCCGCTATGGCGCAACTTTCGCCTGCTCCACTGTTGCGCATTGCGCAAGTCTTTGAACATTGCATTGCGCACTTTATGCATGGTTCCACCACCTTCAGTTGCGCATGACTTCATTATCATTGCGCTGTTGCTCAGCATGTTTTCAGTGGCGCAACTGCCTCCTGCTGAATATCGCAGAATGGTGCATTTTCTGACTTGCGCTGGCGCAACCCTATTGCGCATTGCGCAACCCTTTTGAATATCCAGCCCATTGTGTAAAATTTAAGCCATAGGCAACAAATACTTGGCTCCATAAGACTCAAGTCGAGAACCCAAGAAGAACTTTAAGTAGATAGTGATAATATTAATAATAATAATCAGAAAAATACCAACCTAGCCAGCCAGGGTATAAAAGGTACACCTCTGGGGTGCAACACTGTACCTGCCCACCCACATCCCAAAAACTAGGTTCTGAGAGGGGAGGCGGGGGGGAGGTCAGAATACAGCAAGACTCCATTAGAAGAAACAACATTACTATGGTAAGTAATTTTTTTCTTCAAACAACATGAAGTCATGCTGTATTCTGACTATATGCAGACTACCAAGCAGTTCCCCCCAGAGGAGAGAATAATAGAACCACACTTTGGGAACAAGCTCTGCAGTACTTCTGTGCCAAACCTAGCATCATTTCTGGTCTGAGTGTCCAGGGAGTAATGCTTGGTAAATGTGTGCACCATTTTCCAGGTGGCTGCTTTACAAATTTCCAGCAAAGGAATATCCTTAGCAGCTGCCAGGGAGGCAGCTATACCCCTGGTCGAGTGAGCCCTCAGGCCTGAAGGAGGCTCCTTCCTTAACTTTGAATAGCACAACTGAATACAAGAGACAATCCACCTGGCAATAGTTCTTTTAGTAGCAGGTCTACCTTTGCAATTCTGCTTAAAGTTGGACCAGCATAACATTCTGTGGTGATTTACATATGCAGCCCATGATGCTTTGCATTGTGTGGGCATGTGGGATTTTGTCTTTTCCCACTTCTCCATAAATGAGAAATAACCGAAGACAATCATTCCTATGGGCCTTAGTATGTTCTATATAATAGCTAAGTACCCTTTTTACATCCAGACTGTACAATATTCTCTCCCAGAAGAAGAATGGTCAGTGAAAAACATAGGCAGAGACATGGATTGGTTCAGATGAAAATCTGAAACCACTTTAGGAAGAACTGTTCTATTCGTCCTAAGGACCACCTTATCCCTATGGAAGGAAATGAAGTCAGGTTCCACTGACAGGGCCTGCAATTCACTGATTCTCCTGGCAGAAGTGATAGCTACCAGGAACACAGTCTTCCAAGTCAAGTGCTTAAGCTCAGCTGAGGACAAGGGTTCGAAGGGAGGCAGCATAAGCTATGCAATACAGATATCCAAGTCTCAAGCAGGAGTAGCCTCCCTGAAGGGAAAGTTGATATGAATCAGACCTTTGAAAAACTGACTGAAAACAGGATGAAATGCAAGGGAAGATCCCTGCCCCACAGAAAGAAAGGCAGAGACAGCTGCCAGATAAACTTTAAGGGTAGCACGCCTAAGGCCTAAACCATTAAGATGAGCCAGATAATCCAGGGCTGTGCAGATGCCTGCAGAATCTGGCTGTATGTCTCTCTGAGAACACCAAATACTGAAACTTTTCCATTTAGAATTGTAAGTTTTTCTGGTGGAAGGTTTCCTAGAAACCTTAAGGATATCCGTTACCCCTTGAGATAGGTGCAGACCTGCATACTCTAACTCTTTAAGATCCAAGCCTTGAGTTTGAGAGACTGGAGATTGGGGTACCAAATCCTCCCCCGAGAGGAGGTCAGGAGGTTGTGCCTCCTGGGTAGAAAAATAAGGAATGACATTGCTAGAGACAGCAACAGATGATACCATGCTTGCCTGGCCCAATCCGGAGTCACTAGGATCACTGTGCAGGGTTGAGACCTGATCTTGATCAGTACTCTGAATATCACAGGAAAAGGAGGAAAGGCATAAAGAAACCTGTTTGTCGAATCTAACAGGAGAGCATCTAGAGGAACAGTCCCCAGGACTCGGGGTCTGCAGCAGAACAATGGAAGTTGATGGTTGTCTGGGGCTGCAAAGAGGTCTATCTCTGGAGTGACCCATCTCTTGAAAATTACCTAAAGAACATGAGAGTTCAGGGACCACTTGTGGTGACCCTGGGATATCCTGCTTAAGGCATCTGCCAGCACATTGTCCTTCCCTGAAAGATGTACTGCTGTCAGAGAAGTCTGAAGAGAGTAAGCCAGTGACCATACATTCATGGCTTCTGTGCACAAGGCCATGGACCAAGTGCCCCCCTGCTTGCTTATGTACCACATAGTGGTGGTGTTGTCTGTCCTGATCTGCCCAACCTTCCCTTTGACTGATCCTGAAAAAGCCTGAAGGGCCAGATATACAGCTCTGAGCTCCAGAAGATTGATGTAAAGGAGAGACTCCTGCTGTGACCAAGTACCCTGTGCAGTGAGCTCCCCAGGTGGGCTCCCCACCCCAGAACAGAAGCATCTGTGGTAAGGACCACTGAGGGTGTTTGACTGAGAAATGGGACACCCTTTAGTGGAACAGAATGTCCCTCATCTGAAACCTGGCTCCCTGAACCACCGCAGTGGAGGCTGCCATGTGACCTAGAAGCTGAAGAAAATGGCTGGATGAGACACTAGTAGTGGAAAAGAGGAAGCCAAATCTGTAAGGGCCTTTACCCTTGAGCAAGGGAGAAAAACCTTTTCCTGAATAGTATCCTGCTCCACTCCTATAAAAGTAAGGAGTTGCACCAGCTCTAGAACAGACGTGGGTAAACTGAGAAGGAATCCTAGAGAACCCAGAAGCCTCTGGGTGACCTCTAAAGCTGACTTGGCTTGGTCTGAAGACTGGCCTACAATGAGCAAATCATCTAGGTAAGGAAACACTGAGATTCCCTGCCTTCTGAGGGAGGCTACTACTACTGCTAGATATTTTGTGAATACCCTTAGAGCAGATGTTAGACCGAAGGGCATTATTCTGAACTGGTAATGACCTGAGAGCAAGTCGAACCTGAGGTACTTTCTGTGGGAGCAACTGATAGGAATGTGAAATAGGCATCCTTGAGGTCCAGGGAAGCTAATCAGTCTCCTGGCCTTAGAAAGGGAAGTATTATTCCCAGAGTCACCATTTTGAATTTGGACTTTGTGATATGTTTATTCAGATATCTCAGGTCTTGGATGGGTTGCCACTCCCCTGTCTTTTTTGGAGTAAGGATGTATCTTCAATACAGACATTTCCCTCTGTGCTGTAGAGGAACCTTCTCCACAGCTTTTAGAGACAGCAGGGAAGAAACCTCTGCCTCTAAAGCAATTGTTTCCAGAGGTGTTGCAGGTGTAAAGGACCTGGCTCTCATTCTGGGGAATCTTTTGAAGCTGAGAGCAATTCCTTGGCTTGCTACTTCCAGGACCCATTTGTCTGAAGTGATAGACTTCCAGGCCTGGAAGAAGTAAGCCAGCCTGCCCCCTACTGGAATTGAGGAGCTGACCCAATCTGACACATCAGGGAGTCTGTTTGGCAGGAGCCCTAGACTGAGAAGAGGATGCAGCACTGCTCATCCCCTTCTGCCTCTCCCTCTGAAGAACCCCCTCTGCTGTAAAGAAGAGGAAGCCTGGGCTTGGTAAAAAGGCCTGTGATAAGGCCTGCCCCTGCCAGCCCTAGACTGCTAATTTTGTGGAGTTGCTTGCCTTTCCTTGACCACTGCTCTCCTGTAGGTGGTCCTGTATTCATCCATATTTTTCATGTATGTCTCTGTTTGCTCCCCAAACAGAGAATTGTCATTGACAAGAAAATCCATGGCCTTAGCCTGGGTATCCTGTGAAAGGCTAGTACATCTGAGCCAAGCAAACCTCCGTAAGGAGATAGATGTAGCCATGGCTCTTGCCACATCATTGGAGCCCACAGCAGCATGGAATTGTACTTTGGATGCCTCTATACCATCTGCAGCCACCTGCTCCAGCTCCTTGGCCAGCTGTGGAGGGGTATTCTTAGCTAGCTCCAGAACCATATCCCACATGGATTTCTGGTACCTAGCAACATAAGACATATAAAAAGCCTGCCTGAGTCCCAAGGAAGATGCCAAGTACTGTTTCTTTGCCATGGCATCCACCTTCCTGGAATCCTTATCTGGGGGTGTGAAGCCAAGGGGATGTTAGCCTTGACACAGGATGCAGTCTGCACTACCCCAACATGGCTGCAATGAGAATAAAGAAAATTTGTTCCAGGACCTGACAAAATATACCTCTTGTCCATTCTCTTATCCACAGGAGGTATGGAAGATGACATCTGTAAAATGTTTTGAGTTTGTTTCCTCAACAATTTATGCAGGGAGATAGACAATCTCTTAGACTCTGGGACATCCATCATCTCCACAAAGTCAGGTTCTTCTGCCTCCTCAAAAGCTTCCACTGCTGGTAGCTGGAGGGTTTCTGCCACCTTTTTATAAAATAAAAAAGTATGAAGGGGACTCAGAAAGTCTGGGAGGGGAAACATTGGAAGGCCTGTTTGGGGAGATGTCTGGCTCATCTAGGCCTCCAAAATCATCTTCATCTTCATAGTCTCCCCTGGGATCCCCCTCCCAGTCCAACTCATAATACTCCTCCAGTTCATATTCTGAAGGGGCTGGAAACGACTTAATTGATAGCCTGCCAGGCAGTGTCGGTTCAGTTGGAACCGGACGGAGCAACTGAATTATATTAATAGCTCTAGCAATCTCTTCCGCGGTTGGGATCTGAGGGGCAGGATTCAAACCGATTGATTTCTTTTTTCTTTTTGAAGGATCTGATCCTTCAGAATCCGATTTCCTTTTGCCTGAGGGAGTATCACCTGTGTCAGTAGGCACCTCCTCAGGTTCGGTCGGGACCGAACCAGGCTGGCCATCTGGATCAATGGACTTCTCGGCCTCTCTTTCCCTAAGCTGAGCTAATCTTTTTTCTATAGTGGCCTTAGGGAAATTTGCACAAATTTGGCAGTCTGTTTTGAGGTGGTCAAACCCCAGACAATAAACACAAGTGAGGTGGGAATCAGCTTTAGCAAAAGCCTCCCCACACTTAGTACAGTGTTGAAACCCAGTGGGACCAGTTTTCTTCTTGGGTTTCTCAGACATTGCCTTACCAACCAAAATTACCCTTAACAGCTGTTACACCAGGTAATACAAAAACTTTTTGATCACCAGCCGGTTCAAGGGCTGTTTAAAAAAACGGAATAAGTCGTCGTTTTTTTGAGACTGAAAAAGTACCGGACCACACTAAAAACTGAAGAAACAGAACAGGTGTAAACAATTATTTTGGTTCCCAACCGGACCGACCGGAAAGAAACTGAAGAAAACAATTTCTATCATTATCTACCAAAACTATACTACCTGTATCATAGACAGAGATTTGAGACTGAAAAAATAAAGAAACGGTTGTAATAAACTGATTGAGGAACTATAATGAACCAAAGCAGTGAGGAGAAATTCTCCGGAGCATCTTCACAGTTAGGTGGAGTAAAGAACCTGATGGTTGCTTGAGATGTCCTAGAGACAGAGGTTTAAAAACCGAGCTCGAGCTCAACATTCTATGCTCTGGCATAGAGTTAACCCATTCTTCTCTGGAGCAGTTCCAGTGCTGGGGCTAACTGCATATAGTCAGAATACAGCAAGACTTCATGATGTTTGAAGGGGTGTTTAGGGGGTGGTATATCCCTTAATATAAGTAAAGATCTGTGGGCTGAGGAAGTAAATATAATGACTAGCCCAGAAAATGAGACCCTTTGGGTCAGGTTAGGGAGGAGTAATCAGGATTCTGTTATTATGGACGTTTGCTATAGACCCCTGAATCGGGCAGATGACGTGGATGATGAACTTATTGAAGCTATTGAAAATGTTATGGAAAGATGTAATACAGTTCTCATGGGGGACCTAAATATGCCTGGGGTCAACTGGGATACAGGTGGAGGTGGCAGTCCTAGGGGCAATACAATGGCTACTAGTATTAAAAATCTAAACATAGAGCAATATGTAAGGGAACCTACTAGGGGAAACAATATTTTGGATGTTGTCCTTAGTGATATGGATGGCGCCATTAGAAAGTGTAGCACTACTGAGCCACTAGGGGACAGTGACCATCACATGATCTCCTTCAGCATCGAGAGACAAATCATGAAAAATCAGTAGATCCTCAACTATCAAGTGTTATGACACTGCTAACTTTAACAGAATTAGGGAGCAACTGAGGGACTGGAAATGGAAAGAGAAATTTGGTAGCTCCGATGTGAATACTATGTGGGAAGTACTGGTCAGGAAAATTAAAGATCTGGAGAAAAGATTGGTAACTGAAAGGAAAAAATATACAAAAAATGAGATCAAACCAATTTGACTGAATAGGAGAGTGTTGAAGGCAGTAAGAAAGAAAAGAAGGTTATTTAGGAGAGCTAAGGCATCTGGAGTCAAAGAGCACTGGGAAGAATATGTTAGGCAAGCAAAAGAATGGAAATCACTAATTAGGTCAACCAAGAGGGAGGTAGAAAGGATATAGTCAGGAAGTCAAGATCAAATCCTAAAATGTTTTGGGCATATGTAAGGAACAGCAGCAGAACTCTCCACCTCGGCAACTAAGTGATTCCATTCCTATCTTGTAGGTAGGTCCCAATCAGTTCGAATTGGTGACTCCCTTTCCCTTCCCTCCCTCCCTCCCTCTCAATCTGCACCGGTGTTCCCCAGGGCTCCGTCCTTGACCCTATTTTATTCTCGGTCTTCTTAAATGACCTCCCTGCTGCCTGCACCTCAGCATCCATTCACATGTACGCTCATGACACAGTCCTATTTGCCTCCAGCCATTCCCTTTTTGATTTGGTTAATAGACTTCAGTGTGACTTTGACAACATCCAGCTCTGGTTCTGCTCAAATCAGCTGGCTCTTAACACCAAAAAAATGGTCTCAGTGACCTTTGGCACAGGTAAAAGCTCTCTAGGATTGGTATTCCCCTCTTCTTCTGCACCATGGATGGGTACACCATTGAGAATGTACTATCCTTCAAGTACCTCAGGGTCTGGCTTGACAACCACCTTAACTTTCCTGAACACATTGATGCTATAGGCAAAAAACTGCACCCTAAGTTAGGAGCACTGTACCGCCACTGTGGCTGCATCCCCCTGCTGGCCCGCAGAGTCATCGTTCAGAAAATGATTCTCCCCATAGTCAGCTATGGTGATACAGTTTACAGCACTGCCCTTAAATCCGCCCCCTCCAGACTGGACTCCATCTTTCACTCTTTCTGTCGTTTTACTCTGGACTGCCCACCCTGCACTCACCACTGCACTCTCTATATGTCCCTCTCCTTTCCTTCCCTTGAAGCCAAACACTTGGCATACTGCTCCTCTTTTATTGCCAAATACTGGTTTGACTCCCTCGCTCCTTACCTTTCCTTTTCCCTCTTCCTACCCCCTCAACACACACACTCTCTTTGCACCTCCTCAGCTGGCCAGGCTGCATTCTCCTACTGACTCCTTAAGCTCTGGAACTCCCTCCCCCCTCTCTAGCTGCTCTGCCTCCTCCCCTTCTCTCTATCCTCCCTACTGCTTAGCTTCATCTCCCACACCTGTAACTGCAACTGAACTCCACTACTTGTGTCCTACTGCCTTCCCCACCCCCACTTCCCTCTTCCCAAACTCTCAATTCTAACTCCCTACCACCTTCCCCAACCCCCTCATCACAGACCCCACTCGCCTCCCTCCTAACTCCCTCCCTCTGAGTCATTCGCTCTCCCTCCTACCTGACCCACTCTCCTCCCTTTCATAACACCTTCCTCTTCCCCCTCCTGAATGCTTGATTTCTCCCTGCCATTTCCCACCTCTACCCTTTCTTCAGGATAGGCCAGGTAACCAATCTCATGCTGGTGTGCTCCCACTCGTAACTGCCCCTTGTGGAGTTTTCACCCCAGAGCATAGGCGTCGGAACCCGGAATGGGGGGGGGTGAGGCCCACGCCAGTTTTTTGGGCCAAAATAGACTGCCTTTTTTAATGCCTTGTCACCAGAATTGTATAGAAGTAAACTGAAAAAGAGCCATGTATGTGTCTTTCAGGCTGAAAGAATTAAGGTGTGACGGGGTTAATCTTCCCATGCTGATTCAAAGAAGAGCAGGGGAGAGGAGATGTATACCAGCTGTATCGTATGTTGTAAAGATAGCAGGGGGTCAGTGCTCAGACAGTTGGGCTCAGCTCTGAGCTGACACAGCCAGAGATTTACAATTCTCATTTAATTACTAATTGGCCAGCACTCCACTCACACATGTCTCACATGCACAAAGTGTGGACAGTTGATCTGCTGGAACAATCAGTACAGATCATTATGGCCTCAGGAATGTTTTTGTTTTTAAATTCCCACCCAGTCACTTGACAGAGAAGTTAAGCTTAAAAGATAACTCTGTATGCAGTCAACTGGTGGAAGAGTTAACAGGGGTCTGGATTTCTTCTACTATACCTCAGCAGTGGAAAACTGAAAATGATCCTCTACAAATTGGGAAAAGTCCTAGGAGGCACTGATCAGCACAGGTACTGCCCTACTGGAATTGTGAAAAATGTAAATTTGTTGTAGTACGCTATGCTTTTGAGCAATTGTTTCTTAGTAACATAGAAACATAGGTGGAAGAGAGAACCTCTGGTAATACTACATCTGACAATCATATCCTGGCTACATCTTGAGATTTCAGATGTCAAAATATATCACATAAGGGCTTACATTACCTTATTACTAGCTTAATCTGGTTCAAGGTCAGTTGGCATTACGAACATACGAAATTTGCCAGCAGATAAAGGTCTAGAAGTCATCTGTATCCCCCTTCCCCCGGGTCGTGACTGAAAATAGGCAGGATTTGTCTAGTGCACTTACCCGAGCAACAAAAACTAAATAAATAAATAAATTATTATTATATTAGGAGGGACCTCCTTGTAAATGAGCATGTTCAATGGTGTTTTCCTGCAAATAAACTTGAAACTTGAACTTGAAACTTATATCAAGAATACACAGTGATCCTGTATATATGGTGACTTGACTTTACCTTATAGTATTGATGCTGTGTAAGGCAGTCATCAAAATATTTTAATAAAATAGTTTAACTGTATGAAGTACTGCTCAGTATGTTTATGAGATCCACAGCCATTTAACTGCCAATAGAAAAAAATGACACACAACATTTCTCAGTATTATTAGTTTTATAGGTACTCTCTGATTAAGAGCAGATTGTTCTCAGTGAGAGTTATTATGCACAGTATGGCCGAAGTGTAAAACTGGGTATTAGTATCAGTATCTGTATCTGACTGTTTTGTATTTTGCATACTTTTTACAGATATATGCATAGCATAATTCAGTGAAGCGTAATTCCATTTATTTTGCCATTTGAAAAAGTATCAGATTCTTTGCTAAAAAAGCTTAAAATTGATGGCAAAGTGTGATATACGAGTACTGTATTGCTGATTGGAATAAATCAGAAATACAAACAGACCAATTTTCAATGCAGTTAAGCCCCTGCCAGGCATATTTTAAATCAAGGATGGAAATGAGAAACGAAAAGTGTAGCCCACTGGGAATTAAACTTCAGATCCCTGGTATGCCGTTCCAGAGCTCTAAATAAAATTGGAATAAAGTATTTGCACTGTTTGAGATACATGATTTGTGGTCCTGAACCTTTTTAATGCCTGATATCCCAGGTAATGTGCTTTTTTTGGAGCACTATATTATGAAAAGTGGTTGATCCAACCTGATCTCTGCACCATCCTCTCAAAATGTAAATAAATCCCATTTTAGACTGAACTGATCTGGAGCACAATGCCACCTACTAGGTGGGTTGCTAACAGGTAAGTGGTTCTGGTGGGACGAGAGCAAAAGAATTAGCACAGTGAACTAAAGTGTTGAATGTAATAAAAAAGTATTAAGGTACTGGTGGAAGCCATTGGCAAAAGGGCAGAAAGGGGGAGGTGTTGCTGTTGGGGGACTTCAGTGCATTGGATATAGATTACTGGCCATGTTTCTGCTGTTATAGTGGTTGGAGAAAATGCAGAAGTAGTTTGTTAATGCATGGGATGGTAGGCCCAGACACACCTTTCTGGCTAGCAAACATGTCTGCAGCTTTATTCAGCAGAGTAATGGTAGCCAGGTCTATTCTCCTTGGTTAGTTATATTGGCTACCTCAAAGTTGTTACTGCTGTTATTATCATTGCGTGTTGAACAGCTGCTGTGGTGGTGGTGGTGGTGGGGGGGGGCAGACAGTGGGTTCAGGAACAGAGACAAGAAACATGTTTCCCTGCAGAGTATGCTATAATTTAAATGCCTTACTTTGTCCCCTTTTTAAGGATTGTTGTTTGCCTTTTATTTAGATGTATTTACTCCAAAGGATTCTTCTTTATACTGGGAGAAGGGGGGTGCCCCTGGTCCCTGTAATATTGTATGTCACATCTTACTTCTAAATGCACTGCAGTGTGAAGGATTGAAGGGAACTCTTGGTCCAACATGTCTGTGCAGTGTGCCCCTGCCCAACCCTACGTTGGCTGTAGTCTCTCTGTACTGTGCAGCTGTTGCTTGGGCAGTAATTTTTACTTTATTTAAAATTATACATGCATTTAAAGTTATTTAAATATTCTCATATGCAGCCTAAAATGTACTCTTAACATTATTACTGTCATCATAAATGTGCATTTATTACATTTCTGTATATCAACAACTGGTTTGGAAAACGTGCCCTTCATACTGCAACAAGTGCCCTCCAACCTTCAGCACCCCCACCTTTTACAATCTTCCGGCACCCCTGCCCCAGAGGGACACTGGCTTGCCTCCCTTCTCAGCCTGCCCCTCCTCCTGTTCCTCCTTCTCCTTCCACCCAGTTGTGACTGGCCCAGAGGGACTTTTCACCCCAGAGGCTCTATATTTATTTGCTTTACACTGTTTAGTTTACATACCCACAGATTGTACATAACATTGAAAACTATTTAATTGATGTATAAAGTTTTATTTTTTGTTAAACTTACTCTGCTGTAATATCAAGTTGTACTTCCCTGTCCCCTTCCCCCCAGGATGCATCTGGAAATGAGCTATTTTAGCTCAGTATGCCTTTCCTGGTGAAACTTTTTAAATAAATAAACAAACAAAAGAGGGCCAACTAGGACAGTTGGACCACTGAAAGAGGGAAATGTTATCACCAGAGATGACAGGACAACAGCAGAATATTTAAATAATTACATCAGTATTAGAGGAATCCAACCTAGAGACGGTTAATATTCAGATTAGTGACACCACAAGGAACAGTTCACTAGAAATTTCAGTGAGGGATGTGTATGATGCCCTGAAATGTCTGAGTATAAGGAAATCCCAGGGGCCAGATAACTTGCATCCTATGTTTTTTTGCAAAAATTGGCTCTGGAATTAGCTAAATCGATAACCACATTTTTTCAGAAAATCTTTGGATCTGGGGGAGGTGCCAGATGATTGGAGGAAAGTCACTGTGATGCCAATTTTTAAGAAAGGTAGTAGCGCACTAAGGGAGAACTATAGACTGGTTACCCTCACATCCATGGTGTGCAGTTATGGAGGCATTACTAAGAAACCTTATTAAAAAACACCTTACCCTCATGGATTTGTGGGACAAAAACCAACATGGCTTCAGAAGTGGCAGACCATGTCAGACAAATCTGATAAGCTTCTTCGAGAAAGAGAGAAGGGCCCTGGACGAAAGGAGGCCAGTTGACACGGTTTACTTGGATTTTGCCAAGGCTTTTGATACAGTTTCCCAAGCCGAGTTAATTAAATACCTACAGGACACAAATCTAGACATCAGACTTATAAGATGGATGAAGGAATGATTTAAAGATAGGCCACAAGTTGTCAGGATAAATGGAACAGACTCTGAGTTGAGGGGTGTGACGAGTGGGGCTCTTCAAGGTTCAGTGTTGGGGCCCACCTTATTCAACATATATGTGAGTAGTATGAATACCACGAAAGGAGGTTGGGTAAGTACGTTTGCAGAAGACACTGAAATAGGTCATCTAGTTGAGACCAGTGATCAAATCAAAGATTTCCGAGAGAAATTAAACAATTTATATGTGTGGGCAAAGGAAAAAAAGATGAAGTTCAATTTGAAAAAGTGTGTAGTGATGTACTTTGGAAGAAAAAATATGGGGGCAGATTTACGCTACGAAATCACACTCTGAGAGCCACAGGGAGTGAAAAGGACCTGGAGGTGCTGGTGTCAAGGGAAAGGGGAAATTGTTCGAGCAGGAAAGGCACACTAAGCTAGAGCTTGTTTCCAGGTGTGACCTAGGAGCACAAGGAAGTTAAGTGACTTGCTCAGGGTCACACAGTATGCAAGTGGGGGCTGATGGGATTCAAACCCAGGTCTTCAGATTTGCAGCTGAGTGTTCTTAACCACTACACTACACTGCCTCTTAAAGGAGCTCAAGCCCGATAAGCACTGTAATTAGGTAATTGCAAAATGCAATAAAATCTTGGCAGGCAACTAGAGGAATATTATGAGTAGGGATAAAAATGTTATTGTGCTTATTTATAGGTCCTTGGTGAGACCTCACTTGGAGTACTGAGGGCAGTTCTAGGCTCCCCAAGATGCTGGAAATATTCAAAGGCTGGGGAGGGTACAAAGGAAAACTACAAAAAGGATTACTGGTCTGAAACACATGGACTATCATACTAGGCTGAAAACACTGGGGATGGGATATTCAAAGCAGTTGCGCAATGCACAACAGGGTTGCGCCTGCGCAACTGCAAAATTGCGCCGGAGAGCAATAGTCAGTGGCAGCAACTGTGCAGCGCAAGTGGCAATGAGCCAGTGCACAATGCTAATGTGTGCGTGTGCATGTGCAAGTGCAGGGGGCGTAGACATGAATAAGTAGTGCAGTGCGATTTTCAACACTGGACAAACGGCGCCAGCTTGGAGCAAATGGGAACTGTGCAGAGCACACTTGAGCTTATAAAAAGAGGGAGCAAGCAGGTGAAGGACACTTGAGCCAGAGGGGAGCAGGAGAGAGGGTGACAGAGAGGACAGACAGACAGAACAGCAGGAGGGGAGCAAGAGAGGGACAGAGACAGTGAGAGAGTGAGACAGCGTGGAGTAGTGTGTGTGTGTGTGTGTGTGTGTGTGTGTGTGTGTGTGTATGTGGGTGAGACAGTCGGGGAGGCAATGGTGTGTGAGTGTGCCCATGACACCCAGCACAGAAGGAGCAGCACAGGTGCCCAGAGAGGTGGGAGGTGGGGGCCAAAGCCCACAGGCCACCAGCCAGGGGCAGGAAATGCAGGCGCGTGCCCAGCACAGCAGGTGATGGAGCAGCATACAGCCGGGGGTCCAAAGGCGTCAGCTGCCCGGGGGGGGCCAGACAACAGAGGCCATGGCCAGCGCCAGCTTCCAAATAGAGGCAGTAATGAGGGGTGTGGAGAGGCAGAAGGCAGTGCGGTGCAGCCGTGGAAGGGCCCATTGGTGGTACACCTGGAACAGTTGGTACCGTGCCCGCACCACCTTCAAACAATACAGCGATAAGGAGATTATGGGCCAGTATCACCTGAACTGGGTGATTCTGAGGCAGCTCTGTGAGCTGTGCAGTGAGCTGTGCAGGTACCCACCAGACAGAGCCACACACTGATGGTGGAGACTAAAGTCACAGCTGTCATGTGCCTGCTCGCCACGGGCATCTTCCTGAGACCAACAGGGGATTCCACAGGCATAACCCAGTCAGCCACGTCACGGCTCCTCACAACCTTCCTCAACACACTGCTGCCACATGCCATGGAATACATCCACTTCCACAGCACAAAGGCAGAGCGTACAGCGAACATGCAGGAGTTCCACAGGGTAGCATGTATGCCTGATGAGCTAGGGGCCATCGACTGCACCCATGTCGGCATCCGCAAGCCACCTGGCTCAGAGGGGGTAGCCTATATCAACAGAAAGGGCTACCCCAGTGTCAACTGCCAGGTGGTGTGCGATGTCAGGGGGCGAATAATCATCTGTGCCACACACCCAGAAGGAGCACGATGCCTTCATCTGGCACAGCTCAGCACTGTGCCACAGGTTTGAGAGTGGGGACACCCTCACTGACCACCTAGTAGGTGAGTATGCTGAGACAATGGGCAGCCTGGCACAACAGGGCAAGGGGTGGGGGCTGCCAGGGCAGAGGCACTGCAGAGTGCGACTGGGAAAGCTGGGGGGTGCAGCAACACAGTCCACCATGCTAACCATATCTCTCTCCACACAGGTGGCAGTGGATACCCACTTCAGCCCTGGCTGCTCACCCCATACTGGCACCCGTTGACCCCTGTGGAGGAGCGATACAATGAGGCACATGCCAGCACACGGAACATCATTGAGCGTGTGTTCGGGTTGCTGAAGGCACGGTTCCATTGCCTGGACAGGGCTGGTGGTGCCCTACAGTACAGCCCCTCCAAGGTCTGTGGCCTATTCCTGGCCTGCTGTATACTGCACAACATGGCCACTGACTGTGGGATAGCTGTCGAGGTCAAAAAGGGGTACAGCAGTGGGGACAATGCAGCCACCAGGCCATGTGGCAGTGGGCAGCCCCCCCCCGGGTGAAGGGAACCCCAGCTGAACAGGAGGTCCCAGCAGCACCGGGATATGATTGTGGAGGAGCACTACGGAGCACGCAGGTAGGTGAACATGTCCCCATGCACAGAATGGCAACTGTGGCACAGTGCACAGGCATGAGTGGACGTGCCTTGTGTCAGGAACGGCTGAAGGGGGCATGGCCAAGCACTGGGTGGGACCCCACGGCAACACGCAGCACAGCACACCCCACCCACACACACCCACATGCACACTGGCACCCGCAGACACGCGCCCGGATGCTGGCACCAGGTGTGTGTCAGACGCTGAGCACCGGTGCACAGTGGCAGTCGGTGCTGTGCTGGCATCATCATGCACATGCCACAATAGCCAGCAGCCAGGCGGGTGCGCACACAGCTTGTGTGCAGCACCACCCACAGATGCCATGTCCATGGAACACACATGTACACACCACACCAATGTGCACACAGGGTGGCAGCAGCAGACAGCGGACAGGGAGGTGGGCAGTTCAGGACCACCGTGTGGTTGCACAGTCACCATGAACACGTGAACGGCCCTGCCGAGGCCACCCAGCAGGCCCAGGTTGTTCAACAGCCACAGGGGGTGTCTGTGACAGTCCTCCGGGGTGCCACTGCGGGAATGTGTCTGGGTCCCCGCAGGGGTCTGCAGGCTCCCAAACAAGCCCACTCCAGGCATGCCCAGAATGGCCACAGCAGGACCTGGCATCGACACTGAGGGGGGTCACCCGATGCCGTGACTGAGGGGTGGAGAATGCATTCAGTGGGGTCTGCGGTGGCTGGCCATGCACCATGGTGGACAGTGGTGCTAGGCCAACCGTGACCATGGTGGTAAGCCGATCCAGAGCTGCGGTTGTGTCCTCCCGCAGTTGAATGTTGTCAGCCTGGAGCTGTGTAAAGCCCCTATTGCGCTGCTGTGCAGCCTGGCACATCTCAGCACGGAGTGCACACACCCCTGCCATGAGCAGCACCTGTTGCTCGATGGAGGCCCGCAGCAGACGGGTGTGCTCGGGCAAGGGGTTGGCACCCAGGGGCACCTGGGTGATGTGCCAACCCACAGGTGGTGTTCAACCTCACTGCCCAGCCCTCCGCTCAGCTGGGGGCTGCACAGCGGGGTCCTCATGGGGCTGAATATTCACCGGTGCACCAGCGATGGCCCCTGCACCCGGCCCCCCAACATCCCCATCCATCTGCTGCTGCTGCCTCTCCGGCCACTGTGCGCAGTGCAGCACCTGTGCGGCTGCACCACCACTGCCACCACCATCAGCTGGCACTGCTATGCTGGTGCACATGGTGACACTGGGGGTGGGGGCCAGTGGCAGTACATGTGCCACCAGGGCACTGTCTACACTGCCGGGGAGGGTGAGTTGTATGAGTGCCTCCTCCTCGATGGCAACACCACTGTCCAGGACGATGGTCTCATCATCGTTAGTGTCGGACCCCACCCTGATCTGTGTCTCTGCACACTGTAAGCCATGGCTGGCATCCCGCTGGAACACAGCCAGGGCCTCATCCGCCACAGGCATCCAGTCGGCCAGTGGTGTTGAGCTGCAGCCAATCTGGCCCCTGGATACCGGTGGAGGTTGAAGGATGGTTGTCCAGGGCCAGGCTCGCCCCCATGGCAGACACCACTGCCCCTGCCACAGCACGCTGCTGCTCTGGTGCTGAAACAGAATACAGTCGCATTAATGCCTCTGTCAAACAGGCTAGCTCCCCCACCCACTGCCCCCCTGCCCCAGACGCTGCTGTACCTACCATGTAGTGATGGGCTCCCACCTGTCTGGAAGCTGCTGCCAGGCACCCCCTCGATGATGCTGCACTGCATGGTGGCCACCACTATCTCCTCCTGCAGCATCAGCTGTGGCATGTCAGGTTGACCACTGCCCATGGCCACACGTGAGGCCTGGATGGCTGCCACCTTCTTCTTTATCATGTGCCTGTCAGTGGCAACCTTTTTCTTGCACTCCTGCACAGACCACTGATGGGTGCCCAGTTGATTCACAGCCACCGCCACTGCCTCCCATGCTGCGGCCCTGGCCTGTGGGGTGCTTGTTGTGCCACTCAGCAGAGGCTCCCTGTCGAGGTACTCCTCGAACAGGGCATCTGTCTCTGCCTTGGTAAAGTTAGGCCTATGCTTGCGTGCAGGCCCACTCTCCTCACCATCCTCGTGATTGGTCATAATGTTTCCTGTGGGCAATGACAAGTGGTCAGTGTCTGCTGCATCCCGCACCACCTACCCAATCCACTGTCCTGTCTTTCCTCCAGTGATGCATTTTACCTCTGAAGGATGCAATACCGGTCCATGTCCTATGCTGTCCCGTGGCACCTATATAGCGCATCGCATGCAAATGAGCATATGCACAACTGTAATGATATCCTAATGTCCCCGATGTGCCACGGATAGGCTGATGAGCTAATCTGCATATTCCGGCTGAATATCGTGCAGGCACAAGCCATGGCGCAACATTGTGACATGCGCAATAGGACTGTCCGTATGCATGTGCACACTGCTGGTGCCTATGCCAAAAGTGCAGCATATGCTCATTGTGCAATATGCGCTATGGCGCTTGGCCACTACTGGGCATGTGGTGCTCAGGTGCTATGTGGTCTATGGCACTCAGGTGCCATGGGGCTAATGGTGCCTGGGTGCTACTGGCTCATAGACCATGGTGCCCATATGCCACTTTTGTGCACCATGCATGGTGGTCCCAATGGCGCAGTTGCGCATGGTGTGCATGCTGACCCTTGACACCAGGCTTGCCCTTTGACCCTCAGGGTGCCCTGCACCATGTGCCAGTGTGGCCAGGCATGTGTCATGCATCCCAGGGAAGCGTGATTGCCATGGGAGCGCATCACTGTGGGAGGTACGCATCCCCAGCACATGGAGCCCATGTGCTACAGGGCGCCATTTTGAATTGCTCTGCAGCGGTACAGCAATGCCGCACTGCAGGAGTGCCAGGGCTCTGAATTGGACACATATAGAACTGGTCAACCTTGTGGCCCTGGTGGAGCCACACACGGGCAGCCTGTTTAGCCAGGTGCCCCTCAACAGACCAAGAACAAAGGTGCGGCAGAGGAGCTTGAGCAGGCCACCGGTGTCCAGCACACCAGTGAGCAGTGTTGCCACCGCTATGGGGACCTGCAGCAGAGGGACCCGGAGTGGCTCCAAGGCACATGTCTGGAGGGGTGCCGTGCCACGGCCAGGTAAGTGTGCATCACTCGTGTCTGTACCTGTCCAGTGTTCTGTGGGGCCGGCAGGGTAGCATACCATGCTGAGGGGGGGCACTGGAGCTGCGTGCCCTGTGACCTGGAGTGGCGCAGCATGTGTGCGCTGTGCCACTGTACCACAGCTGGGTTGGGCCGGGTGCATGCTGTGCTTGGGGGGGGCATATGTTGCTGCCGGGTACTGATGTGTACGTCCCTATGTTTCCATCCTAGGCCCTGAGGACCGGAGGAGGGCTCTACTGGCTGGCGCTGTGGGTGGGCCACGGTGGGCCAACGCAGGGAACCTACCACAGGGTGCGGGCCACAGGGGTGGTGCTGCTGGACTGGCGCATGGTGTGCTGCAGCATGCAGGTAGGCACAGTTACATACTACATTGTTGTGCAGAGTGGGCAGCAGGGGTGGGTTGGGCATGGCCCCCTGTGCGCATAGCCACTGCAGCTGTGTATCACCCACGGTGTCTGTTGCACTGTGCTGTGGCCATCACATATGTGTGTGGCTGCTGCAGGTGGGCTGTGGGTGCATCCAGCTGCCAGCTGTGCCACTGCAGTCCTGCCGCTGTACCATATCATCTGCCTGCCACGGTGGTGGTGGGTGGCCCATGGGTGGTGTTGGTGTGCAGCATTCTGCATGGCTATGGTATGCCGGGTTGGTGGCATGTGTGGGTGCACCCACTGAGGGTAGCTAGGGTGTCATCCCTGGGGTGTAGGTCCCCATTGTCCGCTACGCACAGTGGGTGGGCAGGGTGTTCCGGACCCACACTGATACTGTGTTCCCTCCTTTGTCTTGGGTGTCCGTCAGCCAGTGCTGATCACCCGCCTCCTAAGGAGATCCTGGAGGTATCCACAGCCACACTGCAGGTTGCCAGGATGCTGCATAGGATACTATGCAGGCAACAGCGCCACGCAGCGGCAGGATGTGGCCACCCGTAGGGCCCGTTTGCATGCAACCCTTCTACTTCTCTGTCCCCACTTCCCTTTCCCTCCCCTGTCCCCTTGTCTTGCCCTGACCCCTATCCCCTTACCTCTCTTCCCTGGCTTTGCCTTCCTGTACATTGTTTCCCTATTCCTTGTTCCCTGTCCACTGTTCCTTGTAAATATGTTCCTCTGTCATTTACATCTGTCATTGATGCATTTATTTATGGTTACTCATCTGTGTCTGGGTCTGCTTTGTGGCTGGCGTGTGGAGCCATGCTGCAGTGGTTTGCATGGTGGCTTTGTGGTGCGCCTGCGGTGTCCATGGGGATGTGCATGGTGGTGTTCACCCATTGGCCAGTGGCTATGCCCTGGGGTGGCTGTGGGCTGTCTGTTCTGGTTGTGTGGCGTGTGCGTTATGTGCTGTTTGCCGACGTGACACCGGCTGTGGTCCAGGTGGCTTAGTGCATGCCTTCCTGTGGGAGGTTGCCGGTGGTTGTTCACCCCTGGCCACTGGTGCCACCCTAACTCTGTGCACCGCTGTAGTGCATGTGGGCGGAGGCCTGCTGCATCCCCATGTGCACTGAGTGGTGTTCTGCCATGTGCTTGCCGTGCCTCAACCCTGGCACCCTCGGCACCCTGGTGGCAGCTCTTTCCACCCCAGTGGCTTGCTTCTTGCTGTGCCTGTTGCCAGTCCATATGTGTCCTGGCACAGGCACCAGCCCCTCAGTGTCCTTGGTCAGCGCTTACGCACATGTTGTTGCTCCCTGGTGCAGCCCTCATACACTATGGCACACCTGTGCAATATTCAGCCTTGTTGCGCTGGTGCATGCCGCCTTGCGTAACCTTTGAATATCGCACTCAGTGCACCATGGCGCAGTGGATTTGCACTGCGCAGGTCTTTCGCTGGCCTCTGGCGCATTTCTGAATATCCCACCCTGGGTCTTTTTTCCTTAGAGATGAGGCAAAGAGGTGACCTAATAGCCATTTTTAAGTCTCTTAAAAAAAAAAAAAAAGTGATTTAAGGCAATGCCTTGCTATTGATCTGGAAGACAATAGTAGAGATACTAGGAGTCATAGCTTCAGATTAAGGGGGAATATTTTAGGACAACTAAAAGGAAGAATTGGTTCACATATAGGGTGGTGACTCACTGGAATGCCTTTCCAGAGAAGGTTGTATACAGTTCCAGTTTAACTACATTTATAAACAGACTAGATATGCACTTACAAAGGGGTGGATTTGTCAGTATCCTCCAGTAACCTCGTGCAGACAGGCTAGAGGGACTTTTTTTTTTTGCTTTCTCCTATTGTTTTTATCTTACGTTCTTATAATCGATTCTAACACTTTTGCAGATACTGAAGTTAAACTTATTGGATGGTAATTTTGTACTTCGCTTTTCCACCTTTTTTTAAAGATGGGAATAACTACAACTTTTTTCCAGTTAGTTGGTACCTCCTCAGTTGCCATCAATTTGACATTACTCGGTGTTACCACCTAGGTGGGGGATATTAGCCTTCCCTTTCAAGTAGGTAATCATCCGGTGCTTTTTTAAATTGTACTTTATTGCTTAGTTCTGTTATGTGGTTAGGGAGAACATTCCACATTTCAGAGACACTAATTGTAAAAAAAAAAAAAAAAGTGTCTACGCTTGTTTGTTGTGGATTTTGGAATGAGAATCTTTCTTGTGGGATCTCAAGTTTGCTGTTTTGTTAACCTGAACAATTTTACATCCCTTCTTAAGATCCTGATCATTAAGAATGCTGTACAGCAAAAGCAGATCCCCTCTATCTCTCCCGAGTTGGAGATCATAGATCCTAAGGTCCTTTAGCCTGTCTGGAAAGGGCAAGTTGATGAGTCTCAGGATAAGCTTAGTGGTTCGACATTGCAGGCTTTCGGTAATGTTTTTGTCTTTTACAAGGTAGGGGGCCCAGAATGACACAGCATAGTCCACGTGAGGTCTGATGAATGCTTACTAAAGTGGCATAATGCAGGCTTCATTCCTACACAAGAAAGTTCTTTTAATGGCATTAATAATTTGGTTTCCTGTAAGCGCAACACTCCTGCATTGATCACCTGCTGTTGACTGGTTGTTTATTATGACCCGAGTCTTTTTCAGTAATTACTGACTTAATTTTACTTCTGCATAAAAAAAATACATGGTGTTTGGATTTTTGCCCCATGTGAATGACTGAACATTTATCTGTGTTAAATTCCATTTCATTTGAATAAGCCCATTTTTCAATTGAGGGGCCGGGTCCACGGCCATAGTAGAACCCAGGTCAAGGGCTGGTTTCTTTCCCAGTCCCAGGTGCAGCTTCAGTTGGTTGGCTTGCGAAGTGTCGGCCACCAGCCAGGAGGGGCCGGGTCCATGGCCATAGTAGAGCCCAGGTCAAGGGATGGTTTCTTTCCCAGTCCCAGGCACAGCTTCAGTTGGTCAGCTTGCAAGGTGTCGGCTCCCGGCTAGGAGGGACCAGGTCCATGGTCATAGTAGAGCCCAGGTCAAGGGCTCGTATCTGCCTTGATTGGTATAATTAAAACTTGCTGTTCTAAAAAAATTTAACAGAAACAGTTATTGAATTTATCAGCAAGTTGGTATGGGTTTGATAAAGATACACTGTCCTTACGACAGGGCCACTAGTGTTTTCACTGTTTTTCAATAAGTTGATTTAACTGAAAATTATTTTTAATTTTTCTTAGCATTTTTTTGTTAGAACCAGCTCTGCATTTTGTTTTGCCCTTTTTTTTTTTTTCGCTTTGACAAAGTGCAACTTTATATTTATCCCAGTCATTGCTGGTCTTGAACTTTAAATATTTCTTATATGATTCGGTCTTGCACTTTATCATTTTCCTAACCTTTTTATTGTACCATTTTGTCTTTAGGCCCTTATTATTGTATTTCTTTATCTTTTTAATGTTGTATTCACATGTGCTTAAGATATGAAATTTGATCATATTCCATGTTTCTTCCACTGATAGGGAATGTAATTCTTTCTAACAGTTTACCTCATTCAGTTCTCTAAGGATTTATTTGGTGTTTACAGTGATATATAGGTAGATTTCTGTGATCCCAACTGACTTGGAAACTGTAGTATTGATTGTAAAGTATACAGAATTATGGTCGTTGTCAGCAATGAGTTCTGCTATTGTACATTTAGAAACCCTTAAGGTTTCTGATTTCAGGACTAAATTTATTGTGTTATCCTTGTGTGTAGGGCCTTTAACTACCTGTTCTAAGTTTAGTTGAATGCAAAGGTCCAAAGATTCTCATTCAGAGAAGCCTCTGGCAGTATTATTTTCCCAGTTTGTATCAGAATAATTAAAATCACCAGTGATCATGACTTTACCCAGTTAAATGGCCTTTTCAAATTCTTTAGGTATTTCTTTATCAGAGGATTATCTGTGTTAGGGGGTCTGTAACAAAGGCCAAATATTATTCCCTGAGATTTTTTGTTAATAATTCTGAACTGTAAGGACTCAGTAGCAGCAGTGGGATATTTAAAGGGAAATGTCCACATCAGCAAGCCCCACACCTCAGTGTGGGGCACCCCCCCAATTAGCATTTTCACCCACTGTATACAAAATTGCAGTACCTGCTTCTGAAGAAATTGCAGTACCTGCTTCTAAAGAAATTTTCTTTTGTCTGGCTCATCCTGCCATCACTCCTGCTGGCATTTCAAATGCAACACCTCTAGTGGTGCATCCCACAATGGCCTGCAGCTGACATCTGAGCCAGAGAACAGTTGCGGGAGCATGTATGGTACTAGCCTATGGACGAAGCAATTTATAGCTCCAGTTTGCTACTTGGAGATCTCGGTGCTATACCGAGATCAAGTATAGACTGGCAGTCGATCAGCCAGTCTATACTTGATCTCAGTATAACACAGAGACCTCTAAGTGGCAAACCAGAGCTGTGAATAGCTCCATCCACAGGCTAATACTATACATGCTCCCTGGCTCTGACGTCAACCATGGGCGATTGTGTGATGTGTCACTAGAGGTGCTCCATTTGAAATGCTGGTGGAAGTGACAGCAGGATCAACCAGATAAAATGAAATTTCTTCAGAAGCAGGTATTGCAATTTTGTATGCAGTAGGTGAAAATGCTAATCGGTGGGTTCCCCAGCTTGCTGATGTGGACGTTTCCCTTTAATTATTGGACTAATATCTGTGAATAATGTTTTTTCTGAAATATATATGGCTGTACCTCCTCCTTTTCTGTGTACTAGATCTAGCCTTACTAAATTGAAACCCTGAATATTTTTACCCGAGGTGTCAGTTTGCGTCCACCAAGTCTCAGTGATGAGAATTATATTAAAACACTATTTTGCAATAATAATTTCTAAGTTTTCCATTTTATTGTTAAAGCTTCTTGCATTGAATAAAATGCATTTTATTTCTTTGTTATGACATTTCTTGTCTTCAGGGATCTGGCTACAGTAATTTTTACTACTACTACAGTGCAATCTCAGTCTAATGAACCCATATTATATGGACATTTTCCTATCTAATGACTGGTAGAATGTCTCTGAAGTGAATACGCATTGAACGTTTTAATTCCAGTTTTAAGCACTCACTATTATCTGAAGTAATTTTATGTCTTCCAAGCAGTCTGGATAATTGAGATATTGTACTGTTTTGGGTTTGGAAACCACTGGTTGTAAATACAGTGCCCCTCTCCCCAACAGTCAATTTAAATTAATAGGGAATTTAGAATACGGTTTTAAAAAAACTCTGCAGCCACCTTACACTCTGGCAACTGCCAGATTTGTTTCTATAGCCAGAGTGGAGTGGTGGCTAGTGAATCTAGCTAAGAAGGTACCAAAAATTATGCAATTTCCAAAAATCTTGAAAAAAAACCCATCAAACTGAAGCAGACATGTAAATGCAAAAAATACATACAAATGTTAAAAGCAAACCTAAACTTTAAAATTGTAGAGAAACTGCAATAGTAATGCTCAAGCAACCTTAATAAAAGGAACTGATTCTTGTGAGAACCTATTTTCAGGTTCTGGAAAGGGAGACAGGGTGGGAAGTGTAACCACAGTGACGATCCCCTAAGAAGAAACAACATTACTACAGTATTTTTTTCTTCTAACTCCAGGAATCCCTCACATAATGGTTACACTCTAAGCAGACTATACAGCAGTACATTGGGAGATTGGGTCTACAATGTACTCAGGAAAAAGGTTCTGCAAGACAGTATTTCCAAAGTTGGCATCCCTTCTGAACTGTATGTCCAGACAATAGTGCTTTGTGAAGGTGCTCACTGTTTCCTGGTAGCTGCTTTGCAAAAGTCCATTGGTTGAATGCCCCTTATGGATGCCAGACAGGCAGAAGTACTCCTAGTGGAGTGGGCCCTTAAGCCTCTGGTTAGTACTTTTCCAGCTTTTTCATAACACCGCTGTACCCAAGAGACTGTCCAGTGAGAAATAGTCTTAGTTGCTGTTTTACCTTTGCCAACCTTGCCATAGGTAACAAAAAAACTAAGTGATTTTGGACTTGAACTCTTTTGTCCAGTCCATGTATATACCCATAACTCTTTTCAGGTCAGGGCTGTGCAGTTTTTGCTCACATGGAGTAGAATGTTCTGGATAGAGCACAGGAGGTATTATTGACTGTTCACGTGGAACTCAGACACCACTTTTGGTAGGAATTTCCTGTTGGTTCTAAAGACAGCCATATCCCTGTAGAAGATCATATAATTTGGCTGTGTGCAGAGGGCTTACAGTTCATTCAACCTCCTAGCAGAGCTCATGGCAATCAGGACTATGGTTCTCCATTTGACATACTTCAGGTCAGCAGTGTCCATAGACTCAAATTGAGCCTCCATGAGCTGGGCAAGGCAGACATTAAAATCCCCTGGAGGGACTTGGTCCCTTACCAGTGGCCACAAGTGGCTGAGGCCTTCAAAAAAAAAAAGAAACTACTGAAAAGGGCTGAGAGGCCAGTGACTTTCCCTTGCCTGCTCATATGTAGGCTGACACTACTGTCAAGTGCACATTTAGTGTTGAAGGCCTTAAGCTTACAGACTGCAGGTGTACCAGGTATTTCAAGTCTATAGGCAACCCTGCCTCTATTGGGATTATTCTTCTGGGGGTACACCAGTAAGAAAATATCTTCCATTTAGAGGAGTACATTTTTGTGGTTGCTGGTTTCCTTGAAGCTTTAAACACCTTCAGAACTTTCTCTGAGAGATTTCATCCAGAGTATTCTAACTCCTCAAGAACCATGCCCTCTGGCATAGTGTCTTGGGGTTTGGGAATGCTATCCTGCCCTGAGATAATGTCAGCAGATTGTGACTCAGTGGCAGGCTGGCTGAAGACTTGCTAGACAGGGCCAGCAAAATTGAATACCACGTCTGTCTGGCCCAGTTTGGAGCTAATAGGATCATTGTTGCAGATTCCCTCCTGAGTTTCAGGAGGACATTCTGGATGAGTAGAAATGGTGAAAAGGCACACAGGAACCTCCCTGTGCAGTCTAAGACCAGGGTATCCTCTGGTACTGTCCCTCTGGCTGGTGGTCTGCAACAAAATTGTGGGAGCTGCCCATTTTCCCAAGAAGTGAACAGGTCTAGTTTGAGAGTGCCCCCACCTTCTGAACACTATGGCCAGAACCTGTTAGTTCAAGGCCCATTCATGATTCTCCTGACTGTACTTCAGGAATCTGCCAGAGGATTGTCTTTGCCTGGCAAGTGCACTACGTAAATGTTTGGATCTAAGGTGTTTACCTGGTCCTAGATCCTCACTGCTTCTGTACACAGTTTTGAGGATCTTGTTCCTCCCTGCTTGTTTACACAGTACATTGTTGTGGTGTTGTCTGTTTTGATTTGGGCAGACTGACCCCTTAGTTGGGAGAATGCTTTCAGCACTGCCCCGAGCTCCAGGAGGTTAATATGTTCCATTGATTCCTATTGGTTCCATGTGCCACTCACCATGAGATCCTGTAGGTTAGTGTCCCACCCCAGAAATGGAGCATCTGTAATAAGAACACTTGCTGATAATTACTGAAAGAAGGAAATGCCCCCTCTGTGGTTGCTTTCTTCCTTGCATTACTCTAATGACTTTACCAATACTTTTGTCACTGGCACTAGCTTTGACAGCAGATCCCATTTTTGAGACCAGTTGTCTCTTAAGTGGTGCTGGATATCTCTTATTTGGAACCTGGACCATAGAACCACTGCTGTGGATGCAGCCATGTGTTCTAGTAATTGCTGGAAATGCCTTGCAGGTCTTGGCTGACCCGCTGTGAAGGACCCTATTGTTGCTGTCAAAGCTGCAACTCTGGCCTGTGGTAGGAAGACCTTCCCCAGCAGGGTTTTCAGTTCTGCTTCTATGAAGTTCAGTACTTGAATAGGTTCTAGCAGGGATTTCTGCAGGTTTATCAATAATCTGAGAGACTCCAAAGGGCTCTTTACAGTTTGAAATTAGAATCTTGTCTCCTGTTCTGTTCTCCCTGAGACTAGCCAGTCATCCATGTGGGGACTCCCCCCCCCTTTTGTCAATATCCTAGGTTCTGAGGTGAGGCCAAAGGGTAGAGCTGTGATCTGGTATTGGCAATTCCTTATCTTGATCCTGAGATATTTTCTGTGTGATAGCCTAATTGTGATACAAAATGGGGGGGAGGGGGACATGGTGGTGTAGCCAGTGCAGGCAGTGGGGGATGCTAGATGCCAGGGACTTCTTGTATGAAACTGCGGCATGCAGTCAGAGAGTGGGCATCCCACTGGACACCAGGGAATGGTTTAGTCTGAATGGGGCCAGGGATCGGAGGGTGGGAGCTACCACCAGGGACTGTTTTCTTTTTAACAAGGCCAGGGATCGGAGGATAGGGGTACCACTGACCACCAGGGAATGATTTATTTCTTTTTTTGTATTATTTATTTATGCACCTCCCCTGTGTCCTGACTAGCCTCTCCTTCCAGCCACCAGAGATCAGTGTCACCTCCGGCAACCCCCTTCGCCACCTGCCAACCCCATATTGCAGCCCTGCCCAGGGTAACCCGACATTTCCCGTCATTGGGTGAGTCCTCTCCCTTTTGAGAGAATTAGCCTTGTGGCTTACCTGCTTGGCCCTGGGTGCTGCTGAGGTCAGTCCCAGCTGTCAGTGGGCTCCGTAGCTGCGATGCTCCGGGCAGCTGCCATCCTTTCAGTCGAGACGACTTTTCTTGTTTTTTCCTCCGCCTCGCTCCACCAAGTTCTCGGCTTTGTGAGTGGCATTCATGAGCAGAGATGTGCAGGGGGCATGTTGAGGCCTCACGTTCCCCAAGCACATGCCCAATCCACCCAGAGGTGCCAAGGCAGACCCCACCCCTGGGAAGCATCCAATGGATGCTTGTGCATCCCCTCCCTGCTGGTCTCCGCTCCTGGTACCCGGGCTCAGGGCATGAACCAGGGTTGCCAGCATGCCAAGCGAACCCCTTCACTCGGTGCCATGGAGCTGGCTATGATTTATTATTAATGGGGCTGGGGATCAGAGGATGAGAGGACCACTGGACACCAGGGAATGAGTACTTCTGTATGGGGACGGGCAATTGATGTGGGTTGGGCTGGATGCAGGGGTGCAAACCTGCCACTGCTTCCCATGCAAATGAGCCCATAATGGGCATGCACATGGCCCTTTAGTACCCTGCATGCCCAATGAGCTCATTTGCTTGGTGCTGACTGAATATTGTGCCGGGGGCTCCTGGCACAATTGGGTCTGGGGACACTGTTCCCTACACTTTCAGCATCCATTGCAGGGTGGGACTACTTGACTTAGCACTGTGCTGACATTCCCGTATTTTTCAGTTGGATAGCACCCGTGCATTATACGACTGAGTACAGCATCCTTGGGGTCATGGGCAAGTGCAGTGCAAACCTTCGTGCTCCACTTTTACCCCTTTTATATTGGGCCCAAGGAGTCTTTCTTTCTTTCTTTCTTTCTTTCTTTCTTTCTTTCTTTCTTTCTTTCTTTCTTTCTTTCTTTCTTTCATCTTGGATTACAATACCTCTCAGCACATAGTGGCTCTTTTACGGAGGTTCTATGTCAGAATTGGGGATGGGTGACAAAACATACAAAGAAGGCAAAATACGAAGCAGCTACCAAAAAACAGTCAAGCAATACAACATTTCAAACAAAACAATCCAGCAATAAAGTATTTACATTGCAAGTAGGAGAAAAGTCAAACATTTGGAAGGTGAACCAGTTGTAAAAGTGAGAGGAGAAAATACTGAGATCACAAAGGAAATAGATGAATGCAGCCAAAAGGCCTTGTCACACCTGTAGGGAGAACAGGATACTGGTAGGGGGGCAGGATGAGTAGTGCTGGGGAGAGAGAAGAGAGGGATGGCAGGTGAGGATGGGGAAGGGAGTTGGGAATAGGGGAGGAATAGAGGGCAGGGAGAGGGAGGGAGGGATGAGCTGGAAAATTAAGGTATGAAGGTAGGCATGCGGGCCACCAGGTAGTGGTGGTAACTAGGAGAAGCAGTCACAGGTGCTAATAGCCATGAGATGCTGAGGGAGCTTTTGTTTGTATGGACCTACCTTTAGTATGGTAGTTATATCTCTGGGAAGTGCATTAAATCAAAGAGGTGCTCTATAAGCAAACAATCGCTGTCCTTGTGTTGTCCGACATCTTGGAACAAGGAGCTGTTGGTTAGCTGAGCTACGGGTGTGCTAGGAACTGCAATGCAGGTTTAGAAGGTCTTTGACACCAGGGGGCAAGAGCCCAAGAAGTGCTTTTTTAGTTAGCAAGCAGGTTTGGTATTTGATTCTTCCGCTTAGCTGTAGCCAACCTGTTTGGACATATAGATTGCATGGGTGGGTGAGGCATGCGGCACCAGTGAGAAGTCTGAAAGTTTTATTTAGTGCCATGGTAATCCTTCAGAGGGATGAGGTGGGGGCTGAGCCATATATTGCCAGACCGTAGTCGATGATAGATATGACAGAACTAAATATTTCAAGTCTGAGGGCTTCAGGTGTGAAGCAATGCTTATGTCTACGGAGCAAACCAATCTATTGCAACTATAGCAGAAGTACTGCTAAAACAATAATGTTCTGTCCCAGTTGGGAAGGTCCATTTGTTGTTAAAGAAAAACTATCACCTATAGCTTACTAAATTAAAATAAAAAAGATCACTGGTTAAATTGTACTGAAGTGGGTTCATATTTAATTCAGAAAATATTCACGCAAACAAAAATGGTATATCTTAAGTGACAATGAAAGTGATGCTCATCGATGAAAAATGCTAATTCGCTGTATTGTAGCTGATGATTTGCTAATACGTGACAGGACTTGCATTTCCTGTGCAGACATTTTATATATTTAAAATATTCCACATTATGGCCTATGCATAAAGATTTTGTTCAGTGAAAATGTGAAAAGAAATCCTATGAAAGATAAGCTTTATATGTGATTACCATGGGTATCAAACATAAATGCTGTGTTTACAAGACTATAATATAAAAATATTGCACTCATAGAATTGTACACTAGTGATTGATAATGCCATATACTGTATGACGTTGTTCCTCAGCATCATTGCTACACTGTATAACAATATGATGTGTATTAAAGTAACACCCAGGATTGTTTTCTTTATTATTATTATTATTGACTATTTTCAATGCAAAATATGTTAGTTGATGTGGGAGGTAGGTTGGGACAGATTACATTTTCTTTCAAATTTGCTGTCCCAGGCTGGAGAGCAAGTAGAATGAGGACTGCAGAGCTTTTTTGATGAAAAAGTCTGTTTTTGGTAACAACCTTCCCTCCCCACTCCCTATACCCCCCCCTTCCCACCCCACTTGCCCATGACATGCCTACAGTACTTATCAAAGGACTCTTACATCTCAATCTTCTTCACACTTTGATGCTAGAGGAACTGCCACTCCTGCTCACTATGACTCCTCCAATGATGTTTACTGTATAAACTTTAGCTCATTACCTTACATCCATATATCTGTATCCATGCAATTGTATTTAAAGGGCACTACCTCCTGTTGAACCTATTGCTATGTTCTGGTGCAAGTATCTTGTCACATGTAATAGTTATATGTTATTATGGTGCTATTATTACTATGTAATTGTTATGTACATTCACTCAACCTGTTGTCTCAACCTTGTTGGCAATTGTTTTGCCCCAAGTCCATCTTATAAATGAGCTTGTCTCAATGATGTTCCACGTGGCAAAATAAAGATTTATTTTGATTCATTGACTGACTGAACAACAAAAGGGCTAGGTTCCCTTTATCTAAAAGACTTTTATGTTTTGGGTGCAAACAGTGGCAAGCCAAAGTCAAATACTCCCTGCCAAGCATTTGGCCATGATAACAATGCAAGTAGTGGTGAATACAAATAACTAGTTCAGACTCGTTTTCTGGGGGAGGTTGGCTCTTAGATCAATGAAATGTCTAGGGGTATAATGACACAGAGATAGGGCCAACGATGCAGGGGAGTGGGCTGGCCTACTGAATGTATGTCTGTCTTGTTTTTACTCTGAGTAAGTTAGTTATTGTTGGGTCATTGAACTTTTAACATCACACATTCAAATCTGCCATAACTCACAAGATCCCAGGTAGGGGTAAGCTTCTACTTAGAATTTATTGAGAAATAGTGAGTGTTATTCTGTGTGATTGCTATCTTTTCAAATTTTTTTTTTATTTCTGTAGTGTATTGTATTCCTCATAGTCTTCAGCGTGTACAATCCTGTAACATATGTAAATATCATGGAGTATTAAATTGTATCTTTATATACTCCATTTTCTGTAAAAGGCATAAAAAACCTGAGATAATTGTCAAGTTTGTGATCCATTTTTAAAGGGACTGGATGGCTAATAAGCTATCTAAACCAAAGTGTTCTCCGCTGTGACAGAATGCCATTTGAGAAAGGTCACTGTACTATATGAGCAGTGGTTGTGGTGAATTCTGACCTAAAGATACCCTGAGTGAGAGTCTACCTGGGTTGTGGCAGCATATTAAGGTAACCTTGCAGGTGTCCGAAGGGTTGTGAGAACTGGTAGCAGTGCAAACTGAGTTCTGGAAGCGAACCTGTCTGGGACAGTGATGGTCATATCACCTCACAGTTCCCAGTAGGCCTCTTTCTCTTGCTCAGTCCTTTGCCACTGAAACATACTGGACTGCCACTGTCATCATGATCTCCCCTTTAGTAACAGCTCAGATCCCGGTGCTCTGCTGACCCTTTTCCACCAACTTCATCCCTTATACTTCTTTGCTCTGGGTAGGACACAATGTACTCTCTCTCTCTCTCTCTCTCCAAGACTTACTATGCACCCCTTTATCTAGATACCATTCCCTTAGAGATGCAGACACAAACAACCAGTCACTCCAGACTTTAGATAATTTATTACTAAACACTGGTTGTCAAAATACAGCAGTAATATTTAGGTATTTACGCATAGTCAAACAACAGTACACATACAGGATTATAAAAGAACACTTATGCAGGTAAACCCTTCTGTCTTCCTTGCCAATTACAAGGTCTTCTTACCTTACTGCCCACACTATGCTTTGTTTCTTGAAGTCTTACTCTACAGGTGCACAGTCAGCTCTCTCCTTTGGACCCACTAACATAGATACCTTAGTGAAAAGAGACTGACAAGAACTGCGTTAAAACATTTATACCCTCTCCCTCTTTTCTGGAGCTTTGGTCAGTTGAGGCTGTGCCCAAATTTATCCAGCTGGCTGAAACTGCTTCAGACCTGGTATTTGGGTGACACCTACTTTCTGATATTATATGACCCCTGCATCTCAGGGATCCAACTTCTTCTTGAAGCTTGTTCATCATCAGAAAGAATGCACCTAGGTGCAGTCGAGACATAATGTCTCTGAGCCTTTGTTTACTAATGACTGCATCCCCCTTCCTGGAAGCCTCAACAATGATGGTCCAAACACCATTTGAGAAACCCTGCTGTGCTGCTGATTATCTCCTGAATAGGTCAGTTTTGTCATCATTGACTAATGCGTCCTGGTCACCACTTCTACACAAGGTAAAATGCAGTTACGTAAGAACTTACCGTAACTAACAGTAGATCTTCGAGAACAGCTCTTGCAGCAGGTTACACCATTAGGACTGAAGCTGTCAGGCGTCAGGACCCCACAGAAATTTTCTAGCTAGCAGTCTTCAGCGGGGACAGCCTCCAATGTCGGTCCCGCCATAATCCCCAGTTCTGCCGCCGGAGACTCCCAGCCGCTGGCTGACATCAGAAGAGGAGACCGAGGATCCGCCATCAGATGGCCAAGATTAGAAAGAAATGGTTCCATCCTGAATGATGGAATTTAGGCTATAACCTATCTCCTCCAAAAGGGGGAATGGTGGGCGGGAAGGTACCTGCTGCAAGAGCTGTTCTCGAAGATCTACTGTTACGGTAAGTTCGTACGTAACTGTACTATCTTACTTCGAGATACAGCTCTTGCAGCAGATTACACCATTAGGACTGATTCCCAAGCAATGGTGACAATTTTACACCATCGGGAGGAGGAAAGATGAAGATTATGACCCTGTCTGAGCCTAGGACAGAAGTCCCTGGAGGACGGCTAGGTCGAAACCTGCCCTTTGCCTTGAAGCGATATCCAGGCTGTAATGCCTAATAAAGGTAAGCACTGAGCTCCAGGTAGCTGCAGCGCAAACAGCTGAAGTGGAAACATTCTTCAGTGCTGCAAAAAAGGTGGCCACTCGTCTGGTAGAATGACCCTTGACCACGCCTGGCAAGGGTTTGTTCCACTTGTTATAACTGAAAGAGATACACTGAATGAGCCAACGTGAAAGGGATTGTTTAGAAACAGGGTCTCCCTTCATCCTCTCAGCAAAGGAGATAAACAGCTGATCCGCTTTCCAGTAATGTTTGGTTCTGGTCAGATAATATCTGAGACACCTGTGAACGTCTAGGGTGTGAAGCAGTGCTTCTCCTCATTTGGAGTACTTGGGGAAAGTATACTGGTAAATCGATATCCTGATTAAGGGTAAGGGCTGAAACCACCTTAGGCAGAAACTTAGGATTTGTCCTCAGGGATACCCTGTCCTGGTGAAAAATTTAAATAGGGTTCTTTGCACATGAGTGCATGTAATTCGGAGATTCTTCTCGCTGAAGTAACTGCAACTAAAAACAACGTTTTCCAAGACAGAAAACGTAGCTCGCAATCCATGGCTGGTTCAAAAGGTGGCAGTGTAAGCTGCTCCAGGACAAAAGGCAAGTCCTAAGGAGGAACAGGATCCTCAACAGGTGGCCTAAGGTGGAGGACCCCCCTTAAAAATGCATGAATAGTGTCCAATTGAGCCACCATACGATGGCCTATGGGGGCATGATAAGCTGAGATTGCACAAAGGTGCACTTTGATCAAGGAGTAAGCTAGCCCAGGTTGGAAAAGGGAAAGCAGGTACTCCAGAACCAGCTTCTCAGGACAGTCTAGGGGCGAGAAACCACACGTTTTAGCCCACAAGCAAAACCTGCACCACTTCATGGCATATGTTGCATGTGTTGCTGGTTTTCTAGCGGCAGAAAGTACGTCTGCCACCTCTTGCGAGACCCCGTGCCGCATCTTGGCTATGTCTCTAGGAGCCAGGCATGTAGGTTCAATGAATGTAAGTCCGGGTGGACTAGTGAACCCTCCTCCTGGGACAACAGATGGGAACAGATTGGCAAAGGAAGTGGAGGTTCCCGAGATAGCTGATGCAGTAGCGGAAGCAGATTTGCCTGGGCCAGAAATGCACTACCAAGATAAGCATCGCGTGCTCCCTGTGAAGTTTGAGAAGAACTCTCTGGATCAACGGGAAAGGAGGGAAGGCATAGAGGAATCTGCCCGCCCATGAGAGTGACAACGCATCTCACCAGAAAACACCAGGCTGTGGATCTAGCGAGCAAAAATTGGGCAGTTTTGCGTTTGATGGGGACGTGAATAGATCTAATTCTGGAGTGCCCCATCTGTGGAACAGATCCTCTGTGACCTCCTGTAGAAGTTCCCACTCATGGACTCTGGCCTGGGAATGACTCAGGCTGTCTGCGATGGTATTGTCCACCCCAGGGACGTGAACTGCAATAAGGTTTGCGCCGTGTCGAATTACCCATTCCCACACTCTCATGGCCTCCCTGCAAAGTGGGTAGGAGTGTGTGCCTCCTTGTTTGTTGAGGTAATACATCACCGCAGTATTGTCTGTTAGCAACAGGAGAGTACTTGGTGGAATCTCTGACTGGAAGGCTTGCAGGGCATAAAGGAGCACCCTCATCTCCAATATGTTGATGTGGAGATGAGATTCCTGGGTTGTCCATGTTCCCTGAGACCTCACCTCATTCAAGTGTGCTCCCCACCCCAGCCCTGAGGCATCTGTGGAGAGTGTTACCATTGGGGACGGCGCTGTGAAGGGAACCTCCACGGAGAGGGTTCCCAGATCTAGCCACCATTGCCAGTCCTGAACCACAGCCTTCGTGATTCTGTCTGGTTGCTGCAGATGGTCTTGCCTTTGGTCCGACTGCACCCTTAACATCCACTAGGTTACCCGCATGTGGAGTCTTGCCATCGGGACTGTTGGAATGGCCGCAGCCATGTGTCGGAGCAGGCAAAGGACCAGCCTGGCCGGGACGGTCTTCTTCGCTGACATATCCCTTATGAGGGACCGAATGCATTCCGCTCTGTCCTCGGGAAGAAAGGCTTTTCCCTTGATGGTGTCCAGAACTGCACCAATAAACTGCAGTTTCTGGGATGGCACCAGGAGAGACTTCTCATAGTTGATAAGGATGCCCAGAGACTGAAAAAGGATCTGGGTACTCTGAATGGCCATCAGTAATGCCTCCTTGGAAGGGGCCATGAGAAGCCAATCGTCCAGGTACGGGAACATGTAGTGGCCCTGTCTCCTCAGAGATGCTGCCACGACTGCCATGCACTTGGTAAATACCCGAGGTGCTGATGACAGCCCAAAGGGAAGCACCCGGAACTGATAGTGGTGGCTGAGAAACTTGAAGCGTAGGAACCTCCTGTGTGCTTGAGCAATAGGGATGTGCAGGTAAGCATCCTGCATGTCCAGGGAAGCCAAGAAAGTGTCTTTCTTCAGCATGGGGATTAGACCTGGAAGGGTCACCATGCGGAAGCGCTTGTAGACGACTGACAGATTGAGGTCGCTGAGGTCCAGAATAGGACGGAGGTCCTCTGTTTTCTTTGGAACCAGGAAGAAGTGCGAATAGTATCCTGCTCCTCTCTGGTTCCCTGGAACGTGCTCCAAAGCTTCCTTCTCTAGTAGTGTGAACACTTCCTGCTGTATAAGCAGGGCATGCCAACCCGAGTAGCGGGAAAGCTGAGGAGGCCTTGTGGGCGGGTTGTCTACAAATTCTATATAATGGCCTTTTTCGACCAACTGTAGCACCCACCTGTCGGTGATCGACCGCCACCCTGGAAGGTGGTCCGTGATACGACCCCCGACCTTCATTTCCCATTGATCCTGAGGAGGGGCAGGGGCCGGGAAGGAGTCATGCTGTGGCAGCATTGGGTCTTGCAGGTCAGGCTGACTTTGTGACTCATTGGCCTCTGCCTGAGGATGTCTTAGCCTGGGCTTTTCGGGTGAAGGAGCCCTTTCGTTGCTGGCTGGAACGTGGTTGTTGCCTTTGGGTCTGGCTGGGAAAATGACTCTGGTTCCTATGAAAGGAACTAAGTCCAGACCTGTACATAGCATGGACAGATCTAACCGCCTTCCCGGCTTCCTGCAATTTGGTGATCACCTTCTCCAAGGCTTCACCAAACAGAACTTCGCCATGGTAAGGGGCGTCCATGATATTCTTCTGGACATCCGGGGTAACTCCGGAAACACGGAGCCACGAGTGTCTCCGGAGACGCATGCCTGAGGCTGCAGCTCTGGCCAAAGAGCCCGCAGAGTCATATGTGGCTCTAAGCACCTGGGCCCCCACGTCCGAACCCGTATGGAGGAGTTGCAACAGCTCCTCCTTTTGGCCACGGTCTGGCAATTTTTCAACTAGGTTTTGTCCCTGTTCCCACAATGCATTCTGGAACTGAACCATGTGGGTGAGGTAATTTAACGACCTAATGGTGCAAGTCGTGGCCACGTACGAGCGCCTGCCCAGGACGTCCAACTGTTTGAACTCCGGGTCCGGTGGCTGTGTGCTCAAGTGCTGCAGTTTCTGAGACTGGTCATGAGAGGCTGTAATGACCAGGGAGTCCGCCAGTGGATGGTTCGCCAGGTACTGGTCCTCCCTTTGGGGCCTTGTACAGGCGGTCAGCCTTCTTCGGCACTGCCGGAGTTGAATGTGGACGCTTCCACGCAGCCTTGGTGATGTCCACAAAGGTGTCCACCAAGGGTGGCACTACCACAGGCTTGGGGTCTTTTTGCCAAAGGTAGCGGGCAAGGCGTAGTCTCTTAGGGTCAAGCTCTTCAGCGTCCCACCCCATGTTCTCCTGAATGTGCCTCATTATCTCGGTGAACGAGGGGTCATCCAGACGGGACCTGGGATGGTCGTGTGGGTCCAGAGGAGGGATGCTGAGTGGAGAAGAGGATCTGGAGCATGCAGAGGTGTCAGATCTGGAGTCCTCCTCGAACGAGGTACTGTATACCGACGCCGTCTGGGTCTCTTGGTGCTGGGTAATCCTGAAGTAGATCTTGAAGGAGGCCTTCTCCTCTCTGAGATCTGCCCCTAGGAAGGGATGCCGGCTCCTTGGGGGTCGATGCCCGTCCTGCTGACCCCCCTGGGTGGTGGAGGGTGCGCAGGCATTGGAGGGGCAGCAGGCATAGGAGGAGGTTATGTGGTGACCACATCCTTTTTGATGGTGTCCCACCAGAAGGTGAAGAGCTCTTTCACCTCTGTCAAATTTAAGCCCAACGACGGTCCGGGCGCCGGAGGCCTGTTGGGGCCAGGCGTCTGGTCTCCAGGGGTCTCCCATTCTGGGGAGGATTCCCGTGGGAGCTCGATGGGTCCGGGATCTCCCACCTGGTCTTTGGGCTGGGTAGAGTCCTCCTCAGATGATGCCTTCCGACCGACGTCGGTAGGCGGTGGTGTGGTCCTTCTTTCTGCGGTAGCCAATGCCAGTCCCCCAGCCGACGTCCTCGAGGGCGAACGCCTGACCGGCGATGGGTGACGTATGGTAGCCAGTTCCCGGGAGTGCCTATGTAGCTTGGCCGACGTTGGATCCGACGTCCACTTCAGGGAGATCAGCTCCTTAGTCTTGTGCTGGGGTGGCGGCGGTTGGGTGACAGACCTGACATCAGAGTCCGGACGACGGGTGGAAGACTTATGGTGCACGCCAGACCTAGACGAGGCCTTAGATGGAGTGGATGAAGATACAAGCCTGGAGGTCTTGACAGGCTGCAGAGAGGAGGAACCACGAGCCAACCTGACGAGAGCCGGAGGAGGCTGAGAGCGAGCCCTCGAGAGAGAGCAGTCAGACCTGGATCCGGAGCTGCGGAAGTCCGAGGCCCTGGAAGGGGATCTGGGTCTCTCCTTCTCCCGGTGCTTTTCGCGGTGCTTATGGGACTTCCCTGATGACTCCCTCTTGGAGGAATGGTCTCGATCCATAGCTTTAAGTTTTTCTTCGAGGAGGAAAGCTTGAAGGGCCTTCTGGCGGCAGATCCTTGTACTGTGTTGAATCCCTGGCAGAAGGAGCAGGCCTGGATGTCGTGGTCTGGGCCCAGGCAGCAAACACAGGCCAAGTGAGGATCCTTGAAGGGGATCTGTTTGCCGCAGGCACACTTTGACGAATGGCCCTCCAGAGAAGTTGGAGAGGACATCAGACGAAATCCAGTGAAAAAAGAACGGTTGAAGTTTCCTAGTCATCGCACGTTAGAAGATGACCGAGAGGCCGATGCTGCGATGTTGATGGCGGGAAAAGAACTGGGGATTATGGCAGGACCGCCTCCTTATGTACTACGCCTGACGTCAGGGGTGATCCCCGCTGAAGACTGCTAGCTAGAAAATTTCCGTGGGGTCTTGACGCCTGACGGTTTCAGTCCTAATGGTGTAACCTGCTGCAAGAGCTGTATCTCGAAGTAGAATCTAGCAGGTGACAAAATAATTCAAACTACTAGCAAAAAAAGTTGTCTGACCATTACAATGTGCATACCCATACATGTAGTGGATCTGAATGACTTTTGAACTGATAACTTGTTTTCTTAAAATACAATTACACTCCAGTGGGGGTGTAACAAATTGGTTTATCTCATCATATGTTTTTATAGACACAGTTGTTTTTAATTTCAGTTTATTTTTATGGTTTGGGTTTACTTTTGCTACCCGAAGGAGGATACTGTATTCTGTAGTGGCAGAAAATAAGGAATATTTTGGACTTCTGTGACTTTGTTTATAATGCTTTTGAACTAAAGAAGAAGAAGAAGAATCAGCATTTATATAGTGCTTTTCATACATCCAAAGCACTTTACAAGCAATGCTAGACTGGTAGTGAAGTGACTGAATGTGTGGTGGCGGCCATATCGCACATCATCACCCACACACAGCCTGGATAATTGCATGAACCAGTTTATGGGAAGGGGAATGTTGGCCAGGACACCGAGAATGTTCCCTACTCTTTTGCGAAGAGTGCCCTGGGTTCTTTTACTTCCACCTGGACACCCATCAGGATGGGCAGAAGGGACCTCGGTTTAACATCTCATCCCAAGGACGGCACACCCCAGCAGTACAGCACCCCCCAATTCTGCACTCGGATGCCAGCGATTTTTAGGTGCAAGTCCAGTCCCAGTGTGGGACGAGAACCCACGACCTTCTGGTCCAGAGGTGGATGTGCTACCAACTGAGCCACGCTGACACCTAAATATGGAGACAACTTCCAAACTGCTTCCAGACTGTACATGAGTCAGAAAGGTCACATTCCTCTCTTCAACTCCAGACACTGCCTTTCACAGTTCTAACAGTCTGAAGAAAGACAAAACTAGTAAATGTTTTCTTCACATAATTTAAAATTTAAACAAGCTCCTTGTATATGCTATACAGCATTTTAAAGACTTTACAATAGATGCGCAGCACTGATTTGTATACTTCTCAGAGGTGCATTAATGAAGTTATGAATAAAATGTATCACCTACAATCTAATAACTATATCCATCAAGTTTGGACTTTTTGGAACCATCTACTCATAAGGAATCTAAATGTGACTTTTATCAAGAAGTGACACTACATAAAAGAGCTGTAAAAAGTTTCAAGGAAGGTTTAAGTCTAGTATTTAACTTTATGACATCATCAGATTGGTCTCTGTGGTCACCCTGATCACTAAATCTGATGTTACTACTAGGGCATGTCATCGCTGATTCATTCATTGATGAATGATTAAACAGGCAGGCTAAGCTGTTAGCTATGGCAAGGGATGATTTTTTTCTTTTACTGGTCCTGAAAGGTTGAACATTGACAATAGTTCAGGGCATATCCTATGGGTGAATGGGGAAGGGATGATTGCATCAGGAATTCAACTGGGGTGGGGAGAAGGGTGATTTATTTTACTGATGGATGTGATTGTCAGATTCATTTTGAAGACAACTTTTCTGGGACAGTGGGGGGGGGAGGTGGATGCTAGAGGGTGGTGGTTATAACTAATTCTATGTTTGCAGGCTACTCATGAAGCAGCTGCATAGTGATACATAGTGCAACAGCCCAGTAGTGACCGGAAATACACATTCATCTGGACCTTTTTTTTTCCTTTACATTTAACTTGGTCATTCTGTGCCCACATTTTTCAGGATTCCCAAGCTGCCATCATACCTCATACTACACTGCATCTTATAAATGTGACTTGAAATGTGTTTTTATGGTTGATGCTCAAAATCACACTTCAGGTCAGATTTACAGGGTACCTTTTATGTGGTCGTAAAGTGGGGTGGCAACTTGTCCACCCTGCAAATGTGGGGCCAAAATGGGCACAGCTTATGGGTCACTGGTCAGTCAATCTGCTGTTATAGTCTAGCCCACTTAAACAAATACCTTTACAACACAAACCCCACTTGAATAATTTTCTTTCTATACACACACAACTAAAAGTGTCTCACTTTAACATATTGCTTCAGCCCATATAAATGCATATTTATTGTGCTGTGAACCATGCTGTTGTAGCCATCCTTCCCCCCCAATCTGAATCAGCGAGCTGTCACAAATCTCAGAACATGATTAGCACTTAATTGTACTCAATGTGTGTGTGATTGCCTGCCTAAAAACTATTTGTTGCTCCACTCCCCTATTCACTAGCATTACCATCAGCAGTCAGCAACAGTCATTCTCTTTCTGATCTGTCTTCCAAACGGAGACTTAAACTGTGTTACATGGTCACATTTGCACTGGCGTAACCCATGCGCTCGTGTTGCTCCAGTGCAAATGTGACGTCTAGACATATACCCGATCGGGCTAAGACACTCTTCAGATTCTCTGGTAAGCTGGAGATGCCAAGAAGAGCGAGCAGCTTACAGCAGCATAAGTGGCAGCGTGGACTGCCTGCACTGCAGTAACCCAGCAGATGTCTGGCTCCCCTGCGATGCATGGCTCCTCACCGGCACAGATTGCAGCGGTGCAGAGAGGGGCCGTGTAGACACACAAACTGCGGGTGGCAAGTGGTCCAGACCGCACGGCTGCGGTTTGTGTTTCCACTGCTACTGCCATGTAAACATGGCTTTAGAGAAAGAAGAAAGAACTTTCACTAGAAGACAAGGTAAAAGCTCTTAATCTGCTCTCAAACACCAGTACATCAAAAAACTGAGATGGCACATCACTCACCCTGGTGTATCACAGAGTCAGACATGCTGTTTAGTAAAGAATCATAGCCAGGTGTTACAGGAGTACCAGAGCAATGGGATTCTGGCAAGGAAGCAAAAGTTGGGGAAGATATGAAAAAATTATTCACCATAGTAATGTTGTTTCTTCTAATGGAGTCTTGCTGTATTCTGACAATCTGCAATTAGCCTCAGCGCTTGAACTGCCCCGGAGAGGAAAGGGTTAACTCTATGCCAAAGCATAGAATGTTGAGCTCGAGCTCGGTTTTCAAACCTCTGTCCCTGGTATACTTCAGTGTAACCGTCAGATTCTTATGAGCACTAATACTAACTCATGGAATAGAAATTGTTTACATAAAACTTTTAAAAGCCAAAGGCAACAACAAATGGGGTCCGAAAGACTCAGGTCAAGAACCCCCAAAAAAGAAAACTTTATGTAGATAGTGATAATAACCAAACAATGTAATAGAACAAAAAAGCCCAATCTAAGCAGAATGGGATCCAAAAAGTACACCTCTAGGGTGCAACACTGTGCCTGCCAACCCACAACCCAAAACACTGAGGTTCTGAGAGGGGAGGCAGGGTGGGAGGTCAGAATACAGCAAGATTCCATGAGAAGAAACAACATTACTAGGGTGAGTAATTTTTTCTTCAAACAACATAAAGTCTTGCTGTATTCTGACAATCTGCAGACTACCAAGCAGTACCTCCATGGAGGAGGGAACTACAGAATCTACTTAAGAAAGAGGCTCTGCAGCACTGCAGTGCTAAACCTAGCATCACTTCTGGCTTGGGTATTCAGGCAATAATGCCTGGTGAATGTATGAACAGTTTTCCAGGTGGCTGCTTTACAGATTTCCAGGAGGGCAATATCCCTAGCTGCTGTCAAGGAGGTGGCAGTACCCCTAGTAGAGTGTGCCCTCAGGCCTGAGGGAAGCTCTTTGCCCAATTTAGTATAACAGAACTGGATACAAGAAACAATCCATCTGAAAATAGTTCTCTTAGTGGCAGGTTTACCCATGCCCACCTCACCATAAGCAAGAAACAACTGAGAACAGCCACCCCTATGGACCTTGGTATGGTCAATATAATAACTCGATGCCCTTTTTACATCCAGACTGTGTAACCTTCACTCACCGGAGGAAGAGTTGTCAATGAAAAACACAGGCAGAGATATGGACAGGTTAAGATGAAAATCTGACACCACTTTAGGGAGAAATTTTCTATTTGTCCTGAGGACCACTTTATCTCTGTGGAAGGAAATAAAGTCAGATTCCACTGACATAGCCTGTAACTCACTGATCCTCCTGGCGGAAGTAATGGCTACCAGGAATGCAGTCTTCCAAGTCAAGTACTTTAGCTCAGCTGAAGACAAAGTCTCGAAGGGGGGCTGCATAAGCTGTGCAATACAGATATTCAGGTCCAAAGCCGGAGTTTGTTCCCTAAAGGGAGGATTGAGATGAACCAGACCTTTGAAAAACTTACTGAACACAGGGTGAGAAGCAAGGGAAGATCCCTTCCCTGCTGAATGAAAAGCAGAGACAGCTGCTAGGCGAACCTTAACAGTAGCAGGCTTGAGGCCTAAAGTGTTTAAATGGACTAAATAGTCCAATGCTATGGAAATGTCAGCAGAAGCTGGCTGTATATTCCTCTGAGAACACCAAATGCTAAGCCTCTTCCAACCTTAGAATTATAAGTTTTTCTGGTAGAAGGTTTCCTAGAAATCTTCAGAATATCCAAAACACCTTGTGAAAGATGCAATCCTGCATACTCTAACTCTTCAAGAGCCAAGTTTTGAGTCTGACAGACTGGAGATTGGGATACCAAATCCTCCCCTGGGAGGAAGACAGGAGGTCGTGCCTTCTGGGAAGACAGAGAGGGATTGTCACTGTCAATGACAGCAACAGAGGGTACCTTGGTTGCCTGGCCCAATCCAGAGCCACCAGGATTACTGTGCAGGGTTGAGACCTGATCTTGATCAGTACTCTGAATATCAGAGGAAAAGGAGGGAAGGCATAAAGAAACCTGTTTGTCCAATCCAACAGGAAAGCATCCTGAGGAACAGACCCCAGGATTGGGGGTCTGCAACAGAACAGAGGAAGCTGATGATTGTCTGGGGCTGCAAAGAGATCTGTCTCTGGAGTGCCCCATCTCTGAAAAATGATCTGCAGGATCTGACAGTTCAGGGCCCACTCATGATGACTCTGAGAGATCCTGCTAAGGGCATCTGCTAGCACACTGTCCTTCCCCGGCAGATGCACTGCTACCAGGAAGGTCTGAAGAGAGTATGCCAACGAACATATCTTCATGGCTTCTGTGCACAAGGCTGTGGATCGAGTGCCTCCCTGCTTGTTTATGTACCACATGGTAGTGGTGTTGTCTGTCTGGACCTGCACCACTTTCCCCTGAACTGAAGCTGAGAATTCTTGAAGGGCCAGAAGCACAGCCCTGAGTTCCAGGAGACTGATGTGGAGAAGAGACTCCTGCTGAGACCAAGTGCCCTGTGCAGTGAGGTTCCCCAAATGAGCTCCCCACCCCAGGAGGGATGCATCTGTTATGAGAACAACTGAAGGGACCTGGGGAAGGAAGGGAACTCCTTGTCTGAGGTTTTCCTTGTCCAGCCATCACTGGAGAGCCTGGGCAAGAGTCTGAGTCACTGGAATCAATTTGGTGAGTGGATCCCTTCTTTGGGACCAAAAAGACCTGAGGTGAAACTGAATGTCCCTCAGTTGGAACCTGGCTCCCTGGACCACTGAAGTGGAAGCAGCCATGTGGCCTAGAAGCTGAAGAAAATGCCTAGCTGGCTGAGACACTCAAGGTTTGAAAGAGGCTGCCAGGTCTGTGAGAGCCTTCACCCTTGAAAGAGGTAGGAAGGCTTTTGCCTGAATGGTATCCAGCTCTACCCCTATTTAGGTGAGTAGCTGAACCGGTTCCCGCACTGACTTGGAAAGATTGAGAATAAACCCTAGAGAACCCAAAAGCCTCTAGGTAACAGCCAGAGCTGACTTGACTTGATCTGAGGACTGGCCTACAATAAGCCAATCGTCAAGATAGGGAAATACAGAAATGCCTTGTTTACTCAGAAAAGCCACTACTACTGCTAGGCACTTTGTAAATACTCTGGGAGCTGAAGTCAGGCCAAAGGGCATTGCTCTGAACTGATAATGACCTGAGGGCAACTCGAACCTGATTTACTTTCTGTGGGAGCATCTGACAGGGATGTAAAAATAGGCATCTTTGAGATCCAGAAAAGCTAGCCAGTCTCCTGGTCTCAGAGAGGGAAGAATGATTCCCAGAGTCACCATCTTGAACTTTGGTTTTAAAAGATGTTTGTTCAGATATCTTAGGTCTAGGATGGGTCACCACTCCCCAGTCCTTTTTGGAGTAAGGAAGTACCTTGAGTACAATCCTTTGCCCCTGTGTACTAGAGACACCTGCTCCACTGCTCTTAGGAGCAGCAAGGCTGAAACCTCGGTCTCTAGAGCAGCTGTTTACAGTGGTGAGGAAGGCTTGAAGGACCTTGTCCTTACTTTGGGGAACTTCTTGAAACTGAGAGCAAGTCCTTGGCTTACCACCTCCTGACCCATTTGTCTGTTGTTACAGACTTCCACTCCTAGAAGAAGTAAGCCAGCCTGCCCCCCAATGGAACTAAGGAGGTGACCTGGTCTGACACATCAGGGTGTCTGTTTGGCAGGGGTCCTAACTTGAGAGGTGGATGCAGCCCTGCTCATTCTCTCTCTCATCTCTCTCTCTCTCTCTCGAACCCCCTCTGCTGAAAAGTAGAGGAAGCCTGAGCCTGGTAGAAAGGCCTGCCCTTGCCAGTCCTAGACTGCTGCTTTTGAGGAGTGGCCTGCCTTTCCTTGGCCACTGCACTCCTGTATGTGGTCCTATACTCATCCATTTTCTTCATGTACTCCTCTGTTTGCTCCCCAAACAGAGAATTCTGAGTGACAGGAAAATCCATAGCCTTAGCCTGGGTATCCTGTGAGAGGATAGTACATCTGAGCCAGGTGAACCTCCTTAGGGAGACAGATGTGGCCATGACTCTTGAAGACGCATCATTCGAGTCTACAGCAGCATGGAACTGAATTTTAAATGCTTCGATGCCATCTGCAGCCACCTGCTCCAGCTCTTGGGCTAGCTGGGGAGGGGCATTCTTGGCTAACTCCAGAATTGTATCCCACCTTGACTTCTGGTACCTAGCCAATAGGCCACATGAGAGGCCTACCTGAGTCCCAAAGAGGATGCCAAGAAAAAATTACTCACCTGTAGTAATCTTGTTTTTTTCCAGGGATCCACTAATATTATTACTCTTTGCAGTACTCCTTTAAGCCAGCACTGCCCCAGAGCCAAATAGAATGCTATGTTAATTATGGAATGTTTAGCTTGTGCATTCATTTTCAAACTGCCCTATTCTAACTGCCTGCATTCTACCTCAGATTTCTGTGAAGCCTGCAAAGAGGTCATAATATATATATAACAATTAACAATTTTAGAATACTAATGCTGAACAGGGTCATGTAAAAAAGAAGTAATAGGCCAAGAAGAAAAAATTACTCACCTTAGTAATGTTATTTCTTCTAATGGAGTCTTGCTATATTATGACAGTAGCAGTTTGTCCCACCACTAGAACTGCTCCGGAGGTGAAATGGTTAATACCATTCCAAAATAGAACTTTGAGCACGAGCTCTAAGAAGCAGCTCTATCTGTGTAATTTCAAACCTGAACTGTCAGATCTTTATTAGCAAAAACTCACTAAGATCTGTGTGGAAGCTGTAACCTACACTAGCCAAATGGCTACCTAAATATTAACAACCATTGCTGGTCCCAACACCCAAGACTCAAGTCAGGGGACCAGAACTACTAACGCAATTCTAACAACATGAGAATAAAACAACAGTATAATAAAACACACACCCCAAACTCCCAAAAGGGGAGAAACGCTAAAAGGGCATAAAATAGTGCCCACACTAAGTTGCCCGCACCCCACCCAAGTAGAAGTTCTGAGAGGGGCAGGCTGGGGGGGAGGTCATAATATAGCAAGACTCCATTAGAAGAAACAACATTACTAAGGTGAGTAATTTTTTCTTCAAACAACATGAAGTCTTGCTATATTATGACAGTAGCAGACTACACAGCAGTACCTCCATGGAGGAGGGGCAGAACCTACTTAGGAAATAGGCTCTGAAGAACAGCTGTGCCAAACCGAGCATCTCTCCTGGCCTGGACATTCAGGTAGTAATGCTTGGTAAAAGTGTGTACCGTTTTCCAAGTAGCAGCCTGGCATATCTCTAATATAGGGATGTCTCTGGCAGCAGCTAGAGACGCAGCTGTACCCTGGTAGAATGAGCCCTCAAGCCAGATCTCTGCCCAGTTTCTGATAACAAATTGGATACAAGAGACAATCCACCTGGCAATTGATCTCTTAGTGGCAGGTTTGCCTTTCCCAACTTCACCATAGGTAAGGAAAAGTTGGAGGGATTCGAACCTGTGACCTTTGGTACGCTCTATATAGTAACTAAGAGCTCTCTTAACATCCAGGCTGTGCAACCTCCTCTCACCAGAAGAGGAGTGATCAGTGAAAAATACTGGAAGGGAAATAGATTGGTTAAGATGGAAATCTGAAACCACCTTAGGCAAAAACTTCCTATTAGTCCTAAGGACTACCTTATCCCTGTGGAAAGAAATAAAGTCAGTCTCCACTGACAAGGCTTGCAATTCACTTATGTGTCTGGCAGAAGTGATAGCCACTAGAAAAACAGTTTTCCAAGTTAGATACTTAAGCTCTGCAGAAAACAGAGGTTCAAAAGGGGGTTGCATTAACTGGGCAATACAAACATTAAGGTCCCAGGCAGGGGCCGGTTCCCGAAAGGGTGGATTAGTATGGAGTAATCCCTTAAAAAACTTGGAAAACACAGGGTGAGTGGAAAGAGGATGACTTTCCTGCTGACACAAAAGCAGATACAGCTGCCAAATGGACTCTCAGGGTAGCCGGTCTGAGACCCAAGGAATTAAGATGGACCATGTAATCTAATACAATGGGCAAATCAGCAGATTCTGGGAAATATTTTTCCCAGCACACCAAATGGAAAACCTTTTCCATTTAGAACTATAAGTAGCCCTAGTGGAAGGCTTTCTGGAAGCCTTTAAGATTTCAAGAACACCTTGAGAGGTGTAAATCAGCAACTCTAACTCCTCAAGAGCCAGGCCTTGAGGTTGAGGGATTTGAGGTCCGGATACCAAACCCTTCCCTGGGCACAAGCTAACAGGTTGTGAATCCTGGGGAGGCAAAGGGGAAGATGGATTGTCAGTGACAGAAGGAGTGGGTACCAGAGCTGCCTGGCCCAATCCGGGGCAATCAGAATCACCCTGCAAGGCTGAGATCTGATTTTGACTAACACTTTGAATAGGAGAGGGAAGGGAGGGAAAGCATAAAGAAACTTCCCCTCCCAATCCAGGAGAAGGGCATCCAGGGGGACTGAGCCCAACACTGGAGGCCTGCAACAGAACAGAGAGGAAGTTTGTGATTGTCTGGGGCTGCAAAAGATCTATCTGAGGGTGCCCCATCTGGCAAAGACTATCCCCAGCACTTGAAGATCCAGGGACCATTCGTGATGGCCCTGGGAAATCCTGCTGAGAGCATCCGCTAGGACATTGTCCTTCCCTGGAAGATGAACTGCATGAGGAAGTGTTCAGGAATAGCCAGAGACCACAACTTCATTGCCTCAGTGCACAAGGTCGAAGACCGAAGTGCCCCCCTGTTTGTTGATGTACCACATTGTTGTGGTGTTGTCTGTTCTGACTTGTATCACCTTGTTGTGGACAGATGCAGAAAATGCTTGAAGAGCTAAAAAGACAGCTCTGAGTTCCAGCAAATTGATGTGGAGCAGAGATTCCCGGGGGGATCACACTCCCTGAGTGGAAAGGTCGCCCATGTGGGCTCCCCAACCCAGAAGGGAAGCATCTGTAGTGAGAGTCAAATTGTGAGCAGGGGGAATGAAGGGGACCCCCAATCTTAAATTGCTCTGATCCTGCCACCACTGGAGGGCCTGGATCAAGGTTCGAGTCACTGGGACCAACTTGGAAAGGGGGTCTCTTCTCTGAGACCAATAGGTTCTCAAGTGAAACTGAATGTCTCTCATCTGAAATCTTGCTCCCTGCACAACAGCTGTGGATGCAGCCATGTGTCCCAGGAGCTGCAGAAAGTGTCTTGCTGGTCGAGAGACCTGCAGGGTGAAGGAGGAGGCCAGAGTCACTAAATTAGTCACCCTTTCTAAGGGAAGAAAAGCTCTGGCTAGCTTTGTGTCCAACTCTGCCCCTATAAAGGTGAGTACCTGGACTGGTTCCAGAACCGACTTTGTAGATTTAGCAGAAAGCCCAGGGAGGTGAGAAGCTGCTGGTAACTTGCAGGTGAGATTTTACCTGTTCTGGGACTGGCCTACAATGAGCCAATCGTCTAGATAGGGAAAACAGCAATCCTTTGCCTCCTTAAGTGAGCCACTGCCACTGCTAGACACTTTGTGAATACTCTTGGGGAGCAGAGAGGTGGGCGAAGGGCATTGCTCTGAACTGGTAATGACCTGAAGGTAGTTCTAATCTGAGGTACTTTTGATGGGAGCTTCTGATTAGGACGTGGAAATAGGCATCCTTGAGGTCCAGGGAGGCTAACCAGTCCCCTGGCCTTAGGAGGGTAAAATCATTGCCAGAGTTACCATTTGAACTTTGGTTTCCAAAGATGCTTATTCAGATATCTGAGGTCTAATATGGGCCACCATTCTCCTGTCTTTTTGGGGTAAGGAAGTATCTGGAATACAGACCCTGCCCTGGTGCAGGGGGAACCCTTTCACTGCTCTGAGAGCCAACAGGGTTGAGACCTCTGCTTCCAGAGCAAAGGTCTCTGAAGCACTTGCAGGTAGAAAAGTCTGGTTCTCAACTTGGGAAACTTTTGAAGCTGAGAACCAGACCCTGGCTTACTACTTCCAGAACCCACTTGTCTGAGGTTAAAGCAGCTTCAGTTCTGACTGAAGTAAGCCAGCCTGCTCCCTACTGGTAAAGGAGAATCGGCCCTGGGCACCCCATCAGGGTGCCTGCTTAGCAGCAGCTTTAGGCTGAGGGGTGGGAGCAGGCCTGCCCACCCCTCATCTGCCTCTGCCTCTGAAGAAGCCCCTCTGAGCATAGGCAGAGAAGGCTTGAGTCTGGTAAAAAGGCCTGTGAAAAGGCCTACCCCTACCCTTGGGGGTATGCCTCTGAGAAGTGGCTTGCCGCCCTTAGCTTGGGCACTTTTGTAAGTAGTCCTATATTCATCCATCTTTTCATGTAATTCTCTGTCTGCTCCCCAAACAGAGAATTTCCCACTACAGGAAAATCCATAGCCTTAGTCTGGGTATCCTGTGACAGACTAGTACACCTGAGCCAGGCCAACCTACTAAAAGCTACAGATGTGGCCATGACCCAGAGGAAACATCATTAACATCTACAGCAGCATGAAACTGTACCTTAGAAGCCTCAATGCCATCAGCAGCCACCTGTTCTAGTTCGGCCAGCCAGCTGGCCAGTGGGCTTGCTTGGCTAATTCCATAACAGTATCCCATCTAGATTTCTGATACCTAGCTACATAAGCCATATAATTTGCTTGCCTGAGTCCCAGAGAGGCTGCCATATACTGTTTTTGCCATGGCATCAATCTTCCTGGAATCCTTGTCAGGAGGATGTGAAGCCAGGGGATATTAGCTTTATCACAGGCTGCAGCCTGAACTACCCAACATGACTGCATTGCTGAGAAAGGAATTCTGTATCAGGACCTGACAATATGTACCTTCTGTCCATCTTTTTATCTACAGGAGGCACAGAATTAGGAGCTTTAAAATTTTTATTGTTTGCTTCCTAAAAGACTTATGCAAAGGAATAGACAATCTCCTAGACTCTGGAATATCCACCATTTCTACAAAATCAGGCTCCTCTTGCTCATCCACAGCTTCTTCCAAGGAAGCTGGAGGGTTCAGCAATTTTTTGTAAAACATAAATGAGATGGGGACTCAGATAGCATAGGGGAGATTCTAGAGGTCTGTCTGGGGAAATGTCCGGTTCAATGGGCACACCCAGACCTTCCCAGCCACATTCATACTGTTCATAATCATCCTCCCCCTCCTCTGGTTCATAAAATTCCTCAACATCATATTCCTGAACCACTGGAACCGGACGAACCGACCTTTTGCCAGATAGTGGCGGTTCGGACGGAACCTGAGACAGTGACTGGACAATTTGTATGGCTTTTGCTATCTCTGCAGCAGTTGGAGAAGGGGTTTTGGACTCCAAACCTGCTGACTTTCTTGTTTTCTTTACTGGAATTGGTTCCTCAGAACCAGCTTTTCTTTGGCCCGAGGAAGTCTCGCCCTGGTCAGAGGGCACTCCCTCCGGTTCAGTTGGCACCGAACCGGGCTGGCCATCCGGGTCAGCGGACTTTTTGGCCTCTCGTTCCCTGAGCCTGCCCAATCTCTTTTCCAGGGTGGCTGCAGAGAAATTCTTACATATCTGGCAGTCTGACTGGAGGTGGTCAAACCCCAGACAATAGACACATGTGGTGTGTGGGTCAGCCTTGGCAAAGACTTCCCCACAGACATCACAGTGTTGAAACCCAGTGGGCCGGTTTTCTTTTGGGTTTCTCAGACATAATGCCAGCCTAACCAGAAAAACTTGCCCTTTAAACGGCAGTGCCAGGCAAGACACCCTTATCGGTTCCTAACCGTGTCACGGGTATTGGAAAAAAACGTAATAAAATCCGGGTTTTTTAGAACCGATAAGAACCGGGAACCGCACTCTAAAATGTTAAACTTTAAAGTAAATAAGTTTTAAACCCAGCTGATCGGTTCAAAACCGAACCGATAAACTTACAAGTTCCACACAGACAAAACCTTTAATTTACTTACGATTACCACAGACAGAGCTTCAACTGAACGGTTTTGCGGTTAAAATAAAACTATTCTCAGTTGAATCGAACCGAGAAAACACTGTTTAAACCGAGAAATGAACCGAGCAGTAGGAGAAATCTCCGGAGCGACTGTTCACTGAGGCGGAGTAAAGAATCTGATAGTTCAGGTTTGAAATTACACAGATAGAGCTGCTTCTTAGAGCTCATGCTCAAAGTTCTATTTTGGAATGGTATTAACCATTTCACCTCCGGAGCAGTTCTAGTGGTGGGACAAACTGCTACTGTCATAATATAGCAAGACCTCATGTTGTTTGAAAGGGCCAACAAAAACACAGTAATAGGATAAGTCCTCTTTTCTGAGCCAGATATACCCTTAGAAAATAACCTACCAGCTAAGCATTACCTAAACGTGCCAGCCGGTGAGCTACCCTTCATACTGAGAGGCATCTCAGCTGTATAGAGTATTTTTCTGTGATTCAAAGGGGAGGACCAGGGGCATGGAGTAATAATATTAGTGGATTCCTGAGAAGAAACAAGATTACTACAGGTGAGTCATTTTTTCTTCTAACCCCAGGAATCCACTAATATTATTACTCTTTGCAGACTATGTAGCAGCACCACTAGGAGGTGGGCAGAATCTATTTAGGAAAAAGACTCCGCAAAACAGCCTTTTCAAAAGTGGCATTGCTCCTGGCCTGAGTATCCAGGCTGTAGTGTTTAGTAAAGGTGTGGACTGACCTCCAGGTAGCTGCTTTACAAATCTCCAACAGAGGGACCTCTCTGGCAGCTGCAATGGTGGCAGCTGTGCCCCTTGTGGAATGGGGCCGAAGACCTGAAGGAGGGACCTTGCCCACCTTTGAATAGCAGAACTGAATACACTGGACTATCCACCAAGATATAGGCCTCTTTGAAGCAGGAGATCCCTTACCTACTTCCCCATAGGTAAGGAACAGTTGTTGTCTGTCCTGCCTATGATCCTTGGTATTGGCTATATAATAGCTCAATGCTCTCTTTACATCCAAACTATGCGGCCTACACTCACCACAGCTAGCGTGTGCTGTAAAAAAATACTGGTAGGGTAACGGACTGGTTTAAATGAAAGTCAGAAAATGGAAATTACGTACCTACCGTAGTTCTTGATCTTCTTGGACGGAGTCTCCACCACTCATTTACACTAGTCCTTCTCCACATATAGGGCTTGTAATTCACTTATCCTCCTAGCAAAGGTAAGTGCCACTAGCAAAACTACCTTCCAAGTAAGAAATGTGAGCTCTGCAGAAGCTAAGGGTTCAAATGGCAGAAGCATAAGCTGGGCAATACAAATGTTGAGGTCCCAAGCTGGCACTGGTTCCCTATGAGGGGGAAACAGATGTAAAAGGCCCTTAAAGAACCTTCTAAATATGGGATTCAAAGCTAGGGATACCTCTTTCCCTACAGAGAGATAAGCTGAGAATGAAGCCAGATGAACCTTCAGAGTTGAGTGCTGCAATCCCAAGGAATGCTGATAAGACAAATAATCTAGGCGGGTTGGAATGCCAGCCTGTGCTGGGATTATGCCCTTGTCTGTACACCAAATAGAAAATCTTTTCCATTCTGAAGCATAAGTTTTCTTAGTAGAAGATTTTCTGTAACTGTTAAGGACTTCTAAAACTGCTTGGGAGTATTGGGAATCTGAATACTCCAAGTCCTCAAGAGCCAAGCTTTGTGTCTGAGAGACCTGAGATTGGGATACACCACCCTGCCTTGAAAGGAAGTCAGTAGATCGTACCTCTGAGGGAGGTAGATCGATTTGCTCACTGACATTGAGAGCAACAGGGAGTACCATGGCTGTCTTGGCCAATCTGGGGCTATCAGAATCATCAAGGCTGGCTGTGACCTGAGCTTGATGAGTACTCTGAGAATCGGAGGAAAAGGAGGGAAGGCATAAAGGTATTTGCCTGTCCAATTGAGAATCAAGGTGTCCACAGGAACAGTCCCTTTCACTGGAGCCCTGCAACAATAAGGGTAAATGGTGATCCTGGTGGGAAGCAAAAAGATCCATTTCTGGGGTTCTCCATCGCCTGAATAGGACCTGCACTACTTGGCTGTTCAGGGCCCATTCGTGATAGGCCTGGTTTATCCTGCTCAAAGCATCTGCCAGGGTATTGTCCTTTCCTGGCAGATGAATTTCTTGCATGGAGGCATTTGGAGAGTAAATCAAGCTCCATATTTTCATTGATTCTGCGTACAAGGGAGTGGATCTTGTCCCTACTTGTTTGTTGATATAGTACATTGTGGTGGTATTGTCTGTTTTGATCTGAACCACTTTTCCCTTTAAAGATGAATGAAGGCCTGAAGGGCCAGGTAAACTGCTCTTAACTTCAAGAGATTTATGTGCAGGAGGGACTCTGCACTGTTCCAGGAGCCATGAACTGTGTGGTCCCCTAGGGCACACCATCCTCGAAGGGAGACATCTCTTGTGAGCACTAAGGAGGGGGCTCCTGCTGGAAAGGCATCCCTTCCCCTAGGTTGTCTGGATTCCTCCACCACTGGAGGGCCTGTAGAAGAGTTTTGGTTCAGGGACTAGTTATGAAAGTGGATCTCGCCTCTGGGACCAATGCACCCTGAGGTGAAACTGAATGTCCCTCATTTGGAATCTGGCACCCACGACTGTGCTTGTTGCTGAAGCCATGTGGCCTAACAGCTGTAGAAACTGAGTTGCTGGTTTTGGCCTGCCTAGGATGGATGAGCTTGCTAGAAGCTGGATAGCCTGTACCCTTTCCAAGGGTAGAAAAGCCTTTCCCAGAATTGTATTGAGTTCTGCCCCTTTGAACTGCAATACTTGGATTGGGGTGAGAACTGACTTCTTGGCATTTAGAAGAAACCCGAGGAAGGAGAGAACACCTTGAGCTAGCAGTAAGTGTTCTGACACTTGATGGGATTTTCCTACAATCAGCCAGTAGTCCAGATATGGGAAAACTGTGACACCCAGTTTTCTGAGATGTGCCACTACTATTGCTATGCACTTTGTGAACACCCCTGGTGCAGAAGTAAGGAAGGGTGAAAGGAAGTGCTGAGAACTCGTAGTGGCCTGAGGGGAGAGTGAATCTGAGATATCTTCTGTGTGATTCTCTGACAGGGATGTGAAAATATGCATCTTTTAAATCCAAAGAGGCTAGCCAGTTCCCTTTTTGTAGTGTTGACAGGATTATTGCCATTGAGACCATTTTGAACTTGGGTTTCACCAAGTACTTGTTTAGATGCCTGAGGTCTAGTATAAGCTGCCACTCTCCAGTCTTTTTTATTGTTAGGAAATACCTGGAGTAGAACCCTTGCCCTCTTTGATTGTGTGGGACAGGATCAACTGCTTTGCCAGTAATACGTTTTTTACTTTCTGCTCCAGCAGTTTTCTTTGTGAGGGAGGAACTGATGCAAAACATTTTACCCTTGGAGGGGGAAGGGACTTGAAACAAAGGGAGAGACCCAGACCCACTATTTCCAGGACCCACCTGTCTAATGTGATTTTTGACCAATCCTGGAAATAGTGGGAAAGTCTGCCCCCTACTGGATGTGGAGAGGCAGCCTGAAGGGAAGAGTCAGGGGTTCTGCTTTTGTTGTTGTTGAGGTTGGGCAGAGTGAGACCCTCTGCAGGAGCCTCTTCTGCCCCTGGCCCTATAAAAACCCATCTGCTGGGGTTGGTACTGTATCTGAGGAGCAGCTTGCACCTGAAAGAAAGGTCTTCTAAAAGTAGACCTGCCCCTGCCTCCCCTAGAATAAGAAGTGGAAGGAGAAGGTTTGTCCCTGGTGGAATTATTTCTGAAAGTGGCCTTGTATTCGTCTACCTTCTTCATGTAGGCTTCAGTTTGTGCACCAAAAAGGGAATGGCTCTCAACTGGGAAATCCATTGCTTTCTTTTGGGTGTCCTGGGTGAGCCTGGTAGCCCTCAGCCAGGCGAACCTTCTCATAACTATAGTACCAGCCATCCATCTGGCAGCAGTGTCGTTGGTGTCAGCTGCCATCTGGAATTGGTATTTGAAAGCCTCTAAACCCAATTTGGCTGTCTCTAGTAAATCAGAAACAGTGATAGAGGAATTTGCCTCTGCATTATCCACCATAGACTGCAATAAAGCCCTTTGGTAAAGGGCAGCATACGCCTGGTAAGTGGCTTGTCTGATAGCAAGGGATGCTGAGAGGTACCCCCTCTTAGTTATACTGTCCACCCTTCTGGAGTCTTTTTCAGGGGGCTGAGAAGACAAGGGGGTTTGGGCCTTCTCTCAGGCTGCCTGCTGTACAATGCCCTGATGATCTGGGTGACTGAATAAAAACTCAGCACCAGATCTCTCCAGTTGGTACTTTTTGTCACATTTTTTGTCAATAGGTGTGACAGTTTGAGAAGCTTTTAAAATTTTCAGAATGTCTTTTCTGAAAAATTTGTAAAGAGGAAGGAGAAGTCATTTTGAGGGTGTTAGTCCCATTAGTTCCATATATTGAACCTCTTCTTCATCTGGCACTTCCTCAATTGTCTGGAGGTCCAATGTTTCCACCATTTTCTTGATGAAAGAAAAATGGGAGGAAAAATCCTCTGAGGGCCTGGGGGGGGGGGGGGTTAGGGGACCAAAACAGTCTTGCTCCAGTGACACCTCAGGCTCTATTCCTTCCTCTTCCTCATCATCACCTCCCATTGTGGGAACAGGCAAAAGAGGAGTAGCAGCAGCTGTTTTATCAGCTGGAACAGTTACAGGTTGCTGGGGGGAGGGGGAGCAGGCCCTGCAGCACTTGTAACAAAGCCAGAGCTTGTGAAATATCAGCAGGAAAGGGAGTATGTGAGGGCACGTGAGGCAGGGCCGCAGTAATGGAGGGGTAAGTGGAGAAGTTGCCCGGGGCCCCGAGCTCAGGAGGGGCCCTCCTGAGGAGCTGGCATTACCTCTGTCATTAGTTGGTTTGGGAAACGGGGGCCATTCCAAGTGACTTGTCCGGGGCCCCAGGATTCATTGCTGCAGCCCTGACCTGAGGGACCCCTTGAGGAGTTTCAGCTGGGGTGTCAGTGTGCTTACTTTTTCTTAGTTTTTTGGCAGGCACCCGGAGAGTCAGCCAGCTGATTGCCTCTCTTACTAGAGCCCTCACCCATATCAGGGGTTGATTTGGAGGCTCTAGAAGGAATTGCCACATTTTTTGAGGAGGTGGGCTGGTCACAGCCCAGGAACCCCTCTTCAAGTCTTCTCTTAAGCTTCTCCAAGCGCTTCTCCACAGTTCTTTCAGGGAAAGACTTGCAAATCTCAAAATCCTCACTGAAATGTTTAACACATAGGCAGAGCAGACAAAAGTCATGTTTGTCAGCCCTTGCAAATACCTCAGCACATTTAATACGATTTTTAAAACCTGTAGGTCCTGTATTCTTTTTAGGTTTATCTGCCATTATAGAAAACAGGACTCAAAAACCGCTAAATAGAACAAGATTTAAAAATATGCAGTTGGTTTTAAATATTAAAGCAATTGGTTCAGAAACCGACAATTTAAACAGAACTGCATTCCGAATGATTCTGGAACCGAGAAACCGCTAGGAGAACCGGAACCACCTTGGTTCAAAAGCAGTTAAATTAAATACTTTTAAAGAAAATATAATCAGAAACCTATCTAAAAGTTTCCTGTAAAATTTACAAAGTGATCGTTTACCCCTCGGTTCAAAGGAACCGATTAAAAAAAAAAAAAAAACTAAAGAATTTAAGCTATGTGATAAAAACACTAAATAACAATAAGAATAAGGCAGTAATGAAAAAATAAGACAAAATACTTACTTTTTTTGATCTTATGCACAATTTAGACGATCTTGATAGAGAGAGATCTCCAGGGGATCTGAACTTTGCAGCGGCGACAGAAAATCTGAGGTAGAATGCAGGCAGTTAGAATAGGGCAGTTTGAAAATTAATGCACAAGCTAAACATTCTATAATTAGTATAGCATTCTATTTGGCTCCAGGGCAGTGCAGGCTTAAAGGAGCACTGCAAAGAGTAATAATATTAGTGGATTCCTGGGGTTAGAAGTACTGTTTTTTAGCCATGGCATTCACTTTCCTAGAATCCTTATCTGAAATGTGTGAAGCCAAGGGTATATTAGCCATGTCATAGGCTGCTGCCTGCACTACCCCAACATGGCTGCAATGGTTATAGAAGAATTCTGTCCCTGAGCCTGACAGCATATACCTCCTGTCCATCTTTTTATCCACAGGAGGTATGGCAGTGGGGGCCTGTAAAATTTTCTGAGTCTGTTTCCCCAAAGACTTATGAAGGGGAATGGACAGTCTCTTCAACTCTGGGACATCCATCATCTCCACAAAGTCAGGTTCTTCATCCTCAACCGAGGCTACCACCGTTGGGAGCTGGAGGGTTTCTGCCACTTTTTTATAAAATAAAAAGTGTGAGGGGGACTCAGACAGTCTGGGAGGAAAAATATTGGTTGGCCTGGGGAGATGTCAGGCTCTACTGGCTCATCTAGGCCACCAAAGTCGTCATCATCATCACCTTCATACTCTGGATCTCCTTCCCAATCAACCACATAAAAAGCCTCCGGATCATATTCTGACGGGGCTGGAACCAACCGTCTTTTGGAAACGGTCAGTTCGGTCGTAGTAGGGCAAAACAATTGAACTATACTAATCGCTCTCGCAATCTCCTCTGCGGTTGTGATCTGCGGGTTTGGATCTGAACCAGCCGACTTCTTCCTACACTTTGCAGAACCTGATTTCTCCAAATCAGACTTTCTTTCGTCGCAGGCACTTTCTCAGGTTCGGTCAGAACTGAACCAGACTGGCCATACGGTTCAGCGGATTTTTCGGCCTCCCTTTCCTTATGTCTAGCTAGTCTCTTTTCTAGCATGGACTTAGGGAAATTCTTACATATTTGGCAGTCTGTATCGAGGTGGTCAAACCCCAGACAGTAAACACAGACGATGTGGGGATCAGCTTTAGCAAAAGCCTTCCAACACTCGGTGCAGTGTTGAAATCTAGTGGGACCAGTTTTCTTTTTAGGTTTCTTAGACACATGCCACAACTATTAAATTACCTTTAAAAGTGTTCAAGCCAGGCAACAACCAAAACTTTCAGCCACCAACTGGTTCAATAGTCGTGGAAAAAAACCCAGAATAAAAACTTCATTTTTTTTTTTGAGGCTGAAAGATACCGGACACCACAGCAAAGCGAAAAATAAACAATCAACAATCAAGTCAGTTCCGAACCAGACCGACCGGAACGAAACCGAGGAAAAACAAAACAATTTCTTTTCTACAGATAATACCACTATCTACCACTAAACACTATACTGTAATGTGGACAGAGATCTGATGACCAAAAATAAATAAATTGGATGAGATTTACCGAATGATTTACTGTACCGAACCAAAGCAGAAAGGAGAAACTCACTTCACAGTAGGGCGGAGTAAAGAATCTAACGGTTACACTGAAGTATACCAGGGACAGAGGTTTGAAAACCGAGCTCGAGCTCAACGTTCTTTGCTTTGGCACAGAGTTAACTCTTTCCTCTCCGGGGCAATTCAAGTGCTGAGGCTAACTGCAGATTGTCAGAATACAGCAAAACTTCATGTTGTTTGAAACTGTACAGGACACTTTACTCTGGTGGTTTGAACATGAAGGATCCTCTGACGTGCCAGTTTCAGGGCCTCTGCTCCAGGAAAAGGCTAAGAAATTGTATGTGGTGATGAGCAAAAAATAACTTTGAGCTAAGTAATAGCTGGCTATGTCAATTCAAGATATGGCAAAACATTATTTTTAAACAAACACACAGTGAGAAGAGGGACACTGACACCAATTCATCTGATCACTGGGTACAGTCAGTGTTGTTGCAGATCCCATCTGAGTCATCCCCTGACAGTGTCTATAATGCAGATGAAACAGGTATTTTTTTGTTTGTTCGTTTGGTTTTCACGGCCACAACAGACGGTACTCTGACTTTAGTCAGAAAGCATATCAGGCAGTAAGAAAGCTAAAAGATGGTCTCACGGTTATGAGCTGTGCAAACATGGATACCTCCCACAAATGCAAGCTGCTGGGCACTGGTAAGAGCCATAACTAATTGTATTTTAAAGGAGTTAATGTACAGCATCTTCCTATAGCCTACCGAGCTAATCACAATGCACAGATGACCAAGGAACTGTTTAGCGAGTGGGCTAAAGACGTTAATAAGAATACACAAAGAAAACACAGAAAGGCTGTTCTCCTTGTTGAAAACTGCACTTCGCATCCCCACTTTGATCTCTCACATGTCCAGATTATTTTTCCTTCTGCCCAACACCACCTCCTTGATCCAGCCAATGGATCAAGCGATCATCAGGAATCTCAAGAGCCTTTACAGATGCTGCATGCCTAACACTGTAATTACAGCACTCGATGACAGGCAGGCAGTCCCAGTAACAGACTCAAAAACTGTTGGTATTTGATGCACTCCACATGTTACACCAGGCAAGGTCTGAAGTATAGGCACTGACCACAAAAAACTGCTTTAAAAAAACAGGTTTTCTTAAGAAGACCAATAATGTATCTGAGAAAATGGAGGAGACTGTCACCGCACCAGAATTCATACCACAAAATGGTTTTGACATTTTTGTGGCCACCAATGATAATCTCCAATGCACCAGGTTACAAACAGAAGAGACAACTACAGCAGCGGTTGGTGATGGTGAAGCAGGACTGGAGGATGATGACGATGGTGAAGAGGCACTCCCACCTGTCCTGATAGGGAGGCAGTATAGCGCAGTGGTTTAAGACTCTGAATTGCAAATCTGGAGACCTGGGTTTGAATCCCACAGCCCCCAATTGCATACTGTGTGACCCTGAGCAAGTCACTCAACTTTCCTGTGCTCCTAGGTCGCACCTGTAAACAAGCTTTCAGCTTAGTGTGTTACTCCTGGTGAAAACAACCGGAAAAAATGTCTGAAGATGTTTGTCAGTGCCTACTCCAAATTCACTGCTACATCGAGCATAATATCAGCACAGAAGAGGACAATAGGGCTTTTTATGAGCTCGAGAATGTCTGTACCAGAGCGGCAAAGGAGAATGTCAGTATGTCAAAGCTCAGCAGCAACTTTAAACAAATGCCATCACCCACCTTACCCACAGATTAGAAGAACAGATTACAATAAAGTTGCAGAATGCCTTTTTAACAGTTGGAAAAAACACAAAGTTGAGCACAAGCACATTATTCTCACCACTGCACAGTACCTGAATTACCTGAAAACAACTGCCTCCCACCTCCTGCCTCCCTATCACATCTAGCATCAAAAGTATAAAAACAAAACTTATAAAGCACAAGCAAACTCTTTTAATAACAAACCTCCCTCCTGCAATATCATCCTGAATCACTTCTGCTGAAGTATTCACACTTCAATAATCACTACACGCTCTAAAAACACAAACAGGATAAAAACACTATAGAAAACAGCTAAGATCTCTTAATAGCAGAGGTCCTGAGGGTATGCGTTTAAGTGGATTTGTGAGTATGTGTTTAAGTGGGTTTGGCTATACTACTAATACATCATCAAGTCATTCACTTCAGTGGTTGACACCACTGTATCAGACCTCCCCTCAGTAGCCAAGGCATTTAGTACCTTTTTTTTACCTTATGTGCCTCCTCTCCTCTCTCCCCACTACATCGCCTCCCCCTCCTCTGCCCTCTGTGCCTCCTGTTCCTCCCTTCCTTTTCTCCACTGATTCCCACTTAAATGCTCTCAAGGCACTCCTTGCACTGAACCCATCTAAAGGCAAAAGCCTGGATGACCTTGATGCTAGACTACTATATCTGTCTGCTCCTGCCATCTTGTATCCCATTGCTGAACTACTAAATCTCTTTTAAGCTAGCCTCTGTCCCAGTTGCCTGGAAGCAAGCTACTGTCATCCCTCTCCATAAAGGTGGTGACCCCTCAGCAGCCAGCAACTATCGCCCCATCTCCCCTCTTTCTATCCTTCCCAAACTGCAAGAACATGTGGTACTCTCCCAGCTCTCTCCTTACCTTGACGCCACCTCCTTTTTCACCCCTTTCCAGTCTGGCTTCCGGAAGCACCCCTCCACATCCACCTATCTCGTCCGACTCACTGACTCCATCCACTCTGGCATGGATCAGGGCCTACTCACGTCCGCCATCTTTGTCAACCTTGCCAAGGCTTTTGACACGGTCTCCTATTCCCTTCTAGTGGACAAACTCTCAACCGCTGGGTGTCTCCTACTGACACCAACTGGTTCAAATCCTACCTAGTGGGCAGATTGTAATCAGTCAAAATTGGGGACTCTCTCTCTCTCTCTCCCTCTCTCTCTCTCTCTCTGCCTCTACCCATCCACACTGGGGTCCCACTAGGCTCAGTCCTTGGTCCAATTCTCTTCTCCATTTTCTTCAGTGATCTCCCTTTGGTCTTTTCATCTGCATCCATTCACATGTATGCTGATGACACCATTCTGTATGTATCCGGTCCCTCCTCTGCCACGGTGGTGTCCACACTTCAGCAGGACTTTGATACTGTCCAGCAGTGGCTACATGCCAACCAGCTGTTTTTAAACACCAAGAAGACAGTCTCCATGACCCTTGGCACAAGGCAGAGACTCTCTAGGCTCCCCTCCTTCCACACTCTTGATGGAACCATGCTGAAAGATACTGCCTCTTTCAGGTACCTAGGGGTCTGGCTCAATTAACACCTCCACATCTCTGGTCACATGGATGCTATTCACAAGAAACTACTCCCCAAACTGGATGCCTTATACTGGAATCATGAATGCATCCCCTTGTCGGAACGTAGAGCACTTCTACTGAGAATGATCCTTACAACATTCATCTACGGTGATGTAGTCTACACTACTGCCCCCAAAACCACCCTAGCCAGACAGAACACACTCTTCTTGTTGCTTTGCTCTTGACTGCCCAACCTGAACATGCCACTGCTCCTTATACCAATCCCTGGCACTCCCCTCCCTCTATGATCGCTGCCTGGCTCATTGTACCAACTTCACTAGTAAGTTCTGGCTTGGAGTGCTCCCTTCTTACTGCTCATCTTCACTCTCCTTCCCCATTTCTCCTCTCGCTCCCTCAGGAGTAGCGCTGCTCATACCCTTGCCATCCCCTCCAGGTCATCATCTGCTGGTCAGGCATCCTTCTCCCACTGCTTTCCCAAGCTTTGGAACTCTCTCCCTGCTGACATTCGAAATGCCCCATCGAACCAAGCCCTATCTTCTCTCATGCACTCGTTCTCCGCCCCCACATGCAACTGTACCTAATTCACCTGGCACCACCCACCTCTATCCCCATGATCCCACGCTGGTCCCCCCCCTATCGTGCCTGCAGTGTTAGCCATGACCAGTGCATGCTTTTATTGTGTGCAACTTTTAGTTGCGACACGTAAATGTGTCTGAAGTCACTGCAATCATTGTTCCCTGCTGGTATGTCAGCATGTTATCCCCCTGTATTCTAAGCTACTGTATTTCAATGTTGCAAACTGTGTAAACTATGATGTAGCACTTATTGCCTATTGTTGCTATTTGATGTCATCATTTACTGTACCATCCCATTTCCCCTTCCCCAGGACACAGCTGGAAATGAGCAAGTTGCTCAGTATGTCTTCCTGGTGAAACTTTTAAATAAATAAATAAATACAATAAATAAGAAAGTGTGAATGCTGCTATTATGAGAGACTGTTCACTGCTGCAGGGGATGTTTTTCTTTTCTCCAGGTATTATAAGAATGGATTAACCCACTCCATAGTATGGGTTTACTGAGCATTAATCCACACCTGTTGGGGTGGGGGGGGTGAGGCGTGAGGCATGAGGCCACAGACCGAGTGACTTTAATCAACCAGTTGTGGATTAATGCTCAGTAAACCCATGCTCTGGAGTGTGTTAATGCACTTATAAAATGAGCAACTTTATTTTGGAGGTCTACCTAAATAAATATTTAAAAAAAAAAACGCTGTTTACGTGCATTTGTAATAAAATAGTTCTTCTGCCTAATGGGTCTGTCCTTCCAAGGATGCCATAGTTGTAGTTCTCCACTTGGTGGATTTGTCCTAATAAGGGTGCCGTAGTTGCAGTTTTTATGTTTCTCTGGTGGAGTGATCTGAAAAAATTTTTTTTTTTAAAGGTTACAGTGCTGTCACTTAGGATTTTGTAGTGCGGCAAGGCAGCTGTGGGTTTACAAGGGGTTAAGCCATGGTCAGGTGACCTGTTTTGACAAATCAGAATACAGGATTTTCAGCACCCATTTTATAATATTGCTTATTTTGGTATGGGGGAGAGTGGCTGGGTGCCAATGTGTGTGTGTGCAGTGAGGAGACACCGATGTGAATTAACAGGGCCCTGCTAGAGGTAGTGGTGGGATCGACTGATGCTTGTGAAAGTACTGCAACTGGGGTGGGGGAAGGGTTTTAGGGTGCAGGATTGGGGAAATGTTTTTATCAGGTGGCGTGGTAAAGGGAGGGTGTATGCCAAATGTGTGTCGGTGTTTTGCTTTTATTTTTAAAGAACTTAGCAGGAAAGTTGAGAACCTCACCCCACTATGTGTAGTGGAAAATTTCCAACTTCAACACAACTTCACCGGTGAAATTTTAATTTGTAGCAGAGATAGTGCAGACTCTGTGACGTGATACTTGGTGAAGTGTCACTTTACAGAGTCTTTGCCAGCACCAACAACCGCCTACCCACAGAGGTAACATGTTAGGCTTACTTACATGTGATATGTGTGAGGATATCCTTAAGCAGGCAGTGCTGGAGGAACGTTCAAAATCAGTCAACAATTCACAGAGTCATTTTCTGGACTTGTTTTCTGTAGACCTACTCTTGACTGCATGGAAGAAGTCTGCTATTTGTGAAAAAAGATGCATCTAGGAATTTGGTAACAAGGTAACCCACAGACTGCTAGAAAGTAAATGATAAAAATGCAACATACTGATCGGGGAATTGATGGAAACAAATGGGGTTGTACCTAGAAAAAAATGTGGCATTCAGTTCTTAGCTACTCCCAAACTACCAGTGGACTAATAAAATGCTGGTGTTGGCATCTGTCTTTATTAAGCATTCGTTACTACAGTCACAATATTGGTCTTCTCTAAACTTTGACTTGTGCCTTTGACTCTTGCCCTACATCCCAAAGTTTCATATATTTCTGTAAGGAAACAGTTGCAATTAACCTTTATGTGGTATAACAGTGGTGCAGGTGCTTATTTTACAGTGTCTACAACATCCAAGATAGTGGACTGATGACAGTCCTGATGATGTCTCATCGCATCAGCTGCAGAACAGCATAATCAATTGCTCTTTGAATGGTAATGTACAATTAAGCTTTTAATGAAAGGTGGGCTACTTACTGTACATGTTGGTGTAGGGTGTGCGAGTACTTTTGTTGAATACTCAATGAGTACACATCAGCCCAGACATTTGGCAACTCGTTACTGGGTACTGTAGTATTCACAAAGCAATGATATTTTATTTTAACTTTTATTTGTTTTTATTTTCATGTTTTATTTCTATAATTTTTTTATGTGGGGAATATTTACAAGTGTAGTTCTTTTAGGAATCAAATGGATTGCTGAAGAGCATTGACATATGCTTATAATCTAAAGTGATATGCAATTCTTAACTTTTTGCTGTTCAAATGCAGATCCTCTACCCTGAAGATGCCCATGTCTGGATGAAACATTGGGCATGGCTGTGGGGATCTCTGCTTGATTAAGAATACCCAGTTAAACCACTTGAAAAGATTTTCTGTGGACTGAGTGGCTGGCTTTAGTACTGTTTGCTTTGTAGATTTCGTATTACCAGCCCCAAAAATACACATACCTTTTACCCAAGACGAAGAGAACTCATCTAGAACTGCTTTGTCATTGTAGTATTCAGTCAAATTTCAAGAAAACAAAACATACAAAGGAAAAAATTATTCACCATAGTAATTCTGTTCCTCCAATGGGTCCTTTAGCATCAGTAACAATAGTAGTAAGCTGACAAGGTTGAGCTGCCTCAGAGGTGGAGCCATGAATATTCATTAAAATAGAGAGGAAATTGTGCTGAGTGAAACAAGCCCACAGGGCTTCAGATTTTTTTCAAAGATTAAAGGAGAACAATGACTAAAAGGACTACGCCGACAGGCTTTAACCCTTAGACTGCCAACAGAATTAGAATGTACTGGAGTTCTGGACTGATACATCAGTCTGCGGCCCTGCAAGGGTTAAAACCATGCAATAACATGAACTATAAAAAGACTATAATTAACCATCAACATGCTCTAAAAACAATCCAAAAAACTGAACACATTGGGCAAAAAGATACAGAAGCAGAGCCCTCTTAACATATTTGCCTGGGGAGGCAGGGTGGGAGGTTACTGATGCTAAAGGACCCGTTGGAAGAAATAGAATTACTACAGTAAGTAATTTTTTCTTCTCACCCTAAGAGTCGTTTTTCAACAGTAACAACAGCAGACTACAAAGCAGTACAGTTGGGAGGTGGGTACAGAACCTACTTAGGGAAGGAAAAATTACTCACCATAGTAATGTTGTTTCTTCTAATGGAGTCTTGCTGTATTCAGACGTAATGCAGTTAGCCCCAGCGTTTGAACTGCCCCGGAAAGGAAAGAGTTAACTCCATGCAAAAGCATGGAACGTTGAGCTCGAGCACGGTTTTCAAACCTCTGTCTGTGGTACTTCCCAGTGTAACCGTCAGATTCTTACGAGCAACTAACTAACTAGGCACTAAAAGGCAAAAAATAATTTTGGGGTCCAAAAAGACTCCAGTCGAGAACCCAAGAAGAAACAAGGTAGTGACAATTTAGGCTATGAACATAATAATAAACATAACAGCTACCCCACCAAAAGGGAGGGTACAAGGTACACCCCTGAGGTGCAACACTGTACCTGCCAGCCCACTTCCCAAAAACAGGTTCTGAGAGGGAAGGCAGGGGGGAGATCTGAATACAGCAAGACTCCATTAGAAGAAACAACATTACTATGGTGAGTAATTTTTTTCTTCAAACAACATGAAGTCTTGCTGTATTCAGATATAATGCGGACTACCAAGCAGTTCCCTACTGAGGAGGGAATACAGAACCTACTTTGGGAATAGGCTCTCCAGTACTGCTGTGCCAAACCTAGTATCACTCCTAGCCTGGATGTCCAGGGAGTAATGCTTGGTGAATGTATATGTACTGTTTTCCAGGTGGCTGCTTTACAGATCTCTAACAAGGGAATATCTCTGGTCACAGCTAGAGAGGCAGCTGTACCCCTAGTGGAGTGAGCCCTCAGGCCTGAAGGGGGTGTTCTACCCAATTTGTCATAGCAGAATTGTATACAAGAAACGATCCACCTGGCAATAGATATTTTATTGGCAGGCTTACCTTTCTCCACTTCACCATAAGTGAGAAATAATTGAAGACTGTCATTTCTGTGTGCCTTAGTATGCTCTATGTAGTAACTAGGAGTCCTTTTAACATCCAAACTGTGTAATCTTCTTTCCCCTGAAGAAGAATGGTCAGTGAAAAACACAGGGAGCGATATGGACTGGTTTAGGTGGAAATCCGATACCACTTTAGGCAAGAACCTCCTATTAGTTCTTAGGGCCACTTTATCCCTATGGAAGGATATGAAGTCAGGTTCAACTAACAGGGCCTGTAATTCACTAATCCACCTGGCAGAAGTAATAGCTACCAGAAACACAGTTTTCCAGGTCAAGTACTTCAATTCAGCCAAAGCCATAGGCTCAAAGGGTGGCTGCATCAGCTGAGCAATGCAGACATTAAGATCCCAAGGCGGAGTAGGCTCCCTAAAGGGAGGGGTTAATGTGGAGCAGACCTTTGAAAAACTTTCTGAAAACAGGATGAGATGCCAGGGAAGAGCCCTTCCCTGCTGAGAGGAATGCAGAGACAGCTGCAAGATGAACCTTCAGAGTGGCAGGCCTAAGGCCTAGACCACTCAGATGAACTAGATAATCTAAGGTTGTGGAAATGTCTGCAGAATCAGGCAGGACGCCTTTCTGAGAGCACCAAACACTGAACCTCTTCTATTTGGAATTGTAAGTTTTTCTAGCGGAAGGTTTCCAGGAGACCTTTAGAATATCCAGAACTCCCTGAGAGAGATGAAGTGCTGCATATTCTAACTCTTCAAGAGCCACGCCTTGAGGTTGAGAGACTGGAGACTGGGGTACCAGATCTGCCCCTGGGAGGAGGAGGAAAGAAGACTGTATCTCCTGGGAAGACACAGGGGGATGTGACACAGCCAAGGACAACAGAAGAGAATACTAGGGCTGTCTGGCCCAATCTGGAGCCACCAAAATAACTGTGCAGGGTTGAGTTCTTATCTTGATCAGGACTCTGAACAGGAGAGGGAAAGGAGGGAAGGCATAGAGAAACCTGCCCTTCCAGTCCAGAATGAGGGCATCCTGGGGAACTGTCCCCAGGACTGGAGGTCTGCAACAAAACAGAGGAAGTTGATGATTGTCTGGTGCTGCAAACAGATCCATCTCTGGGATGCCCCACCTGGAGAAAATGATCCTCAGAATGTGAGGATTCAGGGACCATTCGTGATGTCCCTGTGAAATCCTGCTCAGGGCATCTGCTAACACATTCTTTCCCTGGAAGATGAACCGCTACCAGGGAAGTCTGAAGGGAATAGGCCAGAGACCAAATCTTCATGGCCTCTGTGCACAAGGCCATGGACTGAGTGCCTCCCTGCTTGTTGATGTACCACATTGTGGTAGTGTTGTCCATCCTGACTTGGACCACCTTGCCCTTGACTGAATCTGAGAAGGTCTGATGGGCTAGGAAAACTGCCCTGTGTTCCAGGAGATTGATATGAAGAAGAGACTCCTGTGGGGACCAGATTTCCTGAGCTGTTAGGGCTCCCAGGTGGGCTCCCCAGCCTAGGAGAGAAGCATCCGTAGTCAGTACTACTGATGGAACTTGAGGGAGACATGGAACCCCTTGTCTGAGGTTGTCCTGGTCCAGCCACCACGGGAGAGCTTGTACCAGAGTGCGAGTCACTGGAATCAGTTTGGAGAGAGTGTCCCTTCTCTGTGACCAAAAGGACCTTAGATGGAACTGAATGTCCCGTATCTGAAATCTGGCTCCCTGAACCACTGCAGTGGAGGCTGCCATGTGGCCCAAGAGTTGGAGGAACTGTCTCGCTGGAAGAGAAACCTGAGGCCGAAAGAAGGAAGCGAGGTCTACTTAGGCCTTCACCCTTGCCAGAGGAAGGAAGGCTTTTGCTTGGACAGTATCAAATTCCGCCCCTATGAAGGTGAGAAACTGTACTGGTTCGAGGACTGATTTTTGGCAGATTTAGAAGAAACCCCAGAGAACTGATTAAGTCCTGGGTGGTTTGCAGAGCTGCCCTGACCTGATCTGATGACTACCCTACCAGCAGCCAGTCATCCAGATATGGAAAAATGGTGATACCCTGTCTTGTGAGGTAAGCCACCACTACTGCAAGGCACTTTGTGAACAGCCTTGGAGCTGATGTTAGGCCAAAAGGCATGGCCTTGAACTGATAGTGGCCTGAAGGCAACTTGAACCTGAGGTATTTTCTGTGGGAGCACCTTATAGGAATATGGAAGTAGGCATCCTTGAGGTCCAGTGATGCTAGCAAATCTCCTGGCCTTAAAGAGGGAAGGATTATTCCCAGAGTTATCATTTTGATTTGGGTTTTGATATGTGTTTGTTCAAGTACCTTAGATCCAGGATGGGTCGCCACTCCCCTGTTTTCTTTGGGGTAAGGAAGTACCTGGAGTACAGGCCTTTTCCCCTGTCTTGAGTAGGAACCTCTCTACGGCTCTGAGAGCCACAAGAGAGGAAATCTCTGCCTCCAGGGCAAGGGTTTCTGAGATTGATGCAGGTGGAAAAGACTTGGCCCTCCTTTTTGGGAACCTTTTGAAACTGAGAGCCAGTCCCCTAGCTTACTACTTCCAGGACCCACTTATCTGAGGTAACAGACTTCCAGGCCTGAAAGTAGTAAGCCAGCCTGCCTCCTACTGGGATTGGGGAGTCGACCCAGGCTGACACCTCAGGGTGCCTGCTTGACAGGAGCCTTAGACTGGGAGGAGGAGGAAGCAGCCCTGCTCATCCCCCTCCTACCCCTCCCTCATAAAAAAAACCTTTGTGGGTAAGAAGAGGAGGCCTGAGCTTGGTATAAAGGCCTGTGAAAAGGTCTGCCCCTGCCCCTGGACTGCTGCTTCTGAGGAGTGGCTTGCCTTTCCTTGGCCTGTGCACTCCTGTAAGTTGTCCTGTATTCATCCATTTTCTTCATGTAAGCCTCTGTCTGCTCCCCAAACAGAGAGTTACCAACTACAGGAAAATCCATAGCTTTAGACTGGGTGTCCTGTGATAGGCTAGCACATCTGAGCCAAGCATGCCTCCTGAGAAACACAGATGTAGCCATGACTCTGCATGCCTTATCGTTGGAGTCCACAGCAACTTTGGCTAGCTGGGGGAAGACCTGTTGAGCCAGTTTCAGAACCGTATCCCACCTGGACTTCTGGTACCTGGCTGTATAGGCCATATAATTTGCCTGCCTGAGTCCCAAAGAGGATGCCAAGTATAGTTTTGACCATGGCATCAACTTTCCTGGAGTCCTTGTCTGGGGGGTGTGAAGCCAAAGGAATGTTTGCCCTGTCACATGCTGCAGCCTGCACTACCCCAACATGGCTGCAATGTGAATAAAGGAACTCCGCAGCTGAGGCTGATAACAAATACCTCCTGTCCATTCTTTTATCTACAGGAGGTAAAGAGTTAGGAGTCTGTAGAATCTTTTGTGTCTGTTTCCCCAAGGACTTATGAAGTGGGATAGACAACCTTTTGGACTCTGGGATGTCCATCATCTCCACAAAATCAGGCTCTTCTTCCTCCTCAGCAGCTTCAACCATAGGGAGCTGGAGGGTTTGGGCCACCTTCTTGTAAAACAAGAAGTGTGAAGGGGACTCAGAGAGCCTGGGAGGAGAGATATCAGAGGGCCTGTCGGGGGAGATGGCACATCCAGACCCCCCCGGTCATCATCATCTTTGCGATAATCTTTGTTTCCTTCCCACTCCTCATAGAGAGCATCCAGATCGTAATCCGAAGGAGCCGGTTCTGACCGAACCGACCGCCTAACTGGCGGTGCCACTTCGAACAGAACCGGGCGAAGCGATTAGACAATACTAATCGCTTTGGCTACCTCATCCGCAGTTGGAGTATGCGGTACTGGATCCGAACCGGCAGACTTTCGTTTCTTTTTTGACAGAACTGACCCCTCAGAGTAGGCTCTCCCTTTGCTCAAGGAGGTATCACCCAGGTCAGTAGGCACCTCCTCAGGTTTGGCTGCAACTGAACTGAGCTGGCCATCCAGATCCACGGACTTCTCGGCCTCCCTTTCCCCCAACCTACTCGGTCTTTTTTCTAGAGTGGTTTCGGGAACGTTTTTGCAAATTTATCAGTCTGACTGGAGGTGGTCAAACCCCAGACAATAAACACAGATGAGGTGAGGTGGGGGTCGGCCTTGGCAAAGGTCTCCCCACACTCAGTACAGTATTGAAACCCAGTGGGACTGTTTTTTTTTTTTTTTTTTTGAACTTTAAAATGTTATTGCAGGTTCATATCATACATCCTTAATCATTTCATTACAGACATGATGTTTCAGCCTCCAAGAATGTATAGGTACAAGTTTCCCTTTACACTAGTTGTAACAGTTTCACACAACTTGAGTGTATTAATACTGTGCAGGGGAGAAAGCGATTAGGAGAGAGGGGGTTTCCCTCTCTCCGGTTGCTTCCCATCAACCTCTGCAAAAGCTTCTTAATTTTCTATTCCTCTCATGGATGGCAATCATTTAATAAAGCAGGGAAGTCCCCCATATAATCCCCTTATTATTAACTTCAACAGGTACCTTCCACGTTGGCCATAAACAAAATTACCCCTGTTCTCTTGGAGCTTCTTCCAATAACCAGTCTTATATCGATAAATCAGTTTCTGTTAGAACCTTATATAAATTTTATAACAGCATTAATAAAAAATATTTGTTCCTTGCCTTCTTCTTTTTTCATCCCCCCTCTCTCCTCTCGCCTTGAGAGGAGAGGTAAGCAACAAGAGGGAAATACATAAATGAAGAACTAATTAAGTGAGGTGAGTCCCCTTCGACTTAACCAACCTAATTTCCCCCCCCCCTTCTAATTGGCCATCTGGAATCTCCCTTGTACTAATTTGGCTCTACTTTCCTCCCTATCTTTCCCCTCCTTCTCCTCTATCCACCATTTACCCACACGTCCTAAAAATGTTCTGTTTAACCTCGGCTCTGGGTCTTTAACTTCTCGGGCGAGTTCAGTTAGCTGGACAAAATTGTTCCCAAATTGTGGTCCCTTCTTTCAATTCCTTGTATTTAAAGTAGGGTAGCCATCTAGCATTGAATTTATCTATAGATAATCTTAATTGAGCTGTAACTGCTTCCGTCCCTTGAATTAGTTCTGTATTTTTAAACCAGGCCTTCAAGGTGGGGGAAGAGCATGACAGCCAGTTTTGCGTGATCACCTTAAGGGCAGCTGCTATCAAAATATAGAAAATATATCTTTCTGCAGCATTTTTGACCTCCTGTGGGGGAAGACCCAGAACCAGGTTTTCAAACTTTAATGGCATGGAAAGGGCGAGAATCAAGGCAAGCTCATCTGAAACATTGTTCCAGAAGGGGGCAATTTTTGGGCATCCCCAAAAAATATGATAATGAGACCCCAAATAGTCACACCCTCTCCAGCACCTATTAGACAGATGCTGCTTGTAGTGTGCGGAGATTGTTGGGGTTTTAAAAAATCGTATATTAATTTTCCATCGAAATTCTCTCCACGATGGTGAGTTTGTGGTCTTGTGAATCCCCAACCAAATCTGGTGCCAATCTTGATCTGTAAGGTCGAGACTTGCCTCGGTCTCCCACCTGCCCTCCACTTTGTGCATAGCTGGAGTTCCTCTCTCCTCCATTAGGATCTTATAAATCTGTGAAATATATGACCTAGAATCCCCTGCAGTGCTTTTCTGATAAGTCAGTTTATTGGGGAGTGATGATCTCTGTGTGAGCTCCTTAAGCCCAATTATTTTGGTAATGTAATGAGTGCATTGATAAAACCTAAAAAATCTGTGGGATCCAGGTGAAACTCCCGTTGCATTTGAGGGAAAGTTTTCATCTGTGAACCCTCTATAAATTGTGCTGGATACTTCAGACCCAAAGTAACCCATCTAAAGAAACAGGAATCTCCAGTGGGGGCTGGAAAGTTTGGCAGGAATGCTAATGGTAAATATTCCCATATCAGACAAACTATCTCCCAGTTCTGCCTGGCTTTAAGCCACTGTGATAAGGTGTGCCGGGTAAAAGTGTTCCGTACACCTTTAAGATCTTCCGGTAGAACCCTCCAAGGGAGGATGTTTAGGGGTATTCCCTCATTCTCACTTTCTTCTATCTCTACCCAACCATGTCTCAATCCAGAGCCCACCATTTTAATAATAGGGAGTAGCTGAGCCGCCAGGTAATATTTAGAGAAGTCTGGGAGGCCAAAGCCCTCCTTACTTTTGTCCTCCATCAGTATTTCCGGTCTAATTCTTGGTCTTTTACCTTGCCAGATAAATTCTGACAGTTTTTTCCTTAGGTCCTTCCAGTCCTTTTTAGGGACCTGGATGGGAAGATTAGTAAACAGAAAAAGGAACCTGGGTAAGATGTTCATTTTAATTGCCTCAATTCTGTTAGTGAGGGTCAACGGAAGTAATGACCACCTATAGAGGTCAGCTCTCACCTGTTGGATTAGGGCCTCATAGTTGTGTTTGTATAACTGCTCTAGGTTGGTGGGTATTTGTATTCCAAGATACCTGGTTTTGTGTTTAACCCAATTGAAAGGAATTCTACCCCTCTCCTCAGGCTTCAAGGCCTTACCTATCGGGAGGACTTCAGACTTTTTTGAGTTAACTTTGAAACCCGAAATGTTTCCAAAGGAAGTCAGTAAATCCATAAGAGGTGAAATGGCCTCCAGTGGGTTTACCAGATATACTAACGTGTCATCTGCATATAAGGAAATCTTATGAGATGTGTTCTGGATTTCGATACCTCGAATTTGTGGGTTTTATCTTATGGCTTGTGCCAATGGTTCCATGCTAATCGCAAAAAGCAGAGGAGAAAGAGGGCACCCTTGCCTCGTGCCTCTAGAAATATTGAATGGTTGGGAGATTGTACCATTCACCCTCACCTTCGCCTCATGGATTTTGGTAGGATATTTTATTCCTTGAAGGAATTTACCTTGAAACCCATTTTTGAAGGACTTCAAATAAATAGGTCCAGTTCAGCCTATCAAAGGCTTTCTCTGCGTCGATAAACAACGCTACTGCCTGAGTGGCTATTAGACCCTCCGATCATATTATGTTGAGGAGTCTTCTGACATTATCAAATAAGTGACGGTGCGGAATGAAACTCGTTTGGTCCGGGTGGATCAACAACTCCACATATTTCTGTAAATGTAAGGTCAAGATTTTAGTAAAGATTTTTTGGTCCTGGTTAAGGAGAGATATAGGTCTAAAGAACTCACATTTAGTGGTTTTCTTCCCTGGTTTAGGTATGACCGTCACTATTGATTGCTCCCAGCTAGTCGGACCTTCACCCTCCTCCAGATAATGATTGTATACTTCCATTAATAAGGGTGCCAAAGGCTCTGCTAGCTCTTTGTAGATTTCCCCACTAAACCCATCCGGACGGGACCGGTTTTCTTTTTGGGTTTCTCAGACATGGCCAACCTACCAAAATTACGCTATAGAAGCTTTCAAGCCAGGTAATACCAACTGATCAGTAACAACCGTGTCACGGGTTTGGAAAAGAACCGAGAAAAAGCCCAGTTCTTTTGAAACCGATCGGTACCGGAACACCACTCTAATCCCAGAAAGATATTATTTAAAATTAGAGAATTCACAAGGTCGGTTCCTAACCGGACCGACTGAAAAGAAACCAAAGAGACAAACAATTTCCACAGTTAAATAAAATAAAGACACAGTCACTACCTATCTACAAAACTACTTGTACCATAGACAGAGGCTGGAAATCTGAAAAAACAATAAACAAATGGTTTTTAAAACCGAACGCTTTACTATACCGAACCGAGCACTGTTAGGCAGAGTAAAGAATCTGACGTTTACACTGGGAAGTACCACAGACAGAGGTTTGAAAACCGAGCTCGAGCTCAACGTTCCATGCTTCTGCATGGAGTTAACTCTTTCCTTTCCGGGGCAGTTCAAGTGCTGGGGCTAACTGCATTATGTCTGAATACAGCAAGACTTCATGTTGTTTGAACAGGCTCTGCAGGATCGCCCTGCTAAATCTGGCATCAGACCTTGACTGTACATCCAGGCAGTAATGCTTTATGAATATATGTAGTCTTCCAGGTAGCTGCTTTGCAGACCTCTAGCAAGGGGATGTCCCTTGCAGCTGCCAAAGAGGCAGCAGTGCCCCTAGTAGAGTGGGCCCTGAGGGGGCTGTTTGCCAGCCTTGGCATAACAGAAGTGAATACAGGAAACTATGCAGCAAGAGACAGTTCTTTTGGTGGCTGGTTGTCCCTTGCCCACCTCACCATGGGTGAAGAAAAGCTGAATAGAGGAGCCTCTGACCTTTTGGTATGCTCCATGTAATAAGACAGAGCTCTCCTGACATCTAGGCCATGAAGCCTTCTTTCCCCTGGAGTGGAACTGTCAGTGAAAAAGACAGGGAGAGTAATGTACTGGTTAAGGTGGAACCCAGAGACCACCTTGGGAAGGAATTTCCTATTTGTTCTGAGCTCAACTTTGTCCTTATGGAGGACCATGTAGTTAGGCTCAGTGCAAAGTGCTTGCAGTTCTGAAATCCTTCTTGAAGAAGTGATAACCACTAAGAATACTGTTTTCCAGGTAACGTACTTAATGTGGGCTGCAGCCATGGACTAGAAGAGGGGCACCATGAGTTTAGCAATGTAGAGGTTAAGGTCCCAAGGGGGAACAGGTTCCCTAATAGGGGGTTGCAAATGAAGGAGGCCCTCAAAGAACTTTTTGAAAATGGGTATAGAAATTATAGACTTTTCTTTCCCAGTGGAAAGGCAGGCTGAAATTGCAGCTAAATGAAGCCTCAAGGATGAGCCCTTGAGGCCTGATGACTGCAGATGAACTAAATAGTCCGAAAGGGAAGGGATAGAGGCCTTCAGAGGGTCTATTCTTTTTCCTTTGCACCAGACTGAAAATCTTTATCATTTGTCTGCATAGGTTTTCTTTGTGCTTGGGTTTTTAGCCATGAGAAAAATTTTCAGAACTTGTTCTGAATATTGTGTATCTGGGAATTCTAGCTCCTCAAGAAACAAGCTTTGAGGTGAAGGGATTCCAGGTCTGGATAATTCACCCCTACTTGCGGAAGGGTGAGGCGACAATGAGTCAGAGGAAGTTGAACTGGCTTCTTGTGGGACATGGCCAGCAGAAGAGGATACCAGGCTTGCCTTGGCCAGTCTGGAGCTATGAGGATCATGGTTGCAGGCTGATCCCTGAGCTTCAGTAGCACTCTGTGCAACAGGTGAAATGGAGGGAAAGCATACAAAAACATCCCTGTCCAGTTCAAAACTAGTGCATCTGCTGGGAAAGTGCCCATTGCTGGGGTCTGCAGCAGTACGGAGGAAGCCAGTAGTTGAGGTGGGACGCAAACAGGTCCACCTCTGGTGTTCCCCACCTCCTGAAGACTGTGGCAAGGACTTGTCTGTTCAGAGTCCATTCATTGTGACTTTGGCTGATCTGGCTCAGAGCATCTGCCAGCATATTATCCTCACCTGGGAGGTGTATGGCAGAGAGACTCACATCTAGGGAATAGGCCAGGGACTAGATTCTCATGGCCTCTGTGTACAGGGGGCAGTAGAGCTCATGCTACCCTGCTTGTTTATGTAAACCATAGTGGTGTTGTCTGCTCTGATCTTAACAGTGTGTCTCTCTTGACCTGAGGGGGTGAATGCCAGGTACACAGCTCTGAGTTCCAGAAGATTTATGTGGCTTTTGGACTCCTCTGGCGTCCAAGTGCCACTGACTGAAGAGCTGAAAGGGGATGCCCACCGAGAGGTTTTCCTCTTACTTCCACAAGTCGAGAGCTTAAAGCAGTGTTTTTGTCACTGGTACTAGCTAGGACAGAGAATTTTTCTTTTGTGACCAGTGGGCTTGCAAATAATATTGAATGTCCCTCATTTGAAACCTTACCCCTGGGACCACAGCTGTCATGGAAACCATGTGGCCCAGAAGTTGTAGAAAATGCCTCGCCACCACAGGCCTTGGCTGGCCTAGCAGAAAAGAATTTGTTGCAGTCAGAAAGTTTTCAATTCTGTCCTGAGGAAGAAAGGCTTTTGCCTGCTGAGTATCCACATCTGCTGCTATGAAGTTGAGGAGCTGAGAGGGTTCCAGATGGGATTTCTTTTCATTATTAGAAACCCCAGAGAGGACAGAGTTTGTCTTGTGTGGTTTAGAGACTTTCTGACTTGCTGAGAGGTCTTGCCCACTATGAGCCAGTCGACCAGGTATGGAAAGACTGGGATGCCCTGCTTTCTCAAGTGGGCTGCCACTACAGACAGGCACTTCGTGAATACTCTGGGAGCAGAGGTGAGGCCAAAGGACATGGCTGCAAACTGGTAATGGCCTGAATGCAGCCAGAACCTCAGAAACTTTCTGTGGGTCTGCCTTATTAGTATGTGAAAATAGACATCCTTGAGATCCAGGGAGGCTAGCCAGTCTCCCTGCTGCAGAGAGTGTATTACCATTTGAAGGGTAATCACCTTGAATTTTGGTTTGAGTAGGTGCCTGTTTAGATATCTGAGGTCTAAAATAGGTTGACACTCCCCGTTTTTCTTTAATGTCAGGAAGTATCTGTGAAAAGGGAACCCTCTCCACCACTTTGGCTGATAAGAAATAATTACTCACTTTAGTAATGTTGTTTCTTCTAATGGAGACTTGCTGTATTCTGACAATAGCAGTGAGTCCCAACCTTCGAACTGCCCTGGAGATGAAAGACTTAACTTTCCATGCCAGGTATGGAACGCTGAGCTCGAGCTCGGTTGAGACTCTGTCTGTTGCTGTTTGAACTCAAACTGTCAGATCTTTACGAACTAAACTCACTGAGGTCCTGTGTGGAAGCTGTAAACCTACACTAGCCAACTGGCTACTAACATAAAAACAGATTTTTTGGTCCCAAAAACAAAGACTCAAGTCAGGAGACCCAAAAAATGAAATAAACACAACACCCACTCACCCAAAGAAAGGGCGACAACAAAAAAGGTTGGGGCACCTCCTGAGTGCCAACACTGCCACTGCCCACCCACATCCCAAAAACAGAGGTTCTGAGAGGGGAGGGGGGTCAAAATACAGCAAGACTCCATTAGAAGAAACAACATTACTAAGGTGAGTAATTTTTTCTTCAAACAACATGAAGTCTTGCTGTATTCTGACTAATAACAGACTACAAGCAGTACCTCCATGGAGGAGGAACAGAACCTACTTAGAAATAGGCTCTGAAGCACAGCTGTGCAAACCGAGCATCACTCCTAGCCTGGATATCCAGGAGTAATGCTTGTAAAAGTGTGAACTGTTTTTCCAGGTAGCTGCTTGACATATCTCTAAGATAGGAATGTCCCTGGCAGCAGCCAGGGAAGCAGCTGTACCTCTGGTAGAGTGAGCCTCAGGCCTGAGGGTGGAACCTTACCTAGTTTTTCATAGCAAAATTGGATGCAAGAGACAATCCACCTGGCAATGGATCTTTTAGTGGCAGGTCTTCCTTTACCAACCTCACCATAAGTGAGGAACAGTTGGAAGGAGTCAAACCTATGACTCTTGGTACGTTCTATATAGTAGCTAAGGGCTCTTTTCACATCTAGACTGTGCAGCCTCCTCTCGCCAGAGGAGGAATGGTCAGTGAAGTACACAGGAAGAGACATAGATTGGTTAAGGTGGAAGTCTGAAACCACCTTAGGCAAAAACTTCATGTTAGTCCTGAGGGCTACCTTATCCCTATGGAAGGAAATAAAGTCAGGCTCCACTGACAGGGCTTGTAGCTCACTTATGCACCTGGCAGAAGTGATAGCCACCAGAAACACAGTTTTCCAAGTCAAGTACTTAAGCTCTGCTGAGGACAAATGCTCAGAAGGGGATTGCATAAGCTGAGCAATGCAAACGTTAAGATCCCAAGCAGGGGCAGGGTCCTTGAATGGAGGATTGGTATGAAGCAATCCCTTGAAAAAACTTGGAGAAAACAGGGTGAGCTGAAAGAGAAGAGGGCTTACCTGCTGAAATGAAAGCAGAAACAGCTGCCAGATGCACCCTTAGTGTAGCTGGTCTGAGTCCCAAGCTATTCAGATGGACCATATAGTCAAGGACTGTGGGCAGATCAGCAGACTCTGGGGAAATATGCTTCCCAGAGCACCATATGGAAAATCTTTTCCACTTGGAATTATAAGTAGTTCTGGTGGAAGGCTTCCTAGAAGCCTTTAGAATATCCATACACCCTGGGAGAGGTGTAAATCAGCAAACTCTAACTCTTCAAGAGCCAGGCCTTGAGATTGAGAGATTTGAGATTCGTGTACCAAACCCTCCCCTGAGCACAGGTTAACAGGTTGTAATTCCTGGGAAGAGCCAGGGGAAGATGGACTGTTAAGGACAATAGGAGAGGATACCAGGGCTGTCTGGCCCAGTCTGGAGCAATCAGGATCACTTTGCAGGGTTGAGACCTGATTTTGACTAGCACTTTGAACAGGAGAGGGAAGGGGGGAAAGCATACAGGAACTTCCCTTCCCAACTGAGTACTAAGGCATCCAGGGGGACTGAGCCCAACACTGGGGGCCTGCAGCAAAAAAGGGGAAGTTGGTGATTGTCTGGGGCTGCAAAAAAGATCTATCTGTAGGGTGCCCCATCTGGAGAATATCGGCTCCAAGATCAGGGGATCCAGTGACCATTCGTGATGGCCCTGAGATATCCTGCTGAGAGCATCTGCCAGGACATTGTCCTTGCCTGGGAGGTGAACTGCTGTGAGGGAGGTGTTCAGGGAATAAGCCAGAGACCACAGCTTCATAGCTTCTGTGCACAAGGCCGTAGATCGAGTGCCTCCTTGCTTGTTAATGTACCACATTGTGGTGGTATTGTCTGTTCTGATCTGAATAACTTTGTTCTGAACAGACTTGGAAAAAGCTTGAAGTACTAGAAATACTGCTCTGAGTTCCAACACATTGATGTGAAGCAGAGATTCCTGAGGGGACCACAACCCCTGGGTGGTCAGGTCGCCCAAGTGAGCCCTCCACCCCAAGAGGAAGGCATCTGTAGTAAGGATTAAAGAGTGAGACTGAGTGACAAAGGGATCTCCTTGTCTTGGATTGTTCTGATCCTGCCACCACTGCAAGGCCTGGATCAGGGTTCGAGTCACTGGGATCAGTTTGGTCAGAGGGTCCTTTTTCCTGAGACCAAAAGGCTCTCAAATGGAACTGAATGTCCCTCATCTGAAATCTTGCTCCCTGCACCACTGCTGTAGAACCAGCCATCTGCCCCAGGAGCTGCAGAAAATGCCTTGCTGGTCGAGACACCTGTAGGGTGAATGAGGAGGCCAGTGTCATAAGGGTCCTTGCCTTGTCCAGGGGAAGGAAGACTCTGGCCTTTTCTGTATCTAGCTCTGCGCCTATGAAGGCGAGGAGCTGAACAGGCTCTAGAACTGACTTTGAAAGATTCAGAAGGAAACCCAAGGAGGTGAGCAGTTGTTGAGTTATCTGTAGGTGTAACCTGACTTGGTCTGGGGACTGGCCTACTATGAGACAGTCGTCCAGGTATGGGAAGATGGCAATCCTTTGTCTTCTTAGAGAAGCAACTACTACTGCCAGGCATTTTGTGAACACCCTTGGAGCAGAGGTTGGACCAAGGGCATTGCTCTGAACTGGTAATGGCCTGAGGGCAGCTCGAACCTGAGGTACTTTCGATGGGAGCTCTGATGAGAATATGGAAATAGGCATCCTTGAGGTCCAGGGAAACTAGCTAGTCCCTGGCCTTAGAGAGGGTAGAATTATTCCCAGAGTCACCATTTTGAATTTTGGTTTTAAAAGGTGCTTGTTTAAGTATCTGAGATCCAGGATGGGCCGCCATTCTCCTGTCTTTTTTGGGGTAAGGAAGTACCTGGAGTACAATCCTTTGCCCTGGTGTAGGGGTGGAACTCTTTCCACAGCTCTGAGAGCCAGGAGGGAAGAGAACTCTGCCTCTAGGGCAAGTGTCTCTGAGGGATTTGCAGGTGGAAAGGATCTGGTTCTCAGCTTTGGAAATTTTTTGAAGCTGAGAACCAGTCCCTGGCTTACTACTTCCAGGACCCACTTGTCTGATGTTAGAGATTTCCAGTCCTGGACAAAGTAAGCCAGCCTGCTCCCTACAGGTAGTGGAGAATCGGCCCTGGCAAACCCATCAGGGTGCCTGTTTGGCAGGAGGTTTTGGCTGAGGGATGGAAGCAGGTCTGCTTGTACCCCTTCTGCCTCTCCCTCTAAAGAACCCCCTCTGAGCATAGGCAGAAGGGGAGGCCTGGCATGGTAGAAGGCTTATGAAAGGACTGCCCCTGCCCTGGGATGCTGCCTCTGAGGAGTGGCCTGCCTTTCCTTGGCCTGGGCACTCCTATAGGTGGTCCTATATTCGTCCATTTCTTCATGTAATTCTCTGTTTGCTCCCCAAACAGAGAATTACCCACAACAGGAAAATCCATGGCCTTAGTCTGGGTATCCTGTGACAGGCTAGTACATCTGAGCGAGCCATTATACGAAGTGCTACAGATGTAGCCATGACTCTAGATGACACATCATTGGAGTCCACTGCAGCATGGAATTGCACCTTGGATGCCTCAATACCATCAGCAGCCACCTGCTCCAGCTCCTTGGCAAGCTGGCCAGGGACCTGTTTTGCTAAAGCCATGACAGTGTCCCATCTGGATTTCTGATACCTAGCAGTATAGGCCATATAGTTGGCCTGTCTGAGTCCCAAGGATGCTACCATGTACTGTTTCTTTGCCATGGTATCAATCCTCCTGGAGTCCTTGTCTGGGGGGTGTGAAGCCAAGGGAATATTTGCCTTATCACAGGCTGCAGCCTGCACTACCCCAACATGGCTGCATTGTTGTATAAGGAACTCCGTATCTGAGCCTGGCAATGTATACCTCTTGTCCATTCTTTTATCCACAGGAGGTATAGTATTAGGAGTCTTTAAAATCTTAAATGTCCGCTTTCCCAAAAGATTTGTGTAAGGGAATAGACAGCCTCCTAGACTCTGGGATATCCATCATTTCCACATAGTCAGGCTCCTCCTGGTCATCCACAGCTTCTTCCATAGGAAGCTGGAGGTTTCGCCACTTTTTATAAAACATGAAATGGGAGGGGGACTCAGAAAGCCTAGGAGAAGACACTCCTGAAGGTCTGTCTGGGGAGATGTCCGAGTCAATGGGCACATCCAGACTTTCAAAACCACATTCACTTTCCTCATACTCCTCTTCCTCCTCCTCCGGTTCATAATATTCCTCTAAATCATAATCTTGAACCGGGTGGAACCGGCCGAACCGAGCGCCTCCCTGATGGTGCCGGTTTGGTTGGAACCGGGGAAAGCGACTGCACAATTTTTATCGCTTTGGCTATTTCTTCAGCAGTTGGAGAAGAACGTTTTGGATCCACACCAGCTGATTTTTCCTTTTTTGTTCTCTTAGCCGGAACCAACTCCTCAGAATCGATTCTCCTTTTGCCCGAAGAAGTCTCGCCCTGGTCAGAGGGCACTCCTTCTGGTTCGGTTTGAACCGAACCGGGCTGGCCATCCGGTTCAGCGGACTTTTTGGCCTCCCTTTCCCTGAGCTTACCAACTCTCTTCTCTAGGGTAGCTGCAGGAAAATTTTTACAAATCTGGCAGTCTGCATTGAGGTGGTCAAACCCCAGACAATAAACACAGGTGGTGTGGGGGTCAGCCTTGGCAAAGACTTCCCCACACATACTGCAGTGTTGAAACCCAGTGGGCCCGGTTTTTCTTTTGGGTTTCTCAGACATTGTGCCAGTCCTAACCAAACTTACCCTTTTAATGGCAATCCACCAGGCAAGACCCTCTTATCGGTTCCTGACCGATGTTACGGGTCGTGGAAAAAAAACTGTAATAAAATTTTTTTTTTTTTAGAACCGATAAGAACCAGTAACCACACACTAAAAGTACAGATAAAGATTTTTCAACAACTTGATCGGTTCAAACCGAACCGATGAACCGTTTACAAGTTCCACACAGAAAAAGAAAATAATATAAACCTATCTAGTACTCACAAATACCACAGACAGAGACTGAATCGACAGGTTACAGTTTAAATTCGGTCGAAAACCGAGAAAAGTGGTACTTTGACAAATTGAACCGAGCAGAAGGAGAAATCTCCGGAGCGACTGTTCAGTGAGGCGGAGTAAAGAATCTGACGGCTTGAGTTCAAACAGCAACAGACAGAGTCTCAACCGAGCTCGAGCTCAGCGTTCCATGCCTGGCATGGAAAGTTAACTCTTTCATCTCCGGGGCAGTTCGAAGGTTGGGACTCACTGCTATTGTCAGAATACAGCAAGACTTCATGTTGTTTGAACAGAGTCTTTACCTCCAGCTCCAACAGGTATCTTTCTGTTGGGGATAGAGGTTTTGATAGAGTCGGACCCCGAAGGGCAGGAAACTGCATGTACTGTAGGGGAAGACCTTTTTCCATTACCTCCAAGACCCACTTGTCTGTGGTGATGTGGATCCAAGCTTGGAGGTAATGGGAGATCCTGCCCCCAACTGGAGGAGGGGAGGCGACCTGATTGCAGAAGTTAGGACTTAGAATGTGTGGCAGGGGCAGGAGTGGTGGCAGCTCTCCTCTGACCCCTCCTGCCTCTTCCCCTGAAATAACATCTCATTTGAGAGAAATCCAAAGGCATGGGCATAGGATAGAATGCCCTGGGGAAGTAGCCCCTGCCTTTATTACCCCTAGGTTGAGACTTCTGAGATGTAGAGGCTTTCTGCTTGGCTGCATTACTTTCATAGGTGGACTTGTACTCCTCCACCTTTTACATGTACAGTATGCTTCAGTTTTGTCCCTGAAAAGGGAACTATTTTCACAGGGGAGGTCCATAGTTTGGACTGGGTGTCCTGTGATAAATTAGTTATTCATAGCCAGGCAAAACGTCTGAGAGAGACAGCCTGAGCCGTGACCCTTGTTGCTGTGTCATTAGTGTCTGCAGCCATGTGAAACTGGTATTTGGTGGCTTCCAGACCAGATTTCATTGTTTCAGCAATGTCCTGGAACATCTTGTCAGATTTGTGTGACAGAACAGCCTGGACAGAACTCCAAAGAGCCTTCTGGTACTTAGCAGAGTATACTAAGTAAGAGGCTGTGGTATAAGATTTTTTAGCCATAGCATCTAATTTTCATGACTCCTTTTCAGGAGGCATAGAGGTGAGAGGGACCTTAGCCTTATCACAGGCTGCGGCCTGAACCACTCCTTCATGGCTGGGATGAGTATAAAGAAAATCAGCCTAATGTTTAGCCAGAGGATATTTTCCATCCACTTTCTTGTCCACTCCTGACAGAGAAGTAGGGGCCTGCAGGAGCTTCATAGTGGATTTCTTAAAGGATTTGTATATAGGAAGCACAATCTTTCTTTCTTTCTTTTTTTTTTTTTAAACTCAGCTTTATTACAAGGGTTGATATCACAAGCATTAGTATGATTATCACAATACTTCACTCCTGTACAGAGAATGTGAACATCATCAGGTAATAAGCCATAACATAGCTAACAAAGTTCTTCTAGGTACAGTCCCAGGATACATTAAACTAATAAAAATAACTTTGGTGTATTCAGACCATTAAAACTCTTCTGTAAGAGCAATTTACATTTCTATAAGGAAATTTAATTCTGTTTCTGGTGTGAAACACCTTAAACATTAAATAAAAAGGGCCAACTGGCCCAACTAAATGGCTGCACTGATTGCCCTCTCCTCCACATCTAAATAATACATACATCAGAGAAATGTATTGACACCTCTACAGCTCTTCTGTGTCTTGCCTATATGGGGGACCACATATATAGTCATAGTAGCATTTGTTACTCTCCTCCATCATCTCATCTGTCCCTTAAAAACAATTACACAGCATTATGACCTGGTGTAATGAGCCATGCTTCCCAACCCTGCCACCTCAAAACATGTTTTTCGGATTGGAGTCTTATTCCTGCTGTCATAGCCTCCATTGTAACCACTCCTTTTACTCTCCCTACCCAGTCTTTAAGGGTGGGAGGATCTGAGCTAAGCCATCTGGATGTAATACACTTTAGACCTACCACCTGCAGAACCAGGGCTACTTGTCTTGTGTCACCCCTAAGATGTGTCACTGTGGGCATTCCCAGAACCCATTCCTCAAACTTTAGAGGGATGAGGATGCCTAAAATTCCTTGCATCGCTTCCTGCAAGGCTGCCCAGAATGTTGTCAACGGGGGCAGGACCATAATATATGCCAGTGGTCTCCCATTCCCCCACAAAGTCTTCAGCAGCTACCTGAGTTTGGTGATCCAAGGTGTTGCGTGATTGTGGGTACTCTGAAATATCTTGTTAATAACTTCCAGTAGAACTCCTGCCACACGGGGGCAGAAGTGGCCTGCCACCCAAATTTTAGTTGTCTCTGCCAGTCTGCTTCTTGTAAGGCCACTTGTGCCTCCTGCTCCTACTTTCTCTTCAAGGATTGCACCGAAATACCCCTAGCTCTAAGTAAGAGAGAGTATAAACTCGAAATGTATTTGAATTTTCCTGCAATTGCAACCACCCCATATACGAAATTCTCCCATTCTGAGTAGGGTCTGATTAAATTCAATCTATTGGTGGAAGAATTAATAAAATGTCTAACTTGCATGAATCTCAAAAACTCTGTATTCCCCCATTTAAATTTTTCTTTGGCTCTCTGAAAGGAGATACATTGGTCATTTTCTATGAATTGGGTAAAACGAACTATCCCCTCGACCTGCCATCTAGCATATCCCTGGTCCAGGGTAGGGGGAAGGAACCCTGACTCATAGCAAATGAGCGACAAAGGGCCCACTCCCCCTGGGGTAGCAGTTAATTTTTTCACCCTGGTGAGGATGTATAGGCCATGTCTCACCCATCTGTTGCTAATTTGCTTTCGGTAGTCTGGTGACATTGGGGTGAGTGCCAAAGTAAACAAAGGATTTGCTCCCAAAGTTTCATCCTCCATTTCATACCAGCCTGAGGAGACTCTTTGTTTGGCCCATGAGAGTATGGGGCTCATTTGGGCTGCCAGATAATACAACCGAACATTTGGTAATGCCAGACCTCCCTCCTCCCTGGGAAGAAACAAGATATTCCTAGCAACTCTGGGTTTTTTATAGAGCCATATGAAGCTCTGGGTGTCCCTCGCAATCCAGTTCCAGAAATCTATGGGAAGCTTCAATGGGAGGCACTGAAACAGGAAGAGGAGTCTAGGTAATACACTCATTTTTATAACAGACATACGGCCTACCAGGGAGAGGGGGAGCAGTTTCCACCTTGCCAAATCCTGTGTAATGGCATCCCATAGTTTGATATAATTAAAATTAAATAGTTTGGAAGTGGAGGTTGAAATGTGGATGCCTAAATATCTAATTTGGTTCTTGGGCGCTCATTTAAAGGGGAATGTATTCCTGAAGTCCTGTGGCACCCTCCCACTTAGAACCAGTGCCTCTGACTTGGAGAAGTTAATTTTGTAGCTGGATAATTCCACAAAGGTAAGGAGTTCTGTAATCAGCAGCAGAACACTGGATTCTGGAGAAGACAAAAAGAAAATGGAATCATCGGCATATAAAGAGACCTTTTGCTCAATGCCCCCCACCGTCACTCCCTGAATTGTGGGGTTCTGTCTTATCTTGGCAACCAAGGGCTCCAAACTTAGAGCAAATAACAGGGGAGACATGGGACACCCCTGCCTGGTACCTCGTGATGAGGGGAAAAAAACTGAGCTAATACCATTGACCCTTATTAAGGCCCTTGGGTTTTTATAAAGCTGTGCAATAGGTTCTAAAAATTTAGAGCCAAATTTCATTTTTTCCATGGTTGCTTTTAGAAATTGCCAATTCACTCTGTCAAATGATTTTTCTGCACCCATGGAAATCACTAGTTGGAGCTGTGGGATTGAGTCTTGGGAGGAAATGATATTTAAAACTCTTTGGATATTGTCTGATAAGTACCATCTTGAAATGAAACCCGTTTGGTCTGGATGAACTAGTGATGGAATAAGATGTTGCAATCTCCCTGCTAATAGGCCTGTGAATAATTTTAAATCTATGTTCAATAAGGAAATTGGCCTGTATGACTCACACCTCAAGGGATTTTTCCCTTCTTTATGGAGTACTGAAATATGTGCTGCCTGCCAGGACACTGGGATAGCTCCTCCCCCCATAACCTCCCGGAATACCGGCAGCAACAGGGGAATAAGAGAGTCACTGAAAGTGAAAGAGGAGGTTATACTGCCCTTGTACAGGTCACTGGCAAGGCCGCATCTAGAGTATGGAGTTCAGTACTGGTGCCCACACCTCAAAAAGGACATTAACCTGCTGGAGAAAGTACAGAGGAGGGCTACAAAGATGATAGCTAGTCATCAGGGCAAGGCATACAAGGAGAGGCTGAGGGCACTGAACATGTACTCCCTAGAAGACAGGAGAGAGAGAGGGGACATGATTGGGACTTTCAAGTACTTGAAAGGGATAAATAATGTTGATAAGGAAAGTCTATTTAAGCTGAGTGGCAACCACATCACGAGGGGACACAGTCTTAAGTTGGAGGGTGGGAGGTTTAGGAGGAATGTCAGAAAGCACTTCTTCACAGAAGGGGTGGTGGACACTTGGAATGCGCTGCTGGAAGAGGTCATCTCATTAAAGACAGTGAGCAACTTTAAGAGAGGTTGGGATAGGCATGGGGGGAGATAGGAATCATGGGTAGGGAGGATGGGAGGAATGGGGAGGGAGGGCAGGAACATTAGCTCAAGCTGTGGACCCTGCAATACGATCAGACTTCATAGACCAAATGGCCTTCTTCTGCTGGCTTCTTCATATGTTCGTATGTAAAAATTCAGAAGGGAAGTCATCTGGGCCGGGAGATTTACAGTGTTTTAAAAGGGCTACTTGAGTTTTCAGATTCTGTTGGGAGATAGGCTTGTCTAGTTGGTCAGCTTCAGCCTTTGACAGCCTGTTGAGAGTTAGGGCATCAAGACAGGCAGAGAGTTTGGTATCTATTTTAAGAATTAAATCTTGAGTGTCTAGAGATTGGTAATATTGGGCAAATATCTGTTTCTCTAGGGTGAAACACCATTTTCCCCCCATCCTTCAGATCCTTGAGTTGGGAGAATCATCCTGCTTTTTAGTTGCTGTTGCAAGTTGGCAGCCAGCAACTTACTTGCTCTATTTCCATTTTTGTAGTAGTTTTGGTTAAGTCTTCTGTATGAGGCCTCTAATTGAGCCATGAGCAGAGATTCTAAAGCTCTTTTCCTATCTATGAGTTCCCTCTGAACCTGGGGATTAAGAGAGATTTTATGTTGGAATTCTAAATCTGAAATTTCCATTTCCAAATCTTTTCTCTTTTGTTCCCTACTTCTCTTCTCCTGTGATGCATATTTAATTATACAGTAACCCCCTGAGTACTTCCTTTAAAGCATCCTATCTCACTGCGTGGGATGTAGTATCCTCTAGGTATGTCTTGAATGTATAGTCTGATTGTGTCTTGAACCAAATCCTTAAATTGTTGGCCATTTAGCAGGCCTATATTAAGTCTCCAGTGAGAGTTGCGATAGGGAGGTGAGAGCGCCAGGACCAACTTGACCAGAGCATGGTCCGAAACTGTGCGGGACAGAATTTGACAACTTTTAACCGTGTATAACCATTCTTCAGAAAGGTAGAAAAAGTCAATTCTAGCGTAGCTGAGATGCCGGTCAGAGAAGTATGTGTAGTCTCTCTGTTGGCCATTCACCACTCTCCAGACCTCAGTTAAACCCAACACATGGCTGAGGCGAATTAGTGTTTTACTAGTCAAGCTCTGTCTTATGGTCTGGGCACCTCCTTTTCTGTACAAAGGTTGAAGACAGAATGGTATTAAAGTCTCTGCCAATAAAACAAAGTTGGTCTGCCATATTAAGGATGTCCATGAAAAACGTTCTCACAAATGAGGAGACTACTTTGTCCTTGTTAGGGGCATATACACTAGCTATGGTGCAAGCAGTACCCAGGTATGTGGCATGAATCTGCACAAAACGCCCTTCAGGATCATAATGTTCCAAGATGACCTGTAGGGGGCAGGATTTATGTATTAAAATTGCAGTTCCCCTACGATGGGGGTGAGTCTGATGGGAGGAAAATACAGGTTACTCACCTGTAACAGGAGTTCTAGGAGTGGTATGTGTTGTTCATTCACACTTCTTGGCAGGTACCTTGCCGCTTTAAGATGAGCCGGAAAGTCTTCAAGCTGATTCCTCCCACCCAACCGGGTGGTAAAACCCTCGGCTCCGCCCCATGACGCCAAATCTAGCCCTCTGGAAGCCAGGTTGAGTGTCGAAGCCGGGGAGGTTGGGTGGGTTGTGTAGATGAACAACATATACCACTCCTAGAACTCCTGTTACAGGTGAGTAACCTGTATTTCTAGGGACGTGGATATGTTGTTCAATCCATACTTCTTGGCAGACTCCTAGCAGTTCTCCGGGAGGAGGGAGGCAAGGCGCAGACCCCCTTATACTTACTTGGGGAATAAGGACTGGACAACTGAGGTCCCAAAACCAGCATCCTGGCATGACTCTAGGTCAATGTTTTAATGGGAAATAAAGGTGTGTGCTGACCTCCAGGTAGCAACCCTGCAGATTTCCTGGATAGAGACGTCCCTAGAAGCAGCCACCGAAGCAGCGGTATGGCGGGTTAAATGAGCTCTTATCCCTCTGGGTGGCTCCATACCCACCAACCTATAGCAGAGATCTATGCAGGAGGTGACCCACCTACTTATCGTCCACTTGGCTGCAGGTCTGCCAGGTGCGGCTTCAGCGTAGGTGACAAACAGCTGGCGAACCTCTCCCCGAACTTCAGCCATCTGCTCCTTATAATGAGCGAGCGCTCTTCTAGGGTCCAGAGTATGGAGCCTATATTCGGCCTCCGAGGTGTGATTGGGGTAGAACACCAGCAGAGTCAACACCTGATTCAGGTGAAACTCCGACACCACCTTCAACAGGAATTTTGGGTGGGAACAAAGGACAACCTTGTTCCTGTGGAAGACCAGGTATGGAAACTCTATGGAAAGCGCCTGGAGCTCTCCCATCCTTGTGGCTGATGTGATAGCCACCAAGAAGGCGGTCCTCCATGACAGGTGGAAGATATTGCACCTGTGCATCGGTTTGAATGGCTTGCCCATGAGCTTGACCAATACCAGCAGTAGATCCCATGAAGGTGGAGGTTCTCACATTGGAGGGGATATGTGATCTAAGCCTTTGAAAAAGCACCAGACCACCTTCTCCTGTGCCACCGACTGCTTGCCAGCCCGCGCCTGGTAAGCAGAGATGGCTGCCAGGTGCACCTTAAGGGTCGTCGACCGAAGCCCTAGCTGAGAAAGGGACCACAGATAGTCCAAAATGCTAGCCAACAGGCAGGATGAAGGGTCCAACCCCTTGCCCTGACACCAAATGGAGAATCTCTTCCATTTAAAGGCATAACATTTTCTGGTTGACTCCTTACGGGACGCCTCAACGACGTTGATGGAGAGACCACTTGTGAGATGCAATGCCTATCCAGCTGAGGGCATCGGCTAGACTGTTCGAGGCTCCTGCCACATAGATGGCTAGGAGATCTGCCTCCAGGCTGATCACGAGAGACTAAATGCAGAGAGCTTCTTTGCACAGAGGCAAGGAGTGCATCCCGCCTTGATGGTTGAGATAGTACATGGTCGTGGTGTTGTCCGTCTGAACCTGAACCACTTGACCCCGTACAAACAGAGCGAAGACGGTGACGGTTAACCCTACTGCTTGAAGCTCCAGCAGGTTGATGTGGCATTGGGACTCCTGAGGGGGACAGAGGCCGTGGGCCCTGAGCTCCCCCAGATGGGCACCCCAACCCATCAAGGAGGCATCAGTCATAAGGATGACCGTCGGCTCGGGGCAGACAAACGGGATACCCTCCTGCAGATGAACTGGGATGAGCCACCACTGCAGGCTGTCCCACATCTTCTGGGTCACGGTTACTGGCTAGTCCAGAGGACTGGAGCGCTAAGACCAATGGCGGGCCAGCCTCCATTGCAGGGGGCGCATATGCCAGCGGGCCCAATGGACCATGCTGGTGGTGCAGGCCACCATGAGACCCAGAAGGCACAGGAAGTCCTGAGCAGAGCGCAATTGCCCAACCTGAAATGATTGGGCAAAGGAGAAAAGGACCTCTGCCCTGTCCACCGGGAGTGGACTCTGGCTCGAAGGGAGACAAGCTCTGCCCCGATGAACTAAATCACCTGTGATGGCACAAGTTCCAACTTGGCCTCGTTGACCAGGAGGCCAAGTTGGGAGCAGACCTGGAGGGCCAGATCTCTGGACAGCTCCATCTCCAACCTGAAGGGGGCTGCTATCAGCCAGTTGTCCATGTAAGGGTACACCCGGACCCCTTGGCACCACAGGAATGCTGTCACCACTGCTATACACTTGGTGAAGACCCTGGGAGCTGGAGAGAGGCCGAAGGGCATGGCCTGGAACTCGTAAAGGGATCCCTCCACTCTGAAGCAGAGGAACTGCCGATGAGACGGACAGATTGGGACGTGAAAGAATGCGTCCTGGAGATCCAAAGAACAAAACCACATGCCTAGTTCCAGGGATGGTATGATCTGAGCCAGAGAGACCATCCTGAAGGTGCATGGCCTTAGGAACTTGTTCAGGTCGTGCAGATCGAGAATGGGGCGCCAGCCCCCTGTCCGTTTTGGCACCCGGAAGTACCTGGACACAAACCCTGGGCATGGAGGAGGATCCGCCACCTTTTGGAGGAGCAGAGCTATGTCAGCTCGATGGGCTGACAGAGAGGCTGCAGAACTGGTAGCCCCCCAAGGGGCGCTGGCTCAGAAGGGAGGGGTCTACTTGAATTCCAGAGGCAGACCCCTGCCAACCACTTCCAACACCCAATGGTCCATGGTTATAGTGGACCAGGCGGAAAGGAAGTGGCTGAGCTGGCCCTCCACGGGGGGACCCAGTGGAGGAGTGACGAGGTTGGGGGCGGCACCCCTCAACCCTTCACTGGGCAGGCTTGGAGGAAGAGCCGGCTGAGGAGCCACCTGGACCCTTCCCTCCAGGATTCCTGTTGGAGGAAGCAGGAGGCTTGGCCTTGGGATGCCAAGCGTGAGCCTGCTGGCCCTGCTGCCAGTGCTGCTGGTCTGGCTGTGCTGCAGGATCGGAAAGGCAAAAGGGTTTACGCTGTTGCTGGCAGCCTTTGTCCTTCTGGGCAGATGTGACAGAGTCCAAGGTGGCATTGGACTTCTTGATCTGCTGGAGGTGGCCCTCCACCCTGGGCCCAAACAAGTCTGTGCCCAAGAAGGGGACGTCTGCCAGCTTGTGCTGGGTATCTGCCATGAAGGTTGAGATCCGCAGCCAAGTTCTGTGGCGCATGGCTACTGTGACTGCTACTGACCGGGCACAAGAGTCTCCTATGTCCAGAGCAGTCTGGAGCTGTTGCTTGGCCACTGCCGTTCCCTGATCCTGCACCTGCTTGACCGTCGTTTGAAGATGAGCTGGAAGATGAGGAAGTACCTCATCCAGGGAGCCCAAAAGGGCTTGCGAAAAGTTTGCCATCAGTAGAGCCGAGCTAGAAACATAGACTTTGATGGCAGATAAGGACCGCTTGGCCCACCTAGTCTGCCCATTTCCCTACCTACAGGATAGGCCGCAGATCCTAGTTAACCAGCAGCCTATTTCTTCCTACCCCCCACAAGAATTGCCTTATGTCTGTCCCATGCATTCTTGAATTCTTCCATTTTCCCTGTCAAAGGCCTAAGGAAGCGGCAGCATAAACTTTGCGCCTGGAGTAGTCCAGCTTTTTGAACTCCTTGTCCGGGGGCTTATCTACGTCCCTGGTGTTTCTGGAGTGCCATAAAACGCTATCGGTCTCCAGTCCTTCAGCCGAGGGGTGCTCTGAAAAACCAGAGAGGGAACCGGTCAGGACTGCGTACTTGCGGGCATTCCTGGCTGAAGGCGCAGGACAGGAGGCAGGCTGCTGCCACAACTCCAAAGCCGGACCAACAATGGCCTCGGCCACAGGAAAGGCCTCCGTAGGGGAACCCCTCAGTCAAAAATCTCCATGAGGGGATATCTGGCCTGTTTCTGCACGGGTTCAAGCTGCATCCCAGTAGACTCTAAGATAAGCCAAAGAATACCGAAGAACGAGGACGGGCTCTCGTCCACCGACAGACCCCCGGAGGATTCCAGGTCAAGGGGCCTGGAATACAGAGAGGAGCTGTCAGACTCCGAGGAGTCCGCAAACAGCTGCCGACTGCCTGAGTCACCCTCCACTCGCCGAGGCCGATTGGGGGTGAGGGTGACCAACAACCTGTGGAGCAAGCCCTGACCTGACCAAGAATCCTTGGCTGGGGCCCCAGTCTTCGGCTGAGGAGGCAGGGGGTTCCACCACAATGGATGGAGCAGTCAGTTTTGGCTGAGCAATCAGCGCCGGAGTCGGCTCCTAGACCAAGGAACCGAGGGCAGGAGATCGCTTCGGCCGCATGGGTGACAGCCACTTTTATTGCCGGGGAAGGCAACAGAGTCAGCTTGTAGCCAGCCAATAAGAGCTGCTGTCACATCGTATCCTCATAGCGCCGACTCAACTTGCGCTGGAGCCTCTCCTCCTCCGAGGATGATGAGGATGAGTGGCGATGTCACTTTCCGTGATGTTGGGACCATGACCGCTGGCATCAGCGGGACTTGCCCAACATGGAAGAGGACCGAGACCGTGACCATTGGGGTCACCGATGGTGGGTCAAAGAAGGGCCGGGGGAGACCCGCACATCCTCCGGTTTGGGGTCCTTGACCGGGGACTTCAGCTTGGGAGGCCGAGGCAAGTCCTCGGTAGGCACCGGGGGAACTGGTGAAGGAGGGTTGTCGGCCTCTCCAGTCGAAAGCCCATCTAATGGGTCGAGGAAGATCTCGACCGCATCAACGGGTGTCTCGGTCGGCTGGTGTGATGAGGACACCAAGAAGCCAGCGGCCTTGGCTGCAACCTTGACCGAAGTTGAGGGAGGACGGTCTGGGGAGGGAGATCTTTCCTGCTCCCACGAACGTCGATGGTGGGACTTACCTTCCGGGTCCTTCTTTTTTGACCAAGAGAAGTGAGTCCCTAAAGGCCCCTCTCCCTTGTTGGAGAGGTACAGACAAAGCTCCCGAAAGGAAGCAGTGTAGAAGGAGCCCAAGGAGAGCGGGATAAACACCGATACCGAGGATGATGAAGCTGCGGCCTGGACCGCCTCCTCCTTGAGGGCGATTAACTGATCCAGCTGCTCCGCGGAGCCCGCTGCCGCGGACACCACCCAATGGGCCTCCTTCGACTTCACCAGCGGAAAACATTTTTCTGGGCACCCCAGATGGAGTTGGGCAGCATGGTCTTAGAGAACCGATGACAAAAAGGACTTGCACAGATTGCAAGCCTGCGGATCGTGGCTAAGACAAAGGTAGTAGATGCACGTGGCGTGCGGGTCGGTTCAAGACATCTTCTGCCTATAAGGGCACCGATGGAAGCTGGGAGTGGATTTAGAGTCCATCGCAGTCGCGAAGGAAGGTGAAGACTGAAGTCACGTAAACTTCAAAACAATTTTCGGTAAACCAAAGGTTTAGGATCCAGGCCTAGAGACGCAAGACCACTAAGGAGGGAACCTGAGCTTCCAAGCGGTAAGGAAGATCTGGTGTCATGGGGCAGAGCCGAGGGTTTTACCACCTGGGTGGGTGGGATGAGCCAGCTTGAAGACTTTCTGGCACATCTTAAAGCGGCAAGGTACCTGCCAAAAAGTGTGGATTGAACAACATATCCAGTCCATAGAAAACAAATTTCCCGCACCCATCTTCGACATAATTTTTTACTTTCAGTTGCATCCAAATGGGTCTCCTGTAGGAGGGCAACACCGACCCCCATTCATTCAATTTTTGTAAGGAGTTTAGTCCTCTTAACTGGACTATTTATGCCCCTAACATTATAGGATATTATATTTAGGTCCCCCATGGTCATATGGCAAACCATCCTGTATGAGACACTGGCACAGATCTAGTGGGAGTCTTACCTCCATATCCTGTAGTATATACATCTGTTCTGGAGAGGAGATGTGCAGCTTAAAAATGTTAACGTACCAGCAAGAAGTGCTGTGTGCTGAAGAGAGGTGCAGCTTTTCAACTACTAAAAGTAAATAACAATAAGAACAACCTGTAACTTTAACCAGAGGAAACTATCTTAACTGTGCAGTCAGCTTACCCCCAGCTGAGAAAGCTTTTTCTGCAGCCTGTTCCAACAGCATGTGCTCCCAAGGTGCCACAGCAATCCCGCCACTGTCTCGAATCCCAGTAGTAATGGGCTGTGCTGGGTTTAACCCAGCACTGAGCCGTGATATCCCTGACAAGTTTGGGTTAGGCGACCACTGTGGAATCCACCAGTGCAACATAGACGAATGCCCCTCCCTCCATCAAAAACCCCCAACCAGATTCTATAGTGGGGTAATCTGAAGAGGAGAAACTCCCACCTTCATGGAGGTTTCCTTACCCCCCCCCCATTATTCCCTGTGTGATGTTCTTCTATATTACTAGTCTCTACATAAGCTGATTACAAGTTATGTCTGTGGAATTCCTCCTGATTCCCCCCAAAAAATAAAAATGACCCCCCTACAAAGAGAAGTAAAAAGAAAAGAAAAAGAAGGAAGGAAACCTCCTTCAACGGCTGTGGAGACTCTCCACTGTGCCTCCCCCCAAAAAAATACTCCGGGGTTCTGCGAGAGAACATGGTTGTCCTGAGCACTTAGGTAGGATAGTTCAAATAAAGTATGCAAACATGTTCCCAAAGTCATTTCGGGGGGGAGCTCAAGATCCACCATATAATAGCGGTAGCATAGTCACCGGAGTTCAGGGGTCTGAGTCTCGTGGTCTCGCTATTCCTCCTTCAGGTCTCTGCTGTAGTTTCGCTCGTCCTCTCATCTTGCTCCAAGTGTTGAGGCCATCTTGGCCTGCTGCGGAGTTTGATCGGGCACTGTTTCCCACGCGAGTATCTGGTGTTAACCACTGCATTCTCTCTCTCTATCTCCTTCATGGCCCCTGAGTCCATCAGATCTTCGGTTGGGATATCCAAGGAGGCTAAGAACTTCTTGGCGTCCGTCATGGAATTGAAGACTTTTACCCCAGCATCCGAGGTGATGCGTAGTCTGGCAGGGAAGTCTACTCTTTTAGGCCTTGGTTGCGCAGAGCTTTAACAGTGGGGAACCAGAGCTTCCTCCTCGCCTTGGTGGTGGGCACATAATCCGGTTCAAAGAACAACTTTACGTCTCCGAACACAATTTCCCTTTTCTCCCACGCCTTCCTCAGAACCATCTCTCTCGTTCTGAAATCTAGAAAAGACACTATAAGGGAGCGAGGTCGGGCCTTAGGGTCTTTTGGAGGTGCTGTGAGTGCTCTGTGGACGTGAATTATATTCAAAGATGTCTCCTTCTCTATGTCTAAAAGCTCCTTAATCAGACCTTCCATGAATTCCGGAATATTTTTTGATTCCGAGTGTTCTGGTAAACCGTGTATACGAAGGTTGACTCTACGTGACTGGTTCTCAAGGTCTTCAATACGATTTAAAAGGAACGACGACCGGTCGTGGAGCTGCAGAATCGCAGCGTTGTGCAAGTCTGTAGTAGTAGTGTAGCTGGTCAAGTGCTCTTCCATCTGTAGAATTTGAGTGCTGTGGTGAGCAATGTTTGACTTGTTCTCCTTAATGTCTGCCTTGATGGAGTCGAGCGTGTTGCTAAGGCGCCTGAGCTCCCGACAAAGCTGGCAAGAGGTGATGGTAAAATCTTCACCTTCTTCTTCTTCCGACTTACTTTCCCCATTCAGGTCTACTGTGTTGGCTGGTTTGGGGGCCTCCATATTCCCCACTGTAAACCTCGGAGGCAAGTTGTTTTTGCTGCGTTAGTGCCCCCACCGGGGTGTTGCAAGGCTTGTTTCTGGTCGCCATTCAGTTTAAAGTAGGCACTGTTGTAAATATGTTATAAATCTTGCTTAGGAGTAGATTTTAAATGATTTAGGTCAGAGGTTTCGACAGAGCCCGCGATTTGGGGTCTACAACGCTTGGTGACATCACCGGAAGTCCACAATCTCTTTTTGTAGGAGAAAGACCCATCATATTTTTATAGTCTTCATCCTCTTCATCATCATCATCATCATCCTTGGTGGACTCCTGAGCAGGGAGGTCCAGGGCGTCCACCATGTGCTGTAAGAAGGTCAGGAGGGAGGAAAGGTCCTCCTGGCTATCTGGAGAGGTACCAAAGTGTGGGTCAGGCAAAATGTTCAGCACCAAAGGCTGGTCCCCATTGTTATCTTAGTCATTATCATCCCCCTGAACGTAGTAGCAGGATGTCCCAAAGGTTGGGACAGAGCTGCTAGGGTTAACAGGAGTAGAGAAAAGGCCCCCCCCCCATACCCTGTAAAGTTTGATATAGGTGCCATGCCTTTGCCGTTTCTTTTACAGGGGGTAAATCTTTATTACCCTAGTGATCTCAGTCGCTGGCAAAGACCAACAATTCATCACAACTGAACTCCAAAGCAGCTTCCATAAACTTGAATCTTGGTTTACGGAAAACAAGCTACTACTAAACGTTAAAAAAACAAAGAGTATGCTCTTCACCACCTCCCAAAGCAAAAAGAAATACCTGCCCCTGTGTATTCATAACCAAAATGGTGAAATCCTAGACCAAGTATCTAACTTCAAATATCTCGGCATTACCTTTGATGACATGCTCACCTTTTCAAACCACACTGACTCTGTCATCAAGACTGCAAATATAAAACTTGGTGTACTTTATCGTCACAGACATTCAATGACACTGGATGCACTCAAACTAGCCACCAGTAGCTCAATACTGTCTACCATTGACTATGGGTTACCTATATATGGGGCAGGCACAAAAACTGCTCTTAGCAGGATCAACACACTCCTCAATAAGACCTGTTGTCTTACTTTGGGGGCTACTCTCGACACCCACACCTGCTCATAGAAACATAGATTTTGACGGTAGATAAGGACCGCTTGGCCCACCCAGTCTGCCCATTTCCCTACCTATTGGATAAGCTGCAGATCCTAGTTAATCAGCAGCCTACTTCTTCCTACCCCCACCCCCTAGAATTGCCTTATGACTGTCCCATGCATGCTTGAATTCCACCGTTTTTGACTCCACAACCTCCTCCGGAAGGCCATTCCATGCATCCACAACCTCTCTGTGAAAAAATACTTCCTTAAATTACCTCTGAGCCGCCCCCTTCTATCTTCAAATTGTGCCCCTTGTTCTTGCACACCTTTTTGAAAGATGCTACCCTCTTGGACTTTGTTGATTCCTTGAGATACTTGAAAGTTTCTATCATGTCCCCCTCTCTCCTTTCCTCGAGGCTATACATATTCAGCTCCTTAAGTCTCTCTTCATATGTCTTCCGGTGCAGGCCCTGCCATTTTAGTTGCCCTCCTCTGGACAGCTTCCATCCTGTCTATGTCTTTACGGAGATTGGGTCTCCAGAACTGCACGCAGTACTCCAGATGGGGTCTCACCAACTGTCTGTACAGAGGGATAATAACTTCCTGTTTTCTGCTGGTGATGCCTCTCCCTATGCATCCCAGTATCCCCCAGCCCTCCTTGCTGCCCTCTCACATTACTTGCCCACCTTTAGGTCATCTGATATGACTACCCCCAGGTCCCTTTCCATTTTTGTTGTTGTTAGTATCTCACCCCGCATTGTGTACTCTTCCTCTGGGTTTTTGTTTCCCAGGTGCATTACCTTGCACTTCTTAGCATTGAATCTAAGCTGCCATACATTTGACCATTCCTCTAACCTTGCCAAGTCCCTTCTCATCCTTTCCACTCCACTTTGTGCATCAACTCTGTTGCAGATATCTGTGTCATCTGCAAAGAGACATACTTTTCCTTCCAGTCCCTCTGCAATATCGCTTATAAAGACATTGAAGAGGACTGGTCCTAATACTGAACCCTGTGGTACCGCACTAGTAACCCCCCTTTCTTCAGAGTGGACTCCATTTACTATTACTCTCTGTGTCCTATTCTCCAGCCAATTCTTTACCCAGGCTGTCATCTTGGGACCCACTCCCAGGCTGGCTAACTTGTATATTAATCTTTTGTGTGGGACTGTGTCAAATGCCTTGCTAAAGTCTAGGTAGGCCATGTCCACAGCCCCTCCCTGATCTACTACTTTGGTCACCCAGTCAAAGAAATCTATCAGATTTGTCTGGCATGACCTTCCCACTGTGAATCCATGCTGCCTTGGGTCCTGAGCCCTTCTGGCCTCTAGATACTCAACAATTCTTGCCTTCGGAAGTGATTCCATCATTTTCCCTACCACTGAGGTTAAACTAACAGGTCTGTAGTTTTCTGCTTCTACCTTGCTCCCACTTTTGTGAAGGGGAATCACATCTGCCCTCCCGCAGTCCTCGGGTACCACCCCATCCTCCTATGATTTGTTAAAGAGGGTAGTCAGTGGTGTCACTAGTTCTACCCTTAGTTCTTTTAGAATTCTGGGATGAATCCCATCAGGCCCCATTGCTTTGTCCACCTTCAGTTTTACGAGTTCTTTCAGAACCCTTTCTTCTGTAAATGGGCTGGTATCAACTTCTGTATCCAGAGTGTTTCTACTGTTTGTTTTAGGTACCTCCCACTCTTCCTTTGTAAATACTGAGCAAAAATATTTGTTTAGTATCTCTGCCTTTCACAGTCACCTCTGCCCACCCTCCCTCCTCTTTATTAAGCCTCACTAGCCCTCCCTTGGTCTTCCTTCACTCCCTGATGTACCTATAAAAGGTTTTATCCCTCCTCTTAACAGAGTTGGCTATCTTTTCCTTGGTTTGGGCCTTTGCTGTTCTGACTGCCTTCCCAGCTTCCTTTTGCTTTAACTGATACAGTTCCCTGTCCTGCTCCTTCTGTGATTCCTTGTACTTCCTGAATGCTTTCTTTTTCTCTTGAACCTTCACTGCCACTTCCTTTGAGAACCATAGTGGTTTCTTACATTGTTTCATTTGTTAATTTGCTTCACACAAAGGCTTGTTACCTCTGTGATGGCAGTTTTATTATTCCCATTGTTCTTCCACCCTCCTTCCTGCCCATTTGCTAGTGCATTCCTTAGGCACTCACCCATTTTGGCAAAGTCAGCCCTCCTAAAGTCCAGTACTTTTGCCTTTGTATGGCTTGACTCTATTGCTGTGTTTATTGTGAACCATACTGTTCGATGGTCGCCAGTTCCCAGATGGCTGCCCACTTCTACATCTGTGATCCTCTCTTCATCTCCATTTGAGAGAACCAGGTCTAAGATTGCTCCCTCTCGAGTGGGCTCCAATACTAGTTGTCTAAGGCATGCCCCTTGTAGGGCATCTAGAATAACCCCACTCTTGTTCGCTGTACACTGAAACTGGGTGGCTCCCACTCCATCTTAGAGGGAAATACCAAACCTGCCTACTTTTAAAAAAAGTACTACTTGGACTGACATCCCCCACACTGGGCGGACACTTCATGTTGGCCATCCCAATGAAATCTACCTGTAGTGCGGTCACTGACAAGATTGTGATTCCCTTCAAAAGGACAAAACTTGCCCAGAACTCCATCCTGTATCAATGTCTGAAATGGTACAATGAACTACCTGCTGTCCTCACTGATACTACCAAGATTAGTACCTTCAAAGCTGGGCTCAAATCTCTCCTTGACTCTAAAATGAATTGTACCTGCCTGCACTAATGTGATAGTACCCCACTCCCAGTTTTCCTTTACCTACCCCCCTCTACATCTTTCAGACACACCACTTTTTTTCTTAACCTACTTCCCTACCCCCAATTACCTGATGATGGCCTCACTTGGTTGAAAGCTCCACCTCTCTCCCACCTCAGACGATGCCACCTGCCTGTGCTAAGAAAAAATTACTCACCTTAGAAATGTTGTTTCTTCTAATGGAGTTTTGCTGTATTCTGACATTATGCAGTTAGCCCCAGCACTTGAACTGCCCCAGAGAGGAAAGAGTTAACTCTACGCAGCAGCATAGAACGTTGCGCTAGAGCTCGGTTTTCAAACCTCTGTCTCTTGCACTTACCAGTGTAACCATCAGATTCTTACGAGCAAACTAACTAAGCATAGAAATTGTTCACTCTATAGCCAAAGGGCAACAATTGTTGGGTCCCAAAAGACTCAAGTCGAGAACCCAAGAAGAAACAAGCAGTGACAATATCTGTATATGTATATAAAACCAACAACAATAATAACAAAAACACAACTATCCCACCCTACAGAGGGAGGGTATAAGGTACACCCCTGAGGTACAACACTGTACCTGCCAGCCCACTTCCCAAAAGCTAGGTTCTGAGAGGGGAGGGAGGAAGGGAGGGAGGTCAGAATACAGCAAGACTCCATTAGAAGAAACAACATTACTAAGGTGAGTAATTTTTTCTTCAAACAACATGAAAGGCTTGCTGTATTCTGACATTATGCAGATTACCAAACAGTTTCCCCTGGAGGAGGGAATGCAGAACCTACTTTGGGAACAAGCTCTGCAGTACTGCTGTGCCAAACCTAGCATCACTCCTAGCCTGGATGTCCAGAGAATAATGCTTGGCAAATGTATGGACTGTTTTCCAGGTAGCTGCTTTACAGATTTCTAGCAAGGGTATATCTCTGGCCGCAGCCAGAGTAGCAGCTGTACCCCTAGTCAAGTGAGCCCTCAGGCCTGGAGGGGGTGCTTTGCCCAATTTGTCACAGCAGAACTGTATACAAGAAACAACCCACCTGGCAACAGTCCTCTTAGTTGCAGGCTTACCTTTCCCCACTTCACCATAAGTGAGGAACAATTGAAGACAGTCCTTTCTGTGTGCCTTAGTATGCTCTAAGTAGTAGCTAAGAGCCCTTTTAACATCCAAACTGTGTATTCTTCTTTCTCCTGTAGAAGAATGGTCAGTGAAAAACACAGGGAGAGACACAGACTGGTTCAGATGAAAATCTGATACCACTTTGGGCAAGAACCTCCTATTGGTTATTAGGACCATTTTTTCCCTGTGGAAGGATATGAAGTCAGGTCAGGTTCCACTGACAGGGCCTGTAATTCACTAATCTGCCTGGCAGAAGTAATAGCTACCAGGAACACAGTTTTCCAGGTCAAGTACTTCAGCTCAGCCGAAGCCAGAGGTTCAGAGGGTGGCTGCATAAGTTGAACAATGCAGACATGAAGATCCCAAGCTGAAGTAGACTTTCTAAAGGAAGGGTTACTATGAACCAGACCTTTGAAAAACTTACTGAAAACAGGATGAGATGCCAGGAAAGAGCCCTTCCCTACTGAAAGGAAAGCAAGACAGCTGCTAGATAAACCTTCAAAGTTGCAGGCCTAAGGCCTAGACCATTAAGATGAGCCAGATAATCTAATGCTGTGGAGATGTCTGTAGAATCAGGTACAATGCCTTTCTGAGAACACCAAATATTGAACCTCATCCATTTGGAATTATAAGTTTTTCTAGTGGAAGGTTTCCTGGAGACCTTCAAAATATCCAGAACTCCCTGAGAAAGATGCAGGCCTGCATGTTCTAACTCTTCAAGAGCCATGCCTTGAGGTTGAGAGACTGGAGATTGGGGTACCAGATCCTCCCCTGGGAGGAGGACAGGAGATTGTATCTCCTGGGAAGAGACAGGGGATGTGACACTGCCAGAGACAGTAGTAGAGGATACCAAGGCTGTCTGGCTCAGTCTGGAGCCACTAGTATCACTGTGCAGGGTTGAGTTCTGATTTTGATCAGGACTCTGAACAGCAGAGGGAAGGGAGGGAAGGCATAGAAAAACCTGTCCTTCCAATCCAGAATGAGAGCATCCAGAGGCAAAGTCCCCAGGACTGGGGGTCTGCGACAAAACAGAGGAAGTTGGTGATTGTCCGGTACTGCAAAGAGATCTATCTCTGGAGTGCCCCACCTGGAGAAGATGACCTGTAGAATATGAGGGTCCAGGGACCATTCATGATGTCCCTGGGAGATCCTGCTCAGAGCATCTGCTAGTACATTGTCCCTCCCTGAAAGGTGAACTGCTATGAAGGAAGTCTGAAGAGAACAAGATAGAGACCACAGCTTCATGGCTTCTGTGCACAAGGCCGTAGACCGAGTGCCCCCTTGCTTGTTGATGTACCACATTGTGGTGGTGTTGTCTGTTCTGACTTGAACCACCTTGACCCTGAAAGTGTCCAAGAAGACCTGAAGGGCAAGAAAAATTGCCCTGAGTTCCAGAAGATTGATGTGAAGGAGAGACTCTTGTGGAGACCAGACCCTTGAGCCATGAGGGCTCCCAAATGGGCTCCCCACCTTAGGAGAGAAGCATCTGTAGTTAAGACTACTGAGGGGGCTTGAGAGAGAAAAGGAACTCCTTGTCTGAGGTTGTCCTGGTCCAGCCACCACTGGAGAGCTTGGACCAGAGTCTGAGTTACTGGAATCAGTTTGGAGAGAGGGTCTCTTTTCTGAGACCAAAAAGGACTTCAGGTGACACTGAATGTCCCTCATCTGAAATCTGGCTTCCTGTACCACCGCAGTGGAAGCTACCATGTGGCCCAGGAGTTGAAGAAACTGCCTTGCTGGACGAGAGACCAGAGGTCAAAAAGAGGAAGCAAGATCTATTAAGGCCTTTGCCCTTGCCAGGCAGAGGAAGGCTTTTGCTTGGACAATATCCAATTCTATTCCTATGAAAGTAAGGAGTTGTACTGGTTCAAGGACAGACTTTGGAAGATTGAGAAGAAATCTCAGAGAACTGAGCAAGTCTTGAGTGGTTTGCAGAGCTGACTTGACCTGATCTGAAGACTGACCTACAATTAGCCAGTCATCCAGATATGGGAAAATGGAAATGCTTTGTCTTCTGAGATAAGCTACTACTACTGCAAGGCACTTTGTGAACACTCTTGGAGCTGATGTTAGGCCAAAGGGCATAGCTCTGAACTGGTAATGGCCAGAAGACAACTCGAACCTGAGGTACTTTCTGTGGGAGCACCTGAAAGGAATATGGAAGTAGGCATCCTTGAGGTCCAGGGATGCTAGCCAATCCCCTGGTCTTAAAGAGGGAAGGATTGTCCCCAGAGTCACGATTTTGAATTTGGGTTTTGAAATGTGTTTGTTCAAATGCCTTAGGTCTAGGATGAGTCGTCACTCCCCTGCCTTCTTTGAGGTAAGGAAGTACCTGGAGTACAAACCTTTTCCCCTGTGCTGAGTAGGAACCTTCTCTACAGCTCTGAGAGCCAGAAGAGAGGAAACCTCTGACTCTAGGGCAAGGGTTTCTGAAATTGATGCAGGTGGAAAAGACTTGGCCCTCTTTTTTGGAAATCTTTTGAAGCTGAGGGCTAGTCCCTGGCTTACTACTTCCAGGACCCACTTGTCTGTGGTAACAGACTTCCAGGCCTGAAAGTAATAAGCCAGCCCCAAACAGAGAGTTACCCACTACAGGAAAATCCATAGCCTTGGCCTGGGTATCCTGCGAAAGGCTAGTACATCTGAGCCAAGCAAGTCTTCTGAGAGACACAGATGTAGCCATGACTCTCTATGCCACATCACTGGAGTCCACAGCAGCATGAAATTGCACTTTAGATGCCTCAATACCATCAGCAGCCACCTCCTCCAGCTCTTTGGCTAGCTGGGGGGAGGTCTGTTTAGCCAACTCCAGAGCAGTATCCCAGCTGGACTTCTGGTACCTGGCTGTGTAGACCATATAATTTGCCTGCCTGAGTCCCAAAGAGGATGCCAAATATTGTTTCTTGGCCATGGCATTAACTTTCCTGGAGTCCTTGTCTGAGGCAGGGGGGTGAAGCCAAAGGAATGTTAGCCCTGTCACAGGCTGCAGCCTGCACTACCCCAACATGGTTGCAATGAGTATAAAGGAACTCCGTACCTGAGCATGATAACATATACCTCCTGTCCATTCTTTTATCCACAGGAGGTAAGCAGTTAGGAGTTTGTAAATTTTTTTGTGTCTGTTTCCCCAAGGACTTGTGAACAGGGATAGACAATCTCTTGGACTCTGGCATGTCCATCATTTCTACAAAATCATGCTCTTCCTCCTTCTCAGCAGCTTCAACCATAGGGAGCAGGAGGGTTTCATCCACCTTCTTGTAAAACAAGAAGTGTGAAGGGGACTCAGAAAGCCTGGGAGGAGAGACATTAGAGGGCCTGTCTGGGGAGATGTCCGGTTCAATGGGCACATCTAGGCTCCCCAGGTCATCTTCTTCCTCATCGTCGGGATTATCTTCCTCTCCCTCCCACTTCTCATAGAAAGCATCTGGATCGTAATCTGAAGGAGACTGATCCGACCGAACTGACCACCTAACTGGCGGTACCGGTTCGAATGGAACCAGGTGAAGCGACTGAACAATGCTAATTGCTTTGGCTATCGTGTCCGCGGTTGGAGTATGCAGTACTGGATCTGAACCAGCAGACTTATGCTTTCTTTTGGACAGAATCAACCCGTCAGAGTCAGATCACCTTTTGCCCAAGGAGGTATCGCCTAGGTCAGTAGGCACCTCCTCAGGTTCGGCCGTAACTGAACCGGGCTGGCCATACGGACTTCCCAGCCTCTCTTTCCTTCAGTCTACTCAATCTTTTTTCTAAAGTGGCTTTATGAAAGTTTTTTCAAATTTGCCAGTCTGACTTGGGGTGGTCAAACCCCAGACAATAAACACAGATGAGGTGGGGGTCAGCCTTGGCAAAGGCCTCCCCACACTCTGTACAGTGTTGAAACCCAGTGGAACCGGTTTTCTTCTTGGGTTTCTCAGACATGGCCAACCTACCAAATTAACCTTTAGCAACTTTCAAGTCAGGTAATGGTCAACCGATCGGTTACAAACAGTGTCAGGGGTTTTGAAAAAGAACCAGCAAAAATCCGGTTCTTTTGAAACCGATCGGCACCGGAACACCACACTAAATCCCAGAAAAAATACAAAATTAAACAATCAGAACACAAGGTTGGTTGCTAACTGGACCGACCGATGAGAAACCGAAATAAAAGAACAATTTCAAGGAAAAACCACAGTCACTACCTATCTACTACACTACCTGTACCATAGACAGAGGCTGGAAATCCGAAAAAATAACAAATAGATCGGTTTAAACCGAAAGCTTTTTAACCTTTACTGAACTGAGCAGAGGAATCTCTGGAGCGACTTCACTGTTAGGCAGAGTAAAGAATCTGACGGTTACACTGATAAGTACCAGAGACAGAGGTTTGAAAACCGAGCTCGAGCTCAACGTTCTATGCTGCTGCTGCTGCTGCATAGTGTTAACTCTTTCTTCTCCGGGGCAGTTCAAGTGCTGGGGATAACTGCATAATGTCAGAATACAACAAAACTTCATGTTGTTTGAATATGATAGTACCTTGCCCCCAGTTTTCCATTTACCTACCCCCCTCTACATCTTTCTGCTATATACCACTTTTTTCATAACCCGCTCCCCTACCCCAGTTACCTGACGATGGCCTCACTTGGTTGAAAGTTCATTTCACTCCCACCTCAGACGATGCCACCTTCAGCTGATTCCTCCCCAACCCCTTCTTATCTAATCAGTCTATCTGTTAATATTTACTAGTTTGATGTGTATAAGTTAAAATGTTACTATTACTGCCTATGTATATGCTTCAATGTTTTTCCTTTTTTTCCTTTGTAAACCTTGTATTTTTGTAATGTTTGTTCAACACTGACATGGAACCGTTGAAAGTAAGTCCTTGACTCAAAGGTATTAATCCCAAACTGAAATAAATAAAAAAATAAATAAATAAATAAAATTGGGGTCAGAGACCTCAGTGGGTAACTGACCCTCTTTATTCTTTTTATTTGTTTGTCTTTATGCTTTTTTGCCACTGGTAACTCCCCTTGCCTTGACGTGGGAGGAGCAGTGGTATGCTTAACTTTACATAGTTTTTTTTTTTGCTGGAACAGACTCAGTGGTCTGTTCATCATTTCTCTTTTTTGGCATGTCACCATTTTTATCGTTTTGTTTATCTGACTCATTTTCTGAGGGGTCCTTATCTTTAGGCTTAGGCAGGGCAGTGGACCCATCCTTAATAGAAGAAGCATTATTTGAGGCCATCTCTTCTAGTCTTTTAGCCCTCTTTTTAATAGTTTTTGAGCAGAATTTAGAGCAAAAAATGTTCTGGACCCAAGCATTGTAAACACACCACACTTAATACAATTTTTAAAACCTGTAGAACCAGTCCCCTTTTTTGGCTTTTCTGACATAACAATGTATCAGAAAGCTGAAAAAACATTGGTTCCTAAAATGGAAAAATTGTAAATGCAGTTGGTTCCCTAGCAGTAAAGAACCACAATTTAAAATTACAAAATTCAGTAGAAATACAGAAAAAATAGTGGTTCCAGGTAAAATAAGGGAGCCTCTATTAAAATGACCTTGAAAACCATCAAAATACTCAAAACGCAGTATATTTTTACCTCAGAAAAGTTAAAAGGAACCAAAGAAAATAGGGGAAAGTGTGGTTCCTGGGAACCGGCAAGGAACCACTAAAACCCCTTAAAATGATGAGAAAATGTAAAATACTTACAAACTCAGCACAAAAGTAAAGATTTAGGCACAAAAAGTTTGTTTCTCAAGAATGAGAAACTGCACCTCAGAGGCAGTGCTTCTCAGTCGGAGAAAAAAATTCTGAAGCCCTGTGGGCTCTGTACTCAACACACCTTCCTGCTTGATTCTGATTGGCCACTCTATTTTAATGAATATTCATGTTCCCACCTCCAAGGCAGTTCAACCTGGTCATCTTACTGCTATTGTTACTGATGCTAAAGGACTCCTGGAGTGAGAAAATACAGGTTACTCACCTGTAACAGGAGTTCTAGGAATGGTATATGTTGTTCATCCACACTTATTGGCAGGTTCCTTGCCGCTTTAAATCTTGCCGGAAGGTCTTCAAGCTGGCTCCTCCCACCCACCCGGGTGGTAAAACTCTCGGCCCCGCCCCATGACGCCAGATCTGGCCCGCTGGAAGCTCAGGTTGTGCGTCAAGCCAGGAGGTCGGGGTCGTGGATGAACATATACCATTCCTAGAACTCCTGTTACAGGTGAGTAACCTGTATTTTAGGAGATGGATATGTTGTTCATCCACACTTATTGGCAGACTCCTAGCAGTTCTCCGGGAGGAGGGAGGCAAGGAGCACACCCCAATACTTACTTGGGAAATAAGGACTGAGAACCGAGGCCCCAAAACCAGCATCCCGGCGTGACTCAAGGTCGATGTGGTAATGGGTAATAAAGGTGTGTGCTGACTTCCAGGTAGTAGCCCTGCAGATTTCCTGGATAGGGACGTCCCTGGAAGCAGCCACCGATGCAGCAGTATGACGGGTAGAATGAGCTCTTATCCTCTGGAAGGCTCCATGCCCGCCAACTTATAGCAGCGATCTATGCAGGAGGTGACCCACCTGCCTATCGCCTGCTTGGCTGCAGGTCTGCCAGGTGCGGCTTCAGCGTAGGTGACAAACAGCTGGCGAACCTCTCCCCGAATTTCAGCCGTGCGCTCCTTATAATAAGCGAGCGCCCTTCTAGGGTCCAGAGTATGGAGCCTATATTCGGCCTCCGAGGTGTGATTGAGGTAGAACACCGGCAGAGTCAGCACCTGGTTAAGGTGAAACTCCGACACCACCTTCGGAAGGAATTTCGGGTGGGGGCACAGGACAACCTTGTCCCTGTGGAAGACCAGGTAAGGAGACTCGATGCAAAGCGCCTGGAGCTCTCCCATCCTTGTGGCTGACATGATAGCCACCAAGAAGGCGATCTTCCACGACAGGTGAGAGAGATCACACCTGTGCATTGGTTCGAATGGCTTGCCCATGAGCTTTGCCAGTACCAGCAGTAAATCCCACGGAGGTGGAGGTTCTCACACCGGAGGGGAAATGTGATCAAGGCCTTTGAAAAAGCGCCCGACCACCTTTTCCTGAGCCACCGACTGCTTCCCGGCCCGCGCCCGGTAAGCAGAGATGGCTGCCAGGTGCACCTTTAGGGTCGTCGACCTAAGCCCTTGACTAGAAAGGGACCATAAATAGTCCAAAATGCTTGCCACAGAACAGAAGGAAGAGTCCAAGCCCTTGCCCTGACACCAAATGGAGAATCTCTTCCATTTGAAGGCATAGCATTTTCTATTCGACTCCTTACGGAACGCCTCAACAACATTGAGGACCTCGTCGGAAAGACCCAAGGCCTGGAACTCTAGCCACTCAGGAACCAGGCTGTCAGGTGCAGGGATTGAAGGTCCGGATGGAACACCTTCCCCTGATTGACTGAAAGCAGGTCCGGGCGAGCTGGAAGCTGCCTCGGGAGCCTGGAGCTGAGGCTGAGGAGATCTGGGTACCAGAACTGGCGGAGCCAGTCTGGGAGCTATCAGGATCACCTGCGCCTTGTCCCTCCTTGCTTTGAGAAGCACCTTGTGAATCAAGGGAAATGGGGGAAAGGCGTAGAAGAGGCCCGGGGTCCACAGCCTCGAGAAGGCATCCCCCTGCAGCGAGCCCTGCTGAGGGGGCCGGGCATGAAACAGCCTCAGCTTCGCATTCTCCCTGGAGGCAAACAGGTCCATCTGAGGTGTGCCCCAGTGGGAGAACAGATCTTGTACTACCTCCGGCAGGAGAGACCATTCGTGAGATGCAGCCCCTATCCGGCTCAGGGCATCAGCCAGGGTGTTGGAGGCTCCTGCCACATGAATGGCTAGGAGATCCGCCTCCAGGCTGCGCACGAATGACCAAATGTGGAGAGCTTCCTTGCATAGAAGCATGGAGCGCGTCCCGCCCTGGCGGTTCAGGTAGTACATGGTTGTGGTATTGTCCGTCTGGACTCGGACCACTTGACCCTGGAGAAACGGAGCAAAGGTGGTGAGAGCTAGGCGGACCGCTCGGAGCTCCAGCAGGTTGATGTGGCATCGGGACTCCCGCGGGGACCAGAGGCCGTGCACTGTGTTCCCCAGATGGGCACCCCAACCCATCAGGAGAGGCATGGTCGATAGAGAGACGCTGGCTCGGGCGGACAAACGGGATGCCCTCCTGCAAATGGAATGGAACGGTCCACCACTGGAGAGCTGCTCCACATCTCCTGGGTCACTATCACTAGCTGGTCCAAGGATCGCAGCGTTGTGACCACTGGCTACGCCAGTCCCCACTGAAGGGGGCGCATGTGCCAGCGGGCCCAACGGACCACGCTGGTACAGGCCGCCATGAGACCCAGAAGGTGCAGGAAGTCCCGGGCAGGGCACGATTGCCCAACCAGAAATGATTGGGCAAAGGAGGTAAGAACCTGGCCCTGTCCGCCAGGAGTCGTGCTCTGGCTCGAAGAGAGTGGAGCTCTGCCCCGATGAACAGGATCACCTGCTTTGGCTTGAGTTCCGACTTGGCCTCGCTGATGAGAAGGCCAACTCGAGAGCAAACCTGGAGGGCCAGATCTCTGACTGCTCCACCTCCCTCCTGGAGGAGGCTGCTATCAGCCAATCGCCCAGGTAAGGGTACACCGGACCCTCGGCACCGCAGGAATGCTGTCACCACTGCCATGCATTTGGTGAAGACTCTGGGAGCTGGAGATAAGCCGAAGGGCATGGCTCGGAACTCGAAGAGGGATCCCACCGCTCGAAAGTGGAGGAATCTCCGATGTGATGGACGGATAGGGACGTGAAAGAACACGTCCTGTAGGTCCAGAGAGCAGAACCACACGCCGTGTTCCAGAGATGGTATTATCTGCGCCAGAGTGACCATTCTGAAGGTTCGAGACCTTAGGAACTTGTTCAGGTCGTGTAGGTCGAGAATGGGGCACCAGCCCCCCGTCTGTTTCGGAACCAGGAAATACCTGGACACGAACCCCGGGTCTGAAGGGGTCCTCCACCTCTGTGATCAGCTCCTTTTGGAGGAGGAGAGCGATGTCGGCTCGGGCGAGCCGCCAGTGAGGCTGGCGGACCCGAGGCCCCGGAGGTGCGACGGCTCTGAAGGGCGGGGCCTGCTCGACTTCCAGAGGTAGGCCTTTTCCCACCACCTCCAGTACCCACCTGTCCGTGGTAACAGTGGACCAGGCGGAAAGGAAGTGTCTGAGCCGTCCCCATGGGGGAACCAGGGGTGAGGTGACAGGGATGGGGGCGACACCCCTCAGCCCGTCACTGGGCAGGCTTGGAGGAGGGACCGGCCGAGGAACCTCCTGGGCCTTTACCTCCCTGCTTCCTGTTGGAGGAAGCCAACGGCTTGGGCTTGGGATACCAAGGTCGAGCCTGCTGGCCCTGACGTTGCTGGGCCGGGGGCCGCGGGCGCAGAAGGACGAAAGGGCTTAGGCTGTGGCTTGCGGCCTTTGTCCTTCTGAGCGGAAGAGACCGAGTCCAAGGTAGCATTGGACTTCTCGATCCTCTGCAGGTGGCCTTCCACCCCAGGGCCGAAGAGGTCAGTCCCCAAAAGGGAACATCCGCCAACTTGTGCAGGGTATCCGGGTAAAGGTGGATATCCTCAGCCAAGCCCGACGACGCATGGCCACTGTGGCCACCACAGACCTGGGCACATGAGTCCTCGGCGTCTAACGCAGTCTGAGCTGCTGTTTAGCCACTGCCCTGCCCTGGTCCCGCACCTGCCTGATGGTAGTCTGCAGATCTGCAGGAAGATGAGGGCAACCTCATCCAGGAGCCCAACAGGCGTGAGAAAATGTGCCATGAAGACGGCGCCGAACTGGCCTGATGAAGGCCGAGAGAGGACGCAGCATAGACTTTTCGCCGCATAATCCAATTTCTTGGATTCCTTGTCGGGAGGTTTGTCCATCATCTCGGCATTCCCGCACGCCGGAAAACGCTGTCGGTAACCAACCCCTCGGCCGAGGGGTGTTCCGAAAAACCGGACAGGGAACCGGTAGGGACCGCATACTTCCTGGCCAACCTGGCCGAAGGCGCAGGGCAGGAAGCAGCCAAAGTTCCAAGGCCGGACCCACTATGGCTTCGGCCACTGGAAAGGCCTCCATAGGAGAATCCCCTCAGTCCAGAATCTCCATGAGGGGATACCTGGCCCGTTTAGAAACAGGTTCGAGCTTCATCCCGGTGGACTCCGAGATGAGTCGAATCAACCCTAAGAAGGACGAAGGGCTATCGTCCATTGACTGTCCTCCCGAGGACTCCAAGTCTATGCGCTTGGAGAAGAGGGAGGAACCATCATCGGACTCAGAAGAGTCCTCAAAGAGCTGCCTCGGCCCTGAGCCACCCTCCACCTGCCGAGGTTTATCGGGAGTGAGGGTGACCGACAGCCTATGGAGCAAACCCAAAGCCGACCGAGAATTTTTGGTCAGAGCCCCAACTAATGGCTGTGGGGGCGGAGGTTCCACCAGAATCGCTGGAATTGGCTGAACAACCGGCCTGAGAACAGGCTCCTCGACTACAACGAGGGGTTGTTTCGGCTGCTCCGGTGACAGCCACTTAATGGCCGGGGAAGACGACTGGGTCGGCTTATTCCCGGTCAAAAGGAGCTGTTGCCACATAAGTTCCTCGTACCTCCGACGCAACTTGCGCCGAAGCCTCCCTCGTCCAAGGAAGAGGAAGAGCGCGCGCATGCCAGCGTGCCGAGACCGAGACCGCCATGGACGGGGATCGGTTGGATCACGAGGATGTCCGGAGACCGAGAGTCTCGACTAGGTCGAGGAAGGCGAGAGAAGTGTCGGAAATCGGCACTCTCGGCTCAGACGATCCCACTGAAGGCTCCGGAACCAGAGGCACAGACGAGCCGACGGGATCCTCAACTCCCACAGGGGAACTGGGGAGAGGGGATTCTCAGCTTCTCCAGCCGACAACCCGTCCAACGGGTCGAGAAAAATCTCAACCGGCCGACGGGAGTCTCGCCAACTGGCCTGACGGGACACCATGAAGCCAGTGGCCGAGCTGAGGGGTCGACCGGGTTCACTGTCGACAAGGGAGGGGATCTTCCCGTCCCCAAGAGCGACGGAGAGACTTACTTTTGCTCTTTTGGACCTGGAAGAAGGTCCCGAAGAAGTTGGACTCTCACCTTTGGTCGAGAGGTCAGACAAAGCTCCTTAAAAGAAGCCGTAAGAGGCACCAAGAGAGAGCGGACAAATGCCGCAGTCGAGGTAGAAGCTGCCCGCTACCGCTTCCTCTTCGAGGGTGATCATCTGCCTGCTGATCCGCGAGCACGCTGTCATGGACACCGCCAGTCGGGCCTCTTTAGATTTCACCGTGGAATTCTTTTCTCGGGCCGCCCAGTTGTAATCGGCAGCACGTCTTCAAGGACGAGGCCGAAAAGGAAGAGCACAAGTCGCAGGCCTGCGGGTTGTGCCTGCAAGGCAGTAGACGACGGAGTGCGGATCCGCCCCAGACATCTTCTGCCTGAAAGGGCACCTCCAAACTGGGAGTCGATTTGTCCATCGCAGCTGCGTGAGGAGAAGAAGACTGAAGTCTTTTGCAAAAACTTTTCAATTTCAAACTTTTCGAAGAATTAGAACCAGTCTTAAGCGCAACGCGTTAAGGAGGGAACCTGAGCTTCCAAACGGTAAGGAAGATCAGGCGTCATGGGGTGGAGCCGAGAGTTTTACCACCCGGGTGGGTGGGAGGAGCCAGCTTGAAGACCTTCCAGCAAGATTTAAAGCGGCAAGGAACCTGCCAATAAGTGTGGATGAACAACATATCCATGTCCCTAGAATAAGCATTCTCTACCCAAGTGGTCAGGGCTGTTTCCACGGTACCCTCATTCTTCATGGCACAGATTTGCCCCCCCCCCAAAAAAAAATAATTGCTGTCTCCTGGCACTGTGTTTAATGTTGACACCATCTTTAACATCACCATCCCACAACAGCCCCCCAAGTAGTATTTACTCAAGGCAGGGCCTCCTTGTCCCCAATTTGGTGCAATTTGATAAAAGAAGCCAATCCCAGTCATCCACCTTCCTAACCCACAGTGCACCAAAATAAAGCCATGTCACTGTACTAACATGATATGCACATCACGGTGGCGGGGGGGGAGGGGCAGAGTGGTGTGCATCACTGATGATGCTAGGTAGACTGTCTAACCTGTCATCAGGATGGTGGGGGGGGTGAAGGGTGAGAGATATAGATTCACAAAACTGTTTGGGACTAGGTTCCACACTGCAACTCCATTTGCAGACTGAAACCTCTGCAGCTGCAGCAATTGCTATTTACAGCCGCAGCATTTGCGGAAGATGTTATGGCTGGTCCCACCAGCCGTAACAGTTTTTTGCAGCTGCGGGGATTTCCCAGGCAGCACCACCCGCAAGCGGTCGTAAAATTGTGGAACTTGTCATAATCTAGCTCCACCCTTGTGAATACACACAGCTGCGGGAAAACTGTGGCAACTTGTGGATCCGCAAGTGCCAACCCACTTGGCGCAGAGTTTTTTTTTCTTCAGCAGCTGCAGGGATTTTGGAAATTTTGTGAATCTAGCCAGAGCCTTTCATGCAACACATCATGGACCTGAGGTAAACAAAAGTTGAAGCACTTAAAACAAATTTGGTCAAACGAAGCAAGTACATTATTTATGGTATTTGGGGCTATATATTTAGGCATGCATGCCCCTTAACGCCTGTTATTATAATTGTTCCAAAGCCACTTTATTGAGTTTCTTCAGATTCATATGAAAGGGTTCTGCAATTTGCTACAAATTCTGAGCAACTGGCAATCATATTAGGTAAATTGTCGTTACTGTGCCTGTTGCAAAATAACAGCATTATATTTCTGTGAAATTTTACTTAATAATTATCCCTTAGCCAGAGGTGTGCTAATTGCATTTTGGAGAAAAGTGAAAATTTCCCCAAACAATATGTGCCATGGGAAACTTATGTTTTTGCAAATGTGTGTTGTCAAATTATTACACAGCAAAACCCTTGATAACAATGCTATACACCTACATGACCATCATATATCAGCTGTATCCAAACTATAGTCTCCAGTTATATTGTAGGATATGACCCTTTTACTTTATACCCTGACAGACACTATTTGTTATTCAGAAGTAATCGACTATGACATGTTCAACATGATTAAGTTAATAAGTACAAATATTAATTTCATTGTTTTTCAACACAGCTGCTGCAGTGCATCAGTTCTCTAACTTGTAACAGATCACCAAGTTTGCTGTACTTTTCCTTACTCGCATGGTCTGCTCTTGTTTTTACTGTTGATGCCTTGTTAGCTGGGATAGGTTTCACAGCAGAGCAAGATTTAGTCAAGTTGTGCCTCCATCCACCGCCCTTAGCAGAAGGAACCCAGCAAGCCCTCTGCAAAGCAAGTTCCTCTTTTGCTTCCAAATCCTGCTGTGCAGGTGTACTTCTTTGTGACTGAGATCTCCTTACTCCATTAGCCCATGCCTTGAGCACATTTGTAGATGCAGACTGAGTTTTTTTACCTGGATTTGTAGATATCAAGAGTTCTCTTGAGCTAGCCTCAATTGGTTTTAAATGTTTTCCTTTGTTTCCTTGCCACTCTTGGAAACACATATATACCTTGGTATAATGATCTTTCCCTTCAGATTTTGTTGAACAGTTGCTACACACATTTCCATGTGGGTCACAGATGCCAATGTGACTGGTCTGATGAAAAAAAGAGAGGGGAACATTTAGTTTAAGGTTACATCAGTGTTAAAAAGTATTTTGAGTTTTTGAAATCAACAAGTCCCATGATACATTTATTAAATATTTAGGGCCCAATCCACTGAAATTGCCCAGCTATGTGCAAACCTCATGCCCCTTGATTTGGCCACACATGATCGAATCCACAGCTCCCAGCCACAACAATCAGCACACTTAGAGGAGCGCACTGAAGCCAGGGGTGTTCCTGAAGGCACAGCAGGACTGAACACTGCTCAGGCTGGGGCATGAGTGGATCCCTTGTTCTGCCCAGAACTGGGGGTTGTGGGATATAGGACTGCCATATCCCTGTCCAAACACACCACAAAACCACATACTCTGTTATGGCAGCTAGTACGTACTCAAAAAGCAAGACATGTGAAAAGCACAAGTGAGAGCACTCAAATAGAGGGACACAGAAGAAATGTAATAGCAAAATTTGCTAGACTCGCTGTTTATTGGCAACAAGTGAGGCGCACAGCTCAACGCCTTGGTGCTGCATTGTCCCAAAGTGCCAGGGTTTTAAGCTATACTCCTCATTTTTTACCATAAATCATATCCTACTGTGATAGTTAGAGCAGTGGGTGGTGCCATACCACAGGAGGGGTAAGCCTATGTGGACAGGGGAAGGGGGTAAGTACCAGAGATAAAGAGAAAGATGGAGCTGGGCTGGACAAGCAGGATGGGGGGGCACATCACAGAGGGGAGGGAAAAAAGAAATAAGTACTTACTGTAGTAATGATGTTTAAGGGATCCAACAATACATCATACAAGACTGCATCATCTTCATCCAGAAGTGTTGCTCGGCAGACAGAACAGAATGCTTATAGAATTTAGAATTCTGTTCAAATGCTGCACTGTGGCCACATCAGCTATGTTGTTCTAACATCATAGATACATAGATACATAGACAGTGTCGGCAGATAAGGGCCTATGGCCCACCCAGTCTGCCCATTTGAGCTTGTAAGTTCAGTTTGTTTTCCTAGAAGTCTGTTGCCCCTTACCCTTGACCTCCAGAATTCCTTTATGTCTATCCCGTGCATTCTTAAATCCCGTGATTGTTTCAGCCCCCACCACTTCCTCTGGCAGGGTGTTCCACTTGTCCACCACCCGCTCTGTGAAGAAATCTTTCTCATGTTTCCTCTGAATCGTCCTCCTCCAACTTCATCCCATGCCCTCTTGTCCTGGAACATCTTTTCACTTAAAAATAGTGTTTTCCTGCACCCTGTTCCTCCCTGTAAGATACTTGTATGTCTCTATCATATCCCCTCTCCCTCCTCTCCTCCAGGGAGTACATGTTCAGTTCCTTCAACCTGTCTTCATAGGACTTGTGATGCAATCCATGCACCATCTTTGTTGCCCTCCTCTGAACCTTCTCTACCCTGTCTATGTCCTTACGTAGGTATGGTCTCCAGAACTGTACACTGTACTCCAGGTGGGGCCTCACTAGTGTCTTGTATAGCGGAATTATGACCTCCCTTTTCCTACTGGTGATGCCCCTGCCTATACATCCCAACATCCTATTTGCTTTACCTGCTGCCTTGTCACACTGCATCAGATTTCTTTCAGGAAAGCAAGGGGTGCAGTAACCACCACTAACAACAATTGTACCAAAAAATAAAATAACAATACAATTAAAATAGCAGTCTGTTTTAAGTAACGAATTAACAACTAATTTTTCAAACATTGTGAAAGACCAAAGGGTTTAAACAATAAATGCTTAAGCAGAAAAGAAATAATCAGATTGCTTCTCGTGAGAACCCTTTCAGGTTTTCAAAAGGTAGGCAGGGTCACGGATTGTATGACTTAAATTGCTGAATCCCTTAGAAGAAAAATTGGCTTTGTTACAATTTGTCCTGGTCATTTTGCTCCATGACAAGTCATCCCAGACTATTAGCTCAGGTGTCAATTGGTTCCCACATCAATTCATCCCCAGACAACTCGCCCCCAGCATAAATATTATAAAATAAACTCAAGGTAGACACAATTCACCCACCACATGAGGCAAAATGCATAAGAGTTGTAGAAGTCGAAGTCGTACTGTAATTGTTGTTGAAGTACAGTACGATATGTTGTCGGAGCAAATTGTGCAGGGACAAACTGACATGGGAGTAGACTGAGGCCGGAGCTAACAGTCTGGGGCGAGCTGTCGCAGAACGAAATGACCAGGATGAATAAAAAAATGACTCACCTTAGTAATTGTGTTTCCTTTAATGGAGTCTTGCTGTATTCTGACTATATGCATTTAGCCCTGCACTTGAACTGCTCTGGAGAGGAAAGAGTTAACTCTATGCCAAGGCATAGAACATTGAGCTCGAGCTCGGTTTTCAGACCTCTGTCCCAGGTACTCAACAGTGTAACTGTCAGATTCTTATGAGCCCTATACTAAGCAACTAACAACCCAGAAATTGTTTTTAAAACTTTTGTGCCAAAGGGCAAAAGACATCAATTTTATGGTCCAAAGACTCGAGTCGAGACCCCCAAAAAGAATCCAAGTAGGTAATAAAACAAAGGAACAAGAAACGATCTTCAATTAAGAAGAGGCACCCAGGTATACCCCTGGGGTGCAACACTGTGCCTACCCACCCACATCCCAAAACAACTAGGTTCTAGGATGGGAGGCAGGAAGGGAGGTCAGAATACAGCAAGACTCCATTAGAAGAAACACAATTACTAAGATGAGTACTTTTTTCTTCAAACAACAAAAAGTCTTGCTGTATTCTGACTATGAAGCTAATGGTTGTCTGGGGCTGCAAAGAGATCTATCTCTGGAGTGCCCCATCTCTTGAAAATGGTCTGGAGGATGAGAGGATTCAGGGCCCATTCGTGGTGACCTTGAGAGATCCTGCTGAGAGCATCTGCAAGTACACTGTCCTTTCCTGAAAGATGCACAGCAATCAGGGAAGCCTGCAGGGAATAAGCTAGTGACCATATTTTTATGGTATCGGTGCAAAAGGCCAGGGACCAAGTGCCCCCCTGCTTGTTGATGTACCACATGGTTGTGGTGTTGTCTGTCCTGATCTGCACCACTTTACCCTGAATTAAAGTCGAAAATATCTGAAGGGCCAGAAAGACAGCCCTGAGTTTGAGAAGATTTATGTGAAGGTGAGACTCCTGATGGGACCAAGTCCCCTGAACAGTATGCCGGTCCATGTGGGATCCCCATCCCAGCAGAGAAGCATCTGTGGTGACAGTCACTGTGGGAGCCTGACTGAGGAAAGGAACCCCTTGCCTCAAATTTTCCTCTTCCAGCCACCACTGGAGGGCCTGAACCAAAGTTAGAGACACTGGAACCAACTTGGAGAGGGGATCTTTTTTATGAGACCAAAAGGCTCTTAGGTGAAATTGGATGTCCCTCATCTGAAACCTTGCCCCTTGCACTACTGCAGTGCAGGCTGCCATATGGTCTAGCAACTACAAGAAATGTCTGGCTGTCTGAGACACAAGTGGATGAAAAGAGGAGGCCAGAGAGGTCAGGGATTGGACCCTTGATAGAGGAAGGAAGGCCCTGGTCTGAACAGTGTCCAGCTCCACTCTTATAAATGTGAGAAGCTGAACTGGCTCCAGAACAGACTTTTCCAGATTTAGGATGAATCCTAGGGAGTGTAAAAGATTTTGAGTGACCCCTAGAGCTGATCTGACTTGGTCTGTGGACTGACCTACTATGAGCCAGTCATCCTGGTAACGGAACAGTAGGATGCCCTGTCTTCTGAGGAAGGCCACCACTACTACTAGGCATTTGGTGAATACTCTTGGGGCAGATGTTAGGCCAAAAGGCATTGCTCTGAACTGGTAATGGCCTGAGGGCAGTTCGAACCGGAGGTACTTTCTGTGGGACTTCCTGATAGGTATGTGGAAATAGGCATCCTTGAGATCCAGAGAGGCTAGCCATCTCCTGGTTTCAGAGAGGGAAGAATAATTCCCAGAGACACCATCTTGAACTTTGGCTTAAGTATGTGTTTGTTTAGGTACCGTAGATCCAAGATGGGTCACCACTCCCCTCTCTTTTTTAGGGTAAAGAAGTACCTGGATTACAATCTTTTTCACCTGTGAATGAGAGGTACACTCTCCACTGCCTGCAGGAGCAGTAGAGAAGAAACCTATTTTTCTAAGGTCTGTGCTTCCTCTTCCTAGGAAGGGCAGAAAGCCTTTGCTCTCAACTTTGGGAACCTGCTGAAGCTGAGAGCAAGACCCTGGCTCACCACTTCCAAGACCCACTTGTCTGAAGTGACAGACTTCCAGGCCTGGAAAAAGTGAGCCAGTCTGCCTCCTACAGGAATTGGGAAGGCGACCCTGGCTGACACATCAGGGTGTCTGTTTGGCAGGGGGCTTAGACTGAGAGGAGGATGCAGCCCTTGTCATCCCCCTTCTGCCTCTTCTCCTAAAGAACCCCCTCTGCTGGAACGAAGAGGAGGCCAGGGCCTGGTAGAAAGGCCTGTGAAAAGGCCTGCCCCTGCCAGCCCTGGATTGCTGTCTCTGAGGAGTGGTCTGCTTTTCTGTGGCTGCAGCTCTCCTGTAAGTGGTCCTGTATTTGTCCATCTTTTTCATGTACGTCTCTGTTTGTTCCCCAGAGAGTTACCAGTGACAGGAAAATCCATGGCCTTGGTCTGGGTATCCTGAGATAAACTGATATACCTGAGCCAGGCAAATCTCCTCATGGAAACAGATGTAGCCATGACCCTAGAATGAACATCATTCAAGTCCACAGCAGCATGAAATTGGACCTTAGAAGCTTTGATGCCATCCATAGCCACCTGCTCCAGCTCCTTGGCCAGCTGGGGAGGGGCATTCTTAGCCAGCTCCAGAACCGTATCCCACCTGGACTTCTAGTATCTGGCTGTATATGCCATATATATATCTGGGGAATAGGCCCTTTCCCCATTGGGATAGAGAAAACCTTTTTCACTGCTTTTGTCTGCAACAGCTTTTTAATTTTTAGCTCCAAGAGTTTTTCCTCTGGTGTGTGAACTGGGAAGTTTCTTGGTCATTTTAGTTTAGGAAATTTCTGAAACTGTAGGGACAGGCCATGACACACTACTTCCAGGACCCATCTTTTTCCACTCCTGGAAATAGTGGTTTCCAAGGTCAGTTGCTCCCCCCACCCCACTGGGAAATCAATGGCTTAGCTCTGATTGTCCTGGGTCAGGATAAAGAACAGCTACACACTTACTGTAACAGTAGATCTTCAAGAGGATCTTTTTCATCAGGCCACACCTATGGAACTATAAGCCATCAGGTACTAGGACCACAGATACACAGAAAGTGATGGCAGATACGGACCGTGTGACCCACTTAGTCTGCCCCTTTTCCCTACCTAATGCAATATCGCAGACCCTAGTCAATCTGTGGCTTACCCTCTCTTCACTATTGCTAAAGTACTCTGGCTATCCCATGCATTCTTGAATTCCCCTACTGCTTTTTGCCCCCAACAACTCCGCAGAGAGGCTGTTCCAAGCATCCACTACTACTCCTGTGAAAAAGTACTTTCTCGCCTTGCCCCCAACCTACCCCTCTGTAGCCTCAAATCATGCTTTGTTCTTGTACACATTCTTTTCTGAAAGATGCTACCCTCATGTACCTTGTTTGTACGCCTGATGTACTTAAATGTCTCTATCATAACCCCTCTTTCTCTCTCTCTCACCTCTCCTCCACGGAATACATATTGAGGTCCTCTGAGTTTTCCTCATATGACTTTTGGTGCAGTCCTTACACCATTTTTGTTGCCCTTCTCTAGACTGCCTCTATTTTGTCTATGTCCTTCCGGAGATGCGGCCTCCAGAACTGGACAAAGTTACTCCAGATGAGATCTCACTAGTGATCTGTACAGTGGCATAACCACCTAATTTTACCTAGTACCTCTCTGCCTAACCTTGTTTTATTTATCTTTTATTTTTTTATTTCTTTTTTAAAGTTTTACCAGGAAGAACTTACTGAGCAGAAGCTCATTTTCAGATGCGTCCTGGGGGACAAATGGGAATACAGACAACATAGTGAATACAGCATTAAGAATTGAGAAATACATAATACAGATGCTTGACAACACAAAGACAAATACAGTACAAGTCAATAAATAAGTAAGATACAAATACAAAACACAGGAAATTTACAATAACGTAGGACATTCTAGCACAACTTAAAAATAGAGCAACAGAGTAGCAGCAATTAGAAATACACATTGCTAGTTACATGTTGCATACATGTTACATAAATAAGAATATAGAATTGCTTTGGTAGAGGTTAATACGTGCTTATATGCCTACAATCTATTGTATTTGGAAAGTTCTGCCACCAGTCTAATTGGTCAACTGTTATCTCGCATTATTTGTTCACTGTTCCTGTTTATTCCCACTATTATTAATTTTTTATTGCTTGACTGTTTGGCAGTTACCTTTTGAATTGTATTCACTCCCTACCCTTCTCCGGGTACCCCGGAAATTAGCCTTAGCTCAGTGTGTCTTTCCGATTAGTAAATAAATACATAAATTCACCCACTGTTATCCTCTTTCAATTTGTCTCATCCTTTCATACAAAATATCTAAAACTCAAAATTTAAATACAGTACTTTCCCAGACTTGCTTGAGCCTCCCCTGGAAGAGGTTGGGGTCTCCCCAGGGAGACTGGCCTCACTTTGAGAAACCCTGATCTAGAGTATGGAGCAATGCTTCCCCTGGACTGGCATATTCGGGATAATAAACTGGCAGGTGGATGGTTTGATTCACAGTAAACTCAGACACCACCTTTGGTAAAAATTTTGGATTGGTATGCAAAGACACTGTGTCTTCATGGAAAATCAAATATGGAGGCTTACACATTAGAGCCTGTAACTCTGAAGACCTTGAAATAGAAGTGATAAACTAAAAAAGTAGTTACGTAAGAACTTACTGTAACAGTAGATCTTTGAGAGAGGCTCTTGCAGTAGGTAATTACATATAGGACTGATGCCGGCTGGCGGCAGGACCCCACGGAAAAATTTCTAGCTAGCAGTCCCTGGCGAGGGACCACCCCCACGTCAGGTGACCGGCGTCATGTGACATCAGTATAAAGGGGCGGTCCCAGATGCCCGCCTTCCAGTTCTTTCCCGCCACAGGCCCGGAAGGCCCGGACGAGAGAGAAGCAGATGTTTTCCTTCCTGGAAAAGAGCTGAAAAGCCTAGGGGATGGAGGGTGGAAGAGTTACTGCAAGAGCCTCTCTCAAGATCTACTGTTAAGATAAGTTCTTGTAACTGTGCTATCTTACTTTGAGAGGGCTCTTGCAGTAGGTAATTACATATAGGACTGAATCCCAAGCAGTCTGGAACAAATGAAAGGCACCGGGAGGAGGAACTACTCCAAGAAGTAGCAAAAATCCTTGCAAACCTCAAGACAGGAGGCCTTGCAAAACAGCTAACCCGAAGCCTGCTCTACGGCGAGAGGCAATGTCCAAACTGTAATGTTTCGTAAAGGTATGGACAGAAGTCCAGGTGGCGGCAGCGCATATGTCTGCTGCAGACACATTCTTGAAACAAGCCGCAGAGGCTGCTACTCCATGCGTGGAGTGACCTTTGACTTGACCCGGAAGAGTCCTGTTGTACTTGTCATAGCAGAAAGTGATGCAATGAGCCAGCCACTTTGACAGGCATTGCTTGGAAACAGCATTGCCTTCCCTTTTGTGAGCAAAAGAGATGAACTGATCAGTTTTTCTGAGATCCTTTGTCCTATCGGTGTAGCATCTCAGAATCCGGTGAACATCCATGGTATGGAGTAAATATTCTCCTTGGTTGGAGTACTGCATGAAAAAGGCAGGCAACTCTATAGATTGATTTAAGGTAGGCTCTGCTACCACTTTAGGCAGAAACTTAGGGTTCGTGCGAAAGAGCCACTCGTTCTTTGTGAAAAATCAAATAGGGGATTTTACACATAAGAGCCTGGAGCTCGGAAATTCTTCAAGCGGAAGTAATGGCCACCAAGAAGAGCGTCTTCCACGAAAGAAACTTCAGATTTGCGGATGCCGCAGGTTCGAAGGGAGGAAGGGTACATTTCTCGAGAACAAAGTTCAAGTCCCGGGGGGAGCAGGAGTCCGAACGGGGGGGCCTCAGATGAAGGACCCATCTAAGAAAAGTCTTCGACACCTCTAATTGGGCAAAGGCTTTATCAGCGAAAGGAACATGGTACGCTGAAATAGTGGCCATGTGCACTTTCAAGGAGGAATGACTGAGACCCAGGACGAAGAGATAACAAAGATATTCAAGCAGAACGGCCACTGAACAGGAGAAAGGCTCCACATTCCTAGAAGCAGCCCAAATAGAAAATCTCTTCCATTTCATGGCATAAGTGGACCTAGAGGAGGGTTTTCTAGCCTCCACCAGAATCTCTGCCACTTTTGGAGAGACACCAAAGCGAGATTGGGATAGGTCTGCAGGAGCCATGCATGAAGTTGTAGGGACTTGAGGCCCGGATGGACCAGGGTCCCCTGATCCTGGGTCAGCAATCCTCGAGATAAAGGAAGAGGAAGAGGAGGAACCTCTGAGTATTGCTGTAGAAGAGAGAACCAAATTTGCCTGGGCCAGAAAGGAGCGATCAGAATCATTCTCGCACCTTCTGTTGTTAGTTTCTGCAATACATGAGGGACCAGAGGAATTGAGGAGGAAAAGCATAGGCGAATCTGTCCTTCCAGTTTAGAGACAGAGCGTCATTCCAGAAAGTGCCTCACTCTGGAGCGAGTGAGGAAAAGGTGGGAAGTTTTGCATTTTGGGAAGAGGCGAACAGGTCTACCTGTGGGGTCCTCCAAAGCTGGAAGATGTCATCTAGTACCTTTTGGTCCAACTCCCACTCATGTGGCAGGGCAGAGGAGCGGCTTTGCTTGTCTGCCAGGGTATTGTCGACTCTTGGAACATGAATCGCAGTGAGGTGAAGGTTGTAGAGTGTTGCCCAGTCCCAAACCCTCATTGCTTCCCTGCATAGAGGGTAGGATCGAGTCCCTCCCTGCTTGTTGATGTACCACACCACGCACATGTCATCCGTCTGGACAGCTAGGTGACCGGGAAGAATGTATTGTCAAGGGCTTGGAGAGCATATAGTACTGCTCGAAGCTCGAGCACATTGATGTGGAGAGCTAGCTCCAATCTGGACCATAAACCCTGGGTTCAGTGAGGACCCAGATGGGCTCCCCAACCTTTGCCTGATGCGTCTGTGGTCAGAGTCTGGGAGGGGGGAGGATGACAGAAGGGAACCCCCCAAAATAGGTTCTCTCGAACCATCCACCATTGCAAGTCTCGTGCCATTGGCGAGGAGATCAGAACTAGATTATCTAGGTCGTCTACAAGTTGATCCCACTGTGAGTGAAGAGTCCACTGAGAGATCCTCATGTGGAACCGAGCGCGGGGAACTGTCAGGATGGTGGCCACCATAAGCCCCAAGAGACGTAGGACTGACCTCTCCGGAACCTTCCTGCATTCTGATAGCAGGGAAATCTGTGACTGAAGAGAGGCCGCCCTGTACAGAGGCAGGAAGGCCTTGCTCACCATCGTATCGAGGATGGCCCCGATAAACTGTAGTCTCTGGGAGGGATCCAGATGAGACTTGGAATGGTTGATGGTAATAGCCAGGCAAGTGAAAACCTGCTGGGTGAGGGAGAGAAAATGCAGGAGCTCCACCCTGGACGAGGCCGCCAGGAGCCAGTCATCCAGGTAGGGGAACACCTGAACTCCCATAGTATGCAGGTGGGCCGCTACCACAGCCAGGCATTTGCTAAAAACTCGGGGTGCCGAGGAAAGACCAAACGGGAGTGCCCGGAACTGGTAATGGTCCCCCTGGAAAGCAAACCGGAGGTACTGTGGATGCGAGGGATGAATGGGGATGTGCAGATATGCGTCCTGCATATCCAGCGCACAGAGCCATTGACCTGGCCGAAGAAGGGGCAGAAGGGTTTGTAGGGAGAGCATCCTGAACCTTTTGTATTCCACGTAAAGGTTCAAAGAGCTGAGATCAAGAATGGGTCTGAGATCTCCCGTCGTCTTTGGGACCAGGAAGAAATGAGAATAGTAACCTATCCCTTGAAGGTGAGGGGGAACGGGTTCTATGGCCTGCTTCGCGAGAAGGGCAGAGATTTCTTCCCAGACCAAAGGAAGATGGTCCCTTGCATAGGACGACTTCAGAGGGGGGTGGTGGGGTGGTTTCTGTGGAAACTCTATGGAGTGCCCCTCCGCTATAATCTGAAGCATCCATGAATCCGTTGTATCCTCTCCCAACCTGGAAGGTGGAGGGATCACCTCCCTCCTACCGGTTCCTCCGGTGTGTCCGGAGGCGGTGGGAGAGGGGAGGAGTCAGGTGGTGTGGGGCAGCACCGCAGCTGGCGCACCCGCTGCTTTTTTTGGGCGGTGGGGGCCTGGCAGCTGCGGGGGCCCGACGTTTAGTGGCCCGCCTTCCTTGGGGTTTCGCTTGTGGCCGACTGCATCTGCGAAAAGGATGGCGCTGTGGGGGATGGGGACAGTACATGGAATCCACGGATTTCAGAGCCGTCCCCTTCTCCTGCAAGTCGGTGATGATGTCCTTGACATCACCGCTGAAAAGCACTGAACCCCTGAAAGGTGCTTCCTGGATTGCTGACTGCACCTCTGGGACCAAACCTGACATGCAGAGCCAGGCATGACGCCAAAGGCTTACGGAGAAAGCGGAGCTCTGCCTGGCAGTGTCCACTGCATCGTATGTCATCCGCAGGATGTGACGACTGGCCGAATGAGCAGAACGGACTAAGTCAGCTAACTCCTGTTTGACTTGGGAGTCAGGTAAGGAGTCAATCTTGGATGGGTAAGGATGGCCTTCTGGTAATCCCCCATATGAGCAACATAATTCAGGGCCGGAATTCCCAGTGTGGAAGAGGCATATATTTTTCTTCCATACTGGTCCAGGAGGAGAGATTCCTTATCCGGAGGAGACGAGCTTAGATGTCTGGGATGCTCTGACCGGCCGTGAGCGGCGCTAATCACAACTGAGTCTGCACGAGGGTGAGAATCCAAAAAGTCTACACCCTCCGGAGCCTGGTATAGCCTGTTAGACTTCCTGGGAAGCGGGGCTAAAGCCGACGCTTGTTTCCAAATAGTGGAAACAAGGTGGGCGTGAGGCTCGATCCAGGGTGGCACTAAAGTAGGAGCTGTCAGGGGCAGGTCCAGATGTTCGGCGAGTTTGACCCGCTGAGGATCTGGTTCCGATGAGCGCCACTGATGTACTTCCTGGATCTTTCTGAGCAACTCCGTGAAGGAAGGACCCTCCGGAGGAGATTTCGGAGGGGTCCTCGGCCGGGGCTTGGACGGAGGGCGAGGCTCGTCGTCTCTCTCTGAGCATCCGTCGGAGGAATCCAAGAGCGAAGAAGAAGAAGACTCAGAAGCAAAATAAGACTCCCTAACACATCTAGGGGGAGGAACGGGTTCCTTAGGGGGGATCCCTGGACACGTGTCCTGCCCCTCTCGGGATCCAGAGGGAAGGGCTCTGGAGTCCGGAGGCGGTGAGAGAGTGCCAGCCAGCCTGATGGGGATGGGGTGGCACCATCGCTGCCAAGGCGGTTTCTACTTCCTTGGTGAGCTGAGCTTGGCCTCAGCCCACCAGGAAGCCAGAGTCTCCTGCAGATCCACCGCCGGCCGAGGGGGCAGTGGAGGTGGAGGAGGAGGAGGGGGATAAGTAAACGGATTGTATCCGTAAGGCGAGTAACCGAAACCCGGCTGCAGGAAAACCGGTGCGAGTATTGAGGCGTCGGGTACTGCGGCGTTGGTGGGACCGGCATTGGGTACTGCGGCGCTGGATACTGCGGACCCGGGTATGACGGCGTCGGATAAGATGGCGGGTACCTGGGCGCCGGAGGAGCTGCTGGAGCAGACAGCTTGGAAGGTGGCCCACGGGCGGGTCAACATTGAGAGGCCCGGGGGGGGCTGGGCCCGATGGAAGGGGAATATCCCCTGCCGATGCCGGAACCAGCGTCGGGACTGGCGTCGGAGCCGGCATCAGTGGGACCGGGCGCGGGACTGGCGCGGAGCCGGCGTCCGGGGCCAGCATCAGATCCAATTCCCTAGGAGGAGGGTCTGACGGGGGTGGAATATCCCCCGCACGCCTGGGATGGAGGGAAAAGTCCTCGGGTCAGGCTGGGGTGACTCAGGCTCCCTGGACGGCAGCGAAGGCTGTGAGGAACCGGGTACATTGGGGTTGAAGGTCCGTCGTGAGGTTCCGCCGCCCGTGCACGCCGGGGAACCGGCGCGGCTTAGGGGCTGGTTCTGGCGGGTGCCGGAGGAGCCGGCGTCCTGTTTTACGGGTCCTTCGCCAGAGGCGGGCCGAGGGAGGGAAGTGGCCCGGTCCGAGGGGGACGAGGTCGTGCACCGCCCCGAAGGGTCGGGTGTCTTATCAACCTTCTCCCGGCGGACGTTGGAGGAGCCGATGTCCGACTTATGGGAGTTGCCCGCACCAGTAGGCTGCAAGCCTGCAGCGGAACTGGGGGTGGAGGCCTCCTTTTGCCCGGAGGCGCCCGCAAGGCCCGAGCGTGAGCCCAACGGGCGGGCTGATGCCTCCACCAAAACCTTGGAGGCTGCCATCGGACGGTCCCCCGGAGGGGATATTACCTGGGCCGCGACTCCAGCCGGAATCGCAGGCGAGGAGGCCCTCTCCCGGTGCCTTTCTTTGTCCTGCTTTTTACAATGCCCTTCTGGAGAGGTCGACGCCTGCCTGAGCTTCTTCAATTCTTTTTCCATTGCAGACATCTTTTTCTTTAGAGGATGGGCTTCCAGGGACTGTTGGCGTCGTCTGCGGGTAGCCGCGTTGAAGTGCAGGCAATGCGGGCACTTTTCGACCAGGTGGTCGGGGCCTAGGCAAAATAGGCAGAGGGAATGGCCATCCTCGTGTGGCAGTTGGGCGCAGCACGAGTCGCACTTGTTTTTGGAAGGTGTAGGGGATGACATACACCGACGCTGACCTGACGATGAGAAGAAAAAATACTGAAAATCTCAGTAAAATTGACGAAAGAACAGGGCTGACTAAGCACGAACTTTACCGTGAGGCACTACACGAGCTAACAGCGGGAAAGAACTGGAAGGCGGGCGTCTGGGACCGCCTTTATACTGACGTCGTAGATGAAGCCGCCACCTGACGGAGGGCGTCCTCCAGGACTGCTAACTAGAAATTTTCGCGGGGTCCTGCTGCTGCCGGTGTCAGTCCTATATGTAATTACCTACTGCAAGAGCCCTCTCGAAGTAAGATCAATGCTTTCCAAGAAAGTGTAAGCCACAACTCATGGCTTGCTCAAAAGGAGCCAAACTAAGCTTTTCCAACATGAAACTCTGGTACTAATCCGGGACTGGATTACGGATGGCTTTAGATGAAGAATGCCTTTTAAAACTGTACTGGCCACCAGAGTGTCAGTGGCTCAGCAGGTTGTACACTTGCCTCTGAGGCTGGAAGATCTAATGGTTGTGGGTTCTAGCCCCACACCAGGCACTTGGGGTAAATCCCAGTACTGACACTGTAGTGCATCATGAGGGGATTGCAACACTCCTGAGGTGCCGTCTCTCGGATGAGACATTAAACTGAGGTCCTGTCTGCCTGTTCTGGCGGTTGCTCAGGTGGACATTAACGATCCCATGACACTTCTTGAAATGAGTAGGGTAATTTTCCCGGTGTCCTGGCCAAATTTCCCCCATTCATTAAAAATACTACCAACAGCATAATCTGGCTCAATTACAGTTGGTTACCACTTGTATCCCCCCACCCGGGTCACCCCCTGAAAATGGGACTTCTAGTCTCAGTGGGCCTACCCCATCAATAAAATTCAAGAAAAAAAAAAAAAGAAGAGCTGGCCAACTATACGACCCTCTATAGGCACATGGAAAGCTGACATGGCAGCCAGGTGCACTTTGATAGAGGAATACTGCTGGCCTGATTCCAATAAGGGCAGAAAATAGTCTAGAACCTGACTGACTGAACAGGTGAACGGATCCAGGTTGTGGGAAGCAGGCCATAAAGCAAAACACTTCAGTTTCATAGAATAAGTGGATTTGGTGGAAGGCTTTCTAGTAGCCACGAGAACATCAGTCACTTTTTGGGAAATCCCAAAACAAGCAATGACTATGTCTTCAGGAGCCATGCATGTAGATGGAGAGATGTGAGGTCCGAATGGACTATGGTTCCCTGGTCCTGTGAAAGTAGACCCTTGCACAGGGACAGAGGCACTGGTGGTTCCACCGCTATCTGCTGCAGTAAGGGGAATCAGATCTGTCGAGGACATAGGGGAGCAATGAGTGTCCAAGTTGCCCTCCATTTGGAGCTTGAATAGCACTCCCTGAATTAGAAGAAAGGCATACAGGAAATGGAAATTACGAACTTACCGTAATTCTTGATCTTCTTGGATGGAGTCTCCACCACTCATTCACACTAATGGGAGCATGCCGGAGGTGCTAGGGACCCTAGGAGCCACAAATCTTAAGGAGGGTGAAGGCTGATAGGGCTCACAAGATGCGCAGCACCACGCAGGTTAGCTCGCATGTATAGGCTATCTTAGCGTTGACCCTCCAACTGCCTCAGTAACTTTTTTTATTTATTTATGACTTTGATAACCAGGTGAGTGCACTGATCCCAGGGACCATTTTCAGGTACGACCCGGGCCATAACACATGGCGCAGGGTGACAGTGGAGTACAAGGTAACAGTAATACACATGAAACAGATTTGATACAAGCAACAATAGTAACCACAATATACAGGTCTGATGCATAGGTCCATTTGAGAACAGTGAATACAAAGTTTCAATATCGGACATGAGGAGATTTGGTACAAAACAAATCGTAGGCACAGTGTACAATGTGTGACTGCATTGTCCAGTGAGCAAGTAATACACAGAATACTCAGTAAAAAATGTATATACAATATGTACAGGCAAGGAAGTCAAATATTACTGTACAAAATACAGTAACCCCTGGGCTGGGGAGTTGACTAGTGTGGGTTGGTGTCAGACCCCAGGGAGCAGTGGCAGGATGAGTTTGCCAGGAGCCAGACTTTAAGATGGGACTTGAAACTGGAGTGTGTGTAAATGGAACGGAATTCAGCCAGTAGTTTGTTCCACTGCAAAGGGGCAGCTGCAGACCAAGCTCTGCTACCCATGTTGGTGGATACCCTAGGAACAGCTAGAGGGGAGTACCATTAGAGTGAAGGTCACAGAGGAGCATTCTGGTTTTCAGAAGGGCAGTTGGGGGGATTCTGGAGCCATGCGGATGACATTGTCTACCACGCAGCAGAGGGCTAGGTCAAAGCGACCTTGTAGCGGTAGCCATCCAAGGGTATTATAGAGGGTACAGTGGTGGGTGGAGAATAGGGCCAATAAAGCAAAGCGACAGGCGCTGTTGTAGGCAGCGGAGAATTTAGCCATGGCAGTAGTAGAGGTCCTGGCATAAACACGGGAGCAGTAGTCAAGAACAGGGAGAAGATTACCCTGGACAATGGCTAATCTGGCTTCAGGGGTAAGGTATTGCCGGAATCTAGAGGTGGCACCTAACTTTTGATGGAACCTTCTGACAAGGGAATTTGCATGCTCAGTGAAGGTGAGGGAGGGGTTGAGCAGTACTCCTAAGTATTTGTAGGTGTTGACATCCTCCAGGGCTGTGCCGTCTGGGGTGAGAAAGCGTAAGGGGGCATGGTTTTTAGTTTTGGCCAGAAAGGGCTTAGATCCGAATAGCATGGATTTAGTTTTTTTGGCATCTACGAAGAGGAAGTTTTTTGAGAACCAGCTGTGGGCCGCAGCATAGTTGTGCGAGAGAACTGAGGAAATTGCAGCTGTGGATTTGTCACTGTGGAAGAGGACAAGGTCATCGCATACAGGAGAGAGTGACAGTTGAGGCAGTCGATGGGAAGGATTAATCTAATAAGGGAAAAGGAGGGACCCAGGATTGAGTTTTGAGGGACCCCCTACAGAGACAGGCAGGGTGGGGAGCAGGTTTGACCAATACACACTGAATTGTGAGCGATCGGTAAGGTAGTTAGTGAACCAGCTTGTAACTTTCTGAGAACAACAAGGAGGCTGAGCTTGGAGGTAAGGAGAGCATGGTTAACCATGTCAAAAGCCTTTGAGAGGTCGACGAAGACAGCCCTTGTGGCTTTACCATTATCCATGTTAGAGAAGATGTGGTCGGTCAGAAGGGTGAGGGCAGTGGCAGTGGAATGATTCTTGCGAAAGCTGTGCTGTTGGTTGCATAGGAAGGTGTATTTGCCTATGTACTCAGTGAGCTGATTGTGGACTGCTCTCTTGAGTAGTTTACTGAGATGAGGGAGGATGGATATCGGACGGTAATTGTTGGAGGATTTGGGGTCACCAGATTTAAGAATGGGGATAACCTTAGCTACCTTCCATGGGTCAGGCATGGAAGAGGTGGAAAGGGCAAAGTTAAAGACGAAGGTGAGTGGCCTGGCAATTGCTGGAGAGATCAGCTTAAGGAAGACTGGAGATAGCCCATCAGATCCGGAAGAGCCGTGGTTAGGTACGTATTTGGGTGGGGGGGCGCTTTAGTTTGGAAGACCAGAGGAGATAGGTCGGTGAGTGATCACTTATAGAGTCAGCCATGGTGCCAGCGTGTAATGCTCAGTCCTCCCTGTTTATGAGGATCCAGCCTAGTAGAATCTGGGTGGCCGAGCGTGGATTAAGTCTGGTGAGGAGAGTGATCGCCTGCACCAGGTTGTGCTGCTTTAACAGGGATACATAATCAGGTTGGTGGCAGCTCAGCCAGTTTAGATTAAAGTCGCCAAGAAGGATAGATTCCCTATGGGGAGTTAGAGAGCTCAGGCCTTGGAGGAGGCTGGTGAGTCCAATGGTTCCGGTCATGGAGGGGGGGTTGTAGCAGCAGCCAATATAGAGTTTCTTGCAGGATCCCACGGTCAATTCAGAGAGTAGCCATTCACTAGGTGAGGAAGGGTCAGAGTGTAGGACAATGCTAGCTGAGAGGGGTTCCCTTAGGAGCACGGCCACACCGCTACCTTTTTTCCTGCTTGGCCTGTTGAGGCGTAGGTAGGAGTAGCCAGGTATTTTGAAGGTGTTTTCGGTGTGGTGTGGCTTTAGCCATGTTTCAGTGAGTCCCAGAATATGGGGCTTGTGTAGCTCAATCCAAGTCTCAAAGTCAGTGAATTTGGATGAAAGGCTGCAGACATTGATATGTGCGATTTTAAGACCAGGAGGTGCAGCGTAACTAATGAAAGAAAACCTGACCCTAACCTCCGGGCATGTGACGGCCCAGATGACCCATGCAAGACGGGTCAATTGAAGAATGTCTTCACAGCCTGAACAACAAGGTGGTGAAAACCAAAGAAACAGAACAAGTGAGCCCGGGGGATGGTGGGTGGGCATGTGAATGAGTGGTGTGAGACTCAGTCCAAGAAGATCAAGAATTACGGTAAGTACGTAATTTCCATATCTTCCTGGACTCAAGTCTCCACCACTCATTCACACTAATGGGAGAGTACCGAGCTAAAAAATCAACCCACCCTGAGTAGGGCAGTCGGAGACAGAGCTCATTCAGAAAGGAAGTCCAAAAGGACTGTCCTGCCAAAGAAAAGAGCTGTCTGGAATGGAAATCCAGAACATAGTGCTTTACAAAGGCATGCACTGAGCTCCAACTCACCGCATTGCAGAAGACCGCAACAGGTACATTATGAATCTCCGCCAGGAAGCTGCAACTGTTCTGATCGAGTGGCGTGAACCCGGCCTTTCAATCTGGCCTGTGACATGCATTAGTAGTGTCGAAGACATGCTACTAACCAAGCTGAAAACATCTCATGGCAAGAAGTTGACCCAGCCAAGGCATGCTGAAGATACGATAGTTGTTCGGATGTGTAGCTCTTCATTCTGTCGATGAGAATCGCAGAACCGTCCTAACATCCAGAAAGTGAAGGGAGCACTCCCCTTCCTTCTGGAATTAACAAAGCAAAACTTGACTAACAGTAATTGAGCCACTGACAAGATGTCTACTGGTTCAAGCTAGACCGAAAATGCGCAGAGGTGTACCTTCACTGCCAAGTATGACTGATCTGCGATCAACAGGTCCAAGAGGCACTCCAACACCTTACTTGGTGGGCAACTGAAGGGTCCAAGTGGGACTTGCATACCAAATGGAAAAGGGTTTCCACTTAGCCACGTAAGCCTTCCTGGTGGAAGGCCTATGCATGACTTAGAAGACATCTGCGATGATCTTGGAAAACCCAGAGCTTGCCCACTTCCATTTCCTCTGGGCCCAGCATGGAGATGACGGGAGCGCAGGCTAGGATGGACTAAAGTCCCTGTGTCAGAGGGTCCACTCATACAGGTAGCTCGGGGAACTTCTGACAGACTGCAGATCAATGCAAATCAATCTGCCGAGGTCAGTCTGGGACAATAGAATCATCCTGCCCCCGAGCATACAACTTGATCAGCACTCTCTGAATAAAGGGAAGAGAAGGAAAATGTACAGGGAACATCTTGAATATTGCAGTGAACACATTCTGACAGAAAACTCCAGAGTCAGGATTTCTGAAGGATAGAGGCAGTTTGCATTGACAGGGGACGCAAAAGGACGAGGTCCAAACTGCTCCATTCGTCAAAAGCGACTGCATGAAATCTGAACCTGACGCATCGTACTCGAGGTGCCACTCTCACAACCTCACTGCCCTACTGCAGATAGGGTAGTGGGATACCCTACCCTGTTTGCTGATGTAATACATCCCAGATCTGTCGTCCTTCCAAAGTAGTAACACTTCCTGGTGGGGGCATACTCCAGGACTTTGCTTATAAGATAACTTTCATCTCTAAGAAATTTATGACAAGATGAGGATCCTTCTGACTCCACACCTGAGAGTGGAGGCCTAGACAGCGAGTCCCCCATAGATTTTGTCCGAGGCTCTGTCAACTTGTATGGAGGATACGGATGTGCGGTCAGAGACCACTGCTTGCTGTAGAGGATGACCTGAGTCCCCGCATCCGCGCAACCAAAATGGAGGCCGAATAGAGTCATTTTCCATATTGTAATGAGCCATCTAAAGATGTCGTTTGTGCTGTCCTCTGGAACTAAGCTGATGCCTTGGAGGTATCCAGGAGGGCTCCTAAGAAGAGAAGCTGTTGGTACTATGAACTGGCACCTTCCCTGAACCTGGAGATAACTGAGAAGCTGCGGTGACTGCTTCCCGTGTCTGTTAGCCGGAAGGGCTGGCTAAGAGCCAAATGTCCAGCAAGTGAAGACTTGGACACCGAGATTTAGGGAACTGTTCCCTGAACAGGAACTTGTTTAACCTTCCAAGGTCGACAAATGGGCACACGCCATTTGTTAACGTAGAACCAGAAGCAATGGAAATAGGAGCCTGTGCTTCGTTCCTGCTGTGGAATGATTTTTACTGTCCAGTACACGCAGAGACCCTGTATCTCAGAAGCAGAGAGTGTGTGACTGAGAGGCCGACAAACTGACTGCTGTCTGGGTGGAAGGTCTGGGGAAAGCAGCGAAATTGGGAGAGTATCCCTCTCGGACAATCCTGATGACCTCTAGGTCTGCTGTAATGGATGTCCACTGGTTGTAAAACCGAATTAGACGCCCCTCCTACTGCCGAGAGGCACCCCCCCAAGACAGCTGTGGTGGGATCTGGGCTGGATCCAGAGGTTAGTATAGAGCGTTTTTGGATCCTGTGCCCTCTACTGTGTTCTCTTAGTGGCTATGGGGTTGGTTCCTGAAAATGGCACATAGGCCACTACCTTGACAGGTACTCATACTGAGGAATGTAGGAACTCAAGAGGTAAGAGTCTGCTTTGGTCCACAGATGAATACTGAAATGTTAGGTGAACCCCATATCCCTGAGGAAAAGGAACTGGAATGAAGATCTTCCATCATACTGATACAGAAGGTTTGCATTTCAGCCCATAAAATGAGTCATGCACTGCGTCTTTGACAAAGCAGAAGAGGGAGAGACTCATCCAGATCCACTTCTACCCCAAAATAGCACCTCCAAGGACATGTCAGGATGAGGGAGATGCCACCACCTGGATCAGGGAGGAGTTCAGCACTACCTGCAGTGCCAGCACCACACATGGCGCCACACCCAGCACTGGCACCATCAACGCTGATGCACGGCACCACCAACGCCAGCACCCAGTGCTGCAAACGCCGGTGCCAAGCGCCATTGATGCCACCGCATGGTATTGCCAACAGCAGTGCATGGCACTGCGGATGGCACAGGCACCGCAAGACGCCATGGCACCACACAGCACCACCTAAGGCGGCAGCACCCAGAGCTCACGGCACCAGAATCGCTACTGGAAATAGACCTGAAGAAAGGGGAAGAAGAAAGCGGTACCCGTGCCGGCCCCTGCAGAGAAAAAGGAGAGGGGGCAGGCATGAGGGGTTGGCATCAATGGCGTTAGCACCAGAGAGGGCACCACCCACATTCTGGCCTGGCAGACCCAGCCGTGGCCCAGCAGCCCCAAGGTCCGAAGGCCCCGGACCCAGGACCACAGCCAGGACAACTGGGCAGATGCTGTACCCCCTGCTCTAAAAGAGTGGCCCAGAGGTGAAACTGCTCACCGTAACCCCATCGAGGACAGAGATAGGAACCGGTGTTGAAGATCATGGCCATTAAGAGCAGAACCACATGGGAACCCACCAGAGTCGGTTCAGGCTTACTGCTCTCAACCAGCGACGATCAACATGCAGACATCCCATAGGGTGACCTTGAGAGGTATCGATTCTTCTTCCACTGACAGGAGGAAGAAGAGCTCAAGGTCAAGCGGAGCCGGGTCCCAGAACCACTACATTTGTGCTACGGGTGGACTGTCCTCCCCCCGAGCACCGAACTGCCCGTGGTTGGACCCCCTCCATCCGAAAAAGGCAGCGGACCAGACGCAGCCCCACTGCCATCACAGCTTTCAAATGAAGTCTCCCTACTGTCACTGCTACTACCGTCAAAGGTAGACTCCATTGATGGTAGGCTGAGAATAACTACTACTTCTTCTTCATTTTTTTTTTCTTTTTTTCAAATAAAAGAACACTAAAAATGGTAAGTTAAGTGAATAATGAACGGCTATATAGCTGCTGTTGTATAGACGAAGACCAGACTCCCGGTGGGCGAGCGACGTCATCATCGAAGTGCACTTAATGGAGGGAGAAAAGGAACTGAGGCAGTTGGAGGGTCAACACCGAGATAGCCTATACAGGCGTTAGCTAGCCTCATGGTGCCGCGCATGCACGGTCCTATCCAGGCGCTGGCCCTCCTAAAGATTTTTGGCTCCTGTGGGTTCCTAGCACCTCTGGCATACTCTCATTAGTGTGAATAAGTGGTGGAGACTTGAGTCCAGGAATATTCTCCATTCCCAAGAGAGGGACGAGTCTCACCAGGAAACTCCAGGCCCTGGAGCGAGTGAGCAGAAAACTGGCGGTTTTACATTGTGGGGGGACACAAAAAAGTCCAACTCTGGATGACACCATCTGTTGAACAGCTGTCAGCCGAGGTCAGCACAGATACATAGATACGGTTGGCAGATAAGGGCCTATGGCCCACCCAGTCTGCCCATTTGAGCTTGTAAGTTCTTTACGTTGCAGCATTTACAGCATTTCCTACTTGTGCATCCTTGACTGCAACCTGCTTAGCTTGTCTGTCAAAATGCTTTGGGCACCTGGAACATGTACTGCTGACAGTCCTAGACTGTGTTCCAGAGTCCAATACCAAACTCTCATTGCTTCCCTGCATAAGGGATAGGAATGAGCCCCCATCCTTGCTTGTTGATATAATGCTTCACACTGACATTGTTGTCTGTACTAAAAGAGGGCCTGGAGACAGGTGGTTTTGGAAGGCCTGAAGTCCATACAGGACAGCTTGCATTTCTAGAACAGTTACGTGCAGGGTGCTTTCAACTGGGGTCCACGTAACCTGCATCTGATGGGAGCCCAAGTGTGCACCACAGCCCATCCCTGAGACATCTGTTATGAGAATCTGGAGAGGAGAGGGGATCAGGAAGGGAACTCCCTTTAATAGGTTGTTGAATTCCGTCCACCACTTGAGCACTTTGCACACAGGGGATGTGACTAAAACCATTTATTCTAGGTTGCCTGTGAGCGGATCCCACTGGACTCTTGGGGTCCACTGGAGAATCTGTATGTACAGCCTGGTCAATGATACTGTCACAATGGCTGTTGCCATGAGGTCCAGCAGGAACAGGAATGTCCTGGCTGAGACATACTGGTTGTTGTACACTAGCTGTGCTTGGGCAACCAGGTGATGGGTCCAGTCCAGGGGCAGGAAGGCTGAGCTGTGAGCCATGTCAAGACTGCTCTTATATACTGCAGTATTTGGCAAGGTGTCATCACTGATTTTGATATGTTGTCAGTCACCACCAGAGCATTGAGCAGTTGTCTGGTTTGAGCTAAGGTCTTCAGGGGTTGATCCCTGGAGGGGGCTTTCACTAACCAGTCATCCAGGCAGGGGAAAACGTAAAGGCCTTCCCTGAGAATGGCTGCTCTCATTACTGCCAAGCACTTGGTAAGACCTGTGGCACAGAACGCAAGCCAAAGGGCAACACTCTGAACTGGTAATGTTCCACTTGGAACAGGAACTTCAAGTATTTTCTGAGAGGCCTCAGATTCTGATATGGAGGTAAGCATCCTTCATATTGAGGGAACAGATCCAGTCCCTTGCCTGCAGCAGTGGAAGCAGGCCTTGCAATGTGACCATTCTGAACTTCTCGTAGTCTATAAAGAATTCACCTCTCTGACATCCAGGATAGGTTGCAGGTCTCCTGTCCACCGGGGATAAAAACTTCTGTGTCTTTGTTCTAAGGGCACATGTTCTATGGCTCTCTTTTGTAGCAAAGTCTGTACTTCCTCCAGAAGCAAAGGTAGGTGTTCTGGAGGATAGTGGGTCACTAGTGGCAGATGGTCTGGCAGCATGTCTAGAAGTTCCAGAGCAGTGCCCTGTTCTATGATTTCCAGAACTCATCCATTGGTTGTCACTTCCTTTCACTGGTCTAGATGGAGGGAGAAGTGACCCCCTACAACCACTCCTGGAGGTAACAATGGTTGGGGGGTGCATAAAGAGTCAGGCAGAGCTAGCTGGGGCAGCTCCTCCTGTTCCACCACCTCTAGGGGCTTTTGTATGGGCACCTGGGGTGGTGCTGGGGGCTGGTAAAGGTCCTGCTCCCTTGCCGCTGACCTGCTGTCTGGTTTCTGGGTGCTATCTGACATGAGCAGGATGAAAAGGACCCCTTGCTCCTACCTCTAGGCTGGGTATGGTAGAGGGAATGCACTTGATTTCAGGGTTTTGCCTGAGGGCTAATAAGTTGATAGAATACCATGGACATCAGAACCAAACAACTCTGTCCTCTAAATGGGCACTGAGAATAGACTGTTGCATGTCATTCACAAACTCCACCACCCTGAGCCACAAATATCTCCTGAAATAGATGCCAGAGGCTGCAGCCCTGGCAGAAGCATCTGAGACATCATAGGCTGTACGGAGCAAATGCTCTTCCCATATCAGCCCCAGCAGTAAGGGTTTTCAGAAACTCCTGTTTGGGGTGCCCTCTGGTAAGGCTCGTCCAGCTGCCTTGGCCTTTCTCCAGAGGGCGTTCTGGTACTTGATTATGTGGGCCTGATAGTTAGCAATACGAAGGCCCAATGGTGTCGAGGCAAAGGTCCTTTTGCCCAAAACATCCAACCTCCTGGTCTCTTTATCACGAGGGAGGGTGCTCAGGTGCCCAAGACCTATCATGGGCAGCATTACTGACCACTGAGTCTGCCTCAGGCTGAGTGACATAAAATGGCTTCCCAGAAGGGGCAATGTACAATTTATCTGCTTTCCTGGGTATGGCTGGAATATTATTTGGCCTGTACCAGGCAGCAAAGATTACATCCTCTAAAGCAGGGAGTAGAGGTGGCACCTCAACTGCAGGAGAATCTGGCAGCTCCAGGACTTCTATGAGATTTTTCTTAGTAGTGTCCTGTTCCTCCAGGTCAAAGTCCATGACAGCTTGCAACTGCTGCATAATGGTGAGGAAAGTGGGATCCTCTAGTGGGGACCTTGGTGTGTAACAATTCAACAGGAAAACCGCACTCGGGAGTAAATCAGGTTGAATCGGCCACATGCTGCTCTGCAGACCAGTTTCCAAATGGAAAAACTCTGAATTTATAGTAAATTACAGAAGCCAATTCCCCCAACACAAAATAGCAATATCAGAGCCAGCCACTACAAACTCAGTAACCCCAGCACTTTGCTCAGTAGAGCTTCCTCAAATCTCCTTATTTTGGAGCTGGTCTGCAGAGCAGTCTGTGGCCAATTAACCTTATTTACTCCCGAGTGTGGTTTTCCTGTTGAATTGTTCAGTACCTATGGATAGCACACCCAAAACCTGCACCACTTCATTTTCTGGGCACAGCATCACCTGGTCGAAGACATTGGTGTATAGACCACTGAGTCCCCACTGCAAGTGGACACCGAGGAGCTGGTGCTCCTGTCATAGGGGCTTTCAGCACAGTCCTCAGCCTACATTATTATGTCAGGATTATATTCATATCTATCGTTGAGTGGGTTGATGGGGAGAAGAGAACATACCATCAACATTGGTGGTACCCTAGGAGATGGCTGTGGCAAGGGTGTACCTTGCAACATTGATGGGAGATCAGTAGTAGGCCCCATCAACAGGCCCCCTGGGAGCTGGCATGGTGGTGCTGAGGGTCGAGGCGCTGGATGTCACACTTCGCGCTACGCTGGCGACCCAAGTTCAGGAGTGAGCTCGGGTGCCAGGGGTTGGCAGGGGGCAGGCGAGGATTGAGCACCCGCAGGGCTACTCTCCTCCTTAGGGGGGAAGGTCGGGGAGTTTTTGGTGTGCCAGCAGCTCCTGCTGGAGACTGGGAGCGCTGCAGCATGCAAGTAGCATGGCCCATTGCAAGGCAGGGTTGCCGTGCACCATTGCATCAGGGACATGCCCACACAGCGGGGATGCAAACACCAGAACAAGGAAAAGCCTGAGCAGTGGGGGGTAGGCGATGGCACCTGCCTCCATGCCCGTGGCTGGGTCCATCCTGCCTGACCTTCCAGGTTCCTCCACCTGGGTCCTCGCCCACACCAGAGACTGTCTGTGAAGTGTGCCCAAGGGAGGGGTGGCCCCACCCCTGGGGGGTTAAGCTGGGGGTGCCAAGTGTGGGGCCGAGGAGGAGGAGGAGAGAGGAGGTACAGGTAGGAGGACTTCAGGCAGGGCAGGGACAGGCAGGATGCCTGAGAGAGGTCCCGCTGACCGTGACCGGAGGGAAAAATAAGTGCAAAAAAAAAAAACAGGCCTCCTGGAACAGGGAAACTAGCTAACAGGGATTTAAGAATGTCGGTAAAGGATAACAGAATCACCCGAATATCACCGCCCATATGGTCGACAGGTGGGACTGGAGGAGTCAACGATGGATGCGGAGTCCCCGATGTCGATGGCGAAGTACCAGCCATGGTAGACCTGGTAGTGCCTGCACCAAGCCCCAACCTTAGTGTTGTGTTGACAGTCGGGGGGGGGTGAACATCGTTGTTGCCATAGTGGATGATGGTGCAGAAGAGGTCATACCTGCAGAACGAATAGGTGACCTGGAATGCTCCAGGGAGCTCTCTCCTAGTCCTTATCCCAGTGCTTGTGTTTGTGATTCCCTGACGACTTGGCCCAAGATTTGGATGACCCTGACTCAGTCGACTGAGCTGGCAACGTTGTAGCTTTGTGCTGGAGCTTCTTCTCCATAGTGGACACCTGCCGTTTTAAGAATTGTTTTTCTAGGGCCCCTTTTCGGCATCGCCTGGTCGCAGAATTGAAACCCCAGCAGATTTCACAGGCTTTCACATTGCGGTCTGGGCCTAGGCAGCAGACACAGACATCTTGGGAGTTGCCACTGTAAATCTTTTCTCCGCACTTACAGCACCGGAATCATTTTGATGGTGTCTTCGACATATATGTAATTGAAAAATCACTCTGAAAGTGATCACTTTTTTATAAAGAAAAGGAAAAGTGGTGGCTATTGCAGCAGCGTTTCCGTCAGTGGTCCATTGAGTGTGATCTGCGGGAAAAGAACTGAGGAGAGAAGGGGGCCACCCACATTTATATGAGAGCTGATGTCTAATGTCGTCATTGGCAGCCCCTCTTGGACTGTTTGTAAAAGTTTCTATGTGGTCCTAGTGCCTGGCAGATTATAGTTCCATAGGTGTGGCTTGCTCTCTTCAAAGGTTTTTCCTTAGCCAGGAAAATCTTCTTAGTGTCACTGAGTGTGCCAGAACTCTGGATGCCGTGTCACTGGCACTCGCTGCTTTCTGAAACTGGTATTTTGTGGCACCATGAGTTTCTTTGCCTGTTGCTGCCAAATCATCACCCACATTACTATCAACCTTTTCACTCACAGACATTATTGTACTACACAACTCCTTCTGGTATTTAGCAGTGTAATCAATACAGGCTGCCTGCCTCAGCTGTAGGGTGGCTGTTGTGCAAACATCTCTAGCCATATTATCCAGCTTCCTGGAAACTTCTTCAGGAGGATGTGTTGCTATATGAGTTTGGCTTTTTCACAAGCTGCAGGTTTTACTACTCCCTTCATGATCTATGTGGGGATACAGGTACACCACTCCCCGTATGTCTACTCGGTACTTTTTACCAGTCTTTTTATCTATGCTAAAAGCAGACTAGCAAGCTGACGTGATCTTAGCAGCAGCATTTCTGAGTGATTTATGTATTGGCATAAATATTCTCTTAGTGGATGGTAGGCTTAACATAAAATCAGCCTCTTCAATATCCTCTTCTGTTTCCACTTAGGGGATATCAAGATTTTTATTTTTGTGAATTCTCTTTGTGCTCCTGCTCTTTCTGACTCCTGGAATCTCTCCGGTGTAGTCACTTGGCTCAGCCATTCCCACTCCGCCTGAAGTCTTCCAGTCTCACCTCTGGCTTGGGCTCATCTCCACACCGTACCACTGGCCACCCAACCCCCAGCTCTGAGCCCCCTGAGGCGGGACCACTGAACTCCTCCTGGCGCTCTATCTAGAATCTAGCAAAGCGACCAGAACACAGAGGGAGAACTGGAAGCAGACTGTAGAGACCTGTTAGTGGGCTTGGGGGCTGGCCCCTGAATCAACCATCGCCTACCAGGAGTCAGGGTCTTTTTCCTTTGTTCCACCCCTATGGTGCAGATGTGCAGCGGTGTCAGCACGTGGAGGGCATGTGCTCGCCAAAACCATTACCCACTGGCTGTTCCCTGCCCGGTATGTGGTGTCCCCAGCCTCCGCCAGGAGCCACTACCAGGTGGAGAAACCCCTATATCCCACCCCAGGACAGGAGAGCAGTCCATCAGATACTCAACCCTCTTCTTCCTCGCTTGACCCCTCACAGCCCGAGCTTGCTCCTGAACTTGGGTTGCTGGTGTGGTGCGAGGTGTGGCGTCCAGCACCTCAACCCTCAGCGCCACCGAGCCAGCTTAGGAGATATCAAGATTATCAACAATTTGTCTGACAAATGAATATGATGCAGAATTCTCATTTACTCTAGGTGGGGAACCAAAGTCCTGTTCAGGGGTAGCCTCAGACTCAATCAGTTCCTTCTCATCTTCTTCATACACCTCATGCAGGACAGGTTGTGTTTGTGTGCCCTGAGCCTGGGGAGAGAGAGGACAGCAGGAGTGACAAGGTTATCCACAGCCTGGGATGCATGGAAGAACTGCTACATTTTATTTATGTCCTCCACAGAGGGCGCAGCTCTCATTTCAACTGCTTGCTCCTTCTCCCTTGCAGATGGAAAGGCAGGAATGTGTATTCTTTTTGTTTTGTTTTTTTCCTGCCAGCTGCTGTAGGCACTGGCTGGTCAGAAGCTCTTTTGACACATTGCCATAATTTGCACCAAGGCTCCCCGGACACCCTGTGCTCTTTTCTTGGTTTTGAAGATGGCTTAGCAACGTTATCAGTTTCTTTGGGCAGAGACTGCTGCTGGCAGTATTTTTCAGCCAACTATATGGATGTCAAGGGCCGCTGCCAAGGTGAAGAACCTTTTGATTCATGCTTTCCACCATCCCTGGTAACTACCTCCATCTCTGAGCTTTTTACTAGAAAGCTTTTTAGTGAAAATGAAGCAGACTGAGAAGCTAAAAAATATTATCTTTTGGCAGACCTTTTCTTTTGTGTTTTAGGGCAAATCCGTTTGCATAAATCACAATTTCTAAAATCACGGTCAGGACCCAAAACAATTAAACTACAGCTCTTGGTTTATCATTTTTAAATTTTGTAGTCCCTGTTCTCTTTTGAGGTTTCTCAGATGTGCCAATTGATTGAAAACACCTGCCAAATCATGAATTTGGTTTCACAAATATAATAAAACCACTAACAAAGTTCTTAATTTTAAAATGTTTGCGCATTTCTTTTACTAGAAAAAACTCAGTTCCTCGGTACGTGGGAAACATGCTGAATAGTGATTTCTCCGGTTTGTGGAACTAAAATGTAACTGGGGAAAACTACTAATTATAAACAAAAAATAATAAAACTACCCGGAACCAACAGAGAGTATCAAAATAAAAAAAATAATACTTAAAAACAAACTATTTAACTGTAATAAAACACAAAAATCTGAATCATAGGACTGGAACAGAACTCTGGGCAACTACTCACGTCAGTACAGAAACAAATCTGATGTTAGAACAGCACAGGGTGAGTGGCCACATTGCAGTTTTAACAGAATTCTAAATTCTACTACTATTCAGTTCTATCTCCAAGGCAACACTTTTGGGTGGAGATGATGCAGTTTTGTATAACATTATTGTTGGATTCTTTGTTAGAGGTCTCAAAAATGTATAGCCCCTTACCTCAGGGAATTCATATGGAAATACAGAACATAGAGAAAACAGGATGGGCAACTATGCAGAACCAGTGTGTTCTACCACAGAGGGATTCTGATTCCTTCTGACCTTGAGAGCGAAGCTCGAGAGGTCCATGGGAATCAGAACACCGAGGTGGCAAAACACACTGGTTGTGCATAGAGTTGCTCATCCTGAATTTTTATACTGTATAGTACTTCTTTTGCTTTCAAAATGAAACTGACTTATGCAGTCTCTAGAGGTTCTAGAATGCTGTTCTACCACAGTAGGGTAGAACAGCATTCCATGACCTTGGAACTGTGGTAGAACAGCATTTTGAAAGGGATGGACTTCTGTACAGAACAACACTCCACTATACACTATATGCTATTTTAGGATGCCAGCAGTTCAGATGAAGTTCCTGAGGTTGGAAAGGGGAAGGCGCTGGAAAAATGTAGGGAGCAGAAGGCGGACCATCTACACATATTTTGGAGTTGCCCTAAGATACATGATTATTGGACTCAAGCAGGGAAAGTAACTGATACAATGTTCAGTTTTCCACACCTGGGAACCTTGGCATTAAGTCCATCTCCAATGAGACTGAAGGAATTCAAAGCAGACAGCTGAAACTACTTCTGGTACTGCTGGCCAGGGCAAAAAAAGATTCTTACTCAACTTTTGCTTAAGCCAAGCAGGCCAACAGTGTTCCATTGGAAGGCTATGATAGATTCAATATATCAGCTGGAGAAACAGACATACAGGATAATGAATGGGCATCAGTATTTTCATACCATTAGAATGGTCTAAGGACTTGTGATTTTAATTTTTTTGGAAATACTCTATAAGTAATGTAATGCATTATATATATATATATATATATATATTTTTTCTTTTAAGACGCTTATGTATGTCATGTTTTATGTAGATCTACTTGTTTGGATTATAACTTTGAAACCAATAAAAACATATTGACAAAAATACTGTGTAAACCTCGAGAGGTTTACTGTTGCCCTGGTAACCTCGAGAAGTGAATTCAGTGAAGTTGTTAACTGATGCCCATACATTATCTTGTACAGTGTATGGGCTCACTCAGTACAAGAGAATTTACTGCAGGAGGTTGTCTACAATTTAAAAAAAGAAAAAAAGTGCTTTCCAGCTTTGCCCACTCCACCCTGCCCCCCGAAAGAATGAGTCAGTCTGTCCCAGTCCCCCAGTCTCACAGACATGTTTTTAAAATTCACTTAAACACATCTGCTTTTTGACATTCAATTCCCCTTACTTTATGAGGCATTCGCAGCCTCTCCCTCACTTTCGGGTCCGTTTCTCACCACCGTGGCCATTTCCCTGAGCTGAGGTACTTAACTTACGCGCATGTGCAAGCGCATTCCATGCTGTCGTACCATCGATGTGACTTACTCAAGATGGTACAACAGCAAGTTACATCACATCGATGATATAACAAGGTTGTCTTTCTACCGAATTCAGCATATAACAAGGTTCCACCATACACTATATATAGATTTCTAGACAAACAGCATGTTTTTGAAGAAATATGACAGAGATGGGTCTGATACAAACTGGACAACACCACCAGTTTAATACCATAACTGTGCATTATTCGGCAGTATAGTAAGGAGTATAACCTAGCATCCAAAGTAATGAAAACTGATGTACTGTTCTTTGTACCCTGTCCACCCCTCCCCCCTACTGATATAACCTGATGACTGCAATGCCAATGCCTGTTTTTGTACTTGTCTGTTATGTGCTTCGTCTATTCTGTACAAAACTGTGCAAAAATTTTATAAACTTTGCCATTTCAAAAGAAATAAAAAGAATTCTGAGTTGTAGAAAAAGGTGTGACCCAGAGACCTCTTTGCCATCTTGAAGAGCAAGGGACAAGAGGTAGGGGGCCAATTTGGGCTCCACAAATGTCCAAGGCAGTTGTGCCTAGAAGGTGCTTAGACACTACAGCTTGGTCCCTCTGGTATAGCATCAGCACACTCCATAATTATTTTTCCCTGTAGAAAACCTTCTGTGGGTTGCACAATGCACGCCCCTGCCACCTAGCCAACCATCTGCACAGACGTGAGGGGAGTGTTCAAAATGCAAAAATGGACAGGTGTGACTCGGGAAGTTTCCAGGGTGCTTGAAACAGGGGTGCTATCCCTCCAGATCAGTTACAGACACAGGATTCAGCACTCCAGATTATAAATAAAGTCCCAAAAACTCTGACTGTAGCTGCAGCAAATCTTTATTACAAAATTATGTGCACATATTGGGCCCTATGGACTAATGTGCGGAATGGCTACATGCCATGTATCTGCAGCATGGAAACACTCTGCGCCCATTGCGCCCCCCCATGCGAGATGCACTAACTGGGGCATGCAGCCCCTATGCACCCAATCCCCTGGCCACACAGACCACAATGCGCCAAGGTGGACGTGTCTGCACTAGGCGTCATGCACAAAGGCGCACAGTTGAACCCTCAGGGGGGCGTAGTGGTGTGGAGGTTATGCCAGTGGGGACCCTGCCGTAACTCACTGTGTGCCCCCACAGACTGCACCTGCCGGTCATGATGGGACCAGGAACTGAACCTTCCTGCTGCCCCAGCCCACAAGGCAGACGGGGAGGGCTGGGGCAGACGACTGGGCTAATGCCCGCAAATCACACTGGTCCTCCCCATCATGGATCTGCACCCCAGTGGTGCATCCATCCGCCCAGTCCCTGGACCTGCCATACAACCCCCCCACCAACATAAGGCAACCCTGCCCCCGTATGGGCCAGTGACCCCCAGGCCAACACATGGCCACTGGACCCGTCATCATGGAGATCCCCCATTCATGGAGCCTCAGCCCCGAAGCAAGTCCGCTCACCCCTTCCCCTCACCAGCCATGCCAGCGGACTAGTACCCCCGTCCCACACTGCACAGCATGTGCACCCCCCCCCATGCCCCAGCCCCCTCAGTGGTGTGTGTATCCCCACCCCATGGCAACGACACCCCCACCGGTATCTGGTAGTCAGTGCAGTGGCTGGGACAGCCAGCGACACAGCCCACCTCACATCTCTATGGCCGCCAGCCCGTCTGACATCCACAGGGTTGTGCAGCCAACGTGTGCTCTGCCGTGTAAGGGATCCACTGCAGCACTCATGGCGGGCATCCGATACTGGATACCTGCCCGGGTCTGCTGCTCACCCCATCTGCCCCACGTGAACCTGTGTGCCAGGGTGGGCGGGGCAGCGGACAGGTGGACGGTAGTCGTGCATGCCGCCAGGTGCGCACCTGTCTGCAGGTGCAGAACTCTTTGGGTGGGATACATGCCTATGGCCCATACCTTCTGCCCCTTTGTGCACAGGAACCATTATGCTTAATTTGGTTCTGTAAGTCAGTTTACATCTGTACACATATTCCCTTTGTCTTTTCCCCCCGTGTGGCACCTAGAAATAAATAAAATAGCCGGCCCAGTGGCACAGAGGGTTGAGGTGCTGGTGCCTTACCTCAGCCCACACAGGTTACTCGGGTTCGGGAACAGACTCGGAATGTCGGGGGCTGGCAGGGGCAGGAGAGGATCGAGGTCTGTAGGGACTGCTCTTCTCTCCTGGGGTGGGTAGTGGGCTGGCATCGCTCTGCAGTAGCCTCTGGTGGAGACCAGGGGCACTGCAGAAGGTGAAGCATGGGGAACACCACAGAAAAGCAGAAATCTGCTTTGCAGCAGACCGGATGACGGCTGCCGGTCCTCTGTTACGGCCAAAGCCCTGAAGGAGTCCCTCCACTTCAGCAGCACCTGGGGCCAAGTATGGGCTGATTGTCCCCCCAGTGCCTCCCCCCTCGGAGGAGGGGGACCCGCCCAGCGAAGGGTTACATTTGGGTTACCCCAGGGGCAGCTGTGATATGAAGTTGGAGGGCTCAGGACGGGACAGGCAGAATGGAGTAGGACCTAGGCAGCTTGAAGGAGTGGTGGGTCACAAAGCACGAGGGGTGAAAAAGAAATAATATACAAAAAAAATAAATAAACATATCCAAAACTGAAGGAACAGATCCAAAGTGCTTCGGCCATACAAACTGGTGATCTGTTCCTTCAGTTTTGGACATATGCACTTAATTTTGTAATAAAGGTTTGCTGCAGCTACAGTCTGAGTTTTTTGGACTTTATTTGTAACCTGGAGTGATGAATCCTGTGTCTGTAAGTGATGGGAGTGTGACTGGATGCGGAAAGCCAGTAGATCTCTCACTGTGGGTGTCGTGGGTTGTTCCATGTGTGCAGAGGGGCAGTGTCTTTTGCTGGCCCTAGTATGTTGGAGGGTCACACACACACACACACACACTTGCCCCCTAGTTCATAGACTATCTTGGCTTCTCTGCACTGCACTGCTGCTACCTTGTTGTTGTCTTTCTTCAGCTGTGGACTCCAGTACCTTGCACAGTATTCCTGGTTTGGTTGCACCAGTGACCTGTACAATTTATTTATTTATTTATTTATTTATTAAGTTTTGGTGACCGGGTAGGCCCACTGAGCCCCGAAGGTCCATTTTTCAGGGGCGACCCGGGATAACAATACAAGTTCTAAGAATGAACAAGGACATAAGGAAAATTTGAGGCATTGTGAGTTACATCATGCGGTGGTTACAGTAGAGAAATCTAGTGGATACAGGCATGGCTTACAGGCACGGTAAAAGAAAAGCAGTGGTTGCAGGCATGGGTACAGGCATGGTTATCATCATGACATGTAAGCAATTGGTAGTACTTTGCATATAGTTTATTCAGGGGTTACAAGTGGCCTCTGGCGAGCAGTCTGTATAAGGCAGGTAGTAGGAAGGTTAAGCTAGGAGATGGGAGTTGGAGAGGAGGTGAGTACCTTAGGAGCTTTAAGTGCCACGACAGTGGCATGCACTTGAGGTCAGCAGATGGGACTTAAGCCTGGTGCGGAAGTTCATGAATGAGGAGGAGGCCTGGACCTGGGGAGGGAGTTTGTTCCATTGGCAGGCTGCTTGGGAGGAAAAGGATCTTCCTCCAGCGTTTGTCCTTACCCTAGGGACTTCTAATAGCATTCTATCTGAGGTCCTTCGGTTCCTTGGGTTGTGTTTGAGGGTTATGGTCCCGGCAATGCTTGGCGGAGAGTGGGGTCTGAGAAGCTTGTAGGCCTGGACAAGCAAGGGGTGTTGGAGGCGGGCGACCAATGTGGGCCAACAAAGATTGGCCAAAGTGTCACAGTGGTGATGTCTCGGGTGGTCAAAGGTTGCGAAATGAGCTATTTTATTATATAGGGTTTGCATCCTGGTAATCTCTTGTTTAGCCATGCTCTGTATAATAGGGGCCGCAAAGGTCAGGTTGGGTAGAAGGATGCTGGTAGCTAAGGAGAACCTGGCTTCAGAGATGAGTTGGTCCCTGAGTCGGTACAGGGTGCCAAGTTTCTGATGTAGGGTCCTGGTGACCTGGTCCACATGTTCCTTGTATGTGATAGTCTGATCCAACGTGAGGCCTAAGTATTTAAGGAAGGGGACTATGTTAATGGCTTTACCAGAGAGTGAGGTTAAGGAGAGGGATGAGGACCTGTCAAATCCCAGGGATCTTGGCCCGAACAGCATTGCCTTGGTCTTGTTGGCATTTAGTACCATTCTTTTCTTGCATAGCCAAGTCTCTAATGAAGTGAGATCCTTTTGGAGTAGAGGGCCTAGGGCAACCACGTCACGCAGGGGTCGGAAGATGACAGTATCATCAGCGTACTGCATAACCAAGCTCTCCCCGCAGTGGGTACGCAGGTCATTGGTAAACAAGGAGAACAGGAGGGGGCCTAGAATTGAGCCCTGAGGTACACCCTGGTTTGGGGGTAGTGGGTCAGACATGGTCCCTTTCCATGAGACCCTCTGTGCCCTGCCTGATAAGTAGCTCCCAAACCACTTCAAGGCATGATTGTCTAGGCCTATATTTTGCAGCTTCTGTAGCAGCAAGTTGTGGTCGACGAGGTCGAACGCCTTGGATAAGTCTATAAAGACTGCACCAGTGGGTATCCCTTTGTCCATTGCCCTGAGAACTTCATCCGTGAAGTTAATGAGGGCAGTGTCAGTACCATGGTTTGTTCTAAATCCATGTTGGGAGGAGGCAAGGAGCTGATGAGCTTCCAGGTAGTCCCTGAGTTGATTGTAGATGACTCTTTCTTGCACCTTAGCAAGTGAGCAGAGGAGAGAGATGGGCATGTAGTTGTTGAGTTTTTCCCTGAGCCCCCCCTTTGTGAATAGAGACAACATTGGCATGTTTCCACGGGTCAGGGACTGCTCCTTCCCTCAGTGAACGATTGAGGAGCATGGTTATAGGCCAGGCTAAGGAGGTAGCACCTGCCTTGAGTAGCCGAGGGTTGATACCGTTGGGTCCCCCTGACCCTTTCGGTTTCAGGTTCCTTAGGAGGTTTAGTACTTCAGTGCATTTAGCCAGTCTCAGGTGAAATGGGGGTCTTTCCATGTGAGTTGGTTCATCTGAGGTAGGGAGGAGAGTCTGGGGAGACAGGCAGGTCTTGTAGGCCTCGAGGTCTGAGAAGTGCTTGTTAAGGGCAGCCGATATTTGAGAAGGGTCAGTTGTGAGCTGACTGTTAATCTCCACAGGACAGGACTCAGGCTTTTTGCTGCTCTTGATCAGGTCATTGATATGATTCCAGAATTGCTTGGGGTTGCCCAGGCTGGTTTTTCTGGAGGTGTGTTAAGTAATATCTCTTAGCGAGTTTTATGGCTCTCTTGGCTTTGTTCCTCAGGGCTTTGTATTCAGCGAGATCTGCCGGGAGGGAGGAGAGCCTAAACTTTTTCCAGGCTTTTTCCCCAAGTAGCCATTAGGGCTTTAAGGGAGGGAGAGATCCACTTGTAGCAGCTGCCTTTAGCCCTCATTCTCTTCATTAGAGCAAAGAGGTTGGCCGCTGCGGTTAGTTCATCCTGGAAGTATTGCACAGCCTCAGTAAGAGTAGGGAGAAGATTTATGGGGTTCCAGTCCAGACTAACTAGGTAGCGATTGTATTGTAGTTCAAAGAACTTGGAGAAGTCACAGGCGGAGAGAATTCTAGGTTGGACCTTGGGTAGTTTGTTTTTCCATATACAGAAGATTGGGGAATGGTCACTCAGGGAGTCTGCCATTGTGCCCGCACTCTGTATATTAATGGGGTTAGACACCAGAGCCCAGTCAAGGGTGGTGTGGTTCCCAGTTTTGTAGTTTAGTCTGGTCGGTTCAGAGATGACCTGCGTCAGACCTGCTTCATGGGTAAGTGACTTGGAGGTATGACCAGGGTCCTGGGCCCAGTTATTGTTGAAGTTGCCCAGGATTAGTTGCTCCATTGTTACCTTGATAGCCGTATCATTTGTGATGGCTGCAAGGGATTTGAGGGCTGATTTTCGTGGGTGGTAGATGCAGCCAATTGTTAGTAGTTTGGCATGCCCTAGGGTTATCTGGATGTATATGCTCTCTCCTTCAGCAGTAGGATTAGTCTGCAGGGGTAGAGGTGACACGAAGAGGTCATCCTTAGCATAGATTAGGACCCCACACCCTTTTTTGGTTTCTCTGTCATTGCGGTAGCTATTGTAGCCCACAACCTGAATCTCGTGGTCATGGATGTGGGCTTTTAGCCAGGTTTCAGAGCTGGCTAGTAAGTCCGGATTGTAGAGGTCCAACCAGGCCTGGACTTCGTGTATTTTTGGTCTAAGACTACATATGTTCATATGTGCTATCTTCAGACCCTTGGTGGCCACCCATTGATGGTCCTGGGGAATGCTACCAAGGTATTGGGTATGTATGGGCCAGGGTTAGGTTGGATATCACCTGATAGAAGAAGTAGCAAGACTAGTAACCTAAGCAGTTTAGTTCTAGGTATTGAGATGAGGTGTCTTCGACGCGTCCTGCTCATATAGTAAAGCAGGTCATAGCATACACCCTTTTTTTTATGATCTCATGCTGTTAACAGAATAGATATACTTGAGATAGGGTAGCTGCTGAGGAAGTTGTGTGGGGGGATATTATGTAGATTGCTCACTGGTTCTGGGGGAAATGGGTCTATGAGCCTGTCCACCCAGAGTAGGGTCAGTGAGTAGATTATGGCAAGTAGTACACCCCTATTAGGAGGAGGGACACTTGGGTTCCTTGCACACCAAGGAGGGCAGAAGGAAGCATATACTAAGTAAGGTATTATTATTGGATGATGTCAGCATAGCGTAGATAAGAGTAGGGTGCTCAGAGTCTATCTGACTTGAGTCTGAAGGGTGGATGGCAGACACTGAGGGCTTCCTGTTTTCAGCTGCAGAGCTGTCGCACAGGCAGTTTTAAGGAAGTTGTGAGCCTGTTCAGTGAAGCTTAGGGGAACCTCAAACTACAACTTCCCCTTGTAGCAGCACCAGGAAAGAAGTAGAATGATAATGCAGGCCATATTGCCCACGATTGAGTATAGTGATTTGTGTAGAAAGACCAAGAATCCCTCTAGTGGCAGGTCTGTATAACCTGGTAATGAAAAAAAAAAAAAACTTCTATTACACAGTTGAAATGTGCTTAGTTCTATCGAAAATCTATTTGTAAAAAGTGCCAGGTGACTGAAGCAGGGGAAAAGTCCTGGCCAATCAGAGCGGGTTTGCTGGAAGCACCCGTGTTCCGATTGGCTGCGCTGTCCCGTACCTTCCAAGGAGCTGCAGGCGGGTGTCCTGGTCTCGGTCGGTGGCTGGCTGGGTGCCGGCCAACCATGGGGGAGCTGAAGCAGCCCTGTTCAAGGGCAGGCAGCTGGAGAGAAGAAAAAAGAGCAGGTCTTAAATAGCACAGAGGTTAGGATGGGTTCGATTTGAGCAGTTTAGTAAGACAAAAGGTAGTGAGACTTTTCAGCGCCAAGGCAGAGTGCTTGGATGGGGGGGCTGCAGGCTGCAGGAGAAGCACTGAGACAGAAGAGGTGTAAGCACTTTAAAACACTAGTAGAAATTACAATCCAGCTAATACAGTTGAAAAACTTCTATTACACAGCTGAAATGTGCTTAGGTCTATCGAAAATCTATTTGTAAAAAGTGCCAGGTGGCTGAAGCAGAGGAAAAGTCCTGGCCAATCAGAGCGGGTTTGCTGGAAGCACCCGTGTTCCAATTGGCAGTGCTGTCCCGTACCCTCCAAGGAGCTGCAGGCGGGTGTCCTGGTCTCTTTCGGTGGCTGGCTGGGTGCCGGCCGACCGTGGGGGAGCTGAAGCAGCCCTGTTCAAGGGCAGGCAGCTTCCAAGGAGCTGCAGGCGGGCGTCCTGGTCTCGGTCGGTGGCTGGCTGGGTGCCGGTCGACCGTGGGGGAGCTGAAGCAGCCCTGTTCAAGGGTAGGCAGATTCCAAGGAGCTGCAGGTGGGCGTCCTGGTCTCGGTCGGCACAGCTCTATTACAATTTGCTGACATTGTTAGGCTCTCCAACATCATAATCCTTAGGTCTTTTTCCTCTGTGGTGCTTTGTAGCCCCACTCCCCTCCCCTCCCCCATTTCATATTGCACTCCTGGGTTCTTCTTCCCAATATGCATCATTTAACTTTTTTACGGCTGCAGTGGGCGAAGCCTGCAGATGTTTTGCATGTACAAAAGGGATGATGTCGTGTTTTCTGTTCCTGGAACTGACTGAAAGTGTAAATAGTCTCCTCTGCCTTACCCTCCTCCAAGCAATGTTTTCCACCCTCAAATAAATACACTTTCATGTTAGTCAATGGTTGCAGGGCACTATTTTCTTTCTTAAATGGGTGGTACAAGAACTGGAACCAGAGTAGTGGGAGACAGCATTTTTTTTTTTTTTTTTTGAGTAAGACTCACCCACACCTCCAACCGAGAAGCTTCTAAAGATTCACCCCCACCTTTTTTTTTTTTGGTTCATGTGGGAGGGGCATGAGCTGCCTGGTGAAGTAATTAAGGAGTGCCTGAAACTGCATCTAGGCATATCCTCCCCCCCACACACACACAGACATCATGATTATTTTTTTTTTTTTAACTCTAAGCATGTCAATATTTGGCTCTAACAGTATCGGCAAGTTGGGCATAAAAATTAAATAGAAAAAAAAAAGGATCAAGCAGGTGCCTTTTCCTTTGTCAGATACATGCAGACAGAAGGTCACAAATCCTGTATGACAAGTTCATTATATGGATGTTTTCCATGTAAAACAGAAATTTTGTTATTGTCATGTCTGTAGCATTGTTTGTAGCCAGCAAACTATTATTTATGTAGGTACTGTAAACAACAGGTTTTAATTCAGCAATCCAGTCTTGATAAATTTGCTTTTTTAACAGTTCTATAAGATTTATGTCTCTCTCAAGTAAGAGTGCATAGCACAGAAATGAAAGGCTTTGCCTAATTGATTGTTGTTTGCATGAGAAGTGGGCGTGACAGTGGCATGCAAAAGTGAAGTCTAACAATTGTTTCTTGGCTATTCTGGGACCTGAAGTTTCACAGTAATGTGTGAAGAGAATAAAGTCTTGTGTTTTGTGCATTTGAATAGGTTTAGTGCTTTGAAGTTAAAAGATAGATATACATAGTGTCATGGGCTCCTAAAAAGGAAGGAGATGCTACTGAAATATGAAAATGCTATTCTGATGATTTATTTACGTGTACGATTTTAAGTGTAGTTCTGCCTAAGTCATAAGCTATAAAAAGTACATTTTAGGATGGATGTATTAGTCAAAGGTTGTAGTAGCAAAATAAAGCAAGAAAAATAATATATTGTGTTTTGTTTCCTTTTAATGATTTAACCAGGAGTGGCACACTAAGCTGAAAGCTTGTTTACAGGGGCAACCTGGGAGCACATGGAAGTTAAGTGACTTGCTTGGGGTCACCCAGTATGCAAGTGGGGGCTGTGGGATTCAAATCAAGATCTCCAGATTTGCAGCTCAGAGTCTTAAACCACTGTGCTATACTGCCTCCCTAGTTATGGCAGTCATCTGCTTTATGGTTCATGATGTTGGTGTAGTAAGCAGCAGCACTTTGCATAGCTGCAGATGTAAAATGTCAATAAGTAGGTCATGCAATAGATGTGCTGTGCAGTTACTGAAGCAAGAAATGTATTTACGATAGTAAAATATTCCTGTTAGAAAACTGATAAATGGGTGATATTTGCATCTCAGTTTCAAGGAGGTCCTTATGGGGTGTCAATGTACAGTATAAAGTAGTTATAATTTTCAAGATGTCTGAGTAATTGCTTTGTACTACCACTGTTACTAAATTTAAATTATTCCATGAAGGAAATTAAGTTTATGTAACTGTCTGTAAATGTATTAAAAACATTTACTTGTCCTTATAATGAAGTACTGCCATCTTTGGTACCATCATGGGGATTTGCTTATGTTTCCCATGATGCTTTGCATTATTGGGGTATGTGGAATTGTGTTTTCTTTAAAATTTGGCTGTCCGGCCAATATCATCTGGAATAACACATACCTCAGAGGAATTTGCTCTGGGGCTGTTTTGTAAACCTATATTAATAATAATAATAATACTTTATTTATTGTGCGCCTTTCAGACATCAAGGCACAGTACAATAAGATAACAAAATACAACAAAGTCAGCATCATAAAACCAAAACAGAATCGGATCAATAAACAATACAGCCATAAGCTTTTCCCCAAAGGAAAGATTTCAAAGCCTGTTTAAAACTCCCCATGGTTGTGCACTTAGTCCGACGGGGTAGAGAATTCCAAAGGGAAGGGGCCGCAAACATAAAAGCACGGGCCCCCGCAGATTTTGAGGTCACCCTTGGAATCTCTAGCAACTCCTCGTCGGCTGAGCGGAGCAATCTCACAGGGTAGTAAGGGATCAGGAGTTCTTTCAGGTAATCAGGGCCCAGTTCATGCAGGGCTTTAAAAGTCAGTAATCCGACTTTGAAGGTGATCCGCCACTGAAGTGGTAGCCAGTGCAGTTCCCGCAGCACCAGTGTAATATGGGAAGATCTAGAAGTACCCACCAACAACTGTGCTGTAGAATTCTGCACCAGCTGCAGGCGGCAGATATCAACCCCTGGAAGCCCAAAGTAAAGCTAGTTGCAGTAGTCTAGGCGCGAGGTCACAAAGGCATAGATTAAAGTTGGCAGATCACCGGGCGGAACAAGGTGCTTGATCCTAGCAATGTTTCTTAGATGGTAGAAAGATGACTTAACCACCGCTGACACCTGCCACCAAAGTGTCAGCCCCGCATCCAATATCACCCCAAGGTCTCGCACCCATTCAGAGATCTGTAACTCGGCATCCCCAAAAAACAATCCAGATGGGGAGCCGGCCCCAAGTCCCCCTGTCCAGCGATCTGGATCCAAAACCAACACCTCTGTCTTCCCCCAGTTCAACTTCAGCCAACTGGACCTCATCCAATCCTGGATTTCATTGAGGCAGCTATTAAATACCGAGACGGCTCCTTCCTGGTTGTAGGCAAAGGACAGGTATAGCTGGGTATCATCGGCATAACAATGAAACCTCAGCCCATACCGTCTCACAATATCTCCGAGGGGAAGCATATACACCGCAAACAACATGGGGGACAGTATAGAGCCCTGAGGAACCCCACAAAACAGAGAGATGGGATCAGAGGAAAAAAAAAAACTGAAACCACCCTCTGAGTTCTTCCAGTGAGGTATGAAGTGAACCTTGAATATTGCTTCCTATTCCTTCCATTAAAATGTACACCTCCATATATTTCCTAATAATGCGTATGCCTTCCTTAGAACAGAAACTAAAACAAATCTTACTACTTACAGATCATTGTGTCGTTTCTCCATACCTCCTTAACAATTCCACACAACTTTACTAACTTCATTATGCAGCCGTGGTAAATCTGACCAGAATTTGTTTTGTGTGTGTTGAAACCCAGCTACCTGATCTTTGACCAGCTCTTCAACCTGCCCAGATTCTCCTTGGGTTCCTATATCCTTTCCTGTGTCCACCTTTGTGCAGATCTTTGTGTCATCTGCAGAAAGGCGGAACTTGCCTTTGATGCCTTCTCCTATGTCACAAATGAATACATAGAAAAGGACTGGGCCCTCCACCAACTCCTGAGGTACTCTGCTTTTTACTTCTCTTACCTCTGAAAACTCCTTAGTAACTACTACCCTTTGTGTTCTCCTCCTCAGGCAGCTTTCCACCCAAACTGACAGTTTTTCCATCACTCCCCAAGTCCCTTATCTTCTTGACCAGCCTACTGTGGGGAACTGAGTCAAAGGCCTTCAAAAAAATCTAAGTATACCACATCTACTACCTGTCCCTTATCTGTTGCCTTGATCACCCAGTCAAAGAAGTCAACTAGATTTGTCTGGTAGGATCTTCCAACATGAACGCATGTTGCCTGGGGTCCTGTAGACCATTTCCCTCCAGAAAGTCAACCAGTTCTTCCTTTACTAAAGGCTCAATTTTTCCCACCACAGACATCAAGCTGACTGGTTTATAGTTCCCTGGTTCATCCTTCCTTTCACTCTTGTGTACAGGGACCACATCCACTGTCCTCCAGTGCCTTGGTATCGCCCCTGTGGCCAGCGAGCAGTTAAATATGCCCGCAGATGGTCCTATCACTTCTGCTACCTCCTTCAGCATCCTCAGAGGTAAACCATCAGGTGTCATAGATTCATCTACATTCAATCCTGAATGCTTTGCCAATACCCTTGTTTCCGTTATTTTGACCATGCCACTTGAGCCCTTGTTCTCCTCCCTTACCCTCTTAACTCCACATTCTGGCAGCAGTTTATCCTTCTCACTAGTAAATACGAAACAAAATATTTGTTCAGTATGAAAAGAATTGCTCAACATAGTACTGCTTCTTCTTGGGGATCCCTCACTATGATTTACACCATGTGCATCTAGCTCCATGGAGACAGATGCCTCGGAGATGGGACCTTATTCAAATTATGGAATCTAGAATTTGGTTCAAACTCTGCATCTACGCCCACTCTGAAAGTTACTTCAGATTTGTTTCTACAGAAAGAGTGGAGCTGTGGCTACTAAAAGTAGCTAAAAAGCTATTACATAACATTTTTAATTAAACATTTTTGGAAAAACACCAATCAAATTGAAGCAGACAAGTAAAATTTATTAATTTATTTATTTATGTCTTTGTTTACCGAGTAAGTGCACTTATCCAAGGGACTGTTTTCAGGCACAACCCTGGCTATACAGAGGCATTGATAAATGGCAATACAGTCAACAACAATATAAAGAGACAAAATATGCCTTTACAAAACATTAAAAAAATTTGAATATTCTGGTAGAAACACCTTTACAGTTCTAGAGTAACTGCAGCAGTAATGTTCAAGCATCTTATTAAAAGAACTGATTCTAAGCCAGCCCGGTGGTGCTGAGGGTTGAGGTGCTGGACACCACACCTTGCGCCACACCGGCAACCCATGTTTGGGAATGAGCACAGGCCGAAGGGGGCCGGCGGAGGAGGGAGAGGATTGAGCATCCGGAACCTCTCCCAGGGAGGGAAGACTGGCACTCCCGTCAAATGACTAGCCCCAGGTGGAGGCCGGAGGGTAGTGCGGGTCAGAGGGCCCAGACAAAGGGAGGGTGCTGCGGGACTTCTGCGGACATGCGCACGCCTCTATGTGCGAACATCCTGTGTGCGCGCCCAGCAATGGGAAGGGAGAAAAAGTGGAAAAACACCTCTGGCTGCAAGATGACAACCGACCTCCTGCAGGCTCCGCACCGGCGACCAGGCAGGGTAAGTACCGATGATACCGGGGTGATGGGGCTGGAGAGATTCAGTCAGAAGGGGCAGGCAGGAGGATAAAGTGTATATATAGTTATATAAATAAAAAAGAACTGATTCTTGTGTGAACCTACTTTCAGACTCTGGAAGAAGAGGTAGTTAGTGTTATGGAGTGCAAATCATAGTGAGGGATCCCTAAGAAGAAACAACATTACTGCAGTGAGTAATTTGTTTCTTCTAACACCAGGAATCCTTCACTTATGATTAACACTATATGCAGACTCTAGAAGCACCTTGGGAGGCTGGGTCCAAAACCTACTTAGGAAAAAGGTTCTGCACGACAGCAGTTCCAAAGCAGTCATCCCTCCTGGACTGTATGTCTAGAAAATAGTGCTTTGGGAAGGTGTGCACTGTTTTCCAGGTAGCTGCTTTGCAAATGTCTGGCAATGGGATGCCCCTTGTTGATGCCACAGAGGCAGAGGAACCCCTTGTGGAGTGTGGCCTTAGGCTTCTGGGAGGCATTTTCCCAGCTTTTTCACAACAGAACTGAATGCAAGAAACTATCCAATGAAAGACAGACCTCTTGGTTGCTGGTTTACATTTGCCAATCCCCCCCCATAGGTAACAAAAAAACTGAGTGTTGTGGAACATGACATCGTTTGACCAGTCCATACAGATATTCAGAGCCTGCTTTAAGTCAATGCTGCGCAATATTTCCTCACTTGGACTAAAGTGCTCAAGACAGAGCACAGGGACGGGCTACCAACTGGTTCAGGTGAAATTTTGACACCACCTTTGGTAAGAATTTCCTATCAGTTCTAATGACTACCTTGTCCTTGTGGAAGATTATATTGAAGTTATCCACGAGAACCACGCTACTCTCTTTCCTGTTTAAAAAAACTTACTTAGTGAAGTGCTGGGGCTTTACTTCAGAGGATGACTGGGTCCTTCTCAGGCTGTATGTATAATTCGGCAACACTACTAAAGGGATTTATTGGCTATTTTTTGCTCTGAGTAGGTTTTTTTAAGCAAGAAAGAGAGTAGCATGGTTCTTGTGGCTAAGTTTGTTATAAAACAAGGGTTATCCCCCCCCATACCATGCACCATGTTTACCCCCTTGTGCGCAGCATGTACTACTTGGATTTTAAGAATTGGAAGATTATATTGTTTGACTCTGTGCAGAGGGCTTGCAGCTTGCTTAACCTCCTGGCAAAGGTCATGGTAATCAGGAATAGGGTTTTCCTTGTGACACACTTTAGGTCAGCCGTGTCCACAGGCTTGAATGGAGCCTCTATGAGCTGGCCAAGGCAGACACTGAGATCCCATGGTGGGACTGGATCCCCTACCGATGGGTATAAGTGACTGAGGCCTTTAAAAAGCCTTTTGAAGATAGATTGCGAGGCCAGTGACTTTCCCTTGCAAGCAGATGTGTAAGCTGACACAGCTGCTAGATGCACCTTGAGTGTGCATGACCTTAGGCCTAGGGACTGCACGTGCACTAAGTAATCCAAAACTATAGGCAGCCATGCCTCTGTCGGGATTATCTTTCTGGGGCACACCAGAATTAAATTTCTTCCATTTAGAAGAATGCGCTTTCCTGGTTACTGGTTTCCTAGAAACCTTAAGCACCTTCGGGACATCCTCTGAAAGATTTAACCCACAGTTTTCTAGCTCTTTGAGAATCATGCCCTCGGGCGTAGTGTCCTGGGGTCTGAGAATGCTATTCTGCCCTGGGATTAAGTCAGCAAATTGTGACTTGGTGGCAGACTGACTGGATTCTTGCTGGACAGGGCCAGGAGCATTGAGTACCACGCCTGCCAGACCCAGTTTGGAGCTATTAGTATCACTGTTGCAGACTGTCTCCTGAGCTTTAGGAGCACTTTCTGTAGGAGTGGAAATGGTGGAAGGCATATATGAACCTCCCTGTTCAATACAGAGCCAGGGCGTCCTCTGGGACTGTTCACTTGGATGGTGGTCTGCAACAAAACTATGGGAGCTGACTGTTCTCCCAGGAGGCAACCAGTTCTATTTTTGGAGTGCCGCACCTCCTGAACACTGTGGCCAGAACTTGTTGGTTCAGGGCCCATTCATGGTTTCCCTAGCTGATTCTGCTTAGGGAGTGTGTCAGTACATTCTTCCTACCTTGCAAATACACCACAGAAATTGGAGCTTCTAAAATGTATACCAGGTCACAGGTCCTCATTGTTTCTGTGCACAGCTTTGAGAATCTTGTTCCTCCCTGCTTGTTTATGTAGTACATAGTATCGGTGTCTGCGCTGATCTGGACAGACTGAACTTGCAGCTGGGAGGAGAATGCTTGCATTGCTAGCAGTACTGCATGGAGCTCCAGGACACTGATGTGCTCCAGAGTCTCCTGTGGGCTTCAGATGTCACTTACTGTAAGATCCTATAGGTGAGCACCCTACCCCAGGAGTGAGGTATCTGTTGTAAGGATACCTGTTGGTGAATGCTGAGGGAAGGGAATGCCTTCTCTTAGGTTGCTTTCTTCCTTCCACCACTCTAGTGACATTACCAAACTTTTTGTAACTGGCACTAGTTTTGAGACTGGGTCCCATCTTTGAGACCAGTGGTCTCTTAAATAGAACTGGATAGCTCTCATCTGAAACCTGGCTCATGAAACCACAACTGTTGAGGCGGCCGTGTGTCCCAGCAGTTGCAAGAAATCCCTTGCAGATCTCTGACTGTGTACCTCGAGGAATTCTGCTGTAGCCATTAAAGTTGCCATTCTGCACTGCAGGAGGAATGCTTTCTCCTATACAGTGTCCAGTTCTGCTCCTGTGAAGTCCAGCACCTGAACAGGTTCTATTTGGGACTTCCGCAAATCTGTCAGGAACCCCAGATTCTCCAAGGTGCTTTTTATGGTCTGAATGGAGCACCACCTTGTCTTGTGCTGGAAAATGTTTGAGTCTCTGCAGTTTTGGAAAATTTTCGAAGTGCAGGGAGAATCCCTGGCCCTCTACCCCGAGAACTCACTTATCTGTCATAATGTTTAACCATTCCTGAAAATAGCGTGCCAGCCATGCCCCATTGGCAATGACTGGGTGGCCTGAGAAAAACTGTCCGGGGTTTTCTTTTGTCTGTGGCTTTGGGGCTAAAATTGCAGTAATTTGTTTAGTGCCCTTCCTGCCCCTGCCCCTATAGTAACCTCTTTGGGATTGGTACCTATAAGGGGCAGAGAGCCTACCCCTGCCTCCCCTTCCATAAGGCCTGTAGGAAGTAGAGACCTTTTCTTTTTGATGTGGTTTTCTATTCATCTACTTTCTTCATGTATGCATCTGTTTTTTTCACCAAAAAGTGTGTTTTTTTTTCTCAGAGGGGAAATCTATGGCTTTGGTTTGACTGCCCTGGGAAAAGATAGTCATCCTTAGCTGAGAAAATCTTCTTAAGGATGTCGTCGAGGCACAGGTCAGGAAGCATAGGAAAACCAGGAGTAGTTGTAAAATTCGCAACAAGTAATTTATTATCTATAACAGTAAAATAAAAAAAAATTAAAATTGTTCAGTATAACTATTTACAAAGACAGTATAAATAAAGAAAGTCCATAAGGGTTTTTTCTCAATTTCTAATCTCAGTCTCTGTGTCTTTCTTTTGCAAAACACTGCAGCTCTATTTGTATAAATTTTTGCAACCCCCGCTCGTTAAGAAAACAGCATGCTTCTCACACAGTGTTCTTGTAAGTTTCAACAAGTGCAGCAAAAAGAACATTGTGACCCAGAACTGACCTCTTGCTTACAGCTTCTCAGAGAGTTTGCAAACTAGCTTCTCAGATCAGAACAGCAAAGGCTCAAACCGAGGAAAAGATAGCCAACTCAGTTAAGAAGGGGATAAAACCTTTATAGGTACATCAGGGAGCCTAAGGAAGACCAAGGGAGGGATAGTGAGGCTTAATAAAGGGGAGGGAGGGTGGGCAGAGGGTGACTGTGAAAAGGCAGAGATACTAAACAAATATTTTTGCTCAGTATTTACAAAGGAAGAGGGGGAGGTACCTAAAACAAACAGTAGAAACACTCTGGATACAGAAGTTGATACCAGCCCATTTACAGAAGAAAGGGTTCTGAAAGAACTCTTAAAACTGAAGGTGGACAAAGCAATGGGGCCTGATGGGATTCATCCCAGAATTCTAAAAGAACTAAGGGTAGAACTAGTGACACCACTGACCACCCTCTTTAACAAATCATGGGAGGATGGGGTGGTACCCGAGGACTGGAGGAGGGCAGATGTGATTCCCCTTCACAAAAGTGGGAGCAAGGCAGAAGCAGGAAACTACAGACCTGTTAGTTTAACCTCAATGGTAGGGAAAATGATGGAATCACTTCTGAAGGAAAGAACTGTCGAGTATCTAGAGGCCAGAGGGGCACAGGACCCAAGGCAGCATGGATTCACAGCGGGAAGGTCATGCCAGACAAATCTGATAGATTTCTTTGACTGGGTGACCAAAGTAGTAGATCTGGGAGGGCTGTGGACATGGCTCACCTAGGCTTTAGCAAGGCATTTAACACAGTCCCACACAAAGATTACTATACAAGTTAGCCAGCCTTGGAGTGGGTCCCAAGATGACAGCCTGGGTAAAGAATTGGCTGGAGAATAGGACACAGAGAGTAATAGTAAATGGAGTCCACTCTGAAGAAAGGGGGTTATTAGTGGGTACCGTGAGGTTCAGTATTAGACGGTCCTCTTCAATGTCTTTATAAGTGACATTGCAGAGGGACTGGAAGGAAAGTATGTCTCTTTGCAGATGACACAAGATCTGCAACAGAGTTGATGCACAAGGTGGAGTGGAAAGGATGAGAAGGGACTTGGCAAGGTTAGAGGAATGGTCAAATGTATGGCATCTTAGATTCAATGCTAAGAAGTGCAAGGTAATGCACCTGAGAAACAAAACCCAGGGAAAGAGTACACAATGGGGGTGAGGTACTAACAACAACAAAATGGAAAGGGACCTGGGGTAGTCATATCAGATGACCTAAAGATGGGCAAGCAATGTGAGAGGGCAGCAAGGAGGGCTGGGGGGATACTGGGATGCATAGGGAGAGGCATCACCAGTAGAAAACAGGACGTTATTATCCCTCTGTACAGACAGCTGGTAAGACCCCATCTGGAGTACTGCGTGCAGTTCTGGAGACCCCATCTCCACAAAGGCATAGACAGGATGGAAGCTGTCCAGAGGAGGGCAACTAAAATGGTGCAGGGTCTGCACCGGAAGACATATGAAGAGAGACTTAAAGAGCTTAATATGTATAGCCTTGAGGAAAGGAGGGAGAGGGGGGACATGATAGAAACGTTCAAGTACCTCAAGGGAATCAACAAAGTCCAAGAGGGTAGCATCTTTCAAAAAAAGAGGTGTGTAAGAACAAGGGAGCACAATTTGAAGATGGGGGGCGGCTCAGAGGTAATTTAAGGAAGTATTTTTTCACAGAGAGGGTTGTGGATGCATGGAACGGCCTTCCGGAGGAGGTTGTGGAGTCAAAAACAGTGGTGGAATTCAAGCATGCATGGGACAGTCATAAGGCAATTCTAGGGGGTGGGGGTAGGAAGAAGTAGGCTGCTGGTTAACTAGGATCTGCAGCTTATCCATTAGATAGGGAAATGGGCAGACTGGGTGGGCCAAGCGGTCCTTATCTGCCGTCAAATTCTGTTTCTATTTTATAATCTTAGTAGGATTTTTCCTATTAGGGGTCTCAGTCTCATAGTTAACTGTACGTCTAAGCACTTTATGAGGCCCCTGCCACTTCATTAACAATTTATTTTCTGTAGCGGGTAACAGTAGCAAGACTTTTCACCTGGTTCAGAAACATTTTCTTTTATCCCATGGTCATAACACACCTTCTGCTGGTTTTGGGCCTCTTCCTGATTACTATGGGCAATGTCAACATATTTTGCCAGCTTCTTTCTCAGGGCACACATACAAGATGTAATAGATTGTTTCTGATGGGGGTTATCTTCCCATGTTTCTTTGATTACATCTTGTGGCCTTCTAGGTTGTCTACCATGCATTATTTCAAATGATGAAAAACTTGATGCCTGTGGCACTTCTCTGTAAGCAAAAAGCAGGTAAGGTAAGTATTGGTCCCAGTCTTTCCCTTCCCCTTTTACAAACCTTTTTAACATGTGTTTTAAGGTTTGATTAAAACGCTCAACAAGACCATCTGTCTGAGGGTGATAAGGGGAGATTCTTATGGCAATGATACCTAGTAGTCGGTACAGCTCCTTCAGTAATGCAGCACCAAAATTGCTACCCTTATCAGTAATAATCTCTTTTGGTATGCTCACCCTGCTGAAAATTTTGGCAAGCTCTGCTGCCACTTTTAGGGCTGTGACAGTACACATTGGAACTGCCTCTGGGTATCGAGTAGCATAGTCACATACTACCAAAATGAATAGATAACCCTTTTTACTTTTGTCTAAGGGACCACCACATCCATTGTAATTCTCTCAAAAGGCACATCTATCAAGGGTAGGGGCATCGGGGCACCTCGTCTTTTTTAGTCACTGGGGCTACTTTCTGACACTCAGCACAAGAACTGCAATAGGTAGCAACATCTTCATGAATTCCAGGCCAGTAAAATCTCTACAGCAATCTGGCAAGGGTGCGATCTCTCCCTGAGTGACCAGCCATAGGACTGGCATGTGCTATCTGTAACAACTCTGATCTATACTTTTGTGGTATAAGCAATTGTTCTGTCTGGTCCTGTGTCTGAGGTTTAACCCAAACTCTGTACAGTAGTCCATTACATTTTTTAAACATAGGTTCAACCTGTCTTGATTTCACCCCCAGCTGCTTAAAATAACCCTGGAGAGAAACATTATTAGCTTGCCCTGAAAGAAAATCACAATCAGTGATCATACAAACATACAAAGAAACCAGCAGAAGGCGGCCATTTGGTCTATCAAGTCTGCTCATAGTGCAGAGTCCATAGCTTGAGCTAATGTCCCTGCCCTCCCTCCCTCCCCACTCCTCCCATCCTCCCTACCCATGACCCTTACCCTCCCCCTATGCCTGTCCCAGCCTCTCTTAAAGCTACCCACTGTCTTCAGTGAGATTACCTCTTCTGGCAGTGCATTCCAAGTGTCCACCACCCTCTCTGTGAAGAAGTGCTTCCTGACCTCCCTCCTAAACCTCCCACCCTCCAGCTTAAGACTGTGCCCCCTCGTGTTATGGTTGCCACTCAGCTTTAAGAGACTCTCCTTATCAACCTTATTTATCCCTTTCAAGTAGTTGAAGGTCCCAATCATGTTCCCCCAACCCCCGTCTTCCGGGGAGTACATGTTCAGTGCCCTCAACCACTCCTCATAAGCCTTACCCTGCTGACTGGCTATCATCTTTGTAGCCCTCCTCTGGACCTTCTCCAGCAGGTTAACGTCCTTTTTGAGGTGTGGGCACAGTATTGAACTCCATACTCTAGATGCAGCCTTACCAGTGACCTGTACAAGGGCAGTATAACCTCCTCTCTCCTACTACTGATCCCCCTAGATATGCATCCCAGTATCTTATTTGCCTTTGCTGCTGCTTTCTTGCACTGTGTGGAGTGCTTCAGGTCACTAGTGATCATCACTCCCAGGTCCTTCTCCTCCTCTTAATGCAGATACTTGGGACTCCATCCAGGTAGTACTGTGTCCTAGGATTCTTGGCTCCAATATGCATAACTTTGCATTTCTTGGCATTGAAGCCAAACTGCCATATCCTGGACCACCTCCCTAGCTTTTTCCGATCTTCCTGTAGGTCCTATATACCTTCAGCTATGTCCACTCTCCCACTGAGTTTGATGTCATCTGCGAATAGGCACATTTTGCCCTTAATGCCACCTCCAATGTCACTGATGAAGACACTGAACAACACCGGCCTAGGCACCGAGCCCTGCAGGACCCCAATGGTTACTTGTCTGGTGCCAGACAACTCCCCCCCCCACCCACAATCACCCTCTGGGTTCTGTCCTTCAGCCAGTTTTCCACCCATCTGGCCATCTTTTCCCCAACCCCGAGATCCACCAACTTCCTTATCAACCTTTTGTGGGGCACATAGTCAAAGGCCTTGCTGAAATCAAGATAGAGGATATCTACCACTTGGCCCCTGTCTACTGTCTTAGTGACACAGTCAAAGAGGTCAATCAGATTTGTTTGACACGATCTCCCCCCATGAACCCATGCTGCCTCACATCCTGGAGACCATGCTCCTCTAGATATTCTACCAACCTCTCCTTTAGTATGGTCTCCATGAGCTTTCCCACAAAGGAGGTCAGACTGACTGGTCTGTAATTCCCTGGGTCATCCTTCGGACCGCTTTTGTGGAGCGGCACTACACGTGCTCTTCTCCAGTTCTGTGGTACTATGCCTGTCTCTAGTGAACTACTAAATAGGTCTGGCCCTGCCAGCTCCTCTATTACCCTTGGATGTACTCCATCTGGGCCTGGTGATTTGTCCACCTTTAATGCCAGCAGCCCCTCCCTCATGCTATCCTCCTCTATCACTACATCTGTGTTCCCTTCCCCCCTGCTCCTCTTTTCCTTCTGAAGGCACTGGTCCATCCTTCTCCCTGGTGAAGACGGAACATAAGTATTCATTTAGTATCTCTGCTTTTCCCCCATTTTCCTCCACCCCTTTCCTAAACCTAACAATCCCTTCCTTCTTGTCCCTTTTCTCACTTATATAGTGAAAGAAAACCTTTGCCCCCTTCTTAATTCCTTCAGCTATCTGCAGATCCTTCTGTGCCTTTGCTCTCCTGACTTTCTTACTTGCATCACTAGCCAACCTTAGGTAATTTTCCCTATCCACCCCGTTTTCTATAGGCCAACCTCTTTTCCCTTACTGCCTGGGCAACTCCAGAACTGAACCAGCTGGGTGCTTTGGCCCTTGTGTTCTTCCTCCTGAGCCTAACACACTCATCTGTGGCAACCAGTATTCCTTCAGTTATGATCAGTTTAGTTTTGGCATTTTCATATGTTAACCCTTTATGTCCATTAGTCTTTTGTTTCCACTGTTTCTTCAGGTGTTGTCTTTCTTTCCTAGACTTCTGGATCTTGGAATTGTGCTCAAACAAGTCTGAATCAAAATCATCAAAAGGAAAAGAGTCCCCATCATCTGAGATTTTCTTTGCCTGAGCTCTTGTTACTACTACTACTGCTGAAACATCAGAATTTACTCCCTGTGTGATTAACTCAGTAAATCCTGGACAGTCATTTCCAATAATCACAGGTACAGTTAACTTAGGTACTACCCCCACTTTAATTTGGTGCGACACTCCATTAACAGTCAGAGTCACTTGACTGGTGAGATAGTATTAAGTGTCCCCGTGGATGCAGATGACACCAATACCTGGTCCTTTTGGACACTGTTTTCCCAGCACTTCAGTATGTACTAGGGTCTGTTTGCTTCCCGAATCCATAAGTCTCTTTACAGTCTTATCTCCCACCTTCACATCTGTTAAGTACTTGCCCCAATTTGCTAAGGACAAATCTGCTACAGTGTCACTCTTCTTACTATGGCAATTTCTTGCAATATGACCTGACTTATTACAGTTATAGCAGATAAAGTCTTTGGGAGCAGATCTGTTAACCCCCACCAGAGTTCTTATCAGACTTGGAGTTTAAATGGGAAAAAGAGTATCTTACTGGTGCTTGGCTGTTACCTCGCTACTGTGGCGTTTGGCCATTTGGTAGTCTTTGGCTAAAGAAACAGCCTTTGCCCCAATTTTTGGTCGGTATTCCTTCACCCAAAGTTGCACATCTGTAGGCAGGGTGTTGATGAATTGCTCCATTGCAAATGTGTCAATGATCTGTGGGACTGTTTTGCCCTCTGCCACTTTATCAGGAATTCTTGGAGTCGGGTGGAGGCTTCTCGAGGATTGTCAACTGAGTTATACTTCAGAGATTGAAATCTCTGCCTGTAGGTCTCTTCTGAGATGTCATGCCATTTGAGGATTTCGCTTTTCACCAGGTCATAGTTTTCTGACTGTGCAGTGCCCAAATTGCTGTAGGCAAGTTGGGCTTTACTTGTCAAGTAAAGTGCCAGTCTGATTGCTCATTGCTGCTTTGGCCTCTGGCAGGCTGCGGCAACCCTTTAAAAAGCTGTCAGGTATGCTTCAATATCATCTGAGGGACACACCTTTGTAAGTTTAAGGTATTTTAAGTTGTTTGCGTCTTGTTGCTCTGCTGGACCAGAACCAGATCCTCCAGTTTTGAGAACCTGCAAAGCATCCAGCCATCGCTGCATCTCTTTTCTCCTCTACTGCTCCTGTCGCTGTATCTCTCCTTTTCTCTGCTGTTCGAGTTGTTGCATTTCTTTTCTCTGTGCTTCAAAACGTTGAATTTTTTGTCCTCTCTGCTGCATCTCCGCTCTTCTCTGTTTCTCCATCTCTTTTTGTTGTATAGCCCACCATCTGGAAAAGGCAGTAAGACTTTCAGGTTCTGTCACTGCCTGTTCTTTTTCTATAACTGGTGCTAGCTGTACAGTCTCAACTTGGATTTCTGTCTCTGCTAGTTTGGCTGCCATTCTCCTGGTAACCACTCCTAGGCTTGCTGCTGCAGAATCCATAACTTTCTTCTATGCTTCCCTGGTACCAGGTCTAGTACCCATGCAGAAAACTCCTGGCTTAGAGTATGCACGGTGTAAATCCCTCTTAGGCTGACACCATCTGTTATCGAGGCACAGGTCAGGAAGCACAGGAAAACCAGGAGTAGATGTAAAATTCGCAACAAGAGATTTATTATTAATAACAGTAAAATAAAAAATAAAATTGTTCAGTAAAACTATTTACAAAGGCAGTATTAACAGAGAAAGTCCATATGGGTTTCTTCTCAATTTCTAATCTCAGTCTCTGTGTCTTTCTTTTGCAAAACATTGCAGCTCTGTTTTTATAAGTCTTTGCAAGAAAATAGCATGCTTCTCACAGTGTTCTTGTAAGTTTCAACAAGTGCGGCAAAAAGAACATTGTGACCCAGAGCTGACATCTTGCTTACAGCTTCTCAGAGAGTTTGCAAACTAGCTTCTCAGGTTAACCCCTTGAGTTCCAAACAGCTTTTTGCAATCATTCAACAATATAACTATATACATTTCAATAGTAAAACTATACACATTCCTAAGTAAAAGGATCCCAGTATCAGTTACATTTCCACATAATGATTCACATATATCTTTGTACCAGCAGATATGCAAAGGGGAGAAAAGGCAGTTAAGCAACGGGGAGAAAAGACAGAGCAGCAAGTGAGGGTAGAGAGACAGCAAGAGACAGAGAACTGCAAGACCGTCAGGGTGATCAAATCCTAGGTCTCATGAGAAAATTTGGTTGTACAACCAGAGAAGAGGCAGAAAAGGAGAGAACAGAACAGATGCTTGCATTTAAACTTTTTCTCCATAACAACTGGGACAGGGCCCTATTCAACCCTATCACAAAGGACACTGCATGAGCTAAGACTCTAGCTGTAGTGTGATTAGTGTCCACTGCTATGTGGAAATATTTAGTGGCCAAACTGGTCAAAACTGTTAATATAAAAGGTATATAACAATAGAATAACTGCAAACAGTGTAAGCACTCACCTGTAACAGAGAGGCACTACTCACTGTTCAGAAACATCAACCTGTTAACCTGCATGCCTGCAACCAAATAGTCTGTAGCCTAATTTTCCACATCAGCAGATAAATCACAGAAGGATGTCAACATTACTTACAAACCAAAAGTTTCTAAAGACAAAAACGGACATCCCAGGTACACACTGGACAATATTCTCCAGTAGGAGTCAGGTTCCCGGGAGAGGCCCCATTAACAATGCTGCAGCTAACAGAAAGAACAGTTATGTAAGAACTTACCATATCAGTAGATCTCCCAGGGAATTTCTGTCATCAGGTCACACCTACGGAAATTAGCCATCAGGTGTCAGGATCACATGGAAGCTTTTTCTGCAGCAGTCTATTAGGGGCTGCCCATGCCAACATCAGGCTCCAATGTCACATGCCCTATAAAAGCATGGCCAGCCCTGCTCCCTCCTCAGTTCTTTCCCTAGCCAGAGGCCACAGGAGACAGGAGTCCCAGCAGGGAACTCAGGAGAGAGGGAAGGTGCCCAGCTAGGAGAAGGCTGGAGCAACAGGACAGCTGAGCTGTAGACAGAGGCAGAAAGGGAGATGGAGGGAGGGACGGCATGACCTGATGACAGAGATTCCCTTGAAGATCTCTTGTTACGGTAAGCTCTTACGTAACTATATCTTCGGGGATATCTCTGTCATTAGGTCACACCTATGGAATGAGTCCAAAGCAGTGCTAAGTGCAAAACAGTCTGGGTGGCAGGGGGCCAAAGGCCTAAAAAGGAAGTCCCTGAAGCACAGTTAGGCCAAAGTCTGACATTCTTCTGGAGGCAATGTCCAGACTGTAGTGCTTTGTGAAAGTGTGGACAGTACTTCAAGTTGCAGCAGCACAAATCTTGGCTGCTGACTCACCTCTGAAATAGGCAACTGAATGGAACAGACTTTAACAACCCCAGGATGCTCCTTAATGTGCTTCTTGTAACAAAAACAATACAGATGGCCAACCACTTGGAGACCAGCACTGTTTCGAAACTGGGCGTCCTCTCTGCCAGGGGCAAAAGAAACAAACAACTGAGAGGACTTCTTGCAGTCCTTAGTATGGTGTGCATAGTACCTGAGAATTCTATGCACATCCAAAGTATGGAACAATGCTTCCCCTAGACTGGCATGCCCAGGAAAATAAACAGGCAGGTGGATGGACTGATTTAGGGTAAAGTCAAACACCACCTTAGGAAGAAACTAAGGATTAGTATGCAAATATACTCTGTCTTTGTGGAAAATCAAATAAGGCTGCTCACACACAAGAGCCTGTAGCTCTGAAATTCTTCAAGCAGAAGTAATGGCAACTAAAAATAACACTTTCCATGACTGAAAGCCTAGCTTGCAACATATGGCTCCCTCAACAAAAGGAGGCAGGGTCAGCTTCTTCAGCATGAAACTAAGGTACCAAGCCAGGAACAGGTTAGGGTTAGGAGGCTTCAAGTGGAGAATGCCTCGTAGAAAAGTACGGGCCACATCCAATTGGGCCACCATACAGCCATCAATAGGCACATGAAAGGCTGAAATAGCCGATAGGTGCACCCTGATACAGGACTACTGGAGTCCTGCATCTGACAAGGACAGGAGATACTTGGCTGACTGGACAAGTTTAGGGATCCAGGTGATGGGAAGTGGCCTGAGCAAAGCCCTTCCACTTTATCAAATCAGTGGCCCTGATGGAAGGTTTCCTTGCAGCCACTAGGACATCAGCCACCTTTTAAGATACCCCAACAGAGCTATGGCTACGTCCTCAGAAGCTATGTATGCAGATGGAAGAACTGGAGGTCTGAATAGACCAGGGTCCCCAAAGCTTGTGTCAACAGGTTCCAGCAAAGGAGCAGGGGAACTGGAGGTTCCACAGCCAACTGTTGCAGTAATGTAAACCATATCTGAAGAGGCCAGAATGGAGCCACCAGAATTATGATGACACCCTCCATCTGTAGCTTGATGAGCACCGTCTGAATCATAGGAAAGGCATAAAAAAACTTTCCTTTCTAGGGGAGGGACAGTGCGTCTCACCAGACAACTCCGGGCGCTGGATCCAGTGAACAGAAATGCGGCAGTTTTGCACTGAGTGGGAACACAAAAAAGTCCAACTCTGGATGACCCCACCTGTCGAACAGGTCTTCTGCAACCAAGGTCAACAGTTCTCACTCGTGCATTTTGGACTGTGACCTGCTGAGGCTATCCACCAAGGTGTTTTGGGCACCTGGCACATAGATGGCTGACAGATCTAGACAAGGATCTAGAGCCCAGTACCAGACCCTCATGGCCTCCCAGCACAGGGGGTAGGAATGAGTCTCCCCCTGCTTGCTGATGTAAACAGACTGCACTGAGATTGTCTGACTGCACCAGCAGAGGGCCTGGAGACAGATGGTTCTGGAAGGCCTCTAAGGCATACAGAACAGCCCTCATTTCTAGAACATTTCTGTGGAGTTGAGCCTCTCACTGGGACCAGAGGCACTGGATCTGATAAGAACCTAGGTGGGTTCCTCAACCCAGTCCCAAAGCATCCATGGTGAGGATTTGATGAGGAGTGGGGATAATTTTAAGAGAGTGGGGATAATTTTAAGAGATTGGCCAGGTCCATCCACCAGTGAAGCTCTCTGTGGACTGGGAAGGAGACAAGGACCAGCTGATCCAGATCATCTAAGCGCTGATCCCATTGGATCCTGAGGGTCCACTGTGGGATCCTCATGTGCAGCCTGGCCAAAGGGATCATAACTACGTCCGCAGCCATTAGGCCTAGTAGCTGCAAGAATGTCCTGGCTGGGACATATTGGCTCTGAGACACCACCTGGGCCTGGGCAGTGAGGCAGTATGCCCTGTTTTGGGGGAGGAAGGCCTTGTCCTGAGTAGAGTCCAGAAACCGCTCCTATGTAGTGCAACCACTGGGATGGGGTTAGCACAGACCTAGGCCAATTGACAGTGATGCCCAAGGACTGGAACAACTGCAGGGTGATCTCCAGAGTCAACAACAGGAGCTCCCTGGTCTGGGCTTTCAGTAACCAGTCGTCCAAGTATATAACACATAGAGGCCTTTGTGCTGGAGGGCTGCTGCTTTAGCTGCTAAGCACTTGGTAAATACCCATGGCACATAGGATAAGCCAAAGGGCAATATCCTGAACTGGTAATGCTCCCTCTGGAACAGGAATCACAGATACTATCTGGGGGTTGCAAACCATCATATGAAGATAGGTATCCAGCATATCGAGGGAGCATAGCCAGTCGCCCTGCTTGAGCAGAGGAGGAAGGCCGCGCACAGTGACCATCTGGAACTTTTTGTACTGGATAAAAAGATTCAGCTCCTTGAGGTCTAGAATGGGCCTCAAGTCCCCTGTTCTTTTGGGAACCAGGAGTAAAACAGAACAGTTATGTAAGAACGTACTGTAACAGTAGATCTTCCAGGGGATCTCAGTCATCAGGTTACACATATGGAACTTCACCGTTGGTGAAGCAGGATCCACAGGCAAGATTTTCAGCAGGATCACTGGGGCCGCCCACACTGACGTTGCCCTCAGATGTCACAAACTCTATAAAGGCATCAGCGGCCCCATTCCCTTCTCAGTTCTTTCCCCCTGGAGACTAAGGAAGCACACTCATGCCATGGGGGACCAAGGAGAGACAGCAGTGCCTAGGCCAAAATAAAAGGCTGGATACACCAGTTATCCAGTTCTGAGAAGAGAACCACATAACAGGGGGATGGTGGGAGGGAAGGCAGACATGATGATTGAGATCCCCTGGAAGACAGGACAGTTACATAAGAACTTACCATAACAGTAGATCTTCTAGAGGAGCTCTTGCAGCAGATGACACCATTAGGATTGAAGCCAGCAGGTGCCAAGACCCCACAAAAAACTTCTAGCTAGCAGTATACAGCAGGGGACCACCCCCTGATGTTGGCCCACCCCCAACGTCTGCCTATGGTATAAAAGGGGCGTTCCCCCAGCCCAATCTCAGTTCTCCGGCAGGAGACCCCAGCGTATACTGAAACTGGAGAACCAAGGAGGTTCCTCTAGACTGAGGAAAGAGGTAACAGAGATGGAGAAGCAGTCACCAGGGGGATGGAGAGAGGGAAAGCAACACCTGCTGCAAGAGCTCCTCTCAAAGATCTACTGTTACAGTAAGTTCTTACGTAACTGCACTATCTCACTTCGAGGGGGCTCTTGCAGCAGGTAACACCGTTAGGACTGAGTCCCAAGCAGTAAAAGGACTAACCCCGGTCAGCTGGGAGGAGAGGTAGAAGTTAGTGTAAGGCTCTCAAGAGAGCAAGTCCTGTAGGACTGCCAGCACAAAACCTGCCCTGCGCCTAAAGGCAATGTCCAGACTGTAATGCCGGATGAAGGTGTGTACTGATCTCCCAGTGGCCGCCGCACAAATGTCAGCAATGGACACATTTTTGAAGGAGGCAAATGAAACAGCTACACCTGTGGTAGAATGGCCTTTTACTGGTCCCGGCAAAGGCTTGTTGTATTTGTGGTAACAATAAACAATGCAATTAATTAACCATGTGGACAAACATTGTTTTGAAACAGGAGCCCCTTCTTTCATTGGGGCGAATGAAACAAATAACTGATCAGTTTTTCTGAAGGCTCGGGTGCAGTCCAGATAATAGCGAAGCACCCGGTGGACATCCAGAGTATGCAGTAAGGCCTCCCATTGATTCGAATACTCTGGGTAATACACAGGCAGGTGGATGTCTTGATTCAGGGTAAACTCAGGCACCACCTTAGGAAGAAACTTAGGACTGGTTCTCAAGGACACCCTGTCCTCGTGGAAAACTAAATAAGACTCTTTACACATCAGAGCCTGAAGCTCGGAAATTCTTTGAGCAGAAGTAATAGCAACTAAAAATAATGCTTTCCACAGCAGAAAGCATAACTTGCAGCTTGTGGTAGGCTCAAAGGGAGGCAAAGTAAGCTTTTCTAAAATGAACAAAAGATCCTGTGGGGAACAGGGTCCCCAATGGGAGGTTTCAGATGCAGTATGGCCCGCAAGAAAGTGCGGGACAGGTCAAGCTGGGCAAGAATCTTGCCTGCTATGGGTGCATGGTACATAGAAATGGCAGATAAGTGCACTTTAATAGATGAGTAATGCAAGCCTGAATCTAATTGGAAAAGGAGGTACTCGAGAATGAAATTCTCTGGACAGGTAAATGGATCTAGGTGACAAGCAGTGGCCCATATACAGAACTGCTTCCACTTCATAGCATAAGCAGCTCTTGTCTGCCACCCGGGGAGATACCCCAAATCAGGCAACTGCTAAGTCCACAGAAGCCATGTTTGAAGGTGCAATGACTTGTGGTCCAGATAGGCTCATAGGTAATTTCAGGCTAGACTTGTGTCCATAATGCTTGCCATTAGAGTTGTATATTTACTGTATCAACATTCCTGTTTATCTTTTATTTGCCCAAAAGAAACCTGTCTAGTCTATGTTTGAAGGAGTCCATAGTTGTGCTGGTTATCACTTCTGCCGGCAATGAGTTCCACCCAGATACTAATCTCTGGCTAAACCAGTGCTTTTGTGGAAGAGTTTGCCATCTTTGAGATGCTAATTGGAAAGGGTGTCCCCTGGGTTCATATTTTGATTTTCTCAAGAGTAACCCTAGATCTGCTCTTAATGCATTGTCATGTATAGATTTAAATATCATACAGTAGTCCCCCCCTTGTTCTTCTATACTGCAGAGTATACAGGTTCAGCTCCTGCAACCTCTCAGGATAGGACATATCTCCCAGCCCTTTGACAGATCTAGTTGCTCTTCTCTGGATATGCTCTAAACTGTGGATGTCTTATTTTTTGGACAAGAATGCCTTGCTCCTGAGATAAGAGATCGGAGCACAGAGCAGGGGGATCAGAGGTTGCACTGCTAGCTGATGGAGGAGTGGAAACCATATCTAACGTGGCCAGTAAGAGGCTATCAGGAACATCTCTACCCCCTCTGACTGCAACTTGAGAAGTACTTTCTGCAGTAATGGAATCAGAGGGAAGGCATACAGAAACCTCCCTGTCCAAGAGAGGGACAACGCGTCTCACCAGAAAACACCAGGCCCTGGATCTAGTGAGCAGAAACTGGGCAGTTTTGCATTGGATGGTGACGTGAACAGGTCCAGCTCTGGGCAGCCCCACCTGTTGAAGAGATCTTCGACCACTGAGGGAAGAAGTTCCCACTTGTGTGCCTTGGACTGGGAACAGCTTAGGCTACTGGCCAAGGTGTTCTGAATGCCTGAAACATGCATAGCACTCAAGTACAGGTGATGCGTTATGGCCCAATACCAGACTCTCATAGCCTCTCTGCAGAGGGGGTAAGAAAGAGTACCCCTGTTTATGTAAAATACCACTGACATATTGTCCGTCTAGATCAACAGAGGTGCCGGGAGTAGATTAGTCTGAAAGGCCTGAAGAGCATATAGGATCGCTCACATCTCCAGGACAGTGATCTGGAGATGCTGCTCCAGTGGGGACCAGGACTCCTGAGTCTGAAGGTCTGCCAGATGGGTGCCCCAGCCCTGGCCTGACACGCCTGTGGTCAGGATCTGTTGAGGTGACTCCAACTGGAAGTGGACCCCTTTGGAGAGATTGGAGGGGTTCGGCCACCACATCATAGTCTGTTGCACTGAGTTGGATACCGACACCAGAAGATCCAAATCATCTGTGTGCTGATCCCATTGGACCTGAAGGTTCCACTGGGCTACCCTCATGTGCAGGTGAGCCAGGGGAACTGTTGCAATGGCTGCTGTCATATGTCCCAGTAGTCTTAGTAAAGCTCTGACTGGGACATGGCGAGACGATGAGACCAGCTGATCCAGTGCCTGAAGGCATTCTGCCCTGTCTGGGGGAAGAAAAGCTTTGCCATGGGCAGGGTCCAAGATTGCTCCTATGTACTGAAGTCTTTGACATGGCCAAGGGGAGATTTGGGGAGGTTGAGAGTTATCCCCAGATCCCAAAACAGAGAGAAGGTAACCTCCATGATTCTGAGCAACTGTTCCTTGGTAGGGGCTGCCAGAAGCCAGTTGTCTAGGTAAGGGAAGTCATAATGGCCTTCCCTCCTCAAAGCTGCTACCATTACTGCGAGGCATTTTGCAAAGACTTGTGGGGCCGAGGACAGGCTGAACAGCAAAGCCTGAAACTGGTAGTGGTTTCTGCGGAAGCGAAGGAACCTCCTGTGGGGTGGAAACACCAAAATGTGAAAATAAGCATCCTGCATGTCCAGAGAACAGAGCCAATCCCCTGGATGAAGTAAGGGGAGAAGGCCAGGAAGAGTGACCATCCTGAACCGTTTGTATTTGATGAACTAGTTCAGGTGGCAGAAGTCCAGGATGGGATGCAGGTCTCATGTTCTTTTTGGGACCAGGAAGAAATGTGAGTAGAATCCCTTCCCTTGCTGTGCTGGTGGGACAGGTTCTATGGCCTGTTTTCACAGAAGTGCATGGATCTCTTCTTGGATAAGGGAGATATGGGTCTGAGGATCATGGAATGGGGCTGGAGGATTGTCCGGAGGAATCTCCAAAAATTCTAGGGTTTTCCCCTTTTCCACTAACTGCAGAACCCACTGATTCGAGGTTATTCTGCGCCAACCTTCTCCACAAAGAGAGAAATGACCCCCCCCTCACTGCCTCCCCAAGGATTCAGTTGGGTGGAGGGGGTCAGTAGAGTCAGGCAGAGGAGCCGGGGACAGGCAACATGGCCTGGGAGGTTCTGGGAGCAGAACCTCCTGTGGCCTGGGAAGTAGCCTTTCTCTTGAAGGCACTTCTGGGCTGTTGGCCTCTGGGTTGCTGCTTGGAGAAGCGATGAAAGGACTGCCGCTGGGACAATTTAGGCTGAAAGCAGTACAATGTTTGCATCGAACGTAAGGCCTTGCCCGACTCTTGAAGGCGAGCGATTATATTTTGAGAATCCTCACCAAACAAAACTGGGCCTCTGAAAGGGGCATCCAGAATCTTGGACTGGACATCCAGAGCAAAACCGGAGACTCTAAGCCAGGAGAAGCAACAAAGGCAAACTCCAGTAGCCACAGCCCTATCTGTGTAGTTTGCAGGGTCATAAGCGGCTCAGAGAATGTGAGTCCCCACATCTGAGCCCGACTTCAGAAGGTATAATAGTTCAGCTTTTCCAGGAAGATCAAGCTGAGCCTGTGCCACCTGGAAAGCCTTCTCCCACAAGGCATTCAGATACTGAAACATGTGGGCTAGGAAGTTTAGGGAACGGATAGTGCAGGTGGCTGAGGAATAGGCCTTCTTACCGAAATGGTCTGTCTGGAGTCCTTGTCAGGAGGCTGAGTGCTAAGGTGTTGGTGCCGCTTAGAACGGTCATGGGATGCATTAATAACAACTGAGTCAGCCTTTGGGTGCTCCCTATAAAAAGGTTCATCCCTTGGGGCATTATACAGATGATCTACATTCTTAGACATTGCCAGTGTAGTAGAGGGGTGTTTCCAAGCAGCCCGATTAACATCCTTGAAGAAGTCAATAAGGAGAGGAACGACTAAAAGCAATGACTCCTTCTTACAGAGGAAAGTGGCCAGCGGATGTCGCTCGGGATCCAATTCCTCCATGTCCCACTCCATAAGGGCCTGGATGTGCCTCATCACATCCATAAATATCGGGCCACCTAGAGGAGACCGTGGGGTGTCCTTGGGCTCCTCTGGTTCTGACAGTAGGTCAGAGTCCCTGGAATCATCATAAGAAGAGGAGGAAGAATATGCCACTGACTCACCAGAGCCCGAAGAGGGAGAGGGTGAGCAATGATGCCTACATTGGTGGGTCCTTAGACGATCAGTGCCAGCTCCTTCTGGTTGTGGAGTAGGCTCCTTAGGAGGTGATGTCGGGGCCTTCCTAAGGGGAACCTGCTCCTTAGTTGGATTGGGGGGAGGAGGATCCCTTGGAGTCAGAGTTGGGGGCTCCTTCAGGGCTTGAAGTATGCTCACCAGACCTCAAAAAGAGCCTTAAGGTCTATGGATGGGTTCTGAGGCATGGCCGGGGGAACTGCCGTCTGAGGGTGGGCTGAGAGGGCCCCGGTGTCGGTTCCTTAGGCTGCGGTAACCCTGGCATTGGATCCACTGGCATCAGGTTAACTGGCATCGGTCCCTTGGGTAAGGAGCCATCCAGCGTTGGTCTGACCAGAGTAGAGAGACCAGGCTTTGGTCCCTCAGGTCTTGGCTGTGTGACGACAGGACCAGCTGGCGACTGTGGAGGGTTAGGAGATGACAGCTGAGGTGTCGCTGGCATCAACAGGACAGGCATGGGCTGATGCCAGTCCAGTGATGCAGCTAGTGCCAACCTAGAAGGGGAAGCCTGTCCTGGGGAGCTAACTCCCAAGTGGGGCAGAAGCATCACTCTTGCGAGGGAGGTGAGCGCATGCCCTTGGCGTTGCTTGGAGGTGTCGGTCCCCGACGCTGGAACCGACTTAGTAGATGCCTTGACCAGGAGGGCGATGGGCAGTGACCTGCCACCTGAAGAGGACCCAGCTGAATCACCTGGCTGAGAACACACCTGCTGAATGGGTCTGAGCTTCAGGGGTTGAGGCGCTGGGGACAGAGTTCTGAGCCCCAAACAACCACTGCCTGAGAAAGTAAGAAGAGTGGGAGGTTTGACCCACTGGGAGCCAAGAGGAAGAAAGGGCTGCCAGAGTGGAAGGGGCCGACCTCTCATGGGAGGAAGACCCATGTTCAGTACCCGACTTGCACGGGGACCTGAAGTGGGAAGCTGACTGGGGTTGTCCCTGTCCTTCTCCCAGTGTTTGTGCTTTCTCGAAGACTCCTCCTCCTCCTTGGCTGATGAAGAAGTGGATGCTCCAGAGGCCAGGGAAGAGGAGGTACTTTTGTGGAGCTTCTTCTCCATCGCTGTAAGATTTTGCTGAGCAGGAAGGCTTCCAGGGTCTTCTGGTGGTGAAACCAGGTGCACTGGTTAAAATCCTAGCAGTGCTGGCAGGCCTCAGTGTCGTGGTCCGGGCCCAGGCAAAGCAGACACCATGAATGGCCATCCTTGTGGGGAAGCTGCTTTCCACAAGCACACTTCATTCGCCGCTGCTCCCCAGAAGAGGATGGAAAAGAAGACATGCACAAATTGCTGGAAATTTTGATGAAAAAAGGAAAATAATAAAGAGCAGGTAACATGTAGAAAATGGTGATCGACTAAAGCAGAAGGCGTCTGTGAAGATTCGACTTGCACGGGTCAATGGCAGAAAAAGAACTGAGGTTGGGCTGGGGGACCACCCCTTTAATACCATAGACAGACATCATGGATCGGCCGATGTCAGGGGGCGGTCGCCCGCTGTATACTGCTAGCTAGAAGTCTTCTGTGGGGTCCTGGCACCTGCCGGCCTCAGTCCTAATGGTGTTACCTGCTGCAAGAGCCCCCTCGAAGTGAGATCTACTGTTACGGTAAGTTCTTACGTAACTATTCTATCTTCAGCAGGGGTATCTCAGTCATCAGGTCACACCGTAGGAATGAGTTCCAAGCAGCTAAAGATGCAACATAACAGTCTGGGAGGAAAGACATCCAAAGCTTAGGACAAAAGGCCCTGCAGGACAGCCCTGCCAAAACCCACACGGGCTCTAGAAGCAATGTCCAGACTGTAGTGCTTGGTGAAAGTATGAACAGTACTCCAGGTGGCAGCAGTGCAAATATCAGCAGCTGAGACCCCTTTGAAACGGGTCACAGAGGTAGCCATGCCCCTCATGGAATGGGCTTTCACCACCCCCGGCAACTCTTTGCCAAGCTTGGTGTAACAAAACACAATTCAGTGTGCTAACCAGTTGGACAAACTTTGTTTAGAAACTTGAACACCCTCTCTACCTGGGGTGAAAGAAACAAAAAGCTGTTTTGACTTTTTGTATACCTTAGTTCGAAGCAGATAATGCTTCAAAATTCAGTGCACATCCAATGTATGGAGCAGTGCTTCCCCTGGATTGGCACGCTCAGGAAAATAAACTGGTAGTTGGATAGACTGGTTCAGGGTAAACTCAGACACACTTTAGGAAAAAACTTAGGATTCACGCACAAAGACACTCTGTCTTTGTGAAAAAGCAAATAGGGTTCCTCACACAAGAGAGCCTAAAGCTTGGAAATCCTTCGAGCAGTAGTAATAGCAACCAAAAATAATGATTTCCAAGAAAGAAAGCATAGCTCGCAAGTTGCGGCTGGTTCAAACGGAGATAGGGTCAACTTCTCCAAAACAAAATGTAAATCCCAAGCTGGGTCAGAGGAACAGATTGGAGGTTTCAGAAACAGGATGCCACTGAGAAAGGTACAGGATACATCCAATAGAGCCACTGTGCGGCTGCCCATGGGCTCATGAAAGGCAGAAATAGCCGAGAGCTGCACCTTGAGGAAGGAGTACTGGTCACCCGAGTCCGACAGAGATCAAGTAGTCCAGAATCTGGCTCACTGGACAACTGAAAGGGTCGAGATGATGTTTAGCAGTGCTGGTGGCAAACCTCTTCCAGTTCATGGCATACGTGGCTCTGGTGGAGGGCTTCCAAGCTGCCATGAGGACACACACCACTCTCTGGGACACCCCAAACTGGGCGATGGCTATGTCCTCAAGAGCTAGGCATGCAGACAAAGAGACTTGCGATTGGGATGGACCAGGGGTCTCCTGAGCCTGTGTCAGCAGATCCCTGCAGAGGGGTAGAGGGACCGGAAGTTCCTCTGCTAACTGTTGCAGCAATGGAAACCAGATCTGCCATAGCCAGAAGGGAGCTATCAGGATAATGTTGGCCCCCTCCATCTGCAGTTTGATTAGCACCCTCTGAATCAAAGGAAATGGAGGGAAAGCGTAAAGAAACCACCCGCTCCAGGGGAGAGACAACGTGTCTTGCCAGAAAACTCCAGGCCCTGAATCTAGTGAGCAGAAATTGTGCAGTTCTGCATTGAGTGGGGATGCAAAAAGGTCCAACTCTGGAAGACCCTATCTGGTGAACTGACCTTTCGTGACAGATGAAAGAAGTTCCCACTCATGCATGCTGAACTGTGTCCAGCACAGGCTGTCAGCCAGGGTGTTTAGCATGCCAGGGATGTGGACTGCTGACAAGAGCAGACTGTGGTCTAGTACATAGCACCATACTCTCATGACCTCCCTGCACAAGGGGTACGAATGCATCCCTCCTGCTTGTTGATCTAATAGGCAACACAGATTGTCCGACTGGATCCACAGCTGGCCCAGAAGGAGATGGCTCTGAAAGGCCTGCATGGCATACAGGACTGCCCACATCTCCAGGACGCTGATACACAGGGAGGTTTTAAGCTGGGACCAAGAGCCCTGAGTCTATAAGGGACCAAGATGTGCCCCCCCCAGCCCGAAACAGAGGCATCCGTGGTGAGGATCTGCTGGGGAGAGGAAATCTGAAATGGGATTTCCTTTGTGAGGTTCTGTAGGTCCATCCACCACTGGAGCACCCTGCAGACTGGGGAGGAGACTAGCGCTAATCAATCTGATTTGTCTGTGTGTTGGTCCCACTGGACCCTGAATGTCCACTGGAGAATTCGCATGTGCAGCCTGGCCAAGGGAACTGTGGGAATGGCCATGGCCATAAGACCCAATAGCCTCAGGTATACCCTTGCAAGAACATAACGGCTCTGGGCAACCTTCTGAGCATGGGCAATAAGGCATTCCGCCCTGTTTTGAGGCAGGAAGGACTTGCCCTGTGCCGAGTCCAGAATTGCCCCCTATATATTGCAGCCTCTGGGATGGGATCAGGACTGACTTGGGCAGGTTGACAGTGATACCCAGGGAGAGAAACAGTCGAAGGGATGTCTCCAGAGTCCAGAGGAGTTGCTCTCTGGATTGGACCTTTAGGAGCCAATCGTCCAGGTAAGGGAAAACATACAGTCCCTCCGTTCTGAGAGCTGCAGCTACCACTGCTAAGCACTTTGTAAAGACCCATGGTGCAGAGGATAAGCCAAAGGGCAATACTTTGAATTGGTAGTTCTCCCCCTGAAAAACAAACCAGAGGAATCTCCTGTGTGGTGGAAATACCGAGATATACAGGTAAGCATCCTGCATGAACATGGAGCATAGCCAGTCGCCCCACTTGAGTAGGATCAGCAGGCCTGGTAGGGTGACCATGTGGAATTTTTTATACTGGAGATAAAAACTGAGATCGTTGAGGGCCAGAATGGGCCTCAGATCTCCAGTTCTTTTGGAGACCAAATCAAGATTTTTTACTTCTTAAGCGCCCAATCCCAGAGTCTCTGGGTGTTTTACATAATGGTAAAGAACAAATTATAAGAATACACAATTTTTAACTCAGGGTCAAACAATTTTAAAACATACAATAAATAATAATCATAAATGGCATTCTTAAAACTCAGTTCAACTCCAGCTAAAATCGGTGGATATTGAATGCTTGATTAAAAAGATATGTCTTAAGGCCCTACTTAAAACTTTCCACGGAAGGGGCCTCCCTTAATGAATGTGGGAGGGAGTTCCATAACACCAGTCCCGCCACTTCAAAGGCACGGTCTCCCGATGTCTTTAGTCGTGCCCTTGGGGCCACCAGAAGGCCCTCCGCGGATGACCATAGTGAGCGCACTTGGCAGGCAAGTGTCAGGTGGTCAGACAGATAGTCCGGACCGGAGCCGTATAGGGCCTTATAGGTGAGCAAACCCACCTTTTATTATTTATTTGTTTTTACTCTTTATGCCCCCTTCTCACCACATCAGCAACCATTCTTCGGGGAGCCCCAGGCTGTGTATCCTCCTGCCTCGGCTTACCCTCCAGGTGGGGAGGAAGGGGACACTGGGTCATTCCCCCCTCACAGTCCATCTGGCCCCAAGGGAGCCTGGTTATGGAATATGGGGCAGTCAGGTCCCATCTACCGGTGGCTGATGCAAGGTTTTTCCTGCTTTTTTGTTTCCTGCTCTGAGGGTACCAGCACTAAAGGAGATCCAAGGAGGCAGGGCACGTTGAGACATGCCGACGCTCCAGATCCCAGCCAGCGCCTTCCCCTCCTGAGCTTCTGCAGCCCCACTACACCTCCACCTGTGGTCACCCAGGTGGCGATAAAATGGCAGGACTTGCAGCCCACCCTCCCCAGAGGAGGACAGCAGCCCCTCGGAGCTTAATCCTCCTCCCCGGCTGGCCCTCCAGCAATCTGAGTTCACTCCCAACCCAGGATCGCTGGAAACATGAGCAGTAGTGCCACCGCTGCACTGGCAGGCCAGCAGCAAACCCACCTTGAAGGCAATCCTCCAGCTGACCAGCAGCCAGTGCAGCTCATGCAAAATTGGGGTTATATGATCGGACCTAGAAAGGCCCGTCAACAACCTCACTGCAGCATTCTGCACAAGCTGCAGTTGGTGGAGGTTGCCCCCATTAACCCCAAAGTATAGAGCATTATAGTAATCGAGCCTGGAAGTGACAAAAGCATGCACTAATGATGGCAGATCTAGTGGGATTAAGGTTTAATCTGGGCGACATTCCTTAGATGCCACTCCGGACGATGGCAGACACCTGAACTTCAAGTGTCAAGCCATCGTCAAGGATGACACCCAGATTTCACACCTTAGTGGTGGACCCAAGGAACAGCCCTGTTCCTGCTCTGGTGGCAACCACATCCCGCCAACGGCCAGGCTTAATCACCAGTACCTCCGTCTTGTCTGGGTAAAGCCTCAGCCAGTTAGAGGACAGCCAGTCCTGGATCTCGGACAAGCAGTTAAGCACATCCACATCCACAGCATCAGATGTCATGGGGCAAAGGACATATACAGCTGGGTATCATCTGCGTAAAACCCAGAATATAACACCTAATGATATCACCCAGGGCAGCAAGTACACCACAAACATGGGCGACAAGACTGAACCTTGAGATACTCCACAGGTCAGGAGCTCCGGCCGCAATGAGAAACTTCCCATCACAACTCGTTGCATCCTGCCTGTCAAAAGGACTCAAACCAGCCAATGATATTGCCGGTGAGTCCACAGAGCTCTCTCAGGCAATCAAGTAGCACTATGTGATCTATGGTGCCAAAAACTGAGAAGAGAGCGAGGAGAACGAGAATTGACTGTTCCCATCCATCTCTCGTCCTGAGGAGATCATTTTGCACCTTGATCAATGCTGTTTCAGTGCTATGCTTCTTTCTAAATCAGGACTGCAGTGTCTCATAGATGTAAAAGGCCATCAGATGCACCTCGAGCTGCAAAGCCACCACTTTCTCCACAACCTTCTCAAAGAATGGAAGATTTGAGACAGGTCGATAATTCACCAAGATGTCAGGGTCGAGTGATGGTTTCTTCAGTACGGGCTCCACCAACACTTCTTTCAAGGCATCAGGGAAGGACTCCCCCCCCCACCCCCGAGAGTGAACACCAGACAATCTCAGCGAATACTGAACCAACTGACTCAACACATTCCACTAGGAGATGCATCGGGCCTGGGTCCAGTTCACAAAAATTGGGTCGCATCTTCGAAATCACCACGATGACCTCAGTCACCCCCACCGGCCGAAATTCATCCCACACAACCAGAGTGCTTCTGTCCCCACCAGGCTTAACACTGCGGGACTGACTGTACTCCACTGGAGAGATCCTGGCCCTAATGGTCGACACCCTGTCAGAAAAGAACTGAGCAAACTCTTCACACTATGCAATTGAAACTGCTCTTTTCAGTTGCAGACAGACAGGCTATAATAGCCTGTCTACAGACGTAGTTCATAGAATAAAATCCCCTGTTCCTTTGGCAACTGGGCACTGGCTCAATGGCCTTTTTCCACAGGAGAGACTGTACCTCTTCCCAAAGGACAGATAGGTGGGCCAGGGTACAGGTGGAGGGTACTGGAGGAGTCCTGGGGGCATCTCTATGAGTTCCAGAGTGTGACCCTTCTCTATAATCTGAAGAATCCAGGCATCTAAAGTGATGGTTCTCCACTGATTGAGATGGAGGGAGTACCGGCCTCTGACCACCACCTCTTGATCGGGGACTGGAAGGGGGGGGGATCTAGCAAGGAGTCAAGCAGAGGTAGATCCAGCCACTGGGGCTGATCCATCACCCTTAGGATGCTTCGCTGCAGTGCCAGAGGAGGAAGGAGTAGGTAAGGCAGAGGAGGCCTTTCTCTTGCCCTGAGGACAGGAGGCTGCTCTGGACTTGTGGAAGACCTTGCAAAAGGGCAGGCACTGTCTGCTCCTAGGCTGCATGTGATAGAGTGAGTGGACAGACTTAAAAGCCCTGACAGATGCCTGTAGGTCATGGATGATGTCCTGGACATCTGGCCCACACAGTCTGGAGCCACTGACAGGGGTGTTAAGCACCTTTTGCTGGACATCTGCTGCCAATCCTGAGACCCTCAGTCAGGAGTGCCTATGGAGGAAAATGCCTGTGGCAGCAGCACTGGCACCAGCTGAGGAGATGCTTGCTAATATCCTCTGCACTCCGCAAGTATTTAAGAACCTCCTGTTTTGGGGAACATTCAGGGAGGGCCTGGGCAGCTGCCCTGCCCTCTTTCCAGATAGTATTCTGGCATTTAACCATATGTGAGAGATAGCTGGCAATCCTGAGCCCCAAGGTGGAGGAGGCGTATACCCTCTTACCCCAAAGGTCAAATCGGATGGGATTCCCTGTCAGGGGGGAGGGAGCTGAGGTGCTTAGGCACCTTAGACCTGTCATATGCTGCCTTAATGACCACTAAATCAGTCTTGGGTTGGGCAGCATAGTAAGGTAGGCCCTGGAGGGTATGATACAACTTGACTACCCTGTAAGACATGGCAGGGACCATGTCAGGTCTGTGTCAGGTGGTAGTAGTGGCATTCCTCATGGCTGGGAGGATAGGAGGGATGACCTCAGGAGGTGACTCTGGGATTTCCAGAAGTCCACCAACTCCCATCTGGTGGCATCCTCTTCCTCAGTATGGAAGCCTATGGCTGATGACAGCTGCTTCATAACATTAACGAAAAAAGGGTCCTCTAGAGGAGAACTGGGATTATGTCTGACAGAGTCCTCACTCACAGAAGAGGCACTGGACCTGTCAGAAGACAGAGGTTCCTCTTTCTCCTCAGGCAGGATGAAGTCAGGATGGTACACCTCCTCTACGTCAACCTGCTCCAGCTTGAGGTCCAATGAATGAGTGACTGACGATGGTACATAGGGAACCGCCCGAAGAGGCTGATGGGGCCATCAACAGCACCGGGGACCCAGGCCTATTAACACCCAACTGGTGGACCAAAACTGTAATAAACTTGGCTAGAATACCGTTGAGGTTGACAACAGCAGACTGCTGCATCGATGAAGGAGGGGTCACCGGCACAAGGCACGACGACCTGTCCATCGGGGCCTGGGAGCTGGAAGAGCCTGACTGCAACAGAGGGACTGTCACTGACAAACCAGACATCAGTGAAGTAGGGGCTGACGTCCCAAGGGTTGATAACCAGCCATCCTGAGAGGCACGCAGTGGTGCTGTCATTATGGGTCAGGTAGGAACAGGGACCTGGACAGCTACAGGCATTGGTGCATCCACAGCCAACAGAGTACACCCGCAGGAAGAAGAAGAAGCTGTCAGGGAGCGGGAATGCTGCTGGGGGGGTGATCCCAATCTTGGTCTTTCTTGTAACTTTTCCCTGAGGACTTATCTCAGGCCTTTCAGGAACGGGAGCTCGATGAACCCACCAGCGACTGGGAAGGAGGGACATCCGAGGACCCCTGCCCAGAACAGGCTACCTGTTGCTCCATCAGGAATTTTTTGAGAGTGTTTTTTCCATTGGCTCAGGGTGGTTTGGTTAAATTTATAGCAGAGCTCACAGTCCAAGATGTTGCGATCAGACCCAAGACAGCAAAAGCAGAGAAGATGTTTGTCTGAGGAGGCAATCTTCTTTATGCAGTGGCAGCGAAGGAAGAGAGAAGTGGAAGGATTAACTCTCGACATAACCAAGGTGCAGGAATATCTTATAAAAAAGATTCACTAAAATCTGGTAAAATAAGAGTCATAGTTGAAAATGGCATGAAACTGTATTGGAGCATCCACAGAGACCCATTCAAACTAAGTCGACGGCGGAAAAGAACTGAGGAGGGAGCAGGGCCACTCACACCTTTATAGGGTTGGTGACATCAGCTGACAACATCGGTGTGGGCGGCCCCAGTGGTACTGCTGAAAATCTTCCATATGGATTCTGCTTCACCAACGGTGAAGTTCCATATGTATGACCTGATGACTGAGATACCCCTGATGAAGATCCCTTGTTCCTTTGACACCTGGGCACTGGTTCTGTGGTATGTTTGTGCAGCAAGGTGAGCACTTCCTCCCTGAGCACCTCTGTGTGGTCTGGGGGACAAGAGGTGGGGACTGGGGGGACATCTGGAGGCTGTTCTAGAAGTTCTAGAGCATGGTCCTTTTTGATTAGCTAAGCATCTGTAGTAATGGTTCTCCACTGGGACATATGGAGGGAGAACCAACCTCCAACCACCAACACCTGGCTTGGAACAAGGAGGGGTCTGACAAGGAGGCAGGCTGAGGCTGAACTTGTGGCTGGGGCTGCACCACATCCTCTAGAGTGCTTAGCAGTGGAACCTGTGGTAGAGGAGGGGCTGGCAAGGCAGTGCTGGCCCTGCACTTGCCCTGAAGCTTGGTGCCAGAGTCAGACTTGTGAGAGACCTTGCAAAAGTAGGGCCTTGGTCTATTCCTGGGCTGGGTATGATAAAGGGAGTGAACAGACCAAACAGCCCTACCGGAGGCCTGAAGCTCATTGATGATATCCTGCAAATTAGGACCAAAGAGTTTGTACCCCACAAAAGGGGCATTCAACACTTTTTGCTGGATGTCAGATGCAAAGCCAGGACTGCCTTCTAAGGAAAAATACCGGAGGCAGTCACCCTGGCAGTAGTACCGGCAATATCATAGGTGGTGCTGACAAGATGCTTACTGACATCTTCCAAGGCCTGGAGAACTTTAAGACGCTCTTGTCTCTGGGAACCCTCAAGAAGGACCTGAGCAGCAGCCTTGCCCTTCCTCCACTGGGTATTCTGGTATTTGATCAAATTAACCAAATAGTTGGCAATTCTAAAGCCCAAAGTGGATAAGCTTGGTACATCCATCAGACCTGGATTTCATTCCCACAACCTCTACTTGCATACTGTGTGACTCTGAGCAAGTCACTTAACCATCCCAGTGCTCTCGATTCCATGCGATTACATCATGAGCAAAAACATCGCGGCACACAATGCTGCAACCAAAACATTTTACAGGACATTCAATGCGGTAAAAACACTGACCACACAAATCCCATTACAACGAACAAATAACATGAGGACTCTGCATTGTAAGCCGCTTCTTCACACCCCCTGTTATATATAAACCCTGAGGGGTGTGGACCTCGGGAACAGGGGGGAAATGTCTTAAAAAAAAATAAACACAAGTTCAGTTCTGAGAGTCAGGGAAGCAACCCCTGGTCCCCAGGTCTCTTCCACTCCAGGAGCGAGTGCCTTAGCCACTCCACCATTGAAGTGGCTCAGCCAGGCACCACACCTCCTGCTCTCTTATCCTTTCCACACTACTTCTTCCCCGCCTACACAGCAACAGGGTTAGGCGTAATTCCGTAACAATATAATACCCTTGTCATGTAAAGGCTCCTGAGAGTCTTAGCTGCAATATTATTGTGGCAATATCTTTTAAACAATGACATGAGGTGATACCAGTGCTCCCAGGTCACCCCTTAAAAACAGGCACTTGTGCCTAGTGGGCCTTATTCAAATACTAAAGACTAATGATGACAAGAAGTGATACAAGTGCTCCCAGGTCGCCCCTGAAAATAGGTACTTGTGCCTAGTGGGTCTTACCCGGTTACCAAAGACTAAAATAAAACAAAAAGATGGAACTGTCCTCAAAACCACTTTGTCCTTATGGATAAGGTAAGGGTCTTTGTGGGACAAGGCCTGCAGCTCACCAATCCTTCTGGCTAAGTATATAGCAATTAAAAAACACACTGTGTATGACAGGACATCAAGCAGAACTGATGAAAGAGGTTCGATGGGTTCTTTACAAACAGCACTCAAAATCAATGTCAGATCCCATGGAGGTACTAGGGAGCAAAACAGAGGTCTGCTCTTACAGACTGCTCTTAGGAATCATAGAACCTCCCAGTTGTTCCCTAGTGATGAGCCCATGGAGGCTCCAGGCACTGATACCTGGCCTCTCAAGGTGCTCAATGCCAACCCTTTGTCCACTCCCACCTGCAAAAATCCAAAATCTGCAGGACCATGGCTTCTGAAGGCTTGCTATTTCTCTCTCTAGCCCAAACAGAGAAGGTGGTCCACACTCGTTTCAGACGTAGAGACTTTCCTGGCGGCCATCAGGGTATCCACTACCTTTTTCAAAAACCCCTGTTTTAGCAGTCTCCTCCTCTCAGGAGCCAGGCTGCCAGCTACATCACCTCTGGGACTGGATGCAGAATGGGTCCTTGGGAGAGAAAGCCCCCCCCCAATTGGGAGTCAGAATGGTGCATGCTGAGCTAGATTCATTAGGTCTGAGAGCCATGGCCTTCTTTGCCATTCTAGGGCTATCAGAAGAAAACTTCATTTAGAGTGTCTTATTTTGCAAATTACCTTGGCAAGGAGTGGCAGAGGAGGGAAGGCACATGCACTGCAGAAATCCCATGTCTGTGTCACAGTGCTCACTGCTTCTGCCTGTTGACACCAGTACTGATTGAAGAAACACGGTACCTGCGCATTTTGAATGGAGGCAAACAGGTCGATCTGTCGATAACCGAACCTTCTGCACAGAAGTTTGAACACCTCCGGATTCAACACCCACTCCCCTGGATAGACAGTCTCTCCACTTAGCCAGTCAGCCTGGATGTTTAACTCTCCTGCCAGGTGAACTGCTGAGAGAAGTAGAAGATTCTCATCTGCCCACAGTATTAGGAAGGTTGCTTCTGCTAGCATCTCCCTTCTTGTGCCTCCTTGATTGTTTATGTACGCCACCATGGTGGTGTTGTCTGAGCTTACTTTCACAGCTCTTGACCATACGAGCTTGTGAAAATGAAGGGGAGCAAGTCATACCAATCTCCTTTCCAACATGTTGACGTGTGGCTGCTGTTTCTGCACAGACCAAAAACCCTGGACTGGAACTTTGTCCAGGACTGCACTCCAACCCAACAGACTGGCATCAGTCATCAGTATCAACTCTGGGGGAGCTTCTAAGGAGGACCCCTTGTTTAGGGTCTCGGAGCTCACTCATCAATTCAGCAATTGTCGAAGAGGTTGAGTAAGTGGGATCATGGCCTGACAGTCCTCTGAGGTAAGGTTCCAGGCTGCTAGCTTTCCGTTCTTAAGGGGTCATGTGTACGTGGGCCCAAGGAACTAGTTCTATTGTTGCAGTCATGCCTCTCAAAATCCATAGTAGGCTGTGAGCAGAAGCGGACACTGGCTTCTCAACCACTGAACCTCTCATCTCAGGGTCTCCTTCCTGGCTGTGGAGAGGAAGACCTTTGATTTGATTTTTATTCAACTATTATTGCAACAGTCTCCAAGGGGGATGTTGAAGTTGATTACATTCCACACATATACAATTTTTACAAAGGATAAAAGGAGACACATAATCTGCCCCAAATCCATCCTGAACACTGCGCCCAAGTGTGTCAGGTTCTGGGATGGGTTGAGGAAGCTCTTCTCTTGACTGACTACCCAACCAGGGGACTACAGTATCTCCAGGATCCTGGCCACTGACTTCCTTGCTAGCTGAGCAGAGGACATTCGAATGAGCAAGTCTTTAGGTAGGGATATACATGATGCCACTCCTGCCTCAGTTGAGCCACCAGTACTATGAGGACCTTCGAGAACAACCTGGGTGCTGTTGCTAGCCCAAAAGGGAGCACCCTAAATTAGAAGTACTGCCCCAGAATTGCAAACCTGAGGAAATGTTTGTGAGACTGTCAAATGGGAATGTGGAGATTTGCATACCTCAGGTCTATGGATACTAGATAATCCCTTGGCTGGACAGCCTGTATGATTGACCACAGGGGCTCAATCTTGAAAGTTATGTGACAAACATGCGGCTGGCAGTATAGCCTAGTGGTTAGAGTAATGAGCTGTGAATGAGCTTGGTACATCCAGCAGATCTGGATTTGATTCCCACAACCTCCACTTGCAGACTGTGTGATTCTGAGCAAGTCACTTAACCACCCTAGTGCCTAGTGGGCCTTACCCGGTTACCAAAAACAAAACAAAAAGAATAAAAAAAACTTGTTTAGCTTCAGATCCAGGATTGGTCAGATCCCCACCGATTTCTTGAGGACCACAAAGTAAATTGGTAGAATCTCAGCCTTCTTCACTGTGGGCACTAGGGCAATTGCCTCAATCTGTTTGAGGTGATCTAAAGGTTGAGACACTGCTTGTCTCTCCACTTCGTCCTTTGGTACTGCAGAAAGCGCCCCCTTGTGGGAAGTGGAGACTGGAAGGAGGAAAATTCAGGAGGGAGATAAGAAGACACTTTTTTTACAGAGACGGTGGTAGCTGGGTGGAATGCGTTACCTGCAGAAGTGGTATCCAGTAGAACAGTGGACTGCTTCAAAAGGGGATGGGATAGGACAAGGGGGAGGGTCAATGGAGTGGAAGGGTGGAAGGGAGGGGCAGCTGCAGAATAAGGGGTGCTAACTGCACATTCGAGCAGACTTGATAGACCTCTAGGCCTTTATCTGCTGGCAAATTCCATATATTCGTAAACTCTATTGCATATTCGAATGCCAGTTAGGGTTACCACCCTTTAAGAAGCCCAAAGTGGGACATTTCTTACTAAAACATGATTTTTCGCAGGACAGTATGTAACCTCGACTAGTGCAACAACTTGTTTTCTCTATATAATCAGAATTAAGGCGAAGTATTGTAGTTTCTTGGTTGCTTCTATGGTTTCATATCATTTTAATGTATTTTAGTTAAGGTACTATAGTTTTCTACAAGATTTAGAGGAAAGTTAGAAAATATTTTTTCGACTAAAAAGTCAGGACATGTAGTATTTTTCATGTTTTTTTGCAGGACACAGCTGCCCAAATCAGGACTGTCCTGCAAAATGCAGGACAGGTGGTAACCCTAATGCCAGTATCTCTAGAAGCCATGCATCTGATGCTATCTGGGTTAATCTTATGTAAAAATTCCACAGTCTTCCACCAAAGGAAGGGGGTAGAGATGAGCCCGTGTACCCATATTGTGACTTGCCACCTCTTTGTCCTGGACCACCATTATGCTTTCGAGAAAAGGCTCCTCTACTACTATTGCCCTTGAACCCAGAGCAAGATCCCTTATTCCTCTTGTTTCCAAAATTCCGAAAGGGATGATAATTACGTTGATACTGCCTCTATCGGCTGCCTCCTCGACCCTTTGGGGTTGAGCTTGCCTTTTGCTGCTGTTTTGACACTGGGAGATGTCCCTTCTTATCCTGGATATCTTTCAAAATGTCATCCAGGCCTGATCCAAATAACAGGCTTCCCTCAAAAACCAGGTTAAACAGCTTCGCTTTTAATGCCTGGTCTGTGACCCAATGCCTAAGCCATACACTCCACATGATGGAGACAATGTGATAATCAAAGCATGCTAACATCCACAAGTTGTCCACCGTGGCATCCCTTAGAAAGGTGGAGGCCATGGATACCAGCTGTAAAATGTTTGCCTCCTCAGAATCTGGGGGAACAAAACTACCCAAAGCCGAAATCCATAAATGCAGGGCCCTGGCAGCAATAAAAGATGCACAGCAAGTGCACGGGTTTGCTCCATTTGAGGCAAAGGCTCTTCTGCACAAAGCATCTACTCACTCATCATGCTTATCAGTTACAGCCAGAGATCTCTCAATTGGAATAGTTATGTGCTTTACAGAGTTATGTACAGCCTTATCTGCCAAGGGTGGAGTTTCCCACTTCCGGGAATTCTCCTCCATAAAAGGGTAACACCTCACACTTGGCTTGGGTAGATATTTTCTCTGGTCCATGCCTGCCCATTCTTGCTCAATGATCTGATCACAGTGTACAAAATTTAGAAAACACTTTGGTGCGGAGGAGGATGCAGACAGAATTGGATTCATGTCTAATGCCTCCATGGTTTGCACCTCCTTCAACTGTAATATGAACATATGAAAATTGCCAGTAGCAACAGGCCATCGTAGTCTATCTAGGCTGCTTGAGACTGCAGCTAGCTCCCTATTCAACAGCTGCTCCACCCCCCTCCCCATACCTCCCTTTTGTCCTGTGCCACCCCTTGTTAAAGCATTCCACTGTGTTACATGCCACCACCTCAGCTGGTAGTGTGTTCCACTTTTCCACCACCCTCTCCATAAATAAATGCCTCCTCACCTCCCTCCTGAATCTACCCTCCCTCCAATCTCATGTCATGGCCCCTAGTGTTTCTCCCCACACTCCTCCTGAATAGACCCTCTGTGTCTGTTTTGATTATCCGTTTTATGTATCTGAAGGTCTCAATCACGTCCCCGTCCTTCCTCTCCTCCAGTGTGTACATGTTTAACTCTCTTAGTCTGACCTCATATGGCAGTTCCCCCAGGCCCTGAATCATCTTCACTGCCCTATGCTGCACCCCCTCCAGCAGCCTAATGTCCTTTTGTAGGTACAGGCGCCAGTGTCGCATGCAGTATTCCAGGTGGAGTCTAACTAACGATCTGTATAACGGTAGAATAACCTCCCTTCTTCTCGAGGTAATACCCCTTGCAATGTACCCCAACATTTTGTTAGCCATTATTGCTGCCTTTCTGCATTGTGCAGAATTGTTCATTGCTCTCGTGATGAGTAACCCCAGATCCTTTTCCTCTTCTGTTACCTCCAGCTGCATCCCCCCAGATGGTAGCTTCTCCTCTGATTTTTCTGTTCCAAAGTGCAGCATCTTGCATTTTTTTTTAACTGAACCCCAGCTGCCATCCATCAGACCATGCCTCCAGCCTTGCCAGATTATCCTGCAGCCCTCGCCACCCCGCTGGTCATCCACCACCGCTCCCATCTTGGTGTCATCCGCAAATAGGCTGATTTTGCTGCTGATACCATCTGAGATGTCTGCACTAAATATGCCAAACTGCACTGGGCCCAACACCAACCCTGTGGAACACCACTTGTCACAGGCTTAGGGGCTGAGTATTCCCCACCTACCACCACCCTCAGCTGCCTATCTTTTAGCCAGTTCTCCACCCACCCACCCCACTAGTTTTGCTCCCGCCCCTGTACCCTGTAGTTTGCTTCCAAGTCTCCAATGCGGTACTGAATTGAAGGCCTTACTGAAGTCTAGGTACAGAACATCCACCACATGGTCCCTGTCAATCTCCCTAGCCACCCAGTCATAGTATTGCACCAGGTGGGTCTGGCATGACCCACTCTTGATAAAGCCATGCTGCCTCCCGTCCTGCACCCCCTTCACCTCTAGTAGTGCCACTAGCCTCTCCTTTAGGATTGTCTCCATTAGCTTCCCCACTATGGACGTTAGACTTACTGGCCTATAGTTCCTCGGTTCGTCCTTGGGTCCACTCTTGTGGAGGGGAACCACGTTCGTCAGTCTCCAGTACTGCGGTATGCATCCTGTGTCTAGAGATGAATTAAATAAGTCTGTCAAGAGTCCTGCCAGGACCTGTGCCAGCTACTTCAGCACTCTCAGATGTACTCCATCCGGTCCCAGTGCCTTGCCTACCCTCAATGCCCTTAACCCTCCAGCACCCTCCTCACTGTGATTTCTCCGTCCATCACCTCTCCCCCATCTGTTTATATCCTCCCTCCTACTATGGGTAGCACCCCCTCCTTTTCTTTCGTAAAGACTGAACAGAAGTAGTCATTGTGCACTTCTGCCTTTTCATCCCCCTACAAGCCTCTGTTACAAGATATAGCAGAGATTTTGTGTCGAACTGGAGAGGGACCGGAGTCCTCCTCTTTGGCTATATTCACTCCCTCTCCTCCTCTTCATCAGAGGGGTCCTCCTCTGGTTAAGAATCACTTTCAGGTCAGGATTTTCTCCAAAGTCCCCTGTATCATCATCATGACCTTCCGAATGGTCAAGGTCGGGGTCTGCGAGCAGATCTGAGTTAGCATCCTTGTCCTGCTGTGGTGCACCTGGATGTGCCTGTGTGAGCCCCCCCCCCCCGTCCCGAGAGGCCCACCTTGGGGTCAGGTGTGTCGGTGGGGATGTCCTGCGAAACATCAGGGCTCAGTAGCTCATTTAAAAGCAACAACAAAGATTTGCACAATTCTGTTTTGCTACTGCCAGTCGGTACACCAGGTACAACTGTTTAGGGTTCAGGCTAGGAGGAACCAAGGTAGACATATCAGCTTGAGTTACACAGTGAGGGTAATAGGAGCCTAATGGTGAGGGTCTCATAACCCTCCTGCAGGTCTTATACCTTTTAAAAACCACAGGTCTCCAATAAGCCATAGTGCCAGTAGCTTTTTAAAATATAATGTCCTGAAGTATACACATTTTTATTTTGAGTGAGGCTGCTTATATTTTGGCTCAAGCCTCTTCCCTTTGCACCCCTTCCACACACTCCTGCAGGAGAAGAAAGCAGGGATAAATAACTCTAGCTGCAGAAGAAAAAACTGAGGGACTAGCAGATTGGGAACGCTATGAAAGTCATATCTGTGAGGAGAAAAGTGTTCCATTTCAGTATTACTTAAAAAAAAAAAAAAAAAAAAAGTTTGTCTGTACAGGAATGATAATGCTGCTCTAAGAGAGCAAGAATGGAAATGCCTGGCTGCATCAGAAAACACAGGGAGTGTAAGGGCGCGTATATGAGAGTACAAGCTGGTGATGTCACACCGCTACAGGTGATGTCACCATGTCAGCGAGCATCTGCCCAACCTAAAGATGTGACAAAATGTTAGTGTTGGGGAGTGGGAAGGCTCCAAACAGAGAAGGAAGCACAAGCCCAAATGGCAAACAGCCAAACAATGGCTGACTTCCACATGGCTAGGGGGAGCTGATGAAGACGCTGAATAAGACACGCTAGGCAAAAAAAAAATGAAGGCCGAAAAGATAAGCACAAATGGGAGCCTGAAAACAGGTTCAGAAAATACAGCCCCTCACACAAAACAGATAATCCAGTGCCAAATAGATATAGGGGAAAATTCCCATGGAGAACTGCTCCAGAAACAGTCCCTCAAGAAATATTAAAAAGCAAAACACACACAGCCCCAGGGGTTTGCTTAACACCTGGAGGGTCCAACACCAATGGAAACGCTAGGGATAAAAGAAGGAAAAAAAAACTAGGTAACTGAAACCCTGTAGATGACAGCAAAACAATCATTTACCTGGAGCACCATTAAAAAAAAAAAAAGACAATAACAAAGGAAATCAGAGACCTGAAAGACACCCAGAAAACAGCCTGGCAGAACGCAGCTCCCAGTCCAAGCTCAATCGGGTAATGGAAATGGAAAGAAAACAATGCAGGTTAGTCAGTTCGAAAGCTGCAGCTTAACAGGCATAATTTCTAAATTTTGAGGTGCTCCCTGTCACCAGGTAGCTCCAACTGCCCTGCAGAAGCACAGCCCTGTAATGTTAGCTACAGAAAAAAGAAATTTTAATATTCATGCGCCCAGGCTTCTATGCTGGTTTGCAGCCTTGGACTGTGCCATTTCCCATAGTAGGGATGCACATAGAGGATTGTGTATGAGCAGTCATACACAAGAAGGATATTTTTGTATTGAGAGGTTTCCTTGGTAACAGATGACCTCAAGAGCGCACAACAAACAAACGTTGTTATACTGCACTAGCTACGTCAGCTAGTTTGTTATGCTGTACTAGCTACGTAGCTAATGCAGAGTAACAACTTAGAACAGGATCACGCATGCGCGATACACGAACTTCCCTGAACTCGGAAGTGGCCACCACGGTGAGAAGCAACGCAAGAGAAGAGCAGCTGATAGAAAATAAATGAAAAAGTAAGGTGGCATTTTGTTAGGAAGGCTATAATGCGAGTCGATTTTAGTGTGATAGCGGACCATACACTATAAAAGACAATGTACAGTCCGCTATCCATAACAAGCGTGATCAGCCATCTCGAGGCTGCCATGGCGACCAAAACCTCTTGAGCTTCACTCTCGAGGTTTAAACAATCGCCACTGACAACCTCTCGATGGCTACCCACGCTTGTTATGGATAGTCGACCATACATTATCCTCTACATAGTGTATGGTGGAACCCTGTTATGCATGGAATTCCACGCCTGGAATATGCTTGTTCTGCTGCAGTAGTGACATCATTATATTGTTCTGCTGCAGCAGTGATGTAACTACTACAGCAGAATAACTTGGAATGCTGCCACATAGTTGCTTTCCTCTATCCAGTTAAGCTGGAAGTTTTTTTTTATTTTAACTTGAACTTGCAGAAACATCTGCCGCACACTGTGTCAGTTAAAAAAAAAAGTGTTAAAATGTCTATTCTCCACTGTCTTCACTAGCTGGTTTTGTGTGATTTTCTATGCTGTGACTGCCCATACACTATATTAGCCATATGTACTAACTACCCATTAACAATGTGGAGTGCTACAGAAAAGCTGCCTTCCTGATAAGGAACGTAGCTGGTGTGTAAACCTCTCTAGCCATAGCATCCAATTTTTTGGAGTCCTTTTCAGGGAGCTATGCAGAGAAGAAAAAATTACTCACCTTAGTAATGTTGTTTCTTCTAATGGAGTCTTGCTGTATTCTGACTATTGCAGTTAGGTTCTGCCTTTCAACTGCCCTGGAGAACAAAGAGTTAACTTTCCATGGCCAGCATGGAACGTTCAGCGCAAGCTCGGTTGAAGCCCCTGTCTGCTGCTGTTTAAACTCCAACCGTCAGGTCTTTACGAGCAATACTGAGGACCAAACTTCGTAACTGACAAATATTGGTCAACCTAGCCTGCACCTATTCTGTGCCTGTATGTATCCACTCTCATGCTGTTGACATACCACTGTATTGTGTTGTTTTACTGAACCCGCTGTCAAACCACTGTAGTGTTTTGTCTTCTGTACCTATATGGACCTATGTAACCCCCAGGTCGCATCTGGAAACGAGCGGACCCCGCTCAGTATGCTTATCTGGTAGATCTCTTAAATAAATAAATAAATACTCACTAGAAGTTCTGTGTGGAAACTGTAAAACTCACACTAGTCAACTGGTAACTAAATTTATTAAAAAGATTTTTTGGTTTCAAAGCAAAGACTCAAGTCAGGAAACCCAAAAACCAAAACACAACACACACCCAAAGTGAAGGATGGTGAAAAAGGGGCACCCCTAGGGTGCCAACACTGCTCCTGCCCACCCACATCCTAAAAAACAGGTTCTGAGAGGGGAGGTCAGAATATAGCAAGACTCCATTAGAAAAAACAACATTACTAAGGTGAGTAATTTTTTCTTCAAACAACATGAAGTCTTGCTGTATTCTGACTATTGCAGACTACCAAGCAGTACCTCCATGGAGGAGAGACAGAACGTACTTTGGGAATAGGCTCTGAAGTACTGCTGTGCCAAACCAAGCATCACTCCTAGCCTGGATATCCAAGGAGTAATGCTTGGTGAATGTATGGACTGTTTTCCAGGTGGCTGCTTGACAAATTTCTAAGATAGGAATATCCCTGGCAGCAGCCAGGGAAGCAGCTGTACCTCTAGTAGAGTGAGCTCTCAGGCCTGAGGGTGGGGTTCTACCCAGTTTCTTATAGCAGAATTGTATACAAGAGACAATCCACCTGGCAATAGATCTCTTAGTGGCAGGTTTGCCCTTACTGACCTCTCCATATGTGAGGAACAACTGGAGGGGCTCAAACCTGTGACCCTTGGTGCATTCTATGTAGTAGCTGAGGGCCCTTTTAACATCCAAGCTGTGCAGCCTCCTCTCTCCAGAGGAGGAATGGTCAGTGAAGAAAACAGGGAGAGACATAGACTGATTAAGGTAGAAATCTGAAACCACCTTAGTCAAAAACTTCCTGGTAGTTCTTAGGACCACTTTATCTCTATGGAAAGAGATGAAATCAGGCTCCACTGACAGGGCTTGCAATTCACTGATACGCCTGGCAGAAGTAATGGCTACCAAAAACACAGTTTTTCAAGTCAAGTACTTAAGCTCTGCAGAGGACAAAGGCTCAAAGGGTGGTTGCATAAGCTGAGCAATGCAAACATTAAAGTCCCAAGCAGGAGCAGGGTCCTTAAAGGGGGGATTGGTGTGCAGCAACCCCTTGAAGAACTTACAAAACACAGGATGGGCTGACAGAGGAGAGGGTTTGCCTACTGACAAGAAGGCAGAAACAGCTGCCAAATGCACTTTAAGTGTAGCTGGCCTAAGTCCTAAGCCATTAAGATGGACCATATAGTCCAGAACTGTAGGCAACCCAGCAGAATCTGGAGAAATATACTTATTAGAGCACCAAATAGTGAACCTTTTCGATTTGGAGTTGTAAGTCTTTCTGGTGGAAGGCTTTCAAGAAGCCTTAAGTATATCCAGAACCCCTTGAGAAAGGTGCAGATCAGCAAACTCTAACTCTTCAAGAGCCTTGCCTTGAGATTGAAAGACTTGAGGTTCGGATACCAAATCCTCCCCTGAGAGGATGTCAACAGGTTGTAATTCCTGGGAAGAGATAGGGGAAGGTGGACTGCTAAGGACAGCAACAGTGGGTACCAGGGCTGTCTGGCCCAGTCTGGAGCAATCAGAATCACTTTGCATAGTTGTGACCTGATCGTGACTAACACTTTGAACGGGGCTACAGAAATTTCCCTTCCCAATTCAGAATCAGAGCATCCAGGGGGACTGAGCCCAAGACTGGGGGTCTGCAACAAAAAAAGAGGAAGTTGGTGATTGTCTGGGGCTGCAAAAAGATTTATCTGTGGAGTGCCCCATCTCGAGAAAATCACCTTCAAAACTAGGGGATCTAGGGTCCATTCGTGATGGCCCTGGGATATCCGGCTGAGAGCATCTGCTGACATTGTCCTTCCCTGGGAGGTGAACTGCTATCAGAGAGGTTTGCAGGGAACAGGCCAGGGACCACAACTTCATTGCCTCTGTGAACAAGGCCATAGATCGAGTGCCTCCTTGCTTGTTGATGTACCACATGGTGGTGGTATTGTCTGTTCTGAACTGGACCACCTTGTTCTGTACAGATTTGGAAAAGGCTCGCAGTGCCAGAAACACTGCTCTGAGTTCCAAGAGATTGATGTGAAGCAGAGATTCTTGAGGTGACCACAGTCCCTGGGTGGTAAGATCCCCCAGGTGGGCTCCCCAGCCCAGCAGGGAAGCACCTATGGTGAGTATCACTGAGTGAGACTGAGTGACAAAAGGAACTCCTTGTCTCAAATTGTCCTGATCCTGCCACCATTGCAAAGCCTGGATCAGGGTTCGGGTCACTGGGACTAGTTTGGTAAGGGAATCCTTTCTTTGGGACCAGAAGGCTCTTAAGTGGAACTGAATGTCCCTCATCTGGAATCTTGCTCCCTGGACCACTGCTGTGGAAGCTGCCATGTGGCCCAGAAGCTGAAGGAAATGCCTTGCTGGTCGAGACACCTGTAGGGTGAATGAAGAGGCCAGTTCCATAAGGGTCCTTGCCCTGTCCAGGGGAAGGAAGGCTCTTGCCCTTACTGTATCCAGTTCTGTCCCTATGAAGGTGAGGAGCTGTACTGGCTCGAGAACTGACTTTAGAAGGTTGAGGAGGAATCCTAAGGAAGTGAGTACCTGCTGAGCTACTTGCAGATGTGACTTGACTTGGTCTGGAGACTGACCCACTATGAGCCAGTCATCCAGATATGGAAAGATGGAAATCTTTTTTCTCCTTAGGAAAGCAACCACTACTGCCAGACACTTTGTGAACACCCTTGGGGCTGATGTTAGGCCAAAGGGCATTGCTCTGAATTGATAGTGGCCTGAGGGTAACTCGAACCTTAGGTACTTTCTGTGGGAGCACCTGATGGGAATGTGAAAGCAGGCATCTTTGAGGTCCAGGGAGGCTAGCCAGTCCCCTGGCCTTAGAGAGGGCAGAATTATTCCCCGAGTCACCATTTTGAACTTTGGTTTTAAAATGTCCTTGTTCGGATATCTCAGATCCAGGATGGGCCGCCATTCTCCTGTTTTTTGGCTGGTTAGGAAGTACCTGGAGTACAATCCTTTGCCCTTGTGTAGGGTAGGAACCCTTTCTATGGCTCTGAGAGCCAGGAGGGAAGAAACCTCTGCCTCTAGAGCAAGGGTCTCTGATGGATTTGCAGGTGGAAAAGATCTGGTTCTCATCTTGGGAAATTTTTTGAAGCTGAGAACCAGTCCCTGGCTTACTACTTCCAGGGCCCACTTGTCTGATGTCAGAGACTTCCAGTCCTGGACAAAGTAAGCCAGCCTGTCCCCTACAGGTACTGGAGAATTGGCCCGGGCAGACCCATCAGGGTGTCTGCTTGGCAGGGGCTTTAGGCTGAGGGATGGAAGCAGGCCTGCTCATTCCCCGTCTGCCTCTCCCTCTGAAGAATCCCCTCTGAGCATAAGCAGAAGAGGAGGCCTGGGCTTGGTAAAAAGGCCTTTGAAAGGGCCTGCCCCTGGAGTGCTGTCTCTGAGGAGTGTCTTGCCTTTCTTTGGCCTGAGCACTCCTGTAGGTGGTCCTGTACTCGTCCATCTTTTTCATGTAATTCTCTGTCTGCTCCCCAAACAGAGAATTACCAATGACAGGGAAATCCATGGCTTTAGCCTGGGTATCCTGTGATAGGCTAGTACATCTGAGCCAAGCCATCCTCCGAAGGGCCACAGATGTAGCCATGACTCTAGATGAAACATCATTGGAGTCCATAGCAGCATGAAACTGCACCTTGATGTCTCAATCCCATCCCAGCCACCTGCTCCAGCTCCTGGCAAGCTGGTCAGGGACCTGTTTAGCCAGAGCCAGCACAGTGTCCCACCTGGACTTCTGGTATCTAGCTGTGTAGGCCATATAGTTAGCCTGCCTGAGTCCCAAAGATGCTGCCATGTACTGTTTCTTTGCCATGGCATCAATCCTCCTGGAGTCCTTATCTGGGGGGTATGATGCCAAGGGAATATTTGCCTTATCACAGGCAGCAGCCTGCACTACCTCAACATGGCTGCATTGCTGAGAAAGGAACTCCGCGTCCGAGCCTGAAAGGGTATACCTCTTGTCCATTCGTCTGTCCATAGGAGGTATGGAGTTAGGAGTCTTTAGAATTTTAAATGTCTGTTTCCCAAAAGATTTATGGAGGGGAATAGACAGTCTCCTGGACTCTGGGATGTCCATCATTTCAACAAAATCAGGCTCCTCCTGATCTTCTACTGCTTCTTCCATTGGAAGCTGGAGGGTTTCAGCCACTTTCTTGTAAAATATAAAGTGGGAAGGGGACTCATAATGCCTAGGAGGAGAAACACCTGAAGGTCTGTCTGGGGAGATGTCCGGGTCAATAGGCACATCCAGACTTTCATAATCACCATCATCATCATTATCTTCATACTCTCCCTCCTCCTCCTCCGGTTCATAAAATTCTTCTAAAGTATAACGACACTTTAACTGACTTTTTTTTGAACCGAGCAAAGGAGAAATCTCCAGAGCGACTGTTCAGTGAGGCGGAGTAAAGAATCTGACAGTTGGAGTTTAAACAACAGCAGACAGGGGCTTCAACCGAGCTCGCGCTGAACGATCCATGTTGGCCATGGAAAGTTAACTCTTTGTTCTCCGGGGCAGTTGAAAGGCAGGACCTAACTGCAATAGTCAGAATACAGCAAGACTTCATGTTGTTTGAAGGAGGCCTTTGCCCTCCTGCAGGTAGCACCATGGACTACCCCTTGGTGATCAGGGTGAGCATACAGGTATTCTACCCCTCCATCTGTCCACCTGCTACTTCCTTTCAATTTTTCCTTCTATCACTGCAGCTGAGGTAGGTGCAGTCATGATCTTTGAAGTGGAGTTTTTTTTTTTTTTTATTTACTTCAAATAGCTTTTATTGATGAAAAAGAAACCATACATCGTACAGTCAGTATTTTCTGCCACATAACTAAGGTACATAAACCAAGACTAATACAGAACTAATGTGACATAGTCAATTGTTATCTTCCAAACTGTGATCTGTGTATCTGTAAACGATAAGTATAAAGAAACAGAATTCTCTGCAATCAAACTGTCATGTCCTCCTTCCCCAAAATGCACTGTACCAACATCTCAAAGTCCCAATGACCTGACTATAGCCTCTTACACTGCCGACTTTGCAGCACATCAACCCATGTGCATGGGCTGATGTGCTGCAAAGTTGGCAGTGTAGAAACTTTCTGGAGCACTTTAAGTGACCATCATATATTTTTTTTGATCCAATGAATTTGTGGGGATCTGTATCAGAGCAATCACGTTAAACACCGGTGTAGACTTTTTGCTGCGCTCGCACCGCTTCAAAGGCTTTATTCTCTTATCCTCACATGAATTTGTAGCCCCACTTCGAAACGACCTGTAGTGCTGTGGGGGTGGGCTGTGTAAACAGTCAGCTGACAGGGAAGCAGCGAGCACAGTGGGAAGGGAGTGGCGCTGATGTCGGCGCGCTGCCGCCATGTAAACAGGGTTTATATGAAAGATGTCTAAGGTGTCGAATCCTTTCTAACTCCTGAAGCGATGAGTCTTGAGTTCTTTCAATACTGAGCTATGTTGTTATGCATTACCCCTCCAATTCTGTGAATTATTTTGGGTAGGCTTAGTCCTTTGGATCTGTACACGGAGAGAGCAGAACAAAACAGACTTAGAGGAGTGGTGACCCTCCCATGACCTGCAGCTGTACCAACAACCCCTATGGCATCCCTATTTGAGGGTCAAGATGTTTTCTCCTGAGCTATCTCTCCACCCAGGTCTGAGTCTGCGCTCCCCACGGCAGCTGAAAATGTACCAGGGTCTCCATAAGAGAAGAAGTTTCTCAGTTTCCAGCCACAGGTCACTGGGGATTCGCTCCATCCATTCTATTTCATTGACCTTAGACTTCCATTGGTCTAGAGTTGGTGGGATAGTAAAGAGCCAATTTAAAGTGGACATCCTAAGAATCTGCACAAGTTTCTCAGTAGATTTGCTACCTGACAGGAAGGAGGGGAATCCCAGTAACAGATCTGTACAAGACAGAGGAAAGTGGCATCTAGTAATTGTTTGTATTTCACGATGCTTGGCGGCCCAAAATGACATCAGCTTTGGACAGGCCCAAAATACATGCTGGTGTGTACCCCCTCCCCTTGCCACACTGTCACCAGCAAACATCTGTGTGACCAGTGTTGAAATATGTTGTGATGGGGGGAGTCCTAAAACATCAGACTAAGATCTTCCAACTGTATTCCCTCCAGGTGAGGGAGGCCGTCACCTTCCACCCTTTCTGCAATCTGTTTTCCCCACTGTTTAGGAATGATGGGTGCTCTCGCCTCCTTTTCCCAACTACTCTGAATTTTATCCAGTTTGGGGGGGTCCTCCTTGGAGGACAAGAGTTTGTAGAGATCTGACAGATATCTGATTTTTCTCTCTGAGGACTACGACATCATAAAAAAACATCCTGTAATTCCATCTGATCTCGGCAATGGAGGTAATATCTTAGAGGAGGAAATGAAGTCTCTGATTTGCAAAAATCAGAAATGACCTTCCCTTCTTAGGGTATAAGTGTTTACCAACTGTGCAAATGTCAAGCAACCCCTGGAGCTAGTACACTGGGAGAATCTGGTTAGGCCCCTCCCCTCTCAATACACATTAATTGCCATCTAACTGAGGAGGGAGAAAGGACTCCTCGTGCCCGATGAGGGAGAGGGGTCCAATCATGTTGGGAGTGTTCGTGAGCTTCCTTAGTTTAATTAAAACAAGCAGTGAATGTTTAGTCCACGAATTATGTACATGCTGCCAGAGTTGGGATGGCATAGCCACTGTCAGACGTGCCTACAGCAGCTGGCCCAGTGGAATGGAGTGTAAAGACGCTGGGCGCCTTACCTTCTGCCATGCCGCCAACCCGTGTTCGGTGATGGGCACGGGTTGCCCAGGGGTTGTCCAGTGGGGGAGGTCTGGGCGAGGATCCACCGGCTGACTGTCAGCTCTCTTCTCCTGGATCGGGGAGGTAAGCCCTCCTGGCCTTTGACTACCACCATGTGGAGACATGATGGTAGTGCAGACATTGGAGGGGGGCTAGGCCAGGGAGGTGGACTGGGGCCATTCAGGCCAGGGCAGTACGCATGCCTCCATGTGCACATACATCCTGGCACTGACGCTCCAGGGACTTAAGGGAAGAAAAATGGTGGAAAATAGCACTTGCGGCGACGAGTGACAACCGCCTCTCTCAGGCTCTGCACCAGTGGCCAAGCACCCACTCTAGTCCTGTAGCAGATGGCACTGCGGTAAGGTGAGGCCCGGGGGAACCGGGTGACGGGGCGGTCCAATGTGGGTCGCCACATGGTACCAGGGACAGAAAAGGAAAATATGTAAAACAAAAAAAAAAAAGAAGTGCCTACAGCAACTGGCCTGGAAATATGTCTTCCTCTATATGGTACCAACCCAATTCCATCCTTTGCTTGGCCCAGGTGCACAAAAAGGCTATTTGAGCTCCGAGGTAATAACTTCAGAGGTAAGGGAACCCCAGATTCCCCCTCTTCTTGGGCACCTGTAAGATTTCTGCAATTCTTGGATGCTTCCCTGCCCAGATGAATTTTAGAATATCTTTGTGAAGCATGTTCCAATAAGTAGTAGTAGTACATACATAGACAGTGTCGGCAGATAAGGGCCTATGGCCCACCCAGTCTGCCCATTTAAGTTTGTAAGTTCAGTTTATGTTTTCCAGGAAGTCTGTTGCCCCTTACCCCTGACCTCCAGAATTCCTTTATGTCTATCCCATGCATTCTTAAATCCCGTGATTGTTTCAGCCCCCACCACTTCCTCTGGCAGGGTGTTCCACTTGTCCACCACCCGTTCTGTGAAGAAATTCTTCCTCACGTTTCCTCTGAATCGTCCTCCCTCCAACTTCATCCCATGCCCTCTAGTCCTGGAACATCTTTTTCGCTTAAAAATAGTGCATTCCTGCACCCTGTTCCTCCCTGTAAGATACTTGTATGTCTCTATCATATCCCCTCTCTCCCTCCTCTCCTCCAGGGAGTACATGTTCAGTGCCTTCAACCTGTCCTCATAGGACTTGTGATGCAATCCATGCACCATCTTTGTTGCCCTCCTCTGAACCTTCTCTACCCTGTCTATGTCCTTACGTAGGTAAGGTCTCCAGAACTGCACAGTGTACTCCAGGTGCGGCCTCACTAGTGTCTTGTATAGTGGAATTATGACCTCCTTTTCCTGCTGGTGATGCCCCTGCCTATGCATCCCAACATCCTATTTGCTTTACCTGCTGCCTTGTCACACTGTTTCCTGCCTTGAGGTCATCAGAGATGATAACTCCAAGATCCCTTTCCTGCTTGGTGCATGCTATATCCTCACCCCCGCAACTGATATATTGTGCCAAGGTTTTTGTGCCCCATATGCATTTTATCTTGCACTTCCTTGCATTGAATTTCAACTGCCAAACCCCTGACCATTCTTCAAGTTTCTGCAGGTCCCTTCTCATTCTGTCTACACCCCCTGGTGTGTCTACTCTGTTACAGAGCTTTGTGTCATCAGCGAACAGTGAAATTCTGCCTTCTAGGTCCTATGCAATGTCACTGATGAAGATATTGAATAGTACCGGTCCCAGCACTGATCCCTGTGGTACCCCACTGGTCACTCTTCCCTCTGTAGAGTGACAGCCATTTACCACCACCCTCTGTGTCCTGCTGCCCAGCCAGTTACCTACCCACCGCACTACTGTCCTGCCCACACCCATATTCCCCAGTTTGTGCAATAGTCTTCTATGTGGCACAGTGTCAAAGGCCTTGCTGAAGTCCAAGTAGTAAAATCTTTATTTTTAGTCGGGAAAGAATAGTATTTTACACCATTAGGACAAAGTCCTATTTACAAGGCACTCCTGAATTGTACAACAATTTAAGATTTTGTATATGTAACAAACAATCCTAATCTAATTACATCAACTTTTGTACTTGCAATACAACACCATATTGCACACAGACTGACTTTACATAAACATATACACAATTAACGTAAACATATACACAATTAACAATCTTTCATGCGTTAATAGAACCAGGAAATTAATCAAGACAACTACATTGAGCTGTCAGTTCTTGACTCAAGGCAGTATTAAACTGGGACAGGGGTCGGGATGGGAAGGGTCTGGAACAAGAACAGAAGGTGGGGAGAACATTCATTTTAATGACTTGGGATGTGACCATATAAGGTTAGAGACAGTAGGGTCCATCTTGCAAAATCTGCCTGAAGCACATGGTACAGTTTAGTATAGTTGTTTTTAAATAATAGAGATGTATCTGCCGACAACCTAACTCTCAAATACCTAAGGTGTCTCGTTTGGCCAGGGCAAAGGGAAAGTGGCTTTGAATGCCGGTGATGGTTGAAAAACTACTATGTATTATATTCCTTGCTGTCTTGTGTAATGTACTTGTGCTGTATGCTATCCCAAGTATTATTCCATGTAATTCCCCGGGTCGCCCCTGAAAAAGGGATCTTCGGGGCCCAGCGGGCTTACCCGGTTATCAAAACTGAATAAATAAATGGTCCCCCAGTAAATATCATGGCTTCAGATTTGGACAAATTTATCTTGTAACCCGCCCATTTTCCAAATTCCCACAGGGATTACAGCAAATGTGGGAGAAAGTATTGTGGATCACGCAGGAAAAATAGGGAATCATCAGCGTAAAGGGCCAATTTCTGCTTGACCCCTTCTTCCAAGACCGCTTTGATGAGTTTACTGAACTGTTGTCATCAAAAGCTCAAGTGTCAAGGCAAATAGCAGCAGGAATAGGGGACACCCCTGTGGGGTGCCTCTCTCTAAAGGAATGCTTTCTGAGACTTGGCCATTCTACTTTACCAGCACCTCCAGCCTGCTGTAAACGGAGCCAATAACGGAGATAAACTGGGGGCCAAGGGCAAACTCCCCCAGAGTGGCTGCCATGCAGACCCAGTCCACCCGGTCAAAGACCTTCTCTCTATCCATACTAATGGGCAGTTGAAACGCCCTCTTATTTCTCTGGGTCACGATAATATTCGGGAATCTGCAGATACTGTCCTGAAGCAACCTCTTAGAAATAAACCCTATATGGTGATAGTGTATGAGCGTAGGGATGCATCGTTGTAATGGGTCCACTAAGATCCCTGTAAAAATCTTTAAGTCCACTGGCAGGAGAGCAATGGGTCTGGAAGATCCACAACTCTCTGCATCCTCCTCTAGCTTCAACAGGACTGAAATTTGGGCCTGGTTCCATGATAGTAGAATCCTGCCCTGTCCTGCAAGAACATCATCATAGGTTTCAGTTAGCGCTGGTAACAACTGAGGGGTAAATTTTTTTAAAAAATTCAGAAGGAAACCCGTTCATCCCTGGAGATATCCTGTTTTTTAACGGTTTAATTTTTGCTGCTATCTCTTGTTCTGTAATATGTGCATTTAGCATATCTCTATCCTCTAGCTGGAGAGAGGGGATGGGCGGAGAGTCTCCACTTTAGTGATGGTGTTGGAGGGGTCTTTCCACTTTATACAGTTCAGAGTAAAAGTGTGTAAAGGCCTGCTGTATTTTTTGGAGATGTGTTGTGGTGCCCCCTCCCCCCCCCAAGGGGTTTGATCCTAACAACTGCTCTTCAGACTGCCTCTTTTTGGAGTAGGCAGGCTAATAGTTTCACAGTCCTTGTTGCCATGTTTGATGTATTTTATTTCTTTTGTTTGGAATACCAAAGTTGCCCTTCAATCTGTGCATCTAACAGCTGAACTAGCTGCCTCTTTTATAGTTCTATATCTGTCTTGACTATCTCAATACAGCACTACCTTGTGCTGGAACTCCAAATCAGCTATTCTATGCTCCAAGTCTATTCTCTTCTGTATTCTTTCCCTCTTCACCAGTGAAAAGTGCTATATAATCTCTCCTTAGATGTAGCACTTTAGAGCATACCATCTAATCCCTGAACCCGTATCCTCAGTGGGTTTTAATCTAAGGAAATCTGCTACCTTAGTTTTCACTACCTCCATGAATTCTTTATGATTTAATGGACTTATAATCTAAGGAAATCCGCTGCCTTGGTTTTCACTACCTCCATGAATCTTTTATGATTTAATAGGCTTACATTCTTTCTTCAGAAATGTTTTTTGTTTTTTTTGAATCGCGAAGTGGCCAGCTGCAGTGTCACAGGGGCATGATCCGAGGTCATGATGGATCCAATCTGACATCCCACCACAGCAGCACCCATTCTGCTGATACCAAAAAGCAATCTATTCATGAATATGTGTTGTATCTTGGGGCGTAGTAGACATAGTCTTGGCCCTACGGATCTTGAAACCACAAAGCATCCACAAGGCCCAGTTTAGAGCTTATTTATTTATTATTTATTAGCTTTTGGTAACCAGGTAAGTGTGCTAGGCAACAAACCTGCCTATTTTCAGACACGACCCGGAAGAGTACAGGACATAGGTATAGAAATGACAGAATTACAAATTACGATAAAAGTAAACATGATACAGGAATAATAAGTATCAACATACAATGCAGATAGAGTGACCGAACTGTTTCAATGTACAGTGCATGATACAACAGCATGAGATTAGATCCTAGCCACAGGCCAGCAGGCAGGGGTAGTTAAATCATGAACATTTACAACGACCACGAGCATGAAGGTGAGTAGATAGCAGGCCTTTAAAGATTTGGTGGGAGGCGGAGTTTTTGACCTGTAGGGGGAGTGAGTTCCAGAACTTGGGAGCATAGTGAGAGAATGCCTGTTCACCCATTTTAGTAGCGCATGGTCTGGTAGAGAGCATAGGGACAGAGGAGGACCTAAGGGCGCGGGTTTGGGAGACAGAAGTCAACATGTTGGCCAGGTAATCAGGCCTAGGGGTCCTGGTCAGAGAGTCAATAAAGCATCCCAGGGAATAGGCCCGAAGATCCTTAGGTGACAACCAGTTTAAGCCCGAGTAGAGGAGGCAGTGATGCGTAAGTCGAGGGGCAGTTAAGGCAAATCTGCAGACGCTGTTATAGACAGTGTCCCATTTATTGAGTACACCAGAGTTAACGGTGTCGAGGAGAGGGACAGCGTATTGAAGCTGGGGTAAGAGGACTCCCCTGGCTACAGATAATCTGGCAGAAGGTGTGAGGAAGTGACACACATGATAGGCACCCTCAATTTTAGCATTCACAGCCTGACATACCGTGTTAACATGTAATGACAAGTCGAGAGAGGGATCAAGTGTGACCCCCAGGTATTTGAAGGACACAGTGTTGGTGATAGAGGACCCATCCAGGCAGTGAACCAAGAGCTTGGGGGCAGTGGAGGGCAGTTTTTTAGAGGAACCAAATAGCATGGCACGTGTTTTGTCATGGTTAATATGTTGATGGCAGTTCAAGAGCCAGAGTTGAAGGACTTGGAAATCTTTTGAGAGTGTGGAGTTAGTGTTATCGATCGATTTAGAACCAGAATAGAGAACCAGGTCATCGGCATACATAAGAGTGCAGCTATGTCTGGAAAGTGAGGGAATATCATTTAGAAAAAGGGAGAAAAGGAGAGGCCCAAGTGTGGACCCGTGTGGGACTCCACGTGTGACATTTAAGGGGGGGGAAGGGCTTTGTGAAAAGCTACTGCCTGGGTGCAATTGTCAAGGTAGCTGCGGAACCAGGAAAGAGTTAGTCTGTAGCTCCAACAGATTGGAGCTTCTTCAGCAGGAGAGGGTGATGAACCATGTCAAAAGCTTTGGACAAGTCAATGAAGACCGCTCCAGTGAGTTGGCCATGGTCCATATTGCATTTGATGTCACTGGTAAGTTGAGTTACGGCCGTAGTGGTGCTGTGACCAGACCTAAATCCATGTTGGCAGGGGGTTTGAAGATTGAACTGAGCGAGGTGTTCAGCGAGCTGGCGGTGGACTATTTTCTCAAGAAGCTTGCTGAGAGTGGGAAGGAGGGAGATGGGACGATAGTTGGACATTAGTTTGGCATCACCCTTTTTGTGGATAGGGATAGTTCTGGCAGTTTTCCATGTTGCGGGAACAGTGAAAGTGCAGATCGAGAGGTTAAAAAGCCTAGTGACAGGATTGGCCAGCCATGGAGCAAACTGCTTGAGTATGCCAGGATGAATGCTGTCTGGCCCAGGCCCCAAATGGGAAGGGGAGTTATGAGTGAGCTAACTTCACGGTACATGGTAGGAGCCAGCATCATTGCGGGTGGAGTGTGGGTTAATAAGGGGGCAGGAGGACAGTAGTCTTTGAGCATGGTTAGATCTACAGCAGGTAGCGTGGAAAAGAGGGAATTAAAGGCACTGGCAATTGTACTCGGGTTGTTACAATGAACGCCTTGAATATTCATGTCAGTTGGAGCCTGCTGCTTATCATTGCCGAGTATTTCCTTGATTTGGGCCCAGTACTTTTGAGGTTTATCGGAGGAGGATTTTAGGAGGTTTCTGTAGTAGGAACTTTTGGCAAGGCGTATTTCCCTTTTGCAATTGTTCCTGGAAGCTCGATAGGCTTGAGTCGGTGCAAAGATGTGAGACCTTCCACACTGACCAAAATTTGTCCCTGCATTTCAGAAGCTGAAGCAGGGGGTGCGTGAGCCACTTAGTTACCGTCCCTGCCACCCTACGTATGGTGACTGGGATATGATGGTTTTGTAGAGTGAGGAGAATGGAGTTGAAATAGCCAGTTGCGTAATTAATGTCCTCTGTTAGGTAGAGAGTAGATCAGTCAACCAGGCTAAGATCAGTTTTGATCTTCATCTGATAAATAACTTCCCCATTCTAGATGGAATCATAGAATCATAGAAGCTTGATGGCAGAAAAGGACCATACCAGCCCATCTAGTCTGCCCTCCCCCCCACACCTCCCCTCCTGCCAGCCTGCCCTCCCCTGATACTCAACCCCATATGCTTGTCCCATGCCCTCTTGAATTCTTCCACCGTATTAGCCCCCATCACTCTGTCTGGTAGTCTGTTCCAGGGCTCCACCACCCTCTCCGTGAAGAAATGCCCTCTCACATTGCCCCTGTATCTTTTTCCTTGCAGTCTGAGGCTGTGCCCTCTAGTTTTGACCCCCTCCTTCCTCTTAAGTAAACCCTCTTCTCCCACTTTGAGCCCCTTTACATATTTAAAAGTTTCAATCATGTCTCCCTTTTTCCTTCTTGTCTGAAGCGTGTACAGATCCCGCTCCTTACACCTCTGCTCGCATGACTTTCTCTGCATAACCTGCACCATCTTGGTTGCCCTTCTCTGAACCCTCTCCACTGCATCTATTTCATTGCGGAGATGTGGCCTCCAGAACTGAACCCCATACTCCAGGTTTGGCCTCACCATGGCTTTGTAAAGGGGCATTATTACCTCCCTCTTTCTGCTAGTAATGCCCCAGCCTATGTATGCCAACATTCCACAGGCCTTTCCCGCCACCCTGCTACACTGGATTCCTACCTTAAGGTTCGAGGAGACTATGATCCCCAGATCCCTCTCCTGTTCTGTTACTTTAATTTCTTCCCCACCTAGGGTGTACCCTGCTCTTCTGTTCCTACTCCTCAAGTACATCACAGTGCTCTTCTTGGCATTAAATTTCAGCTGCAATGTCCCAGACCATTTGTCAAGTGTCCTTAAGTCCTGCCTCATGTCCTCCACCCCCCCCCCGGGGTGTCCACCCTATTGCATATTTTTTTATCATCAGCAAATAGGCACAACCTCCCCCTCAAACCCTCATCAATATCACTGATGTAGATACTGAAGAGAAGCAGACCCAAAACTAACCCCTGTGGCACTCCACTCTTCATCGTCGCTGTCCCGGAGTGCACCCCATTTAGCACCACCCTCCGAGTTCTTCCTGACAGCCAGGCCTCCACCCAGCTTGTTATTTTCCCACCCAAGCCCAGTAGTTCCGCTCCCACTGGGTGGAGGTCTGGTGGGTAGTGAAGGCAGAGGGGGTGGCAAAATTAACGGGAGGTGGAAGGCTGAGCTGGTGTCACGGGTGCGTGCATGCTCTCCACATGCTCAAGACCACCATGTGCCGGGGCTCGGGGGCAGGAGAGAAGACCTGCAAAATACCTATAACTTCCCTCAGCCAAATTGGCGGAGGCGTATGGGGACCAAACAGTTAAATAAAAATAAATTAAAAAAAAGTCTCCTGTAAGAAAGCAAGAGTCATCTTCTGCCGTTGGGGTTTTTGGAAGACTCAAGCCCTTTTCACGGGACTATTAACTCCTCTAACATTACATGAGACTATTATCAGATCAGCCATTTGGATATTCCAGTATGTACAAATGTATGTTTACATATAGGGAGTGACGAGACGCCAGGCAAAAGCTTTGAACAATTAGGTTCCTGCAATCGGCAGGAGAAAACCTATAGTAATACATCAACATTCAATAACAAACAGTGTTTCAAGGTTCACTGACCCAGCCCACACCAATTGAAGGATGTCATATTGGGGTGTGGAAAGATGTCAGATAAAATGACCTCTCGGTCTGGTTCTCGTCCTACCCACAGGGATGCTACCAGATGGGTGTAGGCTCTGTGATGGTATTAAGAGCCGCTGCAAGTGGCAGTTCTATGAACCAGAATAAATACTCAAGAGACCATGCTCTACAGTGCTAGTGTCCCCTAATAATTAGGGGTGGGAAGCATTAATTGTGGAGGATAAATTATACTGTCCAAGGGAGTTCGACGCCTCCCACCCCCAAAATCAAGGTGGGTATGGTCGGTAGCCCCCGGGATCTTATATACCCTCCTAACCATTGCTATGGTCATGTGACAGTGTCCCAACTATCCGAACCTACCCCCCCAATGGGGGAGAACATCCTGCCCCTGCAAAGGAGGGGAAGAGTGCCATACAAAATTTGCCTCCAGTCTGCCCTCTAGACAAAGTGCCAAAACATGCCTGGTTTACTGGTTTCTCCCACTAGGGTCTGCTTTGTAGGTGTGTTTTGCTGGTTTTTTTTGTATTAAGACCTGATGGCAATGTCCAGGCCTAGGCCCTCACCTGGCCCATATATGAGCCATTTACCTCACTGGGCTGCCCCCACCGTGGTATGGGTCATGACCAAAGTGTCTGTAATATCTCACACCAGGGTCACATCCTCTGATGTCCAGGAGCCTTCCACTGGCACAGAAGCCATCAATGACCTCTGTCCTGACCACCTAGGCTATCTCCAGGTGGGCTGACTATGTTACGGATCAAAATGTGGTCCTAGCAGTTAATCAGGATATACCCATCAGGTTATGATGCTCTGGACTAACTGGCCCTCGTAACACTACAACATGCACCTAATTGGAGCCAGGTAAGACAAGTGCCCAGAAGCCACCAGCCTAATATAAGGGTGCCACCCTATATTCTTCAATTACCATGAACCCCCGATGCCAACAAGAGCAGCAGAAGGCAAATCTCCATCAAGCCCAGGAAGCCCGCAGAGTGACCCACATGCTTGGGCCACTCACCACCCAACCAAACAAAGCCCTGCTGTCAGTCCTACTTACTCAAGCATGCTGCTCACTGACCACTACTGGGAGTGCCCACCCCCCTGACAGCCGCATCTAACTCCCCCAATCTAGTGGGGTAATCTGTTAGGTCCACGAAATCCAGCAAAGAGCAAGACGAGTGTGATAGTCCATAAAAATACAGTCCTGACCTAGCTTATGTGGCAAAGTACAGTTATGTAAGAACTTGCCGTAACAATAGATCTTCGAGAGAGGCTCTTGCAGTAGGTAATAACCATTAGGACTAAGCCACCAGGCACTAGGACCACATGGAAAACTTTAGCTAGCAGTGTCTGTCGGGGGGACCCCCCCCCACCCGACATCAAGTGACCGACATCAGTGTGATGCTATATAGTGAGCGGTCCCCATGCCCCCCTTCCAGTTCTCCGTCCGGAGACCTAGCAAGATGCAACAGGAGAAGGAGTGGGCTCCTGGAGCCAAGGAAAGAGGGTAAGTAATAAGAAGTAGCAGAAAATTCTGGGGGAAGGTGGGAGGAAAGGCAGTATCTACTGCAAGAGCCTCTCTCGAAGATCTACTGTTACAGTAAGTTCTTGAGTAACTGTACTATCTTACTTTGAGAGGGCTCTTGCAGTATGTAATGACATTAGGACTGAATCCTAAGCAGTCAAATTCAAACAATTCTGAAACATGGGAGGCAGAAAAAGGTCTGCAGCAGTCAGGGATCTATGACAATAACCCCTGAAGGACGGCTAGGCCAAAGCCTGTCCTGCACCTAGAAGCAATGTCCAAACTGTAATGTTTTGTGAAGGTGTGGACGCAACTCCAAGTGGCTGCTGCACAGATATCAGTGGCCGAGACATTTCTGAAACAAGCAGCAGATGCAGCCATGCCTCTGGTTGAATGCCCTTTGACTTCCCCTGGAAGCATCTTATTGTACTTCTGATAGCAAAAGAGAATACAGTTTGCCAACCATTTGGACAGACACTGTTTAGAAACAACTGCACCCTCGCTTTTAGGCGTGAATGAAACAAACAACTGGTCCATTTTGTGGACTGACTTCATCTGGCTAGTGTAGTAACGCAAAATTCTATGTACATCTAGTGTATGCAGAATTGCCTCTCCTTGATTGGAGTGTTCAGGGTAATACACTGGTAAGTGTATGGTCTGATTCAAGGTAAACTCAGAAACCACCTTAGGTAAAAATTTAGGATTTGTACGCAGAGCCACTGTGGACAATCAAATAGGACTCTTTACACATCAGAGCCTGAAGCTCAGAAATCCTTCAAGCTGAATTAATGGCAACTAGAAAGAGCGCTTTCCATGAAAGGTAGTGCATGCTGCAACTCGTGGGCGGTTCAAAGGGAGGCAATGCAAGTTTCTCCAGGAATAAATTCAGGTCCCAGGGAGGAGCAGGACTCCTGACTGGGGGTTTCAAATGGAGAATCCCTTTCTTTTTTTAAACTTCAACTTTATTCAGGTAGGACACATCAGTAGTCACTTTCATACCTCTCAACTGTCCCTGATTTTCAGGGATGTCCCTGATTTTGCCTCAGAATTGTCCTCTGTCCCTCATAAAATCTGCGTTTTTGTGACAGAATAGTGGGAATTAAAATCACAAAACAATGTCAAACATTAAAGTTATAGATTTGTTCTTCTTCAGAAAATGCATCTTAACACACATCCCTTTATTCTATCAGCTTTCTGAGTGAATAGTATACATTTTTAAGATGTGTCCCTGATTGTGGGTCTTTGTCCCTGATTTTTTTAAGCCTTGTCCCTGATTCATGAGGCAAGAGGTTGAGAGGTATGGTCACTTTCAAGACAGTAACTTAATCCATAAGACTCGCAAAACCATACATGTTATAATAAAGTATACAGTTGCACTGGAAGTCCATAAGTTCATGACATCTCTTTTTGTTCTAGATATGTTCCATGCTATATGATGGAGTCCAGTTCGGCTCCTAGTCAAAAGTGTCCAGCAAACTAAGTAGTTCCCTTCCAGACTTTCCAATACTTCAAACTGATTTTATGTACTGAAATACACTTCGGTGTCCACCATTTACTTTAAAAGGAATGCATTTTTAAAAGCAATGATAAACAATGGAGAAAAGACTCCTGTCACTCTTGACTTAATATTAGTCTTAAAAGTGAAATAATAATAAAAAAAAATCTTTATAATAATTAAAGATAATGTTGATAACAACTAATAAACATGGCTGATGTACTACATCTATAGTCCTAACTTTCAGATTTTGGGTTCAAGTGAATGTGTTTAAGAAAGGATTCATTTCCCATGTTCCCAGTATAGAATGGGCGAAGAACTATTGGGGAAAGGCCTGCTGTGAGAAAACCGAGATTCCCTCCACCATCTCCACTACATGCATAAAGGATAACCATATACTGTTATATTTGTCCCCTCTTAATCTAAGTTCAGATGTAATTTTTTCCATCCGTACTATATCTTTTATTATATCCAGCCACTCCTGCAGTACTGGAGGGTCAGGATTTAACCATCTTCTGGTAACGGCTTTGTGGGCAGCCGCTAACTGCATCTCCAAAAAGGAAATTTTAGCATTGGATCTCTTGCCCCTTGAAAAAGAACCCAGTACCATCAATGGGAAATCAAGTCCTGACATTTCAAGGAAGTGATCCCCTACCTCTCTCCAAAAGAGGGTAAGTTTGGGGCAATCCCAGAAAACATAGTAAGGGGTTCCAACTCCTCTGCACCCCCTCCAACAGGCCTCTGTGGTCCCCACTTTGTAGTGTTTCACCTTAGATGGTGTATTAAAAAACCTAACCAATACCTTCCACCTGAACTCCCGCCAGGTGTTTGAAGCTGAAGTATGGAGCCCTCCCTCCCAAATCCTCTTCCAGGTTAAAGTATCCAATTGCAGCCCCATTTCCCTCTCCCAAGCCTTCTGAGCCGACGATGGAATCACATCTACTGTAGTCCTGTATATTGATATTAACTGGGATATCAGATGCATTTCTTTTGTGTTATCTACTGCTTGCCAAATCACCTGTTCCAAAGGGTAAGGATCTGTTCGGACATCAAGGGTGTTAGAGCCAGACTGAAGGAAGGACACAACTTGTAAGTACAGTAGTAGCCACAGACATTGCAAGCTATTTTCAGATATTTTGCGACATTTCTAAAGAGTTTCTCTATGCTGCCCCTACTGTGGAAATGCAGAAAGCAAGAGATTTCTCTAGAAATATCACAGAAATTTCGGGAAATAGCTGGCAACGTCTGTGGCTACTACTGTATCTAAAAAGGTGTGTTTTGGGTATAGAATATTCCTGCTGAAGGGAACCAAAGGTCCTAATCTGGCCCTGGCTATAGAATTGGGCAAAACAAATCAGACCCCGACGTTGCCAGCCCCTAAAGGAGTGATCCAGTCTGGGTGGGGTGAAATGTGCACAGTTTACAATAGCTATCCTGTTATTAAGATGGATATCAATTCCAGCCATCCTCCTCACTACAGCCCAGTTCTTGTATGCTTGTGCTATCCAGGGATTATTCATTTTCATTCCCCTCAACCAGGGACACTGGTTTACCGGGACTGAGAAAGGGGATATTCCGTTTTGCACATTGTAAAAAATGGTATTGCCACCAGTGCCTGCTAAGCCAAAATCTGGCTTTACTGGTGTTTGGTTTTGTGTACTTTATTTAAAAATTTTTAACCCTGGTAACATGCATTTTAGCAATTTTGACCTCTACTATTACACAACCTTCCATCCTTGTACCAATTTAAAGTTATTTTAGGCACAAGATGTGATGGCAGCATCAACACTACAGCCCCCATCCTAAGGTGTGATGGAAGCAGCACTATGGCCCCATCCATTCAGCTGCGATGGCAGCACCAACAGCACTACGGCCCCCATCCCTCTGGTGTGATGGCAGCAGCAACAGCAATATGACCACCCTCCCTCAGGTGTGACAGAAGCAGCAGCACTGTGGCCCCCATCTCTTAGGTGTGATGGCAGCAGTACTACGTTCACCATTCCTCAGGTGTGATGGTAGTATCAGCACTATGGCCCTCATTCCTCAGGTGAGACGGCAGCAGTACTACATTCCCCATCCACCAGTGCTGATGGCAGAAGCACTACAGCCCCCACCCCTTCAGTGTGATGGCAGTAGCAATAATGCAGTCCACATCCCTCTGATCACTGGGTGATGGCAGTAGTGAGAGCACTATGATCCCCTTTCTTCAACACCCACACCCCACATGCACAAGTTACAAATTACTTGGTCTCTTTGCTTGTTAGAACTCAGATGTGAATTAATCTGAACCATCACCACTAAGGTGGACTACCTTTGTTTTTTCCTATCTATAATTTAACTGCCTGAATTGGATTTCTGCCTATGACACCACTGACCAGGGTTAGGGAACACACTTGGGTGTTGGAGGGCCAGCTGGTGGGTGAAGGCTTGAGTGTCCAATGCCCACTCACCTTCTCCTGGGAGGGAGGGTGGGTTCACGGCTCAGCATTTGCCGGCCCCTGATGGAGGCCAGAGGCACAACATGTCAGCCCTCACTGCAGGAGGGAGCGTAACGGACATCGGCTTGTGCCTTGACATCATGTGGCCTGTCACGCTCCCAAGAAAATGGGAAAACACCAGTTGACCAACCGAAAGATGGCTGTTGGTCCCTCCATAAGCCGGAAGCCCCAGACATGTGTCCGTTCTGACCCCTGCCATGCCCAGGATACATAGGAAGCTCTTTGGGGCAATTCTCCTCCTGGTAGCTCTCACAGGGGTAGGGGCCCACTCAATGAAGGGTTACTTTGGGTTACCTGGTAGCACAGCAGTAAGGGGCAGTGGATGGTGGTCAGGACTCAACAGCGGTACTAGGGGGCCTTGGCAGGCCTGAAGGAGTGGATGGCCAGGGGGTAACAGGAGCAAAAAAAAAAACTGCTTGAATTTGCTTCTTTGAAATAAAGTGTTTTCACCTAAAAAATCCACAAGTGATTAGTGGAGGACCTTCAAATGGATTCATGCATCTCTCAGACATGTGGACGCTTTTTTTTCTTGGTGTCCATGAAAAGGGTGTCTCCCAGTTTTCAAGTCTTTGTTCAGATCTGAATTGAGCACCACTCTACCCACCAGCATCATACAGCCCCTGGGGCCTTACCTTCTCTATGCCACTGACTGTGCTTTCAAAATCCACTGGCCAAACATAAGTACACTTAAATACTTAACATTTGCTTTTTATGACTGTGGGCGGAGCCAACAGGAGTATTGCATGTACAAAAAGAGTGATGTCATGTTTTCTGTCCGTGGAACTGACTGAAGGTGTAAATAGTCTCCTCCGCCTTACCTTCCTCCAAGCAATGTTTTCCGCCCTCAAATAAATACGCTTTCATGTTAGTCAATGGTTGTAGGGTACTATTTTCTTTCTTAAATGGGTGGTACAAGAACTGGAACCTGAGTAGTGGGAGGCAGCATTAGGGTTTGTTTTTTTTTAGAGTAAGATCCACCTCTGCCTCTACCCCAAACTTTTTTCTGATTCATGTGGGAGGGGCATGAGATAGCTCTAGCATGCTGTAATGAGATACATTAGTTTGGGACCTTATCAACCAACAGACATGCCTTGGCAGTGGAGAACAGAACAGAACAGAACAGAAGATATTTAATGCCTTCAAATTGACTTAAAAATCCTTCGAAACAAATGATTATCAGAGCCACCTGGGACCTCAGAAGGAGACCTAGAGACACATCTAACTCTGTAAGAAAATTTTCATTTTTCTTTGTGGGAGCTGTGGGATTCAAACTCGGATCTAACTGCCCAGATCATCAATGCTATAAAATGCTATAATTAACAGACTCTAGCTGTTTTCTTACTGAAACCCCACTCAATTAGACTTCAAGTATTTGTTAAATTATAAATGTAGGTATCAGCATTCTGTTAATAGTTAGTGCTGATTGTGGTCTGTGACAAGATCATTTTTTTTTTTACAAATGAAGTGTATGGTAGGAAGCTGAAAACAGACTTTGATGATAAAGTGTTTTTTTTTTCTTTTAAGTTGGGATGTATTAGAAAACTTTGAACAAGAAAATAATTGGTGATTTTAAAAGCTATTCTGATCAGAGCAGACATAAAAAAAATCTTAAATATTTTTTATTTTATCATGGACACTAGAAATAGGATGTCACCATTCACTCCATTAAACCTGTTTTTCAGTTTTTTTATAGCATCCCTGCCAAGGTAATCTTCCCAGAATGCAATACATATGTAGAGTGTTTTGATATGTATGTTAAGTCCTAGTGTGTCCTTCCCTCTGTCTGCTATTTAGACTTTTTCCTAAATTGCCTGCTAGCTGTATGGTAGTTTTCCGACCCCTGGGGATCTCCATAACAAATAGTTTTATTGGCTTTCTTTCTCCTATGATGTCCCCTGTCTCATGTGACAGTGATGTAGACATGCCCTTAGATTTAGCATGTGTACTGCTTTAAAATTAGTTTAGCAACTGCAGAGCCTTGTAACTGTTCTTATCCAGGGAGCACAAATGTCAACAGTTAGTTTAGCAGATACCCGAGAGCTATCTAACTGGGGTTTCTGTAAGAAAACAGCTGCTAAATAGCTCTAATTCATTATTTGTGTTTTTGATCTTAAAACACTCCTGCTAGCTAGACCTAATGCACAGAGAAAACAAAAATAGTGAATTAGAGCTATTTAGTAGCTGTTGTCTTACAGAAACCCCAGTTAGCTTGCTCAAAGGTTTGTAAATCTGATATTTTTTAAATAAATACATGTTTATGTTTAAGCCCATGAAACACCCTTATCTAGTTAATGCATTCACAGTCGTAGTGCCTTTGCCAGAGCTTGTTGTTGAAGCAGTCTATCAGAAAACTTTTTGTCATCACAGGGACTGAAACAGCAAGTGGGAGAAAAGGTGCAAATGATCCAATTCACCTAAATGGAGTGCTAACTGTGAAGTCTTTTCATAAGTAGTAAGGCAGTTTCTTCTGTGTGGACATACTTTCATTCAGACTAGTTTTCATTCAAACAACTGAGGATTTTGGACGGCCCTACTGATTATAAACTTGAATAAACTAGTTGGTAATAGTGATCCTGCGTTTAGCAAACTACAACCTAGATACTTATATGCAAAGAATACAATAAAAACCTGACTACAATCTAAAAACAAGCTTATAAAACACACAAAATGTACCTGAACGTTTATCTTCACCTATACAAAATCACTGCAGCCCAAGTAAAACTCAGGTAAATTACATGGTACCCTGACTTCTATTCTATGATGTAGCAAACATATATTGGTATTTTTTTTATATTCTTTGGAAAGCAGGTAAGGCCCACTAGGCAGACCTGTCTGTTTTCAGGAGTGACCTAGAAGCACTGGGAAGGTTAAGTGACTTGCTTGGAGTCACACAGTATGCAAGTGGAGTTGTGAGAATCAAACCCAAGTCTGCTGGCTATACCCAGTTCAATCACTGTTTGTTACTCTAACCACTAGGCATGGGTGGTTAAATTGAATGGCTGACAACAAAGCAGTGCGCATGATTTCTTTGTTGACTCTATATGCAGCAAAGCAGAAAGAATGCAAGGCACAGCAGCATTCATTTTAAGATGCTGAAATCTGGGTCGGCCCGCTGGCACTACGGTAGCACTATTGCTTGCAATGCCAGCGACCCAGGGTCAGAAGCAAACTCGGGCTGCTGGAAGTCTGGCCAGGGGAGTTGGATCGAGCACCTGGGGGACTGTTCTCCTCCTTCTCCGGGGAGGGTGGGCTGCAGGTCCTGCTGCTTTACCACCACCTGTGTGACCATGGGTGGTGGTGCAATGGTGCTGCAGAATGATCTGGAGGGGAGGACACTAGCCAGGATCTGGAGCAGTGGCATGTCTCTATGTGACCTACCTCCTTGGATCTCCTCTAGTGCTGGTGCCCTCAGGGACAGAGACTAGAAAACCAGGAACAATCACCCCACATCAGCCACTGGCAGAAGGGACCCAGGTGCCCCAGACTTCATAACCAGGCTCCATGAGGGACCCACTGAGCTGCCCGACACACACTAAGGAAGTGTGGAGGGGTGACCTGGGGTCCCCTCCCTTCAAACCAGGGGGGAGTACAATCCAGACAGGATAGGGGCAGGCCCACAGGAGCTCCTGAGTGTTACCTGGGAGTGAAGCTAGGGGATACCCAGCCTAGGGATCTCTGAAAAGTGGAGACTGATGCTGTGAGAAGGGGACATAGAAAGAGAAAATAAAAAAACTTAAAAAGATGCTGAAATCTTAGAAATTCTGTGCAGTGACATGCAATTTCTGTGAGGCACTGGTACAAGAATTCAAAATCTGCAAACCAAGCAGGATTCCGTGATTGTTACCGTTAAAAATGGAAAACCAGGGTCACTGCCCTCAACCTCTCCAGTGGGCTTGAAAAATCTAAAATAGGGGGGATCCCCGAGTCACTACTGGTTTCCTGCACAATCCATACATTATCAGGGTCCTGTTTCAAGTGGGCCACCCAAGTGACTGTTACAGCCATAAGAGAATAAGCTTTCAAAGTTGGCAACCCATCCCCCGGTCCTTGGTTTTCATCAATACACTCCATGCTATCCTAGCCGTTTTACCAGCCCACACAAAATGATGTAGGGCCTTGTTTATTTTTTTCCATTCCAAACTGGGGATGGACAATGGAAGGGTACTAAATAGAAAAAGAAAACGCGGCAGGATGTTCATTCTAATAGTGTCAACCCTCCCCATCAATGAGAGGGGGAGAAGCTCCCAGCGTTTTAAGTCTGTAAACACCAACTTTATCAGTCTCCCGTAATTAACGCAGTACAACTGCTTTAAATCAAGAGGTATATGAATGCCTAGATAGCTTATACTGTTAGAAACCCAACAAAAGGGGATTAACTGTTTTAACTCTGCAGTAGGGGAGACCGTTCACTAGTAGAACTTCTGTTTTGTCATTATTAATTTTAAAACCAAACAGATTCCCATATATAGTGAGTATATGATATAATACTGGAAAAGTTCTACCGGGGTCCCTAAGATACAGCATCATGTCATCTGCATAAAGTGAAATTCTACTTTCTACCCCCCACCCACCCTAATACCCTCTAAGTCCTTATGTGTTCTGATAATTGCCGCAAGGGGCTCCATACAAAGAGCAAACAAAACAGGGGATAAGGGGCATCCCTGTCTGGTACCTCTGAGAACATTAACATTATTCAAAATTGTACCATTCACTCTTATATTTGCCATTGGGGTATGATAAATGGCTTTAATCCAAGTTCTTATCTGTTCCCCAAACCCAAACTTCTCTAAAACCCCATGTAAAAAATTCCAACTAAGGCGATCAAACACCTTTTCTGCGTTGATTGCGATGGCTAATTGGTGTCCTTTAAATTGTTTGCCACTGTGCAAAATATTAAGGCATCTTCGGATGTTATCTCCCAGGTGCCTATTGAGAACAAATCCCGACTGGTCCGGATGAACCAGATCCGGCAATATGGTATTTATTCTGTTAGCCAAAATTTTTGTAAAGATTTTAGAATCCACATTAAGAAGGGATATAGGTCTGTATGAGGAACATAATTCGGGAGGGGTTAACCTCTTTGGGGATAACTGAGATAACCGCTTGTCTCTAGGAATGGGGAAAGTCATCTTCCCTCTCACAAGAATTAAACAGGTGAAGCAGAGTGGGGGATAACTGTGTCCGAAATGTTTGGTAAAAATCAATGTTGAAACCGTCTGGGCCTGGAGATTTGCCCGGTTTCATATCCTTGATAGTGCTAATAACCTCCTGAGATGTGATAGGTACTTCTAATTTTAATTTGGTGTCCTCATCCAACTTAGGAAGGAGGATCCCACTCAGATACGTTTGTATCCCTTATGGAGAATCCAGTCACTCAGGGGCCCTGAAGTATAAATCAGAGTAAAACTTCTTAAAAGCTTCTGCCATTTTCTTAGAGGTAAATTGCGTGGTAGTTATTCCTCCCTACCCTGTGGTTAAAATTTTTTTTTAAACCGATCTATCCGCCTGGTCCCTGCGTAGCCGAAAGGCAAGCAGTCTGCTTGCTTTGTTGCCACGTTCATAGTACTTTTGATTTAAATACCTTAACTTGCCCTCCATTTGTGAATCAATAAGATTCTGGAAGTCCTTCTTGACACTAATTTAGCTAGATTCTCTTTAGTTCTGTGTTGTTTATGCTCTTTTTCTAACTGTTCCAATTGAAATTCCAGAGCTAGTTGTTTCTCCTTTCTTAGTTTTTTTAGTCTGAAGGCGTATGATGTTACTTCTCCCCATATTACCGCTTTAAGACCATCCCAATACCATTTTGGCCCCGGTTCATCCACCTCGTTATGCTGCTGATATTCCTGTATAGCCCTTCCTATTTGCTCCTGAAAATCCTGTCTACCCAGGAGAGAGGAATTCAATTTCCAAGAGGTTCGCCTCCCCCAGTCCCCCAGTTGTATTTTCAGGGTGACCTCCGCGTGGTCCAAGACCACCCTGGGGTGAATGGAACAATCCTTCACCCTGTGCATGTCCTCATTACCACATAAAAAATAGTCCAAATGGGAATAGGAGTCATTAGGGGTAGAGTAAAAAGTGAAGTCCTTGGACGTCGGATTCAACTCCCTCCAGATATCCACTAATGCCAGCTTCTGCATCCTTCCCCTTACCACCTTACTCATTTGTTTGTCCATTTTACTATTTTGTGAGGAATGATCCAGTCTAGGATTAATGACACAGTTCCAGTCCCCACCCAGTATTAACATACCCTCTCCTCAACCCGCAATTTTGTTAAAAAGAGTCCTGTCCCGCCAAGGCTTGGAGAGACAGGAAACGAATCCTCAGGATCATGGGAGCAGCAGCAAGGGGAAGGGAGCTGCATGTCATTATCCACCTAGGGACGAATGACCTGGCTGAGAATGGGATCAGAGCAGTGCAACAGGAGTTTGTGGAGTTGGGGAGGGGCCTTAGACAAGCAGCACACATGGTAACTTTCTCGGAAGTGCTACCTGTCTATGGCATGGATGAGACTAGGGCACTCCGCACCACGGGATTCAATGACTGGTTGAAAAGCTGGTGCAGAGCTCAGGGATTTGGCTTCATTGGGGACTGGGGCTCCACGTGGAGGGATGCAGGCCTATACAGGCGCGATGGTCTGCATCTATCCTGGAGGGGAACTAGGATCCTAGGTGATAGGTTTAAATGCTTCAATGGCAAGCAATTAAACTAGCCAAGGGGGGGAGGCACTGAAGAGGAATAGGGAAATCCTAGCCCTCCCCCCCCAAAAAAAATCAGGGTAATCAGTGAGGTAAACACCAAGATAGAGCAGTCGATAGGGAGATGGGTAGGGGTAAATGGAGAAAAAGACAAAGGCAGTAGGGACAGGGATTGGGCAAAAAGAAATAAGGCCATAAAAAAATGGAGGGTAATGAGTACCAATGCCCGTAGTCTAGGTAAAAAGCTCCCTGAAATGGTGGCCTTGATGGAAGAGGGATGCCTGGATATTGTGGCAGTCACAGAAACATGGTACACAGAGAACCATGACTGGGATGTCAACATACCAGGGTACACAATCTACAGGAGGGACAGGGAGGGAAGAAGAAGAGGAGGAGGAGGAGGAGTAGCTCTCTATGTAAGGGAAGGGATCAAAGCAACATAACTAAAGGGTAAACAGGGAGGAGAGGAGGCACTGTGGGTCACCCTTGGGACTGGAAATGGCTCCACAATCCGCACAGGGGTTGTATACAGACCCCCGTCTCGGGGGAGGAAATGATAGAAGGCACCCTTGGGATAGCAGAGAAAGGGGAGATATTGCCGATGGGGGACCTGAATATGCCAGATGTTGACTGGAGCACCTTTGCTGCAGCCACAACCAAGAGCAGGGCCATTCTCGATGCCCTACAGGGAGCATGCCTCACACAACTAGTTTTGGAACCCACTCGGGAGAGAGCAATCTTAGACCTGATACTCCCAAATGGGGATGGAGAGAGGATCTCAGATCTTGAAGTGGGTAGCCATCTGGGAACAAGTGACCACCAGTGTGGTTCACGATAAACTTCGCTGTAGAGTCAAGCCACACAAAAGTGAAGGTACTGGACTTCAGGAGAGCTGATTTTGCCAAAATGGGAGAGTGCCTCAGAAAAGCACTAGCAAACAGGCAAGAAGGTGGGGTAGAGCAATAAGGGGGAAACATCAAAACCGCCATCACAGAGGCGACAAGCCTTTGTGTGAAGCAAATAAACAAATCAAAATGAAAGAAAAAAACACTATGGTTCTCAAAAGAAGTGGCAGGGAAGATAAGGGAGAAAAAGACAGCATTCAGGAGGTATAAGGAAACACAAAAGGAGCAGGACAGAGAACTGTACCAGTTAAAGCAGAAGGAAACGGGTAAGGCAGTCAGAATAGCAAAGGCCCAAACCGAGGAAAAGATAGCCAACTCGGTTAAGAAGAGGGATAAAACCTTTTATAGGTACATTAGGGACCAAAGAAAGACTAAGGTAGGGATACTGAGGCTGAACAAAGAGAAAGGTAGTTGGGCAGAGAGCGACAGTGAAAAAGCAGGGATACTGAACAAATACTTCTGCTCAGTATTCACAATGGAAAAGCAGGGGGAAATACCTAATCCGGTCAATAGAAGCACTCTGGATAGGGGGGTTGATATTAGTCCTTTCACAGAAGAAATTTCTGAAAGAACTCTTAAAATTGAAAGTGGATAAAGCAATGGGGCCTGATGGGGTTCACCCCAGAATTCTAAAAGAACTAAGGGAAGAACTAGTAACACCACTGACTACCCTTTTTAATAAATCATGGGAGGATGGTGTGGTACCTGAGGACTGGAGGAGGGCGGATGTGATTCCCCTTCACAGAAGTGGGAGCAAGACAGGCAGGAAACTACAGACCTGTCAGTTTCACCTCAGTGGTAGGGAAAATGATTGAATCACTTCTGAAGAAAAGAATTGTTGAGTACCTAGAGGCCAGTGGGGCACAGGACCCAAGGCAGCATGGATTCACAGTGGGAAGGTCATGTCAGATAAACCTAATTGATTTCTTTGACTGGGTGACCAAAGCAGTACACCAGGAAGGGGCTGTGGACATGGCCTACCTAGACTTTAGCAAGGCATCTGACACAGTCCCGCACAAAAGATTAATAAACAAATTAGCCAGCCTGGGAGTGGGTCCCAGGGTGGTAGCCTGGGTAAAACACTGGTTGGGATAGCAGGACACAGTGGGTAATAGTAAATGGAGTCCACAGTGAAGAAAGGAGGATTACTAGTGGAGTACCGCAGGGTTCAGTACTGGGGCCGGTCCTTTTTAATGTCTTCATAAGTGACATTGCAGAGGGACTGGAAGGGAAATTATGCCTCTTTGCAGATGACACGAAGATCTGCAACAGGGCTGATACACAAGGTGGGGTGGAAAGGATGAAAAGGGACTTGGCAAGGTTGGAGGAATGGTCAAATGTATGGCAGCTTAGATTCAATGAAAAGAAGTGCAAGTAATGCACCTGGGAAACAAAAACCCAGGGGAAGAGTACACAATGGGGGGTGAGATACTGACAACAACAAAATGGAAAGGGACCTGGGGTAGTCATATCAGACGACCTAAAGGTGGGCCAGCAATGTGAGAAGGCAGTAAGGAGGGCTGGGGGGATACTGGGATGCATAGGGAGAGGCATCACCAGTAGAAAACAGGAAGTTGTTGGCCCTCTGTACAGACAGTTGGTAAGACCACATCTGGAGTACTGTGTACAGTTCTGGAGACCCCATCTCCGCAAAGACATAGACAAGGTGGAGGCTGTCCAGAAGAGGGCAACCAAAATGATGCAGGGTCTGCATCAGAAGACATATGAAGAAAGACTAAAGGAACTAAAGATGTACAGCCTCGAGGAAAGGGGGGACATGACAGAAACGTTCAAATACTTCAAGGAAATCAACAAAGTCCAAGAAGGTAGCATCTTTCAGAAAAAGAGATGTGCAAAAACAAGGGGGCACAATTTAAAGATGGGGGGATGGCTCAGAGGTAATGTGAGGAAGTATTTCTTCACAGAGAGGGTTGTGGATACATGGAACAGCCTTCCTGAGGAGGTCGTAGAGTCAAAAACAGTGGGGAAATTCAAGAATGCATGGGACAGACATAAGGCAATTCTAGTGGGGGGGGTAGGAGGAAGTAGGCTCTTGGTTGACTAGGATCTGCAGCTTATCCGTTAGGTAGGGAAATGGGCAGACTAGGTGGGCCAAGCGGTCTTTATCTGCCATCAAATTCTATGTTTCTATGTTAATAGAACATTGGGTCATCACTGTTGGGGACATAGATGTTCACAAAATGCAATTTCTGTTAAAATAACTGTCCTGTTAACAAGACTCCCCTCCCATTCTCTAAAGTATTCACTTTCACTATTTCTAGTGGAATATTCTTCCGGATCAATATCGCAACCCCGGTTTTCTTCCCTGAGATACATGAAGAGCAAATCACCTTACCAACCCAAGATTGTCTGAGTTTTGCATGTTCTACGTCTGACAATCTTGTCTCCTGCAAAAAACAGATGTCAACCTGGAGTTGGTTTAAATAACGAAGTATTTTTGTCCTCTTAATAGGCAAATTAAAACCTTGTACATTCAGGGATATAATCTTTATTGAACCCATTTATGGTCCCTTTGTGACAACCCAAGTTGCACTCCGTCCTTTCCCATAAACCTTTCTTTCCACTGAAGCCCTACCAATTTCTGTAAGCAATCTTTTCTGACTATTGTAGTACACCACATATTAACAAGTTTACGTGCAACCACTGCATATGACTCTAAAATATAAACTTTTGCAAACATAGCAAAACAAACACTGAACTGTAGAACTGGGGAAAAAAAAACACAATTAATGAAATACAGTTTTTGTACTTCCTAGGTGTTATAGATGGAACCCCACCTAAGGATAGGGGTGTGTAGTTCACGCTACAATACCTGTATTACAGCAGGTCTGATCTGAAAGGATCAGGTGAAATGTCAGATGTCACTCTGAGGTGCAACTATGTGCTGCGGTGTCAAATAAGGAAACCAATGTCTTGGGTTGGGGGGGGGGAGTGCTCTACCACAAACTCTTTGTGGGCTGTATCTGACCAGCAATCTTAGTGATGAGGGGAGTGGAAAAAAGAAAAGAAATAAAAGGGAAGAAGGGGGGGAATCCATTAAGAGGAGCCCCTAAAACTTAGGAAGGCACCAAGGGGAAATATTATTCCTCTAAACCCCCATTCAACCACATGTAGGCAGCTCATCCTTATATTGTCAGATGTTCGACCAGCTAAGCATTCATAGCTTTGCCTTCCCCTCTGAACCCTGCAATTAGGTATTACATTCCCCATTGAGAGTGGAAATCAACTTCCTATAATCCCCACCCCTCGCTCGTACTTCTGCCCAAGTAACTCATGTAGCAGGGTAAATCCCGCCCTATACCAATTAACAGGAATTGACCATATTTAATACGAGTTAAGTGTTGGAAGTCCACCCAATTAAGGTGCTAGCCCATCCACAAATCTGTGGTGAAAAAGAATCATCTCTCTCCTCAAGATTCTACACACCAAGACACAATCCCGTCAGGTCTGGCTGCCCCTAGGGACATCCATATCTTCCTGTGTGAGTACACCATCTCGAGTCATTATCTCCTGTAGCTCTTGGCCCAAGTGCGATGGCCAGGAGACTGCTGTGGACTGGAATTGCTTGGGCTTCCCCACCCTGCGCCAAGCCGCTCAGGAGATTTCAAATTCCAGGATGTCCGCATGTAGATCTGGGCAGTGTAGGCCTAGCTGCCGCAAGGTTTGCGCTGCTTCTCTAAGGAAGTCAAACATCTGTGGGACTTTCTCCGTGTGTATCCTGAGCCAAGTCGGGTAGTAAAGCTGGATTTTCACCTTCTTTTCCCTGGCTTGCTTGATGACCTCTCGAAATTGTCTCCGCTTGTCATTTAACAGGTCTGAGACGTCTTGATCGAAAAATTTTTGACGGTCCTGGAAATTCAGCATCCACGCCATTATGGAACGGGGTCGAGCTGCCTGATCCCTTGGTTTCTGGGCCAAAGAATGGTGCACTCGCTCTATGAGGAGGGGGGTGCTTTCTGGAATTAGCAGAATGTCCCGTAATATATGTGTGACAAAGTCCTCCATATTTTTGAATGACTTTTCCAGGTCCTCTGGGACTCCATAAATTCTAAAACTATTTCTGCAGGTTCTGTTCTCCTGATCATCTATTTTGTTCTGCATTTCTCTCTCCCACGCCAAAAGGTACAAAATGGCTCTATCATGCTGACTGGTGGAGTCGGCTAAGTTCCCAATTGCATTTTCAGCCACCGTAGTACGAGTTTCAACTTTTTTCATATCAGCTCGCAGGTCGGCTACCGAAGACTCCACCTGATATAAGGTCTTAATGATACTGTCTAATTTGGTCATAATCGTATGTTGGTCACCAAGATCGAAGTTTTCCTTGGAGTCAGCGATACTGGAGACTGGGGATCCCAGTCTAGACGCTGAGAGAAGGCCTGGATTTCTTTAGCGGTCCATCATGTTTTTAATGCGCCCTGTATGGGTGGGCTTCCCCTTCGTTTTATTTGTAGTCATCGCCAAAAAGATGGTTTGCCTTGTTGATACAAGTAAATAAAAAACTGTTTTAGCTGTTTTTTATAGATTAATTGGTGAGCGGCCCCCGAAGCACCCGAACTATACAGCTACCCCCGTCGTAACATCACCGAAATGGAGAATCCCTTTCAGAAAGGTTTTGGATACCTCCAACTGAGTTAATGTTTTGCCAGTCACTGGAGTGTGGTAGGCAGAAATGGCAGACAAGTGGACCTTTGGAGTAGAATAACACAGCCCAAGGTCGGACAGGTGCAGCATGTACTCCAAGACATGTGGAACCGGGCATTTGAAGGGGTCCCAACCCTTAGATGTAGCCCACATTAAAAATCTCTTCCATTTCATGGCACAAGCGGATCTCATGGATGGTTTTCTAGCCTCCACCAGAACCTGAGCCACTCTGGAAGAGACTCCAAACCGCAAGGCAGCTATGTCAGCAGGTGCCACACGTGAAGGTGAAAGGATTTGAGGCCTGGATGGACCAGGGTGCCCTGTTCCTGAGTCAGAAGGTCCTGGCAGATGGGTTGAGGAACAGGAGGTTCAACCATCAACTGCTGAAGCAGAGAGAACCAGACTTGCCAAGGCCAGTTGGGGGCGATCAGGATCATGTGTGCCCACTCTGCCTGCAGTTTCAGTAGCACTCTCTGCACCAGAAGAAAGGAAGGGAAGGCATACAAGAACCTTCCCATCCAACAAAGAAACAGCATGTCTCACCAGAAAGCAACATGCCCTGGAATGAACAAGCAGAAACTGGGTAGTTTTACATTGTATGGGGAGGCAAACAGATCTAGGTCTGGCCGGCCCCAAAGCTCGAAGATTTCTTCTACCACTGACTCTCTCAGTTCCCACTTGTGAGTTCTGGCTTGGATGTGGCTGAGACTGTCTGCTAGGACATTCTGAATGCCCAGGATGTGCACTGCCTAGAGATGAAGGCTGTGTTGGACTGCCTAAAACCATACATGCATCACCTCCCACACATAAGGGGTATGAGCGCGTTCCTCCTTGCTTGTTCAGGTACCAGATCATGCACATGTTGTCCATCTGGATCATGAGCGATCCTGGTCTGAGGAAGGGCTGGAAGGCCTGTAGGGCATACAGCACTGCTCTCATCTCTAGCACATTGATGTGTAGAGAGAGTTCTGTCTGAGACTAGGACCCCTGCATCCTGTGATCTCCTAATGAGTTCCCCAACCCAGCCCAGATGTGTCCATTGTCAGGGTCTGGGTGGGGGGTGGAGGCTGAAAAGGAAACCTCTGTTGAGGTTGTTCAGATCCTACCACCAAAGGAGATCTCGGGCCATAGGGTTGGAGACCAAGATCATCTGATCCCACTGTACCCGAAGTGTCTACTGTGTGACCCACATGTGTAGCCTGGGCAGTTGAACAGTTGGGATGGCTTCTGCTGCTATGAGACCCAATAGGCGTAGGACCAATCTTGCTGTAGTCCGATGCTGGATGGCCACAAAGTTGGCCTGCCTTTGCAGAGTTTCCACTCTGCCCAGTGGAAGGAATGCTCATCACTGAACCGTATCCAGCACAGCCCCTATGAATTGAAGGTACTGTGACAATAATAGGTGGGACTTGGGATAATTCACTGTGATGCCCACCTGGTTGAAAAGATGCAGAGTAGCAGACAGGGAGGCTACAAGACTGCCCCTTAACAGGGCCAACAGGAGCCAGGCATCGAGGTACGGGAACACATGGATGCCCTGACGGTGCAACGCCCCAGCCACCACTGCCAGGCACTTCGTGAACACCCTGGGTGCCGACAAAAGGCCAAAGGGGAGAGCTTTGAACTGAAAATGCTCCCCCTGGAACACAAATCTGAGGAAGCAGCAGTGGGATGGAAAAATGGGGATATGCAGGTAGGCATCCTGCATATCCAGAGTACAAAGCCAGTTTCCCTGGTGTAGCAAAGGAAGGAGACCTGGAAGGGTCAGCATGCAGAACCTCTCATACTCCACGTACAGATTCAGGTTGCTCAGGTCCAGGATCAGTCGGAGGTCACCTGTCTTTCTGGGAACCAGGAAGAAGTGGGAGTAGTATCTCCTGCCTTCCTGGGTCTGAGGAACAGTCTCTATGGCTGCTTTTCTTAGCGGAGTTTCAATTTCCTCTCTGACTAGATGGATGTGTCCCAGAGGATACTGAGAGTGATCGGGGGAGGTTCTGGAGGTATCTCTAGAAATTCTATTGTGTGACCTTGGGTGATTAGTTGAAGTACCCACAAGTCTGATGTGATCGCCTCCCAACCCGGTAGGTGGTTTGCGAACATTCCCCCTATTGGTTCCTCCTGAACTGGCAATGGAGGCAGGAGGGCCTGTCACGAGTCAGAAGGGAATTTGGGGGGTGCCACCCCGAGGCTCTCTGGGATTTTGCTGGGGAAGGGGCTGCACCTGCCGTGGAAGCCTGACATTTGTTCTGATGTTGGTTGGGTTGCTGCTTCTGTTGGCACCTTTGCTGCTGATGAAAGGGCTGCTTAGGCTTGTTGGGAGGCTTATACATGAACTGGACAGAGCGTAAGGCTTTGCCCTTGTCCTGTAAGTCCATGATGATGTCCCTGACATCACTCCGAAAAGAATCAGTCCCCTGAAAGGGGCGTCTTGAATTGCCGATTGGACTTCGGGTGCCAATCCGGAAATCCTCAGCCATGAGTGTCTATGGAGGCTTACGGCAGTCGCCATACCCCAGGCAGAAGCATCCACCACATTGTAGGTAGCTCACAGGGCATGACGGCTGGCTGACCTTGCTGTTCTGACCATGTGAGCAATGTCTGTCTTGAGTTCTGAGTCAGGTAGAGCCTCAATTTTTGACTCCAACTGGCCCAGAATGGATTTTTGGTAGACCACAATATGGGTCACACAGTTAAGGGCTCGAAAGGCCAGTGTAAAGAACGAATAGAACTTATGTCTGAATTGGTCTATCTGCCTCGACTCCTTATCTGGAGGTGAGGTGCTCAGGTGTTTGGGTTTGGCAGAATGGTCATGAGAAGCACTGATGACCACGGAATCAGCTTTCGGATGGACGCTGAGGTGGTCCTTGCCTTCAGGAGTGCGGTGGAGACTATCAGCCTTTCTGGAAACTGCTGTCAGAGAAGAAAAAATTACCATAGTAATCTTGTTTCTTCCAAAGGAATCTTACTGTATTTCGACTTCTGCAGTATGGTCTCACCATAAGACCGCCCTGGAGCCGAAATGGTTAATAGAACCTTTGCTAATCATGGAATGTTAGGCTCCAGCTCAGTTTTCAAACCACTATCCCTGATAAACATTCTGCAACCGTCAGATTCTTATGCAGCAAACTTCATAATTAGCTATCTAAACTATACTAATAGTTAAATAAACAACACCGAACACCAACTATTCCCCTTTATGTAAAAATGAGGGCAACACTAAGACTCGAGTCACTAAGCCCAATAAAGAAACACTCATAGGTTTAAACAGCATGAACAGCTGTGTTGCAGTGCCCATAGGTTCTAGCAGGGGAGGTAGGGTGGGAGCTCAGAATACAGTAAGATTCCCTTGGAAGAAACAAGATTACTATGGTAAGTAATTTTGCCTTCAAACCCCAAGAAATCTTACTATATTCTGACTTCTGCAGACTACCCAAGCAGTACCTTTGGAGGAGGTTAGAGAACCTATTTAGGAAACAGACTCTTCAGTACTGCTGTGCCAAACCTGGCAGCACTTTTGGCCTGGGTGTCCAGGCTGTACTGCTTGGTAAAGGTGTGAACTGTTTTCCAGGTAGCTGCTTTGCATATTTCTAACAAAGGGATATCTCTCGCAGCTGCTATAGAAGCAGCTGTACCCTTTGTAGAGTGGGCCCTAAGGCCTACAGGAGGCTCTTTACCCACTTTGCTGTAGCAAAATTGGATACAGGCAACAATCTAGTAAGCAATGGTCCTCTCTAAGGTGGGTTTGCCCTTCCCTACTTCTCCATAGGTCAGGAAGAGCTGGATTCTATTCTGCCTGTATCCCTTCATGTGATCCAAGTAGTAGCTTACAGCTCTCTTGACATCAAGACTATGCAGTCTTCGTTCTTCCGAACTGTAATGATCGGTGAAGAAGACTGGCAAGGTCATGGACTGACTAAGGTGGAAGTCTGAGACCACCTTAGGGAGGAATTTCATATTAGTCCTAAGGACCACCTTGTTCCTGTGGACTGCTATGTAATCTGGCTCTGTGAACAAAGCCTGGAGCTCAGTGATCCTCCTGGCTGAGGTGATGGCTACCAGAAACACGGTTTTCCATGTCACGTACTTGAGCTCTGCTCAGGACATGAGTTTGAATGGTGGTTGCATTAGCTGGCCAATGCATATGTTAAGGTGCCATGCAGGAGTGGGTTCCCTGTGAGGAGGGGGCAAGTGCAGTAGGCCCTTGAAAAATGTCCTGAATACCTAGTTGGCAGCCAGGGATGCCCCTTTTCTAGCAGAGAGGTCTGCAGAGACAGCTGCTAAGTGTACCTTAAGGGTGGTAGGCCGCAGGCCCAGGGAATGCAAGTGTGCCAGATAGTCCAAGACTACTAATAAGCCCGCCTGGCGGTGGTCAATCTGGCTCTGTCCGCACCAAACAGAAAACCTCTTCCATTTAGACGAGTAGGTCTTTCTAGTGGAAGATTTTCTAGATACCCTGAGGACCTCTAACACCCCTTCTGAGAGGTGTAGGTCAGCATATTCTAGGTCCTCAAGAGCCAAGCTCTGAGTCTGAGGGACTGGAGATTGGGGTACAGGACTCTGCCATGGGAGGAGGTCAGTAGGTTGTGCTTCCTGGGCAGGGAGATTGGTTTGGAGATTGACCAGGTCAGTAGCAGTGAGTACCAAGGCTGCCTGGAGCAGTCTGGAGCAATGAGGATCATTGTTGCTGGCTGAACCCTGAGCTTGTTCAGTACTCTGAGCAGCACGGGAAATGGGGGAAAGGCATATAGAAACTTCCCTGTCCAATCCATCAGAAGTGCATCCAGAGGCACTGTGCCTAGTGCAGGAGGCCTGCAACAGTACAGTGGCAGTTGGTGATTGTCTGGAGCTGCGAATAGATACACCTCTGGGGTGCCACACCTTCTGAACACCACTTGCAGGATCTGCCTGTTTAGTGACCACTCATGGTGGTTCTGGTTGATCCTGCTGAGGGCATCTGATAGGACATTGTCCTTCCCTGGGAGATGAACTGCTGAGAGGGAGATTCCCAGGGAGTAAGCCAGGTTCCATACCTTCATGGCTTCTGTGCACGGGAAGGGGGGGAATACCTTGTGCCTCCTTGCTTGTTGATGTAGTATACTGTGGTTGTATTGTCTGTCTTGACTTGAACCACTTTGCCCTGCAGCATTGAAGTGAAGGACTGAATGCCCAAACAGACTGCCCTGAGTTCCAACAGGTTTATGTGAAGCACAGACTCCTGCTGTAGCCAGGTACTGTGGGCAGTATGCTCCCCTAGGTGGGCACCCCATCCTAGAAGGAAGGCATCTGTTGTCAAGACTGCTGCTGGTGGCAGTTGGAGGAAAGGCACACTTTCCCTGAGGTTGTCCTTTTCCTGCCACCATTGCAGAGCTTGAAGCAGGGTTCTTGTGACTAGTACCATCTTTGAGACCAGTGAGCCCTGAGGTGGAACTGAATGTCCCTCATCTGAAATATTGAACACTGTTGCTGTTGATGCAGCCATGTGACCTAGCAACGGAAGAAAATGTCTTGCTGGTCAGGGGGTAGGAAGCTGAAAAGAGTCTGCCAGCTGTACCAAGCTGTCTACCCTTCCCTGAGGGAGGAAGACTCTTCTTGTCAGATTATCAAGTTCCACCCCTATAAACTCCAGGAGTTGAACTGGTGTTAGCACTGACTTTTTTTCTGGTTTACCAGGAATCCCAGTGTACCCAGGGTATCCTGACTGATGGTCAGTGCTTTTCTTACCTGCTGAGGGGACTGACCTACCACCAACCAGTCGTCCAGGTATAGGAAGACTGTAACCCCCTGTCTCCTTAGGTGTGCCACCACTATTGCTAGGCACTTGGTGAACGCTCTTGGAGCAGATGTCAGGCCGAAAGGCATGGCCTTGAACTGGTAGTGTCCTGATGGCAATCTGAACCTGAGGTACTTTCTGTGTGATTGTCTGATGGAACTACTGAAGTTGGCATCCTTTAGGTTCAGAGATGCCAGCCAATCTCCCTTCCTGAGTGTAGGGAGAATGTAGCCAGAGTGACCATTTTGAACCTTAGCTTTGTCAAATGTTTGCTTAAGTGTCTGAGATCCAGTATAGGTCACCACTCCCCTGTTTTCTTTAGAGTGAGGAAGCACCTTGAGTAGAGACCCCTTCCTTGCTGGACCAAAGGAATTGGCTGTACTGCTTTGTCCAGAATCAATTTTGCTGCTACTTCCTCCTCCAACAGAGTTGCCTATGCTAGGCTGGCAGGTCTGAAAAGTGTTGCCCTCAGTTTGGGAAGAACTTTGAAATTGAGTGCAAGCCCCTGGCCCACTACCTCCAGGGTCCCCTTGTCTGTGGTGATGGATTCCCAAGCCTGGAGGTAGTGAGCCAGTCTGCCTCCTACCTCTCGGGGGTCTGCTTGGCTTGTGTACTTTGCTGAGTGCTGGGGTCAGCCCTGCTGCTGCCTCTTCGTCCTCTGCCTCTGAAGTACCCTCTCTGTGGCTAGTAGGCTGGTGATGCCTGAGCCTGGAAGAAGGCCCTGTAGTGGGTTTTACCCCTGCCCCCTTTTCCCTGATACTTCTGAGGTGTTGCTGCCTTCTCTTTTGTAGCAGCACTCTTATAGGCCACTTTATATTCATCCATCTTCTTCGTGTAAGCCTCTGTTTGCTTACTGAAGAGAGGTGTAGGCTCACAAGGGAAGTCTAATGTCTTTGTCTGTGAGTCCTTTGACAAATTGGTAGCCCTGAGCCAGGCAAATCTCCTGAGAGACACTGAGGTTGCCATTTGCCTGGCAGCAATGTCAGTTGCATCCACCACCATCCGAAACTGGCATTTAGAAGCTTCTATGCCCCTTTTTGCAGCTTCGGATAGGTCTGAAGCCATGGGTCCAGGGCAAGCCTTAGTTATTTCCAAAACAGTGTTCCAGAGGCTCTTTTGGTATTTGGACACATACACCATGTAGGTTGCTTATCTAATAGCCAGAGAAGTACCCAAACATGATTTCTTGGCCACAGAATCCAATTTCCTGGAATCCTTTTCTGGCGGATGTGATGCCAGGGGAATCCCTGCTTTATCACATGCAGCAGCCTGCATCACCCCTTCATAACTGGGATGCCCAAAAAGGAATTCTACTCCAGACTTGGCCACCCAGTACTTTCTATCCATCCTCTTGTCCACTGGGGGAATGGAAGTGGGGGTCTGCAAAATCTTGGAAGCCTGTCTCTTCAAGGACTTGTGGATGGGCAACAACAGCCTTTTTGTTGCTGGCACATCCATCATTTCCATATAGTCTGGTTCCTCTTCCTCCTCTGTGGATTCTTGGGTGGAAAGGTCCAGAGTTGGTGCCACTTGCTTCATAAAAGCCAAGTGAGATGAAAAATACTCAGCTCTCTTCTCAGGAGATTCAGGACGGTGAGGATCAGGGATACTTCTGGTTCAAGAGGATCCCCATAATCTTCATCCTCATCATCCCCTTCCACATAAACCTCAGTAAACCGTTCAAGTGAACCGGGAACCAAGGAAGAACCCAGGTCCTGAACCGAGGACTGCAAACCTGGGTGCTGATCCGGAACTGCAGTGCCAGTTTGCAGCGCCTGAAGAACACTTATAGCACAAGCTATAGTTCCTGGGTTTGGAACTGCCAGAATCATTGGTTGCGGTTCCTTAACTGAGTGCTTTTCCTTCTTTTTCTCAGAAGAACTTGCCGGTTCAGAGGCAGTGTCTGCGGTTCTCTTTTTACCTGAGGAACCTTCATCCTGGTAGGAGGGTTGTTCAACTGGTTCCTTGAGTTTCTCCTTCTGAGAGGAGGTAGTTTCATCCGCAGCCGGGTCATCAGCCTCCTCGGACATTTTTTCCCTAAGTCAGTTCAAACGCCTATCATGCGTCGACTGAGGAAAATTCTTACAGATTTCACAATCTGCCTTAAGGTGGTCAAACCCCAGACAGACAACACAAACTAAGTAAGGATCAGCTTTAGCAAACGGTTCCCCACATTCTGTACAATGCTGAAAACCCGTTGGGCCGGTTCTTTTCTTGGGTAGTGACACAACCAGCGAAAAAAAACCTAAAAGTTGGTTTTATGTGAGCCCAAATCACACACAAAAAAGAATATCTTTCAACCTTTTTCTTTTCTTTTTTTTTTAGCGCGGTCAGTTTAGCGATCGAAGATAGAGAACCCAGAATTATCACTGTTTCTTTCAAAATATAATAACTGGCCCAAGAAGGTTCAAATGTAAAAATTCAACTTTAAAAAGTATAAATAAATGTTCGGTTTCTTCCCGGGCAGAAAAAACGAGAAAATAAAATCTTCAAGAAAAATGAAGGAGGGCTCTCCGAGGCATCTGCACTAGGCAAGAGAAGTAAATAATCTGACGGTTGCAGAATGTTTACCAGGGACAGTGGTTTGAAAACCAAGCTCAAGTCTAACATTCCATGATTAGCAGAGGTTCTATTAACCATTTCGGCTCTGGGGCAGTCTTATGGTGAAACCATACTGCAAAAATCAGACTACAGTAAGATTTCCTGGGGTTTGAAAACGGCTGCTTCCAGATAGTGGAGGCCAAGTCCTCATGGGGGCCTATCCACGGGGGAATGAGTGTTGGAGACTGATCCATTAGGCTGAGGTGCTCAGCAAGCCTCTGACATTGGGGATCTTGTTCCTCGGTCTTCCAGTCATATGCCTCCTGAATCTTTCCGAGGAGCTCCATCAGGGAAGGGTCCTCTGGAGGAGTATTACATCAATAAGCAGGGTGGGGCGCATTCTTACCCTCTGTGCAGAGAAGCCATGAGAGTGTGGGAGTGGTGCCTCGAGCACGATGCTCTGATCTAGACAGTCTACCTGCCAGAAGTCCAGAATGATCTGGTGGATCACCTCAGCAGAACAGAGATGGATCTGCACGAATGGTTTCTCGCCCCGGACGTCAAGCAGTCGCTCTTCAATGAGTGGGGCAATCCGGACCAAGACCTTTTTGCATCCCCAATCAGTGCAAATCTGACTCTATTCTGCTCCAGCAATCCAGAAACTGGCATTTTCTGCCAGGATGTATTTAGACTGTGGTGGACAAGACACTTTCTGTACGCATTTCCTCCTCTTCCATTAATTCAGAAGGTGCTGCTCACATTGGAGGCACAGGAGGGCAAAATGGTTCTCATTGTCCCATACTGGCCTTGACAGATATGGTTTCTATTGATCAACAGATTGTTGGAAGTCCCTCTGAGGCAACTTCCTCTACAAATGGACCTTCTAACACGGGTACCACACAAAAGATTAATATGCAAGTTAGCCAGCCTGGGAGTGGGTCCCAAGATGGTAGCCTGGGTAAAAAAAATTGGCTACAGAACAGGACACAGAGGGTAATAGTAAATGGAGTCCACTCTGAAGAAAGGGGGGGTTACTATTGGGGTATCGCAGGGTTCGGTTCTAGGACCGGTCTTCTTCAATGTCTTCATAAGTGGCATTGCAAAGGGACTGGAAGGAAAAGTATGTTTCTTTGCAGATGACACAAAGATCTGCAACAGGGTTGATAGACAAGGTGGGGTGGAAAGCATGAGAAGGACTTTGGCAAGGTTGGAGAAATGGTCAAATGTATGGCAGTTTAGAATCAATACTAAGAAGTGCAAGTAATGCACCTGGGAAACAAAAACCCAGAGGAAGAGTACACTATGGGGGGATGAGATACTAACAACAACAAAAATTGAAAGGGACCTGGGGGTAGTCGTATCAGATGACCTAAAATGGGCAAGCAATGTGAGACGGCAGTAAGGAGGACTGGGGGATACTGAGATGCATAGGAAGAGGCATCACCAGTAAGAAAACAGGAAGTTGTTATCCCTCTTGTACAGACAGCTGGTAAGACCCCATCTGGAGTACTGCATGCAGTTCTGGAGAGCCAGTCTCTGCAAGGACATAGACAGGATGGAAGCAGTCCAGAGGAGGGCAACTAAAATGGTGCAGGGTCTGCACCAGAAGACATATGAAGAGAGACTTAAGGAGCTTAATATGTATACCCTCGAGGAAAGGAGGGACAGGGGGACATGATAGAAACTTTCAAGTACCTAGAGGGAATCAATAAAGTCCAAGAGGGTAGCATCTTTCAGAAAAAGAGGTGTGCAAGAACAAGGGGGCACAATTTGAAGATAGAAGGGGGATGGCTCAAAGGTAATGTGAGGAAGTATTTTTTTCACAGAGAGGTTTGTGGATGCATGGAATGGCCTTCCTGAGGAGGGTGTGGAGTCAAAAAAAACAGTGGGGGAATTCAAGAATGCATGGGACAGACATAAGGCAATTCTAGGGGTTAGAGGTAGGAGGAATTAGGCTGCTGGTTAACGAGGATCTGCAGCTTATCCATTAGGTAGGGAAATGGGCAGACTGGGTGGGCCAAGCGGTCCTTACCTGCCATCAAATTCTGTGTTTCTATGTTTCTATTCCCTCGGTTTAGGATCGTCCGGAATAGGGGACTCGTAACCCGAGCCAGATGGTGTGGTGTCTGACTCTGATTCTGATGTCAGACTCTCATGAGATGATCTCGCCCTAGAGGGTGGAGTTTGATGACCACTTGGGGTTCCCTGGGACGGTCGGATAGAGTAACATTCTCATGAGACCTGCCAGAGGTCGAAGGTCGAGACTCCGCTGACAAGAGAGATCTGTCTGCTCTGAGTGAACCATCGAAGGAGCAGCTGCCAGCCGACGTCTGTCGAGCTCGGAGGCCAACTGCATTCTGACCTTGTTCCACCAGGAGCGTATCATCGCCTGCAAGTCTGCCTGAGGCTGGGGTGGTGGAGGCATTTGGAAATCGTGAGCATACCCTGGCAAGGGGTAACCCGGCATAGAGTAATGAGTCATCGTGTACCCTGACATTGGGTACCCCGGCATTAGACAGCCTGGTGTTTGATAGCCCAGCATTTGGTACCTGTGCGTCGTGTAGCCTGGTGTCGGGAACCCTGGTGATGGATAACCCATGGAAGGGTAATGCGGCGCCGGGTAGCCTGGTGTTGGATAGCTCTTCGGAGGGCCCATTGGAGGAGCCAAGGGACCTGGCTGAAGACCCGACAGAGGGACCGAGGTGCCTGGTTGAGGACCCAACAGTGGAGCCGAGGGACATGGCTGTGGGCCCGATGGCACATTGTCTGGACTAGGCAGTGAAAGATCCGGCATCGGACCTCCAGGAAGGAGCGGCATCATCACCGAAGGGCGGAAGGTTCCGCGGTCGGGAGCAAGGCCCGATGGGGAAAGTTAGGAGTAGTGAAGGGCCTGAAAGAGGGTCTAGCATCAGGCAATCTGGCAGCGGCAGCAATGTGGTGTTGACGGGCAGTCACTCTCCCCCCTCTGGTTCCAGGTGTGCATGGGAATCCAGAGGGTCTACCACAGGAGGCAGAGAGGGAGGTTCCAGAGGGGAAGAACCCTCTCCAGAGGGCTGCGGCACAGGCGTCTGCTGGTCTGGATGCTCGCTGTCAGGCCTGTTGTTGGGGCCTGATGGAGTATTCGGGGCCAGGCGCTCGCCGGAGGGGCCGGCGGGTGACTTATCAGCCGTGGCTGTGCGCTGGCAGTCATCAGAGGAGCCAACGATTGGATTATCGGCCTTGTTACTTGTCTTAGACCCGGAGGTCTTGATGGGCCTACGGGTAGAAGGTGTCTCCACTTTCACCGAGACTCCCACCGGAACCGAAACCAGCTCCAGCGGGGGTGCTGACGGCTGCTCTGTGGCCGCGGCGGTAGCCTTGGCAGGAGGGACGCTTCCCTGGGGGGACGGCCGCTCTGAGTCTGTGGTCCCTGATGGGAGTCGCATGTGAGAAGGAGACCGGTCGGATGTCTCTCCTTGTCCTCCTTCTTCTTCTTCTTGCTAAGTTCCTCCAGTGAAGAGGAAGCACTCCTGAGTTTCTGCAGCTCCTTCTCCGTGGAAGCCATTTCTTGTTTTAAAATGTGGGCTTCCAGGGCCTGTTGACAGCGTTTTCGTGTGGCCTAGTTGATGTTCTGGCAGGCTTCACAGTCCTTGGTCTTGTGCTCTGGGTCCAGGCAGAAGAGGCAGTGGGAATGGCCATTTCTGTAAGGGAGCTGAGATCTGCAGAAGTCGTACTTGTTTTTATGTGAAGCGGAAGGCTTCGGAGACGATATAAATAAGGTATAAAAGTTTTAATACTTTAATAAAGAAAAAGGAAAAACTAGTAGAAATACTCATCCAAGATGGCGGTTGACTATAGCAGCGGTATACTTACAATTGCTGGAAACTGCAGATCCCGACACACATTACCCTGGTCAGCTTATCCCAAGACAGGATCTAACGTGACGCTACTACGCCCAATGCTATTGCTCCCGACGGGGTAAGGTAGCGGATGTGACGGTATGCTACCTTACCCCATGTGAGCTGGAAGGAAGGACCACTGGATGGGGTTGCTGGCCGAGCTGCCCCGGTGGTGTGGAGGGGAATACCACTGGTTGCTCAGCCAGCATACTGTGCGTGACCCAGGTTCTTGTCCAGTCACGTCATTTTACACACTGCCTCCCCCCCCAGTAACTGTTTATATTTTACTCTGGGGTCTGCTCCCCCTCGGAGTTGGATATTTAAGTTACAGGGGTGTGAGGAGTGTGGAGGCAAAGCCCCGCATTTTACAGATATTTCAACTGAAATGCCCATAATCTCACGCCGCCGGGCATTTCAGGTCATTCAGAACTGTGGATTTCGGGAGGATTTACTCAGTATGCCGATGCTTGGCATACCGAGTCTCGGGATATCATAGTATATCCGTAGCAACACTCTCTGAGAGGTCCAACGTGCACAGTTCAGTGGCAGAAAAGAACTGGAGGGCAGGCGTGGGGACCACTCACTATATAGCGTCATGCTGACGTTGGTCACGTGACGTCGGGTGGGCAGTCCCCCGCCAGACACTGCTAGCTAAAGTTTTCTGTTTGGTCCTAGCACCTGGCAGCTTGGTTCTAATGGTTATTACCCACTGCAAGAGCCCTCTTGAAGTAAGATCAACTGTTTAAGTGCTTAACAAGATTGTGTGCTATCAAGTATCAGTTTTCGTGCAGAAGTGGAGGGTGTTGTGGTCATGTCTTCCTGCGTAGGACGATTTCCATCTCCCTCTGCCGCCTGTCTTGGAGTCAAAGGTAGCTGTTTCACTGCAACGGAGGACCACAACCCCAATTTTTTTTTCTCTGTCCAGGCATCTGGTTGAAGCTCTCCCTGCTGTCACCATGCTCGTTTGGCCACCTCCTGATGCATCGCTGGTGATAACACATCCTCCAGGTTGATTCCAACCAAATGAAGGTATTGTTTGGCATCTGTATGTTCAGGGAATCATTTTGGATTAGATTCTATCATCACCTTCAAACATGCCGGATATTTGAAATAGGCATGAATCCCTTTTTGTTATGTTGTCTTGCACAAGCAACATCTTCTGGTAGTAGGAGAAATGCAGAGGTGTGTCAGTGTTGGCAAATGCAGGGCACGCTTTAGTAGCTGCGTCCCTCATTCCCCAACAAACCAGCATGCTAGCACTGACACAAGTATATGTAAAGTGCCACCAACTTGAAAGAAATGTGTCGCTGCAATCAGAGAGAAGCTCATCATGCAGCGGCACAGATGACACGCCTCCCCTACGTGCCTTTCTTGGTGAAACATTCCAATGAACAGTGCGGCGGCTCCTACCATCCACCACACAATCCCCACAAAGCCGACTTGGCGGTGCCCAATCCTGTCGGCATGCCCCTCCCCCAATTAAATTTGTTTGACGATGGGGTGCCCAATCCCTGTCGGCATAATGCCCCCAGTTTAATTTGTTTGCCCCCCCAGTTTTTTCTTTTTAATTCTCCCACCCCTCCAGCTCCATCTCTTTGGGAGCCTCTGGGAGTCTACCCCTGCACTACTGCCTTACCTGAACCATCCTCAGTCCCCGATGGAGCTGTGGCTGTCCCCCCGGGTGGAGATCGAGGTGGGGCCTGTACACCCCGAACAATCCAGGTTTCGTAGGTCCCGAGGAATACTGGCAGGTGGAGGCACATGAGGGCTAGCTCCTGGAGACTCCATCTACCCGGGGCTGGAAGGCTTTTTTCCGCTTTTCTCGTGGACGTTGCGGGTGCCCCGACGTCAGGCATGAGTGTCAATGTCTGCAATGTTCTCTTCCACTGAGTCTGCCTTGGAGCCTGCCGATCCCCAGACCTTCGCCTGTGGCTGGTCAAGCCCAAGGCACTGATGTGCTGCTGTGCCCCCGGCTTCAGCCAGGAGTCAGCACACGCCGAGCCATGCCCTCACCCTCCCCCTGGAGAAGGCGAGCTGTCATTGGACACTCCAACCTTCTCCCCCCGGCAGGCCCTCCAGTGGCCCAGGTCCGCTCCAGAATCAGGGTCGCCGGCATCGCAGACGGAAATCCAACCAGTGCACCAACGGCGGCGCCCCCCTCAGTCTGCATCATATCCCCATGCTTTCTTACAACTAGGTTCCCAATCCCCTGCCGGCTTCAGTCCCCCCAAAAAAAAAACATGTGGCACAGTGGGAGCCACCCAGTGTACTCAAATGCATTTTTTTGTAAAACCTGTTAAAAAACAAAACAAAACAAAAAAAAACTTCCGTCTTTTTTTTTTTGTCCCTGTAAACAAGAAAATGGTCCCTCGTTGTCAGGATGCCCTCCTCCCCAAATCACACCCACCTTCTGTAACCCACACCCCTCACCCATATTTACCTCCGAGGTCCAGTGTGGTGATCTTGTTGGGAGCGGAGATGTCTGAACTCTTTAAAAGCCGACCACGAACTGAAGAAAATCACAGTAAGCTGTATAATGGCATCAATGGGGAGGCAGTTTCAACTTAGGTGGAAAGCTCAGCCATTTTTTGAATTTTGGCTCCAAATTTTCAACATGGGGTTCTTGGAAACCCACCTCAGGATACATGCACTGTCATTTCGTTATTTAGTCCCGAAGGTCATTTTGCGGTCACTGCACAGAATCACCTTTCAGGACCGATTAATGAAATGACAGTGCTACTATTCTGGTGGGGTCCCAAAAATCTGTTGCAAATTTAGTGAAAAAATTCCCCAAAATGACTGTGTTACAAGCGTGTGTTGTGCAGATTCCACACACGCTCGTAACTGCGGCAATTTTTAATATTTTCACTCAGATTTTCAACATTGCCATTTGTTCACATCTCCTTATGAACAGTACAGCTGTCATTTTTCATATCCTGCCTGAAATGTGTTTTCGCACATGTGGTGCACAATGGCGCAGTCGCTGTGGGAAATCAACCTACGGGATATATTAACAAAATGACAGTCACACTGTTTATGACTGGAGGACCCAAAATACCTTTGTTGAACATCTGGTTAAAAAAATCCCCAAAATAATTGTGTTAAGGGGGTGCGTTGCGCAGTTTCTATGCACGCTCGTGACTTCACCAATTTTTCATATTTTCACTCCAGATTTTCAACATTGCCATTTTTTTAGACCCCCCTCATCAACAGTACAGCTGTCATTTTTCACATCCTGCCCGAAATGTATTCTTGCACCTGTGGGCCAACTGGCACAATCGCTGTGCAAAATCACCTTTCTGCTAACAAACTGACAGTGCCACTGTTCATGATTTGAGGTCACAAAAAGCCCATGTTGAACATTTGGAGTGAAAATACCAACAAACGCCTGGGGTGTTAGGGTTTTCAACCATAACACCCCACCCTGTAGAGACTGACAGGCGTCAGAGGTGTGACTTGGGAACGTCAGCTGTAATGCTCAGGTCATTCCACCCCCACCCTGCAGCCAGTGACAAGCATCGAAGTGTGCCTTGGATTCTTCGGTCCCAAAGCACACCCCATTCTCCTATACTGCACCCATCTCAGCGTATTTCCTTATGGAATGGGGCAAGTGTAAGGCCCAAAGACCCCAAGGCACACCGCAACACTTGTCGGTGTCTGCAGGGTAGGGTAAGGTGAAATGGCGTGAGTGTTATGGCTGACGACCCAAAGACACACCCCAATGACTGTCAGTCTCTGCAGGGTGGGGGTGGGGCTGGCATCAGTTCACTACTTCACTGCCATTCCTATTATTCATCTCTAACTCCTGCACTAGCAATGCCAATGCCAGCAAGACAACATTCAGCATTGACAAATGCTTGTTTTGTTATGTTTGCTTGCACGCATGTGCAAGAAACATAGTGCCATCATCTGAGTTTTTGGAGGTGTGGCAGCCCTCTTCCAATTCAGGCAGTGTGTTTGCAGACGCGGCCGCAGTTCTCCAATGCCTGCTCGAGCTGTCTATGACCAGTCCAAAATGCAGTGGCGTACAGTTGAAAGGGAGCTACGCTTCAGTGAGCAGTGATAAGATATCGCCTGCTCATGCAGCGCCCACACACACGCATACTGCGTGCTACTTCCACACACACACTGTGTAGCCGACGGGGTGGGGAGTGCCCAATCCTCGTCGGCTGTGCTCGCCCCCAAAACAGAGTTCTATATGCCATGCTGGGTGCCCACCCCAGCGTGGCTACACATCAGTATAGCTGACGGGGTGCCCAACCCGCCGGCTCCACTGGTCCCCGAGTGGCAGGGTGCCACGCTGGGAGCCCACCCCAGTGTGGCAACACATGCTATCGCCAACGGAGTGCCCAATCCCCATCGGCTCCGCCCCCACCAGCCATTCTTGTACAGCTGGGGAGCCCACCCCAGCGTGGCAAGCGTCCAACGTCATCGTCATTTAAAATAAAAACACCTGAAACTCAAAAGCGGTCCCTCGGTGTCTCTGTCCCCCTCGCGCCACCCACTCGCACCCTGCCTCCCCACCCCCCACCCCATACTTACCTCCAGACTCTGGCAGGCGATCTTCGGTGGACGGGAACACGTCTCGCTCTTCAAAGCTGACCGCGAACTGAGGAAATGCCAGTAAGCTGTATAATGGGATAGATAGGGGTTTTCAACTTTGCTGCATATCTCAGGCATTTTGGAATTTCTGCACCAAATTTTCAACATGGGGTTTTGGGACCCTCTCATGAATGATCTCACTGTCATGGCATTAATAGGCCCGAAGGGTGATTTCACAGTCACTCGGCGAAATCACCTTTTGGGCCAAGTAACGAAATGACACTGCCACTGTTCATAAGGTGGGCTCTTGAAAGCCTATGTTGAAAATTTGGTGGAAAATTCTTAAAATGACTTGTTTCTGCTGAATGCTGTGGCAGTTCCTATGCACGCTCGTAAGTTCGCGAATTTTCAATATTTTTCACTCCAAATTTTTAACATTGCCATTTTACCACACCTCCTTATGAGCAGTACAGCTGTCATTTTCATCTTGCCCAAAGCGTGTGTTTCCTTGGGTGGCCCACAATAGCACAGTCGGTGTCTTGAGAAATCAATGTATGGACACATTAAGAAAATCACAGTGACACTGTTAATAAGCAGAGGTCTTAAAATGGCTATGTTGAAAATCTGGTGAAAAAATTCCTAAAAATGACTGTATTACGAGTGCGCATTGCACAGTTCCTACGCACGCTCGTAAGTTTGCGAATTTTCAATATTTTCACTCCAGATTTTCCACATTGCCATTTTATTACACTTCCTTATGAACAGTACAGCTGCCATTTTTCACATGTCGCCCAAAATGTGTTTCCGCACATATAGCGCACAATGGTGCAGTCGGTGTGTGAAGGCAATGTTTGGGACAGATTAAGTAAATCACAGTTACACTGTTCATGAGCAGAGGTCTTAAAATGGCTATGTTGAAAATTTGGTGACAAAAGTCCATAAAATGACTGTATTATGAGTGAGCATTGCGCAGTTTCCACACACCATCGTAAGTTCATGACTTTGTAATATTTTCAGTCCAGATTTTCACCAGTGGCATTTTTCCACACTTCCTTATGAACAGTACAGCTGTCATTTTTCACAACATGGCCGAAATGTGTTTTCACACTTTCAGCGCAGAGATGCGTGGTCGCTGTGGGAAATCATTGTTCGGGACAGATAAAGAAAATCACAGTGACACTGTTCATGATCGGAGGTCCCAAAATGCCTGTGTTGACAATCAGCTGTAAAAATATCCCTAAACTAATTACATTAAGGGTGTGCCTTGCACAGTATCTATGCACGCTCGTGACTTCACCAGTTTTTTTAATATTTTTACTGCAGATTTGCAACACTGCCATTTTTTTACACCTCCCCATGAACAGTATAGGTGTCATTTTTCACATCCTGTTCGGAATGTGTTTTTGCACCTGTGGTGCTAAATGCCGTAGTCGCTGTGCATAAGCAGCTTTCGGCTAACAAACTGATATTGCCACTGTTCATGAGGTGGGGGTCACAAAAAAAACATGTTCAAAATTTGGAGTGAAAATACCAACGAATGACTGAGGTGTTAGGGTTTCCAACCATAACACCCCACCCTGTAGAGAATGACAGGCATCAGGGGTGTGACTTGGGATTCTTGGTATAATGCTCATACCATTCCACACCCTGCAGCCAGTGAGAGGCATCGAGGTATGCCTTGGACTCTTCAGCCCCAAAGTTCACCCCATTCTCCTATACCACACCCATCTCACTGTATTTCCTGATGGAATGGGGTGTGCATAAGAGCCAAAGACCCCAAGGCACACCGTGACACTTATCAGTGTCTGCAGGGGTAAGGTGTGTGGTGAAATGGGCGTGGCCGTTATGCCTGACGACCCAAAGGCACACCCCAAAGCCTGTCACTCTCTGCAGGGTGGTGGTGGGGTTGGCTTCAGTTCAATACTTCACTGCCATTTCTGTTATGCAGCTCTGTAACTTCTACACTACCAATGCCAATGCCAGCAAGCAAACATTCGGCATTGACAAATGCTTGTTTTTGTACTGCGATGACCAGCTTTCTTTTCTGCCCTGTCTGAGGAGTATAGTCATGCTCCGAGTCCAGGAAAATGCAAGTGTTGCAGAAAATGGGTCCTTTTTGGCCAAGGTAGTATCTAGCAGCTCTTTAACTCTAAAGTACAAGATTGCTAGAATGATGGATTAGGGCCATGCCTTTGGGTCATGGTATCAATGCTCTATGGGCTCTAATAATATCTAAGGATTTTTCAGCTGGTAAATCAAGTATCTCTTTCAGAAAGCTATCTAAATGTGATCATATCCCCTTGGTCTGTCACCTCAGGAACTCCAAGGAGACAGATGTTATTATGCCTATTACAGTCTTCTAGTTCTTTGAGCTACTGTTCAAGTAGGAGCTCCCTCTTGTGAAGATCAAGCAACGTGGTATTATAAATGCCCATTGTTGGCGTGTACTTGGTGAGACAGGCTTCCATGGCTCCAGTCAATTTTTCAAGGATGTTAAGGTCTCTGCGATCCTCTGATAATTTAGCCTCCAGTCACTGTGGCATTAATCTGAATCAGTGCTACACAGAGCTTTCTGGATGTAATTATGCAGTCTGTCTCCTCTGTATTGCTGGTTGAGGGTGATGCAGCAGGAGCAGAGCCCAGGGACAGAGCCGCAGCCTGCACGGCCCCATCAGCTTTGTATTTCGCAATTTTTTGAGTGAAGCCCAGTGGGTTTTCTTTCACCTTGTTCCTCGCTGTTATCAAAAGGTCCATGATCTTTCGTCTGGAGGTCAGGATTACAGTTCTGAATGCTGGTGGATTCGTTAACGCTAGTCGGGAGCTCATAAACTATGCTGCTATGCAGTCGATGACATCATCTGAAGTCTCAAAGTGGCCTTTTGAAGTGACTTCTGTATGGGAATAAGCCACCTCCTTGTACATGCTACTCCCAACATATTTACAAATTCACCATATTTATTTATTTGAAAACTGTTGACCGGGAAAGGCACACTGAGCCTAGGCTCATTTCCAGGAGTGACCTAGGGGAGGGGAGCAAAGGATAGAACAGTATAAAGCTTTTACAAAATACAGTGTTATAAACAGTGCAAAGTCAAAGCAACAAAGGCCATAGAAAGTGCATGATATGAAACAAATAACACTGGCAGATAAACTTTATACCATGAGAGAAGAACTGTTAAAAGAAGGGAAAGCAGGAGCATGGAGGAAGGGAAGGAGTTTCATTGGTATCGGAGGGAGGCAGGGGAGGCAGTGAAGTGGAGGGAAGCTGGTTCCAAAGTGAGGGGAGACAACAGGCGAAGGCTGACTGGCCAGCAGAGGTACCGGGATGTGGCAAGGCAAAGCTGCAATGGTCTCTGGAGCAGAGGGAGCATGAGGCAGAGGGAACAATGGAGAGGAGTGATGAGAGGCAGGAGGGAAGTGACACAAACCAGTAGTTAAATATAAAGGAGAAACCGTGCATCTGACGACAGGATAGAAAGGAAAGAATGGATAGTGAAGAGTAAAGTGGGCAGTGATGAGTTTTAGAGGGTGAATTGGTTGCAAAACAACAGAAGCAGCTGAAGAAGGTAGCCACTCTGATCAGGGAGGTGGAGGCGGCAGACCCATAAACCATGTCTGCGTAATCAAAGATAGAGAGTACCATTTTTGGTGACAAGCTCTCTGTGGAACTGTGGGGAAAGACAAACTTTATTTTGGTACAAGGCACCAAGTTTAGGACAGAGCTTAGCATGGATGACATTGATGTGGCCAGAGAAATCTAGATTGTCAAGCCACATGCCCAATGCACTTGAAGGAGGGAACCACTTCAAGTGAGGAGTCATTCAAAGTGGAAAACGTGGGCACAGATGAGAGTTTGGCCAGTTTTGGCTGGTACCAAAGTTCATAGATACTGTTTTTTAGTACTGACTCAAAGCTGGTTAGACTGAAACCATCGTAAAATGTTGTGGAGTTCTAGCTGTAGCAGACCTTCCATGTCCATTGCAGAGGGGCCAGAAGTGTAGATGACTGTGTCATCTGCATGTGTATATGCGAGTTGGCACAGGCAGAGAAGAGGTCATTCTGGAAGATGGAGAAGAGTATTTGGCCTAGAAGAGAGCCCTGTGGAACCCCCCACCTCGATGGGAAGAGGAGGTGACAGGGCACTACCTACCTGCACTGACTGAAGATGTCCCGTGAGATAAGAACAGAACCAGCTGACAGCCAGAGCCGAGAGGCCAGCAAGACCCAGTTTCTTCAGAAGAAGGTAAGACATTAAGTCAAAGGATTTAGCCAGATTGATGAAGATGGGTGCTGTAATGTGGCCCCAATCCATCCGAGAGGATAATATTAGTTACACGCAGCAGGGAGGAGATGGTGGAGCTATCTTTCCTGAAACCGGACTGGGAAGGGCACAGGAAATTGTAGGAGGAGAGGAAGTCACAAAGTCTGTGGCAGACAAGCTTCTCTTGCAGCTCGGCAAGAGAGGGGAGGAGGGAAATTGACCACCAGTTGTACTGAGGGAAAAGGAGAGGTTGAAAAGTTGAGTCAGAGGCAAGGCAATGGCAGGGGCAGAAATATGCAGGAGTCTAGGATCAAGTCAATCTAGACTCAGCTTGTTCAAATTCAGGGAGTGAGGGGTAGTCAAGGTCTCCTGGATGGTAACAGAGGAGAAATGGAAGCCTTGCAAAGGGAGGGAATAGGTAACGTGGTGTGAAGAAATTGTATCAGGCAGGGGAGAAGAAGGCAGAGCACAAGTGGTGAAGAACTAATTGAAGTATGAAGCAACAGAGGAGGGGTCAGATACAGGTGAACCATTAATCAGAAGAACTGAGGAGCCAGACTAGGTGAGGGGTGGGATCAAAAAGCTTACTCTTAGAGGAGAGTCAGGTGCACCCTCTGACTCCAAAGGGTCACCTTCCTCCTCTTGTACACAGTACATTTCTTGCTCCTCCTCCTCTTCCACAGGCAGATAGGTTGGAGCCTCAGTCGGGGGGTCAGGTATATTATTAAAATTTCCCATGGACTGGATGGCCTGGAAAAATTGCCACATTTGCTAAATATCCTCAGATGAGGGCTTTTTACCTGAGACATCTGTCTGCTCCTTTTTTTACGTCTCATGTGCATGCGCACCAAACATTTTGTTACACTGAAAGGGGATTTCAGGGGTGTGTCACCACCAGGCCCACTGCAGTTCAAAATAGCAGGGGCTTGGCAGTCTAGACCAATGACCATGCACTGTGATTGTGACACCATTCGCTGCTTGCTGGGTGGAAACTTCTTATACTTCAAAGGACCTAGCCACTCCAATCAAAGAGGGCTTCGGTCCTTTGATCTGCATGAAGTCAGTCGGCTTTCAACATCAGGAGCCTGTCAATGTCAGTCCTCTGACGTACACAAAGTTTCTGCCCAGCAAGTAAAGAGTTGGTAATCATCCTGACCCTCAACTCTGTGCGTGTTCTGGCAGTTCCTAAACTTACCGGATCCCCACTCCCTTCCCAGCACTGAGTTTCTATTTCACTCAAGTCGATCTCACCTCTCCATTTTTTTAATTTTTTTTCCCCAATTGTTTAACCAGGTGAGACACACTAAGCTGAAAGCTTGTTTACAGGCGCAACCTGGGAGCACAGGGAAGTTAAGTGACTTGCTCAGGGTCACACAGTATGCAAGTGGGGGCTGTGGGATTCAAACCCAGGTCTCCAGATTTGCAGCAGAGAGCCTTAAACCACTGCACTATACTGCCTCCCAGTAGGGGTACCGCCACAGAACTGTCAACTCCTCCTGACATTGCACATACCACGTCTTACAGCCTGCATCCTTGTGAGATAAAAGTAAATAGTTTCAAACTAAATTAACAAATAAATCAGCAGGGAACATACACGCTGGTCAGACTAGTGCTCACTTCCTGGAGGCTGCCACACTGACTGTCCATCTCTGAATCTCGGTCTAACGGAAACATCAGCCAGTATGAGCACTGGTTCCTACTGGTGGTGGAGAGGGGTAACAATCAACTGTGATTCAAAGTGCAGTCAGATACATGTACTAATATTTGTATGATGGAATTAGATAAAAACAATGTTTTCAATGGCATAACAAGACCTGCAAACAAAATGTAACAAAAAAAATCACCAAATTACTAAACATATAAAAAAAAAGCACAGTAGCAGCAGTACAGGCTGCCCCGTAGGTGGCATTTTGCAGCAGCAGCAAACAACCTCAAGTGTTATTTTGCCCAAGGCAAAGTTACTGCTTCTCTTGACCCCCCCATACCCTCCAGGTCACCCAGCCCCATTCCACAACAAGCCCGACACTGGGGTGCCCAATTCCAGTGTCGGAATGTATGTATCTGAAAAACAGAAAACCATTCCTCAATGTATGTTGCGCTGTTAGCCCCCCACCCATTCATTCAGCACCACCCACCACCCCCCACGCCACCCCCAAGCGCCGACCACAGGGGTTCAAAGCCGTAATCCTCTCTGGACCGTAGAAATGTCTTCACTCACCAAAGCCAGACTGCGAACTAAGGAAATCAGGTATGCAGTTCAATGTATTTCAATAGGGCTTTGAACTTAGTGGCATAACTTGGTAATTTTGTAATATTTTGTGCCCCAAATTTTCAACACACCTTTTTTGGGACCCCACCATGAACAATGGCAAGGAAATTAGGCAAATCTGTCCTGAAAGATGATTTTGTGGTCGTTGTGCAAAATCACCTTTAGGGCAGGAGTTGAAAATTTTCTCCACCCTCGTTCATGAGGTGGGGGTCATATGAAGACAATGTTGAAAATTTGGTGTAAAAATATTAAAAAACAACAAAGTTATGAGCCTAAATTGAAATTTGTGAACCCAAGCTCATAACTTTGGTAATTTTTCAATATTTTGGTCCCAAATTTTCAAAATAGTCATTTCTTCACAGCACCTCATGAATGTAAGTGAGTAAGGGGTGGTGGATATGGCCTACCTGGATTTCAGAAAGGCCTTTTACACCGTTCCACACAGAAAATTAGTAAACAAACTGAGCAGTCTCAAGGTATGGTCAAAAGTGGTAAAGTGGGTACAAAATTGTCTGAGAAACAGGAGTCAGCGGATAATCATAAATGGGGCAAGTTCAGAGGAGGGGAAAGTGACAAATGGGGTACCACAAAGGTCAGTTCTGGGGCCATTACTGTTCAGTGTCTTCATTCGTGACATCGCAGAGGGAATGGAAGGGAAGGTATGCCTGTTTGCAGATGACACCAAGATCTGCAACAGGGTAGACACGCCAAAGGGGGTACACAGAATGAGGAAGGACTTGAAAAGACTAGAGGAATGGTCAAAGGTATGGCAGCTAGGATTTAATGCTCAAAAGTGTAAAATTATGCAAATAGGATACAAGAACCCAAGGGCAACGTACCAACTGGGGGGAGAGGAGGTGGCAACAATGAAAAAGGAAAGGGATCTAGGGGTCATCATAACAGATAACCTCAAAGTGGCAAGTGGGTGTGGAAGGGCAGTAGGAAAAGTGAATAGGACGCTGGGTTGCATAGGGAGGGGTATAACAAGTAGAAAGAAGGAGGTAATATTGCCCCATATAGGTCACTGGTGAGGCCACACCTGGAGTATTGTGTCCGGTTCTGGAGGCCCCACCTCAAAAAAGATATTGATTAGGTGGAGGTGGTGCATTGAAGGGCTACCAAAATGGTCCAGGGCATGCATCAGAAAAGCAATGAGGAGAGACTCAGAGAATTAAAGATGTATTCACTGGAGGTTAAAAGGGAGAGGGGGACATGATAGAGGCATTCAAATACATAGAGGAAATAAAGTACAGGAGGGCAGCATTCTACAAAAAACGAGATGCGCAAGGACAAGGGGACATGATATGTTGCTGGAAGGGGGGGCATGCCCCATAATAGCCTATGGTGGACAACTTTCCAAGTGTTTCTATATATTATAATGGCTAGCTGGTGATCAATCAAGGGCACGATCAACTAACAAGGGCATATTAGTCGATTGGTGCATGATTGAGAACAACTGGCAGTATAATGCCGGCTTGCCAAATTTAGCCCCATACTATTATGAGTGCGCAGTCCCTTGGCTTTGCATCATAATGTGGCTGTGCGTGGGGCGCGCGCAGGTTGCACTACAGACCAGGAAGTAAGCTAAACCTGGTCAGGATGATTTCTGAGCGTTTTTTTTTTTTTTTTAATCAGCTTTATTAATGCATTCCGTTATTAATGAGCATTTTTATCGGAAAACTACAGGGCTATTTTTGGCACCATGTGCAGCAATTACTATTTGCAGCGGTAAGGCTATGTACTGAATAGCGTATTTTATAAAGCTTGATAGGTCTCTTTAAAAAGATGACATGTGAATGATGAATTTGACAGCTGCCATTTTTCAAATCCCCTCCAAAATGCGTTTTTGTATCTGTGGCGCAGAATTACGTTTTGCCGGGGATTTGAAAATTTTCACCTACCCGGTTTATTAGGTGTAGTAATAAGAAGGCTATGCTGAAAATGTGGTGTACAAATATAGTACAATGCCCAGGTTATGATTGAACGTTATACTATTTCAGCGTTCACTCATAGCTTCGCTAATTTTTAATATTCTGGCTCCAAACTTTCAGCATAGTCATTTTTCCACACCACCTCCTAAACGAGACATGTCATCTTTTAAAATCCTGGACGAGATGCGTTTTCGCACCTCTGCTGCGAAATGACATTTTGGCCAATATACTATAAATGGTACATCACGTTTATATGGCAAGTCCTAAAACAAGTATCTTCAAAAGTTGGGGTCAAAATAAAAAAAAAAAAATAAAACAATTGTTTAACAAGCTTCAAATGTTCAGCACTGACAAATGCTCGTCTTTTCAGGGGAGTGGCAGTGGCATTTTTGTTTCTTTTCTGCAGGCACTGTTTCCACCACTTGCTGAGACTAATTTATTCTTATTTTTGACGTCATTGGACTCAGGGTTCCCCTTTAAGACACCCTGGCATCTGATCCATCGTTACAAAACTTATCAGATGGCTTTGTAGCTTTTTTTTTCTGTCCCTTTTACAGGGACTGCTGCTATTCATGGAGAGACGAATCCTTCTGATGCTTGCTTTTCATCATCCTTGGGAACTCCCTCACTGTTTTATTTTTTGGCAACACAGAGCAGACTATTAAGTCATAATTTATCTTTTTTAGCCCATTTTCAAGTGTAACCCCAAGGGGGTACTGTCCCAAGGGCTACCCCTGCCTGCTCTGACCGAAACAGGGTGAGGGGCCTAGATCTGTTGGCGGGTGCCTCCACCCAGAGGTCGGGGTTAGAACAGTCGAGATCAACTTGGTCACAGCCCTTTGGGTTGCTGCAACCCCCCTTTCTTCCTGCTAGTGGCCCACACAGTTCAATTACAGTGTCCTTACCATATACACTTACCCCCCCCCCCGGCTCGAACCACTCAGCTCACTCCGGGAACCCCCTGAAAAGTAAGGTGCAGTTACACAATATTCACTGGGCAGTAATTCACCATTAATACACAAACTAGCAAGTGTACCTTTGCAAAACAAGCAATCTGATTTATTTAAGGAGAGATAACAAGGACCGGGGGGAATCAAGTTGATTGGCTTACCACCACAATATATGTGCATCTACCTAGGGCTCTGTGCACAGTTCTAATCTAAAAGTTACTGCCTGTGGGTACCCAAGCCCTAAAGGCTAGTTCCTCGATGCAACTGGTTGGGGCCCTGACACAAACGAGTATTTAATTCCTATGAAGACTAAATAGAGCCATCCGTCTCAGTCAGTGTAGCCAGCAAAGTAACCAGATGGTCTTGCCCTTACTAAGAACATCTGACAGGGAGCTACCCTGATTTAGTACTCATGACTCCAGAAAGAAACACACTCTTGCACCACTTGCAGGACTGAGCCTGTACTTCGAGCACTTCTCCACACATTTATATGCACTGCAGAGGGGTACCATTCCAGGCAGCTGCTCCTAGGGCCTGACCGAACTCACAGCTAATCGGGGAGTCACAGCGCAGCTTCACTTTTCCTGAAAGACCGAGTGCGATTCAGCAGATTCTCCAGTCCTCTACAGGGTGAGCCTGGTAGGTAGCTGTGCTTTTGCACAGCCTCCTCTGACTGCTGCCCAGCAGATTTAGTCCAACACTTGCCAGTGACCATGCCGCCCGAATCTGGCCTTCCACACACGCGCTTCCCGCACGAAAACTCAGCAGGCGCAGGGGTGAGCTCCTTCCTCGCTCACAGCCACGATGTCTCTGCCCTTTGGCAGTTAGGGCACGTCTCACCACTCGGGCGCCACCCGATCCCATAGGTGGGCTGCAGATGCCAGTCACTTGCTACTGTCCCTATTGGTGCAAACAAGGCACCATAATCCAGACTTCACTTCCCAGAATTACTAGCTGTGTCTCATTGGTCAGCCGGCTCCCACATGACTCCTGATCCTGGTTGGTCAAAAAGATCTCCATTTTAGTGTTCCCCCGTTTACCATTGGCCCAGTTCAATAGTCCAGGTCCAAAATGGAGGGGCCAAGCGCACACAGTCCCAGCTGCAAAAGAAGCAGGTTAGACAAACTGCAATTCCACTAACACTCCAACTAATTATAGCCAAACAGTTACATCTTTGAAAAGGGTTCCCTTTTACGCCTATAGCGACTACCAAATTGGAGCGATTTCACTGCAGCTCAGGCGGGATTCGAACTGGGAAACACCAGTTCCCCCCATACCAACCCACTGGAGCCTGCGAACAGGCAGCTCTTAAAGAGACAGTACTGGAGGCTCCAGAAGCACTCACAACACCCGCATTTTGGCGGCATTGCGCCGAACACCAGTTAGGCAGGGAGCATTTAGGCAAGCTCCAGGAAGGCTTTTAGGAACCCCCATTTGTAAGGGGGTTACACAAGGTTTTAGGGCAAAACTTAAAGGAAATTTTACAACCATAAAGTTACTGTGGTACCAGGAATTTTACAGGGCGCTCATGGCAGTCTGCCATTGCCAGACGCTTAAACAATTTAACAATTTTAAAGCCTGGTGGTCCTGTATTTATTTTCTCATGCCCCTCAGTTGCCAATTCGTGAGGACCAGAGATAAAATAAGTCAATTCCTAAAGAAAAAAAATGCCCTTATCTAGAGCCTATTGCAGTAAAAATGGCTCTGCTAGTAAAAAAAATTGGGGCAAAGTTCAAACCATAGTTCCAGTAACAGGAACCAATCAGTTTAGGAGAAAGGGTGCAGATGGGACCGGAAAGTGAAAGCAGTCTGCTCCCAATTTACACTAACTGTAAAAAATGCAACCACTTAGTTTTAAAAAGTAAAAATAGTGGTTTCTAGTTAGAAAAATCCTAAAATAAAAGTAGAAACAGTCAGGGTACTCTCTGGTTCCTTGGAATTGATTGGGACCCGGAGAAACCTAGACACAATAAAATAACACAATATAACTTGTAATTTTAAATTCTGCTTTTTTAAACACTTAAGGTAAGAAAATGTCTGGAGATCAGAGATACTGGAGCTAAACTCTGAGCGACTGCTCTCTTCAGGCGGATAAATAAATCTGAGGTTACTGTCAGAGTGGGCTGTAGATGCAAAGTTTGAAACAAATTTTAAAATCCATCATTTGAATAAGGTTACGTATCCGTGGGATCTGCCTCCATGGATCTAGATATATACAGTGTTAATCAAAAGGGAGGGATTCTTGGTGTTAGAACTTTGCTTTCCCTTTGCCCCCTTCTCCCATCCTTCATTACTCTTCAGTCTCATACTAACATAATAAAATGCCAGCAGAATAGGCCTAACAGTCTTTCGTGTCTGCTCGTTTGGTCAGCCCCCACGCTGGGAGCTGACCTTGCTGCCCTCCTTGCCTTCTCTGGCTTCTCCCTTCCCAGTTCCGGATATTCTCGCTGCACTGGATTTTGCTTCCAGAACCCTTCCCTTGTACCTGTCCCACCCCTCTTGAACCCCTCCACTGTCTCTGCCTCCACCAGCCCCTGGGCAGCATTCCATGGCTCCACCACCCTCTCAGTGAAGTAGCACCTCCTCTTTCTCCCCTGAACCTCCCCCTCCAGCTTCCACCCATGTCCCTAGTTGCCCCTCCTCCTCTCAAGCACCCTGACTGCTCCTCCCCTATTTACCCCTTCATGTACCTGAAGACCTCCATCATGTCCCCCGGTCCCTTCTCTCTTCCGATGTGTACATATTTAGCTCTTTGAGCCTCTTCCCGTGGTCCTGTCCCCAAGCCCCAAATCATTTTGGTTGCCTCCTCTGGACCCTCTCCAGAAGTTTAATGTCCCTCTTTAAGGTGGCCTCCAAAACTGCATGCAGTACTCAGTGCGGCCTCACCAAGCAGTTATACAGAGGAAGTATCACTTCCCTCCTTCTGGAGGTGATCCCCTTAGCGATGCATTCCAGCATCCTGTTGGCCTTGGCTGCTGCCCTCCTACAAGTCTCCAAGTTGTTCATCTTGACATCCACCACCCCCCCAGGTCCCTCTCAGCCATCGAGACTTGTAGCATTCCCCCCCCACTGGGTGTACACCTGGCTCGGGTTTCTGGCCCCCAAGTGCAGTACCTTGCATTTCCCTGAATTGAACCTCAGCTTCCACTTTCTAGATCATCTTTCCAGAGCCTCCAGGTCCCCCTGTAGGGCCACCCTCCCCTCCTCCCCATCCACCACCGCCCCCAGTTTTGAGTCATCCACAAAGAGACTCATCTCACTCCTGATACCTGTCCTTATGTCAGAGACGTAGGCGTTGAACAGGAGGGGCCCAAGGACGGATCCATGTGGGACCCCACTAATGACCCTCCTTGGGGATGAGACCATCCTGCCAACTACGATCCTCTGGGTCCGGTCCTGGAGCCAATTGTCTATCCATCTGATCATCTGGTTCCCCACCCCCAATTCTCCCAGCTTATCCAACAGGCCCTCATGAGGAACAGAGTGAAATGCTTTGCTGAAGTCTAGAAAGAGGACGTCCACTGGTCTACCCAGGTCCAAGGCACTAGTCACCCAGTCATAGAACTCCACAAGGTTTGTCTGACACGATTTCCCCCGGACGAATCCATGCTGTCTATCGTCCAGGCACCCTGACTTTTCCAGGTCCCCCCCAGCCTCCTTGACAATGCCCTTCATCACCTTGCCCACCACCGAAATCAGGCTGACAGGCCTGTAGTTCCCTGCCACCTCCCTTGATCCCCCCTTGTGGATAGGCACTATATGTGCCACCTTCCAGTCCTGGGGCATGCACCCTGTCCTCAGAGAGATGGTGAAAAGCTCCGCCAGGGGTTTCGCCAGGACATCCGCAAGTTCCTTCAGCACTCTGGGATGTAATTTATCCGGCTCTGGTGCTTTCTCCGTCTTAAGGGACCTGAGGGCTTCCCTCACTCTCTCTGCTGTGATTTCCACCTCCGCTACCTCTTCTCCCTGCTTAGCCTCCCTCCTGCCAGTGATGCCTCCCCCTCTCACCAGACCCGCCGATCGGTAAGGGTCCCCCCATCCTCAGTATCACTGTCTCCTCCCATGTATGATGCAGCACCCCCATTTTCCTTGGTGAAAACTGAGGTGAAGTACTCATTTAGTACCTCAGCCTGCTCCCCCAGGTCTTGTGCCCATCTCTCCCCTGTTCTTCCCTGTCTCATGATATCCCTTTTGACCTTATGCTTCTCCCAAATGTACCTGAAGAATGCCTTTCTCCCTCGCTTCTCTCCCTTTACCAGCTTGGTGATGCACTGACTTGTCGCACCTCAGGCTTAACACTGGTCATGATTTTTCACATCATTTCCGAACTTTGGGCAGGAAACATGCTTCTTGTAAATGCACTTTATTATGAGTACCTACTGGGTGAGAGGGGTGCAGTTTCCTGCCCCACAGGTCCCTTGACTTTCATAGTTAAATCACTCACATTGACTTACCGCATTATTTTTAGATAACTTGCAACAAATGACATCATGCGAGCATGTTGGCACTGAGATTTCACTTGCCTTCACCCTATTAAAATACAACAGAATACATCATTCTCAATGCCCAGTAAAAGCATCAAAGCAGTGTTCAAAATAAATCAATCAAGTGATAAATCAATAATATGTACCAAATTGTAAGAATCCTATTAGTATGCTAAAATATTTTGAAATAACTAGCCATTGCTAGAGGAATAAATGTTAATTTTTTTTTTTTTAAATACAGGTATTTTTATCCTCCTCCTGGGCAGGATGGGCGCTACATCTGCCCCATGTTCCTGTCCGCTGCTGCCATTTCCACCACCTCCGAAGTTGAGGGCAGTGTTCTCTGTGGTCCACCCCCTCGCTGCAGGGTCAGAAGGGAAGGGCCATCCCCCCCCAGAGAAACATCTAGATGTACCCCAGACCCAGAGCGGCAGAGCGGGCTGATGGCCAGATGGACAGGGCGTCATTGAGCCCATCCTTCCTGTTTTTTTCCCCCTGGTTTTCTCTCCGACCAGCCATGAACATGCAATGTGCATGTTGTGTGAGCTCCACCTCTGCAGAGATGCCCCCAATGCTTTGGACACTGGTTCACCCACAATGTGTGGCCACAAGCACCTTCGCCTGGATTCCTTCAGGTAGCAGTAAAGCAGCACCACCAATCCCCCCCTCCCCTGAGGAAGGAAAGTTGTCTTCCAGATGCTTGATCCGCCCCAGCCACCTGTGTCCGTTCCTGAACATGGGTGCGGCATGGCAGGAGGTAAGGCACATGTAGGGCCTCAGCCCTCAAACGCCACTGGGCCAGCTATATAAATGTTAATTCTTAAAGGAATAAAAGAAAAAATTACTCACCCTAGTAATGTTGTTTCTTCTAATGGAGTCTTGCTATATTCTGACATATGCAGTGAGTCCCAACCTTCGAACTGCTCCGGAGGTGACAGAGTTAACTTTCCATGCCAGGCATGGAACGCTGAGCTCGAGCTCGGTTGAAACTCTGTCTGTTGTTCTTCAAACTCAAACCGTCAGATCTTTTCGAGCTAAACTCACTGAGGTCCTGTGTGGAAGCTGTAAACCTACGCTAGCCAACTGGCTACTAAACATAATAGCACACTTTTTGGTCCCAAAACAAGACTCAAGTCAGGAGATCCAAAAAATGAAAAACACAACACCAAGTCACCCCAAGAAAGGAGGGGTGAAAAACAACAAGGTGGGCAACTACTAAGTGCCAACACTACACTGTCCACCCACATCCCAAAAACAGAGGTTCTGAGAGGGGCAGGCAGGGGGGGAGGTCAGAATATAGCAAGACTCCATTAGAAGAAACATTACTAAGGGAGTAATTTTTTCTTCAAACAACATGAAGTCTTGCTATATTCTGACATATGCAAACTACAAAGCAGTACCTCCATGGAGGAGGGACAGAACCTACTTAGGAAATAGGCTCTGAAGCACAGCTGTGCCAAACCGAGCATCACTCCTAGCCTGGATGTCCAGGGAGTAATGCTTGGTAAAAGTATGAACTGTTTTCCAGGTAGCTGCTTGACATATCTCTAAAATAGGGATGTCCCTGGCAGCAGCCAGGGAAGCAGCTGTACCTCTGGTAGAGTGAGCCCTCAGGCCTGAGGGAGGAACCTTACCCAGTTTTTCATAGCAAAATTGGATACAAGAAACAATCCACCTGGTAATGGATCTTTTAGAGGCAGGTTTCCTTTACCAACCTCACCATAAGTGAGGAACAGTTGGAGGAGTCAAACCTGTGACCCTTAATGCAGCTCTATGTAGTAACTAAAGGCTCTCTTCACATCTAAGCTGTGCAGCCTCCTCTGCGCCAGAGGAGGAATGGTCAGTAAGTACACTGAAAGAGATATAGATTGATTAAGGTGGAAATCTGAAACCACCTTAGGCAAGAACTTCCTGTTAGTCCTGAGGACCACCTTATCTCTATGAAAGGAGATAAAATCAGGCTTCACTGACAAAGCTTGTAATTCACTTATGCGTCTGGCAGAAGTGATGGCTACCAGAAACAGAGTCTTCCAAATCAAGTACTTAAGCTCTGCTGAAGACAAAGGCTCAAAGGGAGGTTGCATAAGCTGAGCAATGCAAACATTAAGGTCCCAAGCAGGAGCAGGGTCCCTGAATGGAGGGTTGGTGTGAAGCAATCCTTGAAAAACTTGGAGAATACAGGGTGAGCTGAAAGAGAGAGAGGCTTACCTGCTGAAATAAAAGCAGACACAGCTGCCAGATGCACTTTTAGGGTAGCTGGTCTCAGCTAAGGTATTTAAGTGGACCACATAATCCAGGACTGTGGGTAAATCAGCAGATTCTGGGAAATATGCTTCCAGAGCACCATATGGAAAACCTCTTCCATTTGGAATTATAAGTAGCCCTGGTGGAAGGTTTTCTAGAAGCCTTCGGGATATCCATTACACCTTGGAAGAGGTGTAAATCAGCAAACTCTAACTCTTCAAGAGCCAGGCCTTGAGATTGAGAGATTTTAGGTTCCGGTACCAAACCCTCCCCTGAGCACAGGTTAACAAGTTGTGATTCCTGGGAAGAAACAGGGGAAGATGGACTGCTAAGGACAGTAGGAGTGGATACCAGGGTTGTCTGGGCCAACCTGGAGCAATCAGAATCATCCTGCAGGGTTGAGATCTGATTTTGACTATCACTTTGAACAGGAGAGGGAAGGGGGGAAAAGCATAGAGAAACTTCCCTTCTCAATTGAGAACTAAGGCACCCAGAGGGACTGAGCCCAACACTGGGGGCCTGCAGCAAAAAAGAGGAAGTTGGTGATTGTCTGGGGCTGCAAAAAGATCTATCTGCGGGGTGCCCCATCTGGCAAATACCACCCCCAAGACCAGGGGGTCCAGTGACCATTCGTAATGGCCCTGGGAAATCCTGCTGATAGCATCTGCCAGGACATTGTCCTTGCCTGGGAGGTGAACTGCCGTAAGGGAGGTGTTCAGGGAATAAGCCAGAGACCACAACTTCATTGCCTCGGTGCACAAGGCCGTAGACCGAGTGCCCCCTTGCTTGTTGATGTACCACATTGTGGTGGTGTTGTCTGTTCTGACCTGTACAACTTTGTTCTGAACAGATTTGGAAAAAGCTTGAAGTGCTAGAAAAACTGCTCTGAGTTCCAACAGATTGATGTGGAGCAGAGATTTCTGAGGGGACCACAGCCCCTGGGTAGTGAGGTCGCCCATGTGAGCTCCCCACCCCAAGAGGGATGAATCTGTAGTAAGGATTAAGGAGTGAGACTGAGTGACAAAAGGAACCCCTTGTCTCAGGTTGCTCTGATCCTGCCACCACTGTAGAGCCTGGATCAGGGTTCAAGTCACTGGGATCAATTTGGTTAGAGGGTCTTTCCTTTGAGACCAAAAGGCTCTCAAATGGAACTGAATGTCCTCATCTGAAATCTTGCTCCTGCACTACTGCTGTGAAGCAGCCATGTGCCCAGGGCTGTAGAAAATGCCTTACTGGTGGACACTGCAGGGTGAATGAGGAGGAGCCAGAGAGACCAGGGTCCTTGCCCTGTCCAAAGGGAGGAAGGCTCTGGCTTTTCTGTGTTCAGCTCTGCGCCTATGAAGGTGAGGAGCTGGACAGGCTCTAAGTACTGACTTTGAAAGGTTCAGAAGGAAACCTAGAGAGGTGAGCAGTTGCTGAGTTATCTGTAGGTGTAACTTGACTTGGTCTGGGGACTGGCCTACTATGAGCCAGTCGTCCAGATAAGGGAAGATGGCAATTTTTTGCCTTCTTAGAGAAGCAACTGCTACTGCCAGGCATTTTGTGAATACCCTTGGAGCAGAGGTGAGGCCAAAGGGCATTGCTCTGAACTGGTAATGGCCTGAGGGCAGTTCGAACCTGAGGTACTTTCGATGGGAGCTTCTGATGAGAATATGGAAGTAGGCATCCTGGAGGTCCAGGGACGCTAGCCAGTCCCCTGGCCTTAGAGAGGGTAGAATAATTCCCAGAGTCACCATTTTGAATTCTGGTTTTAAAAGGTGCTTGTTTAAGTATCTGAGATCCAGGATGGGCCGCCATTCTCCTGTCTTTTTTGGGGTAAGAAAGTACCTGGAGTACAACCCTTTGCCCTGGTGTAGGGGTGGAACCCTTTCCACAGCTCTGAGAGTCAGGAGGGAAGAGACCTCTGCCTCTAGGGCAAGTGCCTCTGGTGGATTTGCAGGTGGAAAGGATCTGGTTCTCATCTTTGGAAACTTTTTGAAGCCGAGAACCAGTCCCTGGCTTACTACTTCCAGGACCCACTTGTCTGATGTCCGAGACGCCCAGTCCTGGACAAAGTAAGCCAGCCTGCCCCCTACAAGTAGCTGAGAATCGGCCCTGGCAACCCCATCAGGGTGCCTGCTTGGCAGGGGCTTTGGGCTGAGGGGTGGAAGCAGGCCTGCTTGTACCCCATCTGCCTCTCCCTCTAAAGAACCCCCTCTGGGCATAAGCAGAAGAGCAGGCCTGGGCTTGGTAAAAAGGCCTATGAAAAGGCCTGCCCTTGCCCCTGGGAAGCTGCCTTTGAGGAGTGGCCTGCTTTTCCTTGGCCTGTGCACGCCTATAGGTGGTCCTATACTCATCCATTTTCTTCATGTAATTCTCTGTCTGCTCCCCAAACGAAATTACCCACAACAAGGAGAAAATCCATGGCTTAGTCTGGGTATCCTGTGACAGGCTAATACTGAGCCAAGCCTATTCTGCATGGCGCCACAGATGTTGCCATGACTCTTGATGACACATCACTTGAGTCCACTGCAGCATGGAATTGCACCTTGGATGCCTCAATACCATCAGCAGCCACCTGCTCCAGCTCCTTGGCAAGCTGGTCAGAGACCTGTTTTGCTAGAGTCATAACAGTATCCCATCTGGATTTCTGATACCTAGCAACATAAGCCATATAATTTGCCTGTCTGAGTCCCAAGGATGCTGCCATGTACTGTTTCTCTGCCATGGCATCAATCCTCCTGGAGTCCTTGTCCCGGGGTTGAGCCAGGGAATATTTGCCTTGTCACAGGCTGCAGCCTGCACTACTCCCAACATGGCTGCATCGTTGAAAGGAACTCCGTATCAGAGCTTGACAATGTGTACCTCTTGTCCATTCTCTTATCCATAGGAGGTATAGTGTGAGGAGTTTTTAGAATTTTAAATGTCTGTTTCCCAAAAGATTTATGCAAGGAAATAGACAGTCTCCTAGACTCTGGGATATCCATCATTTCCACATAGTCAGGCTCCTCTTGATCATCCACAGCTTCCTCCATAGGGAGCTGGAGGGTTTCAGCCACTTTTATAAAACATAAAATGAGAAGGGACTCAGAAAACCTAGGAGGAGACACTCTGAAGATCTGTCTGGGAGATGTCCGGGTCAATGGGCACATCAGACTTTCAAATCCACATTCACTCTCCTCATGCTCCTCTTCCCCTCCTCCGGTTCATAATATTCCTCTAAATCATACTCTTGAACGGTGGAACCCGGCGAACCAGGCACTTACCTGATGGTGCGGTTCGGTCGGAACCGGGAAAGCGACTGACAATTTTAATCGCTTGGCTATTTCTTCAGCGGTTGGAGAGGAAAGTTTTGGCTCCACACCAGCTGATTTCCTAGTCCTTTTTGCTGGAACCGACCCCTCAGAGTCGGCTCTCCTTTGGCCCGAGGAAGTCTCGCTCTGGTCAGAGGGCACTCCCTCTGGTTCATCTGGAACCGAACCGGGCTGGCCATCCGGGTCAGCGGACTTTTTGGCCTCCCTTTCCCTGAGCCTACCAACTCTCTTTTCCAGGGTAGCTGCAGGAAAATTTTTACAAATCTGGCAGTCTGCATTGAGGTGGTCAAACCCCAGACAATAAACACAGGTGGTGTGGGGGTCAGCCTTGGCAAAGACTTCCCCACACACACTGCAGTGTTGAAACCCATTGGGCCCGATTTTTCTTTTGGGTTTCTCAGACATAGCCAGTCGTAACCAAACTTACCCGTTTATGACAATCCACCAGGTAAGACCCTCTTATCGGTTCCCAACCATGTCACGGGTCGTGGGAAAAAAACGTAATAAAATCCGTTTTTTTAGAACCGATAAGAACCGGTAACCACACTCTAAATCACAGATTAAGATATTTTAAACAACCTGATCGGTTCAAACCAAACCGATAAACCGTTTACAAGTTCCACACAGAACAGAATTAATGTAAACCTAACTAGTACTCACAAATACCACAGACAGAGCTTGAACCGACCGGTTGCGGTTTAAATTCGGTCGAAACCCGAGAAAAACAATACTTTAACCGACAAAATAGAACCAAGCAGAAGGAGAAATCTCCGGAGCGACTGTTCAGTGAGGCGGAGTAAAGAATCTGACGGTTTGAGTTTGAAGAACAACAGACAGAGTTTCAACTGAGCTTTAGCTCAGTGTTCCATGCCTGGCATGGAAAGTTAACTCTTTCACCTCCGGAGCAGTTCGAAGGTTGGGACTCACTGCATATGTCAGAATATAGCAAGACTTCATGTTGTTTGAAAAAAGGTATCAACCTACATTGGTAGACTGGTGATATGAACTGGCAGAGGAACCTGTACACCAATTTCTGCCAGTGCTGTGTTTCAGTGACACCCATCTACATGAATAACTGACAGAAGCGTAATCTTGCTGAAGTGCACCAAGGCTGTTTAACTGGTTCTGATAATTTTTGGGAATGGGAAGTATTTACAGTTAGCTTTTTCAACCTGGTAGCATGATCATCAAAATGGTAATTCCAACTGCTGAGCAGCCTCAACCACCCCTCCCCTCTAAAACAAGTTGCATTTCCACTATATGCATCCACCTGTAGTCACTGGCTCTCTTTGTCACAGTCTGTGTTGGGTCTAAAGTACTTCCCTACTGTCATCTAGTGCTGTGAACTTATTTCTTGGTGCCAACAAGTGCAGCCTGTAGCACCTTTTGTAGTCATGAATACTCTTTTCTGCGTTTATTTAAAATAAGTGTTACATTCACTCGGAGAGATCCAGTTTTGCTGATGACAGTGACAGAAATGGTGTTAGGCTGCTGACAGTCAATTCAAATTAGTTTCAAATGCAACCTGTTCAGGAAGCGCTCAGACTGCAATTTCTCTCTGAGAAGACTTGTTAATTACTGAACTCATTACTATGTAGGTATACTAAACAGGCATTCTAATAGGCAGGGGGTGGGGGAGTGTGGAATCTGCGAACTCATACAGAGCTGGGAGAGAATACTACAGGCCATCCTGCAGCTTTAACAAGCTGCTCTCCTCAAAACAGAAAGTAAAGAATAAAGTTATCCAGAGAATATGAGATATAAGCTAGTAGGGAACAATCAACCTGGGCTCTCTCCACATTGTTTCATCAGCGGGGATGAGGGGACCCGTTTCATCAGCGGGGATGAGGGGACCTGGGGGGGTGTCATGGAGGAACATGCCCGAGATTGAAGTAAGCCCCTGGAAGAGTCAGGAGACAGGGCAAGGGGTCGGGCCTGGACGAACTTGCCTAGCACCATCCCCAGAGTCCCGACAGTCCACATGACAGTATGTTGCCCAAAATATCCTCCCATCCCCCCAAAAAAACACAAAATACCAAACGACTGCAGCTGGGCAGCAGCACATCCGAAACACATAAAATGAGAAAAGTTGAAAGAGACTTGGTGATAAAGACAAATTGCAGACAAATGAAATGACAATCCAAGTAAACAAGTTCACAAATGTCACTCACTCAAGCACATTATGACATTACCATAAAGCCAACTCATCCCAGTTTGTCCTGCAGTACAGATTAACGTATCTCCCAACCTTATTTCAGTAAAAAAAATACAATAACTATAGAAATATGGGAACAAGGTCACTTTCCTATCTAGTTTCTGAAAATATCATTTCAAGTCTGCTTGCTATTTTTGCAAAACATATTTTATTCTATAGGACAATTTATTCCAAAGAAAATGCATTTTTATATAAATAAAATATTTTTTATTGTTTTAAAATGTCCTTTACTGGGATAACCCCATGGTAGGCAGCATCTCATTGTTATGACAGGCCCAAGAAGTCAGTAAGCAGACAGAAAAACAGTTTTTAAACAAATATAAAAATGCATTTTTTTTTATTAGTAACAGCACTTGCTTGGGTGCATCACAACTTCGCCCCCAACACATAGAACTACATAAACAAAATATTTGATTCTATCACTTTTTTTCCTGGTTTTATAACTGCCTGTGTCAATGAGCCAAACAAGGTCTTATGACTTCTGTTGGCAATTTTGCTCTCCAAGTATGCAGAAACTCTTGCACATGCCATAACATACAGCAGAACACCTTAAAATCCCTATGTCTATTAATTCCCTCTGTGCTCATTCACATTGTACAACCACGACTGAAAAGACAACACAGATTAGACATACAGTACATGCTGAAGTTTTTACCTCAGTTCAAAGGTCTCATGTACCAGTTTCTGCCTCTCCTGGTTCATGCTGTTGCTGAGACCAGACCTGCCCCAGCATTCGTTTTGTACCATTCCTAGCATGCTACAGGAGGGCACTACTCTCCAACTCCCTCTCCTGCAAATCTGCACCAAAATCAAATTGCCATATAGGACAAAACTAGCAGTGACCTTAAACAATTTTAATGTCATGAATTTAAGCTCCCACTACATTTATTACACACCCAGTTTGATGGAACACTCATGTCCTGTCCAATTCCAGCAGCTGCCCCCCTGCTAGTTTAACCAGCATCGTTTAATTAGTGCCATTGACTGCACTGAATTATTTGACTTCACCACTGGAAATTAATCTGACTGAGCCTAGAGCAGGAAATTAAGTAAGCACGGTACTACCACCGTATTCATTTCTGTAAGGACAGGGACATCATCACTGGATACTCACACCTCAGATACTCTGATTTGCAAACAAGTTAAACTCAACTTTTCTGGAGGTGTGAGTGAGAGAGAATAGAGAGGATTATCATGGGACACCAGTAAGGTTGCCACCTGTCAGTTTTTTCACCTGGTGATCAGGTTTTCAGGGTCCCTATCAGGAAATCTGGTTTTGCTCTGTGCTGGTCAGGTTTTTAAACCATTTTGAGTACTCACATACTTTTGAAACATATTTTGTCATATCATTCATTGTTTCACCTACATGTCCAGGTTACAGACAAGTTCTCTTGTCAATATAGCCCTTTGTTTGTGAAGGTAGTCAACCTGGGAGGTGTAAAGTATGGCCATTAGCACTTACTTAACCTAATATTTTCCACTGCAGCAAAGCTGCCCCCACCTTTTGTAATCGTAACAGAGCCAGTTGTCTTCCACTTTCATTTGCTGGTAAACATTTTCATCTCTAACAACATTTAGGCATTTTTAAATGTTTTACATTATTTATTTTCCTCAAGAGAAAAGCATGGGCCCCCAAGGTGCAGGGGCACAGTTTGCACCTAGCTAAGGCCAGCTCTGCTGGAGGACAGATGAGACCTGTGTGGCTCAGGCAGCTTTTATGATTAATAATGCAGCAGTGTGTTACTAATAGAGGAGCTCCATGATGGGGGAGCTATAGCACCCTTAGCCCCCCTCTAAATCCGACTATGGCTGATGCCTCAATGAAAACTTTGAAAAACATAATAATTAGGTACAATTCAGCTTACATTTTAAATATATTCTATAGATTTCTCCTACCCATCTTTTATTAGTGAGGAAATTTGCATGAATACATGGTCTTTATCTGTTAGAGTTCATCTGCCTCTACAGCTTACTCCCTACTTCATGTCATAATCCTCTGTTGTGACATCACAGTCTGTTGCCATGGGAGTAACTATGCTGTCACAAGCCATTCATTATGACCTCAGGTGTGGAGAAAGCAGAAAGAACAGATGAACTATTCAGAAACAGAGATCCTGTTTTCATGCAGACTCAGTAATAAATAATGGGGAGGATAAATATATAACTAATGTGAAATATAAACTAAACTGTACCTAAATATTATGTTTTGTTTAAGTTATCCTGAAGGAGCCAGCTGCTCTTTAAGCTTGTAACAAAAAAATTACTTACCTAGTAATCTCGTTTCTTCCAAGCGATACTCAGGTATTCGTAACTGTATGCAGTCTTCCTCCTAAGTAGAACTGCCCAGAGAGAATTTGGAACATATGCAAATGATGGAATCTTTTGCATGAGCCACTTTTCAAATGCTGCCTTATACTAACTGCCTTAGTTCTAAACCCTTCAGATTTCCTGGATGCATGAAAAGACAGGCCCACGGGGACCAAGCATAATAATAGTAATAATAACAACAAAATTAATAATAATAACAGAGGGTACTCCCTCAACACTAAGTGTAATAATAATAATAATTAAAGAGAACTCCCTTAACCTGCAAAAAAGGGCCTCCAACTGGAGGGCATAACCTGTGAAAGAACACCCTAGAATGTCCAAATTACCCGAAAAAGGGGAGAGGGACAACAGTAGGGAACGCAATCACAACATGTGTGCCAGAAATAGCACTTATGCCCCTGAGAGCACAGTATTCAGGAGTGCAGAGGCTAAAGATTCCAGAAGGGGAGAAGGGTGGGAGAGTTATGAATACCCGAGTATCACTTGGAAGAAACAAGATTAATAGGTAAGTAATTTTTTCTTCTAACCCCAGTAATACTCAGGTATTCATAACTTTATGCAAACTACCAAGCAGTACCTTTGGAGGTGGGCACAGAACCCTATCTTAGGAACAGACTTTGCAGGACTGCTGTGCCGAATCTGGCATCACCCCTGGACAAATTATCCAGAGTCTAATGCTTCGTAAAGTTGTGCACTGGTTTCCAGGTAGCTGCTTTAGAGATTAAAAGGGAAACATCCCTGACAGCTGCTATGGTAGCAGCTGTGCCCCTTGTGGAATGGCCCTCCACCCACAAGGGGCTCCTTTCCAGCCTTAGAGTACCAAACTGGTTATACTGTACTATCCAGTAATAAGTGGACTTTCTTTGATGCTGGGTTATCCTTTCTCACGTTCCCATAGGTCAGGAACAGCTGTTTTCTGTCCTGCCTAAGGGCTTTAGTGGCTGTCAAAAAGTAGCTAAACTCCTTTGACGTCCAGACTATGAAGACTTTTTTTCACCAGGACTAAAGTGTTCAGTGAAAAAGCAGGGTTTTAATAATTGATTAGCATTTTTTTCCTTGGGACAATACTAACTGTACAGAAAGCATTTATATTGGTTTTCTAGCAGTGTTATGTTTGTTAAACACAGTGAGGCAACTGCTATGCATATTCACAATGTTTTAGAATTTTTATGAGCAAAACGCTAATCAATTTTTAGAGTTAAATAAAACTCTGAAAAGACGGGTAAGATAATGGTTTGGTTGAAATGATAATTAGAGGTCATGTTAAAAGGAAACTTCCTGTTTGTTCCCAGGACAACTTTGTCTCTGTGGAATGAAATATAGACCTGTTCAATTCAGAGAGACTTGAGCTCACAGATTCTTTTGTCAGAAGTGATTACCACAGGAAAAAAGAGTTGTTGTTTTTTTTGACATATTTCAAATAAACTGAAGACATAGGGTCAAAAAGGGGGACTCATGAGCCAAACTATACACACATCTAGGCCACATGCTGGCACTGGTCCCTTGTGAGGGGGTACAAATGGGACAGGCCTTTAAAGAACCCTTTGAAGATATGGTCCGAGGCCTGAAAAACATTCTGTCCAACTGAAGTGTAAGTAGATGCTGCAGCCAGGTGGACATTTAAGGTACTGGAATGCAAGCCCAGTAACAGCAAATAGGTAAGATAGTCCAGCACAACAGGAACATCAGCCTGTGTTGACATGTGCTAGGCCCATAAAGAGCCTTTTGTAGCTAGGATCTGAAGCAATAAAACCATTTTGTTCAACTAATATGCCAGCAGATGCTGCAACCAGATGGACCTTAAGGGTACAGGATAGCCAGTCCGATAACTGTAAATAGATAAAATAGTCAGACAGCTAGGGCCCAGCATGTTCTGGGACCAATTTCCTGGTTGAACACCAATCATAAAACTTTTTCCCATTCTGAAGCGTACATTTTCTTAGTGGAAAGCTTCCTGCAACCACATCACATGCTTAAGACACTTTGAGAAAGATGCAAACCTGCATATTATACCAAAGGTACTCAAGAGCCATGCCTTGAATGTGAGTGATCAGAGGTTTGGATGCAGGAGCCTCCTGATAGGAGGTCATCAGATTGTGCTTCCGAGGGAAGGTATATTTGTTCGGGCCTCAGCATGGAGGGTAGCAGAGAGAGAGAGAGAGAGACATGTCTGTCTGGCCCATTCTAGTGCTATCAAGATTATTGATGCTGACTGGGACCTGAGCTTGAGAAAATTGCTCTGTATACAGGAAGAAAGGAAGGATGGATGGATGAAAGAAAGAAGAAAGATGCACTTGCTTCCCTTGCCAACTCAAAGCCAGAGCATCCAGGGAATTGTTCATAGAACTGGCTGTCTGTCATAGTACTGTGACAGGTGGTGGTTGTAGTGGGATGCGAACAAGTCAACCTCTGTGGTGGCCCACCTGCTGAAGATAACATGCACCACCTGGCTGTTTAAGATCCATTCATGATGGGGCTGACTGACTTGAGTTAAAGTATCTGCCAAGGTACTGTCCTTACCTGGCAGTGGCAGATGAATATCCCGAAAGAGCCCACTGAGCATGATAGATCCCATATTTTCATGAATCCTGTGCATGGAGGGCTTAACCTTGTCCCTCCTGAAATGTTTATGTAAAACACTGTGGTGGTACTGTGGACTTGTAACCTCCTCCTTGTAGTAGTTATGTAAAACCTTTAGTGTCAGTAACATTACTCTTAGCCCCAGCAGGTTTATGTGCCATGGGAGGTGTGAACCCCCAGGTGAGGCCACACTCAAGTCAAGATGTCTTTGTTATCAGACAACTGATGGAGCTTTTTGCTGAAAAATAAACTCCTTCCATTAGATTGGTTTTGGGTTTTTTTTCCCATTGGAGACCTGTAAAATTGGTTATGACAGAGGGTCCTTTCTCTGACACCAGTGAATCCTGAGGTGAAATTGAATAGCAATTTGTAACCTGGATTCCAAGACTGCGCCAGTGGCAGATGCCATGTGCAGTAGCTGAAGAAACTGTTCTGCAGTTTGTTTGTTTTTTAAATTTATTTATTCATTTCATCCAGGATGAATGAAACCACTATGAGTGGAATACTTCTTGCCCTGCTTGTAGGCAAATAGGTCCTGTCTCACAAGGTATTAAGCTCTGCTCCTACGAACTGTAGTGCCCGAGCAGGCTGAGAGACAAACTGCCCCTAGATTTTTCAGTAACACCTAGAGACTCCATGAGCCCCTAGGTGAGTTGCAGATCCACTTGCTGGGGTGACTTTGCAACCACAGCCAATCCTCTAGATATAGGAAGAGCTTGTGACACCTTGTCTTTGAAGGTGCTACAACCATTGTGCACACTGTTATAGAATGACCTAATAGGGGTCTGAATCTGAGGTACTTTCCGTGCTTATGGGGATGTGGAAATACTTTAAGTCCATTGATGCCAAACCTTCACCTTTCTTAGTCGTGTTGGCAGAATCAGTGCCCAAAGCACCATTTTGAACTTTGGCTTTGTCAGATGCCTGCTTAGTACCCTCTAAGACAGGTTACCACTTCCCATCCTTTTTTTTATTTTTATTATTTATTTATTTGTTTATTAAATTTTGTTAACCGGGTAGGCCCACTGAGCTCCGAAGGTCCCTTTTTCAGGGGCGACCCGGGGATTGTTACATAAGGTTTGAACATACAGACAGGTATCACAGAGTCATACAGATCATACAGGGTTACTAAGACAGTATACAATTTCCCAATTTTGTGCAAGAGGGCAGGGGGTACATTGTATTAGTTGGTACAGTCATAATACAGTGTAGTGCATTTGTTACAAGATACAGCAATTCAGATCAGTACATGTATGGTCCGCTGATGCGCTGAGAGTAGTACAAATAATACGGGGTTATGAATACACCATACAGTTTCTGTGGACAAATAATACGGGGTTATGAATACACCATACAGTTTCTGTGGACGCGGGCAACAAATACATTATAGTACAGAATACAGCAGTGACGTCAGGTGGAGAGGTGAATAAGTGCTTCTGTGTCTACAGGAGGTTCCGTACAGGGTAATGAACCAGCTCAAGCCGACGTTAGTTGTTACCCTCATAGGGAAGCGATGTCTAGTCGGTATGGACTGATATTAGGTGTGATTGTCTTAGCTGTTGGGGCAGTTGCAGGGACTTGGTTTGTTATTGTGAGCACGTAGCCCCCTTTGAAAGATGGCTAATGTCGGTGCCTCCTGAAGATGGCTGGGGAGATTGTTCCATGACTCCGGGGCTAGGTGAGTAAAGGATTTTCCCCCTGCAACTGTGCAGGTCCAGGGAGTTTCCAGGAGTATTTTGTTCGAGGAGCGAAGCGGTTGTAGTGCCTTTTGCTATACCAAGACAGACTCCTCTGTCTTTGACAGTAACAGGTTTTGAACCTCTTTTTCTTGAAATTTTCCTTCTCTACATTTGTAGATGGATTGAAAACGTTTTTTTTTTTTTTTGGAAGGGATTTGAACCCAGAGACAATCCCTGATTACTACATCCATGATCACTTGTCTGTGGTGTCTGGGAATACCCCTGCTGTAGATATTGCTGATACTGAAGAACAGCCCTAGTCTAATACGACAAAAGTAGCTTACTGTGGTGTATTCATCCATTTTTTAACTTTTATCTTTTCTCTAAAGAGGAATTACCCTCAACTTGGAATCCATAGCCTTGGTTTTGGGAATACTGAGTTAGGTTGGTGACTCACAACCAGGCAACCCCCCTTTGAACCACTGTATTTACTATCCATCTAGCAGCAGCCATTTAAACTGTTATTTGACTGCTTCCAAACCAGATTTAGTTGTTTCAGCTAGATTTGGCAGGGGAGTAACATGGACCTGAAAGTATCTCAGTTTTCCTGGGATCCATGTTAGGAGAGTAGGATGCCAGGGATCTCTTTGCCTTGTCACAGGCTGTTACTTCAGCTACTCCATAATTATAGGATGAGGGAATAAACTGAGTTCCCTCCCTGTCTAGCTGATGTTTCTTATACATCCTCTTTTCAAGAGGGGGGAAAACAGCTTAGAGTTTGTAAAATCTTTAAAGTGTCTTCCCCAATGAATTTATTCACAGGAAGGGGAAGCTTTTAGTGGGTGTCAGCCCAATCATTTCTCACAAATGTGAAGAGTGAGGGATAATCTTTATTTTTTTGGTAAAAACCCCAAACTTTCCATGAAATCACAGTCTTCCTCCAGATAATGGGAAGACTGATCAGAGGAGACAAGCTGCTGTGCAGCGGTCTGCTGCTGAGAAGTACACAGCACTTGTAAGCCTTAGGCCCCGTCCACACTGCACCGCTCAGGCCCGGTAATGGATGCAAACCTTTACAGCCGGGGAGTGGTGCAGTGTGTCCACACTGCGGCGGTGTCCATTATGGGACCGGTACTGCTGGTCCACACTGCGGGGCAGGTGACCCGTTAAATGACACCGATCCCACAATGCAGCTCACGCTGCGCTACGGGATCGGTACAACGTGTCCACACTATGGCCGGTAACATTACTGAGGCATAACCAGTTTCATAACTGTTGTTGAAACCACCTCATATGTGGTTTCAACAATGGTTACAAAAATGCCTTCTGTAATGTTACAGGTGTAAATGCAAACCGTTGTAGTAACAGTTTGGGCCCTCTGTAATGTTACAGAGGCGTAGTGTGGACAGGGCCTAAAAGTGTTTTCTTAAGCCATTCCAGGTGTATCGTCACACTTTTTTTTTTTAGGAAAGTTTACAATTTTCACACCTTCATTCACAGTGAAAAACCACCAGAATGAAGCACAGTGCTACAAAATTCTGCAGTAAATGGTACCATTTCAGTGGGAATTAATCCCTTTAGTGATACAGTTAGCCTGAGACGCTGTACCTCATCCTGGTGGGCTTCACCATTGGTAACAATCTGCAGGAATTGGCAGGCTTTCTAGCAGGCACAGAAGTCCTCATACACTGTCTAGCAGGGGATTCTGTGTGCTTAGTTTTATTTGATTTCTTAGAGGGAACCAGGTAGTCAGCCAGTTCAGCAAGCCTCTCAAGAACTGCTTTTATACCCGTCTCGGGGTAGCAGTTTACATTAGTTATTGTGGTTTCACCCACAGTAATTTAGGGTGTCAGCTGGTCAGAACTAGAGGGACCCTTAGATGGTGAAAGTTTTCCTTTTTCTTGTCTTTTTTTTTTTTAGCCATATTCCAGGCATTTTTCAATAGTTATTACAGGACATGAAATGCAGATTTCACTCTGCTTTTAATGTTCATGTCCAGATGTGTAGACAAAAGGAACTTAACAGAATTTCACCACACAGAATACAGAGTTTGAAACCGGGATCACCAGTTTTCTTTTTCATTTTAAAAGACAGTTTGAATGTAAAAGCAATACAACTTACAATTTAAACACTAAAACTACAGGTTTACTTAAAATTACAAAAGTAAAAGGCAGCAAAAGAAATGTTCATAACATGAAGAAGCCAGCAGAAGAAGGCCATTTGGTCTATCAAGTCTGCTCGTATTGCAGGGTCCACAGCTTGAGCTAATGTCCCTGCCCTCCCTCCCCACTCCTCCCATACTCCCTACCCATGATTCTTATCTTCCCTCTATGCCTATCCTGGCCTCTCTTAAACCTGCTCACTGTCTGTAATGAGATGACCTCTTCTGGCAGTGCATTCCAAGTGTCCACCACCTTTTCTGTGAAGAAGTGCTTCCTGAATACTTATATTCTGTAAGGTTTCTCACGCCAGAACAAGATGATGAAAAGGAGAGAATCTCTGAGCATCTAAACTTATCAGGAAGAGAGAAAAATCTGAAGGGTTTAGAACTAAGGCAGTTAGTAAGGCAGCATTTGAGAAGTGGCTCATGCAAAAGATTCCATCATTTGCAAATGTTCCAAATTCTCTCTGGGCAGTTCTACTTAGGAGGAAGACTGCATACAGTTATGAATACCTGAGTATTACTGGGGTTAGAAGTTCACTTTATGCTTTTCTAGAAGTCTGTCGCCCCTTACCTCTGACCTCCAGAATTCCCTTATGTCTATCCCATGCATTCTTAAATCCCGTGATTGTTTCAGCCCCCACCACTTCCTCTGGCAGGGTGTTCCACCCTTTCTGTGAAGAAATTCTTCCTCACGTTTCCTCTAAATCTCCGTCTCTCCAACTTCATCCCATGCCTTCTAGTCTTGGAACATCTTTTTTGCTGGAAAATAGTGTATTCCTGCACTCTGTTCCTCCCTGTAAGGTACCTGTATGTCACTATCATAGCCCCTCTCTCCCGCCTCTCCTCCAGGGAGTACATATTCAAGTCCTTCAGCCTGTCCTCATAGGACTTGTGATGCAATCCCTGTACCATCTTTGTTGCCCTCCTCTGAATCTTCTCTACCCTGTCTATGCCCTTATATAGGTAAGGTCTCCAGAACTGTACACTGTACTCCAGGTGGGGCCTCACTAGTGTCTTGTATAGTGGAATTATGACCTCCCTTTTCCTGCTGGTGATGCCCCTGCCTATGCATCCCAGCATCCTATTTGTTTTACCTGATGCCTTGTCACACTGTTTTCCTACCTTGAGGTCATCAGAGATGATAACCCCAAGGTCCCTTTCCTGCTTGGTGCATGTTATAATCCTCACCCCCAACTGATATGTTGTTCCAGGTTTTTTTGTGCCCAATATGCATGATCTTCTTGCACTTCTTTGCACTGAATTTCAACTGCCAAACCCTTGACCATTCTTCAAGCTTCTGCAGGTCCCTCCTCATTCTGTCTACACCCTCTGGCGGGTCCACTGTGTTACAAAGCTTCGTGTCATCAGTGAACAGGGAAATTCTGCCTTCTAGGTCCTGCGCAATGTCTCTGATGAAGACGTTGAATAGAACCAGTCCCAGCACTGATCCCTGTGGTACCCCACTGGTCACTCTTCCCTCTGTGGAGTGACAGCCATTTACTACCACCCTGTATGTCCTACCACCTAGCCAATTACCTACCCACCGCACTACTGTCCTGCCCACTCCCATATTCCCCAGTTTGTTTAATAGCCTTCTATGTGGCACAGTGTCAAAGGCCTTGCTGGAGTCCAGATAGGCCACGTCCACTTCCCTCCCCTGATCCATCTCCCTTGTTACCCAGTCGAAAATTTCAGTAAGGTTGGTCTGGCATGACCTCCCCCCCTGTGAAACCATGCTGCTTGGGTCCTGTAGTCTGTTGGCAACCAGATGTTCCTCCAATTTCTCCTTCAGTAGAGCTTCCATGATCTTCCCCACTACTGAGGTCAGGCTGACTGGTCTGTTGTTCCCCGCTTCCTCTTTGTTCCCGCTTTTGTATAATGGGACTATATCTGCTGTCCTCCAGTCTTTGGGTACCTCCCCTGTTTCCAGTGATTGGCTAAACAGGATTGCCAGAGGTTCAGCTGCCACCTCTTAGTTCCTTTAGGACCCTGGGGCGCACCCCATCTGGCCCCATTGCTTTATCAACTCTCATTCCTTCCGGTTCCTTTAGGACCCTTTCCTGTGTAATGGGACTTGAGTCCATTTCTGCGTTGTTCCCACCCCTTGTACTCCCTTCAGGCCCATTACCCTCCTCTTCCTCAGTAAAGACTAAGCAGAAGTATCTGTTCAGCAGGGTTCGACAAATACTATAGCCCGACGTCCCGGGCTACCAGATCACAGTCATGGACAAGCAGATGGCACAGGAGTACTTATCCGCGGACAAGTAGTGCTTTACAAACATTTTTTTTGCTGCACTGCCATGTTCCTCCACTAGAGAGCTTGCTGGCAATGGCACCACTCATCCAGCCATCATGTGATCGACACAGGGAGCTCAGCCTGTCAGCCACATGATCTTCAGTGCCCCAGGAGCAAGCGCTGTGTGTCGGGAGTGAGCCGCAGCTACGGGGGGCCGAGGAGGAGCCACTCATCCACTCATCAGACTGGCAGGTGTGCCATCCATTCAGGTAAGAACACCGATTGCATTCATTGGTCAATGACTTGGCGCCGATATCGGAGTCGCGCCCCACTCACTCACGCGTCGCTCAGTGCTCACTCACTTTTCTCAGCTCATTTGGGAGAAAGGACGTGGCGTGTTGTGCTTAGCTAGTAGCTACTGAGTTGTTGAGTTTAATTTGTTGTGTGGCGAGGAGTTGGACTCAGGACTTCGTTTCCTGTTGCTGTTGTGCCCGACTGGCGACTGTTGCAAAAAGCAGGATCAATCATCGGAGGGAGTTTTAGGACTGGGACTGACTGGATGAGTGGATGGGAGTTTGTCAGCCGGGGAAGGGAAGGGCGGAAGGAAAGCAAGACCAACGACCACAAGTCGAGTTGGTGCTGCTGCTTGTGAGGCGTGGGACTAATAAATCAGAAGATTTCCTGGCTCTTTCCTTTCTGAGGGTGATGATCTACTACCACTAGTAACAAGGCCAGGGTGGTGATGAGAGAGAGAGACAGACCTGTAATTTGTAATAGCCAGAAGGAGAGAAAAAAATAACTGCTGCAGTAAGGGGGAGAGGACTAACATCATATAGGTGAATTATTACCACCAGAACAGATCTGTAGAAGTGAGAAAAAGGGGGTTGGGCTTTGTGTTGCCAGAGACTAGAGCTGCAAGTAACTCTTCTTCTTACAAGGGAGGAGACAACAGAGAGTGAACAATTAAAACATCCTAGGAGAAGTCATGAGACCAAACAGATCAGGGCTTGACTGTTTTGCTTTACTTCCTTGCCCTAAGAAAAGGGGAAAAAACTGTGTTTGCAATTGCATGCACTTAGTTTGCAGTACAGCAGCTGAGCTTAGAGGACAAGGTGCTGCAGCATACTGTTAGCTGATTCCAACAACTAACAAGAGGTTTGGTTGGACAGGAATTTAGCACCAGAAGAAGTGGTGATAAAAAACTTAGTTGGCCAAAAACAGGCTGGACATAGATAGACTGAGTCTGCTAGTGAAGTAGACATTAAAAATATCCAAAAAGGGCACTGATTGAACGATCGGAACCAAATGAGAGACCATCCCTTCCCTTCCATTTAAACTTAAGGAGAAAGAGAGGAGACTGGGAGAGAGCAAGTGTTTTTGCACAGAGAGCTAAGGGAACTGGGTTGGGCTTTTTGTGTGTGTGTTGTTTGTGTTGCATCCCGATTTCACCAACCAGCCAGAACAGAAACAAGTAAAGGGCAAGGGCACTACGTAGGGACTCGGGAGGGCAGTAAAGTCTGTCTAAAGGAGGAAGGGTTTGCTTGCTGGGCTCTGTGTTGCCCTGAGAAAAATAAAGGGAAAGTGAAGTGAACGAAAAAAACAGAACTGACTGACTGAGAGAGGACGGAGGAGGGAGGACATAAAAATAATAGTGTTGTCTGTGCTGTGTGTTGGACGGACGCAGGGACAGTCACTGGGACTGGGACGGACATTGTGTGTGTTGTCTATGTGGTTGCTTGGCACAGGAGGAAGTGTGTGCAGTAGTGTGAGAAAAAGGTAAAAAAATATAAACAAAAAAAGTAAGCATCAAAGCAAGCAACAGCAACATCATTCCATTCCTCCCCTTAGTACTGCTGTTGCTATTTCTTCCCATTCTTGACGTCCACTGCCTGACTGCCTTGATTCTGTAGTTTACACAGCCTTAACCTGTAAAGGTTAAGAAATATATAAGTGACTGTCTGCTGCTGGCTGCCAGCTCCACCTTCACCCCCGTCCCCATTCTAATCTAACAAACACCAGAGGAAAAAAAACACACGCACCACACACAGTGACTTTAACAGAATAAATTTTATTAGCATCACAAAACAAAGTAAGCACTGTGTAAGCAGAGAGCCAGACATTGAGGCATTCAAAATGCAGAAGACTAGTACTAAGCATAGTAAACAGCAAAGTCTATTATCCCTCTGGTCAGCAGCATCAACAGCATCCTCAAGTTCTTCTAATATAAATACACCAACTACTACCTTCGCAGATGAAAGTAATAAGGAGTCTGCATCTGTGGCACTAGATAGAATAGGTGATCATCAGGCATTTGATTTAAGCAGTGAGCTGCCTAGTGAGGCCTTAGCTGAAGCCCCTGTGTCACTTCCAAAGAAACGCAGTTTTGTACCTGTTGATGATGACTTGCAAGAGAAGCGAAGTAAAGACAAGAAATATGACCAAGAAAAAAGGGCCATGCTGTTTCAGCCTCATTGGCTGACAACTTATAAATGGTTGAGATACAATGAAAAAAAAGGAATGATGTATTGCAAAGTGTGTGAAAAGTATCCCACTATTGCAACACCAGCCTTTTCAAAAAAAAACAAATGTGTTTGCCACAGGCTCTAACAATTTTAGAATTGAGTCAATACGTGCACACGAAAAGTCCAGTCCACATGTGCTATGCCAGAACCAACATATTCTGGAAAGTGGCCAGCGTGCAGTTCACTGTGATATCAGTGAGTCACCACTCTATCAAGCCTTTGCACAGTTGGAAGAGGCCACAAAGGTGAAGATGAGACGCCTGTTTAACACAGCGTACTCCCATTGCAAAAAATCTGTGCCCTTTTTCCGACATGGATTGGGTATGTGAATTGCAAGAGAAAAATGGAATTAAGTGTGGTACAAATTACACCAATGATAAGCGAGCCAGGGACTTTTGCAGAGCTACATCTGCTGTTCTATGCAACACACAGATGTAGACTATTAAAATGCAAAATATGTTACAGTTCTTGCTGACGGCAGCACTGATGCGGGTTATAATTGAATGGGAAAATATCTTTCTCCTTTTGTAAATCCTAACACAAAAGATATATGTACATATCTGATCCAGGCCGTACCTTTGGAATCCTCAAATGCTGAAGGTGTCTTTAATGCAATAAGTACTGCATTAGTTCTTTACATCTTCCTATCACTGACCTATCGAATGTGAGCAATCCGGGGCCACTTCTGATTTCTGCCAATTTTGATGGGGCAAGTGTAATGCTGGGTGAAAGGGGTGGAACCATCGCAAAGTTACGGGAGCACTGTCCTCACATCATTGCCATGCATTGTGTTGCCCATAAGCTGGAGCTGGCAGTTCTTGATATGATGAAAACAAACCCTTTCATATCAAACCTTGAAAATACTCTAAAGGGCATCTTTAAATTCTACCACTATAGTCCCAAAAAAATGAGGGAGCTTCAAGAAATTGCACAAGTGATAGATAGTGATCTGGCACACTTTAGTGCAATTAAACAGGTGAGATGGCTTGCCAGCAGATCTCGTTCAGTACATGCAGTTCAGGTGAACCTACCTATGGTTGCTCAGCACTTGCAACAAACTGCAGCTGGTGCTGATGGTTCAAAAGCAAAGGTGCTGTTAAGAGAGATACAGTCTGTGCACTTTGTCAAATCTCTTTATGTCCTGCAAGATTTTTTGCCCATTCTTAAAAATCTGTCACTGCAGTTTCAAAGAGATGACTTAATAATTATTGAAGTATTACACCTCATCGAGACCTGCCTCCTCCGGCTGATGGAACTGAAAATCAAAGCCAGGGAAATACATGACAGCTTTCCTAGCTAATTACAAACCTCAGGACAGAGGCATGGACTTTGTAATTCCAAAGAAGGGAGTTGAGAAGACTGTTCCCTTCACATTTAGAGGCAACTGTCCTGAAATTTATTTCAGGACAGATACACAGCTGCATACTTTAGTAGATGCAGCAATATCTTACATCGATGTAAGATTTCAAAATTGCTCGGAGGTGCCTCTGAAATGGTTCAGCTGCCTGGATTTCAAGCAATTTGATCTACCAAGAGAACAACTTGCAGAGTTTGGGACCAATGAAGTGGCTAATTTAGCAGCATACTTTATTTTTTTACAGAAGAGCAGCAGGAAACTATTAGATCAGAATATGCTGCATTTAAGGCTCTGCTGAAATCTGCAGTTGACAAACCCTATCTGCAGGTGTATACAAGATTGCTGAAAGAAAAACCACCCCAGATTGCTCATATGCTAGAGTTAGTGGAAATATTACTGGCAATGAGTGTGTCAACTGCAAAGTGCGAACGAGTGTTCTCCATTCAAAACCTGATAAAGACAAAAATAAGGACACGTCTGGCAGATGACACACTACAGTCACTTCTTCAAATAGCAGTAGAGGGTCCCGAACTATGTGACTTCAATCCAGATCCAGCAATAAACCACTGGCTGCTGTCTGGTCTAGGCACTCGACATGTTTATGGGCATGCCACGACTGCTGGTTCATCTGAATCTGATGCTTCTGTATCTCATACTGTTAGCACTGTTGCTGCTGCTCCATCATCATCCTGTCCTAGCACCACTAGTACACTTGATGTTGGTGACAATTCTGAATCTGAGGAGTTCTGATTATGTTTGCCCTAATTATTTTCTGCTTCATTCTGGCTTATGTGGGACTGAATGTAGTCTCTGGGGCACCATGTGACTTGACTCAGACTTCAGATCACACAATCTGTATTAAGAAACATTTAAAGATATTTACATATTTGTTTTTACTGTTTTCTATAGCCTATATCTGTGCAGCATTAGTAATAGAATGACACACAGCCATTTACTTTGCTGCTACATAATTTTTTTTATATGTTTTCCTTAAAATATGTCAATCCGACCATCGGACTACCACTTGTGACAGTGGGACTACCATTTTTGGATGGGCCACTTGTCCTGGACTACCACATATATTTGAAATTTGTCGATCCCTGCTGTTCAGTATGTCAGCTTTACTGTTGCCATCCTCCATGTGGCCCCCATCCTCTCCCTTCAGTCTCACTATCCCTCCCTTTGCCCTTCTTTTGGTAAAGTGGGAAGTGGCTGTAGACGCGTCAGTGCGCATGTAGAGGTGACACCAGTTGATTGCCCTAATGTCCTCGAAGAGGCGAATGGTATCAGGGCAGCTGAAGTTGCGGAAGGAGAGTTACTTAGGGGGATGGCAGGAGGCCTTAGAGGACCAAATGACATAGGCAGGGGTGTGATCGCTTAAAGGAGTCAGACAGAGTGCCAGTAAGGGCAACTCTGTCTGTACAATTAATAATCACCCAGTCGAGGAGTGAGTGGTTAGAGGTACGGGTGTTGAGACGGGTTGGGATGGTGAACATTTGCACCAGGTTGTGCTGACTTAGAAGATTGGCATAGACAGGTTCATGGGCACTGAGCCAGTTGAGGTTGTAGTCCCCAAGGAGGATGGTTTCTGTGGTAGGGGAGAGTGAACCAAACCCAGCTAGGAAGCTGCAGAGGCCCTCTAAGCCCACGTCAGGAGGGTTCTAGCAGCAACCCATGAACTATTTTTTGTAAAGCCCAGAGTTGCTTCAACGAAGAGTCAGTCACTGGGGGAGTCATTGTCAGAGCAGAGGATGGGGGAGGCCATGAGGGGTTCTTCGACAAAGATGGCTGTGCCACCACGTTTTCTTTTCCCAGGACGATCTTTGTGTGGGAGGGAGTACCCAGCCAGATGATACATAGTGTTGTGGTTTCAGCCAGGTCTCCTTGAAGCAGAGGATGTGGGGTTTGTAGAGGGAATCCCAAGCTTCAATGTCTGGATATTTTGCCGGGAAACTGCAGACATTCATGTGGGCAATTTTTAGTCCAGGGGGATGTGCCCAGGAGGTGTCCGTGGATGTGAGGGTAGGTCCAGGGTTGGGCTCAACATCTCCTGCCAGCAGGGGCATGGAGTAGAAGGCAATAGGGGCACAGTGGACTGGAGAATGGTGGAGAAAAGGAGGGTTAAGGTAAGAGGGAACCAAACATGCGGCACTCATGGTTGGTAAGGAAACCAAGAGAGAGGGAGCCAAGAGGGGTCAGCTCCCACCGTACAGGAAGAGGGGGCTAGGACAGCAGCTCCCAGCAGAGAAATAAAGAAGGTCTGCCTGGTCAAGGGATAGTGCAAAGGCAGAGAGATCAGCAACCAGGAGGGAGCCCATCAGAGAAGCAACCGCAAGGACAGAAAAAGAGGTTTCATGGTGCTGTAAGATAGTAGAGGGGTGGAGATAATGTGGGTTCTCAGAAAAGAGATTGGGGCAAGAGTACAGGAAGAGACGACACAAGAGAGACCCTACTAGGTGGGTAGCTCCACTAGGTGAATAGCTCAATGGGATGGCGAGTAGGGGTATTCCAAGGGTGCCTTACTGGGAAGAGATTAAGGAGTCCTTGTGAGTAGCAGCTGAGGAAGTTACAGAAACAAAACCCCTGGGTGAAAGAAGCAGGAGTACAGCTGTAATTAGGAATGCAGTAAAGGCTTGGGTTAAGCAGTTGGAAGCGGACAGCCAGTGCACATAAACAACAAATGCCAATGGTCCCAGTATGGAAATAGTGCACAGTAGGAAAGATTTCAGCACCTGAGCGAGTGGGAGGGTTCAATTGTAGGACCAGAGGCAAGCAGACAGCTGCTGCGGAGGCAAGTAGTGGAGTCAGAAAATAGGAACTGAGCCTAGCAATGTACTTAGGGAACCCTGAGTTGCCAAGCAGTTAAGGTGCCAATCAGGGTAATGAGTGAGGACCCGATTGGTTGAGGTGATCACACAGGAAGTGGTCCAGCCACAAGGAAGGGCATTTAAAGAGTGCCGGGGGGTGGGTGAGCAGGCCGAAAATTTGAATGAGGGAGGCTAAGAAGCAGCAAAGAGTGCTGCGATCTAAACCTAAAAGCCATTGCTAAAATTGGAGAGCAGAGAAAGTGAGATGTGATCCAGAAATTGCTGACTGGAGGCAGCAGCAGTACAGCATAGTCTGAATTCAAACCAGAAGGGAAAACAACTTTGTCCCAGATCAATAAGATAACAAGCAGTGCAGGTCTGCTACTCAGATGGCCAAAGTAAGGTTTTAAAAGTGTCGCCAAGTCCGTGCTGGAAGCTGGCTGGTGGTGCAGGCGGGTCTGTACCTTGCAGATAGAGGGAGGGTTGGCTTCAGCAGCTGGTCCAGATGGCACAGTGGGAGGGGGCCCAATCAGGGGCAACCTGAGAAAGGAGGAAGGGAACAAAGGAACTCAGAGACTTAGACTACGTGGAGCTAGGGGGGAGGAGCGGGCAGAGGGGGGCAGAGCAGGAGGGCTCCTGGAGAGAGAAACAGAGTAGCTAAGTCCAGAGACCTGGACTGTGGGGGGGAGAAACGAGAGCAGGACAGCGGACCCTGAATGCTTTATGCACAACACAGCTGCATAAAGCACTCAGGAGCAGGTTGCATAACTTACTACACTGCTGAGGTGAGCACAAATTCAGCATACAGCCGTGCCCTGCCAGAGCTTACTGGCTATATAAAGCATTTCACACACCCCCCATGTTCAATCCCCATTGAGAAACAAAATTGTCCTAGTAATCAAGTGGTAACCTCCACCCCAGTCCTCGTTGTGAAACTACATTACCCTGGTAGTCCAAGTGGTATACCCTCCTACCCCAATCCCCAATGTAAAACTATTCTCCCTTTCCCTAGCCCACTCATTCAGCACTCAACTCACCCTAAAAAGCCCATGGACACGGCGGTGGATGGCGACTGACACAGACCCTCCCTATCACCACCTCGGCTGTCTGCCATCTAAATGGCTCGGACTGAGTGGACATATACTGCAGAAATACTGTATGTGTGCTCAGTCTCTGTAGTTGAGATGGTGGCAAGCTGAGGTGGTGAGAGGACAGATTGTGTTGCTCACATGCATCATTCTGCCTGCCATGGCCACAGGCTTTTAAAGGCGAGTCGGGTACTGTATGAGGGTAGATGGGGGTGGGTGGTGAGTGAGTGAGTGAGTGGGTGGGTGGACCAGGGGGAGGGTATCACTGGAACCAAGGTAATTTCTTTTGACATGGAGATTGGAGTAGAAGCCGGTGCCAAGGGAATACCGGGTGATTTTTTTTCCACATCAGGGATCGGGGTGAAAGGGGGTACCACTAGACTACCACAGTACTTTTCACAATGTGGACTGGGAGCAGGAGGGGGTACTACAAGACTACCAGGGTAATTTCTTTTCATAACGGGGAGGGACAACATAATTTTACAACTGGAATGGTAGAGGAAGGGGGTACCAGGGTACCTTCTTTTCACAGTGGGGATCAGAGCAGTACGAGGTACCAATGTACTACCAGTGTAATTTTATTTCACAACTGGGATCCAGACAGATGGGGGCAGCACTAGACTCAAAGTAAAGTGTCCAAGATGCTCAGTCTCCTACATGAGAATGTGTGATCCTGTTCAGAAGAGTTCCTGTCTGACAAACTGTAGAAATAACTAAGAAAAGGTGAACATTTCTTAAACTCCAAGAATTATAAATGTATTTGACAGTTTACATGGCCACTCTGGTCCTAACGTTTTGCACCACGCTCTCTTAATTATGGGAAGTGCTCCATTACATATCTGTACATGTCAGAGAAGTATACATTCTTTTAAAGAGCCACTGATGCTTCAAGAACAAATTTGGAAAACGTAATATTTGGACACAAAGCAGCTTTATATTTCTCATTGACTTTGTACTTCTTATCCCCATCATTTATTACTGAGGTCATATGCACGAAAACAGGATAGCTGTTCCTTGAGAGTTATCAGCTCCTATTGCTTCTTCCCTATCAGATGCCATAATATTCTGCTTGTGACATCACAGTCATTCCCATGGCAACAAACTGTGATGTCACAACAGAGCATAATCATTTCAAGTAGGGAATAAGCTGTAGACACAGATGAACTCTGAGGGATACAGATTTTGTTTTTGTGGAAATTTCTTTGGCAAGAAATAATGGAGAGGAGAAATCTAGTAAATATGTATGAAATAACAGCTGAACCATGTCTAAATATTATTTTTTTTTAGTTTTCCAAAGGCATCAGTAGCTCTTTAAGTTTTATCAACAAGTGATTGCAGGCATTTTTTTTCTCACAAGGTGCAGACCTGCTGCATTTCTGTAGTTCCCAGCATTCACTCTGATGTTGTGCTCCCAAATCCAATGTATAGTTTCCATGGGTCCACATCTGGCTTAGTTAACTAAGACCTTAGGAATGCAGTATAAGAGCTTAATCCATGAACAGCAATAGGGACTAAATATGTCGTGACATGACAGTTTTATGGTATACTGTGGTATCAGATGTCATGGTATTGATATGATATTATGGGCAAGTTCTGATACCACAATAATTGTTATTCACAGTATACTGTGGTGTTCAGGACTTTCAACCACTTTTTGTATTTTTGGGGATGACTCTTTTCCGCAACAATACTCACTGACAAGAGTTTGGAAAAAAATTAGTTTTTGTACAAAAATGACTACTTTTGTAATACCATAACCACAGTATTACTGGCACCGATTATCATACCATCAAAATTTCATATCATAGCATCCCTAATAGGGGCCAAACCAAAATGTTGCCAGTACAAAGAACAAATGTGCCCACTCCAGATCAAAGGCCTCCTTCGCATCTAGGGATATGGTTCCGATGAGGAAGTGGTTGTCTTTAACCCCATGCAATGCAGCCAGGTTTCTAAGGCTATTGTCCACTGAATATCTGCTTTCCACAAAACCAACTTGGTCCAGCTGTACTAAGGCTAGAAGGGCATTCTCCTTATTAAAAGCAAGATAATGTGTATATGAATCATTTCATTGAATGTATACAGCTGTTATGCCATTGTAATCAATTTCACATGTCTGTACTCATGCTACCATTTCACCATCAATAAAGCAGAGTTTAAAAAGAAAAGACAGTCCCCATTCTCCAGACTAGGACCCTTGCAAAGATCGTACTATTACTACATATCAAGAATACAGACCTATTGCTATAGAATAGCAAATCTGATCTCCCTTGCTTGGGAATCGCCATAAGAGCTTCCTCATTGTTCCTAGCCCCTATTAGGGATCCTATGATATGAAATTTTGATGGTATGATAATCGGTGCTAGTAATGCTTAAAGAGCAACTGATGCCTTTGGGAAAACCTTTTTCGTTTGCTTCCTCAAGGGTGTTTAACAGCAAAGGCAGCATAGTCTTTTGTATGATAAAAATCTAGGGCAAAACAATTTTGTTCTGGTACCCTACCCAGGTCATTTTGTTGATGGCTGTTAAAGAGCAGCTAACACCTTCAGGACAACTTTAACAAAACACATGATTTAGGAAGTTCTGCATGTATTTCACATTAGTGCTGTATTTCTCCTCCCCATTATTTATTACTGCGGTAATCTGCATGAAAACAGGATCTTTGCTCCTGAAGAGTTCATCTATTCCTGACCTGTTGCATTCTCTCTACTAGAGGTCATAATACACTGCTTGTGACATCACAGTTACTCCCATTGCAACACACTGTGATGTCACAGCACAGGATTATGACTTCAAGTAGGGAAGTCTATGGGATAAAGATCATATAACCATGTAAATTTCTACAGTAACAAATAATGGGAAGGAGAAATATATAGACTATAAATGGAATACACGCAGAATTGTACCTAATTATCATGTTTTTTAAAGTTTTCTTTGAGACATCAGTAGCTCATTAAGTACTCCTGTTTGGCAAGAGGAGCCACCATGTTTTTTTATTATCTTCTGGGAAGAACAGTATCTATGTGCTTTCAAAGAAAACCCATATCTCCACAGGAGTAGGAGTAACTTCCAATTTATAAAGTGTTTCTTAGACAAGTTTGAATTTGGTATCGTTCTCTTTTTGGTGATGAACCCCCCCACCCCAAAAAATCACGGATAATGGCACTGTTTTTCATCTGCTTCAGTCTATAGGCAAGCAACATGTAGGCTTGTTCTCCAGCTTTAAAACTGGTTGTCTAGCTCTAAAAAGATGAATTCCACTTTCTGATTATAGAGGGTATTTAGTTTATATTTAACCACCTCTAGCTCCTACCATACAGCTCCCTGATCTGTACTAGCATATTCCTTTTCCAGGTCCTTGACTTTCACGTCTAAGGTTTTACTATCATCTTTGTTGTATCTTTTTTTTCTATGTGTCACAAGACTAATCTAATGCCCTCTAAGGTAGGCTTTCATGGAGAACCAAAGTGTGATCCTGTTCACCCCTTCAATATCATTATAGTCTAGAAAATCTTGGCTTATCTCTAATCTGTTTGAGCGGGGGAGTATAAGACGGGTGCATGGTCAGAAATAGTGATTAGGTCTTCCCTTGTGCCCACACCTACTGTGGCATCGGTTAGGGCTGGTGAAACCAGTAGATAGATGGAGTATGTGTTGTGCGTCGGGGACCAAAAAGTAAAGTCTCAATCAGCTGGGTGGATCAGTCTCCAAATATCTGCCCAAGTGTAATAAGGCTGCCATTGTTTCAGTACCTATAATTTAAGGGAATCAGTATCTGTATTTCTACCCCCTCCGCCGTTCTGTCCAGAAATATATACTGCACCTGACAGAAACCCCCTCCCAGGTATTAAACAGAGACCATGTATGTAGTTCATGCAGGAGCTGAGCCAGTGTGCAAACAATGTTGGGGATTCATCAGGAGGCACTTATATTTTATTTAACAGACGCATTTTCTTCCCTTGTACTTCAATTTTTAATCCCAGCCATATCCCTTCTCCATCACTATCTTGTTCTAGCACTTGAGAATCCATTTTATGTATTACAACTGCAACCTGAGGGCCAAAGCCTGGAGATGATCTGGCTAGACCCACTTTCTGGAACGTTCTGGAAATCCCAACTTTCTAGAAATCCCAGATCCTTCCAACCAATCCTGTGGTTGGTCCGAAAGCTAAAGCACTTTGTTTCTTTTTGTTCCACTATGTTGGTCCAATAAAAGATATCAAATCATTTGCTTCTGGATCTGTTCTTACAAGGACCAATATGGCAAAGACTAAACCTGTATGTCAGATCCGTCACTGGAATTTAACAGTGCAGTTACTTTTAAACTTTAATTTTGGAAAATGAACAGATATACTTGACAACTCGTGGTGAGATCTTCCACCAATCAATCTTCTCCATAGAGTCCCACTCATGAGTCTGAGTCAGAGATTCTAGATCCCCACAAGTTCAAACATTTTTTGAAGGTGTCTGGTGGTATGAGTAGGACCCACACATGCGTCACTGCATGCGCTGGCTGGTATACAGTGGCACCAGCCCCCAACTGCCTCTGTTCCTTTTTTCCCTGCTGTCACATACTATCAGTTCTGTATTTTCATTTAAAAAGCAACTAAAAAGTTATTTACTTCTGAGTGCTTTTCAGTGACCAGAGCTGCTAAATGTAATTATTAGGTGTGTGTATGCATGGTACTGTATAAGTGGATATTTCTTGTACGAATGGATATAGTTTGTATCATGGTTTTATATTATTTATGGTAGATTTATCATATCGTATCATAGTAATGTGTCAGCAGAAAAGGACCATCCTGGTCCATCTAGTCTGCCCATTTCCCACCCACTCCTACTTGTCTCCACTTCCCAGGGATATTTTCCTCTGCCCACCAACCAACCCCTTGTGTCTGTCCCATGCCCTCTTGAATTCCTCCACTGTTTCTGCACACACCACCTAATTAGGTAATCTGTTCTAGGGTTCCACCACCCGCTCAGTGAAATAACATCTCCTTACATTGCTCTTAAATCTTCCCCCTTCCAATCTTAAATTATGACCCCTTGTTTTAACTTCTACTTTCATTTTGAATAATCTACCTTCATTCACTTTATTTATTCCCTTCATATACTTAAAAGTCTCTATCAAGTCTCCTCTCCCTCTTCTAACCTCCAGCGGGTATAGATTTAATTCTCTCCATCTAGTCTCGTATGGCTTCTCTTGCATACCTTGCACCATCTTTGTTGCCCTTCTCTGAACCCTCTCAAACCTTTCTATATCTTTTCTTAAATGAGGCTTCCAGAACTGTACTTCGTACTCAAGGTGCAGTCTGACCATGGTCTTATATAAAGGCATCAACACCTCCCTCTTCCTACTTGTTATACCCCTTCCTATGCACGCTATCATTCTATTAGCTTTACCTACTGCCTTACTGCATTGGTCTCCTACCTTAAAGTTGTTTGAGATTATAATCCCCAGGTTCCTTTCCTGATCTGTTTGCTTTATCAGTTCTCCCCCCAGTGAGTACTCAGCCAGTATTAGTAGCAGTAGTAATAGTAGTATTTATAGTATTTATTGTACAGGCACTCCAAGCCCTGGAGTGGTGCTTTGTAAAACTCAAATAAACAAACAAATGTGCACAAGAACATCGCTGCTCTCCACGTCAGGGTCAGAACTTCACAGTCTCTATGACAACAGCATTCGGTTCTTTGATTTTAGACTAAAACATTCTAGTGTTTAGTTTTGTGTCAAGTTTGGTTTAAATTTACCCAAAAGCCTACAGCTCTACTTCATGCAAATGTTTGACAACTATGAACGATAGGAAGCCTGAAAAGACAAGTTGCTCCAGCAACGGGGCTGTATCTGGCCACTACATCTCTCTGGACAGGTGCTCTGGCAACAGGCAGTTCAACTTCCGGGAGGACTGACAGTCCTTTAAGTACAAAAAGGTCCAGGTCCCAGAGATGTTCAACATCAGGGTCTTGAATGTTCAGCCTTGACCTCCTCCCATAAAAAACATAAAGGGAAGAAAAAGCACCAATTGAGGTCATTCTCTAGTCATTCTGCTGTTAAACACTTGACTCCTGTGGACCTGGGTACCCATCATTGTCTCGGATGACACCGAGGTCACCTAGGCCTCTGCAGTTGAGGTCTCTGTCTTGGAGCCTCTCTGTACAATAAAGGGGACTTTGGTGGGCAGTTTGGCAACTGGGAAGCTTGCAAGGAGCAGCAGGTGCAGCATATGAGTGTGATGGTGCCACTGTTGGTGCCGGCTCCTGAACCTTTGGAGCCAGTTGAATGGAATCTATCTTCAGTATCGTCTGACTTAGGCATGCTACGGACTTCATCTCTGGCCTCGATGCTAGAGTGGTTGCTGATGCCTGCGCCACTTGTCGTGTCACCACTGACCCCTCCAAGGATGGGCAGCCACTATGTTGCTCGTGGCTTCTTTGGGGGCAGCAGGACCCTCAATACCATGTTGGTGCCCCATTCGGTGCAGAGATTAGGTCCTTTGGGACCTGTCTTAGAGCAGATACTGGCACTGGTTTCAGTACCATGTGAGCCTCTGCTGATGTGTGGGCCTTCGGGGGCCAATCCCAGGGCAGTCCTCAGTGCCACTGATGGTGCCATTCCTGAAATCCTATCCCAGCCAGGTGTTGCCTGTGCTTCCAAGGCCACGGCCAGGATTTACCAACCATTCAGCCACCTCCTCTCTACTTCACCCCGGGGACAGAGGAAGATGAGTCAGATCCAAACCATAACATTACCGATGGGGTGGATGAAGACAAATGTTACGGTCCAGAGAACCCTGAACCAGTTCCTGTCACTGTGCCTCAGGAGGATTTCTCCTTTCAGGCTCTTTTCAAAAACAGCCACACTGTCTTTAACTTTGAGCCAGCAGCCACAGATCAGGCTAGGTGCCTCCAACTGGAGTTTTTAAATGTGCCTAATATCCCAGTCACCCTAGTTTCTCCTATCCAGTCTGCCCTAGAGACCTCTCTGAGACAGCTTCAAGGAGGACTGCTACTGTGGCAGCTGTCCCAAAACAGGTGAAAAAGAAATTACGCAACACCAAAGTCTTAGACCACTGTCACAACCTGTCCTATCCAGGACTGAGTCTGCAACAGGTTTCCAAGCTTAGACCACAACCAGACCGCACAGTGGTGGGTTCAATTAGTAAGCGCACAACTATACAAAGAAAGCCAACCATTCACAGATAGTTGTTTTAAGCCTGAAGTCTGGCTCATTTATTTGAAGTCCACATTTCTCCAATTCATTCCTGGCACAGCTTTAAAATAAATACAATGGCTGTTGTAAGCAAAAAAAGTAACTCGAAAAAATTTAAACAGGTGAGCACTCCACATTGTTGCAGAAGAGTCGATCGTGTGTGTGACATCACAACACACACCTGCAGCTGACATTCTGAGCACATACAGGAAAGACACGCTCCACAGTTAACTCACACTGTGCCTAAGTTTAAAAACACCAACAGCAAACAAAAAAAAAAGAAAGGCAAAAAGAACTGGCACCAGTTTTTTTTGCTTGCTGACATTTTGAGCATGCCTTCTGACTTCAGCACTAGCTTCTGTCCCAGTCCGACCCTCATGAGAAGCTTTCAGAGGTCATATGACTGGTGCAATCACATGGGCAACCATAGCAACCCAAGGAAGTCATCTGGCCAATAAGCAAGGCAGTAACTGAACTGCCATACAGATAAAACAAAAATATTAAAACTGCCATTCCCACCATCCTGCACCTCCCCAGGGATGTACCCGAGAGCCAGAGTATCCCCACAGACCCCCCCCACATGGTGGCTTCAGGAGGGGAGGGCCGTCCTCCTCCCTCCCAAAGCACAATCCAGTTCTACTGGCCCCAGGGTCCCCGGTCATGTGGCGGGTGAGGCTCAGTGGGAAGGCTTCATTAATGCCTGTCCTGACACCCTTTCCACTGTTTTTGTCCCATCCCCATGCTGGGGTGCACTTGTCAGAATGCATGTGTCCAGGCATGTGCATGCTATGGAGTCCCGCAGCACCTCCCTGCTTCTGCCCTCCTTGACCCACACTACCACCAAGCCTCCACCTAGTAGCAATCATTTGGCAGAGTGTGCAGTTCTCCCTTCCCAGGAGAGGAGAGCAGTCCTATGAGCACTCAAACCTCTCCCTCTCTGACCGACCCCCAGCAACTCGTGCTCGTTCCCAAACATGGGTCACTGGTGTGGTAAGAGGTAAGGCATTTAAAGCACCTCCACCCTCTGCGCCACTAGGCCAGCCAGTACACCTCCTTTTTCCCCAGAACTCGGAGAGTCACCTTCCACACTAGCAGCTAACTCCCTTAATCTCTGGAGAGAAGGAAGGATCAGCTTGCCGAGTTCTCCCCAGCTCGGTATGCCTGACCTTAAAACTGGGGCTTAAAACATACCTATTTACTCAGGTTTATGGGGAATGATCACAGTACTAGGAATCGTACTAGGAACGTGAAAGCGCACAGAAGGCCGAAGCCCAAGAGTAGCTTCCTTAAAAATCCAGTTAGCCCTTAATTAAGATTCATTATGTAGTCATCTAGGTGTGTTTTACATTCTAAATTTGTTTTACTCAGGACTATATATTCCAGAAGCCTATTCCATGATTCCACCACCCTCTATAAAAAAAGTGTTTTCTGGCAGAGTTTCTAAATAACTGTCCCTTTAACTGCAGAGGATGACCTCTTGTTTCTATATGATGTTGTTTTAAAGAAGGATTTAATACAGCCATCATATATTCATTATGACTGATGCATACAGTGTCAGAAGGTCACCCCTTAGATGCCTTACATTTAATGACACTAGATTCAAATATTTCAACCTAATGGGATAGGAAAGATTATTTATGCCTTTTATACTTTTTGTAATTCTCTGCTGTATTTTCTCTGTTTTACTGTCATATTTACTGGGTTCCTCAGTTGGCTAGCGTAGTCCAAGTAGGGATATATATATATATATATATATATATATATCTATCTATATACACACACACACACACACACACAAGATCTATAGAGTGGAATGAGGACTTCTGGCACCCTGCTCTTTATATACTTTTTTTTTTTTTTTATAGCGGTTTTTATGCTCCTCAGTGGGCCACAGTTGCTCGTCCGTCAGCCTACCGGACTCCAGGGATGTTCAGGCACTTGTAATGCATTGTGTGTCCCGTTGGACCCCTGGAGCTGACCCGGAGGTTTCATCCTGCTGCGGGCCCGTCGTTTTCCCTGTTTTCTCCCCACTACCTGAGGCCCCAGAACGCAGATGCGCATGCGCGTGGAGGCACGCATGTGCACTGCGACTCCGGTTATGGCCCCTTCCACCCCCCTCGCCTAATGCCAGGTTCCCCCAGGGAGAGGCGCTGCCACCTAGCCTCCACCGAGTGGCAGTCAAGCGCTGGGGAAACCCCACGTCTCTCCTCGAAGAGGAGAGGAGAGCTGCCTGCCAGCTGCTCAATCCATCTCTTGCCCTCCCCCCTGGCCAACACCCGACGGCCCGAGCTCGCTCTCAAACTCAGGTCGCTGGCGTGGCGCAAGGTGTGACGTCCAGCGCCTTAACCCTCTGCGCCACCGTGCTGTCTCTTTATACACTTTTTTTAATAGACCACCATATCTTATTGGCCTTTGAAATGACTGATGAACACTGGGTGTTAAATTTTAAGGAGTTAGAAATAATAACTCTCAAATGTAGAAGATTCTAGATGCTCGAGAGGTCAGTGGGAATCAGAACCCTGAGGTGGCAGAACACAGAGGCTGTGCATAAAGTTGCTCATCCAGTATTTTTTCCAATGTATAGTAAAAAAATAAAACATACTATATATATATATATATATATATATATATATATATATATATTTATATTTACATTTATATATTTATATATATATATATATATATATATATATATATATATATATAGGCCGTTCAGTTAAAAAAAAAAATAACCATTTAATTTTTAATCCCACCCACTTTCTCTCATTTCCAACTCTGTCTCCTTGCTCCAAAGTCATTAATTGTAATTTTTTTTTATTTTTACATTAGCTATGTTTAAAAAGTGTTTCTTATTCCCCCTGCTGTTTACTCTGTGTGAACTGCCACACCATCAAGTCAAATGTGCGCACGGCAGTTCTTTCCCTTTCAAAACAAAACTGATGTAGTTTCTAGACATTTCAGAATGCTACTGTGTCACAGAAGGGTATAATCACATTCCATATCTTCTGAACTGTTGTACAACAGCATTTTGAAACACATGCAGTTCTGTTCTACTGTATACTGTAAGTAAGTTCACAATGCTAATTAAGGTGTGAAGAGAAACAGAAGTTGATATGTCAGTCTCAAGGAAAAGTACTGCTCTTTACAGCAAACCCAGTAATGTACTAACAGGAAGAAAACCTAATAAGCATATGGACAAGAAAAACACTTACAGCCTAAATAATACATGGATTCTGAGAGCTTCAAAACTCCATTATGAACTGGGGATCGTAAATAGAGGAATCCGATTGGCCCAGAGCTCTTGGAAGCCGTGATGATATCGGGCTACATCATCTCGGCTTCAAAAAAATTCCAGCGCCACCAGCCTCCTTGCTCTCTACTGTCTGAGAACTATTTTTTCAAAACGTACTCCTACACCACCCAAAAACTCATTCATAAAACGTTTTAAAACCGGTTTCTTTTTTTATTTATAAAACTTGAAACTCAGTTCATAATAGCAATAAGTCACTCCAGAGTATAGCAGATCATGGGATACCATCACTCCTCGGGTGGTTGGACGCACTCGGCCTGCAGCCTCGTGCTTAACCACCCGAGGCATGACGATATCCCATGATATACCACACCCTGTCGTGCCTTATTGCTTAATTATAAAATGGATTTTAAAAATTGTGAAACCTGATTGGCTGAGGGCCATATTTACCAGTGCCGTTATCTCAGCAAAACAGCACTGGATAAACATCCAGCAGCCTCTTCACACTAAAATCAATACTAACGACACATCCCTGCCTGCCATCATAAACATGGTTGTCACCTTTACTCACTAAAAACCTTCAACTAGGGCCTAAAAAAAGTGCATTAAATTAAAAAAAAAAAGTTATTTGTTCTCATACTACTACTCTTCAGCACACGTACATAAATAAAAAAAAAATGAACAGTACTATAGCAATTTACAATTTTAATTTCTGATGCTCCTTTTATTACCATAATCCCCCGGTCCTTACCTGCTTACACAGGAAATATCTGCTGTTTAACCTATTATAAAACAGAAGCCCCGATTCCATCTGAGGCCTTCTGCTGTGTGATTGTGAAGGTGAACATTCGCCAGTAGAAGGGAGCAGAGATTTGAATTTTTGTATTTCCATCCATAGTAAACAGCCCATCTCTTGAATGTGGGAAAGACAGAAAAGAAACAAGGCAGGGAAAAGGGAGGAAATAATATAAAGAAAGAAAGGTAAGGAAACAGGTAAATGGGGTAATCTGGGAAAAACAGATTGTTTAAGAGCTAATTAAAAATAAATGTATGTTGCTGTGCATAATATTTGAAGGTGAGATGGCATGTCAGTGCTGGGATATGCTGGAACTGTTTTGCTGGGGTGGATGAATGTTTTTTAAAAAAGTCATAAAAATACTGTGCATCCCCCCCAAAAAACAAAAACAAAATCTTGGACCCATTTTATAATCGCAATAAGATACTTCAGGGTGTGCTTTGTGGTGGATAATGGCACTTCTCAGGTGGCTGAAGGCAAAGCGATGCCTCATGTCCCACAACACACCCACGGTGTGCCATTATCCGACCACAACGCACACCCTGTCATGTCTTACTGCTTAATTATACATGGGTATGAAGTAATACTGATTACAGAGCTTAGTATCTTGCGCTGCACAACACCTGAAACTGACAAGCCGTTGCTGCCTGCTGTGCACACTCTCTAGGATATTGTCATTGCCTTGCTCAGTTGTCACTCCCCATCTGCCTGGTGGCCTCGCTTACCACCAGAGTTGTTACTTCCCAGGACTCTCGTATAACACTGCCCAGTTCTCTCTGTCTCTCTCTCTCTCTCTCTCGTATCCAAGCCACAATATCACTGCTCTGTCAGTCCCTACCAGCTGAGGAATATGTAAAGTAAACCTGTCAGTCCTAGGCCAGCCTGGTGGCGCTGAGACTGAGAGTTGAGGCGCTGAACACCACACCTTGCAGCATGCCGGCAACCCGGGTTCGGGAACGAGCCCAGACCGCAGGGGGTCGGCAGGGGAGGGAGAGGATTGAGCGTCCGAGGACGGCCTCCTCTCCCCGGGTGGGTTTAGTCCTCGGCGCAGTAGTGACACCCAGTGGAGACCAGGTGTACTACCTGTGCCTGGAACACAAGTGGAGGAGCACGGCGAACGCCTATGGCTTCTCCGTGCAGGCGTCACTGCACGTCCAGCTCCTGGGGTACTCATGCAACAAAGAAAAAAACCCTTGTGCCTGGATAGGCGACGGCTCCTCTCAGGGCCACCACCACACACCACTACCGGGCCTTGCCTCCGCCTCCCCCCCCCAGCCGGCACTAAATTGTAGATAGAGTGCCGAATGGAGTGGCAGAGCTGGGGGTTTCCTAGTCGGAGGTTGGTGGAGGGGTAGCATCTCTGAGGAGGCAAGGGATCAGGTCGGCGAGCAGAGGCAGCCCGATAGTTCCAGTTCACAAGGTGAGTAAATAGAATTTAAAAAAAAACTGTTAGTCCTAGCAATCTCTGTGCTGCCTCCCACCTTCAATCTCTCATCTTGGGCAGAAACAAACGTGAAATCAGCAGCCGCTGTGGGTCTGCACTCTGTCAGCATTGTCTCACCAGGGCTTGCCTCCACTTTTATTCCATCTGTCCGTTTCTTGTAGTAGCCAGTAATTCTTAAAAAATAAATCATGTGAAGTGATGTTACTTCATTTTGTTTTTTTTTTTACCCCTTGTGTGTGATGACGCATACACCTGTCAAACACCACTCTGGAGGTTTATGGACATTGCACACTCAGGGTATGAAAAAAACTCACAAGGCATAGAAACATAGAACATGACAGCAAAAAAGACCATTGGTCTATCCAGTCTGCCCATAAAACCCTATCAAGCCCAGGATCTACCGTCCTTACAGGGTTCTAACCCACACTATTCACCCCATGCTACCCACCCTACCTCTACCACCCTGAGCAACCACTAAGCCCTTCACTATGATAGTTTTGGCACCCACCACATCTGCTGGCACACTGTCCCACGGCTCCACCAAAACTTCCATAAAAAAACAACTTTCTCATCGAGTCCCTCTTGAATCCCCCCATCAGTTTCCACTCACGCAGAAAAGAACAAAACTGCACACACTCACCAAATTAAGGTACATAAATGATTCATTGTATACAGAGCGAAAAACATTGAACAAAACTACTCCACATGGACATTCACCTCGTAAAGGCTTCATCGGGGGTGGTGCCATAATATTCAGGTGCCTATTTAAGAACACAAACACGAATATTCATGAATACACATAACCACAGTCAATCAGTGTATCAAAGAACGCTCTTGCATAATAAGCCATTTGATCAAATTCAACATGTGACCCCAATAATCCAATAAATACATACAAATCACAGTCACTAATGACTAAAAACATACTAAAAATATATACTGACATACTAGACACCAGCAAAGTAGGCCTATTAGTCTATCAAGTCTGCTCGCAAGTGTGCTAACAATTTTTATTTCACAATGTTCCCCAACAGCTACCACTTTCCTTTCATTGCTGTTTAATGCTTTGTAACTGTGCAATTTCTTTATGACAAATAAAATGCAAGTTCAAATACCCTAAAGGGGATCTACAGAAAATCAACAATGCATGCTATCAACTATTAAATTAACTTTAACCCCAAACCTGAATGAAGAAATGAGTGTGTGTGTGTGTGTGTGTGTGTGTGGTGAAAGGTGCATGAAAGTCACGAAACTGCACAGCCATTCCCAGTGATATTACAGGACAACTAGTTACAAAACAAAATAGATAAATAATGCATTCAGGGGAGTGGAGCACCTATACCATGTGCTGCTATTGAATAGGTCTAAAAGAATGTAAATATCATGTCTCTCTCCATCCCCTCCGATTGTACATATGATTAAGCAACAAAATACCTCCCAACTGTGCAAATACCAGCACTATCTATTTAACTGTATACAGTACCAATGACAAGATAATTAAAATAAACCAAACATAATGATAAACCACCGAATGTGAAATAAAACAAAGTACATTACAATTTCATTCTAATGCAACAAATATAAAACAGAGAATAATGAATAGGCAACTGTGTGTTATTGATTTTTTTTTTAATCCACCCAAGGTTTGTGATGACCCATAAACCTTGACAGCGAGGCTCGAGAGGTTTATGAGGTCATCAGACACCAAGGGTGTGTAAAACAAATCCATAAAAAGACAGTTGCCTATCCTTTATTTTTTATAATTACTGGTGCAAGGAGTTCACACACATACACACACACACCCTTCTAAATGGCATTCTTGAAAGCGATTTACTTTACCGTGCAACAAAAAAATAAGTGAGAAACTTTGAAAAACGATTCCTTCTTCAGAGTGTTGAACTGCGCTTAAGTCACAGTGTAAAAAGGTAGGCATAGTCCCTCTGGTGAGCGCGCTGGGTCGGTCTCACGGTTTCCTGAACCCGACTCACAGCGGGATCAACCAGATCCATTTTACTGATTTAAAAAGTAGGATGAACTGCATAAATTCTAAAAAAATAAATAATAAGTTGAAGACACAATAACAAAAACTGCCCATTGCTGTAGCAGTTCATCACTACGTGGAAATGGAGACGCCAAGTTTGCGGAACTGTTCAGCCTGCCTACTCACAGAACAGGAGTAAATGAGGTAGCGGTAAGATTTTGACAGATGAGCGAGTTAAAGCAAAATGTCATAATAACTGGGTAACCCGGTTACTCTGGCATTTGAAATACTGATCTAGTCTGCGTATTAAAAGGGGGTCACCAGTAATCATAATGCATTATATATACAAATCATGCAAATTAAAAACCATGGAACATAGAGGAGTATGCAGAAAACAGAAATTCTTCATCTAACACTAAATTTGTCAAGTATCCACAGTACATGGCAAAGGAGCAACAAACTTGTATTAGTTTTCAAATTATGGTTCGATACCAGGGTTGCTCCAAAACGCCATGAGGAAACCATGTAAGGAAAGTGATGAAAACTGCCCAGACAGCTTCAAAACAGACAAATCTATTTGTCAGAGCTACAAGCAAACACTTCTTGACCAAGAATACACCATACTGAATATTGTTAGTGTGGATAAACTATTCAAGAAGTCATATAACCCTGCCCATTTCTAAAAATGGTCTTAGATCAAATAGTTAATTTAATCCTGAGGGTGCTAATGAAGATAATCTGTACATCCATTCCAATGTCTCTATGCGGTTTCCACCTCTTTCTCATATTCTGACATGTTCCAAGGGCCTAAATTTAAAAGTTTTAAGTCTGCAATTATGGCGATTTTTAAAAAGCAACTCTCGACCAGGTCCCCCCAAGAAGCACAATGAACCCCTACCTGCCCCCAAATAAAATTCCTCTTAATGATTTCTTTACTGAGTGCCCCAATTTAGGAAGGGAAAGGATCATAGTTTTGCTCCATGGAGCTTCGCTACGCTGATCCATTTCACTTCCTTGTACCTCTGCTGAGTGTGATCTGCCCCTGCACTACCACATTGTGTGACACCACTACATGAAGAGCACAGGAGAAAGTGTCCATTGACATGAATGGGGCTGTTTTTAAAAGTAAAATTTTAGTAGTTTAGATGGCCATTCAGAATTAATCATGGCCACTGCTTAAAGTGATTTTCCGATCTAGCTGAAAGCAGCTACCACTCACATACTGTGGTAGCTGCCCTCAGCAACAGTTATTGTAGCCAGGTTTTAATTAATAATAGTACCTCATATATTTGTAGTACTGCTCGTAATTTTGTCTGTAGCTGGGCTCTCCAAATATTTTCTTTTTTTTTGTATAATATTTTTATTGGTTTTGTCTTTTAGACATAAGAAAAATTAAAAAAATATGCATTCATATAAAACTGAGTACATACACTCATCACATATATAACTTTAGACTAGCATGTCAGCTAAAAAAAAATTCCAGTCCATACAAGGCAGTCTTTCCTGCTGGTCACTAGATCCAGGGTTTGGCCAGCTCTCCTACAGTATTAATTATTCACTTGGAGTGGAACTGGAATCTCAGTTAGTGATAAAGTAATTAACTCTCTAAACTTTAAGACAGAAGAATAAACTAAAAATCAGAACATGAACAGTGCAGCACAGTTCATATTTGAAGTACAGTAATATTGGCCAATAGTTAATACATGTCATTATAATCACAGAATCTTCTTTTAATACAATAAAACCTACAGTGGTGAAAGGTTATTGTCCTGGAACCCAGAAAATCATACTATTCCCCCAAATGCTTCTGAGAAAATTAATACCTCTGCTGGACAGAGTGCTGCTATAGGCTGTGCCCATATTCTGAAGAAACAAATCCATCTTCCCCGTCAGTGCAAATGTTAGTCGTTCCATTGCTAATGTGGATAGCATGAGATTTCTCCACATATGAGTTGTGGGTACTGTGCATGAGACCCAAGTGTTTAATAGAATTTGTCGGGCCAAAATTAGCAGCACCCTCACCCATCTGGGATGTAGGGACCAATCCCCCCTCCCACCCCCTTCAAGTCCAAATAGAAATGAGATCGGAGACATTTCTAGTTGTGGACCCCCCATTCTACTAACTGCTTTCTTTTTTTTTTTTTTTGTTAGTTATTTAACCAGGACTAGCACACTAAGCTGAAAGAAAAAATTACTCACCTTAGTAATGTTGTTTCTTCTAATGGAGTCTTGCTATATTATGACAATTGCAGTATGACCGCAGGTTAGAACTGCTCCGGAGGCGAAATAGTTAACTTTCCATGCAGGCATGGAACTTAGAGCGCGAGCTCGGTTGAAAACTCTGTCTGTTGTGCTTCAAAGGTAAACTGTCAGATCTTTACGAGCTAAAACTCACTAAGGTTCTGTGTGGAAGCTGTAAACCTACACTAGCCAACTGGCTACTAACATAAACACTCATTTTTTGGTCTAAAACAAAGACTCAAGTCAGGAGACCCAAAATATGCAAAAACACAACACCAATTCACCCAAAAGGTAGGTGAAAACAACAAGGTGGGCATCAAAAAAGTGCCAACCCTGTACTGCCCACCCACATCCCAAAACAGAGGTTCTGAGAGGGGCAGGAGAGGGAGGTCATAATATAGCAAGACTCCATTAGAAGAAACAACATTACTAAGGTGAGTAATTTTTTCTTCAAACAACATGAAGTCTTGCTATATTATGACAATTGCAGACTACACAGCAGTACCCCCATGGAGGAGGGACAGAACCTACTTAGGAAATAGGCTCTGAAGCACGGCTGTGCCAAACCAAGCATCACTCCTAGCCTGGATGTCCAAGGAGTAATGCTTGGTAAAAGTGTGAACTGTTTTCCAGGTAGCTGCTGGACATATTTCTAGAATAGGAATGTCTCTGGCAGCAGCCAGAGAAGCAGCTGTACCTCTGGTAGAGTGAGCCCTCAGGCCTGAGGGAGGAACTTTACCCAAGTTCTCGTAGCAGAATTGGATAAAAGAGACAATCCACCTGGCAATGGATCTTTTAGTGGCTGGCTTCCCTTTCCCAACTTCGCCATAGGTAAGGAACAGTTGGAGGGAGTCAAACCTATGACCCTTGGTACGCTCTATGTAGTAACTAAGGGCTCTCTTCACATCTAGGTTGTGCAGCCTCCTCTCCCCAGAGGAGGAGTGGTCAGTGAAGTACACTGGAAGAGAAATAGATTGATTATGGTGGAAATCTGAAACCACCTTAGGCAGGAACTTTCTGTTAGTCCGAAGGACCACCTTATCTCTGTGAAAAGAGATAAACTCCTGCTCCACTGACAACGCTTGTAATTCACTTATGCGTCTGGCAGAGGTGATGGCTACCAGAAACACAGTTTTCCAAGTCAAGTACTTGAGCTCAGCTTAAGACAAGGGCTCGAAAAGGGGTTGCATAAGCCGAGCAATGCAAACATTAAGATCCCAGGCAGGGGCAGGATCTCTGAATGGAGGGTTGGTGTGCAACAACCCCTTAAAAAACTTGGAAAATACGGGATGAGCTGAAAGAGAAGAGGATTTACCTGCTGAAATAAAAGCAGACACAGCTGCCAAGTGCACCTTGAGGGTAGCTGGTCTCAGCCCCAAAGAATTCAGGTGGACCATATAATCCAGGACTGTGGGTAGATCAGCAGAGACTGGGGAAATATGCTTTTCCGAGTACCATATGGAAAACCTTTTCCATTTGGAATTGTAGTAGCCTCTGGTGGAAAGGCTTCCTTGAGGCCTTCAATATATCCATTACACCTTGGGAAAGGTGTAAATCAGCAAACTCTAACTCTTCAAGAACCAAGCCTTGAGATTGAGAGATTTGAGATTCGGGTACCAGACCCTTCCCTGGGCACAGGTTAACAGATTGTGATTCTTGGGAAGGCACAGGGGAGGATGGACTGCTAAGGACAGCAGGAGTGGATACCAGGGCTGTCTGGCCCAATCCGGAGCTATCAGAATGACTTTGCAGGATTGGGATCTGATTTTGACTAGCACTTTGAACAGGAGAGGAAGGGGAAAGGCATAGAAACTTCCTCCCAACTGAGGGCTAAGGCATCCAGCGGGAAAGAGCCCAACACTGGGGGCCTGCAGCAAAAAAGAGGAAGTTGGTGATTGTCTGGGGCTGCAAAAAGATCTATCTGCGGGGTGCCCCATCTGGCAAATATTACTCCCAAGACCAGGGGATCCAGTGACCATTTGTGGTGGCCCTGGGAAATCCTGCTGAGAGCATCTGCCAGGACATTGTCCTTGCCTGGGAGGTGAACTACCGTAAGAGGTGTTCAAGGAGTAAGCCAGAGACCACAATCTCATCGCTTGTGCACAAGGCCATAGACCAGTGTGCCCCTTGCTTGTGATGTACCACATTGTAGTGGTGTTGTCTGTTCTGACCTGAATACTCTTGTTCTGAACAGATTTGGAAAAAACTTGAAGTGCTAGAAAACTGCTCTGAGCTCCAACAGGTTGATGTGGAGCAGGGATTCCTGGAGACCACAGACCCTGGGTGGTGAGGTCGCCCATGTGAGCTCCCAGCCCAAGAGGGACGATCTGTAGTAAGGATTAGAGAATGAGACTGAGTGACAAAAGGAACCCTTGTCTCAGGTTGGTCTGATCCTGCCACCAATGTAGGGCTTGGATTAGGTTCGAGTTACTGGGATCAACTTGGTAAGAGGATCCTTTCTTTGAGACCAAAAGGCTCTCAAATGGAACTGGATGTCCCTCATCTGAAATTTTGCTCCTGCACAACCGCTGTGGAAGCAGCCATGTGCCCTAGGAGCTGCAGAAAATGCCTTGCTGGCCAGGAGACCTGCAGGGTAAATGAGGAGGCCAGGAGACCAGGGTCTTTGCCCTGTCTAGGGGAAGGAAAGCCCTGGCTTCCTGTGTGTTCAGCTCTGCGCCTATGAAGGTAAGAAGCTGGACAGGCTCCAGAACTGACTTTGAGAGATTCAGAAGGAAACCTAGAGAGGTAAGCAGTTGCTGTGTTATCTGGAGATGTAATTTGACCTGGTCTGGGGACTGGCCTACTATGAGCCAATCGTCCAGGTAAGGAAAGATGGCAATCTTTTGCCTTCTTAGGTAGGCAATGCTACTGCCAGACATTTGGTAAATACCCTTGGGGCAGAAGTGAGGCCGCAGGGCATTGCTCTGAACTGGTAGTGGCCTGAGGGCAGCTCGAACCTGAGGTACTTTCGATGGAAGCCTCTGATGGGAATATGGAAGTAGGCATCCTTGAGGTCCAGGGAAGCTAGCCAGTCCCCTGGCCTTAGAGAGGGTAGGATAATTCCCAGAGTCACCATTTTGAACTTTGGCTTTAAAAGGTGCTTGTTTAAATATCTGAGATCCAGGATGGGCCGCCATTCTCCTGTCTTTTTTGGGGTAAGGAAGTACCTGGAGTACAAACCTTTGCCCTGGTGTAGGGGAGGAACCCTTTCCACAGCTCTGAGAGCCAGGAGGGTAGAGACCTCTGCCTCTAAGGCAAAAGCCTCTGATGGAGTTGCAGGTGGAAAAGATCTGGTTCTCAGCTTTGGAAATTTTTTTGAAACTGAGAACCAGTCCTTGGCTTACTACTTCCAGGACCCACTTGTCTGATGTTAAAGACTTCCAGTCCTGGACAAAGTAAGCCAGCCTGCCCCCTACAGGTAGAGGACAACTGGCCCTGGCAATCCCATAAGGGTGCCTGTTTGGCAGGGGCTTTGGGCTGAGGGGTGGAAGCAGACCTGCTTGTACCCCGTCTGCCTCTTCCTCTAAAGAACCCCCTCTGAGCATAGGCGGAGGAGGAAGAAGCTTGGGCTTGGTAAAAAGGCCTATGAAAAGGCCTGCCCCTGCCTCTAGGAAGCTGCTTTTGAGGAGTGGCCTGCCTTTCCTTGGCCTGTGCACTCCTATAGCTGGTCCTATACTCATCCATTTTCTTCATGTAATTCTCTGTTTGCTCCCCAGAGAATTTCCCACAACAGGAAAATCCATGGCCTTGGACTGGGTGTCCTGAGACAGGGTAGTACATCTGAGCCAAGCCATCCTGCGAAGTGCCACAGATGTAGCCATGACTCTTGATGAAACATCATTAGAGTCCACTGCAGCATGAAATTGCACCTTGGATGCCTCAATACAATCCATAGCCACCTGTTCCAGCTCCCTGGCAAGCTGGTCAGGGACTTGTTTTGCTAGGGCCAGCACAGTATCCCATCTGGATTTCTGGTACCTAGCAGCATAAACTCATATAATTTGCTTGTCTGAGCCCCAAAGATGCTGCCATGTACTGTTTCTTTGCCATAGCATCAATCTTCCTGGAGTCCTTCTCAGGGGGGTGTGAAGCTAGGGGAATATTAGCCTTGTCACAGGCTGCAGCCTGCACTACCCCCACATGGCTGCATTGCTGAGTGAGGAAATCAGTGTCGGAGCCTGATAAGGTATACCTCTTGTCCATCCTTTTATCCACAGGAGGTATAATATGAGGAGTTTTTAAAATTTTTACTGTCTGTTTCCGAAAAGATTTATGCAAAGGAATAGACAGTCTCCTAGACTCTGGAATATCCATCATTTCTACATAGTCTGGCTCCTCCTCATCATCAACAGCTTCCTCAACAGGGAGCTGGAGAGTTTCAGCAACTTTTTTATAAAACATGAAATGAGAAGGGGACTCAGAAAGTCTTGGAGGAGAAACCCCTAGGGGTCTATCTGGAGAGATGTCCGGATCAATGGGCACATCCAGATCTTCAAAACCATATGCACTCTCCTCATATTCCTCTTCCCCCTCCCCCGGTTCATAAAAATCCTCAAAATCATAATCTTGAATCGGTGGAATCGGCCAAACCGAACACTTACCAGAAGGTGTCGGTTCGGTCGGAACCGGAGAGAGAGACTGGACAATTTTAATTGCTTTAGCTATTTCCTCAGCAGTTGGGGAGAGATCTTTTGGCCTGACTTTCTAGTCCTTTTTGATGGAACCGGCTCCTCAGAACCGGCTCTTCGTTTGCCCGAGGAAGTATCGCCCTGGTCAGAGGGCACTCCCTCCGGTTCGGTTGGTACCGAACCGGGCTGGCCATCCGGGTCAGCGGACTTTTTGGCCTCCTTTCCTGAGCCTACCAACTCTCTTATCTATGGTGGCAGCAGGAAAATTGTGACAAATCTGGCAGTCTGAATTGAGGTGGTCAAACCCCAGACAATAGACACATGTGGTGTGTGGGTCAGCCTTAGCAAAAGCTTCCCCACAAACACTACAGTGTTGAAACCCAGTGGGTCCGGTTTTTCTTTTGGTTTCTCAGACATAATGCCAGCCTAACCAACTTGCCCGTTTGTAGCAATCACCAACAAGACACCTATGGTTCCGAACCGTGTCACGGGTTGTGGAAAAAACGTAATGAAATCCGTTTTTTTTAGAACCGATAAGAACCGGGAACCGCACTCTAAAAAAGGGCTAGTAGATTTAAATACAACCTGATCGGTTCAAACCGAACCGATAACAAATTACAAGTTCCACACAGAAAAACTAATGTAAAACCTATCTATTACTTACATTACCACAGACAGAGCTTGAACCGACCGGTTGCAGTTTAATTTCAGCTAAAAACCGAAAAATAATACTTTTAAACCGACAAAATGAACCGAGCAGAAGGAGAAATCTCCAGAGCGACTGTTCAGTGAGGCGGAGTAAAGAATCTGACAGTTTACCTTTGAAGCACAACAGACAGAGTTTTCAACCGAGCTACCGCTCTAAGTTCCATGCCTGCATGGAAAGTTAACTATTTCACCTCCGGAGCAGTTCTAACCTGCGGTCATACTGCAATTGTCATAATATAGCAAGACTTCATGTTGTTTGAAGCTTTTTTTACAGGTGCACCCTGGCAGCACAGGGAAGTTAAGTGACTTGCTCAGGGTCACACAGTCTGCAAGTGGAAGCTGTGGGATTCAAACCCAGGTCTGGTCTGCTGGATGTCACCAGATTTGCACCTCAGAGCCTTAAACCACTGCACTAAACTGCCTCCCTTATCTGTTCCCAGTAACTCTGGATTACCTTACACTCCCAAAAATAATGTAAGTAGGTACCACTTTCAGTCAGGCACCTACCACACATAGGTGAAATCTCAGGGTGATATTTGTTGACCCTTACGGGGGCTAAAAGAGATAGTGAAGGAACCTATACTACGCCTCTTTGAGTTTACTACAGGCCAAAAGGCCCATATGCAAGGATACTACCTGTTCCCACATTTCATCATCGAGAGTACAATTGAGGTCCCTCTCCCACCTACTCCTGCTAGTTTGAGCTGGTTCCCCGAAGTGTTCACTGTCCAAGTCTGTTACTCTCCCAATCAGGCCTTTTTCATTGGCACCAGCCCCTCTGATTTCTCTTTCCATTTGCATTATCATCTCCCCCCTCCATATCTGCACCATTATTTTTTCCCCCCAGTGCCTGACTTGTAGGTAGCGATACCTGTGTGAATTTGGTACGTGAAGGCTTCTCTTACTGGTCTCAGATGAGTGGGCACCTTCTTTCCCCCATAAGTCACCTAGGCACTTAATCCCATTGGTTTCCCAGGTGTTAAATCCCCATCCTCCCAACCTGGCAGAAATTCCGTGTTTCTCGCTATGGGTACTAATAGGGTATTGTTCCCCACCGCATTCCCTCTCTTCTTAAAGCTCTTTCAAGGTTCCAGAACTGCCATTACCATAGGATTAGGGCAAGCCACCCTGGCATAAGCTCCATCACCCCCGGGTGCTAGATACGCTGTAAGACGACCCGGGCAGCCGTCTTGCTTTAAGTCTAGGCAGGCCGCTGCCTCCCCCTGCGACACCCAATTGTGTATGTATCTAAATTGTACCACTAGAAAGTACCCCCGCATATCTGGGAATTCCATGCCTCCCTTAGATTTCGATGCCTTAAGTCTATTCAGTGCCATCCTTGGTTTGCCTCCTTTCCAGATAAAGTTAGTAAAGCTCCTATCCAGGTGTTTCAAATCTTTCTTGGACGGGCTGAATGGTATCATTTGCATTATGTATAATAACCTGGGAAGTATATTCATTTTTATAAGGCTGATCCTCCCAAGCCATGATATGGGGAGTCCATTCCACCTAGCCATATCTCTACCCACTTTTACTCCCAAATAAGTAAGGTCTTGACCCACAGCCCTCAGCCCCCAAGTAGTCTTCCCCTGGTAATTAGTCTCTCTGTCTAGGTACATCATCTCACATTTGCATAAATTGAGTTTATAGCCAGAGAATGTGGCAAACTCCTGTACCATGACCAACAGAGCAGGTACACAAACTTCTGAGTTAGTTAGATAGAACATAAGGTCATCAGCGTATAACGATATACGATGCTGGGAGCCATTTCGCAGCCCTATACCCTGAATTATCCCACTCTCCCTCACCGTACATGCTAGAGGTTTGATTGCCACAGCAAACAACAAGCGGAGAGGAGATAGCCCTGCCTCTTGCCCCTACACAGCTGAAACTCAACTGAAGGAGTACTACTGATCAGCACTCTTGCCTTGGGCCTATTATACAATAATTTTACCAACTTGATAAAGTCAGTTCCCACCCCAAATCTTGTCAAGACCTCAAAGAGGTATTGCCATTCGATTCTGTTGAATGCCTTTTCAGCGTCCATCGATAACACACAAGCTTTTCCCGGGTTCTTTGTCACCCACCACACAACATTACGGAGTCTCCTTATGTTATGATACGACATCCTTCCCTGGATAAATCCCGTTTGGTCTGGGTGAATAATTAAGGGCAATGTGGTTTCCAGACGTAAGGCCAATACTTTAGCTATGATTTTACAATCATATTTGAGAAGGGAGATGGGCCAAAATGATGCACACTCCGTGCTGTCTTTGTCTGGTTTCAGCAATAAAAGAATATTGGCTACAGAGCACGAGGCAGGCGACTCCCCAGCCTCCTTAATGAAACCACACATTGGACCTGCAAGCACATCCTTTAACAACTTATAATATTCCACCCCAAACCCATCCTGGGTGAGGGTGGTGGAACAGTGGTGGAACAGAGGCACATCCCTCCAGCTGTACCTCTCCACAATTCATCTGCCACTCTAGCGGAGTATGGCTCCTCTATGGAGGTACCCGCAGTGGAGACCAATAAGGATGCTGGGAACCTCCACAATGGAGACCCACAGGAGGGTGACACAGGACCCCACAGGGGAAGGAAACAACTCTTGGTGGGGGACTCAACTGTTAGGGGGGGTAGAACTGGGGAAGGGAGGAGAAGGCGAGGTAAGGTGCCTGACTGGTGTCACGGTTTGGAGGGACAGGAAACAAATCCTCAGGATCTTTGTGGCAGCTGCAAGGGGGAGTGAGATGAATGTCATTATCCACCTAGGGACAAATTAACTGGCTGAGCATGGGATCAGAGCAGTGCAACAGGAGTGCATAGAGTTGGGGAGGGGCCTTAGACAAGTAGCGCACATGGAAAAGTGCTACCTGTCTATGGCATGGATGAGGCTATTGTACTCCACACCATGGGATTCAATGACTGGTTGAAAAACTGGCGCAGAGCTCATGGATTTGGCTTCATTAGGGACTGGGGCTCCACCTGGAGGGATGCAGGCCTATACAGGCGCGATGGTCTGCATCTATCCAGGAGGGGAACCAGGATCCTAGGTGATAGGTTTAAATGCTTCATTGGCAAGCATTTAAACTAGCCAAGGGGGGAAGCACTGAAAAGAAGAAGGGAAATCCTAGCCCCCCCCCAAAAAATCAGGGTAGTTAGTGAGGTAAACACCAAGATAGAGCAGTCGATAGGGAGAAGGGCTGGGGTAAATGGAGAAAAAGACAAAGTTAGTAAGGACAGGGATGGGGCAAAAAGAAATAAAGCCATAAAAAAAAAGTGGGGAGTAATGAGTACCAATGCCCGTAGTCTAGGTAAAAAGCTCCTCGAAAAGGTGGCCCTGATGGAAGAAGGATGCCTGGATATTGTGGCAGTCAGAGAAACATGGTACACAGAGAACCATGACCGGGATGTCAACATACCAGGGTACACAATCTACAGGAGGGACAGGGAGGGAAGAAGAGGAGTAGGAGGAGGAGGAGTAGCTCACTATGTAAGGGAAGGGATCAAAGCAACAGAACTAAAAGGTAAACAGGGAGGAGAGGAGGCACTATGGGTCACCCTGGAGACTGGAAATGACACCACAATCCACACAGGGGTTGTACACAGACCCCCGTCTCGGGGGAGGAAAAGGACAAGGAAATGATAGAAGGCATCCTTGGGATGGCAGAGAAAGGGCAGATATTGCTGATGGGGGACCTGAATATGCCAGACGTTAACTGGAGCACCTTTGCTGCACGTACATCCAAAAGCAGGGTCATTCTTGATGCCCTACAAGGGGCATGCCTCAGACAGCTAGTATTGGAACCCACTCAGGAGGGAGCAATCTTAGATCTGGTACTCTCAAATGGGGACGGAGAAAGAATCTCAGATTTAGAAGTGGGTAGCCATCTGGGAACAAGTGACCACCAAACAGTGTGGTTCACGATAAACACAGCCATACAATCAAGTCATACAAAAGCAAGAGTATTGGACTTTAGGAGGGCTGACTTTGGGAAAATGAGAGAGTGCCTCAGAAAAGCACTATTAAACAGACAAGAAGGAGGGGTGGAGGAACAATGGGGAGTAATCAAAACAGCCATCGCAGAGGCAATAAGCCTTTGTGTAAAGCAAATCAACAAAACACAACAAAGGAAAAAAACACTATGGTTCTCAAAAGAGGTGGCAAGGAAGGTTAAGGAGAAAAGGATAGCATTCAGGAAATATAAGAAAACACAGAAGAAGCAGGACAGATAACTTTATCAGTTAAAGCAGAAAGAGGCTGGGAAGGCAGTCAGAATAGCAAAGGCCCAAACCGAGGAAAGGATAGCCAACTCTGTTAAGGAAGAGGATAAGACATTTTATAGGTACATTAGGGAGAGAAGAAAGACCAAAGGAGGGATACCAAGGCTTAATAAAGGGGAGGGAATGTGGGCAGAGGGTGACAGGGAAAAAGCAGGGATACTGAACGAATATTTTTGCTCAGTATTCACAAAGGAAGAGGAGGGGGAGGTACCTAAACCAAACAAGAGAAACACTCCGAAGACGGGGGTCAATACCGGTCCATTTACAGAAGAAAGGGTTCTGAAAGAACTAATAAAATTGAAGGTGGACAAAGCAATGGGGCCTGATGGGATTCACCCAAGAATTCTAAAAGAACTAAGGGTAGAACTAGTGACACCACTGACTACTCTCTTTAACAAATCATGGGAAGATGGGCTGGTACCTAAGGACTGGAGGAGGGTGGATGTGATTCCTCTTCACAAAAGTGGGAGCAGGACAGAGGCAGGAAACTACAGACCAGTTAGTTTGACCTCAGTGGTAGGGAAAATGATGGAATCACTTCTGAAGGAAAGAACTGTTGGGTACCTAGAGGCCAGTGGGGCACAGGACCCAAGGCAGCATGGATTCACAATGGGAAGGTCGTGTCAGACGAATCTAATAGCTTTCTTTGACTGGGTGACCAAAGTAGTAGACCAGGGAAGGGCTGTGGACATGGCCTACCTAGATTTTAGCAAAGCATTTGATACAGTCCCACACAAAAGATTAATATACAAGTTAGCCAGCCTTGGAGTGGGTCCCAAGATGGTAGCCTGGATAAAAAATTGGCTAGACAACAGGATGCAAAGGGTAGTAGTAAATGGAGACCACAGTGAAGAAAGGAGGGTTACTAGCGGCGTACAGCAGGGTTCAGTACTGGGACTGGTCATTTTTAATGTCTTTATAAGTGACATTGCAGAGGAACTGGAAGGAAAAGTATGTCTCTTTGCAGACGACACAAAGACCTGCAACAGGTTTGATACACAAGATGGAGTGGAAAGGATGAGAAGGGACTTGGCAAGGTTGGAGGAATGGTCAAATGTATGGCAGCTCAGATTCAATGCAAAGAAATGCAAGGCAATGCACCTGGGAAACAAAAACCCAGGGGAAGAGTACACAATGGGGGGTGAGATACTGACAACAGTAAAAATGGAAAGGGACCTGGGGGTAATTATATCAGATGACCTAAAGGTGGGCAAGCAATGTGAGAAGGCAGTAAGAAAGGCTGGGGGGATACTGGGATACACAGGGAGAGGCACCAGTAGTAGAAAACAGGAAGTTGTTATCCCTCAGTACAGACAGTTGGTGAGACCCCACCTGGAGTACTGTGTGCAGTTCTGGAGACCCCATCTCCGCAAAGACATAGGCAGAGTGGAGGCTGTCCAGAGGAGGGCAACCAAAATGGTGCAGGGTCTGCACCAGAAGACATACAAAGAAAGACTAAAGGAGCTTAATATGTATACCCTTGAGGAAAGAAGGGAGAGAGGGGACATGATATAAACTTTCAAGTACCTCAAGGGAATCAACAAAGTCCAAGAGGGTAGCATCTTTCAGAAAAAGAGATGTGCAAGAACAAGGGGGCACAATTTGAAGATAGAGGGGGGATGGCTCAGAAGTAATGTGAGGAAGTATTTTTTCATGGAGAGGGTTGTGGATGCATGGAACAGCCTCCCTGAGGAGGTCATGGAGTCAAGAACAGTGGGGAAATTCAAGAATGCATGGGACAGACATAAGGCAGTCCTAGTGGGGGTAGGAGGAAGTAAGATGTTGGTTAACTAGGATCTGCAGCTTATCTGTTAGGTAGGAAAATGGTCAGACTAGGTGGGCCAAGCGGTCCTTATCTGCCGTCATATTCTATGCTTCTATGTTTCTATGCGAGGAGTAGGACACAGCATGGCATGATCCCACCCATTCCCCCACTAATTTCCCATGGTCTTTAGGTAACAGGTGTGTTTCTTGAAGCACTGCTACTTGAGCTTTCCTCCGTTTAAGTGTAGATAAAATTTTAGCTCTTTTAATAGGGGTATTAATTCCCTTAACATTCCAGGAAATTATGACTTCTTCCTGTCCATTTGCCATCATTTTATGCAAGTATAATCCCCATCCCACACATGTATTGCTCTTTGTTCACCACTCATCATCTTTGACATGAAAAAGCTCCATTTAACATTAACAGTAACATTAGAACTACAGAACAGTAAATCTCTTAAACATTGATAACTACTAAACCCCGTATCTCCCCTCCCCCTTCCCTCCCCTAATACCCTCAACTGCAAACAAGTTTGACTGATTTTACATCCACTGGCTGTAGAACTAACAGCCCCCCTCGGCTGACATATCCCCACTCTCCCTCTCCCTCTCACTCAAAACTCCCTCCCCCACCCCCGCACTCGATATAGATCTATTTTATTAGCAGAAGTGCCCTTTAGGATAATAGTGTATGAGGAAAACTTAACTGAGCACAATTATATGCCCAATGCAGCTTAACAACACTGCATCCTGCGGTAGGCTATCCGCCCAGCCCTGCAGCTCCACGGAGACAGTAAGTGGTCCCTCTCCCCCACCTTAAAGCACCGCATGGCGTGATCTACTCTGCTTCAGCACTGAAACAGCAGTTAACTTTATTATAGCCCCTGAGCAAATCTTTAAATCGGTGGAAAGGACCGGCCGTCTCTGTAATTATAACAAGCCTCAAGACCGAGGCATTGCTGGTGCAACAAATAATCAGGCCGACCACCGCCCCCGGTCCTGCATTTTATTCAGTGTGGCACTCAGACAGTCCAGGTAGCACCATAGGCCAATCGTACTGAAGGAGAAAGCTCCGGTTTCCAGAACCCCCCCACAGAGCTTGGACAACAGGACCCTATTAAATGATAAGGATGAAAGTCACACAATTATCAGTCTCACTTTCCCTTGTTCTTTTTGTCCCAGTACTGAATAAAAGATTTCAACTTGTGTGGCTCCCAAAATGAATAGGATGCCCTTCCAACAGAACTCATACAACTGCTGAATAGGCAAGATAAAATTAAATATTCTGCTCCCACAGCATGTTCACTGTTTCATTGAAAGCCTGGTGCTTCTTTTGAATGCGCTGTGATAAATCTTGGTGGAGGGTCAGCCTGCAGCCCTCACAGACTAACTCCTTCTTCGCCCTGTATGCCGGCAATACCTCTTGACGATCCTGGAAGTTATGCATGTGAAAGATAACCTGTCTGGGCAGCTGGTCATCCGGGGGTCGAGGGGCCAACGCTCTGTGAGCTCTCTTCAACTTTAAATGCCCATTTTTGAGATGCATCCCCAGGAGTTTTGGCAGGATTTTGGAACAGACGTCTAAAACACTCTTTCCTTCTTTGCCTTCAGCAAACCCCCGTAGCCGCAAGTTACTCCGCCTCTTATAGTTCTGTTGGTAGTCCACTGTTTCCCGTAGTTGTTCCAACTCTCTCTCCAAGGCTAGAACTCTGTCTAGGATTTTGAACATGGTATCCTCTAAACTGGAAACTCTCTGCTCCACCTCTGTAAGTCATTTTGTATTTTCACCAACTTCTGAGGCAATCGAAGCAATCTTAGTTTCAAAGGCATCCAAGCGCGGTCCCAAGCCCTGCAAAACCTGGTCTCCCACCACCCGACTGAGCACAGCTATTTCAGCTGCAGACATTGAGATAGGCCCTAACATGGCAACATCTGGCGTGTCTCCCGGGCCCGGTTTTTTGTTCACATTTTTGGAGGCATTTCTCATCGATTTGCCAGAAACTAAGTACTCCTCCATGTTCCTGGTCATTTCTCCTTTCCACTTTGACTTTTAAACTTCAAGTTTATTCTGCTAAATAACAATTTAAAGCATTAAAGGTGTGGAAGTGTGGAGATTTGCGTCTCTTTTATTCGTAGCTCATTAGCACCCCCTCTCCAAAAGTTTTCAAGAATTGCAGTCCTGCCGTCACGCCCCGCGCTCAAGCACATAATGACGTGACCAGGGAGAGTGCGGGGCACGCCCCATTGAAGTGAATAGGGCTTCTTATTCCTACCGTGTTTATGCTTCAGGGTGGCCAGTTGGACAGTAAAGGAGGACACCGCTTGACTAACAAGGTCCTTGTTCTGTTCTAACACTGGAAATTGTGTCTTGCTGCAGTCTGCCCATGGCCCACTAGATACATGTGCCAAAACTCAGCCTGGCTACAAACAAAGTCGGCCATCAGGTTACAGTATAAGAAAACATGTTAACATTTATTTTCAGGACTAACAGTCATGATGAAAGTCACCTACGTCTCCCAGTCACCTCTCTTTCCCAATACTCCTTTTCTCTTCTCTCCTGCACATAACATAGTTGCAATTACTTATTTGACTAAAAACAGCCATGTCCCCAACCCCCCACCCACTCACTTGGGAATAAGACACTGTGTCACTGTGGCACAAATCTGTCTCTCCCACTTTGTTGCATAATAAAAGTCTTGCTAAAACATTTTGCTGAAGCCTCCCCCCACCCACCCATATTTTAACTCAGGCTAGAGAGTGGCACAATCCACATCTGGAAGTCTGACTAGTGCAACACATACTGCTTGTCTTTTTCATGTTTAACCTGGCATAATCCAGTCTCCTTACACTATCCTGCCCAAAACTTCTCCTAACACCCTCCTGTGGCACAAAATACAATCTGGTTGGTGCTGTGGCTTAGTAGTGGCAATTGCTAGATTGTTTTCTTTTTCATGTCATGAATGACCTGGCATAATCCAGTAAGTCTCCTCCTACACCCTCCTGCCCATAACTTCTCCTTAACACCCTCCTGCCCATAACTTCTCCTGCCTGCTCTCCTGCACATTTCTTAAATTGTATGTGTGGCAGCTAAAGAACTTGCCAGTGTTCCAGAGACTGGAGAGCACAGTGGGGTGACTAAAAGCCCCCCTACCCACCCCACCCACACCCCCTAGGCTTTCCCAAATCTGTCAGATCTAAGACAATAGCACAATCTACATCTGGTTGGTGGCATGGAACTCTGCAAGTCTTGCTTTTCTTCGTACTTCTTTTTTCATGGCATTGGCACCCTGTGTCAGTAATCTTCTCCTAACAACCTCCTGCCCATTAACTTCTCCTAAACACCTTCTGCCCATAAAACTTCTCCTAAACACCCTCCTTCCCATAACTTCTCCTAACACCCTCCTGCTCATAACTTCTCCACCAAGCTCTCCTGTACATTTCTTAACTGTTCTATGTGGTAAATTTGTTGATGACAAAGAAGCCACTGTTGCAGACAGACTGTGGCAAGAGCAGAAGGTTAGGGTTACAACAGACAATTTAACCTCCCATAACCAGATAAGAGTCACAATGGGGGCTATTACTTATTTTACGCCACCCCCTTACTGAACTTGTTAGACTATGATCCTCCCTCACCAATAAAAACCCAATGTAGTAATTATATGCAGATTGAGATTATTTATAATAAATGTTTTTTTTTTATAATTTTATTTTTATTGAGAAGTGAGACATGATGTTACATGTTAATATTCACCATCAACATTTCCACATATCCAGGTTTTATCATAATTTGGTTGATTACATGGTCATTTTCCTTGTTGTAAAGATCCACACAAGTATTATATATTAACCCTTTTCTTCAGTTTGTTTCCTTCCCCCCCTCTGGTCCTGTCCACGGTGTTATTTGCTTTTTCCTCTTTTGATACTTCTTCCCAAGAGGCAGGCTGCCAGACGACACTCAGGTCAGGAAGAGGAAAAAAGCCCCTCCTCAGAATTTTCCTAATGGGATCAGTTCCCTATGGGACAAAATCTGGGTCCAACCCCGACTGGCAGAACACCCATTTGTGCCATTTTATTTCAAATTGAGGGAGTCTATCCTGAAATTTGGCTATGAGTTGTTCATTTTGGTAAATTTCCTTTATAATATTACGCCAATCACTCGTTGAAGGTATCTTAGGTGTCATCCACCATCGGGTAATAGTTTTCTTAGCTACTAGAACTTAGCTAGTTTTCTTAGCTACTAGAATGAACAAGGGAAGTAAGGTCCTGTCCCAGCAGGGACTATGAGGGGGATAAATTGACAAAGTACATTCTCCGCAGTTAGTTCAATGTCCTCTCCCAAACATCCTGGAAACTCTACTTGCAATGCACACCAAAAGGGTGTCAGCTTAGGGCAGAACCAAAAATCTGACCCAAGTCTGTTAGTCTGCAGTTACAGCCTCTCCAACAGAAGCCATAGGAGGCAGGGAGATATTTAGTAAGTATTGCTGGAGATCAGAAGTACCGAGAATGGGACTTCCATGCAAATTCACGCCACGCATTTGAGGCGGTTATCTTGATGGCTTTTAAAGTTGCCCCCTGCCATGTCTCAAAAGAAACATCTGTTCGCAGGTCTTTATTCTAGACTTCCAGTATTGATAGAGAAGAATCTCCCAGTGCCTCCCATAGGATTCCGTATAGATGACTGATTAATTTATCCCATACATTTCCCTGTACGGTGTCTCTTAGTAGTTTCCATAGTGCTGGAAGAGGTGAGGGTAAGCAAGCTGATGTCTCCCTCTAAGTATGAAGTTTCTCGCCTGGGTATATCTGAACCTATCCCTCTCTGGAAGGGAGTACTGGGATTTAAGTCAGAAAAAGAAACCACCCCAGAGGAATTGAGAAACTGCCCATAAAACTTAAGGCCAAACCTCCGCCATGTTTTAAACTTAGAGTCATGCTGAATGAGACATTATTTTCACTGGAATAAAATTGTAGCTATATTCACTATTTTGAAAATCCTGTGAAAATTATATGCCAGTGAAAATATATACTGCAATTGACAAGTTAGTTTACCCTTGCACTTCAGCTAAATTAAACTGCCATGAAAATGTCGGAGCCGACAAAACCGTGAAATTTAAGAGCAATGAATTCATTCTCTTATACAGTAATTAGCCGTTAAAAAGGATTTAGCAGCTGAGATGAAAGTAAATGAGAAAATTATTTGTTTTAGAGGTTTTTTCATTTTATCTTTTGCCAAACCCTTAACGTCCGGGCAGTGAAGTATGAAAAGTCCCTCAAAAGGGGGGTACATTCCCCGGATGAAAAAGGTATTTTTTCCATGTCATATAGATCATTAAGTAGAAATTCAATGTCCTTCCATGTCGACTGATCCGTCAGAGAGAGCCAAATAGTGAATATTTTTAAGAAGGCAGCTAATGCATAGTGTTTTAGGTTGGGAAGATTGACACCCCCTCACACCATGGCCAGAGTTAATACAGAGTAACGAATCCTTGGTCTTTGACCCTTCTAAATAAAAGAAGAGATGGTTTTATTCCAGGATCGAAAATAAAAGTCCGCCGGAAAGGTTGGGATGTTCTGGAATAAATATAGCAGTCTAGGGAGAATATTCATAGTATGGTCTCTGCGCTGGAAAAAGGTGAGCTTCAATCATCCCCATCTATTCACATCCTCTTGAATTTGCATTGAGAGAGGTTCGTAATTTACTAATTCAAGATGCATTAAATTAATGGGAATATAAATTCCAAGGTATTTCATTTTAGTACGACACCACATCAATGAAAGGCAGCCTCGAAGGGCACTGGATGGAGAAAAGTAAAACATTAATGCCTCTGTTTTTGATATGTTCAATTTAAAGTTTGCCAATTGTTCATATTGATGAAAGATATTGCAAGCCGTAGGAATAAAAAGCTCTGGAGAAAGTAAAGTTAGAAGAATGTCGTCTGCGAACTGAGAGATTTTATAAGTTTTTTGTCCCAGGGGGATCCCCTCCACCCTCGGGTCTCGATGGAAAGCCGCTGTCAAGGGTTCAATGTATAAAGCAAATAGGGTCAGGGAAAGGGGGCAACCCTGTCTGGTTCCTTGCGTCAGTGAAAATGGAGAGGAAAAGTTCCCATTAATTCAGATTTAAGCCTTTGGTTGTAGATATAGTTGTTGAAGCCAGGTTAGAAAAGAATCGGGAAAGGCAAAGGACCTCAAGGTCTCCCATAAAAAAACAAAAACAAGAAACCGTACAGCTTTCTCTGCATAAAAACTTACTGCAAGGGAGATCTGTTTGGAGTGTACATGTTCCAAAAGTAGCATAGTGCGTTGAATATTATCTGTAGTACTATGCTGCTTTATGAATCCAGATTGATCTGGGTACACTAAAGTTGGCAATATTGTTTCTAACCGCGAGGCCCATATGGCTGTGTAAACTTTATAATCTACATTTAAAATGGAAATTGGGTGGTAAGAGGAAATATCTGTTGTATCTTTGTTTGGTTTTGGAATTGGGGTCAAAACTACGTAGTTCCACGAGGGGGGGAGACTCCCCCTCCGCTACCGCGTAGTAAGTAGTCAGAAGGGAAGAGAGGAGGGACTCGAGGAATTTCTTATACCATTCGGCTGTAAAGCCATCAGGACCATGACATTTAGCTGGCTTTAAGGCCTTAATGTGTGATAGAATCTCGTCTGGTCTAATTGGTGCCTCCAAAGTAGCCTGTTAGGATGTTGTCAATTTTGGGAGGGAGAGATGAGAAAGGAGTGCCTTCCTCTCATCCCCTAAGGAATGATCTGGTGGTGACTGGTAGAAAGATTGGTAATAGGACAGAAAAGAAGCACGTATATGTTCATCTGTATGAGAAAATTGTTTAGTAATAGGGTGTTTTACTTTAAGAATAGTTGACGCGCGTTTCTGCACTCGCAATCTACGAGCCAACATCCGGGTACCCCTTGTTCCACCTTCGTAGCTTGTTAATTTTAAAAAAGTGTTTGTAAAATCCTAAGGTCCATAATTTTTTGAATCTCCTGTTTCACCAGGCCGATCTTTCTCTGTAGTACCCTATCTCCCTCCCTATATAGTAGTTGGTAAGATTGTAATTGATCTATTAAGTTATTATAAGAGGCTTCTAGCTTACGTTTTTTTTTTTTAATAGCAAAAGCAATAGTTTCGCCCCTAAGGACAGCCTTAAGAGTATCCCATATAATGGAATCTGTAACATCCTCCGAGGCATTTTCATTAAGTATTTGCGGGATTTTTGTTTTCATTAATTCCACATATTCTGGGTCTTTGAGCAAAAGGGGGAGAGGGATCTCCACATTTTTGAGAGTTTAGCTTTTCCCAGATTAATCTTGAAGATTAAGGGGTGGTGATCTGATAGAACACGAGGGCCCAAAGTAAGGTCCTGTACCCTAGAGAAGTGTTCACAAGAGACAAAGAAATACTCTAATCTGGAGTAAGTTTTAAAACGGGGGAAAAATATGTAAAACCCAAAGATGTAGAGTATAATTTTCTCCAAACATCCAGTCTACCCAGGTGAAATAACGTTTCCTTAAAATACTTTGACGCACCATTGGACCGATGAGCTCTTGGGGAAGAAGAGTCCAATTGCAGGGACAAAGCCAGATTAAAATCCCCTCCCATAATTAGGGTGCCACGAAGATTAGTGATCACCTTATTAAGAAAAAAAACTAAACACTGCTCAAGATGACTGAGGGGGCAAATAGGCGTTCACTAGGGTGACTTCCTGTGAGTATAATGTGCCAGTTAGAATCACAAACCGTCCCTGGGTATCCACTACCGTCTCTCTTAACTCCCAGGGGGTAGAGATGGGGATAAGAACAGCCACCCCTCTCTTAACTCCCAGGGGGTAGAGATGGGGATAAGAACAGCCACCCCTCTCTTACAGCCACTGGGATGGGAGGAGGCATAGAAACTATACCTATTACCCCATTTTAATTTCTGACGTTCCTCCTCAGAGAGGTGGCTTTCCTGTAAATAATAAACATCAGTTGCCTGCCTCCTGGGGGACTGCATCAAACGTGCTCTCTTTATCAGGCTATGAAGTCCATTTATGTTAATTGAATATATTTTAGCAGGGGTTTCCGCCATTTTATATATATTAATATTTGTTTTGTATTTTTTGTCCCCCCCATAAAGGAGAGAAGAAGAAGGCAGGAAACTGACCTCTCTTCAGGCGCCATTCGCTCACCCAGCAATTTGACCTGACCCAGCACACTTTCGAAGTTGTCCTTCTCCTGTAATAATAAATCATCTTATTCAAAATCTTTTTTTTTTTCGTTGTCTCATTGTCTCCCTTCTAACTTTTTTAACCTTTAATAACCTCAATTCGGGCCTAACTTTGGCCCCATAATAAAAGAAAAGAAAAACAGTAACCAAAACAACATCATCTAAAGGAATTTAAAACTATGGCTGACCTCGGTAACCCTTGAGGTCAACATCTTAACTTGAAACTCAGTGACTCCCAAATGTGGGGTGTCAACAAAGTGATACCCCTGCTGATTCCCAACAAGACCCCTGGAAGGGGGTACTATGGGATCGAGAACCTCCATGGGCCCCGGGAGCGGGGAACCAACCCCAAGATCCAAGGAATCCCCCACAGAGCTAGCTCCCAAATGTGGGAGATGCCCTGAGTATGGTTCGGCATCAGCACATCAATAGGCTACCTTAGCACCCATAGAACCCCCTGCTCCTGAGTCAGTTCCTGTTAGTTCCTCAGTAATTATCCCTGTTTACGCAAAGGGAGACGGAGGTTCAAGACTCCAACAGGGGAGTCTAGTTGTAAGTATGGATGTTACCCCAGAGAACCCCAGGAAGGGGGGGAAGGGGGGACCAGGAAACCTGAGGGGGAGGGGATGAGAAACAAGCCCCATCAGTCTCACAGAGACAGATTACCGCATTGTATACCATAGCAAGGCCACCACCCCTTAGAGGAAAGGGTGCCTGATAAAAAGGGCTTCCAAGGCCCTGCTGGATCTCCAATCACCAATACAGCTCAAAACTGTTAAATCCAACCAGTGCCCCCCAAATAATATCCAATCAAGCTCCAATAGTCCACCCAGTCCCCCTCTGTAGATATAGTCTCTGTAGCTGGAAAAAGGAAGCGGGGGGAGGGGGAGAGAGAGAGAGAGAGGGAAAAAAGGGAAGGAAAAAAAAAAGGAGTTCTCAATGTAGGTTGTCCTTCTTCCATCCTCTCCCTCATTAATCTGTTCTGGTATGTCTGAAAGAGGGAAGAAGAATAAAGTTTAAGGCAAATAAAATTCCCTAGTTTCTTGACCCTCTATGAAAATACCATATAAAGTCCACAGTTCGCCCAGAGCTGATTTGAGCTGGTCCGTTCCCCCTCAACCCACTTCCCGACCCCACCATCCTCTCCACGGCACTCTCCTGGGCCATAAAGCCCTAGGACTCAGTATCATGAGTCCCTGAAGTGCCTGCTTTAAATTATCAGTGGGCAAAGTGGGGATGGGAGGCCCCGCCTGCAAGGTAGTGCCCAGAGACCCCTGTATTATTGGTCAGCTAGAGGGTCCTCTGCCATCTGACGACCTTAGTCCAGATTAGCAACCAAGGCGACAAGAGGGAAGTGATTTTTTTTTATGCATAGAGCCTCCCTCATCAACGCTGCCTGGGCCTAAAAGGGAATCCGGGCACCCCACCGGGGCAATCAGAGACCCCCCCCAAACCCCACAAACCCAAGGCACAAGAGGCTACTCAGGAGCAGGAGAAGGTGAAAGTTAGTCAAGTGGAGGGAAACACTAAGACCATACTCTCGGTTGCTCAGAAGGTGAGGGTAGGGTTCTGGTACTGGCGAAGCCTGTCCAGCAGGTCCTGGAGGGGGAGGTCGAGGGCTCTCTCATCTATCGCGGGCCGACGATTCCACTGTGTTGATCGGAGGTCCGGAATAGGCTCTTCAAAAATTCCCTTCTTGGTGAGATCTTCTGTCACTTTCTGAGCTGATGAATAAGTCACAGGACCCGATGGCAATTGCACCCAGAGCTTCGCTGGGTAGGGGGTGTGAAATTTTAGTTTTTTAGCCCTGAGGAGTGGGAACAGCGGGGAGTACTCTCTGTGCAGTGTTGTGTATGAGGTGCATAATCGTTGTCTAAAAGCAAACGGTGTGCATCTAGCATCAATCGCCCCCTTCTGCCAAACCTTTCTCAACAACTGATCTTTGGTCTGGAAGCTTTGAAACTTGACCACAAATGATCTAGGTCTAGCATCTGCTCGAGAGGGCTTTGGGCCTAGAGCTCTGTGAGCTCTTTCAGTATCAATCTGGATGGATGGATCCAGGTCGAGGAGCTGGCGAAAAAAATGGTCTGCATATGCTACTGAATCCTCACCCTCCTCGCCCTCTGGGAGGCTGCATATTCGGATATTTTTTCGCCTGCTCCTGTTTTCAGCATCCTCCTGGCGTAGTGCTAAGTATAGTTGCTCCGAGAGGAGTTTTTTGACTGTACCCTCCACTTCTTCAATCTTGGTGGCATTAAGGGAGATCTGGTGGTCGGCCTCCTCCACAGGGGTCTGCAAAGTGCTCATGTCTGTGCACAGCTCCCTAATTGAGTCTTTCCATTTCCCCATGAAAACTGGAGATCGCTCGAAGAATATTCTCTTCTGCTTGAGGATCTATTCCCTTTCTCTTTCCCCCTGTCCTCACTGGAGTCACCATATCGGATTTTCTCCCCTCGGCCTCCCTAATGCCCCCAGACTGCTCATTATCTGAAAGGCCCCGGTCCTCAATCTCCTCGAGGTCCAGTATCGGGAGGAAACGACTACGGTGTGTTTTCGCCACCTTCTATGAGGGGGAGATCATTCAGTATTCCTCCCGATGCACTGTTGTTGTCAATGTGAATGGAAAATATGATAAATATTACCTTTGGGAGGCAATTTGACGATAGCTGAGAGGGGAGGATCAACAGGTAGGTGTCTAGCCTGCCATACCGGAACCCGAAGTTGGGTTATTTATAATAAATGTTAATGGCCAACCAGCCACCCACCTCCACCCCCCTTGGGGTAGTGTGTAATTGTTATACTATTGAATATTGATGATCCTCCCCATTCCCCCACCAAACAGAGCTAAAATTTGCCTTGGTGCTATAATTACTTTGCCCCCCCCACTCCACCCCCTTTTAATTGGAACAAACTGTATTTGACTACTCATCTTCTCTCCTGTGCCCAAGTTGCCATCCAGTCATCTGCCTCTCTGTCACGTCAGTCTGATGTGTCTCTGAAACTAAAAAAATACAAGCACAATTTAATACAGTTTCAAAACATCATTATTTTCTTCGCAGTCTAATGGCCTTAACTTTAAGGGCTGGAAGAGGGTCATAGTCTTCAAGTTCAGCTCCTTCTTAGGCTATCCGCATGAGTTTGCTCATAGTGTTAGTCTTTAGGGAACATCTGCCTTTTGTTTTTATTTTGTTTTGTACAGAAAACCCTCTTTCACATGCCACTGATGTAACAGGTGACAAGTAAAATCTTGGCCATTGTGACAAAATCTAGGAGTACATCTGAACAGTTCTCAATTAAGTCTTGACAGACACTGCTGGCTGAGCAAAGTCAGTCCATTTTTAGAATTCAGAACAAGTTTGAAATGTCTGTAATCTTTCTCAGCCCTGTCTTGGTCAATAAGTGCTGACAGTGTTTCTTCTTGGAAGGTTGTGTCTTGGAAATAAGTGCAAACATCCACGAGTTCCTGCAGTCCACGGCCCACTATCTTGGAGCCATCAGGGAGGCACTTACGATTTAGAAAAACATTTAAGTTATGCAGCAGCTCCATTAAAGTGGATTCAAATCTTGTGTGAATGTTTTCAATGAGTTGTGTCAGGTATTCCTGAGATGCAGTCTGGAACTGCATATGCAGTGCTGGCCTGTCATTCACTTTTTGATCCTGCCAAGTGCCAGGACGTTGGTCAAGTTCCTGAAATGTCTTCTGTAGCTCTACCCCATTCTGCTCTTTAAACTGTTTCAGTCTAGTAACTGTGGCTTCTGTCATGCTATTGGCCACCGAAATGTCAACACTGTCCCGCTGCATGAACAAAGACAGTTTATTCACCACATCTAAGACATCCATGAAAAAATGAACTGCACAAGATAAACCAAACTGATTTTAGTTTTGTATGAAAGCCCTTTGCTTCTTGGGCACCTTTTGCTGCATCATGCTCTAGGGCTTGTAAAAGTGCAGAGTATGATCTGTGAATTGCTTGAACTGCAGTATGCAGTGACAGCCACCGAAAACTTGCAGGTTCTTCTAGGTACAGATATCTGACATTGTCATCATTGAGTGTTTCTTGGATGAAATGCAAGGCATTGTACCATACTGCAGAGTTGCTATAGTATCTGTACACATTTGATGGTTACATGATATTTCTTGAATACGGGGTTGTCCCAACATGCTCGTCCTGCTGCTAGTGCCAGTCTGTGGGCAACACAATGGATCTGAATTAGCCTTGGGTTTACTTGCTGTCTTAAATCTGCACCTACCCCATTGTGCACTCCAGTTATGATGCTGGCACCATCACTTGCTAGTGTGATGATCTTTCTAGGGTCAACTGCATTAGCAGAACACAAACTTAACAGTTCTGCCACAATTGTCTCTGTCCTCCCATTCAGTATTGCAGTACAGTCCACGAAAAGAATTTTGACCTGTGCATTGTGTATGCACTTCGTATATATACAAAATCACACGTACCCGCATAATGCAAAGCATCATGGACTGTATATGTAAATCACCACAAAACACTTCATATATATGTTCAGCTTTTTCTGAATGGTTACATCAGTGGTTTCATCCACTATTGCCCCCAAGAAACTGAGAACCTGCTAAGTGAGCATTGATTTCTTCCTGTAGGACTTTGTTTATGCAGTCCAGCATGTAATATCTTGCATCCCAATCACAGTAGATTGTGCCACTGTCTTGTAACACTGCACAGCCATTTCGTTTCTGTGGATATAAAACACCACCATCAGTGTCATTCCACAAGCAACAGCCCAGTCTGAGCACCCCGGCCCGAAAGATTCCATTCCTGACCTGTAGAGATATCAGTGTTTCAAACTGGTTCAGTGACTGCCCTTGTTTGGTAAGGTAGTACACTGTCATTAAAGGTGACCTGTAAAAAAACACTGCAGCCCACTCCCATCCCCACATACCTTACAATGCTGGTGCGGGAGTCCAGGGCTGCAGTGATCACAATTTTTAATCGACGGGTTCTTTTGATATGAACTGCCAAAACTTTCATCCGAATGCAAAAGCACCGCGCAGTTCCCGACTGAGCGAGCGCAAGGAGTCCTGGGTATTGCACCCATTTAGTGACGCCGCTACCACCACTGCTCTTATTATAGCAGCAATGGTGGCCCTTTATTATGCTTATTTTATGGCTTCTAAGGGGGTCTTGATACCTGTAATGTTACTTACAGCAACAGCCTGTCCTGACCACCAGAATCAAACACACTGTGTGAGGTGTCACAGTTTACTGCATAACAAATTAGAAGCAACTGATACTGGATTACATTGAGTTCCTGCAAGATATCAAAGCAGAAACTGGGATTAACAGCGCTTGATTCTGGTGGTGATGGAGGGGTCTGTAATTTATGGTGGTCACCCTTTTATCATAGTGAAATGGTGACATCCAAACCCCGCATTGTCATTAATGTGACATCATGATCTAATAATACCATCAATCTGACATCACATAGATGGCACAACGAGATCGAACATTCATAAACTTCCTCACGCACAGCATAAATCAGCTTGTACTGTAACCACTTTTTACAATCAGTTGACTGGTACATAAGAAAAAATTACTCACCTTAGTAATATTGTTTCTTCTAATGGAGTCTTGCTATATTATGACTATTGCAGTTTGCCCCAGCCTTAGAACTGCTCCGGAGGTGAAAGAGTTAACTTCCATGCAGAGCATGGAGCTTAGAGCGCGAGCTCAGTTCAGAAGCTCTGTTTGGCTGGTTTCAAACCAAAACCGTCAGATCTTTACGAGCAAAAACTCACTAAGGTTCTGTGTGGAAGCTGTAACCTACACTAGCCAACTGGCCACTAATATATTAACACATTTTGCTGGTCCCAACACAAAGACTCAAGTCAGTGGACCAGAAAATTAAGATAAAATAACTAAATAAACACAACACCCAAATATGAAAGAGGGCATCAATAAATGCCAACAGAGGACTACCACCCCATACCCCAAAGTAGGAGTTCTGAGAGGGCAGGCTGGGGGGTCATATATGCAAGACCCATTAGAAGAAACAACATTATTAAGGTGAGTATTTTTTCTTCAAACAACATGAAGTCTTGCTATATTATGACTATTGCAGACTCAACAGCAGTACTCCATGGAGGAGGGACAGAACCTCATTTAGGAATAGGCTCTGAAGCATCGGTTGTGTTAAACTCTCGGCATCCCTCCTGGCCTGAATATCCAGGAGTAATGCTTGGGTAAAGTGTGTACTGTCTTCCAAGTAGCTGCCTGACATATCTCCAAGATAGGGATGTCTCTAGCAGCAGCTAGAGATGCAGCTATACCTCTGGCAGAGTGAGCCTCAGGCCTGAGGGGGGAACCCACCCAGCTTTTGATAGCAAAATTGGATACAAGAAACGATCCACCTGGCAATGGATCTTTAGTGGCAGGTCTCCTTTCCCAACCTCACCATAAGTGAGAAACAGTTGGAGGGAGTCAAACCTGTGACCCTTGGTACGCTCTATGTAGTAACTTAGGACCCTCTTAACATCTAAGCTGTGCAGCCTCCTCTCACCAGAGGAGGAATGGTTAGTGAAGAACACTGGAAGTGAAATAGATTGGTTAAGGTGGAAATCTGAAACCACCTTAGGCAAAAACTTCCTGTTAGTCCTGGGGACCACCTTATCCCTGTGAAAGGAAATAAAGTCAGTTTCTACTGATAAAGCCTGTAACTCACTTATACGCCTGGCAGAAGTGATGGCTACCAGAAATACAGTTTTCCAAGTCAAATACTTAAGCTCTGCCGAAGACAGAGCTCAAGGGGTTGCATTAGCTGAGCAATGCATACATTAAGATCCCAAGCCAGGCAGGGTCCCTGAATGGAGGATTGGTGTGAAGCAACCTTTAAAAACTTGAAAAATACAGAATGAGCAGAAAGAGAAGAGGCTTCCCTGCTGAAATGAAGGCAGAGACAGCAGCCAAGTGCACTTTCAGGGTGGCTGGTCTCAGTCCCAAAGAATTAAGATGGACCATGTAGTCCAATACAGTGGGTAGATCAGCAGATTCTGGGAAACATGCTTCCCAGAACACCATATGGAAAACCTTTTCCACTTGGAGTATAGGTAGCCCTAGTGGAAGGCTTCCTAGCAGCCTTCAGGATTTGAGAACACTTTGAGAAAGTTGCAAATCAGCAACTCTAACTGCTCAAGAGCCAAGCCTTGAGGCTGAGGGATTTGAAATTGGATACCAGACTCTCCCTGAGCACAGGTTAACAGATTGTGGTTCCTGGGAGACACAGGGAAGATGGACTGCTAAGGACAGAAGGAGTGGGTACCAGGGTTGCCTGGCCCAGTCTGGAGCAATTAGGATCATTTTCAGGCTGAGACCTGATTTTGACTAGTACTTTGAACAGGAGAGGGAAGGGGAAGGCATAAAGAAACTTCCCTTCCCAATCGAGGAGAAAGGCATCCAGGGGAACTGAGCCCAATACTGGGGGCCTGCAACAAAACAGTGGAAGTTGATAATTGTCTGGGGCTGTAAAAGATCTATCTGAGGAGTGCCCCATCTGGCAAACACTATCCCTAGTACTAGGGGATCCAGTGACCATTCGTGATGGCCCTGGGAAATCCTGCTGAGGGCATCTGCCAGGACATTGTCCTTGCCTGGGAGGTGAACTGCTATGAGGGAAGTGTTCAGGGAGTAAGCCAGAGACCACAACTTCATCGCCTCGGTGCACAAGGCCGAAGACCGAGTGCCCCCTTGTTTGTTGATGTACCACATTGTAGTGGTGTTGTCTGTTCTGACCTGTACCACCTTGTTCTGAACAGATGCAGATAAAACCTGAAGTGCTAGAAAAACAGCTCTGAGTTCCAACAGATTGATGTGGAGCAGAGATTCCTGAGGGGACCATAATCCCTGGGTGGAGAGGTCGCCCATGTGAGCTCCCCATCCCAAGAGGGATGCATCTGTAGTAAGGGTCAAGGAATGGGACAGAGGGATGAAAGGCACCCCTGTCTCAGATTGCTCTGATCCTGCCACCACTGAAGGGCCTGGATCAGGGTTCGAGTCACTGGGATTAACTTGGATAGAGGATCTCTTCTTTGAGACCAGAAAGCTCTCAAATGGAACTGAATGTCCCTCATCTGAAATCTTGCTCCTTGCACCACAGCTGTGGAGGCAGCCATGTGCCCTAGGAGCTGCAGGAAATGCCTTGCTGGTCGAGAGACCTGCAGAGTGAAGGAGGCGGCCAGGGCCACTAGGTCCTTACCCTTTCCAAGGGAAGGAAGGCTCTGGCCTGCTTTGTATCCAGTTCTGCGCCTATAAAGGTGAGTACTGGACAGGTTCCAAAACTGACTTTGGAAGATTGAGAAGAAATCCCAGAGAGGTAAGCAGCTGCTGGGTAACTAGCAGGTGTGATTTGACCTGGTCTGGAGACTGACCCACAATGAGCCAGTCGTCCAGGTAGGGAAAAATGGCAATCTTTTGCCTTCTTAGGTGAGCGACTGCTACTGCCAGACACTTTGTGAACACCCTTGGGGCAGAAGTGAGGCCGAAGGGCATTGCTCTGAACTGATAATGGCCTGAGGGCAGTTCGAATCTGAGGTACTTTTGATGGGAGCTTCTGATAAGAACATGGAAGTAGGCATCTTTGAGGTCCAGGGAGGCTAGCCAGTCCCCTGGCCTTAGGGAGGGTAAAATCATTCCCAGTGTCACCATTTTGAACTTTGGCTTTAAAAGGTGCTTGTTTAGATATCTTAGATCCAGGATAGGCCGCCACTCTCCTGTCTTTTTTGGGGTAAGGAAGTACCTGGAGTACAGACCCTTGCCCTGGTGAAGGGGAGAAACCTTTTCTACAGCTCTGAGAGCCAGGAGGGTTGAGATTTCTGTTTCCAAAGCAAGAGTCTCTAAAGGGTTTGTAGAGGAAAAGATCTGACTCTCATCTTTGGAAATTTCTTGAAGCTGAGAACCAGACCCTGGCTCACTACTTCCAGGACCCACCTGTCTGAAGTTAAAGACTGCCAGTCCTGGACGAAATGAGCCAACCTGCCCCTACAGGTAGTGGAGAGTCGACCTGGGCATCCCATCAGGGTGCCTGTTTGGCAGGGCTTTAGGCTGAGGGGTGGAGCAGGCCTGCTCAACCCCGCCTGCCTCTCCCTCTGAAGAACCCCTCTGTACACAGGCTGAAGAGGAGGGGCCTGAGTCTGGTAAAGGCCTGTGAAAGGCTACCCTACCCCTGGGGCTGCCTCTGAGGAGTGGCTTGCCGTCCTTGGCTTGTGCACTCCTGTAAGTGGTTCTATATTCATCCATTTTCTTCATATAATTCTCTGTCTGCTCCCAAACAGAGAATTTCCCACCACAGGAAAATCCATAGCCTTAGACTGGGTATCCTAGACAAAGTAGTACACCTGAGCCAGGCCAATCTCATGAAAAGCCACAGATGTAGCCGTGACTCTAGAGGATACATCGTTAGAATCCACTGCAGCATGGAATTGCACCTTAGATGCCTCAATACCATCAAGAGCCACCTGCTCCAGCCCTTTGCTAGCTGGCCAGGGACCTGTTTGATAAGGCCATGACAGTATCCCATCTAGATTTCTGGTATCTTGCAACATAAGCCATATAGTTAGCTTGTCTTGAGTCCCAAGGATGCTGCCATGTATTGTTTTTGGCCATGGCATCAATCTTCCTGGAATCCTTATCAGGAGGATGTGAAGCCAGTGGAAATTAGCTTTATCACAGGCTGCAGCCTGAACTACTCCCAACATGACTGCATTGCTGTGAAAGAAAATCTGTATCAGGACTCTGATAAAGTGTACCTCCTGTCCATCTTCTTATCCACAGGAGGCACAGAATTAGAGCTTTTAAAATTTTTATTATTTGTTTTCTAAAAGATTTATGTAAAGGATGGACAACCCTGGACTCTGGGATATCCATCATCTCCACATAGTCAGGCCTCTTGCTCATCCAAAGCTTCCTCTAAGGGAGCTGGAGGGTCTCAGCAACTTTTTTATAAAACAAAAAATGAGAAGGGGACTCAGAAAGCCTAGGGGGAGACTCATCTGAAGGTCTGTCTGGGGAGATGTCCGGTTCAATGGGCACATCCAGACTTTCAAAGTCACATTCACACTGATCATAATCCTCATCCCCCTCCTCTGGTTCATAGAACTCTACTATATCATAATCCTGAACCACTGGAACTGACCGAACCAACCTTTGCCAGACAGTGGCGGTTCGGAGGAACGACAGGGACTGGACAATTTGTATTGCCCTGGCTATCTCAGCAGCAGTTGGAGAAGGAATTTTGGACTCCAAACCTGCTGATTTTTAGATTTCTTTTGCTGGAACTGGCTCCTCAGAGCCAGCTGCTTGCCCGAGGAAGTCTCGCCTGGTCAGAGAGCATCCTCCGTTCGGGCTGGCACCGAACCGGCTGGCCATCCGGGTCAGCGGACTTTTGGCCTCTCGCTTCCCTGAGCCTGCCCACCTCTTGTCCAGGGTGGCTGCAGGAAATTTTTACAAATCTGGCAGTCTGAATTGAGGTGGTCAAACCCCAGACAAGACACATGTAGTGTGGGTCAGCCTTGGCAAAGGCTTCCCACAGACACTACAGTGTTGAAACCCAGTGGGCCGGTTTTCTTTGGGTTTCTCAGACATGATGCCAGCCTAACCAACCAACTTGCCCTTTTGATGGCAGTGCCAGGCAAGACACCATATCGGTTCCAAACCGTGTCACGGGTCGGAAAAAAACGTAATGAAATCCGTTTTTAGAACCGATAAGAACGAGAAGCACTCTAAAAGCCTTAAAAGGCTTTTAAACTTATATTTAAATACACCTCGATCGGGTTCAACCGAACCGATAATACTTTACAAGTTCCACACAGAAAACCCTATCTATTACTTACGATTACCATAGACAGAGCCTGAACTGATCGATTTATGGTTTAAATAATGAAATTGCGGTTAAATTAAACGGAGAAATAGCGCTTTAAACCAAGAAATGAACGAGCAACAGGAGGAATCTCCGGAGCGACTGTTCAGTGAGGCGGAGTAAAGAATCTGACGGTTTCGGTTTGAAACCAGCCAAACAGAGCTTCTGAACCGAGCTCGCGCTCTAAGCTCCATGTTCTGCATGGAAGTTAACTCTTTCACCTCCGGAGCAGTTCTAAGGCTGGGGCAAACTGCAATAGTCATAATATAGCAAGACTTCATGTTGTTTGAACACACAAGAAATGTTAAGCACACTTTTAGTTTGTTTTTTAAAATACAGTAGAATCTATAGAATAAAAAAAATAAACTGTGAACCATGTCTCATTCAACTTTAATTTAATCTCAAGGTTTTAAAACATGAAAGAACCTCTCAACAGCAAAGACAGGGCTAAAGACATTTTCTTGAGCCCTTCTCCTTATAAAAATATGAACAGTATTCCTGCTTATGCACATCTGGGATTGGGGAGGGGGATTGGGAGTTTTTTTCTCCTGTTGTGCCTGCGCTGATTGCTCCCTTCACCATTTTGAGGAGTACCAAAGAACTCCCTGTAGCTGTGTGTTAGCACGTGGGGGGAGGGAAGACCCCCAGGAGACATGGTGGGGTCTCACTCCTGTCCACTCCTAGCCAAGAGAGCACAGCAGAGCCTTTACTAATTTGGGGGAAGGATGTGCCCCTTTTATTTGGGGGATACTGGACCTGATGTGGTTAGGCCCATGTACACTTAAGAGATTGTTGGAGGAAGGACCACCATGGACTACATGGTCATGAAAGCTCCCACGCCAGTATTGCATTTACCGAGGAGGTCTCCTAAGAGAAGCACTCATTGCTTTCTTAGCTTTCTTTCTGTCAGCCTTCTCTGCTAAGGTAGAACTGCCTCATCTCTATGCTCCCAAGGCAACACTGAGAGCAGCCTTATGGCATCTCTTAACCTTGAAGCCCATTTTATGGTTGTGGATTCTTATGTAGTTCCTGTTGCAGTTTAATAATTGTTCCGTTCAACTACAAGTTTATTTCCCCTAGTTGGGGGCAGTAGAGATAATAGCTTTGGATTTACTTCTTTGTTTTAATCTATGGCTGACCTCATAATGTTAAAGGGCTTCATAGCCTCATAAAGAGAAATCGTATACTGCAAGAGATTGGGAGGATGAAAGCATCTATTGCGTTGGAAGCATGCTAAATTGAAGAAAGGGTGGGTGGGCGCAGTATATGCCTCCTGTTACCGGGCACACCCTTGTAAGTAGGGAGTGAACATTTTACTACAGAAGGACATTCCCCTCGAGGTGGAGGACGTGCAAATGGATGATACAGAACGGAGTATTAAGATCAAAGGGCACTATCGGGATACCCCCTGTGCTATTCTTAACCTGTATGCCCCAAATAGAGATGAAAAACTGTCGCTTTTCTTTCTCAAACATTTACTAGAGATGGAATCTGACCCCTCAAAGTTATGTGTTATAGGAGGGGACTTTAATTGCCCAATCTCCCCCTTATTAGATAGATCGGACCAGGGTGCCCAGTACAGAGGGAAATCAAGCAATTCACTCTGATCCCTCTTGCAGGAATTGGGATGGGTTGATATTTGGCATTATTTACACCCCAAGGAGCGGGACTTTACATTTCACTCTAACCCACACAACCTATAAGTTAGACTTGACTTCCTGTTGGTCCCTAAAGCCTGGGTTCATGCTCTGTCATGGGAAAAGATTTCATCCATCACCTTCTCTGACCATGCTCCAATGTCTATAGCTCTGGAGATACATCCAGTCATGAAAACCTCAACATGGCAACTGAATGTGTCCCTCCTAAATGATGACAAATTTTGTACTCAAGTAAGTGTATCTAATTATCAAATGCAGAACGGGATCTCAGGCACAACAATGGGGGCATAGTGGGATAGTTTAAAGGCTAATCTTACAGGTCACATCATTAGCCATGCAGCCAGAAAAAAAAAAAGAAAAAAAAAGGAGAGAGAGAAACAGCATCTGGATCCAGAAAATCAAATCTTTTTGATCTGGAATGTGAACATAAAATGTCAGTAGATCCGGCTCGTAAACAGCAGTTAACTGATTTTCGTCAGTGCCTCACTACCTTATTAGAGCATAAGCTAGAGTGGGAGCTATATTATGCCAGGCAGCGATTTTATGAGGCGCAAACAGAGCGGGATGTCTGCTTGCCTGGCAGATCCATCGGGAAGCAGCTAGCTGAGTGGTACTTAAGATTAGGTCAAATTTACATTGTGCAAAACCGGATATATACCCCCAGAAAATACTGAACCATTTTGCTGCTTACTACCAAGAGCTGTACCTGAGACAAGAGGTGCCAGATAGGTTGCACAAACAGGAATAGTTTTTTTTGCACAATTTCAGTTCCTGAAACTTACATAGGGCGCTAGGGCGGATCCTGATTTCCCCTTTTCTCTGGGGGAGGTTGAGGCTGCCATAGTTGCCCTCAAAAATAATAAATGGCTTCATAGCTGTAATCCTTGCTTGTGGGGGGTGTGTCAGGGAGTGCAGGAGGGAGAGGGTGCCCCACCTTCATGGGTGCAAGCACAGATTTCCATGATCCATAAACCAGGGAAAGATCCCACTCTCTGCGGTTCTTACTGCTCGATCTCTTTCCTTGATGTAGAACAAAAGATCTTTACGGGGATCTTGGGGCAGAGACTACAGGAGCATGTTGGGGGTCTGGTGCATCCGGATCAGACTGACTTCATTACGGGCTGGATGATTAATGACAATATACGTCAGCTGTTGAACATCATGGCCATACAGCAACACTCCTCTCAATTTTCTATTGCCTTGTTCATGGATGCTGAAAAACTGTTCGACCAGGTGGACTGGGCCTTCCTTTTGTATACATTGCAGAGGATGAGGTTTGGCAAGATTTTTCAGAATTGTATTAAGGCCCTTTACAAGAACCCGAAGCAGAGGTGAGAGCTAATGGGCCACAGTCCACCCACTTTCCTCTGACTTGAGGAACTCGGCAAGGGTGCCCTCTCTCCCCACTCCTGTTTGCCCTTGTAACTGAGCCATTGGCTTCTGGCAGTCCATAATAACCCAAATATTGTGGCCATTTGGGGTGCAGATGGTGAACACAAAGTGTCCTTGTACGCCAATGACGCCCTTTTCTACTTGAGTAACCCAGCCATATCAGTTCCAAAGCTATGTAAAGTATTAGAAAGCTACTGGGAGATATCGGGGTACAAGGTGAATTACAGGAAGTCTGAGACTGTGAAGTTGAGTGGCCCCCCTTCCAAAGATTTTATGGAAAGCTTTCCCTTCACTTGAGCCAAAGCAAACGTAGTTCATTATTTAGACATCAAACGTACTCCAGCCTTGTCCCAGTTTTTTAGTTTAAATTACAAGCCGCTCCTCGGAGATGTCTTTTTGGATCTGCAAAGATGGGCCCATTTCCCCTCACTCTGACTGGCAGAATTAATGTTCTAAAAATGAACATGTTACCCTGTTTTTTATTTTTCTTGCAGACTCTTCCAGTTCGTGTTCTTGGACAGTTTTGGCACAAACTAAATGAGGCCCTTCTGAAGTTTCTATAGGGCAATGGACGTCTTAGATTGCTGGAACAGCCCTGGGATGGGGGGGCATGGGGCTTCTCAGTTTCCAGGATTTATTACTTAGCAGGCAAGGCCAACTCCTCCCTCTGGTGACTTGTCAAATGTCGGGAGGACTCATGATGGTATGGCCTGAAGAATTTACCTTCTCTCCCAGCCCCATTATATGCCCTTCCGTTTATTCGCCTCTCCACCATCAGATGGGCTGCGGTCATAAGCCCTTGGATGAAACAAACCTTGCACACGTTGAGACATGCCCAACGGGCCACTGGGGCTCCTGATTCCCCAGGTCCTCTTACTATTATTGGGGACCCTGATTTCACCTCCCTGAGGTCGGACCCAGGTTTCAGGTGATGGAACCAAATCTCACTTACACATTATAAACAACTGGTTCAGGGACACATTTTTACCATTTTTGAGACCTTAAAAAAAAAACACATTTAACCTCCCAAATACAGTTTTTTTCTGATATCTCCAAACAAGCCATTACATACTTTCGACAGTGGGACTGATGAATAACAGTCCTGCCCTTACTCCCTGGAAGATTTTCTCTACTGGGCAACCTGTCTGAGGGTGAAGGGGAGATGGATTTCCCAGCTTCATCACCTATTGTTAGACTCCTGTGTCAACCCCTCCTTGGCCCTTAGGACTCAATGGGAGCAGGAGCTGTGAGAGGTCCTGTCTGAGCAAAGTTGAGAATCACTCTGGAGGGGGTGGTGGGCGTCGGGTTCTATGTCCTGGAGACAGTTCCACTGGAAGCTCAGAGCCTGATTTTTCTATGTTCCCACTGTAGTACAACATTTCGAGTCCCATGTTAGCCCCCTATGCTGGGAGAATTGTGGCCATCTTGGCATGCATATCCATATCTTTTGGTCATGTCCTTGCAGCTCTCATTTTTGGGGTGATATCAGAAAGGTGTTGGATAAGATGTGGAGCAGACTTCTGTCCCATACCTTTCATATGATGATTTTTGGGGCACCTTCCACGGAAATCACCCATAGACGGGAGAAGAGGCTTTATACTTTGTTGTGCCTCATAGCTAGTAAATGCATAATGGCCAATTGGCTCTCTGCCACCCCTCTGACTTTAGCAGAATGGAAGTCCCAGGTAAATCAAACTCAAACTATGGAGTGTATTACAGCCCAGCTTCGCCTCACTCTAGACCAGCATCACCAAATTTGGATAAGATGGAACCATTATCACCATTATAATGGAACCTTCCCCTCCACTTCTCCCTGCGCACCCTCTCCTACCTACCCCACCCCACTCTCCCACCACTGCTGCCCAACTCACCCTCTTTTCATTCAATAGCCTAGTTTGACAAGGCCACTGGCTGCCTCTCACTTTTCTGCTTTCACTTCTCTCCCCCAACCCCATGTCTCTCCTATCACCCACCCTTTTCTACCATCTCGATGCCCATTTGAAATATGCTAGTTATAGTGATTTTCTTGTCTGCTACTATTGTATTCATTTTGTTCTTGATTATGTTATTGCTTGTTAACCAATGTTAGTCCTCCTGTGTTTTTTGTAACCCTTCCCTCTGATGTGGAACCTTTGTAAACAAGCTGCTCTGTGCACAAAGGTGTAATAATCCCAGACTGAAATAAATAAATGTATGGCTGGACCAACACTTAACTTTGGGCAGGTGAAGGGTGAAACCCACCTAATGCCTGTAATAATTACGTCTTTCTGCATGAATTGCATTATACACTGTTTTTGGTCAGTTTTTTTTTTCCAGACCTCATTCTAGTAATCTTCAGGAAAGCTGTTGGTTGTCCCCCCTGGATTCCACCCTGGCTGCACCCTACATTTTTCTTCTTTGCTTCTCTCCGATTGTTTGCTGGGGAGAAACTATCATGTTTGTATTAACTTTTCACATGTTAGTTGCTTTTGTTTGTTTGTTGAATTTTGTTGACCGGAAGCCCATTGCGCCTAGAAGTCCCTTTTTCAGGGTCGACCACGCGGGGGTGGGGGATACAGATGGTAAGCAACTGAAATTGAACCAGATTAAGCTGTTGGTGGTATTTGGAGTGAATAAGGGAAATTTGGCCAGGACACCGGGGAAATTCCCCTACTCTTTTCGATAAGTGCCATGGGATCTTTAACATCCACCTGAACTACCACCAATCCAGGCAGATGGGACCTCAGTTTAACGTCTCATCCGAAAGACCATCCATCAATTGTTGATACATGATATGTGCTGCTGCGTCTCAATCTGTGATTACTAATAATGTTGCATTATATAAGATTTAGAACCATCACAATACATAACTGAAGAAAATGTCGCAACTCCAGTCATGATTCTGTAAAAATAGTTGGATAAACTATAGTTGATCTGCCTCTGAATACATTCTTTTTTCTATTCTGGACTTTTTTCCTCCCATGTGATATATATGCTAGTAAGCTAAATGAGACAGACATCAAAATGGAGATTGGACTGACTGATTGTTATATGGCTTTAGATTTTTTTTGTACTTTTCATTTATAGATTTTCATCATACAGGTAGCAACGTGTACACTATACAACGTATACATTCCAATAATTGGCAGAAGGCATACACTGTCTGTACAGTAAATATTAGAAATAAAGACCGCTATTCAAAAGACAATGTAGTTCTCAGACAAGGGCCCTCCGCCTCGCAGACATCAACAGGAACAAATGAGAGAATATGCACATACAAAATCATACTCTCACCTCAGGATATTAAATAATACAATTTAAGATCAACGCACCAAGCTTTTCTCCCACTCACAGATTCGTATGAGGTATTGGGGGGACAGCATATGCAAATAGGATACTGTACATTAAAAAGGACTGTCTGAGTCGGTTAAGTTAAGCTAAAGCCCTACACTCAAAGGCCACCTCTAAGTAAATTGTGTAGGGGAAGATTATCTCTGAAGGAATATTTAAAGTCCACAAACTGAGCGGTGCACTTCAGTACACCAATTAGAACTCTGTCCCTTTGCAAAGGAAGGTAACCAGTAGGCTAGGAATTTAGCAATCAGTAAACCTTTGGAAACTAAAAAACAAACAGTCTAGCAAAGCATCATGGGAGGCATATGCAAATGTCCTTGAATTAATTTGGACTGGCTCAACTTTAAGCAGAACTGCATGGTGCCAGAAGGCCTCACAATAAATCAGCAAAGTCTGAGAACAGCAGACACAGACACGTGATTTGTCCTCATTTGGACTCATCAGTGTGCCATATCTGTTCCTCAGCCCAGGGAGAGACAGCCAGCCACCCTAAACGGGATCTTACGTTTTGGGTCATGGGCAGCCCAAAGTAGAGCGAGAAAAGAACAACAGAAGAACCCCAGAGCAAATGCACTGGGGCAAGGGTTATCACGGAGGATACTGGCCATACAGCCAAATTTTACAGAAACACAAATTGCACATAACCCAATAATGAAAAGCATCACGGAAAGCATATGCAAATGCCCAGGAATTAATTTGGACTGGCTCAACTTTAAGCAGAATTGCATGGTGCCAGAAGACCTCACAATACAATTAGCAAAGGCTGAGAACAGCAGACACAAGACACATGTCTGTGTCTGCTGCTCGCTCTTTACTTGATATGAGCCTTGCACACTATGCATTCTGCTTAAAGTTGAAACAGCTCAGCCTACATACTATGTACTACATGGGAGTATTCACTAGGTAGTCCATTTTAGTACGTCAGAGGGACCTTACTAGGCATCACAGGGTAGCAAGAGAAAAAACCACAGTCCCACTGCAGTCACTCTGGTTCCCCTTCAGATTCTTGATCCGAAGCCCTAGAGTCCATTTGGGAAAGCAGTTTATCTGAGAAACTGGACACAGCCTCTGGATCAGGAAAAAAGTGGGATTTCTGCTGGTGTAAAATTTGCAGACATGCTGAAAAGAGCATCTGGGCCTTCACCCCTTTAGCCAGAAGTGATTTTTTAACAGCTTGCAGTTTTTTCTTGCAATCTTGCGTTTATGAAGACAGAGCTGGGAAAAATCCCAGGTGACTGCCTTCCCAGACAATGTCCCCATTTCTCCTTGCAGCTTGCAACAAAGGTATTTTAGCCTCTGTGTTGGACAAAGTCATTATCGCAGTCAATGGTTGTGTGGTAGAGCCTCCTCTAGGTCTGGGGAGCAGAGGGATTGTGAAGGCCTGCACGATATTAATACCAATGTCTCTATGAAATAGTTCTAGATCTTCAAAAATCATATGGTCAAGCACCGACAACAGTTCAGCATGGCTGGCATAGCGAAGGGGAAATCCAACAATCTGGACGTTCCTCTGACGCAGGCCATTCTCCAACGTCTCCACCTTCACGCTGAGGAAATTGACGTTGCGGATCCGGCCTGTACTGACCTTGGACTGCCGTTCCAAAGATGCATTAAGGTCTGCAACAGCCATGACATTAGCATCAATCTTGTGTTCCATGTCAGTACACCTTTGCTCCGTAACAGCCAGCCATTTATTTGTCTCATCTCCCGTTTCCTGCAGCTTTGTTAGAAGCGGGAGAATCTGTGCAAGTTCTGACAGTGAGGAAGAAGCTGGGCCTCCAGATTTCGCAGAGGTGCTGGTTCCCAGATTGTTAAAGTAAGTTTCGAGCCCCGAGGATGCGTGCTGATGTTGCTTTTTCAGGCTCATTTTGCTCCTGGGCGATTCCAATTACAATTACTATACTGTAAGATAAGATATATTTTGCTTAAACAGATCGAAAAAAAAGGGTTAGGTTAGCTGAAAATGGAGCTCTGAAAAGAATGTCCGCCTTGTTGAATGCTCCACAGCGCCCCACCCCCCGGCTTTAGATTTTTATCTTTGATGAGATGTATGTCATTGTAACATTACTGTTTGTATCCTATTTGTTTTGAATAAAGATTGAGTTAAAAAAAAAAAGAACATCAAGACTTTGCTCTCGTAGTTATCATGTCATGAGAAGCTCTCGCTGATCGTCTTAATATTACTGGTCAATTTTTATCATACACAGAAGCAGCATTCTTCAAATCCTGTAATACATGATTGTAATGTCCCAGCTGTGTATTATAGGATTTCATAATACACAGCTCACTCTGTTCAATCTGCCCTCATTTACCAAATGATTATTACTGCATTCATTATTTTTCATTAGTCAGACACGAAAATGCCGAATCATTTAGTAAAATAGCTTACCTGTAAATCGCAGCCTTTCAGTCAATTGGGCTGCAGTAGGAGGGTCCAGTCTCCACTTCTTGACTGAGACTCCCTTACTAGTGGGCTTCGGCATAGTGGGCCACAGTGCGAGGGCATCACACTGCAAAAGGGCATCACACTGGCAGCCAGCCACTCTGCTCAAACAGTGTGCACCTGGCCCATCCCTGGTAAGTGACTGGGTTCTCTCTCACTGCCTGTTCTTGACTGCATTTACAGTTCCCAAACTCTTCTGCATTGTTGTTGTAACTACTTGTGTGTGTCTTGCCACCTATGCCTATTTTGTTCAGCAACCCTAGTGCTACCCACCTTGTTTAAGTTCCCACAACCCACCTGGCCTCCCCCCTATCTGGGTGAGGTATACACCCCCTTGGCCTCCCTGAATCAGGCCGACTTCCCTCATAGTCTCCTGGGTCAGGTCCACTACCCCATAGCCTCCCTATCTGGGTCAGGCCCATTTTCCCGTAGCCTCCTTATTGAGCCAGGCCTACTTCCTCATAGCTTCCCTATCTGAGTCAGGCCTACTCTCCACATCCTACCTCCAGCTTATGGTGTTGCAATTTAACTGCATAGTCTTTTCCAATATGCTGCTCCCAACCCTAACTCTCCTCTCCCTTCTTTTCTCCATCTCCTCCCTCCCCTCTTCCACTGCTCCTTCCCTCTCTCTGCGGCTAACCCATTCCACCTGGCATTTTAGGTGCCGTCTACTATTAGCTCCTTTGCTCCACCTTGAAGTTCTCTGTGTCTCATGCCTCTCTCTCTCCCCATCTCACACTTTAAACAGCTCACTGGTTTCATTAAGCTCCTCGTTTCTCTGCTACTTATGGTAGCTGGTGACACAGAACTTAATACTGGCCCTATCCCCTTCTCACCCTTGCAGCTCCCCAAATGACTGAGGGTAGCCCACCTTAACATCTGCAGCCTCCCCCCTAAAATGGATCAGCTGCAACCCCTAATGGTCAACCTCAAGCCGAATGTACTTGTCATCTTAGTCTTAGCCATCCTTCAAGGTCCAAAGTTCTGCAGTTGCTACCCCTGATTACACAGCTGCTTGCCAGGATTGTCCCAAGAAGGGCAGTTCTGTAGCAATTTACCTCATCACTGGTATCCAATCTGCACCTGTGCCATCTGTCTCTTCTCCCTCCACCTAATAGCTGGTCCTCCTCAAATTCTCCCTCCCATTCTCAGCCCTATCCTTGTGGAAGGGGTACATTGCTACCTCAGAGTGACCCCTGTGGTGTGTCACTGAGCTCCTCTCCTCCATCTGTTCCCACTCCTCCACTGGTGAGTTACTCATCCTTGGCAAACAAAAAACAAACAAACTTTGCCATAATGTTGAATCCCTCTAGCATCTCTGTTCATTTTGGACCCCATCCCTCTCAATCATAAATCCCTAAACCATTACCCCCTAGACCGGGACCTCTCCACCCACCCCCATACTGTGGATGCAGGTATCCTCCAAGATGCCATCAGGGACCACCACATGGTCTACTGTGCGCACAAGATTCACTGCCCTAAAGCTTCCATAAATGTGCCCTTCTCTGGTCCTTCAAGTCACTGGATTTGTCCTCCCACCACAACAGCGTATCAGCCACCAATCCCCATCTCGGCAGCCACCAACATTAATTCTGCCCTATCATTCCAGTCCAAATTCATGGCTGCCTGGGACCACCATGCCCCCCCCTCCTCAGTCAGAGTCCAGGGTTCCCACCTCCCTTGGATCTCCACTGAGCTGCTGGCTTGCCTTCAAGTCAGAGACCTAGCCTGGTGGTCTTGCACATTACTGGCTCCCCTACTGCCCTGACCAATTACCGGACCCATCGCCACACCTGTACCAATGCCAACAGGTTTGAAAAATATGAATATTTTGCACCCACACTCCACAACAAACTTAATCACTCCTCCAAGTTCTGGAAGGTCATCCACTTCCCTCTTCCCAGTCCTGCCCCCCAACATTCCTCAAGGTTTGCAACTCCTGTATCTCAGACCCTGCTGCTGTTGCCTCAATCTTCAACTCTTTCATTATCAATCATGCTGAATCCCTCCCCTCCTTCGGCTTCCTTTCAGGCACACTTTTTCCTTCTCACCCATCGCTCCTTCTGCCTCCCTCAAGACCCTCCTAGCTCATAACTGCCACAGGGGCTTGAGCCCCGACAGTCTCAAACTCAATTTTATTCATCTCTCTGCTTCTGCCATCACCATTTCTATTACTCATCTTCTCAACCTCTCCTTCTCCTGGAAAAAAGCCACTGTCGTCGTCATCCCCCCCCCCCCGGGGCGATCCTTCCTCTTCTGGCAATTACTGGCCTTCCTCTCTTGTCCCCACCCTACTCCAGAAACTCCTTGTTCTCTCATAGCTTTCCATCTTCCTCTACTCCTCCTCCTTCTTCTTCCTCACTCCCTTCCAGTATGACTTCAGGAAGTCCCCCTAAATATCCACCTTCCTCCTCTGGCTCAGGGACCCCACCCTTTCTCACATGGACCAGGGCCAGATCACCTCCGCCATCTTTGTTGACTTGGCAGGTCTCAAGCTGTACATATTGCAGGCACCCTATCCCCACCAATTCCTACCCCTCCTCCTAGACAAACTTAAAGAGGCAAGGCTCTCTACATTCTCAGTTGGTTGGTTTTGCTCCTACCTTGAGGGTAGGTCTCAAGCTGTCCATATCATAGGCACCGTATCCCCACCAATTCTTATCTGCTCAGACATGCTCCAAGGGTACATCCTTCCCATTCTCTTTCCATCTTCCTGAATGACCTCCCTGCTGCCTGTTCCTCTGTGTCTGTCCACCCACATGTATGCAGATGATACTGTGCTCTCTGCCTCTGGCTCCTCTACCCCAGCCTCTGTGCCTGGTCCAACTGGATCATGATAACATCCAGCACTGGTTCCGTATCAACCATCCTTCAATGCCATGAAAATGGTCTCCATGACCTTTGGCTCCTGGCAGAGGATCGCAAGGCTCACCCCTCTCCCTTCCTTCCATACCCTCGATGGTACTGCAAATGAAGATATTGCCTCATTTAAGTACCTTGGGATCTGGCTGGACTGCCACCTACATTTCTTGATGCACACAGATGCCATCCACCACAAGCTCCACCCTAAACTGGGTGTCCTCTACAGGAACAAAGCAAGAATCCTGCTTCCTGACAGCCAAGAGATCAAGATCCTCCCTGTCTCTGACTATAGCAGCATCATCTACAGTGCCACCATCAAGTCCAACCTTGCCAAAATGGACCCAGTCTTCCACTCATTCTGCCGCTTCACCTTGGACTTTACTTTCTGTGCTTACCACTGTTCTCTCTACTCCTCCCACTGCCTCCCTTGATGCCAGGAGCCTCGCTTACTGTGCCTCCTTCATATCCAAATTCTGGCTTGGCTCTCTCCCTCTCTTTCCTCTCTACTCTCTTTTCCCCCTCTTCTTCTACCCACTCCATAACACTATTTCCCCAGTTCTCTTTGGCTCCCTCTCAGGAAATCTTCTTCTAGCCAAATTACCTTCTCATATTGTTTCCCCAAGCTCTGGTCCTCTCTTTACCTGTCCATCTGCTCAGCCTTTTTCCTCTTGCCCCTTAAAAAGAGTACTACAGTCAAAATTTGCAAAAACATATGTTGTACAGAGTGTTTTGCGTGTTTAGTCCTGGTGTGCCCTTCCCTTTGTTTGCTATTAGGATTTTTTTTTCTCATTTTGCCTATTGGTTTTATGGCCTCTCTTACTGGTTTTATGGCCTCTGAGACTCTCCATATTATCATGGCTTATTGGTCCTCTTTTTCCTACAATGCCTCCTGTCCCACGTGACAGTGATGCATCTGGGACCATAGATATGGCAAGTACAGGTTTATAGTCAATTTTACAGCTGTACAGCTGTGATTTTAAGTCATTTTCCTTACTCAGTGGGTATTGTAGGCCATATTTACAGTTTAGCAATCACGTGAGCTATAAATGAGTGGGTATTCTGTAAGAAAACAGCTAGAGTCTTTCCTAATTGTAGCATTAATGACCTGGAGTGATTTGTGTACTTTTTATGGCTGGGAATAATTTGATGAATTTAAAAGCTTTAAGAGCAAAACATTTACTCCTGCTGGCTACACCTAGACAAACATGTATTAAACAAAAATATTGAATTAGAGTTATTTAGTTGAGGTCAGAATATTAGGCTCCTATCTTCAGAATACTGTTGTTGCAGTACTTTCCCCTCACTGAATCAGTGGTCCCGGATGCATCACTGTTACATGAGACCGGAGGCATTGTAGGACACAGAAAAGCAATAAACCATGATAACATGGAGATCCACAGATGCCATAAAACTAGTAGGCAAATTTAGGAAAAACTCCTAACAGCAAACAAAAGAAGGACACACCAGGAGTAAACACACAAATCAAAACAGTCTGCATAACATATCTCTTTGCACATGTTGACTGTTGTACTCCTTTAAAGAGCTGCTGATGCCTCAAAGAAAAGGTCTGAAAAACATAATCTTTAGGTACAATTTAAGTTGCATTCCATATATGTTCTATAGGGTTATCAACATTATTTATTACTGAGAAAATCAGCATGAATATATGATCTTTATACTTCAGAGCTCATCTGCCTCTATAGCTTACTCCCTGCTTCAAGTCATAATCCTCACAATCTGTTGCCATGGAAGTAACTGTGATATCACAAGCAGTGCATTATAACTTCAGGTAGGGATAAAGCAATAGGAACAGCTGAACTCTTCAGGAGCAAAGATCCTGTTTTCCTGCAAATTACACCAGTAATAAATAATGGAGATGAGGAATACTGAACTAATGTGAAATACAAACTGAACTGTGTTTATATATTATATTTTGTTAAAGTTCTCCTGAAGGCGTCAGCTGCTCTCTAAATCTCTTCATTGTAACCTTACAACTCCCTCCTGCAACAGTTCCCTAACCCCAGATCTTAGCAGCCAGACTCCTCCCCCCACCCAAGGCTTGCACAAATGTACTGTCTCCCCCCCCCAACCTTTTCTCCCCAGTCATGGGGCTATTTGCTGCTACTGATCAAGTGTAATTTTATGTACCTTAGGCAACCTGATAGTATAGTTTTACTTTGCACCATATATTGTCTTTGTGTATCTGTTAATATGCTGTGCTTTTGTACTTTATTATGTTTGCACTGTTTGGTTCTGATACAGAATATTGCGTCTGCACAGCTGTTTCTATACTTTTACTCCTGCACCTTTTTGTATTATGTACTCTGTCTCCCCACCCCAACTAACATGCACACACACACACACACACACACACCCCTGGAAACAAGCTGTTACTAGCTCAGTATCTCCTGGTCAAACTTTCTATATCGCTCCACGCAGTCAATGGGGAGTTAATTAATACATAAGGGTACTATGCTCCCCCACTGGGGTAGTAGTACTGCTCCAAAGCTGTGACCTTTAGCATACAATCCCAGGGACATGAACATTCTGAGTGCAACAGCCCAGTTTCAGCTGTAACACTAAAGGGGTAAACAGCATCAACTGAGCCCTCTGGAAGAATTCGGATTGCCACTGTTTTATTATTTTTTTCCAGAGTTGTGTGACTAAGGCAGATTGTGGCTACCTTGTGGCAGGGAACACACCTAAATTTAGAAATCGTGCCTTGTAAACTGTGGCATTCAAAGTGGATAACCTGCTAGCTAACTCTCATCGGTGCCTATAGCGCCTGGATGGGGACCAGCAGTCTTTGGGTGTTTACAATAGGTTTACACATATTTCTTTTACCTACTGCCTCAGGTAAGTGATGGGTTTTGCTCTTTTTTTGCTGTTGGAGGCTTAGTCAGATAGTTAGGCTGAGGGTGGGCTGTTTGCGCTTTTCCCCCTCCCTCTAACATCTATCAGCAATGAAAGCCCTCTTATTTTTAGCAACATTTTCTTGATTTAGGTTTGTAATGGTAGCTAGTACTTGGATCTGGCAGACTCCCTTACAGCTACAGTGTGGTGATTTAGGTGGCTAAGACTGATTTTTTGTGGCATGCTGTGATGGGTTCTTTTTTGTTTGCTTTCTTCCTGAACTGTGCGATTCCTTGTATTTTGGGGTTGAGATTGTGATTCCAACTGTTTTTGAGATTTGGTGAGGTGGTGCGGCACTCTGCACCCTTTTGACTGAGGATTGGCTCAATGCATGCTGGCAGTCAGCCAAAACTTCCTCATGCATATATTCTGCCTTTTATCAGTGTGCTGCACACTTGTTGTAGCTTGCTGCTCAAAGCGGGAGGACCAGAAGTGTGTTCTCCAGTGCACGTTATTGTGCGAAGTCACCGCGCATGCACGTGATGTCCCCACACCCACCCAGAGCATTCTGCCTGCTCGAAAAAGGAGTGGGGCTTCTCTGCACAGAGCAACTGCATGACACTTCTCAGAGAAGCGGAGCTTACAGGGTGCACAGATCACCTCAGTACAGCCTGCCCCGTGCCTTAGGTCACTGCTTCAATGCACAGAGAGGCAGAGTGTCCTTTGCTCCTGGATGGTGCCTTTTAGCAGCAATTTCCAGCACAGCAGCCTTGGAGGTGGCTGATATGCAGCAGGGGCAAGCTGGACTGAATATATTCTAGTCTGAGGGAGTTCAGCTATAACGGGGCATAATCAGTCCTTTAGTCCCCAAGTGCTGCAAGGGGCAGCCAGGTGAGGTAGATTGTTGCCTCTTAAAGGTGCAGTAGCTCAAACTTGGAGTTGTGTTGCAGGGGCAGTATCTGAGTCCCTACATGGCACTTTCAATGTAAATTTATGGCACCATGGCTTGTAGGCTGATTATATCTTAAAAGTGGTAAGACCTGCTGCAGGACTAGAAGACCTTCCCACGTGGCCCTACTGTACCATCTCTATCAAGTAATCTAACATGTCTATTCCAGTCTACCCCAGCCGAACTGTATATGGGTGGAACTGGCTGGCCAGATAGGGAGCATTTTTCAGGGCAGTGAGGGAACTCAGCAGGTACTAAAGGTAGGCAAAGGCTACAGTCCTCCACACCTGAACTCCCTCCTAAAAAGATTCTGGCATGTGCTGAGAAACAGGCAGGGTAACCAGTAGGAACACTGGGCGTGCTCCAGGTTTTGAGTCCAATGTCAATGGCGAGCAATAAGGGGCCCTCTAAACCAGGTACCATTTCCATTTCTGTTGTCCAGGCATTTCTTGCATTCACTCTCCAGTTATCCAAGCCATTGTTCCAACCCCTTTTTGTGGTTACAGAGCCTCAAGAATCTTAGGGGGGTCACTCCTCAAAGCTTGCTGGGTCCGATTAAGACCAGAGACCAGGCTTCTGGCCTGGGAGGGAGCACAATCCTAGACAAGTTCCCGTTGCTGGGAGTATGGAGTTGTTAGGTCAGTGTGCCTAATCAATATTTCGGGCTGAAGACAAGGTGTCTCACCTCAGTATTTCTTCAATACCAAGCTTAGTTCTGTAACATGAAAGTGAGGTTGGACGTTGATTGTTCCTTTGGAATGTATAAGCTGTCTAGGAGACGCTAATGGTACCAACTTGTTCTCAGAAGTGGCCTGTGAGCTCCCTTGAGGGGGCGCAAGCTACCATCTCTGACAGCAGTTTACCTAGCCTGGGGACTCAATATCCAGACTGACCAGGTAGGACACAGAGTGCACGTATGAATGAATGCTTTTTCACCAGAGGAGTTGAGTGTAGGTGCAGAAAGTCTGTACAGCACTATAATAATGAATTCTCTTGAAGGAGAACACAAAAGAATTTAGGTTCCTCAACTGAATTACTGTCCACAGTCGAAAGTAGTGAATTTCTTGAGCATATGTGTTCCCACCATTTCAATGTTTTTCTCAGGTACTGCAAACTTCGACTGTTAGGACAAAGTTCTCCTTTATAACTCAGAGTGGTGAAAATAGCTTGGCTTTCAGTTCTAGTTCCTCTGACTACACAGATACCGTTTGGTCCTTGCCTTGTCAGGCCTGCTCAGGCAGGGTCGAGTCCTGTTCTCAACTCTAGAAAAAATGCAGCTGACAGCCTGGTGTCTAACAGGAGGAGGCTCCAGAGCCTGGTGTTCTACACAAAGACACTAATAACTTCTAGGAAGTGTTCCCTTTCTGCAGCATATACTGGGCTGAAGCTCAGGGTGTTACTAGATCCCTTCAAGTCTACATCTTTGTAGTTGTTAGGCCACCTTTCTTCCTTGCAGGTGGGAGCAGACATAGAGCTTCCATTGAAATCCCTACAGGATTAGATGTCAGCTTTCGGTGGGACTCCCATGAGGACCATCACAGCGCCACCATGGTACTTGAGCTGGTGTTGCTTACCTCACAAATAGGTCTATTGAATCATGCTTTTTTTTTTCCACATCAGCTCCATTATATTTGTCTCATGAGGTGTGATTTTTCACGATTGTGATTTATTCAACCAGGAAGATTGGCAGATGCCAAGCTCTTTTCAATAGGGAACTCTGACCTTTAAAACTTAGGGGCAAGTCATGCGTTCTTCAAGAGATCAGAGAACTATATGAAGTCAGAAGTCTTCTCTCTTCCCTTGCCTCTTGCTCCCATTTCAGAGCAGCAAGAGGGACAGAGGACCTCAGAAATTCCTTCAGCCAGGCTGATAATGCTCTACCTTAAAAGTCGTAGGTGTCAAACTGGGATCTTCATCTGCAAGTCATATGTATATGCAAAAGAATGGGAAGGTCTTCCTCAAGCAGGACTCCTTTTTCCCTAGGACGCTTATGCTGCCATGGGTTGACAGGGCATACATTTTGGTACAGACTACCATTTATACTTTTTTGGTGTTTTACACAGTCATGTCCAGATTCCTGCTGTGGTGGCTGTAGAATGAATTTAGTTTCATTTATTTTGATATATGAGTAAATACACTGGTGCCAAAATTTACCTTTTTCAGGTATGACCCTGTGTAACCCTATGTACTGTACAATCACAAACAACAAAGATACAGTCACAGTACAAGAATACAAAATTGCCAGGCAGTGGTTGTTAAATGGGTCCAGTAGCTACCCAAAGGGGTCAAGTATGGGACAATATTCTCTCCCTCCCTATTTCGGATGGATACTGCTTCTTAGAACATGTATGTATTAACTACCTTCCCAAATGACAATGTGCAGTAATATTGAAAGGAGAAATTCCTTCATACTTACTGTCAGTTCCTTTTCTGCTAGCTCCAGTGCTATCAATGGTGCCTTTCCTTGAGCCATCGGCTGCTGCGGAGAATACAGTCCAATATACAGTATAGTTAGCTAGGTCTGCATTAATTTTAGATTATGGGTTTCATAGGTTTTCTCAAGTCAAGTAGGCATTGCTCGTATGAGGTCGCACATTACAAAGAGTAACCCTTGACCTTCTTCCTACTGCAGTAATCATCCGGCCCTCTCTTAAAGATCTCCATACTCTCACTACCCACCACCTTACTTGGTACCAAGTTCCAGAGGCGGCTCACCCTCTGGCCCTCTTCTTGGTCAGCTGTTTCTGGAGAGTTAAATGCATAGTTCTATGGTGTATGCGATTCTCCAATAGGTCATACAATTGGGACCTTTGGAGTTAGGTGTTTTCTGGGGAACTGGTATAGGTTCCACACAGCACTTGTTAAGAAACTACATCTCCCATAACCAAGCGATATCAGTTTTGTGTTTAAGAGAAGCATTTGAAGATGGGAAGAATGCAAGACTGAGCAGTGATATGCAGTCCAGAACTCGCTGTTCTTGATCTCCATTGTGGAAAAGAAGTTGCAGTCGGATGTTTCATTTATTGACCTGGGTCTTCACAAAAAGGTAGGCCTGTGCTGTTACATTTTTACATATCCTGTGCGAACAGTATATCTGGGAACTCGGCTGGGGATATGGACATGATAGTTATGTGTATTTGCCTTACTGCGTCAGCAAAGATAAACTACGGTAACTGCTTCACTCAGAATGTTCATGTCCCTGGGAGTCTATGCCAAAGGTCACAACTTTGGAATTATACCATGGACATAAAAAGAAACTCAAAGTCCTGCACTGTGATTGACTTGCTGGCACCTTTCTGCCATGGTAAATCCTCTGCTATACCAATGGCAAAGGTGTCAGTCAGCCGCATCAGCAATTCCAACTTGAGAAAGCAATCCGATCCACCATCTTTACTCCACGCAAAACCGCTGCAGCGGGAGATTCAAACTTGCATACCCATACCCTCTCAGTAAACTGCCTGAAACAACTACTCCTCCCCAGAAAGCACCTCTCAGAAAAAAAAACTTGTTTCGGTAACATCAATGGCAGTGCCTACCTCCTGCTCCAGTTCTAGAACTGACAAAAAGACAGACCAGTAGAGCAGTCACTGTAGCTTCCCGAAACCATCACGACTTTTCAAACCGATCCGGGAACCGCAAGCTACTCCCCATTACCCACCGATACACACAGCACAGTATCACAAAAAAAAAAGTCAGTCTCAGAAGGTCACGACACTCGCTACAGAAACACTAATGTAAATGTGCTGTTATCAGCTTAGCCGCATCTGTTTCCCAATAAGTTTTAAAATAAATGAATGATACGGACATCACCCTCCTCCATCACTCAGTATAGCAGTCCACACCTGGTTCACACCATGTACTGCTTACCTGCAGCTCCAAACTTTACAGTCCTTCTCCCCGCAGAAAAATAAACATTCACGTGCGCTGCAGTCCAAATTGATTTAAATAGCAAAAAAAAAAAAAAAAGTCAACTCTGGCAGTCAGTTCTCCTCTGAATGGAAAATCCGCACTGACCCCGGAACCACACCCTGGGGTGTCGCAGTCCAGTCAGCACTCACAGTCACAACTTTGGAAATGTATCACTACCCCAGCGGGGGAGCACATTACCCATATGTATTAACTACTTTCCGCATAGACAACACTAGCACTTACAGAAAAGGAAATCACATATTTGTTTACACTACTATATAAAAATGTTAAGTGGCTTAACACGTTTACATATTAAGTGACTTAGTGTACTACATTCCAGTTTTACTAAGCAGCTAAGAAACCAGTGCACCGTGCTTAACTTTTTTATGTGATCTCATAAACAAAGCCGGATCATTCTGTGTCTATAATATGTCTTTATAAATGAAGTGTATGATAATATTTGTTTTTGGGAATAAGGGGGCTGAGGAAACAGGTTTAGTTTATTTTTTCACAAACTTGAAAACCAGCAATTAAAAAAATTAAATAAAGGAAGTAGTGCAAAATGTTTATTTTTTTTTTTATGCACCCCTGTTGTGTGATGGCTGACATAAACCTCGAGAGCAATTAGTCATCAGACACCTCTTGAGTATCAAAAAAAAAAACCTCAACTCATAATACACTTTCTATACGTTATCTAATATGTTATACTTGGTCCTCTGATATTCTGTTTAAGTAATAAGGCATGACTAGGGGTTAGATTACAGTCTGTTAACCATCCACCTAGAGATGCAATGTTACTGTTAATCTAACCCTGGTAATGCCTTACTGCTATAAATAAAAAAAAAAAGCCCAAAAGAAAAAAGTGTAGACATGTACCATTTAAAGGTTTTCCTCATTGAGAGGGCGCTTTTAATAAAATTATTCATCCATCAACTGTTTAAGGAATACTTGGAACCTAAATGCATCATTTCAGTCATTATGCTGTGTTGCAGGATGGAATGCTGGCTGGAAGAATTAATAAGCTACGGTAATCAGGCTGCACATGACAGCTGCTATGTCTACATGCACTGAACTCAACTACCTGGTAATCAATGCCAGGTTTCAGATTGGAATCCGATTGTGTTTACATGCACCACAATAAGGAATCAAATACTCAGCAACAGAGTTGCCTGATGCATATAAACAGGGCAGAATGCACAAACAGAAATATTCAAACTAACATTTCGCCATTTCACATGCTTGAAGGATAGATCCGTTTACAAGTTACCAACTACCAAAAACTAGGGGATTGATGGCACTTCAATCTGATTCCAATACGGCTCCTAAAGTATTGATACCAGAATTTACTTTTACTTCTAAAATAGGAAGAAAAAAATTTAGAAATATCACTGTCTCAGAGATGTCACCTAACCATGCATTAAAGCTCTATAAACGCACAGTGGATATCGAATCTCATTTTCCTCCCTAAGAAACCTACTTAGAGCCATTTTATACTAAGCTCCTCCAGGGTGTGCATCACAGAATTTTAATGCACTTCCCAGGGGCGTAAGGATATTCGGCCTTCAACCTTGTGCCTTACTAAACTCTTGGGGCATGCATTAAATATAGAAAAATACATGGGGAGGAGTGCATAATGAGACTTTTACGCACACCTGAGGTGTGGGATGCTACTTTTATTACAATTCTATAATACACACCCTGTCCTGGCTTATTACTTAATACTTGATTACTAACTGATTACTAGGCAATCAATCTAAACCATACACATGGTGTATGGTAGGGCATTGTGTATGAAGATCCATACAACTGAGAAAGTTGTTCCGCTGTAGTAGTGACGTAGCTACTACAACAGAATTATTTTTTGTTCTTCTGTAGTAGCTATGTCACAATACAAGCATCCCCAGCAGCGCTGTTCATAGGACAGTTGGCCATTGAAGCACTGCACACGTAACTGACTGGCAGGCAGATGGTGGTGAAGTCTGGGTGGCAGATGGCACAGACTGACAGCTTTCGCAACAAAAGGTAAGCAACTGTGTGTTTTTTGGACCATGTACTATGTAAAATAGTGTGTGAGAGCCTAAATACACAACATCGGTATTCTTAAACCTCATGGTGTAATTCCATGACGACAGATGGACATCTTAAGCTTCATTCTTGAGGTCCTTGTCGTCATGGTAACTGTGACAAATGCACTCAGCAGGTCAGGCCCTCTGCTCCCACAGTGCCAACCTCAGAGCGCAATAGTGTGAACAGGTAACAGACAAGGTAACCCTCCTGTCTGCTTTTGGGGTCGAATCACCTTTAGTCTCAAGTTCTGGGGGGGATTCAAACTGTGAACCTTATGCTAGCGTACCCAAATGTACAGGCTCAGATAATATTCTCTTTGGGGGGGATGCAATATATCTTTCCCCTAAGGGTACCTAACCAGGTATCCAAAATGAACACTTACACCTCTGTAAGAGACCTTAGGTATATTCTTACCTTTTACCAAGGTTAGTAACACCATCACGTCCTTGAACAGTTGTCAGACTTAATATCCGTTCAGCAATAACATGCAAAAAATGACTAAGGAGACCCAGGCAGTATCTTAAGGAAAATGTTTACTAAAAATGGATAAAAACAGTAAGATAAAATACAGAACAAATATCAAAGAGCATCACAATCACATAAAGGAAAAAAAAAGGAAAACTGCAGAACAAAACTCCTACCACAGTACATTTAGATCTTTTCTATATAATGTATTACCTCTGTAAATGCCTTTAAATTAGAGAGATCTTTGTTTCTTAAGAGCCCAAAAAGATATACTCCGTCTCAGATACACTGATACATTTTCAACTCCATTTTCCACACCCACTTGATGAGTCATCTAGGTCCTCCTTTTAGAATATAAAATTACAAACATGATTTCCTACCAGGAGGTATGTTAAATAATGTGACATCAGAAGAAAAAAAAACATTTCCTATAAATAACTCCTTAATTAACCATTTTTCCTTTGAACTTAGCAATCCCAGTATTTGTCATTTAGGTGTTAAAACTTGATAGGTACAGCGAAATTACCCTTTCTTCCCTGACGTCATAAACTTTAGATTTTGTTTCCAATTCAAAAGCCTGAGCATGTCATAAAAGGTAATAAAATGCCCACTGGAAGGAAGGTAGTTAATTAACTGGTCCCCCTGGTCAGTTTTAATTACATCCTGTGGTTTCAGCTGCTGACACCTTGTAATTTAAAGGGCTAGATCTCACAGACTGACATTTCATACACTGACCATTTATTTAAAATACCAATATCATACATTAATCATAACCAGCTAGCCAAGCGTCACAATCCTCCCCCCTAGACTGAATTTGGGGGCTCTATCCCCTGCATGTGATGAGCTCCCTAAGTCAGATCACTCCTCATATACACGCGATAAGCCATCTGCGTTCTGATTGGTTGCTCCAGCCCTATGTAAGATCGTTATGTCATACCCTTGGAAGGCAAGACTCCATCTTAATAGTCTACCATTAGTTTTTCCCATTTGTGTCAGCCAAACCAGGGGGTTGTGGTCAGTTTGTACCTCAAAATGCTGCCCGTTAAGTATGGTTCTAACTTCTTTAGGGCCTACACTATGGCAAGACACTCTTTTTCCACAGTAGAGTACACCTGCTCCCTGGGAAGTAACTTTTTACTCAGGTACACTATGGGGTGATCTTTCCCTTGGTTGGATGTCTGACTCAGTACTGCCCCAATCCCCACGTCTGAGGCATCAGCCTGGACTATAAAGGGTCTGCTATAGTCTGAACTTGTCAAAACAGGAGCACTGCACAGTGCCTCCTTCAGTCTGGTAAAGGCTTTTTCACAGGCTGGTTCCCAGGTAATTTTCTTAGGCGTCCTTTTCTTTACGAGGTCAGACAGGGGAGCAGCCAGGGCACTGTAATTGGGTGCAAATTTCCTATAGTATACTGCTGCCCCTAGAAAACTCCTGATCTGCTTCTGAGTTTCTGGTCTGGGCAATGCCTTGATCACCTCTATTTTTACTTGGTTAGGACGGAGCTGTTCCCGGCCTACAACATACCCGAGGTATGCCACTTCAGCCATGGCCACCTGGCACTTCTCAGCTTTGACAGTGAGCCCGGCCCTCTGTATCCTGCCCAGCACTTCCCTAAGGTGGGACAAGTGTTCCTCCCAGCTGGCACTAAAGACGGTAATGTCCTCCAGGTAGGCCATGGTGTACTCCTCAGCACCATTTAACACCTGGTTCACCAACCTCTGGAAAGTGGCCAAGGCGTTCTTCATTCCGAAAGGCGTTACTTTACATTCAAATAACCCTATCACAGTGATGAAGGCCAACCTCTCCCTAGCTCTGTCAGTTAACTCTACCTGCCAATACCCCTTTGTCAGGTCAATAGTCATAAGGTATGTCGCCCCTCCCCACTTGTCCAGGAGTTTGTCCATTCTTGGCATCGGGTGGGCATTGGACTTCATGAATGCATTCAGTCCACACAAAAATGAGCTGAGCCATCTGGCTTGGGCACAATGACTATGGGTGAGACCCTGGGGCTGTGGGATTTCTGGATTACCCCTAAATCCAGCATTTCCTCCACTTCCCTCCTAATGTCCTTTTGGACAGCCTCTGACACCCGATATGCTGTCCGCCATATGGGCGTCTGTGTCCCTGTCTCCACATTATGCGTTGCTAAGTGGGTTAGTCCAGGCTTGATGCTAAAAAGTGGGGCAAAGTCTGCTAAAATCTCCCTTACTTCCTGGATCTGATCCGGGGCCAGCTGAGGTGACAATTTAACAGCCTCCACAGAGGACTCCCCCTTGTTTTCTTCCAGCAAGTCCAGAAGGGGGTCTCCTTCATCCGTCCCCTCCCCAGGACAACACACTGCAAACACCATGTCAGCCCTCTTAGCATATGGCTTCATGTTGACATGGTACATTCTTTCTGTACGTCTTCTGTCAGGTAACTATGATATAGTGCACGTCATTTACCTTTCTAACTACTTTGTACTGTCCTGCCCACTCAGCCTGCAGTTTGTCTTTCCGGACCGGGATAAGGACCATGACTTCCTGACCCACCGTGTACTAGTGAGCTCTGGCTCTGCAGTTATACTTTACTTTTTGTTTCTGTTGGGCAGCTGCCAGGTTGCTCTGGGCTGTCCCCATAAGCTCCTTCAGCTTTTCTCTAAACCTAAGGACGTAAACCACTATGGGAGTTCCCTGGGTGGCTTGCTTGGCTTCCCAGTCCTCCCAGATAAAATCTAGGGGCCCACATACCTGGCATCCATATAAGAGCTCGATGGGGGGGGAGACCCCGTCGACTCTTGGGGCACCTCCCTGTATGCAAACAACAGGTGGGGAAGGTATTTCTCCCAGTTCCTCCCATGCTGTTCAGCAAACGCTGGGAGCATTGTCTTCAGGGTACCGTTAAATCTTTCCAGAAGCCCACTGGCTTGCGGGTGATAAGGTGTCGTGCATCTCTGCACCACCCCACACCTCTCCCACAAACATTTCATCAGGTCCAACATGAAGGAACCCCCTCGATCAGTGATAACCTCCTGCGGAAACCCAACATGGAAGAAAATCCCTAATAAGGCATCTGCCACTTTGTCTGTCCTCAGTGAGGATAGGGTGACTGCCTCTGGATACCAGGTGGCATAATCCACCACAGTCAGGATGAACCTCTTTCCAGAGGAGCTGGGGGTATTTAAAGCCCCCACAATATCCATTCCCATCATCTGGAATGGCTCCTCCACTATGAGCAATAGAATTAGGGCGGCTTGGGTTTTTTATACCCGCCTTCCCTATTTCTTGGCACCAGTAACAAGACCTGCAATACTCCTTCACCCGTTGGGTGAAGTTGGGTCAACAGAAATTCTGGGCCAACCACTGCATAGTGTACGTGATTCCCAGATGACCAGACAAGGGAAAATATTGTGTGCAATCTTGAGCAACTGCTCACGGTATCCCTGGGGAACGACAAGCTGCCTGCCTACCACCCCTCCTTCTGTCTTAGCATCCTGCATGTACAGCAGTCCACTGTCCCAATAAACTTTATGTTTTCCGTCACCTCCCTGTGCTCCGTCAGACTCTGCCCAAGCCCTCAGCTTCTCTAGACTAGGGTCACTTTTCTGAGCAGCTTCAGACTCCTTACACATTCCCAAGGCATGGGACAAGTCCCCTTCTGTCTCTAAACTAGGGTCCCTAGCTCTAGCGTCAGGGCACTCAGGATCACTGTCATCCCTAACCCTCTGACAATGGGTCACCCCTCCTTCTTCGGAATAACCCTCCACAGCTGTTTGATTAACTGCTACTGGGAAATTTCTCCCCCTTTTTCATTAGTCTCCATATCAGGAGACACAGGCTGGGGAACCAGCCTCCCAGTGGTTTCCACAGTGGCTTCTCTGGAGTCCACGGAACTACAATTTTCCCTTGCCGCTTGGCTATGGGTAACTGCACACACCATCCCGTTTGAGATTGTTGCCAAGGATCACATCAACTGCTAAGGTTTTGGCTACAGCCACCTGTTGCACGGTTCCCCCTGTTTCACCCCATTCTAGGAGAACACTAGTGAATGGCAATGTTTTCTCCTCCCCACTGAAGTCTTGTACAGTTACAAATTTATTGTATATAAGCTGACCAGGCTCTACCAGATCCCCTTTTACCAACGTCAGGGATGCCCTTGTGTCTGTACACCATTCACAGTGACTGGGTGCATGTGTTCCCTCATGTTCACAGCCATGCTTCCAGGGACATACAAACAACCTACTTCTTTCCTAGCCCCATTCTGCATATTGGTCGTCCTTTTGGGACACTGTCTGGCAATATGCCCAGTTTCTTTGCAAACCCAACATTCGTTTCTTTTCTCAGAAAAATCCTTTCTTTGAAACCTGGGTCTAACTGGTTTCAGTGGAGGCAGTGAGGGTTTTAGCTGCCCTGAAGGAGTGCTTTTCCCTTTCTGTGGTGCCACACCTGCCCCATTCGTTCTCAGAGCAGGTCTGCTCTTGGCATAGCGGTCCGAGAGTTCAGCAGCCTCTTGCACAGTTTTGGGATCTCGGTCCTCCAGCCAGGTTTTCAGCTCTGCTGGGCATGCTCAAAAAAACTGTTCTAACAATACAGCAGTTTCAATTTTATCCACAGAGTTTGCTTTAATTTCTTCCCACCGTTTTAAATACTGACATTGTTTCATGGCTAGCTCCTCGTAGCTCATGTCAGGGCTTCTCCTGAGCGTACGGAATTTAGCTCTGTATGCTTCTGCAGTTAAATCAAACTTTTTTAAAAGTGCAGCTTTAAGATTTTTTTTTTTAGTTGTTTAACAAGGAGCAGCACACTAAGCTGAAAGCTTTTTTACAGGTGCAACCTGGGAGCACAGGGAAGTTAAGTGGCTTGCTCAGGGTCACACAGTATGCAAGTGGAAGCTGTGGGATTCAAACCCAGGTCTGGTCTGCTGGATGTGACCAGATTTGCAGCTCAGAGACTTAAACCACTGCGCTATACTGCCTCCAGTTTGCACTAATTATTACTGTCCTCATTGTTCATTTGACCCAATGCATCCCAAGCTTTCCCGATAAATAGCAGGGATAGCTGGAAGCTCCAGGACCCTCTAGGAATTTTTGCCTGAATACAAACTTTTTCAAAGGAATTTGAAAAGGCATCCATATCCTCCCCCTCTTTAAATTCAGCTATCAATTTGGAATTTAAGTTGTAACCCAGTCCTGTTGTTTCAGTTAAACCCAAGCCACTTACCTGCTCTGATGCTGGTGGTTGGAGTCGTAGCTTCTCCAGTTAATGTTGCCTCTGGCGCTCACGCTCTTCATGGTCAGCCTCTCACTGTTCTCACTCCCTCTTCTCCTCTGTGGCTCGTTTCTCTCGCTCCGCTTCTCGCCGTTCTCGCTCAACCTCCCTCTGGAACTCCAGCTCCATTCTGCGCAACTCAGTCTGCAGCCTGATTGCTTCTGGCTCCAGAATGCTGGTGACCTTCCCCTGCTGCTATGAGCCTTGGCTTGCACTGGCTCCGCTGTCTTCCTCACCAGATCTGGACACTTCACTGGCTGCTGGCCCCTCCACGCCCAAGGTTTGGTCCTTTACAGTCACAGTCTGTGACTCGATGCTTTGGGCCTCTGCTGCCATCAGGGCATCCATGAGGTTCTGCTTGTTGGCTTTCCCCTCATACTGGACTCCTCTGTTCTGGCACAACTGCCTCAAGTAATCTGCAGTGTACCCGATGTAGCTGGAAGCCATCTTCTTCCCCAACTACAGCTACTCTAACTTGCACTTAAGAAAAAAAATAAAACAGGTAGAAACTTGACTGTAAGTAAAATGATATAGTTTTGTTTCTTTAAAAAAAAAATCACTGCCTTATTTTGCAAGTGAGCTGTACAGTATTAAGCTGACGCACTGAACTGTTAAAGCTCGTGTTACCAAAATTTTAAATTGCACCGCTGCCAACCAAGTCTGTCACAAATGCACTCAGCAGGTCAGGCCCTCTGCTCCCACAGTGCCAACCTCAGAGTGCAATAGTGTGAACAGGTAACAAACAGGGTAACCCTCCTGTCTGCTTTTGGGTCCAAATCACTTTTAGTCTTAAGTTCTGGGGGGAGTCAAACTGTGAACCTTATGCTAGCGTACCCAAATGTACAGGCTCAGATAATATTCTCTTTGGGGGGATGCAATATATCTTTTGCCTAAGGGCACCTAACCAGGTATCCAAAATGAACACTTACAACTCTATAAGAGACCTTAGGTATATTCTTACCTTTTACCAAGCTAAATAACACCATCAAGCCCTTGAACAGTTGTCAGACTTAATATCCGTTCAGCAATAACATGCAAAAATTGACTGAGGAGACCCAGCAGTATCTTAAGAAAATGTTTACTAAAAATGGATAAAAACAGTAAGATAAAATACAAGACAAATATGAAAGAGCATCACAATCACATAAAAGAAAAAAAAGGAGACTTCCGGTGATGCAGCCGGTGGCAATGGCGGCTTAACTCATCGCTCTGATCCCCTAATACAACTCTAAAGGAGAATCCCACATTCATCGGACGCATCCTAGGGTCTTAAGCAGTGAGTCAGATTGGGTTAATGCCCTACGATGGTTCGGACGAAAAAAAGAGGCTCGTTAATGGCAAAAGTCGTCACAGAAAATCAGCGAGGTAGAAGTATGGAAGGCCTCAGCCCGGCCCCCTCGCGCTCATCAGTGCTCTTAGTATCAGGAGCTGACGATTCCTGTTCTGATTCGGGCTTGACTAGCACCAGAGATGAATCAAGGAAAATTATCAAGCTGCTTCACAAAATAGATGCTAAAGTTATGGATATTCAGAAGGATTTCAAGAAACTGGAATCGAGAACCACTTCAGTAGAACAGCATCTTGAGGGGTTGCAATCGGAACACATGGCTTTTGAAAGATCCTTATCATTTCTGTATGCGAGGGAGAAATTTTTAGCTGCAAGAGCTGAGGATACTGAGGCTCGTTCTAGACGGAACAATATTAGAGTGGTTGGTATCCCAGAGGGAGCCGAGTAGGCTGACATGGTTGCTTTTATGGACTGCTGGTTAAAGACTGAATTACAGTTGGGAGAAGACCCCCCCATTAGAGATCGAAAGAGCTCACAGGGCCCTCGCACTGAAACCCAGGCAGGGGGCTCCCCCCTGAGCCATTATCATTAAATTCCTGAGATTTTCGACTAAAGAAAAGATTTTGCGATTGGCATGGGCGAAGAAGGATTTGAATTTTGATGGCACGAAGGTATTTAGGACCAAGAATTCCCCAGCTTTGGCCCAGCATCGGAAGAAAGTGTTGGGAGTGATTAAACAGCTCAGAGAGAGGGGCTGGAAAGCCCAGTTACGATACCCTGCCAGATTGTGGTTAGAAACACCCGACGGCCCCAAAATCTATGATTCATTGCTGGTGGCTCAGGATTTTTTGGAGGCCAACAATATCTCAGTCCCTGACATTAAAGAAGAGATCGCGGAAAAAGAAGTTGAGCAGTTATTGTGGGCAGTGGTTCCAGGTTCCAAGGACACTAATCGGCCTCGCGCCAGGATGGATTCAGTGTAACCTTTGCATGTGGACTTATCCAAGTGGCTTCTTAGAAAGAACACTTCAGAAGAAACTGGTTGAATTATTGCGATGTTCACCTGTTGTTATATCTAACCCACCGATGCTTTGACTGTTGAACACTATCTTAACCTGGCTATGAGGCCTTCTTTTTTTTCTGTACCATTAGCTAACTTTATTGGGCTCAGTACGGAGAGATCGGGTGGATAGTGGGTTTACCTGTGGGCCTTTGCCCTCTTTTTTCGGTCTCCTCGTCGTTGGCTCTGCATCCCTGGTGGCTCTCCTGCTCCGGGAGGGTCGGGGTTGGGGGGGGTCGCTGGGAACCTGCGGGCCTCGACACGTGGAGTAGGGTTTTGAATGGGCGGACCTTTTTGTCCTGGCGGTTGAGTTCCACCCGACAACATTCTAGGGGGCACTCCTTCCTGGAGTCCAGCTTATATTATGATCCCCTCGGATTTTTTTGTGGCCTACCGCACATTCCTCCACACCCGCAGTAGGTGTTATTGCCAGGGTGGGAAGGGGGATCTGGTGTTTCGATGGGAGGGTATGGGCTCAAAAATATAGACAGAGGGGGCCTTCAGAAGTGGTGGTAGCAGTACTGGAGGGCGAGGGGGACCACCCATCACATATCAGCATTATTGGACCTCTCGGAGTAATAGGGTTCGGTTCTTTTGCCCGGGGCTTTGGTGGTGTAAAGAGGGATTCGGGGGAGTGCTGGGGAACAGCCTGATTGCCTCTGTATCCTCCCTCCAGTGGGCTCACTGGGGGGGCAGGGGAACGTCAGCATCCCGCATTAGAGATCGGTGCCACACGTGGTTTGTGTGTGGGTTGCCTGCACTTTCATCCTCCTCCCCCACGAACCGTGCTTTTTTTTTTGCAATGAGCCATTGGGTTTCTTAAAGGGGCAACCAGCTTTAGCAGTAGGTGACCCCCCAGCTGGATGATGTCATTAATAGGGTGGGCTTTTTTTTTTTCTCTTTCTTATACCCCAGGGAAATATTGGGGATGGGGGGGTTTATGGGGGGGTTCTTTTTCGTTTTCTTCCCCTCCAATGGAGTTAATTGGGCTGGATTCTTCTACAGGATTCACATGAGGGATAAGGAAACTGAGGGGGTAATAAAGGTCCGCGATGGAGTTGGCGCCAGATGATAGAGGGGTGTTTTGTTTCAGAACCCCTCCCGGAAGTTTTTTCAAAACATAAAGAGAGGGCACGGGCTAGGGACTCCCTTGAGAGGGGGAGCCACCTGACCCTTCCACTTCGCTGTGGAGTGTTGTTCCCTCTAGGGGGGAAATAGTTGTTCTCCCCTTTATGCGCCTGGGGGCCGGCTGAGCTAAAACTTTTTGGTTCAGTCGACGACCCAGGTTGCCATAGATCTCACTTGCAGCATTGCTGGTTGTTGCACCTGTGGGGAGGTAGACCCGTGCCTCGTGCACTGGGTACACAAGCTTTTGAGTGAGTGTGCATTTGAGTGGCTGTGATGTCTGATGTTCTATCTACTTTCATCTTTCTCTTTTTTTTCTGTTCTTTTACTTTTGGGAGAGTACTCTCTGTGTGCTTGGGTTCCATTATTTTCTGGTTGGATGCAAGATTAGTAAGAATGTTGTAGTTTGGTTCATAAATAAGGTATGGCTGAGTTGACTATAGGCTCCTTGAATGTTAAAAGGATTAACAATGTGATTAAGCGTGCAAAGATATTGGCAGAATTTAATAGGGAAAGGTGTGACATTGCCTGCCTGCAAGAGACGAAGCTTACCCTGAGAGAGCATATGAAATTACGCAGAGACTGGGTGGGCACGGTTCACTCCGATGAACACCCACAACTCGAAAGAGGAGGGGTGGCAATCCTGTTTCGTAGGGGCCTTCCATTTCAGATTCAAAAGGTGGCCAAATCAGGGCAGGGCCACCAACTGACAGTCTCGGGAGTTTACAAGGGGCAAATGATCCATTTGGTGGGAGTTTATGCCCCCACTCCACCCTCGGGAGAGTTTTTCCGGTCTCTCTTCGACTTGGTCGCCGGCTTACCCCCTGGTCAGGTTATTTTAATGGGGATTGGAATTAAGGCCGAGGATGTGAGTATGGACAGGAGCCACCAAACCCTGGGTCCAAGTCGTGTTCCGTGCTCACTCCGCAACCTGGTTGCAGAGCGGATTAATAGATCCGTGGGCATCAGTGTAATCCTTCTGCAAAAGACTTTACTTTCTTTTCTCCGGTCTCGAATACATACTCAAGATTGGACAGATTTTATACTCAGAGAAATGCTAGCATTCCTGCAGAGATATATCTATCCTCCCCATAACCATTTCGATCATGCCATGATTAAAGCAAAGCTCATCTGGGATGCTGATTGGGGTATGGAGGTTTGACCCGGCATTAATTAACGATAAACAATATACCGAGTCAACGAAGAGAGTTATCCAGTGTTACCTTAAAGAAAATACTGAGGCAGTCTCAAGACCTAAATTTCTGTGGGATGCCTTGAAGGCAGTAGTGAGAGGTCATACGATTGCCTTTGCTTCCCACAGAAATAAACAGTTTCAGGTTCGCATCAAGGAGGTTCTTGCTTCTACTGCAGACCTAGAGGCAGTCCATAAATGTACTGGATCCCAGAGGGTGTTGAAGAAATTAAGGGAGGCAAGGGAAACATACAATTCCTTATTACAAAGGCGGGTGGAGAATTCCCTTAGATGTGCTGGGCAACGTTATTATGAGAGGGGAGAGGGGGCCGGCAAACTGCTGGCACTCAGACTCCGTAAACAGGCGGCTGATAGGTATGTAGCTAGGGTAAGCTCGGATTACCCTAACCTCCCCTGTAGGACCCTCCCTGGCGAAATTGCACAGGAGTTTGCAAAGTTTTACGAACAACTATATAAGAAAGAACAAACACCAGATCATAATAGAAAAATTAAGGAATTTCTGCAGGAGGTAAAGCTCCCTGCATTATCGGATGTCCAAAGGGCAGCCCTGGAGGCCTCCTTTACGGAAACAGAGGTGCGAGCAGCCATTAAATCCTTGGGTTCTGGGAGGGCTCCCGGACCGGACGGATTCACTTCTGAATTTTATAAGCAGTTTCAGGAAGATCTGGTTCCCTTGTTTACTAGAGTTTGCAATGTGGCCCAGGAATCAGGTGCCTTGCCGGATACATGGGAGGAAGCCATTATCTCGGTTTTGCCGAAGGCCGGTAAGGACCCCGCCTCCTGTGCAGGGTACAGACCCATCTCGCTACTTAACCAAGATGTTAAGATTTTTGCTAAAATTATCAGCATGAGGTTGCAAGGAGTGGTTCATACTCTTGTCCACCCGAACCAAACTGGGTTCATTCCTGGAAGACATATTCTGGACAATATTAGGCTACTCCTCAATGTAATCTCTTCTGCTCAGCTCCCCACTGATTCTCCCCTTTTAGTAATACTATCGTTGGACGCGGAGAAAGCCTTCAATCGTCTAAATTGGGAATATCTGGATTCAGTATTGGGGGTATTTGGGTTTGGAGAGAGATTTTGTGCCTGGATCTCTAACTTATACATCAAGCCGAGAGCCAGAGTCCGGGTGAATGGCACAATCTCCGGGCAATCCGGGATTGAGCGGGGTACCAGGCAGGGCTGCCCTCTCTCCCCTCTCCCCTCTCTTGTTCGCCCTTAGTTTGGAACCTATGGCTGCTTATATCCGGCAATCGGATTTTTTCCGGGCCTTGCAAATTAGGGGGGGTCGAGGTTAAGGTCTCGCTTTACGCAGATGATACCTTAACTATATATTTCAGATCTGGTAGTAGCGGTACCTAAGATTTTCAATTTTCTCTCTGAATTTGGCACTCTCTCAGGTTATAAGGTTAACCCAGACAAGTCCGAGCTATATCCACTGGGAGGGGCTAAGAATCAACCCCTACCAGAGGTGCAGCAAATTAAATGGTGCAAGACGGGTTTTAGATATCTGGGGATATGGGTTCCTAGGGATTTCAAGGCTTTATACAACACAAATCATTTAAAGATTTTGGAGGATATCAGGGAGGATTATAACAGGTGGAAGGAACTTCCTCTCTCTATTTCTGGCAGGGGAGAGTCCATTCGCATGAATATTCTTCCCCGACCGTTGTTTGTACTGGGAGCCATCCCTTTGAAGCCCCCCAGGAATTTCTGGCATGAGCTAAGGTCTATGCTCTCCAGATTCTTATGGTCTGGGCGGAAATCCCGAGTGAAGTGGAAGATAATGGTCACCCCAAGGGAGAGGGGTGGTTTTGGTATCCCGAATATCCAGAAATATTATTGGGCGTCACAATTATTACCTCTAGCGACTATGACCCGTGACCCTCCACCTAGGTGGGTTCAGATTGAGATGGCTGACTCTCCTTTGGCAAACATCTCAGATTTAATCTTCTTGGACACACCTAGGTTGGGTCAGTTGGATTTCAGAAACCCTTTCACAAGATTGATTTCTCAGGTATGGAAAGACATGAACTTAAAATTAGGCACTAGTCTAAAGCTTAATCCACACACGACTATCCAGAGTTGTGTGGATTTTGGCCCACTAAGATGGGACATGGGCTTCCGCTGTTGGGCAAGAAGGGGGCTGGTTAATCTGGGCCAGCTTTTTAATCAGAATTCATTTAAATCATTTCAGCAACTTAAAACAGAATTTAATCTCCATAATAAGGATTTCTTCCATTATCTTCAGATCAGACACTATGCCCATATAAACGAACAACAAATTGAGATGGGCACGACGCTTATGGGTAACCCGGTACTTCAGTCCATCTCTTCCCTGATCAGACAGTCAGCCCACGAAAAGAAAATAATTTCCAGGTTGGTCACAGGGATGAATCAGGTCGAAAGAGATTTCTTACAACCGGTCAAGGAGAAATGGCATAGGGAAATGGGGACGGTCTTGTCAGATGCTGATTGGAACTCTATTTGGAGGTCTGTTCACACTACAACATTCTCCCTTTTCTGGCGAGAGTTTCGCTGGAAAATAGCCATTAGATTTTTTAGAGTTCCAGTGATGACCAAACATTTTGGACTGCACCGCTCAGATCTTTGTTGGAGACACTGTCGGTTGGTTGGCACCCACCTCCATATATTTTGGGAATGCAATGTTATACAAGAGTTCTGGAGGGAAATAATAGATAAATTTAGCAATATTTTTGAGCTAACACTACCAAGTTCCCCGCAGTACTGGTTATTAGGATTGCCACCCCCCCAGATGGCTTCTAGATCGGTTCGTCTCCTGTTTGGAATTCTTGTGGCAGCAGCTCTTAAAGCTATCACTCTCTCATGGCTCACCCCGGATAAGCCTACTCTCACAACATGGATTGGTATCTGTACCAGGATATTAAATATGGAATATTTAACAGCCAAATTAAGATTATCTGTAGATAAGTTCAAAACGAGATGGCTACCTTTTTTGCATTTCATGGCTGCGCAAGAGGGGAGGCCAATAATGGACTTGCTCGCTAAGTATGCTTAAACTGTATTTGGTCTCTTATAGTCACTAAGTTAACATTTTATCTGACATTGTTTTTTTTGTCGTACAATATGGACAAGGGGACCTGCCCAGTGATATCTATTAGAAGGAATGAATATGCCCTGGTGTCCAGTAGGGGGGCATGCTTGGGCCTCCTTATCAACTGCGCTTTTTCCTGTTTTGTTGCTTGTTTGTTTGCTCTCTTTAACTTTCTCTTTTACTCTTTCCTTGTCTTCATCTTCATGTATGTGTTTTTTTTTTTGATCCCAGGCGGTACTCTCCCACTTTTTGTGTCGTGTTTCTACTTTTCTCTTTAAAATATTAATTCCTATCTCCTTTCCTTTGCTTTCTTCTTTCACTTTACCAATCCCTCCTGGACCTCCGACTACTGTTTCCATTTCTTTTCTTTTTAGTGTCGGATTTATATCTTTCTATCTTTCCCTTTAGACATTGATGGTTATTATGGCATTCAATGATTGTGGAATTGCATTGTCAAAATGTCTACTTCCATCTGTATCTTCTTTGAAAATACTTCTCAATAAATTGCTATTTCAAAAAAAAAAAGAAAAAAAAGGAAAACTACAGAACAAAACTCCTACCACACTACATTTAGATCTTTTATATCTAATGTATTACCTCTGTAAGTGCCTTTAAATTAGAGAGATCCTTGTTTCTTAAGAGCACAAAAAGATATGCTCCATCTTAGATACACTTATACATTTTCAACTCTGTTTTCCACACCACCCACTTGATGAGTCATCTAGCTCCTCCTTTTAGAATATAAAATTACAAACATGATTTCCTACCAGGAGGTATGTTAAATAATGTGACATCAGAAGAAAAAAAAGACATTTCCTATATATAACTCCTTAATTAATCATTTTCCTTTGAATTTAACAATCCCAGCATTTGTCATTTAGGTGTTAAACTTGATAGGAACAGCCAAATTATTTACCTTTTCTTTCCTGACGTCATAAACTTTAGATTTTGTTTCCACTTCAAAAGCCTGAGCATGTCATAAAAGGTAATAAAATGCCCACTGAAAGGAAAGTAGTTAATTAACTGGTCCCCCTGGTCAGTTTTAATTACGTCCTGTGGTTTCAGCTGCTGACACCTTGTAATTTAAAGGGCCATATCTCACAGACTGACATTTCATACACTGACCATTTATTTATAATACTAATATCATACAATAATCATAACCAGCTGGCCAAGCGTCACAGTAAGAATAGCACTGTCGTGTATGGGCTCTCATACACTATCCTATATGTATGGCGATGGGGCTGGATGGAATGCACCCAAGGGTATTGAAGGAACTAAGGATATACTGTCAACACCATTGACTGCACTCTTCAATAAGTACCTGGAGTCTGGAGTGGTACTGGAAGACTGGAGACAGGAAAATGTGGTTCCGCTGCATAAGGGGCGAGGGAGGGAGGAGGTCAGAAATTACAGGCCCGTGAGCTTGACATCAGTGGTAGGCAAGCTCATGGAGAAACTAATGAAATTCAGGATCACCAACTACCTGGAGGAAAGCGGTCTGATGGATCCATGACAACATGGTTTTACCAGAGGCAGATCCTATCAAATAAATTTGATAGAGTTTTTTGACATGGTCACCAAGGAACTGGATCAGGGAAGGGCAGTAAATGTTGCTTATCTGGATTTCAAGAAGGCATCTGACTCCGTGCCACACAGGAGACTGCTGTATAAGCTGTCATGCCTGGGGCTGGGGCAGAGGGTGGTCCAACGGGTATGAAACTGGCTGGGGGACAGGAGGCAGGGGAGCGTTATAAATGGGTGGCATCCAGAGAGGGCATGGTCACAACCGGGATCCCTCAGGGATCGGCGTTGGGGCCCCTACTGTTCAATCTATTTGTATGGGACATCGTGGAGGGCCTTGAGGGGGGTGTGAGTCTGTCTGCAGACAGTATTAAAATCTGCAATAAGGTAGACACTCAGGAAGGGGTAGAAAGAATGCGGAGAGATTTGTGGAGGCTCAAGGCATGGTCAAAGAGGTGGCAGCTTTCATTTAACACAGACAAGTATAAAATCATGCATCTTGGTTACAGGAAGCAGAGGGCAGGGTACTGTATGGGGGCAGAGACCTGGAGGAAACAGAACAAGAAAGGGACCTAGGCATCACTATATCAAGGGATCTAAAGGTAGAAGGGCACTGTGGGAGAGCAGTGGCTAGGGGCAGTAGAATGCTGGGCTGCATCAGAAGGAGGATTACCAGTAGAAAAAGGGAAGTCATAGTACCGTTGTACACCCATCTAGTTAGACCACATTTGGAGTATGGAGTCCAGTTCTGGAGGCCATACCTCAAAAAGGATGAGGGGAGGCTGGAGCAAGTTCAGAGGAGAGCAACAAAGATGATAAAGGCACTCAGCCACCTGTCCTATAAAGACAGATTGAGAGATCTGAACATGTACTCCCTGGAACAGAGGAGGAATATGATTGAGACCTTCAAGTACCTTAAGGGTATAAATCGGGTGCCAGTGGAAAGCATCTTCGAGCTGAAGGGGAATCAGAGGATGAGGGGGTATGGCTTGCAGGTGGGGGGGAGTTCAAGGGTAACATTATGAAGTACTATGTCACAGAGATGGTGGTGGATAAGTGGAATAGGCGGCAATTGTGTAGAGAGTCGGACCACCCAGGTTGCACAGCGCAAAAGCTACGGGAATCGCATGCCGCTTTCCACTGTAAACGTAAGCTTAGCGTAACGCCTACGTAACGAGACATGCGTGTCAACTGACACAACCACAAATAAAATAAATTATCATGAAAAAGTGTAAAAAACAAACATAATAGCAGACTTAATCAATGTACTTAACCTTTCGTCGAGGGGTTGTGCCCCCTGCACCCCCCCCCTCTAGTTCGGGCTATCTCTGCACGTAGGTACGCAACATGAAGTTTGCTCATTGTCAGTTACGCATTAAGCGCAGCTCAGCCGCTGGTCTGACAAACTACACAATCACCAAATAGGCTTCCAGAGGGGTTGGTTGGAGAAGCAACAGTGGAAGGTTTCAAAAAGGCATGGGACAACCACAGGGGCGTGTTGGGGGGGCATTTCCTAGCAGATAGCTAGACAAATGGGCACACTAGGTGGGCCTGTCGGTCTTTCTCTGCCATCACACTTCTATGATTCTATGATGTAAAAGGGGTAAGTGTACCAAAGGTCAATGTAAGGGTCTCCGAATGCTGACAGCCAATCAGACTACAGCATTTCTGAAACCCTTTTTATATAGTTCCTGCTTTTTCATGGCTGTCAGCAGGCATACTCAGTGTACTTTGCTGAGTACAGTAAAATCTGGAAAATCTAGGGGCAACATAAACCTCAAGCCAGGGCAACAAACACAAACAAAGCCTGATGTGTCTGAATAACTTTTTTTCCCTCCTCGGTTGCTTTAGTGTGAGTTTGTTAATAATCTTTGGAAAATGTGTCTGTGCTAAACTTAGAGGTCATGATTATATGCGTGACTTGATCAAGTATGCATGCCTGAGTGCTGGTGTGAATGGACTTCTGTAAGGCTGGCTACCTTGCTGTGGTACAGAAGCAGATCACAATATGTCCTAAACACTGTAACTAAATGCCAGCCAACTGCTGTCTGTTTGGTACTGTGTGTGTTAGATAAAATAAAATATTGTGACTCTTATTAGGATCATTGGCTTACTGCATATTGTTGACTGAAATGGGGGTGGGGAAACGTCTGTGTGTGGCAGCACATCCTTTGGTTTATGTTTATGGAGGGAGGGAGCAACAGTTCCATCAGCTCTCGAGTACAAGTTTAAAATTCCTGGCTACACCCCTGTGCTTCCTCGACCCATATCTGCATGAAAAGCTATGAAAAGTTAGCCCCCCCCCCTTAAGTTCATATGCATATGGTTCATTTTATATTGCTATATTTTGTTACCTCTTTTGTTCCAGGTGGTGTGCTACTTGGACTTCATTCTCTACCCGAACTGATTTGTTAGCCAAGGTTCTTACATCTGGTAAAATAGGACTACCAGGGTCTCCATACAGGTGTCTGCACAGGCCTACATTCCTGAACGAACTTAAGATGGGAACGGCGCTCCTGGCCTTTTCAGAACCTGAACCGATACCACGGGCACGAATAAGTCTGTACTGTTCAATGTACAGCTTCGTATCCAAGTAATGTTTAAATTCAAACGCCACATTCTTGTTCAAAGTATCAGTGCGGTCTCTCTTTAATTCTGCAGGTGCACTTCTGATGTCTGTTCTCTTAACGTTTAGTCTCCTGTAACCAGTCGCCGAAACCCAGCCACCAAAGGATCCGTGTGACCGCTCATACGTCTGCTGCTGGGGAAACTCCTCGTCCTTGTCTTCCACATCCAGTAGTTCCAACAGAAAGTTGACCGAATGCCTTTCTTTGGCTGTATCACAGCAATTCAAGTTGTTATGTACTCCAAGGATACTTGGGTTCCTTATGTCACCGTTCATAGGTTCTGCAGTAAAACTGCCACACTGCTGTCTCAATAAACAGTAATCGTAACTCCTAAATAGTCACAAAGTCACCAATGTCACGCCTTGCTTCGCCGCCCACTTCCTTAGTGGCGTCGGTGCGCGTTACTCGTGTAACGTGCGGTCAAGATGCTAAGCAACGGTGGATAGCAACACACCGGCCGAGAACTGAAATGGTGGTTAGCAGGAACGATTTTGATACCATGCTTCGAAAATAACAAGGATGCTAAGCTTGTCTAAGGGCGTTTTCGGGTGTATACATTCTAATTTTTGCATGCGGAGCAGAAACACCAGGGAACGTTCTTCAAAGGAGAGGGTGCAGGAGGACGTTCACAGTGATGGGGGAGTCAGGGCCACGCTCGCTAAAATGTTTTAAATAAAATAATTTTCAAATGGTGGCATCTCATGCATTTTTTTCCCCTTAACTTTTGTTTGGTTAGGAGGTAATACTGAGGTGGCACTTGAACGAGGAGCGGAGAAATAGCTTGTGTGTGATTTTATTGTGGTATTGGGTGAGCTGGAGAACAAGATAATTTGCAACCATCTCAAGCGTGCCTTTCGACCTCCAGACCAGCCAAAGTATGACAAAATGCGGAACAGTCAAAATGTGAGATGCCCATTTTTTGATGCGCGTAAATGACACCTATTTTCGACCCAGTTATGCCAACACACATTTACGAAGAAATGTACATATTTCTTGATAAGTAAAGACTTCTAATTGCACAGACACAAACGCTATAAAAATGTATAAGCAAATTTGTAAATAATATAAAAACTAGATTTTAATCTTTTTATTTTCCCTTTGTTTATTAGAGAGCCACATGCCAGCCCTGCCTCCTTGGGAGTCATCACACACACACACACACACACACGTATGTCAGAAAAAAGGTCGACACACAGCAAACTACCTAATCCAACTGACCCCCAGTGTCATCACAATGTCTTACACACAAATCACTCTGAGAGAATCAGACTAAACTAGAGAAAAACAAACTAAACGTGTGTGTGTATGTAATAAATAAACCACTCTGAGGTATGTGGTCACGCTCCGATATACGCATGCCTTGGTGTGAGTTGTTACACACAAGGCCGCAGGCCGAGTGCCAACCACCCAAGGCGTGTGTATATCAGAGCACCATCAAGACACCGCAGAGTGGTTTATCTATCTTATAAAATGTCAAAATTGTATTGTAGGGGTGTAAAAGTGCAGATGTGCGGTCGCGCTCTGATATACGCACTGTCATGTGATGTGTTTTATACAATCAGAACTTTGTATTTGGAGAATGATATTATCTCCATTTTATAAAAAAAAAAATATATGTATATATATATATATATAAAAATGTTATTACTGTATGACTGTGTTTTTACTGTTTTATGCTACTGAGTCGAGGAAGGGGCGGAACTAGGGTGCAGGGGGTGAAATGAGATGCTATCTGCTGTAAGTTTTGCATACACACACACACCAAGTGTTTATGTAAATAAAACTTCTCTTATTATACCCACCTGGCCACCCAGCTAAAGCCAGATTTGGTATTATCTTCTTCTACCCTTGATTCGAGGAGAGTCGTTCCCACAACTGCCAGATGATGGGTTTGTGTAGGCATAGCTTGGGTATGCACAGACAGGCTCTTGAGTACAGTTCCAAGGCTGTAGCCCCAAATCTCCTAGTTCTGTGGTTTCAGCACCTGCAGGAACCAACGTGACTCAAGTATGTGAGGAAGTTATAGACAATGCCAAAGGGCACAGGCAGTCACACTAGGGCTGTGCAAACCTCCAGAAGTTCGACCGCTGAACCGAGTAAAGTTCACCTAAGGTCTCTTAATGGCAGACTAGTTTGCGCTGGTTTGACCATTAAAAAGCATTACAAAATGGGATAAACTGAATTATACAATGGGGTCCGAGAATCATGCTGTCTGATTGGGTGACTGGCACCTTTTACTTGTGGTAAATCCTGGCATAACACACAGGAAAAGGTGCCAGTAGGCCGCCTCACTAAGATCAGTACAACCCCCCCCAAAATATAAAAAAAATCTGCCATCTTGAGCCACCGCTAAAGAGACAACTCGTCTCCTACAGTGCCTCCGTTCATGCATTCTCCCTAATGGCTTCACATTCCGGTCACTCCTGACTCTTCACTAAAAGTAATTACACCACCTCCAGAAAAAAAAGACTAATATATCTGGCATGAAAGTACAGAACACTTCCTCACTTGCAGTAAAATTAATTACTCCCCATCCCAAAAAAGGGACTGACATATCGGGCACGGAAGTAGCTCCTGACTGCAATTTACCAGAAACAAACTCAAACAAGCACGGCACCTTCGGGAACCCTGAATCAGCTCTCTGTTAATATACACTGTTTATTTTATTTTTTTCCAGTAACACATAGTTTTAATGTGGAACCGCTCAGTGCTCACTGCTGACTCTCTCACCTGTCAGTTGCTGCGCTGCGCATGCCAGCCCCGCTATCAGTCTCTCTCCCCCCGTCCGTACAAAGTTGACATTTTGAGCTGAGGGAAAAACACACAGGATTACCACTTAAACTCCAAATACAGCAGACTCATTTATTAGATGCACAGCTGCCAGTCCCAGTCATTGCTTCAGCCACAGACTTTTGCCGAAAACCACTTCCTGAAACACAGAAGCTGCTGATGCTCGTGCACACGGCTACGCATAACCATCTGCTATCACAAACACCAAGCTTTCAATTGCACCAGAGGCTACTCAAGGGGGAAAAAGAGGTAAAACATAAGTATGCAGATGTGTGCCGTGTGTTAGGAAAGTGTGACACAGCTCCTATTCTAATTAACAGGCGGGAGACACAGCTCCTATTCCACCTCACAATGGGGTAACTAATTTACAGAGGAAGGCTACTATGCTAAAAAAAATGCATTTTTTAAAAACAAATGCAAACTTATTTAATAACTTTTTTGAATCCTTTACTCTCAGTTCATTGTGTAATCGCAATATGCCACTCAAGGGTGTGGGTTATGCAGGGATTTACCCACACCTGACCTGGTTTAACCACTTGACCGATGGCCTCATGGCCAAACCACACCAGGTGTGGGTAAATCCCCACATAACCCACACCCTGTTGTGGTATATTGCTTAAATAACATAATGCCTTGGGCTGATGAAGCACCCAAAACAGCAGCATAATGCAGTGGACCACATAGAGGGGTACTAGTTCCAAAAACTGTCCGTTTAGTCAGCGCCAAATGTGGACAATGCTAGTAGTAAACAAAAGTATGTGGCTAATAATGCCCAAAATAAAATAGTTGCAACTGTAAACTCTATGTATACCCGCAAAATATCAGTACAGAATCCCACAGCGAAGGCTACTGGTTCCAAAATTTGTGTGCCCATTGGGACAGTGTCACACATGGATCTAGGACAAGGCTTCCCATTATGCCATCGATAAATGTTGTACACACTGGTTTTATGGGCAACATTGCCCCTAAAATTATTTATTCAGCCTGTGCAGACCTGCCAAAAATTCACAAAACATTAAGACGAAGAAGACTGAGTGACAACAGTTAGTGCAGTATCCCACAGTGTATGCATAGGCTACTGGTTCAAAAAAAACAAAACAACTAATGGACACAGAAGCCCTTCCCATCCAAGTCATCCTCCTCCTCTGTCTTTAGCCTAGCTGAAAGTGTAGGAGATTCATTGTCCATAAACCATGGCAAAAGGGCTTTGGGAAAGGGGGCAGGTTAATTTTTTAAAAAGGGAACATCTCTACATTTTGGGCGGAAAGGCTTGTTCTTCTGGGGTTTTTTTTTGTGTTTTTTTATTTTTTTTATTTTATGTGTTTATAGGATAAGTTCCATGAGAACAAGTCTCGTTTACAGAATGTCTCAAGTCAATAAGATGACAAACATGACAAAGTTAATAAATGTACATAGTACCACATAAACACTCAAATACTGTCTGGTGAATAACACAAGAAGTAACTTAAAAATGTATTGTTCTGTTGGTGGCAGTATTGCCTGCAGCACTGAAAATCCTTTCTGAGTACGTACTTGCAGGTGGGCAACTAAGATGTTCAACAGCTACATGTGTCAAAGAGGACCAAATGGTCTATTTTGGTGCCAGTATAATAGAGATCATCCCCTACTAGTGGCACATTCTCATCCAGATAATCTTGCACCATTTTGTTTCTTGGCATCTCAGGCACCAGCATGTGAGAAAATGACTTGTCATGTTCTTTCATCGAGCCATAGTCAATTGTTCTCATAGTGGTTTGTCATCAATGGCTGTCTTTCTCAGGGGGGATGCAGTAGCAGGTTGACCTGGAGGCAAAAATGAGTGACTCATGAAACATCCAGTAATAGCACATTGGGATCCTTCTTCTTCCCTCTCCTCCACTGGCCTGTCAGTGCGATTGCAAGGGATGATGAGGAGTGTTGTTTTTCTGGTCTATTTGTGTTCCTGGTCTTGTTTTGTGCGATCTGTACAGAGACCAGAGGGGTAAGCCAGGCTTTAGAGGACTGCTGATCCTTACCGCATTCCTGTGCATCAAAGAATGTCTCAAATATGTTCTTGAACTGAGAGTCCATGAGAGTGGCCATGGTGTAGTGGTCATCTGTACATATTTTTGAAATGGCTTGTGTCATTCCAGAAATGTGATCTTATTCTTTCTACTAGATTGAGAGCAGTGGTATCCTTCTTTTTCTTATATTGAGTTTTGTAAAAAGAAGTCACAGATTAATGAGGGGCAACACCTGGCTTAGACCAGCTGCATCAGCACTTACCACCCTTGTGGCCTCCTCAGAGGGCTTCAGCACTGGACAGAGAGTCTCCATCATGTGCAACTGATTTGGGCTGATGTTTACCTCTCCCTTTCCAATACCATGCTCAGCGGCATACTAGTGGATAGCCTTTCTGTTGGTCTAGCAGCTGTTCCCTCATGTAATAAGTGGAATTCTATCTTGTTACCACATTTTGTTTCAGGTTGTAGAGGGGAAGGTGGTTCCAGTGCTGAATGTTTTGTAACAGATTCTGTGCATTTACAGAATGGCTAAAATGACCACAGACTTTTTTGGCCAGACCTACATAGTGGTGCCGTCCTCCTCTAGGAATCCCTGAACTACCAGATTTATACAGTGAGCAAAGCATGGAACATGTGTATCCTCCCCATCATCAACTGCCTTTACAGTGTTCTTTGCGTTATCTGATACTGTAAAACCTGGTGTTAATGAATGTGGTGTCAGCCACTCATTAAACATCTGTTGAAGGAACATGTTTTCTGCATGATGGTCACTGTCAAAGCCTTTAATACTTACAGCTGCCTGTGTGCAGAGGCTGGGGGGGGGGCTTAGGTGACTTATGACTACTGCTTCTGCTACTGCTGCTGCTGCTTAACCCAGAGGAGGAGAGGAGCAAAGAGGGGAAAATGACCCAGTGGGCAGTCACTCCCATGTAATCAGTAGTCTGACAACTGGTCCATATGTCAGTGGTGATGTGGATGGCTGGAACACATGACCCTTTCTGGGTATGTGACACAGTCTTGTAAACATTCTGATACAACTCAGGAAGTGCTATATATGGAAAAATAGGTATGGCTGGGCACTTGATACCTTGGCATTGCAACTTCCAATAAGGATAGAAAACCTAAGTTACTTACAAAGGGGAATGGCAGCGACTCAGTGGCTAGCATTTCCACAATTGCCCTTTGCTCTGGTCGGTTGGCTTTATATTTCTGGACCATTTCCAGGGACTGGACCAGTGATAGTTAAGTGTTTTTCCCCCTTGGCATGATAGTTGGCTCCTATTTGTGCCACCCCTGAGAGTGGAATTGGCTGGGGATTTGTGGCCCCTCAGAGGTGTAGGAGTCAATAGGCTAAAGAACTGATGAATGGAAGATGTTGGAGTTGTGCATTGACTAGCACTTAAAAGACTGTCTTCCTCGTTCCATTTACCTGGTTTCTTAATGTTCTTCTCCCCCTGGTCATCATTGTTATCATCAGCTTTTACTTATTTTTATTTATTTATTTCAGTTTAGGATTAATACCTTTGAGTCCAGGACTCATTTTCAAATGTTCCAGGTCATTATTGTACAAACATTACAAATATAACGGTGATTACAGATAACCAAAAACAGTTACAACAGGTATTCAAATATGAAGAGATTATGTACATCCAACTCGTTATGGTACAATCATTACAAATATAACAGTGTTTACAGATAACCGAAAACAGCTACAGAGGCATTCAAATATCAAGAAATGATATACCTCCAACTACAGGTAGAAGAGGATAGCGTCAAATGTTCCACCTTGTAGTTCACTAGTTATCGGGTCAGATTAGGCGGAAGGGGGGTAGGAGGTCAGCCAGGTATGCCATCGTCATCAAAGAGGTGGTTTGTCAGCCAAGCGGGCTTTGTTTGGGGAAGGGGGTGAAGGGATAAGAAAACGAAAAGGGTGGGGATTGGGTGGCTGGAATCCTGCCACGTTATTGCAGGCAAGCACATTTCTTTTTTGTGTCAAGAAGGGATCTGAGCCCAGGTTTGAAGGTGCTAATCTTGGTTGATTCTTTGAGGATAGCAGGTAGCTCATTGTACCATTTTGGTCCTTGGTACAGGATGGAGTTCTGGGTGAGCTTCATTCTTTTGAAGGGGATCACCAGCGTATCTGTAGCCATGCTTTTAGTTGATTTGGTGGGAATTGCCAGCGTGAAGAGGCAGCCCAGTGTGGGGGGGGGGACCCAAGAAGCACTTTTTTCAGGAGTAGGCAGGTTTGGTATTGTGCTTTGAGATGGAGTTTTGAGCCACCCAGTTTCGTTGTAGAGTGTGCAGGTGTGGGTGTCCTGAGCAGCCCCTATTGACAGAAGGCAGGCCTTATTTAGTAGTGTGCTGACTCTGTTTAGGGCAGTTTTTGTGCCTGACCCATAGATAGGCAGCCCATAATCTATAGAGGACAGTACTAAACTACTGATGGCAAGTTTCAGAGCATCAGGTGTCAATAGAAACATAGAAACATAGAATTTGACGGCAGATAAGGACCGCTTGGCCCACCCAGTCTGCCCATTTCCCTACCTACTGGATAAGCTGCAGATCCTAGTTAACCAGCAGCCTACTTCTTCCTACCCCCACCCCCCAGAATTGCCTTATGACTATCCCATGCATGCTTGAATTCCACCACTGATTTTGACTCCACAACCTCCTCCGGAAGGCCATTCCATGCATCCACAACCCTCTGTGAAAAAATACTTCTTAAATTACCTCTGAGCCGCCTCTATCTTCAAATTGTGCCCTCTTGTTCTTGCACACCTCTTTTTGAAAGATGCTACCCTCTTGGACTTTGTTGATTCCCTTGAGGTACTTGAAAGTTTCTATCATGTCCCCTCTCCTCCTTTCCTCGAGGCTATACATATTAAGCTCCTTAAGTCTCTCTTCATATGTCCTCCGGTGCAGACCCTGCACCATTTTAGTTGCCCTCCTCTAGACAGCTTCCATCCTGTCTATGTCTTTGCGGAGATTGGGTCTCCAGAACTGCACACAGTACTCCAGATGGGGTCTCACCAGCTGTCTGTACAGAGGGATAATAACTTCCTGTTTGAGTGCCTGTGGTGGTAGAGGACCCCAAGTTTTGTATTTGCTGACTTGACAACTGAGTCTGTATGGCCAGAGAATGTTAGTGTATCATCAAAGGTGATGCCCAGGTATTTGAACTTTGTTACTTGTTCCAGTGTTTCACCCTTGTGGTTCTGAATGAGCAAAGGCTGGTATTTCTTTTTGCTTTGGAAGGTAGATAAGAGTAGACTCTTAGTTTTTTATGGTTTAGTAGTAGTTTGTTTTCTGCAAATCAGGATTCAAGCTTGTGGTAGCTGTCTTGGAGTTTGGTTGTGATGGAGTTGTGATCTTTGCCAGCAACAGATATCACTGCATCATCAGCATAGAGAACAGTGCAAGCTGTACATGCCGATGGTACAGAGTTGATGAAGAGGCTGAAAAGCAATGGGCCAAGAATAGAGCCTTGTGGACCCTGAGGGACACTTCCTTAGTTGATGATAGGGTGTCTCCAATTCTGACTCGTGATCTGTTTGTAAGGTAGCTTTCAAACCACAGTACTGTATCTGGGGATAGGCCTGTTGAATGGAGGCAGTTTAGAAGTAGTTTGTGGTTAACAGAGTCAAAGGCCTTCGTAAGGTCGATGAAGACTGAGCCTACTGCCTCTCCATTATCTAAAGCATCATAAAGCTGGGAAGAGTAACCAACAAGGGTGGTAAGTGTGGAGTGCTTTTTTTGGAACCCATGCTGCTGTGGGCAAAGTAGGTTATATTTATCAAGATACTCTGTAAGCTGCTCCGAGACCATTCTTTCAAGTGCTTTAGAGAGGGGCGGTTGACTGGATATAGGTCTGTAGTTGGACGTTTGAGTTTTGTTCCCAGCTTTATGGACAGGCATGATGTTGGCTAACTTCCATAATTTGGAAACACCCCTGTTCTTAGAGATGCATTAAACACCATTGTGAGGAGGCCAGCCAGTTTATTTAGGAGAAGACCCACGAGTTTCATATCCACTAGATCAGCCCCCATCCTGGTCTTGCCAAGAACCCTCTTTATGTGCTTGATGGTTTTGGACTTCGTGACCTGCTTAAAGTTGAAAGGTGGTATGGCATACTGTGGAGGGTTTGGAGAGGTAGTGGAGTGCTGTTGCCCAAGCTGGTCTTGAGGGTAATCAGTGGGAAGTATGCCAGAAAGGTTTGTGAAAGTGTGGTTGAGCTCATTTGTGATGTCAATGGATTCCTGTAGGGGGTCCCTCCATAGTTATTAGTAGATCGGGTGGGGTCTTGGGGGTCTTTCTTGTTAGGGATTTGATGGAGTTCCAGAATTTCCTACCGGAGCCCCAGCTCTTGCTTAAGAGGTCCTTATAGTAGGAAGCTTTTTACCTGCCGAATGAGCTTGGTGCAGGTGTTTCTAGCTGCCTTGTAGGCAAGAAGTGATGCAGGAGTTCCTGATGATTTTGCAATGTGCCAGAGATTGTCTCCATTCTTCACTAGGCCGATCAGAGAGTTAGTGAGCCATGGGTTGGAAGTACCACTGACTTTCTCTGTTTTGTACAGAGCAAAAATATCACAGGCATGGTTGAAGTTTGTTATGAAATAGTTCAAGGCCTCATTACCATCAATATCTCCTGCCAGAGGAGACCAGTCCAGTTGTGCTAGGTACTGCTTGAGATGGTCAAGTAGCCCTGGCCTCAGGCAGTGATTTTTGGACACCTTAGCTGGGCCCTTGGTGAAGTTGTTTGTCCAGGTGCACTTCACTGGGGAGTGATCAGTGATGCTGTAAGGCAAGATGGTGACATCTGATATTTATTTATTTAGTTTTTGTTTACCGGGTAAGTGCACTAGCCATAGCAATGACTATTTTCAGGCATGACCCGGGAGGGTACAGTACAACAGTACAGGGAAGATATTCTAAATAGGCTATTCCAAGTCTGAAGTTTACCAGTTTGCTGGTCTGATTGATGTGTAAGTCAAAATTTAATGATGGGTCAAGTGTGACGCTCAGATATTTAAATTAATTTACTACCCCAACTACTGAACCATTTAAGGAGGTGACTATAAATTTGGGGCGGGCATGTTTGAGCTTTGCATTAGAACCAAAGAGCATAGCTTGGGTTTTAGACTCATTTAGTACAAGTTTGTGAGTAAATAGCCACTCCTGTATTAGCTGGAAGTCAAAAGAGAGAGATTGTTTACGTTCTTGATGGAAGAGAGTTGCCTGGATATTGTGGCAGTCACATAAACATGGTACACAGAGAACCATGACTGGGATGTCAACATACCAGGATACACAATCTACAGGAGGGACAGGGAGGGTAAAAGAGGAGGAGGAGTAGCTCTCTATGTAAAGGAAGGGATCAAAGCAACAGAACTAAAGAGTAAACAGGGAGCAGATGAGGCAATCTGGATCACCCTGGAGAAAGGAAATGGCACCACAATCCGCATGGGGGTTGTATACAGATCCCCATCTCAGGGGAAGGGAATGGACAAGGAAATTATAGAAGGCATCCTTAGAATGGCAGAAAAAGGGGAGATATTGTTGATGGGGGACCTGAATATGCCAGATGTTAACTGGAGCACCTTTGCTGCAGGCACATCCAAGAGCAGGGTCATTCTTGATGCCCTACAAGGGCATGCCTCAGACAGCTAGTATTGGAGCCCACTCAGGAGGGAGCAATCTTAGACCTGGTACTCTCAAATGGGGACAGAGAAAGAATCCCAGATTTAGAAGTGGGTAGCCATCTGGGAACAAGCAACCACCAAACAGTGTGGTTCAGGATAAACACAGCCATACAATCAAGCCATACAAAAGCAAGAGTATTGGAATTTAAGAGGGCTGACTTTGGGAAAATGAGAGAGTGCGTCAGAAAAGCACTAACAAACAGGCAAGAAGGAGGGGCGGAGGAACAATGGGGAGTAATCAAAACAGCCATCACAGAGGCAACAAGCCTTTGTATAAAGCAAATCAACAAAACACAACGAAGGAAAAAAACGCTATGGTTCTCAAAGGAGGTGGCAGGGAAGGTTAAGGAGAAAAGGATAGCATTTAGGAAATATAAGGAAACACAGAAGGAGCAGAACAGAGAACTTTATCAGTTAAAGCAGAAAGAGGCAGGGAAGGCAGTCAGAATAGCAAAAGCCCAAACCGAGGAAAGGATAGCCAACTCTGTTAAGAAGAGGGATAAGACCTTTTATAGGAACATTATGGAGCAAAGAAAGATCAAAGGAGGGATACTGAGGCTTAATAAAGGGGAGGGAATGTGGGCAGAGGGTGACAGTGAAAAAGCAGGGATATTGAATGAATATTTCTGCTCAGTATTCACAAAGGAAGAGGAGGGGGAGGTACCTAAACCAAACAAGAGAAACACTCTGAAGATGGAGGTCAATACCAGTCCATTTACAGAAGAAAGGGTTCTGAAAGAACTAATAAAATTGAAGGTGGACAAAGCAATGGGGCCTGATGGGATTCACCCAAGAATTCTAAAAGAACTAAAGGTAAAACTAGTGACACCTCTGACTACTCCCTTTAACAAATCATGGGAGGATGGGGTGGTACCTGAGGACTGGAGGAGGGCGGATGTGATTGCTCTTCACAAAAGTGGGAGCAGGACAGAGGCAGGAAACTACAGACCAGTTAGTTTGACCTCAGTGGTAGGGAAAATGATGGAATCACTTCTGAAGGAAAGAATTGTTGAGTACCTAGAGGCCAGTGGGGCACAGGACCCAAGGCAGCATGGACTCACGATGGGAAGGTCATGTCAGACAAATCTAGTAGATTTCTTTGACTGAGTGACCAAAGTAGTAGACCAGGGAGGGGCTGTGGACATGGCCTACCTAGATTTTAGCAAGGCATTTGTTACAGTCCCACACAAAAGATTAATACACAAGTTAGCCAGCCTTGGAGTGGGTCCCAAGGTGGTAGCCTGGATAAAAAATTGACTAGACAACAGGGCGCAAAGGGTAGTAGTAAATGGAGTCCACAGTGAAGAAAGGAAGGTTACTAGCGGGGTACCGCAGGGTTCAGTACTGGGACCGGTCCTTTTTAATGTCTTTATAAGTGACAGTGCAGAGGAACTGGAAGGAAAAGTATGTCTCTTTGCAGACGACACAAAGATCTGCAACAGGGTTGATACACAAGATGGAGTGGAAAGGATGAGAAGGGACTTAGCAAGGTTGGAGGAATGGTCAGATGTATGGCAGCTAAGATTCAATGCAAAGAAGTGCAAGGTGATGCACCTGGGAAACAAAAACCCAGGGGAAGAGCACACCGGGGGGTGGTGAGATACTGACAACAGTAAAAATGGAAAGAGACTTGGGGGTAATTATATCACATGACCTAAAGGTGGGCAAGCAATGTGAGAAGGCAGTAAGGAAGGCTGGGAGGATACTGGGATGCATAGGGAGAAGCATCAATAGTAGAAAACAGGAAGTTGTTATCCCTCTGTACAGACAGTTGGTGAGACCCCATCTGGAGTACTGTGTGCAGTTCTGGAGACCCCATTTCCACAAAGACATAGACAGAGTGGAGACTGTCCAGAGGAGGGCAACCAAAATGGTGCAGGGTCTGTACCAGAAGACATACGAAGAAAGACTAAAGGAGCTTAATATGTATACCCTTGAGGAAAGAAGGGAGAGAGGGGACATGATAGAAACATTCAAGTACCTCAAGGGAATCAACAAAGTCCAAGAGGGTAGCATTTTTCAGAAAAAGACATGTGCAAGAACAAGGGGGCACAATTTGAAGATAGAGGGGGGATGGCTCAGAGGTAATGTGAGGAAGCAGTTTTTCGTGGAGAGGGTTGTGGCTGCATGGAACAGCCTCCCTGAGGAGGTTGTGGAGTCAAGAATAGTGGGGGAATTCAAGAATGCATGGGACAGACATAAGGCAGTCCTAGTGGGGGGGGGTAGGAGGAAGTAAGCTGTTGGTTAACTTGGATCTGCAGCTTATCTGTTAGCTATGAAAATGGGCAGACTAGGTGGGCCAAGCGGTCCTTATCTGCTGTCAAATTCTATGTTTCTATGTTTATATCAATGCTTTTAGCACTAGCATACAGCACAATGTCATCAGCATATAGCGGGAGGCTGTCTATATGTTCTGGCTGTGTGGACTGGAGCCAGTCTATAAGGGAGCTGCTCCCTGTTTTGTAGTTGATCCGGGTGTTAACGGTTACCATCTGGGTAAGGAATAGGCTGCATATTAGATCCCTGGCTTTTGTCTCCTTCTGTGGTTGCCAGTTTATGTTAAAGCCACCTATAATGATTTTCTCCCATTGAGTACCTGACTGCTGCGGGTTGTCTGCGACTAGCTTCACTGCTTGTTGGTGCTGCTGCTGACGCCGTGCATTGCATGCCTTCTTATACTGAGATTTGTGGGGCTTCAGCAAATGCCTTTTCATGGTAGATGTTCCCAGCCGTGTTCCCTCCCTACCCTGACTCAGCCTGTCTTTACATAAAAGACCCATTACGTGTGCCCATGATTCTTTGTCCACTAGAAAGAAATCCCACACCACCACCATCATCGATTTGGTCTTTCTTCCTGGCACTCTCGGCAGTTGCCTAATGGGCGAGCTACTGTGGACTGCTTTCACAACATAATCCTACTCCTCTTCCTCCACCAGTTCTTCAGGTTCATGGAATGGTTCTTCTTCCTCTACCATGTGTCCTGGGCCTCTAGTTTTGCCTGTATCTTATTAATCTGCTGTCATTTCAGATGCTTGCTGTTGCGTTTCCCTTTGTTGTTTTATGGTATTTTTTTTTGTTTGTTTTACCACTACTTTTGATCTTTTTTGATTTCTTATGTGCACTCCCCCAAGTCAAACTCCCACCTGTTCCACTTCCTTGTCTCCAGAACTACTGCTGCTATCACTTTTACCAGGCATATAATCATAATTTGTATCTTTGTCCCCAAGCTTTACCAAATCACTTTGCTGCTCCTCCTCCTCCTCCACCTGTACCACCACCTGACACACTCCTTTCTTCTACTATGACTGTTCATGTTGCAACCCTTGCAGTGCCACTGTGAATGGTTCCTACAGTGTGTGATATTTCATTTCAATTTAATTTTTACCCTTGTAAGTCTGATGAGCAGATTGCCAGTTTTCATAGCTGACAAGCAATACAATAAACAAAAAACAATAACATATACAGTACATTAAGACACTTCACATTTAAACAATTAACAAGTACATTCTTGAGTACACCGTAAGTGCTTTTTTAACTTTGATTTAAAAGAGAATTTGGAATTACAGATTGATATATCACATGGGAGTAAATTAAAATAACTTGGTCCCCTATATAGCAAAGTGTGTGATACTTTATGGACTGTTCAACCACTACTGCTGTCTTCCTCTACACTTGCAGTTCCCACTGAGGCAGAGGGTCTATGACCATGCCCACTCTGCTTTGGTTTTTCTTTGATGTGGCTAGAGGATCCCATGCCACCATCTCCTTGGCCTCTCTGTTTTTCGTTTCTTAACACTTGCTACAGGACTCAGCCACTTGGGTGATGAATGAGAACGAGTAAGACTATATTTTATTTGATTTTTTGATATTTGAAATTATTTTTTATCAATGGAGTGCCACCAAGGACTCCCAGAGGCCAGACATCAACAAATACACAGGCTGCTTCAGGACTCAGAAAGAGGAGGAGGAGGAGGAAGGAACTTCAGCAACTTAAGGAAATGTAGAGAACTTTTTTTAATTCTATTTTTATTTTTTTTTTTATTTTTTTTATGGGATGACCCCAAGGTGCCAACTACCAGGGGCCAGGCAGCGGCACACTACCAACAGGCACACACTTGATGCTCACTGCCCAGATCACACTGCAACAGCACAACTCAGGGTGACACACACACACACACACTCTACTTCAGGAATCGGGAGGAAGGAACCACAGTGACTTGGGGGACATGAAGACTGAGCATTTCAATTTGAAAAGTGCCTCAAAAAGAAAATACTAATTTTTCTTTAATTTTTTATGGGATGCCACCAAGATGCTAACTACCAGTGGCCAGGCACTGACATGCTGCCAGATGGCACACACTTGCTGTCCTGCCCCCATTGCCCAGATCACACTGCAAAAGGCTGCCTCAGGACTCAGGAGGAGGAAGATGTAACTGCTGCAACAAGCCTGCAATTTGGGTGAAAGTAAAGAGTTTGAAACTGCTGCAAAAAGAAACATGAAGTCATGAACATGAATGAAGAATTATTAAAAAATTTTTTTATGGTTTTATGGGATGCCACCAAGGTGCCAGCTACCAGTGGCCAGGCACTGTCCTGCTGCCTGCTGGTATACACTTACTGCCCAGTAAAATTAATAAATAAAAGTAACTCCTCCCAAAACATCACGTTATAGGCTTCTGCCAGGGTCTTCAGTCAAAATCTGTTGTACTTGTTTGTAATGCCCTGCTAAAACACTAGTTTTGCAATAAAAAAAAATGTGTGCTGCACTGCTTAGATTGGGCAACAAGTGGACACTGGCAGACTGCCACCTCATGCCCCATCTGCCCACTGTCCAGCCACAAGCACACTTCTCCTTCTCCATTGTCTAGTCTCTCCCAGGTCTTCCCTTTCAGGTGAACACCTGGTTCCAGTGGCCTGTTGCAACATTGCTACTCAGCCTGCCTTTTCATTTTTATTTTGTTCTTATTCTTCCTTAATATACCCCTTCAACAGTCCTGCTATTGCAGGACCAGCATAAGTTGAACTTTTGAATATTTTCTTCGCTTTGCAGAATTTTCTAGCTAATCTAACTAGCAGTGAATCACAGCCCTGCCTGAAACATAGAAACATAGATAGTGATGGCAGAAAAAGGCCCATGGTCCATCCAGGGTGCCTAGAGTCCTTAAATCCCTGGGATCATTCCTGGAACCTAATGTTCCCCCAGGGTACTAACCTTCCCGGACTTTGCCCTAGTTATCTTTCCTGGTCACATTGGCCCAGGTAACCACTGTTCCCTTCATTTTATCTCAGGCCTGTTTGAACCCCCCTTACTGTACTCGCTTCCACCACAACCCTCTCCTGAACCTCCCAGCTGCCAACTTCCACTTGTGACCCTGTGACCCTGAGTTTATGCTCAAGGCTAAATAATTCCCCGCAGTTCACTTTAATTCCTTTGAGGAATTTGAAGGTCTCAGTCATACCGCCCCTCTCCCTTCTGGTTTTTAGTGAGTACAAATTAAGTGCCCTGAGGTGCTTCTCGTGGGATTTACCCTGCTGTTCCTGAATCATTTTTGTTACTCTGCATTGCACTGTCTCTAACCTGTGTTTGTCTTTTCTGAGGTAAGGACTTCAGAACTGGGCACAGTACTCCAAGTGAGGCCTCTCGAGGGCCCTGTGATGGGGCAGTATCACATTTTTTCCGTACTATCAGTCCCCCTCCCAATGCATCCCAGCATCCTGTTGGCCTTACTATAGGCCTTGTTGCACTGACTGCTTTGTTTAAGGGAATTACTGATGGTAACTCCTAGATCCCGTTCCTCATTTGTAATGTTGAGTCTATCCCCTCCCATGCAGTACTCCGTCAAGGGGTTCTTTTTCTCTAGATGCATTATCTTGCACTTTTTTTGCACTGAATTTTAACTGTCAGACTTTTGACCACCCCTCTAATCTTAGCAGGTCCTTTTGCAGATTCCTTATTCTCTCCTCACAGTCCACCCTTCCACATAGTTTTTGTGCCATCCGCAAATAGACACAACTTGCCCTGGATTCCTTCTCCAGTGTTGCTAATGAACATGTTGAAGAGGACTGGTACTAGGACTGGTCCCTGTGGAAACCCACTCGTTACCTCCTTCTCTTCCAATTTAACCCCACTGACCACCACCCTATGTCACTTACACGCTAGCCAGTTTCCCACTGAACTCACAAGAGTTTTAGTTGCCCTCCCGGTCCTGCATTTTCTTAAGCAACCTCTTGTGTAGTACTGAATCAAAGGCCTTACTAAAGTCAAAGTACGAGTCTACCAAATGGCCCTTGTCTATCTCCCTTGTTACCCAGTCAAAGAAGACTATTAGGTTGGACTGACAAGACCGTCTTACAACAAAACTGTGTTGTTTATCATCCTGGAGTTCGCTGCTCTCCAGTATTCTGTGTGGACATCTGTAATCAGGGACTTCAACAGCTTCTCCACAATGGAGGTCAGGCTAACAGGTATATAATTCCCTGGTTGCTCCCAGCCCCTCCTTATGTAGCAGTACTATGTCCACTAATTTCCAGTCTGCTGGGATCACCCCGGTCCTAAATAAGCTGTTGAACAACTCAGCTAGTGAATCAACCAGTTCAGTTGCCAACTCCCTCAGTAGCCTTGGGTGCAACCCATCTGGACCCAGGGCCTTATCAGTCTTGAAGTCTGTGATCCCCTTCAGGACTCTTTCCCTAGTAAATACGGGCAGACTCATTTACATATACATAACACAGTAACATAGTAAAAGCCAACAGAATAGGCCTCATGGTCTATCGTGTCTGCTCGGAAGCCAGACCCCTACTGGGAGCTTGCTCCTCCACCCCCCCAAACCCAGAGGTGTCTTTCCTGGCTTCAGTATCTCCCTGCACCTGTCCCAACCCTTCTTGAATCCTTCCACTGTGTTCTCGTCCTCCAGACTCCTGGGCAGTGTGTTCCATGGTTCCACCACATTCTCAGTGAAGTAGTTTCTCCTGTGCTTCCCCCTGTACTCCCCCCCTCCAGCTTCTACTCATGTCCCCTGGTAGTTTCCTCCTTCTTAAGCCTGAACACCTCCTTGGCTCTGCCCTTATTTATCCTCTTTACATACTTGAAGACCTCTATCATGTCCCCCCATCCCTCCTCTCTTCCAATGTGTACAGCATGAGTTCTTCCAGTCTCTCCTCATAGGGCCTACCCTCCATGCACTGAATCATCCTGGTTGCCCTCCTCTGGACCCTCTCCAGCAGCGCTATGTCTTTCTTAAGGTGAGGTCTCCAGAACTGCACACAGTACTCAAGATGCAGCCTAACCAGGGCATTATACAGAGGGAGGATCAACTCCCTCTTCCTGGAGGTAATTCCCCTGGTTATGCAGTCCAGTATCTTGTTTGCTTTTGCTGCGGCTCTTTGACAATTTCAGTGTTATTCATTTTGCTGTGTACCACTACCCCTAGGTCCCTCTCACCCTATGTGGCTTGCAGTGTGACTCCCCCAGGGTGTATGCATGGCCCAGGTTTCTGACCCCCAGATGCAACACCCTACATTTCTCTGCATTGAACTTCAATCCCCACTTCTTTGACCACCCCCATGGTATCCAGATCCCCCGGAGTGCCTCTCTCTCCTCTTCCCCATCTGCCAGTGCTTCCAGTTTTGAGTCATCCACAAAGAGACTCAGCCTACTCCTAACACCTTTCCCTATGTCCGAGACATAGGAATTGAACAGGAGTGGCCCCAAGACCGTACCCTGGGGGACCCCACTGGTGACCCCTCTGGGGGAGGAGACTATCCCTCCAACCACCACTCTCTGTATTCACCCTGTAAGCCAATTTTCCACCCACCTGAGCAACTGCCCCCTCACCTCATCCCCCTCAACTTTGTTAGCAGGCCATCATGGGGTACCGAATCAAACGCCTTACTGAAATCCAGATAGAGGATGTCCACCGGCCTGCGTCAGTCCAGGGCACCCATCACCCAGTCATAAAACTCCACCAGGTTGGTCTGGCATGACCTCCTTGAAACAAAACCATACTGTCTGTTATCCAGGTGCCCCAACCTTTCCAGCTGCCCCAAGCCTCTCCTTGATAATGCCCGACATAACCTTGCCTACCACAGATGTTAGGCTAACAGGCCTATAATTCCCCATCTCCTCTCTGGACCCCCCCTTTGTGGACAGGCACCACATACACCACCTTCCAATCTTGAGGCACCCACCCTGTCCTCAGAGAGATGTTGAAGAGTAAGGCCAGTGGAGCTGCCAACACATCCGCCAGTTCCTTCAGTATCCTCAGATGCAGCCCACCTGGCCCTGGTGCCTTCTCAGTCTTTAGTGACCGGAGGGCCTCTCTCACCCTATCCACTGTGATTTCGCCTTCCCCTCCCTCCTCCTCCTCATGCACTCACCCTTCCCCCTCTAGATTTGGCCCATCCCCTACCATAGCCTCTGCCAGTCCTTCAGTCTATAACTGATCTCCCGGTTCTGTGGGATCACCTTCCCTCCCATCATGATGAAAGAATCCCCCGCCTCCCCCGGTAAAGGCCAAGGCAAAGTACTCATTTAGTACCTCTGCTTGTTCCCCTGCTTCCTGCACCCAATTCTCCCCAGTCCTAATCCTGCTGATCTGTGCCCTCATTTTTCTCTTCTCCCATATGTATCTATAGAACCCCTTCCCCCCATGGATATCCCTGGCCAGGTTTTGCTCCTTTCTTGCCTTGGCCCCCCTTACCACCATGGTGACCCTCCTGGCCAGTAACTCATGTTCTCCCCTCTCCCTTACCTCCCTTGAGCATTTTAAGCACACGTAGGCAGCCCTTTTTCCCCTCACTGCCTCCTGCACCTCCCAGGTCCACCAACACGACTTTCTGACCCTACATTCCTTACGCCTTACCTTTGTGCAGACCCTTGTAGCCTCCTGCACCCCCTTCTTAATGGTCTCCCACAAGCTACCAGCATCCATATCTGGCCTTGTCTCTCCCAGGCACTCCTCAAGAATCCTTCCCATGCCCTCAAAGTCCGCCCCCTAAAATCTATTACCACTGTGTTAGTGCAATTTTCCCTTCCCCCTAGGCACAGAAGAAACCAGACCGTGGCATGGTCACTGCCTGCCAGCAGACTGTTCACCTCCAGGCCCCTTATCTGGTCATTGTCTGTTAGGACAACGTCCAGTATCCAATCCTCCCTAGTAGGCTCCCCCACATGCTGGACTAGGAAGGCATCCTGAAAGACTTCCATCAACCTCTGTTCCCTGGCCACCAAGCATGTCATAGTGCCCCAGTTTGCCCCCGGCATGTTCAGGTCACCCATGACCCCTACCCTGCCCTTTCCGAGACCACAGTGACCCCTGATGTTCTCAGCCAGTTCATCCTCCAGGTCCACCTCTATTGCAGGGGGTCTGTACACCACCCCTATCTTTAATCTTTAACCCCCTGCCCTCATTTGCAGGGTTACCCAAATTGCCTCAACTTCTTCCCCTGCCTCTTCAATTCCACAAACCACTATGTCCTTCTTGACTATCAACGCAATCCCCCCCTTCCCACTCCCCTATCCTTTCTAAACATTGTGTAGCCCTCTACATTCCCTTTGAGGCCGCTTTGATGCTGCTCTCAGGCAGGGGCCCATCTTCTTCCTTAGCGAAGATGGAGCAAAAATAGTAATTCAGAATGGCAGCCCTCTGCTCATCTTCTTCTATTCCCCTACCCCCCCCATCAGTAGTGCGATACCCCCTGCAATGCTCTGCCACCTGTTTATTGTTATATGTATAATATTTGTATCATAGATAAATGTGTATGTGATTATCTGCCTAGAACACAGTCAGCCAGTGTGAGGAGGATTTACCTTTGACTTCAAAAGTGTCTGTGTGACTGAAGCAGCAGGATGTCATAAACTGGCCAGTGGGAACCACTAATTGAAGGGTTCCTGTCCTGTCTTGACACGCAGGGCTTCCTGCCAAATACCAGGTGATAAGACATCGTAAAATATGTTTTGAGAGCTGAAAGTTTGAATTTTATGATCCTGAAAGAAGAGACACCTTTTTTTAACAGAATCTTGTTAAAACTTGTAAACCTGAAATCATTCTTGCAAAATGGGAAACCAGCAGAGAGACAACAAAGGAAATGCTTTTGATAAAAGACAGTCATATTTTAAAAATTACTAACTGCTGATTTTTCCAGTAGTAGCATATCATCCTTTTGGATAATTATGCTAAGAATTATTGCAGGATCTAACAGTGACCTCACCAAGGGGTTGGGGAAAGGAATTTTAAAATAGTCAAGCATTTGAAAAGAAAAATACTTTTTATCTCTGGATTCCACAGGAGTGAGGCCTTGGGTCTGTAGAATGAAACTAAGCACTTAAAAAGATATAATTCAGCTGGAACTTTTAAGTATTTTGCAGGAGCTTTCTGTTCTGTAATTTTTCAGTTGTTTTGTTGACTGTAAGTATTGACGTTATATGTTCTATATCTGGTATTTTATCTGTTTTACATTTTTAGTAAACATTATTTTCCTTTTAAATTCTGCCTGTACCTTCTCAGTTTCTTTTGCATGTGAATGCTGGGACAGTGTTTAATTCTGACTACTGTTAAGAGCTCAAAATGGTGTGTTACTATCTTGCTGAAAGGTGAGAATATACCTAGGTCTCATATTGAGCTGTAAGGGTACATTTGGGGAACCCGGCTGGGTGCCACTGGGTGAAGGATTGTATTACATTCCCCTGAAGAGAATATATATCTGAGTCTGTTAACTGGTTATGCTAGCATAAGGTTCACATTTGACCCCCAAGACTCGAGGCTGGTAGGTGATCCGGACCCAAAACAGACAGGTGGGTTACCCTGTTTGTCTCCTGTTCACACTATTGTGCTTTGAGGTTGGCACTGTGGAAGCAGAGGGTCTGACCTGCGGAGCGCATTTGTGACAGATTTGGTTGGCAGTGGTGCGATTTAAAGGTATTTGGTAACACAAGCATTCACAGTCCAGTGTGTCAGATTAATACTCTACAGCTCACATGCAAAATAAGGCAGTGAAGTTTAAAAAGTAAACAGAACTACATCATTGTGCTTATAGTCTAAGTTCCCTACCTGTTTTATTTTTTTTCAGGTACAAGTTAGTGTAGTCGTAGTTTGGGAAGATGATGGCTTTCCACCACAGTGAGCACACTGCAAACTACCTGAGGCAGTTGTGCCAAGAGAGAGGAGTCCAGCAAGAGGGCCAAGCTAAAAAGCAACATCTGGTGGAGGCTCTTGTGGCAGCTGATACACAAGACCTCGAGTCACAGTCTGTGACTGGAAAGGACCAAACCTTGGGCATGGATGATCCAGGGTCCAGTGCAGTGTCCAGATCCAGTGAGAAGGACAGCAGGACCAGTGCAAGCCAAGGGCCACAGCAGCAGGGGAAGGTCACCACCATTCTGGAGCCAGAAGGCATCCAACTGCAACCCATAGTCAGCGGGTTAGGGATAGCAGTGATCCTGAATGCCCTGACACTAGAGCTAGGGACCCTAGTTTAGAAACTGAAAGGAATCTGTCCCATGCCTTGGGAATGTGTAATGAGTTTGCAGCTGCTCAGAAAAGTGACCCTAGTCTAGAGAAGCTGAGGGCTTTGGCAGACTCTGACAGAGCACAGAGAGGTGATAAGAAATTTAAAGTTTATTGGGACAATGAACTGATGTATACACAGAATGTAAAGATAGAGGGAGGGGTGATGGGCAGGCAACTTGTTCCCCAGGGGTACTGTGAGCAGTTGCTCAAGACTGCACATGATATGCCTATGTCTGGCTGTCTGGGAATCATGCACACTATGCAGCAATTGGCCCAGAATTTCTATTGGCCCAACTTCACCCAGCAGGTGAAGGGGTATTGCAGGTCTTGTCACCGATGCCAAGAAATAGGGAAGGTGGGTAAGAAAACCCAAGCTGCCCTAATTTCTTTGCCCATACTGGAGGACCCATTCCAGAGGGTAGGAATGGATATTGTGGGGGCCTTTAAATACCCCCAGCTCCTCTGGGAAGAGGTTCGTCCTAACTGTGGTAGATTATGCCACCCGGTACCCAGAAGCAGTCACCTTATCCTCACTGAGGATAGACAAAGTGGCAGATGCCTTGATAGGAATTTTCTCCAGTGTCGGGTTCCCGCAGGAGGTTATCCCTGATTGAGGGGGTTCCTTCATGTCAGACCTGACGAAATGTCTGTGGGAGAAGTGTGGGGTGGTGCAGAGATGCACGACACCTTATCACCCGCAAGCCAATGGGCTTGTGGAAAGATTTAATGGTACCCTTAAGTCAATGCTCCAAGCGTTTACTGAACAGCATGGGAGGGACTGGAAGAAATACCTTCCCCACCTGTTGTTTGCATACAGGTAGGTGTCCCAAGAGTCGATAGGGTTTTCCCCCTTCGAGCTCTTGTATGGACGCAGGGTACATGGGCCCCTAGACTTGATCCAGGAGGACTGGGAAGGCAAGCACACCACCCAAGGAACTCCCATAGTGGATTATGTCCTTCGGTTTAGGGAAAGGCTGAAGGCACTTATGGGGACAGCCCAGAGCAACCTGGCAACTGCCAAACAAAAACAAAAAGTATGGTACGACCGCAGAGCCAGAGCTCACTCGTACACTGTGGGTCAGGAAGTCATGGTCCTAATCCCGGTCCGGAAAGACAAAGCTGCAAGCCGAGTGGGCAAGACGGTACAAAGCAGTCAGACAGGTAAATGATATAAACTACATTATAGAGCTACCTGACATGAGACATACACAAAGAATGTACCATGTCAACATGATGAAGCCATATGCTTATAGGGCTGACATGGTGTTTACAGTGTGTAGTCCTGGGGAGGGGACGGATGAAAGAGACCCCCCTTCTGGACTTGCTGGAACAAAGCAAGTGGGATTCCTCTGTGGAGGCAATTAAAATGTCGCCCCAGTTGACCCTGGACTAGATCCAGGAAGTAAGGGAGGTTTTAGCAGACTTTGCCCCATTGTGTAATGCCAAGTCTGGACTAACCCCATTAACGACACAAAATGTAGATAAGGGGATGTAAGTGCCCATACGGCAGACAGCATATCGGGTGTCAGAAGCCATCCAAAAGGACATTAGAAGGGAAGTGGAGGAAATGCTCTCTTATGTCTTGCAATTTACCAGTGGATGAGGTCCTTGGGACAGAGCCTTTCCTACTCTGTTCTGAATTTACCAGATCTCGCACCTTGCTATGCGCTTTGGGTTCGTACATTCCACATGTACTACATGACACCACAGTGTCTGTTCAGCTGGTGTGCAGGAGACATCAGTGCTGTAGGTATTTTCATTCAGGCACTCCTGGCTAGCAGCCACCCCAGCTCTGGGCACCTCGCAACAACCAGCTGTTTACTCTCACCACTGGTGTGCTGGGAACTGATGCAGAAGCACGTACCTCAGATTGCCTTCTGACAGAGGTTGGCAAGTGCTCCAAACCCTCTGCAGAAGGCAGCATCTTTGATATCCTCCCCAACATGGGAATCTCCTTACAAATAATGACATATCTCCAACCTGGGTCAATAGTTCACTCTCTCTCACCAGGTATTTCACCACCTTCAGCATAGCTGGTGGCTTCTCTCAGGAACAGGACTATATTCGCACCCCAAAAAGGTAAATGCCCATCTTTGGTGGGACCCTCTGGGCAAAAGCAAATTCTCCAGAAACATATTTTGAGGGGAAACCCCTTAGGGTACCCACACCTTCCTGGCATCTATCATGCACTCCCACTAGAATTAATGACCATCTACACTAAATGACCATCAGACTCCAAATCCTCAGAGTTTGTCCTGTTGTCTGTCCCTGGAGGCTACCAGATGACTAGATGAGTACTGCTGTTCCCACACACAGGATCCTCAGGAATTAGGGCTGCTTGGGTTTTACCATCCACCTTCCCTATTTCTTGGCACCGGTGACAAGACCTGCAATATTCCTTCACCTTGTGGGTGAAGGTGGGCCAATAGAAATTCTGGGCCAATCGCTGCATAATGCACATGATTTCCAGATGTCCAGACATGGGGATATCATGAGCAGTCTTGAGCAACTGCTCACGGTACCCCTGGGGAACGACAAGCTGCTTGCCCATCATCCCTCCCTCTGTCCTTACATCCTGTGTATACAGCAGTCCATTCTCCCAATACACTCTATGTCTCCCGTCATCTCCCTGTGTCCCATCAGATTCTGCCCAAGCCCTCTGCCTCTCTAAACTAGGGTCATTTTTCTGAGCAGCTGCAAAATCTTTACACATTCCCAAGGCATGGGACAGGTCCCCTTCAGTTCCTAAACTAGGGTCCCTAGTTCTTTGACAATTGGTTACCCCTCCTTCCTCAGAGTAACCTTCTGTAGCTGTTCTATTAACTGTTACCTGGGGAATTTCTACCCCCCCCACCTTTCACTATTCTCAATATCAGGGGATACAAGCTGGGGAACCGGCCTCTCAGTGTTTTTCATAGGGGCTTCTATGGGATCCAGGGAACTACAATTTGTGTTTCCTGCCTGACTGCTGGTAACTGCACACACCACCCCCTTTTGGAGATTGTTCCCTATAATCACATCTAGGGCAAGATTTTCTGCCACTGCAACTTTTTGCATAGTCTCTCCTGCCTCACCCCCGGTCCAGGAGAACACTAGCAAGTGGCAGAGTTTTCTCCTCCCCGGTGAATCCCTGTACTGTTGTTAGGTATTTAATCACCTAGCCTTATGTGTATGTAAACTTATACTAAACTTACGTAGATGTTCCTTAGCTATGTGTGAGAGTCCCTAGCTCTATATGTAATGTGTCCCCCCCATTGTGTGTGTGTGAGTGTGTATATGTGTATGTGTCCTCTGCATGGCATAAGCACACAGGTAATCATGATGTGCCTTGTGCACATGATATGTGTGTGTGTAAGCTTGTAGTCATGACATACCTTGTGTACGTCATGTGCTTGTGGGTGAGCATATTCTTACACTGTAACAAACTGATTAGGTATAAGCTGTTCAGGCTCAACCAAATCCCCTTTTACTAAAATAAGGGATGCCCTCGTGTCCCTTAACCTATGGGTTTGCACCCCATTCACAGTAACTGGGTGTAAGTGCTGCCTCTACTGGCATGCTTTCTGGGATACACAAAAAATCCACCTCTTTCTCAGCACTACTTTGTGTGCTGTGCCTTTTTAGGACACTGTCTTGCAATATGCCCAGGTTGTTTGCAAAACCAACAATCATTTCTTTTATTAGGCAAATCCTTTCTGTGTAACCTTGGGCTGCCCACTTTCTGGGGAGGCAGTGAGGGTTTTAGCTGCCCTGAAGGTGCACTTTTCCCTTTCTGCACTGTCACGGCCGCCCCACTCCCTCTCAGAGAAGGCCTGCTCCTGGCATAGTGGTCAGAGAGCTCGGCAGCCTCCTGCACTGTTTTTGGATCTCAGTCCTCTACCCAGGTTTTCAGCTCTGCTGGGCAAGCCCAAAAGAACTTCTCCAAAAGTACATCCTCAATTTTCTCTGCAGAGTCTACTTTTACCCTTTTCCACCAACGTTTCAAAAACTGACGTTGTTTTGTGGCTAGTTCCTTGTAGCTCATGTCAGAGCTTCTCCTGAGCTTGTGGAACTTAACTGTGTACACATCAGCTGTCAAGTCATACTTTTTTAACAAAGCAGCTTTACGTTTGCCATAATCATTACTGTCCTGATTGTCCATTTGATGCAATGCATCATGAGCTTTACCAGTGAGCAGCGGGGATAGCTGGAAGCTCCAGGACTCTCTGGGAATTTTTGCTTGAATGCATACCTTTCCAAATGAATTTAAAAATGCATCCATATCTTCCCCACTCTTTAAATTATTCAACTGTCAATTTAGAATTTAATTTGTAACTCAGTCCTGGAGGTCCAGGTTCACCCATGTCACTTACCTGCTCTGGCACTGGTCTTTGGAGTTGTAGCTTCTCCAGTTCAAATTTCCTCTGGTGCTCTCTCTCCTCTCGCTGGGCCTCTCACTGCTCTCACTTCTCCTCTCTCTCTCTCTCTCTCTCTCTATCTCCATCTGGAATGTCCTCTGCTCAAATTCCAGCTCCATTCTCTGCAACTCTATATGCAGCCTGATCTCTTCTGGCTCTAGCATTGTGGTGACCGTCCACTGGTATTGTGGCTCTCTGTTCCCACTGGTCTCACTGCCCTCCTCCCTGGGACTGGACGCTGCAATAGACTCTGGCACCACAACGTCCAAGGTCTGGTCCCTTTCAGTCACTGACTGTGACTCTAGGTCTTGGGTAGTCACTTGTACATCAGCTGCCACAAAAGCCTCCATGAGGTGCTGTTTGTTTCACCCCTTGCAATGGACTCCTGTCTCCTGGCACAACTGCCTCAGGTATTCCACAGTGTACTCGCTGTAGGTAGAAGTCATCTTCTTCCTTAATCTACGACTACACTAGCTTGCACCCGAAAAAAAAATGGAACAGGTAGGGAATTTTGACTGTAACCAAAATGATAGATTTTTTTTTGTTTAAATCACTGCCTTGTTTTGTGTGTAAACTGTTGCAGTTTGTCAATCCAACACACTGGACTGTTAATACTTGTGTCACCAAATAAATTCACAGTATGCAAACAAATCTTTTTGATTGCAGCACTACAAACCAAATCTTTTAGATCACACCACTGCCAACCAGATCTGTCATAAACGCATTCCGGGGGTCAGACCCTCTGCTCCCACAGTGCCCAACCTTGAAGTGCAATATGTGAACAGGAGACAAACAGGGTAACCCTGCCATGTGTTTTGGATCTGAGCAACCACCAGTCTCGAGTCCTGGGATCAAATATAATCTATTTTTCACTAGCACGCCCAGGTAACAGGTCCAAATATCACACCCTGTTTGGAGAAAGCTGTGCAATATTTAATCCAGTAGGCACACAACCTAGTTCACAACCCCCTTCTGACTCAGTTGAGACCTAGCTATTTTCTTACCTTGCCACATATGGTACCACACTATAAGCACTTTAACAGTTATGTCAGAATTATCAACACTGTCCCAGCATTCACACTCAAATTGAGAAAATGGCTCAGGCAGGATTTCAAGGAAAACAGAGTTTACTAAAATTAAAAATAGTAAATAAAATACAAAACACAGAACAGATAACATTAATGGTACAGTCATAAAAATAAATGGATAAGTATAAACAAACCACCTTATACTGAGTAACGGATCCTACCCCAGTTTCAGTTGGTAAATAGTGGCGCTGAAATTACCTAATTTTGGTAGACACGCTTCTTAAGAGTCCAGAACACAAGTGCCTCTTGAAAGTCCAAACACAAGTATGCAAAGTTGGAACAAGAGTGTGTTCTTTCAGGAGTCCAAAATAAAAAGAATACAATGTTTCCTCAGCAATTTGACAATATCGGGGGGGGGAGAGTGTCCCACCCAGCTTGTGAGGTCACAGCTCTGTAGTGATGCTGGCTGTGAGGTCACTCTCATTCCTGCATACTGAATTAGTCACATGCTACTGCACACTGCTAAACATTCCAATTATATATATATATATATATATATATACATGCACATATAATATATATATATATATATATATATATATACACTTTTAATTAGTGAGCCACAGAGCATGAATTATGACAGGACAGAATATCCCTTTGATTTCTCAGAACAACATCCTGCCAAACACTTCTCTTAGCTGTGAGAATTTCATAGGTAACTGTCAGAGTTGGCTTACCTCCTGATGTCATAAAATGCAATATTTTATAACAGGTTTCCTAGGTTCAAAGCAGTGAAGCTGGTTTTTCAGCCTGTTATATCAGCTAACATAGGCTTCTGACAGGTAGGTGTCAAAAGGAAGTTCTTAATCAGTTTATCCACTGGGTCATGGATAGGGCAGACCCTTCTTTTCTCTCTGTTCAAATCCTATGTTTCATGATGCTTTGCTGCTTGGCCTGTTTCCTAAGCAGAAGTCTAGAACATATATGAGATGGCTGGGGGGATATTGGGATGTATAGGGATAGGCATCACCAGTAGAAAACAGGAAGTTGTTTTCCCTCTGTACAGACAGTTGATGAGACCCCATTTGGAGTACTGCATGCAGTTCTGGAGCCCCCATCTCCACAAGGACATAAACAGAATGGAGGCAGTCCAGAGGAGGGCAACTCAAATGGTGCAGGGTCTGCAACAGAAGCCATATGAAGAGAGACTTAAGGAGCTTAATACTTATACCCTAGAGGAAAGGCAGGAGAGAGAGGATATGATAGAAACTTTAACTACCTCAAGGGAATCAACAAAGTCCAAGAGGGTAGCATCTTTCAGAAAAAGAGATGTGCAAGAACAAGGGGACACAATTTGAAGATAGAAAGGGGACAGCTTAGTGGCACTGTGAGGAAGTATTTTTTTCACAGAGAGGGTGGTGGATACATGGAATGGCCTTCCAGAGGAGGTTGTGGGGTCAAAAACAGTGGTGAAATTCAAGAATGCATGGGACAGACATAAGGCAATTCTTGGGGGGTAGGAAGACATAGGCTGTTGGTTAACTAGGATCTGCAGTTTATCCAGTAGGTAGGGAAATGAGCAGACTAGGTGGACCAAGCAGTCCTTATCTGCCATCAAAGTCTATGTTTCTATATATTTATATCAAAATTATATGTTCATAACTAGTAGATAGTTATCAGGTCACAGCACCTATTTATGAATTGTCTTAACTGATGTGATATGGAATATGGTGACTGGTTCCAATACTCTGTACCATGTGATAGACAACTGTCAAGTCTTAATCCTGAATCAGCATACCTTATGTGATGCCATAGCAAAAAACTGAAAATCAGTAAACTCTATCAAAAAAAAAAAAAGACAGCAGGGCCCTATAATCCAGTAGCAGCCTCAGCTGGAGAAGGCTAGCAGTGGGTTCTGATGCCACTGTGACCCCTGCAGTTAGGGCAGGTAGCTTACTCTCACTGCAGGGATGCAGTGTGTGCATGAAGCCAATAGTGACTGTGCCCATCCGAAGGGTTGAGGGATGGACTACAGGCTAAAGGGAAGAAAAACCTGGAAAAAAGCATGTGAACTGAACCATCTAAATGATGGTTGCCAGCACACTCATACCCTGCTCCATGTGGATCAGCACTGGCAAAAATGGTGGTGGGAGGGAAAGATGGGTCAGAGGGGTTGCCAGCAGCACAGACCTGAATGAGAGGTACAGGTGATGGCTTAGGGGTCCAAACAGCTCTATGGAAAAAAGTTCAGCTGCTGGAGGAGTGCTAGAGAGTCTGCTACTAAGGCAGACATGTCTCACAGATGCTCTCCCATCTGCCATCTTTACAGCTGCAAAAATGTAACATTTCTAAGAACTCTTATAAAAAAATATATGTCTGGACTCTTGAACACCTCGTACATCTGGAGATCAAAGATGATGTAGCCAACTAAAGCAAGAGCAGCAGTGCATCAAAGGCGCAACAGCAGCAGCAGCTAGAGGGAGCTGGGCCTGCATAGAGAGAAGTGAGAGCAGAGAATAATACAGAGCATTGGGATATATCTTCCCATCTTATGCCAAATGGTCTGTATAGGGCAATGGTTAGGTTAGTTAGTTTTTATCAGAGGACTGCTTATGGAGAGCAGTTCTCTTCAATGTCTTTCAAAAAACTTCATAGATTGATGAGAAGTGTAATGAATACAATGTGTGATAGGAACAGGAAAAGACACAATTTTAATTGTATATTCACTCACTGTTGTTGTGCGGGAATATCCACATTAATCCAGGTCCTTTACAGACAAGTGTTATTGAGATGAATACTTTGAACAATGATTCCTTGTCCTGTGTACATTTTAATGTATGCAGCATAATTAAAAAGAAGGATGCTCTTAGAGAATGGATCTTAGGTTTTAAACCTCAAATTGTTGTAATCAGTGAAACATGGTTAAATGAGAAAACTCCCTCATCATTATTACATATTGATGGGTATCAAATTTATAGGGCAGATCGAAACAAGAGGGGTGGTGGAATTATGGTGTATGTAAAGTCTAACTTGGATATTAAGCCTATTGTCATTTATGTCGATTTACAGGGAATAGAGACTTTGGCTACTGAATTAAGGCTTCCTTTCATACAGCCTGTATTGTTAATGGGAGTTTATAAACCCCCAAAGATCCATTCATCTAGGTTTAAAATCCTGCAGGAATTCTTGATGAATTATAAATCATCTCATGAAATATTATTGATGGGAGATTTTAATGAAAACTGTGGCAACATTGCATCTGAAAATGAACTAGTGGATATGTCCACCAGTTTGGGTTTGTACCAATTAATTGAGGGATTTATGAGAATTAAGCCTAGGAATGGTGAAGCCTCTTCTACACTGGATTTGATTTTTACTTCAAAAAAAGCAAATTATAAACAGTGTGGGGTCCTTTCAGAAGCCTTTAGCGATCATCAAGGTATCATATGTGTAAGGGCCAAAGAAATTGGCGTGGCTACTGGGAGTTGAGAGTTTAAAAGATCATTTAAACATTTTGATTATGTACAGTTTATGTTAGACTTGGAAGTAGTTTTGTGGGATAGAATAGAGTTAATTCCAACAGTTGGAGAGGCTTGGCAGTACTTTAGGGATGAATTTGCTAAAATATGTAATAGAGATGCATAAGGAGCGAGGTGTAGAGGATGATGTCCATTCCGGTTACCAGCAAAAGAAGGAGCTGAGCAGACGCTAGACTCAGTGGCAGCAAGAAGGCAGAATGGCGTGCCGCTCGATTTGAACAGAATGAGTTTTGTTGTTGTTCTTCTCAGTTTTTTAAAAGGATTAACTAAAATGCTGTAACATGTTTATTTAGTCTATTTTCTCTTTCTGTCTTATTTACAGAATGTCTAAAACATGCGGCAGACAAAGGAACATTGTAAGCAGCAACTCTCCAAATGGAAGAAAGTAAACAGGATTCTGAGCTGAATACGTCATCTTAAACAGAAGCAGCAGACCAGCCGGTGCTATTTTCGCAACAGGTACCACCCGAAATTGCCTCTACAGTAGTGGTAAGTGGAAACTTGATCTCTCCCATACCAAAAACACCGATCCCAGGTAAAAATATTTTTTCCTTTTTTGCTAAATGGAGCACAGAAGATAACATTATGCCTCTTAAGATCTTTTTAGTGCAGGATATTCATTTACCTATGGTGAATCAGGTGAATATTAAAGATATAGAGGCCGAGGGTGTAAAATAATTCACAAGGAAGTTAATGTACAGACTACTGGTCTGGATTCGGATGAATTTCCTGAAATTAGAAAGGATTGGGAGGAGATTGGGATGCCGTCGGATTCACAGGCTAAATCAGCCCCTAGCCAGATCCATATATGGGAAGATATGCTGCAGGTTTTGATGACTCTTCAACATGAAATGAAAGAAACCATCATGGATATTAAAACAATAATTAATGCAGTGTCAGATTCTATTGGTTCTTTGTCAATGCAATTATCAGATTTGTCGCTTAAAACTAAGGAGCTGGAAAATAGAATCTTAGTAACAGAGGAAGTTTCAAAAACTGCATCTAACACTTTAGCTGGTCAGGAAAAAAAGATTCTAAACCTGCAGCAAAAACTTGCAGAAATGGAAGATCGCTCTCGATGGGTTAATTTAAGAGTCTGCAGGCTCCTGGAGGGAGCCAAAGGAGTGGATAATCAGTTGCCCTTTTTTGAGAAGATGATTACAATTCCTATGGGCCTTACATATCCCAAACATAAAATAGCTTTAGATAGGGCTCATAGGACAGGGAGCAGATTTGGCTCTGCAAAGCAACTTTATTATCCCAGACCAGTTCTCTTAGAACCTCATAAATTTCAAGATAAAGAATCCATTCTAGCAAAAGCACGGGTAGAAAAAGGTCTGAAACATCAGGACATTTCTCTATCTGTATATCTGGATCTTTCAGCTGTAACCATGAATAAAAAAAAACTTTTCAATCCTGTGAAAAAGAAATTATATGAAGCTGGAGTGAAATTTATTATGCAGTACCTGGCTAAGATCCGTGTTCTGGTAAAAGATAAAACACAAGTTTTTGATGATGCAGACAAAGCTATGGAGGCTTATGAGCAATGTTATAATCAATCTTTTCCAACTTCAAAATCTAACAACTCACGCGCATCTCCATATTAACTGAAAATAATTGATCCAATTTCAATTATTGTTAATCAATTAGATTTTATTTTTTATTGGTTTGTGCTGCTCTACAATTAACAGCTAAAAACCTTCTTGCTTTGAGTCACTGTGGTGATAGAGATGATGTTTTTCATTGTCTCTGCTAATGAGGGGGAGGGCCAATTTGGTCTAATTGATTAAACTGGTATTTGTTATATATTTATCTAAATTGGGAGGGTTTTCTGTTTTTTTTCAGAGTTTTTTTTTTGTTGAATATATCCAGAACTCCATATTTATGCACAAACTATATATATGTATATTATTGGTTGGTTAGATCATTATATGTAGCTGAACAAATAAAGAATGGTAATGGGTGATAAAATAAGAGTAGCAACATGGAATGTTAAGGGACTATGAAACAAACTTAAAATTAATAAAGTTTTGCAATATTTAGAAAGGATCCATATTAAATGTATTTGCATCCAAGAAACTCATTTTCAGGAGACATATTTTTTGTGGATTCAAGAAAGATGGGGTCCAGGGGTCTTTTCAGGGGTAGTCGGGCTTCAGCTGGAGTAGCAATTTTTTTCCATAAAAACCTTACTACTCTTATGATCAATAAGGTTATTTCTGACCAAAGTGGCAGATATGTGATCGCTGAAATCACTTTACAAGGAAAAGTTTTCACATTTGACTCAGTATATGGCCCAAATACCAATTCTCCATTTTTCTCTTCATGTTTTTTTTTTTTTTACAATTGACTGAATGTAGACCTCCTTATGTTATAGGAGGGGATTTTAATTTAGTTTTGAAGAAACAAGATCGAACTTCTCTTGCCCCCTCTTTTTGGTCTTCATGAATTAAAATAATTAGGAATTTTATGAGAGACTTGAAACTATCGGACCCCTGGTCGACATTAAAACCGAATGGAATTAGTTTTTCCTTTTTTTCTTCATCTCATTTATCTTTCTCTAAAATAGATTTTTTTTACGTCTGACACATTGTTACATCAGGTCGGGAAAATTGAGTATCCAGGTATAATAATATCAGATCATTCTCCATGTATAATTGATATTTACTGTTTAATTAAAAGGAATATAGAATATATTTGGAAAATGGATATAACCCTCCTTAATGAAAAAACTATTTTTTTGCTCTTTCAGGCAGAGATGAACTATTTTTTTCAAGTAAATAATGAAATTATGGATAAAAGCTATATTTCAATAATATAAGAACAATAGGAAAAAGAAGTGGCAAGAACAAGAAAAATGTTGACAAGCTGAACTTTTGAATTTAGAACAAATATTTATTTCAAATAATGATCAGACTATCTATAAAAAAAATGTAAAGAATAGATCTAAATGCGCTTTTAACAGATAAAGCTGAAAAACGAATATTGAAAACAAGAGCTAATTATTATATGATGTCTGATAAGCCTTTGAAGCTTATGTCCTGGCAGTTAAAGAAAGATCAGGGAAAAAAACAATATCAACTCTATTAAAAGTGAGAATGGAAATACGGAAAGGAATCTATAGAGATATCTAAAGTGTTTAAGGGTTATTATCAGACATTATATACATCCGATTATGATGGAAATCATGGGGGAATGGAGGAATTGTTTTCTAACCTCCAACTGAAGCAGATCAGTACTGAATCTAGGTATGCTCTAGATAAACCAATAATGCAAGAGGAGATCTCTACAGCAATAGATAGTCTTCTATCTGGGAAGGCTCGGGGCCCCGATGGGATTTCACTTGATTTCTATAAAAAAATGTAAATCTTTTTTGATTCCTATATTATTAAAACTTTTTGAGAGCTTTACAAAGTCCCAAGAGGTATCTCCGTCTTTTCAAAAAGCTATTTTGTTATTATTTTATAAACAAGAGAAGGATCCAACTCTATGCAGGTCTTATAGGCCTATTTCGTTATTAAATTCAGATTATAAAATTTTTGCTAAGATATTTATTTATTTATTTGTTTGTTTTTGTTTACCGGGTAGGGCACACTAGACAGCCAAGTGCCTATTTTCAGGTGCGACCCGGGAGGGTTACAAAGGTAGAGGCATTCAGGAGTCAGTTACATACAGATCAACAGGATTAACAGAAAATGAATAGGTGGCCAACAGTAAAGTACAAATTTAGCATACAAGAAAACAACAGACAATACCTGAAAGAAAGAGGAAGGAAGGCATAGTTAGAATTGAGGTTGGGAGACACAGGTGCATACAATTATGGAGTAAAGCTAAGTGAATTCAGGTAAAACAAGATGAATTTAGTTACAATTTATGAGTTAAATTAGTGCTAACAGAAGTAAGTGCATATGAAGGGAAAAACGGATGGGGTGGGGAGGGACTGGGTGGAGCGGGTGGGGGTGGGGGAGGGACTGGGTGGAAGGGGTAAAGCCAATTAGGGAGGGAGGAGTGAGGGGAGAGGATGGAGGAGGGTGTAAAGTCAGAATTGTGTAACGGAGGGGTATGGTGCAGTGGGGCCCTGGGAGCTCATGGTACTTGAGTAGGAAGGGAAATACTAAGATATTAGCATTAAGGTTGGAAGGGACTCTTTTGGGTCTTATAGATCATGACCAAACTGGATTCATTAAGGGGAGAAAGATTGTTGATAACATTCGTAGAACTATTAATAATATAGCAAATAATTCACAACAGGATGCAGTTTTGCTTACAGTTGATGCTGAAAAGGCGTTTGACCATGTAGAATGTAATTTTCTTTTGTTTTTACTTGACAAATGAATTTTGGGAAACAATTTTTGATTTGGGTTAAATTATTATACTCATCCCCAGAAGCTATTATCAGATTAAATAATATTCTATCAGATTCTATCTTACTTAGTAAAGGTATGAGACAGGGTTGTCCCCTTTCCCCATTGCTTTTTGTTTTGGCAATGGAACCTCTAGCCATTGCTATTCGTAACAATGTAAATATAACTGGAATGAAGGGGGGTAACTTGATTTACAAAACTAGTCTTTATGCGGATGACTTGTTACTTTTTTTAGCAGATCCATTAAGATCAATAGCTGAATTTATAAGATTAGCGGGTGCTTATGGTAGTTTTTCAGGCTATAAAATAAATTGGCAAAAAAACCATTTAATGAAACTTGATAATAATTTTCAGTTGGATATGACTGGATTAGGGATAGGGGACCAACTAAATTTCATTAAGTATTTAGGTATTGATTGGATGAATAATTATGAATTGCTCTATAAGGCAAATTTTGTAAAACTACTTGGTAAACTTAAGATGGATTTGGAAAAGTGGATTCACCTTCCTTTGAACCTAATTGGTAGACTAAATATAATAAAAATGAAAATTCTTCCTAAAATTCTTTATAAGTTTAGTACCATTCCCATTATATTGCCAGATATCTTTTTTATTAATCTTAGAAGGGTGGTCTCTAATTTCATTTGGAAAAAGAAAAAAACAAGGATTTCTTATCAAAAACTAATTCTGCCTAAAGAAAAAGGAGGATTAGCCCTGCCCAATGTTAAATATTATTATTATGTGTCACAAATAGGAGAAATATGGTATTGGCTGAAGAATAATGAGATATTCATGGTGCTCAGTCTTTGAGTCAGTTTTTATTTTCAGGATATTATAGTAATAAAAATAATACAAGGAGACTTGTTAACCCAATTACCTATACATCAATTAAAAGTTGGTTAGAGTTACACAAATTACTCCAGATTAAACTTCCTATAACAAAATTTTCTCCAATATATCAAAATTATTATTTTTCTTCATCGATTTCGGGTGCTTATTATAAAGAATGGAATGAAAAAGGCATTTTTCCTTTCCTCAGCTATTTGAGAATAATGTTCTTTTATCATTTACACAATTACAACATAAATGTAAGGTTTCTCAAGCTCACTATTTCAAATATTTGCAGTTAAAGAATTTTATTAAGTTAAAAATTAATCTAGTAGTCTAGGTAGTACATGTTTCTTGGATCTGAGGGAACAAAACTCAAACAAAAAGGTGGTACCTAAGTTGTATAATTTGATTATTAATGATAGAACTATAGGAGGTGACATAGTTTTATTAAAAGAAAATGGGCAAATGATTTGGGTATTCAGATATCGGAATCTCTGTGGGATCAGCTGTTGGCTTTTCCATTTGTTACAGTTAAATCAAATAAATTGCTACAAATTCATCTTAATTCTTTGCACCAGACTTATTTTACCTCATATAAGTTAAATAAAATTAATGAAAACCTGTCCCCAAAATGTCTTAGATGTTCAAGTACCTCCAGCACTTTGATACATATGTTACATAGTTGTCCACAGCTGTCCAATCACTGGACTAAAATATATAACTTTCTTAATGGGGTGTTGACTGTGAATATACAATTTGATCATATGATGAGTCTTTTGGCCAATTCAGAGCAGAATAAAAGCATGACACGTTACCAAAGCAAGATATATGCTATTGCCATGATTTTGGCAAAAAAATCTATTCTGTTAAAGTGGAAAGATTCTCTTCCCCCATCCTTTGATACTTGTTTGAATTTTTTGTTGGATGCAATGAGATTAGAACAAGTTTATTATTTAAAAGAACATAAATTAATGTTGTTTGAAAAATTTGGGGTCCCTTATATGTTAATTTCCATGAATAAGATATATGGAGTCCACTCTGAAGAAAGGGGGGTTACTAGTGGGGTACCGCAGAGTTCAGGATTAGGACCAGTCCTCTTCAATGTCTTTATAAGTGACATTGCAGAGGGACTGGAAGGAAAAGTATGTCTCTTTGCAGATGACACAAAGATCTGCAACAGAGTTGATGCACAAGGTGGGGTGGAAAGGATGAGAAGGGACTTGGCAAGGTTAGAGAAATGGTCAAATGTATGGCAGCTTAGACTCAATGCTAAGAGTCGAGGTAATGCACCTGGGGAACAAAACCCAGGGAAGAGTACACAATGGTGGGTGAGATACTAACAACAACAAAATGGAAAGGGACCTAGGGATAGTCATATCAGATGACCTAAAGGTGGGCAAGCAATGTGAGAGGGCAGCAAGGAGGGTTGGGGGATACTGGGATGCATAGGGAGAGGCATCACCAGTAGAAAACAGGAAGTTATCCTCTGTACAGACAGCTGGTCAGACCCCATCTGGAGTACTGCGGCAGTTCTGGAGACCCAATTCAGAAAGACATAGACAGGATGGAAGCTGTCTAGAGGAGGGCAACTAAATGGTGCAGGGTCTGCACCGAAGACATATGAAGAGAGACTTAAGGAGCTTAATATGTATAGCCTTGAGGAAAGGAGGGAGAGGGGACATGATAGAAACTTTCAAGTACCTCAAGGGAATCAACAAAGTCCAAGAGGGTAGCATCTTTCAAAAAAAGAGGTGTGCAAGAACAAGGAGGCACAATTTGAAGATGGGGGGGCGGCTCAGAGGTAATTTAAGGAAGTATTTTTTCACAGAGAGGGTTGTGGATGCATGGAACGGCCTTCCGGAGGAGGTTGTGGTGTCAAAAACAGTGGTGGAATTCAAGCATGCATGGGACAGTCATAAGGCAATTCTAGGGGTTGGGGGCAGGAAGAAGTAGGCTGCTGGTTAACTAGGATCTGCAGCTTATCCATTAGGTAGGGAAATGGGCAGACTGGGTGGGCCAAGCGGTCCTTATCTGCTGTCAAATTCTATGTTTCTGTGGTTAAGTTGAATATGTCTATTGTATTAGCCCCTTTCTCTTTGTGCAAATATGGAGTCCTGGATAACTTTGGTTTGGGAGGATTGTGATGATGTTCATGTGGGTATTTTCTTAAGGACTAATGTCTTTAGGTGATTAAACCTTCCCAATGAATAATCTGAGTCCTCCAAAAAAGAAAAAAAAACAAAATATGTAATAGACACGCACCTTTAAGAAGAGTTTATTGTAGCCCAAAACATGCAATATGGTATAAGGGGGCACTGCTTGATATTAATAAAAAAAGGAACCGGCAGTGGAAACAAGCTAAAAAGACAATGAGGAAGGTAGATTGGGATCAGTATAGGGCTTAAAGAAATACATATTTAAAGGAAGTTAGAAGGACTAAAGCTGAAAATTATAAACAAACATTACAGGATACACAATACTCCCATTCGGGCAAATTTTGGAATTTAATTAATAAATTGCAAAATCCAGGAACATCTGATTACCCAAAGAAGTTTTGCGTAAATGGTAGTGATAAAGAAATAGGACAATCAGTGGCAAATTATTTTAATAATTATTTTGTGAATTTGGGGTCAGTTAAAGATAATGGAAAAAATATTGGATTAACAGGAAATGATAATAAGAAATTAGGCAAAATACAATTTAATTTGTCATATATAAAAACCAAGGCAGTATTGTTGGAATTATTAAAAATAGATGAGAAAAAGGCAAATGGGCCTGATGGATTATGTGGGAAATTGTTAAACTATGCCGCTCCAGTAATCACATATCCACTTGCATATATTTACAATCTGTCTGTAACTACTATGGAATTGCCAGGGGAATGGAAATTAGCAAAAGTGGTTCCTATTTTTAAAGGTGGTTCTAGGAACGAAATCTCAAATTACAGACCAATTTCGCTTTTACCAGTTGCAGCTAAAGTTTTTGAGAGAATAATTTCCAGGCAGGTTAAAACGTTTTTAAATGTGAATAACATGTTGACAATGTATCAATCTGGCTTCAGAGTAAAATACAGTACACAAACTGCTTTGGTCAAAGTGACTAGTGACATTCAGAAGGATATGGATGGAGGCTCAATAGTGGGGGCTGTCCTAGTAGACTTATCGAAGGCTTTTGATACTTTAAATCATGATGTTTTGTTATATAAATTAAAATGGTTTGGATTTTCTGATAATGTAATAGCATGGTTTAGTAGTTATTTAAAAGGTAGGATGCAAATGGTATATTTAAAATCATATTATTCAAACTGCAGAATAGTGGCACAGGGAGTACCTCAGAGGTCCATTTTAAGACCCCTACTTTTTAAGTTGTACATTAATGACCTGGAATTTAAAAATCAGAAAGTTATGTGGCACCAGTATGCAGATGACACAATTTTGTATTTGGATGGGGATGAAATAAGTAACATATAAAGTAGTTTACAGGAAACCTTTAATGACCTACAACACTATTATCTACTCAATAAATGAGTGTCAAATAGTGGAAAAACCAAAGTGATGTTGTTTAGGCATAAGATTAAAACCATGTGTAGCAATACTGTTCTAGATATTAGTGCAGATGATGAGTCCATATCACGACATGTGGAGGAATATAAGTATCTTGGCCTATGGCTTGATACACATTGTACATGGACAGTGCATATCAATACGATTGTGAAAAGGTTAAGACAGCAATTAGGAATGCTCTATAGATTAAAGATAATTTCTCTAGACAATCAAAGTTACATATTGTACAAACTATGCTAATACCAATTATAGATTATGCAGATATTATTTATATGGGGGCATCAAAGTAAGATTTAAAAAAAAGGTAGATATTATGTAGAATAAGATGGCTAGGTATATTCTGAAGGCCCCAAGAATGACACATCATTGTGTCCTTTATAGGGAACTTCAATGGGAACATCTAGATAATAGAAGGGATAAACATATGTTTAAGTTAATGTTTAAAGTCATAAAAAAAAGCATGCCAGGATATCTGCTTAATGAATTTGAACTGAACGTTTCGGCTTGACAACTAAGATCAGTTTGTCATTTACAATTTGTAGTTCCTAGAAAGAGAACAAAAAAAGGGGGCAATACAATTGCTTGTCTGGGACTCCAAAATTGGAATAAATTACCTTCTCATCTTAGATTACGAGAAGCTAAGGTGACATGGGCCCAGATAGATAAATGGTTTAGGAACCAAATTGGTATATTAAGAGAGTGCCATACCCTCTAGGTAGCTGGATTGTTGAAGTTAAATGTCTTATAGGGCACCTTTTAGCATGTGATATAGGAATTTATGTGTAACAAGTTTTTGTGTTTCATGTTGGTGTGCGATTACAATGTATTTGTGTTTTTTTGTACTATGTTATTAATTTATATACTGATAGTATTGGAATAATTGAATTAGGAAGGTATGTATTTCATGTGTGGTATCTATTTAGTGTATTTATTTATGCTATTAACTAACATTTTGTATGTAACTGAAAATATTTGTTTCTTGTCTTATATGGAGACCCTTGTAAATGAGCATCATTTTATACTCAATGGGTAATTTTTCATGTTCATCTATGAATAAAATCATTACTTACTTACTTACTATCTTGGCAGTCAGTGCAGGCAACAATGAAAACCATGGACACCAAAACTAAAATGATTCGGGGCTGTCTGCACAGGATTCCAAGCTGGAAATGGTGGCACAAACAGCTGCAGCAGCAGACAGTCACTCCTCATGGACAATGGCAGCCGCCACACAATTGCTGCAGAAAAGTAATGCTCTACATTATCACCTTGAGTCACTGGAGAATCAAAGCCACTCCATAAATATCAAGGCGGTTAGCTTTACAGAAGGTTCAGAACTCAGATGTGCAGGACTTCTTGTTAACTTGGCCCTGAAGATACCAGATGATGGGCCACTATTTGGAATTAAGAAGGCTTACCACATCAGATTTAGGGCAGTTTGGACCTCTTCCCCAGCTCCACATACTCTGTTACTGGTCTTGGACTATGTGGAATCAAAAGACTACCTACTTGACTTAGCAAAAATCTCCACCCTGTCTGTCATTAGGACTCAACTGTACATTTATTTCCAGACCTCTCGTTTCCCATGAGGTCAAGGTACAAACAGTTTGATGCTGTCAAGCAGAAGTTGCAAGGCCTGGGTGTGGTACATTCATTACTCATGCTGGCACATCTCCATATCACATATTGTGGCAAACTCTATCAGAACACAGACTCAAAAGATGCAGGAAAATGGGTTGCAAAGAGGGCACTGGAGTTCTACAATCAGAATGAGGCTGATTCAGAGAATGGGGACTGAACCTTGAGGGTATCTCATGAAAACAGCGAGTCAATTTGAGTGAGTCAAATATAGCACATGGTATGGGAGTGAGTACGGTTTTATAGCGATTGTCTTTTTGGCAAGGAGTGAGTGATATAGCTCATTACAGTTTTCTACATGTAGGCAGTGATTTGTGAGCCGGGTCTGTGCTGGCAGTGTAGCTTAGAGGTTACATTCACCACCCTTGTCCTCACTTGCTACAGCTGACAGACCTGCTTATGAGAATTGTGGCTGTGGTGGTTTTTGTTGTTGTTGTTGAATTTTTGTGGCTTGTTTTGTCCTCCCTACTTATTCCTGATACCTGAGTTGTGCCTCCCAGTAGGAATATGTTATTTGATCCCCCCGACTTTCTCCCCATCCCCAACTTGCATCCCCCCAAGTGATGGTTATAAAATTTAAGGGGGAGTGCGGGGGCAGAGCCCCACATTGAATGTCACTGCAGCTGCTGGTTTCGACTTCTTGGTCCGCACTGTAGTGCTGGATGCGTTTTTTACTGTCGCTGTTTTTCCCCTCACTGTTTTTGTGCACACCATTTTGGTGGCACTGTTTTGACATGGAACCATCCTTGAGAGTGGCAGTTAAAAATGTGGACACTTGGGATTTCCCATTAGTCAGCTAATCAGATCTCTGGATATTTGTTATATTTTCTATAAAGTAATGCCCATTATATTCTGTAATTGTGCCCCGTTGGGCTACTTGTTTGAAAAGTTTATTAATAAGGGTGGGAGGATTGTGCAGAAGTCAATATCAGTGGCTATGGCTAGATAACCTGTGACCCAATATCTTTTTCCTCGATCATGGCACAGTATGTGGGGAGATCATACTTTTTTCTTTTTGATCGGCATGTTTCATTTCCATGTAACACTGAGTTACCTAGGAAAATCTTCAGTGAGTTATTGAAAAGTTGCAAGTATTTGATTTACTTAAATAATGCTTCTCCAAATTAATTTAATAAGTCCTTCTCATCACATTAGGGGCAGGAGAGCAGTTGTTACTGTATGAAATATTATCCTTTTCAGGAGAAAGTAGGGGAACCGTTACTGGCAGCTCTATGTTGGTGGGGGGGTCGCTCTAGTATTGGGACATTTTACTCATACCTAGCAAAGTTTGGGTTATATGAAGCACATCAGCAGAATTAGCTGTGTAACTCTAATCTGTTACGCTTTGGAAATGTTTCTTAGCTCTGTAGCTGATCGCATATGAAGTTTTCAGATGCTGAGATTTGTTTCATTATACTACCCCACTGAATGCTGTATCAAACAGATAGGGAAAATGGGCAGACTAGGTGGGCCAAGCGGTCCTTATCTGCCATCAAAGTCTGTGTTTCTGTGTATCCACTAGAATGCCAAATTACTTTTACGTTACCTAACATATATTGTAGGTGCACATTTTTGTGCCATATATTTCTGTGCTGATATCCGACATGAGTATGTATAAGGATGTGTCCATTTTGAAATAATAAAAAAAAAAAGGTTTACAAAAATCAGCTGTCACGTAAACCCATTCAGTTGTTACATGTATATATGCAAATACATCTCCAGGGCAGGCCTGTTGGTGCAAAGGTAGTGCTACCACTTTCACCACCAATGACCTGGGTTCAGGAATTAGCCTGAGTCATCAGAGGGCTGGCTGGGGGAGGAGGAGGATTACATGCCCCAGGGACTGCTCTTCTCCTAGGAGTGGGGGTTCAGGCACTTGGCGCATGACTGCCATCTACTGGAGGCTCGATGGTAGCACACACTGGCCTCAGTTGCAAGGGTGCTGCTGCAAACAATGATGCCCTGTGTGCAGAAGCACATGCTAACATGCTTGGGTGGCATTGCACTGACAGCACCATGGGAAAAAAGAGGGGAAAATGGCAGCCAACCAGGAAGATGATGCCTTGCCTTGCCCCCTCAAGGTCTATTACTGGGCCTCTGATACCCGATCCTGGGGGTAGCTCCGGGCTTCACCTCCACCACAGGTGGACTGGATAGTGTGTTGGAGTTACCGCAGTGCAGTCGGCAATACTGCCCTAAAGGGCAAGTCGGAGGGGTCCATAGAGCGGTGTGTTGTGTAGGTCTGGAGCTCCACGAACCCAGGTAGGAAGCCTCAGTGGATAGGACAGTGGTGCTGGTGGTGGCCGAAGGAGGCTCTGATTGGTGTGTGGGGAAGATCAATAGCGTTAAAAAAACAAAAACATATATATATATAAAAACACACATCAAAAGAACTAAAGCTTTTTTTTTTGGTACACATTTCCAGGTCCCTAGTGACATCCGTTGAGTCTGACCTCACAATTCCTTCATATGTGATGTCAGAATGTGTTACCACAGAAATCACTGTGATGTCTTAAATAAACACTGCGCAGTCAGAGAGAATCTTATGCACATCTGGGAACTAGTTAAGGGATATAAAAAAAGATGGCACACACAGCATAGCTGGTATTGCACTGACGCTATTTTATTTTCAAATGCAGAAGAATTGCCCACGGCACATACTGGGATACCTCTACATACGGCTTCATCAGGGGGTGATGTCCTAAAGCACGGAGTGAATGTAAATACCTGACCCCAATGAATATATATGATCACACAGTGACATCACTGAATTCATAAAGTGCTAAAACAGAAAGTGCTGAATACATATTTACATTGAAAAGTGCAACAAATGACATATATCAAGTGCTAACAGTGAATAAATTACTAAATGGATTTGTAAGTTGAACAAAAACACATACTGACATTTTGCTCAGAACAAGCAACCAATGTACATACCCATAGGGTGCTTAGCACATTCAGATTTAAAAATATAAATTTAAATCTGAAAGGGTGGTGGTAAGATGGAACAGTATCCCCCAGGAAGTGGTGGGGGCAGCCACGGTTCAGGGATTTAAGAATGCGTGGGATAGGCGCATGGGAATTATCAAGCTAGGGCGAAGGGGGGGGGGGGCTTGTAGCATCTGAGTACCTTAAGTATTAGAAAGAGGGATAGGGCAGACTGGATGGGCCACAAGGCCCTTATCTGCCGACAACATCTATGTATCTGTGTGTAACCCTTTTTTTAATCTTTTTTCACACTGGTATGCAGTAAGGGGCTATACTTAGGCTACACAGTTCATAGCTCTGTCTGTTCCTTGGATTATGGCATTACAGAATACAATATTCACAGCATTTGACCTGACAGATGGCACCTGGACAGACCCTCACCCCAACCCCTCGTGTCTAGGGGTTTGGTGGAATAATGTCTCGGAGAGGGAGGGAGGGAGGGACAGAATCTGACCCCGTAGGTCATTTTGCTTTCCTCTGACAAATAATTAAGGCAGTTACTGACTTTCATAACATGGGGTTCATTTTCTAGGCAGCTGAAGACCACCGACACATATTAAGTGTCCTTGCAAACCCTCTTCAAATCCCTTCGGAGATGTTAATCCTGGAAAACAAGGGTTAGGACACACCACAGGCATGCATTACATTTTAAAAAAATCCAAGATCCACACGCTTGTTAGACACAACAAGCAATGATTTTATTTGAATTAAAAGGCTCAAGCCATATTTTCCTTGAGGTAACATATTACAGAAAGTGCGCATTGACTGAACTTGTTACTCCATCACTACGACTTTAAGTCATGGCACAATATTTTGGGGGGCTGAAGGATTTGAACCTCCAACCTGCAGTTTACTTTGTGGCCAACGGGCTCCTTCCTGACCTCAGACTTCAACCCATAAGAGGTAATTTCTTGTTCTTCCCACACTTTCCCAAATAACTTCTCTGACACTGTTAACCATGATTTCCCCTTGGCAGAATTGAGCTTGAGGGAAATTACCTCACACTTTACTGACATCTGAGAGATTCTGCTGCTTTCCCCACCGGTGGGGTCGGGCTACATTTTATTTACTGTCCCAGTGGCAGATTTTCTCAAATGGGGTAAAAGCTGGACCCAGTTCTTGATTTACCTCAAGCATGTCCATACACCTAGGCATCCCTACACCCGGCCCAAGACAGGAGGACATCGAGGAGGGGGCCTACCTTTCGAAAGCATATAGCAGCAGATAATGATTTAGACAGCCTTTACATGGTGGACACAGGAAGCACAAAAGATAGGAACTGCTACTTTATACCCTTCCATCGATCCAGCTGCCACCTGAATGTCTGGGCCCCTTATGGCAACCACCATCATCTCTGGGACTGGCTGAGGAGATGCCCTGTCTCCTCATAAACTTCTTCTTTGTTGCTGCCTCTTTCATTCCTGCCCTACCGGCGGGTGGTGAGAATGCTCCTGCTGCCTTACTTTGAGCAGAGGGGCTGACAGCCCCTTCTACCACAGGCCTCGCCAGCCTTCACATGCTGGGCCGCACGACGTCACACACAATCGCCATGCAGCTCCCTTCTTCCTCTCAAACACTCTCTCTCTCTCTCTCTCCACTGACAACTCCCCCTTGTGCCTGATAGGCGCGAAACACTACTGCATGCGCGCACGCCCCCAGCGGGCATGTGCACACTCTCTCGGTGCCTTAAAGGTACCTTTTAGTAAGCTCCCTGCAATGGCAAGGGGGTTACTTATGTATCTAAAACACCCACTTCACTAAGTGCTGAAAAGGCGGAATAATGCTGTAAACCTGGCACCACAAAAGCACTCCAAACTCAGTTCCAGCAAGGTAATCTTGTACTGTAAACAGGGAAGCTGCAATGAATGGTGGCACGCCACCTCAACTCCCACCAGGGACACTTAACACACTGTGTTGAAATGGCCAGACAGAAGGCATGGCAGGGCAGAAATGTCAGTTTCTTTTCCTTTTTTGTTCTTTTTTTCTTTATTTTCTTTCTTTCTTTCCTTTTTTTTTTTTTTTTTTTTTAGCTCAGATTTGGTAAAATTTCCTCACATCTATATTCCAGGGCCTAAGCACTAGTTCTGTAAGATCTATGTCTACCATCATGGGCTTCTAACTGCATGATTTGGTGGAGACCCGGTCACTACAACTTTAACTTTTCTTATTTTGATTTGTCAATCCCTTTCAGAAAGGGGCGCCAGATTTCTTCAAACTCATTCCTTTTATTTTCCATTATGTAAAACATTCTCTCTGTTCTACTAGTCAAACAACAGGAACCCATTAATGGTGTGTTCCAACAAACATCATCCTGCCAGAGCGTGATGCGCCGGAGATAGAACTTCTGCTAATTTTTGAATTAGAATGTAAGTTCAAACTCTGCACTGTGGCTATGCTGCCCCTACTGTTCTAACATCAGATTTGTTTCACCTCCTTAAAAGAGCAGTCGCCCTAAACTACAACTCCAGCCGTCGGGTCTTTTTAAATTTTATTTCTAGCAGTTTAATTAGTTTGAAGTCTACAGTTTTTTTCAGTGACTCTGTGTTAGTTAAGATTAAAAGTTTTTTTTGTAAATTTCACAGTTTCTCCAGTTCTCAGTTGTTCCAGAATCCAGAGAAGGCCACGCTGCAATGCAATTCCTGCCTGAGAGGTAACCAACCACATTTGATACATAAAGCAAAAAAACACTGTTTTTACCCATATTTGGGTATTTTTTGTCAAACTGACACCCAGTACCCATTTTTGGGAAACGGGCTGTTTATTTTATAACCGCTTGCTTTTAAATTTCCATATGTTTTTTCTCACTCCGGGGATAAAAATGTTTACTACTGTACATTAATTTCTTTTTGAGTGGGAACTGAATAAAATAATGTTTGCTGGTTTTTCAGTGCTTGGCATAACTACTAGACCAAAAAAAGTGTACAGAACATACAGGTTCCAAAAACAGTACAGTGCCATGAGCTTTGATTAAAGTGTCTTAGTCCAGATCACGAATGTATCAGTTGTGTGCTCTTTTAAAAATTTTTGCCCTAAAATCCAAAAGAAAAGGGCTACAAAAAACAGAAGAATTCATGGCTTCTCAATCTGTCTCTATGCCACCTAAGCACAATAAAGGCTCTGAGTGAGTTGCTAATGATGGTGGAAGCATGCATCAGAGGGTACATCTCCTCATAAACAGCAGCACTTAGCTGGCCTGCCACGGCAGTGGTGCTGACAACCCAGGTTCAGAAGTGAGCCTGGGCATTGTAGGGCCAGCCGGGGGGGGAGGAGGATTGAGTGTCCCCTGGGGGGAGGGGGGAAGCTCCTGGCACTCGCCCAACCCCTGGTGAGGACCAGGTGTCTGACAGTCAGTGCTAGTAGTTAATGGAAGTGGGCAGATGTCGGCGCACACATGCCCATGATGTCACTGCACGTCCCGCCTTCTTGGGAGAACCTGGAAAAATCCTCAGGCCGAGCAGGATGCTGCCCACCTCACACCACAGGTCCCGCACCACTGCCCAATGGCACCCCCAGGGACCGCATCCCATTGTCCAATGAGAGGAAGGGTTCCCTCCCAAAGGCCCCACCCTGGGGACAATCCTGGGCTGTAACTAAGTGGGTAAGTCCCTGGTCAGTAGATGACAGGGCTGGGTGTGATGTAGGGCCGATGGGAGCCAGTCCGTTAGATAAAAAGTACAGCAAATATAAAAAGAAATAAAATGCAAATAAACAGCAGCAGTCCCTGTCAAAGGGAACAGATAAAAAAGATAACAATGCTTAGCCATCAGACAAGCATGGCACAGATGGTAACGATACCAGGGTGTCTGAAAGGGGGACCCTGATTCCAGAGATGGCAGAAACATAGATAAAAAAGCCTCAGAGCAGGTCCTGGAACCAGTGCCTGCCAAGAAAAAACTAAACAAAAAGAAAAGCATGTCTATGCCACTCCTACTACAAAGGAAAAGGAGGAGTCAGTGGGCCAAAGACAAATGCCCTCAACAGAGGACATAGCTAAAGCATGGCAGGTTGTCAAGCCTTCCAGATTATGGGAAACTTCCTCAATATGCCTGTCTGCTGCTCCTCCTCCTCCTCCACAGGCAAATGGTCTGGGACCCAAGCCTGGGAAGGGGGGGACAGGAGGAGGAGAGGAAGGTAAACCTAGAGAACCTGATGGTTCACCTGACCATGAGTTTGGCTCCCCTTCTAGGCCCACTGAGGATTATATCTTTTACTCCACTTTTATTAAACAGATGGTGAACACCCTCAACATCCTGTCTTGTGAGATAGAGGAGGATCAGGAGGAAGTGGAGTTCATGGATATGATGGGGTTAGCTGGCTTGCACCCACAAAAAGACTGCTAGTCCCCATCCACAAGTCACTCCAAAAAGCTACTTCAGAAATCATGTCAGCACCTAATTCAGCTGCTGGCATTGCTAAAAAAAAAAGTAGAAAAGAAGTATCAGGCGGACAAATGGGGTAAAATACTTGTATGGCCATCCTGATCATGAAGGAGTGATCCGAGCAGCTGTTTGTCAGAACGCAGAAGTCTCCTTCTCCACACAACCTCCCAAGCAAGATTCCAGAAAACTGGATTTTATGGCCAAAAAAGTATATACAACAGCTTCCCTGCTCATGAGGCAGGCAGCTTATTTGGTGTATTCAGCTCAGTAGAAAGCACTATGGAATGCCGTGCTGGCACTGACTGAAAAGGATGATGGGGAGGTGGAACAGGATCTGACTGCCACAGCACAATCAGTTCTGGATGCCACTAAATACCAGTTCCATATAGCTGTTGACACCAATGACTCTGCTTCATGGGTCTTAACCCATGCAGAATAGTGCATGTTCAGCAGGGAGCTGATGCACTGGGCATCTGTTGTCTCTGCCAGAAGTGCACTGTCAGTTTTCTCTCTGTCTCTCTCTCTCGCTCACTCTGTCTCTATCTGTCTCTCTCTCTCTCTCTCTCTCTCCTCCTCTCCTCTCTCTCTCTCTCTCTCTCTCTCTCTCTCCTGCACTACCACTTTTGGTCACAAATTGCAGTGAGAAAGAAATAATGTGACCTACTGGGAATTGAACCCAGGCCCCCAGAATACCATCCAGGTGCTCTAACCAGTGATTCACATGATTGGACCTAGTCATTTATGTAGCACTGGAGCAGAGTGGCAGTGCTGTCTACCCTCAGCAGAAGAGGAGAGTGTTCTTTAGGATCACTGGTTCTTCTTTCAGCCAGCCCCTATTGGTGGCTCAGTCTCGGGACCCAAACCAAGGTTACCAGCACAGAAAGCAGCTTCCTCTCCACTGTGTCCCCAAAGATATTTTTTCATTTTCCTATATTTAACCAGGGTGTCTTGACAAAAGTAGAAATCTCTTTTGTGGGACAGACCTGACCAAGAAGGCAGTAATACAGTTTTTGTCAAAATCACCATAGATTGTGTTTCTGTCGTAGGAAAATAGGAAATACAATACAGTGTAATTTTATTTCCTATAGCATCTTTCATACAAAATGATTCACGCTGCAGAAAAATACAGTGACATTAGAAAGAAAATATACATTAGGTGACATCTGGGATAATGGTTAACTGAGAATATGAATTAATCAAAAGTATATGGCAGCTGCTCCAGTAGCACAGCAGTAGCGTTACCGCTTGACATGCCAGTGATCTGAGTTTGGGAACAGACTCTGATCGATCGAGAGAGAAGATGGCCAGGAGAGAAGGGACTGAGCGTCCCAAGGACAGCTCTCTTCCCACTTGTAGACTGCCATCTTGCAGGGGCCAGGTATCAGTGCTTCAGGAGAATGCCACTGGGGAAAGGTCACCACCAGATGGCGTGTGTGTACACGTTATTGCGCTCAGGCACCTTAAGGGAGAAAAAGGAAGAAAAAGTGCTGGTCCACTCAGGGGTTGGGTTGATGCCGGCAGCCCTCACAGGCCCATGCAGGCTGACCATGGCAGAGCACACACAGCTGCTGTGGTCATGAGTAAGAGGTGAATAACAGCATGAGAAAAGGGATTCACTGTCATTGAAACTACCTTGTTTCCTGTAGTAACTCTGCTATATGAGCAGACTTGATAGACAACTAGGTCATCTTCTAATGACAGTTTGCTAACGGCCATATGCTAATTCCTTCCCTATGCTGCTCTAGCCTGCCAGTTTGTAGCATGCATCTTGACAGACTGGTAGCACGTAGGTCTCCCAGTAAAAGTGCATCTTATCAAAGATTCAAGATACAGTACCAAATCTATAGGTACGGCAAATGTATTTTGGTTTTTTTAATTTCTTTTTATTTAGTGGATGTGACCACAAGTCTGGTACAGTCAACTTTGTTGGCATACAACATGTAAATCCTTTACAATACATGTGTATTTGATTGATGGATATAAATACAAGTCATTGTGTCTGAATAAAGTAACTCTTTTACAATATGGCTGAGCTTGTTATTTCACAAACATTCCAGCCCCTTCTGTACTGTGTATTAAGTGATCTTTCCTGTGGCAACAGCTATTATTGCAAAAGTGAAGGTTGCCCCTGTATATTTGCTCAGAACTAAGATACCTCAGGCATCTGAAAATCCATACCGAATGACACATCAAGAAATAAAATTAGGGTCATGTCTTGATATATAGAACACCACGGCAAATGTATTTAATCATATTCTGACTTAGAAAAGGTTATATGGTGCTAAAAATTAGAGTTAAATTCCATATTGTGTTTTATTCTTTTTTTTTTTTTTTTTTTTTGAAGAAAGATCAACTATTTTAGGGATCAGTCCTGCACCAGAACCCTCAAAGCCTGAACCTTATGACCTGGTTTACTAAGAGGAAGTGTCTGCTACAAGAAGGTTACTCATTGAAAGTAGTCAACACTATTTATTTTTTATTTATCTACTTAAAAGTTGATAAACTGGAAAAGGCACGCTGAGCCGAGGCTTGATTCCAGGTGCAACCCAGGGCAGGGCATGGGTGCAATATACAAATATTACAGTAATGGTATAAACAAAGTATGCCACATGTACAAAGGTTACAAAATACAAGTGTTACAGAGTGGAAATGAATAAAAAAAGTTTGTCACGATATGCAGTGCACAAAATTATAAAGGCAAGGGAGCAGCAGTTATGTAGGACAGCAGACGTAGTTGCAGCTGGGAGGGGTGAGATGCGTACATAGCAGTAGTGACTAAGCAGAACATGGAGAATATTTCTGCAAGGGAAAATGTCTAGTAATTGTGATAGGGTACAATAAGTGGCAGAGGAGCCTGTGACGGGAAGGGAACTACATCTTAGGTTGAATGATTACGGTCTAGGGAACTACGTCTGGGGTTGAACGAGTACGGTCTAGGGAACTAGGTCTGGGGTTGAATGAGTACGTCCTAGGGTACCACTGGAGAGAGAGGAAACAGGTGCAGGTGCTTGCTACAATCAAGGACAAGTTTCGCAAAGCACACCTATCGCTGACAGTGGACTCATTTTACAAGTTGGTGCATTGAAGACAAACTTAACCCTGCCAAAACCAACGTGAAAAATATAGTGTCATTTAAAAAAAAGGGGTTGACAAGGGCCTTTCTGTAGCCTCTCTAAGGATACAACTAGTGGCAATAGGGACAAACAGGGCATAAGTAAGGGAAAGGGTTTCCATGGGGTCTCATCCTGATGTACATTTCCTAAATGCATTAAAATTATTACATCCAGAATAAAATCTCCATTGCCACCCTAGACATTAAATGTGATATTAGATGCCATGCCTGGGCTGCTATCTGAGCCCTTTTACTCAATATCCATGTACTACCTCACCATCAAAGCAGTGCTGTTGGTTGCTATCTGTTCTACTAGACGAATCAGTGAGTTGAAGGCATTATGTAGTGAACTCTACATGATCTTGTGTAGCAACAGGGAGGTAGTTCAACTGGATCCATCATTTTACCTCATGCCAATTTGGCTTTCTACCATAATCAGGAAATCAGCTTACCTAATTTCTGCCCCAGTTTCTCCACACCTCAAGAGATGATGTTCCAAATGCTGGACATACATTGTACTCTAATGTTCTGTCCACACAGAACTGCGGAGCACAAACAGTCAGACAAGCTGTTCATCCTAATAGCACCAGGAAGACTGGGACAAGCCACCTCACGGGACATCATAGCCAGGTCTCTAAAGGCTTGTATTTGGAAAGCATACGTATCACAGAGTAAGAATCAACACTGCCACCATATGTCTTCTTCAGGAATTATTTATGAAGTGAAAATAGGCAACGTTAGGGCTGCTAACTTTGCCTATTTTTTCTTTATAGCTAATTCCTAAAGAAGACTGGTGGTCAGAATGTCAGTTCTAACTCTTTTCTAATTTCAGCATGCTTTTAATATTACACTTTTTTGTTTTGTTTGCACTTCACGTGCTGATGCAGCACCTGGGTTTTTATTTCTGATATCACAGAATTGTGAGGTACCGTCTCATCTCAGGGCACATTCGTCCAGCACGCTCTCCACTTCTTGGTTAGAGAAAGCTTCAGTGAGTGATATGCAGTATGTGGGGCAAAGACTTGACTGTTAGCAAATACAGAACACTGCTGCCCACCAGGACAGAGTGCTCTATAACAGTTTTCAGCCAGTTATATCTTGCAGGATACTGCAGTAACCAATGTAATCCAGTGGCAATGACTCTAATTTGTTGGAGAGGAAACTGTAACATCTTATCACAGAGTGCTTCATCTTGGTGGTTGGCACTGTACATCCATGAAGCATTTTAGGCTTCAAATGTTCTCTACTTTGCCCAGGCCACCTCTAAAAGAAAGGTTTTACTGGCAGCGGTTTATAAAGATTGAGATAGTGCCCACCCAGATGTCCTGAGATACAAATGTAGAGTTCCCATCTGTAAGGAATTCTGAAATGCTGTACAGCTGCAAGTTATAATGGAAGTTTGCTCGCCTGATAAAGGTGATTGTATGAGAGTCTCTAACAGCATTCCATGACCCAGCTGGGAAGAATTATCCAGACAATGTTTATCTACTGCACAACTTAATTATAGTTCAGTGGCATAGTACAGTCTGCGCATTTAGAATTCATCACAGTGTGTCAAATCGTTCAATGTTTTATGGAAGTGTAATCTTTTTCTGTCACTCAGTTGATACTTAGTAATTTAGCTTTCTTTTAAGTATCAGTTTGTTTCAAGTGTAATTAACAAAAACAAGAAAAAACACACAAGGCTGGGGCACTCAGGATGTGAAACATAAATGTAAACAAAACAATCCAGCACTCACCACCATTGTGAACAGACGCTGCAAGCTAAGTATTAAAAGTGCTCAAATGTAAAGATGATAAAGGATAACTATCCGAAACGCATCAAGGTGTGATTTTTGTGGCACCTCTAATAAACTTTTGGACGCTTCAATATACTTAGCTTGCAACATCTGTTCATAATGGTGGTGAGTGCTAGACTGTTTTGTTTACATTGTTTCAAGTGTCTTGATAAAGAATATTTACTAAAGTTGGAAACATTTTTATCCTTATGGCTTGTAAAATATATTTCTTCTTGTCATTGTGCTATAGGTCATCTTAGGAAGTATTGAACTGGCAGGCTGGCGCAGTACTGGGGAGGCATTAGCAGCTTAAAAATAAGCTGATGAATTAAAGGTAGGAAAACAATGTGAGAAAGCAGCACAGAAAGTGGGTGGCATCCTCGGATGTATAAGTAGAGGTATTTCTAGTAGAAAGAGGGAGGTTATCATGCCCCTCTACAGGTCCTTGGTGAGGCCACATGAAGCACTGTGTTCAGTTCTGGAGAACTCACCTCAAGAAGGACAGTGACCATTTGGAAACAGTGCAGAGAAGGGCTACTAAGATGGTGCATGGACTGCATCACAGGTCATATGAAGCAAGACTCGGGGAGCTGAACCTATACTCCCTTGAACAGAGAAGAAACAGAGGGGACATGATTGAAACATTTAAGTTCATATGGGGATTTAACGCAGCTCAGACAGGCAATCTATTTCAACAGAACACGGCAGCATGCATGAGAGGGCATCATATGAGACTGGTAGGAGGAAGGTTCAAAAGCAACTTCAGGAAGTACTTCTTCACAGAGAGAGTGATAGACCCGTGGAACAGTCTGCCCCAGGAGGTGATAGCACCAAAGACAATCAGGAGTTCACATGGGACAGACTTAAAGGACAAGTTAGGACGAAGGCTGCATAGGGAGGGGGTAGTTTCTAGGGCAGACTAGATGGATCACACAGTCCCCATCTGCCAACGCTTTTCTTATGTTCTTATTTTGCCTGACATGCACTAGCCTATGGGAAGAGCTTATAACCCATTTGTAAAGACTTCCAGAATGCTGTAAACGATGCTTATATAATCACCTTTATCAAGTGAATAAACTTTAAAAAACATACAGTATAATGTTGTATAATACATTTTATACATGCTTCAAGGGCCAGAGAGAAGAGAAGAGAAAAGGTAATAGAGAATAATGCATAGGCTGCTGTGTGTTATGAAGTTTTTTTTAACATGGTCATCACACACCAAGTAATTATTAAAAAATAAATAATCCTGAAGATATCTCAGCCTTTGACCACTATTTGTTCAATATTTTCTTAGTTACAGGATAGATGCTCCTAACTCCTCTCTGGCTAAGTGATCAGACTCCCATAATAAGTCAATGGAGGGACACAGTGAATAATATTTATCACACAGAAAGAATTACAGTGAAGTTAAATAATACTCTGCCTAAATATTTCTAACCAGTGGCCAGGTGGTTACATTATGTCATTCAAAGGGATCCTGAGTTTACCCCTCAGTGCCTCAGTCTATAATATGGCCTGAGTTTTTGGTTTTGGCTCCCACTTGGAGTCCTTCTAGTGCCTCCTTCCTACCCATTAAGGATACTTGGCTTAGAAATGTTTTTGTTCCTTATCCCAAGTAGCACTGTTGTGGTGCTTTTGTTTGTATTTCACTTTTCAATGTTATAGTGTCTGTTGAGCTGCAATGTAACTAGGCAGGTTAAAAGAACATGAGATCATATATGGAAGGATTGATTTCTGTAACAGTGGCACCTTTATGCTAAATTTATACTTGGTATTTGAGACAGAAGAAGGAGGAGGATGCCCATTAATCTGTCTCCCGCATTAGCGGGGCCACTTGGTTGGGGATGTGTATAGTAAGAGATTATCTAACCTATTTTGAATGTTAAAAAGGAGTCTGTAGCCACCGCTTCCTTGGGAAGGCTATTCCATAACGTTATCACCCTCTGTGTAAAAAGGTTTCACCTGTTGTTCCTCTTAGGGAATGTCAGTTTACGTTGATGGCTATGGCTTCTTAGGTTGATGTTTCTATTGTTTACTTCTAGACCCAGGCTAGCCATTAGCTGAGTGTCCCCTGTTATTTTAAACATTTCTCAAATGTCACCTCTTATACACCTCATTTCCAATTAGCAGAGACCTAGTTGCAGCCTGGACTCATATGAAACACAGAAACATAAAAATTGTCAGCAGATAAGCACTGCTAGGCCCATCCAGTCTGCCCATAGGCCCTATACATGTATGCATCCACTTACCCTAAGTGGTCAATGGCTTTTCATCACTTCCTTCCCACCCAAAGTTTCCCTGTGCTTGTCCCAGCCATGTTTAAACCCCTCCACTGTGCTTGCCCCTACCACATCTTGTGGCAGACTATTCCAAGCGTTCACCACCCTCTCTCTGTAGAAAAACTTCATGTTGCCTCTTATTCTGCCCCCCTCCCAATTTCATATTGTGCCCCTTGTTCTGGTATCTTTTCTACATTGGAAAAGATCTTGCACCTACACCTTGTTTATGCCCTTGAGGTACTTAAAAGTTCTTGTCCTGGGGCGCTAGGAGTTCGGGATCAGCGGCAGCACTTTGTATAGCTTACACATTGAGAGAGAAACTTGGTTATATCTCTTATTTAGAAGCCTCCCACAGGTTTTTTAACCTCTCTACTGTGAAGAACGACCCGAAATTTGGTAGGATGGGTAATCCTAAGAAAGATAAGACACCTGGAGGGGCTGGGAAAAGCAAAGGAATAGCAGGGCCTGGGAGAGCAGAAGATGCCATACTAATTGAGGAATGGCCTGATGGAGGAGAAACTATTAACACCCTGGGCCATAAAAGTCAGACTTTAATAACATCAGTTTCTACACTCAGTCAGAAAGTTGACGACTTTAACACCTGAGTCCTAATTATCAAGAAAGCAGTGGATGGGCTTAAAGTTGATTTTAAGGAGGTCCATAAACAGGCAAAGGCCTCGACTGGAGTGACCACATTGCTTATTAAAGAAAACCAGGCCCTCAGGGCATGTTTAGAAGCACTCAAAAATACAGCTCAAGGGGCCAATATCCGGATTGTAGGTCTTCCCGAGGGCTTGGAGGGGGACCATCTGGTCCTGAATATGCAGGAATGGTTATCCAAAAAATTTAATCCAGAAGCCCCAACAAATGCATGGGAAATACAAAAAATCTATCGAGTCGCACTGCGTGGTCGTTCACAAAACGTGGAAGACCCCGTACCTTAATAATGGTTACTTCAGGTGTGGCAGCTAGGGACACAATTCTTAGACTTGCCTGCAGAGCAGCTCCAGTCTATCAAGGGGACTCTCAGGTTCATATATTTCTGGACATTAGCTACACAATGAGGCAACGGAGAAAAAAATTTGATGGTGTAAGACGAGTCTTGAGGGAGCTGGGAATACTGCATACATTCATCTTTCCAGCCAGGCTCTGGATCATATAGCAGAGAAAGCTTTGCTTGTTTTCGGACCCCATTGAGGCTGGTAAATGGGCGGATAGATGGGCTGCAGAATCGTGAAGGAGAACTGAGGGGACTGACGAGGAGGAAGACGAGGCAACAACCTGAAGGCTTAATGTGGGGACATTGGACTCTCTAATTTTTGGTAACACTGTTATAATTTCACCCACCAGCTTATAATTTAAATAAACCGAGATGGCCTGTATAGATGCTTGATTCTGGGGTACAGATTTTCTGTCCCTCTCTTTGTTTGAGGCTTTTCCATAAGGAGTTTGTGAGGGCCTGATACATTTTGTTATGTTTTAAAAATGGAAAGGTGGGGAAAGAAAGAAACAATCTAAGTCCAGTACTGTTGAATTTGTAAGGAATAAGAGGTAGATGCCTCACAGTTATGTGGTTTTCTCCTAATATAGAGCAATGTTTTGCTGCAAATTAGCTTATTGTAGCATTTATTTCTTTCATTTAGGATGGAACATGGCACCAAATAGCCCTTATAGTAGGGGCATTGCTTATTATTTTTGGACTGAATTGCTGGACAGTTACCTAACATTTGTTTTAGCCATGTGCTCTTGGGCTCATTAAGCAGCTTACATTAGGAGGTTTATACAATCTTGTATAGTAAAAATATAAGATACCCCCTTATGATGTAACACAATGTAGTTGATGCATAATATCCTTTTGATTAATGAGAAAGGTGTGCTTTTTCCAAAAGGAATAGCTGTAATGGCTTTGGACTGTCAGCTGCATGCTTTTTGTCTCGTATGTACAAGATAAAATGAAAAAATAAAGTTTAAAAAAAAGAAGGTCTTATCATGTCTCCCCTTTCTCTCCTCTCCTCTCCTCCAGTGAGTATGTATTGAGGTCTCTTAGTCTCTACTCATATGTTTTGTGGTGCAAACCATGCACCATCTTTGTCGACCTTCTCTGGACAGCATGTGTGGTCTCCAGTGCTGCACACAGTACTCCAGGTGAAGCCTTACTAGTGTTTTATACAATGGCATCACCACTTCCTGCCTCCTACTAGTAATATCTCTGCCTATGCACCCCAGCATGCCACTAGCCCTCCCTGCAGCCTTTGCACACTGCTTTAATACCTTCAGGTCATCAAATATGATAACCCCTAGGTCCCTTTCCTCTTTGGTCAGCAACTCCCCCAATCCTGTAGGTCTCCCCAGGGTTCCCCTATCCAGGTGCATTATAGAAACATAGAAACATAGACTTTGACGGCAGATAAGGACCGCTAGGCCCATCTAGTCTGCCCATTTCCCTACCTACAGGATAGGCCACAGATCCTAGTTAACCAACAGCCTTTATCTTCCTGCCCCCCACAAGAATTGCCTTATGTCTGTCCCATGCATTCTTGAATTCTCCCACAGTTTTAGACCCCCAACTTCCTCAGGAAGGCTGTTCCATGCATCCACTACCCTCTCTGTGAAATAATACTTCCTCACATTGCCCTGAGACCCCTCCTTCTATCTTTAAATTGTGTCCCTTGTTCTTGCAAGTCTCTTTTTCTGAAAGATGCTACCGTCTTGGACTTTGTTGATTCCCTTGAGGTACTTGAAAGTTTCTATCATGTCCCCCCTCTCCCTTCTTTCCTCAAGGGTATACATATTGAGCTCCTTTAGTCTCTCCTTATACGGCTTCTCTTGCGGACCCTGCACCATTTTAGTTGCCCTCCTCTGGACTGCCTCTATCCTGTCTATGTCCTTGCGGAGGTGGGGTCTCCAGAACTGGACACAGTATTCTAGATGGGGTCTCACCAACTGTCCGTACAGAGGGATAACAACTTCCTGTTTTCTGCTGCTGATGCCTCTCCCTATACATCCCAGTATACCCCCAGCCCTCCCTACTGCCTTCTCACATTGCTTGCTAACCTTAAGGTCATCTGATATGATTACCCCAGGTCCCTTTCCTGTTTTGTTGTTGTTACTACCTCCCATTGTGTATTCTTCCCCTGGGTTCTTGTTTCCCAGGTGCATTATTTTGCACTTTTTTGCATTGAATCCTAGCTGCCATACGTCTGACCATTCCTCCAACCTTGCCAAGTCCCTTTTCATCCTTTCCACGCCTCCTTGTGTATCAACCCTGTGGCAGATCTTTGTGTCATCTGCAAAAAGGCATACTTTTCCTTCCAGTCCCACTCCCAGGCTGGTTAATTTGACTATCAATCTTTTGTGTGGGACTGTGTCAAATGCCTTGCTAAAGTCTAGGTAGGCCATGTCCACAGCTGCTCCCTGGTCTACTACTTTGGTCACCCAGTTAAAGAAATCTATTAGATTCGTCTGACATGACCTTCCCACTGTGAACCCATGCTGCCTTGGATCCTGTGCTCCACTGACCTCTAGGTACTCAACTGTTCTTTCCTTCAGAAGTGACTCCATCACTTTCCCTACCACAGAGGTCAGACTGACAGGTCTGTAGTTTCCTGCCTCTGTCTTGGTCCCACTTTTGTGAAGGGAATCACATCCGCTTCCTCCAGTCCTCGGTACCACACCATCCTCCCATGATTTATTAAAAGAGTAGCCAGTGGTTTCACTAGTTCCTTCCTTAATTTTTAGAATTCTGGGTGAATTCCATCAGGACCCATTGCTTTGTCCACCTTCAGTTTTAGGAGTTCTTGCAGAACCCTTTCTTCTGTGAAAGGACTGGGATCGACCCCCTATCAAGAGTGCTTCTGTTAATTGGATTAAGCACTTCCCCTCCTCTTTTGTGAATACTGAGCAGAAATATTCGTTCTGTATTCCTGCTTTTCACTGTCCCCTCTGCCCACCACACGTTCATTCTATTCAGCCTCACTATCCCTCCCTTTGTCTTTCTCGCTCGCTGATGTACCTATAAAAGGTTTTATCCCCCTTCTTAACTGAGTTGGCTATCTTTTCCTCAGTTTGGGCCTTTGCTATTCTGACTTCCCTCCCTGCTTCTTTCTGCCTTAATTGGTACAGCTCTCTGTCCTGCTCCTTCTGTGTTTCCTTATACTTCCGGAATGCTATCTTTTTCTTCCTGACTTTCACAGCCACCTCTCTTGAGAACCATAGTGGCTTTTTTCTTTCATTTTGATTTGTTTATTTGCTTCACACAAAGGCTTGTTGCGTCTGTGATGGCAGTTTTGATAATTCCCCATTGTTGCTCCACACCTCCTTCTAGCCTGTTTGCTAGTGCTTTTCTGAGGCACTCTCCCATCTTGCCAAAGTCAGCCCTCCTAAAGTCCAGTACCCTCACTTTTGTATTATCTTGCACTTTTTTGCATTGAACCTCAGTTGCCACACCTATGACCATCTTTCAAGCTTCTCCAGGGCCCTCTTCATTATCTGCACCCCTTCTGGAGTATCCACCATGTTGCAGATCTTGGTGTCATCTGCAGATAGGCAGACCTTTCCTTCCAGCCCCTCTGCAATGTCACTGATGAAGGCATTAAACAGGACTGGTCCCAGTACTGATCCTTGTGGCACTCCGCTGGTCACCCCTCTTTACCCAGATTGGATCCCATTTACCACCACCCCTCTGCTTTCTGTCTGTCAGCCAGTTTCTAACCCACTGTATCACCTTATGCCCCATGCCTGGACTACTCATCTTGTTCACCAGCCTTCTGTGTTGGACAGTATCGAAGGCTTTGCTGAAATCCAGGTAGGCAATGTATATGGCCCCTCCCTGATTCACTTCATTAGGCACCCAATGAAAAAAAAATCTATCAGATTCATTTGACAAGACTTTCCTGATATCCCTTAGACCAGAGATCATTTTGGTTGTCCTGCGCTGAACCCTCTCCAAGTTGTTAGCATCCCTTCGGAGATGAGGATTCCACAAAGGTGAGCAGTAGTCAAAATGTGGTCTTCTAAAGGCTTTATTGAGGGACAACACACAACTTCTATGTCTGGTTACAAAAAGTCTTTCTAATACAACCTAGGATAGTGTTCATTTTTTTATAACCTCGCTACAATGTTGGCTGAAATTTAGGTCATTATTGACTAAAATACCTAGATCTTTTTCTGTCTCAGCAGCTTTTAATACTGTGCCATTCCGTGCATAATCATTAATATTGTTATCAGAACCAAGGTACATAACAACACACTTGCCAGTGTTAAAGATCATTCCATTATTGTGTGGCCAGTCTTCCAATGACTTCAAGTCCCACCTAAGCTTGTCCACCTGATTCATAGTACTCATCACAGCTCCCAAATTTGCGGCATCCACAAATTTTATTAACCACCTGCTAATGTTAGTATTCATGTTGGAGACAAATAGTGAAAATAGAGCCGGCCCCAGAACAGAGCGCTGCAGCACTCCACTTGTCACCTCCCCCAGTTCTAACATTATTCCCCGTATCCTGACCCTCTGGGATCCACCAGTCAGCCATGCTGAAATCCATTTAGATAGTATAACGTTGATACCATTATCAGCCAGTTTCCTAAGTAAGGTACTGTGAGGCACCTTATAAAAGCCTTTTGGAAATCTAAAAAGAACACATCCTCAGGCTTGTTGTTTTCCAGTGCATGACTGACCATTTCGTAAAAGACTAGCGTGTTAGTTAGGCAGGATCTATGCTTTTTAAAGTCATGTTGTGTATTGTCAAGAAGATTTTTGGTATTACTTGCCTCCTGTAATTTTTCCTTTATAATGGACTCCACAATTTTCCCCAATATGGAGGTCAAGCTTATGGGTCTATAATTGGACATGATTCCTTTGTCACCTTTTTTAAAGATCGGAACTTCAACTGCAGTCCTCCAATCCTCGGGCACTTCTCCTGACTCAAGGGACATATTATTAAGCAATAAGGCACGACAAGGTGTGTGTTATCATGTAATAACGTCACTCCTGGTGTGGGTCGAAGCACGAGGCGAAGTTGAGTGCTTCCACCACCCCAGGAGTGATGTTATTACACAATAACACACACCTTGGAGTGCCTTATTGCAATTATACAATGGCTCGATGTTATGCAAAATAAAAAAAATATTTTAAAAACATTTTAGTAGATTTTTAGCGTGGCAATATATCTTTGTTTTGAAAAATATAAGAGGACATAATCTGGGAAATCCATACAGTGATGTTATTGTGTAATATCATCACTGACTCAGGTACACACTGACCAGTCAGAGTCCAGGAAATTTTCTCGCCATTGTATAATAAAGTTTTGCCAACAGGTCTACTAGTCATGTACTAATTTCCTTTAGCAGCCTAGGGTGAATCCTATCTGGGCCAGCCGATTTTGCAATGTCCAGTTTGTTCAATTTGGTTATGATTTCTATTCATGTGATCTTAATATCTGGTACCCCTGATTTAAATGTTGGTTAGGTGGCATACACATCCACGGTGTCATCCAATACATTATCTTGTTTTGAGTACACAAAGCAAAAATATTTATTAAAAATCCCAGCTTGCGACGCTGGGTCTGTTATTTCATTTGTGCCTTCCTTTATTGGGCCTACCATTTCTATCAATTGCTTCATTGTTTATATAAGCATAAAACGCCTTGCCATTGTCCTTTACATGAGACAATTTAAATTCAAGTTTGTTCTTTTCCTTTATCATTTGTTTACTTACTTTAGCTCATTTTTATATGTATCAATATTGTATGCAATTTATCTGTTTTCATTGCCCTATGTGCTACTCTTTTCTTATTCGGCTATTTCCTTATTTTATAAGTATACCACAGTGGAACTTTTCCCTTTTTATTATAAAGGGGCTTATTGATACGTAAATGTCCTCTAATGCCAGTAAGTTGTTTTTGACCATTAACCATAATTGTTCAGGATTTAGGCTATTACCATTCCAGTCCCAGTTTTCTAGCTCAAATCTGATTGATGTAAAATTGGCCTTATAATAGTTCTTTATAACTATAGTGCCTATGACCTTTTTTGGTTTTACAGTTATATTTGCCAAAATCATACAGTGGCCACCATTAATTAGAGGCTCCAGTATTTCTGTGTTTCAGATGAACTCTATTCTATCTGTTATAACCAGGTCCAGGATATTTATTTCTCTTTTGGGCTGTCTAACCATTTGATTTAATCCAGTATTAACTAATGTATCAAGAAAAAGCTGTTCTTGAATATTAGACACAGGGGCCCGGATATTCAGACTGTGCCAGGCTGTGACGCAAGCCTGGGCGCAGCACAACTTGGCTGCGCAGGGGCATCGACAGGGTGATATTCAATGTAGCTGCGCCATGGCACAGCACTGTTGAATATTGCACCCTGGTCACCCGCAGTGTGCATGGCACAGTGGCACTGCACCAGCGCAAGTGGCCAGAGTTGAGCAGGGGGATGCACTAGTGCAAGTTCCATTGCGCTATTCTTAACAACCGTGATATTCAAAAGTGCACATGCAAATGGGGCCATTTGCATGTCATTATGGCCCCATTTGCATGCAGGTGTGACAATCCCCGGTGACTTGCACCTGGTGCCCTGCCAGGCAGCAGCCGTCGGGGACCAACACCCCCTGCACAGCGCGGCAATGTGCCCCACTGTCCGATCGCGGGCATATGTTTAATTAAAACGTCCAATATCCCTGGTGGGTCCAGTGGACTGCTTCACACCTGATCACGTGCTTAAGTATAAACCTCAATCGTCCAATATCTCTGGTGGTCCAGTGGAATGCTCACAGCCCGATTGCGGGCTTAAGGTAAACTAAATGAAGTCCAATATCCCTGGTGGTCCAGTGGACTGCTGTCAGCCCGATCGCAGGCATATGTTGTACAATGTAGTGGTCCAATAACACTGGTGGTCCAGCGGTACCCCCCCACCTGCCCACTGAGCCCCACCACCCCGCTCCCCCCCCGGTCAGTGGCGGGTGCAGCTCCCGCGTCTGCGCCCGCTGGCTGACCACCATATGGAATGGCTGTCGCTCATTGGTCCACAGCATGAGCCAATGGGCGTGCAGCCCATCTACTACACAGTCCAGATCTGATGTAAAATGCGGTATGGGGTGCCGTCCAATGGCTCACGCTGTCAGATCAATGAGCATACAACCGCTTTCAGTATAGTGTCAGTTGGCGGCGGCAGGCGGTAGGTTACCTGCTGCTGACCGGAAAATGGCGGTGGGGCTCAGTGAGTGGGTGAGAGGGGTACGCTGGACCACCAGGATTGGTCACTACGTTTGTATAACATATGCCCATGATCAGGCTGACAGCGGTCCACTGGACCACCAGGGATATTGGACTTGTTTTAGTTGACCTTAAGCCTGCGATCGGACTTACAGCGGTCCACTTGACCACCAGGGATATAGGACGTTATTTAGTTAAACATATGCCTGCGATCGGGCTGCGAGTGGTCCACTGGACCACCAGGGATATAGGACGTTATTTAGTTAAACATATGCCTGTGATTGGGCATGGGGGAGCACCACCACGGAGGTGCAGCCGGAGCTCGGGTGGCCACCCACAGGTGACAGCTGCCGTGTTGCACCCTGCAATATGGCAGCTCACCTGTGGGTGGCCAGCCATTGTTCCTTTTTTTTTTTTGGCTCACCTGTGTGCAGCACAAATAGGGGTTGTGCATGCATGGGCTCAGCACATCCTGAGCTGAATATCAGGATGTGTAGAGTATGCATGGGCACGCCCACCTGCGCTGCATACATTACTGATGCGCTGCGGCGCATCGGGATTTGTGCCAGGAACAATCCCCATTTGAATATCGCTCCAGGGCGCATCAGTGGGTTGTGCATGGTACAACAGTGTTTCGCCATGTGCAACCCTTCTGAATATCCGGGCCAGTATAGATATCCCTAGTGTTGGGTAAGTTACTTTTTCTATTACTTTCTATTACATTTGGAAACTTGTTCCAGGCAGTTCTGTGCAGTCACTAGCAAGGATGGAGAAGTACTAGAAAAAGTAATACACCTTACAACTATAGTTACTTATTTCTTTTTATACAAAATCAGTACAAAAATAATAAATATCTATGACAGATTAACTTTTTTGAAAGTAATAGGTTAGTTACTAGTTACTTCTAAATAAATGTAATCAGTTACAATTACATATTACGTTTATATAAAAAGATATAAGTTATTGTAACTGTAAGGTGTATTACATTTTCCAGGACTTCTCCATCCATGCTAGTGACTGCACATAGCTTTCTGGAACAAGTTTTCGAAAATAATAGAAAAAGTAACTTACCCAACACTGGATATCCCAGTTAATTCCCAGTAGGTTGAAATCACCTAATAATAAAATATCACTATTTTGGGCTACACTAGTTATGTTGTTAGGTCAGTCAAGATGATCAAATGTATGTGCTCACTGGCTTTATGTAATTTGTTTCTGTGCTCCAAGATACTATAGTGTCATATGCAACATGTCCGTTGTGATGTTTTGTTGTTCAAAATCAAAGTTTGAAAAAAAAAGGCGAAAAGAAACAGGAGCATGCAGTACAGCTGTTTGGAAACTATTTACAATCGTAGCATGTGTAAGAAAAACCCAGAGCTCTGACTTGACTGAAACATCAGATCAGCCATGTAATTATGCGCCTATAAATTACACGCCTATACTTGTTTCAGAGTGCTAGCCTTATGCCTAACAACACCCTTGAGAAGGTAATCATACACCCTGTCATGCATTTTTGTATACCTAATGCTAAATTGGGATCTAAAAGAAGCAACAGTTGAGACAGTTGAGAAGACTGAGCAAAATGGGAAGTAAAGAAATCATTCATAACAGTTCATATGTCAGGGAAGCCTTATATTGAGAAGTGAGAGGGAGACTGATAACAATATTGAACATATTGGAAAGTTAAAGATTTGTGTTTAAATTTCATAAATGTTACCATCCTAGGGAAGAGGGGGAGGAGTGAGTGCAGCTCAAAACAGAATATGCTATAAGAAGCAATTAACATAAAGAAAGTGCATAACAGTAAGTGTAGATACATGCACAATTATATCATGACAATAACAGTTCCAACAAAAATAACCAGGCAGACTTGGTTCCTAGGAGCTAAACTACTGAACTGGCAGGAGCACCTCTCTAGGTTGTGATCTATTTGGAACATCCCTTCACTTAAGATGGGGGGCCACTGAACTGGCCTCAGTGGAAAGACAGAGGTACTGAGCGCCTGGGACATTCTGTGGCTGGAAACCAGTAGACTCTCAAATCCTTTACTCAAATGCAACGTAAGTTTCTACTCCCCAAGGCCTTTTTCTGGCAATATCCCCAGCTCCTCCTTTTTTCTAAATTACATTTACATTTTCTCCCTGGCCATGCTCCACTGGGTGTCTACCCTTGTCCCAGGGATGTACCCTAATCATACCTGTTGGTCACCAGCTCCCCCCAGGTCTCCACCCCAAGCCGGCCTGTGGTGGGGGTCACAGAGGGAGGGCCATCCTCCCCCCCAGGGCAGCTCACTGTGTGAGCTAGGATCAAGCGAAAGCAGGCACTAGGACCCAGGGGAGCCAGGAACCCTCAGGTCATCATATGGGCAATGCTATAGGTTTCCCCCTGGTTTTATTCCCCACCTCCCTCCGCCCCTGGTATGCACCAGCACCCAGGCCTCAAATGCACACAGCAATGTACCTACAGAGGGAGCAAGCTCCCCTAGCCAACTACAGAGGTTGCTGTGGCACCAGTGTGCAACACTTCCCTGACCACAGCACACTGCCAAGTGGCAGCTGCTGCGGTCATGCCAGACTCCCAGTGTGGTGTCCTTAGTTCACCCCCATACTTGGGTCACCTACATGGCAGCATGTCACTCTGCCACTGGGCTACTGGAGTAACCTGCAAGACACTCACTTTGATAGCTGGATTTGGGGAAAACTACAAGAGGATTAGCAGGTCACTTGTATAAATACTGGCAGAAACAGGATACCTCCAGCCCAGAAACTTTGAGACAAGTGGGAGAGGTTTAGACATTGCACAAAAGGAGTGGGATCAGGTCTGAACAACAGCTAAAACAACTAACAGGAGACTAAGTGGGTGGACCATTCAGTACAAAATCTTGCATAGGGCATATCAGGCCCTAGCAGCTCTGCACTCCATGGGACTACTCTAACACAGTCACTGTTGGAGTTATGATAGCTTGGAGGTCACACTTGGTCACATCCTCTGGGCATGTCCCAGCCTCTGCGCATACTGGATGCAGGTGTGGAAATCATGTATTTTGCTGCTCCACACAGCAGTGTCACTATCACCCAAAGCAACCATAATGGGAATCTTACCACACGGCAGTAACTTAACCAGCCCACAACAGTACTGGCTTAAGTCTGCCCTGTCTGAGGCAAGACATATCATTACAGGGCACTGTAGAGACCCACAGCCACCATCCATGGAAGAGTGGATGGCAATATTATCCAAGACAGCAAACTACAAGAGACTGGCCCATATCACTGTAGAGAAGCTGGGCCTGTGTCACAAACTATGGAGACCTTTCCTATAGCAAATGAAGTCAGACCTCACTCTTTTCCCCATGGCTAAAATACAAACACCCCAACACCAAGACACTGTACAATAACTAATGGAACTGAGCCTAAGGACGAGCAGCACTATCTTCAGATGCAAACCTGGGAGGTCATAAGTATTCAGTTCTAATAAAGGGTTCTGTTAGATATCCTCATTCTCATACAGCACCCAACTGTTGTATATATGTACTGGGTACCAACTGGTCAACCCCGCCCCATCAGCAACCAGTGGCAAACTGTTTTATATGCTCATTCTGTAATGCGTATGTTATTAAATATGCTTCTGCTGAAAAGCCTGTAGATTACAGAAACAGGAGAGGAAAGTTAACAGAAATGTAGGGTGGTAATATTGCTCATAATATAGGTCATAGAAATTGGTTACTGGTGGATGAATATGCTCTGCCTTATATTTACGCATCTCATGAGATACGAACTAGCACCCAACAGAATACTCATACAGCATGACTAGTTAATGTGTCAAGTTTAACACACTGTGCCTTATTTTTCTTCTTTTACGTTGTGACCCATACTGCTGTCCCTGCTTTTGCTTTTCTTCATGTTGTCTGTGGCTTGCTTATCTGGTGTCTCTGCTTGGCTGACTAATGATGTGTACTTAGCCTGCTAGCCCTCCATGGCTTCTACTGGTAGCAAAAGGGTAACAGGCCTTGGAATCTTTAGGAGAAAACCAGGTAATGATTTCTAACTATATTCACTGTACAATAAGAAGCACAGATTTCTCACTGCATGTGAACAACATGTGGTGAGTTTTCTTTCATCACTTTGTACTAGTTCTGCAGTGCTGTGCTATACAGTATGTTATGTATGAAAAATTATAAAAGCTTAACAAAAATCTCCATTAAAAAAACTAATTAGGATTTTGAGAGAGTAGAGGGAGGAGGTGGTGTGAATAGCAGGAGGATGAGAAGACCAGAGTTTAGAGAACCTGAATGAGAAAGCAGCTTGACCTGCAGAGGATTTTGCAAGAGGGAGGGAACTAGAGCAAGAATCAGTGTTATGGAGGAGCACACAGGGCAGGGCAACAAGAGAGGCGAGAGTTAAGGTAAGGCAGGAGCAAACCAAACCAGCATTTGGAGATATAGGAATCACAGTGAGTGAGGAGACTGGCATCAAGGGAGGGGAGGAGAGGGAAAGGGAGGAGTAGAAGGAACAGTTAAGTGTACAAGGGGTAATGTCCAGAACAAAATGGCAGAAAGAGTGAGGAGAAGAAGGACGGGATCCAGTCTGACAAGAGTGTATTTAGGAGTGGCACTGCACACAGAGTTACCACAATCAAAGACAGGGAGGCTTATCTTCAAGATGATTTCTCTGTGAGCAGTAAGCAGGATACAAGCATTGTTACTGTACAGAGTATCGATTTTAGGGCGGATCTTTTGGTGGATAGCATCCACATGCAGAGAGAAACCGAACTGATGGTCCAACTAAACCCTACGGTATTTAAAGGGGGACACGTACGTAATCAATGCACCATCAAAGGTATGAAAGCAGGGGAAAGGCGAGAGTCTGACCAGCATCTGCCTGGTGCCAAAGCTCATAAAGACAGTTTTCATGGCATTGATGGACAGCTAATTAGTCCCAAGCTAATTCTGAATGTTGGAGAAGTCCAATTGGAGTCAAGCAGCCAAGCTGGGGCAGAAGAATCAGAGGTGAATAGCACAGTTTAATCTGCGTACATATGAATGGCCACAGGAGTACGGGCATTATGGAGGCTATTCAGGAAGATGGAGAAAAGGGTTGAGGCAAGGATGGAGACTTGAGGGACAACTGAACAAATAGGTAGATGAGGGAAGGGTTCCATGTTAAAATCACGACTTGAAAATCGCGACCGCAATATCAGCGAGTTAATAATCATGAGATTCAAAAGTGCGACGAGGCATAATAGCGCATGCATAATAGCGCTACAGTCAAAATCGCATAGCACTTTATTTAAAAACATACTCACTGAATGATATACCTTATCCCTGTTATCGATTACATCCACCTCAGCTTTTGCATTTAGTACTTCCTGGTACCCCTAATGCCATTCACATTCTTTAGAATCACACATTGAGACCACTATCTCAGTCACTCAGATGAGTATAAGCATGTTATGTATCCTGCTTTCCCATTTTTTCAGTTTGTTATGGGCAAATGTCAAATGAAAAGTCATAGTCATAAAATCAACTGTTCTCAGCATACCAGATTCATCAAGTCTACTTTTTAATACTTCCAGATTATGGGTGTTGCAGAATTTTTATTCAGCTGCAAAGGTCAGGCAGAACCCCTGCTATTTTGATGTAGAGTTGTGTGCTGTGAACCCCTAATATTTTAACAGGGCCCTTCTTTAGAAGAATACATCCTATGGACACTTGAGAACTTGCAAAGTCTCGCCTGCATTTAAATGTACACCCTCATCAGAGACTGGATGGTCACTATTTTGACAAAGAGCTGTGTGCTGTGAACCCCAAGTTTCATGAAAATACAAAATCACACATGCCCCCACAATGCAAAGCGTCATGGGCTGCATATGCAAATCACCACAGAATGTTATGCTGGTCCAACTTTAAGCAGAATTGCATGGTGCCAAAAGGCCTCTCACACAGTTTGCAAAGGGTGCTAACAGAAGACATAGACACGTGTTTCATCCTACCAGGACTCATCAGTATGCCTCGTCTGTTTGACACCCCAGTGGGTGGACCAAGCTACCCTTAAGGCAGTGTGCCTGGATATATTGTGTGAACCCATTAAAATAAAAAATATTTAAAGACAAAGAACCTCTGTGCACAAACACTGAGGCAAGGGTTACCAAAGGGCATTTGGCTGGAAGCCAAGTTTCAGAAAATACAAAATCACATGCACCCACAATGCAAAGCATCATGGGCTACATATGCAAATCACCACAAAATGTTATGCTGGTCCAACTTTAAGCAGAATTGCATGGTGCCGAAAGGCCTCTCACACAGTTTGCAAAGGGTGCTAACAGAAGACATAGACACATGTTTCGTCCTACCAGGACTCATCAGTATGCCTCGTCTGTTTGATACCCCAGTGTGGTGGACCAGCTACCCTTAAGGCAGTGTGCCTTGGATATATTGTGGTGAACCCATTAAAATAAAAAATATTTAAAAGACAAAGAACCTCTGTGCACAAACACTGAGGCAAGGGTTACCCCAAAGGGCATTTGGCTGGGAAGCCAAGTTTCAAGAAATACAAAATCACACATGCCCCCACAATGCAAAGCATCATGGGCTGCATATGCAAATCACCACAGAATGTTATGCTGGTCCAACTTTAAGCAGAATTGCATGGTGCCGAAAGGCCTCTCACACAGTTTGCAAAGGGTGCTAACAGAAGACATAGACACATGTTTCGTCCTACCAGGACTCATCAGTATGCCTCATCTGTTTGACACCCCAGTGTGGTGGACCAGCTACCCTTAAGGCAGTGTGCCTTGGATATATTGTGGTGAACCCATTAAAATAAAAAATATTTAAAAGACAAAGAACCTCTGTGCACAAACACTGAGGCAAGGGTTACCGGAGGGGTTAAGCTGGAGGTGCTGTCCTTAGGAAGGGGGGAGAGAGGAGGCTCAGGGTCAAGGAGTCCTCGGGTGGGCAGAAACAGGCATGATGACTGAGAGAGACTCCGCAGGCCATGACCAAAGTGACAAAGAATGGAAAAAAAAAAAAGATAGTAAGAGAGAGGGGGTCACTATTCCAGCTAGAGTGTGAAGAAAAATGATTGGCGTAGGCAGAGAGGGTGTTCAGGGTGTTCAAACACCCTCTGAAATTACCTCCAAAATTTTTGCTCAAGCCACGGCTCAGGTGCCCTCCTAGTTTTGCCTCTAACTCACACTGTGGGGTTGGTAGCTGCATGACATATAGTGCCATTCTCCAGTCCCCCCCCCCCCATTGCACAAGTAGCAACAAGATCAGGACATCAGCCAGAGGAGAACAGTAAGCCTTGACCACCCTGTGCCTGTAGCTGCTGAGGTCACAACCCATTCCAACGTCACGGTAGCAGCCACAGGCAATTTGCACTGGCGGCCTGTGCAGCTTTGTTTTGCTGCCATTTGTTCGGTGAAAGTCGTGCGGCATGCCGGGTGCAGAGGGTGGAGAGCAAGACAAGTGTGTGACTCTGGGAAGTGACAGATCGAAGTGTTGAGAGTGAACATCGGGACTCAAGTGGATCACCAGATCATCAGCAGTGCATAGCCAGTGTGAGTATTGTCTTGTAGCCAAAAGCAGGTACCCAGTTTTATGCTGTATATGTACCCAGAGGTATCCACAGAAAGCAGTAATGACTGCAGTCTGTCAGAGAGGCATAGAACATCCATTCAAACCTTCAAAGTGAGGTTGGGGCTGCTTTACAATGGTGCAGGAGGTGTTAGACATTTCCGCCTGCTCTCCACTCACAATCCCATTCCCCAACACATTCCTAGTCTTTCAGGGCTGGAAGAAACAACAATGCTGGAGGCAGGGTGGAAGTCTGGGGCATTATAGCACTGAAGTAAGTCCAACACATTGGCAAGGCACATTTTATTTCTAAGGTATTAGAGTGGGGGGTTACATTTATGTTTATACAATACAACCGCTCACCTTGCTAAAGTGCCAAGTGGTATATAACGCTGATGAATGAGTGGACCCTGAAATGGCTACCCAACAAAAATATAAATGTTTAAAAATGTTTGTGGTAATAAGCTGGTCATTTTTTAGTTTTGACTTTTATTTGACTGTTCCGCTGAGTGTGCTCCTCCCCAGTACACCAGTGTTTGTCTTTTGTTTTGCATAAGATTTACAAGATCATGGTCTGGGATGATGTAACAAAAATATTTTTATCTTTATTAAAGGCCCCCAAACTCACCACAGAGCATGTAAATCACCCAGAGCTTCTAGGGGCCCAGTGGTCCCCAGACCCCCAGCCTTTATCCAGAAATATTTCGTAGTATATTTCAAAAATGTGTATGAGATGGTTGATGGCACTGTTGGTCAGCCAGTTGTCCACAAAAATTGCAGCTGCATACTCTAATGCCAGCCAGAGTCTCCCACACCCCTGATTCCATGGGGGAAAAGGGAGAGAACATGTAACACAAGTGTGTTTAGCTTTTATATAGACATTTTTCACAATATATTACAAAAATGCGTATGGGGTGGGTGGTTGATGGCACTGTTGGTCAGCCAGTTGTCCACAACAACTGCAGCTGCAGACTCTAATGCCAGCCAGAATCTCCCACACCCCTGATTCCATGGGGAAAAATTCCCCTGAAATCAAGGGTAGGGAACATGCAACAAAAGTGTGTTTTTTGTTCAAGAAAAGCCCCCAAACTCACCACGGAGCATGTAAAACCCCCAGAGCTTCTGGGGGTCTAGTGGCCCCCAGACCACTGGCTTTTATGTGTCCCACTTCACAAATATCATATTCAAATCCCCCCCCTCCCCCCAAAAAATTGTGCCTATGCCACTGAGACAAATCAAAGTATCTCGGAGATGGAAGGAAAGAAGACATGAGAAACCAAGCAATTTACAATATAAGAAGCAGAAAAGATATGATTAAGATAAACTCAGAAAGACTGTATAGTGCAAATCCACAAAGCATTAAAAAAAGCAGTAACATTTTTGAGCTAGTTACAAAAGTAGGATATTAAACCAGTGTGGCTGTTTGAAGGAGAACTGCATTTAGCCTGCAAGCCTTTATTTTCTGTTGAAGTTGTTTTCCAAATACTTGTTCAGTTTCTGTTACTGTTCCATGTTTATTAGCATTTCAGTAGATTCTGTGGCTGTTTCTGACTTGCTGTCTGCTACTAAAGACTATTTTAGAATGGTACGATGTCATTTAAGTCCTTGTTATGCTCTTACATTATTTTCACAATGCATCTGTGTTCTACTATCGAATTCTTTGGCTGTTGTCAAGCACTAAAATGGTATTTAGTTTATTTTGTTTACTAAGTTAGCTCACTGTAAACAAGTTCTGTTTTCAGAAGCCACACAAGCAAAATATTTGTAATAAATAAATGGTGTGCTTTTTCAAATGTTATATCTCCAGTACAATCCAAGAGGGCTAGTAAAAGAAAATTGTACTAGCCCAATACAAAATCTACCAGCATTTGGCTACTGGGCCAGAATACCAGTTCTGACCATTGCCAAAGGGACTATTATTGGTCTCAGCGGGCCTACCAGGTTACCAAAATTTAAATAAATTTAAATTTAAATAAATTGCATCACCGTCACCATTTCCACGTAAGTCCAGCTCCATTTAAGAAAAAAGGTTCTTTTTTATTTGAACAAGCCTTGCACATGTTTTACTTGACTAGAGTTCTGACAAGCAATAATGCGCATGTGCTTGTGCGTACAGGGTACACCTGCATTCCTCAGGAGCTCCCCCATGTTAGAGCTGTAAACTGAGCTTACACCAAGTGTTCACTGGGTGTCAGTCAAGCAGTGGAGCTGCAAGTCCCCAGTGAGGAGAGCTTTCCCAAGGGCACTTAATCCTCTCTCCCCTGGGTGTACCTCCATCAAATTGGAACCAAAAAATGACCAGCACTGATACTAAACAACATGTATGCATCATAGTTAACATGTAAAATACACTTACAGACACCAATATCATAAGGAAGAACAAACCCAGACTTCAAAGGTCCCAACCACTTTCAAGCATGCGCTCTTCCTCAAGGAGGTTAGCCCAATACCTGCAAACACCTTTTACAGTAATAAATCTTAAAGTGAAGCAGGCCCAGTGGCATCTATGCCTCCTTGCTGCCTTGCTGACAGCCTGGGTTCGGGAATAGACTCAGTTGGTCAGGGGCCCGGCTGAGAGAGGAAAGACTGAGTATCCGTTGGACAGCTCTCATAGAAGGAGATTCTGTGACTCCCCACTCGACTGCCACCTGGCAGAAGCAAAGTGGTGGCACATGCAAGTCACATAATAGTGGGAAGGGCCAGCGTACAGAGTGCTGGAGTGCCTTCTCCGAGGTGGTGTGTACTTGCGCACTCTTTGCACATACTGCTGAGCCTCTGGGAGAAAATCAAGAAGAAAAAATGGAGAATGGGCTTAATGAAGGCCTCCTTGCTAGCACCAGTGGCCCACCCAATCTTGGGGGATGGACAGCGACTCAGGATGGCCGTAGGCTCTGCCTGCCAAGGAGTGCTAAAAACCTATATATAAAAAAATCTTAAAGTGATAACGTGCCAAAGAATGAACCCAGTATGAAACCAAAAATCTTAAAATTACAATTCATTTACACACTCTTATATTAGAGATCTAAAATCTATACATTCCAAATTAATATGGATGCAGTTAGCATCCATATCCATGTATAAAAGACCCTAAAGAATCACAGAGTCATAACTTCATATATCATCCAGTTAGAGCAGCATTTCTTTTTCCTCCAGTTTCTTCTCGATGGTGCCCCAACAAGGAATGATGTTCATGCAATTGTGAGCACAAGGCACACCTGAATTCTGCACAAGCTTCCCAATGTTGGAGCTCTGAACAGAGCTTACCCAACCTCCACTAGGTGTCAGCCAAGGCCGGAGCTGCAGACCCCACCCTGAGTGAGGAGAGCTTTCCAAGGACACTTGATCTCTCTCCCCTTGGTGTGCCTCCATCAACCTAAGCCTGCTCCTAACCCCGATCGCCTACATAGCTAGAAGTAGCTCTACTGCTGCGCTACTGGACCAGCTGTGAAAAGTGTTATTAAACTGTTTTTTTTTTGTGACATTTTATTACTACTAGTGTGTAAATCAGAAGCATCCACTGAATTTACTTAATAACCAATAAAGATGAAACAATGAGGATTTTTGTTAACTGGGTAGGCCCACTGACACTATAAGTCTTTTTTTTTCCTAGGAGTGTCCCGGAATTAATTAACAGGAAACAAATCAAATTGATAATAATAGATATACGTATCAATGTTGTAGCACAACGAATATACAGACCATAACAAAGTAAGCAAAATTACAGAGATGGGAGCAGATACATAAGATTTAAACAAGATCCCTTTGTTACATTATAGTCACATCACAGTTCACAGACTTAGTAAGGAAGGATCAGAAAGAGATTTCTGAGACAGAACAGCCAAATATGATCCAAGCTCTTTTCAACAGTAGCAATTGCAGTGACTCCTCCCCAGGTAAAGGGTCTTAACACTGTTTTTGAAATCAGTTAAAATACCACAGTCCAGGATTTCTGGAGGGAGGTTGTTCCAAATTTTTTGAGCAAAGCAGGCAAAGGATCTGCTGCCTGATTTAGAGTTGGAAATACCCAAGAGGGAGCTGAATGAGAAGTGCAGAGTTCTCCACTGTGGCTTAGGCTTTAAAATTGGCAGTGTCAGTGGCTCAGCAGGTAGCACATTCACCTCTGAGGCTGGGAGATCAGAGGGCTGTGGGTTCAGTTCCCACATCTGGCACTTGGGTTAATATCCCAGTACTGACACTGTAGTGTAGCATGAGAGGGATGCTGCACTTCTGAGGTGCCATCTGCTGTTAAACCGAGGTCCCATCTGCCTGGATTGGTGGTAGTTCAGGTGGATGTTAAAGATCCCATGGCACATCCAAAAGTGTAGGGGAATTTCCCCGGTGTCCTGGCCAAATTTCCCTCATTCACTAAAAAAAATACCACCAACAGCTTAATCTGGTTCAAGGTCAGTTGGCATTCATCTGTATCCCCCCTCTCCCAGGTCATGCCTGAAAATAGGCAGGATTTGTCTAGTGCACTTACCCGGTCAACAAAAGCTAAATAAATAAATAAATAAAATATCTTGTAAGCTGGGAGGGGGGGTACAAAACAGTAATTTGCACATAAGGCACACAGGGAGAAACTTCAGCCTACTTTCAAAAAGAGAACCATTTTAGGAGGGAGAAAACTCTGCAATGTTGCTCCCTAGTGGAGACACCAGCAGTAATGTACCCAATTTTGTAGAGCTCTGTTTCCCTCACTGACTGAAATACTGGGCCCCATATAATAGTCGGAGTAGCAGGATACTGTTGGCAATGGTTAGCCGTGCCGTCTGGGTGAGGTAGGCAGAAGATGGAACATTAGCCCAAACTTTTGGTGGACAGCTTTCAATAGGCAGTTGACATGAGCCTGAAGCTTAATTCTTGGTCAAGGTAGACACCAAGGTATTTTAGGACATTTACTACTTCAATCTGTGTACCAGACAGTGAATGAAGTTTTAACAGATTTCCTCTACCCACTCCCAGCTTCCTAGTTCTAAAAACATTACTTTGATCTTTTTAGTGTTTAACACCGGTGTATGCCTTCCAAACCATTTTTGAAGTTATTTGAAGTCCTCTGTCAACCCTGAATTTAGGAAGACTGGGTCAGAGTGGCCTTGATACAGTACAGTGTTGTCTGCATAAAGGAGTGACTTGGCCCCACCACAGTTTCCAGGCTGGTCATTTACAAACACAGAAAAAAGCAATGGACCAAGTATTGAGTCCTGGGGTGCCCCATCTGAAATAAAGTTAAAAACACAAATGGCACCTTTGGGTTTAACCCAGTTGATCTCTGAACCAACAAGTTATGATTTAGCAATACAAGCTTTTTTTCCCATTTAGATCTGATTTTTCTTTCTCCTGACCTCTTGATCACTGCTTCCGGATGTCAGGGGAATTTATTCAGTGATCATGCTCTTATTTATTATTTATTAAACTTTTCCCCTCCCACGTTTATTCCTAATTCTATCAAATTTTGAAGCTTTAAAAATTTTAACCTTGAAGCTTTTCACTCCAGCTTACTTAATGTTGATTGGGGGAAATTACTGTTACTTATTAATGTTGATGAGGCTTGGGACTACTTCTACCATTATTTTAGTTTGATTTCAAATTACCATGCCCCTTTCTTGGAGAAAAGAGTTATATCTTGACACGCTTCTTGGGTAACTCCTTTCATTATTTCTCAATTAACCCTTGTTATGCCATGGACTGATATATCAGTCCAGAATTCCTATACGTTCTAACTCTATTGGCAGCCTAAGGGTTAAAGTTACATGATAAACTATATCAGAAGGCTAGGAGACTGGACACCTCTGAAATTTGGCAATCTTTCTGAAAATTTTGGAATCCCTGCATTACTTTAGTAAGAAAATCTAAGTCTTCCTACTATAAAATTAATTTGCTAGATTCAAGGTCTAACCCCCAAAAATTTGGCAGTTAATAATCTCCATGTGGAAAGTCCTAGCTGCTTTAAATATCTCCAATTTGTCCTATAATGGCCATACCATTTACTGTAAGGAAAACATTAGTGATCTTTTTAATAACTTTTTGGCAGAAGCCCCCAGTTTGTTATTGGAGAAAGCTGGGCTGTCCCCTTCAAGCCTACCTCTAGAAATTGGGATCAGCCGCCCTCTTCTGGACCAAAATTTTATTTTAAACACATTAGTCATAAGGAGGTTTTTGACCTTCTATCATCCTTAAAAGAAGATTCTACTAAAGGTATTGACAACTTGGATAGTTTTTATTAAAATTTAGCACTGACATTATTACTCCTTTGCTAACTCACATATTTAATTTGTCCCTTGTCACCGAAATTTTCCCCTCCGCTTGGAAGCAATCTGTCGACATTCCTTTACATAAGGGAGGGGACAAATCTTCACCTGGTAATTACTGCCCTATTTCACTGCTACTAATACTTTCAAAATTTCTGGAAAGAATAGTCCATTAGTAAATTTCTTAATATCTATTTAATTATCATGTGCTTTCACCTGCCCAGTCTGGCTTCTGACCCCATCACTCTACTCAGACAGCCCTAATTGATTTTCACGACTCTATCTCGAGAGCTTTGGGCAAGGGTCAATACGTTGGGACTGTTTTTATAGACTTGTCCAAAGCTTTTGATGTAATAAACCATCATTTGCTTTTAGGATGTTTACTTTCTTGTGGCTTTTCTATAAATGTCTATGTAGCAGAAGCTAGTCTGTTTCTTGAAAGGGTGTCTGTCTTCTTCTCTTCCTACTAACACAGGGGTATCCCAGGGTTCCATTTTGGGTCCTGTCCATTTTAATTTATTTGTTGACCCTTTACCTTCATTAGTTAATAACTGCACGATTAGACTTTACACTGATGAGACTACTCTTTTTTTTTGTTCATAGAGACTTAACATTTCTAATTTCTACTCTTCAAACTGATTGTGATAAAGTCATTGATTGATTTTCTTCTTATGTACTACTCTTAAATGGTGAAAAATACAAACAGTGCTATTTGGTTCACAGTTTCTTACTAATGATGTCCATTCCCCTTTCTCCATTAAACTTAAAGATGTCCCTCTACAGTTTGTTCACGAATTTAAATATCTGGGTCAGACGTTCAACTCCACTTTATCTTTTAAGTCTCACATTTACAACACTACTGTAAAAATTCAACAATGTCTAGGATGTGTGAGGAGGGCCAGATACTGTTTGTCATTACAGGACTGAAAAACCATTGTGGCCCAATCAATTCTTCCAATCTTGGATTACGGTGATTCTATGTACCGTAACTCCAATATTACGCATCTCTCTTTAGTTGACACTGTTTATTTTCAGTTATTATGTTTCATTTTAAGCAATCCCAAAAATGAACCTCATTGTACTCTTCTATCGCAATTAAATTGGTTGCCCCCCTCATCGAGATGCTCATTTCACTGGCCTACTTCGATTTATGAAACAGTAAATCATCAAACTCCAGTGTATCTGTCAAATAGACTATCAACTTCTACCCATAGTCATAATCTCAGAGTTGTTCCTAACAGGGGCTTACTCTTACCTAGATATCAATCTCATTTTGGAAGAAGCTGATTTTCTTTTGATGCACCTCTTTGCTGGAACAAACTCTCACCTAAGTTACGAAATTCTCGTACATTATATATTTTTAAACACAATCTCAAGAAAATGGTTTTACAGAAACAATCTACTTGTAATTGTTTTTCATGAGTAACATTTTTTAGTTATCTGTTGTGTTATATCACATTTTTACCAGACAATGTTTAAGTATATTAGTGTATGTGTTTATGTGTTAGCATATAAGTGCTTATGTGTTATTGTGTATGTTTATTAACTTTGTAATGATTTGTTACTTCATTGACTTGGGGTGTTCTGCAAACAAGACCTGCTCCCATGGAATGTATCCTGTAATTCCTTAACTTTTAAATAAAAAAAAATCTGTAATGGGTCTAAGGGAGGAATAGGTAGCTACTCCATTTTACCGATTGCTTCCTGCCCGACAGATACTGTAGTCTTTAAACTAGAGGTAGAAGAGCTCATCAAGGTCCAGCATGTTTAGTTTTTTGAGGAGGATGTCATGGTTAACCAAGTCAAAGGTCTTGGTCAAATCAATGAAAAGATGGCACCTGTTGCAAAGCCAGAGTCCAGTGAACTGAAGATACCAGTGGTCAGCCGGGTCAATACAGTGTCTGTGCCATGGTTGGATCTGAAGCCAGGTTGAGCAGCATTCAGGATGCATGGGTGTAAAAGTAGTGTTTAAGTTGGTTGAAAATCAATTTCTTCTGGATCTTGGCCAGAGGGCTAAGGAGGGAAATGGGTCTATAATTGTTGACTGGCTCTTTGGCACTACCTTAGTGGACCAGCACTACCAAATGACTTTCCATGCTGTTGGTACCATGCCCTGGCTCAGGGGTTTGTTGAATGAGTCCCTTAGCAGGGAGGCTATATACAGGGCAGCCAGTTTGAATAATTTGGGCTCCATGGTATCATAGCCAGCTGAAGAATCAGACTTCAGGCTATTGAGTTGTATAAGAACCTCTTTTGTGGTTATTAATTTGAAGCAAAACTTTGGTGGAGACCCAGAGGAGTAACAAGATTGAGTGAAGGGGTGGAGAGAGAGAGGTGGGTGCCTCACATGGTGTGCTTTGTATTTATCCAGTTCAGTGGAGAAGACATTAAAAGCAGCAGCAGAGGAGGCAGAATCTGAGATCACTTAACCACCATGCCAGATTTCATTCTATTGGGTACCAGGGCGACCCTTCAAGAGACCATTTATTTGGCTCAAAAAGCATTGGGGGGCAGTTAGGTTTCTATCCTGCTGATTTTTGAGATATTTTATTTTTGTCCTTTAAAGAGCCAGTGGAGCCAAAACAGGTGGATGGAAAATAATGCAAATTTTTAAGAAGTTGTCAGTTACAACTTTTTATTTCTGAAGTATTTTTCTTTTTTCCTTTTGCTCATTAGAACCTCTTCAATTGATAATACTGTGCTGGATGTATGAAACAGCTCTCGGGACTTCCGGTGACGTCACCGAGCGGATGAGAGCCTGACTCAGCTAGCTCTCTCAACCGTCTCATTAATCTACCAAAATCCTCTCCTTTGCGTGACTCGATCCAAGCAATTCTTCAAAAGAAAGCTGGGGGAGATGTCTGTTAAAAACCACAGACCAAGAAACTCGAAAAATTTGAGTTCGCAAACAAAAATGAAGCAACTAACCTTGGGAGATGAGATGGAGGCCTTCTTGACAGACCACACAGCCAAAATAACCGAATTATCAGAGGCCCAAGATACGGAAGACAGAATTCTGCTTTACCTGCTGCAAAGAGATAAGGATACCTTCAACCAGCTGAAGGACATTGAGAACCGTTCATGCCGTAACAACTTCCGAATTCACAGTGTCCCGGAGGGATCGGAAGAGGGCTTCCCCACACCAATAGACTTTATGCAACAGCTTTTAAGATCAACACTCTCTATTCCCCCCAGATATAAATATGGCAATCAACAGAGCACATAGATCGCTGATCCCAAAACTCACTGCCCCTGTGGCTAGGCCCCGCTCCTGGGTGATCAGAATGGTGCATTTTCAATCAAAGGAGTGGATCCTGAGAGAGGCTTGGCGGCTCAAAGATCTTAAATACAAAGGCTCCAATATTTTCTTTGAGCAAGATTTTTCCCCTGCTTTGCAGGCAGAGAGAGAGTCAAAGTGAGAGCAATCCTAAAAGAAATTAAGGAAAAGAGAAACAACACCAAGGCCCAACTGCTTTTCCCAGCTAAATTAAGAGTGCATCTGGAAGATGGGATCAAGACATATTCTAACTTAGTCGAGGCAGCTCCGCTTTTAAAAGAATAGGGAATCAAGGTGCCGGGCATGGAGATGTTAATCCTGGAGTCTAAGCTACTTAAAAATACCTGGCAAGTGGCAGAGCGAGGAATGAAGTGGCCTCATCGAGGAGTGTTTCCATCAGCGGTGATCCAGGACCTCGCGAAGATTTCAAAACACGCAGGCAGCAGGAAAACTGAGGGCACATCAGTGACGAGAACCAAACAAGGCAACTCTTGAAGGATGATATGCTGGGTAAAGTAAGGTCTCAACTACAGACTGGGGCACTACTATTTACTAACTCGGGTGACTTGGGTTGATCTTTTTATGTCCCTCGGATGAAACTTCCGATTTCCTCGCCTCGCGGTTGTTCCCCATCGACAGAGCTGGAGTGACACTGCAAGTGGGAGGAAATTTTTTCTTCCCCTGTTTTCTGTCGTTCAGTCCCCTTGAAGGACGCTGCCAAAGACTGATGGCTCAGTGACTTTCCCCTTATTTGGGGAGAGCTCGAGGGCATTATTGTCCTAATGGATCTTAATCGAGACAGTTTGTACTCCTATGATGTGACCTGGATCACCTATCATAACTTGCAGGAGGTTCTTGTAAGGCTGACTTGCAACAAACGGAGGGGTGGGGGGGACGAGGAACAATCTCACGCAGCATTTTACTGTGATAACCTTAATTGGAAATCTGTGATACATTTTGATTGTATGAGGAATTTGCTTTCTTTTTCAGATCTTATAGTTGGGTGTGAGGAGGGGGTACATCCTGGAACTCTAATCACACAGACTTGGGACGGTGAGGGAGAGAGGGTGGATCTCCAACTTCTCGGTACGGTTTTCCTCAGCTTTTTTTCTTTTCCCCCCTTTTTTTGTATCCACTTCTTCACTAAACCTAGCCCCAATCCTGAGATTTTTTTCTCCAACTCTTAGTATTTGAAGAGCTTAAAAAACCATCTAAGCTCCTAGTCTCCTGAAAGAGACACATACTGCCTTTTAAGGCACTTTCCACTAATAGTGGGCCCAGGTTCTCCCCTTAGAAGGGGACCTGGATTTACACCTAGGAAGCGACCTAAGTGAGATTCCCGTTAGGTGTCTCACTTAAACTGAAGTTGGATACTTCCCCTTCTCCTCCCGTTTTTTTTCTTTTTCGGGGGGGTTTGGGGGGTGCGCATATTGTGCTTTACAAATCCAGTTTACTGTTGTATTATCAGTGTTTTACAACTGTTATAAATTATGATGTTTACTAGTTATCAGTTTAACCCAATGTTCAGGGTACAGTGTTTACTGAGTGAGACCTTGTTGTTAGAGATGCAGAAATCAGGGCAGGTGACAGGGCTAGTGGATACGTCCTTTTTAGGAGGGTTAGAAGAGGGTTGGTATAGAGACTCCTGCGGACGTTACCTAAGGTCCAGGTATAACTGTAGCTATGCCAAATCTTGTTTTCCTCTGGGGCTTTACTCATGGCCTCCTTAAAAATATGTTCTTATAATGTGAAGGGGGTTAATTTCCCCGTTAAGCATACCAGATTATTACAGAAGCTTAAAAGACTATGGGGCGATGTTATCCTATTACAGGAAATGCATCTATCTACAGTAGAACACCTGAAGTTGAGGAGGGCATGGGTAGAAAACGTTGCGGCAGCCTCTCACCCTCATGCTAAGGCGTGTTAGTGGCTCAGTAGGTAGCACACTCGCCTCTGAGGCCGGGAGATCAGAGGGCTGTGGGTTTAGTTCCCACATCTGGCACTTGGGTTAATATCCCAGTACTGACACTGTAGTGCAGCATGAGAGGGGTGCTGCGCTTCTGAGGTGCCGTCTTTCAGATGAGACGTTAAACCGAGGTCCCATCTGCCTGGATTGGTGGTAGTGCAGGTGGATGTTAAAGATCCCATGGCACTTATCGAAAAGAGTAGGGGCAACTTTATTAAATATTCACATATAAATCAAAACTCAAACAAATAACAACAAATCAATACACTCTCATAATGCAGCAGATAAACTTAACAAATAAAAACAAAAATAAGCATAAACTCATACATTCTAAAGTTTTCACAAGAAACTAAAGTAATCTCTAAACAGTCCTATGTATACAGCATATTAAAATGTTTCTCCCTTTTTTTTTTTACTTATATTTAATAAAATGAAGAAATCCCCTCCACCAAGATTTGACTTTACCTGCATCATATATTTGACATTCTTCCATATAAACTTTATTCAAAACATTAATGACATAGATCCAAAGCCCTCAAATGATGGTACGCTTCTGGTATAATACCCATTGAACTCTGGTTTGCCATAAGCAAAACCACAAAACTAGCCAAAAAACTCTTAACGTATTTATTTCAAAACCACTCAAAAGTGTGGAAAATCCAAGCACCAGGAGATTATAATCCATTTGTGCTAACATGAGAGATCCCATACCGGCTAAAAAACACCATAATTTAGAGGAAAATGAACAATCCAGAAAGAAATGCTCCATCGCTCCTCTATATTAACACAATCTGGATAAGGACAACTTCTTTCTTCAATTGCCTTATGTTTATGCATACTCTTACATTTAGTTTCCCATACATAATTAACTATAAATTTTCACATATAAGGGGGAAGTCTATTATTATTTAGCTGCTCCAACACATTACTTGTATTATTACACGGGCAATTTTTAAAATTTGGTTCTGTATGAAAAAATTGCACCATGATTTCTTTGTATAGCCCCTTTGCTGTACATCTTAAAATCAGGTCTTTTGAGATTTTCCATTTAAATAATTTCTGCCCCGCTGGTTTAAAATACTCCGGGGTCTGAAGCCTTGCAGACCATTTCGGAGCCCAAGGTCGCCACATACCCAGGTATGCTTGCAACAGATTTCGAAATACTAAACTATCTAATTCTGTGGAACATGCTAAACTTTTCTTTAAAGAAAAGGAGAAGAAAAGAAAAAACAAAATACTACAGGTCCACCATCCCTAATCCGCCATGTTTTCTGTCAAGATATGTACATCCCTCTTTACCGGATTCAATCTGCTTCCCATAGCATCTGAAACAGATGCTATATAAATTGTTTCTAGCTGTACTGGTAATGGAAAAATCACTGCTATATACTGCAGTCTAGGTAAAATAAATTGCTTATTATCTGAATCCTTTTATGTTAGAAAATTTAAACCTTTTCCAGATCACCACTTTCCGTAAAATTGCATCTAAAACACCTGACCAAACCTCCAATGGGCAATTGTATTAATAAATTCTACCCTAAAATTTTCAAGGGTTTAAAGAAAATTCAACCGATTCAAATGAAAACAATTCTCTTTGATAATTACCTAACAACAATCCTTTTGATTTATTAGTATTCAATTTAGCATTAGCTACGCTGCATAAGCCTTAAACACTGTATAAAACCAGAAAATCCATATAATTAGAAAAAAATAAACAAATATCATCAGCAAATGTTTGTATAAGACAGGTGTTAAGCACCTGGCACCTTTATTCCTGACCATAAGGGTGAAGCATGAGAGCCCTTATTAAAGGTTCTAAAGAAAGTTATACAAAAGCGGGCTTAAAGGACATCCCTGCCGCACTCCACATTTCATAAAAACCTTCTCCTAAACTACCTTCAAAACTGGATAGACTTTCGCATTATAATATAATCTCTTTAATGAGCTGTATGATACTCAGAATACAAAACCACTCGAGAGAGATGAAAATAAAACCCATGATCAACCCTATCAAATGCCTTCTCAAGATCCACTGAAACAATTACCCCCGACTGACCCTCTTGCCTGACCTGCTCGATTATGTCTCGAATTAAACCCAATATAGAATGTATTTGTCTATTTGGAATCCCACTGTGTTGAATCGGTAGAAACAGCCCCTCAACGACTCCTTTAAGTCTGTTATTAATTATAGTAGTCAAAATTTTATAGTCTGAATTCAAAAGCGTTAACGGCCTCCAGTTTCTAAAATAACCCCTATCTCCAGATTTAAAGATATATGTCAAGCCCCTCTGTAAATGAATTTAACATCACCCCTGTTGAGAGAAAGAAATTAAATACTAACCAAAGACATTTGACTAATTCAGATGAAAAGGCTTTATAAAAACCATTTGATAACCCATCTAAACCCGGTGACACATTATTTTTTAGAGATTTTATAACTTCCAAAATTTCAGATTTTGAAAAAGGACGCCCTAATTCCTTCAGACCATCATTGTCCCTGTTTTCTTTTAAACAAGGCCCTAAAAACTGGTTAATCAGAAGTGACGATGGAGCAACCTTTGGTTCAAGATCCCTAAAATGCTCTTTAATAATTTCTCCCAATGCTGTGATAGAAAAAACCTTAGCATCACCTTGGAATAGAAATTCTAATGTTTCCTTCCTAATTGATTTACATAACTCGAAAGGGTCTCAAACACCGATTTTTAAATGATTCTGAATTAATGCTTGCAACGATTTTGCTCTGTCATACTGTCTCTTCTTCATGAGATTTTAACGTCAGCTATCTGTTCTGAAAAGTCACCTCTAGAAGAATTCGCACATGACAAAATATATTGGGCTATTCAGTCAAATATTATTTTTTAAGCCACCCAATGCAATCATTTTGGTTCCTGCCAAAACCCCAGATCTGATACAAAAGCCACTGACAATCTGGCATTCAAGATACAACAAATGAAATTAGAGACTATCTGTTCTTGAAGTATTGACACATTCAATTTCCATACAGTTTTATGACTAAAAAAATCCTGTTTTGCCCCAACCTTAATAAGTATCAGAGCGTGGTCTGAAAATTCCATAGGAATAATCTGTGGGCTATGGAAAGAAATTCTTTTAGATAGAAACAAATAATCAATCATAAAACTTTTCCCTTTTGTAAAAAAAGTGCCAAACGAACCTCCCTCCTTACTATCCATGCAATTTACCAGATCAGCTGTTTTTACAATATTATTAAGACATATCGAATCACAATAGATCTTCTTGCCTTGCTCTAATCTATCTTTACCTCTGTTCCCTTTTATAGTACCAATTAAAAATCCTCCCCAAAAAATTGGAATAGTAGTTATAAAAAGGGTTGAATGTCTGAAAATATGCTACCCTTCCAGCTCTCTCGACAAGGCTATAGATATTAATTAATCTGATCCGTATGAAAACCATCATCCGTTTAGAATTAATACCCTCCCTGGACAGACTTCTATCAATTTATATAACTAAAGTTAAAGGAGTTAAAAGAATTCCTATCCAGTAGCCCTATCTGCACCAAAGGACCAAAATGAGGGTCCCCCGGCCAATCCTCAGTGAATGCACTAGCTTGATTATTAGCAAACATCCACGTCTCCTGCAAAAACAAATAGAAACATGCAAATCAACTGCTATCAGAATACTGCACGCCTTTTCAGAGATTTTAACAAACTATGGGTATTTAAGGAAGCCCAAGTAATATCCATCATAGTTTACCAAGCAGAACAAACAACCCGAACTATTCTCATTTCTTTCTCCTCTTCTTTTTTCCCTTTTGTAATCATCCTTCTGTAATCTCCCTCCCTCTTGGACTGATATTTGGGAATCAGTATCCCATATCCATCTCGAATCTCCCAGGACAGTTCTCAAAAGGATTTTGGATTCAATACTTTCTACTTCTAACGGCACCAGAGTTTTCGCCGTCCTACTAGACCTCCGTAATGATGGGGGCTACTGAGGTGAAGTACACCTCACCCATCCTACTCTTCCCTTCCAATGCATCTGAATAACAGACCAGCTGAGAAGATTCAATCCTCCGTCTCCGCATCCTGCTGCTGAACCACTTTGTCTATCTTAATCCTCTTTCTTATTACCTCTATTCTGGTAAATTAATACCTCTTTAACCCCAGTGGAAACCTCATGCTGAGACACCCACCTGCATCTTGAGCTTGTTGGATCAGGAGATCAGAAACTCCACAAGCTTGCTTATTCTGGGCAGCCCTGGGATATTTCTTTAAAAGCATGATTTAGTTCTTCACAAGTCACATTTTAGGTGTTTGGAACAAAAAAAGTGATATGACCCACTTCACCACAATTATCACATTTTGGCTGGGTCACAAACATTAGATAAATGTGTTTGGATCCACATTTATAGCAGGCCCTAGGCTGCCCGCTGTAAAGCAGACCCCCTATCTCTTCCTAACATAAATGAATTAGGAATATGTTCCACCCTGACGCTGTTTCCTTAATTTCACCTTAAACTTCCACCCTCCTGTCCAGAATAATTCTGAATCCAAGATGGGATCTGGTTCATAATACTTCACACTTTTGTGCTAGCCAAAATTTAATATCTTCTACCTGAACCCCTCATTTCCAAACATCACTGTCCAAACTTTATCAAAGGTTTAGACAGAGGAATAACAAAAAGGTGTCCATAAAGGAGAAAACTTTACTTAGGTTGTACCTTTCCCAGAAAAGATCTAGTAAAAGCAGGTGAACAAGAAGCTGATATCAAAATTGTCCTCTCCTGAAATATTGATAAAGCAAATACATCTCTGGGAGAGAACTTCAGAGAGTCTTTAATTAATGTTCTACCAACATAACATCTGTTGGGTCTATCCTGCAAACCCCTTTATACGGATTCTTAGCATTTTCTCCTTGGTGCTCCTCTCTCTTACATTGAAAATAAGCTAGATAAAGGGTTTGTCAGGTTTCCCTCCACTACCTTCTGTATGTACTCAATAGTATGTACATCAACATTCTTATCCTGACATGCAGGCACAGCATCAGTCTTATTCCCACTACAAAGAACTGATCTGCCTTGCTATCTTTTTTAACAACAGCAATTTCAGAGGCAGGAATTGTCTCCTCCCCACCCTGCTTCCATGCAGGTGAGGCAGTTCACAATCCCAAACGTCTTCCCAGGAAGAATCAGGTGTCCACACTCCATGTTCTTTTCTGCTTCCAGCCTGCTGCAGATAAAGCAGCTTGGGGTGACCAGAGTTATCATGTTCCCCATTGACACTAAACTGTCAGGTACCCTTTTTTCCACACACAAGTCCCGTTTTTGAAAAGCCTTAAAGGTTTTATTATGATTTTTAAAGTTAAAGTCAGTCACTCCCTCTTGTGTCCATGACTAGTTTGATAAGTCACAGATCACACTTAGAAGCAGCCTTCTCCTTAGGTTTAAAGACAAATCCTGAGTCTTTAGATATGGGGATTGTAGGAAAAATAGTAGGCATAGTTTTAGTACTTACAGGTTGCGAGGGTGTAGAAGACGCACCATTACCCCTCACTCCTGCATCCTGCTCGTTCTTAGTAGTAGCCTGTCCCATCTCCACCTCAGACACCATTCTCAGTTCCCCGACCTCAGGATCCACTTCCCTCCGCTCTGCAGCAAGAATTCTTCTGGCGAGATCCGCTAACGTTGGGAGTGCTACTCTAACCTTGCCCTCCATCACTTCCACGTTGCCAGCTTCTCCTGCCGGTTTTAAAGGAAACACGTCATCCTGCACGCCGTCTGCTCAACGAGCGGAGTCCTCCACAAATACCGTCAAGCGAACCCCTCCCGAGAATTGATCCGCCTGCTGCTCTCTTCACAAAATAAGGCTCAAATCCCTGAAAGAAGCACTCCGCTTTGCAGAGAAAGTGCATACATTCTCCTCCAGACTGCTCTGCGCTCACCAGCCTCTCCACCTACGCCTGGACTAGACTGAGCCATGATTCACTCAGTCGCCACTCCACAATGCCCATACTCCCCCTCTGGCCACTGAAACAGCAGCACAGTAGGGGAATTTCCCCGGTGTCCTGGCCAAATTTCCCTCATTCACTCAAAATACCACCAACAGCTTAATCTGGTTCAAGGTCAGTTGGCATTCATCTGTATCCCCCTCCCCCAGGTCGTGCCTGAAAATAGGCAGGATTTGTCTAGTGCACTTACCCGGTCAACAAAAACTAAATAAATAAATGAGGCAGGGGTAGAAATTTTATGGAGAAGAGGGCTACATCTAAAAGTTGAATCCTCAGAGGGGGGCCTGCAGGGCAGATATGTCAGACTATCAGTAATTTCATATGGCAAATTACTCCATCTCGTAAATATCTATGCCCCGAATAACAATCAGGAGGATTTTTTTAAATTAGTGTTTAAAAAAATAACAGACCTCCCACCAGGCATATTAGTCTTGCAGGGGGGGACTTCAATACAACCCCTTGTCTGCAGACAGACCGATCTAGCCAGACCCCCTCCTCTTCTCAGGCTGCCTCTAAATCTCTTAATGCGCCAACAAAATAATTAGGATTAGTAGATATATGTCGGGCACATCATCCCCGGGGAAGGGACTTTACTTTTTTCTCAGCGGCCCAACGTTCATACTCTCGGATAGACCTATTTTTCACTCACACCACCTCTCTGCACTTGGTGGACGAATCCGATATACACAACATAACATTGTCGGATCACTCACCAATCTCAGTTCAACTATCAATAAGGCCAAAGGAAAAACAGACATTGTGGAGACTTAACGTCTCATTATTGAATAATAAGCCTTTTCTGAACAAACTAAAACAAACTATAGCAGACTTCACCACAGTCCATCAACCAACAGGATACTCTCTATCTCTTAGATGGGACACGCTTAAGGCGGTTCTGAGAGGAGAGGTCATTAGTTTTACTGCTTACCAAAAAAAATTATCACAACTCACACACTCCAAACTATTGCAGCAGCTAACAGAGTTAGAAGGGTTACATAAACAGGACCTAGGCAACACAAAGACCCAGGCAGAGCTACAGAAAGCTGAAAAGGCGTTACAGGTTTTTGAAAATAAGAAGGCGGAGGGTTGTTTAAGATTTACAAACCAAAAATGTCATGAGGTGGGGGGGAGGACCTCGAGGTTATTGGCCTTTAGGTTGAAAAAGGCGCAAGCTGAAAGGTACGTCCCCTATATCCTAGAACAAGGACCGACAGGACGTAAGCTCGTTTCCCCCACTGAAATAGCTCAACAATTCCAAAAATACTATAAAAATTTATACTTAGGAAATAAAACCCCCAGGGATACACAGGAAAATACCCAAGCCTTTCTGGCCACCCTTAAATTGCCCAGGTTACCCTCGAAGGTGATGACAGAATTGAATCTTCCCATTACCACTGAAGAAACCCTCAAAGTTATTCATCAGTTACCCTCCGGAAAATCCCCCTGCCCTGATAGGTTTAGTGGGGAAATATATAAATAACTGGCTAAACCGTTGGCTCCTCTGCTGACGGAGGTGTTTAATTTTTGTCTGGAGGAAGGTAGGGGTCTGGCTAGTTGGGAGCAATCTATAATTACAGTTATACCTAAGCAGAGGAAGGGGACCACCCAATGTGAAGGTTTTAGGCCCATAGCCTTACTCAATCAGGACCAAAAAATGTTCACTAAAATTTTGGCTACCCGTCTACAAAGGTACATAGAGCTGTTGGTCCATCCTGACCAGATGGGTTTTATTCCCCTTCATCGTATGTTTGACAACGTCAGATGACTCCTTAATACTGTGAGCTCCGGAGGCAGGAGGGGCAAACCTACCCTAGCACTTTTTATCGATGTGGAAAAAGCCTTTGATAGGCTGAATTGGGCCTATCTTTTTGAGGTCCTGAATAAAATGGGGTTTCAAGGTAACTTCCTTCAATGGATAAGAGTTTGTTATCAATATCCACAGGCCAGAGTGATGGTTAACGGGACCATCTCCCCTCCACTTAACATCACTGGGGGACCCGGCAGGGATGCCGTTTGTCTCCTCTGCTCTTTGCGCTTAGTATGGAGCCTCTGGCCCAGGTGGTTAGACAACACGCAGAGATTCAAGGCATAGATATTCAAAACTCCCCTCATAAGATCTCCCTGTACACGGATGATACTCTAATATTTATAGTTAACCCTCAAACTGCTATTCCACATCTTATGAAACTCCTGTCATCCTTCAGAGATATATCGGGCTTTAAGGTTAACACGCAGAAGTCTGAGGTATTACCGATAGGTCCAGCTCTGGATCCTGAAGTAAGGGCTAAAATCCCCTTCAAATGGGTCACTCACAAAACACGATATCTTGGGATTCAAACACCTATAAACCTTAATCAAATATATAAACATAATTATGAGGTCTTGGCTCAACAAGTCCGAGCAGACCTCCATAGGTGGTCTCTGCTTCCCCTAACACTCTCTAACATAGAAACATAGAAACATAGAAACATAGAAGTTGACGGCAGATAAGGACCGCAAGGCCCATCCAGTCTGCCCATTTCTTTTTCTACCTTATAAATGTGCCATCGGCCTTTGCTCTGTCAGTGACCTATCTATTCATAGTCATTTGTATTGCTCCCTTATGCCTATCCCATGCCTGTTTGAAGCCCTGCACTGTATTCATAGCCACCACTTCTTGTGGTAAGCCATTCCATGCATCTACCACCCTTTCTGTGAAAAAATTTCCCACATTCCCCTTAATCGGCCTCCCTCTAATCTCCATGTTGTGTCCTCTTGTCCTGCTATTTTTCTTATATTTAAACATGTTAGACTCTTTCACCTTGTTTATGCCCTTAAGGTGTTTAAATGTCTCGATCATATCACCTCTCTCCCTCCTTTGCTCAAGGTATACATATTGAGCTCCATTAATCTGTCCTCATATGTCTTCTGATGCAGTCCCTGCACCATTTTGGTTGCCCGCTTCTCTGGACTGCCTCAATTTGGTTAATGTCCTTGTGAAGGTGTGGCTCCAATACTGCACGCAGTACTCCAGATGGGGCTCTAACTAATGTCTTGTACAGAGGATTATTACCTCCTCTTACGACTTAGATACCCTACTAATACACCCTAACACCCCTAGCCTTACCTACTGCTTTAGAGGTCTGCTTGATGATTTTAGGTCATCAGTGATGATGATGCCCAAGTCTCTTTCTTCCTTTGTGACTGCTGGCAACTCCTCCCAGCCTATAAGTGGCTTCAGGGTTTCTCTTCCTATGTGCATGATTTTGCACTTCTTTGCATTAAATCCCAGTTGCCACTCTTCTGACCATTCTGCTAGTTTATCCAGATCTCTTCTCATTCTGCCCACCCCATCTGGATCATCTACTCTGTTGCAGATCTTGGTGTCATCTGCAAACAGACAAGCCTTACCCTCTAGTCCATCTGCGAGGTCACTAATGAAGATGTTGAATAGGACTGGCCCCAGGACTGATCCCTGAGGCACCCCACTTGTGACTTGCATCTCTTCTGACTGTATACCATTTACCACCACTCTCTGTTTTCTGCCAGTCAACCAGTTTGCCACCCAGTTGACCAACTTCTGACCCACCCCGAGCCTACCCAGCTTATTTATCAATCTTCTATGTGGAACAGTGTCAAAAGCTTTGCTGAAGTCAAGGTAGGCGACATCAACTGCTCCCCCTTGGTCCACCATTCTGGTTACCCAGTCAAAGAAATCTATGAGATTAGTTTGACAGGACCTTCCTTTTGTAAACCCATGCTGTCTTGGATCCTGTGCCCCTATGGATTCCAGGTGTTGCACTATCCTTTCCTAAGGAGTGCCTCCATAATCTGCCCACTACTGAGGTAAGACTGACCGGTCTGTAGTTCCCCGCCTCCTCCCTGCTACCACTCTTGTGGAGTGGGATCACATGAGCCCTTCTCCAGTCTTCTGGGACCTCTCCTGTGCTCAGAGACTCACTAAACAATTCTGCTAATGGCTCTGCTAGGTTCCTCCTTTAGCTCCTTAAGTACCCTGGGATGTATGCCATCAGGTCCCATTGCCTTATCCACCCCTGGAGCTAAGGCAAGCTCTTTGTAGGACCCTTTCTTTTGTGAAGGGAGTAGTGCTCACCTCCCCCCCCCTGTGTCCATGATGCTGAGCTGTGGGCCCTGCCCTACCTTCTCTTCAGTAAATACTGAGCAAAAGTATCTATTTAGGATAGATGCCTTTACAGGGTCCTCCTCCTCACATGCTCCCTTTTCTCCATTAAGCTTAGCAATACCCCCTCTGGACTTTCTCCTTTCACTAATGTATCTATAGAAAGTCTTGTCACCTTCTTTTACTGTTCGTGCTAGTGTTTCCTCAGTTTGGGACTTTGCCTGCCTTACTGCCTTACCTGCTTCCCTTAGGGCAGTTTGGTATGCCTCCTATCTTCATCCCGCTGTGTTCCCTTATATTTTCTGAAGGCCAGCCTTTTGGCTCTGACCTTTTCTGCTACTGTATTTGAGAACCAAAGTGGTTTCTTCTTCTTTTACTTCCTTTTCTGTCTAACACCATGGGATGTTGCTTCAAGTATTGTATACTTAACGCCCACTTTGCCTGTACCTTCTCACCTGTGTTTCTTTTGCCAGGGCTAGCTTAACTCTGTTGGCCATCTTATCAAAGTCAGCTCCTCTGAAGTCCCATATTTTTGCTTTGGAATGGGATGATTTAGATGTAGTAGCCAAATTGAACCATACCATGTGATGGTCACTGGCCTCAGGTGACCTTCTACCTGGAGATCTGTGATCCCTTCTTTGTTAGTCAGTACTAGATCTAGGATAGCCCTGTCTCTTGTGGGTTGCTGTACCAGTTGTTTGAGGCCCTCCCCTGCAGGGAATCCACTATGAGTCTAGTTCTGGCAGATGTTCCTGCTGGTATTGACCAATCTGTATCTGGCATGTTGAAGTCTCCCATTATCAGAACCTCCCTTTAGCTGTCATGTTTTGTATATCTTCTAACAGTAATGTGTCTATGTCTCCTCTGGTCTGGGGGCCTGTAGACAACCCCAGTTCTTATGGCTGTCCCATTTCTGTTTCCAGGGTGACCCACAGTTCTTCTGGCTCCTTATGTGTATTCTGAATTTCTGTAGCTTTGATATTTTCATTAACATACAGGGCCACCCTCCCCTTTGTTCTCGGTCTCTTCTGAACAATACATAGTCAGGTACTGAAGTCTCCCAAGTGGTTACTGCAACCACGTCTCACTAATTGCTACTATGTCCAGTTTAGCCTCTGACATTATTGCCTGCAGGTCTGGGATCTTATTCCCAGGCTGTGAGCATTTGTGTACATGATTTTCCATTGGCCAGATTTTGGTGTGTTAGTTGTTGGGTGAAGTTTGGCATTACCCTGTGCATCGTATGGGGAGACAAACCTTTTTCTTACCTGGTGATGCAAATGAACGGCAAACACGCTGAATTCCTGTTTGACCACTAGCTGAGGGGAGGTGTTCTTCCCATTTGACGTATGGGTGCTGCACCCTCTCCCATTTGCTAGTTTAAATATTCTGCAAAGACGCCAAACTTCTGCCCCAATGCACTGACTCCTCTTTAGTCAGATGCAGTCCATCAAATTTAAAGAACTTCGCCCCAGAACTGTTGCCAGTTCCCACAAATCTGTGTCCTTTTCATGGCACCAGTCCTTGAGCCACGTGTTTAGCTCCCCTATCTCCCTTCTCTGACCTTCGTCCATCTGCTCCCTTCTCCCAGACTGGCAGGATCTCAGAGAAGGAGATGCTGGACCAAATAGATGATGTTTGTCACCCAGCCTAGTCAGGTGTTCCTTGGTCTCCACAACTGACCGGCTGGCGAGATCATTAGTCCCTATGTGTACTAGACATCAATGTTTTCTCCTGCTTTGTGAACAATTTTAGCAATGCGGTCAGTGTCTCTCCATGCTGATGTACCTTGGAGACATCTGACCATCACCCTGGCTGGAGATGGTATCAATCCCCTAATCATGGAGTCTCCTATGATCAGAAGTTTTTGGATTTCCTTTGTGCTTTGTTTAGTTTTGGTTCCTGATTTGGGTGAGTATTGTTGTGCTAGCTCCTGTGCCTACAGTGTCCTGCTGCAGTGTCTTCTGCCTCTTTATTTGATTTCAGAGATAGAGGCAGATACCTGTTTGTAGTGTTTATATGGTTTTTGGAGGTAATGTGTTGGAGAGTAGAGAGTGATGGGGCACCTGATTTTACTCCTCCTAACCACCTGCCAACCTCCTGGACCAACTACCCTCTGCAGTCGAGGTTTTTCTGTTGGATGCTGGGGAAATGGCGTGGTGGTTCTTATAATGTATTTCCTCTTCAATATGAAATTTGAGGCGTGCAATCTCTGCCCATGCTGCCTGGAGCTGAGACCTAAGATCTCCAAAGGCCCAGCATGTGACAGTGTCCTAAATCTTGTAAGACTGTCCTTCTGAAAATTGTTCCACAGTACCTGCAGTTAATGAAATCCATTCCAAATAAGTTGCTGGGTTTGTAACCTAGTCAGAGTAATTAGAAAAAAAAAAATGCAAGTAATGGTTTAATTGTGCTTTGTTTAACTTGTTATAACAAGTTAAATTACTAGTGCCCTGTAAATGAGATCACCTTGTGGAGGCCCCACTGATCCGCCCCTTCCTGCTCTGCCACAGGAAATGTCACAACTGTGGTACCCTATAAAAGGAGTGTAGGTGGTGGTTGTTGGCCCTTCCCCTGCCTAAAAAGAAGAACCACGGACGAAAGAACAAGGAGGTAAGAGCAGAAACAATCAGTCAACAACAAATGCAGTAACCCTGAAAGCTTATCCTAATGTTAGATAAAACTGTAAAACCTGTAAAGCACCACCTGTAATAATTTCAGAGAAGATATACCCTGTAAGAAACACTTTGCTCCAGAGAAAAATAAAGCAGTAACAGAAGATATACCTTGCAAAAGACAATTTGACTCAGAAGATTACAGCAGTAATCTGTTAGCACACACCTGTAGGCACACCTTGTAATAATGCAGAAGAAGGTATACCAGCAACAACAATTTGAATCAGAGAAAAAATAAAGCAATGAAATGTTAGCAACAAACAGTAGCAATCCCTGTGAGTAAAAAAACAGACTAGAAGCGATCAAAATGAATATTTTACCCAGGTATCTTTTCCTATTTTCTAATCTCCCTATTCAGGTCCCAAATAAGGACTGGAAGGACCTTAGGAAAAAACTATCAGATTTCATATGGCTTGGTAAAAGGCCGAGAATTAGATGGGAAATATTACTTGAGGAGAAGGGCAAGGGAGGAATGGGCCTTCCAAACTTTCTTAAATATTATCTGGCTGCTCAGGTGCTCCCGGTCATTAAAATGCTGAAAACAGGTAGGCATCACGGCTGGTTGGAAATAGAGGAGAGGGATAGTGAACCTACCCCCCCCTTAAATATTCTTCCGTGGAGGACCCTGCCGAAAGATCTGAAAAATATTCATAATGTGTTTACCCGGCATACAATGTCTCAATGGCTGGAAGGCAGGCTGAACTGGGAAATAATTCACCCAATTTGGGAATATTTACCACTATCATCTCTTCCAGGATTCCCGGTCTCAGCTGGGGACCCTTGTTTCTTTAGATGGGTTACTTTAGGCCTGAAATACCCCAAGCAGTTTGTAGATGGGGATCAGTTGAAATCCTTTTCTCAAATGTAAGCTGAGTTCGATCTGGGTAATGCTGACCTTTTTTAGATATTATCAATGCTCTCATTATATTTCCAATACAATTGGTCTCGCTGAGGTATCTCAGAGACCCGCTGCCCCTAATATACTGACCTATCAGAAAAGTATTTCAGGGGACACTAGGTCATTCATCTCACACATTTACAGAATACTGATGGAAGATAAGGGGATGGTGGCAGTACAGAGGGTGGAGGGGAGGTGGGAATCAGAGGTAAACCTCTCTCTTACAGAGCAGGAGTGGAAAAGCATCTGGCAAGGGGTACATAAAACCACCAACTCACCCTCAAGGAGGGAATTCAGATGGAAAATCAACATCCATTTTTTCAAAACCCCAACAATATCTGCACATTATAATAAGCTCTTCTCTAACAAATGCTGGAGAGGTTGTGACTCCTTAGGGTCACACTACCATATCTTTTGGGATTGCCCCAAAATTACCCTGTTCTAGAGCAACATTGTTGAGGAGGTGACCTCAATCTTATCCCTCCTTACTCCACTAAAATTTGAAAATATGGTGCTGGGGCTCCCCCCAGAGGAAATCAAGAGCTATGCAGGAAAATACCTCTTTTACATTCTGACTGGAGCAGCCCTCAAAATAATTATGCAGAGCTGGACTCTGATACCCTCCCCTTCCTTGCAAGCCTGGCTTAGAAATATAGAAACAATTCGAGGAATGGAGGCTATCACGGCCCAATTAAGGCTATCCACAGACAAATTTAATACAAGATGGCTACCCTTTTTTGAATATAAGGAAAGAAAAGAGGGAATTTCAATCCTGGAACAGCTCATCCAGAGCTAATCTGACGTGGTTGGAGGTTAAAGTAGGACCAGTAGTTCTGTACCTGGTGGGCAGGGGTTATGGCCCAGGCAGATACCATTCCTTGGAGTGAAGGAAGGGGTCGTATGAGGGAGGGGAGAGGGAGGGTCCCATCATGGTCTAGCTGAGGGAGGCTGCTTTTAATTGGTAGGACCTAAGGAAAGGTGCATGATAGATCCACCCTTGACTTCCCCTGACATCTAAGATAAATGAAACAAGGACTTACTCACTTTTTGCTTTTTCTTCTTTTTATTAATGTGTAAGATTTATGCACAGTTTTAAGAGACGTTAATTTCTATTTACTTGATATTTTCTTGGAATGTCTCTCAGATATTAATTTTTTAGGGCTTTAAGAGCCGATCTGGGAACTTAACTGCAAAATATGATAGGGAGTGGTGTTCTTTAGTTTTCTCTACTTGTGTAGAACTCTCCATCATGATTTGGCTAGAAGTGATGGAATTGTTTAATACCCAGATAAAAATGTCAAAGAATGTAATCCAGGTCCATCTTGCAAATGAGCTGTGTTCAATGATGTTCGCCTGGATAAATAAAGATTTGATTGATTGATTGATGTAAGAAAAAGCTCATGACGTGTATATCTGAATGTATGATCTTGGAGACCCGTGTATTAATTCATGTAGATAGATGGTTTCTTTGAACTCAAATAAAATAAATGAAAGTTCAAAAAAAAAAAAGAAACAGCTCTCAGACTGGCAGCTGACATATCTATCTCTATCCCCACACTACATCATCAGTATTGTGATCTCACTGGTAGTGACATTGCAGGTGACTGACCAGGCAGCTACTGAGTGGCTGTTTCTAAGCAGCAGTGATGTCACAGTCAGTAAGGTCACAATGCTGATTATGTGTTGGGGGGGAGAAAGACAGATATAACAGCTGCCAGGTACAGTGTTGTCCCGCACATCACACCTAATAACATCGGGTAAACAATCTTCTAATTAACTAAAGGGAAAAACAAAATTGCCTCCGGCATAAAGGTTAAGGTTCACTGCTTTTAAAAACTGAATATTATTTTAATATTTATTAATTTAATTAACTTAATATTAATTATTTTATTAGCTTAATCTGGTTCAAGGTCAGTTGACATTCATCTGTATCCCCTTCCCCCCCCGAGTCATGCCTGAAAACAGGCAAGAATTTGTCTAGCGCACTTATCCAGTCAACAAAAACTAAATAAATAAATACATTTTTAGGCAGTATACTACAGTAGCTCTTTAAAGGTAATTTTGCAGGCATTTCTGAGTCTCCTATAGTTTTGCCAATCAGTGGTTAGGCCTTTAGAATTAAAACCAGTATTTAAAAGCAGCTTGTATGGAAAGAACAACTTACAAGTTCAGCACAGGTCTCCTTTAAGGATGTGAGTACAAACTCGCTTGCAGGAGCTAGTGAGGAGCCATCACCAGAATTCTGAACAAGTCAGATCTTAGACAGAGAGGGGATTTTGAAAGGCCTAATAGAAAAGGGAGTCACAGGAATCCCAAAGAGAGGAGATAAAGGAATGGATAAATGTTTCAGCAGAAGCTTGGGCAAGGTACTGCCAAAAAGTCAAGTAATATTCTCAGTTGTTCTTTCCTGTTTGCCCGTTTAGGTGTCCAGGTCATAACTAAAAATAGGTTATGTCAGCTAGTGCACTCACCAAGAAACAAAAGCATGAATAAGGAACTCAATAAATAACATTTATGAAGATGATAAAAGGCAGTTCTACAAAGCTTGGAAGTATAGGGAGCAAAGATAGCTGCAGGGTGAAGACTGGTTCCAAGATTAATTTAAAAAATAAAATACAATGTAACTTTGTTTTATATAGCAACCAAGAGATAAAAATACTCTCTGTGGAATATATTCGTTCTGTTTGCCCATTGTTTGTAATTGTATGTGTAGCATGTGTGCTGTAAAGCTTTAGCAAATAGACTGCTGGGGACAGCTTTTCAAAACATTGTCAGCAGCAAAGTGATTGCACCCCGTTTGCCCGGGGGTTGCGCCTGAGTGCAATATTCAAAGGGATCAGCTGAGCACACTAAAATACTTAGCGTGCAAGCAAAAAAATAATGTATGCAGTGGGCAAAGGGGGAGTGGGGACATGAATTCTGGCACAGCACAATATTCAGCCTGGTAGCACTGTACAAAGGGAATAGCGCTGACCACCTTGTGCTGTGCAATTACCATCGAGAAGAAGCCAGACTTACTCTAGGCAACCCTAGCGACCAGTGGAGCCACTGCAGCTAATAACAACGTTGGCAGTTGGGAGGGCACACCTGCTCACTGGTGTCTTTTGGCACCCCCGCCCTCCAATCGCTTGTCATAGTTACCTGCAAGAAGTACTTGGTGTCTAGTGCCCCCCACACTGCCTACACTAGGTACACCACCCTGGCAACACCCCTTGCCATAATCTCTGGTGCCATGAGGAGAGCATATGGTGATACAGTGACTGGCACAGCCCTCCTCTTAACCACCTCAGCCAACTGCCATATGCAGTGCCTCTCTTTACAGTATGCAGAATGCATGCACACTGTCATTGCATATGGTAGCTGGCTGAGGTGGTGAGAGGAGGGCTGTGCTGGTAGCTGTATGGGCTCCCTGTGGTGCCAGAGATTATGGTAAGGGGGAGTAGCATGGTGATGTACTCAGTGTGGGTGGTGTGGAGGGGGCATTAGATGGCAGGGACTTGTTGTAGGTAACTACAGTGAGTGACTGAACACCAGGGAAGGACATCTGTCTACCAGGGCCAGGGATTAGAAGGTGGGGAACCACTAGACACCAGGAAGAAATTGATTTTAATGGGGGCGGGGATCAGTGGGCGGCTGGACCACTAGACACCAGGGAAAAATTAATGTTTTTGTTTGTTTGTTGGCTGGCTTCCAGTTGGTCCACCATCTCTACCACCTCACTCCATCCCCTGGGATTTGCCTGCACCACCAAAGTGCTCCCTGGACTATACCCCCAGGGTAGAGCCATTGGGGAACACCCTTCACTACTCGCTGAACGGTGCCATGTGAAGATCCAGTGGTGGAGTGCCTCGGCCAGTTGCATGGGGCTCAGTGTGGGAGGCGGATGTCCTCCATGCCTCAGCCACTTTTTTCCCCATTTTGTGGGAGGTGTGGTCTGCAGTGACATGTTGGTGCAATGTGCCAACCTCTGCCACACCTCCTGGAACCTGCAAGCCACAGCTGTGACATCCCTGGCCTCCACCAGGGGTCAATCAAGCACCAAGTGTGATCCCAGCCTCCCCCTGGGAGGAGGAAAACAGTCCATCAGACACTCAATTCTCCTCCTCCCAACTGGCCCTCCAACTCTCAGGCTCGCATCTGAACCTGGGTTGTTAGCATCGCAGGTGGAAATCCAACCAGAGCACTGGCAGGCTGGCTGGGAAAAACTGATTTTAATGAGGACAGGGATCAAAGGGTGGGGGTAACCACTGTACATCAGGGAAACTGGCAATTTCAACAGAGACAGAGATTGGGGGGGGGGGGAGACCACTAGACACCAGGAAAAAAAATGTATTTTAACAGGAACAGGGATCGGGGGATGGAGGGACCACCAAATACCAGGGAAACAGGTAATTTCAGAGGGGATGGGGATCATGGGACAGGGGGACCACTGGACACAGGGACACAAGTAATTTCAGTGGGGATGGGTATCGGAGTGGGTGAGACCAGACACAGGAGGGGCACAAACCTACTGCTGCTTCTCATGCAAATGGGCCCATAATGGGCATGCACATGGCCCCTTAGCGTCTTGCGTGCCCAATGGTGCTCACTTGCATGGTGCCGGTTGAATGTCGCACCAGGGGCTCACAGCGCAATCTGGTCTGGAGGTGCTGTTCTCTGCACTTCCAGGGTCCATGTTGGGGCAGTGATACTTGACTTAGTGCTGCAATGACATGCCCCTATATTCAGTAGATTAGTACCTATCTGCTATCCAGCTGAATATAGCATCCTGGGGGTCATGGGCAATGGGCAAGTGCAGGACAAACCTTTGTGCTCTGCTTTGCTCCTTTTCCGGTATCGGGCCCCTGATCTCTAGAATTGGTGAAATGTTCACAAAGTGTTTATAGTATTGTGCATTCTTGGAAATATTTTGCAAAGCCATGCAAACAACTATTGTAAATTACAGAGCTTTGCCAAGTATATGCAGTATTACTGTTCCTGTAGATTGTGTAACTGTAAGTAGACTATATTTAGCAAACTGTTAAAAAAAGATATATATATGCGATGGAATCATACAGTGCGTAAGGCAAAGTAATGGCAAATACATTGCAAAAAAATATTTGTTTTTCAAATTATATTCAACCAGGTAGCAATCAGTCAGGATATTACGTAAGCAATAAGGCACGATGGAGTGTGTATAAAACATATTTTCCCACACAGCCAGGGTCATGGTGAAGCACGAGGTTGAAGGCCAAGTGCCTTCAGCCACTGGATATACGGTAAAATATGTTTAATACAGACCCCAGAGTGTTTTATTGCACTTATAAAATGACCCCTTACACTCTAAATGTAAAAAAAAAACAAAGAACATGCTGTACAATTAATAAATACATTTTATTTAATGAAATATTCTTGCACAGAATAGTACCATCAAAGAATGGAAGTGGAGGGTGAGGAAGAAAATAAGTACTTGTCAGGATAAATAAATGAAAAAAAATGGATTGCACCCCAGGTGGCACTTCATTGCTATTTTCTTGAGGGCTTTGCAAAACAATAAAATCACTTGCCATTTCCTACAGTGTAAAAGTTGACCTGCCCATTGAAATGCATGGGAGCATTGAAAATTAAGTGCCCATGGTGAAATGACTAGAGCTGTTAATGGGTGGCACTGTGGCACTGTTCACCGCTGTTGCTGCTAAAGGGCTGCCGATCTAGATGTTTGCTGCTGATCTTCGTTGTTTCTGCCAAGCATAGTGCTCCACTTCTTGTAATCCACAGAGAATGCTCCCCAATATGACCAGAGACTTGCCTCGCATCGGTGCCCGGTAACGGACATCACTTCACGGCTCTGTAAGCCAGCTTCAGAGAGGGGCCAGACAGCAGTGGTGCAGACTGAATGGTTTGTGTAGATTTTCAACAGGCTGGTCCCCTTGCTCATCTGAGACATCATGGATGCAAGGTAGTTAATTCTCAATGATTGACTTGTGTACCAGATCGGTGTGGATTCTATGAAGCTTGGTGCTAGTCTTCTCAGGTGGCAGTAAAAGGCAGGAGCATTGGCAGGGAGTTTACCCAAGTATTTTTTTAGGCTTGCAAATCGGCATTTAGGGGATCCAGGCTCAGCGTAGATGAACCCTCGGTTAAACTCCTTATTGATTTCTGACAGTTCATTGTCGTTCTTGGTTATTTCATTAAATGAGACGATGTTGTACTCCTCCCCATTCTCATCAGATTTAAACTCAAAATTATTAACTGTAAGCTGATGGAGACCCTCTCTGCCCTGCCTGGCCAAATTCAACTAAATATCCAGCCACACTTTATGCTGGAGGCCAGGTGGGGTGTCCATGAACATAATGGGCAACTTTTTCAAAATGTCCAGATCGACTTGAAATGGCCGGGTGATGTTTGGAGGTGTCCTTCTGCACCCTTCTGTACCTCTTAGTCGCCAAGAGGGAAACATTATTGCTAGTAGCAAATGAAGGATCAGACAGTATATTTACTTTTCTCCCTATGCCAACAGAGTTAAGAGCCAGATTAAGGCAACCTGGGGCCCTAGGCCCAAGAAAAATTTGGGGCCCCCCTCACCTCAACCATGACCCTTCACCACGACTGTGTCCCTTTGCTGTGACCGCACCCCTTGGCCATTGCATGTCAGTTACTGAAACTTGAAGAAAAACAGAAACATAGTAACACAGAAGTTGGCAGAGAAGGACCTCTTAGCCCATCTAGTCTGCCCTATTTTCCCTACCTACTGTGCCACCGCAGACCCTACTCACTCTTTAGTCTTCACTGCTCCGCCTTATTTCTAAGGTCCCTTTTGTGCCTATCCCATGCATGCTTAAATCCTATCACCATTTTAGCACTCACCACCTCCACTGGGAGGCTGTCCCAGGTGTTCACCACCCTTTCCATGAAGAAGTATTTCCTCGCATCTCCTTTGAGTCTTCCCCCTCCAGTTTCATAACATGACCCCTTGCCCTTAAGCATCTTTTTCTATGTAAAATGCTACCTTCATGGAATTTTTTAATACCTGTAAGGTATTTGTACATTTCTGTCATGCCCTCCTCCCCTTCCCTACTTTTCTCTAGAGAGTACGTATTTAATTCCTTGAGTCTTTCCTCATAGGGCTTCTAATGCAGGCAATGCACCATTTTGGGTGCCCTCTTCTATACTGCCTCCACCCTATCTATGTCCTTCCGGAGATGGGACCTCCCAAATTGGACACAGTACTCAAGGTGGGACCTCATCATTGATCTATACAGGAATACCATTACCTCCATCTTTCTGCAGGTTATGCCCCTCCCTGTAGTCTTACTGTCCCTCAAAAGTGGCATAAAACATAAATAACCTAACTAAAATGCTTCAAAATTAATGAAACTAAAAATATCAGTATGGAAAAATAACAATAGTCTGAGTTTTGATCATTTAGAGAACATAATTACTAATTGGCCTGGTAAAAACATTTTTGGATGTGAATTGTCATGATGTGCACTTCTCCAAAGCCCCCCAAAATAAAACACACATGTATGTGCTTGCAGTCGGGGTGTTATCATTGTTTCCTGTCAGGTAAGGCCCAGAAAAGTGTAGCACTCTACAGTAACCCCTTGGACCATATAACCACATATAGTGCTGTGAACTTGAATACAAAATAAATGTTTTGAAATTTCATCTACAGTTGTTTGAATGTTTTCAACTGTTACTGCAGAGTGCTACACTGTTCTGGAACTTGTTAAGCATTTGGGCTGGCCGCCTATTTGTGTGCGCACCACCTTACCCTGGCAAGTCGCAGCAGTTGCTTCTTTGGACTTTGTCCTGTCAGGTATTATGAACCAGGATGTGGAGCTTTTGTGGGGTGGGACAAAGACCCATCTCTAAAAGAGGCTAGGTCCTCAAGTGGTGTAGGAATTAAGTTGGTAGTTTACTAGAGGAGTCATGAACTTTAGAGATTATATTTCAAAGTGAGTGATTGGTGGAAGAAATCATTCCCAGGATCAAAAATTTCTGTTATTGATAAGTAGGCCAGGATCAATAAATGACAAGATTTATTGATGAGATCCTAGAAATACATTCATTTTTAGTCACCCTGAAAACAGAGCTATATCAAGGTCAAATATGTTCATTTTTAGTCACCCTGAAAACAGAGCTATATCAAGGTCAAAATTTCAATATGAGTGAGATGAGGGACTTAAACAAAACAGTACCATTTTTAATTATACCACTGAAATGCATTGTAGAGTTCTCAGTTTTAGGAAAGAGATAAAATATAAAGCACACCCATTGGATAGTACTGTTAATCTATTATATTTAAGAGTAAGACTTGATTCTTAGTGGGGATTGTAAGTGTGGTTGGGAGACAAAGCAAAGGAAATGGGTCTGTTCACACCTTAAAGGTCAGCCTGGGCAGGGCCCCTTAAATCATCATCTGCACTTAACGCCTAATCAGGGAGGCGAGAGTCCTGTCACCGTTCATCCCCAGTCTTGCTCAGATTACTCAGTGGCTGATCCTTTACAAAACAAAAGAAATGCAGCTCAGGCAAAAAGAAGAGTGTATAATAGTAAATATATGTTGGGGATTGCTGGGGGGCCCCTGGCAGGCTTGGGCCCTAGGCCTGTGCCTATGTTGCCAATGCCTTAATCTGGCATTTAATGCAGAACGTAGGCTGCAGTAGCTGCTAATTGTCTATTCTTTGCCATCACTGTTTCTAACTTCTGCATAAAAGTATCTGAAAATGTCATTCAGTTCCTCAAAAGTAGCTGTTTTAAAATTGGTTTGCTTCTGTTTAGCTGCCAGCCAGTTGTTAAAGACTCTGATTGCCCAGGCACTGTTTTTTTTTAATTTTTTTCATTTTAGCATCTTCTGTCTCATTTACTGCTTCAGCTGTTAAAGCCAGATGTCTGCTAGTAGTACCAATGTTTGTAGCAACCAAATTTTTCTGATTACTCACTGTGGCAGCCTGAAATTGTGCGCCATCTTCTAACTCCCCTTCCTCAGACAGCCTGAAATGTCTTCACTCTTTTCATCAGTTATACTGATGTTAAATGACAAGAGATGGTGAAAACAAGTTAAAGAGACCCACAATGAAAAAGCTTTTCACCATACCTATTGGTGCCTTGCCCCCAGAGGATTCCAATAAAGTAATGATGTCTGCAAAGTTTAAACTAATTAAAAAGCTGAATCACTTGTAAAAATGTAAAAACTGGGTCCCAAGGACATCCCATTTTTTTTGCTGCCACCCCAGTTCTGTCCCCGCTCACTAGCCTGATGGCCGAGATGCCAGTGAGGAGGCGCTGGTAGCGCTCAATGTTGCAATGGACAGCAGCTTTTCTATGTATTTTAAATGATATAGTGGCCACTTGGCAATGGAATGAGTTGACGGTGCCCACGCTTCATTGCCAAATGGCCACTATATCATTTAAAATACATAGAAAAGCTGCCACCCATTGCAATTAATGGAGCGCGCCCCATGCGCTCACTGGCATCTTATCATCCTGCTAGTTAGCGCGAGGGCGGAGCTGGGGCTGCAGTAAAAAAACAGGAAGTCCTTGGGACCCAGTTTTTACATTTTTTCAAGTGTTTCAGCTTTGTAATTAGTTTAAACTTTGCAGACATCATTACTTTTTTGGGATCCTCTGGCAGCAAGGCACCGATAGGTATTGTGCAGGGGCTGACTGTGTTAGCTTGGTGAGTCTCTTTAAGTGGGTAAATAAAAATGGCTACCAACTGAAATGCCAGTGTTCCAAATGCCCATTGATCATAGTTACGGACGCTTCACTGTTGATCAGAACTACTTTTTTGCCATGTATAAAATATATTTTATACATGGCCCAGAGCCAATCCAATTGCAGGATTTAGACATGCTATTTTATAAATAGCTGGTCTTTAAGCAATAAGGCACAACAGGGTGTGGGTTATTGGGGATTTACTCACGTCTTGTGTGGTGTGTCACGAGGCATAGCCGAGTGACTTAACCACACAAGAAGTGGGTAAATCACCCAATAACTCAAACCCTGGAGTGCCTTATTGCAATTATACAATGGACCCATGTGTAAAATAAATTTAAAATGTGTTTAATTATGTTTTTTATAAATTCCATTCCTTAGCCATGGGTTATGCAGGATTTACCCACAATCATATGATATGTTTTGGCCAATGAGGTTACAGGATTGTCACACACCATTATATAAAGCATAGCAACATTCTGCACATCCAAAAGGGTAATGCTAACCATTTTCCAAAATGTATAGCACTAGACAGCTGAACAGTTTTAAATGTTTTCACACATTCAAAACATTTTTAATTTTGATAATCAATCTTTGCCAAGTGCTCTGTATTTTTACAGTAGATTAGCATTTTCACATGCAAAACTGCTGATCAATTTTTATAGCTTATTTAATTCCCTGTCTATATATGTACTGTAATTATATGCTTTTTAAATTACACTTTTTACTGATGAAATCATTCACATCAGTTTAAACTGTATGGCATCTTTGTTTTTCCACTGTTAAAACAGACTAATTTCAAATCATATTATCACAGGATAAAATAATATGAAGCCCCTTGAAGGTTAGCACTACACAAACCAGGGCAACCCATATTTGAGTCAATACTGTATGATCTACACACTGTAATATGTAAAGTACATAAAGGTCAATTTTGTAACCAGAGAACAAGTATGGTGTCACTCACTTACTGTCAGTCAAAAAAGTAATAACAGGGCCATCCCATGGCCCAAGGGAAGCGCCAGCTATTTCTGTGCCAGTGATCTGGGTTTGGGAGGGACTCAGAGTGGTGGCAATTGGATGGCTAGCAGGGGAATATGCTACCACTGGCACTACATCACAGCCTGGGGGCTGGAGCCAGCACATTCTGCCACACAACAGTACCTGCTGGTTGGACAGGGAGCTTGGTCGCCCAGAAAGTGCATGCTGCCTGCCAACAAGGAAAGAAGTAATTGTGCATGATGCTGTGGGCAACAGGGGCTGGGACAAAAACAGGAGGAAAACTGGTGCTCATCTAGATGATGGTGGCACCTGCACTACTTGCTCCTCTCTCATGACTAGACTGTGTCCCATTGTGGGAGGTGGGCACCACTGCTTCTCCTCTGGCTCCACTACGGGAGGGGGGGATCTGCGAAAACACCTTGCAGAAGAGCTCAGCAGTGATGAGGCTGGGTGGTGGCCTGAAGGGGGCTAGCCTGCTGAAGGAACAAAAATGATGGAAAAACAACAATGGCCTGCTCTCAGGCACAGTGGTAGAAATACTCTCATGACATCAGCTACCCAGGTTCAGTAATAAGCTCAAGTCAGCAGCAGCTAGAAGAGATGGTCCCAAAGGACAATCACTCCAGAGAGTGAAGGTCACTTCCTCTGCTATACTGCTGCCACCTGGGTGACCTTGGGCAGAAGCGCAGCAGAGACACGAAGGGAAGAAGGACATCTGCTGGGCTTGCAGCTGCCATGCAGACATGTTTACTTCCACACTGAGTCCTGTTGCATGTGGACATTCGAGGGTCAGACTACAACATAGAAAATGTCCCCAATTGGGGGGGGGGCCTGCTACCACTGTGATAAGATGTGCTTCAGTGAAGCCCCTGAGCAGTGGCAAATGTTAAAGCTAAAAAATCTAATACTTTGATAAACTTTGTGCTTACAATTGCTGGACAGTTTGATTGTGAGGGGACAGTTTATGATAGTTTGGTGTGAATGAATCCTGATTCAAGCAAAGAAGGCAACACTAAGATACGCTGCACTCCTGAGAGGCTCTGAATTAGAGACAGTATTACTCATTATTACTCGGTTACTGAAGGTGGAAAAGGCCAAAGCCCATTGAGACCACCTTCTCCGCACCTGTGTGGTGTATGTTATTTCCCGATACCAATCAAATAAATATCTAGGGCTTTTTTAAAAGGTTCAAATGAATTAATATTGACCAAGTATGATGGCAAGGAGTTCCACTGTTTGCATGCTCTAATAGTGAAAAAGTTCTCTCTTTTATTTGTTTTAACCTTAGGTACTTTGAGCTGCCCCCCTTCCAATTGCCAGAGGAGTCCCTCAAGGCTCCATCCTAGGACCAATCCTTTTTTCCCCTGTACATCAACAACCCTGACTCCCACATAAAGAACTCTAGCATACATTTCTTTGTGGACTATATGGTTTTGTACGCATCAGGCTCGTCCTTAACTGAAGTCAGGGAAGCACTCCAAGCTGACTTTATCCAGTTAGAAAGCAACCTTATCAATGCCAAGCTTCTTTAAATGCCAAAAAACAAGACATTGATTTTCTCGAGACTTGCCTTGTCTGGTGCCCTACCTACCCCACCTAAAAACTTATAGTTACCTTCCTAGGTGAACCCTTGGAAGTCGTCATCTAAATTTAAATATCTAGGTATGTGGATAGACAACAAGCTTTCCTTCAATGACCACATCAAGGATCTATCAAAGAGGCTTAAAGCACACTTGGGTTTCTTCTTTAGAAATAGGACCCTCTTTTCTCTCGCGACCCACAAAAGACTTGTCCAAAGCAACATTCCTTCCCTTGCTTGACTACGGAGACATTATCTTTATCTCCTCCCCAACCTTGAGCCTATCTAAACTGGACATACTCTATCACCATGCTCTTCACTTCATTACTAACTCTGCATACAGGACCCACCACTGTGATCTTTATGCAGCAGTTGGGTGGACCTCTCTTGCCACCAGATGCCTCCTGCATGCTGGCATTTGGACCCTCAAATTACTACTCCACAAACTGCCTGTCTATTTAACGCCTCTCATACACATCTCAAGATACTACTCCCTAAGGAAATCCGATCTTATCCTACTAGATGTTCCCAGGACACGTACCACAGCTGGCCAAAGAGCTGTCTCATATGCCCTCCCAAACATTTGGAACCAACTACAAGCCTTGCTGAAGCTAACCAGCATCGTATCAATTAACTCCTACAAAACACTAGCTATCTCTAAATTAAAAGACATATGTAGATGCTACAAGGCCCCCAACGCCAAGTCAACTTCCTAGGTACCAACTGGCCCTCTACTTATCAAGCTGAAATGTGTTGCATAATTTAGGGCAAGGTTAAAGCTGGAATGTACTGCATATATAGCATAAGGACTTCTATTGTGTATACCTCTTGTACTATATTTTTTTTCTTTGTTGCTCTACATTTTATATCTCCTGTCTATGTAATTGTGAACTGTATGTGTATGCCTCAGGTCCTCCTTGTGAATGAGCTTGCTCAACGGAGTCTTTCCTGCAATAAACTTGTTTATTGTGGTATCTACAGTAAGTCCTTCTGGTTTAGTCACCCATTCTATGTTGAATTCTTTTGTAAGGTGAGGGTCCTTTAAAATATTAAAAAGCATTAGAATATCTCCCCTAATCCTTCAAGTTTGTAAATCATATAGGTTTAAGGCATTTAGTCTGTCCAGATACGATAGGGTATTTGTGGATGAAAGCAGAACGGTAATCGCACCAAGGATAAGCAGTGCACAGTAGAAAATATAGCAAATGAAACAAGTACCTTGGTTTACTGGCACCTGCTTCCCAGGGGAGTGACACCATCAGGCAGGGGATGGGAGTGGGGAGGAGCACCCAATATGCAGGAGTATCTCTTCCTCTGAGAACTGGGGTGGAGGAATGGCAAGTAGTAAGGGGAAGGGGAGAGAATGTGAGAGCAGCATCAGGGGTGGGAATTTCTAAATGGGTGGCTTTATTGAACAGATTTGCGCCACTGTCTGGAAGGAGGAAGAGGTCAGCAGGAGGTGAGGTAGGTGGTCCGGTTGAGCCAGGGTTGAGAGCAGGAGTACAGGGGAGAGGGAAGGGAACTGATCAAGATGGGCAGGGAAGAATGTGCAGGCAAAATGGAGTAGAGGATGGGGGAAGGGAGAGAAAAGGAATGGAAGAGGGAAGGGAAATCTGAATACAGCTACAAATAGTCAGAAGGGGGGGCAGATTGAGAGATGGAAAAACATTTAAGAGGATAAATTGTGGATGTGTAGATAAGTTTGCCAGGGTGCAGAGGGAGCAGTTAGGTGGGGAAGCAGCTAGTACTGAAGGTAAGAAAGGAAGGATGGGGAACACGGATGCAGGTGATGGAAGGGTGGCAATCATAGGGGACTCCATAATTAGGGGTATTCACTGGGGAAGGAAAGGGGACTCAAATGCAAGCAGGAGGGTGGTTTGTATGCCAGGGATGACAGCGGGGAAGGTGTGCCCAAGAATAAGGAGAAATAGTAAGGGATGTTGGAGGAAAACTTAATTTAGTTATACATTTGGGAACCACTGACCTAGCTGGGGAGGAGGTTGAGGTACTGCAAATTAGGTTCAGTGAGTTAGGGAATATCTGCAGGGACGAAGTTAGTTCACTGGCCTTCTTAGAGGTGATACCAGCACCAAGGGCCAGCACAGCTAGGAAAAGATGAATAGAGGATTTTAATGACTGGCTGAGGAAATGGTGCAGGGAGGAGAGATTCATCTGTATTGGGGACAGGGAGGAGACCTGTTCAAACAAAGCACTCTTTTCTCCAGACAGGCTACACCTCAGTAGGGAGGGTTTGAGGGTACTCGGGGACAAACTGGGGGAATACATAACCACTACACTTAATTTAAACTACTGGGGGGGGGAGTGGGCGAGCAGGCCCACAGACTCCGAGAGGAGGTGGTCAGTGAACCTCTCCCCCACAGTAATGGGAGAGGTGTGGAGGGAGGAGGTGGGAGGGGAAAATACACAGTTAGCAAAGGGTGAAGGGGGTGAAGAACACATAACAAGGGTATGTGGAGGGGTGCACACAGAGGGGATAAATGTGAATAGAAGAAAAGAGGGAAGAGAAGGAATGTCAGATTCTAGGTGGAAGGTGGTGTCTCTGAATGTGCGGAGTCTTGGAAACAAGATGGATGACATGCAGGCACTATTAGCAGACAGGAGGGTGGACATAGCTGCAGTAACCAAGACTTGGGCAACATTACACCATGACTGAGACCTTGCTATCCCTGGATATAAACTATACAGGAGGGACAGAGTAGTCGGGAAGGGGGAGGGGTGGCAGTTTATATCAGGGAAGGAATAACTTGCATGAGGGTGGAGTCTAAGGAAGGGGAGGTGGAGGCATTATGGATTCAGTTAAGGTTCAATAGAGGGAGAAAGGTGAGATTGGGGGTGGTTACAGACCACCCAGTCAAGATGAGGAGAGAGACGGAACTGATCTCACAAATATTGGAAGCTGCGGGGAAAGGAGAGGTGGTAATTGTGGGGGACTTCAACCTGCCCAAGGTGGACTGGAGGATACCATCCACAACATGTGCTAAGAGTCAGGTGATCTTGGAAGGACTGCAGAGTGGGTTCCTGACTCAGGGCATCACTGAACCAACAAGAGCTGAGGCAATTCTTGATCTGGTGCTCACAAATGGGGAGCATGTGCAGGACATAATGGTCAGGAAGACACTGGGCAGAAGTGACCATTGCACAGTGTGGTTCCATTTGGATATGGGCAGGGGAAGCATCCCAACTAAGACCAAAATCTTGGATTTCAGGAGGGTGGACTTTAGAAAAATGGGTGAGGTTCTAAGGAGCCATCTGGTGGGCATCAGAGCAGATACAGGGGTGGACCAAAAGTGGTCCATCATTAAGGAAGGAATACTGGTTGCCACAGATGAGTGTGTTGGGCTCAGGGGGAAGAACACGAGGGCCAAAGCGCCCAGCTGGTTCAGTTCTGGGGTTGCCAAGGCAGTAAGGGAAAAGAGGTTGGCCTATAGAAAATTCAGGAAGACCAAGAGGGAGGTGGATAGGGGAAAATTACCTAAGGTTGGCTAATGAGGCAAGGAAGGAAGTCCGGCGACCAAAGGCACAGAAGGAGCTGCAAATTGCTGAAGGAGTTAAGAAGGAGGAGAAGGCTTTCTTTCACTATATAAGTGAGAAAAGGGACAAGAAGGAAGGATTGTTAGGCTTAAGAAAGGGGTGGAGTGGGTGGAGGATAATGGATAAAAAGCAGAGATACTAAATGAATACTTCTGTTCTGTCTTCACCATGGAGGAGGATGGACCAGTGCCTTCAGGAGAGAAAAGAGGAGCCGGGGGGAGGGAAACACAGACATAGTGATAGAGGAGGATAGAGTGAGGGAGGGTCTACTGGCATTGAAAGTGGACAAATCATCAGGACCGGACAGAGTACATCCAAGGGTACTAAAGGAACTGGCTGAGGAGCCGGCAGAGCCACTAGCAGACCTATTTAATAGTTCACTAGAGTCAGGCATGGTACCACAGGACTGGAGAACAGCATATGTAGTGGCCCTTCACAAAAAGTGGTCCCAAGGATGATCCAGGGAATTACAGACCAGTCAGTCTGACCTCTACTGTGGGAAAACTCATGGAGACCGTACTAAAGGAAAGGTCGGTGGCATATCTAGAGGAGCAGGGTCTCCAGGATGAGAGGCAGCATGGGTTCATGGGGGGAGATCATGTCAAACAAATCTGATTGACTTCTTTGACTGTGTCACTAAAACAGTAGCAGGGGCCAAGCAGTAGACATCCTCTATCTTGATTTCAATAAGGCCTTTGACTCTGTGCCCCGCAAAAGGTTAACCAGGAGGTTGGTGGATCTTGAAGTTGGGGAGAAGATGGCCAGATGGGTGGAAAACTGGCTGAGGGACAGAACCCAGAGGGTGGTGGTGGGGGGAGAGTTATCTGGCACCAGAGATGTAACCAGTGGGGTCCCACAGGGCTCCGTGCTGGGGCCAGTGTTGTTCAACGTCTTCATCAATGACATCGGGGATGGCATTAAAGGCAAAATTGTGCCTATTCACAGATGACACCAAGCTCTTTGGGAGAGTGGACACAGCTGAAGGGATACAGGACCTACAGGAAGATCTGGAAAAGTTGGGGAGGTGGTCCGGGATCTGGCAGCTTGGCTTTAATGCCAAGAAATGCAAAGTTATGCATATTGGAGCCAAGAATCCCAGGACAGAGTATTACCTGGGTGGAGTCCGAGTAGCTGCATCAGAGGAGGAGAAAGACCTGGGAGTAATGATCACTAATGACCTGAAGCACTCCACGCAGTGCAAGAAAGCAGCAGCAAAGGCAAACAAGATGCTGGGATGCAAAGCTAGGGGATCAGTAGTAGGAGAGCGGAGGTTATACTGCCCTTGTACAGGTCACTGATAAGGACGTATCTCGAGTATGGAGTTCAGTACTGGTGCCCACACCTCATAAAGGACATTAACCTGCTGGAGAAGGTACAGAGGAGGGCTACAAAGATGATAGCCGGTCAGCAGGGCAAGGCATACGAAGAGAGGTTGAGGGCACTGAACATGTACTCCCTGGAAGACAGGAGAGAGAGAGAGAGGGGGACATGATTGGGACATTCAAGTACTTGAAAGGGATAAATAATGTTGATAAGGAAAGTCTCTTTAAGCTGAGTAGCAACCATAACATGAGGGGGCACAGTCTTAAGCTGGAGGGTGGGAGGTTTAGGAGGGATGTCAGGAAGCACTTCTTCACAGAAAGGGTGGTGGACACTTGGAATACACTGCCGGAAGAGGTCATCTCGTTAAAGACAGTGAGCAACTTTAAGAGAGGCTGGGATAGGCATGGGGGAAGATAAGAATCAAGGGTAGGGAGGATGGGAGGAGTGGGAGGGAGGGAGAGGAGGGAGGGCAGGGACATTAGCTCAAGCTGTGGACCCTGCAATATGAGCAGACTTGATAGACCAAATGGCCTTCTTCCACTGGCTTGTTCGTATGTTCGTATGCTTAAAGGCCATGGGGTGCACGAAATGCACTTCCACTTGCTGCAACACTGAATAATATTCCACAACTAAGGATCTTCTGCTCATTATTCCTTCTTCAATAAGAAAATCAGAAATCCACTGCAATAAATCCAAATAATCAGTTCCATAAAAGCAAAGGTGGAATATGGTGTTCCCTCACACAGCTCCCTCACACAACCTAGTATGCTGGTTGCAGGCTTCCTGACATGTTTCACACGTGTGTGCTTTCTCAAAGGATATCTGATACCCTTAACCACTCCCCTTAAATAGGCCTAGTGCTTAAAGAGATAGTACAGAATTATAACCATATTGGAATCAATATTTGGCTAAACATTTAAAAACAACATCATATTGACATCATTTACAGACAGGTGCTTACCCAAGAACTATATTTCATTTCAGCACATCTGTTAGGTTTTAAATTTAAAAATGGAAACTTTATATCACATACATACATGCAGGACAAAAGGAAATTGCACAAAGTTTTGATCTGGAAGACAAAACTCCTCAGCACTTTTCTTTGAACTGCTGGTTCAAATCTGAAAAAACAGAAAGAGACAAAACAGATATTCACACATCATAACAAATATAAAAACACGACCAAGAATTTTAGTACTCAATTCCTCTTTTCAAGGAAGGGCCTAATTTCTATCCTATCATCTAATCCAGGATGTTCCATTGCTCGAAAAGCATGGATCCAATATTGTTCCCTCTTCAACAGCAGGTTATCAAAATTACCCCCTCTAAGGGACATTATAGGTCTTTCTATACCTGTGAATGTAAATCCGTGATCTTCCTTTTTTCTAGATTTAAAAATGTGCATGGCTAGAGCATTCTTTACATCTTTATTTTCAATCGCCCGGATGACTTCACCTATTCTGATTTTGAAAGCTCTTTTAGTCTTGCCAATGTAGAAACTACCACATTGACACTCCGTCAGCTAGATAACACCACATGTGACACATGTGACGAATCCCCTAACTTCAGTATCTTTTCCTGTTACCCTATTTGTAAAAGTCTTGGTGTTTTCACTTTACAACAATATTTACAGTTGCCACATTTGTGGCAACTATTGTTCCTTTGTGGCAACCACGTCCTACTCTGTACTGCTCCTGGCTGCATGGAGTGTGCTGCATAGTCCTTCACTGTTTTTCCTTTTCTAAAAACAATCTTAGGACCAATTTCTCCTATATCCCTGAGCCCTGGATCAAGTTTCACCATATGCCGGTGTTTTCTCACAATGTCAGTAATTTCTGATGACTGTAAGCTATATGTACTGACAAATGTAACCTGTGGGTCTGTATTCGATTCTTTCTTTTTTTCTTTTAGGAGAGTCTCATGTGGTATGCATTCTACTTGTCTCCTTGCTTCCAGTATCAGGGTTTTATCATATCCCCTGTCCTTCAATCTTTCTACCAACTCATCCACTCTTTTTTCAAAGTGCTTTTTAGTGCCACAGCTTCTTTTTATACGGATAAACTGTCCCTTAGGGATGGCCCTAATCACATGCTTGGGGTGACTACTATCCGCCAACAATACAGTATTATGATTGGTTTCTTTCCTGTATAAGTCTGTGATCACCCCCCCTTTTCCATCCTTAATGATGATCAAATCCAAAAAACTGATTCGTTTATGACTAAAAGACACACTGAACCTCAAATTTGGGTTACTATTCTCCAGCTATCTGACAAAATCAAATAGCTCTTCTTCTGTCCCTTTCCATACTATCAGTATATCGTCGATAAAACATTTCCACAGATCAATCTTGTGGAAAAATGGATTATCGACACTCCTTATGGTATCCTCTTCCCATCTTGCCATGTACAGATTTGCATAATTTGGCACAAAACTTGCACCCATAGCTGTACCCTTTTTCTGATGGAAGAAGTCTTATTTATAGAAAAAGACATTGCAATTCAATACAAATTCTGCTAACCTGATTAACACTGTGGTGGGGTGTTCAGGTACAGATCTTTGATCCAAATAATACATAAGTGCCCTCACCCCCCCATCATGTGGTATGTTTGTATATAGAGAGGTTACATCTAGTGTAACCAGTAAGCTTTCCTTTTCTATTGCCAGATCTTCTAATATCCCAAGTATTTCTCCTGTATCTTTAATATACGATGGAATCTGTTTGACCAACTCTAGCAAATGATAATCAATATATTTTGCCAAAAGTTCCATAAGGGAATCATTCCCTGACACAATAGGATGGCCGGGGGGGTTCACCAAATCTTTATGTATTTTAGGCAGGTAGTAAAAAACAGCTCTAACTGGGTGCTCAACCTGGAGATATTCTATTACTTGCAGTGATAAAAGACCTTCCTGTTTAACCTCCTGCAGATAGTCATCTATTTTTTTCTTAAGTTCTATAGTTAGATCTTTATTTTTATATAAAATTCAACATTACTCAATTGTCTGCACACCTCTCTCTCATAATTTTCACTATCCAATACCATTATTGCCCCACCCTTATCGGCAGGCTTGATGGTTATAGCTTAATTTCTTCCCAATACCTGTAATGCCTGCCACTCCTCCTTTGTTAAATTGAAATGTTTATTGAGACTAAATGTCTCATTAAATTTTTCAATATCTCGTTCACAGCTGTGTAAATAAGTTAACAAAGTGGCAGACATGGGTGGGCAAAAATCAGATTGTGGTTTAAACATTTTTATATTATCAGAAATGGTTTGAGTTACCTCTACATTAACCTCATGTCCTTCAAGATTTGTAGTAGTCCTCCTATTAAAAAAGGATTTTAAACTTTAATTCCATCCAAATTTATTCAAATCCACGACGATTTGAAAAGTGTCAAATCTTCTAGCTGGTGTGAAGGATAATCCCTCATTCGAAATGGACATTTCTGCCTCACTGAGTTGCACCTGTGATATGTTTATCACATTCGCCACGATCTTCTCCCGTGACCATGTCTCCCCTCCACATCTGGCCTCTGTTCACTCCTCTTCTTCCATTTTCATTTCCTCCCCCCTCTTCTAGTTCTCTTATACCTTCTGGTCTCCACCTGTTCATCCATTGACTCCTCCAGGGTATTTGGGATTGGGGTTGGGGGTAGGGCTCGAGCGGAGGGTCCTCGGCACATTCCTCTTCCTCTCCTAAAAAAATGTCCCTTTCCAGACTTTCTTCTGGTATATCCTTATATATTCCATCTTGGTTTGAATTAACACCCAGGTTTCTTAGAGTTTTATGCTTTTACTCTTCCTGACTTACTTCCGTGTCACCTGATTTGATACTCCAATCAAATACTCTGCCTTCCAGAAAGACTCTTTCATCATGGTCAGATTTATTCTTTTTTACTGTCTTAATCTTTTCGTCATACCTTCGTATATTAGCAGTGAAGTTCTCCAAAAGCTCATCGTAATTAACCACGCCATAACATTCTTTTAACACATCCTCATGGTTCGAGAGTTCAGACTCTACCTCCTTCCGGATTACAAGATTTTCAGATAGTATTAGTTCAATATATTCACGACTTGCTTTATGGCCTATGTTTTGCCTCTTTTCAATAAAACCAGTTCTTTGAGGCCACAGGTAGGTTTAAGAAGGAGACGTAACTCTCTTGGGCTTCTATCCATCTCCAGATACGCACGCAGTGAAATTTCCTCCCACTGTAATCTTTTACATTTCTGTGCCGTTCTTTCAAATCATTTGAAAGGAAGATCATGGATTTACATTCACAGGTATAGAAAGACCTATAATGTCCCTTAGAGGGGGTAATTTTGATAACCTGATGTTGAAGAGGGAACAATATTGGATCCATGCTTTTCGAGCAATGGAACATCCTGGATTAGATGATAGGATAGAAATTAGGCCCTTCCTTAAAAAGAGGAATTGAGTACTAAAATTCTTGGTCGTGTTTTTATATCTGTTATGATGTGTGAATATCTGTTTTGTCTCTCTCTGTTTTTTCAGATTTGCACCAGCACTTCAAAGAAAACTGCTGAGAAGTTGTGTCTTCCAGACCAAAACTTTGTGCAATTTCCTTTTGTCCTGCATGTATGTATGTGATATAAAGTTTCCATTTTTAAATTTAAAACCTAACAGATGTGCTGAAATGAAATATAGTTCTTGGGTAAGCACCTGTCTGTAAATGATGTCAATATGATGTTGTTTTTAATTGTTTAGCCAAATATTAATTCCAATATGGTTATAATTCTGTACTATCTCTTTAAGCACTAGGCCTATTTAAGGGGAGTGGTTAAGGGTATCAGATATCCTTTGAGAAAGCACACACGTGCGAAACATGTCAGGAAGCCTGCAACCAGCATTCTAGGTTGTGTGAGGAAGCTGTGTGAGGCAACACTGTATTCCACCTTTGCTATTTTGGAACTGATTATTTGGATTTATTGCTGAGGATTTCCGATTTTCTTATTAAAGAAGGAATAATAAGCAGAAGATCCTTAGTTGTGGAATATTATTCAGTGTTGCAGCAAGTGGAAGTGCATTTTGTGCACCATGTGGCCTTTAAGTAGGTGCCAGTAAACCAAGGTACTTGTTTCAGTTGCTATTTATGGATGACACTAGCTTTGTGGCTCTTCTTTGTACCGATTCCACAATCCATATATCTTTTCCTAGATAAGGTGCCCAAAACGAAGCAGCGTAGTCCACATGTGGTCTGACATACATGATGTATAGCAGAAGAATGCATGCTCTACTCCTATTGATGAATGCTTTTCTGATTGTTGTTATAATTCTGTTTGCTTTAAGGGTTACCTGCCTACACTGGTCAACATAAGTAAGATCCTTGTTTATAATAACACCCAGGTCGGTCTCAGAGTCAACTGTTTTAATAGGGCAGCCACTCAATTTATACGTTGTATTCGGATTTTTCTAACCAAAATGAATAACTGAACATTTATCAATACTGAAATCCATTTTATTCTCCTTCGCCCACATAGAAAACATAGAATTTGGTGGCAGATAAGGACCACTTGGCCCACCTAGTCTGCCCATTTGCCACATATCTGCTCTCACAAGATCCTGTTGGAATGTGTCAGTTTTAAGTGGAGTGTTCACCTCTGAGCAAAGCTTAGTATCATCCGCAAATTTCACTATTTTGCAGTGCATGCCCAAATTGATATATCTTATGAAGATCCCAAATAAGACAGGGCCCAGAACCGAGCCCTGAGGTACTCCATTGGGGACCTTGATTTCTTTTGACAATGCGCCTGGTATGTGGACTTGCTGAGTTCTGTTCAACAACCACTGGGACACCCATCTAACGATATAGGGGTTCAGTCCTAGTTGGGCCATTTTAATCACAAGTTGCGCATGGGTGACCTTATGAAATGCCTTTTTAAGGTCGAGCAGCACTACATCGATCAGAATACCCTTATCCAGACTATTACTTATGTTTTCATAAAAAGAAATTCAGTTGGTAGCACAAGATCTTCCCTTTGAAAAACCGTGCTGGGTCAGATCTACCAGATTCCTGTCACCTGTTCCTTTTTCTAATCTAGATTTTAGGAGTTTTTCCAGACACTTGCATACAATTGAGGTGAGGCTTATAGTCCTGTAGTTACTGGCTTTATTTCTGTTATCATTTTTATACATAGGGACTAGTGTAGCCTTCCTCCATCCAGATGAAATTTCACCTGATCGGTGTGATTTATTAAACAAATAGTAAGGGGTACTGGCAATGCTGTCTCTTTCATGAATTTACTATTAATTAGATCACATCCTGGAGAGGGTTTTTCTTTTAGTTCCTTTAAGACTTTGTTAACTTCATCCTCAGTAATAGCATTAAATGTGTCACTACTCGAAACTGATTGGAGTGGAATTTCTTCTGCCGTAGAAAACACTGTGCCAAAAAAGTCATTAAAGGCATTTGCCATGTTACAAGGCTCATTTAGTTCTCTATTGTTTTCTACTAGTGGCTCCAATTTAATATTTTGTTTTGAGTTATTTCTAATGTAGGCAAAAAAGGCTTTGGGTCTTTGTTAACAGCCTAAATTCGATTTTATTCCTTTCCTCCCTGATCGCTTGTTTGGATTTCTTTAATTCCCTTTCATATATGTTTTTATTATGTTCACATGGGTCTTTTTTATATTTGATAAATCAGTCCAAACACTATGGCCAAGTGTAAAATTGTAGTGATTTATTGTAGCACAAAGCTGCCCTTTAGTACAGCACTGTGAAGGTGCGCAGACGCTTCGGTCAGTGGACCTTTGCACCCAGCCACAGTGTTTGGACTGATTTAATTGACATACTGTCTCTAATTCAGAGCCTCTCAGGAGTACACCATATTTTAGTTGTCTTGTTAGTTTTGGGGCTAGCAATCCCCTCAGCAGCACCGGGGCTCTGTTCCTGCTACAAGTGCGGGTCCAACCCTTTGCTTTGTCAAGCAAAGAATGGGCTGCCCAAAGAACACACTGCCAGCAGAAACTAGTAAAAGGAAAGGGCCTGGAAGTTTGATTGTGCAGGATGGGTCCTAATAGCAACCCATGCCGCAAGTGGCTGGTTCACGACATCCCACATTACAGGTAATCCTGAACACAGACAAATTCCTTGATGAGCACATGGAGACTTTAAAAAAAGGTAGATAGGGGGCACTAGAGAGCCAGGCCTGAGACAGGACATGGTTTTACACAGCTCCAGCACAGCTCAAGATAATGTCCTATTTTTATATATTTAAACTACAGATTTCGTGTATTTGCTGACGCCACTACAAAGATCATGCAATACTGATCACAGTGATATCAAATTTGAAAATGGGATGGCCCAAGGAAGCGACCATTGGACAGGGCCAAAAACAGATGATGCCCACAAACCAGGCCCTGAAAAGTACAGCAGATGGCTCTACCAGCACAAGTAGGGTAGGAGAGGCCCCACCTTGGGACTCTGTACTACAAGCAGTGTGATCAATGGATCAAAAGATTGAGAAAATCCTAGATCACATGGGGCCCAAGACATCAGGATCTGGGAAGCAGTAACAGCGGTGAAGGAAGCAGAGGATCATTTGCTTCGGACCCAGGCAGCTTTCAGCAAGATGACCATAGAGACAGCCCACCTAAGAGCCTGCTTAGAAAACATTGAGAATGCTCAGAGGGTGATGAACATTCGGGTGGTTGGATTACCTGAGGGCTCGGAGGGGGACAATGATCTCTCCTTTGTCCGGTCCTGGCTGTCCAGTACTCTGCCAAAGGTATGTTCCTTTGACCCTCTCTCTGTCTGGTAGGTGTATAGGGTCAACTTTCATCAAGCCCATGGCTCCAGAGACACTCCACGCACTTTGATGATCATCACTGCAGGCATGGAAGTGCGGGACACGATCATGGTTTTGGCCCGGGCACATTTTCCAATACAAATAGTAGAGATGGTTGTTGAAATTTTCCCAATTGGTCGTATGCTACCAGAACCCAATGCAAATTTTTCAGTCTATTCTGGCAGCAGTTAAGGGGACTGGGGGCAGTGTATACACTCCTCGTGCCGGCAAGACTCTGCATAACATACGGAAATAAAACTTTTCAATTCAATGATCTGGTGGAGGCTAAGAAACATGGAATGGATTGCCCAGGAGTTTCAGAGAGGAGAGGATGTGCGTCGCCATATTGCCATTGCCATCTCTAAATCCCAAATTAGTGGCGACACTCTGGATCTCAAGCTCCTGTCACTTACCCTAGACCTGGTTCTTCATCCCCTTACAAAAATACTGAACCTCTCTCTCAGCAGCGGGAACTTCCCTGACAAATGGAAAACTGCAATAGTGACCCCAATCCACAAAGGCGGTGACCAGACCATCCACTCAAACTACCACCCGATATCAATATTTCCTCTGCTCTCTAAGGCACTTGAGCGTATTGTGGCGGACCAACTCACCAACCATCTGAACAAATACAACATACTATGTGACAAGCAACATGGTTTCCGGAAAGGCCACAGTACCACCACTGCTCTCCTAGAGCTCACTGGGACTGTTTACACTTCTCTGGACCATGGCAAACTAATAGGTGCGGTCTTTATCGATCTCTCCAAAGTGTTTGACACAGTCTACCATGGGCTGCTTATTGACCAGCTACTAAATACCGGACAGTCTCCTGACTCTGTTCTATGGTTTAGAGGCTACCTCGAAAACCGGATGGAAAGAGTAAAAATTGCAAACACTCTCTCTGACACTTTGCCGGTCCGCTCAGGCATACCCCAAGGTTCCATACCGGGGCCACTTCTGTTTAGTCTTTTCCTAAACTCCCTACCAAAATCCTGCCCTGAAAACATCATCCTGTACGCTGATGATGCAGTGGTATTCTCCTCCATTAAAGATCCCAGAGCTCTACAGGATAACCTCCAGCTTGGTTTCAGCACCACTGAGTCTTGGTTCCACAACCACAAACTGGTACTAAATCACAAAAAACCAAAAAACATGCTATTCCACAGCTCTCATAATCCGCACAAGCAACACCACTTGATGATATCCACTGCACAGGGAAACACATTGGAGCAGGTGCAATCTTTCAAATATCTTGGGATTCTGCTAGACCCTAGCCTCTCCTAAGGGGCACACACTGACCTCATTGCAAAAACTGCAAACACTTGACTCAGTCTTCTATTCAAACATAGACAAAATCTTACTCCAGATGCACTGTAGATTGCCGTACAGAGTTCTGTGGTATCGATCATTGACTATGGTTTCATCATTTACAGCTCTGCCATGATGACAGCCCTCAGATGGATTCAAACAACCTTAAACAAGGCCTGTCGGCTTCTTACAGGTGCTCACCGGCTCACCCACACCTGTGACTTATATGCACAGTCTGCATGGCTTCACCTATCAAACCGCATAAAGTATCTCACTTGTACCATGGCAAAGCAAATCTGCCTAGGGAATGCACCACCAGGTGTCTCTACTCTCCTGCAGATAAGCCCAAACTGTCAGAGCTCTAGGAGATCGAATCGGCAGCTCCTAAAAATCCCCTACTGTCGCACCTCACAGGCACAATGATCCTTTGCCTACAGAGCACCACTTTGGCTTAATGACCTAAACCCAACCCTCTCCTCAGCTAACACACTTGGTGCATTCAAAGCTAGGCTCCGGAATCATCTCGTTGCCTCTAGCTCCTGTGATGCTACAGCTAATTTCCCTGCCATCTCCACTATATCTGCCACTGGGATATGACTCCTAGCACTCCCTTCTCTCTCTCTCCCCAATTACATGCACCTCTAATTACCTACTACAGTGGCGTGAAAAAGTATTTGCCCCCTTCCTGATTTTCTCTGTTATTGCATATTTGTCACACTGGATGTTTTCAGGTCTTTAGACAAAATATAATATTAGATAAAGGGAACCTGAGTGAACAAATAACACTTTTTTTTTTACTTATTTCATTTATTTAATGAAAAAGTTAACAACACCAACTGGCACTGTGTGAAAAGTAATTGCCCCTAGTTAAATCAACCCAATTAAAGGGATAATTAGAGTCAGCTGATTGAACACAGCCAGGCTTGATTACAGCCAGCCCTGCTCAATATAAACCCTCACGTATTTTGGGCACTTACCATCAGAGTCATGTTGCCAGCACAAAGATTCAACAAGCACATTATGCCATGATCAAAGGAAGTTCCTGAAAAGATCAGAAAAAAATGTGTTGCCTCTATCAGTCTGGAAAGGGTTACAAAGCTATTTCTAAGGCTCTGGGACTCCATCGAACCACAGTGAGAGCCATAATCTCCAAATGGAGAACACTTGGAACAGTAGTGAACCTTCCCAGGAGTGGGGGCCTGCCAAAATTACTCCAAGGGCGCAGTGTAAAATCATCCAAGAAGTCTCAAAGGATCCTAAACAACATCCAAAGAACTGCAGACTTCTCTTGCCTCAGCTAAGGTCAGTGTTCATGACTCCACAATCAGAAAGAGACTGCAAAATGGGCTTCATGTGAGAGTAGCAAGGCGGAAACCACTGCTAACCAAGAAGAACATAAATGCTCGTCTCTCATTTGCCAAGAAGCACCTGGATGATCCACAAGCCTTTGGGAAAATGTTCTATGGACAGATGAGTCCAAAGTGGAACTTTTGGACAACATGGATCCCATAATGTCTCGTGTAAAGCAAACACAGCATTCCACAGTAAGAACACCATACCAACAGTCAAACATGGTGGTGGTAGTGTGATGGTGTGGGGATGCTTGCTGCCCTAAGGACCTGGATGACTTGCCATAATTAAAGGAACCATGAATTCTGCTCTGTACCAGAAAATTCTTAAGGAGAATGTCCAGTCATCCTTCCGTCAGCTGAAGCTGAAGCGTAGTTGGGTCATGCAGCAAGACAATGATCCAAAACGCAAAAGCAAGTCCACATCAGAATGGTTAAAAGAAGTAAAATTAAAGTTTTGGAGTGGCCTAGTCAAAGTCCAGACTTAAACCCAATAGAGATGCTGTGTAGGACCTGAAACGAGCAGTTCATGCTCGAAACCTATCAAATGTTACTGAATTAAAGCAGTTCTGCGAGGAAGAGTGGGTTAAAATTCCTCCACAGCGATGTGAAAGACTGATATTGAATTATAGGAAGTGTTTGGTTGCAGTCATTGCAGCTAAATGTGGCATAACCAGTTATTAAGTGTAAGGGGGCAATTACTTTTTCACACAGTGCCAGTTGGTGTTGGTTAACTTTTTTTCATTAAATAAGTGAAATTAAAAAAAAAAACAAGTGTTATTTGTTCACTCAGGTTCCCTTTATCTATTATTACATTTTCTCTAAAGACCTGAAAACATCCAGTGTGACAAATATGCAATAATAGAGAAAATCAGGAAGGGGGCAAATACTTTTTCACGCCACTGTAGCTACATTCTACCATGACAAATGCCTCTGGCTGCCTACGTACTCACAACCACTCCCCCCCCATCTTCTGTTATAATGTCATTAACTTTTCTGATTGGTTGATATTATGTATTGCTATTATGTTGTAACCATTTTGTGTAGACTTCTGTCACCATTGCATTTCTTTTTGTTTTTGAAATGTTAGTCTCTGACGTGGGACCTTTGTAAAAGAGCCTTGGCTCAAAGGTATTGTAGTCGATCCTGAGACACCTCAGGATCAGCTCTCCTCTTGCCCGAAGAAGTATCGCCCTGGTCAGAGGGCACTCCTTCTGGTTTGGTCGGAACCAAACCGGGCTGGCCATCCGGGACAGCGGACTTCTCGGCCTCCTTTTCCCTCAGTCTACCTAATCTCTTTTCAAGGGTAGACCTTATAAATAAAAATGTGCAACTCAAAGCATGAAGTCAATATCCTTGTACAAGTATCTATTAATGTAATGTGTTACTGTACTTTTAAGGGTAAATTCGAGCCCCTTCCCCTCCCTGCATCCCACCATACTGCCTGATGCAGCTTCAGTTGTTTCAGGGGCCCATGCCTGCCTCCCCCACCTCGGAGTATAGCCACAGATACATGGGGGCAGCAGCTGCGATTAAAGATGCCTGGGATCTGAGCACCTTGGAGATACCAGAAGGACCCCCGAGCTGGAGGAACAAGGGGCTTAAAGTGTAAGTAAAAAACAAAATAACATTTAAACAAAATGTGTAGTATTGAATGGAGACTGATCAGCCACATTATACTTCAGGTTATACATTTCAAGTTATTGCCAGAAATAACTCACCAAACACAGAAAAAGAGCATAGATCTCTAATGGAATATCACCAGTATCTTCTGCATATTTCACACCAGCAATTTAGAAAATTGTCACTTTTTTCATTTTTACTAAAGGATTAGGGAAAACATTTTTCTTGAGTTTATTGATAAGCAATGCACAAAGCATCCCGCTCAAAGAAGAGAAGTGTCATGACAAATTTGAGCAGCCAACGGTGCACCCATACTTGTCAGCATACAGAACTGATAGTTCCCTTATCTGGCATTGCAACATATGGGGGCAACTGGAAAGTAAAGAATTTACTATGTTATCTGTAATGGTATGCTGAACCTAGCAAGGCATTTTGAACATTATGCAGGTGTTCAGCAGTTGGCTTAACACAACTACCTACAGATGTTATATCCAAAATGATTTATAGACATGTAGAGCTTGCATTCAGACTCGGTTAACAAATGACCCAGTGAACAGTTATAATAAACATATAAACTGCAGCTTGTAACTGCACATATAGGAATAAAATGCCCACTAGGTGAGAAAACTGTGCAAACTCTTGACCAGAAGATGACATAGTGAGTCCCTTCAAAGCAGTCCAGTTAACTTTTGTGCCTAAAATGAACAAACTAAATTGCAGTCCACATGGTCAGTAACGTTTTTAACTGAGTTGCAATGCCCTCAAGAGAAATCTGGGAACTCAAAATAGTTATCTTGTAGAGTGATGCCTTTCACATATTAATAAAACAGTTTTGCATTGCCTGTCAAGTACCAGACCATTCTCATGAAATGACTCACTAGCTGTACTGCGTGGCTCCAGGTCCAGCAATTAAATACGTCTAGTGTTCATACTCACATGAGACAGCCACTTTTGAGTCCCAGTGGACAAAGTCCTTGGGAACGGATCCACGATTGGTTGTCGACAAATTTTTTGTCAAATGACCAGACAGCGAAACTGGCAGGTCGACTGCATTTTGCAGTTGGCTGCCAGTTTAGTAGGAAAACAAGTGTTTACTTCAGGGGGCTTTGCCCCCGAACCCTCCACATGGGGGGATGCACCACCCGCAGCCCCCCACTTAGGATTCTCAACTCCCAGTTGGAGCTGATTCAAGGGGGGGTGCAGGACCCCTGACAGACAGTGCCGGGTTCCCTACAGTGACGTGGCACTGTTGTCGTTGTAGGGAACCGCACTGTCGAAATGTCACTGACAGTACGGCATATCCTTGGGGGGATACTGTGAACTGATAAGATTTTCTTCCATAGGTGATCCTGAGATGTGCCAGTGCAAGTGCCAATAGTGAGTGCATGACACTTAGGGCTCTAAGCTGCTCCTGGACTCTGCTGAATTGTTTCTTGCAAATTCTGGTGGCAATAGACCAGTCAAGATAGAGATATACTGCCTATCCATCATAATGTAAAGTTTGCAGAATACAGGCAGCATTCAGGAGAGCATCCCTGACTTCCACTCCCAAAGTCACGGGAAGGATGGTGCTAGCTGAATTAGAGGCAAGTGTCTGTTTTTTGCGTCTCTCTCCCAACCGCATATGTACTATCGCCAACTGGAACTGAACAGATGCATTGATAACCTCATACACACTATCGTCTACTGGATCCAACCAGGTGCATTGACACCCACTGCAGAACTTGTATGGTAGATTTTATTCTTTAAGGTATTAAAACAATATGGCAGGAGGCACTGTTGAGCAGCAAACTGGCAAGATGCACCTAAATGCAGCTCTGCACATCTATTGCTCAATTTTCTTAAATATTACATTTTGCAGTGGAGAAAACATAAAACTGGATCAGTGAACTCTACAGATCACCCAGTGTCGAAGGATACCTAATTCACCATGGGTCATACCCAGAAGAATGTTAGCAGTGGACCCAAGCAGGTGGCAATAACAGCTGAAAAGGCCGCATCCTCCACAATGACCATAGCCGGTGGAGAACCCCCATGGAGAGCACTACAAGCCTCTATGCATGCAATTGATATTAAAATCGAATCAATCATTCAGCGATTTGCTGAACAGGACATCAAACTGGAGATGGTTACTCAAACTGCAGCAGCTGCTGAGGAAACAGCAATACAAGCCCTATCTGCTACAACAAAACTCGTACAGGAAAATGCTGAACTCCGGTATCGCTTAGAGGCACTGGAGAATTCTAACAGGGCCTCACACATCCGTATTATTGCTGTCTCGGATAGTAGGATAATAGTTCTGAGTGCAACATTTCAAGCTAAAAAGTCAGGTCTCCTTCAGGTGTGAGAAGAAGCTGTTCTTCAGTTACCTGAAAATCTGCCTTTTCAGTCCAGAGTGTTGTTCTAATTTTATTATATTTATTTTCTTTTGTCACACTGTTTTGATACCTTAAAGAAAAAAATGCATTTTGCTGGGGGAGGTCAGAGAGGCAGCTATCACCTTTGCCAAAGACAAAGCAGCAGGGCCAGACAGTCTGCCAACTTAATTTTATACAGTAGTGGGAGGTGCACCCTGGTCACATATGCACTGAATCTTTAAGGAGGCTACGGACAAGGGAGTGCTACCTAGGTCCTGCAATTTGGCAACCATCACAGTATTACACAAGGAAGGTAAAGACTGTATGGAGTGTTCGGCCCACAGGCCTATTTCCCTCCTCAACTGTGATATCAAAGTGTTCACAAAGCCTGCCCTCACTCGTGACAGAGGAACAAACTGGCTTTCTGAAGAGCAGGCACTCGTATCACAATATGAGGCACTTGCTCAGCATAGCTAGCTGGACCTCTCAGCATCCAGGGGGAGCATGCGTGCTCTTCCTGCATGCCAAGAAGGCATTCAACAAGGTGGAGTGCAGCTACCTGTTCCGAGTTCTGGAGGGGTATGGGCTGGGAGAATACTTTTTGGATTTGGTTTGGTTGCATTATAAGGAGCCTAGAGCTAATATCTTGGCTAACAGAGCATTGTCGCAGGAGCTTACACTGGAGAAGCACAAGACAGGATTGCCCCTTCCCTGCTGCTTTGCCCTAGCAATACAGCCACTGGCAGAGACCATGCATAGTTCTGGGAAGGTGGTGGAACTGGGAGAGGCATGGAACAGTCAGCATAAAATCACACTTCATGTGGACAATATCCCGTTTTTTTCTAACCCAGCCTGAGGCCGCAATACCTAAAGTAACTAGAATAATAGAAGCCTTCTGTAGATTCTGAGGGTATAAGATTAATTTTGAAAAATCAGAGCTGATTAAGCTAGAGGATGTGAACCTGGAAAACATGAAAGGGCAGAATTATAAGGTGGTCACATCTCATATTAAATACCTGGGGATTAAGATGGGATGGACCCAGCTTCACTGTATGATCTTAATTATAAGCCCATTCGAACAACAATCAAAGGAGATCTCAAGCAGTGGCAGAGCCTCGGCATCGTGGCTGGGGAAGATACGTTCAATTAAAATGAACATTCTTTCCAGAGTCTTGTAACAGAATACAAATGTTACCGATGGGGCTCAGGTTAAAAGGTTTACAGGCACTAGAGCAGATCTGTGTGTAATTCATTGGAACAAGAGGGAGCCCAGGATTGGTTACATAAGCTTAAAAGCCCAGCTAATAGAGGAGGGCTGAGATACCCTGACTTTTCATTGTATCATTTAGCAGCACACCAGGATGATGACGGATTGGGTTGGGGAGAGTTCACAGGGTAGCTCTAGACAGAGAGGAGATGGTTCATTCCATGACAGCTTTCTTAAACACAGGAAGGATAATGGCATATAGAATCTTAGGCATGAATAATAAATTCATTCTACAATTACTGGAGGCTTGGGCGAAGATCATAAAACATATGGGAGAAGGGAAAGCAAACATTCTGGTACTGGTGAGCTTGAACCCAGAATTCCTGCCTGGACTGGAAGACCCAGGCTTCCAGATGTGGGAGGAAATGGGAATGAGATGTTCTGGGGACATATTGAACTTTCAGAGATTTAAGACACACCAGCAACTCACGGAGGAGCTCAGGCTTCCTCAGGAGCATAGGTTTAAATACCTTCAAGCAAGGGCCTGAGCTCAAAGGACACACAGGCTAAACCAGAAAGAGACTCAGGTGTATAGTATAGATAGTATGATTCTTAAGACCAGAAATAACCCACACCCTGTCATGATTTATTGCTTAAGTAGCCCCATATGTGATTCACAGAGGTCTGCCCATGTCTTTTCCATAACAGCACACTCCTGATCTCTCTCTCTCTCTCAGAGCTGCTGACCTTTTCGTGACAAGTCTGGCACTCCATCCTTCAAGCATCCAAGGATGGGATGCCAGACTGTCACTGAAGGTCAAGCAACTCTGTGAGAGAGAGAGAGAGAGAAAGAGATCAGGGTGTGCTCTTCTGGAAAAGGCATGGGCAGACCTTTCAGAATCACATATATTACTTAAGCACAATCATGTGGGTTATGCTGGGATTTACCCACAGCTGGCATGGTTTGCCGCAGGCCGAGTTGTCAAACCAGGTCAGCCGTGGGTAAATCCCAGCTTAACCCACACACTGGAGTGGTTTATTGCGATTATACAATGGTCCCAGATTTTTGATGATAAAGTAAAATAAAAGAAGAATTTGTTTTTTTGTAGTGTGCATTATTTTCATGTCATTGTATTGCTCCACCAGAAAAAAAATTGTTCTGAGTTGCTATGGAGACCGTGCCTGTCCTAAGGGGTTGCTTTAGATGAAGGTGGGACTAAGTCTGCTGTGATTTAAACAAGTTAAATGTTAGACAAGTGTGGCTGCCCTGACACACAGATTGAGATAGGTGTTTATCTTTCTTCTGTGAGACACAGGGTGGGAGGGCAGGTGCCTCATAACTTGTCTAAGTCGCAAAAGATTTTGTCCCACATTAATGTAAAGTAGCCTGTTATGCCAGGCACCATATCCATAGCAACACCGGTCCATGTCCTAAGGAGAATGTGTGCAGGAAGCAATAACAACTGAGGAATTTCTGCTTTTTATTTTATTTTTTTCTGTTTACATTGATGGAAGACACAGAGAGGGGGACTGCACCCCAGAGACACTGGGGAAAAAACAGAGAGAGAGTAAAGAGCAAGTGAAATGTAGAGCGGGAGTAAAGAACGAGTGAAATGTGAGGTGAGTTCAGTAAAACGCTCCCTCCTAGTGTCAGAGCTACAATTTTTTTTAATGTACATTCCATTAAAAAATAACTTCAAAGTGAGTTCCAGAGGAAGGAGTGGGCAGAGTGAAAAATGAAGTCATGTGACTGCGAGTGTCATGAGAGCATACAGCGGGGGAAATTGGGCGAGTAGCGGGCAGGGTAAGAAATCATACAATTTATGACTGTTTACAGGTACTTTTTCTAAAAGTGCACATATTTCTTGGAACTTCAGTTAATTTTAGGAGCAGTTCATTTCGCCCCAGCACTCTTGCTCTGCAGCCTTTATCATAGCTGCCAAAATCGCAGTGCGGTTTGAATTTCAAAATGTGAGCAGAGCAGGAGGCAGCGAGACAGTCGTTTACAATGGCGGAGTTAGCCACTCATGGGTTTGAGATGCTCACATTGATTTCGGGGGGAGTTACTGATGCGGCTGACTGGTGGCTGGCACCTTTTCCTGTTGGTATATCGCAGGATTTACCACAGGTAAAAGGTGCTAGTCAGCCAATCAGAATGCATGTTTCTAGGAGCCCATTGTATAACAGTATATAACCTTAACAAGGAGGTCCAGTATAAATTCATACACAGGTGCTATATGCATCCAGAGATAATGAGTAAGCTCAGTCTAGGACTCTCTCCTATATGTGGTGGGTGCAAAAAAAGATAGGGGTACTTATATCCACTACTTCTGCGCGTTCCGTGAATTAAGGCCCTTCTGGACTGAAATTGCCCATTTCATCAGTTGGCTGCTGAAATGACCAGCTGTAGACAAGCCAAGGTCACTGTTGCTGAGAATGGAGAACAGTGGTAATGAGGAATGGGACTTAAACCCCAGCATAATCTGAATCATGCTATCCTTAGCAAGAAAATGTATCCACAATACTTCTGTCTCTCATGTGAAACCCACACTACAAAGGTGGAAAGAGTTTCTTTTTAAAATTCTACCCCTTGAATACTTGACGTAAGACTTTAAAGGCTGGCAGATAACTTTGAACACCAATGGGGCCCATACCTAACAACACTGTTGTCCGTAAAAATGCCACTGATCTGTGCTGGGGCGTTGCAGGACATGAATATGGTGCCCTTATCTGTACAGTTTAAGGTAACCTCAAACAATTGTACAACAAACAGAAATGAACTGTGAACCTAATCATAATATATGCAGACATGTGTCTAGGTTACGTTGTATGTTTTGTTGTCTGTTGAACATAGGCTAAATGTACACAAAGTGAAGTGTTGATTTATGACTACACACAATGAGTTCAGTGAAAGATATAACTGTTGAAACAGCATCCATCTGTACCACTTGTTGTTATTTGTTATAAATGTGAAAAATCTTAATAAAAAGCATATTAAAAAAAAGAATAAAATCTACCCCTGAAGTAGAGTGGTGATTAGCCTTCGTCCGTTTAACTTGGTATGCCTGCTTCAGGTCTCAGTCATGCAGCTGTAGTGCCTCAGGATGCCAGGTTCTTACAAAAGAAAGGACATTGTCTCCTTTGGCCCTCTCTAGGAGACCAACATCTGGCTCCATTTTCCAAGGTTGCCAGTTGGGACCTGAGATGAGAGTTCTCGCTGAGGAGTTTTGTCATTATAGCAACCATTTTCTGTGATCACTCATTAGCCTCTTTTGCTGTCACCATTGCCTAGTCTATTTTAAAGTTCTCTGCCCTTATCCATTTCAGCATTTGATATATTTTTCCATCCATCTCCCAAACTGCTGACTATACAGTTTCCCATGGTGGTTGGCTTTCTGCTGCCTCTGACTGACTTGTTTCCAAGGTTGAGTTGCTCAGGACCTCATCTACTGATGGCTGCTGTTTCTGCTTCCTGCTGCACCTTTGGGGTGGCCCATTGCCACACTTTTGATATCAGAATGGTCAGCAAAGTCCACAGAATGCAGGGATGATATTTTTTATAGTGCACTATTCACTGATAATCGTAATAACAGGCATTTTCCACTGAAGTCAGCAGGAGTCAATGTGAAATGAATCTTGTCTGTAGCTTGGCTCTTTAGTATCCCCCCCCCCACAGAAAAATCTATAAATTAAAAAAAAGAAACACAATGTAAAAATATTTATAGATAACTGTGACCAACCTTAACATTTTAATATATTGATAACAGAAAAAAAGTACTAATATAACTTTTACATGTTGCCCTGATTCCAGGATTTAATTTTAACAAAAGTTTTTTAGCCCCAATGGTTCCCTTTTATATGGGTCTGTTACCTATTCAGTGCTCCTTCCATCTCTGCCAATACCCTATTCCGAACTGTGGAACTTCCACCCAAGCATGCCTGCCAGCCAGGCCCACCACCACCCCTGTCTACAGCTCTGTCACGTTCCTAGATTTTTACAGACCTTTTTGGGAGTAGGCCCCTGCCTTCCAGCTCCTTGGTGGGCATTCATCTCCATATCTGGTCAGCAGCTGCAGGGCAGGCAGTCTCTTCTGGCTTTGCAGGAGTGTCAGGCTTCCTGAGGGAGGTGGGACCCTCTGTGGCTGTGGTTGGCACACAGGGCTTCATCTATCCATCTGGTGACCACCTTATTTTCCCATTTTCTCCTTTGGACCCTTCCCAGGGGCTAGTGATCTCACTGCTATGGTGCCAGCATGCCAAATGTGCAAACGTCCACTGTGCTTCCCTCCACTATGCTTGCAGAAGGTGTGCTTAGCTGCACTGCTACCTGTGGTCACTTAGCTGGTGGTACCACAGCGAGGTGGTCTACCTCTCCTCTCCTGAGAATAACATCCTCTGGGATGTTCGATCCTCCTCCTGCCAGCCTTCCAACGACCTGGGCCCATTCCTACAGCTGAGTTATTGGCATTGCATTGATGTGCCATAGGGTAGGCCATCAAACTTAGCCCTTTCTAAAAAAACAAAATTGTTTATTTTTAAATAGTATTGATAGCTTTAAACATTTATCAATAAATGGTTCCAGAATGTTTTCAGCTGAGGCTATTCGGCATGGATCTGTACAGCAGAAAGGCAGATGCCCAGACTATTAGTTTCAAGTGATGCAATTACTGCAGCAACAAGATCTTGAGTGTGGATCCTTACAGTATCTGCCTGACATGCCTAGGCCCACAGAAGACTTGTCCTCAGTACCATGATATACTGCTGAATCTTTAGTGTGGCAGAAGTGTTGCCCTTTGAGCCCTTGGACAAGTGAGGGGAGTCAAGCAAGACAGGGGACTGATGCCTTGGAGCTCCATTTTAGCGTTGTCTTTTGGTAACTCCATAGTGCATTCAGGTCTGGCCCTTGGCACCTGACTGTGGGGTTGCAATTGAGCTGTCCCCTCACTCTGTTTCAGAGTTTCAGGAGGAGGCAAGTCCTCATACCCTCATGATGGAGACTGAGCCTGTAGATATATTAACCAGTCAGGTCATGCCAATGGTCAGTCAGAATAATCCTACTCCTGTTACACATCCTCCACATGTCAGCAAGTGGTCCCACTGGAGGTCACACCAAACAAGGCAGTTGCCTATTCATCTCCTTTGCAGGAGGGCATACACCTTGGACAATCCCCCAAAGAGACTTTTTCTAAGGGCTCTGGGTTGGGTTAAGATTCTTGGGAGGAATCTGGACAAGGTTCCGAAGGGGCATCTTTTCTTGAATGGTTCCTTATTGGGCTCCCACTTCTCAAATCGCTTGAGGCATAAGAAGCCTAAGGGAAGGAAGTGCAACAAGAACAAGCATTGGGGCAACAATTTAGGAACCAGCACTGTTCTGGATAAGCTGAGCACTGTGGCATCACTGGTAGTCTATGCACTTCCAGCTCCAGCCCTACCAGAAGGATGGCTTCTTGACTTGAGGGACATAGGGAGCTAGAATAAGACTTAGCCTCCCCACCTATCAGTGGCTGTGACCTCTCCTCATCTCCCATCCGTCGGTAGTGACAGAGCTTGTAGGCAGTGCTACAGAGCTTTAAGTCCCATGAATCTGCTCATTGAATCTTCCTAATGATGGAGACAGCAGTGATAACTCTCCTTGGGATCATGAGGGCTGGCAACTCACTTTTCTACCGCTTCAGCAGAAACAGCTTTCCCTCTCCCATTTTCACCTCCAGCCCTACCAAAAGAATGGCTTCTCAACTTGAGGGCCATAGAGCGCTGGAATAGGACTTAGCTTCCCACCTATCAATGGCTGTGCCCTCTCCTTATTTCCAGATCTAGTGAAAGTAACAGCATTTGTGATTGGTGCTACAGAGGGGACCGGGAGCTTTAAATCCCTTGAATCTGCTCACTGAAGCTTCGTAATGACAGTGGTGGCAGTGATCCCTCCCAACGGGCTCATGAAGACTGGCAACTCACTTCTCTACTTCTCTAGCAGAAACAGCCTTCCCGCTCCCAATTGCCCATCCAGCTCCAGCCCTACCAGAAGGACAGCTTCTCAACTTGATGGACACAGGAGGCTAGAATAGGACTTGGCCTCCCCACCCATCAGTGGCTGCTCCCTTTCCTCATCGCAAAGCAAGCAGCTATCTTCTTCCTGCATCATGGAATAAACTCCAAGCTACCCTTAAGCTCAATTCGCTAATTCCATTAAAAGCCTTCAGATCCCTAATTGCCAAAATATCTGAGTCCTGTCACTGCCATTAGTAATCTGCTGGCATCTCTCTCCATCTCTCATCTCCACCTTGCCTTCAACTGTCTACTGGCATCCACTTATCATCCCCCATCTCTACCTTTTCTTCCCTAAGCTAGTCTTAAAAAGAGCATTATGATTATGCGTCCATCCCTGTAAGCAAATGTACATAATTGTATATATTTGTAAATAGGCTGTGCATATGTTACTTGTGTTCATATTATTGTTTTTCACTGATGTGTAACTGTGTATTACATGTTCTAACTATGTACAGTTGATTAAGGGACTTCCTTGCAAATGAGGCTGCTCAATGGAACTTTTCCATTCCCTAAACTTGAACTTGAACAATCCAGTGGCAGTGATGGCGATCGTGGGTGGTACTACAGAGGGGACCGAGAGCTTTAAATTCCCTGAATCTGCTCACTGAATCTTCCTAACAGTTGTGGCAGCAACCACACCCAGAGGGGTCACAAGGGCTGGCAACACACATCTCTATCACTCCAGCAGAAACCGCCTTCCCCCTCCTGTTTTGTGCCTCCAAGTCAAGCCTCACCAGAAGGATGGCTTCTTGACATGAGGGACATAGGGGACTAGAATAGGACTTGGCCTTACCACCAATCAACAGCTGTGCTTTCTCCTCATCTCCAAACTGGCAGCAGTGACAGCACTCATGGGTGGTTCTACAGACAGGACCAGGGGCTTTAAACCCCTTGAATCTGGTCACTGAATCTTCCTAACGATGGCGGTGGCAGCAATCAGTCCCAGTGGGGTCGTGAGGGCTGGCAATTCACTTCAATGCCGCTTCAGCAGAAACATGCTTCCTCCCGTTTGCGCCTCCAGCTCCAGCCCTACCAGAAGAATAGCTTCTCGACTCAAAGGACATAACAAAGTAGAATAGGACTTAGTCTTCCAACCTATCAGTGGCTGCCCTCTCCTCATCGCCAGTCTGGCAGTAGGGATACTAACTAATGGGCAATGCTACAGAGGGGACAGGGAGCTTTAAATCCCCTGAATCTGGTCATTGAATCTTCCTAACAATGGCCACAGTCACTCTCAAAGAGGTCGCAAGGGCTGGCAACTCACTTCTCTGCCACTCCTGAAGAAACAGTCTTCCCCCTCCTGTGTGCACCTCCTGCTCCAGCCCTACCAGAAGGATGGCTTCCCAACTCAAAGGACATAAGCAGCTAGTCTATGACTTAGCCTCTACAACTATCAGTGGATGTGCCCTCTTCTCATCTCCAATCCAGTGGCAGTGACGGAACTCATGGGCGATGCTACCTCCTTCTCCCTTCAAATCACTGTGCACCTAGTGGTCCTCCATGCTTCAGTCCAGAGCACTAAGGACTGAAGCACAAAGGACACTGGAGTCTGCCCAATGGAGTCAGCACAAGGAGGCAGCTGGTGTGAAGTGGGGCTGCTCAGATTTACATCTTACAATCCTTCATGGATGTTATTATACTCCACTCAAGCAGAACAGTTTAAGGCACTCTACAAAAATATTGTGCTCTGAATTTAACTGTGATCTCTAATTTGTCTCATGCTAGCAGGTATTCTGTGTCCCCTTATATACAGCTTTTGCACTCATGTATCCTCTAATTGTACAAGTGACTGTGATCCCTTATTAAAAAGCTTCTCAGCTGTTGTGTCCTCTAATTGTTCTACTATATCATAATCTTGAGTCTGAACACATCAGTTTAGGTAGCAACTAATTTTTCTCTGCCTATATGCTGCTCTGTTTCTCATCCATCTTACTGGCAAGTTTTACAAACCTTATATTCTGCCGAGTTCAGCCTACACCCTATCTAGGGTCTGCCTTATTATAGGTTTTATCTCACTTACTAGTAATTTTTATCACTGCTGCATTTGTTACTGATTTGGTCATGTTATTCTACTGTGCTGCCCCCTACAGCCTCTGCCTTAGTTCAGACAGTCAGTCTTGAGCAACTAAGTCTGTCTCTCCCTAGGCGTGACTTCATTTTAGTGCTGCCCAGATTCTAGCATCACAGAACACTGTCTCTGCTCTCTCTGAGCCACTCTGTCCTGGGTTACTAACTATCCTGTAATATGTTGTGCTCAACCTTTATTACAGGGGTTACACTTGCAGCCCTACTAGTCCTTATAGACTATGTTACACCAGCCCCTGATTACCTGTCTAGATCCATCTCTAATACCACACATGCTTTCCTCTTCTCTAACTTAATGGTGGTTATCACTACCCCCTAATTAAACATGGTGCCTTCAGTCTAAAGATGTATTATTTAAGCAATAAACCATGACAGGGTGTGGGTTATGCTGGGATTTGCCCATGCCTGTTGTGGTTTGATCACAAGGCCGCAGGCAGAGTGACCATTTCCACACCAGAAGTGAGTAAATCCCAGCATAACCCACACCCTGGAATGGCTTATTGTGATTACACAATGTCCAGCTTCACTTTCTGTAACAAAAAATTAAAGAAAAATAATTTTTTTTCCATTTTTAATATTTTTTATTCAATTCATTGCTGCACCTCAAAAAATAGTTCCCTGTTGCTAGGCAGAATCCCCCACGTTTTTCTGAAGAGATCATGTGAGGCTTCAGCTTTTTTAAATTCCCTCCTCCTATCCCCCAAAACTCAATTAGTGTTATGCATATAGGAAGACAGATCCTGTGAGTATCAGTTTCTATTTATTTTGTGTTTTTAAACTGACACTGAGAGAGCGCCGGCTGCCACAGCGGTGAAGCACCAGGAGGCTTGTGCATGCCTCTCACCATTCCCGTTCAGCTAAACATATTTTAACACTTTGGCGAATGCTGAACTGGGGAAAGTGTTTCTTTATTAAAAATGAGGGCTAAGATGTACAGAAATCATGACCAAAAAGCCGAGCTGTGGTACCGGGCATGCGCCTACGCATATGTATATCCATTGGGATTTGCATATGCATAGGCTGATGCCCAGTATCAAGGCTCGGCTTTTCGGCCATGATTTCTGTGACTGTTAGCTTTCACTTTTAGTTGACAAACACTTTCCCCAGTTCAACACTCCTCAGACTCTTAAAGGGAAACATCCACCTGCTAAAGCCCCACACCTCTGTGTGGGGCAGCCCCCAATTAGCAGTTTAGCAGTGTAAGTACAATTTTGAGCTTTGTGGTGTTTATAGTTACTTACTTTATCTGGTTGATCCTACCATCCCTCCTGCCAGCATATTGAAGAGCGCACCCTCCTGCAACCTCCCGCTGCTGTCCCGAGTGTGATGTGTGAGCCAGGGAGTAGCTGTGAGAGCACCTATAGTAATACTGTATGGACGAATGTATTAATATATCTGGTTTGAGAAGTAGATGTCTGGGAGCTATACAATGCCCAAGTATAGACCAGCAATCAATTGCTGATCTATACTTGGGCATGGTATAGCTCCCAGATGTCTACTTCTCAAACTGGAGATATTAATGCATTCGCCCATACAGTATTATTGTAGGCAGTCCCACGGCTAGAGCCTAGCTCACATGTCACACTCGGGACAGCTGCGGGAGGGCACACTCTTCAATATGCCGGCGGGAGTGATGACAGGATCAACCAGACAAAGTAAGTAACTATAAACATCACAAAGCTCAAAATTGTACTTACAGTGCTAAACTGCTAATTGGGGGCTGCCCCGCACAGAGGCGTGGGGCTTTAGCAGGTGGACGTTTCCCTTTAAAATAGTTTAGCTGAACAGTAATGGTGAGAGGTGTGCACAAGCCTCCCAGTGCTTCAGCGCCATTTCATACTGTGACCGCCCTGTGGCAGCCGGCATGATATACTGTTGTGACAGCCCTACCAATCCACCTCTTTGGCACTTATGGGACCGGAGGGCGACGGCATCGGTAGGAGGAGGTAGAGACTGACTTTTTTTTAAAACAAAAATATGACTGAGGCCTTTCTTTTTTTGCAGCAGGTACTTTCAGGGAAGATTTTGGTATTCGGCCATTTAGCGGCGTGTCAATATGGCAGTTTTACTGCTTTGATGTTTGGGGGGGGTCAGATTGATATAAAAACAGGGTGATTCCATATGCGGCTGACTGGCACCTTTTGCATGGATTATGTCAGGATTTACCATGATTGAAAGCTGCCAGTCAGCCAATTAGATTTGTGGATTTAAAAAGGCCATTGTATAATTATCATCAATCATTTGGCCCAATATTCCTTCCATGGGCACCCATTAAATCCCCTAGTGACTGGCCTCTCTAGTGCTTGGCACCTGTTCCACTGCCTTACCTTATCTGGTGATATTACACCCAATCCTGGTCCACTTACTTACGCTAAGCCTGCCAACATACCACAATGGTTTGGTGTTAAGGGTCTCAAAATAACCCATTTAAATATATGTAGTCTTATGGCCAGCTTCATAGAACTTGAGGCCTCTGTAAAACACTACTATCCCAACATACTTCCTTTAACCAAAACCCAGCTAAAACCCACTGACCCTGACTGTACGTGCTCGTTGTCTGCTTACAAGCTGCTCAGACCTGACTGCCCAACCTTCAAGGGGGAGGGGCATTGCAATTTACTTTAGAGAGCACTTGCAGCTCAGTGCCCTAACTGTGAATACTCAGGCTTCCTTTGAAGTCCTGTGCTCTTTGCTATTGCTAGTCCTTGGGAATACTAAGAAACTACACATTGTATGTATTTATAATCCTCCTACATGTGGGATGGCCAGACTATCTGATGTTATCCACCACCTAACTTCCACCATAGGCAAAAATGAGATTCTGCTAGTGAGTGATGTCAACCTAGATTGGCTTGGTAATAATGCAAGCACATTTGAATCCTTGTTAGGTAAGCTTCATCTTGCTCTGCTTATCACTGGTCCCACTAGGGTATCAATGAGGCGTAATCACCATTCTCACATTGACAGGATCCATACACATAGAAAGGACAGAATCATTACTTCTGGTCAGAGCCGGTTTAAGACCTAATGGCACCCCAAGCAGAAATACTTGTGGTGCCCCCTACACTGCTTCACATCACCCTCCATCCTCCCTTCTTCTCCAATCCACATCCAAAAAGTGATAAGAATTCTATGAATGTAAGGGTGATGACAACAAGAAAAAATTACTTACCATAGTAATCTTGTTTCTTCCACGGTATTCTTCTATATTCCTAACTCTCTGCAGTCAGCCTCCTAAGTAGAACTGCCCAGAGATAGAACGTTATACAAATGATAAAACCTATCCTTGGCTCATGTCACTTATTCAAACTTCTGCCCTTATCAGCTGCAACGTTCCACCAACATGTCAGATATCTAAGGAGCCTGCAAGGCAATTTTAACTAATAATACCTATCTATCTACAACAAAACTATACTGTCTAGTAGAAACTACAAATATTAACACAAACCCAACAACCCCTCCGAATGCCAGAATCACCTGGAAAAAGAAGGGAAGGAAAAACTCCACACATTAGGGTTTAAACAACGTATGTCAGTGTTTGGGACTCCATATTTAAAAGTTCAGTTAGGAGTGCAGAGGCTTTGGTTCTGGAAGGGGAGGCAGGGTGGGAGAGTTAGAAATCTAGAAGAATACCCTGGAAGAAACAAGATTACTATGGTATTTTTTTCTTCTCACCCCAGGTATTCTTCTATATTCCTAACTCTCTGCAGACTTCAAAGCAGTACCTTTGGAAGTGGGCACAGAACCTACTTTTTTGGAAGGAGGCTTTGCAGGATTGCTGTGCCAAAACTGGCATCACTTCTGGATTAAGTGTCTAGACTATAGTGGTTAGTAAAGGTGTGTACTGTCCTCCAGGTAGCTGCTTTACAGATCTCCACTAATAAAACATCTCTGACTGCTGCCATGTTTGCAGCTGTGCCCCTTGTGGAATGAGCTCTCAGCCCTGCTGGGGCTCCTTGCCAACTTTCGAATAGCAAAACTGAATGCACTGGATTATCCAGTGAGAAGTGGACCTCTTTGGAGCTGGGTTGCCTTTACCCACATCCCCATAAGTCAGGAACAACTGTTTGTCTTGCCCACGATCTCTGGTGTGGATCATGTAGTAACTTAATGCCCTCTTGACATCCAGACTTTGGAGTCTGCGCTCACTTGAACTAGTATGTTCAGTGAAGAAGACTGGCATGGTAATGGACTGGTTCAAATGAAAGTCAGAGACCACCATGGGGAGGAATTTTCTATTTGTTCATAATGCTACCTTGTCTCTGAAGGAAAGATGATCCTTCTAGACACACAAGACCTGAAGCTCACTAATTCTTCTAGCTGAAGTGATAGCAACCAGAAAAATAGTTTTCTATATAACATACTTTAGGTGTGCTGAAGCCATGGGCTCAAATGGGGGCCTCATGAGCTGGGTCATGCACATGTTCAGGTCCCATGTTGGCCCTGGTTCCCTAATAGGTGGGTGGAAATGGCACAGACCTTTAAAAAAACTTTTGAAAAATGGGACTGGGTGCCATGGAGGTGTTCCTCCCAGCAAAATGTAAGCAGATATTGAGGCCAAATGCACTTTCAGGGATGTATGTTGCAGGCCCTGGGAGTGTAAGTAGGTAAAATAATCCAGGACAGCTGGTATCCCCACGTGAGAGGGGGAGGTACCTTTGGGAGCACACCAAACAGAGAACCTCTTCCATTTTGAAGCATAGGTCTTCTTAGTAGAAGGCTTTCTGTAGCCCTTCAGGATATCCAGGACACTTAAAGTGTGCAAACTCTTAAGTCCTCAAGAGCCATGCTTTGAGTTGAAGAGATCTGAAGTTTGGGTACAAGATCCTGCCCTGATGAGAGATCAGCAGGTTGTGCCTCCTGGGTAGATGTATTGGTTTAGCTACAGAGATGGAGAATCATAGAGGATACCACGGCTGTCTGGCCCAGTCTGGTGCTATCAAGATCATTGATGCAGGTTGTGACCCGAGTTTGATCAGAACTCTGAAAATGAGAGGAAGGAGAAAAGCATATAGGCTTCTTCCTGACCAGTTCATTGTCAAAGCATCCAGTGGGATTGTACCCGTGGCTGGTGGTCTACAGCAGAAAAGAGGCAGATGATTCGAGGGATGCAAAGAGATCTATCTCTGGTGTGCCCCACCTCCTGAATACTGCCTCCAGTATCTGCTTGTTGATGGACCACTTGTGGTGGACCGGATTGATTCTGCTCAGGGCATCTGCTAGAGCACTGTCTTTCCCTGGCACATGAATGGCCTGTATGAAGGCCTTCAGTGTGTAAGCCAAACTCCAGATCTTCACTGCTTCAATGTACAGTGGCCTGACCTTGTCCCCCCTTGCTTGTTTATGCAGTACACTGTTGTGGTGTTGTCTGTCCTGACCTACACCACTTTTCCTTGCAGTAGTGGTGCACATGCCTTCAGTGCCAGTAACACTGCCTTCAGCCCCAACAGATTTATATGCTGGAGTGATTCTGCGCTGGACCAGGTTCCATGAGTGGTGTGTTCCCTTAAGTGGGCACCCCACCCTAACAGGGAGGTGTCGGTTGTAAGAATGGCTGATGGGGTTTCCCATTGAAAGGATACCCCTTCCCTGAAGTTGTTTGCTTCCTTCCACCATTGAAGGGCTTACAGCAATGTTCTTGTTACTGGAATTGGTTTTGAAAGAGTGTCTTTCCTTTGGCACCAATGTGCACCAAGGTGAAACTGTATGTCTCTCATTTGGAACCTGGCACCCAAAACTGTGCCTATTGTTGCAGTCATGTGTCCCAGAAGCTACAAAAATTGTCTTGCTGGCTTTGGCTCGTTCAGCCTGAAAGAAGCCGCTATTTACCAGATGCATTGCACTCTGTCCTGAGGGAGGAAGGCTCTTCCCTCTAAGGTGTTCAATTCTGCTCCTATGAAGTGCAGAACCTGTACTGGAGTGAGAACAGATTTCTCCTGATTTACCAGGAACTCTAGTGAGTGTAAGAGGTTTAGTGTTACCTGCAGGGGATCTTACACATGCTAGGGTGAGCTTCCCACCGCCAGCCAATTACTGAGATGGGGAAGACTGATAAACCTAACCTTCTTAGTTGTGCCACCACCACTGCCAGATGCTTTGCAAATACCATTGGGGCTGAGGAGAGACTGAAGAGTAGGGTTGAAAACTGGTAATGTCCTGATGGAAGTCTGAATCTGAAATATTTTCTGTGAGATTCTCTTATGGGAATGTAGAAATAGGCATCTTTCAGATCCAGAGATGCTAGCCAATCTCCCTTCTGAATGACTGGCAGAATAACTGCCATTGTGACCATCTTGAACTTCGGCTTTACTAAGTACTTGTTCAGTAGACTGAGTTCTGGAATCGGTCACCACTCCCATTTTTTTTGGTGAGAAAGTATCTTGAGTAGAAACCCTTCCTTCTGCTGAGGTGGAACATGTGGAACATGTTCTACTACTAACAGGAGGAGGCTTTGAACCTCCTTCTCCAATAGTTTCTTTTCCAAGAGGGAAGCTGGTTTTGAACACTCTTGTTCTCAAGAGAGGGAATTACTTGAAACTTAGGGGCAGACCCTGACTCACCACTTCCAGGACCCACTTGTCTGTGGTAATGGACTCCCAAGCCCAGAAATAGTGAGCCAGCCTGCCCCTTACTGGGATACAGCCAGGGGAGACAGCCTTGACCACTGAGTCAGAAATTCTGTTTTGCTTGGGGCTGGGCCTGGGTAGTCTGGAATCCCCTCCCAGAGCCCCTTTTACCCCTGTCTCTGAACTACCTTGTCTGCTGCGGATATTGCTGATATTGAGAGACAGCCTGGGCCTGATTAAAAAGATCTGGTGTAGGCTGCTCCACCTATGCCTCCCCTTCTGTATGACCTGTAGGAGAAGGAGGGTCTCTTCTTTGTCAAGTTGCTTTTATAGGTGGCCTTGTATCATCCACCTTCTTCATATAAGCCTCAGTCTGTTGGCCAAATATTGAATGATTCTCCACAGGAAAATCCATAGCCTTGGTTTGGGTATCCTGTGTAAGATTAGTGGTCCTAAACCAGGACAACCTCCTAAGAGCTATGGTAAGGGTCATCCATCTGGAAGCAGTATCACTGCCATCTGTTGCCATCTGAAACTGGTATTTTGCTGCTTCCAGCCCATACCTGGCTATCTCAGCCAAATCATCCGAGAGGCCCGAAGGAGCCTTATCTACCACGGGCAATCCTGACTGCCACAGTGACTTTGATACTGTGCAGAATAAGCCTGGTAAATAGCCTGTCTGACTCCCAGTGAGGATGCCAGGTAGCCCTTCTTGGCCATACTACCTATTTTGCATGAATCCTTCTCAGATGGGTGTGATGCCACTGTCACCCTTTCCTTCTCACAGGCTGCTTGCTAGATTATCCCTTGATGGTCAGGGTGAGAGAAGAGGAACAAAGCCCCCTGTCTGTCCAGCTGGTACTTTTTTCTGCCTTCTTGTCCGGGAAGAGAATTTGGAGTCTGCAAAACCTTGAACAAGTCTTTTTTGAAAACTTGTTGATAGGGAGTAATATCTTCTTTGTGGATGTTAACCCCATCATTTTCACGTATTTGGCCTCTTCCTCATCCTCTGTAACCTCTGTGGTAGCCAAATCAAGGGCTTCCACTATTTTCCTTATGAAGGGAAAATGAGAGGAACAATCCTCTGCTCTAGGAGGAGACCCAAATTCCTGTTCAGGTGAGATCTCAGCCTCAATAGGTTCACCCTCATCTACTTCAGGCAAATCATACTCCTCAAACTGTATCTGCTCCTGGGATGGAGTTGGGACAGAAGAAGATCCAACCGGAACTTGAGCCGGTGTTGGAGGAGTTGGAGCAGGTATAAGACCCTGCAAAGCCTGTATGGCCTTCATGGCCTGGGCAATCTCTTCTGAGGATGGCAGGCTGTAAGGCACAGATTAAACCTCCTTGGTTTCTCAGTCAGGGGTTCAATGTGCTTTGTTTTATTTGTCTTTTTGGCAGGAACTGGGGAGTAAGCCAGTTCACCCACCTTTTTACTGGAAGCTGCATCACCCTTGTCAGGGTGCTCAGTTTGGACAGTGAGGTTTCACCCGCATGTTTAAAGGGTGTGGGTTGGTCAGAACCCGTAGCACCCTTCTCAAGTTTTCTTTGGAGCCTTTCCAGCCTCTTGTCAATTGCCTTTTGTGCAAATGATTAGCAGATTTCGCAATCTGCAGAAAACTGTTCATTTCCAAGGCAGACCATGCATAAGCCATGCTTCTCTGCCTTGGCAAAAACATCCCCTCACTTGTTTTTTTTTGCTTTTATCTTTCTCCCCCCTGCTCTGGTCATCTCCTTGTCCAGCTGCCATCGCCATGCTTTGCTCCTTCAGGCACTCACCCCTGCAACTCCCATGGCTTACCCCTCATGGCAGGGCTGTGGGGAGCCCCCTACTCACCTGCCAAGCAGGATTCAGTTCATGGTGTTACCGCCAGAGATGAAGTGCCAGGGGACAGCCATCAAGGCACCATGACCAGCCACCAGGGTCTTTTTCCTACATATTTTCTCCCTTACGGGCATTCACCATGCAGTGATACCAGCAGTGGGCACATGCATGCACCCGTGCGTGTCCCTACCAAGCGTCAGCTGAGCTCCCATCCCCCTTACTTGCAGCAGTGTAGCGTCAAGCCCCAGCCTCCGCCAGGGGTCAAATGCGCACCAACTGCAGATCGCCCTCCCCAGAGATGAAGAGCAGGCTGTCAGATGCTCAATCCATCTCCTGCCTGCCGACCCCTGGTGGCCCACACTCATTCCCGAATGTGGATCACTGGTGTGGAGCAAGGTGTGGCATCCAGTACCTCAGCCTTAAGTGCCACCAGGCCAGACAATGTCCCCACACTTAAGGCAGTTTTTAAACCCTGGGGGTCCAGCTTTTTTCTTAGGTTTTTCTGCCATCGTCAAACTGATTAAGAAAAACAGAACTGCAAATAAAGTAAACTCTTTTTTTTTCCGGTTGTGGTTGGTTCAGCAACTGGTGAAGGTTCCAATACTGAACCGAGAACCGAACAACTTGAACCAGGTTAGCGGTTCACTGAACCGGCTTGGCAGCTAACAAAAGCAAGAATTTATTTAAAATAAAATACTAAAAATAACTAAACTGAACTGGAGATAAGGAAATAAAAGCTCTGGAAAGGGATTTAAGGCTTGGTTCCCCAACAGTTATACTGAACCGCGAGGAACTGAGAAAATTAAACCAAAAACACTAAAATAAGCGCTAAACTAACAGTAGGAATTTAAACAGAAATAAAGACAGCAGTAAGAATAATTAAAATACTTATTTTCAGTGAAGAACCACCCAAGGAACGGCTGAGAGGGAAGTCTCCGAGGCATCTTGACTTGTCAGGCAGAGAAAGAAATCTGATATGTTGGTGGAACATTGCAGCTGATAAGGGCAGTAGTTTGAATCAGTGGCATGAGCCAATGATAGGTTCTATTATTTGTATAACGTTCTATCTCCGGGCAGTTCTGTTTAGGAGGCTGACTGCAGAGAGTAAGGAATATAGAAGAATACCTGGGGTGAGAATTATGGTTTTTAGATTGACACTTTTTTGCATTTCAAGATGATTTCTGCTTATATGTTCTACTTCAGTGCGCCCCTTCTGTGCTGGCGCCCCAAGCAGCCGCTTGGTTCACTTGTGCCTAAAACCACCACTGCTTCTGGTACACTGCCTGATTCCACTAGTGATCAATTCACCTGTTTTCTGTATCTGGAAAGCTCACTCCTCCTCCTCTGGTCCCCCCCAAAGAAATAGTTTTCATGACTTTTCCAAACTGACCTAGTGGACCGTTCTGTGACTTACTCCAAATAGACTGGTCTCCTTTATATCTCACAACTGACATAAATAATGCTTGAAGCAATTTTATTTCCAAACTCAGGACCTGCAGGACAAGCACATCCCTCTAATAAGGCATAGGTTAAGAGGATCAGCCATGAGATGGTTACAAAGAGACCTTCTTTCTTCTCTCAAAGCTACACAGAATGTGTTGGCAGATGGGGTCCATGTGGATCATCTAATCTGCCCATCTATACTACCCCCCCCCAATCAGGCTGCTGCGTTAAGTTTTCCACACTGTTTGTCACATACCAGCTTGAATTCTCTGACCATCTTTGACCCAACCACCTGTGTGGGAGGCCATTCTAAGGCTCCACTACCCTTTCTGAAAAGAAGAACTTCCTTGTGTTGCTCCTGAACCTGCCCCCCTTTAGGCGCATGTCATGACCTCTGGCCTAGGTGCAGTTGTTTACCTGAAGGAGATCCTGTGCCTGTATCTTGTTGATACCCTTCAAGTATTTAAATGTCTCTACCATGTCCCCCTACCCCTTCTTTGTTCTAGTGAGTACATGTTGAGATGTTTTAGCCTTGCATCATATGGCTCGTGATGCAGACCTTGCACCATCCTTGTTGCCCTTCTTTGTATAGTCTCTAGTATTTCTATGTCTTTCCTAAAGTGAGGCCTCCAGAACTGGACACAGTACTCCAGGTGAAGCCTCACCAGGGACCTGTACAGTGGCATAATCACCTCCCTTTTTCTACTGGTTATGCCCCTCCTTATGCAACCCAAGATGCTGCTTGCCTTTTGTGCTACCTTTACACATTGCTTACCAATCTTCAGGTCATCTGCGATGATCATCCCAAGATCACACTTGTGTTTTGTTACCACCAGCTGTACCCCATTTAGAAAGTAATTGCTCCCTGGGTTGTGTCTTCCTAGGTGCATAACCTTACATTTTTTGGTGTTGATCTCCAACTGCCAGTTCCCTGACCATTCTTCCAATTTCCTAAGGTCTGACTCCATCTTTTAACTCCCTTCAGCTGAGTCTACCCTATTGCAGAGCTTTGTGTCATCCGCAAATAGGCACACCTTCCCATTTAGGTCATCAGCTATGTCACTGATGAATACATTGAAAAGTGTTGGTCCCAGCACTGAATCCTCTGGAACACCACTTGTATCTCTACCCCCCCCCCCCCGATAGCATACTATTTACCAATACCTTCTGGGTCCTCCCATTGAACCAGTTTTGGATCCAGTTTACAATGTTTGGCCCAATGCCTGTGTGCTTCAGCTTGTTTATTAGCCTCCTGTATGGAACGGAGTCGAAAGCCTTGCTGAAGTCTAGGTACACCAAGTCTACCGCACCCCCATTGTCCAACGTTTTTGTGACCCAATGAAAGTATTCGATTAGGTTAGTCTGGCGGGACCTTCCTGCTGTAAAGCCATGTTGCTTTGGGTCCAGCTGTCCACTGTCTTCTAAGAATGTCACCATCCTCTCCTTTGGTAGGGATCCATCAGCTTCCCTACCACTGAGGTGAGGCTGACTGGGCAATGGTTTCCCGCTTCTTTCCTTCTGCCATTTTTGTGTAGGGGTACTACTGTAGCCCTTTTCCAGTCTTCAGGGACCTCCCCACTTTCCAGTGATTTGTTGAAGAGCTCTGCCAGTGGGGCTACTAGTTCCTCCCCAAGCTCCTGTAGTATTCTTGGGTGTATTTCATCTGGCCTCATTGTTTTGTCGATCTTCAATTTCAAGTGCCTTCAGGACTCTTGCCTCTGTGAAAGAACTTGTGTCAGCTCCCTTGAGGTGGTGTGCCTTCCTGTGGAGAGATGGTCCTTTGCCTGCTTCTTCCTGTGTAAAAATTGAGCAGAAGTATTTGTTCAGAACCTCTGCTTTCTCCCAGCTAGGGATAATTGTTGGTCTAAATATAAAGTTTCAGGGCTAACTACTGACTGGTTGGAATATAGGAACTGGAGGAATGAGTGTAAAAAAGTTGTCTGGGTTGTTAAATGTAACTACTGTAAAAAGCTTCTTCAGTCCTCTTTATGTGACTCCCACAGATTCTGGAGTCATAGAAAGGGTTTTATGGGTAAAGGTGCTAACCACACAGCATCTGATATGATACTGCATGGCATAAATTGTAACAACTCTGGGACAATTGTAAATGTTTTTAATTCTTATTTATCCAACTTAACCAAGTATGCCAATATGTCTCAATGTACCCTAGACCAGTTCTCACTAGTAGGTCAACCAACTTCCCCCCTTTCTACCTCAGAGTTGTCATACACAGATAGGATTTACACCTTTTGAGGACTATATTGCCTTGCAGTAGTGTTGGTCATGAAGGTCTCAAACCTAGATTTTTCAGGATAGTTGCACCCCATCTAGCTTCTCCAATAACACTTTTATTTAACTTATCCCTCACTTCAAGTGCAGTGTCCAAAATCTGGAAGTTGCTAAGGTGGTGCTGGTCTTCAAAAAAGATGATCCCAAATGCACAGAAAATTACCAGCCCATTGCAATCTTGTCTGTATTCAAAAAATTGCTGGAGCCGGTAGTGGCCTGTCAAGTTACAGAGCACCTCCAAATATATAAGCTATTATCCTCAGCACAGCATAGTTTTAGACAGGCCTACAGTACATCAATGGCCCTCATCTAGTTCACCAATGATGTCAAGGTAGCCATGGACAGAAGTATGTACACAGGGGCTGTCTTCATCAATCTAATAAAAGCTTTTGACTTTCCGGACCACACCCTAACCAAAATTAAATTATCAGCCCTTGGATTTTCCCCTACAGTTATTACCTGGTTTTCTAGCTACCTTGGTTATAGACAGAAGTCTTTTAAATTCAACCAGTCCAGATCTGATCTCTCCACCATTAACACCGGTGTTCCTCAAGGCTCCATATTGGGTCCACTACTGTTTACCCTATTTATTAATAACCTGCCAAAGTCCACAGCGTCCTGCTCCACCTTGCTTTATGCAGACAATAACATATTATATACGAGCTCTAAGAACATTGCTGACATTAACCTGCAGCTTAATGTTGACTTTGGAAGTGTTCAGTCTTTGGTTGACTCAAAACAGGCTTCTCCTCAACTCCAGCAAACTCATTCCATTCTCTTTGGTTCGGCACCTAAGCTGAGAGCTTGTACACTTCACTTAGCTATTTTCTACTCTGATGGCATCCTCCTACCACTGTAGACTCCTTCAAATACCTGGGCCTTACACTTTACCTTGCCCTTGAATTTACCCTGTACATAGCTCATGCCTGCAAGACTGTCAATTTGAAACTAGGACTTGCAGGTCTCAGTTATGCCTTGACTACTGCTGCTAGGCTAGTTATTAATCAGGCTGTCTTGTTACCAAGCCTCACTATGGTCTTATACCTTATTCTCAAGCAAGCAAATGTAACTTAAATAAATGGACCACTTATAATACCATTTGCTGCTTTGCCTTATGGGTGCCCAGACTGACTCACCACTGCTCTCTTTACTTGAGCTTATGGTGGCTATCTCCAACCTCAGATCATTATATACCCTAGGCTGTACTATGGACAAGATGAAAAAATTGCTTACCATAGTAATCTTGTTTCTTCCAGGGGATACCTCAGTATGCTTAAACTATTGCAGTTAGCCTCCTGTATTGAACTGCCTCGGAGAAAATGGAATATAAGTGAATGACAGAACATCATTGGCACATGCCGCAGTTTAAACTGCTGCCCCTAGTGACTGCTGTGTTCTAAAATACTCAGATTCATTGCGAAGTCTATCAGGGTGAAGAGCCTCTTACTAGACTACCCTGAGAAAAAAATGTCTCTTTGAATAAAAGATAAAAACACCAGTCCCTGTAAGAAGGGACAAAAATAGCACAGACTGGTTCAGACTTTAACAAGTAACAAATAAAACAGACAAGGCAGGTAGTGACCAGTAGGGATGCAGAAAACCCTCATTTGGTTCTGGAAGGAGAGGTAGGGTGGGAGCTTTAAGCATATTGAGGGATCCCCTGGAAGAAACAAGATTACTAAGGTATGTAATTTTTTTCTTCAAACCCCAGAAATTCCTCAGTATGCTTAAACTATTGTAGACTACTAGTTTCCATTCTCCACTTCCCCATAGGTCAGGAACAACTGAGTGTTATCTGGCCTAGAAGCTTTGATGCAGTCAAGGTAGTGGCTGAGTAACTCTTGACATTCAGACTATGCAACTTCTGCTCCCCTGAGCTGGAGTTGGCAGTGAAAAAGACTGGCAGTGTTATGGACTGGTTCAAATGAAAATCTGAGACCACCTTGGGAAGGAATTTCCTATCAGTCCTAAGCAACACCTTATCCCTGTGGAAGGAGGTGTGGTTCACATCTGTGCACAGGGCTTGCAACTCACTTACTTGCCTAGCTGAGGTAATGGCTACCAGGAAGACAGCCTTCCAGGTAACATACTTCATATCTGCAGTTGTCATAGGTTCAAATTGGGATTCCATGAGCTTGGCTATGTAAATGTTTGAGTCCCAAGATGGGACTAGCTCCCTAAAGGGAGGCTGGAGATTAAGAAGTCCTTTAAAGAACTTCTTAAAAACAGGGTGGGAGGCTGTAGATATGTTCTTACCAGCTGAAACATAAGCTGAAATGGCAGTAGGGTGTACCTTTAAAGTAAAAGGCCTAAAGCCTAATGAATGCAGGTGGGTCAAGTAGTCCAACAGGACAGGAATCCCAGCCCGAGAGGGAGTAACACTCTTGTGTTCACTCCAGATTGAAAACCTCTTCCATTTGGAAGCATACATTTTCCTGGTTGAGGGTTTCCGGGAAACCCTGAGTACATTCAGGACCTCCTCAGAAAGTTGCAGACAGGCAAAAGGTCTTCAAGAACCAGGCCTTTAGGCAGAGAGAGACCTGAGATTGGGATACAGGATCCTGCCCTGTGAAGATGTCAGGAGATTGTGCCTCTGAGGGAGGTGAATGAGCTGTGACACTGTTAGGGGTAGAAGGAGGGAGTACCATGGCTGCCTCACCTAGTTTGGTGCCACCAGGATCATAGTTGCTGGTTGTGCTCTGAGCTGTGTGAGAACTCTGAGCAATAGAGGGAAAGGAGGGTGAGGCATAAAAAAAAAAACTCTGACCAGTCCAGTGCCAGGGCATCCACTGGCACTGTCCCTAGAGTCAGAGGCCTGCAACAAAACTGTGGCAGCTGATGGTCGTCCATGGAGGCAAAGAGATCTATCTCTGGTGTGCCCCACTTTCTGAATACTGAGGCCAGTACTTGTTTGTTTAGGGACCATTCGCGGTGGTTCTGACTAATTTTGCTGAGTCTGTCAGAACATTGTCCTTCCCTGGCAGGTAGATTGCTGACAGAAACAGGGAGTAAACCAAGTTTCAGACCTTCATGGCCTCTGTACATATCAAGGTCGACCTCGCATCTCCTTGTATGTTCATGTAATGCATGGTGGTGTTGTTGTCTCTCCTGACTTGCATCGCCTTGCCCTTGACCTGAGGGGCGAATTACTGCAGAGTCAGGAAGACCGCACTGAGCTCTAAGAGACTGATATCTAAAAGACAGATATGTAGGAGTGACTCCTGGGGGGACCATGTACCACTCACTGTGAGGTCGTCCATGTGCACCCCCCAGCCCAAGAGGGAGGCATCTGTAGTAAGTATGACAGATGGAGCCTTTTGCTAAAAGAGATTCCTTCCCTGAGGTTTTCCCTGTCTTGCCACCACTTCTGGGCCTGTAGGAGGGGTTTTGTGACAGGTACTAGCTTTGAGACAGGATCTCTTCTCTGGGACCAAAGAGACCTTCAATGGAACTGAATGTCCCTCATTTGGAATCTGGACCCTGGTACCACAGCTGTGGCCACTGCCATGTGGCCCAGGAGCTGTAGTAAATGCCATGCTGGTCTGGGTCTGTTTAGTTTGAAAGAACCTGCCAGCTCCAGGATGTTGTTCACCCTGTCTTGAGGGAGAAAGGCCATCCTCTGCAGGGTATCCAGTTCTGCTATGAACTCTAGGACCTCAACAGGTTTCACCTGAGATTTCTGGGCACATACTAGGAACCCCAGAGACTCCAAGGTGCTCTGAGAGAGATCCAGAGAGTCCCTGGTGTGCTGGGGGGACTGTCCCACAACTTGCCAGTCATCTAGGTAAGGGAACACTGTGATCCTTGCCATCTTAAATGTGCTACCACCACAGCTAGGCACTTGATGAATGCCCTGGGAGCAGAGGTTAGGCCAAAGGGCATGGCTGCAAACTGGTAGTGATCTGAAGGTAGTCTGAACCTCAGGTACTTTCTGTGGCTGGGTCTGATGGGGATGTGGGAGTAGGCATCTTTAAGGTCCAGAGATGCCAGCCAGTCCCCCTGATGGAGAGTCAGAATAATCATGGCCAAAGTGACCATCCTGAACTTTGGCTTTGTCAAGTGTTTGTTCAGAAGTCTGAGATCCAGAATGGGTCACCAATCAGCATTTTTCTTTTGGGCAAGGAAGTATCTAGAGTAAAAACCTTTTCCCCTCTGAAGCAGGGGAACAGGCTCCACTGCTTTGATAAGTAGTAAACTGGAAACTTCTGACTCCAATAGAACCCTTTCTGCTGGGGTTGCTGGGCTGAAAAGTCTGCTTCTCAGCCTGAGAAGCATTTTGAAGCTTAGGGATAGGCCCTGGCTCACTACCTCTAAGGCCCACTTGTCTGTGGTGATGGCTTGCCATGCTTGAAGTAAGTGAGCCAGCTTGCCTCCTACAGCGAAGGGGGAGGCAACTGGGGCAGACATGTCAGAGGTTCTGCTTAGACTGGGACTTGGTCTGAGGTGCTGGTTCAGACCTTCTTACAGTCCTTCTGCCCCTACTTCTGAAGTACTCCCAGGTTGCTGGTAGTCTGGCAATGCTTGAGGCTGGAAAAAAGGTCTGGTGTAGGACCCCTACCCCTGCCTCCCCTAGCCTGGGACTCGTAAGATGTGTAGGGCTTGTTCCATGCTGAATTGCTTCTGGTTTTTTTTTGGTTTTTTTTATCACTTCCATATTTGTCACCTTTCTGTGGCGAGACTGGCTTGGGGCATCCAGCTGTTAGCCCTGCCCACCCAGAGAGCTGGGTGGCTCATACCACACCCAGGAGGGTCCAGGATGGCCATCATGCTGTCCCACTGGAAGGCCCCTTCTGCCACTCCTAGCCAGGAAAGCCCTGGATCCTCCCCGATGGGACTCCTCACAAGTCCTCCGGGCAGTGCAGGGCGCGGCCATCAAGCTGTATGGTCACACCCAGCCATTTTTACTCCGATTTTGTGTCCCTCGGGGATGCAGACATGCAATGACATCAGGCACAGCGTGCCGACATCTGCCACACACACCCCCAGATGCCATCACACTGACAGTACCTCCAGGCATCTCCAGAGGTCAGTAAGTACTTTACTGTATGCCCCAAGAAGTACCTTGGTGGCAAGGACCTGTATATCAGACCCAGTGCAGGGCAGGGCCATAGCATGTGCCATCAGAGAGTCTCTGATGTAAAGAGTGCAGCCTCCACCTTTTCAGACAGTCTGTCATGCCTAAAAACTGAGTACCCGGGTATAGGAATAGCAGTGTCAGGGATTTTAGGTGATAGCAATGTCTCCAGTACGGACAGGATGTCCAGGTTGCGCTTGGCAACCCAAGCAGTAAGCACGTTGAGCTTGGCCAGAAGAATGCAGATATTTATGCTAGCCAGTGTTAGTGACCCAGTCGTAACTTTATTAGCAGAAGCTTGCTGTAGGGGGCCTGGGTTAGGGTGTATGTTGCCTGAGATGAGGATGAGGAGGAGCACTATTTTTTTAATTAGTACCTTAAAGCACCTGCCTCATAGCAATCATTCCTTTCTTACTGTTTGCTTTTGCCTGACCTCCTCTGTGGCAACCAAATACTTGCTATTAGTTGTGGAGATCAGTATAGAGTGGGTAAGTTTAGCAGGGGCCACTGCATTAGCCATGCTAATGTTGCTGTTTGGTGGTAGAAGAGTGTGCTGTTGAGATTGATAAAAGCAGTTCCAGACCTATGAGGGTTCAGTTGGTAATGGTTCAGTTGGTACTTCAGGCAAGTAGGAGGAGGGTAGGAGACCCATCCACCAAAAGTGCCTGTGGGGGTGATTAGCATGAGAAGAGCTGCCAGGGATGTCACAAGAAAAGTTGTAGCCATCTCAGTTAGTAGCAGTGGAGCAAGGGGAGAGCATATTTGCTGATGCTGACTCTTTAAATCTTGGATGGTGCTGATGTCCTTAAAACTTAGTGGTGCTGATGCCTTTAGGCTCAGAGAGTTTAGCTCCAAATATAGACCAGTGGGAACAGGGATCAGAGAGAGGGGTGGAGTTTTTGTGTTGTTAATAGAGGTTGGGGCTGGGGAGAGTGGGTGGGACACAATATGGAGCAAGATAACAGGAGCCCAAATTCAGAGTGCGCTCTTAACAGCAGCCCAAGTCAGAGTGGGGCATGGCTGAGTCTCTTTGTTTAAAAAAAGTCATCAAGTCCCAATCGGAAGCTGGCCAGGGACTCGTACCTTGCATGGAGGGGCAGAAGAGCAAAAGGGCAGACCTCTGAGGAGGCTGGATCTTTCAACAGAGGGCCTGAAAAGGGCTACCTGTAGAGAGAGGAAAAGGGAGAGGTTTTAACGGGGAGCACAACAAAAGGAAATAAAGAAAGTGTGCAGCTACTGGATAAAATTGGAGGGAGGGGTTTCAACAGGAGAAATGAGGGAGCAGGACAGTGGCTAGGAGCAGGAGGTTCCAAGGGAGGAGAGAGAAAAGGATAAAGAGGAAAAAGTGAAAGAATTTAAAATAAGAAATGGACTGGACTAGCAGGGAGGGGGGAGGGATGAAATGGGAGTCAGAATGAGTTCAGTGAAACGGGAGCTGCTGGCAGAAATAAATGAGATCTTAGCACTCCGTTTCACATGTGTAGGCAAACTGCACAGAAATAAGCTTTGCAAAAAAATAAATAAACATACAGAATCACTGCCACTATTTAGAAAGACAAGTGCAGGGGCTGTAGGCAGAATAATGAAGTGCCTAGGAACTACGATACATTGGCACCCTTGACATCAGTACAATCACAGGTATTTACAGTACTTTAGAACTTTCAGAATATTAGCACATTAAACAATTAAAGCATAAGGCAGAACTAGCAAAATAAAATATGGAGCAAGGTAACAGGAGCCCAAAGTCAGAGCGAGCTCTTAGTAGCAGTTCAAGTCAGAGTGGGGCTTGGCTGAGTCTCTTTGTTTAAAAAAAGGTGACAAGTCCTAATCGGAAGCTGGCCAGGGACTCGTACCTTGCATGGAGGGGCAGAAGGGCAGACCACTGAGGAGGCTGGATCCTTCAGTAGAGGGCCAGATAAGGGGATACCTTGTTATATTATCTCTACCCTTAATATCTTCTAACCATGTCATGGAATCACATCCTGTCTATATGCCATACAATATGTCAGCCAGATGTTCTATCTTTATCTGAATGCCAATGTTTTAAATAACTACATTTGTACCTAATGACGTGGAATTTATATTCCTAATTTGTTATGAATATGTATGTAATGTTTATTGTACTGTATTGTTTTGTATTGTGATTTTTTTGTACTATGTTTTCTGTGGGTCACACCTGAAAATGGAATTTGTTTCCAGTGTACTTACCCGTAAAGCAAATAAACAAACAAATATCTATTTTGTGATGTTGCCATTGTATCGTCATTTACCAGTGCTGGTCGGGAAGGAACGGAGGGACCTCAACATTCTCAGGCAACTGTGTACATGTGCAGAACAAACATATGCAGAGTGAGGAGGGAGGGTGTGTTACAGTAGGACTGGAATTAAGGGCACAGCGGTAGTGCGGGGGTCAGGCAGGTTGGGGGTGGGGATCAAGAGTACCTTTATTGGAATTATGTGAAACCAGCAGACTATTACAACATAAAAACTTCTTGGTTAAATGATAAACATTTCTGCATGAAAAAAGGAGCAAGCCAAAGCTACTAGACCATCAAATAAATAACAGCACCGCACTGATGTACTGCTGTTCGGCTCAGAGAGCACTTGAAACGTCATTGACATTTGTCAACAATTATGTAAGAAGTGATCAAAACCATAGCTTAAAGTGTAGGGGTAAAAATAATACACATGTTAAGTCATGATTTTGATCAGTTTGTTAAAACTGCACTGTAAATGAATGACAAATAAATGATTATTAGCACTGTAAAGGGCAGTCTAGCTCTTGCTTCTAAGATGTCATTATGTCTCACATCTGCTGGCCATTTTGTAGAGCAGACTAGGTGGGAGTTTTGAAAGGAGAGGGCTGTTGTTTACATTTTTCAAATGCTACGAAACTGCATTTATGTTTACTATATAAATGCAGTTTTGGCATCAATGTAAACAGCAACCTTTCCTTTACCTCACAGTGAAGCTGTTTTTTTTAAATAGTTTAAGGCCAAATATGTGGTTTAATTGTCCTTCAAGTTAATATCCGATTCCACCTGTGTCCAGAACGGGGCAAGAACCTGGCAAGTGCCGAATACTTGGGTGTGGGTTTCTACCTCTTGGCCACAGTTTCTCCAGCTTATTGAGGAATACTGTGGGTGGAAATTAGCAGTTACATGTGGTGTACAAAATAATTGGACTACTGTTTCCGCCCAGATTGTACTGTATGTGTTATTGCATTGTATGTAACCAGCACCACTTGCTCTATTGTATTTGCCTTCTTGATGCTTTTGTTACTCTGCACCCTATGTAAACTGTGCCTGTTGAATATATAATCTTACTGTATGCACTCCTGAGCCCTAAGCAACCTGATTTGTCTTGCCTAGCTTTGTCCTGCACCAACTGAAGCACCATGTCAATGTTTTCCATTGTTTTCATTGTTAAGAGTGTAACCGTAACCCTGCCTCGTAACCTCCCGGGTCATGCCTGAAAATAGGCAAATGTCTGCTTAGTGCACCTTACCCAGTCAACAAAAACTAAATAAATAAAATAAATAATATTCATGCCATTTATAGGAGCTTGTTACCTTATGTTGTCTGTACCAGGTTTTTCCCAATCCTTATCAGTCAGTTCTAGCATTAATTCCGCTTCCCAGTTTTGTTTAATGTGGTTCATGTTTACTCCCTGGTCCACTACTAGTGCTTGGTAACCCATGGATATAAAAGGCGTCCTTTAAGTACTCCTTCTGTTAATGTTACTGCAATATGGGGATATGCTCATTCCCAGACCCCTTCCTAGATAATGTCTTAACTGCAAATATAGTGCTCATGTGCTTCTAGCCCAAACTGCCCTTGGAGTTGTTCAGAAGATTTTAATGCCTTGGTGTCATGGAATTGGAATACATGTTTAAGACCTAGACTAATCCATCTGGCGTACCTGTGGTCTAGTCTGGCTGGCAGGAGGTATGTCATGTCATGTGCTGGAATGTGTAACCTTTGGGCTCCACTTTTGTGAGACTTATGGTTCAAAACTGAATGTGACATTTTCAGAATTAAAGATGTCAAACAGCTGTCCCCAGATTCCATCTCCCAGAAGTCCTCTGGATGGAACAATGCCTTGTCCACACTGGGGAGATTGTTGTGAATTTCAGCCTCCAGCTATCTGGGGTGCCATTGTGCCGGTTTCAGTGGAGTGCATGTTGCAGTTTGGTGGGCTGGAAGTCGAGTTGCAGAATAGGTAGTGCTAACATCCAACCCCCGACACTGGTTTAGGGAGCTGTAGTTTATTATATGTTAGTCTCAGGCAGTCCCCCTATCCACAGATATCTGGAAATATATTTATTCTAAAGTTGGAAGTTCTTTCTGAAAGAGGCTAGAGACAGGTATTGAAAAAAGTAAAAGAGCCTTGCTAATATGTTCCTTCTAATAGAAAGAACCCGGTCAAGGAGTGTGAAGGGAAGGGCCTGCCATCATAGACTGGCTTGTATATTAATTTTCAAGGGGCTGTAGTTCAACATTTTTAGTTCTGTCAGGTCTGCTGGTACTTTCGTGCCAAGGTATTTAATTGCAGGCCTCCCTCAGTGGAACAGATAGAGTTGTCTGGTCACAGGGGTAGGGTTAAAGCCCATTTGTAGCACCTCGGTTTTTCCCCATTGATAACATATCCTGCCAGATATTCTGTCCTTGTCAGGTATGCATTAGGTGCGGTAGGGATTCTGTGGGGTTTGTAATATATAAAAGCAGATCATCTTTGTAAAAGGATACTTTATTTATTTGCCCTGCCACATCTCTCCCCTCCACCTGGTCCTGTTGTCTTAGATACTGGACCTGGGGATCCAGGTATAATGTAACGAGATAAGGGGGCAGAGGTATCCCTGCTGAGTTCCTCTCATGAGGGGAAAATATTCTGAATTGCAATTATTAGCTTTAACTGTGGCTTTTTGGGCTTGATAGAGGCCCTCAATAAGGGTGTGGAATGGGACAGGAAACTCAAATTTAGGCAGGTTCCTCGTAAAAAAAAAGTCCAGAAGACCCTTTCAAAGGCCTTTTGAGAGCCGGCCCAGTGGCACTGAAGGCTGGTGCTGGACGCCTTACCTCGTACTACACCAGCGACCCGTGTTCAGGAATGAGCACAGGCTGCCGAGGGTCAGCCAGGGAGGAGAAGGATGGAGTTCCCGGCAGCTGCTCTCCTTTTCCGGGGGGGGGCATCTGCACACTCCCGCCGCACTACCGCCATCTGGGGGAGCCCGGGTGGAAGGTGTGGTAGTTGGTAGAAGCAGTAAGGGCATTGGGCAGATATCGGCAGAGAGGCAGAGCAGGATGTGCATCTCAGCACACCTCCTAGCTCATTGGCCCTCATTGCACGCCGACGTCTGGGGACGAACAAGGGAAAATCACCTCCCTGCACTTCTTCGGCTCATCAGGGCAGACTCCATTGAACCAGGTCTGCATCACAGTATGCATGTCTTTGAGGGGGTAAGAACGTGGGGTCCCTCCTCACCCTACCCGGGGGGTTATCTGGGCACCTAGGTTAAGTGGAACCGTGTACTCTAGGGCAGACCATGATGAGAAGTGGATCAGGCAGAAGAGGATGTCTGTGAGAATGGAGCGAGGAGGCAGTAGGGGCATCAATACAAGGTTTAAAAATTAAAAAAAAGACATTTTGAGCATCTAGGCTTAATATCAGGGTTGGTATTTTTTGTCTGGTTATATGTTCCATTAGAAGTAGAGTACTCTTTATGTTTTCAGAAGTTTGTTTCTGATGAAACCTGCCTGAGCAGGGTTTATAATGAAGGGTAGGAAGTCATCCAAACAGTGTGCCATGGCACTGGTAAATAATTTATAGTCTCTGTTTAGAGCAAATACAGGCCAGCAAGATTTGCATTTGGTGCCGCCCTTCTGCGATTTTAAAATGGCAGAAATGGTGATGTACCTCCATGACTCTGGAGATTGATTGCCTGCCATACGTTCTGCAAAAATAGCTTGAAGTGGTTTTATTAATCCCTAAATGTCTTGCAGAATTCCAACCCATATCCATCTGGACCCAGGTTTTTGCCATTTTTAAGAGCCGCAATTTCCACTTGTATCTCTTGCTGGCTGATATGGCATAACAGGGTTTCCTGCTGGGTGAGGGAAAGTTTAGGGACCTTGGTCTCTGCAAAGAATTACCAGTGTTTCTCAGATGTAGGACCAAGGTCTTGTGTATATTATTTGGTATAATATCCTTTAAGGACTCTCAGAATATCTGCAGTTTTGTAATGAGTGTGGCTTGGTATGGGGCCGTAAGTTCTATAATGGTTGAGGCATTCCTTTTTGGTCGCAGCCTGTGTGCTAATACCTTGCCGACCCTGGCCCCTCCTTCATAATAGGACTGTCAGAGCCACTGTAGTGTCTACTCCATTTTATAGGTGAGAAGGTCTTGTATATGACCCTGTGCTGTTTTTTTTTAAATTATTCTTTTTATTATTCATATTTTAACTTATATACAAATAGGTCTGCAATTATCGTTTTATACAGTACATCTATAGCTGGTCCATTATAACAGACAACTCTAAGGGTTCAAATATGTTCCCAGTCCAATATTCAGCATTTTCCAGATATTTCATTGCTCTCATACACATTACCCTCTCAGCTAATCCCCGCACAGAGTTCCACATGAATCATTGAATAACAAATAAGTGAGCACTAGTTGCTCTTCAGGTCACCGAACCCTCCCCTCCTGCATCTGCCACACCACTCCAATTATATTTTGGGCTCCAGATACCTCAGGGTATCAGGGGAAGGGGGAGGGTGGGGGTGCACCGGGCAAGGGCCCCACAGGAAAGAGGGCTAGCCTTCTACGCTTAGACTCAGGAATTCCTGCCAAAGTATAGAAATTAGGCACAAAAGCAGGATCTATTAACATATAGTATAGTTGCCACCGCACTCCATCTTACAGTAAAAACTCTCCACGCCATTTATATTATATGTAATCTTTCCATGTTGTGAATTTGTCGGGTGATTTCCACCAGCCTCGAATAGTTGGAGGATGTATTATTAGCCATTGTCTAGTTATCACTTTTTTGGCTGCTGTAATAAGCAGTGAAAGCAGGTATCTTGTGTTCGGGCCTCGATAAGGCTTGGGGAGTGCAAGGAACAAGTATACCTCTGGTGTCAACTGAAATTGTGGGTCAATAAGTCGCTGAAGCTGCACTTCCAACTGTTTTAAAAAGCTAGAGAGTGCCGGGCATGCCCAAAAAATATGAGTCAGATTGGCCTCCTGCTCACCACACTCCCGCCAGCACTTTGCAGAGTTGCCTTGTGAGTAGTGCTTAGTGACTGTGGGTGATCTAAAATATCTTATCAAAACTTTCCAGGCGAATTCTCGCCATTGATATGAGCTTGTGACCTTAGAGGAGTAACTACATGCCAGCCGCCAGTCCGAGATAGTCAGTTGGCAACCAGACTCTTCCTGCCATTGCGTACAGATGTTTTTAGTGGCTATCTCTCCCTGCGAATCCCAGGACCGATAGTATATAGAAATTAAGTGTTCCTGCTTCTCCGAGCTGTTCAGAGAAATTTGACATCGAATTAATGCTGAATAGTTTTCTGGGTTTCGCAGGCATAGAGGCAAGCCCTCTATGTAATGTCGGAGTTGTAGATAGCGAAAAAATCTCTGTGTGGCAAGTGAAACTTTGCCTGAATTTCTGCAAATGACCAAATTACTCTTAGGCCATTATTTGAGGCAAGTACCGCAGGTTATACTATCCCACACACCAAATCCAGAGTCCAGTGTGTTGGGGGAAATTTGGTAGAGCCTGAATTGGGCATAGGAGTGGCAAGCAGGATGACAGTTTATGGGATTTTTTAATTACGCTCCAGTTTTGAAATTGTGCTGTCAACCAGGGATTAGTAGTTGGGCAGGCCATTTCTCTCGGGTTTGGACTATATATTGTCCGGAAGCAGGGAATATCACTTATCAATATTTTCTCCATTTCTATCCAGTGCGGGTGTGAGCTTCTATTTTGTCTTGCCATTATGTGCATCATAGTTACTGCTTGTTGGTAGTGTTTTAAATCTGGAAGTGCCAGGCCTCCATCAGCTCGCGAAAGCGACAACACTTTAAGGCTTACCGAGGTTTCGCTCTGCCCAAATAAAATTCTCGTAGAAATAATTTCTTTAAAGAACTTTTGGGGCACAAAAGGGAATATTTTGGAACAGATATAATGCTCTAGGAGAGTTATCATCCTGATCAGTTCTATTCATTTCAATAAGCTCAATGGGATCTCCGACCAGGCCTGTAAATCCTGCTTCAGTTGTGCCATAAAGGAGAATAGTTATGCTTGTAGTAATATATTCCTTCACGGGGATATACACGCCTAGGTATTTTACGTCATTAGGTTCCACCCTGCCCGAAGGGCCATTGTTACTTGTGTAGGCATATAATTAAATGTGAGCAGTTCAGTTTTAGTTAGATTTAATTTATAGCCTGATAGTCTTCCATACGCATCTAAGATTTGGAGCACCGTTGGGATAGACTGCTCTGGGTTTTGTAGATATAAAAGAATGTCGTCCGCGTATAGGGCTATTCGGTGCTCCGTTCCCCCTAGTAAAATTCCCTGTATGTTAGGGTGGTCTCTGATCTGCTGTGCTAAAGGTTCTATGGTTACCGCAAATAATAACGGGGATAACGGGCATCCCTGGCGGGTGCCTCGTTTAAGTGGAAAGTATTCGGAGTGATGTCCGTTGACTCTTACACAGGCCCGGAGCGAGGAATATATATTTTGCAGGACTTGAATGAGACCAGAGGGAAAACCAAATTGATGCAGGATGGAGTATAAGAAGGGCCATGCAACCCATCGCTAGCCGCCTCAAGGCCAAGACTAATGAGCACCGCTAGGGTGTCTGTACCGCCTATCTGGTCAACCAGATAAAGAGAGCATCTGATATTATCAGTGGTGGTACGAGCCCTCACAAAACCAGTTTGATCTCTGTGAATTAGTACGGGGAGGACTTGATCCATGCGATGGGCTAGGATGCTCATGAATATTTTATAGTCCTGATTTAGTACCGAAATCGGTCTATATGACGCACATTCCTGTGGGTTCTTCCCCGGTTTAGGGATCACCGATATGGTTGCATAGGACCAGGATTCTGGGGGTAGGTCACCTTGTAGTATTGAGTTAAAGACACGCAAGAGTGTGGGGAGAACTGATGGCTTAGCAATCTTATAGAATTCGCTCCATCACCCGCGGGTCCTGGGGCTTTCTGGATTTAGAATTAGCTATAATTTGCGCTATTTCGTAGCAGTTATAGGCTGCATAAGGGCATCTCTACTTTGTTCCTCAGGGTGGGCAGGAGAGTGTCTCAAATATGTTGCAATGCTCTCTGGGGTGGGGCTGACTCTGGGGTATACAATCTCTTATAGTAGGCCAGAAAGGCTTCGGCCACGTCGTGTGTTTTAGAGAGGGGCTGTCCCCCTACTGGGTGACTAATACTACCTATTGTTGCTGCTTTTCTTTGTCTGCGAATTTGGTATGCAAAGCGCGTAGCCCGCAGCCCAACCTCATAATACCTTTGCTCCAAAAATGCTAGGGCTATTTCGGTTTGTTGTATTGCGAGCTTATCTAACTCTTGCTTGGTGTGCTGTATCTGGGGGAGGAGGGAATTATCCCCCTGTTTATGTGCTTGTTGTAGAAAATGGAGAGTTTCTTTGAGTTTGGCTTTGCGTTCTTCGCGTTGCCATTTCTTCTGTGCTGAATATTTAATTATGTGCCCCCTTAGGACCGCTTTTATTGTGTCCCAATAAACCGAGGGACTTGTGTCTGAGGCAGGGTTATCGGCCATGATCTCAGAGACCTTGCCGGAGATGAATTCAGGGGTCCCCTAAGGAGTCACAGCAGACATCGATCCCCCCTTATATCCAAATATTCTCGGACCCACGGTTACCCTGTGAAATCAGGGTTTAAAGTTTCTCTGGGGGCCATATTAGTGCTCAGCGGGACTGCCAATCCACCTCTTAGTGGGTGAATCAGACCTCCAGATATCACCTGTTAAATGAGCAGGGACAATGTGGAACCCATATAATGCCAACCTCCCAGACCGGGTAGAACAAACCAGCTGCAGGGCCAATTCATTTAGATGTTGTATCTCCATCTTTTATCTGGATGGGGGGCACCCTGAAACCTCCTGAGTATGCATCCTGCAGCAATGCTGCAGAGAGGGTCCCGAAACCTTCCAGGGGACAGTGCAGTCCGAAGTTCGGCAATAATCCTGGCCTAAGTGCTGTGGCTCCATACGAGGGTAGAATCGTTTAGACTGCACCTCCCCTTCACCTCTTTATACATTCCCTGGGGACACCATCCTCAAACCCCCATTAACCCGGTCAATTGTAATTCAGCCCCCCGCCCCTACGGATCCCCCCTACCATCCTGCAGAGCATCTAGAGGTTTATCCATCTATGGTCTATTTTGTTTACCTGCTGCCACCCCCCCCATCCACCCTATTCATAAAGCAGTTATTCTTATTTGGTAATTATATCTAGGTTTTAGGGGATGACCCGGGGGGGGGGGGCCTGGGCCACAGTCATCTGCGAAATCAGCATGCTCAACAACCTGGCCACACCCAGAGGGGTCCAAAGATGCGGAGCACAACAGCCGCAATGGCAGATACCGACACTCCACCCGAGTACAGCAAAATCAATTTATTACTTACAGTCCAGCCCCCGTCTATCTATATTACATTTCCCCCTAGCCCCCCCTCCGAAAGCCCCCACATGACTCCCTGTGCTTTATGGCGTTGCCAGGATTCCACTCCATCATTCCTCCATGGCACAGGGAAATCCGCCAGTGGATGCCGCCTTTCAGTCCCAGTCGAGAGTGGTAATTACCGTCCATCCAGTGGAATTCCACAAGGCCATGGCTAACTCCCACCTCATACCTCATTAGGTCCCGATCCCCACCCCGACACTGCCTTCCGCTGACCACTGGCGGTATCCAGCTTCCAACTCGCATCAAAGGGGGGCATCAGGATCCACCCATGGGTCTTGTGAGTATCAAGTACCCACCAAGGAAGCGGAAGACAGGAAAAAAAAAAAAAAGGGGGGGGAAGGACCCCAATTGTAAGCTGTATCAGGTGATCCGGCCCACCACCAAGTCTCACAGCCACCTCCATTACTCCCAGACTCTGACCGTTAAGTTCCTGATCGACTCTACTCACTCCACTATTCAGCCCACCTTCACCCGCTACTGAGGCACACGGTCATGGCCCATGGTGCATAACCCCGAGAGGCAACGGAAAAACTCAGCCACTGCTCAGCAGCGGGATCCAGCAGTACTATATTATTACCCCCCCCCCAACAACTGGGGATCCCAAATCTCCCAACCAAAACTAAATTATAATATAATATACCCAGCTCCCCCCGCTAGCCTGTGAGCGAGAATTCCGACAGGAGAAGAAAGTGAAGGAAGAAGGAGGTCGTGGTCCCTCCCACGACATGGAGACCCAATCTGGCTGTAGTAAATTGGTTTAGGGCTACCCTCGGGGTCCTCAAAACAATCCAAGGAGGGCCCAATCTCCACTCACAACACAGTCGCACAGTAGCGGGACCAACTCCTCCCCTTCAGTCCATAGATCTGCATTCTGAGACGAGGGCCGCACAGCCACATCTACAGAGCGGACCAGGAGTTAGGAATGCAACCCTTGATCTCTGCAGCAGCAGCCAGCTAGCTGAAAGGTGCCGGTCCAAGGTGGACTTCCACCTACCTTCCCAACCCCCTCGCTGCACCCCCTTCCCCACACATCATAGTAGCACTGCAGACCCCCCAAAGCCAAAGGAAAACAGGGAGACAGAGAGGTGAGAAAGAAAAGAAAAGAGGGAGGGAGAAGAGAAGAAAAGATAACAAAAAGGGGGGAATATGGCAGCATTAGGCTAGCTCACGTCCAAGGGGCCATCCAATCCTGACAGCAGAGGGAAACAGTTCAGTTAGCTAAATGGCCAGGTCTTCAAGTTGGTGCTCCACTAGGGCCCAAACCAGGGTCCGAAAGTTCCTGTGATTTAGCTCGCAGTGCACTAACAACAGTCTGTATAGCTTCCTCCTGTTTCTCCGCGCTCTGTTCCACCGACTAGACTTTTTGCGCCAATCTTGCCACGAGTGGGGTTCTGCCGCTTGCATTCTGCCTTGGGACATCTATTTTTCTAGACTGGAGCTCCTTGTTGCCTCAGCCATGGACTCATACACCACTGGGCCCTCCTTAAATGAATCAGCAGCCACGGTACAAAGATCGAATCGCACTCCTGCCCCTTTAAGGGCCTTCATCACAGGAAAACGCCGACATCACTTCTGGAGCGAAATCATTTTCGAAAAGAGCCTGCTGTTCCTAAAAGTACTTTGCCCTGCTTCCATGCAGTGTGTAGCACAGTTTCTTCTCCTGATGCCGGAGAAATTTTATGAGGATGGTCCATGGTCGGCTCCAGCAGGTGGCTTTGGACCCAGTGAGCAATGGACACGCCCATTTCCAAGGTTATGTCTTCAGGTAAGGTGAGGTCTCTCTTAACAATTTCTGTATGAATGGGATAAATTCAGCCGGCTCAGTACCCTCCGGAAGCCCGACAGGCGTATGTTATTCCGGCTTCTACACTCGCATCCTCCTCGTTGCTGCAAGGCCGAGACCTGCGTGTACAGTTGTGTTATGGCCCTCTCGGTCTCATCCACCCTCCGGTCTGTCATCGATAGCTGTTCCTCGGCACCCTCCTGCCGTTTCTCCAGTTTGCTCAGGTCAGTTCTCAGCCCCACCACTGTTGACCGCATCTCCTTCCTGAAATCACGGATCTCTGCAAGCATCTGGGTCATCTGCCTTTGTAAGATTGAGTTGGGAACCTGATCGGCCTGTACTGTACTGCGGCGGGAGGTCGACGAGGCCCGCGAGTCCCCACTGTCCGAATCCTCCAGTTGCGATCTGTTGGGATCCATGCGGTTCGGAGACTCTGTTTTGTCCGTTCCTTTCTTCTTTGGCATTGTACCTCTCTTACCTATTCTGGAAATTCTGTTTTTTGTTGTTTAATGTGGTTTGAGAGGTTTTTGAACTAGATCCTAAGGGGAGCCTCGCGCTCCAAGCTGCTCACACTTTCATGACATCACCGGAAGTCCGACCCTGTGCTGTTTTAATGGCTTCTGTGAGGGAACTGTCACCTTGCATATGTGCACGCTGCATGAGTTGAAAAGTCTCTTGTAGATTTTTTAGTTGCTCTACATATTGTTGTTTCTTAGATGTGGAGTATGCTATGATCTCTCTTCTGAGTACGGTTTTCACCATATCCCATTGTTGCGTGGCAGTAATTGAGGTAGTGGTATTTTCTTTTATTGTGTGTGGGACTGATGCTTCTATCAAACCTATAAATTCTGGGTGCCATAAAAGGGATGTATTTAGATGGTAATTTGTCACCTCAGAGTTTGATAGGGAGTAGTCCGAGAGCAAAATTGGGTCCAGAGTCACCTCCCGTAACCAGTCCAGGTGTTCCACGCTAAGAAAGTAATAATCCGGGCAAGAATAGTGTTTATGGGAGTGGGAGTAAAAAGTGTACTGTCAATCACCTGGGTGTGTGTCTCCAGAGGTCTATTAGCCCTACTTCTTTTATCAGTCCGCATCTGTGATTTTGCCCTGCAGTAAGGTTAGGTGGTCCAGGGTTAGAAGTGTTTCTACCTGGGTCCATGAGAAGTGTTAAAATTTCCCCCAGCAGCAAGGCTCCTCACTGAAATTCTAGTATTTTGTTCAGAATCAGGTGAATCGTTGAGCCTGCCTGGTGGCACTGAGGGTTGAGGCGCTGGACACCAACCTCGTGCCGCATCGGCAACCTGGGTTCGGGAACAAACTCGGGTCACTGGGGGTTGGCAGGGGGGAGAGAGAGGATTGAGAGCCCCATGACTGCTCTCCTCCCTCTGGGGCAGGTGGGGTGAACTGCATTGCTCTGCAGCAGCAACTGGAGGAGGTCAAATGCACTACAGGTGCGTGCAAAAAATAAGGGGATGGAGCACAGTGGGCTTCCGCAAAGCTGTGCGCTGACACCATTGCACATCCTGTTCCATATGGGGAGAAAAATGGTGGAAAATTGCAGGGTGATCGTGATGGCTGATGGTCGTGCCCTGCGCCCCCAGACACGAGAGGTGCACCCCCCCAGGTGTCTGTGCTCCAGGTCTCCATGGGAGGGGGGATCCTGTGTTCTGGATGGCCTGTGGGGGAGAGCGTGTCATGGGCCAGACCTGGTCGGGGCATCTGGGTGCCAGTAGCCGGACGATCTCCAGGACCGCTCCACAGCAGAAGAGCATAAATAGGGATTAAATAAAAAAAAAAAAAAAGAAGCAGGTGAATCATTGAAGAGTCGCTCTCTGGAGGGATATGCACACTGCCCATCATAAGCTGTTTGCTAAAAAGTGATCCTCATAGCAACGCCATTCTACCTTCCTTATTTGTAAGTGTGGCTTCTGCCTGAAAGGGTGAATTGTGGGGTGCCAGCATCACCGTCCCCGCAGCATCCCTCTTTGTATGCAGATTCCACTATCTGTGCAAAAACATATTTAAGCAGTTTTGATGATCACTACTACCTAAATGAGTTTCCCTTTCCTGTAGTAACAGGAGATGAGGGTGAAGGCATTTAAAGTATGTCAACATTTTTAGAACTCTTTACTGGGTCTGACAGGCCATTCAGGTTCTGTGAGACTACCTGAAAATTAATTAGTGGCCCTTGGTTATAATATATGAATATACAGTATGGGGTTAGCTAAGAGAATGAGACCCTCCCCCTGAGGTCAGTCCTTTCCTTTTGTGTGAGCTTCCTGTAATCTATTATTCAGGGTTCCATGTCATAATGGCGATCACGGAAAGGCGATCGCCATTATGGTGTGTACATCGCCGAGCATCAATTCCGGTGATGCACACTCACAGCACAGGCAAAAATGATGCCCGAGACCTGCAGGTCTCATTGTTAATATGGGAGCTGTGCCCCCCGCATCCCCCTACTTATGGATTCACAACTAGAGGGGGGTGCAAAGCTTAAAAAAATACATGCTGGCTGCCGGCAAAAACAAAAAAACCTGCATCACACCGGAACTAAACCCTGTACCCTGTGCCTCCCAGCCGACCACCCTCCCCACGACAGCAGCGGTCCAGCTTGGCAGCTGCTTACCACACCCCCTCCCACATACCATCCCTCCCATGCCTCCCCCCCCCGTGGGTGCCATGCATATACCCCCTACTTCCCGCCACAGTGTTTTTCGCCACCCTCAGTATCCGTCGCCCCCTCCTTGGTAGCCATGAACACAGGTGCCATAATTGAGTCGTCGTTTTTGCAGGCACCCAGTTTCGGTCGCCTTGTTCGCTGGATACCATTATTCAATGTATTTGCTGCTGTCTTCTTTACAATATGAAAATAAAACTCTGTATCCGTGAACCAAAACTTCAAATTCATACTCTGCGCTGCCACGACAGCAAACAGGGTCAGCCAAAATGAGGAATCTTTTGTCAATGATGAGGAATCTTTTGTCAATGGGTCAAACTGGAACCTTCCATGTACAGTAGATGTACCCATCATAGACAGCTTCCACCTGACAGGAAGTGAATGTATGACCTCCAAGGATGAGGTGGACGAATATATTCGCTCTCTTGGTGGGGGAGCTAAAGCGCCCTCATTTGAGAGTGATTCGAGGTGTTGAGGACCTTGGGCTCTCGAGGAATCCTGCTGATCCCTTAGAGATTGAGGGTAAGAAAGGAACCAACTAAATACAGCGTAAGGTTAATATAAGCCAAACCAAGGGTGTGGCAGCCATCTCATGTCCATCTCATGTCCCTCCAAGGTGCAGCCTACATAAGAGTCTCTATTACATACAATTTATGCATACCATGTAGTGCTTTTTATATTGCTGTATCTATTCAGGATATTATATAGACAGGCATTGTACAGTCACTTAGATTGACCAACTCTGAGAACTACAACTATTAAAGAAAAGGGTTAAGTAGCATAGGATCTGCAATAGTTTCAGGGGTGCCCTCCTGTAATCCTTAAAACAGTCTGGAATTCAGTTAATAAATGGCTTTACATTTGTAGCAATGTAAGCTTTGAGAGGGTGTTCTCCTGCCTGCCTCACAGTCAGGCCGTCGGAGCTAATAAGCGAGTGCAGACTGAAAGTGGAGCTATTCTCAAGAAGCCGACTGGCCCTGTTTAGAAGTCTGACCTCAGAATCCAACTGCAGCCCATGTTAACCCAAGGACTGCTACAGAAGATATTCATTATGACAAGGTGTGAGCAGGCATGCAGGGGAATGGAAGGGAGGCATCAAGCCACTGCCCATGGGGGAAAGCCCCGTCAGTTTGCTTAACAACTGCTTACACTCTGAGGTGTTGATGGTGGTGTGGAGCCTCATGGCCAGCTCCCTCCCAGGAAAATGCATGCAGGTCTGGCTCAGCTCTCACTGAAAAAAAAAAATTGGAATATACCCTACTCCCACTATGTGGGAACTAAGCCCAGGAGCTTACTGAGAAATCAACAGTTGAGGTACTCAGGAGCGCTGTCCCAACAGGCTGCCCTGTTGTACACCACACCAGAGCAGCACTCAGGTGAAAGCTGCTTCAATAAGTAGAGTTTCCCAGGACAACATTATGGCCAGACCCCCCATATGCCCCAAGCCGGGGGGAGTGGGGGAAGTGGCTCACCAAGCTCCATAGGACAGTTGGTTCCCACTCCCCCCAACAACCACTACCCCCCCTCCTGTCTTACCCATAGTCTGTAGATATGAAATAGGCCGATCTCCAACAAGTTCATATGGCTGCTGTTAAATCTTTTAAGCCTTTAAGTGGTGCCACAATTTTTGTTAGTGTCTTCTGGGCATGTTGCCGCCATTGCTGCTGGCTGCCCACTGATTGCCCTTGCTGGGAGGGTGTGCAGTCTAATTTTCTCAGCAGCTGTTTCACTTGTAAGGAAATTCCTCTGTCTGCTGAGGCTGCTGTGGCCTCTTTTGCTATGCTGTGGGTTTGCTGCCCAGTTGGAAATCGGACTGTAAGCTTGGCCGGGTAAGGAGTTTTAAACTTCAGTTTGTGTTGTCTGAATGTCTGAAGCACTGGATATATTCCCATCTTTTTTGCATGGTGTCAGATGCATAATCATGATTGAAAAACACTTGATCAGTGCCATATTAGACAGTTCCTTTTTGTCATGCAGTCCAAAGTATTTTCTCTGATCTTGCCCGAGCTGTGGGTGATCGTGGCTTGGGTCCAAGGGCCCGCTGCGTTCACTCAGTATCAAGAGGGCAAGTCTTATCCAGTTCTTGGGCTGTCTGAAGAAAGCTCTCCACAAAGACATTATTGCCTTCAGAATTCTCAGGTATGCCATAAAGGCAAATGTTCTTTCGACAAGCCTTGTTTTCCACATCCTCTTGAAGTTTTAGGATTGCTGCCTGTGTACCTTACAGAGCAAGTTGCACCTCTCACTATAGTGTGGACCTGAAGTTTCATAGTGATTTAAGATAGGAAGGGATTCTGGATCCATCTTGTCTCAAAGGGATAAAAACTTCAGATTTTCTTTGAGGACATCTCCCTACATTGAGCCACACCATTGGGACTGTAAGCTGTCAGTCTTAGGACCACCTGTGAATGTTTGGTAGTTGGAGCCATCCATGTCGATGTGAAGCATCACTGCCTATATAACGTGGGTGGCCCCATCACACTTCAGTTCTTTCTCTTGCATCAACCTTTTTTTCTCTCATAAGGGGAACAACACCCAAATTCAGCATAGTTTTGCGGGTCTTTTTTTGTAATGATTAATTTTATTTATAAAATGTTTATGCCACTGTAAAAAGAAACTGAACCACTTTCCCCTCTGTATCATTGCAGTAAGATTAAGATTTACAAGGACGATGATCACTCAGTGTGCATTCATTGCTTCAGGCTAGCATATGACGTTAAGGCCTGTGCCATCTGCCAAGGCTTTATCCAGGCCATGAGCGAATATCACTGGAAGGCTATAGAGACCTTCCTCAAAATTAAAGCTAAGGAAGAGGAGTCTGTGCAGTGTTTGTCACAGGTTGAGATGCTGGCATCACCTGCTCCTTATGTTGGCCCAGGATCATGGGTGTCACTTCACTCCCAACAGACTTAGGCAGCATCAGAGCTCACTCAGTTCTGACAGATGGAGAAATCAAAAGACAAGTCCTCAAAATTATCAACGGATAAACATCATCATCATTCCGGCAAGCACAAGGTTCTCTCGTTCAGACTGTTCCTACCTGTTCTCGGTCTCCTTTAAAAGAAAATGACCAAGATAAGTCTAAGAAAATTACCCAGGCCATCAAAGCCTTGGGTTCTGTTGCCTCACCCCGCCAGCTGTCATTGAGTCACCAAGTTTGGGGTCTGACATGGGTTTGTTCCTACTCAAGAGGACTCTCAGCCAATACCACTGTCAAGTACTGTTCTGCTGATGATTCCACCGTCAGCGCCCACAACGGGTGTCAATGTACAGTTGCTCATTCAGACTATGTTGGCTGTTTATGCAGCTGTTACCCCAGGCACCACCATTAACAATAACCTCGTCACTGCTGCGTACAGGCCAGTCAACCAAGTCTAGAGACCCTCTGCCTCCTCTTTTGACACATTTGCTGTCACTGTAAATTCCCTATAGGGAACCTTCTCCTCCTGTTCTGCTGCCAGACAGTGAGGAGGAGAAGTTGTAGTATAATACTGACCTAAATAAGGAAGAGGATTATGAGGAGGAGGAGGGTGACTTGCCCCCACCAGATGTAATGGGTTCCAGTTCCACCCTATTTTCTTTCAGTGAGGATAGTATTAAATATAGTCTTTGTTCTCTTCTGGAGAATGCATTCTTTCAGGCTTCCTCAGTCAGGTGCAAGATAAATTGAGTTTTACTACTGAGAAAAGGCTTCTTCTAAGAAGCATCTGTCTTTCTGAATTTTTCTAAGTTCCATCTTTGCCCTGTGTGGTTATTCCTCCCATTTATTCTGCTTTTGAGGATGTAACTATTTTTATTTGGCAGAGGACCAGTTCTTACTCAGCTGTGCCTCATAAGGTGGATAAACAATATCCTACATAACCTCACTATTTTATTTATTTATTTAACTAGTTATTTATTTATTCATGTGTAATTTTTAAACAGGAAAGGCACACTGGGCCCCATTTTCAAATAGCGCAGCACAAACCAGGTGTGCGCTGTACTAACCAGGAATAGCACCGGCTGCCAGGGGCGTGCCCATATTCAAAGGGCACCTATGCATGGCGCACCCCCGATATTGCCGTTGCACACATTATTGCACTGCGCACATGCAAATGAGGGATCCCTCATTCATATGCGGTGTAGCACAATATTGAATGCTTTTAGAAGCACTAAATGGCTGCCAGTGTGGTGCAGTTTAATGTTTCTGAAACCCAGTACTTAAAGGTGCACAGAGGGGGTGATTGCCCCATACCCTGTCCACACACTGTCAAGGACTGGGGACCCTGGTGGTCTAGCGGTCCCTCCCAAGCCCTGATCCCCACAGAAATATGTTAACAGTAAGCCCTGGTGGTCTAGCGGTCCATCCCTAGCCCTGATCCCCAGAGATATATTAACAGTACTGCCCTGGTGGTCTAGCAGCCCCTCCCCAACTCCGATCCCCTCCTGTACTGTATTTCAGAACTCCCTGGTGGCCCAGTGGTCCCTCCCTAACCCTGATCCCCACAGAGAGGAAGCATCAGTAATCACTGGTGGTCTCACCGTCCCCCACCTGAATCCCAATCTGTCCATATCATACAGATAGTGGTCCCTGGTGGTCTAGTAGTACTTATAGTATGTGCCTTGAGAGCTCAGTCTGCAGTCAGCGGTGGTGGTGAGTGGAGGGCTGTGCCAGTTGCCATCTCTCTGGGTTGGGACAGGGGGAGCATGGTGCTGGGACAGTACCTGCCAGGCTGGGGGGTCTACTAGACCACCAGGAACTGCTATCAGTATGATACAGGCAGGTTCGGGTTTGGGAAGGGGGACTGCCAGACCACCAGTGATAACTGATGTTTCCTCCCTGTGGGGATTGGGGCTAGGGAGGGACCGCTGGACCACCAGGGAGTTCTGAAATATAGTATGGGAGGGGATAAGGGCTGGGGAGGAGCCGCTAGATCACCAGGGATTGCTGACATACAGTACAGGAGGGGATCGGGGCTGGGAAGGGGCCACTAGCCACCAAGGATTACAGACATATATAGTGAAAGGGGATCGGGGTTTTGGGAAGGGGGACATGGCCCTGCACACTCAGCTGATGCACGGCATGCAGATAAGCCCATAATAGGCATGCAAATGGCCCATTAGTGCTGTGCATGCCCAATGGGCTCATCTGTATGTTTGTGCTGAATATCGCTCATAGGGGCCATGGCATTAACTAATGTGTGCCATGCTTTACCCCTATGGGCGGTCTTCAGCCCAGCATTCTAGTAGCATCGCACACAGCATAGTGACTGCCTGCTGTGTGCCACGCTACCATGGCCCAGACAGATAGCTCGGCCAGTTCAGATCATGCTATCTGTCTGAATATTGTGCCAGAGCTGGACAGCCCTATTTTTTCACGTGGCACTCCTGTGTGCAAGCACAGCTGGCCGGCTCTGAATATGGGACCCTCTAAGCTGTGATAGCTTGTTTCCAGGTGTGTCCTATGGGGTTGGTTACATGGACCTGTTTTACTGACTGGAAAATTTGGCCTTGACATCAGGGAAATTCCCCTATTTGTCAATAGGGGGAATCTGTGATCATCTTGCCAAGATGGCAGAGGATGTGCTGCAGGTGGAAGATGGAGAGCTGTGACGGGGGTTGAAGACCCCTCCCCTGAGGGCTTGACGAGTGCTTTAGAGGAAGTTTTTTTATATGGCAACAGAGGACCAGGATGCGGTGGAATTCCCACAGGCATTGACCGAATCAGCAGGCAATAGTATGGTGGGAGCCTTTCACGAGGCAGACCTGAGACTACAGAATGCATTACAGGAAAAGATAAGACATCTGCTCACCTTAATGGAGAAGGAAGATGCCAAATATATAACAGAAAAGGAGAGATTGTTTCAGGCACAGCTATGGGAACAACCCCTCCAGTGGTGACACCTGCTGGGATCCTGTTTGTTTGTTTGTTTGTTTGTTTAAAATTTTATTTTTATACAGGTTAATCTGATTGGGGAAAATCCCCATTTACAACAGATACTTGTGGCATTTACAATAGACAGACAATACAAAATAAAACAAAATACAAAATCACATTTACCTAAAAACAATTACAACAAACATTTAAGTAAGAATACAATTCCAGTTTAAAAATACGCAGATCAGAAATTTCAGTCATATGTCGAGGTAACTTGTTCCATATCCCCGCTAAACTGTTCTGTAACACCATACCCCCCATATGATTCATAATTTGTATCATAGGCAACTTTTTAGTAGTCCTCCTAAGAATGTCTGAATATATGGAATCAGAATTATGACATATCAAATTTTGTAAAGGATGCACTTTTAAATATATCAAACCGTGACATATAGTAAGCCAAATATATTCCCTTCGTGCTATTGGATCTAACCAGCCAAGTTCCTGATAAATTACACAATGATGGACTCGAGGTCCATTATTTAAGATATATTTCCCCAATCTATAATAAGTCTGGTCCAGTTTGTGTAAATATTTTTTATAAGAGTGAATATATAATGATAAACCATAGTCTAGTACAGGCAACAACAATTGTTTTACTAATCTGATCTTAACATCCCTAGTCAAACATCCTGACACTCTTCTTAATGCCCCCTGTGCACCAGAAGGATTAGTGACGCCGAGTTCCAAGGGTCCGGGGGATGCTGAGATGGTCCATTGAGTGGCAGCTGGAATACCGCATCACATTTCAGACCCAGCTCACCCGACAGTTCCACTACATCACTCAGAGGCTCCAGCAGCACTGGACACTGCAACACAGGTACCTGTTCCACCTATTTCTCCTGCTAGCATTCTGTAAGTGTCTGAAACAGTGTTGGCTGGTGTGACAGGGTGCCCTGTCCCACGTGCTGAACCTCCTGCCCTCAATATGGCAGCAGAGCCAGTGGTACTGGATCCTTTACTGCATATCACATGAGACTCTTCTTGTTCAGGTACCCAGTCAGCTCAGGTGCAGCACAGTCCAGGAGCAGGGTGGTCATCATAGAGGAGCGGTGCGGATGCAGCCACATAGCCCCCAAAAGAATGGTCTCTGATATGGGCATTACAGGATGCTGGGTGGTCCAGGGATGGTGCTAGGCATTGGCATTCTTGTCTATCGGGGGACACCTCTGCTGCCCTTTTTCCGGAATGATGGAAAGTTCCCAGTCGTCCCTCTTGAGACTGTATTAACTGATATGTTATGGCCTGCAGTTCTTTCCACAGATTTGTCTCAGCTCCTATTGCAGACCGTGTCTGGTGCAGCTGGGGTACAACCAGATGTTTGGTCGGGAGTATCGACTGTATAGTCGAGGGAGGGGGATGTGACAGGACATGTGGGCACACCCGACAGACTAGGGTGGGGGCTAAAACCCCAATGCCTCCACCAGACTTGAATGTTTGGGGGCATGGTGCTGTTATTACTTCCTCGGGTGGGCCCTGTGCAGTCCTGGGCTGAGAGGGTGGAGAAAGCTGATTTATCCTCTGGGGGAGCTGCCTGTTCCACCCAGGATCTGCAGTTAGCCACTACATCGGCTCAAAAATGGTCCACCTTTTGAAAGGCGGATGTGTTTTCTAATTCTCCTATCCCAGCCCAGTGCCAGATTGCAGTAAGGTTGCTGTATACTGGGGGTTCACCTTCCCCTCCTGACTGTTCCTATGTGGGTAGGGTTCTTTTAAAAGACACCCTACATATTACTCCTAACAAACTGTATGCCCTGATTCACCCACTAAATGCTTCTTACTTTGATTTAAGTTTTTGCACTGCTATGTATATGGACAGATTCTGGATACAGTACAAATCCTTGAAGGATACACCCTTATGGAGACCTTTCCAGGCTATTGCTCTCACAAAACCTACTGTGAAGACTGTTACTATTTTGCTGCGCAACGAGTGTGTTAGTGTACAGGATGTGAAATATTGGCTGGCACAGCGATGTGAGGTGACAGGGGACCTGGAACGGATTCTTGATCAGGAACTCTTTTCGACTGGTAACTGGCACTTTAAAGTGATGCTCTGTCACTCTGACTCTGGCTTACAATATCTATCTGGTGTATTTTTCTTGGGGAGAGACAGAGCCCAATGCTTTTGTCCGGGACAACCAAAGACACGTTTTCGCTGTAGCTCAGAATGTCATCTGAGCAACGTTTGTGACAAAGTCTGCTGCAATCTTGGTTTATCTCTGGGGAATGTTGGTACACAGTGCACTAATGCCCTGTGCTGTAATTTGTGCAAGGAGTCAGGGCACTCATATCACACCTGTCCGTGGGCCACGCATAACAGTTAGGACGTGGACAAGCAGGATTCCTTTATCCACAAGGCACAAAAGGTACAACAAAAGTGGCTGCACAAGGAGGTGGCACATGCCTTAGATTCAAAGACTTTTGTACCCCTACTCCGTGTCCTGCACCGCAGGCATGAGTTCCTGACCCCACTGAGGAGCCCGGTCTCCTGCCTGCTTCTTCCCCAGAGCTACTTCCTACAGTTTCTGCTCCAGAGCAAGCCCTGGAATGCCTGACTCTCCCGGTGAATACGGACCTCATGGATATTGAGGACATCCCCCCCCCCATGGTGGTGGTGACCCGAAAATGATCCCTTCGTTCCACTACTAAGTCTCCCCTGAACCCGCAACTGCCTTCAAAGGGTTTGTCCATTACTTTACGTAACAGGTTTGAAACCTTGAAAGATGACTTGATGGACTCAGATGCCAGTCAGGTATCAGTGGCTTCCTCACAACAGTCTTCTAGGCCACCAGTTTTGACAGACATGGAGGAGGACACTGTTCAGAAGGCAGTCAAGTCCAGAATACGTAAAAAAAACTGAAAGTGACTACTAGGAGTGTAGCGGCTGGCAAACAGCAGGATGGTTCATAAGGATCTCGTTGTTTTGTCCTCTGTCCTTCCATGATGGATCACTGCTTGAAGGTGGCCACCCTTAATGTCCGCAGCATTAAGGCGGTTTATAGGAGGACCATTTATTTCTCCATTCTCAAAGACTTACCACATGATGTTTTTTTGACAGAAAACTAGGCATTCTACAGCAAGGGATGTCACGAGAGCTAGCCAGTCCTGATGTTGGGGGCCCTCTTTTTTGGTCTATAGGCCATGATATGAGTGATGGGGTGTGGATTCTCCTTAAGGGGTCTTCATTTTCCATCACTAGGTTGGTTGATCTTGACCATGGTAGGGCCCTCCTGTTGGATGTGACCCTCCAGGACACCACTACCATCTTGTAAATGTTTATGCCCCACAGTCGAAAAAGGTATGAGTGGATTTATTCTCCCTGATTCAGCCCTACCTATTTACAGCACATAATGTGATTTTAGGGGGAGATTTTAATTGTAGTCTGTCCTGCAAGGATCAGGGTGCGAAGATGCCCAAGTTATTCTCCGATTCTACCTTTCTCCACCGCATGTCAAAGGTGGCTGATTTGATAGACGTTTATAGAGTTCATTTTCTGACTGGGGGTTATACCTTTTATAAGGTGTCACTGGCAACTTGCATTAATTTTCTGTTTGTTTCTAAAGGCATTCATTCTGTTCAAGTTCAGCTCCTTCCCATGGAGTTGTCTGACCATCTCGTTTTAGGGGGAGCCTTTCAGAGGGGGGATGCTTGCCCATCTGGTAAGGGTTACTGGTGTCTCAACAAGTCCCTTCTGGAGGACTCAGCTCTGGTTGGGACTGTTCAGGACTGTTTATATGCTCGTCAGTCAGTGGCATGCTTGGATGATGATTTGGGGTCATGGTGGGATGAGACGAAGAGCTCCTTGAAGGGAGTCTTCATCCAAGCCTCCAGCCGGCAAGGGCAGCAGACCTATATTGCATATCTGGACTTACTTTTTCAGTTGCATGCAGCATTAACAAAGGTACATGAGGGGAATGTTTCCAGCCAATCCTTAGTGGACAATATCAAACCTAGGATGATGACACTGCAATATGACAGGGCCACATCTTTGCTTTTGGAGCACAGAAACAGGACTCAGGGTAATACCAGGGCAGGGAGACCCTTTTGAAGGCTGCAAAGCATGACTCTGGAAGTGCCTTCTGAAGGGGGTGGTTATACTGATGTGACAGGTACATTGGATGCTGTTCACACCCACTTGAGTTCCCTTTTTGGGGCGCCCCAACCCCCATGCCTCCTTTTTGGGTCCAGTTAGGGTTCCTCCTATCCCTCTGGCCTCTGAATTTGCCCTTCAAAGGCTGATTGAGGCTGCAGAGGTTCAACAGGCTATAGGATATGTGAAGCCCAAAGTGGCGCTGGTTAGGGATGGTTTGACATTGTAATTCTATAAGAAATTCCAGGCTGATTTGGTGAGGGTTTTGGTGGAGGTTTTCAATTGGATGTTCCAGAATAATGCAGTATTCATATGTTTTACTGAAAAACTGTAGATATTGCTTTACAGGAAAGGGGAGGAGATGAACTTGAATAATTGGAGGCCGTTATGCCTCCTGAACACGGATTTGAAAATTCTGACGAAGATTCTGGCGCAGAGATTGGCAACGATCTCTGCTTTGGTTCTGACAAATGCTCAATATTGCTTGCTTCCAGGGAGGCATATTACTGATCATTTGATTGCCCTACAGGAGGTGGTCAACCTGGGGAATGAGGAGGAGGAAGTGGAGTACCGCCTCTCTTTGGATCAGGACAAGGCTTCCGACTGGGTCTCGCATGAGTACTTATTTCTTGTCCTTAAGAGCTATGGCATTCCACAATGCTTTTGTGACTGGTTGAAGCTTTTATATGGTACAGCTAGCCTAGTGCCGCTTATTAATGGTCACATGGGCAGGCGTATTGCATTACAATCAGGGGTTCGTCAGGGATGTCCAATGAGCCTGTTGTTATATACTTATTGTATCGACCCGATTTTGCGTAAGCTTCAGGACCATACTCAGATATATGGTATTTCCGGTATGCGTTGGGATACACTGCTTAAGATCCTGGCTTATGTGGATGATGTGACATTGTTAGTGAGAGGTCAGGTATCAGGTCATCTGATGGTTGAGGTGTTTCAGTCCTTTGGCCCGATATCAGGGGCACGCCTCAATCTCCAGAAGTGCCTGGGATGGGTGTTGGGGACTTCCCCATAGGTTTGGGAGGTGGGTGGAGTTCCGCCTGCTATGGACCCGATTAAGATATTGGATATCTGGTATTGCCAGGGGATCTGGCTTATTTTAATTGGGATATTAAATTGTAGGAATGTTTGACTAAAGTGCTGCTCTGGCAAACCTGGCATCAGATGAAGTTGAATAGGGTGGCTATTTTGCATAAGTTTCTCCTCCCCATGCTGACATATCTTAGTATGTTGTTCCCAGTTCCAAAGGCTCTAGAAGTGTGACTGTACAGTTGTTTCTTCTAATTGGTCTGGGGAAGTTGGCTTAACCCAATAAAGAGGAATGTGTTATATCTCTCGGTTGAGCAGGGTGGTTTGAGAAAGGTGAACGCATTGGTTTTTACATTTAGTCAATTCTTGAAATGGAATTTGGTGCCCTGTTTAAAGGAGATGCTTTGTGTGTGGACTGAATGGACATTGTGTTGGTCGGCCCCATTCCTGACTCAGTGGGGTGTGGGCCCTCTCTCGTATTCACAATGGGCATTAGGCGAAGACACCTTCGTCCCCCTGATAGATTATGGAGATATCATCTATAACTGCCGTTCTGTGACTCTCACACACAAACCTGACATTCTTTATCACCGTGTACTGCGCTTTATAACAAGCGCACCACATAGGATGCACCATTGTGACCTCTATCAAGCAGTAGACTGGACATCCTTAGCCACAAGACGTATACTTCACATTGGCATCTGGATGATGACAATACCATGGGAAAAATTGCCACAGTATATCTGTTCAGTCATGCACAAGTCACACAGCAAATACTCACTATGGAATTCTGAGCTCATTCTGTTGGATGTGCCCAGAGTGTGCACTAATCATGGCAGAGGTGCTATTAGCTTTGTTATTCCATCAGTCTGGAATAAAATGCAGTCTAATCCTAGATTCACCAAGCTTATCTCTGTGAACTGTTTTAAGGCTCTGGCTAGGAAAGCCTTTAACATAGCATGCCATTGCCCCAAGAGCTAACCACTCTCCCACGAAACCCCTCAGTCCACCAGCTACCAGCTACCCTGTCACCCTCCCTTCACCCACCCTTACCCTCCAAGTGTACCCATCCTTCCCCCAGCTACCAACAATCCTGACCCCCTTCCCCTCCTGTCTATCCCACTCATCCATCCCTTCACCGCCTATCCTAACCCCCTCCCCCATCCCCCCGTACCTCATCCCATCCAGCCTACTCGACGGTCAATCATTCCTTCCTCACCCAAACTCCCTTCCTCCCTCACCTTAAACGCCTGATGGCTATGTCCCTATCCACATCACGAATAAATACCATGTAACAATGTATGCCTTTGCCTATAGTCATCTCTTACTGTATGTACACCAATACCTTGTGTTATAGATTTATATACCTTCTGCACTTAGCTTCTTTGCACTAGCAGTATGCTGCTGATGTTAGCATTACCATGTGGTGTGCTATTGCCTGTATCCCTACTGCATATGACTCGACAGGACCCTTGTATGATTTAGTATATCGTTACCCTGTACCAAGATATTCCCTTGTTTGTATCTACCTTAATATGATTTTATGCCTTGTAACTCTCGATTGTATCTAGCTTAATGTAATTTTGTTGCCTTGTTACTCCTGCTGATATAAGTTATGTATGTCTCAATCTGCCTATGTAATTCAGGACCTCCTTGTGAATGAGCTTGCTTAATGGAGTTTCTCCTGTAATAAACTTGAACTTGAAAGATATCAGAATGGGTTACCTCCATATGGTAGGGCATGAATGGAACAAATAAAGTGCTGGAAGTTGCCGTATTCTATTTTGGAGCACCAGAATTCAAGATTTATTTATAACACAATTATGACATTGAATTTCCCAGCTGGACCTTTTTATGTTGGCAAACCCCTAAGTGATGTAGAGTGTATTACGAAAGCCTTGCAGGATAGGAGGACGTCGCCTAAGATGTGGGATGTCCAGTGGTTATGTTTGCATGGGAAACTCCTGGTGAAGGCAAATGCCAAGAATAAAAGTCTGTCAGAGAGGTTCTGCCCCTGGGTTGAGGTTCTGCCCTTGGGTTGAGGTTCTGCCCCTGGGTTGGGCGTTTTTTTGCTTCCTGAAATGATGGCACATTTGTATTTGGATTGTCTGTATTTGGCAGTCTTTTGGGCTACACTGGCAGCTGCCTGGCATGATCGACGTTGGAGTGTCCTGACGTACAACCAAGTTATACAGGGAACATTGTCCGGAGGACATTCTTATGAGACGGACACATTACGTCTTGTCCTCACCACAGTGAAATATTATTTATGGCACTCTAGGTGTGCCTTACTTTTTCAGCAGCGTGAGACTGCCCCCTGATGTTGATTGACTTGATAACGAGTGATCTGCTCCATCAGTATTGGTCAGAGAGCAAATTTACGGCACCTGGCCTACTGGCCATTAGATGGTGGGTGTTTAAGGCCAACTTGGGTATTACCTTGACCTGTGGTGTGCTACTGGCTGCCAGTTATTTCTGTGTAGATCTTCCTGCCCCTGGTTTTGGGTTGGTTTCTGCAGAGTTTCCCTGGCTGGGGCTGTTTTCGGAAATCCACTTGTCCTTGGACACGGGGGTTAGGGTGGTTTGAGTTATTGATGATCAGCCTTTTCTGGCCTACATGCATTTTCCTTTTTAGGTTACGTACTGTTAGCAGCCCTGATGTCTTCTGTCTGCCTTTGGTTTCATTGTTCTCCAGTGTAGGGACTGCTTGATGACTAATGTTTTTTTTTGCCTTTTTATTCTTTCCTTTTACATTTTGTTATTTTCCAGCTACACAATGTATGAAGTAATACTGTGTTGTATCATATTTGTTTTCGTTATTAAAAAGTTCCCCTACTCTTGCCAGTAGGGGGAACTGTGACAGGGAGATCCTGACACTCTTGAAGACCAATCTTTCTTAAATCTGTTGCAACAGTTCTTCTGTTTCTTAGCCTAATCTATCCTTTACAATTTCTAGTCCATAAGGTTGGCAACCTATGGGCCCCTTCCCCTTTCTTGACTATGCTATAGTGTCCTCTCTAATTTTCCTTTTCCCTCTCAGGTGCTCGTACAGAGAGGTTATTGTGGTGACCTCCGAGCTGTTGTAAAACAACACGCTGTGTTCCTCGTTGTTGGATTTAGTATGCAATAGCACTATGTCATAAAATATCTTGATGTATATGCCTTATGTGTATAAAATCTGTAAATGTTGAAAATACCATGGCAATAGGTGTTTTTGATAAAGGTGAAAAGTTACTGGGGGACTGTATGATAAAAAAAATTGTTAGTTGTGCTATTTAAAATGCATGTAAATTGCTGTGAACTGAACAAGTCTGAAATGTCATGGTGATTTACATGTATCCCATGATGCTTTGCATTATGGAAGTATGTGTGATGTTGTGTTTCTTTGAAACTTGGCTTATTGTCAATGCCCTTTGGGATAACCCTTGTTTCAGTGCTTCTGCACTGAGGTTCTTTGTCTTTAGCTTTTTTTTTTTTTTTTTTTTTATTTGAGCCCCCACCACCCAAGCAAACAAGGCCCACATGGGGAGGCTAAATCTCAACACATAAGTTAGATCAGAGATCAAATGAGTCAGTAGGTGCTGGCTAAGTGCAGACAAAGGATATACATAGTCTGTTGCTGCAAACTGATGTACTGAAGAAGGGATATGCCATTGCTTAAGGTTATATCCCGTATTTTGGATAAACATCACACAGAGACTGTGTGTTGAACCTGAAGTTTGGTGCCTGGTATATCTGTTATCCCACAACCCCTCCACAGACTTGGTGTCAAAAGTGGGCTAACTTGCTGGAATGTCTGGATTGGCTGAAGCGGGTCGTTTTCCGGTGGACATCACCCCGATATCCCAGGTGGACTGATGCACCAGGAACTGCCAGAGGAGAACCTGGAGAAGAAAGTCAGTGGAGTTCTGACCAGAACCATGGCTGACAGACAGAGAGAAACTGCTGTCTCGAATGGACCTGGGAGCTCGGAGGAAAGCCAAGCCTGAAGACGATGAAGAGATGCAGAGGAATGAGGAACTACTGTGGAGTCGGGGCAGACTGACTATGCAGAGAGGCAGATATATTGAAAAGCGCTCTATAAATAAAATTTTGATTGATTGATTGATTGACCAGTGCTAAGTGCTCAAGAGGTCCCTGCCAGAGAGTTTAGATAAAGAATCAGAGGAGGATTTTTTATTACCTCAGCTGGAGGAGGAGGAGGACCTCCTGACTGAGTAGGATATTCCTTTGTTGCCTGTGTTCCCAGGATATTACCTGTTGGAGGTCAGAGATGCAAGTATGGAACTTGAATATGAGACCCCAGGTAAGACTGTGCCTAGTGATATTGTGCTAGGGTTGAAGACTCCAAGCAAGTAAGAAGAAGCCTATGAGGCCGAAGGAACTTTTTCTTGTATTGATACAGCTAAATCTATTAACAGTATTGCCTAGGGTATACTGCAGGCTAAAGATGCTAATGTTGCCAAACTGTTACAGTATGTTAAGGTGAAGGAGGGTATGCAGATTAATGGTGGTGTGGGGGCAAAACAATGTTGGTGATACAAACTAAAGAAGGGTGTACCACATGAGGCCCAAACCCCGTACAAAAAATGTGGATGCCCAGATAGTGGTGCCTGAGGCCTACAGACAACACGTGATGGAGGCTGCTGAAATTTCATGGTGATTTAGTTTGTTTTTATTTGAGCCCCCACCACCCAAGCAAACAAGGCCCGCATAGGGAAGGCTAAATCTCAACAGATAAGTTAGATCAAAGATCAGTGAGTCAGGCTGGCTAAGTGCAGAGAAAGGACATACATAGTCTGTTGCTGCAAACTGTGTACTGAAGAAGAGATATGCCATTGCTTAAGGTTATATCCTGTATTTTGGATAAACATCACACAGAGACTGTGTGTTGAACCTGAAGTTTGGTGCCTGGTCCATCTGTTATCCCACAACCCCTCCACAGGAACCACTGGCCATTAGTCAAGATGGCCGACCTGGGTGTTTCTGTGGACGGGGAGCCTGTTTCTCCTACACTCTCTTCTTTTTTTTGAATAATCTCTTTATTCAGTTTTCAAGTATACAGTACACACATATCAGCAGGCAGACATATACAAACAGACAAGAAGCAAACAAACAGATGCAATCAATCAGGTACAATTGATCTAACCATGTTCTCTATGAATCATAACAGTACATTATATTATATTATATTATATTATATTATATTATATTATATTATATTATATTATATTATATTATATTATATTGTTCTGAAAGGCATTCGCCATTCCAAAAGCCCGATGTTTTAATTCCTCACAGCTCCAGTAAGTGGGCCTAATAAGTGGATCTAGTCCACCATGGCAGTGTCCCCTGCTTCATGAGCCCAGACCAGTCCTCAGCATCATCTCCTCTGCCACACTTAGAGAAGACAGGAAATTAGTCCATCCCCATAGGAAGGCCTCCTCCCTATCCTTAACAACCAGTGTTAATCTTTCCAGGGCTGGAGTACACATCATTAACTGGCGCCACTGCAACACCATAGGCTTAATGTTGGAGACCCAGGTGTTTTAAATAAAATGGTGTGCCAGCACAAACAATGTTCTCATCCAACAGGGAAGTAGAATCCACTCCTTCTCTTCTTCTTTCTCCACCCCAAACAGGCATGTAAGTGGATCTCTCCTTAGTGGTACACCTGCCATCAGAGCTACCTCCTCTACTACAACCTCCCAAAATTTCATTAAAACCGGACAGGTCCAGAAACAATGAATGCAGGTGCCCCTCTCTCCGACACCTACCACACATGGGGATACCAGGGGTTGTGCTTTATGTACAATAGCAAGGGGTAATACAACCTGTGTAAAAACTTGTAAAAGGCCTCTTTAAACTTGTTACAAACCATAATACCTTCTGGCATGTGGAGGACCACTTTCCAATTTTCCTCAGATATGCTTTGCCCCAGGTCTTTTTTCCATAGAGCTTTTGTGTTTCCCGTCATATCAGGCAACTCTTGTTTACTCTGTTTAGCTGCTTTTCCCCAAAAAAACCTTAGGATTTTTCTTGGCATGATATACTAGCTATTCTACTGGGTCAGGTTGAAAGCTATCCTGGTTCCCTCTGTCCAGTCTTCCCACAAATGCTAGGACCTGCATGTACCTATACATATAACTGTAGACTTTGTTTTACCGTCTCAAAGGTACACAGTTTTCCCTTTACCACCAGATGTCCTACACTACTTAGTCCCTTTTTCTCCCACTCCTTGAAACCTACAGCTTCTAGACCAGGCAGGAAGAATGAGTTCCCAGCTACTGGTAACAGTAAAGTTTCCCCTCTTAGCCCAGCACTTTTAGCCTCTTATGCCATCCCCAGGCCTCCAACACTGCCTCCACCAACGGATTGCAATTACCCGCTGCTCAATACGCCCTTAAGCCTTTATCATGTAAGTATGCAGTGAGTCTCCCTGAGGTTCCCCTCTGTTCTAAATTCACCCAGCTAGCCACAGACGGTCGATGTGCCCAGTCTGCCACGCACCGCTGCTGTATTGCCAAATAATAGTTACCCAGATCCAGAAAACTGAGTCCTCCTCTGTTCCTTTCAGCTTTTAATCTTTGTAAGCTGATTCTCAACATTTTCCCCCTCCATATGAACTCTGAGAACATTTTCTCCACCCTTTTAATATCCCACTTTGTTAATCCCAGCTGTAACATCTGCATTGGATAAAAAATCCTTGGGAAGGATTTTCATTTTAATCAAATTTATCCTCCCTAACCATGATACTGGAAGCTGCATCCATCTCTTAAGATCAGCCATAATAGTCTTTATCAGGGGAAGGTAATTTAAACAATATAGGGAGCCAAGTCCCCAGCCCACCCATACCCACAAGTATGTAAAACCAGTCTGTGCCATCTTGAGCCCTAGTTTTATTTATTTTTTTTTTATTTAGTTGTTTTTTTAACCAGGTATAGCACACTAAGCTGAAAGCTTTTTTACAGGAGCAACCTGGGAGCACAAGGAGGTTAAGTGACTTGCTCAGGGTCACACAGTATCCACAGTAATCTGTGGGATTCAAACCCAGGTCTAGTCTGCTGGTTGTCACCAGATTTGCAGCTCAGAGCCTTAGACCACTGCGCTATACTGCCTCCAACTTGTTCCACTTCTCTGCCTCCCTCAGGGAAACACCTCATCTCCAACTTCTCCAAATTAATCTTGTAGCCAGAAAAACTGGTGAATTTGTCTATAAGAGATAACAGTGGGACCCTGGATCTCTGTGTATTCTGAACAAACAGGAGCATGTCATCTGCATACAAGGTGACTTTATGCATAGAATTCCGTACCCACCCAGCTCCCTCCACCTGATCATGCTGGCACACTGCGACTGCCAGTGGTTCAATCGCCAGGGCAAACAGAAGGGGTGACAAGGGGCACCCCTGTCTCATCCCTTTTCCCAGGCCAAACTGCTCTGAAAGGCCTCCATTCACCAATATTCTCACTCTGGGTTTTCTGGGTTTCTCATACATTGTGCTTACCCATCCCACATAAGAGTCACCCAGACCAAACCGGGCCATCACCTGAAACAGGTAGTCCCATTCCACCCTATCAAATGCTTTTGTGGCGTCCATGGTTACAGTACTCACCTTCTCCTGCCCTTGACTGGCCTTCCAGATAACATTAAGTAACCTACTCATATTATGATATGATTGGCGGCCTTTAATGAACCCGGTTTGGTCTGAGTGAATCAAGTCTGGCAAGACACCCTCCAATCTGGTAGCCAACACTTTTGCTAATTTTTTAAATCACAATTCAGCAAAGAATTGGGTCTATATGCTGCACAATCTTTCTCATCCTTGCCTGGTTTGGGTAATAGGCATATGGTGGCATCATAATAGGTCTCAGGTAATCTGGGTATCACCACTCCCTCCTGTTTTGCAAAAATTCCACATAATGTATCCGCTAGTTGACCCCCCCAGCAATTTATAATACTCAACTGGGAAGTCATCTGGGCCACTCTCTTTCTCCTGTTGCAATTTTTGAATTGCCCCCAAAATTTCTGCCCTGGCAATGGGTTGGCACAGCTGTTCCCTCTGCATTTCTGAAACTTTAGGTAGCTGTAAACCCTTCAAGAATTCCTGTATTTCCACCTCCTTACCCTTATATTCTGCCCTGTATAATTTCTCGTAAAAGGATTTAAAACAGCCCCTAATATCCTTTGAGTCTGTACATAACCACCCTTCCCTATTCTTAACCCCCAGGATGCATGTTGCACATCTGCCCCCCTTCATTAACCGCACTAAGATCGGGCCTGGCTTGTTCTCCCATTCAAATACCTGGCACTGGCAGTAAAACCAAGTTCTTCCTGCCTCCTCCCTGAGCAACACATTCAGGGCTTCCCTTGCTGTTGCTAGAAGCTTTACCGCTTCTCTTTGCTCCCCTCCCACCACTCATTTTTCCAAGCTTTTTAACTGCTGCTCCAGCTCCTCCCTCTTTTCCTTTTTCTGTCTCTTCACTCTGGCCATATATGCTATAATAGCCCCCCTCATGAAAGCCTTCCCAGCCTCCCAGAAGATGACCTTAGATACATCTGGGTCAGTATTAGTCTCGACATAGTACTGCCACTGTTCTTCCAGGTATTCCTTAAAATCTTTGTTTTTAACCATGTAGGTGGGGAATTTCCATTGTGGAGGACTCTCCCTGCTCCTTCCACTGCTTAATTTCAAAACCACCATGGCATGGTCAGATACATGGATAGGGCTATGTGAGATGTCCTGGATTCTATCACACCAATTCCTAGGTGTGTATATATATATATATATATATATATATATAATCTATTCGGGACCAGGTCTTGTGTGGATTAGAATAGAATGCATATTCTCCGGCTCCTGGGTTGGCCGTACGCCATCCATCCACCAGGTCCAGGTCCATGAGCCCTATTTGCCATTGGCACATAGTTTCTGATGTTCTCTCTTTTCCCTCTGAGTGGTCCATGTGAGCATCCATTGACCAGTTAAAATCCCCCCCCCGGGGGCACTTTGGAGCCCGAGCAATATGGCTACAGGACTTTGAAACTCCTTGAAGTCTCAAGATAAAAGCTTTTTTTCAGTAGTTTTAAATAAAACAACTCCTCTTTGCCGAATATATATGAGCGCAGGAACTACCATAGAATCGAGATGGGGAACCCAAAGAAAGATAAATCGGGTGGGAAGAGCGCTAGAAGTAAAGCTTTCTCTGGCCCCCCAGCAACACGATCGATGCATGGCCGACCTCCCTTGGATACTTGCATGGAAGGTGAGAATGAGATGCTGCAGACGCTAGGCCAGAAAATGCTGGCATCTATGGCAGGTCTCTCGGAGTGCTTTGATGCCCTAACCAACAGAGTCACCCACTTGGAAGTCGATACAGAGGCGATCAAGACAGAGGCGAGTGAAGCCAAAAAACAGTCGGAAGCTGCAATGGGCACGGCGGTAAATTTAATAAAAGAGAACACCCCCCTTTGGGCTCGGCTTGAAAATCTTGAGAATCAGGCCCGAGCCTCCAACTTGAGGATTATTGGCATCCAAGAACGCAGTGAGGGAGATCATCTCATTCTTTTCCTAAAAGATTGGCTTAGTCAGCAGCTTGGTCAGCCCCTACTTGAAAAGACTTGGTCAAAGGCAAATAGAGTGGCCTTTCGGGGCAGACCGAGTAATTTGGAGTCACCAAGGACGATCATGGTGGTCCTAGACAGTGTGGGAACTCGAGATCTCATCTTATCTCTAGCCAGACAAAAACGCACCCTACTTCGTGATGGGGAGAGAATATCTTTATACCCTGATTCAAGTTTTGCAACTCGGCAAAAGAAGAAAAGATTTGACAGGACTCAGGCAATGTTCCGTGAGGCAAATATTTAACACAACATGCTATTCCCAGCATGTCTTAGGCTGACACACAACAGGAAGATTTTCATCTTTTCGGACCCTGCCGATGCTCTTAAATGGGCCCAAAAATATGCAAAGCCGACCAGAAGAAGACGGGAATCCTCCAGATCGGGATCCAAAGACGAAGATGATGTGGACCCCTAAAGGGATATTTTATTAAGCAGATTACAGGTCTGTTTAGTTCAAAACTGCTGAACTAAGTTAATTCAGCCTCTCCCTCCATTTAGATAATTAAAAAGGTGTTATTCTGACTTTTTATTAGTATATTGGGGCTGTTAGGAGGTAATTTAAATTTGCTTAGTGAGAGACGGGGAATTTCCCTTTAATTACTTGAGTTCTAATATTTGAAATGTTTGGCAACGAAGGTTTGGCTGGGCACATTGCCCTGAAACGTAATTGTGTTTTCCTAGGATTTAAAGCTCTGGTTAAAGTTTTATTATGGGAGCTCCAGACAATTCCTATTGTACAGTACCGCTGTGGTACACTTCTTATGCAAATGCATGCTGTTTTTCTTTAGTTTCCTTTATTGGAACTGTAATTACAAATCTTAATGTTTAAACTAACTTCCCTTTAAGCATGCTACTCATGGGCCCAGTATACACAGCCTACATCATGTTATCTTTTACTTAAACTGTAGGACTATATATACATAATCCAATGCTTTACCCCTATGATGTATCTTATAGATGTAAGACGGATTTATTAATTGCGTGTATTAAGAGGGGTGGCACCCTCCAATGGATGTTAATGGTATACTAATGTTATACATCAGGAACAGTTACTGTATGTTTACTGAGATATACAATAAATATAAAGTACAAACCCCCCCCTAGAATTAACCCCAGAAATTGTTCCTTAATAAGCAAGTCCAGCAAAGACATATAAAACTGTGGCTCGTGCACTGCCGGGGCATATACACATCCAAATGTAACCTGTTCCCCGCTCGAAATTCAAGAGATAAAAACATACCTTCCACCCTCTGGGTCTTTAACTATCTTTTTAACTTCAAAGGGGAGGCTTCTGTGCAAGAGAATTGCCACTCCACACTTGTGGGAGGAATAGGAGGCAGCGTAACATTTCTCCACCCAGTTTCAGACCAATTTGGCGTGCTCCACATCCATGAGATGGGTTTCTTGCAATAGGGCCACCTGTGCCCCTGCCCTTTTAAGAGCAGTCAGGAGCGATGTTCTCTTTACTGTACTTGCTATCCCCTTGACGTTCCATGAGATGACATTTATATACTTTGCATGTTAGCCATATTTTACACATTGTGTTTCCCTATGTCCACAACGTTGGAGCAACCAGGCACCCCCTCTCAGCATATCAGGGCGGTCAGCCCAGTCTCCCAAACCCCATTTGCACTGTACAGTATAATTATCATACACACCATCAATTGCATCTGTAAACATAGAAACAACAACTATTGAAATAACAACACAAACTATCCCTCTCCTACTTCCCTCCCTCCTATCTTGCTTTTGAATCCTGCCAATCTCCCTCCCCATATTCCCAAACAATCCAACCCCCCCACCAAGCATCTCACCTTCCAAATACCCCCCACCTCCCATGCTCTGATCTGTCTCATCTCTACCACCCTGTGGTTTCCTATCCCACCCCACCCCCGTAGCATTACTACTTCCCCCCAAGACATTCCCAGCTCTAATGCCTTTATTTCTTCTCTCTCTCCCGTGGCACTAATTGCCAATCAAGCACGAATGTCAATATGACTTTTCCAGATGACAATTGCACCCCGTCGCATCCCCAACAGCTGAGCCACCCCACTGGGTGATATCCCTCTTGTGTGCTTCATCTTTGGTATACACAGTTTGTTGCAGCCTCGGCTAAACTCCCTCTCCAACCAAGCATGCCCCAATCTCCAGCTCCCCACCAGGATTCAAATAGTTTCCTTTTGGGACATATTACCCATCGTCATACCCCCATTCTCCCAGTTCTATACCTATCCTCTTCTCTAATCATATACCTAACCCCCACCATCCACCAATACCGTGGCCTCTATCCCACATATGAGCCAGCATATACTCAGAAACATATCAGTCCTGGATTGGTGTAACCAGTGCATCCTCTGGCTTATTGTGATAGATATTACCCCCCCCCCCAACAGCATGCAGACAGGGAGAGGACAGGCCACGCCATTAAGCACACACACACAGCGCCCACTCTCCCACCGCCACACACCAAGAGGAGGAAGAGACCACATGGTCTGTGGAGCATCTGCGTTATGGCTGATGGTAACCATTGAGGCACAGTACGATCCTGTCAGAATTGTCTCTTAAGGGTGTATTATGCCCACAGTCTCTCCCTCGTAACAAACAAGAGTCATCGTCGTGATTTTCCCAAATAGGAGATTTGACTACACTTGTATCAGCACATTAATACAGCTTGGCCCGATTCCCTCCATACAGCTGTAGGCCCAATTCTTCAATACAACTATAAAACTGTGGGAGGCAAAGAACATGCCAGCCCTCCAAACTTTAAATTCAGGAAAAAGTGAAAAAACAACTTGCAGTAAGCCACAGCAAGAGAGCATCTAAATCACCATCACAGCCTTCTCTTCATCCCACTTTCTGCTTGATGGTCTTCATAAATTCCTCAGCCTTCTCCACCTCCCAAAAAGAAAAGGTTGCATCCTCATGCCGAATTTTCAAGGTGGCAGGATACACAAGGAAATTCTCCACTTTCAGACCCCTCAGCTGCGCCATGATGGAGTTAAACATTTTTCTTCTCTTAAGCAAACAAGCTGAGTAATCCTGCAAGATATACGGGCGAGTGCCCTCATAGCTAAGCATACCCTTCTCTCTGTATGCCTTTAAAATCAGCTCTTGATCCTGAAAATGGTGAAATCTCATGATGAGCTGTCTCAGAGGCTGGTCTGCCGGAAGCTGCGGCATTACAGCCCTATGAGCACGTTCCAGCTTCATTTTACCAGTTTTAGGCTGCAAACCTAGCAGCTCCGGCAACACTCGACTACAAAAGTCCAGGGCTCCCTCGCTCTCCCGACCCTCTGGCAGCCCTCTAAGGTGCAGATTAAGGTGCCTGTGATCATTTTCTTGGTAGTCATAGGCTTCCTTAAATTTCTCGAGCTCTTTCTGTAGGGCCAGCACTTGCCCTGGGACTTGCATTAATTCATCCTCCAAACGGGAAATTCACTCTTCAGCCTCCACTAAGATGTTCCCTTGCTGAGTTTGTTGTTCCAGTACTTCTTGTAGGCATGAATCTAACTTATCCTCCAGTTTTATCAAGCGCGGTTCCAATGCCACAATAACTTCACCAGTGAGCTCCCGGTCGAGCGCGGCAACCTCTGCAGCAGATAACAAGGCTAGGCCTGTATTTTCTCCCAAGCCACTCGCTGCTGCCTTCTTGTTAGTTTTACCCATAAGCCGCTGACTTCTGACTGGGTTGGGGGTTAGAAATTCATCCATGACACCTTCCAACACTGACTGCTGCTGTGTATGAACCACTACAAAGTATTTTAAAACTTTATATTTCTTTTATTTTCGGCTGTCGGCATGGAGCGACGAAAAGATGCATCTGTCTTGTTAGCTGCTCATCAGCACCCTTCCCCCCCACACTCTCTTCAATGGATGTGGATTTATTTGTTTTACTGTATGCGATGGAAGTTGACCTGTCTGTGCGTTTGCCTGCTCTGGCATCTCTCCTGCAACCTGGGTTGGTTCCTGCTAGCTCTCCAACACCATGTCCCTCAAAGATTTTGGATTTACCAGAACCCAGAGTTGCTTTTGGACCTGCTTACCCCTTCATAATGGATTGTATCTCCAATCAAAGTACTTCCCTGTATGCTTTGATGAATTTTGACAATGGAGCATTGCCACCGACACCTCTCTCTATTTCATCGTCTGGCGCCTTTCTTCCTTGCATTCAATCCCCCACCTTCTCACTGACAACATCTGCAGGGTCTCATCCTTGGCCTGCTGCAATTCACTTTCCAGCAGGGTCTGCTGTGGACTCTCAACAGTTACTACTTCTCCTGCTCTGACAGGGATGGCATCCCTCTACATCAATTGCTGATTCTGCCTTGAGACCTGGTAAGGCTCTTCCAGTTATTTTGGATTTGTGTGCTGCTCCTATGCTCCTATAGCTGGTGTGAACTTACCTCTTGCATCGGACATTGTTCCAGCCAACCAGTCTGCTTTGATACCCTTTGATCAGCCGCCACTTTTGCTCGATCTTCCAGCAGGGTTTCAGTTTGCCTGGAATCTAGCTCAGTCAGGATTTCTTCCTTTTCTGCACAGGACCCTCAGGTTCAAAGCTCCTGGATTCCTTCCAGTCCCTTTGAACTGCCTGTTCTGCCTCCTGCTCCACCTCGCCAGCCTGCACCCATGGAGGCAATTCCAATTTCCTTTTCAGAGGTAGTGCAGCGGCTCTCTGAATCTGCTGGTTCTGTTCCTCTGGTTCCCATGCCTACAGACCCAGCAGCCACTCTCTGTTTTACTCCTGTTGCTGCTGTCACCCATAAGCCTTTGCTTTTCTTGGATTTGCTGGCTCCAGTCTCTTCTCAGATTTCTGCTGTTCCTCCTACCTCACAGGTTGCTCTGGACCACTGTTTTCCCTATCCTAGTGGGGGTATCATGCACTTTGTGTAATTCCTCTCCTGCAGCGATTTCTGCTACGATGCCTGCTTCTCCCCTTCTCAGGTGGCTGCTTCCCTCTTCTGCCACTCCCATACCTGACTGGAACCCTGATTGAGCCCTTCAACAAGCTGGATGGGTCTTAGGCCCTACGGACATTCTTGGACCCGCACCCGGCTTTGATGCCTGCCTTTTGGAATGATTCCTGTGACCAGTCTTTCACTGCAGTTTCTAGCTTCCCCATCTACCATGGGACAGCTGCACCCATAATCTGTACAAGGGTTCCCTACCCTTCCCCCTTCATCTGCCTTTGCCTCTGCCTCCAGCTTTGCAAAAGTGCCTGGGGTTCAGCTCCTGTTCCTCTGAAGTCCTCGAGGGTTTCTACAGATATCACCTTCAAACTTTCAGATCTGTTTACTGCCTAGCCTGCTCCAGCACCTAGGCATAATGCTGTCCACCTTAAGTATACTGGTGCAGACAAACTTCCTTCTGGCCGTTCTTTTCTGGTTGAGAAGCTTTTGATGGAGTCTATGGGGTTTGTACCAGTGGAAATTTTTGCTATCATTTACGTTTCTAGTGCCATCCTGTATGACGTGAGCTTTCAGCTCCATTCTTCTTTGGATTGCTTTTGTACTAAGTATAACTTGGTGAAGTATTTTGAACTTTGGCTGCCCTTCCAGACTTTTCCCCTTACGAAACCCATCATTCGCACAGTGACGGTGATGTTCCAGAATGATTGGGTTCATGTCAACAATGTAACCTATTGGCTTCAGCAACATTGTGAGTCCCTGGGCCACCCAGACCCAGTTTTGCATAAGTATGGCATTTGGACTGAAGGCTGGAAAAATAGGGTACAACTTAGGGCCATGGATTCTGGTCTCATTCATCTCCCCAACAGAACTTCCTAGGCTGTGATAGTTGCTTTTACCTAGGCCAGCCTAAGGCTTGCTTCAAGTGTGGTTCACTCTCCCACTTTAGTAATGTGTGTGACCAGCGGCTTTGTAGCCTTTGTCTGGAACATGGACACATTACAGCTCAGTGCCCAAATAAGGTGACGTGCAATTTTTGTAACATCGAAGGTCATTCCTTCCGTACTTGCCCCTGGGCTGCTCACAACAGGCTAGAACAGCCTCGACAAGAAGATTTGTTCCATGAAGCTGGACTTCCCACTGCTAGTGGGCTTTCGCAGGGACTGCCTTGGGTGATTTCAGATGCTTCGTTCTCTATGCAGCCCCCTACGGAGCAGTGTGTGTGCGGGCTGCCCTGGCACCTGCTTCTCTTCCCTCTCCTTCAGTGACTGTGCATGGTGCCACTACTCAATTATGCACATCTTCTGCCCCTATTTCAGGGACTCTTGATCCAATGATATCTTCTGAGCATTCTGCTATTTCCTCAATGCCTCCTCTATCTTCGTTTACAGAGGCACCCCGCAGATGTTCCCTCTGGAACAAGTCTCTTCATGTTCCTCCTCCCCCTGCTTCCACTGGATCCTTCCCTCAACAATAGATTTAGCCCCATTGCTTCATCCAGTAATTGGAGTGACACAGATGTGGACTTTGACTCGGATGCTTCTTTGGTGACGTCCATTGGACCTGCAGAGTCTTTGGACACAGTGGATGATACTTCCAAACTGACAAAACCTCAGAAGCAAAAGGAGGGTCCTACTTCAGGACTGAAATTTAAATCGAAGAAAAAAACACACTCAGCCTCCTTGAGCCTGTGTGTTGAATTGCTTCTTAGTATGCTTACTTCCCTGCCTTTTATTTCAGCATGAGGGTTACACTTAGCGTTAGTAGTATACACAACCTACTCAATAGGAAAGTTACTCTTCTGGTCCTCAGGGATTCCTATGTTGACTTGATTTTTTACAGGACACTAGATTGCGCACTCTGTCTGACATTACTACTGCACAAAAGCTCTGGACTTGTGGCATATCTTATTTTTCTCCTGGCTTGAATGCATGCTCAGGGGTTGCCATATTGTTTCACTGTCTCTCTCCCACTGTGTCTAGGGTGTTGGCTGTTCAACCAGGTCAGGCTTTATTGCTTGATTGTACCATTGATCAGGCTGCCTATCATTTTATTAATATTTATGCCCCCCAATCTAAATTTGAGAGCGTTTCTCTGTTTCAGACACTGCAGCCTTTTTTGCATACTTCCAGGATCATTAGATTTGGGGGTGTTTTTTTTTTTGTTGTTATATACTTTATCTCCTCTGCGTCTGGGGGGTGTTACCTATGGTTCCCCCAGTCCGTCTTTTGACCTCACAGCCTGCCCTACCCCAAGCCCCAAGCTCCACCTCTTCCTCTGGTCCTGCACAGTGGTCCTTCTCTTTCAGCGGGTACACAACCACCACCACAGAAACTGGGGGGTCCAGATCAGGGGAGCATCCAGAGATTCTTTGAGCCAGGTGGTGCTGCCAGACCAGCTATTATGGCCAGCGAGGTATTTTCTAAGCTTACCCCCGTGCGCAGCCATGCAATGATGTCAGTATGGAAAGATCCCAGGATCGCCACGCGCTGCTCCCTAATTTTGCTCCCAGTGTTGGTAGTACCTCCGGCCTACACTGGAGGTCACTATTGTGCCATGATGCCCCTGGATCCCACCCCAGGGAGAGGAGAGCTGTCCTCCAGATGCTCAATCCTGCTCCCTCCTTGCCGACCCACCAGCACCCATGCTCATTCCCGAACTTGGGTCGCTGGTGTGGCGCGAGATGTGGCGTCCAGTGCCTCTACCCTCAGCACCACCGAGCCAGCCAATTTGGGGGATGACTTTAACTGCCCCCTTCATCTACGGGATGGGGGGGTAAGATGTAGAAGTTGTTTTGCGACTTGATATGCTTACAAGATATTTGTAGACAGTCCCACCTGGTTGATGTTTTTCGTACTCTCTATTCCGTTGCAGGGGTATACTTACCACATGGCACACTTTTCTACCTGTACTGATTATTTTTTTGTGTCCAGGGTGTGTACCATTGTGGCAGTGTCTACCTGTTCAGTGGAAACTATGGATCACTCTTTATTAAGCTGCACAATTAGGTCACCTCATCTCTTCTGACTGGAAAGTCTTCCTGGAGGTTAAATAATGCCATCTTGTCAGACTCTTCTTTTCAAAGTGCACTTTACTCCCTTTTATGGGAATGTACAACTATCCAATATCTTTACATCGATGTGTCCCTTTGGTGGGACCATACTAAACTTGCTATTGGTAATCTAGCAAGGCGATGTTCCAGATAATTGGCAGATCAGTCTACCATGCCTGTCTTGATTTGCGTTACACTCTTTTCAAACTGATCTCACATCAGGTTGAGAAAGAATTATCCCTTCAAGCCCAGATTCAGTCTGTTAGAGACCGTATGACGTCCTTTCAATATGATAAGGTTAAATCTCTGTCTTTTGAACAGACTTATGGAACCCAGAGTAAAGATTTAATGGGGGATATTTTTCAGAAAATACAAAATCAGACACGTGTTTCATCCTACCAGGACTCATCAGTATGCCTCGTCTGTTTGACACCCCAGTGGAATGAACCAGCTACCCTAAGACGGTCTGTCTGGGTTATGTTGTGGTGAACCCATTAAAATAAAAAACTATTTAAAAGACAAAGAACCTCTGTGCGCAAACACTGAGGCAAGGGTTACCCCAAAGGGCATTTGGCTGGGAAGCCAAGTTTCAAGAAAATACAAAATCACACATGCCCACACAATGCAAAGCATCATGTGCTGCATATGCAAATCACCACAGAATGTTATGCTGGTTCAACTTTAAGCAGAATTGCATGGTGCCGAAAGGCCTGTCACACAGTTTGCAAAGGGTGCTAACAGATGACACAGACACGTGTTTCGTCCTACCAGGACTCATCAATATGTCTTGTCTGTTTGACCCCCCCCCCCCAGTGGAATGAACCAGCTACCCTAAGACGGTCTGTCTGGGTTATGTTGTGGTGAACCCATTAAAATAAAAAACTATTTAAAAGACAAAGAACCTCTGTGCACAAACACATATAAAACAAGAAGATACAAATCCACCTGTATAGTATAGCTTTAAAAAATCAAGCCAGAAACAAAGCAATTATTAAGAACTACTCAAGGTTGCTCACAATATAGCAAGTTTTAAACTGGTAAGAACTCTGCCCTTATTAACTTTAAATTTTACCTCATTTAAACATGAATATTCCAAAATTTGGTGCCTACTGAGAAGTACACTTAGAGAAAATAACCAGCATATTTTAATTCTAAGTTCGTAAAGTCAGATTTCAAAGATAGAAAAAATCTTAGTGTACAATCAAGGCAACTATTTATAGTGCCCACTCCAACTCACAGACATGAGGCCTTCAGGTGTCCACATTGTCCACATTATCCTCAGAGTCTTCACCTTCGGCCCGCAAATAAACAAATCAAAATGAAAGAAAAAGCCACTATGGTTCTCAAAAGAGGTGGCTGGGAAAGTCAGGGAGAAAAAGATAGCATTCAGGAAGTATAAGGAAACACAGAAGGAGCAAGACAGAGAGCTATACCAGTTAAGGCAGAAGGAAGCAGGAAGGGAAGTCAGAATAGCAAAGGCCCAAACTGAGGAAAAGATAGCCAACTCGGTTAAGAAGGGGGATAAAACCTTTTATAGGTACATCAGTGAGCATAAAAAGACAAAGGGAGGGATAGTGAGGCTGAATAGAATGAACGGTGGGTGGGCAGAGGGGGACAGTGAAAAGAAGGGATACTGAACAAATATTTCTGCTCAGTATTCACAAAAAAGGAGGGGGAAGTGCCTAATCCAATTAACAGAAGCACTTTTGATAGGGGGTCAATCCCAGTCCTTTCACAGAAGAAAGGGTTCTGCAAGAACTCCTAAAACTGAAGCGGACAAAGCAATGGGGCCTGACAGAATTCACCCCAGAATTCTAAAAAGAATTAAGGGAACTAGTGAAACCACTGGCTACTCTTTTTAATAAATCATGGGAGGATGGTGTGGTACCCGAGGACTGGAGGAAGGTGGATGTGATTCCTCTTCACAAAAGTGGGAACAAGACAGAGGCAGGAAACTACTGACCTGTCAGTTTGACCTCTATGGTAGAGAAAGTGATGGAGTCACTTCTGAAGGAAAGAATTGTTGAGTACCTAGTGGCCAGTGGGGCACAGGACCCAAGGCAGCATGGGTTCACAGCCGGAAGGTCATGTCATACGAATCTAATAGATTTCTTTGACTGGGTGACCAAAGTAGTAGACCAGGGAGGGGCTGTGGACATGGCCTACCTAGACTTTAGCAAGGCATTTGACACAGTCCCACACAAAAGATTTATAGTCAAATTAACCAGCCTGGGAGTGGGTCCCAGCATGGTAGCCTGGGTTAAACATTGGCTGGACAACAGGACACAGACGGTAATTGTAAATGGAGTCCACTCTGAAGAAAGAGGGGTTACTAGTGGGGTACCACAGAGTTCAGTGCTGGGTCCAGTCCTTTTTAATGTCTTTATAAGTGACATTGCAGAGGGACTGAAAGGAAAAGTATGCCTCTTTGCAGATGACACAAAGATCTGCAACGGGGTTGATACACAAGGAGGCATGGAAAGGATGAGAAGGGACTTGGTAAGGTTGGAGGAATGGTCAGAAGTATGGCAGCTAGGATTCAATGCAAAGAAGTGCAAAATAATGCACCTGGAAAACAAGAACCCAGGGGAAGAATACACAATGGGGGAGGTAGTAACAACAACAAAAAAGGAAAGGGACCTGGGGGTAATCATATCAGATGACCTTAAGGTTAGCAAGCAATGTGAGAAGGCAGTAGGGAGGGCTGGGGGTATACTGGGAAGCATAGGGAGAGGCATCACCAGCAGAAAACAGGAAGTTGTTATCCCGCTGTACAGACAGTTGGTGAGACCCCATCTGGAGTACTGCATCCAGTTCTGGAGACCCCATCTCTGCAAGGACATAGACAGGATAGAGGCAGTCCAGAGGAGGGCAACTAAAATGGTGCAGGGCCTGCAAGAGAAGCCATACGAGGAGAGACTTAAGGAGCTTAATATGTATACCCTTGAGGAAAGAATGGGGGGACATGATAGAAACTTTTAAGTACCTCAGTGGAATCAACAAAGTCCAAGAGGGTAGCATATTTCTGAAAAAGAGATGTGCAAGAATAAGGGAACACAATTTAAAGATGGGGGGACGGTTCAGGGGCTATGTGAGGAAGTATTTTTTCACAGAGAGGGTAGTGGATGCAAGGAACAGCCTTCCAGAGGAGGTTGTGGGGTCTAAAACTGTGGGAGAATTCAAGAATGCATGGGACAGACATAAGGCAATTCTTGTGGTGGGTAGGAAGAAATAGGCTGTTGGTTAACTAGTATCTGCGGCCTATCCTGTAGGTAGGGAAATGAGCAGACTAGATGGGCCAAGCAGTCCTTATCTGCCATCAAAGTCTATGTTTCTATGTGTCTGGTTTCAGCCCCCCACTGGTCAGCCCACTTACCCACTTCCACAGGATCAGAGAAAAGGTAGATTTTACCCCGATGTGTAATCCGAAATCAAGCTGGGTAGATCATCGTGTGGGACACTCCGATGTCTCTCAGTACTCTCCTTACCCCGTCAAATTTCTTCCGATGTTGTCTGGTAGCGTAGTTTATGTCTGGAAAGAAATGAATTAGACGCTCATCCTGGAATAGCGGACTGGCTCGGTGGGCATGTTGAAGGATCTGATCTCGCACTCTAACTCCCGAGGTCACCACCATTAATGTATGGGGCTCTTCTGAGTTCTGCATATGGCCCCAAGGAGTGATCTGATACACTTTTTGCACTTCCCACTGGCTATCCTCAGCATCAGGGGTTAGTTTTTCCGTGAGCCACTTCTGTATGAACATCACTGGGTGATCCCCCTCTACACCTTTGGGGAGACCAAGAATCCTAACATTGGCAGACTGCACTTGATTCTCAACTGTTTCCAGCCTGGTGCGTAGGTGCTCGGTTTCCTTCACCATAAGGGTGGTAGAACTCGTGGAGGCATCCATTTGTTTGCAGACCTCAATCATTTCACCCTTTAGCCCATCCACTGTTGTCTCTAGGACTACCACTCGACCATTAAAGTCATCCACCTTCTGATTCAGGGTGGACACTGATGTGATAAGTTTCTGCATTTTCAGTCCCAGAGATGCCAAAGTCTCCTTTGACCTGAGTGGAAGTTGCAGGCCCTATTGTCCCTCCAATATTTTTATTTTTTTCAGCTCCACCAGCTGTATGATCCTTCCTTGGATTCCCCATTCTGAACAATTCAAGGTCACTCTTTCCACTGGTACCCTCCAAATAGCGATTTGAGGCTTGGAAAAGTATTATTTTAGGTGGATTTAAATAATTTTTACAGAGCTGTGTGGTTCTGCTGTTAAACAACTCAGGAGCCACAGCATCCCCCCTTCCAGGAAAGCTCCTTGAGTCTGTGTCAAGAGCGCAGGAGAGAGTGTACCTCAATGATAGACATTACAGGTATGCCTGGTGCAGGGCATATGAGCGGTGGAGGGGAGAAAAATGCCATTTCTGAGGAGCAGGTGGTCCTGGAGCATACAGAGAGTATGCATGGTTCTAGCACTCAGGCTGGGAACCTCACAGACAGAGTGGTAAATGCTGAAACGCTTTCTGCAGACAATACTTTGGGTCCCCAGGAAGGTGCTGCTGAGGGGCGGGACACTGCTGAGACTCACCCAAGGGAGAATGAAGAACAAGAAGGTGGCTTTGAATCAAGGGAAAGGCATGCATGTGATCAGCAGTCAGACTCTGATGCGGGTTACTCTAATACTAGCAGGCCAAATATGGATCAGAGGTTTGCTGCTTCAATCAGGGACAGGACGGAACCTGCACCCCGCAGGGATGCAGTGAAGCTCTAATACAAAAGAGAGTTGGGTCAGGCCCAAAGACGTGATGCCATCAACCTGAGTTTGAGAACGAGCTCGGGTCATCGGAAGACTGGCCGGGGGAGGGTGAGGGAGAGGATTGAGTGTCCCATCTCCTCCGCGGTGGAAAGATCACCATCCTTCCTGCAATACTGCCACCTGGTTGGCCACAGCTGGCAGTGCAATCGAGGGCACTGTGGGAGGGAGAGATGCAGGCCAGGGTCCAAAGCTGCAGCACACAATTGCATGCACACACTCTTTGGACCTCTATGCATGCCAGCATTTTTGGGACTGGAAGGAAACCTCAGAAAAAAATCCCACTGCCGACAGCTCTAGTGAACCAAGCACAGAGATGGACTGACCCAAGAACCCTCAGTGAATGCCTGCAAAAAAATGTATGTAGGTAGGAAGGGGGACCTTCTCCTCCTTCCCCGCTCGTGGGGGTCCAATGCTGGTGATGCATGGAGTTCACTGTAGGGCACCAAGGATAGGCAGAGTCAGGCACCTTGGGGACCATGAGGGATAGCAGAGGAAGTGGTACCAAAGGGGCATAAACAGAGAATAAAAAAAATAAATAAATAAAGGAAGGTTGAAGGAGCACCCTGACAGGGTGTATGTTGAAAGAAAAGTCTTAAAAGGCTCAGTGCAGTTTTCCTCCTTGGAGATTTATGCTACAGTATATATTACACGTCTCTGGGAAGGATACATACGATATGAGTTTCAGAAAACCCCAGGGCCTTGAACGTTTCTGGAATAAATATCAACTGCTACAATGTTCCCCTCTGTGGTCACCCTGTATAGCAATACCCCTCACCAAACCCTTGACAAAAACAATAACCATTATCTTTAGAAACAAAGGTGTCCACACAAATGATATTATTTTTTGGCTTAGACAGAGGTGTGACATGCTGAGTCCCCCTTCCCCTATTTTAAATATTTGATATTGGTGGACCAGAGGATGGAAGTTTAAAATGAAATTATTCCAAGCGAATACAGGTGTGGTCCATCTGCCGAGTAGTTTTTTCATTGGTAGGGAGAAGGGTTTTATTTTCATGCAGGGCAGCCCAAGACCTGCCACAAATGTGGGGCAAAAACCACACCTCAGTATCAGTTGTGTTAAACTGAAATGTGGACTCTGGTGATTTGGGGTATATCATCATGGTGTATGGGATTGTTTTTAGGGACAACCTATACAAAGAGCAAGGTCACACCTTTCATGACTGTCCCTGGTCATCCAAGAATCAGTCTGGGGGTTACGATCAGGATACCATCCTAAAAAAAAGCTCAGCATGATTGTGATGACCCATCCTGGAAATCCACAAGAGGGTTCCTCTATGAGTGGTACAGCTACACAGCTCCCTCAGGCAGAACCTACATTAGCAGTTGAACACCCCCCGGCTTTAACTGAACCTGTCATCCTCATGGAGGACAGTGTCCCCACAGACTCATTGACTGACCCTTCAAGTATAGTTCAACCTATGGTTACAGCCTCTACTATGCAGCCTAAGCTTGACCCAATGCCCCCCAGCCCCCCCGAAGGTATAACAGTGGTGTCCAGAAGGAGGACAGTGGCATAATCTTAACAAGTTCAGTCGGTTCCAGTACCTACTCAAAACAAATTTCATGTGTTGCCTCACAAAAAGGGTGGGGTGATTCTGGTGTTGGAGACATAGACTCAGATGCTTCCATCACCTCGGGAAGATCTAGTTCATTGCACACACTGCCTTCCTTTGAAACTGAAGAGAAAGGAACTGCCCCCTTTAAACAACAGAATAAGAAAAAGGGCAAGTCAAAGAAAAAGGTAGTGACTTGAGTATACAGTATGTAATTATTAGTAGGAGTTTGTTGCCTTGCTTCTCTTTTTGTTCATATGGGCACTCTAGTCTTCACACAGCCTCCCTGAAGGTGTACAGCTTAAAATCTGCAAAGAAAATAGAGTTACTTTTTTAATAACAGTACCAATGTGATTATGACATTATTTTTTTTACAGGAAACTAGACAGCTCTTTGTTTGATGTCTCATAGGCAAAAAAGCATGGGAGGATGTTGTTATTGGATATGTGCTTTCATTCAGAAGTCTTCAGAATCATTAACATTTATGCTCCACAGGTTAAAAAGGCAAGATAGGATTTATGGGACCTGACAACTCCATATTTGCACAAAGGGAGACATGTAATCCTATAATTCCATCTAGACAGTAGAGATCACACTTCCTTAGGAAAAAAGTATACTGTGATGACAGTGCTTTATTCCACATGGTTTCTTTGGCGATATTGTGTGATGCCTCTAGGATAGTGCAGAAAACAGGTAGTGCTACTTATTATCATAGTAATCCATCTACAAAAACTGACAATTTTTTTCTTCAGTGGTTAATGATAGCACTACCGAAACAATTGAATTTTCAGATCACTTATTGTTAAAAGGATCGTTCTGCAGGGAGGTGAAGGTTAAACACCTCCATTTTGATTGAACTGGAGACACAGGAAGTGGTTTTTGAGCTTCTAGCAGCTAGGCACTCTGGCCTGGATATTCAATGCAGTTGTGTGTGGCGCAACTGAGTTGCGCCGGTGCAAGTGCGGACTTGCACCAAGGAGCCATATTCAGTGAGAGACAGTGTGCAGCGCAAATCTCACTGTGCCAATGTGCAACTATAATGAATGCAGGCGCAAGTGCAGGGGGTGTTCCTATGAATATCCAGCACAGTGGAATATTCAACCATGAAACCATGGCAGAAGTGCGGAGCAAATCAAAGATGCACCGAGCAGACTTGTTCCTATAAATACAGGGTGCAAGCACACAGACAGCACTTGTGCCAGGCGAGAGGGAGTGAGAGAGAGAAAGAAAAAAGGAAAGAAAGAAAGACAGACAGGGAGAGAGACAGACAGACAGACCAAGGCAGACACAGAGGGAGAGGAACAGAGGTAGCATTGACGAGGGAGACAGGGGCAGAGAGAGTGAGAAAGACAGACAGATACACTGCAGGGAAATGCACCAGGGTGGCACACAGCCAGCAGCAGCCAAATGTCCAGGGGGATATTGGACAGCAAGGGCCATGGATAGTGTGCCCTTCATGATGGAGACCATAATGAGGGATGTGAGGGGGCAAGAGGAACAGCAACATGGCCATGGAAGGGCCCGTCGGCAGTATGCCTGACACAGGTGGTACCGTGCTCACAGCACCTTTGAACAGTACAGTGACATGGAGATTGTGAGCTGGTACTGCCCAAATAGGGCCATTCTGAGGCAGCTCTGCAAGCTGTGCAGTGAGGAGATGCAGGCACCCACCAGACAGAACCACGCCGTGTCCATGGAGATGAAGGTGACAGCCGTCATGTGCCTGCTCACCACGGGCACTTTCCAGAGACCAACAGGGGACACCACAGGCATAACCCAGTTGGCCATGTCCTGCTTCCTCACACAGTTCCTCAACACTCTGCTGCCACGTGGCGTCGGAATACATCCGTTTCCCCAGCACACAGGTGGAGCATACAGAAACCATGCAGGACTTCCACAGGGTAGCATATATGCCTGGCGTGATTGGGGCCATTGACTGCACCCACATGGGCATCTGCATGCCACCTGGCCCCGAGGGTGTGGCATACATCAACAGGAAGGGGGGAGCCTGAGTGTCAACTGCCAGGTGGTGTGTGATGCCATGGGGCGCATAACCAATGTCTGTGCCACACACCCTGGGAGTGCACATGATGCATTCATCTGACACAGCTCTGCGCTGTGCCACAGGTTTGAATGTGGGACCATCCTCACGGGCCACCTAGTGGGTGAGTATGGTATGGGCAAGGGGCGATGGACAGAGCATACCTTGGGATGGGGAGGGCAGGGTGTGCATGTTGGTGTGGGCGCCACAGACAGGCAAGGGGCACAGCATAGAATAGCAGAGGGCTAACCATGTCATAATCCACATGGGACAGCGCCTATTCACTGTGGCCCTGGCTGCTCACCCCCTACCGGTGCCTGTCATCCCCAGCAGAGGAACGCTAAAATTAGGTACACGCCAGCATGCGCAGCATCATCGAGTAAGTCTTTGGCATGCTGAAAGCACGGTTCCATTGCCTAGACAGGTCAGGTGGTGCCCTACAGTACAGACCCTCAGAGAAGCCTGTGACCTATTCCTGGCCTGCTGCATACTGCACAACATGGCCATTGACCGGGGGATAACTGATGAGGGTGACAGTAGTAGGGACGATGGAGGAAATGGGCTGGAGGGAGGTGGACAGCCACACCCTGGGCAGAGGGATCCCCAGCTACAACAGCAGGCGAGACGACACTGGGACACCATTGTACAGGAGCACTATGGTGCACACAGGTAGATGGTGTGATACACATGCATGGGCCGCACAAACAGGTACAGCATACATGCAGGGGCATGCACGGCATTAGGTATGCACACACAGAGGCGTGAAGCAGGGGTAGGGGAGACAGGGGCACACACCCACACATAACCACACACAGCACCTCTCACAGCGCTCTCCCCCCACACACACACACATACACACGCACCCACACAACACACACAGGCGTGGGTATGTGGCGTGGATCAGATGCATCACACCGGTGCACAGGCGCAAGTGGTGCAAGACTGTCATCATCATGCCCATGCCACATGGCTCAGCGGCTGGGCAAGCATGCACACAGACAGCATGTAGTGTGACACACAGGAGCCACACCAGTGGGAGGCACACACACCACCCTTGTGTGCACTGGGCAGCAGCTGCAGACTGCAGGCAGGGCAGCTTACACATCAGGTCTGCTGCATGGAACCATGGCCACCACGGTCACAGGGGCAGCTGCGCCTGGGCCATTCGGCAGCCACAGGCTGTGCATCGGCCATGGAGGGGGTGCAACAGCCCCCCAGGGGTGGAACCGCGGGACCGTGACCATGTCTGCGTGGGGGGTGTCAAGGTGCCCAAACAGACCAGCCGCGGGCGTGCCTGGGATGCCGACATCAGAGCCTGGTGTCGAATGTGCTGGGGTCACCTAATGCTGGGTACGCAGGGTGGAAAGTGCACTGCGGGGAGTCATCTGTGCCCGGCCACTCCCTGTGACAGCCAGCAGTGCAAAGCCATCCGAGATCACAGTGGCAGTGCGATCCAGGGATGCAGTCATGGCCTCCTGCATGTGCTGGATACCCCACCAGGATCTGTGCAGTGTCCCTTTCCTGCTGCTCAGCTAACTGGTGCACCTCTGCGCACAGTGCGTGCACCCCAGTGGCGAGCAGCACCTGTTGCTGAACAGACGCCTGCAGCAAATGGGTGTGCTCAGCCAGCGGGTCAGCATCCTGGGGTTCCTGGGCTGGACGCCGATCCCCATGTGGTGACCGGCCATGATGCACAGCCTCCCTCTCTGGTGGATGCTGCACAGTGGGGTCTGCAGGGGGATTGGGCAGGGCAGGTGCACCGGCAGTGGACCCTGTGTCCGGCTACCCAGTGGCACCTGCAGCCTGCTGCTGTTGCCTGTCCAGCCACTGCATGCCACCTAGTGCCTGCGCAGTCGCACCACCTCCACCACAGGGCACAGCCAGGGCAGCGCACACCGCTGCACCCGCAATGGTGGCAGGCAGCTGTTCCGCCACTGGTAGAGTGCTGGGCATGCTGCCTGTGTCAGTGGCCAGCAGGGGCATCTCCCCCACAATGGTGGCCATGCTGCCCTGGATGTGCGTGACGTCATCATCGGTGTCGGACCCTGCCCCGATCTGTATCTCTGTGCAGAGGACACCGAGGCTGGCATCCTGCAGAAACACATCCAGGGCCTCATCCGACCCCAGGTCCAGGACATCAGCCTGCACAGTGGTGTTCAGCTGCAGCCTGTCAGGCCCCTGGATGCCCTTGGAGGTGGGAGGCTGGTCCTCTGGGCCCGGTCCAGCAGCCACGGCTGCTGCCACTGCCGGCGCACCATCATCTGCATGCTGGTGCTGCAAGAGAAAGAGAGGTGTGTTAGTGATGCATTGGCCACATGTGTCCCCCCCACACTGCCACTGCATGTGTCCTGCAGCATGGCATGTGCATGGGTGCACACACATGCACATGACATGCATGCCAGTGGCATGCACACCAGCATGGCCATGTACGCACCCTCCACGTCCCCAGCTGTGCGTGGCTGACATACTGACCATAAAATGATGGGCTGCCACCCATCTGGAATCTGCCACCAGGCACACCCTCCACTGTGCTGTGGCGCATGGTTGCTGCCACAGCTCCTCCTGCACCGTGAGCAGTGGCACATCTACAGGCCTCCCTCCACTGGCATTCTGGGATGCACAGATGGCTGCCATCTTCTACTTGATATGCCTCTTATCCATGCCCACCTTCTTCCTGCACTCCGGCGCTGACTGCTGGTGGCTGCCCTGCTGGCTGACGCTTGCCGCCACCTCCTCCCAGGCCCCAGCCCTGGCCCTTGGTGTGCCCATGGCACCACTCAACAGGGGTTCCCTGTCAAGGTAGGCATCGAACAGGTCCTCTGTCTCTGCCTTTGTGAAATTGGGCCTGCACTTGCGAGCAGGCTCATGCTCCTCACCCTCCTCACGTTCTAACATGTCACTTCCTGTGGACATGGACAGCACAGTGTGTCAGTGGCAGCATAACCCTGTTCTGTCCCACCCTGCTGTGCTGGCTGCTCCCAGTGAGCTGCAGCGGCATGCATAATTTTCCCCAAAAGGATGCAATGGCCTGTGCTGTTCCGTGGTGCTTATATAGTGCAACGCATGCAAATGAGGTTTGGCACAATGGTAATGACATGCTAATGCCCCCAGTGTGCCACGCATTGGCTGATGAGCTGATTTGCATGTGGCGTTTGAATATCGCAACTTTGCTCTGTGCACACTGAGTTTGCTGCGGGGCAAGTCACGGCGCAATGCGGACACATGCGCGGCATGCAGGCCTACAGTGCGCATGCACTGAACGGTATCATGGTACCAATCGTGCACTGTGAACTGACTGCACATTGGGAGACATGGCGTGCTATTGTACACATACGCTCTGCGCAGAGGCGGGTGACCCCTGATCCCTGCTGTGACCCCTGACCCCTTGGTCACTCCTCTCACCCAGTGACCCTGCCTAGCCATGCCCATGCTGCGCATCTCTGAGACTGTGCAATGGGTGGACACAACGCATGTTCCCTTGCATTGTGCATCTGGCGCATGTCGTGGCCACGTGTGCTTACTGCCATCATTTTGGTCCCTGGCTTCATTTCGCAGCATGGTGCAGTGATGGCTACCACAAGCACAGAATTGGACACAGGTTGAGCTGGTCAACCTAGTCACCTGTGTCCAGCCCCACACCCCCAACTGTTTGGCCAGGTGCCCCTGCAGCAGCCCAGGGTTGCCTGTGGCAGGGAATTGCTGCCACACTGCAGCAGAGGACCAGGGTGGCCAGGAAGGGGGAGCAGTGCCACCACAGGTATTGTGACCAAGCGCAGAGGGCCTCAGAGCACCTGAGTTGGCTTGAGGAGTGTGTCAGGCATGGGGCTGTGCCACAGCCAGGTGAGTTGGCCCATATTGCATGTGTGTCCTGGTGCTGTACTTTGGTGTTGGCTAGGCTGTCTGGCATGCCCTGCAGAGTGGTACACATCCATCGTGTGCATAGTGGGGTGGCATTGGCAGCCGCCACTTGCGTTGCAATGCAGCTGTGTGGGACATGTTGGGCAGGGGCTCACCCTGTGCATAGGGGTGGGGGTGGTGGGCAGCTGCTGTGGATGTTTACTGATATGTACCTGTCTATGTTCCATTCCCAGGACCTGAGAATCGCTGGAGGGAGGCAGTAGTGGCACAACAGCAGGCCACAGCGGGCCATGGAAGTGGTACAGGAGCGGCTCCGGCACCAGCGGGGGCCACAGAGGGCAGGTAGGCACTGTCATGGTCCTTCACACATTACATGGGGGGTGGCAGGGGCATGGGTGCAGGCATGGCTGCCTGTGCCATATGCCGTGGCAGCTGTGTGTGTCACCCTATGCGTGGTGCTTGCCAATGTGGCACATCCATTAGACACATGTGCCAGCTGTTGGTGGGGTGGGTGTGTGCCCGGCTGCCACTGACATTGCTGTGGTGCTGCTGGTGCACTGTGCCATGTGACTGTCATTGCACAGTTGGGTGGCCATTGTGCAGTGGGGACCACCTCTGTGCACTGTCATGGTGTGCGGCGTTGCTGGCAGGCATTGGCCCACCCCCCTGCGGGTGGCCGGTACGAGCCCTCTGGGGGTGTGTGTTCCCGCTGCCCATTGCGCGCTGTGGGTGGGCATGGTTCCTTGGGACATTGCATTGATCACCTGTCCTCTCCCTTGTCATAGGTGTCCAGTGAAGAAGATGGAGGCCTATCTAATGCAGGCTGCTCTGGCAGCTGATCTTTATCACGTCGACAACAATGGAGGCTGTCTGCAGGTTCGCTGCCTGCTGCTGGAGGATAGGAGGTGGCGAGGGCACCAAGGGGTGGCAGGCCGTGGCCACCGGTGAATGGGCCCCAGCATTCCCCTGTTTCCCTTGCTGTACCTCCCCCTACAGTCCGCCATCCCACTGTACAGTCCCTGTTCTCTGTCCCTTGCTTTCCTACCCTTTCCCACCCTCTTGTTGATGTAAATAGTTTGTTTTTGCAATATATATTTTTTGACTTACCTGCCCGTGTCAGTGTCTGCTTTGCAAATGGCATGAGGAGCCATGCTGCAGTGTCTCAGTGCCTGTCCATGTGGTGTGTATGTGTCAGGGTGCATGTTGTGCTTCAGTGGTTCACTGCTGTGTGCTGTGGTGTGTTCCACTGTGGTGGTGTCCCTCCCCTCGGTTGGTGGCTGTGCCTTGGGGTGCCCATGGGAGGCTGTCAGGGGTGTGTGGGGTGTGTGTGCGTGGTGATGGCACATAGCCATGGTCTTTGGTTGGGTACTGGCCGCACGCTGTGTTGAGGCCCCTGCTTGGTGTTGTGTGGCCTGTCCCATGTGGTCTGCCACGCTACATGCCTCCCGCATTTTCCGTTTGCCTGTGTAGGGCCACCCATGTGGCATATGTGTGTGTGTGTGTGTGTGTGTGTGTGTGTGTGCTTGGCTATGTGGTCCTGGGTGTGGCCTGCTCTGGTCTGGGTGTGTGGGGGGCATGGCCTGCAGCCTGTGAGGCTCCCTTGGTGGCCCTCTGTTGTGTTGGGGGGTCTGGGTGCCTGTGTGCACCCTGCTGTGCTGCTGGTGGTGGCCTCCTGTGGCCTGTCACTGTGCTTCCTGGCTCCTGACCCTGGGTCTCTTCTCTGTGCCATGCCCTCCTTTTTGCTCTCACAATGCTCCCACAGTTGCACTGGAGCATCTCTTCGCGCCATGATGCAACTGTGTTTGCACCATAAGGTCAGCCTTGGTTGGTGCCATGGCGCAACTGTGCCATATTCAGCTGGGTTGCGCTGTCACAGTGCAACCAGCGCAGCCTCTGAATATGGCCCCTGTTGCACCATGGTGTATCGGATTTGCCCTGCGCCGGACTTGCGCCAGTCTTTGGAACATTTCTGAATACCTGGGCCTTTGTGTACTGCTGCTATGATAACCCATTGGCCTAGTGGGAAGATATAAAAAATGATATTAACACTTTGTTCCAAAAGGTGGGGAAATGCAGGGCATAAGCCAACTACTTAGACTATTTAAAATTAAGGGATACCTAGTATATGTTGTTGGAAAAAAACATACAGAGGGTTTGGGTAGTGGTAATGACCAGACTGTAGAGGTTAAAGCAGAGATGCTTACATTTCACTATGATCAGGCTGCTTCGCTCACTATGGAGCATAAGTATGGCACAGAAAAAATGCCTTTCAGTGATCCTTATGCAGCTTGCAAACACAAGATAGATCACACAGTACTATCTAAATTAATGAGGTGGACTAGTTCATTAGTGACTGATGACATGAAGAAAATGTTGCTTGTGGAGCAGTGTGTGCAAGTCTTTTCAGTACAATGTCTGTAGTAACAGGAACATTAGAAGAGTTCTCTATATTTCCATTACCTGAGATATCCCAACAGGAGGTAAAAGTCTTACTAGCCCCTCTTTCGGATGCTGAAATTAGGGAAGTTATTGCACAAGTGAAGGGTGGGTCTTCCCTTGGAACTGATGGGGTCTCTAATGAATTTTATAACATTTTTACAGACATCTTGGTGTATTTTCTACAAGAAGTATGTCATTTCTGCCTCATTTGGAACGGTACAGATTTTTGTTGTTGTTTAAAAAGGGGAATTCGGTATGCTTTGAAAATTGGATTTAAAGTCAGATTTTAAAATGTTTTTGACAATTTTATCTAGACATCTTCAGGTGGAGGCACAGAAGTTAATAGAGCCCATACAGACTTGCTCTATCCCTCATGCAGCTATACAAGTAAATATTCAAATTTCTCGGGATGTAGTGGAATCTGCTAATTCTGAGAAAATCAAGTTTTTTTTTTCATCTCTGGACTTGGAAAAAGCCTCTGATAGAGTTTCACATAATTTTTTGTTTTCCATTTTGTCTCAGTATGGTGTACCACACACTTTTGTACAATGGATTTGGTTGCTGTATAATGATGCATCCGTTATAACTCTTATGAATGAAAATATGGGGAAGGCTTTTCCTATCAAGATTGGGGTGTCACAAGGCTGCCCATTAAGTCCCTTACTTTATGCTTTTTGATAGGATCCTTTTTTGAAATATATAATCTAGGACATTGAAATAGTCGATATATTTTCACCATTATCTTTGCCTCAAGTTAAAGTCACTGCATATGCAGATGAAGTTTGAATGTAGCAGACGTCTTTTCAGGTCAGAAATCTTTTAAGGTGCTGCAGAGATTTTCAGCTGCATCAGGGGCAAAATTAAATATTACTAAAAGTACGGGTTTGCATCTGGGAAATGTGCACCAGGACATAGATAACATTACTGGAATTTGGTTGCCTGAAGCCCCAATTAAAGTACTAGGGGTAAAATCTGGAAATGGGGACATGCCCAGGCTTAACTGATGTGGCATTTTGGTTATTTGGTCTGCCACTAAAAGGACCCCTTACCTTCTCTGTGGTCTGCCAGACCCTTCGGTTGCTGCTGGCGAAGACCCTATCTGGACCAGGCGAATAACTAGATGGACGCATAAAATAATAATAAGGCAGGTTTATTCTGTGCTGCAGATGTTATTCTCCTGAGGACAAGCCCCAGACTGCCAAATTCTCTGACTGATAGGCATACATGGCACTGCCAGGCAGTGCAACAATTAACTACATGCAGTGCTCTTAAAGGGTTGGCAGCTTAACATTAAGCCCCATGCTTAATGTGTGCTTCACATCACCGCCGGAACAGTGAATGTGAGCACCACTTGAACAAGCAATAAACCTATAAACAGTTTCTAAGTAAGAGATAATATTAAGTAAGTTTTAAGGCAAAAAACATTTTCATGCATTACAAGGCATTACTTTCACAAACAGAATTCCACTGCAGGGAGGGGGGGAGGAAAGAACCTGGACTACACTGGGGACCAGTTAGAGTAGCACCAGAGGAAGGGGGGAACACAGTAGTACTTGAGACTTGGTCATGTCACAAGCACTAAAGTGTGGGGGAAGGAAAAGGTAAGAGAGGGAAGGGTAGCAGCAGGAGGATACCCACAATGCAGGCCAAAACTTTATCAGCAGTTGCATAACAATATAGGTGGACTGTAAATGTAAAGACATTCCTAAGGGGGGAAAAGGCATTAATACAGGTATGCAATACCACAGCAACATTTTCTGGAGGTACTAGAAACATTTACAGCAATCAATTAACCCAGAAGAAATTAGTCTCAGCACATTACACCGAGTCTGGTTTACAAAAGTTCAAGATCTCCGTAGACTTTTCCGGTCAGTGGGAATGGAGGCATGTGTTGATTGCACTAGTTCCTGACAGGATGGGGTCAGGTCGTTAAAAGTGACCCAGGAGTTCTGCCCACTATCAAATCCACACCATTTGACTCTGTAAGTCCATGATCCATTTGTGAACTTCTTCTGTAAGATCTTCTCGATCTGGTACACTGTGGTGTGTAGAAGAGAGTCCTGAGAAGAAGAAGAAGAAGAAGAAGAAGGTTGAGAAGAAAAGGAAGTCCCAGTCAAATCATCTGGTAAAACGGAATTCAGCTGGAGAGTGTCAGGAGTGGGAAGATCTGTAGGAACTAGTTGCAAGTTGTCCGGAGGGATCTCAGCTTCAGAGAGGATGGCAGGTTCAAGGGCAGCTTCATTTCTGGGAGGACTGGGGTCATCTGGAAGGTTGTTACTCAGGTATCCATGCTTTAGTCAGTTTATATGGACTTTGTTGTGTACCAGCTTGCCATTCAACTTGCGTCACAGATGGACATGGACCAGAGGAAGTTTTTCTACTATGTAGAAGGGACCAGTCCAGGGGCAAAGCAGTTTCTTGGTGGCGCTCAGAACAAGAACAGGTCGGTACAAATAAACAATGTCCCCAACAGAGAATGAAGGCTCATGTGCCTTGGCTGCAGACATTTTTTGCATTGCCTTGCATTTTCTCTGGTCCAACGTGGTGATTGCAACACGTTGGCCAAGTTCAAGCTGTTCCAGCAGAGGGATAATAAAAAAGGAGAAGCTGACTTAGGAACCTCTAGCAGCGAGAGATCCCTGTCCAGTGGAGTTCTTGGGTGATGTCCATGGACTAAGAAGAAGGGGGTGTATTCTGTGCTGTTGACACAAGGGCTGGTATTGCATACAAACTGCACAAAGGGAACAAAACAGTCCCAGGTGTCATGAGTCTCGTCTAGATACTTGGAGAGTGTGCTGAGAATGGTAGACATCATTCTTTCACTCTGTCCGTTGCATTGTGGATGGTAACTTGTGGTATATGTCTTTTTTATGTCAAGACATTTGCAAGTTTCTCAGACAATGGTGGACAGGTAGTTAGTGCCTCTGTCTGAATGTAGGTGTGATGGGTTACCATGACGACAAATGACTGTGTTGAGAAAGGCACTTGCCACAGTGACGACTTTAATGTCTTTTAGGGGGATGGGTTCCAAATACTTCGTCAGGTAGTCCACAAAACCAGGATGTATTTGTTGCCAGAGTCAGAGCATGTTGGTAAGGGCCCAAGAATGTCAGTGCTGACTCTTTGGAATGGTTCAGTGGCTACAGGCATTGGAATGATATGTGTCTTTGTTGGTTTGGCAGGAGGCTTTCTTTGGGAGCAGGGCTGGCAGGATTTTATGAAATGGACAATGTCCCTGTTCATGTGTGGCCAGAAGAAGTGAAGCCTTGTCTTTTCAAGAGTTCTGTGTATTCCTATATGACCTCCAGAAAGTGGAGAGGCATGAGTGGAGAGAAGAACTTGAGGGATTAGAGAGGCTGGCACAACTAGCTGTACATGAGTTCTATCCATGCGATGGCACTTGTCTTCCTTGGTCCAAATGTGAAAAAGCACTCCATCATTGAGGAAGTACTGTGAAGCAAAGAAAAGTACATCTTGGCGATGTTTCTTTTGTTGCGGTAAGGTTCCAGACTCTAAGTAGGAGATTATGTCTGTAAATTGAGTGTCAGTTCTTTGTTGTGTTTTAACAGTTGCCAGGGACAAATCAGATGTAGAGAAGATGAGAAGCTCTTCGGCTGCTTGCGGTAATTGAGGATTTGTGTGTCTCTCTGTAGAAGCAGTAGGGAGCAGCAAAGCAACTTGAGGTGCTGTAGGAGTGTCCACAGGAAGCACATCCGTGACATGGAAGGGAAGAGCTTGTAAGCAGGATTATTCGTCTGTTGAGGAGGATGCAGAGGGATATCATCTCCGGCTTACACCATCGGCATTTGAGTGAACTCGACCTGGTCTGTATTGAATTTCAAAGTTGTAGGACTGCAGCACGGCAATCCATCAGGTGTACTTGCCTACTGGCTCCTTCATTTTGAATAACCATCTGAGGGACGAGTGATCAACGATAGCTGTAAAGGAGGAGTAGCAAAGGTAGCAGTCACATTTCTTTATGGCAAATTACTTGGCTAGACATTTGTTTTCTGTTATGCCATAGTTCTGCTCAGCTGAGGAAAGACAGTGCCCGGCATAAGAGACAACTCGTTCTGTTCCATCTTTAATTTGACAGAGCACAGCGCCCACTGCAAAGGAACTAGCATCTGAGTAGAGCTTGAAGGGTTGGTCGAACCTTGGGTAGGCCAATACTGGAGAAGAGATTAGGTTTTGTTTTAAGGTTTCAAAGGCCTCTTTATAGTCAGAAGTCCAAATATAGTCAATCCCTTTTTGGTGAGGGCATACAGTGGAGCTGCAATCTTGGTGTAGTTTCAAATGAACTTTCGGTAGTGGCCAGACAAGCCCAGGAAAGCTCGAAGGTCTTTGAGATTGTTAGGCTCTGGATAGTCTTTGACTGCTGAGAGCTTATCTGGATCTGGAGAGATGCCTTGAGAAATAACCACATGTCCCAGGTAATGAATCTGATGCTGTGCAAAACAACACTTTTCTAGGCGAAGCTTGAGATTGGCTTGTCTGAGACGTTCAAACACTTCTTGGAGATGTTGGAGATGCTCTGGCAAAGTTCTGCTGAAGACAATCACATCATCCAGGTAGACTAGGCAAGATTTCCAAGACAACCCACATAGTACGGCTTCCATAACATGTGGCTGGACTATTCTGAAGACCCATAGGCAGACGTTTAAATTGAAAAAGTCCCAAGTGGCAGCGCCATGCTGTGTATGGATGAGAAGCTAGATCAATGGAAACTTGATAGAACCCACTCTGAAGGTCTAGAGTGGTGAAGTAAGCAGGACTGGCCGCACCAAGACTCTCTAAAGCATCTTTGGTTGTAGGCAAGGGATGAGCATCCTGCACTGTGTAGGCATTGAGTTTTCTGTAGCCTACCACAAAGCGATACCCTTTGTCCTTTTTCACCACCAGCAAGCAAGGTGCACCCCAGGGGCTTGTAGATTCCTCAACTATGTCTTGGTCAAGCATGTCTTTGATTATGTCCTCGAGGACTTGTTTCTGTTCGTGTCCCACTTTGTAGGCTCGCTGATGGATTGGTTTTTGGTTGGGCTGTACTTTGATGGTGTGTTGCAGGATATCACAGCATCCGAGCTTGTTATCTAAACCAACAAAGACATCTGAGTAATTCTCCAGGAATTTCAAAAGTTGTTGGTTTTCCATTGGAGATGCTGGAAGTTTGGAAGAGGATAGTCGCTGACTGAGGGGTAACTCTGTTGAAGTTGGAGTGGTCGTGATAGTACTGACAGGAGTAGAATTGGTGGAACCAGGCTGAGGTTCTTGCATGAGATGGAGCTGGTCCCCTGAAGATAAGCAGACAAACTTTCCGATGTTGTCACCCTTTGAAATGACCACTGGCTCATCTGTGAAGTTGCAGCATTTTTGGAAGACTGCGCCATCGTGCACTGCCAATAAGGTATTTCCTGGAAGGAGACCTGACGAATGCAGTGCAGGGGATCCTGTGATGATGCCAACAACACCTTGTGGAAGTGGTTCACCTTGAATCTTGGCAATCAAAACCATTTCTGACGGAGGAGGCACATTGACTGAGTCTATAGCCGTCAGTTGCCTCCGAGGATCTAGCAACAGTTTGTTTAAGGCAAAGTCTAGAATGGTTTTGTGAGCTTTGAGAAAGTCCAGGCCAAGAATTATTGCAGATTGAAGATCAGGCACTATGTAAAACTTGACAGTAGCTTGCTGTGAGCCAAAGTGGAGCTTGAGATAGACCATGCCTGTGATAGGTACTGTAGCTGTACTTGCTGTGATAATGGACTTTATGTCAGCTGGAGAGACATTAGGTATGTGACGAATAGCTTGGTTGTTTAGAATAGTGCTGTTGATAACTGATATTTCTGCTCCAGTGTCAACCAAGACATGCATAGACCAATCTCCAATGGTTACAGGTACATAGTTTGCCAGGAGAGGTGATCGGATGACAGGTACCTTTGCCCATGGAAGTGAGAGTGCACCACAGTTTGCAGTTGGAGGAAGGGTTTTGTTTGAATTGCGAGAGTCAGAGGGGCGCTCAGTTGTTGTGTTCATCTGGTCTTGGTAGTAGTTGCGGTTATCTTGCTGACTGTATAGCGGGAGGCACCTGTGGTTCTCTTGATTTCTGTTGTATTTTAGATTTCGGCAGACAGCGTCCCCTGAATCCACACCACTGGCAGGTCACTGGTTCTCATGAAGGCGGAGATGGATGAGGTCACTGTCGAAATGGTTGAAGGACATTGGCAGAGGTAGTAGAAGAAGCAGTTGAGCTGCAGTGCAGAGTATTGATACTTGTAGTGAGCATCTCTATCATTGATTGCTGCTGCTGCTGGACACATGTTGCAAGTGCGGCTAACTGCGATGATTGAGGTGCTTGTACACTGGTAGCCTGGGACATTGCTATGGATTGTTGTGCAAGTCATGCCGCTTGGATTGTGTCCATCCAAGTGGTAGGTTTCTGCTGGATTACATAAAGACGGAGTTGAGGAAGCAGTCCCCAAACAAATATTGTGATTTGTTCTTTCTCAGGTTTCTGCAGACATTTGCAGCGAGACTCAATGTCCACTATGAAGTCTTCACGAGATTTGGTGGGTTGCATTGTATATTCCCACAACTGTTGCTCCAATAACCAGGGTGGATGTGCTTGGAGATAATGGGCTTTGAAGGTTGTGTACAGTGTGGCAGTATCTCCTTTGACTTGGTCTGGAAGTGCATTGAACCAGGAAATGGCAGTCCCTCTCAGAAGCAAGCGCAAGGCATTGGAGTTGCACAAGGGATCAGACCAACCATTGAAGGAAATCCATGCTTGGAAGTGTTCCAGCCAGTCGACAGCATCTCCGTGAGGCAAGGCTGAGAAGGGTACTGGTTGTAGGCTGGTATGGACCATGGACTGTGGTGCAATGGCTTTAATGTAGGCCAAGTCATCTTCAATCATTTGCATAGCTGGTGCTCCTCGAGCAGAAATAGAAGACTGGATGTCATGGAGGATTGTTTCGATTTTGTAGCCCCACGCCCTTGAGGTGGGTGAAGGTAGGACTCCAGATGCTCCAACGTCCATATCTGTGTCATTATCAGACATCGAGGTTGGAGATGAGCTTAGTTTCACTGAGCAAAGGTCGTACAGGTGAGAAGGAGTTGCCATCATGCAGGAGACAGGACGACGTGTCGTAGATGAAGTGCCGAGCAAAAATTATTTCTGTAGACAAGTACAAATTTTTGTAGCACAGTTCATCCATTGACATCTTAATAAAGAATTCCCACTTAATTCTGTGCTGTTTGTTACTTAACTAAAGGTTTCACTGCAAAACTCAGCTATTTGTTGCAGTGTCCATTAATTTAAATAGGACTCCTATTGATTTAAACGGAGTGAGGTCAATTTGTGCCCTTCACAAGATGGCCACCAAACTCTGACATACAATTCATGTGGGATTTGACTGGCCTGACTGTAGCAAGATGGCCACCAGCATGGGGTCAAGGTTCACTTCCTATCTTGTTGTTTTGCTGTTCCCAAGATGGAGGATTTCTTCCATGAGGCTGCCTGGCTGCTGTGCAATGGTCAAAATGGCGACTGCCACCCTGTTGTCCTTCTTCCCCACTGAAATGGCAGGAGTTTTTGGTGGTGAGTGACAAAAATGTGAGGAATTTACTGTATTTGACTGCCTTTGGTTTATTTTGCTGCCTTTTTTCCCATGCTCTCATTTCAGCTACTGCCCCTGGTTAAATGTTTAATTAGGTCTGTGCCCTTCTTAGAATTCCTGCTGCATTTGTTCTGTTTATGTATTTGAATTTGCTGTCTGCTCCCCCTTTTCTTTTTCTTTGCCTGCCATTTCCGTCTGCCTAGGAGTGCTGTCCCTCATATCTCCAGGGCTCCATTTTGCTGAATTGCTCCATGTATTTATGTGTGTGTGGGGGTGGGGGGGGTTCTGAGTTTTATTTTTTGTTCCTGTTCCCCTGCTCCCGTTTATTTAATTTTTTATTTGTACAGTATGGCCCGCATAATTGGAGCGTGGCCTTGCAGGGAGCGGATCACTCCATAACAGTCCTTATTTATTTTGAATTCCTATTTGTGGCCATTTGCTTGAGTGGGGGAAACAGGCTCCATATGGCAGTGGAGAAAAAGCCACAATGGGGGCAGGAGACTTGTGGAGAAGTGCTGAGACACTTGCTGTGGCTAGAAGAGTCTGTCTGTGGTGGGGCAGAGCGGAGCTGGGCTATGGTCTGATGTGGCTGTTGGGGGGGGGGTGCTGGAAGTGTGGAACAAGCAGGAGGAGATAACAGAGCTGCGATCTGCCTTGGTAGTCACCGAGTGTTTGAAGCAGTTGGATGGCTTCAGGTAGGAGATGGGGTGGCTGGATGTAGTGAGGCTGAATATGAGCTGTGGTCATGAGGTTAGCGAGTTAACTGAGCCATGGTCCTTCTGGCTTTGGATGTGTGGTTGTTGAGCACTGCTGCAAGGAGTCGGGGAGTGGATTGCTCCATGAGGGTGGCAGGGCAAGGTGGAAGCTGCGGTTGCTGTCTGTGCAGCTGCAGGCCCCCGAAGAAGGCACTGTACCTTGCAGATTGGGGAGGGGGGAGCCTGGGCTGTCATGCTGGCAGTGGCAAAAGTAAAGCCACAGTGCTGTGGATCTCAGTACGGAAGAATCGGAGCTCCATGCTGTCAGTTCAGGAGGCAGTATAGCGCAGTGGTTTAAGGCTCTGAGCTGCAAATCTGGTGACATCCAGCAGACCAGACCTGGGTTTGAATCCCACAGCTTCCACTTGCAGACTGTGTGACCCTGAGCAAGTCACTTAACTTCCCTGTGCTTCCAGGTCGCACCTGTAAAAAAAGCTTTCAGCTTAGTGTGCTAGTCCTGGTTAAACAACTAACAAAAAAAAAAAAAGTTCTGGGATGAGGGAAAGCCGTGGTTTGGCGGGAAGTAACCTGTCTCTGCAGTCCTTTCGTTTTCCTGCATGTCTCTTGCTTTTTTGATTTCTTTTCTGTATCTATGACCTCCACAGGTGGCTGCAGCTGGGAGGGATACAGGATGTTGCAGGGTAAAACAATTAGAAGCCCTGCCATGAGCTGGGGGATTTGCTGTGGAGCTCCATGGGGCAGAGGGCTGGACAAATTGAATTTTAACAGTGCATTCAGTGAGCTGCTTGTCAGCAGTGGTAAACAGTCTTTGTTTTGAGTGTCTTGGTACTGTTGGAGGGCTGCAGGCTGCAGTATAAAACAGGAGACAGTTCATCATTTTCTCTCTGCAGCAAATGCTGTGGTATAGTAACATTCAGACAGTTCACACATACTGGAGTGAGGACTTTGGGGTACCCAGCGACACAGGCAACGCGAGATGGGGGTCTGGACAGAAGAAGGGCCGCATTCTCCACCATGTGTGGCATTTTGGTTATTTGGTCTGCCACTAAAAGGACCCCTTACCTTCTCTGTGGTCTGCCAGATCCTTCGGTTGCTGCTGGTGAGGACCCCATCTGGACCGTGCGAATAACTAGATGGACGCATAAAATAATAACAAGGCAGGTTTATTCTGTGCTGCAGATGTTCTTCTCCTGAGGACAAGCCCCAGACTGCCAAATTCTCTGACTGACAGGCAGTGCAACAATTAGCTATATGCAGGTTCTAAGTGTTCTTAATGGGGCGGCAGCTTAACATTAAGCCCCATGCTTAATGTGTGCTTCACATTGGGAAGAAAAGTTGACCTTTAATATGTCTTAAGTTAATGTGCGTAAATCCTGTAGGTTCTCTAAACAAAAGAGAGTTCAGGTGATGAAGTTTTTGCTTCTGATTTTTACCTGTTTAAGTTATGTTTATCCCCCTCATGCATATTTAGAAGCAAAGTTTATGAGCATTTTCTTCCAGCTTTTGTGGGGCAGTAGATTGAACTCCATCAAAAGGGATTTCACATATTTATCATTAAAGAACAGAGGCTTAAATATGTTACTTCCAGTAGTATTTTTTACAGTTCTTTCTGCAGACTTCCATTAGACCAGGCCTGTAGGACAGCTCTAAAATATGAGGTATGGCGTGACTGGTTTTTTTTTCAGTGTACTGAATACATATTTCAGGGGATGGCACAATTTTCCTCCCCACCTCCCAAGGAATGTCCAGGTTTTGCAGGTTCTATCTTTTGTAATAGCAGTACTAAGAAAAGTATTTGCATGGAAACTCAGAAAACAATTGCTTACATTGCTGAGGAAGCGGCTATATACTTCAGTGATGGTTTCTACTTTTCTTCAGACTCCAGTTTTTCTGCTATGTTCTGCCGGTAAATCTCAACCAGTTCTTGCACAGCTCACAAAAAAGAGGGCCCCTAGTAAAAGGTTGAGTTGCTATGGAAGATTGGGAGTCAAATGGAATTATAAGTGTAAGAGTACAGAAGACAGAATGTGTCCCATGGTTTCAATTGCAAATTGAAACCATGGAACATTTTTTGTTGGAGTATCCCATTGTTGATACCTTCTGCAAATGTCTGGCACACTTCCATGGATAGAACAGCTGACATATTCTCATTTGGTACTGGGAGATTTACCATTATAGTTCAAGAGATACCATAAAAACATTCTAATAGTAATCTTTGCCTGCATGAAATATCAGTGACAGCCAAGGTGCTACAACAGATCCACTCTTCATATTTAGCTGCTATAAGAATGACTGAAACTGCATTAAGAGAGGTCTATTTAACAGAGCAAAGGATGACATAACCTGGTTTCTTTATGTATTTATGGAAGTCAGTCACATGGTTAACATAGTTTATCTTTTTTGTGTTCTATACATTATGGTAATCATTTTCTTTATTTTTATTTACTGTATTTTTTCCATAGCCCTTATAGTGGCGGGTTCGCCCTGGGTTGGTGACCCAGACCCTCCAGGGGATGCCCTGCAGTGGGGCCACCTGAGGCAGAACTGAAGGTGGCTGGAGGGTCGGGCACCGAGCCCCGGCTCATACACGGGGGCCAGCAGATTTTTGCAGGTAATTCCCCTTGGAACTGAGAACGTGCAGTGATGCCGACACCTACGGCAAGCGTCCGTCCCAGCTCCACCCACATTGTGGCGCAACACCATGCCCCTGGCCTCTACCAGGGGGCGAGTGATGCCAGAACCAGCTCCCCTACCCTCCCTGGAGAAGGAGAGCAGTCCTCCAGATGCTCGACCCTTCTCCTCCCCTGTCAACCCCCCGGAGGCCCATGCCCATTCCCGAACATGGGTCGTTGGCATGGTGTGAGGTGTGGCGTCCAGTGCCTCAACCCTCAGCGCCACCAGGCCAGCTTAAGGTGATCATTTTCTGATGATAGTTTAGGAGTGAATTCTGTCTCTCGACATACAACTTTAACTTGGGGGGAAATACTGGGGAAAGGTTTGATTTAGCACCTTTTGATGTATGTTGAAGAGACAGTAAGTTTGTTGTAATTCTCTTTGAGAGCCTGTTTTTTTGTTTCTCTTTTGTATTTCTTTTTTCTCCTTTACATATATCCATGGTAACTGTACAGGGGCTTCTTTGTGACTAAAATGCTTTTGTATGTATACAGCGTGTCTTGGATAGTTTTTTTTTTTATGTTTTCCTTTTTAATAAAATGACCCTACTCTTACTCTGTAGTCTTCAGGGTGAATTTAATTGTGGAACACTACTTCAGCAGAAACAGTTATGGGTGAACAAAGTGTACTGTGACACCAGTTACTTATTAGATGCTCTGACTTAAAGCAGGTGGAGGAAGATGGCGGACCTGTGAGCAGTGAACTGAGGAGTAGCAGTGCTGCTTTACACTTTTGCACCTTGACAGTACTTTTATCAGGTATTTGCGAACCTCTATGGGATGGTTTAAGGTCTACTTTTCATTTTAAATATTGAGCCTGCTTTATTGCACTTAGTGGAATGCTTTTTCTCTATTTTTATTTAGACCCGCAGAAGTCATTGATCTGAGTTGCAAAACAGTAAGATTGGTGAGAGGAGAATGAAGAGTGGAGAAGTCGGTGGAGCAGCCAACTAGCCCAGTTTCAAGATCTGGAGGGAAGGAGGAGAGTGGAGAGATGGTGTGGGTGGTCTGAGGAGGTCCAGGTCATTTGGTGCTGGAAAACACCAAGAGGGAGGATCAATATGAGATTGGAAAGCTTAAAAAAGCATGAGCCTTGGAGAGCTAACTTTCTTTGTTGTGTGCCCAGTGAGCCTGAGTTGTTTTGAGGGGTTGTCCTGAGGCTAGTCATAAAAATGGCAAGTTGTGACAAGGTCAGAATGGAGAGAAGTGCAGTGGAACAATGGGGAGGAGAAAACTATGTAGGGTAGAAGGACAGAAAGTTTGAAGGGAAATATGGCTTTTGAATGAAAAGTATAATAAGATGTACTGCAGACTGTTTCCTGAACTATATATAGGCTGAAAAATTATTTTTTACATTATATATGTTAGCATTTTTTGCCATTGGTTATTGAACTATCAGAGTTATTAAAACTAAGGAGGAGTTTGTCAGATCAGAAGACACTACAACAGATTATTCTGTAATAATTAGAGCTAGACTGCAGGTTTTATTTTTTGTTCTTTGAAGTTGTCTAACTTTGAATTCAAATGTTAGTGCACTGCTGATTGACTGGGTACCAGGATACATCACTGTCATTGCGCTGACTTGGACGTTAGACCCCCACTATCTTGGGCTCTGAATAAACTGACATGGATCAGCGCACGAGAAAACTGATTGACTTCGGATCAAACGCTGACTGCACAAACATTTTTTAACTAGCAGTTGCTAAGAGTGGATTTTTTTTTAACTTTGTTCGGTTTATTGTATTCCTTGTTAATAATACATCCAGTTACATTACTCATCTTAATAAGCTCTTCCATACAATGCTTGCATTCTATTCTTATCTTCCATTCTCATTCATTCTTTCTTGTATCATGTTCTATTACTTATTTAAACATCCTACTATTTAGCCATTCTCAAATTCTTTTTTCATCAGACTTTAGAATGAGATTGAGGGTCCACATTATCAGGCCATTGGCCCATTAGTTGGTATGTCCAGTTTATTATAACGTGGCCCACTGTATAGTCTCATATCTGAGTATCCATCTTCTTTATTTCTTCTCTCTTGGCATCTCCTTTTCTTTTCTGATAGTTCCATATTCACCTTTTGATTCCAGCTCTCATCTTTTACTGTCTGCTTTTTGTCTTTCCTTTTTAATCAAACTTTTTACAACTATAACAACTCCTATCTAAGTCAATGCACTTTAACTTATACATCCATTCTATCATCAAGGTCTATATATGTTCAAGTATGTATTTATGTGTGTCTGCGAGTCTTCATGTCTATGTGTGTCCCCGTCCCTCCCCCCTAAAAGGAAGACCATCTTTTCTTAGGCACTCTTCGCCCTTCCATTATCAATTTCTCCTTTTCACCTTTTACCCCACCTCGATCTCTTCTTGTATGTCACTATTATCCTTCCTCCTCCTCCCTTCCAGTTTCTGCATTTGTTATCTCCGAATGCCCATCCTGCCCCTCTTTCCATTTATACCAGGGTCCCCAAATTTCTAAGAATCTATCTTTTCTTAGCTGAATCGAGTATGTTATGTTTTCTAACCTCTCGATTTCCTCCACTTTGGAGGACCATTGTCGAAAGGTTGGTGGATCTTGTTTTAACCAGTTGATGGTAATACATTTTAGGGCTGCAATCCTCAATATTTTGTATAGCTCCACAGTTTTCCTCTTTTGAGAGGATAGGGTTGGCATTCCTAGAACCAGATCCTGAAATGTATAGGGTACATTCAGCCCCCCCACTCGGGTCATAGTTTCTCGGATTTGAGCCCAAAACCCTTGCAGTTTTACACACCCCCAGAATATGTGATAATGTGTGCTTCATGGTTCCCCACACTTACGCCAGCAGGCCAATGATACCTGGGGATTAAAATGTTTGGTGATCATAGGGGAGCGAAAGAAACGTGTCAGTATTTTCCAGTTAAATTCGCGCCACGTCACTGCTGATGTTACCTGCCATCCTCTCTGTATGCGACGCTCCCAATCCGCTCTATGAATTCTCTCTTCTGATTCTGTCTCCCACCTTTTCCTGATTTCCTCCAGCACCAAGGTGCCCTCCTCATCTATAAGTATTTTATATAGCATTGAAAGGTATGGGAGTTTGTCTTTTATTCTCCTCGAGCTCCACCAGAATTCCTCCAGGGGTGACATGGCCCTATTGATTTTTTGGAGGTTCCCCCTGTGTTAATAAAATTCCTGGTTTGCAGAAACCTATAGAAATCTTCTTTACGCAGTGCGAACCACTCTTGAAGAGTGGCGTACGCAAGGCAGGACCCTCTGTCTATCATTTGTTTAAAGGTTGTTAGACAGTTCTGCTCCCAGAACGCATACCCTTGATCACATCTTGGGGGAACAAAATTAGTTGTGTGTCTGATTAATGATAGGGGGCCCAAGGTATTTGGGGTATTCGTTTTCTAAGTGTGAGAATGATCTTCAAGGATTGCTTTGCCAAGGATTTGTGATTAATCATAAGTTATGTGGGTCAATATGACATGTTGGGTATGTCCATATTTTACCATTAGGAGTTGATTCATTTTCAATAAGGTACCACCCACGACTCGTCGTTGTTTATTACGTGATGACTATTTGCCTGCTGCGGGCTAAATAATAATGGTATATATGTGGCAGCCCCAAGCCTCCCCTCTCCCTAAATTTCCTCAATGTGTCTGAGGCTATCCGTGGATGTGCCCCTCCCCAAATGAAATCAGAGATTTCTTTCGTAATTTGGTTCCAGAATTGCGGTGGTATGGAAATGGGGAGTGTCTGAAGTAAAAACAATAATCTGGGTAAAACGTTCATTTTTATGATTTGGATCTTACCATAAAGAGAGTGTGGTAGAAGTTTCCATCTGGCGAAGTCTGATCTTAAGTCTACCAATAATTTAAACAGGTTATTGTGGTACAGCCTGGATGTATCCACCGAGACCTGTATTCCCAGGTACCTAAACGTGTTTCTCTTTGCCCATGTGAATGGGAAGTCTGCCTTTAGCTGTCTGTTAAGGGTGCCACTCAGCACTACCCCCTCTGATTTAGATAGATTTATCTTATATCCTGCTAACGCCCCAAATTTATCTAAGGTTTCTAGAAGGTGCCGGAGGGAACTCTGAGGGTCCCGAAAAAAAAAAAGGGAGTCGTCCGCATAAAGCACCGTTTTATGTTCCACTCCCCCCGCCCAAACACCTTTGATATGTGGGTTGCCCCGTATCCAGACCACCAAAGGCTCCAGAGATAAGGCAAATATTAGTGGAGACAGGGGGGCATCCTTGCCTAGTACCTCTCATGAGAGGCAGACGGTTTGATAGGATGCCGTTCACCTTAACTCTTGCTTCAGGCCTGTGGTATAGCGCTGCTACTGCCGAGATAAAATTTTCCCCAAGCCCAAACTTTGACAGGGTGGACCACATAAATTGCCAGTCCACCCTGTCAAAGGCCTTCTCAGCATCCATGCTAATTGCTACCTGCAATGTCATTGAACCTCTCTGAGCTGTTATAATATTGAGGAGACGCCTTATGTTATCTTGCAGGTGTCTTCCTGAAATAAATCCCGTTTGATCAGGATGGACCAGGGTTGAGATGCAGCCCTGTAACCTATCTGCCGTATACCTGTGAAAATTTTTAGGTCCACCGTCAGCAAAGATATCAGGCGGTATGAACTACACAGTTCTGGGTTCTTACCCTGTTTTGGAATCACTGATATCTGGGCTAAGTTCCATGATGGTGGGACTGGCTCTCCTCCTACTAATATCTCATTGTAGGTGTCTCGTAGCATTCCCACTATTTGTGGGTCAAATCCTTTATAGAATCTGGCTCCAAACTCGTCTAACCCGGTGACTTACCATTTTTAAGTTTTTTAATTTTCCCCATAATTTCTTGAGCTACAATAGGGATGTGTAGTTCCTTCCTCATCTGCTCCGGTAATGAGGGTAACTTAAGATCCTCTAAAAAAGTTTTCACCGCTTCTTTATGCCCTAGGAAAGTGTCCGCTTTATATAGTTCTGTGTAGTATTTTTCAAATCTCTGAGCTATTTCTACCGGAGAGGTGGCTGTCTGCTCTATGTCGTCTCCCTGCAGGTGCATCACAGTCCTATTTGCCCTTTCTTGTCTGAGCTGCCATGCTAAAAGTCTTCCTGCCCTGTTCATAATACTTTTGCCTGGAGTATGGCAATTGCCCTTCGATTTGAACATCTAAAATCTGGTTAAGCTCATGTCTAACCTTATCCAGCTCCTGTTTTATTTTAGGGTCCTGGTTTGCTTGATGCTTAGATTCTAATTGTAGAATTTTTTGTTCGAGTTGCACCCTGCGTTGAAATCTCTCTCTTTTGATTTTGGCGGAGTATTTTATAATTTCGCCCCTTAAAGTGCATTTAAGGGTGTCCCATCTTATTCCCTCTCTCGTTTCTCCCTTTGGGTTTTCAAGCTCAAACTGTTGAATTTTATTCTCAATTAGTTCTTTAAAGTCTTCCCTATTCAGGAGGCTCACATTGAGTCTCCAGCAGGACTGCCTTGTCAACTGAGCCATAGATACACTAAGGAGAATTGGAGCATGGTCCGAAATGACTATAGGGCCTATGCAACACTGTTCTACTCTTTGTACCCAATTAGTAGACATCAGAAAGTAATCTATCCTAGAATAAACTCCATGCCACGAGGAGTAGTACGAGTAATCTCGCCCTCTAGGGTGCATGAACCTCCAGCATTCCGTTAGCCCCAGTTCTTGGCCTAGTCTCTGAACAAGTTTCCCTGTTCTTGTTACCCCCGCAGTTTTCCCCGATCTATTCAATCCTGGGTTTATGACTTCATGGAAGTCTCCCCCTATAACCACCATACTTTGTGCATCTGAAACTGCTTCCTTTATTACTGTTTCCAGAAATGCCAGCCTGGGAGCTTCTTCATTTGGTGCATAAATGTTGACTAGAGTGCAATCCTGGTCCCTATATCTCCCCCCTGAATTCGTACAAATCTACCCTACGGATCTGTTTTGACTTGCAGGATTGATAGGGGGCGTCTTTCCTTACCAGGATTGCAACTCCTCTGCGATGAGGTTTTCCAGTATAATGTAGGCATATACACTTCCTACCAGGCTCTTTCAATTTCAAGTGCTCCTGAGCAGTCAAGTGTGTTCCTGAAGGAAGGCCACTGTGGCTCCTCTTCTCTTTAAGTCCTGTAATATTTTAGCTCTTTTTATCGGGTTGTTAATACCCCTCACATTCAGGGAAACAATCTTTAAGTCACCCATTCTCGTTCTTTTGAGTTAACTTTGTCTTCTTGATGGTCTTCCAGGGACGGGGACACATACCCACAGCACACCCAAGATATATTTCGTGCATTATGATTAACATACAATATTGTTCTACTAAACACATATTATTAATTAATTAACTTAACTACTAACCACTGTAACCTTGTTAACTTTTCTGACTTCAAGATGAAATTGCCCCTTTTTCCACCCTCCGCAACCCCCCTGTTGCTAGAGGCGTGACTGCATGACCCCCTCACTGTGGGTCTTCCATCTGGTTTTAGGCCAATTTTGGCCTTATCCCCAGTAGGGCAGCTCTAAAGCACCATAGCTGCATGTCCCCAGCTTCAAGGCGCAGAAATCCCTTTCCGTGGAATAATACTGCACCTAGTCTCACCTTGAGGCATCTCTTCCCCCCCGCCTTTACTTCTTATTGATTCTGTATGATTCCCCCTGCTGCTCCCTCATCAGCTCCAAGCCTTTCTACTTTTCTGAAAATCTTATCACCCTCAGCCCCCTTTTTACCCCTTCCATCTCTATATGTCCTTACCCCCTGCCCCTACTCCTCCTCTCCCCCATCTTTTTCTTCTTTTAACCTGTCAAAATTCCGTGTTGTCTGTATACTGATCCTGCTTATATATCTGTCCCTCCATGGACATGCTTTCATATTTTAATATTTGCCTCTCCCTCCTAACAACGGCCTATTCATTGTGTTTCATTACATAGCTATCTGTATTTTATTTTTAGGTCTTTGTCCTCCACGCCCCCCTTCCCCCTTTCCTTTCTCCTTGACACCTCCCCTTCCATTTTCCTGATGGTATTTGCACTCGCTTACCTTTTGTGACCCTCCATACCCTACCCCCCAAAAAAACTCATTTCAACCTCTATGCCTTCCCTCTTCCAATTGGGCCAGAGCTTCCGAGTCCACAACAGGTCCTTCTATGTCCACCTTTTAAGAATTGGAAAGGAAGGGTGGGATCCCCCCCTTTTACAACTACATATTTTCTTTCAGAGTCCTTCCGCCTTTGTGCCCTTCGCACTGGAGACCATTGCTACAATCGACACCGCCTCTCACCAAAGTCACTTACACCTCAGCATTTTCTTTCAGGTCGCAGGTTCCGTTATCTGGTTTATTGCTTCTCCTGTCTCTCCAATCTGTTCGGTGACTCGTCCAGATTTGGCCATGTTCACATCCTCTCGTGTAAGGAGGGAGTCCCACATCACGGAAGTTCCCCCTCGATCATGTCGGTCCTTTCTTTTGGTTCCGCCTTGATGCCAGGACCACTCAATTAGGCGATCCTTCTGCAGTGATGCTTCTGTGGCGACATCAATCCCCATCGAGGTCAGATACCCTTGGGCTGCTTGTAAGTCAGGAAATCTCTTAATATTATTTTCCGTGTTTACTCTGAGTTGTGCCAGGTATTCTATCGCTGCTTTTATTCCCTTCTGTTGTAGTTGGCGAACCACTGGCAATAATCTTCTGCGTCAAGCTAAAAGCTGTGGGGAATAGTCCTGTTCAAAATATAGCCGAGTGTCCCTGAATAATGTCTCTTTTTTAGACCATGCTCTCCTTAATATCTCTTCTTTGACTCGGAAGTCCAGAAACGCCAACACCAGGGATCTAGGCCGTGTCTTCGGGTCTCCTGGCTTGGGTATTAGTGCGATGGGCTCTAATGATGTTGAGAGGTTTGTCAAGTTGGCCAATCTAAAATCTCTTGTAGAAACGACTCCATAAATTGTGGCACCGGGCCTGTCTCTGTCCCTTCTGGAAGGCTGTGAATGCGGATGTTATTTCTTCTATTCCGATTTTCCAGTTCGTCTAGTCTGGCTTCCAGTTCTTGCTCTCTCCTGTGTAAGTCTAGCAGTGCCATGTTATGCACATCTGTAGTAATAGTATAGTCGGTCAGCGTCCTTTCCATCTGCTCTACCTTCTGGGCAGTAAGTTTGATTTTTTTCTCTGTCCTCATTGGCTTTGGCTTTTAATCTTTCTAATGTGGCATTCATCTTCTGGAGGGTGTCGCATAATTGTTTGGATGTAATGGTATATTGCTGTTCTCCTTCCTCTCCCTCCTCCATGCTAGGGCCCTGTTTTGGCGAATTAGGCGGAGCGTAGGCCGCAGCTTGCTGCGCAAAGTCCAGCAGAGTTTTATGCTGTTTTACTTGCTGTAGGTTCTTTTTTTCTTTATTTTTGTGCCTTGAGGCCATTATCTCTTCTTTCCTGCTGGTTTGACTCTTGGATGTTGTCGATTACGCATTGATTAAGGCAGATTGGAGTGGCGACAGGCTGGGGTGTCTGAATTAGGCAGCCATTCCGTCGGTGCACTCACCGGAAGTCCTAAGAGTGGATTTTGTTATTGGCATAATCATTGTAGCCCTCTATCTCTTATATTTTAGTCATTTTTTCAGTTGGTATTTAAAACAGCAGCACACAGTGCTGGCTGTCTTTAGACATCAGCTTTGAATTGTTAAAGGGGTACGTGAGTAGTTTTATCTCCTTGCCCTATAAAGCCTATGAACCTTTTTTGGTGAGCAAAGCCAAATGCTAGGTGCCCCGGTTTTAATAGTAACTAAAGCCTGTTGGATACAGCCAAATATTCTGCCATAGGAGAGCTAAAATGATCTTTTATTCATTTTAGGATGTAAGTAAATGTCTATTTAATTTCCTTTGACAACAAAAAGAAAAAAAAAGGATACCAGTGCCTGTTGTGGTGTATTTGCTTTGATAATTTTTTTGATACGTACACACATGAATATTTAGTTTTCAGTGTTTTGAGATGCATATTCAGCTGCAGTCAGAAAACTTCTGTCTTCCAAGAGCCTACACTGCTTGGCTCCTGAGCTTTTATAGTATTTAAATGTTACAGGAAGAGAAGAAAAAAACAGAACAAAACGCCTTGAATCTGCAAGACCCAAGGACACTAACTGTGCATCCCACAGAGCCAGCAGTATGGAACTGTGTCTGAGGCTTCAAAAGCAGCAGGAAAGTATACTGTCTCTTCATTGCTATTATTTGTGGGCCTCTAGGCTGGAACAGTATAAACATTTGAACAAACTGAAACAATTTGGTCAAGCTGCAAGATAAAATTATTAGAGAGACTCCGTGGAACGTTTTACATTTCCTTATGAAATCAAAGGTTTCTATTCTAAAGTTCTGAACTGAAAGTCGGACTTTTTACCATTAATAGAGTATTCAATTACACTTAAGTGTGGGGATTTTTAAATAATTTTCAGTTTAAGTTAAATCTGCCATTTACGACTTTTTGTCTTTTGCACTTCTGAAGTGGATGGTAACTCATCTGTGTTATCATTACAAAAAGCAAAACCAGCTACCTTTTAAGATATCAGGTATATATATATTTATAGTGGACATAAACATTTAGAGCCTGTGTGAATATAGGAGATATAAAGTGAAAGAATTGCTTGGTAAAGCTGAGCGTCCTAGTACAATGGTAACAAAAGGTCCCCGAAATGTAGTCCAAATTACTGCTTAGGTCTCTTTGCCTTTTTCTGTTTAACTGACTATTCAGTTAGATACTTTTTCAATATCTGTTCATATTCCCCTAGAAGTGTGGGTAATTTAACTGTTGTAACATTTGCCAGTTAGATTATGCTTACTAGAAGTGGTAAGCAACTAAGCAGTCAGGGCAGATGTCAACCTAAAGGGAAACATTTTTTTAAAAACAACCCAATACCCAATCTACTCCTAACCCTGCAATACAATTCTGTATGGCTAAGACAGTTATTCAGTAATCAAATTCCTTAATGAATATGCAAATATTGGAAGATATAAGGAAAGCTGATATTTCTCCTACACAAGAATTATTGTGAAAAGGGGAGTTGGCATACTTTGAGAGTGAGCAAGCTGGTTTAGAAGAACTACTTGAAAGCATAAATATGAAAACTGAAGCAAAGTCTAATGCTTTAAAAGAGCTGATCAAACTGAAACTTAGTTCTGAGGGGAAGAAACAAAATATTTCTATACTAGATCCCTTACAGGAATCAATTACATCCATTTTTAAAAGAGAAAAAGAAGGGCTGGCCTGTCGGTGCAGCAATAGCACTGCTGCTTGTGATGCTGGCAACTCGGGTTCAGTTGTGAGCCCCAGTCATTAGGGGCCAGCTGAGGAAGGAAGATCAAGTGTCCCAGAGGACATGCTCCTCCTCCATGGTGGGTGGGCAGCAAGCTGTGCCACAACACCACCACCACCACCTAGGTGATCACAAGATGTGGTGCATACAGAGCAGCTAAGGGGGAGGAGGACACTTCCTGCAGAAGAGGTCTGCAGGCTGTGCGTGCAGTGTCATGCCCCCCACTCCATGGAGTGTCCTGGGGGTGCAGAAAAGAGGAAAATCCCACTGGCTGGCAGGATGAAGCAGATGGCCCTCCACAGACCGCACACCACCTACTGCACTCAGGGCAGGCTCAAACTAGCAAGGCTTCCTTAGAGGGAACTGGGGTACCTTCCCCCAGCCCCACCACAGGGTGAAAGCTGTGGGGATGCGAGCCAGACCAGAAGTCAGTCCAGGAGACAGTGAGTGATGGTGTTGGGGCCATTAGCAGTAATGGCCAGCTGGTGTGTGAGGGAGAAAAAGAAAGTAGAAAAAAAAATTAGTAAAGAGCAAGTAATGCAAGCAGAACTGCATCAGTGTAGTAAAATGAATAGCCTGGATTTAATTGAACTTCATTCAAATTCATTAATTGTCACTAATGATGACACTCAAGAGTTAACAAAACAGCAGGATGGTCCTTTTCAGCCCACTTAGCATAGATACAGACTGAAATTCAATGCTGTTGCAAAAAGAGACATTTTAAATGAGCAAATGACAGTGGGAGAGCTAGGAAGCTCTAAAGAAGCAAATAATGGCTCAGGCTCTGACTTCTGCAGAATTTTTCTTTCACCAGTTCTAGAAGGGCCACTGATAGACAACAACCATTGGAATACACATGATTCCACACTAGAGGCAGCTGTGGCAAATGTCCCTTCAAATTTAACAAAGGAATTAATAACCCCATTGGCAGTACCTCATGCAGCACAGGTATTCATCATGGAAACAGTGGTAGCTTTACAGGAACAGGTTGAACAAATCAAAAGTTTCAGTGAGGCTCAAGTTAATTTAATGAATCAAGTAATGGTAACACTGAATCTTCTTGAACCACCACCTAAAAACTTATTTTCCTTTGAGCTAATTATTCCTACACACCAGAGAAAGAAAAAAATGAATTTGGTCAACAATAAAAAAGAAAAAACATTAGCAGTAAAGATGGTTCTGTATTGGTTATGGGTGGGATATTCAGAAATGCACCAGGCATGGGTGCAAGCCTGGGCTCAGCACAACTGGGATGCAACAGGGCATGGCCCGGACAATATTCAGCGGTGATGCACCATGGCTCAGTACCATTGAATATGGCACTGGGGCCACCTGCACTGCACATGGCACAGTGGCACTGCACCAGTGCAAGTGGCAAGCGAGGAGCAGGGGGATGCACCAGCGCAAGTGCAGGTGTGCTAGGCGCATCAACCATGATATTCAGCTCTGGGCATGCAACTGAGGCCATTATGCATGCAAGGCACAAATGGAGCCATTTGCATGTCATTATGGCTCCATTTGCATGCAGGTGCACCGATCCCCGGCGACTTGCGCCTGGCGCCCTGCCAGGCTGCAGCCATCGGGGACCGACGCCGCCTGCCCCTTGGTGGGCAACGCACCCCAATGCCCGATTGTGGGCTTAAGTACGGTTTAGATTCCCTGGTGGTCTAGTGGAGCCTACCCCATTGCCTGATCGTGGGCATATAATTAATAAAATCCTGGTGGTCCAGTGGACCTGCCCCCCTGCCCAATTGTGGGCTGTAGTTCAGATCACATTCCCTGGTGGTCCAGTGGACCTGAAACCCAGCCCAATCGGGGGCAGATGAAACTATATATCCCTGGTGATCCAGTGGACCCACTCCCCAGCCTGATTGCGAGCTTTGGTTGTGACTATAATCCCTGGTGAGCCAGCAGTACCCCCCTCCCCACCCGCCCACTCAGACCCGCCACCCCATCCCCCCAGTCAGCAACGGGCGGTAGCTCCCCACCCCAAAGCTGCCCAGCTACCCGCCGACTGACAACATACAGTACGGGTGTACGCCCATTGGTCCCCTGTGTGGGCCAATGGGCATGCAGACCATACTGTACTACACAGTCCCGAAATGTGAATGAACCATGTCAGCTTAATTGGAAATCCCAAACTGTTCAAAGTAATTGTGACAACAAGAGATAAGAATACAAACGTTTATCATTTTTATTTATTGGTGCAGGATATGGACACAGCTAAGTCAGCATGGAGCTCTTTCAAAAAGCTTGAACAATTGCAGCTATGTATTGAACCCCTAATATTATGGCATTCAATAAGATCTAAGAGTGGAGTAAGGATTACCATCCCTGATAATTACATAACACGTGATTTTTTTTCAGGCATCAACTGGTACATTTGATTGGTCATATTGTTATAGATAGAGAACAGAATCTCGAGATAGTGATAATGTAAATTCAGACATATTAACAATGTTTGGCCTTGAACAAAAAAATAAGAAGAAACAGAAGAAAGTCTTATATCTACAGTTTGTTTTGTAATATCCAAAATCTTAGATGTAAAATTGGAGTACAGAGGTATAGAAAGAGTTAACAGACCATGTGGCAACACTCGGGTAAATTTCCTGGTAAGGGACAAAATACTAGCCTCTAACATTTTGGCAAAGCTGATAAACTGCATAATTTAGGGATGCACGTGATGGATATCAATCCCACACAGCCTCCCCTTATTAGGTATAACACTACTGAATGTAACAAGTCAAACGTGAGAAATAATGTGGGGCTTAGCCCAGAAAAAAATGGACAACTACTGGTCAAGTAACTCAATCTACACAACCTCTGAGTACTTTTTTATATTGACTAACTCCTGATAAATTAAAAGCAAAACCATCTAATGATAATAAGAGTCTTTGGGTGGGACATTCAGAAATTCACCAGAGGCAGGCGCAAGACGAGTACAACGCAAATACAATGCGCCATGGCGCATCAGGCGCAATAGTCAAAGGTTGCACACAACAGGATGCACCTGCGCAACATGGCTGAATATCGCACAGATGCGCCATAGCGCAACAAGGATCACTAGCAGTGTCCCATCGCACCATAGCAACCAGGGATGCGCATCGGAGTAAGCCAAGTAGCACAATAGCAGTAGCCCCTGATGTGCAAGGTGCAGAGGAGCATGCGCCAGGACACACATGGAAAGTCAACAGGCACAGCAGGCGGCATGCCACAAGGGCAGGAGTACCCACCACCAGGGTGCAGATTGCACCAAGGGAGAGGCACAGTAGGTGCATGTGGCCACACCGCCCATTGAGCATGAGGAGGCGGTAGGCCCCTGCCCACGCGCACCTCAGTGGGGCACAGTGACAGGGTGGCAACAACGGCCCCTGACACACAGTCCCTGGCAGCCCCTACAGGGAGGCTGGTGACACACCACCCGGACAACAGCCAGCAACACACAGGCAAACAGCACACAAGGCACACACCACACAACCAGAAAGGACAGGCCACAGCCTCCCCACCCAACCCATGGTGGAACACCACCAGGTACAACCCTCTGTACACCCCTGACGCACCACACAGCGGCTATGCACACCAGTGCAGCATGGCTCCACACACCAGCTGCAAAGCAGACAAGGACACAGATGGGTTACCAGAAATAATGTATTGCAACAGGCATAACAAAACTATTTACTTATATACACGGTACGGAGAAAGGAGGGACCACCCACAGACAGGTAGGTCAGGGAAGGAAGACAGGGGCAGAGGTAAGGGCAAAGGAAGGGGACAAGGGAGGGCAAGGGAAGTAGATCAGGGAAGGGGATGTTTCTCTGGCAAATGTGCCCTATGGCCATCCACGCCCTACTGTAGGCCAACATTGGCGCCGCCGTCTGCGCTGTGACAGCAACAGCTGCTGTACCACCTGTAGCATGGCAGTTGAAACCCACAGGATCTGCCAGAGTAGCCATGCATGGACATCAATGGGCCTGACACCTAGGACAAAGGAGTGAACACCATATGAGTTCATGTCTGGAATGCTGCAGCCCACCCCCCATGCGCAGCGGACATCAGTGACATGTGCCCCCTGGCTGGCTATCTGCCACCCACAGTGAGTGCACCCACATGAGCCACCTACCTGGACACCCACAGCCATGTAGAACACTGCACACCAACACTGCCCATGTGCAGCACACCACTGCTGTGGCAGGCAGGTGACATGGCCATGTAGGCAGTTGGCAGTGGAACAGCCCACCTGCAGCAGCCACCCACATGTGCGATAGCCACATTGTGGTGCATTGGACACTGCAGGCAGTGCACAGCTGGAGGGGGCCATGTGCACAGAGGGCTGTGTCCCACCCCCACCCCTGCTGCCCACCCTGCACAACATAGAAGCATGAAAGTGTGTTTACCTGCATGCTGCGGCGCACCCTGTGGCCATCCAGCTGCCACGCCCATGCTGCCTGCAACTGGTACACTGCTCTCTGCGGTGGCCTGACCCAGCCCGGCCACATTGCCAGCGAGGCTAGCCCGCCTCTGATCTTCAGGGCCTAGGAGGAAAGCATGGAGACGGACACATCAGTAACGGGCAACATCACAGGGCTCCCACGGCACAGTGTGACACCCTGCACAGCGTGCCAGTGGTGCAGTGGCACAGGGCAGCCATGGTGTACCACCACACCCACCAGGGCGCATAGCCCCAGCTCCCCCCCACAGCATGGCATGTCAACGGCACCACCCCATGGATCAATGGATGGGAATGGGCACAGGTACTGTGCACTTACCTGGCCTGTAGTGCCTGTAGCCACTCCGGGTCTCTCCGCTGCAGGTCCCTGTAGCAGTGCCTGCTCTGCTCCCCAGTGTGCCGTGCACCTGTGACCTCCTCCAGGCCATGTGCCACCTCCTGCCACACCTCTGTCCGAGGCCTGTTGAGGGGCACCTGCCCATACAGGGTGCCAGCATGTGGCTCCACTAGGGCCACCAGGTTGACTAGCTCAACCTGTGTCCAGTTAGGGGTATGGGGTGCTGCTGTGTGCGGCATGTCTGCAACTCTCTCGGCAAGTTAAAATAGCGCCCAGCAGCACACATGCCACACATGCTACACATGCTGGGGATGCACGCCATGTACCGCTATGTGCTGTCACTGCCTACCGTGCAGGCACAGAGATGTGCGGCTCGGTCAAGGCATCACTGCCACATGCCACAGGGCACCTACAGGGGCAATGGTCACCTGTGGGGTCATGGGTCGGGCCACATACCCTGCGCCACAGCACCATTGGGCAAGACTGGCATGCTGCGCAGTACAGCCATGTGGGAACCACAGTACACGGCCCCATTGTGCACGGGCACCATTTTACCCATCATGCAGGGTGCCATTGATGTAATGGCACCAGGGCACCATTGGCATAGTGGTGCCAGGGCACCATAGGCCATACAGCACACGCACACCACATGTGCAATAGCGGATGGGTGCTGTACTGCCTATCACGCATGTTGCGTATGCCACGCTACAGGCGTACGTGACGGCGGGACACGCATGCGCATGGCATGACCTGTTGCACAGATCACAATGTTGCACCTGGACTTGTGCATGCCAAGCTCCATTGCTCAATATGCAACCACGTGATATTCAGCCGCTATATGCAAAGCAGCTGATTAGCATGCCCACTGTGCATCAGCTGCATTTGCATGTCATTACAGTTGCGCAACACCTCATTTGCATGCGATGCACTATAAAGGCACCAGGGGAATGCACAGGTTAAGGAATGGTATTGCAACCCTTACAGGTAAGATACACGCTACGGGGCTGGCCGGACAGTGGAATGGGAGACTTGGGGGGACATACCAGGCCAGACTAACACATGTTCACCCCATACCTGGACCAGGAGCCACTCCTGAGCAGCTCCACAGGCACCTCACAGGCCCGGGCAATGGCATGGGAGGGTGTGGCCCATGCTGTGAACCTGCAGGGCTGCCACCAATGGTCCCACAGGAAGAAGCATGTCTGAATGAGAGGAGACTGAGTAGTATGGGTCTGCATGCAAGCGCAGGCCTAACTTCACCAGGACCATCATCCACCTCCACTGGACACCGTGGCCCGGATTGACTGTGGGGCAGCACCGCTGTACATCCAGATGCCTGTGGCGCAGATGCAGATGAGGCTCTGGTCACATTTCAGCATGACGCCAGGCATGGTGTCCTGTGTGCTGAGACACAGCTCGGGCCGGGATCCAGTTCCGAGGACGATGAGACCTACATCATGGACAGTGATGTTGTGGCTGCAAGGGAGGCACCCATACCACACTCTTGCCACGGGCAGCACAGTCGGTGGCCTGGTGGTGGATGTCTGCACACCAGCCACTGTGGCTGGCATAGCCGTGGCTGCCACTGGTGCAGCAACATCTGGTGGTGGTGGTGCAGCTCCACCAGTGTTGCCCTGTGTACAGTGGCCAGAGGGGCAGCAGCAGTGGCCAGGTGGCATTGAGGTGGGGCCTGGGGCAGTGCCCACTGTTGGTGCACTGCATGACACCCAGCCCCAGGAGGGACCCGCTGTGCAGTGCCCACCTTCACGGGTTGCTGGGCTGCAGGGTCGGGATACATTTGTGGGTCGGCACAGTGCCCTAGCGCCCCAGGACGCCGACCCCCTTGGACGAGCACACCCATCTGCTCTGAGCCTCCATTAAGCAGCAGGTGCTGGTCATGGCAGGGGGGTGTATGCACTCCACACGGAGCTGCACCTTGTAGCTGAATGGTGGGACAGGGACTTCACCCTGCTCCTGGCTGAGAACACGCATATGCGAGTGGACACGGACACAGCCCTGGATCAGCTGACTGCTGTGGTCATGGCCAGTCTGACACCACTGGCATCCCTGGTGCATGGCTATATGCCACTTACACCGTGGAGTGCATTTTCCACCCCTCAGGCCTGGTGTCATGCGACCCCCACGGTGTCAATGCCGGGGTCTGCTGTGGGCATTCCCAGCACGCCTGGAGCGGGCATGTTTGGGGGCCTGCAGACACCTGTCAGGACCCATTCATGGTCCTGCACTGTCACCCCGGGGGACTGTGTGCGACACCCCCTGTAGCCGATGCTCAGCCTGTGTCCACTGTATGTTCTCGGTGGGGCCGTCCACGTGTCCACAGCGGCCATGCTACCGTGCGGTGTTCCTGACCCCCCCACCTCCACGTCCGCCATATGCTGCTGCCCTGTGTGCACATTGGTGCAGTGTGTGCGTGTGTGTCCCTTGGCCTTGGCATCCATGGTCGATCCCGTACATGGCCCATGTGCCCACCCACCTGGCTGCTGGCTATTGTGGTGTGTGCATAATGATGCCAGCACAGCGCTGACTGCCACTGTGCAGTGCCGCTCAGCGTCTGACACACACCCGGTGCCTGCCTCTGGGTGGTGGCATGTGGGTCCTCAGTGCATGTGTGTGTGTGTGTGTGCATGGGTGGGTGTGTGTGTGTGTGCGAGGTGTGCGGGCCTGTGCTGCGTGTGTGTGTGTGTGTGTGTGTGTGCGCAAGGTGTGCGGGTCTGTGCTGTGTGCTGCATCAGTGTCGGTTCCCCATGCCTGTCCATGCCCCCCTCCCACTTTCCCTGGTACAGGGTGCACCCTTGCCTGCCTGTCCACTGTGCCCTGGGCCCTAGCCCTTGCATGTGGCCATGTCCATCTACCTGCATGCTCCATAATGTTCCTCAGTGAGTGTGTCCCTGTGCAGCTAGGACAGCCTGGTCAACCAGGGTTCCCTTCACCCGGGGGGGGGTTGCCCACCACCAGGCCCGGTGGCCACGTCATCCCCACTGCTGTCCCCCTCTTCAACCTCGACAGCTATCCCATAGTTGGTGGCCATGTTGTGTAGTATACAGCAGGCCAGGAATAGGCCACAGGCCTTTGAGGGGCTGTACTATAGGGCACCGCCAGACCTGTGCAGGCAACGGAACAGAGTCTTCAGCAGCCCAAACACCCACTCAATGATGTTCCGTGTGCTGGCATGTGCCTCATTGTATTGCTCCTGTGCAGGGGTTGATGGGCACCGGTATAGGGTGAACAGCCATGGCCGGAGTGGGTAGCCACTGTCACCCATGAGAAGAGATGTCTGGTTAGCATGGTGGACTGTGTCATTGCACACCCCCTGGCACCCATGCCCTGGCATCCCCCCTGCCCTGCTTACCCCGGCATGCCGCATCCACAGCATACTCACTGACTAGATGGCCAGTGCCAGGGTGTGTGGCACAGACATTGATTATGCACCCCCTGACATCGCACACCACCTGGTAGTTGACACTGGGGTAGCCCTTCCTGTTTATGTAGGTTACCCCCTCTGGGCCAGGTGGTGTGTGGATGCCAGCATGGGTGCAGTCACTGGCCCCTAGCATGCCAGACAACCATGCCACCCTGTGGAACCCCTGCATGTTTGCTGTATGCTTTGCCTGTGTGCTGGGGAAATGGATGTACTCCACAGCATGTTGCAGCAGTGCCCTGAGGAATTGTGTGAGGAGCCGTGATGTGGCCAACTGGGTTATGCCTGTGGTGTCCCCGTTGGTCTCTGGAAGGTACCCGTGTTGAGCAGGCACATGATGGCTGTGACCTTCGTCTCCACCGACAGGGCGTGGCTCTGTCTTGTGGGTGCCTGCATCTCCTCACTGCACAGCTCACAGAGCCGCCTCAGAATTGCCCAGTTCAGGCGGTACCGGCCCACAATCTCTGTATCACTATACTGTTTGAAGGTGATGCGGGCACGGTACCATCTGTTCCGGGCATACCGCCATCGGGCCCTTCCATGGCCATGCTGGTCTGAGAGCAGTCTCCTCACACCCCTCATTACTGCCTCCATCTGGAATGTGAAACTGTCCATGTCTAGGGTTGTATGTCCCTTCCCCAGGCGGCTTCCTCCCCTGGCTCCCCTGGCTGTGGGCTGCTGTCTGTGCCCCTGCAGTGGGTGCACCCATTTGTGGCTGCCTGGCCTGCAGTCCATGGCCTCCACCTCCCACCTCCCACCTCTCTGTGCTCCTGTGCAGCCCCTCCTGTACTGGGTGTCACTGGCTCCCGCTACATGCTGCTTTGCACCCTGTCTCATGGCCACACACACTCACACCCCCTGACTCTGGCTGTTTCTGGCGCCCTGGTCCACACTCTGTGCCTCTCTCAGCCTGCCTCTCACTCTGTGGCTCCCCTTCAGCTGTTCTGCCTGCCCCCTCGCTCTCCCTCTTTCAGGCTCCCCTGTGGCGCAAGTCTCCTTCACTCACTTACTCCTTCTTTTTATGTGCTCAAGTCTGCTCCCCTCAAGTCCCATTTGCTCCTCGCTTGCGCTGTTTGCCTGCTGTTGAATATCGCACTGCGCTGCTTATTCATGGCTATGCCCCCTGCACTTGCGCATGCATTCATTGCCATTGTGCATTGGCGCATTGGTACTTGCGCGGCACATTTGCTGCTGCTGAATATTGCTCTCCAGCACAGTTGCACAGTTGCGCAGGTGCAGCCCTGTTGCGCATTGCACAACTGCTTTGAATATCCCACCCTTTATGTATAGATTCTTTACAATCATCTCAAAAGATGATATCATGGAATATATCCAATATAATGTTAAAACTATCAGATGATGAATGGATTGAGTATATTAATACTTTTTGTATTATCTGCTTACAAGAAACATGGATAGCTACAGCAATAACTTTCAAAGTGTATCAAGGCTTTTTCTCAAATGGAAAAAAAAAAATTCCAGGAGTGGAAGACCCATGCATGGCCTTGCCACTTTTGTAATAATTACTCCAGCCCCTAAATCTGTGGAATTAATCGAACAGGATGCTAACGTACAAATGCTTAAGACCACTGCAAATAACATGACATTACTTTTATTTAATGTTTATGTTCCACCAAGTTTTTCAGCTTATTATGATGTTAAAGGAGAACTGCGCTGAATCTGTGTTATTTTTCCAAGCAGAAGCTGTTTGTTTTTTTTAAATACATGTTCAAATTCTATTACTGCTGTAGCCAGCCAGGCTTTTCAATTACCTTAGTGGGTGTTTCTGATTTACATGGTACTGGTAAGAACCATTTTAGAACTGTATGATGTAGTTTATATCCCTGTTCTACTCTTCTATTGTTGGCACAATGCATTCATGTTTTACTACAGAACTCTGAGTTTGAGGGGGACATAAACTACATTATGCAGTTCTAAAATGGCACGTAATACCAAAATGTAAAGAAGAAACACCCATTAAGTTACTGAAAGGCCTGTATAGATGGAACAATAACAGAAATATAACCAGTACTTGAAAAACAGCTTCCATTGGGAAAAATTACTTACAGGTTCTGTGCAGTTCTCCTTTAAATTACGGTATGTACTAGAAGCAAGGATCTTAAATTAATTGGATAACAATTTGGAATGTTCTATGCTAATGGTTGGTGACTTTAATTCAAGATTCCCTCCTTATGATTTAGCAGACTCATCTTTTGATATACCACTTTATATTAAAGTTTGTAGAAATTCTGAAGATAAATATACGAATGAAAATGGTACCGGGTTTAAACTAGTAATAGAGAATTGTAACCTAGTAACATTAAATTGGTGTACTACTTTGGATCCCATTGGAAATTTCACATATTTCATGAAGAATGGTAGAAGTGTTATACATTTTGCTAACACAATCATCTTTGACTCAGATTTTTTTTTAAATATGCCATGGAAAGTGACCATGCAACTACTGTGATTTCCTCTAATATATTTAGCGTTATAGAACATCACACACTAACTCATGATAAAAATAATTCATCAGAGATATTTGCAAAAAATGCATATTCATCTTAATTCACTTTCACATGAAACATATGAAAATATACTGTTTAAGGTAGAAAATGTAAAAAGTATAGAAACTATTACAAATGGCAACGGCCTGTTTAACTCATATAATTCACTTTTGGAACTGTTCTCTGAGATCCTTGCTTTTTTAGCACAAAATAAAATATTACCTAAAAATGAATCATGGTTTAACAAAACCTGTAAAACTGCAAAAAAAAATTATCTATTGTTTTGTAAAGTAAAAAAACAGATCCATACAGGGAAAACCTTTGAAAACTGAACAACGAGCAAAAAATATATAACATGGTGTTAGCTGAGGAAAAGAGGAAATATAAAAATAATCTCTGTCCATAATGTGTGATGCCATAGGTAAGTAGGACTCATCAACCTTTTGGAAATTGGTTGCAAAAGGTACCAAAAATTTTGAGTCATGTCTCACTGCTTCCATTTTAGCAGATAGGTGGGTCTTGTATTTCAGCAAATTCTTTTATAATCCATTGATCAACACAGCTAATCTGATAGATCTTGGCTCTGCTACAAATTATACTCCTTATGTAGTCACACTGTCTGAAGTAGAAGATGCGATTAATTCTTGTAAACTAAATAAAGCATCTGGTACTGATGGAATGCCTGCCGATATATAAAAATATATCTGAATATATGGGTACAAACCCTAATGAATTTCTTTAATAAATGCTTGAAATATGATATATACCAGGGAGTTGGAGAAGCAGCATTATAGTGGGTTTTATGTGATAACAGTGAGTCTATAAGAGCACCGATCACATAAAGCAAGACAACAACCGCCCAACATCAAAAGGGTGAACCGCACAACACTGACCATTGCAAATAGCGATGGTCACTTATTTCATAAGAAACAAAAAAGAAAAGCAACCGTTTTAAGTGGGAGGCAAACTCCCGACACCCCTAAAGCAGGGGGAGCAAGCCCCCTGCACCCATCAAAATAAAGACGGTTAACTCCAGGGGGAGTGGACTTAGGAGAAAATAGCAACTCCCCCTGGAAGCAAAATGGCTTCCTGCACTGGGATCTGAACCCAGCACCACAGGCTCCAGGGACAGTGACTCAAGCCACTATGCCACACGGCCAACTCAGCAGGGCGCTCGCTATAACCATTCAATGCTCTTTTTCTCCACTCGCTCTACATGGGAGCGATATTACTGAGTCGCTCATATTGAGCCACTCAATAATACTCACCCATATAGGATGACCTTATAGGGCCATTATACAAGAAAGGGGATAAAAAAAACACAAAACTTCAGACCCATAAGTCTCTTAGATACCATTTCAAAAATGTTCACTAAGATTTTATTAAACAGATTGCAGGACTGGGTCATTTCAATTTAATTCTTGCAAATTTACAAGCTGGGTTCTGAAACAATTTCTCTACTACAGATCACATTTTTGTCATAGCCCATTTGACTGAGCAATATTTTTATTTTTTTATTTAGATTTTGTTGACCAGGTAAGCCCTCTGAGACCAGAGATCCTTTTTTCAGGGGCGAACCGGGGTTGAGTACACCACCCACTTTACATTAAGTGAGGTTACAGTAAGACAGTTACAGAGTACATACACAGTCAGTACATTAGGTGAGGATACAATAAGACAGTGTCAGAGTACATACACTGTCAGTGGGGTACATTTGGACAGGGTTGGAGAGTACAGTTACATTGCAGCAGGTCTACAGTGACAATAAGTGTTAATAAAAAGACTAAATTATATGCAATATTCATAGATTTAAAAAAAAAGGCTAAATGTTTTACACAATATTTATAGATTTTTTTTGTGCTGCTTTTGATTCCATTGCCCATAATATCCTCTGGACAAAACTAATAGCACATGAATTAGATTAGTATACTGAAACCCATTTTCCAACTATACACTGGTAACAAACCTTGTATTAGGTATGATTTGCAGGGGACAGTCACAGAGGTCTTCACATCTGGCAAGGGTGTAAAGCAGCGATAACTTTTGGCATCACTTCTTTTTAATTTGTATGTAAATAACATTCTTTTGCATCTCATCCCCAGTAGTTTTTACTCTCCAAATGTCTATGGCCATTCATGTCCTGGTTTAGTGTATGCAGATGACATGGTGCTTTTCTCCTTGTCCCCTACTGGTATGCAATGAAAACCACATTGATTCATTAAAATGTGTACTGCACATAAGTTAGACTTTAATTATGATAAAACCAAAGTGCTTATTTTTGGTGGTCAAAAAAAAAATCAGTTTTCAGAGATGGGATCAAGCTAGAAATAGTCAACACATATACTTATCTGGTAGTTAATTATACTTCAAATAGTAAATGGAGCACTCATGTTAAACAGACATTAGACAAAATGTATGTGCACTACTCAGATTTCATTTTACAGGTACAGAAGCTCAACTGTGTTACCAGTTCTATATGCAGCTGAAGCCAAATTAAATACAATAATATTATAAGGAGCAGAAATTTGGGGATATTATACCCCACATACAATGGAACTACCATTCTCTCATACAGATCGATTCTTAAAGTTGGCATGTCCTTGCTGGAATGTTACATGAGGTCAGAGCTGCCAATAGAAGTAATTTCATAACTAAGACAGTTAAATTACTGGCTACATATCATAAATAATCAGACGAACCCTTGGCCAAAAAAATACTTAACAGAAGAAAATATAATGATTAGGTATGTCTAAAAAATCTTTTTAGTTGTCAGCAGTTCAAAAAAACACTTACTGAAATTGTAACATTTAATTTATGGAATGAATCATTGAACAACTACTAATCGCTTGTGTAACAGCCTTTTTAAGGAGCGCATTTTTTAAATGTATACGGTGAAAGATTTGGCCTCCATTAGGGCAATGAAATGACCCCCTGGTTTGCAAATTAAGCAATAAAGGCACAACAGGGTGTGTGTTGTGTGTAATCGTCATCACTCTGGGGTGGGTGAAGCCACCAGGCTGACAGTGCCTCCACCAAGATGACATTATTACACAATAACACACATCCCTAGTGCCTTTTGCTAATATCTAATGGCTTATTTGTTAATTTTAAATGAACAAAGAAAAAAAAACATTTATATGCATATTTTGTTTTATTTTTGTTGGTGTAAGTGTATGTATTGAAAAAAAAGTGCAGAATATTTTTTTCCACCACAGGGTGGAGCTGCTGCAAGAATGATATTGCTGCCTGACTCCTCCGAGATTTCTCTTGTTTCTGTTTCTTTATCAGCCTCTTCTTTGGTCGTAAACCTAATAGTGGACAGTGGGTTGAAGGGGACTATGCATGATGCTCTTTTTTTTTTTTTTTTTTATGTTGATGTCAGTTTTTTTGACAGTTGTGATCGATTTAGTTTCTGTACAGCATGACTTGAATAGCGGGGCGCTGTGGTGCACGCGCTGACAGGATGTCAGCACCGAGCGTGAACGGTCATTTTTCTGTATCACTCTTTTCCTTTTTTTTTTTACTGTGTTCAGTTTGGTTCTGTATTTCTTTTTTTGATTGTGTTTTCTGACGAATGGGCAGTGGAACGGGAGCATTCTTGAAGTCCGTTATGGTATGGACAGCGCCGCATGGAGCAGCACTTTCAGGTACAAGTTGCAGTTTCAGGAAGTTGCAGGCAGAACTGTTTTAGGGAACAATGAAAAAAGAAATGAGCAGTACAGCGGTTATTTTTCTGACTGCAGCACCTATGAATGAAATGGGGGGGGGGTGCACACGCTGAGTGGGGTAAAGCCATGAGCTTGACGGGTCATGATGGGGCAAGTGATTCCTTGTGGTTATGCGGTCGTTTTCGTGCCTGCCCTAGATACAATGATGTTATTGTGTAATATCATCACTGTGTCTAGGGCTCAACAGCCAGTCAGATTACTGGAATTATCCTTGCCATTGTATAATAATAAAGTATATCATGGCTGTGAACCATGTCTTAAGCTCCCACTCATGAATAATGAGAGGCTTTTGATAACTCATCTTCATCTTGATACCCTTCCTTTAAAGCACATTAAAGAAAGATACTCCAAAAATAAGATTCCTCCAATCTCTTCGGAATGTTTTTGCAATAAGGGACAAAATTAAAATATTTTTCATATCTTCTTTGTATGTCCACTGTATGAAGTATGGAGGTTAAAATATATCATAAATTATGTTCTAGCTTATGAAAATGGTTTGAATGACTGTACGGATTTATTACTTAACCCATTTGACATGAAAGAGGCTAAAAACTGGGTGCAATTCTTCTGTGGAATATGAAAACAGAGGGAAAAAGTAAGCCAAGGCCTTTACACTTCAAAATATATACATACAGTATAAAGGTAAATGGCATCTTTTGCACATATTTATGTAGATTATGCATTTATTTTATATAGGTATGTTGTATATAATTTATTTTTATTGTGCTTGCAAAAACCTATGGTCGAGCAATAAAATACTTGAACCCTTATTACATATGATGTCTGCAGCTGCACGCTTACCACACAGTCTATCCATAGGCGGGGGGGGGGGCATATGTCAGAAATGAATTGGCCACCACAATAGATTATTTTGTTTTATCTCAGACAGAATACAAGTTCAGAAAGCTTTCATCAGTGTCATAGAAACATCAGACCATCTAGCACTAATTTGCAATAGCAACATTGTAAAATCCCCACCTCTGAACCAGAAGGTATGGAGGCTGAATAATGGGATACTAAGCAATGAGACACAAAACAACACATTTATAGAGTTTTATTAGGCCAGAAAATCAGCAATGCATGCCTTTCACTCTGCCAGTGATTGCTGGGAAGACACTAAGCATGACATTAAAATTTTGTTTACAAAACATGGTTAAGCTCAGAAATTGCGGGAATACCACAAGTACTGTGTATATACATTTAAGGGGGAAGTTACACAACCTGATATCAAAACAGGCAACATGGCAAAAAATTATAGTAAACAAATTAAGGATAATAAGGAGGAAATGGAATTTGCAATATGATAGCGGAAACTTTCATCTATATGAACTTAGGGTGGAAACTCAAGGTAAAAACAACTCCAAGATCCATTTCAGGGGTGTGAAGAATGGGTGAAGCATAGGATAATGAGAAACCTCAGGAACAGGGAAGAAGCGATTACAGCAGATCCTCTAGACATTTTGGATATTGTAGAGTATAGTGCTTGACTTTCTTTTGAGGCACAACTATCAGTCAGGCCAATAGAGAATTTTTCACAGATCTAAATATTCCTGAAATTCAGAATGGAGTAAAAACACATTTAACTCCGCTCATAGGTTTGGAGGAAGTACGAGACTCTATTAAGAACCTTAGCTCTAACACAGTACCTGAATCTGAAGAACAACTCCCATCCTCCATGACACAGTCCTTTTTGATCTATATATTTAAAAAGGGGATAAAAGGGACTTAAAGAACTGGAGGCCTTTGTGTCTTCCAAATTCAGACTGCAAAATCCTCTCTAAAATTCTCTGTAAAAAGTTAGTGATACTGGCATCAGAGGTTATATCACAATATCAGATGTGTGGTCTGCCAAACAGTTCAGTACAGGATAATCTGTTCCTGATTAGGGAAATGTTTCATAAAATGCAAACAAAACAAGCATCTGGATGCTTCATCACACTTGATCAGGAAAAGGCCTATGATAAGGTAGATCAAGAATATCGTTTTGAAGTTTTAGAGCAGTATGGCATGCCAAACCTCTTTATAGGCTGGATAAAAACTTTATATAAAAATGCAGCCATAATTCCCTTCATTGATGGCTGGGTAGATAGATAGATAGACAGACAGACATATAGACAGACAGACAGATAAAAATCTTTATTTTTCAACAGGATTGAACTCTTAGGACTATAAGCCCTGTTTAATAAAGCTGTCCTGAAATGTTGATGGTTGCATACAAATATATATTACACATACTTTGCAATAAATATCTATGCAATATTTAAAATAATGATTATTAACAATGCTACAAACCACAATTCTACAATAGGAACCAAGACAGAAAAGACCCCAAATTTTCATACAAAACAAATACATCTATCCATTAATACAGTATCAATACTAGTTTTAAAAGTCTTAGCAGGAAATCCTGTTAGAGGTAATTTAGGGGTAAGACAGCGATGCCCCCTAAGCCCCTGCTCTATGTATTTTCCATTGATCCAGTTCTCAGGAAAATTCTGGGAAAAAATGAGAGTAGAAGGAACTGATATTGCAGCAAGAGAAAATATGAAAATGATGGCATACACAGATGATATGTGCTTGTTTTTAGAAAATAAGGAAGCAGTACAAGGACCATTAAGCATCTTTAAACAGTATTCGGAAGTGTCTGGTGCTAAAATAAAATTTCACAAAAGCTCAGGAATTTATACTGGAGCTGACTCAAGTCAGCAATCAGGTACTAGAACTGGAGCTATCGCTATAACATCAGGTAACATTAAAGCATTAACTATCTGGTTTGGAAAATAAGATACTGCAAAACTGAACTGGGAAGGTGGCTTGTCTTTAGCACCAAGAAAAGTGGACTTATGTAATGGAAGACAATATCGAAATAAAAGAGGGTCTTTTTGGATAAAACTATTACTTCCTGGGTTTTTTTTTTATTAGTATGTGTTTCCTCTCCCTGTTGACCTTGAAGTGAGATTGATGAGTCTATTTTTCTAAGCTCTGAGGGACAGCCGGTTAAACATGATGAAAAGAGAGGTGATCTACTGTATCTACCAGTTAAGGAAAGTGGTCTGGGAATAAGTCACCCTGTATTTTTGTTATGGTTATCGCATGATAAGCTTAGATCCATTTATGTGGGTTTATATTGTATATGCTATAATGTACTTTAGAATTAAGACACTGTCCCTTTAACAGGGAACTACAAAATAACTGTTATTTCTATCAAGGCTAGTGTGGACCTGTTATGTCACAAGATAAGAGAGACAGGTATATACCCCAGGAAGGCATAAAATATCCCACTGTGGCTTTCCATGACAGGGAAAGTTAATGTAATAACCTTGGGGTCAGGGGTCAAGCCAAATGCATGGACCAGATGTGACTGGGGTTGACATGGAACCACAGTGACACCTAAAGGAAATGGCAAACTTGCACCCTAATATTTCTATTATCTTGGAAATATTAACCCCACCCCAGAGGGAAAAAACGGTGGGTATGTCCTAGAAATGACCATCAGGTATATTATAAGACCCGGATTTTGAACTCAGAGCAGTTAAATAGTGTTTAAGTTGGAAGGCAGATCGTCTCTCCAGCTGGCATATACTTGTAGACCAGAAGTACTGTATATGTGTAGGCCTGGAAAAATCCCTAAAACCAGACCTGAGTGTGTGGAAAGTTTCACTTGTCCCATACTGAACAGAAAATTCTGATTGTAAGTCAGAATTTTGGAAACCAAGACTTTTCGCCAAGGACAGCACCTGAAGAATTCTTTTAAAAAGGATATTCAGAGGAATTGACATGGGATACAACTTTGCTACATGAGTGTTGCTTAAGGACTCATTTCTACAAGAACATTTAAAATCTTGTTTCAACTCTAACCTCAGAACAAGGCATAGTTTAGAATATAGTAGCTAGTGTTTTCTGTAAACTATCCAGTTTTACTTTTATTACTGTCTGCATGTCAAAGTTCTTCTAAACTGTAGACTTTTCTGTATTGCTTTTATTTTAAGTAAACTTTTATGATTTTCTTATCAACTCTGCCTGGGATCTGGTTACATAAATGTGTGTCTTGACAAGACAGAACCATTCAGCTATTGTATAAAACTATTTAGGCAAGACGTAGCCAGTGGCCATAGTGGGATTCAAATACTGAAAGTAGTGCAGAGTCAAGGGAACTCGAAACTACAGAATCCACCCTCCCACTGGGAAAAGGAAGGTTTGGTAGCAAGTCTTCCTGAAACCCTTTACTCCTGCTCACAAGTTCTTAAAAAGGGGGATCCTCTCTGCAAACAGGAGGTCCTGCCGGGCTGCCCGAAGTTTGGGGGCCAGGGGGCTTGTGACAATGGTCATATTTGTTAAAGCCAATATAGGAGCAGTCATTTCTTTGGTTAAAAAAAACATGGTCTCCTTTAGTGCAGGAATGACTCAATCCATTCATAAATTCATGTCTGAGAGGAAAACTTAAAATACTTAATCTGGAGAAAATGTCTCAGTTACCTCTGTACAGTCACACAGCACTATGTAGAGTCAGCAGTTGGAAGGTGAAACATGAAGATGTAAGAACTATTCAGTGGAAAGTCCGTATAGATCCATTTTGACAGCAATTTTCTCAGCCACAAATTTACTCCCTTCTTGCCCCTCTATGTAACCCCCTCCTCGGGAGGGGGCTTACCCAGACTGTCACTGCCATCCTCCTGAGTTCCGGCACTGCTGCTGGCTGTCCCTTACTTGACCATGTGTGTGGCACGGAGAGAGAGAGAGAGAAAGACAGGCAGCAGACATAAGTCTTCTGCACCTCCTGCGCCCTTCTTTGTAGCTGTGGCCATCTTTCCTAGTTCAGTCCCCTGAGTCTGGCAGTGGTGACTGGGAGAAAGACCAGGAGTCACTGTTCTTTGGCACTCCATGTACCTGTTCACAGACTGCCACCAACACAAGCCAAATAAGGTAAAGAGAGAGTGCATGCTGAGCAGGACTCCTCCCTGGTGCTCTCTTTCTCCTCCTGATCCAATGCCAGACTCACTGCCCACAGACCCACCAGACAATAGCCCTGCACGGCTACTAACAAACACTAGGACCAGTCCAGTAAAGAGGAGAGACATTAAGGAGTAAAACTGAGAAAGTTTGAATTACAAGGCATCTTCAGCATGGGGTAGCCATTTTTGTGCCTTTTGACCCCCCCAGCAGCCAATCAGAGGGCTAGAAGCCCTAGCGATAGAATCAGGGGTTTCTTACCCCAGGATGATGCAATTGGACCTTCCACATGGACTGGCAGGATTAAGGAGCCAGTAAGAGGGCAGGACAGGGCAGAAGGACTGATGGACAACGAGACATGGAATGTAGGGAAAGAGGTTTTTGGGCTGCTGAGGAGCTGGGGCACTTTGAGAAAGACACTGATGTGTTCAGACCTGCTGCTGATAGGACCAAGTAAAAGGCCTATCCATGCCAACTATCCTTTGAGCCCTCACCAGGGTTCATTTAGTAAACTCCAAGACTGTGCCAGATGAGCAACAGAGAGAAGAAATTTGTTGAGAGTGTGAGCCTGTGAGCCATTGCTGTATTCCAAAGCTGTACCAAGCAGAAACATAGAAGTTGACGGCAGATAAGGACCGCAAGGCCCATCCAGTCTGCCCATTTCTTTTTCTGCCTTATGAATGTGCCAGCGGCCTTTGCTCTGTCAATGGCCTATCTATTCATACTCCTCTGTATTGCTCCCTTATGCCTATCCCATGCCTGTCTGAAGCCCTGTACTGTATTCATATCCACCACTTCCTGAGGTAGGCCATTCCATGCATCCATCACTCTTTCTGTGAAAAAGAACTTCCTCACATTACCCCTTAATCAGCCTCACTCTAATCTCATGCTGTGTCCTCTTGTCTTGCTATTTTTCTTATATTGAAACATGTTAGACTCTTTCACCTTGTTAATGCCCTTAAGGTGTTTGAATGTTTTGATCATATCACCTGTCTCTCTCTCTCTCTCTCTCTCCTCTTTGCATTGGGGTATACATATTGAGCTCCATTAATCTGTCCTCATATGTTTTCTGATGCAGTCCTGCTCATTTTGGTTGCCCTTCTCTGGACTGCCTCCATTTGGTTAATGTCCTTGTGAAGGTGTGGCCTCCAGTACTGCACGCAGTACTCCAGATGGGGCCTAACCAGTGTCTTGTAAAGAGGGATTATTACCTCCCTCTTCCGACTTGTGATACCTCTACTAATACACCCCAACATCCCTCTAGCCTTACCTACTGCTTTAGTGTTCTGCTTGGATGATCTCAGGTCATCAGTGATGATGAAGACCAAGTCTCTTTCTTCCCTTGTGACTGCCAGCAACTCCCCTCCAAGCCTATAGGTGGCTTCAGGGTTTCTCTTCCCTATGTGCATGATCTTGCACTTCTTTGCGTTAAACTCCAGTTGCCACTCTTCTGACCATTTTGCTAACTTTATCCAGATCTCTTCTCATTCTGCCTACCCCATCTGGATCATCTACTTTGTTGCAGATCTTAGTGTCATCTGCAAACAGACATGCCTTACCCTCCAGTCCATCCGCGCAATGTCACTGATGAAGATATTGAAGAGGACTGGCCCCAGGACTGATCCCTGAGGTACCACACTCGTGACCTGCATCTCTTCTGACTGTATACCGTTTACCACCACTCTCTGTTTTCTGACCATCAACCAGTTTGCCACCCAGTTGACCACCTTCTGACTCACCCCGAGCCTACCCAGCTTATTAATCAAGCTTCTATGTGGATCAGTATTGAAAGCTTTGCTGAAGTCAAGGTAGGCAACATCAACTGCTCCCCCTTGGTCCACCACTCTGGTTACCCAGTCAAAGAAATCTATGAGATTAGTTTGATGGGACCTTCCTTTTTGTAAACCCATGCTGTCTTGGATCCTGTACTCCTATGGATTCCAGGTGTTGCACTATCCTTTCCTTAAGGAGTGCCTCCATAATCCTGCCCACTACTGAAGTAAGACTGACTGGTCTGTAGTTCCCTGCCTCCTCCCTGCTACTTCTCTTGTGGAGCGGGATCACATGAGCCCTTCTCCAGTCTTCTGGGACCTCTCCTGTGCTCAGAGACTCACTAAGCAGTTCTGATAATGGCTCTGCTAGTTCCACCCTTAGCTCCTTTAGTACCCTGGGATGTATGCCATCAGGTCCCAATGCCTTGTCCACCCTGAGCTTATCGATCTCTTGTAGGACCCTTTCTTTTGTGAAGGGACTCGTGCACACCTCCCCCCCCCGTGTCCATGGTGCTGAGCTGTGGGTCCTGCCCTACCTTCTCTTCAGTAAATACTGAGCAGAAGTATCTATTTAGGATAAATGCTTTTACATGGTCCTCCTCCTCACATGCCCTCTTATCCCCTTTGATCTTAGCAATACCCCCTCTGAACTTTCTCCTTTCAGTAATGTATCTATAGAAAGTCTTGTCACTTTCTTTTACTGTTTGTGCTAGTGTTTCCTCGGTTTGTGCCTTTGCCTGCCTTACTGCGTTCCCTGCTTCCCTTAGGGAAGTTTGGTACGGCTCCCTATCTTCATCTTGCTGCGTTCCTTTATATTTCCTAAAGACCAGCCTTTTGGCTCTGACCTTTTCTGCTACTGATTTTGAGAACCAAAGTAGTTTCCTTTTTCTTTCTAACACAATGGGATGTTGCTTCAAGTATTGCTTCTTTAATGCTTGCCCACTTTGCCTGTACCCACTCACCTGTATTTCTTCTTGCCAGGGCTAGTTTAACTCTGTTGGCCATCTTATCAAAGTTGGCTCCTCTGTAGTCCCATATTTTTGCCTTGGAATGGGATGATTTAGTTCTAGTGGCCAAATTGAACCATACCATGTGATGGTCACTGGCCCCCAAGTGACCTTCTACCTGGAGATCTGTGATCCTTTCCCTGTTAGTCAGTACTAGATCAAGGATAGCCCCGTCTCTTCTGGGTTGTTGTACCAGTTGTTTGAGTCCCTCCCCCTGCAGGGAATCCACTATGTGTCTAGTTCTGGCAGATGTTCCTGCTGGTATTGACCAATCTGTATCTGGCACGTTGAAGTCTCCCATTATCAGAACCTCCCCTTTAGCTGTCATGTTTTGTATATCTTTAATGTGTCTATGTCCTCCCCTGGTCTGGAGGCCTGTACACAACCCCAGTTTGTATGGCTGTCCCATTTCCTGTTTTCAGGGTGACCCACAGTTCTTCTGGCTCCTTATGTGTATTCTGAATTTCTGTAGCTTTGATATTTTCATTGACATAAAGGGCCACTCCACCCCCCCTTTTTTTTTCACCTCGGTCTCTTCTGAACAGTACATAGCCAGGTACTGAAGTCTCCCAAGTGTGGTTACTGGTAAACCATGTCTCGCTGATGGCTACTATGTCCAGTTTAGCCTTTGTCATTATTGCCTGCCAGGTCTGGGATCTTGTTTCCCAGACTGCGAGCATTTGTGTGCATGATTTTTCATTGGCCAGATTTCGGTGAGTTAGTTGTTGGGCGAGGTCTGGCATTTCCTCTATGCGTTGTATGGGGAGCCGGACCTTTTTCCTTATTTGATGATGCAAATGAACTACAAACATGCTGAACTCCTGCTTGACCACTAGCTGAGGGGAAGGGGTGTTCTTCTCATTTGATGTAGCGGATGTTGCATCCCTCTCCCCATTTGCTAGTTTAAATATTCTGCAAAGACATCAAACTTCTGCCCCAATGCACTGACTCCTTCCTTAGTCAGATGCAGTTCATCAAATTTAAAGAACTTTTGCTCCCAAAACTGTTGCCAGTTCCCTACAAGTTTGTGTCCTTTTTCCTGGCACCAGCCCTTGAGCCACATGTTTAGCTCCCCTATCTCCCCTTCTCTGACCTTCCATCCATCTGCCCCCCCCCTCCCAGACTGACTGGGTCTCAGAGAAGGAGATGCCAGACGAAATGGATGATAGTGTCACCCAGCCTGGTCAGGTGTTCCTTGGTCTCCACAACTGACCGGCTGGCGAGATCATTAGTCCCTATATGTACCAGGACGTCAATGTTTTCTCCTGCTTCCTGAAACATTTTAGCAATGCAGTCAGTGTCTCTCCATGCTGATGTACCTGGGAGATATCTGACCATTACCCCTGGTTGGAGATATGTATCAGCTCTCCGAATCATGGAGTCTCCTATGATCAGAAGTTTTTTGGATTTCCTTTTTTGCTTTTTTTGTTTTGGTTCCTGTTTTGGGCAAGTTTTGTTGTGCTAGCTCCTGTGCTGCAGTGTCCTCTGCCCCTTTGTTTGATTTTGGAAATAGAGACAGATCCCTATTTGTAGTTTTTATATGGTTTGTGGAGGTGATATTTTGGAGAGCACCAAGTGATGGGGCACCTGATTTGCCCCTCCTAACCACCTGCCAACCTCCCGGACCAACTACCCTCTGTGGTTGAGGTGCTTCTGTTGGATGTTGGGGAAATGGCAGGCGGTTCTTATATTTCCTCTTGAATATGCAATTTAACCCTTAGAAGACTGTGGATGTATATATGTCCAGAATCTATATACGTTCACACATACTCATTTCTTAAATTAAGGCGCGCAATCTCTGCCCATGCTCCCTGGAGTTGAGGCCTTAGATCTCCAATGGCCCAGCATGTAGGACAGTGTCCTAAATCCTGTAAAACTGTCTTTCTGAAAAGTGTTCCGCAATACCTGCAGTTAATGATATCCATTCCAGATAACCTGCTAAGTTTATAACTTGGTCAGAGTAATTAGAAGGAAGAAAATGAAAGCAAAAGTTTGATTCTGTGTTTTGTTTGTTTTTGTATAACTTGTTATAACAAGTTAAATTACTAGTGCCCCTGTAAATGAGGTCACTGTGTGCATACCCCTCTGATCCGCCCCTTCCTGCTTTGCTACAGGAAACGTCATGACTGTGCTACCCTATTAAAGTAGTGTAATGTGGGGTGGTTGGGGATGGGGTGGGTGGCTGGGCCCTTCCCCTGCCAAAAAAGAACAACCATGGACTAAAGAAACAAGGAGGTAAGAGCAGAAACAATCAGCCAGCAACAAATGCAGTAGCCCTGAAAGCTTATCCTAATGATAGATAAAACTGTAAAACCTGTAAAGCACCACCTGTAATAATTTCACAAAAGATATACCCTGTAAGAAACACTTTGCTACAGAGAAAAATAAAGCAGTAACAGACAATATACCTTGCAATTTGAGTCAGATTACAGCAGTAATCTGTAAGCACACCCTGTAATAATGCAGCAGAAGGTATACCCAACAATAACAATTTGAATCAGAGAAAAATAAAGCAATAAAATGTTAGCAACGAACAGTAACAATCCCTGTGAGTACAAAATAAAAAATAACACACAGTAAATCTGCCTAGCCAAAAGAAGCCTTAATCCTTTTCCTTGCTCTGGTAAGGTTATTTGCTCTGTCCGTTCAAGCAACTTAGAAGAAAAGAGCTCTGGTGAAGTTAGGTGTCTTAGCCAGCATCCTACTTAGATTGCTCTGGAGCCAGTCATGGGGCCTGCTAGCCCTTATCTAGCGGGGTGGATCAGGTAACAGGGAGCCACAGGGTGCATAACTGAGTACAGGTATACTCTCGAGCCACAGGTGTGTCGGACAGTGGGGGTTGCTCCTGGGGTGTGGGCTCCTTGGGAAACGGGAAGCTGCTGTGTAGTGCTCCTGTGACTGAGAGTTGATCCAGAAGGGCTGTATCCTGAGAGATGTGAGCCAGAAGGACTATGCTGCTGCAGAACATTCAAGAGAGTCTGAAGCTCCTGATTGTTGCCTAACCTGCTGCTATGCGTTGTTCACCACCTCGACTGAACTGTTGTATCAATGATTCATGTAAGTGCTGGCATTGCTGGCTGGGTCTTTGTACTTTTCGCACTTTGGATTAGAATTTGGTTTTCAAGCCTTTTCTTTTGGAATTTCAAGTTCTTTGCATTATGCTAGCACACTTTCGCTTGTTGAGGGTTAAACTGCAAGCTTGCTAACTTTCATCAAGTGCACCACTGAAAGAACCCGGGCAATGTAGCTTTCAGGCCTGTAATGGGATTCTAGTGTAATTCCTGGGTACCCAGAGTGATTTGGTATTTGTGTGATACTTGAAACTAGTTCTATTACTGGTACCAGTTAAATGGTTTACCACACCCTATGTAAAATAATTCAGCTTTTTGTGCCCCTTGATTGGGCGGATACTTCCTCAAACTGTGTGGGTATCTGAGGGGGTGATACAGACTCATGGTACAGTGGACTGTTAGGGTGCTTTTCTGTAGGTTGGGAGTGCTCAAGGTGACTTGCAACTGCTTAACCTTTTCTTCCCTTCCAGTTGCCACGCCTGTGTTCTTAAATAAAAACACTAATTGTCTGCATTTTACTGCTGTGTGTCTGCTCAGTTTGTACAATCTGACTGAAGTGCTTATTGGTGAAGGTAACAACTGTCTTTGTAGTCCCCAGGGAGTAGTCCAGTCCAGTGTAGGGAGATGGGTAGGTACTGCATCCCAAAGTGTAGCACTGCACACAACATCTGGTCCACTTATTCTCTCTGGGTGGAGGCACCACACTATTTATTATTGTTCTGGGAAGAACCCCCCTACCAAAGGAGAAAGAAAGAACCCAAACCCCTCAACCAGGTGGTCCTTGTACAGTCACCAGGCAGGGGTGTGAACCCAGACACAGCATCCCGGGGTCACATATCAGAGACACTGTTGGGATCTCCTGTTGAACATCTGGACACACCTGGGTGGGGTTCAGAGACCTTTTGCCATTGAGCCCTCCCCCCCCCCAAAATTCCTGCAAAAGTGAAAATGGCTTTTCAAGAGGTAGAGGACTGGTGTGTGTTCAAGGGTTTGGACCCTCAGAAAGCACTGATAAAGAATGTGGCTGAGAATCAGGACAAGGGGTCCATCTTGGAAGTGTTGGAGGATGCCTTGAAGGATAGTGAGAACATGAAAAATTCAGATAGACACCACAGAACCAGGTACCCAGTTTAGAAACCTAACTGTGGAAACTGCAAAGGACTTGGGGACCATGAATTTATCTGCCACAGTGACACCTGAGGAGTCTCAGGAGAGCTGGGTGGTCATAAGCAAAAGGTGTCCTGTCAGCCCAAACCCTCCTTCATGATTCCTGAACTCTGGGTGGGAGGATTTCAAGACTAAACTAGAACTTTTGCTGGTTAGTGAAGGGAACACCTTTAAGGATGTGCAGACTCTGCTGCCTCCTTGAGCAACTTCTGAAGAATCTGGTCTAGCTCACCCTGCTGGTTCAGACTATTACCAATGGCCTAAGAATTTATTTCTGGCACCATCCCCACCCTCTGCTGGAGAAGATGATTTTGAAACTTGGACTGATTATACTGTCTCAATACTATATGAATGGCAATGCACCTGAGGCAGAAAAACACAAACAACTGGCAGAGAGCTTGAAGGGCCAGCCTTAGATGCCATCCGGTCCTTACGTGCCACAAACCAACATGCCCAAGCAGATGAATACCTTGCCACCCTAGACAGTATGTTTGGAAGTACAGATTCCTATGATGACTTGTACTGGAAATTTAAGACCACCAAACAATGACAGGAAGAGCCCCTCTCCACCTATCTACATAGACTTGAGAGAGCCTTACAGAAAGTGTACTGCAGAGGTGGAATAGAGCCCAAAGACCTGAGCAATGTGCGACTAAGCAAGTGCTGAAGGTTGCCCAATTAACTTTCAGAGGGTTGCAGACAGGCTAATCTGATAGAAACTGGCCACAAGCACCACCAGACTTTTAAACTTCAGCGGGCCCCAGTAGAGGAGCACTCTGGTGCCTTGGAAACAAGTCACTCACCAGCAATCATTGCTAAAGCTACTATCTGTGTCAAAGCCAAAGCTTCAAATAGTAAAGTCCCAGTGTCAAAGAAGTGAGACAAAAGTGTGGTTCCCACTGCAGATGTGGAAGCTTGAGTAGATGGATGGCCCACCCAACTACTCCTGGATAGTGGTTCCCAAGTCACTATAGCATTCAAAGACTATTATGGTAAGTATCTGTCTCACAGAATGCTGGAGCCTTCAGAAGGCTTGGTCGTGTGAGGTCTTAGTGAAGCTTAATACCCCCATCTGGGAATGATTCATATCTGGGTCTCCTTCCCGGTGAACATTGCTGGAACTCCTACTGCTGTGAAGATGTGTGCCCTGGTATGCCCATGGACAAATATGTATGAAAAGATCCTGATTATTGCAGGAACCAATGCCCATATGTTCCACCGCCTATGTCAGTTGCACAAAGAGTTTGAGGCCCAACAAGGAAAAGCTCCAGTGCCCCTCCATGGACTTGTTAAACAGACTTGCATTTGCAAAGCCACTGTCCTACCTGAGGCTGAATCTGTCGGAACTGTTTGGCCCCAAGACTGATCTGAAGTGGTGTTACACGCCCCCAAAGCAGAGTGTGCTGTAAAGGGGGCAGTGCACTTCAAGAGATCCTGCCACAATCAGCTGCTGATATTGGATGGTCCAGAGGAAGCTGGGTTGCCAGAGGGGCTTGTACTTAAACCTAGTACACTACCAGTTAAGGCTCATGCCTATGTTAGACAAGTAACAGTTTACGTTGCTTGCAGAGTGACAGAACAGAAATCAAAAGAAGCTGCAGCAACAGACAGAAGTTTTCTCCTTGAAGAAATGGAATGCTGGGTGTGCCAAGGGTGTACAACACTGAATTCAAGTCATGGGTGGGAGACCTTTCCGGGAAAGGTCAAGATGACTAGCCCCAGCCAACACAGATGATGTTCGGAAGCACTTACAGAAGATACTGGCTGCAGGCATCATTCAAGAATCTAGGATCCCCTATGCATCCTCAACTGTAGTGGTCAGAAAGAAGAGAATGGCTGTCAGAATATGTGTGGACTACCGGACAGAAGAACTGTGCCCGATCAATGCACTATGCCATGCATCCAAGATACCCTAGATTGTCTAAATGGAAGTCAGTGGTTCAGTGTGATGGATTTGAGATCCAATTACTATCAGATCCTCATGGCTGAGCAATATGTTCATCTGCCCCTGGGGTTCTATGAGTTCCTCCAAATGCTGCAAGGGATCTCAGGGGCACCAGCCACCTTCCAATGGCAGATGGAGAGAGCAGTGGGGTACATGAACCTGTTGGAATGCCTTGTGTACCTGGATTATATGATCATATTTGGAAAAAACAGGGAAGAATATGAAGCCTGGTTGTTCAAAGTGCTTGACAGACTGGAAGAGTAAGCTGTCCATTAACAAGTGCCAGTTCTTCAGGACCTCAGTAAAGTATGTGGGTCACATTGTGTCCCAAGATAGCATCTGTACCAATACTGACTATGTTCAGGCAGTCACAACTATGCCAAAACCCATCTAGCTGAGAGAACTGCAGAGTTTCTTGGGATTCTTTGGCTATTACTGCAGGTTCATTAAAGACTACACCAAGATCCTTCAGCCTCTGCAGGACCTGATTCAAGGATATCAGCCTGCCAACCAGAAAAACAAGTGGGTGCTATGGTCCATTCCTGAAAAAGTTTACTACAGAGTGCATGAACCATTTGGCCCCAGATGGACTCGAGCTTCTGATGAAACATTTGAATAGATAATCAGACAGTTGACCAATGTCCCCGTGTTGGCCTATTCAGACCCCAGAAAACCATATATGTTGCACACAGATGCCAGTCTCAGTGGTTTAGGAGCAACGTTATGTCAAGAACACCCACAAGGACTCCAGGCAATAACTTATGCCAGTTGCAGTTTGTTGCCATCAGAAAGAAATTATCTGGTCCACAAGCTGGAGTTTTTAAGCACTCAAATATCAATTTTATTTATTTATTTATTTTATTTATTTAGAGTCTAGGATTATAAGTACCTTTGAGGCAATGCTCTTTTACAAAGGTTCCACGTCAATTGAGGTACAATACAAACATTACATAGAGTTGAGTGACAATGCAGAAATGGTGCACAGACATTTTTTAAGCAGCTGAAATACATTACATTGAGGGAAAGTGAGTACCACGGGGCAGGGTAGCCAGATGTAACTGAGGCTTGGAATAGACACAAAAAGAGTGGTGCAGCCATGGGCATTTGTCAGGCCTCAAAAAAGTGTTTGGGGATAGGGGGCAAAAACAGGAGGGGAGGGTAGGCTGGAGGAAGAGAAGGGGTAGGAGTAGAAGTGCTAGGAGGGAGATCAGATGCAGAATGGAGATGTCTTTGTTGAGTCCATTAATCCAGCTAGGAGCTTGGTATGCAAAGGATCTTTGACCCTGTGTGGTGCGGCACTGAGGAATGTGCAGCATTTAATTTTCTGAAGCCCTGGTGAGGCAGGGGTTGCATGCTGCATGGAGAAGACTTTGGACTCCGCAGGGAGCAAGATGTAACATAATTTTCTTAGCCATAAAACAAGTTTGGTACTTGATACAGTTTGATAACTGGAGCCACCCTGTTTGGGCATAGAGGTCACACGTATGGGTGAGTCGGTGGGATCCTGTGATGAGTCGGCAGGCTTTGTTTAGGGCCAAGGATAAGCACCTGAGGGCTGTGTCAGTCACAGAGCCATAAATAAGCAGACCATAGTCAATTAGAGAGACCACCGAGCTCTGTACTGCTATCCTTAAGGCATCTGAGGTAAGGCATTGCCTGCGCCTGTAGAGGAAACCAATGCCTGTGTTTGCAGCTTTGGCGACGCTATCTATGTGGATGCTGTAGGATAAGTTACTGTCTATGGTGATCCCTAGAAATTTAAAGGCGTGAACCTGTTCGAGGACTGCACCGAGGCAGTTTGTAATATTAAGGGGGCGAACCTACGTTTGTTGTGGGAGCCACAGAAAAGCATTGACTTGGTTTTCTTATAGTTGAAAACCAGCTTTTGACTACTAAACCATGTTTCAATGGAGGTGAAACATTTCTGAAGCTTGTTTTGGAGTAGGTGGGGGTCCTGTTGTGTGGTGTGAATGACAGCATCGTCAGCATACAGTAGGATTTGTTCTGGACAGGATTGTGGAAAATGGTCAATGAGTACTGTCAATTGTCAAAGAGTACTGTATGAGGCCCATACCACAGTCTGCACTGATAACAACTGCCTCATCTATGTGCAGATGACAACCAAAGTGGACAAAGCAGGCCATCACTGGTTTTCAGCCCTCTCGACATACAATTACTGTGTGGAGTGCCACTCAGGAAAAAGCAACATTGATGATGACATGCTATCCAGAAGACCCCACCCAGGGAAGCAATTGCCAGAATGGGTCTGTATCCCACAGACTGCCATTCAAGTTCATTCTGTGCAAAAGATATTACCCAGAAGAACTGCCAGACTCCAGTGAACCCCCTTGCCTGGTGGACAGCTTAGGCACCTCATCAGACTGCATACATAAGCCTATTGTAAATGCTACATCCCTCAGTAAACCCACTTTGCCACAAATGAGTCCTCAAGACTGGAGAAAAGAGCAAATGGAGGACCCTCCAATCCAAAATATTGTCCACCCTTTCTAATGAGGGGGACACTGAGAATTTATCAAAATGAATCATCCTGACACCTCCCTGCCACTGAGAGTGTGTAACAAATTAAAAGTGCATGATGGCATGATTTACAGAGAACCACAGAGCAATGATGGGCCAAGCCTAAAGCTATTGGTACTGCCAGTAAAATTCAGAAAAAATGGCTCTCAAAGCCCTGCATTATGAGTTAGGACATTTGGGGGGTAGACAGAATGTTGGACCAAGTTAGAAGGAGGTTCCATTGGCCCCAGATCAGTATAGAAGTGAAAAACTACTGCAGACAGTGTACGAGGTGCATCCAGCAGAAAATGCTGCCCACTCAAGCAGCCCCTTTGGTGAACATTACAAGTGCTCTAATGAACTTAGTTTGCACTGACTTTCTGAACTTGAAAGCAGACAAAAAGAACATTACCAACATTCCGGTGGTGACAGACCACTTCTCCCAGTATGCCTAAGCATTTCCTGCAAGAGACCAAAAGGTCACAACCATAGCCAAGATTCTGGTTGAAAAGTACTTTGTTCATTATGGACTGCCAAAGAGACTTCATTCTGACCAGGGTTGGGATTTTAAAAGTCGGCTGATCAAAGAGTTGTCATCTCTCTGGGGAATTAATAAGTCATGAACCCCTCCCTACCACCCTCAAGATGACCCACAACCAGAAAGATTCAACAGGAATTTGCTAAATACGTTGGGCACATTGAACCCTGAAAAAAATCAAACTGAAGTCAACAAGAGATCATGCTCGGCTATGCATACAATTGCACTCGCAATGATGCCGCAGGGCAATCCCCATATCGCTCATGTTCGGAAGGGAGGCCAGGTTTCTAGTGGACCTTGCATTTAGAGTGTCATCTGATGGAGACAATTTAGAGACTTACACCAAATATATTCAAATGCTAAAACAGCAGTTGGATGATGCCTACAGGCTGGCTGCAGAACAGTCTACCAAAAGAAACTTGGCAAACAAAACACAATATGACAAACGTGTCAGAGCTCACAAGTTACTCCCTGGAGACAGAGTCTTGGTTTGGAAACTGGGGTTACCCAGCAAGCATAAAAGTGTAGATCAGTGGGGCAATATCCCTATTTAGTCACAGAAAAACTTGTGGACTTGCCAGTGTACAGAATTCGCTCAGAAGGGGATCATCATAGAAGTAAGATTTTGAACCACAACCATTTGCTCCTCATTGGACAATTAGATATGCCAGATCTGGACAATTGCCCAGTACTCCCCCATAGAATGAAAACCAGAGGTTCTCATGGACAACAAAGCAAAACTAGTTGGTCTGTCTCCAACCTAGACAACTGTCCACTAAGGCCTTCTAAAAGGTCTTCGTTTAAACCAGCACCCAATGCAACAGATTCATCTGAAGAAGACCTTGTTAGGTATTATACCACTGTGGACATTCCCCATCTGTTAAATGCTTCTGATAATTGGTGGATGCCAAATACTCCACTCACACAGTTAAACCCAGGTGCAGAGCCCTTTGAACCCCCAGGTGAATTAGAGCATGTGGAAGATCCCATAGAATCTGACCAAGAGCTAGATATGATACTTCAAGAGCCAGACATTGTACTTAAACCAGCTCATTTTGAAGAACCTCATCCATCACCCAGACAGGAGGGATGTACACCCTCAGTTGTCCAGGAACCAGAAAAAGTCCCCACTGCCCATAGGGAAGCCTAATCAGTTTGCTTAACAACTGCTTACACTCTGAGGTATGGAAGGTGGTGTAGACCCTCATGGCCAGCCCTCTCCCATGGAAATGCATGCAGGTCTGGCCCAACTCTCACTGAAAAAAAATGGGATATACCCTACTCCCACTATGTGGGAACTAAGCACAGGAGCTTACTGAGAAATCAACAGTTGTGGTAATCAGGAGCGCTGTCCCAACGGGCTGCCCTGTTGTACACCACACCAGAGCAGCACTCAGATGAAAACTGCTTCAATAAGAAGAGTTTCCTGGGACGACATTATGGCCAGACCCCCCGTATCCCCCAAGCCAGGGGAGAAGTGGCTCACCAGGCTCCATAGGATGGTTGGTCCCCCACAGCCACTACTCCCACCCGTCTTACCCATAGTCTGTAAATATGAAACAGGACAGTCTCCAACCAGTTCACGTGGCTGCTTCTGCATCTTTCAAGTCTTTAAGTTGTGCCACAATTGTTGTTAGTGTCTTCTGGGTATGTTGCCACCATTGCTGCTGGTTGCCCACTGATTAACAATTTTTTATCACTTTTCTAGTTGCAAACAAAATCATTATAATGTTATACCTTTTTTTACACTGCCCAGATATATATATATATATATATATATATATATATATAAATAGCTAATATCTTTCAAGCATACAAGGTATCGGATTCCTATGTGTACATAAGAACATCAAAGGAATAAATTTCACAATAAGGTATACTGTAGCAAGTCTTGTATACTGTATGTCAAACTCAAAATACTACTTAAAAAGATGTAAAAAAGTTTCCACTCCCCTATTTCAACCTTGATATTATGTGTGATAATAATGCTAAAACATTTGTGCCAACTCATCCTTTAAGAATACAGTCTGTCATACTTTGCCCTGAGCCCTATTAAATTGCTCTCTTTGGGGCCTATTCACGATGGCTACGGGGTGCTATGCACAGTGCTTAAGCTCTGCGTGTAGACTGATAACGTGCAGAACATGAAGAAGCAGCCTCCACGCAGTATTCACAAACCATGCGTAGCGCCACCACGTGAACATGCACGCCATAGTGGATATGCGACCATGCAGGAGCGTTCCTGCGAATGCAGTACACGTGGGACACCGTACACATATGCATGACACAAGTTACGTCAGAAAGGCATGTTGTGTCCCCACGCACGTGATACGCATTCTGAAAGCAGCTGAAAGCAGCCTATGCAGTGCGCACATCACAGGCAAGGCCAGTGAAGCTGGCTGGAGGGTGCAAGGCACTGCCCGCTGTGGCCACACATGCCAGCCATGCACACAGCAATGCAAGGCAAGTCTACTGTGCCAGCACATGTCAGCCGCCTGCCACCATCACACATGTGAAAACATGGCCCATACAGCCAGCCCCAGCATGGCACATATGCCAACCAGCAGGCGCCACCGCTCGTGGACGTACAGCACAACGTACTGTGACACACATGCAGGCACACATACTGAGCATGCCAAAAGGCCCTATCACAGATACATGTGGAACACAGAGACACACACACACACACACACACACACACACACACACACACCGTGCCAGGGCAAGGAAGTAGACACTGAGATGTAACTGGAGTAGAATGCTTTTACTGGCAACCACAGCACAATACAGGTGCATGGAATACAACAGGGTAACAGTCATGGGGGGGACAGATCACGGATGGTGCTCCTCCTCCAACTGGAGTCCTCCTCTGAGGGCAAGTCCGGGATGGTGGATGGGGTCAGCTCCTGGGGAGTGTCCATAAACTCCCCCTCCTCTGGTACCAGCCACCTGACAGGGCCATGGTATCACTGAAATGAGAAGAACAGACAGAGGGGACTGACTTCAGTGTCACGGCAACATGCAACAATCCCTGACCCGGCGATGCCACCCATCCACACACACACAGCCAACTTCCACCTACCTTTGAGGGGGCACGAATGATCCACAGGTCCCCCTGGTCATCCCTGTAGAAAAAGTTCTCTGTGCTGCTCCACAGCTCCAGTCTCTATGGCAGGTCATGCAGCAGCCGCCACCGCGGGGTGACCACACAGGCCAGGCCCGACCCACCCACCACCCACTGCTCCAGGACCAGCACCATCTTCTGACGACAGGTGCCCTGCAAAACACGTGGACAGTGTGATAAGCAGACATGCCCATGGCACAGGGCCCAACTCACCCGTCAAACACACAAGGCACACGGCCATGGCCACCGATGGAAGAACCTACCTGTCTCTTCTCGGTTACCTCCCATATCTCCTCAGCTGGTATGCCATTCTGATAGGTGGCCTCCACCACCTGGTACAGCTGTCATGGACATCCCCTGCTGCCATGGGTGGTACTGTGCCATCATCTCCACAGCAATTATGGCATTCTGTGGTAGGCACATCCACATCCTGTGTGCATGCCATGCCCATAAAGGGCATGTGCAAAATGCCACACGGCATGCATGGCACACATATGCAGACGTGCAACACCACAGAGTGAATGCTAGTAGTGGATCACGAAGTTGTACTGTGATGTGCCATGGGGCATTACTACATATGGTACTCCTCGAGGAGGCAGATGCAGAGCATATTGTGGCAGACCAAGGCGCCGTCCCCAATCATTCAGGCCATGCCTCATTGCCCAGATGCTGCACCCCACTGACATCCTACAGCGGTACCGGGTTGACAACGGCACTCTACGGTACATCTGTGGCCTTGTGGAGGATGTGGTCAGATCAGCCACCTAGCACTCCATGGCCATGTCAGTGGAAACAAAGGTGCTTTGCACCCTTCAGTACTATGCCATGGGCAAATTCCAGTATGTGACAGGCAACGTGACAGGGGTGAGTCAGGTGTCAGTATCACAGGCACTGCAGGAGGTGACCAATGCCCTGGTGAGGCACCAGGAGAGACGCATCATGTTCCCCATGGACGTTGCAGGGCTCAGAGCTGTCAAGGGTGCATTCCTGGAAACGTACGGCATGCTGAACATGGTGGGTGCAATCGACTGTATGCATGTGCTCATCCTTGCCCAGCCCATCAATGAGGATACCTACAGAAACCATAAGGGATTTCACAGCATCAACTGTTAGGTCATCTGTGACGCAACGGACATCCTGACCGACGTCCTGGCATGGTACCCGAGGTCATGCCATGACTCATATGTGTATGACAACAGCACCCTGAGGCGCCATATGGACCGGTAGCCAGAGGGCTATGGCTGGCTGTTGGGGAAGACCCCATAACCAAGTGTGGATACATTGGCTGCACGTGTGCCTCAGCATCACTAACCATTCCTTTCCACTCTACTCCCACAGGTGACAATGGGTACCCCCTGAGAATGACACTGCTGACACCATACCTGGCTCCACGGCACACGGCGGAGGTTGCATTCAATGCAGTGCACACACAGGTGCGCGGTAGTGTGGAATGCATGATAGGGCTGCTGAAGATGCGTTTCTGATGCCTGGACCACACAGGTGGCACGATGATGCTTGTGCTGGGTATGGCACGCAGAGTGTTCACCGCCTGTGCCATGCTGCACAACATCTGCATGCGCCACATGCTGCCTGAGCCACCAGACGTACACCTAGAGGAGGACGGCAAGGAACCACCGCAGCATCCCCATGGACTGGCACCGCCTGAGGAGTTGCCAGGATGCCGCCAGTGGGCAATCGTGCAGCGGGATGCATGGCAGCCAGGGTCATGCACCATCGAATGGCCCATGGCACATTCAGCAGGTAAGGTGGCACGCATGCTGGCAATGATGAGGGTGTCGGATTAAGCCGTCATGTATGTAATGTGCATGCCATGGTGTGGCCGCGGACACGGCATGCCACCAGCGTGCACGCCACACCTGCAGTCCGCTATGCATGACGTGCCATTACTGTGCTGTGGCCCATACTGAGGGCACATCACCATGGGCATTGCACTCTGAGTGCATGCTGCATGGTGGGTGTGTGGGTGTGTGTGCCAGGGTGGTGCACGGCGCGGGCCGGTGGTGTGTACGCCCAGTGCCCTCCCCAGGCGGTGCAGGTCCATGGGGTGTCAAAACAGACCATGGTGTGTGCTGTGGTGTGGGGGGTGGTGTGTGGCGGTGCTGGTGGGGGTGGGGTGTACTGTCTGTGGTGGTCACGTGCATGTCATCCGCACCACCTCACTGGGTCACAGGTCTCTGTTGAGGCCCATCATGTCCACGTACCCACCCGCCCTCTGCCGTGTGGTGTACTGTGTCTGCTGCATGTGCGCCACCATGTGCTGCCTGTACATGGTGCAACTGCCAGGTCGCCATGCTCGGTCATGGTTTCTGGTCGGCTCCTCTCGCTGTGGGTTGGGAGCGCTGTCTGGCACTGTTGCACCTTTCCTGTGGTTCCACAGTTGTGGGCACACTGGCAAGTGCCACAGGTGCAGCCACGGCGGGCCATCCCTGTTGGGTGGCAAGGTGGGCAGTTATGGCCATGAGGGTGTCGGACATCCACTCCTGTGCTCTTGCACCAGTGACCACCTCATCAGCCGGGCGTTCCTGGGCACATGTACCTGCGGCCACTGCCTCTGCTACTGCAACCTCACGCCCATGGCCACGCCTTCTGCCAGCCTCTCCTGTGCCCGCACGGATCCTGCCATGACCTCCGTGAGGTGGTGCACGGCCTCTGTGCAATCCCTGGTCACCTGCAGGCAGTCCCTCTCCAGCCTGTGGAGGTCAGGGTAGTAGCTGGCTAGGAGGGAGCCGCTGGCACCCTGTCTGCGGCGCCTTGCGGGGAGGACCCTTGGAGGTGCCAGTGTCCTGCTCCTGTGTGTCGGGCGGTGTGGTGGGTGTCGATGTTCATGCAGTCACAGCGCAGCTGTCCTCCGGAAGGATGGTGTTGTCCTCACTGCTATAGTCTGGTCCTGGTGATGGCTGTTCTGTACCAGCACTGCCCTCCTGCATCTCCACGTTGGCTGTTGCCTCTGTGTGGTCCCATGTTGGGGCCGCTCTCCTCCTCCTCCAGGGTCCATCCCCTGTCTCCACCATGGTGGTCCATGGGTGTGGTGACTTGCTGGGTGTCCTCTTCCTACATGGACACTGTTCTGTGCTGCTGCGACCCTGTGTGTGGGATGGGGGAGACATTGGTTAGTGCACCTGAGTGTACTTCATGGGTGGCTAAATGCCCCGTGTTACTGGCAGTACCCACCTTCACTACCTGCACTTGGTGGGCCTCCTCCTTTTCCTCCTCCCATGCTGGATGGTCCCTGTCCAGTGCTGTGGTCATCAGGCACTGCGGGGTGGAGCATGACAAGTGGTTAGTGACTGTTGCCGTACATCTGTACTGTGGTTGTACCTTGCGCACCCATGCATCGTGCTTACCTGGCATGCTGTCCAGCCTGTCCGGCTCACTGTCCTTGAGGACATCACTGATCATGTCTGCCATCTGCTGTTCTATGGGCGTCAGGGGGTGGCAGTCCACCACCTTTGGCGCCTTACGACTGGTGTGCCCTGCTCAGCTGCCTCTTCACCTGGGACCAGAGGGTCACGCCACTTGAACTTGACGGCCGCCAGTGTGCATGCCTCTGGTCCAGCGGCGTTAATTGCTGCCTGCAGGTCCAACCATATTCGGGCTTTGGTCTCGGCTGGGGTGCTCAGTGACCACCATCTGAACAGCACGTCATAGTGCTGCCTGACCTTGGTGACGAGAATGGCCAACTATACCCCTGTAAAGTTCGAGGAACACTGCCTCCTCCCGTTGCCACCCCCGACCATGGCACATCCACCGACATTGCTGTTTGGGTGCATTGTAGCTGTCCCGGCACACTCCTCTGGCTTGCAGTTGCTGCTGCAGTCTTTCACGGACATCCCTCTTCCGCACTGTGCATATCACTGGCATGTAGCTGTTCCACATCTCCTTATATGATGGGGTCAAGGGGCGTTCCAATCATCTTGCGCTGGCTCCGTCATGCTCCAGCGCGTAGCTGCATGCCTCCTCTGTCGCCACTCCGGACTCCTGGGGTGTGCTGGCCTGTGTTGTGCATGCCGCGTATTTCAATTTCACTGCGTGATGCGCAGCTGCGCACTCGCATTTATGTCAGTTTTGCGCGTAGCGCTGGCCCTTCATGAATAGTCCCCCAAATGCAGTATCTCTATATTCAGTTGTGTAAATACCTGCCAAGAGGAATTGAATATTTGCTTAAATTATGTCCCTTGAGCAGCGTCAGAAAAGTTCTTAGTCAAAAAAGGCAATCATGTATTGCGCATTCTTGTAAAAGTTTCAGAGTTGCTATGTGCTTTCATCTTTCAGGCAAATGTGTATTGAGGCAGCATGCATAGTGAACTGCACTGAATGCTGTTCCCATATTCATTTATATACTGCTGGACTTAAGGGCAGAACCAAACTCCACCAATCGTCCCTCATGCCCGTGCCACATCATGTGACGTCAGCACACCGTGGGTTGCGATGCTGTACTCACTTACACTGACCCCTCTACTAACCATTTTGAAAAACAGTTCACAACCTTTGTTTGCTTGTTTTGTTGTTTTCTTTGGAAATTCTATAATCATTCCTTTAAACCATGTTCTCCCCCTTTTTCTTGATAAGTAGCTACTTTACTTGATACCTTGCTTTATGACTGCACTAATAATGTCTTACATGTTTTGAACGCACAGTTGAGGTAAAACATATTGAGGTGATTCAGAATGTATTTGCAATTCTGGATTTAGTAATAGGACGGTTAGGTGAGTGAGATGGAGTGGATCAGATAGAGAGCCATACTCTGTATATTTTTCATATAAACTTTAAGAGATGAAACTACCAATTCTGGAGCAGGACAGTGAGAATATTACTGATTAGTAACACATTCTGCTTGCCACGTGGAAGATGAATGAAGCAGAGTTAGTTGGAGAGTGAGCCATGCTAATGCCTGGATGCACTGGATAAAACAATCAATTAATTGTCTTTTACATGTGAGCAATTAGAGTTTTATGGTTTATTCTGGAATTTTTATTTTCATATACACTGTTGGGACCAGATGTAACATTGCTTACTATTAGGATCTAGGACAATGACAATGCTGTTGTGTGGAAGATGTTCTAGTATCTAGACTGTTGGACTTGAGGGCAGAAGGAGTGCACACGTTCAAGTGGGGGATTTTTTGCCTGGACTCCCCCCTACATTAAGAGTGTGTGCCTAACGTTGCATAGCAACAACCTTAGCCCCACTTGGGGGCGGGCTCTCATAGATGCGCTGACATCACATGACATGGCTCTGGTGTGGGGACGACTGGTGGAGTTTTGTTCTGCTCTTAAGTCCTACAGTATATAAATGAGTACGGGAACAGCATTCAGTGCAGTTCGCTATGCATGCTGCCACGATACACATTTTCCTGTAAGGCGAGAGCACACAGCAACTTAGAAACTTTTAAAAGAATGTGCAATGCACGATTGCCTTTTTTGACTAAGACCTTTCTGACGCTGCTCGAGGGATTTAATTTAAGCAAATATTATTCATTTCCTCTTGACAGGTATTTACACAGTTGAACGTAGAGATACTGAATACAGAGAGCGATTTAACAGGGCTCGTGGTATGACAGACTGTATTCTTAAAGGACAGGTTGGCACAAATGTTTTAACATTATTGTCACATATCAAGGTCGAAATCGCAATGAAATAGAGGAGAAGATATTTTTTCATATGTTTTAAGTAGTCCTTTGAGTTTGACATATAGGAGATTTGCTACAGTATGCGTCGTTATGAAATATATTTCTGCAATATTCTTATGTGTACATAGGAATACTATACTTTGTATACTCGTTAGGTATTAGCTATATATACGAGCAGTGTAAGAAAAGGTATAATGTTATATTGATCTTGTTTACAAATAGGAAAGTGATAAAACATTGCTAATCCTAACCAACTTGGGTTGATAACCAATTATTAGGATTTATTATGGGTAACCAATGAATTTATTAAAAGGAAGCTAATCAGATCTTTATGCCTTTATGTATCTTGTATTCATCCGGGGATGTTTATCCAAAATAAGTCTGGCAATTAAGGTTACTGTATCCTTTCTCATCACGTGAAAACCCAGGTATAGGTGCAACAACCTTATTCGTATGTTTACATGATCATTACATCTTTACATAATGAATGTGAATATTGGGGTTGTTATTTTTTTTTTTGAAATTGCAATTTTTCTCCCCTCGTCCTGCCAACCCCGACCCTTCAGGGCCACCAAGGAAACATCCTCCTGCCTCCCGCTCTACCCACGTCCACCTCCGTGTCCCCCATGGGGCCTTGGATTACCCACCGGGGCGGGGACGAGGTGCAGCCCCTAACACCCCGAGCTACTCACAGTTTCGTTGGTCCGGTGGTGGCAGGGTGAGTGGGGGCACATTGGAGGCATGCTCTGGGTAGCTCATCTTCCCAGTCCTGGCAGGCGTTATCCTCCATTCCCCCCCTACGCTGTGTAGACCTCGTCGTCAAGGCGCATGTGCCAATGTCCACAGTGTGATCTGACCGCCCTTCCCCTATGGGTCTGCTCGGTGTCAGACAAGTTGCGGGCATTGGACCCCTCCTTCCCCCCGAGAGGGCGAGCTGTCATGAGACGCTCAAGCCATTTCTCCCCGACCAGCCCTCAAACGACCTAAGTCCGGCCCTAACCTGGTCACATGTAAGCTGGAAATCAGATTGCTATGCCAAGGGCCGTGGCATATTATTGGGGTTGTTATGTCACACATTGGATATGTTGTTTGATAAATGGTATTTAGAATGTATATTTTAAAAGGAATACGGGAGAGGGTGGATATATGGAGAGCTAGCATACTATTTATGGAAATTCTTAACACTGTACAATTTTGGATGTCATATGCATAAATATGTGGATGCTAACTGCATATAATTTTTACATATTTACAGGTAGATCCTAGCCCCTGAAAAAGCTTACAGAGGGCGAAATGTTGGGCATGGTCATGGGATAATGGTGTGATGTGGTCTTGAAATGATACTGAAACTTTCATCTCGAAATGTGGCTGGCTTTCTTTGATTTCTTTTTTGGAATACTTTGCTTCTGCAGCCCCAGTCTATAAGCAGTGAGGAAACACTTAGAGGGGGACACACCTGTAACTGGCTTGGTGTGGACATTTTAAAAAAAAAAAGCCAAGCCGGCCCGGTGGTGCTGAGGGTTGAGGCACTAGACACCACACTTTGCACCATGTCAGCCACCCAGGTTCGGGAACAGACTCAGGTTGCTCAGGGGTCGACTGGGGTAAGGAAGGATTGAGCGTCCATAGACAGCTCTCCTTCCTTAGGTAGGGGGATTTGTGCTGTGCGCTGTAGACTGATGGGTGTCAGCACAGGTGCATAGCCACGTAGGGGGAGGGCCCACATCCAGGGTGCTAAGCTGCCTCTGCGGAGGAAGAGACAGCTGCTCCACCCATTGCATGTATATGGGCTCAGGGGAAATATAGGAGGAAAAAGCTGGGAGCCAATAGGACCCATGATGGCCCGGTGTGTCCCTCCGCAATGCCGCCCCGACTTCTGGATTTGTGCTCCGGGGGGAGGCGTAAGCTGGCACTCCCTTGCCCTGGCCCCACTGCGGGGGGCAATCTGCAGGGGTATCATGGGGGTTGGTGGAACGGAAGATGACCGGAGCCCTCCAAGGAGCCCTCCAAGGGAGGGTTGGAGCCACTTGCCAGCTCTGTGTAGGAGGTGGAATAAACTGTAAATAAATTAAAAAAAGCATCAGGAATGCAGGCAGTATGGAGGGGTAGGGGTCTGAAGCAGTTTGGATGCAGGTTATTGCAGAAGAAGGGAGTGTGATTGGGGGGGTTTTGTACAGACCCCTGGCACAAAAGGAAGAAAGAGACACAGAGCTTAGAGAGTGTTATGTGTAGTATAGCTTTAAGAAAGGTTAGAGACAGTACAGCTTTAAGAGAATTTGCACTTCCTGTAAGTGTGCCTGTGTTTGGGGCCCAGTCTCCTCTTGTATGTGCTGCTGAATGGAAGTAAAAGAGAAGGGCTAGATTTCAGTGTGGCGTGGTTTTCTTACTACCAAGACCCTTGTGTGTTTAAGGTACTTATTTTCGGCCACCAAATACAACAAACTGGCGACGACAGATTGTGGACATTTTCCTAGCTCCAGCTTACTGAATTATGCCATTTTCTGACTTTCTGCATTGGAGGCAAGCAAGCATTTAGGAGCTGTGCAATATCATGGCAACTTCAGCCAGCTTTGAAATGTTTACAGAACAGACTGGGATACATGGTCCCGATGGTTTGATCAGTGATTATTACTTAATCCTGCCATACAAGCTGCTAATGATGAGCAACAGGATAAGCTTATTCGAGCTGCTTTTTGTACTTTCTTGGGGAGTGAAACCTTCAAACTTTTATGCAGTCTGCGTGCACCGGACCGGCTGGAGGATTTGTCATATCAAGAGCTAAAGGCTAAATTGAATGCACAATACAGTTTAACAGCTTTCCCAAGGGCTGAACATTATAAATTCTACAGTTACTGCCAGAAACCAGATCACTCATTACAATCGTATTTGGCTGAGATCAAACTCTTAGCTCTCACATGTGAGTGGAGCAGGGAGCATCTTAAGTCTAATCTAGCCAATAAGTTTGTTATGGGGTTGAATAATGAACATCGTATTCAGCAATTACTTTCTGTAAGTATCAAGAAGTCTACTGAGGAACTTTTACATTTGGCACAAATGTATGAGGCTGCAGAAAATGAAGCACATGCTAAGATGGACACTAAAACTGAGGTACAAGTAGCTGCAGTAAACCCCAAATTGAAACAGCTCAAACCTAAGTCTAAGCCACTGTTTTCAAAGAAAAATTCAACCACTCCACCCAAACTGCATGGCCAGTACAAATGTGCATCATGTGGGTCATCTCAGCATGGTAGAGACCAGTGCAAATTCAGAGAAGTTCAGTGTCATGCATGTAAACGTCAGAGGCATATTGTTAAGGTTTGCAGGAGCAGGAGAACCACAGTAGTTGGTTTGGAGAGCCCAGACAGTGCAGTGGTTTCTATTGCACCACAAATGCAGACTAAAGATGTTCCTCCTTTCTATGTGTTACTTCAGTTGGCACAATTGAGGCTTCAGTTGCATTTTTTTTTTGTGTTACATATTTATTCCCCTCACTCCTGCTCAGATGCCCCCTCTCCTTCAGGCACTCCTATGGTCCCTCTGCCATACCTTCCTACTGCCTCACTCGAGTCCTGACACCCCCCCGGCAAGCCCCATATAGCAGCCCTTCCTACAGTATCCCGGTATTTCCCTTCACTGGGTGGGCCCCCCACTCTGGGGGGGGAATGCACCAGTGGAGGGGCGACACTAGCACCTACCTTGTAGACCGCAAGACGCTGCTGAGACTTGCAGAGAGCAGCTACCTGGAGGGTTCGGAGGCACAGAGGACCTGGAGGCCATCATCCGGAGAGCACCCAGCTATTTTTCCTCTTTTTCCTTTCGGGGTGGCATAGTGACGTATTGGCGGATGCCGACGTCTGCCCCTCCATGATGATATGTGTGGTCTGGTGTCCTGTGATACTCCCAGCCTCCGCTAGGAGCCAGCAGGCACTGGAGCATTCCCCCACCCTCCCCCCGGAGAAGAAGAGATGTCCTTGGGAAGCTCCATCCTTCTCCCCCCCACCGGCCCTCCAGCGACCCAGGCTCATTCCCGAACCCGGATCGCCGGTGTCGCAAGCAGAAATCCAACCACTGCGCTGACGGGCCAGCATCACTTGCATTTAATGGTAGACTCTGCTTCTCCAGTTACTTTTATTAACCATCAAACATGGTCTGATCTGGATAAGCCACCATTGTCTCCTTGTAATAAGTTGCTGCATGCATTTGAAGGGCAACCAGTTCAGCCACTGGGCTGGTTTACCACGTTGGTACGCAGGACTGATTCTACCAAGACTAGTACACCTTTAACTTTTCTGGTTTCAAAAAAGGGTGTCAACATTTTGGGCAGAGACGCCCAGGTTCTTCTAAATATTCATGTTGAGCCAGCAGATTTTGGCCTACTTGCTGCTGTCCAGGTACCGCAAAGCAGTAATCCGCCCAAACTTGGGGAGATTTTACACATGTATCCAGAGTTGTGGAAAGGCCTGGGATGTTGCACAACAGCTAAAGCCAAGCTAGTTACAAAGCCTAATGCAGTCCCTAAATTTTGTAAACCACGGAAACTCCCTTTTGCCTTTAAACTGGTCATTGGGGCAGAATTGGACAGACTGGAAAAAGCTGGTGTGCTGGAAAAGGTTTCAAGTTCAGATTGGGTCACTCCAATTGCGGTGGTATCTAAACTAGGTGGTAAGATTCAGATATGTGGAGATTTTAAGGTGACACTTAATCCAGTACTTAGCATAAATGTATTTCCTTTACCCTTACCAGAGGAACTTTTTTGATAGACTGAATGGTGGTGTGGAGTTCTCTAAACTGGACCTCGCTGGTGCATACCTTCAGGTGGAGTTCGATACAGACTCTCAGAAATTGGTAGTGATAATACACACCAAGGACTGTACAAGTACAAATGGTTATGTTTTGGCCTTAGTTCTGCACCTGCTATTTTTCAAAAAGTGATTGAGCAAACGGTGGGTGATATACCAGGTGTTGCTTGTTATTTTGGATGACATCATTGTCACGGGCAAGATAGAAGCAGAACATTCACTTAACTTACAAAATACTTTAGAGAGATTGCAACAGAGTGGATTCAAACTTAGGAGAGAAAAATGCCAATTTTGTCAACCAAGTGTCGTATTTAGGTCACACTATTGACAAAGACAGAATTCGTCCAAATGATGAAAAGATGGAAGCCATTGTGCACATGCCTGAATCGCAGAATATTTCAGAGTTGTGCTCATTCTTGGGTGTGGTGCACTACTATGACCGTTTCATACCTGGCTTAGCCACTAAATGTGCTATCCTAAATGAACTATTACATAAGGGTACTCTGTGGAAGTGGACCAAGGGCCACAGTAAGGCAGTTCAAGCCATCAAGCTCTCTCTAACTGATGTGAATAATTTAACTTATTTTGACCCTAACTTACCTATCACATTGGCCTGTGATGCTAGTTCTGTGGGTATAGGAGCTGTCCTTTTCCATACAGATCCAGATGGAATGGAGAAGCCGATAGCCCATGCTTCACATAAACTCACTGCAGCTGAAAGGAATTATGCCCAGATTCAGAGAGAGACATTAGCAATTGTGTTCGGAGTCCAGAAATTTTGTCAATACTTGCTAGGTCACAAGTTTCACCTGAAGACGGATCACAAGCTACTAGTGACGATTTTCAGTCCAGAAAAAGGAATTCCAGAGACAGCCACAAGCAGACTTCAATGATGGGCATTAATTTTGACTGCCAATAATTTCGATGTTACATACCAACCAACAGACCACCATGGAAATGCAGATGCCTTGTCGAGGTTACCAATATCCACAGAAATGGAGTTCGATGTGGGACTTAAAGAGGAGCCATTAGTATGCCAGGTGGGGCCAGATAGTTTTCCAGTGCAATTCAAAGATATGGAGGACTCTATTGTTTTGTGTGCAATGGAGCTATAACAGTTAGATCAGCTTCCAGTTCTAGCCAAGGACATTGCAAACGCGACTAGTCAAGATGTCATTTTGAAACAAGTGTATCAGTATATGTTTGAGGGTTGGCTGCAAGGCACTACTTGTTCAGCTGCACTACAATCCTACTATACAAAGAGACAGCAGTTGTCCATTGCTGAGGGGTGTCTTCTATGGGGATTGCGTGTCATACTACCACAATGTTATCACTCAAATGTGTTGACCCTTTTGAAAATGAAATCCCTCGCCAGACTTCACGCATGGTGGCCTTCCATTGACAGAGGCATATACCAGGTTGTGCAAAGATGCGAAGGTTGTGCTGTATCAATGAGAAATCCGGCAAGAGCTCCAGTTCACCATTGGGAATGACCTGAAAAACCCTGGCAAAGGTTGCATATTGATTTTGCGGGACCCTATTTAAATTCCATGTGGTTACTCTTAACTGATGCTTATAGTAAATGGCCAGAAATTTATCAAATGTCTTCGAAAACTACTGAGAGTACCATCAACGTGTTGAAATCTATCTTTGCTACCCATGGTTTCCCGCAGGTGATTGTTTCGAATAACGGACCACAGTTCACGTCTGTCGAATTCCAATCATTTTGCCAGCAACGTGGTATCCGCCATATTTTCTCACCTCACTACCATCCAAGTTCAAATGGCGAAGCAGAACGCCTAGTTCAGACTTTTAAAAAGAGTATGGCCAAAGCTAATCCTACTATACTGACTGCAATGCAAATAGCTGTTTTGGATTTTCTTGCGATGTATCAAACAACACCACATTGTGTCACGGGAATATCCCCTGTAGAACTGTTGTTTGGATATCAGATTCTAACTCAATTGGATCTTCTTCACCCTCTAGGCTATAAGTCAGTAACTGAAATGCTTCCTAAGACCAGATCCTTCAAACCCAATGATCTTATGTGGGTCAGGATGTATGCAGGCCTGAAGAGATGGATAGAAGGCGTGGTGGAAAAAAAGTTCAAAAATATTGTCTATAGTGTTCAACTGACTAACCAGGGGAGAGTGAAAAAACATGTGGACCAATTACGTACAAGAATTGAGATAGAACAAAAAAGGGATACCCAGAGTCGGGGTAGGTATCCTGCATTATGTGTTCCAGAACAAGAACAGGAAGAGATAGTGGAACCACAGCATTTGAGACAAGATGTGGCTGATGTTAATCAGATTCTAGTGCAACAGCCTCGAGTCCTACTACGTCAGTCAGGATGTATAAGACGTCCACCAAAGAGAATGGACTTGTAGAGATATAGCCTAACTAACGACATAGACTAACTAAAAGGGACATTGCAGTAATAACTTTAATAGTTTCATATTACTTCTGAATTATTGATTTAAGTATTCCCTAACTAAGTCAGGAAGGATTGTTATGTGTAGTATAGCTTTAAGAAATGTTAGAGACAGTACAGTATTAAGAGAATGTGCATTTCCTGTAAGTGTGACTGTGCTTGGGGCCCAGTCTCCTCTTTTATGTGCTGCTGAATGGAAGTAAAAGAGAAGGCCTAGATTTCAGTGTGGCATGGTTTTCTTACTACCAAGACCCTTGTGTGTTTAAGGTACTTATTTTCGGCCACCAAACACAACAGAGAGATCAACTAGGTGGTAGAACTGGTGGAGGTGATAATATTGAGGGACTTCAACATGCCAGATGTGGACTGGAGTATCCCAATAGTAGGGGACATGAGGCCAGACCCTGTTAGATGAAATGCAAGAGGCATTTCTAATCCAAAAATTCATGAAACCTGCTAGGGAATAGGTGATACTGGATCTGGTCCTAACAAACGAGGACAGTGTGAGGGAGGTCAGGTGGAAGAACCACCAGGAACAAGAGAGCACAGGACTTTGTGGGTTGAAGTCAATATGCTGGCAGACTAGGTGTGCTCCAGGACTAACATCCTATATCTCAGCAGGGCAGATTTTGGGAAGATAAGGGGCATGTTAGAGGGAAAACTGCAGAATGTGAAAGTAGAGACAGGAGTGGGCAGAAAAAAGTAAAGGTGAGAGTTTTGGTGTGAGAGGTTTCTGCACTAAAGTGTGAGGAAGGGGAAGAAGGGAAGGAAACCATTTTGGTTTTCCAAAGGTGTAGCAATGGTAGTGAAAGAAAAAAGAAGAGTCAGGGCTTTCATCGGGTACAAAACAAGTTCGGCAAAAGAAGACAGAAGGGAATATCAAGAAAAGTTGGGGACAGCAATATAACTTAGAGACAGGTGAAAGCAGATCAGGAGCTTAGGTTAGTAGAAGGGGTTAAAGAGGGTGACAGAGCATTCTTTTGATACATATGAGAGCAGTGCAAATCCAGGCAAGGGGTGGCCAGGCTCATGAAGTGGGAGGGATGGGAGAATGATGAGAAGCAGAACTTACTGAATTAATATTTCTGTTCAGTGTTCATAGTGGAAAATAGGACCCATTGCCAAAATGCAGCATTAGGTCAGTATGGGGATTTTTTGCGAGTGTCAATGTGGAGCCCGTCATAGAGAAGAGGGTGTTGAATGGCTTACAGGACTGCAAATCATAGACTTACTAGAGAATAGAATGGAAGTCTGGCCACCGCATACACTCATAGCCGTGGCTTACGCCTCCTGCGCACGCATGGTTCCAGGCTGAATGTGAATCAATGGAAGCGGAAATACGTTTGCCCAGGTATTTAGACATCCAGCATACACGCACATCAGCTGGTCGAAGTAATAGGAGGCTTCCAGTCTACTCTCCTATTAATTCTGTGCAGAAAGTGGATAACTCAATGGGCCAAGACGGAATGCATCTGACGGTGCTGAGGAGATGGGGCAGGTCCTAGCAGGATCGGTGGCAGATCTCTTCAACAGCTCTTTAGAAATGGGGATGGTGCAGGGGACATGGAGTTGGACCACCGCAGATGTGATCTCCTGCACAAAAGTGGAAGTCAAGACTAGCTGGTTAATTACTGACCAGTCAGTCTTATGTCTGTAGTGGAGAAACTATTGGAATCAATAATACGGAGAGGCTTGTAGGGTTCCACGAGGCAAACAATCAGCAGGACACCAGGCAGCATAGGTTTACCAGTAAGAGGTTCTATCAAACAAACCCAATCAAATTATTCAGTTTTGTGACCAGGGTTGTAGATAAGGGTCAGACAGTGAATGTTTCTTTATGTAGCTGTCAACAAGGCTTTTGACTCCATCCCACAACAACAGTGGATAATTAAGAAACTGGGTGACCTGGGGATGGGGAAAAACAGTAAGTGGATAGGTGAGAAATTGACTTAGTGAGAGGACCCAGACTGTAATCCCAAATGGAGAACATTCAGAAGTACAGGAGGTCATAAGTGGAGTGCCCCAAGGATCAGTTTTGGGACCTGTCCTCTTTAACATATTTATATGTGACATAGGGGAGGGAGGGCAAGGGGAAAATATGCCTGTCTGCAGTTAATACTGAGATCTGTGGAAGGGTAGACAGCAAAGAGGGGGAAAAGGCCAAGAGGAAGGATCTGGAAAGACTGGTGAGGTAGTCGAGGTTATGGCAGCTAAACTTTAAAATGCAAAAGTGCAAAGTAATGCAAATAGGGGCCAAGAACCTGAGAATAGAATACAGGATGGGGGGTGGCCTCTGTGGGATAAATGGGTAGACAGAAAGGAGTTGTTCACTTTGACTGGAAACACAGGTACAAGGGGAAAGGCCATGAAACTGTTGGGGGGGGGGGCAGAAAGGACATTAAGAAGTATTTCTTTATGGAAAAGGTAGTAGAAAAATGGAAGTGCAGGGTAATGCACATAGGGGTCAAGAACCTGCGAACAGAATACAGGATGGATAGGGTAGTGGCCTCAGTGGAATTAACTGGATAGACAGAAGGAAGTTGTTCACCCTGACTGGAAATATAGGTATGAGGGAAATTCCATGAAGCTGGGGGGCAGAAAGGACGTTAGGAAGTACCTCTTTATGGAAAGAGTACTGGAAAAATGGAACAAGTTTCCTGAGGAATTTATATGTGCTGATACAGGGGTGATTCAGGAGTGGATGGGATATGCAGTAGAGTTACCGCTTGCCATCCAGATAACCCAGCTTCGTGACCAGAGTCCAGGACATCTGATGCCGACTGGTGAGGTGGGGTTCTGGCAGCTATCTGGTCACCTCCTGCCTAGTAGAGGGAGGGCACCTCCTTCTGCTGCAAGACTGTCCCCTGGTGAGTCAGGGGGAGGGCGTATCATGCAGAAAGGAAGAAGTGGTCCCTCTGGAGTGGTCTTATGTTCGCATGCACCCACTCACCTGGTGAGTAACATGGAAGCATCACAACCCCAGAGTGGGGCTGGCAGGGGGGAGTTCCAAAGGTTGGAGCGGTGCTCACCCGCCCTTCAAACATCCCTGACAGGCACTCTACCAGGTCACTTCTCAGGACCATGTCTTGGGGAGGGATAAGGGATGGCTTAGGGAGGGAAAAATACCCCAGCAGCACCAGACAGATGAAGCTGCGCCACACCCTGTGCCACAGTAGGGTCCTTTTGACTACTCCCACGCCTCACCAGCTCCTCCTCCTGGACCTTGACTGTCGAGTGAAGTATCCTTCTCACAGTATGGGGAACTGGGGGGGATCTCACCCACAGGAACAAACTGTTAGTTATGGTTAGGGTTTCTGGAAAGGATGTCGGGCAGAGGCTGGTGTCAGATTGGAATAAGGGAAGAATCCCATGGCAGGCAGAAGGGCCTAGGCAGGTGGAAAGAGGATCTGGCAGCTGGTGAGAAGAAATGGGAGCAAAAATAGAAAGTAAAAAAAAAGGGTGTGGGACAGGCACATGAGAAAGGTACAAGTTGGACAGCAGGAGGGAGGGTAATGTCCGCCAGGGACAATTCAAGTTCAAGTTTATTGCAGGAAAAAAACTCCATGGAGCAAGCTCATTCACAAGGAGATCCTGGTAGACACAATACAGAAGTAATACATACAGCAAAATATATAAGCAGAACTACAAGGCAGAAACATACATAACAATATAATGGTGAGTACAATCAGCAGCATGTCATTGGTACAACGCAAGGCAACGTGTATACAGCATATGTAACAGTGATACAAGGCAAACATTTACATCACAGTGGAATGGTGGTTATAATCAGGATCATATAGTTGGTACAGAGAACTCCGTAGACAATATAGTTGAAACAAGATCATTAGGCAACATAGAGCATAAGGAAGGAAGGGGATTCGGGGGGGTGAGGAGGGGAACTAAAGTGCTTAGTGGACAGTACAGTTGAGATGGAATCATTAGGCAATGAAGAGCATAAGGGAGGAAGGGGGTTCAGGGGTGAAGAGGGGAACTAAAGTGCTTATCTGGGCTGTGACAATCAGGGTGAGGGCTAACCATTGCAGAAATGTCAGGGTACTGTATGCCAGGGGTATGAAGAGATAAGGAGAACAAATCAGGGAGTCAGACTGGGGACTGGGTTACTTACAACTAATCAGCCATCAGACAGGGAAAAGATGTGGGAGAGGGGAGGGGAGTTCAGGATAACTGGGGAACAAGGTGCAGGACACTTATCCGAGTATACAATTCCCAATACTAGACAGGCTTTTGGGCACACTGGAAGGGGGGTGCCAGCAGTATCTACTTCCCTATGCAAACCAGCATCCATTTTGGCAAGGCCCACTGCCCTAGTGCATTGTGTGGATGCCTTTAGGCTGTTTGAGATTATTATTATTCCAAAGTCCTTTTCTTCTGTAGCGCTTCCCCATCCCACATTCAGTGCTAAGACTTTCTGCCCCATGTCCATCACCTTGTACTTTTTGGCTATAAGTTTCAACTACTATACCTTCGACACTCCTTCATGATTTTGACTCCTTCACTATCTGCCTGGTCGCAGATCTTGATATCTTCTACCCTTATGTCGCAGATAAAGATGTTGAAGAAGACTGGTCCCAACACTGATCTCTGTGTCTCCCTTCTAGTGACTCTCCTGACCTCCGAGTATTCTGCATTTATTACCACTTGCTGAGTCCTGTCACTTAACCAGTTTCCCACACCTCTAATAATTCTGTGCCCTATCTGAGGTCCTGCATATTCTTAACCAGTCACCCATGCAGGACGTAGCAACAATTTTTTTTTTCCTCTCAGCTCGCCAGGCAAGCCCCTTCGACCCTCACGGCACCCCTAACCCCATCACCCACTGTCCCCAAGACTTACCTGTGCGGGCCCCCATTCCTCCACAGATTTCCCCCTGTGGCAGGGCTGTGAGGGGTCTCCCAATCCCACTCTGGATGGCCTTGCTCAGTTCAGTGGTCCCTATGCCTGGTAGGTGGGGTGGGGTCTGTGAAGTGCCGTGGGGCATCATCCTCTGCTGGTGGTGGTTTTCCATGTTCTAGTTGCTCCCCAACCCACAGACGCTCCATGGAGGTGATGACCTGATGTTTGCATGTCATAGGACATGCCCGATGTCTTCTGTCATGGAGTGTCCCCCACCCGGAACTGCTACCTCGAACCGCACCACTGCCCATGGTCACCTAGGTGGCAGTACTGCAGTAGTGCAGTCTGCCATCCCTCCCCAGAGGATGAGACCTCTGATCCCTGGCAGACACCCGAATGTCCCAGGCTTGTTCCTGAACCTGGGTCATCGTCGTGGCAGCAGGTGAGGCTCAGGTGCCTCAACCCTCTGTGCCACCAGGCCGGCAGGACGTACCAATAGCTTTACTGAAGTCAAGAAACAGTATGTCCACCGCTTGTCCCTTACACCACTACCTTTGTCATCCTATCAAAGAAACTGATCGAGTTTGTCTGACACCACCACCTCACCCCCCGTGAACCCATGTTGTCCCTTGTCCTGAAGTCCATCTGCCTTCAGGAAAGTTACTATTCTTTCTCATATTATGATCTCTACCAGTTTAGTCACTATAGACATTAAGCTGACAGGCCTGTAGTTCCCCAAATCATCCCTGCTCCTGCTCCTGTGTACAGGAAGTATATTCACCATCTTCCAGTCACTTGATACTATCCCTGTCTCCAGTAAGCTATTGAATCGCTCAGCTAGTGCTTTAACTTGTACCTACCCCATCTTCTTCAGTAAGTAAGTATCCTGCCTGGGCCAGTGGACGTGAGCCCTCTAGTACCCTTTTCACTGGAATGGGATACAAACTGACCCCTTCTCCTCCCCCCTTTGCCTGATGGCACATAAAGGCATTGGTCCCTTGCCCTCCACTGTGAACACCCAGCAGACATATCTGTTCAGAATGTTCACTTTTCCTTTATCTTCTTCCCACTGCTCTCCTTGCTTCATCCTATGTCTTAACTTGTTTTCACCTTCTCCCTTACGCAAAACAAACCGACTACTGATTTATTCCCTATATGTAACTGTGGCCTCTTGTACCTAGAATGTATAATTATTGCCTACTGCATTCCTCGCTGTACGTAATCTGTTGTCTCAAGTACCATGATGTAATTGTTTATCCACTCTATACCCCGTCCCCCCAGGTAGCACCAGGAGATGAGCAACTTGTTGTTCAGTGCGTTTTCCTGGTGAAACATTTCAATATATATATATAAATAAGTCTTATTTTTCTTCTTTGTACCCTCTGCTGTTCTCAACAGATGCTGTCTGGTACATTTTGGAGATACTGAAAATAAAACATGTAAGCCCCCCTCAAATTTGAAGGGGCTTATTTCTCACTTTAGGGCCTTAGTCTTGCCCCCTTTCCCATTTTGGTCCACCAAATCTCCCCCCCCCCCCAGGTTAGGTAACTGTGAGTGCCTGGGAGAAGATTTCCTGCTAGCCGCCACTAGGGGGCAGCAGGTTCTATCATACAAATAGTAGGGAAGAAGGAAGTTAGAGGGAGAGAGGAAGATGAGGCAGTGAGGAGGTCATCGGTTACTGCTAGGGCAGTGTGAAGGGGGGATCCCCCCCTTCCTTTAGGCAGGACGGCATTGCAGAGGGGAAGTGCCGGGTCCTGGGCTGAGCTTTCCCTGGGTTGTGATAGGTAGCCTCATCATGCGGTCATTACACTCTGGGTCTCCTGGGATCTGGGTAGCAAGAGGACCCAGTAGTGTAGGTGGTGTTGGGTAGGCTAGGCCCAGGGGACGTTTAGGGGGCTCATGGAAGGAGTATAGAGGCCTGGGCTGTCAGGGATGTAGGAGCTGGGGCAGGGCCCCTGCAGGAGGAGACTGGTGGCAGCAGTCTTTCTCTATCCCGGATGGCAGGGCGGCTCAGGCTGGGTAGTGATGGGGCTGGGGGAGCCTTTATCCAAATGGGGCCTGTTTGGAGGGACGGGTCTTGGGGCAGCCAGATGAATTTGCCCGGGCGGGCTGCAAGAGGCCTTAGGGGTTCCTTATGCCGGTTAGCTCCAGTCGAGCACAGGAAGAGAATTGAGGGACTGAAGCTGTGGCCAGCAGAGTTTACCACACAGAAAGAAATCTTGCAGGAGAAAAGCAGTGTGTTGCGGCAGCAAGGAAGAAGCTGCAGGGTCATCAGGGCTTTGGGACCGTGTTCAGGCCAGGCCAAGGGCAGCAGTGTGGAAATGGAGGAGAAAAGGGGTGGCAGCTAGGTTTAGCAGGCTGCACCCTCTGTGTCCCTTGGGGCTAAGGAAATAGCCAGTGAACTGAGTTTGAGGAGCCTTTCGCTTCTCAGTTTGTAGGAGTGGCTCGCTTGTGGAAGGGGCACTCTAGGGAGAGAAAAGGATGGTATTTCCTTGGGAAAAATGGGTGAAGTTGCAGCTCTTCAGGGTACTTACCGGTGCCAGTGAGTATGGGAGCTTCATGCTTCTGGTTCATCACTTTTCTGGCCTTAGAGAAAGTGATCTGTTCATTGTGAGTGTGCTAAGGTAACATTCTGCCTGTCTGAATTTCTGCCCTCTCAGGGATTCCCTTCCCCTCCTTGTATTTGTACAAACGTTAAACACCATGGAGCTGTAGTTTCTGTACAGATTGAGTCCATTTTTAGTCAGGTTCTGTAATGGATGGTTCCAACACCATATGGTGTCTACCAGACCCAATGAGTTAAAGCAAAAGTGACCACTGGACCCCCCTAAAATCTTTGGGGGCCCAAGAGAATAGATTTGATTGTTTTTTGTGTTCAGTCTCCGTGATTGATTTTCTTTATGTAATGAAATCACTCCTTAGTTTTAGAGGTAACCATGAGCCTTTTTCCTAAGATGGTTTTAAGCATTTTCTGTCTGGAGTTATCAGGACCCTGGGGCAGGAGGAGAGAGTGAGCGACATCCTTAATTAACTGATTTCTCTTCTGGGTAGTGGGGCTTACATCTGCCTGGTAAGATCCATTTTAATTTCCTTAATGAAGTTTGATCGGGAGCATGCTTGGAGAGAATCTATGTTGTGGCCACCTTTCTCGGGAACATCAACCCCTAGACAGATGAGGAAGGGGTCGGCTACAATCTCCCCCCCCCAACTCAGGAAATCATTCCCTCCCGGGAATGATGGCAGAGGGCCCTAAACAGGCACCCCAACCAGCAGCTTGAGTATGCGCACTCCCCAGACCACTGCCGGGCTGCCTGAAACAGTCCTAGGGGACAAAGCCTACCTACCCCCCCCAAATACCACTAGACCTACACCTAACACCCTACCTAACCTGTGCCAGGAGGTTCTGGAAATTTAAAACAGCAAACAACACTTTTAAGAAAACAGATGCAACACCTTTTTTAAAGCAATAAACCATCTTGATCAGCATATATGCCCATTTTGAGGTAGAACTTTGTTGCAATTTCCCATTTTACCCCTCTATTATACTTCCCACCAGGATACAAAAAAAAATTTGAAAACATCACTTTAAACTATCACCCCACACACTCCATTCACTCATACATGCACTCTCACAACACCCAAGTAGAAACATTTTAAGTACGAATGATTTTAGTTTTAAAATCACATTTTTAAACATTTAAACAATCACCAGTCCTTTAACTGGTCAACAGTCTGTTAACATACGGTTATCCTTGCCTGCTCTGAGGAGCAGCTTCCTGGCACAGTCCCAGAGTCCTTTAAGGAGTTTTTAAGTGGCAGGCCCACCTCCAGGTGGGAAATAGAATTCTGGGTCCGATGTAGTGGTAAGGATGAGCCAGCTAATTACAAACCTGTCAGTTTCACTTCCATAGTGGGTAAACTTATGGAAGCAATCTTGAAGGAGAGACTGGTAACCTTCCTGGAGGTCAATGAGCTCCAGGATGGGCAGCAGTATGGATTCATCTCTGGGAGATCATGCCAGACCAACCTAATAGAATACTACTAGTCACAAAGGAGTTGGACAAGGGCCATGCAGTGGATGTCCTATATCTGGATTTCAGCAAGGCCTTTGATTCGGTCCCTCACGGGCGACTGGGGGCAAAGCTGAAATACGTAGGGGTGGTAGCTAAGATGGCTAACTGGATCAAGAATTGGTTGGAAGATAGACTGCAACAGGTGGTTGGGGTTGGGGGACAACTCTCATCTCCTAGGCCAGTGACCAGCAGTGGGCTGTAGGGCTCTGTACTGGGGCGGGTGTTGTTTGGTCTGTTCATATCGGATATTGCACACGGGGTTGGGAGCAAGATCAGTTTGTTCGCTGATGACACCAAGATGGGGGCTGCTGTGGATGACATAGAGGGGTGGCAGAAGCTACAGGGTGACCTAACCAGACTTGAGGAGTGGTCGGCAAGGTGGCAATTGGGTTTTAATGCAAAGAAGTGCAATGTAATGCACTTTGGGGTGAAGAACCTGAGGAGGGAATATTGGTTGGGTTGGGTGTGGTTGGGGGTCACTGAGGAGGAGAAGGATCTAGGGGTCACAGTAACGGGGAGCATGAACAACTCTACTCAGTGCAGGAAGGCTGCAACGCAGGCCAATAGAATGTTAGGGTGCACTGAGCGGGAGTTCTCATCCAGAAACAAGGATGTGATCCTGCCCTTGTACAGGTCCTTGGTCAGGCCGCATTTGGAGTACTGCATGCAGTACTGGCATCCAGATCTGATGAAGGATATCAGGCTGCTCGAGGTGGTGCAGTGTAGGGCAACAAAACTAATACAGGGGATGGAAGGCAGAACCTACGAATAAAGGCTGAGACACTTGAGTTTGTACACCCCGGAGGAGAGAAGGGATTTGGGGGATATGATTGAAACGTTCAAATACTTGAGAGGATCAACAAATCTGGCACAAAGGGGTTGTTTAAGCTGAGGAAGCAAAGGGACAGGAGGCGGCACAGTCTAAGGCTGGAGGGTGGCAGATTCAGGAGGGAAATGAGGAGGCATTATTTCACGGAGAGGGTGGTGTCGAAATGGAACGCTCTACCAGAGGAGTGGTGGCATGCAGAACAGTGGACAGTTTCAAAACAGCATGGGACAGGGCAAGGGGGTCTGGGTAAACAACATGGAGCAGTTTCCAAGAGCAAGAGGGGGTATGGGGTGCTAGCTGCACATTCAAGCAGACTTGACAGACCGTGAGGCCTGTTTCTGCTGGCAAGTTTCTTATGTTTGTAACAACTCAGTTAGATTAGGATAGAGCCTGGCAGGGGTGCTGATGTATAGGGCTGGCAGTTCATAGTGTCCCGAGACTGCTAATTCTCCCACTATTATTATGCAATTATCTTCCTTACTTATTAATATAATTTTGTCGTTATAGCTTTATACATCATACTCTTCATAATCCCTCCTCATGTATGTGGTTATGAGTGTAAGGTAGTGGACAATGGTCCTTTCCTATTTGTGCAAAGACCTTTACCAGTACACATCCTACATTATTATTATTATGTCTGAGACAATTATAAATTTTACAAATATCCGTGACTCCTGAGTTATTGGAAATTTTGTTCACCTTGCTAATATGTTTGTAATGTACGGTGTTAAAACCACGGAGTCTATCTTAATGTTTGTTGACTCCCACCTAGTCTAGCAACAATTTTATTTTGCTAGTGTAAAATGTCAACCCACAAACCATGTCCCGAGACCACATATAAATAAACTGCGTTTTGTGATTAAGGAAACCAGTAAGAACTGTCAAACTAATTTGGCTATAAAATCCAACTCTACCAGAACTAAAGTAAGAGACCCTTCTCCTAGAGTCCAGCTAGGCACTATGGACCAACTGCTTGAGAAGACTCCAGGACCTCACAAATCTGAGCATCTGGCTTAAACTGTGGGTGATAAGAAATTGCTTTTATCTCTGACAATTCCAGGAGCAAGGACAGGATTCTGCCATAATTTTATTTTATTGCATCTAAAGTAGGGGGTACACATCTACCCCCGGTTGGGAATATTTTTGCTTGTTAATTCATTCTGCATAAGTTGCTACACAAAGTGGTAGGCCCCTGTTGGGACTCCTGGGATTGACTGCAGGTACTGCAGTCTGCCTGAGCCCTCATGTGCCAGCATCCACTGGGAAGAAACTAGGAAAAAGGATCAGACTTGGCACCTAAGGCAATGGGAGCCTGGTACACCTGGCCCTTGCAAGGTTCATCACGCTGACTGCCTGACGAAATTTGGGGTACATCACCCTGTTCTTGACCCCGCTGAGGGGGCAAACCATGGCTCTGTGGAGGTACTGGCAGAAAAGACATCACAAGGTGAGTCAGCTTGTGACTTGGCTGGCATAAGAGAAGTTGGAGCCAGAGACCTGCAGGGGCATAAACAGTACATATAAAAACTAAAATAAAAGCTTCCATAGAAGGGGCTCTACAGATATCTGGTAGCAACAAGTTCCCCAATGCAGGCACAGAAACACTAAATGCCCTGACTCCTGAAGATTTGAGACTAGAGTATGGAACCACCAGGATCCCCACCTCTGAGGAACAAAGGGGGCGAATGGGAGTGTATTCACTTAAAAAAATTTTTGGGAAGCCAGGGCCCAAATAATGCAGGGCCTTGTATATCAACAAGTCTACCTTGAAGCAGATGCACCACTGCACCAGCAGCCAGTGCAAGCTCGTCACAACCAGTATGATATGCGTGGACCATGGAATCTGTCGGGCTGCCAAGTTTATTTATTTGCTTTTGATAACCTGCACTAGGCATGAAAAATGCCTATTTTCAGGCACGACCGGGAGAGAACAGTTTAAAAAATAATACAAGATAGGGTGCATGTGACTTGTTAATATGCAGTAGTAGGGCAACAAACAGAGTACACAAGTTTACAGGTAATACAGCAACAATACTATATGTACAGGTAATGCATTTCAAACACTTTGAGATGTACAGGTAATGCATTTCAAACACTTTGAGAAATACCGGCAGTGCAAAAGTGATGGTGTACATAAAACAAAACAGCAAAGGCAATCTGAACAGTAAAACAGTTTAAGTGCCCGGTTGTGGTTGGTGAAAGAGCACAAGGAGAAGCAGGAAGAGTGGTGGGAAGCCTGGAGAAAAGGGTTTGAGCCTTAAAGGGTTTGAAAACCAGAAAGAGAAAGAGGACAAGTGAAAAGGGGGGTGTAGGATAGGTGAGAAGAAGGTGTTAGAGTGGATTTACTTGGTGATTGATCTAAGATGGATTGAAGCAGATACAGGGGCTGGTTACCCGCAGATGTTCACGGTGCAGTTGTTTGAAACTGGCAAGGGAGGTTGCTTGACGGATTGAGTAGGGTAGGGAGTTCCAGTATTTTGAAGCCATGTGAGAGAAAGCTTGTGCACCCATATTTGTTCTACATCTAGGGATGTGAAGAGGAGCTTCATCAGTAGATCGTAGTCCATAGGAGAGAGGTTGTGCGTGTAGCAGAGAGGCAAGGGATAGGGGGAGACCTGATCTGGCGATGCAGTCAATTTGAGTGCCAAGAGACTGAAGTCGGTGGGTAGAGGGACCAGGCCATTTAAGGTCAGCATAGAGCTGGCAGTGGTGTTTGTAACGTGGGGATGCAGAGGCGTAGCGGCAGATGTTATTATAAGTGGAGTCCCATTTATGGAGGGAGGATTTTGAGGCAGTTTGGAAGATGACTGAGCCATAGGCCAGAGCTGGGAGCAGGAAATCTTGCGCCACTGCTAGACTGGCCGAGGGGGTGAGGGCATAGCTAGTTCTGTATGCACTACCTAGCTTGGCATTCACAGACTTGCAGACAGTTGTTATGTGCAGGTCAAAGTCAAGAGATTCATCCAATGTGACTCCCAGATATTTGAAGGATCTGGTGTTGACCAGAGGGGAGCCGTCCGCAGTTCGGATATTGAGGGCAAGGTGGTTCATTTTAAGCCTGGCAGGCAAGCCAAAGAGCATGGAGTGTGTCTTGGGAGTGTTGAGAACAAGTTTGTTCTTAGTCAGCCAGGATTGGATGTCTGCAAAGTCCAAAGCAAGAGAGAGGGTTATGTCGTCGGTATTTCTAGCACTGGTAAATAACTAGGTCATCAGCGTAAAGCAGAGACTAGCAGTTTGGTGCTAGGAGTGGTAAGTCATTAATGAAAATTGAGAAAGCAAGGGGCCAAGTATGGAGCCTTGGGGTACTCCAACTTGTATAGGGAAGAGATCTGATATGGCTGAGTTAAAAACTACAGCCTGTTTCCTGTCAGATAAGTAGCTCTTGAACCAGGCTACTATGTCAGGGGAGAAGCCTAGGGAGCGAAGTTTATCAAGAAGAAGGGTATGCTTTACCAGGTCAAACGCCTTTGTTAGATCAATGAAAATGGCACCAGTCAGGAGGCCTGAGTCCATGGAGGTATAGATGTCATTTGTGAGTTTCAGAAGGGCAGTAGAGGTTCTGTGGCCTTTGCAGAAACCATACTGTGAGACAGATAGAAGGTTATATTTCTGAAGATATTCAGTTGATTGGGTGGCTGCTAGCTTTTCCAGAAATTTACTGAGCATTGAGAGAATAGCAATGGGGCGGTAGTTCTTGATTTCCTTGGGGTCACCTTTTTTGGGAACTGGGGTGACTTTGGCTATTTTCCAGATGTCAGGAACTGAGCCATGACATAGGGAAAGGTTGAAAATTTTGGTTAGGGGAGAGGCAATGAGCGGGCAGCTGCTTTCAGAAGCCTAGGTTCTGGACCGCCAGACCCTAAGTTGGTATTTTCAGGAGCGGAGAGCAGTAGTTTTAGTACTTCTCCCTGGTGATACTCCGAACCTAAATAGGGGTGCTTAATTAGAGGTTCAGTTGGGGTGAGGCGGTACTTATTGTCTGGAAAGATGTCAGGTAGCTAGTGAGATCCGAAAAATGCTGATTGAAGGAGTTAGATATGGTCTCCGGGTTATTGCATTGAATACCATTTAGAAGCATGTCACTGGTATGGGCCCTGGAATTAGCATCAAGGAGTGTTTTTGTGGTAGACCAGAACTTTTTAGCATTGCCAGCAGCCTTTGTTGGCAGGTCTCTGAAGAAAATGCTCTTTGCTAGGTGAATATTTCTTTTACATATGTTTCTCTGAGATTGATACTGGTAGTAGTCGTTTGGTAACCCTGTTGTTTTGAAACGTCAGCATGGTTTGTCTCTGGCTCTTAGTTGTGTAAGCAAATCTTTTGTTAGCCATTTAGTCTGTGTTCCTCAAATCCGACGAGTGACGCAGGGGGCATAGGTGTCTTGGAGCAGGCTAAAGTGAGCCAGGAAGTAGTCAAGTGCCACCTGGGCGTTTATAGAGGAGTAGATGGGGGTCCAGTCAATCAAGAAGAGATCATGAGTAAACTGGGTGAGGTTGAAATGGGCCATGTTGCGGAAAGTAATTAGTTTAGGAGACGGTGACGGTTTATTTGTAGCATACCAGATGCAGAAAATAGGGGAATGAACACTTATGGCATCTGCAATGGTGCCTGCACATACTATGCTGTCAGGGCGATTTGTAAGGACCCAGTCAATAAGGGTGCTTGTCCGAGGGGGAGTCATGACCCTTGTAGGGTCTGTGATAAGTTGGTTGAAGTTCCGCACAATCTGCAAGCAACACACCAACCCCACAGATAACCCTATGTATAGAGCATTGCAGTAATCTAGTCATGAGGTGACAAATGCATGCGTTAGCGTCATCAAGTCAGTAAGCTCCCAATGGGGTTTGATTCGGGTGATGTTACACAGATGGTAAATACCACTGCGGACCACCAATGACACCTGATGTTCAAGGGTCAGTCTCCTGTCCACAGAGAGGCTCATTTTATTCACTATATCAGCAACTTGTAGTGCAGTCCCATTTAACGATGGCAACAGGAAACTACAACTATTCATTGCCACCCCCACTCGACCTGGTTTGACCAATAACACCTCTGTCTTCATGCAGTTAAGCCTGAGCCAGCTTGAGGCCATCCACTCTTGAATTTCCACCAGACACTCATTTAACTCTGAGATACTCATTTAACTCTGAGACAACATTCACCCCATCAGGCACGCAAGACAGGTAGATCTGGGTATCATTTGCATAACAGTGAAAACCCAGATCATGCCATCTAATGATTTCCCCCATCGGCATATACATGGCAAACAACATGGGGCTAGAATTTATCCCTGAGGCACTCCACAGCTGAGTGCAGTAGCTTTCGAGATGTTACTAACCAGTGCCACCTGCTGCACCCTGCTGGATAAATAGAACTCAAACCAATGCAATGTCATACCAGTGAGTCCCACATAGTGCCTCAGATGGGTCAACAGCACCCCAAAGTCCACTGTGTCGAACGCTGATTAAAGATCCAGTAATTTCATAGATGGAACAATGGTCGCTGTCTATCACCAGGAGGAACTCACTGAACACCATGACTAGTGCTGTCTCAGTGCCATATCGAGGCCTGAATCCAGACCAAAATGGCTCATGGATCTCATAGCCTTTCTGGCAGCACTGAAGCTGCGCTGCTATGTATCACCCCTTGTTGTCGACACCCCGACGACGAAACACAGAAAAAGACCATTACGGCGACATTCGCGGTAATGGTCCTTTTTCCGTGTTTTGCCTTCCCCAGTGTTCCGCCGCCTCCACGGACCAACTCCGACCTGAAGTTGGAATCCACAAGTCCCGGGGGTGTGGAGAACTGTTGTCGAGGGTGTGGGAGAGCACAGCTCCCCCAAAGAAACAGCTATGTGAAGAGGCAGCACAATACCTGTGTCGGTATTGTGCCGTCGCTGTGGGGGAGGTCGGCATTCTCACTGACGAGATAACTTGGTGCTTCCGCACCGCTACCACCTTCTCAATTACCTTCTCTAGAAAAGAAAGGTTTGAGACAGGTCTGTAATTTGCCAGTTTATCATATGAACATACGAACAAGCCAGCAGAAGAAAGCCATTTGGTCTATCTAGTCTGCATGTATTGCAGGGTCCACAGCTTGAGCTACTGTCCCTGCCCCCCCACTCCTCCCATCCTCCATACCCATGATCCTTACCATCCCTCTATGACTATCGCAGCCTCTCTTGAAGCTTCCTACTGTCTTCAATGAGACCACCTCTTCCAGCAGTACATTCCAAGCGTCCACCACTCTCTCCATGAGGGAAGTGCTTCCTGACCTCCCTCTTAAACCTCCAGCTTAAGACTGTGCCCCCCCCTTCATGTTATGGTTACTACTCAGCTTAAAGAGACTCTCCTTATCCACCTTATTTATCCCATTCAAGTACCTGAAGGTCCCAGTCATGTCCCCCTCTCTCTCCTGTCCTCCAGGGAGTACATGTTCAGTGCCTTCAACCTCTCCTCATATGCCTTAGCCTGCTGACCCACAATCAACTTTGTAGCCCTCCTCCAGACCTTCTCCAGCAGGTTAATGTGATTTTGAGGTGTGGGCACCAGTATTAAACTTCATACTCTATATGTGGCTTTTCCAGTGACCTGTACAAGGGCAGTATAACCTCCTCTTTCCTATTACTGACCCCGCTAGCTATACATCCCATCATCTTCTTTGCCCTTGCTGCTGCTTTCTTACACTGCGTGGAGTGCTTCAGGTCACTAGAGATCATCATTCCCAGGTCCTTCTCAGTTGCAGATACTTGGACTCCAACCAGGTAGTACCCGTCCAGGGATTCTTGGCTCCAATGTGCATAACTTTGCATTTCTTGGCACTGAAGTCAAGCTGCCAGATCCCGGACCACCTCCTCAGCTTTTCCAGATCATCCTGTAGGTCCTGTATCCCTTCAACTGTGTCCACTCTCCTGCAGAGGTTCGTGTCATCCGTGAATAGGCACATTTTGCCCTTAATGCCATCCCCAATGTCTCTGATGAAGACATTGAACAGCGGCTCCAGTACCAAGCCCTGCAGGACCCCACTGGTGACCTCTCTGGTGCCAGATATCTCTCTCCCTACAACCACCCTCTGGGTTCTGTCATTCAGCCAGTTTTCCACCCATCTAGCCATCTAATCCCCAAACCCAAGATCTGCCAACTTCCTGATCAACCTTTTGTGGTGCACAGAGCCAAAAGCCTTGCTGAAATTCAGACAGAGGATGTCTACCGCTCAGCCCATCTACTGTCTTAGTGACCCAGTCAAAGAAGTCAATCAGATTCGTTTGACATGCTCCCCCCCCCATGCACCCATGCCAAGCTGCCTCACGTCCTGGAGACCATGCTCCTTTACATATTCAACTAACCTTTCCTTAAGTACGGTCTCCATGAGCTTGCACACAATTGAGGTAAGACTGACCGGTGTGTAATTCCCTGGGTCAGCCTTGGGACTGCTTTTGTGGAGGAGCACCACATGTGCTGTTCTCCAGTCCTACGGTACCATGTCTGACTCCAGAGAACTATTAAATAGGCCTGCTAGTGGCCCTGCCAGCTCCTCAACCAGTTCCCTTAGTATCCTTAGATGTATTCTGTCCAGGCCTGGTGATTTGTCCACCTTCAATGCCAGCGGCCCCTCCCTCACTCTACCCTCCTCTGTCACTACATCTGTGTTCCCCTCCCCCCTGCTCCTCTTCTCCCTCCTGAAGGCACTGGTCCATCCTTCTCCCTGGTGAAAATGGAACAGAAGTATAGTATCTCTGCTTTTCTCCCATTATCCTCCACCCACTCCTCCTCTTTCTCAAGCCTAACAATCCCATCCTTCTTGTCCCTTTTCTCACTTACATAGCAAAAGAAGGCCTTCTCCCCTTAATTCCTTCAGCTATCTGCAGCTCCTTCTGTGCCTTAGCTCGCCAGAATTCCTTACTTGCCTCACTAGCCAACCTTAGGTAATTTTCTCTATCCACATCTCTCTCTTGGTCTTCCTGAATTTTCTATATGCTAACCTCTTTTCCCTTACTGCCTGGGCAACCCCAGAACTGAACCAGCCGGGTGCTTTGGCCCTTGTGTTATTCCTCCTGAGCCTAACACACTCCTCTGTGGCAACCAGTATTCCTTTCCTAATGATGAATCATCTTTTGGTCCACCCCATATCTGCTCTGATGCCCACTCGGTGGCTCCTCAGCACTTTGCCCATCTTTCTGAAGTCCGCCCTCCTAAAATCCAAGATTTTGGTCTTAGTCTGGATGCTTTACCTGCCCATATCCAACAGCAGCCACACCGTGCAATGGTCACTCCCACCCAGGGGCTCCCTGACCATTATTTCCTGTATATGTTCCCCATTTGTGAGCACCAGATCAAGAATTGCCTCTGCTCTTGTTGGTTCTGTGATGCCCTGAGTAAGGAACCCACTTTGCAGTTCTTCCAGGATCACCTGATTCCTAGCACATGTTGCGGATGGTATGCTCCAGTCCACCTTGGGCAGGTTGAAGTTCCCCACAATTACTACCTCTCCTTTCCCCACAGCTTCCAATATTTGCAAGCTCAGTTCCCTGTCCCTCTCCTTATCCTGGTTGAGTGGTCAGTAAATCACCCCCAACCTCACCTTTCTTCTTGTATTGGACCGTAACTGAACCCATAATGCCTCCACCTTCCCTCAACTCCTCCCTTGTGTATCAGAGTCCAACGGTATTTTTTTCAACAGGGGTTTCACCACTACCCTTTTCAGTTCAGTGGGAAACACACCCTCCTGAAGAGAACACCTGGCGATATCACCAATGACTGAAACCAGTTCCTCCAAACAGCCTGCTAGGAAGTTGGTAGGTCCCAGATCCAATGTAGAGAAAGCAGGGCACAAAAAGTGAGTTTTCAGTGTCAATTTATCCTCCTCAGACCTGGACCTCTGCCAAGAATGCTTCAACCTTTGCTCCTTAGTCTTCAACTGCTTAAGGTCATTATCAAACCATGGTGACCTATGGCAGGATATCAAGGCGCTAACACAATATAGTGCCAGTCAGTCTGAAACCACGATAAGTGCTTTGTTATAGCCCTTCATGGCATTTTGCACTCCCTCAGTATAGGCTGATATTATACACAAGATGTCCGGAATAGCCAGAAATAAATTATTAAGTTCCACATTTCTAAAAGGATATCTGACCATCTCCATTGCAGGGGGAGTATACAACAGGGGCTCCGCAAAAGAACTGTAAGGCATGATGATCCGACCACCCGACCAACTCAACCTTGACATCACTAATGTCAAGACCCAATGTGAAAACTAGATCTAAGGCATGATCCCCTTGGTGTGTCCCGGTGGCAGCAGTCTGTACTAGACCCAGTGAAGATATAGACTAGAGGAAGTGTTGCCAAATAGAAAGTCTTCATTGTCAACTCAGGCATTGAAATACACTAGTACCAACAAGCTGGAAGAATCCAACTCCAGGTCAGCCACAAAACTCTCCAGTTTCTGCAAGAAATCATTCACATGCCCTGGAGGATGGTACATGAAAATGACCTTGCAACCTGTACCCAGATCACCCTTTACAGCCACGCATTCGAATGAGATGGTTTTCCCATGGAATATTCCAACAGTCCCAGTGTAGATCTAAAACAGACAGCCACCCTACTTCCTCTGCACCCCTGCACCATGCAATGTACCACAGAGGAACACAGCAGAACAGATATCACCAGCACAGGACCGGAGTCATCCCCCAACCATGTCTCTGTGATATATACCAAGTCCGCTGAGGGGGCCACAATAAATGCCCCCACTACAATGATTTTATTCCTCAGAGACCTGGTGTTACAAAGCATTGCTTTAAGGGCAGGGGAGCAGGATCAGCAGGCCCTCTAGCCATCTGTTCTGTTGGAACAGGAGCAGCCCTTGGGATTGGCATCAGACAGGGAGGCCTCCATCTTGGGCCAAACTATGTCCAGGATACCTTGTAGATCTCACACTCCCAATTACACCCCCAATCCCTACTCTCTGATGAGCATGAAATTGTCTTGGTGTGCGTCCCCAAAGGATGCCCCACCACTGCACCAGCTGAGAACCACTGCACATATGGTACATTGCCCCCCCCACCAAAAGGACGCAGTAGACATAGCTGCTCATGAGCGTAGCTTCTAATGGGACCGCCACTTGACCAACACATTTATGCTAAAAACCCACTAACGGTCCCCAACAACTAAAAACACAATCCCAAGTAAACCACCAACCCACCAAACAACAATAGAAATTTAACCACTCAAACAGCCACCCAGTAACACAAACACTAATATCACATTCATACAACCAGACATACAATAACTTAGTTTTAGCAGTATTAGAGCCACCAAACAAACCCTAAATTTGACTGAACTATAAAAAAAAATAAAAGCAGTCTAACCAAACCTGGAATCCAGATTAATGATGCAGCAGTGTACTGGGAATATGGATGTTCTAGACCAGTAACCAGACTAATAATAATAATAATAAAAAAAAAGCAAAACATAGTATGATAAAGATCCACAGTCTTACCCTCCCTCACAGGGTGTAGACGTCGATATCAGCAGAGTTAAATTTAATCCAAGTTAGTAGTCAGTTGAGTGAGCCTTGCCCACTGCTGCTAGTACCACTGGAGAAGACATAGCTTGGTCTCAGCCCATCCCCTAACTTACGTGGACATGTTCTGACTCCCTGAATCGACTGACTGACCTTTTTTATATCTTCAGTTGGTGGACTGGACTGCTGAAAGCCTGATGTCATCCATTGTTGGCTGACTCTCACTCCAAGGGTTGAGGTAGAAGAGTAGATGCTGCAGTGGTTGGAATAGACTGTTGTTGACCTCTTGCTCTGCTCTCATCTGTGCTGATGATGAGGCTGTACATATACAGCACGGGCATGAGGATCAATAGTTGGCTGCTGATTTTAGGACTGATTCTGATTGCACAGCTGGGCCAAACAATTCCAGGCCACATGTCAGGGTGGTACAAGCATATGATTCTCCACTAACTCGTTTATCCTCCCTGGGCCACCTCTGTGATGTGCTTACATGGTGCGGCAGATGGGGAGAAATGGCAGGCTCTTGCATATTAAGGGAACTACAAACCCTGCCTTCCCAGCACTACTACTAGCTCTATTGGCAATGGTCATATCCACTGGCAAGACCAATGAATCCTTGGGTGGGGGGAGTGGGGGCCTGTCTTATTAGATGACGTAGAGACAATCAAATAAAAAGTTACAAGCTGCACAGCTTTCCAAACCAAATCAGCAGTGTTGGAAATTTTATTTTTTTTATTTAAACATTTGGTAACCAGGAAAGGCACACTGAGTCGAGGCTTGTTTCCATGTGTGACCCGGGGGCCGGGGCAAAGGGATAATTTGCACACAATACAGTTATGACACATAATATACAAATATATACAGGAAACCATAGTAAGCAGATGATAATTACAGCATATATACATATAGATAGATAGGTAAACACACTGATTTGGTAGAAACAATGGTGTGAATACACAGGGTAAAGTGCAGGATAAATACAGGGAACTTTATAGCAAAAGAATAATGGGAAGATACTAAAAGATGTGGGAGAGCTGAGAGGTATGCTACTTGTTGGTATAGGGCAGGAGCAGGCAGGGGAAGCAGGTGGCATAGTTGTTTCTTCATAGAGCTGTATGAGAGCTAGTTTCTTAGGCGAGGCGATTGTTTGTTCCATAGAGAACGGAGCCCATAGGTGAAAGCGGATTTGCCAGCTGATGAGGAAGGCTTAGGGAGTGTGAAGGAGCAGTAATCCCTAGAGCATAGGGTGTAAAGTGAAGTAAGTGCAGGAGTTAGCGTCTCAGAGAAGTAAGTGGGGAGCAGGTTAAACCAGTATTTCGATATTAGGGTGATGGAGTGGATGAAGTGACGATGGGACAGAGGCAATATATCGAGGGTGGAGAAGAGAGAGCAACGGTGGGTTCTTAGGGGAGAGTTTGAGGCAAAGTGGCAGAAAGCATAGAAGAGGGAATCTAGCCTGGCTAATGAAGAGGAGGGTGCAGTGCAGTATACTAGGTCTGCGTAATCAAAAATGGAGATAAACATTTAGGCTAGCAATTCGCACCTGACGGGAAGTGGGAGCGATTCTCTGTTATGGTATAGTATACCTAGCTTAGGACGGCAAGGAGATGGCATTGATATAGCATGAGAAATTTAGCTGGGGGTCCAGCCACACTCCAAAGTATTGGTAGGAAGTGACAGCACTTAGAGGGGTTCCATCCAAAGAGGTAATTGCTGGGGGAGGGGATACTCTAGAAAGCTTTTGAGTGGTCCCGAAGGTCATGGAAACAGTCTTTTATGTGTTGATTTTGAGTAGGTTTGCCTGGAACCAGGATTGCATGGCAAGGGAGTCCTGTTGTAGAAGAGCATGACCCTCACTTAGTACTGGGCCAGATGCGAAAAGGATGGTACCATCTGTGTACATGTGAATGAAGGATCTACAGCAAAGAGATGGGAGATTGTTTATAAATAAGGAAAACAGAATGGGGCCGAGAATCGAACCTTGGGGAATGCTGGTGAGTATGGGGGAATGTGGTGTTAGCTATCCTGACAGATAGGGTCTTGTTCTCGAGGTAGGATTTAAACCATTGAACAGCAGGGGGGTGAGCCCGGCAACCTTGAGTTTAATTAAAAACTGGGTGTGAGAGACTGAATCGAAGGCCTTGGACAGGTCTACAAAGACTGCGGCAGTGAGATGGCCTTGATCAGCTGCTGAGTGGATTTGACCTGTGACGCGGAGAAAGGAGGATGTAGTGGAATGTTGTTTTCTGAAACCGGATTGGTATGGGGAGAAAAAGTTGGAGGCTGTGAGGAAATCAATCAATCTGGTTTGAACTAATGCTTCTTGCAGTTTGGATAGGGCTGGGAGGAGGAAAATAGGCTGCTAGTTGCCAGGCACTGTGGGATTGCTGCCCTTGTGGAGAGGGATAACGCGGGATGATTTCTAGGCTTGTGGGACCGTGCCAGAGGAGAAAGACAGGTTTAATATGAAAGTAAGTGGCAGGGCAATGGCAGGGGCTGATATGCCCAGGAGACTTGCGTGAATGCCGTCTGGCCTTGATTTCGAGGGGTCTAGGGATAGGAGGGCTTTTAATACTATTTCAGGAATAGTAGGAGCGAGTAGGAGAGTATTATGAGACAGGCTTTGTGGAGCAGCTTTCGAACCTGGGGGGGGTAGGATTGTTGGGGAGAGCGCAGGTGGTGAATTTATTTAGGGTATCAGCTATTATGATGGGGTCAGATATTGTATGGTCATTTTCCTTGAATGTGGGGGTGTTGGTTTGAGCAGGGGTGTCGATGAGGGAGTGGACCAGCTTCCTGAAAGAGGAGTGGTGTGCAGTGCAAAGATGGGACCTGAAGTAGTCGGCTTTGGCTCACCATATTGCCTTTGTGCAAGCATTCCTGATGGTGTTGTAGGTTTGTCTGGATTGAGGAGTCTGTGAGGATTTGAAGAGGGACCAGGCCTTGTCTCAGGTTTTGCAGAGGGCAATTATCGGGACAGAAATCCAGGGGTGGTGGCGTTTTTTTGACTCTGGCTTTCACCAGCGGTCGTGGAAATCCCAGATATGTGTGAAGATTTGCAGGAACTGGGACAGGGCTGTGTCACATTAGGAGCAGAACAGACTGGGTCCCAGTCTGCGTGCTTCAAGTCACAGAGGAGAGAGTTGGGGTTGAGCGAATTGAGAGAGCGAATTTTAATGTATTTAGGGGCTGATTTGGGTAGCTGGGTTTTCTGGTGCAGTAAGTGATGCAGTGGTCACTTAGGGCTGCGCCCAGGACCCCTGCGGCAGAACGTCTGTGAGGATGGGAAGAGAGGATCCAGTCAATAAGGGAATGGTTTGTGGAACGAGTATTATAGTGGGTGGGCGCTGTAATTAACTGGGTGAGGCTGTAGGATTCAATTTTGGAGTTGGTGAGCTGGAGGATGGGGAGAGTCAATCTAGGTTGTAGTTGCCCAGAAGTAAGAGTTCACCAGATGATGCAAGTGGCGGTAGGGTAGAAATGAATGTGGTGAGTCTTGGGCGAGCCGAGGGAAGGCGTAGATCACCCCGATGAAAACAGGGAGAGTAGAGGGAAGTGTGATTTGGGTGAGAATCAGCTCGTGCGAGCCGTGGCAGGCTTCTTTTTTGATAACTGAGCAGGAGAGGGGTTGCCTTATAAGAATTGCAGCTCCATCCCCCGCCCCCGTTTCCCATAACCTAGCTGAACGATTAAACAGTCAGGGAACACCAGGGATGAGTCAGGAGTCTCGGCAGATAACCAGGTTTCAGGCAGAGGATAACAGGGGAATGCTGAGTTAACCAACAATTGAATAGGTCCAAACATTTACTGGGGTGAGCAACCACCTTTGTTTTTTGATCAAACATACCGGACAGGAGTCTAGGGCTACGTTTTATCATTCAATTTTACGCCTTATGGGGGTACATTTTCTACAGGTCCAGTCTTTCCAGATTTTGCTCCTGGAACTGAGTCAGTCAGATTTTTACTGCCAGAACAGAGTTCCTCAACCAGAACATAAAATTAATTTGCCGGTCAGGACATGAAAGTCAGGTAAAAAAAACAGATTGTGGTAACCATATCTGAAGTCGAACCTATTTTAGGTTAAATTTTGTGAGGTTATAGATCTACAGCACACAGTACTTAAGCAGTCTCGAGCCATAAATATGCAAGCAATAATACCTGACAGGGTGGGCTCTACTGGGCAGTATGGGACCACCCAAGAGCACCTTATAGCCCTTGTAAGATTTGGTATTGCCCATACTGCCCACCCTGGAGGATATTATTGCGCTTAGAAAATGGGTTACATGTGTTATTTTTTTATAGGTTACAAAAGATAAAATAATGCTATAAAAAATGATTACAAATGAAATTGTACTCCTTTTTGATTAAATAGTCCCTTTACTGATGTATTAGCCAGCAGAGGGCACTGCAGTGTTTGCTAGGTATTTTTTTTTTCCAATTAGCGTTTTAACTTTGGTCCCTTAGAATGTTATTCTTTTGTTGTGAAGCCCCTCCACCCCTTATGTTTCTTTATTGAGTCCTCACCTATGGTGTCCGTATTGAGTTTCTGTACCACTGGCTCGACAGTGAGACTAGTGGTACTTTTCCAGTTACAGTGCCCACACATGCAGGCGGGCTGCTGGCTTGCAGCAGAACGGAGAGTGTGCGGGTGGCCAGAGGATGCTGACAGCATTTTGGAAGCTGCAGGAGAAGGCGGGCAGGCGGCCATAGGACGTGGATGGCGCTGTTACATGAGGGATTTCATTTTTACTTTTTAAAAAGGAAAAAAAAACAGGTACACATTTGTAACCCCACTACAAATGGGGGTTCCCAAAAAGTCTTCCTTGAGCTTGCTTAAATGCTCACTGCCAGGCTGGTGTCCTGCATTTTAGCAGTTTAAATGTATTGCCAGAGAGTGCCTGTATAGCCTCTGTGTATTGTCTCTTTAAGAGCTGCCTGGATTGCAGTCATAATTAATCTGAGAGGGAACTCTGTTAGAAGATGTACTTGTTTGCTGATCATTTGTTAAAGTAGAAATAATATTGCAGTTTGTTCTAACCTGCCTTTTTTGCAGCATGGACAGTTCTGTTTGTTTCCATCATCTTGGTCCTGGACTGTCAGAATGGGCCAATCAGTACATTTGGGACTTTAAAATGGAGCCTGCCTACAGGGGCTTGGTGGGGCCAAAACTTGTAGGAATTGTAGTTTTGGGCTTTTGGTGCCTAAGATAACCTGGAGGGGGAGCCCTTGTCGTGACTGACAGATCAGCCAACCGAACCTTTTGGATCTTGGGGAAAGTCTCACACTGCTTGCAGTTTCAGTTAGATCTGAGTTGGGAAGTGAAGAAGTAACAGCTCAAGATAGTTCAAGCAGCAATCCATAGTGGATTTGCGCGGGAGAACTGTGGAAAGGCCTGAGTTTATCCTGCAACCCTGCCTGCTGTTCCTGAGAGGGAACTTGTGCTTTTTTTGGACTGAATCTGAATTTGGAGAGCGAATTAAGCCACTGAATTGTGACCAGGCTTTAATCTGAAGAAGACCGAAGATTTGCTGAATGCGATCAGCCTGTCAGGACTTCCAGCTACCTCTGAATTCCCGGATTGTGCAGAGACTCTGTAATTGTGACCAGAGAGCCATTTGGCTGGTACAGTGGAATTTCCTTACATGTGAATGTGCTGTGTGCTTATAGTGGGTCGTGATTTGGTTCCCCACTGTGTGTCTGAACTGTTTTGCTTGCTGGGGGTTACATCCAGCTCCACAGACTGAATCCATATCCATTTCCGTTTGCCTGGGCCCTGCTACACTGGCCCAGCTAGAATACCTGCTACGCAGAGAAAGTCATCGACGAGAGACCGGCCTGGGGATCAGCCCTCTGCTCAACGCCTTGAACAGGAATGATGCCTCGGTGATTCATGTGGGCCCTGCTTCTCTCTGGGCACTCCTGCTCAACAGCCTGCAGTCTTGATTTCGTCCTGCCTGTGTCCAATACTGGGTATCGTGAGTAAACATCAGGGTAGCTCCCTGCAACAACAGCTAAATCTAAAAGTGTTGTCATCTGATTGCCTTGTTGCCTTTTCTCTCACGAACTAAGCCCTCCGGCTCCGAATTACAAATAGTGTGTGTTGTGCATGTTGCTTCCTTCCATCACAGGGCCCCAACCAGCTGCAACATTCTTGGGTAGCCCGCTGTTTTCCTACCTGGGTACCCAGAGTGTGTGACTGTGTAAGGACTCTGAACTGCATGCATAACTGTCTGATTAATATAGCTTTTAAGCAAATCAACCTGATTACGATTCTCCCTTGTTCAAGTCCCCCTGAATAAATCAGATTTAGCTTTGTTTGCATTTAACCTGACTGTGGTTCCAGTTTGTGCCAAAAGTATTGTACTGTTGCTATTTGCTGTGCTTAACCTTGTTTTACAGTGGGTCCCCAGGGTCAAGCTTGAGGAACCAGCCCTGGTGGTAAGTGCAAACAGTGTGGGTAATTGCCTGGTGAATAAGGGTCAGTGTGAAAGTAATTATTGTATATTGTTCAGGCCACTAGAAGGGAAAGAGGGGGGTTACAGTGTCCCAGAGGGCTGTGCCCAGGTTAGCTTTACCACTAATAACCCTGACCTCTGTGTGGAGGCACCCGTTTCATTACTCAGGCCCCTTAACCTGCTACTAGCCAAGCAGGCAGGTGTAGTAGCCCTTCGGATAGCGCCACCTAGGGGTTACATCTTGGAGGCTCACAGCTGGGATTTTGTGCCTTCTAGTGGCCAAAAATTACAAATTATTGTTAAAGATTAATGGCTGCCCCAGTAGAAATGGCTGTACACCAGTTGGTGGGGTGGTGTACTGGGCAGGAGATCGACCCCCAAAATGCTCTGCTTATACTGGATATTCCCCTGGGTACCAGTAAGGACACTGTAGAGGGAGCACTCTCCAAAGCTGGCTGTTTAAAAAATCCCTGTGGTGGTGGGTCGACAGACTTATTTGATCGCCCAAACTTTTATAGCCTTGGTAGAGTGTAGTGACCTCGTGGACAGCTCTAAAGTGCCACAGACTATTGCCTCAGAAGGGGTCCTTGCCACTTGGAGAGTGATAACAAAAGACAGTAAAGACCCTGGGGAGGATGAGCTCCCACCATTATCTGAGACTTCTGAGGAGAAATTTGCTAAGTTGTTGCTGGAGGAAGGGAAAACCGTAGAGGACTTTAAGAAACTATTCCTGCCACCTGAGGGTGTTCCTTCCCCAACACCCCCTCCCACTCCAGCACCTGTTACTGCCCCACCTTCTTTGCCCATGCCAATGCTGGCTCCTATATCTTTACCCATTTGTCATGACTCCAACCGAATGCTGAGAATCATCTAAGGCACCATCCCCACCTCCCCCCGGGGGAGGATGACTGGGAGGCCTGGATCGACTATGTTGCCCCCTTGGTACCTGAGTGGCAGTGTGTGGAGGCTGAGAAGTGGAAAAGAATCATAGAAGTTTGAGGGGTTCCGCCCTTGATGCCATTAAATTTTTGAGGTCCACGAACCCTGATGTAGCTGCTCAGAAGTACCTATCTGTACTTGAAGGCAATTTTGGGAGCACTGAGTCAGGGGAGACTTTGATGTGGAAATTCCAAAGTACCAAACAATGGAAGGGGGAAATTTTGCCTGTGTATGTTACTCGCTTAGAAAGAGCTCTGCAGAAAGTTTACTGGAAAGGTGGGGTAGCCGCCAGAGATTTGAACTGTGTGAGATTGGGGCACATACTGCAACATGCCAAGCATTCTAAACTGCAGATCATCCAGTTAAGGCTCCAGGATAGGAGAGGTAACCCACCTGACTACTGTGACTTGATAAAATAACTCCAGGAGGTAGAAGGTGAAGAGGGAGATTGTAATTATGGGGTGAGTGCAACCCAAGTGATCATGGTGCTGGAAGGCCCATTTGAAATGGAGACAACTACGAGTGCCCCATCGTGGGCTAAATAGTGGGGGGAGGAGTTGCTGACGGAAGTCAGAAAAGCACAACCGGGTGCGTTCGCTGAGGTAGTCCCCTGCTGACAGAGACCCTAGCCTCTGTCAGGATGTGACTGTTAGGGTGGGGTGCACTCAGGCATCCTCTACTGAGGTGGCTTCTCGGCTGAGCTCAAGGAATTGACTGCCACCCTAAAGGAACTTTTGAGACATGGTACACTACCAGCAGAAGTCAGATCAAAATCTCCCGTCAATGCTCCAGCATCCCCTGCTGTGTTTTCCCCAAGGATGCCCCGAGAGCCTGTCATTTGTCACAATTGCAGCAAGGATGGCCATATGAAGAGACAGAATTCCGGTCTCAAAAGGACTTCAAGAAAGTGGTGAACCGGCTTCAAGGACAGCTTTGGAAAACAAGCCAGTGGTCAAGGGGTGCACGAAATGACTGCAGTGAAGGCTTCGGCCATCCTAACTCAAACCCCTCTGTGGCTAAATCGTCTGTCCAGGCCTCTGCTGTTGTCCCTCCAGATTGGTCCAAAATAGTAGTCCCTTCAATGAAGACTACTGTGGCTATGAATTATATTCCTACTCGGGCTGTGCTTGACAGTGGGTTGCAAGTGACCGTTGTATTTCAGGACTGGTATAACAAACACTTATCTAATGTGCCATTACAATTCCTGGAAAGTCTACATGTATGGGGGCTGAGCGACAAGTCTTATCCCTACCTAGGATATGTCTGCCTCTGGTTGTCTTTTCCTGCGACTGTAACTGGTGTAGAGGAGCAAGTAGAGACACTGGTCCTAGTGTGTTCCCCCACTGGACTGTATGATGAGGTTCCCCTGTTAACTGGAACAAACGCTCACATGTTTGGGAGACTAGCACAACTCTGCCATGAGAAACAAGGGCAACTGACTGGACGGGCCCTAAGAATTCCAGCCTTAGTAAAAAGGGCATATGACTTGCAACAGAAACCCAATGAAGAGGACCCAGATGAGCCAGTGGGGATAGTGTGGAAAAAGGTACCTGACTCCTTGGTATTGGCCCCCAACGCCCAGTGCACAATCCATGGAGAAGTCCGCCTAAAGAGAAACGCAAAGAACAAAATATTAATGTTGGATGCACCAGGTGATGGAAAGTTGCCAGAAGGATTATTGGTTAAGCCCAGCATCTTGCCTGCCCATGCCCATGCCTATGCATGACGAGTGATGGTCCAGATTCATAATGTGTCAGATCGGGAGGTCCGAGTGAACACAGGGTGCACTCTAGCTACTGTACACTGCAGTATTACCCAATAACAAGTACTCGGGCCAAAAGGAGAGCGTGACTCCGGACTTATTTGACTTTGGTGATTTCCCGCTGCCAGCTGAATGGAAGGCTAGGATTAGCAAGAAACTCGCCCAGATAGACCAAGTGTTTTTGTTAAAAGAATGGGACGTGGGGTGTGTCCAGGGTGCAGAGCATCACATACGCCTGCATAATGACTGGCCATTTTGAGAGAGATCCCGACGCCTCACCCCAGCGGACATAGATGATGTGAGGAGACACCTGCAGGAAATGCTTGCTGCTGGCATGATACAGGAATCAAGAAGCACATATGTCTCTCCCATTGTGGTTGTGTGTAAGAAGAATGGGTCGGTGAGGATGTGTGTTGATTATCGAACCCTGAACCGGCGGACCGTCCCAGATTAATACACCATGCCCCGTATACAAGATGCCCTGGATCGCTTGAATGGGAGCAAATGGTTCTCAGTATTGGATCTTTGCAGCGGATATTACCAGATTCTGATGGCCATGGAGGACCATAAGAAAACTGCCTTCATCTGTCCTTTGGGGTTCTATGAATTCCTAAGAATGCCACAGGGGATTTCTGGTGCCCCGGCCACCTTTCAGTGACTGATGGAATGTGCGGTGGGAGATATGAACTTGCTGGAATGCCTAGTGTACCTAGATGATGTCATTGTGTTTGGATGCACATTAGAGGAGCATGAGACCCAACTGTTTAAAGTCCTAGACTGACTGGAAGACTTCAGCCTCAACTGTCCATTGACAAGTGCAAGTTTTTTTCAAACCTCTGTGAAGTATGTGGGGCACACAGTATCTGCAGAAGGGATACAGACCGATCCCAGTAAGGTCGAGTCACTGACTACTTGGCCCCAGACCCATAACTTGAAAGAACTACAATGTTTCCTGGGGTTCTGTGGCTACTACTGCAGGTTCATAAAAGACTATTCCAAGGTGATTCGCCTGCTTCTGAATCTCACCCACGGTTACCCCCACACCAACCATAAATACAAGAAAGGGGCTGTCAAAGAACCCGAGAAAGTATACTTCCCAACAGGTGAACCTTTTGGCCCCGCTGGACACCCAAATGTGAAGCAGCCTTCCACAAAGTCATATGCCAGCTCACCCATGCCCCCATCCTCGCCTATGCTGACCCTACCAAGCCCTATGTGCTGCATATGGACGCTAGTCTGCAGGGTCTAGAAGCTGTGCTGTATCAAGAGCATGAGGACAGTTTGAGACCAGTGGCTTTTGCCAGCAGGAGCTTGACCCCGTCAGAACGAAACTATCCTGTGCACAAGCTGGAGTTCCTTGCCCTAAAATGGGCCATTGTTGACCAGTTTCATGAGTACTTCTATGGGGCAAATATATTGATGAAGACCAACAATAACCTGTTAACCTATGTACAGACTTCAGCTAAGTTGGACACCACTAGGTACTGGTATCTCTCTGCTTTATCAACCTATGATTATGCTGTCGAATACAGGCCAGGACTGAACCATATTAATGCTGATGCCCTGTCACGAAGGCCAGTCTCCAGGAGTGATTGGGTCAAGTTGTCTGAACCTGACATCCGAGCATTGTGCCAAAAGTTTGATAGAGATGAAGAGATGTCTACGGACACAGTGGACGGTTTACTAGATTGCTTGGGCCCTCCTGATACCTGCATACTGGCTGCCTATTGCCATTTCTCTGCTCTAGATATTATTGCACTACCTCAATCTGACAATGACAGCATCCAGTGAGCTCAATTCCAAGATCCTATGATTCAGCCAGCACTTGATGCCCTGTGTGCAGGGAAAGATGTGTCCCAGTTGCGGTCCCCTGACTTGCGAACTGCCCTACTGTTTAAAGAAGGCCCCAGGTTGAAGTTACACAATCAGTTGTTATACAGAGAGAGAGTGGATCGCTGTGGTCGAGCAGACAAGCAGCAATTGGTCCTGCCGATGGCCTTTAGAGATTTGGTACTGGGTTCCCTCCACAATCACATGAGGCACCTCGGTAGTGACAGAACTCTTGACCTGGTATGATCTCGATTCTGGGGGGTTGATGTTGAGCACCATGTAAAGACCTGCAGTTGTTGCCTGCAAAGGAAAGCCCTGCCTCAGAGGGCTGCCCCCCATGTCAATATTACTACCAACACCCCCATGGAACTGGTCTGCATAGACTTTCTGTGTTTAGAACCTGATCAGCGGAATATTGGCAATGTGTTAGTGGTTACGGGTCATTTCACACGGTATGCACAAGCTTTTCCAACTAAAGATCAAAAGGCCTCTACGGTGGCCAAGGTGCTGGTGGAAAATTTATTTGTCTACTATGGTGCCCCCAGCAGATCCACTCTGACTAAGGCAGATACTCTGAAAGTCGGCTAACCAAAGAAATGCTCTCTCTGTCAGGGGTACAGAAGTCAAGAACAAACCCCCATCACCCGCAGGGGGACCCTCAACCAGAACGTTTTAACCGCACCCTTCTAGACATGCTGGGCATCCATCACCCTAAAGACAAACATAAGTGGAGCCAGCAGATTAGCACCCTGGTACACGCGTACAATTGCACCAAAAATGACACTACTGGGTTCTCCCCCTACTGCCTCATGTATGGGAGAGAGAGGCCTGCCTGCCTGCCTGTTGATGTCTGTTTTGGGGTCTCTCCAGATGGGGTCCGAGCTGAAAACTACCTGCAGTATGTACAGAAACTGAAAACTCAATTGAACCATGCATATCAACTGGCCCAGACAATGGCTGCTAAAAGAAATCTCGCCAACAAAGAGAGGCACAACAAGAAAATAAAGGCTCAAGAGTTACGGCCTGGAGACTGTGTGTTGTTACGCAATTTGGGACTACATCGCAAGCACAACATTGCTGATAGGTGGCATCATCTTCCTCATGTAGTAGTTGGAAAGTTGGATGATCTACCAGTATACAAGGTACGCCCAGAGAATAACTCCAAAGCTGTCAAGATTATGCACCGTAACCACTTGCTGCCTATCAGCCAAGTTATTATTGAAGCTGAGCCAGCAGACATTGCCTCCCCTGAGCCGGTGACTCATGCTGCTGCAAAAAAAGAGACAGAGTCAACCTACCCTAGTAGTTACAGAGTTAAGGTTTCCCCCCGCAGCAGGCCCATAATGATAGTGACTGTCAGTCCACCTCTGACAATAATGAGTGTGACAATGCCTATTACCCCTCCTATGAATTGAGTTAGCTGTTTCGAGGTAACCCTATGACTAATTGTGGGGATGAAGCTGGGCCTTCTGGACTACCTAACCCCGCAGCTTCGTCCTTGGAGCCAATGCTCCCTGAAAGTGAGGTGCAAAGCATCACATCTGAGGTTGAGGACTCTCTGTGTTTTGTGGAACTGTGTGAATTGCCCAAAGAAGAGGCTGATGGTCTGAGTCTCCCTGGTGACACACCAGAACCCGAAGAACAATGTGAGAGTGTTGACAGCCCCCCTTCAGTGCCGCAAAGCCTAACTGTGCCAGAACCTTCTCTAAATGAGCCAAGTGTTGTGGAGACAGAGCCTACAGAGCAAGGAGTTGACAGTGCTCCCAGTTTGGACATTCCCATCCGTGCAGAGGCACCCCTCACGACTGACAAAAGCTCCAAAGTTAGTACTGAAAGTACAGAGACTGTGGCTGTTCCCCCCAGAAAGACTGGCCGAGCTGTCAAGCCAGTATTGTGCTTCAGTTATGATTCTCCTGGGAGGCCAGTGGATTTACTTCTCAATGTGGTTCACAAAGGTGTTTATATTTCTCAGAGCTCACTACCCAAACTGAGCTTAATGGCCAATTCCAGGTTGATTGTTCTTCCTTCTCAGTATGGTGCCCCTGCCCCATCCAGCCCCAAGTTAGCTGATAGGAAAGGGCCCCCTCCTACATTGCTTAATGTACAGGAAGTTATAACATGAATCAGTATTGTGATGTTACAAGTATGTTAATCATAGTGGAATCAGTATCACATGTATGAAATGTGCATAAGCATTGTCATTATGGATACAGTATTCTGAAGTGTAGTGAATATGTATATTAAATTAATAAGTTTATGTTAACTGATGCATGATGGTACAGACTTGACGCGGGACACCAAATGTTCTCCAGGCAGGGAAGGGTGTAACCCCCCCTACAAATGGGGGTTCCCGAAAAGTCTTCCTTGAGCTTGCTTAAATGCTCACTGCCAGGCTGGTGTCCTGTGTTTTACCAGTTTAAATGTATTGCCAGAGAGTGCCTGTATAGCCTCTGTGTACTGTCTCTTTAAGAGCTGCCTGGATTGCAGTCATAATTAATCTGAGAGAGAGCTCTGTTAGAAGACTTACTTGTTTGCTGATCATTTGTTAGAGTAGTAATAATATTGCAGTTTGTTCTAACCTACCTTCTTTGCAGCATGGACAGTTCGGTTTGTTTCCATCATCTTGGTCCTGGACTGTCAGAATGGGCCAATCAGTACATTTGGGACTCTAAAATGGAGCCTGCCTACAGGGGCTTGGTGGGGCCAAAACTTGTAGGAGTTGTAGTTTTGGGCTTTTGGTGCCTAAAATAACATGGAGGGGGAGCCCTTGTTGTGACTGACAGACAGATCAGCCAACCGAACCTTTTGGATCTTGGGGAAAGTCCCACACTGCTTGCAGTTTCAGTTAGATCTGAGTTGGGAAGAAGTAACAGCTCGAGATAGTTCGAGCAGCAATCCATAGTGGATTCGTGCTGGAGAATTGTGGAAAGGCCTGAGTTTGGCCTGCATGCCTGCCTGCTATTCCTGAGAGGGGAACTTGTGCTTTTTTCGGACTGAATCTGAATTTGGAGAGCGAATTAAGCCACTGAATTGTGATCAGGCTTTAACCTGAAGAAGACCGAAGATTTGCTGAATGCGATCGGCCTATCAGGACTTCCAGCTACGTCTGAATTCCCGGATTGTGCAGAGACTCTGTAATTGCGACCGGAGAGCCATTTGGCTGGTACAGTGGAATTTCCTTACATGTGAATGTGCTGTGTGCTTATAGTGGGTGGTGATTTGGTTCCCCACTGTGTGTCTGAACTGTGTTTTGCTTGCTGGGGGTTGTATCCAGCTCCACGGACTGAATCCGTATCCATTTCCGTTTGCCTGGGCCCCTGCTACACTGACCCAGCCAGAATGCCTGCTACGCAGAGAAAGTCATCGACGAGAGACCGGCATGGGGATCAGCCCCCTGCTCAACGCCTTGAACAGGAATGATGCCTCGGTGATTCATGTGGGCCCTGCTTCTCCGGGCACGCCAGCTCAACAGCCTGCAGTCTCGATTTCGTCCTGCCTGTGTCCAGTATTGGGTATCGTGAGTAAACATCAGGGTAGCTCCCTGCAACAACAGCTAAATCTGCAAGTGTTGTCATCTAATTGTCTTGTTACCTTTTCTTTCACGAACTGAGCCCTCCGGCTCCGGATTACAAATCGTGTGTGTTGTGCATGTTGCTTTCTTCCATCACAGGGCCCCAACCAGCTGCAACTTTCCTGGCTAGCCCGTTTTCCTACCTGGGTACCCAGAGTGTGTGACCGTGTAGGGACTCTGAACTGCATGCACAACTGTCTGATTAATATAGCTTTTAAGCAAATCAACCTGAATATGCCCCTTTCTTGTTCAACTCCCCTGAATAAATCAGATTTAACTTTGTTTGCATTTAACCTGACTGTGGTTCCAATTTGTGCCAAAAGTATTGTACTGTTGCTGTTTGCTGTGCTTAACCTTGCTTTACAGGGGGTCCCCAGGGTCAAGCTAGAGGAACCAGCCCTGGTGGGAAGTGCAAACAAGTGTGGGTAATTGCCTGGTGAATAAGGGCCATTGTGAAAATAATTATTGTATATTGTTCAGGCCACTAGAAGGGAAAGAAGGGGGTTACAGTGTCCCGGAGGGCTGTGCCCAGGTTAGCTTGACCCCTAACAATCCTGACCTCAGGGTGGAGGCACCCGTTTCATAACCCAGGCCCCTTAACCTGCTACTAGCCAAGCAGGCAGGGGTAGTAGCCCTTGGGATAGCGCCACCTAGGGGTTACACATTAATTGTTTGGGTGAATGTAGAAAGACTCGGGACTGGGTGTATTACAGTAGCGCTCAGCACGTGACATGCTAGCGCTACATGTTTGCAGGTATTTTTTTTTTTATGGGGAAAAACAATTCTGCTCTGTTACTGTATGGCATGTTGCTGTCCTTTTTATTCCTAATTGTAATTGGTGGTCATGGGGTGGGACAGCACCCCCAAAGCAAGAAAAAAAATGGCAGTGATTTTTTTTTCCAGTTCAACCTTGGCACAGTGATTTCTGTTATGTGCCGCTGCATTGGGCTTGCATTTGCCGGGCTCTACTGGTACTTAACCTACTGTCCAGACATGGCTGTCAGCCAATCAGATAGCTGGATATCTTCAGGCCACTTGGTAAATACAAATAATCTGTAACATCAAAAATGTTTGTGTAGGTTGCAGTGGCCCCTCAAAATTTGGGCCCTGCTGCATACCATTTGAAGTCTTCTAGGTACAGTGCTGTTAGTGGAAGGCAGAGCAGTGACAGTCTGACAGGATGCCACCAAACTTACCAATCAACTGTTACAACCAAGGCAGTTCTTAAGAAAGCCTTTTTATGTGAGACCATTATCAAATGTAGTCAAAGTATTTCCTTACTGCTGTGCTATCATGATATTTCATTACAGTAAATTACCACATGTCGCCAGCTCTCTAGAAAATGTAAGAAAAATAATATTTCCAACTACAGTAGTAAATAAAACACGTACAGCAGCGGAGAGAGTGAGACGCATTAAGTAGGAGCATTGCTGCTGCTGCTGCATGCAGAACAGCCAGCTGTCCATCCCGCCTTGCTATGCAGCAGCCCCATGCACAATGCCTGCCCTCAGCGTCTGCAGCCCTACAACTGCCTGCGCGCCGCGGCGGGATTGTGGGATTCAGCCGAGACTCTCAGCCAGGGGATAGAAAAATGGCGGCCGCCGAGTGCGTTGCAAAGAAATTGCGGAAGTGAGGTAAGTGCAATTCAGCAGGTTAAAAAAAAAACATTTCTTGTAAATTTCACGGATTCTCTTCTGCCTTCGCTATTCTGCTTACAGCTGTGCAATCTCACGGGTTTTCCGAAGTCCCCGGCGAACCTCTGGCTGTTTAGTTAAAATTCTCTGATATGCAGTGCTACGGCGCTAAACAATCGCCTCCCCAACTTAAGCAGCCTTGTTTCTTTTTTGCTCGTACTACACCGCGATCAGGCCATCTGACCATGGGGAAGAAGGCGGGCAGGATTTCTTAGCTTTATTGTGCACAAAAATCGCCGTTATGGCTGTTCACACTGGGAACTTTAGGTTTATATTTTAATAAGTGCTGTCTGGGTAAATAGCCGTGTCGAGGAAGGTGAGAGTTGCCAAAATGCTGGCTCTGGTTTTGTGTCAGTGTGCTGCATACATTAGCAGACGCAGGGTGCGACCAAGCCATGCATGTTCGGGTTGTCGTATGTTTGCAGATCATTTTATTTCAGCGCGTTTAAGTGTGGTGTATAACATTTTACAAGTTGATTTTACCCTGATATGTGAATGCAGTGAGCTCATTGCAGTTTGCTGAAAGCAAGGTTGCTTGCTCTGTACGGCTGGACAGACCGCCGTTGATTGGTTTTTATTTTCTTTGCCAGCTCCCTGGATTTTTCTCTCTGCTCCGAAAGGGCCCTGCTCAACAAATCCAGCTTGGCATAATAAGTGCACACAGCTCACATGCTCCTCTATGGACGAGAATAGGAGTATCAGAAAGTTAACGCAGGCTCAAGTCGGCAATGTTTTAATTCATTGTTGTGCCATCAAATGGCAGTGAAAATGATATATTTCCGCTGAACAGCATTGTTTTAAAATAAGAACGTTGTTAGAACTTCAGATTTTTAGTTTACATATTTGGTTATGGACAACTTGGAGATTTGCAGAATATCAGCGGGAGAGCACATGTTCATCTTAAAGTTCAGTTTCGGTGTGGCAACGCATGCACGGTAACAGGAAGTCGGTGCTTTTTGTTTAAAGTAGTTCACTCTGATATAGTCTACTGTGCTCACTTGTTACAATGCAGTTTGAACCTATTTCAATAAAATGTGATATAACATCAGTATTGTATGTAACGTGCAGCAATAAAATAAATGTTTTTTAGTGTTCAGCATCCATTTTAATTTCCTACTTCCCATAAACAAACAAAAAAAAATCTTGCAAGTTTGCCACACTTCCCATTGTTGTTGTTCCTTGAATTTAACATAATACAGAGCAGGCACATTACTAGCAGAGAGCTGAACGCCTCTCATGGTTCTCACAGTAAACATTGTCACCATAGCAGTATAGCAGCACATGCCTATGTGCAATACCTGCTACCCTGGAAATTTGTACTTGACCCAGAAATCTAGGCGTGCTGTGAAGTATTGCCAGTCTGAGTGCACAGGTAGGCATTCATTTAGCAGTCTCAGCACCAGGTTTGGTTAACGTGAATATGTGTATGTTCCTAGTCCTGTAACTACGCAAATAATCAAATTACTGATTTCTTGGCAACTACTCTTGTAAATAGCAGTGTCTAGTAACTGCTACTGTCATGCCCCGTGTAAACATACTGTATTTGTTTTTCTAGCGAATAATGCGTAGGCAGATGCATGTTATGAAATTATAGTGTATGGTGGAACGTCATTATGTATGGACATCCATGCACTGTAAAAAGTCGTTCTGCTGTAGTAGTGATGTAGCTACTGATGTAGAACGACTTTTCATTCTGCGTTAGTAGCTACGTCACAATGCAACCCCCCATCAAGCTGTTCATAGGACGGGTGGTTGAAGCGCTGCATGCGCAAGTTGTCCGGCGGGCAGGTGGCCTAGAAATGCAGGTCCTGGACAACAGAAACTTGCTGCCTTGAGAAGGAAAAAAAGTAAGCGATTGTGTTTTTTGGTACCATACGCTATATAGAATAGTATATGGTAGCTCAAATGCACATCGCTATTCTTAAACCTCATGGTTACTGTGATGTCAGAGAGACCTCTCAAGCTTTGCTCTCAAGGTCCATGACGTTATACTAACCACTCAGTATAAAAATAGCATTGTTATGTATGAGTAACCATACACTATCCTATATATTTTTTTTCCGCACCAGAGGTGTGTGATAACCCATAAACATCAAGGCCCCCATATTTAAAGGAGATGTGTGGCACATCACGACACAGAACAGAGATGAGCCGCGTATCCGACAAACTATGTCGAAGTGTGATATTCAAAGGTGGGAGATGCGCCGCTTGAATGAGAATTGGCCATGGCCCAAAAATAATGTATGCAGTGCATGTAGAGGGGGTGTTCCCATGAATATACCATGCATGGGCATATTCAGTGGAAATGAGCCCAGCAAGGGTCAGAAATGTGCCGTGCAAAGATAGGTTGAAAAAAGACGGCCTAAGTTGGCCGGCCACCCATAGACAGGTGCAAGGCAGCCTGCTAGTCTAGTGGTACCCCCCTCCCATCCCTGAGCCACTATGTATATAGGAAATAAGTGACCCACCCCCTTGGCATAGTGTAGTGGACCCCCATGCCCGATCCTGATCAAGTAAAACAGTCCCCAACTCTGTTCCAAAGTGTAGGGTCCCCCCCTCCCAACTCCAATGCATATAATAACTGCCCCGTTTCCATAGAGTAGTGTGCCCCCACCAGCCCGGTCCCGTTAAGCAAAGAAATCCACCCCCCATCCCGATTGTGGTAAAAATGAACCCCAAATCCATTGCCGTGGTGTAGGGTCCCCCTCCCATCCCAGGCGAAGTAGGAACACACTCCGATCCATTTTCCATAGTGTAGTGGACCCCCTATCAGCCCGATCCCTGATGTCTCACATAGCAGAATTAATCCCCATTAGTTCCATAGTGTAGTAGCCCCCAATCAGGATGGGACCCCGCTCCCCCCAACCCACTGGAGCGGCAGCTGGCTCAACCCTCTGCACACCACCACGGCCAGCCGTCGGCTGAAAAGTCAGTGACTGGTACTGTACATAGTATGCGCTCATTAGCTGAACCAATGAGCGCGTACTGTTTACAGTACCAGTCAGTGACGGTTCAGTTGGCGGCTGGCCGTAGTGGTGTGCGAAGGTTTGAACCAGTTGCCTGCTCCAGTTGGGTTTGGTGTGGGGGGGGTGCCACTACACTATGGAACAAACTGGGGATTCATTCTGCTATGTGAGACCTCGAGGATTGGGGCTGGGAGGGGGGTACCACTGCACTATGGAAACGGATTGGTGTTTATGTTACGTTCTATCGGAGATATGGGCTGGGGGGCGTACCACTAGACTACTAGGGCTGGCTGGGGGTTCTGCCTTTTTTTTGTTGTTTTATGATCGGGGCTGGGAGGGGAGTACACTATGCTTTGGAACTACTAGTGGGGACATCAATTTGTAAATATTGGGAATGGGAGGGGACCCTACACTATGGTAAATGGGGGGCTGTTCATTTTATTTTATACATTGGAGCTTGGGGAAGGGAGGAGATACCACTGGCCTACCGGGACTGGCAGGGACTTCACCTTTCTTCTGTGCTGAGCAGGGGCCAACTGGCTGCAGCCATGCTAATGTGCTCATAATGAGCTTGCATGGGGCCCAGTTGTGTCTTGCATGCCCAATGAGCTCATTAGCATTCTTTGGCTGAATATCACGGGGGGGGTGGCGCATCAAGTATGTGCCGAACCCTGTATGTGCTGCACCAACTGTGGCGGCCGCGCGCTTTGTGCCGTGCATCCAGGGCCCGATATTCATACAGGGTATGCGATCTGTTGCAATCGCGCGTTCTGTTTGAATATCCCTTCAGAGTTGGCCGGCCCATTCTTTTGTGTGGTGCATTTGTTTGCACCGCTCCTCCGGCTGGCTCGAAATATGAGCCCAAGCGAAGCTGAAGAGGTTTATGTGGTCATCACAGTGAGGGTGTGTTTTAAAAAAAAAAAAAAAAAAAAAAAAAAAGCTCATAAACAGACAGTTGGTTATGTTTTATTATAATTTTTGTTTAATAATAACTGGTGCAGGGACATGAGCACAAAAATCAAGTTTCCCAACAGGGAAATTGAAGCGTGAGTACTCCAAACACCAATAACTGGGCATTACGTCATATCCAGTTATTGCAGCATTTGATCACACTGTTAATCAGTTTGATAAAAGGGGTCACCAGTTATTTATGCAGTTATTTGCACTAACTTAAATGAGATCCCTACTACCCTGGGTAGCCAGTGATAACCTGGGAAAGCAGAAATTTGTCCAGGCTTACCTTAAAGGCCTATACTGTCTTCGTGCCCACCATCTCCACTGATCGGCTGTTCCTTAATCTCATCACCCTCTGGGATAAGAAATACTTTCTAAAGTTACCAACTCTGAGCTTTAGGGTGTATCCCCATGTCCTTTTTATTTATTTTTTTGTCTCTGGTCTTCCCCATAAATGCCCCCTAATGGAGCTTTGGCTCCAACCCTGCATGCCGACCCACCATGCCCAGGCTTACCCCCCCTGGGTGGGACCGCCGTGTGGGTGCCCCCTCCCCACAGTCGGTGTTGGCTAGCCCTGGCTTACCCCCCAGGGTGGGGCCACGGGGAGCAGGACCCCCCCCAATGGCGGACACTGGTGGTAGTGGAAATGGCGGCAGAGCAGGGGTGTCATGGTTGGGGGGACCGGAGAGATTTTTTTCCTTAGCTGTGTGGCAGTACCTGGGGGCAGGGACGTGCAGTGATGTCCTGCGTCCGCCCCGCCCCCCCCATAGGTAATGACGCCAACACAGTGGGTCCCCCCAACCTCCGACAGAGGTCCATGCTGTGTGTTGGACACTCTACCCCCTCTCCCCTCAGCTGGCCCTCTGTCCCGAGTCTGTTTCTGAACCCGGGTCGTCGTCCGGCCTGTATCCCCATGTCCTCTTGGAGGACACCAGATGAAACACTTACATCTTGTCGATACCCTTGATGATGTAGAAAACAGAGATTATGTCCCCTCTCAGTTTCCTTTTCTACAATATGAGTGTAACCAGGTCGCCATGTAACTTACGGTTACTACCTCTGCCTTGCGGGCTCAAACCAGGTTGTGGGGCCTGGGCTCTGTTTCGGGTGAAAGGGGGGTGGGTTCTTTCCCAATAAAAAGTTAAATAGCGCAGTGCCTCCACCCAGGGTTAAATTTAAGTGGGCCTGATGACAAGATGGTACAACCCCCTGGGATGCCGTACCTCCCCTCACAGTCACCCCACACATGGAATTCCTGAAACAAAAAACAATTTGTTAATCTGATAATACACATAGATGATACATAATGGATTGCAGTGAAATAGCATTTGTATTTACTGGTTAGTGAAGTTTATCAGCTGCTGGCAGTGGCTGGAAAACTCCGTTATTCACACATGTGAATAACGAACCATGAATAACGGAGTTTGCCCAGCCACCTTTCTGCCAGCACAACCCATGCCAGGTGGCCAGCTGCACTGTTGCCTTCCCTCCCGCTGCCAAGTTGCTCGTGCCGCACCGGGAAACCACCAACGCACAAACTGCTTTCTCGTCAGGCACCACAGATGACAACAATTTTACAGTATACTGAGTGGGAGCTGATCACCAAGTGCAGTTACCACAGCGCAGCTCTGTTGAGGAGGAGAAAGTAATTATAGGTACAGCTTCCTTTCACGTTTTATGTATATTTTTTTCTCTTTGTGATAATGATGAAGGTTTCTGTGCTTGGTGACTTACTGGTGGAGCGAACGTGGCAACACGGTGCCACGATAACGCTGCTTTTTGTTGTAGTAGTAGTGGGGTTGCTCGCCTCACTGTTTAAAAAAAAAAAAAAAAAAAAGTGTTTCGATGGTCAGTGTGATCACTGTTGACAAAAAAAGGCAGGTTTTGTGTTTTTGAGAAGTTGCATGTGTTGGGTAGGAGATTGTACAATTCTTTGGGGTGGGCAGCTGCAGTTGTTTACAGCCATGGATCAGAGCAGCAGTAACTTGTGCAGCGGAGGCATGATTTCAAGAACCAGTAAATATAAAAAAAACATGAAGCGTTTATAATGAGGAGGATTTTATGCACACCATCGGTGTGCAAAGCCCTCATAAACCTCTCGAGATTTATGGGGCGTCACACACCTTGGGTGTACTTAAAATCCTCATTATAAACACTTCCCTATGCATTATTCTATATATCTCCACTAGTGAGTGGTAAGACCCATAATCACTGGTGTGGTGTATATGCAGTTATTAACTGTAGCTAATAATACGTTCATGATTCAGTTATAAAAAGGTTAACCACCAATTTATTTACACGGGGTAGGTGTAGAGAAAGGGAATAGGGTGCAGAGAATAAACAGCGAGCAATCATTTTGTCAGAAATCAGGGACATGGGGGGGGGGTGGCGTGGCTAGCAGCCAAGCTGGGAAGCGGCACTCTCCTGCAGTTCTGCAGTAATCAGACTTTCTGAGGCAAAAAATATTGTTAAAAGTGCCCTATTCGTGTCCAAAAACGCTGGTATAAGTTTGCTGATACTCCCAAGGACTACAGGAACCTAGAACTTGGCAAGTTTAGAAAATGGGTCGCAACAAAACTGCTACAGGAGGTAAGGGAGCCAGACAGAAAGAACCTCTTGCAGGCCCCGAGAAAGATAAGGATCCTCCCGACAGCAATTTAAACCAACCGTCCAACGCTGCATTGCTGAAAGCAATTCAAACAATCAATTCTCTTGATCTGATGTTCTCTAACATTGATAATGCAGAAAAAAATTTCACTATCGAGCAACAATTAGCTAATAGTGACCATAATATGGTCCGTACAATAATGAATTTATCTTTTTCTTCTACTACATCTGGCTGTACAATCGTAAAAGATTTCATTAATGCAAACTACAACAAAATTAAACTAGATCTATCTGAATGGAATTGGGCCAGTGACCTTAAAGACAAAGATGTTAATGTAGTTTATAATAAATTCATGTTTAAAATAAATACATGCATTAAACTCTGGGTTCCAAGTAGAAAAAAATATGAGAAAGATAGAAGATCTCCCCTTATGGTGGAACTATCAAATAAAGAAAATCATAGCCAAAAAACAACGTTTATATAAGAAATATAAAAAAAAAAAAAGTGAAAATTGGAATAGATACAAGCAAATATCGAATAAAAGTAAAAATATGATCATAAAAGAAAAAAAAACATCTAGAACAAAGACTAGCTGTAAAAATTAAAGATAATAAAAAGTCCTTTTACAATTACATAGGTTCTTTAAAAAAAAAATAATTCAACTATAGGACCATTACAGTCATCTCAACAGCTAATTACCAACGAAATCGAAATAGCTAATAAAATGAATGACTATTTTATAAATATTTTCAAAAAAAACACAACTAATTCGGTAATAAAATATTCTGAAACATCAATTTTTTCATACATAACAGAAGATGAAGTTATGGAAGCTATTAATGTACTAAAAAATAGTGGTTCCCCAGGACCAGATGGTATTCCCCCGTTGTTTATTAGTAATTTAAAAGAACAATTAGTTGGACCATTAACCCTGTTTATTCAATATATCAGTTTATTATGAAAAACCGGTCAGTCACTGGAAAAAAGCTATAGTCACTCCTATTTTTAAGAGTGGTAATAAACATCTAGAACAGAATTATAGACCTATTAGCTTGACTGACGTTATGTGTAAACTATTGGGAAAGGGTACTTAAGAGTAGAATTACAAATCATTTAAATAAAAATAATTTTTTGTATATTCATCAGCATGGATTTCTAAATAACAGATCATGTCAAACTAATCTGTTGTATTTTCTGGAACCAGTAAGCAGTGCATTGGATAAAGGACTATCTGTGGACATAATATTTTTGGACTTTTCAAAGGCTTTTGACTCAGTCTCATATAGTATACTAATATCGGAATTAGTCAAATTAAAAATAGATCCCAAAATCATTGGGTAGATTCAAGACTGGCTACTTGACAGAACTCAACAGGTATCTGTTAAGGGGATATTTATCGAATCCAGGCCAAGTGACGAGTGGAGTTCCCCAGGGTTCTGTGTTGGGCCCAATCTTATTCAATATTTTAATCTCTTCAGTGTCTCCCTTTAACAATTCCTGCTGGTTAGTGAAGTTTGCTGATGATTGTAAAATAGGATGCATTATAAAAGATCACAACGACATATATGAAATGGAAAAAAAATTAAAACATTTGGTAGATTGGTCCATTGAGAAAAGTCTTTTTTAACGAGACCAAATGCAAGGTAATGCATCTGGGAAAGCATAACCCTTGTTATCCCTATAAGATTAACCAGACTTACTTGCAACAAACTGTAGACGAAAAAGATTTAGGTGTTATAATTTCTAGCGACCTTAGTTTCAACACACATACTATTTCTGCTGTTAAAAAAGGAAATAGAATTTTAAATTGTATTCTTAGGAATATTAAAAGTAGGGAGGCTAAAGTATTATTGCCATTATACTCAAGCTTAGTTAGACCCCACCTGGAATATTGTAGTATCTCCTTATTTAATTAAAAATAAAAAACTACTTGAAAATATTCAAGGAAAAATTACTAAAAAAATAAACGGACTACAAAATTTAGATTATGAGAGTAGATTAAAAGCCTCTAACCTTTATTCTTTAGATTATAGGCGCCTATGTGGAGATTTATGTCTAACTTACAAAGCCTTTCACAATGATTTAATATTTGAAACCATTGGTTTAGAAAGGAATCCATGTAATAAATTCACTAGATCTCATTTACTAAAACTTAAAGGAACTTCAAACACTACAGTGAAAAGAAATAATTGGTTTACTCAGAGGACTGTCAATCACTGGAACAATTTACCATCGTATGTAGTAAACAGTGGAACTCTAAATTCATTTAAAAATAATGTTGATAAATATAAAGGTGAATTAAAATTTAGTTTCCACCCCTTAAGTGTGGTGTGTTCATAAAAGGTAACAATACCTACTGAACATGTATTTAACTATGAATTAAAAAAATGGATGAATTTACCTCGAGGATTCAAGTCGTCGAAACAAAATTCCAATCGGTAGACGACTTTGCCCAGGGAGTCAATAAAACAGCAGAAAAGGCGCTCTCAGTAACGGAAGGCCTGGTAAAAGAGAACACTTTTTGCTTAGGAAACGTCTAGAGACACTTGATAATGGGGCGCGGGCGTCCCACGTCAGGATCCTAGGCTTACCAGAGGAATCGGAGGGAGATGCTTTGGATAATTTTATCAAACTTTGGTTACCCGAATACCTGCACCTCGACTCTCCGATATCTGTGCTGAGGGCCTATAGAGTTAACTCCAGAGTGGCCCGACTCCATATAGATACTGCTCACCCACCTGCAAGGGCAGTCTTGGTCGCCCTGGGCTCCCTGAAGGAAAGAGACTATGTCTTAAACAAAGCACGTAAGCAGGGTCTCTGTAAATGGCAGGGGGTACCCATCCATGTCTTTCCCGATCTAAGTTATGCCACGAGGCAACGTCACAGAGCCTTCGACGGAGTTCGAACTAAGCTGCGCCAACTCGGAGTACACCATACTCTTCCGATGCCGGCGAGTCTCAAGATTGCCTATGGGGCTAAGACTTACCATTTCTCCGACCTGATGGAAGCTAGCAAACTGGTAACGAAGATTGAGTTGGATTACACAGCCAAAGAATCGAACTCAGACTCTGGAGAGGCGGACAATACCTGAGGTCACTCGGACAGAGTTCAGTAAGCTATCACACTGTAGAATGGCTAAAAGGATTTTGGACACTGATAAAATCATTACTACTCCATTCCGTTCCGTTACCTCTAGTTCACAGATTACTTTTTCAAAGTATATTTATTGCCGTGATGCTTTCAAGTTATGTTCTCAGTGTTTATGGCAGCGGTGTCTTAAAATGGGGAATTTAATCTAAATATCTACTGTGATGGAACAGGGTGATTTTATGGAGATGTATTGAGTTTGGTGGGGGATGTTTTTATCCTCCAAAATTATACAGCTTTATGTACCAGTGATTTACTAAATAGTTAAACTAGAAATAATAATGGGACATTTAGATAGAGAAAGGCACAACTTATTATTAAACTAATGAAGTTTTGTTTGGATTGTGCAGTGATTGGTGCAGAGGGAGGATAGGGGGCTTAGTACCTATCTGTTTTTTTATACATCGATGTGGTAGATTGGGGAAGCAACACCTATTAAAAGGGGTGGACATTTTATAATTAATAAAGTGATTTGCATTAGTATTTCCCCACTCATGGCAGCATATAGTCTTTGTAATGCATATTAGTAAATACTTGAGTATACTTATGTTGGTAACTCTCCTGTGATGTACCGAATTAGGAGTGTCAAAGATACTGTATTTTACAGATATTGTATAATGTATTCGATGATGCACTGTCCTACGGGCAATACTTGTATCTGTTGAATTACAAAATCAATAAATATAAGAATAACAGAAATCAGGGACATGCACAGTGCCCACCTCCCACCAACATATGCCACAGCATGGTTTAATAGCCCCTGTACTAAAACATTACCCACTCCCTGACTGGTACCAGTCTCCCCAGTTATTTAATGGGAGCTTCACCAGCCTTCGCTGGGTACCCAGCCATAGAACCGGTGCAGGTCCGATTGTGCAGCTGATTGGCCAGGGTTGGTGCATTTTAAACAGTATTTAAACCCACAACCCCACAGGCCATGCAATTGCGAAAAATGGCTTTTAAGTGGAACAGCTGTAAATCCTGGTCTGATGGCCAAACAGTAGCTTTGGTGAAGCAACTATTTACAGTTCCCCAGTTGCAGGGCAATCCCTGAGGTTACTCATAGTTTTGTAGACACAGTTCCTACAGGGTCCGAGCAACAGGCAGGTGTCTCCAACTGCAGCTCTGGGGTGCTTCAAAAAAGGTTGCAGCTTGCTTGACTGTAGCAGGATTCTGGCAGCTTGTCACCTTCTGAGATGTTGCAGGTCTGGCAGCTTGTCACCTTCCGGCAGCTTTCTCAAGGATGCAGGATTAGGACATTGCTAGAGACCAAGATCACAGGCTGTAGATGGCTTCAGCCACACTGCAAACTGGCAGCTGTGGCAACACTCGTCAGGAACACAGTCTCTAGAGTTCCTGCTAGGTTGTGGTAGGAATCGGTCTTTCAGCTTCAGGTTTTTTAATGCTCAGTTTGAAATCACAAAGCAGTTTACACCTTCTGTCTGGCTTTCCAGCTACTGGTGGCATTAGTGGAGTCCCTCAGGGATCGGTCCTTGGGCCCCTCCTGTTCAACGCCTACGTCTCTGACAGAAGGAAGGGTATCAGGAGTGAAACGAGTCTCTTTGCGGATGACTCAAAACTGGGGGTGGTGGTGGATGGGGAGGAGGGGAGGGTGGCCCTACAGAGGGAACTGGAGGCTCTGGAAAGGTGGTCTAGAAAGCGGAAGCTGAGGCTCAGTGCAGGAAAATACAAGGTACTGCACCTGAGATCCAGAAACCCGGGCCAAGTGTACACCTGGGTTGGGGGGAATGCTACAAGTCTCTGGCTGAGAGGGACCTGGGGGTGGTGGTGGATGTCAAGATGAACAACTCTGAGACTTATAGGAGGGCAGCGACAAAGGCCAACAGGATGCTTGGATGCATCGCTAGGGGGCTCACCTCCAGAAGGAGGGGAAGTGATACTCCCACTGTATAACTGCTTGGTGAGGCTGCACCTCGAGTACTGCTTGCAGTTTTGGAGGCCGCATTTAAAGAGGGACATTGAACTCCTGGAGATGGTTCAGAGGAGAGCAACCAAAATGATTTGGGGCTTGGGGGATAGGACCTATGGGGAGAGGCTCGAAGAGCTAAATATGTACACATTGGAAGAGAGAAGGGACTAGGGGGACATGATAGAGGTCTTCAGGTACATGAAGGGGGTAAATAGGGGAGGAGCAGTCAGGGTGCTCCGAAGGAAGGGGGGGGGCAACTAGAGGGCATGGGTGGAAGCTGGAGAGGGGGGAGATTCAGGGGTCTGAAGGGGCCAGGGCAGCATCCTGTTGGTCAGTCAGGCTGTCATTGCACAAAATTAGTATGTAGAATGTTCACGTGATGCCTGATTGGCTGTGCTAAAAGGCGTCAAAAGACAGTCCCCTCTCCCCGCCCCCCAGGAACCCCCATGCTGCAGTCCTCTGGGCTCCTCAATCCTTCATGGGTCACAAAGATGGCCACATGTTGGACAGTTCATACAAAGCCCAAACTTTTAGTTTATTTTGCTGGCAAACTGTATTATTTTAATATTTACAGGCCCCCATGATCCAGTAGCTGTCCTGCTGTCCGGTGGCAAAGTGGGGCTTGACAGGTACTACCCCTGCCTGTCGCGAGTGCTGTAACGCTTTTTCCCCCTAGGTGGCAGGCAGGGCTTATACATTATAGCAGCCTCTGCTGCTTTTTATTACATACACAGCACTTAAAAGTGCTTTTTGCAGAGTTACCTTTTGTTGCTCCCCTTCCCTGTGTGTCTCCGAGCCCCCACTTATGTCTTTGGGTCCCGAGTCAGAGCACACAAAGGGGACTAGTGCCAGAGCCACAGAGTGGCTTTAGCGTAAAGTACTTGGCGCTTGCCAGTAGCGAGCCCGTCTCGCAGCTTGCTAGCATGCTTGAGCAGGTGCCAGCTCGAATGCGCCGCGACTATCTGCGCAGCACTCTTTCAGTAGTACCGCTTGAGCTGGGGTTTTAGTTTTACTTTTCACTCCTCTGTCCTCCATGGCAACACAAACACACGGGGGCTGGCAGGACCAACAAAAGGAGCGGACGAGGACCAGGACTGGCAGACAGAGGCAACCAGGAGGCAACTTAGGTAAGCTCATTGGGTTGGGGGTGACACTCTTTCCCCCGCCTAGACACTTAGCGTCAGTGTCCACTCCATACCAGGGACCTGGTAACAGTGAACATTAACATAACATTTAAACAGGCATAGTCTAGCAAGACAAATGATTCCTGACTAGTATTGGCAATCTGTACATCCTAGTCTAGACAAATGCGACTATCTGGAAAGTATCATGAGTGTTTTTACTAAAAGGTCTGTAGGATTTATAGATAGCTGTCATTTATATCTCTAGAAACTGCCGTTATAGACAATACATATTTGACAATTTTTCAACCTTCCCTTTTATTCTTTACGGCTTTACCCGCTCTGGGTGGATTGACTTGGGGTGGGCACACAACTGTTCTGGGTAAAGATCTTGGGGTGACATATATAGAAACATAGACTTTGTTGGCAGATAAGGACCATACGGCCCACCTGGTCTACCTATTTCCCTACTTACTGTTGCAGCCCCAGATCCCATTTGATTTGCAGCTCTCCTGCTTTTATGGACTTCAAGGAGAGGGTGGTAGATGCTTGGAATAGCTAACCCCAGAAGCTGGTGGGTGCTAACACAGTGGGGGGATTCAAACATGCATGGGATATACATAAGGGAACCCTAGATGGGGGGGAAGAGAGGTGATAGCCAATGACCAAGAAGGGTCAGCGAATGCTGATATGGGCAGGGAATACGGGCAGACTAGGTGGGCCTAGCGGTCCTCATCTTCTGTCAACTACTATGTTACATGTATAGTCAAGTCAGTGGGAGTTCCTTGAAAGTCATAGGTTAGCTTTAACAATGGGTTGATGGCTGTTTCAGAGTGACGAGGTAGAATTAACACTTCTTTTTCGGCATAGTGGTGTGCACTCCCTGTTTCACTGACCAGCAGTGAAGCATCTTTGGGCTAAGTGGGCACCACAGCTTCATCTGGAAATTCAGCTGCTTCATCAGGCTCTACATGTTCTCCACTTTCTTCCACTGACACTTCCTCAGATTCAGGCCCATCATCCAAGGGTACATCTACAGTTGGCACAGAGTCTACAATTTGAATGGAGTTTTGAGTGGGTGTTGGAAGCTCTGCAGAGGGCATGTCTGTCGTATTACTTGTTTCATTTGTGCCTTGAAACAGTCGGACAAGTTCTGGTGAGGGATAATATACCGTGGGATCAATTACTTCTCCCTCTGACTCAGAATCTGAACACTCTTGAACTTCTTGATCCTCATCAAGATCTGCCGGAACAGTTTCAGATTGCTTTGCCCTTTGTTTAACTTGGCGTCTGCACGTAGCAGATTTTGTTGCAGGAGGTTTAGGAGGTTCTGACATTACTTGTCCATTACTAGTGACCAGTTGTCCAATTGGCAGCAAGTGGCTGCGGTGTATGGTGTAGTAGCCACTTGTATGCCCTTCTGGGTGAATTTTGTAAATAGGTGTGTCTTTGTATTTTCTCAATAATAACATAAGGAGTGCTGCCCCATCTGTCAGCAATTTTGTGCTTTCCAGGTGTTCCTAAATTTCTCAGTAACACATGGTCTCCCTGCAGCAATTCATGGGCTTTCACTCTTTTGTTATGTCTTTCTGTGCTTGCTCTTTTTGGCTGCGGTATCTGCCGCCAGCTTGTATGCAGAATTTAACTGTTCTTTTTAACTTTTGTGCTTATTGTTGGTAGGTCTTTGGCCTAGCTCCATCGGCAGAGGCACTGAAATACAGATCTACAGGGAGTCTGGTTTTCTGGCTGAATATTAGACTATAAGGAGAGAATCCTGTAACATCGTTCTTTGTGCAGTTATATGCATGGACCAAGGCACTTATTTGCTGACTCCATTTACTTTTGTCTTTTGGGTTCAAGGTGCCCAGCATGTCTAGAAGTGCCTGTTGAACCTCTCAGGCTGCGAATCACCTTGAGGATGATATGGGGTTGTACGAGATTTGCTAATGCCCCATAGAGACAATAGTTCTTTTATCAGATGACTTTCAAAGTCTTTCCCCTAGTCTGAATGGATCCTTTGCGGGGCTTTGTAATGTACAAAAAACTTCTCCACGAGGACCTTAGCAACTGTGGAGGCTTTTTGCTCCTTTGTGGGATAGGCTTCAGCGTATCTTGAAAAATGATCCGTGACTACCAAAATATTTGCAGTGTTCTTAGAGTCTGGTTCCAGGCTAAGAAAGTCAATACACACAAGTTCCATGGGCACACTGGTCACAATGTTGACTAGAGGGGCGGCCCTCTAAGATGAAGCTTTTCTTTGGACACATCTGCTGCAGGTTTTGCAGTATTGCTCCACAGCATGCTCCATATGTGTCCAATAGAAACGAGCACAAGCCAAGTCCAGCATGTGCTTGCGTCCCAAATGTCCTACGTCATCGTGCAATGCATGAAGTACCATCTTTATGAATTTTGTTGGCAGGGCCAATTGTAAACGAGGGAAACCTTGTGAGTCTTGGATTTCTCTGTACAAGAAACTGTTCTTAAGTTTAAGTTTGGACCACTTTCGCAGCAACATTTTCACATTGGGATCATTTGTAACTACTTGAGCAGCATCATCCCCTTTCTGTAGGGTATTGACAATGTATTTTATACTTTGTCTAGTCTTTGCTCTTTTTGTAAATCTTGGGGAGTCAGTTGTGGCATTGTGTTTTAAGTCGAAAACAGCGAAGTTGCAATAAGCAGTTGGGAGACGATCACCAGGGGCACCAAGGCTGTCTACAAGATGAATGGCATGTTCTGTAGCAGGTTGATTGTGTCAAACATTTTGCAGAGTGCTTTAACAGTCTGTTCTGAGATTTTTTACAGCATGCTTTAACAGTCTGTTCTGGGATAGAAACATAGCAATTGATGGCAGATAAGGACTGCTTGGCCCACCTTGTTTGCCGATTTCCCTACCTTATGGATAAGCTGCAGATTCTAGTTAATCAACAGCTTACTTCCTCCTACCTTCCCCCCACTAGAATTGCCTTATGCCTGTCCCATGCATTCTTGAATTCTCCCATTGTTCCTGACTCCACAACCTCCTCAGGAAGGCTGTTCCATGCATAGAGAACCCTCTGTGTGAAAAAATACTTTCTAACATTACCTCTGAGCCGTCCCCCCTCTATCTTCAAATTGTGCCCCCTTGTTCTTGCACATCTTTTCTTCTGAAAGATGCTACCCTTTTGTACTTTAATTCCCTTGAGATATTTAAAAGTTTCTGTCATGTCCCCCCTCTCCTCCTTTCCTCAAGGGTATACATATTAAGCTGCTTTAGTCTCTCCTCCTATGTCTTCTGGTGCAGACCCTGCACCATTTTGCTGCCTCCTCTGAACAGCCTCCACTCTATCTATGTGTTTGCGGAGATGGGGTCTCCAGAATTGCACACAGTACTCCAGATGGGGTCTCACTAACTGTCTGTACAGAGGGATAACAGCTTCCTGTTTTCTACAGTTGATGTCTCTCCCTGTGCATCCCAGTATCCCCCCCAGCACTCCTTACTGCCTTCTCACATTGCTTGCCCACCTTTAGGTCATCTGATATAATTACTCCTAGGTCTCTTTCGATTTTTGTTGTAGTTAACTTGCCCCCCATTGTGTACTCTTCTCCTGGGTTTTTGTTTCCCAGATGCATTACCTTGCACTTCTTTGCATTGAATCTGAGCTGCCACATATTTGATCATTCCTCCAACCTTGCCAAGTCCCTTTTCATTCTTTCCACCCCACCTTGTGTATCAGCCCTGTTGCAGATCTTTGTGTCATCTGCATAGAGACATACCTCTCCTTCCAGGTGCTTTCCAATGTCACTTATAAAGACATTAAAGAGGACCGGTCCCAATACCGAACCTTGCAGTACCCCGCTAGTTACCCTCCTTTCTTCACTGTGGACTCTGTTTACTATTACCCTTTGCGTCCTGTTGTCCAGCCAGTTTTTTTATCCAGGCTACCACCTTGGGACCCACTCCAAGGCTGGCTAACTTGTATATTAATCTTTTGTGTGAGACTGTGTCAAATGCCTTGCTAAAATCTAGGTAGGCCATATCCACAGCCCTTCCCTGGTCTATTACTTTGGTCACCCAGTCAAAGAAATCTATTAGGTTCATCTGACATGACCTTCCTGTTGTGAAACCATGCTGCTTTGGGTCCTGTGCCCCACTGGCCTTTAGGTACTCAACAGTTCTTTCCTTCAGAAGTGATTCCATCATTTTCTCTACCACTGAAGTCAAACTAACTGGTCTGTAGTTTCCTGCCTCTGCCCTGCTCCCACTTTTGTGAAGTGGAATCACATTTGCCCCTCCTCCAGACCTCAGGTACCACCCCATCCTCCCATGATTTGTTAAAGAGAGTAGTCGGTGATGTTACTAGTTCTACCCTTAGTTCTTTTAGAATTCTTGGGTGAATCCCATCAGGCCCCATTGCTTTGTCCACCCTCAGTTTCAAGAGTTATTTCAAAACCCTTTCTTCTGTGAATGAACTGGTATCGACCCCCCCCCCCATTCAGAGTTTCTCTCTTGTTTGGTTTAGGTACCTCCCCCTCCTCTTCCATTGTGAATACTGAGCAGAAATATTCGTTCAGTATCCCTGCTTTTTCACTGTCACCCTCTGCCCACATTCCCTCCCCTTTATTCAGTCTCTGTATACCTCCCTTGGTCTTTCTTCGCTCCCTAATGTACCTATAAAAGGTTTTATCCCGCTTCTTAACAGAGTTGGCTGTCTTTTCCTCAGTTTGTGGCTTTGCTATTCTGACTGCCTTCCCTGCCTCCTTTAACTGATAAAGTTCTCTGTCCTGCTCCTTCTGTGTTTCCTTATATTTCCTGAATGCTGTCCTTTTCTCCTTTAATTGTCCCTGCCACCTCTTTTGAGAACCATAGTGATTTTTTCCTTCGTTTTGTTTTGTTGATTTGCTTCACACAAAGGCTTGTTGCCTCTGCAATGGCTGTTTTAAATAGTCCCCATTGTTCCTCCACCCCTCCTTCTTGCCCGTTTGCTAGTGTTTTTCTGAGGCACTCTCTCATTTTCCCCAAAGTCAGCCCTCCTAAAGTCCAATACTCTTGTTTTTGTATGGCTTGACTCTATGGCTGTGTTTATTGTGAACCACACTGTTTGGTGGTCACTTGTTCCCAGATGGCTACCCACTTCTGAATCTGAAATCTTTTCTCCTTCCCCATTTGAGAGTACCAGGTCTAAGATTGCTCCCTCCCAAGTAGGTTCCAACACTAGCTGTCTGAGGCATGCCACCTATAGGGCATCAAGAATGACCCTGCTCTTGGATGTGTCTGCAGCAAAGGTACTCCAGTTAACATCTGGCATATTCAGGTCCCCCATCAACAATATCTCCCCTTTTTCTGCCGTTTTAAGGATGCCTTCTATAATTTCCTTGTCCATTACCTCCCCCAGAGATGGGGGTTTGTGCACAACCCCCATGTGAATTGTGGTGCCATTTCCTGTCTCCAGGGTAACCCATAGTGACTCATCAACTTCCTATTTACTCTTTAGTTCTGTTGCTTTAATCCCTTCCCTTATATAGAGAGCTGCTACTACTCCTCTTTTACCCACCCTGTCCCTCCTGTAGACTGTGTATCCTGGTATGTTGACATCCAAGTCATGGTTTTCTGTGTACCATGTTTCAGTGACTGCCACACTATCCAAGCATCCCTCTTCCATCAAGGCCACTAGTTCAGGGAGCTTGTTGCACAGACTCGGGGCATTGGTACTCATCACCTTCCATTTATTTTTTTATGGCCTTACCCCTTTTAGCCCCATCCCTGTCCTTACTGCCTTTTTCTTCATTTATCCCTGTCCTGCTCCATATGTACTTCTCTACCTTGGTGTTTACCCCTCTAACTACTGTGTTTTGTGGGGGGAGGCTGGGATTTCCCTTTTCAGTACCTCCCCCCTTGGCTAGTTTAAATGCTTGCCAGTGAAGCATTTAAACCTGCCACCTAGGATTCTGGCTCCCCCCCCCCCGGCCCCCCGAATAGATGCAGACCATCGCGCCTGTATAAGCCTGCATCCCTCCAGGTGGCTCCCCAGTCCCCAATGAAGCCAAAACCCTGAGCTCCACTCCAGTTTTTCAACCATTCATTGAATCCCATGGTGCAGAATACCCTAGCATCATCCTTGCCATAGACAGCACCTCCGAGAAGGTTACCATACATGCTACTTGTCTAAGGCCCCTCCCCAACTCCACAAACTCCTCTTGCACCGCTCTGATCCCATTCACAGCCAGGTCATTTGTCTCTAGATGGACAATGACATCCAGCTCCCTCCCTCCCTTGTGCAGCTGCTCCTGCGCCTGAGGATTCGCTTCCTGTCCCTCCGAGCCGTGGCGCCAGGCAGGTGCCTTACCTCCCTATCTCCTTCCTCCCCCACTTCTACCCCCAATGATCGAGTCCCCCACCAGGAGTTGTTTTCTTCCTGTGGGGTCTCAGTCCACCCTCCTGTGGGTCTCCTTGTGGAGGTTCCCATTATCCTCCTTGGTCTCCACTGCAGGTGCCTTCATAGAGGAACCACTCTTTGCCAGAACAGCATATGAATTGTGTAGAGGTACAACTGGAGGGATGCACCTCTGTTCCACCACCCTCACCCTCCCTGAGCCCACCTTGTTCCAACCTCTGAGGTAACGGTGATGGCCCTGGTGGTCCCTGGGTGGGGGAAGAGGTTTCATGAATCCTAGCCAGGTCAGCCTGGAGACAGGTGACCTCCTCCCTCAGACCAGAGAGGTGCCTGTAAACAGGGCAGCATCGCAGCCTCCAGAATGTCTCCCGGAACACTGCTGCCCCACAGCCATTGCACTGCACCACTCCCATCTTGACTTATTTTGTGTCCCCTCTCCTGTAGCTTTGTATGCTTACTGTCTCCTCCCTCTATGTATTTTTACACTTGCTTTCCTACTGCGTATGTGCCCTTACAGCTCTCGCCCTTCCTGTTCTGGGACAGGAACTTCCTGTAGTCTTCAGTAGTCTCCTTCTTCCATGCTTGGATTCAGACCTCCAGCAGCGGGAGTTTTTAGGTTCCTTCAAGGGTGATGAAACTAATGTGTCTCAGTGATCCTTCCCTTCCTACTGCCAAACAGGAAGTTCCTGTTGTCAGTCAAATCTAGTGGCTATAAAACTAGAACTGGTTTTGGGTGGATGGGAAGGAGGGCAATTAGTAAAAAAATCTGTAGTTCTAGAGTGCTGTTTCTTGCTCTGAAACCAGAGTTCTCCTCTGCCAGAAACAGCAGGAAGCTATAATTGGAGACACCTGCTTTTGTACTCCTAAGCTGCTAAGCCACACCCCCAATTAGATTCACCCTCTGCTCTGACTCAGTAAATTAAGCTGATACAGCCCCCTTTCTCAGATTCATACCCAGTGTTGTTTATTTACAGAGGATGCCAATGGGCGTCTAGACAGCGCATCTGCATTAACACAGTTTACTTCAGGCCTGCGCTCCACACAGTAATCATTAGTGGGTAATGCTGACAGCCACCTCTGGCTGGCTGCATTACATTTTGCAGTAGTTTGCACATACGTCAGTGAATTGCTGTCAGTTTTAACTGTGATTTGCATCTCATAAAGATATTTGTGGAATTGGTCCACAGTAGCCCACTTTAAAGTGAGGATTTCTAACTTGTGCACAGTATACTTTCAGCATTGTTTAGACTCCTGCTTGCAAAGACGACTGGGCGTAGTCCCTCTGAATAGCTTTGATTAAAAAAAAAAAAAAAAAACTGCCCCAAGACCACTGAAGCTGGTGTCCGTATGCAGAACACAAGGATTTTGGGGGTCTGCATATGCTAGTACAGGGGTGTGGGTTAGGTGGTAAATTATTTCATCAAAGGCCTTGTCACATTCATCAGTCCATCTTTAGCCAACAGGTTCAGAAGATTTTAAATATTGTTTGGATTCAGCAGTAATGTGATGTCGTTTTGTTTTTTGCCTTTGTTGGTGGGCGGATACCCTTGTGTCAAATTCAGTTGTGGCCATACTACTCTGGTATAATCTTTTAACAAATCTTCTGTAATAGCCACAGAACCCCAAGAAGCATTGTAAGCCTTTCAGGGTTTCTGGTTTTAGCCAAGTTGTTAAGGCTTCAACATTACTGGGGTAAGTTTGGATGCCTTGAGCTGATACAGTGTAACCCATGTATTTGACTGAGCTTTGGAAAAATTGTAACTTGTTGATGGAGAGTTTGTCTGAACTCCTCTAGTCGAGCCAGCATTTTCAGCAATCTAACCTCATGCTCCTCCCGAATACTGTGACATCATCAGGGTATACCAGACATTCTAAGAGATTCATGTCTCCAGCTGCTCTTTCCATTAGGCACTGGAAAGTGGCTGGGGCACCAGAAATACATTGAGGCATCCTGAGAAATCTGTAGAATCTGAGGGGGCATATAAAGGTGTTTGTTTATTTTTTTCCCCTCTGTCTTGGGTAGCCATGGGAATTTGATAATATCCACTCCTTAGGTAAAATAATTTTGTTTAATACAGGAGCCATATCATGGAGACGTACATTTCCGTGAGCAATACAGACAATAAAGGTCGTCATTCTCCAGTAATACAATAAGTTTTCTGCACCCTTTATATAGTTTCTAGAGCGTCTCCCTAACTCACTAAGAGGTGTATAGTTGTTAATCTTTATATCTCTCCAGCTGTGGAATTGCATCCGATCTACGAGTCATGATCTACAGTAACCACTTGTTCCAAAGTTCCCTGCAACAATCTAATATGAGATTTAGCCCAGCCATCATTTTTTCCATTACATAAATTTGATATATTACATCTTCCCATTCCCTCTGCGTTGAAGGGTCCGGTTGTAACAATTTTTGTGATATTGATTTTTTTTTTTGGCAGCAAGCATCAAAATTCCCACCATTTTCTTGGTGTGTTTATTTCTGATATGGTTAGGAAAATGGTGTAGCAAGGCGATCTGAGGGGAAAGATGTCCCAGGTCAGTGAAGAGCTTGCCCATGGCCTGCACTACTCCCTGCCAAAATGGCTTAATCACTGTGCAATCCCAAAATATGTGTATATGATCTGCAGTTACCTTCCCGCACCCCCAATAGCATTTTGTACCATGTATTAGATCGTACTTCCCTGTGATCTGAGAGGTTCTAAAGTATCTAACTGTACATTTCCAGAGACCGAGGCTGTTACTTTATGCTGTAATGAGTAAATCACTTCCCAGTCCTTATCCGTTAGTTCCATGTCCAAGTCCTCCCTTCATCTCATTTGTACCTTCTCTGTAGCTGGTTCTGATCCCGGCTTGATGGTCTTACAAATTATGGGTATGATATGTTCTGGTATTACCCCCTCCAATGCTGTCACAATCACTTGGACTAACGGGTGTGCCTCACTAAGAGACCATTGTAGCCCAAATCCCTGGTCAAAGTAATGTCTGGCTGGCTTGTAGATACCTAAAATAATCCTGTTGTCTTTACTGATACGTCTGTATCTGACTGAAAATACCCCTCTGCATAGAACTGATAGTTATGAATCCATCCTTTCTTTTTGCAAAATCCTAAATGTGTGATCCATTCTGGCCGGTTCAAAGTTTGGGTCCACGGCTAAAGCCTTCAGATATCTGGCCGTCGGTTTTATCTCAGGGGAACTAAGCTGTGATCTCCAAGCCTTTATAATTTGTTTTGTATATGTTGAAGTAATTTCCCCAAGACTATCTACCTTGTTAGTCAAATTGTGGAATAGTGCCGAATAAATTGGATTAAAGTGATCTCTAAGCTCCAGTTCCCTCCAGTGTTGTTTCGACTGCTTTGTCAACCAGATGAGGGCGTGAGATATCTGCGCTGCATGGCAGTATCCCTCTAAACTTGGCAGAGCCAATCTACCCCTCTCTTTAGGTAACTGCAGTAAAGCAAATGCTTTTCCTAGTCTACCTCCTGCCCATATAAATTTCGAAATCAACTTATCCCACTTCCGAAATTCTGATTTGTGGGGGAGAAATGGGATGTTTTGAAATAAAAATCTCAGTAGGACATTCATCCTAATTGAGTCTGTTCGTTGCATTAGGGAGAGGGGTAGATAAAACCATCTTTCCAGGTCCATCTTAATTGCTTCGCTCAGTGGGTTATAATTAGAAGTATATAATTTTTAGATCTCTGGGTATTATCCCAAGATATCTGAAAGATTTGCATTGCCACTTGAACAGAAAGGCGGTCCTGGTATCTGGTCACGGGTCGTATCCAAAGCAGAGGACCTCTGTCTTACATACTAAAATGCCAGCAGAGGAGGCCTAATGGTCTTTCGTGTCTGCTGGATAGTCAGCCCCCGTACTGGGCGCCAACTTTGCTGTCCCAGGTTTCTATCCCCAGCCCAAGCTATTCCCTTAGTTGGACTTCATCAGCTTCACCCTCCCCTATACCTGTCCCAGTCCTCTTAAAACTCTCCACAGACTCTAACACACCTCCGCCTCTCCCCTGAGCCTCGCCCCAGGTTCCACCATATTCTAGTTGCCCCCGGAGCACTGAGCCTCCCTTATTAATCCCATTGCCTAATGTTTAAATAATTTAGGAAGAGAAGTTTTGGGGTTTGTCATGTAAATCAACAAATCGTCGGCATAAAATGCCACCTTATGTTCCACATTGTGGCACCTTACTCTCTCAATATTTGGATTCTCCCTAATGGCTTGTGCTATTGGTTCAGCATATAATGCAAATAATAATGGGGAAAGGGGACACCCCTGTCTTGTCCCTCTAGAGAGGGGAAAACGGTCTGGGAAGGTGCCATTCACCTTCATCACGGCTTGAGGGGAGGTGTACATGGTTCGAACAAGATTTAAAAATCCTCTAGGAAAAGCAAACTTCTCCAGAGTATATTGAAGAAAAGTCCGTGAAACACGAGCAAACGCTTTCTGCGCATCCATCCTGAGGAGCAGCAGTGGGGAAGCCTAAGCCTGTATTCTTTCTAATATGTAGAGCATTTACATTATCTGAGTTATGCCTCTGGGATATAAAGCCTGCCTGATCTTTTTGTGTAATGCTCGGGAGTATTTTGTTAAGTCGTTGTGATGGTGTGGATGCAAAAAATTTATAGTCTGGGTTTAGGACAGAAATCTGTCTATATGACTCACAGCGCAATGGGTCTTTGTCAGATTTTAAAATAGCCGAGATGTTGGCATACCGACAACTCTGGGGAAGCGATGTGTCTCCAGAGTGGACATATCTGAAAATACCACCTAATAGAGGGATCAACTGTTTCTGAAATGTCTTGTAAAATTCAACAGTAAGCCCGTCGGGTCCCGGACTCTCTCCCATTTTTTACAGCTTGACACTCGGTTCCGGGGGTCGGAACACACGAAGGGGACTGGTGCTAGAGCTGCCTGAGTGGCTTTAAAGATTAAGCGCCTTGGCGCTTTCAGGGGAAGCCATCCATGACAGCTTAGCATGTCCAAGCAGGCACCAGCTCAAACATGTGCGCACTAGGTGCACGGCGCTCTCTTCAGCAGTATCACTGAGCTGGCAGTTTTACTTATTGTTTTTCACTTCTGCAGTCCCCTACGGCACACAAACACATGGGGGGGGGGGGGCTGGCAGGAGCAACAAAAGGAGCGAACCAGGACCGGGACTGGCAGACAGAGGCAGCTGGGAGGCAACTTGGGTAGCTCCCACCTATTTGGGGGAGAGGGTTACATGAGCATGTTAAGGACCACCAGCCTCTCCTACCTTTTGGCTTTCCTACCCTGGATAATTTTTGTGACCCTATATTGCACTCTGCTGACTGACCTTTTCGTAGTGGGAAGCCCAGAATTGTATGCAGTCCTCCAGGTGGGGTCTGATGGGGGCCTTGTTAAGAGGCAGGAGGATAACTTCCCCTGCCCTGCTGTTCACCCCTTTTGATGACCCTCCGTATTCTGCTGGCCCTCTTGACATTGGCCACACACTGCTCATAATGCTTCATTGTCTGTCATGCCCTTCCCAGTCCTATTCTTTTTCCACTGCAGTAGAAGGACCACCACACTAGTGTGTATAGGTTCTACTTCTGTTTTTCCTCCCCAGGTGTAGCCCCTTGTATTTAGCTACATTGAATCTAAGAAACTCCTGTGGCCCGCTTATTTAAAAATGGGCAAAGTGGAGGGCAGAGTTTTACGCTGTGCTTCCCCTTTGCCCATGACCCTCAGGATGCTATATTCAGTCAGATAGCACAGTGGTGCTAACTGACTGAATATAGGAGCATTTCGGTGCAGTGTTAAGTCGAGTAGTGCTGCCCTGACATGGAACCCGGCGGTGTGGGGAACAGCACCACCAGACCTAATAGTGCTGGTAGCTCCTGGCGCAATATTCAGACAGCCCCATGCAGATGAGCCCATTGGGCCTGCAAGGCAATAAGAGCAATTTGCATGCCTGTTATGGGCATATTTGCATGGGAAGTGGCGGCAGGTTTGTGCCCCTGGTACCGGCTTTGCCCCCCACCCTGATCCTGTAGAATTCACAGATTCTCTGGCGTCTAGGGGCAACCCCCACTCTACAATCACTGTCCTAGTAATTCCTCTACATGTCCCTGGTGTCCAGTGGTTCCCCCGCCCGTGCTCCAGTTGCCAGTCCCATATATGAAAATATTCCATAGCACTAGTTGCCACCCCTACTTTACGATTGCCATCTGCTTACATATACAATTATTCCATGGTGCTGGTGGTCTCCCCCACCCTCTGACCACTGCCCTCAGTACACAAAATGTTATTCCTAGTGTCCAGTGGTCTCCCCCCGATTGTCTACCCCAGTATGCGAAATGATATCCCTGTTGTCCAGTGGTTCCCCCTGCCCTCTGATTGCTGGCCCTGTGTTCTATGTCATATGTTATACTCCCTGGTGTCTGGTGGCACCCTCCCACTCACTGATCCCTCTTCCCTTACCAATGTACCTTTCCCTGGCATCTAGTGGCCCCTCCTGCACTGTGGGCACTGACAATCCCACCCTACCAACCCCGCTTTAACTTATGCGCTGGTGCCACGGATCCCATACAGCGACTGGCACAGCCCTCCTCTCAACTCCTCGGCCAGCTACTATATGGAAAGACAGGGAGCGCATGTCCAATGTACTGTGCAGAGCGCACGTCCTCTGTATTGTACAGACAGCACATTCCCTGTACAGCACAAAGGCTGGGTGCTCCACGTACAATACAAAGGACGTGCACCCTGTACAGTACACTGGACGCATGCTCCCTCTCTTTCCATGTGGTGGCTGGCCAAGGATTTGAGAGAAGGGCTATGCTGCTGCCATATAGATCTGCAGCACCAGTGCTCAAGGTGGGGGTTAGCAGGTGATTTCTGTGGTCACGGTGTGTGGAGGGGCTAGTAGATGCCATGGAAGGGTACACTGGGATTGGTGTATGGGAGGGGTGCCACTAGACACCAGGGAATAACATTTTATGCACTCATTGTCGGTGATCGGAGGATGGGGAACCACAAGTTACCAAATATTTGTACATTGACAGGGAAAGTTTTTACATTTACCGGCTAACGAATGGGGGTGGTGAGACTTAGATGGAAGTTTGACAGTTCATTGTCAAGTATCAGAGGATGGGGGGGACTGCTAGGCACCAGGAGCACGCAGTACTCTCCCAACCGCCAACATGGTTGTCAGGTGCAGTGCCTCCGCCAGCTGTTAAGGTTGCCCGGAGTAAGTCATGTTTCTTCTCATTGGTATTAGCGCTATGCAGAGTGGCCTGTGCGATCCCTTTTGTGCAGCGCAAATGCGCTGGTGTTCCTTTTCCTGTCCCTCCTTTTGCCCACTGCATACATTATTTATTTAATTTTAAGAGTTTTACCAGGAAGGCATACTGAGCAGGGTATCGCTCAATTCCAGACGCATCCTGGGGAAAGGTGACATGAAGCAATACAAATAGATTGACACAAGTAATGTACATGGTATGCAGATGCAGATATAATACAAAATATTAGGTAGATATAAAATACAGATAGTGGCAGGCAGTACGAAATACAGATAATATATACAAATGCAGGAAAAACAGTTGGGCATAAGAGGGTGCAACAGTACAGGAGTAACTAATTGGTCATTTGCATGGCTATGAATGGAGGAGAATCCAATACAGGGTTTTATTTAACTCTAAAAATTGATTAACGTTTTGTTCATAAAAGTGCTAAAACATTGTGAAAATGTATAGCACTTGCCTCACTGTGTTTAACAAACATAACACTTCTAGAAAACCTATATAAATACTTTCTGTACAGTTAGTATTGTCCCAAGAAAAAAACTGCTAATCGATTATTTAAAACCGTGCAATATGTTGCAGAACAAGGAATTAAAATACAATATGTTGCAGAGAAGTATTTAAAATACAGAGGCAAAAATTAGGAGAACCAAATTACCACAGTACTGAGTGGAGACAGCATGTGACACCCCTAATACTGATAAGCTTAAAAGTAATTACTAGCCTAGGTAGAGTGCTGTGAGCACTAGACAGTACCATAGGGTGCTGCACAGTTAAGGCCCTAAACTAGGAGAAGGGTGGCTGGGCACCAGCCCATCGATGACCCTATGTGCAAACGCAAGTTGGGGAAAAATGTGCCTTGAGGAGGCGAATTAGGTGGGAAGTACTGGTAAACTCCAGAATACCTGCAGGTATTGCATTCCAAAGCTTTGGCATGAGATATTTGAAGGCTTCTTGACCCTTGGCAGTAGACATGCGGGGAACATGGAGAAGCCGGGAGTTTCCGCTCCTGCGGGAGTAAGTGGGCTGTAACAGGGCTGAGAGGGCAGATTCGAGGTAGGAGGAAAAAGACTTTGTCCAGAATTTTGCTGTGGTCCTAATGCAGTGGGTGGGTCTGTGATCCTGGAGTGACGTTAGATCAGGGGACTTGTAGAGGTTGCAGTGATGAGTAATAGGGGGACAGTCAAGGGCAAAACGACAGAAGGAGTGGAAGAGCGGATCAAGGCTGGATAGGGCAGACTTGGGTGCAGCGCCGTAGAGTACATCTCTGTAGTCAAGTATAGGGAAGATCATCTTCTGAACAATTTCCTTACAGGTAGCCAGAGGGATGCTGTCCTTGTTCCGATATAAGGCTTCTAGTTTTGGACGCAATTTCTTGTGGACCGAGTCAATATGAGTGGAAAAATCGAGGTGCTGGTCAAGCCAGACCCTGAGGTATTTGAAGGCGGTGCAAGTTTCTAGAGGAGACCCCTCGATGATGAGGAAAGTAGGGGGTAGAACGGAGCCGGGAGATCCTTTGTCTCATACCAAAAGTTAGGGAGACTTTTTTTTTTTTTTTGGAGTTAAGGAAGAGCTGGTTGGAGCGAAACCAGAGCTGTACTGCATTGAAATCTTTCTGGAGTATAGAGACCACTTCCGTGGAGGTGGGGCCTGAAGCATACAGTACGGTGTCATCAGCATACAGATGAATGGATGTGTGGGGGCAGACCGAGAGGAGGTCATTTAAAAAAATAGAGAAAAGTATTGGGCCAAGGATAGAGCCTTGGGGGACCACAGTAGTGACGGCAAGGGGGGTGGAGGTGTGAGGTCCAATTCTTAGTGGTTGTGATCTACCAACAATATAAGAATGAAACCATTTAATGGTAGCAACCGAGAGACCGGCACTAGAGAGCTTGGAGAGTAGGAGTGAGTGGGAGACAGTGTCAAAAGCTTTTGCGAGGTCGATAAAGATGACTGAGGTGGTGTGCCTTTTATCCATGTCAATGAGGATGATGTTGGTGATCCTTAGCAGGGAGGTAATGGTGGAGTGTGATTTCCTTAATCGTGACTGGTAGAGCGTGAAGAAAGAGGAGGAGAGTTGTTCTAGGATAAGATGCTCCTGTAATTTGGCTAGGATGGGGAGTAGGGAGATGGGGCGGTAGTTACCTGGTGAGGAGGAGTCATCCCCTTTCGGAAGGGGGATGACAGTGGCGTGCTTCCAGTCGGAAGGTATGACGGCAAGTGAAAATGAGAGATTGAACAGAGAGGCCAGCGGGGTGGCAATAGCTGGGGCTGATGGGTATAGCATTTTAGAACCAATTCCTGAGGGGCATTTGCCTTTGGAGGGGTTAAGAGACCACAAGGCTTTCAGCACAGCAGTTGGGGTAACTTGGTGGAAAGAGAAGCTGGTAGCCTGGGAGGGTGTAGTCTTCGAGGGGGGAGCATAATTGGAGGGGTGCGGTAGAGAGGCTAGAAGAGAGGATGCACAACTAGTGAAGAAAGTGTTAAAAATAGATGCCACTTCCCCTGGTTCAGAGACAATGGAGCCATTAATGTTTGGTGTGGGTGGTTGGGCTGGAGGAGAGAAAAGTGACTTGATTGTTTTCCAGAATTTCGTAGGGTGATTTAGTTTAGTGTGGAAGGATGCCTTGAAATAGTTTGCTTTGGCCTGACGGATTTGTCTAGTGCAGGAATTACGAAGGGACCGATAAAATTGGAGAGCCGCCTGGGTGCCAGTTACCTTGTACACCCCCATGCCTTGTCCCTTGCATGGAATTGATCAATGATATTGGGCAGAGACCCAGGCAGGTGGGCACCCTTTCCCGAGTCCTTCTGAGGGTGCGGGTGTTCCATACAGCAAGGAAGGTATCCTTAAAGAATTCTAGGGCCGAGTCGAGGGAAGGTGCCTGGGGGATGAAAGACCAATCAATATGTGACAGGTCACTTAGCAGAGCTTCAAGATTGAGGGCTTTGTATGACCTAGTGAGCAGTGTCCGCTGTGGAGGTGCCTTGGGCCTGAAGATTTTCCTTACCACGTAGATCATATGGTGATCACTTAGGGAGTCTGGGAGAAGTCCAGATTCGATGATCCGATGTGGGTGTGAGGTAAGTGGCCAGTCCAAGAGGGAATGGTTCTGGGATTTGTGATTTTAGGCGAGTGGGTTCTGAAAATTGCGGGGTGAGGTTTAGGGCAGTGACTAGGCCACGAAGTTTAGAGTTGTTGTTTGTGAGCCAGTTTGAATTGAAATCCCCTAAAATATGTAGCTCGCCACCTGAAACAGTTGACTTTAGGGTGCCCAGAAGGTCCAGCACATCAGGCAGGGATGTGTCTGGGGCGTAGTAGGCCCCAGCAATGTATAGAGGAATAGAGTATGGGAGTGAGAGTTTCATTAGTAAGGAGTTAATGGACTGAGTGGCCTTGGGGATATGCACTGGGGTAAAGTGGAGCATAGAGGAGATGTACATGGCAACGTCTCCCCCCCTTTTTTTTTTGCCCAGGCAGTCTTCTTAAATGAGCAGTAGCCGGGTATAGAAACTTCTGTGCCCAAATGGTGGGGCTTCAGGCAGGTCTCGGAGATTATCATAACATGTGGGCGAAGTGAAAGAACAATAGGTTGCAGGGCTGTGATTTTGTTTAGAATACTACAGATGTTGAGGTGCATGATTTGTACACCCCTTGGTAATGTGGTAGGTGGGTAGGAGTTGGGGAAGCTTGGGCCAGGGTTTTCATTCAGTGTCCCCGGACAGGAGGAGCAGCAACACTAGCAAGTGTTTAGATTTAAACAAGCCCCAAAGGGTCTTGCGGGGGGTAGGAACTTATTTAGGTATTTGCGGGTAGCTGTTTTGAGGGGATTTGATTAGTACTGACAGACCTTCATAAAAGGAGGGTGGTAGGATGGAGGCACTTAGATGCCAGTTGATTTGGGGATAACGATGCTGCTGTAGCACTGGGGTGGATGTAATATGATGGGGAGGGAGGGTAGCAGCAGTGCCTAATGAGATTGGGTTTGGCTGCATTTTTGGATGGGAGGCAGGTGGAAAGTGAGCAAGGGGTGTTAACAGGCATAATGTGAAAAACAGAGGCAGCATGATGCTTGCACTGGTTGTGTAGAGGGATTGGAGTGCAGCGGCCACTAGTGGTTCTGGCATATAATCTGCTAGTAGGGAAGTGGGCTGATAGGTTATTTCACTCACGTGGCACACACTATACAAGTCAATGTCTGCCAAGGGTGGTGGTGGAGGCGGCGGGGTTCCTTTACACACATTCACGCAGTTCACTTCAAATTCCTCAGTGCGTTTCAGCGTTGAGCCATACCTTCACTGCAGTCCAAACGGTGGTGCTCCGGCGGGGGTGAGGGGGCACGGGTAGTCCTCACGACCACTGGCCAGCGCTGTGAGGGGAGAGAGAAGCGGGAGCGTTATTTAAGGCCACAAAACAGCGCAAGATCACTTCGTCTGAACACTATTCAGGGTTATACACAAACGGACCTTAATTGCATCTGTGCTGTTGTCTGGCTGCAGTTCAAATCACCTACCACAGTTCTAGCTCCTCAGAAATAAACGTGCTTACAGCTACAGAGATACTAACACTAGTTAAACTCTTAGCAGTGTGTAACTTAAATTGTGATGCAGTACAGGCAGAGTAGATTTAAGGCACTTTTAAATCGAATAAAAGTCTTAGCAATGTGCAAGGAAAAGCAAACTGTGAAGCAGTACAGGCAGAGGAGATTTAAGTCACTTTTAAATCGAATTAAAGTCTTAGCACTGTGCAAGGAATAACTTAAGTCTGTCTGAAGTGCAATTAAAGTACCATACTAACATGTTATAAAACTGCACAAGTTTAGAGGAGCAGTAGCCTGAAAAAACAATCAGCATTGCTCTGCCGACTGAAAATAGGAATGGCTCTATTTGAAAGTTGGCGCCATTGTACAGAGTTCATTGTCTTTACACACACTCACGCAGTTCACTTCAAATTCTTTGGCGTGTTTCAGCGCTGAGCCGTACCTTCACTGCAGTCCAAACGGCAATGCTCCGCCGGGAGAGGGAGGGGGCACGGGTAGTCTTCACGAACACTGGCCAACGCTTCACTGCAGTCCAAACCCTGTTAGCACGTCCAAAAGCCCCCTTTGAATAATGTGCATGGGCACAAACCACAGGCATACTGGGCGCAGTCACTTTGCCCAGTGGGCATAGTTCTGAATATCTGGCCCCAGGAGTCTGACCAATCACTGCTTGTTCAGATTCTCCTGCGGTTTGTCCCCCATCCTCAAGTTAGACCACCACTCTGGCCAGCTTGGTGTCCTCTGCAAATGTCAGCCCTCTAGAGTCCAGCTTCCGGATCACGGAACAGCAGTGTCCCCACCACTGATACAGTGCAGCGAGGGAAGCTGCAGAGTACTCCCATTTCCCTCTGAGTAATACCCACCCAACACAACTCTCTGCTTCCTGCCCCCAAGCCAGTTATCGATTTGCCTGATGTATGCCTCATGTTGCACACTGGTGTACTTTGCTGGATGCTTGTTATGTGCCTCAGGGTCAAAGGCCTTGTTGAAGTCCAAAGACACGATGCTTACAGCCCTGTCACTGTCCACGTACCTGGTCACTCCCTTGAATATTGATGCACCTCCTGGGAAAAGAGTGGTCGCAGGTCACCTGGTGTTCATGCTCCTTCTGGAGAGGGAGTGGTCCGGCAGGTCACCTGGTATTCATACAGTTCCTGGGTAGGTAAGGTAGGACTTTTATTGAATGACCAAATTGGTCTTTACACATTAGAAAGAAAGCCAGGGTACACGCATATTCATATTTACAATACTGTATATACAACTAAGTTACATGCATAATATTTTTTAGGGATGTGGATATGATGTTCTGTCCACACTTTCTGGCAGTGCCTTTCCTTTTAAGACTTCGTTGGAATGTCTTCAGGCTGGCTCCTCCCACTCACCTGGGTAGTAACTTCCTTGGTTCTTCCCCATGACGCCAGATCTTCCTTTCCGCTGGAAGCAGAATCCCTCCTTACCGCTGTCATGCTGAGTAGGCCGTTTACTACAAAATCTTTGGATTTACTTTCAAAACTTATTACAAATCTTTGTCTTCAGGCTCAATCTTCGATCACGACTGGGATGGACGACGACAAGTCTGCTCTGGGGTTTCGTTGGTGCCTTTGTGAGCAGAAGATGTCCTGAACAGATCTGCACACTGCGTGCGTGTACTGCCTGGGACACAAGCACGACCCTCAGGCATGCGACATTTGTCGGACTTGCCATCCCCCTGTTCTTGAGGACCGCCAGGACCGACTTACCCTAGGCCGTCTTAACGAACTGAACCCTCTGGTCCGATCCAGAGATGCCCATCGGATGGTCTGCGCGGCTGCAGTGGTTGCCGAACAGCTAACAGCGTTTGAAGAGGCGGCAGCCCAGGCCGCAGCTCACACCTTCTCAGCTTTGGCCTTCATTCTGCTTTTGCTGCGTGCCTCTTCATGGGGTAGTTTAAAGAATTGTGCCAGGCTTTATCGACTTTCAGTCAGGGCCGTTCTTTGGGGCACACATCTAAATCGAAAAAAGAGACAAAAAAACGGCCTCGCCGTCGATCGTGGAATCGGAAATGTTCTCAGTTGAGGGCTTCGGATACCCGCACTTCTCCATATCCAACCTCGGTCGACTCTTCAGCCCAGCTCCACAGTAACCCTGTCAGGCCAGTTGGCCGAGACGCTGGTTGATCTTCCGGCTGAGATTTTTCTCGAGCCGGTCGACTGAGGAGGCCGACCCTTCTCTTTCCAGGACTCTGGTCCTGACCCAGACCATTGGAGTGACGGATCAGTCCGCTGACCCGCCGTCTTTGGTCATCGACCAAGACCTGGAGGTGCCTTGGCTTTTGCCGGCTCCCTCTAAGTCCTGTCGTTGGTCCCTGCCCCCAGTTGTTGCTTTCTTGGTTCTACTTCTGGGAGTCGAGCAGTTCCTGCAGACGTCTGTGCTCCCGACACCCTGGGAAGCGTCACCGCCGCTATTCTTCATCCTTGTCCTCCACGGGTGAGGAGAGACTTTGGCACAAGTTGCGTTGATGCTACGAGGATCTCATGTGGCAACAGCTGGTGTTCTCCGGTGTGAAGCTGGTCCCAGCTCCTGCTCCAGCCATCGCCTGGCTTTCGCTCCAACGGCCGATGCCTTCTCCGCCTCAGGAACTGACCAAGACAAGACGGTCCCAGTTCTGCTGACCCCGGCATCTCCACCGATTCCTGTGGAGTTGCCATCTAAACAGCTGGAATCCGGTGCTCCGACCAAGGAGTCTCGGCCAGCCTTGGGGCTTCCCGATCGGCTGTCAGTCACCATCACTCTTGATCATCCATGGTGGGTCAGTGGGGATTCTGCTGGTCGACCCCTCTTTAATGACTCCTCGAAGTTGGAGGGTTCCTCCTTGTACTCCCGTCTGGTCGATGTGGAGTCGGTGGGTGGGTGGGGTCTCTCGATAGATGAAGGCCCTATTTCCTTCACGGGCCTTCTCCATCTGATCTTGGTGTCCATGGGTATGAAAATGGAGCCTGTCCAGAAATGGGCTTGCCACCCCTTAACCAAGATCTTGGACCAGGGAGATACCCTTGGGGAGTCCTTCCCGGTGGCAGAGGCCATTCTTCGGCCTGCCTTGGAGTTTCGGCAGGGCTGTGTTTCCTGCCCAGCACTGTCTGCCTGGATGGCATGCAGATACGGTAAGGGGGGGCTGTCCCCCCCCAACCCGGTGCACACATCCAGATGACCCCAGAGATTTGGTGACAGCGCAGGCTGAGAGGGTGAACAGGGCTTCCTTAAGGCTGCTTACGCCGTTTTCCATTTTCTTACCCCTGTTCCCCAGCTGCACCAACACGTCAAGATGTGCATGTGGAGGCACGCATGCACCACAGAACCGCGGCCCCTCCTGGTGACAGAGGCCAAGACAGCTAGTCTCCCCTCCTTAGGAGAGGATGATCAGTCCATCAGACCATCGATCCTCTCTCACCTCAGCCAACCCCCTGCAACCTGTGCGTGTTCTGAACACCAGTCTGCCCAGTATGACAGGAGGTAAGGCGATCAGCGCATCAGTCATTTGTGCCACTGGGCTGGCTCTGCTCCATATGTCTGTAAACGTTTTTATTGTAGAGGATCCTTGCTCTTAAGAATTAGCAAATGCTACATACCTGTGCTTATCGAGGAGCAAGGTCAGTTTTACTCTTATAATTCACTTACGTGACTAAAAGGCAATTTGCATTACTGTGATCACGTTTGCTGGTAGTGGCTCTGTATAACCATCCTGTTTAGCTGCAGGCAGGAAAACTTTTTTTTTTTTTTTTTTGAGTTTGCTGTGTAAATATATTTTTATTAAAGAAACAAGTTGCACATTGAAGTCACCAAACACATGGACAGGGGTAGTAAAGAGTATTAAAACAAAATACAGTACTATACCACCAAAAGTAAATTGTTCTGGGTTCCCCAATTCCCCCCGACTCAGCTTTGGGGGGCCAGGGTAGTAATAAAAAATACAGTACCATACCTCCAAAAGTAAATTGTTCCTGGGTTCCTCTGTTTCCCTGACTAAGCTTTGGGGGGCCAGGGTACCCCGAAGGACTTCTGCAACATTCTTTAGGTGCTAGTGACAACATAGAGGAGGACTAAGAGGGAGCTAGCCATTCACCCACATTCCATCCCTTTGTCCCATGTCAGCACAGTCTACCTGTTGTCTCTGTCTCCCACCTCCACTAGTCTCTCCCCCCCAACGGGACAAAGTTTGGGTCATGTTGCATGACACACACCACTCAAGAGTTCTACCAAGATGCAAAGATGTGAGATCTCTCATTAAGGCCAAATATAATTCTTTCCATATGGAATTTACTGTATCCTGCCACTGGCCCAAGTCCAGCCCATGATTTGTAAGCCACTTATGGGTTATACATTTTTTGGCAGCTAAGAGCATGATACCAAGAAGGTATTTTTCTGTCTCCTGTCTTTCAAAGCCTTAGGTACTGGTGTAAGAGGGATACCTTCAGGGAGAATGTCATCCTGGTGTGTAGGATTTCTGCTAACACAAATTCTAGCTCCCTCAAAAAATATCTGATATGAGTGTGGGTCTCTCACTGCACACCACAATGCTTTCAACAAGCAGCACTATTTTGCTCGCCATATTTAGTCGTAGTGACCTGGGTTCTAAAATACCTGAACAAATGCTTCAAGTCTTATTCTCACTAGAAATGGGACAAATTGATTTTGCCTGCTTTGAAGCATCCTCTTTCCCCTTGTCTGGTCTATGACCTGCCCAAGTTCATTGTACTAATCGCTGCTGCTTATGATGTTAAAGACTAGCATTTCTAGCTCAAGGCCGGGACTTCAGAACAAGCCAGTTATAATAGGAGGTCGGTATAGTAGCGAAGGAAAAGAATCCATTTTGAGCAATGCCTTTCGTATACAGTGTGTTTAAAGCAATTTATGAGCCATAAGCTGTTGGACCATCCATTGCGTGAGTACAGGTAACCTAATTTAGATTGAAGGAAGGTAAAGAAAACGCTGGAAGGTTAAGCACTGGGTTTGGGAGGGGGAAGGGCTTAAAATGTCCCCCCCCCCCAATAAGCATGTTTAACCCCCCAGACCCCTGGCAGGCGGCAGTGGCCTTCCGAACGGAGGGACTTTCTCTCCGGTCCCACCGCTCCTGTGCTAGGTGGCCCTAGGGTAGTTCCCCCATGGACTGCCCCCCGCAGCAGGGCCAGGAGATGGTTGCCGGCTTCTCTCCTCTTGGAGACCCAATCCAGAATCTAGGGGACTGCTCGGACCATCATCGTTTTTTCCTTTTTTGCCTGGCCCTCCTCCCTTCCCACGCAGAGACGTCGGCTTCTAGCCTCCCGACTCATACTGCCCTCCAGCCACCGCCAGAGATCAGTCAGTGAGCGGGACGACTAGTCTTGCCCCCAAAGAGAAGAGCAGTCCTCGGATGTTCAATCCCTCTCTTCCCCCTGCCGACCCATGGCGGCCAGGCTCATTCGAACCCAGGTCGCCGGCATGGTGTGAGGTGTGGCGTCCAGCTCCTCAACCCTCAGCGCGACTGGGCCGTCGAGGGGCTTGACATTTGGAGGTTGTGAGTCTGACTTGCTTAAGGTCCCACAATGAGTATGTTTATTTATTAAACTTTGCACACGAGGATTGACTTAAGAGAGATGAAACATCTTTTTTAGGCACCAGCAAGCGCAGCATGAAGCACCTCTTGTAGTGCTGCATACTCTTTTCTGCATGTACCAAAGATTAGCATTATAGTCACTCTGAGTGATTTGGTTTTGCTGATGTCAGTGATAGGACTGGTATAGGGTTGTGTACAGGTTTTTTAAAATGGGTTTCATAATCCTGGAAACTTCATTGGTCTAAATGCATCACCCGACTGTTCATTTATTTCCCAATTAATCAACAGTTGGGTTTCTGAATTAAATTTTCAAGCTAGTAGTGACTGTGTGACAAAGCATAAAAGCAGTGCAGTGCATTGCTGTTTCTCTAGCAATTCAGTCTGTTCCTTAATCACGAGGCTGAATGCAGTTTATGTGGGGAACACATAGACTGCAGTGTCTCCTTGAGAAGACTGATTACTGAGCTGCATATCATCTGTGCAGGTATTACGATAGCAAGGAGGAGGGGCCAGGGAATCTGCACCGAGTTAGAAATCACGTACAGTATGGAACTGGGGCTCTGAAATGGCGGTGGGAGGCTAAGAACACCACAGCCGAATGCGCAGCAAAGAAATGCAGGACAGGAGATTGACCTGCAGTTTGAACAAGCACTCTTGGAAAAAAAAAAATGAAACAAGTGATGTGCCAGAACTCTACAGACACAAACTAAGAATGAACAGTCAGCCTAGGAACAGATGGAGAACAAAGCCTGAGCAAGTAAGGATGGAGATAATGTAAGCCATCTTTAATTTTCATTAAACTGAATGGCTTTACTGTATTAGTTTAAAGGTTCAGTAGTTTAAAAATGTAAAAACTACTAAAACAATATGAACCACTTTTTTTTTAATTTTTTAAATTTTTTTATGAATATAATCGGAATTACAATCCTTTGAGTCACAGACTCTTTTGCAAAGGCTCCACGTCGGTTACAGAGTGTGGAGGGTAAACAAATACAGAAAACGAACATAAACAAGCAGTATTCGCATAACAGTACTGGTAGTGCAGTTCAGGCTTTAACTTAGTTAACCGGTGACAGTAGTAGGCAGCATTCTGGATATCCCTTGTCAGAGATGTGCAGGATGCTGATTCTTGGGATCTAGAGAGACCCTGTGTCAGGTATTTGGGGGGTTTGAAACACAAGAGGAGGGCAGAGTGTTAGCCACAGTCACATATTGCTGCCTCAAGGAGTTGTGCTTTGAGGCCTGTTTTGAATAGGGAGAGACTATGGGTCTGTGAGATGGGGGGTAGAGTATTGAGCCAAAGAGGGGCACGGTAGCGGAAGGAATTTTGCCCAAGGGATGTTCTACAATGGGGGACCAGAAATGAGGAGTTTGCTACGAGTCTTGTATTACGCCTGTGGGGGGGCTGCGCTGACAGTAGAGAGAAGGCCGATGGGAGCTAGTTGGAGATGTATATTTTTTGCAAGGACGCGGGAATGGTACTTTAGTCTTACTTGGAAGTTTAGCCAACCAGCCAAAGCATAGAGCTCACAGGTATGAGTCAATCTGTCACTGCTGGTGACTAGGCGGCAAGCTTTATTCAAAGCAGTGTTAATGCTACGTAGGGTGGTGGGTTCCGCAGAGCCAAATATCACTATCCCATAGTCTGCTAGGGAGAGGATGGAGGAGGAGACTGCAAGATGCATGGCCTGTGTGGGTAAGCAGTGTTTAAGTCTGTAGAGGATACCCACTCTAGCGTTGACAGCGGAGGCGAGAAGTTGTATGTGACTATGGTAGGAGAGGGAGGTGTCTAATGTGATTCCCAGGTATTTAAAACATGTAACATGTTCAAGTGGGGCACCATGTGAGTTTTTGATTAGGAGTGCCGACTGACTGTGCAGGCTTTGACGGAGCGCAAAGATCATGGACTTTGTTTTTTGATAGTTGATGATCAGACGGTGTTCAGTGAACCAAGTTTCTAGCTCCCTGAAGAAACCCTGTAGGGCTAGTTGGAGGGCGCTTGGCTGTGGGTGTTTCCAAAACACTACCGCATCTTCAGCATAGAGTAGTAGGTGACCGCTGCATGACTTGGGGAGAGAGTTTAAAAAGAGGGTGAATAGTAGAGGGCTGAGTATAGACCCCTGTGGGACCCCAGAGCAAACTGTTTTGCAGGAGGAGATGGTGGTGTTTATCCTGACTTGTTGTGACCGACCTGAGAGGTAATCCTTGAACCAGGCAGTAGCCTCTGGGACCACATTTAGTTGTGGAAGGACACAAAACAATAGCTCATGACTGACCGTGTCAAATGCCTTGGTCAGGTCCACATAGATCGCCCCTGCCATAGAGCCTTGGTCGAGGGCCTTATGGATGAACGAGGTGAGCTCAGTAAGTGCTGTGACGGTACAGTGGCCGGTCCAGAAACCATGCTGTTCCCAGCAGAGAAGGTTGCATTTAATTAGGTGTTCAGTTAGCTGATCCACCTCTCTCCAAAGCACTGGAAAAAATAGTCTTGGAAGTATTGAAATCGGTCTATAGTTGCTTGTGTTAGTGGGGTTGCCGCTCTTCAGAATAGGTGTGATTGTGGCTCTCTTCCAGGTTGTGGGGAACTGACCTAGGCATAGTGAGAGGTTGAGAATTTTAGTGAGATGGGGTAATGTGACATCCAGGGTCAGCAAAATGAGTTTGAGATCTAGGGAATCATTGCTGTGTCGGGTATTGGCAATAGCTTTGGAAATGTAGTGTTTTGCCTCGAGGCAGAGATGACTCTTAGCCTAAAGTGTATCAGTATTGTTGTTACACGAGGTGTCGTTTGGGAGGGTGGGGGACAGGGTTGAAGTAGTTTGGAGGGAGTATATGGGAGAGGTCCGAGAAGGCGGAGTTGAGGGCTTCTGCGATGGTGGAAGGATCCTGGGTGATATCCCCATTTACTGTGAGCTGTGTGGGGGTGGGGGAGCAGGATTTCCCACTGAGTTCTTTTATATTGTTCCAGAATTTTTTACCGTCTCCCCAAGAGGAGGTTAGGGTTTGTTGGTAGTAAGTAGATTTTGCCTGCCATAAGGCCCAGGTACATTTTTTGCGGGCCTCCCGGTATAGCTGTCTATCCTGTGTGCTTTGGGAGTCAAGGGCCTTATGCCACAGGTTGTCCCTTTGTTGGAGCTGATTAAGTAGTGAGGGTGTGATCCAGGGTGTGGTTGTGGTTTTCACTGCTTGCTTGGAGAAGGGAGTGAAAATGTCGCAGGCCTTATTGAAAGTGGTTATAAAGTGGGAGAGTGCCAAGTCTACAGATTGCATGGTGTAAATGGGGAGCCAATTGCTGGTAGTTAGGTGGGCTTTGAGATTCTCAGTGCCTCCTCTTCTCCTCTTTTTAGTCGCCTCTGCAAGGTGATTTTGGGGGGGCGGGGGTAATTTACCCGACCACCGGCAGGTCACCGGGGAGTGGTCACTGATAGTCAGGGAGCACTGTGGCATGGAAGAGGTTCCGTGGTCTGTTGGTGAAGATGAGGTCTATAAGGGTGGAGGTCCCAGATCTATTGTCCCTTCTGGTAGGAGAGGTGACGAGTTGGGTAGGATCGTATGCCAGGGCAGTGTCTTTGAAGCTGGATGAGGCAGGGGATAGCCAATTGACATTAAAGTCTCCCATATGATGACTTCACTAGTATTAGGTAGGTGGGAGATACTGTGGAGGATAGAATCAAATGCGAGTTTTTGGTTGCTCGGGGGGATATAGGCCACAGTGATGTGGAGGGTTTTGGTACCCAGAGTAAGTTTGACTGTGAGTGTCTGGGCACCATATTGTGGTGTAGGGGTTTGTACTTCAGTGGCATGAAATGAGGATTTAACATAGATTGCACAGCCACCGCCTCTCTTGCTGGTCCTGTCAGCCCGGAAGATGGAATAATTACTGAGGGAGACAGCATCATTGGGTATTCTTTCAGAGAGCCAAGTCTCAGATAAAGCTAGGATGTCAGGAACAAATGGATGCACATAAGTCAGTAGTTTCAGGTTTACAGCAATTTAAAAATGTTTGTCTTTTTCTTTATAAATTCTAGAAACATATTTCCATTTTATAAGTGCAATACACCACTCATGTGGCATGTGTGTGCTGAATTCTCGTCCTAGTTGCTTAAGGCACTTGGCCATTGGCCTTGTACCTTACTATGCAGCTGAAGTGTGCATTACTTCAGCATACACCAATTTACTGTCCTGGCTTATTGCTAGCTTAAAGCATTTCGTTACCCTTCCTACCTGATCCTCATTTTGAAACAGAATTACTGTGGTAGTCCCCTCCTGCTGTTATCCCCATTGTGAAACAAAATGACCGTGGTACTCAAGTAGTACCCCCCCCCCATCCTCATTGTCAAACTAAATTGCTCTGGTAATCTGGGTGGACCCTGGTGCTATTTTCATGCCATTTCATATGATTTTTGTCAGTTCTACATGTTTTTCATTGCTGTTGTGTAGCACATCTGCCCCTTGTGGCTAGAGGGACACAGGATAGCAGGACACAGGCTATCTGATACCCCATGTGATCATCTTGGCCAAGCATGTGATCAGCCCTGGATCCACCTCCGCAACTAAACAGGGAAAAGTGTCTGCAAAAACATTTTCAGCGTCCAGAAAGAAGATAAAAATCACGCAAGTAGTAGCCAAAATATCTAGGTGTAACACAAAGAAAATGTATATCGTACGAAAATTGTTGTGAAAACTTTTCTAAGTCCTATACCAATGAAAAAATACGGTGTGCATTTTCTACTACAATTAATGTCCTGCACAAAGAAAATGCTGTAAAACTAGTTTTTTTTCATGCAAAGTAATTCTAGCACAAACACAAATGCAACAACAATTGCATACATTTAATTTGGCACGAAGTCATTAACACCACATTCACTGTAATGGAAAAGTGCTAATACTACCAATTAGTGCAAATTTATTTTCACTTAAATTAGTGCTTCAGTGAAAATAGCAACAATTATTTAACAGTGCGAATTTCAAGTTTTTATAGTAGTAAGAATGTTACGTTTTGTTTCCTGCAGTGAAGCAAGTTAGAACTCACCACCTACTTCTGTACGAAGCAAGTTAGGATTAATCTCCTTCTTTGTGTAGGCACAATGGACTCTGCAGCAAGTTTGGACTTGCCTCATGTTTTGCACAGGGGAAGCAAGTTAGGACTCGCTTTCCTGCTTCGTACAGGGCCCACAGGACCTTATGTGAAGCGAGTTACAGCTCAACCTTTTCAAAAAGCAAGGCAGTTCATTGGAAAAATTTATTTTAATGTACTGTTAGGGTTACAAAGCCACAAAAGGAGGGAAATGTGGCATTAGTGTTTTGTTTTTTTTCCCCAACCCTAATGCCTACTCCTAGCCCCTACCATCGTGACCCAGGTTCAGGCTACAGGACCGGAGCTGTGTCCCATGGGTCATCTTTTTCAAGCTACAGTTCTGGGGCCCTGTGAAAAAAATTCTGACCAGTCTTATCCTGTGGGCCCTACGTGGAGCAGCAGACCTGAGGGGTACAGCTCTGGTCCTGTAGCTTGACCTTGCATCGTGAGGGTATGGGTTGGGGGTTGGGGTTGAAAAAACACTCGCCACATTTCTCTCCTTTTTTGTCTTTGTAACCCTAATGATGCACTAATTTTTTTTTTTTTAATGAATGTATGTCTATATCTTAATGTAAGATTTGTATACATTTAGCTATGCGTATGTATGTACAGTATAACCTCGATTATCAGACCCCCCCCCCCCCCATTATACAAACCTCTGGATTATCCAAACTTGTACCATGTCCCCTGAGCTAATAGGAACATGGTGTGAGGGACCCTCGATTTTTTTTTTTTTTTACGAAACTCTCGATTATCCGAACTGATCTTACGTCCCCCAGTATATATTGGGCCTCCTGACTAAGCTCCTTTTTTGAGCGAAGCGCCGGGGTAGTAGGGGCACATCCAGCATTGTGAGGTTTTGGAATTGTGCTGCTGTATGTATATTTTGCACCATTTTTGACAAAGAATTGTTGTACTTCACCACAGATGCACTGAAAAGATCACATGCTATGTACTGAACTTATTCAAGCCACGAATTAAGTAAACCAGTCTGTCACTGCACCATATATAGTTTCCGTTATAATCCTTTGTGCACAGACCATTTGTTGTTTTTTAATTACTGTCTGTTGCAGCTGACTAGATTAAGCTATAGTCTATTAATGGAAGTATTTTGGACTGCTAACCTATGTGATAGGTGGGACTGCCCTTATTATGGTAGAGCATCCGAAGGTATACAGTGGTCAGTTCTTAGCAAATAGATGGTCAGTGTGATCAAGGACAACATCCTGGAAATGCTCAAGTCCAAATAGCAAAAGCTAGTTACTGATTCTACAGGATTTTCTTTTCCCGGGGTGGATACTAACATACTAAAAGCCAGCAGAATAGGCCTAATGGTCTGTCATGTCTGCTCGGTAGCCAGCCACCTAGTGGGTGCTCGCCTTCCCACCCCCCAGCCCCAAGAGGGTTTTCTTTGGCTTCAGTTTCCCCTTGTAGCTGTCCCACCCCTTCTTGAAGCCTTCCACTGTGCCCTTCCCCACCAGCCTCCTGGCAGCGCATTCCATGGCTCCACCACCCTCAGTGAAATAATGTCTCCTCGCTCCCCTGTAATTTTCCCCCCTCCAGCTTCCACTCGTGCCCCCTGGTTGTTCTCCCCTTTCTTTAGCCTTTACAGCTCCTTGGTTCCACTCTTGGTTATTCCTTTTATGTACTTGAAGACCCCTATCATGACTCCCCTGTCTCTCTTCCAGTGTGTACATCCTGAGCTCTTCCAGTCTCTCCTCATAGGCCCCCATGCCTTGAATCATCCTGGTCGCTTTCCTCTGGACCCCCTCCAGCAATGCTATGTACTTCTTCAGAGGAGGTCTCCAGAACTGTACACAGTACTCTAGTTGTGGTCTGACCAAGGCATTATATAGAGGAAGGGAGGATCACCTCCCTCCTCCTGGATGTAATTTCCCCAGGCTGTGCAGCCCAGTATCCTGTTTGCTTTGGTTGCGGTTCTTCTACAGTTTCCGGAGTTATTCATTTTGACGTCTGCCACCACCCCTAGATCCCTCTCGCCCGATGTGGCTTACCGTGTGAACCCTCGGGTGTATACATGATCCGGGTTTCTGACCACCAAATGAAGTACCTTACATTTCCCAGCATTAAACTTCAATCGCCACCTCCTTGACCACGCCTCCAGGGTATCCAGGTCCTCCTGGACTGTCTCTCTCGCTTCATCCCTATCTACCAGTGCTCCCAGGTTGGAGTTATTTGCAAAGAGACTCAGCCTACTCCTAACCCCACCTCCCTATGTCCAAGACATAGGCATTGAACAGGAGTGGCCCCAATACTGAACCTTGGAGGACCCCACTGATTACCTTCCTGGGGGAGGAGACTATCCCCCCCAACCATTACCCTCTGTATTCGCCCCGAAAGCCAATTTTCTACTCACTTGATCACCTGTCCTCCCACCCCCATCTCCCCCAGCTTTACTATCAGCCCATTATGGGGTACCGAATCAAATGCCTTGCTGAAATCCAGGTATAGGACGTCCACCGGCCTGTGTCTATTCAGGGCCCCCGTCACCCAGTCATAAAACTCTACGAGGTTGGTCTGCCACGATCTCCCCGGGCCGAAGCCATACTGTTTATCAACCCGGTGCCCTAACCTTTCCAGCTGCCTCCCAAGCCTCTCCTTGATAATGCCCTCCATTACTTTGCCTACCACAGACGTTAGTCTGACAGGCCTATAATTCCCCATCTCCTCTCTAGACCCCCCCTTTGTGAATAGTCAGTACATGAGCCAAGCCACCCTCCAGTCTTGGGGCACCCATCCTGTCTGCAGAGAGGTGTTAGAGTGCAGCCAGTGGAGCTGCCAGCTTCTCTGCCAGTTCCTTCATAACCCTCAGATGTAGCCCATCCGGCCCCGGCGCCTTATCAGTGTTTAGATTCCGAAGGGCCTCCCTCACCCTATCCACTGTGATTTCTCCCCCATGGAACCGCCCCACTTCTGGATCTGGCCCAGCCTGTACCCTAGCCTCTTTCAGTCCTCTGGTCTCAGACTGACCTCTCGATTTTGTTGACTCCTCTTCCCTCCCATCAGGCTGTAGGGATCCCCTGTCTCCCTCTATAAAAATCGAAGCAAAGTACTCATTTAGCACCTCTGCCTGTTCCCCTGCTTCCTAAGCCCATCCCCCCAGTCTTAATCCTTCTGATCTGTGTCCTTGCTTTTCTCTTCTCTCTTACGTATCTATAGAATCTCCCACCCCCCCGGATATCCCTAGCCAGGTTTAGCTCCATCCCTGCCTTGGCTCCTCTCACCACTCTGGTGAACCTCCTGGCCATCGGTTCATACTCTCCTCGCTCCTTATCCCCCACCTTGAGCGCTTAAAACGTGTGTAGGCAGCCTTTTTTTCCCCTCACCGCCTCCTGCACCTCCTTGGTCCACCAACATGGCTTGCTGGTGCTACCATGCTTTCAATTTACTTTTGTACAGGACCTAGTAGCCTCTTGCACCCCTTTCTTAATGGTCTCCCACAAGCTTCTAGCATCCATATCCGGCCTAATCTTGTCCAACCTCTCCCGTAGAATCCTACCCATGCCCACGAAGTTTGCTCCCCTGAAATCTACAACTACTACTACTGTGTTAGTGCGGTCCCCCCCCCCAGATACAGCAGAAACCAGACCATGGCGTGGTCACCACCGGCCAGTGGACTGCACACCTCCAGGCCCCTTATCTAGTCACTGTCCACTAGGACAGCGTCCAATATCTGCCTCCCCAGTAGGTTCCCCCACCTGTTGGACCAGGAAGGCATCCTGAAAGACGTCCGTCAGTCTCTGTTCCCTGGCCAAAGAGGATGTCATAGTGTCCCACTCAGCCCCCAGTATATTAAGGTCACCCAAGACCACCACCCTACCCTTTCCAAGGTCACAATGACCCTTGATGTTCTCAACCAGTTTATTCTCCAGAGCCTCCTCTATTGCAGGGGGCCTGTACACCACCCCTGTTTTCAATTTTTTCTTTCCCCTCGTTTGCAGTGTTACCCAAATCGCCTCCACACCCCCTCCAGCCACCTCCACTCCACTAACCACTATGTCCTTTCTGACTATCGGCGCAACACCTCCCCCTCTTCCAACTCCTCTATCTTTCCTGAATATTTTGTAGCCCTCCAAGTTTATGTCCCAATCATTTCTCTGGGTGGCCCATGTCTCTGTAATTGCTGCCACATCCACTTCTCCCTCAACCGGCATAGCCTGGAGCTCCGGCATTTTATTGCCCATGCTTCTGGCATTGATCAGGACTGTCCTCCACCCCGACCCCTCCCCCCTCTCCAGTCCCCCCAGCCCTGTACAGTCCCTTTTCTGCCCAATTCTCCATGGATTTGCAACGAAGTCCCCTGCACTCTTTTCATACCCTAGACCTGGACCCTTGAGCAGCCCCCCTGGGGCCTTTCTTTTATTTAACCCTTCCCCCTTTACATGTTTAAACCCCACCTCTCGCCTATAAATCCAGCAAGCTTTAGGTTCAAAATCTCCCTCCCCTCCAGCAAATTAAGTAACAGTTTAAATTTATGCAGCATTAAGCCACTAGTTAATACCATGGATTTTTTTTTTTTTTTAAATATTAATAGCGTAACTATTAAACAGCCATTTTTTTAGGCCATTAAAATCGGCTTGTAGAGAACTGGATAAACAAGTAAGCCTTTGTTGCAGAGTATGTTAATAAAAGATTAAATAAAGTGGACCAAGTAGTGTCCCTTGAAGAACACATGGGGTAACAGGTTTGAAAGACGAGGTAACATTACCAGTTATTTGTTGGTCAGGTAGTTGGTAAGCCAACCTAAGACATTATAGAACAAGCCAGTAGTGCATAGCTTTGTCAAGGAAAAAAAAAGAAAAGAAAAAAAAAGCCCATGATCAATTAGATCAGAGGCTTTTGTCCCATTTGTGTGCACAGTACCAGCATAGTCACCATTATCCAAAGCCCTGTGCATGTAATCCATAAAACCTGCTAATGCTGTAAGAGTACTCTGGCTGGCCCTGAGCCCATGCCGTGCTTTGAAAAGCTCATCATACTTATTCAAGAGAGCCATTAATAGATTGTATGCCACTCTTTCCTATAACTTGGACAATGAGGACAGGCTAGAGATTGGCCTGTAGTTAACGGTATTTACAGTTGAAAGACTTTTTAAAGGGCGTTTCTCACTATCCAGGAAAACCTTTCAAAGTATAATATTCAGGCATGATTCTGTGTATATTTAAAGGGCAACAGTCAGCTCTAAGAGTCCGACACCTAAGTGTGGGACTGGTCCTAAACTGTTTTACAGCAGTGCCGGCTCTGTGGCACCGAGCAGTGGGGGATTGCTTAGCATGCTGGTGACCCGGGTTCGCGCCTGAGCCCGGGATGGCAGGAGCAGAGACTGGGGGGTGGGTTTGGGGGGTCGCAGCCTGCATCGCTCTTGAGCGGCTCCTGGTGGCCTATGATGGTGGCACATTTTCCTGCGCTGGTGACCACATGCTGCAGTGCATCCTGCCAGGATGCGGCCACATCGTGCATAGGGAGTGGATGAGCGAGAAAATGTAAAATGGACGCTTAGTCGACCAGATGATGATCGCTGGGTCCCCTCATGCCACTAAGGCTCGGCAGAATGCCTTCTCGGCTGCTTCCTGTAGCCCTATGCACCAGGTCCACGTTTAATCCCAGTCTCCCCTCTTGAGGGCCCAGGGTCCATGGCGAGGGTGGGGGGGCCCAGCAAAGGTATGTAAGGTGTGCCCGGGAGAGCGGAAATCGGGGGAAACAGTTGGTGGAGGCCTCTAGATGGCCTGAAGGAGTTAACGGCCGTGTGGCATCGGGGTCTGAGCATAAAGAAACAAACAAAAAAAAACAAACTTTTTTACTACAGTATAGTAGCTTATATCGGGCTAATTTTGTTGACTTCCAAGCTGATATTGGCTTTCTCCAGAAATCCCAGAATCCACTGCAGCTGAAATCAGGGTAGGGCAGCAGTAGTAGGAGAAGCAATAGCTTGCAGTGCGTAATAAGAGTTTTTATGAGCTGTGATCATTTGTTACTGGTCCCACTGTCCTCCTGGAGTAATTACAGTCACAGAGGTCTGTACTTGGCTCTAAGAGAACAGGGGGATCAGCAAACACCTTATCTGAGCTTATAAAAATCTATAAGATGCACTGCTGGTGATTGAATCTCCCACTGCCACAGCATCCTATAATTTCTGCTTCAGGGAATTCTGGGTTTCTTGTTAAAGTTAATATCAACTTGGAAGTCAACAAAATCAGTCTCATACAACTTACTATAATGCAGTAAACAGTAAGTAAACAAAAAACAAAAGTTTTTGCATTCAGAATGCAAATTGGGACCAGCCCTAGACTTGATTGTGCGGCTGTTAATGTTGACTGTTCCCCTTTAATAAATGTTTCTGTGTTTGTCATACTAACATACTAAAATGCCAGCAGAATAGGCCTAACGGTCTCTCGAGTCTGCTCAATTGGTCAGCCCTCACCCTGGGTGCTGACCTTCCTGCCCCCCTTCCCTTCTCTGGCTTCTCCCCTCCCAGCTCTGGATATTCTTGCTGCATTGGATTTTGCTTCCAGAACCCTTCCCCTGTACCTGTCCCAGCCCCTCTTGAACCCCTCCACCGTCTCTGCCTCCACCAGCCCCCTAGGCAGTGCATTCCATGGCTCCACCACCCTCTCAGTGAAGTACCTCCTCCTTTCTCCCCTGAATCTTCCCCCTTCCAGCTTCCACCCATGTTCTCTAGTGACCCCCTCCTCCTTCGAAGCACCCTGACTGTTCCTCCCCTATTTACCCTCTTCATGTACTTGAAGACCTCTATCATGTCCCCCCGGTCCCTTCTCTCTTCCAATGTGTACATATTTCCTACCTCATTCTTTATTAATGTGAACATTTACAAAGAAAAATAAAACGGGTCGGGATTTTCAAATTGAAGTGGGATGAAGTTCCACTCCACAACTGCAGTTGTGGTCTGAAATCTCTGCATATGTGAAGATTCGTATTTTCAGTCTGCCGCAGCTGTGGGAGATGTTATGCTGGGTCCCACCGAGGTGTGACATTTTCCTGCAACTGCGAGGGGAAAAAACAGCTGCAAGCTGCTAGAAATCATGGAGCAGGTCATAAAACTGGCTTCACCTTTAAAAAAATTATATTTTATTTATTTAGTTTTAGTTTTTGTTTACCGGGTAAGTGCACTAGCCATAGCAATGACTATTTTCAGGCATGACCTGGGAGGATACAGTACAAAACATGGCATGGACACATTACACATACAGGATTATACATGATCAAAACTATTTAAATACATATAACATGATAAGATTGGCTAAGTTTAAACAGAACTTCAAAATACATACGAAACATAGAAACACAAAACCGGTCACTGTAGATAGTGTATGGACTATAAATTTCTGATACTACGTTGAGAGCAACATTAGGTAAGTAGTAATAGACTGATTCATAAAGAATTATTATGTATTGTGGTAAGAGGGGGAAGGGAGTGGAAGTGGAACAGCCCCACCTTAGAGGAAGGCATGTAAGAGGAAAGGAAGAGGGTAAAGACAGGAAAAACTGAGAAAGTGCTTAGTGTTGAAAGGCACAACATAAGTGAGAGAAACGAAAGGAGTAGAGTGAAAGGATGAAACAGGTTACGGGGGTTTAAAGCAAGTACAACTAAGGGAAGTGACAAAGTGGTTATATAACCCTTTCTTAAAAGAAACACAGGAGAAAGTTTTGATGCAGGGCAAGTGGGAGGGAGTTCCAGAACAGGGGGGCATGACATGCAAAAGCCATAGCGCCTTTAGAAGAATAGTGCCTGGGAGTGAGGACTGGTGCATTATCAGCAGATCATAGGTCATAATGTGGGGTAACCTTACGGAAGAGATCCGCTAAGGATTTTGGTAATCTTAAACGGACAGTGTTCTCAATGACAGAGCCATAAGTATAAAGTCGGAGTTCCGTAGGAGGAAGCCATCCCAGATCTGAGTAAAGGAGGCAGTGGTGTTTTTAACCTATGAGAGTAGGAAGCGTAGCGGCATACATTGTTATATGTGACGTCCCACTTTCAGAGGCTAGATTTGGACACAGAAGTATAGGTGGCAACCCCATAGGTGAGAGCGGAAAGAAGTATGCCCCGGGCAAGGGCAAGCCTAGCGGAGGGGGTGAGCGTGTATCTGGTGTGGTGTGCTATCCCAGGTTTAGAATTGACTAACTTACAAGTCTGGTAAATATGCAAATCAAAGTTAAGCGATGAGTCTAGAGTGACCCCAAGATATTTAAATGAGTCTACCATCCCTAGAGTTGAACCATTGGTGGAGGAGACACTGAATTTAGGCTGGGATAGTTTAAGCTTGGCTTTAGACCCGAATAGCATAGCTTGGGTTTTAGACTCATTTAGAACAAGCCTATGGCTGGTTAGCCATTAACAGATGTGCAGAAAGTCAGTAGATAGTTTTTGGTTTACGACCTCAGTGCATCTGTCACTAGTGTAAAGAACAATATCGTCAGCATATAGCATCGATCTAGTCCCTTTGATGTTAGTGGTGATGTTGTTGATGAAGATGGAGAAAAGCAGTGGTCCAAGGATTGACCCTTGCGGTACCCCTATGCTCACGGAGGTTTTGTCAGAGTAGGTGGAATTATGTTTAACAGTTTGAGCCCTGCCTGTGAGGTAGCTGCCAAACCATCTAACCACGTTTTGAGAGAAACCAAGTGACTCAAGGGTGGTAAGGAGGAGGGAGTGGTCAACAAGGTCAAATGCCTTGGTCATGTCAATGAAAACAGCCCCCGTGAGAAGCCCAGCATCCATAGCCATAAGGGTATCTGAGGTAAATTTGAGGAGGGCAGTAGTAGTGCTATGGTCCTTGCGAAAGCCGTGCTGGGATGGGGTAAGAAGGTCATATTTCAGCAGGAACTCAGTCGTTTGAGTAGCTACCAGTTTCTCAAGAATCTTATTGAGAACAGATAGGGTGGCTGTGGGGCGGTAATTTGTGGGTCTTTGCGGTCACCTTTTTTGTATACAGGAGAAATCCTAGCAATCTTCCATAAATCCAGGAAATAGCACTGGGACAGGGATAATGTGAACATTTTGGCTAGGGGACCAGCAATGAGGGGGCAGCTAGCTTTAGGAGCTTGGGTTCGAGGTCGTCAGAACCAGCTGCAGTGTAGTCAGAGATTTTATGCAGTAACTCGATTACTTCACGGCAAGCGACAGCCTTGAAAAAGAAATTCGGACCATTTGCAGGGGATGAGGAGGGAATATTTGTCTGGGCGGGGAAGGTGGAGGTGTAGGTGGATAAATTTGAGAACTTGTCATTGAAGAAATTTGCAATAGTAAGAGGACTGTAGCAGTGGACCTCATTTAGTATCATGTCGGTGGGGGCTGCTGTAGGATTTAGGCCGAGGAAGAATTTTATGTGGGCCCAGAAGTAATTCTTTACAGTAAGAGCTTTTAGCAACCAAAATGATTTGGGGCTTGGGGGACAGGACCTATGAGGAGAGGCTCGAAGAGCTAAATATGTACACATTGGAAGAGAGAAGGGACCGGGGGGACATGATAGAGGTCTTCAGGTACATGAAGAGGGTAAATAGGGAGGAACAGTCAGGGTGCTCTCAAGGAAGGAGGAGGGGCCACTAGAGGGCATGGGTGGAAGCTGGAGGGGGGGGAGATTCAGGGGAGAAAGGAGGAGGAGGTGCTACTTCACTGAGAGGGTGGTGGAGCCATGGAATGCGCTGCCTAGGGGGCCGGTGGGGGCAGAGACAGTGGAGGGGTTCAAGAGGGGGTGGGACAGGTACAGGGGAAGGGTTCTGGAAGCAAAGTCCAATGTAGCAAGAATATCCGGAACTGGGAAGGGAAAAGCCAGAGAAGGCGAGGGGGGCAGCAAGGTCAGCTCCCAGGGTGGGGGCTGACCAAACGAGCAGACACGAAAGACCGTTAGGCCTATTCTGCTGGCATTTTAGTATGTTAGTATGTTTTTATGTCCTTTCTACAGGAATTTTGCAGTGCCCTATAAGCATTTAGGTCGGAGGCTAGCCCTGATTTCTTGTATTGGAGCAAGCTTTTGTCTCTATGTTTTAATTTAGTAAGTAGATCAGATTTTAGCCAGCGAGTTTGTCTATTTTTTACCCTACGAGTTACTAATTTGCAGTGCTTGTCTTGTAGAGTGAGGAAGTGAGTTATGAATAGGTTAAGAGAGGTACGAGCATCATTAGATGTTAGGAAGGGGGACCAATCAGTGGAAGCAGTATCGTGTAGGAAAAGTGTGGAGTTGAAGGTCGCATAAATGCCGCAGCTGTGGGAAAAACTGCAACTTTGCAAGTGGCAAACCACTTGCACCGGGATTTTCTGACAACTGTGGTATTTTCAGGGGCTTTGAAAATCTGACCCAGGATCTTTGGACCTCAGACTTCATCTAATTCTGCTGCCCCCCAAGTAATTATTTGTTCGAGAGATTAGAATAATTTTCACAGCAACCAAATATGATGTCACAAACAGAAGTTTGAGTTCAGTGGGAAGGGGGCAGCAGGAGGATGAACTAAACTAAAGGGGGATGAAGCTAATGGTTTTATGCACATGACCTCCATAATAATAAAGAATGCGGGGACAACCTGTAAATACAGAATACTAATGAAGTATATGTTGAATAGTATCTGAGTGTTTTATTTCAGAATGTTTTCCTGGATACTGGAAAAACACTTCTAAGGGAGTAAATTTCAAATAGTTCAGTTCTGATCATTCCTCTTTTTTTTTTTCTTTTGGTCCCTGACCATATGACTCACTTTTTTTTTTTTTCACTCTGTTTATTCTCTGGTCACACTGCCGGGATTTGCCCCATATCAGCCCAGTGGGTACACCCCAGCCCTCGTGCTCCAAGAGGCAGGCCATGGCTTACCTCTCCACAGCGGGGCTTCTCCCAGGGGCTAGGGTAAGAGACTGAGAGCTACCTGAGTTCCTGGGCAGGTGGTTCAGGGCATCATTCGGTGGATTGGGGGGGCTGCACTCTGTGTCATGCTGCAGGGGGACCAAGGCTTTTTTTTTTTAAAATTGTATGTTCCACTTTGGTGGAGTGGCAAGGCAAGTTTTATTTTTCGAGGCGCCCAGTCCCAGAGGCTCTGGGTACCGTACACATAATACAAACTATTCATTAAAATAAAACGAAAGCTAATTTTTTCACAGAGAGTGTGGTGGGGCCATGGAATGCGCTGCCTGGGAGGCTGGTAGAGGAGGGCACAGTGGAGGGATTCAAGAGGGGGTAGGATAGGTACAAGGGGAAACAAACTAAAGTGGACCCTCTTGGGGGCTGGGGGGGTGGTAAGGCGAGTAGCCAATAGGTTGCTGGCTTTCGAGCAGACAAGACAGACCATTTGGCCTATTCTGCTGGCTTTTTTAGTACGTTAGTATGTTAAATACATAAATTGAAACACTAATAAATTAACCAGGCCATGTGAAACGCAATTTAAAGTAACAGTCATTAATATGGGCTATCCCAGGGATATAGGCTAGTAGACCGTGTCTGGGAAGGTCTGACTGAAATGGAGGGTCTTGAGACAGGCCTTGAACACTTCAACTGAAGGGGCTTCCCTTACAGATGGAGGAAGCGAATTCCACAGGATGGAGTCGGTGACACTAGAAGCTCTGTCGCCAGCAGTTTTTAGCCTCGTCCTGTGAATCACAAGGAGGCCCCTAGAGGAAGAACGGAGGGAGTGGACCAAGGTAGCGGGTGTCAGAAGGTCAGACAAGTATCCAGTGCTCAGCCCATGTAGGGCGTTAAAGGTGAGTGGACATGCAGTGATGGTGTGGAACTTCAGACATGCTCCCACACCCGCTGTGTTGATGTGCACCACTTCTACCAGTCCCCTGCAGCTGCATTGGTCCCTGGCTCACCCACCCCTAGCTGTCAGTAGGGGTCAGAATATCATGGGCACTGAAACCCCCTCTCTCCATGGAGGAGGAGGAGAGCATTCCCTTGGATGCTTTTTCTCCTCCTTCCTGGCTGGCCCTCCTATGCTTTGAGTTCGCGACTGATCTTGGGTTATCAGGCCCACGCACAGTATTGCTACTGCTGTGCCGGTGGGCCAGCCCCATACTGCTCTTACTTTGTCTTGATGTTATCAATTACAGTGATGTTGTCAACACAATTCATGCACTCCCCTGTGGGTTTTATGTACATAGTTTTATAGTAGTTGTCGGCAGAAAAGAACCTCCTGGTCCACCTAGTCTGCCCTGTAATCTATCATGATTCAAAACAGTGTTGGGGGCAGGTTCCTTCTTTAGGCACTTCGCCACCGAAAGCAACCTTTTGCTTTAATTTTATTTTATTGTTTTATATAAGTGTTGAGCTGCACTGGTCCAGTTCAACTTTTTGCCTTGAGGGGCTGTACATAAGGATAGAAGTTGTGTATAATAGTGTAGAAAAACATTTACAAGGGAAAATCATTAGTGCATGTACATTCTTTAGAAACAAGGTCACATTATAATAAAACAGTGGGTAGTTAATAGGTGTATGCAGAGTAACATATTAAAAATCATGAAGTACTGTTACAGATGGAGCTGGACAATAAGTGGCCTGTAAGTAGAGCCTTAAAGAGAAGGCGTGAAGGGGCAGGGTATAGGACACTGGTAAGGCAAATCCAGGAAGGGGGTGGGGGGCTGCTGTGGAAAATGCCATCTTGCTACTGATTATGTTCCTGCCCGCCTGGTGGATGTTATGATGTTTCATTTTCTGAAGCAGAATTTTATATTCCACCAGGTCAGATGCCTTTTTGTAGTTGACCAGGGCTGCTTTTGAGGTATTTTCAACATCCTAAGCCCCTATGCAGGTGTCCGTAACCTTGAGAGTGAGTCTCTTCCTGGATTTGTTCCATAATCCAAATATAGACAAAACCTTCAGACATTTTGGTCACAGTGCATGTTAAAGAAAGGTTTCTACATTCCTGGGGTTTGCTGTATTCAGGATGAAGGCTACTTTTACTAACATACTAAAATGCCAGCAGAATAGGCCTAACGGTCTTTCGTGTCTGCTCGTTTGGTCAGTCCCCAACCTGGGTGCTGACCTTGCTGTCCCCCTCGCCTTCTCTGGCTTCTCCCTTCCCAGTTCCGGATATTCTTGCTGCATTGGATTTTGCTTCCAGAACCCTTCCCCTGTACCTGTCCCACCCCCTCTTGAACCCCTCCACTGTCTCTGCCTCCACCAGCCCCCTAGGCAGTGCATTCCATGGCTCCACCACCCTCTCAGTGAAGTAGCACCTCCTCCTTTCTCCCTGAATCTTCCCCCATGCCCTCTAGTGGCCCCTTCTCCTTCCTTCAAGCACCCCAACTGTTCCTCCCTATTTACCCTCTCTCATGTACCTAAAGACCTCTATCATGTCCCCCCGGTCCCTTCTCTCTTCCAATGTGTACATATTTAGCTCTTCAATCCTCTCCTCATAGGTCCTGTCCCCCAAGCCCCAAATCATTTTGGTTGCCCTCCTCTGGACCCTCTCCAGGAGGTTAATGTCCCGCTTTAAGTGTGGCCTCCAAAACTGCATGCAGTACTCAAGGTGCGGCCTCACTACAGTTATACAGAAGGAGTATCACTTCCCTCCTTCTGGAGGTGATCCCCCTAGCGATGCATCCCAGCATCTTGTTGGCCTTGGCTGCTGCCCTCCTACAAGTCTCAGAGTTGTTCATCTTGACATCCACCACCACCCCCAGGTCCCTCTCAGCCATCGAGACTTGTAGCATTCCCCCCCCCCCCAGGGTGTACACTTGGCCTGGGTTTCTGGCCCCCAGGTGGAGTACCTTGCATTGTTGCCTGTTGCCTGTTTTTACACATTTGTTGCATTGTCCCATATAGCAGGGTAACGTGGAAGATGTTACACAGCCATGGGGCTAACACATGTACGCCTGTAAATTCCAGATTTAGTTTGGCATCCATCCAGTCCAGTCTACCTTCCTTGTGTTTTTATATCTTTTTTTCCTGTGTGTTGGTTCCTGTGGGCATTCAGCACTTGGTATCGGCTTTCACCCCTGCCAGCTGAGACAGGTTACATCAGTCTGAGAGTGGTCTTAGGACATAATCTTCCCCAGATTCCCTCAGTGTTTTGCAACCTGTCCTAGCTGGTAGACAACGCCCTACTGTGCAGGGAATTTTTTCTTTTTTTTTTTTTTTCTGCACGATTTTCATTCTTCTTTAAAGCAGTAAGTTTTCTTCTTTTGGACCTCTGTCATGTAATGCTTTAGCTGAGGGTTTGTATGGACTTCTGTGCAAAATGGAGGCTAATTTCTGTCAGTATTGGGAACCCTTGGGCTATGGTGCCTGGTAAAGGCCACGTTGCCACCACCTTCTTTTGCAGTGCCTGGTAAGGGTTGCTTCTCCACCACTCCTTGAGGCAAACTGAATCAGCATTTTTAATTAGAAGTGATGGTTGTTTTATTAATTGAAAGTGGTTGTTTTCGTGTTGGTAGCATGTGCCTAGCAGGTTTCCATGCATCGTTCCTCTATCGCTTTTGCAGCCCGGCAGCCATATTGTAATGCTGTACTTGCAGTGGTCATCTTGGTCTGCCTGCTCACACTCTCCAGTCTCCCGCACTGCTCGCTTGAGTCCTCTGCACTGTCTTCAGGTGCGTGCCCCTCAAAAATGTAACTGGGGAATCCAATCTGCTGCAGCATGGTTTCCTTAACCAGCAAATATAGGGACACAGAAGGCACACCATGTGCAAAAGGTGCAAAGCTAAGTTGCAGTCCATTATTGCTGGCTTCTGCTATATAAGGCATCATCCTCTAAGGCCACTGCTGTGCATGGCTCAACCCCTTCCAACAAGTGATTGGCAGAGCACTGAGCTGCCTTGGACCCTTGCTCTGTATCATTGGACAAGTTCAAAGAACCACCTCATTTTATCCTCCACAGAGTCCAGACAGACTTCAGGGTTGTCAGTTTCCTCAAGGTGGAACAGAGGCACTACAGTTTACCATAGTGAAGCTAGTCGGGGTGGTTGATATGCTTACAGATGCCATAGATGCATGGCAGTCACCAAAAAGAAAGCATAAGCATACAAAACCTTTGCCGCCTCCCTAGTTCCCAGAACGATTTTGCTAAGCTTTGAAACCAGAGATGACACTGACCTCTCACCCATCCCATGCTCTGAACATAGCGGCTCCTAAGCCAGGGCATCCTCGCTTAGGGATGGATCTCCTCCTCCTCCTCCCCTGGGATGTACTGGATTGCTCATTTCTCTGCAGAAGAGGGTGAATATGTGCCTTCCAAGAAGGACCACCCAGGGAGACGGAAGGCAAGAACTGGGGAAAAAATCTCATCACCCGTAGGAAGCAAGCATGTACCAGTTTCATCATCGAAGACTGACCCCACCCTGAAGAGGATGGCTAAGCAGGACTGGGTATTCCAGGTATTGGATACAGCCAAGGACCTAATTTCCACTGAACAGAGCTATACTAGGAGGAATTCCTCAGCATTAAAATTCGTAAGGCAGTGCAGCTTTGATTATCACCCTAACCACAGGCGGAGGGTGCCATAACATTGGTTAAAAAAAAAAAAATCACATAATTACAGGAAATAGTCATCACCCCAGTTGCAAATCCAGAGGAAAAAAATAATAAATATGTCACAGCCAGAAGTTTCTCTTATTCTGGTAGGCCAGGCTAACAAAGAAGTTTTTAAGTGAGGCCCTCAAGACCTCCACGGGATAGCAGAATGAATACTCTGGGGGGGAAAACAGCTCAGTAACATAGGGCAACAGCCCCGAAGGCCCTGCCCCCCCCCCAGCTGCTTAAACCGTGAGTGGGCGACTGTCATCGAGGTATGGGTCAGGAAGCATAGGCAAACCAAGAGAATTATCAAATTTGCAAGTAGCATTTTATTATTATTATTAAGAAGACTAACATAAAGGTGACAGGTTAGCGCTTCACAAAGGCAGCTCAAACAAAGAAACACAGTTCATCATCTGAGATTCTCATTTCAGTTTAAATCTCAATCTCTCTAACCAAAACATTGCTGTCTTTATGTGAGATGTCTTTGCCTGGCTGTTTAACTTCTGCCTCCTGTTCTTGTAAGTTTCATCTCCTGTTTTTCACAAAATGCAACAAGGCTTTTTTCATCGACCTTCCTGTGACCAGCCTGAGGCATACATTAGTCATCTTACAGGAAACTTACGCCCTCATATCTTGTAAATTTTGTTTCCATGTCAACAGACAACTCTTTCTGTGTAGCTGTTAGAGAGGTATGCAGTTGCTTTAATTTGTTTTCACACTACATACCAGGCCCTGTAACTATCCTGGGGGTCTCCATTTGCTGGTTGTTGAAATCTCACTGTTGTTGAAAGCTGCATTAGCATACGAGAACATGATGTGTAATGTGGCCCTTTAGACTCCACACTATGCCTGTCTGCTTAATTAGACTTCAAATAAACAAGTTGCAGGAAGGTTTGAAATACCACATTTACCTTCAGTTAGCTTTGCAAACTGTCTGAGTTGTAATGCAGGGGTTTTCCCTTTAAATTACTTTCAGTTTATGTGTTTCAAGGGATTTTTTTGCAGGGTATTTGTTCTTTCAGCATACAGGTGGTATAAATGGGTGTTGTGATATCCTGTTCTTATATGGTAATGCAGCCCTCATGGACAATGAGATTTCAACAGCCATAAAATGGAGACCCCCAGGGTAGTCTGAGGGGGCTACCATGAGCAGAGAAAACAAACTAAAGCAAACATATATAGCCCTAACAGCTACAGGAAAAGATTTGTCTGTTGACATGGAAACAAGTAACAATTACATGATATGAGGGTGTAGTTTTCCTTTAAGAGGTGCAGCCAATTAAGACATTCTGTTCCAGGGCTGATTTCCCGCTGACAGTTCTGTTAACAAGCTTGTGAAAGGTCAAAATACAGTCGCGGGTTAACTCTTTGTATTACAAACTGCTAACTTCTGTAACACCGAAATAGCTGTCTGTAATCATTTCAACAATATAAATATATACATTTGTAAACCAAGAGATCCCAGTTTCACATACAGATTCATATATGTATATGTGTGTGTGTATGTATGTATATGTGTGTGTGTGTGTGTGTGTATGTACAGTATGTATACACACACATTTTAACCACAGAGTAGCAAGGCGAGAAAGAAAGCGTAGAAACAGCAAGTGAAGGAAGGGAGGTAATGGGGGGAATTATGGGACCATTAGGGTGTCCAGTTCCTAGATGCACCAAGGAAAATGTGTGTGTGCAATCAGGCATACAAGACACAGACAACTCGCAGAATAAGAGAAAAATAGATCCTTGCTTTTAACTCTTCCCTGCATAAAATATGGGACAGGGTCTTGGCTCAACCCTGTCACAGTGACCAGAAGCAAGACCGCATCCATTTTACGGAGAGGACAGGTATGGTGTAGGACAACAGGAGATCTTTAAGGCAATCAGGGCAGAGTGCTTAGGACTGACGTGATGTGTCAATTCGAGAAGATCAAACACCAGCTGAGTCACAGCATTCTGGACCAGCTGCAGGCAGTGTGTCGATCCTTCAGATAATCCTAAGTATAAAGCATTACAGTAGTTCAGTCTGGCAGTGACAAAGGCATGAACTGTCATCACCAAATCGGCGGGCACTACATGAGGCTTGATCCAGGCGATGTTGCTTTCATCATCTTTGTTACGAAAATGATAAAAGCCATTGTGTACTGAGGTCAACTCCTGATGTTCTGATATCATACTAACATACTAAAATGCCAGCAGAATAGGCCTAACGGTCTTTCGTGTCTGCTCGTTTGGTCAGTCCCCAACCTGGGTGCTGACCTTGCTGTCCCCCTCGCCTTCTCTGGCTTCTCCCTTCCCAGTTTTGGATATTCTTGCTGCATTGGATTTTGCTTCCAGAACCCTTCCCCTGTACCTGTCCCACCCCCTCTTGAACCCCTCCACTGTCTCTGCCTCCACCAGCCCCTAGGCAGTGCATTCCATGGCTCCACCACCCTCTCAGTGAAGTAGCTCCTCCTTTCTCCCTGAATCTTCCCCTCCAGCTTCCAGCCATGCCCTCTAGTGGCCCCTTCCTCCTTCCTTCAAGCACCCGACTGTTCCTCCCCTATTTACCCTCTTCATGTACCTGAAGACCTCTATCATGTCCCCCGGTCCCTTCTCTTCCAATGTGTACATATTTAGCTCTTGAGCCTCCTCATAGGTCCTGTCCCCCAAGCCCCAAATCATTTTGGTTGCCCTCCTCTGGACCCTCTCCAGGAGGTTAATGTCCCGCTGTAAGTGTGGCCTCCAAAACTGCACGCAGTACTCAAGGTGCGGCCTCACCAAGCAGTTATACAGAGGGAGTATCACTTCCCTCCTTCTGGAGGTGATCCCCCTAGCGATGCATCCCAGCATCCTGTTGGCCTTGGCTGCTGCCCTCCTACAAGTCTCAGAGTTGTTCATCTTGACATCCACCACCACCCCCAGGTCCCTCTCAGCCATCGAGACTTGTAGCATTCCCCCAGGGTGTACACTTGGCCTGGGTTTCTGGCCCCCAGGTGGAGTACCTTGCATTTCCCTGCATTGAACCTCAGCTTCCACTTTCTAGACCATCTTTCCAGAGCCTCCAGGTCCCCCTGTAGGGCCACCCTCCCCTCCTCCCCATCCACCACCGCCCCCAGTTTTGAGTCATCTGCAAAGAGACTCATCTCACTCCTGATTCCTGTCCTTATGTCAGATACGTAGGCGTTGAACAGAAGGGGCCCAAGGACTGATCCCTGTGGGACCCCACTAATGACCCTCCTTGGGGATGAGACTATCCCACCAACTATGACCCTCTGGGTCCGGTCCTGGAGCCAATTGCCTATCCATCTGATCATCTGGTTCCCCACCCCCATTTCTCCCAGCTTATCCAACAGGCCCACGTGAGGAACAGAGTCAAATGCCTTGCTGAAGTCTAGAAAGAGGACATCCACTGGTCTACACAGGTCCAAGGCACTTGTCACCCAGTCATAGAACTCCACCAGGTTTGTCTGACACGATTTCCCCGGGATGAATCCATGCTGTCTATCGTCCAGGCACCCTGACTTATCCAGGTCCCCCCCTAGCCTCTCCTTGACAATGCCCTCCATCACCTTGCCCACCACCGAGGTCAGGCTGACAGGCCTGTAGTTCCCTGCCACCTCCCTTGATCCCCCCCTTGTGGATAGGCACTATATGCGCCACCTTCCAGTCTTGGGGCACCCACTTGCAGTCTATATTGACCCCCAGATCCTTTACCACATCCACCGTTCTAAGTATTTGGTCATTTAGGGATGGTAACAAGGCATCAATTCTTGTAGCTGACCCACGCCTGGATGGGTTGACAGTACCTCCGTCTTACCTGGATTGTGGCACAACCAGTTGGAGGACAGAATACTGGATGGGAGAGGTTAAACTTAGTACCACAGCTGAGGAACAGGGCCCTATGAGTCATCATCAGCGACACCCTTAAACAGGCTAGTAGTAAGGCAAATAAGATGCTGGGGTGTATCGGCAGGGGTGTTGATAGTTGGAAGAAAGACATGATGCTCCCCATCTGTAGATCCTTGGTGAGGCCACACCTGGAGTACTGTGCCCAGTTCTGGAGCCCTCACCTTAGAAAGGACAAGGAGGAGATCACGTGATGGCTCTAACGGAGTTGCAGCTCCTTTGCACCTCTCAGATCACTGGCATTAATTTTAACTAATTACTCAAACAAATCTTGATTAGTTTGATCAAGTCGAGATATATACTTGATTAGTACCAACCACGAGTCTTAAAGGCTGAGCTTCTTAAAAGTGGATGCCAAAATGAGGGCTCCACCTGCCAGACATACTCTACCACTGACTCCCGATCGTTCATCCAGGGTTAAGTGGGCTAAGCAGACCTTACCCAAGCTGAATTCAACAAATGCTGGGGCTGCAGTACTTGCTGAGGAACAGTTTCTTTCAGAATTCACACCCTTGAAGGAGGCTTGGATACACTGCTGAATGATACTAAAGTTATCAGATTAAAAACAGGAACTTACCAGAAGGATGACGGATGCAGAAGCAAGGATTTCTTCGGTAGAAGACTGGCATGTGAGAACAGAACTGGAGCTCCCAGCATTACGGCACGCCATTTCTATACTTGAATCCAAGCATGAAGATCTGGTAGGAAGGAGTCCCCGCAATAACATTGTTATTTTTGGTTTGCCAGAAAATTCTGAAGGGAAAAACCCGGTCCATTTCGCACAAGTCCTCTGTGAAAATCTAGCGGGCCCTTCACCTGACAGTTAAATTTATATAGTCAAGCAAGCACACAGAGCCTTAAAGCCAATCCCACCTGCCGGTGAGAAACCTAGACTGTTTACTATGAAATTCTTAAATTATTTAGATTGTCAACATGTCCTGTCTAGCTGGTATCAAGTTTAAGATGTTGTACCCGGCAAAGCTGCTCATCCAGCAACATTACATTTGGTGCACTTTTGATTCAGTTGAGAAGGCCAGGAAAGAGCTGCCTGCAATATTTCCTGACTTATTTAATATAAGGTGAACCCAACTGGACTGAAATGCTTGCCGTGAGTTTTAATGTGTAGATACTGACTTATGTACGCATCTTACTGCTTGTACATTGTCAACTTTCTCTAACTCAGTCATTACGTTTTCTCCTAGCCTATCTGGCATAATTTTAGTTTATTTCTGGTTTGGATGATGTGGTATCCTTTTATGTTATGGAATGCCGATATTGTGTAGAAACTTTCAGAAGGTGAGCCGAAGTAGAATTTAAGGAACTGGGTTTCTCTTTGAGTTGTGATGATGAAAGTAATTTGGACTTGTACGAGAGAGTCACTGTCTATATTTGTTGGAGTTTCCTAGAGTGTTCATTCCCCTCTGGCATTTCGGATTTCTTTATTTGTAATCCCTTTATTTGCAGTTTGATAGGGGAAATTGATTTATACAACTGTTTAGTGTGAAAATGATGCTGGATGGCATAAATGTTTACACAGCACTAAGACTGAATGATTACTCCTAAACGCATCAAGTCTCTGCTGTGGTAAATTCTGCTACACTGAACTTTTTGACTGCACTTACTTTTTGTTTTGTTTTAATCTCGAAGGGGACTTTTATTTGGGGTACTGTTTCTTTTATATATTAGTTGCAGGCTTGATCATCGAGCCCTTTTTTTTCAGTGTGTGCTAATTCTGTAACTAACATCTTGACGGACGAATACTCCGCTGTGTGACTGAATATAGAGGTTTTACTCGGGTTTAAGAGGTTTGAAGTCATTAAGTAAATTATGTTGAAACACCAGTAGGTTAACTCTAATACTTACATTGATATATAATGTTGAAATGTTGTTATTTTGACTCCAATAGGGATAGGTAGGTTCTCATAGATGCAGAGTTTAAAGAAAAATAATATGCTGAGGGGTAACTACACTACATAATTTTCTAATTCCTTTATTTGTTAGTATGACACCTATCTATTAGTAATAGGTGGAATTTCATTTTGAATTATAGTTATGCCAAAATGGTTGCTGTTTTGGATTTAATTTTTCAGAAACTCCCAACTATACCACTAGAGATATTTCTAGAGTAATTTAATATTGTAACCCATTAAGGTTATATTTGATTTTATATGTGGCTGAGATTTTTATGGTACATTCAGTTTTATGTACACCTCAGCTGTGAAAATTGATTACCATATTTGGGCATAGCATTATATGTTTAGTGGCTGCATTTAACTTCACACATTGTGTACTGCCTGCTATTCATATGAGTATGGGGTGGGTTCTTGTGCAAATTTAGACTTGATCCCCCTTTTTTTATACCTTTTATTCTTTGTAATTGTTTGTAAGTGCTCAGTTAATAACTGTAATTGATTTGGTGATTCTGGGAGTATGCTGGCTGAGATTTGAGCATCACTGTTTAGGAGTTGTTTGCTGGAGTTCGGGTTTTAGGACCGGGGGAGATGTATTAGGATTTAGTTAAGGAGCTTTTAATTTAGGTTGTATGCATTAGGATTTTTTTGCAGTGGAGAGGATGGGTTATTTCCTTGAGACCTATATATTTCTCTGGGCCCGGTTTCTACTTATAGTTGCTCCATATTTCCTTATCATAACTATTTAGCTGATACCATGTATAACTCTATAAACTTCGCTTTGTGGAATATTAAAGGTGCACAGTGTCCTTATTTATTTAGTTAAGAGTTTTACCAGGAAGGCATACTGAGCAGTGTACCACTCGATTCCAGATGCGCTCTGGGGGAATATGGGATGGGCAGGATACGGTAATAGTAGAATTTACACATGTACATGATTCCATGCAATCATAACAGAGCAGGTAAAAATCCTTATAAATAAGTAGCAATATACAGACAGGGTAGTACAGGCATGGTAGCAACATGCACTTATCCCTTAGTCTATCCTTCCCCCTATCTCCACCCACATCTGTATTTTCAGCTGTACTGTCTGTCATCACCCCCCATCTGCATGGGAATCAAACCCTGGTCTATGGCACCTGACCCACTCCAAAGCCTGCAGCCCTATTCATTAGGCCACACAGCCTGTCAGTGTTTTCACCTGGTGTTCTGACCTAGAGTCCCAGACCCCCCCCCGCCCATCTCGGTACATTCCATTGGCCCTGCCTTACTACTTCTTAGCTGTAGTATCCTCCCCTCCTTAGGTGGTGCTTTCTGCCCCTGACACCCACATCCCCTGGACCACGCAACAACCCATACCCCCTCCTTTTGCTCAAATTCCTCATGTAACCTATTTCAACATGGCTAAGTTCCCTAGTGTTCACCCACTACTAATCGACGCTATCGTCCTAGTAGCCCTTCTGACTTCCCTACACTTCACTGACATTCCTTTCTTCCCTGATCACGTTGCCTCTCCCGACTTATCTGACTACACCATATCAAACACATTGGCACGCTCCCAACCACCTACCCCTCTTTCCACAATTGACCCCACCGGACTCCGGCTACCCGTGGTGCGCTACCTCACACACCCATCGGTGCCCTCTCTACTTGCCATGTGCGACAACACCTTAACTTAGTGGTGCTACTATCTGGCTGCGGCTTCTGCTTATCACTCTGGTGATAACGAAGCAAACCCAGGCCGATGCAGTAACAGCCATTCCTCCCTCTCACCCCCTCCCCCAGGTGACATAAAAGGACTGAAAATAGTTCACCTTAATGTCAGAAAACTAGTACGAAATATTTCTGAGTTAACTGCGTGGACCTCTCCATTACCAGCCTGATATATTATGCCTATCCGAAACCTGGCTGAAACCAACTGTGCCTGACACCCTATGTGAATTATCGGGGTACAGTTTTATTAAGAGTGATAGCCCCCCCCCCCCAAAATGTGGTAGTGGCACCATGATTTATTTTAAGTCGCATCTCAGCCTGTCTGCCCTCTCACCCCCTCCCCTCATCATGCAGCGTCCTTTGAACTCTGCACAGGGACGCTGGTGTTAGGCAATTTCAAAAAGCTTCACATCTTCTGTGTATATCTACCTCCTCCAAATAACCTTAGTAAGCTTTCCTCCATTATTGACGCTTTGGGCCCATTGGTTAACAACATCGATTTTGCCATCCTAGGTGATTTCAGTATCAGCTGGCTCAGTTGTCCCAATGGCTCCATTAGTGCACTGCTCAATAAACTTACACTCTCTCAAATTATCACAGAACCCACTAGGATATCCAGTAGAGCCCAAACAGGCACCTTAATAGACTGGATCCTTGTATCCAACACTGACAATATCTCGTCAGCTGGTGTTCTCCCTGACTCCATCACCAGCCACTCCCTTGTCTATTGCAGTTGGCAGATCAGCGTAGGACATGCCCCATCCCATATCATACACTTCCGGAACTACACAGCCCTCAGTTCAGCCAACTACAAATCTGACCTGACAAGCACTGACTGGGCCCCTTGTGGGCAACTCCTAATGTGGACCAAACATGCCCCACTCACATCCAGGAGGGTCAGGGGCCAAAAAACTAAGTGGCTTACTCACCCCTCTAAAAGAGAGGGATGAAAGTTGGGCCACTTTCAAAACCCACTCACATCCAACTCCCACACAGATTGGACTCATTACAGACCCCTAAGAAACAAGTGTAAGACATCCATTCAACAAAGCAAGAGTAAATATTACAGAGAGAAGCTCGCAGCCTCATCCAAGACACCCAGTAGATACTGGAAAAACCTTAAAGAATCTCTGGGGTATTCTAGTCCGGGCACCCCTCCTGATTTTGAAATAAATGGAATTTACTGCAATAACCCTATCACAGTATCCAATGCTTCTAATCAGCAATTCTCTGACCTCTCAGCGGTCACAGATGCCCCAAACTCTCCCCAGCCCTGATGCTGATATGACTGATCCATCCCCCCCACCCTCACACCCCCTTCCATTTTATAACAGTCACCAATGTAGAGGTCCTTAAACTCCTCCTTTCAATATCAGAATTCAAGTCCGCAGGCCCAGATGCTAAACTCCTGAAACAGGTAGCATGGGAGCTCACACCTCCTCTAACCTAAATCTTCAATCTCTCTGTTACTTCAGGTGTGGTACCGTTAAGTTGTAAAAATGCTAATGTTATACCCATTCTTAAAAAAGGAGACCTCAAACTATTATCCAGCTGTCAGCCAATCGTCATACTCCCTGTACTCCGTAAATTATTAGAAAAAAATGTTTGCTACCCAACTAACAGCTCACCTAGAACAGTGCAAGATCCTATGCCCAGCACAACACAGATTTCGTAAGAACCACAGCACCTCCACAGCATTACTTACCCTAACGAATGCGATCTACTCGACGACTGACCAAGGCAACCTGACAGTCACTGTCTTTGTAGATCTAACAAAGGCTTTTGACACAGTCAGTCACGCTGTAGTACTAAATAAATTTTAGATCCATAGGAATCTCGGACTATGCTATACCATGGTTCTTCAGCTATCTCTCCAGTCGGCGTCAGCGGATCAGGATTGGCTCCACTCACACCGACTATCTTCCCACCTCCCTGGGAGTCTCCCAGGGATCTATCCTTGGGCCCCCTGCTGTTCTTGCTACACATTAACTCCATCACCCACTGTCTTAAACATACAGCTCCCATCCTGTATGCAGATGACCCGGTGTTCTTCTGCCAGTCCCCGAGTGTAACCAGCATTAACCATGACCTCGCTTCTGACCTAAACGCTGTTCAGTCTTGGCTTAAAGACAACAAACTCCACATGAACTACTCCAAGTCCCAAGCCATGCTTTTTGGAACCCCTCATAAACTAAAACATTTACCCGCCCCTTTAACTGTTACAACTGAGAATGGCACCACCCTTGATACTGTCTCCTTGTTCAAGTATCTTGGAATCACACTTGATCCCACCCTCGACGTCTCGTCCCACATTCTTGCTGTGTGTAAGGGCATCAGCTCCAGCTTAGGCACTGCATATCGGGCCACAAACAATCTCTCTTCCTCTACTCACATCACAGTAGTTCGCTGCCTCCTTCTCCCTATCCTATGGGCTACTCGTGTTCGCCCACTCCTCCATTACCTTACGTCACAAATGGACAGTATGCTACAGCAATATTTGTAGATTTGCTCTGTCCTGTAATTGTCTCACTCATCACTGCTCCCTATACAGCAAGCTACGGTAGCCCTCCCCCACAGCCCTACTTGACTCCTCTCTAGGCAAGGTGGTACATAACATTACCTCCACACAGAAACCGTAGTTCTTGGCCTCCCTGTTGGTACCTTGGTCATACCACTATGCCCTCAGATCCTCTGACACTGAGCAATTAGCAATCCCCAGATCTCGCACCAAATATGGCTCCATGGCCTTCTCCATAGCCGTTCCTACTCGGAATAGTTTTCCAGCAACCTTGTGCTCCTGTCAAAAACCTAGTGCTTTCAAAAGACAGCTACATTCCCTCCTGATGGACCGTTCCATATGTACCTGTCCCTAGCCAGTTATCCTGTCCCTACCTGCCTCCTCTTCTTCTTTTGCTACCTTAATTATTTGTACCTTTCTGCCTCCCCCAGTAGTTGCACTTATTGTCTTACCTTGCACTGATACCTACTGGTCTACTACCATTTCCTGAACATTGTATATTTCAATTTCTTTTGCTAGTCATATGTATAATTATTTTTCTAAATCAGTGTCTCACTGCTTGTACCGTATTACCTTATATTACCATTGTATGATTGTATCTTTTATTGTCCTATTATCATTGTAATGTACTCGCTGTACATGATGTGTTGTATTTCTTCTGGGTTGTAGTCGAAAATAGGCATGTATTTGCCTAGCATACCCCACCCCACCTGGTAAACAAAAGGTAACTCAATAAAAATAAATAGAGTTAAAAGAATACAAATATTTAAACCTATCAAACATCGTAGTTGCCAGATTGTATTTTTACAGGAAACGCATCTTTTTACCAACGAAGTTAATCTCTTGGGTAAAATGGGCTATCCTCAAGCATTTGGAGTGGATGATTTTATAAACAAAAAAGGTGTGACAACAATGATAAATCAGAATTTCCTTTTAGTCACTCAGTTACGATTTCGGACCCTGCTGGTAGATGTATCTTGTTGGGGGGGCTCAATAAATAATTCCCAAGTGTTGTTGGGTAGTATTTATAGCCCTAACCATAACACTTCCTCTTTTCTGGCAGACTTAATCAAAATCTTACCACCTTTATGTATCTTAAAATGTTATTTTAGGTGGAACTGGAATCTTCCATTAGATTTATAGTTGGACGGATCATCCGGTTCAGATACAAGGCTATTTTCGGACCATAGGGTGTTGCTGGAAGTTTTAGATTGCTTTAACTTAATAGATCCCTGGAGAACGTTATACCTGACAAGTAAGCAATATTCCTTTAACTCTTCTGCACATAAGAGTTTTTTTCAAGCATCGATTATTTGTTGATAGGTAACAGGTTAATACCAAATGTGACTGACTCAACCATTACACCTAGAGTTATATCAGATCATTCCTTGACTAAGTTATCTTTGACTTTAGGATCTTCCCCTCAAGAGCTTTCATCGATTTTGGAGAATGAATAATCAGCTATTAAAGGACAATTATGTAGATCTTACATTAAACAGCAAATAAGTATTTTTATACAGTATATAATCTCAACTCAGTTGATAAGGTGGACATGATTTGGTTTTCTTTTAAATGTTTCATTTGTGGGTTGTTCATACGTTTTCCTTCTAAACGTAAGAAGCAACGACTAAGTAAACTTGTTGAGCTCTTACATAATATTAAAAAGTTGGAAGCCCAGTGTGTTTATTAACCCTAAGATCTATGCCAATGGCCTTTTCTCTTCAATTATATACTTACATTTTGGTATGAGGCAAGGTTTCCCTCTTTTTCCCCTGTTTCTTATCTAAAGCATAATCCTAATATTAAGGACATTAAGACTGACTCTTGTTTTCTAACATTATCTGATTATGCAGATGACATCTTGCTCCATATATCTCAACCAACTGTTTCAAGTCCAGCTGTATTAAAGACCATTGAATATTTAGAGTCTCCAATTATAAAATAAATACAACTAAAACAGTAGTGATGCCTCTTAAACAATAAAGTCTCGAAGGATAATATTCTCAAATTTGGATTTACATGGTGTCCTTGCCATTTAAAATATCTGGGTTTATATATTTCTCAAGATAAAGCTTTGATGAGATCCCTAAATTTTACTAATCTAATTTCCATTATAAAGCAGGATTTAGATAGATGGAAGAAGCTTCCTCTTTCACTTATAGGCAGGATTAATACTAATAAAATGAATATTTTCCCAAGAATTTTCTATGCCTTAAATATGTTGAGCTTATTCCTATCTCTTTTATGGTTTAACAATTTTCAGTTGCTTTTACTGAGGTTTCTCTGGCTGAATAACCCCCGGATAGTTTTATAATAAGCTGACTCTTACTAAACAGCAAGGATGCTGTAACATTTCAAATATTGCTGTATATTATATGGTTAGTCATGTGAACAAATACTTTAGGTGGGATGTTACTATGTTACTAGCAATGAAGACCCTCTCTATCAGCCAATCTGGCTGCATATAGAGTATACGATGCTGAAAAAATATAGTATCTCCAGTCATTCAGCTCTCTATACTAAATGCAAGAATTTTCCTAAAGCTCTGAAAAATTCTATAGTTGGAGTTTCATACAGAATACATGAATGAACACGTGTAAATATCTAGGTCTTTCATTAGTAGAGGATATTAATCAACCTTTGCTTAATAATTATAATTTTAGACTAAATAAGCCCTTTCCCAATCACTGGCTCCCCCTACATTAACAAGATAACAGTGGAAACATTTATTTCTAAGGGTACCCTCTCTCCTTTAGAGGAGATCAGAACTAAGTTGGATCTCGGTAAGGGATACTTTATTAAATTGTTAGCCTTAAAACACGCCCTGTTAACAAATTTCGGACTCTTACCTTGGTTATATAGTAATAATGAGTTTGTTGAGAATATCAGATAAAAAAAACTCATTCAGTTTCTCGACATTACCAATTCCTTTTATCTTTCAAGTCCTCCTTGGTTTCCAAATATTGTAACTTGTCAAATTTTAATGAGGTAGATTGGTTTAAGATTAGGGAAAGATTTATACAAGTATATTTACAGTGAAACTTAAGGTGGATCCAAATTAAACTTCTACATGATGCATGTTACACTCCAGTTATGCTATGTTGTTTTGGTCTCTTGTCTTCTGGGAATTGTATTAGATATGGGAAAGTTGAGGGTACTCTTCTCCATATTCTTTTGGAATGCTCGCTGGTCTTGTATCAAAAATATTCTAGGTAGGGAGCTTGGATTTGAACATTATTACACCGGAGACCTGCATTCTGGGTTATTTTAGCCGATTAAGTTCCATGGATTTTTGAAATACAATCTAACCTTTATAGCTTTATCAGCTAAAAAAGTTATTTTACAGCACTGGAAGGACCAACAAATACCTTCATTTACTAAATGGAGACAATAATTTTTACTTGATCTCTGATTAGAAAACATGATAATTAGTATGAAACTCAATCTGCTTGGTTTTACCCTAAAATGGGGAAAGCTATGTGATTCTATTACGTCCATCTGATCTGGGTCTGGAACTTTTGTTTATACTCTATGTATACTGTTCTTTCTTTCTTATACACCTTACTTGTTACTAGTGACTAATTTTTTTGTTCCTCTTTTGGTTCCTCTTGTGTCTTGGTTTGATAAGGGGTAAATATTTTGAAAGTTTGAGAATTTTTTTGTATTCTGGGTTACTTCAATATATTCCACTCTTCTGACTGATATACAGGTCTCAAGGGGTTGGAGGGGGTATTGTTATTAAGGGGGTTGGGTGATGGATTTGGTTGTTTGTGTATTTATTTTCTAATATATAGATGTTTTTTCATCATTGAGGGTTCTTTCTCATTATTTGATATGGTGCTGTGAAGTATATTTGCATATCCCCCCTGTATTTCTATCTGTAATACTGACATACTAAAAGCCAGCAGAATAGGCCTCATGGTCTGTCATGTCTGCTTGGTAGCCAGCCTCCTACTGGGTGCGCGCTTCCCTGCCCCTCCCAACCCCAGGGAGGTTCCTCCCTGGCTTCAGTTTCCCCCGTACCTGTCCCACTCCCTCTTGAATCCCTCCACTGTGCCTCTTCCACCAGACTCCTGGGCAGTGCATTCCATGGCTCCACACCCTCTCAGTGAAGTAGTGTCTCCCTCGCTCACCTGTAATTTCCCCTCTAGCTTCCACTGTGCCCCTGGTTGTCTCCCACCCTTCTTTAGCCTGAACACCTCCTTGGCCCCTCCCTTATTTGACCCCCTTTACATACTTGAAGACCTCTATCATGTTCCCCCTGTCTGTCCTCCAGTGCATGTAGCCTGAATTCTTCCAGTCTCTCCTCATAGGGCTTCCCCTCCCATGACCTGAATCATCCTGGTCGCCCTCCTCTGGAGCCTCTCCAGCAGTGCTGTGTCCTTCTTAAGGTGAGGTTCCCAGAACCGCACACAGTACTCGAGATGCGGCCTGACCAGGGCATTATACGGAGGAGGATCACCTCCCTCCTCCTGGAGGAAATTCCTCTGGCTATGCAGCCCAGTATTCTGTTTGCTTTTGCTGCGGTTCTTCGACAATTCTCAGTGTTATTCATGTTGACATCCATCATTGCCCCTAGATCTCGCTCGCCTGATGTGACTTACAGTGTGACCCCCCCCCGGGTGTATACATGGCCCGGGTTTCTGACCCCCAGATGTAGCACGTTACATTTCCCTGCATTAAACTTCAATCCCCACCTCCATGACCACCTCTCCAGGGTATCCAGGTCCCCCTGGAGTGCCTCTCTCCCTTCCTCCCTATCCACCAGTGCTCCTGGTTTTAAGTCATCCACAGAGAGACTCGACCTACTTCTAACACCCCTCACTATGTCCGAGACATAGGCCTTGAACAGGAGTGGCCCCAGTACCAAACCGTGGGGGGCCCTGCTGATGACCCTCCTTGGGTAGGATACTATCCCACCAGCCACAACCCTCTGTATTCGCTCCATAAGCCAATTTTCTACCCACCTGATCAACTGCCCACCACCCCCATCTTTGTTAGCAAGCCATTGTGGAGCACTGAATCGAACGCCTTGAAAAGGTCCAGGTAGAGGACGTCCACCAACCTTTGCTGGTCCCGGGCACCCATCACCCAGCTATAAAACTCCGCAAGGTTGGTCTGGCACGATCTCCCCGGGACAAAACCATACTGCTGGTTATCCAGGTGCCCCTACCTTTCCAGCTGCCCCCCCAAGCCTCTCCTTGATAATTCCCTCCATTACTTTGCCTACCACAGATGTTAGGCTGACTGGCCTGTAATTTCCCATCTCATCTCTGGACCCCCCTTTGTGGATAGGTACCACATGGGTCTCCCTCCAGTCTTGAGGCACCCATCCTGTCTGCAGGGAGATGTTGAAGAGTGCAGCCAGTGGAACTGCCATCACATCTGCCAGTTCCTTTATAATCCTCAGATGCAACCCATCTGGTCCCGGCACCTTCTTAGTCTTTAGCGACCCGCGGGCCTCCCTCACCCTGTCCACTCTGATTTCTCCCTCCCAGCCCACCTCCTCATGCAACCGCCCCTCCCCCTCTAGATTTGGCCCATCCCCCTACTCTAGCCTCTTCCAGTCCTCCAGAATCCAACTGACCTCCCGATTCTGTGGGCTCCCTTTTCCTCTGGCTGGAAGGATCCCCCTCCTACCTTGGTAAAGTTCGAGGCAAAGTACTCATTTAGTATCTCTGCTTGCTCTCCTGCTTCCTGATCCCATCCCTTCCCAGTCCTTATCCTGCTTATCTGGGCCCTCACTTTTCTTTTCTACCCTATGTATCTATAGAACCCCCCCCCGGATATCCCATGCCAGGTTTTGCTCCATCCTCGCCTTGGCCCCTCTCACCACTCTGGTGACCCTCTTAGCCAGCAGCTCATACTCTGCCCGCTCCCTTCCCCCCCTTGAGCGCTTAAAGCGCTTGTAGGCAGCCATTTTTTCCTCACCGCCTCCTGCACCTCCCTGGTCTATCAACATGGCTTACGGGCCCTATATTGCTTTTTTCTTACTTTTGCGCAGGACCTGGTAACCACCTGCACCCCCTTTTTAATGGTCTCCCACAAGCTTCCAGCATCCATGTCCGGCCTGATCTCGTCCAAGCACCTCCGGAGAATCCTACCCATGCCCTCAAAGTCCACTCTCCTGAAATCTATTGCTACTGTATTAGTGTGGTTATCTCTTCCCCGGTACAGCAGAAACCAGACCGTGGCATGGTGTCCACCACAGAGGATGTCCAGTGGGCTGCTTACCTCCAGGCCCCTTATTTGGTCACTGTCTGCTAGGACAACATCCAATATCCGGCCCACCCTAGTAGGCTCCCTCACCTGCTGGACTAGGAAGGCATCCTGGAAAACATCCATCATTTTCTACTCCCTGGCCACAGAGGATGTCACAGTGTCCCAGACTGCCCCTGGCATATTAAGGTCTCCCATGACCACCACCCTCCCTTTTCTAAGGTCACAGTGACCTCTGATGTTCTCAACTAGAGTTTCCTCCAGGTCCGTCTCCATTGCGAGGGGTCTGTACATCACCCCTATTTTCAATCTTTTACCCCCCCCTTGTTTGCAGCGTTACCCAAATCACCTCCACATCCCCATCAGCCTCCTCCACTACTATGTCATTTCTGACTATCAATGCAGCCCTCCCCCCCCCACTCCTCTGTCCTTCCTGAACATTTTGTAGCCCTCTAAGTTTAGGTCCCAGTCATTCCTCTGGGTGGCCCATGTCTCAGTAATTGCTGCCACATCCGATGCTCCCTCCACTAGCATTGCCTGGAGTTCTGGCATTTTATTGCCCATGCTCCTGGCATTGATCAGGACCGTCCTCCGCCCTGACCTCTCTCCCCTCCCCAGTCTTCGCAGCCCTGCGCATTCTCCTGTCACACTTTCCTGCACAGTTCCCCGTGGCTTTAAAATGCAGCCCACAGCCTCCTTTTCGTGCCCTAGTCCTGGACCCTCGAGCATCCCCCTTGGAGCTGCCATTTTTTTCTTTTTTGACCCTCCCCCCTTTACAAGTTTAAACGCCGCCTCTCACATATGAATCCAGAAAGTTTCAGTTTAAGGATCTCCTTCCCCTCCAGGTTGAGATGTAATGATTTTGTATTCTTTCCGTTTTTAAACTGAAAGATTGAAGAATTAAAAAAAAAAAAAAAAAAATTAGGACAAGGATAGGCTAGAGGTGGTACAGCATCAGGTGATGAAGATGATACAGGGCCAGCAGTGGAAGTCCTATGAAGAACGCCTTAGGGCACTGAATATGTACTCGCTGGAGGTCGGGGGGGGGGGATATGATAGAAGCCTTCAAATTCCTGAAAGGAATAAACAAGGTGAACTACAAGGAATTATTTAGCAGGAATATGATCAGGGGGATCAAATGGGATAGGAAGGGAGAAGCCTGCCCGGTTAGAACAAAATGCTTCCCTGGACTAACGGTGCTCAGGGCCAAGCATGAGGTGTTTCAGCTGGCAAAGGATTGTGGAGGTTCCCTGGACATACTGGTCCACTTGGGTACCAATGACTTTGAGGGAAATAGTGAGCTAGAGATACAGGCAAGGTTCTGGGAGCTTGCCAGGGTCTGTCATGATATAGGATGCGCAATTTCCTTCTCGGAAATCCTGCCGGTGCCAAGGGCTAGTGGGGAACACAAGAGGAAGACTAGGGTGATAAACCAGTGGCTCATGGAGTGGTGTGGGGCCAGAGGGTATGGGATGATGGGGATTGGGGGGAGACCTGGGAGGATAAGGGGCTATATGCTAGAGATAGGCTCCATCTCAATTCGGAGGGGAAGGAAATCCTTAAGTTGAAAATAGAGGGGTTCATTGGTGAAAGGTGGGGTTTAAACTTGTGAAGGGGGAGGGATGGGAGAAAAGGCTGTCAAGGGGGGTCCGATAAAGGAGGGACTCTGTCTCCGGGAAGCTGGAGGAATGCAGAAAAGGCTGACTGGTAAGGCAGCAGAGCAGGGGAAGACGGACTCTCCACAGGAACACGAGCAGGGCAAATGGAAGTATGGGGAGAGGGTGGGGAGAGTCCTGCTAAATGCCAGGAGCTTGGGCAATAAAATGCCTGAGCTCCAGGCAATGCTAACTGAGGGAGAGGTGGATGTGGCAGCGGTCACTGAGACCTGGGCCACCGCAGGGCACGACTGGGACCTGAACCTGGAGGGTTACACCATGTTCAGGAAGGACGGGGGAGGGAAGGGAGGAGGGGTAGCAATAATAGTCAAATACTGCATTGCCATAGGGGAGTGGAGGAGAGAGGAACTGTGGAGGTTATTTGTCACCTGATAACAAGGGGGGGGGCAAGAGAGTAAAAATAGGAGTGGTGTATAGACCCCCTGCGCTGGCGGAGGAGCTGGAGGAGAGTCTGGTGGCAGAGGTTGGGAGACACTGCAGATTGGGAAGGAGAAGGGTGGTGGTGTTGGGGGACTTAAACATGCCAGGGACAGACTGGGAGACTGACATCCTCTGTGGCCAGGGAACAGAGGTTGTTGGATGTCTTTCAGGATGCGTTCCTAACTCAGCAGGTGGGGGAACCGACCAGGGAGGAGCGGATACTGGATGTGGTCCTGGCAGACAGTGACCAGATTGGGGGCCTGGAGGTAAGGGACCCGTTGGCGGGGAGCGACCATGCCACGGTCTAGTTCTACCTAAACCTAGGAGGGGTAGAAGGCTGCACAAAGATGGAGGTAACTGACTTCAGGGGGGCGGATTTCAAGGGAATGGGAAGGATCCTTAAGGAACATACTAACATACTAAAATGCCAGCAGAATAGGCCTAATGGTCTTTCGTGTCTGCTCGTTTGGTCAGCCCCCACCCTGGGTGCTGACCTTGCTGTCCCCCTCGCCTTCTCTGGCTTCTCCCTTCCCAGTTCCGGACATTCTTGCTGCATTGGATTTTGCTTCCTGAACCCTTCCCCTGTACCTGTCCCACCCCCTCTTGAACCCCTCCACTGTCTCTGCCTCCACCAGCCCCCTAGGTACACTTGGATGGGATTGGGCCAGACATGGACGCTGACAGTGGGTGGGAAATCATCGGAAGGGGGGGTGCAGGATGCTACCAGCACCTGCACAAGAGTAAGACGAAAATGTGGTAGGGCCCGAAAACCCTGCTGGTGGACCAGGGAGGTTCAGGAGGTGGAGAGGGGAAAGAAGGCAGCCTATAGGCAATTCAAGTGCTCAAGGAGTGAAAGGGACCGAGGGGTGTACGAGCTGATGGCTAGAAGGGCCACTAGGATGGTGAGAGTGGCTAAGGCAAGGAAGGAGCAGAACCCGGCCAGGGAAATTAGGAGAGGGCACAAGGGGTTCTTTAGATACATTGGGGAAAAACGAAGGGTGAGGGGCAGATTAGCAAGATTAAAATGGGGGAGGGATGGGCACAAGACCCGGGGGAGCAAGCTGAGGTACTAAATGAGTACTTCGCCTCCAGTTTTCACCAAGGAAAATGGGGGGTGCATCGCCCTTGGGAGGAGATGGTGAAACTGAGGGGGGACCCTTACCGATTAGGCGGGTCTGGGGGTATCACTGGCAGGTGGGGGAAGGCAAAGCAGGGGACGAGGTAAGAGGTGGAAATCACGGCAGAGAGAGTGAGGGAAGCCCTCAGGTCCCTTAAGACGGAGAAAGCACGGGCTGGATAAATTACATCCCAGAGTGCTGAAGGAACTTGCGGATGTCCTGGTGAAACCCTTGGCGGAGCTCTTCAGCATCTCTCTGAGGACAGGGTGGGTGCCCCAGGACTGGAAGGTGGCGCATATAGTGCCTATCAACAAGGGGGGATCAAGGGAGGTGTCAGGGAACTACAGGCCCGTCAGCCTGACATCGGTGATGGGCAAGGTGATGGAGGGCATTGTCAAGGAGAGACTGGGGCCGGGACCTGGAAAAGCTGGGGTGCCTGGACGATAGAGAGCATGGATTCGTCCCGGGGAAATCATGTCAGACAAACCTTATGGAGTTCTATGACTGGGTGACGAGTGCCTTGGACCTGGGTAGATCAGTGGACATCCTCTTTCTTGACTTCAGCAAGGCGTTTGACTCTGTTCCTCATGGTGGCCTGTTGGATAATCTGGGAGAAATGGGGGTGGGGAACCAGATGATCAGATGGTTAGGAAATTGGCTCCAGAGCTGGACCCAGAGGCTTGTGGTTGGAGGGATAGTCTCATCCCCAAGGAGGGTCTTTAGTGGAGTCCCTCAAGGATCAGTCCTTGGGCCCCTCCTGTTCAACACCTACGTCCCTGACATAAGGAAGGGTATCAAGAGTGAGATGAGTCTCTTTGTTGATGACTCAAACCTGGGTGTGGTGGTGGATGGAGAGGAGGGGAGGGTTGCCCTACAGGGGGACCAGGAGGCTCTGGAAAGGTGGTCTAGAAAGCGGAAGTTGAGGTTCAGTGCAGGAAAACGCAAGGTACTGCACCTGAGAGCCAGAAACCCGGGCCAAGTGTACACCCTGAAGGGGGAAATGCTACAAGTCTGGATGGCTGAGAGGGACCTGGGTGTGTGTGGTGGATGTCAAGATGAACAACTCGGAGACTTGTATGAGGGCAGCGGCAAAGGCCAACAGGATGCTTGGATGCATCGCTAGGGGGCTCACCTCCAGAAGGAGGGAAATAATACTCCCACTGTATAACTGCTTGGTGAGGCCGCACCTCGAGTACTGCGTGCAGTTTTGGAGGCCACATTTAAAGAGGGACATTGAACTCCTGGAGAGGGTCCAGAAGAGGGCAACCAAAATGATTTGGGGCTTGGGGGATAGGACCTATGGGGAGAGGCTTGAAGAGCTAAATATGTACACATTGGAAGAGAGAAGGGACCGGGGAGACATGAAGAAGTCTTCAGGTACATGAAAGGGTTAAATAGGGGAGGAGCAGTCAGGGTGCTCCGAAGGAAGAGTGGAGGCAACTAGAGGGCATGGGTGGAAGCCGGAGGGGGGAGATTCAGGGGAGAAAGGAAGAGGTGGTACTTCACTGAGAGGGTGGTGGAGCCATGGAATGCGCTGCCCAGGGGGCTGGTGGAGGCAGAAACGGTGGAGGGGTTCAAGAGGGGGTGGGACAGGTACAGGGGAAGGGCTCTGGAAGCAAAAACCAGTGCAGCGAGAATACCGGGACTAGGAAGGCAGAAGCCAGAGAAGGAGAGGGGGCAGCAAGGTTAGGTCCCAGGGTGGGACAGACCAAACGAGCAGACATGAAGGACCGCTAGGCCTATTCTGCTGCCATTTTAGTATGTTAGTATGTACACCTGTTCGACAACATGGTGGCACGCAGCGCTCCTGATAAGATTTTTTGGGAAGGGTACTGTACTCCTCACTTTGAAAGTGAGGTGAGTAAAACCAAACTCTGATGCGTACAAATGTCTGGACGTAGTGGAGTGAGGAGTACTTTTTAAAAACAATGTAGTTTTTTTTTCTGGATGAAAACTGATCAGGTACCAACAGTGCTCCAGATAATGTTGGCAGGTAGGAGTAATTTACTCACCAGTTTTAAAATACAGTGAGTAAAGCAAAATTGGGATGCATATGAGTGCTGTAAATCTTGAAAAATATTATCTTACTTTGAGGCGGAGCAGGCTATTACTATTAGGACTATTGCCGCAGGCCTTGGACCCACTGGAAAAAACTTAGCTAGCAGTACCCAGCAGGGACCCCGGTTCCACCTCAGTTCTTTCCCGCCGCAACCCGCTCATGTTGAGAAGTTCTTAGTGATTCTTCACAGCAGTTCCAGCAAATTTTCTGTTTTTTTTTTTTCAATCGAATTTATAGCGTTTTTTCTGCGCATTCGTTCCTTTCTGCAGTTTGTTTTCTCTTGTTGTCTTCACTACCATCGTATGTCGTCACCATCGGTCCCAAGAATACGAAGGGGCGCCTGTGGCTGCCAAATCCCATCCAAAGATGGCCACGACCAGTGTGCTTTCTGCCTAGGACCAGACCACGACCTTAAGACCTGCAAGATTTATCATGGCTTTACTAGCAGGACGAGGATTAGATGCCTAAAGGCCTTGAAAGCCCACCTGCTTGAACATTGGATGGACATCCTTCAATCTTCCCCTGGGAACAAGGGCAAAAGCCGGGAGAAGTTGCAAAAGTCCCACAACAAGGACTGTAGCTGGTCCCTTCACCGCTCAAGATCCCACTCTCCTCACAGAAAGGCCTCTTCCTCTGGCTCGGGCAGGTCTGGCCGCTCCAAGCATTCCAGACGTGGAGAGAAATTGAGGCCTGGAGCTCCCGCCAGAACACCGGCGTCGGTCCCATCTGGAGCTGCTTTTACTTCTAAGCTGTCTAAGTCGAAGGCCATGCCGCTTCGCATGTCCTCCACCCTTGCGGAGTTGACTAAACCCTCTTCCTCTGCTCAAGCCCTGGCCCTGCTGAAGAAGGCCCCGACTACGGCTTCACCAGATTCCGGTAAGCTGCCTGGCAAGGACCGGGACCCCAAGGCTAAGGCCCCCCTCTGGGTTCTGCCCTCCTAAGTTGGCCACTTCGGATCTGGCCCTGGCTAAGACATCAGCGCCGGTCAAAGTGCCTGCAGCCAACGGGACTACCGTTGCGCTGGCGCCGGTCAAGGTATCAACTCCGGCCCCTAGGGCCTCTACTCCGGAGGGCTCATCCTCGGGTTCCTCCCGGCGAGCCCTCCCGGAGCCCCCAACTTAACTTCTTCGATCCCCCACCCCCACAGGGGTGGCGGCATTTGATTTCAATAAGGAGGAGCTGGGAGAACTTTTCTTGTTTTGGTGGAGCCAGGTCCACAAAGACACACCTCCACCTTGACTGGAACCGGTTCCAGACTGACTGGACAACCAGGAGCTTGGGGGTTTGCCCTTCGGCTCTCCGGCCAAAACCCTTGAGGACCAGCGTTCATCCTCCGTACCTCACTCCCCCTTGGCTAAATGTTCCCAGTCATGGTCCGGAGACTGTAGATGGCACTGCTCAAGGTCAATCAGCTGTCGTCGGTCTCAGTCCAGGAGCAGATCCCACAGCCACCGCTGGTCTTCCTCTAGGCGGATTCACTCCCGTAGCCAACGCCGGTCCCAGGACGGGTGTTGGTCCCCGCTCCATTGTTGGTCTAGGAGCCATTGTTGGTCTCAGGACCAGTGTTGGTCTAAGAGTCACCGTTCTACAGAGGGAAGTCTCTGTGTACATAGTTCGGATACCTCGTGGACCAGGAGCAGGTCTTCCTCCTCCTCCTCCTCTTCATTTTCAGGAGTTGGAGGATCTCCTCACGATAGGGATCTGCCCGTTTGCCTCCAGACGATCCCACCTTCATGGACATCATGAAGCATATCCAGGCCATTAATGAATGGGAGACAGAGGACCTGGATCCAGAACGCCGAAGACTGGCTTGTTACCTGAGGCAGAAGGAGCCCAAACTCCTTGTGATGCCGCCTCTGGTCGAAACCTTCCAAGACCTTACCAGGACAACTTGGAAGCGTCCAGCGTCAGTCCCGGCTGTTCTCAAGAAGTCGGATAGGCTACACAGGGCCCTGAGGGCTGAGCCTTTTTGGCTGAAAACCCTCAGGCGGATTCCACAGTGATCGTGGTTGCTCATGACAAGTCAAAGCAGCCAAAGCATCTAAGCTTCCAGCCTCCCAACCAGGAGTCCCGTTTCTTGGACCAGGTGGGAAAGAAAGTCTATTCTGCCTCCACCTGCTCCATCCGTTCCCTTAATTTCCTCACTCGTATGGTCCAGGACCAAAATGCGCTCTGGGAGAAGTGACAGGAGCTTGTCAGTGCCTTGCCAGATTCCGCACAAAAGACGGAACTTCTGGATGTATTGAAATCGGGCTCGGACATAGGCACGCATTTTCTGTGTGCCTCGTACGACACTGCGGATACGGCGGCTAGGGCAGCAGCGTCGGGGGTCTGCCTTTGCCGCCACGCATGGCTGAGATGCTCCAGCTTTCAGAACGATCTGCAGTCCGGAATCGGGGGACCTCCCGTTCCATGGTTCCGTCCTCTTTGGACAGGAGACTGAGGCATTGATCTCTCGTCTCCAGGAGTTGGGCAAGTCCATTTGGTCCATTCGCCAGATGTATAAGGGGGACCAAAGACACGTCCAGAAGTGGCCTTTTCGCAAATCCTCAGGCCAACACGTCCTTGGCAACAATCAGGGACAGAGAGGTGGCTTCAGAAGGAAGGCTGGCAACCAGCAGTCTGGTGGTGCACCTTTTTTGAGGCCCCAAGTCCTCCCACACCTCTCTACCCACCCCTGGCTCCGCCCAGTGACTCATCACTGACCCCCGGAGGCTTCAGAGGAGGCAGTAGGGAGTCGCTTCTCCTTCCATCTGGAGGGATGGAGCTCTATCACATCAGACCAGTTGGTATTAGACATCATAAGGAGAGGTCACACGCTGGAGTTCACCCAGATCCCTCCAGAGACTCCACCAAAGTCCTCACGATACCCTCCTTCTCACATTTCTCTTATAGAAGGAGAAATCAAGGCCCTCTTGCAGAAAAAGGCAATAGAGCCAGTTCCTGTGCATCAGCGGGGAAAGGGATATTACTCCCATTTTTCTCCTGGTTCCAAAGAAGACGCAAGACCTTTGACCCATCCAGGACCTCAGCTCTCTAAACAGTTATATAGAATACCGAAGGTTCAGGATGGTGACCCTTCCAGGTCTCATTCCTCTGCTGCATCAGGGAGACTGGCTGTGTTCCCTGGACATGCAGGATGCTTACATGCACATTAGGGTCCCCCCTCCCCCCCACAGGAAGTTTCTGAGGTTCTACCTCCAGGGGGAGCATTATCAGTTCCAGGTTCTTCCATTCGGCCTCTCCTCCGCTCCTCGAGTCTTCAACAAATGCTTGGCAGTGGTAGTTGCGGCTGTAAGGCGCAGGGGACATTACGTCTTTCCTTACCTTGACGACTGGCTCTTAGTGGCCCAGTCGAGAGAGCGCCTGCTTCGAGCTCATGGATAGGAGACATTTTTATACATTGTTCCGAGAGGTGGGGATCACCAAGTCTTCCCCAGAGCCCAGCCAAAGACTCACCTTTATAGGGGTGGTCCTGGATTAAATCCAGGGCATGGTCTTTCTTCCTCGAGAAAGAGGAAATCGCCTGAGAGAGGTGGCCAGTTCGGTCCTAGTAAAACCCCACAGGCCCAGCCAGGACCTTCCTCAGACTTCTGGGACACATGGCGATGGCCATCCCTGTAGTTCCCTTGGCCCACCTCCACATGAGGGTCCCACAGTGGATGCTCAGGATGCAGTGGGACCAGGGCTCCGGTGGTCTAGACCATGTTGTTTGGATCTCAGAGCCTGTCAGGAGGACCCTACATTGGTGGTTGGACCCTTTGAATCTCGGCAAAGGAATCCCCTTGTTCGACAGGAGCCCCCAAGCTGGACTCTGACAACAGATGCCTCCGATTTGGGCTGGGGAACACACCTCAGGGATCATCAGATTCCAGGTATCTAGACTCCAGAGGAACGCATCCTCCACATCAATGTCCTGGAAATGCGGGCGGTCTTCAGCACCCTAAGGACCTTTCAAGAGGACCTCATGCCATGCTCTCTTCTCGTATAGACAGACAACATGGTGGTTGTTTTTTACATCAACAAGCAAGGGGGAACGCACTCCTACCCCCTGTACAGGGAGGCGATGAGAGTCTGGTATTGGGCGCTGGAGCATCACATTTTGCTGTCTGCTGTCCATGTTCCAGGTGCCCAAAACGACTTGGCAGACCACCTCTGCAGGTCTCAGTCCAAGGCGCAAGAGTGGGAGCTGCTACAGTCTGTGGCAGACCAGCTGTTCGACACATTAGGTCATCCAGAGCTGGACCTTTTTGTGTCTCCATGCAACATCAAACGGCTAGTTTTCTGCTTGTGAGAGCACGCGCCTGCTGTTTTCTGGCCAGACGCAGTGTACCTTTCTTGGGCAGGGAGATTTCTTTATGCCTTCCCTCCTTCCCCCCTCTTTCAGCGAGTGTTGCTGAAGGTACAGGCCTAGGAGGGCTTGAATGATTCTGATCGCCCCGCTGTAGCCCTGGCAGATTTGGTTCCCACTACTTCAGCGGTTGTCCTCAGAACCTCCAATTCCGCTGACAATATGCTCGTAACTGCTATCCCAGGACCGGGGCAGGCTGGTGCATTCAGATCTTCGGTCCCTACACCTTCTTGCTTGGCTCCTGCTGATGTAGTCACATCCAGGTACGGGGTCACTCAGGAGGTGGCGGACATCCTCTTTTCTGCGAGGAAGCCCTCTACTTGCTCCACTTATGCCATGAGGTGGAAGCAGTTCTGCCTTTGGGCTTCATCCCACCATCTAGATCCCCTTTCCTGCCCGGTGAACTCAGCATTACAATATCTCCTCTCCTTATATCAGCAAGGCCTGAGTTATTCATCCATAAAGGTGCACACATGAGCCATCTCTGCTTATCATGTCCTGAAGGACCCTTGTCATTTGGATGTGGCCCGCACCTTTTTACGGGGCATTCTGCACCTACGGCCTCCCATCAGGGATCCTATCCCTCCCTGAGATCTCCTTTTTGTGCTGGAGAAACTGACTCTTCCCCCTTTGAACCCGCAGCGGAATGTGAGCTGCGTTTCCTTTCCTGGAAGGTTTCTTTTTTAGTTGCTGTTACTTCAGCCGGAAGAGTTTCAGAGCTACAGGCCCTGATGTGTAAGGAGCCTTATATTTTCCATCGGGACAGAGTTTCCCTCAGAACAAATCCTAAGTTCTTGCCTAAAGTGGTCTCGTAGTTGACCCTCAGCCAGGCGGTTGACCTTTCAGTTTATTTTCCTACCCCTACTAATCGGGGAGAGTCTCTCCTGTGCACATTGGATGTCCACAGAGCACTGAGGTATTACCTTAAGCGGACAGCATGACACTGCAAATCGGAGCAATTGTTTGTGGTCTTTGTGCCTCAACACCTGGGCAAACCGGTGTCAAAGTAGACCATTTCCCGGTGGCTTGTACACTGCATAGTGTACTGCTGTAACAAGTACAACAAACCTCTTCTGAGCACGGTAAGAGGTCATTCCACTAGAGGAGTCTCTATCTCCTTCGCCTCCTTGAAAAATGTCTCCCTTCGAGATATCTGTGGAGCTGCTACTTGGAATTCAGTGTACACTTTCGTGAAGCATTACAGTCAGGACATTGCTTCCAGGCGCCGAGCCGGTTTCGGCCTTCTTGTCCTAGTTTGCTGATTCCAGCCATAGGCTTTACTATCACTTCATCTGTCATCCTAATTCCCGGGACTAGTCACCTCCTTGGTGCTGGACTGCTTGGGATTCTGTCTTAATAGTGATGGCCTGCTGCAAGAGCTTCCCCTCGAAGTAAGATAGTACAGTTACTTCTGAACTTGCCGTAACAGTAGATCTTTGAAAGGAGCTCTTGCAGCAGGTGCTACCTTCCTGCCCTCCATCCCCCAGGAGAAGTTTTCAGCATGTCTGGGACGGGCTTTGCCAGGTTTTCTCGCTGAGATCCATTCACGGGTCTTGATGGGGGAACTGAGGTGGAGCTGGGGTCCGCCCCCTTTTGTAGCATGACCGATGGGGCGGAGCCGACGTCGGGGTGGTCCCAGCTGGGTACTGCTAGCTTAGTTTTTTCCGGTGAGTCCTAAGGCCTGCGACAATAGTCCTAATAGTAATAGCCTGCTGCAAGAGCTTCTCTCAAAGAGCTACTGTTAACGGTAAGTTCTTATGTAATTGTACTTTCCTTCTGAATCACCAGTTATGTTATGAAACACTATTCTATGGAATGTGGAACATTTACAAATGTTGGGTGAGTAGGTACTCATTAAAAAAAAAATTCTGAAGAATATTTCCAAAAATGAGGTGTATAAAATAAGTCAGTACTCGCCTTATCTGGAGCTCTGCACGACTGGAAGCTGACAGGAGGAAGGTTCAGAAGGGATGTCGAGCAGACACGAAAGACCATAAGGCCTATTTTGCTAGCATTTTAGTATGTTAGTCTGTGAGAAAGTATTATTTTACTGAAGGGGTGGTGAAACCGTGGAACAGCTTGAAGGCCACGGTGGTGGTAACTAAAACCGTGGAGGGCTTTGAACAGACTTATAACATGGGGTAACTGAAAGCTAATGTGATTGGTGGAATGAGACCACAAGAGCGTGCATTAATGCACAATATTTTTTAGCTGATGTGAGAAGGTAATGGGAATGTTAAGGAACTTGCCAGATCTCTGCTGTGGTGCCTGACGGAGAAAACGTCAAAGTAGCCGTATTTAGCGGTCTGTGGTGGCAGGCAGTAAATGTAATGCGAACTTCTGAACAAGTTACTCTCTCCAAGCCTGGAAATTTAAAAAAAAAAGGTGTAATTGAGGTCTGGCATACACAGTAGTAGTAGTAATTGTTTCACGGGATTGCACAGAACTTTATATGGAGAGCTGCGGTCTCGGAGCTGGACAGGCATAGTGAAGTAACAGAGAGAGGAACATTCAGCCCCAGTGTGGGGAGGGAGATACAGCGTGAGAGTGATGCAGTTTGTCAATTCTCATGAAATTTCCCAGTAATATAATCATTTGAAAGACAAGCTTGTTAGTCATGGGGAAGATAGCGGTGGGAGCGGGCCAGTGTGTCACTGAGAGAGGGAGAGGGAGAGAGAGAGAGAGAGAGCAGTGTCAGTCAGTGGGTAATTTTCTGTGTCTTATTTCTCTGAGCTCCGTAAAGTCATACTGAGTGCTAGCTTCAAAGACAGTGAGGTCACTTGTGGAGAGCGTGACAGACATGGGGAGCGTGTGCGTTCCCCTCCCATGCACAACAGAGAGATGTCTGATGGCAAGTGACTCCCCTCACTCTCTTGCAGAGCGCAGACGGATTTGGTGACACAATGATAGACCGAAACAGCGGGCCCAGTAGACATGAAACATAGACTTTGACGGCAGATGAGGACCGCTTGGCCCACCTAGTCTGCCCATTTCCCTACCTAGAGGATAAGCTGCAGATCTATTTAACCAACAACCTATTTCTTCCTACCTCCCACAAAAATTGCCTTATGTCTGTCCCATTCATTCTTGAATTCTCCCACAGTTTTAGACCCCACAACCTCCTCAGGAAGGCTGTTCCATGCATCCACCACCCTCTCTGTGAAAAAATACTTCCTCACATTGCCCCTGAGCAGTCCCCCCCTCTATCTTCAAATTGTGTCCCTTGTTCTTGCACATCTCTTTTCTGAAAGATGCTACCCTCTTGGACTTTGTTGATTCCACTGAGGTACTTAAACGTTTCTATCATGCCCCCCCCTTTTCCTCAAGGGTATACATATTAAGCTCCTTTAGTCTCTCCTCATATGGCTTCTCTTGCAGACCCTGCACCATTTTAGTTGCCCTCCTCTGAACTGCTTCCATCCTTTCTATGTCCTTGCGGAGATGAGGTCTCCAGAACTGGACGCAGTACTCCAGATGGGGTCTCACCAACTGTCTATACAGGGGGATAACAACTTCCTGTTTTCTGCTGGTGATGCCTTTCCTTATACATCCCAGTATCCCCCCAGCCCTCCCTACCACCTTCTCACATTGCTTGCGAACCTTAAGGTCATCTGAGATGATTACCCCCAGGTCCCTTTCCATTTTGTTGTTACTACCTTCCCCCCATTGTGTAATCTTCCCCTGAGTTTTTGTTTCCCAGGTGAATTATTTTGCATGTCTTTGCATTGAAGTCAAGCTGCCATACTTCTGACCATTCCTCCAACCTTGCCAAGTCCCTTCTCATCCTTTCCATGTGCTTCTCAGATTTACTTCTGCTGTGGTTGCATGCAATCTGGTGTTGTGGGAAACAGAGCATTGCACGGGCCGTTGACAGGGGGGACAGGCAGGGAATCTTACTTGTAGTGCTGCTAGATAGACACAGTGAAAAAGCAGGGATACTGAACGAATATTTCTGCTCAGTATTCACAAAAGAGGAGGGGGAAGTGCCTAATCCAGTTAACAGAAGCACTCTTGATTTTGGTGGGGGGGGCAATCCCAGTCCTTTCACAGAAGAAAGGGTTCTGCAAGAACTCCTAAAACTGAAGGTAGACAAAGCAATGGGGCCTAATGGAATGCACCCCAGAATTCTAAAAGAATTAAGGGGGAAACTAGTGAAACCACTGATTACTCTCTCTAACAAATCATGGGAGGATGGTGTGGTACCCGAAGACTGGAGGAAGGCGGATGTGATTTCTCTTCACAAAAGTGGGACCAAGACAGAGGCAGGAAACTACAGACCTGTCAGTTTGACCTCTGTGGTAGGGAAAGTGAGGGAGTCACTTCTGAAGGAAAGAATTGTTGAGTACCTAGAGGCCAGTGGAACACAGGACCCAAGGCAACATGGGTTCACAGCGGGAAGGTCATGTCAGACAAATCTAATAGATTTCTTTGTCTGGGTGACCAAAGTAGTAGACCAGTGAGGGGCTGTGGAAATGGCCTACCTAGACTTTAGCAAGGCATTTGACACAGTCTCACACAAAAGAGTAATAGTCAAATTAACCAGCCTGGGAGTGGGTCCCAGGGTGGTAGCCTGGGTAACACATTGGCTGGACAACAGGGCACAGAAGGTAATTGTAAATGGAGTCCACTCTGAAGAAAGAGGGGTTACTAGTGGGGAATCAGTGAGGGTTCAGTACTGGGTCCAGTACTTTTAATATCTTTTAAGTGACATTGCAGAGGACTGGAAGGAAAAGTATGCCTCTTTGCAGATGACACAAAGATCTGCAACAGGGTTGATGCACAAGGAGGCGGAAGGATGAGAAGGGACTTGGCAAGGATGGAGGAATGGTCAGAAGTATGGCAGCTAGGATTCAAAGAAGTGCAAAATAATGCACCTGGGAAACAAGAACCCAGGGAAGATTACACAATGGGGGAGGTAGTAACAACAACAAAAAGGAGGGGACCTGGGGGTAATCATATCAGATGACCTTAAGGTTAGCAAGCAATGTGAGAAGGCAGTAGGGAGGGCTGGGGGTATACTGGGATTCATAGGGAGAGGCATCACCAGCAGAAAACAGGAAGTTGTTATCCCTCTGTACAGACAGTTGGTGAGACCCCATCTGGAGTACTGCGTCCAGTTCTGGAGACCCCATCTCCGCAAGGACATAGGATAGAGGCAGCCCGGAGGAGGACAACTAAATGGTGCAAGATCTGCAAGAGAAGCCATATGAGGAGAGACTAAAGGAGCTTAATATGTATACCCTGGAGGAAAGGAGGGAGAGGGGGGACATGATAGAAACTTTTAAGTACCTCAGTGGAATCAACAAAGTCCAAGAGGGTAGCATCTTTCAGAAAAAGAGACGTGCAAGAACAAGGGGACACAGTTTAACGATTGGGGGTTGCAGTTCAGGGGCAATGTGAGGAAGTATTTTTTTCACAGAGAGGGTAGTGGATGCATGGAACAGCCTTCCTGAGGAGGTTGTGTGGTCTAAAACTGTGGGAGAATTCAAGAATGCATGGGACAGACATAAGGCAATTCTTGTGGGGGGGTAGGAAGAAATTGGCTGTTGGTTAACTGAGATCTGCAGCCTATCCTGTAGGTCGGGAAATAGGCAGACTAGGTGGGCCAAGCGGTCCTTATCTGCCATCAAAGTCTATGTTTCTATGTAGAGAGACAGAGAGAACAAATGCTGTTGTGCTCTACAGCTACTGAACCACGTTAGTACTATATTTGGGAACAGACAGAGAAGAAACAGAGCTGAATGCTGAAATTATGGTCTGTAACCGCACAACTCCGTTTACTAACATACTAAAAAGCCATCAGAATAGGGCAGACGGCCTGTCTTGTCTGCTTAAAAGCCAGCAACGTACGGGCTACTCGCCTTACCACTCCCCCAGCCCCCAGTAGGATCTTCTTAAGTTTGTTTTCCCTTGTATCTGTCCCACCCCTTCTTGAATCCCTCCACTGTGCCCTCCTCCACCAGCCTTCCAGGCAATGCATTTCACGGCTCCACCACCCTCTCAGTGAAAAAATGCTTCCTACGCTCCCCTCTGCAGTTCCCCTCTCCAGTTTCCACTCATGGTCCCTGTTTCCCACCCCCTTCTTTAGCTTGAAAAGCTCCTTGGTTCCACTCCTGTTTATTCCTTTTACATACTTGAAAACCTCTATCATATCTCCCCTGTCCCTCCTCTCCTCCAGTGAGTAAAGCCCAAGCTCATCCAGTCTCTCCTCTTAAGGCTTCCCCTCCATGCCCTGAATAATCCTGGTCGCTCTCCTCTGGACCCTCTCCCGCAGCGCTATATCCTTCTTCAGATGAGGTCTCCAGAACTGTACACAGTACTCTAGTTGCAGCCTGACCAAGGCATTATACCGTAGGGAGGCTCACCTCCCTCCTCCTGGACGGAATTTCCCTGGCTATGCAGCCCAATATCCTGTTTGCTTTGGCTGCAGTTCTTCTGCGGTTATCAGAGTTATTCATTTTGACGTCTATCACCACCCCTAAATCCCTATCTCCCAATGTGGCTTGCAGTGGGACCCCCTGCCCCGGCTGTATTCATAACCCGGGTTTTTTACCCTCAAATGTAATACCTTACATTTCCCGGCATTCAATTTTTAAATTACATTTTGTGTCTCTCTCTCTCTTGTCTGTCTGTCTCTCTCTCTCTCTTCTGTGTGGTCCAGTTGTCTGTCACTTCTCCTGTCTGTCCTTCCCAATGACAGCTTCAATCTCCCTGCTGTAGTTTGACCACATGACGCATCCTACAGACGGGGTTGGGTGGGGTGCTGCGGTCATTTCATCGATCCTGTCATTTGGTGAGATTATTAAACTCCTAACAGTCATTCTTATGAACAACGCATGTCAGAAATGATGGCAATAGTAAATTTCTGGCATTTGTGTGCTCACAGAAATTAAAGCTGCAGGAGTTGTTGGGAACTATTTCACAATTTGGAAGGATACATGGCAATTTCTTCTATTTCCAAACGTTTTTAAGTAGTTTCTCTTAATGTTTTTTTTATTTCCAAAGAGCCCATTTATAAGTGCAATAACCTGATTGACGACGTAGGGTGTTATTGGGATTAACGGACACCCAGGTGCTGTGAGGACACTCGGCCTACGTCCTTGTGCCTCACAATGCACTCAGGTGTGTGTTAATCCCCAATAACCGCACACCCTGTTGTGGGTTATTGCTTACTTGGGACAGTGCAGAAGGAATAATGCTCACTTGTGGAGACAAAATCAAGGAAAGAAGTAGGAAGACTGATGAGGAGGGTTGGAATCCTCTGTCGACACTAGGTTGCGGAGTTATATAGGGCCCACTGGGCAGATTTGATGGTCTTTTTCTGCCATCACTGTCTATGTTTCTGTGTTTATTTCCAAAGACACTTTCGTAACACCAAGGCTGCGTTCTTCTTGTCAAGAATGCAAGACTGGTAGAGTTTAAATATTGCCTGCATAGTAGTTGAACTCAACCCCATCTCATCTAATGCTCTTACCCAGCAGACACATGTATATGTAAACAACACAGGCACCAGGATCAAGCCTTGTGAAACTCCACAGGTGAGGGCAGTGTCTCCAGAGATGAGCTTATCTAGTGCAAACTGCCGCATCCTTTCGGTACTGTAGGACTCGAACCAGTTCATGACGATTCCAGTGAGTCCCACGCAGTTCCTAAGGTGATCCAACAGTAGACAGTGCTTCAGTGTCCGACGCCAATGAGAGATCTAAGAGGACCAGGACAGAACACAATCTGCCACAGTGAAGAGATCAAGAAACACCCTTACGAGAGCAGTCTCGGTGTTATAACGAGGCCTAAATCCTGATTGGAGAGGTTCGTAGTTGTAAATTGTTCCAGGTGAGCCTCGAGCTACACCACAGCCACCTTCTTGATTATCTTCCCTAAAAAGGTAAGGTTCAAGACTGTCATTCCCCAGGTTGTCAGGGTCCATAGATGTTTTTTCAGGAGTGGCCTAGCCACAGCCCTTTTAAAGACTGCAGTAAAGATGCCTTCCATCTAGTAACAACTGACAGTCTTAGTGTAGATTGGCGCCAGGATTCTATGGAGACAGTAGCCAGGTAGGCCCAGGGTTCATTAAATGTTAGGTAGGGCACTAGGTCAAGATCACCTGAAGCACATCTTTTCTACAACAGGATGAAAATCGGTCCAGGTTGGCAGATCATCAGTGCCCCTCCAGAACCAGCAATGGTAGGCTCATGACGGGCCACTTGAGGCGATCCCAGTCTGAATGCAGGATACCTTGTCAAGGAAGAACTGGCTGGGAGGGGCAGAGCTAGCAGCCAGCAGGGGTAGATATGCCTGAAGAGCTCCACTTGAAAATGCTAGTTTCTTGTTAGTAATGTAATTTATTCTGTATACATGTTTGTGCTGTTTTTATGTTATCTTAGCTTCTTTTTGAATGAAGCTCCGGGTCGATCCTGAAAAAGGGCCTTGGCCCAGTGATCTCACTCATTAAATAAAGTGAATTGAATTAAATTGAATTGAATACTGTCATTCTAAGATTTTTATTAGACTAAAATTTGCAGTTTTTCTTGATTTTAATCTTATTCGATAGGGCCCGTTACTAGATTTACAAATTTGTTCCATGCATGTACCTACAAAGTTTTTATACACAGTAATTATGCCTGTACTTTATTGCTGTATCATGTAATGCACTGTATTATGTTTCACTGTTTCTTCTGTTTCCTCTTCTATCGGGTTGCTTCTGGAAATCAGTCTCTGCTCAGAAGTGTTTTTCCTGGTCATTAATTTTCAAATAAATAAAGCAATCCATACATACTGTACATACATACATACAGTTCATACATACTTCAGCCCAAAGCAATGGGAAGGTTATGCCAGCAGACCACACAGTCGGGAGGTAAGGCAGCCAAGCAGCAGCTGACAGAGCAAGTGGGAAAGAGCGGTGGGGACTGTACTAGTGGTGGGCCAGCTGGAGGACTGAGAAGTACAGCCCTGCTACTGGCCATACGAGACCTGGGTAGAAAGGTCGAATCATTGAACACTCGTTTAACTGTAGTGACAAGAATGAATGTGGTATCCGTGGACACTAAAGCAGTACAAGATTCCTTTAATAAGACACTGGCCACTGTTGCTGGACTTACAAAGGAAAATGAACATTTATGCACCTAGTTGGAGCAGCTGGAAATTGGGGCGAGGATGGCAAACTTCCACATCCTCTTTGTCCTGGAGGGGACCCGATAAGACCCGATTTCGTAGAGTATATAGTAACTCTATTTAAAAATTTGATGGACATTGATGTATAGGATCACTCCATGCAGCTGACCTGCAGATATCAACCAGCCCCGGATAATCCTTAAACAGCTCTTGGACTCCATGTCAGGGTTGAAATCCTACAAACAGCTAAAGTGAATGTACAGATGTCATTCCCTGATGGAACCTATGCTTTCCCTGACCTAAGCTTTGTGATGTGGCAATGTCACAAAGCAGTTTATGCTGTTCGGCTGGACTTAGGTCCATGGGCATCGTGCACACCCTCCAGCTGCCTGCCAAACTCTGGTTAACCTATGCAGGGAAATGTTTTGTGTTTAATGATTCCCATGGAAGCAGGCAGAAAGTTGGAGGCCATTAAAAATGACTTTGGGGCTAGACCAAAAGTACCAGACTCGGACAATGAAGAATGAACCGGCTTGAAAATGTTCAGCGCATTCTTACAGTCTAAATACACATGTGTTCGGGAAATGGGTTTGCAAAGTATTTGAAATAATGTTTATTAGTGGATTAATTTCATTATGGGTATCTCTCCATGCCTCCGGGTAATAAAATTAATTTTTTTCATTTAGTACCGGTGGGTACAGATGCAAGGCTCCATTGGCCTAAAAAAATGGATATTTACATTTAATTGGGTCAGAGTCAGTGAGAAGCATTGCTTGCAGTGGGGAGCTAATGGAAACAATATGGCTCCTGAATCAGTGGGCTACATGCGCATGGCCTGAGTTTACTTTGGGGGTAGCGATGAGTACCTGCTTTATAATTAATCGAAATTCAGTCTTGTGAGTAGGCAAATATTCTAGTCTACCTCATTTGTACTGGGCTGTACTGTACCAATTTGTTTTGTGAGAAGTGTATAATTTTAAGTTTAGACTTGTGTTTATACCTAAATGCCTTTACTCAGTTTGAACAGAGATTTCTCTCCACTGCAAATGGTAAAATAATTTATTTTGTTTTATATTTCTGAATGTTGGAACTATTCGATATTAATTGCAAACCTACTCTTGTGTTGTCCTTGTGTGGACAGTTCGGTTACATTTAGTGAACTCTAGCAGACTGGTGGAGCCCTGTATACTCATGTTCTGATTTCTGGGGCTTATTCATTCCACCTGGTTGATTGATCTATGCTATTTGGACTGTAAGGCCACAGTATCGTCTTGTAAATGGTTTGAGCGCTGCTTTGGACACTACCGAACTTCCTACAGGAATGCATCCAAGGCGATGGTGCAGTTTGCTTTATCTTACAATAATTAGTTGCATTATACATGCTTGGTAATTTATGGCAGCTCCCACACATGTTGTGTCTCTGGCTGAGGAGTGATTTCTCATACTGTGAAAGATATTTTTTAATTATGCAATAGCAAGTAAAATGCCTTACTCTCATTGGTCAGCTGGCACCATCACCCTGTTGTAAAATTCAGCATCACCAACAGGAAGAAGTGCCAGCTGTACTAAGGCTCAAGCCCCCTAAAAGGAAAATCATCCGATCCCCGTTTTAATTTTCAAATGCCGCCATCTCGTCTCACTACCTTACCGGCAATACTGAATCGCCACAAAAGTGAGATGAAATCGGGAGTTAGAAAACACGCTGCAGTGTTCAACAACTTGTAAATAGTGCAAAGCCCAATCCTCCTCCTCCTCCATTAAGGACTTACCTAAAGTAATTCCTTAGCTTTCCCCTCTCATAACTGTCACTGCTGCTCCACACTTGACCCTCTCGCAGCCAGCTGCTTCTGTTTCACTCAACGGCTCCACAATTAAATCCTGCGGCTGTTAGCGCTTCGAGCCCTCTGACCTCACACCATCTCCCAAGGCAGAGGTAAGAACAAAAATCCATGCCGCATACTTTTTTACGCCTGGGCCAGTAGCAGAGGATGGTCTTAAAATAAAATAACAAAAACTGCCTGCCACGCGGAAGTTCCTCACCGCCAACTATCCCAGCCTCCTCGTTAGTGCCCGTTACAACGCCGAAGCGGATTTCCCTATTTCTAAGTCTCCCCCGTCTTCTTACCACTTCTAACTTCCGCACATTAAAAAAAAAAAAAACGTACATCAACCCGGTGTGGCTGCTCATGCTGTGAGGCAACGACCCAGTCTTTGGCTATCAGAAAGCTTTCACTGACTTGATAAATCCAATTATATAATGAGGCAGTTTTGGCAAGTGGGAGGGACGACGAGTGTAGAAGTTTACCATAAAAAAACAGTTTGACAGAGGCGAGAGTTTTCATGCACCCAGGAAAAACACATTATTAAATAAAAAAAAGGCAACATGTCTCAGTGTGTCTGTGTGTGTTACTGCTTCAAGTGACTGATGCCTTGCACCATTTTCTACCTTACAACAGGAACTATTTGTCTAAGAAGGAAGGATATCAAGCTAAAAATCAGTAAAAAAACACTATTTTTTTTAAATCAAAACTCTTTAATATTTTTTTTCTTAAACTTTTACTTAGTGCCAATTGTATAATAGCAATAAACCACTCCAAGGTGTTGGTGATGCTGGCATTTACCCATGCCTGACGAGGTTTACTCACTCGGCCTGTGGCCTCGTGACCAAACCACGCCTGGCGTGGATAAACCCAGCATCACCAACACCCTGTTGTGGTGTATTGCTTAAATATTGTCTATACTCTGAATAAGACCTCCGCCAAGAATGCTCCAACCTACATCCTTTAGGCTTCATCCACCTGAGCTCATCATAGTACCACGGTGAGCTGCAGTAGGATGCCAAGGGACTGACACAGTGGGGGTGCTAGAGTCCACAACTGACCTGCCCGCTGAGCACAAGCAGTTTTCATACCCAAGATGTCCAGTACTGCCTGGAGTTTTATGAGGCTCCAGATTGTGCTTTGGGTCGTAGCCGATCATCTCCAAAGGAACAACGCGGCATGGTGGTCTGACCAAATCACCAGATCAGCATTAACCGCACTAATGTCAAGATTCGATAAGATGAGGTACATTATGTGGCCATGCAGGTGAAGTAACAGACACAACTGCTTGTATGAGGCCCAGTGATGTCACCATCTGGAGCTGTTGACAAAAAGAGGAGGTTTCATCATTGACCAAGGCATTAAAATCCACCAGCACTGGTAGTCTGGGGCATTCAGCACCTGGTCCACCGTGAAATATTCCAGCTGCTGCAAAGGGGCCTGGTTTATGAGGATGATCCTGCAGCATACACCTGACTCACCCCCTAACCACTAAACACACAAAAGACCTAAAAGTTCTTGAGTGGTACACGGAGTCCCAAAGTAGATCTGAAACCAATAACTGCGCGCCCCCCCCCGACTGTGATCCCATCTCGGGCAGTGCACCACGATGTACCCAGCCAGTATTGATGCCTCCAGCACAGGGCTAGAGTCATCACCAAGTCAGGTCTCTGTGCTACAAAGAAAGTCAGCTGAGTCCCAACATTACTGTCATTTTATTCCTCAGTGACCTTGTGTTGCATAAGATGGCCTGAAGGGGAGGAGCCGAGTTGACTGGCTTGATTACCAACTGCCTGACTATACATAGTAAAGCCCTGGGGAGGGGAAAAGATAGGGGAGACCCCTGTCCTAGTTCCTCTTCCTCCCTGGGCATCTCCGTTCCTTAGCATCCTGATCCCACATGAAGGAATTTTATGTCTTTCGGCCTGGAGCCTAGGAACTGGTGACATTTATTGATAAAGAAAATGAACATGTCACGCATGTTCATAATGTACAGATCACTAGAGAATGTTATGTTGGTTCAATCTTACAGATTAGATGTCTGTAAGAACTTGTTCACAAGTTTGAAGGGTGCTAACAGATGACATCTGTTAGCACCCTTTGCAAACTGTGTGACAGGCCTTTCGGCACCATGCAGTTCTGCTTAAAGTTGAAACAGCATAACATTCTGTGGTGGGATTTGCATATGCAGCCCATGATGCTTTGCATTGTGTGGGCATGTGTGATTTTGTATTTTCTTGAAACTTGGCTTCCCAGCCAAATGCTCTTTGGGGTAACCCTCGCCTCATTGTTTGGCGCACAGAGGATCTTACTTCGAGATACAGCTCTTGCAGCAGGTTACACCATTAGGACTGAAGCCGTCAGGCATCAGGACCCCATGGAAATTTTCTAGCTAGCAGTCTTCAGTGGGGACCGCCTCCGACGTCGGGCATAGTACATAAGGAGGCGGTCCCGCCATAATCCCCAGTTCTTTTCCTGCCGTCGACATCCCAGCATCGGCCTCTCAGTCATCTTCTAGCACGCGACGACTAGGAAACTTCAACCATTCTTTTCTCACTGGATTTCATCTGATGTCCTCTCCAACTTCTCTGGAGGGCCATTCGTCGAAGTGTGCCTGCGGCAAGCAGATCCCCTTCAAGGATCCTCACTCGGCCTGTGTACGCTGCCTGGGCCCAGACCACGACACTCAGGCCTGCTCCTTCTGCCAGGGCTTCAACAGCCGTACAAGGATCCACCGCCAGAAGGCCCTTCAAGCTTTCCTCCTCAAGGAAAAACTTAAAGCTATGGATCGAGACCCTTCCTCCAAAGGGGAGTCATCAGGGTAGTCCCATATGCATCGCGAAAAGCACCGGGAGAAGGAGAGACCCAGATCTCCTTCCAGGGCCTCGGACTCCCGCAGCTCCGGCTCCAGGTCTGACCGCTCTCCCTCGAGGGCTTGCTCTCAGCCTCCCCCGGTTCTCGCCAAGTCGGCTAGTGGTTCCTCCTCTCTGCAGCCTGTCAAGACTTCTAGGCCTGTATCTTCGTCCACTCCATCCAAGGCCTTGTCTAGGTCTGAGGGCGCCATAAGTCTTCCACCGCCGTCCAGACTCCGACACGCCAGGTCTGTCTCCCAACCGCCGCCACCCCAGCGCAGAGACTAGGAGCTGACCTCCTGAAGCGGACGCCGGACCACCCGACGACGCTGCTAGCTATAGGCACTCCCTGGAACCGCTAACGTGACGCTACCCGCCGCCGTCAGGCGCTCGCCTCGAGGACATCGGGCTCGGGACTGGTGTCAGCTACTGCAGAAAGAAGGACCTACACCACCGCCACCGACGGTCGGAAGGCGCCTGAGGAGGAGGACTCTACCCAGCCCGAAGACCAGGCGGGCGACTCTTGACCCGCCAAGGCCCCACGGGAATCTCCCCGAACGGGAGACCCCCGGGACCTGACGCCCGGCCCCGACAACAGGCCACTGGCGCCCGGTCCGTCGTCTGGTCTAAATTTGACAGAGGTGAAGGAGCTCTTCACCTTCTGGTGGGATACCATCAAGAAGGATGTGGTCACCACACAACCTCCTCCTGCGCCTGCTGCCCCTCCAACGCTTGTGCTCCCTCCACCACCCAGGGGGTCAGCAGGACGGGCATCGACCCCCAAGGAGCCAGCGTCCCCTTCTAGGGGGCAGATCTTCGGAGAGGAGAAGGCCTCCTTCAAGATCCATTTCAGGGTCACCCAGCCCCAAGAGACCCAGAAGGCGTCTGTATACCCCATCCGGGGAGGACTCCAGATCTGACACCTCTGCGTGCTCCAGATCCCCTTCTTCAATCAACGTCCCTTCTCCGGACCCACGCGACCTTCCCAGGTTGCCGAGATAATGAGGCATATTGAGGAGAACATGGGGTGGGACGCTGGAGAGCTTGACACCGAGAGACTACGCCTTGCCCGCTACCTTCGGCAAACAGACCCCAAGCCTGTGGTAGTGCTACCCTTGGTGGACACCTTCGTGGACGTCACCAAGGCTGCGTGGAAGCATCCACATTCGACTCCGGCAGTGCCGAAGAAGGCTGACCGCCTGTACAAGGCCCCAAGGGAGGACCAGTACCTGGTGAACCATCCTCTGGCCGACATCCTGGTCATTACGGCCTCACATGACCGGTCTCAGAAACCGCAGCACTTGAGCACGCAGCCACCGGACCCAGAGTCCAAACAGTTGGACGTCCTGGGCAGGCGCACATACACGGCCGCGACTTGCGCCATTAGGTCGTTTAAATTAACTCACCCACATGGTTCAGTTCCAGAACGCATTGTGGGAACAGGGACAAGACCTAGTAGAAAAACTGCCAGACGGTGGCCAAAAGGAGGAGCTGTTGCAACTCCTCCGTACGGGTTTGGACGTGGGGACCCAGGTGCTTAGAGCCGCATACGACTCTGCGGACTCTTCGGCCAGAGCTGCAGCCTCAGGCGTGTGTCTCTGGAGACACTCGTGGCTCTGGGTTTACCCCGGACATCCAGAAGAACATCATGGACGCCCCTTACCATGACGAAGTTCTGTTTGGTGAAGCCTCAGAGAAGGTGATCACCAAACTGCAGGAAGGCGGTTAGATCTATCCAAGCTATGTACAGGTCGCGACTTAGTTCCTTTCACAGGAACCAGAGTCGTTTTTGCAGCTGGACCCAAAGGCAACAATCACGTTCCGGCCAGCAACAAAGGGTCTCCTTCACCCAAAAAGCCCAGGCTAAGACATCCTCAGGCAGAGGCCAACGAGTCACAAAGTCGGCCCAACCTGCAGGACCCAATGCTGCCACAGCATGACTCCTTCCCGGCCCCGGCCCCTTCTCAGGATCAACGGGAAATGAAGGTCGGGGGTCATATCGCGGACCACCTGCCAGGGTGGTGGTCGATCACCACCGACAGGTGGGCGCTACAGTTATTCAAAAAGGCCATTATATAGAATTTGTAGACAACCCCGCCCACAAGGCCTCCTCCGCTTTCCCGCTACTCGGGTCAGCATGCCCTGCTTATACAGCAGGAAGTGCTCACGCTTCTAGAGAAGGAAGCTTTGGAGCACGTTCTAGGGAACCAGAGAGGAGCAGGATACTATTCGCACTTCTTCCTGGTTCCAAAGAAAACGGGGCCTCTGTCCAATTTTGGACCTCAGCGACCTCAATCTGTCGGTCGTCTACAAGCGCTTCTGCATGGTGACCCTTCCGGGTCTAATCCCCATGCTGAAGAAGGACGCTTTCTTGACGTCCCTGGACATGCAGGACGCTTACCTGCACATCCCTATTGCTCAAGCGCACAGGAGGTTCCTGCGCTTCGAGTTTCTCGGCCGCCATTATCAGTTCTGGGCGCGTCCCTTTGGGCTGTCATCAGCACCTCTGGTATTTACCAAGTGCATGGCAGTCGTGGCAGCGTCTCTGAGGAGACAGGGCCACTACGTGTTCCCGTACCTGGACGATTGGCTTCTCATGGCCCCTCCAAGGAGGCATTACTGATGGCCATTCAGCCGCACCCAGACCCTTTTTCAGTCTCTGGGCATCCTCATCAACTACGAGAAGTCTCTCCTGGTGCCGCTCCCAGAAACTGCAGTTTATAGGGCAGTTCTGGACACCGTCAAGGAAAAGCTTTCTTCCTGGGCGATAGAGCGGAACGCATTCGGTCCCTCATAAGGGATCTGTCAGCGAATAAGACCGTCCCGGCCAGACTGGTCCTTCGCCTTCTCAGACACATGGCTGCGGCCATTCCAACAGTCCCGATGGCAAGACTCCACATGCGGGTAACCCAGTGGATGTTAAGGGTGCAGTGGGACCAAAGGCAAGACCATCTGCAGCAACCAGTCCAAATCACGAAGGCCATGGTTCGGGACTGGCAATGGCGGCTACATCCAGGAACCCTCTCCCTGGGGGTTTCCTTCACAGCACCATACCCGACGGTAACTCTCTCCACAGACGCTTCAGGGCTGGGGTGGGGAGCGCACTTGAACAGGGTTGAGGTCTCAGGGAACATGGACAACCCAGGAATCTCATCTCCACATCAACATATTGGAGATGAGGGCGGTCCTTTATGCCCTGCAAGCCTTCCAGTCGGAGATTCCACCGAGTACTCTCCTGTTGCAAACAGACAATACTGCGGTGATGTATTACCTCAACAAACAAGGAGGCACACACTCCTACCCCCTTTGCAGGGAGGCCATGAGAGTGTGGGAATGGGTAATTCGACACGGCGCAAACCTTATTGCAGTTCACGTCCCCGGGGTGGACAGTACTGCCGCAGACAGCCTGAGTCATTCCCAGGCCAGAGTCCACGAGTTGGAACTTCTGCAGGAGGTGGCAGAGGATCTGTTCCACAGATGGGGCACTCCAGAATTAGATCTATTCGCATCCCCATCCAATGCAAAACTGCCCAATTTTTGCTCGCTAGATCCAGGGCCTGGTGTTTTCTGGCGAGACGCGTTGTCCCTCTCCTGGGCGGACAGATTCCTCTATGCCTTCCCTCCTTTTCCATTGATCCAGAGAGTTCTTCTCAAACTTCGCAGGGAGCACGCAACACTTATCTTGGTAGCGCCTTTCTGGCCGAGGCAAATCTGGTTCCTGCTACTGCATCAGCTATCTCAGGAACCTCCACTTCCTTTGCCAATCAGCTCCCATCTGTTGTCTCAGGAGGAGGGTTCACTAGTCCACCCGGACTTGCATTCATTGAACCTACATGCCTGGCTCCTAGAGACATAGCCATGATGCAGCACGGGGTCTCGCAAGAGGTGTCAGACATACTTTCTGCCGCTAGAAAGCCGGCAACACGCAACATACGCCATGAAGTGGCGCAGGTTTTGCTTGTGGGCTCAAACACGCGGTTTCTCGCCCTTAGACTGTCCTGAGAAGCTGGTTCTGGAGTACCTGCTTTTCCTTTTCCAATCTGGGCTAGCTTACTCCTCGATCAAAGTGCACCTTTGTGCAATCTCAGCTTATCATGCCCCCACAGGCCATCGTATGGTGGCTCAATTGGACACTACTCGTGCCTTTTTAAGAGGGGTTCCCCCACTTTAGGCCACCTATCAAGGATCCTGTTCCTCCTTGGGACTTGCCTTTTGTCTTGGAGCAGCTTACGCTGCCACCTTTTGAACCAGCCACGGATTACGCGCTACGTTTTCTGTCGTGGAAAACGTTGTTTTTAGTAGCAGTTACTTCGACGAGAAGAATCTCCGAATTACATGCACTCATTTGCAAAGAACCCTATTTAATTTTTCACCAGGACAGGGTATCCCTGAGGACAAATCCTAAGTTTCTGCCTAAGGTGGTTTCAGCCCTTACCCTTAATCAGGATATCAATTTACCAGTATACTTTCCCAAGTACTCCAATCGAGGAGAAGCACTGCTTCACACCCTAGATGTTCACAGGTGTCTCAGATATTATCTGACCAGAACCAAACAGTACCGGAAATCAGATCAGCTGTTTGTCTCATTTGCTGAGAGGATGAAGGGAGCCCCTGTTTCTGAACAGTCCCTTTCATGTTGGCTCATTCAGTGCATCTCTTTCTGTTATGACAAGTGGAACAAACCCTTGCCAGGCGTGGTCAAGGGTCATTCTACCAGAGGAGTGGCCACCTCTTTTGCAGCGCTGAAGAATGTTTCCACTTCAGCTATTTGCGCTGCAGCTACCTGGAGCTCGGTGCATACCTTTATTAGGCATTACAGCCTGGATATCGCTTCAAGGCGAAGGGCAGGTTTCGCCTAGTCAGTCTCTCTCCAGGGACTTCTGTCCTAGGCTCAGACAGGGTCATAATCTCCGTCGTTCCTCCTCCCGATGGCGTAAGATTGTCGCCATTGCTTGGGAATCAGTTCTAATGGTGTAACCTGCTGCAAGAGCTGTATCTCGAAGTAAGATAGTACAGTTACGTAAGAACTTACAGGGTTCCCCACTCTCTGAAAATATAGGACGGTGGCAATGGTGATCGGGTCAAATGGTGCGTTATTTTCCGGGACCTCCTATATGCACTGTACATGTGCATAAGTAACATATAGTGTGCTGGTATTAAATGGGTAGTATTGCAATAAAGGATGTCAATAAAAGACAATTTTGGAAGATTTTATAAAAAAAATGGATAAAAATATAGGGTGGTGGCAAAAAAATATGGGGTGGTGGTAAAAAATATAGAGCGGTGGTAAAAAAAAATATAGGGTGGTGACCCACCGCCCTAAAACAATGAATGGGGAACACTGACTTACCGTAACAGTAGATCTTCGAGAACAGCTCTTGCAGCAGGTACTTTCCCGCCCACCATCCCCCTTTTGGAGGAGATAGGTTATAGTCTAAATTCCATCATTCAGGATGGAACCATTTCTTTCTGGTCTTGGCCATCTGATGGCAGATCCTCGGTCTCCTCTTCTGATGTCAGCCAGCGGCCGGGAGTCTCCGGCGGAAGAACTGGGGATTATGGCGGGACCGCCTCCTTATATACTACACCTGACGGGGGTGGGACCGACGTCTGGGGCAGTCCCCGCTGAAGACTGCTAGCTAGAAAATTTCCATGGGGTCGTGACGCCTGACGGCTTCAGTCCTAATGGTGTAACCTGCTGCAAGAGCTGTTCTCGAAGATCTACTGTTACGGTAAGTTCTTACGTAACTGTACTTTCTTTGTCTTTTACTGGGTAAAATGTGCAAACAATAGATATGGGTGTAAACCAATATTTTTTAGCAGTCTTGTCAAGTTAAAGACATATTGTCAACCCCCATTGGGTGTTGGATTTCCCCTTGTGTAAGATGCACATTTTCTGATTTGTGCTGTATAGAATTTGTTGATGTAACTGGTTGTTTTGTATCTGCTTTTTTTTTCTTAACAGAAGTGGAAAACTGTCCACTATATTGGTGTTACCAAACTAAAACCTGTTTACTGGCTTTGAATAACTCACAATGCATGCTTCCTGAAATATGTGAACACGCTGCAGCAGTCTGTATAAAGGTAAAACAAACTTCCCCTCTTCGGAATGACACAAGGATGAAATGTTTCTGACAGGAGACATTAGTGGTACATTACCTCTTGTGTAGCGTGCGCTTCCTTGCTTACAGCATAGCCACCTATGATGCAGTGGGAGGAGACTACTGCGTTATTACTGGCTGGACTATGTGTGGGGGCAAATTAGCAGATCCAGTTTCAGGCACGGACTCCAGCTTTCAGGGTCCATGCTGGTATAGGCAGAATGCTGTGCAGTGCTCATGACCTTGTTCTTTAGTCTACGATGGAGTCATTAATAATATCTGGTGCGGAGGCAAACACTGGTTAATCACCTGCATGACTAGAGGAAAAATGAGGTCATCAGAGCCAAAGTTTTTTCCTCGAGGGGAGGAAGTTGTTGGCCCTCTGTACAGACAGCTGGTAAGACCACATCTGGAGTACTGTGTACAGCTCTGGAGACCCCATCTCCACAAAGACATAGACAGGGTGGAGGCTGTCCAGAGGAGGGCAACCAAAATGGTGCAGGGTCTGCACCAGAAGACATATGAAGCAAGATTAAAGGAACTTAAGATGTATAGCCTTGAGGAAAGGGGTGGGGCATGATAGAAACTTTCAAATACCTCAAGGGAATCAAAGTCCAAAAGGGTAGCATCTTTCAGAAAAAGAGATGTGCAAGAACAAGGGGGCACAATCTGAAGATAGAGGGAGGACGGCTCAGAGGTAATGTGAGGAAGTATTTCTTCACAGAGAGGTTGTAGATGCATGGAACAGCCTTCCTGAGGAGGTCGTATAGTCAAAAACAGTGGGGGAATTCAAGAATGCATGGGACAGACATAAGGCAATTCTAGCGGGTGGTAGGAGTATGTAGGCTGTTGGTTAACTAGGATCTGCAGCTTATCCATTAGGTAGGGAAATGGGCAGACTGGATGGGCCAAGCGGTCCTTATCTGCCATCAAATTCTATGTTTCTGTGAGGCCTTAGAAGGAGAATGTCAGTATTGTGATGAAGGAAGGGACTTGGAGTCTTTATTGTCTGACCCTTCTGCAGCACGACAGGGACTATACCCAGATTGACTGTGGATACACATCCAAGCTTCACAACTGGAATGTTACCCTTACCCATGATGTCTACCCCTCCATGCCATTGTCACTCCAGGATCTGCCTAGTCCTGCTTTGAAGGCCTGAACAGGGCCAGCTTTCACACCTTCATTAGGTAGGCTATTCTGTATGACAGCACTCCTCTACGTGAAGTGATGGTTTCACCACTGAGCCAGCAAGTGCTATTTTCTAATGTTTCCCCTTATGATTGCACTGTCTTGCTCAAACAAGATTCCACCCAGTTTATATCCTTTAGTTAGGGCTCTGGAGAAGGGAGTACCAACCTGTTCTACGCATCTCATTTTAGGAAATACTCTTCAGAATTTTTTTTTTAATGAGTACCAGTACTCAACCAACATTTGTAAATACTCCACACACCAAAGAATTGTGCTTCATGACATATTTGGTTATTTAAAAGGAGCAGTTTTTTACAGATTTACAGCACTCGTGTGCATCCAAATTTTGTTTTACACACTATTTTAAAACTGAAGTGTAAATTACCCTTACCTGCCAACATTACCTGGAGCATTGCTGGCACTTGATCAGTTCTTATCTAGAAAAAAACTATACTGTTTTTAAAAACATACTCCTCACTCCACTCCTTCCAGACATTTGTACGCATCTGAATTTGGTTTTATGCACCTAAATTGCAAAATGAGGTGTACAGTACCCATCCCAAAAAATCTAATCCGGAGCCCTGCCTTTAGTATTCAGAAAATCAGGATCATGTCTCCTCTTTGCCTTCTCTGTTCTAGGCAAAATCATTTTTTTTTTTTTTTGTTAATGTTTATTTTTCCAGGTACAGCAGTTGTAATGATAATTAATACAGTTCAGACACTTAGGGCTTACTTCTGAAATAAACACTGGCCATGTAAAACAGCAGATACATGCGAGGCAGTCTCTCCCCCAAGTTGCAGCGCTGAAAGAGATGTATAATCGGTAATGAATACTCGATAACCTCTTTAAGCTGTCATTAGCTAACAAAGATCAAATTGCACATTATATATATGTAATTCCCAGCCTTATGCATGGCCCAGGTTAGATATGTGGGGGAGGCACCTGCAGGACACGAGGGAGGGGAGCCAGGCCCAAAGAGAGAAGGGAAAAAAACTTCACAAAAACAATAAAGGATGTCCAGTAATGCAAAGAGGGTGCCTTGTCAAGCCTATAGTTATCAATCCATCCTTAAAGGAACAAATGTAGGGTCTCTGCTCATGGCATGAAGTAGCCACTGATTCCATGTTTGTTTGTAAATTTTGCTTTTTTCCACCTACACTCCATGGCTTCCCATCAGTCCGACTGCCCACCCAGTCCCATCATCTGCCATCACTGGGACTTTCCTATGCCACACGGATGACCCCCTGTGGAAAGGGCTACCGGGGCCTCCCCTTGCAGCCCCTGGCAGGGTACAGGTAGTCGGTCAGCGAGGCAGGGAGCCCAGTCGGCGATGCGGAGTGTGCGACGAGCATCTGATGGCATCCTACACAGTGAAGGGTTTTCCCTTTTTCTGGCCTGGGAGGCAGGATGTGCAATGACATCAATGGGCGCTTGTGCCGACATCTGTCCCTGCCTCCAGTAATGGCAGGCGCCAGCAGTTTGACCCCTGGCTTCCACCAGGGATCAGGCTAAGGCCGGGAGCTTCCCACCCCAGAAGGAGAGCAGTCCATGGGACGCTCAGTCCTCCTCCACCCAGCTGGTCCTCCAATGTCCAGGCTGGCTTCCAAACCTGGGTCATCGGCATTGCGAGTGATAGCACTACCGCTGCGTCGGTGGGCCGGCCTCTAGCCACCGATTCCATTGGTTAGAACATAACTCAGTGTGGTCATTGAGAGAGTGAGTAATTATCTCTATTTGGTATACCTGGTTAACCAGTGCTGTCTAGGTGGTCACATTGGGGGTGTTGAGGTCAGCCATAATTTAGGGATTACTTTTTGGGTCACTGTTATTGAAATTCCCAGAAGAAAGCGGGAGGAGGGGTCTCTGCGTCCCCTGGGATACTGTAACAGGAAATATAATAGTGGGGTGGAGGCAAAATAATTTGATTACGTCCACTCTCTCCTTGTAGCGCTTGCCCCCTAAACCACTAGTTAGCTCTGTGGTCCCATGCTGAACCTTCTCAAGTGCCTCGGTGTTCTTTCTGCACTGCAGTGACCAGAACTGGACACGGTACTCTAGGTGTTGTCAAACTAAGGCCTTACAGGAATGAGAAAATAAAAAAGCACATTCAGGAGTCAGAAAATGCCAGTGTGCAAACTTTTATTTTTACAGACAGTGCTTAAAATAGCGGTGCCTCCGACACAGAAATACTCCAACGTTTAGCGCTTGCGGTGCTTCCAACAAAGTGCACAGGCTGTATATGTAAATAATGCTTCCTTGCCTCAGTTTTGAATGTGTTGGCTGGTTCAAGTCCTTCTGGGGGAGTTGTGTGAGGTTTTGATAGGATGGTTTCTTTTGGTAGTTAGACTTAGTGGACCAGACAGAAGAGATTTACATGAAATAAGTTAGTTGTCAAAGCATGCAAGCTAGTTGGTTGCAGATGAACAAGAAAGGGGCAGCATGGCAATGATATTGGGCCACACCAGGAAGCAGGTTTTTAATTTTTTTATTTTACAGTTGAATTACCCAATAAGCCATCATAGTCAAGCTGGGGTGCAGCTTCTCCTTTTTTGTGGGGCGTCACTTTTAACCCATTTCTGCAGCTGGGTGGACTGGAGTACTAGGAGATTGTGACTTGTCCAGGGTCACACAGTGAGTATTTGGCTTTATTTGCATTTGAACCTATGATATCGTGGTTCCCGAGCTGGTGATGTAACCTTTAGACTATACTGCCTCCAGAGTGTGTCCTGTTATTCCCCTGCCTTGAGATGTACTGGGATTAAGAGATAAACTGTTTGGTTCGCTTCCTGTTTGTGACCCTGGCGTCCAGAGTACAGTTTCAGGTGCTGAAAGGCATGTCACTGTCAGTGCCTGAAATTTCTGGTGTCTTGATGTGTAAAAATAATGTGCAGACCATCAGAATTCCATATTTAGACACACTTATGCAAGATCAGTGTTTCTAAATCCCACATTACATAATGAAATGTGTAAGAGGGACTATTTACTGAACATAAAAAGCAATGCTAAATCAACTGTTTTTAACTCGAGACTCGCACAATGATATGGGCTAGCAGTAAACAGTAATTATTCTATCTGATTGTTGAATGTACTGCTTTAATCCAGCAGTATAGTATTCTGTACTTTGCTTCTGTGAGGACTTTGGTGAGGCCAAAACAGTAGAGGAGACCACACATGTTAGGAATTTAGCTGACAAATCCAGATGTCCCCCAGGGCCAGCAGTAACACATAGCCTAATTGTGATTAGGAAATTTAGGTGGCTCACCGCGTAAAATGTATTTTATAATTCATGTGGCCAAAACTGTCTTGATCATAACATCCCCGCACATACTTCTCAACCTCCCTCATCGCAAATCGGGGACAAGGCTTAAAATGATCAGGGACAAATGACCAAAATCAGGGACACATCTGAAAAAATAGTAATATTAGTTCCAGAAGCTGTGTACGACATGCTTCTTAGTGTGAATAGCGTTTTCTTAATGAGAACTAGGCTATAACACCAAGGGCTGGCATTATTATGTGATTCAAATCCTCACTCTTCAGTAACAAAAATGCTAAATTTAGGAGGGACAAAAGAAATTTCTGAGGCAAAATCAGGGACATCTCTGAAAATCGGGGACAGTTGAGAGGTATGTCCCCGCACAGTCACAGTAGCCGAGTGAGTATTTTCTTCATACTTGATCTCTGATCAGCAAGTTGAAGTAAGTCGATCTGTCAGTCGATCTGTCCCTTTTCGCAGTAGCCAGTCCTTTCCAACAGTGTTGCATATTGTGTGATCCTGAGCAAGTAACTAGCTTTCAGTGCTTCAGTCCATCAACCTGAAGCTGGTATTAGCACGAACCCACAGAAAATGAGTTGCCACATACTCAACTAGATGAATAATATGCAGAAGGATCCTCCTTCTCCCCAAAAATGCATTTTTTCATTTCAGAGGGCAATTGGTGATCTTGATAGTATGCAAATTTTAAATACATTTTTAAACAAATGTTCTATAAGCTGTCTGCCTTTGTCAGCTGCAGATCACATGCTCAGTGTCCGCTCCATCTCCTTCCGTCTGGCAGATCAGTCAGTAGCTGAGTAATCCTCTGAATGCTGAGAAGAACTGAGACGCAAGTGACTCACTAAACTGATCGATTACTCACCAAAACCTCAGTTGCTTTGCCTTTGTGGGAAAAGCAGGCATATTTACGGAGCACTAATGCTCAGACTGATTGATAGCGTAGGCAGAAGAAAGTTGTTGGTTTAGTCTGGATTGTATTCTTTGGCATTGGTTTCATCTTGTGTAGTGTTTTTTGTATTTTATCTGTACCAGTAAGGTTGGTACATAAATTGGTACTTCCTCTGCTTACAGCGATGGACAGAGTGAATGTCTCACTTGTGTAGCCATCAGAATTGGCTGCATTAATCATACCCAAAGGTTGCATTGATGAAACTGACTGGATCATTACCAAGTGAGAAGTCATTGCTGCTGTGAGTGCTGTAAGTTGTTTTTTCTTCTGTGGTTCAGCGCTCATGTCAGTTTTGGTAATGCTCATTTTTTGGTCATTAGCATTTGAGAGAACAGAATCCAGAGCCAGAGAATGATGCCAGACAAGAGATGCCAGAAATGTGACTTATGCAGTGCAGCGTCACAGGCATCCAATATTGGATCCTCTTGCTTGACCTATGGAAACTGGACCGAATCAGGTAATTCTGATGGCTGCAGGTGACGGGCAGAAAGGAACATCTGAGGAGCCTAGTAAGGAGTTGGCAGGGGGAAGCGGACCCTCCCAGGAATCCACTGCTGGTGCTTCCTCAATTCCTCACCCTCACCCTGGAATTCCCCTGTCTGTCTATGCCCTGCTACTCCCTGAGCCTCTCTCCCTTACACCTTCCCCCCTCATCCTGCTTACTTCTACTATGCCTACCTCACCTTATGGATCATGCTCTACCTTCCCCCCCTTACCTCCTCCCATTCCAATCATATTATGCAGTTAGCTGCTTGCACTTATGTAGATATGTAAAAATCTGAGTAATCTGACTGTACCTTGTTATGTATTATCCACTGTATTGTGCGAACTATTGTATAAATCTGCAGTGTTTTCCTTTTATGTATATTATGTGCATCCCTCCAGGACCACCTTGCAAATGAGTATCTCAGTGGTGTATTTCCTGATTAAAAATAAAATTGAATTGAATTGAACTTCTCTGAGCTGAGGACCCTCTCCCTCCAGGCGGCATCTTAGGATGCAGCTAGGCTGATGTCCTCTGAAAAAAACAGGCGATGAAACAGGAAAAACAGCTGGACTGATGTCATCTGAAAGGCCAGGTGATGAAAATGGGAAAACACTGCTGGGTGACGAATCTGGATGCACCTGAAGAATCCTGGAATACCAGTAGAGCTGCATCTTCCTCCTTGGATACTGCTGTTGCTGGATGACAGACACCGGGCTGCCAATGCTCGCCTTCCTCTGGGCATATTCACAGGGAGTGGCACCATTAAGGATAGTACCACTCGGGGGTGAGGTGCAAGAATTATGACACCATCTGGGTGTTCAGAGTTGATGTCGTGGAATGTTTCATTCCCTGCCTTGTCCACAATTCAGACAGTGTCCATAAACAGAGTTCTGCCCAATTTCCAGAATTTGTCAATCATTTATGACTCTGTCCCTGACACATTCTGCTGCACCAGAGTACAAATTCTTGCTTGCCTCTTCCAACAACCAGGACTTCCTGTTCTGTTCTGTTCAATTTCCTCCCAGACTCTACGAGAAAAGGTAGGAAAGGACTTTTCCATGAATGGCGTCAGGCCTCCTACGTATCAGTCTCTCCTCCTTACTATTTTTCACAAGTGTACGGCCCATGGCTCTGCTTGGAGGTGGCCAGTCCTGGTTGAGCCAGTGTCACATACTTAAAGAATGAAAGAACTTGTCCCTGGCCATCTCTGTGGGCAGGTTACTGGAGCCGCCTTCTTCTCTCTCTCTCTGGCTCCTCTGAGGCAGGAGCTTGAGGTGACTCACAGGGACCCTCAACATAAAGATACATATCTTCTTCCTCTTCTTCCCCACTCAGGATCTGAGCCCAGGAGTGAGCAGATGTCCTCACTCCTGAGACGGTCCACTCCTCACTGGACGCGGAGGTAGACACCTCCCAGTTAAGTGTCTCTTGCAGTTTGTCCTCCCCTACTAGGCTAGGACATGGACCCTCCCTCCTTCCATGGGTCCACGGAACCTTCCATTGCACTGCCCCACTGGGACACGGGTGTAGAAACCTCTCTTTGTTCCTGCCCTTGCTGTAGATCCATGCTCTCTCCTTCTGTGTCACACTCTGTGGGGCTTCTTCCAACTGGTACAACCTGGTGCTGCGTGCTACTACTTGCAGAGTTTCCTACTCTGGCCCATGTGGGAGCCAAACAAATTTGTGATGCTCTGGCACTGCACCCCTGCTCATACCATACTTCACAAGGCAGTCTGAACAGTAGGGTATCAGAATCACATCCCTTCCAGCCTTGAGGCACATAATGCACAGTCTCACTGGCTAGCTAGGGATTGCTACATCTGGAGGCAACACTTCACAATAGAAAATTCTCTCTATTGATCTTATTGTGACCACCTCCTTTGCGATCATAGCTTGGGCATGATCCAGATAGCGGGAAGTTCCTGAAGCCATGTCTGAAAGCAAAACATATAAAAATTTGTTGTTATTGAATTGCTCACTAGTCCCATTACAGTCTCTCAAAATGGCTCCCTGCTGCTGTGTTTACATTGCTAACCCTGCCCTGTAATGGTGGCGATAGCTCACCTCATGCATCAAATCTGTTTCTGACTCAAAAACTGCATCTCTGACCTTTTTTGGTTACTGATTTTGCTCAAAACTGTAATCGATTGCACTGCTTGTATCTCTCAGCCCATTCATATCATTTTAACTTGACTTTACGATCAACATCGAATCAAAGAACTATTTACACATGCTCAAAGTCACTTGTAAGCCACAGTATTTCCATCGCACAGGATTGCCTGTTTGCTGCAGCCTAATATAACTCATAGTCCCTCACTTGCTTAGAAACATTTACTGTTGCTGAACCCATCATTAATGCTCACAGTCTACACTCAGAATTTTTGTTTGTTGCCTTTCTGTTTCAACATACAGCCCTTCTTTGCAAAACAGTCACACTGCTTGCATACAGATTCAGCTGTCTTGAAAAAATCACAACAGTTTGCTGCTCAGTTAGCTGGGTTTTACTCACTAAAATCAGTAGCTGGCTTTCTCCGGTGGAAATTTTCTGCCTGATGCCGATCTTGGAAGGCCTCTGGGGTGAGACGGGCTGGCGGTCCCGCCGATTGTAGCCATGAACGCCATGCTCACTTTACAGTCGGTCGGATAACGGGTTGAGCCCAAATTTAAACAGCAAAAGTCTGTTTTTTTAACAGATTAGAACATTCACAAGCCCCTCGATGGTTGATCCTGGTCTGACCAGCTCGCATGCCTCTCTCTCTCTAGGGGGCGGGACTGATTGCAGTCGCACCAATTATTCGACACCATGCAAATGAGCCTCTCTCTCGCCTTTCTCCCTCTTTCTTCACAGCGATCGTCGAGCGGGAGCAAATTTAAAGTGCAAACTGTAACTTTTTTTTCTCAGCTACAATTTCAGCGGCAGGAGTGCCGTTTTGACCATTTTCTTTAGCGACCCCCCCAATTTGCACACAAAGCACATGAAACTTTCAGGGCACATTTCTCTCTCTTTCCTAAAATCCACGCTACTTTTGGCATTTGAAACTTGCAATTTAAAAAGTTCTGTAAACGTTCTGGATGCAGAGGCAAGGACATACAGTTTCTGGCTTTGCTGTCCATTGTAAGTACACACACACACAGCTGCACTCTGTTGTTTCTGTACTAGTGAGCAGCACATATGGGTGGCACTCTCCTGGGCAAAATTCTTTTGTGCAAAGCTTCCTTTCCCATTTGGGCTACCATGCTACCAGACAGACAGACAAACACTAGCTATACCCTCAGCAAAGATCTTTAGTTCTCTCCTCAAATTCAACAATATCCTTGGACGAGTCCCCATTTTTGTAACCCCTCACCGGCCACTTGTTTAATTAGTAAGCATATTTTTCTGTCTAGGAGAAAGAGAGGGTGGAGGTACAGAACACAGTGTCACAGACAAATGACCATTGCTAAACCCAGGTCCTGAGGAAAGAACTTTTGCTAGGGGCTATGCTGGGTCTGAACTTCTAGAGGAGTACCCAGTAATTCCACACAGGAAGCAGTAACAAGATTGTCCATACTAAGTTGGGGTTCTAGAGTGTGGCTTTATTCCAAAGTTGGTACACAAAAGCAAAAGTGGACACCCAAGGGTTTATACTTTGTGGCACAGGGCAGTGCAGAACAACATCTGTAGCAGACAGAAACTCTAAACTTCCCATATTGCATAGGACTTCAAACCCTTTTCAGTGGCAAAGCCTCAGCTGAAACACACATCTCTTCTAGTGGCACTGGCCACAACAGAGCACACAAATTCTTCTAGTGGCACTGGCCACAAACTAGAGCATTTGCCATATGGCATAGGATTTAGAGGTTTGGCAGTGTGGCAGCTGGCCATGATGGAGCACACTGGTGCTCAAAATTGGCAGAACCCACACCAGGGGGTAAATTTTCTATTCAGGCATTTGCCACCATGTTCTTATTAAGCAGGCACCCTTACAGAACCTGTAGTGCTGAACTGGTCACTCTAGAGGGAGGGGTTGCCCACCTTTTGCTTCCTCAATCCATACCCAGCCATTCTTTCAGAGTTACACCTCAACATTTAACAAACAGTAGAACTAGGCATCTTGGATTGACTTTCACATTCAGCTTTAGGAACACACTACTTCGGAGTGTAAATTTTAAAGTCCTGAACAGTGTGCCAGATCTCACTGGGGACTCCACAATTGTCAGCCAATTTTAGGAAAATATGAGAACAGTCTCAAACAGAACAGAACAGAACTGGGTGTCTAGGTCCCTTTGTCAGAGAACACCCCAAAAGAAAAAGCAGGTACATTTCTCCTGGGATACCCAAAGTCAGATTACTCATGGTTGTCAAACAAAAGACAGCTTCAAATGTCCTGGATCAAATCAGGGGATTGCCCCTCGGATCCATTCTGCAGTCCTTCTTATCTCACAGGGGATGAGAAAAATCAGGAACTCCTGCTAGACGGTTTCCACCATTTCTACAAGGCAGGCAGATGGCTCTAAGTACTAAGGTGAGAAAAAGTAGGCTCTCCTCACAGAGCCCACACTGCAGCTCTTCACTCCCCCAACTGCTCACGCTGATCTCCAACCAACAACTCTCTGACTAACTGAAAATTCAAAAGTTCCCCACTCACAGCTAGCTACTGTGGCTTATGCTGCAAGAGTTCTAAATAACATCACCTCTCTCTCCTCTCAGCTGAGACCAAGTCAGCCGAGAGGGAGCAGGTGAAAACCATTTAACCTGTTGTTCACCAGCTGCCTTCCCTACCTAGCACTGACACTGATGGGATTCTAGTAACCCTACACAGGTATAGTTTAAAAGTGATTCTTGCTTTTTCCCATTTGTTTGTTCTCGCCATAATATTAGTAACTTGCCTGAAAACCGAGCATACTGATCACAGACGTTATGTTACTTAAGTGATCTCAGCATGCATTGTAAGGGGTATTTAATGTTTTCATCCACTTGGAATACGCATTGTCAGTAATATTTGATAGCTGGGGTAGAGCTACAATGTCAGTGATGCAGTAAAATATATATAGTAATTTGGAGAATGGCAGCAGTGTGAGTTGGGGTGAAATTGCTGCCCAAGTAGGGTGGTGATCAGGATGGTTTGGGTATTCATGTTAGTGTGAATGCTCTTGCCTGTGAAGTCTAAGGTCGTTGTGATGGAGTTCAGCACGCATCTCTCCCTCGTTTCACTTGTCTTTTAACTTCCCACTTCTAGTTCATATTGTTTTACTTACTAATCACTGTTTAACCGCAGCTCCCAATTTAGTGCCTCAGGTATGTATTAAGCCTGATTATTTGTTGTTTAATTCTCTTAATACTGTTCCTGTTCAGAGATCTTTTAACCGACACGTGCACATCTTTTCACCAGTTTAGAGTACAGTCTGCTTTTTCAGTTGACATTTTTAGGAGGTATACTTAGCTGGATAGCTTGGTAATTAATTTTACTAGGGAAATATAAAGAAATCATATTTCATGCACTGGTTGCATTTTTTTTGTATACATTGTGTATGCTGTGCAGTGCAGGGCATCTGTCAGAGGTGTCCACTCGACCTACCCCTCTACTCCCTGCCGAGACCCCTCCAGGACTTTCCAGCCCCCTGGATCACCCCCACCAGGGGAGGGCCTGCCCACCTGCCTGGTGGCCTATTTGAGATTAGAGGGCCCATCCCGGTAGAGGCCCTGGAGGACCGGAGGGGGGATGGTCTGGCGCTGGGGATGCATGCTTGGTCACTGGAGCCCTTGTCGCCTTCCTGTCCCATCTGGGATTTTAGTCTTGTGGGTTTCCCTCAGGAACACATATGTGCAGTGATGTCCTGGCACAGACATGCCGATGTCTGCTGCCACTCCTCCCCCAAGTCATGCCACCGCAAGTTTGTTGCGCTGCCCCCGATCTCCATCAGAGGCTGCCAAGCAGCGGCGCAAAGCCTGGAACCCTCCCCAGGGATGGGAGAGCAGTCCTCCGGATGCTGAATCCCTTCCCTCCCCTGCTGATCTCCGGCGTCCTGAGTCTGCTCCTGAACCCTGGTCGCTGATGTGGCGTCCAGTGCCTCAACCCTCAGCGCCACTGGGCCAGCCGCATTGGCTGCATTTTGTTTAACTTATGTTTTATTGAATTTATGTAAATCAAGACAATAAAAGTCTCCTTCAGGCAGGCTTTCCATAAAATATGTGGTAGTTTAACTTAGAGTCATATTTGAACAGTCTGACTGAGATTCTGGCAAAAAACCCTTAAATATGTGACACAACTAAATGTTAAAGTGCAGTATAACTTTCAGCTCTGCAGACAGAAGAGTTTTTAAATGATGACAGTCGATGGTGTATGGTAATGGTATCAACGTTCTGACTTATTTTTTGCAGCTTTACCTTGGGCCCTGTTCACACTGTTCACCGTAGTATGATTTGCGTCTACACCTATCATGGATTGTAACTAGTGCTTACACCCTGATAAGACCTAGGCTTAAACACGGTTTTAAAAACATTACAACAGCTAATTGGGGCTTACTTGCAGTGTGGACGCTAAGGGCACAGTTCTCCTTCATGTCAGTACATGGGAACTGGTTCCAAGTTAAATCGATCTGGAGACAGTAGTGCAGATGCTGTAAATCATCTTTAAGAACGGTTTACAACATGCTGGCGCTATTGCAGATGCTACCGCATGGTAATTAATCCGTGTTTTTTTTTTTTTAAACATTTGTAGTTACCGTGCTGTAGTGTGAACAGGGCCTTATTTATTTGTGTATCTTAGAAATTGGCCCTTAAGACTACAAAACAGCACTTCACAGTCTAAACCACAAATGTTGGTTTAAATAAAAAATGATTGTGCACATCATAGAAAATATAATACAGTACATACAAACAAAATGGTAGCAATCCATAACATTTATGCAGTTACTTCACTGTGATGACATCTCCAACTACCATCTTCACACTGAAAGTGCCAGAGTACGGTGGGGGAGGAAGGAAGAGAATTATCTCTTAGAGAATGAGGAATTTCTCGACAAAATTAAACAAGAACTAGGAAAAATTTGTGCCTTGAATAACTTGGCAGATACCTCTGGGGTAAATAATTTTGGAGTGTCTTAAGTGCTGGCTAAGGGGTTCCCTCATTAGTGCTTCCACCGCAGTTAAAAAAAAAAAAAAAAAAAAGGGAAAGAATCCATGAACTCCTAGATAGAATAAGACTACTGAAAAGACACTATCTACTTACTAACATACTAAAATGCCAGCAGAATAGGCCTAACGGTCTTTCGTGTCTGCTTCTTTGGTCAGCCCCCACCCTGGGAGCTGACCTTGCTGCCCCCTTCTCCCTCTCTGGCTTCTCTCTTCCCAGTCCCGGATATTCTCGCTGCATTGGATTTTGCTTCCAGAACCCTTCCCCTGAACCCAGGGCTCCAGATAAGGTGAGTACCGACCTATTTTATTCACCTCATTTTGGGACATACTCTTCAGAAAATGTTTTTAATGAGTACCAGTACTGGCCCAACATCTGTAAATGCTCCACACTCTATAGAATAGGGCTTCATAACAGAACTTGTAATTCAAAAGGAGCATTTTTTTTCCAGATTTACATCACTGATACCCATCCCAATTTTGTTTTACTCACTATATTTAAAACTGGTGAGTAAATTACTCCTACATGCCAACATTAGCTGGAGCACTGCTGGCACCTGATCAGTTCTTATCTAGAAAAAAAACTACACTGTTTTAAAAGAGGTACTCCTCCCTAAACTCCATCCAGACATTTGTACGCATCTGAATTTGGTTTTACTCACCTCACTTTCAAAATGAGGAGCAAAGTACTCATCCCAAAAAATCGTATCTGGAGCCCTGCCTGTACCTATCCCACCCCCTCTTGAACCCCTCCACTGTCTCTGCCTCCACCAGCCCCCTGGGCAGCGCATTCCATAGCTCCACCAACCTCTCAGTGAAGTAGCACCTCCTCCTTTCTCCCCTGAATCTCCCCCCCTTCCAGCTTCCACTCATGCCGTCTAGTTGCCCCCTTCCTTCGGAGCACCCTGACTGCTCCTCCCTATTTGCCCCTTCATGTACCTGAAGACCTCCATCATGTGCCCCGGTCCCTTCTCTCTTCCAGTGTGTACATATTTAGCTCTTCGAGCCTCTCCCCATAGGTCCTGACCCCCAAGCCCCAAATCATTTTGGCTGCCCTCCTCTGGACCCTCTCCAGGAGTTCAATGTCCCTCTTTAAATGTGGTCTCCAAAACTGCACGCAGTACTCGAGATGCAGCCTCACCAAGCAGTTATACAGTGGGAGTATCACTTCCCTCCTTCTGGAGGTGAGCCCCTAGCGATGCATCCCAACATCCTGTTGGCCTTTGCCGCTGCCTCCTACAAGTGTCCCGAGTTGTTCATCTTGACATCCACCACCACCACCGGGCCCTCTCAGCTGTCGAGACTTGTAGCATCTCTCCCCCGGTGTACACTTGGCCAGGGTTTCTGGCTCCCAGGTGCAGTACCTTGCATTTCCCTGCATTGAACCTCAGCTTCTACTTTCTAGACCACCTTTCCAGAGCCTCCAGGTCCCCCTGTAGGGCCACCCTTCCCTCCTCCCCATCCACCACCGCCCCCAGTTTTGAGTCATCCGCAAAGAGACTGATCTCACTCTTGATACCCTTCCTTATGTCAGAGACATAGGCGTTGAACAGGAGGGGCCCAAGGACCCCACTAGTGACCCTCCTTGGGGATGAGATTATACCACCAACCACGACAGTCTGGGTCCGGTCTTGTAGCCAATTTCCTATCCATCTGATCATCTGGTTCCCCACCCCCATTTCTCCCAGCTTATCTAACAGGCTCCCTTGAGGAACAGAGACAGACGCCTTGCTGAAGTCAAGAAAGAGGACGTCCACTGGTCTACCCAGGTCCAAGGCACTTGTCACCCAGTCATAGAACTCCACAAGGTTTGTCTGACATGAGTTCCCCGGGACGAATCCATGCTGTCTATCATCCAGGCACCCCAACTTTTCCAGGTCCTCCCCTAGTCTCTCCTTGACAATGCCCTCCATCACCTTGCCCACCACTGATGTCAGGCTGACTGGCCTGTAGTTCCCTGCTACCTCCCTTGATCTCCCCCCTTGTGGATAGGCACTATATGCTCCACCTTCCAGTGCTGGAGCACCCACCCTGTCCTCAGAGAGATGCTGAAGAGCTCCGCCAGGGATTTCGTCAGGACATCCACCAGTTCCTTCAGCACTCTGGGATGTAATTTATCCGGCCCCGGTGCTTTCTCCATCTTAAGGGACCTGAGGGCTTCCCTCACTCTCTTTGCTGTGATTTCTACCTCCGCTACCTCATCCCCCTTCTTTTCCTCTCCCTCACCTGCCAGTGATGCCCCCCCTCCTCAGTTTCACAGTCTCCTTCCATGTATGATGCAGCAGCCCCATTTTCCTTGGTGAAAACTGAGGTGATGTACTCATTTAGTACCTCAGCCTGCTCCCCTGGGTCTTGTGCCCATCCCTCCCATTTTTTTTTCCCCCGACTTTCTTTCCCGCCGGTCGCGGCGCATCTCTCAGGCAGCTTAGTCCTTTTCTGCCCAGCCTGAAGCCTCCCCAATCTGCACCTCCCTCTCCTCCCCGTGCCCGAAGCCAGTACCCCGGTTTAACCCGCCGGGGGTGGGTTGCCCTCTCCTCTTGGGTGCACTTAAGAGTCAGACTCTGGCTCAGGTAGGGCTGGGGAACGGAGACCTGGAAGGTCAGTCCGGGAAGGCCTGGCAGAGGACATGGTGGACCGGTGCCGTCGCCTACCCAGAGCGCCATTGTTTTCCATGTTCTTGCGAGCTTCACCCACTCCCTCCCTGCGTGGTGTGCAACGACGCACTTGTGCAAGGCAACCCTGCCGGCGTCGACCACGCTGATTATATGCATGTCTGGCTGCTGTAGTGCCTCCGGTCTCCACCGGGGGTCACCAGCACACCGAGACAACCCTCTCATGCTACCCGGGGAGGAGAGCACCACGCGGGCACTCATCCTCAACCTTCCCCCGGCCGACCCTCGGCGACCAGAGTACGCTCCCGAACCCGGGTCACCAGCGTGGAGCGAGGTGTGGCGTCCAGAGCCTCAACCCTCAGCGCCACCGGGACGGCCTATCCTTCCCCTATTTTAATCCTGCTAATCTGCCCCTTCACCCTTCGATTTTCCCCAATGTATCTAAAGAACCCCTTGTTCCCTCTCCTAATTTCCCTGACCAGGTTCTGCTTCTTCCTTACCTTAGCTGCCCTCACCACCCTAGTGGCCCTTCTGGCCATCAGGTCATACTCCCCTCGATCCCTTTCACTCCTTGAGCACTTGACTTGTCTATAGGCTGCCTTCTTTCCCCTCACCACTTACCTCTGTCTTTGTGCAGCCTTGTCCCCCTCCTAGGTTCAGGCAGAACCAGACCGTGGCATGGTCGCTCCCCGCCAATGGGTCCCTTACCTCCAGGCCCCCAATCTGGTCACTGTCTGCCAGGACCACATTCAGTATCCGCGCCTCCCTTGTCAGTTCCCCCACCTGCTGAGTTAGGAACGCGTCCTGAAAGACATCCAACAACCTCTGTTCCCTGGCTGCTGAGGATGTCATAGTCTCCTAGTCTGTTCCTGGCATGTTTAAGTCCCCCAACACCACCACCCTTCCCCTGCCCAATCTGCAGTGTCTCCCAACATCTGCCACCAGACTCTCCTCCAGCTCCTCCGCCAGTGCAGGGGGTCTATACACCACTCCTATTTTTATTCTCTTGCCCCCCCCCCCTTGTTATCAAGGTGACCCAAATCGCCTCCACAGTTCCCTCCGCCTCCTCCACTCCTCCTATGGCAATGCAGTTTTTGACTATTATTGCTACCCCTCCTCCCCTTCCCTCACCTCTGTCCTTCCTGAACATGGTGTAACCCTCCATGTTCAGGTCCCAGTTGTGCCCTTCGGTGGCCCAGGTCTCAGTGACTGCTGCCACATCCACCTCTCCCTTAGTTAGCATCGCCTGGAGCTCAGGCATTTTATTGCCCAAGCTCCTGGAATTTAGCAGGACTACCTTCCACCCTTTCCTTATACTTCCATTTCCCCTGCTCGTGTTCCCGTGGGGATTCTGTCTTCCCCTGATATGTACCTTACCAGTCGGCCTTTTCCCACATTCCCCCAGCTCCCCAGGGGTTGGAGACTTATTTATTTATATGTCATCTTGGAGTAACACCTTTGAACTAGGAGCTTGTTTACAAAGATTCCACGTCATGGTAAGGTAACAAACCTAAGTACAGACATAGGTATATGCAAGGTATACAGGGGCCAATACATACATCAGATGAACAGGGGGCAATACATGCATCAAATGAGAACTGGGCCTCTTGGTCAAAACTTAATAGTTTGCATATACTGGTGGGTGTAGAGGCAGTGCTGCCGCTGGAGCTAGTGCACCTTTCTATTCTGCCAGAGGAACACCATATCGCGTGGGGTTCTTTGTTGTTTGTATATTTACTTGTGGTCAAAAAAGCGGTCACTCGCCTCTGGAGGCATCCTGCAGCGCCAACCGTGGCACAATGGCGTAAGATCATACATGATGTGTACACCCTGGAGCACCTCATTGTCAGATGCAATGGCACAACTACTCAGTTTGAGATCAAATGGAGGTCTTGGGGGTGTTATATCTCGGAGAGGGAAGATTTGTTTTTTCTGCAGTGGTGCTGATGGCTTCAGTCTTTCGCTTGGATTTTGGGATGATCTAACTGAACTGTATTTAACTGGAGGAGCCTGGATGTGACGTGAAGGGGGGGGGACTTTCTGTTTCTCTCTTTATTTTCACAACAATAGATGTTGGTACCATTTGTTTGATTTTTGCTTAGGATGGTATTGTAAAATGTAACCACAGCTGAAAAATTATCTTTTATTAATGAATGCCTATATTTGTACCATGTACTAACATACTAAAAGCCAGCAGAATAGGCCTCATGGTCTGTCGTGTCTGCTCGGTAGCCAGCACCCCTCCTGGGTGCTTGATTTGTTGTCCACCTCTCCCCGAGGGACTTCGCCTGTAGTTTCCCCTGTATCTGTCCCACCCTTCTTGAAACCTTCCACTGTGCCTTCATTTCACCAGGCTCCCGGCAGCGGGTTCCATAGATCCATCACCCTTCATTGAAGAAGTGCCTCCTTCGCCTCCCCTGTAACTCTCCCCCAGCCACCTCTCGTGCCCCTGGTTGTCCCCTCTTCTTGAACCTGAACACCTCTTTGGCTATCCCTTTGTTGATCCCCTTTACATACTTAAAGACCTCTATCATGTCCCCCTATCCCTCCTCTCCTCTAGTGTGTACAGATTGAGCTCCTTCAGCCTGTCCTCGTAGGGTCTACTCCCCATGCCCCAGATCATCCGGGTCACCCTCCTCTGGACCCTCTCCAACAGTTCAGTGTCTCTCTCTTTAGGTGTGGTCTCCAGAATTGCACACAGTACTCAAGGTGTGGCATGACCAGGGCATTATAAAGGGGAAGGATCACCTCCCTCTTCCTGGAGGTGATTCTCCTGGCTATGCAGCCCAGCATCCTGTTCGCCTTTGCTGCTCATTGTTATTCATGTTGATGTCCACCACCACCCCAAGGTCCCTCTCGCCCGACGAGGCCTGCAGTGTGTCTCTCCCCAGGGATATGCATGCCCTGGGTTTCCGGCCCTTAGGTGCAACACCCTGCACTTCCCTGCATTAAATCTCAGCCCCCAGCTCCTCAACCATCTGTCCAGGGCATCCAGGTCCCCCTGTAGGGCCACTGTCCCCTCCTCCCTGTCCGCCAGTGCCCCCAGCTTTGAGTCATCTGCGAAGAGACTCAGTTTACTCCTGATATCTTTCCCTATGTCTGAGACATAGGCGTTGAACAAGAGTGGCCCTAGGACCGATCCCTGGGGGACCCCACTAGTGACATTTCTGGGGGAGGAGACTATTCCACCAACCACCACTCTCTGTACTCGCCCCAAGAGCCAGTTTTGTATCCACCTGAGCAACTGTCCCCCAACCCCATTTTCCCCAGCTCGGTAGTATTATGTAAAGTAATACTGCTGTGTGCTTCAATAAAACATTAAAGTTAAAAAAAAAAAAAAAAAAGAAAGAAAACAAGTTAGAGTATGATGACCTAATTAGAGGTGAGACTGAGTTGGCAATTAGGAAGTCCAGACTTGATTCTGGTCCTAAAGCTACACAAATCCTTGCTATTAGACTTAAAATAATGGCAGTATTAAGATATGTGCAGTCAGAGATTCAGACAATAATTCCCTAGTTACTGGACAGAAAATAATTAATATGGAATTTTAGAAATGTTATAAGCAACCCAATGATGGTGATGACACTTTCATACCAGGCACTTTGAATAGTTTTTGTGAAGGAGCTGAGATACCCAGGGTCCCCCATAATTACATTTCTTTATTGAGTAAACCCATTGAGGAGGTTGAGGTGATCACAGCAGTAAAGGCCCTCAAAAGGAACGAGGCACCAGGCCCAGACAGATATTCAATACATTTCTATTAGAAACTAGTGAAAGAAATTGCCCCTATTCTAACTGGTGTATGCAGGGAAGCCTGGGATAAAAATACCCTGCCAGACAATATGATGAGGAGCTTAATATCACTCATTCATAAACCAGGGAAAGACCCAAGTGAGTGCAGAAACTACAGACCGATGTCTCACTAACACTCACATGAAAATTCTGGTAAAAATATTGGCTGACAGGCTAGAGAAGGTAATGCCTTATCTAGTAGATAATAGACAAACTGGTTTCATTAAAAATAGGGCTGCTGCTGACAGGCGGGTAGCACCTGGAAACGAGCCCCGGCTCAGTGTACCTTTCCCGGTTACCAACATTTTAAATAAAATAAACACTAGGAAGGTATTCCACATAAGAGTCAGCCAATAATTCTATAAGGGCACTGGGGCTTCTCTCTTGGGATGCAGAGAAGGCCTTTGATCGGGTCTCTATGGTTGTATATTTTTGGGATTTTGGAATTATATGGCTTCCTGAACAATTTTATAAGATGGGTAAGGTTATTGTATCAAAACGTATCCACTTCAGTCATTACCAATGGTATCATTTCTGATGGCTTTCCCCTAAAAACTAACCTTGAGATGATCCCTGTGCTGCAGGGCAGCTGCTTTATGGGATGGAGCACTATCTACAATAAAAGATCTTCACGTTTTGTACAGTACCTTGTGGTGCCTTCGTTTTTTGGATGTGTTGAGTTTTCTACTTATGGCACGTGAGGTGAGTGGAACTGGGATTTCTGGACTTGATTAGAAAATTATCTAGTGAAAATAACATACACAGGATCCTAGTACAGGGTAAAGAGCATCTTCTCTCTCTCTTTACGATGATGATGTCCTCATTTCAATTCAAGACCCTAAGAATTCTGTTCCCAAAATTCTGGATATCTTGGGTGCTTTCAATAAGTTTTCAGGTTATAAATTAAATAAAGAAACATCTTTTTTTCTACCACTAAATAGATTTTGTGCCAAAGAAGAAATCACGGATTCAGGTATAAACTGGGGAAAGGGAAAGCACTGGCTATTTAGGCCTTAAGATGTTCAGAACAATAGGTAAAACAGTCACAAACAATCTAAAACACTTCAAATTAAGTACACAGTCTAGCCTTATAAAATGGAATAACCTTCCCTTGGGCTTTTGGGGTCGTGGAGGCAGTTAAGATGAACTTCCTCCCCAAGGCATTATACTGCTTTGACACTTCCTTTCTGTATCCCTAAGAAGTGGTTTCTTGACCTTCAAGGCCATATAACTAAATTTATTTGGAATAATAAGAGAAACAGAATGGTGCATAATAAACTCTCTAGACTCAAAGATGCTGGAGGTCACCAGCTTCCTGAAATGTAAGCAGTAACCCACGACAGGGTGCGCTGTTGCACAAGATTAATGAACACCCGGTGCATTGTGAGGCACAGGGCTTGCAGGCTGAGTGCCTCACAGCACCCAAATGTTCATTAATCCCCAATAACAACACACCCTGGCGTGGGTTATTGCGCTTATAACATGGGGTTACCCCACAGTTACCAAACAAAAGGAAATTGATGAAAAAGTCTGGATTTTGGGATGTATCCTTCCCCCAGACAAAGTAGTCCCAGTGGTGCAGTGGCCATGTTACATACAGCGTAGTGTGCTGCACACCCCCGCTCTCTCCCCGCTGCTCACTGTGACAGGCACTCACTTGATACAGGCACACAGGACAGTGCAGCAGCTTTGATTGACACACTGCCGCTGTCACTGTGTCTCTACTGTGCTGCCTCTGGCTCTCTTGCTCCCTGCCAAACAAGGTTAAGCTACATTTCTCCTGCACCACGCTGTTCCAGCTCTCTTGTGTCTCTCTTCCGGTAAAGGAGCATAGTGTAGTAAAAACACTGACAGAAAACCTTGAACAATTGCATACAGTCTTGTGTGTATCTGTCTCTCTCTCTCTCTCTCTCTCTCGGTCTTTGTATAACATTAGTCCTTCCCTGATGCACGTCTCTCTCTCTCTCTCTCTCTCTCTACCCACCGCACATGGTGAAGCTACATACACCGAGAAGACCACGGTGAGCTGCTGTTTGTCTCTGTCCCAAACTCTGCTCTTCAGTGTCTGTGTCTCTTGTGTGTGGATTGCCAAAAGTGGCAGCCCTTCTCACTCATGCTGTATCTGTCACTGCCGCTCGGAGCTCAGATAATTGCAGTGCCTGACATCGGCTCAGAGCTGTCTCACTTGCGCACTCTTGCTTATCTCTGACCTGTTGTCACAAACGCTGACAGACACAGTTGGTGCCACTTAGGACAAAGGGGGAGACGGTGTCATGCAGGTGGCAAGATAGGAGGAGCTGCTTGCTGTGTTTCACTGTCTACTACCCATGCCTGCACTGCTACAATATGCAGGTTGTTGTCGGGGGTCAGTCTGTCTGAAGAGTGCTGCACTGCTGAGTGGCTGTGTCTCCCTCTTGTCCGGTGTTACCCTGTCACTTATAGGCAACAGAAACCACACCAGAGTCACTACAGAGCTAAACTCACAGAGGAGAGAGGAAGCTATGCTGAAATCTCCTCGACAAAGAGGCTGCCTGTGTTTCGGCAACGGACAAAATGGCACCATTCGCACCGCTGTCACCAGCTTCTGACATGCATTCCCCACTACTGGCACTCATATGGCAACATGAACTTCACTGGCACTAGCCCACGTTATTGTGACCAAATAGCATTCCTTCCGCTCTCTGTCTGTCACAGCCGCTCGGAGCTCACAGATTGACAGTAGAAACAATTGATAACGGGATGCAGCGTGTCTTACACTTGCAACTCTCTGACCCACTGTCAGCAGCTTGCGACCTGCCTTCCCTGCTACCGGCACTCATAAGTGAGTGCAGCACATTGGGTGGGTGGGGGTGGGGGAAGGGGTAGTCTGCCAAACACTGCGAGCACGGGGGTCAAGGAAAGCAGGGTGATCGTCAGCTAGAGTCTCGCTATGACACACTTGGGGAGGGGGGAGTCCTTGACACATGACAGGGATCTAGTAAGACAGAGAGACTGGCACGGTTGAGCGATACCATTGTCTAGGAACACAAGACAACTACGGGGCGAGCTACAAGATCTGCTGGGTGGGTGGGTGCGGAGGTGAGACATGAACTCATGGATGGTGGGACACCAGTGAACGGGGTGGGAAAGACAGCAAACACTCTGAAAACTCACCACTCCCTCTCCCATTCAGTGTGCGGTACCGGACATGCACTGGGTGGGAGGGTGGGGAGCCAGTTAAGTCATGCATGGTGGGAAGCGAGTGAGGGGGTGGGAAAGACAGCAAACACTCTGAAAACGCAGCACTCCCTCTCCCCATTCAGTGTGCGGTACCCGGAGATCCTCGGGGCGGGTGAGTGTGCAGCTCATTGGCTGTCGCTAAGCAGCCCATTACAGATGGTTGCTTTTCACATTTATGCCGTCAGGCACAAAACAAAACCCCGTTCTGCCCACTGATTCAGCATCTGGGGGACCCCTTCACCCTAACTGTGCCGATAATGTGCATTAATGCACTGTCACCTGATGGCACTCTACCAGTCACCTAGCGCCCTCTTCCTACCCCGTGTTAGAAGTACTTTTATTACCTGGATTGCAGGATGTCTCAGCTAGCTTACAAACAACATAAAACGGGAAGAAATTCTGGAATGGTTGATTATAGAGTCTGATTTTGCCAAAGATCAACATCTCAGCCCTAATTTTCTCTACTCCCATTAAGACTATGAGAAACGGGTTTTTTTCTGGTGGTGTGAGATTCATAAATGCATGGCGTAAACTTTTAGGTATGAATCTTCAAGATTCCTTAATCCAACCTCTATGGGGAAGTATTTTTTTCAGTAAGAAAGCATACAACTATGAAGAGTGGGAGGAAAAAGGCATTTCCAACATGAAAGACTTAATTGACAAGAATAAACGTAAAACCTTTATTGAATTGGTGCACAACTGCGGTATTTCTGTGAATGATCTAGATAAATATGAGTCTCTGCCTAGCAGTATAAGCTTCTGGTTTTGGAATAATCAACTCAAATCTAAAGTGAATGACGACACAAGCACTTTCTTAGCTGGTTACAACTCGGTCCTAGTATAACCAACATGTACACAATACTAATAGAAATCATCAGAGGAACTGACCATGTATGATGGTGGTTGCATATCTTAGAGAAAAAACTTAGAAAGCTGGAATTGGGTTAAAATATGGGCCAACTTGCTGAAAGCATTTAAATCTGTTAATATGAAGCTTGTACAGTTAAGGTCTTTACATAATCTGTGCTATACCCCGGTTCATATGCATAAAATGGGCCTTCAAAATACATCCTGTTGTAGCAAGTCTAATGAGGATAATGCAGACCTCTTATATATGTTTTGGAACTGTCAGAAGGTTCAGGATTTATTTAGTTTTTGTTTACCGGGTAGTTGCGCTAGCCAAACGGGTGACTATTTTCAGGCACGACCTGGGAGGTACAGTAACAATACAGAGTTCATTTACATAATACAGGGAAGCAATAACAATACAGAGAACAGTTTTCAGTAAAAGGCAAAAAGGAGTACAGCTTCAGAGACAATCAACAGGTCAAGAAAAACAGCAGATTTACAGTGTACAGGTAGCATTTAGTGAGCGGGTAAGGTATACAGGGCAGATCCAAAGGACAGGTGGGTCAGGGAGGGGAGAGAATGGGGAGGGGAACTGGGTGAGCAGGTAAAGGGGGGTGCGGAAGGCAACCTTGCGGCTAAGTGGTTAAGGTGCGCAGGGATGAAGGAGGAGGGCAGGGGGTCTGGGTGTGGGGCGGTGAGCGGATGGTGGCGGTGCATGGTCGAGGTGGGGAAAGTGGGTGTCGGGCAGAGCTGGATGCAGGGAGACACCACCTGCAGTGGGGCTATAGAGGGGTAAAAGGCGGCGCGAAAACAGGGCAGGAAAGGACATGATAGGCATCGGCGGTCAGAGGAGGAGTGAAGCGGGGGAACATATGGACAGGTCAGGGGGCTTACAGTACACGTCTGGGTGAGGGGGATATGGTGGCATAAGCGGTAGAAGGCTACAGGAAGAGACAGAGTCCATGGAACCGTGCGGCGGCTGGAGAGAGCTGAAGGGAAGGGGATCGGAGGTGAAGATGGCCACGGGGCGGCTTTAGCGGCAGAACCACTCAAGAGGAGCATGGGTTCATGGAACCGAAGTCAGCAGGGGAGAGTTAGGATGGCGGGTTCGCACGGTGGGGAGCGGCATCAGCGGCTGGAAGGTGCGGCAAGTACCCGGGGTTGTGGTACTGTTCCCGGGCAGGGGAGTCGGTGCTCAGTCGGGTAGTCGGGGGACTGCAGAGATTAAGAGCAAACGGGTCTAACTGGGGGGTGTAGAAGTGAAAAGTCAGTGTTAGGGGGATATGGCGGCAGGGGCTGAGGGATAAGACCGTGTCCATGGAAACCGTACGCAGGCTGGACAGATCGATGAGTGTGAGAATACAGGGGTGAAAGCGGCGGGTGAGCGGTTTTAGCGGCAGGAGCCTACTAGAGGAGCCCAGGATCGTGGAGCCGTAGGCCGGCGGGGGAGGCTAAAGATAGCGGGGGTTCGGGGTAAGGTACAGCGGGTGAGCGGTTTCAGCGGCTGATGGTGTGGCTAATATCCGGTAGTGGAACTGTATCCGGAAGGGGAAACGTGTTCAGGCGGGTGGGGGTGCTGTGGAGGTCAGGGGCAATAGGGAGTAGAGGAACGGTCCTGGGGGCGCTAGGAATTGGCTGCGCCAGTACCTGGTACCCCTAGATCATCAGTACAAACATTCCAGTAAGCAGCAGTAACACGTAGAGCAGTGCAGACAGCAGTAACAGGTTAACAATGCAGTAGTCAAGGCGCAGTAACTTACAACAAAATTACACACTCTAGACAAGTGCAAGTAGAGAGAAGTACCCTGAAACGGTCCGTTGGGGGGCGTTTAGGCATTGCTACGCCAGTACCTGGTACCCATAGATCGTCAGTACAAACATTTCAGTAAGCAGCAGTAACAGGTACAATAGTGCAAACAGCAATAACAGGTAAACAATGCAGTAGTCAAGGTGTAGTAACTTATAACAAAATTACATACTTTAGACAAGTGCAAGTAGGCTTCGAGGTCGGAGTTTTGAACTCAAAATGAAGTGCATATGGGCAGAGACATGTATCACAGTGTTAATGTTGTAAGTAAAATAGGATAAGGAGTAGGAAGGAGGGGGTGGTGGGGCAAGAGAGAGAGAGGTTGGCAGGACAAGCTCAGGTAGGGTAATAACAGGCACACTGGTCAGGTGTTCACATAGCTTGCGCTTAAATAGATCGTGGGAAGATGTCAGTCTAGATCGAGTGGCAGGAGGTTCCACACTTGAGGGGCTGTGTACCCGAACGCTCCAGACCCTTCGAGAGCGGCAGCGGGGATTTTAGTAGGATTTGTCCGAGGATCTCAGCTCACGTGGAGGGAGGGCTGGCTGAAGCAGTTCAGTTAGGGATGCTGGTCTGTTGAGTCTAATGATGGAGTTGCAAAGGCAGCCCAGGTAGTATAGTCTGGTGGCAGAGGGGGAGAGCCAGCCGAGGTCTTTATACAGTTGGCAGTGATGTTTAAGTCTGGGGGCTTTTGAGGCATACTTGCATATATTGTTGAAAGTGACATCCCATTTTTGTAGTGTGGATTTATGCGCCATGGGTAGGATGGGAGCACAGTAGGTCAAAGCGGGTAGGAGGAGACCCCTGGTGATGGCTAGTTTGGCTGCAGGTGTGAGCATGTAGCTGGATCTGTAGGCAGCACCCAGTTTGCAGTTCACAGATTTACATGTTTCTTGGATGTGCAGGTTTAGGTCCAGAGATTGGTCTAGCAGGATGCCCAGATAACGGAAGGAGGTAACCACCTCAAGAGGGGTCCCATCCAGGTCAAGGACTTTTAAGGGAGAGTAGCAGGACCTTATCTTGTGGGCAGTGCCCAGAAGCATCAGTTTGGTTTTGCTGGAGTTCAGTATAAGTCGGTGGGTGTTTAGCCAGAGTTGGACAGCGTGGAAAGCAGATGTCAGTGCCACGTTAAGTTGGTCTACATTATTAGAGCTAGCATAGATAACCAGGTATCTACATAAAGTAGAGAGTCACAGGACGCAATGCTGTATGGCAGGTTATTTATGAATAATGAAAATAGGAGGGGACCCAGTATTGATCCTTGTGGCACTCCAATGTTGATGGTAGTACAGTCGGAGATTGATGAGTTAAGTTTGACTGCTTGGGTCCTGTTGGTTAAGTAACTCCTGAACCAGCTTATGTCGGTGAAAAGCCAAATTTATGAAGGGTGGATAGGAGTAGGGGTGGTCCATGAGGTCGAAAGCCTTGGTGAGGTCGATAAAGATAGCACCAGTAAGCTGACTTTGTCCATGCTTGTGAGAGTATTAGGTGGTGACCTATTAGCACCATTGTGGTGCTGTGGTTTTCCGGAAACCATGTTGTGTTGCACATAGCAGATTTGATGTTTCAAGGAAATCAGTGGTCTGAGTGGCTACTAGTTTTTCAAGTATTTTGCTGAGGACTGACAGAATAGCTATGGGTCTGTAGTTTGAGATCTCACTTTGTTGCCCTTTTGAAGATGGGGGTGATTCTTATGGATTTCAGATGTCAGGAAGGTACTGTTGAGAGGGAGAGGGTGAGGGTGAATACCTTGGCTAGAGGATGAGGAGATGAGATGGGGCCGCCTTTAGTAGGCGAGGTTCCAGTGAGTCGGACCCGGGGCTGGTGGTGTCCGATATTGAGTTTAACAGTTTGAAGACTTGCGATGCAGACACAGCTTTGAAATAGAAGGGCTTGTAAATATCCAGCACATGTTTCTTGAGAGAGGTATCTGCTGGTGCACCTGTTGATGAGGGCTGGGAAACCACAGTTGGAGGTTGAAGTGTGGAAGTATACTGGGACAGATCAGAGAACATCTTATTAAAAGCATTTGCAATGGTAAGGGAGTCATTACAGTGGACACCATCTAGAATAATTTCCGCCGGGGTTATGGATTGAGGTGTACCCAGAAAGGTTTTCATGTGGCCCCATTACTGCTTTACTGTACTCATTTGATGAGTAGCAATCTGATTCATTAATTTATATCATTTATAAGCTTTTAAGCATTACTGTACTCATTTAGTGAGCAGCAATCAGATTCATTATAGCGAGGTATACTCTGGTCCCATGTCATGCTGAAATTCTTTGGGAGCCAGAACAGTTAATATTAAACCCTCGCTGTTAAAAATGTCAGTGTCAGGGAACAGCTCGATCGATGTCTCCAACAGTTCGGAGCACATGAAAGTTGAGCTTGCAGAAGCAGCATCGCTGCAAGCGTCCGAGGGTGTATAGGTAGCAGAAGGTGCAGTTAAGGCAGCGGATGTACCAGTTGTAAAAAAAATCAGTGATCCTTTGCTTCGTTTAGTGCTTGCTTTTCCATGTCTTATTCAACTTCAAGCAAGCACTCCCAGCTGGTTACCTGTCCGCGTTGCACCACCACATGGCTGCACGTAGACCTGAGAGAGCCTCAATAGTAGGGACATTAGGTAGGTGCAATCTCCTCCTGTGTATCAGACATGTCAGTGTCTGATTGCTCGTCCCCCGATGCCTTCAGTGTGGCGCTTATCCCTTCTGCATCGGAAAGTTCTCCAACTGTGGGCTCATCTTGGTCCTATCAGCAAACTCAGAAGTAGCTGCAACATCCATACATGGTGGCACAGGAACGAAACCTAGTGCAGTATGGGGCTCGGTCACATCTGCTGTTTCACCGCCAAGGATAAAACCAGCTTTGTGGTAACAGTGAGCAACAGTTACGGGCTTCACAGAGGACCAGGACTTTTGCAGCATATAAATTGCATTGAGGAGATTAATCTTCCGTGCAATCTCTGCCACAAGTCCGCTCTGCCCTGCATCAATGGGCTGCATGATTTTGGTGGCCAACAGTGATCTGTAGTGGCCTTTTAGATTGCAGATAACTCCCATGTCCATTGGCTGCACAATGCTAGTGGTGTTGAGTGGAAAAAATGCTAACTTTATGTAGTGCAGCCATCTGGACAGTTCATGCGGGTGTGCGCTACAGTTCTCCACCAGTAGCAGGTTTTTTCGTCATCTATGGCACATGTCACTTTCCCAGCTCATGATGCACTCCTGGAAAACTGAGGAAGTCATCCAGGTATTCGATGAATGGGTGTAGGTGACTGGCAGGACATTCAGGTCTTTTGGAAGGCATCTCAGCCACCTACTTTTCCCAGTCACCAACAACTTTCTTTTTTCTTTTCCAGTGGCATTAGCAAAGCATAAGACAGAAATTCTGTCCTTCGCTTTCTTTCCCCCAGTAAGCTCCATATCTTTGAGAACGTGCCCATGATCTGGGTAACCCCGGTAGAACAGCCCAGTTTCATCGCTGTTGAATATGTTCTCGGGTGTACGCACTCAGTAGACCCGGTAGAATTTAATGTGGCCAGTTTTGGGCTGCAGCAGAGTCTGCGTCCTGCTTCTCATCATGCTCCTTTTTGAAAACAGTTTGGAGCCTGGCTTTCCAACGTGAAAGCCAACCATCACTTGGCTCAAAGTCAGTGTGCCCCATTTGAGCAGCAAGATCTTGAGCCTTTGCTTTTAGCATGGGGCTGGAGACTCTGGCAGCTTTGTATATTGCCTGTTGGAACCAGAGAAACAGGGTGTCTTCTACACTGGTGTTCATTACTCCCCTTTTCCTTTTTCTCTGTGGATTTGTGTTGGTGCCCTGTTCTGCAAGAATAGCCTCTCTGTTCTTGCTTATTCTGCCAACTTAGCTCTTAGAGATGTGGAATTGAGCTGCTACAGTTGACAGTGAAGCAGTGGGGTTCTGAAGTACTTCCAGCACTTTTACTTGATCAGCCAGGGACAGTTCGTTTCTGGGCTGTGACATGTTCGAGTCAAAAAAATAACAAACCACAAACCTCCAGATCGGCGGTTGGAAGCATTTTTAACACCTTCCTTGGGTGTTAATTGACTTTAGACTGTTTGATGTTGGCTGCCAGCCGTCTCAGTGAAGCGGCTTTTTTTTAAATAAGTGTTCCCACTAAATGAAGTTATAATAGGGAGATTTGACAGGTCTAAATTCGTTACTTAAAGATGTCCTGCTTAAGCAGCTGTCCCATTTAGCTGGCTTGGACTGTAGTTTAACTTTGAGTATGGGAGGCATGCACGAGCCTCCTGGTGCTTCAGTGGCATTTCCTTATGTGAGTGACCTTGGGACTCTCTCCCAGAGTGCTGTGAGGGCTCCTTTGTGTTTACACGGCCACCAGGTCCATTCCACAATGATGTGCGTAAACGGCAAACCCAGGAAAACAGGGAATGCTGTTTGAACGGGCGCTCATTTTGGAACCGGTGCAGGCTGCTTGTACACACAAAAAAAAAGACAACGTTGCAGTGCAGTGTGGTGCAGTCAGTCATGTAAAAGGGCCTTTAAAATTGTGACATACCATTTTTTTTGAGAATGAACCAATAAACTGCACCATACTGTTATACACAGTGGTTTTCTCAGTTTCTCAGATGGTCAGTGCTGGTCAACATGTGGCAGAGTCCTAGGATGCTGCAAAATGGAACCTATTTGGGTCACTTTCTGTGAGTGCAGGCTCCCAGTACACCATGAATCCCATGTTGACCTCCTCTTGTCCTGTGACTTCTTGCCCACCCTGTCCTGCAAGTCCTGGAATTTTGGCATCCACCCTGTTTTCCTTAGTCTGTAGATTAGAAGGTTGCTTACCCTCTCCCCTGTTTTCCTGTAGCTCAGCTTCATGTGTACAGGACAAATTATGCAGTTAGGGAAATTTTAATTTAGCTCTTCCCTCACCTCAGTTAATTCATATACGACATCCTGATCCTGCCTTGTGTGTTCCCTCGAACGTTTCCAGTCTCTCCTCTAATTCCTTGTCTCCGTCATTTCTGCTCTTAACCCATTATACCCTTCCAGTTTCTTCATTACGGGGGCATGGGACAAAATTGCTTTGGGGCTAATTCTCCACTGTTTCTAACCGCTGTAAGCTGTCAAGGGAAACCATTACCCCATCTAGTCTACTGTACACATTGCAGGGCACAGAGTAACACATACTATTTTTTTTTTTTTTATCACTCCTACTGCCTGGGCATCCTTCGGCGGTGCCCACGGGGCTGTGCCTCTCACTCCCTGTCTGAACTCTTGCCTACCCAGGACACCCCCCCCCCAGACAACTTGGCAGTTCCAGGCCCCCAGATCACCCCACCTCCCTTGTCGGCCGATACCAGAATTAGAGGGACCTACCTTGTTGCCGGGTCAGCTGTGGGGATCCCTAGGCGCACAGGGCCACCATTGGGATGTGGGCACGCTGCAGGAGCCCTTGTCATCTCACCAGGCAGCTGGAGGGTTTTTCTGGTGCTTGGTTAACGCCCTTCATCCCCCACCCTCTTCGAGAGCATGGATGTGCAATGGCATCAGGTCGCCTGCCACAGCTCTCGTCCCACTATGTGTTGCCCACTAGCGTGTGCCGTACCTCCAGTCTCCACCGGGGGCCACTGCAGTGCCGGGCAAGCCTGAATCCCACCCCAGAGAGAGGAGAGCTGCCCTCCAGATGCTCAATCCTCTCTCCCCTGCTGAGCCCTGGCGGCCCAGGCTCGTTCACAAACCTGGGTCGCCGGCGTGTCGCGAGGTGTGGCATCCAGCGCCTCAACCCTCAGCACCACCGGGCCACAGAGAAACACTTATAATCCCTTTTTTTGGGGTAAGTCATCCATTGCACATCATATAAGCCCCCACTCCCCAGTTAGCTTCTTTAAACCTGTGCCCTCCCCTCATTTCCTTTATGCAGGACCTCCTACTCCTAACACCCTATTCCCTACCTTGTTTTGGTCACTTATAATGTTGTGCTCTGGCTATAACCTTAGTCCTGTGGGTCTGAGTAACTACTGGTGTCGGGTAGTGACCTACTGGCACACTACTGCTCAGCTGCATGACTGCACCAGCTGTGCCTCAGGGCCCAGTATACCACATGTCTTGTAACCCCCCCCCCCATAAGGGGTGTGCTGAGTAAGGGAGCTATGTTGATTCCCAAATTGTAAACTCAGATCTGCCCCCCTCCTTCACCACAGTACTGTGCCCAGGTGCACTGAACCCTATAGCATAGTTAAACAAACCTCCCTTCCCTTTGTATCCATTAACATGGAAACTGCGTGACAGGACAGACTTACTTGTAATATCACAGCCCACTTTATGGTCCCCTTGAGCCCATACTAATCCCACGTCTGGTGCCTTGGTGTCTCCCACAGTCCCTCCTGTAGTCCATTGGTGCTTGCTCTAGGGGAATTGTCACCCTGGTTGCATCTCAAGATGAATTCCTGAGCTTGTGCCGGATCATCAAAATCACTCCCAATGCCAGTGATCAAGATTTCCATATCGGTGGAAAGCCAAACGAACCGTGTTACCCTTTCTCCCTCACCATATCCCTTGCAGCATCAAATGTTTTCTGCTCACCACTGGTTTCAAAGTATCCAGCTGTACTGAGATCCTTTGTCCATCCCATTTAAGGACCCTGACCTGTGAGTTTTACGCAGCACTACCTCCCGATTGTGCAAAAATGTGGCCATGATTGATCGGAGCCTACTTCCTGGGTGGTGGTGGTGCTTTCCCTGTTGCTCAGTGGGCATGAAGGGTTTCCAAGGGCCCTCCTACGTCTGCTGCAAAATAATCGACAGCATATATTGCATAAACTCCAGTATGTTCGGCCCTTGTGCTCCTGCAGGGACTACAAAGATCTGAACATTGTTCTGGGGCCCTGCGTTTCCTGCTTATCAGTTCTTTGAGCATTTTCATCTCCACATCCAAGGCTGCAACCCATGCCTCCAGACTGCCAGCACCAGCCTCCCAGTAGCCCACTGCACTCCCAACTCGTCTAACCTGCAACATGTGCCTGCTACAGAACTGTTTACTTCTCCCAAGGAGGAACACATCAAAGTCATTTCTCCGGCAGTTGCTGAAATAAATGATCTTATTTGTTCCAGCTCCTGCTCCATCAAGCCTGCAAACTCATTTTAAGTCGCCGCCCACTGGAGATAGAGCTTCCTTTAACTTTTTCAGAGAATTATGTGCTTTAGGTGAGCTTACCATTAGGTGGTAATGTTTAGGGTGTGTGTCGTAGCTTTCTTAGTCCATACTCCTATCCTTCCTTCCTTCCACATGTTGTCGATCACGTTAGGGGAATGTACTACCACCGCATTGAGCCAGAGTCTGGCACAGCAAAATAGTTGACGGGGGACTATCCCGTGTATATTGAGGCAGTATAGGCTACTGATTAGAGCACCAAGCTGTCAGTCTGGAGACCCAGCAGATCTTGATTTTAATTTCTCAGCTGCCACTTTCACACAGGATGACCTTGAGCGAGACGGTTGACATCCCTGTGCTCCCAGGTCACACCATGAAACGTGCATCAGCTCAAAGGGCCTTTCCCGGGCAGAAAATCTAAATTAATCAATAAATATAGCTTGTTGTTCCCACTAGTGTCACCAGTTGTTACTGCCTTCAGAGTACTTATAGGTACACCTGGGAATGTCTTGTGCTTGTCATAGGACAGAGTGCTCTTAAAACAAACTTGACAACCTCAAGAAGGCAACAAAGCCCTGTTGTGCAGAGTGGCCTATATGTTGTCTTTTATAGTATATGGGCCACCTTGTACAACGTTCCCCCAACAGGACATTTTCTGACTAGTGACCATCATTTGAAACTCCCCACTCCAAATCACGATACGTGCTGTATAATGCTATTTCTTTTTTAAAATGAGTTTGACATTTTAATGCGACGTGAAATCGATGCTGAACCTTTTTTAAATAAAACATAGAACTGAAACAGCCCTACTTTTCAGAAGATCAGTGTTCTCGGTGACTGAGCAACCTGTGAGTAAAGACAGAGAAGCCGTGCTACTGTTTTCGGATAGCGACTTGAATTTAACAAACAAACGTACGATCACTGAGTGTTTAAACCTGACAGCATGCATGGCACAGTGGCATTCCATGTTGTGCCATAACACTGATGTACTCAAGAGGGTACAACAGCATTTTAGCGTCACTTCTATGGTACAGCAACTCTGGGATTGTTGCTGGTTTTCTTTTGTAACAGCGTGCTCCCATATGGTATATATCTTTTAATTTCTTTGTGCTTTGTGTGTGTTTATTCAGGGACTAGACATTTGTTTTCTAGGGACATGGATATGTTGTTCATTCACACTGTCTGGCAGGTTCCTTGCCACTTTAAATCTTGCCAGAAGGTCTTCAAGCTGGCTCCTCTCACCTACCCGGGTGGTAAAACTCTCGGCTCCGTCCCATGGCGCCAGATCTTCGTTACTGCTTCGAAGCTCAGGTTCCTTCCTTAGTGCTCTGCGTTTTAGACTGGATCCTAACTCTTCGGTTAGTCCGAAATTAGTTTTGAAGTTTTCTAAACTTCGGTCTTCATCATCCTTCGCGGCTGCGATGGACAAATCTATCCCGGCTTTCGGAGGTGCCCTTGTGGGCAGAAAATGTCCAGGACGGATCCGCACTCCACGTGCGTCTACTGCCTAGGCCTAGATCACGACCGCAGGCCTTTGAAGTTGTGCCGCTCTTTTATTAGCGTCCTGGAGGATCGCACTGCCCAATTGAGCTCGGGCGCCCGAGCGTTAACCGCCCGGTAAAATCAAAGAGGCTCATTGGGCGGTGTTCGCGGCTGGCTCGGCTGAGCAGCTCGAGCAGATGATCGCCTCAAGGGAGGAGGCGGCCCAGGCCGCATCTTCCTCCTCCTCGGCCGCGGCATTTATCCCGCTCTCTCTGAGTTCTTCATACATGGCTTCATTCAAGGAGCTGTTTGAGTCCCTTTCCACGAAGGGAGAGGGGCCTTCGGGACATTCTTCTCGGCCCAAGAAGAAGGAGTCGAAGGGTAAGTCCCACCGTCGGCGTTCGTGGGAGCGGGAGAGGTCTCCTTCCCTGGACAGCCGATCATTGACTTTGGTCGAAGTTGCGGCTCAGGCCACTGGCTTCACGGTGTCCCCGTCAGGCCAGCCTGCCGAGACGTCCGTCGACGCAGTTGAGATTTTTCTCGACCTGTCGGACGGGCTGTTGACTGGTGAAGCCGACAACCCACCTTCACTGGTTCCCCCGGTGGAGACCGAGGATCTGCCTGCGCCCTCGGGGCCGCAGTCCCTGGATAAAGTGCCCGAGCTGAGGGAAGAGCGGGTGTCCCCCGCCCTCTGTCTCCCTGAGGGTCTCGGTGTCGGACTTCTTCTCGGTCAAGCCGTTCCGGCTGACATCGGCGGTCTCGGTACCGAAGTAAGCGGCGACACCGTTCTTCCTCGTCCTCTTTCTTGGATGAGGAGAGGCTTCGACGTAAATTACGTCGATGTTATGAGGAGCTTATGTGGCAGCAGTTACTATTGTCCGGGACTAAACCGACTCCGGTTCAGCCCCCGGCCATCAAGTGGCTGTTGCCCGAACGACTGAATTGCAACCGCTCGCCCAGGTCGAGATGTCCCTTCCAGGGCCGGTTGCTCGGCCGAAATCGGCTGCTTCACCGATTGTGGTGGAACCTCCGCCTTCACAACCGGAGTGTGGGGCACTGACCAAGGATTCTCGGTCGGGTCACGGCCTGCCCCACAGGTTGTTGGTCACCCTCACTCCCGACCGTCCTCGGTAGGTGGAAGGTGGCTCAGGGCTGAGGCAGCTCTTCACAGACTCTTTGGAATCCGATGACGACTCCTCCCTGTTCTCCAGGCAGGTCGACCTGGAGTCCTCCGGGGGCCAGTCATTGGACGATAGCTCATCGTCCTTCTTGGGTCTGCTTCTACTCATCTTGGAGTCTACCGGGATGCAGCTTGAGCCTGTGTCCAGACGGGCCAAGTATCCCCGACGGAGATACTGGACCGAGGGGATTCCCTCACTGAGGCCTTTCCGGTGGCTGAGGCCATTGTCGGCCTAGCCTTGGAGCTTTGGCAGCGGCCTGCTTCCTGTCCTTTGCCCTTGGCCAGGATGGCCAGGAAGTATGCGGTCCCTACCAGCTCTTTGCCTGGTTTCTCGGAGCACCCCTCTGCCGAGGGGTTAGTCACTGACAGCGTCTTCTGGCGTTCCGGTAACTCTCGGGACATGGATAAGCCCCCAGACAAAGAGTCCAAAAAGCTGGACTTTGCCGGGCGCAAGGTGTACGCTGCGTCCTCCCTCGGCCTCCGACAGGCCAGCTTGGCCATGCTGATGGCACACTTCTCCTACACCCTCATGGCCTCCCTGGATGAGGTTGTCCCTCATCTCCCGGCCGACCTGCAGACCACGGTCCGTCAGGTGCGGGACCAGGGTAGGGCGGTGGCTAAGCTGCAGCTTCAGACTGCTCTGGACATAGGTGATTCCTGTGCCAGGTCAGTAGCGGCCGCGGTGGCTATGCATCGCAGGGCATGGCTGAGGATATCCACCTTCACGGCGGATGCCCAGCACAGGTTGGCGGACGTCCCCTGCTTGGGGACTGACCTCTTCAGTACTGGAGTGGAGGGACACCTCCAGGGGATCGAAAAGTCCAATGCTACTCTGGACTCTGTCACCTCCGCCCAGAGGGACAAAGGCCACTGTCAACAACAGTATAAGTTCTTTCATCCTTCGGCCCCTGCAGCATGACCGGCACAACAGCACCAGCAACAGGGCCAGCAGGCTCGCGCTTGGCATCCCAAACCCAAGCCCGCGGCTTCCTCCAACAGGAAGCAAGGAGGTAAAGGCCCAGGAGGTCCCTCGGCCGGTCCCTCTTCCAAGCCTGCCCAGTGACGGGTTGAGGGGTGCTGCCCCCAGCCTCGTCACTCCCCCCTGGGTTCCCCCCGTGGGGGGATGGCTCCACCACTTCCTTTCTGCCTGGTCCACTATCACCATGGACCGCTGGGTGTTGGAGGTGGTAGGAAAGCGCCTGCCTCTGAAGTTTGAGCAGACCCCACCCTTTCGAGCTGTCGCCCCTCGGGGGGGCCACAGGGTCCGCAGCCTCGGTCGCCCGACCGAGCCGATATTGCCCTGCTCCTCGAAAGGGTGATCAGGAAGGTGGCGGATCCTCCTCCAGACCCGGGGTTTGTGTCCAGGTATTTCCTGGTCCCAAAACGGATGGGGGGCTGGCGCCCCATCCTCGACCTGCATGACCTGAACAGGTTCCTAAGGTCTCGGACCTTCAGGATGGTCACTCTGCCTCAGATAATTCCATCCTTGGAATGAGGCTTGTGGTTCTGTTCCCTGGACCTCCAGGACACGTTCTTTCACGTCCCGATCCATCCGTCTCATCGGAGATTCCTCCGCTTCAGAGCGGAGGGATCCCTTTACGAGTTCCGGGCCATGCCCTTCGGCCTCTCTCTAGCTCCCAGGGTCTTCACCAAATGCATGGCAGTGGTGACAGCATTCCTGCGGCACCGAAGGGTCCGGGTGTACCCCTACCTGGACGACTGGCTGATTGCAGCCCCTCCAGAGCGGAGGTGGAGCGGTCCAGAGATCTGGCCCTCCAGGTTTGCTCTCAGATTGGCCTCCTCATCAACGAGACCAAGTCGGAACTCGTGCTGAAGCAGGTGATACTCTTCGTCGGGGCAGAGCTCGACTCTCTTCGAGCCAGAGCTCGGCTCCCGCCGAACAGGGCCGAGGTTCTTTCGTCCTTTGCCCAATCATTTCTGGTTGGGCAATCGTGCCCTGCCCGGGACTTCCTGCACCTCCTGGGCCTCATGGCGGCCTGTACCAGTGTGGTTCGTTGGGCCCGTTGGTACATGTGTCCTCTTCAGTGGGGACTGGCCAGCCGCTGTCAGAACGCTGCGATCCATTGGACCAGCCCATGACAGTGACCCAGGAGATGTGGAACGCTCTCCAGTGGTGGACCGTTCCAGCACATCTGCAGGAGGGCATCCCATTCGTCCGCCCTGAGCCGATGGTCTCTCTATCGACCGATGCATCTCTGATGGGTTGGGGTGCCCATCTGGGGGAGCACAGAGCGCACGGCCTCTGGTCCCCTCGGGAGTCCCGATGCCATATCAACCTGCTGGAGCTCCGAGCGGTCCATCTAGCTCTCACCGCCTTCGCTCAGTTTCTATGGGGTCAAGTGGTTGAGGTCCAGATGGACAATACCACAGCCATGTACTACCTGAACCGCCAGGGTGGGATGCGCTCCATGCTGTTATGCAAGGAAGCTCTCAGCATTTGGTCCCTCGTGCGCAGCCTGGAGGCGGATCTCCTAGCCATTCACGTGGCAGGAGCCTCCAACACCCTGGCCGATGCCCTAAGCCGGATAGGGGCTGCGTCTCACAAGTGGTCTCTCCTGCTGGAGGTAGTACAAGATCTGTTCTCCCACTGGGGCACGCCTCGGGTGGACCTGTTTGCCTCCAGGGAGAATGCGAAGCTGAGACTGTTCCATGCCCACCCCCCTCAGCAGCGCTCGCTGCAGGGGGGGATGCCTTCTCAAGGCCGTGGACCCTGGGCCTTTCCCCCATTTCCCTTGATCCACAAGGTGCTTCTCAAGGCAAGCAGGGACAAGGCGCAGGTGATTCTGATAGCCCCAGACTGGCCCCGCCAGTTCTGGTATCCAGATCTCCTCAGTCTCAGCTCCAGGCTCCTGAGGTGGCTTCCAGCCCACCCGGACCTGATCTCAGTCAACCAGGGGAAGGTATTCCATCCGGACCTTCAGTCCCTGCACCTGACGGCCTGGTTCCTGAGCGGCTAGAGTTCCAGGCCTTGGGGGTCTTTCCGATGTTGTCCTCAACATCGTTGAGGCGTCCCATAAGGAGTCGACCAGGAAATGCTATGCCTTCAAATGGAAGAGATTCTCCATTTGGTGTCGGGGAAGGGCTTGGACCCTTCCGCCTGTCCCTTGGCAAGCATTCTGGACTACCTGTGGTCTCTTTCTCAGCAAGGGCTTCGGTCGGCGACCCTTAAGGTGCACCTGGCAGCCATCACTGCTTACCGGGCGCAGGCCGGGAAGCAGTCGGTGGCACAGGAGAAGGTGGTCTGGTGCTTTTTCAAAGGCCTTGATCACATTTCCCCTCCGGTGCGAGAACCTCCACCTCCATGGGATCTACTGCTGGTATTGGCCAAGCTCATGGGCAAGCCATTCGAACCGATGCACAGGTGCGATATCTCCCACCTGTCGTGGAAGACCACCTTCTTGGTGGCTATCACGTCAGCCAGAAGGATGGGAGAGCTCCAGGCGCTTTCCATCGAGTCTCCTTATTTGGTCTTCCACAGGTACAAGGTTGTCCTTCGCCCCCACCCGAAGTTCCTTCCGAAGGTGATGTCGGAGTTTCGCCTTAACCAGGTGTTGACTGTGCCAGTGTTCTACCCCAATCACACCTCGGAGGCCGAGTATAGGCTCCATACTTTGGACCCTAGAAGAGTGCTCGCTCATTATAAGGAGCGGACGGCTGAAGTTCGGGGAGAGGTTCGCCAGCTGTTTGTCACCTACACTGAAGCCGCACCTGGCAGACCTGCAGCCAAGCGGACAATAAGCAGGTGGGTCACTTCCTGCATAGATCTCTGCTATAGGTTGGCGGGCATGGAGCCTCCAGAGGATAGAGCTCATTCTACCATCATCCGCTGCATCGGTAGCTGCTTCCAGGGATGTCCCTATCCAGGATATCTGCAGGGCTGCTACCTGAAGTCGGCACATACCTTTATTACCCACTACCACATCGACCTTGAGTCACCCGGGATGCTGGTTTTGGGGCCTCGTTTCTCAGTCTCTATTCCCTAAGTAGGGGGTGTGCGCCTTGCCTCCCTCCTCCCGGAGAACTGCTAGGAGTCTGCCAGACAGTGTGGATGAACAACATATCCATGTCCCTAGAAATACAGGTTACTCACCTGTAACAGGAGTTCTAGGAATGGTATATGTTGTTCATCAACACGACCCACCCACCTCGACGCACAACCTGGCTTCCAGCGGGCTAGATCTGGCGTCATGGGTCGGAGCCGAGAGTTTTACCTCCCAGGTGGGTGGGATGAGCCAGCTTGAAGACCTTCCGGCAAGATTTAAAGCGGCAAGGAACCTGCCAGACAGTGTGGATGAACAACATATACCATTCCTAGAACTCCTGTTACAGGTGAGTAACCTGTATTTGTGGCATGTAGTTTTTTCTTTGGTGTCAGAAACTAGTGCCAATTTGCAACTGTTCGTAATGTCACTGTTTTCAGAACTCATGTTGTTCATACTTTTAAATGATCTATCTCTTAATTGTACATGGTTAAAAGTTGATGTAAAAAAAACTGTTTTGTGTAGTTTTCTTTTTATAGGCAGCATTCTTTACAGATGTTATGAAACTGGGAAATTTTAGCTTTTACTGTCACTGCATGGGTTTAGAACCCGACCTCGACCTTGAGCTGTTGCCCTATCAACAGAGTGCTCAGAGTTCCGAATTCGTGAAGTAATAGTCAAAACTTCAGATTCCTGGTTCTATGAAGAGAACTCTGCAGAATGTTGTCGATCAAAAAGGAAACATTACAAAACAGACTTTAATATAACTGGTCCGTGTACAGTTAAATATGGCTCATTTGGTGGTATGAATAATTTCTGAAATTAGGAACATTACAAATGGCTTCAAATTCACACACATTTCATGTCTCCTTTAACATGTGGTCCTTCACGAGGTGAGTACTTGCCACTTGGGACACAGGGTCCACTTCGAGGGATTGCTTCATCATCTTGCTGTGATGTTTGACTGGAAAAGAACTCTGCTAGGCACTGAGGCACCTGCTTTACTGGTGTTGCAGTAGTCTGATCAAGGACCATGTTTAGGAGGTAGCATTAAGTTGCCAAGTGGTGCGATGTCTTGGGGGTGGGGGTGGGGGTCGCCAGCAGAAGCAGCAAGATCAGAAGCAACAAGTGCAACAAAATACTGTGCTCCTGTGATCGTCTCTTTGACAGGCTAGTTCTGTGTTGCATGTACGTCATGGGATGTACACCAGTATTCAGGGGGATCGGAGCACAATGATTCGGCGGCGTCCGGATCAGAGGAAAGTGATGACCGGATATTGGACGTTGTACTAGCAGACAGTGACCAGATAAGGGACCTGGATGTGTGCAGCCCACTGGCAGGAGGAGACCACGCCACGGGTCTGGTTTCTGCTGTACCTAGGGGGGATGATAACCTGGGTAGGATTCTTCGGGGGTGCTTGGACAAGATAAGGCCAGACATGGATGCTGGAAACTTGTGGGAGACCATTAAGAAGGGGGTGCAGGAGGCTGCTAGGTCCTGTGCAGAAGTAAGGCGACAGCATTGTAGGGCCAGTAAGCCATGTTGGTGGACCAGGGAGGTGCAGGAGGCGGTGAGGGAAAAAAAAGGCTGCCTGTGCATGCTTTAAGCGCTCAGGGGGGAAAAGGGAGCGGAGAGAGTATGAGTTGCTGGCTAGGAGGGTAACCAGAGTGGTGAGCGGGGGTCAAGGCGAGGATGGAGCAAAACCTGGCATGGGATATCCGGGGGGGGGTTCTATAGATACATAGTGGAGAAAAGAAAAGTGAGGGCCCAGATCAGCAGGATTAGGACTGGGGAGGGATGGGCTCAGGAAGCAGGGGAGCAAGCAGAGGTGCTAAATGAGTACTTTGCCTCGATCTTTACTGAGGGAGGCAGGGGATCCTTCCATCCCAACGGGAGGAAAGGGGAGCCCACAAAATTGGGAGGCCAGATGGAGCCTGGAGGTCTGGAAGAGGCTAGGGTAGAGGCTGGGCCAAATCTAGAAGGAGAGGGGCGGTTGCATGAGGAGGTGGGCTAGAAGGGAGAAATCACAGTGGATAGGTTAAGGGAGGCCCTTCGGTTGCTAAAGACTGATAAGGTACTGGGACCAGATACGCTGCATCCGAGGGTTATGAAGCAACTTATGAATGTGCTGGCAGCTCCACTGGCTGCTGTCTTTAACATCTCTCTGCAAACAGTATAGGTGCCTCAAGACTGGTGGGTGGCCCTTGTGGTGCTTGTCCACAAAGGGGGTCTAGAGATGAGATGGGGAATTGCAGGCCTATCAGCCTAACGTCAGTGGTAGGCAAAGTAATGGATGTCATTATCAAGGAGAGGCTTGGGAGACAACTGGAAAGGTTGGGACACCTGGATGACAAGCAGTACGGTTTTATGCCGGGGAGATCGTGCCAGACCAACCTTGTGGAAGTTTATGACTGGGTGATGGGGGCCCTGGACTGACATAGGCCTGTGGACGTCCTCTACCTGGATTTCAGCAAGGCGTTCGATTCGGTGCCCCACAATGGCCTGCTAACAAAGTTGGAGGGGATGGGGTTGGGGGGGCAGTTGCTTAGGTGGGTAGAAAATTAGCTTACAGGGCGAATACAGAGGGTTGTGGTTGGTGGGATAGTCTCCTCCCCCAGAAGGGTCATCAGTGGGGGTCCCCCAAGGTTCGGTACTGGGGCCACTCCTATTCAGTGCCTATGTCATGGACATATGGAAGGGTGTCAGGAGTAGGCTGTCTCTCTTTGCAGATGACTCTAAACTGGGAGCACTGGTGGACGGGGAGGAAGTGAGAGAGGCACTCCAGGGGGACCTGGATACCCTGGTGAGGTGGCCAAGGAGGTGAGGATTGAAGTTTAATGCAGGGAAATGTAAGGTGCTGCATCTGGGGGTCAGAAACCCGGGCCATGTATACACCCTGGGGGGGTCACACTGCAAGCCACATCGGGCGAGAGGTATCTAGGGGTGGCAGTGGACGTCAAAATGAATAACACCGAAAATTGTCAATGAACTGCAGCAAAAGCAAACAGGATACGGGGCTGCACAGCCAGGGGATTACCTCCAGGAGGAAGGAGGTGATCCTCCCTCTGTATAACACCTTGGTCAGGCCGCATCTCGAGTACTGTGTGCAGTTCTGGAGACCTCACCTTAAGAAAGACATAGCTCTGCTGGAGAGGGTCCAGAGGAGGGCAACCAGGATGATTCAGGGCATGGGGGGAGACCCTATGAGGAGAGACTGGCCAAACTCGGGCTGTACACACACTGGAGAAGCGGAGGGACGGGGGGCCATGATAGAAGTTTTCAGGTATATAAAAGGAATAAATAAGTGCGGAGACAAGGATGTGTTCAGGCTAAAGATGGGGGGGAACAACCAGGGGACATGAGTGGAAACTGGAGGGGTGCAGGGGGCGAGGAGTCACTACTTCACTGAGAGGGTGGTGGAGCCATGGAATGCTCTGCCCAGGGTCTGGTGAGGAGGGGCACAGTGGAGGGTTTCAGAGGCGTGGGACAGGTACAAGGGGAAACTGAAGCTGAAAAAGACACTCTCTGGGGGTGGGGTTGGGGGTGGAGAAGCGAGCACCCAGTAGGGGGCTGGCTACCGAGCAGACACGACAGACCATGAGGCCTATTCCACTGGCTTTTAGTATGTTAACCCTTGGCAGACTTAGTGGCTGGAGTGGATGAGGAGAAGAGCAAACTAGAAGGCAGCTGAAGAACACCCCCTCTTGTCTGCCCCAGTTTTCACTTTTCATTTCAGTTTCGGTTTTATTCAGAGGTTAAACCCATTGAGCTAAAACTTATTTGAAACAGGGACCATTGTAAACCATACAAGTTGCAGATAAAGCGCATATAAGTACACACAGCATATAAAGGATAAATAATATAAACAAGGAATACAATATGATTGCATACATTAATAGTATTATATAACATTATATCAGATAATCTCATGAAAGAAAACAGTTACTACTGTCGAGGGAAGAGGTTTATCAGGATTTTTAAGCAGAGATTGAAGGACGTTTAGTGTTCATGAAGTGGAAGTGGACTGGGATGGAGTTCCAGATCATGGGAACAAAATAACTGAAAAAGTATTCCGACTGAATGGTCTTAGCACAAGGGTTATCAAGCTCAAAAAAGGTGGCCATTGTGCAGGGAAGATCTGACCTTCCTAAACTTGGTCCGCTCCACCAAATAATCTGGGGCTGCCTCAAAACATTTCCTCCTGTTTATCAGTGAAGTCCAGCTCAACCTCTTACAAAGGTCACAGTGATGAAGTTCATGACTGCAGGCTAGAATTAATCTCGCCAGATGATTGTAGACTACATCTAGTTTTCAGAGCTGGTCATTAGAAGCATGCTTGTACAGTAAGTCTGTAATGTTAAAAAAAAAAAAAAAAAGTTAGAAAAATCTGAATCTGAACAATTTTTCAGGATAGTGTCTGGAGTAAACTACCTTTGTTGGGATAAAGGAGACCCACCCTTGTACCAATTTTCCCTGCCAAGTGTTTGATAGGTTTGTTTTCAGAACCCTGAGGGTCTAGCTGAAACCTAAGATATTTGTATGAATCCGCTATGTCCAGGTACACCATTATTAGCAACAGTGTTAATATCAGTACTTTCTTTAAGTTTAGGTGGGGGGCCAAAAAGCGTTGATTAAGTTTTGCTTCCACAGGCATTTAAATATTTGGAGGCTAAGGCAACCTTGGCAGCTCCAGCTAAGCCTGATCTGCCTGTTGGACTCCGTAAGACCCTAAAATATCCCACTGCTTTAATGGTGGACTTCCTCAGGGTTGGGGGCATACGTCTGCCCTGAACCTCATGTTTTTGGGGTGGGAAGGCCAGGAGTCAGAAGGAGGGGAGTCTCTGCATAAAAAGTGTCCAGTAGCATAAAAGTGCTTCACTTCCCCATTCCCCACTCTGTGGGATGTCACCAAGTGCAGCTGTTGGTGCAAAAAAAAACCCCAAAAAACACAGTTGGTATAAATAGTTACACTATATGATAGGGGTGCAATAAAACAGCTAGTGTGCTCTGTTGATGTCCTAGTGCAAAATAGTCAGCGGACATTTTTTTGATCCTCTTGACACAGATTTTAACCTAAATGTTGACTTGTAGACAGAATTAAAAAGTGATGAAACAGTATTAAAAGCCATCAAATACTGTAAGTTAAATATAAGCAATAAGCCACACCAGGGTAGGCAATGTGGGCAATCGATGTACAACCCCCCCTCCCAAGTGCGTTGTGAGGCATGAGACATTGCCGACTGCCTTCAACTATCTGGGAGTACAGGAGTTCCTCGCAAGGTCTACCTGAAGGTCTTTTTCCTGACATTTTCTATTTCTTATACCTTAAACTTGAAAACTGCTATGATATGGTTGTTTTGTTTATCTTTTTAGAACGTGAGTGCACTGCTGGGCCTCCAGCGCAGGGGTTCACTTGTGACACCGGTGACCTGGCATCGAGAGTGAGCCTGGGTCATGCGAGGGCTGGCCGAGGAGGATAGTTGAGCATCCCATGGATGCTCGCCTCCTCGGGGACGGGAGGGCATCTGGACTCCGCTGCAGTACCGCCACTTGGGTGACCACAGGTGGCTGTGCAAGCTGGAGCCAGGGATTGAGGGAGGCAGGGGACGTCGGGCAGACTGGCAGCACTGGCTACTTGGCTGACTAGGCCTCTTTATGTCAGGGAGAGAAGTCACATGACACCAAAGCTTGTGTCATCATTCCTTGCCAAAGCATTGTTAAAAAGTAAGGCAATGAATTTTTTCATGCATTTATATTGGTGGCATCTATGATGGGCAAAATGTATAAGAATTTTATGACTGTTAATGAATGTAAAGGATAACCAGGTGGTTAAAATATCATTTTGGTTTTAATATTGCTTTAATAACTACAATTGAAAGTTGGTACATCCAGTCATTTATGACTACCATGGTCTAATATGGAAAGATATTAAAAATTGAAAATTAAAAAATTAAATATTATTTTCAAATGTGAAATGTAGTACATATTTGTTTATAAATCTTTTTACAATTCCCCAGAAGAAGCCTAATACTAGGCGAAATGTTGGGACTTTATTAAATAAAAATAACGAACTTTAAAAAGACTTCGTATGCAGTAGCATTCATTGCTCGAGCAGGCCAGAACTTTGTTGTTGGATTTGAATGTACCGGAAACTTGGCGAGCTCCACCAGATACCTTACTGAATCATTTATACAAGACTGGTGATTTCCCTGGCACACAAACTTTTTGCACAGGTGCTGATATAGCCAGTGCTCATAGTAACATTATAAAATGTTCATTTATTTATTGGATTTTGATGACCGAGTTAGGACGCTGAGACCAAGGTCCCTTTTCCAGATGCGACTTGGGAGTTATTTACAGATAACAGATACAGTGACAGTCTGTGGGAGCTGCAGGTCACGCAGACATAAGAACAGGCTACACCACATTAAAAATTAGTATTTCTTGATATCCCCTAGGATTAGTAGGGAGTGCAGGACTTCGCAGGAGGATAGGGTAACACCCGGCAGTGCAGTTAGGTGCAGATGAAACTTGTAATAAAGGACAGTTACCCCGCCTTGTTTTTGTGGAGGGACGATCTGTCCGAAGCAGCTTATATTCCATTAGTGAACACATGGAATCAGGAACTGAGAGTTTTACATATTAACATTTATGAACATATGAAGAAGCCAGCAGAGGAAGGCCATTTGGTCTATCTAGTCTGCTTGTGTTGCAAGGTACACAGCTTGAGCTATTGTCCCTGCCCTCCCTCCCCACACTTCCCATCCTCCCTACCCATGATCCTTACCTTCCCCCTATGCCTGTCCCAGCCTTTCTTAAAGCTGCCCACTTTCTTCATCGAGATTACCTCTTTTGGCAGCGCATTCCAAGTGTCTACCACCCTCTCTGTAAAGAAGTGCTTCCCGACCTCTCTCCTAAACTTCCCACCTTCCAGCTTAAGACTGTATCCCCTCATGTTATGATTGCTACTCAGCTTAAAGAGACTCTCCTTATCCACCTTAGTTATCCCTTTCAAGTATTTGAAGGTCCCAATCATGTCACCTCTCTCTCTCCTGTCTTCAAGGGAATACATGCTCAGTGCCCTCAACCTCTCCTCATATTCCTTACCCTGCTAACCCACTATCATCTTTGTAGCCCTCCTCTGAACCTTCTCCAGCAGGTTAATGTCCTTTTTGAGGTGTGGGCACCAGTACTGAACCCCATACTCTAGATGAGACCTTACCAGGGACCTATACAAGGGCAGTATAACCTCCTCTCTCCTGCTACTGATCCCCCTAGATATGCATCCCAGCATCTTGTTTGCCTTTGGTGATGCTTTTTTTGCACTGCGTGGAGTGCTTCAGGTCTCTAGAGATCATCACTCTCAGGTCCTTTTTTTTTTTTTTTTTTTTTTGCATTTGTCTATTTTTTCTCCTCCTGGAGTCCTCTGCATCCCTTCTGACGTCCCCGCTGTGCCTGGCACCGGGTATGAGACCCTTCCCCTAGAGCCCATGACTTACCCTTCGTGGCAAGGGGCGGGGAGCAACTCGACCCACCGGACCGCATTTAGTGTTTGGGGAGGTGCCTTCCCGGGCCGTCGTGGAGGGGATCATCGTCATCCTTGCAGAGGACTCCCATTTTCCCTCTTTCCTTCCCCCGAGGTCTTGGTGTGCAGTGGCACCAGCGGCGCTCATGCTCCCATGCGCACCCTTGCCAAGCGCCTGCAGCAGACTCTCGCCCACAGATTCAGTGCTGGCGTGCCACCTCCTAGCCTCCGCTAGGTGGCAGGCAATCACCGAGCACTGCGATTCACCCCGGAGAAGGAGAGCAGTCCTGGGGATGCTCAATCCCTCTCCTCCCTGCCAACCCCCGGCACCCCATGTCCGTTCCCGAACACAGGTCACCAGCGTGACGCGATGCAAGGCGTCTAGCGCCACAGGGCCGCACTCCCAGGTCCTTTTCCTCTGATGCAGATATTCAAACTCCACCCAGGAAGTACTCTGTCTTGGGATTCTTTGCTTCAGTGTGCATAACTTTGCATTTCTTGGCATTGAAGCCAAACTGCCAAATGCTAACTAAGATTCTGTAATACCAAGGATACCAGACCATAGTGAGAGACCCAGGCTTCAAGTTCAGGAAAGTTGTCCATAATTCTCCTTATATTGAGGTGAGCCACCTTGAGACCTTTAGTATTAAACCAAGGGGAGGGGCTTTTGGGTCCAAGATTACATTGTGGACCTGGATTGGTTTCAGTGTCACCAGCCAGAGTTAAGGAGAGAGCTAAGTGCCACAGGTGACATAGGTCAGCAGTCGGGGGATAGCAAGGAGAAATGTAATGTAAAGTTTGTACTTAGCGATGTGCCTTATAATTAAAACTAAATGCATGGGTCTGAGGCACAACTTTTAGAATTGGATGTGAGGCAGTTACATTCAACATGTTGGATAATTGGAAGTCCTGGGGTTGATTGGTGGGGAGCACATAACTATGGTAAGGGGCAGCAGCTAGGTAGTCAGCAACCATAATAAGATTGGCAAGAGCAAGGTTGATCAGTACAAATGAGCGTAGGGACAACATTCTCTTTGGAATAAAAGAAAAATAGTCTGCTGCATCACACATAATGAATGAGCACAGGCAGTAAGGGAGAGAATGGATCTGGAAGGGATTAAACCAGTGACCCAGTTTAGTTTAACTGAGAAAATGTACTCTGTCCCAGGTAGGGAGCAGCAAAGCATTAATGAATAGACAGTGCTACAGTAAGTGATAGCAGCATACGTCAGCTGGGAACTAGCGTGACAAGCTGGTAACAACAGTCTGGAAGAGCGCTTAGGAGCTGTTGCTCCTGATTGTTATATTGGCATCCTGGAGTTCAGCCAAAAGAGTAAATGTCACGTATACAACAGCAATCATACCCCAAATAGCAAACCTTGTGCAGGCACACATAGGTAATACTTTATATGATTCCCAGTAACAGTAGCTAGCTGTGTGGCAGGAGTTAGTAACCAGAAGGGTTACAAAGAACAGCCAAGGGGGATAGAGTAGTATACTTAACAGATTTGCATCAGAGTCCATATGCAGGTAAATCGGTGGCAGAAAGGGTCTGCATTGGGGCAGCATGGCTGGCCGACGGCTGACTCCACAGCTGACACCCACAGTGGACACCCTTTGCGCTGTGGCCCTTAGGCGCCGACCGTAAGTGCAGAGGATGACAAGGGCCTGTTCTCTGTTTTAAGGAGCAGTTGCAGAAATCTGATTGACTGCTTGGTGGGAGGCGTGGCTCTCTCAGTCACGGCCGAGTCGGGCTGAGTCAGGGCTTTGGTGTGGACTGGTGGCTAAGGCGATTGGGGAGGGGGGGGTCCCTGTGGAAGGACAAAGCCCCCTCTTGTCCAAGAGCATGCGGCAGGTAATCTTTAAATGTTTCCTTTTTACCTTCAAATATTTTTATCTTCCAAGAAGCTGTGGGATTACCGAACATTAAATGAAGAAGCTTGCACTTTTTGTGATGTGTTTGTAGTACTTGGCAGATGGGTTAGGGTAAAAAATTGGCTGCATAATATTTTTGGTCTGAATGTGAACCAGAATTCAAAAAAGTTATAAAAGTTTAAAAAATGTAATGATTAAAACAAGTCGGGCAAAGTACAGTATATGCTGATATGCTTTTAAGTATGTAAATATACTTTAGAACTGTATCGATATATTTTTGAACCATATCAATATACATTGAAACTGTATTGATATGCATTAAAACTGCATATTAATATACGTTGATACATAACTGTATGGCTGGAGATCTACGTAGGGCCTGCAGTTTTTCTGTTTTCAATGGAAAACACCAGTAAAAAACAGAATTTGTCATTTTTAAACCAGCATTTGGGAGTCAAGTTTTCATGAAAAAAAAAAAAAAAACACTTTGCACCAGCCTTTTGGACAAACTCCACGTTTTTGAGACAACGTTTTGTACAAGACATGCTGATTTGTCTTCAGTTTTGGGGGAAGAAATGGAAAAAAATGGATTTTAAATATTTTGCCAAATGGAATTAGCCATTTTTGAAAACAGAAAATCATTGGCTGTATCTGTGTTAGCATGACGCCAGGCTTTTATTTGGGCCTTGTTAGTCGACCAGTGCCCTTGATTAAAAATTGTTCTCAAAACTGACTCTCCTAGACTTTAATGAAGCACACCCCTGAGCCCTCCCTTGGCACACAGCATTACGTGCGTTGGGCGAGGGATTGATCGACCAGGATGTGGAAAGGATCGGCTGGCTACCTCGGCGGGTACAAAATACGATCCCTTCCACCTCCACAAAGACTGCACAGAAAATGATAGGTTGGTGAAACTCTGCCTCCATAAATTCTAAGCTACCAGACCAAGTAAGGCATACATGCATCAGCAGGTAGCACACTCGCCTCTGAGGCTGGGAGATCAGAAGACTGTGGGTTCTAGCCCCACACCAGGCATTTGGGGTTAATCTCCTAAAACTGACACTGCAATGCAGCATGAGGGGGGTGCTGCACTCCTGAGATGCCGTCTTTCGGATGAGATGTTAAACCGAGGTCCCATCTGCTTGTTCTGGTGGTAGTTCAGGTGGATGCCAAAGATCTTATGGCATTTCTCGAAAAGAGTAGGGAAATTTCCCCCTTCACTAAAAAATACCACCAACAGCTTAATCTTGTTTAAAGTCAGTTGGCATTCATCTGTATCTCCCTCCCCCGGGTCGTGCCTGAAAATAGGCAGAATTTGTCTAGTGCACTTATCCGGTCAACAAAAACTAAATAAAAATAAATAAAATATATAAATCTAATAAACTTGGTAAATCACTTTAAAATTCCCTTTTATTATTTGGGACTACTTTACAGTGTGGAAGCATAACAAGAAATCTAACAGCTTTCCAAGCTATAAAAATGATCCTTCGTTCCTTTTTTAAAACTGCAGTAACCCACTCCAGGGCGTGGGTGTACTGGGCATAAATGCAGTTCCCAGATGGTTAGAGGGCATTTGGCCTTCAGGCTGATGCCTCACAATGCACCTGGGAGTAGCTTTGATGCCCAGTACAACCATGCCCTGTCATGGATTATAGCTTAGATTTGCTATATAACAGTGAAAGTGGTGCTTCAGCTGGACTGTATCGGTTTCACTGCCCAAGAATTAAGCACACATTGCTATTTATTTGAACCTCTGAGAATAAATGTGATCTGCAACATTCTCATTCTTGTTGATACAAACCTTTAACATACGAAGTAGGATCAGTTCTGAAACACAGCCTTTTTTTTTTTTTGTCTTTTTCCCTTTTTTTTTTCCCTCTCGGGACTGCCGCTGTCTGGGGATTATTGCTGGACTTTGTCATTTGGCCCACAGATCACCTTCCCTTGGGATTTGTAAAGAAAAATACATAGTCTTCTTGAGGGATCTGGGTGGACTTGTGTATTCAGTCTGATTCCTTTGTGTGTCTGTTTCACCTGGTGGCAGCAGGCGCAGTATGATGCAATATAAACTGCTAATACATCAGTGACCTCCTGTATTTTTGCAGGGCTCTTTCTCTTCTCACTCCTCTCTTTTTAACAATTATCACTGTTGTTTTGTTTGGTGTGAGTCGGGAGGGTGAGTGGTTAGGACTTTGATGCCATAATTATTTAGTGAATCTGGGTGTGTGTATGGGGTGGGAGTGGGTGGTTGGATATAAACATAGAAACATAGAATTTGACGGCAGATAAGGACCGCTTGGCCCACCCAGTCTGCCCATTTCCCTACCTGATGGATAAGCTGCAGATCCTAGTTAACCAGCAGCCTACTTCTTCCTACCCCAACCCCCTAGAATTGCCTTATGACTGTCCCATGCATGCTTGAATTCCACCACTGTTTTGACTCCACAACCTCCTCTGGAAGGCTGTTCCATATATCCACAACCTCTCTGTGAAAAAATACTTCCTTAAATTACCTCTGAGCCGCCCCCCTTCTATCTTCAAATGGTGCCCCCTTGTTCTTGCACACCTCTTTTTTTGAAAGATGCTGCCCTCTTGGACTTTGTTGATTCCCTTGAGGTACTTGAAAGTTTCTATCATGTCCCCCCTCACCCTCCTTTCCTCAAGGCTATACATATTAAGCTCCTTAAGTCTCTCTTCATATGTCTACCAGTGCAGACCCTGCACCATTTTAGTTGCCCTCCTCTGGACAGCTTCCATCCTGTCTGTGTCTTTGCGGAGATTGGGTCTCCAGAACTGCACGCAGTACTCCAGATGGGGTCTCACTAGCTGTCTGTACAGAGGGATAATAACTTCCTGTTTTCTACTGGTGATGCCTCTCCCTATGCATCCCAGTATCCCCCAGCCCTCCTTGCTGCCCTCTCACATTGCTTGTCGACCTTTAGGTCATCTGATATGACTACCCCCAGGTCCCTTTCCATTTTTGTTGTTGTCAGTATCTCACCCCCCCATTGTGTACTCTTCCCCTGGGTTTTTGTTTTCCAGGTGCATTACCTTCTTAGCATTGAATCTAAGCTGCCATACATTTGACCATTTCTCTAACCTTGCCAAGTCCATTCTCATCCTTTCCACTCCACCTTGTGCATCAACTCTGTTGCAGATCTTTGTGTCATCTGCAAAGAGACACACTTTTCCTTCCAGTCCCTCTGCAATGTCGCTTATAAAGACATTTTTATTTGTGGTCATGGTAAGTCTCCTGGGAGGCACCTGTCTGCTCTTCAGACCATCTTTGGCAGCCTTACGGGTACTCTGTTGGATTGTCTGCAATTGTGATAAACCACATTGTGGCTCTGGGGATCTTTAGGAGGCAGAAAAAGGGCTGAGGCTTGGGGATGGGAGAGACGTGGGGGAGGGTAGGATTGAGATAATGACGTCTCATAGACACCCAGGAAGACGTCAGGGCTGGCATAAGGGGTACTGCCTTCCTACCTCGGATACCTAGGGCTTCTTTGGATAAGAACAGGCAGGAGATGGTCAGACCGGCTGGCTCTGCCCCTCCCCATTTGGGTTGTGGTTTGTAGTGCTAGGTCTCTGTGGAATAAACCCACAGGGATAGAAAGTTTCATTGCGGACTCCTTGGCTGATCTAGTTTGTATCATGGAAGCCTGGCCAGAGGGATGACTCTGCCCTTGGGCTGGGTACATCTATCCCAGATGGGTACTCTGTGGTATTGCCCAAGGCAGGAGCACTGAGGAGGCTGTTGGCCATTTTTTTAAGGTCCACTTTGAGAGACTCATGGCATTCCTGTGGTTCTGATCAGGTCGTTTGAATTTTTGGCTGTTTGGGGTGGGCCAGATGCAGGTTGCCGGATCATTCTCATGTACCGGCCTCCAGGACAGGGGAGTGAGTTCCTGCAGGAATTGATGGACTTTGTCAAAATGCTTGGGTCGACGATGAAGCCTTCTCTTTTAAGTCAGCGGTTCCTCCAGCAGATGACACAGCTGAGCTAGCACAGGATGTTGCCACTGGAACCCACTAGGATGGTCACACCTTGAACTTGGTCTTGTCGTTGGGTCTTGACATTAGCAAAGTTGTGGTTGATTTGGTCAGATCATCATGCCATGTCTTTCCTCTGTGCCCCCCCCCCCAAAATAGGGAAGGAGCACTACTGACCTAAGAAAAATAAAAATCTGGGCCTTGAAAACTCCTGGAAGTTTTGGACCTGTCAGGCATGATGTAAGCCTGTGTGAGTGGGGTCTAGGGGGCAGTAGAGAGCTATAATATGGCTCGTACTGCAGCTCTTGACTCCATATCGCCCTGCTGTGTTCTTCCCTTGATTTCCATTGTGAGGAGCTAGGGTGGTTGAGGACTAAGGGATGCAGTTTGGAGCAGTCTTGGTGAAGGGCCTTTTCCCTGGAGGACAGATTGGTTCTGAAGACTCAATGGTGAGTGTCAGAGGGCAGTCACCATGAAAAAGACAGAGTTCCTGTCAAGTGTGGTTGCTCTGGGGAAGAACCAACCGGCCTAACATTTTTGCATTGTAGACAGGTTAATTAACCCTCTCCCAGAGTCCTAGAAAGTTTTTACTGCTGAGAGGTGCGGTGAGTTTAATCGGTTCTTCTTCTCCAAGATGTTGTCCATTTGAAGTGGAATTCTTTATATGGCCTACCAAGGGCCGGTAGTAGGAGTCTTGAGATAGGCCAAGGTGATCGACCATTCCAGATGGAGTTTTCCCCAATTCTGGGTGTTGAGGTACTCTGGATGATCTCAAGACTGTGTTACACTTACTGTCAACTGAACCCAGGACTCACCCAGGTGGTTAGTGGTTGTGGGCGGAGGGCACGTCCTGGGTCAGATTATTTCAGATATTGTCTGGTCATCTCTGAGGGAAGGGATTTTCTTGGCTGCTCTAAAAAGGCCGGTGGTAAGGCCCCATCTAAAGAAACGATCTTTGGATTCATTCTGTTGAACTAAAGGCCTGTCTCAGACCTTTCCTTTATGGGGAAGGTGATCAGGAAGGTGGTGATACAGTTTGAAATTCAGTTGGAAAGGTATGACATCTTTGAGCCCCCCAGTCAAGATTTCTGCTTTGTCACAGCACCAAGATGGCATTCGTCAAGGTGTTCAGTGATCTTTTCATGGCAAGAGATAGAGGGCATCATTCCATTCTTGTCCTTCTGTTTGCATTAAAACAGTCAACCATAGGGTGGGTTTGGAATGCCTGAGGCAATACGTTGGTCTCACCAGTGCTTTTTGGCACTGGTTGGAGTTGTATCAGTCCAGGAGAAAGTAGCAGGTAGTCTCGGGTAATTAATCTCTGAGACAACTGCTTTGTTCTGTGGTGGGCCACAGTGTTTGTTCCTGCTCCCTGTGTCATTCACCGTGTACATGCTGCCATTGGGGGAGATGATAAGATAACATGGGTTGGAGTTTCATTGCTACATAGGCGATACCCTACTTCATATAATGAGTGGGGAAATCACTGTCCTAATTGGTCAAGATGTTTCAGAATCTAGGTGCTTATGGAATGACAGCCATTTGTTTGGGAACCCTTTTGGCAGCAAGGATGCAGCATGTAGGTATTAATGCTTCCAAGAAAGTTTCAGAAAAAACTTTCTGGAAGCCATGTTCGTAAAGTAAAAAAAAAAATAAACTGTCACGTGCCATATCTTAAGAAAACAAAACAGACTGACTTATTTTGAAACTTCCCTTCGCTGAAATACACTGAATCAAATATATATGTTTGAAACTGTGGTTTCAGAAACACTGTGTCATGCTGCAATTTTAATTTTTTCTACTGTATTTTGGGCCTGTAAATCTCTGACCCAATTTTTTTTCTGTTTCACAGCAGCTCTCACTGCTCACTCAACACCTCAACCCCCAACCCCCAGCTGCACATTATTGTCCAGCTGTCTGCATCAGCCTTCCCTCTTGTCATCCCTGATTCTCACCTTTCCTGCACCACTGTCAGATGTGCATACCAAGACATCTTGAGAAATACAATGCCTCCTAGTTTTACAATGAAGATGGCCCTTTTGTGTTTCATTATCTCCACATACTCATTCTGCCCACCCGCTGTGACCCTCCTGCACTCACTTGCCTGACTATCACTTCTGGCTGCCAACCCAGTGCAATGGACTTGCTATGACTGCCCGTTCGATGTGACTGTCTCGATTCCCCTCCAAGCTTGATCATCAGACATCTAAACCCCCCCCCCCCAAAAAAAACAAAAGCTGTTATTCAGCCACTGCTCCTGGCCACACTCAAAAGACAGCAACATTAACCCTTAGTGACACGCTGGCCCCTGCAGGTCATGTTCCCTGACTTGCTGTGATCATGTGCTCACTCAAGTGACAATCCGCTGTCATTCTTTCTCTTTATGATTAAAAGCAACATAACAGTGTCTCTCTCCTAAAATGTAACAAGAAAGCTACAAAAATTGACAAAGCCACAGAAATACACTTTGAAAATAAACACACAGCAGCGCAACATAGCGGACAACCTGGTACATAATAAACAAGCTGGAACAGGGACTTTTTTTTTAATTAAAATAAATAAATAACATCTTGAAATGCATTTTTTCTCTTTTTTTCACTTTTAATTTTTTCATAATATTACACTTTTATTTATTTTTGGCATGGGGACCCATTTTATATGCACAATAAGACATTCTGAGGAGGTAGTCGTCCATGAAAGACACTCTTCCAGGTGCTGAAGACCCTCAGTGCAAGCATCTCTGACCTTGCTATAACCTAGCCAGCTGTTTATCTCAGTGACAACCAACTCCCCCTCATGGCTTATTGCTTACTTACTTGTCGTGTGTACCTGATGGGAAATACATTGGTTTGGTGTTGTGCCATTGCCTAAAAGAGAGCAATGAATGGATGACCTCCAACTAGTTGAATCTTAACCCGTGCAGGACTGAGGTGACGATTATTGAACCAGGCCACCGAGAGTTGGCTGTGACAGGGAACAATACATGGCTGCCATCTCTAAATGGTGCCGCACTTGGAGCCGTGGATGCGGCTGGATTGGAGGGTCACTATGGAGCCCAAGCTGGCCTTGGATAGTCGGGCAGTGTCAGCGGTTGTTTCCAATCTTCAAACCCTCTCCTGGATCAGATAGTTTCTAGTGTCCGGTGACCTGGTGATGATAGTATATGCCATTGTCGCATCTAGGCTTGATTACAGCAATGCTCTCTATCTAGGGTTCCCTGGGAGTCTAATGAGCTGCCTGGGGCTGGTCCAGAACACGGAAGCCTGTTTAATCTCCGGAATCTCCCGTACAGATCATATCGTCTTTGTGCTGCATGAACTGCACTTGCTGCTTGTTAGGTGGCGTGTCCGCTTCAAGATATGTTTGTTGGTATACAAGTCTCTACGTGGTCTGGGTTTTGACTACCTAAATGGTCTCCTGACCCCACTTATCTCTGTCTGCCCTCTTTGCTCCACCAGTGCTTGCTTACTGTTGCTTTCATGATCCCGGTTGAAGCTTCCCAATGTCAGGTCAGTTATGGTGGCTGCTACAGAACTAAAAGGATTTGTGCATGAGATGCTATTCAGCCTTTGATATGACTTTAAAAAAAAAATATTTTATTTATTAAGGACACAACTTCATGCATATAGCGCACATATATACATACATAAACAGCATTATCAGGGATGCGTGAATGCATTGCAGAACAGGACCATAAATATTTACATGTCCATGCTAAAATGTAGTATCACAAAAATATATACTGACTCTTAAGAGGAGACCGCACAACTGAGGTTAGTGGTCCCAAGATTTCACCTCCCAGAATGAGACTTGACAGGGTACTAGAACCAGAAGCCCACTGTGACCACTTAAATATAGTGATCAGTTCAGCCTTAACATGATGAAATAAGTGGGCTACACATAAAAAATGCTAAAACCCATATGTGAAAACACCCCACAAATGTTAATTTGCCCAATTTAAAAGGACCTTAATAGCACAGATGTTGATTGAAGGCAATCTGCATGGCAGTAGCATCACTAGATTCAGCATATGGTTCGGTTTATACATAGAAACATAACATACGTAGAAACATAGAGGCTGACGGCAGATAAGTACCTCAAGGCCCATCCAGTCTGCCCATTTCTTTTTCTAGCTTATAAATGTGCCATCAGCCTTTGCTCTGTCAATGGCCTATCTATTCATACTCATCTGTATTGCTCCCTTATGCCTATCCCATGCCTGTTTGAAGCCCTGCACTGTATTCATATCCATCACTTCCTGAGGTAGGCCATTCCATGCATCCACCACCCTTTCTGTGAAAAAGAACTTCCTCGCATTACCCCTTAATCGACTTCTTCTAATCTCATGCTGTGTCCTCTTGTCCTGCTATTTTTCTTATATTGAAACATGTTAGACTCTTTCACCTTGTTAATGCCCTTAAGGTGTTTGAATGTTTCGATCATATCACCTCTCTTCCTCCTTTGCTCTAGGTTATACATATTGAGCGCTGTTAATCTGTCCTCATATGTTTTCTGAAGCAGTCCCTGCACCATTTTGATTGCCCTTCTCTGGACTGCCTCTGTCTGGTTAATGTCCTTGTGAAGGTGTGGCCTCCAGTACTGCATGCAGTACTCCAGATGGGGCCTAACCAGTGTCTTGTAAAGAGGGATTATTACCTCCCTCTTCTGACTTGTGATACCCCAACTAATACATCCTAACATCCCCCTAGCCTTACCTACTGCTTTAGTGGTCTGCTTGGATGAGTTCAGGTCATCGGTGATGATGATGCCCAAGTCTCTTTCTTCCCTTGTGACTGCCAGCAACTCCCCTCCATGCCTATAGGTGGCTTCAGGGTTTCTTTTCCCTATGTGCATGATCTTGCACTTTTTTGCAGTAAACCCCAGTTGCCACTCTTCCAACCATTTTGATAGTTTATCCAGATCTCTTCTCATTCTGCCCACCCCATCTGGATCCATCTACTCTGTTGCAGATCTTGGTGTCATCTGCAAACAGACAAACCTTACCCTCCACTCCATCTGCAGTGTCACTAATGAAGATATTGAAGAAGACTGGCCCCAGGACTGATCCCTGAGGTACCCCACTTGTGACTTGTATCTCTTCTGACTGTATACCGTTTACCACCACACTCTGTTTTCTGCCCGTCAGCCAGTTTGCCACCCAGTTGACCAACTTCTGACCCACCCGAGCCTACCCAGCTTATTAATCATTCTTCTGTGTGGAACAGTATCAAAAGCTTTGCTGAAGTCAAGGTAGGTGACATCAGCTGCTCCCCCTCTTGGTCCACCACTCTGGTTACCCAGTCAAAGAAATCTATGAGATTAGTGTGACAGGACCTTCCTTTTGTAAACCCATGCAGTCTTGGATCCTGTGCTCCTATGGATTCCAGGTGTTGCATTATCCTTTCCTTAAGGAGTGCTTCCATAATGTTGCCCACTACTGAGGTAAGACTGACTGGTCTGTAGTTCACTGCCTCCTCCCTGCTACAGTCCATTTAGCTGATATGTATTGCTAGTTAATCACATAATTGTTAAATAAAGAATAGTAAAAAACATTTCATGTCTGTAACCAAATAATGTCTGTATACTGTAGAACTAATATATTCCACGTCGGAAGTATTTTGCAGTCCCAACACTGTCAGCATATTCGCTCTCAGTAACTTTCTCGGCTGGTAAGTAGCTGTGTGACAGGTACAGAGAGTGGCTGACAGTTAAGACAGCTAGAGTAGGAGTGGCCTGCGGGAATGACAGTTTCTTAGCGATCAGCTGTTGCTGTGCTGCATTCCCTCATTCAGGGGTGTTCAGATCAAAACTTTTCTTACTTGCCCAGCCATGATGGTAGCTGAATTTTCACTTCCCCCTATTAATTACAATGAAATTAGCTTTGTTTTGATACTTGCCCTTCATTGAAATTTACTTGCCCTAACAGGAGGCAATGGGATTTGCACACACCTGGCCTCATTTTACTTATGTCTTGCGCTATTTACTAACATCCCCTCCTTTCACTCCCTCTTACTGGTATTAGGAGTTTTTCCTAAATTAGCCTGCTAGCTTTATGCCAGTTTTACGACCCCTGGGGATCTTCATCCCTGACAGCGTAATTGTATTTCTTGTTCCCACAGTGCATCTTGACTCATGTGACAGTGATGTAAGAGAGACCCAACATTCAGCACACACATGCCAAACAAACTAAATATCTTGGAAGCTTTACAAGCTGCACAAAAATTACCAGCAGCAAAGTTTTTCAGGACAGTAAGACCTTTATGATAAGGGTTGTCACCAAGCTGAATTCTACAGATTTTAAAATATAGCCATCTCTACTGTTGTGAACTGACTGTAAAGCAATGTTTTCTGCTGGATTTATGGTCTCTGCTACATCACCATCACATGAAACAAGGTGCATTGTAGGACAAAGAAATACAATTAACTGTTTGATATGGAGATCTCCAGGGGTCGTAAAACTACCCTAAAGCTAGCAGGCTCATTTAGGAAAAACTCCTAATACCAGTCAGAGGGAAGGAAACAATAGAACTTCACATATAAATTAAAACACTGTGCACAACATATATTTTTTCAGGTTTTGGGTGGACTTCTCCTTTAAACATTGCAGCCACATAAAACATTACTGCCTCTGGTAATTCAGTCTATTGCAAACTCCCTCTATTGCAAACTCCCAAGCTGGTACATTAAGTTCCAGTAGAGACCAGGAAATCATAAGTGCCAGCCTGCCCTACCTCAGTACTAAACTGGTATTACTCTGTCAGTTTGGATTTTAAAACACAGGATGTGCCACTTTTCCCCCACTCACTAAGCGAGAGGACTGAGCGAATCAGCCTCTCTCCACAACTCCAGTGTCCTTCTTTTCATTAGAAATAAAGTTTTTTTTCTTTTGTTGAGTTTGTGAGCCGAGTACAGTGTTGCCATCCAGTTACGCCTGCAATGAATGCTGCGCCATTCTCGTTACAGCACTGACCCACTCGTTCTCTGCTCACACTGTCGCAAGCACAAACCGTTTTTTCTTAAATCGAAAAAACAGCCTGTAGCACTAGTGCATTCACCTGGGTCAGTCTCTTGAGCTCTCATATTGGGGGAGGGTGTTTGAGAGAAAACTAATGAGTAGGAACCAACACTGTCAGTATGACTCTGAAGTGTTTAAAAAAAAAAAAAAAAAAAAAATACAGAAAACTCTCGTACGCAGCAGCGCCCTCCACTGGCAGTTTGACCAGTTCAGGGACTATTTTATAGAAACTGCTGTTTGTATTCATTTTTATTAATATGTTGCCTTCTTTTTATACTGAAATAATTATTATAAAACAAAAGTACAATTTTCGAAGCACAATAATACCCTCTGGCGTTGGGACTCATTACGCCCCTTGACAGCCTGGTATGGCCCAGTACCCCCCACCCTGTTGATATTATTACTTGCAGATTAGAGTGGTCAGTATGGCGGGGGCCTCCAAAGGGACTCTTTACGTATCACCTTTTTAATCTTGCTCACTGCCAGACCCAGTTTAAATTTAATTTAACTACTGGAATTAGCTAGCATGAAATATGTTGTTTGATGGGATGATTTATTTATTGTTGAAATGTAATCATTTGTTTTATGCTTAGTTTGTTTATTCTGTATGGTGCCGTGAGCCCCAGGGAAAGGGTGTCAAAGAAATCAAACTGCTTTGCCTTGTACTGTAGCATCTTTAAAAGTTATTTTTTGGGGTAACTGTATCTTTCAAGACGTTGTATACCTTTTGTATTGTCCTTTCTTCCCCAAGTCCTTTCCCTCCTCATTTAGGTTTTCCTCAGGTATCGGCTGCCTTGACTTGTGCTCCTATGGCCTTAATGACCATGAAGGTTTCTAGAGTCTTTTTTCGGCGTCTCCTTGTGGTCTGGTTAAATCCCTGGCAAGTCTTGCAGGCCCTGACATTGTGAGATCAGACCAAACAGCAAACACAGACTGTGTGTGCGCCGTCCTTGTAGATATTTTAGAAAACCTAAAAAAAAGGCATAAAAGATCAATGTCAATAAGGTAAAGTTTAGAAAATAATAAAGTCAGAGAAACTACGACATTGTTCCTCTGCAGGTCCAACGAGTGGTCAACAGGAGAAGGAATGGAGGAGTAGTGGGACTGCCCACGAATATATAGGTGCGACTTTGCATGCCATTATGGGCGACCCCCAGCTAGAAAAGGTTCTGTGTGGTCCTGATGTCAGTGGCTTACAGTTCCAAAAGTGTGCCCCAGTGGAGGAGATATCCTTGATGACGTTCTTTTTAATATTTATAGCCTCAATTCACCCAATGCACTGTTATTTTTTAGTTTTTCTCCCTTTCACAGCAGCTGCTTCTGTTGCCTATGATGACGTCTGTTTCTTATCAGTTCTTATTCCGACTAAGTAGAGCTTCCTTGTCATAGCGATGGCTGGCTCCAACGAACGCACATGCAAGGGCACTTGAAAGCAAAATGAAAACTAAATATACATTGTAAGATGTTAAATCAGACACACATATTGATGATCCTTACTAAAGAAATGCCCCTACATGCACTTTCACTGATAGCAGCCCCTGGTATGATTAGGAAGGACTGTTTAGTTGGAGTGAGCACTGGTACAGTATACATGTCAGCACTAACAGCAGAAGCACCTGCGATGTGAAGAAGCGATCCTGACAATGGAGTGGTGTGTCATGTGAATCGTGGTTGTAAATATTAGAAGTTATAAATACCTTGATGTCAATAGAAAATTAAAAACACCAGTGGAAAACCTAAATAGGACTTAGAGACTCCCCTTGTTAACCAGGACACAGGAGTTCAAAATTATGCAGAGGATTCTCACTCAGGCCCTTCCGAGGTGGTGATTCCTGTGATTCTTCTACTGGGGGACAGTCTGCAGTGCCATGTCTACCTTGTGAAGGTCAGATGTCCTCTCTTGGGACAGATCTGGGGTGAGGGGAGCTCACTTTAGGCTTTTGCCCAAGAATGGGCCTGGATGACACCAATGGACCAGTAGGCAAGTGAGACAGTAGTACTAGATGGTACTTTATAGAAGTATTTCCTCACCCACTGTGTGACTTCTGTAGGGCTTCAGCCTTTGCATATGTCCAGGAATTCAGAGAAGAGAGTGTCTATGAACTCTACAGCTTAGAACCTCTTGGTTCTGGGAGCCGTCTTTCCAGTGCCAGATCAGGTAGAGGTAAGGGAGTGTATTCCCTTTCCTTTTTAATTTCCAAGGGGGAGGGGGGGCAGCTGGTTTTGGTTCTTTGATGTGGCAATCATTGGATCAGAAAGATAAGGTTCTTTATGGAGAACCAGCCTCCATTATCCAGGCCATTCCGCCCGGGAACTAGTGTGCTTCAGTGACATCAAGCAGGCCTACCTCCATGTTCTTGTTGCCTTAATCTGCTAGAGGTTTTGGAGGTTTACAGTAGGGAGTGGTCATGTTCATTGCATATCTCTAGCCTTGGGTCTGGCCTTGGCTTTGTGTATGTTTTCCAAGATGATGGTGGTTTTGGCTGACTGCTTTGCAAAAAGGTGGAAAGGGAGCCCCCCCAGTTACACTGGCAACTGGCTGATCACTTAGATTTCATGGTGTCTGCAGAGCAGGAGCTTAGATTAGTAGTTCAGAAGTTTCAGAGGCTCAAGTTCATAATCAATTGGGGGAGCTCTCTGAGACCATCAATCACTCCTCCATTGAGGGGTGTCGGGGAGAGGCAATTCGGATCCAGATTTATTTTGTCTGAGGTAAGTACTCTGTGCTTGCAGTCAGAATTGCAAAGAATAGAAAAACTGTCTGTCTGGACTGTTGCCTGCAGCATTTGGGCAAAGTAGTCTCTTGCTTAGTCCCGTGGACAATGACTCATTGTTGAGAGTTTCTGAATTGACTTCTTGGCATGGGGTGTCATCTGTGGCTCTTGCATTTGGTTGATTCCTCCTGTTTGTTTAAGCATGCAGAACAACCTCCATTGGTGCCTAGACAAGAGCCAGTTGAAACAAGGGTTTCCTTTGTGGAGAAGTATTCATCAGAGATCTAAATGGACCCAGTTTAGGGGTGGGGGTGACTTTGGGGAACAGTTGGGCTTGGGTCATTTTTTTTTATCCTGGGCAAAATGTTCCCTTTTGACAAATGTTTTGGAAATCGGGGCGATCATGGTTTTACTCCCTTGGGACAGATACAGGGGGAGGGTAAATCTGACCAGGCCCAATACAGATGGAACATCTGGGACTGGGAACAGTATAACCCAAGGGGGAGGTGGGGACACCAGAATCGGCCCTCAGTGCGGGTGCTGAAAATCAGGCAGACTCAAGAGACAATTAGGCCTATTCTGCTGGCATTTTAGTACGTTAGTATGCGGTTCATTTCGTGGCCACCCACTGGTGATCCACTCAGTCTAACAGAGGTCATCTAAAGTTGCCATCAAGGGGGAACAAGAAGCAGAGTCATGGCCAAAGAAGGCAGATTTGTCAAAAAAGCATCCACTAAGTCTGGATAGTTCACTTGGTAGGCAAGAACAACTCAGAGGCTGAGGCCCTGTTCAGTCAGGAATGGTATCTGCCGTCAGAGCTATTCAGGTTGATAGTAGGAGAGTGGATGCCATGTTGTTTCCTGGAAGGGGCAGATGTTATACACTTTCTATTTTGACTTCCACCTGTGCACCAGTTCTTCAGAAGGTGTGCCGGGATAAAGCAGAGTTTATTCTTATGGCATAGTACTGGCTGAGAAGGCCTTGGTCTCCACCTTCACCTGAAAGCTTTTATTTGAACATTCATTGACTCTTCCAAGGAGGCAGGCTCTCTTGTCCCAAGGGCTGGCATGGAGGTCGATCGGAGAAAATTATTAGCATTAGCATACCTCCCAAGTCTCCCTATTTTCAGGGAGTCTCCCTCATGTTGACCTTTTTTGACATTCCTCTGCTTTTTATTGACACCAGTCCGTGTCCCTAAAATCATCAGAAATGAACAAATGTTTCCTCCTGTCTTTAAATGACTTTAGCAGTCCATTTCTAACGCCTTAGATTCAGTTAGGCCTGTGCATTAGGGTCCTGGGAAACATCTCCCTAATTTTACTGGTCAGAATCGGGACATCTTCGTCATTTGAAGAGTGCTGACTTGGAAGTACTGCATTAGTACTCTGAGCAGGTGATCTCTAGAATCTAGACATCGTAGTTTGTTACTGTAAAAATTGTTATAATCTCTGAAATAGAGTATTATGACTTCAGCTGGGGGAAAAGCAGGAGGGTGGGATGAAGTTTGAGACACAAAGATCCTGGCTTCATGTGATTGCCCTCAGCAATAAAGAAAGAGGGGACATTTATTTATTTATTTCATTTGAATTTTGATATCCAGATAGACCCACTGAGACAGACACGTCCCATTTTTTTAGGGGTGACCCGGGGAGCAAAGACGCTTCCATGAGTTGGTACACTGTGACTATACATATTAAACATATTAGCAAAATATCAGCAGGATGTAAAAACATAGGAGGACGAGTACAGTCCAAGGCAAGAGACGTGTGTGTGTGTGTGTGTGTGTGTGTGTGTGTGTGTGTGTACACAAGGTGTAAAGTGAGCAGAAAGTCAATTCACTCAGTAGTAGCAGGATGATGATTCTAGTGCTGGTCCAGAGGGATCCTGCGTTGATATACCTAGGTTAGGCTTATGTCCGTTCTGCATCGATATTCGTTAGAGTAGGCTTGGGACCTGTTGTTCTGGTCCAGGTGAACAAGCCAGTAGAAGTAGCAGCATACATCAAATACATAGTACACTAAATTACATATTTACAAAATTGTAGAAGTGTGGAAAGAGTGCGAGGGAAGGGATTTTGGGGGAGGATAGGAGGGTCAGAGATGACATGGGAGAGGTGGAGGGAGCACAGAGGTAAGAGGGTAAGAGAAGTGGTTTCGGAGAAGATTTGACAGCCAGAGAGGGACGGTGAGAGGGGGTCATAAATTCATACCATGAATAAAGTGAAAGCTGCATTGTGTCTTAATATAATATTTAGCAAAAACTGTTCCTGTTTACTTGAAAAATGCTTTAAGCTTTTGTGTGCTGCATCTGTATGGTATTGGAATAAAAATTGTTTGTTTTCATACTGGAGTGTGTTGAATTTACGTTGAAGTTCCGAATGCTGTAAAACCAACATTTGCAGTTTGAAGTGGATAGCTCAGTGCTTCAAATAGTGCAGTGCTAATCAGTCTCTCAGTGCTTCCTGCAGGTCTGGAATTGCTTAACTTAATTTAACCCTTAGACTGCCAATAGAATTAGAATATATAGGAATTCTGGACTGATATCAGTCCGCAGCAAAACAAGAGTTAACAGTAAAGTGCAAAAGAGGGGTGTGTGTGTGTGTGTCTCTCTCTCTCTCTCTCTCTCTCTCTCTCCAAGAGTTGGCTAGAGCCAACAAGTCTGCTTGCATTCTGGTATGAGATATAGTGCTTTGGCTTGTATAACAAATTCTGGTCAAAACCTAAATGGCTGCTAATGCATTGGCCAGATAAGGGGTATAGAATAATGTGTGGCTTAATTGTAATTTACTTGTATTATTGTGATGTAAAATTCCCACATTTACTGGACAACAGGGAAGAAAAGCGTATGGAGTATGGATTCTGCTTCCCTCTTGTGAACTACTTGAAATGGGGAAGGGGGTCAAGCAGCTGGTACAGAATGGTATACATCCCTATGCAGTGCACTTTGCATTACAGCTCTGTGGTGGTCAGCAACCCACATAATATGTTTCCTCTGAGGGTTAAACAGCAGTGTTCACCTTTCCTGGCCTTGGCCACGCTCAGCAGACCACTAACAAGGTGTTTGCTTTCAGTGTTGGAAATGGAAAGGATTCACTGAGGGAACCCATCACCTGTAATATAGTAGCAGACATATCTGACAGGACAGGATCTGGGGATCTGTTTATCACATGTTGCATTTTTACACTTTATTTACTGAGTTATATGCCTTTAGGGGTGTGCATTTTACATAAAAGCAGCGCTTCCTTTTTTGAGTCGTGGAACTGACTCAAACTTTTAATTTCACTCCCGGAACTGAGTTCCCTGGGTTCCTGCTCATTTCTGCTACTTTTTGTTTAAGCTTCGCTAAGCAGCCTGACAAATGTGACAGAGGGATGGTATTGGGGTGTGGTGGTTGGATCACGGGCTTGGGAACCAGCAAGTTCAGGTTCAGATCTCACCAGAGTCATTCACTTTTATCCTGAGCAAACTGTACTAAGTATAAGAATAAGGTTCGAGATGTCAGGATTTAATATGGTGTTTTGCAACAGATTTAATTGGGGTTTGCTCTGCTTCTGTTAAGAAACAGGTGTTGAAGTGTACTTTTCCAGCAAAACTATTGCACTCGCTTTTCTTTATATCCTTTCTTTGCCCTTTCCGAACCGCCACTGATTTCTGCACAAGACATTGTATGTAACAAGGTGGATCTAGTTTGGTCTGTTCAGTGATGGTGAAATGTAACAGACGTGTTAGTCCAGTCTGTGATGTAGGAACAAAACATGTTGCAGGTGATACCTTTTACTGGACTAACAAAGTTGTTTTAGAGTCTAACTTTCAAGTGATCCAGTAAAAGGTATCACCTACCTAACATACTAACATACTAAAATGCCAGCAGAACAGGCCTAACGGTCTTTCGTGTCTGCTCATTTGGTCAGCCCCCACCCTGGGTGCTGACCTTGCTGCCCCCCTTGCCTTCTCTGGCTTCTCCCTTCCCAGCTCCAGATATTCTCGCTGCATTGGATTTTGCTTCTAGAACCCTTCCCTGTACCTGTCCCACCCCCTCTTGAACCCCTCCACCGTCTCTGCCTCCACCAGCCCCCAGGCAGCGCATTCCATGGCTCCACCACCCTCTCAGTGAAGTAGCGCCTCCTCCTTTCTCCCTGAATCTTCCCCTCAGCTTCCACCCATGCCCTCTAGTGGCCCCTCCTCCTTCCTTGAGCACCCTGACTGTTCCTCCCTATTTACCCTCTTCATGTACTGAAGACCTCTATCATGTCCCCGGTCCCTTCTCTCTTCCAGTGTGTACATATTTTGCTCTTGAGCCTCTCCTCATAGGTCCTGTCCCCAAACCCCAAATCATTTTGGTTGCCCTCCTCTGGACCCTCTCCAGGAGTTTAATGTCCCTCTTTAAGTGTGGCCTCCAAAACTGCACGCAGTACTCGAGGTGCAGCCTCACCAAGCAGTTATACAGAGGGAGTATCACTTCCCTCCTTCTGGAGGTGATCCCCCTAGCGATGCATCCCAGCATCCTGTTGGCCTTGGCTGCTGACCTCCTACAAGTCTCCGAGTTGTTCATCTTGACATCCACCACCACCCCCAGGTCTCTCTCAGCCATCGAGACTTGTAGCATCACCTGTACCTGTAACATACTATATGCTGTTTTTTTTTTTTTTTTTTTATCTACTGTATACTTTTGTAAAGCAGTGTAGTTACTTGTTTTGTGGTCTTGGATTGGTACAATTCTTCAGTGACCAGAGCAGCAAAGGGAAAATTTAAACCAGTACTCAGATTTTGGTTTACATTGCCACTTTGCATACCTGTGCAGATTGGAGTCGTTAGCTTAGTGACCGACTGTATTTCTAATTTTCCCCGCCTTTTTGTCTGTTTTTAAAGACAATACAATAAATACTAACATACTAAAATGCCAGCAGAATAGGCCTAATGGTCTTTCGTGTCTGCTCGTTTGGTCAGCCCCCTCCCTGGGTGATGACCTTGCTGTCCCCCTCGCCTTCTCTGGCTTCTCCCTTCCCAGTTCCGGATATTCTTGCTGCATTGGATTTTGCTTCCAGAACCCTTCCCCTGTACCTGTCCAACCCCCCTCTTGAACCCCTTCACTGTCTCTGCCTCCACCAGCCCCTGGGCAGTGCATTCCATGGCCCCACCACCCTCTCAGTGAAGTAGCACCTCCTCCTTTCTCCCTGAATCTTCCCCTCCAGCTTCCACCCATGCCCTCTAGTGGCCCTTCCTCCTTCCTTCGAGCACCCTGCTTCCTCCCCTATTTACCCTCTTGCTTGCACCTAAGACCTCCTATCACTGTCCCCCGGTCCCTTCTCTCTTCAATGTGTACATATTTAGCTCTTGAGCCTCTCCTCATAGGTCCTGTCCCCATGCCCCCAAATCATTTTTGGTTGCCCTCCTCTGGACCCTCTCCAGGAGGTTAATGTCCGCTTTAAGTGTGGCCTCCAAAACTGCTGCGCAGTACTCAAGGTGCTGACCTCACCAAGCAGTTATACAGAGGGAGTATCACTCCTCCTTCGAGGTGATCCCTAGCGATGCATCCCAGCATCCTGTTGGCCTTGGCTGCTGCCCTCCTACAAGTCTCAGAGTTGTTCATCTTGACATCCACCACCACCCCAGGTCCCTCTCAGCCACGAGACTTGTGCATTCCCTCCCCAGGGTACACTTGGCCTGGGTTTCTGGCTAGGTGGAGTACCTTGCATTTCCCTGCATTGAACCTCAGCTTCCACTTTCTAGACCATCTTTCCAGAGCCTCAGGTCCCCTGTGAGGGCCACCTCCCTCCTCCCCATCCACCACCACCCCAGTTTGAGTCATCTGCAAAGACTCATCTCCTCCTGATTCCTGTCCTTATGTCAGATCGTGGGCGTTGAACAGAAGGGCCCAAGGACTGATCCTGTGGGACCCACTAATGACCCTCCTTGGGATGAGACTATCCCACCAACTCGACCCTCTGGGTCCGGTCCTGGAGCCAATTGCCTATCCATCTGATCATCTGGTTCCCCACCCATTTCTCCCAGCTTATCCAACAGGCCACGTGAGGAACAGAGTCAAATGCCTTGCTGAAGTCTAGAAGAGGACATCCACTGGTCTGCCCAGGTCCAAGGCACTTGTCACCCAGTCATAGAACTCCACCAGGTTTGTCTGACACGATTTCCCGGAATGAATCCATGCTGTCTATCGTCCAGGCACCCTGACTTATCCAGGTCCCCCCTAGCCTTTCCTTGACAATGCCCTCCATCACCTTGCCCACCACGAGGTCAGGCTGACAGGCCTGTAGTTCCCTACCACCTCCTTGATCCCTCCTTGTGGATGGCACTATATGCCACCTTCCAGTCTTGGGGTACCCACCCTGTCCTCAGAGATGGTGGCATGCTCTGCTGGGGTTTTGCCAGGACATCTGCAAGTTCCTTCAGCACTCTGGGATGTAATTTATCCGGCCCGGTGCTTTCTCCGTCTTAAGGGGCTGAGGGCTTCCCTCCTCTCTCTGCTGTGATTTCCACTTCTGGTACCCCTATTCCTCTAGCCCTCCCCCACCTGCCAGTGATGCCTCCCCTCTCCCCAGATATGCCCGTCGGTGAGGTCCCCCCCTCCTCAGTATCTCTGTCTCCTCCCATGTATGATGCAGCACCCCATTTTTCCTGGTGAGAAACTGAGGGTGAAGTACTCATTTAGTGCCTCATCCTGCTCCCCGGGTCTTATGCCCATCTCTCCCTGATTTAATCCTGCTAATCTGCCCTTCACCCTTCGTTCCCCAATGTATCTAAGGACCCTTGTTCCCTCTCCTAATTTCCCTGGCCAGGTTCTGCTCCTTCCTTGCCTTAGCCGCCCTCACCACTCTAGTGGCCCTTCTAGCCATCAGCTTGTATTCCCTCGATCCCTTTCACTCCTTGAGCACTTGAATTGCTTATAGGCTGCTTTCTTTCCCGCAACCTCCTGGACCTCCCTGGTCCACCAACACAAGTTTTTGGGCCCTACCGCATTTTAGTCTTACTCTTGCACAGGTGCTGGTAGCATCCTGCACCCCTCTCCTGATGATTTCCACCTACTATCAGTGTCCATGTCTGACCCAATCCCATCCAAATGCTCCTTAAGGATCCCTCCCATTTCCTTAAAATCCGCCCCCTGAGTCGGTTACTTCCGTCTTTGTGCAGCCTTCTACCCTCCTAGGTCAGAGCAGAACCAGACCGTGGCATGGTCACTCCCGCCAATGGGTCCCTTACCTCCAGGCCCCAATCTGGTCACTGTCTGCCAGGACCACATCCAGTACCCGTGCCTCCTGGTGGTTCCCTCACCTGCTGAGTTAGGAGCAGCGTCTTGAAAGGCATCCAACAACCTCTGTTCCCTGGTCACAGAGGATGTCATAGTCTCCCAGTCTGTTCCTGGCATGTTTAAGTCCCCCAACACCACCACCGTTCCTCTGCCCAGTCTGCAGTGTCTCCTAACATCTGCCACCAGACTGTCCTCCAGCTCCTCCGCCAGGGCAGGGGGTCTATACACCACTCCTATTTTTACTCTCTTGCCCCCCCGTTATCAAGGTGACCCAAATCGCCTCCACGGTTCCCTCCGCCTCCTCTACTCCCCCTATGCCAATGCAGTTTTTGACTATCATTGCTACCCCTCCTCCCTTCCCTCCCCTGTCCTTCCTGAACATGGTGTATCCTCCAGGTTCAGGGTCCCAGTCATGTCTTGCAGTGGCCCAGAGTCTCAGTGACGCTGCCACATCCACTGCTCCCTCAGTTAGCATCGCCTGGAGCTCAGGCATTTTATTGCCAAGCTCCTGGCATTTACGAGGACTACCTTCCACCTTTCCCCTATAGTTCCATTTCCCTGCTCGTGTTCCCATGGGATTCTGGTTTCCCTGGTCTGCACTTTGTCAGTTGGCCTTTTCCTGCAATCCTCCTGGTCCCCAGAGGTGGAGACAAGTCCCTCCTTTGCTCGGCACCCCTTGACAGCCTTTTCTCCCATCAGCCCCCTTCACAAGTTTTAAACCACTTTTCACCAATGAACCCTCTATTTTCAACAAGTTCCCTCCCTCCAAATTGAGATGTAGTCTATCTCTAGCATACAGCTCCTTATCCTGCCAGGTCTCCCCAATCCCCATCAACCCATGCCGTCTGGCCTCCACCACTCCCTGGGCCACTGGTTTATCTCCTAATTTTCCTTTTGTGTTCCCCACTAGCCCTTGGAACTGGCAGGATTCTGAGAAGGAAACTGTGCATCCTATGTCATGACAGACCCTGGCGAGCTCCCTGAATCTTGCCTGTATCTCTAGCTCACTATTTCCTCAATGTCATTTGTACCCAGGTGGACGGTATGTCGGGGAACCCCACAATCCTTTGCCAGCTGATATACACGGTGCTTAGCCCTGTGCCGTTAGTCCAGGAAGCATCTTGTTCTAACTTAGCCAGGCTTCTCCCTCCCTATCCCATTTGATACCCTGATCATAGAATCCCCAGCAGGACACTCTGACACTCCTTTTCCTCCATCCCCCCTTCCATGTCCCTCATCCTTTCTACAGGCCCCTCCACCCAGCTGGCTCAGTGTTCCTCCCCTATCTGGGTCACATGCTACCACCTCCCGTCCAATCCTATACCTCTCCTCCTCCTGAGTATCCTTCTGTTCCTTGCTAATTCCCCCCTCACTGCTCTCAACTGGTCCTTCTACCCCATCTGCTAAACTAGCCTGGCTCATCCTCCCTTCCTTCCTGTCTCCATTTAGTTTCCTCCTTGCTAGTCGTGCTCCCTGGCCTAAACCCTCAGCTCCTTTACTGAATCCTCCTTGTACTTCTGGTCCTTCTCCTTTACCTTTCCTCCCAACTGGTCCTTCTCCTTGCACTTTCCTCCCTCTTCCCCTACCCCTCCTGCTCTGATTCACTGCTCCCCCATTCTCCTGCATTCCAGGTCCCCCTGTTCTTCCTGCTATCTGGCCCCTGCCTCCCTCCCCTCCTTTCATCTCTAACCACCCCTGTCATGGCTACATCACCCCCTCATCCTTGAGAAGAAGAGAATGAAGCGGTTACTGAGTGTGAGGTCTAGATCCCCTCCCTGCCTTGCTTCCTTCTGTCCAGCCCTGGCCATCTGCCTACTTCCTGAGAATGTTGTCCCTCCGTCCCCCACTTTGTGAGGGCCCCAGTTACCTGCCTGCTTCCTTGGTAGTGTCCTTTTGGACCCCCTCTGCCAGGTTCCTATGTGACCCTAGGTATTCTCCTGCACTCCTTTCCCTATCCCCCACCCCCAGTGCTTGGTGCAACCCTGTGGGAGATTCCCAGCCCCTTCCCCCAACCATGCCACCCCTTCCCAGCTTTCTCCTAATCCCATAACCTCCTCCTCAAGCTGTGCTAGCTGGTAGCACACTGGGCAACCACCGAACTTCCAAGCCCAGTCCAGTATCATGGCTGCTCCACACCCTGTGCACCCCACCACCCTCCCAAAGATGCAGGCCAACAACTTCCTCTATTTTTATGCTCTTAACCATACCTCACTCCCTCCTGCCCAGATTTAAAATATTGGCCCTGTCTACACTCTGTCCCTGAGCTGTGTTCAAACCCAGTACCCTTGCAGTCAGAGTCAGCTGCTCTACCTCTGCGCCACAGTGCCTACTACTTTATTACTACTTTTCTAAGCCTCTTAGTTTCCCTACCCAATCTGCCAAAAATAAGTTTACCTCTTCTTCCTGCTGCCTTGCAGGATTTGAACCCTACACCCTTGTTTCCAAAGTCCACAGTTCCACCACTCACCTAGAACACCTGCATATTTTTACTGCAGGATTTCATAACTATAAAAGCACTAACCCTGTGATACAACTAAAGTGTTATCTAAGTGCTTCTACAAACCTGAACCCAACTCCCTGCTCCTACAGCCACTAGTCTAGCTCTCTCCCTGTACCTGATCAAGACTTGAACCTGGTACTCTATGCACTTCAGGCACACACTACCACCACACCATAGCAGCAACTAGACTCAGAGGTGATCTCTCACTACTATCTCCCTCTTTCATCCTAGTCCCCCATTCTTTCCTCACTTCAGCTCCACCAGCCTTCCCAACTATGCACATGCATCCCTGCTCGCCAGTCTCCCTCTCTCCTCCTCCTCCCTTTGCCTTCACATACCCTAGTGTCCTATTAACCCTCAGCCTCACTACTCCAGTGTTCCTACCTACCCTCCTGTCTCCCTCCTCCTTTACCACTGCTCCTACCCTCCTCCTCCTCACACATCCCATATGCTCCTCCACCTCACCCCCTTCCAGACATCACCTGTCCTCCCCCTACAGCCCCTTGCACTTCTGATCACTCAGGCCTTTTCTGCCTGTGCTACCCTACCCACCCCTTGTGCAACCAAACCCCATTCCTTATTCTGTCGCTCCCGGCGTAAACTCTCCATCTGCCTCCCTCTGACCAGAGCACTTCTCCTCCTTCTGCTCCTAACAGGGAACATAGACCCCAACCCAGGCCCTGCCCCCTCCCATCCACCCACTCAGCCCACTGGTCTTTGAGTAGCCTTCATGAACATATGCAGCCTGCTGAAGAAATTTGACACCCTACAGTGCGGGGCCATGGCTCACCAACCAGACATCTAGCCCTGGTTGAAACCTGGCTGTCCAAATCAACTCCTGACTCATTTGTCTCCCTCCCAGGCTATACCTTATACGGGAGGACGAGTAAACAAGCGAGGGGAGGCTGTGCAATCTACACCAGGGACACAATACCTGGACATGCACTCCCCACCCTACCCTCATAAATGGGGCCCAGGCCTTACCCTCAGACTCACCCCAGACCCCTCTAGAGCCCTCTCTATCTCACCACAGCCTCGTTCCCCAAAGAACCAGCACCCAGCCCTGATATCTTTAACGGACTACCTAGCCACCCTCCACCATAAGGCAGAACAAGTCCTAGTGGGGACCTTAATGGAATGGCTCAGCACCTCCTCATCCACCACCAGAGACTCATTTGCCGCCCAAGATCCTGACACAACTCGTCACCCAGCCCACGAGACTTAACCCTAAGAGTGGTACCAGCACCCTGCTGGATGTTGTTATAACTAACCGACCCATAAAATCCAAAACATCCAGGTCCTCCCAGACTCCCTGGTGACCACTCCCCTATCCTATTCCCTGGGTAGCCCCCAATCCCAAGCCCAAAGCCCAGACCACCCTCCGTGATCGCCTCCGCCCTGGTGGTCTGAAGAAACTCAAGCACTCCTCACCCAGATAGACTGGTCCCCATTCAGCAGGCAACCAACATTGATACTGCCCTCACCTTTTTCACCCACACCTTCAACATGGCCTGTGATCTCTTTGCACCCTTAACCAAAACCGGTCCAAAAACAGAACGCACCTGGGTTAGCCGGCCCTCCTACAATTACTTAGAAACACGGGATAACCTCTGGCACCTTGCCACTGAAACAGGTCGTCTGTCTGATAGGCAAGCATACAATGCAGCCGAAATAAATGCTCATGGGCCATCAGGAAAGCCAAGGCAGACCATTACCAGGCCTCCCTTACCTCCTCCTGGGGCTCAGCCGGACCTTCTGGGATAATATAAGCAACTCAATGGTAAGCTTGCTCCCCTGCCCCATCAGCTCACTAGAAATGGCACAACCTCCACCGAGCCTGCCACCATAGCTAACTGGTTCAACACCACTTTCACTGACCTTAGCTCAGTCCTTCTAGTAATTTCTTTGACCTCCCCCAGCCAAACTCCCTGTCCTCCAGCACCCCAGCTTCCTCCTGCAAAGATTTCCACCCAGGAAGCCAGACCCATCCTAATCAAAGCTCTCAATGGCAACAATCCGGCAGTGACTCACTGGACCCCAACATCCTCAGGCTGGTGCTAGATGAGTCCTTGCACCTCTCACAAGCCTAATTAACCAGTCACTCTGCCTGGGACAATTCCCCACAGCTTGAAAACAGCCATTATCACACCTATTCATAAAGGAGGCACGGGTCATCGGCCAACAACTACGGCCAATGTCCATCCTCCTCCCTCTCTAAAGCCCTGGAGAAAGTGGTGGCCATTCAAATCACTGATTATCTGGCTAAGCATAACATCTTATGCCCAGAGCAACATGGCTTCCGTATGGGTCACAGTACCAGCACTGCCCTTATTGAATTCTCCAACTTCCTACACTCCTCCTTGGATACCAGCTCCTAGCTGGTGCAGTGTTCATTGACCTCTCAAAGACTTTCGACACTGTCTCCCATCCACTGCTGCTGAATGCACTCTGCCTCCACTGGTCTCGGCTGGCCCCCTGGCATGGTGTGCTAGCTATCTTGACCTCGATCCCAGTGTGTCAAGATTAATACACACTCTCCGATACCCATCCCATTCTCTCAGGGTCCCCAAGGCTCCATCCTGGGCCCCCTTCTCTTCTCGCTGTATCTGAACACCCTGCCCAGTGCATGCTCTGGCAAAATTCTGCTGTATGCAGACGACGCTGTCCTTTTTGCCACCCACCGTAATCCCATCTCCCTACAGGACTCCCTACAGCAGTCTTTCAACAGTGCCGAGGCTTGGTTTAAGGAGCGCAGACTCGTCATCAATCTTAAGAAAACCAAAACTATGCTCTTTTCACACCCCAAAACAAAGCTAGCAACCACCCACTCTATATCCTTCCAAGCACCAACCAACCACTGGAACAAGTCTGCTCCTACAAATACCTTGGGGTTACCTTGATTCAGCCCTCACATTTCACAACCACATCGACGCTAACATCCGCCACCAACACCGCGGCTTGGCATCCTATTCCATCCATAAAACCTGCCTTCCACCAAATGCTGTCCGGCTAGCTGTTACATCGTCCATTCTGTCCCTTGTAGACTATGGTCTACCAGTATCGGTCGCCGACACCACTGCACTCAACAAAATTCACCTAATCCTGAATAAAGTGTGCAGATTGATTACTGGTGCCCCAGGCTCCACACACCTGTCAGCTATAGTCGATGCTAACCTGCTTACCCTGGATGAGCAGCTCCGATACCAGACCTGTCTCCTCACCAAAAACCCTACTGGGCTCTCCCCCTGAATAGCAGCATCCATCCACCAGAGCCCTCCCACCATTGCAACACGGTCTTCCTACAAGACCACTCTAAAGGTCCCCAGAGCGAGAACCAGCCGTGGCCAGAGGTCCTTCAGCTATAGAGCCCCAACCTGGTTTAACACTCTCCCTGCCACCATCACCAATGCCATCACCATCTCCACATTCAAAACCGCACTTCGGAACCACATCTTCAGCACTCGTAACTGCTCCTGTCTCTGAACATAGCCTCCACCTCTTTCTCTTGACAATGCCCCCCGGGCAGCTCTCCACCCAACCATCCCCTCCACCACTTCCCTGTACACCATGCCTAGGTTTAACCTGGCCAGTGCCAGCTGTTTTCAATGTTTATCTACCAGAATGCTCACTTGATACTGACCTGTGTAATACCTGTTATCAATTACATGTACCCTGTACCCAATTGTATTTGTCTGACCACAATGTGACGTGGCACCTCTGGTGAATGCCTATTGATTTTTTGAAAATCTTTGCTATGTAACCGAAACGCTATGTATGTCTTTATGTGACGAAGTACCTTTGGAAACGAGCCTCTGGCTCAAAGGTTGTAAACTGATTCTTAAATAAATAAAATAAAATAAATAAATAAAATGTGTGGTTCCATCCCCTTCCAAATAGGTTTCCTTGGATGAGCCACCAGGTTCCCCCCTAGTCCAAGATACCCCTACTGCCTAATCAGGTCACCCACTAATCTTAGAGACGGTCCCACTGTACACCAGTAACCCTGTTACTAGGTGCAGTACAACACATTAAACTTATAAGGGAAATGAACAACTCCCAAAGCTCCTCTCTCCCAGCCTTTAAATCCTACCCCCAGTGGCTAGAACTACATGAGCTGCACCTGCAGCCTTTTCCTCCAATTGCAGGGCAGGTGTTCCCTATAAATTCGCAGAACTTCTGGGGACGGAGGGTGGGGAGGCGGGTCTTGGGCAGACACCTGACTCGAGAGAGAGAGAGAGAGAGAGAGAGAGAGAGAGTGTATCAGCCCTGTGTCTCCCCTCCAAGCCCAGCAGCCAAAGAACCAGGCCCAAGCAAATCCCACCAAATAGGTTTTAAATCAGAAGAAATAGGCCTCTACCAGCGCAGCCTGTTACACAGTGAAACATCCACAAAAGCCCCACTTACAGCCACCAAATCAGTTTACAAACATCCAGCAGCACCCAAAACAATACCCTGCTAGCCCCTTAGAAGTAAGAAAGAAAAGAACTAACCTACCAAGTAAAATCCACAAGAACCCTGTGAAAACAACAGCAGCAGCTACTGTCCTGGAACATAACTGATCCTGTCCCCTTCCTGTTCTTTCAGATCAGTTCAGTTCAGATTGTAAGAGCTAACTCGTCTGCTTGTTATGAAGAGTTTGTTTAGTTTTTCTGTCTGGTTGTCCTTGATTTGATCAGGGATCTCTTCATCTGGATCATCTTGATCCAGCAGTGTCAGGTGGGTGAGGGAGGGATGCCATCCACTGGTTTGGCATGAACTTAGACCAGTTTTGATGGAAGAGGTTTGTGAGGTGGTTTCAGAGCGGCGACCCAGCTTTTGTAAACTGGAGCCAGGCCCAACTCGCCTAATAATCGGGCATGTGGGGTTTCTGGGCCTGGTTTTTGCCGAACTGATCTGGTATTCCTTTTCAAATGGCATCTTTCCTGGGATGTTAAAAGCAGCACTGGTGAGATCTCTTCTGAAAAAAAACAAAACAAACATCTTTGGACCTGAACTGTTTGCCGATTTATAGACCCATCTCTAACCTCCCCTTTTTGGTTAAGGTTATAGAGAGGGTGGTGGCTCTGCAGCTTGAGGAGCACCTCACGGACTTAGACATCTATGAACCTCTTCAGTCTGGGTTTAGGCCAACGCATAGTACCAAGACTGCTTTGGTCAGGGTGCAGAATGGTCTGCTCAGGGCTAGGGACCAAGGAGAACAGTCAGTTCTCATTATTAATCACTCTTCTTTTAACTTTGTACACCATTGACCATGGGCTGCTGCTGGATTGGCTCAGGGAGTACAGTGAACTCCTCAACACTGTCATCCTCTGGTTTGAGTCCTACCTTGGGAATAGGATAAAGAAGGTGGTGGTGGGGAGTCTCTCCTAGCTCCTGATGCCCCTGCTCTGTGGAGTACTCCAGGGGTCGATCTCTCTCTCCCATGTTGTTCTCTGTGTATATGCTGCCTCTGAGAGGGATCATTAGATGACACAGGCTGGGTTTTCACTTCTATGCGGATTATACCCAGATGTATCTGTCTTTTGCGCCAGGTATGCCAGGTGCCGGTGAAGTAATAAATTCATGCCTGGCCGAGATCGAAGACTGGATGTCATCAATCTGGTTGCAAACCAGTCCATACAAGACCAAGGTACTGGTGATTGAACCTTGTTGGAAAGGGGGTACAGGGGCCACCGATGGGGAGACCGGTTTATGGCTGGGTTCTTCTGAGTTGGTGGCCACTGCTAAGGTTAAGAATCTGGGTTCATTCTGGATGAATAGCTGACACTTGAGTCTCAGATGTTGGCTGTGGTCTAGAGTCGCTTTTATCATCTGAGGAACATCACCCGGATTAAAACCTTGATCCCCTTGAAGACTTGCCTTCACTGGTACATGCATTTGTTACCTCTAGACTCGACTACTGCAGCTCTTTATACCTTGGGGTGAATGGATATGTCTTATAATGTCTGCAGCTAGTGCAGAACATAGCGGCCTGGTTGTTCACAGGCCTCCCGATGTCATGTCATATAACCCTGGTTCTGCGGGAACTGCACTGGCTGCCGGTGAAGTGGTGTATCACCTTCAAGTTCAGTTTACTGACCTAAAAAGCCCTGTACGGACTCGGTCCTGGCTAGTTGCGTGAATTACTGTCTCTTTGCTAGATCTCACGCTCCCTCTGCTCCTCTGAAGTGGACCTCCAAGCCATTCCAAGAATAAGGTTGAAATCTTGGTGACAGGGCCTTTTCATCTGCCAGTCCTGCCCTTTTGAACAGGCATCCCAGGGCTTTGAGAGAGTTCCCCTCATTGGATACCTTTAAAGAGGCCTGAAATCCTGTGTCTTTCAGGAGGCTTATGGCACTGTGTAATGAATGTTGGAAATTCACGTATTGACTAGCTTTGCACTATTACTTTTAAATAAATAATTGTTTTTTTTTTAGTCAAGGTAATTTATAGTGAATGTTTTATTTTATTGTAATGTTTACTAATGTTTTGTTAAGCGCTCAGAGCCCCTCGGATTGGGCGCTATATAAATAAAGTTTACTATTGCTACTAATACTTCTACTAATAATACTAGATAATAATACTAGAGTCAAGGCTAAGGTATGATCGCTGATTATAGTTGGGGGCACTAAATAACTTCCTTGTGTTAGCAGTCTGCCAGGAAATCAGAGGAATGGCTAGCAGAGCTGCAGAAATTGCTAGAGATAAGCGGGTCAAGCGGGAACCTGTATTAAAAGGGATTCTGGCAAGCCCCCTTGTTGCTATCTTTCTGAATCCCTTTTAGACAGGGATAGTGTCAGAGGACTGTAAAATCATCAGTGTAGTCGCACCTATTTAAGAAAGGGGGAGGCTGGATCTGTTAATCATAGACCTGTGAGCCTTACCTTGGTGCTTGGCAGAGTGAATGTTTGAGTCAGTCATAAACTGTGAGGTGGTTCAGCACATAGAGGACCGAAAAAAAGACCTATATTCTGCCAAACCAAGCCTGATTACCTTCTTCAAAGAGGTAACCAGGGAGGGGGGATACAGGCCTGGTGTTGACTAGTCTCACAGCCTGACTTCTCAGGCTGTTAAATTCGCCAGATGTTTGTTGTCCGTGAGGTGCGGAAGTTCTAACCAGGTAAGATGGATACATGGAGATAGGCAACCTGCAGATCTGTAGATGCTAGAAATACCCCAGGTGACCCCATGGATTATGGCAACAATGATTCCGTATGGAAGGTCTTTTTCATGACCAACTGATTTTACAAGCAAGCTTGAGATTTAACACAGGTCTGAATCCTCCTGTTTCCTTGGGCACAGGCAGATAAGGTGACAGATTCAGGTGGCACTGGTTTGCTTGCCCAATACAGAGTTCAGAATTGCAGTCCTCTTGTTGAAATTAGAAGATGGGGGTAGACAGCATGATATGAGGAAGGGGAGGTAATGATTTGAACTTGACCAGGTATCCTTCCTCGATACACTCTCTGGCCTATCTGTCTGGAATAGTATAGATACATAGCCTTGAAAAAATGGACGATCTTCCTCCCACTGTTTGCAGGAGGGAAGAATGTGTCTGAAAAGCTTGACTGGTTGACATTTTGTAACGATCTTCTTGAGGAGTGGTTGTACCTTCTGCTGTTCCTGTTACATCTCAGAATGTGTGTGGGTGAATCATGGACAGTTCTTGTTTAATCCACTTCATTGTTGGCCCAATCATCTGCATGAGTCCTTGCAAAAAAAAAAAAAAAAACTTTCTGAAGCTGCCAGATGAGTTCCTGTCTTTTCCCTTGATTTGAGACAGATGGATCTTGTCTGTGCCCATCGAATCCTTAACGGGCTTCTCGGGTAGGGGTGGAGCTGCAATGGAAGAGGAAGACTGAAGACATCCTGTAGAGTGGGAGGGTGTGCTGAAGACTGAGGATGATGTGAAGAGTGGGTGGTAGAGTGGCAGATTGAAACTCCCATGTTGCGTTAGTATCCTTAGCAAAATCTGGTAGGAGCCTCAATTCTGTAGCCAGAGACATGTGTACCGAGACAAGATCACCTGTTGGCGCAGTGGAGTCAGTCAAGCTGCATAGTGACTCAGTGCAACCATCTGGATGACTGTGTTGGTGCTAGTGACTGAAGGTTACTGCTGGCACTTTAAAGAGCTGGAAGTGACACTGTAACTTGAATCATTCTTCTTTCTGCACTGAACTTATGGGGAGAAATACAAGAGTGTTTTGTCCGAGAGAGAAGAGAATGGAATTCAGAAAGGCAAACTGGAAGAAAAGGTTTAAAAAGAAGGAAAGAAAAAATAAGCAGAGCTTAAAAAAATCACTGCCATGAAAAGCTGTAGAATATCTTAAATTAAGAATGAGGATTACGTTGAAAAAATAGGAGAGGGGGCAACTTGAAGGAAAAAAAAAAGATGAAGCCAAAGATGGGAAGGTTAGCAGAGTACGATGCCAAAAAAAGAGGTATGAAGAATAGCCAGAAGGGAAGAACAGTGGGTTAAAGAAGTAATTCATACAGACTTGTCACATTTATTTGTGATCTTTAATTTATGTTTATAAGTGGCTAGCAGAATAGTCTAGAGACTAGATAGAGCAGTGAGCACTGAATGACTTTGGTACATCCAGCAGAAGCTGGTTCAATTCCCACAACCTCCACTTGCATACTCTGTGACCTGGAGCAGGTCATTTACCCTCTCTGTGTTCCCAAGTCACCCCTTTAATTTAAATGGGCCTTGGGCCCAGTAGACCTTACCTGGTTACCAAAGAATAAAAAAAAAAAAAAAAGTCAGTCTCTCATTCAAACCTATGAATTCTGGTTTCAGAATTAAATTATAAGTCTAATTGATTATTCATGAGCTGAACTAGCTCACTGATTGGCTACCGTGCCGGTCTGAAATCTCTTAGAAATGACCGAAACGGCAGCGGCACTCTGCTCACGCACTGTACGACGAAGAGCTGCGGCGCAGAAATAAAACTGTTTTCGGCACTAAAAACCTGAAGAAGAAAATGTCATTATTGTGATTAGACTTATAATCGCAATAATGACCTAACAGCCAGTCATTTCCTTTGATTAATAACTGGCTGGGTGGGTTTGGCCTTCGGCTGCGCCTCGGGCTACTCCCCCCCCCAGCCAATTGTTATATGCCAGGAAATGACCAGCTGGTTGGTCATTATTGCTTAAATGGTAGCTTGCAAATGGGGGAGAGAACAGCAAAGTAAGACCTTGGACAGTGTCATATTAGGCATCTCATAATTGGACTTCTAATTTATGTACTAGGAGAAGTAGATTTCCTGTACCGATTTGCTGAACTAGTACTGAATATTAAAGTTTGCCATGATAGCCCAGCTGTACCACGTTGCACTCCGATGAAAGCAACCCTAGTTCAGGAGCAAGCTTGCCCTTTGCAGTCATGTGGCGCTGTAGGTAGAAGCACTTCCATGCTTTCCCCGATCAAGAAAAATGATGTCCCTTCATCTGTAAGTGCAGCAACCCTTATTGGTAGGCCACAGGGACGGTACCTGCCACCTCTGCATAGTGGGAACTGCAGGCAGGTATGTTTTGCAGGATGGCACATGGAAGATGGTTGGGACAAAGAAAGAGAAAACGGGTACCCCCCCCCCATGCCATCTCAGTGACAGCCACTGATGCTTTTGGGCTCGGGTCATGAATCTGAGTCGCAATTGCTACGGAGGTGAGGTTTTTAGCTGGGGCCTGAAGGGAAAAGATAGTAGCCTGATAGGGTTAAAAACTTGATTCTAGTTAACAAAAACCAAAAAAAAGTTGTGAACTACAGAATGATCAATCAGTTTTTTTAAACGCAAAATTCATGTGAACACTTTGAAGTGCTGTACAAACATCCAAGGACTTTGAAACTGAAATTTGGCATTGCATTGGTAGCCAACGTAATGCAAGCAGAACTGGTATAATATGATCATGGGCTCTAGTACTTGTAAGAACTTGTATTGTGGCACTCTGAATGTGTTGTAGTTTATTCAAGGTTACGTGACAAAGACCAGTCAAAGACAGTTTTCTGCAGCCTAATCTGCTATTGCTGAACTCGTGGAGAGACAAGTTGAATAAAAGTCAGGATGTTACACAGTTGGCAGATAAGTTCTGAGATGGAAATAGGCTATCTTTATGATGTTTTCTATATGTTAGTTATAAGAGAAACCATCCTCAGTAGAACATCAAGATTTTTTATTACACATCTTGGCATAATACGAGTATTGTCAAATATTAAGCGAATGCCAGCAAAGTTCTTGTGAGTTGATGGGGAACAAAAAAATTATGGAGTTGGCTTTTGCCAAATGTACTTGTAGAAAGTTTCAGTTCATCCAGCAGGCATGAGACGAGTTCTGTGTAATTTTTCCTGAGATGACATTGTAATGTAAATGTGTGTGTCATCTACGTAGAGGTGATAATAAATGTGATAAGGACTGTATGTTGAATATAGTCTTTATGGACTTTGGCACTCCCTTCAACACTATACGGTCTGGAGAACGCATGAATAATGTAGCACAGTATATGGAGTGCACAAAATATACAGGCAGTGGATATCTTAGTGGCTTAAAGGTAGGAGAGCAGAGAGTGGTGGTTGATTCTCACCATTCAGAGTGGAGGGATGGATGTGCAGAATGAAGCAGTACTACAGAGGACAGAGGTGGGTTCACTGCTTGGTAACCTGTTCATCGGTGATCTGGAAGTAGTAGTTCATAGAAGACTACTAAAATTTGCTGATCCTGCCAGTGCAGTGGTAGAGATACCGCTTGTGATGCAGGCGAACCGGGTTCAGGAATGGACCAGGGTTGCTAGAGGCGGCGGGGTGGAGGAAGTGGGGTGGGGAAGTGGATTGAGCAGCCTTTGTACGCTCTCCACCTCTTTGGGGGGGGGGGGGTGCAACCAGTGCAGGGCTCCTTGATGACCACAGGATGTCCTGCCACCGGTGACCCACTTAGAGCTAGCACCAGGGAGGCGTGTTCACGACACAGTGCCATTGCATGCCACACCTCCTGCAGTTCTGGAGAAAATTCTCCACTAGACAAGCTTAATGCCATCCATGTTGTGCCTCCACCGCCGTGTAGCTGGCCTGGGGCTGCCTGCCTGGACACCTGATATGGCGTCCAAAGGGGTATGGGGGAGCCCTGGAGGCGCCGCCCTGGGATAAACTGGGGAGGAACATTGGGTTGGGCAGACCTTAGTGTCACCAATGGGAGCCACATGCGACAATAGGGCAGATGGGAGTGCCATCCTGGCAATAAAAACCATAGTCAGTTAAAAAAAAATTTGATGATGACACTAAATCAACCATAGAAGTCAACCAACGTCAGAAGTATGGCAGCTAGGATTCAATGCAAAGAAGTGCAAAATAATGCACCTGGGAAACAAGAACCCAGGGGAAGAATACACAATGGGTGGGGAGGTAGTAACAACAACAAAAATGGAAAGGGACCTGGGGGTAATCATGTCAGATGACCTTAAGGTTAGCAAGCAATGTGAGAAGGCAGTAGGGAGGGCTGGGGGTATACTGGGATGTATAGGGAGAGCATCAGCAGCAGAAAACAGGAAGTTGTTATTCCTCTGTACAGACAGTTGGTGAGACCCCATCTGAGTACTGTGTCCAGTTCTGGAGACCCCATCTCAGAAGGACATAGACAGGATGAGGTAGTCCAGAGGAGGGCAGCTAAAATGGTGCAGGGTCTGCAAGAGAAGCCATATGAGGAGAGACTAAAGGAGCTTAATATGTATACCCTTGAGGAAAGAAGGAGAGGGGACATGATAGAAACTTTTAAGTACCTCAGTGGAATCGACAAAGTCCAAGAGGGTAGCATCTTTCAGAAAAGAGACTTGGAAGAACAAGGGACTCAATTTAAAGATAGAAGGAGGGCGGTTCAGGGCAATGTGAGGAAGTATTATTTCACAGAGGGTAGTGGATGCATGGAACAGCCTTCCTGGGGAGGTTGTGTGGTCTAAAACTGTGGGAGAATTCAAGAATGCATGGGACAGACATAAGGCAATTCTTGTGGGGGGTAGGAAGAAATAGGCTGTTGGTTAACTAGGATCTGCAGCCTATCCTGTAGGTAGGGAAACGGGCAGACTAGATGGGCCAAGCGGTCCTTATCTGCCGTCAAAGTCTATGTTTCATAGCAGGGAACGTATCGGTGAAAGTGGATGTACTGTGCTGAAGGTGTACCTGCACACATCGTGGGTGGGGGCCAGGAAATAGGAACTTGGGTTTAATGTGGGCAAGTGTAAGGTACTTCAACTTAGGATGAGGAGTCAAGGTTGCACATACACCCTGTGTTTTGTGCAGCAGTTTACAGTTCAAAATTAAAAAAGAAAAATATCTGTAGTAGCACAGCGTTGAATTTCCAGAATGAGATGGAACAGAATTCAGTGGAATTTCGGTAAATTCTGCCTAATTAATGCAGAATTCCATTGGCAGCAGAAATCTAAAATTTCTGAAGTGGAATTGTTTTTTCGGATTAGTAATCTTGCTGTTAAAATGTGATCCATGTTTAACCTAGAAATGTTCTGGGGAATTTTGCGGACTTGAAAAGGAAATTCTGAAAACCATTTAGGAAGTAGAATTGCCATTCTGCATAGCTCTGATTTGAAAGTAATTATGGACAGCAAGTTAAAACCAGGCAGGTATTTTGCTGCCATAGTCGAGCGGGCAAACATACTGTTGGGATGCATTAGAATGGGATAAGAAGCAGGTCAGGGGAGGTATTCCTCCCTCCGTGCAGGTCCTTGGCTAGACTGTACCTAGAGTGTGGCATCCAGTTCTTTTTCTTTTTTTTTTTTTTGTTGCTTTGTTTTAGTTTTTATTTTTATATGCATTTTTTTGCAAAGTAAGAAATTTTACCAAATCATAAAGTGTTATAATTCACACATTAATTGATTAGGGCAAATGATCCCAGTTCAAGTCCAGAAGTATGGTGGTGTCCAAGTTAAAAGAAAGGGAAATTACAACATCATGGTATAATTGTACAGTATACCTGGCTGTTACACTACAGTACTGTTAGAGATGTGAGCACAAGAAGGCTCATTTATTTATTACATGTTGGAGCTGTTTGTTGAGTTTATTTCCCGGCCACACGGAGCGGGCCAGGACGCTGGGGGACAGTGGCAGATCGGGGGAGCCATCCCGGCCGCACAGAGCAGGTCAGTACTGGAGGACCAAGCAAGGGCAGCAGGAGGATCGCTTGGTGTCAATCCAGCCACAGGGAAAGCCAGGAGCAAGTGTAATCAGGCGCAGAGGAAGGCGAGGAAGGCAGCAAATCGGGGGAGCTGCGGTGCAGGGAATATACAAGCCTGGGCGGTGCTGGCTGCCCAGCTGCGTATTCTCAACAGGAGCTGTTTGTTGAGTTTATTTCCTGGCCGCGGAGAGGCCAGGGTGCTGGGGGACAGTGGCAGATCGGGAGAGCCATCCCGGCTGCACGGAGCGGGTCAGGGCACCAGATTTTTGGTCCCACACCACCCACCCCAGACCCGACCTCTATTAAGTGCCTGAGGAGGGAGGAGCAAGAAAACCAAGAAGGATCCCATTGGCGGATTGCAAACAAGCAGGAAGGAGCTGTGCACTTTACAAAAAAAGACTGGCTGGAGGAGGACTTGGAGGAGTGGAAAAATAGCAAGTGGTGTTGAGCTCATTGCTGGAAGGGGGGGGGCACCCTCTAGTTTAAGCCTAAGCTAGGTAAACTGTTTACTGTGTAGTACTGCACCTAGTAACGGAGGTACCTGTTTACTGTGGGACTGTATTTAGGATTAGTGGGTGACCTGATTAAAGGGTAGGGCAGTATCTTGGACTAGTGGGAAACCTGGTGGTTCACCCAAGGAAACCTACTTGGAGGGAGATGGGACCACACGTCATTAGGGACGGCATCTTTGGGAGGGTGGTGGGGTGCAGAGTGTGGGACGGCCATGATACTGGACTGGGCTTGGAAGTTCGGTGGTTGCCCAGTGTGCCACCAGCTGGCACAGCTCAGGGAGGAGGTTGAGGGGATTAGGGAGACAGCTGGGGGGGGGGTATGGTTGTGGAATAGGGAAGTGGCTCTCCAACGGGGTTGCACCAAGCACTAGGGCGGGGGCATAGGGAAAGGAGTGCAGGAGAGTACTCTAGGGCTGCATGGGGACCCTGACAGAGGGGGGCCCAAAAGGAGGACACTACCAAGGAAGCAGGCAGGTATCTGGGGACCCTCACAAAGGGGGGGCCAAAAGGAGCACATTCTCAGGGAAGTAGGCAGATGGCATGGGGCTGGACAGAAGGAAGTGGGGCTGGACAGAAGGAAGCATGGTGGGGAGGTGGATCGGACGTTAAGCTCAGTAACCTCTTCAGTTCTCTACTTCTGCTTGAGAAAGAGAGGGGTGATGTAGCCATGACAGGGACAGTCAGAGATGGAAAGGAAGTGGGGCAGGAGGCGGGGGCTGGAAAGCGGAAAAAATAAGGGGGGACTTGGAATGCAGGAAAAATGGGTGTGGGGGATCAGAGGAAGAGGGGGAAGAGGGAGGAAAATGCAAGGAGAAGGACCAGTTGGGAGGAAAGGGCAAGGAGAAGGACCAGAAGTACAAGGAGAATACAGTAAAGGGAGCTGAAGGTTTGAATCAAGGGGGCACGACAGGCAGGGAGGGGATGAACGGAGACTGGATGGAAGGGAGGACAGAGCCAGGCTAGTTGAGCAGATGGGGGAAGGACCAGTCGCAAGCAGTGGCGGGGGCAGCGAGGGCAAGAAGGATACACAGAAGGATACTCGGGAGGAGGAGAGTCATAGGATCAGTGGGAAGGGGGTGGCCAGGGTCAATAAGGTGGGGGTGGCAGGTGGCACCCTGATAGGGGATGGGGCCAGTAGAAAGGACGAGGGACATGGGGTGGAGGAAAAGGGGCAGTCAGAGTACTCCTGTTGGGTGATTCCATGATCAGGGGTATCAAATGGGATAGGGAGGGGGAAGTCTGCCCGGTTAGAACAAAATGCTTCCCTGGACTAACGGTGCACAGGGCCAAGCATGAGGTATATCAGCTGGCAAAGGATTGTGGAGGTTCCCCAGACATACTGGTCCACTTGGGTACCAATGACATTGAGGGAAATAGTGAGCTAGAGATGCAGGCAAGGTTTAGGGAGCTAACCAGGGTCTGTCATGACATAGTATGCGCGATTTCCTTCTCGGAAATCCTGCCAGTGCCTAGGGCTAGTGGGGAACACAAGAAGAAGATTAGGGAGATAAACCAGTGGCTCAGGGAGTGGTGTGGGGCCAGAGGGTATGGGTTGATGGGGGATTGGGGGGAGACCTGGGAGGATAAGGGACTGTATGCTAGGGATAGGTTCCATCTCAATTTGGAGGGGAGGGAAATCCTTAAGTTGAAAATAGAGGGGTTCATTGGTGAAAGGCGGGGTTTAAACTTGTGAACGTGGGAGGGATGGGAGAAGAGGCTGTCGAGGGAGGTCCGATTAAAGGAGGGACTCTGTTTTCACCCCCCTGGGGAGCTGGAGGAATGCGGGAAAAGGCTGACTGGTAAGGTGCAGAACAGGGGAAAACTGAATCCCCATGGGAATGCGAGCAGGGGAAATGGGAGTATAGGCAAGGGGTGGAAGGTAGTCCTGCTAAATGCAAGGAGCTTGGGCAGTAAAATGCCTGAGCTCCAGGCGATGCTAACTGAGGGAGAGGTGGATGTGGCAGCTGCCAGTGAGGCCTGGACCACCGCTGGGCATGACTGGGACCTGAATCTGGAGGGTTACACCATGTTCAGGGGGGAGGGAAGGGGAGGAGGGGTAGCAATAATAGTCAAAAACTGCATTGCCATAGGAGGAGGAGTGGAGGAGGCGGAGGGAACTGTGGAGGTGATTTGGGTCACCTTGATAACAAGGCGGGGGCAAGAGAGTAAACATAGGAGTGGTGTACAGACCCCCTGCACTGGCAGAGGAACTGGAGGAGAGTCTGGTGGCAGATGTTGGGAGACACTGCAGTTTGGGCAGGGGAAGGGTGGTGGTGTTGGGGGACTTAAACATGCCAGGAATGGACTGGGGTACTATGACAGCCTCGGTGGCCAGGGAACAAAGGTTGTTGAATGTCTTTCAGGACGCGTTCCTAACCCAGCAGGTGGGAGAACCAACTAGGAAGGCACGGATACTGGATGTGGTCCTGGCAGACAGTGACCAGATTGGGGGCCTGGAGGTAAGGGAACCATTGGCGGGGAGTGACAATGCTACAGTCTGGTTCTGCCTGGACTTTGGAGGGGTAGACGGCTACACAAAACTGGAGGTAACTGACTTCAGGGGGGCGGATTTCAAGGAAATTAGAAGGATCCTTAAGGAGCATTTGGATGGGATTGGGCCAGACATGGACGCTGACAGTAGGTGGGAAATCATCAGGAAGGGGGTGCAGGATGCTACCAGCACCTGTGCAAGAGTGAGACTCAAATGCGGTAGGGCCTGAAAACCCTGTTGGTGGACCAGGGAGGTTCAGGAGGTGGTGAGGGGAAAGAAGACGGCCTATAGGCATTTCAAGTGCTCAAGGAGTGAAAGGGATCAAGGGGAGTACGAGCTGATGTCCAGAAGTGCCACTAGGGTGGTGAGGATGGCTAAGGCAAGGAAGGAGCAGAACCTGGCTAGGGAAATTAGGAGAGGGAACAAGGGGTTCTTTAGATACATTGGGGAAAAACAAAGGGTGAAGGGGCAGGATTAAAACGGGGGAGGAATGGGCACAAGACCCAGGGGAGCAGGCTGAGGTACTAAATGAGTACTTCACCTCAGTTTTCACCAAGGAAAATGTGGGGGCTGCATCATACATGGGAGGAGACGGTGAAACTGAGAAGGGTGGGGACTCTTACTGATCGGCGGGTCTGGGGAGTGGGGGGCATCACTGGCAGGTGGGGGGGAAGGCAAAGCAGGAGGATGAGGTAGTGGAGGTGGAAATCATGGCAGAGTGAGTGAGGGAAGCCCTCAGGTCCCTTAAGACGGAGAAAACGCTGGGGCAGGATAAATTACATCCTAGAGTGCTGAAGGAACTGGCGGATGTCCTGGTGAAATCCCTGGCGGAGCTTTTCAGCATCTCTCTGAGGACAGGGTGGGTGCCTCAGGACTGGAAGGTGGCGAATATAGTACCTATCCACAAGAGGGGATCAAGGGAGGTGGCAGGGAACTACAGGTCCGTCAGCCTGACATCGGTGGTGGGCAAGGTGATGGAGGGCATTGTAAAGGAGAGGCTGGGGGGGGGACCTGGAAATGTCAGGGTACCTGGACGACAGACAGCATGGCATTGTCCCAGGGAAATCGTGTCAGACAAACCTTGTGGAGTTCTGTGACTGGGTGATGAGTGCCTCGGACCTGGGTAGACCGGTGGACGTCTTCTATCTTGACTTCAGCAAGGCGTTTGAATCTGTTCCTCACGGGGGCCTGTTGAATAAGCTGGAGAAATGGGGGTGGGGAACCAAATGATCAGATGGATAGGCAGTTGGCTCCAGGACTGGACCCAGAGGGTCGTGGTTGGCGGGATAGTCTCATCCCCAAGGAGGATCATTAGTGGGGTCCCTCAGGGATCGGTCCTTGGGCCCCTCCTGTTCAGTGCCTGTGTCTCTGACATAAGGAAGGGTATCGGGAGTGAGATGAGTCTCTTTTCGGGTGACTCAAAACTGGGGGCGGTGGTGGATGGGAAGGAGGGAAGGGTGGCCCTACAGGGGGACCTGGAGGCTCTGGAAAGGTGGTCTAGAAAGTGGAAGCTGAGGTTCAATGCAGGGAAATGCAAGGTACTGCATCTGGGAGCCAGAAACCCGGGCCAAGTGTACACCCTTCGGGGGTGGGGGTGGTGGTGCTACAAGTCTCAGTGGCTAAGAGGGACCTGGGGGATGGTGGTGGATGTCAAGATGAACAACTCGGAGACTTGTAGGAGGGCAGCAGCCAAGGCCAACAGGATGCTGGGATGCATCGCTAGGAGGATCACCTCCAGAAGGAGGGAAGTGATACTCCCTCTGTATAACTGCTTGGTGACGCTGCACCTTGAGTACTGCGTGAAGTTTTGGAGGCCACACTTAAGGAGGGACATTGAATTCCTGGAGAGGGCCCAGAGGAGGGCAAGCAAAATGATCTGGTGCCTGGGGGGACAGGACCTATGGGGAGAGGCTTGAAGAGCTAAATATGTACACATTGGAAGAGAAAAGGGACCGTGGGGACATGATAGAGGTCTTCAGGTACTTGAAGGGGTTAAATAGGGGAGGAGCAGTCAGGGTGCTCCGAAGGAAGAGTGGGGGCAACTAGAGGGCATGGGTGGAAGCTGGAGGGGGGAGATTCAGGGGAGAAAGGAGGAGGTGCTACTTCACTGAGAGGGTGGTGGAGCCATGGAATGCGCTGCCCAGGGGGCTGGTGGAGGCAGAGACGGTGGAGGGGTTCAAGAGGGGGTGGGACAGGTACAGGGGAAGGGTTCTTGAAGCAAAGTCCTGTGCAGCAGGAATATCTGGGACTGGGAAGGGAGAAGCCAGAGAGGGCGAGTGGATCAGTAAGGTCAGCTCCCAGGGTCGGGGCTGACCAAACGAGCAGACTGTTAGGCCTATTCTGCTGGCATTTTAGTATGTTAGAATAATGGATGGGGAAGTGTGCTTAATGAGAAATTAATGGTGCCCTCGGAGTTTATTAAAGCATCCCACACTGAGGGCAACCATTAATTTCGAGTTACCAGCACACTTCCCCATTTTTTATTTTTTATAATTGCTGGTTAGCAATTTTTTGCCTTAGTAGGTTATGGTGCTGGGTGTTCCACACACACACACTGTCAGTTTCTCACAAAAGAGAGTTTATTTGTAAGGAATATTGTTTTAAGCCTTTTTTTTGTGTGCTATTACATTTTACTTTCATTTTGTTGCTATAGCACTTACCTTCGAGAAGCGCTGCAGAGCTGTTAATGGGTGGTAAAGCAGTTTGGAGCTGTTGGTAGGTGAAGCACTTTGAAGCATTTCCTGGGCGGCAGTTGTGTGGTGCGAGTTCCGGACAGCAGGATCAACCAGATACGTTATTTAAAAAAAAAAACAACAATGAATCCTGGTGTGTCGGCTCCTCAGTAAGCGGGATGAGGAGCTGCTATGTTTCTGATGGTGTTTAGCCCGCCCATGGGAAGCGGAGAGCCAGTCAGAATTTTGCTCTTTCTTGACTGAAGTGGCGTGTGTTTGCCGTTATAACCCGCGGGTTATAATGGCAAATTATAACTGGTTCAGCCTATGGAGACGATAGGTTATTCATCAAGTGGATACTGACTCTGGATTTGCGCCTTAAAGAGGTAGTGTACTGCACTGCCTAAATCTAATATTAGGTTTTAAAAAGCAGCCATTACCTTTTCTATCGGAGGCATTTTTTTCTTTTCCCTTTGTTTAATTAGAAGATTGTTTACCTTGTTCATAGGTGTGATGTGTGGAACAGCTCTCTGCCTGGTAGCTGACATATCTAGCTCTACTGCCCCCCCTCGACATCAGCTGCATTGTGACCTCACTGACTGTGACATCACTGCTGTTTAGGCATAGCAACTCAGTAGCTGCCAGGTCATTCACTTGTGATCACAATGTTGATGATGTAGTAGGGGGGAGTAGAGCTAGATATGTCAGCTGCCAGGCTAAAAGCTGCCCCACACATCCAGCACAATATTATCACATAGAACCCTTTCTAATGAGCAAAAGGAAAAAGAAAAATACTTCAGATAAAAAAAGTAAAAACTGACTACTTCTTAAAATTTGTATTATTTTCCTGTCTGCCTTTTTTTTTGCTACACTAGCTCTTTTACCTTGTTCTATTCTCTGTATCCTGGAACCATCTCCGTTATTGGGCTCTTACTTCTATACTACAGTCTGATGCTCTTTACCTTGTAAAATGCCAGCAAAGTTCAGACTGTTAGAATACTACCATGGACACCATGCCATGTGCTACTGCGTTTTATTTTGTGTCGTCTACTTAATGTACTGTCCCACTCTGTCTTTTATAAAAAATGAATAAAAATAAATTATTAAAAAAAAAAAAATTTTATTAAAAAAAAAAAAAAAACCTCAGCCAAAGCCTGTTTGGGAAATCCTAGTGGCCAGTTGGTCCTGTGGAGTCTTTGCGTGTATGTTTCTGCACTCGTGTTGGAAGAGGAAATGCGAAGACGGAGCAGGACACAGGACAATGCATAGCTGGAGCCCAGCATGACTGTGGTATGACAACTATGTGATGGTGCAGGGCGCACACTTGCAACACCTGACCAGATTGTGTCCATTGGAGTCGGGTGGGTGGTAGAGTGCTGGCGGCACGAACAGTGATCATATAGGAGATGAGCGGCTGACGGGGGATAGATGGGACTGCCAGTTGGAGCTATGAGAAGCTGTTAAGTCTTGATCTTTCTCTGTCCTTGCTGCCAGGCTCTGTTTGTTCTCTGTAGAATGCAGGAACTGCTGCTGACCTACAAAGCTGCATCAGTCATCAGATCTATTGATTTTGCTACTTAAATAAACCCAATTCACCCCGAGCCTAGTCGTGCAGAGTAGACATCTGTTGTGAGATGATATCATTTACATACTGTGTAGCACTCTGTGGCTAGCACTGCAGGTTGGAAGTGTGGGGAGGAGCTCGAGCCGTAGTTGACTGCTGTGTTTGCAATCTGAGTTGAAGATTTTGTTTTTGTTTTTGTCAAAAAGGACAGTCTTTGAAAAACAATTATAAAAAAAAAATATTTATTATGTCTGAGACAGATATACTACTAGTTAAGCACTGGTATTCTGTATAGTAAGAAGACCCCAGCAGTTCTGCAAAGTCAGCCGCAATGGTACTGAAGAGTGATAACAAATTGTTTATTTTCTGTAGTAAGAATCTAAAAAAAAGGGAGGGGGCTATCGTTGCCTGAGCTGGCCTTGTCTGTACTCTAGCAGTCTTTCAGAGTTTTTCTCTCAAAAATCATTTAGTTTCTTAGTGATCTGTGGTGCAAGACGGTGTATAAAAAATCTGAGGGGGGGAGGCAATGTGTGCCACCGAGCCACCAACATTTTTTGTGGACAAGCAATTTTCTCTGATATAGTGGTACGATGGCCACCAGTTTTTACCTTTAAAAGTCAACACCTGTGTAACGTCTAGATACAGTTTCTTTGCTAGTCCAATAAAAGATGTCACAATCTGCAACAAATCCAATATTCCAAGGACTGACATGGCTGCAGGCATTCTCTCGGAATACTAAAATGGCGACACGGAAATGTACACGAGGTGTTTAAGCAGGTGAGTGCTAGCAGAACTAGAGGGCATTCCAGCAAACTGAAACGGCAGGTGGGTGGGACAGAATAATGGGGAACATCAGAATGCATTACTTCACACAGAGGTTACTCCACATGTGGAACATCATGCCTGGTGAGGTTAGCGAAGCTAGCACCATTCTGGTTTTCATTGGAGGACTACATAGATTCTTGGGGGGGGGGGGGAGTAGCTTTGAGGGTTACACAGCATGATTACATGTAATATTCTGGGAGCTAAGCTTGGATATATGCCAGTATTCAGATTTGGATATAGTTTCTGCCGTGCGGCATTGGGGTGGACAGGATGTATGCAAAACCTTTCTGCGTCCACAGTGCTATGCTGCCAAGTATGTAAAGTTGGTTAAAGTCAAGGTAGTATTGAGCAGTTTATTGTAACTAGTTTTTGTCCCATTTGAATGTTTTTTCCCCTTTGAATGTTTTTTTCCCCTTTAAAGCAGCAGTACAAAGAAATTAGGCAGAAAATATGATTCTACCATTTTTTTTTGCTATAAAACATTCCAGGCATCTTCCAGTTTTATTTAGTGGTAACATTTTCTAGTTATAAAAGTTGAGTATTTTATAAATATTTTAATTTAGTTTGTTTTTTTCTCTTCAAGAAAAAAAAGATGGCCACCACATTTTGATTAGAAATAGCATTGTAGGCCTGGCAAAAGTTAGAATCGAGAGAAAAAACAAACAAACCCATGGTGCCTTCATAGGAGGTACCTAGAAAATCGAATCTGACAGGTATGCTAATATTTTTATTAACTGTAGTTATTAACATTTTGTGAAAATATAGTTCACTGCACAGCTGCTTTAAACAACACTTTCACCCAGAAATCATAGTATCCTTGTTAAAATAGTTAAATCTGCTTATTTTGACATTGTCTTCGTCCCATGACACTAAGCCGCTTATTTCGACATTTTCTTGGTCCTATGACACTATCTGAATACAGCCTGATCTAACAAGAGGTAGTACTATTAAAAAATGAATTCAAGGCTGGCCCGTTGGCGCAGCGGTTGGATTTCCACTTGTGACGCCAGCGACCCGGGTTCAGTAATGGACTTGGGTGCTGGAGGGCCGGCCGGGAAGAGAGGGCTTGAGTGTTGGCTGACGGCTCGCCTTCTCTCGGGGGGAGGGCGAGGTCGCGATCCGATGTTTGCAGACCCCTAATGGAGGCTGGGGGCATGGCAGTGCGCAGGGTCCCACTCACTGAGGAGGCGTGGTGAACGTTGGCGTCAGCCTTACGTTGTGGCACACCATGCCCCCCCGGGGGAGCAAACGGGAAAAGAGCCCTGTAGCTGACCGGATGACCGTCGCCAGCGCCTGTTGCTGCGAGTCCGAGGACAGTGCACGCTCTATCCCCAGCAGCACCCCGGAGCAGGTTTGGCGCTGGTCACCCCCACTGCCGCTGTCCCCCTCGGGACCCACCCGCCGAAGGGTTACGTCCGGGGGTGCTGCTATAGGGGGGTGAACAGGTGGCTGATCTGAGGCAGTATGGCTCAGAGGGTGTAGGTGGCCCGAAGGAGAGGCCGGGCTGGAACTGGGAGGGAGCAAAAAAAAAAAAATTTATTCAGTTGGTCATTAAAACAAACTGAAACATCAGCACACCCACATACCAGCAAAATTGGGAGCTAACAGGGTCTATGAGGACCCGACTATCAAGTTGGAGGACAGAGCACCCTGTTGGCATCTCACCAAAAAAAAAAAAAACACATACCCACATCCAAGCATTTTCCTTGCTGGTTTACTTAATTCCTCAGACAAGAGTGATGATTCTTAAGTTTTTAAATGTTCTTACTCCATTGCATGGTCACTTGTCAGGTATGGAAGCAGATGGTGGTAGAGCTTTTACTTTTCCACCTTAGAGATGTTTGCTTTTGAAACCTCTAGCAAGGTAGGCATCTCTTATACTTGGTCAGCTAGGCATTCAGGTTTATCATCGATTTCTGTAACGGATTTAATGAGCTGATATAAATTTGCACCTACTTCTTGCTGTGCTGGTGGATATCAAAACCGTGCTAGCAACACCCTGATATAGTTGCACTATGAATACATAGTGTGCAGCTGAAAAGAGACCTTAGGAGTGGAGATTTTTAGAAGCGGCTGGGACTTGCATCTTCATGCCAGTTACAAAACAGAAATGTCTTTTATATTTCTGCTGTATTACCTGAATCTGCCAAGGTTTACATTCTGTGGGCTGCAGTTCATTTTCTGATGGCGAAGATCATTTTTCATTTTATTGTATGCCTATAAATACTGAAGCACGTCACAGCCTGTGTGATATTTTGCCTGTTCTGCATTGCAGCTGATAATAGATGCCACAGGTTCAGTGCTCCACGTCACAAGTTGCTAGGTACCCACTTTGGTTACCAGTCAAAGATTGTACGAACCAAACTAAAATCTCAGGTAGTCGGAATATCTGGGTCTGTTAGGTGTAGCAACACGAGTCCTGAAATTGCAGGAATTTTTTTTAAATAAAACTCAATTCAGTCCAAATCCCAAAAGTAAGAAAAATATTTACGCACTTTGGGGACTTAGCCTGAATTGTGGAAACATTTTCCCACACTTCAGGAACACCGATTTGCAGAAGATATTTTCTGGAATTTTCTTGATCACAAAAAAAAGTGAGTTGTTCCTGAGGCCACTTGACGATATCCAAATGGCAAAAGTAGAATCTCGGTCAGTATTGCTGTCAAAATGGTCACCATGTCAATCAATGCACAGCACACTGACTGGGAAAGAAGGTAATTGGCTGTCTCAGTTCAATCTGTGACCTACATACTGTGTTTTTTTTTTTTGTGTGTGGGGGGTTATATAGGTGCTCTGTGTGTTGCATTCTTCTTAAGTATGTCACTTTCACAACTCTCCTGACTTCCTTTCTGGCCCAAGGTGGAACACCCGCTCCGCCTTATGCCATCCAACTGGCCAGCAGTAGCTTTTTTCTGGAGGATTGAGCCCACAGACCACAGTACCATGCTTTAGTCATGTGGATTGTGGAAACTGTTCATTCGACAATAATCAGCTATTCACAGAATTGCTGTTATCTGTATCTGCAGACCATTTGTGATATATTTTTTTTTTACCTACACACCTTCTGCTGAGAGCCATAAATTCTATTAAGCAGGCTAATATGTGATTTTGAAGCAAGTTAAGGAAACCTCAACACTGTGATACATCCTTTGAGCATTGCTTTGTTATTTTAACATGCAGTGCAACTAACAGAAATTCAGTGCTGGTAGAGGAGAGGAACATGACATCTGTGGCAGCATGTCATCATTTTCCTGAAGCTTAGCAGCAACCCAAGTGGACTTGCTTACTGGTAAGCAAACCTGCCTGTCATGTAAATATTGAATTCATCAGCCAGAGATCACATGTTTTATGCAAGTGTAGTCCGCATGAATGGTTTGTAACAGCTGTTTTTCAGTATGCATTATTTCTGCTGTTTTAAGCAAGTCCAGAAGAGTTCAGTGAAGCACAGAGCAGCCCATGCTACCTCCATTTGAAGAGTGTAGGTGTAAATTGTTATCCTGGGCCTCCTACCAGCTGCAATGCAGAGCAAACAGAACATCAGACGGGCTGTGATGCATTTTTGTAAGCACAGGCATCTTCTCTACCTTATAATTTAGTGCAGCCTATCACATGTACATCTGAACTCATTCTGTTGACGCAGCAGAAATCCGAAAGCCAGTCTGACATGTTCTGTAACTCATTTCCTCCTGAAGCCTGGGGCTGAACGGATAACAAAATGCGCCATGGGAGTCTTTGTGGAGTTCTCATTAAATCCACTGTTGTGGTCGAAGTACCCTTGAAGTGACCGGGGAAGGGGGTTGAATGCACAGTTATTTACATTGTGGCTTCTAAATTTTACATAAGTAATAGCAGTATGTGTTGTGTAACACTGCAGCAGTAACAGTTGACTGGGACATTATCTTCTTTTCTTCATATAGCATTTTGTCTGCTACTTGTCCACCAGGACTTTAGGCTGTGGCTTGTGGCTGTGGCTCTATCTGCTTACCAGCTGTTGTCTGCTACTAGCCTCCCTGTCCCTCCAACAGAGGGTTCCTGCAGTGCAGAGACAGAGAGTACCTGTAGCCATCATTTAGACAGCATCATGTTTTTTACCTTGTTTTCTCCTACAGCCCTTCCCCCACAGTGGCATGCAAGTCCCATTGCCTGCCATGTGCACACAGTATTCCTCCACAGGGGAACCAAGCTCCCTGACCTTCTGGGGGGGGGGGGTTCTTAAGGTGGTAGAACCAGTCACAACCCTCCTCAGATTGGGACGCACTGCCATGAGCAGTGCTCCTCGCAGCTCACCACTGGCCTACCCTAGTCCGAGATTTTGCTAGTGAACCTGTGTCACCAGCAAGGCAGCACTGGGCCATTGAGCAGCCAGACCCCCATGGGGCATTCTTCCACTGATTTCTTTTATTTTTTTTATTTTTATGTATTTTTTTTTCAACCATTTATTCTTTGTTTTATGTAGAGCCCTGCATAATTTGCACAAATCCTAGGCTTGCATCCCCCCACTCCCAAGACCCCCAAATACCTGCATTTAGAAGAGCTCCCTCTCCTGAGTCCCATCCCTGGTTTTGAGGGTGGGGGGTACTGCTGTTTGAAATGAAATCCTCCCTGCCTAGCCCAATCACCCAAGAGCCCCACAAAGTTTTTGGCACATGGGCCCCCGATTCACAAAAGGGAAAAAGATAGCCAGCCTGCTGGCACAGGCGGCATGGCGTCCATCTGTGATGCTGATGACCCAGGTTCAGGAATGGGCCTGGGAGTCTGAAGGCCAGCTGGGGAGAGGAGGATTGCGCATCCCAGGGACTGCTGTCCTTCTCTAGGGGGAGGGATGGGTCTGCTGCCGGTACTTGCCTGACCCCTAGCGGAGGCTAGCTGCCTGGAGCACAGGGGCATGCGCAGGGGAGTGGTGGCAGACAGCGACATAAGTCCTGGCATCATTGCACGTCCGCCACTCAGTGGAACAACAAAATGGGAGAAAAATGGCTGTAGTGCAGCCGGGATGAAGCTGGTCTCCCTCAGGCCCTGCATCAGCTCATGGGAACCTCTCCTCCCCAGATCAGTTCATTGGTGGGTGGTGCCCGCCATTGGACCCCTGCCATGGGGGGGGGGTTTAAGACATCGAAGAAGCTAGGGCTGAGGGCCTTCACTGGATCCATTCCTCTGGTGGCATGATGTCCCCCAATGACCCTGCCATTTGGGGGTAAGCCATGGAGGCCCAAGCTTGAGGGAGGGTAGGTCCTGTGGGCCGGAGTGTGAGGCAGGGAGTCGGTAAAGATAACTTCAGATACAAAACGTATTAGCTGACTATTTTTAAAAGTTCATGTGAATTTTAGGCTGTGTGCTAGGTCTTTAAGTGGCAACAAAATGCACAGTGATGTGCAAGTCAGTGAGATAGCCTAGCTGCATTGTGCTCTGGTGGTTGGAGCTCCGGCATGGGAACTGGGATTTCCTAGGAGATCACCATCTCAAACCTGACCAGAACCAGATACTCCCATCTTGGCCAAGTCACATAACCTCCTAGTACTTAAGTACATCCAGCTGAGCAAATGGGCAGAAGCAAGACCCCACTGAGAACAAGATGTTGCATTTCAGCTGTGCTGTCCTGTGAAAATAAATTGTTAAAAAAAAATCTGGGTGTTTGACCTCTGAATTATCTTAGAAAAAAGAGGTTTCTGTTGCCCCCCCCTTTTTTTAATGCTACTCTGACAGTTTATTATGCATTACACAGTGTGTATTATATGGTTACCATGTCTCTGTTTTCTATAGAACAAATGGATCAAAATGCAATGCCACATAGATTTCATGTAATGGCTGTCAGGCATCGATACAAGTGCTTTTCAATCCAGTAGAACGGCAGAAAGCAGATGTTAAGTGTGGGCCAGACAACCCTTTAATAATACAGTTCTCGGACTCAGTGCTGCTGTTCTATCAGTGAGGCTGTCACTGAAAATCTTTACCTGCACTTTTTATTCCATTTTAGATTGGCCCTTACCTTCTGTCTTGTACGGCACTTTTCATTACCCATTTTGAGTCTGCTATAGCACTTTTTTACATCTGAAATAACAAATGGAGCGTATGTTTTTAATATGGCTAACCCAGCCAGGTGTTCGTTAGTATTCTCGGCATTTATTTACTTTAGGGGACACTCTTGAGATGCGAGTGCACTGAGTGACAAATACAGCCGCATGCACATTGCAGTCAATGGTATGTCACTGGTTCTGCTATTGAAGTACTTTAGTTGTTATTTACTGCTGCTATTGTTGTTACTGCACAACACTTATTCCCCACATAAGTGAGAGAATTTTATTTCTGTTTGGACCTGGGGAGCGCCCCACAGAACAAAGATTTCTATTCACTTTGTTTTACAGACTAATCTTGTTAGCGGCTGTGGTGAAGTACAGAATAAGAATGAGTGAGGCGAGGAAGACAGAAATAAAAAAAAGTTACACCCCATTAATCTGCATTTTTGGCTTTTACTTACTTTAGGGGACAGTCTGGGGCATATATTTAATGGGCATGAAGAAATCGGATTTGGAACATTCAGACTGATTGCAACACGTGTGTGTAGGGGTGGAGAGTACTGACATCAGTGGGAGGGCATATTACCGTAATCCGCTGAATTCCGAAACAGGGGCACTCTGGGTCCCCTAATCTAAATAATCGCCGTATTCTCAGCTGTTTTTGTACATGTATTGCCCCATAAGGTCTGGTCTAGGAGTGGTGTCGGCTGCATCTGTTGCGTGCTGGTTTATTTTAAACATAAACAAGGTGATGTTAAACAATGGGTGTACAAAAGCAACTGAGAATACTGCTAAAAATCCTGACCAAGCCATATTAAAGGGAGCAGTCTTTCATTATTTAAATTTTTTTTTTTTTTATACTATTTATCTTTATGCTCCTACTTCTCCTGCAGTAGCCCCTCTCTTCCGGGACCCAGTGCATCCCTGCGTCGGAGCTCCCTCAAGGATCGCCAGCCCATATGGGTGCCCCACTCCTGAATTTACTTTTACTTGCATTATTCTTTTGTCAAAGTGTTTGCATCAAATATCCAAACATTGTTGTATCTCACTCTGATTGTATTGCTTTCATGTGCTGTGTCACATGTCTATTGTTTTGTCTGTAAACTGTTTTCTCCCGGGTCGTGCCTGAAAATAGGCATTGTTTGCCTAGTTCACTCACCTGGTTACCAAAAGCAAAATAAATAAATAAATGCTGAGCACTCCGGATAACCGCTTCGGCTAGGGTGGAGAGTCCCCCAAGTCCCCCTGACTTGCAGCTGAGCGTGCACCTTGCGCTTGTACTTCCTCGAGTTCCTCTGAATGCCAGCGCTGGAACCCTTCTACCAGTGCTACTGTGGGTGTTTTCCTCTTTCTCCAGTGCGCTGGGAGGGCCAGTGAGACGTGCCTTTGCTCTGGCCCTTGGCTGACGTCCGTCCCTTCCAACATGTCTTGCTGCCTCCTTCTGCAGCTGTCCACCTGAATTCAGTGGCGGTATTGCAGTGAGGTCTGCATTCCTCCCTGCCCGGAGAAGGAGAGCAGCCGCTGGGCGCTCGATCCTTCTCCTTCCTACTGATCCCCGGCGGCCCGTGCTCATTCCCAAACATGGGTTGCTGGCGTAGCACAGGGGGAAGGCATCCAGTGCCTCAGCCCTCAGTGCCACCGGGCTGGCTCATTATTTTAAATGTTTGAAAAAAAAAAAAAAAACAGAAAAAAAAAGCTAAAGTGGGCATAAAATGGGGGATATCATACAAATCAGATGGTAAGGGTCAGTCTGAACACAGTAACAAAGTATTGGTCAGAGTGTTCACAGTAGCATGCACTGCCACTTTAAAGGGAAAGGAAATACTGTAGTGTGTGTATATATATATATATATATATATATATATATATATATATATATTTGGTGTGTATGTGTGTGTGTGTGTGTATATATATATATATATATATATTTGGGTTCTCTCTGTTGTCCTGTATATGTTTTTTTTTTTGTTTGTCTTCAAGGTCTTTAAAACAAGCTCTGTATTTGGCTCCCCTGTTGCATCATCATACAGTGTTCCCCATTCACTGTTTTAGTGCGGTGGGCCACCACCCTATATTTTTTTTACCACCGCTCTATATTTTTTACCACCATTCTATATTTTTTTGCCACCACCCTATATTTCTATCCATTACTGATTGTTTGTTTTACAAAATCCTCCAAAATTGTTTTTTATTGACATCCTTTACTGCACAACTACCCCTGTTTTGATACCAGCACACAGTATTTTACTTAAAATCAGCTTATGCACATGTACAGTGCATACAGGAGGTCCACAAAAATAACGCACATTTTGACCCGAGCACCACTGCCACCGCCCTATATTTTCAGACAGTGGGGAACCCTGATCATATGTGCTCCAACCAGTGACATAATTGGCTGCAATTGATAGTGGCTCCTGATATGGGTACCGCTTCTTAATCAAGTTATTACTTCATATAATGTATGGGAGACCGTTGTTAAGGTTGGCTATGTGGGAGACTGTTGTTACGGATGGAATTCATTTAATTCCTATTCTTGTTATGGTACTGTTGTGACATCAAGAGGTTGTTATACCCTCTAGACTGCGTCACAACTATACCATAACAACGGCATCACGTATGCACCTGTATGTCTCCTGGAGTTTGCGGCTGTTTGATTGTTCCGACGCTGAGCGACTGCTTGCTTGAGATAGAAAAACAACAGTCTCCCACACATTATAAAGTGAGTTCAAGCTGTGCGAAAAGTGACCGAAGCCCATACACTATAAAAGACAATGTATGTGTTTTGATTAATAACGGCGCTGAAAACACTAATTGAGGTTGTCACGACATCTGAAAACCTCTCGAGCTGCGCTCTCAAGGTTTACAATAATGTCACAGCAACCTCTCGAAGTGTTTACAGAGCAGTTATTAATCAGAGCCCATACATTATCTTCTATATTGTTCACAAAGAGAAGCTGCTCCAGTACTACTCTTTAATTATAATCTGTTGTTAGAAGTAGTTCTACAAGTGGTTGTATGTTTTTTGCTATTGCATTTTTAAGGTGACTTTGTGCTGTATTGTACTTCTGTGAGGTAACAGTGGTCTGTATGTGTGTAGGGGTATCATTGCAAATTAGCCTTGGCTCAGTGACTTATCCCTACTAAAACTGGGGTGGGGGAGTGAAAAAAAAACTTATCAGTGTAGCAGCCTATGTAAGTAGGAGTGTGAGCATCAGGTGGCACTGGCTGACTAAAGCCAGTGATTTATTTATGTATTGGTTTTTGGTGTAATGGCCCCATTTTCAAGGGTGACCTGGGATTTGTTACAGATTACAGTACATACTTTATTCAAACATTAAGGAGCATTGCACAAGGAGTAGTTTCATAGGTGGCCACGTAACTCTGAGACCATTGTTTGGAACATCTGTAATGGTGCAGAGTGGCGGAGAGGTTAAAGGAAAACTCCATGTTAAAATCAAAAAAAGATATGTAGTAGTCTTTTTTTTCTGTGTTCTAACCAGTTCCCAGTGTTTTCTTTTCCTCTGGCTGTGACAGCTGTGTTTTCTAACCCTCCCAACTGTTTTATTGCCCTTGGAGGTTGCCATTCTGGTTTCTTTTATGGCCTCTTGTCCCAGATAGTCTTCCCAGAGTGCCCTTTGGTGTGATGTCTAATCGCCCCTGCAGGAAGCCAGTGTCTTGTTACAGGGTCTGTCACAGCTCAGCCACAGAGAAAATACTTATTCCAGAGAAGACACACTGCTAGATTTTGGGTGAGTGTAATCATTATTATTTTTTGATATTAGTACCTTGTCCTGCTATGTTCTGCTGTGTGTGTGTGTGTGTTTGAATCATGTCACTGTTTACTCTAGTCCTCTCAATCACTTTCAGTTTTTGCACCAGTACTAACTAGCAAAAATTTAACATCACCTTATAGGTTGTAATATAGCAGGACAAGGTACCAATATCAAAAAATAATGATTACATTCACCCAAAATCTAGCAGTGTGACTTCTCTGAAAGAAGTATTATCTTTGTGGCTGAGCTGTGACAGACCCTGCTAAATCTAAGGGCATAGCTACATCACTGTCACATGAGCCAGTGTGCATCGTAGGAGAAAGAAAGCCAATAAACCTATTTGTGATGGAGATCCCCGGGGTTGTAAAACTACCATACAGTTAGCAGGCTAATTTAGGAAAAACTCCTAATAGCAGACAGAGGGAAGGACACACTAGGAGTTAACATACATATCAAAACACTTTACATAACATATGTTTTTGCACATTCTGGGTGGACTTCTCCTTTAAATACAGAGCTGGTTTTAAAGAACACCTTTCTAGTTGCTTAAAAGAAGAAAAAACAGGAAATCTAAGCCAGGGTTAAGCTAATAATAGCACTTGATAGATGAACCCTGGCTTTCATTTGTACCAAAACGTGATTTTAAACCCTGGGAGAAAAAAAATCTTTTAAAAAGACGCTCCACAGAGCTGCATGGAGCACACCCCTGTGCTCTCCCTGTACAGACGTCATAAAATGCCTGAGCATGAGGGCAGAGCCAGAGATAAGGAAATGGAAGGGAATGGAGCTGCCAGCTTGTCTGGGGCACTTTATGATCCTTTCCCTTCATTAGGGGGCATAATTAAAAATTATACAGCCACAGTGGAGGGGCTTCCTGTTTTTTCTTTCAGCCATCTACAGACAGTGGTAAAAGTGCTCTTTGAAGACCGTAGAGACAGAAAACAAAAACAAAGTTGAGATGTTTTTGGGGGGGGGGAGACAAGGAGGCAATACTTCACAGAGAGGGTTGTGGAGCCCTGGAATGCGCTGCCTGCGGAACTGGTGGCTGTTGCAACTGTGGATGGGTTCAAAAGAGGCTGTGATAGGTACAGGGGGAGGGTGCATCCCAGAGCGTCACCGGGGATTGGGGGAGGGACCGTGTGGTGGGGGGCTATAACAGTGCCCTGGGTGGGCACTGATAATCCATGAGCAGACTCCATAGACCATTGGGCCTGATCTGCTGGCTTTTTAGTATGTTAGTTTGTACAGTAAAAGAACAGGGATAAAGCAAACATGAATTGAGAATGCTTCAGTGTTTCCTTTCACCCTTCGAATTACCCTCTAAGGAAAGCTGGTGAAAGCAAAACCCCACTTGAGGAACTTTCTACAGATCTTTGTATGGTGCAATGGGACTGACTCTACTTTAGTATATACTGTACTTTCATAAGTAGAACCTATTTAGATAAATTTACAAGAGGGTGTATTTTTCTTAAATAACATTTCAGTTTCAGTAGATGATTACTAGTTTAGCCATGAAATGTGTATGACGCAAGATTGGAATTTATGACTCTTGTGTGCCATTTGCATGTGCTTGTGCGAGAGGGAGAGAGACCCGGATACCGAATAGAGGCATTTTACACAGATGTCAAAGCACACAAACGCTCCTGAGCCCCTACCGATCTGATAGAACCACCCAATGTGGGGTGTGTAAAATACAGCTGCTTGCACTCCTAACACCCAGTCCATTCCAGCGATTGTGGTACTCAGAAATATGTGAGTGGGAACACCTGTCCTCTCACACATCTCCAAGTGACGAAATATTTGGCATGAATTAAGTGTCAAGAGCACTTGCAGCCATATTTTTGCATGCTACAATGAATACAATTGAAACCACTTGCCTGTGTTGCATCTTGAAATTATAACATCAAACTATTTTTATTACAGAATTTCCATTTTAAAGTCTTCTTTTTCACCCTCTCATGGTGCCCCATTTCTGACTTCAGTGCTGCTTTAGATTTATGCTTTAAATAATTAAAGCATATGAAGTATTTCTGCATTCAGGTTTTCATCAGCATTCTTTGTTATTTTGGAACACAGATTATCTTAACCAGACCACTATTTCTCAAGCTGTGAGGCTAGTCTTTCAGGGGCCACCCTGACCTTGTCGAGCAACACTTTCAGTAGGCCTGCTTCTGACAGTCTGATTTTTTTTCGCTGTTGAGTGTGAAGAGATGCAAAATGTCACGTTTTCTGTTGCACATAATCATCCATTGGATGCCTTCGATAGCTCAGACTCTGTTAATTTAAACTTAGAGTTTATTAGTACTACTGTCTTGTTTTCTTTTAATAAGAACTAGTTTTTAACTGCAATGTGTTTGCTTTCATTAAATTGAATAAACTTTGTGCACGGTTATCAAACTCAATTGCATTGTTATAAATAAAATGAAATCGTCTAACCCCTGGTATTGACTAGTATAATCTAGTTTGCCGACTGTTAACTACAGCTTTGGAAGTTAAATCATTGGTATCAGAAGTTTCTCTCAGCATTGCATTAACGGGTATGTCACACCAGTATTTAAAACATAGCACAAAGTTGCTTAACCAGTGGTAAGAATGTTTTTTTTTTCTATTTTTCAACACAATTTTTTGCTCCCTATGGTCTGTGGGAATGCACCCCTTATCGGCATTTAGAGGATCCTTCCATCCTCTGTGCCTCCTCTTCCCCAGGAGAATGGGGCTTGCCCCCCATGGTGGGCCTCCCCCTTCAGCGGGGGATTGAGATGGTGCTCCAGTTCTTAGCCACCCTGTCCTGGTTCAGCAGGAGCGGGACTGAAGAGGGCCATGGTGCACAGCCAAGGGGGTTTTCTTGCTCTTTGTTCCTCCAAAGGAGCAGACGTACAGTGACGCCTAGGAAACATTAGTCATGGTCCTGCACCTGACATGCCGATGTCAGGCTCAGCTCTCACTAGATTACTCCCCTGAACATTGCCAGTTGGACCCAGAAGTAGTTCGCTTTTGTACTTATGGTCAACATTTTTCCCCAAACAAAAAGCTGTGTGTAGTTTTCCATTGTAACTAGCTGGTTGTAACAGCAGCCACATGGCACATTCCCCAACAATGTCAGTAGCTCGGTAGTTAGCATATTTGCCTCTGGGACTAGAAGACTGGAAGAGCGTGGGTTCTAGCCCCACACCAGGTACTTGAGTAATACCCATAACTGACACTGGAGTGTAGTACGAGAGGGGTGTTGAGGTGCCATCCCTCGAATGAGAGGTTAAACAAAGGTCCCTTCTGCCCACCTTTGGTCATTGTCCTGATGGAAGTAAAAGATCCTCTGGCACTTATCGAAGAAGAGTGGAACAGTTTCCCCAGTGTCATGGCCAACATTCACCCTGTCAATAAAACAGGTCCATGCACCCCATTGCCCAAGACACACCAGGAAACAAGCTATCATAGCTTAATGTACCTTTCCTGGTCAAACAAATTACAAACTGACAGTTTTCACTGTTGCATAATGCCACATTCCCAACCACACACACAGATGCAATAACAGATCCAGGTCATCCAGTGACGAGCTATATACATGGTTCTAAGACAGTAGTCTGCCACTGCAGCTGTTTTTCGCTTGCCTTAACGCCTTGTTTTTATACTTCCTCCTTGTCTTCCCATGTTGTTACCTTCCTTTCCCCCAGGCTGTATTTCCACAGTGCTTCTGGATGGCTGCTGCTGCTGCGTGACAGAACGGAGAGGGAAGAGAGGCCAGACTCGGCCCACATACTGACAGCTCAATCTTGTATCAAGGCCAGCAGTTATATAAAATAGAACATGGGGTGGTGCATGAACTCAGATTTTATACACACGTCCGGTGTGTGTGATGCCTTTGTAAACCCCAAGAGCATTTTTGTAGCTACACACACACACACACACACACACACACACCTCGGGTGTGTATAAAATCTTGTTGTGCACACACCACTCTATGCATCATTCTGTATTTAATGTCGTCACTTAGTGCTGGGAAACTTGTCTCCTCCAAACTACTGAAGGTATGGAAATATTTGTTGAATATTGGTACTGCAGCAGAGGGCAAGACTATTTCTTTCCGGTGATTACAAGCAACATTCATTATTAAAAAAATCTAACCATATGAACAGTAAAAATTGGAAGACCACTTTAGGGAATATGATCACACGAATATCTCCAAAATGGGCAAAAATCAAAATTTAAATACTTGTAACTTTACTTTCTCTGACTGCTGGTCGCAGGGCTGTAGGACCAGTGGGCTCTCTCTCATGCTGTCCAGAGGCAGGAGCAGAACTGCAGCAACCTAGGACATAAGCTCCTCCTGTCATAGATTGTGGCAACCAGCAGTCAGAGAAGAAAATTTACAGATATTTAAATTTCAGTTTCTCCCTCCTTGCGCCAGTTGCAGGGCTCTAGGACCACTGGGATATAAAACAGCAGTAAGACTAGTGTACCCCAGGGTAGGAGTAAGTATGCCAACTACTTAGTGTTCAGCAATGGCCTTTAGGACTCTACAACTGAAAGATGCCTCCACAGAAGCAACCATATCCAACTTGTAAAACTTTGCAAATGTGTGCAGAGATGACCAGGTGGCAGCTCTGCAAAGGTCAGCTGGTGATGCGTCCCTGAGTTCCGCCTATGAAGAGGACATGGCTCGAGTGGAATGAGCTTTCACCGGACCTGGAAGGGGACACCAGCTTGTCTGTAGGTCAGTATGTTGGTAGGTCAGATCCATCTAGCAAAAGAGTCTTTATATGCCTTTTTGCCTTGATTTGGGCCCACCATGAGGACCAGAAGACTCCAAGTCTTGCATATCATATCTGTTTTTTTTGTTTGTTTGTTTGAGGTACTTCTTTAAGGTGCGTCTAGGATCCAGAGTATGCAAGTCTTTTTCCTTGTCATTCCTGGGCTTAGGACAGCAGAAAGGTAGGACAAGTTATTGACTGCAATGGAAGGCAGATGTTACCTTTGGTAAGAAACCTGGATTAGTACGCAGTACCACTGACTCCTGATGAAAAACTGTATACATGTATAATTTCACTGATTCTTCTGGCAGACGTGATAGCAATGAGGAAAGTGACCTTTATTATAAGATGCAGAAAGGAGTCCTCATCTAGTGGTTCAAATGCTGTTTTAGTGAGGGCATTGAGGACTAAGTTGAGACACCAGGGAGGCACAAGTGACTTTCCTGGAGGGTGTTTCGAGGTTGCTGTTCACAGGAATCTTTGGATGTGAGGGTGGGATCCGAGCAACTCTCTGGGTTCCACCAGTAGCAGGGCTGCCACAATGGAGACTTGTACCCTTAAGGTTGCCAGCTGTAGGCCCTTGTCAAAACCTTCCTTGAGGAATTGAAGGAGGAATGGTAAGGAAATGGTCTGGTTGCCCATCTGAGTGGACTGGACACAGAATACAAACTTCTGCCAAATTCCGTAGTATACCTTAGAGGAAGACTGACACCTAGAGTGTATCATCATCTCAACTACCTCTGTGGAATACCTTACGTTTTTGAGAGTTTCCTGCTCTATCTCCGAGCCAAGAGGGACAGATTATAGAGAGTCGGCTGCGTTATGAGCCCCTGGTGAAGCAGGTCCAGGCTGAGTTGAAATCCAGATAGCGGATCCTGGGCCATGTGGATTAGATGGGTGAACCATGGTCAACAGAGCCAGTATGGGCAGACTAAGATTAGTGCCGCCTTGTCATGTGCTGCTTTGTGTAATACCGTGGCTAGAAGTGGAATGGGAGGGAAAGTGTACAGAAGTTCGTAGTGACCTCAATGGGGGGGAAGGCATCTCTTACTACTGTTTGATCGTTCCTCTGGCGAACAGAATTGCGGAACCCTGGTGTTTTGTCTAGAGGCAAAGAGATCTACCGGGGGGGGGTTCCCGCTGACGTGTAAGTATTTGAAAGGTGCCATTCTTCAGTTGCCATGTTCCTGGCAGAATGCCCTTGCAGATGAGTCAGTCTGTCATGACATTGCCCTGCCCAAGGAAGTAAGCAGCGGCAAGTTGACAGATGAAGTTTGGCCCCCTTGGTGACTGATGTACGCCATGCCACTGTAGTCCTGTTATCTGCAAGGATCAGGACATCTTCATTGCGAACAATACCTTTGAATCTTTGTAGCACCAGGCATACTACTTGCATTTCTAACACAGTGATGCTCAGGCATGACTCCAGTACCATCCGCTTGCCTTGAGCTGATAGCTGATTCAGGTGGGCACCCACCCTCCGAAGCTGGTGTCAGTGGCAATGCATACTTGCTGTGGGCGGCCCACCTTGCAGCCTTTCATTATGTTCTACCTCAGTGTCCACCAAAGGAAGCTGTCCTTCGTCTGTTGTAAGACCGTCAGTTTGTGGTTCCTTCTGTCCCTCTGAGGGGACCATTATTTGAAGAAGGTCACTTGAGTCAGTCAGTCACATGTGAATCATGGTCCATGGAACTGCAGCTGCCAGAGAAACCATTGTCCCTATGAGTTGCATGAATGCTTGGGCTGGAATTTGAGTGGAGTGCTGACATTTCTGTGCTGAGGAGTGGATCATGTATCTTGAGTCTTGTTTGCTGCTGCTCCTTCTGCTTGCTGTTCCGTGCTGGCTTGGGGTGGGGAGGTGAGTAGTGAGCAGCCTTGAGTCATGTTTGCTGATGCTCCTCTTGCATGCTGTTCCGTGCTGGCTTGGGGCGAATTGAGGAGTGAGCAACTTTGAGTCTTGTTTGCTGCTGCTGCTCCTGCTTGCCATTCCACACTGGCTTGGGGGTGGGGGCGAACAAAGTTCTGAGAAAACTCTTCAAGACCAAATGGAAGGGTTTTGAACTGGAAGTGGTGGTCTCGGATCTTGAACCTCAGATACTGCCTGTGAGCGTCTCAAGAGGCGGATGTGTAAGAAGGCATCCTGTAAGTCAGTGGAAAGTAGGAAGTTCCCTTGGTGAACTTCCCTGATGAAGGATTCTGGAGTTTCCATCTTGAACAACTTGCTGTGGACAAAGAGATTCAGGAACTTGTGGCCAAGTACTAATCTGAAACCCTTAACAATAAAGAAGAGGGACTATATATGCCTCCGTTGATCTCTGACAGGGGGACTGGTTCTGTTGTTACTGCCTCTGAAGCATCTCTTTGCAGGATTGGAAGACAGCAGTGACTGAATGACATGACGATGTGGAGGCTTTGAGGTGAACTCGATGAGGTACCCCTTATTTACAATGTCCAGGACCCACCTGTCTGTGGTAGTATGGACACATGCCCTGAAGAAAGTTGAAAGTCTGCCTCCTATTCAGGGAAGAGTCCAGACTGTCTTATTGTGGGAACTTTCTGTTGGAATTTCCGGAGTCACAGTTGCTGCTGCCTCCACCCCTGTTGCTGTGCTGGTCACTGGAAGCAAACCAAGGTCATTTGTTAGGGAAGTTCCTGTTTCAGTTTCCTGATCTGTAGTATGACTGTCCATGAAAAGACCTCCAGGATTGGCCAAACCAAGGTTTGTGTAGTAATGTGAACTGTGGCATGTGGACCTCAACAGTATACCTAGATTCTTTCACTGCTTACTTAAGGGCTGAGCTGAACAGGAGGCTTCCTTTGTATGGGGTATTTACAAGGTGAATTTTAGATGAAGCGTCTGCCTGCAAGGCCCCCAACCAGAGGTTTCTTCTTGCTGAAGTTTGACAAAACACTGTCCGAGTGGCACGATGGTCAGCATCCTCCGACACATCCGCTGAGTAAACTGAGGCTAGGCCCACGAGATGTAATTGTTGAATCAGAGCTTTGTTCCTGCCGGAATCTTCTGCCAGTTTGAAGGCCAACTCTGTAGCCCAGGAGAGAGTGGCCCTGGCTGAAAACAGATTAGCTGCTGCCACCTTCAAGGAGGCTGCAGAGCCTGGAAGGCCTTTTTTAAGGACAACTCCACTTTGCATTCCACTGTGTTCCTCATGGTGGCCCCTCCATCTGCTGGAATTATGATCTTGTTCGTGAGTGAGATAATGAGGCCAGTCTTCAGAAGGTTAGGTCAGGTGTGTCAGATCATTTCTTACCAAATTTCAAAGGTTTTTTGACTCTGCAAGGGACTGGGTAAATTTTCTTCAGGCCTTGCCACTCCTCCTTAAGTAGATCCTCAGTTGCCAGCGGTAAAGGGAATGTTGTTGATGGCTTTTGTTAACTTGGACAGTTTGAAGGTCAGTTTATCCTCTCTGGAAGTGGATGGTGTGGGGCCAACGTGCATTTCCGGTAAGACGTTTTTAATGAAGAAGTAAAGGTCATCCATATCAAAGTGTCTTTCAGAGTTTGACCCTGCCTCCGAAGAACTTCTATGGTGTTCTTTCTCCCTCAGTAGAGGACAGACCTCTCTCTCAGAAAAGGAAGGAGATCTGGCCTTTTGCTTCTTTCTCTTCTGGTGGTAAGAGTGATTGTCTGCTTCGTCCATGGGGTGTGGAGAGCCAGCAAGTTTCTTTTTCTTCCTGCAGCGATGATACCTAAAATCCTCCCCGTCTGAGAAAGGAAACTTCTTTTTCATAATGCATTCTTGTGGACATGGCTATGCGGGGGGCAGGGGTCTGCAGATCGAAGCATACTGGATCTAACGCAAAAGCTCTGTTGAGTTTGGTGATTAGGTCTGGTGCTAGTTGAAGTGGGAGTTACTCCTTTATCTCCTAGGTACGAGATGAAGTGTTGGGGTCCTCTTCTGTGTTTGCAGCGCCAAGGTAGCTAAGGCATCACAATTCAGGCATACGAAGCCTGAAAAAGTGGCAAACAAGGTAGACTTTCACAGTTAGCATTTCCTTCCCCTGGAGGATTTTTTCTGTGGACTTGTCCGATGACTTCTCTAAAGATACTGTGGCTTAAGAACTCCCAAAAAGAGAGATGGTGCAGCCCGTAAGGTGGAGGGACCAGGGTTGTGGCACAGAGGCCCCCCGGAGGAATCCCTGGGCAGAAATAAAATAACCCCTTGCAATAAGGAATAGGGCACTGTCATGGCTCAACTGAGTTGCAGCGATCAACCAAGGCTGTGAAATGCACTGCCAGATGAGGGAGTAAAAACGTCTCCGTCAGAGTTTCAGCACCAGTGAAGAAGCAAACCACTCTGCTGCTGACATGGACTCTCCAGACATTGCAGGGTGTTAGAGCTACTGGACCAGCCAGTTGCCTGAGGGGGACAGATGAGTAAGCCAAGCAGCCCCCAGAAAAAACACCTTTCAAAGCCCAAACAGCAATTGTTAGCCCTCCCCCCACAGTGCTCCATATCAGCCACTTGAGAGGCTGACACACCACTCAAAATGGCTGCTGCATGACTTTCCAGTGCTGATAGCAAGGACCTGAAAGGGGAAAGGGAAAATTGTTTAACCAGGAAAGGCACACTAAGCCAAAGCTTGTTTCCAGGTGCGATCTGGGACCCAAGGAAGTTAAGTAGCTTGCTCAGAGTCGCACAGTATGCAGGTGGGGGCTGTGGGATTCAAACCCAGGTCTCCAGGTTTGCAGCTCAGTGCCCTTGACCACTGTGCTATACTACCTCTTGAGCAAAAGGGCTGCCCACAAGCCTGAACTAGTTGCCGAGTACTGTGAATTCTTGGAAGTCAAGCAAAAATTGCTGAATAGTCTGCTCGAGGCTGCGCGCCCCTGCCGCTGGAAAATGCAGCTCTGAAGGTAGTCCAAGTGGTAGGCGTGCTCCTCAAGGCTGGCAGAGTAAAGAGAGTGCACCGCTGGGCTGAGCTCCAGGAAACTGGCTGTGAAGCAAATGTGGTTTGTTCTCTTAAGTACTGTATCTGCAAAATGTTTTTTACTTTATGTGACTAACTCTGGGTCGCCCCTGAAAAAGGGACCTTAGGGGCTCAGTGGGTCTACTCAGGTAATAAAATTGATATAAATAAAATTCCGGGCCTCGGAGCAACCTGTTGAAGTTTCTGCCCTGCGCTGCTGCTTGGATACTACTAATCCCCTTCTGGGTCCCGACGTTCTCACCTTGATTCCTCTTCTGGGTCTCTGGGTTCTCCTGGTGGTGGTGGTGGCGACTACACAGCAAGGTTGTGTCTGGTAGGCCCCAGCGGTGTCCAGTACAGGGTAGAGTCGATCAAGGCGAGATCTCCCTGGAACTGTCAGTACCAACTTCAGAATGTCCTCAAGCGATGTCTTGAAAACGAAAAACAATAAACAGACTGGAGTGGGATTCTTCACCTTTGTCACCTAGTGACAGAGCTGTGCCGCAAGCTGCCTGCTCACTTGGAGGCAGAAAGTAGACTGGCACAATCCTCGATGGGAGGAGATGATGTCCTGGGTTACTGCTGTTCTGCTTCTTGCCTCTGGAGAGCATGAGAGGGAGATTCCATTGGTCCTAGAGCCCTGCAACCAGCACAAGGAGGGAGAATAGCTTATTTAAAACCAAAGTTTAATCGCATCTATGCATCCTGTAATGCAGCACAATAAACATTCCAGAGGCAGCCAACATAGCATGTAGATCACAGCTTTTTCATGCTAGAGGTAGTTTTTTATTTGCAAATAATATTCAGGTGCCTGGAATGAACATGTACAAGATTGTTCATGTTATTCTGTGTTGCATCACTAAAGTGTAGTGTACTGACTGAAGTATGCATTCAAAGACTTGAACAGAATTCTAATCACAATAAAACAAGAGCCTTGTTAGTTGAACCCTGGCTTCAGATTGTACCAAAATCTGATTTAAAGTGGGGGAAACAAGCATTAAAAAAGATGCTCCATAAAACTAAATAACACGCCCCTGGGCTCTCCCTATACTGACGTCACAACACGTCTAAGCTCGGATGTGAAGCCAGAGATGACGAAGTGAAGGGGATCAAGCGTCCAGCCCCTTAGGGGAAAATTACGATCCCTTCCCTTGTAACAGAACCACCGTTAAAAAATTTACAACCACAATGGAGGAGCTCCCATTCAAGTAAGAGAGCTCTGTTTTTTTTGTCTTTTGAGCACCTAAATCTGTGGTAGAGGTGCTCTTTAACTTGTGTATTAAACTCTCTAATACTGTACTATCTTTCCAGTATTATTACAGCAAAGTTTGTGAGCATCAGCAGAAATTGGGAAGCAGCCATGAAGGCTAAAGGTAGTACAATATAGTACATAGCTCAGGGCTTTCACTACAGTATGTAGCTCAGGGAACAGGCTTATCTGGAGAGTGAGCATTTCCTCAGCTGAACTGTAGGGGTGGGGAACAGGTTTATAATAAAAAAACAAACAAAAAAACCCAGCTCCGATTTGTGGGAGGGAAAGGAGGAGATGAACAGACATTACAAATTTCTGCCATACAGATAAAGTGCCATCTGTAATACCATCGATCTGACATCAGAGAGAGAGAGAATTATCACCTTTTGATGCTAGATTGGTGGTATTTTTGGATTCCTCTTCCCCTATTATCCCACATTTAATATTGAGTGGATTTATTTCGGCTAAATGTGGTTCCTGTACAGATGTTTAGTATATTTGGAGGTGGCAAACTGGAGAGGCAGTTTGGAAAATGAGTGGTTAACAGGATCTGCAGCAGATTCCAGTTGGAAACAAAAATCTAGATTGTTGGCTTTCTGTCTCTCTCCAAACCACATAGAAACATAGAAGTTGACGGCAGATAAGGACCGCAAGGCCCATCCAGTCTGCCCATTTCTTTTTCTACCTTATAAATGTGCCATCGGCCTTTGCTCTGTCAGTGGTCTATCTATTCATAGTCATTTGTATTGCTCCCTTATGCCTATCCCATGCCTGTTTGAAGCCCTGCACTGTATTCATAGCCACCACTTCTTGTGGTAAGCCATTCCATGCATCCACCACCCTTTCTGTGAAAAGAATTTCCTCACATTCCCCTTAATCGGCCTCCCTCTAATCTCATGCTGTGTCCTCTTGTCCTATTTTTCTTATATTTAAACATGTTAGACTCTTTCACCTTGTTTATGCCCTTAAGGTGTTTGAATCCTCGATCATATCACCTCTCCTCCTTGCTCAAGGGTATACATATTGAGCTCCGTTAATCTGTCCTCATATGTTTTCTGATGCAGTCCCTGCACCATTTGGTTGCCCTTTCTGGACTGCCTCAATTTGGTTAATGTCCTTGTGAAGGTGTGGCCTCCAATACTGCACGCAGTACTCCAGATGGGGCCTAACCAGTGTCTTGTACAGACTGATTATTACCTCCCTCTTACGACTTGTGATACCCCTACTAATACACCCTAACACCCCTCTAACCTTACCTACTGCTTTAGAGGTCTGCTTGGATGATTTTAGGTCATCAGTGATGATGATGCCCAAGTCTCTTTCTTCCTTTGTGACTGCAGCAACTCCCTCCCAGCCTATAGGTGGCTTCAGGGTTTCTCTTCCTATGTGCATGATTTGCACTTCTTGCATTAATCCCAGTTGCCACTCTTCTGACCATTCTGCTAGTTTATCCAGATATCTTCTCATTCTGCCCACCCCATCTGGATCGCCTACTCTGTTGCAGATCTTGGTGTCATCTGCAAACAGACAAGCCTACACCTCTAGTCCATCTGCAAGGTCACTAATGAAGATGTTGAAGGGACTGGCCCCAGGACTGATCCCTGAGGTACCCACTTGTGACTTGCATCTCTTCTGACTGTATACCATTTACCACCACTCTCTGTTTTCTGCCCGTCAACCAGTTTGCCTCCCAGTTGACCAACTTCTGACCCACCCCGAGCCTACCCAGCTTATTTATCAATCTTCTATGTGGAACAGTGTCAAAAGCTTTGCTGAAGTCAAGGTAGGCGACATCAACTGCTCCTCCTTGGTCCACCACTCTGGTTACCCAGTCAAAGAAATCTATGAGATTAGTTTGACAGGACCTTCCTTTTGTCAAACTAATCTCACATACATAAACCAAAGACTCAACCCCAGTGCAAAGCATCATGGCACAAGTAAATTCTTGCATGGTGCTGTTGACAAAGTTTTATCTGAACAGAGCTTGCCTGTTGAACATCCTTTCACATATTCCAGCCTAGGCTGAGAACAACAGGCTACAGACACGTGGTTCATCCCTTTGGAACTCCTTCATGCAGAGCAGTACAGTTCTTCATGCAGAACAGTACAGTTGCTATCTCAGCCAAGAACCAGGTCATCCCTAGAAATACACGCAGAGGTAGCATACTAGCAAGGCAGTATGAAAGATCCGTGACGAATGCAAAGCGAGAATAAATATCCATACTGTTTAACTTCTTATAGTTAACTGTACAGGATTGCTATATTTTAAAGGAAAATTATGCAGCTATATAGACACCCAGACACTGATGGCAGTAAAAGGCTCTTGGCCCATCCAGTCTGCCCCCTACCTACAGCGGTGCCAGCCAGGATGCAACACAGGGTTCCTAGATCTGTTTGACATTTGCCCTGTAACTTTTGGGTGATTTTCAAGTGTTTCCTGGGTTATCAGGGGAAGCAGAGGTCAGCTGGGAAAGCAGTAAGGTCCACAAAGGCGCAAAGTGAAGAGAGAATAGCCCAGGGGGTATCAAAGGGGAGCAAGACATTTTTAGGTATGTAAACAAGAAGAGGAAGACCAAGGGAGGGACTGTAGGGTTAAAATGGGATGGTGGCGGGGCTGTACAGTGGGGGACCACAAAAAGGCAGACATCTTGAATAAATACATCTGCTCAGTGTTCACAGAGGAAAGGGAAAGGAGGGACTGCAAAAAAGTAACAGGAACCTGGGGGGGGGGGGGATGGACACTAGTCCTTTTTCAGAGGAGAGAGTGTCTTAAAGGCAATCATTAATCTGAAGGTGGGCAAAGCAACTGGGCAAGACGGATGCATCCGTGGGTGTGTAGGAAGCTCGGCGAGGTACTGGCTGCACCTCTGACAGTCCTGTTTAACAGATCAGTAGAAGGTGGGGTAGTTCTGAAGGACTGGAGGTGGGCAGATGTAGTCCTGCTTAACAAAAGTGGTAGCAGAGAAGAGGCTGGAAATTGCAGGTCAGTCAGCCTGACACTGGAAGTGCAGAAGTTGATGGAAACACTACTGAAGGAAAGGACTGTGGAATATCTTGAATCCAATGGGTTGTAGGACCCGAGGCAGCATGCATTCACTGGGGGAGGTCATGTCAGACAAATCTGATAGATTTCTTTGACTGGGTAACAAAGAATTAGATCAGGGAGGAGCGGTGGACGTGACCTACCTAGATTTCAGTAAGGCTTTTGAGACTGTTCCACACAGGAGACTAGTTAGGGGTGGGTAAAATGGGTGGTAAACTGGGTAAGAAATTGATTAGGGGATAGACAACAGAAGTACTTCCAGGATCAGTGCTGGGACTATTTTTATTCACTTTGTGAGATAAACAAGACTTGATCAGTACAATTGATGGAACCAAAAATTGTACATCACTTCATACAGTGAGAGCATATATTTGTTAGCGTCAGGAAAAATAAGGCCATCAATTACTAATACAGTATATGAGGTACAAATCTTAATAACTTGTGAGTGTGCTTTATTATTCTGCACACCCAGGCAGAGATTCTCGGGATAGCCAGCCATGCCAAACTTGTAGGATAATTCATCATGAGGATTTATATATAAAGAAAAACAAGTGATATATGGCCTTTATAGCCATTATTTTCATTAAATTTTAGGTATGCAGATCTCCTGCCAGGTGCATTAAGCAATTCACTCCCTCTAGAGAAGAAACGAACATCAGAAAGGTCAAAATGAGCAACATCAAGAAACTTGTTTCTATGGTCAGAAATATGGCATCTTGGATTCAGTGCAAAGAAGTGCAAAATAATGCACCTGGGAAACAAAAATCCAGGGGAAGATTACACAGTGTGGGGCCAGTGTGAGTAGGCAGTAGAGAGGACTGGGGAGATACTGGGATGTATAGGGAGAGGCATCACCAGTAGAAAACAGGAAGTTGCTATCCCTCTGTACAGACAGTTGGTGAGACCCCCATCTGGAGTACTGTGTTCAGTTCTGGAGACCCCATCTCTGCAAGGACATAGACAGGATCGAGGCAGTCCAGAGGAGGGCAACTAAAATGGTGCAGGGTCTGCAAGAGAAGCCATACGAGGAAAGACTAAAGGAGCTTAATATGTATACCCTTGAGGAAAGGAGGGAGAGGGAGGACATGATAGAAACTTTTATGTACCTCAATGGAATCAACAAAGTCCAAGAGGGTAACATCTTTCAGGAAAAGAGATGTGCAAGAACAATGGGACACAACTTGAAGCTAGAGGGGGGACGGCTCAGGGGCAATGTGAGGAAGTATTTTTTTAACAGAGAGGGTGGTGGACGCATGGAACAGCCTTCCTGAGGAGGTTGTGGGGTCTAAAACTGTGGGAGAATTCAAGAATGCATGGGACAGACATAAGACAATTCTTGTGAGGGTAGGAATAAATAGGCTGTTGGTTAACTAGGATCTGCAGCTTATCCTGTAGGTAGGGAAATGGGCAAACTAGGTGGGCCAAGTGGTCCTTATCTGCTGTCAAAGTATATGTTTCTGTGTTTCTTTAGGCTTGTACAATTTGCATTAAACCAGAACCAGTGAATACTTGCAGCCACACAGCAAAACAGTTATAATTTGTTAATTACTCAGGATACCTCTGGCAGGGAAGAAGGTACATAAACACTAACGGATAAACGGAGCACTCCTTTCCTGACCGGTGAGCTATGAGAAACATCCCATTTGCAACTACGCCTTGGGGGCCATTTTAAAATACAGTAAGTCACCCAGCCATTTTACTGTATATCGGATTCGAAAGGCTCCCCATTTACATGGGGAGAATTTTACACAGCATTTATTCTATTCAAGTTCAGAGATCACAACTAGGAAGTCCCATTCCAACTATGCACTGTATAAAAACCACTGGTACCTGGTTCGACAGTCCAACTTTTTTCAGAACATTGTTCAGTCCCCCTCGTTTGACTCGTTCGATTGGCTCAGTCCTGGAGGTGTTCTTACTGAGAACTCTGCCACTATCAGCTTTTTTCCGTGCTTCCTCCGAATCATTAAACTGAAATGTACGTCCCTGTAGATAATTCTGAGACGAGCCGGGGTCAGTAATGAGTGCGCTACTTCCAACTCTCTCAGCTGTCTGCACAGGGGGTCAAACATTTTGTATCTGCTTCGTGTGGTGAACGACAAATCCAGCAAAATCTTAACATCATGACCTTCAGTATTGAGAGGATAGTTCTACTTTGCCAAACTGAGAATAGAATCCCGGACCTCGGGTCCCGTTATTGTGAGTAATATGGTTCTAGAAGCCTCTTCGTTGTCCTATGCTTTCCTGAAGTTGACCCTGTAGGCCCGTATGAAGGCATCCAGATCTGGTTGTGCATTCAGGGGCATATTTGTTTGGATCCATTGCTATAGGAAGGTGAGCAGATTTTGTCCTTTGAGATGTTCCAGGACCCCCACCTAATGTAAATTCATGGCCTTGTTTGCATTCTCGAGCATCTCCAAGTGGGCTTGCAGGTGCCGGTTCTCTGGAGTCATTTTGTTGAAAGCCACTGGAGTTTTTTTGCAATCTGCTATCGGCATCAGTAGCCGTTTTCACTGCCAGATCAATTTTTGTATCTTGGGCTCCCAATCTATCAAGGACCTGCTCCACTTTCTATCCATGTCTCTGACTGCTTGTAGAACAGTGTCCCATGGCGGGTGGTCCTCCTGCTCCACTCGAACCTGCTGTTTGATCTAGAGCCCCATGTTGGCCCTGCAGTGACAGCTGTGTCACTTTTTGGACCGTGCCTCCTGTAGCCCCCCTTTGGACGTCTCATCCTGTATTTGGTGTTGTTCGATTCCGGGAGAGAAGAGGAATCGAGTTAGATGATGAGCTTTTCTCTAAGTTGCCTCAATATCTCTTTTTATCAGATAGAGGTGGAGCACGATGCAGTGCTAGTCAGAAGTATGTCCAGTCACTAGAGTGGCTCTCTAGCACCCCCGGGACCGATGCTTTTTAAAGTCTTTATAAGTGACACTGCAGAGGAGCTGGAAGGGAAGATCTACCCCCTTTACGGATGATGCCAAGATCTGCAGTAGGGTAGACATTTGGGGGAAGGGGGAGGTGGAAAGGATAAGCAGAGATGTAAGAAAACTTGAGGAGTGGGCAAGGGTACATCAGTTGGTTTCAATCCAAAAAACTGCAAATAATGCACCTGTGGCATAGAAATCCAGGGGCAGAGTACACAATGGGCAAGGTGCTACTGACAGCAGCCAAGCAGGAAAGAGACCTAGGGGTTATCATATCAGATGACCTAAAAGTTGGCCAGGCAGTGCGACAAGGCAGTCGGGAGGACTAGTGGGATGCTGGGGTGCATAGGAAGAGGTATCACCAGCAGAAAGAGGGAGGTGGTGTTGCCCCTGACCAGATCGATCGCTGATAATATCCCACCTTGAGTACTTTGTTCAGTTCTGGAGACCACATCTCCAGAAGGACATAGGCAGAGTGGAGGCGGTCCAGAAGAGGGCAACTAAAATGGTGCAAGGTCTGCAGCAAAAGCCCTATGAGGAGAGACTAAAGGACCGCAATTTGTACACCCTGCAAGACAGGAGGGAGGGGGGGATATGATAAGAGACTTTTAAACACCTCACAGGGGTAAATAAGGTACAGAAGAGAAGTATTTTTCAAGAAAAAAGGTACTCACGAACAAGGGGATATGCTATGAAGCTGGTGGGGGGGGTAGATTCAGGAGAGATGTGAGGAAGTACTTCTTCATAGAAAGAGTGGCGGATTCCTGGAACAGCCTTGCAGCAGAGGTGGTGGGGGCGAAAACAGTGGTGGTGTTTAAGAATGCATGGGATAGACACAAGGGAATCATAGTGGAAAGAGTTATAGATCAAGTAGGGTCTGAGGTGAGACTGGAGGTAGGGAAAATTGGGCAGGCCAAGTGGCCCTTCTCTGCCGTCAGATTCTGTTTCTATGTTTCTAATGCAGTATGCTGCAGTATATCACAAAACGCTGCAGGGAACAATGTAATTCAGTGGCAGTTGAGCCCTCTTTTACTTCAGTATTTTGTGACGTATCATTTACTGTAAGTTACTGCGTCGCATCGTGGTCGACTCCGCTGTAACTATTCTGCCTTGCCCCTGATCGCAATCTTCCCCTTTGTTACTGTTCCCCCCCCTTATTTTCCTTAACTAAAACCACATGCCTACCCCATCCCTGCCTGAGTGTTTATGTCATTATGTTTTCTCATTGAGTTGTGTGGAGTTGTTCTATTGGGAGGCAGTACAACGTATGTTAGAGCACCAAGCTGTAAACCTGGAGATCCAGCAGGCCTGGGTTTGAATCCCACAACAAACCTCTATGTGACCCTGAGCATGTTACTTAACTTCTGACAGGGAAATTCATACAACAGACTTGTATTGCTTATATGGGAAAACAGAACAATTCCATGTTCCCTAAGAAATGTTAATGTACGGAAAAACATTTGAAAATCACCCAGAGGTTACAGGGCAAATACCAACCAGATCTAGGAACCCTGCTACACTTATTGAGTGTATTTATGGATTAGCTGGTGGCAAAAACTGCTTATACTATTAAAAAGCAGCAGAAAAATGTACAGTGTGGCTAAGATTCTGGGCCCAGGGTTCTCTTCTCAGGCTTTGCTCTCATGGAATGTGATATCAGTAGAACTCAACTTCTCATGAGCTGATCCCCATTAACCGAAACAAACATGTGCAATATATTCTGTCTCTAATTCTTATGATGCTCCATGATTTTCATGTGTTTAATCTTTGTAATTGTCATATTTATTTATTTTATTTATTAATACTAGGGAATTTAAAAATACCCATGAGCTAGAATCTCATTTACATAGGTTCTGCATCATAGACAGCAATAGACAATGGACAGGTACAGAGAAACAAAACAATAAGGCATAATTCTTGTGTGGAGTACATACTTGTATACAAGAAAAGAAAGGCAGGCTAGAGCAAATTAGTAAATAAGCAAAACACAGGATGCTGAAAAAACAATATACGGTACATAGGGCTGGAGTGTCAGCTGGGGGGGTATACCTCAGAGGAGGAGGTCAGAGGCTGGGTGATGGGGTGGGTATGAGAGAGAAGCAGCTAATCGAGCCTTGTCAGAGGTGAAGTGGGGGTGGGGGGTAGATACAGATGTATGGAGCGGGGGGGAGTGGGGTTAACCGCTGTTCGTCTGGATGAGAGTAGGGCAAGGGTTTTTAGAGGTGGGTCACAAAGCCATGGGAGTGGGGAGATAGATTAGGTCAGATTAGATTAACATATATTTGTAAGCAGTAGTTTGTACTACAACTGTTCATACTTTTGTGTCAGACGTGGCTGAAAACAGATGGTCTCATTCCACTTTCTGGCTAAAAAGCAAATGAAAGGAACTCAATGGAGTCACAACCCAGAACATTTTTCCTGTTCATTTTTCTATGTATGGATGGTTTTTAAATGTGTACAATCAGCTAATCTGAAATATATGCAACATTTTTTGCGTTCTGTTATTCTTTCAGATATTGAGGGTAAATCATTAAAGATAACCTGTAAAAGGTAATTAAAAAAGTGCATTTTAAGTGCTGTTCCAAGTTTCAATTTGGGGACCCCTAAGGTATGTAATGTAGGTACCGCACATAAAATATTTCTTTACCTTGTGTTTAAGTAATGAGTGCAGAGAAGGAGTGTTCCCCTAAGCAGTGACCCAGAACCAGTTTACCAGAGGCAGCGCAGGCCCAAAGATGGGCAATGCAAAGTTAATTTATAGTGCCGAGTCCACACAGGCTCTCAGTGCTTTACAGAATTAGACAAAAATCATCACAAATCACATTAAAAGCAGTAACCAACCAAATAATATTCAAATTAAGTAAAAGTGGTAGTATTCTGTGAATGATTGATCTAATAAAAAGGTTTTCAACAAGGCTTTAAAGGCCTCCACTACGCTAGTCAAGCGAATGTAAGAAGGGACAGCATGGATCCGGGGCAGTGCTTCTGTGACCGGATCTCCAACAGAACCAAAAAACCTCAGCGGCCAGAATAGCCTGGTTAAGGCACAGGAGTGTGACACAGGTGAAATGGGTTTAGATCCTGATTGCCAGAATTTTACTTTACCCTAAAATTTCACTGGAGTCATGATCTAACATACTAACATGCTTAAAGCCAGCAGAATAGGCCAAATGGTCTGTCTTGTCTGCTCGAACGCCAGCAACCTAATGGCTGCTCACCTTACCATCCCCATCAGCCCCCAAGAGGGTCTTCATTTGTTTCAGTTTCCCCTTGTACCTGTCCCACCCCTTCTTGAAGCCCTCCACTGTACCCTCTTCCACCAGCCTCCCAGGCAGTGCATTCCCGGCTCCACCACCCTCTTACTGAAAAAATGCTTCTCCACGCCCTTCCCCGGTAATTTTCCCCTTCCAGCTTCCACTCATGGCCCCTGGTTGTTCAATGATCTATGACAGTATGGTGTTGGAATAGTATGTACACTATAGGGACTTAAGTACAGCTGACAATATAGTGACTATAGCGATGATGCATGGGTGTCTATGAATAACTATAGGATAAAGTATGGGGTGCAGTGGTAGCGAAATTTTACACACATCCGAGTTGTTGGATGCAGCCATCCAACAATGAAGGTGTGTGCAAAATTGAGTTTGCACACTGCACCCCATACTTTTATTTTATTTTAATTGAGGGGTTGTGTTTTTTCTCCGGACCCTTTCTATCTGGCTAGTATCCATCTCAGCATTGCCGGCTCATATTCTGTGCTATCCTGTGTCTTAGCAGCAAATAGAAAGTCTGTTATTTTACTATCGAGCTCTTGGATTCTAATGTGTGAAATTCAGTTGTTGCTCCTACCTGTGACAAGTATGTGTGAAAAAGTTTAATGTCGTTTTCTGTTTTCCTGGCACTGTTTTTATTTTCTTGCTCCTGGCGGAGAAAACACCAATCTTACTTCGAGTGGGAGCTCTTGCAGCAGGCTGCTACAATTAGGGGTGGTTCCCAGCTCCACCTCAGTTCATTTTCCGCCGCAGACCCGCTCTTAACGGTGCTCTTAGTTCATTGCATAGCAGTTCAGCGAAGTTTTCTTGGGATTTATTTCTCTAGTTTCTTTCCTTTCGGTAGAGTGTCCGGCATATGTCTTCATCATCTGTGTTCTCATCTGGACCAAAGAAGATTAAGTGCTCCTGTGGCCGGCCAACAGATCCCTGCCGAGGATGCCCACAAGGCCTGTGTCTTCTGCCTTGGGCCTGACCACGACACTCAGGCCTGTAGGATCTGTAATGGCTTTACCGGCAAGACAAGGATTAGACTCCTGAAGGCATTGAAAGCCCACCTTTTGGGGAAACAAGTCGCCGTGATGCAGACCTCTCCAGGGGAGAAATCCAGACACGGGGACTAGTCCCACCATAAGTCCTGGGACAAGGACCATGGACGGTCCCGTCCACGCTCCCGCTCACCCCATAAGAAGGCTCCATCTTCTTCAGTGTCGGGCGGTTCCGACCGCTCCCAGCACTCACTCCCAGGACCAGGATAGGCCTTCTGGCCACGCAAAAATCCCGGCACAGGTAGAAGACAAACAAGGCCCGGTGGCTGTACCGGCACTGCCTGTCAAAGTAAAGGTCACGCCTTTGCACCCGCTTCTACCTCAGGCACTTCTGCTAAGGCCTCCTCTTCAGTGCATACCTCTGCCCCACCAAAGGAAGCCTCAGCATTGGCACTACCCGGGGTGCCGGGTAAGGCCTTTTCTAAGATTTGGGATCCTTCGAAGCCTCAATCGACTTCTCGCACTTCCAAGACCCTGGGCAAACAGGACCTGGCGCCGGCCAAACCAGGGGTCCAGAAACTGGTCTCGGGTACCATGACTGGCCATTCAGCAGCCAAAACAACACTGGACAAGGCCCACTTGCCGGTGTGGAGGGCCTCTACACCGGAGGATGTCTCTGCGGGCTCTTCGCCCCAAGATCTCCCAGATCTGCCGGCTTCTCCTCTCCAGGACCAGCCCGCGATGCCCGATACCCGACTGGGGGAGTGGCATCCCAGATCAGCAAAGAACAACTCACTGAATTGTTTCAGTTTTGGTGGAGCCAAGTCGAGCAAAACGTTATCACACCTAAACCTGACCCGACCCTGGTTCCTGATGATAGGGAGGATCAGATTCCTAAGGGCAGTCCTTCGGCACTGCCCGACCAAACACTTCCTGACGAGCAGCCTAAACTTTCTAAGTCCTGCTCCTCGGTGGTTCATTCCCATTCTAAGTTGAAGGACCGTAGTCGGCACCAATGTTCCCAGTCAGAGAACCGGCATCAGTCACCCCGCAGGAGCAGATCTCACAGCTGCCATAGGTCTGGCAATCGCCGCGGCCGATCTTCTAGCCGTCGTCGGGGCCATAGCGGACGTCGGTCCCCATACTGTCATCTGTCCCAGAGCCAGCATCTGTCTCATAGCCGGCGCCGGTTGGTTACCAGCCGACATTCCAAGGACAGAAGCTGCTCCAAGTCAGGGTCAGCTACGTCCCATTAGGATAGGGGCAGGTCTTCCTCCTCTTCTGGCTCAGACCAGTCCTTTTCAGGGGACAGGGTCTCCCGGGACGATGGATACCCCCTATTCACCTCTGGACGATCTCACATTTATGGACGTCATGAAGCATATCCAGGCCTCCAATGGATGGGAAATGGAGGACCTGGCTACGGAATGCCGGAGGTTGGCCAAATACCTGAGGCCCAAGCCTCTAATGGTCCCTCCTTTGGTGGATACTTTCCAGGACTTGACTTGTCTTACCTGGAAGCATCCAGCCACTACCCTGGCAGTTCCCAGAAAGTCGGATAGGCTTTACAGAGCACCGAGGGAGGAGCTTTTCCTGGTGGAACACCCTCGGGTAGACTCGATGGTCATCACAGCTGTTCATGATAAGTCTAAGCAGCCTAAGCACCTACGCTCACAGCCTCCCGACGCAGAGTCCAGGTACTTGGATCAGGTGGGCAAGAAAATCTACTCTGCTTCCACCTGCTCCATAAGATCGCTCAAATTCCTCACGCATATGGTCCAGTACCAAAACTCGTTGTGGGAGAAGGGCCAGGACGTAGCCAACACCTTGCCAGCTTTGGCCCAAAAAAACAAACTGCTAGAAATCTTCAAATTGGGTTCGGACGTAGGCAAGCATGTTTTTCGGGCCTCGTATGGCACTGCAGATACCATGTCCATGGCTGCGGCTTCTGACGTTTGCCTTAGGCGCCACAGCTAGTTAAGGGTCTCCGGATTCTCCTAGGATCTGCAGTCTGAAATCAAGGATCTTCCTTTCCAAGGTTCCGTTCTGTTTGGGGATGAGACCGAGAAATTGATTTCTGGTCTCCAGGAATCCGGGAAGTCGATTTGGTCCATCTGAAAACTTTACAAGGGGGTCCAAAACCATTTTGTAAATGGTCCTTTCGTAAGTCCTCAGGGCAAAATACCCGTGGTAATTTTGCGCAGAGAGGTGGTTTCAAGAGCAAAGCCTCAAACCAGCAAGCTGGAGGTGCCTCCTTTAGAGGCCCAAAGTCCTCCCAAACCTCTCTGCCTACTCCCGGATCCTCCCAGTGACTCCCTGCTGACCCCCCCCCCAGAGGCAGAAGGGGAGGCAGTGGCGGGCTGCTTCTCCTTGCACTGGGAATGGTGGAGCAAGATCACTTCAGACCTGTGGGTCTTGGACATCATAAGGAGAGGACATACACTAGAGTTCACACAAATCCCTCCGGAGAGTCCACTAAGGTCCTCCCGTTATCCTCCTTCCCACAACCAGTTAATAGAAGGAGAGATTCAGACCCTCTTGCAGAAAAGGGCAATAGAGCCAGTTCCACAGGGGCAATGAGGAAAGGGGTTCTATTCCCACTTCTTCCTGGTTCCAAAGAAAGTGCAAGACCTTGGGCCCATCCTGGACCTCAGCTCTTTACATAATTTTATAGAATACAAAAGGTTCAGGATGGTGACTCTACCAGATCTTATTCCTCTGTTGCACCAGGGGGATTGGCTCTGCTCCCTGGACATGCAAGATGTTTATATGCATATTGGGGTTTTCCCTCCCCATCGGACATTTCTGAGGTTCCACTTCCAGGGGAGGCATTATCAGGTTTGGGTCCTACCGTTCAGCCTGTCCTCCGCTCCTTGAGTCTTTACCAAGTATTTAGTGGTGGTAGCTGCGGGGCTCAGACGCAAAGGCCATTATGTCTTCCCTTACCTGCATGACTGGCTTTTGGCAGCTGTGTCAAAGGTGCTTCTTCTGCGCACTCTTGGAGGCACCTATACGCTATTCCGAGAGTTTGGGATCACCCTGAATCTGCCAAAATCTTCCCCAGAGCCCAGCCAGCTCTCTCGTTTATAGGGGCGGTTCTGGACATGGTCCAAGGCATGGCCTTCCTCCAGAAAGACGGGGGTATCATCTGCGAGGAAGTGGCCCGAATGGTTTCCATGACCCCTTCAATCCAGGCCAGGATTTTCCTCAGGCTTCTGGAGCAAATGCAGCGGCCATCCCGGTAGTTCCCTTGGCTCGCCTCCACATGAGGGTCCCTCAGTGGATGCTCAGGGTATAGTGGGGCCAAAGATCCAGCAGTCTAGACCAACTGGTCTGGATCGCAGATGCAGTCAGGAGGTCCCTTGCTTGGTGGCTGAGCCCCTCCAATCTAGAAGAAGAGGTTCCTTTCCGGAAGGGGCCTCCGATTTAGACCCTAACCACAGACGCCTCTGAGCTCGGTTGGGGAGCACATCTAGGAGACAGCCAAACCCAGGGCATCTGGTCTCCAGATGAGTGCAGACTTCATATCAATGTTCTAGAGATGCGAGCGGTCTTCTACGCCCTTCAGACTTTTCAGGAGGACCTAGTGCCAGGCTCTGTTCTTGTCCAGACAGACAACACGGCTGTTGTGTTTTATGTCAACAAGCAAGGGGGCACACATTCCTGCCCCCTGTGCAGGGAGGCGATGAGAGTCTGGTATTGGGCCCTGGCTCATCGGATCACTCTAGCCGCAGTGCATGTTCCAGGTGTCCAGAACGTCTTGGCCGACAGCCTAAGCTGATCATGGTCCAAGGCGCACGAGTTGGAGCTACTGCAGTCAGTAGCAGATCAGCTCTTTGACACTTGGGGTCTTCCAGAGCTGGACATCTTTGCGTCTCCATGCAGTGCCAAACTGCCAAATTTCTGCTTGCGAGAGCACGCGCCTGGTGTTTTCTGGCCAGACACATTGTCCCTCTGTTGGACAGGGAGGTTCCTGTACACCTTCCCGCTAATACAGAGGGTTCTCGTGAAGCTTCAGGCCGAGGGGGCACGCATGATTCTCATCGCCCCGCTGTGGCCTCAGCAGATTTGGTTCCCACTACTTCAGCAGCTAGCAGTGGAGCCTCCGATTCAGCTGCCTCTGAACTCGCACTTGCTGTTACAAGATCAGGGCATGTTGGTCCATTCGGTCCTCAAGTCCCTGCACCTTCATGCCTGGCTCCTGCAGACATAGTCAGAGCAAGATATGGGGTCTCTCAAGAGGTGGCGGACGTTCTTGTTTCTGCGAGAAAGACCTCTACTAGGTCTACGTATGCTATGAAGTGGAAGCATTTTTGTTCTTGGACTTCTTCCTGTCACTTAGACCCACTTACCTGTCCAGTGAACTCAGTTTTACAGTATCTTCTCTCCTTATTGAGTCAAGGCTGAGATACCCTTTCATCAAAGTGCGTTTGTCAGCAGTTTCAGCCTATCATATGTTGGTAGAGGGAAGAAGTTTGGCCCAGCTGGACATGTCCCCTACCTTTTTGAGGGGCATTCTGCACATGCAGCCTCCCATCAGAGATCCAGTACCCCCCTGGGATCTCCTTTTTGTGCTAGAGAAGCTTACCTTTCCCCCTTTTGAACTGGCTACGGACTGTGAGCTACGTTTCCTTTCCTAGAAGGTATCCTTTTTAGTTGCTGTGACTTCCGCTTGGAGAGTTTCCGAGCTTCAGGCCCTGATGTGTAAGGAGCCTTATTTGATTTGTCATAGGGATTGGATTTCCCTAAGAACAAATCCTAAGTTTCTTCTGAAAGTGGTTTCAGAATTGACTCTGAATCAAGATGTCAACCTTCCAGTTTATTATCCTGATCATTCCAATAGAGGGGAAGCGCTTCTGCAGAGATTGGATGTCACAGGCGCTTAGGTGTTATCGCAAGCACACTGCTCCCCACTGCAAGTCGGAGCAGCTTTTTGTTGCCTTTGCACCTCAGCACCTAGGTAGACTGGTGTTGAAGCAGACCATTTTTAGGTGGTTGGTCCATTGTATTGTTTACTGTTACAAGTACAACAAACCCCTTCCGGGGACTGACCGAGGTCATTCTACCAGGGGAGTGTCTACTACTTTTGCCTCTTTGAGGAACGTCTCCATTGGGGACATCTGCGCAGCGGCTACTTGGTGCTCAGTGCACACTTTCATTAGGCACTACAGTCTGGATATTGCTTCCAGGCACAGGGCCGGGTTCGGCCTAGCTGTCGTTCAGGGACTGCTCTCCTAGTGTGCCGTGTTACAGCACTGGTGCTTTCAGCCACCTCCCAGGGTTACCTATTTCTTCCTTATTGTGGGACTGTTTGGGACTCGGTTTTAATAGTAATACCCTGCTGCAAGAGCTCCCACTCAAAGTAAGATAGTACAAATACGTAAGAACTTACTGTAACAGTAGATCTTCGAGAGGAGCTCTTGCAGCAGGTGTTGCTTTCCCGTCCTCCTTCCCCCTGGTGAGATTCAGCATCTTTTTCCGGCATGCTTCTGCCTGGTCTGCCTTTTGGGTCTGCACGGGTTTTGGGTGGGTGAATTGAGGTGGAGCTGGGGACAGGCCTCCTTTTGTTCCATGGCCGACGTCAGGGTGGAGCTGATGTCGGGGGTGGCCCCTGCTGGGTACTGCTAGCTAAGAGTTTTTCCGGTGGGTCTTAGTGCCTATGGCATAGTACTAATGGTAATAGCCTGTTGGAAAAGCTCCTCTCGGAGATCTACTGTTAAGGTAAGTTCTTACGTAACTATACTTTTTGTGACCGTGAGGCAGTACTTTCGGCTCACACTTTTCTCACACAAAGAGCTGTGTCAAATGCCATAATTAACACTAGTTTATTATGGCATTTAATACAACTCTTTAATAATAGAAGACTCTTGACCCCTTAATTAAATATAGAATAATGCATGGGGTGGAGTGCATAACTTATGAATTTAATGCCCACCTGATTGTGGGGTGCTACAGAAACCCCGACGGTGAAGCCTTAGGGGTTTATCAAGCATTCCACACCGAGGTTGGGCATTAAATACTTGTTTATGCACTCCACCCCATGCATTATTTTATGTAATTGCTGGCTTAACGTTTTTTCCCACCTAGAGAAAAAAATTCTGTGCACTTCCGTTTATGTTAACACATTTAACATTAAGATTCTTGAACTGTTCTAACTTTAAATAACTTGCATAAATTAAATTAGTTAATAATAGGTAACAGTAACAGTAAATGAGTGATAAATAGATTTTTGTAACTTTATCAATTGCGGTATGGTATTTCATTTGAAAATGGCACCCGGTAAGAGGAGTGATGAAGGACATTATTGCAGTAAGAGAGCGTTCAACAGTTTGAGCCACAGTGTTAGAGGGGCACTCTTTAATGAAAATGTTTTATTTGTACTTTTTGTTTGGTGGAGTTTTGGTGGTTTTCTTCATTTGTGTAGCTGTCCGGAGTCTCTGAAGTAGTGTTGCCTCGGTGATATGGAAATGAATGATCTTACTTCGAGAGGGTTCCTGCAGTAGGTCTTCACATGTAGGACTGTGCCCCCTGGTGTCAGGTTCCAACGGCAAGCTTGTAGATAGCAATCAGCGGGGACTGCCCCTGATGTCAGGTGATGTGAAGTCAGCCCGACTATAAAAGGGGCGGTCCCACACCGGCCCTCCAGTTCTTTCCCACAGTCTCCTCAGTTTGTTCGGCTCACGAGATAGAACAGCAATCTAATGCGCGTGCGTTAGTCGATTATTTCTTGATACTGTCAATTTTTCTTTATTCTGACCGATTGTGGCTGTCGACTGTGTCAAGAAGTGCTCAAAGTGTGAGCCCAAATCCCACACAGGGACGACCATTCCCGCTGCCTCTTGTGCTTAGGCCCCAAGCACAACTCAGACAAGTGTGCTGTCTGCCAGGCTTTTAATCAAGCCACCAGGACCAGACACAAGCAGATCCTCGAGGCCCACCTCCTTACTCGACGGCTGGTGTTGATGGAAAAGGAGCTCTAGGAATTGAGGGAAAGGTCATCATCGCCGTCCCCCAGAAAAAAGAAGAACAAGGAGAAGCACCGGGACAGGAGTCCATCGCCACATGGGAGGCCTGCTCCAAAAACTGTGAGTACTCCTTCTGGTGCCCCGTCCACCTCTTTGGGCTGAGCACATTCTTCCTCTCCTGCTGAGGTGAGCGGGCAGTTGGGGGTAGCCTCTCTCGAGGTCTCAGTTGTGTCTCCTTCTAGCACCACCGGTAAGTCTCCCCTTGCGATGACCCTCCTGCTGCCACTAGCCTGGTCAGGTCTGATCAGTAGGACGGCGGCTCCTGCGAGGCCCCTGACGCCGGCCAGCGTGTGCTGTTGAGAGATCCGGCGTCCCTCGGATTCGCCACCCGATCCTGCTCTGTCCCTGTTGACAGGATCATTGTTCGACCTTTTGTTGGGGTCCCTTCCGGAACTTCCCCCTTCACCAGGTCTGTTGCGGCCTCTGGGCAAGAGTCCGCCACCGGCTAAGGATCAGGATATGGAACCCCCCCCCCGGGACCTTCAGGGGCCCTCCCGGATCCCATGCCACCCAGTGGCCCTTTGGCATCTCCCCCGGTTGGTCCAATTGAACCTCCTGGCGGTCTCCCGTAGCCAGACCCCCAGGCACCAAAACTAGGTGGTCCACCTTCGGCTCCTCAGTACCTGATGCCAGGACATGTGCCTCCGATGCTGGGATACCCTGGGTATAACCCTTATGGATATTCTCCTGATTTGCCAGATTTTCAATACCCTTCTTGACAATACCCACAATACCCAGGTTTCTTGGGTTACCAGCCTCCTCCTCCTCTTCTTCCACCAGTGCTAGATCGGGAGATGATCCCCACATGGTGGCAGGATGCCAAGAGCCAGCTCATCACGGAGCTTAGGCAGTCTGGGGGAGACATCCCTCTTCAGAGGACCCCTCCCCCACCGATAGTGCACTTAACCTGTAGGCTCATCTGGAGCTGACTCTTTCATCCCTAGTGGTTCTGAGCCTTCTGACACAGACTCTGATTCTGAGTCTTAGGACCCTCAGTCTCCTGTTGAGGTACCACCCAAGGAATCCCCAAAATCTCCTCCAGAGGATCCTTCCTTTGGGGACCTTTTGCTTACTATTCAGGCAGCAGGAGGCTGGCCTTCCAAAGATGTGGACCCCCAGCGTAAGAGGCTGGCGGAACATTTGGATCTAGCCACTGCAGATCCTCTATTCATCCCCCCTTGGATGGGTCCCCATGAGGATCTGGTGACTACTATTTGGCAGCAGCCATCATCCATCCCGGCTGTCTCCAGAAAGGCAGATCGTACCTACTGTCCCCCGGAGGGATTCAACATCTCATGACTCATCCCAAAGCTGACTGTATGGTAATTACTACCGCCCACGATTGGTCAGCGCAGCCAAAGCACTTGAGTTCCTCACCTCCCGACAAGGACTCTCGGCAGCTGGATCAGTTTGGCCGGAAGGTTTATTCCTCTTCCTCTTGTGCCATCCGGTCCCTCAACTATGTTTCACACATGGTGGCATTCCAGAAGGCCTCTCTATCCGCACTGGAGAGAGATCTTCAGGAGGTCCAGGAAAAATCACTCCGTAATAAATTACTGGACAGAGTCAGAATGGGCAAGTCTTCCTGTCATCATGCTTTGCGTGCAACATATAACTGGGTAGACTCCGTGGCTAGGGCGGCAGCCACGGGGATCTGCATCCGCTGCCTTTCCTGGCTTCTGATTGCAGGTTTGGTATAAGACATCCAGTCCTTCGTTCTGGACGCCCCTTTTAGGGGTTCTGTCCTCTTTGGTGGCGACGCCAAAGATATTATTACTGGGCTGCAAGAGAGTGGATGCTCCCTTCAGGACGTACGCTCAGTGTACTGGATGGGGCAGAAGAAGCAGCAGCCTTTTTGTCACCAAAGGAGATGGAATAAAAACCAGGGTAAACGTCGGGGCAAATGACGGGCCCCTAGTTCGGGAGCCCAAACCCCCCAGGCCAAGTTCCCCAAGCCGGCCTCCAGGGCAAAAGCTCCCTTCCCCTCAGCGTCCTGACTCCTTTCCCCTCCTTCCGCTACCTCCAGCAGTCTCGGAGGAACTGTAGGAGTGAGGTTCAGCCTCCACCTGAAGGGGTGGAGGTTCATCACCGCAGAAACATGGGTGCTTCAGCTCATCCACCGAGGTCACTCGATCGGGTTTTCAGAGATCCCTGCCCCTCGTCCTCCAGGGCGGTCTTATCCAAGGGATCAGATCCCTATAGTCTTCCAGGAGGTACAGGCCCTCCTGTTAAAAGTGGCCATAGTCCCTCAAAACCAACTAGGAAGGGGATTTTACTCCCACTTCTTCCTAGTTCCAAAGAAGACTGGCAATATGAGACTGATCCTGGACCTCAGGATGCTCAACCTCTTCGTCTAGCACAAGAAGTTTTGCATGCTGAAGTTTCAGGGGCTTCTCCTCCTGCTCCAAACAAATTCTTGGCTGTGCTGTCTGGATATGCAGGATGCCTACTTGCATATCCCTATCCTCCCGGCCCACTGTCGCTTTCGCCATTTTACTTTTCAGGAGAACCACTTTCAGTTCCGAGCACTCCGCTTTGGCCTTTCCTCAGCCCCCTGGGTGTTCACCAAGTGTTTAGTGGTGGTTGTGGCTTTTTTTCGCTGTCAGGGCATTTACGCGTTCCCGTACCTGGACGACTGGTTCCTCGCGGCACACTCTCCGAACAGCCTGAAAGAATCTCTTTCACTCGGAGCTTGTTTGCTCTTCTGGGTATCACGGTCAATTTGCTCAAGTCCCAGCTAGTACCATCTCAATGGCTCCAATTCATTGGTGCAGTACTAGACACAGTTCAGAGCAAGTCTTTTCTGCCATCGGATCGAGCCGAGACTCTAGTTTCTCAAGCCACTCTCGTGGCCCAGACTCGGTGGATCCCAGCACATTCTGTGCTTCATCTTTTGGACTGATGGCAACATCCATTCCCACAATCCTTTTGGCCAGACTTCACATAAGGGTCACCCAATGGTCTCTTCGAGTCCAGTGGGATCAGAGGACGGACAACTTGACCCAGATGGTCATGATCTCCAACAGCCTACAGAGAGATCTTCGCTGGTGGCAAGATCTTTGCAACCAGTCTCAGGGAGCCCCTTTCCATTCCCCTATTCCAACCCAGATCCTTACCGCGGACGCCTCAGACCTGGACTGGGGAGCCCATCTGGGGGTTCACAAGACACAAGGGTCTTGGTCCGACCAGGAGCTTCTGCTCCATATCAACGTCCAGGAGACCAGAACAGTTCTGTACACCCTCCAGGCGTTCCAGTCCTTTCTACTACCGGGATCACTTCTTGTCCAGATGGACAACATGTCCACCTTCTGGTACATCAGCAAACAGGGAGGAACTCACTCGTACCCTCTCTGCAGAGAAGCAATGAGGGTTTGGTACTGGGTGATTCAGCACAGCCTTTTCCTGACAACAGTCCACGTTCCAGGCGTAAGCAGTGTCCTGGCGGACAGTCTCAGTCGATCAGTGGCCAGCGGTCGACCAGAGATGGATCTGTTCGCCTCCCCATTCAACGCAAAACTACCCAACTTTTGCTCGCTCGTTCCTGGGCATGGTGCTTTTTGGCGAGATGCACTGTCTCTCTCTTGGATAGGGAGGTTTCTTTACTCTTTTCCTCCCTTTCCCCTCATTCAGAAGGTGTTGGTGAAACTTCAGGAGGAAGGGGCACATTTGATTCTGATCGCTCCTCTCTGGCCACACCAGATCTGGTTCCCTCTCTTACAGCATCTGGCGCTGGAACCTGCGGTTCCCCTGCCATTCTCCCACAACCTCCTGACTTAGGAGCAGGGCACCCTGATGCACCTGAGCCTTCAATCTCTTCACCTTCATGCATGGCACCGGTGGACATAGCGGCCTCCCGCTATGGTGTTTCCACTCAAGTTGCCCATATCCTGGTGGAGGCCAGAAAACCATCTACTAGATCACCTACACCATGAAATGGAAAAGATTCTTGATCTGGGTCCTAGCCAGGAGCTGGGATCCCTTTTCGCGTCCGGCTGCCCAGGTGTTGGAGTACTTCGCACATTTATCAGAGTCAAGCCGTAGCTATTTTTCCATTAAGGTGCATCTCTGTGCGGTGTCGGCCTACCACCTCCTGGTGGAGGGCAAACCTTTGGCTCAACTGGAGGTTACTAAGACTTTTTTTTAAAGGCATCCTCCACTTGGAACCGCCGATCTGGAATCCATGTCCCCCCATGAACCTGAATTTTATGTTGGAAAAACTGACCTTGCCTCCTTTCGAACCAGCCTCTAGCTGTGACTTGCGCTTCCTTTCCTGGAAGACTTTGTTTTTAGTTGCAGTCACAACTTCAGGCATTTATATGTAAGGAACCCTATCTGATTTTCCATAGGGACAGAGTAGTCCTTTGGACCAACCCTTCGTTTCTTCCAAAGCCAGTCTCAGAAACCACTCTCAACCAGAGTGTCGAACTGCCGGTCTATTTTCCACAGCATTCTAATGGGGGAATACTTTCTGCACACTCTTGATGTGCACAGGATTCGGAGGTATTTCACTAACTGGACTAAAGAGGTCAGAAGACAGACCAGCTCTTTGTGGCCTTTGCTCCCCAGTGCCAGGGCAAGGCCATTTCCAAACAGACCATTTCCACATGGTTGGCTAACTGCTTCCACTTCACCTACCAAAAGCACAGGAAATCCTTTCCGGGGGTGGTTAATTGTCACTCCACTAGGAGTGTTGCTACTTCTGCCGCCTTTCTCAGGAATGTGTCCACTGCAGAGATCTGTGCAGCAGCCACGTGGTCGTCTGTCCACACCTTCACTAAGCATTACAGTTTGGACATGGCCTCTATGCGCAGAACTGGTTTGGTCTCGCGGTTCTGCAAGGCCTCCTGTAGTAACTAACAGTTGGCGACTTCTCCTCCTCTTGGAAGTACCTCTGTATTATTTCTTTGGGACTGCTTGGTATTCAGTCCTATATATGAAGACCTACTGCAGGAACCCTCTCAAAGTAAGATATTGCAGTTATGCAAGAACTTACCTTAACAGTAGATCTTCGAGAGAGGTTCCTGCAGTAGGTCTAGTTTCCCACCCACCTTCCTCCTACTCCTGGAACGTTTCCTTCATTTTCATCCTGCCTAGCCCTTGGGTCTAGAGAGGAAGCATGGTTCTAGGAGTCTTCACTCCTGTTTTTTCTATGTACCTTTTTCTAGTCTCTGGTGGAAAAGTACTGGAGGGTGGGCGCAGGACCTCCCCTTTTATAGTCAGGCTGACATCACATCATTTTATGTCAGGGGCGGTTACCGCTGATGATTGCTGTCTACAAGCTTGCCGTTAGAACCTGACGCCAGCAGGCGCAGTCCTATATGTGAAGACCTTCAGTAACCTCTCTCGAAAATCTACTGTTACGGTTAGTTCTTATGTAACTGCAATTTCCGTTGCCTCGGAGTATTCAGATTAGGTTCATGATGTGAGAGAAATTGTACTGGTTTTAATTTATGAACAACAGTTTCTATTTTTTGTGGGGCAAGCCACTACTTTGGGTACCAGTAAAGGTGTCTGTGAAGAAACTTTTGCGATGAGTATGTTACTGAAGCGTTGAGGTGCAGCGCGAGCCAAGGGAAGAAGCAGGTGACGCATGCTCGCTGTTATAACCCGCAGATCATAACGGCAAATTATAACCTGCTCCTTCCCATAGAAAAAACATAAGTCAGTTATTACAGTACAATAACTAATGGGTTGCATTTTTTCCAATTGAAAAAGCCATATATTAAATGCCGTAATACATGTATATGTATTACGGCATTTTGTTAATAACATGGCTCTTTGTGTAAGACTGTCGGCGATACCTCAGAAGAGCAAGTGGTCCGGATCCCTGCTGTGCGCTAAAGTTGACCATTTTTTTTTTTATTTTAAAAATAGCTTCAGTCCCTTCTTGGCGGTGCCCACAAAGGAAGCCACATACACAATCTCGCACTCTCCGGGCTGGATGAGACAGGAGTGTCGACAGCAGCAAGGCCCCCAAGTCGTCCCTCCTACTGCCTGTCTCCAGCGCCCCTCACCAGACAGCATCTCTTGCCTTCTCCTCCTGTAACTTCACCCCAGGCCGGGGCGGTGAGTAGGCGGTAGCACCACTGGCCAGGTGCTGACCGTGTGAAACAAAATAAATAAAAACTTATTTCCGCACTGCAGTCAGCAAAAAAAAAAAACTATATAAAACAAAATATGGGGTGCAGTGTATAAACTTGAATTTACCACGCACCTTTGTTGTTAGATGGCTACTGTAAACCCCTCGGGCTTTGCCCTCAGGGGTTTATGTGCCATCCAGCAACTCGGGTGTGTATTAAGTCCTCATAACACACTGCACTCCATACTTTATCCCATATGTAATTTTATAGAATAGACCCCCCTCAGCTTAGTAAAATGGAATTACCACCATGTTGTTCACAGGTATGCATGTTTTATTATTTGTATTACCTGGTTCAAGAGTAAACCAACAAAATCTAGTGCGTCTTCCCTTAAGTTCTGTGCCAAAAGGCCTGTAATTTTTCGATTTTAAACAGTTCATAGTTCTTAAACGTCAGCTAAGAACTGAATAAACCTAACTACCACTTCATGTCGAGTCCCATATCGGGTCCTACATTATCTTATTAATTTTTATTCATACTTCGCTCGTATGAGTTGAGATTATGCTGTCTCATTCTGTTTCTTTGCGACCACTTCCCCCCAACCTCCTTGGCTTCCCTACCTCACATTTATAATATGGAACCCTAGTGTTGTTCCCCAGTGAGACAGGGAAGCTACAGCTGATAATTTAGGCCAACTCCACACCCCACACTGAAGTGTTGGGCTGTCAGTAATGGACGTTCCCCATTAAGACCATTAGAGACCTTAATTGAAAAATCAAAAGCTTAATGTTTCAACTTGCGGATTACTGATGTTGCGGTAAAGGTAGATGGCGCAGTGGCACCAACCAAGGATGCACCCACAGTGGCGAGTAAAGCAGTTGCAGATGTTGTGGCTGCAGTAAAATAAAACATTGCACATAAGACTGGAACGCCTCATCAACTGGACAAGGGCTGCGAACATTATACTCCAGGGTATGCCTTGAAACACAGAGGGAGACAAGCCCGTACCACCCTTTTCTCTTTCTTTCGGGCAGACATCCAGGTAACCTCCCCCCCCTCAACCGATATACAGCAGTCTTACTGGACCACCCTCTACTGTACCACCAATAGAAAATACTCTATTGACACTGATAGTGATCACCAGCAGCCTAGAAGAAAAAGGGCAGCTGATTCCAGCCGTTGAAGAAAAGGGCACATTGTATTCTTTAATTGTGACACTCCGATATCTCCTTCCAGACCTTAGCTAGGCTACCCAGGTGTGCTACAAGTTTCTCCCCCCCCCCTTGCATCTCTCTAGTTATCCAGCTGGCACCCACCTGCCCTGTCACCCACATCTCTGGGATGTACCTCGCCACTTACACAGGACCATTTTCTGACACGCTAGTGCTACTGTCAGTAGGGCAGCACCTGTGAGGGTGCCAGTGTCATTCTGCTGGCTGAGTTTTTTTCTTCTGGTTTTCGCTGCATGAGCCGAAAGCGTGCAGTGACACACTGGCACACAGAGGAATGCACTGTCAGTTTCTGAGAGTGGGTGTTTCCTTGGCTAAGTATTCTCACTGTGCTGCCACCTTGCTTTGACTAGGTGGCAGGCAAGCAGCGAAACACAGTGCACCCCCCGCCGCCCCTTGGGATGTTTAATCTTCCCTCCCCGGCTAGCCCCTGAATGACCTTGGTCCGTTACCAAACCCTTGTTGCTGACATAGTGAGCGATCAAGCTACCGGGCTGGCCTCTGCCACAAGCCTTATGACTGGATAAGGCTGAGCATGAGGGAGTACCTGGGTAAATCGCTACATACAACTGCCAGCCAAACTGTGGGGAAAGTGTACTTGTTTGGAGAGCCACAAGAGGCAGGAACCTTCAGGGAAAAAAGAGGAGTTTGGAAGTCATACTGCAGATCTGGAGTTGGATTCAGACATGGGAAAATGACTTTATGCCAAACTCTCTTACCTACAGTAACAGTGTTTTATAGTATCTGCCTGTGTTGTTGTTGACACTAAAGGCCTACAAGTTCCTCTTTGCTCAAATGTTTCTAGTTATCAGATGCCTGGAATAAGTTAAGCCATTTAATTGCTCCTATATGGTGAGTATTAATACTTATTATAAAAAGGGTCTGAGAAATGGAGCTTTCTGATTGGCTGCAAACATTCTAATATCCTTATGTTAATCTTTTATTAACATACATGTAGAGCTTTAACCATATGTTGAACAAGGTTTAACACTGTTTAAAAATATGTTTTATTATAATAGCAATAAGGCACTCCCAGGGATTAAGTTAGTGGTTAGTTAATCACCCTCTAGGGGCATGTGGCACTCGGCTACACCTCGTGCCACATTACACCCCTAGAAGGTGATTAACAGACCATTAACATAACCCTTGGTCATGCCTTATTGCTTAACTAAAGATGACCATTTAAGACTTTCAGTGCTTGGGTGAAATGTGAAGGCCGCGCATGGAGATATTTGATGTTTAATGTTCAGCATGCTAATGTCTATCTTACATTCACCTTTTTAGCCCCTTTGATCTCCACAGACTTTTAAAGTGTGAAAAACATTCCAATCTTACTGATAATATGACTTTACTGTTCTTGGGTATGCTTATGTTACAGCTTATTAAAGTCTATTGCACATAATGAAAATAGTCATTTACTAATCGTGATGCAGTAGTACTCAGTGTTCAATGATTTAGACCTGTATTAGCAATCCGAAGTTAGTATGGAATATCAGTTGTAGCTGTGGGACTCATTTATGTGTTAATACCACCACCACGCTCACTCTTGACAGGTGTGCATTTTTAGGCTATAAGAACCGTGGTCTGAAGGTGGTTCTGATACCCTAAGAATGTAAGTGAGACCACTCTTACAACCGTAAGAGAGGTCTTGGAGGTGGTATTAATATATTGCTGCACAAAGGTTGTTAAGGAGCTAATCAGGGCTTGTAGCCTATAGTGCTCCATTATAGGTAATACTTCAAGGTATTTGTTTGACCCAGGAATGCATCACCTCTCTTTAAAAACTGATTTTTTTTCTCATTAATAACTACTTGTGTGAGGAGAGCATTCCATGGATTTACCACATGCTGAGTAAAGAAGTACTGCCTTTTTTTGGGCAGTTTTGAAACGTTTGTCAGTTATTTGAAGTGGATGTCCCGTCAGACTGTGTCTGCATTTTTAAACTCAAATCCCATTTTATTAAACAAAAATTTGTCCTTGACGACATCATGCATAAGTTCGATCAATAATGCGTGAATGACAGTTTTCACTGAATAAGAGTGTCTTGCGAACAGAGAAAAGGAACACTCCAGTTGGTTGGGAGCACTCCCTTGACCTATAATTTACTGTATAAATGGTATCATTTTCTGAATACAGTTTAATTTTCATATAGGTGTCCTGGTCATGTGACTAGCGTCTAGCTTACATTACTTTAAAAATAGTTGTTTCTGCGAGGACTCGATGTGGCAACAGTTGGTGCTTACCGGCGCCAAACCGACCCTGGTTTCTATGCTGGCCATCACCTGGCTGACGCCTGAAAGGCCAGCGCCGTCTCCTTCGCCAGATATGACCAAAACGGTCCGAGCTTGGCTGCCTCTGGCGATCGTAGTGGAACCACCGCCTAAACAGCTGCCGGTCATCGACCAAGGGGTTTCCCCATTGGCTGTCTGTCACTGTCACCACTGACCATCCGCTGAGGGTCAGTGGGGACTCGGGTGGTTGACCACTCTTCAGCGACTCCTCGGAGTCCGAGAGGTCATCCCTGCACTCCCGTCCAGTCGACATAGTCCATGGGAGTCCTCTCGATGGATGAAGGCCCATCTTCCTTCGTGGGGCTTCTCTGCTTGATCTCTGAGTCGATGGATATTGAAATGGAGCCCATCCAGAAGTGGGCTCGTTACCCGTTGACAGAGCCTGCTCAGTGACGGGAAGAGGGGTGCTTCCCTCATGCCTGTCACACCTCCCCTGGGTCCTCCCGTGGGATGCCGGCTCCACCACTTCCTTTCCTCGTGGTCTGCTGTCACCACGGACAGGTGGGTTCTAGAAGTGGTGGGTTGAGGTCTGCCTCTGGAATTTGAGCAGTACCCCCCTTGCTGAGCCTGCGCCCCATGGTAGTACTTTGTTTCTGTAGATACATTGTCAGCTCTCAGAGATGACATAGCCCAACTCCTCTGCATGGAGGCTGTGGTTCCTGTCGCGGATCCTTCGGAACACTCAGGGTTTGTCTTCAGGTACTTCCTGGTGCCAAAACGGGGTGTGGGGTGGCTGGCGCCCCATTCTAGATTTGTATGACCTGACAAGTTCCTCAGGTCATGCACCTTCAGGATGGTAACTCTGTCTCAGATCATACCATCTCTAGAGTAAAACGTGTGGTTTTGCTACCTGGATCTTCCGGTCGCGTTCTTTCACATCCTAGTCCATCAGTCTCATTGAAGGTTCCTCCGCTTTCGAGCAGTGGGAGCTCTCTGAGTTCCAGGCCATGCCATTCAGCCTATCCATGGCCCCCAGGGTCTTCACTAAGTGTATTGCAGTGGTGGCACTTACCTGAGGCCCCGAGGGGTCTGGGTTTATCCCTGCCTGGATGACTGGCTGATCGCAGGTCCCTCCAGGCAGGAGATGGAGCGGTCCAAGGACCTAGTTCTCCAGGCCTGCGTCTCCCTTGGCCTCCTGGTCAATGAGATTAAGTTGGAACTCGTGCCCTCGTAGGTGAACAACTTCATCATTGTGGAGCTCGACTCTTGCAGAGCCAGAGCCTAGCTCTCGGGGGACAGGGTGGAGGCTCTCTTCTGTGCCCAATCATTTTGGGTTTGACAGTTGTGCCCTGCCCAGGGTTTCCTGCACTTGCTGGGTGCATGGCAGCCTGCACCAGCACGGTCCACTGGGCCCACTGGAGAATGTGTTTCCTGCAGTTGGAGCTGGACAGCCAGCGATCTCAGTGCAGGGGTCACTTAGACCAGCTGGTCACTGTGACCCAGCAGGTGTGGGACACCATCCAGTGGTGGTTAGTCCTAGCACATCTGCAGGAAAACATCACATTTGTCTGCCCAGAGCAGACAGTCATCCTGATGACCGATGCCTCTGTCATGGGCTGGGGTGCTCACCTGGGAGACCACAGAATCCATGGGCTCCGGTCCCCTGAGTAGTCCTGATGCCACATTACTTGAGTTCTGGCAGTCCGGCTAGCGCTGACTGCTTTCGCTCCGCACATTCGGAATCAGGTGGTCTAAGTCCAGACAGATAACACCACGACCATGTACTACCTCAACAAACTGGGCGGAATGCATTCCCTGCCCTTGTGAAGGGAAACTCTCTGCATCTGGACCCTCGTGCACAACCTGGAGGCAGATCTCCTAGACAGCCACATGGCAGAAGCCTCCAGTCAGCTGGCAGATGCCCTCAGATGGGTGGGCGAGACGTGTGTTACAAGTGGTCTCTCCATCCAGAGATAGTTCACAGTCTGTTCTCACAGTAGAGCACCGCTGAGGTGGACCTGTTCACCTCCAGGGAGAACACAAAGTTGAGGCTGATCTTACTTCGAGAGGGCTCTCGCAGCAGGTACTCACATATAGGATTAAGCTGCCAGGTGTTGGGACCACACAGAAAACTTCTAGCTAGCAGTGTCGGCGAGAGTACCGCCCCCGATGTCACATGACTGATGGCAGCTTGGCGCTATGTGGGGGGCGGTCCCCACACCCACCCTCCGGTTCTTTCCTGCCGTCGACCTGCGCACATCGGACCTCGCGGAAGAACACTGCTCCTTTAGCTGCTTGGGCTCATGGCTGCGGCCATCCCTTCAGTCCCCTTAGCCAGACTACACACGAGAGTCTTTCAGTGGACCCTCAGAGTGCAGTGGGACCAGAGATCAGATGATCTAAACCCACGAGATCCTAGTGTCAGACCCGATGGCTCGGGACCTTTTGTGGCAAAACCAGGGCAACCTCTCCTGGGGTGTCCCATTCCGCTCAGATAATCTCTCCCAAACCCTGATGATGGATGCCTCAGGCCTGGGATTGGGAGCACACCTGGGAAACCACAGGGTCCTTAGTCCCACAACGAACTGTCCCTTCATATCAGTGTACTCGAGATGAAGGCAGTGTTGAACGCCCTAAAGGCTTTCCAACACCTCATCCAGCTGGGTCATCTCATGATCCAGACAGATAACATGGGCGTAGTCTGGTACACAAACAAACAGGGCGGAACCCGCTCTTATCCCCTTTGTCGGGAAGTGATGAGAATGTGGTATTGGGCAGCCAACCACAACCTTCATTTGATGGCAGTCCACGTGCCATGCATCCAAAACGTCCTGGCAGATACACTCAGCTGCACTCAAGCCAGGGCACATGAGTGGGAGCTCAGACAGTTAGTGGTAGATGACATCTTTGGAAGGTGGGGAAGGCTGCAAATAGACCTGCTCGCCTCCCCACTCAGTGCAAAATTACCAACCTTCTGTTTGTTTGCACCAGGGCATGATGTTTTCTGGTGAGATGAGCTGTCTCTGTGCTGGAGGGGGAGGTTCATGTATGCCTCTTCTCCACTTCCATTGATTTAGAGAGTGCTAATGAAACTCCAGGTAGAAGGAGCATGAATGATTCTCATTGCTCCCTTCTGGCTGAGACAGATATGGTTCTCTCTGCTGCAATAACTGTCAGTGGAACCTCCATTTCCACTGCCGGTCTCTCAAGATCTCTTAACACCGGGACGGGGGACCCTGGTTCATCTAGGTCTCTAGTCCCTTCATCTACAGGCATGGCACCTACTGACATAGCGGTTGCACAATTCAGGGTTTCCCTGAGGGTAGCACAAATTCTGGTGGAGGACAGAAGGCCTTCCACCAGAGCCACTTATGCCATGAAATGGAAAAGGTTTTCCATATGGGCAGACTCGAAGGGAATAGAACCTTTCTCCTGTTCAGTCACACAAGTCTTGGATTACATGCTACGTCTGTACGATCTAGGTCTCAGTTACTCGACTTTGAAAGTCCACTTATCTGCCATTTCTGCCTACCACATTCCTGTGGGAAGCAAGACTCTGGCCCAGCTGGAGGCATCCAAAACCTTCTTAAAGGGGATTTTCCATTTAAAACCACCAGTACGGAGCCCTGCTCCACCCTGGGACTTGAATTTCATACTAGAGAAACTCACTCTGCCTCCTTTCAAGCCGGCAGTGAGTTCTGACATGCGCTACCTTTCCTGGAAAGCGCTCTTTCTAGTGGCCATCACTTCAGCTCAAAGGATTTTGGAGCTTCAGGCCCTAATATGTAAGGTACCTTACTTCATTTTTCAGAGAGACTAGGTAGGTTTACGAACCAATCTGAAGTTTCTACCTAAGGTGGTATCAGAATCCACCTTGAATCAGTCACTTGATTTGCCAGTGTACTACCCTGTGCACTCTAGCTGGGGTGAAGCACTTATGCGCACACTGGATGTACACAGAATTCTTTGGTACTACACGAACAGAACGAAGCCTGTCTGTAAAACTGACCAATTATTTGCTATCTTTGTGCCTAAAAGAGAGGGCGCTGCTGTTTCAAAACAGTGTTTGTCCAAATGGTTGGCAAACTGTATTACCTTCTGTTGCAAGAAGTACAACAAACCCCTTCCTGGGCAGGTCAAAGGACATTCAGATAGAGGCATGGCTGCTTCTGCTGTTTGTTTCAGGAATGTTTTAGCCACAGACATTTGTGCAGCTGCAACTTGAGTTCTGTCTATACCTTTACCAAACATTACAGTTTGGACATTGCTTCAAGGCTCAGATCGGGCTTTGGCCTTGCTGTTCTACAGAGACTCTTATCATGAGTACCCTGTTCATTCTGGCAAACCCATTCCTACCTCCCATGTCTCAGACTTGTCTCAGGTCACTGCTTGGGACTCAGTCCAGTATGTGAGTACCTACTGCAAGAGACCTCTCGAAGTAAGATAGTACACTTACGTAAGAACTTACCATAACAGTAGATCTCCGAGAGAGGCTCTTGCAGTAGGTACTGCTTTCTCTCCCACCTACCCCCTGGGTTTCTTCTATTCTTTCTCCTGTAATTGCTTTTGGCTCCAGGAGCCCACTCATTCTCTCCTGTCACTCCTTTCTAGGTCTCCAGCAGGAGAACTGGAGGGCAGACATGGAGACTGCCGCCTATATAGTGCCACACTAATGTCAGTCGCATGACTTCGGGGGGGGTGGTCCCCCGCTGGACACTGCTAGCTAGAAGTTTTCTGTGTGGTCCTAATGCCTAGCGGTTTAGTCCCATTTGTGAGTACCTACTACAAGAGCCTGTCTCAAAGATCTACTGTTATGGTAAGTTCTTACATAGCTGTACTTTTTATGCCGGCCCCTCAGCAGGAAAGCTGCAAGGTGATGCCTTCTCAAGGCCCTGGATCCCAGGCCTCTTCTGTGCCTTCCCTCTGCTTCCCTTGATCCACAAGGTGCTTCTCAAGGCCAGGAAGGAGAAGACACAGGTGATCCTGGTGGCTCCAGACTGGTCATGCCAGTTCTGCTACCCCAATCTCCTCAGCAGCAGGCTCCTGAGGCGTCTTCCCTTACGCCCAGACCTGCTTTCCATCAGTCAGGGGAAGGTACTCCACCTGGACCTTCAATCCCTGCACCTGACAGTCTGGTTCCTGAGTGGCTAGAGTTCCAGTCTTTGGGTCTCTCCAAAGCTGTCTTCACTGTTGTGGAGGCATCTCAGAAGGAGTTGACTAGGAATTGCTACGCTTTCAAATGGAAGAGATTCTCCATTTGGTGTCAGGGCTTGGGGTTGGACCCTTTGTCCTGTCCAGTGGCTAGGATTCTTGATTATCTTTGGTCCCTCTTTCAGTTTTGCCTTTGGTCGGTGACCCTTAAGGTGCACTTGGCAGCCATTTCTGCTTACTGGGCACAGGCCGGTCAGCAGTTCATGGCACAGGAGAAGGTGGTCTGGCACTTCTTTAAGGGCCTTGACCAAATTTTTCCTCTGGTGCGTGAACCAACACCACCGTGGGACTTGCTGCTGGTTTTGGCAAAGCTCATGGGCAAGCCATTTGAACTGATGCACAGGTGCAATATGTCTTACCTGTCATGGAGGACTACCATCTTGGCGGCTATCATGTCAGCCAGAAGGATCAGTGAGCTCCAGTTGCTTTCGGTGGAGTCTCCTTACCTGGTCTTCCACAAGGACAAGGTTGTCCTGCGCCCCAACCTGAAGTTCCTCCTGAAGGTTGTGTCTGAGTTTCACTGTAACCAGGTAAATAAATCTCCCAGTGTACTTTATTCATGTATGACTTTGGTAACCAGGTAGGTGCACTGATCCCAGGGACTGTTTTCAGGCCCGACCCATGCCACATACAGTGGCACAGAGTAAAACACAAACAATGCATAGAATAGTAGACAGCCTGACAAATAATAAAAGGTCACAATAGTACACAAGATATAAGGTAACAAAATACATAAATCCACATGATACAGTACATAAATCCGATGTGCATAGACATAAAGAGAAAAAAAAAAATATATATATATACACACTGTATATGAAATTGATATACAGCAAGTTGCATAGAGGATAATCAATGTTCCTCAGGAGTAGCATGAAAAGGATAAAGTGGGGCTAGCAGAGGGAAGGAGAGGGGAAGGGGTATGAGAGGAAGGGGAATTGGAGGATTTACAGAGGGGGGGTTGCATAGGCAAGAAACTCTTGCGGTAAGTGTAGGCAGGAAATGAAGAACTACTCAGGGAAGCAGTGGCAACGGGAAGTCTCCAGGAGCCAATCTTTGAGGCAAGATTTGAACTGGCAGTGGGTGTGAAAGGAGAGGAGCTCATCAGGCAGTTTATTCCACAGCATAGGGGCTGCCACTGACAAGGCTCTACCACCCATATTGGTGAATACTCTGGGAACATTCGGAGGAGGAATGCTGTTTGAGTGGAGGCCACAGTGTAAAGTTCGGACCTTGAGGAGTGCTGCAAGGGGAAATTCCTAGCCAGTACAGATGGCAGAATCCACCATGCAGCAAAGGGCAAGGTCAAAGTGGTTTTGCAGCGGAAGCCATTCTAGTGAATTGTAAATTGCACAGTGGTGTATAGTGAAAGGGGCCAGCAAGGTGAAATGACAGGCACTATTGTAGGCAGAAGAGAGTTTGGCCATAAGGGGTGTGGATGTCCTGGCATAGATGGGGAAGCAGTAGTCCAAGATTGGAAGTAGATTCCCCTGGACGATGGCAGGTCGGTCCTCCGAGGTCAGGTATTGTCGGAATCTGTAGGCAGCACCTATTTTTTGGTGAAACCTTCGAACTAATGAGTTGATGTGCTCAGAGAAAGAGAGGGATGAATCGAGTAGAACACCTAGGTATCTGAAAGTATTGACATCTTCAAGGGATTGGCCATCAGGGGAGATGATGTTTGTGGGGGGGGGGGGGTGAGTTTTGGATTTGGACAGAAAGGGCTTGGGTCCGAACATCATAGATTTTGTTTTTTTAAGCATTAACCAGGAGGAGGTTATCAGCAAACCAATTGTGGGCTGCAGCATAGTTTTGAGTTAGAACAGAGGAAATGCGGGCAGGGGATTTATCGCTGTAGAAGAGTCTTCAGTCTGGCTCCTCCCACTCAATCACACCATGGATGCTGAGCACAGGCTCCATACTCTGGACCTGAGGTGAGCGCTCGCTTATTATAAAGAGTGCACGGATCCTGCATTGATCTCTATTAAAGGTTGGAGAGTAGGGAGCCTCCCGGAGGGCTAAGGGCTCATTCCACCCACCATACCACTGCATCGGTGGCTTGGCTGTTTCCAGGGACATCCCTGTCCAGGAAATCTGCAGGGCCGCTACCTGGAAGTCAGCACACACCTTCATTTTCCATTACCACATTGACCTTGAGTCACGCCAGGATGCTGGTTTTGGGGCCTCTGTTCTCTAATCTCTGTTTCTTAGATTGGGGGTGTGTGCCTTGCCTCCCTCCTCCCGGAGAACTGCTAGGAGTCTGCCTATAAGCGTGGATAGAACATCATATCCACATCCCTAGAAACACAGGTTACTCATCTGTAACAGTAGTTCTAAGAGTGTTATATGATGTTCATCCACACTAACCCACCTGACCTCCCCTGGCTTTGGTGCACACAGCTGCTTTCAGGGGGCAGGATCTGGCGTCATGGGGCAGAGCCAAGGGAGTTACCCCCCCGGGGTGGGTGGGAGGAGCCAGCTTGAAGACTTTCCGGCATCAACTTAAAGGGAAAGGACACTGCCTATAAGTGTGGATGAACATCATATACCACTCCTAGAACTACTGCTACAGATGAGTAACCTGTTTTTTGGGGGGGACATGGCCAGCATCAGGAGTGTTCAGACATACTTACCACAGCTTGTGCCACTGAATGGGCTTGAAACAAATTAAAATAGACTTAAAAGCACACATTTACCATACCAGCACCTTGATCTAAAAGACATTGCTTACCAATCGTGCACATTTTTGTTGATAGTGTTTTTCCTATGATCCATAAATTGGAGGAGAAGTTTGATTGGGAAACTGTGTGGCGCGGCATGAGGGCTAAAAAATATTTAATCGAAATAGGGCTCCAAGCAGGCTCCCACTGATTTTAATATGACTGCTGCAGGGAGTAATGAGATAACTTTGCATGCCGCTATGAACACTATGAATGCTTCTTTACAGCTTTTAGAAGGCAAGCTTAATGCATTTACCAACCGACTGCAGACCAGGGAGCAGAGAGTGGAGGCTAACTAAGTGGGGGCTGCCAAGGCAGCAGACACGATAGCTGGGCGCTCTTGGCTATGGTGGAGATTTAGGAGAATTCTTTGCTGAAACTGAGACTTGAACATGCTGAAAACCAATTGCATGAATCCAGTGTGCATATCAGTGATCACCCAGACAATTTTGAGGGATCTAGTGCTCTGCTGGAGACAGTAGTGGCATGGCTGGGAGAGTCATTGGGGTTGCACACTAAAATGCTACACATAGATCTACCATGTATCTCCTCGCAAGATGTTCCTGGACCCTCCTGTCAAAATTATGATCTATGGCTCAGTGGAACGTGGTGTTGCGAGCGGTCAAGAGGACAAGGAAGGTGGAGGTAGATGGTAGCAGAATGAGGTTCTTCTCAGATCTCAAGCTTCTAGACACACCAGTGGCAGGAAGGGTTTGATGGCCCAAAACTACATTTGTGAGAATTGGTGGTGCCTTAGAATATGATTTACTTAACTAAACTCCTTGTGCAGCATGATGGACTTACATATATCAACACAGACCCAAAGGACATACTCAGATTAATAGATTAAATTCGAGAAGAGCGCAGTCAGGAGGAATTCAAGATTACATACTCGGATGGGGAAACTTGAGACTCTTTTCTTACTTTATGCAGCTCAGATGAGGGAACAAAAAATATGTCAGTGTATATATAGTCCATAAATTGTCTGATATGATTGAGTCAGATGTTTTGTATATGACTATTGTTACTGCCATTTCCCTTCTCCCCAGGATGCTCCGTGAGACGAGCAATTTAATATTGTTCCGTGTGCCGTTCCTGGTGAAACTTTTCAATAAATAATCACTTCTCAGTGATATTAATTTTGTATGTATTTGTCAAAGCAACAACAGTACAATTTGGGTGGCAGTATAGTGCAGTGGTTTAAGGCTCTGAGCTGCAAATCTGGAGACGTGGGTTTGAATCCCACAGCCCCCACTTGCATACTGTGTGACCCTGAGCAAGTCACTTAACTTCCCTGTGCTCCCAGGTCGCACCTGTAAACAAGCTTTCAGTTTAGTGTGCCACTCCTGGTTAAATAATTGGATAAAAAATTGGATAATTGAAAAAGAAAAGAATGACTACCAGGGTAGGGTCAGATCTGTTTGAGCAGAAGCCAAGACCTTGCAAGGTAGAAATAATCAAAAATCACTGTATGACTAGTAATAAACTATGGAATGTGCGTTAGTGGATCTGAGCATAGCACAGTCAGGTTGTGTCTGAAAAGGATGCGTTTCGTGATCTGTCTAGATTTGGAGGGAGTGGGCCAGAGCCATCTTTACTCTGAATCAAAAAAAAAATAAGGTTAAAACTAAGCTGTTCTACCTCAGGTATCTTTAACTTACAGTAGTGTGATTCAGTAAAAGGAGCCAAGTCGCTCACTTACTAACTCAAAAAATAAAAAAAGGTGCAATTTTTTTGTTCCCACAGCTGACATGAACTGCTGCTGTTACGTGTCTGAGCTTCGTAACCACCCTTAGCCTTACTTCCTGAATGTGTGCATGCATAATGACTGCCACAACTCCTCATACTGGGGATGGGAACAAGTGAACCTCTGTAGAATACGTAGCTGCAGAAATGATTACCTGATCTAGGTGATGATTTCTGAAACGCCTGTAAATTGAGTCTTAATTTGCTCTGGATTAAAGTTTGTGTTGTGAAATTCCAGCCCCCTTCCCCCAAAAAACAAAAATAATTGGGGCTGGATTTTTCAGAACTAATGATGCATTGAGTTGTGGCATCACTGCAGATATGCCAAAATGTTTGCAGGTGATCTTCAGACAGTTTGATGATTTTGCAACACTTTACCGTAGAAAAATGTTGTGTCTCGTTTTTGATGTGTACCTTGCGGAATTTTCGCCACACTGTTAGACCACCTTTTGCGTGAGCCATCAGTCATGTCACAAGTAGTGCACTTGTGTCAAATGTGCCACAGTTCTTTGAAAATCCGGGCCTAAGGGCACAATCCATGTAAGGTTGCGCACCTGTTGAGGGGTGCCTATGCTAGCTAGTGGTGTATAGTGGTCCCCCTCCTCACATGTGGAGATCTCTGTGCATCCCTAACCCTGGATGGGCTTCCTTTACTCACCCAAATTTGAGCCACTCACAAAGCTGCGAGGATGGCTGGGTTGGGGGTGGGGGTGTGCAAGCGCTCTGTTCTAAGAAGAATCTCTGGTGTGGAAAGGCAGCAGAGGGCACGGAGACTATTAGACCTATGAGGCTGCCGTAGTGGTCACATGCCCCCCCAAATTCCCTATGTTCAGCATGGCACCCCCCCGTCCAACCCATGTCCCTTCCACACTGCATTCGGAGTGCATCTCCTGAGAGCTGGGGGACGTAGAATACCAACATAAGCACCAGCATTCAGAAGTGGGGAAGTGTGCACCACAGGCAAACCCAAGTCGCATGAATCAGTGGTGCCTTTGTGAATCTTGCCCTGATTTGTTTTTTTGCCATAGACTTTTCCAGAAAGGTGTAAGGTACGTGTTTTGGGCAATTAGTAACACTTGTCAACAATGTCTGGTATAGGAAATGGTGCTTCATGTTATCGTCACTCTTTCGGGTTAATGTATATGACTGCTGCTTGATTAAGTGCTATGAATTTTTCTTTTTATTTGTACTAATATGTTCTTACATTTGTATTTTTAAGGTTCCCAATGAGTGGATCATGATGAAGCTCATCTAGGAATTTGCCATAGTATGGCTGCTTCTCGATCTTCACGTGTTACAAGATCAACAGTTGGATTAAATGGTTTGGATGAAAACTTCTGTGGTCGAACTTTGAGAAACCGTAGCATTTCCCACGCTGAGGATTCTTCTCCTGTTCCTCAGCTGAGATCTCGATCACCAAAAAAGAAGCAGGAGTGTATACAGCTACAGAAGGGAACTAACGGTGGGAGAACAACAGACTTGAAACTGCAAAATACTCGGGAATCTTGGGTGAGCCCTAGAAAGAGAGGACTTTCTATTTCAGAAAAGGATAATGCTGAGAAAGAGACTGAAGATAACTGTGAGACGAGAGAAGCAGAACTAATATTACCAGTTTGTACACGAATTAAATGTTCACCTTCTGAGGCTTCGGATTGCTTGGAAGAGGAATTGCCTACCAAAAATGAAAACGAGTCAGTAGAGGGAAAAAACTCATCAGTGGACAATGGCGCAGACTCCCCTGGACTTAAAAGAGCTCGTCGATGTCTTGTATTGGATGATTGTGACAAAGGGGAAGTCAAAAACGTGACTGGCTGTGAGGAAGAACTTCGTAAATCAGTGTTTGTTGACGTGGTTGTAGATCACCAGGCTGTCAATGGGATTGATGAAGATGACTCATCTGCTAAGAACTGTGATGATTGTCAACCTGTTGAAAACACTAAAAATAACAGTGTTGGCTCTTGTATGTCCAAGGAACAGACTGGAATTAAAAATGGCAGTTCAGGTAATGATTGCTCTTCATCAGTCCTCAATGGCAGCAAGGTAGACTCTGTTTCAGAACCAAATGTGCCTTGTACAAATTCACAAGAGCAAACAACGTTCGTAAACCACAAAGCAGAAGATAAATGTATACATGATAAACTGTTAAATAGTGTTTTGATACAAACGGTTTCCTCCACAGAACTCAAGTCATCAATCAGGGAATCCGAGGATAGTGTAGATGTAGTGGGCAATAGTAACTGTATTTCAAAGGATCAGTGTACTGAAAATACTATCGACATCCAGAGTGCTGCTCATGACAACACACACATCTCTGGAGAACCTGAGCCATCTTCTGAGCTGGACTCTTTTCAAGTGGAATCTTTAGCAGAACTTCAAGAGCACAGATATACACTGAGAACTTCACCAAGAAGGGCTAGTTCGAGCAAGGACAGTCCTAAAATTAACTCTCCACCTAGAGAAAATGGTCAGGTTGAGGAGACGAATCTCGGTCTTTGTGAAAGGAATATATCTACAGATGATAATACCAATGAGCTCTCTGAGAAAACTGAAGAAACTTGTCAGACTGAAAAAGCAATTTCAAATGATTCTGGAGAATGTTCAAATGATGGAATAATTGAACAGCCCTCAGGTTCAGGGTTGGTTAGTGGGTGTTTGTCTTCTGCCATACAGAGTGACAGCTTGCAAGCGCAAATTGCAGAAGAGGAAGAGGAAGACCCTGATGTTTATTACTTTGAATCCGATCATGTGGCATTGAAACACAACAAAGAGTATGTGTAATCATGGTAACAGTGAATTCAGAATTGTTTATGTTCAAGGTCTGGTTGAATTTATTGAGCTTCAGATAACTTCACTATTCGCCCAGTGTTACAAAATCTTATTAGTTCATTCTGGAAGCCATTTAACCATTTTAGGAACTGATATTTAAAGAGCAGCTTCCTAGTAGCTTCCTGCCCCAGCCCGTTTGATCCCTTACCGTATCAGTAGCGAGTTGCTCAAGTTTGGCATAAAAATTCCATCTATACAAGAAGTTACATCCCTCGTAATTTTGTAAGTGTGTATACTGGCCAAAAAAAGACCAACTTCTCGGTCTGAAAAACGCGCCTCCACATCAGCTCACGCAGCCGTTTTGTGATGTCACAAAATGAAGGCTGCGTGAGCGCTCATTCAGTTCTATGGGGCTGGTACTTTCAAACATATTTATACCCTTTAGTGCTGGGATTTTAGTATATCAAAGCGATCTATGACTAATAGGGACCCAGTTAGTAAATCGATTGCTTTGATATACTAAAATCTAACACTAAAAGGCTATGAAACATCTCTCACTGTACCGTTTTGTGACATCACAAAACAAGACTACGTGAAGCTGAGCAAAGGCATGTTTTCGGACCAGGAAGTCAGTCTTTTTGGCCACTATACGATGTAAATTACGAGGGATGTAACTTCTTGTATAGATGGAATTTTTATGCCAAACTTGAGCAGCTCGCTACTGATACAGTACGGGATCGAACATGCTGGGGGAGAGTAGCAGAGCCAAAAGTAGGAACCTGCTCTTTAAGGCTCTGGATTAGGTAATTGTTGGAGGAACAAAACATTTTAGTCTTTTTTTTATTTGACTGTATAAGAACATCAGAGTATGACAAAGAAATACTTACAGTTCCTTTAGGCATTTTGAATTGGGCTGCATAAACACTGCTTTATGAAGTGACCAAGTTCTACTTTAGGCTGTGTTTTTTTTTTCACCTACAGTAATGATCAGTGCCAGTTTGAATACTGAAGCAGTAGGTGGTTAGGACATTCAGGACAGGAGCCTCGTAACTCTGCTACAGGGTTATCACATAACTTAATGGAGCTGAATAAAGATCATGTAATAACTTGAAGAAGGATACCCAGATGTAAGGATGAAATTACACTGCAACCTGTTAAATAGACTTCTTATAGCCATTATCATGTATTTTCCAGTGTGCCACCTGGTACCTGCCAATTAAAGCCATATACCCCCAGAGGGACATCTGTATGTCACCAGAGGTATACAGCCTGTATATTGTGGGACCCCCTCAAAAGACCTGCAGTACAAAAAGACAGTTGGGCGCAGCCTTCTGTCTCCACCCCCAGCCTGCAGTAAAAACCATAGTTGGAGGCTGGTTGCAAGCACATAACCCTGCACCCCAAAAAAAAAAACAAATACTCACCAACAGCCTCCATGAATGCTTCAGCTGTCCTTTCAGATGCCATGCTCACCACACTGCTGCAACCTTTATGCTGCTCCACCATATCTGTGACTATGTTCCCAACCACATAATCCATCACCGCCAACACCACACTTTGCTCCTGACACAAGATGGCACTACTGACTGCACACACAAGCCACATGTCACCAAGGAACTAAAGGCCTGAACGCCCAGCACACACTGGCACCCTGCACTACGGAAACACATTAGGGCCAACTCGGCTACACCAGAAGTGGAGTGAAACTAACCCTACATTATGGAAACACAAAAGGCCCAGTTTGTGCAACATAGGGGGTGGCCCTGGTGGTAAGCAGCTGATCACCACAACAGGGCCCACAGGTATGAAATAAGGTACCATCCAATGTGTTATAAAAAATAACTGATGGAAATGTGTGGTGCACTGGGGCACAAACCCATCTGGGGGGGGCTACGGAGATGATTGGGCCACTTGCCTTTGGGCTGGTGACCTAAATTATTTCATTAACGTTCTCAATGGGTGTATTTCACAGTATACCACACGCATTATTTCCCTGTATATGTAATTGTGAGTGAAACTGAGAGTAACCATCCAGATATAGTATGTAATAAGATGGGTAAGTGTGGTGTACAAGGAAATAAATCTATCGATTGGGTTAACCAGATCATAAAGTTACTGGCCCTTTGGGCTTGTGGCTTTACGACTTGATTAGCCCCCTTGACGGGTTTATTACCTTGTATGTAGATTACTGAAAGTTCTTTAAAACCTTTTTAAGCAGAGACCATAAAAACAAATGAAATTGGAAGATGTCTAGTAGCCATCGAGGGCATCCAACCTTACTTGTTAGTGGGCCTGCATTTTCCTTATGTGAAACTGAAGTCTATTTAAATTTTTTACTGAAAAAAAAAAAAACTAACAAAAAGGGAAGGTCGGATGATTTTGTGCTGTTAGTGGCACCACAGCTTTAAAAATGTATAACTTAAGTTTTAGGTTTATGAGATAAATATTTAACTGTTCAGATTTCAGCTGCTTATATTTAAATGTATAACAGTTTTTTTTTTTTTTTAATGTCATCAAGCATTGTGAAAGCATGCAAATGTGCGAGTTTCTGATATCAAAACTGTAAGTTATAGAGACCCTAGTGGCATTTGGGAGCTTTAGCGATAACATGTCAGTGTGTATTTAACATTCTTTCTGTTTAGCTACCCCTTTGTTACTATGCACCTTAGCATTAGAAACAGGATTGTGGCCTTAGAAGTTATCTCAAGTCTGCTTGTCTATATCTGTCATCATAATTCTCTGCTTGGGTCATCATACTTGTTTCCAAAAACAACAGATTGTGATGTCACAAGCGGAGAATTATGATGTCAGGAGTAGACAAGCAGCCAGAGCAGATGAAGTCTTGGGGACAGGGATTCTGTTTTCACGCCAGGATTGGTGGAGGACTACCTTCCTGGGATAGAAGCATAGTTGTATGCACCGCCTTTTGCACTAGTTAGGGTTATATGGTGTGGTTGTGATGTTTATTTTTTTGATTCAGTCCTCCTTTTTGGAATTAAAAAAAAAACAAAAAAAAAACACACACACACACAAAAACCAGGGGTTGTGGGGCCTCTTCCAACTAACAAAAACAAAAAAAAAGCCACAGTCAGTCACAACCTTACCAGCTAACACTAACTAGTGCAGATAGCATAATTTACCATTCTGCACTATTAACGCTGGTCTGTAGACCTCCACCAGTACCTTCATTCTAATATCAATAGTTAACAGGGCTTAAAATCGAGTTTGCTCGCCAGGGTGAATCCCCTGCCCCGTCTTACAGCTGGGGGGAATCCTGAAATCAGTAAATGATCACTAAATTCCAAAAAGAAGTGCATGTTTATATATTTACTATAATACCTGACCTCTGCCTTTTTCTCGCTTCCGCACCTTTTTCCAGTCTAGAGGAGTGCGACTGCAGCAAAAGATGCAAAATAGTGGAAGCAATTAAGGCAGTTGTGATCTAAAGTGCAAAATTGGAGGATTGGTTTTCTGCAGTTTGCCGTTTTTGTTTACTACCACGGCATGACGTGCCTACCTGTGACGTGCTCGAATAGTGGGATGGCTAAAAGCAAATTGCACAGAACCTGAAATTCTCCCCGTACTTTTAAGCCCTTGTTATAAAGTCAAAGTAAATATACAAAACATGAAATATATGAAGAAATGTCTAAAAATTGTTTTTTTCAGTTTCCCACCCGAGATGTAAAGGACTCTTTAAAGAGCTATTACACTGCCTGTAGTTAATATTAACTTCTAAAAATAGTCTGCTGTTAATTTTTGCATCTGAAGTACTTTACCCTTTTGCTAGTTAGATGACATTGCTACCTGACCATAAAGGCTGTATGTAATGTGTGGAGCCAGTACTCTGCCTAGAGGCTGAGGCAGACATAGCTAGCATTATTCCCCTGTGTACCTCATCAACATTGGGAACTCACTTATTGTGGCACCACAACAGACCAAGAAGAGCCTTCTACCTTATTGGTCACTAGTGATTTCACAAGAAGTGCAGTCACAGTGCTGGTGCTTTATGAAGGGGAATTGTACTAGATATGTCAGCTTCTAGGAACGGTGCAGTTCTGTACATCACACCTAAAACAACCTGGTTGAAAACCTAATGAGCAAAATGTAAAAGAAAACTGCTTAAGAAATAAAAAGTTAACAACTGATAAGTTTTCAAATTAACTTACTTTCTGCTGTTATTATTGTTACTAAGCTATAAAGACCGAGAAGGCGGTCATTTCTGAAGGAGTAATAGCTGGCTGAGGGGGAGTGACTGGCCCGAGGTACAGCTTCGGGTGACTTCCCTCCAGGCGGTTGTTAATTCTAGGAAATGACCGGCTTTGAGGTTATTGCAATTATAAGTCTAATCACAATGACAACTTTCGTTTTTACAGTTTTTTTTTTAACTTAATTTTACCATTTGAGTGGTGGTGCATGTGAGCAGTGTAGCAAGAGTACACCTTATGTGTAAGAGATTGTGTCCCACTGCGTCAGTTTGCAGCTGAATTAGTAATTTCTAAGAATTTAATGACTGATCCAGCAGCCAATCAGAAGCATTGCTAGGCTCATTAACATTTAATTAGACTTGCAGCTTTCAGTAAGGTATAACATGGTGTGTTGATGTTTTGGGTATTTTATCACATATTGGGCAGTGTGGCTTGCAAGAAAAGTCAGATCCCTTAACTAGTCAAGAAGTGGTGATATTCTACAACCACTCACACTAGAGTACCTTATTTGGCATTATAAAATGGAACCCACTTTAAAAAAAAAAAAAGTCACCTTTGCTCGGCCTGGTGGCGCTGAGGGTTGAGGCACTGGGCGCCTTACCTCATGCTGTGCCGGCAACCTGGTTAGGAATGACCTTGATGCGTTGGGGTGCAGCGCTGGAGGCGGGAGGAGGCGTGGGATTGAGCAAACTGTCAGGCTGCTCTCTTCTGGGGGTGGTGGGGTGGGTGGTTTCCCTCCGTAGTTCCGTCCTCTCCGGGTGGAGGTCCGGTGGTGGTAACGTAGGTGGACAAGGGCGGCAGTAGAGGTGGGCTTAAGGGGCTGAGCTGGCTTCTGGTGTGCATGCGCGCCTCCATGTGCAAGTACGGCTGTGTGCCGAGGTCCCGGGGAGAAAAACCTACAAAAGCATATAAAAATCTATATTAAAAAAAAAAAAAAAGTCACCTTTTTCTTACTCACCGATAGCACATAAACAGCTGTGAGTCAAGCATTGCAACTTTAAGGTTCTTTAGAATTTAGTTCAAGAATGATTCTTTGATAGTTGCTTTACTGAAAATGTTGTACTTGTTAAATTATTAAGAAAATAAAATGCAGTTTTTGTGCATGTGCAGTACAGTTATTTACAGATTTTCATCTGGATTTTTGAGAAACTTGATGCACGTCAGATTTATGAGTAGGAACCCACTTTCATGGTAAAACTCCAGCTTTGAGCCTCTGTGGTCATGAAAGTGGGGGAAAGAGAAATCTTTGCATTTGAAAAATAAGAAAATGAGTTAGAAGTCAAGTCTGAAAGCTATGTGATCGCTAGTGTTGGGCACAAGGGTGATTCTTTTAGTGATTTTTTTTTTGGTTCAAAATCAATAGTTTTTAAAATATTAATGAAATGTGGCTGTTGCTGACTCATGAATCTGCCTTTGTGACTCACAAACCCACTTTTGTGCAGCTTAGCAGTAATGAAAGTGGGGAAAAAGGCAGCCGTGCATAACAGTGAAAATTTTAATCTATCCTTTTTTACTCTATTTTAGATTACCCGTACTTTTTTATCTTAGTCTTTGGTAACTGGGTAAGGCCCACTAGGCACACATGCCTGTTTTCAGGGGCGACCTGGGAGCACTGGGCGGTTAAGTGACTTGCTCAGAGTCACAGAGTATGCAAGTGGAGGTTGTGAGACTCACTCAGGTCTGGTCTGCTGGATGTACCAAGCTCGTTCACACCTCGTTCCTCTAACCTCTAGACTATACTGCCAGCCCAAACGATGCCCTTCTTTTCCAGTTTGGAGTCTACTTTTGTGCCCCTCCTCCCCCCCCCCACACACACACACACTTTCGAAATAATAAAAGGAGTGTTCCTTTTAATATGGCTTGAACCAAGTTTTCATTGGTATTCTCAGCTGTTTTTGTACACCTGTTGTCCATAAGGTCAGGGAGCAGTGTCTGTTATTTCATTAAAGTTGCAAGAAAAACGATGTTAAACTATTGTTGTTCAAAAACAACAGAGACTAGTGATGAATGCCTGGTCCAAGCCATATTATACGGAGTGCTCCATTTGTTGTTTCAGCTGTTAAAAAAAAAAAAAAGTGGCCACTCAGAAAGCGAGCTACAGGTCTGGTGCAGCAAGCGTAACTATGCAGCTGTTTTGATAGTGGCCCAGTTTGTGGCTTTACACAGTGTTCGTTATGGGGTGTAGAAAAGCTGAAATCTAAAGGTGTCAGTTATGTTTTCCAAAAACAAAGGAAATAAATTGTGAAAAAACTTCTATTATGCATCTATTAGTGCTGGAGGACAAGGGATACACAGTACAGAAATGAAAAATTAGGGTGAAAAGTCCCTGGAATCTCAGCAAATTTGTGGTGTGGTGTTCCTCAGGGTTTGAATGATCATGTGACGCAGTGGAGGCATTACCCTAACATCAGCAGTGTCTTGTTAAAACAGAGTAAAATAGTGACGTGGCAGTGCTTGTATAAAGAGTGCCAGTATTAGGGTAGCGCCAACACTGTGCTGCGTGACTGTTCAAACTTTGAGGAACACCACTCCAGAGATTCGCCAGAGTTCCGGGGACTTTTTTTTTACCCTAGTTCTTGTTCATACTTAGTATGCTGCAGTAAAGCTGTTATTTGCAATATACATTTTAAAAAGGAGAGAATATATTTTTTTATTAAAAAAAAAAAAAGCAACAACTAAACAGATTGTAAGAAAATTTCAAGATTACAGGTCATGTCTTTGTGCTGAGCCGTCACATCAGTTCTTATTTTAATTGGCTACTCGGATTCCAGTATGCAAATGATCCATTATAGAGTAAGCAATAAGACACAATGGGGCGTTTAATTATGGGCACATAATCGCATGCCTAGGTATATATGAGGTGAAGCTGAGAGCCTTTAAATGCAACTGAAAGGCGCTCCTGTTGGCAATAATTATACGTTCTTGAAGCATCTTATTGCACATATAAAAGATTAGATAAGTGTTGCTTTTACTGGGAAGGGGGTGTTTTAACTTTTGTCGGGTGAATGGGTTGACTGTCCTAACTGTATGATTATGTAAGGGATAACACATGCAAGTGTGTCCTGCTGTGCTGAGATAAACTACAGCCTTTGATGTGTTATGAAGGCTGAGTGCCTTCAGCCGTACATCTAGCACTCCACTGTCAGACTCCCTGAAGTGTGTTATTTCTTTTATTTAAATAATCTGAAAAAAATTAAAACTCATATTTACCGAAAAAAGCGGCTGTAAGATCTGAGCTGTACGATTATGCTGAGATAATTGGATACAAAGTGACGGTCCTCAGCCAGTAAGAGTGCTGGATTTTTTTTAACTTTTTTTATTAAGACAACTACATGGTTTGGAATGCTTATATTCTTGTCGCATTCTTTCATCTGTGGTTTCTATTTTATAATATTGCATATTTTTCTTGTGTAGCCCTGTATTGTGCCATGTCTGTGGCCCGGGTCGTGCCTGAAAACGGTCCCCGGAACCACTGTACCCACCCGGTTAATAAGTCAATTAATCTATCACTCAATATGTAAAGCCAATGAATTTCCATTTTCAGAAATGGACAATTCCGTTTGGCAGAATTTTAAAATCCATATATTCCATTTCCCCACAAATTCAGGGCAAGTTTTCATGCTTTATACAATAGTGTGGCTCAAAATGGAGGGGTTTGCACGAAAAGCTGATGCAGAGTGGGGTTGTTTGCATGATAAATTGCTGTAACTAGTGGTTTTTCATGAAAAATTGATGCACAAGTCCTGGTTTAAAAATGACAAATTCAATTTTTTCTGTGCTTTCTGTTGAAAATAGAAAATCATTGGCTGTACAAATGCCTCGGAGAATAATCTAAAATTTTGAAGGTGATAGGAAATAATTTGTACACTGTTAAAGGGCATCCTTTTTTTTCTTGATCAATCTAGTATTCTAATATACTTTATAATTTTTCTGATAAATTAATAATCTAGTCATGTAGTGTCCTCAAATCAACATTGTAGGCCACTCTCCTTAGCATCCATCTACTGATCTTTTTTTTTTTTTGCATATTTCCTAGATATTCTATGAAATCAGTCTTACAGTTCATGCCTGCTGTGGTGTAACTTATGTTTTACATTGTGGTAGTATATTAAGTGAGAGAGAGAAAGCAGTAGCGAGAGCGATTCAGAGTGGTTACTTTGGTAGTAAATATTAAATTACTAATTTAACAAAAAAACAGAATAAATCAGAATATAGGATATGGGAACGTAAGGAAAGCAAGATGAATAAGGGTCTTAGGCTCATCTTGTTCAGCTTCTGACTGCAAGGCGGGGTCAACCAGGGAATATCCCTCACCCCAAGGTGCTGTACCTTAAAAAGTTATTCTTAATGAGGAAGTAGCCCAGGTTTTTTTTGTTTGTTTGTTGTTTTTTACTCCTTTCCTGTACAAGCTCTCCTGGGAGATTTTCAAGAGGCTCACCACCCTCTCTGCGAAGGAATGCCTCCTCCCCTACTTGTCCTTAACCTGTTCCCTCTGAGCCGCAGTGTATTACCCCAGCCATGCTGCCCTGAACCAGGCAGTGTTCCCTGCTCCACGCTGGCATTGCGTTCATAATAATGAAGATGGCTATCATATCCTCCTTCAACCTTCTCTTTTTCAAGGAGGACATCCCCAGTCTGTTCAGCCATTCACTAGAGCTTAAACTTTCCATCCCTTTTATCATTCTGGCAGCCCTCTGCTGCATCCTTTCTTCCGCTGCTGAGTTCACTTATTCTAAGGTGACCAGGTAAGCAATAAGACATGATGGGGTGTGCATTAGACAGTTCTAATGCACGGCTAGGGGGACATAGTGAGGCACGAGGCCACAGGCCGAGTGCATCCAGTCCCTTAGCCGTGCATTACAGCTGTCTAATGCACATCACCGGAGTGGCTTACTGTGCTTATAAAATGGGCCTCTGTATTCTAAATGGGGTTTCTAGTTTTAGCTGTGCATTAGACACTTCTAATGCACAGCTAACAACCAATCAGATTACTTGAAATACTTTGCCCATTTTATAAAGTTGCATACAGTACACCAGACGTGGCATAATCAGTGCCTTTCTGTACAACAGCAGAATTATGTTGCCTTCTCGCCATGCTATGCTTCTTCTTATACAGCCCAGCATTTTATTTGCCCTGCCCCAGTGCTTCTGTATACAGTAGCAACATTTTCAGCTGCCTGTCTTCTGTTATTCCCAGGCCCCTCTCCTGAGGTACTGATGACTGTTGTTTTGTATACAGGCTGCACTCCTGACCCTTGTTCCTAGGACCTAAGTGCAGGACTTTGTATATTTACCTGTTAGCTCAATTTCCCATGGTCTCCGAGTCTCTCTCTCTGCAAAATATTTTCTCCCTTTCCTAGTGAGTCACCCATATGAGATACTCTGTGAATGTTACCACCCTGCTATGCATTCCATGTTCAAGGTCATCAGTAAAGGTGTTAAAATTGGAGGCTCCAGGGACAGCGATAGGCTAGAGACTGTGCAGTGCAGGGTCACCATGATGATCCGGGGCCAGCGGCTGGGAAGCTCCCATGAGTAACGATTTGTGGGCATTAACATGTACATGCTGGAGGTCAGAAGAGAGAGGGGAGACATGATTTAGAGACTTAAAAATTTCTGAAGGGAATTAAGAGTAAACAGTGATGACTTGATCACCAGAACAGTAGTGCAGTAACATGAGGCTCGTTGGTAGAAACTTCATGAGGAACGTGAGAAAGTTCTGCTTCACCGAGAGAGTGGTGGAGTCAAGGAGCACATTATCCAGTGGAAGTGGTGGGGGCAAGGGCTGTAAACGGATGGAACAAGTATAGAGGGCTGATAAATCCAAAAGGGCGAGCTAGGGAGGAGGGGAGGTTAGGGGGATTGTGACAGCGGTATACGGCAGGCATTAGGATTAAAATCCTCTTTAAGATGCTAGGTCAGGGGAATAGGTAGGAATTTCTTTATAGGCAGACAGGATGGATTGTTGGTCTTCCTGTTTATCTGCTGGCAGTGTTTATGTTTCTGTGTTGAATATCAGTGCCAGGGGGCCAGCAGTATCGGCTCTAGGATATTTATATATACTATAAGGAATACAGAAGGGCATCCAGAGAAAGTTTTCCTATCACCTTCAAAAGGAATCGGTGGATTGCCTGTTAAAATAATGTAGAAAACTCCTTATCCACTAATTGAAAAATTCACCCTAAGGTGCCACCCTGTTTCATTTGTGCCAGATTTAAAATTTATATAAATCAGCGAGGCATTCTTGGGTTAAGCAGTGCTTTCTCTTCATGCCGGGTTTTTCCCAGTAATGTCAGTGCTTCCCCAGTTTTAGGAAAGGCTTACTGAACTGGAAGCAGTTTGTTTCCACTTATGTCGGGGGACAGTGCAAATTGTTACTATTTGTTGCTGAGCTGAGGAGGGAGCATCATAATACTGGTTGGGGTTGAGGCAGGAGGATGGGATAAGGTGCTACTCGGGGATGGGGGATGGGAATTCACTTCTTAAAAAGTCTTTTGCTGCTTTTTTTAAAAAAGTACTTTGCACTGCAGATTGTTGGTGAAGTGCATGTGTTGCGCAGAGTCTGGCTTTTCGCTAACAATTCCCCAATGAAGTAAGCCTTCATAACATTCCTAACTGCAAGTCTTTCCTCTACTTCACTATTGGAGTTTTCCTTTTTTTTCAGGCTCTCCAACCAGACTAGAGATGTGCAAAACCTGATCTGATTAAAACGAGCCACCCCGAACTTTGTCAACTTGGCAGGAACAGAGCCTGAGCCAAATCTTCCTGGTTCTGGTTTGACTCAGAAAAGGCTTAGAGCCCCCTCTCCCCGGAAAAAAAAAAAAACAACAACAAAGGAAACAAAAAAAAAAAAAACACAAAAAAAAGCAGTTTCTTTATCCTTCCTCCTCCCGCCCGTTTGCTTATACTTTAAGCATATTTGCCCCTCTTCCTACAGTTACCAGTAGTTGATGGGGTGGGGGGAGTTGCTGATGGGCAGCAACATCAGTAGTCCTTCCATTTTCTTGCATTGCGCCGCTGTGTCAGTAGTTGATTGGAGCGCTGAAGAGTTGTGCACTGTACTAAGGCTTAAAATTGTTGGGGAAGCCGGCCTGGTGGTGCCGAGGGTTGAGGCGCTGGGCGCCACGCCGGCAACCCGGGTTCGGGAACAGACTCTGGTCATTCGGGGGTTGGCTGCGGGAGGTAAGGATTGAGCATCCGGAGGACTGCTCTTCTTCCTCGTGGAGGGGGGTTCGTGCTGTGTGTGTCAGCACAAGGGAGAATCGGCCCGTTTGAGGGTGCTTGGCTGCCTCCGCGGGGAGGTGAAACAGCTGCTGCATTGCTGCAGGTGTGGGGAGAAAATGGAGGAAAATACCGGGACTTGGCAGGACCCATGATGGTCCCGATGTGCTGGAGGATGTACCCGGCGGGGGGGTCTAGCCCCTGCCAGGTCCATGGAGGTGGTGACAAATAATGTCATGATAAAAAAAAAAAAATGGGGGGGGCATTTGCACTATTTTGGGCACCCACCTAGATTAGTCACCCCTTGTGTGAGACAGTCCCTCACAAACAAAAAGCAGGCAGAAAAGCCAAAGATGTTACCTTCTTTGACATTTTGCCACAGAAGCCAGTGAAGATGCGCCCCGGCCCCCGTGCCTTCCTTTCTATTTCCTGGTCCCATGAGATGCAGAAGGGGCCATGAGAAGGAACTGAGCACTAGAACTAGTGCACGTGGAGTGACAAAGGGCAAGAGAAGACAACAGTGGAGCCAGCAGCTGAGGAGATCGACAAAGAATATAGGTACATAGGGCTGCAGCAGGGTGAGAAGACAAACTGTCAGTCTGGCAGGAAACAGCTTGGTGATTGGTGAAAGACGATACTAAAAAAAAAAGTTAATGAAAAAAATCTGCCTGCTACATGGCACTGAATGGTGGGGCACTGCTTGGCAACCTTGGTTCGATCCCCGAGCCTGGGCAGTCATGAGTAGAGGCCTGCAGGGAGGGTGCTGTGGTACACTGCTTGTAAAGCAACACCTGGTGTTGTGCGGGGCCTTGCCACCGTGGGTGACCACACATTGGCTGACTCCGGTTCCAGGGCATCACTGTGGTGCACACCGCTTGGGTGAGGGAAGGGGTCCATTCTGGGAAACAGTGCCTTGTCTCAGCCTGCTGGATGATGACTGCCTGCTAGCACAACACCCCTGCTCCCCCAACCTTGCATGCCTCAGAGGACCCTCCCCAGGAAATGTAACTCCCCTGTCCCAGTCAGGTATAAGCTGGACCCTCTGAGGACACAGGGATAGCCTGGGGAGGTAGGTGGCAGGGAGCAGCAGCGAGGGATGAGACTGGTGGGCAGAATGGAACTGTGAGCAGCCAGAAGGAGTGGCAGGTCAGGTGTGCAGGGAAGGAACAAAAAAAATAAAATCTGTGAAAATCAGCAAAGCAAGTATTGAAGCAGAAGAGCAAAATGAGGAGGGGGCTGCAGCAGTATGAGAGGTCTGGCCTGTTGGTTGTCAGTGGAGGGCTGCAGCGGATATGTGGCAGTTGGTTGTGCGGAAAACAGTTCAGCAGTTGAAACAAGAAAAAGAAAAATTATTTATTTGAAAATTGGTGACCAAGAAAGGCACACTGAGCCATTGCTTGTTGCCAGGTGCGACCAGGGAAGGGGAGCAAAAGATAAAAAAAAAAAAAAGTACATAGCTTAGATAAATACACTGTTACAAGAAGAGTGCAAAATCATAACACATAATGACAACGGAAAGTGTAAAGTTGATCAAATGAAAAAGAAGCAGTTAATCAGTATACCAGGTGTAGGGGGATGGTTAAGAGGAAGGAAAACAGGAGCAAGGGGGAAGGGAAGGAGTCCTAGTTGGTGTTTGAGGGAGGCAGGAGAGACAGTGAAATGAAGGGAAGAAGGAAGTTAGCTCCAGAGCGAGAGGGGAGACAATAGGCGAAGGCTGACCGGCCAGTTGAGGTACAGACGTGGTAAAACAAAGGTGTGATGGTCCCTGAAGCGAAGGAGCAAGTGGCAGAAGGAACAGTGGAGAGGAGCGATGGGGGGGTGTAGGAGGGAAGGGACCCATACCAGTATTTAGATATAAAGGAGACACAGTGCATCTGGTGATGGGATGGAAGAAAAGGAATGGATAGAGACTAGTGAAGTGAGCAGTGATGAGTTCAAGAGGGTTGCAAAGCAACAGAAGGTGTTACAGAAGGAGTCCAGTCTGGCCAGGGAGGTGGAGATGGGCAGACTCATAGACCATGTCCACATCATCAAAGACCGGGAGCACCATTTTGGTGACAAGCTAATGGCAAACCTGTAGGGAAAGACCATCTGTAGTTCAGTACAAGGCGCCAAGTTTTGGATGAAGCTTGGCATCGATGGTGTCTGTGTGGACAGAGAAGTCAAGCTTACTGTCAAGCCACACACCAAGGTACTTGAAGGAAGGAACCACTTCAAGTGGGGAGGTATCCAAGGTGGAGAAAGTGGGCACTGAGGTGAGTTTGGCCAGTTTTTGGCTGGTGCCAAAGGTCATAGATACTGTTTTTTTTTTTTTTTTTTTTTTAGTATTGACCCAAAACTGGTTAGACTGGAACCACTGTAATATGTTGTGCAAGTTTGGAAGGGCCAGAAGTATAGGTAATTGTGTCATCTGCATACCATGTGAGTTTGCACAGGCTGAAGGGAGGTAATTGTGGAAAATGGAGAAGAGTATGAGGCCCGGGATAGAGCCCTGTGGGATTCCAGCCTGGATGGGAAAAGGAGGTGACAGGGCGCTACCTACCTGTACGGCCTGTGGTTAGCCCGTGAAATAAGAACGTAATCAGTCTACGGCAGGAGCTGAGAAGCCAGCCATACCCACTTATTCAGAAGGAAAAGGTTAGACACTTGAGTCAAAGGCTGTAGTTCTATCGATGAAGATGGCTGCTGTGATGTCGCCCTGCTTTATCCCTGAGAGGATATAATCAGTTACACGCAGCAGGGAGGAGACAGTGGAGTGATCTTTCCTGAAATCAGATTGGTAGGAGGAGAGGAAGTTGGAGAGTCTACGGTAGACAAGTTTCTCTTGCAGCTTGGGTAGAGAGAGGAGGAGGGAACTAGGCCGGTAGTTACTGGAGAAGGAAGTCCCCCCCCCCCCGTGTAGGGGTATAACTTTGGCTAGCTTCTGGGTCTGTGGGACCACACTGATGGAGAAGGAGAAATTGAAAAGTTAACTAAAAAGATTTGTGACTGATGTAGGCACAGACTTAAAATGTGATGTGGCAGTGTCACAATACTACGGCAGTCGAATTAATGGAAACACAAAATACTGTGCTAAACTCAGTCCAGTGAGTGAAATTAAGGGGCATTTGGCCAAAAAAGCATAAAACGGATGGAAGCAGAAATTTGTTGGTGTGAAAAGGGCTGACATCTTGCTTTGTTGTGGGGGCTATGAAAAGAGGGAGGGAGGGTCAGGAGGACCTGGTAGCTCTAGAAACAAGACTTTTTAGAAAAAAAAATATATATGTGTAACAGAAACGAGGTGGGAAGAGGGACCTGGGTAACACCAAGAAGTAAGACTTTAAGAGAAAAGAAAAGGGAATATGTAACTGAAACGTGGGTGGGAGGGAGGACCTGTATGGCACCAAGAAACAAAGAAATAAATATAGGTGTAACTTAAACAAGGGTGGGGAGGAGGGGCCTGGTTAACACCAAGAACCACATTTCATTGAGAGGAAACTTAAAGGGGTGGAGAGGCTTGTAATCTAGGGCTGTGTCCCAAAAACTAGATAAAAAAATTAAAAAACAGAATAAAAATCATCGGCACTTGTGTGCCACTTGATCTGTATGGCCGCATCATCATTAATGACCTGGCTGACAAGAAAGCAGGCTAAGGTTTATTTAGCTCAGTATTTTGTGCTTTAATTTATTCAGCTAACTGGTATGACACTAGTCTGTCTTAGTTGTTTAATGATCTGTTGCTTTGCTTATGTTTGAGTTATTTGTCGCATGAAGAAAAGAATAACATTGAAGGTGAATCCCCTAAGCCTCAAAAAAGAAGACAAGAAGACAGAAAGTGTAAGTGCAAACACTTTTTTCCTTCATGAACATCACAAACAGAAAGTTTTTGTTGAAGGAAATCCCCCGAAGTTAGGCCAGCCTCCCTCCCCCAAAGTTTGTGATCCCCGTTGACTCAAAACTGAATTTTAAGCCCTGCTTATGCACGTGTGTTCTTGAAGACAGCAATGAACAATAGAAGCTTGCATATCTCTTCATGGATGAACTTCTGTTGCTTATTACTGTCTGCAAGAATGCATGTGTACAGTATGGAACTCTACAACTGCTGGCATAGTGGCATGCTGCAAGGGAAGGGGGTGGGGTGACTGAGCAGCCTAGAAAACAGACTACTGAGCTGGCTGCCCACCAGGTCCTCTCCCAGTTGACTATTGGCAGTCGGGAGAGTTGGGGATGAAGATACTTCAGTGGCTGTTGCCCCAGAGGTACAGGCAGGCAGGATGTGGGAGGAGAGGGAGGAAGAGAGACTGGCAGGAGGTCAGCTATACATCTCAGTGGGGGGGTTATCCACTAAAGGCAAATTGGGGAGGGAGGTTGCCTAGTAAAGGCAGTGTGGTGTAGTGGTTAGAACAGAGCTGTGATCCAAGAGAACTAGATTTGAATCACACCACTGTCACTTACAGTATGACCCTGAACAATTTAACTGCTATTTGCTTAACCACCATGTAATCGGTATGCTGTTTAAATCTTGCATACCTAATGGCAGCAGTATTCTGTCCCCTCCTTCGCCAGCATCGAAAAGCATTACAGTTTATATAAAATGCACTGCATAAAACCAAACTGCATTTTATTTAACAAATTCTACACTACCACTATCCTACTCATTGCTTTATAAAGCACTTTGGGATATAGTGTGTATGAAAGGTGCTGTGAAAATGACACTGTCCTTTAGGGGTTTGGTTAGGGAGGGAGACTGTTATGAAACTTGCCAGCTGGGAGGGAAGAGAAACTGACAGGATGGCCAAATATGCTGTGGTACAGCCAGGGGAGACCTCTGACATGGAGCTTTTGCTGCATAAAGGGAAAGGCTGGGTTACAGTAAGGGAGGGGAGATTAGCCTTAAAATAAATGGTGTGGGGTGAGGAGATGGGCTAGAATCCAAAATGGGGATTTGGCAAAACCAGCCCCCCTTCCCCAGCTTTGCCCACCTTGGACAGGTAGCTCGCTCAGTGGCTTTTGTTGAGGTGCTGCTTGTCTACAGCAGGGAAAAGGAGAGGGATCTCCGCACCAGGAGCTTCAATTCATGGCTGAAGGAATGGTTCAGAGAGGAACGGGTCAGCTACTGGGCCCACCTTAGAGGATCAGGGCCTATACAGGAGTGATGGCTTGCATCCATCCAGGAGGGGAGCTGTAGTCCTTAGTGGACAGTTTAAATGTTACTTCAGTGAACATTTAAACTAGCTGATTGGGGAGGCAGAAACTACATCTCCCCCCACAGGCTGAAGTAGAGAGTAAGGAGAACCCAAGGGGAGAGGAATTCCCCAGGGTGCAAATTAATAAAGGAAGCAGGGTGGTAGAGATTAAAGGGGGAAGGGAAGCATTAAAAAGGGGGGGGGGAGGTCAAAAAGAAAAAAAGGTGGCAACAAACAGAGTGGAAACAAAGCCTGGAAGGCCATGTGTGCAAATGCTAGAAGTCTAGAAAATAAGAGTTCGGACCTAGAGGCCATCATGGCAGAAGCCAACCTGGATATTGTGGCCTTTACTGAGTCATGGTGCACTGAAAACCCTGAGTGGGACATGACCATACCAGGCTCTGCTCTGTTCAGGAAAGACTGGGTTTGTGGGAGGGAGGGTTGCATTTTGTGAGGGGAATGTCTGTCTCTTCAAGTCACCATCTCGCACACTTCAACATTATGTATCATAGGGTGCTATAGACCTCCTTCTGCCGATCTACAATTGTTACCTCATCTGAGTAATATCATCGAACAACAATCCTCAGAAATAATTATTCTTGGGATCTTAATTTAGACTGGCTGTCTAAAACCGCAGCTTCTCTCGTAGCTTTCTGTGACACCCATGGATTATCGCAACTCATTGTCGAACCAACACAAGTAAATAAAAAGAACGTGGATAACAGCTCCCGGCTAGATGTTATCCTAGTGAATAAACCACATCTCTTCTCCTTTGCCGGCACCTTCTTCAGTGATATCAGTGATCACTCATTTATTGCTTGCATAAGATCAAGCAATAAACCTACTACTTCGCCGAAGTTTGCTGCCAAGAGATCTAGACGGAACTTTGATCTCACTGCCTACATAAACAAACTGAAACACTCCTTGTATTGGCAAGAGTTCTATTTGGCAAAAAACACCCAATCAGCATTGGACATATTCTGCAAAATTATCCAAGACGCCCTAAATAAATATGCACCTATAGTTAAGGTGCGAATAGCAAAAAATGCATGTAGATGGTTCACACATTATTAAAATCTGCATTGACTGAAAGAGATAACCTATGGAAAAAAGCATGCAAAACCCAGTCTGCTGCGGACTGGTGCAAGTTCAAAAGGGCACGAAACTCATGTACTAGAATGGTTAGAGATACAAAAGCTGCATACTATCATTCTGAATTTCTTTCTGCCTCCAAAAGTCCTGCAAAATTTTGGAAAACCATCAAGGACTTGTCTGGTCACACGTCCGGTGGCTTACTACCTGATGAAATTTCCTTAAACAATAACACCATTAGTGACAGACTGGAAGTTCTGGATGCCTTCAATAATCACTTTATGACTGTAGGCTTAGCTCTTCGCATAATTTCATGCGAATTTGATAACGCCTCAGGTGGATAATCAATGTGCAGATCCTAGCGCCACCGATTCAGTCTTCTCCTTAAGGCCCTACTACTCTGAAAGAAGTTAAAGACCTATTGCTAAAACTGGATGTAAAAAAGTGCTGGTGCGGATACCCTCGACCCATATTTTTTGAAGGGGGCCATCCATGTGTTAGCCGTGCCCATAACCCATTTATTTAACCTATCATTAACTCAAGGATCCATTCCTTCAATATGGAAAACAGCGCACATCATACCCCTGTTCACGTCTGGAAATCCCTTGGTGAGAAGTTGGAATTTGTCCCTGTGATCAAAATAATTGCAGACCAATTTCGATTCTCCCGCTCTTGTTAAAATTACTGGAAAAAGTCATAAGTAACCAGCTGAGGCAGTATCTAGAAGCTAATAACCTGCTTAATCCAGTCCATTCAGGGTTTAGAGCTAAACATAGCACCATCACAGCACTTGCCAAAGTGACTAATGACTGGCAAAGAGAGCTAGACAACAGGAATTACATCTGCGCTGTATTCTTGGACCTGAGCAAGGCCTTTTACACTGTCAACCATTCTCTGCTACTCTCTTCCCTGACCTCACTAGGTGCTGATCCATTATCTTTACAGTGGTTCAACAACTACCTCTCTGATCGTTTCCAGCAGGTGAAAGCAGAAGGAGATCTCTCAACTCTCAAACCTCTCCTAAGAGGTGTTCCCCAGGGTTCTATCTTAGGACCGATCTTATTTGCAATATACATCAACAATATTGATGAAAGCATAACTAAGGCCAACATTCATCTGTTTGCAGATGACACAGTTCTTTACGTAAGCCACCTGTCATTACAATCTGCATGTAATGACCTTCAATCTGAGTTCAACCTGCTGCAACACCAACTCCTAAACAAAAAAATATTACTTAACGCCAAGAAAACAAAAGCAATGCTCTTTTCTCCCTCTGCCCAAATGGTAAATTCAGCCCTATCGGATCCTGTGCCACAGATTACTACAATTCTTGGTGAGAAGTTGGAATTTGTCCCTAAATTCAAATACCTGGGAGTATGGCTGGACCATAGGCTCTTCTTTATACAGCATGTTGAAGAATTACTCAAAAAATTACAACAGAGACTTGGGCTGTTCTTTAGGATAGCCCGCTTCTTAACTAGAGATGCCAAACTACAGCTGGTACAATCAACCTTTCTATCCTTGATAGATTATGCTGACATCCTCTACACAGTCATTGTCCCATTTCCTGCCTCACCAGACTTGACACATTATATCATAGAGCTTTGAGGTTCATCACAGGCCTGCCTTATTCCACTCACCACTGCTCCTTATATCAATCAGTGGGGTGGAGTTCTCTTCAATTCAGGCGTGATAAAAGTGCAGCCTTATGGACCCTGAGAGCCATCTCCCAAAAAATGCCCCAATACATTACAGACCGTCTTCCTATAAAAAAAATAGGCAATTACGCCCTGAGAAGTTGCAAATCTCTCCTACTGATGGTTCCCAAAGTTAACTCTTGCTTTGGCAGGGCTGCTATAAGCTTTACACTGTCCTCCTTGTGGAATAAATTGCAAAAAAAAACTGAAACTGAGGTCACCCATTGGCATCTCATCTTTCAAGCTCTTATATTCACGTCTCAGAAATGATCAGTGCAGTTGTTTCCCATGACCATGAATTGTCATCATGCTAACCTGTACCATTTAACCATGAACGAATTACTTCTAGTGCTTGTCTTCTTGGCCCTGGTCTGTCATCATGCTTTCATGTAACACCTTGATGCCTCTGTCCTCCCTTTGATACTGGTCTATCTTCCCGCTTTCTCTGGCCTTCTTTTCACAACTCTATACTGCACTTATCCACAATCTACATGCAGTCATACTATAAAAGTCCTAACTCACCTTTCCCTCTCCCCATAGGCCCCCACCGCTGCATCAGTTCTACCGACCTGTCCTTTGGACTTCACTTCTCACAATGTTTATCCTTTGCTTACATATTACATACCCCTCCTGGTACCCCATCTGCCATTAGTTGGTGGTTCTCCAAGCCACTTTCATGGCTAGTACTAGTGACTGCCCCTGGTAAATGAACTAACTGGTACTTCTATACAGAGAACATGGTTTATATACGGTTGCATGGTTCAATGGTGGACCTGCCCTTATTTGAATCCTCCTCTGTTATGGCTTGCCTTGTCTTCCTTTTATCATTTGACTCCCTATTACTGCACCATTGTGTTTGTGTTTATATACTTATTTACATGTATTTATATGTTTTTATGATGGATGTTACCCGACCCTGTTCTAACCAGGTCCATCTTGTAAAAGAGCTCTGCTCAATGATGTTCGCCTGGATAAAGATTTTGATTGATTGATTGATTGATGCAGGGAACACAGGGAGAGGCAGAGGTACTGTGGGTCACCCTGCAGATGGGTAATGGCACCACTGTTTGCACTGGAGTGATCTACAGACCTCCAGCACAGGGGAAGGTATTAGATAAGGTACCAGTAGAGGCCACTGGCAAGATGGCAGAAAGGGGGGGGGAGGTGAAACATAGAAGTTGTCGGCAGAAAAAGACCCCTTGACCCACCCAGTCTGCCCTGAAAATTGACTACCTTATGTGCCACTGCAGACCCTACTTGACCTGCGGCCTTATCCCCCCCCATGTGTATCCCTTGCATGCTTAAATCCTGCTACTGTTTTGGTACCTACCACCTCCTCTGGTAGTCTGTTCCATGTGTCCACCACTCTTTTCTGTGAAGAAGTGCTTCCTCACATTCCCTCTGAGCCTCCCCCCCTTTCAGCTTCATGTCCTGCCCCCTTGTCTTTGAATATCGCTTTCTGTGCAAAACGACACCCTCCTGCATCTTATTGATGCCTTTGAGGTATTTGAATGTTTCTATCATGTCTCCCCTTTCCCTTCTGTCCTCCAGAAAGCACATATTTGATTCCTAGAGTCTTTCCTCTTAGTGCTTCTGATGTAGGCCATGCACCATTTCGGTTGCCCTCTTCTGTACTGCCGTAACCTGATCTATGTCCTTTTTGAGATGGGGCCTCCAGAACTTTATTTATTTATTTAGTTTTTGTTGACCGGATAAGTGCACTAGACAAATTCTGCCTATTTTCAGGCATGACCTGGGGAAGGGGGATACAGATGAATGCCAACTGACCTTGAACCAGATTAAGCTGTTGATGGTATTTTTGTGAATGGGGGAAATTTGGCCAGGGCACCGGGGAAATTCCCCTACTGTTTTTGAGAAGTGCCATGGGATCTTTAACATCCACCTGAACTACCACCAGAACAGGCAGATAGGACCTCGGTTTAACGTCTCATCCGAAGGACGGCACCTCAGGAGTGCAGCACCCCCTCATGCTGCACTACAGTGTCAGTTTTGGGATAGAACCCACAGCCTTCTGATCTCCTGGCCTCAGAGGTGAGTGTGCTACCTACTGAGCTAGTGACACTTCTAGGACCCCTTGACTGGACTGGACACAGTACTCCAGGTGCTACTGGTGGTGGACTTCAGCCTGCCAGATGTAGATTGGAACCTCTCAGCAGTGGCTTCAGCTAGGAGTAGGGACATCTTGGACTGTCTGCAGAGGGTGTTCCTCAGGCAGCTAGTCAGTGAACCCACTTATGATGGGGCAATACTGGACCTCGTACACACAAACAGGAACAGTATTGCAGATGTCAAGGTGGGAGGCCCAGCCGGCTCAGTGGCACTGAGGGTTGAGGCGCTGGACACCACACCTTGCACCACGCTGGCGTACCCAGGTTCGGGAATGAGCCTGGATCTTCGTGGGTTGGCAGGGATGGGAAAGGATCGAGCATCCTACGGACTGCTCTCCTTCCCCAGGGAGGGGGTATTTCATCAGCCGATGCACTGGTGACCTCTAGCGGAGGCTGGAGGTATCACAGTGTATGGCCGCAAAATGCAGGGGATTGAAGCTGCAGCGGATGTCTTTTGGGGGTGTACGGAAGCATGCACCAGCTGAGCTGGACGTCATTGCATGTCCAAAGCTTTGGGGAGAAAAACCAAGTAAAATCCACCTATTGTGGGTGAGGCGACGGCGATCATCAGTAGCCCAAGGCCACACATCCAGTGTCTGCCTTACCTTCACTCCTCTTCCTGGGGATCCTGGGGCCTCTCCGTGGGGTCTGGAGAGCCCGGAATATTGGAGGACGGTTCAGAAGGGCAGTGGAGCTGCGGAGCTGAGCATGGGAACCTGAGAGATGCCCTGAATGAAGGTAGGGAGCAAACACAGAATCGACAAAAAAAAAAAAAAAAAAAAGTGGGAATCCATTTGGGGACCAGTGATCACTGTTCGGTGTGATTCAGTATAAGGATGGCCGCAGACTCGAACCACATAAGGGTAAGAGTTCTGGATTTCAGGAGGGGCAGATTTATAAAGATGGGTGAATGCCTCAGGGATGACCTGATGGGGATGGGGGTGGTGGCCTGTGTGAGGTGGAGGAACAGTGGGCGAAGCTAAAAGGAGGATAGTAAAGACAACAAACCTCTGCACCAAACAAGTGAGCAAAAGCAAGAGGAACCGCTATGGTTCTCGAAAGAGGTGGCTGAAAAGGTAAAGGGTAGCATTCAGAAGTATAAGGAGATGCTGAGGGAGGAGGATAGGGAGGTGTATCAGAGGATATAGAGGGAAGCAGGGAAAGCAGTAAGGAGCACAAAGGTGCAAACTGAAGAGAGACTAGCCTAGGACGTAATGAAAAAGGACAAGACATTTTGTAGGTATGTAAGTGCAAAGAGGAAGACAGGGTGGACTGTAAGGTTAAAAAAAGGAAGGGGGACTGTGTGGGGGACCAGGAAAAGACAGACATTTGAACAAATACTTTTGTACAGTGTTCACAGGAGAAGGGAAGGGGGCCACAAAAAAGTAACAGAAGCTTTGGAGGGAGGGAGGTTGACACAAGTCCTTTTTTGGAGGAGAAAGTCCCGAAGAGACTGGCTAATCTGAACGTGGACAGAGCAGTGGGGCCAGATGGGGTGCATCCAGGGGTATTGTGGGAGCTCAGGGAAGTACTAACTGCAACTCTTGACAGTTCTATTTAACAGCTAGCTCACTGGAAACCGAAGTGGTTCCGGAGGACTGGAGGAGGGCGGATGTACTCCCACTACACAAAAGTGGTAGCAGGGAGGAGGCTGGCAGTTATAGGCCAGTGAGCCATCACTGCTGAAGGAAAGGACCGTGGAGTATCTTGAATCCAGTGGGTTACAAGACCTGAGGCAGCATTGGTTCACATTTGAGAGGTCATGTCAAATGAATCTGATAGATTTATTTGCTGGGTGACAAAGGATTTAGATCAGGGTGGAGCAGTGGATGTGGCCTACCTAGATTTCAGTAAGGCATTTGACACCATTCCCCATCGGAGACTAATGAGCAAGCTGGGTAGCTTAGGAGTTGGTCCACAGGTAGTAAACTGGATAAGAAATTGGTGAGTGGATATGCGTCAGAAGGTAGTGGTAAGCGGAGTTCACTTAGAGGAAGGGAGGGTGACCAGCGGGGTGCCTCAGGGATCAGTTTAATGTCTTTATAAGTGATATTGCAGAGGAGCTGGAAGGGAGGGTCTGCCTTTTTGCAGATGACACCAAAATCTGCAGTAGGGTGGACACTGCAGGGGAAGGGAAGGTGGAAAGGATGAGCAGAGGCCTGAGAAACCTAGAGGAGTGGACAAGGGTATGGCAGCTGGGTTTCAGTGTGAAAAAGTGCAAAATAAGGCAGTTAGACACAGAAACCCAGGGGTGGAGTGGTATTGATGACCACCAAACAAGAAAAAGACCTGGGGATTATCATATCAGATAAAAACGTAGAATCTGATGGCAGATAAAGACCATATGGTCCACCTAGTCTGCCTGTTTCCCTACTCAGTGTGCTAGCCCAGATCCTATCTGATCTGTGGCTCACCTTCTTTGCCCATCTCCAGGGTATCCTTATGTCTGTCCGATGCTCTCTTGAACCCCGGTATCATTTTTGCCTCCACTACCTCTGCTGGAAGGCTGTTCCACAGATCCACCACCCTTTCTGTGAAAAAGTACTTTCTAACATTACCCCTGAGCCTTCCTTCCTCCCTCGAGCCTCATATCATGTCCCCTTGTCCTTGTGTAATGCTTTCTCTGAAATATGCTTCCCTTCTGTACCCTATTTATACTCCTAAGGTACTTGAATGTCACCTAAAGGTTGACAGCCGGTGCGACAAGACAGTCAGGAGGGCTAGTGGGATGCTGAGGTGTTTAGGGAAGGGTATCGCCAGCAGAAGGAGGCAGGCGGTGTTGCCTTTGTAGAGACTGCTGGTAAGACCTCACCTAGAGTACTGTGTCCAGTTCCTGAGACCACATCTCAGGAACTGGACACAGTGGCCTATGAAACTACCAGATTAAATAAAACAAAACACATCTCTGGAAGGACATAGAGTGGAGGCGGTCCAGAGGAGGGCAACTAAAATGATAAAAGGTCTGCATCAAAAGCCCTATGAGGAGTGACTAAAAGACCTAAATTATGTACACCCTGGAACAAGGGGGGGGTATGATAGAGACCTTTAAATACCTCACGGAGTAAATAAGGTAAAGGAGGGAGGTATTTTTCAGAAGAAAAGGTGCTCAAGAACAACGGACATGCTACGAAGCTGAAAGGGAGTTAGATTCAGGAGAGATGTGAGGAAGTACTTCTTTACAGGAAGAGTGGTGGATTCTTGGAACAGACTTCAGCTGAGGTGGTGGGGGCAAAAACAGTAGTGAGTTTAGAGAATGCATGGGATAAGCACAAGAGAATCGTAGTTAAAAGGAAGAGGGGGAGGGAGAAAAAACTGTAGATCGGGTACAGTCTGCAGTGACAGTGTTAAGAAGGGAGGAATGGGCAGACTGAATGGGCCAAGCAGTTCTTATCTGCTGTTAAATTCTGTGTTTCTGTGTTTCATCTTTACTCCAGACCAATTAGTTCTGTTAAGTCTAAAGGGAATTTATGTAGTCACTTAATTCTGCACTTGTGGCTTAAAAAAAAACAACAAATGTTAACCCCTGAATTCCAGCATGATCCCTGACAGCGTTGGAGGGAGGATGGTGCACAGATGGTCAGTACTACACCACCGAGCCCTGCCAGCAGTGGGAGACACCAAAAAAAGTTTCTGCTTGCATAAAAACCATGAGAACAAAGCAGAGCAGAACTATTTTTTTTTTGTATAATATCAGGTCATTCACTGTTCATATGGCCGCAGTGCTGTGGTATCTGTGCTGCTTTATTCCTGCTCCAGTCGCTGGAGCAGGATCAGTTTGCTATTTACACAGCCCACCCTTGCACCGACGCGGGTTGTGGCGCAGAGGGGCTGTGAATTCTGGGAGCTGGGTGCTTCACCCCGAGATCAGCAGTGGAGGCGCATGAGACAGGAGGCCTTCGACTGGAGCAGCGGATTCACACAGCACTGTAATCTGCTTGCTCTGATGCACATACCCACTCTGGAGCCGCAGCAAAAACAGGCTCCAAAGCACTTCTAGGATGCTTCAGTAAGTGTCCAGACCGCTGGCTTTGCAGCGTGCCGTGGGTTGATGTGCTGTAAAGTCGTCATTGTAAACATACCTTTTGTCACAGATGTTTTCCGGTTAGTAAAATGTAATGTGAATCAAACCACCATTGTTTACCTCAGACTACTGATGAGGAGTAATAACTACTGTTCCCAGCAGAAAGTAGTTCCTCAATTTCCTGCCTTGCAGTGCTGCAGATCCCTACACCCATTATAGCTTTGCATTACAGCTGCACAGGTCACTGTTTGCTATCCCTCGGAGGGAGCAAAATAGTGTAATTCATCTTTTCTGTTTTGACCACACCCACCAACCTGCTGTAGGTCTACTTTAAAGAGGACATGAAATAATTTCTAAATTGCAGCTATTTATAAAGTCATCAGAAATTATATGCATTCCCCTAAGTTATTTGTATTTAACTGTAGCTGAATAAAAAGTGGTACCAAAACTGTCTTTTGCATTGATTTGTTTTTATGGGCAGTATTTTCTTACACTTCTCTTCTTAGAACCAGTAATTTTGGAGTTTTAACTATATCACAGTTTGTGCATAGAACTGTAAGCATAGTTGTGATAGGTCAACAACTCATAATTAGCATTCTGTATACAAACTGTGATATAGTTAAAACTCCAGATCACAGGTTGTATGAAGAGAACTGTAATGGAACGGTGCCCATATAAACAAAACAATGTAAAATGCAGTTTTTATATCACATTTTATTTAGATACAGATACATATGGGTAATTTAGGTGAGTGCATAACATTTATGAAAATAAGAACTTAATAAACAGCTGCCAATTAGAAGGGATTTCCTGTCCCCTTTAAGCTTCACATTTCATTAAGCAGCCTTTAAAATGACTCACCAGTTCAGTGCAGTTCTCCTTTTAATTAGTTTCTGTCTTGGATGAGCAGGCAGGCAGAGGACTAAAAATGTATGTGGCAAGAAAACAGTGATACAGCTGTAACCCCTAGGTGTCGCTGTCCTATGGACTACTACCCCTGCCTGCGTGACTAGGCACAGGTTAAGGGACTTGAGCTCGGTGAATGGGTGCCTCCACCTGGAGGAATGGTTTTGGGGCACCGTAGCTGCTGTTGGTATAGCCCTCCGGGATGCTAGAACCACTCACCAACCCTTCTAGTAGCCTAAACAATTCAGCAATAGAACATTCACATTTACCATATGACAGTAATGATATGCTCACCCTCCTTGCACTTACCACTAGGGCTGGATCTGCTGCATTTGCCCTGGAGACCCCTGGAAAACAAGACCAGTGATGCAACAATACAAAGACAGTACAATATCCCCAACAAGAAGGTACACACTAGCCAGGTTAAACATGAAAAACCACAATTGGATTTATTCAGGGGGATGTGAACGGGTAAATCTAGCAGGTGATTAGCAGATCTGATTAAATACAGGCTGAACAGGTATGCACTGTAAGTCCCTCTGGCACTGTCCCACAACCCTGGGTACCCAGTTATCGAACAGGCTAGCCTGAAGCATTGCCTGGAGTAGGCCCGGTGTTGCAGCTATTGTTGGGGCCCTTAGGAAAGAAAACAGTTAGCATGCACTCAACCCAAATATTTGTAATCCGGAGCGGGATGGCTCAGTCTGTTGCAATAAAACCCAAAACAAGCAAATTAGATGACACACAGTGATTGTAGCTTATGTTGCAGGGAGCTACTCTGTACTCGTGCTACCCAGACCAGGATGCGGGACAGATGAAATGAAGACCTCAGGATGTTGTACTGGATTTCCAGGGGAAGCAGGGCCTACATGACTCACCATGATGGTCACTGCTTGTTCTGTGGTGTTGAGTAGGGGGCCGAATCCTCAAGCGGGTCTTTTGCCAGAAATGTCTCTGAGTCGGGAGCAGTGGCCTAGGCCAAGATGGCAGGGCCCAGGCAGAGCAGGTGGTTCGGATGAAGTCTGTGATGAGTGATGGAACAGCCTGCAGCTGGTGTAGCAGAACTCGGTGTGGGGAACCAGATTGCGACCCACACATTCAGCACATCTATAACACTTTAAAGTAACTTGTCACAGTTTGGATAAAGTCCGTTTACAAATTGCAGTGTCTCTGTGCAAACCTCTCGATTTGGGGCTCATTTTCGGTACCTGGCTGGCCGATCGCTTCTGGAGCAAGTCATCGGTCCACTTGCAGGCGGCAGTAACACACTTTTCTCTTCAGGTCTCGATCCAAATATTCAGAAGAATCTGACTTTCACTCTCAAGGCTATTCTTCACACTGGAAGATGTGACAGGCAGGCCAGCAGAGCCTTCCCGCTGATTCTCCCTTGCTCCTAGCAGGAGCAGCTGCTCGATGGCTCAAGCTGTTCACTCTCCAAACTCTAGCTGTCGACTGACTCACTGCTGCAGGCAGCTCTGGGCTTTCGCAGTAATCCAAAAGTTTTGGTTGGCTGAGGGAACTGTCTGTCACAGAAGGGGTTCCCCCTCCAGGTCCATCTGGGCACCAAACCTTAAAAACTACAATTCCTACAGAATTCAATCTCGCAAGACCTCTGGGGACAGTCTCCATTTTAGGTCCCCCGAGGTTCGATTGATCCAGCTCTGGCAGTCCAGAACCAAGATGGTTGCTCTTATGCAAAAGTTCAAGCTGCAGTGGAAAGCAGGTTAGACAAACTCCTATATTATTATTATTGTTGTCATAATTATTATTATTATTACAGCAGATAAACAACAATCACTTCTCCTAACAGAGCTCCCTCTGCACTAATAGCGACTGCAGAATGGAGCAGAAATAAGGACTGTCTGGCAGGTCGTGAGCCTTAATTACTCGGACCCAGTCCAGACTAATTTTATCACACAGAATAACAACTCTCTTAAAGAGACAGGCACGGAGGCTTAGTAGAGCACTCTCATGCAGACGCAGAACACCACCCTGACAGTGGGTATTAGGAAGACATTTATAGGAACCCCTATTTGTAGGGGGGTTACACAGCTTTGAAGGCGAACTGCAAGCTGTAAAACAAAAAAGTCATAAATGGCAAGTGGGGGGGTTTGTGCTGACCAGTGTAGCTGAGATGCATCAGATTTGCGGTGGACAGAAAAACCTAAGATGTGCTGTTACCTTTACCACACAGCGAATGTTCATAACTACAGTCTCGAGTGTAAAAAAAAAAAAAAAAAAAAAGTTAAATAATGACAACTGTCCAGTTTTAAATCATTCTGTTAAAAACCAAAAACAAAAAACAAAGCACTTCCTTCAGAATCTGAAAGTTTCAAATTTTAAATCGACATTTTTTGTGATGAATGAGTGAGGTATGCGAATACTGTGCTCCCACATTTTTGATATATACAGTTACAGTTTTGAGTAGTCACCCAGAACTGTAAGGTATCCATCACAGGAATATTTATTTTTAGATACTTTAATTGGTTTATGCCCCAAATCTCTGATCGGCTGGCTCCTGTCCTTCCACTGTTGTCACTCCTCATCTCTAGAACTGACCTTTCTGCATGGTTTCTCCATGGACTCTCCCTATGGTGGGGGTCAGAGATGGTGACCAAGCCCTTCTGGATCGCAATTCAGACGCCAAGGGTGCTATCTTGAAATTTAAATGATCTGTCATGCACTGACATATTTACTTGTTGGTTGCAGTCTTTAATTATTTCCTTCTTTGGTACGTGGCTTCCTTTTACCTTGACTAAAATCAGTTCACTTCTGGAGGAAACGGCGTGCTACATTTAGAAGGCAGCATGTCCATTTGTTGGTGCAAGATCAGAAATAGCCATAGTTTCATTTCTGGTCTGGACTCAAATGAGTAAACATACCAAAAACGGAGAACAGTTTAAAAAGGAAAAAAGAAAAAGATTCAAGCAGCAATATTTGTTAGTCTGCAAAACAAAAATGTTATATAGCTTATGGCAAAAGCAAATCAGAATACCAAAGGCACTGAAAGGCACTAAACCATATTGAGCACTGCATGAGAGTAGGGTTTAATTTATATTAGTAAATTGACAAGATTTATTGTGTTTATAAGTATCCCAACAAACTGCAAACAAGAAAACCAAAACCATATACTGCACGTTTTAAAGTAAACTAACAGCACATTTAAGAGTCACATAATTTCGTCACTTCAAGACTAATGGCTACAGCAGACAAATGCAATTAGCACTTAAAATGACCATACCTTATGGCACATCTCGTTTGCATTAAAGGTACTCACTATTAAATACAGAAACTACTTGCAGTCTTGTAAAAACAAACTGTCCCTCCAGTGCAGTACCACATTATTTATATACTGTATATTTAATGCCACTGTTACATATACAGTACTACTACCAGAAATCTTTTCTTAGTAAACAACCAGTACAGTTCTGTCAGCATCTTTACTGGTAACCATCTATATAATTCAGACAACAAACACACTAACTTACATGCAAGACTGTAAATACAAGCACCAGATCATACATATACACACCAGTGAAAGTAACATACAGTGCATAGCATTATATACGTCCCCCTCAGTAAAATTATTAAATAAATGGTCTCTTCGCATTCAACTGAAATTCAAGCAAGTTTATTTATTTGAAAAGTTTCACCAGGAGGCCAGCCTGGTGGGGCTGAGGGTTAATAATAATAATAATTTTTTTATTTATAAGGCGCCTTTCGGATGTCAAGGCGCTGTACATAACAACAGTTAAAACAGTCAACATCATCAAAAATACAGCCAAACCAAACAATTAAAACAATCAATATTCTGGAAATGCAGTTTCCCACAGAAAGGTCTTCAGACCCCTCTTAAAACCCTCCATAGAAGTGCACTCCTGCAACCAACGGCGTAGAGAGTTCCAAAGGGTGGGAGCAACATACGAGAAAGGCCAAGTGCCAGAAGATTTCAAATTCACCCTTGGAACCTCTAGCAACCCCTCGTCGGCTGAGTGGAGAGATCGATCAGGGCGATAGGGAACCAGAAGTTCTTTCAGATAGGCTGGGCCCAGATCATGTAGGGCTTTAAAAGTCAGCAAGCCGACTTTAAAGGTGATCCGCCACCGAATTGGCAGCCAGTGCAGTTCACGCAGCACTGGAGTGATATGACAGGATCTTCTAGAACCCGTCAAAAGCCAGGCTGCAGCGTTCTGCACTAGCTGTAGGCGACGGATTTCAACCCCAGAAAGTCCTAGATAAAGGGAGTTGCAATAATCCAGGCGCAAGGACACGAAGGCATGGACTAAAGTAGGCAGGTCGGCAGACGGAACAAGATGCTGAACCCTGGCAGTGTTCCTAAGATGATAAAAGGAAGTCTTGATGACTGCTGACACCTGTGAATGCAGTGTCAACCTATAGTCAAGAACTACCCCCAGGTTCCACACCTGTTAAGAGGTCGGGAGAGTAACGCCACCAAGAGAAATTCCGGAAGACGCAACATCGCCCGACCCCCCCATCTGTCAGCCCGGGTCCACAACCAGTACCTCAGTCTTATCCGAGTTCAACCTCAGCCAGCTGGAATTCATCCACTCCTGGATTTCTCTTAGACAGCTGTTAAAGACTGAGAGAGCTCCCTCCTGGTCGGGGGCAAAAGAAAGATAGAGCTGGGTATCATCTGCATAACAGTGAAACCTCAGCCTGTACTTCCTTACAATGTCTCCGATGGGTAGCATATACACTGCAAATAACATGGGTGACAATACTGAACCCTGAGGCACCCCACACAACAAAGGGTTGAGGCGCTGGACACCACACCTTGTGCCACGCCAGTGAGCCGGGTTTGAGAGTGAGCTCGGTCCTCCAGGGGTCATCTGGGGGGGAGAGGGAGGGGGGAGGAGTTGGATCGAGCTGCTGCAAGGCAGCTCTCCTTTCTGGGGAGGGATGTGGGGTCTCCCCAGGCTCTTGGCTGCCACCTGATGGAGGCTAGGTGGCAGTGTCAAACCAAGAGGGGAGGAGGGGGCCGTTACCAGAGCCATGGAGGGCATGCGCGCCTCCACGTGCATGCGTGACCGCGATCTGGGGTTCTGGGTAACGGGAGAAAAGGATAAATACCATGGCTCCCCCGTTGCCAAGTAAGGCACAGGGGTAACAGCAGAGTAAAAAGCTTTCTGGAAAAGAAAAGTTTCACCAGTAAAGACACACTGCGCTACAGTAGCTCACTTCCAGGTCCATACTGGGGGATAAGGAAGTGGATACACAATTAAATACAGACAGGAAGAAATTTAAACATAGTGTTGGCCTGAACAAAAAGAATATGATCTTTACAGCAAAACAGTAGAACAGATTACATAACAGTTTAGATTTGAAGACAGTAAAAAAAAAAATCCATATTGTGAAGAATCGGGAGCAATAACCAGTGTACAATATACGCATAAACATATAATTTATATTTTATGTACGATCATAATTACAAATCAGTAAATGGACAAGTGCACATGGCCAAGCAGACCCTGCAGGAAAGACAATAACAGAGGCATAAGCGGATGGAATAGGGCAGCTGGATGGACCAGCCTTCCCTTTCGGGATGCATGAACCCCGCAAAGGGAATGGAAGGTGGGTAGAGGGGATTGGGGAGTTGGGGGGTGGCAATACAAGGAGAACAAGGAGGAGAGGGTGAGGGTAGGAGTGGAATTAGCAAAGTCAGGATAAAGGTTGGGGTGGGATGTCAGGAGCAGTTGCAGGAGTCAGGATAAAGGGTGGGGGTGGTCAGGACTAGTTACAGGAGTCAGGATAAGGGTGGGGTGGGTGGGATGGTCAGGAGCAGTTGCAGGAGTCAGGATAAAGGGTGGGGGCGGGATGGTCAGGAGCAGTTGCAGGAGTCAGGATAAAGGGTGGGGTGGTCAGGACTAGTTACAGGAGTCAGGATAAAGGGTGGGGGTGGTCAGGACTAGTTACAGGAGTCAGGATAAAGGGTGGGGTGGGATGGTCAGGAGCAGTTGCAGGAGTCAAGATAAAGGGTGGGGATGTGGTCAGGACTAGTTACAGGAGTCAGGATAAAGGGTGGGGGTGGTCAGGACTAGTTACAGGAGTCAGGATAAAGGGTGGGGGTGGGGTGGTCAGGACTAGTTACAGGAGTGGGATAAAGGGTGGGGTGGTCAGGACTAGTTACAGGAGTCAGGATAAAGGGTGGGGGTGGTCAGGACTAGTTACAGGAGTCGGGATAAAGGGTGGGGGTGGGATGGTCAGGACTAGTTACAGGAGTCAGGATAAAGGGTGGGGGTGTGGTCAGGAGCAGTTGCAGGAGTCAGGATAAAGGGTGGGGGGTGGTCAGGACTAGTTACAGGAGGGGGATGTGTGAAGATGAGAGGCAGGACAGAGAATTGGTAGACTGGGTAGAACGAATGTTGTCTAAGGGGAGGATAGTCCAAGTATTGGGGAAGTGATAAGAGAAGGCAGTTCTTCCAGAAGCGGAAGACCAGGAGGGGAGGGCAAAAGTCCTATGGGTGTAATTGCAGAGTGAGTAAAAGGGGGTAGGAGAGAGGGAGAGGAGGAAAAAGAGGTAGGGTGGCAGTGAACCAAGCCAGTACATTTCAGTGAGAGAAGCACTCTGTGCAAGACGTCTGGCACTAAGAGAAGGGAAGGAGAGAGAGGTGTAGAGGTCACAGTGGTGTGTGCGGGGTGGACAGTCAAGGGCAAATTGACAAAAGGAGTTGAAGAGAGTATCCAGTTTGGTAAGGGTGGATTTAGGGGCAGAGCTAAAGACTGTCTCCAAAGTCAAAAATAGGGAGAATCATCTTCTGGACAATCTCTTGGCGAGCTGGAAGGGGAAGGCAGCTGCGGTGTCTGTACAGAGCGCTGAGTTTGGGGAGTAGATATGTGTGGATAGTGTCCACGTGACCAGCAAGTGAAGCAAAACTATTAGTTTTACTATGGCACTGCTGCATACCATATTTATTTCAAATACACAGTTTTTGTTATTCCCTAACGTGTGCATGCGTGTATATATGTGTGTATGTGTATATGTATATGTATATATGTGTGTGTGTGTGTGTATGTATATATATATGTGTGTGTGTGTGTGTATATATATGTATATATATATATATATATATATATATATATATATATATATATATATATATACATATATACACACACACCTCTCTGTGAATATTGGGCATGGCCAGCTTGCAGTATGTATAGTCAGAAACCAGACTAACACAAGATCCGCCCAGAATTCTAAAGAGAGCCACTTTGCCAATTTGCGTTAAATCAGACGTGTACCTTTATGGTGTTGTTTGAAAGTCTGAAATCCTCTTCACCTGAGTAAGCTTTTGGTGTGATCACAGTTGGTATCTGCACTGCCTGAAACAAATAACATTTTTAGTGCTACAGAACAGAATACCCCCAAAAGCGGATCAGCCTTTCGTGGCTGTCTTGCTCGCATAGAGTGATCTTAGGTCCCAGTATGTGACATATGTGCCTCACAGCAAAGGGATCGCGTATCTCTGTGCTCACTAGCATCTTTCATAGTTACACTATAGGCAGCAGCTGTGGAGCATAAATTGCACGTTTAATGAAGTGTAATTATAAAACACTTCCCTCTGACATGTGTCTTTGTCTGATTCACGTGCTGTATGCAAAGTATCCAGATTACATAAATGGGCTTGCAATGCTGACAGCCACTGGCTGCAGTGCAGTTATGGAAAATACTAGTGAGCACAGCAATATATGACCTCTTTGCTAATCAGGCACGTACATCGTGCACTGCAACCTGTGGTTGCTCAGTGTGACCAAAACTGCTATGAAATGACGCTCTGCTTGGGGGGGGAGGGGTATTGTATTCTGTAAAAGTGAAAATCACTCTGTTTTAGGCAGTATAGATACTAGCCGTGACATCACCAGATATTTAATCTGGCGGAAAGGATTCCAGACCCGCAAACCACACCGCAAAGGTACACGTTGTCTTTAAGCATTGAGAGTAGTTTCCCACCATTACTGACCTTTCTGTACTATGCAGACAATGAAACAACACTCCCCCATTCGAATTAATTAATCCAAAGGAAACCAATTCAAACTAATAATGAAACAATAACAAAACAAAAAGCTTTGACAAATCCTGGTAATGTGACACGAATCATAAACAAAACCCAGCATATGGTCATTACACAAAATATCCCGGCAGACCCTGTCCAAACACTGTCACTGCTCTGCACACTGTTTTACCCACACAAATCTGTGTACAGTTACTGTCACAAACCAGACTACTAGGCCAGGAATCTCTGCTTTGAAGCAGTGTAATACTTCTCCCTGCGAAAAAACACTGTTAGAGTCTGCCAGTCGGTAAAATATTGAGGAGTGAAATCCCAGCCTTTGCAGTGGACAAGCCCAGAACATATCACTATGCAGAAGTTGGATACCAGATAACAAAACTGAGTCGTCTCTGGGGATCTCACTGGGGCATGTATCCTGCACACACCAAACTGAGGAAAAAAGTCTGACTCTTGACAGTAGCCACCAAACTTCGTTTGGCACCTAAAAACTATTTCTGACATCCTTAGATCTTACTTTGAGTGAGGCTTTTGCAGCAGGCCAGCACTGGCAGGACATAGCCACCAGGCGTCAGGACCACATGAAAACTTTCTAGCTAGCAGTCTACCACGGGGGACTGTCCCATGCTGACGTCACCCTCTGACATCGGTCTAGCCTATAAAGATGGGTGGGCCCCCACATCCTCCCAGTTCTTTCCCGCTGTTGACCTGTGCATGTTGGACCTTAGCGGATGCTGCAGCTAATCGACTGCCATTTCCCGTGCTTGCTGCACTTTTTTAGTTTCTTCAGTGTTAACATTGAATTTTTGGTATTACCGACATCAACTTTGTCTTCTCCACCTGCCTCATCTTCCGACAGCTCCACAAAGTGTGCCTGCAGCAAACAAATTCTTAAAAAGACGGTCACACTGGCCCAGTGGTGTTAGAGGTTGAGGCGCTGCTCGCTACATCTTGCGCCACGCCGGCATTTGAGAACAAGCCTGGGCTGCCAGGGGTAGGCAGGGAGGAGAGAGGATCGAGCGTCCGGAGGACTGCTCTCCTCTCTCTTGGGGGGGGGGACCTGTTGTCCCGCTCGGTGATTGCCCTCTAGCAGCTGGAGGGCAATATGGGCAGGGAGGCATGTACTGATGTCAGTACGTTGGTAGGGAGGGGGGACAGGAGAAAACTGAAAAAGGAGTCTTGCAGGGTTCCAAGATGGCCCAGAGGGCTGACCCGGTGTCTGGATTGGGTCTCTGGGAGGGGAAAAAGCTGGCGCCTTCCTCACTAAGCTCCATTGTGGGGGCAATCCGCGAGAATTTCTGGGATCAGCAAAATGGGGACATGTGGGGACCGGAGAAGTGAGTTCCTCTTTGAGGAGGACCACAGCCCACTGCCAGGGCTCCTAGAGGACTGCTGTCCTCTCTCTCGGGGGGGGGGGGGCACCTGTCGTCTCACTTGTTGATTGCCCTCTGGCGGCGGCTGGAGGGCAATACGGGCAGGGAGCCACATACTGACATCAGTATGTTGGTATGGAGGGTGATGGGAGAAAACTGAAAAAGGAGCCTGGCAGGGTTCCATGAAAGGCCCCAAGGGCCGACCCGGTGTCTGGATTGGGTCTTGGGGAGGCACCTTCCTCCCTAGCCCGCTATGGGGGCAATCTACAGGGGGATTTCTGGGTTCGGTAAGAAGTAGGGCGATGGGGACGGAGTAGGAATTCCTCCGTGAGGAGGACCACAGTACCCTCGCGAGGGCTCCCAGAGGGCAAAAGGAAAAAATTACTCACCTTAGTAATGTTGTTTCTTCTAATGGAGTCTTGCTATATTATGACATATGCAGTTTGACCCAGCCTTCGAACTGCTCCGGAGGTGAAAGAGTTAACTTTCCATGCCAGGCATGGAATCTTGAGTGCAAGCTCGGTTGAGAACTCTGTCTGTTGTTCTTCAAACTCAAACTGTCAGATCTTTTCGAGCAAAACTCACTGAGATTCTGTGTGGAAGCTGTAAACCTACACTAGCCAACTGGCTATTAAAATATTAACACATTTTTTGGTCCCAAAACAAAGACTCAAGTCAGGGGATCCAGAAAATAAAAACACAACACCCAAACACCCCAAAAAGGGGGTGAAAAAACAAGGTGGGCATCTACTAAGTGCCAACACTGCACTGCCCACCCACATCCCAAAAGTAGAGGTTCTGAGAGGGGCAGGCAGGGGGGGAGGTCATAATATAGCAAGACTCCATTAGAAGAAACAACATTACTAAGGTGAGTAATTTTTTCTTCAAACAACATGAAGTCTTGCTATATTATATTATACTCTGAACTCACAACAGTACCTCCATGGAGGAGGATAGAACCTACTTAGGAAATAGGCTCTGAAGCACAGCTGTGCCAAACGAGCATCACTCCTAGCCTGGATGTCCAGGAGTAATGCTTGGTGAAAGTGAACTGTTTTCCAGGTAGCTGCTTGACATATCTCTATGATAGGGATGTCCCTGGCTGCAGCCAGGGACGCAGCTGTACCTCTAGTAGAGTGAGCCCTCAGGCCTGAAGGGAGGACCTTACCCAGTTTTTGATAACAAAATTGGATACAAGAGGCAATCCACCTGGCAATGGATCTTTTAGTGGCAGGTTTCCCTTTACCAACCTCACCATAAGTGAGGAACAGTTGGAGGGAGTCAAACCTGTGACCCTTGGTACGCTCTGTGTAGTAACTAAGGGCTCTCTTCACATCTAAGCTGTGTAGCCTCCTCTCGCCAGAGGAGGAATGGTCAGTGAAGTACACTGGAAGAGATATAAATTGATTAAGGTGGAAATCAGAAACCACCTTAGGCAAGAACTTCCTGTTGGTCCTGAGGACCACTTTATCTCTGTGAAAGGAGATAAAATCAGACTCCACTGACAAAGCTTGTAATTCACTTATGCGTCTGGCAGAAGTGATGGCTACCAGAAACACAGTTTTCCAAGTCAAGTACTTAAGCTCTGCTGAAGACAAGGGCTCAAAGGAGGTTGCATAAGCTGAGCAATGCAAACATTAAGATCCCAGGAGGAGCAGGGTCCCTGAATGGAGGGTTGGTGTGAAGCAATCCCTTGAAAAACTTGGAGAATACAGGGTGAGCAGAAAGAGAAGAGGCTTTCCTGCTGATGAAAAGCAGAGACAGCTGCCAAGTGCACTTTCAGGGTAGCTGGCCTCAGCCCCAAAGTATTTAAGTGGACCATATAATCCAGGACTGTGGGCAGATCAGCAGATTCTGGGAAATATGCTTTCAGAGCACCATATGGAAAACCTTTTCATTTAGAATTATAAGTAGCCCTGGTAGAAGGCTTCCTAGAAGCTTTCAAGATATCAAGTACACCTTGAGAAAGGTGTAGGTCAGCAGACTCTAACTCTTCAAGAGCCAGGCCTTGAGATTGAGGGATTTGAGATTCGGGTACCAAACTCTCCCCTGGGCACAGGTTAACAGATTGTGATTCCTGGGAAGACACAGGGGAAGGTGGACTGCTAAGGACAGAAGGAGTGGATACCAAGGCTGTCTGGCCCAATCTGGAGCAATCAGAATCGTCTTGCAAGGTTGAGATGTGATTTTGACTAGCACCTTGAACAAGAGAGGGAAGCGGGGGAAGGCATAGAGAAACTTCCCTTCCCAGTTGAGAAGGAAGGCATCCAGGGGGACTGAGCCCCACACTGGGGGTCTGCAGCAAAATAGCGGAAGTTGGTGATTGTCTGGGGCTGCAAAAAGATCTGAGGGGTGCCCCACCTGGCAAATACTACCTCCAGTACTAGGGGGTCCAGAGACCATTCGTGATGGCCCTGGGAAATCCTGCTGAGAGCATCTGCCAGGACATTGTCCTTGCCTGGGAGGTGAACTGCCATGAGGGAGGTGTTCAGGGAATAAGCCATAGACCACAACTTCATTGCCTCGGTGCACAAGGCCGAAGACCGAGTGCCCCCTTGCTTGTTGATGTACCACATTGTAGTGGTGGTGTCTGTTCTGACCTGTACCACTTTGTTCTGAACAGATGCAGAAAAAACCTGAAGTGCTAGAAAAACTGCTCTGAGTTCCAACAGATTGATGTGGAGCAGAGATTCCTGAGGGGACCACAATCCCTGGGTGGTGAGGTTGCCCATGTGAGCTCCCCACCCCAAGAGGGACGCATCTGTAGTAAGGGTCAAGGAGTGAGATTGAGGGATGAAAGGAACCCCTTGTCTCAGGTTGCTCTGATCCTGCCACCACTGTAGGGCCGGGATCAGGGTTCGAGTTACTGGGATTAATTTGGTTAGAGGAGCTCTCCTTTGAAACCAGAAGGCTCTCAAATGGAACTGAATGTTCCTCATCTGAAATCTTGCTCCCTGCACTACTGCTGTGGAGGCAGCCATGTGCCCTAGGAGTTGCAGAAAATGCCTTGCTGGTTGAGAGACCTGCAGAGTGAAGGAGGAGGCCAGAGCCACCAGGGTCTTTGCTCTTTCTAGAGGGAGGAAAGCTCTGGCCTGCTTTGTGTCCAGTTCTGCGCCTATGAAAGTGAGTAGCTGAACAGGCTCTAGAACTGACTTTGGGAGATTGAGAAGGAAACCTAGAGATGTAAGCAGCTGCTGGGTAACCTGAAGGTGTAATTTGACTTGGTCTGGAGACTGGCCCACTATGAGCCAGTCGTCCAGGTGAGGAAAGATGGCAATCTTTTGCCTTCTTAAATGAGCAACTGCTACTGCCAGGCATTTTGTGAATACCCTTGGGGCAGAGGTGAGGCCGAAGGGCATTGCTCTGAACTGGTAATGGCCTGAGGGCAGTTCGAATCTGAGATACTTTCGGTGGGAGCTTCTGGTGAGAACATGGAAGTAGGCATCCTTGAGGTCCAGGGATGCTAGCCAGTCCCCTGGCCTTAGAGAGGGTAAAATAATTCCCAGAGTCACCATTTTGAATTTTGGTTTTAAAAGGTGCTTGTTTAGGTATCCTGAGATCCAGGATGGGCCGCCGTTCTCCTGTCTTTTTTGGGGTAAGGAAGTACCTGGAGTACAGTCCTTTGCCCTGTGTAGGGGAGGTACCCTTTCTACAGCTCTGAGAGCCAGGAGGGTTGAGACTTCTGTTTCCAGAGCGAGAGCCTCTGATGGATTTGCAGGTGGAAAGGATCTGGTTCTCATCTTTGGAAATTTTTTGAAGCTGAGAACCAGTCCCTGGCTTACTACTTCCAGGACCCACTTGTCTGATGTTAATAAAGACTCCCAGTCCTGGACAAAGTAAGCCAGCCTGCCCCCTACAGGTAATGGAGAATCGGCCCTGGCCCTCCCATCAGGGTGCCTGTTTGGCAGGGGCTTTAGGCTGAGGGGTGGGAGCAGGCCTGCTCATACCCCGTCTGCCTCTCCCTCTGAAGAACCCCCTCTGGGCATAGGCTGAAGAGGAGGCCTGGGCTTGGTAAAAAGGTCTGCGAAAAGGCCTGCCCCTGCCCCTGGAAAGCTGTCTCTGAGGAGTGGCCTGCCTTTCCTTGGCCTGTGCACTCCTATAAGTGGTCCTATACTCATCCATTTTCTTCATGTAATTCTCTGTCTGCTCCCCAAACAGAGAGTTACCCACAACAGGAAAATCCATGGCCTTAGCCTGGGTATCATGTGACAGGCTAGTACACCTGAGCCAAGCCATTCTGCGAAAAGCCACAGATGTAGCCATGACTCTTGAAGATACATCATTACAGTCCACTGCAGCATGGAATTGCACCTTGGATGCCTCAATACCATCAGCAGCCACCTGCTCCAGCTCCTTGGCAAGCTGGCCGGGAACCTGTTTCGCTAGAGCCATAACAGTATCCCATCTGGATTTATGGTATCTTGCAACATAGGCCATATAATTTGCCTGTCTGAGTCCCAAGGATGCTGCCATGTACTGTTTCTTTGCCATGGCATCAATCCTCCTGGAGTCCTCGTCAGGGGTGTGTGAAGCCAAGGGAATATTTGCTTTATCACAGGCTGCAGCCTGCACTACTCCAACATGGCTGCATTGTTGTGAAAGGAACTCCGTATCAGGGTCTGACAATGTGTACCTTTGTCCATTTTTATCCACAGGAGTTATAGTGTGAGGAACTTTTAAAATTTTATTGTCTGTTTCCTAAAAGATTTATGTAAAGGAATAGACAATTTCCTAGAACTCTGGGATATCCATCATTTCTACATAGTCAGGCTCTTCCTGTTCATCCACAGCTTCTTCCAAAGGGAGCTGGAGGGTTTCAGCCACTTTCTTATAAAACATAAAATGAGAAGGGGACTCAGAAAGCCTAGGGGGAGACACTCTTGAAGGTCTGTCTGGGGAGATGTCCGGTTCAATGGGCACATACAGACTTTCAAAATCACATTCACTCTCTTCATAATCTTCCTCCCCCTCCTCCGGTTCATAAAATTCCTCTATATCATATTCTTGAACCGGTGACACCGCTTACCTGATGGTGCCGGTTCGGTCGGAACCGGGGAAAGCGACTGGACAATTTTGATCGCTTTGGCTATCTCTGCAGCGGTTGGAGAAGGAAATTTTGGCTCCACACCTGCTGATTTTCTAGTCCTTTTTGCTGGGACTGACTCCTCCGAGTCAGCCCTCCGTTGCCAGTCTCGCCCTGGTCAGAGGCACCCCTCCGGTTCGGTTGGCACGAACCGGGCTGTCCCATCGGGTCAGCGGACTTTTGGCCTCTCGTTCTCTGAGCCTGCCAACTCTCTTATCCAGGGTAGCTGCAGGAAATTCTTGCAAATCTGGCAGTCTGCATTGGGTGGTCAAACCCCAGACAATAAACACATGTGGTGTGTGGGTCCAGCCTTGGCAAAGGCTTTCCCACAGACACTACAGTGCTGAAACCCAGTGGGCCCGGTTTTTCTTTTGGGTTTCTCAGACATAGTGCCAGCCTAACCAAAAACTTGCCCGTTTACGGCAATCTGCCAAGCCAAGACACTCTTATCGGTTCCCAACCGTGTCACGGGTCGTAGAAAAAACTGTAATGAAATCCGTTTTTTTTAGAACCGATAAGAACCGGGAACCACACTCTAAATGCAATTTAATAAAGTTCAACAACAACCTGATCGGTTCAAACCGAACCGATAATATCGTTTACAAGTTCCACACAGAAATAATGTAAAACCTATCTATTACTTACGATACCACAGACAGAGCTTGAACCGGACGGTTGTGGTTAAAGTATGAACAAAATGCGGTTTAAAACCCGAGAAATTACCCTTTTTAACCGACAAAATGAACCGAGCAGCAGGAGAAATCTCCGGAGCGACTGTTCAGTGAGGGGGAGTAAAGAATCTGACCATTTGAGTTTGAAGAACAACAGACAGAGTTCTCAACCGAGCTCGCGCTCAAGATTCCATGCCTGGCATGGAAAGTTAACTCTTTCACCTCCGGAGCAGTTCGAAGGCTAGGTCAAACTGCATATGTCATAATATAGCAAGACTTCATGTTGTTTGAAAAATCTATACAGAAAGAAAAAAGAAAAAGACGATCACTCTGCTTGTATCCTGTTCCTAGGCCCCAGCCACGACACCGAAGCCTGCAAGATCTGTCAGAAATTCAACCAGGCCTCTTGGAGACGTCTAAAAATCCTGGAGAGCCATCTCATCAAGCAGAAGCTCATTGTGATGGAAAAGGAGCTGCAGGCCAGGAGCTCTTCGGCTTCACCAGCCCAGTCTTCCGGGGCTTCCTTGCTTCTCAGTCCCAGGAAAAATCTGGCAAGAAGCACAAGCAGCGTGGCAAGGACCGGAACCAGTCTGCTTTCCACTCGCGGTCACCCCATAAACCTTTGATTGCATCAGGGTCATCCTCCCACAGTGGGAGAGGGGGGAGTTGGCCCCTATGGCCCCGCCTGCCCTTACTCCCACAGGGCTGCTGATTCTCCTGCTGCCCACGCTTATCTCTGTTACGGATGACGGCTCCTCGGGGCAGGGGCATGATGCTTAGGTCCATTACTTCCACAGGTTCTCAGTCAGGAGGCTTGTCCGGCATGGGTGCAACTGGTGTCGGCTCCTCTGCCATCACCCTCACCCCGGCCAAGGCACTGCCTGCATCGGTCCACTCTATGGGGTCTGACGCCAGACCTTGGCAGCACCAGCAGCAGGCTACTAGCATTTCCTCTAGCTTGGCATCGATTTTGCTTTCGCCGGAGAGGTCTCCTTCCCCCCAGGCACCTGTCTTTTCCCTTCCCAGTGCCAGCAGATTCTCCTCCCAAGCATCCTCAACCGGTGCCAGCTGGGCTGCTGCCAGTACTGCCTCCACCACAGCCTGCGGGCCCGGCACTTGTATTGCCTCTCTGCAGCCTGTGGGCCCAGTGCCAGTCTTGCCTTTACCACAGCCTGCAGACCTGGCGCCGGTCCCATAGCCAGTGCCTGCTGGCGCTCTGCTGGGGTACCCAATGCTGGCCCCACCACCACCTTCATTACCTGGCACCAGCCTACCCTTATCCACCTGTTTAATTACCATGTGCCGGTGGACTACAACATCCTGTTTTCTGTGTGGTGGTCTTTCATACAGAAGCAGACCCCTGCTCCTCAGGGCCTGCCTCCAGGTTGCCCTAGGTTGCCCACTAGGGATCTTCTGCCCCTGGACCAGGCGTGACTGGGTACCAGTGCTCCCATATGCCAGGGTCCACTGGATCCAGACCCGATGCCAGTGCTGGCACTTGCCAGGATGGACGCCCGCTGGCTGAAAGCAAGCCAGATGAGGTGGTTGAGGATGGATCTGCTTATTCAGAGTCTTCCTCCATCCCAGGGAACTCTTCTGAGGGTGAGGAACCCATTAAGGTGATTCCTAAGTCCCCTCCTGATGATCCATCATTCATGGACATCATGAGGCACATCCAGGCCACCATGGGCTGGGAAGTGGAGGAACAGGACCCGGAGCGGCATTGCCTGGCCATTTATTTGAGGCAGCCAGATGCCCTCCCCGTGGTTGCACCCACCCATTGACTCTTATGAAGATGTCACAAGGCGGGCCTGGAATCATCCCTCCACAACTCTGGTGGTACCTAAGAAAGTGAACAAACTCTACTACGCTGCAGCGGTAAGTCTTTTTTGGGGGTCAGCCCAAAGCTGACTCTGTGGTCATCAGCGCGGCACATGACCACACCAAGAGGCCCAAGTACCTCAGTGCCCTTCCCCCTGACAGGGAATTCAGGCAGCTAGACCATCTGGGCAAGCGAGTTTTTGCGTCCTCCACCCTGGCCATCTGGGCCATTAATTATTTAGCCCACATGGTCCAATACGAGAATGTCCTCTGGGATCAGGCCAGGGAACTGATTCAGGCTTTGCATGATGATCCCTTCAAAACACAGCTCAACCAGATCATCAAGGCAGGCTCTAACACAGGGATTGGCATCCTTCAGGCCACCTACAGTGCTGTGGATGCCTTGGGCAGAGGAGTGGCCACAGGCGTCTGCCTCTGGCGCCACTCCTGGCTTCGAGTGTCTGGCTTTGCCTCTGATGTGTAGGTGTAGTCCAGCATCTTGGATGCCCCCTTTCAGGGCTCCTTCCTATTTGAGTTTTGGGGGGGGGGGGATATGCAGAATATAATTTCCTCCCTTCAGGAGTCTGGCCGTGCCACACCCAGCCTAAGACTGGTCAGCAGCCGCCCTTTCGCCACTCCTCCCACAGTCAGCCTTGCCCACCCGCCAAAGATCAGGGCAAATGCAAAGCGGTGTGAGCCCCATATGCAGCCACTGCCAGAGCCCCTCCAGCGTTCACGGATGCCTTCCTGGTGTACACTCCTACCTCCTGACTCCTAGGCTGACCCCTCCCAGAGAGGGTTCTGGGGGAGGTGGTCAGGGGTCGGTTCTCCCTTCTCCTTGACAGGTCGTGGGGCATTACCCCAGACAACTGGGTACTGCAGATCATAGAACTCAGCCACATACTAGAGCTTCTCAAGTGGCCCCCAGAAAACGCTCCAGGAAACTCATCTTACCCCCTTGCTCATCTACCTGCAAAAAAAGACCATGGCGCACGTCCCTCCGACCCAGTGGGGCAGGAGATTTTACTCCCACTTCTTCCTAGTCCCCCAAAAGACCAGGGCTCTCGATTCATCTTGAATCTGAGTCATCTCAACTTGTACATAGAATACAAATGATTCAGGATGGTCATCCTTCAGGGGTTGTTTCTCCCTCCTGCACCATGGAGACTGACTCTGTTCACTGGACGTGCAGGATGCGTATCTGCATATCAAAATGTTTCCTTCCCATCTGCGCTTCCTCTGCTTCCATTTCTAGGGAATCCATTTTCCATTCCGGGCCCTCCCTTTTGGCCTTTCTTCTGCCTCCAGGGTTTTTATCAAGTGGCTGGTGGTGGTAGCGGCTGCCTTGAGGGGACAAGGCTTTTATGCGTTTCCCTACCTGGACAATTGGCTGTTAGCAGCCCCTTCCAGGGACCATCTTGTCCAGACCCTGGAGTATACCTTCCTCCTCTTCCAGGCCTTGGGTATCATCATCAGTTGGCCGAAGTCCTGCCTGTCTCCTTGCCAGTGCCTCCAGTATATAATGGCAGTTCTGGATACCACCCAGTGCAAGGTCCTCTCGCCCATGGACAGGGCAGAGCGCCTGACAACTCAGGCTCACCTGGTCTCCTCTAGTTGCCAGGTCCCCACCAGGGTCTTCTTGTGATTCCTGGGTTACATGGCCTCAGCCATTGCCACAGTTTCCCTTGTTCACCGTCATGTGCGGATACCTCAGTGGACATTGAGAATTCAGTGGGATCAGCACACGGACGACCTGGACCCAGATGGTCATGGTCTCCGATCCGGTCAAAAGAATCCTGTCGTGGTGGCTACAGCCGGCCAGCCAGCTTCGAGTTGATGGGGGTCCTTTCATATCTCGGCCCCTCGTGAGATTCTCACTATGGACACCTTGGTTCTCCATTGGGGAGCCCATTTGGATGCTCACTAGACTCAAGGCACTTGGACAGAAGTGGAACAGGGTCTCCACATCAGTGTTCTGGAGATGCAAGTGGTTCTGTATGCTCTGCAGGCTTTCCAGCAGACTCATCTACTCCCTGGTCCACTGTGGATGCAGATGGACAACATCTGCAAGAGCCTTATTTGGTTTTTCACAGACACAGGGCGTCTTTGTGTACTAATCCTAAGTTTCTTCCCAAGGTGGTGTCGGGGTTTACTTTGAGCCAATCCATCCACCTTCCGGTTTATTATTCTGAGTATTGTAATCTGGAGGAGGCTTTGCTTCATACTTTGGATGTACATAGAATCTTGCTTTATTATATGCACCGGAGAAAGACTTCAAGGAAGTCTGATCAGTTGTGTTTCATTTGCTTCAGAGAGAGAGAGAGCGCTCTGGTTTCCAAACTGTGTTTGTCTAAGTGGTTAGCCAGTTGCTTTGTTTATTGCTACTGTAAGTACAAGGACCTTCCAGGAGTGGTTATTGGTCATTCCACCAGGGGTATGTCCGCCTCCATGGCTTGTTTCAGAAATGTTTCTGCTACGGACATTTGTGCAGCTGCCACCTGGAGTTCTGTCCACAACTTCACCAAGCATTACAGTCTGGACATTGCTTTCAGGCGCAGGGCCAGTTTTGGCCTCCCTATTCTGCAGGACCTTCTCTCATAGACCATTGACTACTGTCTAACCTCTTCCTGGTGCTGCTTCCTTTTTACTGCCAGAACTGCTTGGGACTCAGTCCTGCCAGTGTTGGCTTGCTGCAAGAACCTTCCTTGAAGAAAGACAGTACAGTTATATAAGAACTTACCATAATAGTAGACCTTCAAGAGGAGTTCTTGCAGCAGGCCCCGATTTTCCCTCCTTCCTTCCCTCTCCCTTCTTTCTCTCTTCTGTTTCCTCTTCCATTCGCATGGGTTCTCTGTTTCCCTTTTCGGCTCTCAGGAACCTCCTTGGTTTCTTCTTTCGCTGCCCGCTTCCGGTCTCCGGCAGGAGAACTGAGGAGGGTGGGGGGGACCCGCCTGCCTTTATATGATAGGCTGACATCAGAGGGTGGTGTTGACAGTGGGTGGTCCCCCCTTGCTAGACTGCTAGCTACAACGTTTCCGTGTGGTCCTGGTGGCTAAGTCCTACCGGTGTTGGCCTGCTGCAAGAGCTCCTCTCGAAGATCTACTGTTACAGTAAGTTCTTATGTAACTGTAGTATTCATCCTCAACGTATTTTAATTTTTTTCAGCTATTTTTAAAACGGCTTTTTTTTTTTTGTACTTGCTATTTATCCTCCCTCTGCTTCTTGGAGCCCCAAACCATCGGGAGTCACCTATGGTGTCTGACCCTCTCTCCACCTACCTGAGCCTGTGGTGAACCTCCATGGAGCCGTGGCTATACCCACCAGACGGGTACGAGATGGGGCCAGTACACCCTAAAGTCTTCCTTGTTGTCATCTGGCACCCAGGCAGGCAGGAGTTATGGGGGTCTGCACCGGGCTCTCTGTCTCCATGGTGCCCCGAGAGCTGATTTTCCCTGTTCTGGGGGTGTGACGTGCACCCAAATGTCAAGGCGCAACCGCCAACGTCCGTCATGCCCCAATCCCTCGGAATGTCTCTGTCACTTGCTGTGCCTCCGGCTTCTGCCAGAGGTCAGGCAAGTACCGAGCCTTAACCCCCCTCCCTCCCTGGTGAAGACAAGCATTCCTCTGTATGCTTGAGCCTCCTCTCTCTCCCTCCCCACCCCTGCCGGCCCTCCTTCTCCCGGATGCGTTCCCGAACCCGGGTCTACAGCATTGCAAGCAGTAGCGCTACCGCTGCGCCGGTGGGCCAGCTATTCAAATCTGCTTTTGTAGCTAATTTTGTAGTTACTCAGGTCATAAACTGTGACTGCCACTAGCAGTTTTCAAAAATCTCTTCTAGTCAGGTTAACTGTTGAATGCATGTACTAGATTCATTCTCTGGGGGTATTAGGATGGTGTTACCTCAGATGGTAAACAGGACAGCACTGTACCAAGATATTTAATTTTTTCATTGCGGGCTTGGCACAGGAACTTTTAAACACTTCAAAATCCCATATCTTAGTGAAAACAAAAAAGAAAAAATAGATATATTGAAGTTTTTCCCAGAAAAACATTATTGCTGAAAACAAAGAACCCTAAAAACTCATCTGTGGCACCAAACATTTGGCGACTGATTGGCTGTTTTTATTTTAATTTTATAAGTTTGTGTGTCCTAAGTTGCTGTAATTTGTGCAATATGTCGTTTGTTTTTAAACCTGTTCGGCGCCTTGGTTTTGGAAAGGCACCATAAAAATAAAGTTTTATTATTATTATTCATGGTGACCAACAGATAGCGATGCTTTAAATAGTAAAATAATTGATTTCTTGTCTCATACTTTAGTGAAATTTCTAGTGTAATTTGAAATGCTGAATTAGCAGTTTGGCTGCTGGGATTGAATTGAGAGCACAGCATTTAAAATCATGTTGATGGATTTTTCACTTTGTAATTGCATCTGGCTCTTGCTTCATACATGTGACATGTGAGTGTGAAACGTCTTAGCTTGTTCCAGGCTCTGAGACCTACTGTTGTGTAGGTAGGAAAATATAAATACTTTATTCAAAGCTAGTGTTGACAGAGGCGTGTCTCTTGGTTATTCACGATTATCAGCTGTAATTCCTCAATGTTCCAGAACTGCTCAGCTTCAAAATTAGAGAACTCAGAAGTGACACTCATGATAAGTCGAGAGACATCTCTGAGTCACCATCTACTTATATTTTAGGTTATTTACTCTTGAGTGCTGTTGTTGCCAGAGTGGCAGGAACTACTGCAAGACACGCTGTAGGACGCTGCTTTCTTTTTTTGTTTCATAGGACTTTTTTATCCACGCTGCCATCTGCCTGGTCCTTGGGCCTGTGAGCATACTCTCCCATGGCAGCCCCCCGAGCCATCTTCTGCTCATGGGACTTGAGGGAGCTGCCAGCTGTAATCCCGACAGTACCAGGGTTTTGTTCCAGATTTCTTCCCTCCTACAACCCTGCACTCACATGGGGGCACTACCAGCCTTTCTGGTGGCCTAGGACACCACCACTACAAAAGGCGTACTCCATCCTTTATGACTAAGTCACCCAGACATTGAGTCTCTCATTTGTCAGTCTACACTGCTGCCTTTCTCTAACCCCGGTATAAAGTCAGGATTACTGGCTAGGAGCACCCGTAGTGTATTGTCAGAGGCTCTTATCTGGCTTTGCACATGCCTACCCAGATGTGTAGTGTATGTTCAAATAATGGATTCTTGTTTGGGAGCTGGTTATATTTCGAGCATCCCCCCCACTGCCAGATACGTTTGTGGAAGGTATGGGCTGCCCTGCCTCAAGGTCTGTCATTTAGGGCTTGTCAGTCTATACTATCCAGACCTGTATATATCTTGTCTGTGTAGCCGAGTGATTGTGCTGGATGTCAGGGAATTTCAGGCCCCCCCCCCCGGCTGTGTGGCCCTGTTAAGCCTATGAGGCTTGTCCTATGCCTTCTCTCCCCAATTAGAATTTCAAGTTGTTTCTAGCATTTGCTTATCCGCTCTTAAGTCCCAGATCCAGCATTTGCATAGGATACAGAACGTTGGGGAGAATCGTCATCTTGTTTAGGTTCAGATGACCCAACCACAATGTGGGCTAGCTGTGCCATCTCTCTAGATATGCCAGAAGGTTTATAATTAAGGGCATGCAGTCCGTCTATAGATAGACTTAATGACTGCCTTAAGTAGGTAATATGGTCTTTGCCAACAGCGAATGGGTTTGCAATGTAGAAACCTGTGTGCAGGCTGTCTATACTCCCATGAGACAGGATTTATGGTGATTAATTTTGTAGCCCGAAAAATAAGAAAAGTCCATTAGTGTGCTTTGAAGTGCTGGGGTAGATCTTTCTGGCTCAGTTACATAAAGCAAGATATCATCTGTATACAAGGTGATCTTATGGGATTTTTCTGATGTAGAGACGTTCCCTGTTATGTCTGCTTGAGACTGAATTAAACTAGCAGGTGTTCATTGGTCAGTGTGAACAGAAGCAGGGCAAGGGGGCACTCCTGCTTAGTTCCCCTTTTCAAGGAAAAAGGATTCAAGGGTTGTCCATTTACCAGTACAGTATTCTAGCTGTGGGCTCCACATACAGTAATTTGGCTATTTCTATAAAGGGTTGCCTGAGACCAAACATACAGGTTACTCACCTGTAACAGGAGTTCTAGGAATGGTATATGTTGTTCATCCACACTTTCTGGCAGGTATCCTTGCCGCTTTAAATCTTGCCAGAAGGTCTTCAAGCTGGCTCCTCCCACCCACCCAGGTGGTAAAACTCTCGGCTCCGCCCAAGCGCCAGATCTGGCCACTGGAAACTCAGGTTGTCTTGTCGAAGCAGAGGAGGTCGGGTGGGTGAGTAATGGATGAACAACATATACCATTCCTAGAACTCCTGTTACAGGTGAGTAGCCTGTATTTCTAGGGACATGGATATGTTGTTCATCCACACTTTCTGGCAGACTCTAGCAGTTCTCTGGGAGGAGGAGGCAAAACACACACACCCCTACTTAGGGAATGAGACGGAGAACCGAGGCCCCAAAACCAGCATCTGGGCGTGACTCAAGGTCGATGTGGTAGTGGGTTATGAAGGTATGTGCCGACTTCCAAGTAGCAGCCCTGCAGATATCCTGGATAGGGACGTCCCTGGAAGCAGCTACCGATGCAGTGATATGGTGAGTAGAATGAGCTCTTATCCCTCTGGGAGGCTCCATGCCCGCCAACCTATAGCAGAGATCTATGCAGGAGGTGACCCACCTGCTTATTGGCTGCAGGTCTGCCAGGTGCGGCTTCAGCATAGGTGACAAACAGCTGGCGAACCTCTCCCCGAACTTCAGCCATGCGCTCCTTATAGTAAGCTATCGCCCTTCTAGGGTCCAGAGTATGGAGCCTATATTCGGCCTCCGAGGTGTGATTGGGGTAGAACACCGGCAGAGTCAACACCTGGTTAAGGTGAAACTCCGACACCACCTTCGGAAGGAATTTCGGGTGGGGGCGCAGGACAACCTTGTCCCTGTGGAAGACCAGGTAAGGAAACTCTATGGAAAGCGCCTGGAGCTCTCCCATCCTTCTGGCTGACGTGATAGCCACCAAGAAGGCGATCTTCCACGACAGGTGAGAGATGTCACACCTGTGCATTGGTTCGAATGGCTTGCCCATGAGCTTTGCCAATACCAGCAGTAGATCCCACGGAGGTGGAAGTTCTCGCACCAGAGGGGAAATGTGATCAAGGCCTTTGAAAAAGCACCAGGCCACCTTCTCCTGCGCCACCGACTGCTTCCCGACCTGCGCCCGGTAAGCAGAGATGGCTGCCAGGTGCACCTTAAGGGTCGTCGACCTAAGCCCTTGCTGAGAAAGGGACCACAGGTAGTCCAAGATGCTTGCCAAGGGACAGGAGGAAGGGTCCAGGCCCTTGGCCTGACACCAAATGGAGAATCTCTTCCATTTGAAGGCATAGCATTTTCTGGTCGACTCCTTATGGGACGCCTCAACTACATTGAGGACCTCGTCGGAAAGACCCAAGGCCTGGAACTCTAGCCGCTCAGGAACCAGGCCGTCAGGTGCAGGGATTGAAGGTTTGGATAGAACACCTTCCCCTGATTGACTGATAGCAGGTCCGGGCGAGCTGGAAGCTGCCTCGGGAGCCTGGAGCTGAGGCTGAGGAGATCTGGATACCACCATTGGCGGGGCCAGTCTGGGGCTACCAGAATCACCTGCGCCTTGTCCCTCCTCACCTTGAGAAGCACCTTGTGGATCAAGGGAAATGGGGGAAAGGCATAGAAGAGGCGTGTGGTCCACGGCCTCGAGAAGGCATCCCCCTGCAGCGAGCCCTGCTGAGGGGGGCGGGCATGAAACAGCCTCAGCTCCGCATTCTCCCTGGAGGCAAACAGGTCCACCTGAGGTGTGCCCCAGTGGGAGAACAGATCTTGTACTACCTCCGGCAGGAGAGACCACTCGTGGGACACAGCCCCTATCCGGCTTAGGGCATCGGCCAGGGTGTTGGAGGCTCCTGCCACATGGATGGCTAGGAGATCCGCCTCCAGGCTGCACACGAGTGACCAAACGTGGAGAGCTTCCTTTCACAGAGGCATGGAGCACGTCCCACCCTGGCGGTTTAGGTAGTACATGGTCGTGGTATTGTCCGTCTGGACCTGAACCACTTGACCCCGTAGAAATGGAGCAAAGGCGGTGAGGGCTAGACTAACCGCCCGAAGCTCCAGCAGGTTGATATGGCATCAGGACTCCCGAGGGGACCAGAGGCCGTGCGCTCTGTGCTCCCCCAGATGGGCACCCCAACCCATCAGAGGCGCATCGGTTGATAGAGAGACCGTCTGCTCGGGGCGGACAAACGGGATGCCCTCCTGCAAATGAGCTGGAACGGTCCACGACTGGAGAGCGTTCCACATCCCCTGGGTCACCGTCACTAGCTGGTCCAATGGATCGCAGCGTTGTGACCACTGGTTGGCCAGTCCCCACTGAAGGGACGATGTGCCAGCGGGCCCAACGGACCACGCTGGTGCAGGCCGCCATGAGACCCAGGAGGCGCAGGAAGTCCCGGGCAGGACGCGATTGCCCAACCAGAAATGATTGGGCAGAGGAGGAAAGAACCTCAGCCCTGTCCGCTGGGAGCCATGCTCTGGCTCGAAGAGAGTCGAGCTCTGCCCCAATGAAAAGAATCACCTGCTTCAGTCTGAGTTCCGACTTGGCCTCGTTGATGAGAAGATCGATCTGAGAGCAAACCTGGAGGGCCAGATCTCTGGACCGCTCCACCTCTTGTCTGGAGGGGGCTGCTGTCAGACAGTCGTCCAGGTAAGGGTACACCCGGACCCCTCAGTGCCGCAGGAATGCTGTCACCACTGCCATGCATTTGGTGAAGACCCTGGGAGCAAGAGAAAGGCCGAAGGGCATGGCTCGGAACTCATAAAGGGATCCCTCCGCTCGAAAGCGAAGGAATCTCTGGTGAGACGGACGGATAGGGACGTGAAAGAACGCGTCCTGTAGGTCCAGAGAACAGAACCACGCGCCACGTTCCAGGGATGGTATTATCTGAGCCAGAGTGACCATCCTGAAGGTTCGAGACCTTAGGAACTTGTTTAGGTCGTGCAGGTCGAGAATGGGGCTCCAGCCCCCCGTCCGTTTTGGGACCAGGAAGTACCTGGACACAAACCCCGGGTCTGAGGGAGGGTCTGCCACCTCTCTGGTCACCTCTTTCTCGAGGAGCAGAGCGATGTCGGCTCGGCGAGAGCCGACAGGCTGGCTGCGACCCTGAGGCCTAGGCGGCAGCTCGGAAGGGCGGGGCCTGCTCGAACTCCAGAGGCAGGCCCTTTCCTACCACTTCCAGCACCCACTGGTCTGTGGTGATAGTGGACCAGGCGGAAAGGAAGTGGCGGAGCTGTCCCCATGGGGAACCTGGGGTGGAGTGACGAGGTTGGGGGTGACGCCCCTCAACCCGTCACTGGGCAGGCTTGAAGGAGGGACCGGCCGAGGGACCTCCTGGCCCTTTACCTCCCTGCTTCCTGGAAGAGGAAGCCGCAGGCTTGGGTTTGGGATGCCAAGTGCGAGCCTGCTGGTCCTGATGCTGCTGGACCGGACGTGCCGTGGGCGCAGATGGACGAAAGGGCTTGGGTTGCGGTCTGCGGCCCTTGTCCCTCTGGGCGGATGAGACCGAGTCCAGAGTGGCATTGGACTTTTCGATCCTCTGGAGGTGACCTTCCACTCCAGGGCCAAAGAGGTCGGTCCCCAAGAAGGGGACATCTGCCAACTTGTGCTGGGTATCCGCTGTGAAGGTGGATATCCTCAGCCATGCCCGACGGCGCATAGCCACTGCGGCCGCGATTGACCTGGTACAAGAGTCGCCGATGTCCAGAGCAATCTGAAGTTGCTGCTTGGCCACTGCCCTGCCCTGGTCCCGCACCTGCTTGACCGTGATCTGCAGGTCAGCCGGGAGATGAGGGACTACCTCGTCCAGGGAGCCCAACAGGGCGTGAGAAAAGTGTGCCATCAGCAGGGCCGAGCTGGCCTGACGAAGGCCAAGGGAGGACGCAGCGTAGAGTTTGCGCCCGGCGTAGTCCAACTTCTTGGACTCCTTGTCGGGAGGCTTGTCCACGTCCCTGGCGCTTCCGGCGTGCCGGAAGACACTGTCGGTAACCAACCCCTCGGCTGAGGGGTGTTCCGAAAACCCGGACAGGGAACTGGTAGGGACGGCGAACTTCCTCGCCATCCTGGCCGAAGGCGCAGGGCAGGAAGCAGAACGCTGCAGAGCTCCAAGGCCACCGGAAAGGCCTCCGTGGGAGAATCCTCTCGGTCCAATATCTCCGTTAGGGGATACTTGGCCTGCTTGGAAATGGGCTCGAGCTGCATCCTGGTGGACTCCGCGATGAGCCTAAGCAAACCCATGAAGGACGATGGGCTATCGTCCAGCGACTGACCTCCGGAGGACTCCCAAGTCGACCTGCCTGGAGAACAGGGAGGAATCGTCGTCGGACTCGGATGAGTCCGCAAAGAGCTGCCTTGGGCCTGAGCCAGCCTCCACCTGCCGAGGGCGGTCGGGAGTGAGGGTGACAGCCTATGGGGCAGGCCCTGGGCCGACCGAGAATTCTTGGTCGGGGCCCCAAATTTCGGCTGTAGAGGCGGAGGTTCCACCAGAATCGGTGGGGCAGCCGGTTTCGGTCGAGTAACAGGCCCTGGGGCAGGCGCCTTGGCTAGGGCGAGGGGTTGCTTCAGCCGCTCCGGTGACAGCCACTTGATGGCCGGGGAAGGCGACGACGTCGGCTTGCTCCCAGACAGAAGGAGCTGTTGTCACATGAGGTCCTCGTAGCGTCTACGCAACTTGCGTTGAAGCCTCTCCTCGTCTGAGGAGGAGGACGAGCGGCGACGCCGCTTACTACGGTACCGAGACTGAGACCGCCTATGTCGGCGGGATCGGCTGGACCGAGAAGATGACCGAGACCGAGAACCTCAGCGTTTCCGAGGAGGGTTCTGGGGCAGGCCGGGGGAAACCCGCTCTCCCCTCGGCTCGGAAGTTTCAACCGTGGACTCCGGAACCGGAGGCACAGGCAAGCCCATGGTAACCTCGATCACCGCTGGGGGAACCGGGGAGTGAGGGTTTTCGGCTTCACCGGTCGACAACCCGTCCGACGGGTCGAGAAAAATCTCGACTGCGTCAACCAGTGTCTTGGTCAACTGACCTGACGGGGACACCGTGAGGCCAGTGGCCGAAGCTGAAGGGTCGACCGAAGTCGACGGTCGATTACTCGGGGAGGGGGACGTCTCCCGCTCCCAAGAGCGTCGACGGAGGGACTTACCTTTGGAGTCCTTCTTTTTGGACCGAGAGGAAAGTCCTAAAGTTGTTGGTCCCTCTCCCTTGGTGGAAAGGGACTGACAGAGCTCCATAAAGGAAGCTGAATAGGAGGATCCCAAGGAGAGCGGGATAAAGGCCGCGGCCGAGGAAGACGAAGATGCGGCCTGTGCCGCCTTCTCCTCGAGGGCGATCATCTGCTCGAGCTGTTCTGCTGAGCCAGCCACCACGGAAACCGCCAAGCGGGCCTCCTTCGACTTTACCGGCAGGTAACGTTTCTTGGGGCGCCCAAGTTGTAAATGGGCGGCGCGGTCTTCCAGGACGTAGGCCGAGAAAGAAGAGCACAGGTCGCAGGCCTGCAGGTCGTGCTCAAGGCCTAAACAGTAGACGCACGTGGAGTGCGGATCCGTCCGAGACATCTTCTGTCCGCATGGGCACCTCCGAAAACCAGGAGTCGATTTGTCCATTGCAGCCGCGAGGGAAATAAATGACCGAAGTCTTGAAAACCTTAAAAGTTATTTCGGGTAAACCGAAGAAATAGGAACCAGTCTTATATGCAGAGTGTTAAGGAGGGAACCTGAGTTTCCAAGCGGTAAGGAAGATCTGGCGTCATGGGGCGGAGCCGAGAGTTTTACCACCCAGGTGGGTGGGAGGAGCCAGCTTGAAGACCTTCCGGCAAGATTTAAAGTGGCAAGGATACCTGCCAGAAAGTGTGGATGAACAACATATCCTTGTCCCTAGAACTCTCCATTATATTAAACAAATATTCCCACTCCGTTCTATCAAATGTCTTCTTGGCGTCCAGGGAGAGCACGTGTGCCTCCGCTTACCGAGAGCCCCCATGAACTACATTCAACAACATTCTCATATTATGGTAGGAGAGGCAGTCCCAGACAAACCCTGTCTGGTCCAGATGGATAATCGGGCCCAGCACCTGGTCCAGGTGCAAGACATTTGCATACATTTTGTTATCATAGTTGAGTAGGGAGATGGGACGTTATGAACCACTTTCAGGTGTGTCCTTACCAGGTTTGCGGAGGATACAAATGAAAGATTCCTAACTAGTTGGTGATAATTCTCCCTCTTCTTTGCTGCATTGTGTACTTTTGCCATGCATTCGCTGAGGGGTTCCTGTAGGTGACAGAAGAACTTCCTCGAATACCTATCAAGGCCACACACCTTGCCCTTTTTAAGGAACTTAATCGCCTGTGCCACTTCTGCCGTTATTTGTGATCCAAGCATTTCAGCCTGTTCTTTTGTAATTTGTGGAGGGAGGTGCCTGGTCTAGGAGGTGATTAGCCTACTCCTCTCTCCCCTGGCACTCTGACTTGCACAGTTTTTTAATGAAAGGAGCCAGAAGCTGCACTTATTTCTGCTGCCATATTTACTAAGTAACTACTCTGATTCCTAATGTTAGTGATCAGATTTACAACTCTTTTGCCCCACGCCAGTCTTGCTAGCAGTGGGCTGGGCTTGTTCTCCCACTCAGAGAACCTTTGTGTAGTGTAGAATATGGAGCTGCATTCCTCCGCAGTGAGAAGGAGATTAAGGGCTTCCAGGCTGCGGGAAATTGCCTCAGGCAGTCTGTTGACTTGCGTACATGGGATTTATGTTCCAGTTCCTTTAGCTTAGATTCTAGGGCCTGCTGTTTATCATGTTTAACCTTTGTCATTGCCACTAAATTGGATATCAGTGTACCTCTCGTGTGCCCCTTCCCTGCTTCCCAAAAGACCTTTGTATTCAGGGCTGTGGCTTGGCTAGTGAACTTGTAAATCTCCCAGTGGATAGTAACATAATTCCTGAACTCTTCTGAGGTCAGGAGATGTGTGGGTAAGCGTCAAGAGGGGTGTCTGTCTCCCCCCAGCAGGTGCCACACCCTCACTTGGTCGTGGTCTGAAACTGCAGTTTCACTGATGTCTGCTTTATGCACCCTGCAGTTCCAGCTGATATAGTTGACTCGGGACCAGGATGCTTATAGATTGGTGAAGAAAATATACTCTTGGCTCTGGGGGTGGGCTGCTCGCCAGATGTCCACCAGATCTAAATTGCTAAGTCCTTGCCTCCACTGTTCTACTTACACACCATACCGAGCAACACCCAAATATCAATCTAACTGGGCTCCAACCCCCACCAAATGTATTAGTCCCTCAGAGTTCTCCATATGGAAGAGAGCAAGCACGTCCTGAAAACATTGTGGGTTTAAAACTGCTGGGCGTAGACGAAACTAAACATCACCTTCTATGCCCCAAATTCCTCTGCTATTAATACATAATGCCCCACATCAGGAACTGCCACCACCTGGTCCAAGGCGAAGACAGATTCTACTGCGACTACTCTGTCATGAGAATTCTATGAGGCAGCAAAGCATTTACCCACCCAGTCTCTTTCCAGTTTACAGTGTTCCTGCAGAATGAGATGAGTTTCTTGTTATCAGGCCACTTGTGTGGCACACCTCTTTTGTACTCAGTTGTTAATAGTTTATTTCTCTTCACAGGTGTGGAGAACCCCTGGACATTCCAGGAAACAACCTGTGTTAGATCTATAGACATTCGGAGAAATCGGAGATCATACAGAACCCACCTCCGGTCGTCCGGGTTGTCCCCACCCCCAGAGGAATATGGCTGCACTCCCCCATTGTAAAGAGGATGGAAGTATAGCCATACATTTTATATTCAACCTTTTGAGATAATAAAGTAACAACAATCTGAATTTCAACATTTAAAACAATATGAATGAGACAGAAAACTGTGAATAAAAGCATCGCAAACAACTTGCATATCTGTTCGTAAAGTTTATTGTGCTGCATATCATAGCAGGTGGGAGCTCGCAGTTAAAGCCACTGAAGTTGGTGAGGCTATTATGTTCGCCCATACAAGAAGTCTGAAAACGTGTCTCATGGTTCTATGTAACAACCACCGAGCCCTGTCCATGTTGTTTCTCATTAGTCTCCACTTGCTGTAATTAGAGTGGAGCGCCCCTCACGATTTGGAGAGTCATCATTAGTCCCCTGCCTGAACTATTGTTAGGAAGCCCCCAAAGCCTTTATTGGGCTTCATGGTTCCCCCGACCGCTGCCTAAGGTGACAGTAGCCTCCCCTTATCATCGAGTGTTGACATCTTGATTGGCATTCCATCCTCTTCCCTCTTGGTTCCTCCCGGTAAATCAAGCACCACTTGAAACCTGTTCAGCAGTTCCTGTTTAAATCCTTATGAGAATCCTTAGCGCTGATGCTGTTCCAGAGCTTTCTGAACACGTTTACATCCCCCCTATGCCACCAGTCTAGTTCACTGCATCAGTGTTTTCATGAGGCACTGACTGGATGTAGAAAAGCACACAGTTTGATGTAGGTGAAGTCGGGGAAATGGTTGGCGGGTAGGCGAAGGAGAAGAAGGCAGTCCTGTGTGGAGGGAAAACGGACAACCCAGCCCCATCGTGCAGGTATGTTCAGTGCACGTTCAAGTAATTTCCAGCACCCCCCAACACACACGGCCCAGTACTGCCCAGAGCTGAAAAAATAACATAATTTCTAGGGACATGGATATGTTGTTCATCCACACTTATTGGCAGGTATCCTTGCCGCTTTAAATCTTGCCGGAAGGTCTTCAAGCTGGCTCCTCCCACCCACCCGGGTGGTAAAACTCTCGGCTCCGCCCCATGACGCCAGATCTTCCTTACCGCATGGAAGCTCAGGTTCCCTCCATAGCGCTCTGCGTATAAGACTGGTTCTAATTCTTCGGTTTTGCGAATTTAAAGGTTTTTCAACTTTAGTCTTCGGTCTTCCATCCCTCGCGGCTGCGATGGACAAATCGACTCCCGGTTTTCGGAGATGCCCTTGCGGGCAGAAGATGTCTTGAACGGATCCGCACTCCATGTGTGTCTACTGCTTAGGCCTTGAGCACGACCCGCAGGCCTGCGACCTGTGCTCTTCCTTCACGGCCTACGTTCTCGAAGACCGTGCTGCCCGTTTACAACTTGGGCGTCCCGAGCGTTTTTCCTCGGTGAAGTCAAAGAGGCCCGGTTGGTGGTTTCATCGGCGGCGGGCTCGGCGGATCAGCTTGAGCAGATGATCGCCCTTGAAGAGGAGGCGGCTCGTGCCGCTCCTTCCTCGGCCGCGGCTTTTATTCCGCTCTCCCTGGGTTCCTCTTACTCGGCCTCCTTCAAGGAGCTCTGTCTGTCCCTCTCCACCAAGGGAGAGGGCCCAACGTCTGCTGGACCTTCTCGGTCCAAAAAGAAAGACAAGGGTAAGTCCCTCCATCGACGCTCTTGGGAGCGGGAAAGATCCCTCTCCTCGGTAGTCGGCCATTGACTTGGTCGATCCTTCGACTTCGGCCACTGGTCTCCACGATCTCGTCAGATCAGTTGACGGAGTCTCATCGGCACAGTCAAGATATCTCTCGACCCGTTGGACGGGTTGTCGACTGGTGAAGCCGAAAATTCTCTCCCAGTTCCCCGGTGGGGTTGAGGATCCGTGGGCTTGCCAGTGCCTCCAGTTCCGGAGCCCTCGGGTGAACCTTCCGAGCCGAGGAAGGCCGGTCCACCGTCCTCCTCGAACCCCCTGGGAAACACGAGGTTCCGGTCTTAGACTTCTTGGCGGTCCAGCGATCCCGCCGTCTGGCGGTCTCGATCTCGGCACCACGGCAATGACGCCGCCGCTCGTCCTCCTCCTCCTCCTCCCGAATGAGTGGCTCCATTACATAAGTTACGTCGGCGGTTTGAGGACCTCATGTGGCAACAGCTTCTTTTGACCGGGAACAAGCCGACTCCGTCGCCTTCCCCGGCCATTAAGTGGCTGTCACCGGAGCGGCCGAAGCAACCCCTCGACCTTCCCGAGGCACCTGTTCCCAGGCCGGCTGCTCGGCCAAAACCAGCTGCTCCGCCGATTCCGGTGGAACCCCCACCTCCACAGCCATTATTTGGGGCTCCGACCAAGAATTCTCGGTCGGCTCAGGGTCTGCCCCATAGGCTGTCTGTCACCCTCACTCCCGATCGGCCTCGGCAGGTGGAGGGTGGCTCAGGCCGAGGCAGCTCTTGCGGACTCTTGAGTCCGACGACGATTCCTCCCTTTCTCCAAGCGGAGTGGACTTGGAGTCCTCTGGGGTCAGTCGATGGACGAGAGCCCTTCGTCCTTTCTGGGCTTACTTAGGCTCATCTCGGAGTCCACCGGGATGCAGCTCGAAACCGGTATCTAAGCGGGCCAAGTATCCCTCACGGAGATATTGGACCGAGGAGATTCCCCTGGAGGCCTTCCAGTGGCAGGGGCCGTATGGATCTGGCCTTGGAGCTCTGCGGCGTCCTGCTTCCTGCCCCTCGCGCCCGGCTAGGATCGCCAGGAAGTATCCCGGTCCCCCGTTCCCTGTCCGGTTTTGAACACCCTCAGTCGAGGGTTAGTTACCGACAGCGTTTTCCGGCGTGCGAAATGCTAGGGGCGATGGACAAACCTCCCGACAAGGAGTCCAAGAAATTGGACTATGCCGGGCGAAAAGTCTGCAGCTCGTCTCCCTCCTCGACCTTCGTCAGGCCAGCTCGGCCAGTTGGCTACACTTCTCTTATGCCCTGTTGGGCTCCCTGGGACGAGGTAGTCCTCATCTCCGGCCGACCTGCCAGACCACGGTTAAGCAGGTGTGGGACCAGAGGCAGGTCAGTGGCCAAGCAGCAACTTCAGACTGCTTTGGACATCGGTGACTCATGCGCGAGGTCAGTCGCGGCCGCAGTGGCCATGCGCCGTCAGGCATGGCTGAGGATATCCACCTTCACAGCGGATACCCAGCACAAGTTGGCGGATGTCCCCTTCCTGGGGACCGACCTCTTCGGCCCTGGAGTGGAAGGTCACCTCCAGAGGATTGAGAAGTCCAATGCTACCTTGGACTCGGTCTCTTCTGCACAAAGGGACAAAGGCAGCAGGCAACAGCCTAAACCCTTTCATCCTGCTGCGCCCGCGGCACGTCCGGCCCAGCAACATCAGGGCCAGCAGGCTGCGGCATGGCACCCCACACCCAAGCCCGCGGCTTCCTCCTCCTCCAGGAAGCAAGGAGGTAAAGGCCCAGGAGGTCCCTCGGCCCGTTCCTCCTCCAAGCCTGCCCAGTGGCGGGTTGGGCGTCGCCCCAACACTCGCCCTTACCCCAGGTTCCCCTGGGGACGGCTCCGCTCACTTCCTTTCCGCCTGGTCCGTTATTACCATGGACAGATGGGTATTGGAGGTGGTGGGAAAGGCCTGCCTCTGAAGTTCGAAGCAGGCCCGCCCTTCGAGCCGTCACCCCGGAAGTACTCGGGGTCTGCAACCTCACTGTCGGCTCGCTGAGCAATATCAGCTCTCCTCCTCCAGAAGGAGGTGATCAGAAGTGCGGACCCTCCCTCAGACCCGGGTTTGTGTCCAGGTACTTCCTGGTCCCAAAACGGACGGGGCTGGCGCCCCATTCTCGACCTACACAACCTAAACAAGTTCCTAAGGTCTAGAACCTTCAGGATGGTTACTCTGGCTCAGATAATACCATCCTTGGGACGTGGCGTGTGGTTCTGCTCCCTGGACCTGCAGGACGCGTTCTTTCACGTTCCTATCCGTCCATGCATCAGAGATTCCTTCGCTTTTGGCGGAGGGATCCCTCGAGTTCGAGCCATGCCCTTGACTTGTCTCAAGCTCCCAGGGTCTTCACCAAATGCATAGCAGTGGTGACAGCATTCTCTAGGCCGAGGGGTCCGGTGTACCCTTACCTGGATGATTGGCTGATAGCAGCCCCTCCAAGCAGGAGGTGAGGCGGTCCAGAGATCTGCCTCGGTTTGCTCTCAAGTCGGCCTCCTCATCAACGAGGCCAAGTCGGAACTCGTGCCAAAGCAGGTGATACAGTTCATCGGGGCAGAGCTCGACTCTCTACGAGCCAGAGCACGTCTCCCAGCGGACAGGGCCAAGGTTCTTTCCTCCTTTGCCCGATCATTTCTGGTTGGGCAATCGCGCCCTGCATGGGACTTCATGCGCCTCCCGGGTCTCATGGCGGCCTGTACCACCATGGTCCGTTGTGCCCGCTGGAACATGCGCCCCCTTCAGTGGGGCCTGGCCAGCCAGTGGTCTCAACGCTGCGATCCTTTGGACCAGCTAGTGACGGTGACCCAGGGGATGTGGAACGCTCTCCAGTGGTGGATCGTTCCAGCGCACCTGCAGGAGGGCATCCCATTTGTCCGCCCCGAGCCGACGGTCTCTCTATCGACCGATGCCTCTCTGATGGGTTGGGGTGCCCATCTAGGGAACACAAAGTGCGGCCTCTGGTCCCCTTGAAGTCCCAATGCCATATCAACCTGCTGGGCTCCGGCGGTCCACCTAGCTCTCACACGCCTTAGCCCCGTTTCTTGAGGTCAAGTGGTTATTCGGTCCAGGCGGACAATACCACGACCATGTGCTATCTAAACCGCCAGGAGGACGCGGCGCCCATGCTTCTATGCAAGGAAGCTCCGCATCTGGTCACTGCAGGCACAGCCTGAGGCGGATCTCCTAGCCATTCATGTGGCAGGAGCCTCCAACACCCTGGCCGGATGCCCTAAGCCGGATAGGGGCTGTGTCCCACGAGTGGTCTCTCCTGCTGAGGTAGTACAAGATCTGTTCTCCCATTGGGGCACCCCTCAGGTGGACCTGTTTGCCTCCAGGGAGAACGAAGCTGAGACTGTTCCATGCCCACCCCCCTCAGCAAGGCTCGCTGCAGAGGGATGCCTTCTCGAGGCCGTGGACCCCGGGCCTCTTCTGCGCCTTTCCCCCATTTCCCTTGATCCACAAGGTGCTTCTCAAGGCGAGGAGGGACAAGGCGCAGGTGATTCTGGTAGCCCCAGACTGGCCCCGCCAATGCTGATATCCAGATCTCCTCAACCTCAGCTCCAGGCTCCCGAGGCAGCTTCCATCTCGCCCGGACCTGCTTTCAGTCAATCAGGGCAAGGTGTTCCATCTGGACCTTTAATCCCTGCACCTGATGGCCTGGTTCCTGAGCGGCTAGAGTTCCAGGCCTTGGGTCTTTCCGACGAGGTCCTCAATGTAGTTGAGGCATCCCGTAAGGAATCGACCAGGAAATGCTACACCTTCAAATGGAAGAGATTTTCCATTTGGTGTCAGAGCAAGAGCCTGGACCCTTCCTCCTGTTCCTTGGCGAGCATATTGGACTACCTGTGTCCCTTTCTCAGCAGAGGCTTAGGTCGATGACCCTTAAGGTGCACCTGGCAGCCATCTCTGCTTACAGGCGCGGGCAGGAAGCAGTCGGTAACCTTAGGAAAAGGTGGTCTGGGCACACCAAGGCCTTGATCATATTTCCCCTCCGTTGCGAGAACCTCCACCTCCGTGGGATCTACTGCTGGTACTGGCAAAGCTCATGGGCAAGCCATTCGAACCAGTGCACAGGTGTGATCTCTTACCTGTCGTGGAAGACCGCCTTCTTGGTGGCTATTACGTCAGCCAGAAGGATGGGAGAGCTCCAGGCGCTTTCCATCGAGTCTCCTTACCAGGTCTTCCACAGGGACAAGGTTGTCCTGCGCCCCCACCCGAAATTCCTTCCGAAGGTGGTGTGGAGTTTCACCTTAACCAGGTGTTGACTCTGCCGGTGTTCTACCCCAATCACACCTCGGAGGCCGAATATAGGCTCCATACTCTGGATCCTAGAAGGGCGCTCGCCTACTATAAGGAGCGGACGGCTGGAATTCGGGGAGAGGTTCACCAGCTGTTTGTCACCTACGCTGAAACCACACCAGGCAGACTGCAGCCAAGCGGACGATAAGCAGGTGGGTCACCTCCTGCATAGATCTCTGCTATAAGTTGGCGGGCATGGAGCCTCCCAGAGGGATAAGAGCTCATTCTGCCGCCATACTGCTGCATCAGTGGCTGCTTCCAGGGGCGTCCCTATCCAGAAATCTGCAGGACTGCTACCTGGAAGTCAGCACACACCTTCATTACCCACTACCACATCGACCTTGGTCACGCCGGGATGCTTGGTTTTGGGGCCTCGGTTCTCCAGTCTTTATTTCCCAAGTAAGTATCGGAGTGTGTGCCTTGCCTCCTCCTCCCGGAGAACTGCTAGGAGTCTGCCAATAAATGTGGATGAACAACATATCCATGTCCTAGAAATACAGGTTACTCACCTGTAACAGGAGTTCTAGGAATGGTATATTGTTCATCTACTGTCCTCCGACCTCCCGGCTTGACTTTTGACACAGAGCTTCCAGCGGGCCAGATCTAGCGTCATGGGGTGGAGCCGAGAGTTTACCACCCGGGTGGGTGGGAGGAGCCAGCTTGAAGACCTTCCGGCAAGATTTAAAGCGGCAAGAATACCTGCCAATAAGTGTGGATGAACAACATATACCATTCCTAGAACTCCTGTTACAGGTGAGTAACCTGTATTTTTGTGCCATCACTTCATGTAACAAAAGCTAGTCCCCAACATTATTGCACATAGGCAAAATGGATATGTGGGGTTGGGGTGGTGTGCAAGGAGTTTAAAAAGTACCTGTGTCCTCCGGGATCGTAGAACCAGTCTGGCATGCCTTCCATTGTTAGAGATATGTGGAATACACGGGAGTCTTCTCCAGCAAGGTTGAGGCCAGAAACAGCACAAAGCCAGGGAGAAGGGTTAAAAAAAAGAACCTTGTAAGAACATATGTATCCACTTGGGGGGAGTCCTGTCACTGAGGACCCAGGGACTCTGAACTTCCAGTCTGTTAGTCACAAGGGGAGGCCAGAGTTGCAGGTTAAAGGGGGAAAACAGTGGACAAACTCTGAAATACAGCACAAGGTGAAAAATCCTGTCACACGTGCTCGTGCTTATCCATAGTGGCATTTATGAAGTGCTTACCCTTTGCAGCCTCCCAAAAACTATAGGGCATTCCCTCATATTTAAATCGCAGTACTGCTGGAAATGCAAAGAGAAAGTTCATTTTCTAGACTGCAGATTGTCCATAATGCAGCCAAAACTTTCGTTTGCACTCAGTGAATAATCCTGATTCAGGAACAGTTGATTCCCTCATTCCCTCATATTTTAAAGTTATGTCTGCACAGTATGCTTTTAGGATCATCTGTTTGTTGCTGAAATTGTGAAGTCGCATAATAACCTGGCTCGGTTGTTGTTCCCATCCTGGCTTCGGGGCCCGTGTTTGGTGTACCTGGTCCAGTTTGATACAGTCCCCTTTGCAATCCAAGTTGCTTAGCCTCCAGAAAAGCTGCTCCAAATAGCTCACTTGATCAGTCCCTTCAGTCAGGTCCCAGAATCTGAAGATTGTTCTGCGGGTTAATGTTTTCTTGGTGGTCAGTGGCTTCTTCTAGTGCCTCCGTGTTTTTCAGGCTCTTGCAGCTTGGCTGGTAACCCTTCTGTACACTGTTCCACAGCAGTTGCCTGCGAATTCCACCATAGCGATGCATTTACTGTGGCCCATAATATCTTTAGAGAATTGACTTAATTTCTTAGCCAGTCTAGTTCAGGACTCTTGCCAGCACCTGTGCTGAGACCGTCTGGCCAGGCGCTGTCATCACCCTCTCCGGAGCCTCCTGATAAGCTCAGGCCTTTGGTCCCGCTTCTTGGGCTTACTATGCATCTAGTCCTTCTTAGCATTCGCTCTCTGCTGTCGAGCTGATGTGATGAGAAATTCTTCCATCCTACCAGTTATCTGGAATGAGGATATCTTGGAGCAGCAATTTTGAATGGAAAATCTGACCAAAAGTGAGATTGTAGCACTTTTTCTGGTGTGCGAGTCGGGAAATCGCGGTGAAGACGTCTGATCTAGTTAGCCGCTCATGAGCGCCACCTCCTTCCTTTTTGTGGCGTGCTCTCCAGGATATCCTTACCTGCTCTCCAGGATATCCTTCTTTCTTATGACCTACTCTCCAGGAGAACATCCTGCCTTTTTTTCTCACGTGCTCTACAGGACATCCTGTCATTTTTATGACGGGTTCTCCAGAGTATTCCTGCCTTTTTTATGATGTGCTTTCTAGGACATTCTACCTTTATAATGTGCTCTCGAGAGCATACTACCTTTTTATGACATGCCCTCCAGGTTATCATTTTTTTATGACCTCCTCTCCAGAAATCCCCCTCCAGAAATGTCTTTGTGTAAAATAAAAAAAAAAAAAAAAGCTCTGCATCTTTGACCCCCACACACTACTCATCTTAATATTGGTATCCAGCCATCTGGGGAAAAAAAACAAAACAAACGCTATAGGTGTATTCTGAGTCTGCTGATTTACTTATTGACTCTATTCCCCATACACTACTCAACTGAGAAACATCCTCCCTCTTCCACTTGTGCTTTACTTTTTTGCAGATCTAAATCGACAACTGGAACATGGTTTACTCCCAAGTCAGTGGCTCAGCAGTTTCTAGAGAGATATGTTTGCAACCGTTTTCCATAGTAGCATTTGCACGTGAGTCTCTCTAACCCAGCTGAGCCACCAACAAAGTAACACGTGTCCAAGTCGCAGTTCAGATTTTCAGAACCGTATAGCACAAGGGGGAAGAGTGAAGGCTGATTGTGAAGATCGCTTCTTCTTTCATTTGCTATCAACTTGTACTCCTCTACTTATTTTACTTTCAGTAGAAATATTTTTTATTTTTCTGTGGAAAATTTTTAAATGGATTATTTCTATTACTTTTTATATAATAACTGGTGATCTCCGATATCAACTCGTTTTTGAGAGTTGAAGAAAGCCGTATAAACCCGGTCAGCCGTCAGAATGGGTTGATACGGCTTTCACAGTCTCATGCTTTACTGTGTGCAGCTGCCAAACCTATGAAAACACTGTACGGCTCCACGAGACAGTTCTGTCACAGAACAGCTTCACCATTCAAAAACTTGACCGCTTGTGTGATCTACGCTTGCTGAAGTAGAAATCTACTTGTAATATAAAGCTGTTCACAGTTGTAAACAAAAGAATAACAATTTTAAAATGGAGAACTGTTTCGTGGCTGCCTCAACCAGTGACTAATTAGTACAGTCATCTTGTATTCGTTTCCTTTGTACCAGTTGTTATAAAAAATAAATCATATGTAGGTGTGTGCTCTGCAGTTTTTTACACACCCTCGGTGTGATAATATATAAACCTCTCAAGCTTCGCTCTCAAGGTTTATATATCATCACAAAAAAACTGCATATCACACACCTACACATGCATTATTCTGTACATATTGACATTTTTTTTTTAATTATTTTCTTACTGAAAAATACCTGTTTGCTGCTGTCTGTTTTCATTCACTTCTGACCAGGTGGAGGCTGAAATCTTGTGGGCTGTTTGGAACCACTTGTTTGCTGATTTTCCTGTGTAGAGCGTGACTGGAGGGGCCAGCAGTTGCTTTATATATCTGTGGTGGTCCTGCAGGGTTAATTTGGTCTTCCAAGGACTTGGTTATCGGACCTCTCCATATCCAGCTTTTACTTCGTTTTGCTGGTATTTCTGGCCTTTGTTTTGCTGATCATTGTTACTTATTTTCTTTTTTTTTTTTTATGTGAATTCTATTTCTGGCACTGAGGGATCAGGGCATCTCTCAAGAGTACCCTCGCAGCCACGGCCTCTACTCTCCTCCTAAAACCACCATCCTCCAGGACTACAATTGCCGATCACCCCCTCCTCAAACCCCTGGATCCATCCAGCCCCTCCGGTTCACCCCCAGGGAAGAGGCCGCCTCACCTACCTGGCAGCCTTTCCGTAATTAGAGGGACGGTCCTGGGCTGGGTCGAGGGGCTCGGGAGAGCCGGTGGAAGGGTGGTCTGGCGTCTGGATGTGGGCGTTGGCTCCTGGGGCCTCCGTCACCTCCCTGAGTCCTCGGGGGGTTTTTCCTTTTACTGGTTCCTCCTGGAGCCGCGGACGTGCAGTAACGTCTGCGCACCAAGGTGCTGACGTCCGCTGCCCCTCCACCCCCTGTTATGGCACCACTCTTGCAGGGCTCCCGATCTCCATCTGGGGCCACTGAGGAGTGATGCAAGCCCCACTACTCACCTCCGGGAGGGGAGAGCAGTCCTCCAGATGCTCAATCCCTTCCCTCCCCTGCTGACCCCCCGACGGCCCGGGTTGCCGACATGGTGTGAGATGTGGCGTTCAGCACCACCAGGCTGACAATTGTTATTTTTTGAAGCTTGGATTCCTCCCACTGCTGTCAAATTGAGATACTCATTTTTTAACATAATTCTGTTTGGCCACTGCTTTGCATTTGTTCAAATTTAAAAATCAAAAACCTTTTCTATGTTGCAAAGAAAATCGTGTTTGGAATTTTATAACATCAGTCCATAGCAACCAGTTGTTTACAATAAAGTAAGTCACAGACATAATTTGGAATCTCCTGAGAAGCTAAGTATTTCTAAACTTTCCTTCTATTATATGTTTTGAGATTGCATTTTTGTAATTATTACAAAGCATTTCTTTTTTTCCTTTGTCATAGGAACCCGTGTAAGAGGCTGTAGCACGTGAAGACCTCTTAGCCTGTTATTACATACTACCAAGTAGCTTAACCATAGGCATGTAGCAAAGGTAATTGACTGGAATGGAGCAATGGGTAAGTGGAGAGGTAGTTAGCTATAGGGTTTGCGGGACACTCATCTCCAAGGTTATGCTTTGTAGAAGGGGACACTGCCCTGTTTACAGGATCTTCGGGGAGTTCCATGCTCAGTTGGCAGCAGCTAGGAAGGAAATACTGCGGGTATGACTCCAACCAAGCCTATGTCCCCCCCCCACTCACTCATCCTCAGAGGCCCACTGGCCCGGGAGGAGAGTGGTGGGGAGGAGGAGGAAAAGATTGGGTGTCAAGGGTGGTCTCACAACAGTCCACTTTTCTCATGAGGTACCTGTGACAAACCTCTTTGTGCCCCTGGAAGCAACAGAGGTGCCTGTCTCAGGCAGGGGTGACCTTGAGTCATTTGGTGCTGATGGGATGGGAGATGTGGAGATACCTGGGGGGCAGAAGTTAAGAAGGAAAGTTCTAGTAATAGGATACTCTGTTGTTAGAGGGGTGGCGAGGGTGGTAGGTAAAGAGGGTTAAAAGGAAGGGTCTGGTCAGATGCTTGCCTGGAGCAGCCTCCGTCAAATTAGGATAGGATAAGAAAGATTGCCGGGGGCAGGGAATGCTGGTATACCTTGATAGCAGTGATCTGGCAACTCGACCTGTGGAGACAGTTAAGAGGAACTTCATGAGGCTGGGGACAGATTTAAGAAGCACTCTGCTTCCTTAGACTTTTCTGAGGTCCTTCCTGTCTGGGATGGGGAGAATGGGGAAAAATAGATTAAGGGAGGTAGAGATTAAAGGAATTAAATGAGTGGTTGAATGGGTTATGTCAGGAACAGGGGCACCACTTTATTGGGGGGGGGGGCTTCTGGAATAGAAGGCTGTTCAAAAGTGGTAGCCTTCACCTGATGAGAGGGGACTAGTGCATTAAGCCAGAAGTTCTCTACTTTGGCGGACAGTTAAACTAGCTGCGGGGGAGGCTGGGGCTGGGGATTCTGCTGTGGAGGGAGAAACATGGGAACCTAGAACGGACTCCCCCGCAGATGTGGATAAAGTGTTCGGGGAATAATATATGGGAGGAATGAGTCCAGAGGACAGGGAAGGGTAGGCTCAATAGATGTGGAAGGGAAGTCACAGGAAACCAAGGTTATTAGAGAAGGGAGATGGGGCGGGCAAATGAGAACCAAAAGTGGTGCTGTCGAATGCTGGAGGTTGGTATGGCTCAATGCTAGGAGGCTGGGTTATAAGATTAATGAGCTTTGGTGGCAGACTTGGGACTGGATCTACTGACTGTTACAGAAACATATGCCTGTGTGAACAATGATTGAGACATAGCAATGCCAGTATACATCTTATATAGGCATGATAGAGAGACTGGTAGAGGTGGAGTGGTGGCCACCTACATCAGAGAAGGGACTGAGGCAGCAGAGAATGCTGCCATTGGGGGTAAGGGGGGCAGAATTGCTGTGGGTTCAGCTGTTAAGAGTTGTTAGGTAGGAAGACTTGCATAAGGGAGGTTTACAGGCCACTGGGGTAGGGTGAAGAAAGAGAGAGATAGAGAGAAATAAAGAACTGGATGCTGGGGGCAAAGGGAGAGGTTGTAGTAGTGGGAGATTTCAACCTGCCAAACATTGACTGGGACATCCCACTGACCAGGAGTGCCAGCAGTCAGGCCCTGCTTGATGTCTTTTAGGACTGCATGTTGGTACAGCAAGTCAGGGTTCCCACTAGAAAGTCCGCCATTCTAGATGATGTACTCACACACTCGAAAAGAGTAGATGGAGTATGGTTTAGGGAACCTCTGGGGTTAAGCGACCACAATAGTGTATGGTTAGAGGTGTGCCTGGGGACCTGTAAGCACTCATCTAAGGCTGACATGCTAGACTTCAGGAGGTCGGATTTCAGTGGCACGGGGTCAATATGTCACGCGGCAGAATGCTGTGCGGCATATCGCTGTACCATTTCTCGGTATTTATTGTTCTTGTGGGACTTAGCTCCTCCACATCCCTTCACATGAGGAGGGGACCACCACTAAAGATTCCAACCTCGGAGCGCACAGGTCCAGGTTTCGCCATAATGCCGTACGCTATTATGTGTACGACATTATGACCTTGTATGGATTTCAGCCACGTGATGGAAATTGTGCTGTACCGGTTAGCTGGGTTAGACAGCATCAGGGGAGTAGAGGAAAGGTGGTGGGTTATAAAAGGGGCTGTTCTTGAGGCTACAAAACAGGCATAAGAACAGTTGTCAAGAGAAATGAGTATAAGAGACCAGCTTGTTTCTCTGAATGGTACAGGGAGGCAGTGAGTGCTAAAAAGGGGGTCTTCATGAGGTAGAGAGAAAAGCAGGGGGATGAAGAGTGGGATGAGTATCAGGAGAGGAGCAGAGAGGCCAAGAGGGTAGTCAGAATTGCAAAGGCAGACACAGAGCTGCGTATTTCGGAGGGGGTCAAGGGAGGTAAAAAAATTTATATACACGAGATATACATATTATCTTATATAATATTAAATACTAGATATATAAGAGAAAAAGAAAGACGGGGGAATTGTCAGGCTGATGGAGGAGGGCAGGATAGTGGAGGAGGAGGACAGGCAGAAAGTGAATGTGCTTAACTTCTTCTGATCTGTATTCACTAGGGAGACTAGTGGGCCCTTAACTGGAGAGCAACATAAAGGCAGCTGATGGAGGGATCGCAGAAATGAAACTCTGGAAATTTATTGATGAGAGTTGAAAAGGGGCTGGCAGCCCTGAAGGTAAACAAGGCCCTGAGTCTGGATGGGATGCGTCTGAGGGTGCTAATGGAACTGGCATCAATGTTAACCGAACCCTAGGTGGGGCTGTTGAATAGCTCTATGCAGCAAGGGGTGTCATCAGTTACATGCGCTCATGTGAATCAGTTTCAAATAGCTGAAATAACATAATCCCATTCTCATTTTTACTTCCCATCACATTGTATTGTATGCGTCCTTTACTGGGGCATTGCAAAGGTATACTGTGTTTTTATTTTTCCCCCATTCACCTAAAGAGCTCCTTTTTCTGAGGCTCAGCTTAAAAGCAGTAAAGCAGCCTTACCTGCCCCAAAGTTCATTGGTACATGAATGATACTTTTTGTGTGGCTATAATTTGGGAGGGAAGGGATTTTCTCTTGGCTCCTTGGAATTGAAAGCCTGAACCCTTCCACCTCTGGATTCAGAGACACGCTCCTGCACTCTGACATTTTGTGATGTAATAGTTTGGAGAGTGTGAGTGTGTGCGTATGTGCTTCATAGACTTGTATAGTGATCTGTTTTCAAGTACTTTTTTTTTTTTTTTTTTACCATTTTAGTGTGCCGATTTCAACAAATCAAGGCCATCACTCAACTAACAAGGCCCTTGTTAGTCGTGCAGTGGCCTTCATTTGTTGAAATCATCATTCTAAAATGTCATCACTAAATACTAGAGCGTGGGGGTGTGTCTCCAAATAGGGAAGTGAAAGAGATCGGGCTGTTGGCTCCATGGAGCCAAAATATGATCCCTTCCCTCCTAAATTATAGCCACACAAAATGATCATTTATGCACCAATGAACTTTGGGGCTCCTTTAGTGTTTCTTGGGGGAATTCCAAAACAGCAGGAAAGGTCTCTTTAATAATGCTGGATCCCTAGCTGCCCGTCTGTAATTTGAGCATGCGGACTAACTTCAGCGTGATGGCGGCATGTACCTGTGATGCTGCAATAATAGCAGAGAAACAGGTGGGCTATATGTGTGTGTGTGTGGATAAATTATGCCAACGGTGGATCCGGGAAATGAAATATAGATTCATCATGTCTGGCAAGTGTGTATCTACTGTTGTGGACTTGTAGCTGTAGTAGTTGTGCACTGAAACACATAGGTCTTTCTTGGCCGTGTATCCATGCTCTCACCAGGTGGTGCGACATGGATGTCATTAGAAGGGACAGTGTGCAGCTGCTTTTAGCTAAAATAGTATGATGGTTTGGGGCATTGGGGGGACTGTAAACATTTATTAAACACTAGAGGTGCTGTTAGCACCAGCCTTTTATTTTCCTTGGCTGGCTTGGGTGGTTAGAGTCAGATATCTGTAAAGTGCTTTACAGTGGTATAGATTCCCCTTTAAGGCCTGAGTCTCTCTCTGGTCAGGGAGTTTATAGCATAGACTGATTGTAACGGTGTCTTCTTTTCTAAATAGTCTTAGCCTGTTCTATTCTCATTTGGTTCCATGTCTTGTATTTGAATCACTTGCAGTTGCCCCCCACCACCATCAAAGATGGTACTGTTTATTACAGCCCACCGTCTAAACCTCTCCAGTCAACACAGATACATCAGATGAAATGGAAAGGAAAATAAAATCACTTAGAAACATATACTTTGACGGCAGATAAGGATTGCTTGGCCCACCTAGTCTGCCCGTTTCCCTACCTATTGGTTAAGCTGCAGATCCTAGTTAACCAACACCCTATTTCTTTCTACCCCACACCAGAATTACCTTATGTCTGTCCCATGCATTCTTGAATTCCCTCACTGGTTTTGACCCCACAGCCTCCTCAGGAAGGTCGTTCCATGTGTCCACCACCCTCTGTGTGAAACATACTTCCTCACATTGCCCCTGAGCCATCCCCCCTCTATCTTCAAATTGTGTCCCCTTGTTCTTGTACATCTCTTTTTCTGAAAGATGCTACCCTCTTGTACTTTGTTGATTCCCTTGAGGTACTTGAAAGTTTCTATCATGTCCCCCCTCTCCCTCCTTTCCTCAAGGTTATACATAGTAAGCTCCTTTAGTCTCTCTTCGTATGGCCTCTGTTGCAGACTCTGCACCATTTTAGTTGCCCTCCTCTGGACAGTCTCCATTCTGTCTATGTCCTTGCAGAGATAGGGTCTCCAGAACTGCATGCAGTACTCCAGATGGGGTCTCACCAACTGTCTGTACAGAGGGATAACAACTTCCTGTTTTCTACTGGTGATGCATCTCCCTATACATCCTAGTATCCCCCCAGTCATCCTTACTGTCTTCTCACACTGTTTGCTTACCTCTAGGTCATCTGATATGACTACCCCCAGGTCCCTTTCCATTCTTGTTGTTGTTAATACCTTCCCCCCATTGTGTACTCTTCCCCTGGGTTTTAGTTTCCTAGGTGCATTACTTTGCACTTCTTTGCATTGAATCTAAGCTGCCATACTTTTGACTATTCCTTCAGCCTTGCCAAGTCCCTTCTTATCCTTTCCACCCGCCCTTGTGTATCAACCCTGTTGCAGATCTTTGTGTCGTCTGCCAAGAGGCATACTTTTCCTTCCAGTTCCTCTGCAGTGTCACTTATAAAGACATTAAAAAGGACTGGACCCAGTACCGAACCCTGCAGTACCCCGCTAGTAACCCCCCTTTCTTCGGAGTGGACTCAGTTTACTGTTACCCTCTGTGTCCTGTTGTCCAGCCAGTTTGTTACCCAGGCTACCACCCTAGGACCCACTTTCAGGCTGGCTAATTTGTTTATTAATCTTTTGTGTGGGACTGTGTTGAATTCCTTGCTAAAGTATACGTAGGCCATGTCCACAGCCCCTCCCTGGTCTACTACTTTGGTCACCCACTCAAAGAAATCTGTTAGATTTGTCTAACATGACCGTCCCGCTGTGAATCCATGCTGCTTTGGGTCCTGTGCTCCGCTGGCCTCTGGGTGCTCAACATTTCTTTCTTTCAGAAGTGATGCCATCATTTTCCCTACCACTGAGGTCAGCTAACAGGTCTGTAGTTTACTGCCTCTGCTTTGTTTCCACTTTTGTGAAAGGGAATCACATCTGCCCTTCTCTAGTCCTTAGGTACTACACCATCCTCCCATGATTTGTTAAAAATGGTAGTCAGTGATGTCACTAGTTCACCCCTTAATTCTTTTAGAATTCTGGAGTGAATCCCATCATGCCCCATTGCTTTTGCCCACCTTCAGTATTAGGAGTTCTTTCAGAACCCTTTCTTCTGTGAAAGGATTGGTATCGATCCCCCCTATCCAGAGTGCTTCTGTTGAATGGATTAGGTATCTCCCCCTCTTCTTTTGTGAATACTGAGCAGAAGTATTCATTCAGTATCCTGCTTTTTCACTGTCCCTCTGCCCACCCACCCTCCCTTTAGTAAGCCTCACTATCCCTCCCTTGGTCTTTCTTTGCTCCCTAATGTACCTATAAAGGTTTTATCCCCTTCTTAACTGAGTTGGCTGTCTTTTCTCGGTTTGGGCCTTTGCTATTCTGAATGCCTTCCCTGCTTCCTTCTGCTTTAACTGGTACAGTTCTCTGTCTTGTTCCTTCTGTGTTTCCTTATGCTTCCTGAATGCTGTCTTTTTCTCCCTAACCTTCCCCGCCACCTCTTTTGAGAACCATAATGTTTTTTTCTATCATTTTGATTTATTTGCTTCGCACAAAGGCTTGTTGCCTCTGTGATGGCAGTTTTGATGTTTCCCCATTGTTCCTCCACCCCTCCTTGCTTGTTTGCTAGTGGTTTTCTGAGGCACTCGCCCATTTTTGACAGTCGTCCCTCCTAAAGTCCAGTACTCTCACCTTTGTATGGCTTGACTCTGTGGCTGTGTTTGTCGTGAACCACATTGTTTGGTGGTCACTTGTTCCCAGATGGCTACCCACTTCTAGATCTGAGATCTTCTCTCCGTCTGTGTTTGAGAGTACCAGGTCTAAGATTGCTCCCTCCCAAGTGGGTTCCGACTCTAGGTGTCTGAGGCATGCCCCCTGTAGGGCATCAAGAATGACCCTGCTCTTGGATGTGGCTGCAGCAAAGGTGCTCCAGTTAACATTTGGCATATTCAGGTCCCCCATCAACAATATCTCCCCTTTTTCTGCCATCCTAAGGATGCCTTCTATCATTTTCTTGTCCATTTCCTCCCCCTGAGATGGGACTTACTGATAGTTCGCTCTGGCTGTTTCAGGATCCCTTAAGATTCTCACCCTTATAATGGTGAGGAATATTTACAGTCGTGGCCAAAAATGTTGGCGTCCTTGCATTTTTTTCTAATAATGCACCATTCCTTCCAGAAAATTGTTGAAATTAAAAAATATTTTGGTATCCACATATGTATTTCTTTGGTTTGCAGTGGAATAAAACACAAAAAGCAGGAAAATTTACTAAGTCTTAGCTTATTCTACACAGAAATCCTTAAATGGCCCGGACAAAATTATTGGCACCTTTTAGAAGTAGTTAGAAATAATTAGATTTCAAGCAGGTGGTTCTCCTTCACTTTGGAATTGAACTCACCTGTGGTGAGTTGCAGGTGCCTGCAATATAAAAATCACTCAACAGAGCAAAGTTCATGGTGTATGAAATGGTTAGGGATTGTGGAGGGAAACCGGATTTCCTGGTGCATTTGGGAACTAATGATCTAGAGGGAAATAGCATTATGGAAATCCAAGCAAGGTTCCAAGAATTTGCCAGAGTCTGTCGGGATAATGGATGCAACATTTCCTTTTCGGAGATATTGCCAGTACCAAAGGCCTCAGTGGAGAAAATGAAGCTCTCAGAGGTTAATGAATGGCTCAGGAAGTGGGGTGAAGAGAATGGGTTGGGGTGTTAGGGAACTGGAATGGAGTTTGGGAGGATAAGGGACTATATGCCAAGGACAGGTTTCATCTTGCCCCATTAGGGAAGGAAGTCCTTAAACAGGGGATGGCTGACTACATACAAGAAAGGTGGGGTTTAAACTTGTAGGGAAGGGATAAAGGGAGGGCAGGCCAAGCCCTCCCCTCTAGATGAGGGGAGTAGCCTTCATGCCCAAGGGGAGGGGGAAACAGACTGGAGGTGGAGGTTTCAGGAGGAGCAGGGGAGGATGGAAGTATAAGGAATCTGGGTGGGTCACAAAAGGATCAGGGATAAGGGTGGGGTTAGTGTTAGTAAATGCCAGGAGCTTGGAAACAAGTTGCCAGAGTTCCAGGCCATGCTGTTCGAGGGTGGATGTATGCAGTCACGGAAACGTACAACAAAACCATGACTGGGACCTAAATGTACTGGGGTACACTATGCTTAGGAAGGATAGAAAGGGAGGCAGAGGGGTGGAGTGGCTATGTTCATTAGAGATGACATAGAAATTGCTATGGTAGAAGAGGCAGAGGGAAACGTGGAGGCCTTATGGGTCACCTACGATCCCCAGCAGGAGATAAGGTCAAGCTGGGAGTAGCATATAGGCCCCCGGGATGAGTGATGTTCTAGAGGATGGTTTGCTGGACAACATCATTGCCCAGTGTGGACCAAAAGGGAAGGAGTGGTGTTGATGGGGACCTTAATATGCCAGGTACAACTGGGGAACCATGTCTCTAAGGTGGCAAGGAGCAGAGGGTGCTGGATGGCTTCCAGGATGTGTTCTTAACACAGCATGTGATGGAGCCCACAAGGGAGGGCATGTCCTGGATGTGGTTCTGGCAGATGGGGATCTGGTAAGGGACATGGTTGTACAGGACCCCTGACTGGGAGTGACCACAATACTGTCTGGTTTCAAATAAGCATTGGGGAGTGGGGGTGAGATCTAGGACACTGGCAGTGGACTTCAGGGGGCAGACTTTATGGGCATGGGAAATATTCTCAAGGATCACTTGAAGGATTACCTCAACGACAAGTGTGGAAAGGAGATGGGAGGTCATAAAACGGGACTTCATGAGGCAGTCAGGATCTGCGCTGTTGAAACGTAGGAGCAAGGTCACATAAACCATGCTGGTGGTCCAGTGAGGTCCAGTAGCAGTCAGAGAAAGAAGGCGGCTTACAAAAAATATAAAACAACAAGAGGGGATAGGGATAAGGAAATGTACCAGCTTGCATCTAGAAAAGTCACCCGTATGGTGAGGGGAGCAAAGTCCAGTAAAGAGCAACGGCTGGCACAGGGGATACATGGAGGGGAAAAGGGGTTCTTCTGGTACATTGGGGAGCGGAGAAAAACTAAGGGCCATCTCAGCAGATTGAGATCAGAAGGAGGGTGGGTGGAAGAGGCGAGGGACCAGGCAGAGGTATTTAACGAGTACTTTGCCTCTGTGTTCACTAGGGAGGGGATGGATATCTACAAAGCAAGGCACAAAGGGATAGAAACGGCAGGGAGGGATCAGGGAGCAACAGAAATGGAGCAAAAGGGAGGGAAAGGTACCCAGGGGTGTCACATCTGATAAAGATAAAAGACCAGTAAGGTGGAGGGACGGATGATGCCATCCCCACCAAAAGGGTGTGGTTTGCCCTCAAGGCCCTAAAGAAAAACAAATCTCCTGGGCGGATGGCATTCATCCGAGTACTATGGGAATTGGCGGACATACTGGCTGCACCCTGGCGGAGCTTTTCAACAGGTCACTTGAGACAGGGAGGGTACCTAGGGATTGGCGAGAGGCACATGTGGTACCAATCCATAAAGGGGTGAAGGAAGTACCAGGAAACTATAGACCCATCAGTTTAACCTCGGTGGTGGGAAAATTAATGGAGAGTATACTAAAGGAACGATGAGGTTTACTTGGGGAGGTGGAGGTCTGGATAGTCGGCAGCATGGGTTTGTGCCAGGTAGATCATGTCAAACCAACCTTTGGAGTTCTATGAATGGGTAACATCAGAACTGGGCAGGGTAAGCCTGTGGATGTATTATTCTTGGACTTCAGCAAGGCGTTTGACTCTGTCCCCCACAATGGTCTGGTGGAGAAACTGATGGGGTTAGGAGTAGGCCCTTTGATGGTCAGATGGATTGAAAACTGGATAGCTGGGCGCACTCAGAGAGTAGTGGTCTGTGGGAGCTCTGAACCCTACAGAGGTTGGTAGTGGGGTACCACAGGGCTCGGTCCTGGGTCCAATCCTGTTTAATGCATACATATTGGGCATCAGGGATGGTATAGGGTGTGAAATGAGTCTCTTCGCGGATGACTCTAAGATGGGAGCAGTAGTTGAGGGAGAAGAGGGGAGGTTGGCCCTGCAAGGGGACCTGGACACCCTGGAAAGCTGGGCTCACACATGGAAATTAAATTTCAATATCACCAAGTGCAAGGTGTTGCATCTTGGTCGGGGAAACCCTAAACACAGGTACACCCTGGGAGGGAGGTGCTGGAAGCCTCAACAGGGAAAAGACCTAGGGGTCATGGTGGATACATGTATGAATAACTCTGAGCAGTGCAGGAGAGCAGCTAGCAAGGCAAACAGGATGTTGGGATGCATGCAAGGGGATCACCTCTAGGAGCAAGGAAGTGATTCTGCCGCTGTACAATGGACTGGTTAGACCACACCTTGAATACTGTGCACAGTACTGGAGACCACACTTGAAGAGAGACATACAGCTCCTGGAGAGGGTACAGAGGAGGGCAACAAAGATGATACGAGGGCTAGGGGATTTGACTTACGAGGACAGACTTGAGGAGCTCTGCCTGTTTTCATTGGAGGAGAGGAGAGACAGGGGGACATGATTGAGGTCTTCAAGTACCTCAAGGGAATAAATAGGGTAAACATGGAGGGGATCTTTAGACTAAAGCAGGGAGGCATCACCAGAGGGCATGGTTTGAAGTTGGAAGGTGGAAGGGTGAGGGGGGAAAAGAGGAGGAGGTTTTTCACTGAGAGGGTGGTGGACCCTTGGAATGTTCTGCCTGGTGAGCTGGTTCAGAGATCCACAGTGGAGGGCTTTAAGAGAGGGTGGGACAGACACAGAAAGTGGATGTATCAGATGATGGCCTGTCCCGGGGGTGGGGATGGATGATAGGGGTTTCTGGAGCACAAGGGATGGGAGGGTCTCGGCACCCAACTAAGGATCTAGGTTCGAGCAGACTTGATAGACCATAAGGCCTAATCTGCTGGCAAATAGTATGTAAGTATGTTAGTTTGAATAGAGAAAAGGACTCATTCTCCTATTTTGTGTCACTGTGTGTACTGCAGTGAGCATGGAGAAAAGAAAGACAGCCAGAGAACTGTCTGAGGAGGTCAGACAGAAGATTGTAGCCAAGCATGGACAGTCTCAAGGCTACAAATCAATCTCCAGAGACCTTGATGTTCCTGTTTCCACTGTACGTAATGTTGTCAGGACGTTTAAGGCCCATGGCACTGTAGCCAACCTCCCTGGACGCGGCTGCAAGAGAAAACTTGATAGAAGATTGCAGCGCAGGATTGTTCGAATGGTGGAGAAAGCACCTCGATCAACTGCCAAACAGATTCAAGCTGACCTTCAGACACAAGGTATGACAGTTTCAACTTGCACCATCCGTCCCCAACTCAATGAAAGGGGGTTATATGGTAGGAGGCCCAGGAGGACCCCACTGATGAGAGAGAGACATAAGAAAGCCCGGCTGGGGTTTGCCAAAACGCACCTGAACAAGCCAAAATCCTTCTGGGAGAATGTTCTGTGGACAGATGAGACCAAATGAGAGCTTTTTAGTAAAGCACATCATCTCTATGTTTACAGAAAACAAAGTGAAGCCTTCAAATAAAAGAACACCACCTTCCCTACAGTCAAACATGGAGGAGGTTCAGTGATGTTTTGGGGTTGCTGTGCTGCCTCTGGCACTGGGTGCCTTGAACGTGTGAATGGCATCATGAAATCTGGAGATTACCAGGCCATTTGGAGTGCAGTGTTGAACCCAGTGTCAGAAAGCTGGGTCTCCATCGAAGGTCATGGGTCTTTCAGCAGGACAATGACCCCAAACACACTTCAAAAAGCACCCAAGAATGGTTCAAGACAAGACGCTGGACTGTTCTGAAGTGGCCAGCAATAAGTCCAGATCTAAATCCCATTGAAAACCTGTGGAGAGATCTGAAAACAGCAGCTGGGAGAAGGCACCCTTCAAATCTGAGAACTGGAGCAGTTTGCACAAGAAGAGTGGGCCAAACTGCCAGTAGAGAGGTGCAGGAAGCTCATCCATGGCTATAGGAAGCAGTTGATTGCAGTTATTTTGACCAAAGGCTGTGCTACCAAATATTAAGTCTAGGGTGTCAATAATTTTGTCAATGCCATTTCTTTTCATTTTCTGATTTAAAAGGATAAATTAAATTCTGAATCAAAAACAAAGGTTCTGTAATATTAACAGAGAAATAAAGACTTGTGGAGACCAAATACTGTACTGTTGTTAATTTCAGCTTATATTTAGAGGAATTGTGAGTTATTTGAAAAAGTGCAAGGGCACCAGTATTTTTGGCCATGACTGTAAATAATGTATATTAAAAAAACTCCTCCCCTTCTATATTTTTTTAAAGCTAGTGCAGATTTATTTGAGTTTTATATGTAAAACTTCTGGCAGTAAATTTGGACAGCTGCGCTTGTTGCTGTTAATTGTTGAAATCATCTATTACTGTTTTTAGACTTACATTGTTGGTAGTAAACCCTCCGGTGAAGACTCAACTACCTGTAATAAGAAAAAAATGGAGCCTTGTGCCAAGACTGACTGTTGATTATATTAATCGCAACATTTCACTTCCTGTCTAATTCTGATAGGATGTGCTACAGTCCACTGTCTGTACGTTGTTAGTCTACAGGAGTACATCAGAACTCACAGAACAGAAACTATTGGTAAGTCTGATAATAACTTGCTTTTTCCAGCAGTACTGTGAAGCTGGATAGAAGATTTTGAAGAATCTGTGATTTCAGGGCGTATGCTTATATATTGGAGTAGGAAAAAAAACAAGTTTTGTGTGGCAACTCCTATTGACGGTGCCTCCTCCGCTAGCTGGGATAGATAGCAATAGTTTTGGAGATGTCTTGGGACACACCCCTTCCCAGACTCCCTCAGGCTTTACAATCTGTTTTTGTTGTTAGCTCTCTGAGAAAATAATTGTTTTTTATGTGCTAGAGGGAATTAGCTATATGCCAGAGCCAGCAGCCTAATTTTAATTGCTGTAATTCAGCCTTTGTTTTTATATTGCTCCTGCCCCAACAGGTAGAGCCAGGACTGTACCCTTCCTCCAGCTAGCATGTCGGGCAGCCTACCCCCCTCTCTGTCCAGGAGTCAGGCACCTCGCTTCCATGACACTCAGTCTCCAGGTGGCCCAGAATCTTATTTTAGGGTTTGTGCCTTGTTGCAAGGCCACTAAACCACTTAGCTGTCACGTTTTAGCTTTTGTTACTGACATTTACTGTATGTTATTCAGAGGGAGATTGTAATTACTGTAGTCCACTTGCCTGGATAACCAAGGGCAAGTGGATATCATCATCATCATCAGAAAAATATTTTAACAAAAAACTACAAGGTTTTTAAACCTTCTCCCACATAAGAGTTCCCCTGCATGTCTCTGCATTGCATGAGAAACTGACATTGAGGATCGCTGTGACAGCTACAGTTAAATCACTTCCTCATATGCCTCCAAAGAATATACTGACTTGTAATGTTTGAAAGTGGTGGTGATGGTATTTTTTTGTTAAATGTAGCCTTTGGTTCCGGCCTTCAGGTACAAACCAGAGTGTAAGCCAGAGGGAAGTTATTATGGTACATTTTACAGCTGCTTACCATGGGTCACGTTTTATACTCTTGTTCCTCTTAATGCATCAGAGGAAAGACTGCAGGACTATACAGAATGCCATCTGCTGTCGACAGTTGGCAAGGTGAATGGGCATGAGGCCAGCAGCTTAGTTTAGATTAACTTTCTATGTAAGAATCTGTTCAGTAAACCATGACATACTAAAAATAGAGGAGCATCATGCTACTTTTTTTTTAATTTTCCCATGGATTTCTTAAACGTTGTGATTAAATTGCAGGGTATTTTTGAGTTCAGTTTTTACTTTATTACTTAACCAGACTGTCCTTTAGCTCATCCACAAGCCCTGGACCCCGTGTCTGTTGGAACAGCTACCACTGGTCCCCAGATACCCACTTTGTTCCTTTGTGTACTGTCCTGGAGTAACCTCTTTGGTGGGATAAGCCAGCCTGTAGCAGGGCCAGCCACTACTTTTTCAACCAGTGGGCACGGGACCCAGAGGACCATGCATTGTAGCTGGGTGGAGACTGTGCAGTAGGCATCTTCTGCCCTTGGGCAGCACTGCCATTTTTACCTGCGCATCATTATTCTGGCAGGAGGCAGTACAGCGCAGTGGTCTAAGGCTCTTGAGCTGCGAATCTGGTGACATCCAGCAGACCAGACCTGGGTTTGAATCCCACAGCTTCCACTTGCATACTGTGTGACCCTGAGCAAGTCACTTAACCTCCTTGTGCTCCCAGGTCGCTCCCGTAAAAAAGCTTTCAGCTTAGTGTGCTATACCTGGTTAAACAACTAAATAAATAAATAAAATTATTCTGTGTTCTGCTGCCAGCACACAAGGCTGCAACCTAAGGGTGGAGCTTTCTGGCCATTTAGAAGTGGTCTGGAACCAAGCCCATCCATTACACTGTGAAAGCCACACACCTCCACAGGACTGAACATATGACACCTCCATGGCTTGTGTCAGCATGCTGTGTTTACTCGGTTGGGTATAGACGTAAGCAGGAATATGCCCATAATGAATGTCTCCCACACCTATGTGGGTACATCATCCCTTTCTTGGAGTCCATTTGAGATGTTTGTCCAATCTGGCTTTAAACAAATCAAAGTTTATGGAGTCTACTATGTGTTGGGGGGAGTTTGTTCTAGGCTTTGACAACCCTGACAGTGAAGTAGCCGTCTCTTTTGCCTATGGTAGCCTTGGGTACTGTCAGTTTGTTGTGGGTTCTTAAGTAGGGTGTACGCATGTTGAAATTAAAGCCACATTGTGTTCTAAGTTCGGTATTCTGCAAGATTTTATAAAGTTGCAGTAGGTTGGCCCTACATCTCCTATCCTTAAGGCTTGGCCAACCCTGTGTTAAGCAGTCTGTCCCTGTAACTTAGATGTTTCAGTTTGGGCATGATTTTGGTTGTTTTATGTTTAACCCTTTCAACGGTGTCTATGTCATGTTTCAAGTAAGGGCTCCAGAAGGGTGATCCTGAATCAAGATGTGGGCAGATGTAGGACCCGTATAAGGGCATGACACAGGCTTCACTTGTGTTCATGAATGAACGTTTGACACAGTTTAAGATTCTGTTTGTTGTCTGCAAGATCTTACTATAGTGGTCTGAGGATGTCAGCTTATTTACAGTTCTGCCCAAGTCTGTCTCTCTCTCTCTCTCTCTCTCTCTCTGCTATTCCCAAGTCTCTCTCACCTTCAGCAGGATTTCACCGTGCTGTGTATTCTGTCATGCATGACTCCCTCCACCTGGGGTATCAAGGGAAGGGAGTCATGTAATGGCAGGAGCCACACACCCTCTGTGAGACAAGAAACATCCAGTGAGACCACTCAGCACTGCCACCCACGTGTGATGGGGGGGCTCAGACTTTGGGATCTGAACCTGGGTTGTCAGATGCAGCACTTAGGCTATCAGGAAGAATTGTACATGTTTTTGCAGAAATCGTCATCCTGTGGCCTCCACTCTGCACTCGTCAGCCACGCTCAGTGATCCTCTTCAAGTGATGCTACAGAAGTTTCCTCCTTTTAAGTATCCAGTTTTGTCCTGAGGCTTAAACCTGGTCCACACAAAACTCTGAATTCCTCTCTTTTAGCCCATGGATACCTGCCATTTACATATCTATTTATTTATTTGAATTTTGGTAACTGGGTAGGCCCACTGAGACGGAATGTCCCTTTTTCAGGGGCTACCCGGGGAAAAGGGTTACAAATGGAGGAACAATGATACAATAAATAATAGCACATAGGTGTACGCAGACACTTTTACAAAAACTTACATAATAAACAAAGCAAAAATGTCACGCAGGCAGTAAATTAAGTTAAAGGAAAACTACACTCTCGTATCTTCTAAATGTTATTTGTTTGCATGTCAGTAGACAACTCTTTTCATGTAGCTGTTAAGGATGTATGCAAATGCTTTTGTCTGTTTTTATAGTTCATACTAGGCCCTGTGACTGCCCTGGGAGTCTCCATTTCGTGGTTGCTGAAATCCCATTGTCCCTGAGAGCTGCATTGGCATCTCAGAACATGATGCGTAATTAGCCTTTAAACTCCCCAGTATGCCTGCCTGCTTAATTAGTCTTAAAAGAAACAAGCTGCAAAAGGGTGTGAAATACCACATTTACATTCAGTGAGCTTTTTTAAACTATCTGAGTTATAATGCAGGTTTTTTCCCTTTAAACTCCATTCAGTTTGAGTTTCCAGAGAGTTTTTGCAGGGTATTTGTTCTTTCAGCATATAGATACATGGTATAAATGGGTGATCTGACATCGTGTTCTCATATGCTAATGCAGCTCACAGAGACGAGATTTCAACAGCCACGAAATGGAGACTCCCAGGGCAGTCACAGGGTCTAGTATGAACTGTAAAAACAGACTAAAGCATTTGCATGCATCCTTAACAGCTACATGAAGAGAGATGTCTATTGACACGGAAACAAATAACATTTAGAAAAAGATATGAGGGTGTAGTTGTCTGTTCTGGAAAGTGGCTTTTCTGGTGGAAATCACATCATTCAAGAGGGTCAGAAACCTTCAGGCTCTATATTGACCCAGACTACCTGTTTGTTTTTTTTTGTTTTTTTTTTAACAAGGACTAGGTAGTCCACAAAATGTATCACCGATTCCTCCCTAAGTATAGATTTGAAATTCCATTTAAACAAATTGTTCAAATTGTTTCACTCTTGGTCTTCCTAGATTGCAGTTGCAGTTCATATTTGTACTATCTGGATGTAGGTTCAGACAAGGGGTCGCCCTCGGGAATGTGGTGCGCTAGCCACAGCACAACTATATAAAAATGGGTATGCACTTATCCATGAGTGTACCTGCAAACTGTAAGTAATAAATGGGGAGTGTGTTCTCCCATAGGGAAACCCGGGCTATAACGGGGAAGACGTGGCAGGTTTCCCTCGTTACATGCTTGTGCACACTGCCTCCCTCATCCACACACATATTGGCGCACAGTAAATGGACTCGCACTAAGTGTTTTCACAAGCTCCTTCAAAAATATAGTTGCTGTTTAGTTCCTTTATGTCAGGTTTCAGGGTAATCGTGCAAACAGTAAAGAGATAAAAAAAAAAAAGTGCTACTGTAACTCCGGAACCAATGTTTACTGTTCTTCCTAAACTGCTCTGTCCTTTAAATGTAGAAGTGCAGAGTCCTCTTAACATCTAGATAGTATGTAATCAAAAAATGGCTGCACATCCACCCACTTAGAAAAAAAACACCAGCACCAGATAATATTGTAATATGATATAGAATAATACATGAAGTAGTGTGTATAATGAGAAATTTACGCACATCCAAAATGATGAATGCTGCATAAAGCCCACGTGTGAAGCTCGAGGGGTTCATACAAGCATCCAGCACCAAGGGCGAATGTAAAATTTGAGTTTTACACCCTAATCCATGTTTTGTTTTACCTAATTGCTAGGCCGTGTCCCCTCCACCTTAAAAACACTGATCGGCAATTATGGAAAACAGCTATTTCACAACTGCGGTCAACCAGCCCAGGATGGCTTGCAGTAAAATGTACCACTGCTAGACAATCATTTTATATCATTACAATCTTGCTTCTCACCTTGTGTCAGTGGATATTAAAGCCCATTCTACTAGAGGAAACTGAGCTGCAACCTCTAGGAATATTTTTCTGCTGGACATCTGCATCTGCAAAGCACCTATCCTGGCTTTAACCCACACTTTTACTGCTCACTTACTGCCGTGGGAACCTGCAGTCTTGGAGAGATTCCAGTTTCATGGATGTAATGTCATACAGCTTGTTTCCTGCTGCTCCAGTGACCTTGCAGTTAAAATGCTCATCTTCTACTCTGAGTTTGCAGGTTGAATTCCAACACCCATGATCCTAATTGTCTGCGGCAAGGGAAGGAGATGCAGTCCCTTGGACATGCTCTCCTCCCGGGAGGGGTTCTCTTGTCCTCATCAAGGAGTGGTTACTACCTTGTTGGGAAGTAGGATGTTGCCATTCCATGAGAACCTGCTTTTAATTCTCCCCTGCAACAGCTTTGAAAAGGGACTTGCTGGTAGGAGGGCTTGGAGATGCTGACACCAGGCAGCACGTGCTCCATTGCTGGGATGCCGATCATGTTACTGGGGACATTGCTGTCCTGTCCTTCCTTCATTTGCTGCCTCTGCTTGAATGGGGGGAGGAAGCGACCTCCCCCATGTCCATCTACCAGCAGCGTGCTGGCCCAGAGGTCCAGAAGCTCTATAGAAGTGGATTGCATTGTTGGACCCAGAATTCAGTCAAGCCATGCGGGTTGGTTTTGGGAAGCCAACATGCATCAGTAATCCACTGCAAAATAGGCTGCTGCACTGGATCGACTGTGGTGGGATCTGATTCTCAGATATAGCAGGTAAGGGGAAACTACAGGTGGGTAGGTCAAGAAAAGAGCATAAGAATAAATAGAATGATGAAAAAACCCTGTTTCACAACTGAACATTAACTCTCTCTCCTGTTGAGCACTGCTTGTAGTCAGCATAGTGTGTAGCTGTAGTTAAATGCGTGCCAGTAGAAGAAACAGTTGCTTACTGGTAACTGTGTTTCTTCTAATGGTATTCAGCTGCAGTCATGCACCACCTGCTTGTCCTCCCCTGTAGCAGTGAGGCTATTAGGTTTGGGTCTGCGCAGTGACTTTGTGGACCAAGACTGAACTTGGGTATTATGGATGGTGTTACATAAGATGAGGTATGGCTCTTAGTGTGGCTTTCATAGATACATAGATGTCGGCAGATAAGGGCCTATGGCCCACCTAGTCTGCCCATTTATACACTTAACTGTGCTTCTTTAAGCTTCCCTGGATCTAGGTTGTCCCCTTCCCCCCCGACTTCCAAGATCCCCTTATGCCTATCTCATGCATTCTTAAGTCATGTAATTGTTTCCACCCCACCTCCTCCGGCAGGCTGTTCCATTTGTCTACCATCCTCTCTTTGAAGAAGTACTTTCTCACCTTTCCTCTGAATCTCTCTCCCTCCAGTTTGCTCCCATGTCCCCTAGTCCTGGTGCATCTTTTTGTTTGAAAAATTGTGTTTTCCTGCACCTTGTTCCTCCCTGTGAGGTATTTATATGTCTCAGTCATATCCCCCTCTCCCACCTCTCTTCCAGGGAGTACATATTTAAGTCTTTCAGCCTGCCCTCGTAGGTTTTGTGTTGTGATCGTTGCACCATCTTGGTTGCCCTCCTCGGAACTGCCTCCTCCTTGTCTATGTGCTTACATAGGTAAGGTCTCCAGAACTGGACACTGTACTCGAGGTGTGGCCTCACTAATGTCCTGTACAGGGGAATTATGACCTCCCTTTTCCTGCTGGTGATACCCTTGCCTGTGCATCCCAGCATCATGTTTACTTTTCCTGCCACCTTGTCACACTGCCTTGCCTACCTTGAGGTCATCAGAGATAACCCCTAGGTCCCCTTCCTGCTTGGAGCATTCCATAACCCCCAGCTGATATATTCCTGGGTTTTTGTGCCCCATGTGCATTATCTTGCACTTTTTTGCGTTCGATCCTGAACGGGCTGGGGTGGGGGTGTATGCACTGGTATCGAGCAGTGTGTGGTGCTGTGAATGAATATCATTAAGAGAAACACAGTTACTTGTCAGTAGCACTTTTATCTAGGTGGACTTTTGACTGGTGTCCTGATAAGCTGGTTCTTCCAAAGAAGTAGTTTCTCTAATATTATTAACTACATTATTAAGAATGATTGATCACCAGTCCATGTTTTCAGATATATGTCCACTGGCACTTAAAACATTTAGAATCTTTATTACATAGACATTAAAGCACTACCAGGAATTTTGTAACGGTGGTACTGTTCGTTTAATCAGCTATGGTTGAAATACTACACAGGGGTTACATTTCTCTCCTAAGCTGTCTCTCCTGCACCAGTTCCCAAGAGCCCTCAAAACAGACAGGAGAATTGTATGCTCAGTATCATGCTCCTGGCTGCTAAAAAAATCACATGAAAATGGCTTACCGACCAGAGGATTGATATGGGCCAGTGGTTGAATACGGTGAATAACCATATACAAAATGAAGAGAATTACATATGATCTTAATAAGAGATTTGACGTCTTCATGTGCAGATGGAACTCCTGCATGATGAACATTATGAAACACAATCCTAACTTTATTCCATAAGTAGGCTGGATGCTTGTTTGTGTTTTTTTGGGGGGATGGTGTGTTGGGAAACCCGGACACGTGATAGGCCCAGTTCTATATGAAGGGGAGGGTGCATTAAGGAGAGTGGATGCCCCCCTTACCTTGTCCCCATATTGCAATATGCTGGTAGAATAGAAGTCAACTAGGGGCACCCCCCCAACCCCAGAAGTCGAGTTGGAGGTGGGGGGGAGGGGATACTGTATGGTTATTTTTAATGTAATTCACTGTATTTTATCCCATGTAACAGTATATTATCACTACACCAAAGTGTATTTTGCTGTGATATGCAGCCTTGTATATTCTCAATAAAAATATATTTACAAAAAAAGGACCCCCCCACAGGGGTCTGTTCTTGGACATCTTCTCTTTTTGCTGTTTAACAGCATTCTCAGAGTCTGCAGCTTTGTGGAAAATTTTACTCTTTGCAAATTATGCAGTTCTTTTTATATTCTGAAGGGAAATATTAGCGATCAGTGTTACTCTCTGTGAATTCTAGACTCCTAAACTGCTGTGTTATTTATTTATTTATTTCTAGGAAGTACCTTTGAACCAAATGCTCTTTTACAGAGGTTCCATGTAGTAATACATGGACATAACATCATTTACAATGGTTACAAGTACATAAACAGATATAAGGAGGTTCCTTGCCTAGAAAGACATGAGTACATCAGGTTACAGAGGTTACATAATTACAATAACAGGGAATACATAAGTAAAAATATACAGACACATAATTTAAAGCAGGCTTGGTTGATGGGTTAAGTGCAGTACTTGAGAATCTACAGGATATAGAGCAAATCAGGTAGGGAACAGAGGATGATATAGTCTGTAAAATAATTAATGCTAAACGCAAGGAGGCGAGAACTTGATGGACAGCAGTTCTTTTGTCTTAAGTGCTAAAGCGTGTAGTCATAAAATAGGGGTAGACTCACTGGGGGTGAAGTGGAGCCTACTAGGGGAGTGTTAGTTAGCAAGAAGAGAGGAGAAGGCAAGGGTGCAGGTTAGAATGAGGGTAGCAGGAAAGAGGAGGGAAGAGTGCGGGAGTTCAGGTCTCATAGTCACAGTTCCTGTTTGTGGCGAGAGCCACTCGGAGTTTATCTTTAAAGGGGCCTATTTTGTCCTCTTTTGTGATGCCTAGGTCAAGTGCATTAAGCCAAAGTGGTGTTCGGTATTCGTAGGACCGTTGGCTTTGTGTGGTTCTACAGAAAGGGACACAGAGGGCTGAGTTGTTTGTACCCCTAGTGCATCTGATGGAATTAGGTTGGCTAAGGAGGCTTTGCAGGCCTGGGGTGTAAGTCCTAGCATAGACTTCTTGTGCGAGCATGCATACTTGATACTGGAGGTGACTGTCAAGGTCAGTAGTGGATCCAGGATTTTACAATGGGGGTCCTGTGATGGTGTGAATACTCGATAAGTAACTTTTTATAATTTCTGAAGTCTTTTATACTATCCTTTTCATGATATTTTTTACTGAAATTATAAACATAATCTACAGTTTTGAATGTATATCTTCTTACAATAATATATTAGACTTCTTCAGCAAAGTGAAATGCTGCAGTAGCAAGCAAGTAAGTTACAATGGAGGGTGCACCTGCACCCTTTAAAACCCCCTAGATCCGCTACTGGTCAAGGTTGAGCCATTTTGCTTGAGTGTACAATTCGCAGGTGTGAGTGAGAGTGAGATGGGGTACACCTAGGACTAAACGACACATTTTGTTTAGTGTTGTTTTGATATGTTTTAAAACAGTTTGGGAGGCAGCCCCATATACTGCTAGACCATAGTCTATCACTGAGAGGATTGAGCTATTTACAGCAGTTCTGAGTGCCTCAGAAGTCGGGCCTTTCCGGTGTCTGTACAGTAATCCTAGTTTTGCAATTGACGACTTTGCGACTGAGTCTATGTGTTGGTTAAACGAGAGGGTGCAGTCCAGTGTGAATCCTAGGTATTTAAATGTTTGAACCATCTCCAGGGAAGTGTTCTGATTGTTGTGAATGCAAAGTTGGTGAGTGCGGTGTTTATGTGATGATGTGAATAACACAGTCTTAGTTTTTTTATAATTGAGGCGCAGTTTTGATTGAAGGAACCAGTGCTCAGCCGCAGTGAAATTAGCCTGCATTTGCTTTTCCAGTATGTAAGGGTCAGAATTACATGAATATAGGACCACGTCATTTACCGATTTGAGGGAGGTTGTTTAAGAACAGACTGAACAGTAGAGGGCCAAGGATAGAGCCTTGAGGAATGCCTGTGTTAACACTAAGGCTGTTGGAGAATGTGTCCAGGATTTTCACTTTTTGGACCCTCCCAGAGAGGTAGCTTTTGAACCATGCTACTATTGCAGGGGAGAGGCCGGTATTGGAGAACTGATCCAGGAGAAGATTGTGATTGACAGTGTCGAAGGCCTTGGTGAGATCAATATATGTTGCCCCCACCAAGAGCCCTCTGTCTAGCGCATTATGGATAAAGCTGGTAAACTCTACTAGAGCGGTTGTGGTACTGTATTGTTTTTGAAATCCATGTTGTTGCTGACATTGTAAATGATAGTTGTCTAGATATTCCATCAGTTGGCTGCTTAAAATTCGCTCCAGGGCCTTGGAGAGTGGAGTACGGATAGATATTGGGCGGTAATTTGTAGAGTTGGCCCTGTCACCACTTTTGTAAACAGGGGTAACCACCGCCACCTTCCAGATCTGTGGGAGTTCACCTGATACGAAGGAGAGATTTAAGATTTTGATGAGGGGTTTGAGAGTTATGTCCAGGGTGAGCCTAACTAGTTTTAGGTCAAGTTGATCAGAGCTAGTTCTGGAATTACCTAGTGCTTTTAGGATGTACTTTTTTGCTTCCATAAAGGTGATAGCTCTGAAGTAGAAAGGTGGATGGGAGTTTGATTGGGTCCTCGGGTTTTGTTCAGTGCAAGTATCTGATTGGTGTTGAAGGAAGCTAGAGGGCAACACTCCACTGAGGTTAGTAAAAGCTTTGTTGAAGACATTTGCTATGCGACTGTGATCCTGCATAGGTTAGCCGTCAGTGTTCGGGAAGGTGGGGGGAGTTTTATTAGGTTTACCAGTTAGGGACTTGATGTTCTCCCAGAACCATCTACTGTCACCCTATGAGTTTGTCAGCTTATTTTTAAAGTGAGTGTTTTTGGCCTTACGAATAGCCCAGGTGCATTTATTCCGTGCAGCTCTATAGTTCTAGTAGTCTGTCTGGGTACCGGAGTTTCTTGCTTTGTATCACAAGTCGTCTCTATTTTTCATGAGGGCTAGTAGCTGTGCCGTGATCCAGGGGCTGTCATAGTCATGGATTCTTCTTTTGGTGTAGGGGGCGTAGACATTGCACACTTTGTTGAATTTGCTTATAAAGCATTCTAAGGCAGTGTTGACATCTGTTTTATGGTCAATAGAGCTCCAGTTTTGGAGGCTGAGGTGTGCTCTTAGAGCTCCCAACTTGCCTTTCTTCAGAAGTCTAGTAGTAATAGTCCTGGCTGGTGCCTTTAGAGCCTTATTTGACCATTTACAGATTACCGGGGAGTGGTCACTGAGGGAGTCGGGGAGAACTGAGATGGAGGATATTCTTTCTGGCCGATTTGTGACCACTCAGTCGATTACTGACCCCGTGCCTGTTCTACTGTTATACCGAGTGGGGGAGTCTACCACTTACAAAAGGTTGAGAGTGGCTAATGAGTCTTTGTAGTGTACAGCTTCAGCGGAGGACCTGTTGATATTAAAGTCTCCAACCATTATCAGCTCTGTATTTGGTCCCCCTTCAGAGAGGTAGTTGATGACAGAATTGAAACCATTTGCTTGTTCCTTGGGAGGGATATAGGCCGAGACTATTGTTAGGGTTTTCCCATTCTTGCCAAGTATTACTCTTATGGCCATCAGTTGAGACCCACATTTGATGTCATATGGGTTAAGCATTTGGCCCTGAATGTGGTCCTTAACATATATAATACAACCGCCTCCTCTTTTACTGAGTCTGTTTAGTCTGAATGCAGCATACCCAGTGAGTTGTATAGCAGAGTCTGGCACCCTAGGTGATAGCCAGGTCTCTACTATCGAAAGAATGTTGGGCTGGTGCTGCTGGACCCAGACTTGGGGAGTGCCCATTTTTGCTAGCAGGCTGCAGATATTTATTGATGCTATTGTTAGTCCATGCTGTTTCTTATGAACTGTTGCAGTGTATGTCATCGGGCCTGGGTTGGGATGGATATTACCTGAGATCTGTAGGAGCAGCCATGTGATCCTTATAGCTTGCCATTTTATATATGTTAGGGCCTGCGATTGTGTAATGTAACGTGATTTTTTTGGCATGGTACAGTTGGTTTGAAAGGATTTAACAAGTTCTTAATATTACCAAGGCCCAGTCTGTGAACTTAAAAAGTATATACAAAATTTCCAAATTTCCACGCAATACAGAGTTAAACTTGAAGCAGTCAGTGTTTTTAGATATTTGGGAGTATGCATTAAGCCTTCCCTGACCTTTGGTTTGCATATGAAGCTTATGACTACAGAAGTACACCAAACCTAGGGAAGCTGTATAAAGTTAAATACATTTTGACACAGGGATCATTGCACAACATGATCTGTTACGATCTCATGGAACAGTGGACGGTCCCTGTGATGACAGATGCTGCACTTAGAATCATGTTGGATAAAAATTATTTATTTATTTGAATTTTGATGACCGGGCAGGCCCAATGAGACAAAGTTGTCCCTTTTTCAGGGGTGACCCGTGGAACGTAAGCTTTCCAAGTAATAAAACAATACAATACATAGGTGAATGACAGTTTGCAAGTACTATATGCAGAAGTATAGTTTAATATTAAATAAAAATATCGAAGAGAAAATAGGGTTACGAAATGGAGGAGTATTCATACATTTATGAAATTCAGGAGTTAGTAGGCGAACTGGAGTTCATAATTTCACAAGCATATACAGCATTGTATAAAGGAACATAATAGGCTTGTTAATGTAACAAGTGTAGATATAAGTAATATACATATCTACTAAAAGTTGAATATGGGGAAGGGTGTCATGTAGGAAATGATCGAGAACCGATCAGGAAGAAAGGGAGAGGAAGGTGGATGGGGAAGAGAGACCAGAGGTGACAGTAAAGGTTGGATGCAGTGACATATGGTAGGGGAAAAGAAGATTTCTTTAAAATGTTTTTTGAACTGGGGAAGAGAGGTACATGAAAGTAGGCCGTGTGGGAGGCTGTTCCATTTTTGAGGTGCTGCAAATGCGAAATATCTCTTACCGTTAGCTAGGCAAGTCTTAGGTAGACATAGCATTGGATAGTGGGAGGATCAAAGTGTCCTGGAAATGGGTTTCTGTGAGAGCAGATTGGAGAGGCTGAGGGGAAGGGGAGGTGGATGAGTTTAAACATGGTACTAGGTGGGGGAAATCCAGTTTAGCTTTAGCACATCGCAGTGGTGTGTTCTAGCATGGGTTGATGCAGCGAGACAGGCAGTCCTATGATAAGTTTGTCTTAGTCTGTTTAGGATTGGTGGCTTTGCAGTGCTGATTAGTGGAGCTCCGTAAAGGAGGCCCGGGAGTAGTGTTATGGAGGCTGTGGTCTTTCTGGACTGTGGTGTTAGGTAGGGGGCTGTACGATAAAGTAGTCTTAGTTTCTGATGAGTGACTTTTATAACTTTATATGCATGTGTTTCTAAGGATAGGTGCTCATTCAGGGTCATGCCAAGATATTTGAAGGAATTTACCCTTTCGAGTGCCTCACCGATTAAGGACATGACAACAAGTGGAGGATGGGTAGACAGGTCAAAGGAGGTGTGGCGGAACAAATTATTTTTTAATTTTTTTTTTTTTTTATGTTGAGCACCAATAAGTTCTTTCTCAGCCGTTCTTTCAACATCTGGAAGTCCCTCTCCAGGTTGGAGTTGAAGGAGGAGATATCCTTAGAGATCTGCAGAGTATTGTGTCATCCGTGTAAAGTTGTATTGATGCCCCACCACAATTTAAAGGAAGCTCATTAATAAAGATGGAGAATAAGAGAGACCCAGTATGGATCCCTGGGGGACATCATCTGTGATGGGAGAGGGGGGTGACATAGCACCAGCCCATTTGACACATTGTAGTCTGTTGGACAGGTGATTGGTTAGCCATGAGTGTGAGAGGTTGTCAAGCCCAATTTTGCGGAGGTTTGGTAGGAGAAGTTGGTGATTGGCAAGGTCAAAGGCTTTTGTTAAGTCCATGAAGTCACCCCAGTTGCAAGATCCTGATCCATTGCTTGAAAAATGTCATCTGTGACCCGCAGAAGAGCAGAATCAGTGCTGTGTAGTTTCCTGAAGCTGTGCTGATGGATGGTTAGTGCACTGGACTGCTCTAGAAATGAGTAGAGCTGGTTGTAGAGGATTCTTTCTTGTATTTTTATGAGGGATCATAAAATAGAGATTGGCCTTTAGTTCTTGACTAGGTTGGTAGGGCCACTTTTGTGTACAGGGACAACTATTGCAGTCTTCCATTTGTCCAGTATAGTTCGTGTGAGTAAAGATTTGTTGATTAAAAGCATTGCCGGGTGAGCAATGACAGGTGCTGCTAGCTTGAGGAATTTTGGTTGAAGGGCATCGAATCCTGGAGAGCTTTCTGGGTTCAGACCATTTAACAGTTTTAGAACCTCAGCGCTTGTGGCGAATTTTAGGTGGAAGGTGGGATGAGAGTCATCAGGGTTATCGACCATCAGATTATTGCGGACCGTGGGTAGATCCGTTTTGTATTTAGTCATGGCCATGAAGAAGAGGTTTATGCCGGAAGCTATCTCTAAGGGGTTAGATAATGTAATGCCTTTGGTGATCATGGATTGTGTGAGGTATCATTCCTTTCTCTTGAGCAAGGAGTTGACTTGGGACCAAAAACTGTTAGGGTTACTAAGATTTTTTTTCTTGTAGGGACTGCATGGTCACGCTTTGATCTGTTGAATTTTGTTTGGAAGCATTCCTCAACTGCCGATAAGAATGCCATTTGGATGGAAGTCCTGATTTTTTTTAAAGGTTTTCCATGCTTTGTCCTGATCATGCATTAAGTGTCTTAAATCCTGAGATAGCCAAGGGGAGTGGTTTCCTTTGCCTCTCCGTACCTTGAAAGGGGCATGGGAATCAAAGATGGAGGAGAAGGTATTCATGAAATATTCTAGTGCCTGATTTATGTTGGGAAGGGTAGTGATAGGGGTCAAGTCCACTGAGACTCCGTATAAAAGCAAAGGCATTGAGGTTAGTAAGGTCACGTGCTTTTATGATTTTTTTTTTTTTGGGGGGGGGGGCTTGGAAGTTATTCCTCCAGACACAGATGGTAGAGAAATGGTCGCTTAGGGCATCAGGGAAGACTCCATCTGCCTTGATGTTTTGATCATTATTTGTTAACTTCCAGTCCAGCAGGCTATGGTTGCCTGTTTTTAGATGGAGTCTTGTTGCCTGGTCAATTATTTTCGCTACTTTAGCATCCGAGAGTGAGGCAAAGTAGGTAGTCCTATTAGGGCCCATCCAGTCTGAGATAGACTCCACTGAGTATAAAATCTCTGTGGATGATTTTATCCAAGGCCCCGTCCACACTACACCGCTCAGACCCCGTAACGGACAGAAACCGTTACAGCCGGGGAGCAGTACAGTGTGTCCACACTGCAGCAGTGACCAGTACTGCCAGTCCACACCTCGGGAACCGGGCGACCGTTACCGCAGCGCCCAGTCCCACAATGCAGCTCACGCTGTGCTACGGGCCCTGCAGGGGACTGTCACCGCTCATCCACACTACCGCTGGTAACGCTAATGCAGGTGGGGATCAGTTTTATGTTCGTTGAAACCACTCATATGTGGTTTCAACAATGGTTATGAACACGCCTTCTGTAACGTTACAGGTGTAAACGCAAACCGTTGTGGTAATGGTTTGGGCACTCTGTAACGTTACAGAGGCGTAGTGTGGACAGGGCCTTAGTTCATGAAGAATTCAGAGCAGCAGGATGAAGCATGTCACATGTACACAGTACGGAAACATTAGTGTAAAATACATATTAATTCATCTATATCTGGAATAGAAGAATATTTGTTTCCTTTGTACTTTGTGTGCCCCCACACACACAAACCACCCCATCCCCCCAAAAATCTGTACTTCTTTATAAACTAACAGTTTTAATATGTTGTTCTGTTTTTGCCCCGTCAGTTTCCAGAGACTGCTACAGACGATTAGTGTACTGGAGGCACAGCGTACACAGGCTATTCAAGACCTAGAAAGTTTAAGCAAACACCAGGTAGAAGCACTGAAAGATCCTATTGGATTTGTGGAAAAGCTCCAGAAGAAGGTATGTTTATAAAATATTGTTAAAAAATGTTTTTTTTTTTAAATAAGCTAGTCTGAAAAAAAGAAGCCTGATTGACTCCCAGCTACTTTCCTAGCTGAATAACTGTAGAAGGCCAATCAGCAAGGTTTAGCTATTTTTTTTAATTACTACTTAGAATGAAGCTGATATGTACAATTACTGAATGAGGCTGAACAAGGGGGACTGAATGGCTTGGTGGATTGGCAGTGGTTAAAGAGCCTTTTTGTTGGTCACTGTTTCAAATCCAGCCCATGCCAGTAGTGAATGAAAGCCATTATCACCTGAGGGCTGTTCGGTGGCCTACGTGAAATGAGTTCTGGTGGTCAAACCACCAACATAGTTGGCACTAATTGGCACCATTGTTGGCCAACTCACATGAGAGGCCAAGGATTGAGGGGGCATGGAGTCTGAACTATCCTTTCATTTGCGTGGTGGTTCCTGCGTGACCTGGTTGAGGCACATTGGTAGGGCAGTGTGGGGAGGCTTGCACTGTGATCGCCAGTGCTGTATCTGTCATGTGGCTAAATGGAGGGATTCAGTTTCCATTGCTGTCAATCCAGCACCTTTCACAAGCACTAAAAATTCACACACTATGCTAACTGTGTCTTTAAAAGAATGAGGCTGAACCTACAGTAGAAAATACTTGTGAAGTCCTTTAAGTAGAGACCACCACGAGTTGTTAACTGTGGTATATTTTATGGAAAACTGTGAATTAAACTGTAGTTCTGATAATTCTTTTGTAACTACATGATTATACTGTAGTGCTTTCAACCTTGAAAATAGTACCTCTGCAGTTTACGTGGCCTTGACATTTTTTCCAGCTTTTTACAGACTCGTGACGAGGACAGGATCCTCTTCACTAGGTTGTTATTAACAGTATGATCCAGCTCTAAACGATTTTGCAGCTTATATTGAGGGAATGGGTTGATTCTTTCCAGCATGGAAGTAAATAGAAACAGAAAGGTCTACGCATTTTTGACTGCTGTTGAGTGAAAGTGCCACTCCATAGGAACTTACTAGCCCATGGGAGCTTTCAAATCAACGTTATTCTCCGAGTCTTATGGTCATTGCAGGAATGTTCACGTTCCATTAAAAGCATTACCTAGAGTATACTGTAGGTCAGTTGCCAAGTACCGAGCATAATTAAAGGAAACAACTGCAGTGGTGTTTTAAAAATTGCATGCATATGATGTGTACATACATACTTACTGGCTTAAGGGGGAAACAAGACAGTTGGTCTGTTGTTCCTCCAATCAGTTCAGTGGAAAAAGCTTGCTATCCCTCTTTCTTCAAAGTTCTTGTCGCGCCTAAGTGGAAAATCATAACAGCATCAGCTGATAACATCTACTCTAACACTTTCAAAAAGGAAGCACATGCTCAGCAGTTAGCTTTGTTTGGCTGCTACTGCTGGGGACTGTCTACCCCAGCATGACAGCTCTCTACAACTCAAGTTCAGCCCTCACTCTTGCCGCTTATTATAGAGATGTCGTGTTCTGGCCGTGGATGCCGAGAGTGCTTTTGGAGATATCGGGACCTGAAGTAATCAATAAAGACTGAAACAAAAGCTGAAATTACAGCGTCCGTGTGACATCTCTATAATATAGAGCGGCAAAAAGTGAGTGCTGAACTTGAGTTGCATAGAGTCACCACCTACTCTAGAAGTCTGTTCCATGTGTCCGCCTCTCGTTCTGTGATGAGCTTCTTCCTGAATTTGTTTACAGTGTGAGTTCTTTGCTCTTGTGCAGTTTTAAAACAGCAGTATTATTTAGTCATCATGTCATCCTCTTGAGTAATAATATATTTCTGGCAAAAACAACACTACACCAATTTTTCTGTTCATTTTCTCTTATTCCAAAACTGAGGTATGTAATGTTGTGTTTTTTTAAACTTTCTTCTCTTTTGTTATTCCCACCATGGAAACTTAAAAAATGTCAGTGTCCTGTGATGCTGTTCACCATCGAAAGCATGGGCTAACACCATCATACTACTCTTGTGGCATAAATCCAACATTTACAGTCAAAAAGGCACCCGTAATGGGAGACATTTCGAAGTATTGCGAATGATAGGCAGCTTTTTTTAAAATTCATTTTGAAAATGTAGCATTACCGATGCAACACTTAGTTCACGTTTAGGAGCATGAAAAAGATAAGGTTTACACTCAGTTGAAATGGGTAGAAAGAATGCTGGGTCCTGGTTGGCCAAGAGGTACTCTTATCTGGGCCCCGTTATCCTAGCACAGGCAGCCTGGCAGAAAGTAGCTCAACAAAAATATGTTTAAAAAATACAGCCAATTTACTAGAAAGGACCCATTTTGTAATTGCAGTACGGCACTCCAAGGGGTGTGTTATGGTGGGCTAATGGCCCTTCTTGGGTTGTGGAAATATTTCGAATGGCAGACATATATATTTTTTTTTATTATTGTTATCTGTTTTTAGACATTTTCAAAATGTAGCATTACAAATGAAAACACTTGATCCAGAGTTTAGGAACATGAAAAATATATGGTTTACAGTCAGCTAAGATTCTCCTCTTCCTTCAGTACAGCATTTGAAGGGCTACCAAAAATGTCTAATTGTACTCCAGAAATGCATTACAAGAACAGGCCTCATACAGCATAACCGTGGACTTGCACACTAAAGTATTGAGTGTGATAAGCCAGTTCCATGCAGGAGACACTGAAAGACGTCACACGTGTGAAGAAGTATGCATTCTGTACTTAATAAAAACTATAGCACCGAATTTTAATACACTAAACTAGGAAATCCATTTAACAGCACAGTGACTTTTGGGTTGAAGTAAAAACCTAGTATTAATGAATTAAACAGAACATCAACCACAGCTGAATTATAAGTGAGCTCCTTGAGAGTACTAAACACACTGTGGATGGTACCCCACCCCCCGAGACTGTTTTTTTATTACCCGGTTGGGTGCACTTATCCCAGCGACCATTTTCAGGCACAGCCCGGGCCGTAAAGGTGGCAAAAACAAGGTAAAAAAAAAAAACGGGTACAAAAGATGCAGGGAACAGCGATTAGTTACAGTACATAAGAGAAACAATAAACGATGTGAGATAAATGGTACAGAATTGAGCAAATTGGGCATAAAGTGATCACAGTGCAGCACCCAACATATATCGTTATAGTAACAACAGTTTCCAGAGTTGCATATCAAAAGCAACAGTTTCCATAGTCATTATGGCACTCCAGGTTTTCCAGCAAGATGAGGGGGGAACAACATATGCTTCACCCTTAGATGCGGTCTGTTTGCCGTCCGAGTAGGGGGTATTTACAAGTGATGGTAGCAGTGAGGGATGTCTTGTAGTGCGATTTGACACAGGACGCCATGGAAGTGCTTAACAACTGCCTGGCTGAGATCAATAACTGGATGCCCTCCAACTGGTTGCGACTGAATCCTGACATTGCAGAGGTCCTAGTAATTGAGCCAGGTCGTGGGTGTGATGGGAGTGCCTCTGGAGTGGTGACAGGATTGGTCCTGGGATCCACTCCATTGATGGCTTCCCCTAGGGTGAGGCGTCTTCCTGGATGACAGATTGATACCTGATGCACATGTGTCATCTGTGGTCCAAAGTGGTTTTTACCACTTAAGGGACTCATAAACAGTTTTATTTTGGTATACACGCTCCAGAAACACAGCCTCATATGTCAGGGGCTTACATACATAATCCAGTGATCCATTTTGCTCTGAAACGATGTAAATCCCTAGTCGCTAATTCCGAAACCTCTCCCCGACATGTAAACAAAACCCCGGCTCCTGTTTAAACCTCTGTTGCAGTAGCTGCCTAAGATGGTGCTATAGCGACGCTGATGACATCATGTGCGCACACAACCCTGCTTATAATGCAGGCTGAATGGGGACTTAAGAATAAAGTATGAAATAACCCTAACAAAGTGCTTCCCCTCCAAATCCTTTACCTGTGCAGGTGTGGCCACCGATTTCACTGGATTATGTAGGTAAGCCCCTGACATACGAGACTGTGTTTTTGGAGTGCATATACAAACTACCTGTTTGAGTCCTTTAAGGAATGTCACCAGGATTAAACCCCTAGCTCTGCTTGAGGACCTGCCATCACTGATACACACCTTTGTCACATCCAGGCTTGATTGCTGTAACACTCTGTACTTTGGGGTCAGTGGAGGTACCTGTCCCCGGCTACAGCTGGTGCAGAATGCAGCGGCCAGGTTACTGATGGGCCTGTCTAGGTCATGTCATGTTACCCCGGTCCTGTGAGCTCTGCACTGCCTGCCTGTCAGGTGGAGGATTAGCCTCAAGGTGGGCCTGCTCACCTATAAGGCCCTATATGGATTGGGCCCTGGCTACCTGACATCTCCTGACACCTGCCACCTCAGTCCATTCCCTCCGCTCCTCCATCAGAGGCCTCTTTGCGGTTCCAAGGGCCATGTTAAAAACGTCTGGCGATTGAGCTTTTGAGGTCGCCACACCAGCTCTTTGGAACTCGCTTCCCACCTTTGTTAGGGAGGCCCGACGGTGGAGGCTTTTAAAAGGGGTCTAAAAACTCACCTTTTCAAGTTGGCCTACCTAGACTAACCAGAGCTGTTTTATGTTTTTAAGACTGTATTTATTGATTTTAAATCTGTATTATGCGTTCCCTCGCATGATGTATTTTAATTGTATTTATCTCTGTAATTTAATTTATCTGCACTACCCTACCTGTTTTTATGTCAGCACCCAGAGCCTCTGGGATTGGGCGCCATATGAATAACTGTTACCTTACCTTAAATAGGGGGTATGATCCCAGGGTCCATGGAGCAGATAGGCTGTTCCAGAGATTCAGGGCAGCTAAAGAGCAGGCCTTCTAGCTCATACACTTAGTGACATGTGGGCACTCTACTGGAGGAGGTCCAGAGGCCTCGATTGCATGACTTTGACCTGAGTAGTGGGGATAGGGTAGGCCGCTTACTTCCAAAAGTATATGTTTAAAAGTGAACAGCTGATTTGTGCCTTATTTACCAATTTAATAGATTTAATTTGCATAAAGATATTTAACATGAGAACTTAAATGGAATGGTAGACCGCTCCTGAAAATCAACAGTATGCCCCGATTTCTGTGGTTGGCTGCATGTCAGGTTAAGTCCGTGTATGCATATGTAACACTACACACACAAATAAAAACCTGGTGGTGACGGCCATCTTAGACTGTTAGTTTCCTGCCACCCACAAATATGTCGCCCTGAGGAAAACTGATATGAACATACTTTAACTTTTAACCTTTTTAGGTTCAACGAGCCTAATATCCATACCCTCAGTATGCTGGTCATCTAATAGGCACTTCTGAACAGTAAAAGTTACATGCAGCCTAATACAGCAGTTTTTACCAGGCAGTAAAATGGTTAGAGAACAGTGTAATATTTTTCGAACCAGAAACACACATCTGCTAGTGCCAAGTCTTTCCCATCTGAATCGGAGGAGGTCTGGGTCTGCGTAAAGTCGACTTTCATTTTTTCCAGCCTTTTCCTGGCTTCAGTTGGGTCTGTAAAATGAGAGGTTTTGGATCCAGAGCTTGGTGGGGTACATCCAGGCGTGTGACACCTCCAGTGCTCTCAGACCCGCCCGGACTGCCTCAAAACTCTTGTAGCATTGCCCTGTTGCAAAATGTTAAGTTCGGGAACAAGTACAAAGGGAGGGGTACTGTCCTCCATGTCTAACTGGTTCTGTCTTTTTGCCAGTTGCAAAACATTGTCCCTGATATGAGGGCTGCTTGTGGTTATTAGGATGCCTTGGGTTGGTCGAATTCACTGGTTGTCTCCTGAGATTTATATGATACGCTGTGTACCAGGTACCCTCCACATCTACTCCAAGTGATTTCTGCAGCAGTCCCCTCCCCTTTTCTCAGGGATCCAGAGCTGTCTTGAGATTTGCTAGTCTGGCCCCGTTTTCTAGTTGTTTAATTGTATTAGTAAAATCTTCTTTTCTGCAAGGACTCCAGAGATGGCCACTGTTAACTTATTTGCCATTTCTTAAGCCATTTAACCCGCCCCTGAGACCATATCCAGTTTTGTCTCCATCAGGTTAAATTAGTTATTTAGTTTCTACTTTATTTTCAGGTGCTCTGATGGCTTGACGTAACGCTCCGTTGGAGGGTTCCTGCCCCCCCCCCCCCGATGCCTCATTCTGAACCACTTGGGCCTGCCTGCTATGGCAGTTTTGAGGTGGTAGATTTGCTTGTAGATTTGTGGCAGCTTGTCACAGTTTACCCATTTTTGTTCATGTCCAGACTTCACTTGATTATTGTAGAAGCAGTATACTACTGCGTCTGTGTTCAAAAATAGTATTTTTCAGTGAAGTTCATTCAGGAGCTCCTCTTTTGTGCACAGTTGGTTGCAGGCTCTACCCCCCTGGCAGGCATCATTAATGACTTGTGTCATAAATTACAAAAACAGATCTTCGAGGATATCTCTTGCAGCAGGTCACACAATAAGAACCTCTGCCATCAGGCACCAAGATCACATGGGAGCTTTTTTGCTAGCAGTCTGCCTGGGACCACCCACAACGACGTCACCACGTCAGTGTTCCCCTATATAGTCGTGGGCTACACACTCCTCAGTTCTTTTCCTGCAGTCAACCATTGTACTTCGGACTTGCGGAGCACTGTCGCTTCAGTTAACTGCCATTTTCCTTATTGAGAGTTTTGGTTTATTTTTCTCACCCTCATTTTCTATCACTTTAATCCTGAAGTGGTCTTTTCTCCCTCCATTTATGTTACCGGATTTCCTCTTCAGACACTGTAATTGTGGTCCGAAGATCTTTGACAAGGATCTGCACTTTGCCAATGTTTGTTGCCTCGGCACCGCTCATGACGTTCAGGTCTCTGAACTTTGTTGTGGGTTTAACCAAGCTACCCACTGCTGTTTGAAGAAGCTTAAAGGAGCTTCAGACCAGAGGCTCCCCCGCTTCCCCAGCTCTGTTCTCTGGCTCCCGCTCGGCTAAAACCCAGGACAGGTTGTTGTCGGGGAAGCACCGCCATCAGGACAAAGATTGCAAACCTTCCCGAGAGCAGTCTCAGTTGCTGCACCCAGGCCCGACTGTTTTGGAGCTGTCTTCCAGGTCAATAATGGCTCCTTCTGCCACCCTTGCTCACTTAGCCATGAGGGCAGTTTTGGCAGCCCTCTCAACCGGAGCTTCCCACTCCAGCAGTAGTTCATCATTGACTGGCTCTCCTAACCTTCCGCCAATGATCCCCACTGCCTCCCTCACCCTGTCTGACAGGGGGGATGCTGCAGTGTGCCCCATGGGCTCTGTTGATGCCGGATCCTTGTTGTTGGGGCTTTCTCCGCTACCCCCTACGATGCACCCTCCCCTGTTCAGCATCCCTCCACCTCCTCAGGGGCGCCCTAAGGCAGCAGTGTTGGCCTCTTGGTAGCTGGTGACAGACATTCTTTGTTGGGTGCTCTACTGGTCCCGTTGATGCCCTTGGCCATCCCATTGAGTATGGGGATGCAGGCCCCACAGTTGGTTCCCCAACCTGCTCCCATTTTTTTGACCTTCCTGCCTCCTTTCCTGTCACTGAGGCCACAATACTCCCCACGCCACCCCCAACTCCAGGGTGGCCTGTCCACGCAGGTAATGATGGATGTTCAGGACCCATTTTCCTTGGTCCTGGACCTGATACAGAAGGTGGTCCCACCCCCAGCTCCATCCCCAGTGAGATGCTCTCACCTGCCTGCGGTAGTGCCGCACCAGCTGTTGTCAAGACCTGCCCCTTCCAGATTGTCGTAGTCCTCAGCCCCTCCCTCTGAACCCAGGGATGATGACAACTGTCTTCCCGATTTCCTTCTCCCTGATGACTAGAATTTATTTATTAAGTTTTGATGACCGGGTAGACCCACTGAGCCCCGGAGGTCCCTTTTTCAGGGGTGACCCGGAGAGACATTATTTGGAGCATTACAATGCAAAGACGAGATTACATAGTGTTACACAGTGTATACAGGTGGTTGTGCATTACATTCATTCTTGTCATTTAATACAGATGCATTTGGAGTATCAGGTGACATTTGTTTTGAGCCCCTTCATAGACCCTAGTGTGTTAGTAGGTACTCTGTGATGAGGGGTTTTCAGGTATGGGGTTTAGTGAAGGGGGGGGGGTATGTCAGGTGTTCTGACAGTGGCAGGTGCTGGCCTCAAGCATGTGGTTTTTGAGTCTGGTTCAGAAATTCGGTAGTGTGGATGCTTCTTGTACCATGGGAGGGAGCTTGTTCCATAGATAGGGGGCTGTGTAGGTGAAGGACTTGCCTCCTGCATTGGTTCGGTCCTGGGAGTTTCTAGCAACGTCTGCCCAGAGGTTCTTAGGGTCCTGGGGTTGTTTTTGGGGGTGATTATAGCTTCAAGGCTGGGAGGAGCAGCCGTTTGGAGTAGCATGTAGGCCAGGCATAGGAGTGGGTACTGTAGGCGAGCATCGGAGGTGGGCCACTGTAGTTTGGCAAGTGTGTCACAGTGGTGGCTTCTGGGGTGATCCTGGGTAGCAAATCGAGCTACCTTGTTGTACAGAATCTGCATTCCTGTTGGCCTCTCGGTTGGCCATCCCTGTAATACCCGGGCAGCATAGGTCAGCGTTTGGGCAAGTGCGTTGCAGTGTGAGGCTGTAGCTTCTGGGAGCAGTTGGTCTTTTATCCTGTATAGGATACCCAGTTTGCAGTGAATGGAGCTGGTTACTTGGTCTACATGTTTCGAGTAGGTGAGACCTTGATCTAGTATGAGCCCCAGGTACTTCAGAGAGTTTACAACCTCGATGCTTGTCCCATCCAGTGCGGTAAGCAGTAAGGTGTTGGTCCTATCTTGTCCCAGGGATCTTGGTCTGAACAGGATGGCTTTTGTCTTGCCTGCATTCAGGACCATTCTATTCTTCCTTAGCCAGCCCTCCAGGGATTTTAGATCAGTTTGGAGTGTGGGGCCAGTCTCCGCAAGGTTGTCCGAAGAGCGGTAGATTACTGTGGGAGCTAGAACCCCCTCCAGCACCTCCGTGGTCTATTCTGCATGGGAGGACTCATCCAAATATGTCCCTCGGTCACCCCTGGACGACCTATCCTTCCTCATGGTAATGCGGCAACTGCAGGTCACCATGAGCTTTGAGTCAGTTGAACAAGATGTTTTCTGGTGGAACCTGGCACATTACTTATGCTTGCCAGAGTCCCCACCCTTCATCATTCCTCCCATCATTGATGCCTACGAGGATGCAGTCATCGCCTAGAGGCTTCACTTGGTCCCTCCTATACCTAGGAAGGCAGACAAACTGTATCAGGCCTCTTCAGGGAGGCCTTTTGTCTCCTGGCCCACTCAGGCAGACTCGGTCGTCATAAATGCCACCCATGACGGATCCAGAAGGCCACAACACCTAGCTCCATCTCTCCTGATAAGCAGTCCAGGAAGCTAGGTCTGATGGGTAAGAGGATTTTCGCCTTCTCTACCCTAGCCATAAGAGTCCTAAATTATGTCAGTCACTTGCTGAGATACGAAAATGATCTTTGGGACTCTGCTTGAGCCACCGCACAATCTCTCTTGGACGGACCCCAGAAGCAGGATGTGACCAGAGTCCTTCATTCGGAGGTTGATGTGGGCAGGCACCTACTGAGGGTCGCCTGTGACACAGTGGGTGCTTCTGCTAGGGCTTTGGTGATGGGCATTTGCCTCAGGAGGCACCCCTGGCTTTGGGTTTCAGGATTCATGACAGATGTCCAGCAGTCCATCCTCAATGCTCCCTTTAGGGGTCATAAGTTATTTGGGGATGATGTGCAAGACATCCTTAATGACCTACAGGCCTTGGGTAGAACCCTTTGCTTGGGTCACACCCTCTATCATACTCAGCAGAAGAGTGGACAGAGGGTGCCATTTTGGCACGGTACTCACTGCCCATGGTCTGCCTCCAAGCATCTTAGTAAATGCAAAGTCTCTGCAGCCCTGCCGGCTCCCTCCTCCATCACTGGAAAGTATTCCCAAGGTGGAGGTGCAGGCCCGGCCACAGGATCAGACACTGCATGACTCCTTGCCTGACCCCCTCCACCTGGAGCCCCAGGATGTGGTGGTCAGGGGTCGTTTCTTCCTCCATCTGGAAGGGTGGCAGGAGATCACTACAGATGCCTGGGTGCTCCAGCTGATAGAATAGGGCCACGCCCTAGAGCTCATCAAGATACCAATCTTTGTTGATCTCTCTAAGGCTTTTTTCTTAGTAGAGCATGACATCCTCCTCCGAAAACTATATTCTTGCCGCTTTTCTCCAGGTTCCTCCAAATGGTTCAGTAATTTCCTATTGAACAGATCCCAAATGGTCCGTATTAGTGGTGTCTTGTCCAGCCAACTACAGGTGCATCGTGGAGTCCCACAAGGGTTCATAGTAGGACCCCGTCCTCTTCTCTCTTAGTAAATCCTCTACTTGAAGATTACGCAGGATGCCACAAGATCATATATGCAGATGATCTCATCTTATTTAGGAGTGAATATAGCCCTCACAAACTATCCCTATATGAAGATTTCTCCTCAACACTTAGTTGGTTTACAGTAAACAGACTTGTCATCCATGCAGAAAAAAACTAAAGTCGTGTTATTTGGGTCAAAGCCTCAGCTCGCCAGATGCACCGCTGGCCCAACAGGCTCCCTCCGTATCCTGGCCCCCAACGGATCCCTTCTTGGTAACGTCACTTCCATTAAATACCTAGGGGTCACACACGACCCTTCCCTCTCCTTCAAAAATCATATCGGGATAGTCGTGAAATGGTTGAATCAGCAACTGGGTGTTTGCTACTGCCTGAAGCATCTCATGACCCCTGAAATGAGACTGGCTATCTGGCAGAGCATCCTCATACCCCTCCTTGATTACTGCTTACCCATCATCTCCCTAACCTTGGCCCATGCCCTCACTCATCTTAACACTGCTTTCAATAACATTTGCAGATTTGTCACCCTAGCCCCTTATAACACCCACCACTGCTCCCTCTACTCATTGCTCGGGTGGCTGTCTCCTCAGGTCCGTAGGGAATTTCTCCTGGGCTCCCTCATGTTCAGGTACCTACATGAATGCACTAGTTACCCATTATCCAGACTTTTCTGTACCAAACAGGGCTTGCAAAACCTCACGTTCTCTACTCAGTGCCTTCTTGCCTGTCCCAAGTCACTACTGACATGGAGGCAGAGAACATACTCACGTGCCGCCCCTAAGCTCTGGAATGCCCTGCCAGCTATGCTCCATTCATCAGGGTCCCCCCAGATATTCAAGGTACACTACAAAAACGTCCTGCTAGTGACCATGACCTGTAATTGCTTCTCCTGGTCTTAGTCAACCAAGCTACCTTGGAGGCTCCTCACCCCCCGAAACGGTATGTGCTAGCTGATTAATGGGACTGTAGTTCCCTCTGCCTTAGCTTATATGATGTTGTTCTCTCTTTTTATTATGACCTCGGAATGGTTGTGCCATGGCTAATATTGCTTGTATTATGATTTATGGTGTTACTGTTGTAGCTGTACCTTGCCCATTATTCTAGCTGTATACTGAAATTGTGCTCTTATGTATTTTTGTGGTTACCCAAGTGTATTTTATGTCTTAATTTGTTAATTTCTGTAATTCATTGTTCGTTATCTCTGAATCTTATGTACCTGTTCACTGTGAATGTTCTTGTACTTTTCTTCTGTCGTCATGTGCCATCTTGATGGCTGGGGTCATACCTGAAAACGGTCACTGGGAACAGTGGACTTCTCCAGTTATCAAATAAATAAATAGCTCCAGACCTTCCCCCAAGATCCTTCTCTTATCCCCTGGACCACGTTCATGTGCTGCTGGGGGAAATACACAAGTTGCTACAAAAATGAGCCATAGAGCTGGACCCAGAGAACCAGCAGAACTGGGGGTTTTAGTCCCATTTCTTCCTCATCCCCAGATCCACCGGGGACCTGCGGCCCATCCTGGACCTCTTCAATACAAAAACATCAGGATGGTCACTCTTTGGGACTGTTGCCCTTGCTATGGCAGGGACACTGGATCTGCTTTCTGGATGTGTAGGACGTATACCTGCATATCAAGGTTTGTTCTGCCCATAAGAAATTTCTCAGGTTCCAGTTTCATGACCGGCACTACCAGTTCAGGGCCCTTCCTTTTGGCTTATCCTCAGCACTACAGGTCTTTACCGAGTGCCTAGCAGTAGTGGCAGTGTCCCTCAGGAGGCAGGGCTTGTGTGTCTTCCCTTGTCTGGACAACAATTGATTGCTGAAGGCCTATTCCAGGGAGCTGCTGTCCATCACCCTGACACATAGAAACATAGACTTTGACGGCAGATAAGGACTGCTAGGCCCATCTAGTCTGCCCATTTCCCTACCTACAGGATAGGCCGCAGATCCTATTTAACCAACAGCCTATATCTTCCTGTCCCCCACAAGAATTGCCTTATGTCTGTCCCATGCATTCTTGAATTCTCCCACAGTTTTAGACTCCACAACTTCCTCAGGAAGGCTGTTCCATGCATCCACTATCCTTTCTGTAAAATAATACTTCCTCACATTGCCCCTGAACTGCCCTCCTTCTATCTTTAAATTGTGTCCCCTTGTTCTTGCAAGTCTCTTTTTCTGAAAGATGCTACCCTCTTGAACTTTGTTGATTCCCTTGAGGTACTTGAAAGTTTCTATCATGTCCCCCCTCTCCCTGCTTTCCTCAAGGGGATACATATTAAGCTCCTTTAGTCTCTCCTCATACGGCTTTTCTTGCAGACCCTGCACCATTTTAGTTGCCCTCCTCTGGACTGCCTCTAACCTGTCTATGTCCTTGCGGAGATGGGGTCTCCCAGAACTGGACACAGTATTCAGATGGGGTCTCACCAACTGTCTGTACAGAGGGATAACAACTTCCTGTTTTCTGCTGCTGATGCCTCTCCCTATACATCCCAGTATACCCCCGGCCCTCCCTACTGGCTTCTCACATTGCTTGCTAACCTTAAGGTCATCTGATATGATTACCCCCAGGTCCCTTTCCTGTTTTGTTGTTGTTACTACCTCCCCACCCATTGTGTATTCTTCCCCTGGGTTCTTGTTTCCCAGGTGCATTATTTGCACTTTTGCATTGAATCCTAGCTATACGTCTGACCATTCTTCCAACCTTGCCAAGTCCCTTTTCATCCTTTCCACGCCTCCTTGTGTATCAACCCTGTTGCAGATCTTTGTGTCATCTGCAAAGAGGCATACTTTTCCTTCCAGTCCTCTGCAATGTCACTGATGAAGACATTAAAGGACTGGACCAATACTGAACCCTCACGGTACCCCACTAGTAACACCCTTTCTTCAGAGTGGACTCCATTTACAATTACCTTCTGTGTCCTGTTGTCCAGCCAATGTTTTACCCAGGCTACCGCCCTGGGACCCACTCCCAGGCTGGTTAATTTGACTAATAATCTTTTGTGTGGGACTGTGTCAAATGCCTTGCTAAAGTCTAGGTAGGCCATGTCCACAGCCCCTCCCTGGTCTACTACTTTGGTCACCCAGTCAAAGAAATCTGTTAGGTTCGTCTGACATGACCTTCCCACTGTGAACCCATGCTGCCTTGGATCCTGTGCTCCACTAACCTCTAGGTACTCAACTGTTCTTTCCTTCAGAAGTGACTCCATCACTTTCCCTACCACAGAGGTCAGACTGACAGGTCTGTAGTTTCCTGCCTCTGTCTTGGTCCCACTTTTGTGAAGGGGAATCACATCTGCCTTCCTCCAGTCCTCGGGTACCACACCATCCTCCCATGATTTACTAAAAAGAGTAGCCAGTGGTTTCACTAGTTCCTTCCTTAATTCTTTTAGAATTCTGGGGTGAATTCCATCAGGACCCATTGCTTTGTCCACCTTCAGTTTTAGGAGTTCTTGCAGAACCCTTTCTTCTGTGAAAGGACTGGGATCGACCCCCCTATCAAGTACCCTGCAGTTGTTTGCCACTGTGGGGATTACTGTCAACCTCACCAAATCAGTATTATCCCTTGCCCAGCATCTCCAGTATATTGGGGCAGTACTGGACATGTTCCAGGGATAAGCTTTCCTTCCCCCAGACAGGGCAGAGCAACTTATGGCACAGGCCCAGGAGGTCTACAGCAGCCAGTATGTCACGGCCAGGACATATCTCCGGATACTGGGTCTGACAGAGGCTGCCATTGCCACCGTCCATCTGGCGCGTCTTCACATGCACATCCCCAGTGGACCCTAAGGGTACAGTGGGACCAGAAAATGGATGTCCTGGACCAGTATTTACTGATGTTGTCACCAGTGAAGAAAGTCCTCCAGTGGTGGGTGGAACCCAAACATATGCTGGGGGGTTCCTTTCCTTATTCCTTCCCCTTGTCAGGTCTTCACCACGATACCTCGAGAATGGACTGGGGGACACATCTTGGCTCTCATCAGACACAAGGGACATGGACCACCATGGAGTCTTCCCTCCACATAAATGTCCTGTAGATGAGGGCCATTCTGTATACTCTGCAAGCCTTCCAGAATCACCTGTCCCCTGGACCCCTGCTGGTACAAGTGGACAATATGGGCATGGTTCACTACACCAACAAGCAAGGGAGTACCCAGTCTTACTCCTTGTGCAGAGAGGGCCTGGTATTGGGCTCTGGAACACAGTTTAGATCCATTGGACATCCATGTTCCAGGCGCCAAATCATCCTGGCAGACAGTCTAAGCAGACCACAGTCCAGAGCACGAGTGGGAGCTGCTGACCTTAGTCGTAGACCTATTTGAGTGGTGGGGTCGACCAGAGTTTGACCGTTGTGTGTCCCCACACAACGCAAAACTGACGCTTTTCTGCTCTCTTGATCCAGGGCCTGGAGTTTATTGGCATGACAATTTCTCTATGCCTTCCCTCCTTTTCCCCTGATTCAGAGGGTGCTGATAAAGCTCCTAATGGAGGGAGCCACTGTGATCCTAGTGGCTCCCTTTTGGCCACGACAGATCTGGTTTCCACTCTTGCAGCAGCTGACAGTGGAGGCCCTGGTCCCCCTTCCTCTGTGCTTAGGCCTACTGTCTCAAGACCAGGGAACCTTGGTACATCTGAACCTTTGGTCCCTCCATCTGCATGCCTGGCTCCTGCAGACATAGCCTTAGCCAGGTTCGGTGTCTTCCCCAAGGTAGCTGATGTCCTGGTGGCTGCCAGGAAACCTTCCACCAGGGCAACCTATTTCATGAAATGGAATTGTTTCGCCTTATGGGATGCTTCCCACCACTTGGATCCATTCACCTACCCATTGAATCAGATCCTTGAAGACTTGCTGTCCTTATCGGATGCTGGTATGTTGTACTGTTCCCTGAAGGTACATTTGCCATTTCGAGTTTCCTTGTGTCCATCGACAGTTGCAGGGTGGCCCAGTTGGGCGTGACCCATACATTTCTGAGGGGCATCCTCCACTTAGTCTCCCATCTGTGACCCCGTTTCGGCATGGGACTTTAACTTTATCTTGGAGAAACTTACCTTAGCTCCATTTTAGCCTGCCACATCTTGCGAGCTATGCTTCCTGTTGTGGAAAACATTATCTTTGGTTGTGATTACTTCTGCTCAGAGGATTTCCAAGCTACAAGCTGTATATATGAACAACCTTACTCGATTTTTCACAAGGACAGGGTGTCCTTGCGCACTGATCCTAAGTTCTTACCGAAGGTGATGTCTGGATTTATCCTGAGTCAAACCATAGAAACATAGAATTTGACGGCAGATAAGGACTGCTTGGCCCACCCAGTCTGCCCATTTCCCTACCTAATGGATAAGCTGCAGATACTAATTAACCAGAAGCCTACTTCTTCCTACCCCAACCCCCTAGAATTGCCTTGTGACTGTCCCATGCATGCTTGAATTTCACCGTTTTTGACTCCACAACCTCCTCCGGAAGGCCGTTCCATGCATCCACAACCCTCTCTGTGAAAAAATATTTCCTTACATTACCTCTGAGCCCCCCCCCGCCCCCAATCTTCAAATTATGCCCCCCTGTTCACCTGCCTGTCTGTTATCTGGAGCATGCCAGTCCGGGGAAAGCATCGCTTCACACTTTAGATGTACATAGAATTCTTCGATATTATGTTCACCGCACAAGAGACTGCAGGAAATCCTCGCAGCTTTTTGTTTCTTTCACCCCTGGGGAAAGAGGGCGTTCCACTTTCTAAGAAGTGCCTGTCCATATGGTTGGCCAATTGCATTATTTTCTGTTACAGAAAGTATGGTAGGGAACTTACTGAAGCTGTCAAGGGCCATTTAGCCAGAGGTGTGGCCATGTCTGTTGCTTGTTTTAGGGGATGTCCGTAGCCGAGATTTTGTGCGGTGGCCACCTGGAGCACTGTCCATACTTCACTAGACACTACAGCCTGAACATTGCCTCTAAGAGGCGATCGAACTTCGGCCTTGCTGTACTACAAGACCTCCTCCCTACCTTATACCCGCTGCATCACTGCTTGGGACTCGTTCCTAGTGTGTGACCTGCTGCAAGAGATATCCTCGAAGAAGACAGAGCAGTTATGTGACAACTTAACCGTAACAGTAGATCTTGGAGAGAATCTCTTGCAGCAGGTCACAGTTTCCTTCCCTCCTTCTTCCTGCATTCCTAGTCTCTCCCCTCCTGTTCTTCTCTCTCCAGGATGGGTAACCTTTTGTTTCCAAGGTCCCTTCTGGCAGTTTCTCTGGCTCTTCTTAGTTCCCTTGGGAGCTTGTCCTTGCGGGATGGTCTTTGGCAGGGAACTGAGGAGTGCATGGGTCCGCCCACGACTATACAGGGGAATGTTGATGTGGTGACATTGTCATGGGTAGCCCCAGGCAGACTACTAGCGAAAAAGCTTCTGTGTGATTCTGGTGCCTGACAGTGGAGGTTCCTAGTATGTGACCCGCTGCAGCAAAAAAATAAAATTGATTAAAAATTTCGACGACTAACGAATATTGCTTTAAGAGCTGCATTTGATTGTAGATTGTTATCCCTTTCAGATATTTGAACACCATGAAAATGGCTTTTCTCATTCTTTGTTTTTTTTTTCCGATGAAAAACAGCCATGATTCTTTCAGCCTGTCCTTGTAGTCCATGTTTTCCAAAGCTTCATCCACTTTGGTTGCTGGCCCCTGTACTTTCTCAGTCATGTCAGTACCTTTTCTGAGATGTGGGGACCAAAAATGCATGCTGCATTCAAAGAGGACCTTGGCCAAGGATCTGTATTTCTGTGCTCCCCTTCTAAGCCAGTCCAGATCCTTTTGCTTCTCACATTGCAGTGTAACTATTGTTCCTATGTATCTCCTGTTGCAGTGTAACCACTGTTCTCATGTATGTCCTGTTTTAGTCTAACCACTGTTCCCATGTCTCTCCTGTTGCAGTGTAACCACTGCTCCCATGTCTCTCCTGTTGCAGTGTAACCACTGTTCCCATGTCTCTCCTGTTCCAGTGTAAGCACTGTTCCCATGTCTCTCCTGTTGCAGTGAAACCACTGTTCCCATGTCTCTCTTGCTGCAGTGTAACCACTGTTCCCATGTATCTCCTGTTGCAGTGTAAACACTGTTGTTCCCATGTCTCTCCAGTTGCAGTGTAAACACTCTTCCCATGTATCTCCAGTTGCGATGTAACTACTGTTCTGAGATATCTCCAGTTGTTGTGTAACTACTGTTCTCGTGTATCGCCAGTTGCAGTGTAACTACTCTTTCCATGCATCTCTAGTTGCAGTGTAACTACTCTTCCCTTGCATCTCCTGTTGCAGCGTAACTACTCTTCCCTTGTATCTCCTGATGCAGTGCAACTACTCTTCCCTTGTATCTCCTGTTGCAGTGTAACTACTTCTCCAATACTTGTAAATTGTATTTATAATATATATTTTTGTATTGTTTTTGTAGTAATTGACATGTTTAGTCCACAGGACTGTCTTGTAAACAGGGATACTTACTCCTTAATGACATGAAACCTGTATAAAAAAAATGAAGTTTTTATCTGTATGTAGTCTACTTAGCCACTCTTCCCATGTGTCTCCAATTGATATGCAACTACTCTTACAATGTATGCAGTGTAACTACTCTTCCCATGTTTTCTGTTGTGTTGTAACTACTCTTCCCATATATCTGCTTTTGTGGTGTAACTACCAGTTGTAGTATAACTTATCTTCCCATGTATCTCCAGTTGATATGGAACTACACCTCCCATGTATCTGCTGTTGAAATGTAACTTCTCTTCCCATTTACCTCTTGTTGCAGTGTAACTACTCTTCACATGCATCTCCTGTTAAAATATAACAACTCCTCATCTTGGTGTCTTTGAGAAGACTTGTCAACCCAGCTGCTGACACCCACCTCCAAGTCATATTGGACTTTGTAGGTTGCCACAGGAAGGGACAGTGTAGGACGCCACTGATCACTTGTTTCTTTTTTATAGGCTGCCATTTATTACTGTATGGTTGACTGTTTCCTATCCTGCAGCCAGTTTTGAACTAATTTCTCCACACACACCCAGTCTTACCTGCATTCTTTAGTTTATGAAATAGCCTACTGTATGGAACAGTGTCATGTGCTTTACTTTAGTCTAGATGTATGACTTTCACAGGCTTATCTGATTCCCTGGTAACATTTTCAAAAAATACAATGAGGTTTGTTTGCATGGTTTCCTTATATTAAATGTGTAGTGGGCCACTGAGACCGAGCTATTTTTACGTAAGTGTTCAACAGATCTTTTTTATGATTGTAAACAAATATTCAGTTATTGACGTCAAGCTTATTGACCTACCGTTCTCTGGTTCCACTTTTTAGTCTTTCTGAATATTAATACCATGTGGTCCACTCGGCAGTCATGTGGTACATGCACAGATTTGATTGTCTCATTGAACATAATTACCAGTAGTATGGCTAGTTCTAATATTAGAAGTAGTTGGAGGCAGTGTTCTCTGGTAGTTAGAGCAAAGACTTGGGAACCAGAAGATCATGTGTTCAAACCCCGCTAGAGCCAAATACTTACTAAGTGACCCTGAGCAAGTCACAGTTCTCCAGTCTGCGGAGGTTCAGTTCACCAAACCCCACTTCCTTCAGGCTGTCCTTGATCTTTGGATTGACACTCACGGTCAAAACTGAGGTCCCAGTTGAGGTCTCTGTTAAAGGTTAAAGGGGACAAAACCTTTTACAGGTACATAAGTGAAAAAAGAAGGACAAAGGGAGGGATAGTGAGACTGAAGGGGGGAGGATGGGAGCCGCGTGGAGGATGACAACAGTAAAGCTGACATATTGAACAGGTATTTCTGCTCAGTCTTTACTAAGGAAGAGGGGGGTAATGGGTCTGAAGGGAGTACAAGGGGTGAGAATGGTGCAGAAATGGACACAAGTCCCTTTACACGAGAAAGGGTCCTGAAGGAACTGGAAGTAATAAGAGTTGATAAAGCAATGGGGCCAGATGGGGTGCACCCAGGGTCCTTAAGAACTAGAGAGGTGGTGGCTGAACCTCTGGCTATCCTGTTCAGCCAATCACTGGAAACAGGGAGGTACCCAAAGACTGGAGGACAGCAGATGTAGTCCCCTTATACAAAAGTGGGAACAAAGAGGAAGCAGGAACTACAGACCAGTCAGCCTCACCTCGGTAGTGGGAAAGATCATGGAAGCACTACTGAAGGAGAGATTGGTGGAACATCTGGTTGTCAATGGACTACAGGACCCAAGGCAGCATGGTTTCACCAGGGGAGGTCATGTCAGACCAACCTCATTGAATTTTTGACTGGGTGACTAGGGAGGTGGATCAGGGAGGGCAGTGGACATGGCCTATCTGGACTTCAGCAAGGCCTTTGACACTGTGCCACATAGAAGACTATTACACAAACTGGGGAATATGGGTGTGGCAGGACAGTAGTGTGGTGGGTAGGTAACTGGCTGGGTGGCAGGACACAGAGGGTGGTGGTAAATGGCTGTCACTCCACAGAGGAAGAGTGACCAGTGGGGTACCACAGGGATCAGTGCTGGGACCGGTCCTATTCAACATCTTCATCAGTGACATTGCACAGGATATAGAAGGCAGAATTTCACTGTTACGCTGATGACACAAAGCTCTGTAACAGAGTAGACACACCAGAGGGTGTAGACAGAATGAGAAGGACCTGCAGAAACTTGAAGAATGGTCAAGGGTTTGGCAGTTGAAATTCAATGCAAAGAAGTGCAAGATAATGCATATAGAGCACAAAAACCCTGGCACAATATATCAGTTGGGGGTGAGGATATAGCATGCACCAAGCAGGAAAGGGATCTTGGGGTTGTCATCTCTGATGACCTCAAGGAAGGAAACAGTGTGACAAGGCATCAGGTAAAGCAAATAGGATGCTGGGATGTATAGGCAGGGCATCACCAGCAGGAAAAGGGAGGTCATAATTCCGCTATACAAGACACTAGTGAGGCCCCACCTGGAGTACAGTGTACAGTTCTGGAGACCATACCTCGTAAGGACATAGACAGGGTAGAGAAGGTTCAGAGGAGGGCAACAAAGATGGTGCATGGGTTGCATCACAAGTCCTATGAAGACAGGTTGAAGGAACTGAACATGTACTCCCTGGAGGAGAGGAGGGAGAGGGATATGATAGAGACATACAAGTATCTTACAGGGAGGAACAGGGTGCAGGAAAACACTATTTTTGCTAAAAGATGTTTCAGGACTAGAGGGCATGGGATGAAGTTGGAGGGAGGGACGATTCAGAGGAAACATGAGAAAGAATTTCTTCACAGAACGGTGGTGGACAAGTGGAACACCTGCCAGAGGAAGTGGTGGGGGCTGAAACAATCACGGGATTTAAGAATGCATGGGATAGACATAAAGGAATTCTAGAGGTCAGGGGTAAGGGGAAATAGACTTCTAGGAAAACAAACTGAACTTACAAGCTCAAATGGGCAGACTAGGTGGGCCATAGGCCCTTATCTGCCGACACTGTCTATGTATCTATGTATCTGTATCAGTCTCATTATGGTCGATGCTACCGCCATCATAGTAGGCAATTGGGATGGCATTGACTGCTCTGCAAGAATGAGGAAATGAGGAAGGGCTGTAGCAGCACTGGGCCTTTGGGGGCTTTAGGCCCAGGTTGAGGTTGCTCCCAGTCACCTCGACTACATCATGGATGCCTCTCCCAACACCACCTGTGGTGCAGTGTGCCACGCTCATCTCCCAGGTTTTTACCGGCAGTAGTGCAGCATCCAATTATAGTATAACCACCTCCTTCATAGCCGTGGGAGGGTGCTCTGACTATGGCCTCTTGGTCTGAGTCCAGCCTACTTCTGTCAATGGTGGTAACTCAAGTAATTATTCCATATTCTCCATCACTGCTGCAACTTCTCTTCACTGACTTGGATTCAGAGACTTCTTTCATCATGTCTTATATGCTATATGGATGTTGATGCTTTAGACAGCTGTTCCAGGAGACTCGGTCGCCTTTGTGGCAGTGCTGTAGCACATTTCTACATTCGCAAACATTTCCCTGGATGAGGTCCAAAAGTGGGATTCCTGTCCCTTGATGGTAATTTTGGAGCAGGATTCTTCTCCAGGGGTGGCATTCCTGGTCACCTAGGCCATTCTATGTCCTGCACTCAGTGTTGTGCAGCACCCAGCCTTGTGCCAGATGCATCCCCACCAGTTGGACTACAGATATGTAGTCCTTGAGAGGGTTGTCTGGGTTCACAGAAGATCCCTCCTCAGAAGGTCTTGTGGCCGACACGTCTTCCTCAAGGCTAGGGTGCAGGTCGAGTCGGATACGTCATTAGGTATGGAGTCTTAAGCAGAACTTCTTTGACCACAAAGTGTACATAGCTGCCTTCTTTGGTATCTGGCATGCCAACTGCGTGACTGTGATGGCAGGTTCAGCCAAATGCTTTCCAGCTTAGTTCCTTTCCTTCCAGCAAATAGCCAGCCTGAGGCATGGGCACTTTGTGACGTGGGTCTTTCCCTGTCAAAACATCAGCTGCAGATGGTTTTGAATTCAGCCAAGACTTTGTCCCGTGCAGTGGCTGTTTCCCTGCAGAGGATGGCCTGGTTGCATGTCTCCCTATTTACCTTGGAGACTCTGCACAGACTGTCTGATCTGCCTACCTTCTGGCCCAGGAGTGGGGATCATCTCACCTGAATTAAAAAGTCCAACATCACCTCAGACTTGGTAACATCTGCCCAGCAAGCTAAACAACTGTTGAAGTCCAAGCAGCAGGGCTTCTTTCAGAGTACCTTTTGTGGGTATGGATACCAGCAGGAGCAGCCAAGGCAGCGGTACCAGAAATACTGTCTGGCTAAGTCCTCCAAGTCTGCTGGTCAAGGTCAGGAAAACCGGGGGGTGGTGGTGGTGCTTCCAGTGGCCTGTCTTCTGGAAGCCCCTCCAAGAAAGAAGTGATGGGTAGTGGGGAGTCGTTCCCTTACCCACACAAACCTTGCTACAGCTCCTGGTCGGGGGTTGACTGTCCCACTTCCAGCCACAGTGGCTTGCATTACCTCTGACAGGTGGGTTCTGAACGTACTGGGATCAGGTCTGTTTGGAATTCGAGACTCTCCTTCCATGTCACTCCAGAGTGCTGTTGAAGGCTGTGTTGTCTGGAGACATGTGATCGCACTGGGGAACAAGGTCCTACAGCTCTTAGAGCACATTGCTGTTGGAGTTTTTCCTGGAAACACCATCTCTCAGGGATTCATGCTTTGTTAATTTTTAGTACTAAAAGAGATGGGGGCTGGCTTGGGGGGTTGGAGGCATGGGGGAAGAGATGTGTACTGGACACTGGGGATGTACTGTTGGGGTGGGGGCAACAGATACTAGAACCCAGAGGGGACCAATAGAGTACTAGAGGTTTGGTAATATGCGTTGTACTGGTATCGGGTGGCATGGGACGCTGCCACCAGGAATTGATATATATATTTTACAGGGATAGGGTGGGGGGGATGGTACAGAGTTCTAGTTTATAATTTTTTTTTTTTTTTTTTTAGGTTTGATACATACACCAAGCCTTCTAAAACAAGTCACATATACCAGGGTGCGTTGTGTGCATGGCAGCACCCCTCATTTGCATGCACACCTGGTAGACATAAGCATTCACATGCTAACAGTTTAGTGCCATGCTCACACTTTCCTATTGAATATGGCACTGATCAGACTAAAGCCCTGTCCACACTGCACCGCTCAGACCCTGTAACAGATAGAAACCATTACAACCGGGGAGCGGTGCAGTGTGTTCACACTGCCGCGGTGTCCGTTATGGGACAGGCACTGCTGATCCACACTTCGGGAGCCGGGCGACCGTTACCGTAACATCCGATCCCACAATGCAGCTCGCGCTGCGATCGGGGACCAGTGCCATGCGTCCACACTACGCCCAGTAACATTACCGAGGCGTAACTGGTTCTACATCATTGTTGAAACCACCTCATATGTGGTTTCAACAACGGTTACGAACGCTTCTGTAACGTTAAGGTAAACGCAAACCGCTATGTAACGGTTTGGGCACCTGCAACGTGCTACAGAGGGGTAGTATTGACAGGGCCTAAGAGCCTCTCTAGTTAGGGTTGCCACCTGTCAGGTTTTTTTCACCCGATGATCAGGTTTTCAGGGTCCCTATCAGGTAATCTGGTTTTGCTCTGTGCTGGTCAGGTTTTTGAGCCATTTTAAGTGCTCACATACTTTTGAAACAGATTTTGTCATCTCATTCATTGTTTCACTTACATGTCCAGGTTACAAACAAGTTCTGTTGTCAATATAGCCTTTTGTTTGTAAAAGCAGTCAGCCTGGGAGGTGTAAAGTATGACCATTAACACCATTAGCACTTACTTAATCTAATCTTTTCCACTGCATCTTAAAGTGGCATAGCAGCAAAGCTGCCCCGGCCTTTCATAATAGCAACATAGCCAGTTGTCTTCCACTTTCATTTGCTGGTAAACTTTTTCATCTCTAACAGAATTAAGACATTTTAAATGTTTTGAATTATTGTTTTCCTCAAGAAAAAAGTATGGTCACTTCTTTGGCTTTGTAATAGTATTGTGGACAAAAATAGAAATGGAGTCAGAAAAATAAATAAAGTAAACATTACAGGAAACAATTACTTTATTCTGTATTATTATATACCATACCACGTGTATTGTTGTATGCTATTTACAGTATTTCCCTTGTCTCTCCCCATAAGTAAATACATAACTAGGTAGAACATAGGAAAGTAACTTTGAACAGGTACAGTACAGTATTTTAACATTTTTGTTGAACTGCTGCTCTGTGTTGTCTTTTATTGATATAACAAATGGTTTTCTAGAAGGAGCAATGCATGATGAGTCATGAAAAGGGGTGGGGCTAGGGGAAGAGCTTAGGATCCGGTTTTTGCCTCATCCTAAGGTGGCAACCCTATTAGAGTGCAGGGCACAGTTAGTGTAGCGCTGTTAGAATATTTGGGCCCTGGTCTTCTCCATGTTGTAACTTCTTATTGCAGTTAATGTCAGTCACATACTCTCAGTACTACTGTACTGTACTGTCCAATCTCTTGACACTTCCCTGCCTCAAGAAAAACTTTTTTTTTTATTAGTTTATGCAGTAACAGTTACATACAGGTAACCTGATGTCAGACATCAACATAAAACAACAGAATTCCTCCCAAGTACACAGGAAAAAGTAGTCTAAGCATTCTGATAAATGGATATGGGGTAATCCAGTAATGTCCAGGATGGCTACACCCTGTAAGCATACTGTGGTCAAAGTCAAATAGTTAATATCCAAACATGAATAAAACTCAACAGCTTCTGGTGATATGACCCCAGTCCAAACATGTATTTGTAATGCGGAAATGCGTAGCACCCTAGTGCCTCCCCCCTATATCAGAGAACTACCAACAGTTTAACAAGAAAGTTCAGAAAACTAGACGACTGCTAATATAGTGAAATTATCTGCAGTCTGAGTTAAGGTTGATACTCAAACTAACCAGTGGGGGGAAAAAAAAATCAGCATTTGCATGTAGAAAGTTACAGAGTCAGCAGACAATAAATAAACTTGCTGAACAATCCAAGCACCTATGGCCGGTACAACGCAGGAACATCTACAACTGCCACAGTCTCAGTTCGTATCTTCTTGTCCTCTGAGTCCACCGGGGCATTCAGTTTTGCAGCCTCAGACTCCTTCACGATGATCTTAGCCCTCTTCCCTGCCTTTACAGGATCATTATATTGAAAAGTGTGTCCTCCGTAGAAAATACGCAGACAGGCAGGCATAAGGAGCGACTGCACTACTCCCAAGCTGCGCAGTTTGGCACGAACCTTGTCAAATTTTTTCCGTCTGGCTCCTGTGGCATAGGGAAGATTGGGGAAAACAAAGTGGTGCCATTGTAATTAAGTCTGTTCGTGTATATAGATTCGTTCAGGATTGCATCACGAATCCCCACTCCATCGGTCACCAGTAAAATGGTATGAGATAAATCTGTCCAGGCAGCTGCGGAACGTGTAGATATGTGGTAAACCCTACAAAAATGTGTAGCACTTCCAGGCTCAATTTCAACACTTCTGGAAACCATTGCTGTAAAAAATCCAGAAGGTCTTCACCCTCAGAGCTTTTGGGGAGCCCAAAAATACCCACGTGGGAGGCCTTGCTGGCATTTTTTGTGTGCCTTCCAGCCCCTTGTCTAGCCACTGCTTTTGGCCACCAAGGGACCCCTGGCGTGCCACACTTGTCCCCACCGCAGCCATCCACCGTCGCCCCTAACTTGCAGTGACCTGGACGACCTGAACATATCCCTTGGCCGGGAGAGGGGCACATGGGAGGGGAAGATTGGTTCCATTCCACTTCCGGGCTCATGGCAAGGGATCGGCTCTGACCTATACGCCAGGGCTTTGTGGTGTGGTGGGACCTGGTGGTCGTCATCCGGCCGGGTGAGCGGGCATATTTCCGCTTTTCTCTTCCGCCCCCCCTCCCACAGATGCTGCTGACTGCCCGCGACATCCTGGGTGAACGCATTGCAGTGTGTGTACACCCATGCCGCCAAGTGCGCTGCCACAAAGGGACTCCAGGAGTTACCCTACAGTGGCCAGGCTAGCGCGCCCCCGTGGAGGGAGGCGTCCAGGCGGACTGACATTTTCTGCGGCCTCCAGATGATACTTAAATTGTGAGTTTTCTTGCACCACTTTGTTGGTGGTGGCAAGAGCTTTCAAGGCTTGAGACTCTGTGGCGGCTGCCGTTTTCATAGTCACTTCTGTTTTAATGTCTTGTTCCCCCATGCAACTCAAGATTGTCTCTACTTTGAGGTTGATCGCTTGCATTGAAAGTTGTAGAAACTTCCATTGGAGTTGTCCTCCAGCGGCTACTGTCCCTGCTCCTGCAGCCAGGGGCTCTGTCGTTGACTGAGCTTTGGATCCACTAGGACCTCCATTTTGTGATTGGCCCATGGTGCAATGAGGTATCAAACTGGGCAGCTCGATGTGTAGATTCAATATTTATCATGTCCAGTTCAATCCAGTCACTAAAACTATTCATTTTAACAGAATTACTGTCTCTGATCTGACGAACGGCTAGAAGGTGCATCTACACAGCAGGTGTGCTCCACAGTACCTTCTGGACAGCTCTTTTAAAGAGCACCTTTTGTGCCCTGTTTAAAAATAGACCCCCCCGCCCCAAGCACACAAAAGACCCATACCTCCCCTGGAGATGAAAGAGGCTAAACTTAATTTTTTTTTTTCTAAGGTTTTTGGGAGGGAAGGGATCATACTTAGGGCCTTGTTAAGCAGTGACTCCGATTTCTTCAGATCTGTAACCTAAAATATATAAATTTTTTTTTTTTCTTATGAGGCAGGCCCCTGTGCTCTCCAGGCTATTACATCATGAAATGTGCTAGTGTGGGGCATTGCTCTAAATAGGAAAGTTAAGGGATCAGACTCTGGTCATCGTGGAGCCTAATGTGATCCTTTCCCACCCTAAAACAAGTTTGGCCTCTTTGAACTCCAGGCAAGGTAAGTATTCCAAGTAAGTAGGAGTTCATCACCAGGAAAGTTGCTCTTTAAGACCCTTAAGTGGATTTCATCTAGCCTTGGTGATTTAGCCATAGCTTGTTACCTTTCCTAACACTTTGTCCCCTGTTCGAATACAGAACATCTGCAGTTAACATTTCCTAGTTTTTCACTTCTTTATTGCCCCTTACATCAGGATTTCAGTCCTTACTATCTGTGCTCCAGTTCTGGTCTCCACACATCTGCAGACACCCCACAGGAAAGCCGCAATCAAAAATGTATGTTTATGGGGCTAGGTAAACAGGGATGCAGTCCTGGACCCAGTTGGATGGATGCGTAATGCAGAGCCAGCCTTCATTTGCTCACAGTGCAGACCTTTTACACTTTCAGAGCCTTCTGCCTCCCACAGCAGTGGTCCATGCAAAATGTCGTCAGGCCTTTGAGAGGTAGGGTTAATGTCACTTCGCCTCCCAAAAAAGTGTCAGTTCACAGTCCTCCAAAAGAGGCACTGAAGCATTCTGGAATTTTGAGCCTTCCCCCTTGACTCCCATTGTCAGTCCACAGTCCTCCAAAGGAGGCGCTGAAGCATCGTGGAATTTTGAACCCTCCACCTGGAGTCCGAGTGCACTGTCTCCCCAAGACTCCTTTTGCCCAGAACATGGAAGTTGAGCTTGGAGGTGCACTGCCACCAGCCCACTTTTATTATCTCTTACTACATGTTATGAACAGCCTGGTCATACTTGCTGTTGCCTCTGTTCATCAACTGAACAAATCTACATTACTTGTAGTGCAGTGGTATAGCATGTAGGGGTCTGTGCCATTGCATTACAAGGACCACTGCCCCACTGGTTTCAGAACTAGAATGCCCTGCTGTGCTGTTGCCCCTGCTGGAGCAGAGAGGCTGATGAGTGTTGGCAACCGGGGGGGGCTCCCGTTAGTACATTTGTATAACTGTATGATTCCTTCATTTTTCCTAACTGGTCATGATTGGAGAGTGACTCACGTGCTGCCCCGTGTTGCCGCAGAAGTAGCTTTTAGTTTCCCTACCCATACAGTAAACTCTAACCTGCTGCCATTGTTCCCATCCACCTCCCGATCGATCCTGGCCTGGTCCATAGGTAGGATGCTGAGACAGAGCCCCCAGTTATGCCCAGTGTACTTACCTGGTAAAAAGCAAACTATGCTGCCGAGCTACCCGGGCACCCATCAGTTCTGCTCAGTTAGCCTGTGTGCTCTGGGCCACAGATCCTCATGCATACTGGAAGCTGAGATACAGATCCTTCCTCTTTGCTGTTTGGTCACATGACTACCCGTCCCTTCAACCCACTCGGCATGTGTGCCCAGAGTCAGAGATCCTCCTGCGTACCAGCTGTAATGGACCCTATCTCTCAATTAAAGTAAGAGGGAGATTAAAAAAAATGTAATAAAAAATCCTAACCAAAAAAAATATGGACTCAAACAGTGGAACAGAAAAAATGGACTAAGGTTATTTTAGTAGGGAAAACCAGGTGACATGGGTCTGGTTCTTTTGGGATTTTTGATTAATTGTGGGTTGGAGCCCTCATTGCAGTCCTCACAGAGGGGGTTGCACAGCAAAATACATGAATGGGATTACTGCCTTTTGAATGCAGGCAGTGATCCACTATGCATTGTCTGGAAGTATTTGTCACTTGTGATGTGTTCATATATTGGGTGAGTTTGCACATATGTGAGTTTGTTTTTGTGTGCCTTTATTTGTGTAACTCTGTGTGCACTGTGTGTTTGTCTGTCTGCCTGTCTGTGAAGAGGCAATGGCTGCTACTTATTTTTTTGCTTGATGTGCAAGGGTTCATTTTTATTCATTGTATTACTGTGATGTATGTGTTGGATTACGTATCAAGCTAACATAAAAGTAGCAAATGTTGGTGCTTGCCACTTTTTGTTTGAAATTTGTTATGTGTTGAGGCATTCTGATATACTATTAAAACTATTAAACTGCATGTTTAGTTTAGAAACAATTCGGAAATAACACTTTTGAGCTAAAAGCTCATTTACAAAGGTTCATTGTCAGACAAAGGTAAAAGGGAAGACAACTGGTAATATATACAGGAAAAGGAGGGGGAAAATTTGCAGCTAACAAGCATCGTCTGGTAAACATAAGGCAGTGCAAAATGTAAGCAATAAGACACGAAGGGGTGTGCATGGAACAGATTTTACCGCATGCCCAGGGGCGTAGTGAAGCATGAGGCTGCAGTACGAGTGCCTTCAGCCCCTGGAAGTGCGGTAAAATTCTGTTCCGTGCACACCCCTGGAATGCCTTATTGTGCTTACAAAATGGACTCCTTAAAAAAAAAAAAACTTTTTACAGTTGGGAAAAACATGTTTATATGTAGAAACAATATATATTAAGCATTTATGATAAAATAGTACTTCCGCCCACTGCAAATGATGTAATTGATGATGTCATTGTATTACTATTAGATAAAGTTTGTCCTTTGCTGACATCAAGATTCAAGATACAGAATGTTTATCATGGAATGTTTATAGTGGAACACATGGATTCAAAATTCTGCTCAGTTTCACTGGCAGAATGTTCCTTTCCTAACGTACTGTGTATACACACACACAAACACACGCTCGCTCACACAACAAAGGCCTCTTCTACAGCCAGAGACTCAAATTATCTCATTGTCAGGGCAAGCAGAAGAGATTTCCCTGATGAGCAGGTAAAGATAGAAGTGGGATTTTTCATTGTCAGCAAAGAAACAGTTGTAATGAAAACTATAAACAATACTTAATAGCCTCGTTCATACGGCAGGTATCTGGTTTGCTGCTGTCCCCATCGGATCCACAGCTGTATCTGCAGCGCTGCCAACCAGCATTCACACGATAGGGCTGTGAACTGTTGCAGGTGTGCTTCCTGCATTGCCACATTCTTCAGGAAATTGCAGTCTGGTATTCAGCTGGCATCGTTGTGAGTGGTGCCTGGTGTTTAGACGACTGCGCAAAATGGCACAAAACACCCACACCACTACACGATTCCAAGAAAAGAGGGATCGCGTTCACAATGAAACGCTACCTGAAAATAGCAAAACGGTGGCATTCAGACGTGCATAGCGGCAACAATCTTGCTGCTGCGCACCACCACCAACGGCCCAGAATTGGCTGTGTGAATGGGGCTAAAGTTTCTAATTTGTTTATGTGTGTAAGGGAAGTATGATGATCAGGGAAACAACATTTAATTAATTTGTTATATTTTTTAAAGGGGACAGGAGATTTGTGCTAATTGGCAGCTATTTATAAAGTTCATATTCTCAGAAACGATATGCATTCTCCTAAAGTATCCATATCTAACTGTTCATGAATAAAAAATGATAGGTAAAACTGTAGTTTGCATTTTTTTTATATAGATGTTTATGGTATTTTTGTAAGTTTTCTCCTGCTCCCCCGCCTGAGGCCCTGGCACACAGCTGTGTGTGCACGTGGAGGCACACACGCACACCGTGATGCCAGCTCAGCCCCTTCTACCCACCTGTAACAGTGCCGCCCACCGGACCGCCACCTGGTGGGAGTGGAACTATGGGGGAGGGGGACGACAGCCCACCCCCACCATCCCTGGGAGAGGGAACAGCCTGCCAGCTTGTTCAGTTCTGCCCGCCTTCAACACGCGCACCCCGACAACCGGAAGTCGCTCAACCTGGGTCGCCGGTGTAGCGTCAGGTAAGGCGTCCAGCGCCACCAGGTCAGCACCTATTGTTGTGTTTTTATGAGCAGCATTCTGTTACAGTTCACCTCATGGAATCACTTACGTGGAGTTTTTACTGTGTCACGATTTGTGTACAGAATGCTAATTATAAGCTGCTGACCTATGAGAACCCTGTTTAGAGTTCCTGTGCACAAACAATGACATAGTTAAAACTCCAAATTATTGGCTCTATGAGGAGAACTGCTGCCCATAAAAACAAGACACTGCAAAATACAGCTGTTTATATCACTTTCTATTCTGGTACAGTTAAATATGGATGATTTAGGTGACTACATATAATTTCTGAGAATAAGAACTTTATAAACAGCTGCCAGTTAGAAATGATTTCCTGTCCTCTTTAAGGTAGTATTATTTTTAGGGACTAGTTGAAGTTGTTTTTACAGTCAAGGTAGCAGCCATGTTTGTAATGGAAGATCAATTCTGGTTGTATGGGGACTGATGGAAGATAGTTCTGGTTGTAGGAGGACTGATTTGCTCATTGTGTGATGTGGTTTAGGACCAGGATGACTATGCATGAAACAGATTTCATGCATGGTCACATGATATATTTTGACCAATGAGGCTTCTTTATTTTGGATTCCCATTTTATAAGCAAATACATTAATTTTCTGCAAACTCATCGTAGACAATATGCAAGTACATTCGCTGCTGGTAGGAGTCAAAACAGATTAAAACAGAACAGCCTCAGATATATGTGGTGTAGTCCCAAGAGAGGGGAGGAGGAGGTAGTAGGTAGAAGAGGGGAGTAAACGGGAAGGACAAGTGTCCGTGGTAGCACTATAGTAGTCAGCACCGTCTGGGAGTGATAGCGTTGGTCTGCGGAGGTCTGGGACAAGTTATATCAGGAGTTGTAAGGGCAGTAGGTGGAGGTCAAGTCTGGGAATTGCAGTCTTCTGGTGGGGTAAGGGAATTCTGGAATGCTGTTTTGAAGTGGCCAAGGCATGCAAGGCTTGTGATGGCTTAAGGGAGATCATTTAGCCAGGAAGGAGCCCTAACTGTGAAGGCTTGCCTGCCCAGTGATTTATTCTGGAAAGGCACCGACAAGACATGCTTCGTTACTCTCCTGGTGGCATGCGGGGGTGGGGGGGAGAAGCAGGCTGGAACAGTGCCTTCATGGATGGAGGTACGTGACCAAGTAGAGGCTTCTTCCCTAGCAGGCAGGTCTGGAGCTTGATTCTGTCATGGAGGGGAAGCCATCTGGTCCTAAAGTAAAGATTGCATGTGTGCGAGAGACGATCAGCATTACGCACAAATCTACACGCCTTGCTGAGAGTTGTCTGGACTCGATGAAGGGTAGATTCCGAGGCCACACCATAGACTACATTGCCGTAGTCGAGGACTGGGAGGATTGTACCGCTGACCACCATTAGCCTCGACTGGGGGAGCGGTACCCGCTTACTGAGATCCTCGACTTGGGGGATACTCCTATGGAGGCCTTCCTGGTCCAGGACGCCATTGTCGGTCCTGTCCTAGAGCTGTGGCAGCATCTGGTGTCTTGTCCTGTGCCATTGACCTGGATGGCCTGCAAGCATGCGGTCCCTACTGCATCCCTTTCTGGATTAACAGAGCATCCCTCGTCTGAGGGGCTCATAACCGACTCTGGTTTCCGGCGCACAGGCAATGTTGGGGACGTGGATAACCCCTTCCCCCCTGCGCCCGACAGAGAGTTAAAGAAGTTGGACCATATGGTGAAAAAAGTGTATGCCGCCTCTTCGCTTGGCCTTCAGTAAATGAGTTCGGCCCTTTTGATGAGCCATTTCTCTCATGCCCTCCTGGGGTCCCCACCTCCCAGCTGACCTGCAAACCACCGTTAAGGAGGTATGGGATCAGGGATGTGCCATAGCGAAGCAACAGTTCCAAACAGCCATGGACCTCGGGGACTCTTGCACTCGGTCTTTTGTTGCAGCAGTTACCATGCGCCACAGGGCTTGGCTGCACATCTCCACCTTCACTGCAGATACGCAACACAAGTTGGCAGCTGTGCCCTTCCTGGGACTGACCTGTTTGGGCCTAGGGGAAGGGGCACCTCACCAGGATTGAAAAGTCCAGCGCCACTTTAGACTCTGTGACTTCTTCCCAGAAGAACTTTAAAGGCTCCAAACCCTTTATGAAGAAGCCCTTTTGGCCCACCTCTGCCCCTGCGGCCGAATCTGCCCAGCTCCAGACTGGTCAGCAGCAGGCCTGGCACCCATGCCCCAAGTCCGTGGCCTTGGTCATCAGGAAGCCCAGAGGACATGGTCCCAGTGGTCCCTCAGCTGGGCCCTCCTCTGCTTCCAAGCCTGCCCAGTGATGGGCTGGGGGGGTGTCCTCCCCACTTCCATCCCATACCCCTGGATCCTCCTTTTGGGGGCTGACTCCACCACTTCCTTTCCATCTGGTCTGCTGTTACTACGGACAAATGGGATCTCGAGGTGGTCAGCCAGGGTCTGTCTCTAGAATTTGAGGCTTACCCACCCAGCTGCCCTACCGCCCCACAGGAGTATATGGTTTCAGTTGATGTTCAGTCGGCCCTTCGGAATAATATTGCCCAGCTCCTGCACAAGGAGGTAGTGGCTCTTGTCCCGGACCCTCCACTTCAACAAGGGTTCGTCTCCAGGTGGTACTTGGTACCAAAACATACAGGGGGCTGGCGCCCCTAGATCTGCACGACCTAAACAAATTCTTCAGGTCCTGCACCTTCAGGATGGTAACTCTGTCCCAGATCATACCATCCCTGAAGCAAAACATGTGGTTCTGCTCACTGGATCTCCAGGACACATTCTTACACTTCTCCATCCGTCCGTCTAACCGGTGGGTCCTCCACTTTTGAGCAGAAGGGACCCTCTATGAGTTCCAGGCTATGCCGTTCAGCCTGTCCTTGGCCCCCAGGGTTTTCACCAAGTGCATAGCAGTGGTGGCTGCCCACCTAAGCCACCAGGGAGTTGTATACCCCTACCTGGGCAACAGGCTTATCACTGGTCCCTCTAGGCAGGAGGTGAAATAGTCCAGGGACTTGGCCCTCCAGACTTGTGCCTCTCTTGGCCTCCTTCTCAACAGGGCCAAATCAGAACTTGTGCCTTTGCAGGTGATTCACTGCATCAGGGCAGAGCTCGACTCTTGCAGAGCCAGGGCTTGGCTCCCGGTGGACAGGGCAGAGATTCTTACCTCCTTTGCCCGATCATTTCTGGTTGGGCAGTTGTGTCCTGCACGGGACTTTATACACCTATTGGGATACATGGCGGCCTGCACCAATGTGGTCAGTTGAGCTCGCTGGAGAATGTGTTAACTGCATTGGGAGCAGGCCAGCCAGTGGTCTCAGCGCAGGGGTCACTTTGACCAGCTGGTCACTGTGACCCGGTGGATGTGGGATGCCCTCCAGTGGTGGTTCGTCCTGGAGCATCTGCAGAAAAGTATCCCGTTTGTATGCCCAGAGCCGATGGTCATCCTGATGACTGATGCCTCTCTCATGGGCTGGGAAGCCCACCTGGGGGACCACAGAGTCGACTGGCTCTGGACCCCCAAGAAGTCCTGATGCCACATCAGCCTGCTGAATTTCAGGGCAGTTCGCCTGGTGCTGACCGCTTTTACTCCGCATCTCAGGGGTCAGGTAGTTTAGGTCCAGATGGACGACACCATGACCATGTACTACCTCAACAAGCAGGGTGGCACTCACTCCCTTCCACTGTGCAGGGAAGCTCTCCACATCTGGACTATCATGCGCAGCCTGGAGACCAATCTCCTGGCCATCCATGTGGCCGGTATCTGCAACCAGCTGGGAAATGCTCTTAGCCGGGTGAGTGAGGTGTTGCACGAGTGGTCTCGCCATCCCTAGGTAGTGCACAGTCAGTTCTTCGAATGGGACAATCCTCTGGTGGACCTGTTTGCCTCAAGGGAGAACGCAAAGCTGAGGCAATATTGTGCCCGCCCCCCTGTAGCAGGGAACACTGCAGGGGGATGCCTCCTTGAGGCCCTGGACCCTGGGCCTCCTCCATGCCTTCCCTTCATTCCCTTTTATCCACAAGGTGCTGCTCAAGGCGCAGAGGGACAAGGCACAGGTGATCCTGATGGCTCCGGACTGGCCCTGCCAATTCTGGTATCCCAATCTGTTCAGCCTCAGCGGCAGGCTCCTGAGGTATCTTCCTCTTCGCCTGGACCTGCTTTTGATCCATCAGGGGAAGGTACTCCATCCGGACCTTCAGTCCCTGCACTGGACAGCCTGGTTCCCTGACCTGCTAGAGTTCCAGGCTTTGGTTCTCTCTGAAGATGTCATCAGCATTGTAGAGGCTTCTCAGAAGGAGTGGACCAGGAAATGCTACACCTTCAAATGGAAGAGGTTCTCCATTTGGTGTCAGGGCAAGGGGCTGAACCCTTTGTCCTGTCCAGTGGCTAGAATCCTTGACAACTTGTGGTCCTTCTCTCAGTCGGGCCTTAGTTTGACAACCCTTAAGGTGCACCTGGCAGCCAATCTGCCTACTGGACGCGGGCCTGTCAGTAGTTGGTGGGACAGGAGATGGTGGTCTGGCACTTTTTTAAAGGCATTGACCACATTTCCCTTCCGGTGCGTGAACCACCGCCACCTTGGGATCTGTTGCTGGTTTTGGCAAAGCTCATGGGCAAGCTACTCGAACCGATGCACAGGTGTAAGATGTCACACCTGTTGTGGAAGACTGCCTTTCTGGTGGCTATCACATCAGCTAGAAGGATCAGTGAGCTTCAGGCACTCTTGGTGGAGTCTTCTTACCTGGTCTTCCACAGGGACAAGGTTGGCCTGCACCCCAACCCGAAGTTTCTCCCAAAGGTTGTGTCGTATTTCCACCTTAATCAAGTGATTAATCTCCTGGTGTACTTCACCAACCACACCTCGGAGGCCGAGCACAGGTGCCATACTTTGGACCTGCAGCGAGCGCTCGCTTATTACAAGGAGGGCATGGCTGGAGTTTGGGGAAAGATTCACCAGCTATTTGTCATCTACGCTGAAGCCGTACCTGGCAGAACGGCAGCTAAGCAGATGATTGGCAGGTGGATTATTTTCTGCATTGACCTCTGCTACAGGTTGGCGGGAAAGGAGCCTCCCATAGGACTAAGGGCTCATTCCACCTGTCATACCGCTGCCTTGGTGGCTGCTTTCAGGGACGTTCCCATCCAGGAAATCTGCAGGGCTGCTACCTGGAGGTCAGCACATATCTTCATTTCCCACTACCATATCGACCTTGAGTCATGCCAGGATGCTAGTTTTGGGAACTTTGTTCTCCAGTCCTTATTTCCCAAGTAGGGGGTATGCACCTTGCCTCCCTTCTCTTGGAGAACTGCTAGGAATTTGCCAAGAAGTGTGGATAGAACATCGTATCCACGCCCCTAGAAAAACAGGTTACTCACCTGTATCAGTAGTTCTAGAAGTGGTATATGATGTTCATCCACACGGACCCACCTGACCTCCCCTGGCAGTGGTGCACAATACTGCTTCCAGTGGGCAAGAACAGGCGTCACGGGGTGGTGCTAGGGCAAGGCAAGGCAAATTTTATTTCTACGGCGCCCAATCCCTGAAACTCTGGGTACCTCACATTAAAACAGGTAAGGTCAGTGCAATATACACATTTTATAAAACAAGTATAAAAGAACAGTAATAAGTAATTCTTGAGGAGTTCTCACCTGGGTGGGTGAGAGGAGCCAGCTTGAAGACTTTCCGGCAGCTCTTAAAGGGGAAAGGACACTGCCAGGAAGTGTGGATGAACATCACATACCACTCCTAGAACTACTGTTACAGGTGAGTAACCTGTTTTTACAGGTTTGGTGCCTTTTTTCCTTTCAAGGTAAATTGTCAACGCCCACAGGCCAACTTTGGCTGTTTTATTAATTTGTGTTATTTAGTTTTATTTTGGTGTTTATGCTTCCTTGCTTCTGACTGACCCCCAGCTGGTCCTTCCCAGCCACATCACCCACCTTCTTCAGATTCTTCCATCCCCCTTGGGGGCAGGGGGGTGGCATCTGGATACCACATAACCACTCAGGCAGACCTCCTCTCGGGAGATCAGGATCTGGTGGAGGCAGGTGCCTTGATTGGTTGTGTGGACTTGAGGGTGGGCACCTTCATCCGATCTCAGTTTTCCCCTGCAACGTACTGTCTTTCTTCAATGGTGTCATGCGTAGCGCATGTGAAGTGGGTACTTTGGACACTTGCAGCTTTCCTGCCGGAAGAGCAAACTCCCTGGCACACTATTGGGAGCTGCTGTGGCATTGAATGTGCCAACTTCCAGCCTCTAGCTGGGACATGCTGGCTGTAGCACCGTGCCTTCTCCAGCCTGGACACCAGAGCAGCGTCTCTCCAGTTCACTCCTGAACCCGGGTTACTGACATGCGAACACGATGCGCTTCCATTGGGCCATTGGTGACCCGACTCTGCCCATTTTAAACTGAAGTGAGAGGGTTGCTAGTGTCTTGAACACAAAATAAAATGTTATGCTTCAGACCTCTGAGGACTAGCTTTTCTTTCTAAAAACATTTAGTGCTGTATCGTAGAACTGACTATTAATCTTACATCTGGTTGACCTTACTGCTTCATTGCTTACGTGTTGGAAATGCAATAAAAGTGAAAGTGACACGTGTTTTGATGTTATCATTCCAACATGGTACCCCTTGTTTTTTTTTTTGTCCCCCTATTTTTGAAAAACAGACCTCTTTGAGTGGTGTAGCTGCAGGAGAAGAGGCGCTCTAAGAGACTGTGTGCCAGTGACAAGTAAACAGTGATAAGGTAAAATGACAGCACTCTCCACACAGGAACAGAGCTGATTCAGATGCCAGTTGTAGTGCTGCTAAAGAACTCACTTTATTAGAATGGAGCATCAAAAATAGAATGTGAGGTGTAGCGACCCAGTGTCGACTGCCCAGTGTTTCACTCTTTAAAGAGCTTTGTCAGGACAGCTGCCCTGCTGAGTGCCTTGCGTACTTCCCGGTCTAGTTTTTTAGAATTTTCTATGCTCACAAGAGAATGGTGTGTTGTTTGGTGTTGTGGCACTCTTAATGTTCGCCAAGATGTACGCCATGTTTTCAGTTTTGATGGCTGTCATGAGATCCCCTGCACATTCTTTAACGTTACTCTTGGTAGGGCCCACATAAAACATGCCACACAAGCATGTTGCAAGATAAATGACATAGTAGAGTAAAATGCTGGGCTGCCGACACCAGGTCTGTGCTCCTCACATTCTATTTTTGATCCTTTGTTGAAATAAAGTAAGCCTTTTAGCAGCACTACAGCTTGGTGATCTGAATCAGCTCTGTTACTGTGTGGTGAGTGTCGTGATTTTCCTTTAGCCCTTTCTTTTTTTTTTGTGCCTTCCCCTTCTTGCTGGCTGCCCACTCCTTCGGGTCTCTATTGCCCCTCCTGACTGCCTGCCCCGACTCCCACACCGGCTACCAACCTCATATGGCAGACCCCCCGGGTAACCCGGCGTATCCCTTCGCCGGGCGTGTCCCCCTCTGAGGGGGAAGGCACCGTTGGGGCAGCCAGCACACTATTTTATTGGCCCGGGGTACTGCTGAGGTGTGTCGGTCATGGGATCGGCGGCAGCGGAGGACAGAGAGACCATCATCCGCCAGCCAGGAAGCATTTTTCCTGGTTTTCTGTGGGGAGTGACGTCCTGATGTCAGGGCATACGCCGACGCCTGTCACTCCTTGAGCATCGGACCAGGCGTCACTGCTGTGCTCCCAGCCTCCGCCGGGAGTCGGTGTCGCTGGTGCGCATCCCACCCTTCTCCGGGAGGAAGAGGCTGTCCCCGGACGCTCCGTCCTTTCCCCGGCGCCCTCCGGCGACCCGGTCGCGGCATCACAGATGGATATCCAAATCATTGTGCCGACGGGCCGTGTACTTTTAGCCCTTTAAATGGTTTAAGTAATGGAGTTAAAGGGGAACATTTATGACAGTCTTCATCAAAGTTTGAAGGCCGGTAAGGCAGTTTTTAATCTTGTGATGTCACTCGGGGTGAAGCTATCCTGTGCCTAACTGTATTGTGGCTCAGTCAGTTTTGCCCTACATTACATCACAAGTTTCTAAAAATAGTGTCGGTGTAGTACCAATATAGGACAGACTCAGTAATTTCTTTCTGGACTGCCTCCAGCTAAAGAAAGCGCATTACATTGTTTAAAAGAGCTTTTCACAGGCTTTTAAACTGTGATGGATACTGCTAATAAATGTTCCCTTTTAAGATCTGTGCATAAGAAGCTCTTAACCTTCACATCAGTTGAAAAAAGCCAGTGTTTTTGCAGTTCAGATCATGAGGGGTTCTTTTATTTGTAACCCTGAATATTCATCACGTAGGTTCTGGTTTGAAAGCTGCAGACCTGTTTTTTGAATGTATTGTAGTAGCTGAAACACTTAGGGAATATTGACTACAGATGTTTATTAGTCTGCCTTAGTACATAGGAATAAACAGGGTAAGTTGAACATTGGCATTTTTATACCATATTCTCACTACATGTATGTATTTTGTCATCCAATATTTTATGCTACCAGAAAAAAACTATTTTACAACCGGATTTTAAAATGTTACTGAATTGTGTTGTAGTTTAAATATTAGTACATCCATATTATTTGGCAAGGCATATGGACTCTGGCCTTACTTGACTTAAACTGCTATCCAAATCGGAAATTCCGGGCCAAGGTCGCTATTATATACTTCGTATGTTTACTACTGTGCAGAACTTCCTATTTTGTGGCTTAGTTGATAGTGCCATCTTGTGGCCGGAAATAAAATGCATTTTTCTGCAACGGTGAAAAAGGCAAAGTTTTCACAAAACAGAATCTTCAGGCCACACTTTACCCTGTACTGTTCTAGGTGTGACTAGAGATGCAGCGAAATAAAATTTTGCTGGCGAAATTGGGAATTTCGCTGAGTGAAATGTTTTGCGAAATTGTGGCGAAATTTTGCCTGCTGGCCACTGCAATTCTGCAAATGCTGATGTCTATTGGCCCCCTCTGGCCGATCACCAGCCGTAATTGAATTAAGCCCCCACCAGTTACCCTGCTCCCCCATTTCTTTTTATTAAAAAAAAAATTCAACCCCCACTCCCTGGTGTCTAGTGGTCCCCTCACCCTCGTGATCACCTACTCGTAATTGAATTAAGAACCCCCAGTTTTCCTGGCCCTCATTTCACTTTATAGAGAATAAAATAAAAATTCAACCCCACCCCGTCACCATGAGTTAGCGCCACCCCCTGGGCACTCGACATTAAGAAGAGCCTTTCCACCACAGTCGGCAGTTTGATTGCCTAATGAATGAGTATATGCTTGTACAAACACACGCCATTCACAGCGCCAGTCGGGCTGCCTTCGCCATGGAGGTGAGTGAGGGCTGTACAAGCACATGCTTATTCACTGAAGCACTCGGTCGGGCTGCCGGCCATGGAGGTGAGTGGAGGCTGTGCCGGGTGACCCATTGGGGTACTTTGGGTGGGATGGGGTGGTGCTAGCTCATGATGATGGGGTGGTGTGAACACCAGGGAGTGGGGTTGAATTTTTTTATTTTAATAAAGGAAATGGGGGGCAGGGTAACTGGGGGCTTTAATTCAGTTATGGCTGGTGATCAGCCAGGAGGGACCACTACATACTAACACACGAAGCCAGCAGAAGAAGGCCATTAGGCTTATCAAATCTGTTTCGCATTGCAGGGTCCACAGTCTACACACCAGGAGAATAATTTGGGCGGGACCACTAGACACCATGGAGTGTGGGTTTCATTTTTTTTTTTTTTAAAAGGACATGAGGCCAGGGCAATGGGGGGACCACTAGACACCAGGAGAACTTTGGCCAGTGGGCATTTGAAATTATGCCTGCAGGCAGATAATTTTGGCCAGCTAGTGGCACATTTTGTTGGTTTGCAGGCGAATTTCCTGTTTGGGGTAAATTTCACATTTTGTTCTTATAATATTTTATGGAGGAAATTTTCCAATTTCACACAACACTAGGTGTGACCCGGCTGAGCAGAGCTAGAAATGAATGGCTTTCCAACATGTTTTGCATACCAATTGTTAAAGCGAAATACCATTTTCATCACTGTGGTATTCCTACTGGAGCACTCCTCATCCATGGCTCCTTTCCGCAGTTTAATCTGCAGCATTGCTGTTTTGGGTAGACTGAATACCAAACCTTGAGACAACTTGCCAAATTAAAGTTTATGGTATTCCATCTCCTGTACCAGATGATTTTCCTGATATTTTTGGTTTTTATCCCTGAGTGAGTTTGAAAAAATCTGTTATTCACTGGACTTGGTGGGGCAGGTCGTTTACCTTGTAGGAGACACGGGGTTGTGTTCCAAACCCAACATCAGAGGAGTAGTCAGACTCTTGGGGGGAAGGGAGATGGCCAGCCCGCTACTTGAGCACCTTTTTCTGTTGTGTGGGGAAGCAATACTTTGCAGTTAAACGTGCAACATTGTCCCCCGACTGATGTTAGCGAAAATCATGTGTAGGGAAGGTGGACAAGACACTGTAAAGGGGACGAAAAGCACAGCGATACACCAATGTCAGAGCTCCTCGGTTCCCAAGTCAGAGGGCTTGGCATCGCCCTGGCTCCTTGTGCTTATCACGCATCTAACGGACTTCCTCCCAGCTTTGCTTCCCAGTCTGGGCACCTACCAATGGAGGGGGGGAGGGACTGTGGGATGACCATGGAGGTGAGCAGTAACCTGGCTGGAGCCAGCAGGGTAGGTCTGGAGATCAGGCAGGAAGCAGCCCTGGAGGTCAGCCTTTAGAACAGGAGATGGAAGTAGGCATCAATCAGGGATACATTGTAAATAAAAAAGTCATTTAATCACAAATTAAATAAATGACCTAGTGCAGTATGTGTTCCCAGTGTGAAATAAAAGTGTATTTTTAAATCCAAAAGCAATGGATGAGCAGAGGGATCAGTTTGAGGTGCCACAATTTCCTGCGTTAAATTACCTGCATTTTCTAGTTTTACTCATAATCGTTGAGAAAGCATCCTCATATTATCCTTGATGACTGTTTCTTACATTGCTGAGCTTCAATTCCCCCTTTGCTTTGTGTTTTTTTCAGGTTGATCTAAGCCTACCGTGTCCACAGAGGGTTGTCCAGTTGCCTGAAATTTCATGGGACCAATATACCTCGAGCCTCGGAAACTTTGAGAGGGAATTTAGAAACAAAAAGCGTAATACTAGAGGGTTAAAGTTAGTTTTTGACAGAGGTAAGCATAGGAATACTATTTTTTTTTTTGGGGGGGAGATAATCCTTGTTGCAGCAGCTTCAAGGGGATGAAAATGCTTGTCGTTGCACTGGCTTCTGTAGGGTTACAGAGTCTTTTACAGGGGTCAAAATTAAGTTTTGCAGCCACTAGCCAGCAGGGCAAGTGACTGGGAAAATTTACTAGCCCTACCATCTTTTCCTCTGGCCCAGCTGATGTACTTACTGAAATGTTACCGTCTCCAGTACAAGCCCACTGGGCTAGTTATGGGAAAATCTTACTAGCCCAATACCAAATCTGCCAGCATTTGGCTAGTGGGCTGGTGCCAGTTTCGACCCCTGCTTTTATCCCTAGGCATCTAGTTCAGATCTGACCCAGTGTTTGGTGGTGATAGCATTTGTGAACGAATTGTGCTGGTCTGTCTAATTTTTAGTGTCCACATCACAGAAACCACAATGGGCAGGCACTCTTGATCGTCCCTTGGATAAGAAGTCATGGACAAAATGGGCATGGATTTTATACAAAGGAAATACATAATGGAAAAAGAAAAATTGTGTATGCGCTCTGCTTGTGAAAAGCTTACATTGCTTGAATAACTGAATTTATACCAGAGTTAACTTATCTGGTACTCCTCCCGGGGCAATTCACTAACTCCAAAAAAGAAATGTGTACTTCAGCATTACATCTCTAAATGGAGTGCACTCAAAAATAAAGGCGGTAACCGCTCTTCTTAAAGCAAAAGTTGTTTTACTTCTTTCAAAAAAAACACACGTTGCAGGTGGCTCATAGAAAACCCCTTCAAACTGTTTTGAATCTCACAGTCTCTCACACCAAAACCATTTCTACGAGTTCTTCACTTATCTGATCTGTCTCATTGCTGACTGCGGCAGTTCATAAATCTCAACGCTTTTTGTTTTTCTTCTCGATGATGCTCTGATTGAAGACTTCACACGTCGGAAACGTCAGCCCCTAATCTGTGGTTCTCCACGTGGGTGAAAGTCCAGGATTTATGGCTTTACTGAGGAAGAAGAACTGCGAGTAATGGTGAATAACAAGTAAAGTTTAGTAAGCCATGTGCATCCGTTTTTCTCCATCTCCTCCTCTTACGACATGCGTCTAAGGGAATAGGCAATTGAGCCGAGAAGAAAAATAAAAAAGCGTTGGGATTTATGAACTGCCATGGTCAGCAATGAGACAGATCAGATAAGTGAAGAACTCATAAAAATGTTTTTGGTGTGAGACTGTGAGATTCAAAACAATTTGAAGGGGTTTTCTATGTGCCACCTGCAAGTTGTGTTTTTTTTTTTTTGAAAGAAATAAAACAACTTTTGCTTTAAAAAGAGCTGTTATCGCCTTTATTTTTGAGTGCTCCATTTAGAGATGTAATGCTGATGCACACATTTCTTTTTTTGAAATACATAATGGTTTGCAGTGGAATAGCACATTTATCTCCACAAGTGAGTGATAGGACCCCAACGTAACTTACGTGGTGGAGCCATGAGTTAGTTATGAGGGTTTTCCCACGTGTGTGGAGATTACTGTTGTTCTGCTGAAACCAATTATGTACTTGATGTGTACCTCACTGTTTTTAATGCTTTTATTAGTGTTTTACCTTGTTTTAGCTGTCTTTCATTCCATTGTTAACTCTCTATCTGTCCCATTGTTCTCTGTGTTCTATTTCAAGATTTTAAGTGGAAATAAAATGTTCTAAGTGTACTAATATGCATTGTAAGTGAAAATAAATGTGTCCCAAAATGACGTTCACCACTGTGGTGTGTGTGTGTGTGTATAAATATGTATGCCATGGGTTGACTTAAGATACCAGTTTTATCTTCACCACTTCTACACACTATCTACACAGGTCTGTCTTGTAAACTGGATTATGTCCAAATGACATGTATTGCCTGTATAAAAATAATTCTAGGGACATGGATATGTTGTTCATCCACACTATCTGGCAGGTTCCTTGCCGCTTTAAATCTTGCCGGAAGGTCTTCAAGCTAGCTCCTCCCACCCACCCGGGTGGTAAAACTCTCGCCTCCACCCCATGACGCCAGATCTTCCTTACCGCTTGGAAGCTCAGTTTCCCTCCTTAATGCTCTGCGATTAAGCTTTGGGCCTAAATCTTCGTCTTTGAAAAATGTTCAAAATAAAAACTTTTACCACTTTGGTCTTCTTCCCTCGCGGCTGCGATGGACAAATCGACTCCTGGATTTCGGAGATGTCCCTGTGGGCAGAAGATGTCTTGGACGGACCCGCACTCCACGTGCGTTTACTGTAGCCGGGAACCCGACCTTAATTCTGTGAACTGTGCTCTTCTTTTCGGTCCTCGCCCTCGAGGATCACGCTGCCTCCAACTTGGGCGCCCGAAGGAGATTTCCTCCGTCAAATCTAAGGAGGCCCGCCTGGCGGTTCTCGCAGGGGTGCGGATCCGCTGAACAACTCGAGCAGATGGTCGCCTCGAGGAGGAGGCGGCTCAGGCCGCCGGCATCTTCGGCTGCGTATCTGCCTCCGCCTCGCTCGGGGCCTCCTATTCAGCTTCCTTTATGAGTTTGCCTGACCTCTCAACCAAAGGAGAGGGTCCAACTTCTTCTGGGCCGTATCATCGGTCGAAGAAAAGTAGGGGTAAGTCCCATCGTCGACGCTCCTGGGAGTGGGAAAGATCTCCCTCCCCTTGTCGACAGTCGACTTCGGTCTAATTTTCGGCTTCGGCCACTGGCTTCACGGTACCCCCGTCAGGTCAGGTGTCCGAGACACCCGCCGACGTGGTCGAGATTTTTCTCGACCCGTTAGACGGGTTGTCGGCTGGAGAAGCCGAAATCCTCCTCCCGGTTCCCCGGTGAGGTCTGAGGATACCGTCGGCTCATCTGCGCCCCCGGCCACGGAGCCGTCGGATTTGTCGACCGAGCCGAGGGGATTGCCGATCCTCGGCTCCCCGCCACGCCGACCTCGGCCTAGCCGAGAGTCTCGGTCTCGGACATCATCGCGGTCCAGCCGATCCCGTCGACACAGGCGGTCTCGGCACCGCGGTAAGCGGCGTCGCCGCTCTTCCTCATCTTCCTCCTCCTCGGACGAGGGGAGGCTTCGGCGTAAGTTGCGCCGAAAGTATGAGGAACTGATGTGGCAACAACTATTATTGGCCGGTAGTAAGCCGGCTCAGGCCTCTTCCCCGGCCATAAAATGGTTGTCACCAGAGCGGCCGAAACAACCCTTCGCAGCAGTCGAGGAGCCTGTCCCCAGGCCGGTTGTTCGGCCTATTCCTGCTGCCCCACCAATCCTGGTGGAACCGCCTCCGCCTCAGCCGACAGTCGAGGCACCGTCGAAAAGTTCACGGTCGGCCCATGGCCTTCCCCACAGGCTGTCGGTCACTCTCACGCCCGATTAAACCTCGGCATGTGGAGGGAGGCTCAGGCTCCAGGCAGCTATTCGACGACTCATCGGAATCGGACGACTCCTCCCTGTTCTCCAAGCGCTTTGACTTGGAGTCCTCTGGGGGGCAGTCAGTGGACGATAGCCCTTCGTCCTTCCTTGGACTTCTTAGGCTCATCTCAGAATCCACTGGGATGAAGCTTGAACCCGTGTCCAGACAGGCCAGATATCCCCTCACTGAGATCCTGGACCGAGGGGATTCTCCTACGGAGGCCTTTCCGGTGGCTGAGGCCATTGTCGGTCCGGCCCTGGAATTATGGCAGCGTCCAGCTTCCTGTCCTGCGCCTTTGGCCAGGATGGCCAGGAAGTATGCCGTCCTACGGGCTCTCTGTCCGCTTCCCGAGCACCCCTCAGCCGAGGGGTTGGTTTCGACAGTGTTTTCTCGCCACCGGCAATGCCAGGGGACGTGGACAAACCGCCCGCCAAAAGAGTCCAAGAAGTTGGACTATGCGAGGCGAAAGTGTATGCTGCCTCCTCACTTGGCCTTCGTCCAGGCCAGTTCGTCCGTGCTCATGGCGCATTTTTCCCATGCCCTGTTGGGCTCCCTGGATGAGGTCGTCCCTCATCTTCCTGCCGACCTGCAGACTACAGTTAAGCAGGTGTGGGACCAGGGCAGGGCAGTAGCCAAGCAGCAGCTCCAGACTGCTCTGGATATTGGGGACTCTTGCGCCCGGTCAGTGGCGGCCGCTGTGGCCATGCGACGGCGGGCGTGGCTGAGGATATCCACTTTCACCTCGGATACCCAGCACAAGCTTGCGGACGTTCCCTTCTTGGGAACAGACCTCTTCGGCCCTGGAGTGGAAGGCCACCTCCAGAGGATCGAAAAGTCCAATGCCACCTTGGACTCGGTCTCGTCCGCGCAGGGGGACAGGGCGTAAGCCCCAGCCTAAGCCCTTTCGTCCCGCTGCGCGTCCAGCCCAACAACAGCAACGTCAGGGCCAGCAGGCTAGACCTTGGTATTCCAAGCCTGCCGTCAGCTTCCTCGAACAGGAAGCAAGGGAGGAAAAGGCCTGGTGGTCCCTCGGCCGGTCCTTCCTCCAAGCCTGCACAATGAGCCGGGCTGGGGGTCGCCCCATCCCGTCACCAGCCCTGTTTCCCCAGTGGGGGCGGCTCCGACACTTCCTTTCCGCCTGGTCCGCTGTTACTACGGACAGGTGGGTTCTGGAGGTGGTGGAAGAGGCCTGCCTCTGGAATTCGAGCGAGGCTCCCGCCTCAGAGCCGCCGCCCGCTGGGGCTTCGGGGTCCCCAGAATCTTAGAGGCTTGTCGAGCCGACATCGCCTCCTTCTTCAAAAGGGTGATAAAAAGATAGAGGACCCACCATCAGAACCAGGGTTCGTGTCCAGGTATTTCCTGGTCCTGAATGGACGGGGCTGGCGCCCCATACTAGACCTACACGACCTGAACAAGTTCCTAAGGTCTCGAACCTTCAGAATGGTCACTCTGGCTCAGATAATACCATCTCTGGAACACGGCGTGTGGTTCTGCTCTCTGGACTTCCAGGACGCGTTCTTTCACGTCCCTATCCGTCCGTCTTATCAGAGATTCCTCCGCTTCAGGGCGGAGGGATCCCTCTTCGAGTTCCAGGCCATGCCCTTCGGCCTCTCTTCAGCTCCCAGGGTCTTCACCAAATGCATTGCAGTGGTGACAGCATTCCTGCGGCGCCGAGGAGTCCGGGTGTACCCTTACCTGGACGATTGGCTGATAGCAGCCCCCTCCAGGTCGGAGGTGCAGCGGTCCAGGGATCTGGCCTTCCGGGTTTGCTCTCAACTCGGCCTCCTGGTCAACGAGGCCAAGTCGGAACTCGAGCTGAAGCAGGTGATATCCTTCATCGGGGCAGAGCTCGACTCTCTTCGAGCCAGAGCACAGCTCCCGGCGGACAGGGCCGAGGTTCTTACCTCCTTTGCCCAATCATTTCTGGTTGGGCAATCGCGCCCTGCCCGGGACTTCCTACGACTCCTGGGTCTCATGGCAGCCTGTACCAGCGTAGTCCGTTGGGCACGCTGGCACATGCGCCCCCTCCAGTGGGGACTGGCCAGCCAGTGGTCACAGCGCTGCGATCCTCTGGACCAGCGTGTGTGGACGACCCAGGAGATGTGGAACGCTCTCCAGTGGTGGACCGTTCCGTCCCATCTGCAGGAGGGTATCCCGTTTGTCCGCCCCGAGCTGACGGTCTTTCTAACAACCGACGCCTCTTTGATGGGTTGGGGTGCCCATCTGGGGGAACACCGAGTGCATGGCCTCTGGTCCCCGCGGGAGTCCCGATGCCATATCAACCTGCTGGAGCTCCGTGCGGTCCGCCTAGCTCTCACCGCCTTGGCTCCGTTTCTCCAGGGTCAAGTGGTCCGAGTCCAGACGGACAATACCACGACCATGTACTATCTAAACCGCCAGGGCGGGACGTGCTCCATGCCCTTATGCAAGGAAGCTCTCCGCATCTGGTCACTAGTGCGCAGCCTGGAGGCGGATCTCCTGGCCATTCATGTGGCAGGAGCCTCCAACACCCTGGCCGATGCCCTGAGCTGGATAGGGGCTGCATCGCACGAGTGGTCTCTCCTGCCGGAGATAGTACAGGACCTGTTCTCCCGCTGGGGCACACCTCTGGTGGATCTGTTTGCCTCCAGGGAGAACGTGAAGCTGAGGCTGTTTCATGCCCGCCCCTCAGCAGGGCTCGCTGCAGGGGATGCCTTCTGGAGGCCGTGGACCCCTGCCCTCTTTCATTTTCCCCGCTCCCTGATTCACAGGGTCCTGCTGAGCGTTAGAGGACAAGGCGCAGGTGATTCTGATAGCCCCAGACTGGCCTCGCCAGTTCTGGTACCCAGATCTCCTCAGTCTCAGCTCCAGGATTCCGAGGCAGCTTCCAGCTCGCCTGGACCTGCTCTCAGTCAATCAGGGGAAGGTGTTCCATCCGGACCTTCAATCCTTGCACCTGACGGCCTGGTTCCTGAGCGGCTAGAGTTCCAGGCCTTGGGTCTTTCCGACGAGGTCCTCAACGTCGTTGAGGCGTCCCGTAAGGAGTCGACCAGAAAATGCTATGCCTTCAAATGGAAGAGGTTCTCCATTTGGTGTCAGGATAAAGGGTTGGACCCTTTCTCGTGTCCTGTGGCAAGCATTTTGGACTATCTATGGTCCCTATCTAGTCAAGGGCTTAGGTCGACGACCCTTAAGGTGCACCTGGCAGCCATTTCTGCTTACCGGGCGTGGGCCGGTCAGCAGTCAGTGGCACAGGAGAAAGTGGTCGGGCGCTTCTTTAAAGGCCTTGATCACATTTCCCCTCCAGTGCGGGAACCCCCACCTCCGTGGGATTTACTGCTGGTACTGGCAAAGTTCATGGGCAAGCCATTCGAACCAATGCACAGGTGTGGTCTCCCCCACCTGTCGTGGAAGACCGCCTTCTTGGTGGCTGTCATGTCAGCCAGACGGATGGGAGAACTCCAGGCGCTTAGCATCGAGTCTCCTTACCTGGTCTTCCACAGGGACAAGGTTGTCCTACGCCCCAACCCGAAATTCCTTCCGAAGGTGGTGTCGGAGTTTCACCTTAATCAGGTGTTGACTCTGCCGGTGTTCTACCCCAACCACACCTCGGAGGCGAATATAGGCTCATACTTTGGACCCTAGAAGGCTCGCTTATTATAAGGGCGCATGCGGCTGAAATCGAGGAAGGTTCGCCAGCTGTGTTTGTCACCTACGCTGAAGCCGCACCTGGCAGACCTGCACAGCCAAGCGGACGATAGGCAGATGGGTCACCTCCTGCATAAATCTCTGCTATGAGTTGGCGAGCATGGAGCCTCCCAGAGGATAAGAGCTCATTCTACCCGCCATACTGCTGCATCGGTGGCTGCTTCCAGGGACGTCCCTATCCAGGAAATCTGCAGGGCTGCTACCTGGAAGTCAGCACACACCTTCATTACCCACTACCACATCGACCTTGAGTCACGCCGGGATGCTGGTTTTGGGGCCTCGGTTCTCCAATCTCTGTTCCCCAAGTAAGTATACAGGGGTTGTGCGCCTTGCCTCCCTCCTCCCGGAGAACTGCTAGGAGTCTGCCAGATAGTGTGGATGAACAACATATCCATGTCCCTAGAAATACAGGTTACTCACCTGTAACAGGAGTTCTAGGAATGGTATATGTTGTTCATCCACATGAACCCACCCGACCTCCCCGGCTTTGACGCACAACCTGAGCTTTCAGCGGGCCAGATCTGGCGTCATGGGGCGGAGCCGAGAGTTTTACCACCCAGGTGGGTGGGAGGAGCTAGCTTGAAGACCTTCCGGAAAGATTTAAAGCGGCAAGGAACCTGCCAGATAGTGTGGATGAACAACATATACCATTCCTAGAACTCCTGTTACAGGTGAGTAACCTGTATATTTCATCTACCTACCTACCACTTGTGAGATATAAATTGAATAGGCTGTGGGCTGGCTTAAGATATCATTTTTATTTTCTTGAGAGGTTATTGATCTGTTGATATCTCACAAGTGGTGAAGATAAAAAGGATATTGTAAGTCAGCCCATGGCATATTTGATTTATATCTCACAAGTATCTCACAAATAGTGAAGATAAAAATGTTATCCAAGTCAGCCCTTGGCATATTTGATTTATACAACAGGCATTTAGGTGCTTTGTGACACAAATGGTAAAAAGCCAGAAAAGTAAAAACAGGAACGTAGAAGTTGATGGCAGATAAGGACTGCAAGGCCCATCCAGTCTGCCCATTTTTTCTACCTTATGAATGTGCCATAGGTCTTTATTTTGTCAATGGCCTATCTATTCATACTCATCTGTATTGCTCCGTTATGCCTATCCCATGCCTGTTTGAAGCCCTGCACTGTATTCATATCCACCACTTCTTGAGGTAGGCCGTTCCATGCATCCACCACCCTTTCTGTAAAAAAGAACTTCCTAACATTACCCCTTAATCGGCCTCCCTCTAATCTCATGCGGTGTCCTCTTGTCCTGCTATTTTTCTTGTATTGAAACATGTTAGACTCTTTCACCTTGTTAATGCCCTTAAGGTGTTTGAATGTTTCGATCATATCACTTTTATTCCTTCTTTGCTCTAGGGTATACATATTGAGCTCCGTTAATCGGTCCTCATATGTTTTCTGATGCAGTCCCTCCACCATTTTGGTTGCCCTTCTCTGGACTGCCTCCATTTTTTTAATGTCCTTGTGCAGGTGTGGCCTCTAGTACTGCACGCAGTACTCCAGATGGGGCCTAACCAGTGTCTTGTAAAGAGGGATTATTACCTCCCTTTTACAACTTGCGATACCCCTACTAATACAACCCAACATTCCTCTAGCCTTACCTACTGCTTTAGTGATCTGCTTGGATGATTTCAGGTCATCTGTGATGATGATGCCCAAGTCTTTTTCTTCTCTTGTGATTGCCAGCAACTCCCCTCCCAACCTATAGGTGGCTTCAGGGTTTCTCTTCCCGACGTGCATGATCTTGCACTTCTTTGCGTTAAACCCTAGTTGCTTCTCTTCCAACTATTTTGCCAGTTTATCCAGATCTCTTCTCATTCTGCCCACCCCATCTGCATCATCTACTGTGTTGCAGAGCTTGGTGTCATCTGCAAACAGACAAACCTTACCCTCCAGTCCATCTGCAGTGTAACTGATGAAGATATTGAAGAGGACTGGCCCCAGGACTGATCCCTGAGGTACCCCACTTGTGACTTACATCTCTTCTAACTGTATACCTTTTACCACCACTCTCTGTTTTCTGCCTGCCAACCAGTTTGCCACCCAGTTGACCACCTTCTGACCCACCCTGAGCCTACCCAACTTATTAATCTTCTATGGGGAAAAGTATCAAAAGCTTTGCTGAAGTCAAGGTAGGCGACATCAACTGCACCCCCTTGGTCCACCACTCTGGTTACCCAGCTAAAGAAATCTATGAGATTAGTTTGACAGGACCTTCCTGTTGTAAACCCATGCTGTCTTGGATCCTGTGCTCCTATGGATTCCAGGTGTTGCACTATCCTTTCTTTAAGGATGGCCTCCAAAATCTTGCCCACTACTTAGGTAAGACTGACTGGTCTGTAGTTCCCTGCCTTCTCCCTGCTACCACTCTTGTGGAGCGGGATCACATGAGCCCATCTCCAGTCTTCTGGGACCTCTCCTGTGCTCAGAGACTCACTTAACAGTTCTGCTAATGGCTCTGCTAGTTCCACCCTTAGCTCCTTTAGTACCCTGGGATGTATGCCATCAGGTCCTATTGCCTTGTCCACTCTGAGCTTAGTGAGCTCTTGTAGGACCCTTTCTTTTGTTAAGGGACTTGTACATATCTCCCTTCCCTCTGTCCCCATGGTGCTGAGCGCTGGGCCCTTCCCTACCTTCTCCTCAGTAAATACTGAGCAGAAGTATGTATTTAGGATAGATGCCTTTACTTGGTTCTCCTCCACACACTCCCCCTTATCCTCTTTGATCTTAGCAATGCCCCCTCTGGACTTTCTCCTTTCACTGATGTATCTATAGAAAGTCTTGTCCCCTTCTTTTACTGTTCATGCTGGTGTTTCCTCAGTTTGGGCCTTTGCCTCCCTTACTTCCTTCCTTCCCTGCTTCCCTTAGGGAAATGTGGTGTGCCTCCCTATCTCCGCCCTGCTGCGTTCCCTTATATTTCCTGAAGGCCAACCTTTTGGCTCTGACCTTTTCTGCTACTGTTTTTGAGAACCAAAGTTCTATGTTAACTACATAAACTACTGTATAGTCATTTAAAAAAGATGTGGTATCTCATGTATATATATCTATTGAAAGAGTTTTACTAGGAAGGCACAGGTTGTAGCATTCAGTTCTTAAAAAAACAGTCTAGATGCATTCATGGATGAGGGTCTCTTAAATGACTAATAAATGTTGATATGGCAACAAATGTACGTTATCATCTGCTGCCATCTCTTAAACTCCAAGCCTTCTGAGCTATACTGCCTTATTTTCATAGGAGTCCCGGGGAAAAATAAATGAAGTTGGTGACTGAGCATGCTCCGAAATGTATCTTTATGCGAGAAGAAATTTCTGAGCTTGCTTAGTGTGACCAAATGAGTGAGATAAACTTCTGAGCATGCTCGGTGACTGACTTCACTTATCTTGCTCATGTTTATCTTGGCAAATTTATTTTCACATCTGTTGTAGGTATAGGGAATATCCCATGATGCAGATTCAAACATGCATGTTATTTGGTGTGGAGTGTTAATGTTATTGCTCAGTTGCACGAGTGGCTTAACGTCATGGAATATCCGATGAATATACCATGGAAGTGCCCCCTTTTTGGTTCTTTTTTTTGGGGGGGTCTGTTGCAGGTAAAAATGTGTTGTAGAGACTGAAATAGCTAGCAACATTGTTAAATAGACAGTATTTTTTAAACTTCTTTCTTTGCAATGGGAGCTTACCATTGTGTAATCTGTACACTGCCATTAAAATATTTCCACGCATTTGTTCTTTTTTTATTCGCTTTTTTTTATTAGAAAGTATAAAATGCTACTGTATCCTTTCAGATTTCACCTTTCCCATCATTGCTCACAGCGTTCGCGGCCACGTTCAAGCCAGTGTGCTGTGTACCAACCCACTGATTGCTCACGTTAGGAACCGAAATCTGTTGGACTGTGGTCTACATACTGAATTTTGATTTGTGGTCAGCACTGTCAGGGAGCCAGTGCAGATGAAGCTCGATTTTCGTAGTGGTGCTAAACTGAGCGGTTCAATGTCAGAGTGAAAGTGACAGCGCAAGAGAGAGTAGTGCAGCTCGCAGGGAGCCAGCACTGGTGATGTCAAAGTTTCATAGTGGCGCTGAGAGGTACTGTGTAACAGTGACAGTGTGAAGCTGAGAGGTACAGTGTGACAAGTGACAGCGTGAAGCTGAGAAGTACAGTGTGACAGCATGAAGCTGAGAAGTACAGTGTGACAATGACAGCGTGAAGGTGAGAGGTACAATGTGACAGTGACTGCGTGAAGCTGAAAGGTACAGTGTGACAGTGTGAAACTGAGAGGTACAGTGTGACTGTGACAGTGACAGTGTAAGGCTGAGAGGTACAGTGTGACAGTGACACTGTGAAGCTGACAGGTACAATGTGACAGTGACATGATGTAGCTGAGAAGTACAGTGTGACAATGACAGCGTGAAGCTGAGAGGTACAATGTGACATTGACTGCGTGAAGCTGAGAGGTACAGTGTGACAGTGACACCGTGAAGCTGAGAGGTACAGTGTGACGGTGACAGCGTGAAGCTGAGAGGTACGGTGCAACAGTGACAGTGTAAAGCTGGGAGTTACAGTGTGACAGTGAAAGTGACAACGTGAGAGAGAGCTGTGCATCTCGCAGGGAGCCAGGTTGGGGGAAGCCAGTGACATGGCAAGTAGTCAGATAACATAGCTACTGTGCAAGTAACATGATTACAACTGTTACTTCAGCAATAGCTATGTTTTCAGTGAAAAAAAACATTTTATCTTCCAGATGAATTTGCACTTCCATTGTATGCATGTATGTATGTTTGTTTGTGGCTGTGTAATACACATTTACAGATATGTAGACCTAGATATACCGTATATACTTAAGTATAAGTTGACCTTGCCTCTTTTTTTCTTGTTGATTTTAGTAGATTTTTAGATACGTCTCGCGTATAGATTGACCCCCCTTTTATATTTATTTATTTGTTTTTTGTTTACCGGGTAAGTACACTAGACAACAATGTTGCCTATATTCAGGCACGACCCGGGAGAGTACAGACAGGGGAGACCAGAGTCAACATTAAAGAGTATTTCATGACACAGCATGAGGTGAGAACAAACATTTGAACAGTATACAGCCAGGTACAGTCATTATCAGTAATGACAATGAGAAACAGATAACATTACATTAATTATTTTTATCTGATGCATCAATGACTAAATTGAAACGACAAACTGCAAACAAAACTTAAATGAAGTAGCATTATAACAATAGGATTTCGGCTAGATGTGGGAAACTTTCAGATTTTGGAGACCAGCAGGAAATCGGTAAGTGCCATAGGGAGGAGAAAATGCTAGGAGAAGCTCAAGTTACAGCACAAGAGCAGCAGTCGGATTCTAATAGGTGTGCCCGAAGACTCAGTTTAAAGGCCTTGTGGGATTTGGAGAGTTTGATGTGGGAGGGAATGGAGTTCCAGAAGTGGGGGGCAGATATGGCAAAGGATCGTTCTCCTTTTTGTGAGAGATATCTGGGAATTTCAAGTTGGGTTTGAGCAGATGCCCTGAGGAGGTATGCTTGGGAGGGCTGAGTTAATAGTTCAGCAAGGTATTTAGGGACCCGCTCTGATCATATTATCAGTTGTACAGCCTGCAGAATGGTGTCTGAGCGTAGTCTGGGAGAGCCAATTTAGTTTTGAGTAGAGCAGGCAATGATGGGTAAGTTCTGTGAGCGGAGAGAGCAAATCTGCATATACTGATATAGCAGGTGCTCCATTTCTGGAGTGCTCCTTTGCTAGCTTTAAGGTAAACCTGAGAGCAATTTGTTAGAGCAGGGAGGAGAAATCCTTGTGCAATAGCAAGCTGGGCAGCATCATTGAGGGAGGACCTAATTTTAAAGACAAGACCAAGTTTTGAGTAAACTGTCTTACATGTAGCCGCAATGTGGAGGTTAAAGTCAAGAGATGGGTCGAGAGTGACCTCTAGATACCTGAAGGAGGTAACAAATTCAAGAGGAGTCATCTAGAGAATGTATCAATAAGTCTGGAGTAAGAGATCTGATTCTTGAGGGGCCAAAAAGCATAGTTACAGTTTTCTTAGCATTCTGTTGAGCCTGTTCTGTAGTAACCACTCCTGCAAGCAGTTGAAGTCTGCTTAAAGATGTGCTCTTACTGATAAGGGATCTTTACCACTGGAGAGAAGCACCATGTTGTCGGCATAAAGGATTAACGAGGAGGAGTGGGGAAGGGAGGGCAAGTTGTTAATGAAAAGGGAGAAAAGTAGTGGGCCAAGAATAGATCCTTGGGGGACTCCAACAGAGGTAGGGGAAAGATTTGAGACGGCGGATTCAATTTGGACAAATTGCAACCTCCCTGAGAGGTAGCTATCGAACCAGGAGATGGACGACAGGTCAAAGCCAAGGCGGGACAGTTTGGAAAGTAGCAGAGGGTGATTCACAAGGTCAAATGCCTTTGTGAGATCGATAAATATGGCCCCAGTGAGCAAGCTCTTATCTATCGCTGTAAGGACTGCATTTGTCAGCTGAAGTAGAGCAGTTGTGCTGTGTCCTGTTTAGAATCCGTGCTGGGTAGGGGATATAAGTTGTTAAGGAGCAGGTAATTTGTGACCCGAGTAGCGATGGCCTCGAGAAGTTTATTTAGGGTAGAGAGAATGGCAATTGGTCTATAGTTTGACATATTTTTGGGTATCCCTTTTTTGTGAACAGGGACAACACGAGCGGTTTTCCACAATGTTGGTACCGTTTGGGTTATTATGGAAAGATTAAAGATTCTTGCAATAGGAACAGCAAAGGGCAGGGGCTGCCTGCTTCAAGAAGCTTGGCAGTAGCCCATCCGGGCTAGCAGATCCATAGGTGGATACTGATTTGAGGAGATGTAGCACTTCGGTGGAGGAGACTAATGTGAGACGAAAAGGGGTTTCATGTGAAAGTTGCACCTCAGGAGGAGGTGAAAGAGGTTGGTTGAATTTCTCAGTGTATTCGGAGAGATCCGAGAATTGTGCATTAAGAGCATTAGCAATAATAGGTAACTTGTTACAGTTTGCGTCATTCGGTGTCATGTCGGTAATGGCCGTCTTGGGCCTTTGCCCAATGAAATTTTTGATGTGGTTCCAAAAACCCCTGGTATCACCCGCTGAAGATTGGAGAAGCTAAGGCAGTAGCTCCTTTTAGCCTTCCGAATATCTTTTGCAGGCATTTCTCAGTCGCTTATAGTTAACCCAGTCTTCTGATTGTTGGGACTTCTTTGCCAAGGTCCAGGCTTTGTCTCTTTATCATGGCTCAAGGAGGTATTTTTTTAGCCATTTATTAGGGGAGCCCCTAAGACGCCTTTTTTTCAGAGGGATGTGCAGATCCTGAAGGGCCAGAAGCTGAGACATTAGGTATTCAAGTGCTGTGTTTACATCATCAGTGTGATAGATGGGAGACCAGTCTATATTATTAATATCCTCGAGAAGTGCAGTTCGGTTTAGTTTGGCAAAATCCCGAAATTGAATGATTCTTGGGGTTTAAGGCAGTGGCCATTCCAGATACAGAACGTAGGCATATAAAGATACTCACTAAGTTATTTTAAATGGGATTTGCACCACATGTCATGGTGCCTTACCTCTCGACACACAACTGGATATATATGACAAAATTCTTTGTTTTATTTAGAAGTGGGCGGGATCGTACATTTGTACAGCTGATCCCTTCCACTTCCTGGTTCTGGAGCTGCCTAAGACTCACGCCGCTACCAGGCACGTAATTACGCAGCCCAAGGAGAGCGAGGGATGAGTCTGTGGGGGCAACTTTAAAATGTTTTTATGTATCATAACAGTCGCTTTGTGATTAACCAAGGGCATCGGGTGACTAACGAGGCCCTTTTTAGTCAGCTGGTGCCCTTGGTTAATCACAAAATGACCATTATGATACATAAAAAGTGTTAAAATTTGCCCACATAGACTTTAATGGAGCGTGTCCCTGGGAACACGTCATCAATCAATCTTTTATTTAGCCAGGTGTAGCACCATCGAGGAGAACTCATTCATAAGGTGGGCCTGGGTCATTACATGCCTGAGCGTGGGCGCGGGTCTTAGGCAGCTCCCAGAACCAGCAAGTGGAAGGGATCGGCTGTGTACAAATTTATGATCCCATCCACTTCTACCGTAAATAAAGCAAAGAATTTTTTGTCGTATATGTATCCAGTTCATGTGTCGCAGAGGTAAGGCACCACAACATGTGGTACAGAACCTTAACTTAATGAATCTCTTTAATATATAGCTACTGGTTCACCTCAACACCACCAGGAGTCCTACTTTTTAACAAACTCTTCCCTCATTTTTAACATACTCACTTCTTCTGAAAAACAGAGTGTGATACTGTAAAACGTTGCAGTATACCCTCCCTAACCCACTAGTGCTAACGGTACCATTTTCCCTGACCAGCGATAGTGAAGAATACCAGACCTCTGCTACTTGCGTAGCGTAAAGCTTTTGTGAATGCAGCATGGGCTTGTACTTGCTGTTAATTTTGGTTTCCGTTTGTTTGCCCTGCACACACACACCCCCCTTGTTTTTTTTTGTGTGTAATCTTTTTACCTCCTCCAACTCACTGGTGTCCCCCTCTCCTTCAGGCCTCCTAGTACCTCTTCTGCCCCGGCCATCCTCTTCCCGAGCTCTGCTCTCTTGCCACACATTGCAGCTGACCCCCCAGGTTGTCCCGGCGTATCCCATCATCGGGCGGGTCCCCCTCCTCCTCCGAGGGGGAAGGCACCTGGGGCAGAGGAAACTCAGCACTCTATTTTTCCTTACTGACCCGGGGTGCTACTGTGGAGGAGTAGGCTCCCAGAGGTTCTCTGACAGCATAGAGCACGGAGGCCGTCATCCGGCGGGCACCGAAGTTGTTTTTCCAGTTTCCTGGTTGTCCCTCCTGCGCCGCTGCTTGTAGTGCTCCCAGTCTCCACCGGAGGCCACTACAGAGCAAGGCATCCCACCTGACCCACCCCAGGAGAGGTTAGCAGTCTTCTGGACACTCAATCCTCTTTTCCCCCTGCGAGCCTCCCAGCGTCCTGAGTCCGTTCCTGAACCCGGGTCACCGGCGTGGTTCGAGGTGTGGCGTCCAGCGCCACTGGGCCGACTTTTTTTTGTTTTTTAACTCAACTCAAATAAACTAATACAAAATAACCGGAATGTAGTTTTGAGAGAGTAGCGTAACTTGAACGCTACGCCAATAGTGTAGGTCCGGTATTCTCCACTGTCACCCTAACCCACCCTCACCAGCGCAAGTCACTGAAGTTCTGTGTCCATATTTCATGTTTATTTACTTTGTTGAGGGCCCCAAGTCACCAACCCACAAACGCCGAAAACATGTGGTACTGATACACTAATCAGCGTCCCTAACCATTCCTAACTCACCCTTACCGACACAAGTCTTGCACAACTTGTCATGTACCTCCTGGATAAACTGCTGTATGCGCAAAATCCTGCTGCAAAAAATTGTGCTGTACCTTTGATGCCAAGTGTTGCTGTGTCCGCCGAATTCTGAAGGTTGAACAAACATTCCCATCATTGCCTTTACTCCCTAGCGTTCATTTTTGCGAGCGTGAACATGAATTTGTGCAAATAAGATGGCAGGGTTCATTGCAAGAAATTAAAGGTGCAAACAATTATTTTGTTTTATAGTATAATAAAGGGCTGTCAAACAGCAGTGAGTTAATTGCCAGGATGTCCGAAGAGTGGCTGGAAATCAGGCAAAAATGAAATCTGTTGCAGCTACCGGTAAATGTACTGTAATAGTAGTGGAGGGAAGGGGGGAGAAAGAAGCGGTACCGGGGGTGGGCACCCCTGTACACTTAATAAATGGACAGACAGACACACATGGACAGACGGATAGAGAGACAGAGAAAACAAGGGATTGGCAGCTTACTGCTGTCGCTGCAGCCCACAGCATGACTTCTAGCTGTGGCTGCAGAACTCAAGAAGGCCCCGCTGTTCTTATACAAAGAAGGTGGGTGAACGTCTCCTCTTGCTAATCTGGGTACCCTGGCTTTTAGGGTACCCAAAAAAAGTATTTCTGGCAAGTTTTAAAAACAAACAAACTTCAGACTCTAGCTAAATGGGTCCCATTTAGCTAAGTTCAGATTTTTGTTTTTTTTCTTAAGAGATCATTTTAGTGCACTTTCAGGAAAATTTTTTTTTTTTTTTTGTCATCATCTACAGCCCAGATGGTTTCGAATTTTGGTCTGAAATTTTCAGGGTAGAAAGGTCTTGCCCCAGAATGGTGCCTTTTGTTGATTTGGTGAAAAAATATTAATGTGTTCCCAAGTTATAAGGATTTTAAATTTTGGTTCTGAGCATGCTCAGTAGGGTATCAAACATTTATCCAAAAGTTCCTATTGAGCATGCTCAGAACTGAAATGTCAGATCCTTATAACTTGGAAATGGACAAATTCCAATTGTTAAAAATGTTTATATTTTGAAAAAAAAGTCTGAATTATGAGTGAAAGTTGGTTTTGGTAGAAAGTACCAATGTTATTGTCATGAACCAGTATTCTTTGGTTGCATGTAAAAGTTGCTATCCGGCACTAAAAACAACTTATGTGCTCAGCCTGGAGGCAGATTCCCTAACCATCCATGTGGCAGGAGCCTCGAATCAGCTGGCTGATACCCTCAGCCAGATGGTCGAGGCATCTCACGAATGGTCCCTTCATTCAGAGGTAGTACACGATCTGGTCTCCCAGTGGGGCACCCCTCAGGTGGACCTGTTCGCCTCCAGGGAGAATGCAAAGCTGAGGCTGTTTCATGCCCGCCCCCCTCAGCAGGACTCACTGCAGGGGGATGCATTCTTGAGGCCATGGAGTCCAGACCTCTTCTATGCCTTCCCTTGATCCACAAGGTGCTCCTCAAGGTCAGTAGGGACAAGGCACAGGTGATCCTGGTAGCCCTAGGCTGGCCACGCCAGTTCTGGTATCCAGATCTCCTCAGCCTCAGCAACAGGCTCCTGAGGCGTCTTCCAGCACGCCTGGACCTGCTGTCCATCAGTCAGGGGAAGGTACTCCATGTGGACCTTCAGTCCCTGCACCTGACAGCCTGGTTCCTAAGCTGCTAGAGTTACAGGCTTTGGGTCTCTCCTATGAGGTCCTCACAGTTGTTGAGGCATCCCGTAAGGAATTGACCAGAAAATGCTGTGATTTCAAGTGGAAGAGATTCTCCATTTGGTGTCAAGGCAAAGGGTTGGACCCTTCGTCCTGTTCAGTGGTTAGCATTTTGGACAACCTGTGGTCTCTCTCCCGGCGGAGACTTCGGTCGATGACCCTCAAAGTGCACCTGGCAGCCATCTCTGTTTACCGGGTGTGGGACGATCAGCAGTTGGTAGCACAGGAGAAGGTGCTCTGGTGCTTTTTCAAGGGCCTAGATCGCATATCCCCTCCGGTGCATGAACCACCACTTCTGTGGGATTTACTCCTGGTTTTCACAAAGCTCATGAGCAGGCTATTCGAACTGATGCGATATCTCCCACCTATCGTGGAAGACTGCTTTCCTGGTGGCCATTACGTCTGCCAGAAGGATTGGGGAGCTCCAGGTGAAGTCTCCTTACCTGGTCTTGCACAGGGACAAGGTTGTCTTGCGCCCCAACCCGAAATTCCTTTCCGAAGGTGGTGTCGGAGTTTCACCTTAACCAGGTGTTGACTCTGTGGATGTACTACCCCAATTACACCTTGGAGGCTGAGTACAGGCTCCATACTTTGGACCTGAGACAAGCGCTCACCTGCTACAAAGAATGTGTAACGGAAGTTTGGGGAGAGGTTTGCCAGCTGTTTGTCACCTACGCTGAAGCCGCACCTGGCAGACCTGCAGCAAAGCAGATGATTAGCAGGTGAATCACTTCCTGCATTGATCTCTGCTATAGGTTGGTGGGTAGGGAGCCTCCCTTTGGAGTAAGGGTTCATTTCACCCGCCATACCACTGTGTCGGTGGCTGCTTTGAGGCACGTCCCCATCCAGGATATCTGCAGGGCTGCTACCTGGAAGTGAGCACACACCTTCATTTCCCATTACCACATTGACCTCAAGTCATGTCGGGATGCTGTTTTTGGGGCCTCAGGTCTCCAACCCTTATTTTGTAAGTAGGGCATGCGTGCCTTACCTCCCTCCTCCCGGAGAACTGCTAGGAGTCTGCCAAGAAGTGTGGCTAGAACAACATATCCACGTCCCTAGAAACACAAGTTATTCACCTGTAACAGTAGTTCTAGGAGTGATATATGTTGTTCATCCACACTGACCCACCCGACCTCCCCGGCTTCGACGCACAACCTAAGCTTCCATCGGGTGAGATCTGGCATCATGGGGCGGAGCCGAGGGTTATACCACCCGGGTGGGTGGATGGGTGGAGCCAGCTTGAAGATGTTACGGCACCAATTAAAGGGGAAGGCGATCTGCCAACAAGTGTGGATGAACAACATGTACCACTCCTAGAACTACTGTTACAGGTGAGTAACCTGTGTTTTCTAGAGAAAGTAAAATGGCTCGCAGAAGCAAAATTCTTCTGTGTTAGAAGACTGTCTCAAAAACCCTACTGAGCATATTCAGGAGTCAAATTTCAAAACCCTATAACTTGAGAACCGACTGATACTTTTTCTCAAACCCTTTGAAAGTCGCATCCTTGTGCTGAGCCCCTTCTACTCCGAATGTTTAGGAACAATATTCCAAACCATTTTGCAGCACTGGTGGGCAAAACAAAAAGCCAAAAAATGAATTTCTAAATGCTTTTTTTAAATTCAGAATATTGGAATCCAGATGATCGTCTGTCATGAAACGTGCCAGGTTTTAAGAACTTGTCACCCAGACCACGCTTTGAAAATTTCAGGCAATTTTGTTGAACACGCTAAAGTTATTAAAGTGCAGAAATGTGGGGTTAACAGTAAAATGGCTTGATCAACCCTAACTATTCTTGCGCGACTGCGCATTTATAATAGATACAGTATATTTACACAATGCATTTATCCCCCTTCCCCCTGAGTGACTGACACGCCTTCATACCCCCAGGCAGTCTCCCACCCTGACACAGACTGCAGTGAGGTAAACATAGAATTTGACAGCAGATGAGGACCACTTTGCCCATCCAGTCTGCCCATTTCTTCCAACTTACACTGTTACCGCAGACCATGCCCGCTCTACAGCTCTTCCTCCTTCCCCCCCCTTCCTTTCCACAGTTATTCTCTTCTGCTTATTGCATGCATTCTTGAACCCCACCACTGTTTTCACTCCCACAACCTCTGCTGGAAACTGTTCCAGGAATCCACCACTCTTTCTGTGAATACTTCCACACATCTCTCCTGAATCCACCTCCCTCCAGCTTCATAGCATGTCCCCTTTTTCTTGAGCACCTTTTCTTCTGAAAAATACTCCCCTCCTGTACCTTATTTACCCCCATGAAATATTTAAAGGTGTTTACGGGGCCTTTGATTACCAAGGGCTCTCATGTATGCAGCCACCGGAGTTTTCTTCCCCAGGTTTGAAACCCCACCTTTATGATGCTCTTGAAACATGTCCTTTCTCAGTAGTGACCCTGTGGAGAATGCAGAGACGCATGCATTCTGGTTGCTTCCTTGGTCTACCACAGGGATTCCGATTGAGGCATCTCCCTCCCTTACCTGGAACTGCTGCTACTGATAGTATCCTCGACCTTTGGATTGCCTGACAGAGATCTGAACTTTTTTTCTGAACCCAGGTCACCCACAGGGTAGCGCAGTGGGCTACCAGGGGTCATCAGGGTAGCTCTGGGGCATGAATTTTATACTCCTCACCCACTGAGGGAAATCCCTCCAGAAGCAGGGTTCAGCCATACTGGCAGACAGGTGTGGGAAAAGCTGCACTGTTCTCTTCCAGACCTGTACTAACATATAAAATAATGCATGGGGAAGAGTGAATAACGAGAATTCTATGCACACCTAAGGTGTGGTATGCTACATAGTTTATCAAAGCATTCCACATAGGGTGTGTGTAAAATTCAAGTTTACACTCCTTCCCATGTGTTGTTTTATGTAATTGCAGGGACTGATTTTTGTTGCTAACCAGTTCTGTTGAAATAAATTGTTTGAAAAATAGCAGATTTGTGTGAAGTGTGGTATATTTAGTATCCTTTTTTCACAGCTTCTTATAGATGGTAACTGTTTATTGAAAAACATGGCTGTGAACAGAAGTCCAAAAAGTATGAAAAAGTCATTAGGCTCAGCTCCAAATATGGGTATCCATGGCGGTATTATAATAAAGCAGGTTCACAGGACACTGGTTTCTGTGGAGTTGAGAGAGAGAGAGATCAGTATTTCTCTTTCACCTAGGTCGGCAACCTGGAACCGTGCTGCTGTTGCGATTCAGATTTTGTGGGGGTAATTCTGAAGGTGTGCTGTCCTGAAGTGAGTTTTTCACATAGATGCACAGATACTGTCGGCAGATAAGGGCCGCCAGGCCTATCTAGTCTGCCTGTTTATGCTACCTGACGAAGCGGCCAGTGATCCTATCTGGTCATTGGCTTAAGCTTTTTCTTCCTATCTCAATCATTCCTTTGTTTCTGTCCCATGCATGTTTGAAGCCTGTCACCGTATGGGTGGCCACCACTTCCTGGGGCAGGTTATTCCATGCATCCACCACCCTGTCCGTAAAAAAGAACTTCCTCACATTCCTCTTATGCAGCCACCCATCAGTCTCATGTCATATCCTCTTGCTCTGGCACTACTTTTAAACTGGAATATGTTGTCCTCTTTCACTTTGTTCATGCCCTTGAGGTATTTGAACGTTTCTGTCATGTCACCGCTCTCCCTCCTTTGCTCCAGCGTATACAAATTGAGGTCTCTGACTCTTTCATTGCAAGGCTTGTGATGTAGACCCTTCACCATTTTGGTCACCCTCCTCTGCACCATCTCTGTTTTGTCAATGCACTTATGAAGGTGTGGCCTCCAGAACTGGACACAGTACTCAACGTGAGGCCTCACCAGGGTCTTGTACAGTGGAACTATTAACTCCCTCCTTCAGCTTGTGATTCCCCTTCCAATACACCCCAACATCCCAGTGACCTTCCCTACTGATTTGGCTGGCTGCCTTCTGGCCTTCAAATCATCTATGATACTCCCCCAAGTCCCTCACCTCCTTAGTGACTGCCAACAGCTCTCCTCCCAACCTGTAGCTTGCTGCAGGGTTCCTGCTCCCCACATGCATAATTTTGCACTTCTTTGCGTTAAACCTTAGTTGCCACGCCTCTTGACCATGTCTCCAGCTGTTCCAGGTCCTTTCTTATCTTTTCCACCCCCTCTGGGGTATCTACCCTGATGCAGATCTTGGTGTCATCTTCAAACAGGCAAACCTTTCCCTCTAGCCCATCTGCAGTGTCACTGATGAAGACATTGAAGAGGACCAGCCCCAGAACTGACCCCACTGGTCACCTCCCTTCCTCTGATTGGTTCTGTTAACCATGACCCTTTGTTTCCTGTCTCTTAACCAGTTTTCAGTTCAGTTTACCACCTTGTGCCCCATCCCCAGGCTACCTAGCTTGTTGACCAGTCTTCTATGTGGAATGGTATCAAAGGCGTTGCTGAAATCTACGTAGACAATATCTGCTGCCCCTTTGGTCTACTGCCTTTATCACCCAGTCAAAGAAATCTATTGGATTAGTTTGACAGGACCGTCCTGCGGTGAACCTGAAAGAAGTTTGAGGTAAAAGCATTCTGAGTGTTCTGACAGCAGCATGGTAGAGCGAGCATGAGCTGTTACTTTTATTTTCCATAGGAAAAGCTGGCACATGTTCGCCATTATAACCCATGGGTTATAATAGCAAATTATAACCAGCTTTTCCTACAGAAAAAAAAAACAGTACCCAGTAATTAGTAGATTTTAATATCTAGTGCTTGCAGTCTGACACCCTTCTTGAGTACTTGAAATCATGGAACAAAGCGTGCTGAGCACCATGGACACTTATTGCTTTGGCAGGACAGCTGAGAGAGAGAGGACATCTTCCTTAATAGAACAAAATATCAGAAAGTCTCAGAACCTAACATCAGTGTCCATACAGAAGGTCCCCTCATGTCATCGTCTGGAACCCTGCCTTTGGGGAACAGAATGAATACAGTATCTAAGGAAAATATTTAAAAATCCAGGATCTTTTGTTTTGCATTTGACATTTTTTGCAACCAATATCTCTGGCAGTAGTTTTGATCTCACAATATCTTAGCTGTTAGACACTTAATTAATGTTTGGAAATTAGGCCAACAAAAGATTAGCCTATAGAGCGAAGTGTGGATGTGTGTTCCTTTAAGACTTTTATATAGTATATTTACACTTTGACATTTTTAGTAGGCTTACCTGCAAGACCAAAAAGTCCACTGGAGTCAAAAAAGGATGGAGGGGAGTCATCTTATTATTCAATGTTGCCTTCAAGTGATGCCCTAGAAAATACATCCAACAATCGACCACAGGTAAAGTTCCTCCTCATGAATCGCAGCCATTCAGCCGGTACGTAGAGTGCAAGTACTGTATTTCAGATGCTTACACTATTTACTGTGTTTAGTTCTGCAAGTACAGTGCTTATTCTTCACAGTTGCCCTGAGCTTTATGCTGTCTTAAAGTCGGTTTTTGTCATATTTTAGTTTCTCCCACATAATGCCACCTTCTGGGAGAGGTTCTAAAAGTCGTAGCTGTAGGCTCACTCATGGCTGCTGTCCATGCCTTTTCCTGTTTAAGAACCATTGTAAGGTCTCAAATTGAAAATCGTATCACCCAAATTTTGGACACTGCTGGTCCACTGATGCTGGAATTGGTGTTGCTGGCTGCCCCACCGTAGGGTCTTTCAAAATCTATCATCTCATTACTCAACCTGTACATTTTGGTGGCAAAGAAAGCTATCCCATGCCTTTGGCACCAGGTAGATTCCCCTACTGTAGAAATGTGGTACAGCACAGTATAATTAATACAATATATAAAATGGAACAGATCACAGCGAACTTAGAAAATAGGGAAGTGCAATTTGAAATTTGATGGCGACGTTGGGTCCTGGATGTATCTCAAGAAGATACTAGCTTTGTCCCTTGATTGAGAGGGCTGGTTTCGTCTCCCAGGGACTCCTGCTTAGGGAGGGTTTCATGATGCTGGGGTGAGGAGGGCTGTTACTTTAAATAATGGTACCATCACAATGAATTTATATCAGCTCAGACTGAGTTATGTATCCAGAATGTTGACAATTCATAATGACTGATAACATTTATTTGAAGCTGAAAGTTCTTTTGTTATGAACTGTGACATGAATGCTGTGTTTCTTCTGTATACAGTGACACAGCTTTTGTAAGATTATTATAAAAAAAAAAAAAGAACCATTACAAGAAGGGTGCCAGTGTATAACCTGGTTCCCTCCACCTGTCCCTCTCCATGTCAGTGGAAGTCCAGTAGTCTTGTAGTCTGGTACAGTAAAGCACTGCACATTTATTTTTAGTGTCAACTCAACTGGCAGCACTGGGATTCAAACTGTTCTTAAAGCTATTAAAGTTCAGGGCTGTAGTGTTCCTGCATCTAGCTGCAGTGCTGTTTACTACTATGTATTTTGTTTATTTTGTTTAGCAGATGATAAGAGGAAGGCTTTGTGATGAGACCAAACCAGAGAGTTTCAATCAGCTGTGGACTGTAGAAGAACAGGTAAACTCTACTATTCATAACCAGGTCCATCTTGTAAAAGAGCTCTGCTCAATGATGTGCACCTGGATAAATAAAGATTTTGATTGATTGATTGTGATTGTTTGGATCCTTGAAAATTGCTGAGGTTAGCATAAAACATCTATCACCGTGTCGCAGAATCCGGCTGGGTTGAGATAGGGGGAGAAAAAGGAGTGTGAAAGTGTCACCCTGGGGGAATGCTGCAGGCCCCCAAAGAACTCCGCAGACCATGATACCCAGCTGGTCAGGAAAATTATGAGAGCAGCAAAATCTGATGTAGGGACAATCCTGGGGGAATTCAGTTACCTAGGTGTAGACTGGCATCTTGAGGGGGCTATGACTGGGCTGAGACAGAAGTTCCTGTCCACCTTCAAGAATGCTTTCTTGATCGAGCAGGGGACTAGGTTTCCTCGGATTGCTCTTCTTTTTTTGCCATTCAAGTTCTTCTCTGTCAGTTGGTCGGTGCGAGCAGGCTTTCATCCCTGTCCTCACCTCCTTTCACCTGGCACTCGCCATACTGGACCAACCCACCCAGAAATTCCCCACAGATATACCCTTCCCCCATGGCGGGGCTGGAAAGGGAGGCCATCCTCCCCCACCCAGTGACACACCTCCAGACTTGAGTAGGTGGCTGGCCAATGGTGCAGGGCGGAGGAAGGCATGCAGGGCTTCATGTAGCCCGCACCAACCATTTTCTGCTTTTCTCCCTCAGACCTGCTGTGGCCTGTGTAAGCATGCATGTGAAGGCACACACATCTATTGTGCCACTGCCCCTCCCTTCGTGCCTCTTGCACTGCCAGTGCTTCCCCTAGGCCTCCACCTAGGGGTAACCAAGGGCCGAGAAGGCAAGCCACCCCTCCGGGGGGAGAGGAGAGCTGTCCTCTAGTTGCTCAATTCTACCCCTCACCCCTGGCGACCCAAACTTGCTCCCGAACCAGGATTGCTCGCATAGGAAAAGGTAAGGGTTCCGGGCTCCTCTGCCCTCTTCACCACTAGGCTGGCCAGGAGTTGCTCTTCTGTAAGGAACCTTGCTCCAGTGAGCTTGCTCTCTCTCCAAATAAATAATGTTTGAGGCCCACCATGACCTTGTTCTTTTTTTTTTTAAGTAAATATGCTTTATTGATATTTTCAGATGTTATACAACGCAGGTAAAGTTACTGTAAAACAAACATTCCACAAAGTAGAGCAACACTAGCATACACATTCTTCAACTATGTATACATTGGAGCACTATAATCTTAGCACACATTTCAGTAGAAATTATTCATTAAATTCTACTAACCATACTAGATTGAATAACAATAGATGCATTCAAATATGGTATCAATTTAGATTTTATAAATTGCTCAAGGTATCACTCTATTCCCTCCAGAATAAGTAATGTTTGTGGAGGTGCCTATCTTTTTTTTTTTTTTTTTGAACCCTTTGAGTCTGTTGGGAACACTGGCTTTTAACTTCTCAATTCTTTATGTAGAAAGTATCTCTCTGTGCCGCTCTGGATGTGTTGGTGTGTCCTAGTTTAACTAGTGCCATAGGGTTATCTTTTTTTGCTATAATGGAAATCATAGCCATTTTATACAGCTGGTTCCTTATCAGCCTGTCTCCATAGTTTCCTGTCATGCAATATTTATTATTTATTGATTGAAAAGTTTCCACAATAGATGCACTCAAATATGGCATACGTTTAGATTTTATAAATTGCTCAAGGTATCACTCTAGTCCCTCCAGAGAATATCTGGTACTAAAGCCTCATTCAAACCCAGTAAAGGATCTAGATTAGATTCTGTTGCAGCCCATAGTGGTGTAGCTTTGCAGCATTCTTACAAAATGTGAAATAGGAACCTCATTCCTTCCTCACATCGAGAGCAAGTATCTTTCAGGAGTCTACCCGTGTTGTCAGTTTTGATCACCATATGCAGGTCTGTCCAAATTTCCTCCCAGTCAGAGCTTTGTCTCTCCGTTTGCTGTTCCTGCTTCCAGTATGCTTTTACTAGCATCCTCCTCCATCTACTAGGAGGTGTGTTGGGCATACAGCTTGAGACAGCATGTGACCCTCTGAGATTACTTGCAAATTATGCATACCTTTGTCATGTTCCTCTGACCATGGCTGGGACCCATATGGCAACAGTGTGACATTTGGAGAAAATCAAAAACATCCTTGCTGTCTGATTGCTGTGTAGCTTAAAGGTCAGCAAGAGAGATCAGTCTGTCACCCATTGTGATATGTGCTATCGGATGGATGTTAAGGTTATTCCAAAAGGTTGGTTTGATCCCCCCCCCCGCCCCCAGCTTTGTTAAAATTGTGGTTTTTAAACAAGGAATGGGTGACATCTTGGTAAGGGTTCAACTTGAGCATCTTTGCAGAGTTGTACATGAATTTATACCAGCGTCCTTATAGGAGGTTTTTTTTTTTTTTGGACCTTATTTTAGGATATCTCTTCCATTAGGCCATATCTTTGAAACTGTACCCCGTCAGCGCTAGAACCACATGGAAAGTTACTAGCTGGGGGCCGCCCACGCCAGCGTCATGCATCAGTGTCTGTATAAATGTGGGTGGCCCCCCCTCTCAGTTCTTTTCCCACCATCGATCATCCTTATTGGACCTGCTGAAGGAAATGTCAACTAGCCATCGCTGTTGTTTATAATTTATTTTATACAGAAGTATATCTTTTCGTGTCTGCATGCCACCAAAAGCTTTATTTCAGTATTGTAAGTATGGAGATAAAATCTACAAGGAAGACATCCATGAAGTCTGCGTGTGGTGCTTGGGCATGTCTCACAATGTGAGGACTTGTTAGATTTGACCGGGGCTTCAACCAGGCGACAAGGTGATGCCACAGTAAAGGTCTAGAAAATTTCCTTCTCCTTGAAACATTAACAGCCATGGAGAAGGACCAGGGTCCAACATCAGTGTCTCTCTCCATGTTGGCCGAGAAATGGCCGCCAAAGTTGAAAGACTGAGACAAAGAAAGATTGATGTTGAGGCCATCCTCATCATCGGGACACAAGCACAAGGATAAAAAAAGGTCCTGGTCGCTGGTGAGACAAGGTAAATCACTTGTACCATCACCAGCTTTGGCAGCATTGATGACAGCTCTCCCCTGACCGTCGATGAGACACCAAGGTCAGGGCTTGCCTTAGGCGCTGCGGTACCTACTGTGGATGGTACAACACCATCATTGTTGGGCCAAGGCTCGTCGTCGACACAAATAATCATGGCCCCTGTCCAGGTCACTGTCGACTCTCAAGCTATGCTGTCGCCATTTTTAGAAATGATATGACACATGTTGCCTGGCTTACCTATACAGGTAGCTTTACCGTCAGTGGAGCCTACGGATACTCATCCCCCATCTTCACCAGCTACCAGCACATTGCAGATTCTTGCCTCTCTACCTTCACCAGTATTGCCAGCGCATTCTGGGGCTCCCAACGTTGACAGAGCTCTCGACCTCGAGACTGAATATAATCCCGACTTCACTGTTTTAGAGAAGGAATATGAGGAAGAACACTACATGGTGACCCAGTGTAGTTCTGCCCTGTCATCTTGTAGTGAGGACTCGGTGGTGTATACCCTGAGTTCTCCTCCTGAGGATCCTACTTTTCAAGCCATGATGCAGCAAATGCAAGCTGCCTTGGGCTTTACTGTGGAAGGAGAAGATTCCACAAAGAAGAATCCAATGGAATTTATGGAGGTCCCATGCTTCCCCTCCATAATAATTCCAACTATATTTGTAATTACTTATTTCACCAGGAAAAGGCTTCATTGAGCAAGCTAAATTACAAGGAGGTCCGGGGTAGAACAGCATACATAAATCAGGAAGCAGCAATACGGAATACAAGGTAAACAGAAAATGCAGGGCGATTACATACAGAGATCCAGTCAAAGAATACTAAAACACAGTTAGAAGTAAATTCACAAAAATGTAAACAGCTGTCTGGTGTACTCAGTGGGGGCAACACCACATGAACGGTAACCAAATCGAGGAGGGCAAAGGTAAATTAAGCATATATCCTGCATTAAAGGATTCTACTTTTGCTGCATGGTACAGACCTAACTCACTGCCTGCAGTTCCTAGAAAGGCTGATAAGCCATATCCTGCTCCACCTGCTAAGCCTTATTATGCTAACCAGCCAGACACTGACTCTGTAGTCATCATGGCTGTTCATGATAGATAAAGGGCACCTAAACATATGAGTATCCTGCCTCCAGGTAAAGAGTCTAGGAGGCAGGGTGTGATGGGCAGGCCTACTTATGCCTCTACCTCACTGGAATTTAGGATTACACATTAATCAGGCCTGTATTATTAAAATACCAGAATAAGCTGCAGAAAGCTGCCAGAACTGCAGCTCAGGCTTTGCCTGAAGGCTCAGACAAAACTTGATTAAAACTTTTAATTTTGGGTGCTGAGATAGGTAGACATTTGCTCCACGTAGCAGATGATGCCTCTGCCAGGGCTGCAGCTTCTGGCGTTTGTATGAGAAGCTATTCTTGTCTCAGAGTAGCGGGATTTGCCGCATATGTGCAGCAGGCTGTTTTGAATGTCCCTTTTAGAGGGACAAAACTTTTTGGACATGAAGGTAGAAGAAACCCTAAGAGGCCATCAGACACATACGGTGACGCTAAGGTATATAAAATCCCTGTATCCCACTCCTGCTAGAAGACATGGGAGGGGAGCCTTTGGTGAGCCTGCTGCTAGAGGTGACTGTGGTTTCCTCCCATAAGGCCGGTAAGGGAGCTGGTCCCTTGCTGGGTCCCCTCCCCCCAGTCACCCTACAAAAGCACCCAAAGCAGGAGATGCTGGAGGAGATGCCTCCACTGGCTCAGCCTGACGTACTTGGACCCACCCCCACTTCCACAGATGCCTCCGGGGTGGTTGTTGGGGGTGGACTCCCCTTGCATCTGGCACAGTGGAGTGAGATTACAACTGATGAGTGGATTCTGGAGATAAATGTAGATCTCAGCTTCTACGTGGAATACAAGAGGGTTCGGATGAGATTCCTGCAAGCTCTTATTCCCCTTCTGCAGTCAGGACTGGCTTTGTTCTCTGGACATGAAGGATGCTTACCTTCATGTAAAGATCAGGAAAGCTCACAGGAAATACCTCTGCTTTATGCTGGGGGGGGGGCAATACCAGTTCAGAGTATTGTTCTTTGGCTTGTCCTCTGTGCCTTGGGACTTTACCAAATACTTGGCAGTAGTGGCAGCAGCTGTTCGCAGGAAGGCCTTTGTCAGTTGTTTGATGACTTGGAGATCACAGTGAATGTAAGTTGGTGTTGACTCCTTGCCAAAGACTGCAGTACAGAGTTGCAGTCTTGGACACAGAGAAGGGCTGTGCTTTGCTGTCTTACGACAGAGCAGAAAACCTGATTGCTCAAGCACATGATGTACGGGAGCCACTTTATGGCTGCGGCCATTGTGATGGTGCCACAGGCCTGCTTACATGTGGGAATTCCCCAGTGGATACTTAGGGTCTAGTGGGATCAGCTGATGCTGGTCCAAATGGTTCTTGTCACATCGTCACTTCGCAGAGCATTACTTTGGTGGATGGATCCCGAAAACCTGTTAAAGGATGTTCCATCCCTTGTACCAGCTTCTGTATAGATCCTTACTATGGATGCCTTGGGCTCTGGCTGGATGCTCACCTTGGTCCTTATCAGACTCTGGCATTATGGACCAAGGTAGAAGCCAGGTTACACATAAATGTGCTGGAGATGAGCTGTCTGTCGTCGAGGCACAGGTCAGGAAGCATAGGAAGACCAGGAGCAGTTGTAAAAAATTTACAAGTAACGATTTATCAATAACAGTAAAACAAAACATAAAAATTGTTTAGTATAACTGTTTACAAAGGCAGTACAAACAGAGAAATAAAGTCCTTCATCTGAGGGTATCTCTAATTTGAAGTTTTAGTCTCTCCCCAGCAAAATATTGCTGCTCTTTTTATATTAAGTCATTGCCTGGTAATTAACTTCTGCAACCTCAACTCGTTACCAGACATCCTGTTTGACATAATATGTATTATAGATCGAGGAAGCACTCCCTTTCCCTGTGCGTGAGACACTCTTATTCTGTGAAGAGTGTCATATGCACAGATGCCCTTGAAACAGGCACATTCCCAGACTTTTTTTTTTTTTTTAATGACACTGGGCGCTCCCTCGATCTACAGTATAGAAGGTTATTTTCACTGTCTGTCTGTTTTCGTTGTATTCACTATTGCTGACAATCGGCAAAAATAAACAGATAGTGAAAAATAATGGGTAGCTGATTGTCAGTTGTACTGTATTGAAGAATAGCTAATTCTATCAGACTCAAATATGTATAGAAGGATGACTTACGCTAAATATAACAGACACTAATTCAACCTGCTATACAGTGTAATATTTTAATACGTTTCCCATCGTCACTCATTACGGAACAGGAGTGTTTTCACTTGTGTTCTATTCCAGCCAGAACAGCTCAGCTTCGCTGTTCTTGCCGGAGCAGAACGTGCATGAAACCACTCTTATCCCGCAATGAGTGGCCCCAGGGGATATATTAATATATAATAAAACATTGTCAGTTTCCTTGCAGGTGCAACAAAATAGAGCATGGTGTTCCAGAAGTGATCCCCTGTTGACCGCTCTGCAGGAGGGTTTGTGGTGCATCTCATGGTTAACTCCTTGAGTTCCAAATAGCTTTTTGAAATAATTTCTGTTTTTTAAACTTTATTTTTTCTCATTTTATCATACTTTATGACAAGTTATTTTACATATAGTGAACAGACCATCTTGTACAATTCACATTGGGAGAAAACTCCCTTAATCAGGAAGTAAATAAAAATACATTCACTATATAGAGGTACAACAGTAGGGTTATCTATATAGTATATTCCTAATGTTAAATCAACATTTGCTATGTAGTGAGCCCAAGAGCAACATGGCTAATTTGAAGTAGAGGGATTGTCTAGCAATGTCCATCCATTTAGGAAACTTGTCTCCATCAGGGACTTTGTCGCCATGTGTTCACCTTAGTATATTAATAAAGAGCTCTAGATTTTACAGTAGTAACTTAAAGTAATATATTTAAGAGTTATATACCCCTGTCATTAATCTATCAGAAAAGCAACAGTTTTAATCAGAAGAAGGGAAAGATATGCCCCACACCAAATTCTGTACATTACCCAAACAATCTAGACAGATTCTAGACAGAATTTTCTTTTTTAAACTCTATTTTCCTCTGGAGAAACCTTTCACCAAGCATGCTTGTTTCATTTTTAGAGCCAGTTAAGGGTCAAGTATTGAAGGTGTTACGATATAGAAAAAAATCAAGTCCTACTTTAAAGTCTGATTAATTTCTTCAGGTATCTCCTAAATCCAAGGTTTCTTCAACGTGCTTCAAACGATCTTTGGAAGCTGCTACAAAACGCTTAGCCCAGTTACCCGCCTCCACGGGATCTGAGAACAGATACACCTTTCCTTGATGGGTGATACAAAGCCTTGCAGGGAAAATTATTGTATGTGGAATCCCCACTTTCCTCAGCGATCGCCACACCCTGTCGAATCTCTTCCTCCTCTGCCGTGTTGAATAATTGGACGTCGAGAGGATGTAGACCGACGATCGTCCTGCATCAAGGGGCTGACTCACCAGGCACATCTCAGGATGCGATCTCTCGTCCCCACTCCAGAGCTAACTACCATCAAAGTGCATGGTTCAGTTGAGTTTTGTTGTCTACCCCTTGGTGTAACTCGGTAGATTTTTTGAATATCCCAGCTAACATCGTCTCCTTCTGGAAGCAATTTTTCTGAGAGCCATTCATGGATGAACATGATCAGATGGTCTCCCTTGATGTTTTCAGGAAGACCCAGAATGCGAATGTTCCCTGATCGGGCCTGATTTTCCAAAGTCTCTAACCAGGCACGTAAGTGTTGGTTCTCTTTAATCATCTGAGTCGTGGCCACGTTGTTATGGTCTATCTGTTTTCGTGTCTCCTGTACCTCTTCCTTCCGTACATCCACTGTATTTTCCAAGACTAGGACTCTACCATTAAAATCATCTATTTTTTGATTTAAAGTAGCAACTGAAGTTATGATACACTGTAGCTTATGGCCCAGAGACACCATAGTTTCTGTGGACCCAGGGTCAGTGTCATCCTGCAGTGCTTTTCCCAAGGGTAGGCCTCCAACTACTCCCTTCCTATTTTCAGACCCTCCGGTGGCTTTATCTTTTTTTGGGTTACCCATTTCCTATAAAACGCGGTCACTCTCTCTTCTGGTCAAACTTTTCAACTTCTCCAGAGTTTAGAAATTGATGATTTTAAGGCTTTTGCGATAGATCAGGCCAGAGCTATATGAATTTGCTGCTGTTAGCTCGGGCTCCACAGTGGCCCCCCCCCCATCTTTGAAATAATTTCAACAGTATAACCGTATACAGTTTCAAACAAAATGATCCCTGTATCACTTACAGTTTCACACAAAGATTCACATATATTTTTTATAACCAAGGGGAAGAAAAGATCGTAATAGCAAGTGAAGGCAGAGAGATGGCGGGAGGCAGAGAATCGCGAGACCGTCAGAGTGATCAGTTCCTAGGTCTCACGAAAACATTTGGTTGTGGAACCAGACAGACAAAAGACAGAAAAGGAGAGGATAGACAGGTCCTTGCTTTAAACTCTTCCTGCATAACAAATGGGACAGGGTCTTATTCAACCCTGTCACACTGTCCTGTACAACCTCCAGGCATTTCAGGAGCATTTGTACCCCAGTCCTCTGTCAATACAGAGGGACAATGCCAGTGTGATGATTTACATCAACAAACAATGTGATGTTCATTGTTACCCACACTGCAGGGAAGCAATGAGTGTATGATATTGAGCTCTATCTCATGGCCTACATCCGTCAGCTGTCTGTCTCCCAGGGCTCCAGAACATCTTGGCAGATGGCCAAGAAGATCACAGTCCTGAATGCACGAGTGTGAACTGCAGACCTTGTTGGTAGACGACCTGTTCGCAAGATGGAGTCATCCACAGTTGGACCTTTTTGCGTCCTCACACAACGCCGAATTGCCGCGTTTCCTCTCTCTCTCAGTCCAGGGCCTAGAGTTTTCTGGTGAGACTGTTGTCCCCCACCCTCTGTTGGAAAGGATATTTCTATATGCATTGCCTGCAGTTCCTCTGATAGACAGGGTGCTGATCAATCTGTGGATGGAGAGTGCTACTTTTATCTTCATTGCACCATTATGGCCTTGCCAGGTATGGTTTCCACTTCTGTGACAGATGTGTCTCTTGTACCCCACCCTCTGTGTCGGAGTTTGTAGTCACAGGACAAGGGCTGTCTGGTCCATCCAGGCTTGAAGTCCCTTCATCTGTATACATGGCTCTTGAAAACATAGCCATAGCACTTTTTGGGGAATATCCGCTGAGGTTGCTGATGATTTTGTTGTGGCTAGAAAGCCTTCTGCTAGACATACTTATTCCTTGAAGTGGAAGCGGTTCACATTGTGGGCTGCTTCCAAAAATTTAGACTCATTTATGTGTACTGTAAATGCAGTGCAGGAATACTTGCTGTCCCTGGCAGAATCTGGTCTACAGTATTCCTCACTTAAGGTGCATTTGGCCGCTATATCAGCATTCCATGCCCCCTATTGAGGGTCATACAGTTGCATAACTGGAGGGGTCCCATATTTTCATGAGAAGTAGTCTTTATATGAAACCAACTGTCCACAATCCAGTCCCACCTTGGGACTTGAATTTTGTGTTTGAGAAGCTGACATTGACTCCTTTTGAGTGAGTTGTGTCTTACTTTTCCTGTCATGGAAAACATTATTTTTAGTTGCAGTCACTTCTGCTTGAGGATTTCAGAACTTCAGACTGTAATGTGTGAGCCTCCATATTTGATTTTCCACAAAGGCAGGGTTTCTTTGCGTACAAATCCTAAGTTTTTACTGAAGGTGGTCTCTGAGTTTACATTGACTCAAATGATGCACCTTCCTGTCTAGTAACTTGAGCATGCAGTCAGGGTGAGGCACTGCTTCATACTTTGGGTGTACATAGAACACTGAGATACTGTGTGAATCACACCAAGGACTGCACAAAGTTCTCTCAGCTTTTGTTTTGTTCACCCCTGGTGAAAGAGGGTGCACCTGTATCCACACAGTGCCTGTCCAAATGGCTGGCACATTGTATTATGTTCTGTTATAGGAAGTATGGTAAAGTTCCTGGTGCGGTTCATGGTTACTTTACAAGGGGAATGGCCACTTCTGTTGCTCATTTCAGAAAGCTGCTGACATTGGTGCTGCAGCCACATGGAGCACTGTCCACCCCTTCACTGAACATTACAGTCTGGAAATAGTCTCTTGTTGACATACTGGATTTGAGCTTGCTGTGCTGCAAGGCTTGCTGTCTTGAATATTTCAGACTGTACCAGCCTCCCTCTATGTTTTGGGACTGCTTGGGAATCATTCCAAAGGTGTGATATAATAGAAGAGATATCCTCGAAGAAGATAGAGCAGTTGCATATTTACCATAACAGTAGATCTTCAAGAGAATCTCATCCATTAGGCAATGCCGTAGTGCCCTCTCTCTGTCCCCCCTCTGAGTCAGTGAGGATTACTTCAGATAGTGTGCCTGAACCTAATCCGTACATCATATATCCAGCCTTATGCCCCATCTTGTATGCCGGGGCTGGTCTTATTTCACGGTTCCCAACAATTGGAGGTCCTCCAAGTCTAATCTCCAGCAGGGAACTGAGGAGATATGGGACCACCCACATTTATACAGATGCTGATGCAGGACATTGTTGTGGGCAGCTCCCGGTTAGCAAAAGTTTCTGTGTGGTCCTAGCGATGACGTGGGTATAGTTCCAAAGGTGTGGCCTAATGGAAGAGGTTGTCTTGAACATCTACTGTTACAGGCAGTACGTAACTGTTCTTTTGGGGGCAGCTTTTTATATGGGTATTTAGTAAGGTACCTATCGCTTTGTCATAGGCTTCACACATCTGTGGCTCTGTTTGTAGCCACTGTGGGGGAATAGCTTCCTTCCTGCTGAGTCTTTCCCTTCTATCTTAAGTACTTGCTTCCATGTGCAGCCAGATAATCGACAATAAAGTTCGGGAATTTCGGCCCCCTTGCTTTCTAGGGGCTGCCCATCTCACATAAGACCTACAGGCTGTTTTCCCATCACAGATACATTTGGTTATAGTTGCATGTAATTTACAACACCATTTTTGGGGTACAGCTACATTCAGAATGTGCAGTGGGTAGATAATTCTAGATAAGAGATTAACTTTTATTACACTTATCTTGCCAAACAAAGACAAGGGCAGTTTTAACCAACTTTCAAAATCCTGCTTTATTGTTACCAAAAACTGATCCAGATTCCTGGATTTAAGCACTCCTTATTCCCTGGAAACGTCAATACCTAGTTGTCAAATTGTTTAGGGTGACCATTGTAGTCCTAGAGCAATAATAGTTTTCTTCTGGCATCCATAATTCAGATGCAACACCACCATGATTTATATGCTGATAGTTTACTGAAGGATTCAATAATATTGAGTACTGCAGGCAGGGCTGTCTCTGAATGGGTAACTTATAAAAGAATATCATTAGCCTAGGTGTAGAGTTTGTAGGACTCTTCCCCTTTCCCAAAGAAGTACTGTGCACCTCCGAGGCCTCTCTAATCTTGCATTCAGTCGGTTCAAGAAGTAAGTTGAATAAAGTGGTGATAGGTGACATCCCTACCATTGGGGCCTCTCTAATCCTGCAGACAATCGGTTTAAGAAATCAATTGAATAAAAGTGGTGATAGGTGACACCCCTGTCTGGTTCCTCATTGAAGGTTGAAGGATAGAAACAGTACCCAATTGCAGAGAATTCTAGTCGACAGATTTGTGTTTTGTACTTGTGTCCATTGTATATAGGCCTCCAGCAATTCCTATATCTTGAGGGTGCTAAATAGAAAAGGCAAGGAGACCCTGTCAAATGTCTTCTCCAAGTCCAATGAGACCATCTGCACTGGGGTCTCTGGCTCACCAGACACAGAGGAAACATGAGCCAGCTTGCATAGGTGGTCCTCTGAAATCCTTCCTCTCATAACGTCTACGTGCTCTGGACCCACTAGAGCATCTCACATCAAAGCCAACCTTTCTGCCAAGACTTTGGCCAGGATTTTGAGATCCAGACTAATTCAAGCTATTGGTCTAACATTGTTCCTCTTGCGGCATCTTTGCCCTGTTTTGGTAGCAAAGTAACCAAAGCTTCAGTTAGAGTGGACTCTTTTAAGGCCATTTTTGTGCACATAATTTTTTTTTTAATTCTTTTGGTAACTTGGCAAGGCCACTAGGCACAAAACATATTTTCAGGGGTGACCCAGGAGCACTGGGGAAGTTGTGACTTGCTCAGGGTCACACAGTATGCAGGTGGATGTTGTGGCATTCAAACCCAGGTCTGCTGGTGGTACCAAGCTCATGCGTAGCGCGTTACTGTAACCTAGGCTATACTGCCAGCCCCATAATGAAACATAGATGTCATATTCTGACCACTTCTATAGCGTATATGTTAAAGAAATAAGGGGAAAAGCCATCTGGCACTGCGGCTTTGTCGAGCTTTAACTTTTTAATAGCTCTCAGACTTCTTTCTTTGTTATCTTGGCTCTCAAAGCTGTTTTTGTTGTTCCTTGATGGTTGGGAGGCTGAAGCTCACCAAGTATCTGTTTATAGTTTTCTGGGAGAGTTGATTATTTTACTTTGTGTATAATTTCATATAAAATTTCATAAACTCCCCTACTGTTTCCCTCTGACTGGTTACCATAATATCATCCGCAGTTCTCCTGATCCCAGTTACCATCCTAGCCATCTCCTGTTTTTTCAGTTTTAAGGCCTTAAAGCTCCCAGCCTTCTCTCCTTGATCTATGCGTTTTGCTTTTGTCTTTATCATTGCTAACTTGACTTTTTCTCCCACTGGTTCTTGATATTTTTTTTTCATTCAGAGCATTCAACTGTATCTAGGTTGCCTCCAAGGTATTAGTGGTTAGTGTGCGTTCTAGGGAGCTGCTTTCTTTTAGCAGATCAGAAGTTACCTTCTTCTTCATCCTTTTATTTGTGTCCGCTAACTGGAGAAATTCTCCATAGATACTACATTAGCGTGTCCTCCTTATTCACTGCATAGCTATTTTCTTGGAAGACATGTTGGATGTACTTAGTAAGGTGATCTGATCAACTATCCATTTACTTTTAAGCAACTAATTATTAACGCTCCACAGTCTGTTCTCTTCATTGCCTGTTCTGCATTGGTGGTCTAACACCGCCACCAGCACATGATTAGATATAACCTTCTCTTTAATTTCACATGTGAGAATGCCTCAGACATGGTCCATCGTAATAAGAAAAAATCTATTCTAGAAAAGGACCCATGTGGGACAGAGTGGAAGGTATATTTCTTGTCATCTACATGCAGTCTTCTCCAAGGGTCTACTAATGCCAGCGTATCTTGGAGTTCCCTCAAGGATCTTTGAGCTGGCATAAGCCCCATTTGCATATTTTGTGGCCTCTCCAGTTCTGATTGATGGACAATATTCCAGTCCCACTGGAAGCCCAAGCACGAGAGATGATAGACTGCAGAGCTCTACATTTTACCAATTTAAACTTGCAAAATATCTTTTATAACTTGTTTTTTTTTTTCTAAATGAAATATCCCTGCCGATAGAGGACTTTCTTCTGCCTAAGATGGGAAATCTAAAACGGCAGACGGCAGCAGATGGCAAAAAACAACCCTTGCAACCTGGAGCTCCTGGGCCCAGTACTCGATCCACCACCCATGACATATCACCAGACAGTGGGCAAGAAGAGTCATTGGGTAGTAAAATGCATCAACTCCTGGCTTTGGTTTTGGCAATGAATGCCTAGTCAGATTCCCTTGCCTCCCATATGGCGACAGTGGAAACCTCTGTCGATGCCCTCAAAACTGAGGTAGATGATGTTAAACGACAGTCCAACTGATATAGTACTGCCTCGGCTCAATATGCCAAAGACTCAAAACTTACCCCAAACAGACTGGAAGTTTTAGAAAACCAAGTCTGATCTGCTCATGTCTGCTGTCTGGTTATTCCGGTGGGTGCTGAATGTGACCATTTACCTATGTTTCTCAAAGCTTGGCTAAAAGAGCAATTCAAAGAGTCATTGAGGCCTGGGGAGTGGCCCATCCTTAAGAGAAATAGACTTCATCCACAGGGCCCGGTTGGAAGGGGATCCTCCTTGTATAGTGATGGCTGTGCTTGACTCAATGGCTACCCAGGATCATTTGCTGCAATTAGCCTGCCGACACCATCCCTTATTACATGAAGGTACAACTATCCTCCTGCTTCCAGACATTTCATATGCCACCCACAGGGATTGAAATTCAGTTTTGTAGCCACTAGGGATAGTGATGGGGAAAATCCACTAGCCCCACAGACTTTTCCACTAGACCAGCTGATGTACTTATTGAAATGTTACCTTCTCCAGTACAAGCCCACAAGGCTAGTTAAAGTAAATTCTTTATTAGCCCAATACAAAATCTACTAGCATTTGGCTAGTGGGCCAGTGCTAATTTCGACCTGTTCACCCATCAATGTAGGAAGAAATATGATGGGGTCCGGTCCGTGCTTCGAGACCTGGCGATTACCCATGCCCTTTTGTTTCCTGCCAGACTTCAGGTTGTACATCAAGGCAAGGTCTGTGTTTTCACAGACCCTTTGGATGTGGGGAAATGGGCAGCAAACCTACAAAAATCACATAGTAGCTTGTAGGGCGCCCCAGAGGTTGACCCTGAAATCCAGGAGGAAGGCTGATGAACTTTTGAGTTGAATTGCCTGTTTATCTCTGTTGCAAGCAGAGGAGTGCCTGTACATTAAACCTTATATGGCGGTTCTTAATATGGGAATTTTTACTGTCCCTATCAGTTAATGATCTTTAATATTTCATGTGTTTTGCAGTTTCTTTCACTTTCAGTGACGTTCTGGCCCAGGGTAAGTACATTTTATGTAAATAAGTACATTTTATGTAAGACTTCCTAGTCCTTGCTTTTATTAGGATGTGGTGGGAGACTCCAAGGTGTGCTACAAAGTTAGTACTTTCTTAATTAGATTGGATGTGCCTATAGGATTTGCACACCACTGGAACTGTCCATGCCTTAGCTTCTTATTGTTAATTCCCTGCTTTCAAACGTCATCTTTGTTGAGCTGCATTACTCCTTTGTTGCTCTAGTTGGGTGTTTTTACTACTGATAGATCAGTTTAACAAGTCGTAGGCTGCAGTAGACTCTGTAATCGTTCATTAATGAAAAGTTAACTTTAGCTTTATGCATGGCTCCATACGTTTTTTAAGGGTGGGTATTTTGTAAATTTTGTTGGGATTATTTCACTTTCGAATTTTGCCATGTGCTCTTGGGCTGTCAATCCATGGCTCATTTAGCTTCTATATTTTGATTCTGATTCTTGTACCATTGTTGGATTCCCCTCACATTTGGACTTTAGTTGGGAGATACTGCTATCCTGTATAGTGTAAATTATCAGTTATGTTTGTACTATGTTTCCCAACGGGCATTTATGCTCTGTTTTACTTTGTGAACTGAATAAAATATAAATAAAACATCCCAATCCACCCTAGTATAATTGGGATTGTCATAAAGGGAGTCAATACCCTGAACAGTTCCATAAAAAATCGAGGGGATTCTGCGTTAGTTCCATGTATATTTTCTAGAACCAGAGTATTAAATCAGCAGTACTAGATAGTCAGAACGTGATTATCAAAATTCTGTTTTTTGGCTGGAAGCATGTAGCCACATTATGGGTTTCCAGATCTATAAATATTTGCAAGCTTTAGTTTTTTTTAGATATTTAAAATTGATTTCCATTGTTGTGGAGCCACAGAAAATATGGCTGCTGCCTAATTTGCAGCCGAACTCCCCCCTCACGATGCATCATGTCTTTTGTTTACTTTCGTGGGACCCTGTGCTGCACATTTCTGCTGTCCCTGTGTAGTGTTGAGAGTCATGTACATGTGCAGTTGGCAGCAGAGGGTTCCAGTTCAGCATGGCAGGTGGGAGAAATGTAAACAAAAATAAAGAAAAATGGAGCAAATTACGGGGAAATAGTACAGCGAAAACGAGAAAGATTACGAAGTAAGTGCTCTACAGAGCACAGGAAACAAACTGTTGCAAAAGATCAGATTGTTGTTTTGTTTATTTTTTTTAATCTAGTACTGTTCCTCTGTCATAGTTTACCTTCTACAGTGACCCATCTTCCCTCCTCATCTCATATTTCTTGTTCCATTTAGAACTGTACATTTCTGGCTAGCAGGATTACTACACCCTGTTTTTGCCCCAAATACTTGCCCCACCTGTTGCCTTCTGAGTAGATACATTTGCGGTCGGAATATGTTGTTACACTTGCAAAAACAGAAAAAACAACAACCAGATATTAGTATGACAGGTGACACCCCCAACGTTATCTTTCTTTATCCCTGTTAGGCTGGCCACCGAAAGTAACCTCTTCCCTTGCTGTGCTATCCCTGTCTCTGGTTCCCCTTACAAGTTCTGTTGGACAGATGTAAGAAAGAAAGTGCCTGAGTACAAAGAAATAAGTAAAGTGCCAAATGCCCAGAGGATGAATTAATGTGCAAATTGTCATAAAGTGCAGGGGGCAAGCAGTGCAGTTATTTATTTATTTGAATTTTGGTGACCGGGTAAGCCCACTGAGACAGAAATGTCCCTTTTTCAGGGGCGACCCGGGGGAAGGGGTTACAGTGGGATTTGACAGTGTAACAAAAATCAATACAAAATATCAATAATCGCACAGCAAGTGTACGCACTTTTTTTTTTACATAAATCAGAGCAACAGACAGTCAGTATAAATAAGTTGCTTCTTCAGAGTACAAAGGTAGGTGTATAATATATGTAGTATAGTATATAAATAAAATACAATTAAGTAAGGTGGTGAGATGCAAGAGGAAGGGGGTGGTGAGGGGATGATAGTGTCTTGGGTGAATGATGAGGAAGAGGAGGAGGGGAGGAGGAGGCAAGAGAAAGCAATAGGAGGGGGAGGAGAAGGAAGGGAGAAAAAGCAACAGGTTATGGCTATCAGGAAGGTTACGCGCAGTTGCCATTGCAAACAGGAGGAGGAAAGAATGTTTCTTTGAAGAGTCTCTTGACCAAAGGGAGAGACTTACACAAAAGTAGGTTATGAGGGAGGTTGTTCCATTTACGAGAGGCTGTGGAAGAGAAGGCTCTCTCACCAGTGACTGTACGTGTTTTAGGTATCGTAAGTATAGGGAGGTGGGAGGTTCTGAGGGCCCTAGGGAAGGATTTCAAGGTGAGTAGGTTAGCGAGGATGGGAGAGGCAGGAAGGTGAATAAGCTTGAAAAAAGTACATAGTACAGGGAGATCAATTTTAGCCTCGAAGGACGGCCAGTTTAGGGTGTTGAGCACTTCGCAGTGATGGGTTCTGGCAGGAACATTGGCTGCAAAGTGCGCAATTCTATGATAGGCCTGTTTAAGTTTAGCCAGTGTAGATGTTTTGATAGAGTGAGTAATTAGAGCACCATAAAATAGCCTAGGAAGAAGAATGGCTGAGGCAGCAGTCTTGTGAGCATGTGGTGTGAGATAGGGGGCGGTGCGGTATAGGAGGCCAAGTTTTTGGTTGATAGACTTGATAACATTGGCTGCATGCAGATCAAGGGATAGGTGTTTATCGAGAGACATGCACAGATATTTAAAGGAGGGCACTCCTTCTAATGGCACTCCCGAGAAGGTAAGGACCTCTAGAGGAGGCTGGGATGTTATATCAAAGGAGGTATGCCTAAACAACATAGTTTTTGCCTTTTTTGAGTTCAGCACCAACAGCTTGTTCTTAAACCAGGATTCCAGTTGCTGGAAATCCTTTTCCAGGTCACTCTTAATGGAGGAGATGTTTTTGCAGGATCTATAAAGTATAACGTCGTCCACATAGAGCTGGATCGATGCCCCTCCGCAGTTCAGCGGCAGTTCATTGATGAAAATGGAGAACAATAATGGCCCAAGGATTGACCCTTGGGGGACCCTGTCCATAATTTGGTATAGGGAGGAGATGGCACCTGCCCATTTGACGCACTGGGACCAGTTAGGGATAGGTAATTGGAGAACCAATTTTGGGAGTTCGAGTCAAAGCCCAGGAAGTGGAGCTTGGAGATGAGGAGTGGGTGGTTTACAAGATCGAAGGCCTTGGTAAGATCTATGAAGATGGCCCCGGTGGCACAACCCTTGTCCATGGCCTGATAGATGTCTGAGGTGATCTTGAGAAGGGCAGTATCCGTCCCATGCAATTTCTGAAATCCATGTTGTTATACAGTTAGGGCGTTGGTGTGTTCAAGATAGGAGTATAGTTGGTTATATAGGATTTTTTCCTGGATCTTGGCAATAGGGCATACTATGGATATCGGTCTGTAGTTCTCAACAGGGTTGGCTGGTTCCCTTTTGTGTACAGGGACAACGATCACAGTTTTCCATTTGTCAGGGATGGATTGAGTTAGGAAGAATCTGTTGATTAACTGTGCAATTGGGCGTGCTAGTGCGTGGGCACCTATCCTGAGGAATTTTGGCAGTGGGGAGTCATATTCTGGGGAGCTGTTGGGGTTAAGACCCATTAAGAGTTTGAGGACTTCTTTCCATGAAGTTGTTTTTAGGTGGAAGAGAGGATGTGGGGTATCGTGGGTAGTGTAACGTGGAGTAGGGTGAGTAGAGGGTAGGTCTTTCTTGTATACCTCCAGGTTCATGAAAAAAAGATTTATACTTGTGGCTCTCTCTAGACGTGAGGATAATAGGGAGTCTTTTAAAAGCATAGTAAATGGAGTGCCCCACTCATTGCCCTTAAGCAGGGCATTGACTTGAGTCCAAAAGCTATTAGGGTTGGCGAGGTGGGTTTCTTGCATGGATAGGAATTCCAACTTATATATGTACCAATTTATATATGTATTATGCCATGTAATACCTGTCCAAGTATATATTAGCATCTATGTAGTTGGAATTCAGATTGAATGGGTATGCCATAGTGTATGAATTTCTGGCTGAGGAATAAATATAAAACTGCAAATTTTAGCAACTGTTAATTTGCTACGTTGCCCTAAGCTGTTCCACGTAAGAACGATGTTTTTCTATACATTTGCCTTTTGATAACAAAATTGGCCCCCAGTTGTAATGGAGCGGCTGCATTGAACCCCTTACTGTTTCTTTTTCAGTGCATCTGGTGCTCCGTAGCTTCAATTGTTGCTTAAAATGGGAAATTGTGCCCCTTTTCATAAGCCAGCAAAGGAGTCAAACGGCGCATCTGTGACTAATCATTTGATCAAAAGCTGCTCCATAGCATAAGTATTTGGTTCCTGCTTCGAAGTAGAACATTTGGTGTTACGGAGCAGCAGTTTCACTTTTACATTTTGCCACCGCTCCGTGGCTCTCCCAAATAGCCATCCCCTTTTTCCGTAAATGGAGTGGTTTGTATTATTGTACCATCTAGCCTAGGGGAGTAAGTTAAGAAATAGAGCCGTTTGAACCCTCTCCTGCACCATGCACCGAATTTGCAATGCATAAAGAGGCTACCCTGACCGGAGCAAAAGTGTGCTCTGGAAATTAAGTGCACATGGCCACAGACTGGCTCTCAATCCTGAGCCAAAACAGGCATTTTGGGGTGGACAAAATTAAATACCCCTGTACAGCCGCATGCTTTAATATAGAGCGGCTTTTAAAGGCGAAAGAACTAGTGAAATATTCGGCCAGCGGCCAAGGAAAACATTAAATTAAAAATAGGGCCAAAATGAAATGTTACCTGACGGATGACAATTGCAACCGTCAGACCATGGTACCAGTTGTTATTTTCGTATCTAAATGCCCTGTGTCCGTATGATAATTGCCCACAGTGAAGTAAGGGCAAATGAGTGAATGAATATGTAAAATTGAAACAGAATAAAATAAGAAAAAAAATACTGAAACTCTCAGTCAGTTGGCAGGAGAAGGGAGAAGAGGAGCGAACCCTCATTCTCCCATTCCCCATACCAACTCAGAGAAGCCTGTGGGGAAAAACAAACCTGTGTGCTACAAAATATTGTATAAAAATGAAAATACCTGTGGGAAGCCCCTCTGTATGGGTGTTGCTATACAGCTGGCTGCCCTCAGAATGGCTTTATTTATGGCATTCCCAGAAAGTGACGTCACTGCTAGAGGGAGGGGCTTAGCCCAATTACAGCTTGTTCATTATGCAAAGGGTGTTTATGCCTTTAACCTGAGGCAAAAGTATTGCATAATGCATTATTTGACAAATGTGATTGTGCCTTTTCACTGTGAATGTTGAAAAAGCATGAAAAAGGTAATATGAGGTTTGTTATTTGCATTATAAGTAAAGGGGGTGGATCACCTGATGGTGATGTCATCCCTAGGTAGGTATAAAAGACCCACCACTAGAGGCATTAGTTAGATAGGGAGGTCAGTTGGATTCTGGCCGTGGAAGGTGAAAGACATTTGGTGGTGTGCAGCTTTCACACTGTTCTTTGAAGTGTATGCTAGGCTGAAGCAAATCCTCAGAAATGGTTGCAGCTAAGCAGTTGTTTGCTTTTGGATAACCTGTTCTTTTTTTGCTTTCTGTATATTTATTTTTTCTATGTATTGGAATAAAATGACAAACGCTCTTGTGTGTTTTTTATGCACCTGACTTGTGGTCTGTCAATTTTTGTGTTATCCGAATCCCACAGCCCGTTAGACTTAACCTCCAGCTTTTTTAAATGACGCAGTACCTGGTATCTTTTCTGGGAGGTCCATATCACATATTTATATGACCTTCCTATATCTCATCATCCCTCTATAGTTTGGGTCTGCATCCTCAAATATTAATTCTTTCCTATGACCATATTTTGATACATTATATGCGCCCTCCAATAAACAAATCCCGACCATCTCCATTAGACAGTACTCTTATAAAACCAATTATACCAACAAGAATAAACATTTATAATGTAACATAACCAACAGTATGTAAAGTGTGAGCCCTAAGATGTATTTTCAACTTATCGCAAAAAATGTTGCTCACTCTTTTCGCGCTGCTCCTTCTGCCTCCTCTTTCTGCCAGTGCCATGATGTTGGGAACTAGTGGCCTTCCATAGCACTCCAACGTGGCCAAGCTTGTCTAAAATAAAAAAGTAAAAAAAAAAAAAAAATTCAGTTGATTACACCCCCAGTCTATTCCTAGTGTGCTTACACATGTGAAAATAGTGCAACCTCTCCCCGTAGCATGCACCAAAGTACCTTTAACAAAGTCCATAGCTTTATTTTACAATTAAATATTTACTCTCCAGATGTAGTGAGTTGCTGACGCAGGGGTGTAACATGCCCTTTCATATGCTGGGTGACAGAACATCCTGTCATTGTTCACAGTTTACCCAGTATTTTTTTTTTTAATTTTGAACTCTTACATGTTCATGTACAGCATTATACTTACATTGCCATAGGTGCCCAGTGCATGAGATATGCAGTGTCACCGTTAGTATTAGAGCAGTGTGTCAGGGCACTAAGGGTTCTAGCCCAATACAATCAGTAGCCATCTTACTCTTAGCCAGTGGGTATTGTCAGTGGAACTCCCCCCGCCGCATGCAAATCATGAAAAGCATGTTTTAGACTTGGGCACTAGGCCAGCGGGCTGCGTGCATCTTCTAAAGCTGGTTTGTTAGATGAAGTGTCAAGGTTCTAGAAGTAACCCGATGCTTAGCTGGAACCCAAATGAGATTGTTTCTGTGTCCTGGACTGGAAGTTTCTGGAGATCTGAAGGCGCCATACGCTAGGGTCTTCTGCCATTTTATTCAGTTCTCAGTGCCTTAGGTTGGTAGGTTTAACTGTTGTTGAGAGTATTTGGTGCTCAGGGGGTCCTCTATGTCCAGGTAACTTATACACATTAACAGTTAAACATGTCCTCTCCTGCTGTCTCTCCCCTTCCATTTGAAATTATCCCACATCTGGAGATTTATTGCGCCTTGTGTCTAACACACAGTTCATTAATAGCTAAGCAGTCTTGCGGAGCACCGCTGAGTTTGGTATCGGGTAACAAAAATCAGAAGTTCCATCACTAGTAGTAAAATCCTGTAGAAATCAAATAGTATTACCAAGAGTCCCACTAAATTTGGAATAACTGCAGTGCGCCATCTCTCATAACACGCTACTGATTTACCCATTCACAGTCCCTCAAATAGGCCTATTTCCTGTCTTCTCCGACGGGTTTTTTGGTGCAGGGAATAGATTAGGGGGGATTTTCGAGAATTCTTCTTCGGCATGCTCAGCTGAAGTGTACTGGTGGTTGCCCAAGTTGGTGGTAAGAATCAGACGATGCAGGTACATTACACGAAATTTGAGGCCTGCCGCGTGGAGCTTCCTTTTAATATCTCTTTACTCTGCCTGCTTTTTCCTTATTTAGGGCCTCAAGTGGCTGAAAATGAAGAAATGTTTTCCCTCCCATGGAAGTGATTCCTTATCTCTGGTGTGCCCTTGCATGTGCAGATTGTCAAGGTAATTAAGGAGTCAAAATATTAGTACTCTGGGTTTCTTGCCATCGGCAGGAGGTGGTTGGAAATCTTGGTGGACTATTTCCACTATATAGTTGGGGCCATTAGATGAGTGTGCCACTGTGGCTTTGCACTGCTTCTGAACAAATTTCATTGCTTCCAGTCCCTCTGCACACTCCGTGATGCCCACTGTTATCAAACTTTTCCAAAGGTTCCTCCCCTCTCGGTTGGTCACCTGTTCTTCAAGTTTAGCCATCTTCATTCGTAACATTTATTTATCGAACTTTGTTAACCAGGTAAGCCTGCTGAGACTGAAAGTCTCTTGTTTCACAGGTGACGCAGAATTACAAGAGCACAGAAGAAGGCAATGTACAAGAATTGGAATTACATACAAGCCATTACAAAATTACACGTGACTCTTAGACACAGATTAGAAAGAATTCAAGGTTGTACAACAACAACATGGGAACTGACAAAAATACAAGGACATGCCTTGGCAAGGAAAATAGTGAACACAAATTGAGAGGTTCAGTTCAGCAATTGCAGGTGCATAGGCTGTGGTCTAGTATATGGGTCTTTAGCACTTTCTTAAAGCCTTCAAGGGAGGAACAATTTTGTAACGGTGGTGGGAGGGTGTTTCAAAGGGACGGGACGGAAGTGGCAAAGGATGTCTTACCTGAGCCTGACTTACACCTGAGCTGCTCAGATGGAGTGCAGGTGGAGGATCATAACACCTGCCTAAGGGTTTTAGGAACAAGAACATGTTGTAGGTTAGGAGGGGTGCAGGTTTCAACCATTTTAAAAACCAAGCAGAGAAGGGGTTAAGTCAGTCTCTCCTCCAGAGAGGGCCATTGTAGTGAAGCGAATACTTTACAGTGATGTTCCCTGGGGGAGGACACCAGAGGGAGAACACCTGCTTTTATTGTACAGAATTTTGAGTCTCTGTTTCAGAGCTCCTTAGGCTATGGAGGATTGGGGCACATCATACAATAGGACAGGAAACAAAGTGCTATTTGCAGTGGCTAACTGTGCTTCATTAGTGAGGTGGACTCTTAAGCAGTACAATAGACTAATTTTTTGGCGTAAAGATTTAGCCATATTGTCCACGTGAGTTCTAAATGAGGATTCCTGATTCAGATACACACCAAGTACCTCATGGACTCCATAACTTGTATTTGTGAACCCGAGTATGTAGTCTATTTTAACAACTGCTGTCTTTCATTCTTCAGGACTCTATAGCCAAATAGTACAGCTTTATTTTATTTATTTATTTTTTTAACATTTAGTACCAACTTATTGGCAAGAAACCATTCTTCTAAGTCCCTGGAGTCATTCACGGGCAGACCTCTGATTTAATTGAAATAATTTGAGCTTCTGTACGTGACGGCATCATCTGTAGTTTGGCCTTACTGCAGTTGTCTGGCATGTTGTTAACGAACAAGGAGAAAAGCAGTGGAACCAGTATTGAGTCTTGAGAGCCCCGTTAGTAATGGGTCTTTGTGATAATAGGACACCCTTCCACTTCACCTGTTTCCTACCCATCAGGTAGTGTTTAAACCAGCAGCAAGAAAGACTCTTAAGACCTAACTGCTCCAACTTAGCTAACAGGAGGCAGTGGTTAACCAAATCAAAGGTTTTGGAGAGGTCTATAAAAACTGCACCAGTCTTAAGCCCATTATCCATGGCACCTGGTGCATCAGAGGGCAGCTGTACCAAGGCTATATCAGTACCGTGGTGCTTCCTAAACCCATGCAACATGTCAGGTAAGTGATATTGCTCAAAGGACTCTTGAAGTTGGTTATAAATCAGCCTGTCCTGTACTTTTGCTAGGGAGCTTAGTAATGAGCTGAGGTGATAGTTCTCAACTTGTTCCTCTTATGGACGGGTACCACCTGGGCAACTTTCCATCTTTCTGGGACAGCACTCTCCATTAAGAACTTGTTAAGGGGCAGTTTGAAAGGGGAGGTAATTACTGGGACGGCTAATCTAAGAAATTCTGGTTAATGCTCATCAGAGTCTGATGAGCCATCAGCTTTTCACCACCCCATCTAGGTTGGGATCCCTGATAATTTGTGAAAGGTGCGCATTAAGCAGAGCAGCCTTGTATCACTGTCCACATCATTGATCCACTTATGATTAAATTCTCCAAGGAGTATAAGTTTCCCTAGGGATTTTTTTGCCATGTTTCATGATAGGGAATTGAGAGATAATCAGATCCTGTTTCTCCTTCTCCACCTGTCTCCAGAGAGCTCACGAGGCAATCCACATCTCCTGCACATCAGGTGAAGCCATCCAAAGCCAGTTTGATTGACATAAACTCCTCTGCCATGTCCAAGACTGCTGATTTGATGGTGGTCAGCTTACTGAAGAATTTTTTTAAGTTAGTCATATCTTTAGATGGTGGCGTGAGGAAATATAGTAGTCGCTCAGTTTATTCCACTAGTAGCCTGCATTCGGTATTGCAGAGGTGTGCACAAGACTTCTTTTGTCATATTTCCTGAGTATGGTAACGTTTCTGTTTGAAATGAGTCCTCCGATTCCAAGGATAGCCCCTTGGTGCTGTCAGGCCATCTTAAAACACAGAATTTGTCGGCAGATAAAGGACCACCGAGTCTGCCCAGGTTGTCCCTGCCTGGACTGTAACCGCAGACCCTACTTTATCTCTAACTACACCACCGCTTTTCTGTTAAGATTCCTTTGTGCCTGTCCCTTTCATGCTTGAAGCCCACCACTGTTTTCACTTCCACCACTTCCAGTGGAAGACTCTTCCAGGCGTCCACCACTTTTTCAGGGAAGAAAGGATAACATAGGGAATAGGTTACTGAGGGAGCATAGTGGAAACAGAAAACCTAGAATCCTTCAAGAAAAAAATAAATGTGCATATTTTGTCAACAAGAGGGGAAAGATGGGCCCATTAACTTGGTCGACAGATTTAAAAGGCATTTATAGCCTTCTTTTGGACTAGTGACTCCGTATATGGCAGTCAATATGTAGACATATTTCCTCACATCCCTTCTAAACCCCAAGCCCACCTTCCAGCTTCGTTGCATGCCCTTTTGTCTTGGTGCACCTTCTGCTCTGAAAAATCTCCCCTGCTGTACCTTGTTCACCCCGTGAGATATTTATAGGTCTTCATGTCCCCCCCCCCCCTTCAGGGAGTACAGATTGAGATCCCTCAGTCTCTCTTGATAGGGCTTTTGATGCAGCCCCTGCACCATTTTAGTTGCCATCCTCTGGATAGCCTCTATCCTGTCTTGTGTCCTTCCTGAGATGTGGTCTCCAGAACTGGACACAGTACTAGGGGTGTTGTCTTAACAACGCTCGATACAGTGGTAATACCACCTTTCTACTTCTGCTGGTGAATCCCGTCCCTATGCATGCCAGCATCCCACTGGCCCTGTCTGATGCCTTATCGGACTACCCCGCAACCTTGAGGTCATCAGATATGATAACCCAAGGTCTTTTTTGTGTGTTTTGTGACTGTTAGTACCTCTTCCCTCAACACACAATTTTATGCACCACCTCTGGGTTTCTATGCCATAGATACATGATTCGCTCTTTTTTTGCACTAAAACCCAGCTGCCATGCCATCAACTACTCCTCGAGTTTTCTCTGGTCTCTTATCATTCCACCCCCTTCCGGAGTATCTACCCTGTTGCAGATTTTGAAGTCATCTGCAAGTAGGCATTCTTTCCCTTCCAGCTCTTCTGCAGTATTGCTTTTGAGGACATTGAAGAGGACTGGTCCCAGCAGTCAGCCCTGTGGTATCCTGCTGGTCTCTCTCTCCTTATTACAGTGAGTGCCATTTACCACCACTCTCTGTCGCCTATCCATCAGCCAGTTCCTTACCCAGTTTACCACCTTGGGTCCCACCCCTAAACTGCCCAGTTTCCTGATGAGCTTCCTGTGTTGTACGGTGTTGAAGACATTGCTGATGTCTGAATAGCCACATCCACCACCTCACCCTAATTCTATTTCCCTAGTCACCTGGTCGAAGAAATCCATCAGGTTTGTCTGACATGACCCCAACTCGCCCCCCTAACTCCATGCTCCAGCTCTTGTAACCCAGTAGATTCAGGATACTCCACTAGCCTTTCTTTTAATACTGTTCCATTAACTTCTCCATCACTGATGTTAGACTGACCAGCCTATAGTTGCCAGCCTTCTCCTGGGTGCCGCTGTTATAGAGCCCTCCTCCAGTCCTCTGGAACCACTCGTCTTTCCAGTGAGTTGTCAAGTAGGGCTGTCAGAGGTGTAGCGAGTACATCCATGAGATCCCTCAGCACCCTTGGATGCATCCTGTCCAACCCCATAGCCTTGTCCACTTTCAGATTTGCAAGTCCTCTCAGGAGTCTTTCCTCTGTGGATGAACTTGTGTCCACCTCCTTCCTCCTAGTGTTCCTGCTGCTGCTGCTTTGTGGTCTGTCCCTCTTTTCCTCCACTGTGAAATCTGAGCAGAAGTACCTGTTCAGGATATCTGCTTTTTTCCTGATCCTGCTCTGTGTAGTCTCCCCCTGCCCTTCTTATCCTCACAGTTCCTCTTCTGGTCTTCCTCTTTTCTCTTATGTGTATCCAAAGAAAGTCTTATCCCTATTAACTACCCCTGTGGCTATTCTTTCCTGTGTTTTCAGCTTTGTGCCCCTCACAGCCTTCCCTGCTTCCCTCTGCTTTACCTAATCCTCCTTCCTGTCCTCTTCCCTCCATGCCTCTTTGTAACCATGGGGTTGAGGTAAGAAACCCAATTTTAATCTTCAATGCTAATGGCTTGTTGAAGCTCATGCTCAAAGCTGCCTCTCTGCTCTGTGGCATCAGATGATCCTCGTCCCATGACCTTGATCTCAGCAGTGGGGATGGGGTAATCTCCAGTGTAAATATCAAGTAACTATTATGAGACAATAACAACAGATGGGTAGGAAAGGCTAGCCATATTTCAACCACCAGGGCTCGCAACTTCAGAAAGGTGGGCTTTGCCAAGATGAAGAACCTAGTGCCCAAGGGTCTGGAACAGTTGTATGAGGCTGGTAATGTAGAGAACATGTGGAATTTGTTGAAGAGGATACTCGAAGCAGTTGCAGAGGTCTCCATCTCTGTAAGGAGATAAGGGCCAAAAAATGGCTCACTGGCTTAGTAGTGACCTAGTGCAACTGATCCTGAACAAAAGGAAATTCTGTGACCATAGGAAAGCACAGGTTGCCTCCAGACCAAAGAACAATACAGTGTGGCACTTAGGCGCTGAAAGGCTCAAATTAAAAATGCCATGGAGGGACTAGAATTCAGGATAGCAGTAGGAACTGCAGACGCCAACAAAGGCTTTTTCCTGTACATAAATGGAAGGAAGAAGGTGAAAGAGGGTATTGGGGCTTGGGGAACAGGGGAAGGAACCAGTGAAAGAGCCAGGGTGATTGCTAAGACACTGAATGACTACTTCACTTCGGTGGTTATTGAGGGGCCCTGGAGAGGGAAGGTGCTCATTGGGAGGCCCCATGATATGAAGAGTAACTAGGATGCAGCCTCCAGACATCACAGATGATTGATTGATAACATTTTATATTTATACAGGATACGTATTGTTGGGTTGAATCCCCATTTTCAACAATGTCCTGTGGTTCCATTCACATCGGGAAAAGGAATAAAAATATAAGGGTAGAATAGACAAGTGTCAGCATGCTAACATTCATCCAGTTACAATAATGCAGTTATAATAAATACTCGGTATAGATATATCTAAAACTAACTTCTACCTAAAAACAGGTACAGCTGGAGTACAGGTAACCCTTCAGAAGCTTTTTAAATAATGAATACCCCGAATAGTTTTTAATTCTTTTGGCAGCCTATTCCAGTGAGTTGCCAAACTGTTTTGTAAAGTAATAGATGCCTGGGTAGCTGTCTGCCTGGTGAAGATCAACCCAGGTAAGCCCCAGGGGGCAGACAGGATACATTCTAGTGTCGTAGTGGAGTGAAGGGAACAGTTGGTGGTGCCACTTGCAGTAATCATTCAGGAGTCTGTCCAAACAGGTGTGGTGCTGGAGGACTGGAAAGTGACCAGCGTGGTCCTCATCTCCAAGCAGGGGATAAGATCAGACCCCCACAACAACAGTCTGGTCAGGCTGACATTAATGCTGGACTGGCTTCTGGAAGTCATTATCAAGGACAGAAAAATGGAACACTTGGTTGATGCCTAGGTTTTTGCCCTCTCTCAGCATGATTTTAGGACAGGCTGAACATGCCAAACCAACCTGATCACCTTTTTTTTTTTTTTTTTTAGGACAGGCTGAACATGCCAAACCAACCTGATCACCTTTTCTTTTTCTTTTTTGGGGGTACCTGGGAGGTATAGACGGATGATGGACCATTGATATAGTCTATCTGGTCTTTGGAAAGGCCTTTGATATTGTGGAGCATGATTAGCAGTAGTATGTTTATTTCTTAGGCTCTCAATCCCACAGGCTGTGGGCGTCTTGCATATCAAAAACATTCAGTAAGAGCAGCGCAATAAATAAGCAGCATATACCCTGCAAATAACATGGGAGACAAAATCAAGCCCAGAGGAATTCCACAGGTCAGGGCAGCTGGCTGAGAAAGAAAATTTCCAAACACAGTCTGCTGCACCCTGTTGGAGAGGAAGGACTCAAACCACCTCAACAGAACCCCAAGCCCCAACAAGCCCCTCAGCCAAGCTGTTAAAATCCCATGATCTGCAGTGTCAAATGTTGATAAGAGGTCAAGGAGAAGCAATATGGAACAGTCCCTTCCATCTCTGGTCAGAAGGAGATCATTCTGCACCCTAACAAGTACAGTCTCCAAGCTATGACACCCTCTGAATCCAGATTGAAATGGCTCATAGATAGAGAAAACCTCCAGATGCATTTCTAGGTGTGTTGCCACCACCCTCTTAGTAACCTTTCCCAAAAAAGAGAAGGTTAAAGGCGGGTCTGTAATTTGCGGAAGAGCTGAGCTGGTCTGTTAACCCCTGTAGCAATCACCTGTGACAGGAACTCTACCTTTCTCAGTGATTGCCCCCTGATACTCAATATAATGACTTCTCAAGGTTTGCTTATCTTTCAGTGAACCTGATCTATGCCAGGAGCACTCCTGTCTCTGCCTGTTGGCCTTCATCCATCTGAGCGCCTTACCAAACCAGGGGGAGCTCTGTTGGGAGACTCTTGAGCATACACAAAATGGTGTGAGTGAATCGAGAGCTGCCGTGATAGCTGTAGTGTAAACTTCTATTGCATTCTTAACCCCATCAGCACACACCTGCAACAGGCACAAGCAGCTCAGTACTGATAAGAACCTACAAGAGTCCACATTTCTTAAAAAGCGATACCGAACTAACTCCACTGGCAGGTTGACATGTCTTAAGGGGGCCCTAATCTGAAAACTCACAATGTGATGATCCGACCAGCTGATTGGGTCAGCCTTTTGGGCGAAGTACACCAGTATGGTAAACGCAAGGTGTATAGTATCTGGATTGCTAACTGGCTTGCAGGCAGGAACCAGAGGGTTGTGATGGACAGGCAGTACAGGTGGAGAGGGTTTACCCAGTTTTAACCCTCAAGATCTGTGCTGGGATCATTGCTGTTCAACATTTTCATCAAGGATCTGAAGCAGTGTTCTCTAGCAGGATACACAGGTTCACGGATAATGCTAAACTGGCAAAGATAGTGGATCCCAAGTTCAGTAGGACCTGAATCAGCAGGGTGATTGGTTGGACTTCTGCAGTCTGAGAGTCAGTGTAGTCAAATTTAAGGTGCTACACATGAGGAAAGACGGGCAGGACCTATACACTGTGTGGGGTCCCTTTTGCTGCAGTGGATGAGGACTAAGATTAGGGGGTCAGAATAGACAAGGGAATGAAGCATAACAAGCATAAGTGGCTGCTGTCAAGTGGGCTGGATGACCCTGCTAGGTAGTGCAGTGGAAGGACTGTTGCTCGTTACTGCAATGACCTGGGTACAGAAACAGACTTGGGCTGCTGGGGGCTGGCCGAGGTGTGAGCAGTAAGCCTCCAACAGCACTGATTTCCACCCTCAAAAGGGGGTTGACATCCTCTGCTGCTTGCATCCGGGGAGGAAGGGCAGTAATGCTGCAGCACAGTACTGCCACCTGGGTGACTGCAGGTGGCAGTTTGCTCGGAGAGACTTCGTGGGTAGGGGATGCCAGTGATGGACCTATTCCATGCTCATGTGTGAGCTTGCGCACCACCCCGAAGCCAGCGTCCCAGGGGACAAAACCAGGAGGGAAGATCCCAAACAGAGCAGTAATGAGAGGGACGACCCCTCGCAGGCCCCACTCCAGCAACAGGGCCCCTCCCTTCACGAACTGGATCTGTTCTCTGGCAGCTAAGAGAGGGCCTGCTGACCTTGCCATGGGGGAGAGAGAGAAGCTTTGGTGGAATAATGAAGGTTAAGCTAAATCCCTCGGATGTCGGGTAATGGGGCTGGGGGGGGGGCAGAATAATAGTGCCTGTTTCAGAGGAACATAAATTAACAAACAAAAAAAAAGGTAAATGTTTGCACAGCCTAGGGGTTGGACATTAAGTAACCTATTGTCCCTTCCAATCTTATGTTACTGTGTTCTTTGTGAATTACTTTTATTACAGTGTTCCATCTATTAAGGATGTGAAATATTTATCTGTTGAGTTGGCCTGATAGCCTAACTGTGAGTAGATGTACTTACCATGCAGGAGAGCAGGGCTTGATTCTCAATCTGGGAGGCAGAGTCAGCCATTTGGAGACTGAGTACATTTCCAGAGGAAGCACAAGATCATTGAGGATATTTTCTCCATTAGGCCACACCTTTGGAATTGTAAGCTGTCAGTGACAGGACCACACAGAAAGTTTTTTGCTAGCTGGGGGACACCCTCCCAGACATGCAGTAGTGACGCATATATAATGTGGGTGGCCCCATGACTCCTCAGTTCTTATTCCCACCATTGATCAGCCTCGTCGGACCTGCTGAAGGAAACGGCATCGGAAAAGCCATTGCCATTTTTTAATTTTTTGTTTTAATATTGTCATCTCTGTATACTGCCAAAATCTGAATAACCTTTATTTAGATATTGTATTTGCAGTTACAAAATCTACAGGTACAACACACACTCTATTTGTGTGTGCTGTTTGTACCTTTCTCACAGCATGAAGACTTGTGAGATTAAACAGTTGTAATACCAGTGCTCCACCCCCAAAGCTGCTTTAAAGCCTGCAAGTCATTCAAATCAAATGTTTACAGACAGAGAGAAAGCAGGGGAACTTGGCTCATAATGGCATGGTGAAATGTAAAATATGAAGCCGTTTCCTGACCAATGAGAGGGTCACCTTGTCTTTGGTAGTCAGGCTGATCATGATTCTGCCGAATGATGAGACCAAGAACCCCTCTAACATGGGGGCACTGGTATTGTAACTGTTTGCTTTTGCTTGGTCACACACCAGGTGCACCCCTGTAAATATTAAAAATTTAAGAAAGGCGCATTAGAAATGTAATAAAAATCTTTATGTATTGGCCAGGGTTGAGCTTGCGAAACTTTTAATATTGACTTGTGAGATTAGCCAGGGTTTCAACAAGGCTACAAGACGGTGCCATTGGAAGGCTTTAGAACACTTCTGTGGCCAAAAAGTGTTAAAAACCATGGAGAGGGGAAAAGAGCTCAAAGTCTGCGTCTCCCTCGTCGCCGTCTGACAAACAGTCATCGAAGTACAAAGACAAGGAAAGGGTGTCGATTTGGGTCTCCTTGTTGTCTGGCCATAAGCACAATCATAAGGACAAAGACAAGTCTGTTTCGCTGGTGAGGCCCTGGTCACCATTGAAAACGGGTACCTTCTCATCATCACCCGCTCAGCTAGTATCATTCTCTGATATGATTTGATGCATTCTGCCAAGGTTGCCATTGCAGGAAGTTTTACTGCCAACGAGGACTTTGGTACAAGACCTCCCTCGAGGGATTCCACCAATATGCTGCAGATTCCTGCCTTTCAGCCGCCACCAGCATCACTAGTTCCTTATGTGGCTCTCATTGTCGTTCGTGATGATGACAAAATGGAATATAATCCTGTCCTCTTGGACTTGGAGGTGGATTTAGAGGAGGAGTATGAGGATGAGGAGCAGAGAAAATCTGCCATTTAGCTCTGCCTCTTGTCCAGAAGTGAGGACTCAATGGTCTGTGCCCCAAGGTCTGCTCTTGAGGACCCATCTTTTCAAGCCATGATGCAGCAGACGCAGTCTACCATGGGCTTCACTATGGAAGAGGAAGATTCCACTACGAGAAATCTTATGGAGTTTTTGGAGGTGCCTTGCTCTCCCTCCATTATTATTCTACCTTTGTATCCTGCTTTAGAGGAGGCTACTTTTGCTGCATGGCATGGACTTTACTCACTGCCTGCAGTCCCTAGGAAGGCTGATAAGCGGTGTCCTGCTGCATCTGCTTAGCCTTATTATACTAACCAGCCTGAAACTGACTCTGTAGTCACCATGGCTGCTCATGATAGGTCTTGGGCTCCTAGACATATAAGTACTTTGCCTGTCCTGGAATCTAGGAGACTGGATGTCATGGGCAAGCATGTTTATGCCTCTGCATCGCTAGACCTTTGGATTGCAAATTATCAGACTCATATGTTAAAATATCACAACAGCCTATAGAAAGTTGCTTGTACTGCTGCCCAGGCTTTGCTTGATGGTTCTGCCATGACTGAGATTATCGGCTGGAGTTGAGGTTGGCAAACATTTGCTGGGCTCAGCCTATGATGTTTCTGCCTGGGCGGCTGCTTCTGGCATTTGTATTAGGTGTTATTCCTGTGTCTGCCAGCTTTGCCACCGATCTATAGCAGGCAGTTTTCAGTGCTTCCTTTAAAGGTTCCAGACTGTTCGGTTATGATGTGGAAGAAACCCTATGTTGACTACAGACTTCTAGGATGACCTTATGGTCTGTAATGTCCTTATACCCTGCTACCACTAGAGGGTGTGGTAGGGAATCTTTCTGTAGGCCTGCTGCCAGAGGTAACTGTGCATATTGTCAGCATGGCTGTGGCAGGGGTGCTAGTCTTTGACGGGTTCTCCTTCCCCCTGGTGCCCATGCCAGAACACCCAAAGGAATCCGTTCTAGTGGTCTTGCTGCCCCTGGTTCTGCCTGACTCTCTTCCACCCCCCCATCCCCTCGGCAGTTATTTCCAGCGGTGAGTGTGGGGGTCTCAGACAGCAGTGGGAGATCACTACGGACACGTGGGTTCTGGAGATAATCGCAAGGGGCATGCTCTGGAGCTGTTAGAAATCCCTCCAGATCATCCTTCGCCTCCTTCCTTCCTGTCCCATCGAAAGGAGGAGATTCAGACCCTGTTTCAGAAATGTGTCATAGAACCGTTTCCTGCCCAAGAAAGGAATAAGGGATTCTGTTACAGATACTTCCTAGTCCCAAAATAGACAGGAGATCTATGGCCTGTACTGAATGTCAGAGACTTCGACCTGTTCATCAAATATAAAAAGTTTTGAATGGTGTATCATGACAGTGTCAGTGGCTCAGTAGGTAGCACACTCGCCTCTGAGGCCAGGAGATCAGAGGGCTGTGGGTTCAGTTCCCACATCTGGCACTTGGGTTAATATCCCAGTACTGACACTGTAGTGCAGCATGAGAGGGGTGCTGCACTTCTGAGGTGCTGTCTTTCCGATGAAAACGTTAAACCGAGGGCCCATCTGCCTGGATTGGTGGTAGTTCAGGTGGATGTTGAAAATCCCATGGCACTTATCGAAAAGAGTAGGGGTATGTTTATTAAAAACAAGTCATAACAAATACTTACAATCAAGAAAAAGGAAAACATAAAGGATACAGTGAATATCTGTTTCCAAAAGAAAAACTGGGAACTCAGAATCAGTCTAAATCTGGAAAGGGAAAAGAAAAAAAAGTCGCATCAAATTGAAGTATCAAAAGGAAGTCCAGTATCGTTCCCATATATTCCGTTTGAGGATTTTTCGTTCTCCTTCTTTAAATTGAGCAATATAAGTTTGTATCCTCCGGAATAGATCCTCAGGAGTGAGATGACGCTGCTGAAACAGAAACCAACATCGAAACTGCCAAACCCAGTATAATATTATAACCGCTATAATATTCAAAGTGCTGGAATTATAAGTAACCCAAGAATTTGGAAATATACCACAAAATAAAGCTTTTTGATCCCACTCACGCCAAGTCTTATTCCAAAAATGACATTTCCATAAAAACCAAAACCGTAAAATAAAAGGACAAGAAAAATATAGATGAGTCATTGTTTCAGTAACACCTATACAAGATTCTCGAAAGCAATATCTATCTACTACTTGTTTATGTTTATGGTTATCCCGAATGCCTATTCTACCATATGCACCCAGCCAAGCAATATCCCACATCGTTTTAGGAATTTGAGGGTCCATTAAGCGTGTACCAATTTGCGTTTTTTCAGTAGGTGTACATCCCGGAAATATCTCCACTGTAAATTGGGTTTCTATAATTCCATTATATAATTGTTTCCGATTGAGCCTTATAATCATCTCAGTTGAAACATGCCATGTTTTTAACATATCAAAGACCATTCCCCAATCTGTTGTCAAGGTATACCTTCTTTTATTTTTATGGATAAAAACACCACTATTCCATTCTCGAAGAATTTCTTTAAGGGAGATGTGGACTAAGGGAACCCAGGGTTGCAAAAGGTCCTGAACTACTGGCTTCAAATTAGTGGAGAAAAAGTGAATAGAAAAACACTATTGGGTGTATCATAGAAACCCCCCCTTTACGGTATGGGCGTAATAAAACATTCCGACTAATAGGATTCAACGACTGTCCCAAAAACAGGAGACAAAAAGATGTAAGAGGGGTACAAAAAAACATTTAGGAATCGGGAAAATATGTGCTATGTGTAGGAATAAGGGTAATAAACATGTTTTAATTAAAAAAATATGTTTCTTCTTGCTTAATGACCATTTATGCCAACTGCTAGCTTTTTCCCTGCCCTTATTTATAACTAATTCCCAATTATATGCTGCTAAATCCGAAACGCCAAAGTAGACACCTAACAATTTATGTGGGGAATCTATTAACTTAATACCCCCTATAGAATCAATAATCTCCAAAGTAGAAGATAAGGTTAGGCATACACTTTTCTGTAAATTTAAACGAGATCCAATAATTGATAAAAAAATCGGTAACACTTTACATAATAGACAACCTTCAGTAATATTTGGTACAAAAACACAAAGGTCATCTGTGTAGCAAATGATTTTATGTGGGGTAGAAGTAACATCAGGAACACCAGAAAATCCAGGGGACTTGTATAGTAACCGTATAATAGGGTCTAAAGCAATGACAAATAATAAAGGGCTTAAAGGGCATCCCTGCCGTACACCCCTACGTATAAAACAAGGGTCACCGAGTCTACCATTTATATAAGGTCTAACATAGGCTAACGAATAACATAAAATAAGCCAATTAATAAAGGGTTGTGGAAAACCATAACTGGTAAGAGTTAACCAAATAAATTCTTGGAAAATACTATCAAAGGCTTTGGATAGATCAAAATTAAACAAATAACCATGTAATAAACCCTGCGATCCTTGAGAAAATAATTCCCTTAGCAGCAGTAAAGCATCTCTAATTGATCTGCCGGAGATTGAACAATATTGAAAGGGTGAAAGTATAGATGGTAAATATTTCGCAATTCTATTACCTAATAATTTTGCAAAAATTTTATATTCCGTATTCAATAATGTGATTGGTCTCCAATTCCCCAATTTGGATCTATCACCTTTTTTGTAAAGAAATATCATAAGCCCCTCATACATCTGACCCGTTAAGCGATCCTCTATCAAAAAAGTATTAAATACCTCTAACAATTGATGTGGTATAAATTGCCATAAAGATTTATATATTTCTGCTGAAAGGCCATCGGAACCTGGAGCCACTTTATCTTTAAGGCCTGTAATAACCTTCTGTACTTCTTCTAAAGAAAAGGGTCTTATAAGTTCTTGTGCTTGAGACTTTGATAATGTAGGTGCATCTATAATTTGTAATAAAAGTGACATGTCAGTTGTTTTGCTAGCAGGGGTCTCAAAAGGTATTTTTTATAAATTGTGTAACATAATTCATAATATTATCTTGTCCTTTAATGATCTGACCCTGATCATTTGACAACTGGGATATTTGTTTACCACAAAATTTCTCCCTAGAAGGCATCAAAGGGGTTACATTGACGTTGAGTCCCTGTGGTGTTATATTTCTGTTCAAAAGTATCGATTGTTGTCGATCATATTGCACTTTAGCCAAGGCAGTCTTAATTTCTTTTATCCAAGTGGTACAATCAGTACCATACAAATAAGAGTCGGAAAATAATGTTAGTAATTCGACGCAAACGGGTTAGAGGCATCATGTCTAGCGTCCGCTAACAATCTTGCATAAAACTTAAAATATGATATTATATATGATTTGGTATCGGACCACCAATCTATCATAGAATCATATAAAACAGTAGCTGTAACACGGTCCATAAGCAATTCTTTAAATTTCTGAAGAAATGCAGGGTGTGACAATAGTGATGAATTAACCCTCCAAACCCCGGACCTTGTGGTAAAATGTCTTCTAGCGCTATTTGTATTCCAATGAGGTGGTGGTCTGAAGTCGCCATTGGCATCATGAAATCCTTTGATTTTTCCAATAGTGTGTGAGCAAAGCCAGTAATCTATACTTGTTTTAATTTCCTTTTGTAAAAGTCGGCATTAATGAGTGGGCTAAAACATCCACTAAATTCATGTCTACTATAATAATACGTAATGCATTAGTATCTGTCGTTTTCCTATTAGAAAGGACTTCCAAACATATATGAAATCCCCACCCCATAAAATGGTTCGATTTGTAAGGAGAAAGGGTCTAATAAGTTGCAGTATGTGAACCCTGGCGCTTTCTGTTGAGGCATAAATGTTTATAAATCTGTAAGGTAACTGATACCAGAGAAGATCCAATATTAGAACTCTACCAGGGACTAATTCTACAGTCTTTGCAAAGTGAAATTAGAAGATGTAAACAGTAACCAACACCAGAACAAAGTTCTTGACCTACGGACCAATAAGAGGGTCCTATACTCCAGTCTCTGGAGGTTAGTGCGAGTTCCCCTGTGGTATATAACCTAATGTCTTGCAAAAAATATACGTCATAGGCTAAACCATGTAGGGCTGAAAAGGTAGCAAGACGCTTATATCTGGACCTGATACTATTCACATTTAAACTAGCCAAACGTATAACTGACATAAATGAAGAAAATAAAACAAACCATTGCCAAAAAAAACCCTTCATTTCTTTTTTCTAATTCTTGCAGCTTTCTTCTTTGAAGTAGTTCCAACAATATCAGCTAATATGGGGGCAGCCAAAGGGGGGGGGTCAAAGAGGAGTGTCCCAACTCCTCTTCTTCCTCTTCCATAGCGTCTCCCCAACTTTGTAACTGCTCATATGGATTGGATGTTGGGATAAAGGAAGAAATAACAGGGTCGACTTGCTTAGTGGAGCGAAGTCTACGGGCTACTGGAGAAGAGGATTCCAAATTATCCTCTGAGTCTGCCGCTTGGTCTCCTGTAGACGATAGTAAAACTTTATCTGAAACTGTGGCCAACCCATTAGTCGTGGAAGGCTCTGTTGTTTCAGAATACCAAGTGGTGTGAAAGACTCCGTGGTCTCAGGAGTACTAAGAGTCCTAAGGGGGGGCAGAGGTTTCAGAGAGATCTGGAACAGATATGGGAGCAGAATGTTTAGGTAAGTCAAGTATAGTAGAACACTTAGAGGGATGAGACTTAACATGACTGTTATCAGGCTGTAAAGGTGTTTGGGCAAATTGTGTCTTGGTAGAAGAGGACTTAGCTATGTAGGTATCATGCTCTACATAATCTGAAGTATTATGAGCTGCCCAAGGGCAATGTACAAAAGCGTGTGACGTATCACCGCAAAGATTACAGGAAGGAGGTGTAGTACAAGCTAAAGCAGTATGACCTATCATACCACAAGAAGTACATTTCAATTGAGTACAGTCTGAACTCAAATGTGACAAATCTCCACATCTATAGCAAGAACGAGGTTGCTCTGGGTAAACAAAATTCCGATCCCTACCTAAGTAGAAACAATTAGGCAAGTGCTGTATTCCAGATTCAGTAATTTTAAGCTGAACATTAAACTTCCATCCCCCGTCCAAAACCATTGTCATCAATTATTGCATGTGGGTGACCCATAACAGTGCAACGCTGTTCCAACCAATACAAGATATCTAGCACATTAACACCTTAATTCCTAAAAAGAACAGTAACAATTTTGGCAGTTGGTTTAGTAATAGGAACTACTATAAAATATTTCCAGACAGAATCAGTCCGGGCAGTATAATAGGCTGACCAAAATTTATCCAACAGAGTGGCTGAGCGAAAAGAAACATCAAAATTATAGTCACCTGAGGAGTGTATTAAGGCATACACCTCTGATGGCCTGAGACCTAATGAGTCAATAATGAGGGCTTTCCCTACAAAGTTCCTATCAGGGGGGAGATCCATACCCCCTTTGTAATGGATACGAGCCAAAAATCTTTTTCTCATTGGCACCTCTGTTGTTTTAAATAAGGAAGCATAGCTAGCTGGCTTAACAGTAGCAGAGGCAGTATCAGAAGCAGTCAGCGTTGCAGCGACAGATTTGGCATTCACTTCCCCCTGGTTTAAGTACTGACCTTTAGGATGGTTTAAATGTCCAGAAATAGCAGTGTGGTCCATAAGAATGGTCGCTTTAGCAGCAGGTGAAAGGTTGGGAGACTCCATAGACTGCTCCATCGGCATTGTGCTTTCGGTTCTCGAGGGTGAAGGCGGAAGTGACGTAATCTTTCGGTCCGCCTGCAAAAAATGGTCCTCCGATTCTCTAGCATTGCACAAATGTTCCATTTGTATCGCGGAGCCAGGTAAAGGCAAATTCGGGTCTGGGATCCAGGTCGAATGATTTTTGATCCATCCTGCATTTTCCAAAGCCAAATCTGGAGACCAAGTAGAAAATCTCACCGAGAAAGGAAAAGAGTCCTCCATTTGTGAGCTTCTGAGTGTGTCGTCGGCCGTTTCCATGGGGTCGGTTATAGCTTGTGCACTGCTTTTTTTCACCGACACTGAAGAAACCAACTGTCCAGATTCAGGTCTTTTTCGTTTTTTCTCTTCTTCCGGTAGAGAAATTAATTTTGTAAGTGCCGCCTCACGACAACCATCCTCTGCATCCGACAGTGCCTGACTTGTAAGAGAACTATCCCGGTCGATGTCTACAGCTTTGCAGACTTCCAAAACTTCCATAACTGCAGGAGGAGCAGTATCCATGCTGGTAAGAGAGCTGTCTAGTTGTTCCACATTGTCCGTTGCTCCTGCTGTCTCTGGTGACTGAGGCATACTGGACAGGGTCCAGATGTCTCATGGGAAGGATCCCCCACTCTGCAAAGAGTAGGGGAATTTCCCTGGTGTCCTGACCAAATTTCCCTCATTCACTAAAAAAATACCACCAACAGCTTAATCTGGTTCAAGGTCAGTTGGCATTCATCTGTATCCCCGGTCGTGCCTGAAAATAGGCAAGATTTGTCTAGTGCACTTACCCTGTCAACAAAACTAAATGAATAAATAAAAATCTGCAAGCCCTGATTCCCCTTTTATAAACAGAGGACTGGCTTTGTTTTTTGGACATGAAGGGTGCATACCTTTATATAAAGATCAGGATGTCCCACAGACAATACCTCTGCTTTATGATGGAGGGCAGGCACTATCAGTTCAAAGTATTGCCCTTTGGCTTGTCCTCTGTGCCATGGATCTTTACAGCATGTTTGGCAGTAGTTGCAGCAGCCCTTCACAGGGAAGGCTTGTATGTTTTACCTTATCTGGACAACTGGCTCCTGATGGCCTTCTGCAAGGAAGCTCTGTTTCACACACTGTCCCGAACTCATCAGTTGTTCGATGACTTGAGGATCATGGTGAATGTGGCAAAGTCTGTGGTGACTCCATACCAACGACTGCAGTACATAGGGGCAGTCTTGGACACAGAAAAGAGATGTACCTTCCTGGCCCAGGACAGGGTGGACACTCTCTTGATGACTCGGGTACACTTGTTGCATAGGGCATGCATGAACAATGTTGCATCTTGTGAGTCTCATTGCTGTGGCCATAGTGACTGTGCCACTAGTCCGACTTCATATGCGATAGCCACAGTGGACACCTGGGGTCCAGTGGGATCAGATGACGAATGAGTAGGAACAGATGGTTCTCATCATGTCTCTACTGCACAGAGCATTGTTATAGTGTATGGACTATGAGAATCTACTGAAAGGTGTTTCATTTCTTGTACTAGCTCCTGTACAGATCCTCACCATTAATGCCTCAGCTGGGGTACTCATCTCCTCCCTTACCAGACGCAAGGGCTATGGATCAAGGTGGAAGCTGAGCCACATATAAATGCCCTGGATATGTGAACTGTCTTGTATAGCCTCCAGGCTAATTATCTCTACCCTGGTCCTCTGCTAATCCAGACAGACAATGCCAGTATGATGCATTACATCAACAAGCAAGGGGGCACTCATTCTATTCCTTGTGCAGAGAAGCAGTGAGAGTATGGTACTGAGCTCTGTCTCACAACCTTCGGCTGTCGGCCATGTTTCTTCCAGGTCTCCAAAACGTCTTGGCAGACAAGTTAAGAAGATCCCATTCGGTGGTTCATGAATTGGAACTGGTGACCTCCATGGTAAATGACCGCTCTGCAAGATGAGGTCATCCAGAGTTGGACCTTTTAGCATCCCCACAAAACACAAAACTGCCGCATTTCTGCTGGCTGACTCCAGGGCCTGGAGTTTTTTGGCGAGGTGTATTATCCCTCTCTTGGAAAGGGAAATTCTTGTTCCTAGGGACGTGGATATGATGTTCTATCCACACTTTATTTAGGCAGTGTTTCTTTCCCTTTAAGACTCCACCGGAATGTCTTCAGGCCGGCTCCTCCCACCCACCCGGATGGTAACTCCCCTAGCACCACCCGTGATATTAGATCTCCTTTCATCTGGAAGGAGAAAGTTCCCTCCTTATCGCTCTCGCGCTGAGTATGCCCTTTGCTTATTAAAACTTTGAATTGTTTCAAAAAACATTTATCTTCACTCGACTCCTTGCATCCAGCATGGACCACACGAACTTGGCGCCGGGATTTAAGAAATGTGCCTGCGGGCAGAAAATGTCTCAGATGGATCCGCATGCTATGTGCGTCTACTGCCTGGGCCATGAGCATGATCCCCAGGCTTGCGACCTGTGCTGCACTCTTCACCCATCCACCTTAGAGGATTGGCATGCCTGCCTCCTGTTGAGTTGTCTGGATGACTGAGATCCACCCGATAATACCAGGGACTCCCTTCGGGTGGTCTCCGTGGCTGTGGGGTCTGCCAAACTCATAGCTTTTGAGGAAGCTGCGGCCCAGGCTGCAGCTCAAGCTTCCTCGACTTCGGCCTTTTTGCCACTCTCTTTGGGTGCTTCCTTCATGGGGGTGTTAAGGGATTTGTGCCAGGCCCTTCCTACCCATGGGCAGGGTCCCTCAGGTACCAAGTCTAAATCTAAGTGTAAAAAAGAGAGAAAAGAAGTCCTGTCGACAGTCGTGGGATCGTGAGCGCTCTCGGGCCTCTGATTCCCACACTTCTCTGGAGGTTCTGACTTCAGTTGATTCCTTGACCCAGGACGCTGTCCCCACGGTCTCCTTGTTGGGCGAGTTGGTCGAGACACAGGTCGATCTTCCGGCCAAGATTTTTCTCAAGCCAGTGACCTGTTGTCACCAGAAGAGGCCGACACCTCCTTATCTAGGACCCTGGTCCTACCGCTTACCTCTCAAGGAAGGACAGACCAGTCCACTGATCCATCGCCTCTCGCTCAGAATCTTCCAGACCCGGAGGAGGCATGGTTCTTGCCAGCCCCCTCTGAGGCCTGCCGTTGGCCCTGACGATCAAGGTCACGGTCCCAGTCCCATTGTCCTGAGTCGAACAGCCTGCGTTAGCACTGACGCGCGCATTCCCAACATTCAGGCAAGTGGCACTGCCACTATTCTTTATCCTCCTCGTCCTCTTTAGGTGAGGAGAGGCTCTGGCGCAAGTTGTGTTGGCGCTACGAGGACTTGATGTGGCAGTAACTCATGTTCACTGTACTGAAGCCTGTGCCAGCTTCAACCTTGGCCATTATATGGCTTTCAGCGCAGGGATCCGTAGCCTTCTCTGCCTCAGCAGGAGCCGACCTGTCAGGTTCCAGCTCGGCCTCCCCTGGCCTCTCAACCGATTTCTGGTGAAGTCGCCTCCAAAACAGCCTAAGTCCGGCCCTCCAACTAGGGAGGCCCACCTGGCACTGGGTCTTCCCAATCGCTGTTGGTCATCACATTCTAACTGACCTCTTGCTAGTCAGCAGGGACTCTGGCAGTTGACCTTTGAGTCGGCTGAGGATTTGTCGGCAGAGCAAGGCCCCACTTCCTTTATGGGTCTTCTCCGCCTCATCTTGGAGTCCATGGGTCTCCCAGTGGTGCTGTTCAGATGCAGGCGTGGCACCTGCTTACCGAGATCCTTGACCAATGTGACTCCCTTGGGGAGGCCTTCCTGGTTGCGGAGGCCATTCTTGGCCCTGCATTGGAGCTGTGGCAGCGTCCGGCCTCTTGTCCTACACCCTCGGCCCGGATGGCTGCCAAGTATCTGGTCCTTACTGGTTCCCTTTCGGGATTCACAGAGCACCCCTTGGCAAGAGGTCGACAATTCCCATAGCCCGATGTCCCGGGCTACCAAATCTCTGACCTGGACAAGCATTAACACGGGCTACCAGTTGCCCACGGATAACCACATTTTAAATATTGCAGTCCCCCCCTCTGTAATCATCCCTGACCAAGTATCTCCGACAGATAGGAGAAGGGTCAGCCTGATGCATGTAGTACATAGATGTCAGCTGTTAACCCCTTCACCCACCCACACTGCCTAAACTGCTCTCTGACTGGATACTTTTTTTCTGTGTGCCTGCGCCCCTGGTTTTGGCGCCGTACATCAAGTGGCTGAGTGCAGGATCTGACGGTCGGTTGTTCCATCGGTGAGTGCCGTTCCTTTCGTGTTGTACAACTTGTCTGTATAGGTCAAATCTGAAATAGGAGCCAGGGCTGGGCTGATGCACCAGCGGCGTAGCACTGCACTTGAGGTCAAGACAAGTGATGGAGGAGCCTAGAGTGAAGTCGGAGAAAGAGTAGAACTACAAGCTGCAGCATGGACCTTGAGCGGTCGGGTCCATTGGAGCGTGTGTGCAAAGTGAAGCAGCCCAGCCCACAGTAGCAGTGCAGAAATCCAGGGAAAGCTGGTCGGGAGGAGACAATTCATGGATGCTGCTGCGAGTGAGGTAAGTTTTGGGGGAGACACGCAGCACACCCTAACCAAAATCTTGTGGTCATTGAATTTCAGAGAATTAGTAAGAACTCCTACTGTGCCTGAACAATCGCCACATTGTTGCTTGATGTTCGTCAAGCAGTTTAACTTCAAAAGGCAGTGAATAGTGTGGGCTAGGTGTTGGAACAGAGGCCCATTATGTTTTCATTTTTCATCCATGCATGGGTGTATTAAACTGCAGTTCATAGACAGTATCGGGGACTTCTGAATTGGAAGACGTTTTAAATTGTGTGTCTTTGTTTTAAACTGTTTAGTTAAATTTGGTTGTTTGTTGGTTATTTAATTAAAATAATTTGGTTAAAGCAGCCCCCCCAATACAGAAAGCTAATTCACCACGTAAAATTATTTAATTGGCATATGTGATCAAAGTATAGAAGCAATAACAAAAATCACGGCCCAAGGAGTTTCTTCAGAGCTCCTTATTCTGGGTGACTTCAACCTAAACTGGCCCAGGACCCAAACAACACCTTCATGGCACTGACCCAAGAAGCAAACCTGGTAAAGGTCATCTCAGAACCGACCAGACTTAACTACAAATTGGGGAATCATACTACCCTCGACTGGGCTCTGGTGTCCAATCCTACCAACATACAGAAAGCCGGCATAATGGCGGACTCCTTAAGTGACCACTCCCCCATATTCTGCATCTGGAAGAACAGAGCACCCAAGATCCAACCCAGAATACTCACTGCTCAGGACTACACCAACTTCTCAGCAGTGCAGTTTAATGACTACCTACACAGACTGGACTGGAGCCCAATTGTTCTCCTCCCCACCTTGGCTGAGGCTCTGGAGCATTTCCATAATGCAGTATGTACAGCAGCTAACCTCTTCGCCCCTTTGAAAAAACGTAGAACAAAAGGAAGCTGCTACAAGTGGATCTCTCCATCCTTAAAAACCCTTATGGTCAGTCGAGACAAGGCCTGGAAGAAGTTCAGGCTGTCCTCCCTTCCTGCCGACTTTGTGTCATACAAAGTCCTAAGAAACAAATGCAAGAGAGCCATCAAACTTGCGAAAAGGGAGTATGTCACTCATCTATAAAAAAAACAACTTGAGTAACCCTAAACAATTCTGGTATCACGTCAACAACCTGATCAGGGGTAATATTAAGACTGAACCCGGCCCCATTGAGGTCAGTGGTCAGCCAGTGAGCGACTCCCTTGAAATTGCTACTGCCCTCAACAATCACTTCACAAACCTCGATGCCTACAAGGTCGGCCTGTCGTCGCCAGCCTCGGCTCCCAATGTAATTGAGCATACTCGCCTAGACCGTCCCTCCTTCCATGTAAGACTGGTAAAGAGAAAAGAGGTCCAAACCCTCCTGAGGGCTCTGAAAGACAGTGGCTCAGGAGGACCTGATGTGATAAACCCTCGGCTACTTAAGGCTGGAGCCCCATCCCTCTCCAAACCCCTGACCTGGCTCATAAACAGATCCCTACTTGAAAGGACTGTTCTGGACCAGTGGAAGCAGGCCAATGAGATCCCAATCCACAAGGGTGGCTCCAGGGCAAACATAAGCAATTACAGGCCTATTTCCCTGTTCAGTACACTCGCCAAAGCTACAAGAAAGGTTAGTTTATGGCCAACTCCGTGACTACCTGGAGTCTCATCAGCTACTAGCCCTTTCACAGCATGGTTTTAGAACTAACCATGGGACTAACACAGCACTAATCCATTTCTCGAATGACGTGCTCAGAGCAATGGATAATAGGACACCCACTGGAGCCGTCTTTATAGACCTGTCGCCAAGGCATTTGACCTTGTAGATCACAAACTCCTGCTACTAAAACTGGAGAAAATTGGCCTGGACCCCCTCGCCCTCAAATGGTTTGGGAGTTCCCTATCGGACCGATCCCATAGAGTCATCTGGAAGGGTGCCACATCGGGTCCAATACCCCTAACAGAAGGAGTACCACTGGGCTCGATTCTGGGCCCACTCCTTTTCTCCATATTTACTAACGACCTAAACCTCCACTGTGGGGGTAGCTCGGTCATTCAGTACACGGATGACACCGTCCTCTACCGATCCCTGGGCGACACAGCAGCTCTTGGTCCCCTTCTACAGGCTGACCTCGCATCTCTCGAGGCCTGGCTGAGAGCAAATAGAATGATCCTAAATGCAGGCAAAACTAAGCAATGCTACTCGGACACAAAGCCCTTGGACATGACGAGTCAAAAGCTCTGCATCTCACCGCTCTCTCGGGAAGTGTCATCGAGGTTGTGCCCTCCTTAAAATACTTAGGACTAACATTGGACCATTGTCTTACCTTCAAGTCCCACATGGATCAGGTTACCAAGACCATACACCGTAAACTTGGTACCCTGTACCGATTAAAGGACCAGCTCATCTCCAAGGCCAGGACCTCAATTGCCACAGGTGTCCTTCTCTTCCCCACCCTGACTTACGCTGCCCCGATCATTCAGGGCATGGCCAAGCAGGAGGTCACCAGGATGCAAATCCTGTATAACAAGGTGGCCCGGTTTGCTACCCAGGACCACTCGCGAAGTCACCATTGTGACACACATGCCCAGATACGTTGGCCCTCTCTGACCGCCCGTCTTTATTACCCCCTGCTCTGCTTGACCTTCAAGATACTCAGCCCCTTTGCTCCACCCAGCATAGTTGGTACTATTGCAATCAAGCATAACCCCATGAGTCTACGGACATCAGGTCGAATACTGCTTGAAGTTCCCAGAGTCGGGACTAACACTGGTGGCAGGTCGATCTGCTACTCAGCCCCCTAACTGTGGAACAAACTCCCTCCCCCAGTGCAGGAAGCCTCCTCACTGATGAATTTCTGCACCAGACGTAAAGCCCATATGACTGATGCTAGCACTTGCCATTGCCACAGCTCATGAGCACTCCCCCCACCCCCACTTGCTTCTATCCTCCTAATAATCTTATCCTCCATGCACCTCATCAGGTTCCACGGTGCTTCTCTCTACATATCGTCCCTCAGCTAACTTTCCACTGAACTATGCCAGCCGAAAACAATGAGCTCATCATGTAAAATTACCTTTCTTCCGCACCAATTGTTAAATCTATTGCCAACCTATTTGTAGGGACTGTAGCATGTTGATAACCATGGCTGTAACCTGCATACTCACCTGAATCTACTCTGTAACCCAAGTCTTTCTCTGTATGAAAATATGTACTGTTATCCCAGGTCGCACATGAAAAAGGGACCCTCGGGGCTCAGTGGGCCTATCCGGTCACCAAATTTTATAAATAAAATAAATAAAGTAGTGCTTAAAACTCCAAGGGCAATTGCTTCTGGCCTTTAAATATTCACATGTAAATAAATGTCAGTCTACAGCTGTGTCAGCGGGCTGGGCAGTCTAGTGTCATAAGTAGCTGAAATCCCTAATTGGTCAAAAAGTAATTTATTTTCAAGTGCAGATGCTTTTCTCTAAACAGTTGCACGTTTTCTGAATTGTATTTATTTTTTATTAAAAGTAAATGCTGAAATGTTTCTTCTGTAATGTATTGGCATCTAATTGTTTGGATTGGGGAGTGGGGTATGAATGCTCCTGCTTCCCTGCATGCAGCATTGTCTGCTGTAGTAAAGCTGGAATGTGTGACAGTTTGGGGGTACTATCTCTTATAATGTGGAATACATAATCAAACACAGATATAGAAGGAGAAGCTCAAAACACTGTGGAAACAACACAAATGCTTTTATGTGTAAAGTTTAGTTATGCCTCTTAGAATATTATGAATTTCTGATCATGAATGTTTTTAAATAAGATGGATTTATCTCTTTTTAAATTCTGCTTGGCTCATAGTTTTTTTTCCTCAGTCTTGCATCAGTGCGTCCAGATGGCCAGCGGATGTTTTTTAAACATGCATTGAGCACTTTTAATGGACGGCGAATAATCAAGTGCAGGATTGTCCCTCCCAGTTAAGTATTTGCAATTTACCATGAAATATCACCTTCCGATGACAGACTACCACTCAAAACACTGCAACTACCATTTTTTGGTAAGGCCAGTTGTTGTTGGGCAAGTATGTAATTTTGAAATTTGTCAACCCCTGCCCTTGGCTGAGGGTCTGGTGGCCAACTCTTTGTTTCAGTGCACATGCAATGTATGAGACGTTGATAGGCCTTCTGACAAGGAGTCCAAGAAACTTGACCACATGGCCAAAAGGTCTGTGCTGCCTCCTCCCTCGGCCTTTGGGAAGTGTGTTCAGCCCTTTTAATGGCCCATGTCACCCATACCCTTCTGGGCACGCTTGATGAGGTGCTTCCTCATCTCCCGGCAGACTTACAGACCACAGTCAAGCAGGCCTGGGATCAAGGCCAAGTGGTGGCTAAGCAGCAGCTACAGACTGCCATGGACATTGGTGACTCTTGCGCTAGGTCTGTGGTGGCCATGGTTGCCATGCGCCGCAGGGCGTGGCTGTGGATCTCCACCTTTGCAGCAGATACCCAGCACAAGCTGGTGGATGTTCCCTTCTTGGGCACTGACTTGTTCTGGCCTGGGGTCGAGGGGCACCTCATCTGCATTGAAATTTTCAGTGCCACCTTGGACTCAATAACTTCCACCCAGAGGGATCCCAAGAGCTTCAAACAACAGAAGAAGAAGAAGCCCTTTTGACCCCTCTCTGCCCCTGTGGTCAAACCGGCCCAGCCTCAGGCTGGGCAGCAGGCTCAGGCCTAGCAACCATGACAAGTCTGTGGCCACGGTTGTCCAAAAGCCAGGAGGCCGAGGCTCCAGCAGCCCCTCAGCTGGTCCCTCCTCTGCCTCCAAGCCTGTACAGTGACGAGATAAGGGGTGTCTCCCTTATGCCCATCCTGTCTCCCTTGGGTCCTCCTGTGGGGAGCCGGCTCTGCCACTTCCTTTCTGCCTGGTCCACTGTCACCACGGATAGGTGGGTCCTCGAAGTGGTTGGTCAGTTTCTGCCTCTGGAATTCGAGGGTTACCCGCCCTGCCAAGCCCGTGCCTTTTGGGACGACATTGCACAGCTCCTCTGAAGGGAGGTCATGGCTCCTGTCTCAGACTCTCCAGTACAACCAGGGTTTGTCTCCAGGTACTTCTTGGGGCCAGAATGGACAGGGGGATGGTGCTCCATCTTAGATCTGCATAACCTGAACAAGTTTCTCAGGCTGCGCACATTCAGGATGGTCACTCTGTCTCAGAGCATACCATCTCACAAGCAGAACATGTGGTTTTGCTCTGTAGATCTTCAGGACGCGTTCTTTCACATCCCAATCCATCCGTCCTGCTGCTGGTTCCTTTGGTTCCGCACAGAGGGGATCCTCTCTGAGTTCTAGGCCATGCCATTTGGCCTGTTGTTGGCTTCCAGGGTCTTCACCAAATGCATAGCAGTGGTAGCAGCTTACCTGAGGTGCCGAGGAGTTCAGGTATACCCCTACCTGGACACCTGGCTAATTGTGGGTCCCTTCAAAGTGGAGGTGGAGATGTCCAGGAATCTGGCACTCCAGACCGGCGTTTCTCTAGGCCTCATGATCAGTGAGGCCAAGTCGGAACTTGTGCCCTCGCAGGTGATTCAATCCATTGGGGCAGAGCTCGACTCTTGCAGAGCCAGGGCTCAGCTTCTGACAAACAGGGCGGGTGCTCTCTCCTCCTTTGCCCAGGCAATTGCGCCCTGCTTGGGACTTCCTTCACCTCCTAGGATACATGGGAGCATGCAAAAGAGTGGCCGTTGGGCCCGTTGCAGAAAACGCTGTCTGCAGGAGGAGCTGGCCTGCCAGTGGTCTCTACGCAAGGGCCACTTCGACCATTCAGTCACTGTGACCCAGCTGATTTGGGATGCCCTCCATGGTGGTTAGTCCCAGAACATCTGCAGGAAGGTATCCCGTTTGTCCGCCCAGAACCGACGGTCATCCTGACAACCGATGCCTCCCTCATGGGCTGGGGTGCCCACCTGGGGGAACACAGAGCCCATGGGATCTGAACCCCCGAGGAGTCTCAGTGCCCCATCAACTTGCTGGAGCTCAGGCAGTTTGGCTGGCGCTGACTGCTTTTGCTTCACACGTGTGGGAACAGGTTGTTCAGTCCAGATGGACAACACCATGACCATGTACTACGTCACCAAACAGGGCCAGGATGTACTCCCTTCGTCTGTGCAGGGAAGCTCTGCATGTTTGGACTCTCGTGCACAACCTGGCAGCCGATCTCCTGGCCATACATGTGGCTGGTGTCTCCGGTCAGCTGGCAGACTGTCAGCCATGTCAGCGAGGCATCTCACAAGTGATCTCTCCACCCAGAGGTAGTACACAGCCTGTTCTTCCAGTGGGGCACCCCTCTGGTGGACCCGTTTGCCTCCAGGGAGAACACAAAGCTGAGGCTGCATGGTGCCGGCCCCCCTCAGCAGGGAATACTGCAGGAGGATGCCTTCTCCAGACCCTGGATCTCGGGCATTCTCTATGCCTTCTCTCTGTTTCCCCTTGATCCACAAGGTGTTACTCAAGGTGAGGGACAAGGAATGGATGATCCTGGTGGCTCCGGACTGGCCTCGCCAATTCTGGAACCCCAGTCTCCTCAGCCTCAGCTGCAGGCTCCCGAGTCATCTCCCTCTGTGCCCGGACCTACTCTCGTGCAGTCAGGGGAAGGTACTCCACCTGGACCTTCAGTCCCTGCACCTGATGGCCTGGTTCCTGAACGGCTAGTGTTCCAGGCTTTGGGTCTCTTTGAAGATGTCTTCAACATGGTGGAGGCTTCTCTGAAGGAGTTGACCTGAAAATTCTATGCCATCAAATGGAAGAGGTTCACCATTTGGTGCCAGGGCAAGGGGTTGGACCCCTTATCTTGTCCAGTGGCTAGTATTCTCAACCACTTTTGGTCCCTGTCTCAGTCGGGCTTTTGGTCGACGACCCTTAAGGTGCACCTGGCAGCCATCTCTGCCTACCGGGCGTGGGATGGTATGCAGTCGGTGGCACAGGAGAAGGTGGTCTGGTGCTTTTTTAAAGGCCTTGACCACATTTCCCCTCCAATGCATGAACCACCACCACCTTGGGACTTGTTGCTGGTATTGGCACAGCTCATGGGCAAACCATTTGAACCGATGCACAGGTGTGAAATGTCCCACCTGTTGTGGACGACCGCCTTCTTGGTGGCTATCACATCAGCCAGCAGGATCAGTGAACTCCAGCCACTCTCGGTGGAGTCTCCTTTCCTGGTCTTCCAAAAGGACAAGGTTTCCTTCTCCCCAACCTGAAGTTCCTCCTGAAGGTTATGTCTAATTTTCACTTTAAGCAGGTGATTAATCTCCCTGTGTGCTTCATCAGTCACACCTTGGAGGCCAAGCACAGGCTCCATACTTCGGACCTGTGGTGGATGTTCGCTTATTATAAGGCGCACACAGCTGGAGTTCAGGGAGAGGTTCACCACCTATTTGTCACCTACACTGAAGCCGCACCAGACAGACCAGCAGTTAAGCGGATGATTGGCAGGTGGACTGTATCCTGCATCGACCTCTGCTATAGGTTGGTGGATAGAGATCCTCCTGTAGGGCTCATTCCACCCGCCATACCGCTGCCTCAGTAGCTGCTTCCAGGGACGTCCCCATCCATGAAATCTTTTGGGCTACTATCTGAAATCAGCACACACCTTCATTTCCCACTACCATATTGACCTTGAGTCATGCCGGGATGCTGGCTTTGGGGCCTCAGTTCTCCAATCTCTGTTCCCTAAATAGGGGGGTGTGCACCCTTGTCCCTTCCTCCTGGAGAACTGCTAGGAGTCTGCCTAAAGTGTGGACAGAACATCATATCCACGTCCCTAGAAAAACAGGTTACTCACCTGTAACAGTAGTTCTAAGAATGGTATATGATGATCATCCACACTGACCCACCCGACCTCCCCTGGCAAGTGGCACTCGGGTTTTGCTTCCAGCGGGCAAGATCTGATGTCATGGCCGGCCCGCCGGCGCAGCAGTGGGATTTCAGCTTGTGACGCCGGCGACCCGGGTTTGGGAACGGACCCGGTTCGTCGGAGGGCCGGCCGAGGGGGAAAAGGATTGAGCGTCCGATGGGCAGCTCTCCTGCTCAGGGGGAGGTGCGGCAACATTCGGAGCTCTGGGGACTCTGGCGGAGGCCGGGAGAACCCAAGGCTGCCGACGCTCAAACGGGGAGGGAGGCGGGCGGATGCTGGCGCTATTGCACGTCCCCGCCTCCTCGGGGGTGGGATAATGGGAGGGAACAAAATCCCACGCCTTGCGTCTCGGTGACGCTCTGCCCCAGGAAAGCCCTGATTGGCCACCGGAGCCGTTCCCCCAACCAGTCACAGTTCCGCGGTCCGATATAGGGGGTCGGAACCGCGGCCCCACTCTCTGGGGGGTAAGCCAGGGATGACCGGGGGAGATGGCTATATCCGGTGGCCGGGGCTCCAGGGGTCCGTGACCAGAGTTGATGGTCGACGAGAGGCGTGGGGGAAAAAATAGGAAAATTTAAAAAAAAAAAAAAAAAAGATCTGATGTCACGGAGTGGTGCTAGAGGAGTTACCACCCAGGTGGTTGGGAGGAGCCAGCTTGAAGACATTCCGGTCGCATCTTAAAGGGAAAGGAACACTGCCTAAAGTGTGGATGAACATCATATACCACTTCTAGAACTACTGTTACAGGTAAGTAACCTGTTAATTAATTTCTCCCCATTCCTCTAATACAAAGGGTTCTGCTCAAGTTACGGGTGGAGAGTTCCACTCTTATCTTCATTGCTCCATTCTGGAGCATCCTGTTCTTCTTCCTCTTGTCAGGATCTGCTGTCACAGGGCAAGGGGTCCCTGTTCTATCTGATCTGAAATCTCCTATACCTGCATGTATGGCTCTTGAAAACATAGCCATTGCACATTTTGGGATATCCCTTGAGGTTGCTGATGTCCTGCTTGCGGCTTGGAAGCCTTCTACCCACACATACTCTGTGTCTAAACAATGCCTGTCCAAAATGGTTGGCTCGTTGCATTACATTTTGTTGTGTGAAGTTACGGTAAGGAACTTCCTGGTGCTATTCTTGGTCATTCCACAAGGGGTGTGGCCAAGTCTGTTTATTTCAGAAATGTCATTGCTGCTGACGTGCTGCAGCCACATGGAGCACAGTTCAGACTTTCACTAAATATTACAGTCTGGGCATCGTCTCTCGTAGATGTGCTTGCTGTACTGTAGGGTCCTCTGTCCTGGTCACATATCGCACCGTACCACCTTCCCAACTGTTCTGTACTGCTTGGTAGTCATTTCAAAGGTGTGGCCTAATGGAGGAGATATCCTCCATGAACATAGAAAAGTTCTGTAAGAACTTACCGTAACAGTAGATCTTCGAGAGAGGCTCTCCTCCATTTGGCCATGCTGTACCCTCCCTCCCCCCTTTTGGTATCCTGAAGGTTATATCAGATGCTGTGCCTAAAAACCTTACTGGATGTGTCCTGTCTCTTGTCTCTCCTTGTTTGCCTGGCACTGGTCTAATCTCCTGGTTCCTCATGGTTAATGCCCTCCGAGGCTAATCTCTGACTAGGCAAAAAATGTCCGGGTTGTCAGTCAGATTTAGAACCTAATGCATGGAAACAATTGTTAAATACTGTGTATGCATGATGTGTGTGATTTATATTATTTATTTTTTTAATTTTAGAAAAAACTTGAACAGTTGCTCCTGAAGTACCCTCCAGAGGAAGTAGAGTCACGGCGCTGGCAGAAGATAGCTGATGAACTGGGCAACAGGACTGCAAAACAGGTTAGGTAGCACTGCAGTTCTCTCTCTCTCTCTCCCCTGCCTGTGGTATCCAGCGTACTAGAGCACATGCTACAAAATCAAATTGTTCAGCTTTCTAAAGAAAACCTCATTGCCTGACAAATACCAGTCAGGTTTTAGAACAGGCCACAGTACAGTCATCGCTGTTACCGGGGTACTGTCTGACATTAGTTTGCCCATAGCTGGAGGAAGATACATTGGCACCATCTTCATCAACTGCCTCCAACACAGTGGGCCACAGAATAATAGTGACCAGATCAGATGAGCTGCACATGAGCTCTGAGGTCGGCAGTTATCTTAACTAACCTCAAGCGTTGAGATACATGAGTAACTGGGGAAATGGCAGGGAATTCTGGAATAACATTAAATCCCTCACCGGCAAAGAACACAGAGCTCCGCCACATCTAATAGTTACCACCTCTGGCCCATTACAGTAACCTGTCAACCTGGCCAATGCCTTTAATAACGCCTTCACTGACAGCTCTGCTCCCCCCCCCCAAATTTCTCCATACCCCGCCAGTTACTGACTTCATCTACCCTAACCCTCCTACCTCACTTAAACCAGGCCAACCACTGCTCTACTTTTGGAAAATTGCTAGGGCCCAGACTATTAAATAATGTCAGAGAAACTCCGGGTCGGGAGTGACTCCTTAGACATGAAGCTAATAGCACTGGCATTGGATGAGCTTTCCTCTCCCCTGACCATACTTTTCAACATCTCCCTGAGCACTAGAATCTTCCCAGATAGGTGGAAGACTGCCCTGGTCACCCCGGTGTATAAAAATGGGGACAGAACCAACCTGGGAAACTACCGGCCAATCTCAATACTACCATAACTCTCTAAACACTAGAAAGGGCAGTCCCGGCCAGCTGTCCGAATACTTAAACAAGTACAACCTGCTTTGCACACAACAACATGGGTTTCGTACAGGCCACAGCACCATCACAGCGTTAATCGACTTCACTACTCACATTTACGAAGCCCTTGATTCTGGAAAAACAATGGGGTCTATATTTATTGACCTCACAAAAGCCTTTGACACCATTAACAACCAAATCCTGCTCAGACACCTTAGGACCCTGGGACTGTCAGTAGATACCACCTCCTGGCTAAACAGCTACCTTTCACGCAGGACACAGTGTGTGAGGATAGGGGGTGTAACCTCCGATCTCAAAAAGGTAACCCTTGGGGTTTCCCAAGGCTCTGTCTTAGGGCCACTTCTCTTCTGCCTCTTTGTTAACTCACTCGCCAGTGCCTGTCCTGCAAAAATGCTGCCCTGTGTGGACCTTCAGCAAAGCGTTACCATGCTTGAGAACTGGTTCACTCAAAACAGACTCCTATTAAACTACTGTAAGCCCCCCACCCCTGCCTTTTTGCAAACGACAGGTGGTATGCTGTTTGAATCTGACAGCAGTACCAGGTAGGGACTGGGTTCGGGGAGGAATAGGTTACTCGGCACAAGGGCTAGGTTTGGCTTTGCACAGGGGCACCCAAGTAATTCCGAACACAGGAAGCAATAACTTAAGGTCCAGTACCAGGAATGGGATTCTAAAGTGTGGCTTTATTCATATCTAAGCAGAACAAACAAAGCATAGACGGACCCTCACAGGGCTACACTTCTGGTAATGCAGATTAAAAAGAATCAGAAACACTTCAGCCCTCCGAGTCTGAACCCACCGGGCATACAGCCTGGACTTGCATGCTGCTTTGGGTACACAGCCCAAACTTGTACACTATCTGGGATTCCCAGGCTCGGCTCCTTGACGGCCATTCGGACACCTTCCATATGTCATGGAAACATTTTCTGGTGGCTCCCTATACCACCAAAGAGCACCTAATCTCTATCAGGGAAACTTCCTTTTAATCCCACGTCTGGGTACTTTCCTCAGGCACTGGCCAAGTACCTGCGAGAAAGTAAAGGTGCCACAGAGCAAATCCGTAGAGGTGAATTTGGTTACAACTGATGGGGGGGTCTCCCACCTCTCGCTTCCACAATTCATACCCGGCCATTCCTCGGGACATTAAACATCTCTTTCTGTAAAGCTTGGCAATATAGATTAAAGGGTAAATGTATGTCACATTTCCTCAACTTGTCTTGCTTTCCCATTGTGCTGGACTTGAACATACTTTTACTTGGTTTAGCCCATTGCTCTAGGCCTCCCACTGATTTAGCAGTCCAATCCCCACTTTACTTTACTCTTGATGCTGGATTTGAACATACTTTTACTTGGCTTAGCCCATTGCTCTAGGCCTCCCACTAATTTAGCAGTCCAATCCCCCACTTTACTTTACTCATTGTGCTGGACTTGAACCTACTTGAATTAACTGCAATGTCTATTACACTAGACCTCCTACAAATTTAGTCCAATCCCCACTTTCCAACAGTTCAGGTGAAAACATAGGCCCTCTGTCAGAGCTAACTCACACTTTGGTTGCAGGTGCCCCACAGGCGATTCCTCACAGGAATTTCTATCCCACAGATTCTGGTGCTGCAGCACAACTTGAAATAAGGCAGCTTCTTCCTTAACCGGAACCAGGAGGGTTGCCCCTGGAAGACAGGCAAAACCCTTCCAACCCCATCCCCTCAGGGATGGGGCACATGGACCAATAACAGCGGTCCCCACCACTTCACAAACAGCTTACTGTGTTTCTCTTTTGGTGGAAACACACAGCTCCCCTTACAGTAGCTCTATGACAGAGCCTAAGACTCAAAGAGCCTGTCCACAGACTGCTGTGCTGCTCCTCTCTTCAAGACTGCACACTGACTCTGTTCAAATTCCCCAACATTCTATCCTAACTTCCAACTTCAGATTCCAGTGTGGCTCATGCAGCTGCGAAAGTTCTGTGGTGATGTCATCCCTCAGTCTCAGCCGAGACTGAGAACAGAGTGAGACAGTGTGAAATTCATTTAACTGGAGTTTCACAAGCTGCCTTCCCTGCCTACCAATAGGTCTTACTGGGATTCTAGTAACCCTGGGTAACGGGGGTTACACTACAAAAAAACAAAAAGTATGCACCTAACCCTGCCACAAGCCAAAAGGCATGATGAACACCTGACTATCTGTAGCCAAAAAGAGGAGGGCATTGAACAAGTCTCCTCCTTTAAATATCTCGGGGTGCATATTGATGACACCTTATCCTTCGTACACCATATTGACCATGTTGTCAAAACAGCCAATATTAAACTAGGAATCCTCTATAGGCATAGGCAAGCCATGAACCCTGAAGCTCTTAACCTGGTCACCAGAAGCTCCATCCTGTCAGTCGTTGACTATGCCCTCGTCATTTACAGTGCTGCCTCAGACACTGCCTTAAAAAGGGTTAAAGTACTGATGAACAAGGCTTGCCGCCTGGTCCTGGGGGCAAAGCACCAGACTCATACCTTCACCCTCTACACCTCCAGTGGTTGGCTCCCCTTATACCTTAGGGCTAAATATCAGGCTTGCCTAATTGGCAAAAAAAGCCCTCCTTGGACTCACCCCCCACCTCTCTGTTCCAGCACTCCTCTCCACTAAAGTCACTAGGATCTCGACTAAGGGTGTGCTCTATGTCCCCCTTAAAAGAACCTGCCTCACAGAACGCTCACTCTCCTACCGTGGACCCACCTGGTTTAATGAACTTCCTATTACCACCTAGGAGTACACAAAAATTGCACCCTTTAAAAGAGAACTGAAAACCCTCCTCGCCCAAGTGTCCCTCTGTGACTGCAGCTAGCAAATACCTATGGCCAGTCACCTTCATAACTAACCCACCCCCTTGCCTACACCCCCTTCCTTCCTTCCTCCCCCTCCCACTCCATTCCCTCCACCCCCCTTCTCTGACAAAACCCGATGGTGGCTACCCACTACCTCCCTACCTTTTCTTATGTCTCCCTCCTCATTTTGTGACTAAGCCACCTTAGGCTGCTCCCGACATACCCTGAGCATTCATTTGCAAGACTCCCTTCCCCGGTTTATTGATACCAGCTCACTATGTTGAAAAGCTTCCTATCCTATAGTAATACTGCTGACACTGTAAACAGCCTATTCAGTCACTACCCATTCAGCATGTAACCTCTTGCTATCCTTGAATGTTGAGGAATCTGTTTTTGAATGTTATGTAACCTGTCTTGTATATTTTGTTTCTTGTCCACTCGACATGGCACCTTTGTAAAAGAGCCTTCTGGCTCAAAGGTGTTAATCCGCAATCTAAATAAATAAATAAAAACACTGTCCGACCCCTTCCAAGTCACTGAAAGTATACCACAAGTCTCAGTACTTGGCTCCTTACTGTTTTCTTCATACTGAACAGACCTAGGTCGGGTGGTGGGGGGGCATACTACTAGCTGTATGCAGATGATAGTGTCTGTGCCTCTGTAGACAACCTTCCAGCTGTGCAGACTGCTCTCCAAAAGGGATTTCATGACCTGCAAGCCTGTCTTCTCGATTCAAAACCGTCTTTAATTGTGGGAAAGACCAAAGCTATGGTATGTGGTTCTACCCCACAACTGAAGAGCTCTGGTTATTGCTACCACAGATGGATCCTCCCTGCAGTTGGTTAGTGAATACAGATATTTAGGTTTCTGGGTTGGCTTACTCCCCGCAGGGAACACCCACATCAGCAGACTCATCAGAAGCCTAGGGCCAGAGATTGGCTTCATGTTCAGAAACAAATCCTTGCTGCCTCAGGACTGCAGAAAGAGAAGAATCCAGTCCCTGATACTCCTATCTTTGGACTATGTGGACATCTTCTGTGTGCTTCCAAGTGCAGGCTGGCCAAATGAGATATGCTTTATAACAGGCTAGCCAGGCTGATACTCAGCTGCCCTTGGGACATTCACTATCATAAGCTGGTACAGTGCAATAAATTGGCTATCCGTGAGTGACAGGATGGAATTGCACTTCATCCTGTTCCACCTGAAGTATGTCCGAGGCCCCTCTTATTTGCACTGAGGACTTACCCACAAGTCCTTTCCTAGATCTTTTCACCCCACTTGATCCCTTGAGCTGATTGTCCCGCACATAAAAATGAATCACAGGTCCCTCGCCTTCAGTCACAGATGCCCAACTGTGTGTAGCTTCCTGACAGAATCCCTATGCCTGGTGAACCACCCTTGCTCTTTGGTATTGAAATCAGGGAATTGTTCTTTTCAGTCTCTTCTGGGCATAAACCTTGCTGCCATCATTGCAGGGGCAATACAATAGGTAGCAACAGCTGTGAACTTCCATCCCAATATCCCCTACACTGGGCCTTGCCTTGCACTTGAAACTTTGTTATGCCTCGGTAAACATTCAATGCCTTGTAAGTTGTACACTATCCACCACGGTTTGTCTCACATGTTTGCTTGTCATCAGAATTTTGCCATAACAGGACACCATTGTATATTAGCTCTGCTAAGTGGTTTTTATTCTGAATTACACTGAATTGAATTTTAGAGAGACATGGATAGCTGAAAGGAAACTAATATTCCAACAACCTAAATTCAGTATCCCAGCCACTTTTAGGCAGTCTTCCACTGTGCATACCTACTGACATGGACAGTCTTCAAGCTTGACTCCTACCACCCAACCATGTGGTCCTCTGGCTAAATCCACAGTGCACCCAGATATTTTTTTTCCACTGGAAGGAACAGGTCTTCTCCTTCACAGCTACTGCTAGGAATTACAATTCTGCTGGTTTGCAGGCTTAGTCGTTTTTTTTTCAAGTTTTGTTTCCATGTTTGACTCATTCTTTTGCCCTCACTGTCGGCTTCCCACTTTGTTGTCTAGATTAACTGTGGAACAGAAGAAGCAGCCCAAGTTCAAAAGTGTTTTTTTTGTTAAGTTACCTGATGTGCTCAACTAACGGACATGATGCGCGTTATGTACTGTGTGGGCCTTAGCCACAGTGTGGCACAGTGCACCTGGTGCCAACCCATGCACTCAGCAGCATTTGAGCACTGGCCTCAGGGCAAGTCAATGAAAACACATATACTGCCTGCAGCTGCAGGGTCTGTATTGCAGTTGCAGGCCCAAGAGATTGAGGGGGCCAGCAAGGATGTTTGGGTCCTGGACCTTCTGTTGGAGTACGCGTTGGAACTCCTGATGTCTCATTAAGAAGTGCTTAAAAACATTATTCTGCCTCTCCACTGCTTTGAAGAAGAGTTGATGCCTGTCATGGGATCACTGTCGGTCAAGGGACTGATCATGCTCTCCCTAGCTGGGAGGGTCCACATGGTTGTTCGACCCCGAGGTTGGTCGAACTGCTAGTGGAACTTTGTGAATCTTCCCCTCCCGGCTGTTGCGGTGAGACATTGCTGGGAGCTGGGCATAAATAGGGGATGGGTGGGAATGCAGCCGGGTACCGCAGAAGTGAACAGTATCAGTGTGGTCAGGAATAGGAGATGCCCTGGGACTAGACGGAGCCTGGAGAGAGACCCGGCACGTTTGGTTCCTGTCCCCAGGGCTTTCCACTGGACCGTGTCGGCAGGTAGCTAGAAGGCCTGCAGTCTCTGCTGGTTCCCTTTGGGTGGTGCTATGCAATGTCAGGTCAATGAGGAACAAGACTGTTATTATGGCGGACTTGATTTCCTCGATCGACCTGGCATGCATCACTGAGACATGGTTGGGGGACAATGCTGGTTCAGTTTTGGAGGCATCGGTCCTTGCTGAGTATTCAGTGGCGCACTGCCTGAGGAAGGAACACAGGGGTGGGGGAGTAGCCATCTGTTTTAGATCCAGCCTGAACTTCTCCGTGCACTCAGTGGGCTCTGCCTCATCGTTTGAATGTTTGGCTATGCGTGGGGGTCCAGGTTGTAGGATTCTCCTCATTAACCATTCTCCGGGTTGGGGGATTTCTGCAGGAGGCAAAGGACTTCGTTACCGACAGGGCGTTGGAGTCCCCTAGATGGTTAATTCTGGGGGACTTCAGCGCTTGGATAGATGATGAATCCTCACTTCTTGGTTATGACCTCTTCCAGACAATAACATCTTTGGGCCTGACACAGGTGGTTACCTCTGCAACCCATCAACATGGCCACAGCTTGGACTTGGTATTCTTGCTGGGGCTTGATGTCATCGACACTGAGACTGATTGGGTCATTTGGTCCAGTCATTACAGTGAAGTTCTTGTATGGGCCCCCGATAGTCCCTCCCTTGTTGAGATGATCTGCTACTCTCCTTTATGGAGATTGTCCCCAGAGGGACGTTAGGCAGCAGTAGATTTTTCTGGCATGAGTGCTTCTTGTCCGGTTGGCACGGGTGAGGTGATGGTGGCCCGTAATGGGGCAATTGCCAAGGCTCTCCTGGGATCTAAAAAAAAAATCTCTGTACCATCGTACTGGTACATATATGACCCAGTTCTTGCTTGAGACCCCCATGGTTTGATGGGGCTCTTAAGGAGGTGAAGACCAGGTGTCAGAAGTTGGAGCATTTGGCGTAGGACCCAGTCTGTGGAGGACAGGCTGGCCTTGAGAAGTCATTACAATGACTATCAAGGGGCAATCAACCGTAAAAGGCAGGAGTTTCTGTCCAGGGAGATTGCTGCTGGGAAGAACAGACCAGCTCAGCTGTTTCGGACTGTGGACAGACTGTTGCGTCCAATCTGTCTACAGCCGAAAAGAGTGTTTTCAATTGCATTGTGCAAAGAGTTTGCTCTGTTTTTCTCAGACAGGGTATCCTCCATTCGGGCTGGGATCTCCCCAGCGGGGCATAATTTATCCCGCATTGGCTGGCCTGGTTGGATCAGCGGCACTCCCATTGTCTGTGGGGAGTTTTGGCCAGTAGAGCTGGCTGAGGTCGTTGAGGTGATTTTGAAGCTGCAGCCCACATGCTGTGAACTGGCCCCTGGCCCCCCTCATCTCCTAATGGGAGGGGTTGAGGCCATTGGTTCAGTGCTCACCAGGATAGTCCAGTGTTTGCTGTCAGAGGGGTACTTCCCTGACGCCTTGAAGGAGGTGTTGGTGAAGCCTCTTCTGAAGAAACCATTGCTCGACCCTGACATCCTGGCGAGTTGTAGACCTATCTCTAACCTCCCATTTCTTGGGAAGGTTGTCGAGAAAGTGGTGGCTCTGCAGCTGGAGGCACACCTCTCTGCCTTTAACATCTATGACCCATTACAGTCTGTTTTCAGAACTAGGCATAGCATTGAGACAGCATTAGTTCAGGTGCAAAATGACCTCCTCAGGGCGAGAGATAGTGGAGAATGGTCAGTTCTCGTCCTCCTCGATCTCTCATCGGCATTTGACACCATGGACCACATCGTGCTTTTGGATCACCTTAGAGTGTGTGGTGGACTCACAGGAACAGTCATTCAATGGATTGAGTCCTAGCTCTCTGACAGGAGGCAACGAGTGGTGATGGGGAATTTCTCCTCCTCCTTGAAGACCCTGTCGTGTGGAGTTCCTCAAGGTTCGATCCTTTCACCAGAGCTATTCGCGGTGTATATGCTGCCCCTGGGTGAGCTCGTTAGACAGTACAGTCTGGGTTTTCACTGCAGTGCAGACGATACCCAGCTATATATGTCTTTTTCCCCTGGAACTGAGGGTGCCGTGGAAGTGCTAAATAAATGCCTGGCCAAGATTCAGGACTGGATGTCCTCCAACTGGCTGAAACTGAACCCCGACAAGACAGAGGTGCTGGTTCTTGAGCCTGGTTGCTGGTATGATGGGGATGCCTCCAGAGGGGAGACAGGTTTGGTCCTGGGATCCACTCCGTTAATGGCTTCCCCCAAGGTGAAAAATCTGGCATCATCCTTGATGACAGGCTGACACGTAAAGCCCAAGTGTCGTCTGTTGTCAGAAGTGTTTTTTGCCATTTAAGGAATGTCGCCCGGGTTAGATCCTTGATTTTGTCAGAAGACCTGCCATCACTGGTACATGCCTTTGTGACTCCAGGCTGGACTACTGTAGCGCTCTGTACATTGGGGTCAATGGAGGTATCCTCCACCGACTGCAGCTGGTGCAGAATACAGTGGCCAGGTAACTGACGGGCCTGCCTAGGTCCTGTCATGTGGTCTTGGTCCTGCAGAATCTGCACTTGCTGCCCGTCAGATGGAGGATTATCTTCAAGGTGAGCTTGCTCACCTATAAGGCCCGGGCCCTGGTTACCTGTCTGACCTCCTTACTCCAGCCATCCTGGTATGTTCCCTCAGCTGCTCCACCGAGGGCCTCCTAGCGGTTCTAAGGGCCAGGCTGAAAACCTCAGGAGGTCGATCCTTCAAGGTGACCGACCTAGCCCTTTGGAACTCGCTGCCAAAATCTTTGAGGGAGACCCCATCGGTGGAGGTATTTAAAAAGGACCTGAAGACCTACCTTTTTAATAAAGCCTTTTTAGATAGATTTAATCGATTTTAACAAACTTAATGTATTTATTTATTATAATTGTACTGTTTTGTCCTATGCTGCATATAATCCTGCTTTTACTTGTAATGGTGCCCAGAGCCTCCGGGATTGGGTGCCAAATAGAAATTAAAACTTACTTACTGTGAAACTCCCGTTGGGACAGCCAAGTATGTTGACACTGGTTGATAGGACAGTTGATTGTATCAAGGATGGGTCCATCAAGAGAAAAGGGAAAACTGGCTCGGTGGCGCTGAGGGTTGAGGCAGTGGACACCACACCTCGCACCACACCGGCGACCCGGGTTCTGGAACGGGCCCGGGTGCTGGGGGTCGGCTGGGGAGGAGAAGGATTGAGCACCCAATGGCTGCTCTCCTTCTCCGGGGGGGTTCTCTGCAGGCTCCCACTGCAGTACCGCCATCTGGGGGAGCCCGGTGGTAGGTGCGGTGAGTTGGAGCAGCAGTAAGGGGATAAGGGGATTGGGTAGATGTCGGCAGGGGGCGGAGCAGGAGGCACATCTCAGCACGCCTCCTAGCTCACTGTCCCCATTGCACTCCGACGTTTAGGGAGAACAGGGGAAAACACCCTCGGTCTCTCCTAGGCAGTGACACCACTCTGCGCGTCTCTCGGGCTTGCAACGGCAGACCCCGCTGTACAGGAGTCCACGATTCAGTGTGCTGGTTCTGGGGAGGTAAGCAGGATGGGGCCCCTCCTCACCCCGCCCGGGGGGGGGGGGAGTTATCCAGGTACCTAGGTTAGTGGATCTACAGGTACTCTAGGGGCAGATCGCGGTGAGACCAGAGGGGAGCGTAGCTAGTGGACGTCTGAGAGAGTGGAGAGAGGAGGTAGTAGGAGGATAAATACAAGGTTAAAAAAAAAAGGAGCAGGGAAAGTGGGTCTGACTGAGCTCACAGTTTGGCCCCCACCAATTCAGCAGCCTTTGGTCATCCCAACCCCAGCACACCCTTCTGTTTGACTGGTAGCCAGGATCACTTTGTTGAGTTACCTGGATCCAGAAACTCCAGCCTCACATCAATCCCTGAGTTGATATTTGAGATCACACTCTCGTTCCTGTTCCTGGCATCAGTGCTGTCAGCAGTAAGTGGTGAGCCCTTCCTCATCATCTAGCTTTTTGCCACAGATGTCAAGCCTCTCACAGGCGGGAGAAGAAAGTCTGGCAGCAGCAGGCCTGCAGGGCGTTTGCCTTGAGTTGAGGTCGACCAGCAATGCCTGTAGACCTATCTGGGCCTTGGCTGCCTCTCTCAGTGCAGACTCTGGTTTGTGCCCTGTGACTCTCCCTTCAGCTTTGCCAGTCATGCTGTAGTGATTGATACTGGAGGACCCCCATCTGTGCAACTGGTGGTTAGCGCTCCAACCAAGGACTCTAAGCATGAGTCTGGACTTCCTCCTTTCCTGTTAGTGACAGTTGCCCAGACAGAGAGGGTCATGTCAGTGGTTGACGCTTCTCTCGATCCCAACTCAGATTCCAGTGAGTTGTCTGTCCTGTTGAGTCTATGTTGGTGGGAGGGTAGTCACCTGGCTGACAGGCCTCATGTGGGAGATAATTCCTCCTTTGCTGCAGTCCTCATGGAAAACACGTGTTTATGGCCCTAGACACTCCTTTAGATAAGTTCCAAATGAAGGAGACCTAACCACTGCTGTATTTCTCAAACAAGACCCCTCACCAGGGGTAGCCTTCCCCGTTGCCCCTGCCATTCTGTGGTCTACACTTGGCATCTGTCAGCACCAAGCCCCCAGCCAGGCCACACTGCATTATTTGGACCTCAAGTGTGCAGTCCCTGAGGGAAGATTTTCTTAGTTTTCGGAACATCCATCGCCAGAGGTGCTACTGGCGATCTGCAAAGTCCTGAACAAGTTTGTTTGCATTTAGACAATGTGCGTAGTAACTCTGCACAAAACCACTCTGTTCCTGGAGCCAGGGGATTTGTTCTGCTCCTGGGACTTTCAGAATGCATGCTTCCACATCTCCATTTGTCTGTCACTTAAGCAGTTCTTCCACTTTGGAGTGGACAGAAACCTGTGCCAGGTCAGAGCTATGTCATTTGGCCTTTTGTCAGCACCCAGGGTGTTCAACGAGTGCCCATTGGTTGTGGCGACCTTTCTCAGACACAGATGCCTCAAGGTATTTTCATACCTCAATTATTGGCTTATTATGGGGAGCTCATTGTGTGATGTGGAGCAGTCTGTAGTTATAGCCGTCTAAATGTTCTGGGATCTTGCCCTGATGGTCAGTCCAGTCAAGTACGAGTTCTCCCCAGCACAGGTGATTCTTTTCTTTGGTATGTAGTTGAATTCCCTCCAAGTTAGAGTTCATGTTCCCCTGATCATTTTGGGTTGGACAGTTGCGCCCTGGCCCAGGATTTCCTCCGGCTTCTGGGCTTCGTGGCCTCCACCATGGCCGAGGTGCATTGACCTACTGGCACATTAGACCCATTCAGTGGCAGCTGGGTCCCAGTGGGTCCCAATCCCACGTGTACAGCCTTAAATGGATGGACAGACTTTGTATCATGGCACTACCTTACATACAAGCATCCATATGAACATACAAAGACTGCAGAAGAAGGCCATTTGGTCTATCAAGTCTGCTCGTATTGCAGGGTCCACAGCTTGAGCTAATGTCCCTGCCCTCCCTCCCCACTCCTCCCATCCTCCTACCCATGATCCTTTCCTTCCCCCATGCCTATCCCAGCCTCTCCTAAAGCTGCTCACTGTCTTTAATGAGATGACCTCTTCCAGCAGTGCATTCCAAGTGTCCTCCACCCTCTCTGTGAAGAAGTGCTTCCTGACCTCCCTCCCAAACCTCCCACCCTCCAGCTTAAGACTGTGGCCCCTCATGTTATGATTACCACTCAGCTTAAAGAGACTCTCCTTATCAACCTTATTTATCCCTTTCAAGTACATGAAGTTCCCAATTATGTCCCCTCCTCTCTCTCTCCAGTCTTCTAGGGAGTACATGTTCAGTGCTCTCCACCTCTCCTCGTATGCCACTGCTGACCAGCTGTCATCTTTGTAGCCCCTCTGTGGAACTTCTCCAGCAGGTTAATGTCATTTTTGAAGTGAAGGCACCAGTACTGAACTGAAATCATTTCCTAAAGACAGATTCCTGAAAGCAGGATGCTGCTTCATCAGAAAATGTACTTTTTTTTTTTTTTTTTTTTTTTTAGAAAAGGACACAGTGGGGTGTATTAAAGAGATGAATATTGGGCACGCAGCGAAAAACCAAAAAGAGCTGCATAGCTAACTCCAGCAGCAGTGGCAACTTGAAACAAACAGACCCAACCATTGGTGCAAAGCATCCCACTTCACAGACTGTTCATAACACTGTCCAGCGTAATGATAGGAAAGTAGACACGCTGGACAAAAGAGCAGCTAACTTTATAGCAAGGATTACAACTTTGGAAAACAAAGTGAAAGCTGTTACAGTGGAGTTTCATGAGGCTGTGACCATTGCTTCAAAGGCCCTAACTGCTGCTTCAGGAACAGTCAAAGAAAATAAGGTGCTTCGTTATTATCTAGAACACCTCTAGAGCCATGACGTTGCAATGACTGGGCTTTCTGGAGCAAGTGTGAGAGGGGGAACCTGTGACATTTACCTCCCAACTGTTTACTGAACTTCTGCATCTGGATTCCCTTGGTCTTATCCATGGGTTTACCAGATCATTCTGAGGCACCGAGAGGAGCAGCCGACTCTGATGAGGCCCTCCTTCTGGTAACAGTGGGACCGTATGAAAGTGGCGGGATTTTGCAGTCAGCTAAGCACTGGGGGTCAGTGGTGGAGTAATTCCAGGGAACAGCTTTTTTGGTATTCAGACTTCAGCTATTCAATGAGGCAATGCCACAAAACGTTTGATGCATTTCGAGTCTGACTGACAGAACTTGCCATGGCATGTGCTCTCCAGCTTCCAGTGCAGTTGAGAGTCTCTTATGCCAGAAATAGTTTTCTTTTTGGGGATCTGACACTCCAGGCTGGGTTTCAGACTGTTTACTATCTCTATTAGGCTAGAATTTACTAGACAGTGGACTGTTTAACATGGGCTAGTTGTCAGATTAATGGGGAAGCATGTACCCCTGGGTTCCCAGGTTACACCTGGAACATAAGCCTTGGCTCAGTGTGCCTTTCCCAGTAATCACCAATTCCTGAATATATCACCAATTAAACTTTACAGAACTGCTCTGTATTATTGGTACCAGCTTCTGTATACTGTAAGTTTTCTAGTGACAGTCAAGTTGAGCCCTAGTGTGTTGTAAGTGCTGGCAGTCAGTACAATAGATAAATAATGTCCCACATAGTGTGGGGAACAGTCTCAGTGGGCTCTGGCCTTCTTCTGTTCTTTCATACCAAGTACAGCGTGTAGTTTATAGTGTTTGTTAGTTAAAAAGATTCAGTGAAACCTGTTGAACAGGTTTCTGTGTTGGAAAACTATATTTCTACCTATGATAATATTGTAAAAACAATCTTAATATGCTCAGGGAGTATCTGGGGACTTTTGTATACTCTACATTATTATCTGAAGTCAGACTGTTTTTGCCAAAGAGACTGGAACATTTGTCAAAATATTTGGCCTCCTATAATTTTGTTTGAGGTCTGTTATTATGTTCCCACAAAGATTCCCAAGGGACCTTTGGATTATGTGGATAATCTACATTATATTTACAGTATAACCTCTGACCATGTCCCAGTTTAACAAAATGGGGGGGGGGGGATTATTGCTTCAGGTCTTCGAATTCTTTGTCCATTCCAGTCATGGATTGCGAAGAAGCCCAGTCCAGTCCTGGATTTAAATGATGTGTCGCTTACAACCAGAAGATGCCCTCGACGGACCCGCACCCATCATGCATTTAATGCCTCAGGGAAGAGTGTGACGCCCAGGTCTGTGACATCACTTCTACCCTCATCGCTCGAAGACTGTTATGGCCTCCTCCTCAGTCGACTGGATGAAAGGGAGTCCCCAGTCCGCTCAAAGGATGTGCGCAAGGCAGTGTCCGTGACTATGAGCTCGACCACTCAGGTTGCAGCCATGGAAGAGGTGGTAGCCCAGGCTGCAGCGGTTGCTTCTTCAGTGTCTCTGCCGCTCTCCCAGTGGGTGCCAGCATCGGGGCGTCCTTCATGAGTAAATTCTGTGAAATGTGCCAGTCTCTGCAAACACTCTGGGAGGGCCCTTCCTGTAGTGATAAAATGAAAGTAAAGAAATCCTGTCAACAATCATGGGACCAAGAATGAGCATGCTCTTCCCGTTCCCATGATTCCCATGACTACTCGATGGCTGTTGGGTGCTTGGTCTCGGCTGAACTGGTCTAGGCCAAGGGTCGGGCCGCTAGCTTCATGGTACTCCCGTCAGGCTTGTTGATCGTGACACAGGCTGACTAGCCGGTTGAGATTTTTCTCAAGCCGGTCAACCCACTGTGTCTCAAGGACTCTGGTCCTTTCGACCATCTCCCAGGAGGGTCAGGAACAGTTGGTTGGTCAGACTGTCTCCTCCCAGTTGTTACCTTCTTTTGGGGTCCCTTGGCAGGAGTTGGTGCAGTCCCTGTACACAGTCCCTCCTCCCGCTTCTCCTCGCTGTTGATGCTCTCATTGTCGGTCAAGATGTAGGTTTCGGTCGAGAGCACCGTCTAGGGACTCTGCGCATTTCTGTATTTGTCTCTTGGCCCGAAAGCACCACCTGTGTCCCCCTCCTCTTTGTCTTCGGATGATGAGCGGCTCTATTGCAAGCTGTGTCAGCGCTATGAAGAGCTCATGTGGCAAAAGTGGGTCCTTGGGCAAGGTAGGCCCCCTTCCCCAGATGTCCCCGCTTCCCGGTCACCCCCAGTCTGGCCTGCCACTGGTCCTGCTGAGCCCAGTGTCTCCAGCGCTGGTCTCTCCACCAATTAGGGTGGAACCACTGCCAAAGCAACCTTTACAGGGAGCTCCTACCAAGGCCTCTTGCCGTGTCGGTCAAGATCACCCACTTGGACAAGTCTAGAGTGTTCCTTGGGAAAAAGCGGCCGAGGGTGATTTTCAAGGAGTCTTCAGACTCAGATGGGTCCTCTGTGCAATCCTCCAGGACCCCAGGCTCTGACTGTGAATGAGCTGAGGACCTGACTATTGAACATGGTCTGATGTCTCTCTGGGCTTTGCTACGGTTGATCACCGAGTCAATAGAGATCCCCTTGGAGCCACCAAGAAGCAGGCCAAATACCCCCTCTTGGAGATCCTGTATCAGGATGATTCCCCGGGGGTCACGTTCCCTGTGGTGGAGGCTACAGTCAAAGCCTGGGACCTGTGCTGGAGCTCTGGCAGCACACGGCTTCCTGTGTGGCATCCTCGATCTGAATGGTCCGCAAGTATGCAGCCCTGACCGGTTCACTATATGGTTTCTGTGACCATCTCTTGGCTGAGGGTTTGGTGGCGGACTCAGTCTTCCATAAGACTAGGAATGTCGGGGATGTGGACAGACCCCCTACCAACCAGGAGTCCAAGAAACTGGATCATGCAGCCAAGAAATTCTATGCTGTGTCCTCCCTGGGTCTCCATTAGGTGAGCTATGCTTTGATGATGGCCAACTTTGGTCATGTCCTGATGGGCATCCTCGGTCATGTCCACCCCCCACCCCTTTTTGTGCTGGTTTGCAGTCGGCGGTTAAGGTGGTCAAAGCCCAGGGTCAAGAGCTGATCAAGCACCAACTTCAGACAGCTTTGGACATTGGAGACTCCTGCGCCTGGTCCATGGCTGCAGCAGTCGTGATGCACGGTAGGGCCTGGCTGCGGATTTCCACCCTCATGGCGGACACCCAGCACAATTTGGCCGATGTCCCTTTCTTGGGCAACCAGCCTTTCTAGGGACATGGATATGGTATACTATCCACACTTCTTGCAGATTCCTTTCCCTTTAAATCTCTGATCGGAAGGTCTTTAAGCTGGCTTCTTCCACCCACCCAAGTGGTTCCTCCTTGGCACTGCCCCACGACATCAGATCTTACATCTGACGTCGGATCGCTACGTCCACCTCATCTTGGGTCATCCAGGGAGGCGATGGAGTGATCCGGGGACCTGACCCTCGAGACTTGGGCCTTCTGTCAACCCAGCCAAATCCAGACTCAACATCTCACAGGTTTTTCACTTTATCTGGGGAGAGCTAGACTCCCTCTTGGCCAAGGCCCAACTCTCTGTGGACCGGGCATCGGATCTTACCTCCTTTGCCCAATTATTTCAGGTTGGGCACTCGCGCCCTGCCCTGGACTTCCTCCAGCTGCTGGGGTACATGGCATCCTGCACCAGTGTGGTCAGATGGGCCTGCTGGCAGACGCACCACCAACAGTGGGAGCTGGCCTGCTAATGGTCTGAGCGCCTAGTTCACCTGGATCAGCTCATCATGGTGACTCAGTCGATGTGGGATACCATTCAGTGGTGGCCCATCCTGCAACATATCGATGAAGGAATCCCTGTTGTCCGACAGTCACTCTGACAACCAACATGTCTCTGGTGGAATGGGAGCACACCTGGGGGACCACAGGGCCCATGGGCTGTGGACCCCAAGGGAGTCACTTTACCACATCAACCTGGTGTACCCCTTGCTCTGATGGAATTTGCTCCTTTTGTCCGGGGTCAGGTTTTGCAGGCCCAGATGGACAATACTACGACCATGTACTGCCTGAACAAACAGGGTGGAATGCACTCCCTCTGGTTGTGTCGGGAGGCCTTCCACAACTGGACCCTCATGTGCAGCTTGGATGCAGCTCTTCTGGATATTCATGTAAGTGGAGTCTCCAGCCAGGTAGTGGACACCCTCAGCCAGATGGGCAAGGTGTCTCACGAGTAACCCCTGCATCAAGAGGTGGTGAACCACATGTTCTTCCAGTGGGGCACTTCCCTGGTTGACCTGTTTGCTTCCTGGGAGCGCATAAAGCTGAGGCTGTTTCATCTCCCCGTGCAGGACACTGATGGAGGAATGCCTTCTCGAGGCCCTAAATCCCGGCCTCCTTTACACTTTCCTTCCCTTTCCCCTGATCAAGGTGCGGAGGGACAAGCTGCAGATGATCCTGATAGCCCGAGACTGGTCACGCTAGTTTTGGTACCCAGATCTCCTCAGTCTCAGCAGGAGGCCTCTGTGGCAACTTCCTCTTTGCCTGGACCTGCTGTTCTGTCATAAAGGAAGGTCCTGCATCCAGGCTTTCAGTCCCTGCACCTGACAATCTGGTTCCTGAGTGGTTAGAGTTCCAGGCTCTGGGTCTTTCCAGAGAGGTTCTCCATGTCATGGAAGCGTCCTGGAAGGAGTCAACCCACTAGTGCTACACCTTCAAATGGAAGAGGTTTTACATTGGTGCCAGAGCAGGAAACCAGACCCCCAAACCTGCCCTTTGGCTAGCATTCTGGATTACGTTTGGTCCCTCTCTGTCGGGCCTGAGGTTGACGACCTCAGTGTGCACCTGGCAGCCATCTCTGCGTGCCGGGTGTGGGCTGGTATGCTGACAGTGGTGCAGGAGAAGGTAGCTGAGTGCTTCTTTAAGGGCCTTGACCACTTGTCCCCACCGGCGCGTGAACCATCACCACCACCACCTTGGGACTTGTTGCTGGTACTGGCAGTGCTCATTGGCAAGCCATTTGAACTGATGCACAGGTGTGAGATGTCACTGCTGTCGTAGAAGACAGCCTCCAGGCGCTCTTGGTAGAGTCTCCTTATTTGGTGTTCCACGTGGACAAGGTTGTCCTCTGCCCCCACCCGATGTTCCTCCTGAAGTTTGTGTTGGAGTTTCACCTTAATCTGGTAACCTCCCAGTGTACTTCAGTCCAACCTCAGTGGCCGAGCACAGGCTCCACACATTGGACCTGAGGCGAGCTCTCACTTACTGTAAGGAGCACATGGCTGGAGTCTGGCGAGAGGTTCGCCAGCTTTGTCACTTACGTTGAAGCCACACTCGGCAGACCAGCAGCTAAGTGGACGACTGGCAGGTGGATTGTCTCCTGAATCGACCTCTGCTATAGGTTGGCTGGTAGGGAGTCTCCCGTAGAGCTTAGGGCTCATTCCTCCAGACATACCACTGCCTCAGTGGCTGCTTCCAGGGATATCCCTATGCAGGAGAGCTGCAGGGCTGCTACCTGGAAGTCAGCACGCACCTTTATTTACCACTACGACATTGACTTTGAGTCACACCGGGATGCTGGTTTTAGGACTTCAGTTCTCCAGTGCCTATTTGCCAAGTAGGGGTGTGTGTCTTGCTTCCTTCTCCTGGAGAACTGCCAGAGTGTGGATAGTGCACCATATCCACGCCCCTAGAAATGAGGGTTACTCACTTGTAACTGTAGTTCTAGGAGTGATATGTGGTACACATCCACACAACCCACCTGACCTCCCCTGGCAAGTGGCACACGGATCCCTGCTTCCAGCATGCAAGGTCTGATGTCAGGGGGGCGGAAGTGCTACATAAAATGGTATGTTTTTTTTTTTTAAATGTCATAGCTTTTTGTTTTACTGTCACTGAATTTTGGTATACTACACATTATTTAATTAGTGACTGCTTAGTTTGCAACTGAAATTGCATAGTTTAAAACTTAGTTTTCATTCATTTTATGTCTTTAATTGCATTACAAACATTTCACTCTCCCCTGTATCAACCTTTACTCTTCCTTGCTGCAAATGGGTAATAAATAGAAAGCTGCATGAATTCCTGCTTGTAAATCCATTTTGGAGTTCTGGTGGCTGTATAAACAGCTTCATCTTTGACATTATGGTTTATTATACAGTACCATTAGAACTCCTTGATGGAATGGCAGCATTAGTACAAACGACTACATTTATTGTCCTCTTTATTGCAAGTAGAAAAACTTAGAATTAACTACAGATACATTTCTTTCACAGGCATAAAATAATTTGGCAGACTGTGTAAGTGCTTGAGGAAAGAAGTATGTTCTGCCTCTATTTTAAAAGCAGACTCCAGTGATACATGTCTTAATTGTGGTAAGGTGTTCCAGCACATGTCTGCTAAAGCATAGTCATGGACTGTAGTAGAGTTAATCTTGTGCTTTGACAAGTAATTCCTGACCTGAGGAATGCAGGTATCTTTGTACGTGGTAGTAGGGAAACAGGAGACCATGGAGGTAGGAAGAGCTCCAACTGTTAAGGCCTACCAACACCTGCATTTGCTTTCCCACCTAATGGCAGCCACTGTGGATAATGCAGTACAGTGGTGATATAGCCAGCAAACTGACGGTTGCATTCTGCACTAGTCGTGGTGCCACAGATGACACAGTGACTGTGCAGTTTGAATTGTATCTAACTTGATTCTTTTCAGAAGGCCCTGGTACTGCTTATTTATTCAGACTGTTCAAAGGTTGAGAACTTTGTTGTTGAACATATTGTAATAATTTCTTTCATGCATTACCTCTAGGTTGCCAGTAGGGTGCAGAAGTATTTCATAAAACTGACAAAAGCTGGCATTCCTGTACCTGGTCGAACTCCTAACTTGTACATGTATTCAAAAAAGGTAAGGCCGCAGTTAGTTTGCACTATTTATGTCATTGTCTGTAATTTTTTGTTGAAAAGCAGATTTCACAAATAAAATGTGATTAAGATAAAGAACAGATCAGCACTCTGACGCAGCACAGTAGCTGCAGAGCCACTTTCCATGCAGGCAGTCTGGGTTTGCAATCGGACTCTAGAACAGCACTGTGGGCTTGCAGGAGAAGGACTGTGCATCCATAGGATGCTGTCTTCCTCCTGGTGGGGCTGGAGGGAGCCTCTGCTGAAGCAGCACTCTTTGATGTCCCAGATTAGGCCTGCTGAAAGGTGCCACATTGATGCTTCTGGAAACTGGGTGGGGATTGGGACTTTACCTTGGGGTTGGGGGTTGTGCAGGATGAAATTGTAAAAAGTAGGTGGGCCATCCAAAGCATGCCATCTCCACACTTGTCCCTGCTTGCATTAGAGTCAGCTGAGACGTCCAGCCTCTGTGTGCGTGTGTTCTCATCTTCTTTAGATCTTCCCTGACTTATGTAAGAGAGTCCTGCTAGTGGGAGTAAGCTCAGGGGTAATGGGAAAATGTGAATGCTGGAAGTGCTCTCGAGTCAGTTCTTGAGCTCTCCCAAGGGTTTGGGTGTTGTGGGCCTATGAGAGGACTGAAAGAGGCTCTGGTGGTTTGAGTAAGCAATTAGACATGGCTGGGTGTGTGGGTATCTACTACCAACACCCAACCATGTCTTATTGTGCTTATAAAATGGGCTTTTATACTTTGAGTAGGTGTAATTATTAGAATACACATTTTAACAAGAAAAAAGTTATAACGAATATGTGTGTTTTAGCTCAAGTAGTCCCTCCACCTATTGGCATTACAGCGCTTTTACAGCTTTGCATTAGGTCTTTTGCCAAAATGGAGATTCCTTCCCTGTGGTTTAGTAGTTCCCTCACTACTCCCCTCCCCACACATACACCCATGACCCATTGGTTAAAAAAAAAAAAGTAATGTACAGAAAATAAAAAAAGTACATGACATTAAGCTGGATTTTCACTGTTTTGTTACTAAAAGTGGTTGCGAGCAGTGCTGATCAGTTGGGTGTTTAAATCAGTGCTGCAAGACTGTAACAGAGAGAGACAGCGATCAGTGATTACAGTGTAAACGTTTTGGCAGCTCTCAGGATTGTTAAACTTTATAGAATTATGTGGTGCCATTTTCTACTGTTGCACCCTCCCTCCACCTGCATAATTATCACAATGAGCAGAAAACATCGAGCGATCTCAAAGATTTCCATTGCTCAACCCTGCCCCGTTCGAACCCCCACCCGTACACATGCCGGCACACTCTCGCTCACTGGCTCATTCGCTTATACTGAAATGCAGTAGGTTGAAAACAGATCTGTCAAGGGATGTGGATATATTGTTCTAGCCACACATTCTGGCATGTCCTTTCTCCTTTAAGATTCACCGGAAAGTCTTCAAGCTGGCTCCTCCCACTCACCCGGGTGGTATATCCCTCAGCTCCACCCCATGATGCCAGATCTTCTTTTCTGATTGAAGAAGCAGGTTCCCTCCTTACTGCTCCCGCGCTGAGTAGGCCCTGGCATTCAGATCTTCAGATTTTATACCTAAACTTAAGCTCGTTAGAGTTTCGTTTTCATATCTATCTTCGATCACGATAGTGATGGAGGAAAAGTCCTTGCCCAGGTTCCACTGGTGCCCATGTGGGCAGAAGATGTTGCGTACTGACCCGCACACATCGTGTGTTTACTGCCTGGTTCATTTCAGGATACCCAGGTTTGCGATATTTGTCGCTTGTTCCACCACACAGTACTCAATGACCGTTTTGCCCGTTTGCAGTTGGGCCGCCCGGAAAAATGGAACCCACCGGTTAAATCCAAGGAAGCCCATTGGGTGGCCTCCGCTGCTGCGGGGTCCACCGAGCAGCTGGAGCTGATGAAGACCTTTGAGGAGGAGGTGGCTAAGGCCGCCAAACAGCCCTCTTTGGCTTCAGCCTTTGCTCCTCTGAAGTTGGGCTCCACCTTTTCAGGCTCCTTCAAGGAGTTGTGCCAGTCTCTCCCGACCAAGGGAGAGGGTCTTTCGGGCTCGCGCTGTCTGGAGAAGGAGGAGTAGTTGAGAGAAAAAGAGAAGACTCGAGCAGTGGGTTGATGATCCAGCTGAGATTTTTCTTGACCCAGTTGACCCGCTGTCGCTCGAAGACGCCGACAACTCCTCTTTAGGCCTCTGGTCCTACAGGCCAACAAGTCGACCCAGCCCTCTGGGCCGGACTCTCAGGTCTCTGACCCAGACCAGGGGGAGCCAAGGCTCTCCTCGGCTCCTTCTGAGTGCCCCCATCAGTCCCCTTGACGGAAGAGGTCTAGGCCTCGATCTTCTTCTTCTTGTAGTTCAAGTAGATCCCGGAGGCGCCATTCTTGGCACAAGAAGTGGCGCCGCTGCTTTTCCTCCTGGTGCTGACTGCTTTTGCTCTGTTTGTTCGGGATCAAGTAGTTCAAGTCCAGACGGACAACACCATGACCATGTACTACCTCAACAAACAGGGAGGGACACATTCCCTGCCACTGTGCAAGGAAGCTCTCCGCATTTGGACCCTAGTGCACAGCTTGGAGACATACCTCCTAGCCATCCATGTGGCAGGAGCCTTCAGTCAGTTGGCGGATGCCCTCAGCTGAGTGGGCAAGGTGTCTCACGAGTAGTCCCTCCATCCGGAGGTAGTTTACAGTCTGTTCTCCCACTGGGGCACCCCTCAGGTGGACCTGTTTGCCTCTAGGGAGAACGCAATGCTAAGGCTGTTTGGTGTCCACCCCCCCCCCCAGCAAGACTCTCTGCAGGGGGATGAGTTCTTGAGGCTGTGGACACCAGGCCTCTTCTATGCCTTTCCTCCACTTCCCTTGATCCACAAAGTGCTGCTCAAGGTCAGGAGGGACAAGGCACAGGTGATCCTGGTGGCTCCGGACTGGCCCCGCCAGTTTTGGTACCCAGATCTCCTCAGCCTCAGCAGCAGGCTCCCGAGGCATCTTCCAGCACTCCCTGATCTTATTTATGTATTTATGCTTTTTGTTACCAGGTACGTGCACTGATCCAGAGGACCATTTTCAGTCATGACCCGGGCCACCAGGTGGCGATGCAGTGGTACAGAGTAGACACAATATATAATCTATACAGTTGTTTGCAGAGTAGATACAATATATAATCTATACAATTGTTATACAGTAGAGCATAATTAAACAACAAAACAGAAATTTTTACATATGTTCAACAAACATGGCAAATAAAGTACCCTAAGGAAGCAGGAAGTAGTGTTTTGCATTTGTACAATGCATGTAGGTTTCTGCTCTGGGCATAGGGGACAGGGGTGGGGTAAAGAGGGCACCAGGTTTTGGTAGATTATGGTGGCTTTCGGGCTTCTACTGTGCCCTGTGAGCATTTACAGGTGGATTCTTCCAGTAGCCAGGCCTTCAGGTTAGCTTTGAAAGACACATGGGATGGAGATGTACGGGCGATTTTCAGGAAGGCGGTTCCAGAGGGAGGGGGCAGAGACAGTGAAAGCCTTACTACCCATCACTGTAGAGACACGGGGAACTTCCAAGGATTTGATTGGAGGAGGCCCTAAGAGGTCTAGTGGCCGTTCTAATTGTGAGTAGGGAAGCATAGTGGGATGATACGGTTACTGAGCACTGCTCACTAGGCAGCCTGTGGCATAGTCAGGTGTGCCTGAGAGGAGCCATGCCAGAGACTGGTAGAGTGAGCAGTGGTGAGGTTAACGAGGGCGCTTTGAGAACAAAGCGACAGATGGCGTTGTATGTCGTATTGAGGCGAGAGTGTTGCATTATGGACGTGTGGGAGTAGATGGGGCAGCAGCAATCCAGGAGTGGGAGAAGGTTGCCTTGTGCAATGGCAAGGCGAGCTTCTGGTGATAGCAGGTAGTTTGCGCGGTATGCCACACCTAGCTTCTGGTTTATCTTACTTATGGTCAGAGATGCATGATAATTGTAGGTGAGCGATGGGTCAAGAGTAACCCCGAGATATTTGAAGGAGGTGACCTGCTCGAGTGGAGGGCCTACTGGTGTACATACTGTGAGGGAGGAGTTTGATTTGGCAGCCTTAATTAGGAAGGGCTTAGATCCAAAGAGCATGGCCTTCGTCTTTTTCCCATTTACATGGAGTTTCTGGTTTCGAACCACCCAACTGCCGCAGTATAGCTGTCAGTGAGGGTGGAGGAGATGGATTCAAGGGACTTATTGCTGTGGTAGAGGACGAGGACATCCGCGCAGAGGAGTGCATTGCTATTTAGGCTGTCTATCGGTAGAGCTTTGATAAACATAGAAAAGAAAAGGGGGCCTAGAATTGATCCCTGGGGAACTTCAGTGCAGGTGAGAAGTGAAGTTGAGGCAACTTTGCCTATGAGCATGGACTGTGATCTGTTTGTGAGGTAACTATGAAACCAGGCTACAGGTCCAGGCGCACAGCCAAGTTGACCAAGAGTGGAGAGAAGAAGATGATGATGGTCTACGAGGTCAAATGCTTTAGACAAGTGTACGAAGACTGCGCCCATGGCCTTTCCCATGTCCATGTTTCTGAAGACATGGTTTGAAAAAGTTGCCAGGGCAGAGGAGGTGCTGTGCTGCTTGCGGAAACCGTGCTGATGGGGACAAAGGAGGTTGTATTTATTAATATGCTCAGCTAGTTGTGAATGGACTACCCTCTCTAGCAGTTTGCTAAGATGTGGTAGTAGGGAGATGGATCTATAGTTTTCCGGAGCTAGGGGGTCTCTAGCTTTGAAGATGGGAACCACGTTTGCCTGTTTCCAGGTGTCTGGCACTGTTGATGTAGACAGTGCCAGGTTGAAAATGTGAGTCAGTGGTCTGACAAGGGCTGGGAAGATGATCTTCAGAAAAGTAGGGCAGAGCCCATCACTTCTGGGTTACCGCCGGAGGGGAGGGTTTTCAGGAGTTTTATGATGGTCTGTGGACCAATGACCCTGAAATGGGGGGGGGGGTAGATGTTTCAGAGTTAGGAACGGTGGAGGGGTTACCATTTCCATTTGGACTGGCCGGGGGTGGGTGGGGAAGGAGCTTGCTGAGGTACTGGGTCAGGTCGGTAAACATAGCATTGAGGAGGTCAGCAATGTCAGTAGGGTCAGTGATGGTGCCTGCTGGGGATGCAAGTTCAGATATTTGCTTGTTGGGTTTGGGATTTAGTATTGATCCAGTTGAGGCCCAGAATCTACGAGGATTCCCCAGGGTGATTTTTTGGAGCTCAGTAAAGTATTTCTTTTTTAGTGACCTTGCCAGCTGCTTACAGGCATTACGCAGCTGCCTGTAGTCATTCCAAAGCTGGGGGGATGGGGGTTCTTTGAATGCTCTCCATTTAGAGTCCCTGACCTTCATTTGCATCAGTAGTTCCTTTGTTATTCAGTGCGTGCAGCTGCCACTAACCCTTCTGGTTTTGATTGGAAAATACTGGTCCTGTAATTTCCAAAGGGTGCTGGAGAAGAAGGTGACAGCAGAGGAGACGTTATCAAGCAGGTATAGGGAGGAACAGTTTAAGGACAAAGCTTTACTAGTCTCAAGGTCATGATTCTGTTGTTGAAGTTTCTGAAAGACGGAACTTTTGGTGGTGGGCGAACTATCTTGTTGTTAATGACAGTGTATATGGGGGTGTGGTCACTAATTGCGTCAGACATGGTGCCTGTTTGGAGGAGTAGGTCTGACCGATTGGTTATGATCCAATCAAGGATAGAGTGCTTTGGCATGCGCAGGTTGTATCGTGGGGGTAGAGATTACTTGCTCTAGGTTTTGTGACTTTAGTAGGGCTGAGTAGTCAGGGTTTGGACTTGCAGCCCAGTTTAGGTTGAAACCCCCCAGTAGGAAAGCATCCCTGGCTGGGGTGGTGCACGCTAGACCAGAGAGAAAGCTAGACAGTCCCTGGGTACTAGCAGGAGGGGGGTTGTAGCAGCAGCCAACATACATTTTTTTTGATGCACTGATGGTTAGCTCTGTAATAATCCATTCACTTATGCAGGTGGCTGTTGAGCTAGCAACAATAGCAGCTGATATGTGGTCCTGGACATGCAGCGCAATGCCTCCCCCTCTCTTCCTGCCCATTCTATCCAGCTGGAGGAAGGAATAGTCTTAAAGCTGGTACAGAGCACTGTCATGGTGTGACTTTAGCCAGGTCTCAGAGAGACCCAGAACGTAGGGCTTGTGTAGGGTCACCCAGGCCTCTATCTCTACAAATTTGGAAGGGAGGCTGCATACATTAAGGTGGGTGATTTTTAAACCATTTTGTCCTGCCCATATGGTATCTGTGTGGTCAATGTGTTCATTCGTGGGTCCAGGGTTGATTTCTGCGTCGCCTGCTAGCAGGGCTATGAGTATGAGGGACATGAGGGAGCAGGTCGGAGGGTGCCAGTGGTATTTGCGGACCGTAAGGGAGTGAACCAGATTTCCCAGTTGTCTTAGTTCTCTATTTGATAAGGCTGCCAGAAAAGTGGCTGTTATTGTTGTGACCTTACATGGGGCTACAGTGGGCAGATGAAGAGGGTAAGGGTAATGGTGAGTGGGGGTGCAGCGATATAGAAATCTTTGTTTAGTAGCTAGAATTGATCTGCTCTCTATCAGTCAGAGGAAGGTACTCAACCCAAACCTTCAATCCCTGCACCTGACAGTCTGGTTCCTGAGCGGCTAGAGTTCGAGGCTTTGGGTCTCTCTGAAGATGTCTTCACTGTCGTGGAGGCCTCTCGGAAGGAGTCAACCAGAAAATGCTATGCCTTCAGGTGGAGGAGATTCTCCATTTGGTGTCAGGGCAAGGGGCTGGACCCCTTGACCTGTCTGGTGGTTTGCATCTTGGACTATCTGTGGTCTCTCTCTCCAAAGGGGTACTTCGGTTGATGACTCTTAAAGTACACTTGGCAGCCTTCTCTGCTTACCGGGTGGGGGCCGATCAGCGGTCGGTGGCACAGGAGACAGTGGTCTGACACTTTTTCAAAGGCTTAGATCACATATCCCTTCCAGTGCGTGAACCTCCACCTCTGTGGGATCTGTTGCTGGTATTGGCAAAGCTCATGGGCAAGCCATTCGAACCGATGCACAGATGTGAGATGTCACACCCATCATGGAAGACTGCTTTCTTGGTGGCCATTACATCAGTCAGAATGATTGAAGAGCTCCAGGCGCTGTCAGTCGAGTCTCCTTACCTGATCTTCCATAGGAACAAAGTTGTTCTGTGCCCCAACCCGAAGTTCCTCCCGAAGGTTGTGTCGGAGTTTCACCTGTATCAGGTGATGACTCTTCTAGTGTTCTACCCAGCTCACACCTCAGATGCTGAAGACAGGCTCCATACCTTGGACCTGAGGCGAGCACTTGCCTATTACAAAGAGTGCATGACCGGAGTTCGGGGAGAGGTTCGCCAGCTGTTTGTCACCTATGCTGAAGCCGCACCTGGCAGACCTGCAGCCAAGCAGATGATTGGCGGGTGGATCACTTCCTGCATTGATCTCTGCTATAGGTTGGCGGGTAGGGAGCCACCATGTAGGGTTACAGGCTCATTCCACCCACCACACCGCTGCGTTGGTGGCTGCTTCTAGGGACATCTGCAGGGCTGCTGTCTGGAAGTCAGCACACACCTTCATTTCCCACTACCACATTGACTTAGAGTTATGCCGGGGTGCTGATTTTGGGGCCTAAGTTCTCCAATCTCTGTTCCCGAAGTAGGAGGTGTGCACCTTGCCTCCCTCCTCCCGGAGAACTGCTAGGAGTCTGCCAGAACATGTAGCTAGAACAGCATATCCACTTCCCTAGAAAAACAGGTTACTCACCTGTAGCAGTAGTTCTGGGAGTGGTAGATGATGATCATCCACACGGACCCACCTGATCTCCCCAGCTTTGGCGCTCACACTCTGCTCTTCAGCAGGCAAGATCTGGCATCATGGGACGGAGTTGAGGGATGTACCCCCCGGGTGGGTGGGAGGAGCCAACTTGAAGACTTTCTGGTGAATTTTAAAGGGGAAAGGATATGCTGGAATGTGTGGATGAACAACATATACCACTCCTAGAACTACTGTTACAGGTGAGTAACCTGTTTTTTTTTTTTTTTTATGTAGTTGAATATATCTATATACTGTATATTTTTTTAATTCTAGGTTTTATTAAGTCTTTTTTCTTGCACAGTACAGAAAAAGCAATAAAAAACAAAATTTCAGCATCCATGCTGGATGGATAAAATTGTTGTTGCACAATGCTCAACATAGCAGATCATTAAAACACTGGTTAATACTACAGCAGCATTTCGCAAGGTTCTTTCAGTTATCATTGTATAAGGAGCAGTGTTAATCCAGGAAGAGAACGAAGAGACTGTGTAACTGGTAATATATACCTCCCATGAGACCCACTTTCACATGCCAGTAATGCTGAGCCACACATAATTGAGAACTGTGAAACAAATTCCAGATCTGCCTGTATTTGATCAACTACCTATGTTTTGTAGAATTCCTTGTTTTTAGCTTGGTGCCCCTGAATGGATGCCGTTAAGGTCTCCATTTTGTATATATTATTTACCACAAGCATCTATTTTGAGGTATGTGGCGGTTGTTTCCATAGCCACAATTTGGTTAGCCCCTCTTTTGCTGACAGGAGCAAAATTAAAATTAACTTCAAAACCTGTCCGAGACCCAACTGGAGAGTGATCAAATCTTGGTGTACGAACAGTGTGGTAAAAATATTTTGGATGTTCCGTCAGTAATTTGCTAATTCTGGACAGGTCCAAAAATATACACATGAGCAGCATCTTGCTCTGCTCATTCCCGCCATCTTCCCATGTGGGAACCCATATAAGTGGTTGGTATGGTAGGTGTTTGGAAGTAATGCATCCTGCACTTCAGGGGACGTCTCTCTGCTGTGGAGGAGATTAATCTGTAACTTGCTGAAGCATATTTGTCCCAAAGTTCCATGCTATGTTCTGATTGGAGCTCCTTTTTCCAGCATTCTAGAATTGTTACCAAGGAGTCGCAGCAACTCCACCAAGCTTCTGTATAGATTAGCTATTAAATGCAGCCGCAGGATTCTCTACTGATGGTCTTTTATGAGGTTGTATGTGGCTGGAGTCTTTTCTGGTAGATGTTTGTAATCTGGGCCCAAGCCCAGGAGATGTGACCTTATTTGTAAGCAGCGAAAACGGCCTGATCCAGGAGAATATTTTGGTTTTGAGAGTTCGGGTGATGGACAAGGGCTGCACGTGACAAAGACTGAGTCATGTGCCCGAATCACAGGTTTATTTTATAGAAGACTGGTTGCTGCAGTTGGTGGGAACAAAATCAACAGACCTCACAGTGTTTCTTTTTTTATGTTGGTGTGTGTGGGGAAGATTATAGTATTGGTTGCACTAGAGGCTGAACATGACAGCAAGCCTGAAGAGAGGTTGGAGCTGAAGATAGTGTAGTATCAGCGAGTGGTAAAAATGACCAAGCAGTTTTTTTTTTTCCTCAAATTCTATGCAGTGCAGTGATTTTGTGATTAGACTAAATACCAGGATGACTGTGGGTCTTACTGCATTCTTTAATGCACGGTCGGGTGACTGGTTCTTGCCAGTCAGAATTTGAGGATTTCAGTGCCCATTTTCTAAAAAGGCATAAAAACACAATGAGCAGATTATACTAACAAATTCTTTCTTTTCTCTACCCCTAGTCATCATGTAGAAAACAGCACCCTCTAAACAAACACCTTTTCAGACCCTCAACCTTCATGACATCCTACGAACCGCCAGTGTTTATGGATGAAGATGATGATCGGTCCAGTTTCCATGGCAGCCATATGGATACTGCTGCAGAAGATGATATTTCGGTATGCTGTTGTAAACCTCACTTTATATAGTAATGTGAACTAAGAAAATATTTAAAAAAATTACCTTGGTACTCATAAAGTAAAAAAACAAAACAAAAAGTATATTGACTTAGTGAGATAGTATTTGGCATCCTTTTGTATGCTCCATTCTGTTTTCACCAGTAATGTGTAGTCCACTGTAGCACCATCTATTATTTAAAATGTCACCCTTGTCATCAGGCATATATCCCTTTTTATGGAAAAATGCTGTTTCTTTATGTAAAAACCTTGGTGACAAGGGTAGGCATGCTGAGCCAAAGCTACTTTCAAGGTACGACCAGAGGGGGAGTAGAGGAAATAATGCATAAAGTTTTGTGACCAATTCGTCAATACTAGTGCTAAGTAGCAGAAAAAGATGTTTGCAGTGTGTTATGTTAACACTCCTAATGAAAAAGCTGTACCACAACAGATGAGAAGCTTGATTTCTGCAATGTCATAATTCCTTTTTTAAATTAAATCATAATTCACGGTTCTTTTCTACTTCCTCCCTTGGACCCCAGTGCTCCTCTCCTTCAGGTCCTCGCATTGGCCCATGCCTCTGCCTGATGGACACCCTGTCATTATCATTGCACACCACTTGACTCCCCAGTATTGTCAATGAGTCTGTCCCTCCCCAGGGGAACCATCCACCTCCCAGTGGCCACTGCAGGGGCCGGTGAAGTGCACTTGAGTCCTGGAACTAGAACTGAGGAGCACTTGCGCTGCTGAGCAGGGCCTGGAGGCATGAACATGTGGAGGCCATCTGGAGCAGCCAAGCCAGCCTTGTTTCTGTTTTTTTGTGGCCCCCATCCACCTCCCCAGTTTGTGTCTACCAGTAAGTCCGAGGGCAGGGGCACACTGTATGTGTGCTCACCCTTGTCATGCGCATTAACTCACGCCGTCCACGAGGAGCTTCTCCAGTAGTGGGCAGTGCTCAGCCATTCCCTGAGAGGAGAGCATCTGTGCAGATGCTTTGTCACCCCCCTCTGCTGACCCCTGCTCTGAACGTTCCAGGTTCTGGGTGTAAATGTGGGTTGCCAGTGTACCAAGCAGGCACCTTACCCTCTGCGATATGGAGACAGCATAATTTACAGTTCTGACATCAACAGATGGAATTACTGCTTTGCCTCCTTAGTTGTATTTAACCGTTATGATGTGGAATCGTAACAAGATTGTGTTAGGACAAAGGTCCATCTACTAGTAATAATATCCACTTACATTCTTTGCAAGGAACTTACCTAGCCTAACTTACTACTTACCATTACAGCCTCTTCCAGCATACCATTATACAACTTGGCCATACCCTGTGTGAAATTGTAGATCTTGGCGGATATTTCCTCTATTAGGCCACACCTTTGAAACTACTGTCATCAGGCTGTAGGACCACACGGAAACTTTTGCTAGCTGGGGGCCGCCCACGATGATGTCCCACGTCTGTGTCTACATAAACGTGGGTGGCCCCTTCTCCTCAGTTCTTTTTCCGCCGTTGATGATCCTTGTTGGACCTACTGAAGAAAACGTCAACTAGCCATTGATTATTTATGTAACAAGTTTATTTCATCATCGCTGCATGCCGCTGAATCGAAAGAACCTTTATTTTGGTACTGTAAATGCGGAGGTAAAATTTATAAAGACACACACACACAGTCTGTGTGTGCTGCTTGGTCCTGGGACTGGCAGTATAGCCTAGAGGTTAGAGCAGTGAGCTGTGAATGAGCTTGGTACATGCAGCAAACCTGGGTTTGATTCCCAAAACTTCCACTTGCATACTGTACGACTCTGAGCAGGTCACTCAAAGGGGAACTGTCATCATTCCCCCAACAAAAACATGGGACCTAAAGGTCTCCTATTAGGTAAATTGCACTGGTAGTAATTAGGGTCCTCAGGTGTCACACTGGATGTGCCTTGGCTTACAAGCAAAGGGTCAGAGGTTTGATTCCAGATGAGAGTACATATTTACTGTCTTATCAAGGATACTCAAGAAGTATGCAGTCACTATATGTATGGTTTCACCATTCTCTTCCAATTTTTGGCTAGGATTTGAAGGGCCTCCTCCCCCACCCAGTGACCACCAAGTCTGCCACAGCTGCCTCAGAGGTTGCCAAGGAGGAGGAGCGGCTGGACTTCGGTGGGCTTGGGAAGGGTGAGGGTGATAGGTTGGAGGCACATCCTCCAGGTGGTACCACTACACAGTTCCTACGCTGCTGTGGCTGGGCGGGGCTGTCCCATGGAGGTACCTGCAGTAGTGACCAGAGAGAATGCAGGAGTCCTCCATAGTGGAGACCCAAGGAGGGTGGCAGAGGACCCCAGAGGAGGATGAGGAAGCAACTGGGGACTCCATCATGACTGGGATAGATTTTGGAACAGGGGGGAGAAGTAGGTTAGGTGTCTACCCAGCTGCACGACTCTGAGGAATGGGAAGTGGATCCTGAGGATGGGTGGGGCAGCAGGACAGGAGGGAGAGCTGGGTGTCATTGTCCACCTAAGGACATGTACATGGCTAGGGATGAGGCTAGGATAGTGCAGGAGGAGTTCAGGGAGTTGGGGAGGGATCTTTGGCAGGTAGCACGCTCAGTGGCCTTTTCTGAGGTGTTCCCCCATCTTTGTAAAGTCAGCCCTCCTGAAGTCCAGGTGTTACCTGTCTACGACAGTGGGGAGGATAGGGTACTCCATACCAGGAGCTTCAATGCATGGTTTAAGGAGTGGTGCAAAGAGGAGGGGTTCGACTACATTGGAGACTGGGGTCCCACCTGGAGGGATAAAGGCCTGTACGGGGGAGATGGCCTGCAACCATCGGGGAGGGGAACCAAAGACCTCAGTGAATGATTTAAATGCTATATTGTCAAGCATTTAAACTAGCTGAGGGTGGTGGTGGAAAGAAGCAGAGGGGGGTGGTGGAAAGAAGCTGAGAGACATAAACTGTCCCGCCTCCCGCAAGCTGAAGTAGTCAATAGAGAGAACCCTAAGGGAGGGGAGTCACCAAGAGCACCTAAAAATAGAATGGTAGAAATGAAGAAGGATGGGGAAGGAGATTAGACAAGAGGGGAAAAAGGGGGCTGACAAGAATGGTGGTAGCAGAATTTGGAAGGCCATGTGTGCAAATGCTCAAAGTCTGGGAAATAAAATCCCGGGCCTAGCGGCCATGATAACAGAAGCTGACCTGGACATTGTTTCCATTATTGAGTCATGGTGCTATGAGAACCATGACTGGGGTATAGCCATACCAGGCTATACTCTGTTCGGGAAGAACAGGATGGGTAAGGAAAGGGGAGGAGTGGCTCTTTATGTGAAGGATAGCATAAAAGCAACTGAGAATCAGGGAATATAGATGGGAGGGAGGCACTGTGGGTCACCCTAGAGAAGGGGAATGGAGCTGCTGTTCACACTGGCGTGATCTACAGACCTCCAGCATATTTGGGGAAGGGGGGGTTGGATAAGGTTCTGGTGGAAGCCGTCCAAAAGATGGCGACTGGGGGAGGTGCTGCTGGTGGGGGACTTCAATCTGCTGGATGTAGAGTGGAGCATTCCAGCTTCAGCTAGGAGCAAGGACATTCTGGACTCCCTGCAAGGGGCATTCCTCAGGCAACCAGTAAGAGAGCCCACTCATGAGGGAGCAATATTGGACCTTGTACTCACCACCGGGGACAGTGTTGCAGACGTCACACTGGGTGGCCACATGGGGACCAGTGATCACCATACAGTGTGGGTCAGTATAGGTACTGCGGCAGAACTGAACCATACAAAGGTGACGGTTCTGGACTTCAGGAGAGCTGACTTTACAAAGATGGGGGAATGGCTCAGGGATGTCCTGGCAGGGGGATAGGACTTGGATGGAGTGGAAGAACAATGGGCAAACTAAAAGGGGCCATAGTGAAGGCAACAAACCTCTGCATCAGTGACATAAGCAAAAACAAGAGGATAAAGAGACCGCTATGGTTCTCAGAAGAGATGGCTGTGAAAGGTAAGGGCAAAAAAGTTTGCAGGAGGTATAAGGTGACACAGAGGGGGGAGGAGGAGGATAGGGAAGTGTATCAGGAAAAGCAGAGGGAGGCAGGGAAAGCAGTCAGGAGTTCAACGGTGCAAACGGATGAGAAAATAACTCAGGCAGTGAAGAAAGGAGACAATACATTTTTGAGCATGTGTTAAAGGAGAAAGACAGGGAGGAATGCTAAAGAGGGAAGGGGTCATGTGTAGAGGGGGACCAGGAAAAAGTTGACATCCTGAACAAACATTTGTGTTCACTATTCACAGAGGAAGGGAAAGGTGAGGGACCACAGATAAGTGACAAGAGCATTGAAGAAAGGGAGATGGACACCAGTCCATTTACAGAGGAGAGAGTCTGAAGGAACTCTCAAATCTGGACGTGGACAAGGCAATGGGGCTTGACAGAATACATCCAAGGATATTGAAGGAGCACAGAGATGTGCTGGCTGCACCACTTACTATCCGGCTCAACCATTCACTGGAGACTGGAGTGGTTCCAGAGGACTGGAGGAGGCAGCTGTAGTCCCACTCCACAAAAGTGGTAGCAGGGAGGAGGCTGGCAACTACAGGCCAGTCAGCCTGACTTCGTGGTGGGGAATTTAATGGAATCCCTGCCAAGGAAAGGATTGTGGAATGTCTTCAATCCAGCAGCTTAAAGGATCCAAGGCAGCGGATTCACTTGGTGGGGGGTCATATTAAACAAATTTGATAGATTTCTCTGACTGGGTGACCAGGGAATTGGATCAGGGTGGAGTGGTAAACAGAGTACACTCTAAGGAAGGGATGGTGACCAGTGGGGTGCCACAAGGATCAGTACTGGGATCAGTCCTCTCTAATGTCTTTATTAGTGACATTACAGAGGAGTTAAAACAGAAGGTATACCTTTTTGCAGATGACACAAATATCTGCAACAGGGTAGGCAATCTTGAAGGGGTGGAAAAAATAAAGATGGCTCTACTGTAAGAAAGCTAGAGGAGTGGTCAAGAGTGTGGCAACTAAGTTTCAGTGTGAAGAAGTGCAAAATTATGCACTTGGGGCAGAGTACAAGATGGGGGGGGGATGGTACTGCCAACCACCAAACAGGAAAGAGACCTGGGGGTAATCATATCTGATCACCTAAAGGTGGCCAAACAGTGTGACAAGGCAGTGGGATGCTAGGGTGTATAGGAAGGGGTGTCACCAGCAGAAAAAAGGAGGTGGTGATAGCACTGTATAAATCATTGGTGACACCTCATCTAGAGTACTGTGTCCAGTTCTGGAGACCAGATCTCCGGAAGGCCATAGACAAGAGTAGAGGCGGTCCAGAAGAGGGCAGCTAAAATGGTGCAGGGTCTGCACCAAAAGCCCTATAAGGAGAGCCTAAAGGACCTCAGTATGTACACCCTGAGGGAAAGGACGGAGAGGGGGGGATATGATACAGGCTTTCAAATATAAAGGATATAAAGTACACAGGAGGGACAGGGTAGTTGTAAGAGGGGAGGGGTATCAGTTTATGTCAGGGAGGGAATAACTTGCACGAGGGAGGAGTCTGAGGAAGGGGAGGTGGAGGCATTATGGGTTCAGTTAAGGTCCAATAGAGGGAGAAAGGTGAGGTTGGGGGTGGTTTACAGACTACCCAGTCACGATGAGGAGAGGGACAGGAACTGACCTCACAAATATTGGAAGCTGCGGGGAAAGGAGAGGTGGTAATTGTAGGGGACTTCAGTCTGCCCAAGGTGGTCTGGAGTATACCATCCACATGTGCTAGGAGTCAGGTGATCCTGGAAGGACTGCAGAGTGGGTTCCTGATTCAGGGCATCACTGAACTAACAAGAGCTGAGGCAATTCTTGATCTGGTGTTCACAAATGGGGAGCATGTACAGGAAATAATAGTCAGGGAGCCACTGGGTGGAAATGATAATTGCACAGTGTGGTTCCGGTTGGATATGGGCAGGGAAAGTATCTCGACTGAGACCAAAATCTTGGATTTCAGGATGGTGAACTTCAGGAAAATGGGCGAAGTGCTAAGGAGCCATCTGGCGGGCATCAGAGCAGATATGGGGGTGGACCAAAGGTGGTCCATCATTAAGGAAGGAATACTGGTTGCCACAGATGAGTGCGTTAGGCTCAGAGGGAAGAACACAATGGCCAAAGCGCCCATCTGGTTCAGTTCTGGGGTTGCCCAGACAGTAAGAGGTTGGCCTATAGAAAATTCAGGAAGCCCAAGAGAGAAGTGGATAGGGAAAATTATCTAAGGTTGGCTAGTGAGGCAAGTAAGGAAGTCTGGGGAGGAAAGGCACAGAAGGAGCTACCGATAGCTAAAAGAATTAAGACGGGGAGAAGGCTTTCTTTTTATATATAAGTGAGAAAAAGGACAAAAAGGAAGGGATTGTTAGGCTTAAGAAAGGGGAGGAGTGGGTGAAGGATAATGGGGGAAAAGCAGAGATACTAAATGAATACTTTTGTTCTGTCTTCAACAGGGAGAAGGATGGACCAGTGCCTTCAGGAAGGAAAAGAGGAGTTTTTTGGGGGGCACAGATGGAAGGACAGAGTGAGGGAGGGGCTGCTGGCATTGAAGGTGGACAAATCACCAGGTCTGGATAGAGTACATCCAAGGATACTAAAGGAACTGGCTGAGGAGCTGGCAGGGCCACTGGCAGACCTATTTATAGTTCACTAGAATCAGGTGTGGTACTGCAGGACTGGAAAACAACACATGTAGTGCCCCTCCACAGAAGCGGTGTCAAGGATGACCCAGGGAATTACAGACCAGTCAGTCTGTCCTCCATTTTGGGCAAGCTCATGGAGACCATACTAAAGGAAAGCTTGGTGGAATATCTAGAGAAGCATGGTCTCCAGGACGGGAGGCAGCATGGGTTCATGGGGGGAAGATCTTGTCCGACAAATCTGATTGACTTCTTTGACTGTGTCACTAAGACAGTAGACATCCTCTATCTTGATTTCAGCAAGGCCTTTGACTCTGTGCTCCACAAAAGGTTGATAAGGAAGTTGGTGGTTCTCGGGGTTGGGAAAAAGATGGCCAGATGGGTGGAAAACTGGCTGAGGGACAGAACCCATAGGGTGGTTGTGGGGGTAGAGTTATCTGGCACTAGAGAGGTAACCAGTATGGTCCCGCAGGGCTCGGTGCTAGGGCCGGTGGTGTTCAGTGTCTTCATCAATGACATTGGAGATGGCATTAAGGGCATAATGTGCCTATTCATGGATGACACCAAGCTCTGTGGGAGAGTGGACACAGCTGAAGGGACCTACAGGAAGATCTAGAAAGCTGGGGTGGTGGTCTGGGATCTGGCAGTTTGGTTTCAATGCCAAGAAATGCAAAGTTGTACATATTGAAGCCAAGAATCCTAGGACGGAGTACTACCTGGGTGGAATCAGACTATCTGCATCAGAGGAGGAGGAGGAGGAGGAGGACCTGGAAGTGATGATTACTAGTGACCTGAAGCAGTCCATGCAGTGCAAGAAAGCAGTAGCAAAGGCAAACAAGATGCTGGTATGCTTATCTAGGGGGATCAGTAGTAGGAGAGAGGAGGTTATACTGCCCTTGTACATGTCACTGGTAAGACTGCATCTAGAGTATGGACTTCAGTACTGGTGCCCACACCTCAAAAAGGACATTAATCTGCTGGGGAAGGTCCAGAGGAGGGCTACAAAGACTATAGCTGCTCAGCAGGGTAAGGCATACGAGGATAGATTGAGGGCACTGAACATGGAGGACAGGAGGGAGAGCAGGGACATGATTGGGACCTTCAGGTACTTGAAAGGGATAAATAAGGTTGATAAGGAGAGTCTCTTTAAGCTGAGTGGCAACCATAACACGAGGGGGCACAGGCTTAAGCTGGAGGGTGAGAAGTTTAGGAGGGAGATCAGGAAGCAGTTCTTCAAAGAGAGGGCGGTGGACACTTGGAATGTGCTGCTGGAGGAGGTCGTCTCGTTGACGACAGTAGGCAGCTTTAAGAGAGGCTTGGATAGGTATAGGGAAGGTAGGGGTCATGGGTAGGGAGGAGTGGGAAGGGAGGGCAGGGACATTAGCTCAAGCTGTGGACCCTGCAATACGAGCACACTTGATAGACCAAATGGCCTTCTTCTGCTGGCTTCTTCATATGTTCGTATATTTAAATACCTCACGGGTATAAACAAGGTAAAAGAGGCATGTTTCAGAAGAAAAGATGTTCAAGAACAAGGGGTCATGCTGTGAATCTGGAGGGGGATAGACTTGGTGGAGGGATCGTGAGAAAGTGCGTCACAGAAAGAGTGGTGAATGCAGTGGAGGTGTGGGGGGCAAAAATTAACGGGATTCAAAAATGTGTGGGATAAACATAAGGGGACTTTATTGGTTAGGAAAGGGAGGGTAAAGCCAGAGATCAAAGTAGGTTCTGCGGTATTACAGTAGGTATGCTAAATTGGCAGACTAGGTAGGCCAAGTGATACTAGTCTGCCATCAAATTCTGTGTTTCTGTGTTTGTCTGACAACGTGAGGACCTGTGAGATCTGCCAGAGTGTCAACCAGGCTACAAGGTGACGCTGCAAGAAAGCTCTAGAAAATTTCATTCTCATTAAAACATTTAAAGCCGTGGAGAAGGCCCAGAATCAGTGTCTCCCTCACTGTCGGCTGAAAAATATCACTGACATCGAAGGACCCGAACAGGGAAAGGTCATTGTCGAGCCCTCCTCATCGTCTGGCTACATGCACAAACACAGAGAAAAAGAGATCTTACTTCGAGAGGGTGCTTGCAGTAGAACCTTGAGGACTGCGTCCCCTGGTGTCAGGACCACATGGAAACTTAAGCTAGCAGTGTCTGATGGGGGACTGCCCACCCAACGTGACATGATGGATGTCAGCGTGACACTGTATAATGGGCGGGCCCCACGCCCGCCTTTCAGTTCTTTCCCCTCTGTCGACCTGAGCACGTTGGACCTCATGGAGATCGTACGCTGCAGTTTGACTGTTATCGTCGGATGAGTATCTTTTTTTTTCTTTTGGGTTTTATTTGTTTTTTGTGCATGTCATCTCCGTCTTCCGTCAAGTCGCATAAAAATAAGTGCGCTTCGTGCGGTGCACAGCTACCTCACATCTGCCTCGGCCCAGAGCACAAGGTTGAGGATTGCAAGGCCTGTTCCAGCTTCAACAAGGCCACACGGAAGCATCGCCAGCAGGTCCTTGAGGCTCGTTTGTTAAAACAAAAAATGCGGATGATGGGAAAAGAGCTCCAGAAACTCAGAAGTACTTCCTCCTCTCCAACTGACTCCTCCAAGCACAAGAAGAAGAGAGACAAAGAGGAACATCGGGACCAGGACAGATCCCTCTCTCACCCGCAGCTGCCCTCGGGTGAGCGTCAGTCTTATTCCTCCAGGAAATTGGCTGCTGCCTCCAAGCCTGCCCCACCCCAGGAGCAGTCCTTGGACCCCCTGCTGCCACTGGTCACAGTGACCGTGGGAATTTCGGCTACGTCTGAGGCTTCCCCCGCCCTTAGGCCCCTGTCCACCAGAAACATAGACTTTGATGGCAGATAAGGACCGCTTGGCCCACCTAGTCCGCCCATTTCCCTACCTAGAGGATAAGCTGCAGATCCTATTTAACCAACAGCCTATTTCTTCCTACCCCCGACAAAAATTGCCTTATGTCTGTCCCATGCATTCACCATGAGTCTAAGGTGTCTGGCAGGGCTGATAAGCTGCTCATCGGATCTTCTGATGAACACCCAGCCCAGGCTGTGATGTTGGGCTCTGGGGTCTCAGGTGCCCACCCGGCCACGGTCGATATGTCATTTGTGTGTTCTTCCAGTGCCCACCCGACCAACCCAGTCAATAAGCCGGTCATCAGTTTACCCAACTGATCTGGCGTCAGGGTCCAGCGAGGGCCCCGACAATACCCAGTTGCCAGATCTGCCACAGTTTTCCCCTGGTTGGGTCCTCCACCGGGTCACCCCCTCCTCTCCTTTGGAAGAGCTTCCTCCTCCCTCCCCAGATAATTGGGGTGCGGAGGATAAGGGTCATCTGTCACGTGACGCTTTCCCCGGTTCACAGCCGGATCTGATGTTGGTTGTCCCAGGTAACCCTCTGGGAACCCTCCCACCAAACTTGCTGGCGGAGACTCCAGCATTGACGTCAGGTTTACCTCCTGCCGGTCCGGCATCCGACCTGGTTTTTCCAGGGCTGTCGGGGTTGGGTTTCAGGCCCCCGGAGGGTCCTCCTTCGGGTCCTCCGTCAGGCTACCTGACACCATATTTTCCAGCGTACAGCCCACCAGGCTACCCACTGTCAGGATACCAGACGCCGGGGTATTCGCCCACTTATCCTCCTCCGGGTTACCCGGTGCACGACTACCATACGCTGGGCCACCTGATGCCGGGGTTCCCTGTGGGCTACCCGCTGGCCTACCAGACTCCTCCGCCCCCTCCACGTCCCCCTCAGCCTCAGGCGGACTTCTGGGCTATCTTGCAATCATGGTGGTCAGAGACCAAGGCTCAGCTCATGTCAGAGCTGGCTAGTTGCCACCCCCAGGGATGTTTCTCGGGTTTGGTGGACCAGACGCCCAAGTCTACACCTATGCCGGACACACGTCAGCCGATGTTGGGCCAACAGAAAGAGCCTTCGTTAGGGCGGTGCGAAGTAGAATTCCCCCTGACGCCTGGGAACCTTCTTTTCCTGACGTCTGGTCTTCAGACTCTGATCTAGACTCGGATTCTGACTTCTCTTCTTCCTCTGAGTCGGGGTTCGAGACTCTTCCCACAGAGGAACCTAGGCGTAAGGAATCCCCAAAATCTTCACCCGAGGACCCTTCTTTCACAGAGTCCCTCAAGAAGATTGAGGAGATCTACGAATGGAAGTCTGATACTCAAGATCCTAAGCGCTAAAGGCTGGTGGATCATTTGGACCTGCAGGAGGCAGCTTCCTTCCTCACACCTCCTTGGTTAGAGCCACATGAAGATCTGGCATCCACTGTTTGGATGATGCCCTCTTCTATACTGGCAATAGCCAAAAAAGGCTGACCGGACATGTAGGACGCCAGAGGGTAAAGATCACCTTAGCGTCCATCCCAAGGTGGACTTGGTAGTCATCGCAGCAGCTAATGATAGGTCATCTAAACCGAGGCATATGAGCACCTCTCCTCCTGATGAGTCGAGACAGCTGGATCAATTTGGGAGTAAGTTCTATTCCTCTTCATTGTTGGCCATGCTTGCCTTGAACTATATAGATCATATGCTGGCCTACCAGAAGTCTCTCTTTAGTCAGCTGGAACCTGCCATCGATGCTCTGCCTGACTCCAGGTCCAAAACAATTCTGGCTGACTCCATTAGGTCCGCCCAAGGTTGCCTGTCAGCATTCATTAAGGGCCACCTATGATGCCAAGGACTCCTCGGCCAGGGGCACTGCCATGGCGGTTAGCCTGAGGAGGTTTTCCTGGCTAAAGGTTTCTGGACTGGCACCAGACGTTCAGGCGGCCATCCAGGATGCTCCCTTTAGGAGCTCCATCCTCTTTGGAAGTGATGCCCAAGACATCATCACCAACCTGCAGGACAAGGGCAAGGCCCTAAGGTCGGTCCACACCATGTAGAGCCCTAAATTTCAGGCCAAAAAAAACCTTTCATCACTAAGTGAAGTGGCAGATGAAGCAGCAGCAGATGGCCAGACATTAGCCTAAACATCAGGTACCGTCAGCTACAGCCACCCCTCACGCAAAAACCCAAAGAGCCTCAGGCACTGCTCTCCCTAGCCCCCCTTCCCTCACTTGACTCGCGGTCTGCCCTCCTTCCTCCCTGCCCCTCAGAGGAGCCGGTGTGTGGAAGGTTCGCCAGTCACCTGCCGGGATGGGAGGCAGTCACCACCGACTTGTGGGTCCTTCAGTTGGTCAGGCAGGGACACACGCTGGAGTTTCTAAGAAACCCCAGACAGGCCTCCCAAAGGTGTCCCATTATCCAAAGGCACACATTCCCCTCTTGAGGGAAGAAATCGAGACTGTTACAAAAGGAAGCAATAGAGTCTATTTCATTCAGTCAGGTGGGAAAGCGGTATTATTCCCACTTCTTCTTGGTCCTGAAAAAGATGAGACTTGCGTCCCATCTTGGACTTCAGCTCTCTAAACCTGTACATAGAGTACAAATAGTTTCGAATGCTAACCCTCCCAGGTCTGCTGCTCCTCCTGCATGAGGGACAGTGGCTCTGTGCCCTGGATATGCAGGATGCTTACCTGCATATCCCAGTTTTTCAGGCTCATCACCCCTACCTCAGGTTCGCCTTTCAGTGGAAAAATTACTAGTTAAGGGCCCTCCCTTTTGGCGTGGCCTGTCCTTGGCACCGCAGGTATTTACCAAGTGCCTTGTGGTAGTGGCAGCAGCCCTGAGGCATCAGGGCCACTATGTGTTCCTCTACCTCGATGACTGGCTTCTGTCAGCTCCGTCAAGGGAGCAGCTGAAACTTTCCCTCCCTGCTACCCTGGACCTCTTTACGCAGGTTGGGATCACTGTGAACCTTACCAAGTCCCAACTTGCCTCTTCCCAGTGACTTCAATTCATTGGAGCAGTGCTTGATGCGGCCCCGGGTATGACTTTCCTCCCTTTGGACAGGGCGGAGACGTCGCAGAAGCAGGCTCATCTGGTAGCCTCCACAGGTGGGTTAGGGCCAGGTCAGTTCTCCAACTGCTTGGCCTTATGGCAGCTGCCATCCTCACTGTCCCTCTAGCCAGTTCGCAGTGGACGCTCAGAACACAGTGGGATCAGAGGTCGGACGACCTAGACCTGATGGTCATGGTCTCCTGTTCGATGCAGAGGGATCTTCTATGGTGGGAGGATCTCTGCAACCTCATCAAGGGGGTTCCCTTCCCATCCCCTCTTCCCACTCAGACCCTGACTACAGATGCGTCAGGGATGGGTTGGGGCGCTCATCTTGGGAGCCACAGAACTCAAGGTCTGTGGTCTCCGTCAGAGCTCTCTCTGCACATAAATGTGTTGGAGACCAGAGCAGTGCTATATGCCTTTCAGGCTTTCCAGCATTTGCTCTACCAGGGCACACTATTAGTCCATTCGGACAATATGTGTGTAGTCTGGTACCTCAGCAAGCAAGGAGGCACTTGATTGTATCCCCTCTGCAGGGAGGCGATGTGGGTGTGGAATTGGGCAGTTCTGCATCAAATTCACCTCATAGCCATGCACGTTCCAAGCATGGAAAACGTCCTAGTGGACAATCTCAGCCACACTAGAGTAAGAGCCCACGAGTGGGACCACATTTTCGATCTGTGGGGTCATCCGGAACTGGATCTATTTGCTTCCCCATACAATGCAGAACTACCCAGGTTTTGCTCGCTCGCTTTCATGCATGGTGTTTTCTGGCGAGATGCGCTATCTCTCTGCTGGACAGGGAGGTTTTTGTACACCCTCCCTCCCTTTCCAGTTCTATAGAGGGTGCTGCTCAAGCTTCAGGCAGAGGGGGCTCACATGATTCTGATTGCCCTGTATTGGCCTCGCCAAGTTTGGTTTCCTCTTTATCAGCAGCTAGCAGTGGAACCTCTGGTCATCCTGCCCCTCTGTCACATTCTCCTGACCCAGGAGAGGGGCACGCTGGTCCACCCAGGACTGAAGTCCCTTCACCTTCACGTGTGGCACCTCAGGACATAACTGCTTCACGTTTTGGAGTTTCCTCCAGAGTGGCGCAGGTCCTGGTAGAGGCTAGAAAGCCTTCTACGAGGATGACATATGCCATGATGTGGAAACGTTTCTCCATTTGGGCCACCTCGAAGAGTTGGGACCCTTTTTCGTGCCCCATTCCTCAAGTCATGGAGTATCTTCTGCACCTTTATGACTTGGGCCAGAGTTACGCTTCCCTGAAGGTTTACCTGACGGCTGTTTCGGCCTACCACACCTTGGTGGAAGGCAAAACTGTGGCTCAGCTGGAGGTTTCTAAAACCTTCCTGAAAGGTATCCTCCACCTAAAACCCCTGGTGCGCAGTCTGGTGCCACCTTGGGACCTTAATTTTATTTTGGAAAAACTGACATTGCCTCCATTCGAACCGGCTGGTTCTTGTGGTATGCGCTGTTTGTCTTGCAAAGTGCTCTTTTTAGTTGCAGTCACTTCTGCTCTGAGGATTTCTTAGCTTCAGGCCCTGATGTGTAAGGAGCCTTATTTCATCACAGAGACTAGGTGGCTCTGCATACCAGCCCTCAGTTTTTACCGAAGGTGGTTTCTGAATTTACGTTGAACTAGTCGATTCAACTGCCTTTGTACGACCTTGAGCATTCCAGTCAGGGGGAGGCGATTCTGCATACCTTGGATGTTGATAGAATCCTGTGTTATTACAGTAATAGAACCAAGACTGTCCGAAAGTCAGACCAACTTTTTGTTTCTTTCGCACCCAAGAGAGAAGATGCAGCAGTTTCCAAACAGTTTTTATCCAAATAGCTGGCAAACTGCATTGTTTTCTGTTACCAGAAGTATGGTAAAACTCTCCAGGGGGAGGTTAAGGGGCATTCTACCAGAAGCATGGCTGCCTCTACTGCTTGTTTCAGGAATGTGTCAGCTGCTGACATCTGTGCCGCGGCTACTTGGAGTTCTGTCCACACTTTACAAAGCATTACAGTCTGGACATTGCCTCTTGGTGCAGAGCAGACTTTGGCCTAGCTGCCCTCCAAGGACTCCTGTCCTAAACTTTCTGCTGTCTTGCAGATTCTTTCCTACCTCCCGTGTTTCAGTTCCTTCTGATTCACACTGCTTGGGACTCAATCCTCAAGGTTATTACCTACTGCAAGAGCCCTCTCGAAGTAAGATAGTACAGTTACGTAAGAACTTACCGTAACAGTAAATCTTCACAAGAGGCTCTTGCAGTAGGTAACCTTTTTCCCTCCCTCCCTCCATCCCCGAGTTTCTTTGTTACTCTTTTTTCTGGGAGCTCATTCTGAGCTTCAGGAGCCTATTTTTCCATTCTCTTTCACTCCTCCTCCTCCTTGGTCTCCGGCGGGAGAACAGGAAGGCAGGCGTGGGGACCGCCCACTATATAGTGTAATGCAGACATCCATCACATGACGTCGGGTGGGTGGTCCCCCATCAGACACTGCTAGCTAAAGTTTCTGTGTGGTTCTGACATCAGGGGGTGCGGTCCTCAAGGTTATTACCTGCTGCAAGAGCGCCTCTCAAAGATCTGCTGTTATGGTAAGTTCTTATGTGACTGTACTGTGTGATTCATCTGCGAGGTCCCAGTCACTGTTGAGACAAGGTGAATCTATTGCATCATCACCCACTCAGGCAGCGTTGATGACAGCCCCCCTCCCGACCATTGATGACACACCAAAACAGGTGTTACTGTACCTACTGTAGATGGTAAGATGCCATCATCATCAGACCAAGGCCCGTGGTCGACACAAATATTCTTGGCTCTCTGGCCAGGGCATCGTCGACTGGTGGGCTGTACTGGTGTTGTTTTCAGAGATGGTACAAGGCATTGTGCCTGGCTTACCATTGCGTCAATGGGGCCTTCTGGCTCTCAGCTGCAACTAGTGTTGCCAGTGCATTCTGCAGCTCCTGTCATCAATGGAGACAACAACAAAGTAGATTATAATACTGACCTCATGGTTTTAGAGGAGGATTTAGAGAAGAATATGAGAGAGAACAATGTGTTGCACCTCGCTCTAGTTCTGCCCTCTCATCCTGCAGTGAAGTCTCGGTGGTCTGTACCCCTGAGATGTGCTCCTGAGGAACCTACCCTCTAAGCCATGATGCAGCAAATGCAAACTGCCATGGGCTTTGCTGTGGAAGAGGAAGGTTCCACAAAAAGAAACCTGATGGAATTGTTTGAGGTCCCTTGCATGCCCTCCATTATAATTCCATCTCTATATCCTACATTTGAGGATGCTACTTTTGCTGTATGGTACAGACCTAACTTGCTGCCTGCAGTCCCAGAAAGGCTGATAAGCAGTATCCTGCCCCATCTGCTAAGCCTTATTATGCTAACCAGTCAGAAGCTTACTCTGTAGTCATTCTGGCTGCTCATGGTAGGTCTAGAGCAACTAAACACATGTGTACTTTGCCTCCTGACAAGGTATCTAGAAGGCTAGATGTGATGGGCAAGCGTACATATGTCTCTGCCTCACTGGGCCTTAGGATTGCAAACTACCAGGCCCATATAATAAAATGTCAGAACAGCCTGTGGAAAGCTGCAAACACTGCAGCCCAGGCCTTGCCTGAGGGCCTTGTCAAGAATGAGTTACTTAAAACTTTTAACTTCTGGGGCAAAGGTGGGGAAACAATTGCTACACTCGGCCTATGATGTATCTGATGCCTCTGCCAGAGCTGCTGCTGCTTCCGGCATTTGCATGAAAAGATATTCTTGGCTCAGAGTAGCTGGCTTTGCCAGTGATATGCAGCAAGCATTTTTGAATAACCCTTTTAGAGGGACCAGACAGTTTGGTTATGATGTTGAAGAGGCCCTACGAGGCATTCGGACCTCAAAAATGACACTACGGTTTGTCAAGTCCCTCTGTCCCACTCCTGCCATGGATTGTGGACGGAGATTCTTTTCTCAGCCTGCTACTAGAGGTGACCATGCCTACTGTGAGCAAGACCAGGGTAAAGGACGTGGTCTCCTGCCGGCCCCCTTCATCTAGGTGCCCATACAGAGCACCCAAAGCAATTCGTTCAGGTGGTACTGCCCCCACTGTTCCACTCAGACTGCTCTCTCCAGATACTACTCCCTTCTCCGGCTGTTACCTCCAGAGGTGGTTGTAGGAGACAGACTCTCCCTGCATCTGAAACAGTGGAGTGAGATTGCTACAGATGAGTGGGTCCTGGACATAATTGCAAGGGGCCATGCTTTGGAGCATGTAGAAACCCCTCTAGATCATTCTCCACCCCCTTCTTTCAGTCCTCTGAGCCATATGTCCCTTATGAAGGAAGAAGTGCAGTCATTTTTCTAAGAATGTGCTATAGAACTGGCTACTCCTCGACACAGAAACAAAGGGTTCTTTTCCAGCTACTTCCTGGTCCCCAAATGGACAAGCCACGGCAATTTTATTTGTAGGGCACCCAATCTCGGAGGCTCTGGGCACCTAACAAGAATTATAACAGAACATTGTGAGAAACAGCATAAAGAAATAAAACAATAAATATACAATAATGGCTGGGGAGGTGGTTATAACGAGAATGTTAGACACCCCCAAGGTGTGGGATGCTACATAAACTTTGAGAGCAAAGCTCGAGAGGTTTGTACAGGCATCCCACACCGAGGGGGTGTCTAACATTTGAGTTTCACATACCTCCTCAGCTTTTATTTTATATAATTGCTGGAGAATGCTTTTTCACTTCAGCAATTATATAGGAATTACGGGCTTAAATTAATTCTACTCACCCAACAAAACCCATTAAGGAGATTTACCTGTCTCATTTCCAATGATGCAGTCATAATTTATACGCACGTTTTTTTTAATCCAGCTTTTGACCCCGTCGGCAGCTCTACTACCCAGGCAGGGTACATGGTAGAGCTGGCAGGCGGAGGGCTCAGTTCTGCGACCCCACGCCTCTACACCCGACCTTCCCGGCAGTCTCTTCCCCCGTAGCAGGGGCTGAGGGTAAAGGGCGTCAACTCCCACCTTCCCTCCTGGAGACCAACATCTAGACTCCAGGGGGCTGGCGCTGTGCTATGGGGCCATCATGGAGCCTGTCAGCTCCATTTTTTGTACATTTTTCTCCCCACCCCTTGCCGCAGTTGCTTGCACACGTGTGGAGGCACACGCACGCAGCACAGCAACCCGCGGCACCCTCCCAACTCCAGTCGCTCCTGACTGCACTACCTCTGGGCCTCCACCTGGGGGCAGCCTTGCAGTGTGCATGGGTGGGTTCCCACCCGGGAGGGAAGAGATGTCTCCCGGCTCCCCCCAATCACCCGGGTCGCCGGTGTGGCGCGAGGTGTAGCGTCCAGTGCCTCAACTCTCAGTGCCACTGGGCTGGCCATATGCCCCAGTTTTTGAAGGAAAGGGATTGTATTTTGGTTGTCTGGAGCCGAGCCACTGATCCCTTCTGCTTCCTGTTACTAAGAACTGCCCCCAAACTAGAACGTTTTATGATGTCATTATATGGAGTGTTGGGGGGGCACTCCATAGACATTAATGGAGCCTTTTTTAAGCCCATTTTTCATATTTTAGAACTTGTTAAGCAGTGGCCTTGATTTGTTCCAAACGGGCATCTAAAATATGAGAAATGGACTTAAAACTATCCCGTTAAAAGCCAACCAGTGGTGCTGAGGTGCAAACAAGCACCTTAACTTGCATCATGCCAACGACTCAAGTTCGTCAATGAGCTTGGGTTGCTGGGGGGGGGGGGGATGGCGGGAGGAGGATCGAGCTAGCCGCCAGGCAGCTCTTCAGTCCCAGGTAGGGGCTGGCAGGTTGTCGCTGTCTTGGCTGACACCTGGTGGAGGCCAGGTGCCAGAGCAAGGATATCAGGAGACTGATATAATGTTGGGTGAGTGGATAGGAAAGTGGGCTGGGAGGACATGTGCACGTCCACGCACACGTGCTCACTGCATGCCTTCACTCTGAGCTGGGGAGAAACGTATGGTGGAAAATGGAAGGTACGCCGGGAGAATGAAGTCCACGACCACACCTCCAGCACTCAAGTGCAGCGACTGTGATGTCGACCTCGAGGGGCCCTCCCTCCTGACCCTGCCACATGGGGAATCCATGGGGGTGCTGAGCCATAAGGTAAGCCAGGGGACTGTGAATGGTGGAAAAGGGGTGGTGATGCTGGCTAAAAGGAGCCTGCCGTGATCTAGGAACACAAAGGGTAAAAAATAAATAAATAGTCCTGTTTCATTAATGTCCATGGAGCATGCCCCCACGCTCTCCATATAATGACATCAGAAAATGTTCTAGCGTGAGGGTGGATCTCAGTAACAGGAAGGCAATCCAATCCCTTTCCTTCTAAAATCGGGGCATATATAAATTCTAACTTTGGCACCAGTGGGATTCGGGGCAGGTAAGGGTCCTTCCTGGTTTTTATTGTGAGCACCAGAAAAGGTGCTCTTTAAGGTGCGTTTGGCTGCTATATCAGCTTTCCATTCCCATATTGAAGGTCGTATGGTGGGCCCAGTTAGAAGAGTCCTGTACATTTCTGAGAGGTATTCTTCATATGAAACCTCCTATCCATAATCCAGTCCCGCCTTGGGACTTGAATTTTGTGCTTGACAAACTGGCATTGGCTCCATTTGAGCTGGCCACAAGTTGTGGCATGTGTTTCCTGTCATGGACAACATTATTTTTAGTTGCTGTCACTTCTGCTTGAAGGATTTCAGAGATTCGGTCTAATATACGAGTCTCCGTATTTGATTTTCCACAAAGACAGAGTTTCTTTGCGTACAAATCCTAAGTTTCTACCGAGGGTGGTATCTGAATTTACATTGAATCAAATGATACACTTCCTGTTTACTACCCTGAGCATGCCAGTCAGGGTGAGGCATTGCTTCGTATTTTAGATATATGTAGAATTATAGAAGCTTGATGTCAGAAAAGGACCAGACTGATGCATCTAGTCTGCCCTTTTTTCCCCCCTACACCTCCCACTCCCTGCCAGCCCCACCCTCCCCGATACTCAGCCCATATGCTTGTCCCATGCCCTCTTGAATTCTTCCACCGATTAAGCCCTCACCACTCTGTCTGGTAGTCTGTTCCAGGGCTCCACCACCCTCTCCGTGAAGAAACACCCTCTCACATTGCCCCTGTAACTTTTTCCTTGCAGTCTGAGGCTATGCTTTCTAGTTTTGACCCCCTCATTCCTCTTAAGAAAACCCTCTTCTCCCACTTTATTCTCTATGACGCCCTGCTCACAGGCTTCTATTAGCCGCCTGGCCGAGGGCTTTCCCAACCAGTTACGGTCACACGACACCAATACCTGCCGTGGTACCGTGCCCCGCCTCCTGGGGGGCAAGCCAGGAGTAACCGGGAGAGCGAGGGGCTCAACAGGCGGTGCAAGCCTTGGGGGCACTGTGACCAGGGCAGAGTGCTGATGGACAGCAGGAGGACAAAAAGTGAGGTAAATATAAAAAAAAAAAAAATGAGCAACAAATTGGGAGTTACTGACATAAACCAACATGACTTCAAACAAGGTAGAGCCTGTGTGTGAAATCTGTTAACCTTCTATGAGTCGGTGAGAGCCTAGACAAAGGCCACCCAGTAGACATTGTTTATGTAGATTTTAGCAAAGCCACACATCTTGTGCGTCATGTCCTTCTTAAAATGAAACACATGTCCTTAGGTGCTAGTACGAACCTGATCCAATGGATAAGAAATTGGCTCACAATTGCAAGTAGATCTCAGAAAGTGAAAATAAATGTGTGTTTTTTGCCTAAATTTGGGTATCGTTTCCATTGGTGTCCCACAGGGATCAGGTTTGGGACCTGTACTTTTCAACTTGCTTGTATGTGATATGGGGAAGGGAACCATCAACAAATGCAGTAAGTTTGCTGATGACACCAGGATAGGTGTACCAGTAAAGAATTTTGAGGAAGCAATAACTCTGCAACAGGATTTGGATATCCTGAATGAATGGACGTTAAGGTGGAGTATGCATTTCTGTCCTGATAAATGTACTGGTAGGTGTACACCTGGGAAATAATATTGTTTGATTTTTTTTCTTGGTGAAACAAACTTTATAATTCAAATAGCAAAAAAGATGTGGGATATATAACGTCCGACTTCAAAATCAGAAACAATGTGATAGTATCTTTAATTATGAACTGAGGATCGTAAATAGAGGAATCTGATTGGCCGAGAGCTCTTTGAAGCCGTGATGATATCGAGCTACATCATCATGACTTCAAAAAGTTCCAGCGCCACCAGCCTCCTTGCTTTCTACTGTCTTGAGAACTATTTTTTCAAAATGTACTTCTACACCACCCAAAAACCCATTCATAAAACATTTTAAAACCTGTTTCTTTAATTTTTTTTCTATTTAAAAACTTGAAACTCAGTTCATAATAGCAATAAATCACTCCAGGGTGTGGTATATCATGGGATAGCGTCACTTCTCAGGTGGTTGGACGCACTCGGCCTGCGACCTCATGCCCAACCACCCAAGGCGAGACGATGTCCCATGATATACCACATCCTGGCGTGCCTTATTTTTTAATTATTCAATGGCAAGAAAGAATCCTGGATTCTGATTGGTCAGTGTGAGCCTGAGACAGTGATGATATCTCAGTATAACATTTCTGTCATTGATTAGCTATAGCTTATTTAGCCTTTCTCTTAAGAAACAAAGATATATTGCCACACTAAAAATCTACTAAAAACATTTTTTAAACTTTTTTTATTTTGTATAACAAGCCATTGTATAATTGCAGTAAGGCACTCCAAGGTGTGTGTTATTGTGTAATAATGTCACTCCTGGGGTGGTGGAAGCACTCTGCTTCGCCTCATGCTTCTGCCCACCCCAGGAGTGCCGTTATTACATGATAACACACACCCCTTTTCATGCCTTATTGTCTAAATAGAGCCAACCACCTTCTGCATACAATCAGCAGACATTCTGAACAACATAACAAAGACATTCTCTTAACCATCTACAACTCTGTCAGACCATTGACAGATTATGCCTGTCCGTTTTGGAGGGCAATGAATAAGGCTAAAACTCTAGAACTTTGAAAGAGTTCTGAGAAAGGCTATAAGAATTTATCTGGGCATTTAAAACAATGAATACAAAGACAGACTTCAAGACGCAAACCTGCATAGCTTACAGCAGAGAAGGCTAAGAGGTGACTTACTGTACTTTTGCAAAATAAAAAAGGATCAAGACTTATTAAACTAGCTAAAATTGGAAATTGGTAACCCACCAGTGAACTCTAGGAGCCATAACTTGCAGCTTAGAGCTAGAAATTTCAAAACAACTAAAACTGTTTGTACACAATGGCTTATAGATATTTTTAACTCTATACCACAAGGCATTATTGATAGTAATGCGCTTGATGCCTTTAAATGAAATGTGGACAAATATATTTAATTAACTAATTTAAATTATGACAATTACCGCAATTAAAATAAGACAGTAATCATGGACTAATAATCTTATACTATCTTGCAAATTGCTAGTGTTATTCCTAGTAGATACATCCTAGTCACAAAGCGGATGGGCAGCTGGCACCCTATCCTGGATCTGCGTGGTCTGAACCACCATATTAGATATCACAAATTCAGGATGGTAATGTTGAGTAAGGAGATCCACTTGTTTGGTAGTAGGGGACTGGTTCTGCACCCCTGACCTAAAGAATGTGTGCTTTTTCATATGCCAGTGAGGCTTTCCCATTACTGATTTTGCCATTACGGCTGGAGAATGACCTATATGCAGTGGTCGCAGCCTCTTTGTGGAAGGGGGTTCCACTTATTCCCCCTGTATGGACAATTGGCTGATTCTTGGTTGGTCACCCTTGGAGACTCTGCCAGCTCTTTTGGTGGTACCGGAGACCATCTCCAGTTTGGGGTTAATCCTGAGAAGTCGCAGCTGGTCCCATCACAGTGTGTGGAGTTTACTGGGGCACAACTAGGTGCCAGAAAGACTCAAGCTTGGCTACTGCTGCAGCAGGCCCTGGATCTGATGGAATGTGCCTGCTCCTTCCATGTAAGGTACAGGCACCTGGCTCAAGATTTCGTCCATCTTCTTGGACTGATGGTGTCCACGGCTTTTGTCAGCTTCATAAGCTAAGCTCTTTAACCTTCCCTTTAGGGAGACTTATAGTTTGATTCCGACTTGGATACTGTTTTAAAGGATATGCAGTAAGAATGGCTATCTCAGCTGGCTCGCTGCTCAGCGGTAGCGCTACCACTTGTGACACCGGCGACTCAGGTTTGGGAGTGAGCCCAGGGAGCTGGAGGGCCGGCTGGGGGAGGAGGCTGAACATCCAGGAAACTGCTTGCCTTCTTCGGAGAGGGAAGGGGGTTGTGGCTTGGCACTTGACTGACCCCGGGCCAGAGTACAGCATGCGCTCAGCCACGTGCAAAGAGGGAGGCGTGGCAGATGTTGACAGTCACACCTTGACGTCGAGGCACATGCCACACCCAGAACAAAGGAAAATGGTTTCCTGCACTCCGGGGAGATGGAGCACCCCGACCCAGGTCCATGGCCCCCTTGCCTGTCCCGATCTGATGCCCTGACGAACAGAAGATGTTCAGAGTGTACAGGCCCCCAGCTCGTCCCCACCTGGGGGGCAAAACACAGCTACATGAAGATACTACCACGGGCTCCAGGTAAGGTGAGGCAGGACAGACTCCATAGGTGACTCCCGAGGCAGTGGAGTGTAGGGGGCAAAGGTGGAGCATAAATAGAAAGTAAAAAAAAAAAAAAAAAAAAAAGGCTATCACCAGTGTCAAATAGTGCAAGACTACTGTAACCCAGAGGGGTCAAGATAACTGCCAGCACAGACAGTTTAGCGGAAGGTTCCGTCCCTTCAGAATTTTGACTACATAGAATAGAAGACCCTACTCAGATAACAAAGGTTGCTGTATCAGAGGAGCCCTGGCCAGGTGCCATGCAGGAGGCCCAGCACCAAAAGCCTGGTGCCTCACAAAAAGGCACGCAGGCCCATCCCTGACTCCTTTTCTTTAGTGGAAGACTACAGAAGTTTTCCTCAAGATGGGACAAAACAATGTCAGACACCTTATCAAGGGACACTTCTTCCACCCCGGTTCCCAAGGACATTGCAAAGGTCAGGCATTGTCAGAGACCCTGACCCCTCTCATTCATTCGGGACCATTGTACATGTCCCGCTAATTGAACAAGATCAGGGGTCCTATTGGATCTATTTCATAGTTCCCAAGAAGCTGGGGGTTTTCAGGCCCATTTTGGATTTGAAGCACCTGAACAAGATTGTGCGCCACAAACCTTTCAAGATGGAGTCCCTGAGGACAATCAAGGAGGCTACTTAGGCAGGGGGTTTCCTTCAGCTTCAGTACATCTGATGTAGGCCTATCTCCACATTCCCATACATCAATCCTACCTAGAGTATCTCGGGGTCTTGATACAGGGCCAACCTTCCACTACAGGACGCTTCTATTCGCCCATGCATCAGCCCCACCCCAAGTTCCTTGAAGGTATTGATAGTCCTGGTGGCACAATTTAGACAGAAAGGGCATCATATCTATCCTTATTGAATGACCTGCTTATTCATCCACCAGGGTTGTCCCCTACAAGAGGTTGGTACTCAGGACTCTAGAGATGCTAGAGTCACATGGCTAGGTGGTGAACCAGGAGAAGAGCTCTCTTGAGCCATCTCAGACCTTGAAATATTGTATCTGGTGGTAATTTTCGGCGCAAAACCAGGGAATGTTTTTTCTTGCCTTTCCAGAAGGAGACCTTATTGTCAGAGGTCCAGTAGCTCAGGCCACGGTCACTGGCATCTGCCCTCAGTCTGCTGTGGTTTCCATACTTCAGGACAAGCAACGATAGATTTACTTCCATGGGCTCGCTTCCATGTATGACCTATTCAAATGGGTTTGCTGATGCCCTGGGATCCCTCATAGGAAGATTATAAGCCAGGTTTGCCTCATCCCTCAGCTTCGTCACTTCCTGAGTTGGTGAGAGGATGTGCAGGATCTGAGCAAGGGTTCCACTGGAACTTCCCCAGAGTTACAGTAATTCTCACAACAGATGTCAGTTTGCACGGATTGGGGGGGGAGCAGGCCGGAGCCAGCTTCCCACTCACAGAACATGGTCAGCCTAGACAACATCTCCACATCAGTGTTAGGGAGGTGGAGGTGGTCCACCTAGTTCCCCTTCGGTTCAGCCGTGGCATACATAAACATTAAGGTGGCATGGAGATGTTTCTAGAGGTCGCCGATCTGTCGGCAGTACACCTGGCAGGGGAATTGAACCTTCAGGCGGGGACAGACTGAATTGTGAAAATGCTCAGCCCTTGGAGGGGAGGTTGAACCTGGAGGTTTTCAAACTCCTGTATAACTGGTTTGGTCGACCTCAGATCGATCTGTTTGCATCCAGCCACAGTGATCAGATCCAAAGGTTCTTCAGTCGCTTTTCAGTGTCCACAGGCAGAGGCAGTGGACACACTGTCTCAGTAGTGGTCCTTCAGCATGTGCTTTTCCCCCCACTGCCTCTTCTTCCAAAGGTCTTACAAAAAATAAGATACTCAGAGGAAGCTTCTTTCTAATAGCTCCAGAGTGGCCAAGAATGCTGTAGTTCTCGAACCTGGTGACACTAGCTTAGCCAGTTCCCTTCCGTCTTCGGGTGAGAAGAGACCTTCAGTTACAGGGTCCAATTCTTCACCCAAATCCAGGAGTTATGCTGCTCGCAGCCTGGTTCCTAAAAGGAGAAGGCTCCTAAAAACTAGGTTTCTCCAAACAAGTAGTTAAAACCTTGATGGCTGCCAGAAAAAAAACTTCTATGTCTGCAGCTTAAGCTCAGGTATGGACTATCCTTTCATCCTGGACCAGAGGGAAGGATTTTAAACCTTCTAAGGCCTCAATTCCATGGATTTGGGATTTCCTACAGGAAGGCGTGGAGAAGGGGCCAGCACTGAGTATGCTGAGAGTTTAGGTTCCGCTCTTGGAGCATCCTTGGGGTTCTCCCTAGGAACTAATAGAGAGGTTATTCATTTTTTATACATGGTTGGCAGGTGCTGACTGTGTTTTGATCCCTGATTCCACCATGGGATTTTAATCTGGTTTTTGAATGCTCTCTGTAAGGAATTTTTCGAGTCGCTATCATCTATATCGCTGGATGTGTTGTCCTACAAGGTGCGTTTCTTAGTGGCCATGTGTTCAGCCAGGAGATTTGGTGAACTCCAGGCTTTGCCTCACAAGGAGCCATACTTTACTATGCATGAAAACAAAGTGGTACTCGGGACAGTCCCGTCTTCATCCCCAAAGTGCCCATGGCTTTCCAGGTGAACCAGGAAATATGCCTTCCATCCTTCTGTTCGCAACCTTCTCACCCCAAGGAGAAGGAATTGCACAAGTTGGGTTTGCGACAGGCAGTTAGGATCTACCTTAAATGGACGACTTCATTTCGGAAGTCAGATAGTCTGTTTGTTCTTTTGGAGCAGCCAAGCAGGGTCAAAAACCTCTAAGGCCACCCTAGCTAGGTGGGTGCAGGCGTGCATTGCTAAGGCCTGTGTCACAAAAAAGAAGAGACCTCCGGTTCTCATCAAGGCTCACTCCACCATCACAATGGCAGATTCCTGTGCAGAGAGAGAGACGAAGCATCGCTTTTAGAGCTATGCAAGGCAACTGTGGTCTTACATCCACACTTTACAAAGCATTACACTTTGGACATTGAGAGTTCTGCTGACGCAGTTTTTTGGTCGCTGAGTGTTACAGGCAGCAGTTCTCAAGTAATTTCTCTGTTTGTTTCTGGCATATGGGATAATATTCTCCCCCTCCTGGTTTTTCTGGGTACTGCTTCTTAGGACCCATTTGTTTTGATTACCCATTGACAATGTGAAGCGCTACAGAAAGAAGAAATTAACTTCATACTTACCGTAATTTCCTTTTCGGTGAGCTCCAACATTTTCAGTGGGGCCTACCTAGGAGCATAGCTCCTGTGGGAGAATCTTATCCGGTATGTTAAGAGGGATGTTCTGTTTGTGAAAATCCCCTGCTAGGTTTCGGACATCCCTCTTTTGTTTTGCTGCGCTGTACTCACGATTAGACTATATATTAAAAAAAAAAAAAAGTTTATTCTCAATCAGTCTGCGACCGCTCTTTAACAGCTTTAGTGATAACGCTTAAGTAGTAGTGAAATCTTTATTTTTATACAGGCGATAGATGGAGTATTTACATCATTACGACAAGGTCCTATTTTCAAGATATTCCTGTGAACCAGTAGTTCAAGATAAAACACAGTACAAAATATTGTTAGTTATACAAAAAAAACATAAATATACATACAAACAATACTATATAAAATACTGATTTACACTGAAAGGGTTGACCAAATTTACAGATGCCCATAATCCTTTTCATTAATCAGACATGGAGATTTGTCAGGGTTTATTAACCATAACAGTTGCTTCGCACACTTAGTTCGGCTTTTAAATCAATTACAAAAGATTTAATATCTCCTGAGACTTTATTCGCAACAGGACCTATAGAGTTCCATATCGAATTTACTATTATAGAAAATCTAAGATTACTAAATTTATTTTTAAACCTCAGAAATACGAACTTCCTCAATGTCGTAGGTCTTCGATTTAATCGATGTGACTGTTTCTCCAGTTTGGAATCCAAATAGGAAGGTTTGTTTGCATTTACTACTTTATAAATCTGGGTAGCCCAGAGAATCTTTCTGTTGTTTTCCAAAGACAGCTATTCTAATTCCTCATAGAGGTCACAGTGATGGTAATTTTGGTCCTTCAATAATATGAATCTTGCCATACGATTATAAATTTTATCAATTTTGACTAACATACTCTTAGGAGCGAACCCATACACATGACTACCATATTCAAGGACTGGGAGGAGAAGTTGGGTTATTATACTTTTCATTATGTGTTTATTCATACAAAACCTAGTCCGACTAAATGCCCCTAGTCTTTTATTAATTTTAGAAATAACATCAGTTATATGATAATCACATTTTAATCTATTATCTATCCATACTCCAAGATATTTATATTATGTGACCTGTTCTAGAACTACATTTTTTATTGTTTTTATTTTCATTACATAATTACTATTTTCTGACTTTTTCCCACCTTTGTTAAATATTATTAATTTTGTTTTCTTGCCACTTAATATCAAGCCAGATTCAGATAACCATGAACACATCCCTACAAAGTCAGCCTGTAATTTGGCTTCCATTATTTTAAGAGACTTATCTTTCGCAATCAGTAGAGTATCATCCGCATGCAGTCGTATGGATGAATATCCCACTGAATCAGCCAGTTGGTTTATGTATATTAAAAATAATGTGGGCCCCAATATGGAGCCCTGAGGGACCCCTATTTGAACCAGTATTTTTCCAGATAACTGTCCAGCTACAGATACCTGTTGAGTCCTGTTTTGTAGATAGGAAACAAACCAATTACATGGTTCCCTGCCCAGGCGTTTACTCAATAGCCCATGGTCCACGGTGTCAAAGGCCTTCGATAAATCCACAAACACTGTGCCCACCGACTGGTCATCCTCTAATTTAGAGGCTATAATATCTACTATTTCGGTGAGCACAGTGTCCGTGGAATATCCTTTATGAAAGCCCGACTGGAACACCGATAGAACAGAAAACCTCTCCAAAAAGTCAACAGTCTGGTCCTGAACCAGTCTTTTGAAGACCTTTGACACTGCGGACAACAAGGCAATTAGTCTGTAATTTGAAGGGTCCAAGGCCACCCCCCCCCCCCCTTTATAAACTGGAATAACCTTTGCATTTTTTCAGCAATGTGGAAAATACCTTCCATCAGGCTTCAATTAAACAGTTTTGTTAACACTGGAGCAATCACCTGAGCAGAATCTTTAAGAAAACAGTTTTCTATCTGGTCCAAACCAGGAGCTTTTTCCTTTTTCAATTTTTTTTAGAGCATCCTTAACCTGTTTACAGGTAAGGCATTTAAATCTAAATATTGGTCTTCCAGAATTTTCATTTTTTAAACCTGAATCTCTGTAAACTGGACTTGGAAAGTCCAAGTCTGGTAAGTTTGCAAAATACTTATTCAAGATGTTTGCTGATTGTTTTGAGGCAGGTAGTCTCACTGCATTCACTTGCTGACTGGAAGTTATACCTCATTGTGTGGACAGCCTCAGTTTCCAGATGACTGACTGGTTGGAGCCTTCCAGGTTGCCCGATTGTTCTTCCTGCAAGAAGGACCGAATCATCCACACCTTGATATATGAAAATAAGTAGCTACTATGGCACTGCGAGGTTAGTAGTGACTGGGGAGTTGCTGCTGCTTGGAATCCTCATATGCCAAACATTCTAAAGCTTGGGCTGTGCCATTCCCCTGGTAGGGGTGCACTATACCCTGTTGTTTTGATTACCCATTGACAATGTTGGAGCTAACAGAAAAGGAAATTGCGGTAAGTAAGAAGTTAATTTCTTCTTCCTGATTTGCTAGACAATATTAAGACTGGCCTGTTTCGCACTGAGTTTGCCCCCTCCTGCCTTCTTGTTTTAATGGTCTCCTCTTGTTTGTGCAGTGGGGGAAGAGCGATTGCAGTATTGCAGCCTTGGCTGCTCTAGGAGGCCGGTGGTACTTTCTTTAACTTGTTTCCTGCAGATGGAGACGGGCTGCCGTCTTGGCAGCGAACAGGAAGGCGTGTAGAGTAAGTTTATTTATTTAATATTGCTAACTGGGAGAGACATGTAGAGCCGAGGCTCGTTTCCAGGTGCGACCTGGGGGAAGGGGGGAAAGCACAATACAAACAATATACAGCCAGTCAGGTGATGTGGTTGCAATGAGTGTAACATAAAGAGCACAAGTTGAGTGCAGAGCAGTCATAATGGCAGAACATTGAATGTGTAGGACAAAAGAGAGGAGTAAGGGGGTGCAAGATCACAGTTGGGAGAGTGGCGCTGTTGCAAAAGAGCGCAGTTTCGGAGAGATGCTCAATTGCTCTCTTGATCTTCTTCTGACCATGTAGTAATGTGTGGGACATACTCCATTCCTCTGTGCAGGGGAAGCTCTCCTTATTTGGATCCTCATGCTCAGCTTGGAAGCCGATCTCCTGGCCATCCTTGTGGCTGGTGTCTCCAACCAGCTGGCGGACGCCCTTAGCCGTGCGGGTGAGGCGGCTCACGAGTGATCTCTCCATCTGGAGGTAGTACACAGCCTGTTCTTCTGATGGGGCACCTCTCTGGTGGATCTGTTCATCTCTAGAGAGAGAATGCAAAGCTGAGGCTGTATTGTACCCGCCCCCCCTCAGCAGGGAACAATGCAGGGGGATGTCTTCTCGAGGCCCTGGACCCCGGGCCTCCTCTGTACCTTCCCACCATTTCCCCTGATCCACAAAGTGCTGATCAAGGCCAGGAGGGACAAGGCATGGATGATCCTGGTGGCTCCGGACTGGCACTGCCAGTGCTGGTACCCCAGTCTCCTCAGCACCAGGCTCCCATGGCGTCTTCCTCTCTGCCTGGACCTGTTCTCTTGCAGTCAGGGGAAGGTACTCCATCCAGATCTTCAATCCCTGCACCTGACAGCCTGGTTCCTGAGCGGCTAGAGTTCCAGGTTTTGTGTCTCTCTGAAGATGTCCTCACCGTGGTTGAGGCTTCTTGGAAGGAGACAACCTAAAAATGCTATGCCTTCAAATGGAAGGGGCTCTCTATTTGGTGCCAGGGCATGGGGCTTGACCCCTTATCTTGTCTCGTGGCTAGCATTCTCGACTACCTTTGGTCCCCCTCTCAGTCGGGCCTTCGGTCCACGAACCTTAATGTGCACCTGGCAGTCATCTCAGCATACCGGGCATGGTCTGGTATGCCGTCATTGGTGCAGGAGAAAGTGGTCTGGCATTTTTTCAATGGCCTTGACCACATTTCCCCTCTGGTGCATGAACCACCGCCACCGTGGGACTTGTTGCTGGTACTGGGAAAGCTTATGGGCAAGCCATTAGAACCGATGCACAGCTGTGACATGTCTCAGCTGTCGTGGAAGACCACCTTCTTGGTGGCTATCACGTCAACCAGAAGGATCAGTGAGCTCCAGGCACTTTCAGTCGAGTCTCCTTACCTGGCCTTCCACAGGGACAAAGTTGTTCTTCGCCCCAACCTGACGTTCCTCCCGAAGGTTGTGTCTGAGTTTCACCTTAACTGGGTGATCAGTCTCCTGTTGTTTTTCACCAGCCACACCTCAGAGGCCGAGCACAGGCTTCATACTCTGGACCTGAGGCGAGCGCTTGCCTACTATAAGGAGCGCACCGCTGGAGTTTGGGGAGAGGTTCACCAGCTGTTTGTCACCTACACTGAAGCTGCACCGGGCAGACCGGCAGCTAAGCAGACCATTGGCAGTTGGATTATATCCTGCATTGACCTATGCTATAGGTTGGTGGGTAGGGAGCCTCCCGTAGGGCTAAAGGCTGATTCCACCGCTCATCCCTCTGCCTCTGTGGCTGCTTCTAGGGACGTCCCTATCCAGGAAATCTGCAATGCTGCTATCTGGAAGTCAGCACACACCTTCATTTCCCACTACCACTTCAACCTTGAGTCGCGCTGGGATGCTGGTTTTGGGGCCTCGGATCTCTAATCTGTCTTCCTTAAACAGGAAGTGTGAACCTTGCCTCCTGCTATCTGAGAACTGGTAGGAGTCTGCCAGATGTGTGGATAAGTACACCATATTCATGTCCCTAGAAAAACAAGTCACTCACCTGTTACAGTAGTTCTAGGAGTGGCATATGGTGTACATCCACACTGACCCACCCAACCTCCCCTGTCAAGTGGCACACCGATTCTTGCTTCCAGCGGGTAACATCTGACGTCATAGGGCAGTGCTGAGGGAGTTACAACCCAGGTGGGTGGGAGGAGCCAGCTAGACTTTCCGGCAAGTCTTAAAGGGAAAGGAACTGCCAGAAGTGTGAATGTACACCATATACCACTTCTAGAACTACTGTTGCAGGTGAGTAACCTGTTATTATTTACCCAATTTATTCACCACTAGTGTGGTGTGTGTATATAAACTACAAGAACATAAAACAGTGATCTGTTATATTATTTAGGACGAAGAAAGCATTCCAGCTGCATACCGACAGTTACCTGAATACAAAGAGCTGCTAGAGTTAAAGAAACTGAAGAAGCATAAACTCCAACAGATTCAAGCTGAAAGTGGATTTGTGCAGCATGTTGGGTTCAAGGTAGGCAGGCAAAACTCTTATCTTTATTTTAGTAGGAGTAAATTGTCAAGCGGTATCAGCCATTGATTAGGCATTAAAAACAGAATCTTAGAGTGATTGTTTCATTCTTTTGTGGTTACCATTATGAGTTGATTTAATTTTTCAGATACTTCAATTATAGAATACATTTATTGTAATGGGAGAAAAAAGCATGCTTCCTTAATAGTGAAGAATAAGCAGTATGATGAGTAGAATTTATTTCAGACACTACTTATTCTCATCTACAAAGCATTTAATTTACCTCAGCAAGGATGTATGCCAAATGTCTTTGTCTGTCGTATAGTTTAGAATACTGTCAAATAATTAATCTGCCGGAAACTAAGGGTGCAGAGATCTTGATACTATTGGCAGTATGTGAAAGATGAAGTTTGCAATTGTGTCGACTAAGTAGGTTGGTCCTGGTTACCCATAAAAGTGATGGATGGTCTCTGTAATCAGAATTAATGTCTAGCAGAGCAAAGAAAATTCTAGAAGACAATATTTTGTTTGCATAACAGAAAAAAAAGAAACTGGTAACTGTATTACAGGGTTTGTGGACTAGCTCTGTATTTTAGGCTGATAGTTGCTAATAAATTAACAAATTATCTAAAATCAGAAGAAGAAGAATACATTACTTTTACTAGTCGAAGGGCACCTAAACCATAAAAAGATGCTGTAAATGTAGCTAAAATCGGATGTGAGGGCAACATAGAATATGCATGGCACTGCGGAATAAGGTCACTTTGTGTGCCACATTCTAAGGCTAGTTCATAGTATTGGCATACAAAGCAATAGTTAAGTGCATATTCAAGTGTTATGCACACACATGCAGTATCGACTTCTTTGCTGACACTGACAAAACAGTTAAGCAAGGCTGATACATAACTGTATATCTTACTTCGAGAGGGCTCTTGCAGTAGGTAATAACCTTGAGGACTACGCCCCTGGCGTCAGGACCACACGGAAACTTTAGCAGTGTCTGACTGGGGACCGCCCACCCGATGTCACGTGACCAGCGTCAGCGTGACACTGTATAGTGGGCGGTCCCCATGCCCACCTTCCAGTTCTTTCCCATCGTCGACCTGTGCACGTCTGACCTCGCGGAGATGGTTGCTGCAGTTAGATTGCCATTTTTCAGATGAGCATCTGTTTTTTCTTCCTTTATTGCTCAGAAACTTAATTTTGTGCATGTCTTTTCCATCTTCCACCGAGTCGCATAAGAATAAATGTGATTCTTGCGGTACGCAGCTCCCTCAGAAGGATTCTCACTCCCTTTGCCTCTTCTGCTTGGGCCCACAGCACAAGACAACTCAAGATTATTACCTACTGCAAGAGCCTCTCTTGAAGATCTACTGTTATGATAAGTTCTTATGTAGCTGTACTTTTCCTTGACGAGGATTGTGAGGCCTGCCTGAGCTTCAACCAGGCCACACAGAAGCGCCACCAGCAGGCCCTCGTGGCCCACCTCCTTAATAAGAAGATGGTCATGATTGAAAAAGAGCTGCAGAAGCTGAGGAGCGCTTCATCCTCTCCTACTGAATCCCACAAGCATAAGTAGAGGGACAAGGAGAAGCACCGGGATCAGGACAGGTCTCCCTCTCACCAGCGGCTGCCCTCGGGTGACCAGCAGCCCTCTTCCTCTGGGGAAGACCGCTGCTGTCTCCAAGTCTGCCCCACCTTCCCAGGAGCAGTCCTTGGTTCCCCGGCTGCCACTGGTCACGGTGGCCACGGGCACCTTGGCTGAGTCCGAGGCTTCCACTACTCTTAGACCCATTTTTTCCATGGGGTCTAAGCAGTCAGGCAGGCCGATAAGTCGCTCATTGGACCGCCTGATGAGCACCTGGCCTGGGTCTGCATGGTCAAGGTCGATAAGTCAATCATCAGAACCTCTGATGACTGCTTGGCTGACATGCTTACATTGGGTTCTGGCATGGGACCCGACAGCGTCCAGCCGGATGTGAGCCAACTGCTGATCTCAACGCAGCCTTCTCCGATTGGGTCTCCCTACCGGGGTAACCCCTCCTCTGCCTTCTTAGAGCTTTCTCCACTCTCCCCAGATCAGTGGGAGGTGGGGGATGGGGGTCGTCCGTCAGGTGACATAGTTGCTGGGTCACCTCCAGACCTCATGTCGGACCTCCTGGGTAACCTTCTGGACCCCTTCCAACCGGTTCATCCTGTGGGGCCATTGGTGCCGACGCTGGATTTACCATCTGTCTGTCCCGTGCCTGACCCTACTCTTCCAGGTCCTTCTGGGCTGAGTTTCAGGCCTCCTTAGGGTCCCCAGTTGGTTCCCACAGCACCGCCATCGGGGCCTCCGAGTTACCCTCCACCCGGTTACCCGGCACCTCATTATACACTGGGTTACTGTCCGTCAAGCTGCCCGACGTCAGGCTTTACGACGCTGGGGTATGTTCCTGCCTATTCCTTGCCGGGTTACCCAACACACGGGTACCACATGTCAGGGTACCTGATGCTGGGGTTCTCTTCAGGGTTTCAGCCCCCTCCGCCTCCTTCTCAACCTCAGGCAGATTTCCATGCCATCCTCCAGTCCTGGTGATCGGAGACCAAGTCTCAGCTTGTCTCGGAGCTGGACAGCCGGCATCCTGCAAAAGCTTTCTGCCCGGTTCACCTGGGTTGGATTCCCAGGCCCACCTCTCCACTGGACCCGCACCAGTTTATCTCGGACCTGACAAGAGGCCCTTTGAGTGGACTGACGACGGACAGCATTTCTCCCAGGTCTCAGGAGGTTTCTCATCCCGACGTCAGGTCTTTGAACTCCTCGGATTCCGAATCCGAGTCCAGGTCCTCCTCCTCAGTTTCAGGTTTTGAGACCCCCCCTTCAGAGGGGCCCAAGCCCAAGGAGTCCCTCCAGAGGACCCCTCGTTTTCAGATCTCCTGAAAAAGAAGGCAGAGGTCTATGAGTGGAAGACTGACGCACAGAATCCAAAGCGTCAAGAGACTAGCTGAGCACCTGGATATACAGGACACAGCACCTGTCCTTACACCCCCCATGGTTAGAGCCTCATGAAGATTTGGCTTCTACCATTTGGATGATGCCTTCCTCAGTCCCGGCGGTAGCAAGAAAGGCTGACCGAACATACAGGACTCCAGAGGTTAAGGATTACCTCAGCGTCCACCCAAAGGCAGATTCAGTGGTCATTACGGCGACTTGTGACAGGTCCACCAAGCCAAGGCACATGAGCATCTCCCCTCCTGACAAGGAGTCAAGGCGGCTTGAGCAATTTGGGAGGAAATTCTGTTCTTCCTCCACACTGGCCATGCGCACCCTAAATTAAATGGCGCACATGCTAGTATACCAGGAGTCTCTGTTTCATCAGCTGGAGCCTGTCATTGACACCATGCTGGACTCCGAGTCCAAGTCCATCCTGGTGGACACTATCAGATCCACTAAGGTCGCCTGTCGCCATTCATTAAGGGTGACGTATGACGCGGTGGACATCTTAGCCAGGGGCACCGCTACGGCGGTTTACCTCAGCAGATATTCCTGGCTAAGAGTGTCAGGCTTGGCACCTGATGTCCAGGTAACCATTCAGGATGCCCCCTTCCGGGGCTCTGTCCTCTTAGGGGGCAACGCCCAGGATATAATCACCAGCTTTTAGGACAAGGGCAAAGCCTTACGGCTAGTCCATACTATGTACCACCCAGATTTAAGGCCAAACAGCCTTTTCGTCGCCAGGCCAAGTAGCAGATGAAATGTCAGCAAACAGCCAGACATCAGACTAAATGTTGGGCCCCTTCAGCCGCAGCCACTCCTCCTGCCAAAGCTCAGAGGACCTCGGGTGGCTCTTCCCAACCCTCCTTCCGCCTCTTGACTCGCAGCCTGCCACCCCTTCCGTCAGGGGAGTCGGTGGGCGGAAGGTTCGCCAGTCACTTACTGGGGTGGGAGGCAGTCACCACAGACTCGTAGATATTTCAGCTGGTGAGTCAAGGTCACACATGGGAATGTCTGGAGAGACCCCCAAGTAGGCCTCTGGGGGTATCTCACTATCCAAAGGTGCATATCCCCCTCATAAGGGAGGAAATTGAGGCTCTTCTGGAAAAAGAAGCTATGGAGTCTGTTCCAGCAAACCAGGTAGGAAAGGGGTATTACTCCCACTTCTTCCTGGTTCCAAAGAAGACTTGAGACCTTCATCCAGTTCTGGACCTCAGCACTCTAAACCTGTACATAGAGTACAAACGGTTTCAGATGCGGACTCTCCCAGGTCTGCTTCTCCTCCTGCACAAGGGACAGTGGCTCTGTGCCCTGGACATGCAGGATGCCTACTGCATATCCTGTTTTTTCCGTACCACCGCTACCTCAGGTTCTCTTTCTGGGTGGGTGGGTGGGTGGGGCATTATCAGTTGAAGACCCTTCCCTTTGGCCTGTCCTCGGCACCTCGGGTTTTTACCAAGTGCCTAGCGGTAGTGGTGGCAGCCCTGAGACGCGAGGGCCACTATGTGTTCCCCTACCTCGATGACTGACTTCTGTCAGCTATGTCGAGGGAGCAACTGGAACTTTCCCTTTCCACTACCCTGGACCTCTTTCCGCAAGTAGGGATTACGGTCAACTACCCCAAGTCCCAGCTTGTCCCTTCACAGTATCTCCAGTTTATTGAAGCGGTGCGGGATATGGCCTGGGGTATGGCTTTCCTCCCTCAGGACAGGGTGGAAACCTTACTGAAGCAGGTTTGCCTGATAGCTTCCAGCAGGTGGGTTTCAGCCAGGTCGGTTCTCCGGCTCCTTGGCCTTATGGCAGTGGCCATCCTCACTGTTCCTCTGGCCAGGCTCCACATGCGTATTTCTCAGTGGACACTCAGGGTGCAGTGGGATCAGAGGTTGGATGACCTGGACCACATGGTCATGGTCTCCAGTTTGATGCAATAGGGTCTCCTCTAGTCGCAGGATCTCAGCAACCTTGCCAAGGGGGTCCCTTTCCAGTTCCCTCCCCCCATCCAGACCCTGACTACAGACGTATCAGAGATGGGCTGGGGGGCCCATCTGGAGACCCACAGCACTCAAGGGCTGTAGTCTGAGTTGGAACTCTCCTTTGGCATAAACATGTTGGAGATGAAGGTAGTGCTGTATGCTCTTCAGGCCTTCCAGCACTTGCTCTGCCAGGGCCCACTATTCGTCCAGTCAGACAATATGTGTGTAGTCTGGTATCTCAACAAGAAAGGGGGCACTCACTTATACCCCCTTTGCAGAGAGGCGATGTGGGTGTGGAATTGGGCAGTTCTGCATGGAATACACCTCACAGCGATTCATGTTCCGGGCGTGCAAAACATCCTAGCGGACAGTCTCAGCCACACCAGATTAAGAGTCCACAAATGGGAGCTCAAACAAGTGGTGATTGAAGACATATTCGACCAATGGGGTCGTCCAGGCAGTTCTGCAGAGGGTGCTGCTCAAGCTGCAAGCAGAGAGGGCTCACATGATTCTGATAGCACCGTATTGGTCCTGCCAGATATGGTTTCCGCTTCTTCAGCAGTTTGCAGTGGAGCCTCCGGTTCCCCTGCCCCTCGGCCACGATCTCCTGACTCAGAAGAGGGGCACGCTGGTCCATGTAGGGCTGGGGTCCCTTCACCTTCACTTGTGGCACCTTCTGTCATAGCTGCCTCACACTATGAAGCCTTTTTCAGAGTGACTGAAGTCATTGCAGAGGCTAGAAAGCCTTCCATGAGGATGACTTGTGCTATGAAATGGAAGCGTTTCTCCATTTGGGTCTCTTCTAAGGGCTGGGACCCTTTTTCATGTCCTGCTTCTCAGGTCATGGAGTATCTGCTCCATCTCTCCGACCTGGGCCTTAGTTACTCATCGCTGAAGATTAATCTGTCTACTATCTCTGCCTACCACACCTTGGTGGAGGGCAAAGCTGTAGCTCAATTGGAGGTCTCCAGAACTTTTTTGAAAGGGATCCTCCACCTAAAACCCCCAGTGCACAATCCCACACCTCCTTAGGATCTAAATTTTATTTTAGAGAAACTTACCCTGCCTCCTTTTGAACCAGTTGGTAGTTACGATATGCGCTATTTATCTTGGAAAGCACTCTTTTTAGTTGCAGTTACTTCTGGTCGAAGGATTTCCGAGCTTCAGGCCCTGATGTGTAAGGAGCCTTATTTGATTTTCCACAGAGACCAGGTGGCTCTGCGTACCAATCCTCAGTTTTTACCAAAAGTGGTTTCTGACTTCACGTTGAATCAGTCTATTCAACTACCAGTGTATTATCCTGAGGCCCCACCTGGAGTGCAGTGTACAGTTCTGGAGACCTTACCTATGTAAGGTCACAGACAGGGTAGAGAAGGTTCAGAGGAAGGCAACAAAGATGGTACATGGATTGCATCACAGGTCCTATGAGGACAGGTTGAAGGAACTGAACATGTACTCCCTGGAGGAGAGGAGGGAGAGAGGGGATATGATGGAGACATACAAGTATCTTACAGGGAGGAACAGGGTGCAGGAATACACTATTTTTAAGCGAAAAAGATGTTCCAGGACTAGAGGGCATGGGATGAAGTTGGAGGGAGGGCGATTCAGAGGAAATGTGAGGAAGAATTTCTTCACAGAGCGGGTGGTGGACAAGTGGAACACCCTGCCAGAGGAAGTGGTGGGGGCTGAAACAATCACGGGATTTAAGAATGCATGGGATAGACATAAAGGAATTCTGGAGATCAGGGGTAAGGGGCAACATACTTCTAGGAAAATATAAAGTGAACTTACAAGCTCAAATGGGCAGATTGGTGGGCCATAGGCCCTTATCTGCCGACACTGTCTACACTACCAGTCAAAAGTTTTAGAACACCCCCATTTTCCAGTATTTATTGAAATTTAAGCAATTCAAGTCCAGTGAATAACCTGAAATGGTACAAAGGTAAGCAGTAAACTGCTAGAGGTTAAAAAAAAAAAGATTAGGTTAGCAAAAACTGCTTTAGAGAAATTGCAAAGAAAGCCAAGGTGTCAGTGAGTACAGTTTCCTACACCATCAAAAGGCACTTGGAAACTGGAGGAAACTCTGACAGGAAGAGGTCTAGCAGACCCAAAGCCACAACAGAATCAGAAGACAAGTTTCTGAGAGTCAGAGCTGCGTGATAGGTGGCTCACAGGACAACAAGCACAGAGTGACTGGCACCCTGAACCAAAAGGGCTACCACAGCTTTTTGCAGCGCCATGCAATACCCTCTGGTCTACGCCTAGTTGGTCAGGGGTTCATCCTACAGCAAGATAATGACCCAAAACATACCTCCAGGCTATGTAAGAACTACCTTCGAGGAAAAGAACAAGATGGCAGGCTTCAAATCATGGAATGGCCAGCACAGTCTCCAGAGTTAAACCACATTGAGCTGGTTTGGGATGAACTGGACAGAAGGGTGAAAGCAAAGCAACCTACAAGTGCAACACATTTGTGGGAACTTCTGCAACAGTGTTGGGAAGAACTTCCCGAACAATATTTGATGTCCATTGTGGGAAGAATGCCATGAGTGTGTTCGGCGGTTACAGTATATCTGCAAAAGGTGGCTACTTTGATGAGTCAAAAATTTAGATTAAATTTTGTTAAACAAAATGATTCTATGATTTCTTTTTTATCTCCAATTGTTTATTTGTTCTATGCTTTAATTTCAGAGTACATTGAGACATTAGCCTGTGTAAATTTCAATAAAAACTGGAAAAATGGGGGTGTTCTAAAACTTTTGACCGGTAGTGTATGTATATATGTATTCTAGTCAAGGGGAGGCAACTCTGCATACTTTGGATGTTCACAGAATTTTGTGCTACTACACTTGCTGTACAAAGTCTGTCCAGAAATTGGATCAACTTTTTGTTTCTTTTACATGCAAGAGAGAGGGTGCAGCAGTTCCCAAACAGTGTTTATCCAAGTGGTTGGCAAACTGCATTGTGGTTTGTTACCAGAAGTATGGTAAGACCTTCCCAGGGGAGGTTAAGGGGCATTCTGCTAGAAGCATGGCTGCTTCTACTGCTTGTCTCAGGAATGTGTCCGCCGCTGGCATCTTTTCGTCGGCCCCTTGGAGTTCCGTCCATACTTTCACCAAACATTACAGTCTGGACATTGCCTCTAGGCGCAGGGCTGGCTTTGGGCTAGCTGTTCTCCAAGGCCTTCTGCCCTAATCTCTCTGCTTCTTTGCAGATCTTTCCTGCCGCCCGTGTTTCAGTTCCTTCTGATTCACACTGCTTGGGACTCTGTCTTCAAGGTTATTATCTACTGCAAGAGCCCATTCAAAGTAAAATAGTACAGTTACGTCAGAACTTACCGTAATAGTAGATCTTCGAGATAGGCTCTTGCTGTAGGTAACCTTTTTCCCTCCCTTCTTCCCCCAACTTCAGCTGCTCTTCCTCTGTGAGCTTATTTTGGCTCCAGGAGCCTCTTTTACCATTCTCCTGTATCTACTTTTTGGAGGTCTCTGGCAGGAGAACTGGAAGGCAGGCGTGGGGACCGCCCACTATATAGTGTCACACTGACGTTGGTCACGTGACATCAGGTGGGCGGTCCCCCGTCAGACACTGCTGGCTAAAGTTTCCGTATGGTCCTGACGCCAAGAGGTGCAGAACTCAAGATTATTACCTACTGCAAGAGCCTCTCTTGAAGATCTACTGTTATGATAAGTTCTTGTGTAACTGTACTTTTCCTTGATAGATGCAGCTCGATATCAGCAGTTTCATTGGTTAAGATCATGGCATGAATTTTTCAATTCAGGACCAGTTTGCTTACATTGTTGAAATACTATGAAAAAGCAGTAGAACCCAGCACAGAAGGTAAAGAGAGTGTCACTGTTCAGCAGGGCCATGCATATCCAAAGTCGCCCCAAGATCCGAATTTGGCTGCATTTCCATTATTTTCTAGTGTTAAGTTGCCCTTGGAAAAGCATGCAGGTACACAAAAAACGTTTGTAATTTAGTAGTAGTATAATTTTTTGTAAAGAGGGTTTTCAGTTACAAGTTAAAAAAAAATCTAATTTGGCATTAGCAGATCCCAACAGTCCAAAATAAATAACATATTAAGTGATTCTGTTTTTAAAAATAAGGATGTATCAAAACATGATCCTTGTTCTACAAAGTTGGTTTGTACTCAATTCAGGTACAAGAGCTGAAGTCAAAATCCTCCGCTTGTGACATCACAGTTGGTGCCATAGCACCTATATGTGATATCACAAACAGAGGATCTATGACCTCAGCAACTCAATATCATCTGTAAAACTGCCATAAATGACAAGAACTACATTTTCATACTTGTGGTATATCCTTATTAATAGAAGTTTATGCTGGCCCATCTGTGCAGCGGTGGCATTTCTACCAACAGCTCCATGGACCTGAGTTCACAAATTAGCTTTGGACACTCCCTTCTGGGAAGGCAGGGTAACAGACTCCGCTGCTATGCCGTTACCTGGGTGGGCATAAATGGTGGTGCAGTTGGAGGCATTCATAGGTGGGAGGATACAGATTAAGTCAATTGCGGGCATGCATTGGGTACATGTGCACACGCTCCGTGAAGTCTTTGATTTGGAGGAGGGGCGGGGGACTAAGGTGCAAAAGCCCCAGAAGAAAAACATTATGAAGCCAGAACTCTGGGGTCCTGGGAATCTGACAGCCCACTACCTTTCCATACTTTGTGAACCCATAGGGTGGCTGTCCCTGCCCCCAGAAGGCGTCCACCATGGAGAGTGAAGTCCTCCGTGGGCCCCTTGGAAGGAGGGTAAGAGACAGAGAAGGGAAGGGAAAGATGGGGCTGGAAGTTGGCTGAGCTTGGGAGGGCATCACTGGTGGCAGGTTACAAAAAAATATATATAAGCTTGAAATGCAATGTTACTTTGTAATGATGGGTAAAACACACAAAACAGTCCATGTAGTTGCCTCCAGGCCAACCCCATTGACTCATGCAAACTGTTTTTTTGTGATGACTTAAGCCACTGTTTAGTGCTGGCCCCATAGTACTGTGGCAGTTTTCTGGGCTGACACTAGGAGACCTGAATTAGCATCCAGACTTGGGTATCCAAGCCTCTGGACCGCTGGTAAAAAGCAAAGGAGTAAGGCACACACTCGGGCACAGTTAAAGCAGCAGTATTTGTTAGTAACCATATGATCTTCTTCGAGGAGATCTCTTTCATCAGGCCACACCTATGAAACTATAGCCACCAGGCGCCAGGACCACATGGAAACTTTTGCAAGCAGTCTACTAGGGGCCACCCAAGACAACATCTTCTGTCAACGTCCTCACTGTATAAGCATGGGCGGCCCCTCTCCTTCCTCAGTTCTTTTCCCACCGTCAACCATACTCACTGGACACTACGGAGACGCCATCGCTATAGTTGACTGCGCAATCTTTGATTTTCTAAGTTTTATTATTTTTCTCACCTTAGTAAGCCATCACTTAGTGATTGCCGTCGTCGTTTACGTCAACGAAAGACGCTGCTAAACTCTTCCATTACTGCGAGTGCAGTGGAAAAATCTACTCCAGCGAAGATCACGACGTCTGTGTATGCTGTCTCAGAGAACTCCACTTCATTAAGGCCCGCGAGATCTGCCTGAAGGTCAATCAGACTACCCAGCGATGCCATCAAAAAGCCCTGCATACTTTCTTCCTCAAGCAGCAGGTAGCCAGAATGAAGAGAGCTCCAGGGAACAAGCTCCACCACATGGCTGGCCCACTTCTCGGGCTCTCAGCCCTCCAAGGCCCGGGAGAAGTCTTCAGGCAAGTACAAACACCGGGAGAGGGAGCAGAGTAAGGATAAATCCCCCCCATACACTCTCAGTCGCAGCTAAACTTGGGGCGGACCGCTTTAGCAGTGACACCTCCTGTCACTCAGACCTTAAAACCCACAAGGTCAGCTTTGGCAGTGAATTCCACCAGACCTCCCACGGCTGGCAATGACCTGTCAGCTTTGGGGCTGCTGACACTCCCATCGACATTGCAAGTCCTGCAGCTCAGACCTCAGATCGCTCAAGGTCAACTGGCGGTGAATTTCGTTGGACCTCCCACAGCTGGTGATGGCCCATCGATGTCAGGGCTCCAGTCACTCTTGTTGACGTTGCAAGGTGTCCTGCAGTGCAAGCCACTGTCGATGTTCAGACGGTGCTCTCCTCCTTTGTGGAGATAATATAGTGCCTTATACCACCTCCTCCTACACCAGGCGTGACGACAGGGCTTCCCATTGTAGCCCTCGCATCGATGCCTGTTCAGTAAACACGCCCTACACACTCCAGGGTATCAGCGTATTTGCTTCCTTCCTTGTGGCCTCCAGGGACCCTCGACAAGGATCAGGAATATAACCCTGACCTCCTTCCGTAAGAGGAAGAAGAGGAGGAGGAGGAAGTTATGGATGGAAACCCGTCTGACAGGTCTGGCTGCACCACTTCTGCTAGGAAGTGAGGTCCCCTCCTGAAGACCCCTCCTTCATCTCTGTGATGAAGCTGCTCCAAACTGCAATTGGTTTTGATACTGAGGAGCAAGACATCACTAGGAGAAACCTGTTAGAGTTTCTGGAGCTACCAGATTCTCCATCTCTTATCATTCCTCCTCTATTGGCTGCCCTAGAGGATGCCAGCCTGGCTGCCTAGCACAGATCAAACTGGATCACTGACATGCCCAAAAAAGCAGACAGGCTATACCAGGCCCCATTAGGAACTCCATTTTTCACAGGTCAACATGAGGCTGATTCAGTTGTGCTAAAGGCAGCCCAATGTAGATCTAAGGTGCCCAAACTTCTCTGTTTTCTCCCATCAGGTAAAGAGCTGAGGAGACTGGATCTTATAGGAAAGATAATCTTTACCTCTGCCACACTGGACCTTAGAATAGCAAATTATCAGGCCCATATGGTCAAATACCAGAATCCCCTCTGGAAGAAGGCAAGTTAGGGTGGTGGACAAGTGGAACACCCTGCCAGAGGAAGTGGTGGGGGCTGAAACAATCATGGGATTTAAGAATGCATGGGATAGACATAAAGGAATTCTGGAGGTCAAGGGTAAGGGGCAACAGACTTCTAGGAAAACAAACTGAACTTACAAGCTCAAATGGGCAGACTGGGTGGGCCATAGGCCCTTATCTGCCGACACTGTCTATGTATCTATGTAAGGCTAAAGCAGCAGCTCAGTCCCTCCCAGAGGGTGCCCAGAAACAGGAGATGCTCAAGGCCCTCCAGATGGTGGCTGCCATGGGTAAACACCTCTTAAGGTCTACCTACGACATTTCAGATGCCTGAGCCAGAGCAGCTGCAGCTGGCATCTGCCTAAGAAGGCATTCTTGGCTGAGGGTGTCAGGATTTGCTAATGATGTCCAGCAGTCCATCATGAATTCCCCTTTCAGAGGTTACAAGCTCTTTGGGGCAGATATGCTGGATATCCTCTATCCTCTCTGACTTGCAAGCCTCGGGAAGGACTCTGAGGTCAGTCCATTCCCTCTGCCACACACACAACCAAGAAGTAGGCAGAGGGTGCCCTTTCACAGGGCTACCACTAGATGTAGGTCAGGGGCCAGGCAACAGAGCAAAAGTAGAGCAACTTTGCCAGCCTCAACCTCCTCCATAGGTGCCCACTACAAAGCCCCTAGTGGAGGTGCAACTGTGGCCACTGGATCTACTTCAGCATGGCTCCTTATCAGACCCTACCCTCCAGTACAAAATCTGGAGGTGGTGGGGGTCGCCTCCCCCCCCCCACCTGCAACAGTGGAGAGAGGTTACAACAGATGCTTGAGTCCTGCTGTTAATAGAGCAGGGCCACTCTCTAGAATTTCTGGAGTTGCTTCCAGACCTTCCACCAATTCCCTCAACTTATCCTCCAGACCACTTACCAGTGGTACTAGAGGAAGTACATACTCTATTGCTCAAGAGGCCCATAGAACCAGTTTCCTGGGAACAAAGGAACAGGAGGTTCTATTCCCATTTCTTTTTAGTCCCCAGGTGACTTAAGACCCATTCTGGATCTGAGGGAACTGAACTTTTATATTCGGTACAGGACGTTCAGGATTGTCACTGTGCAAGGCCTGCTGCCCCTCCTGCAAAAAGGGGACTGGATATGCTCCCTGGACATGCAGGCTGCTTATCTGCATATCAGAGTTTGTCCAACCCACAGGAAGTACATCAGATTACTGTTTCGGGGCACTACCAATTCAAGGTATTGCCCTTTGGCTTCTCATCTGCACCTTGGTATTTACTAAATGCTTGACAATGGTGGCAGCAGCTCTCAGGAGAAAGGGATTGTATGTCTTCCCTATCTAGATCACTGGTTGCACAAAGCTCAGTCCCAGGAGCAACTGTCTCACACCCTAGCGCACATTAGATAGCTGTTCAATGCCCTAAGGATCACAATCAGTCTGCCCAAGTAAGTCTTGACCCCTTGTCAGCATCTGCAGTACATAGGGGCAGCACTGGATACTGCTCAGGGCCTAGCCTTCCTGCCCCAGGACAGGGTGGAGCGCCTCATCGCACATGCCCAGCTGCTTTGCAACAGCAGGTGTGTCACAGCCAGGACATTGCCGAGACCGTTGGGCTTAATGGCAGCAGTCATTGTCACGATACCCCTGACCAGGCTGCACATGAGGATCCCTCAGTGGTGGTTAAGAGTCCAGTAGGATCAGTGCACCTATGATCTAGAACAGCAGATTCTAGTAACTTCTTCTGTCCTAAATGTGCTCTAGTGGTGGATGGAACCCAGCAATTTGCTAAAAGGGGTTCCCTTCCTCATTCCCTCCACTCAACAGATTCTTACCACAGACACTTCAGGGCTGGGCTGGGGGGTACATCTGGGATCTCATCAGACACAAGGAACATGGACCAGAGTGGAGACTTCCCTCCACATAAACGTCCTAGAGATGAGGACTGTTCTGTATACTCTGCAAGCCTTCCAGAACCATCTGTCTCTGGGGCATCTGCTGCATAAACAAGCACGGGGGACTCATTCTTACCCCCTGTGCAGGGAAGCGATGAGGGTTTGGTACTGGACTGTAGAACATGGTATAGCGCTGTCGGCCGTCCATGTTCCAGGCGTCCAAAAACGTCCTGGCAGACAAGCTAAGCATGTCACAGTTCAGTATGCACGAGTGGAGCTGCTGATCTCTGCTGAGGACTTGTGTGACTGGTGGGATCATCCAGAGTTGGACCTTTTTGTGTCCCCACTCAACGCAAAACTGCCACTTTTCTGCTCGCTCATTCCAGAGCCTGGAGTTTTCTGGAGAAATGCGTCGTCCCTCTGTTGGAAACGGAGGTTCCTTTTTACCTTTCGTCCCTTTTCTCTGATTCAGATGGTGCTAGATAAGCTTCAAATGGAGGGAGCTACTCTCTTGTGACGTTCCTTTGGCCTTGCCAGACACTGCAACAGTTGGCAGTTGAACCCCCTATCCCTGCCCTTGTGCAAGGGCTTGCTATCACATGGGCAGGGAACCCTGGTGCATCCGGACCTCAAGTCACTCCTTCTCCATGCTTGGCTCCTGAAGACATAGCCATCCCGAGGTTTGGAGTTTCCCCAAAGGTGGCAGAGGTCCTGGTGGCTTCCAGAAAACCTTCCACCAGAGCCACTTATTCAATGAATTAGAAACTGTTTGCGTTGTGGGCCACTTCTCATCACTTGGATCCCTTCACTTGTCCAGGGAATCAGGTTCTGGAGTATTTATTGTCCTTTTCAGACACAGGACTGCAGTACTCTTCTATCAAAGTGCACTTGGCTGCTATTTCAACTTTCCATGTGCCTATTGATGGCCATACGGTGGCTCAGCTAGAGGTGGGCTGTACGTTCTTGAGATGTATTTTACACTTGCAGCATCCCATCTGCAATCCAGTCCCAGACTGGGACCCAAATTTTGTTCGGGAAGAACTCACTTTGGCTTCTTTTGAGCCAGCTGTGACTTGTGGCTTACGCTTCTTTTCTTGGAAAATGTTATTTTTAGTTGCTGTTACTTCTGTTTGAAGGATTTCTGAGCGTCAGGCTCTTACGTGCAAGCCTCCTTATTTGATTTTCCATGGAGACAGGGTGTCTTTACAGACCAGTCCAAAGTTTCATCCTAAGGTAGCGTTGGAGTTCACTTTGAATCAAACTATGCACCTGCCAGTTTATTTTCCAGAGCATGCCAGTACAGGGAAAGCATTGCTTATGTACCCGAGATATACATAGAATACTCAGATATTATGTTCATCGTATGAAGGACTGCAGGAAGTCCTCATGGCTTTTTTGTTTCTTTCACCCCTGGGAAAGGGGGTGTACAGTTTGCTAAACAGTACTTGTTCAGATGGTTGTCCAACTGTATCAATTTCTGTTATAGGAAATACGTCAAGGAACTTCCTGGGGCTGTCCATGGCCATTCAGCCAGATGCATGGCCACCTCTGTTGCTTGTTGCAGGAATGTATCAGCTGCAGAAATCTGTGCTGCTGCAACTTGGAATGCTGTTCACACTTTCATTAAACACTGCTGGACATTGCCTCTCGAAGGGCAGGCTTCGGCCTGGTGGTGCTTCAAGTCCTCCTCTCTTAGACCTGTAGCCTCCAGCTACTCAGATTGTCTCTGTGGCAGCACTGCTTGGGATTCGTTCCATAGGTGTGGCCTAATAAAAGAGGTATCCTCAAACAAGGTAGTACAGTTACGTAAGAACTTACCATAACAGTAGATCTTCAAGAGAATCTCTTTCTTAGCCAGCCCACCGGCGCAGCGGTTGGATTTCCGCTTGCGACGCCAGCGACCCGGATTCGGGAACGGACTCGGGTAGCTGGAGGGCGGCTGGGGAGGAGGATTGGCGTAGCGGCTGCTCTCCTTCTCCAGGGGTGGGTGGGGATGCAAGTCCCGCTGCAACACCGCCACCTGGGTGACCACAGGTGGAGGTGCAGCGACGACTGCACATAGCAGGGAGGGATGGACATCTGCCGGGGCGGGCGTCAGGCACGTCCCGGCGTGCTCCGCCCTAGGCTCCCAGTGTGCGACGTCCGGAGGGCAGGAAGAACACGGAAATACCCACCAGACTCCTGGTAGGCGGAGCTCCTGCCCACGATCCCAATGCCCTACCGGCGCCAGTACCAGCATCCCCGGCGAAACTCAAGTCAAGTGAGTGTAAAAACCCCACCCGTACCGCCTGAGAGGTAGAACCAAAGAGCTCCATGGGGGATGGACTGCACTGGCGTCGGCTAGTAGGAGCGGGGACGAACCAGGCCACTGGAGACTCCAGAAGGAGCAGGAGTGTGGTGGTGAGAGAGGGGGCGTACAAAGAAAATATAAAAATTAAAAAAAAAAAAAAAGAGAGAGAATCTCTTTCTTCAGGCCATGCTGTCCCACCTGCCATTCCCTTTAGACTCAGAGCGTCTTCATTCCTGTCTCTCTCTCTCTCTCCCCAGGATGGACTACCTGCTGTTTTCAGCCTTGCCTGGTAGCTGGAACTTCAGCTCCCTCCTGGTTTCCGAGAGGGAGGTCCTCTGAGTATGATCTCCATTGGGGAACTGAGGAGGAAGTGGGGCCGCCCACGCTTATATAGTGAGGACGTTGACATAAGATGTCATCATAGGTAGCTCGTAGTAGACTGCTAGCAAAAAAATTTCCATGTGGTCCTGGCACCTGTCAGCTATAGTTCCATAGGTGTGGCCTGATGAAAGAGATTATCTCGAACATCTATTGTTAAAGCAGCAGTGCAACGAAAAAAGTTATACCAAAAGGCTAATTTTCTGCTGTGATTGTGAAAAATATTGGCAGAACTGTTGATTTTGGTTTTCTGGGTGCTTCCTAAGTTGTGTACTGTACATTTGCATTTGTGTCTAGATTCTTACCCTCCTCAGGTACTCAGTAATTTTTCTATGCAAAAATGAGGCGGTCATCTTTTTTTCTTGAGAAATAATTATTTTCAAACTTTCATAAAATTCTTACATGATAAGACACTGAAAATGTTACCACCAAAATAAACTGGAAGACATCTGCAGTCGATTAGGAAGAAAGAAAGGTGAAGTAAAAATTGTAGCCCATATTCATGGCACTGCTGCTTTAACGGTAAATTCTTATGCAACTGTGTTTTTTATTAAGCAAAAAAAAAAAAGTCTGGCACAAATATTAAGATGATCATTTTTCGTTTTCTTCATTCCTGAACCAAGATACAAGATTCTGAAGTTTTTAAAAGTTCACACTTCCGTGCTATGCCTGCCATGACAAAATTAAATAGCTTGGTACGGTGTTGTGCTGTTTACCATCAGAAACGTGTGGTAGCCCCATCCTAATACATCAATATGAATCTAGCATGTGCATTCAACAGGTAACCTCAGCAGAAGAGATTTTTATTAATTACAAAATTAGCTGTAAACGCTGTTTTAACAATATCTGAGAAAACTAAAAACACACTGAACATGCAGTAAGTCTTAGGATGTCAGAAATACATTTTTGCTTAAAAAAAAAACTATATGATGCATATTTTGCCTACGAACAAATACAACTGCTTTGAAGTGCATATACATTTATTACAGCAGCATGTAACAAAAGATACGTAAAGAGTAAAAATATTGATACTGACCACACGAAAACTGACCGGACCTACTACCCCTAGTATTCGTAGTAGTTTATTTTGTTAACCAGGTAAAAACCCAAGTGCAAGAAATGCCCATTTTCATGGATGACCCCTGTGTATTGCCTTGCTCTGAGGCTTGAACTGGAAGCTTGACAGCATCACAGTCATTAGGATGTTAGTTTGTGGGCAGTGCGCAAACATCTCCTCCAAGCCAGTCACGTTGCAGCTTTGTTGTTGGTTGGAAAGGTAGTTGAAAGAAGGAAGAAAATGGGATAAATTAGGGGAACGTCAACCCCTCAAAAAATTGAAGTCAAATTTGTGTAAATAAAAATATTAACTGTTTTAGCACTGTTTTATGGTGAAGTTTTAGTTTCTTCCAGGGACCCTATAATATAGCCATTGTCAAGCAGTAGCTTTAAAAATTGATGTAAAATGTATGAAACTGGCAAAAAATGTTAGTTCCATTTCATTTGTAGCCTAGTAAATATAAAGATTTTTATTTTACTTCAAACCAAGCAAGGCAGAAGACTTATTTATATAACATATTCATATCAAAAAGGTTTGTGTACCTCAAAAATTGCGTTGCAAATGTTTAAGTTAAAATAATAGTATAACTGTTCAACATATAGCTCTGGAACTACAAGCCACACTTACAACAGCAACATTACACATTCAGAGTCATCGTACAAACTATATTAATGCAGAGCAGTAATTACCACCATTTATTTTAACAATTGCTGTAACACTTATCTACCTATTAAAATATGCAGTGTGGAACTTCATTACTGTCCAAGCTGAGCACACAGAAAGCAACAATCAGAAGTGGGGCTGCAGTGTTGTAACAGTAGAAATAATAGGTTTACTACAGAGACTGTAGCAAGAACTGGCACTTGATATCACTGACACGGTCTCCAAATTGTGCGACTGGCTCATCTGGAGCTCTGCAGTAACGAGAGTTTTTAGTAATTAGAATACTCCTCTGCCAGAGCCAAACCACAGAGAAGTTTGGTTGTGGAGTTTGTGGCCTGGGAAAGGAATGGAAAGATGTAAGTGTGGATTTGCTCACCAAATAGCCTCTAGGGAATTTCCCAACTGCTCCCCGAGTTTATAGTTCATCTGTGGTGAGTGGTATTTTTTTGCTCTGGTTTCGTATTTGGCATATATTCGTAAGCACTTTAATAAAGCATGTTAAAGAGAGCTCCTTTCCTGTGCTTTTTAAATCCTCGAGAACACTATAGAAGCCTTACCTGCCTCAAAGTCTTCTAGTGCAAAAATTACAGTTTTTCTGTGGCCATAATTCAGAAGGGAAGGGACTGTAATTTGGCTCCATGTTGCCGACAGCCTGATCCCTTGCACGTCCCGATTCGGTGACATACCCCCATGCTCTAACCTTTTATGCTATAATACTATGGATATCGTGGGGCGCTCTCCATTAGACTTCTATAGGGACCTGTTTTCAAGTCCTTTTTTAAACGTTTTAGAGTGCCGATTTAAAAAAATCAAGGGCCTTGTTAGTTGAGCGGTGGCTTTGATTTGTTAAAATTGGTTCCTACAGAAGTCTAGGGAGCGCGACTCCATACTCTCCGTATTATATCACAGAACGCAAGGGCATGGGAGCATGTCTCTGAATTGGGAAGTGGATGAGATCGGGCTCTCAGCTCCATGAAGCCAAATTCCGAACCCTTCCCTCCCGAATTATGGCCACAGAATAACTGTAATTTTTGCACCAGTGGACTTTGGTGCAGGTAAGGCTGCTACAGTGGTTTTACTCTGAGCACCAGAAAAGGTGCTCTTTAATATTTGTAAAATACCTCAGATTGTAAGGCTTTTTTGTCACAACACCTGCTGGAAGCCTGATAAACATGAAACTTTCTTTGAGAGTATCACATTAGCCCCATGATGCCAGGAGGCAATGCCTACCATGACTGCAGTACAGAGTTCCCCAATTATGACTCCAGAACTATGAGGATAACTAGAGAATGGGTCTCACTGCCCCTTACACCCAGGGGTACTTCACAGGAACAAATTAAAAATTAAAAGTTGACTTTACAATCCTTTTATTACCAAGAGCAGCTAATGACGGAGGGAGACACATGAAGAGGTTTCCTATTTACCAGTGTGTTTATATATCGTTAGGAATTCTGAAGTCCTGTTTTCTGCTAGTGTAGCAGGGTGATACATGAGTGAGCCTGGACTGCTGGATGCAAAGTCAAGGAGATATTTTTTTCTCTAGTGCTCCTCCATGAGAAATGTTCTGATCCTCTTTACCTCTTGCTGTCTGCGGAGACAAAGGTAAGGGGAAAAACCATGAATTACATTCCCAGCCGTCCACCTGCAGCTTCAGCCTTCAAGCAGTCTAAACAATGGTAGCTTGCTAGAGTGCCTAAAGGCCTGCAGCCTTTTCCAGACCCTGCCAATTCATGGTCATCTCTATTTATTAGCAGTGGGAGAGAGAACCTGCTGCCACTATGTCCTGGAGATTGTAAACTGGGGATACCTGATTCATATTTTTTATTTTAATACATACTGTATTTGTTGTTTTTTGAAGCATTCTGAGCAAATGGAGAGTCATTACAAGGAAAAAAAAATCCGTAACTGTTAGAGTGTCCGTTGCTCCTTGCTCCTTGTTTCATTCAGTCCAAGTATTGTAAGTGTGGTAAAATGCCCCACTGGCGCCGTATGGAGAGGGGCATTCCTGAAGTGAAGATAATATGGCCAGTAAGTTTTGGCAGGTGAATGTTGTGCCCATAACGCAGTTAACATTGCTGGACCAGGGTTCATAAACTCACAGAACAGGCGTATCAAGGGAGTGTAGAAAGAATATTACAAGGGGGGGAATAAAGAGGGTCAAAAGCTGCAGAGAAGGAAAAGGGATAACTGTCAGACGGGACAGAGTGAGTGAGGGGGGTTGTAAAAGTAACAAGTGGGGGGTAGATGGGGAAGCCCTTGGGGTATAAAGTCTGAGTAGGTATCCAACTGATGACATTACCCATCTACGTCATCTAGTGTCAAATAACTCGGCTTTATTGGAACGGGAATGTGTCAGCCTCTCTTAGGCATAGATCTCTATCAGTATCTTACTCCAGCCCTTTACATTGGGGATAGTGGTGGCATGCCAGAGCTGGGTAATCGCCTTTTTTTCCACCAGCAGTAAAAGAAACAGTAAGTTAAGGGTCTGGCCCCTAAGGGAGCTTCCTTCAGGGAGGACAGCCATCAGTATTAAAGAAGGTGTAATAGCCCCTGGGCAATTAAAGATTGCTTCCCGTTCACAAATGACTCCCTGCCAGAAAGGTCTGAGATGAGGACACTCCCAGAAGATATGGATTTGATTAGCTGAGATATGTCCTCATCTCTTCCAGCATAGGCTCTTTTGTGGACTTGCAAATTTTGCTACTGTGTCTGGGGTGCAGCAGTATCGGTAGTGACACTTCCACCAAATTTCCCTCCAACACGTGACTTACGTTAAGCGATAAGCAGGAGGGGCAAATTTGTGCCAGGTATACAGAGAGTGTGTTACCGCTAGTTCTTTATTCCAGTGCTGTGGGATAAACTGCATGGTATCCATAGATGTATCTTGAAAAGTTGCATACAAGTGTCCAGTCAGGTGGGTCCATACCTCCCGTTTCGGGTGGGATGTGAGATCTGCATAAGTGGGGTGAGTTAATCAGGGAGGCTGGATACAGCCACCCCCTGTCCTGGTAGGTATAAACGAACCTGCAAGTACCTAAAATGGTACATCGAAGGATGAGTCTAAGGCAGCAAAAGGAAGGATACCCCAGGACTCCAAGAGCCAGAAGTAAAATCGGAGTCCTAATCTTTGCCTCCTTCTTGTGCCCAGAGTCCACTGATTTGAAGGGAATGAAGCATCCTTTGGTATGATCATAACTGGAATTGTTGGGCAGGGGTCAGGAACATGTTTCTGGCCACCCTCCACTGCTTAAGTGTCTCCACAGTGTATTGGGCAAATTTAGTGACTGGGTAGCCACTTGGGGGAAGCTCCCAAACATGTAATAATCCAAGTTGAAGAGATAATTTAGGGTTAATTCAGTCTGTTTCTGGCAGAGTGTGGTTTGGCAGCAAGAAAGATGGCCACTTGAAGTTTCTGCTCCTCAGCTACTGCTACCACAGAAAAACCCCAAAAACTAAATCTTCAGCAAATACAGACAGTTTCAATAACAAAACTACTAAATGTGTTTTCTTTTGTTCTCCAAAAACAAAATCGTCCAATTTGAGAATGAAATTCTGTAATTTTCGTGTCAGGATCCTTGAGCGAAATTAAAGCCAGGAATATGAATGGCCAGCAGGATGGACTATGTGGTGGGTGTGGTAGACCCGACCATCAAATTTATGTTTGAAAAATTCTAGAGAAAGTTTCAGGTGTCAAGGACGCAGTCACCAACCTAGAAATAAACTGGAAAATCTGCAGCTTTGGGTTTTTGATAACAAAGGTACTGTGTAGCACCTGAAAAGGCAGGGGGACCAAAGAGATAATGAAATACATGCTCTCAGAACCAAAATATCTCTCCTCTGGGAGAAAACTGATAATCTAGAATGCAGGAGCAGAAGAAATAACTTAAAAATAATTGGAGTGCAGGGGGTGCCGAAGAGAGGAGGGTTGAAGACTTTGTGCACCACTTGCTCACCGAACTACTTCATCTGCAGGGCCACTCTCTCGAAGTCCAGAGGACTCTCAGAACTCTAGCACTCATGCCCAAGGCAGAAGAAAAATCCAGGCCAATCCTAGCCCTTCTTCTGTTATACTCCACCAAAGAAAAAATGCGGTGACTCCCCTTTTTGTTCTAGAGTAACAGTCTGTATTATGTAGGGTTAGACTCAGCCATATTGAGCGCCCAGGTATTACCCTGCCTGAATCCACAAGTACTAAACAGAGCCGCCCATTTAACCCTTCCAGGACTTCATGGGTACAAGGCAGTGCTGTCACCTTTCCCTCCCCTCTCCTTTCCTTAGTGTTTCAATCTCCCCATCCTTATGGGATCTGGCAAGGGTCCCTGGACACCAGGTGGCATTTATATCAGCACTCTAGCAGTAAACTTGTGGCTAAGGCTCACACCTTGTGCACCATTGCATAGTTGTCATTTGCAAGCGATTGTGGCTGGCAAAGAGTTTGTACTGCAGACTCAAAATTAAGCACTGCCAGTGCTTGAGGCATGCCTTCAGGATGCTGTTTTTAGCCGGCCCGGTGGTGCTGAGGTTTGAGGTGCTGGACACCACACCTCACGCCATGCCGGCCACTTGAGTTTGGGAGTGAACTTGGGTTCTGGGGGTTGGCAGGGGTGGGATTGGATTGAGTGCCCGTTAGGCTGCTCTTCCATCCCTGGTGGAGGGTATCAGGGAGCCCGGTGCTGCGGTGGCCTCTGGTGGAGATCAGGGGTGCCACAGAACACTGAACTGCACGTAATTACATGGCCGACGCTGGCAGGGTTGCCATGTGCCAGTGCGTTGGGGCATGCCCACACGGAGGGGGGCAGCGCAGAACAAAGGAAAAACCCAGCTCGTGGAGCAGGCGATGGCACCAATGCCCCATGCTCTCTGCCGGGTTCTCCTCGGCTGGCCTTCTAGTTCCTCCCTCCAGGGCCCACCTGCAGTCGGAGTCTGTATTCTAAGAGAGCCCAAGAGGCGTAGGGCTACCCCCCCCCCAGGCAGGTGAAACTGGGGGTGCGGGGGGGGGGGAGGCACAGTCCGAGAGATCCACAGGCGGGCAGGATAAAGGACTAGGATGCCTGAGAGATGGCCCCACGAGCGGCGACCGGAGCAAAAGAAATTAAAAAAAAAAAAAAAGATGCTGTTTCTGTTACTGCCAGTCAGTCCCTTTTATATAACGAGCACTGAGGATCAGTTCTTGAGGCTTCTACATTCCCCTTCCTTTTTTTCTTTTTCCCATGGCATACCAGATGCTGCGATCACCATTTGATTGCAGGTAGGAGACAGTATAGCGCAGTGGTTAAGGACACTGAGCTACAAACCTGGAGACCTGGGTTTAAATCCCACAGTCCCCACCTGCATACTGTGTGGCTCTGAGAAAGTCACTTAACTTCCTTGTGCTCCCAGGCTGCACCTGGAAACAAGCTTCAGCTTAGAGTGCCTTTCCTCGTTAAACAATTTCCTCTTTCCCTTCCCTTTCCCTCTCTTATAGCAAAACAAGGACAGTGTTAAAGGATTGCCATTCTGTTCTGGGGCGCCCTACTCTGTGCTGTGAGCCCTCTCATCGCTGCTACTGCCTAACTGTACAAGTTGCAAAATATTCCGTATAGCCTGGGTACCTGGATAGGGGGAAATGCAAGATGCATGATGTGTGCCAGCTGAAGCAGTCCCCTCTGGAAATGACGTACACTCATGAATCGAGCAAGCAGATGTAATCATCGGGCCCCAGTACACAGATCCCTGAAAAAGGGATATTGCTGCTGATGCCAGGAATATTGAAGTGTCAGCCAGTACAGGTGATGCACAGGACTGAAAGGGAAGCAAGTGTGGATCCTCATTTTAGAATCTGTCTCTCCTTTTACAAGGGAAATGACAAGCTAGTGCAGAGACACAAGGCAACACTGGAAAACATCAGCCCCCCACACACACACACATAAGCCAGTAAACTGGCATCAGTGTGGTGCGAGGTAGGGGTGTTCACAGCAGCCTGCAATTGCCAGGTCACAAGAGAACGGCTTATAAGTTCAAACCATATGGATGTCATCCTGACACTAAACTAGCATGCAACCTGCATGAGAGGGGTAACTGCAGTCAGCTACTACATGTATGGAATTTGCCACCTCACATGTCAGGCATGGGTATTGCAGCCTGCACAACTTTGCGTCTTGGTCAGTCTCTCCACTAAGGCACCGGTCATCATACTCCCTCCAATGTGCAGAGCTACCAGAAATACTGTGTATGACTAGTGATGTTAGTCTATACCACTGACTATGTGTGCTGAGCCTTTGGGGCATGAGGTATTGTCTCAGAGACACCCTACTAACAGCAGCTGTAAAGTACCCCTTCTTACCCTTAAAGCAGGTCTTCAGTTAATCACATTTATTTGCGAGACTGAATTTAGCAGCATGTAACATATCCAATTAAGAGAAGCAGGTTTCTCAGTTGTGAAAAGTTCCACCCCACCATCCCGATGTGCTATACCCTCACCCTCCTAGTGCGGTCACTAGTTCAGTGGTCGGGGGGGGGGCTATCTGTGCAAAACTATGACTTGGCAACAGACCTTAACTTCCCCCTACCAGTGGCAGAATACATCTTGTGCTCCTGGTCCTTTGGGACACAAGGATATGACCATCTCACGGGCATGCTCCCTGACCGTGCTACCGGATTATGGCATAAATGTAGTAGAGCACATGTGGGACTCAACTGCAGGAGCCCTCCAGTCATTTCAAACCTTTAATGAACAAATATGATATGCCTAGGACAGACGTCTAGAGATACCGCCAAATCAAGGAAGTTATTAGCAAAAGAAGGCAGCAGGCAAGGAACCAGTCTGAGTCCCCCCCCTCCTGTCTCCCTTTTTTAGATGGACGACCCAGCCTCAGCAGCTGAGAGGGAGAATGTGGCTACTTTCTTTCCACACATGTTCCCCTGCACACCCAAGATGGGATGAGGAGCCCTCCATATGAAGAGTATGAAAGACAGCGAGTGTTGGTGGGAGTAGGATATCCTGAAACTATTTATAAAACTCTGCCAGTTAGCCACCCAGGCTCAGACATTATGAGTTTTAGAATCTCTAAGGACAGCGCAAACCTTTTCGGATGATATAGGAGTTAGGAGAGGCTGTGCCACGTCAGAGCCTAACAACGGGAGGTGGAGTCCCTGCAAAAATGTTTTCATTTGCTCCAGTGTGGTGGAGCCCTCTGCCGAGTAGAGGGCCTCAGAGTAGGCAGCAGGTGCTTTTCTGACTGCTTCGTGCTTTCTGGCAAATGTACCAGAACCCTGATCAAAGAGTTATAAGATGCAAGGCTGAGCCTTATGATTGAATAGCCTGTGGACCAGATTTTGGGCTTCACAGGCTGTCCCCTCGTAGTAGGAATATTTCAGGTAGAGGAGCGCCTGCTCCACCCTGTTGTCAAGGATCTTCTGAAGCTCTTGCTTCACTTTTGCATAGTGGGCTATTACTGAAGTATACCCTTGTTGAAGAAAGGAGTGCGAGTTAGAGAGGATCTGTTGAAGCTCTAGGTATTTGGCTGCATGTTTCTTTTTCATGGCTGAGTAAGCAGTGAGCACTCCGCGGAGCACTGTTCTAACAGTGTCCCAGAGGATGGGGCAGAGATAGAAGGGTCAGAATTTTTCCTGTTATGATTTGAGAGAGATGGTCTTTTAAAATAAAATAGGAGCTCAGAATCCTGCAGAAAAGCCAAGTTTAGCCTCCAGTGTGTATTACACTGCGGCTTACCTAGACAGAATTTGGCCCATACTGGTGCATGATCCGAAAGCAAGGAACGTGTATGTGAGAGATGCTGAACCAAATCCAGGTACTCAGCCATTGTAAACAAGTAAGCTAGTCTAGCTGAGATTTTTTGTTCTAGGGGCATAATGGGTATATTCCAACTCAGATGGAAAGACGTGCCTCCACAGGTCAGTCGGCCCTAAGAGAGATAGAGTGTGGCATAGGTGTTTCTGCATGGGGGTCGTCCAGTAGGCCCTAGGGCGAGTAGCACCCAGGGATGGATTTAGGTTGACATTGAGGTTGCCTGACCCCCATATAATACGTTGCCCCTGTAAAAGTGGTAATAATTTGTTGCGGAAGTCCTGCGCTACTACTTAGTCTGAGCCCAGAGGGCAATAGGCTAGCTAGGGTGAGAGGAGAATCATACAGAGTCCCTATGATAATAACAAAATGGTCTTCTGGATTGGTGAATTGCTACTGAAGATGAAAGGGAACCCCCTGTGGGATCAGAATCATTGTTCCACGTCAATGCCGTGAGCTATGGGAGGAAGCCACAACCACTGAGAAACTTAGTGTGGTAAATTTAGAATGCTCTGAGGCAGAGAGGTGGGTCTCCTGGAGAAAAATATAATCTGGGCTCATTTTCCACAAGTATTGCAATATATAATAACACTTTACTGGGCTGTGGATGCCACTGACGTTCAAAGAAAGTACTTTTGAGGGACTTGCCATATTGTATCAAGGATGCCCCCCTCCCCCAGAGAGAGGGGGAAAAAGCTGAAGATTAAGGAGGACAGTGAGGTAGAGAGGTATTTAAATAAATGAATACTGGTGAAAATAAAGTCCAGTGAAGAAAGATATGAAAAGCAGGGAGGTAATCAAAGCATCAGTATGAAACATGGTAACATAGACCCAAATAACATGGTCAACATGAGTAACTTTACCACTAGTACTGTACAAATACACATAGAACAATGCAGACGACACCCACCAGGGGTCCCCTTACAAACAAAGATGCAAAGGTAATTTCCCGTAGTGTACTTCCTAGGCAGGGAGAGAAGCCAAACTTCTCCTATAGCTGGAACAGATGAAGGTTCCAGGAGGGGATAACCAGTTGCAGTGCTACGTGCACTGGGCCCCTGTAACAGAGATTCAATTGGACTAGCGGGGGATGCGCAGAGTTCTTTTCCCGCTGCACCCCACCACTAGGTGTAAGACGTCACCTAAAGTGTGGAGATACCATATGACCTATAGCCTGACGATACTCCATCTGAATGGGAACTGCTGATATGCTGGAGGAAGGGTGTAATAGCCTCCTATAGTACTGTCATGACAGCCAGCTGTAAGGCTGCATCTAAACACGTAGATAGGCTTAGTTGGTTGGCACACTTGTGACACACACATCCCTGAACTGTAAGTTAGTACATGGTTCCTGCTCATAGCAGGGTTGAACTTACACAGACCAAGGGCCTTTTTGTATCGCCTGGCCCACCCTGCCCCAAGGTGCCGAGGACTTCCTTTCCAGAGACTCCCCAAAAAAAGTGGGGCCATCCAACAAGGAAGGTTATGAAGGGGACAAGGTAACAAAAGTGTCCAAAGACAGCACCCACCATACCGTCAGGCATACCGGGGGTGGGGGGGAGGATGGTAAGGAGGCATGGGGTCGAATCCTTGCGGAGCTTTGGCACAGTCAAGCTGTTCATTCAGAGCAGGGATGTTAAAGCAGGCTGCATAGTGCCACGGGTTGTCAAACGCCCCCACCTTATCTCAGTGAGTACGACCTGAAGCCCCCAGACCACTGGCTAAATTAGCTGCTGGGCTAGAGTAGAAAGAAAAACGATGACTCTGGATCAACATCTGGGCTATCGGGCCTGCATCCAACTCTGGGTCTGGGGGAGATGGGGCCCAAGAAAAACTCCACTCCATCGATGCTCAGTGTGGGAGTGCAGACCTCGTGTGGCTAACTACCTGCCAATGCATCCTGTTGTATCCTGTGGCAGCAAACGAGGTGGCATTGTCCCAGCGATCTACACGACTGCAGGGGTGAGGGCCAGCATCAGGATCCCTGACGCCGCTGGGCCTGCTACTGAAGGGATGGGCCTCCAGGGGAGGAAGCGAGAGCCTCCGACCACCCAAAGAGAAACCAGGCAACATCAGTTCAGTGGGGCGGGTAGCCACTTGCCACACCTGTCAGCATGTACTTAGGGATATGTAAGTGCAGACCTTGAATTACTGCTGAAAGCAATAGATTTTAAACAGATAATCCTCATATCCTTATGTTCACAGGGTATGTCCATAAGTCTTTTATGTGGGAGGGGAGGCCTGCCAGTCACGATCTGAGTATTTGAAAATAGCTTGCCTGGGCCGACATAAAGTGGTTTCCAGAGTAAAGTGCTGTGGTCTCAAGTACGGTTATTAACTCTGCCCATTAAAGCAGCAGTACTAGTTTTTTTTTGGTTTTTTTTTTAGTTTAGTTTTTGTTGACTGGGAAGGGAGGACTAGACAATTCTGCCTATTTTCAACCTTGTCCTGGGGGAGGGGGATACAGATGGATGTCAACTGACATTGAACCAGATTAAGCTGTTGGTGGTATTTTTAGTGAATTTGTTTATTCATTTAGCCAGCAAAAAATGTCATCCTACCTTTTTTTTTCAGCAGTAATGTATTCCTGATCATCGTAGATTCATCAGTTGGATGTTTTAAATTCAGTCGGCTATTTTTAAGACCGTATTTAATTACAGCTTTTGTAATTTGCTCAAATCTACGATAAAGATGGCAGCCCCCAGCAACTTTCAAAAGTCTGCTCCCCAGAGATGACACACAAACTACACACACTGTATTTATAATGCAGATATGTCAGGGTGTTGCGAGCAGATGTTTCTGATGGCCAGCAGCATAGCGGCGCCCAGATCTGCTTACCCATAATGGTGGACCTGGCAAAGGGCCAATAATTTTTAAGAACTTCAGAATCCTCTGTCTTCCCAAAGGAACGAAATAAAACAAAAAGTAAATCAGATGTATTGATGTTTTTGTTTATCCTAACTGCCAACCAAAGTATTTACATATCTCACTTCGAGGGAGAGCTCTTGCAGCAGGTTGCACCACAAGAACTGAAGCCAGCAGGTGCCAGGACCCGACGCAAAACTTCTAGCTAGCAGTCTATGGTGGGGGACTGCCCCCTGACATCTGCCTGCCTTGATGTTGGCCAAAGGTATAATAGGGGCAGTCCCCCAGCATCACTCCAGTTCTTTTCCGACCGTCGACCTGCGCACATGAGCTCCACGAACACCTTCTGCTTCAGTCGTCCACGTTTTGCTTCACTTTTTTATTTTCAAAAAAGTATTCAAGTAATTTCTTTTCCTCTGCATGTCTTCTTCCCCATCGTCCTCTGTCGAGTGGCACCAGTCCAAGTGTGTCTACAGCAAGTAAATTCCTGTCAAAAGATGGCCATTCGGCTTGCCTCTTCTGCCTGGGCCCAGACCACAACACTGAGGCCTGCCAGTATTGCCAGAGGTTCAACAGCAGGATTAGGATTTGCAGCCAGAAAGCCCTCAACTCCTTCTTGCTTGAGAAACAGCTTGCAGCCATGCAGAAGGAGACCCACGGAAAAGGTTCTTCGTCTTCCCCTGTCTCGGGTTTTGACTTCTTCAAGCCACCACAGGGACAAGAAGTCATTGAGGAAGCATCACCAGAAGGAGAAGCACAAGGACTACCTGTGGTTAGGCCTCCCGCCCTTGTACTGACATTGGGCAGAGGCTCTTCTGGGTCTGGGACTATGTCCTTGGCCTTTCAGCTCCTGAAGCTACGGCATTCCTCTCAGTCTTTGAGCCAACACCCAGGTGGCTCGACTGACTTCTTCTCGGGTGACAGGTCCTTACCTGTCGTCCGTCTGACAACGACGTCCTCCAAGTCAGCCACAGTCTCCAATGCTGACTCTCTGGACTGGCAGGGGCATGAACTTGCCTCCTGGAGACAACCCCTCTGTCCTCCTTGGGGCTTAGTGCCCCTTGACGGGCGTCATCCAAGCCGATGCCAGCCACAACCCCGGACCGGTTCCAGCACACGCCCATCCCTTCGATGCCGGCATCCCTGGCGTCTGTTCTGGCGACCTCTCAGCCAGCATCGCCAGACAACAGCCATATAGAGCCTCTGCCGATGCCGGAGGGACCGTCGCCCGGTCACCTGAAAGCATTGGATGACAGCACTCTAGAGCAACCGATGCCATCTACTCTACATGAGCCGGCACCACCTCAAGGCCCCCAAATGTCTAGCCTGTCGAACCCTCCAATGCCAGGTTTTTCCCCCAGTGCCTAGGATCCCGCTATCAAACATCAAACAGCTCTTTTCATCCTGGTGGAACACCATTAAGGGTGATCTCCTCCCCCTCCATTAAGGAGCCTACTCCTGCGGCCCCTCCAAAACGTCCTTCTCCTAAACCTAAGGAGCCTACTTCCCAGCCTAGGGAGCCGACCCTACAACCGGAGGGTTCGGACAGGGGTCATTCGGACCATAGAGGAAGGAGACATCATTCCTCCTCTAAATCTTCAGATAGGCACCTATGCCGGTCCAGAGGACGCCGGGCCCGGTGTTCCTTCTCCAGGTCTGCTTTGTCAGAGGACTTTAGCCGCAGCTCTTTCTCCTCTTCCAGGTCTTCCTTTGTGGGAGATGCTCCTTCACCTGTGGACCATAAGGACACCCCAAAGTCCCCGCCTAACGATCCATCTTTCATGGACGTTATGCGGCATATCCAGGCAAAGAGGGGATGGGATAAAAAAGACATGGATCCTGAAAGACATCATTTGGCAAAATATGTCCGTCAGAAGGATCCTAAGCCCATAGTGGTGCCACCCTTGGTCGATACCTTTCAAGATGTCACCAGGATCACCTGGAAGCACCCCTCCTCTTCCTCGTCGGTCCCCAAGAAATCAGACCACATCTATAGAGCCCTCATGGATGAACCTTTTTTTGGAGAACACCCCCCTGGCGGACTCCTACGTGATCACAGCTGCCCATGACAGGTCCAAACAGCCTAGATACCTGAGCACCCAGCCTCCCGACCGGGAGTCAAAAACTTTAGACCAGCTCAGCAAGAAGGTATACTCCTCTGCCACTTGAATCGTTCACTCCCTAAATTTCCTAACGTATATGGTCCAATATCAGAATGCCATCTGGGAGCAGGGCATGGAACTGGCTCAGGACTTACCGGATGTTCTCCAGAAGGCAGAGCTGCTCAGTCTCTTAAAACCTGGATCGGATGTGCGCACTCATGTTCTGCGTTCCTCTTATTATTCCACAGACACAGCAGCCCAGGCTGCAGCTACAGGTGTCTGCATAAGGAGGCATTCCTGGCTCCGAGTCTTGGGTTTCTCCCTGGATATGCAGGCTGGCATCATGGACGCCCCTTTCAAGGGCCTGGTCCTGTTCGGAGGGGAATCCGAGAAAATAATTACTCTGCTCCAGGACTCGGGCAATGCTATCTGGTCCATACACTCTGTGGTACCAGTCTAACCAAAAGCCTTTTCAGTGTTGACCCTTTCATCACTCCTCCAGTCAACAGCCCTGAGGTCAGCAGAAACCGTGAGGTGCCTTTAAGCGAAAGGCCACCTCTTAACCCAGGAGGCGCTGCTCCCAGGGCCGCCAAGTCCCCCCAGGCTGCCCTGCCTACCCCAAGTGCCTCTGCCCAACCCCCCTTCTCCCAGCCGATCCTCTGGGGGAGGTGGTAGGAGGTCACTTCTCCCTTTATCTAGAGGGATGGAGCAGGATCACGTCAGACTGTTGGGTCCTGCAACTGATAGAGCAGGGACATATGATAGAATTTATAGAGTTGACACTGGACAGTCCTCCTCTGCCCTCTCGTTATTCCCCATCACATGCAGCCCTCATCCAAGAGGAAATCCAGGTGCTCCTTTGCAAATGGGCTATAGAGCCAGTCCCAGTTACCCAAAGAGGAAAGGGCTACTATTCCCACTTCTTCTTGGTTCCGGGGAAAACCAGGGATCTATGCTCCATCCTGGATCTCAGCAATCTGAACAAATACGTGGAATACAAGAGGTTCAGAATGGTTACCCTTTCAGGCCTTATCCCTCTTCTTCATCAAGGAGATTGGCTTTGCTCACTGGACATGCAGGATGCATACCTTCACATCCTGATCGTCCAGCCCCACAGAAGGTTTCTGCTGTTCCTTTCCCAGGGGCACCACTACCAATTCCAAACTCTGCCGTTCGGCCTATCCTCTACTCCTCGGGTCTTTACCAAGTGCCTTGTGGTAGTGGCTGTGGCCTTAAGGAGGAAAGATAATTACATCTTCCCATACCTGGATGACTATCTTCTCACAGCCCCCTCCAGGGAAAAGCTGCTGCACACCATGGAAGACACCTGTTCTTTGTTCTGAGATCTCAGTCACATTGAACTTTCCAAAGTCCTCCCCATGGTTGAGCCAATGTCTACAGTTCATAGGGGCACTACTGGACACCGTCCAAGGGAAAGCCTTCCTGCCTCCGGACAGGGCAGATTGCCTTCAAACTCACGCTCGGGAGGGCTGCTCAGCTCATCTGGTCACATGGCAGCAGCCATTGCAACTGTCCCATTGGCACAGCTGCACATGCAGGTGACCCAGTGGAATTTAAGAGTCCAGTGTGATCAGCACACGGATGACTTGGACCAACTGGTGAGAGTCTTGAAGCCAGTTTGGAAGACTCTCCAGTGGTGGCTAACTTCCTTCTCCCTCTCCAGGGGGAATACCTTTCCGAGGGATGCCTCCTCTCCAGTCCCTGACCATGGACACCTCTGTCCTTGGCTGGGGAGCTTACCTTGCAGGCTGCTGGACCCAAGGTATGTGGTCTGCTGTAGAGAAAACCCTCCACATCGGTGTGTTGGGGAAGAGGGTGATCCTCTATGCCATGTAGGCCCTTCAGACTGTCCTAGCCCCTGGCCACCTTCTTATCCAGACGGACAATATGATGGTTGTCTTTTACATAAACAAGTGGGGGGAACTCATTTATATCCCATCTGCAAGGAAGCCATGAGGGTGTGGTACTGGGCCATTGAGCACCAGCTGGAACTCTTGTCCATGCATGTTCCAGGCATCCAAAACACCTTCGCTGACAACCTAAGCTGTACTCGGCCCAAAGCTCACGAGTGGGAACTTCTGCAGTCAGTAGCAGAAGAGCTGTTTTTAAGATGGGACCGCTCCGAGCTGGACCTCTTCGCATCCCCACTCAATGCCAAACTGCCCAGTTTCTGCTCGCTAGATCCAGGGCCTGGTGTTTTCTGGCAAAACGCATTATCCCTTTGCTGGACACGGAGATTCCTTTATGCCTTTCCTCCCTTCCCGCTAATTCAGAGGGTCCTTCTCAAATTGCAGTCGGGGAGCAGACATAATTTTGGTTGCTGCCTGCTAGCCTTGTCAGATTTGGTTCACTCTGCTTCAGCAACTGGCAGTGGAACCCCCGTTTCCTCTTCCTCTGAGCTCGCACTTGCTCTCCCAGGAGAGAGGGTCTGTAGTTCATCCAGACCTCAGATCGCTGCACCTGCATGCATGGCTCCTGCAGACTTAGCCATTACCTGGTTCGGGGTTTCCCCTAGGGTAGCAGAGGTCCTTGTGGCTGCCAGAAAGCCCTCTGTAGGGCCACTTACGCTATGAAGTGGAAGCGGTTTTGCATCTGGGCTCCCCCCCCCCCGTCACCTTGATCTCTTTACCTGCCCGGTAAACTCTGTCCTTGAGTACCTCTTTTCTCTGTTGGACTAGGGCCTTAGCTACTCTTTCATTAAGGTGCATTTGTCCGCTGTTTCAGCATACCATGCGCCAGTGCAGGGCAAGGTTCTTGCCCAATTGGATTTTGTTGTTGAGGCACAGGTCAGGAAGCATAGGAAAACCAGGAGCAGTTGTAGAATTCACCAAAAATATTTTCTACTAGCAGTAAAAAATAAAATTGTTCAGTATAACTATTTACAATGGCCAAAAAAACAGAAAAAGTCCATCTGAGAGTTCCTTCAATCTCTGTGTCCTTCTTTTCTCTTTCTAAGCAGTTGCAGCTCAGCTTTCTTATCAGTCCATCCAACCCCATTCTTAACAAGCATCCTGTTTCTTACAAATTGTTCTGTTCTTGTATGTTTCAAGCAGGTGCAAGGTAGGACACGGTGTCCCTGAGCAGAGGCCCCTTTTTCACAGCTCTTCTGCAAAAGGCTTAAAATTTGCACTCAGGTAACCCCTTGAGTTTCCAGTAGTTTTTTGCAGTAATCTCAAACCACAATTATGTACATTTCAAAAATTAACACTAAATAATTTTTAAACCAAAGGGATCCCAATATCAGTTACATTTCCACATAATGATTTGCATATATTTTTATATCAGCAGATGTGCAAGGGAGAAAAAGGCAGACAGTGAGAGACAAACAATTGTGAGACGGTTGGGGTGATCAAATCCTAGGTCTCACAGGAAAATTTGGTTGCGCAACCAGATAGACAAGAGCCCGGAAAGGAATAGAACAGAACAGATCCCTGCATTCAAACTCTTTCCATAACAACTGGTGCAGGGTCCTATTCCATCCTGTCACAGATTTATCCTGCAAGGTATCTTACATCTGAAACCCATCCCATTCCTCCATGGGACCTTTTGTTTCTTTTGGAGAACCTTACCTTGCCTTCCTTTGAGCCAGTCGTGGATTGTGAGCTGCATTTTCTGTTGTGGAAAGCGTTGTTATTAGTTGCCGTTACTTCCTCTCTGAGGATTTCCAAGCTCCAGGTTCTGATGTGCAAAGAACCTTATTTAGTTTTCCACAAGGACAGGGGATACTTGCGAACAAATCCTATGTTTTAGCCTAAGTTGGTGTCTGAATTTATCCTCAATCAGGACATCCGTCTCCCAGTTTATTATCCAGAGCATTCAGAAATAGGGTGGAGGCTCTACTGCATACTCTGGATGTTCACCGGGTTCTTCGTTATTATTTGATTCATACCCGGGATCTCAGAAAATTTAACCAATAGTTTGTTTCGTTTGCCCTGAAGACTTTAGGGCACCTGTTTCCAAGCAGATTTTGTCTGAGTGGTGTGTTCACTGTATTGTTTACTGCTACCAGCAGTACGACAAACCTTTACCAGGCCTAATTAAAGGTCGTTCTACCTGGGGAATTGTTACTTCCTTTGCATCCTTACGTAACGCGTCAGCGGCAGATATCTGCACCGCTGCCACCTGGAGTTCAGTCCATTCCTTCATTAAGCACTATAGTTTGGACATTGCCTCCAGGCTCAGGACAGGCTTCAGCTTCGTTATCCTGCAGGGCCTACTTTCATGAGGATTCCAGCTTTCTGCCTTTTTTCCTCTACCTGTGTGTCATGGGTTGTCCTTGTACTGCCTGGGACTCCGTCCTTATGGTGTAACCTGCTGCGAGAGCTGCTCCTCAAAGTGAGATAGTACAGTTACATAAGAATTTACCATAACAGTAGGTCTTCGAGAGTAGCTCTTGCAGCAGGTGCTGCTTTCCCTCCCTCCTTCCCCTTGGTATCTGCTACATGATCAGCTAATTCCATTTATATCTACAGTTTGAGGATCTTCCTCTGTTCTTCAGTCCTTTTCCAGTGCCAGGGCCTCCGGCAGGTGAACTGAGGTGGTGCTGGGGAACCGCCCCTTTTATACCATTGGCCGATGTCAGGGGCAGGCCATGTCAGGGGGCGGTCCCTGTGACAGGGTTGAATAAGGCTCTGTTCCATTTATTATGCAGAAAGAATTTAAACAGAAGGGTTTGTTCTGTCGTCTCCCTTTGTGTCTCTTGTTGTCTGGTTGCTCAGCCAAATTTTCTTGTGAGACCTAGAAACTGATCACGCAGACGGTTTCGCAATTCTCAGCCTCTTGCTATCTCTCTGCCTTCATTTGCTGTTCTGTCTTTTCTTCCCTCTTGCATATCTGCAGGTATGAAAATATATATGAATCTCTGTGTAAAACTGTATGTGAAACTGGGATCCCTTTGTTTAAAACTGTATATAGTTTTACTGTTGAAGTGGTTGCAAAAAGCTATTTGGAACTCAAGGGGGTAACCTGAAATGCAGTTTTTAAGCCTTTTGCAGAGATGTAAACAAGTGGTCAGTTCTGGGTCACAATATTCTTTTTGCTGCACCTGTTGAAACTGACAAGAACACTGTGTGAGAAGCATGCTATTTTCTTAACAAGTTTCCCAGGCACAGACTTATAGAAAGAGCACCAATGCTTATGCAAGACCGAGACTGAGAGACTTAGATTGGAAATTGAGAAGAAAAACTCAGAAGAAGGACTCTGTGTTTGTACTGCCATTGTAAATAGTTATACTGAACAATTTGTATTTTTTATTTTGCTGTTAATAGTAAAACACTGTTTGCGAATTTTTATAACTGCTCCTGATTTTCCTATGCTTCCTGACCTATGCCTCGACCACAGTCCCCCTGCCATAGACTACTAACTAGGAGTTTACCACGGGGTCCTGGTTCCTGCCAGCTTCAGTCCTTATCGTGTAACCTGCTGCAAGAGCTCCTCTCTAAGATCTGCTGTTACAGGAAGTTCTTACGTAACTGTACTTTTTGTCAACTGGCACTGCTGTTTTAAAAAAAATACATATGGTCCGGCCCGGTGGCACTGAGGGTTGAGGCGCTGGATGCCACACCTTGCATCACGCCAGCGACCTGAGTTTGGAAACGTACTCTGGTTACTCGGGGGTCAGCCGGGGTGAGGAAGGATTGAGCGTCCATAAACAGATTTCCTTCCTCGGGGAGGGGAGATTAGTCTTGTGTGCTGTAGACTGACACCCAGCAGTGGCTGGGTGTCAGCACAAGCGAACAGCCACACACGGGGAGGGCCTACGTCCGGGGCACTAGGCTTCCTCCGCGGAGGTGGGGACAACCGTTTTGCCCATTGCATGCAGATGGGCTTAGGACAAAAACAGGAGTAAAATAGTCAGGAGCCAATAGGACTCATGATGGCCCAGTGTGTCCCTCTACGATGCTGCTTCTGACTTGTCCCATTTTGTTACTTCTTAGGCTATGGTCTCTTCGGTTTGTGCCTTTGCACTCCTTACTGCTTTCCCTGCGTGTCTCTGGTTCTCCTGATATACCTCCCTATCCTCCTAACTCTGTGTCTCCATGTACCTTCTGAGTGCTACCTTTTCGTCCACTTCCTTAGAGAACCACAGTGGTCTCTTTTTCCTCTTACTCACTTGCTTAATGCAGAGGTTTGAAGTCTTCAGCATGCCCTCTTTAGCTTCACATACTGTTTCTCCACCCCCTGCCCCTTCCAGGTCATCCTTGAGGCATTCACCCATCTTTATAACATGTGCCCTCCTGAAGTCCGTCCAGGACCTTTGCCCCTTGTCTGGTTCAGTTCCATAGCTGTCCTTGTATTGAGCCACATGGTATGGTGATCACTGGCACCCTGATGACCACCCACTTAGTAGCACAGCAGAGTTTGAGCGCCCCAAATGAAGAGCGTGTCCTCTAAGATGCTCAGTCCTTCTCCCCTGGTCGTCCCTGCGACTTCCCAGGCTTATTCCCAAACCGGGGTCACAAATGTTGCGAGTGGCAACTCCGTCACTGTGCTGAAAGGCCGTCATGTAAAGTAGTTTTGACATCTCCATGCAAGACAGGCAAGACGGTTCCTCTTGGGATAGTCTTATTTGTCTGTTTAAAAACAGTGTATTTTAACAGGAGTGTCTAATCCATAATTTTTATAACGCTATGACACAGCTTTTCAGTGTCAAGAATGTAACCGAACCTTTCTAAGCAGAATCCATACATTGTATAATTGTAACTACTAGAATTAGTTTGCACAATATCATATTGTTAACAGAATATAGTCCATTGCAGCACTCCAGTTAAAATTTCCTTTTAAAATAAATATGGGCAGTTTATAGCAACGTAAGAATTTGCCTGCAGAAGAAGGCCTTACGGTCTATCTGGTCTACCCAGTGAGGACACCAGATATCCTTTTTTTTTTTTTTATTACATGTAGCCTCCCCCCCAAAACATTCTTACTCTTCCCCTCAACTTTATCCCACCCCCCATCTTGACTCCATCCACAATTGTCTTGCTTACCACTTCTTCTGGTAGCCTGTTACGCCTTTCTACCACTCTTTGTGAAGATGTGCCTCATGACCTTCTACCGGAACCTTCCCCTAACCAGTTTGTAATTGTTCTCCCTCATGTTTTTGCTTTTGCTGATCCTGAAAATTTCACTGGGGTCAACCATGTTTAAGTCCTTGAGGTACTTGGTCCCTAGAGTCCCCTCATGTCCTCTGGTGAGTACATGTACAGGTTCTCCAGCATTGGCTCATGCGAGAGCCCTTGCTGCCCCTGAATCATTTTTGTGGCTCTTCTCTGCACTACCCCCAGCTGTTTTATACCCTTTTTGTGGTATAGGTTTCAGAACTGCACACTGTGTCCCAGGGATCTATACAGAGGTGGTATGACCTCTTTTCTTCTGCTAGTGAACCCTCTACTTCTAGGGACATGGATATGTTGTTCATCCACACTGTCTGGCAGATTCCTTGCCGCTTTAAATCTTGCCGGAAGGTCTTCAAGCTGGCTCCTCCCACCCACCCGGGTGGTAAAACTCTCGGCTCCGCCCCATGACACCAGATCTTCCTTACCGCTTGGAAGCTCAGGTTCCCTCCTTAATGCTCTGCGTGATAGACTGGATCCTAATTCTTCGGTTCGCCCGAAACTCATTTTAAAATTTTCAAGACTTCGGTCATCTTTCTCCCTCGCGGCTGCGATGGACAAATCAGCTCCCGGATTTCGGCGGTACCCTTGTGGGCAGAAAATGTCCAGGACGGACCTGCACTCCACGTGCGTCTACTGCCTCGGCCTAGAACATGACCCACAGGACTGCGAGTCATGCCGTTCATTTTCAGCCAACATCCTGGAGGACCGCGCTGCCCAGTTACAGCTTGGGTGCCCTGAGAAGCGCTACCGCGGTTAAGTCGAAGGAAGCCCATTGGGGAGTTACCGCGGCGGCTGGCTCAGCTGAGCAACTCGAGCAGATGATTTCCCTCGAGGAGGAGGCGGCCCAGGCCGCATCATCCTCTTCCTCAGTCGTGGCATTTATCCCGCTCTCTCTGGGTACCTCGTGTTCAGCTTCGTTCAAGGAGCTTTGCAGTCCCTTTCCACGAAGGGAGAGGGCCATCGGGACACTCCTGCTTGGTCCAAAAAGAAGGACTCAAAGGAGTAAGTCCCATCGTCGGTGATTAGTGGGAGCAACGAGGTCTCCCTTCCCGGACAGCCAGCATCTGCGCCGGTGAGAGTTGCGGCTAAGGCCGCTGGCTTCACGGCATCCCCGTCAGGCCAGATTTTTCTCGACCCGTCGGACGGGCTGTCGACTGGTGAGGTCGACAACCCTTCTTCACCGGTTCCCCCGGTGGAGACCGAGGATCTGCCTGCGCCCCCGGTGCAGCAGTCCCTGGTTAAGGCTTCTGAGCCGAGGGAAAAGCGGGTGTCCCCCGCTCCTTCCCAGACCTGTCCTCGGAAACACCGAGGGTCTCGATCTCGGACTTTGTCTCGGTCCAGCCGATCCCACCAACATCGGTGGTCTCGGCACCGAGGTAAGCGGCGCAGCCGCTCGTCCTAGTCTTCCTCCTCGGAAGAGGAGAGGCTTCAGCGTAAATTGCGTCGACGCTACGAGGACCTGATGTGGCAGCAGTTACTTCTGTCTGGGAGCAAGTCGGCACGTCGCCTTCCCTGGCCATCAAGTGGCTGTCACCCAAGCGGCCAAAACAACCTCTCGCTGTAGTCGAGGTGCCCAAGCCTGTGCTGGTTGTTCGGCCGAAACCAGCTGTCCCACCGATTGTGGTGGACCCTCCGTCCTCCACAACTGAAATGGGGGCGCCAACCAAGTACTCTGTCGGGTCAAGGCCTGCCCCACAGGTTGTCGGTCACCCTCAGTCCCAACCGTCCTCGGCAGGTGGAGGGTGGCTCAGGCCCCAGGCAACTCTTCCCAGACTCCTCTGAGTCCGACGACGACTCCTCCCTGTTCTCCAGGCCCGTTGACCTGGAGTCCTCCGGGGGCCAGTCGTTGGACGAAAGCCCATCGTCCTTCATGGGTTTGCTTCGGCTCATCTTGGAGTCCACCGGTATGCAGCTTGAGCCCATATCCAAGCAGGCCAAGTATCCCCTGACGGAGATACTGGACCGGGGGGATTCACCCATGGAGGCCTTTCCGGTAGCTGAAGCCATTGCTGGCCCAGCCTTGGAGCTATGGCAGCGGCCTGCTTCCTGCCCTGCGCCTTCGGCCAGGATGACCAGGAAGTATCACGGTCCCTACGGCTGTTTGCCCAGTTTTGAACACCCTCTGCGAGGTTGGTCACGACAAGCGTTTTCCGGCGTTCCAGGAATGCTAGGGGCGTGGACAAGCCCCCCGACAAGGAGTCCAAAAAGCTGGACTACGCCAGGCGCAAAGTGTGCGCTGCACCCTCCCTTGACCTCCGCCAGGCCAGCTCGGCCGTCCTGATGGCACACTTCTCCCACGCCCTCATGGGCTCCCTGGATGAGGTGATCCCTCATCTCCTGGCCGACCTGCAGACCACGGTCCGGCAGGTGCGGGACCAGGGTAGGGCGGGCAGTGGCTAAGCAGCAGCTCCAATTTGCTCTGGATATAGGAGACTCCTGTGCCAGATCGGTTGCAGCCACGGTGGCCATGCGCCACAGAGCATGGCTGAGGATATCCACCTTCACGGTGGATACCCAGTACAAATTGGCGGATATCCCCTTCCTGGGGACCAACCTCTTCAGCCCTGGAGTGGAAGGTCACCTCCAGCGGATCGAAAAGTCGAATGCCACTCTGGACTTGGTCACCTCCGCCCAGAAGGACAAAGGCTGCCGACAGCAGCAGCACAAGTCCTTTCGCCCTTCTGCGCCTGCGGCAGATCCGGCCCAACAGCACCAGCACCAGGGCCAGCAGGCTCGCGCTTGGCATCCCAAACCAAGCCCAGGCTTCCTCCAGTAGGAAGCAGGGAGGTAAAGGCCAGGAGGTCCCTCGGCCGGTCCCTCCTCCAAGCCTCCCATGACGGGTTGAGGGTGTCGCCCAGCCTCGCCACTCCCCTGGTTCCCCGTGGAGGATGGCTCCGCCACTTCCTTTCCGCCTGGTCCGCTATCACCATGGACCGCTGGGTGTTGGAGGTGGTAGGAAAGGGCCTGCCTCTGGAGTTCGAGCAGGCCCCACCCTTCCGAGCCGTTGCCCCTCGGGGGCCACGGGGTCCGCAGCTTCTCTGTCAGCCCGCCAAGCCGATATTGCCCTGCTCCTCGAAAAAGAGGTGACCAGGAAGGTGGCGGATCCTCCTCCAGACACGGAATTTGTATCCTGGTACTTTCTGGTCCCAAAACGGATGGGGGGTTGGCGCCCCATTCTCGACCTGCACGACCTGAACAGGTTCCTAAGGTCTCGGACCTTCAGGATGGTCACTCTGGCTCAGATAATCCCATCCTTGGAATGAGGCATGTGGTTCTGTTCTCTGGACCTTCAGGGCCAGCGTTCTTTCCGTCCAGATCTGTCCGTCCACCAGAATTCCTCCGCTTCAAGCGGAGGGATCCCTTTACGAGTTCCGGGCCATGCCCTTCGGCCTTTCCCTAGCTCCCAGGGTCTTCACCAAATGCATGGCAGTGGTGACAGCATTCCTGCGGCGCTGAAGGGTCCGGGTGTACCCCTACCTGGATGACTGGCTGATTGCAGCCCCCTCCAGAGCGGAGGTGGAGCGGTCCAGAGATCTGGCTCTCCAGGTTTGCTCTCAGGTTGGCCTCCTCATCAACGAGGCCAAGTCGGAACTCGTGCCAAAGCAGGTGATACAATTCATCGGGGCAGGGCTCGACTCTCTCCGAGCCAGAGCACGGCTTCTGGAGGACAGGGCCGAGGTTCTTTCCTCCTTTGCCCAGTCATTTCAGGTTGGGCAATCGCGCCTGGCCCGGGACTTCCTGGGCCTCATGGCGGCCTGCACCAGCATGGTCCGTTGGGCCCGCTGGTACATGCATCCCCTTCAATGGGGACTGGCCAGCCAATGGTCACAGCACTTCGATCCGCTGGATCAGCTAGTGACAGTGACCCAGGGGATGTGGAATGCTCTCCAGTGGTGGACCGTTCCAGCACATCTGCAGGAGGGCATCCCATTTGTCCGCCCCGAGCCGACAGTCTCTCTGATGGGTTGGGGTGCCCATCTGGGGGACCACAGAACGGCACGGCATCTGGTCCCCTCCGGATTCCCGATGTCATATCAACCTGCTGGAGCTTCGAGCAGTTCGTCTAGCCCTCACTGCCTTCGCTCCGTTTCTACGGGGTCAAGTGGTTCAGGTCCAGATGGACAATACCACGACCATGTACTACCTAAATCACCAGGGCGGGACGCGCTCCATGCCTCTGTGCAGGGAAGCTCTCCGCATTTGGTCACTTGTGCATAGCCTGGAGGCAGATCTCCTCGCCATTCACGTGGCAGGTGCCTCCAACACCCTGGCCGATGCCCTAAGCCGGATAAGGGCTGCGTCTCACGAGTGGTCTCTCCTGCCGGAGGTAGTACAAGATCTCTTCTCCCACTGGGGCACGCCTCAGGCGGATCTGTTTGCCTCCACGGAGAATGCAAAGCTGAGACTGTTTCATGCCCGCCCCCTTCAGCAGGGCTCACTGCAGAGGGATGCCTTCTTGAGACTGTGGACCCCGGGCCTCTTCTACGCCTTTCCCCCATTTCCCTTGATCCACAAGGTGCTTCTCAAGGCAAGGAGGGACAAGGCGCAGGTGATTCTGGTAGCCCCAGACTGGCCCTACCAGTTCTGGTATCCAGATCTCCTCAGTCTCAGCTCCAGGCTCCCGAGGCGGCTTCCAGCCCGCTCGGACCTGATCTCAGTCAATCAAGGGAAGGTATTCCATCCGGACCTTCAGTCCCTGCACCTGATGGCCTGGTTTCTGAGCGGCTAGAGTTCCAGGCCTTGGGTCTTTCTGATGAGGTCCTCAGCGTCGTTGAGGCGTCCCGTAAGGAGTCGACCAGAAAATGCTACGCCTTCAAATGGAAGAGATTCTCCATTTGGTGTCAGGGCAAGGGCCTGGACCCTTCCTCCTGTTCCTTGGCAAGCATTCTGGACTACCTGTGGTCCCTTTCTCAGCTAGGGCTTCGGTCGACGACCCTTAAGGTGCACCTGGCAGCCATCTCTGCTTACCGGGCGCGGGCCAGGAAGCAGTCGGTGGCGCAGGAGAAGGTGGTCAGGCACTTTTTCAAAGGCCTTGATCACATATCCCCTCCGGTGCGAGAACCTCCACCTCCGTGGGATCTACTGCTGGTATTGGCTAAGCTCATGGGCAAGACATTCGAACCAATGCACAGGTGTGACATCTCTCACCTGTCGTGGAAGACCACCTTCTTGGTGGCTGTCACGTCAGCCAGAAGGATGGGAGAGCTCCAGGCGCTTTCCATCGAGTCTTCTTATCTGGTCTTCCACAGGGACAAGGTTGTCCTGCACCCCAACCCGAAATTCCTTCCGAAGGTGGTGTCGGAGTTTCACCTTAACCAGGTGTTGACTCTGCCGGTGTTCTACCCCAATCACACCTTGGAGGCTGAATATAGGCTCCATACTTTGGACCCTAGAAGAGCCGCTATTATAAGGAGCGGACGGCCAGTTCGGGAGAGGTTCGCCAACTGTTTGTCACCTACGCTGAAGCCGCACCTGGTGGCAGACCTGCAGCCAAGCGGACAATAGGCAGGTGGGTCACCTCCTGCATATATCTCTGCTATAGGTTGGCGGGCATGGAGCCTCCCAGAGGGATAAGAGCTCATTCTACCCGCCATACTGCTGCATCGGTGGCTGCTTCCAGGGACGTCCCTATCCAGGAAATCTGCAGGGCTGCTACCTGAAAGTCAGCACACACCTTCATTACCCACTACCACATCGACCTTGAGTCACGCGGGATGCTGGTTTTGGGGCCTCGGTTCTCAGTCTCTATTTCCCAAGTAGGGGTGTGTGCGCCTTGCCTCCCTCCTCCCGGAGAACTGCTAGGAGTCTGCCAGACAGTGTGGATGAACAACATATCCATGTCCTAGAAATACAGGTTACTCACCTGTAACAGGAGTTCTAGGAATGGTATATGTTCATTCACACGACCCACCCGACCTCCTCGGCTTCGACGCAGAACCTGGCTTCCAGTGGGCTAGATCTGGCGTCATGGGGCGGAGCCAAGAGTTTTACCACCCGGGTGGGTGGGAGGAGCCAGCTTGAAGACATTCCGGCAAGATTTAAAGCGGCAAGGAACCTGCCAGACAGTGTGGATGAACAACATATACCATTCCTAGAACTCCTGTTACAGGTGAGTAACCTGTATTTATGCTACCTAGCATCCTGTTGTCCTTCGCTGCTGCCTTACTGAATTGTGTAGAGGGCTTCAAGGTACTAGTAACTGCAATTCCTAGGTCTTTCTCTTCTTCTGACACAGTGACAGCGACCCCCCACTTCCCCAGCTGGTACGCCAGTCCTGGGTTCTTTCTTCCCAAGTGCATAACTTTGCTTTTCTTTGTGTTGAACTACAGTTGCCAGGTTCCAGACCACCTCTCCAACCTTTCTAGGTCTTCCCTTGTATTCCTGACCTCTTCCTCTGTGTCCACCATTCCACAGAGCATGTGTTATCCACGAAAAAATGGTATCCAGTGAACACGGCGACCGCAAATGATTGCTTTCAGAAAGGGCATCTCATTCACGACGCCTGTGTTCTGGGCTACCTGGCAGGGTAGCGACCGGATGTGGGGGTAGGCAAGTACAGCGACAGGATGTTGCTATACAGTATATACACACTCGCGCGGGGGTGGGGGGGACCCACGCTGTGCGATGGGTGGAAGGGGAGAGAGGGTATGTGTGGTGTGGTGCAGCGGTCGGCTGCTGAGCTGGCCGTGTGGCGTGGTGGATAGGTGGCAGGCTGGGGTTGGGAGGGTGCCAGGTTTGATTCTGGACAGTGACTGCTTTTTGCATCTGGTTGGGCTTTCCTTTTTACGTTTTACACCCCCCCCCCCGGCATGCACCCGCGTGGAGTTGTGAATCCTTCAGTGCGAGGGGGCGGGACACACCAACCCAAATAACATAAGACACCGGTCGCCAGTTTCGTAGTCGCTGCGAGTGTACATCGCCATCATTCATTTTCAGTGATGTACACTCGCCCAAACTGCGATTACCATTCCGCAATTGCCATTATCACATAGAACCATGGAAAATTAGGTAACTCGGTTTTGACTTGGCAACCATTTTGTGTCCGGGTTAAGCAGTGGAAACCTCGGACTTCAAAAAGTGCGTGAGGTAGCAAAGAGTTAATGCCATCCCCAGTGTCACTTAATGAACACGTTGAGCAGCACCAGCCTAAGCACACTGACCCCTTTGGTTTAGAAAACAAATCTGTGTCAGGCCTGTCTTAAGCCACTGCTTTTCATAATTCTACAATCCAAAGAGAGACAGACGTGCACTCAAAGTAAATCTAAAGGAAGGTTCCAAATCAAATTACCGTAAGTTGCATTTGCACAAGTCTCCCATTTATTTTGTGGCTGAGTCAAACACCTGGTGAGATTGGAGGTGTGAAACCTTGTAAACGTGGACTCTTCATTACCCCCAAATAAATGGGAACTGTCAGCATTCTACAAGCAAAAATACAAGACCCATTGGTCCCTATTAGCTACAATGCACTAGTTTTGCCCAGCCTGGCGGTGCTGAGGGTTGAGGCGCTGGATGCCACACCTTGCGCCACCCCGGCGACCTGGGTTTGGGAACAAGTCCGAGCCATCGGGGTTGGGGGAGAGATACGTGTCAGAGGACAGCTGTCCTCTCCGGGGGTTCAAGCTCGGCACTTGACTGGCCTCTGGCAGAAAGTGGGAGGCACGGTAGCGCAGATCATACAGCAAGGGATGGGGAGTGGTGACGGAAGTGACGCCATGATGTCAGGTGTGTGCCACTCCCCCAGAACAGGGGACGTGCTCTCCAGACTCTGGGAAGATGGAGCACCGGAGCACACCCCTCATAGTTCACACCTGCCTGGCCATCCAGTTCCCGAAAAGACCTGAATTGTTCGGGGTGTAGCAGCCCCACCTCGTCCCTGCCGGGGGGGAGGGACCGCGGCTCCATGGGGTGAACAGGAAGGTCCAGGTAAGCGGGCAGACTCCACTGGTGCTCCCAATGAAGCGGAGCTTGGAGAGGTGAGGGTGTATAAAGTACGATTTATAAAAAAAAAAAATGCACTAGTTTTAAATTCTTTAAATACAGTTCCTTACATGGCTGAAATCTGTAAGTTTATCTGGTTGATCCTGCGACCCCCCCCGGTCATTATTTTCCCCAGAGTCTTCCTGTGGCCAGCCCTCTGATGGCGCAACTGAAAGGCTAAGCCTTGTGGAACTCCTACGTGCCAGTATAGTTGTTAGAAAATATTAACAGATATACAGCATGTGTTTGCACTTCTGACTCTAGTACCAGTTGACTGAGGAAGGTGCTTTCCTCGGTTGATCAGTACCCGTGTTAGATGCTCAAACATGCGCTGTGTATCTGGTAATATTTTCTGACAACTCCCATCAGTCACATCATTTTGGTGGGGGGTGTCACAGGATCAGCCAGATAAATTTACAGATTTCAGCAGTGTAAGGTAGTTAAAAAAATTTTAAACTAGTATGTTTTGGCTAATTGGGGCCTATAAGCCCCATGTTTTGCTCATGGACTGCTGACCATTCCCCTTTAAGGTGCTCAGAGTGCAGCAGTCATTTTTCAGGCTGCTTGATTCTTATCTATGTGATCGTGTTTAATGTAATGAAGTATCGGGGCAACTCTTGCTATTTTAGAGAGGCGTGTCATTGTTGGGGTGCATGTATTACTTGTGCAAGGAACCGGGCCAAAGTGAGTTAAGAATGTTGTTCTCCACAATAAGGATGCAGTTACTTGAATGAGGGTTGGGGGCAGCTTTGGGGTGCATGGTACAAAACAAGTTCCCAGAAAGGCTCACCTGCAGTCAGGGTAAGCTGTGCTCCCGGACCAAGACATAAACTCTCTTCAGATTGTAGTAGAGTACAAAAAAAAAGACTTTGCAGACTGATTGTAGCCGTCAAGAATCCATTTATTACAGGAAGATAGCAATATTACAAGTATATCAGACTGATGAATAGGCAATTTTAAGTGCTAAGGCGGTGGACAAAAATGAACCTGACGCTTTGCAAACTAAATAATTTTGTCAAGGGTAATGTCATTTTCCTGGTGCCTCCCTTTTATAATATAAAACTGCTTGGAATTAGTTTACATAATTATATGTTACTGTATGTTAAAAGAATATATGAAACTGCATTGTTCTTTTTTAATTCAGTCTATATCCCCCCTCCCCACGCTCTCATGCTTTCTACTGCTGTCTTATGTGGGACAACCTTGCCCTTTCCAGCTACCCCTCACATGTGCTTCCTTTCCTTAGTTGTCTCCAGGTCAGATCCTTAGCCACTCCCTTTTACTCCCATGGTTCTTTCCCACTTTGTGGAACGGGGGTGGTTGCGTCTGACTGGCCTTATGCTACCTGCCCCCGAGTCGCAACCCAAGTTCTCCCTCTGGGGCAGTGAAGAGTGACATGCGGCATTCCGTTGATCTGAGAGGGGGTGGGTGGCAGTCACCGTAATGCATCACAAGATGGGCTTTATCCCTGTAGAGCCTTCCACCATCCAATAATGTGTGCCTGCCCCGTCCATAGGGCCGCCCTGTATGTGGGTTGGGGGTCACACACAGTATCCATTCCACCACATCTCCAGCTGTAGAAGTCTGTACTGCAGTGGGCAGGCCAACTCTCCCCTCCTTGGCATCGGTGGAAAATCAATCAATCAATCAAAATCTTTATTTATTCAGGCGAACATCATTGAGCATAGCTCATTTACAAGATGGACCTGAGTGGTCATAACAAAAAGGTTACAGATTGTATACAAAAACATGATATTGAATAAGCACAAATACAACCATTTATGAGTGAGATAGATGTACAAATATTTACATATATACAAGGCAAAGTGCCTAGGCAGTGCATCCTGGACCCTTCTGGCTCCAGAAAGTGGAGAGGAGAACTTGTCTCAATCTGTCATCACCCACGTGGAAGTGATGTGCACTACCAACTTTGGCCATGCGCAGCACTTATTGTTGGCAAGTTTGAAGAGAGTCCAGTCAGGTATAACAACTCAATCTCTTGCAAATGGAGTACTTTAGAGGGATCTGTTGCTGAATGGTGGCTATGCGTTATAACGTGATCTTGCACAAAGTTTTCTAATCTGCTTTACTTACTGTGCTGTAATATACTTTTCAGTGTGACAGCTGTGGACAGGAGCCCATTCAGGGAGTTCGGTGGCATTGCATGGACTGCCCACCAGACACATCCTTGGATTTTTGTGATGCGTGCTCAGACTGGTGAGTGATTGATCTAAAGATTTCTGTGTTCTGTGACTTTCTTGAATATTACTGAAGAGGAAAAAAAAAAAAACCCTAAGCAGGAGGTTGGATAATGGCACACTTTGGTGGAAAGGAGGGTTTCACATGGTATCCGGTCAAAACCACAACAGTATATACGCATGGTGAAACACGGCGCAGGCAAAACAGCGTGTGAGGTTTCAGAGTTTGTTTATATGCATTAGCGCGGTTTTTCACCGTGCTCGTTTTGTGGTGTCTGCGCAGCATGTTTTCTGACCGTGCGTTTATTCTGGAGTGGTTTTGACCTAGATCCGTTTCACATCAGCTTCTTCAAAGGAGTTGTTCACTGTTTATATCCAAGCCATATCAGTGCTCAAAAGCTGCAGATAAAAAGAATAATTCCACAGCTTGACAACAACTACCACAAGCGTAGCAGATGTGTTTTGGTTTGCATGCACCTTCCTCAAGGTCTTACTCCTGATTGGGTCTAACAAATAAATCGCTTCTTACGAGGATGTTGCTGTAGTGAATCCTTCCATTTAAGGAAATGAGCAAACCTCTACCTCCCTGCCTAGGGTGTTTTATTTTTATTTTCAATGTGTCTCACTTTTGGAACCTGTACTTTTTTATCTGGTTACGTTTTAATACCTAGTTGCATGTCTAGAAATAGCCTCTATTTTAAACTTATTTTTTAAGCTGTTGTCAGGCTGTTTTTTTTTTTTTTAGATTAAAAGGTTTTATTTACATTTTTTCCAGTTACAGTTTAGAACATGTTTGCATAAAAAGTATTACAATAAATAATACAACAGACTGGAACATACATCAGACCAGTGAACCCAAATGAATACCATACCATTTTATAACAACACTCCAGAGTGCTGTTTTCATCGAGATATAGATATTCTGGTGTGTGCTGAGGGGCACTCAGCTTGCAGCCTCGACACCCACTGGAGCAGTGCTTATATCTCCCAATGAACACACACCCTGCATTGTCTAATGCACATGTGTCGTAAGACTTGAGTGTATACAGAGATAATTATAGTCACTAGACTTTTTAACAGATTGGAGAACATTTTGCTTGCCTACTGTAGTATATTATATGTCAAAGATGGGGGATGCTGCAAAGAGAGTGCTTTGGAAGCATGATGAACTAGTTGCACGTGTAGGTGGATATCATGTTTTGTTTCCCATTTAGACTTAGATTCCTGCAGCTAGCAGAATCAGTCAGTACACACTGTCAAAACCTGCTGAAGGATTGCCCTGAACAGGAATGCATTTGAGTTAGTGTGAGCAGAGAATGAAGTAAGAGCTTTAATTTTATGTCCATATCTCTCTTGCAGTTTGCATGAAACAGATATTCACAAGGCGGATCACCAGCTGCAGCCGGTCTACAGAGCAGAGACATTTTTAGACAGAGACTACTGCATGTCCCAGAGCACCAGTTACAACTACCTTGACCCCAACTACTTCCCAGCGAACAGATGACAAGGGACGCAGACCAAAGACCTGTCAGCTTACTCTGCTCTTCAATGCGTAACAATAGCTCCATTGTTAATTCTGTTCACAGACTGGAAAGATCCCGCTCTCCCTGAAATGTCACTCAAAGCATGACGGCTTCCTGGGTGTCTTCGTCAAACTGTGGCTCCGCAGTGTCACGGTTCTAGGTCACTGAATAGCAGCTGAACATTCCGGGCTTGCAAAAGATTTCACTGCAAGTCTTTTATTCTTACCATGTTAAAAATCTTTGGATGGTAAATAAAAAGAAAAAACAGAAGGGGCAGCAAATGAGAGCACACATTTATAGATCTAGTGAACTACAAAGGCTTTCATGACAAGACTTTGTGGGTTATCATAATATGATACAGATAGATATTTGTAGATAAGTATTTATATTAAAAAAAGTTTGATAGCTTGCTATTTTGTTGTGAAATATCGTTTTTTGGCACAGGGACTGACTTCTGTTTAGACAAGGTTTTAACCAATGACAGTGTGTGCTTCAGTAATACTGTCATCTTAGATATCTTGTTGGCCCATTGATCCATCACAGGCCTCTCTACTGATTACGAGCTGCTCAATCACAATGACGTTTGATCCTTTTCCATAATAAACTCCCTCTGTTTACCAGCGGAGAAGCACTACAGCAGGCAGAATGAAAACGGGGGCAACTGTGGCATGCTTCTTTATCCAGCCCAGAGCGTGTGTGTGAATGTTACAAAGTTGTCAAGGAGATATATTTTTTAATGTAATGTTATATAAAATGATCATGTGATGTGTTAAAAAAAAAAAAAATGGTGAAAAAGTACCAGTGGTAGTAACTGTGTAAAGTCTCTTAATATTCTACGTTAACCCTCTAAAATTAAATTACGCAGCCTTTTGCCTCTATATTCGGAGTTGTCCTTGCAACTCGGAGAAACTGCCTAATATTAATCACATATGGTAATAATTTCCCTTTTTTGTAGTCTGCACAAGGTCCATAAAAAGATTGTATTTTTTATTATATATTTAAACAAGTGATTAAATTTAGTCCCAGCAGTGAGCAAAGGTTCACATGCATTCTTTTATACTGCTAGAATTGGTTGTGCATCATTTAAAAGATTTTTGTATGTTTTTTTTTGTTTTTCCTTCTTATCTGTGTAAACAGTTTGTTCTTAAATAACGTAAAATTGTCAGGAGAACTGTGAGAAATAAAACTATATGGAAATAGTCTGTTTATATAAGCATGCCTTGTGTGCCTTCCTCTTCCTGTGCAGTTTTTATAATGTTTGTCTTAAGTCTATACTGAATTGCCTTGTGTATGCCAGTACTGCAGTTACATGTATGACGGTATAGTGTAGAGGATTTTCGTGGTCCCATATCCTGATCTGTGTAGTCTGCTATCACCATTTCGCCTTGGCTGATTCAGGCTTTATATTGTAAAGTGCACATAACATTTTTGTATTCCAAAGAAACCCTAATGACCTCCAGCTCCTGTGTGGTATTTTTGACCTTATCCATGTCTCGCTGTCCTGTCTTGTGTCCAACCCAACCCCGCCCCCACACACACACAACAGAGTTTTGATTCTTCACCCAGAAACAGCTGTAAGGTACTGTGGTTAAAATGCAGGAGTGTCCATAAACTGAATAGGTCTTTTTAAGGTCTTTCTTTTTCATGCATGTTGCAGTTTTTGTGGGTGTAATTAACATAGAAGGCGGTGGGGGGGTGTGGTAGTTTGGAAGTAGGTGGAACAGAGAGAGAGAGACTAGAAGAAACTGGTGAGACAGGAAGAAAATGAAAAAATCAGGTTTAATGTAGACAAATTGGGGGCGTGGCCTGGCAAGGTAAGACGGTGGCTGCTCTCTAGTACAGCTCCCACATGGCACCACCTAACAATGGCTAAAAACTGTGCTTAGCTACTTTCTTAGCAGTAAAAAAGACTGAAAATGACTCCTCCACTTGATGGCTATTCATAAATCTCAAAAGAAGCAAACCTTACTTCATTTTGAGCCAGCAGCAGCAACTTCTGGTTCCGCATACGTTCCACAGGAGAGCTGCACACAGGTTTGAGTGGTGGTGGCAGGCAGGAACACTGAAAATGAAGACTCAGAGTGCTCGTTAACTTATCTGATCCTCAGTGTGCAACAGGAGATAAAATCAGGTTTTCAAAATGTCATGGCACAAGCCCTGCATATGTAGTTGATCATGCTGGGTCTGACTGAGACCGCTAATACCCAACTGGATGAAGCGGATCGGAGGATCTGTGATTTTGAAGATACCTTCACTGGCCTAACAAGGAATTGGGAGCAACTTCAAAAAAGCCTGTATTCGCTGCAGGAATGGGCTGAAGACCAAGAAAATAAGAACCCACCATTCTAACCTCTGGCTAGTCGGTCTGCCCAAGGGACACGATGGCAAAACACTAGGCCCCACGGTGCAGAATTGGCGGACTCAGCAACTCAAAATGGATACTTCTGTGGCTGCATTCAAAGCAGAGTTCACAGATAGGGTCCCAGACCAAAACTAGGTGAACAGCTTGGACATTTGTTAAGCCACTACCTGAGATGCACCAAAAAGGAAATGATTCTGAAGATGGAGAAAAGTCATGGGCTAATTCTGATTAATGGGTGCAGGGTCCAAGTCTTTCAAGACTACAGTTGGGACTTACAAGTGAAAAGGCAGCAATCACCTTCATGGCTGGGGATTTGCGCATTTCTACCCCTCCCGACTCAGGATTAGCAGACCTGGCAAACCACCCATTTATTTTGACTATCCCCGTGAAGCAGAGGAATTCAATGTGGAGGGTGCAGCAGCCATAGTTCTGTGGGAGGCACTGGTCCTGCACCTTGAATGCTTCTAGACTTCTGTAGGCATTACCAGCAACGAAGTGGGTGAATGTCTCCAATTGTGGAACCCCCCCTCCCAGACAATCACCCTTAATTGCCCCTCTGTGGTGCTTGGCCTTCCCTACCCCCCTGATCCTGGCAATCGCCTCAACATTGAAGTTTGCCCTCACCTGCTCAGCACATCTGATAGTGCCACAAGGTTTTGGCGGCTATAGTTGTGTGACTCAGGGCCTCAGCACCATATGCTCTGTAAGGAGGTACTGGGACAGGGAGAAGCACTTTGATTTTTTTTTTTTTTTTTATCAGTGGACTTGTGTCCGGGGACTGTTGGGCCATGACCGGGAATGGTGGGGACCTGGCACGGAGGGAGCTGACCGACTGGAGATGCATTCGCTTCTCTACCTTTGAGAGCTAGACCATTAATGAGCAGGCTGCCGCATGTACTGCGTTGTTCTCGTCTGTCCCACCCCTGGTCTGGTTCTGGATGGGGAGGGAATGCAAATGGTGGACAACTATAAGAGCCATTTGAAGATGTGAAGCAATTACCAAATGAGGGCCATGTTTTGACTTTATAAACCAACCAAGCCCAATTCATTATTATCGGACAGGTCCAGCTTCCACTGGTTGGATAAATGTCCACAGTATGTGCCCTAGTGGTACCTAGTGATGGACAGAACTGCACAGCACTTACCTTGGGGCTGCAGAGATGGTACGCTGCTTGGTATTACTTCATTTCCTCCTCGGAACTGCACTTTTCTGCATACTCCTCACTAGTCTGCGTTTATTTTGTTCAGTTCGGTTTGAATAGGGCGGATGAGAGGCTTCCAGTCCCTGCTTGAAGGGAGAGCTGCATGCCAGGATGGATATCTGGTCATTGCCAGCAGTTCGACTACAGTCCGCCCCAGCCACAGAGGATCTTTATGCCACACGTGGTCAGTGAATATTGACGAGGTGGACTGTAGTCCAAAGGACACCCTAACATAAAAGTAGGTCATTCTACTCATTGAACTGTACAAATGACATTGTGCCAAAATGCTGGAGTGCATGTCCACGTAAGACCCATATTGCACCCTTTATGTGTGTTGTGTTTTCGCCACTCAAGCAATTCAGACTACATTCTTTTCTATGCCAGAGCTAAGAAGTACGACACTTACAAAGTCCAGTATGACCACTTAGGATACAATTTCCCAGGATTTCTTCTGGCTGAGTATTCCCCTTAACCAATCGGGCAAGGAGGCACTGTGCTGCCGCATAGGGAGGATCCGGGTTGATGGGAAGTCAAACCGGAAACTTGAGGGTTGTTTGGTGGGGCCTGGGGATCGCTGAAAAATTGCAGCCTGTTGCTGGAAGGCTGCTACTGTCTGTTATGTAGTGGTGGTTATATGAAGGCAGGGCATGTGGAAAGTGTCATCACATATAGGACAGCCCGACTGCTTCCCAGCTGGGACTTGGACTTGATTAAATTGGCATTTGCCGGTACACCTATGAGTAGTCAGTACCCAGTCCACAGGCTGTGCCTGCCTGATTATTGTGCCCACTGATATGCTACAGTTAGTTTACTGTTAAGTTTTGCACCTCCACCCTAAGATTGTTTAGGGGCGGATGACTTTTTATAATTATCCATTGTATCAATGCTAGATATGTTACTTTCTCTACTGTTTTATAAAGGTGCTTTTACCGCACCAAGGTAATATGAAATCCACCAACCAAAAGTGGGGGAGGTTGCATCAAGCTGCTTTAAAGGGGGTGGGAAGAGAGGTAATTCAGGTTTATTGGTTAATATGTTTGGGTAAATGTTGTAAACAAGGGAGGGATTGTAGTCAGGGGAGGGGGTTGTGTTCTCAAGCAAAATATAATGTTCTGTGTTGTAGTTCATGCAAGAAAAGTGCATATACATATATCCATATGTATGTTATATGTTATGCACAGTGCTGATTCACCTTGTGTGAAGGGAGCTGGGTAATACCTTTCCGATAGTAGACCATGGCTGACAAATTGCATGTTATTGCCTGGAATGTAAGTTGCCTTAAAATTGTAGTAAAACAGAAAAGAGTACTGACCAGGGTAAAAACAACGTAAGGGGGACATTCTACTTACGTAAGAACTGACATAACGGAGCAAGAGATGCAGAGGATAGCCTCATGCTGGGGTGGGGGGAGCGCATGGCACTGGGCTTATTTTAACTCTGCATCCAGATGAACGGCAGTCTGGCTACAGCCACACTTTTCAGGGGATATTCTAAAAGTTAAAAATGATGAAGGGGCTGCTGTATGTTAGTGCAACTGTGTATGCATGACAGCAGTACGGTATCTGTAGCCTCTTTATAGCCCAAATGTGGAAGATCCCTTCCCCCCAATTTGGCACTAGAAATGGCAAATTTTGTAGGATTTTGCGTGTTAGGTGGGGACTACAACTGTGTAACTGACACAGAGCTAGATAGATCTAACACAGTAGTAATCCCGTTCTCAAAAAATGCTGAAACACTTAAAGACTATATGGGGACATTCAGTCTTGTGAACAGTTGGAGACAGGAAAATCCAAGTGGGAAAACCTGTAGCTTTTACTACCACTCCCACGCTATCTATACATGCATAGACAGACTGCCTGTGTCGATTGCAGCAATAGGGTCTGTAGAAAAGATACAGTACGAATCCATCTTGATTACTGATCATGCCCCAGTGAGATTGATAATGACCATGAGAGGATCCCCCCGCCCTGAGAACATGGAGGCTTGATCGGGTCTTGTTGAAGCAGCCTAATTACAAAGCTGTGATCTCACAGGGAATAAAGGAATACCTGGCTATGAATAGAGCTGATCAGACTTCCTGCTCAACTAGATGGGAGGTACTGAAGGCAGTACTCTGGGGAGTGACCATAACCCATGCTAGCCACCAGTGGAAGGAACAGCCCATCAATATGTCCTCCTTAGAGACCAGAATTGCCCAAATGGAGAAGGACCATATGGTCAGCCCCTCTCAGACCCTCTACCATAGGCGGCAAAGACTCAAATGGAAACATAATAGCATGTCATCTACATAAAAATAGAGATGGCTATCCTCTTTATGCAAGTGGGACAGTATTTTGAAGGAGATTGGGGGGGCAAACTGGTGGCGTGTCAGTTACATGCCAGAGAGGTAGCAAGGAACATAGCACAAATACAGGTAGACAGGCTGGACTGACCTCCAGTAGAGAGGGTATTGGGGACATGCTTTGTGCATTCTACAAAGCATTATATGCAATAGATTCCTTCCCTATACAGCTTGCATATTTGTTTGCTAAGGCCCCTATTACTCTAGTTTCTAATTCATTGCAGGACAAGATCAACTAGCCACTGCAGTGGGCAGAAGTGGAAAAAGCATTCAATGATCTGTGGGGTGGGAAAGCCCCAGGACCCTGATGGGCTTGCCATTGACTTTTACAAAGTCTTCTTGTCTGATCTTGGAGACCCGCTTTTCAATATGATACAGGAGAGCCCGGACAGAGGATGTCTGCCTCCCTTCATACAGTCGGCAACAATCACAGTGCTACCTAAATCAGGAAAGGATCACGCCTTCTGTGCCTCATATAGGCCTATCTCACTACTTATGGTGGACTGCAAAATAGTAGTGAAAGTCCTGACTACCAGGTTAGGACCTGAGTTGCACAAAGTGATTCACCTGGACCAGTCTGGCTTTGTGAAGGGTTGGCAGGGTAAGACCAATGTTTAGAGAACGCTAAATGTCATCCACAGATGGTCTAAGGTAGCAGATAAGAATGGGGCACTGATCCTCACGCTAAATGCCAAAAAGGCATTTGACCACGTGGAGTGGGGGTACTTGTTCAAAATCCTCTGGTGGTTTCAGCTGGTGACCAATATATCAAATGGGTTGGGGCACTATACCGAGAGCTGGTTGCCCAAATCCTCATCAGTTGAGGGCTGCCAGCCTCTTTTCACCAGGCTGGCCCCCTCTTTTCTTTTAAAGTAAGTTGCCAGTCAGGAGTTCCCCCTCTCCCCTCTACTGTATGTGCTCTCGCTTGAGTTCCTGGCAGTGGTAATCCAAGTCAACCCTAAAATTGTAGGTTTGAAGGTGGGATAAAAAGAACACAAAATATCCCTGTTTGTAGACGACGTGCTGCAATACCTGTATGACCCTGCTAGGGATCTGCCTGTAGTGCATCAGGCGCCAAAGGAGTATGGTGCACTATCTGGCACAAAATAAACTGGTCCAAAAGTGAATTACTGGGGGGTGGGGGGCATGACAGCACTGTCCATTTGCACTCTGGGACTGTTGGTAGTTAAGCCCATAAAATATTTAGATGTCCACTTATCATGTTCAAACTCTATACTATATGAGGACAATTACCAACCCTTTATACAAACCTTAAAGGATAAATGTGCAAGATGGTAATCTCTCCCACTCACTGTTACAGGCAAGATCAATGTGCTGAAAATGTGCACCCTCCCAAAATACTTGTACCTGTCCCAGGCATTACCAGTTAAACTGACAGTGTCATTTAAAATCATGGAAACTCTGACTCATGGTTTTGTGTGGTGAGGGAAGCCAGCACGAATCAAGTGCGATGTGCTCCAGCAGGAGGCCAAACAGGGAGGATGTGCCTTGCCCAACTTTAAATTTTATTATTGGGCAGCACAGGTGGCTTTCATCCTGTAGGTGACTGCTAAATGTAAGCTAGTGTGGTTGCATCTGAAGGAGGAGGAGCTGGGAGCTGAAATGTGCCCTGATCTACTTTCTTCAGCTTTTATTGGGAAGAAGATACCCATTCCAGCTAACCCATACACAGCCAGTTTATTGAGGGTCTGGAGGGCAGTGCCTAGGCACATTGGGCACCTCGAGACACTCTCTTCTAAAGCTGGACTAATAGTAACCTTAAAAAGGCGACCAGGCTATAATGCATTCATACACCTGGCACCCCTGAGGTGGAGATGCTTGGGGTTAATGCAGGTGGGCTCCCTCTTCGTGGGTGGCTATCTCAACTCATTTGCAGACATTAGAGAGTGCTGTGGCATCCCTGCTGATGATTTCTTCGTCTGTTTATGCTTACGAGGCTGGGTGCTGCACCACAATAACACTGTGGAAGCACTTGGAGAGCTGTCCCCAACAGTGTCACGTGTATTATCCCCCACCAAATACATGCTCAGAGCCTTTTATGAACTGTTGCTTGGCAGCTGCCCCTGTACCACCACTACTATTCAGTGCAAAGGGGGTGAGGATGTGGGCTCTGACCTGTCCCGGGCGAAGTGGAAAGCTGCATTTGCCCATTTCCAGCCTTGTGCCAGAAATAATCGTTGGAGACAAATCCAGTTAAATATCTTGTACCGTGCATACTGCACTCCTGCTACAGTGTATACGTTTGACAGCAACAATTCCCCCTTGCATCTGAAGTGCAAGATAGCAGAAAGGGACTTCATCCACATGACTTTGACATGTTCAAGAATTAGTGCATTCTGAGTAGAAATGCATAGGCCTATGGAGGACGTGTTGCAGTTCCACCTGTCCAGAAGCACACTAGACCTGTTGATGGGTGCTAACATTTCTGCTGCCCTCTATAGGCATGGCAGACAATTATGGGATCTAGCTGTAATGCCTGTAAAACCAATGCACAATCCTGGGTAAGCAAGGATCCCCCTAGTGTAGCTCAGTGGAGCAGAAACCTATATAACTGGCTAAAACTGGAATGTGTGTAACTGTAACACAAAGCAAAGCAAATGGTACAAGCACTGTTTTTGACTATATATCGTCCCCTTTAGCTAAGGCTATTGAGGAGGGAAATTTTGCAGAATGATGTGGGGTTGGGGGCAACACGCCTGCCTCAGATAACACCTACACAACTACTACTCCACTCACTTTATGCTACTGATAACATCATGCACCAAACACCTGTTAGTATACTGTGTTAATACTCTTCATCAACATGGAATGTAAATGCTTGTATTGATCTGAGGCCAGTAAAATGCTCCAGCACCTGTTGACTTGCAATGTAAAGCAAAACTGTAAGATGTATGCTGTGCTTTTGATCAATTTTTCCTGTGTATGACATCGATTATCTCTAATAAAAATATTTTACAAAAAAAAAAAAATGTGGGCAAGTGCAGATGAAAGCACTTGTGTAGAAAAAAAACACAATGGCAGAGTATTATAAAAACTGACAGGAACATAGAAAGGGCGAGCGCAGAAAAAGGGATCTTAAAGTTATAAAATCATCAGAAACGATCTGAAGCAGGAAGACCAGTGTGAACAGGTAGCACAAAAAAGAAACCAAAGACTGGTGTGTATTCGAGGACATTTCATCTGCAAGTCACATGAGATAATCATACGGTTATTGGTGAGGCCTTGCCTGTAGTATTACTTCCAGTTCTGGGCACTGTGATACCAGTAGAATGTGAAAATTATGAAAAAAAAGTCAGAAGGAGGACAAACAAAGCATGTGTAGGGACTGAGACATAAAAAGCTGTGAGGAAAAACTAAAACTCCATTTGTTTTGTCTGGAATAGAGAAAAATTCAAGAAGATTGAAATCAGGTACAGTATGTAACGTGGTACAGGACAGTACACCAATGAACAACCCAAATAAAATATTAAAGGTGGAAGAAAAAACTACCGTTATTAGGGCCACAGTAAACAAACCCAAAGAAGTTGGGGGGGAGAAAAAGTTGCACTTTTATGCAGTATGTGTAGTACCTGGAATTGTCTACCAGTGTTGAAAGTGGAAGTTAAAGCACTATGTCAGCTTAAACAGGAACAGTTAGCTTGAAGAGCTCCAGACCCAGCCAAGCATGGGGCTGGTCTTTTTTGTAGTTTGTGTGCAAAAACATTTTTTTTATTGTTTACAAATCCCAGAATCCCCTACAGGTGACATCAGAGCAGTACCGCAGCAGTGGGAGATTCAATAGTTTGCAGTGCATGTTAGAGTTTATATAAACACCAGTGTTCCCATTCACGTATAGATGTACGTGAAATACGCAAAGAATTAGAAAGGCAAGTACTTCGCCAGGCCTCTGGGGGTACATGTATGCAAGTAAATCATTGGCTTCACCATACTTTACATGGAAGAGATGGCTGCAGTCACAAACTGTACCCTCCAAAGACAGCCATGGAGAGTACAGAGCACCCCAAACAGCAGGACATACAGAGCACCCTAAACAGCAGGACATCATGGGAACTCTGGTAAGCACTGATCTTTGCTGATCCCGCTGTTCTCCTGGGGCTTAGTACATTCACAGGGGATTGTACTTAGCCCCAGGAAAACAGCAGAATCAGCAAACATATGATTAAAGCTTTTAAAAGCTTTATCTTGCACTGGAGGTTGTTGGATTTCCCATTGCCACAGTTCTGCTCTGATGCCACCTGCAGAGGATTCTGGGATTTCTGGGTACAGAAAATGTCAGCCTAGAAGTATGCAAAATCAATCTGATATAGTCTATTGTATGACAGTGAACAGTAAGTAAAAAAAACAAAAACATGTTTTTGCACCCAGAATACAAATGGGTACTAACCCCACTTTTGGATGTGGATCTCTTACTGATAACTGTCACCATTTAAAGACTTAGTGTACTTCCTGAAATTAATAGTAACTTTCAGAAGTAGTCGGCTCTCACTTCTTTTATCTAAAGCAGTTTCTTCTTTTCTGTTTTTCTAATTAGAAGATTTTCTACCTGACAGTACTAGGCGTGATGTGTGGCACAGCACTCTACACGGAGGCTGACATAGTTCTGTTCCTCCCTATACATCATCATGATTGTGACCTTACTAACCATGACATGACTAGTAACCAAGAAGAGCCGATCTCCTGCTGACTGATTGGTAACTTGTGACACTAGTTACCAATCAGGCAGCAGGGCTTGTGATATAACAATGAGTAAAGTCGCATGCTGATAATGTAATGGGAAGAATAGAACTTGATACGTCTGCTTCCAGGTAAAGCACTGCTTTTCATATTACATCCAGTAATGAGGTAGAAAACCATTGAATGAGCACATAGAAAAAGACAATTCAAAAATAAAAAAATAATGTGGGCCTACTTTTAAAAATTAACTTTTTCTGTCTGATATTTTTTTTGTGCTGCTGACTCTTTAAATGGCGCATGAGGCACACACAGATGAATGGGACCTGCTACTGAGTATTATGGGATGTCACAATGGGCTGTGTGGCCTGCTTCTGTCATTTATTCCTGTGTTCTTGTGTAATCGTGGCTCACATAATATGACAGATTTTGACATGTCCACCCTTACGAGCCTGTTTCTGTTCTAGGAAATGACTAATGAAAGCTTAGAAATATACACATAGCCATAGTAAACAAGTAATCTTCTTAGACCAATAATCACAGCCTGATCCCATTTTTGGTATTTTGTCCAAGATTTAAGAGAGCATGCTGTACTGTACAGTACACTCTTACCTTTGAGTATCTTGTATTAACAAAAAAAAAGGTCATAGTTTGTACATCAACTCCTCCTTGATAACTTCAGTGATGTACGTTTCCTGAGTTTGTAGCATATTGTGTTACCATAGGCTGTGATGCTGGAAATTAATTTCAGTCTCTGAATGTAGTACGCATAACTGAGGCACTCAAAATGATCAACTAAGTTTTTAAAAGTAAAGCATCAAAAATACTTCTTTGAAGTTTATTAGTGTTGTATATTTTAGAAGCCAGTAATTTCTGATAATGCATGCAAAATATCAGTTTAGCTTGGTCTATAGAGTTATTGCAGATCTGGTAGTAGTAATAATTTAGGAGTAAAGTATAGAGCATGAAAATCTACAGTGTCAAGTGATAAAACACATTACAACTGCTCTAGTGATGTTACTATGATTGAAAACTGGGAACAGCTCTAGCAGGATTAGCTAAGTAATAATCTACAGTCAGTGTGCGACAATATTGTAATAACCAAACAACCTGGGTGAGTTGTGTGCCAAGAGCCTTCAGCCAGCCTGCAAGTAAGGTACCCTGCAGTGGATATTACACTTAACATTCGTAAAATTGTCAAAAGTGCTATAAATCCCCTTTATGTAGCTGTTTCCCGAAATAAATACGTAGGAAACATGCATGAAGGGCACCAAGGGTGTATAAAAATTGTCCAGTAGTTCTAAATCTTTCACATTAAATTGAACTGGTAGTAATGGTTCTTGCTGGCTCGTAAAATGTTTAACTTAGAGGAAGGGATCTCTTCTTGGCAATTCATGAGTAATAATTGTACACCAAATACGATTCCTCTTCATTTTTGGAATTTCTTTTAATTTATTAATGTTTCTTGTGATAAGATAGTGCCCCATATGAGAATATACTTGCTCAGATATTTAAAGGGGATCCAGACACCAGCATAAATGCCCCAGTTGGCATCAGCAGAACTGTACTATATTTCCCAAAAACCTTGAATTTTAAGATAGTCCATTCTTGATTATGGAGGGTGTTTACATGAAAAACTGTAGCTCTTCATCGAGGACGTCTCCTTCATTGGGCCACACCTTTGGAACTGTAAGCTGTCGTCATCAGGAACACTCAGAAATGTTTGCTAACCAGGTGCCACCCACGATGACATGCAACACCAGCATCTGTATAACCGTGGGTGGCCCCATTGCTTCTCAGTTCTTTCTTCCACCCTCAACCACTTGTCAGACCTCCAGAGAAAGTGTATCGTGATTTGTTATTCTAGGGTAATGGATATGGTTCACTTATCCACACGATGGCAGATATTCAAGAAGAGCTGATCCATCTAAATGTCTTTCAGAAAAGTTCCTCCCACTACCCGAGTGGTATATTCCTCGACTCTGCCCCATGATGTCAGATTTTTTTTTCCACTGGAAGAGTTCTGTGTCTTCCTTTGCAGTTCCACGCATTGTAGGGTTAAAACAGTGCATCATTGGCAAACTTCATATATTATCTTCAACTTTTCAGTATTCTACTCGTTCCTCGGTACTTTTCCAGCCCTCAGCGATGGAAGATGGAACATGAGGAAGTGAAGCACAAAGTCACAGGTTGCGGTCTCTGTCAGATGATGCTGCCATCAACACCTCATGTGCCTTGGTACTACTCATTCTGGAAAGTGTCAGAGCATCCATCACAGATGAGTTTCATGAAATGTGTTGGCCCTTCGGGGAGAGCCTTGCCTGCCATGACAAGAAGCATACGAAACCCTTGCTGTTAGTTGTGAGACCAGGAGAGATCACACTCCTGCTTTCTTGACTCCCCCAACCGTTCCCAGCACGTCAAGCACACAGCTTTGGTCGAGCCTAAATTGGTCAAGGGCAGGTCGCTAGCTTCACAGTACCCCCATCAGACTTGCTGACCTCAACACCAGTTGATAAGGCAGTCGAGATCTTCCTCAACTTGGTTGATCAGTTGTTGGAGGGGATCGACGAGGAGTCTGTCTCCAAGACCCCAGTCTTCCTGGGCCTCACCTAGGAGAATATGGAGCAGTCAGTGTCCTCTGCCACTGCCACTCAGGATCAGCCTCCACCGGAGGTCATGCAGTCGAATCCAGTGCATGTCATTTACATGGCACCTCTGGCAGTTACTCCTTAACATCAGCCCCCAGGTCGATGGTCGAGATCAAGGCACTCCTTTAGCTCTCGATCCCGCTTGACCAGAAGGCGTGCCATCGATGCTCCTCGTGCAACTCACCCTCAGATGATGAGAGACTCTGCCAGCATATGTAGCGTTGCTACAAGGAGCTGTTCTTGCAACAGGGAGCCTTGACAGGGCAGGGTAGGGCTCTACCCTGACCGCTGCTGTCAACTGCCAGTGCCGGTCAAGCCCACATCAGTCCTTCTGAGACAACTGTCATCAACACCTGACTTTTCACCCTTGCAAGTGGAATGGTCTCCACATAGGTCCTTGGGGTGGGGGAGGGCCATCTATGGACTCCCATGTTGCATCCAGCTTGCCAGGCCAGTTATCTGTAGAGATCACCCAACTGGATGACTCTAGGATGGTTCACAGCAGTAAACAGTCAAGCACCATCTTTGACGAGTCCTCTGATGACTCTAGTGGGTCCTCCATGCAGTCATTGAGGACACATACTTTTGACTGGGACTCAGTCGAGGAATTGACCACCAACCATGAGCTGGTGTCATTTGGGGCTCTCCTCAGACTTATGTTGGAGTCCATGACCTGGCCCTCTGGAGCCTTTCCAGAAAAAGGCTAAATACCCCCTTCTAGGATCGTGGATATGTTGTTCTATCCACACTGTTTGGCATGTCCTTTCCCTTTAAGAATCTTGCTGGAAGGTCTTGAAGCTGGCTCCTCCCACCCACCCTGGTGGTATAACCCTCGGCTCTACCCCATGAAGCCAGATCTTCCTTTCCACTGAAGAAACGGGTTCCCTCCTTACCGCTCGTGTGTTCAGTAGGCCCTGGCTTCAAAATCTTCAGATTTGATTAAAATTAAACTCATCACAGTTAACGAAAATTGCTTTGTGATCTCAACCATTATGGAAGATAAATCTTCTCCAGGTTTCTACTTCAACCCGTGCGTGCAAAAGATATCTTGCACAGATCCACATGCCACATGCGTGTATTGCCTGGATGTTGGCCATGACACCCAGGCCTGTGAGATGTCGCACATTTCACCTGGACGTCTTGGACAATCGTCTCACGTGGCTGAAATTGGGCAGACCAGAGAAATGGAATCTGCCGGTCAAACCTAAAGAGGCCGATGGGTGGTCTCCACGGCTGCGGGGTCCACCGAGCAGCTCGAACAAATGAAGGCCTTTGAGGAAGAGGTGACTCGGGCCTCGGATCGTTCCTCTAAGTCTTTTTTTGTCCTGCTCAACCTGGGCTCCACTTTCTCTGGATCCTTTCAGGAGATGTGCCAATCACCAAGGGCGAGGGGCCTTCGGGCATGCATGTTTCTTGATCCCTTAAAAAGGACAAGAAACAAAGGGAATCTTCGTTTCACCGACGACTTTCTTGGGATCGTGAGTGATCTCGGTCCCAGGAATCACCTGTCTCAACTTCGGTCGAGGTTGCGGCCTCGGCCGCTGGTTACATGGTTCCACTGTCATGCCAGCCAGCCCAGACACTGGACAACAATGCGGTTGAGATCATGCTCGACCCGTTGTCGCCCGAGGCCAATAGCTCTTTATTCAGGACCCCAGTCCTGCCTCTCCCCGATGAGGAGACCCAGCCCGCTGAGAACCCTGTCGGAGAACCAGTCCCCAACCAGGAAGAACCACTGGTCTGCCCGGTGCCTTCCAATCGACCTTGTCGGTCACCCTGACAATCGAGGTCAAGGTTTCAGATCTCTTCAACTGACAGGCTGAAGAAGGCGCACAAGTGTTCTAAGAGGAGGCATCGCCAACATTATTCTTCATGCTCAGATGAGGAGAGGCTTTGTCGGAAACTTCATTGATGCTACGAAGATCTAATGTGGCAACAGCTGATTTTGTCCAGTCAAAAGCCGCTTCCAGCTTGTACCCCGGCCATTACATGGCTTTCGCCTCCCAGGCCAAAGCCGACTCTTTCAGAGCCGGCACGCACTGTTCCTCCTCCCACAGAGCTGGTCAAAACAATTCAGCAAAAATCAACTTCACCGATCTTGGTGGAGCTGCCACTCAAACAGCAGCCCATGGGGGTGCCTACCAAAGAGTCTCTGCTTGTTCCAGGCCTCCCGCATAGGCTTTCTGTTACTCTCACTCCTGACCGTCCTAGGCAGGTGGAGGGAAACAGAGGCAGGCAACCAATTTATCCAGAGTCCAAGATCTCGGATCTTCATTCCCGTTCCTTGGACAAGGAATCGGTCAGTAGTCTCTTGACGGAGGAAGGCCCCTTTTCCTTTTATGGGCATCCTCCGCCTTATATCTGAATCCACAGAAATGCCTCTAAAACCTGTTCAGAAACAGGCCGAATATCCCCTCATGGATATCCTTAAACGGGGGGGGGGGGATTCACTGACGGAAGCCTTTCCCGTGGCCGAGACCATTGTCGATCTGGCTTTGGAGCTTTGGCAGCATCCTGCCTCCTGTCCTGCACCTTCTGCCCAGATGGCCTGCAAATATGCGGTGCCCATTGGGTCCCTTTCAGGGTTCACATAGTATCCCTCTGCAGATGGTCTGGTGACTGAATCTGTGTTCAGATGCTCAGGCAGCTTGGGAGATACTGATAGACCTCTGGACAAGGAGTCCAAAAAACTGGACCACTCTGCCCGTAAGGTCTATGCTGCCTCTACGCTGGGCCTCTGTCAGGCAAGCTCGGCCGTCATAATGGCATATTTCTCTCATGCCCTTCTAGGCCCCCTTGAAGAGGTTCTCCCTCACCTCCCCACAGACCTTCAGACCACAGTCAAGCAGGGTCGGACTATTGCAAAGCAACAACTCCAGACGGCTCTGAACCTTGGGGATTCATGCACCCATTCGGTGGCAGTCGCAGTTGCCATGCACCGCAGGGCTTCAAGAGTCTCCACCTACATGGCAGACACCCAGCACAAGCTTACGGATGTCCCATTCCTGGGTACCGACCTCTTCGGCCCAGGTGTGGACGGTCACCTCCAGTGCATTGAGAAGTCCAATGCCACCTTGGACTCCATAACTTCTGCACAGAAGGAATCCCAGGGTTCCAAAAATCAGCAGAAGAAAAAAACATTTTGGCACCTTGCCCCTGCAGCCAAGCAACCCCACTTCCAAGCAGGGCAGCATCAGCAGGCACAATCTTGGCACCCTCGGCCCAAGTCTGGGCCTCTGGTGGCCCGTAAGCCTGGAGGACGGGGTTCAGGTGGTCCCCAGTCTGGACCCTCTTCCTCCAAGCCTGCTCAGTGACAGGATCGGGATAACCACCCTCATACCTGTCACACAAGCTCTGGGTCCTCCTGTGGGGGGCTGGCTCTGCCATTTCTTTTCTGCTTGGTCCGCTGTTACCATGGACAGGTGGGTTCTAGAAGTGGTGGGTTAGGGACTGCCTCTGGAATTCAAGCAGTACCCTCCAAGCTGAGCCCATGCCCCAAGGGAGGATATGGTGTCCATACACACTCGGCCAGCTCTTCGAGACGACATTGCCTAATTCCTCTACAAGGAGGAGGTGGCCAGAGTCATGGACCCCCCAGTCAACCCAGGGTTTGTATCCAGGTACTTCCTGGGTCCAAAGTGGATGAGGGGCTGGCGCCCCATTCTAGATCTGTGTGACCTGAATCAGTTCCTCAGGTCACGCACCTTCAAGATGATAACTCTGGGACAGATCATACCATCCCTCGAGCAGAACATGTGGTTTTGCTCTTTGGATCTCCAGGACGCGTTCTTTCATGTCCTGATCCATCCGACTCACCAGAGGTTCCTTCTCTTCCAAGCAGAAGGAGCCCTATTCGAGTTCTGAGCCATGCCATTCAGCCTGTCATGTGCCCATGGGTCTTCACCAAATGCATTGCAGTGGTGGCGGCCCATCTTTGGCATTGAGAGTTCACCCATATCTCGATGACTGGCTCTTGACGGGTCCCACCAAGCAAGAGGTGGAGAGGTCCAGGGACCTGGCCCTCTAAACCTGCTCCAACCTTGGTCTCCTGATCAACGAGGCCAAGTCGGAACTCGTACCCTAACAGGAGATATGTTTCATTGGGGCAGACCTCGACTCCTGCTGAGCCAGAGCCTGGCTCCTGACAGACAAGGTGGAGGTTCTTTCCTCCTTTGCCCAATCATTTCTAGTTGGGCACTTGCGCCCTGCCTGGGACTTTCTGCACCTGTTGGAATACATGGCGGCCTGCACCACCATGGTCCGATGGGCCTAGTGGCATATGCACCCCCTTCAATGGGAGCTGGCCAGCCAGTGATCTCAGTGTCAAGGTCACTTCAACCAGCTGCTCACTTTGACCCAGAAGATGTGGGATGCTCTCCAGTGGTGGACCATCCAGGATCACTTGCAGGAAGGGATCCCATTTGTCCGTCCCAAGCCAACAGCCATTCTCACGATTGATGTCTGTCTCATGGGCTGGGGCGCCCACATGGGGGAAACAGAGCCCATGGGTTCTGGACCCTCGAGGAATCCTTATATCATATCAACCTGTTGGAGCTCAGATCAGTCAGACTGGCATTGTCAGCATTCACTCTGCTTTTTCGGGGTCAAGTGGTGCAGGTCCAGACGGACAATACCATGACCCTGTACTACCTCAAACAGGGCGGCACACACTCCCGGCTGCTGTTTAGGGAAGTGCTTTGCATCTGGACTGGGGAGCTCCAAGTGCTCTCAGTGGTCTCCTTACCTGGTCTTCCACTGGGACAAGGTTGTCCTGCACCTCCACCCTAAATTTCTTTCGAAGGTGATGTCGGAGTTTCACCTTAACGAGGTGTTGACTCTACCAGTGTATTACCCCAGTTACACCTCGGATGCCAAGTACAGGCTCCATACTTTGGACCTGAGATGAGTGCTCTCATACTATAAGGAGCGGAAGGCTGAAGATCGGGGAGAGGTTCACCAGTTGTTTGTTACCTATGCTGAAACTGCACCTGGCAGACCTGCAGCAAAGCTTACAATTGGCAGATGGATTACATCCTGCACTGATCTTTGCTACTGGTTGGCGGGCAAAGAGCCTCCTAGAGGGATAAGAGCTCATTCTACCTGCCATACTGCTGCATCGGTGACTGCTTCCAGGGACATCCCTATCCAGGAAATCTGCAGGGCTGCTACCTGGAAGACAGCAAACACCTTTATAACCCACTACCACATCGACCTAGAGTCACTCCGGGATGTTGGTTTTGGGGCCTCAGTTCTCCGGTCTCTGTTCCCCAAGTAAGTATATCCGAGGGTGTGTGCGCCTTGCCTCCCTCCTCCCAGAGAACTGCTTGGAGTCTGCCAATCAGTGTGGATGGAACAATATATCCATGATCTGAGAAAAACAGGTTGCTCACCTGTAACAGTAGTTCTAGGAGTGGTATTTGTTCATCCACATGAACCCACCCGACCTCCCTGGCTTCGATGCACACCCTGAGCTTCCAGTGGGCAAAGATCTGGTGTCATGGGGTGGAACCGAGGGTTATACCATCCAGGTGGGTGGGAGGAGCCAGCTTGAAGACCTTCCGGCAAGATTCTTAAAGAGAAAGGACATGCCAAACAGTGTGGATGAAAAACATATACCACTCCTAGAACTACGGTTACAGGTGAGTAACCTGTTTTTACTGATGTCCTTGATTAGGACAAATACCTGTGGGTTGCCTTTCTCATGGCTGAGACCATTATGGGACCAGCCCTGGAGCTTTGGTAGCATCCTGCCCAGCACTTTCAGGCTGTATGGTCCACAAATATGCACTCCCTACAGGCTTTTTATCCAGGTTCTCAGACCACCCGTCGGTCGAGGGTCTGCTCTCAGACTCTGTCTTCCAGAAATACTGGGGATGTGGACAAGCCCTCTGACAATGAGTCAAAGCAGCTTGATCGTACAACTAAAAAATCTATGCTGCTTCCTCACTTGGTCTCCATCAAGTGAGCTATGCCCTGATGATGGCTAATTTTGGTCACTCCCTATTGGGAGAGCTCAATAATATCCTCCCTTACCTTCCTGCTGACAAGCAGTTACCAGTAAAAGTGATCAGAGATCAAGGTCAATCGCTGGCTAAACATCAGCTCCTGATGGCCTTGGACATTGGCATCTAATGCGCCTGTGCCATGGCGGTGGCTGTTGCAATGCATTGCAGGGCCTGGTTGAGGTTCTCTACCTTTACGGTGGTCACCCTGCATAAGCTGGCCAATGTCCCTTTCCTTGGCACCAAATTCTTTAGCCCAGGGTTGGATGGGCATCTCAGTAGGAATGAGAAGTCCAATGCCACCCTGAATTCTGTGACTTCGTCCCAGAAGGACTTGAAAGGCCAGAAGCAGAAGAAAAAGACCTTTTAGTTTAAGTCCTTTCTGCTGCAACAACCCCAGCAAGGGCAGTTCCAGGCCTGACACCCCAAGGCCAGGGGCCAAAACGAGGTGAGATAGGGAAACTGGTGACCTTCCATCAGCAGTAGCTGGCACCCCCTCCAAAACTGCCCAGTGATGGGTCGGGGGGGCATCCTCCTGCCTGTCCAGCCCCTGACCAAGCTCACTGCAGGGGGTCAGCTTTGCCAGTTCTGACTTCACTGGTCTGTCATTACTGCAGACACGTGAGTTATCGAGGTGGTAGGCAGAGGGTTACCGCTTGACTTCAAGGCTCTCCCACCTTACTGATCCCACGCTCTGAGGGAGTCCTCAGTGTCACAGGGCATGCTGTCCACCTTCTGGAAAGATGTTGTTCAGCTTCTTGCAAAAGCAGCAATAGCCTCTGGCAAGTTAGGGGTACATGTTCAGGTACTTCCTGATCCCAAAACTGATAGGGGGATGGTGCCCACTACTGGATCTGCACAATCTAAACCAGTTACTACAGAAGTGCAAGTTCTGGATAGTCACTGTGAACCAGATTATATCATCTGTGGAGCAGGACATGTAGTTCTGCTCCCTGGACCTCCAGGGTGCATTCTTCCACATCCCAAACCATCCATTCCACTCACGATACCTTCGGTTCCGTGTAGAGATGGTGCTCTATCGGTTCTAGTTCATGCTATTTGACCTCTTGTCCATGCCCAGGGTCTTCACCAAGTGCATGTCAGAGGTGGCAGCCTTCCTTTGACATAAGGGTTTACCCCTGTGTGGATGGCTGGCTAATAGCTGGGCAGTCCAAAGAGGCTGTGGAGCAGTCCAGGGATCTGACCTTCCAGACCTGCAGGGACTTGGGCCTCCTGGTCAGCCTGGCCAAGTTTGAGCTGATCCCCTCCCAGGTGATTCAGTTAATCAGGGCAGAGCTAAACTCCCTACGGGCCAAGGCCCCACTTCCTGGGGATGCGGCATTGGACCTTACCTCCTTTGCCCAATCATTTCAGGTTGGGTGCATGTGCCCTGCCTGGGACTTCCTGAGTCTGCTGGGGTACATGGCATCCTGCAACAGTGTGGTCCGCTGGGCTCACTGACTGATGTGGCACCTGCAGTTGGAGTGGGGCTGTCAGTGGTCTGTGGACCTAGGTCACCTGGACCAACTGGTCACAGTGACCCAACCATTGTGGGATGTCATCCAGTGATGGCTTATTCCAGAACATGTGGAGGAAGGAGTCCCATATGTTTGCCCAGAACTGAACATCACTCTCATGATGGGCGTGTCTCTGGTGGGGTGGGGCGTGCACCTTGGGGACCACAAGGCCCATGGGTTCTGGTCACTGAAAGAGTCCCGTCACCCCATCAACCTGCTGGAGCTCCATGCAGTGCAACTAACTCTGACAGAATTCGCTCCTCTATTCAGGGGTCAGGTCATACAAGTCCAGATGGACAATACTATGACCATGTTTTACTTGAACAGGCAGGGCAGCATGCACTTCCATCCCTTGTGTCAGGAGACCCTGCGTACCTGGACCCTCATGTATAGCCTAGGTGCAGATCTTCTGATGATTCACATCGCTGGAGCGGACAGTCAGCTGGCAGATGCTCTCAGCCATGTGGGCAAGACATTGCACGAGTGGTCCCTGCATCAGGAGGCGGCTAGCCACCTGTTCTCCCTGTGGGGCACACCTCTGGTGGACCTGTTTGCCTTGTGAGACAACACGAAACTGAGGCTGTTCTGTGCCCACCACCCACAGTTCAGGACACTGATGGGGGATGCCTTTGTGAGGCCCTGGATCCTAGGCCTCCTGTATTCCTTTCCTCCCTTTCACCTGATCCATAGGGTGGTGGTGAAGGTGTGGCAGCAGAAGGTAAGGATGATCTGATAGTTCTAGACTAGCCATTCCAGTTGTGGTACTCGGTTCAACTGAGCCTCAACAGCAGACCTCCATGGCGGTTGCCTGTTCGTCTGGATCTGCCAACCAGACAACAGGGAAAGGTCCTGCAGCTGGACCTTCAGTCCCTCATCTCACAGCCTGATTATAAGTGGCTAGAGTTCCAGGCTTTGGGTCTTTCAGGGAATGTGGTCCACACTGTGGAGGCCTCCTGAAAAGAATTGACTCACTTGTGCTAAGCCTTTAAATGGACAAGCTTTTCTATTTGGTGTCAGGGCAAGTAGCTTGAATCCCTTGCCTGCCATGTGGCTAGTATCCTTGAGTACCTCTGTTTCCTATCCCAGCTGGGACTGCAATCGATGATGCTGAAGGTGTACCTGGCAGCCTGCTGGTATGCTGGCAGTGGTGCAGGAGAAGGTGGTTGGGTGCTTCTTTAAAGGCCTTGACCACTTCTCCGCCCCTCCCCACCGGTGCATGAGCCACCACCTTAGACTTACTGCTGGTACAGGCAGTGCTTATGGGCAAGCCTTTTCAGTCTATACACAGCTGTGATATATTACACCTGTCATAGCAGACGGTCTTCTTGGTGGCCATCACATCAGCCAGAAGGATTAGTGAGCTCTAGGCACTCTCAATGGAATCTCCTTATCTGGTCTTCCACAGAGACACAATAGTCCTTCGCCCCTATCCAAAAGTTCCTTCCGAAGATTGTTTTGGAGTTCCACCTTAACCAAGTGCTGAACTTCCCAGTCTGCTTTATGAACCCATCTTTGGAGGCTGACCACATGCTCCATATGTTGGACCTGAGGCATGCGCTCTCTTACCACGTGGAGCACACATGTAGAGTCTGGGGTGAGGCTAGCCAGCTCATCATCACATATGCTGAAGCTACGCCTGACAGCATGGCAGTTAAGTGGACAGCTGGCAGATAGATTACATTGTGCATTGACCTCTGCTATAGGTTGGTTGGTCTCTCGTAGGGCTCAGAGCTCATTCCACCAGACATACTGCTTCCTTGGGGGCTACTTCCAGAGATATCACTATCATGTGGATAAGTGAACCATATTCACACCCCTAAAAAAGTAGGTTACTCAGCTGTAAGCATAGTTCTGGGAGTGGTATATAGTTCACATCCACACCGCCCACCCAGCCTCCCCAGGCAAGTGGCACACAGATCTCTGCTTTCAGCATACAAGATCAGATGTCACAGGTTGGAGCCTGGGGATATACCACCCAGGTGGTCAAGATCTGATGTCACAGGTTGGAGCCTGGGGATATACCACCCAGGTGGTGGGAGGAGCGTTGCTTAAAGACGTTCTGTTGATCAGCTCTTCTCGAAGATCTGCCATAGTAAGGATGTGAGTAACCTATTTTTTTTTTACCATACTACAATGTCTAGTCGATGCTGTACCTCACACCGTCAACTCTCCTGACTTTTAGAAAAAAACTTTCTTTGTGTCAGAGCCTGCAAGACCTACTGGTGTCACTTATGAGCCACAGAGTGACGACGCTTGAATATTCTGGAAACAAACTCTTCTTCACAAGACTAAGTGATGACATTTCCGGCCCAGGCCATGTATACCAAGCCAGTTTCTCAATCTAGACAAATCACTCCCAGTAAGAGTCCTTTCAGGTGGACGTCCATGCTATTGCCAGTACAATTGGTGATACCATTGAGATCCCGTCTGTGATCACTAACCATTTTTAGTCCACTCCTATATTGTCTTTCAGGCTCGTTAGGTGCCCCCACAGTATCTCATCCATCGTACTGTCTGTCTCCTGATATTGACTCTGAACCATACTGTGCAGTGGTTACTTATACCTAGCAGGTTTTCCACCTTGATGTCCCTGACGTGGTCCCTATTTGTTAGTACCAAGTCCTGGATGACTCCTTCTCCTGTTGGTTTAGTTACCGACCTGACCCAGGAACCCAACTTGTACTATGTCCAAGATCAACTGGCTTCCGGCACAGGTGGTTGGTGGCACATTCCAAAGCATCTTAGGCAAATTGAAGTCTCTCTTAACAACCATTTTGCCCCTATCTGCTGCCATAATTTTTCTTCTGTTAGTGCTTTTTCTGTCCCCAGTGCAGGCTGTTGTGCTGACCCACCCCCGATCTGTCACCTGCATATTTAGGGGTTTACCTTTGGTCCCTAGGCATCTTTTTGCATGGGCATATCCTCCTGTGTGGGAGTCATTGAAATGCCTGAAACCACTGGTGAAGCAGATCCAGTTTTGCCAAACAGAGCTCCCTGCCATTGGTGCAGGGCCTGCGAAGGCTGGTCTTTATTCAGCACTGCTTGAGTGTTTTTCCCCTGCTGTTGTACTGGGAATGCCAGCTAGTGGCGACAAAACCTTGCACACACATACATGCATAGTGTGATGTCATCAGGCATCCCCTTCTTATTGCTTCATTCTGTCCCAAGTTCAGTACCACCTGTGGTCACCCAAGTGGCAGTGTAGTGCCAGAACTAGCCATCCTCCCTTCCCAGAGGAGATGAGCATCCCACTGGGACACTCAATCCTCCGTCGGCTAGCCCCCAATGAGACAGGCTCATTCCTGAAGTCTGATCACTGCTATCCACTGCCATCCTGATCATGTTACCCAACTCTTTATCCTTGTCTTCACCTGATTGGGGGCCTGTAAACCACGCCCAGCCTCAGTTTCCTTCCTGTTGCCATTTGGATCTGCACCCACAGCATCTGTGCTTTCCCTTCCCCTATTTCTTCCGTAGTGGCAGTAATGCCCTCCCTGATGTATAGTGCCACCCACTTCCTTTTCTCCCTGTCCCATCTATAGAGGTTGTACCCTGAAATGGTGAGGCCCCAGTCATGATGAGAGGATAGCCTAGGTCTCGGTGATCACTGCCAGATCCACCTTCCCCTCTGCCAACATGGTCTGCAGCCTGCAGGTTATCCATTGTGTTTGCGAGACTCCTAGCATTGAGGGGCACTACCCTCCACCACTCCTGATTCCCTCCTTTTTTCTGACAAATGCCTCCCTCCTCCTCTGCTTTGCTGCTTGCCTATCCCTTCCTTTTCCCCTGATCCTCCTTTTATTCCCTGGCCTCACAAGCATCCTTCTATTCTTCCCACTCCTTTCCTTTACTGACCCCCCCAATGCTTTCTGCCTCCCCCAGAAAGCCCCTATCCCTAACCCCCTCATGTACTCCCCATTCTCTCCCCTTACTGACCACCTTGTGTTTTTTACCTGGCTGCCCCCCTCCTCTGGAAAATCCTGGGTGCTGCGACCCTTGCTGCCCTTCTATAATTTTAAATTTAAGCTCCTGCTTATATAGTCCCCAATCATTTCACTAAGTGCCTAGTTCCCCTCTTGTTTATGTGCAACCTATCAGATGCATAGAGGGTTTTATCCTCCCAGGTTCCCTACCAGTTCTCTACGTATCCAAATCTGTCTTCCCTGCACTATTCCCTTAGCCATTAAACTCATCAATCCTCCATTTCCTAGCTGTACTGGCTCTAGGCACCAAAAGCAATTCCGAGAAGGATTCCAACTTAGACCTGCCCCCCCCCAAAACTTTTCTATGCTGTCCCTGCCTCACAGCCAGCTAGGACTTTTGTGCCTAGGTAAATATGTGGCATACCCTCATCCCCTGTGTGAGTGGCCTCACCATTAGGCATATGGGTTCTGTTATCATTCCCAGGAGGCACACCACTCTCCTACCAATGCCCTCAGTCTGTGTTACAAGCTCCCTGAACTAGTGGCCTTGATGGAAGAGGGATGCCCGGATATTGTGGCAGTCACTGAAACATGGTACACAGAGAACCGTGACTAGGATGTCAACATACCAGGATACACTGTCTGCAGGAGGGACAGGGAGGGTAAAAGAGGAGGAGGAGTAGATCTCTATATAAAGGAAGGGATTAAAGCAACAGAACTAAAGAGTTAACAGGAAGTTGATGAGTCACTATGGGTCACCCTGGAGATAGGAAATGGCACCACAATCTGCATGGGGGTTGTGTACAGACCCCCATCTCAGGGGGAGGAAATGGACAAGGAAATGATAGACGGCATCCGTAAAATGGCAGTAAAAGGGGAGATATTGCTGATCGGGGGGACCTGAATATGCCAGATGTTAACTGGAGTACCTTTGCTGCAGGCACATCCAAGATCAGGGTCATTCTTGATGCCATACAGGGGGCATGCCTCAGGCAGCTAGTGTTGGAACCCACTCGGGAGGGAACAATCGTAGACCTGGTACTCTCAAATAGGGAAGGAGAAAGGATCTCAGATTTAGAAGTGGGTAGCCATCTGGGAACAAGTGACCACCAAAAAGTGTGGTTCACAATAAACACAGCTATAGAGTCAAGCCATACAAAAACAACAAGAGTATTGGACTTTAGGAGGGTTGACTTTGGGGAAAATGAGAGAATGCCTCAGAAAAGCACTAGCAAATGGGCAAGAAGGAGGGGTGGAGGAACAATGGGGAATAATCAAAACAGCCATCACAGAGGCAACAAGCCTTTGTGTGAAGCAAATCAACAAAACAAAATGAAAGAAAAAACCACTATGGTTCTCAAAAGAGATGGAAGGGAATGTTAAGGAGAAAAGGATAGCATTCAGGAAATATAAGGAAACACAGAAGGAGCAGGACAGAGAACTTTATCAGTTAAAGCAGAAGGAGGCAGGGAAGGCAGTCAGAATATCAAAGGGACAAACTGAGGAAAAGATAGCCAACTCTGTTAAGAAGGGGGGTAAAACCTTTTATAGGTACATTAGGGAGCGAAGAAAGACTAAGGGAGGGATACGGAGACTTAATAAAGGGGAGGGAATGTGGGCAGAGGGTGACAGTGAAAAAGCAGGGATACTGAACGAATATTTCTGCTCAGTATTCACAATGGAAGAGGAAGGGGAGGTACCTAAACCAAACAAGAGAAACACTCTGAATAGGGGTGTCGATGCCAGAAGAAAGGGTTTTGAAAGAACTCTTGAAACTGAGGGTGGACAAAGCAATGGGGCCTGATGGGATTCACCCCAGAATTCTAAAAGAACTAAGGGTAGAACTTTTAACGCCACTGACTCCTCTGTTTAACAAATCATGGGAGGATGGGGTAGTACCTGAGGACTGGAGGAGGGCAGATGTGATTCCACTTCACAAAAGTGGGAGCAGGGCAGAGGCAGGAAACTACAGACCAGTTAGTTTGACCTTAGTGGTAGGAAAAATGATGGAATCACTTCTGAAGGAAAGAATTGTTGAATACCTAGAGGCCAGTGGGGCACAGGACCCAAGCCAGCATGGTTTCACAGCAGGAAGGTCATGTCAGATGAACCTAATAGATTTCCTTGACTGGGTGACCAAAGTAGTAGACCAGGGAGGGGCTGTGGATATGGCCTACCTAGATTTTAGCAAGGTACTTGACACAGTCTCACACAAAAGATTAATATACAAGTTAGCCAGCCTTGGAGTGGGTCCCAAGGTGGTAGCCTGGATAAAAAACTGGCTGGACAACAGGACGCAAAGGGTAATAGTAAACGGAGTCCACAGTGAAGAAAGGAGGGTAACTAGCGGGGTACTGCAGGGTTCGGTACTGGGACCGGTCCTCTTTAATGTATTTATAAGTGACATAGGAGAGCACCTGGAAGGAAAATTATGTCTCTGCCGGCAACACAAAGATCTGCAACAGGGTTGATACACAAGGTGGGGTGGAAAGGATGAAGAGGGACTTGGCAAGGTTGGAGGAATAGTCAACTATATGGCAGCTGAGATTCAATGCAAAGAAGTGCAAGGTCTGGGAAACAAAAACCCAGGAGAAGAGTACACAATGGGGGGGTGAGATAATAACAACAACAAAAATCGAAGGAGATCTAGGAGTAATTATATCAGATGATATAAAGATGGGCAAGCAATGAGAGAAGGCAGTAAGGAGGGCTGGGGGATACTGGGATGCATAGGGAGAGACATCAACAGTAGAAAACAGGAAGTTGTTATCCCTCTGTACAGACAATTGGTGAGACCCCATCTGGAGTACTGCATGTAATTCTGGAGACCCCATCTCAGCAAAGACACAGAGTGGAGGCTGTTCAGAGGAGGGCAACCAAAATGGTGCAGGGTCTGCACCAGAAGACATATGAGGAGAGACTAAAGCAGCGTACTATGTATACCCTTGAGGAAAGGAGGGAGAGGGGGACATGATAGAAACGTTCAAGTATCTCAAGGGAATTAACAAAGTACAAGAGGGTAGCATCTTTCAGAAAAAGAGATGTGCAAGAACAAGGGGGCAAAATTTGAAGATGGGGGAACAGCTCAGAGGTAATGTTAGAAAGTATTTTTTCACAGAGAGGGTTGTGGATGCATGGAACAACCTTCCTGAGGAGGCTGTGTAGTCAGGAACAGTGGGAGAATTCAAGAATACATGGGACAGACATAAGGCCCCCAAACCCCTCACCCCACCCACCCCTGGTCCTTAATTTCTTTTATACTAGGGGTTCTGACATCACTTCCTCAAACAGGCAAAGGATATGCACCTGTTATAGCCGAAGCAGACATCCAGGAAAGGAACAGCAGCAAGTGAAGAGGTGACAACTCTCTCTGTGGAAGAGAAGTAAATGCAAATCTAGGAGCTTTCATTATTACTTCTTCGCACTGATATTGCATTGGAAAAAGGAGGAGTAGGATTTTGAAGAAGGTTGTGCAATGGCTACTTAAAGTCTCTTTTTGAGTGTGGATAGGAAGGATAGGAATATAAAAAGCAGTTGCTCAATATATCTAAACGTGTGCAACAAAGGAGGTAAGGGAAATAAAGAAAATGTTTTGCACTGATAGAGGAGGAGAGGGAGACTTGGGGAGTGTTTGGTATCCTGCATCTGGAAGGGTGGGGGGGAGTCGCTGGTGGGCAGCGACAGCAATAGGTAGGGTGGTAGGCTGCAACAATGCCGGTGCACCAATCTTTCTAAAATTGCCTGGAGTGTGGGAGGATGTTTAGTGTGCAACCACATAGAAAAACTTAGAAAGGAGATTGAGGGTCTGCAGGAGGAACTAAGACAGGCAAGGCAGATTGGGTGGGTTTAGCCCAATACTGGATGGAGGAAAAGGGGAGATGAGGGAAGCGATTTAAGCCAACAGTGGTGAGGAGAGGGTCAGAAGAAGGAAGCAGAGACAAGGGGCCCAGGCCAGGAAGAACGATTGCCAGAAACCAGGTCAGGAGACAAAAGACAAATGGAAGGAGGAGTAGGGACTTGTGAGGGAGGCGAAGAAGTGGCAAAAGTCATGGAGTGGAAAGGAGAACAGGTTACTATGAAGAGAGGGAGTGGGCATTTGTGAAGGGTCTTCAGAAAACAGCCTGCACTGCTAGAGAGGAAGAAAGTGGAGGAGGGAAATGATGAAATTAGAGGAGTAATTGATAAATGCCTGGACCAAACTGGAGCAGGGGGAAGTTCTGCTGGGAGAATTGCAACGGGGTAAAAGGGGGAAATAATGTGCAGGAGGAAGAAGAGGAGCTGGAAATGAGAGAGGGAGATGAATGGAAGCAAGCAGGGAGTAAGAGGGGTGGAATCTTAGTGCTGGGGGACTCAATACTAAGAGGAGTTAGGTGGGGTAGCAAGGGGGAGAGGCATAGTCGCATTTGGGTGGAGGCCATGCCAGGAATGACAGCGGAAAGGGTGGGACAGTCTGTTCTGAAATATGCTAGAAGGAGTAGGGACAAGCCTCATTTAATTATACATCTTGGGACAAACGACCTGGCTGACAAGACAGTAGATATAGTCCAGAGGAGGTTTGAGGAACTAGCACAATTATGTGAGGGGCAGGAAGATCAGTAACTTTTCCGAGTTACTTCCAGGTGCCAAAGGCAAGCACAACAAGAAAGCTGAGAATAGAGGAATTTAACGGATGGCTAAGAACCTGGTGTTGTGCTAAAGGGTATGGGCTTTGGGGGGTGGGAGGGACCTGGGAGGACAGTAGTCTATGCCAAGGACAGACTACACTTGAGTGAGGAGGAAAAAAGTGTTGAAACAGAGGATGGAAGAGTATATAGAGGAAGTTGGGAATTTAAACTAGGAGTGGGGGTGGCAGTTGGGGAAGAGATATGCAGAGACCACAGGTTGGGAAATCATATGAGCTTACCCCCCATAACAATGACAAAGGACAAATGGCAAGTACTATTGGTGATGCTAGGAAAGGAGGGCAGGATGGGAAGGGGAAAAGGGTGGAAGGTGGTTATCCTTAATGCTAGGAGCCTTGGGAGAAAACTGCAGAGTTACAGGTTCTCATGGCAGAGGAGAGGTGGACATTGCAGCCATCACGAAACATGGGCCACCCAATATAATGACTGGGACCTGTCTGTACCAGGGTACAGGTTATTTTGTAGGGACAGGGTGATTGGGAAAGGAGGGAGGGTGGAACTATATGTGAAGGAAGGACTGAAGTGTGTAAGGAGGGGAAGGAGGAGGGTAGTACTGGAGTCACTTTGGGTGTAAATCCAGGATTCCAAGAATAGGATTCTTAGAATGGGAGTGGTGTACTGGCCACCATCTCAGACGGAGGAGTTAGACAGGGAACTAGCGGGACAGATCAGGAGGACCTGCGAGAAGGGTAGTGTGGTGATTGTGGGGGACTTCAACATGCCAGGAGTGGACTGGAGCACCTCAACAACCAGGAATAGAAGGGAACAGGTACTGCTGGATGCCTTCCAGGACAGCTTCCTGCTGCAAATGGTCAGTGAACCAACCAGGTTAGGGAATACCCTTGACCTTGTGCTGGCAAATGGGGACTTTGTGAGAGAACTTACAGTGGAGGAACTGCTGTCAGGGAGTGACCACCACTCAGTATGGCTCACATTGGATATGGGCAAGGAAGGAGTGGAATCTGGCACAAGAGTGCTGGACTTCAGGAGGGCCGACTTTGGGAGGATGGGGAAGTGGAAAAGGTACCTGGCCAGAATTCAATCTAGTATGGATACTAACCAGAGGTGGGAGCTCATAAAGCTGGGGATAGTGGAGGCAACCAAAACCTGCTGCAAAGCCCAGAGCAAGAAGGCTAGGGCTAAGAAACCGAGCTGGTTGAGTAAGGAGGTCATGGAAAAGGTAAGGAGGAAAAGAGCTGCCTTTAGGAAGTACAAGAAAACAGGGAGGGGGGAGGACAGAGAGGAGTACTTGACAGAATCGAAGGAGGTGACAAGGGCAGTAAGGGGAGCCAAAGCATATACGGAACTCAGGCTGGCACAAGGCATTAAGAAGGGGGAGAAGGACTTCTTTAAGTACATCAGGGAGAAAAGGAGCTGTAAGGACCACATAGTAAGGATTAGAAAGGAGGGGGGTTGGGTGGAAGCAGGGTGCGATAAGGCGGAAGCACTAAATGAGTACTTCTGCTCAGTATTTACTAAAGAGAAGAGGGGGGTGACACCCAAGGTGGGAGAAATGGCAGAAGCAGGGGAGAAGTGGTGACAGATGGGAAATCATGGAGGGCAGAGTTCAGAGAGGGTTTGAAGGCACTGAGGGTGGACAAGGCACCAGGCCCAGATGGTATCCACCCCAGGGTACTGAAGGAGCTGGCAGAGGTCCTTGCAGGGCCTTTGGCAGACCTATTTAATGCCTCACTACATTCGGGGTGTGTACCTCAGGACTGGAGGATGGCTCATGTGGTGCCCCTCCACAAGAGTGGCCCTAAGGATGAACTGGGAAACTACAGACCAGTGAGCCTCTCATCCATCGTGGTTAAGCTAATGGAGACTATCCTGAAGGAGAGGCTGGTGGCCCTCCTAGAGGCCAAAGGACTACATGACAGCAGACAGCATGGTTTCATACGTGGCAGATCCTGCCAAACCAACCTGGTCGAGTTCTATGGCTGGGTAACTAGGCAACTGGACAGGGGCCATGCAGTGGATGTCCTGTATCTGGACTTCAGTAAGGCATTCACTGTGCCACATGGAAGGCTGGGAAGGAAGTTAGTAGGCACAGGGCGGGTGCAAAGCTGGTGAGATGGGTAGGAAGCTGGCTGCAGGGAAGGCAACAGAGGGTGGTGGTGGGTGGGGAGCTCTCACACCCAAGGGCAGTGACGAGCGGTGTCCCACAGGGCTCTGTGTTGGGACCAGTGTTGTTTGGGATATTCATTGCAGACATATCATGGGACATCAAGAGCAAGATCAGTCTGTTTGCTGATGATACTAAGGTTGGCGTGGTGGTGGATGACCTAGGGGGATGGCAGGGGTTGCAGGATGATCTGGCAAAGCTTGAAACCTGGTCAGACACCTGGCAACTGGGGTTTAATGCCAAAAAGTGCAAGGTGCTGCATTTTGGGATGAAGAACCCAAGGAGGAGTTACCAGCTAGGGGGAGTGCAGCTAGCCCAGACAGAGGAGGAGAAGGATCTGGGTGTGCTCATTACAGGGTCAATGAACAACTCGGCACAATGTAGGAAGGCAGCTGCAAAGGCCAACAAAATGCTGGGTTGTATTGCAAGGGGTATATCCTCGAGGAGGGAGGAGGTGATTCTGCCGCTGTATAGGTCATTAGTTAGACCACACCTGGAGTACTGCATGCAGTACTGGCATCCGTATCTGAAGAGGGACATTAAGTTACTGGAGGGGGTGCAGCGCAGAGGCGACAAAGATGATCAAGGGGCTGGGGGACTTATCATACGAGAGGAGGTTGAAGGAGTTGAACATGTATTCACTGGAGGAGAGGAGAGACAGGGGTGACATGATTGAAACCTTTAAATACATGAAAGGAATAAACAAGATGGGTACAGAGGGGCTGTTCAAAGTAAGGGAGGGAGGCCACCAGGGCCATGATATGAGACTGGAGAGAGGAAGGTTCAGGGAGGAGATGAGAGACACTTTTTACAGAGAGGGGTGGTGGCTGGGTGGAATGCGTTACCTGCAGAAGTGGTATGCAGTAGAACAGTGGACTGCTTCAAACGAGGATGGGACAGGACAAGGGGAGGGGTTAATGAAGGGAAGGGTGGAAGGGAGAGGGCAGCTGCAGAGATAGGGGTGCTAGCTGCACATTAGAGCAGACTTGATAGACCTCTAGGCCTTTATCTGCTGGCAAATTTCGTATGTTTAGTAAAGGCAATTCTAGTGGGGGTAGGAGGAAGTAAGCTGTTGATTAACTAGAATCTGCAGCTTATCCATTGGTAGGAACTGGGCAGACTAGATGGGCCAAGTGGCCCTTATCTGCCGATCAGATTCTATGTTCTTTGTTTCTACCTGCCCCCGCCCATGTAATCCATTCACTATTGTATCCCCCAGGATCATGAGTCTATCATTACCCTTCCCCATTCTGGGCCATTTAGATGAATAGCCTGGAACTGTGTAACTGATGTCATGGAATGTCTTGAAAATGTGAAAAGAAAGACCAGTAGACACTGAGGAGAGTAGAACACAATGTAGATGTGAGGGCACTACAAAGCTTAGAAATTAATTTATCAAAAAATTGTCAAACGTATCAGAATAGAAACATAGAAAGGATTACAGGCAGAAAAAAACAAGTGTCCATCTGGTAAGTTCAGGTCATATGTACTGGGTGGGCTTAGTCTGAGCCCCACTGTTGCATCTTAGTCCGTATAGTTACTGTATCCCCTCTTACCTCCCTTGCTTTCACCGCTATTTATCCTTAATACTTGACCCGCCCAGTCTCGAATACCTGCACTCTCTACCTCAACCAATTTGGCAAGCTATTCCACTTGTTCAGTACCCTCTCCATGAAGAAGCATTTCCTCACATCTCTCCTGAACTTGTTTGTTTTGTTTATTTAAAATCTGGTCAGTCAATGGATTCAAGAACAACCAGAACATATAACAATTACACTTACAAAGAATAACGCATATGAAAAAACAAGATAAATATACATGTAGACAAAAGGCCAAATTCTAAGTATGAAAACAGTTACACTGACAGTTTACATAGATGTAGTCAGCAGATAGGGGCCTTTGGTCCACCCAGTCTTCCCATAAATGCTAGAATATTTGCTTCTTTAAGCTTTCCTGGAACCAGGTTGTACCCCTCCCCCAACTACCAGTATCCCCCATGCATTCTTAAATCCTGTAATCATTTCTGCCCCCACCACTTCTGGCAGGCTGTTCCATTTGTCCACTACCCTCTCCATGAAGAAGTACTTCCTCACATTCCCCCTGAACCTCTCTCCCTCCAGTTTCATTCTACGTCCCCTCGTCCTTGAGCATCTCTTTTCTTTTAACAATTGTATTTTCCTGCACCTTATTCTTCCCCATGAGGTACTTAAATGTCTCAATATCCCTCCTCTCTTCCAGGGAGTACATATTTAAGTCCTTCAGCCTATCCTTGTAAGGTTTGTGATGTAATACCTGCACCATCCTGGTTGCCATCCTCTGAACTGCCTCCACCCTATCTGTGCCCTTGCACAGGTAAGGCCTCCAGAACTGAACACTGTACTCGAGGTGTGATCTCACTAATGTTCTGTATAGTGGAATTATGACCCCTCTTTTCCTGCTGGTGATTCTCCTGCCTATGCATCCCAGCATCCTGTTTGCTTTTCCCGCTGCCATGTTGCACTGTCTACCTAGCTTGAGGTTGTTCAGAGATGATAACCCCTAGGTCCCTTTCCTGCTTGGAGCATTCTCCCCCCGTTGATATTCTATTCCTGGGTTTTTGTGCCCCATGTGAATTATCTTGCACTTTTTAGCATTAAATCTCAACTGCCAATCCTTTGGCTAGTCCTCAAGCTTCTGTAGATCACTCCTCATTCTATCCACACCCTCTGGTGTGTCCACCCTGTTGCAGAGCTTTGTGTCATCAGTGAACAGGCAGATTTTCCCTTCTAGGCCTACTGCAATGTCACTAATAAAGACACTGAAGAAGACTTGACCCAGCACTGATCCCTGTGGGTCCCCACTTGTCACTTTTCCCTCTGCAGAGTGACTGATGTTTACCACTACCCTCTGTGGCCTGTTATCCAGCCAGTTCTCTACCCACTTAACCACGATCTTGCCCACTCCCATGTTCCCCAGCTTGTTTACAAGAAGGTAATTTATTAGTTTAAATCTAAAGCAGGATACAGAGTTAATGTTGTTTACTGAAGCTGGTAATGAGTTGAAAAATCAAGGCAGTTTATAAAAAAATGTTTTTTGGCCAGCGATAGTCCTCATTTTAGGTACCGAAAATTGGCAGTGCATAGATGACTGGAGGGAGACAGAAATATGATTTTATTAAAAATGGAATGGAATGAAATGAAGTGGGAACCCAGACACACAAAATCACAAATCCTTGACTTTAGGAGTGCTGAGTTTGGACAAATGGGAGATGCTTGGAAGAGGCAGTAGCAGGAATAGGGAGGAAAACAGGGGTGGAGGAACAGTGGGTAATATTCAAAGCAGGGGAAACAAGGGCAACACAATTATGTGTAAAACAGATTAGCAAGGGGAAGAGATCGTTATGCTATTCCAAGGAGGCAGCGGAGAAAGCGAAAGCCAAAAAACTCACATGCATACAGTACAAAAAGACACAGGCAGAAGAGGACAGGGAGCGGTACCAGGAGAAACAAAGGCAGGCAGGGAAGGCAGTAAGGGAAGCCAAAGCACAAACAGAGGAACTCATTGCGAAACCTGTGGTTAGGGGGGACAAAACCTTTTACAGGTACTTCAGTGAAAAAAGGAAGGCAAAGGAAGGGATAGTGAAGCTGAAAGGGGAGGATGAGAGTAGAGTGGAGGATGACAGCAGCAAAGCAGACATACTAAACAAATACTTCTGCTCAGTCTTTACAGAAGAGGGGTGGGTAATGGGCCTGAAGGGAGTAGAAAGGGTAGGCAGGGCACAGGAATGGATATAAGTCTGTTTCCATGGGAGAGGGTCCTAAAGGAACTGGAAGGAATGAGTCGATTAAGCTATGGGGCCAGAGGGGGTACACCCCAGGGTGCTGAGGGAGCTAAGGAAAGTGGTGGCTGAACCCCTGGAAGACCTGTTTAGCCGGTCAATGGAAACAGGAGAGGTACCCAAATACTGGAGGGCAGCTGATGTAGTGTCCCTTTACAAAAGTGGGAACAGGGAGGAGGCGGAAAACTACAGACCAGTCAGCCTGACCTCAGTAGTGGGAAAGATCATGGAAACACTACTGAAGGAAAGAATAGCAGAACACCTGGTTGCCAACAGTCTACAGGACCCAAGGCAACTTGGTTTTACTAGGGGGAGGTCGTGCCAAACTAACCTCACTGAATTCTTCAACTGTGTGAAAATGGAGGTGGATGGGGGTGTGCAGTGGATGTGGCCTACCTGGACTTCAGCAAGGCCTTTGACACTGTGCAGCATAGAAGGCTGTTAAGCTGGGGAACATGGGAGTGGGTAGGATGGTGATACAGTGGGTGGGGAACTGGCTGAATAGCAGGACGCAGGGTGGTGGTAATGGCTGTCACTCCAGTGGGGTGCCACAGGGATCAGTGCTGGGTCCTATCCTCTTTAACATCTTTATCAGTGACATTACAGAAGACCTAGAAGGTAGAATTTGCCTGTTCACTGATGACACAAAGCTCTGCAACTGGGTGGACATGCCAGAGGGTGTGGATAGAATGAGGAGAGATCTGCAGAAGCTTGAGGACTGGTCAAGGGAGTGGCAGTTGAGATTTAGCGCAAAGAAATGTAAAATAATGCACATGGGGCACAAAAACCCAGGAACAGCATATCAGCTGGGGGGCATATAGTATGCTTCAAGCAGGAACGGGACCTAGGGGTTATCATCTCTGATGACTTCAAGGTAGGGAGTCAGTGTGACAAGGCAGTGGGAAAAGCAAACAGGATGCTGGGATGCATAGGCAGGGGTATTACCAGCAGGAAAAAGGAGGTCATAATTCCACTATACAAGACATTAGTGAGGCCACACCTTGAGTACAGTGTCCAGTTCTGGAGACCTTACCTTTGAAAGGACATAGGGTGGAGGCAGTTCAGAGGAGGGCAACCAAGGTGGTACAAGGAATACATCACAAAGCCTATGAGGACAGGCTGAAAGACTTAAATATGTACTCCCTGGAAATGAGGAGTGGGGGGGGGGTATGATTGAAACATAAATACCTCACTGGGCAGAACAAAGTGTAGGAAAACACAATTTTTCAAAGAAAAGAAGTTCCAAAACTAGGGAACATGGGATGAAACTGTAGGGAGGAAGGGAGTTTCAGGGGGAACATGAGGAAGTACTCCTTCATGGAGAGAGCGGTGGACAAATGGAAAGCCCTGCCAGTAGAGGCGGTGGGGGCAGAAACAACTACAGTATTTAAGAGTGCATGGGATAGGCATCGGGATCCTGGTAGTCGGGGGAAGGGGACAACCTAGTCCTGGGGAAGCTTGAACAAACAGTTACATGCACAAATGGGCAGACTAGGTGGGCCATAGGCCCTTATCTGCTGTCAACATTAATGTATCTATGCATCTATGTAACACAATCCATGATCACCTTCTTAACAAGCTTCCCTATCTGTAGTAGGTATCTCTGGTCCAGCAGAAGCCAGCTCGTTTGGCTGTAAAGTACACAGTGGTGGGTATGACATGGTAATTGTATTGCAAATCTTGCCGCCTGATTGTAATTTACCACCAATCGGTTTGTATCCATGACCCCTAGTGCAGGTCCCTTCACTGTATTTGAACAATTGCTGACAATCTATCCTGTTGATCCCACTGATGCACTTAAATGTTTTTTTTCATACTCTGTCTCCCCTTTCCCTTCTGACCTCAAGGGAGTACAAGTTCAGCCTGCTCCGCCATTCCTGCTAAGGCCTTCCCTGCATACCGTGTATCATTCTGATGGTGCTCCTGTGCACTGTTTCCAAGTAATCTCTATCTTTCCTAAGATAAGGTCTCCAGACCTGCACACTGCACTGACACTACTCTGTTTGGGGTTCATTTTGCCAATATGCAAAACTACATTTTTTTCACTTTGAATTTGAGCTGCCAGACCTTGTACCATTTTTCCAGTGTCAGCAGATCCCTTCTCATTCCCCCAATCTCTATTCCATTGCCACCCCACCTCATATTTTTGTGTCATCTGTGAATTAATCTTTCCTGCATGCCTTCACCTATGTTGCAGATGAACGAATTAAAGAGTGTCAGTCTAAGGACTGAACCCTGTGGCACCCCCAGTCATCATCTTCCCAGCTTCTGGAGGAGGCCCATTGACAACTACACTGTGTGTCATCTCCCTCAGCCAGTTGCTTATCAAATGTCATAAGATCTCCCTGATTCCCAGGTTCCTCAGCTTCTTTAGAAGCCTTCATTGTGGCACTGAGTTGAAGGCCTTGCTGAAGTCCAAGTAGAGAATGTTCATAGCCTGGCCGTTTTCCATTGGTTGTAGCACCAAGTTGAAGAAGTCAGTGAGGTTTATCTGGCACTACCTCTCCTTAACAAAGCTGTGCTGCCTTTTATCATGTAGGTCCTTAGCGTCAAGTAATTCCACTATCTGATTCTTGATGATACATGCCTGACATGGAATGGAAAACAGGAGGGCATTGAACAGTATAAAAATGATTTATTTTCTTAATGCATTGAGTAAACACCTTTTGAGATATTATGCCATGTGTCAGAGGAGCTTCTTTCAAGGCTTGCTTCTTGGTGGCTACCTATTCAGCAATAAGAGTCAGTAAGCTTCAGGCTTTTCCATATAAAGAGACTTATTTAATCTTCCACCAGTACAAGACTCTTCTTTGTACTGTCCCTTCTTTTTCCCCAAAGGTTAGAACAGCTTTTCATGTTAATCAAGAGGTTAGTTTACCATCCTTTTATCAGAATCTGGTCACCAAAAAGGAGAAACGGCTCCACAACTTCGATGTTTACAGAGCAGTCAGAACACATCTGATTAAAACAGTCATTTCAGCATTCAGATTACCTATTTTTTGTGGTACTCAGCATACAAGGGTCATAAAGCATCCCCAAACCCCTTGATTAGATGGATAAGTCCATGCATAACAAAAGCATACATGGTAGCTAAACTGATGCCACCAGACTTGGTTAATGCACATTTGAACAGGGCACAGACAGACTCCTGAGTTAAAATAGCTGACGCTTCAGCATAAGGGTAATGTTCAGACTTTCATTCATGCAGCTTTTTTTATGTAGGCGTTTTTCTTCCTGATCTGCCCCAGCTGCCCCTCTCTGACCAGCCTCCATCAGCCCCATCACCTGGCTTCTCCGAGACTTACCTTCCTCCAGCCTCCTCTGCCACAGGGTAGTATTTCCTCTGAAGTTTTGACCTGAGCCTACAGGACATGCAATGGGTGCAATGTGCAAGATTTACCTCCCTGGAGACACCCCCAGCACCATGAACATGGGAACCCTTTCTTCTATGTGCAGCTCACTCGCTCTGCCAACTAGACACCTCCAGTTGGTAGTCCAGCAGTGAGCCACAGCAACCCCCCCCCCTCCGTGAGGGAGGAGAGCAGTTATATGGATGCTCAGTCTTCCCTCCTGGCCAGCCTCCGTGTGACTCGCATCTGCTATTGAACCTGGGTCACCAGTTTGTCAAAAGATGAGGTGCACAGCACCTCAGTCCTCCACGCCACTGGGACCAGCCCTCACTGATGCAGTTTTTGGTTGCAAGGTCTTGCAAGGGTGATCAAAATGTAAAACAAACCATTTGTAATGATACACTATTCTCCCCCCTCCCAGTGAGGGTTTTATTGCTTATTATTTCCCAACAGTTATGATTAATCCTATTGACAACATGGAAAAAAAACAGAAAAAAAATTCTATCAGCCATACAGTACTGCAGCTTCTTTTTCTGTTGGTTTCAATGCTGACACTGGGAAGGCCCCCCCCCCCAAATCATTACAAGGTTGGTGTTAACCCTTTTTTCTTTAAATTAAAAAGCAATTATGTTGAAGTATTATGCTGCATGTATTGTGTGGCAATATTGCAAACTGAGACGCAGTCAAGGAAACACCGGGAGAGGCAAGATTCTGTGATGATGCAAAAATTTTGTTTGACTGTCAGCCTCCTTATGTGGATGACGTATTTACCCAACGGTTATGATTAATCCCTATTACGATGTTAGAACTGACAAAAAATAATTACAGTAAGTGGGACAGAATTTCTTCTTGATATATCTCTAGTGCTTGCTCTTTGCTACTGCATGCACATCAGTATGCATGAATTGGAATATGGGTAGACAGAAGAGAATATTAAACTGTAGTGAAAAGGGGCTTGAAACGAAACAGGAAAAAGTGTCTCTAGTTTGGGGAAAGGTAATTACTATTGTGCTTCAAGTATAAGTGGCGTCTCCTTCTGTGGTGGAGTGCAGGGGATGGCTGCACCCCCCATTGTAACTTACAGTACTTGCATGCTGCTGCTGCTGCTGCATTTCACTTTGTTGAAGAAGTCTAATATATTGATTGTAAGAAAATATACATTCACAGTTGTAGATTACATTTGTATTTTCTGTCAGTGAAGTAATGGAAAAGTGGACAGCAGACAATATAAAGGATTAACAATTGTTTTAAAACCTGCATATCAAGTATGCACACTACCCCAGCTCCCCTCATTTTAAAATCCTGGATCCGACACTGGGCTCCTTGCTGTTAGCATAAGTGCCAATTAATCAACTAGTCAGTGATATACTGTAGATGCATCTGCCCCTTCTAAATTATGTTGTAGTTCTGGAGAACACTTCATGCCTGAATAATAAGGTGGCATCTGGCCAGCTGAGGAAAGGAAGCAATAAAATTCAGGGACAGTTGACAGATGGGACTTAAAAGAAGAAGCTGCTCACATGGCAGTCCACTCATGTTGAAGTAATTTTTCCATCTGCCTGCAAAAACATTTACAGTTGGCCTCAGCAGGACTCAGATCTCATAGTAGTCCTGAGAATTTTTCAGTTTTAGGGCATTCAGTTTTTTTATTGCTAGGGCTGTGTGAAATCCTATAGTACAGCTGTGCAAACTTTGTGCATCGAACTGCATAAAGTTCACAAAAGTTCTCTTAACAGTAGACTAGTTTGCACTGATTCAACCATTAAAAAGCATTAGGACAATGGGATAAAATGATATAACATAATGCACTGGACTGATGAAGAACCCCAAACAGCAGGATGACACAGTGGGCCACACTGAGGGGTACGGGTTCCCAAAATTGTGTCTCTTCAATCACTGACAAACATGGACAATGGCAGTAGTAACCAAGAGTATGTAGCTAACAATGCTGAGATTAAATGGTTTGTAAGGCCTATGTATGTCCACAAAATATCAGTACAGAATCTCATAGTTTAGGTTACTAGTTCCAGAAATTCTGCGTCCATTGTGACAGTGCCATACATGGACAAGGCTTCCCATTATACCATGGATAAGTGTGGTACACACTGGTTTCATGGGAAATGTTGCCTCAAAAATTATTTATTCGTTCTGTGTAGACCTGCCAAAAATTCACAGAACATTAACCTGAAGAAGACTGGCGAAGGCAACAATGCAACATTCCGCAGTGTGGGCTATTGGTTCCTAAAACAATGTGCCCATTGAAACAGTGCCACACAGGACAAAGCTTCCCATTATGCCATGGGAAAGAGTTGCACACACTGGTTTCTTGAGCAGTGTTGCCCCCAAAATTATTTACTCGGCCTGTGTAGACCTGCCAAAAAAAAATCACAAAACAATCTGAAGAAGACTGATTGAAGGCAACAGTGCAGCATTCCACAGTATGGGCTACTGGTTCCAAAAATCATGTGCCCATTGAGATAGTACCACACATGGGCAAGACTTCCCGTTATGCCATGAATAAGCATTGTGCACACTGGTTCATAGGCAATGTTAGTAGTATTGGTGCATACTAAGTGACAAAATGATTGATGGGTTTTTAATGACTCCCCTTGGAAATGACGTAGCCCTCCACCCCATGTCACTTCTGCTTCCGGCTGCTCAGGAAATGACTTAGCCCCATCCCACATCACTTCTGCTTCTGGCTGCAGAGAGGATATGATGTAGCCCCACCCATGTGCAATGACACAGTTCTACAGCCGGATGTTACGAAAGATTCCCACCCAGAAATAATGCACCCCTTTTCGCCATGGGATTATGACGCACTTATGGGTTTGCTTGTTTTTTTTAGTTGTTTAACCAGGAGTAGCTTATGGGTTGGGCAAATTTGGGCTTGTTCAGGCTTGTCAGGGCATGTCAGAGGGTCCAAACGAGACTTGATGTTGCTAAAGCCACACACCATTGAGTGTCCAAAGTCTACCTGCGCCATGTTTTGCATGTGCATGTGTACAGTCCCTGAGGTGAGCAGCAACGATGATACCAATGATTCAGTCACTGGGTGTGATATGATGGATGAACCTAGCCAATGTTATCCTACACCTTCTGCTAGTGTCACCCTAGAGGGGGTCAATTTGGTGGACTCTGGTATGCCCGATTTGATAGAACAATTCATGAACCTCCATTTGCAAGATACTCATGAGTTTGTTAATATAGATGAGCAGTGGGAAGAGTCAGATAGGCTGGACACTGAGAAATGCTCTGATGAAAAGTGTGCTGTGGCCGGGGCTGTGAGTTATGCATCACCTGAAAAGTCTATCATGTTGGGCCTGCTAAAGAGGATTTTAATACAAATACTGCAAGACCTGATGGCTCAGGACTTTGAAGACAAAGTGTGAGGGTTGTGCAATTGACCACCCATCACAGCTAAGACATAGCTGTATATACGGCCCTGAGGAGGGGGTACTGGAAGCGTGTTTTTCCTGAACTCTGTGAAAGATTGCACCCTCGATGAATCAAGCTACTGGTGGAATCTACAGCATGGAAGCTTGGGTGCACAGCATCCTATTTTGATACAATACAAGCTGTTATTGATGCGTTGACAGAATTTAAAGTGTTGCCAAGTATTGTTAAAGGTCTTGACAGACTGTATGACCAGTTGAGTATAACACTACAGAAGGCTGTTGAAGAAGCCGTTTCTTCAGGAAGTCATAAAAAATATTTTAAAAGCTCTCTGCAGAAAGGAAGCCCTGTGCCCTATTACATGTATGATATTGGGAGTTCTGATGAGGAACACATGGCTACTTGGTGAGAGCCATTAAGATGGGCAACCTGTGGGGAAACCACCAAAAGAAACTTTGAAAAGCAGAAAATGAAAAATATTTTACAGACATTGATAACCATGCAAATTCCAGACTATACTACTCACCACTAATGCAGTCCCATAAATGGTGATAAACTTCGGTTTATCCAGATTTTGATGAATGACATTAAAAAAGACTCATGTTGGTGTGAAATAATGAAAATGACTGTGTATAAACAATAATGTGTTAGAAACTGTTCAAAATGTGCTGCCACTAATATTTGAAAAACGGGTCTGTTTCTCTGGGGTCATGTATTGGTAGCTATGGCCTACACCGTTGAGATTTACTGTTCTATTTTAAAATGTCAAAGACAGCAAGATGTTAGAGACATGGTTGAATTTACATCAGATTTTCTTGTAACGCAGCAAAACATGGCCTGTCTTTTCTTGTTGTGATGTTTTATACCATCATATAATGTAATTTTAGCACAGCTGCTATCGTGTGTTTTGTGTTGTTATATAATGTATGTGCTCAATGTGTGTGCTTTCATAATAAAAATATTAAGACTGGAAAAACTGCATGCATCTTATTTGTGCTGTTTAACAAAAAGCATGGTTAAGAAATCCTTAAAAAAATTTACTATGGTCCTCTTTTTCGCCTGGTAGCTTAGGAGGCGTTCAAAGACTACATGATGCTGCAAAACAAGAGAAAAGGTTTCCTCACACACAGGTATTACACTGGCTCTCATTACAAGATGCCTACACTATGCACAAGCCTGCAAGGAAATGATTTCTTAGAAATAGGGTAGTTAACAATGTTATTGCATAATGGCAAGCCGATTTGGTGGAGATGAGTAGCCTTTCCAAAGAAAATGACGGATTCCAGTTTATTCTGACAGTTATTGATGTTCTGTCAAAATATGCATGGACTAAAGTGTTAAAAAATAATTCAGGAACAGAGGTGACAGAGGCTTTCAAAATTATACTATGAGAGGGTCGCAAGCCTGAAAAATTACAAACAGATGAAGGGACCCAATTTCTTAATGCTGAATTTCAATTATTTTTAAAATCACAAAGCAAACACCATTTTATAACATCAAATGATGTTAAGGCATGCATTGTGGAAAGATTTAACTGCACATTGAAAACAAAAATGTGGAGAAAAGAACAGTTGTGAAACGTAAGCGCTAGAAGAGAAAACATTGTAAAACCAACAGGCAAAGGGACTTATTTTAAACCATGCCTCTGGTACACTGCATGTCTCAAGAATGCGGAAATTCAGAACTAGACCTTTTCATGTTATCACTGACCCAAACCAGAATAGAGAAAAACCTTTATGTCAAAATCCTGCCCTTGTCAGCCTTAAGTGATAGTGCATCACTGGAGTTTTATGTGGCGGATAAAGGTGAAGAATGCATCGACCTAAACAACACCTTGTTATACCTTTTGTTCAAGGTCACTAAGGCTGATGGTAGTGACATTGATGATCAGGCTAGAGTGAGCTTAATTAACTACCCTTTAGCAACAATCTTTAGCCAGGTGGATATAGTGGTGGGCAATCGTCTAATTAGCCAAAGTAATAACAGTTACCCCTACAGAGCAATTATTGAATCACTGCTCAATTACAGTGAAGACACCCTGTCTACACAGTTTTCATCTGGATTATTTTATAAAGACACACCAGGACAGCATGAAAATACAGTTCTTAATGGGCCCAATGAGGGCTTTAAAAGGCGAGCAGCTTTTACAGCAGGCAGTCGCATGGTAGAACTAGCTGGACCAATTCACGCAAACATTTTTTTCCAGGAAAAATTGCTTTTGAATGAAGTGGATGTTAAAATTAAACTTGTTTGTAACAAGAACACATTTTGTTTAATAAGCAGTGATGCAGATGAAGAATATAAATTACAAATTAAGACTGCATCTATATATGTAAAAAGGGTAAAAATGTCACCAGCTGTACGTATTGGTCATGCTCAGGCTTTACAGGCTGCTAATGCGAAGTACCCTATTGATCGTGTTAGCATGAAAGTGTTCAGTATAGCTGGTGGGAGCAGTATATGTAACCAAGATAATCTGTTTCTGGGTCAGATACCTAAATTATTGGTGATGGGCTTTGTAGATAATGACTCTTTCAGTGGTGTGTATAATAAAAACCCATTCAATTTTAAACATTTTAGCATTAACTTTATAGCCCTCTGTGTGGATGGTGAACAAGTCCCTATTAAACCACTGCAACCCAATTTTACAAGTGGTAATGCTGTCAGAGAATACATCAGTTTGATCCACACAAGTGGAAAACACATGAAAGACAACCCTCCTCTGATAGACCGTGTAGGTTTTTGTCAGGGGTACACACTTTTTGCTTTTGATCTAAGCCCTGACCAAAACTGTAATCATTATTCACTAATCCACTCAGGCAATCTGAGAGCCGAAATACAATTTGCTGACCCACTGCCAGCTACAGTGAATATGGTAGTGTATGCGGTTTTTGATAATGTTGTGGAGATTAATCAAAGATGAAACATTGTGTTTGACTTCAATTAAACATGAATACTCAACAACTGGACACATTTCTCCAGGTCAACCCTTTTACCAGAAACAGCTTTTTGGGGGTCTTTACAAGTGATTGACTACCTTCAGAGAAACTTACATGCATGCCAGCCTCTTTAGTTGTGAATACACAGCCCCGGTCTATGCCTGGTGAACACTGGTTAGCTGTTTGTTTACCTGACCATATTACTGGGGAATTGTTTGACTTTTATGGATTTCCTCCAGACTTTACATTTTTTCCACCATCAGTTGTTACTTTTTTCAGGAAAAATGTGACAAAAACACTGTTTAACCCTAAACAGATTCAAGATGTAACATCTGTGACCTGCGGCCACCATTGTATATTTTTCTTACATCATAGATGCAAAGTTGTATCCTTTAATGATGTGATTAGGCTGTATTCTGATAATTTAATAATGAATGATCGAAAAGTTTATAAATTTGTCAAGCAATATAGAATTGTTAAAAGGCTGAAGTTTTCTTTTTCTTTCAGTCTGCAGTCAATAATTTCATGTTATGATTATAACCAGGGGCACTGTAAAATTGCGGAAAAATCATGGCCAAATTGCGGCGATTTTTCAGATTTATTTCAGGGAAATTGCAGGGCCCTTGACATCCTATTTGTGTAGTTTCCAGATATATAATTTTTAGTAGAACACCAAAAAAAAATAATACACAATGCAAAATAACCAAACTTTAAAGAAAGCTATATATGGCAATTAATTACATCATTGAAAATAAATCAGAATACCAATTTTCTAACAATGCTCAAACTTTATTTAACAATATATCTGGACTATAAAGGCCAGCAATATAGATAATTAAAACATTTTAAATATCAATTTCCTACAAATTGCAGATACTGCAATTTTATTCCTTATGTACACTTATACACACTCTCCTTTCAGTGCCACTCAGAAACCACTCTAAAAATCTCTATATATTTTTATTGTACTTCAACATTAAAAGCAGTTTTACATTGTCCTTTGTTAAAGTCCATTGGTTGTCCTTCAGCAGGTCTGAGTACACTGAAAATGTTCGTTCTACATCAGCTGTGCTCACTGGAAACCAGATGTATTGCTTGGCAATGGCAGTGCAACATGCTGTGCCTCCCACCATTCTGACAGGTTGAAGTCTGATGGAATTGTCTGGGCTACAGCCATGTATACATGCCATTCCATGTTTGAAACCTTGAGCAGTCCAGGGATCAGTTCAGTGTAATCAATTTTATTCTTCTCCACTTTTGGTAGCTGCTGGGGATCGAAGACTCTTGCTGCTTCAAAAATGTTCAAGGAGGGGTGGTGGCTTACAGTGTTTGTCATTTTCTCACTGCTCTGCAGCATAAGAGTCTGAAAAAGAGTGGTACAGGCCTCACATTCCTGTACTTAGCATCTGGATAACCATTCCACAGTCTGGGGCCTGTACTCCTGAGCACCAGCTGTTGTGCAAAAGTCTAAAAAGAAATGAACAGTTTGAAATTTTGAATAAATGTTGTGCCCATGTGGCTTGGATTTGGACTGTAGCTCTTCAATGAGCCTAACCAACTCTACTAAATGTTCTTTGACAAATGTTGCTTGCATCATCAACTCTGTTAATTTGTCCTTCAGCAGGTCCTTCAGCCTTTTGAGGGTCACTGCACCAGATGTTTCACTTTGTAGAAATTCAGCAATGATGGGCATGTATTCAGCTAAATAGTCCACAGTATTGACCCACGAGCACCATCTTGTCAGGACCGAATATACCAGCATCTTTGGAGTCACATTATCTTTCGACTCCATAAAAGACAGGAACTGGTGGCAGCACAGTGAGCTCTGACAAAACACCTTCTTAATAAGCGCTACCACGCTGTTCAGATCTTGTAAGGTGTCTGCCCATATTTTCAGAATAAGATTGAGAAGATGTGCCACACAAGTCACATGCACATCGTTTGGTAGTATTCCAGAGAGAACTGAACCAAATGCTTTGTGCATGCAACTTGCACTGTCTGAAACAACTGCAAGTACTTTGTCGAAGTTCACAGAGTTGGCATTTAAAACTCTCAGTAGAGCCTGTGATATTGTTGAATGGTTAATATGCTGCAGGAACCCCACACCAATCAGAATTGGCTGTTTTCCAACTTTATTCAAAGGCTGAGCCAAAACTGCTAACACACTGTGTCCACAGGAGTCTGTGGTTTCATCCAGAAAGATAAAAATGTTGGCATCCTCCACTTCTTTCTTTATGTTAGCTTCATGTTGTTGGTGTAGTTCTTGTAGATACGTGCTGTGCAGTTGTACTGGTCTGGGAAGTGTTCCTCCTTGTTTGGTGTATTTCTGAAGAAACTCTTGAGAAGCTGGAGCCTTTTCCAGAGGAATATCTACTCATGTCAGACATTGAATAAAGTCCAGCACAAACTCCTTTCGTTCCAATGAGGATGCCGTTGCTCTGGCAAGACATGTTGTGAGAACTTGTTGTCGCTGATGACTGGCAACACCTGGAAGACACAAAAAACATAATTTAGATAACATTTTTATGCAGTTTGCACATGGTCACTAGTCTAACATTCCACAACCAGCATGTAAAGAAAAACAAAATACTAAGCAGGTGTAACAGAACAGTTTGAGCCAGCCTGGTGGCACAGAGGGCCGAGGCATCTTGTCTTACCTCAGACCATGTCAGCAATCCAGGTTCAGGAAGCTCTGATGTTGAGGGGGGGGGTAAGCAGGATTGCACATCCTGGCCAGCCCACTGGTGCAGCAGTTGGATTTCTGCTTATGACACCAGCGACCCAGATTCTGCAACAGAACCGGGGGTGGAGGGCTGGCCAGAGGGAGAAGGATAGAGTGTCCAGAGGAATGCGGTCCTTCTCCGAGGGGAGGGGAGTGTGTCTGGTGCTTGTTGGACCCTGGCAGAAGCTGGTGGTACTGCAGCGACAGATGCCTGAATGTTCTGGGGGCAGAGCAGATGCTGGACATCATTGAACGTCCATGCCCCCAGGAAAAAAAAAAAAACAGCCCCCAACATGATGGCTCGACTCGTTCCTCCGCCCTCTACCACCAGTGCCCCATGGGAGGGTCCCATTCTCATGGCCCTGACTTGGGGGGTAATCTAGGTCTTGTCTACAATGTCTGTTAGGGAGTGGGAAGCCCACTTGGCAGCCCAGCCCAGGGGAGTAAGCCTGAGTATGGGGGTGGAGAATGGGCAAGACTCTGGGTAGAGGGACAGCTAGTAGTAGGGGGTGTCCCACAGTTCATCCCTCCATAAGGATGAGTGAGTGGGCTGGGGAAAACAGGAAAAAGCATTAAATGCAAAATTAATAAAGGAATAGAACAGTGATTTTACCTTTGTTTCTTTTCTTTATTTCTGCTTTCTGGTCCAGGTGTCCCTGTGACCTCATATGGATGTCAATGGTATGCTTCCAGAGAAAGTCGATTGTGTGGCAGCAAAATCAGCAGAACAAGTGGCCTCCATCCTCATAAAGATCTTCTGGATACATCTTTACACGATCCTTGGCTTGGATACAATATGAAACATGGCATGCTTTGGCTTCCTCCTGTGAGAACCGTGGACGCTTTGCTTGTGGTGCGGACATGCTTGCGAGCTCGACTGAAAATGTACAATGATGATTTTTTTGAGGATGAAATTTTAATGTTTGAATACTACTACCTTTTTATGTATATATCTATGAAATTGTGTAATTAGTGTATTGCTCTCCCTTTGTATTCAAATTAAATAAAAATATATACACACACACACGAAAGCTTAATATGGTATTTTATTTAATACTTCCACAATAGGCGCATACCTTCTATCCTACACCAAGAAATCTGTCGTTGATGGTTGGGACTGTTCTCACAGACTGGTTTACATGTTGGAAAACAAATTATTCTGGCCACTGCTGATGGATAGATAGAGGGAGGGAAGTAGAGGCAAGACAAGAGGCATAGAACAGTTTGTTTTCCAACATGTGTACCAGTCTGCGGGGTCCGTCCTGACTATCAATGACGGACCACATGAAACAGCGCACAGTGCCTGAAGGATCGCACAATCACATAACAATTAAATTAATAGTACGATTTTACAGAAATTAAATAATGCACACAGAAAATTAGAGCTCTTAAACATAGAAATGTCTGCCCACCATCACCCAAGGCCAGAACAATTTTTTTTTCTGCATGTGGGCCAGTCCGCCAGGCCCGACCCTCCACCGACCATCAACAACAAGCAACTGGAGCTTGGCACAGACTTGACGGACTGGTACACATGCAGAAAAAAATTGTTCTGGGCCAGCCTGCTTGTCCGCCCCATGCCCACCATCACCCGAGGCCAGAACAATTTTATTTCTGCATGTGGGCCAGTCTGCCAGGTCCAACCCTCCACCAACCATCAACAGCAAGTGACTGGAGCTTGGCATGGACCTGGCGGACTGGTACACATGCAGAAAAAAAATTGCTCTGGGCCAGCCCGCTCGTCCACCCCATGCCCACCATCACCCAAGGCCAGAACAATTTTTTTTATTGCACATGTATCAGTTAGCCAGGCCTGACCACAAATAATGAGAATGACTGACCACAGGAAACTGATCAAGCCCCCCAGCCCCTTGTTGAAAAAAAAAATACATAATTTCACTACCATGCCCTCCCCCAAACTCTTCCTTACTCCACATGCCAAACAAAACAACAGTCTTTCTTACCTTACCAGGCTCAGTCAGGCACTCTGGGCAGTCCTTCAGTCCCTTAGATGGCTGGATGTAGGAAGGGCAATTTGCAGGCACAAGCAGAAAAAAAAAAAAGCGATGCTCAGCTGTTTTTGGAGTTTTTTTGTCTTGCTTCTGGCATCTCCCTCGTTGCTCACTCCTTCTGGCTCCTCACTCCTGGCTGGCTGGCCCCTGTAAACAAGTGCCACTCCTCACTAGTCCTCACTCCTCCTGGCACCTGACTTGATGGCTCACTCGGACATCCCTTTAAAGAAGCCTCGCTCCTCACTCACTCACTCCTTCCCCTCACTCCTTGGTGGTGGTCTGGCTGTCTGGGTCACTGGCTGGCTGGGTCACTGGGTCTCACCTCTGAACATAGCAAGGAAGGTGAAGTACCTGTTCCCCCTCTAAACAAGCCACATTTAAAGGGCTTATGTGAACCTGAGGGGGGGCAGGAAAAAAAGGTGCAAAGGTTTAAAATGCATCGAGGTGTTCTGCCCCTTTGTGACGTCCATGGGCAGGGCGGAACAACCTCGGTGGTGGAACAAGGCACATCAAGGAGAGAGCCAGTAGCCACTTAAGTGCCGAACCATGCTGCAGCAGGGAGCAGGGATAGGAAAGAAACCTGCCTCCCACTAAAGACCAGACTGCCACAATATTGTGCTGGGATCACGGGGGGCTCCTCAAATCGCGGAAATAGCGTGAAAATCGTGCCCACAATTTTCCAGTGCTCCTGATTATAACCAACGATATGACTGTTGGTAGATCCACAAACAATGCATGCTGTATTTTCTAGACAACATTGTAGTTTGCTTTTATAGTGTATAATTAATAAAGGTACTGTTGTGAGGAGACAATAAACACAGCCATTTGTGAATTGCATCAGAGTGTTTATTTTTACAATATGATAAAATAAAAGGCAGCATACCGTTTAATTAATAAAATGTACAAAAACACACAATTAGGAGAACTGTGTAGGACATAGCATAGGTGTTAAAACATCAACCATTGTGGTTTTTTGAAAGGGGTTTTTCGAATCCTTGTCACTAGCGGTGTGTGGGATTCAGATACTGGCATTGCAGAAGTGTCTGTCAGAACCTCTAGCAGCTGTTTTTTAGAACTCTGAATCAAATGCTTGTTTTGTATGTTAGGTACCACTGGATCAGGAGCATTAATTTCTGCTAAGGCATTGATAAATTTATCCCACCCCCTAGGTTTTCTTAGCATCAGTTGTATATCTTTGTGAAGTAACAGCTCTGACTAAGTCATACATGTGAGACCCTTTAATGGGTACACCATGATATATAAATTCACCACGATCGTTCCAATCTGTAACACCAGCAGACCTTTTTAATTTGTTTAACAACATTTCAGTGTTTTTCCGGGCATGTACAGAAACACTTTGTACTATGTCACTGTATATGTCATCAGTGCCAGGTAGCAGTGTGTTATCATCGTGTGACTACATTAGCTCATGTGGTGTCAAAGATAATGACAAGTTTGCAACATCTTTTTCACCCTGGCGTGCAACTGTGAGATAGCGTTGTAGCACATTCCCATATACTTTGGCCTTCTCATATTCAGAGAGGTCAGTCCTTTGAAGAACAGCCTGCATCTCAGCATCCAGCTGTCATTCCACACTCTTTCTTGGTGGTTCTTCAGGGGGTGGAATGACCACTTAGCATGTCCAGCTGATGTTTAGGTACCAAGTAATTTTTTTGTGCATATTCCATGTCTGTCTCATCTGCTTGATAGAAGGCTGGTTAAAAATGGTATAGCCACTCTGAGCAAAGTGCCTATAAAACCCCCCAGTGTTACAAGATGTTTTTTATGTTTAACAGACAGCTTTTTGTTACTTAATTTGTTTAACAATGTTGCATCTCCTCTTTAGCTTCCTGATCTGGTGAGTTGTGAGAGGTATGTGCTTTACCTGGTTAAACAACTAAATAAAATAAAAAAAAATTAAAATTATATTCCCTTTAATAGCATTGAGTGTCATATTTGCAATTGTTACTATTAAATCATTAGAGGCTGAACAGAGAATTGCTTTTGTGGTGGCCCTTCACCAGCAGCTTAAGCACTGCAAGGTTTCTTTTCAGCCGTGCTGACATGTCACAGTGCTATGACCATCTGGCTACAATGAACAATTGAGTCATCTCTTATTTTCATGGGGCATTTTGTTTCACGATGTAAGTGACAGATAAAGCAGGTGGAAACAAACCAGACCTTAAGCGGTATGATTCAGGTGTAGTGACTTTTAAATCCACCAGAAGATAACCACAGGCCTCACGGGTAGCATCTTCAAAGACCTCTTCAAAGAATTTGCTCTGTCCAGGATAAATCTGGCAGGCCAGTGTACTAACCTGTAGCTTATCTCTGGGATTTTTAAATAAAACTATATAATTTTTATTTAAATTTATGGTCCTGCTTTTTTTAGCCTGGACAAACAAATTTTGTGTGACATACAGGATACTAACATTTCTGTAATGGCAGCACTGCGTGAAACATTTTTGAATTTCACAGTTTTCAGATGCTGTTTCCATTAAGTCATCTACAATAAAAGATTTGAGTTGGTAATAATTTGTCATCTTGTAGAGTGCTAGGAATACCTTCTATAAATCTCAGCTGAGGAAATTTACTACTCAATTCTGTATACAAAGGTTGCCAACAGCTATAACACCAGATAATATTTTCTGGAAATCTTGTTAAAGCAATGAGACCAGCTTCCAACATGCTTTTAATAAAATAACTTGTCCCACAGTTTGATGGTCCTACCAAAATACAGGGTGCTGCAAACGTATATCCATACCCATACCCGTATCAGAAGCCATAAGGCAATGTTTTAAAATCCTCAGTCAAAACCCTTTTGTTGTAGACAACTCTGAAGGTTTTCTTTTCTGGCCTGTTTTCAATAGTGATTCTCTTTTTGTTTCTCACAATTTTTTTTCAGTCCAGTAGTAACTGACTGTACCCTGACACCTTCATCTGCACCACCGTCCTTGGCAAAATGCTCTACTAGTGATTTGAGACAGCTGTAGTTAACCTTTTCACTATTAGCCATGTTTAGTGTTATGCCTTTTGCCTTCATATAAATTTTACCATTGGTCAGTTTGTAGCCATAGGTTTTAGGACCACCAGACACAAACTCCACAATGTGTTCACCATGTGGTAGTTCACTGGTCAGATCACCCAAATGGTCACCCAGTGGTGGATCCCAGTCACCCGGTCTGCTGACAAATATGACTGAGTCTGTGTCATGGTATAAATAGTGGTCCTGCAGACTTTTGAGTAAACTGTACAGTTTAAGTCGAGCATAAGCTGTGGTAAAGGCAGCAATAACAACATTAATGTTGGTAGCATTTCCGTGGTGATTTTCAGTGTATTTCCCTTGTACTGAGCCTGTATCATCATTGATGAAATATAGGCCAGATACATGGTAGCGATCCGTGAAAAGGTACTGAAAGAGTTTGTCAGCATCCTTGACAAGGGCTGTGTTCATCAAGTTAGGTCACTGGCCAAATTTTCCCCACAAAGAATTCAAAAACAGCTTTGAAATCTGTCTCTGTGCTGGGTTATTTGCTATATTTTCTGCTTCTAAATCAACACCTTCCTTGGCATAGTACTGCCTGATGTATGCTTTACCTTCTACATCAGATGTACACCAGTTTGGATACCCTGAAGCTTCCTGTTTCCCCTTCAGGTGTAATTTAATATAGTCTGTAAAAAAGACTGTCTTACCTGTCTTGGTAGTGCCAGACTTCATACACCTTGGCCACCTTATAACCTTTCTCTAAAGTCAGCTTTAGCTCTTCAGTACACCATGTGCCCTCCAGAGATCATTGTTCATCTAAATGGGTACATGGTTGTGACTGTTGAACTGTCTCGGAACATGTGTGACACAGTGTACATACTGGCTTTCCACCTATCCTGCTGGGCAGAACAGGCAAAAAGAGACCATGGGGTGGATACACTTTTGCTTTTATAAGCCCCAAATATTGTCTGAGATCCTTGAAATTGTCATATATAACCACCGGGTGCTCTATGGGGTACGTCTTGGTCTTGTTCACATAGGGATACAAACCGGTAAAATCATAATAATGGACTTTCTCACCAGGCTGTGCACTGTAATATAAACGTAGAGCATTTGTGCACCCTCCATAAAGTGATTCATGGGGGTCAGAAGCACCAAGATATCTTTTTGGCGAGAATGTCGACCTACCCCACAAGGACGGCACAATACCGATGCAGGTATTGTGCTACCTCTTGCTTCGCTGTTTTCTGTGGGGGGGCTGCATCCCCCATGTGGGGGGCTGTGTCCCCCACACCCCTATGTGGGGGGCTCTGCCCCCACACCCCTGACTCTAGGATTCCAACCCAATTCAGAGTTGGTCCTGGGAGGGGCAGAACACTGGGAAGGTGAAACACAAAAAGGACCATTACTGCAAATGTTGCCATAATGGTCTTTTTCTGTGTTTCCACAGGGGTGTCAACCACAAGGGATGATACGATGGGGGTCCATTGGCTCTAGAAAATCAGCTACTTTCAAAAAGGTCTGCAACTGAGGATTCTCACACACCAGCTGTTTCCATTCATGCTCTCACATAACCCTTACATTCATACCCTTTTCATGTCTGAGAAAGTTTAATTTCTTGATAGTCATGTAATATAGGTGTTTGTAGGTTGTGCCAAGCATTGGGTTAAACAAATCTTCAAAGAAACACACCCTGCAGCTATAATAAAAGCAACCTAAAAACTCAAATGCTAGAGGGACACCGTCTATTACAACATAACCATCAAGAAAGTAATTACCTACCTGTACTTCACCACCATTCAAAGCAAGCTGTATGGAAATATTTTCTTGTTTACTTATGTACATAAGCCACTGTATGGCAGGTGTGGAGTAACCCTCGCACTGGCGGTGATAGTTGTCAGAGGGTATAATCCCTCTGGTGTCTGGCTCTAAAACTTTAAATCGATACATGGCCATGCATACTGATGCTATAGTGAAGTACTGAAAGGGGTCAATTTGCCCCCTCTCCTGTGCAATGTCTTGAAACATTTCCTCTACACCGTCTTGAAACATTTCACATGCCTGTTTTAGAATCTCTACATCTGACTTCCAGTAGTGGTGTAATTCCTTTTTAAAATTAAATATATCTTTTTTATGCAATTCATACCACTCCAAAAACGTTTTTTTTTCATCTGCCATCATGTAATCTATACCATAATCTTTGGGGTCAGGCATAGGCTCTACATAATTTTGATTTTCTGGTTTGTTAAAAAAGTGTGGAAAGAACCCCTTTACTCCATGAAAGCCCATCGTATGTGGCATAGCAGCTAGTCTCATAGGAAGGAAATTTAAACTGTCAATAAAACATATTTTTAACTGTGTTACAGTTACAGGCATCAGTTTACTTCCCTGAGTCAGTAACTCCACCTCCATTTTCTCTTTTACAAGCTGGTTTAAGATGAAGTGATTGTCATACCCCTTTGCATTATGAGCTATAAAGGTGTACCCCAAAACCCTTTTTGAATAAACTTTTTTACAAACTGTGCAACACAGTCAGTGCCTTCAAATTCCCACCTGTGACCTCTTTCAATGGCATAGGTATAATTAGGAATATGTCTAGAGTCACCAGCACTGACATCTTGCATGCATTCAGAATCATAAAATATATAGCTTCTTGAACATGGTGGGGTCTTTAATTGCTGAATATAGCATAAGTGGGGTTCAAAAGGGTGTACATCTGTAAGACAGTGATGCCACTTTGGCTGAAAACAAAGATATACATCCTCCTTAGGTTTTCCACATGATTTGGATAATTTAGTTAAATGACAATCGGGGAATGTCAATTTATGCTGCCTGTAACAGTTTGTGGAGTTACATTGTTTATTGCAATCAGGGCACTGTACCACCTCACTTTGCACTTCACTGCAGCCAAAGGATCTGCATGCATGGCACATGTTAGGGCATGTGTGTGAACCTTTGTGCGCAAAAAAGGCATGACTATGCTCACGCACATTTCTGGCACCAAAAAAGCCTTTGAGATTTTTAATACCATAATAATGGTTTTCGTGTAAAAGCATAAAAACAGTATTAGCCCGTTTATTAGGAGAACTCACACACTTCTGCCATGCACCAGCTTTGTTCATAAAGTAAACAAAGATGGTCACATTTAGGTGTGACTCAAACCTACAAGTGTGTGTTCCGACAAGCCTACCCTGTTGTGTAAATCTTTAGCTTTTGCTAATATCTGCTGATCAACTAATTGCTTGTTTAGCAAAGCAGTTAAACTAGCAGCAAAGCATGGTGTGTTACTTTGATTTACAATATTGACTAGGTGTCTTGTTTTTTGCTTTACAATGTGGCTAGATAAGATGTTTCTGACATCTTTGGAAAAACCCCCATGCACATTTCCCACAACTGTCACAACCAGCATTAATGTCTCATTAGCTCACACCTCCATCTTGCTGTTTAATAAATTGGCTATATGTTCTAAAAATTCATCTGCATTTAATTCATTGGGGTTCTGATGTAATGAGTACACAGGGTCATTTAAGCTATCACAACTCAGGTGTAGCTGTACGAAATCATTACTACCCAAAGTGGGCCTTATTCTGTCCAACAACTGTTGCACAGCTGTGTGGATTGCAGAATAGTATTGGTCTATGGATGTAATTTGGTCAAGGTTGGCAAAGTGGAACTGCTGGCAATACTCAATACCAATAAAATTATTTCTGGGTACTTCATATTCATTTATTAATTCTAAATACACAGGTTCTGGTATATCATCATCCCTCTCCTATGGGACTCCCTGACTACACATGTCTTCTTCTTCTTCTTCTTCATGGTAGGGGGTACCACCGCCTCCTATCTGCATGTGTTCGGGTGTGCTATTTTGAGAAGTTCCCATACATTCCTCACAGCCTGACAGATCCATACACACATCAGAATTATCAATTGTGCTGCTTTGAGAAGGCCCCATACATTCCTCACTGTCTGTCAGATCCCTACAAATATCAAAATTATCACTCTGTGCACATTCACAGTTTTCACTCATACAACACGCTGTTTCACAGCCACTGTTTTCTTGGCACTCAGAAGACTGCTGGTTTGATAAACACACAGGACAATCACACAAACAATCACAAACACAACATGATGTGAAAGACCCTGGTTTCCCATGGTTATGCTTTCATGGCTTGTGTCTGTGCCAGGGACTCCGCTGTATTTTCATTCTGCTACAGACAACCAATATTTTTTTAGCCCTTCTAATTCTACTACTAATATACTGGCTCACTATATTACGCGTGGTGTTTCTGATGACCTGCCCTTGTTGAATAATTCTGTTTTATTACACTCATTTTGAATAGTACACATTTTTGCACCACTAATTTTTTGAATTAGTTTCCTAGTACCCACCATTTTTGGTATACCAGTCAAGGCTAACAGAATTATTTACAATTTTAAAATTGACTTTATGACTTTGATTCTGCAAGGCTGACCACCTTAACTGTGTTATTAGAAATGTCAAATATTAGATTGCAACCAGCAGGTATGTGTACATGTGAAGAAACTGTCATAGGTATGCCAAAAGGTTCTAAATTGTAACTATACGTATACATAAGTGTACCACTAGTTGGGCCTTTAACATGTGGTGACGCTTTTTCAGGTATCAATGTTCCGGGTGTAATTATAGGGTCAGCCTTACTCACACATACAGCTGATGATTTACTGCATAGCAGCTCTGTAGGTACACTATCAGTGGCACAGTCTAATGTAACAGGTGTTTGTGTTTGTTTATTATTACGTTTGCAGCACCTCTTACCCCCAAGCCCTATATAGCAATGGTGCTCATGTTTTGTACATTTGTTGGTAGAAGGTGGATGGCCAGTCCTTAAAGACACACAAGGCGGGACTGAAGAAAGTTTCAAAATGTCATTATTCTTTTGGGCTGCTGCCTTGGTTGCAGGCACTGTGTGCGGAGTTGGTCCAGTCTTGTTAATAGGGCTCTTTTTCTGTCTGGACAGCCTTGAATGTGCGTGTTGACTTCTTGCAGACTTTGTAATGCAGCTTCTATATGATTAAAATCTATATCATCTAGTAACAAAAAATTGGAGAACAGAAATATATCAACAGTATGCATAGTATTGACTACATCCTGGATACAAACATGCAGCATGCCAGCATATTAAATAATTTGCTACAATGAACCACACATAATTAAAACTATAAAATCAGAAAAGCTATGTGGTTTAAAAACGTTGCCATGCCCAAACTTCTTAACAAATATTGTACAAGCAGATGGCTTTATATTACAATTTTTGTTACAAACAAGTATGCTAAATGTACAAAAAAAAGAAAATATTTGCAAATACCACCACATTTGACCCTTATTCATCTGCAGCACTGTAAAAATAAGTAATTATTTTTCAGTTAATGCCCAACACTATTAAAAACTTCAACACATACCCACTGTTTTGTCTTCATTGATTGATGTTTTATTTTCAGATGTGGACTCCGGCTCACCAGTTTCTGTTAAAAATCTAAACAGTATATATGTCACCACTAACCAGACAGTGTTTCCAAAGTATATTGTGTGTAGTCAAACATCTATTACTTCTTTACACATTTAAAAGCAGTATTTAACTAGTTTTAAACTTTAGCAGATTTTTTTCATCTATCTACAAAGTGTAGGTGGCAATAAATCAGTTTGCTAGAGGGTTTAGAACCATGTGTATACATTGATAGAAACAAATGAGCAAAATGTATATTAACAAACCTTTATATTATTGCTAACCTTGCAGCTGTCAATGAGTTAAACTAAGGCTCACAGTACTGTAAAGTGGCTATAACAATCTCAAATAAATTAATTACTATACAACACATCATAATGTAAGCAACATAGGCAGAAAATCCACTTATGTGAATGTTCTCATGCAACACAATTATAACATGGCAAGACAGAGGGGCACCACGATCTTGTCTGGACTTGTCCACATAATTAAGACATTGGTACATTTAACTGGACATATTGTATGATGTCATATGAGTGCGTGGAGAAGAGTTGCTTTGTACATACAGGGCCGGCAAACCTGAATTAGGAAAATTTAGTTATAGTATTAAAAGCATGATTTTAAGCAATCAAAATATTAAAAACAATTAAAAAGTGCACTTGCCAACATCTTCTTTTGAGCCTTCTGATTCTAGAACAAGATCATGAAAGCCATTCTGAGAAAACTGTTTTGCAAAATAATTTGCCATTTTAATGTCAAGATAACAACAGTACCTCACAAACTACAACTTTGCAAAAGCTTACCAAAGGTGGCTTCAAAGTGGTAGAGATTGGTGCAGTCTAAATCATCTCCCTTTATGTGGTCCAAGGGGCTGTGACACACCCCAAGCATTGTACAGATTGACAGCCTGTGTAAAAAGGCCCCGTGATGATCAAACAACTCACTGATTAGTAATCAATACATTTAAATACACAGGAGTAGTGGACGGGGGTGGTGTGTGGCTTTGCTAATATGATGTTTTCATGCTCAAATGTTATTTTCTATAGATTAGAAATGTTTTTTACATGTCAAATAATGATTTAATTTAAACCTTGCTATATAGCAATACACATTCTTAGTTTAGGTTGACTATGACAGTGGATTTTCTGGAGCTGCTTAACTAATGAAAGTTACTGTACGTGGTTGCAACAAAAAAAAAGTCAGAGTTAGATATGGTTGACACTCATTTTATCAGAGTATTATGATCATATTTAATAGGTCACGTGTGTGTGTGTTTAACATTAAAATTCACTGCAGCAAGGAATTCATTGTTTAACCCTTTTCATTTTGTTTAAAGCAACAAAAAATGTGGTTAGTTTTAAGGGTTTATATTACAACGATAAAAAGCCATTTTATTTTATTGCTCTTTCTGTATACTTGATAACTCCATAGTGTTTTTAGCCACCATAACCCATAGCTGATGTAACAGATGTGTGTTCTTTACTCTAGTTTTTTTAAAGGGTATGGAGTAAAGACTGTGGGTCTCACACAAATGGTGCTAAATCATTAGCTCAAACTGAATATTACAGACTGCATCTCTGTTGAGCTGGAAAAAATTGCATTTTCTTAAACTTTCCCAAGTTTATCAATCACCTTTAATACTTTTAAGGTTAGAATAGGTCTTTTGTTTTTTGGTGGTACCTTCTGTGACTGTCCATTTTAGAAGAATGGTAACAAACAAAAGTTAAAAAATTAGGTATCCAGTTACTGAGCCGTAAATAAATAGCATTTTCTTAAAACTTTCCCAGACGTATCACTCAGCTTTAACATTTAAAGGTTAGAAAAGGTATTTTGTTTTTTGGTGGTACCTTCCGTGACTGTCCATTTTAGAAGAATGGTAACAGACAAAAGTTAAAACACTAGGCATCCATCTATTGAGACGTAAATAATTAGCATTTTCTTAAAACTTTTACAAGCTTATCAACCTTCGTCTTTTAAGGTCAAACTCAGGCCACTGTGGCCATTGCACAGAGACTGCGCGCATTCCATCAGCATGAATTTCTGCTCTGAGTCTGAAACACACATTTACTAACCAGCTTCCAGCATGGCAGCTTTTGATCATTTCAGGTAACACTGAAAACCTTTTGTAGAGTTTTAGATAACGTTAAGCTTTTAGCTACATACGCAAAACTATATTTTATACAGGGATATGACTTTTGATACTCTGTGAACATTTTGCAGCAGGCCAGAATTTTTGTAAATCAGATTCACTGGTATGATAACAGAAACAAAATAAGTTGTTTTTATGATGCAGGTGACAAAAACTTTAAAAGCATTGTGTATGTTGGGAGAGAATGGTTAACTACAGAAAGAAGCACTGCTCCATGTACAAAATCAAACTAAAATTATAGGGTACAATTGAAACACTACAAGCACTTTAGACTGACAAAAAGAAAAAGAAAATTATAAAACCAGTGAGGAAAAGCCAACTGTTTAATTACACTTTTACTATACTCACCCAAAATGTGAAAAACAGCATTTTAAAAATACAAGCTCTTACTATACAGCCTTTTTAATCAAATGTGAAAGTTTCACACAATCAGTGTTTTTGGCTTTTTATGTATTCATTCACATAAAATATACACCAAGTCTGGTTTGGACCCTCTGACATGGCCTGGCAAGCCTGAACAAGCCCAAATATGCCCAACCCATAAGTGCGTCATAATCTTGTGCCAGAAAAGGGAGTGCATTATATCCAGGGTGGGAATGATACATAACATCCGGCGCAGCTGGAACTGCGCCATTGGCACACGGGTTGGGGCTACGTCATATCCTGCACAGTCAGAAGTGGAAGTGATGGGTGGGGCTACATCATTTCCTGCACAGCCGGAAGTGACATGGGTGGGGGGCTATGTAATTTCTGGGGGGGTCATTAAAAACCCATCAATCATTTTGTCACTTAGCATGCACCAATACTAATGTTGCCCCAAAAATTATTTATTTGGTCTGTGTCGACCTGCTAAAAATTCACAAAATATTAATCTGAAGAAGACTGATAGAAGACAACAGTGCAGCATCCCACAGTGTGGGCTACTGATTCCAAAATGTGACCATTAGGACAGTGCTACACATGGACAAGGCTTCCCATTATGCCATGGATACGTGGACCTGCCAAAAATTCACAAAATATTAATCTGAAGAAGACTGATAGAAGACAACAGTGCAGCATCCCACAGTGTGGGCTACTGATTCCAAAATGTGACCATTAGGACAGTGCTACACATGGACAAGGCTTCCCATTATGCCATGGATAAGTGTTGTACACACTGATTTCATGGACAACATTGCTCCCAAAATTATTTATTCCGCCTATGTAGACCTGCCAAAAATTCACAAAACATTAATCTGAAGAATACTGAGTGACAACAATAGTGCTGCATCCCACAGTGTCTGTATAGGATATTGGTTCCAAAAAAAACCCCAAATCTAATGGACACAGAAGCCCTCCCCATCCACCTCATCATACTCCTCTGTCTTTAGTCCAGCTGGAAGTGTAGGAGATTCATCATCTATAAACCATGGTAAAAAGGGGCAGGTTCATTTATAAAAATGTGAGCATCTCTGCATTATGGATTGACAAGCATGTACTCCTGTTGGTGACAGTATTGCCTGCAGCACTAGGTGGGCAACTGAGGTGTTCAACAGCTACCTGTGTCAAAGAGGGCCAAATGGTCTTTTTTTGGTACTGGTACAATAGAGGTACTAGTGGCAAATTTTAATCTAGACAATCCTGCATCATTTTGTTTGCTGGCATCTCAGGCACCACTGTGTCAGAAAGTGACTTGCTGTGCTTTTTCATCCAGGCATAGTTAGACAGTTGTTCCCATAGTGGTTTGTCATCGATGGCTGTCTTTCGGGGGGGGGGGGTACAGCAGCAGTAGTAGCAGGTTGACCTGTAGCCAAAAATATTGTGCCCTGTGCTTTCACACACAAATATGCAGAGGAGTATGGAGTGATGGGAACACAGGGTTCAAAGGGCCCTGTGCTCCCACAGAGAAATAAGGATACAATCACAATCTCTTAAACAAATTATGGAGGACTGGCAGTGCAGGGCCCTCAAGCAAATAAGCCTTTGATTATATTTTCTCAAAACATAAGGAAATTCTCTGCAAAAAGCTTTGTTAATGCGCACCATTAGGGTTCCTTATGATTATACTTTCTCAAAAAGTAGGGAAATTCTCTGCAAAAAACTTTGTTAATGGACCATTAGGGTTCCAGCATCAAAAGTAGGGAAATGACATCTTAGGGTTCCTAACCCTAAGACTCCACCCCCGCCCTCAGTTTCCAACCCCTAACACCCCACCCTCAACCTGCATGCAGGAACAGGTGTGAGGGGTGTGCCTTGGGGTTGCGAACCCTGATGCTCACTCCATTCTCTTATTCTGTACCCATCAAAGCTTACTAACTCTTGGAATGGGGTGAGCCCTAGAGTTGGGGTGGGTTCTTAGGGTTGGGAATAAGATGTTGTTTCCCTACTTTTGATGCTGGAACCCTAAAGGTCTATTAACAAACTTTTTTTGCAGAGAATATCCCTACTTTTTTAGAATGTATAATCATAAGGAACCCTAATGGTGCATTAACAATGTTTTTGCAGAGAATATATGGTATAGCAGGAAATATCACAGAAATCCAATTGAAATGAATGGGGATTTCCTGTGCCATCAACACCACCACCAACACCATCACAGGTGCAAACCACAATAAAATAAGAACAATAAAAGCTTATAACAAGAATGTGAGATGGGACAGTTCCAGAAATTATAGTTGACCAACGTTTACAATGTCTGTAGGTATATACCATATGGGTTGTGGTCACAACAACAAAGAAGAAAAAAATAAAAATAAAAATAACCGACTCAATATGCAAACCCCTCAAAATATAGTGATCAGGCATGTACAGTACATTTATGTCCGTTGTGCTTTGAAGAAAGTCAGTCAAAATCTGTTAGAAACTAGCTCTCGTTAGATCCAATAAGGCTGCAAAATTATGTTACTGATGGTAGTTGCAGCTTAGCTGTTATAGCCTTTGTAAATAAATTGTAAAAAAATGTGAATGCTGCAGATATCAAATGATTTATTTGAAATGGCAGACATCACCCCATGAGTATTTACAAAGGAAATAACAGCTAGGATGTAACCACCATCAATAATATCATTTTGCAGCTGTGTTGGCTCTGACCAGAATTTGTTTCATGGGATGCCACCCAGGTGCCAACTATCAGGGGCTGGGCACCAGCATGCTGCTACCTGGCAGACATTTTCTGCCCTGCCTATTGCCCAAATCACACTGCAACAGCACAACTCAGGATGACACATGCATGCAGACTGCTTCAGGACCTATGAGGATGATGATGAGGAAAGAACTTCAGCAACTTGAGGGAATGTGGAAAATTTGTATTTTATTTTTTGTAACCACCTCTACCCTTCTATCTGCAAGCCCACTTGTAAGTGGGGCTGCCTAAGGGATATAGGTTGGTGCCTGGGTTTGTGGTTAGAATTGGCTTTGCAAGTGGCATGGTGCCTCCACCTATGGGGATCCTTATAGTAGCATACTACCAGGGTGCTTCCCCACAGGAAATGAAATACAACCCCCTCCCTTGGTAACAGGTAGAACAATATACACTCCCCTCCCCACTTATCACTCTAAGCATGCAAAGATTGCACTATACAATAATGTAAATAATTCAGAAGTTGCAGTAAAATAAACAAGGGGGTTTATTGTGGGTCTGGATAATGAGGTAAGGGACAAGGGAAGCAAAGGGTAAGAAAACATTCAATGAGACCTTAGAATAAAAACTGTAATCAGGCAGAATAATCAAATATCACAGTACATTTCAACCCAGTATTCCCTGTCCCAGACCCTCTCCCCTTACGTGGTGCACCAGTTAACCTCACAGTCCATGTGGGTGCTCCCAGATACCTTGTGTGCATACTGAGGAGTTGCAGGCCTGTGACAGGTAGACACTGGGTGCAGCACAGTTGCAATGGTTGGATGCTGCAGATGTAAAGTACAAACTACACCAGGGGATGTAGGAATACAGTTTATCCTGGCTGTAAAATTGCTGTGGGCATAGCTAAGATCACGCAGGAAGCCCAGATGGAAAGTTGACTAGCTAGCTAGCTGAGCAGTTGGAAACTTATTTGGTTGGGTAAAACCCAGTACTCATGACCTTTTGGTGAATAGGAGATGCAGGAGTTGGGGGACATCTCCCCTTGCAGGCAATTTGGAAGAACAGGAAGAACTGGCATGGATGTAGGCAATGATCTTCTTCACTCCACAGAGGAACTTGTCTTCACCCACCTTGGTAGTAGGCAGGCCGTCTTCTCCACCCCACAGAGGGACTTGTCTTCACTCACCTAGCAGGTAGGCCAGCAGTTGAACAGGCAGGCAGGAACTCAGAGCATAGGTCCCCTGGCAGGAATCACAGTCTCTTGTGTCAGGACAGTGAGGCAGTAGCTTTCGTTACCTCACCCAAGCTCAGATAAATCACTTCTTTCAGCAGTCAATGGTATCTGAATTGCCAAATATCACTAGTTCAGGCAGGCTGAGGTAAATCCTTTTGTCTCTGGGATTTATCAGACCATTGTCAAGAAATTCTGCAGTTCTCAGTTCATTTTGACACAGACTACTTCAGTTTTTTGTGTGACAGCAGAGGGAGCTGTCAAAATCAGTTGTTTCTTCTTCAAAACTCTCACAACAACTCACCAGGGTCAAACTGTCAACCCCAGAATGTTTGGTTTGAATCTCGACACCTCATTGGTCCACCTTAGTCTCAAGCTCCACATCCTGATTGGATGTACTGCAGCTACCAATAGGATTCCACGCTGTCTTCAAGCAAACCTTGGCAAAGATGGCCACCCCCAGACAGTACTGTTCATAAAAGTCCATTATAAATAAAAGTACAACATGTTGGCAGCATCTGGCTGTATGGCTAGGACTCTTTTGGTTCCTTCTGGTGGTCATTAGGTCCAGGGGTTTCTTTTGGGGGACATGAGCTCTGTCAGAAGCTGTGTTTTGTGAGCTCCCCAGGAGGAGCTGTGTCTGAAAATGGCACTTTCGGCTGTTAAACATCATGGGACTTGTAGTCCCTTTGGGTGCCATGTTGTCCCCTGACCCCTGACCCACTGGAGACAAGGATTGGGTTGGGAGCCTCTTTCAAAGTTTTAATTTTTGGTTGTTTAGTTCCCCCCAGCCCCACTTTGCTGTCCAATGGGGCTGGGGAGATGATTCACACAAGCAGCACTTCTGCTGCATTTGTGGTGGACACTCAAGGTACCAGAAACACTTTGCAGCCTGTTCTTGGCTCCCTGCCCTACTGTGTGGCAGTTTGAGGGGCAGGAGAGCAACACAAGTGTGCAGCTCACTGACTGCTTCTTCCTTCTGGTGCATCGGAGGCACCGAGAAACAGCCAGTTGTGCTTCTCAGCCATGGCAGCAGTCCAGGATCGGGCCGAGGGAGCGAGGAGGCTAAGTGGCTCACCGGCCACATGGAATAGGTGCACGGAGACACTGGAAAAAGGTTAAGGTGCTCCCTGGCCCAGTTGCAGTCCAGGAGTGGGCCGGGGGAGCAAAGAAATGAGTGTCTGGCTGTAGGAGCTCCCAGGCGGTAGGAGGAGCCCCAGGTAAGCTCCTGACTTGGGAGGGGGGGGTTACATTTTATGGGATGCCACTGAGGCTGTAACTGTCAGAGGCTGGGCACTGACATGCTGCCAGCTGTCACACATTTGCTTCCATCAGAACTCAGGAGGAAGGAACTGCAGGAACTTGAGGGAACACCAATACTAAAAGTTTCAATTTGAAAGTGCCCCAAAAGGAAAAAAATAATTAAAAAAAAAGTTTTATGGGTTGCCCCAATGTGCCAGCTACCAAGGGCCTGGCACGGCATGCTGCTAGCTGGCACACACTTGCTGCCCTGCCCACTGCCTAGATCACACTGCAAAAGGCTGCTTCAGGACTCAGGAACTGCAGCAACTTGGGGGAATGTGAGGGCTTAGAGTTTCAATTTGAAAAGTGCCATAACAATAAAAAATGAATTCTTTTTAATTTTTTATGGGTTTCCACTAATGTGTAAACTATCAGTGGTCAGACACTGTCCTGCTACCAGCTGGCACACACTTACTGCCAGGTAAAAATTAGTTAAGTAACTTCCCCAAAACATCACATATCAGGCTTCTGCCAGGAACTTCCAGTCAAAATCTGTTTGTGTTTGTAATGCTCTGCTAAAATGCTAGTTCTGCAATAAAAAAAAAAATTGTGTTCTACACTGCTGTGATTAGGCAGCAAGTGAGCAATGGCAGACTGCCATCTCATACGCCATCTGCCCACTGCTCAGCCCCCAGCATACTCCTCTTCCTCCTCCAGAGTTCAGTCTCTCCCCTCTCAGGCAAGCCCCTGGTCCTAGAGGCCTGCTGCAGCACTGCTACTCAGCCTGTCTTTTCTTTTTTCTTCTTTTTCCTCCTAAAATACACCTGTTCAGCAGCCCTGCTGTTGCAAGACTAGTGTAGGTTAAACTTTTGAAAATTCTTAGCTTTTTCAAGAGAATTTCCTAGCTGATCTAACTAGAAGAATTTCAGTCCTGCCTGAGCTACCTAAAAGCCTGACCATGAGGGTGCGCGTGAGTTTTCACACTCGCTCACGTCATCAAGCTGAGTCTAGCTCTGCCTCCAAACAGTGACTTACACTGCGCCCTAGCTAACTGTTTCAGGTGCAAACTGTGGTTCATGGTTCAAGTGGTTTGGCTGGTCTGCACCATTCGGACCAGGACGAACCAGTCAAACCAAAAGTCCACCTACTTCCCTCAATGTTTGCCGCAGTCTAAAAGAATTGAACACCTGAAGTTTGAGATGTTTGATTCTTTTGTAGAACCGAACTTGCAACCCTATTTATTACTAAAGACAGTTGCATGGAAACTCTCTCTTTGACCCTCAGAGTTCATTAGTCCCTGTTGATGATCCTGCCTTCAAGTCATAATCCTCTTTTTGTGACATCAGAATAATTTCTGTGGCAACAGGTTGTGATATAATAAGTAGAAAATTATGGCTTCACAGATGGAATAATCAATTGGAACAGATAAAGGCTTAAGAGAAAGGATCCTGTTTTAAGTGAGAAGAGGAAAGCAAGGGGGGGCAGTGAGGATAATGAGGATGACAGAGGGAGACTGCACAGAAAAGGATCAGGAAAAAGCAGACATCCTGAACAGGTACTTCTACTCAGTCTTCACAGTGCAGTGAGGAGGGGATGGACCACCAGGGAGCAGCAAGAACAATGGGAAGGGGGGCAGAGAGTGTGGAAAAAAGTCAATTTTCAAACGAAAGAGTCCTGAATGGACTTGCAGCTCTGAAAGTGGACAAGGTTATGGGACTGGAGGACATCCAGTTGAGCCGTCGGCTGGAATGCAGCACTGAAAGACCATGCTCCAGGGACCTGACAAAACAAACTCCTAGAATCAATACTGAACAAATCAAAACCAGAAAAACATTTTTATACAGAGACTAGAGAAGTACCCGAATTGAATTGGAGCCCGAAAAAATAAAAAATCAACTGCTTTAGCTGTACGGCAGACCAGACAAGTGAATGCTTCTCAGACTAGTGATTCCGGCCTACCAGACATGGTGGAGCCCTAGCTAACTCCTAATGGACAACACAGCAATGTTGCAATCTTGGCAGAACTCAAAGGGTTCAGAGATAAAGTTTGCTCCTTTCATACCGAACTATCCACAGAACTGGCTAAAATAAATCAGAAGGTGTATGAATTGGAATTGGCTCACACAGAAATCGATGCAAGAACTGATAATCTGGAGAGGGTTGTGGTGCACTTAATAAACGAAAAAAAGCCTTAACAGACAAATGTGAAGACTTTGAGAATAGGTCAAAGAGAAATAATCTGCGCATTCATGGAGTAGTAGAAGAGGCAGAGGGTTGTGATATGCTTAAATTTGTGGACACTTTGTTATGGGAGGTACTACAACTTGATCTGGCCACCAAACTAGACATAGAACGATCTCACAGAGCTCTTACCCCGAAACCTCAACAGGCCGATTAGATGCCGCGCTCCATAGTGCTCAAGTTACTAAACTACGCAGTAAAACAGCAGCTGTTGTCAAGAACATGGTGCATGGGAGACGTTCAATACAAGAGCAGACGTCTTTATTTCGAAAATGACTACTCTCCACAAATAGCAGCAAGGAGAAGGGCCTATGCCCGGATACTTCGCACCCTGAAACAGCAGCAGTTGAAGTTTGTTACACCATACCCAGCAAAACTTACATTAATGTTTCCTTAACGCTCACAAACATTTGAAACTCCAGAGGAAGCCAGCAAAACTCTCCAGACCAAGAACATCGTGGTATCCCAGTTGATAACATCAGAAACTTGGGATCTGGGGGCACTCAAATCAGGAATCGTGTGGGAGAAGGCACAGAATATGCAATCCAGAAAGAGACAAGGCTACTCCACATTACAAAATGTTAAAAAACATTTACTGAAATTCCAGAGGACTGCCCCGGATTGACTGTCTGAGTAAGGGTACTCTGGTAATCTTTCCAGCCCACGACATGAGTTGGGGCATGCTCTTACTTTTAAAGCAGCTGCATGAGCCATCTAAAGAACTAACCTAGGTGATGCGCTGTTACAAAGGCTAAATCTTTGTATTTTAGAATGATAGGTAGAGATACTAATCAAGGGAAATTGGGGCGGAAGTATAGACTCAAGCGATTTATGCATAGTAACATGATTTCTGTTTAATGTTTTGTGTACCAAAGAGCATGGGACAATTATGATGGAACAAATTATTTTACCCTCGTTCATATCTGCCTCTGTGAATAGCCTCAACTATCAGTCCTTATTTGTAGACGAGCTTCCCCATTAAAACTAATTAAAAAAAAAAATACTGTTGGGTCCCATGGGATGAGCTGATGGAGATGCATTCAGCCAGACGGTCACATGACGACAGCCACGTGCAGCGGATTTTGGGGCAGCATCAATTTAGTTGGTGCTGTTCAGAGCTGCGTGTGTTGATTGCCTGCTCCATGTTACTAATTTGTGTTCATGGTGCTGGGGGCCCATGTTGGTTTCGTGAGTTCCCCCACAGAAAAATAACATCCACCCCTGTACAGGAGGGAGTAGAGATCCTTCCCTACCTATGTAGTCACTACAGAATTGTTCTATAACCTATGTAAATAAGTTAATGATACACTGTTATGACTGGAAATTAAGTCACAAAAGTTATAAACTCTCCCCTGAACCAATGTTCTTTTATTTTTGTTACTCCTGAAGGCAAACATGAATTAAGATATGTGTTAAAACTAGCTGGAAACATTACATGGTTGGGAGTACCGCCAAAGGACCACTAGAGGGGGATCAACACTGTCATCAATCAATGATTTTTTGTAAGATTTACAAAAATGTTTTGAGCATTTGTACCCTGTCTTATGGGCGTATAGTCTTATATAAGTTGTTAAAATTAGGCAATGAGGACTCGACCACACAGGTGGCTATTTTGCTGTGTTTGCTTTGGACTTAAACTACTTGCCAGCAATTTAGGTTGAGAAGATTTGGAGGGGAGCGGTTTACTACCTTGGGTGAAAAGGAGAACAGTGGGAAACTGGCTTATGCAATATAAAATACTAGTTAATGATACAAAATGGGGAAATTGTCACTGATACTGTCCCTTGATATTAATGGGATCCACAGCCCAGTCAAGAGATCTCGTTTAATACAGTTTATTGAAGGGGTCAATCCTGAAATCATATTTTTACAGGAGACTCACCTGTCTTCTCCTGAGCATGAAAAATTCACCAAATGTGGATTTCCATGGTGATAGCTTCCTCTCATAACTCGGGTAGAACACGGGGAGCAGCCATCCTGATTAGATGTGGGGTTCCATTCGATCTCCATCAGAAGGTAATAGATCCAGAGGGATGATACGCTATTGCAAGAGGTATGTTACATGCCCGCCCGGTTACTCTGGCATCAGTTTATTTTCCCCCGGGGACCTCAAAGAGATTGGCTCAGACTTTTTTTGCATGGCTCTTTGAGATCCTGCAGGGGCAACTTTTGATGGGAGGGGGGTTGACCTGAATACTACTTTGAACCCTGCAAAGGATGTCTCGGTCCATCTTCCTCACAGGGTTAACCCACTTCAGAAGTATTTGAGGGGCACAATATGTTCCTTGGGGTTGGTGGACATCTGGCATCACTGCTACCCCTCACAGAGAGAATACACCCATGTAGCACCGGGACCAGGGGGTGGTGTCTCGAATAGACTACATGATTACCACAGCAGAGCATCTGGAAACATTACATGATGTGTGGCATGGGGCGACCATATTATCAGATCATTTCCCAGTATATGCCAGATTTGATCTGGGTGGTGGACATAAAACAAATTTCTGGCGTCTCAACTTGATGCACTTAAGGGCTCCAGAGTTTAACCAATTGGTCAAAGATAGGATCCCACAGATCTTGAGGGAGAATGGTGACCCAGATGTTTCGGCAGTGATTCAGTGGGATACTCTTTAGACAGTGTTATGTGGGGATAGTATTGCTTATTCATCGAAAAAAAATAAGGAGAGAAAGGCACAGCTTACTAGGTTCCAGGGGGAGTTGAAAGTGTTGCAGTCTTTATATACCCAGGAAGACGGAACTGTAAAGGTACAATTACTAATAATAAAGCAAAAAATTAAAAAATACCTAGATCCGAAAGTAGAACAACAACTCTTTTATCTCAGACTCACAGCCCATGAGGGGGGCCCTAAAGGAGCCAGGAATCTGGCCCGAAAACTTAGAATGCATAAGACTAGAGCCTGTGTTATGGCCATGCAAGATCCCACTATGGGGAAGCTAGAACATCACCCTACGATCATTAGACGAGTCATGGCTGAATACTACTGCGATTTATACAGGATGGAGTCTGAAGACCGTAGTCAACAGATAGAGATACCTTAACAACTTAAAACTCCCCAAACTGACTGCCTTCCAAATAGATATTTTGAGAGCCCCAATTACCTTGACTGAGATAGAGGGAGTCCTGCAGAGAGCCAAGACCCAGAGAGCCCTAGGACCTGATGGATATCTATTGGAGTTCTATAAAACTTATAAAGAGGAATTACTACCACTGCTACTCCAGGCTATCCATGAGATACAGGAGGGAGATATTCCTTCCCTCTCTTGGCAATATGCAGTGATCTCTGCTATACTTAAACAAGATAAAAACCCTATCCTACCCTCATCGTACAGACCAATATCAATGTTAAATTTTGATTACGAAATTTATATGTCTGTGCTAGCACATAGACTTGAAAACATCATGCCTTTGTTGATCAATCATGATCAGGTAGGCTTTATTAAGGGCATACAGGTTCATGATGCAGTACAACGAACATATCTACTTAAAGAGTATGCGGCAACACACTCAATTCCCCTGGCACTCATTGGATTGGATGCTGGAAAGGCACTTGACAGGGTGGCCTGGCCATTTTTGTGGGCTACCCTGTCTAATTTTGGCTTTCCCTTGGAAATCATACAACAATTGAAAAATATGTATAAACACCCCCGGGCCTACTTAAAACTAGATGGCTCTGTCTCTGACCCTTTCCCTCTACAGAGGGGCACTCGTCAGGGATGCCCCCTCTCACCCCTGTTGTTTGCTCTGTATCTCGAGCCATTAGCCCAAGCCAATAGAGCTCATCCAGAAATTGAGGGCATACTTATGGGAGGCACTAGTCATAAAATTTCATTATTTGCAGATGACATCCTTCTCACTTTGCCCTCCCCGGAGGTATAAATCCCAAGGGTCTGGGAGCAACTGGAGATATATGGTAACATCTCAGGATATAAAATTAACCAGCAGAAAACAGAGGTACTGTTGTGTAATTACACCCCTTCCCCTGCATTAAAACATGCATTCCCCTTCAAGTGGTATCAACAATCAATGCGGTACCTTGGGATCCATCTTACTAAAAATCAGATACATGTAGATATCGCAAATTTTGAACCCCTAACTCAAAACATAACTGAGGACCTCACACGATGGTCACAAATACCTTTGAGTTTCTTAGACTGGATAGAAACTATGAAGCAAAATATATTTCCCTGTATTTTATTATTTCTGCAGAAACTCCCACTATTCCCAACACAGACTTATTTCCAAGCCTGGAATAGGTTGATCTCTCGCTTTATATGGCAGGGGAAACCTCCCAGGATTCGGTTCTCTTTATTACAGTTATCGAAAGACAGAGGTGGGTTAAATTTACCTAATCTCCTGCACTGTGCTTGAGCTTCTAAATTAAAGATTTTATTCTTCCTGGATAAACCCCAACTATATTATGCACTGGAAGCAGTTTGAGATGACTTGGAATGACCTAGAAGACCTGACAGACTGTCTCTTTGGACATCCCCCTAGTTGCCTTCCTCTTTCTAAATTTCCACAGTCTACTGCTGAGGTATTTAAGCAGTGGCTGACTGTACTCAATAAAGGATTATTGCCTGTGGAGGCACTTTACCTGAGATCCCTTGCGGTGAGCAGTGCCTTTCCACCCAATGCTTTGGATAGATCCATAACCCGGTGGTATAAGTATAATATCCAACATACCTTTCAATTGTTAGGCCCACAGGGCCTTTATTCATTTGTCCAGCTCCAGGCTCAGTATAAAATACCCCAGGGCTTCTTTCATAAATATTTGCAGTTAAAATCTTATCTGCAACCAATGGAGAAAGCACTGGCAGCAGTGGCTGAAACCCCCCACTAATAATAAAATTACTTCTATCACAGAGACAAGGTGCCACTTTGGACCACTCTATCAGTCTGGTCTATCTTGCTTTGGGAGAGAAACCGGATGACTCTACCGAGTCGATTAGGGCCCGCTGGTCCTTGGAATTGGGGATCGATCTTCCGGCTACTAATCGGAAGATGACCTCATCACTTATGCTTAAAGCCTTGTGTTCCCCATATTGGAAAGAGTTTGCCAGGAAATTACGATATAGATTTTTCCGCACTTCTACAGTGGTAGCTAGTTTTACAGGAAATCCTGAAGGAAGGTGCTGCAGGGGATGTGGAGCAGTACATGCAGACCAGACCCACATATTTTGAAAATGCAGCATGTTGGGTTCCTATTGGGGTGACATAGTGCAGGAATTGTTGGCAATATATGAAAACCTAGGTCTTTTTACCCTTGGGTATATACTGACAACTACTACCCCATTTGGTCTAAAAGTAGAGAAGAATGAATACCTGCAAACTACATTGCTAATATTGGCAGCAAAAAAGTAATCACCAGACTATGGGGAACGAATAGGCTGCCAGCTAAGGGACAGTGGCTGAACTTGACAAGGGAGATATATAGGTTGGAGAGGATGGCAGCCAGAGTATGGGATAGAGTGGAGGTGTTTGATACAAAATGGAGGAAATGGTTATGTATCAGTTAAGCACTTATTCAGACTTTGTTCCCTGAAGCTAATCAAATCAATACCTGAACAATGTTAAAATGAGATTTGTCTATTACATGTGATCAATTAGTCCTAGTACTGGGTGAGAGTTTTTAAAGTCCAATGTATAATTATACAAGCTGAACAAATTTATCTATATGACATTACCTGTATATGTACAAATGTCCTCATGCCTAATAAAAACTTTATTTAAAAAAAAAAGGCTATGGGACTGGAGAGGATACACTCAATGGTACTAAGGAACTCAAGGAGGTGTTTGTTGCACCACTGACCGCCCTATTCAACAGCTTAGTGGAAACAGACATGGTTCCAAAGGACTGGAGGAGAACAGATGTTGTCATGCTCCATAAAACCTGCAGCAGGGAGGAGGCTAGCAACTATAGGCTGGCCAGTCTGACTAACCCACACGTGTAAACTCTACAAGCTCACAGACTGGCTGTCCTTCCGAAGGGAGACTCAAGTACCATACTTGCCTCCAAGCCAAAAAAATACTAATGAAACTTGCACCCAAGGGCCTACACCCCTCATCCAGCCAGCCACTCACAGGAGGGCCCCTAGACACCCTACAAACACCTCCCTACTAGTCCCCTACTGTAGGATCTCTTTAGGGCATAGGTCCTTCTATTATTGTACTCCCCTTTGGCTTAACAACCAGCAGCGGCTCTAGCCACAAATGGTTACCAGGGCACAGCCGGGGCACAACAGATGGTAGCCAGGGCACTTATATATTGTTAATATGGGTGAATCTCTGCACCATATGGGGCACCAACTGGGGCACAGCATTTTTTTACCAGGGCACGTGCCCTGGCGGGCCCTGGTGTAGAGCCGCCACTGTTAACAACCTACCTCCCTCAATCTCCCTGGCCACTAGTCTCGGCCAATTCAAAACTGGTATCAAGAACCTCCTTCTTGACTCAGAAGCCTGGGGCTGTTCCCAACATTCCCCTCGGCCGAATACACCCAATGACTAGCCTATCTCCTGACAACTCCCTCAGATCCTACAATCTAGCTGCATATAAACCTCGACTCAGGGCTCTATAAATGACCCCTCGAATCTGTAACCTGTCTCGTCTCACTACAATGACCCAAGGTCCTTTATTATCCTAGCTGTGGTAACCAACTAATGTAAATACATTTTTTCTGTGTGACCAATGTATATTTAAAATGCTTGTGTGTTCTTTGTACTGATGTGGAGCCTTTGCAAAGGAGTCTATGACTCAAAGGATTGTAATTCTGATTCTCATCAAATAAACAAACATCAGTGGTGGGCAAATTAATGGAAAACCTGTGTATCTTGAATCCAATGGGCTACAAAGCCAAAGAAAGCATGGGTTCATGGAGGGAGATCATGCCAGATGAATCTGATTGATTTAGTTGACTGGATGACCATGGAAATATATTGGGGAAGGGGGGGCAGTGGATGTGACCTATCTGGACTTTAGCAAGGCCTTTGACACTGTGCCACACAGTAGACTGATGAAGAAATTGAACAGCCTAGGAATGGGATATGGAGTAATAAATTGGGTAAGAAACTGGATAATGGATAGGCGACAGAGGCTGGTGGTTAACAGCACTCATGCTAATGAAAGGATAATAACCAGCAGAATGCCACAGGGTTTAGTACTGGGACCAGTTCTCTTCTATGTCTTCATAAGTGACATTGCATAAGAACTGGAAGGGAAGGCTTGCCTTTTTGCAGATGTTAGCAAAATCTGTAGTAGGGTGGATACTCAGGAGGGGGTTGTGAGAATGCATTGGGACTTTGGGAATTTCAAGGAGTGGTCAAGGGCATGGCAGCTAGGGTTCAACGCCAAAAAGTGCAAAATCATATACCTAGTGTGTAGGAACCCAGGTGCTGAGTAAAGGATGAAGAGAGGTAGCGACAGTCACTAAGCAGGAGAGGGACCTTGGGGTTATCACATACGATGACCTCAAAGTGGCGGGACAGTGTGACAAAGCAATAGGTAGAGCCAGTGGGATGCTGGGATGCATAAGGAGAGATATCACCAGCAGGAAGAGGGAGGTCGGGTTACCACTGTATTGACTGCTGGTGATACCCCACTTGGAGTATTGTGTCCAGTTTTGGAGGCCACACCTCAGAAAGGACATAGAGAGGGTGGAGGCAGTCCAGAGGAGGGCAACTAAAGTGGGTCAGGGGTTGTATTAAAAGCTTTGTGAGTCGAGACTGAGGGATCTCGACATGTACACCCTGCAACAATGATGAGCAAGAGGAGATGTGATACAGACCTACAAGTACCTTACGGCGTGAACAGCATATAGGAGGGGAGTATCTTTCAAATGAAAAAGAGCACCAGGACCAGAGGTCGTGCAGTAAAGTTGGAAGGGGACATGTTTAAGAGGGATGTGAGGAAGTACTTCTTCACTGAAAGGGTGGTGGACATCTGGAACAGACTGCTAGTGGAAGTGGTGGAGGCAAAAACTGTAGGGGGCTTCAAGTATGCATGGGATAGACATATGTGAATATTAGCAAATAGGCAGGGTGGAGGGAGGGTCACTGGAGCCCAGTTAGGGTCTGCAGAGACAGAGTAGGCAGGGACAATGTGGGCAGACTGGGTGGGCCAAGCAGTTTTCTCTGTCAACAAATTCTCTGTTTCTGTGTTTCTATGTAATAAAAATAGTTTCAGTAATAAAAAACTGGATGTCCTTATATTTTAATTTTGTGGTGATTTAATGTAACTAAGTTCTGCTGATGGAATCTGATAGATTTTGCTGGAAATCATAAAATGTATTTAAATGAGATGGAGGGTTCAGATATGTGCTGGAAGAAGGAAGGATTCTAATTTAGTTGCTGAACTTGCAATTGAGACACCTTGAGCCCTCTGCATAAACTACAGCGTAATCTATACATGCATTATGTGTGATCTATAAATAACATCTAGACTTATATTTATATCAGACTTCTGCTTCTGAAGATATAAATGTTGTAGAAGTCTATATCCTTGGAGAACTCAAAAATACCAGTATGGCACTAATCATTAGTTAGACTGCAGGCTATAGCCTTTTACTAAAGGGTTCACTAGAACAAGGTGAAAAAGCCTGCAGTATCGACTCAGTGCTAGCTGAGTCCAGCTTATGACACCTATTGAAGATTTGTTGGAATATGGTGAAGGTCTTGTCTCATAGATACTGTACATAGAACGTGATGGCAGGTAAAAGCCAAATGTACCATCCAGTCATGCCAGTCCTACCTGACTTCACTTCTTTGACCCTAGTGGCCATTCTGCCCCTTGTCCCAGCCTCCCCCTTCTTACTAAGAGCATGTGCCTGTCCTAGTTTGAACCTGCTCACTGATTTGGCGTTTGCCTGCAAACAAGCAAATTGTGCCCTTTGTATCTTGCCCAATGTCACATATGAATACATTAGAGTACAGGTCCCACTATTGATCGCTGTGCCACTTTGCTTGTGTCCGCCCTGACTCCTGAGAACTCCCCACTTACCACTACGCTTTGTATCCTACTTGTCAGCCAGCTTTCCACCCAAGTTGCTAATCTTTTTCCACCCTGAGGTTCTTGAGTTTTTTAAACCAGTTTCCTGTGGGGGACTGAGTGAAAGGCGTTGCTGAAGTCCAGGTATAGCATATTGTCTGTCCTTTGTCAGTTGTCCTGGTTACCCAGTCAAAGAACTCAAGATTTGTCAGGCAAGACCTCCCCTTGGTGAACCCGTGCTGCCTGGTGTCCCACAGCCCTTGCTCTTCTAGGTTGTCTTCCAGAACTGCTTTGAGGACATCTCCCTCCTTTGAGCCACACTTTTGGAACTGTAAGCCATTGGCATCAGGGCCACTAGGAAACTTTTGCCAGCCAGGATCGCCTACACTGACATACGCTGATGCCGCCTATATAACGTGGGTGGCCTCTTCTCTCCCCCATTCTTTCTTCTGCCATCAGTCACTTGTCAGATCATGCATAGAAACAACACCATCAATTTCTTAGATTCTTTTTTTTATGTTTTTTTTTGTTCCATCATTGTATGCCACCATCAAAGAAACTGCTATTCCAATTCTGTCACTGTGGCTTGAAGATTTATAAAAATGACAATCATTTCAACCTTATTTGCTGTTTGGGCCTAGCCCACAACATACAGGCCTGTGACATCTGCTAGGAATTCAAGCAGGCTACGAGGAGAAGACAACAGAAAGTGCTTGTGACTGTTCTGACTAAGATGGAGAGTGCCTCCCATAAAACTTTAGCCTCTACTCAGGCTTCCTCTTCCAGGTCCCTGGGCACTGGTGCCTGGCCTTCCTCATGACGATGAGTGATGGTGTCATCGCAGTGGTTATCGAAGTCAAAGGACAAGACTTCCAAATCATCATTATCTGAATGGCACCAATCCGAACACAAGGGTAAGGCACCGGGATCTCCCACCCATTTCAGATCACTGTTTAATTTGGAGTTGTCAGACAGTAAGTTGAAGTCTATGGATGCAGCTGTGACTTCGACATCTGTAGGACCCCTGACTGCCCAAGTGATGCCAAAGTGGGGGGGGGGTCTGGTTCTGGCTGTCCCCTAGTGATTTGCAGACTCTATCATTGGTCGCTGTCCAGTTGATGCCAGTCACATCAACCCCTACGCTGGGTGTTCTTGACTTGCAAGAAGTGCTTGCTACAGTGTCTGAATTATTTGAATGCCTGCTGCCTACTTTACTGGTGATGATCACGGCATCATCATCGTTGATAGCTAGTCTGTTGACGCCTTCAGCACCAGACAGTACATTGATGTACGGTCATTCCTCCCATTCTGCCACCGTTGATGCCAATTCTGCCTGTGGGGGCCTCTCTCTCTTATCCAGATGATGAAGAACAGGCATACAATCCTAACTTACTGAATATGGAGAGGGATTTTGATGATAATCAGGGGAACCTGAAATTGCCTTAAGGTATGGGTTCCAGCTCTACTCTTTCCTCTTGCAGTGAGGATACTGTTACATATACTTCAGGTCTCCTCCAGAAAATGCATCTTTCCAGGCCCTTTTAAAACTGATGAAGGAGACCCTAGGGTTTACTGCTTAGGAGGAGGATTTTTCTAAGTGTAATCTGTTGGAGATGCCTACAGTGCCCTCCATTATTGCTCCTATTTTTCTAGCTTGGAGGATACTATCATGGTTGCATGGCATAGGCTCAAAATTCAATCTGCTATCCCTAGGAAGGTGGATAAATAATATCCTGCCCTTACATTTACATGCAAGGCATATTATTCCTCACAACCTGAAATTAATTCAATTGTGATTATGACTGCTCATGCTAGGTCTAAAGATCCAGTCACATGAGCTCCTTGTCCCCTTTTTTTTTAAGAGCACCTTTTATGGTACTCACTTCCCCACCCCAGTAGGATCCTTAGTCCCTTCCCCGGACTTGTAGGCTGCATTAAAAAAAATTTCTAACAGCAGGCTTTAGGAAGTGTTGTCTATCTGGAAGTGTATCTTGGTTCTGTGAAGCCAAGAATCCAATCACTTCCATGTTCCTACTTGGAGCACCACCCCTGTGCTAGCATGTTTTGGGATGTAATAGTCGAGAGAGTGCAGGGGTGTGCTCCATTGACTTCAGTAGGGCTTCTCTTTTAAACACTAATTTCAATATTTTAATGGCCTGATTGGAACTAATCAAGGCCAACACTCAACTATGAAGGCTCTTCAGGCCATTAAAATATTGAAATTAATGTTTACAAGGGAAGCCCTATATAAGTTAATGGAGCATGACCCCGCACTCTCCCAAGTATTACATCATAAAATGTGCTAGTATGGGGGTGGCGCTTCGAAAAGGGACCTGGAAGGGATCAGGCTCTGGGTTCCATGGAGCCAAAATACAGTCCCTTCCCTTTCTAAAGTCTGGTGTTAGAATTTTTCTTTAATGTAGCCAGCAAGTTGGTGGGGCCCTAAGGGTCCTTCTGGGGTGCTGGGGGGACATTTTAGAAAGGGCAAGAAAGGTGCTCTTTAAAATCAATTTTTATTCAGAGAGCTTTCAAGATACAGCAGAATCAGTACAGCTAAAAACACAACAACAAAGCATTTGGTAATGTAACAGTTTGAAGACCAAGTCCAAGCTGGGCTAATGGTACCATAAATGGACATAGAAAGCAACCCGCTAGTGGGCTGAGATACCAGTTATATCTCAAAGTAAATTACCAGATTGGATAAAGTCCATGAGTAGAAACTTTGCATGGTATATTTAGTTTCAGAACAAATGGAAATGGTTTTGTAATGTTAACTGCTGGAAGACTTTAATTCAGTAAAGTGCAATATGTCAACCTTTGATCTTAGCAATCCTTTTTTTTTTAACTGTTCTATGACATAAACTCAGAATTGATATCACTTAGGACCCAATGGCGCCAGATCTCCTTATCCCTCAGCAGGTGTCCTTGCATATTAAAAGTAAGCATTTCCATTCTATAAATGGAATTAACCACCCCAAACCAGATTTGCTTTTTAGGTATGTTACTTGTCAGCCACATACAAGTGATCACCTTTTTTGTGGCTGTGACTAATATCAATAACAATTTAAGGGTTTTCCTCCTAATGTCCTCCTTAGAGATAGCTACAGTGGTAGCCATCACCATTTTCAACAACACTGGATGTTATAGCATATCACAGTGTGCTATCAGGCTGTGAACATGCCGTCTGATGGGGGAGGAGCAAATGCTGACTATTGTAATTCTTTACTTTGACGCTAGGTGTCTTGTGATCCATTGCTCAGTTTGGCATGGTTGCATAGCTACTGGCAATGTGGAGTACACATTTAAGATGCAACACCTAATAACCAATACAACAATAGTGTTTGATAGCACTTGATTTTGTAGTTTGTGTAAGGTTACCCTTGTAACCTTCCTCCTCTCCCCTAGGACCCCTGCATCTAGCTAGAACGCCAAGCCAAAAATCAACAGCTACATTAACTAACATTATCGATAGACAGACAGATAGACAGACAGACAGACAGACAGACAGACAGACAGACAGACAGACAGATAGATAGATAGATAGATAGATAGATAGATAGATAGATAGAATCTTTATTTTTATACAGGCTTAATACATGTCATTAAGGTTTTACAACCTTGTTTTCAAGATAGTTCTGTCAGATCTTCAAAGTCAAACACAGGTTTACATTGCACAGCAACAATTCCACATGATATAAAGTTACATACAATTATATATACAAGTGAAAATAGAAAAAGACTACACACAAAAATTTGGACATGAAAAGGGGAGGGAAAAAGAGGAGAAACATACAATCACATTTCTATACTACACTTTAAAGTGCTATATACTATATTCATTAATATTCTACCTACAAGAACATTTGAATTTATGTAATTCAGTTATCTCTTGGGTAAACATCTCATACGAAGGTGACATTCAGGCTGAATAAGGTAATGCATTCCAAGCATTTACTGCCTGAGATTGCAAAGTTTTTCCACCATATTTATTTTTGGTCCTAGGTAGCATTATTTTGTTTACATGTACTGTTCTCTTTTGATCCTGAAAATAATTTCTGTCCCTATCAAATATTGTTTTAGTTATATAATGCTCAGGATAAAAATGTTGGTATTTATAAATCATTTTTAACCATGTTCTTGTACGATTTATATGTAGAGCCTGCCAATTTAGTGTAGCCAGCATTGTGCAGTGATGTACATTTATTTTACATTTTAAAACATACCTGGCAATTTTTTATTGGATTCTGTCTAATTTGTCCAACAGCTTTTTGTTTGCTGTCTGGTACATTAAATCTCTATATGTCAAAGTTGGAAATATTAGTTGCTCAGCCAGTTTCTTCCTGTCATCCCTATTTTAAAAAGTTGTATGATGTAGGTCACCAAGCTTTTTGTTTACTCTACCAATTGCTAATTTTATATGGTGTTCAAAGATCATATATGTATCAAAAGTAACACCCAAATAACAATAGCTATTTACCAATTCTAGGCACTCATTTTGATTTCCTAGTATCTTAATTTTGTCAGATTTCTTTTTTTGGGCAAAATGCATCAGTTTAGTTTTTTAACTATTCATTTGAAGTCTTGACCTGGTGAACCACTCCCTCAAGCTGTCAAAGTCAGATTGTAACCTTGTTTGGAGATCCTGGATGCTATTTCCGGAACCAACCAGAATGGTATTGTCCACATATAGTCTCACCTGGGAGTACCGTACAGATTTAGGCAAATCGTTACTGAATAGTAGAAATAACAGGGGTCCTAAAATTGACCCCTGTGGTACCCCTTTTCTTACTTGTTTAGGTGTAGACAACTTTTCAGAGACAAATACTTTCTGAGTATATCCCTGCAACTAAGTCTGAAACCAATTCAAAGGTCCATCCACTATCCCCATTACTTGCATTTGATTCAGCAAGAGGAAGTGGTCCACCAGGTCACATGCTTTTGACAAATCTATGTAAATTGCTGCAGTCTTCAGTCCGGAATCCAAGGAAGAACAGAGTAGGTTATTAAATTCTAATAAAGCTGATGTAGAATAACCTTTTCTGAATCAGGACTGGTGAGGCGTCAATATACTGTGTTTGTCCAAATGTTCTAGTAACTGGTTGTGAACATGTCTCTCTAAAAATTTTGACAAAATAGGCAATAAAGCTATTGGTCATAGTTATTCAATTCAAAATTATCTCCTCCTTTGAATATTGGAACTGTCTTGCTATTTTTCCAAGTCTGGGGAAAGTAACCCAATTTCAGGCTCCAATTAAACAAGTAAGTGACAATAGGCACTATATGATATGTTGCCATCCTAAGACATTTTCCATCTATATTGTCCAAACCTACTGATTTGTGAATATTTATATTTTTTAATCCTTTGCAAACCTCTGATATTTTAAGTATATATTTTAAATTTAAACAATGGCAAAGTATTTTGTTGATTTTGGATTCCTTCCTTTTATCCTTGGTTCTTTGTATTGTTCCCTATATTGCATCCTGGGAGATCAACAAAATATTGATTTAAGGCGTCAGCTACTTCTTTTGGTTCCTCTATCATTTTGTCTCCAACTTTTACATTCAGTTTCCTCGTTGTGTCATTTCCTCCTGGGTTTAACAAATAATTTATAGTTTGCCAAAATTTTTGTGGATCTTTATTGCACTCCATTTGTTTCTTATAATACAAAGATTTGGCTTTCTTGATTAGTTTTGTACACTCATTTCTCTTCCTTTTAAAAGACTCCCAGTCACTATGTTGCTTAGTTTTTTTAGCCTTCTTCCAAATTCTGTTCTTGATTTTAATTTGTTTTAACATTTTCTCATTTATCCATGGTAACCTGGCTACTTTACTTTTTTGTTTACATTGTGGGGCATGGGTATCACAGGTGTTTCTAAAAGTCTCAACAAAATAATCAAGTGATTGGTCTAGGTCAGGTATTAATGGACATCATTCCCACCATTCTGTGCTAACACTCTGTATAAATCTGTCCTCAGAGAATCTTCTCATATGTCTGGTCCAGGTATAATTTGAGTAGTCAGATAATGTCTGAACTTGAGTCATGGATAAGTTTATCCAAATCGGGTTGTGGTTTCCCAAATAAGGAAGGAGAATTCCTGTATTTTCAACTTCAATTTGAGATGATACAAACATCAAGTCTAGCACAGCTCCTTGTATTGTTATTTTAGTAAGTCTTGTGAGCTCCTCAATGTGCTGGGTTACTCCAAGTATTGAGACAACTTCTTCTAATTGCTTCCCCCTTGGTTCAAACCAGTTCCAATTTAAATCCCCCATCAGGACTACCAATTTATCCCCTATATAGTCATGTATTTTGTTTATAATCTTATCAATTGACTCCAGACTATTCTTAGGTGGGGAGTACATTATCACAATAACCATTTTTAACTTTCTAATCTAACAGTCAAGTATTCAATGTTATATTCACTCCCCTTAAGTATCAGAATTGCCTGACCTAAGTTGTGCTTTACATATAACATTACCCTTCCCCCATGTTTTGTCCTATCAGATCTCATTATTTGATATCCTGGGAGGCTAAATTCATTATCCCCAATTTTTTCATTTAACCATGACTCAGTTAAGCCAGGTATATCTGGATTTTGTTCTGTTACCATTAAATTTAATCAATCCTTTTTGTGTCCCACATTCCGTGCATTATCATGCATTATTTTGATGTTAGGTTGAGTTGGGCCAGGATTCAATTCTATATCTCCCCATTATAAGTAGAGACATATAACAAATTCCATCTAATTCCTGTGTAACTTAATGCAAATAATATGGGTTTTGTACTCTTGTTTTACCATGCAACCTGTATTCCTTCCATATATTTGTAACCCCATTTCTTCTTCTGGCACAAATTTCAAACCCCTGCCCCTTCAGATTAATATTCAGCCAATGTACTCTCTTTTATTTTGCCCTTTCTGTTTCTATAACATGCAAACTTACCAGGATAAACAAGAGCACAAAAAAAAAATCACCTTAAATAAATGCATTTCTAAACCCCAAAGATTTATTATTTCCTAAACCTTTACACAATTACATTTCAAGCTAAGCAATATTATTCTTGATTAACTAGCTCATTAAAACTATCCAGACATTCAGTTGAAGCTCATAAATATACCTCAATAGTGTCAAACTGATGTTTCTAAAAAAACTCAGGTACTCGTTAACTTCCAAGGAAGCTATATACCTTTAGCAATTTAAAATTACTACAAGTAAATTCTTTGTAGCTGTATTGCAGAGTTCTTTTCTCCATGGAGTGGTGAAGCCACTCACGCTAGCACTAAGGCTTTGTAGTGGGTAGCCCACCTCCTGGAAGGTCCTAAAATGGGTTGCTGACTTGCTGCCAAGTCCCCTCTCTCCTGGTGCAACCTAATATTTCAATTCAGCAAACTGCTCCAGCAAACAGCAGACAATGTTCTTTCTGGCAGCACCTAATCAGGTACAGTCACTTTGCAGTATGGTATAGCAAATAGAGTGAGTTACTTGCAGAAGTCCCAATACTGCTGCAGGTGTTCTGCTACATCTTCCTTGCTGTTTCAGAATGCACGCTGTGTGGGGCTTTGTAGTGGGTAGCCCCACCTCCTGGGAGGTTCCATCCCTGTTGCTGCTACTGCTGTATTTCTACCTTCCCCCTTTGTATGGCTGCATAGCGGAGCTAGGCATGACATCTTGCTATTACACAGAGAGAGAGAGAAGGGAGCTCCACTGGGTTCCAAATGAAATACTAAATTTTGGAGTTGAAGCACAATCACTCCACTACTTGAAGCACTCCGCTGTTTCCATTCAGTACTGACCCCACCACCACCACTACTGGATCTACATTCTGATTAACTGAAAATAATGAGTGATGCATAATAGCTTTCACATCATCCAGTTCCCCAGTATCAGCTACTCTACGGTAAAGGCCAGAGGTCTGCGTAGTCAATACATCCTGCTGGGAACTCATCATAAACATTAAACTCTTGATCACCATTGCTTTAAAACCCTGATTGTGATAGTAGACTTTAAGATTTATTTAATAATTTTATGATCAGCCAGCACCAAGGGAACTGGCACATCGGATAGGGTTCACTGTTCAGTCTGCCACAGAGTTGGGATTGGGTGCAACTCTCTTGTGCTCCCTCCCACCGGCGTCCTAAAGCACCCATACCTAACAGTGATCTGATCTGCAATCTAGCAGTGAAAGCTCAAAACTCCCTACTTACCTGTATTCCGCAGATGAGGAAAATCTTTAGTGAGCAGGATGCAGGGTTCACTTTGTTGTCACTCATTTCCTTTCCCAACGCGGTAAACCAAACTCAACCACTGTGCACCATAAACCTCGAGGCTAATAAAAGAAGCAGTGCTTCCATTTTATCAGTTACAGCAGAAACTTAGCTGTCCACACCTGATGTGTCTTCTTCACATTCCAGCACTAGCCTGCCCGACAGCAAGCCTTACACAGGCCCCTTTAAAGACAAAAAGTAAGATGGAAAAGTAGAAGAAACTGCTGTAACTTGCACTTAGGCATTGCTGCTTTTTACCGATTTCTGTTTTCACTTCATGCGGAGCTCAAGTTCTACAGTTTTTAACTTTCTGAGTGTTTTTTCATTCTGATGCAGACACTGCAGAGTGGTCAGAAATGCAAGTAACTTTTTTTCTTAACAACATGCTTTACCTGAGGGAGACATGGCATGAGATGGAAGAGACCAATTTCAGCTTTACATTTCTGTAAATGATTCAGCAGACACTTCAATTGCAGAATGCACCAGAAATCTAGGACTAGCTCTTGTTCTTTTTTTTTACAGCATTTTTTTTTAATTATTGTATTTTTAACACCCATTGGAACTGGCAGACAGCTCTGGCCCTCTCTCAGAGAGCTCATCTTTAGAGCCTGGCCACCCCAATCCAGCTCTTCCCCAGAGATCCCTGCTCCCCCCATTGCAGGGCTAGTGGGAGGAGTGCCAGTTCCCCACTCAGAATCCAGAAGCTGGGTTAAGCGGGAACCAGGGACATGGCCAGGCCATCATGCAGCCTGCCAGTTCCATTTTCTGGTTTTCTCCCCACCCCCTCCCCCTTGTGGTGTGAGTGTACATGTGTGGAGGCATGCACATGCCACATACATGCACTCCTGTGCCTCCCTGGCTCAGGTGCTGCCCTCCTGCCTCCACTAAGGGGCAGCCAAGGAGTGGGATGACAACCCTCCTCTCCCTGGGAGATGAGAGCCATCCATCAGATGCTCAGTCCTCTCCCTCCCCTGCCAACTGCCAGCAACCTGCAGTCGCCTCTGACCCCAGGTCAACAGCATGGCGCAAGGTGTGGCAACCAGTGCCTCAACCCTCAGTGTCACCAGGCCTGCTTTACAGTATTTTTAAATGAGACATCTCTCTCTCTCTCTCTCTCTCTCTCTAGTACTGTGGTTTTGTTACATCAAGGGATCTCTCTGGGCTACTTAGGATTATTTTAATGAAGAAGGACCCAGTGTGTGATAAGCAGGGGTTAGGAAGCACTTCAGCAATCTAGTTGTCTTTGCTAGTAAAGGTGAGAAGAGATGCTGAACACCTGCCAGTGGAGGTAACTATAATTTCAAAGGGCAGGAAGAAGAGATGTTAAATTTGTTTAACTTTTAGAGGAGCAGAGGAGTGAGAGCAATTCAGGCAGCAATCACAAATGTGACACCTGTATTTACCGGAGTTTACCCTGCTGCATGTTTTTCTGAGTGCTGTTTTACCTTTCCTTTTTTTTTTTGAGATCGTAGGTCAGGGGATCACTCAGGGCTACACTTGAGCCAGCAGTTCAATTTCAGGGGCAGATTTTGAGGGATGGAATTAGCAGCTTTGATCTATGGGTTCTTTCATTGTCGGTCCTCCCATGCACAGAAAGGTCATTTACACCAGACCACTCAGGGCTATGCTACCAAACATAAAGTACAATACACTCAAGCATTCTTTCTTTTAAATGAGACAACTCTCTCTCTCTCTCTCTCTCTACTGTGGCTCTCTTACATCAAGGGATCTCTCAGGGCTATCTAGGATTATTTTAATGAAGTGGTACCTACTGTGTGATAAGCAGGGGCTGGAAAGCAGTCCAACAATCCTTCTTCTTTCTAGTACCTGGCCCCCCTCTGTCTTTGCCCTGCCAGCTTTCTCCCCTCATTCCTGATCCTTAAGCTATGAGACCATTCTCTCCCACCACGACCCATCAGACTTCCCCATTGTACCTGAATGTGACATTGATCAGATGATGAAGAGGTGTTAAAATGCTGTGGTGTGCCTGAATCAATCATCTTCTGACTTGCTGATGCTACAAGGTACATGTTCAGTCTGAGAGTGGAACCAGAGAGTAAAAAGAAAAAAAAGGTAAAATGTGTTTTTGCTCCTAATGAGTTAAAGTTTTTAAATCAGTTTTAAACTCTGCCTTAGTGTGATCTGCTGCGCTGTTCTTCTGCACCAATAGAGAAAGTCAATAAAAGAAAGCACAAGTAAATAAACATGCTGTGCTGGCATCTCAGCTTTTACACTGCTCGGGTCACTAACTGCAAGCTTCTTGTTTACAACTAAGTGGGCTGAAGCACTGAACAGCTAAATGAATTATGGTCTTATGTCTCCTGGTTCCCAGCCTGTGATCTATCTGCTAGACCATACTGCCACTTGTAATTCAGAAATGCAGCATGAAGATCTGAGACCAAAGGGGAATGCAGGAGTGAGGCAGAGAGTGAGAGAGATGTTTTTTTTATTGACATTGAAGCACTTTTTTTGGACCTGCTGTCCTCACAAAATGTCTCCCTATTATGTGTCTATTGAGTCAGCCCTGATAAATACTGACTCCTGGTAAGGTTAATAATGAAAAGTTCAATACTTCTTTTTGCTTCTGCTGAATTTCTCCCTTTCTGCATTTCAGAAATACAGTATTTGTCAGTGGGAATATTCTGAATCAATTTTCCCACCATCCCTCAAGGTAGCTGTTATAGAAGCATCTCCTACCAGTTTCCACTTCCAAGTAGCTCCACCACAAAGATGAGAGACACAAAGTCACATGGTCTCTAGTCTGATGGACTGACAAGCCCAATCTGTAAAGTCAGGGGTGAGTTTCTCCAGTATAGCCTGCTTCCAGTCAGCTGTATTAGGAAAGGGTAAACAATACAACTTCAAACCAAGTTTTCTGTCTGGTATCCCCAGTATGTGCTCCTTCTTCTGCTATGCACGTTGCCAAACTGATGTGTACTCCTTAAATCCCTGGCATTTGTGGGAAACATCTGACCATGTCTTTGGCTGTAACTGTATAAGCAACATGCACTGTACCTGAGGGCAAGTAGCTCAAAGTGTGGGTGGGTCAAGTAGCCACCTTCATACTAATGAAGGTGGTAACATCACTTTGCGGCCATCTTGAAAGGGCTGCATGGATTTCATGCAGACTTCCTCCCAGTAAACCTCCTCACCTCCATGATACCCCCAGAGCAGAAGGACACCTTACTCTTCTCATGTGGCTGGGTCTCCCAGGTGGAGATGTGGAGGGATGTGGCCATGACACCAAGCCGGCCACCCTTTCTCTCTCTTTGAGCCTCCTCAGCCTTCCTGATGCCATTGATAACATCACATAACACACAGCAACCTGTTACAGAAATGACTTACTTCTGCTGCATAGGTTTAGGTCCAGAGCCCTCGCCACAGAACTTGGAATGCAATTGTGAATCAAATATCAGGTTCATGCATAGCAGCCATTTTGGCTCTGACAAGAATTTGCTAAGTCATGGTATGTCAAGCCATTATTATCTTCTGAACCAGTGTGTGTTCACAAAATAACCAAGAAGTCAGATTCCTTTAAACACTATTATTTTCAAACAACTAAACATTATTGTACAAGTTACTGTATTGAGCTGTATAGCATACTGATGTGCAACCAAAATATTTCAGTATACAGTATGGAACCAAACCAAAATGAAGGACTTACAAATACTCTGATTTTTTTGGGTGAAAACTGCAGGGGATAATAGAATATTATACAGGTTAGCACAACACCTTTTTTTTTTACATTGACAAGTTTGCAGTGCAAATATAAATATTTTGAAGGCAGTAATATGCAAACTCACATTTCAGGAGATAAGAGCAAAAATAAAAACACACAAATACCCTGCTTTTTGTTATTTATACAGGACAGTACAATGTGCAATGCAAAAACAAATATTTGGAAGGCAGTAATATGAAAACACTCATTGCGTGTCCAGTAGGTGCAATACTATATCAGAGGGTGTGTGTTCTTTACCTTTCCACATCATTCTCAGCTGTTTATTTATTCTGTCCCTTATTTTCGCTAGAATTGGTGGTCTTAAATCAGAGTGCCATCTGACATGGGTTAGGATAACATTTATCAGGTTCCTGGGCAGCCCTTTTTTGCCCCTTGTACAATTATAATTTCCTTTATTTACCCATTGCACATGTATGTTGTATGGCACAAGGCTGCAAAATGTTCTGTTTTATTTGTGCTCTAGTACCTCAGATTCCTTTCTTTTTCACTTGTGAGTGGCACAGTGTCCCCATCCAGGAGAATGTTCATTCTATCCATGGTGTGCCCATGGCCTGCTCTCAGTGGTCCATACACTGCAGACACAGGTACCTGTTCCTTAATCACTATAGATACCTCTTCATCTGCCATTTCTTCCATCATTGTGTCAGTGTCTTGAACTGAGTCTCGCATTTCCTTCTCCTTTATATTGTTATCTTTGAAAAGACTAGCTGTACTGTTTCTCTCCAGTGGTGTTGATGTTCATGGTATTGACATTTGCTGCTGCATCTCCCTCATTCTCCTTTTCAGATCATTAATCATTGCCTGCAGATGGAGTTGCCCTGCCTTTAGATGTTCCATTGTATCTCTCATCTGTTGGTGTCCCTACTTCCATTATTTTATGTTCTTTCATATAAAATGTTCAAATTTGGTTCTCTCTCTCCCACTCTGTTCAGTGTTCTAGCTGTTTTGACATCAACCCCTGTTGCTTGCTGCTCTGTAGCTGCCCTTTTCCCTTTTGTGTCTTCTGCCTGCTGTTCAGGTGCTTCCTTGTCCTGTACATGGGCCTCCTGTTTGGATGTTTCCCAGTCCTCTGGATGGATCTGCTGCTCAAGTGCTTCCTTCTCTGTGGGATGTGCCCATGGAGGGGCCACGGTTCACACAGGAGTGATCTACAGACCTCCAGCACAGGGGGGAGAGGTGGATAAAGATATGATGGAAATAATCCAAAGGATGGCATGCAAAGGGAAGGTGTTGCTGGAAGGTGACTTTAATCTACTGGACATGGATTGGAGCCTATCAGCTGCGGCAACATTCAGAAGTAGTGACATCCAGGACTCCCTGCAGGGGGCATTCCTCAGGCAACTAGTTAAGGAACCCATTCATGGGGGGCAATACTGGACCTCGTACTGGCAAACAGAACAGTGTTGCTGACGTTGCAGTGGGTGGCCACCTGGGGACCAGTGATCACCATACAGTACAGCTCAATATAAGTACTGGGTCAGAATCAGGCTGCACTAAGATGAGGGTCCAGGACTTCAGGAGGGTGGATTTTAAGAAAATGGAGAATGCCTCAGGGACACCCTAGCAGGGATAGGGAAACTGGACTGCTGTGGTTTTCTAGAGAAGTATCAGAGAAAGTAAAGGCAAAAATACTAGCATTTTGAAGGTACGAGAGGATACAGAAGGAGTGAGATAGGGAGAGTTACCAAGAGAAATTAAGAGAGGTAGGGAGAGCAGTTAGGAGTGCAAAGGCACAAATGGAGAAGAATATTGCCCAGTCAGTAAAAAATGGGATAAAACATTCTTTAGATCTATATGCAAGAAGAGAAATACCAAAGGAGGGATAATAAGGCTAAAAGGGGAAGGAGGGGTTTGTGAGGAAGAGGACCAAAAAGAAGCAGACATATCAAACAATTACTTTTGTTCAGTATTTATGGAGGAAGGGGTAGGTGAAAGGCCAAAGATAAGAGAGAAAGACATTAAAGGAAGGGAAGTGGACACTAGTTCTTTTACAGAGGAGAGAGTCCTCAAGGAACTAACACAATTAAAAGTAGACAAGGCAATGGAACCTGATGGGGTGCATCCTAGGATACTGAGGGAGCTCAAGGAGGTGCTGGCTGCATCTCTGACAGCTTTGTTCAACCTATCACTAGAAACAGGGGAGGTTCAGGGGGAGTGGAGGAGGGCAGATGTGGTCCCACAAAAGTGGAAATAGGGAGGAGGCAGGAAATTACAGACCTGTCAGCCTGAGTTTACTAGAGGGTAAAGTAATGGAATCGCTACTAAAGAAAAGGATTGGGGAATACCTTGTTATCAGTGGATTATAGGATCTGAGGCAACATGGTTTCACAGGGGGGAGGTCTTGCCAAATAAACCTGATCGAGTTCTTTGATTAAGTGACCAGGGAAGTGGATCAGGGAAGAGTGGAAGATGTGGCCTACCAGGATTTCAATTCAAAAATGGGAGTTCACGCTCATCCTAGTGCAACAGGGTGTAGCAGGGTGGCTAACCCAAGTCAGCTAACAAAAATCCAAATGATACACACTCATACCGAAAATAAAGCAGCAGCACCACTGCCAACAATTTAATTTGAAGGAATTTATTCCTAATAGTGGTTGCGGTTTAAAGTCACTGCTGTGAGGTACATAACCCTAGTGCCTCACCTCTCTGTGAGGCTTCAAAGGGGGCAACACACAAGTGCAGAAATCAGTATTTAAGGTGTACAGACATATGACATCACTGTCTATACAGACTTTTAATTGGTTGTCAGCATTTTTAAAAATCAAGCTCAATAGAAGGTGCATTTGTAAAACATAAAGGACAGTGATATCATGAAGTATCAAAAAATAATCCACACGACAGTGTGTATTCACATGGATCACTGTGCTGGTTCAATATTCGGTAGAGCAGAGGGAGCTCCTATTCTTTATTTGTTAATTTCATTATTATATATATATATATATATATATATATATATATATATATACATATCACATTTGCTAGTGACTTAGATTATTTATTTAGCTCCTTATTTCTTTATTCATATTAAACCAGAAACTCCCTTGGGGTGAAGTCGGTTTTCAAAGTGGAGGCAAAATGGTATAAATTAACTTCATAATAAAGATAATCAAAAATTGGAGTGTCTCAAATATACTTAGAAAATGTATCAGGGAAGAGCAGTTGATGTGGCCTACCTGGATTTCAGTAAGGCCTTCAACACTGTTCCACATAGAAGACTGGTGAGCAAGCTGGGCAACCTAGGAGGGGTCCAAAAGTAGTAAAATGAGTAAGAAGTTGGCAGAAGCAATAGGAGTCAGAGGGTGGTAATAAATGGGGTCCACTCTGGAGAAGGCAAGGTGACCAGCGGGGTGCCACAGCGGTCAGCATTAGGCCCAGTCCTCTTCAGTGTCTTTATTAGCAACATTGCAGAAGGGCTAGAAGGGAAAGTATGCCTATTTGGGGACGACACAAAAATCTGCAACAGAGTAGACACAACAGGGGGGTGGAAAGAATGAGGGATGATCTGTAAAAGCTGGAAGAATGGTCAAGGGAATGGCAGCTGGGTTTTATGCAAAAAAGTGCAAAATCATGCACTTGGGGCAGAAGAAACCCTGGGGCATTACACCAATTGAGCACAGAGGTATTAGCAACCACAAAACAGGAAAGGGACCTGGGGTAATAATTTCTGATGATCTGAAGGTAGTCACACAGTGTGATAAGGCTATGGAGAGGGTTAACAGGATGCTTGGATGCATAGGGAGGGGCATCACCAGCAGAAAGAGGGAGGTAGTGTAACCCCCTTGTCACCCAGGGTTACTAGAATCCCACTTAGGACTAGTGGCAAGCAGGAAAAGGCAACTTGTGAGACACCAGTTAAATGGGTTTCACACTGTCTCACTCTGTCCACAATCTCAACTGAGCTGGAGGGATGACATCACCATAGAATTCTTGCAGCAGCATAAGCCAAATTGGAAAGCTGCAACAGAGGGTTAGTTTTAGAACGTTGGGGAATTCATAGGAGTCTTGAGCCAGAGTTTAGAGTGGGAGCAGAGAGGAGGAGGAGGTGTGCTGCAGTTGGCAGCTTCTCAGAGCCTAGCTCTGCTATAGAGCTACACCAGAAAGTGGGTAGTGTGTTCTCACCCTGGAGAAGAACACAGAAGAGACTGAAAGAAGTGGTAGAGACCGTTCCCTGAATTGTTCCAGTGCCCCATCCCTAGAGGGATGTGGGGGGAAATCTAGCATTTCAGGGGCAACCCCCAGCCCTGCTTGGATAGGGAAAAGCTGCCTGAAAGAGAAGTTGTACGGAGAGTACCAGAGAATTTGTTGTTTTCCTTTGAAAAGAAGCCCTGGGGCACCTGCATACCACGGTGAGTCTGTTCTGAAATAGAGCCTATGTTCACCAAGACAGAGTTGTATAAAAGTATCTGCCTACTGTGGGGTCAGGAGAAGACTAGCCAAGTACAGTGCTTTTAAATTTGTGTATGGCTTGGAAGCATCTGAGACAGTGGGGGTTCCAAAGAATGGACATAGCCACTTACAGTGCTTTTTGAGTCAGGACACCACCTAAATACAGTGTAGAATGTTAAATGTGTCATACATTTGGAGATAGCATCTATAACCAGCAGTTTCGAAGAAACGTGTAGTTCCAAATGAATGGCCGGGTATGGATTTGGGTACAAGAGGTGGAAGATCCCCATTTGGAGTAACCAGGTTTACCTCTATGGGTTCAGTTTGGACACCTATAGCTTTCTCCCAGGCACTTGGCCAGTGTCTGCAGAAAGTACCTAGACGTGGGATTGAGGATGAGTTTTCCCTTTAGAGCTAGAAAGTGCTCATGGGTGGTTTAGAGAGCCACCATTAAACTCCATGCCATATGGAAAAGTGTCCAAGTACTGGCCGGGGTACCATGTCAAGGAATCAAAGTAGAAGAGTACCAGTTTGGGCCGTGTGAGCCCAGTTATGTTCAGAACCTGAGGGTTTTGTGTAGTAAGGAAGATGTGTTCTGACCTCTGTAAATCTGCATTGCCAGTGAGTGTATTTGTTATTCCTGTGTTGATGTAAATAAAAACCACACTCTGGAATCCCATTCCTGGTTTGGACATTTTCAGTTATTGCATCCTGTGTCCGGAGTTACTTGGGCACCACTGACCAGAAGTACAAACCTAGCCATGATGCTGAGCAAATGTTTTCTCCCCAAACCTAGGCCAGCCTTGTACTGGTTGCAAAATGAGGCATGCCACATAGATTACAGTAGTATTACCCCTGTATAAATTACTGGTAAGACCCCACCTCAAGTACTGTGTTCAGTTCTGGAGGCCCCACCTTCAGAAGGACATAGGGTGGCGGCAGTAGGAAGGAGGGTTACCAAAATGGTGCAGGGCCTACATCAAAAATCCTATGACAAAAGACTCAAGGAACTAAATATGTACTCTCTACAGGAAAGGAGGGAAAGAGGGGATATGATAGACATGTTCAAATACCTCACAGATATTAATAAGGTACAGGAAGGAAGCATTTTCCATAGAAAAGTATGCTGCAAGACAAGGGATCACACTATGAAGCTGGGAGGGTGGCTCAGAGGAGTTGTGAGGAAATACTTCTTCATGGAGAGGGTGGTGAATGCCTGGAACAGCCTCCAAGCAGAGGTGGTGGATGCTAAGACAGTAACAGGATTCAAGCATGCATGGAATAGACACAAGGGGACCTTAGAAGTAAGGCAAGGAGGGGAGAAGACCGAAGATTGAGTAGGGTCTATGGTGACACAGTATGTAGGGAACATCGGTCAGACTAGGTGGGCCAAGATGTCCTTATCTGCCAACAACTTCTGTGTTTCTGTGTTTTGGTGCTGCCCTATCCTCTGGTTATGCCTCCTCTTGTTCAGAAGCAGGAAGAAGGTGGCTCAGGATTCTCACTGACAGAGCCAAGCTGACAGAAGCACTGCAGGAACAAAATAGAGTAAGCTTAGCCCTTAAAAAAGCATCAGTGTGATGTGAAATGTTGACTGTTTATGAGGAGGTGCTACTTGTTTTTAGATATTGCAATAAAATGCTTTTTTTAATCATTTCCTGACATAGGATGACTGGTGTGTCCTTGATGTGGAGCTGAACTTTCTCTATTTTGTTCCTGCAGTGTCTCCTCTTGTGCCTCGGATGCTGACATGAAGTTTTCTTCCCTCTCTTTACAAAAGGAGGGATTATTATCCCTGGCAATGATATCACACTGCTTGGAACACAGAAATGCAGTTTGACTCAAAATACTTAAAACAGAATATTGCCTGCGAACTACAGTTATCGGGCCAGATATTCAAAAGGGTTGCGCCATGTGCAATAGGGTTGCACTAGCGCAAGTCCGAAAATGCGCCATTCTGCGATATTCAGCGGGAGGCAGTTGCGCTACCGAAAACAAGCTGAGCAACAGCGCAATGCAAATGAAGGCATGCGCAACCGAAGGGGGTGGAACCATGCATAAAGAGCGCACTGCGATATTGAAAGGCTTGCACACTGCGCAACAGCGGATCAGCCGGAAGGTGTGCCACGGCGGAAATGAGCCAAAATAAAAAGGCTCAAGGAAGAGGTGCAAGAACGCTACAGGGAAGCCACATGAGGCAGGGAGAGAGACAAGGCAAGAGGGACAAAGAGGGCAGGCCAGGGAGATCCCAGGAAAAATAGGGGCAAGGGAAGGTGTGTGGGGCCACAGACTGCAGAGGCCAGTAGGTGTACCTGGTGCAGTGGAGGTAGCAGTCAGGACAGTGGGGGAACAGAGCAACAACAGCCGGGGGGGGGGAACACAAGCCAGGGACATGGACAGTGCCAGCTTCCACATGGAAGCTGTAATGAGGGGGGTGAGAAGGCATGCTGCAGGGGGATATGGCCGTGGAAGGGCCCGTCGGTGGTACGCCCCCAGCAGGCAGTACCGTGCCCGCATCAGCTTTGAGCTGTACACGGATGTTGAGATTGTGGGCCGGTACCACCTGAACAGGGCAATACTGAGGCGGCTCTGTGAGCTGTGCAGTGATGTGATGCAGGCACCCTCACGACGGAGTCACGCTCTGTCAGTGGAGACAAAGGTAACAGCCTGCATGTGCCTGCTCACCACCGGGTACCTTCCAGAGGCCAACAGGGATACCACAGGCATAACACAGTCGGCCACATCACGCATCCTCACCCAATTCCTCAGCGCGCTGCTGCCACATGCTGCGGAGGACATCCATTTCCCCAGCAACGCGGCAGAGCGTACAGCAAACATGCAGGAGTTCCACAGGGTAGCACGTATGCCTGGCGTGCTAGGGGCAATAGACTGCACCCATGTGGCTATTCGCATGCCACCTGGCCCCAATGGGGCCGCATACCGAAACCGGAAGGGGTTCACCAGTGTCAACTGCCAGGTGGTGTGTGATGCCAGTGGGCGCATCATCAATGTCTGTGCCACACACCCTGGCGGAGCACATGATGCCTTCATATGGTACCAATCTGCACTGTGCCAGTGATTCGAGAGTGGGGACATCCCCACAGGACATATAGTGGGTGAGTATGTATGTAGAACTGACAAATCGTGGGCAAGAGGGGGTAAGCCAGAGGTGCCATGGTAGTGGCACACAGGGCTATGGGCAATATGGACCTGAAAATGATACTTATCTCCACTATCTCCACACAGGTGACAGCGGATACCCACTCCGTCCCTGGCTGCTCACACCCTACCGGCGCCCCATGACCCCATTGCAGCAACACTATAATGAGGCACATGCTGCCACATGCAACATCATCGAGCGGGTGTTTGGGATGCTTAAGGCATGCTTCCGATGCCTAGACACCTCCGGCGGTGCCCTACAGTACAGACCTTCAAAGGCCTGTGGGATATTCCTGGTCTGTTGTATCCTGCACAACATGGCCAAAGACTGTGGGTAGCCGTACAGGTCAAGGAGGGGGACAGCGATGGAGACGCCAGTGATGCCGGTGATGATGGGGATGAGCAGCCCCCCCATGGACGGCGGGACCCCCGAATGATCCGGCAGGCCCAGCTGCACCGGGACACCATCACAGAGGAGCATTTCGCATGACACAGGTAAGTCATGGGGCCATGTGCAACCAACACTGTCTAGGCACAACCCACAGGCACACAGGGTAACACACCAGGGGTGCATGATGGCAAGGGGAGTGGAAGGGTCCATGCGCACAAACACACCATCAGGGAGGGGTGAATAGTTACATGCCATATGGACACACACACACACACACACCAGGCACAAACCATACATGGGCAGGTGCACAGCAGAGTAGGAACAGACATGTGAAACACACAGATCCATGGACCACCCCCACCACCTGGACTGTCCAAGTATGTGTGTCAGATGCTGGGCACCCTTGCACCTTGGTGTACAGTACAATGCAGGCATCATCATGCACACGCACTAGTGGACAGCAGTCAGGTGGGTGTGCAGGTGGTCCGTGTGTCGGAGTGCTGGGCAGGGCACCCACCAGTGCACTGCCCACCATGACACACATTGCACACAGGGCAGCACCAGACAGGGCCCGCACTGGGAGACAGGTCAGTCAGGTGGCACAGTGCCACGGCCACCTCGGATGCATGGGCGGCCCCGCCATGACCCAGCAGCACTGGCAGACTGAGCAAGGGCCACATGGGGTGGCACTGATGTACCACCAGGGGTCCCACTGCGCGAGCATGACCTTGTCCGCAGAGGGGTCTGCAGCATGCCAAACATACCTGCACCAGGGGTGCTCAGGATGCCCACAGCGGAACCCGGCATCGACAGGCTGGGTGTCGCATGATGCCTGGAACGGAGAGTGGAGACCGTACTGCGTGGGGTGCGCAGTACAGGGGCACCTGACTGTGTGCCCAATGTGGCCATGACAGCGACCAATGCCTGGGTCTGCCTGTCAATGGTGGCGGTCACATCCATCCGCATCTGGACCATCTCTGCATGGATAAATGCAGTGTCCCTGCTGTGCCACTCCACAGCCACACACAGTGCCTCCACGGACATTGCAACACGCATCTGCTGCTGTACTGATGCCCGCAGCAGGCGGGTGTGCTCGCCTAACGGGTAGTCTGCCTCTTCGGCAACCTGTCCCTCAGGGTATGGAAGGGCCTGATGCTCAACACCCCTTGAGGGTGGGCGCTGTTCACCAGGACTAGGTATGGGCAAGTCAACAGGCGGTGTGCATGTGCCACTGCTGAACCCTGTACCCCCAGACCCGGTGGGTGACTGCCGCTGCTGCCCCTCCAACTGCTGTGCCCCAGGGACCAGTCGTTCCACAGCTGTGTCCGCAACAGTGCCAGAGACCTGCACAGCCATTGGTGCTGCCCCACCGGTGCCACCAGGCACTGCCTGGGACTGTGATGACGTGCTGGCACACATGTTGGAACCAGCTAGGCCCAGGGGCACGTGCCATCCTGCTGTGTGTCCGCAATGAGACACACACGTGTCACTTCCCATTGTGGTCCTTGCATCATCAATGGTGCAGGTTCATGCAGCAGCCAGAGGCACAGCATGCTGGCATGCTTGCATGCCAGACTGCTGTGACACAGGATGGGCACCCCCCACATCTGACTCACCGACTTCGGAGATGGCAGCCAGGCGTGCACACTGGTGCAATGCATGCCAGCTGGCAGCAGAGATGGATGGACCCTCGTCCAACTCTGGCTGGATGTCCACACTGCATGGTCCCACCACCACTGTTCCCCGCAGACGCACAGGATCTGTAACAGAAAGTGAGAACATGTTAGTGCATGGGATCAACCCCCCCAACACCATGTCATACCGTGCAGTGATGGGCTTCCACCTGTCTGGAAGCCACCTCCTGGAATGCCCTCGATTGCACTCTGCTGCATGGATGCAGCCGGATGGTCCTCTGCCGGGGTCAGCTGCGCCACCTCTGGCTGGCCCGCGCCTGTTGCAGCGTGTGCCACCCTGAGGGCTGCCACCTTCTCTTTCACCCGTCTCCTGTTGGTCCCAATCTTTTTCTTACATTCCTGCACGGAGTGCTGGTGGCTTCCGTGCAGGTTTACGACATGAGCTACCCCCTCCCATGCAGCTGCATGGGCCTGAGGGGTGCCCCGCCGTCCACTAAGTAGTGGCTCCTCATCCAGGTAGGCCTGGAAGAGTGCCTCTGTCTCGGACTTCATGAAGTTGGGCCTCCTCCTTCGCCCACCATCATACTCCTCACCCAGTCCTTGCTCGGCCATGTTGGTCTGAATGGGTGGAAGTGGACACCTGTCACTGTGCAGTATACAGCATTATCCCATGACCATTGCCCAGAACATCACACAGCATGCAACTCACCTCTCACCTGCAGTAACCGTCTCTGGCCACCGCAGATCACTGTCGCACATTTATAGTGCAATGCATGCAAATTAGGAGTGGAGCAACTGTAATGAGATGCAAATCGTGCCAATGCGCCTTTGAATGGCTGATCAGATGATTTGCATATGTCGGCTGAATATCGCGCTGTTGTGCTTTTCGCAATACGCTTGTGCCTGCTGAGCCAATGGCATGGTTCTGTGACTGCGTAGTACACCGCATTGCGCATGCCCAGGTAGCTGACGCAGGCATCTGCCGCGCTGATGACGTGCTGTACATGATCAGCAATACAGGACATGGCCACTATTGTGCCAGTGGTGCTACAGCGCTGGGCACCACATAGCGCTGTGGCACACCTGCGCAATAGTACACTGTGGCACTGGCACGCAGGTGACCGATCACGCTGGACATGTAGACGTCTGATGGCGCTGTGCGTGGCCTTGCGCCACAGACCCTTGCTCTTGTGCATGACCTTTGCCCCCTGGCACTGTACGTCTGTCATCTCTATGACTCTATCGCGCTGTTCAATAACAGCGCGATGTGGACCGACTGCGCTATACAAACAGCACTATAGGGACTGATGGATTTGTATTGCGCAACATTTTCACGTGGGGTTACCATGCTGTGGAGCGCCATATTGCCTACTATACAACTGCAGTGATGGCACGCAGGAGAGCTCCACAGTGGAGTGCGGTGGAGTTGGCAAACCTGGTGGCTGTGGTGGAGCCACACCATGGGTCACTGTATGGGAGAGAACCCCTGCACATGGCCCACACCCATGTGTGGCAGCAGGTGGCCTCAAGTCTGGAGCAGGCCACTGGGTGGCGGAGGACTGCAAAGCAGTGCAGGCACCGGTATGGTGACCTCTGCAGGAGGGAGCGGGAACTGCTAGATCGCCTCAGGTCACGTGCCAGGAGGGGCATTGTGCCTAGGCCAGGTGGGTGTGCTGTGTATGCACCTGTTTAGTCCACATGGGTGACACTGTGTACTGTGACCTGTGCATGGGGTGGGTTGGGCTATGGTTTGCTGTGAAGGTGTTTGCAGGTGTGTGCTGTATGGGTCTGGTTGTGTGGGCAGGCACACTCAATGGGGCAAGGGGCTGTCTGCTTTTGGATCTCACTGATATGTTTCTCTTCATTTGTCTCCCACAGGCGTGGAGGAGCGGAGGCGGGCCCGGGCTGAGGCACGGAATGGCGGTGCCGGAGTGGCTGGCAGAGGTGGCATAGGTGGTGGGCCACAGCAGCAGCAGCAGCAGCAGCAGCCACAGTCGCAGCAGCAGCAGCAGCAGAAGTGGCTTGATGAGGGTGAGTGTCATTACATCATGGATGCTATTGCATGCTGGGGGGGGCACGGCCACCATCCATGGACAACACTACCATGCACGCAACATGTGACAGTCATCACTGTCCAGTGGCACTGCATGTCTGTGTGTGCATCACTGGTGGTCCATGCATGCACTGGGCACATGGCTGTGGCACTAGCATCCCACCGCATAGCCACATCTCCGGACTGCCTTGGTTGTGCTGTGATGGACATGGGTGGTGTGTGTGTGCAGTGGTACACATGGCTGTTGCTGCCTGGTTGGGCATGTCTTGTGCACGGTCACTGTGGGTGGGTGCAGTCCATCACAGGAGCGGGGCACTTGGCCATATGCCATGCATGATGGGTGGGATTCAGGGATGTGGACAGTCACAGCCATTGACTCTGTTCCCTTGTCCTAGGTATCCAGATCCTGCGACAGATGCAATGCACACTGCAGCAGCTGACACAGGTGGCCATAGACTCTCTTGCCATCCTCTTGGACCTACAGCGGCATGGGGTGTGGCACAGAAGGAGGCCCAGGGCCCAGCACCAGGTGGCAGGAGGGCAGGCTGGTAGGCAGTAGCTGCCCATCACCTCACCCCACCTTCCCTCTCCCGGTTATTCACCCCTGCCCCTTACCCACCCCTACCTTATACCCATACCCCCACCCCTGCTTTGTATATATGTGTACATAGTTGTTTTGTTGTTCTTCTTATTCTTGTTTATTACATTTATATATTTTAATATGAATACTGTGGTGGTCTCTGATTTGCAGCTGGCTATAGGTGCTCAGTTGCAGTGGTGTGCATGGCATCTGGGGTGGTATGGTCATGGGTATGTGTGTGCGTGTATGTGGGGTGGTGTGTCTGGTGTGGGTGTGGCTTTCAGTCAGTATTGCTGTGTGCTGCCACCCACTGCTGGGTGCTCATGGTGGGTTTGGCTTGTATAGTTCTGTGGTTCACGAGGTTGCTGTGTGCCGGGGGTGCCTGGGGATTCCTGCAGTGCTGGTCACTGCTCATGGGTGGTGTCTTGGGGGTCACAGTGCAGGGTGTGCTGTGCACAAGGGGGGGCTGCTGTACACTGGGGTAGTCCGCCCCCTTTGTGTGGCACTCTCAGCTTGCCAGTGGGTGTGCTGCAGTACCACGGCCGGGATGTGCTTTGTTTGCTTGTCCCCATGGTCCGGTGGCTGTTCCGTCCCTCCCCCAGTTATGCTGTGCTTGGGGTGTGGGGGTACATTGTTGGTTCTGCATTGTGTTCCTGTGCCCATCTGTGGCATGGGTGGTGGGCTCCTGCCTACCTCCCTGGTTGTGCAGTTCCCTTGCTTTGCTGCTGGGGGTCTCTCTGCTTGCGCTATGGCACCTCTGGACTGCTCAGCTGGGCTGCCTTTGTTGCGCTATGGTGTATCATCTCTGCTCAGCTTCCCCTTCCTGGTTGCGCTATAGCGCAGGTTGTGCGATATTCAGACGTTGGCTGGTTGCGCAATTTGGCTTGCTCCATGTTTGAATATCACGTCTATTGCGCATGTACGCAATTGACTTGTGCTTGCTCCTGCTGTTGCGCACATTTTGGGCGCAGTTTGAATATTCGGCCCATTGTTGATAGTGCAGTACCACTATGCGTAGCACAGCACTTTGAAATAAGGATCAAATGTTCAGAATTCATAGAACATTTTTACTTAAAAGAATAACTTTTAAAAATAGTGGGCATCATATGTTTAGTGTTAAGAACAGTTTCTATCAAATTAGTTAAACATTTTGGTAGTTTGTATGTCTATAAATAGCGTTAACATTATAAGGAACATCAGTAAATATTTGCTGAGCAAGGGTAATTTTTTTTGTGTCAAATTCATAGCTCTATGCAAAATGCGTAGCAGTTGATAGCAATGAGAATAGCCATTATTCAAAACAATAATACAAAAAGAATATTGTCTTTCTGCGTATTTCTTGGGCTCCTTTTTGAAAATTCGGTGTTTTACTGGTGCTGCAGCATTTTCCTTTTCCCCTCTCTTACAGGTGCTTACAGGTGTGCTGCTCTTCAGTTGCGTTACTGCTCTTGTCTTCCTGTCAGGCCTGGTTACATTTGGGGTCCCATAAAAGTATGCAATTCTGAATCTGGTAGTCCTCTTCAATCCAATATACAGTGGTACAGTATATTGCCTTTATGTCTGATGTCTGTAATTGCATTTTTCAAGCTCCACAAAGCCCCCCACTTACATACTGTTCCCTGACTTCAAGACAGCCAGCATACAGGTGCAGACTGGGTAGCACTGTTTCACATGTCACAGTTACATCATGCCTCCCTGCTCCCCAACATCTGATTTGTCTGCGCCTTAATCCCTAGCTTGTGATCTGTCACAATTCATTACCATGCCTACTGTACATGTCCTTTTACTGTATAAATACTGTGCAGTTTTGTGGCATGTAACCATATCTTTTGGAGGAGATTTAAAGATTGAGAAACCACCACCTTTGCACTGTTGCTATGACCAAGAAGCTGGATGCAAGCCATAGCAATGCTGTTAGTGAAATGCACAAATATAGGACTTCATGGTGGCCATATCAAACTACCTTGCAGTGGCTGGAATCCTGATTTTTCTCTCTACAAGTACCTTTGACCATGCAAAGAATATCCACACATGGTCACAGTGTGCACTACGCAGATGTCTTTGACACTAATCACCATAAGCAATGCAGTGAGATGGTCCAGTGTGACCTTGAGCAAGCTACATTACAAGGCAGTGAGGTGATCCAGTGCTACCTCTGTGGCCTTGAGCAGCCACACTACAAGGCACCTCAAATTTTATGTACCGCTTAGGTTGTTTAGTCGATAATGTATTAAGATTAAAACATCTTTCCCCTCTTTTTAAGCTTATTGAATTCGAAAAAGAAATTAGATCACTGAGGTTTTCCACATGCAGTAGGCTGCTTATACCAAATATTTCAACTCAAACAAGTGAAAGAGCTTTTTTATTACAATCTGCAAAGTTTTGAAATACAGTACCTCAACCTTGTATGTATGCAAACAGCCATGCAAATTTTAAGCTGATGTTAAAATCCCATTTTCAACAACACTTTTGTTGTAATTGTTATTAATGCAGTTTTGTATGTTATGTATATTTCATGTATGTTTAACTTTATGTGTATTATACTGTACTTATTCATATGTTTTGTGACATCTTTTTGCCTCAATTGTAGTGGCCCAGGTCTTTTCTGAAAAGAGGCCTTTGGCTCAGTGTACTAATTTGGTTAAAAAAGTAAATAAATAAACAAGGCAGTGAGATGGTCCAGTGCCACTTCTGTGGCCTTGAGCAAGCCATATTACAAGGCAGTGAGATGGTCAGGTGCTGCCTCTGTGGCCTTGAGCAAGCCATATTACAAGGCAGTGAGATGATCGGTGCTGCCTCTGTGGCCTTGAGCAAGCCCCATTACAAGGAGAAAGCCACATTACAAGGCAGTGAGGGACCAACAGGGATAGTGTTGCAGATATCAAGGTGTGGGGGGGGGGGCACCTGGGGACCAGCGATCACCGTACAGTGTGGTTCAATATAAGTGTGACTGCAGAATTGGACTACACAAAGGTGAGGGTCCTGGACTTCAGGAGGGTAGATTATATAAAAATGCATGACTGCCTCAGGGATGAACTAAGCAGGGTGGAAAAACAGTGGGGGAAACTAAAAAGGGTCATAGTGAAGACAACAAACATCTGCGTCAAGCAAGGGAGCAAATAAAAGAGGAAAAAGAGAAAGCTATGGTTCTTGAAAGAGGAGGTGGAAAAGCTAGAGGGTAGCATTCAGAAGGTAGAACAGGATGCAGAGAGAGGAGGATAGGGAATGTATCAGGGGAAACAGAGGGAAGCAGGGGAAACATTAAAGGGCACAAATGCACAAACTGAAGAGAATAGCTGAGGCAGTAATAAAAGGGGACAAGACATGTTTTAGTTATGTAAGTGAAAGAAAAAAGACCAGTGGTGGGATTGTAAGGTTAAAAAGGAACAGGAAATGGCAAGCATCCTGAATGGATACTTTTGCTCACTGTGCACAGAAGAAAGAGACTTGGAAGGGGCACAAAAATGTAACAGGAGCATTGAGGGAGGTAGGTGGACACTAGTCCATTTTCAGAGGAGAGATTCTTGAAGGGAGTTGCAAATCTGAAAGTAGACAAAGCAATTGGGCCAGACAGGATCCACCCAAGGGTATTGCAAGAGCTCAGGGAGGTACTGGCTGCACCTCTAACAGTCCTGTTTAACAAGTCATTGGAAACAAGAGTGGTCCTGGAGGACTGGAGGAAGTCAGATGCAGTCCCACTTCACAAATGTGGTGGCAGAAAAGAGGCTGGCAATTATAGGCCAGTCAGCCTGACTTTGGTGGTGGGGAAGTTAATGGAATCACTGCTGAAAGAAAGGACTGTGGAATATCTTGAATCCAGACCTGAGGCAGCATGGATTCTTGGGGGGGGGGGTCATGTCAAATAAATCTGATAGATTTCTTTGACTGGGTGACCAAGGAACTAGACAAGGAACTTTGGGAGGTAGTATAGCGCAGTGGTTTAAGGCTCTGAGCTGCAAATCTGGTGACATCCAGCAGACCAGACCTGGGTTTGAATCCCACAGCTTCCACTTGCATACTGTGTGACCATGAGCAAGTCACTTAACTTCCCTGTGCTCCCAGGTTGCACCTGTAAAAAATCTTTCAGCTTAGTGTGCTACTCCTGGTTAAACAACTAAATAAATAAAAATAAAATAGATCAGGATGGAATTGTGGATGTAGTCTACCTAAATTTCAGTAAGGTGTTCTGCACTATTCCACATATGAGACCAGTAAGCAAGCTGTGTAACTTAGGAGTGAGTTCAAAGGTTGTAAACTGGGTAAGAAATTGGTTAAGGGATAGGCAGCAGAGGGTGGTGGTAAACAGAGTTCACTTAGAGGAAGGGAGGGTGACCAGTGAGGTGCCTCAGGGATCAGTGCTGGGTCCAGTCCTCTTTAATGTCTTTATAAGTGACTTTGCAGAAGAGCTGGAAGAGAAGGTCTACCTATCTGTGGATGACACCAAACTCTGCAGTAGGGTGGACACTCTGGGGGTGGAAAGGATGAGCAGTGACCTGAGAAAACTCGAGGAGAGGTCAGTTGTGTGGCAGCTGGGTTTCAGTGTGAAAAAGTGCATCATAATGTACTTGGGGCACAGAAACCCAGGGGTGGAGTACAAAATGAGGGAGTGGTACTGATTACCACCAAGCAGGAAGAAGACTTGGGGGTGATCATATTGGATGACCCAAGGGTGGCCAGGCAGTGCAACAAAGCAGTTGGGAGGGCAAGTGGGATGCTAGCGGACATAGGGAGAGGTATCACCAGCAGAAAGAGGAAGGTGGTGTTGCCTCTGTATAGATCGCTGGTAAGACCACACTTAGAATACTGTGTCCAGTTTTGGAGACCACATCTCAGACAGGACATAGACAGAGTGGAAGCAGTCCAACGGAGGGCAACTGAAATGGTGCAGGGTCTGCATCAGAAGCCCTATAAGGAGAGATTAAATGACCTAAATATGTACACATTGGAAGAGAGGAGAGAGAGGAGGATATGATGAAACCTCTAAATACAGGGATAAACAAGGTAGAAAAGGGAAGTATTTTTCAGAAAAAAAGGTGCTCAAGGACAATGGGGCATTATAAGATGCTGCGGGGGGGGGGTAGACTCAAGAAAGATATGAGGAAGTACTTCATCACAGAAAGAGTGGTGGATTCCTGGAACAGTCTTCCAGCAGAAGTGGTGGGGGCAAAAACAGTGGTGGGGTTCAAGAAACATGGGATAGGCATAAGGGAATCTCAGGGAACGGGAAAGGGGGTCGAATGGGCTTGAGATCAAGTAGGATCTGTGGTACTATAGGCAGCAAAAAATGGGCAGACTAGATGGGCCAAGTGGTCCTTATCTGCTGGCAAATTCTATGTTTCTCTGTGAGATGGTCTGGTGCTGCCTCGCAACTAACTAATGTGTATTAATGTCTTTTGCAGTGATTTTTCCCAAATTGTGGATCAGCTAACAATGGAAGATGATGAGAGCAGTACAAGAGAGGTCAGTCAGAAACTTGCTGAATGAGGCTACTCAGTATCTGAATCATCAATCAGACGATTGCAATGGCAAAACAGATGGACTTATGGCAGAGCACAGTATGTACTGTGCCCACTGCACCATCTGCATCTGGTTTGTTTAGTCCAACATGCTGACTGTTGACTGTTTTATATACTATACTGTGTAAGAATGTAGGTGGTGGATGTACTGCAGGCAATATACTTGAATAGAGCAAGATGCTGATGGCCCCTTTTTTTCCCATTATATGCCCTCTCACGATGAAGCCAAGCAGCTGGAACAGTCTAAGGTGTTGACGGAAAAAACAAAAAAGAAAACTTTTCAGAAGTCATTTTTACTGATGAGAGTACCATAGCGATGCAAAGCTTTTGCCCCATGGCTTTCTGGAAAAAAGGATTTCTTGTACTGAAACCACAGCCCAAACACCCCCTGAAAATACATGTATGGGGTGCCATCTCACACGGTGGGCCTGGACCAATATTACTATTCAGTGGCATCATGAAGGGTGATTTTGTAAGAGAGGATAGAGTGTCCTGTACACAGGTGCCCTTTATTGAGTGAGTGTTTTCAGATAGACATCGACTTTTCCAAGGTTCGATACTGGAAGAGCAATTTGCACTAGATGGCATCTTGTGCCACACCCATACAGTATTCTGGTTGACAGTTTCTCTGTGTTCATGGTAGTGATAGATGGCATTCATCATATTTAATTACACGTCTTCTTTCCCTTTCTCTTGTACAGACAGTAACCCAAAGCATGTAGTGTCTGGGGTGTACATAAAGGAGAAAGGAGTGAGTTGGGTCAAGGTGCAACTCGAATCACAAGACCTGAACCCAATAGAGATGGTGTGGCATCAGATGAAGCACTACATTTGGAGGCATATTAAACCAAGGAACCATGCTCAGGTAATATGGGGCATAAGACACTTTTGGGGAAGAGTGCTGACAGTTGCAGACTGTAATAAATATATTGATCACATGGATAAAACAATGAGAGCTGTTGTTTGTCCCAGCAATTGCACCGTTGTAAGGTAAAAATAATGATTAGCGAACACAGCCTTTTTTCAGTTGACCAGTTCATAAAATACAACTTTGTAATTCCTCCTGTAAGTGTTTTGTTATTGTTTTGCATCCCACATCTTTGCTATGTCAGAATCTAACACCTAGATTGACAGCATCCTGTGGTGTGATCTCAGATTTGCTAATTGCAGCTATGTGGGATAGAAACATAACATAGAAACATAGACTTTGATGGCAGAGAAGGACCGCTTGGCTCATCTAGGCTGCCCATTTCCCTACCTACTGGATAAGCTATTTCTTCCTACCCCCACAAGAATTGCCTTATGTCTGTCCCATGCATTCTTCCACAACCTTCTCAGGAAGGGGGTTCCATGTGTCCACCACCCTCTTTGTGAAAAATACTTCCTCACATTACCCCTGAGCCACCCCCCCTCTATCTTCAAATTGTGTCCTCTTGTTCTTGCACATCTCTTTTTCTGAAAGATGCTACCCTCTTGGGCTTTGTTTATTCCACTGAGATACTTAAAAGATTCAATCATGCCCCCCCTCTCCCTCTTTTCCTCAAGGGTATACATATTAAGCACCTTTAGTCTCTCCTCATATGGCTTCTCTTGCAGACCCTGCACCATTTTAGTTGCCCTCCTCTGGACTGCCTCTATCCTGTCTATGTCCTTGAGAAGATGGGGTCTCCAGAACTGGACGCAGTACTCCAGATGGGGTCTCAACAACTGTCTGTACAGAGGGATAACAACTTCCTGTTTTCTGCTGGTGATGCCTCTCCCTATACATCCCAGTATCCCTCCAGCCCTCCCTACTGCCTTCTCACATTGCTTGCTAATCTTAAAGTCATCTGATATGATTACCCTCAGGTTCCTTTCCATTTTTGCTGTTGCTACTACCCCCCGTCCCCATTGTGTAATCTTCCCCTGGGTTTTTGTTTCCCAGGTGTATTATTTTGCACTTCTTTACATTGAATCAAAGCTGCCATACTTCTGACCATTTCTCCAACCTTTCCAAGTCTCTTCTCATCCTTTCCACCCCCCTTGTGTATCACCCCATTGCAGATCTCTGTGTCATCTGCAAAGAGACATACTTTTCATTCCAGTCCCTCTGCAATGGCACTTATAAAGACATTAAAAAGGACTGAACCCTGCGGTACCCCACTAGTAACCCCTCTTTCTTCAGAGTGGACTCCGTTTACTATTACCTTCTGTGTCCTGTTGTCCAGCCAATGTTTTACCCAGGCTACCACCCTGGGACCCACTCCCAGGCTGGCTAATTTGTTTAGTAATCTTTTGTGTGGGACTGTGTCAAATGCCTTGCTAAAGTCTAGGTAGGTCATGTCCACAGCCCCTCCCTGGTCTACTACTTTGGTCACCCAAAGAAATTGATTAGATTCATCTGACATGACCTTCCCACTGTGAATCCTTGCTGCGTTGGGTCCTGTGCCCCACTGGCCTCTAGGTACTCAACAGTTCTTTCCTTCAGAAGTGATTCCATCATTTTCACTGCCACAGAGGTCAAACTGACAGGTCTGTAGTTTCCTGCCTCTGTCTTGCTCCCACTTTTGTGAAGGAGAATCATATCCACCCTCCTCCAGTCCTCAGGTACCACACCATCCTCGCATGATTTGTTAAAAAGGGTAGTCAGTGGTGTCACTAGTTCTCCCTTTAATTCTTTTAGAATTCTGGGGTGAATCCCATCAGGCCCCATTGCTTTATCCACCTTCAGTTTTAGGAGTTCTTTCAGAACCCTTTCTTCTGTGAAAGGATTGGGATCAACCCCCCCATCCATAGTGCTTCTGTTACTTTGATTAGGTACATCCCCCCTTCTCCTCTTTTGTGAATACTGAGCAGTAGTATTCATTCAGTATCCCTGCTTTTTCAATGTCCCTCTCTGCCCACTCACCGTCCATTCTATTCAGCCTCACTATCCCTCCCTTTGTCTTTCTATGCTCCCTAATGTACCTATAAAAGGTTTTATCCCCCTTCTTAACCAAGCTGGCTATCTTTTCCTCAGTTTGGGCCTTTGCTATTCTGACTGTCTTTCCTGCTTCCTTCTGCCTTAACTGGTACAGTTCTCTGTCCTGCTCCTTCTGTGTTTCCTTATACTTCCTAAATGCTATCTTTTTCTCCCTAACCTTCCCTGCCACCTCTTTTGAGAACCATAGTGGCATTTTCTTTCATTTTGATTTGTTTATTTGCTTCACACAAAGACTTGTTGCCTCTATGATGGCCTGTTTGCTAGTGCTTTTGTAAGGTACTCTCCCATTTTGACAAAGTCAGCCCTCCTGAAGTCCAGTATCCTTACTTTTGTATGGCTTGACTCTGCAGCTGAGTTTATCATGTCAAAGACATGCAAGGTTGGTTTCAAATTCTGAAGAGCTACTGTATGGTATCACAGGTTGTGTTGCAGTGTCAGGTTCCAACGCCTAGCTGGGCAGCATCCTGAGGTGTGATTTCAAGTTTGCTAATCCTGGCTATAGGGGTGGGGTGTCACGGAAAACCAAGGTTGCAAAGCCTTGTTTCAAACCACGGTCATGAAAGGTGATTAAGAATGTTTGTGACTTATCTCTGGATGCTTTTCTTTCTGGAAAAATCTGGTTTCAAAGTGTACCAGTCCTGTAAACCAACAATCTAAAAGTAAAGTGCAGACCATCAACAATTTTATGGTTGTTTGTAATATTATTTTTTACAGAGTCAGACTGTCTCACAAGGATACCTGGAAATTTCCAGGTGGGCCACCCTCAGCTGGATATCTGGCCACCTTCTAAACTCTGAAATTCTTAGCATTATACTTATACTTGCTTTAGAACAGTAGAAGACTATTTGTCCATATAAACTGTTCCCCACCTTAGTGGGTACACATCAACCGGTTCCCTAACATATATTTATCAATTTTTTCCTTAAATACATCAGATTTTTACTATTCACCACTTCTACTGGTAAAGTATTCCAAACTCTCCCTGTTCTATTTATAAAAGAATAGTATACACCATTCTTTATTACCATTTTTAACTTAATCTGTTTTTTTATGTTGTCTCAACCCCTTTGGATTCTCGTGCATCTCCAACCCCATTTCACTCATCAGTTCTTTGTCATTTATTATTCTAAATAACATTATTAGATCTCCTCTTTCTCTTCTTTGTTCTAAAGAAAATAGTCCTGTCCTTTTTAATCTTTCTCTATATTCATATCTACCTAAAGTTCCAATCATTCTAGTATACCTTCTCTGCACTCCTTCAACTCTCTTTATCTCCTTCTTAGTGTACGGACTCCATTACTGGGACCCAAAATCCAAATATGGCCTAACATAGGTCCTATCTACTGGCACCATACATTCCACTGACTCGTTCATAAAACTCCTTTTTATATTTCTCAACATGTTATTTGCTTTTTGTATAGCCACCACTCATTGTCTATTCTAATTCAATTTATTGTCAATTACTATCCCACAGTTTTTTCCTCATCAACTTCCTTCAATTCTTTTCCATCTAGTATATACCTATTCTTACTCCTATTCCTTTTTCCTAGGTACATCACCCCTGATTTCTCTGTACTGAATTTCATTTTATTCTTTCTAGCCCAGATTTCAATTGTTTTTAAATCCCATTTTAACCTTTTTTGCTGCTCTATTGTTCCCACTGGACCTCCTACCTTAATATCATCAGCAAACTTCACCACCTGATTTGTAACCCCCTTATGCAAGTCACTGATATATAGTGAAAATAAAACAGGTCCCAACACAGATCCTTGAGGGAACCTGCTTTCCACTTTAATCAATTTAGATAGTTCACCTGTTATTCTTACTTTTTGAGTCCTATCGCTCAACCAATTTCTTATCCATAGGACAATACGATTATCCAATCCCATTTTTACAAGTCTTTCAATCAACTTGTCATGTGGCACCTTATCAAAGGCTTTTTGAAAATCTAAAAATATTATATCTATGGGTATGTTATTGATTAGTTTCTCATTTATATTTTCATAGAAGCATAAATGGTTTGTACCACATGCTCTATTTTTCTTAAAACCATGCTGTTTCTCATCTGTATAGCCCAATAAATTCAAACCTTCCTCTATTTTTATTTTCAATATACTCTCAGTGATGTTTCCCAAGATTGCAGTAAGGCTTACTGGCCTATAATTTGACACTAATGCTCTCTTACACTTTTTAAACAAGGGCACAACAAAAGCCTGCCTCCAATCTTCTGGTACTTCACCTGTTCTAAAGGACTCATTAAATATCCACACTAATGCTTCTGATATTAAAGGTAGTACCTCTCCTGATATATCTTGGATGCAGCAAATCAGGTCCAGCAGATTTATGCACTTTTACTTTATTCATTAATCTTTCCACTTCTTTCTTTGTTGTTAATATTTCCAGATTTTGATGGTTTTTATTTATTTTCAAATTCTTTACCTCACTCCCTCCTTCAAAGACTGATCCAAAGAAATCATTTAATGTGTTCGCAATCTCACTAGAATCCTTTATTTCTCTACCATCAATATTTAATGGTCCTACCCCTTGCTTGTCCCTCCTCTGTTGATTTATATATGTGTAAAAACTTTTCCCATTATATTTTTTATAGGCCAATTTGGCCTCCAATTTCCTTTTTTCCTTCTTTATATTCTGTTTCACTTTTTTTAAACAATTTTTATAATACAGTCTCGTTTCAGCTGCTCCTAAAAGCTTCATTTTTTAAATGCTTTATTTTTCTTTTGGCAGGATTTTATCACCTTACTAATATACCACAATGTTTTTTCCCCCTCTCTTATTATAAAGGTCCTTATCTGGCACATTCTCCTTTTCCAATTTTAATAACTTGTTTCTTAATTCTTCCCACATTTGCCCTACTGCTTTATTACCTAAACTTTGTTTCCAATTCCATTTTTTTAACTGTCTTTTTATTCTTTGGAAATCTGCTTTATTATAGTTTTTTACTACTGTTTTTCCCCTTATGCAGATAACTTTTTGTTTGATACCAAAAGTTACCATAGCATGATCACTATTTCCCAACTGTTCTCTCATCTTTAGCTCTTTAACTATATCTATTCTATTTGTTAATAGTAGGTCCAAGATAATTTCTCCTCTAGTTGGTTTATTAATTAACTGCTCCAACCCTACTGATTCTAATTGTAAAACTTTTCCACTATTTGTAGTCCTACTTCTTATTTCTTTCCCAACATATATCAGGATAGTTAAAATCTCCTGCTATAATAACATCTCCTTCCATTGTCATCTGTCCAATTTTCTCATTTGTTATTTTATCCATTTCCTTACTACTATTTGGTGGTCTATAATATAATCCAGATAGAATATTCTTATCTACCCCCCCCCATTACTTGAATTCATAATGATTCTATTTTTTTCATTTTCCCTTTCTTTATGCAAACTACTATCTATTTCTTCTTTAATGTAAACAGCTACTCCCCCCCTTTTCTATTCTTTCTAGCTCTAGAATATACGTTATACCCCTCAATACCCCTATTCCATTGCACTTCTGGGTCCCACCAAGCTTCGGCTATCATACACAGGTCTATGTTCTCACTGACCAGCTTTACTTCTAATTCAGCCGTCTTTTCAATATTTAGGCTTCTAGCACTAAGTAACCATATGGACATTCCCCCTTTTGTTTTATTTTTTGGTTTATGTTCTAATTTCTTTCTTTTCTTATTTACCTTGAAATCATTTTATCCCCTCTCCCCTTATCCCTTAGTTTAACTTACTATCTACCACCATTTTAATGACCATCCTTAACTTTCTACTTCCTTTCTTACTTAAGTGTAGTCTGTCTTTACAAAAATATGATGGTTCATCGATATAATTTCCCCAATGTTTTATGCATCCCAAATTATTGTGTAATGTCCACTGTCTAAGCTAATTATTTATTTTTTTTTATTTTATTATTGCTTATACTAGTATCTCTTGACACCGGTAAAACCTCTGAAAATGATATTTTACATTGCAAATTCTCTGCTTCCGTCTTTATTTCTTCAGATCTTTCTGTATGTCTCCTAATCCTTGGTTTCTGATGTTATTAACCCCCAAGTGCAAGATCAAAACTGATGATCCATCTTTTTCTTTAATGTCTCCTAACATTCCTTTCACATCTCTTATCTTTGCCCCAGAGAAATAACTTGTAGTGACAATCTCTTTATTATCCCTTGATGCATATCTAGCCGTATATTTCAATATTGAATCTCCTAATCTATAAATATTCTTTTCCCTCTTCTCCAACTCCATTTGTTCCCCATTTTCCTCAGTTCCAGCAGTCTGTCTCCCTTGATTGAGGTCTTTATGACATTATTTAAGTTAACCTGTTCCTTAATTGAATAAAAACATAGAAACATAGAATTTGATGGCAGATAAGGACCGCTTGGCCCACCTAGTCTGCCCATTTTCCTACCTAACAGATAAACTGCAGATCCTAGTTAACCAACAGCTTACTTTCTCCTACCCCCACTAGGACTGCCTTATGTCTGTCACATGCATTCTTGAATTCCCCCACTGTTCTTGACTCCACGACCTCCTCAGGGAGGCTGTTCCATGCATCCACAACCCTCTCCATAAAAAATACTTCCTCACATTACCTCTGAGCCATCCCCCCTCTATCTTCAAATTGTGCCTCCTTGTTCTTGCACATCTCTTTTTCTGAAAGATGCAACCCTCTTGGACTTTGTTGATTACCTTGAGGTACTTGAATGTTTCTATCATGTCCCCTCTCTCCCTTCTTTCCTCAAGGGTATACATATTAAGCTTCTTTAGTCTTTCTTCGTATGTCTTCTTGTGAAGACCCTGCACCATTTTTGTTGCCCTTCTCTGACTATGTCTTTGCAGAGATGGGGTCTTCAGAACTGCACACAGTACTCCAGACAGTGTCTCACCAACTGTCTCTAAAGAGGGATAACAACTTCCTGTTTTCTACTATTCATGCCTCTCCCTATGCATCCCAGTATCCCCCCAGCCTTTCTTACTGCCTTCTCACATTGCTTGCCCACCTTTAGGTCATCTGATATAATTACCCCCCAGTCTCTTTCCATTTTTGCTGTTGTCAGTATCTCACCCCCCATTGGGTACTCTTCCCCTGGGTTTTTGTTTCCCAGGTACATTGCCTTGCACTTCTTTGCATTGAATCTGAGCTGCCATACATTTGACCATTCCTCCAACCTTGCCAAGTCCCTTCTCATCCTTTCCACTCCATCTTGTGTATCAACCCTGTTGCAGATCTTTGTGTCATCTGCAAAGAGACATACTTTTCCTTCCAGTTCCTCTGCAGTGTCACTTATAAAGACATTAAAAAGGACCAGTCCCAGTATTGAACCCTGCAGTACCCCACTAGTAACCCTCCTTTCTTCACTGTGGACTCTGTTTATTACTACTACCCTTTGCATCCTGTTGTCTAGCCAATTTTTTTATCCAGGCTACCACCTTGAGACCCACTCCAAGGCTGGCTAACTTGTGCATTAATCTTTTGTGTGGGACTGTATAAAATGCCTTGCTAAAATCTAGGTAGGCCATGTCCACAGCCTATCCCTGGTTTGCTTCTTTGGTCACCCAGTCAAAGAAATCTATTAGATTCATCTGACATGACCTTCCTGTCATGAATCCATGCTGCCTTGGGTCCTGTGCCCCACTGGCCTCTATGTACTCAACAATTCTTTCCTTCAGAAGTGATTCCATCATTTTCCCTACCACTGAGGTCAAACTAACTGGTCTGTAGTTTCCTGCCTCTGTCATGCTCCCACTTTTGTGAAGTGAAATCACATTCACCCTCCTGCAGTACTCAGGCACCACCCCATCCTCCCATGATTTGTTAAAGACAGTAGTCAGCGGTGTCACTAGTTCTACCCTTAGTTCTATTAGAATTTTTGGGTGAATCCCATCAGATCCCATTGCTTTGTCCATTTTCAATTTCAGTAGTTCTTTCAGAACCCTTTCTTCTGTAAATGGACTGGTATAGACCCCCATCTTCAGTGTGTTTCTCTTGTTTGGTTTAGGTTCCTCCCCCTCCTGTTCCTTTGTGAGTACTGAGCCGAAATACTCGTTCAGTATCCCTGCTTTTTCACTGTCACCCTCTGCCCATATTCCATCCCCTTTATTAAGCCTCAGTATTCCTCCTTTGGCCTTTCTGTGCTCCCTAATGTACCTATAAAAGGTCTTATCCCCCTTCTTAACAGAGTTGGCTATCCTTTCCTCGGTTTGGGCCTTTGTTATTCTGACTGCCTTCCCTGCCTCTTTCTGCTTTAACTGATAAAGTTCTCTGTCCTGCTCCTTCTGTGTTTCCTTATATTTCCTGAATGCTATCCTTTTCTCCTTAACCTTCCTTGCCACCTCTTTTGAGAACCATAGTGGCATTTTTTTCCTTCATTGTGTTTTGTTGATTTGCTTTACACAAAGGCTTGTTGCCTCTGTGATGGCTGTTTTGATTACTCCCCATTGTTCCTCCATCCCTCCTTCTTGCTTATTTGCTAGTGCTTTTCTGAGGCACTCTCTCATTTTCCCAAAGTCAGCCCTCCTAAAGTCCAATACTCTTGCTTTTGTATGGCTTGATTGTATGGCTGTGTTTATCATGAACCACACTGTTTGGTGATCACTTGTTCCCAGATGGCTACCCACTTCTAAATCTGAGATTCTTTCTCCGTCCCCATTTGAGAGTACCAGGTCTAAGATTGCTCCCTCCCAAGTGGGTTCCAATACTAGCTGTCTGAGGCATGCCCCTTGTCCTTCTCTTTCATTCTGTTCAACATCAATCTATGTCTTCTCTATATTTCAGGAAGAACCACAGCACTATGACTGCACTAGTCAAATTCACCTCAGATACTCTCTCTCTAACATGGATGATGGTCGGCTAACAGGAGCTGTTTTCATTGATCTTACCAAGGCTTTTGACCTCGTGGATCACTCCTTGCTCCTGTCCACCCTTCAATCAATCGGTTTCTTCTCCCCCATTTTAAACTGGTTCAGGAGCTATTTAACCGATAGGACCCATGCTGTAAAATTCAATTCTGCAATCTCTGACAGCACCACAATCAATATTGGTGTATCTCAAGGCTCAATACTTGGCCCTCTTCTCTTTTCCCTATTCATAAACAACTTACCAAGCAATATTCCAGCCTGCACCTCTCTTCTCTATGCTGATGACCTGGTCATCTATGCCAGCTTGCAAAATATTGACCGACTAAACTTATCTCTAACCACAGCCTACAACAGCATACAAAACTGGCTAAACTCTTATCAGCTTATCCTCAACTCCAGCAAAACTAAAGCTATGCTCCTGGGCACCACCCCAAAACTTAGATCATGCACCTCCCCTTTGAAAATACTTGACCTAAATGGGATCTCTCTTGAGGTCATCACCACATTCCGCTATCTTGGAATCTTACTTGACCAATCTCTGGACCTTAACCGTCACATTCAAACAACCTGTAAAACTGTAAATTGTAAGCTGGGGGCTGCCTACAGAACCAGCTATATGTTAACACCATCAGCAAAGCTGGCCATCACCAGAGGGATCCTTTTACCAACCCTAATCTACTGTGCTCCCATCCTGACTACCGCCCATAAAACAGCCTTGCAAAAGTGGGACGTCACTTACAACAACGTATGTCGGTATGCTTCCAAGGCTCCGCGGCTGAAACATCATTGTCAGCTGTATAGTGACCTCGGTTCGCTCTCCCCCACTGCCACCATGCTATACTATCTTGGCTGTCTATGTGACTCTATTATCAGACTATGCCAGCCCGCATCACTTGCTGAGCTACTTCATCCCGCTACCTCAATCCTTGAATTGAGATCGTTAGACAAATCACTATTGAGAGTTCCCCATTGTCACACCTCCAAAGGAACTGGGGCTTTTGGGCATGCTGCCCCCCAGATGTGGAACATGCTGCCACAGGATCTTAGGCATACCTCATCACACTACCTATTCAAACGAGGGCTGCGACACTACCTGGCCACCTCTGACCAATGTGCCTGTTTTGACCCTACCTGACAGTACCTATGTAAGCCTGTCCTACTTTCTCCCTTTTCCCTACCTTCCTCATCCTTCCCCTCTCCCCTCTTACTCACCCACTTTCCTTATACCTTCTCTCCCCTGTCTGTTTTCACACCTTTTCTACCTGTTTGCTCTTTAAATACCCTAACTATAACTGCTCAGTTTGTAGCATACTATTCTATACAAACCATATTAATGATCTGTCCAGTACCATCTTATATGGAATAAGCCCTTACTGTTATCTGTTAATGCCTTTCTACATGCTGTTATGCTGACTGAACTAAGCTTTTTTGCTCTACCCATTGTTGTCTTCAACTGGTACATGCCCTCACTGTTTTCTACAACTGGTCTGATGTGATGGATGAGTATTGGTACAACCAGGGTCTTAGACTCTCTCCTGCCCTCCTAGCGTATTACTCCCCTGGGATACCCGTGGACCGGGACTGCTCGCCGCTCTCACGCCTGGTGACAGAGCCATGAACCCGGCTACTTGTCCCTACTTTCAGCCGCTAAAGCCGTAAGATTGCCGAATTTCCCACAAACCCCTGACTGCACGCCACTCTCATGCCCACCAACGGAACCATGAGCCCGGTTACTTGTCCCTACACTTAGCCGGTAAAGCCGTAAGATTGCCTAAACCCCCTCCAAACCCTGGCTGCACGCCGCACTCATGCCCGGCAACGGAACCATGAGTCCAGCTGCTTGTCTCTACTTCCAGCCGCTAAAGCCATAAATTGATGTAATTCCTGCGAACCCCTGCCGGGACGTAGAGAGCTCCTCCCTGCACCCAGCACCAACGTGAACTCACCTAGATAGCCTAAGGGGCCTGCCTCAAGCTTCGCTTACCTAGTAGTTACCAGAGTTGCCCCTCCTTTGCATTCCTATCTGTAGGGATCACCAGCCGCTAGCGCGCCAATAGGCAGAACCAGATGCCCGGTCACTTGAGGGCACCCTGTGCCGCCAAAGCTGTAGTCGCTGAAATTTTTCCCAAACTCCCTTTGTAGACTTTTGTTTCACTCCTCCCTTTCCTCAGTGCTGCTGAGGTACCACCGTAACCAAAAGGACCTGAATTCATATTGATTGCCCATACGACCAACAGTAATGGACCTCGCCTTATGCCCTTGGGTTAGTCTGCTATCAGGGGCTGCCTGCCGTGATCGTACCCAGGGAGCAGTACCATGAGCCCGGCTGCTTGTTAGTACCCTGAGACGCCAAAGCCATATTTGTGCAACTGAGTGGCATAGCCGTATTCACAATGAGGTCCTTACATTTTCATCAGACCTCCCCTCCACTCCTTCTACCCTCCATCTCCCACCTCTTGAACTACAGTCTCTTCCTTGTACCAGTACTGCGTCACTGCCTGTATATGCTATTCAGAACAATGTTTTGCTTAGACTAGTGTACACAATGTTATCTTAGCCTCTTAGCTTCGGCTCCTCTGTCTATACATAGTACTGCCTCTCTAATTGTATTGTATATGTTAAACATCCTCAGTATGTATTTTGTCTTGTACTCTCCCGGGTCGTGCCTGAAAATAGTCACCTGCTGGCTAGTGCACTTACCCGGTTAACAAAAACTAAATAAATAAATGAATAAATATTATTTCCTCCTTGAGCTTCTTTATCTTTAATCACAAAATTTGCTTTTACTTCTTTATCATCCCTTTTCTTTCTTCTACACCATCAGTTCTCACACTTTGTGATACTGAGCCTCCCCCAAGCCATGGAAAAATGTTTGAGCCTCCCTCAAATTTGTAAAAAATCTTGGGCCTCCCTACAGAAAAAAAATATCATACTTTGCACAGTACACAAAGAATAGAGTGAGACTAATAAGTATATTCACTTTTTTTTCCAGCTTATTGCTCTCCACCCCACCCCTCACCACAGGTCATCCTTGTCACTCCACATTTCTCACTCTTGGGCCCTTGTTACTCTGCTTCCTCTCTGCCTGGAACAACTCACCTAGCCACTTCATTTCTCCCCCTTACCCTGTTATTAAGCACTTCCTGTACCCTTTATCTCAGGCCACACCTGAAAACAAGCATTGGCTCAGTGTGCCTTTACCAGTCACCAATTTACATACAAACACCTACTCTAGAAACAAGTCTTGACTCAGTGTGCCATTCCCAGTCATTAATTTGCATATAAACATAGAAACATAGACTTTGATGGCAGATAAGGACCACTTGGCCCACCTAGTCTGCCCATTTCCTTACCTAGAGGATAAGCTGCAGATCCTATTTAACCAACAGCCTATTTCTTCCTACCCCCCACAAAAATTGCCTTATGTCTGTCCCATGCATTCTTGAATTGTCCCACAGTTTTAGACCCCACAACCTCCTCAGAAAGGCTGTTCCATGCATCCACCACCCTCTCTGTGAAAAAATACTTCCTCACATTGCCCCTGAGCCGTCCCCCTCTATCTTCAAATTGTGTCCCCTTGTTCTTGCACATCTCTTTTTCAGAAAGATGTTACCCTTTTGGACTTTGTTGATTCCACTGAGGTACTTAAGCATTTCTATCATGTCTCCTTTCCCTCCCTCCTCAAGGGTTTACATATTAAGCTCCTTTAGCTTCTCCTTGTATAGCTTCTCTTGCAGACCCTGCACCATTTTAGTTGCCCTCCTCTGAACTGCCTCCATCCTGTCTATGTCCTTATGGAGATGGGGTCTGCAGAACTGGTTGCAGTACTCCAGATGGGGTCTCACCAACTGTCTGTACAGGGGGATAACAACTTCCTGTTTTCTACTGGTGATGCCTCTCCCTATACATCCCAGTATCCCCCCAGCCCTCCCTACCACCTTCTCACATTGCTTGCCAACCTTAAGGTCATCTGATATGATTACCCCCAGGTCCCTTTCCACTTTGTTGTTGTTACTACCTCCCCCCATCCCCAACATCTACAGTAGAAACAAGCCTGGACTCAGTGTACCTTTCCTAGTCACCAGATTATATAGGGACTTGGAGAGCAAAAGGAAAATAAAGTGGGCAAGCCATATATACAAAATGTTATATACTAATAGTCCTAAATATTTAATGGAAAAATTACAAATAAAAGAACATAAGTATAGGCTATGTAAAAGCAATACAAACAACTTAGGGAATTTGACGTATGAGGACAGACTTGAGGAGCTCTGCCTGTTTTCATTGGAGGAGAGGAGAGACGGGGGGACATGATTGAGGTCTTCAAGTACCTCAAGGGAATAAATAGGGTAAACATGGAGGGGATCTTTAGACTAAAGCAGGGAGATATCACCAGAGGGCATGGTTTGAAGTTGGAAGGTGGAAGGGTGAGGGGGAGGAGGAGGTTTTTACTGAGAGTGGTGGACCCTTGGAATGTACTGCCTGGCAAGCTGGCTCAGAGATCCACAGTGGGAGGCTTCAAGAGGGTGGGACAGACACAGAAAGTGGATGTATCAGATGATGGCCTGTCCCAGGGGGGTGGGGATGGAGGATAGGGGTTTCTGGAACACGGAGGGGGGGGGCCTCAGCACCCAACTAGGGATCTGAGGTTCGAGCAGACTCGATAGACCGTAAGGCCTAATCTGCTGGCAAATAGTATGCTAGTATGTTAACTTTACATTTCCTAGAATAGTCAATAGATTTGGAAATATTACTTTTTCACATTTAGTCAGAAAATACTGGAAAACACTGAATCCACATGACAAAGAGTTGATAAAAATTTCTATGCATTTTCAAAAACATCTTAAAGAAGGATCTAAAATACGATGTTTATGTGAATAATGATTACTTGAGAAAATTAGATAAATAATTGAAAATAATGTAATCAAATCTGTCTGATAGCTAAAATCGAGTTTAATAAGAATTTTATGATACAAGCTTTAGTGAATGCTTTTTATTTGATGTGTACTTGTAGTACGAGTTTTAACTATGTCTAGCATTGTTTGTTGTGTACAAGTGTTGGAGTTGTAATAATTTTAATATGGTTTACTCTTGAATGTAACTAACTACATTCATTTAAACAGGACTACCTTGAAAACAGGCCCTTCGGGTCCTAATGGTGTGTTTTGCCATCTACCTGTATAAAAATAAAGATTTTACTACTACATAAACAAACACCTATTGTAGAAATAAGACTTGACTTAGTGTGTGCCTTCTAGTCACTAATTTGCATATACATACACACCTCGAAACAAGCTTTGGTTCATTGGGCCTTTCCTGGTCACCAGTTTGTGCATACATAAAGAAATTCAGCTGCTGTTTTCCATATTTAGTTTGCTTCATTCCATCACACAAAACATCCAAAACATAACATTTAAAGACTGTACATTCTCAGGCTTAACTGGGCCTCCCCTGGAACAGGTTGGGGCCCCCCTTGGGAGGCTGGCCTCACCATTTGAGAACCACTGTTATACACTCTTTCATTCTCCCATCTGGGTATGTGTTTTGTGGATCCTGATCTCTATTCTCCAGTCTATTTATTTCCTCAGCCTGATCTTCTTCTCTGTTTGCTGTTTCATTATTTATTTTCAAACTATGTCTAATGTCTCTATTCTCACCCTCATCATCTAATGTTATCAGGGGCTCAAAACTATTTGAGCACTCCACTGAAAAATTAATCGCTCTTTTCCTTGTTGCTTTTTTCTTTCTTGCATTTCTTTCTACTGTAACCCAGTCCCCATCTTGATCCTTTTCTCTCCTTCTTTTTCTTGACTCCCCATCATTTAGATCTTCATAAGTCTGATCCATCTGTATAACACCTGTGTTTATGTCAGTCAGCAACTTCTGCTCATACACTATTAGTTTCTGTTTAATTTCTTCCAACTTATTTTGTAACATTTTAATTTTATTACATTGTTCACACATCAATATCAATAATTCACTGGATACATCAGTACTAATTATTCTACATTCCAAACACCTCAACCATAATTTATCATCCTCTAGTCTTACCACATTAGTAGCCATCCTTTGTTCTTTTACTAAAATATTTATCTCTTTGTTAATATAACACTCACCTGTTTTGATCTCAATACAAATTCCTATACTTTCAATCTTTTCTAAACCCTTACAATGGCTACTAATCCCCACACACACTTCCCAAGTCTCTGCAAGTGAATGTCTCCTGCTTCCCCTGCTTCTCCGTCTGACACCGTCAGATGCCACTGGCCTCAGCCTGCATCGTCTCTACTCACTGGAGCCGAGCATTAAATAGAGCACTTAACACATATCACATGTTGCTATGGCAACACTTGCTCTAAAGTTACCTCCCTGCGGGGGGTCAGGAATGCCTCCACACAGGTACTATACCTTTTAGTGTGTTAAAATATCTCCCAGCTCCTGACTTACGCTGACAGACTGCTCTGTCAGCACACAGGCAGTTTCCTTTCACAGTCAAATAAAACTCACTGCAGCACTCCCTGGAGCTGAGTGTTAAATAGAGCGCTTAATACATGTCACCTGTTGCTATGGCAATGCTCACAGTAAAATTACCTCCCTGCAGGGCTTGCAACAGTGTATATAAGCTGCCTTTAAAAAGGCAGTCTAGCTAACACGCGAGGTGACTTAAAACAGCCTCCCCAAAGCACCAAAAATCCAAGTGCCTGTCCAGTTCCTTCCCTTTGTAGAGCATGGGGGTCAGGAACGCCTCCACTCAGGTACTATATATCTTAGTGTGTTAAAATATCTCCCAACTCCTGGTTTACGCTGACAGACTCAGCATTATTTATCTGTTTTTTTTTTTTATTTACTAGAGTATGTGGGGCACTGTAGGGTGAGATGCAAACACAGAGAAAGTGTTATCAAATCTGCTTCCCAAACACCAGGTCAAGTTTAATCTGTGATTCAAGCAACGGGATGATGGAACTCTAACTGTGGTGTAGAAGCAGTATGCCACATTTGCACACTATGCAATCATGCACCATCATGCCCAGTGATGTGGTACCTGTTGGATGCTGATGCTGACTCCAGTTCCACCTGTTTTGGGGAGAGGGGTCACTTGGATGGGTGCTAACATTTGTACAGTAACTGGGGTGCAGGTAATGGCTCAGTAAAAATAATCCTGGTCAAAATAACATCTTAAGTAACTCTACCTTGTAATCAGTTACTGAGGAAAAGGACTCAGGGGAGAGGGGTGTTATTGTGTCAAACTCCTTTAAGTTTCATACACATTGTACAGCACTTATTTCTGGAGTTAACAAAATATGGTGGTTTGTTTGTTGAGATTTGTTGACCCGGTAAGCCCACTGAAACATAGAAACATAGAAACACAGAATTTAACGGCAGATAAGGACTGCTTGGCCCACCCAGTCTGCCCATTTCCCTACCTACTGGATAAGCTGCAGATCCTAGTTAACCAGCAGCCTACTTCTTCCTACCCCACCCCCTAGAATGGCCTTATGACTGTCCCATGCATGCTTGAATTCCACCACTGTTTTTGACTCCACAACCTCCTTCGGAAGGCTGTTCCATGCATCCACAACCTCTTTGTGAAAAATACTTCCTTAAATTACCTCTGAGCCGCTCCCCTCTATCTTCAAATTGTGCCCCCTTGTTCTTGCACATCTCTTTTTTGAAAGATGCTACCCTCTTGGACTTTGTTGATTCCCTTGAGGTACTTGAACGTTTCTATCATGTCCCCCTCTCCCTCCTTTCCTTGAGGCTATACATATTAAGCTCCTTTAGTCTCTCTTCATATGTCTTCCAGTGCAGACCCTGCACCATTTTAGTTGTCCTCCTCTGGACAGCTTCCATCCTGTCTATGTCTTTGTGGAGACTGGGTCTCCAGAACTGCACGCAGTACTCCAGATGGGATCTGACCAGCTGTCTGTATAGAGGGATAATAACGTCCTGTTTTCTACTGGTGATGCCTCTCCCTATGCATCCCAGTATCCCCCCAGCCCTCCTTGCTGCCCTCTCACATTGCTTGCCCACCTTTAGGTCATCCGATATGACTATCCCCAGGCCCCTTTCCATTTTTGCTGTTGTTAGTATCTCACCCCCCACTGTGTACTCTTCCCTGGGTTTTGTTTCCCAGGTGCATTACCTTGCACTTCTTAGCATTGAATCTAAGCTGCCATACATTTGACCATTCCTCTAACCTTGCCAAGTCCCTTCTCATCCTTTCCACCCCTTGTGCATCAACTCTGTTGCAGATCTTTGTGTCATCTGCAAAGAGACATACTTTTCCTTCCAGTCCCTCTGTAATGTCGCTTATAAAGACATTGAAGAGGACCGGTCCTAATACTGAACCCTGCAGTACCCCACTAGCAACCCCCCCTTTCTTCTGAGTGGACTCCATTTACTATTATTCTCTGTGTCCAATTCTTTATCCAGGCCGTCATCTTGGGACCCACTCCCAGGCTGGCTAACTTGTATATTAATCTTTTGTGTGGGACTGTGTCAAATGCCTTGCTAAAGTCTAGGTAGGCCATGTCCACAGCACCTCCCTGATCTGCTACTTTGGTCACCCAGTCAAAGAAATCTATAAGAATTATCTGGCATGACCTTCCCACTGTGAATCCATGCTGCCAAGGGTCCTGTGCCCCTTTGGCCTCTAGATATTTAACAATTCTTTCCTTCAGAAGTGATTCCATCATTTTCCCTATCACTGAGGTTAAACTAACAGGTCTCTAGTTTCCTGCTTCTGCCTTGCTCCCATTTTTGTGAAGGGGAATCACATCTGTCCTCCTCCAGTCCTCGAGTACCACCCCATTCTCCCATGATTTGTTAAAGAGGGTAGTCAGTGGTGTCACTAGTTCTATCCTTAGTTCTTTTAGAATTCTGGGATGAATCCCACCAGGCCCCATTGCTTTGTCCACCTTCAGTTTTAAGAGTTCTTTCATAACCCTTTCTTCTGTAAATGGGCTGGTATCAACTTCTGTATCCAGAGTGTTTCTACTGTTTGTTTTAGGTACCTCCCCCTCTTCATTTGTAAATACTGAGAAAAAATATTTGTTTAGTATCTCTGCCTTTTCACAGACTCCCTCTGCGCACCCTCCCTCCCCTTTATTAAGCCTCACTATCCCTCCCGTGGTCTTTCTTCACTCTCTGATGTACCTATAAAAGGTTTTATCCCCCTTCTTAACTAAATTGGCTATCTTTTCCTCGGTTTGGGCCTTTGCTGTTCTGACTGTGATAGCAGTTTTTTTCATTCCCCATTGTTCTTCCACCCTTCCTTCCTGCCCATTTGCTAGTGCATTCCTTAGGCACTCACCCATTTTGGCAAAGTCAGCCCTCCTAAAGTCCAGTACTTTTGCCTTTGTATGACTTGACTCTATTGCTTTGTTTATTGTGAACCATACTGTTCGATGGTTGCTAGTTCCCAGATGGCTACTCACTTCTACATCTGTGATCCTCTCTCCATCTCCATTTGAGAGAACCAGGTCTAAGATTTCTCCCTCTCAAGTGGGTTCCAATACTAGTTGTCTAAGGCATGCTCTCTGTAGGGCATCTAGAATAACCCCACTCTTCGAAGTGCCTGCTGCAACTACACTCCAGTTAACATCTGGCATATTCAGATCACCCATCAGCAATATCTCCCCTTTTTCTGCCATTCTAAGTATACTTTCTATCATTTCCTTGTCCATTTCCTTCCCCTGAGAAGGGGGTCTGTATACAACCCCTGTGCGGATTGTGGTGCCATTGCCTGTCTCCAAATTTACCCACAGTACTTCTTCTCCTCCCTGTTTACCCTTTTGTTCTGTTGCTTTTTCCTTCCCTTATGCAAAGAGCTACTCCTCCTCCTCTTTTACCCTCCCTGTCCCTCCTGTAGATAGTGTATCCTGGTATGTTTACATCCCAGTCATGGTTTTGTGTGTACCATGTTTCTGTGACTGCCACGATATCCAGATGTTCCTTATCCATCAAGGCCACTAATTCAGGAAGCTTGTTACCCAGACTACGGGCATTGGTACTCATTGCTTTCCATTTTTTGATGGCTTTACCTTCTGTTGCAGCATCCCCCACTGACCTTTCTACCTCGGTCTTTTTCTCATTTAGTACCCTGTTTTGTAGGGAGAGGCTGGGATTTTCCTGCTGCCTCCCCCTTTGACTAGTTTAAAAGCTTGCCAATGAAGCATTTAAACTGATTGCTCGAAAGACTTGTTCCCTTCCTGGACAGATGCAGACCATCCTGCCAGTATAGGCTGGTGTCCCTCAGGTGGAACCCCAGTCCCCAATGAAGCCAAACCCTGTGCTCCACCATTTTCAACCATTCATTAAACTACATGGTGCAAATTACCCTCGCCTCCCCCATGCCGTTGACAGGCAGCACCTTTGAGAAGGATACTGTGTGTGCTACTTGTCTTAGGCCCTTCCCCAACTCTACAAAGTCCTCCTGCACTGCTCTAATCTCATGATGAGCTAAGTCATTTGTCCCTAGGTGGACAATGACATCCAGCTTAGACTCCCGTGCAGCTGTTTTCGTGATCCTGAGGATGCGCTTCCTGTCCCTCCAAGCCATGGCACCAGGCAGGCACCTTCTTCAGTTTTCCCTGCTCCCCAGTTCTATCCCCCTAATAATTGGGTCCCCACCAGGGCTGCTTCCTTTCCCTGTAGTGTCCTCTGCCTCTTTCCTGTGGGCCTCCCTTGTGACAGTTGTCATCAGTCTCCTCTGCGGGTGCATCCATAGTGGCCTAGAAGTCCCTTTTTCAGGGGTGTCCATGGGGGGGGGGGGATACAGATGGTAAGCAACTGAGACTGAACCAGATTAAGCAGTGGATGGTATTTTTAGTGAAAAAGGGAAATTTGGCCAGGACACCAGGGACATTTCCCTACTCTTTTCGATAAGTGCCATGTGATCTTTAAGATTCACCCGAACTACCACCAATCCAGGCAGATGGGACCTCAGATTAATGTCTCATCCAAAAGACAGCACCTCAGAAGTACAGCATCCCCCCCATGCTGCACTACAGTGTCAGTATTGGGATATTAACCCAAGTGCCAGATGTGGGAACTGAACTCACAGCCCTCTGATCTCCCAGCCTCAGAGGTGAGTGTGCTACCTACTGAGCCACTGACACAGCTATTTAATAGTGGTCCATTAAAAAACATATAAAGAGTAACCTACACCCTCATTTAGACTGTGCTAATCAACTAAGTAATCCATATACAGGTAAATATAATAATGCAATTGAGAAAATTCAGCGTAGGATAACTAAAAGTGTAAAAGGATTAGGTAATTTTACCTACACCAAAAGGCTGAACTCGCTCAAGTTGATGCCTTTACATGTAAGAAGACAAAGGGGAGACCTACTTGTATTGTATGACATCATTCATGATGCTTATTTTATGTCTGATTTGAATCTAAACTTTAAACAAAGGAATATACAAAGTAGGGGTCATCCATTGCAGTTAAAAGTTCAATTTTTTAGGACCACGGTTAGAAATAATTTGTACACCCAGAGGATTACTGAATTGAGGAATCAGTTATGAGAACATGTAGTTATGAGTAGTACAAAAGAGGAATTCAAGAAAAACCTGGACAAATACATAATGTAAAATAAAGTTTTTTTTGTTAAAGCTACTAATGGACTCTGGCCTTCTGAGCTTCTAATATTCCTGGTATGAATCCTAGTATGAATTGTTCCTCTGCTGTGCTACTCGTTTGGATGCTGATGCACTTACTGTGCATCTGATGCATAAAGTTGTGCTTAACTGTGTTTAACCTATTTTTTCCAAAATGTCAACCTCACAATATGAATTTCCCAGAACATCTCCACTGCATGACCTTTGACATTCAGTGTGCTTTCTTGGTCTGATCCCATACATTCCTATCCTGAATGCATCATGGCTGTAATGTAAGATGTGTCAGCAGAGAGTGTGGGGAGGTTTGGGGTATACCCCAGGAAGCAATGGAGTTTGCCCTTCTCCACTTAATGGAACTCTGTGGAGGGGGGGAGTGATCAGGCAGGTACCAAACCTGCAGAAGTAAGTACAGTACACACCTGTCATGGGTTGCTGGTGTGTGTTTTCCCTATTTGTGTGTGTGTGTGTGTGTGCATTGCCACTGATGTTGTCTCAATATTTATGTCTCCACAGAACTTCCATGGGCATCTGGGATGGGTAGTCCTTGAATGGCAGAATAAATCAGACAGGGCCACATCCATGGTGGTGGCCTGGAGGAGGCTATGGCCACTATTTCTACCAGATTTCCTCTCCTGAAGGGTGGGCAGCAGGGACACCCAATACAGAGATGACATAGGGGAATTCTGGGCCCTGGAGGAGCCATTAAATGTAGGTGGGGGATGGGGGGCTCTGTATAGATTCATAGAAGTGTGAAGGCAGAAAAGGACCAACAAGGCCCCCCGAGTCTGCCTATTTGTCCAGCTATCTGCCTGGACCTGCGCCCCACCACCCTCAACACCCCCTGTGATTGTCCCATGCCCTTTTGAATCCCTCCACTTTTTCTTCTCCAACAACCACCTCCGGGAGTCTGTTCTACTTATCCACCACTCTCTCTCTGTGAAATAGTATTTCCTAATGTTACCCCTGAACTGCCCCCCCCACCTGCAGTCCATGCCCCCTCGTCCTCTGATTTTTCTTCATCTAGAAGATGCTTTCCACCCTGTTTATACCCTTAAGGTACTTGAAGGTCTCGATCATGCCCCCCCTCCTCTGTTCCAGGGAGTACATGTCCAGATCCCTCAACCTTTCTTTATAGGAGAGGTGGCTCAACCCTTTTACCATCTTTGTTCCTCTCCTCTGAACTTGCTCTAGCCTCCCCACATTCTTTTTGAGGTATAGCCTCCAGAACTGGACTCTGTATTCCAAATGCAGTCTAACTAGATGGATGTACAAGGGTACTATGACTGCCATATTTCTACTGGTGATCCCCCTTCTGATGCATCCCAGCATTCCACCACCCCTAGCCACTGCTCTCCCATACTGCCTTTCCACCTTCATGTCTTCAGATATAATGATGCTCAGGTCCCTTTCTTGTTCCGTGGCCTCCAGATCTCTGCCCCCATGCATTACCCTGCCTTCTAGTTCCCATAGCCAAGATGCACGACCTTGCACTTTTCTGTGTTGAATGAAAGTTGCCACCTCTTTGACCATGCCTCAAGCCTCCCTAAATCTCTCTGCATTTTTTCTACCCCTTCCTGAGTGTCTACCATATTGCAGATTTTAATATCATCTGCAAACAGACTCACACCCCCTTCAAGGCCCACCACTATGTCCCCAACAAATATATTGAATAGTAGGGGCCCCAACACTGATCCCTAAGGGACCCCGCTTGTGACCTTGCCCTCTCCTGATGCCACCCCATTTATTATGACCCTCTGCCTCCTGTACTCCAGCCAGCTTCCCACCCATTCAATCACCCTCTGACCCAGCCCCAGGCCTGACATTTTATACAGCAGTCTCCTGTGGGGCACGGAGTCAAAAGCCTTCCTGAAATCCAGATAAACCACATCCACTGCCCTCCCTTGATCCAGCTCCTTTGTGACCCCATCAAAAAACTCTATCAAATTTGTTTGATAGGATCTGCCCCTTGTAAAACCATGTTGCCTTGGATCCATCAGGCCGCTTTCCTCGAGATAGATGGTGATCCTGCCTTTTATTAGCTTCTCCATGAGCTTGCCTACCACTGATATACGCTGCTATTTTACTTCATCTACTTCAGCTGTTTTCCACCTTCCCCTCAATCAGAATATCAAAGCCTTGAAGTTTGTGAGCCTAAAGACCATCTGCTTCTAAACTGTTTGTTTTCACCTTGTGCTGTGTGCTTATATCTGTGCCAGTGCTCCTACCTCTGAGGGACAGAATTCAAACTGCCTGTAAAGCTCCGGTAAACCGGAGAAATGTGACTTTCACCTGTGGCAGAGAGTGGGAGGAGAACCAGGGTCCTGCATTAGAGAGGAGGAGGGCAGAGTCCTATAAAGACTCGTGCAGCTCACAGCCAGGTACGCTGCTATTTTACTTCATCTACTTCAGATGTTGTCCACCTTCCCCTCAATCAGAAGATCAAAGCCTTGCAGTTTGTGAGCCTAAACACCATCTGCTCCTAAACTGTTAGTTTTCACCTTGTGCTTATATCTGTGCAAGTGCTCCTACCTCTGAGGGACAGAATTCAAACTGCCTGTAAAGCTCTGGTAAACCAGAGAAATGAGACTTTCACCTGTGGCAGAGAGTGGGAGGAGAACCTGCATCAGAGAGGAGGAGGGGTACAGTGCTATAAAGACTCATGCAGCTCACAGCGCGAGCACCACTCTGTAGAGAAAAAAATTGCTTTAAACTGGGAACATCTCGATTAAACTATATGTTAAATGGACACAGCCCATATTATTAAAGGTTATCTTTTCTCATTTGGGGATCAGTGTCAGTTCATTTGGTAAATTGGGTATGATTTTTAAATATTTGGTTATTAGAATTGTAATTTATGTTAAGGTTTAGGTGCATATAATTTTTTGTATAGAGTAGGAATTTAAACTTAGGAATTGTTTTTATATAAATCTTATTTGTAGTGATTATTTTGAAAGATGTTAGTGTTTAACCTTTTAGGTTGTTAATTTCTGTGCTGCCTCCTGAGTGTTACGATTCAAAAAGAATCTATTACAGCTAAAAAATTCATAAACGAAAAATGTTTGGTTAATTGGCTAATCCCACATAACCAATTACAAAAATATAATGGTAACAAATCAAGAAGAAATTCTTTTCAGGGAATATTAAAAGAACAAATCTCGGGAGGATGCTACAGGCCTTTGAATCCTTTTAGGTTTAACTCTACCATTTCAAACTTAGCTGGGGCAAGTTGTTTGGTATTAATACTGGGGTGGGGACATTGAAATGAATCCAGGGCCTAGGGATTTAAAACTAAAAATTTTTCATGACAACGCACATAGTGTTGGTTTTAAGAGTGATGTTTTAGCAACTTTATTGAAAGATAATGATCCATGCATATTGGGGCTAAGTGAAACATGGCTTTCAAATAAACATCGAGATGAAGAATTTGGTACTCAGGATTATAAAGTATGGAGGGCAGATAGAAAATCTAGAGGGGGAGTGATGCTTCTTTTAAAACATACATTGGGTTACTCAGAAATTGTAATACAGGGTAGTAAAAACAATATTGAATTTTTAGCTGTACATTTGGGACATTTAGGATTAGTAATTTCAATTGTTTATTCACCTCCAAAGGCAAAAATATCAGATTTGGAGATAAGTTTAACTAAAATAACTGATATAGTAGGAAGTAGACCTTTAATTTTGTTGGGAGATTTAAACTGTGACTGGAAAAATACTGTATAAGAGGGGAAACAATTGAAAGATAAAGTAACTAATTTTGGATTAAAACAACTTATAAAAAACCTACTAGATATACATCAAACATGACAAACGGATCCATATTAGACCTAATTTTGGTGTCTACTCAAATTGAAATTGAAGCAATGGGTGTTTCATCACCATGCCTTGGAGATAATAATTTGATCTGGTTTACTCTGCTAAGGTCTCAGTTCCAAAAAAATCTGGTTTATAAAACTAAAAACTGGACAAGGGATTTCAGAAGATTTTCAGAACCTAGGTTTTTAGATAGTGTGAGTAAAACAAAATGGGATTGATGCAAACTAATCCCAGATATTGATACTTCAATTAAATACTTTAGCCGAATTTTTGAAGAAGTATGTGATTTACATGCACCAGAAATTAAAATAAAGATGAAACCTAACAAATTACTATGGATTAACGACAAAATTCTAAAACAAATTAGAATTAAAAACAGAATTTTGAAAAAAGCTTTAAAATCAAAATTGGAAAAGGATTGGATTTCCTTTAAAGCTGCTAGAAATAAATGTAAAAGGTTAATTAAGGCTTCAAAAATTTCATTCTATAAAAATAAGATAGACTCAAGTATAGATCCAAGACGGTTTTGGAGAGTGGTTAAGAAATTGACCAAACCAGGATGTGATTCCTCAGAGGAGATACTTAGGTTAAAAAATGGTGACACCTTTACTGAAAATCCAAATGAAATTTGTAATGTTTTAAACAACTTTTTTGTTGATCTTCCAAATTGTAAAATATCTTGTAAATTAGATTCAGAACAAACTAAAATAGAACCTACACAAAATGGACTTCCCCATTTAGATTTAAAGTTCTGACTGTTACTAAAGTATATAAAACACTTCAAAATATAAACATTTATAAAACATTTGGTAATGATGGCTTAGAAGGGAAATTTTTGAAATTAGCTGCTTTTTATATGGCACCAATTATTACATACTTATTTAATTGGAGTCTTCAAACTGGATATTTTCCCTTATCCTGGAAAGAGAGTAGAGTTAAGTCAATTTTTAAGGGGGGAGATGTAGTAGAAGTCAATAATTATAGGCCTATAGCATTATTACCTCTTCTATCAAAAAGTTTTGAAAAACTTGTTTTTACTCAGATAATGGATTATCTGGATAAATATAGTTTGCTAACAATTAAACAATCTGGCTTTGGAAAAAATTATTCTACTACAACAGCTCTTTTGGAATTTTATGGCCTATTAAATAGATCACTGGGAGAAAATAAGGAGACAGCTGTTATTTTTGTAGATCTTTCAAAGGCTTTTGACCTGGTGGACCACCCCTTACTAATTGAGAGACTGTACGAAATAGGTCTTAGAGATGATCCTTTAAATTGGTTAAGATCTTATCTTGACAATCGATCCCAGAGAGCGGAGGTACAGGGATGTTTATCAGAGAGAAGAAATGTTAACAGAGGGGTTCCTCAGGGATCGATTTTAGGACCGCTTATGTTTCTAATATTCATAAATAGTCTTCTACTGATTGTAGAACAAACAGAAATTCGACTATATGCTGATGACACGGTAATAATTGGGTCTGGAATAATGGAAGAAATATTACAATCTAATCTGCAGTCTGATTTTTTAAGGATAGAGGGTTGGTTCACCAGGTCAAGGCTAATAATGAATGCAAAAAAAACAAAATGCATGAATTTTCCACTAAAAAAAGTGGTGATGTTATTCATAACTTATCCATTTATACAGATAATTTAATTAAGTTAGGACAGGTCAAGGAATATAGTTACTTAGGGGTCATATTTGACAAATATCTGTCTTTTTCAAACCATATTACTACATTAATTAAAAAAGTTAATAGAAGGGTGGGGGCGTTAAGAAGAAGCACTGACTGTTTAACATTTTTAGATAGGAAAAAATTGGCAGATCAGTTGATCATTCCATTGTTAAGATATGGTGAATTAATATATAAGAACACAAACAAAGTCTTATTGTCAAAGTTAGATAAAACTTATTATCGTGTATCAAGATATGTATTAAAGGGAAATTATCAGACTCATCACTGTTTATTGTTGAAAAAAGTAAACCGGTTACCTTTAGATGTAAATCATCAGAGTCATTGGTTAACCTTAATATATAAAATGAAATATTTATCAGTAAAACATCCAATTTCATTGATATTGTTTTCAGAGAATAGTTGTCATAAACGGTTGTTAATTAGATCAGTCCATTTAAACAAAATAGTTGTAGGTAAATTTCAAAACAAATACTGGGATAGGTCCTTATTATATCAAGCTGCTGGTGTTTGGAATTATCTCCCTGATGAGGTGAGATAAATTACAAGTTATTCCTTATTTACTCAAACTATAAAGGAGTTATATACACACATTTGTGAGTGTTAAATGGCTTTTGAAGGTGTCTTTTGGGAATCTGTTAGGATTTCTTTTACAATAATTTATATGAAAGTATTCTAGGTATACAATGTTGTTTGTACTATGTTGTTCGCATTTGTATGTATTTAAAATGTGGAACTTACTTGTATGTATCTAGATAGGAATTTACACAGGTCTGTCTTGTAAACTGGATTATGTCCAAATGATATGTATTACCTGTATAAAAATACATTTTTACTTACCTTTTACCTGATATCAAGCTCACGGGCCTGTAATTTCCCACTTCCTCCCTCCCTCCCCCCTTATGCAGTGGGACCACATTTGCCTGTCTCCAGTCTTCCGGCACCACCCCAGTCTTCAAGGACTGATTGAAAAGTGCAGTCAATGGCACTGCCAATATCTCTTTTAGTTCCCTTAACACCCTTGGGTGCACTCCATCTGGCCCCATTGCCTTGTCCACCCTGATGCAGCCTAGTTCTCCCAAAATCTCCTCCACGAGGAATGGCCTCATATCCTCTTCCCCTTCCCCTGCCATTACTTTTCCTGCTCTGCTGCCTTCACCATCTTCCTCCCTAGTGAACACAGAGCAAAAATAGCTATTTAGCAGGTCCGCTTTCTCTCTGTCCCCTTGTAGCAACTCCCCCTCATTTGTTTTTAACTAGAGTATTCCCTGCCTAGTCTTCCTCTTTTCACTCACGTATCGAAAGAACATCTTATCCCCTTTTTTGACCTCTCTAGCTATGCGCTCCTCTGTTTGTGCCTTTGCCCTCCTTACCTCTACCCTGGCTTCTCTCTGGCTCACCTGGTATTTTCCCCAGTCCACCTCCGCTTGTGTTTACTATGATGGCTATATACAGCTGCAGCCTTGCAGGTGCAACCCACTCATGACTGTCCTCTGTTTTCTTCTTGTTTCGGGGTATTATGGTCTGATACATCACATGGCATTGGTGGAGAGGGTGTACACCACCACCACCACCCCCCTAAGGTTCCTGTGGGGATTCTGAGGAAGAGGAGGAGGGGGAAGACTAGGTTTTGCACTGTCTAATTTGACCAGCCATTGATGGGATACACTAATTTGTTATGTAATAAGTGTTTGTATACTGTACTACATCTGTCCCATTTTTATTCCAGTAGGTACTGGCATGCTGTATAATGGGTCTGTCATACCATGGGGTGGTGTTCTAACTTATTTGCAATGAAAGTGCTGTTTGGCAGTTTCCCCACTACTTGTGTCCCACTGTAAAACTGCATAGAGTTATCCCTGGGATTTCTATACAGCACCTGTGACCAAATGCAGGTCCTGCGTGAAGAAAGCTATGACAGATTATGTTGGCCATACTGTATCCCTATGAGCCACTAGGTTGGAACTGTACCTTGTGCTTCAGACAGGAGGCTACAGGCTGGTGTGAGGGGGTGGGCATTAGGACTGACAACCCCAAGGAAGACCCCACCACTGATTCACCACTACTCTGGAGACCCAAATCCCTAATGTTTTTCCTTTTCCCTTCCTTGTGCACTTTGAGTTCTTCAACCCTAATGTCTGCATTAACATAGTTTTTTTGCAATATATATATATATATATATATATATATATGTATATATATATACATGCTGTCTTTACTGCATGTTATGGCCTTTTTGGCTCCATGTAGTCTTAGGATATATGTGTCATATCAGATAACTATATACAATACAGTGTGGGTATCAAATTGTCATTAATAACATTGCTTTTAGCATAAATATTAATAACTCCATTCTATAGCATTGTTTGAGATGTGTTATACAAAGCGCTCTTTATTTGGACAATGGGGAACTTCAACACTGTAGACAGTATAAATTGGTGAAGGTGGTACACATGGGTGATGGTGCTTAAGCACTGCAAGTTTGGGTTGTGGAGTACACTGTGGTGGTGCATCAAATTAATTTCTGAATAGTGTACTGATTTTGTCTTGTAAATTTTTAACAGCGTTGAAGCACAGTGAGTCTGAAGAAGTGGCTACAGCCAAGAAACATTGCCCAGTAATTTTTTATGAAGTTAAGGGATAAAGAGTGATATACTTTGGATAATTTATGTGGTGCTCATCCTTCTTTTTTGAATGCTGTTCAATAGAATCCCCAGGACACCCTGTCAAATGACTTTTTGGCATCTAAACTCACAACTGCTAGGGGTATGGAGCACTGAGTTGCATAGTCTATCAAAGGTAGGGTACAGCGCACGTTAATGTGCATCTGCCACATCTGGACAAAGCCTTCTCGATCAAAGTGGGTAGAACTTTATACAGTTTTCTGGTCCAAAGTCCTGCAAGCAGCTTATAATCAATATTTAATATTGATATAGGATGGTTGGAGAAAGGGTTAGCAGGATCCCTACTACATTTCAACACAACTGAAATTTTAAGCAAAGCTCCAGGAGAAAGGGGGAACATCACCTTCCTGCACATGCTAGAAAACCCAGTGCAATATAGGGAGAATCGGTTCCTGGAATTTTTTTTTAATTCATCCTGGTACCCATCAGGGTCCAGCCACTTCTCCATTTTGAAAGACTTAATAGCGTCCTGAATTTCATCTAATGAGACTGGAACCAGTAGATGAGCCCTAAGGTCCTGGGATAACTGTGGGAAGTGTAATGCAGTCACAAATACTGTAGAGGACAATGAATTTGCTGGCCTTAAATTTCACTATTTCATTCGCTCCAACATTTTTTGGCAGTTTAATTTAGCTGAAGTGCAAGAGCAAGCTAACTTGTTAATTGTAGTACATATTTTCACTGGCATATATTTTTCACTGGATTTTCAAAACAGTGAATATAGTGAACATTTTGTTCCAATGAGAAATAGGTCCTCTATAGTATTTCATTTTCTAAAGGATGAGAGGCAAAATCTTGTGTATATATGTGAGCATAATAGTTGGCCAGAATTTGCCATATTATAGTGGCGCGGTAGCACCACTAGAGTTAGGGCTGAGTAGGCAGTTTAATGTTAAACCCCAAATTTTGCACGTTAACAACTTTGCAACTGTTCAATGGATTTGCATGAAATGTGGAATACATGGTCTCAGATGGTGGATCTCTTGATTTGCTAATTTGTGTTTCAAGCGGATTTGAGGCGTTCACGCAGTAAAGTGCCAAAAATGCACTTTTCGCCTTTTTTTTGGTGATTGGTTCAAGATCATGCTGCACACACACTATTTGGAATTGTGGCCTGAAATTTTCAGGGTAGACAGAGGTCATCCTAAGGAACAATTCAGCATTGGTTTGGTGAAAACATATCAATCCATTCAAAAGTTATTCAGTTTAGAAATGTCAAGTTCTGAGCATGCTCAGTTCAGTCTTTGGGATAGATGCACAGAATGAAAAGGGATTTAGAGCTCATGAAAAGGGATTTTAACAGCTCAGAAAGAGAGATTTTTAAAATCCCTCTTCGTTAGAAAATATTCCCTTTTCGAGAGCCGCCATCTTGTTTTCATTTTTCCTCAAAAACAAAATGTTATAACTTTATCTACGGTTGTGTTCTGAGGTAAACAAAGCATGGGTTTTGTTCAGGTGGATGTCATCTACAAACATATGCCTTTGATTTACTTTATTTTAGTCAAAAAATGCTTGTTTTTAAATCTCTTTTTGTGACTTGCTTCCGATCCCTTTTTGTGAGCTGTCAAAATCTCTTTTTGCAAGCTGATCCCTTTTTGTGAGCTGCCAAAACCCCTTTTTCTGAGCCAGTTATTTTTCATGAGATAACAACCAGATGGCCCTACCTCATGAAAAGGGATTGGTTCACGAAAAGGGATTTTGACACCTCATGAAAAGGGATTGGCTCGCAAAAAGGGATTTTGACACCTCACAAAAAGGGATTTTTAAAGGCTGCTGTTTCTTTGCCTGTTTACTGCAAAGAAACAAGACTTTTGGCTTGAAATTTGTGGGGTACATAGATGTGATTTATGCTGATTGGTGTAAAAATTGTCATCGGTTCCATAGTTATGCCAGTTCAAAGCTGAGACATTTCTCATAGGATAACATTATGGTGAATGCAACACCTTTCAGTGCATATATCTCGAGAATGGTTTGAGATACAGAATTGTTGCTAAATGTAGCTTAGTACAACTTTTGTACTAAGCACGCATAGAGGTTTCCAGTTCATGATTACAACTGCAGTGGAATTTTTTCATAGTTGCTACAGTTACTGAGATTCACTTTGATTCACTTTGATTGTTAGGAGCATAAAAAGGTGTGAATCTAAAAAACATATCCTGAAGGAAAGGGTATTGAAACTCATGTTTCTCCCATTTACAATGTATTTGTCTAAATTCCTTTTGAAAGTATATTTGTTTTCACTTATAACAATGAATTCTGGTCATCTGTTCCATAGGGTTGCTGTTCTTTGAGTATAGAAGCATTTCCTCTTATTGGTTCTGTAATGATCAATTTTCACATGTAAGAAATGTCCCCGGTTGTTAATGAGTCAGCTTTAAATTCAATGTTTAAATCGGACATTAAAACTGTGTTGTTTATGATACCATAATAAAACAAGATACCACCTCTCTGCCTTCTTAACTCTAAGCTATACATAGAAACATAGAAAGATAGACTTTGATGGCAGATAAGGACCACTTGGTCCACCCAGTCTTCCCATTTCCCTACCTACTGGATAAGCTGCAGATTCTAGTTAACCAACAGCCTACTTCCTGCCACCCCCCACTACAATTGCCTTGTGTCTGTCCCATGCATGTTTGAATTCCCCCACTTTTTTATCCCCAACAACCTCCCCAGGAAGGCAGTTCCATGCATCCACCACTCCCTCTGTGAAAAAGATTTCCTCACATTACCCCTGAGCCATCTTCCTCTATCTTTAAATTGTGTCCCCTTGTTCTTACACATCTCTTTTTCTGAAAGATGCCACCCTCCTGGACTTTGTTGATTCCCTTGAGGTACTTGAACATTTCTATCATGTCCCCTCTGTCCCTCCTTTCATCAAGGGTATACATATTAAGCTCTCTCAGTCTCTCTTCATATGATTTCTGATGCAGACCCTGCACCATTTTAGTTGCCTTCCTCTGGACTGCTTCCATCCTGTCTATGTCCTTGTGTAGATGAGGTCTCCAAAACTGCACACAGTACTCCAGATGGGGGTCTCACCAACTGTCTGTACAAAGGGATAACCACTTCCCTTTTTCTGCTTGTGATGCCCCTTCCTGTGCATCCCAGTATCCCCCTGGCTCTCCTTACTGACTTCTCACATTGCTTACCAACCTTTAGATCATCTGATATGACTACCCCCAAGTCCCGTTCCATTTTTGTTGTTGTTAGTACCTCCCCTGCTATTGTGTACTCTTCTCCTGGGTTTTTGTTTCCTAGGTGCATTACTTTGCATTTCTTTGCATTGAATCTAAGTTGCCATATGTCTGACCATTCCTCCAACCTTGCCAAGTCCCTTCTCATCCTTTCTACCCCCCTTGTTTATCAACTCTGTTACAGATCATTGTATCATCTGCAAAGAGGCATACCTTTCCCTCCAGACCCTCTGCAATGTCACCTATAAAGATGTTGAAGAGGACTGGACCCAATATTGAGCCCTGAGGCACTCCACTAGTGCCCCCCCTACAAGCCTACATTTTTAAGTTTCTCTTCATATGGTAAATTTGTTAAATTCTTAATAGTCTTGGTAAACCATTGAATTCTTTCAGTTTGAAAAATCTCTTTTTTATTAAATGGACTCCAAATTTGACTGCTGAAATCTAACTGTGGTCGTACATAAGATAAAAACAAAGGCATCAGCACCTCTTTGGATTTGCTCTCAGTGTTTCTTTTTGTTGATCTTGGAGTGTTGTTTGCTCTTACTACCATAGCTGTGTGATGTTCTTTTAGGTCTAAATTATTATTTGATTAAAATTCCAAGATCTTTGCCTACCTTTTTTTTCCTGTATTATTTGATTATATAAAGTATAATTATAACCAGGATTTTTTTTCAAAATGTAAAACACAACATTTATCAACATTTAGGATCATCTCCAATTTTTTGGTCCACAAGGCTACATTTTTGATGTCATTCTGAAGCGAGGCTATGTGTTCAGAAGTGTGACATGGTCCCCATAGTTTGGCGTCATCTGCATACTTTGTTAAATAATGTGTTATGTTCTCATCCATATCAGCTATAAATATTTGAAAAATGATTGGAAAAAGAACTGATCCCTGTAGTACTCCACCGGTGATATTACTCTCTGCTGATAGAAACCCTCTTATGGATAGCCTTTTTTTTATACTTTATTTTTTTTCATTTTATCTTGCACATGACAGACAAGAAAGCATGTAGCAGACAGTCCAAATTAATGACAGCAATTCCTCTTGGAAAAAGAATACCCTTTTCCTTAATCAAAAGGATATTATGCATCAACTATATTGTGGTACATCATGCGGGGGTATCTTATAATATTACTATACAAGATTGAATAAAACCCCTAATGTGCGCTGTTCAGAGAACCCAGGAGTACATGGCTGAAACAAATGTTAAGTAATGGTAGCCTCGCTGCTGGGTATAGCTTGGGTGTGTGGACCTCCTCCCCTCTGGGTCATCCTTGGCTGAGTGTCCTGACATGTCCTCCCATGCAGGCCTCCTTGTGCCTCCATCTACGACAGGGGGGTTGTTCCCCTTTCCCTTCAATATGGATGGGAGGGAAGCTCCCTATGTAGTGCTCAGGGATTGGCCATCGGTTGTCCATATGGCCACCCCACTTGCAGTGTTGGCCCTAGGGCTGGTCCTCCTACAATGTGCTACCTCTCCCCCAATATCCCTGGGATTGACTTGGAAGTTGTCCTCCCCCTATGATGACACTGACTTCTCCTTTCCAAACCTGCTTTCCTCCAACGTAATGCACTATAGTACTATCCTCAGTCTTGACATTAGATGCGTTATGTACACGACCAGGGTCAAGAAAATCCGACCCGCAAACTGTCCTGGTGGGCATCCGCTCTTTAGGTGGTATCTCCCCTGGCTCTTCCTCCTTGCTTTACTTAGGGCAGGGGATATAGAGCCTAACCCTGGCCCCTCTAAGCTGCCCACTAACTCTCCCGCTGCTTGGAGTATGAGTAAGGGGCTAAAAATAGCTCATCTGAATATCAGGAGCTTGCTTCCCAATCGTGATGAGCTGTTAGCGTTGGTTGAACTTTACAAACCTGACATTCTAGGGATAACGGAGACCTGGCTCAAATCCTCTATCCCTGACTCCGCCTGTTCCTTAACAGGTTATGAGTTCATCCGCCTTGACAGGCCAGGGGGTAAGATGGGGGTGGCATCCTTATCTACTATAGAGTCCATCTGAAAATCTCCCTTGTGACTCATTGCCTAACTGATCATCTCCCCTGTGAGCTTTTGCATGGGCTCCTGCTGCTAGGGGAAACAAAGAAGCTGCATCTGGTATGTGCCTATATCCCTCCCAGGGGAGGTCTAGCAGGACTAACTTATCTCCTGGATGCGGTCAGGTCCAGTATAGGAGACAACGAACTTATTATCATGGGTGATACCAACCTAAATTGGGAGAGTGGCAATATTAAGAAATGTGAGCCTCATCTTGCCACCCTATCCCTTACCCAACTAATTAATGACCCGACTAGACAGTCCGCTAGTGGTTCCTCGAGTACCCTGCTGGATTGGATCCTGACCAACCACCTGGAGAGAATATCAACTTCAGGCACACTATCGGACTCTATCTCTGATCACTCCCCAGTGTTCTGTGTCTGGAAAATTCCTTCCTCTAAAATCCCACACAAAATTATTCGAGTCAGGAACTATTCCAGGTTTGACTCAGTGTGGTTCCTTGATGACTTAAGGTCTACTGACTGGACCAGGGTATTGGAAGCCACTGACCCCTCACCGGCAACCTCCTGCTTTATTGATACCTTTGGTGATATCCAGGACAGGCATGCACCCATGATCACTCGGAGGGTGAGGGGAGCGGCTACCTACTGGCTGACTGGAAATCTTCTAGCCATGATGCGTGAAAGAGACAGATGCTAGGCTCATGCCAGGGGATCCAGTGATCCTTCTAAACTCCAGAGATATTGGCACCTCAGGAACCAGTGTAAGAAGGCTATTAGGGTAGCAAAAAGTGACTTCTGCTAGTTAAATCCCTAGTTAGTGGATCCTCCAGCACAGGTGTCACGGATATGGTCATAGATGGCATCTCATGCAATAATCCCCAAACTATAGCTGACTCCCTTAATTGTCACTTCTCTGACCTCTCGGCCCTCACCTCCCGGCTTACGACTGATGGGGGGAGCCCGTTCACTATCCCGTCCCTCGCGAGTCAGGCGGATCAACATCATCGGAGTGAGTTTAATCTCAGGGCAGTATCAGTCTTTGATGTCCAGAAACATCTTGCTGCCCTCGCCCAGTACTCCAGCCCAGGTCTCGATTTCCTTGAACCGCGGCTTCTCAAGCTAGGAGCGGCCTACATTGCCTCCCCGGTTGCCCACATCTTTAATCTATCACTTAGCTCAGGGAAAATCCCTGATATATGGAAGGAAGCAAGGATAGTACCAGTTCTGAAGCAGGGCAATCCCAAACTTCCTGACAACTATCGCCCAATTACCATCCTCCATCCCTTGGCAAACTTCTTGAAAAGGTGGTGGCCGAGCAACTCTCGGAGTATTTGCACTCTCATGATCTGCTATCAAGGGCACAGCACGGCTTTCGAAAGGGACACAGTACCACTACTGCTCTGATTACTGTAACTTCCAGCATAAGATCTGCCATGGACCAAGGTAAACTGTCCGGTGCTATATTTATAGACTTATCAAAAGCTTTTGATCTTGTTAACCATGACCTTCTTGGAGAGCAGCTAAGGGCCGTTGGTCTCTCCTCCCATGCCTTGAACTGGTTCATGGGCTACCTGAAGGGTAGAAAGCAGCTTACCTGCTTCAACAAGGTCCTCTCGGAGCCCAGGGTGGTGACTATGGGAGTCCCCCAGGGATCAGTGCTGGGCCCTCTTCTTTTCTCGCTTTTTATCAATCAACTGCCACTGGTGACCTCTCATTGCCAAGCCACTCTATATGCAGATGATCTGGTGCTAGTGGCCCATTCCCACAATGTCACAGCACTAAACCAGAGCCTGACTGATGATTTCAGCAGAGTCCTGGCCTGGGTTACTCACCATAGGCTGGTGTTGAACCCTAATAAAACACAGGCCATGCTTTTTGGTTCCATGGCCAAGATAAAAGCCTCATCAGCCTTGTTAAACATAACCTGTGATGGTGGACCCTCGTTGCCAACGGTGAACTCAATCAGATATCTTGGGGTTACTCTTGACCCCCAACTTGACATGAGAGTCATATCCTCAACATCTGTAGAAGCACATTGCAAGCGGCAGCCTATAGGAGCCAAATACAACCTGACCCGGGGCGAGACTTGCACTTGCAAGAGGAGTGCTTCTTCCCTCCCTCAGCTATGGATCCCACCTGTTTGCCTGGTCCCCCCAAATTCACCTTGCCCGGTGGAACACGGCATATAACAATATTTGTTGGTTTGCACTAGCTGCCCCTAAACTCACCCATCGCTGTGATCTCTATGATAAACTCCGCTGGTTTCCACCAGCTGAATACTTGGATTTCTGTGTTGGAAGCTTCTCCAAGAAGGTGCTCGCTTCAGGCTCCCCTCAGGGACTGGTGAATCTCCTCCCAAAAATGGACACCAAGCCCTACACGCTTAGGTCCCAGTCTGCTGGATGGCTCAAAGTCCCTTCCACCCGGACTCTTATGGGGGACCGAGACTTTGCTGCTTACGTGCCCAGACTCTGGAACTCTCTTCCTGATCATGTTCGCATGGCCCCCTCCCATGGGATCTTTCGCTCCTCCATGTGGTCGCACTTAAAATTATCATCAGTGTGTGACTGCTTCAAGCCTCCGTAGTGAAATTTTTTCAGACGAATCCTGCTGTTACTAATGTCAATCTATGTAATCCTGTGATGGGGTGTAATTGCTGCTTGTGCGTTTGTTTTTTCTGCAATTGTTAGTACCTCCTTTAATAAGTTGTTCCTTCTATGTTGCCTTGTATGTATCCTGTATGTTTTGTACTCTCCTGGGTCGTTCCTGAAAATAGGCATATTACTTGTCTAGTGTACCTACCCGGTAAACAAAAGCTAAATAAATAAATAAAAAAATAATTGTCCAGCAATTCAATCCAAAATAATGATCAATGCCCTTACAATAAGGGCTATTTGGTGCCATGGTCCAACCTAAATGAAAAAAGAGAATACTTACAATAAGATAATTTGCAGCTAAGTAATATACTATATTAAGAGAGAACGAACATCTATAAACATCTACCTCTTACTCCCCAAAAGCTTAACACTACTGAACTTAGTTATATGTATTTATTTTCCCCTCTCCCAACTCTTCCCTTTTAAACAGAACAAAAAAAAAAAATTACATAACGAAAAATACCAAGCCTGTTCAAATTCCTAACAAATACAAAAGCTTCCAACAAGAGGAGGACTAAGAATTTTGTACTACCAGTTCAAACAATTGAACAGGCTACCCGATTTATTTAAATTTTAGTCTGTTGGGTGAAATTATAACGATGTTACCAGGAATTAAACTTTCCAATGTCCCCACATTAATGCCTCAGGTTGCTGCCTCGTCGTCTTCATCGTTCGACCCTTCAGTTCTCCTTCGTACTTCAGCAGCCCTCCCATCTGTCCATTTACCGGCCTCAGTGGGATCTGAAAATAAGTAGACCCTGCTCTGATGTACAATCTGAAGTCTGGCTGGGAAGATGATTGTGTGCAGTACTCTCAATTCCCTCAAGACTCACCTCACACCATCAAACTTCTTTCTTCGCTGCCTCGTTGCGTAACTGATGTCGGGCAAGAGGTGAACCAGGGAATCCCCTTGATATAGTGGAGCTGCTCTGCAGGCATATCTGAGGACTTTGTCTTGGGCTGCAACACCCGAGGTAACCAACATTAAGGTACGGGGATCCTCCATATTTTGTGAGCGACCACATTGTGTAACTCGGTAAATTTTTTGTATTTCCCAGGTATTTGCTGGGGCTTCCGGATTTAACTTTTCAGAAAGCCATTCCTGCATGTTCAGGATCAGATGGTCCCCCTCCGAGCCCTCGGGAAAACCTACAATCCGAACATTAGCCCCTCGAGCTTGATTTTCAAGCACTTCCAAACATGTCTTAAGATGCTGGGTTTCCTTAATAAGCAGGGTAGTCGCTCCAGTCGAGGCTTCAGCCTGCTTACGGGTCTCCTTGAAATCATCTTGAACCCCGTCTACTGCCTTCTCCACAGTTAAACCACGAGTATTGAAGTCATCTACCTTCTGATTAAGTGCAGAAACTGAGGTTATCAAGGTCTGAAGTGTGTTAATAGTTTCTCCTGCATCATGCCGTTCTTCAGTTAATGTGGCTTCTTCTGCTCTCCCAAGTCCTACTGTTCCCTTGATTTTCCCGGCCCCTCCAGAGATCTTATCTTTCTTGGGATTGCCCATCTTAAGAAATTTAGGGTTGCTCTTCACAATGATGAGGTCAAAAACTCTGTGAGAAGCTTTTAAATAGGAGATTTAAGTAGATTTCCTCCTCTTGAGGTGTAAGCTGTAAAAAGTTGCTGCACGCTGCTCAGGCTCCAGAGCGCCCCTCCCTTATGGATAGCCTTTGAGATCTATTACTTAGCCATGCGTCAATCCATCTAATTACAAACTCATCAATGTTATATTTAACAAGCTTCTCATGGATAGTCCAGTGTGGCACAGAGTCGAAGGCTCAACTGAAGTCCAATAATATAACATCCATTGGGATTGTTTTATCAAGATTTTTACTTATATGGTCATAGAAGCATATTAAATTTGTAGTGCATGACTGTCAACTTTTAAATCTGTATTGATTAATGTCAAAGTAGGGAATATATAATAACTGTAGTTGAATTTTTTCTTCAATTAGAGTCTCTAAGATTTTACGTGGGACTGATATCAAGCTTATTGGCCTATAGTTTTTTTTTATTTGCCTTACTGCCAATTGCAAATTAGTGTTACAAGGGTTCCTTTTCAGCACTATATGGGTGCAGTATGTCTCTGTAATTATGTGTAAGTGGGAGCACAGGACCCAGAGGGCCCACACTCCCACATACTTATACCATTATGCTAAAAATGAGCAGTGTGTAGGGTGCACAGGGCCTGGAGGGCCTTTGCTCCCTCAAACACATACCAGTTGAATTACACTTTCTCAAAAAAAGGGAAACTCATTGCAAAAGACTTTGTTAATGCATCAGTTAGGGTTGAAGTGACAAAAGAAAGGAAATGAGATGTTAAGGTTGACACCCTAACACCTCCCCCAACTGACCACCCTACCCCACCCCACTGTCCACAGACCAACAGGTGATGGGGTGTGCCTTGGGTGATTGGGCCTAATTCTCACCCCATTCTCTATACTGTACCATGTCAGCTTTCTTATACATGGAATGGGGTGAGAGTTAGGGCCAATGACCCCCAAGGCACACCCCAGAATCTGACTGATCTTTAGTGAGGGGTAAGGAGAATCAAATGGGGAGTGTTAGGTGTCAACCCCAACATCTCATTTCCTTACTTTTGTCACTTCAACCCTATTTGATGCATTAATGATGTTTTTGCAATGAATATATATATATATATATACACACATATATAGATATATATATTTTTTTTAACTTTCTATTTTTGGCCCCATTTCACCTCACCAGCTACTAGGTCTCCTTCCATCTGTCCAAGCTCTTCTGCCCACCACAGGAGTCCTCTGGTACTCCAACCCACCACCAGCCTCTGCTCAACATCCACTCTGGACACCCCGTCCATAACCCACAGCTTGTCCCCTGCAGATTGGGACCCCTCAGTTTCCCAAGCCACGAGGAGGATACTTCATTTGATTGCTGGGGTCTAGGAAGAGAAGCTGGCCAGGAATGGGAGGAGTCAGAAGAACCCTACCTTGGCATGGGAGACTGGGTGGCTTCTTCTGCCTGGTGTTGCTGAGGTATGTCTTCCCCCACTAAGACCTCCCTTATCCCTCCTTAGGGCATGGTCCTGCTGAGAGGTGACCTGGAAGAGCACCTAGTAGAGCTATTGGAAGAGTGACTGAGCCTTGCCCTACCCCCAGAACTCCCCTGCAGGCCTCACTCTGGGCGTGTGATGCCTTCGTCTCACTCACAACATGAGTGAGTGTGTGCTGACATAAGGCCACTCTAGAGGGACCATGTGTTTCTTTCCACACAACACGCCTTCCCTCTGGGCCACTGGGGACAGTCATACAGCTGAAGGAGATGCCCTCCCTGTCTGAGGCAGGAGATGTCCAGATAGAGGTCAGAATCCCACTTCACTGGTCAGCTCCAGATGTCCCAGACTTTGGGTATGAATCTGGGTCATCTTGGTGGCAAGCTGTAGCTCAACCACTGTGGCAGCTGGCAGATCTTGCCATATGTATTTGTGATCTCGAGTGAGACAGCAAGTACCTGAGTCCCTCAACTGTAGGATGCATGCCTGTTCCTCAGTCTGAGCTGCCTATCTAATCTACATTCCTCCCTGTCCCCTCCCTCATAGTAGTTCTAACTTAGGTAGGATTCGGAGGGCTGGCCTGGTGGAGAAGGATAGAGCACCTGAGGGATGGCTCACCTTCTCCAGGGGAAGGGGAGTGAGTGTTTGGCCTGTTGATGACCTCTGGTGGAGGCTGGTGGAATCACTGGGAAAGGCAGGCACCTGCTTATGTCGGAGGTGGGACAGATGCTGGCATCGTTGCATGCCCCACCTCCCAGGGGATTACAGCCACACACAAAAAAATGTCCTGTTCCCCGGCCATGACACCCCACTCTGCCACTGTTCCTGCTGCCACCAGTATCCACCGGGGGGGTTCCACTCTCATGGATCTGCCTGGGAGGTGTCTAGGCATAATGGGTCAGTGTACACCGTGGAGGCTGAACTCCACTAGGGGCATGGGGGGGCCGGACCCAAAAAAGCATAAACAAAAAAAAAATAGTTCTACCGCAGGTACAGCAGGGTTTGTTCAATCCACTGATCCATAAGGGACTGCAGATCTTGTTTGGTCTGTCCAATGTGAAAAGTCACAGCTCTATCCCCTAGGGAAGATAAAATCTGAAGTGTGTGTAAGTTTTCCTGGAGGGCTTTATATTTTTGTTCCCTCTGCTTTTACTTTCTTAAGGTGTACTTTATTAGTATCCCTTAAAGAACAGTTTTTACTGTATCCTGTAGAACTGTGGATGTTATCTCCTCCCTGTCATTGACCAATAAAATTACAGAACTTTTTTGTCCTATAAGTTCAAGCAGCTCATTATCCGTTAAAAGGAGAGGTTAAACCTCCATCATTGTCATCATCATCAACTTTATTTCTTTAAAAGCGCAAATCAAATTATTGAAGTGCTTGTACAAAAAGTAAAACACAACAGGATGACACATCTCACAAACTGAAACATATAAAACAGTAAAATTCATTAGGATATGTTATCAAGATTCCGGAAAAGTGAGTCTGAATAAATAGATCTTCAATACTGATTTAAAGCTCTCCACGGTTGGGCACTCCTTTAACCAAACGAGGTAGAGAATTCCACAGGGTCGGTGCAACAAATGAAAAAGCCCTAGCCCCAAATGACTTCAAACAGACCTTGGGAATCTCCAGCAATCCCTTGTCAGCTGAGTGAAGTGGGCAGAGGGGGTAATAAGGACACAGGAGTTCTTGCAGACAGCACAGTCCCTGTCCATGTAGGGCATTATAGGTCAGCAAACCGACCTTGAAGGTGACTTGCCACCAAACTGTCAGCCAGTGCAGGCCGTAGAGCACAGGTGTGACATGGCAAGATCGAGATAAGCCAGTTAACAACCTGGCTGCCGCATTCTGCACCAGCTGCAAGTGACGAATGTCAACCCCCGGAAGCCCTAAGTAAACCTCCAGGTAGTAGCCTTTTTCTGTTTTCCCTGTTGGAAACATAGAATTTGTCGGCAGATAAGGACCACTTGGCCCAACTAGTCTGCCCATTTCCCTACCTAACAGATAAGCTGCAGTTCCTAGTTAACCAACAGCCTACTTCCTCCTACCCCCCACTAGAATTGCCTTATGTTTGTCCCATGCATTCTTGAATTCCCCCACTGTTTTTGACTCTACGACCTCCTCAGGAAGGCTGTTCAATGCATCTACACCCCTCTCTGTGAAGAAATCTCCTCACATTACCTTTGAGCCACCCCCATTATCTTTAAATTGTGCCCTTGTTCTTGCACATCTCTTTTCTGAAAGATGCTACCCTCTTGGACTTTGTTGATTCTTTTGAGGTACTTGAAAGTTTCTATCATGTCCCCCCTCTCCCTCCTTTCCTTGAGGCTATACATCTTAAGCTCATTTAATCTTTCTTCATATGTCTTCTGGTGCAGACCCTGCACATTTTCATTGCCCTCTTCTGGACAGCCTCCACCCTGTCTATGTCTTTGTGGAGATGGGGTCTCCAGAGCTGTACACAGTACTCCAGATGTGGTCTTACCGACTGTCTGTACAGAGGGACAGCAACTTCCTGTTTTCTACTGGTGATGCCTCTCCCTATGCATTCCTGTATCTCCTAGCCCTCCTTACTGCCTTCTCACATTGCTGGCCCACCTTTAGGCCATCTGATATGACTACCCCAGGTCCCTTTCCATTTTTGTTGTCAGTATCTCACCCCCCATTGTGTACTCTTCCCCTGGGTTTTTGTTTCCCAGGTGCATTACTTTGCACTTCTTTGCATTGTATCTAAGCTGCTATACATTTGACCATTCCTCCAACTTTTCCAAGTCCATCTTCATTCTTTCCACCCCACCTTGCATATCAACCCTGTTGCAGATCTTTGTATTATCTGCAAACTTCAGGAACACTAGGGCATGGTCTGAGCGAAAACGGGGCTCATAACTAATGCCCTGCATGTTTTTGAGTGTTCAGCAGTAATAAAAAAAAATCTAGCAGAGGAATGGTGATTGGGGGTAATAGTGAGCAAACTTCTGGGTGGTTGGAAGCACATTTCTCTACATATCAAGTAACCCCAGATGACTAACTCCAGCTCTAAAATATTTCTGGGCAGCTGTGACCCTGTGGCTGCTGGGAATGGAGGTGCTGAGAGCAACATTCATTACCATATTCAAATCCCCTGCAATTATTACAATTATCACTGTACCCCAGAGCTTTTTTTTAAACTTCATGTTTATTGTTTATAATAAACATACACACTTTCCCTCATACTTGAAAGAGCTTCTTTTTTTAGTACTTTATATTTTATTAAATATCCATTGTGTCACTTTACATAACATTGTGTCACTTTACACAACATTGCATAGTTCCATTGATAGGACTTTTCTTAATGGGTTATTTCCATACATGAAAAAGCAACTTTGTCAATAAATTCATCGGGGAGATGCTATACAATTTGAAAAATTCCTATCAGTCTTACAAGTATTTTACCAAGGCATAAGTTATAATTGTTCTACATCCCCTCTTTCTGTCTTGTCTTTAACTTAAATGTCCCTTATCTACTTCCCAGACAGGGGGCTGTGCCCGTTGTCTCCAATCTGGGTGGACTTGTCTAGTTAACAAAGTTCGGAACTGTACTGACAAATGGACTTTACATCTGGATAACTAATCCAACATTTATAACTCAACTTTGGCATCCTGATACTTCCTTCAGGTTTTAGCTTAGCTTTAATACATCAGCTCCTTAAGGGATCTTACTGTTTAAGAGAAACAGGTCTTCTAGGCATCATCGTCCTTTCCAAAAAGAAATAAATAGAACTTTTGATGGAATGTCCGAGGCTCTCTAATCCGGATCCAAGGCTTGCCAGGGGGACCAAATGGCGCTGAACTTCTCCCCACCCTGTCTTAGACTATAAGTAATTTGTTCCATGGATTCCAATTGCCTCATTCTAACCTTCCATTCTTCTATTGTTGGGGGGTGAGGGGAAAGCCATCTAGATGTGATAGACTTCAGTGCTGCCACTCTCATAATCTGTGGTAGTAGCCTTTCCTGTCTAGGTTCTGTAACTAAGCAGGAAAGCCCCAGCACCATCTCCTCCCCTCTAAATGGGATCTGTAGGCCAGTTACTCTCTGCATGTACCAATATACTTCTTTTCAAAATAAGGTAATTCTGGAACATTCCCAAAATATATGTGTTAGGGACCCTTTGGCTTTATCACATCTCCAACAGATCTCTGAACTTCCCACTTTAAAATGTTTTGTCCTGGAGAGTGTAAGAAAATATCTAAGAAGGACCTTCCAATGAAATTCTCGCCAGGAAGGGGAGCTAGTCACTTGCCAACCCCTGTTCAGTCTATTGTCGCAGATTTGTTGTGGGATCGAAATCCCTAGCTCTGTTTCCCATTTCTGTTTAATTATTTCTAAGCCTGAATTGTTTAGATTAATTAAGATATCATACAGCTGTGTGAGAGGGTGTGGGATATCTTTGATCATACTATTATAGTAAAAAAACTCTTCTAAGGGGGTCTTTCCTCTAATTATTTTCTGTAGCCTGTTTTCGGAGGTGATATAGTGTCAGACTTGTAAATATCTAAAATGATCCTCACAGCGGAGGTGAAATTTGTCTCTTAAATAGGTAAAAGAGTGACAGTTGGTCCTCTCAACACATTGGGAGAAAGTGGAGAGTCGATGTGCAGACCAATATTGATAGCCTGGGTCTCCTCTCGGGGGGATAAATGAGGCTTCAAATCTTATTAAGGAAAGCGGGTCAGGTCCTTGTGGGGTGCCAGTGATACTTCTCAACTTCTTAAGAATCCAAAGTGAGTGAAGGATCCATAGGTTGGTGATCCCTTTGATCATGGGTGAAGGCATATTGCCAGTAGGAACTGCCCATAGGGCCCATTTTCGGACTGCAGCTTCCTCTAGATGATACCAACCGGAGTCAACCCGGCGTTTTATCCAGGAACACATCTGTGCACCTTGAGCTGCCAGAAAGTAAAAATAGAAGTTTGGAGAGCCAAACCTCCCCTGTCCCTAGGGGTTTGTAATAACCTCCTGGCCAGCCTTGGTTTTTTCCTACTCCAAATAAATTCTTGGACCTCTTTTTGTAAGTTAGCCCAGAATTGTCTAGGGGGTTGAATTGGGAGGGTTTGGAATAGAAATAGATGTCTAGGTAGGGCATTCATTTGGAGAGTTTGTGATCTACCGTATAGTGACAGGGGAAGTAGCTGCCATCTGGCTATATCAGCCTGTAGAGTCTGAAATAGTTTGGCATAGTTGTTTTTATATAGGAGGGGAAGATCAATTGAAATATATATGCCTAAGTTTTTAACTGTATTTCTCTTGGCCCACACGAAGGGGAAGGATTCTTTGAAGGCCTCTGAGGGGGACCCACTTAGGATCAGTGTTTCAGATTTTTGAAGGTTAATTTTATAACCTGCTAATGTGCCATATTCCTCCAAGGAGTGAATTAGGGCAGAGACTGAGGTTTCTGGATGTGACAAAAATAAGAGAGAGTCATCTGCATACAATGCGATTTTTTGGGTGTGGCACTCTACTTCTACACCTTGGATCAAGGGGTTCGATCTGATTTCTATAGCAAGAGGTTCAAGTGACAATGTGAAAAGGAGTGGAGAGAGGGGACAGCCCTGTCTTGTACCCCTTATGAGGGGGAATCTCTCTGAAAGGTGTCCATTGACCTTAACTCTGGCCTCTGGGGCCTTGTATAAGTTGTTGATAGCATTGACAAACTTCTCCCCCAGGCCAAATCTCTTTAGGGTTTCACCCAGAAACACCCAATCAACCCTGTCAAACGCTTTCTCAGCATCCATACTGATGTCTAATTGAAGTTGTTTAGTATTTTTATGTGCTGAGATCAACAGGCGATGGATGTTGTCCTGAAGAAATCTTCCTGAGATAAAGCCAGTCTGATCCTTATGCACTAGACAGCCTATTACCTTCTGGAGCCAATCGGCTAAAATCCCTGTGAAGATTTTTAGATCCACTGGCAAAAGTGAGACTGGTCGGTAGGATTTACAGTCCTCCGGATCCTTGTCCAGTTTCAAGATCACAGAGATCTGGGCCAGGTTCCAAGATCTAGGGGCTGCCCCCTCTCCCCTCCACAACTTGTTATATGTGTCCAGTAAGACTGGTAGAAGCGGATCTAAGAAGGTTTTATAGAATTCCGACACATAATCATCCATCCCTGGGGCTTTCCCATTCTTAAGATTTTTAATTTTTTGAGTTGCTTCTGCTGCAGATATGGGGGCTTCTAGATCTTTCCTTTGTGTCTCTGAGAGGGTGGGGAACTGGAGTTTATTAAGAAATGAGAGCGTCTCCCTCTCATGATTTATGTTTTTGTCTGTGCTGTAGAGGGTGGAGTAAAATTTCTGAAATTGAGGAGTAATTAAGGGGGGGACCAGATTATATTGTTTGTCCCTAGTGCTTTGAGTTTAGGGACTGCCCTTGAGGCTCTCTCCTTTCGCAACTGCCAGGCTAGAATTTTCCCAGCTTTGTTTCCATGTTCATAGAACCTTTGTCTAGCGTAGGCTAAAAGTCTTTCTGTCTGAAGGTCTAGAATCTTAGTTAGTTTGGCTCGGGTCTTAAGTAATTCTTCCTCGCATTTCTGGTCTAGAGTATCTTTATGGGCCCTTTCTAACTGGGATATCTTTTCTTCTAGTTCTATGCGTTCTTTGATCTGTGCTTTCTTGTGTTTTGATGCATAAGCAATTATTATTCCCCTTAAGTAACATTTTAGGGCGTCCCATCTAACTCCTGCCTTTGTGTCTTCCTCTGGTTTGTTTCTAAATATTCCTTTATTGATTGTTGTATACGTTGTTTGAACTCTGTAAGGTTCAATAAACTGACATTTAGACGCCAAATGGATTCTGGAGGTTTTGGGGCCAGAGACATCTCCAGTAAGACTGGAGCATGATCCGAGATTGAGATAGACCCTATGCCTGCTCTAAACATAGAGGGTAATGCATTTGCTGAGACCAACCATCGGTCAATGCGAGAATACATCCTGTACTTGGGGGAATAATATGTGTAATCTTTATCTAAGGGGTGGGCAAATCTCCACGCATCTACCAGAGAGAGTTCTGCACATAATCTCATGAGGGCTCTACTAGACCTTGCAGGACCTGTAGAGTGGGAACCTACTCTGTCAAGGCCTAAATCTGTCACTATATTGAAATCCCCACCAATAAAAATTAACCTGTCTGGGTCTAGGGTCGTCTCAGTTAGAACTTTGGTCAGAAAAGTCACCCTCTTTTGTTCATCATTGGGGGCATATATATTCAGAAAGGTGCACTTTTGACCCTTGAACTCCCCTTCTATCTTCACGAATCTACCCGCGGGGTCAGTATACACCTGAGAAATAGTACAAGGGGTATCTCTCCTGTCCAAAATTTCAGTACCTCTCTTGTTTGTTTGTTGAGTGCATTCAGACGCGTAGACCTCGCCCACCCAGCTTCTCCTTAGTTTTCTATGTTCAACCTGGTTCAAGTGGGTCTCCTGTAGAAATGCTATGTTAACTCCCTGTCACTGTAACTCTTTCAGAATTCTAGCCCTTTTGACTGGTCTGCTTATGCCTCAGACATTCCAAGAAATCAATTTAAGATCTGCCATTTAAAATAATATAAAAGAAGAAAAAGGAAACCACCCCTAATTCTAGTATCATAGAGCCTGCAATAACCATACAAAAAATTAATAACATAGATATTTAACTTGTGAAACCAACTTAACATATTTACAGAGCCTCCCACAGAAGGAGGAGGCATTTAGATGGCTTCAAGGTATCTTTATTCCCAACTCCACACCTCAGGAATTCTCTATGAAGTGTGGTAGGAGATGAAGATAGTTCAGTCCCCCTGTCAGGGATAGCCCCACTGTAATAATCTGCGGGGTCCCCAACTGGGATGACTCCAGTCGCCTGAGTGACTGTTGGACTATCTACCAATAGATCCCGACACCAACTTATTTTAATACTGAAGAACCATTGCCGGGGAGGAGAGTGTCCACCTATAATTCCCAGCAGCAGCTTAGTTAGAAAACCAAAGAACCACTGCCACTGGGGGGGGAGGTCCAACCCATGAAGGATCTGCTAGGGCCATTCGATCAGAGCCAGGGGAGGGAGGAATAGGGGGCTCTTTCATATCAATCCTCCTTCTCTTCCCAGGCGGCCAGGGGACACCCCACCACTCCCTCAAAAGGTGAAGGGGGAGAGGAAGGCTCCCTCCAGGCTGACACCAGTAGCCTCTAACTTCCAAAACAGCCACAATGCATGTTACTGCCTGGGGCAATCATTCATAGCTCTAGGGGGAGGGTCTCAACCCAAACCCATGGACAGGGTGATTCTGTATCTGGATTTCTTTGTTTCAGCCCCTACTCCTTCCCCTCCAAGAGGAGGGTGCTAATAATATGTCTTGGAGCCCCTTTGTGCCTTTTCTTTAGGCTAAAAGTGTTGTCTAGGGGATGGTTTAATTGTTGCTTCTAATACCGCCCCCCCATCTCCCCCGACTATTTAAGCCCTACTTTTTCTGTCCTTGAAATAGTGGGCCTCTAATGGCCCTCCCCGTAACCAAAATCTAGATTGCATGGTATCAGGGCAACGTTCTGGATGAGAGAGGGAGTCTAATGTGATGGCCCCCGACCCAGGAGTTACCCTGCGATATCCCTTGCTTGCCCCCATTCCCCCTCCATAGACACTTCTATCGCTCATCTAAATTAGTGAAATCGCTATCATGGGCCAGTGTCCCCCCCCGGCCTTGAGAGGCTTCCGCCTCTCTCATATGACCCCTCTGAATAAATTCTGTTTTATTTTGAGACCATGTTTGGATCAGCATAATATATCAAAATTTGTTCCAAAGTGAAAAGACCCTTCCAAGTAAACACTCATCAATGTATAACGAAGAGGCTTAGGGTGACGCACTGACTGCCGTAATCTTTAACCCAAATGGATTCCCTCGGTTAATTAAATGACCGGGAGTGGATGCGTCCGTTCACCAACCACCTCCGCTATTCTAAGGCCTTCAGTTCACTGATCTGACATAAATTAAAAAGTTGACCCATCAAAGGCATGGTAAAGGTACAGGTACTAAAGAAGGGAAGGGTGTGCACGGTCACTCAGTCCAGAACCTAAGATCGTCGAAACCTGCTTGGAGCATAGAGCCTCGAAAGGGAAAGTAGATGAATTTCTCAGACCAGGTGGCTCTATATTTTTACTCATCCGTTCGACTGTGAAGAGAAATCCTCCATCTGAACTTCCATGGTTAGAGATCAAGAGGTAGGACCATGCTGGGGGAACGCTCTGTTACAAACACTGTCCCACATTAAATTGGTGTCGTCTGAGCGTTGGAGTCGGACTCCTTTTGTTCCCTTTCTTTGCCATGATTTTTTCGCCACAGCTGTGTGATGATCAGTTGCTCTCTCTAGTGGAGTCACTATACCATGCTGCTTAGCCCAGCTACAGGCCTCTGGTAACTCTTGGAATCTCTGCCAGCCTTCGGGCGTAAGTACTTTTATCTTAGCTGAGTATTCAAGTTGTGCTGAAAAGCCTGCTTGTCTCGTTGCTTTCACCACCTGAAATGCTTTTTGCCGTCGAACCAAAGTTTGAGGCGCATATTCTTGATCAAAGTAAAGACATGTGTCCCCAAAGAGGATTTGCTTTTTTGCCCAGGCTGCCCTGATAACTTCTTCCTTTGTTCTAAAGTCCATGAAGGCTAGTATTACTGAACGAGGGCAGGCTTTTGGGTCTTTCGGCTTAGGAACTAATGAGCGATGTGCACGGATTATGCCCAGGTCTTTGTCCTTATCTAAGTTGAGCAGTTCTTTCAGCAGGCTATCAATACATTTTGGCATTGGTCCTGATTCTGTTTCTTCTGGTAAGCCATGTATTCTTATATTGTTACGCCTGTTTTGGTTCTCTAAGTCTTCCAGTTGTTGTTGTAGAAGTAAATCTCTATAGTGTAGATCCTTTAAAGCAGCATTGTGGACATCTGAGATCTCCGTGTATTCTGTCACTGTCTCCTCTAGTTGTTCTGTTCAGCGGGTCAGCTCTACGATGTTTTCCCTATCTTCCGATGCTTTCTGCTCAATTCTAGTAAGAGTGTCACAAATTTGCTGTAAAGTGCTATAAAGCGTCTTTGAGGTTATAGTAAAATCTTCATCTGTCATCTTCGTGAAGGTAGTGGGTTGCTCTATCAGGTCTGAGATCTCGGCCCGTAGCGCGGCCTGCGCCTGTGTACTTCGAGTTGGGAATTTTAACTTAGGATATGAATCGGAAGCGGAATCTTTATGTTTTAGTTTCGGCGACATAGTAAGCAATCTGTTCTAGGTTCCAGTACCGTGATAGGTTTGAATTAGGAGTTAGATTCATGTGGATCTTCTTTAATCGGTCGGGAGCTCACTGTTTAGGCGTCCATCCCTCAGGCAACCAGAACCGGAAGTTCTTGAAAGAGCTTCTGATTCCTTACAGCCCTGTGTGACAGCTCTGTTTGGCTGACAAGGGGTTGCTGGTGGTTCCGAGGGTTACTTTAAAATCTTCTGGGGCCTGTGCTTTTATGTTTATGGCCCAACCCTCTGGAATTCTCTGCCCTGTCAGCTTCGGGAATGCATGACTGTGGGGAGCTTCAAGTGGGAACTTAAGACTCACTTGTGGAGACAAGCATTCATGAGTTGATGTGCGTATTATTATGATTTTAATCTTTATCTTTTAATTTATTTCTTGGGATTTTATTGTTCGATTTGTACAGTGCCTTAGTGCCTGAAAGGTGCTTAATAAATAAAGTTTTATTATTTTATTATTATTATTGACAGGGCCATAATAAGTACAAACACAGACACAGTTAAATTATGACATTCGTATTTGTTCCCTGTACTCTTGTACAATAGGAGTGAGGGGTATCTAAAAGTCACCCAGTCAAAGAAATCTGTCAGATTTGTCTGGCATGACCTTCCTGCTGTGAATCCATGCCACCTTGGGTTCTGTGCCCCTCTGGCCTCTAGGTACTCGACAATTCTTTCCTTCAGAAGTGATTCCATCATTTTCCCTACCACTGAGGTTAACCTAACAGGTCTGTAGTTTCCTGCTTCTGCCTTGCTCCCACTTTTGTGAAGGGGAATCACATCTGCCCTCCTTCAGTCCTCGGGTACCACCCCATCCTCCCATGATTTGTTAAAGAGGGTAGTCAGTGGTGTCACTAGTTCTACCCTTAGTTCCTTTAGAATTCTGGGATGAATCCCATCAGGCCCCATTGCTTTGTCCACCTTCAGTTTTAAGAGTTCTTTCAGAGCCCTTTCTTCTGCAAATGGACTGGTATCAACTTCTGTATCCAGAGTGTTTCTACTGTTTGTTTTAGGTACCTCCCCCTCTTCCTTTGTAAATACTGAGCAAAAATATTTGTTTAGTATCTCTGCCTTTTCACAGTCACCCTCTGCCCACCCTCCCTCCCTTTATTAAGCCTCACTATCCCTCCCTTGGTCTTTCTTCGCTCCCTGATGTACCTATAAAAGGTTTTATCCCCCTTCTTAACTGAGTTGGCTATCTTTTCCTCGGTTTGGGCCTTTGCTGTTCTGACTGCCTTCCCAGCTTCCTTTTGCTTTAACTGATACAGTTCTCTGTCCTGCTCCTTCTGTGATTCCTGAATGCTTTCTTTTTCTCTTGAACCTTCACTGCCACTTCCTTTGAGAACCATAGTGGTTTCTTACATCGTTTCGTTTTGTTTATTTGCTTTACATAAGACATCAAGATTGTTCCAGACTCACACTTGTCTCTCAAGCCAATACATTTGGCAGGGTGAGTTCAAAAAAGGACTGACGAATCACAAAAGGAGGTAGATAACTGACACCCACAGCAATTAGAAGTTTTGATGAAATGCCTAGTTTATTTTCATAGATTCTTCACCACCACTTTATAAAACTCCAACATTTTACTTAACCAGTCATAAGCTTTTTCATGGGTGTGGTCCTGCATTTACTGTAAATATAATGTGTAACAAAATCTTTAAGAATCAAGTATGAGATAATTTCCAAAACAGCACTTCCAGGGAGGTCAGACTTACAAGGGGAGATCAAGGGACCAAAAAATAAAAAGTGGGTTCAAAAGGACACAAAATATTGCATGGCCTCACTTCTGTGTCAGTGGGTGTCAGTTTATCTACCTCCTTTTGTGAGTACACATAAGAACGAAACAGCAGGGTTGGAGAAGTTAATGTCCACAGCAAGCAACAGAAACTGGCTTCCAGAGTCCTTCAGGTTAAAGGTTTTTGACCTGACAAACAACAGAGAAGTCAGTGTAAATGCTTGTAAAGATTCAAGATAAGCACTGTCTGAAAAAGAAACATTAACAGCTATAGTTCCTCGATTTGCAAAGTAAGCCAGGGTATGTGGGGACCCTTTGGAAGTGTTTCAGGGCCTCCTTGCTGGTCTGCAGAGTATCTGGGGCCTGCTGCCTGGTTAATTCAGACAGCGGTGTATGGTCTCCTGCTCCGTTATCTGAAGGATGATTCAATTACTGTAACCCAGAAGCCTAGGTACTTCTCCCCTAAGTCTGCTTTCTTAGAGGTTGGGGGATTTCAGTACTCTTGAACTGCATGTCAGTCTCAGCTTCCTGCACCATGTGGTACAGGATAATCTCTTCTGGATAATGCACCCACAGTTTTGCCGAAAATGGGGTTGGAACTTAAGATCCACCAGTCTGAGAGCTTTCAAGTGTGGAGTGTATGCCATTTATTGAGTTTGGACCACAGGGGCATAGTCCTGACTGGCATACAGACTGTGGTCACCCAACTGCACCACTTTTTTATGCCAAGCAGCAGGTAAGACCCTTTCCTTAGTTTTATGGCTAAGAAATCTCATAACAATCAAATGTGGTCTCTCCCCAGAGCCAGTTTAGGACCAAGGGCCCTGTGTATGCATTGAATCTGCAGGGGCTTGTTGCCGAGGAATTCCACCTAGTCCACTATTAGCTTTTCCACAAAGTCTGAGATCTGCTGACAGAGATTTGTTTTCTCCTAACTCTGCCCTCCAGATCCCTACATTTATTTTCCAATTGCACCTCTTTATGGTGCACGTTCAGAATGAGGTCACTGATGTTGCCTGTGTGCTCTGATAATTCAATGAGGACCCCCTACGTCTCCTTACTTTTTTTTTTTATACTTTATTTTTATTGATTATATCAGAAACTGACATAGATAGATACAGGGAAACCAGGCATATATAATGATACAGGAGCAGAGAACATTAATTAAGCAGGATATTTCATTTGTCTCCCTTTGTTACAATATAGAAGGGGAAGAACAACTGATTAAAACCGTTAGTTACAGTAATTATACCAAATGCTATTATAGCCATGACCATGGACTTAATGCCTGAAAATGTTTATATTTTGAAAAGTCCCAGGGTGCCAGACCCAATAAGCCAGCCATGACTTATATATAAGTCCATGTAAAATAGAATGTTGATGATAATGAAACCATTAATAGATGCAGACCAACTAGGCTTCACATCAGCCCCAAACATATTAGCAAAATTCCATACAAAGCATCATATGAGCTTGCACTATAGACTTGGAAATAAACATAGGTAGCTTACAGTAGGTAAACTGTAAAATTCCAAAACAGTTATAAAAGAGCTTCAGTAGTAAACACACAAGTGTGCAAAAGGAGAGCAATACAGTTCAACCTTCAGCATTATATTTGGGTACATCAGTCCACCTCAGAAAGTCATCTTTAATTTTACTCACTCTCTTTTCTGCCTCTGCAGGATTGCTGAAGATAAATGTTTTACCTGCATAGGTAATTCTTAGCTTTGCAGGCATCAGTATCAAGTGACTAATTCCCAAAGATTTAAGTTCACCCCGCACAGCGTCGAAAGTCTTGTGGCGCTGACGGGTAGAGAAGCTGAGATCAGGAAAAAGAAAATCCACGAACAGTCTGGTAGTTGAAGTGGGCCTTTTGTTTTAGCTGCTTGGAGGATCCGATCTTGGATATGGTGACCCGCTGTGGATATCAGGATAGTATGTGGCAATTCATGCTCCATTGCTTTCTTCCGGGTTGTGATTCTGTTAACTTTGTAGATGATAATAATAATATCTTTATTTCTATAGCGCAATTCAAAAAATATTAAAGCGCTGTACAAAATATAACAATAAAACATATTAAAAAGATAAGACAATAAAACACAGTGCTATCCAGATTTTGCACCTCTATACCTTAAAACGATATATTACATAAAATCCCCAAAGGCAAGATAAAACAGATGGGTCTTTAAGGCCTTCTTAAAGCTCTCCATGGTCTGGCACTCTTGAATCCAACAAGGTAGAGAGTTCCACAGGGTGGGGGTAGCATACATAAAAGCTCGCGACCCCAAAGTTTTCAGTCATAGGCTGGGAACCTCTAGCAGTCCTTCATCAGCTTAGCGGAGAGATCGGAGGGGGCAGTAAGGAATCAGGAACTCTTGCAGGTAGCCCAGACCCTGTACATGTAGGGTCTTATAGGTCAGTAAACCGACCTTGAAGGTGATCCACCACTGCACAGGCAGCCAGTGCAGTTTGTGCAGCACATGCGTAATATGACTCAAACAAGAGACCCCCCATCAACAGCCTGGCCACTGCATTCTGCACTAGCTGCAAGTGGTGGATATCAACCCCCAGAAGCCCTAGTAGAGGGAGTTGCAGTAGTCAAGGTGCAAGGTCACAAAGTCATGGATCAGTGTTGGAAGGTCGCTAGATGGAACAAGATGCTTAACCCGGGCAATGTTCCTCAGATGATAAAAGGAAGACTTGACTACTGCTGACACCTGTGAATGCAGTGTCAGCCCATCATCAAGAATCACCCCCAGATTCCACACCCATTTGGAGGACAGCAGCTGGCTACCTCCAAGCCAAAGCTCAGAAGAAAGCCCTGCCACCGACCTCTCTATTTGGTGACGTGGATCCACCACCAACACCTCAGTCTTATCAGAATTCAACTTCAACCAGCTGGCCTTCATCCAGTCCTGAATTTTTGTGAGGCAGCTATTAAAGACTGAAACTGCACTATCCTGGTCAGGCACAAATTACAGGTAGAACTGGGTGTCATCTGCATAGCAGTGAAACCTCAGTCTATACCATCTCACAATGTCTCCCAATGGCAGCATATACACCGTGAACAACTTTGGGGACAGCACAGAGCCCTGGGGAATCCCGCATGGCAGAGAGAATGAGACCAAGGAATACATCCTGGACACCACCCTCTGAGACCTGCCAGTGAGGAAAGATTGAAACTATCTGAGGACCGTCTCTGACAAACCACACATATCCTTCAGGCACTCCATCAATCCCCATGGTCCATGGTGTCGAAGGCTGAAGAAAGAGATCAAGAAGGACCAAGATGGAGAGGCACTTCTGATCTCTTGCAATCAGGTTATCATTGAGCACCCGAACCAGAGCAGTCTCAGTACTATGCCTCTTCCGAAAACCAGATTGGAGAGGATCATAGATGTCATGGATGGTCAAATGGTTCTCCAGCTGCAGCACGACTACTTTCTCAATCACCTTCCCTACAAAGGGAAGATAACAGATTGGCCTGTAGTTAGCAGGGCAGTTTAGGTCAAGAGAATATTTTTTAAGGAGTGGTGTCACCACTGCCTCCTTCAGGGAGTTTGGAAACTCACCCGACTCTAGAGAGCACCAAACTGTCTCTGCCAGGACAGGGCCCCTTATTTATTTATTTATTTATTTAAAATTGGTGACCAGGAAAGGCACACTGAGCCGAGACTCATTTTCAGGTGCGACCCGGGTACAAAGTGTACAATGTGGAAGACAGCAAAGTACAAGCAAATATCAAGTTATAGATGAAATAGTACAGTATAAGGACATTTCATAGTATTAGGCAGTAAGGTTACAATTTTTGTTGGAACAGCCGATGGGAAAAATGGTATCAACACACCCCAATATGAGGTGTGTAGGGCCCGGGTCAAAACTACAGCAAGTCAGCCACATGCTTTGGACAATCCATATGACATACAAGATCTCCGGCCAGTCAAAGTGTACCCAAGAAAACTGAGGGATAGTAACCATGCAACGACCACTGACAGCCCCCATAGAATGAGCTAATTGATCTCTGTCCTGATGTCGGTCACCTTATTAGCAAAGAATCAAGAAAACTCATCAGACTTATCCTTTGAAAATGCTCTTTGAACTTGCAGGCAGGTTGGATTGCACAACCTGCCTACAGTTCAAAAGAGCTGAGCCGGTCGATTCTGAGCTGCAGCAATCTCCCAGGACAGGAACTCTGCCTTCTTATGGGAGATTGCTGATTGACAGTGCTGATAATGTTCCATCAATCTAAGGTGGTTGGCATCCAGGCCAGATCTCCGCCAGCACCATTCTAGCCTACGTCCAACTCGTCTTAGCTCCCTCAAGGTCCCATCGAACCAAGGGGACAGAGGGCGAAGAGTGAGAGGACGAACTCGGACAAGAGCAATAGAATCCAGAGCTCCCGCCACAGCCTTGTTATAGGCTTGGACCAGATTCTCTGGACCCTTTCTTGCATCTGGCAATCCTGATAGGTCTAATACAGCCAAAAGACCATCAGAGGTTACGTCCCTCAAAGGTCGGTATCTGACCATCTCCACAGGGACAGGCCTATGGGGGGAGCTTGTAAATTGAACCTTATAGTGTGATGGTCAGACCGTCCAACTGGTTCCACCACCAAATCAGAGGTCTCCATCCCCAGGAGGAAAACCAGGTGATTATGGGTTGCAGAAGCAACTACGTGTGTGAAGCCCAACGAGTTCATAAGTTGGAGATAGCATCCTGAATCTGTAGCTCCAATATGTTGTGCATTAATTGATGAATATAAGCCAGTAGATCTTCACTTTCTGGACCCTCTGGGACTCCCAAAAGCCGAACATGAGTCAGTCAAGATACATTTTCCAAGTGTTCCAACCGGAGTCGCAGTAGCTTATTTTCAGAAACCAATCCAGCAGTCATGGCTGATGTTTTATTCGCAGATTCCTTTGCAAGAGGAGCCTCCACAGCAACAGTTTCAACCTTATTTTCAAGTAAGTTTATCCCTTTGATTAAATAAGCCCATCTTGGCATCTAAGGCATTGACTGATTTATCGAGCACCTGGACAGCTTGCAAGATGGCGCTATTAGAAGGCTCTGGCCCACCATGTGCTCCGGCCTCAGGGCAGCTGTGAACAATGCCATCCTGGGGTTTTCTTTGTTTTCCCTTACTGGAATCAGATTGTGCGGTCTTCTGTGGATTTCCCATATCTCAGACCACCAAAATTCAAACATCCAACTCCTGATAATATTTCCAAAGTAATAGAGATGTTAAATGAGGTGTTATCTCACTTAAAAGTAAGTTTTTTGCTAATTATTAAGGCTGATTAGAAAGATCTCTCTGGTATGCATCCGATTCAGTCGGCTGTTAGCCTCTGTGTTAGTTCTCTGGCCTCTGCATCTCATTACTTTCTGACTGCAGGACATCGAAATATCTGATCTTAGGGACTGGAGAGGGAGCCAGCAATCTCAGCCCTGAAGGCTATGAGCTCATCCATATGTTGATCACTTATAACAGTCTGTCCCAATGCTCGTGCAGGGCCCTGTGGTGAAGATACCATGCTAGATGTGGGGGAGGAACAGCTGGAACTGGAGATCTATAAATTGTCAGCAGTAAGTGGTTGAGAGTTTTTATTTTTGTATTTCTTGCTGCCTCCCATGTTTATCTGTCATCTCTAATGTAACCGAATGCTCAAAAGTTGAAAAACCTAACTGGTTTTGAGGTGTTTTGCTGTTGACGATTGTGGAACTCACAGACCTTGCTCCATGCTGCTAGGTAATGTTACTGGAAGTTTCTCGAGCTCCTTGCCTCCAGACTAAGAGTCCAGAAGATTGGATGTTATGGGGAAAAGAACATATGCCTCTGTGTTTCTAGGCCTTAGGATTGCAATCTACCAGGTTTACCTGATTAATATCAGAATAGCCTGTGGACATCTATGCTGCCTGTACTTGACAAGCTACCTGATGGATCATCTAAGTTTGAATTGCTCAAATCCATTACATATGGCCTTGAAGCTGGGAAACATCTGCTTATATCTGCTTTTGATGCTTCTGATGCTTTAGCCCACGCTGCAGCTTCGAATATTTGCCTTCACTGCTATGCTTGGCTTAGAGTAACTGACTTTGTCACTGACATCCAACAGATTGTACTTAACTTACCATTTAGGGAACAGAAGCTCTTTGGACATAATGTTGAAATAACCCTTGGTGAACTTCAGTCCTCCAAGATGACTTCGAGGTCTCTGAAGGCTCTCAACCCTCAGCCATCACATGGTCATTGAAGGGCCACTTTTGAGAGATTGGTTGCCCAGCCTGGTGTGGTTTTGTCTGCAGGCCCGAACACCTGGATGTATGCCCCCCCGCTCCCTTGCCCCAAAGGTGCTGGTTCAGGTGGCATCCCTGTTGCCGTGGTACCTACCAACTCCTTTCTGCATCCCTTTTCTCACACTGCACCAGGAATACAAGTGGGGGTCTAGATCTCCCTCTTTTTGCCAAAATGTAGGGAGATTACAACAGACAAGTGGGTCTTGGAGATTACTGAATGGTGTCATGTTCTGGAGTTACCGTCAGCTCCCCCAGTGCTTCCTCCTTCTCCTCCTCCTCCTCCTCCCTTATCATTATCCACCGGGGCACTTGTCTCTTCTTCTAACAGAAGTAGTCTTTACATCAAAGACCCAAGAGCTGGGTAGGCACTGCCATGTGTCAGCACTCCCAGCTTGGGAAGGCATCAGCATCTGCCACTCTGGTAAAGTCCCTGCAGTGGGCTGGGGACCATGTTCCTCCACAGTGGCACATCAGCAGTTTGTGAGGCTGGCTGTGGGCTGTAGACAACATTGGTGAGGTGGGTGGGGCAAAAAATGGAAAATGGAGCCAGTGGATGAAGTCTGACTCATTCTCTGGCATGTGCTGCCACCCAGGAGGAGTGATTCTGGATGTGCATACTGGGTGTAGATAGACTAGACCTCCTCTTCCTGGCCCCACCATGGGGGGCAATCCATGTAGGATTCTAGCCGGTAAGTCCTGGGGGAACTATGTGGGGCTGGGGCCAAAGGCAGGCCAGTTCTGAAGGCAGAAACACCTTTGTGGAAAAGAAATGTGCATGATCTCTCTTCAGTCCCTCATTCCCTTGTTACAAGGGGATTGGATGTGTGCTCTAGACCTGAAGGATGCATGACATCATATCAAAATCTGACAGTCACAAACGATATCTCTTGTTCATGCTGGAGGGCAGGCACTTCCAATTTCATGTTTTGCACCTTAGCTTGTCCTCAGCAGCATTGATCTTTACCAAATGCTTGGCAGTAATGACCAGGGTCCTACAGCAGGAAGGTCTACATGTCTTCCCATACCTGGATGACTGGCTCCTGGAGCTGGTGGATGTCATGGGAGGCCATTGTTTGCACTCTGGCCAAGACAGACCCATTAACTATTTGAATATTTGGGACTCTTTGTGAACAAACTGAAATCAGTTCTGAGTCATTGTCAACATCTCCAGTATTTAGGAGCAGTACTGGATACATCTGTGGCAAGACCCTTCCTGCCTAAGGATTGAGTGGATGCCCCAATTGCTTAGGCTCATCTAGTATCAAGCAGCTCATATGAGTCAGTGAGATCAGTTCTGAGACTCATTTGCCTGATGGGGTCTGATGACAGCTGCCTCATAACAGTTTCTGGTATACCACCCCGACTGCAACATTTCAACAGTGCTCAACACTAAAGTGCCATGTCACTGTAGTGTCCGCGCTGTAACCCGGCACTGTCTGTTGGGGGTCCTGCACCCCCACCAAATCAGCTCTGACTTGGAGTTGATAATCCTTAGTGGGGGTGTGTGGGGGCACAGTCCCCTCAGATGGGGATGGGGAGCCCCCAGAAAACACTTAGTTTTCTTTGAAACCAGCAGCCTACTACAAAATGCTGTCCACCAGCCGGTTTCGCTAACCACAACATTTTTGTCGACGACCAGTCATGGATCCACAGTTCCCTATGCACACCTCCACATAAACATCCCACAGTGGCTGCCTTGTGTATGGGTAGATATCAGACAACCTGGACCAACTGATCCTTGCCATATCCCCTCTGCATTGTGCCCTCCTCTGGTGGATGGGTTGCTCATATCTCATGATAGACCCTCCCTTCTTCTGACTGACACATATACACATTCTAACTAGAGACACATCCAGTCCCAGTTGGGGTACACATCCAGGTCCTCTCAGGATGCAGGGTCTTTAGTCCCAGATGGACAACTCTCCCCACATCAATATTCTGGATATAAGGGCTATTCTTGGCCTACAAGCTTTTACAATTCACATCATGGACAGTCCATTCCTGGTTCTAATGGACAATGTCAGTGTAATGCACTAAATAAACAAACAAGGGGGTACACACTCTTACCCAATCTTCAGAAAAGCAATGAGGGTGTGGCAGATGGTGTGTTTCTGATGGCCGTATTTCTCCCAGTCTAACAAAATGTCTTGGCAGACAGATTAAGTCAGTCTAAAGCACTGACACATGAATGGAAACTCCTGGACTCCAACTATAGATGACTTCTTTGCAAGATGGAATCATCCAGACATATCTTTTTGTATCCCCACACAGTGCAAAGCTACAGGGTTTCTGCTTGCTTACTCCAGGGACTGGAACTTTTGGCAATACATGTTGTACCTCTTTTAGAAAGAGAGATTCATTTATGCCTTTCCTTCAGTTCCCCTGATACAGCTGGTATTGGTCAAGCTTAAGGAAGAGCTGGCCACTGTAATACTGATGGCTCACTTCTAGACAAATTTGGTTTCTTCTGTTGCAGCAATTGGTGGAACCTCCTGTCCCACTTCCTCTAAAGACAGTGTAAGACTTTACAGGAATTTGGACTTGTGACTCTGGGATCCCAGTACTGAGAAAAGTATAAATGCAACTCAGAGCAGTGAGAAGTTGTTTCCTCACCTGGAGGAGATTTATTTAGCATATAGGCATCAGCATTATAGGTACTAGCATAACAGTATAGCAGGCAACAGTTTACAAGATAATAGAGCAAATATTACACATTCTCTTGGGAACTGTCAGCAGGGTCTCGTGATATCATACTATCCAACTCAACTCAGACTGCTTCAGCCTGTTTACATATATTTTCCACTGCACAACAGCTACTTCCTCTTATCCAAATATGGGCTACCAATAGCCGATTGGACAGATAAGTCTTGCAAATTCAGTACATTCTCTTCAGCACATACACAATGTCAGGTTAGAGCAATCCAGTTTGAACCAATACATCTTCTGCTTTAGCCTACATAACTTAACTCAAATAAACCTTTCCCTTCACCATATGTGTGCATACATTTACTTTGGCTGTCAAGCAATGAAATACAGTGCATAATACAGCAGTACCTTACAGTCCCCCACTTGAAGGAGAGAGAGAAGCCTCGCTTCTTCACATGAGAGAGAAAAGTTTATATCATATAGTGAGTGAGACCAGCAGCCCTAACCATAAACAATTCATTTCTCATACGATTCATCATTACATATATTTTCCAAATAGAAATCAATAGAATTAAGACTAATACACCTTGTAACATGAGTAATGCTTTGAATGTGAGCATTAACCAGGAGCTGGAGAACATGGTTACAATATCTCCATCATGCATTAACTCTCTAGCAATGGCCTGGACTTTTTTAGTCAAATTGTCAATTTGAATAAGGTGAGTATCCTTTCTATCACGTAATCTCTGTACATTTAATGTTAAGGGTGGTATGGGCATTCCAAATGTTGGGGCATATTCTCTAATCATCATACTCTGTTTTGGGGCAGAGCTGTTGATATAATAGGTGGAAGAATATTGTGTCAAAGGATGTATCACCTGATTTCTTATTTTGGTGTTCCTTAGGGGCTCAAAACAGAAATTGGGAAATGGAATAGGGCAATGGAGATCTTGGTGGGTCAAAAATAAAGAATTTGTGACCACACAATACTGATTGGTACCGTTATATGTAACCTGTACCTGCTCAATGACCCATTTGGATAACTGCATGGGGCACAGAACAGATGCATTACATTTTCCCTCCAGTGGTTCCAATCCACATACAGGGCCTACTAATAACAGCATGTCACAGTTGCACAACCAAATCTCATCCAGGTCCTTACAACAATGCACACTAGGTTGTACCCAGGTGTCATTGTTCCAGACCAGGAATTCTGGAGGATTAACACCCCTAGCATAATAGTCTCCTAGCAGGCATCCCGCCGAATGTACCTTAACTATTCTTTTAAAGAGCTGTGCTTGTAAGTTTCCTTGTGGGAGGTTTACTGTAAAGGATACCACCATTGTTTGACCAAATGTGCATGTAGGCTGACACTCAAATTTGGGCTTGTGAGGCATCATTGTGGTGAGCCTCCTTATTATAGAGGTAGGTGGCATCTCATGTTTAGTATATTGCTTCAGGCAGTTACTATCAGTTTAATTGCACATGGGGCAGTACCACAACTTAATTTGAGTATCTGACACCATATCTGGGAGTTTTACCAGCTCCAGTTGCTCAAAGAGCTTAGTAATAGTTGTGAGAACATATGACTCATAGGCTGTACATATGATAGAGGATCCTATGGTTTTATCTTTTTCCTGCTGATTATGATCTTTGGGGATTTCATTAATCTAGTTTTGCACTTCCTTAAAAAGGTTAGCAATATCATGCATATTATATACAATTAAGCATTCTCCTTGGAATAAGCCCTCCTGAGTAACAGCCAAGGGCAGTAAAGCTTTCCTTGCTGTCTTGCTTTGTGACTGGGCAGTGTGCTCTGTAAGAGCATCTAAATCTGCTTGGTTCCAGACACTCATTCCTGACTCAAACAAGCCTGCAATATCCCCCATCAAATCCCTTTTCCTTCTGCTAACTTTTTCCCCTCATAGGCTTTTCCTTACACCAATCCATTTGTTTTATGAGAAAAGTGCTAACCATGTCTACTAGCATTGTAGCATAAAACTTTGACACATTCTTATGAGTATGATGATTAAGTCCCAAGCAGAGAAGTTAAGCACCACTGGCAACCTGATATATTGTACATTGTTTATTAAAGTTTTTTTCTAGTGGTGACAATGCCAGTCCACTTGGTGGTCCTTTGGTAAGGCTGGGACACTGGGGTGGTAGGACCCGCACATGGACCGATCTCTGTGTAATATTCCATATGTCAGGTTCCTTGCATCTGTCAGGCATCCATGTTCTTGTGCAATATTTCACCTGCAGAGTATAAGTCCCAGTATTGCTCACCCGAGCTTTCTTGATCATTAAGGACCCGGTATTTCGATACAACATAACAGAGAAAAGGTGTTGTATCTTGATGTACATGAAATTTCTGTGAACAATAGCTTAGACAAGCACATTGTCCTCCATCTGCTATGACAGTATTATTGTCCTTTTTCCATGTTATATTCCAGTAAGCCCCGTGATATAGATTGTCCTCAAAGTCCCAGTCATATGAAATTAATAAAGTTACTGATTGTTGGGGCTTGCACATAATGTTCTTTGTTTGAACTCGTATGTGTAGACCAGTGGATACTGATATGCATAGAAGTAGCCACACCCACATCATTTCTGGGTTTAGTTTGTATTATATATACCTGTAACAAAAAGAGCATCAAGGTTAGTATCTGTTCTTTATTTTACTGACTTTGATTGATATGAAACCATTTCAGTATGACAGCATTTTTCTTTCCTGTCATCTTGACTAGATACACCGATGGACTTACCTTCTCCACAGTGGGGAAGGGTCCTTTCCATCTTACATCAAATGTATGTTCTTTTGGAGTGACATTCTTTATCATCACTGAGTCCCCACTTCATACTGAAATGGATTGACTTTGTTGTCAAAGTAATTTTTTATCTGTTTTTTTGGATTTGCCCAAATGTGTAGCCACAAATTTGTTGACTTCCAAGAGATGCTGTAAATACGTCTCAAGCCAAGCATTAGTAATAGGAGCATTGAGACAGGGTGTGTGAGATGGGAGCAGTAGTTGCACTGGAGTACACATGAGGCACCCTGTCATAGCCTGGTAAGGGGAAGTTCCTGTGGAAGCAGATGGAGTGGAGTGAATAGCCATGAGACAAAGTGATAACATAGAAGCCCATTGAGTCAGGTGTTGGTAGCAGAATTTAATGAGCATGGTTTTTAAAGTGCGGTTGCCTCTTTCCACTACTCCAGAAGACTGAGGATGGTAAGGGATATGCAATTGATTTTGAATTTGCAGCAAGTGCTGTAACTGCTGGAACATTTTCCCTGTAAAAGCTGGTCCCTGATCAGAAGAAATAATATGAGGCAGGCCCCAACGCGGGAACAATTCTGTTGCCAGTAGGCGTGCAGCAGTAGATGCTTTGCTGTCTCTCGTGGGGAATGCCGCCATCCATTTGGTAAAAAGGTCTACTATAACTAGTGCGTGAGCATAATTACCTTTGGTTTTAGGTAGATCTTCAATAAAATCAACTTGGATATGACACCAGGGGCCAGAAGGTGGCTCTGCGGATCATAGGAGAGCCCAATTCATGGAGGTAGGGGGGTTTGTGTGTAAACAGGGGAGGCAGGAGGCATAAGTGTCCTGGCATAACTGACAAAGGTCAGGCACCACAGATATTGAGAAATTTTGGATAAGGTTCTGTCCAAAGAAAAATGTCCACCAATGGGGTGGGAATGGTACAAATGCCAAATCTCAGAAAAGAGAGTCAGTGAGACACACACCACAGGTGGAAGAGTTGGATCTTTGCAGTACATAAGAAGGGAGGGTGCCAAATCACCCCCACTGGGAGACAATGTGATGTGTTTGGCCCAATCATAGGGAGGGAACATAGAGGTGGAGGGGCTGTCCAAGTAAGAGCAGATGGTAACAAATGGGGGATAGGAATTGTGGGTGGATAAAAGGTCAGGTGTAACAGTAGCCACTGCTGCTATGGGGCAAGAGGGGAAGTAGGAGGTGTCCATCGGTCACCCAAGGTGGCAGTGAGCTGTGCAGCATCATGTGCTTTTTGGTTGCTCATAGCATGTATATTACCCTTGGAATGGCCTTTGACTTTGACAATAGCAATGGAATGACTGCAGGTAGACGACAAAGCATAGAGGAGTTGTAACAAAGACCTATACTTCAGAGGTTTACCATCAGTAGCAATGTAATCATTGCAGTTGTATAGGGGGAGCATAGTACAGGCATTACACACATATGAGCTATCAGAATAGATATTTTTTGGTTTTGACTCGGCCAGAGGAACTGCACAAATTATGGCTGACAATTCAGCTACTTGGACGGAATGTGGTAGGCATTGATAACTGTGTGTTGCGGTGTCAGTAACAACTGCAAAACCTGTATACAGTTGCCCATCCTTATAATAGCATGAGCCATCCATATACTAGTTGCGGGCATTTGCAATCGGTGTGGACTGAACCAGAGGTGGAGGGAGGGGTATATCATACGCAGCCGTGTCATCTGAGCACTGATGAGGTTCTCCCGCGGCTAAAGCCAGGGCAGGCAACATGGTAAGCTGCTTTGAGGTGATATCGATATCTCTCTGCATGAGTATTAACATCCATCTGGACAGGTGTTGGGAGGAGATGTGGGTATCCCCTGGTTTTAAGAGATATTTAAGCGGTGTATGAGGTGTATGAATAATCAAATGTTGCAACCCAGTAATATATGTAAAAATCTGAACAGCCCAAAAAGTAGCCAGAAGATGTTTTTCACAGGCTGTGAATTTCTTTTCCACTTCTGTCAACACACGCAAAGCTTATGCAAGGGGGCAGAGCCTACCATGATACTCTTGACATAGCACAGCTGAAATGGCATCTGGTGATGCTGCCACCTCCATATGAATTGGCTGCTGTGGGTCTGGGGTGACAAGGAGGGAGGCTTCCGCCAACGCTGCTTGTAATGCCCTAAAAGCCTTGGTATGCTGCATAGTCCAACACTTGGCTATTGAGTCACTTGGCAGGTCTTTAACCCCCTTTAGCAAATCATACAAGGGTCATGCTGTTTCAGTGAAGTGGCGAATAAAATCTCTTTGATAATTGACTAACCCCAGGAAAGAGAGCAAAGCAGTGAGTGTTATCAGGGGCTGGATTCCTCTAATTAGGGCCACTTTGGCAGGATCTGGAGACCGACCATCCCCGGAGATTACCCAGCCCAAAAAGGGAAACTTCTGACACAACTAGCTGACATATCTTTGGATTAACCTTTAATCCAGCTCTCCTCAACAGAGAGAGTAACTCATTTAACAACATCAGATGTTCTTCTGTAGTCTCAGTTGCCAACATCAATTCATCCACATACTGTAACAAACAATCTGGCTTAGAAAATTATGTCAAGATGGTTCCCATACGTTTATGAAAGATATCGGGGCTGCAATGGAATCCCTGGGGGAGAGCAGTCCACGTGTACTGTCTATCCTTCCAGGTAAATGAAAATTTATACTGACACTCTTTTGCCAGGGGCACACTCCATAACCCATTAGCTATGTCCAGTGTGGAAAATCACTTCGCCCTAGGAGGCACCATGCTCAGGAGGGTAGGAACCTCTCGGACCATGGGAGCCGTCAGTGGCATGACAGCATTTAAAGCCTGGTAATCCACCGTTAATCTCCAAGATTGATCCATTTTTTTAACTGGCCAAACAGGAGACTTTGTGGTGGACTCACATTCCCTCAGAACACCCTGATTCAGGAATAACTGAATTGGCTGATCGATTGCCTGTTCACATTCTTTTGGAATCTTATACTGCTTTTGTGGTAGATGAACCTTACCTGTGATATGCTCTTCTCTTTCCATCCTACTACAGTCATGTTTATGAGTTGTAAAAACATCAGCATTTTCTTGGATTACAGCCGTCACTAACTCAACTGGGGATGTGGGCAGGGCCAAACCTCCCACTCCTTTAATAGCAATTACAACAAATGCATAATCAATTACTCTGGACTCTTCATCTGACCCACCAAACCACATGCAATTATTAGTTATATCCAAGACCATATGATTTTTTGTCAAAAATTCTGAGCCTATAATACCTCTGCCATCAGGTAAACACAAAAGAAAAGGTGCACAATCAAATGCAACTTCATTGTCAAAACATAGTTTTGTTTCCTTTGCAACCACTGCTTTAGTCTCAGTTCCCTCAAATGCAATCATAGACTTGTATTGATTAGTAGTTAGCAGATGTAACTTTGGTTGAGAGGTATGTATAATGGTCATGGAAGCACCAGTGTCCACCAGCATTGTTTGCTGTGGGCCTCCCTTCACAGCTGCCTGAGCCACTGGAAGGTTCCATACGTTTCTCCGCAACCTCATGCACAAAGTGATGGGGAACATCTGTATATCCTATTTAGAGTCAGGCTCCGGAGCCAGAGATTTTTCCCTGTACTTTTGTCGGAGCTCCTCTAATTGCCTCACCGCTTCTGCATACAGAGGTCCGTCCATTCTTTTTCCACTCTGTGGGGCTCTGCTGTGCGTGGCTGAGTCCTTTTTAAACTCCAGACAATTAGGTTTAATGTGACCTGGCTGATTGCAGTTATAGCAGATCACTTCATTGGTTTCTTTTTTTTTCTTTCTTTCTTTTTATTTTGTTTAGGATGGCCTCCTTTGGGAGGTCCTTCAACCGCTGATAGTTTTGCCTTCTTAGGCGGGTTCTCCGCCAAGATTAGGGCATCAGCTGTATTAGTTGCCATCATGATTTCTGTGTATGGGGAGTTTTTGTTGACTAACACTCCAATCATCCATTTAATGGTGGGTTTAAGACCCGTTACTAATCTTTTTTTAAAGATGATATCTTCACGGGTAGGTGTCTCTGACCTCTCGGGGGGGGGGTTCCCTGTGGGGTTCCATCTCCTGTGGGGTAGGCAAGGGTATAGGTCTGCAATAGTTGGTGCGAATCCGTCGAAGCACTCCTTATCTCCCTGCTTGTCATTAATGAAATCCGCAAGGAAATTGTGTGGCCACAGTGATAATGAGTCCCAGGACCTCAGTTATCTTTTCATTTGGTGTTTTTGCTGGCATGCTGGATCGAAGATCTGCATAGAGGATGGTATGGACTAAGTCCAAAATATTGGACTCTTCCAGCTCGGTGTGTAATTTCTCAAAGGTAATATACCCTATAAGCAATGTCTGCACCGCTATCGCCGGGACATATTTCTCCTAATTCCCTTACCAGTGCTTGCCTGTCCACATAATTGAGTTGCTCTGATTTTTTTACTGTTGTAGTTCTTCTCTCACCAGCCGCATTCTCCACTTCTGTGGTGACTGTGCGGGCAGGTGCCTGGGGGAAGGGTGGCACCGTTGGTCACGTAAATTCACAATCGCCGGGATATTTCCGACAATGGTCCTGGTAACTTTCACTCTCCAGGTCCCAGTCATCATCATCCCTTTCCACAGTATAACTTTCTGTCTCTTCTGAATCACTGTAATCTTCTTGAGTGTGATAAACAGACATCTTTTTACCAGTATATGCTGCAACTATAACTCTCTGTCATTTTAGATCCTTTTCTAGTTGTCTGTTCTTTTGTTTACACTTATGGTGTTCCATATCATAGGGGTCTCTGTCCTCCCCTATGGAGTCCAGATGATATCTAATGGTAGACTGAGCATCCTCTAATTTTTGAGTAAGTTCATCCACCTTATTTCTTAGCATTCCATTCTCTTCCTGCAGCTCAGTTACACATTGTTTTTCATGATGTTTCCCTGCGCCAATAGATTGCATTGTTGCAACCTCTCAGTGAGATCTCTAATCCTGTTCTGATCATCTATGTGTCTATGTAAGCAGTCCCTATTTAAGGCATCATTATTCTTAGCAATAGCAACAGCTGCCCTTAGACACAATTTAACCACTTGTTTTTGGGACAGGTTCTTGTCTATCCATGCCTTAGTCATGGAGGAGATCATCGCCTTCCAGGATGCAGTCACCTGGAGGTCCTCCTGTAAGGATGGGTACGTCTTAACTTTAGTAACTTTTTCTTCAATGAGGCGCTCCAACATCAGAATGTCTCTCCCTGCCATTTTACTATTGGTTCACGTACCATGCAAACACTTGGACCATTTCCAGTCCTTTTCCTCTGTCTTGTTAGATTGCAACCCTTGCGTGCCAACTTACTTTCAGCCTTTAGGATTAGCCAGAGGTCCTGCCACGGTCACCACTGTAAGACTTTACAGGAATTTGGACTTGTGACCCTGGGATCCCAGTACTGAGAAAAGTATAAATGTAACTCAACACAGTGAGAAGCTGTTTCCTCACCTGGAGGAGTTCTATTTAGCATATAGGCATCAGCATTACAGGTACTATCATAACAGTATAGCAGGCAACAGTTTACAAGATAACAGAGCAAATATTATGCATTCTCTTGGGAGCTGTCAGCAGGGTCTCGTGATGTCACAATATCCAACTCAACTCAGGCTGCTTCAGCCTGTCTATATATATTTTCCACTGCACAAAGCTACTTCCTCTTATCCAGATATGGGTTACAAATAGCCGATTGGACAGATAAGTCTTGCAAATTCATTACATTCCCTTCAGCACATACACAAATGTCAGGTTAGAACAATCCAGTTTGAACCAGTTACAACTTTTGCTTTAGCCTACATAACTTGACTCAGAGTAACCTTTCCCTTCACCATATGTGTGCATACAATTACTTTGGCTATCAAGCATTAAAACACAGTGCATAGTACAACAGTACCTTACAACAGGATCCCTTTCACATCTGTGCATCCAGATTTCAGTTCCCTGCACCTTCATGCATGGCTTCTGAGGACACAGAATCCTCTCATTCTGGAGTTTCTCCTTAAGTGGCTGATGTTCTCTTAGTGGCTCGCAAGTCATATCCAGGCACACTTATTCTCTAAAATGGGAACACTTTTCTATTTGATGTGCCTCCTGATGATTGCACTCTTATACTTGTCCAGCAACCTCTGTTTTGGATTGCCTCCTATCTCTATTAGACACTGGTTTTCAGTACTCTTCAGTAAAGGTGCAGTGTGTGGCTGCATCAGCCTTCCATGCCCTCATCAATGGCACCAATGGCAAAATGGTGTCACAATAAGATTCCTTAAAGGGCTTCTGCATGTAACCCCCCCAAATGGGGCGTACTGTATTGCCTATTCTCCCGTTTTGCTCCCAGTGGTTGAGCATTTATTTCCAGCCTCCTGGCATTTTCTGGTGTCCCCGATAATGTCCCTGTCTCACTGCCACTGGCCCAGGTCCCATTAATGTGCCCCAGTTTCCCCAAGTTGCTCCTGTGGCTTCTTCAGCCCATGTAAGGCTCATGGAGCAAAATCACAAGCCGCCAGTGTTTCTTGGGCTGGCTGGCAAACTCACACATGTGCAAAGTTGCGCCCCAGTTTCGGACCACAATTGTGGTCAAAGGTGGTTCCTCCAGTGGTTCTGGTCCCTGTAAGGTGTGGGGCAGGGGCCAGTGACTCAGGTTGGGCTGGAGGGAGCCTCTAAAAATTGTAAATAGAGCACCGTGCTCGCTGGAGGTTCTGGCCCAGCATTATGAATATTAATGAGGTGGCATTAATATTCATGAGTGGTCTGCGTTTTTTTTTACTAGGGGCTGCATGTTTACATGCAGTTGCTGCAGTAGGCAAATCTGTAAATAAATGTATTATAAAGGCAGCACCTCAATGGACACTAAAGGGGCTACTAAACAACGGGGAAAATAATTAAAATAAAAATGATTTCTGGCTGCCCAGACTGTGAACATGGGGACTCAGATAAACTCCCTGTCTGCTGCCTAGGGGCACTATATTTTGGCAACAGTGACAGGCAAAAAACTGAAGCAAAGTGTTTAATATGGGCAGTTTTTATGAGGGCACAATTATGGTTATTAAACAGAGGGGCAAAGAAGTAAAATAAACATTTTACCTGGTAGCACCAGAACTTTATTTTGGGGTCTGTGTTAAATTGCAAGGGGACTGTAAACACTAGCAGTTATGTTCTGCAGTAAGCAGCCAATCGGGAAGCCAGGATTTCAGAGCAAGGATTGTTGGGACAGTGCCAAAGGCTCTTGGGGCATTGTAAAAGGCTTGTGAGGAAAGTGCAGGGACTAAATTCAGGTGCCAAAACTGAGAGCCTATTGAGCATCAAAGGAGGCTAATGAATAGTAATTTTGTGGACTGACAAGTGATTCTAGCCAATGGCGTTCGGACACACATGAGGACTCAGCCAATCGGGAGCCCCAGAAAGATTTCACAAAAGGCAGGATTTTTCAGGCAGAGCTCAATTTCGAGTGGGAGCACCTCTACAGGGAGGAGGCTCAGGCCCCCAGCTAAGCAAAATGAGCCTAGTGTGTTTAGTAAAGGCCCCTCTACAGGGAAGGGGGCTTTTGCCTCTTCCAGAGAGAAAGAATGTCTGCTAGCAGCAAAAGTCATCAGCCTGGGGGTTGCCAGAAATTGTCCTCCAGGGCCAGCATCTGCCTTTCCACATTTTGGGAAAATGTGGGTGAAATCTGAACTTTCAGCTGTAAGAGAGCTGCATGCATATTCAGACTCAGCAGTGAGAGTGCTGAAGAAACCTGTAATTTCCAGTAAAGGAAAGCATTTAATTTATCTGAGTGAGTAATGGTCTGCTTGCATTATCATGACATTTTACAGTACACCATGGTACACCTTTGAGAAATTGAAATCCTGCTTGGGGCCAGGAAACCCAGAAAGCCCACAAGTGCTTATCATTTATCTGCACTATGCGTTCACTAACGCTCAAGAGAGGGTGGACCTCTGTTGAAAAGTGACCAAAAGAGTCCTATATTTGTATGTGTTGAATGTGACTGTTAATAGTACCTACAGGACTGGAGGGAGGTTCCCTAGCCAAGCGGAACTGTCCTAACAGTGCTTGGGAGGCCAATGAAAGCCTGGAATCTCCAAATTGAAGCTGCTAATGCCAGTAAAGCCACAAGGGACTGTGATGATTGTGTATTAAGCTTAAGAGAAGCTGCATGTGACCAGCTGTATTGCCAAGTAAAGCTATCAATTGGTAGAGAGCCAAGCCTCAAGTTCTGTCTGATGATAACGATTCAAGTTACATTGCATGGATTGTGAAAGTCTGGGTCACCCTAGCCCTAATGAAGAAGCACCCTTCACTTAAATTTTGTGTCGGCAAGCTTGAGAGGACCATGGTGGCCATGCTGGCACATGGTTGAATTGATCATGACTACTGGGAGCTAATGCATAAATGTGCTACTGATAAATGTGCTGAATGCAACACAACAATCTCAGATCAGCCTGGGAGAAAGCCTAGTAGTGTGCCACCTAGGGTGCTGCCATATGCTCTTTCCCTGAGGGGCATAGCCTAGACGTGGGGTTTGAAGCATGCTGGCCCCGGTCCCGGCCTGGTCTGTACCAGAAGATGTTTTCTGCCTGTAGAGAAGGGCACTCCAAAAGAAGCTAGAAAAGCTTTCCACTTGCAAAAATTGTAAGATTCTACAGTCAGGAGGTTCCTGGCTGTAAACCTTTGCCCAGCATCTCTGCATCCAGAGGCAGAGCCCACATTCTGTAATTACCTGAATTGTCTTGTATAGCCTGATTTCAACTTTACCAAGGAGGACTTCAGAACCGTAAGTAGGCAGAGGCACCTCTGCCATCTTGTGAGAAACTGTAAATAGTTAAACCAAGTTTTTCTATGTGCGTCAGAACACAGTATCCTAGTTTAAAGTCTATTTTCCAAGATCAGCCAGGATCAGTTAAGATAATTAAGAGAAAGCATGCTAACTTGATTTTTCTCCAAAGGGGTCCAACCAGCCGGTTATCACAGCTACATCGTATAACAGACCTGCACCTTTAAGACTCTAGTACTGGGTACCGAGATAAAAGGTTTTTAGGATTGCGGGGTTCTAAGGCAATTTGGGGACTGGTATTGTGTGGGTATCTAATGTAATGTTTTCTGCCATTTAGTGCAGCTAGATTAGATAGCACTAGTGATCTGAATACCTCAGAAGGCTGGTGGGTGACCACTGTGATTAAAGTTTAAATTTAGATGTAAAATGATGTAAACCAAATCAAACTGATGCTAATCAATTGTAAATAGCTTGACCTCTGCATCCAATTTACCTTTCCTAATTCTCACCCCTTGTAAATAAAATGTTGTTACTGTTTTTGCATACACTTGTTTTCATGAGCATATTATTGAGTCAATAATTCCTAAACTGTCTGAAATGTGGGGATTTGTTTATTGGGTGATGTTTGGGGTGGCACTATGGTAATGTGGGTGGGTATAGCATCCCAGAGGGTTGTACCAAGGTTTTATTCTATCCCATGTAAAGGTATACTCTGGGTGGAGGCACTGTGCAGTTATATTATTTTGGGAAAGAACCAGTTTAAAGTTAAAATAGGAACCCAGTCCCCTCAGGCTTGGTGTGGCCAGCCTAGACAGGGGTAGAGTAGCCCTTAGATATCCGGGACCAGGGTTACATGAATGGAGGCACTGCTGGGATTCTCCTGTATGCCATGTCATGCCCAGCATGGACCCCCCCCCAGCTCGTAAGCATTGGGACCCTTAAAATGTCTGCCACCCATGTAAAGCAATGGAAAAGTGTTTTGGTGCCAAATCTTGCTCAAGGCTGTTTACTACTGGTCAATAAATGTTAGTGGGGAGTGCACACCCTCTAATGGCCAAATGTGGAATTGCACCAAATATTTATTCCAATGTAAAATCTGTTACTGCTATGGGTCTTCAGGGGAAATGTAACATCTACTAATGATCACTGTTATTTTGAAAATGCTTTATTGTTGTTTTAGAATAGAATGTATATGTCTAGATAGGACATTGTGGTAACCAATTCTAGATAACATATCGATGCTATCCTGAAGAAGCTTTGCCCCAAGCTTAGTGCTCTGTACAGGGATCGTAGTTGCATCCCACTGACTGTGAGGCATGAAATTGTCCAGAAGATGATACTCCTCATCTTTGACTACTGTGATGTAGTCTATGGTGCTGCTCCCAAATCTTCCCTGACCAAGTTGGACACTCTCTTTAACTCCTGCTGCTTTGCTGTTGACTCCCCTTCCCATCACTGTGAACTCTGTCACTTTCTAAACTTCCTTCCACTATCTCACAGACACATCTCACATTGTGCCAAACTAACTTCCAAATTCTGGTTCAGAGTACTCCCCTCCTATCTCTCATCCTCTCTCTCCACTTCTCCTCCCCCCATCTACTCTCTCAGATCTAATGACTCCTGCACCTAGATGGTCCCTCGCTGCTCCACCCTCATCAGTCAGACTGATTTCACCCATCGCTTCCCTAAAATCTGGTATTCCCTCCCTCCTGAAATATGACACTCCTCCTCCAACTACTTTTACCTCTGCCCTAAACAATTACCTCTCCCTTAGCTGTTCCTGCTTTAACCCTCCTTAAATACCTATCCCCAGCTTCTGCCTTGCTACCCCTGATCCCCCTGGCAGGGTTCTCAACATCCTGAAGGAGGAATCAGGAAATGGCTACCTCTTCTCCTCATATTCAGTTCTTGCTTCTCCCCCTCTCTTCTCCACCTGCCCTTCTGGGTCACCCGTGTGCACAACCAAATCCATCCTTTTTACTCCAACAGCACTTGCATACTACCTCAAGCCTTCTCCCTGTACACTCATGCACTATAATGGTTTTGTTCCATCATTACTGTTTTGTATGTTTATATGTACTTTTGTACGATTTTGGACATGTATTGTGATTTACCCAATGTTCCACTACTGTTTATTGTACAATACCTTGTGTTCCAAATGTTGCATAATCTTACAATGTTGCATGGTTTGTACCACCCACATACTATTGTAACTGATCATCCTTTACAACCCTATGTAACCCCCTCCCCTCCAGGTCGCACTGTGAGACGAGCAACTTGTTGTTCAGTGTGCCCTCCTTGTGAAACATTTCAATAAATAAATAAAATAAATAAAAAAATAGAAAGTCATGTGTCTAGTTAGACCTGTTTAATTGTTTAACATGATTGAATGCCAATTACTGGGTGCCAGGCTTGGTGAGGACACCAAGCTTTGCAGGCAGGGGAGAGTGTATCACCCCTCCCAAATGGGGGTTTACCTTATTGCCTGTTCTCCCATTTTTCTCCCAGTGTTGGAGTGTTTATTGCCAGCCTCCTGGTGCCCCCGATGATATCCCCATCTCACTGCCACTGACCCAGGTCCCATTAATATGCCCCAGGTTCCCCCCAAGTTGCCCCTGTGCCTTCTTCAGACCATCTCAGGCTCACGGAGGAAAATCATGAGCCATGAGCATTTCTTGGGCTGGCTGGCAAGCTCACACATGTGCAAAGGTGTGCCCTGGTTTTGGAACACATTTGTGATCAAAGGTGGCTCCTCCGGTGGTCCCGTTCCCCGTAACATGTAGTGGGGTCAGTGACTCAGGTTGGAACAGAGGGAGCCTCTAAAAATTATAAATACAGAGTCTTGCATGCTGGAGGTTCTGGCCCGGCATCATGAATATTAATATGGGGACACTGATATTCATGAATGGGTTTGCTTTTTTACTAGGGGCTACAAGTTTTGGCAGTTGCTGTAGGAGGTAAATCTGTAAATAAATGTATTATAAAGACAGCACCTCAATGGGCACTAAAGGGGCTACTAAACAAAGGGGAAAATAATTAAAATACATTTTTTTTCTGGCTGCCTAGACTGTGAATATGGGGACTCAGATAAACTCCCTGTCTGCTGCCTAGGGACCTATATTTCGGAAGCAGCGACAGGCAAGAGACTGAAGCAAAGTGTTTAACATGGGCAGCATTTACAAGGGCACAGTTATGGTTATTGAACAGAGGGGCAAAGAAGTCAAATAAATATTTTACCTGGTGGCACCAGAACTTCATTTCAGGGACTGTGTTAAACTGCAAGTGGACTGTAAGCACTAGCAGCCATGTTCTACAGTAGGCAGCCATTCAGGAAGCCAGGATTTCAGAGCAAGGATTGTTGGGACAGTGCCAGAGGCTCTTGGAGCATTGCAAAAGGCTTGTGGGGAAAGTGCATGTCTTTTGGTTCCATAGCTGAAGATGCCCTTTTGGATCCACATCTACTCCTGCACTTTGCCAGTACCCCCCCTACCTATCTTCACCTCCCCTGCTGGCCCATGACAAATGCCACCCAGCTGAACTACCTCTATTCTTATTCTCCTTACATCTCTTCTCTCTCTGTCCCCCAACCTACCTCCCCTTTTCTCCCATCCACTTAGTCTCCCTGATTTCACCCTCCTCTTTTCCCTTCCCCTCCCCAAAGTTTCACCTTATTGTTCTTTTTTCATCTACAAGACTATGTGTTTTTTTTCTATTTTATAAACTGTTATCTTTACTTATGATTGTCTCAATTGTACCAATGACGTGGAACCTTTGTAAAAGAGCCTCAGCTCAAAGGTATTTGTAATCCTAGAACAAATAAATAAAATAAATAAATAAATTCGGGCGCCAAAACAAGGAGCCTATTGAGCATTGAAGGAGGCTAATGAATATTCATTTTGTGTACTGACAAGTGATTCCAGTCGATAGCGTTTGGACACACAAGTGGACTCAGCCAATTGGGAGCTCATAAAAGAGACTCCATAAAAGGTAGGATTTTTCAGGCAGAGCTCAGTTTCGAGTGGGAGCCCCTCCACAGAGAGGGGCTCAGGCCTCCAGCAAAGTAAAATGGGCCTAGTGTGTTTAGTAAAGGCCCCTCCACAGGGAAGGGGGCTTCTGCCTCTGCCAGAGAGAGAAAGAGTATCAGCCAGCAGCAAAAATCATCAGCCTGGGGGTTGCCAGAAATTGTCCTCCAGGGCTGGCATCTGCTTTTCCACATTTTGGGAAAATGGGGTGAAATCAAAACTTTCAGCTGTGAGAGAGCTGCACACATATTCTGCTTCAGCAGTGAGAGTGCTGAAGAAACCTGTAATTTCCAGAAAATGAAAGCATTGAATATGTCTGAGAGAGTAACCATCTGCTTGCATTGTCATGACATTTTACAGTATACCATGGTACATCTTTGAGAAATTGATATCCTGCTTGGGGCCAGGAAATCCAGAAAGTCCAGAAATGCTTATCGTTTGTCTGCACCATGTTAACTAATGCTCAAGAGAGGGTGGACCTCTGTTGAAAAGTGACCAAGAAAGGGTCCAGTATTTGTGTGTGCTGAATGTGACTTTTAATAGTACCAACAGGACTGGAGGGAGGTTTCCTAGCCATATGAAACTGTCCTAACAGTGCCTGGGAGGCCAGTGAAAGCCTTGAATGTCCAAGTTGAAGCTGCTAATGCCAGCAAAACCACAAGGGACTGTGATGATTCTGTATTAATCTTAAGAGAAGCTGCATGTGACCAGTTGTATTGTCAAGTAAAGCTATCAAGTGATAGAGAGCCAAGCCTCAAGCTCTGTCTGATGATGTTAATGATTCAAGTTACATTGCATGGACTGTGAGAGTCTGGGTCACCCTAGCATTAGGGAAGAAGCATCCTTCAGTTAAATCGTGTGTCTGCAAGCTTGAGAGGACCATGATGGAGATGCTGGCACATGGTTGAATTAATCATGACTACTGGAAGCTAATGCATAAATGTGCTACTGATAAATGTGCTGAATGCAACACAACAATCTCAGATCGGTCTGGGAGACAGCCTAGTAGTGTGCCACCTAGGGCATGGCTAGTAACACAAATTTAAGAGCAATTCAAGTGCTATATAATAATTTGGCCAGATTTGTACTAAACTGTGAATATTATACTCATCACTGTGACATGTTTATGTTACTACAATTGCCACATTTATAGCAAAAAAGAGAACATAAATGGTTAAAACAGATACATGGGGTGGTACACAAACAGTACCCTAGATACCTTGTAGAAAAAATGTTACATGTGACATATAGGCATAACCATAACCTTAGAGGTAATATGGGTAATAAATTTGTCATACCCAAACTATATAATAGATTTAGGGATATGACCTTCAGAACAAAAGTAGCTAAGTTGTGGGCCCCAATAACTGATGAGATAAAACAAATTCTACAACTAAAACATTTTATGAAAGTTATTGGTTATGATCTAAGAACGAAATGTATGTGTAATTGCTGAAGCATTTACCTACTGGATGGACTGACTAAAGTGTACCTGATGAGTGTAGAGGAGCCTTCTAATCCTGGAAGAACCTGCTGAAGCTTTAAAGTTTTTAGCTAAGTTATTTATTTTGTCTATTAGTTGGGTGTTAGACCCTAGAGTGAGTGTAAGAATGTAGCGAAGAATGAATTGAAACCAATAATGGACTAATTGTTGCTATTATGATGTATATTCCATAAGTCTGTAATTTGTGGAATATGTTTATATTTTAATATTTAAACTGTTACAGATCCATTTTGAAAAAGGGTCTCTGACCCAATGATGTTTTAACACTGCTACATATATAAAAATAAACTTCTACTACTACATATACACTTCCCCTGAAGGCCATAGCCTAGATGTGGGGTTTGAAGCGTGCTGGCCCTGGTCCCAGTTTGGCCTGTACCAGAAGATGTTTTCCGCCTGTAGAGATGGGCTCTCCAAAAGAAGCTAAGGATGCTTTCCACCTGCAAAAGTTGTAAGATCCTGCAGTCAGTTAGGAAGTTCCTGGCTGTAAGCCTTTGCCCAGCATCTCAGCATCCAGAGGCAAAGCCCACATTCTGCAATTATCTGAATTGCCTTGTATAGCCTGATTTCTACTTTACCAATGAGGACTTCGAAACTGTGAGTAAGCAGAGACACCTCTGCCATCTTGTGAGAAATTGTAAATAGTTAAACCAAGTTCTTCTATGTGTGTCAGGACAGAGTATCCTAGTTTAAAGTCTATTTTCCAAGATCAGCTAGGATCAGTTACAGATAATTAAGAGAAAGCATGCTAACATGATTTTTCTCCTAAGGTCCCCAACCAGCCGTCCATCACAGCTGCACCATATAACAGACCTGCACCTTTAAGACTGTAGTACTGGGTACCCAGATAAAAGATTTTTAGGATTGCGGGGTCCTAAGGCAATTTGGGGACTGGTATTGTGTGGGCATCTAATATAATGCTTTCTGCCATCTAGTGCAGCTAGATTAGAAAGCACTAGTGATCTGAATACCTCAGAAGGTTGGTGGGTAGCCACTGTGATTAATGTTTAAATTTAGATGTAAAATGAGGATTTAAACCAAATCAAACCAATGCTAATCAATTGTAAATAGCTTGACCTCTGCATCCAATTTACCTTTCCTAACCCTCATCCCTTGTAAATAAATTGTTGTTACTGTTTTTGCAAGCACTTGTTGTCATGAGCATATTATTAGAGAGAGTCAATGATTCCTAAAATGTCTGAGATGTGGGGATTTGTTTATTGGGTCATGTTTGGGGTGGTACTATGGTAATGTGGGTGGGTACAGCATCCCAGAGGGTTGTACCAAGGTTTTATTCTATCCCATGTAAAGGTATACTCTGGGTGGAGGCACTGCGCATTTATGTTATCATGGGAAAGAACCAGTTTAAAGTTAAAATAGGAACCCAGGCCCCTCAACCTTGGTGTGGCCAGCCTAGGCAGGGGTAGAGTACCCCTTAGATACCCACGACAGAGTTACATGCATATTCATCCTCCAATCCATAAACTAGTTCTGCAGTGGGACATAAGTGTTGTTTTAGGGAAACTACCAGGAGACTCTGTTCGAGTCCACTGCCTACTGTAACATGTGTTTCCTATCCTGGAAAGCACTTTTTCTTATGGTCATTGCCTCTGCATGCAAATTTTCTGAGTTACTTGCTCTGGTGGATGAGCCTCACTATTTAACTTTTCAGCACAATCGGATTTCTATAAGAACCAAGCCTTGGTTCTTGCCTAAAGTGGTCACTGATTTCACATTTATCTTCCTGTTCATTCTTCTTCCCCTTCTAATAAGCATGAATCTTTGCTGCATACCACTTGGGATTATACAGTCTATATCCATATATCAGTTTAAAACACTCTATAAACAAGCATTTGTCAATGCCGAATGTTTGCTTGCTGGTATTAGCATTGGAAGCGCAGGAGTTAGACAGATGCAGAATAGGAATGGCAGTGAAGTATTGAAGTGACGCCAACCTGCAGAGATGGACAGGCACTGGGGTGTGCCTTTGGGTCATCGCCCATAACGTTCATGCCATTTCACCTCACCCTACCCTGCAGACACCGACAAGTGTTGAGGTGTGCCTTGGGGTGTTTGGCTTTACAGTCACTCCATTCCATAATGGAATACACTGAAATGAGTGCAGTATAGGAGAATCTGGTGAACTTTGGGGCTGAAGAGTCCAAGGCACACCTTGATGCCTGTCACTGGCTGCAGGGTGGGTGTGGGGTGGAATGGCATGAGCATTACTGTCGACAATCCCAAGTCACACCCCTGACGCCTGTCAGTCCTTACAGGGTATGGTGTTATGGTCGGAAACCCTAATGCCTTGGACATTTCTTGGTATTTTCACTCCAAGTTTTCAACATGGGCTTTTTGTGACCCCACTGCATGAACAGTGACACTATCAGTTTGTTAGCTGAAAGGTGATTTTGCACAGAGACTGTGCCATTTGGCGCCACAGGTGCAAAAATGTATTTCGAACATGGTGTAAAAAATGACAGCTGTGTTGTTCATGAGGAGGTGTAAAAAATGGTAATGTTGAAAATCTGGAGTAAAAATATAAAAAAAATTGGTGAAGTCATGAGCGTGCATAGATACTACACAACACACACCCATAATGCAATTATTTTGGGAATTTTTTTACACCAGATTTTCAACATAGGCATTTTAGGACCTCTTCATGAACAGTGGCACTGTGATTTTCTTAATCTGTCCCGAACATTGATTTTGCACATTGTGCACCAGATGTGCGAAACCACGTTTTGGGAAGGATATGAAAAGTGGCAGCTGTACTGTTCATAAGGAGGTGTGCAAAAATGGCAATGTTAAAAATCTGGACTGAAAATAATAAAAATTCTCAAAGTTACAAATGTGCATGGAAACTGCACAATGCACGCTCATAACATAGTCATTTTGTGGAATTTTGTCACCAAATTTTCAACATAGGCATTTTGGGACCTCCGCTCATGAACAGTGTCACTGTGATTTTCTTAATCTGTCCCAAACATTGATTTCCCACAGTAACTGTGCCATTGTGTGCCGGATGTGCGAAAACACATTTCGGGCAAGATGTGAAAAATAACAGCTGTACTGTTCATGAGGAGGTGTAAAAAAATGGTAATGTTGAAAATCTGGAGTAGAAATATAAAAAAAATTGGTGAAATCACAAGTGTGCATAGAAACTGTGCAATACACATCCATAATGCAATTATTTGGGGAATTTTTTACACCAGGTTTTCAACATAGGCATTTTAGGACCTCTTCATGAACAGTGGCACTGTGATTTTCTTAATCTGTCCCGAACATTGATTTTGTACATTGTGCACCAGATGTGCGAAACCGCATTTTGGGCAGGATGTGAAAATTGCAGCTGTACTGTTCGTAAGAGAGTAATGAAAAATGGCAATGTTGAAAATCTGGATGAAATATAAAAAATTCTACAAAATTCTAACGTGCGTGGAAACTGCGCAATGCAAGTTCTACTACACATTTGGAATTTTTTCCACCAAATTTGTGACATAAGGCTTTTTGAGGCCCACCTCATGAACAGTGACACTGTCATTTCTATTAACTCAGTTCCAGAAAGGTGATTCCATGCAGTGACTCAAAATCACCTTTCAGCTGGAATAACGACATGACAGTGACTGAGTGCATGAGGTGGGGTCCCAAGAACCCCATATTGAAAATTTGGTGGCAAAAGTTGCAAAAATGGCCGAGATATCCACCCAAGTTGAAAGGAAAAAAGCAGTTATGCCATTATACAGCTTACCGGCATTTCTTCAGTTCGCGGTCGGCTTTGAAGAGTGCAGACATGTTCCCGCTCCACCGAAGATTGTTGCGCTGGGCTCTGGAGGTAAGTATGGGGTGGAGAAGGGGTGTGGGAGAGTGGAGTGCACAGAGGGTGGGTTGGGGAGGGGCCTCATGAACAATGAGGGACAGTTTTCTCTTTTACGGGTAAAAAAAAAAAAAAACACGTCGTGGGAAGGTTTTCTTAATTACAGGGACATTTGGCATGCTGGGGTGGACTCCCAGCATGCCACCTGGGTGTTTTTTTTCGGGGGGACTGGGGCTGACAGGGATTGGACACCCCATTGGCAAAAAAGAAATCTTGATCAGCCGGAGGGTGAGCCGAGGAACGAGGGAGCAGGGAGGACAGCAGCAGAGGGAGAAAGTGGGAGGGATTTCTTTGCAGCTGGAGGGTGAGCCGGGGAATGATGGAGCGGGGAGGACTGCAGCAGAGGGAGAAAGTGGGAGGAATTTCATTGGCAGCGTTGTGCAGGCGGGCCGGAGAAAATGCATGATGTCAGTATGCTAAATACATATATGTTACCACTGCTGATTACAGCTGTGGTTTTCTTAGAGCTGAAGACCACTGCAGCTGAACTGGTGTCATAGTCAGCTCGTGCATCCATTGGTGCGGTACGGTTGTGCCTGCTAAATGGAGCACTGCTTTGAACACAAGGATCACACGCCTCTAAAAAGTCATACAATCGTAATATGTTTCTTGTGCATGTGTGCAAGCAAACATAACACTTGCACTGATTGGACAGATTGTCATTGTTTCAAAAATGCTTAATTTTGTACTGTATAGAATAATCATGTTAGTGTAACCCAATCTGTGAACAACAATTGCATGTTATACAGGACACTTTTGCACAATGCTTAACTTATGCTGTAAATATTTCTATGTAGCCTATGATTCTACGTTATACCATTCCTATCCCATCTCCTCTCCCCCATCCCTTCCTTCTCCTGCTCCCTGCGCTGAAGAGACCCAGACACATTCTAACTTCCCCACCCACACTCCTTAGCAGGAAAATTTACTTTCCCATGCTGCCTCCCCTATCTCTGGAACCAGTTACTCTCCTCCATACATCTCTTCCCCTCCCTTCCTTCCATTAGACGCCAGCTGAAACTCCTTCCCCCTGCTCCTGACAACCCTCTTCCTGAACCCTTCCTCACCCTTGCCTGACTCTTGACAACCCCTTACCTCCCTGGCCTCCTTAGTTTCACAGTTCTGGCCACCTCATTAAAGTTTATCAGCCTGTTTGACTCCTAATTTCAGCACCAGCTCAGCCTCCCTTCACTCTGGCTCTATGCACTTTGAGTTTGCCCAACTTACACAGATAATTTGTATGCTAATTAATTTGTCCTCCTCATGCAATGTTTTGCCATTTTGTCTATACTGTGCTCAATTTTTACTCTTTATGTCATCCTTGTTGTAACCACATCACCTGACTGGCTGTATTTTGTTTGTAATTGTGCTTCTCCCCTTCCCCTTCCCCCTGGGTCGTACCTGAAAATGAGCCTCAGCTCAGTGTGCTTCTCCTGGTTACCAATTTTAAATAAGTAAAATAATAGTGTATGTTTGTCTATAATATAATGCTGCTGTTAACCGTGTATACTGTTTTTTGTATATTGTGTTTTTCTTGTCCGGGTCATACCTCTAAAAGGGTAATATGGCCTAGTGCATTTTACCTGGTTACCAAACTTTAAATGATAAAAATAATAATAAACATAATTTGAATGTATATGGAATATTATGTTTCTATCCAGACCATACTATTGATGGTAGAAAGTCTTCTCAACTTTTCATTTCCTTGGCCCCTAGTAGGGTGGGCTGATCTGTCTCTAAACAATGCATGCCCAAATGGTGGCATCCTGTATTATTTTCTGTTACCAGAAGCCCAGTAAAAGATGACTATGATAAACTATCGACAGTACAGCACAGAGCAACAAAAACTATTCACAGTCTAGGGGATATGACATATGACAAGAGACTGCAGAATGTAGACATGTATACACTTGAAATAAGAAGGGAAGGAGGTGACATTATGGAAATGTGTAAGTATCTGCAGGGGTAAACAAAATTAACTACAAACTCATATTTTCATTAAGTGAAAATATAGCTACTAGAGGGAACTCACTATAGCTTACAGGGGAAAGGTTTTAAAAACGATGTTCGTAAGCACTATTTCATTGAAAGGGTAGTAGATGGGCCTTCAGTACTACTGCCCCATAACTCTGGAATTCCCTGCCACCCTCCACATTCATAATGCCCCCTCACACTCTGCATTCAGAGTCCAGTGGTGTCTGTACATACTGTAATTTCTCATGATTCTTCCTGTATATTTGTTGTTGCAATTGATCTTTGGACTGTAATTTGCCTGACCTGTGTTACTTGTTAAATACTTGACCTCAGTTTATGTTTCACATGGTTGTAATGCTTTTCTCTTATTGTCTCTGTATTCATATTGCTTATGGTTTTATACTGTTCCATGTATTGTATTGTATTTCTTCTCATGTCACCTCTTGGGGCATACCTGAAAATGGGCACACTTGGCTTCTAGTGTACTCACCTGGTCAATAAAATCATATGCAGGATAACAGAAACAAACTACCTAAGGGACAGTTAGCGCCAGCTCAGTCTGAGCTTTAAAGCGGGTTAGGATAGGCATATGGTCCTAGTTAGAGGGGGGTTGGGAAAGGTAATAGACAGGGAAGGCCATTAGGATCTGATTAGAGTAGTAAGATAGAACAGGCAGACTAAATGGGCTTATTAGTATTTGTCTGCCCTCAGTTTCTATATATCTGTGTATATATCTATAAGGAGCTTCCTGGTTCTGTCCATGGTCATTCCACATATGGCATGCCAGCTTCTGTGGCTTGTTTTCATAATGTTCCCGCAGTTAGTATATGTGCAGTGGCTACAGCATCTCTGTTTAGTTTCAATTTATTTGTTCGATAATTAAAACAGATAATTACAAATTTATTAAAAAATCAGTATACAGTATCCTAAAATGATGTGTTAATCAACAGCAAAAACAGTACCAATTCCACATATGTGAGTCACTTCATGAAACAGTAAAAATTCTGTATGGATAATCGTATAGAAAAAACACAAAATTGGGATCTCAGGTAGGTAAGATTGAGGATATATTATATATATATATATATATATATATATATAACCCCCGCTACTTTACCCGGAAAGCTACCCCTTGGTACCCTCGACTGGGCACCCAACTACTTCGGACACTTTTTGGTACCATCCCTAGCTTTGGGAATGTATACCATGTTCGTTACTTCTAGAGGTCAGAAAGGGGTGGGGGTGTACAAAATCAAATACTAAACAAATGACCCTTATACCCAGGTCCTGACGAGAGAAATTTTGCTAGGGGCTATGCTAGGTCTGTACTTCTGGATGGGTACCCAGTAATTCCACACAGGAAGCAGTAACAAGAATGTCCAAACCAGGTTGGGGTTCTAGAGTGTGGCTTTATTCCAAAGATGATAAACAAAAACAAAGGTGGACCCCCAAGGGTTTACACTTCGTGGTACAAGGCAATGCAGAACAACAAAAAGTCTGTAGCAGACGGAAACTCTAGATATCCCATATTGCATAAGACTTTGAACTCTCTTTAGCGGCAAAGCCTCAGCTGAAACACACGTTTCTTCTAGTGGCACTGGCCACAACTTAGAGCATTTCCCATGTGGCATAGGATTTAAACTTTTAGCAATGTGGCAACTTGCCACGACTGAGCACACTGGTGTTAAAAATTAGCACAACCCACACCAGGGGGTAAACTTTCTCTTCAGGCATTGGCCACCATGTCCTGAATAAGCAGGCACCCTTACGGAACCTGTAGTGCTAAACTGGTCACTCCAGATGGTGGGTTGCCCACCTTTTGATTCCACAGTCCATACCCAGCCATTCTTTCAGAGTTACACCTCAGCATCTAGTAAAACAGTAGCATTATGCATCCTGGAATGTCTGTCACATTCAGCATTAGAAACACATTACTTCTGAGTGTAAATTGAAGCCCTGAACAGTGTGCCAAGTCTCACCGGGGACTCCATGATTGTCAGCCAACTTTAAGAAAGGATGAGAACAGTCTCAAACTAGAACAGAACTTGGTGCATATTTCCCTTTGTCAGAGTACACCCTCAAAGAAAAATCAGGTACATTCCTTCTGGGATACCCAAAGTCAGATTACTCACGATTGTACACAAACAGGCATCTTCAATGTCCTGGATCAAAGTCAGGGGATTGCCCCTCAGATCCATTCTGCAGTCCTCATCTCATAGAAGTTGACGGCGGATAAGGACCACAAGGCCTATCCAGTCTGCCCATTTCTTTTTCTACCTTATGAATGTGCCATAGGCCTTTACTCTGTCAATGACCTATCTATTCATACTCATCTGTATTGCTCCATTATGCCTATCCAATGCCTGTTTGAAGCCCTGCACTGTATTCAAATCCACCACTTCCTGAGGTAGGCTGTTTCATGCATCCACCACCCTTTCTGTGAAAAAGAACATCCTCACATTAGCCCTTACTTGGCCTCCCTCTAGTCTCATGCTGTGTCCTCTTGTTCTGCTATTTTTCCTATTTTGAAACATGTTAGACTCTTTTACCTTGTTAATGCCCTTAAGGTGTTTGAATGTTTCGATCATATCACCTCTCTCCCTCCTTTGATCTAGGGTATACATATTGAGCTCCGTTAATCTGTTCTCATATGTTTTCTGATGCAGTCCCTGCACCATTTTGGTTGCCCTTCTCTGGACTGCCTCAATTTGGTTAATGGCCTTGTGAAGATTAGTGACCTCAAGTACTGCATGCAGTACTCCAGATGAAGCTAACCAGTGTCTTGTAAACAGGGATTATTACCTCCCTCTTCTGACTTGTGATACCCCTACTAATACACCCTAACATCCCCCTAGCCTTACCTACTGCTTTAGTGGTCTGCTTGGATGATTTCAGGTCATTGGTGATGATGATGCCCATGTCTCTTTCTTCCCTTGTGACTGCCAGCAACTCCCCTCCCAGCCTATAGGTGGCTTCAGGGTTTCTCTTCCCTATGTGCATGATCTTGCATTTCTTTGCATTAAACCCCAGTTGCCACTCTTCCGACCATTTTACTAGTTTATCCAGATCGCTTCTCATTCTGCCCACCCCATCTGGATCATCTACTCTGTTGCAGAACTTGGTGTCATCTGCAAACAGACAAACCTTACCCTCAGTCCATCTACAAATGTCACTGATGAAGATATTGAAGAGGACTGGCCCCAGACATGATCCCTGAGTACCCACTTGTGACTTGCATCTCTTCTGACTGTATACCATTTTCACCACTCTCTGTTTTCTGCCCATCAACCAGTTTGCCACCCAGTTGACTAACTTCTGACCCACCCCGAGCCTACCCAGCTTATTAATCAATCTCCTATGTGGAACAGTATCGAAAACTTTGCTGAAGTCAAGGTAGGCAACATCAACTGTTCCCCCTTGGTCCACCACTCTGGTTACCCAGTCAAAGAAATCTATGAGATTAGTTTGACAGGATTGTCCTTTTGTAAACCCATGCAGTCTTGGATCCAGTGCCTCTATAGTTTCCAGGTGTTGCATTGTTCTTTCCTTAAGGAGTGCCTCCATAATCTTGCCCACTACTGAGGTAAGACTGACTGGTCTGTAGTTCCCTACCTCCTCCCTGCTACCACTCTTGCGGAGCGGGATCACATGAGCCCTTCTCCAGTCTTCTGGGACTTCTCCAGTGCTCAGAGACACACTAAACAGTTCTGATAACGGCTCTGCTAGTTCCACCCTTAGCTCCTTTAGTACCCTAGGATGTATGCCATCAAGTCCCATTGCCTTGTCCACCCTGAGCTTATAGAGCTCTTGTAGGACTCTTTCTTTTGTGAAGGCACTAATGCTCACCTCCCTCCCTCCCTCCCTCCCTCCCCTGTGTCCATGGGCTGAGCTGTGGGTCCTGCCTTACCTTCTCTTCAGTAAATACTGAGCAGAAGTATCTATTTAGGATAGATGCTTTTACATGGTCCTCCTCCTCACATGCCCCCTTATCTCCTTTGATCTTAGCAATACCCCCTCTGGACTTTCTCCTTTCACTAATGTATCTATAGAAAGTATTGTCACCTTCTTTTACTGTTTGTGCTAGTGTTTCCTCAGTTTGGGCCTTTGCCTGCCTTGCTGCCTTCCCTGCTTCCCTTAGGGAAGTTTGGTATGCCTCTCTATCATCATCCCGCTGTGTTCCCTTATATTTCCTGAAGGTCAGCCTTTTGGCTCTGTCCTTTTCTGATACTGTATTTGAGAACCAAAGTGGTTTCCTTCTTCTTTTGCACTTCCTTTTCTCTCTAACACAATGGGATGTTGCTTCAAGTATTGCATCCTTAATGCTTGCCCTCTTTGCCTGTACCCCCTCACCTGTATTTCTTTTTGCCAGGGCTAGCTCAACTCTGTTGGCCATCTTATCAAAATCAGCTCCTCTGAAGTCCCATAATTTTGCCTTGGAATGGGATGATTTAGTTGTAGTGGCCAAATTGAACCATACCATGTGATGGTCACTGGCCCCCAGGTGACCTTCTACTTGGAGGTCTGACATCTACTCTTGTACGGTAAATGCTCTTAGCCCTATATGTTAGTATAACATAGGCCTAAGCACTAGCTGTCTAAGTGTACCTCTGGGGGTACCAATAAGGGTGCAGGGACCTCGTATAACATTCCCCCCTTGTTGCCTCCAAGGGCAACACAGGCAAAAATAGGGAAAGGTCAGAGAGCAGGGGTCATTTACAAACCTGAAACATGAGCTTTGTAAAGGAACTCCAGCTGCTCATGGTGTTGGCTCAATGTACTCCGTAGGCAGCATGGCATAATAACCAAGAAAAATATCAAAAATGCTTCTATAATAACAAAACCTTTAAAAGTGATTGCTAACCATGTGTTTGTTAATGCATCATTCATATCACCATCTTTAATCAATGAAAGGATAGTTTCATTAGCCTTAGTAATGTTATTGCTGATGTGGATGAGGTGGGTGTCTTTTCTCTCTAAAAGTGATTTTAATGTAAGTGACAGTGGATCTATGTGTACATTAAAATATGGTAAATATTCAGAAAGGGTGAGCAGATAATCAGGGTTACCATCAATGATGTCCACATCCATAAGGGGGACGGGTGTGATAATGGTATGTCCAATAACAGCTTTTTGATGAGGGACAAAGCAAAAGTTAGGGTTATCAATAACACATGTCTCAGTTCTGTAAGTGTATGACTTATAGTTAGTTACCACGCAGTACTCCTCATCAGAATTGTACTGCATTTTAACAGTGGGGAGTTGCCATTTTTGCAACTGTACCGGGCAGGTGTAGGTCATCTTGGAAAGCTGTGTTGACAGGTGGTGAGCCTCCTCTCTATAAGATTGGTACAGTTTACCTGGAGCCAATGTTGAGTCTGGAAAGGCAGTGTCGTTAGTGCTGATGTCATCGTCCATGGAAAAGGACCAATCAATACTGTCAGGAGAATAACCATATACAGGTTTAATAACATCAAATACATCACATCGACACAAGTAGATATATTGTTTCTTCGCACAGCAGTCTGTGTGCAGAGTGACCCAGGCATCCAGGAAAGGATGGAAGACCAGTAGGGGAGGCAAATCCAGGCATTCTCTGTAGATGTTATCATCAAGGTGCCCAATGGAGTGAACGGAAGCCAGCTTGTTGAATAAAGCTGTAGTGGGATCAAAGCATGGTAAAGAGACAGTAAAAGAAACAAACATTGAATCTTTGATAGAACATTTCTTAGAAGTAAAACATAGACCAGTATCAGGGTGTCTGGTCACAAAACCCAATTTCCTAGCTGTAGAAAGAGGACTAGTTAAAGATTGTTGCATACACATAGCAATACAGCCAGGGGTTTTACATCGTGGACAATACCATTTGGAAATACATCTGTCATGTATGATATCAGGGATTCTTCCAGATGCTAGATCATGGAAGAGATTATTGATGGTAGTGATAATGTATGAGCCATAGGCTGAGCATAAAATCTCACGAGCAATATATTGCTTATCTGCTTCTTTGTTGTTTTGTGCAATGAGTGCATTAATCTTCTCTTTAGAATCAGTAAATGCTTTAGCAATGACATGCATATTATAAACAGTGTATCTTTCTTCCTGACTAAGGCCATCCACACCATTCAATAATAGGGGTAGTATATTATTCACCAAACCAGTCTGAAATTTGGCAGAATGAGATTTGATAGCAGCAATATCTGCTTTGTTCCAGATAGACATAGCTGTACCAAAGAGACCTGTGACAGTGCCTGTTGCACCAGTGACATCAGAACTGTCAACTTCACGTGTATTATATTTATGACTTTGATCATCAGGATTTGGTTTTCTCCTGAAGTTGCCCCTATGTTCGGTGGTATGTACCCCGGCAATAGTGTCTTGAGTATGAATCTGAAAAGCTGCTAAACTATCAAGCAAGAACGTACTATAAAATGCTGAAGTGTTAGTATTGTGACACATACCAAATTCTTTCATATTCCAGTAGGTTAAATTAAACAACACAGGTATATGCATAAATTGTAAATTGTTAATCAGTGTACCAGGTAGGGCAGTGGCTGTTAGACCACTTCGAGGACCAAGGTTGTGCTTTGGACATTCCAAAAGCTGTTTGTCAGTGGGTGCTAATACAGAAAGGTACATAGCAGCAGAGGCCATGTTGTGTACAGCACAAAATTTTCAAGCATAGTCCTTAGACAAAGAATTACAATAGGAGGGATCAGTTAGAGCAGTGATATTGTATAAACCAGAATGTCTAACAGCAGTTTGTAGCAAGGACAGAGAACCATTTGGGGATAATTTAGCATTAGGCCAACCCTGGAAAGTTCCTTTGGAGAGTTTGGCCACAGGGAGAATTTGTCCTTGCGATGTGGTTTGCCACTCAATTTGTAGGGTAGATTTATCAGGAGCAACAACTGAGGCAGTGAGGAAAGCATCAGAACCTTCCTGGACAGTAATCAAACTATCAGGTATTTTGATGGATACTCCATCTAGAGCAGATGCTGGATGATCAAGGTGAGGTAGGAGGTTCGATACCATGCCTTGGATGCAGGGGATAACTCCTGAGATGAGGAGAAAATGGAACAAGGTAGCCATCTTGTCAGTATATCTGAAAAGCAAATCAAACATTAGTAGGTTAGTACTATTCCACCCAATGGGGTGAGGAAAAGTAATTATTCTCCTTTATACAGTTTCAGTTGGTTTGCATGTAACCATTGTCAGTCATTTTATTGTTGTGCAGGAGTCTAACTTGATAGACTGCTGGACTGAGCTTTTTGACAATGGGGTAAGAGCCTTCCCACTTATTGGAGAAGGAGTGTGTGGGATGTGCAAATCGGAGGACCATTACCTGATCTCCAACCTGCCAATCAACTTCTTGTGTGTGCTTGTAAAACTGTATCTTGGACTGTTGCTGGGCCTTGCCCATGCAATTGGCAGCATACAAGTGTGTGTGTGTATGAGGTCTTTTCTGAGTTTTTCCACATTTTGGTCTACAGACACATGGTCTGCAGTTGGGGTATGCAGGTCAAACAACAGGTGTTCAGATAATCTCATCTGTCTTCCAGTCATCACCTCAAATGGTGTCAACTGGGTGGTGGCTGAGGGTGTGCCCCTGATTGCCATAAGAAGTAACGGCAATATGGAATCCCAGGTTTTGGGATTGTCCTCAATGAATTTGGAAAGCATTTGCTTAATCTGTCTGTTGGCTCTCTCTACTTGACCTGAAGATTGGGGGTAGTAAGGTATGTGGAACTTCTGTTGAACTCCAAGGAGCTCAAGGGATTCTTTCATCAACTCACCTGTAAAGCTGGTTCCTTTGTCAGAGTCTACCTTAAGAGGTAGGCCCCACCTGGATAAAATTTGTTCCACCAGGATTTTGGCAGTGGTTTTAGCAGTGCATGTCTTAGTGGGGAAAGCTTCAACCCACTTAGAGAAGAGGTCAGTTACCACAAGAGCATACTTCTTGTTTCTGCTGGTATTGGTCAGGGGCCAATAAAATCAATCTGTATGGCATGCCAAGGGCCAGAGTGTCTTTGTGGTAGGAGTTTAGCAGTTTGTTTTGTGGGAATGGGATTGTTTTGCACACAAACAAGGCAGTTGTCTATGTACTGTTTAACATCTTTGGTGACACCAGGCCACCAGGTGGTGGTCTTGAGCCTCTGGAGGGAGTTTTCCACTCCCTGGTGTCTACCAGTGGGTGTATCATGCACTTGGTGCAAGAATTCAGACCTAAGATGTCTGGGGGCCACCCACAACTTTGTGGTGGAATCATCTGGTTGGTACCAGATGAGCTTGTCATCTGGTGACGAGTGTAACTTACCTTCATGCCACTGGTAAGGGTTGTGAGTGGGAAGTTTTTCTTTGGTATCTTTGTCAAGGAATCTGAACACTTCTTTGAGCTCAGTATCAACATGTTGGGCTGCTGAAAGGTCCAAGGGGGGAAAAAGGTTCAGGTTTCTTTCTGACTGCTGCAATGTGTATGGCCGCATTGACCTCTGGATGATCCATCATCCAGTTGTCCCCCGCTCAGGCCCCTTCCTGGGCAAGGGTGTCTTCTTTGTCATTGAAGGCATGGTAGGGGTCATGAAGAGAATGAGCTTTGACTTTGTGTACAGAGAGTTTGTGTGCAAACCTTTGTGCCAGTGAGTGTATGTATATTACCAGTTCTTTGTACTTCACTGGGCTGCCATCAGAAGAGAGGAAGGAGTTCTTCTGCCACAAAGGGAAGAAATTCTGTAAGAGAACAACAAATCCAGTTAGAGTCTATAAAAATGATGGTATCCTCGGTTCCATGCTGGATAAACTTGAGGGCACAGGCCACTGCTGCCATCTCTGCATACTGTGATGATGCTACACTGCAACATTTGGAGATTTTGACAGTGTTACCATAGGGGTAAATCACTAAGATACCCATCCCTGCAATTTGTTCTCCCTGGTAGTAGGAAGCGGAACCATCTGAAAAAATATGACACAAAGAGGTGCTGTCAAGTATTTGTGGTGTGGCAGGGAGGAAAGGACCTTGATCTGGAAGATCAGGTGGCTGCAGTGTACAGTTATGGGGTTCTCCTTGGAAAAGGAGTCCATGTGCCAGCATGGATGGAATTTTGGTTGGGTGTACCTGTATGTCTGTATCCTGGAGAAGAAGTGTCCAGTGTGTCAGTCTGGTATTAGAGACTGACCCATCCTTCACTCTGTCTGATAGCAGAAAGGTAGTTGGGGTGTGGTTGGTGTTAATAATCAGTGAGGAGTACCCAATGATATACAGAAAGTGCTTGGCAGCCCAGTAGGTAGTCAGAAGGTTACATAGATACATAGATACATAGACAGTGTCGGCAGATAGGTTCCTTTCACAAAAGTTGTACTTCTGTTCCACTGGAGTCAAGAGCTGTGATGCATATGCAATGGGTCTCAGAGTACCATGAACCTTCTGGGCCAGCACTGCTGACATCGCAATGTCAGAGGTGGCACACTTCAGATGGAATGGTAGTGCTGGATTGGGGTTAACTAGAGCTAGAGCCGAGGCCAATGCCTGCTTCAGTGATGTCACAGCGTGGGTGTGTATAGGACCCCAAGTCCAGGGAATGTCCTTCTTCAGTAGCTCATACAGAAGAGCAGCTTTCTGAGCAAAAGCACAGATAAAATCTCTGAAATAGTTCACCATACCTAGAAACCTTCTAAGAGTTGCCACGCTGGTAGGCAATGGCAGGTCTTGCAATCCTTGCATCTTCTTCCAGGTAGGGCTACGGCCTTGGTCAGTTATTCTCAGGCCCAGAAACAGTACCTCTTTCTGACATAGCTGTGCTTTTGCTGGATTACATTTGAGGCCTGCTGTCTGGATGACAGTCAATAGTTCATCCAAGAGATCCAAGTGTTTTTCCTGCATGGCTGTTGCCAACAGCAGGTCATCTACATACTGCAAGAGATACTGAGGAGCAGAGAAGCCCTCAAGGGCATCCATCATGTGTAGATGGAACAGGGACGGGCTGTTATGGAATCCCTGTGGTAAGCAGGTCCACGTGTACTGTCTACCCTGAAAGGTAAAGGCAAACTTATATTGACCTTTAGGGGCCAATGGCAGTGACCAGAAACCATTGGAAATATCCAGGGCATGGAACCATTTTAGGTCAGGGTTCAAGAGTTGTAGCACATCAGGTGCAGAGGCCACAGTTGGAGCACAACTGGGGGTGACCTGGTTAAGGTTCCTGTAGTCAATAGTAAGTCTCCAGGTGCCTGTAGGTTTTTTCACAGGCCACACTGGGGAGCTGGAAGTAGAAACACATGTTCTGATTACCCCTTGGTTGAGGAGCGATTATATTGTTTCCATAAGAGAAGGCAAGGCCTCAGATGGGAAAGGATATTACGTTTACCTCTCACGTGCTGGGCCTGGCACTTTGATGACAGTGTGCATTCTGCCAGTCATGCTTGTTGATAGTAAATGCTTCCAAATGTCTTAGTAGGATAGGGAGGAGCTTTGGAAAAAGCTCATGATTCTTGAACAAATCTATGATGTCATACTCCTTGTTGTTGGCAGATATTGTTGCCTCAACGTGTGAATCAGGGATCAAGATAGTATGATATTGACCCTGAATGTGTATCAGTAGCATGTTAGCTAGGTCCACCACATAGCCGTGTTGTGCAAGGAAGTCAATTCCAATGATACTAGGATGATCATGCAATACCATCAGTTGGAAGGTGTGTGAGGCCTTCAGGTGGCCCAACTCTACATGTAGAGGTAGAGAGTGGTATGCAGGTAACCTAGTACCATCTACTCCTGACATGTTGGTCCTCCGTCTGGTGGACCAAGGAGATGTATCCGGGTGGTCATCATATAATATAGACACAGCCATGCCTGTATCCAATAACACTGTAAGTAGGCAGCCCCCGACCTCAGCCTCAGTGCAGGGTCTTCCGTTCATATCCAAGACCAGCTTGTTTAGAATCTGGACTGGGGCCTGTAATTGTCAATTTGTGCTGGAGGAAGCATGGAGAGGTTGGGCCTGGCTCCTTTGAACCACTTCACCATGCTGCACTGATGCTATATAGGGAGGAGCTTCTGGATTCAGGCCTGTATGGCCTGAGAGCCTGTACTTCCGGTATCACCATGGTCCATTGGGGCCTGGGTTCCCGGTTGTATGGCTTCAAGAGACTGAGCAGGAACAGCATCTGCTACAGAATGCACTTGCCCCAGGAGTTCTCTAAACTTCCGGTTCTCTTCGACTATCTACCTATATGAAGGACCTGGTCTTTGCTGCTGTTTACCTTTATGATTTTTGTGCTTCTTGTTTTTGTGATAGTTCCAGTTCCCACCCCATTGCTGCTATTGCTGTTGTGGTTGTTGTTGTTGGACCTGCTGGGGATGATGGTTATTCGTGAGGAGGGGCTGTTTGTGTTGGGTCTGCCCTTCCACTGTGTAGTGCTTCACTGCCTCTTGAGCAGGCTCCACGGAGCCCAGATCATGGATGTAGAATTGATAAACTCTCTCAGTTTTTGGAAGGATGTCGGCAAACCTTTCTGTGGTGGGATAGGTGGTTGGCTCTACCTTCTCTTTCTCACTGCAGGGATCACGTTCCTAAGGAACAGGGTCTTATATTCAATAAAATCTATGTCTGCAGCTTCTTGTGCAAGTTGTTTTCCTGCTCGGTAGGCCATCCAGAGTCTCTGGTGGTAAGTCGCTGGACTTTCCTTTGCATTCTGTTTCTCAGGGTATGCAAGCATCACTCCTTCTACACCTGGGCTGTGTGCAGAAATGAGTTCAGCTGCAACCTCATCAAAGGTGGCATTGCCGGCCTGGTTGATGGCATTGGGGAGGCTAAGCATCTCACAATTGGAATGCACCTTTTCCAAGTGACAGCTGAGGTTGTCGGATGGGCTCATTCGACCAATACTGTCAGCTATTTGCTGAACAGAGTAGGCCATTTGTAGGGGATTATTGGGACGATCAGGCTGGGGTAGGTTGCCTCGGGCACCATTCAGGGCTGCCTGGGCTGCAGCCTCAGCTGTGGTACAAACCATGACTTCCTGAATAGCAACCTCTTGCAGATGCTGCCTAATCTGGGTTTTAAGGACCTGCTTATTTCTCTCAGAGATAGGCACATTACCTATTGAATTCTCAATCATTGTTTCTATCTCCTGCCTGTCTTCCACATTAATAATGGCCACCGGTGGTGCCATCAGGACCATACCTGGGCCTGCTCCTCCCCTATCATGGGGGTTGCCATGTTGGCATCACCCATGATATGCGTCATGACATCGACGATGTATGACAAGGTGTGGGTGGAGTGAGGACCCACCATGTTGTGGATGGCTGGGTGGGGTTTCTGGGCCATAGTAGGGGTGTGACTGGGCATTGTACTGAGAGACATTGTCATCTGAGACCTCCCCTTCAGATGACCTGTGTAAGGAAGGGGCTACGCCTTCCATCACCTTAACACGTCCAGCCAGAACCTCTCACTGATGGTGCAGTTTCACCATCTTGGATTCACATTCTGCATGACTCACATTTGCAACATCCATATCAACCTCATCTTGCATTTGTTTCTGCAACACTCTGTATGTGGCGCTCAATTTGCGATTGTCCCTAGTAGCCACTTCTAAGTCATTATGTACCTGGTTTATCTCATCCTGTAGCTCTCCCATATCCTCACTCAGCTGTTCATTTGCTCGACTTAACAAGTCATTCATATTCAAAGCCTGCCCCTTACCCTGTCTCAAACTTTCACACTCCTGCTTCAACATACACATTTCTTGCTCTCCAGCCTGTGCAGAATGATGCAAAAGTGAATCATTTTCATTGTGCAGTGTTTGAAGTTCAGGCTCCAAATTCTGCTGCAGTCTAAGACATTCTGTTTCCTGTATACCCATCTCTTACTTAAGAGACAAAATCTGCAAGTCAAGGGTTCAAAACCTCGCTTCAAAGGCTTCCAGAGCAGCATAGAGAGCCGCGACCAACAGTCCTTTGGCATGACGCTTATTGGCTGTTTGTCTCATCTCACAGTATTGGGTTGAAAGGCCCAGTATATGGTTTTCAGATTGACTTGCATCCTGCACGAAGTCAGCCCATCCTCCATGGGAGGCAAGGAAGTTTGAGACATCGCGTCTCAGTTCTGTGCAGATATTTGATACAGTGGCCATTGTGTGGAGGGAACGAAAAATCAAACTGTGAAAAAGGCACCGTATTATTTATTGATCCACAGCAGGAACACTTTACACACAGTTGGGCTACTGTATACTTTGTAGGCTTGCAATTCAAAGCTGCTTTGGAGTGGGCCAAGTTGGCATCGATCACGCCCAAGAAAAACAGCCAGACTTTGCAAGTGACTACAAAGTGGTCTGAAAACGGGAGAGGTTTTGCGGAAATGCACACCTACAGTCCCCGTTGGGAAGGGAAGAGTTTTAAGCAACAAGTGAAAGCTTACAAACACCAAATATTGTCTGTCCACGGTCGCCAATTGTCAGGAGGTCTAAACCTCACTGTCAGGTTCTTGGCAATATTGGGAATGTAAGGAATCACAGACACGTTGCATAAGAGTAATAAACTTGTTTATTACTACCAAAAGCATAAATCACAGTTGCCCTAAGCAGTTCTTACCAATACGAACCAGGAGCCAATGCTAAGCGCTCCCTATATCTTGAGGTTTCTTCGTGTCTCTTGGGGTCTCCGAGGTGTAAGACTCAGTGTCTCACATTATATACCTATGATAATTACTATGGTTACTGTAAGATAGAAACATTTCTAGTTACAGAGATGAGCTCTATTGGCTAAATTAGAGGTGGCTCCACGGTCCAAGATAACATTATAAAATTTTGTAGTAGTCATCACTTTGTGAAACAAAAGAGTACAGTTCTTACAGTTCTTACACAAATCAGTGTAGTAGTACAAATCACCAAAAGGTGGCAATGCCGACTTATATATCATAATCATTATAAGGACACAGATGTCCTAACATCTTGTAAGTGAGAAATACATGGAAAATACATATAAAATGTATATGTATTATAAAGCAAAGTGTATAACAATAATGTGCATACATATCCTGACATCTACTCTTGTACGCTAGATGCCCTTAGCCCTATATGTTTGTATAAGATATGCCTAAGCACTAGCTGTCTACGGTGTACCTCTGGGGGTACCAATAAGGGTGCAGGAACCTCATATAATACCTCTCTCCTCTCAGCTGAGACCAAGTAAGCAGAGAGGGAGCAGGTGAAAATCCATTTAACTAGTTATTTACCAGCTGCCTTCCCTACCTGGCACTGACACTGATGGGATTCTAGTAACCCCAGGGGAACAGGGGGTTACACTCACCCCTAGCCAGGTAAAAGACTGTCCACAGTCATTTCTCTATCTAGCACCAGACCATCCTACCCTCTGTGTTACCTATGGGGAGGTAGCGCTACTTCTCCCCTACCATGTGCTAGGCACAGGCAGGCAACACTAAAGGTCCAGAGGCCAGTTGATGAAACTTCAGCCCCTATCCTATGATCTATCTATGGATATTCAGTGGCTCCAAGAAACTACCTGAAGCATGCCCTAATAGACCAGAACTGAGGCCCCTACTGCAGGTCAGGACCACAGCCTGTCTATTTCCTTAGCCCTCTAGGGAAAATCTATCTGACCAGGCTGCTCCTCGGGGAACCTCCCCCCAAGCTCCTAGGGTACCTGCAAACAAAACAACAAGGAAATAACACATTGCAATGCATTACATTTCCCAGATTTCCCCACAACCTCACACCTGTGAAGAAAAAGCATGTTAACCCCAAACAATCCTAAATCTCTAAGAAAAAAGAGGAACTCAGCTGAACAAACAAATAAAACACAAAATCAAACTTTTGCTTTCATTTTCTTCCTTCTAATTACTCTGACCAGGTTATAAACCCAGCAACTTACCTGGATTGGATATCATTAACTGCAGGTACTGTGGAACACTTTTCAGAAGGGCAGTTTTACAGGATTTAGGACACTGTTGTACATGCTGGACCATTGTAGATCTAAGGGATCAGCTCCAGGCAGCATGAGCAGAGATTGTGCACCTCAAACTGCATATTCAAGAGGAAATATATTATAAGAACCACCTGCCATTTCCCCAACATCCAACAGAAGCACCTCGACTGCAGAGGGTAGTTGTTCCAGGAGGTTGGCAGGTGGTTAGGAGGGGCAAATTGGGTACCCCATCACTCGGTGCTCTCCAACATATCACCTCCACAAACCATATAAAAACTACAAACAAGTATCTGCCTCTGTCTCTGAAATCAAACAAAGGGGCAAAGGACACTGCAGAGCAGGACACTGCAGCACAGAAGCTAGCACAACAAAACACGCCCAAAACAGGAACCAAAACAAAAAAAGCAAAAAGGAAATCCAAAAAACTTCTGATCATAGGAGACTCCATGATTTGGGGAGTTGATACGTATCTCCAGCCAGGGGTAATGGTCAGATGTCTCCCAGGTATATCAGCATGGAGAGACACTGACCACATTGCTAAAATTGTTCAGGAAGCAGGAGAAAAATTTGATGTCCTGGTACACATAGGGACTAACGATCTTGCCAGCCAGTCAGTTGTGGAGACCAAGGAACACCTGACCAGGCTGGGTGACAAATTATCATCTATTTCATCTGGCATCTCCTTCTCTGAGATCCTGCCAGTCTGGAAGAGGGGGACAGATGGACAGAAGGTCAGAGAAGGGGAGATAGGGAAGCTGAACATGTGGTTCAAGGGCTGGTGCCAGGAAAAAGGACACAAATTTGTAGGGAACTGGCAACAGTTTTGGGAGCAAAAGTTCTTTAAATTTGATGGACTGCATCGGACTAAGGAGGAAGTCAGTGCATTAGGGCAGAAGTTTGATGTCTTTGCAGAATATTTAAACTAGCAAATGGGGAGAGGGGTGCAGCATCCGAAACATTGAATGGGAAGAACTCCCCTCCCCCCTCAGCTAGTGGTCAAACAGGAGTTCAGCATGTTTGTAGTTCATTTGCATCACCAGGTAAAGGAAAAGGTCTGGCTCCCCATACGATGCACAGGGGAAACGCCGGACCTTGCCCAACAACTAACACAATGAAATCTAACCAGTGGAAAATCATGTACACAAATGTTCGCAGTCTGGGAAACAAGATCCCAGACCTGCAGGCAATAATGACAGAGGCTAAACTGGACATAGTAGCCATTAGCAAGACATGGTTTACCAGTAACTACACTTGGGAGACTTCAGTACCTGGCTATGTACTGTTCAGAAGAGACCGAGGTGCAAAAAGGGGGGGGGGTGGAGTAGCCCTTTATGTCAATGAAAATATCAAAGCTACAGAAATTCAGAATACACATAAGGAGCCAGAAGAACTGTGGCTCACCCTGGAAACAGGAAATGGGACAGCCATACAAACTGGGGTTGTGTACAGGTCTCCAGACCAGGGGGAGAACATAGACATGTTACTGTTAGAAGATATAGAAAACATGACAGCTAAAGGGGAGGTTCTGATAATGGGAGACTTCAACATGTCAGATACTGATTGGTCAATACTAGCAGGGACATCTGCCAGAACTAGACACATGGTGGATTCCCTGCAGGGGGAGAGCCTCAAACAACTGGTACAACAACCCACTAGAGACAGGGCTATCCTAGATCTAGTACTGACTAATGGGGAAAGGATCACAGCTCTCCAGGTAGAAGGTCACCTGGGGACAGTGACCATCACATGGTATGGTTCAATTTGGCCACTAGAACAAAATCGTCCCATTCCAAGGCAAAAATATGGGACTTCAGAGGAGCTGACTTTGATAAGATGGCCAACAGAGTTAAGCTAGCCCGAGTAAAAAGAAATATAGGTGAGGGGGTACAGACAAAGTGGGCAAGCATTAAAGATGCAATACTTGAAGCCACACCCCATTGTGTTAGTGAGAAAAGGAAGTGCAAAAGAAGAAGGAAACCACTTTGGTTCTCAAACACAGTAGCAGAAAAGGTCAGAGCCAAAAGGCTGGCCTTCAGGAAATATAAGGGAACACATCAGGATGAAGATAGGGAGGCATACCAAACTTCCCTAAGGGAAGTAGGGAAGGCAGTAAGGCAAGCAAAGGCCCAAACTGAGGAAACACTAGCATGAACAGTAAAAGAAGGTGACAAGACTTTCTATAGATACATTAGTGAAAGGAGAAAGTCCAGAGGGAGTATTATAAGATCAAAGGGGGATAAGGGGGCATGTGAGGAGGAGGACCATGTAAAAGCATCTATCCTAAATAGATACTTCTGCTCAGTATTTACTGAAGAGAAGGTAGGGCAGGACCCACAGCTCAGCACCATAGACACGGGGGAGGGAGGGAGGTGTGCACTAGTCCCTTCACAAAAGAAGGGTCCTACAAGAGCTCGATAAGCTCAGGGTGGACAAGGCAATGGGACCTGATGGCATACATCCCAGGTACTAAAGGAGCTAAGAGTGGAACTAGCAGAGCCATTATCAGAACTGTTTAGTGAGTCTCTGAGCACAGGATAGGAGAGGTCCCAGAAGACTGGAGAAGGGCTTATGTGATCCCGCTCCACAAGAGTGGTAGCAGGGAGGAGGCAGGGAACTACAGACCAGTCAGTCTTACCTCAGTAGTGGGCAAGATTATGGAGACACTCCTTAAGGAAAGGATAGTGCAACACCTGGAATCCATAGGAGCACAGGATCCAAGACAGCATGGGTTTACAAAAGGACAGTCCTGTCAAACTAATCTCATAGATTTCTTTGACTGGGTAACCAGAATGGTGGACCAAGGGGGAGCAGTTGATGTTGCCTACCTTGACTTCAGCAAAGCTTTCGATACTATTCCACATAGAAGATTGATTAATAAGCTGGGTAGGCTCAGGGTGGGTCAGAAGTTGGTCAACTGAGTGGCAAACTGGTTGACGGGCAGAAAACAGACTGTGATGGTAAACAGTATACAGTCAGAAGAGATGCAGTCACAAGTGGGGCACCTCAGGGATCAGTACTGGGGCCAGTCCTCTTCAATATCTTCATCAGTGACATTGTAGATGGACTGGAGAGTAAGGTTTGTCTGTTTGCAGATGACACCAAGATCTGCAATAGAGTAGATGATCCAGATGGTGTGGGCAGAATAAGAAGAGATCTGGATAAACTAGCAAAATGGTCGGAAGAGTGGCAACTGGGGTTTAATGCAAAGAAGTGCAAGATCATGCACATAGGGAAGAGAAACCCTGAAGCCACCTAGAGGCTGGGAGGGGAGTTGCTGGCAGTCACAAGGGAAGAAAGAGACTTGGGCATCATCATCACCAATGACCTGAAATCATCCAAGCAGACCTCTAAAGCAGTAGGTAAGGCTAGAAGGATGTTGGGGTGTATTAGTTGGGGTATCACAAGTCTGAAGAAGGAGGTAATAATCCCTCTTTACAAGACACTGGTTAGGCCCCATCTGGAGTACTGCGTGCAGTACTGGATGCCACACCTTCATAAGGACATTAACCAAATTGAGGCAGTCCAGAGAAGGGCAACCAAAATGGTGCAGGGACTGCATCAGAAAACATATGAGAACAGATTAAAGGAGAAGACTCCTGTATATTTCTGATTTGGATATGTCTGATGTATTTATTATACATTACATCAATTACTGTACATATGTCAATAAGAGAGCAGTCATTTCTCCTGTTGCAACACATATCTGGAGTCTGAGGCTCTGACACAAGGTAGCAAAGTGTCAAGCAAGCCTCCATTAACATGCAAATGAGTCACTTGTAATACAGCCCCTCCCATTCCCTGATGTCACTGCTGCAACAGTGCTGAAGAAAACATAAGGGTATCAATGCTGTCTATCCTGATTTTAGTTTAAGTCTGCAATGGCTCAAGACAGTTCTGTCATACAACTCACACAGAGAGTAGTACTTGTAGCCTTAATACTGTATGTGTAGAGCAAATAATATATCTAATAGTATTTCATTCACAGGAAACAGAATCTGTTTCTGTGTACTGCTCATTTCTCTCTGTGAAACAATTGCAACATGTTGTGGAGAGCAGTAGACTGAATAAGTCAATCAGTCAATCTGTATTGAACCAGGTGAACACCACTGAGAAGATTCATTTACAAGGTAGGCCTGGGCAGTTTCCCAAAGGATCACATGAGACTGAATTCCTCCTTTGCACTAATGATACACCCCCTTTTAGCAGCCTGAAAGTGGAGAGCTAGATCATTTACTTTATAAAGTGTATTGTTTTACATTTCAAATGCTCCTTAAATCTGAGTTTCTGACTGGAAATACCAAGCCACAGAATGCGTATGACATGGGAGGAGTGAGCTAAGCAAATACAGAGTACTACAAACACTGAGCCTGATTAGTTTCTTTACCTACAACAGCTGAAGTGTAGCATCTGATTTGTGAGGGACATCCTACTTCAAATGCTGGCATTACAGAGTTGGGGGGGGGGGGCTGCCACAGCTTGTCCTCAGTGCCTTCAAAGTGAAGTGCTGTAGCTATCACATCACTGTTAATTATTTATGATGGGAATGGGGGCACTTTTAAAGTCATGGACCTGAGGGGCCATCACAGTTCCCAAGCAGGTTAGGGGAACTTGTTAAGGGTTAGAGAGTAAGGGACTTTAGTAGAATATGAACCAGAGTCTCCCAATTCTTGTGCCTGTGCTTTAACCACTAGATTATCCTTCTTCCATATGCTGCAGCTTATGTTTTCCGGGTAACCTATTCCTTGTTATAGCTCAACTCTTTATTGCCTTACAGCAGCCTTCCAATCACTGACTGCCTAGTTACACAGGGAAAGGGGCATATTTGCAAGATTGTTTCTCGCTGCTGGTGTCAATCAAAACAGAGAATGCTAACACACACACAACATAATACAACAGCTGTATAATACCACTTAAAACTCTTGTTGTACCCAGAGTCATTTATTGGGTAAACTCATTTTGCTAACAGAAACAGCAACACAACACAGACAGGCACTTCCTTATATGAATACTGTATATACATGTCAAATCAGTGTGCATTACACTCTCATGGTCCTAGTCCATATTAGACCTTCACTTCAGGATGTGCACAACACTTAAAGGGTTCCTCCATTACTCAAGTGGGGAACCAAACATTGTGGGTTTGGTTTACTGGTGGAACTGCATTTAGTGCAGCAGCATTATTTGTTGCTCTGATGACATCATCCTCCAGCAGCATTGATGGTAAAATGGAGGACAAACACATTGATAACTTCTGGGGGCTGTATATTTTTATTTATCATCTAGATCTGGACAGCAATAGGACTGCTAGCAACTGGAGGAAGCACACAACAGTTACACATAAGGAGTTGGGAAAATATTGGCATGAAACTATGGGAGACTTCCCCTTTAACTGAACTCTATATGTATACCCTAGAGCAAAGGAGGGTGAGAGGTGATATGATTGAAACATTCAAACACCTTAAGGGCATGAACAAGGTGAAAGAGTCTAACATGTTTCAATATAAGAAAAAATAGCAGGACAAGAGGACACAGCATGAGATTAGAGGGAGGCCGATTAAGGGGTAATGTGAGGAAGTTCTTTTCACAGAAAGGGTGGTGGATGCATGGAATGGCCTACCTCAGGAAGTGGTGGATATAATACAGTGCAGGATTTCAAACAGGCATGGGATGGGCATAAGGGAGCAATACAGATGAGTATGAATAGATAGGCCATGGACAGAGCAAAGGCCCATAGCACATTCATAAGGCAGAAAAAGAAATGGGCAGACTGGATGGGCCTTGCGGTCCTTATCTGCCATCAACTTCTATGTTTCTATGTTTTGATGAGCTACATAGAAACATAGAATCTGATGGCAGATAAGGACCGCTTGACCCACCTAGTCTGACCATTTCTCTACCTAATGGATAAGCTGCAGATCCTAGTTAACCAACAGCCTACTTCCTCCTACTCCCCAGTAGAAATGTCTTATGTCTGTCCCATGCATTCTTGAATTCCCTCAGAGTTTTTGACTCCATGACCTCCTCAAGAAGGCTGTTCCATGCATCCACAACCCTCTCCATGAAAAAATATTTCCTCACATTACCGCTGAGCTGTCTCCCCTCTATCTTCAAATTGTGCCCCCTTGTTCTTGCACATCTCTTTTTCTGAAAGATGCTACCCTCTTGGACTTTGTTGATTCCCTTGAGGCACTTGAAAGTTTTTATCATGTCCCCCCTCTCCCTCCTTTCCTCGAGGGTATACATATTAAGTTTCTTTAGTCTGTCTTCGTATGTCTTCTGGTACAGACCCTGCACCATTTTAGTTGCCCTCCTCTGGACAGCCTCCATCCTGTCTATGTCCTTGCAGAGATGGGGTCTCCAGAACTGCATGCAGTACTCCAGATGGGGTCTCACCAACTGTCTGTACAGAGGGATAACAACTTCCCATTTTCTACTGGTGATGCCTCTCCCTGTGCATCCCAGTATCCCTCCAGCCCTCCTTATTGCTGCCTCACATTGGTTGCCCACCTTTAGGTCATCTGATATGACTACCCCTGGGTCCCTTTCCATTTCTGTTGTTGTTAGTATCTCACCCCCCATTATGTACTCTTCCCTTGGGTTTTTGTTTCCCAGGTGCATTACTTCACACTTATTTGCATTGAATCTAAGCTGCCATACATTTGACCATTCCTCCAACCTTGCCAAGTCCCTTTTCATTCTTTCCACCCTACCTTGTGTAGCAATCCTTTTGCAGATCTTTGTGTCATCTGCAAAGGGACATACTTTTCCTTCCAGTCCCTCTGCAATGTCACTTATGAAAACATTAAAGAGGACCAGTCCCAGTACGGAACACTGCAGTACCCCACTAGTAACCCGCCTTTCTTCAGTGTGGACTCCATTTACTATTACCCTCTGCGTCCTGTTGTCCAGCCAATTTTTTACCCAGGCTACCACCTTGGGACCCACTCCAAGGCTGGCTAGCTTGTATATTAATCTTTTGTGTGGGACTGTGTCAAATGCCTTGCTAAAGTCTAGGTAGGCCATGTCCATAGCCCCTCCTTGGTCTACTACATTAGTCACCCAGTCAAAGAAATCTATTAGATTCATCTGACATGACCTTCCCGCAGTGAATCTATGCTGCCTTGGGTCATGTGCCCTGCTGGCCTCTAGGTACTCAACAATTCTTTCCTTCAGAAGTGATTCCATCATTTTCCCTACCACTGTTTCCCACATCCTCTTCTTTTCTTCTCTTCTTTTCTTATTCAGGAACACCTGCAAGAGAAGAAAAACACAAAAACACATTCTGCATACTACACAGTGCCTAAACCTCCACTTGAACACTAGAGAATCCCCAAAATATTTTCTATAAAAATACAAAAGTAAAAAAATGGAAAGAAGACATTTATAGAACACATTTGGGGGTGGTAGGCCCTAAAATATTCATCTAGTAACAGAATGTTGTTGCCCTAGGGCAAGGTCCATAAAACAGTCTCTCCTGGGATGGAGCCCACTGAAGAACAGTCCTGGAACAGGGCAGGGCCTGAAAAGCACTGCAATCCATGGGGAAAGTCTTTGTGGACAGTCATTACAATTCCATGGACAGTCTTCAAGTGTGGGATATGTTGTGCAAAGTCAGTTAGATAATGAAAATGGGTCTTACCAGTTCCCTGAAGATGGAAAACAATGGATCACCTTTCTTCTCCAGCTGAGAACCCTCTCCCTTCAGACCAGGTGGTATCTTTGGATACAGCTGGGTGGTTTTGTCCTCTGAAAAATCAGGTGGTGAAACAGGAAAAAAGCTGGTCTGATGTCATCTGAAAACCAAATGATGGAACAGGAAAACAGCTGAACTGATGTCATCTGGAAAACCAGTCGATGAAACAGGAAAACAGCTGGACTGATATCATCTGGAAGGCCAGGCAATGAAAATGGGAAAACAGTGGTGGGATGACGAATATGGATGCACCTGAAGAATCCTGGAATACCAGTAGAGCTGCATCTTTCTCCTTGGATACTGTTGCTGCTGGATGACAGACACCGGACTGCTACTGCTCGCTTCCCTCTAGGCATCCTGGGCAAATTCACAAGGAGTGGCATCATTAAGGGTAATACCACTTGGGGTGAGGGGCAAGAACTATGACACCATCTGGGTGTTCAGAGCTGATGTCGTGGAATGTCTCATTCCCTGCCTTGTCCACAATTCAGACAGTGTCCATAAACAGAGTTCTGCCCAATTTCCAGAATTTTAGTCAATCATTTATGACTCTGTCCCTGACACATTCTGCTGAACCGGAGTAAAAATCCTTGCTTGCCTCTTCCAACAATCAGGACTTCCTGTTCTGTTCAATTTCCTCCCAGGCTCTATGAGGAAAGGTAGGAAAGGACTTCCTATAAATGGCATCAGCCCTCCTATGTACCAGTCTCTCCTCCTTGCTACTCTTTACAAGTGTGCGGCTCATGGCCTAGCTTGGGGGTGGCCAGTCCTGGTTGAGCCAGTGCTGCATACTTAAAGAACAAAAGAACCTGTCCCCAACCATCTCTAAGGGCAGGGTACTGGAGCCTTCTTGTCTCTCTGGCTCCTCTGAGGCAAGAGCTTGAGGCAACTCATGGCGACCTTCAACATGAAGATACATTTCTTCATCCTCCTCTTCCTCACTCAAAATCTGAGCCCAGGAGTGATCAGATGTCCTCACTCCCGAGACAGTCTACTCCTTACTGGATGCAGAGGTAGACACCTCCCAGTTTAGTGTCTCTTGCAGTTCGTCCTCCCCTACTAGGCTAGGACTTGGACCCTCCTTTCATGGGTCCATGGATCCTTCCGATGCACTGCCCACCTGGGACACGGGCGTAGAAACCCTTATTTGTTCCTGCTCTTGCAGTAGATTAAAGTTGCTCTCTCCTTCTGTGCCACACTCTATGGGGCTTCTCCCAACAGGTTCAACCTGGTGCTGCATGCTGCTGCTTGCAGAGTTTCCTACTCTGGTCCACATGGGAGCACAATGAATTTGTGATGCTCTCTCTGACTCTCTGGCACTACACCCCTGCTCATACCATACTTCACAAGGCAATCTGAACAGTGGGGTATCAGAAACACATTCCTGCCAGCCTTGAGGCACATAATGCACAGTCTCACTGGATAGCTAGGGAGTGCTACATCTGGAGGCAATCCTTCACCATAGAAAGTTTTCTCTATTTCTCTTAGTGCTGCCACCTCCTCTGTGGTCATAGCAAAGCAAAAAAAAGCAAGCAAGCAAAGCATCTTTATTTATGTAGTGCCTTTCATAGCCAAGGCTCTGTACATAATATAAAATGACAGCATAAACCATAAACATTTTAAAACAATCATTCAATTTAAAAATTAATGAGGGAATGCCAAATGAAAATAAATAAGTTTTCAGCAGAGATTTAAAACTGCTGACGGTCAGGCATTCTCTTTACTGATGAGGTAGAGAATTCCACAGGGTTGGTGCTGCAAATGAAAACGCACGAGCTTCAAATGTTGTTAGACGAACCCTGGGCATCTCTAGCAATCCCTTGTCAGCAGATTGGAAAGGGTGACTGGGGAAGTAGGGAGTCAGGAGATCTTTCAGGTAGTCAGGTCCCTGTTCATGTAGGGCTTTAAAGGTAAGAAAACCTACCTTATAGGTGATCTGCCATGGAACTGGCAGCCAATACAGTTCATGCAGCACAGGCATAATATGACTGGTCCTAGAGGTACCAGTCAACAGCCTTGCCACAGCATTCTGCACTAGCTGCAGGTGGCAGATATCAACCCCAGGCAGCCCTAGGTAGAGGGCATTGCAGTAGTCAAGACGGGTGGTGATGAAGGCATGGACCAATGTTGGAAGGTCACCCGGTGGAATCAAGTGTTTCACCTGGGCAATATTCCTCAGATGGTAAAATGAGAATTCGACCACAGCTGACACCTGGGACTTAAGGGTCAAGCTGTCTTCAAAAATAATGTCCAGGTTATGTACCCGATCTGAGGTAATGAGCTGGACACCATCGAGCCACAGGCCCAACATGAGCCCAGCACCAAAACCTGCCCCTCGGGCAACCTGGGTCCACAACCAGCACCTCAGTCATGTCCGGGTTCAATCTCAACCAATTCGAGTTCATCCAGTCTTCGATCTCAGAGAAGCAGGTATTTAGCACAGAGATCGCATCACCCTGTCCGGGCACAAAAGACATATACAGCTGAGTATCATCTGCGTAGCTGTGAAAACTCAAGTTGTATTGCCTGATGATATCTCCTAATGGCAGCATATACACTGCGAACAACATGGGTGCCAATATGGAACCCTGCGGGACCCTGCAGGACAGGGGGAGGGAGTCAGAGGAATAAATTCCAGTGACCATCCTGTGAGACCTACCTACGAGGAAAGATTGAAACCATTCAAGGACTGTACCAGACAGTCCACAAAGGTACCGCAGGGTTTCCAAAAGCACCTCATGGTCCACAGTGTCGAAAGCTGCTGACAGATCGAGAAGGACCAAGATGGTATGAGCATTTCACTCTCTAGCTATCAGGAGATCATTTAATACCCAACAAGGGCAGTCTCATGCTCGGGCATAATCCGGACAGTGGGGATTTCCCAAAGCCATGTCTGAAAGCAAACACATAAAAGTTTGTTGTTACTGAATTGCTCACTAGTCTCTTTACAATCTCACAAAATGGCTCCCTGCTGCTGTGTTGACATTTGCTAACCCCACCCTGTAATGGCGGCGTTAGCTCTCCTCATGCATCAAATCTGTTTCTGACTCAAAATGGTGTTTCTGACCTTTTCTGGCTACTGATTTTTGCTCAAAACTGTAATCAGTTGCACTGCTTGTACCTCTAACATGCTCAAAGTATCTTGCAAGCCACAGTATTTCTATTGCACAGGATTGCCTGTTTGCTGCAGCCTAATATACAACTCACAGTCTCTCTCTTGCTTAGAAACATTTTATTGTTGCTGAACCCATTATAAATGCTCACAGTCTATTCTCAGAAATTTTGTTGCCTTTCTGTTTCAACAGACAGTCCTTCATTGCAAAACAATCACACTGCTTGCACACAGATCCAGCTGGCTTGAAAATTACACACAGCTGGACGCTCAGTTTGCTGGGATTTACTCACTGAAATCAGTAGGTGGCTTTCTCAGGTGGAAATTTTCAGCCTGGTGCGATCCTGAAAGGCCTCTGCGGTGAAACAGGCTGGTGGTCCTGACGATCGTAGCCATGAACGCCATGCTCACTTTCCAGTCGGTTGGACAATGGGTTGAGCCTGAACTTACACAGTAAAAGTCTGTTTTCTACAGATTAGAATGTTCACAAGCCCCTCGATGGTTGATCCTGGTCTGACTAGCTCGTACGCTACTCACTCTCTCCTCCTTGAACACTTGACTGCACACAGATACTGGCTAGGGGGTGGGACTGATTGCAGTCACACCAATCACTCTACGCCATGCAAATGAGCCTCTCTCTCTCACTCGCTCTTCCTTCACGGTGATCGTTGAGCAGGAACAAATTTAAACTGCAAAAATTGTAACCTTTTTTCTCGGCTGAAATTTCAGTGGTGGGAGTGCTGTTTTGACTATTTTCTCCACAGATTTTGGCAATTTCTTTAACGACTCTCCCAATTTGCACACAAAGCACATGAAACTTTCAGGGCACATGTCTCTCTCTGTTTCCTAAAATCCACACTACTTTTGGCGTTTGAAACTTGCAATTTAAAAAGTTCTGTAAAACGTTCTGGATGCAAAGACAAGGACATACACTTCCTGGCTTTACTGTCCATTGCTAGTTGGCACACACACAAAGCAGCACTCTGTTGTTTCTATACTAGCAGGCACACAAGCGACACATTTGGATGGCACTCTCCTGGCAAAGCTTCCTTTCTCATTTGGGTTACCATGCTACCAGACAGACAAACGCTAGCCATACCCTCAGCAAAAATTCTCTAGTTCTCTCCTCAAACTAAACAACATCCTTGGATGAGCCCCAATTTTTTGTAACCCCCCGCTACTTTACCCAGTAAGCTACCCCTTGGTACCCTCGACTGGGCACCCAACTACTTTGGACACTTTTTGGTACCATCCCTAGCTTTGGAAATGTATACCATGCTCGTTACTTCTAGAGGTCAGAAAGGGGTAGGGGTGTACAAAAGCAAATACTAAACAAATGACTTTTATACCCAGGTCCTGAGGAGAGAACTTTTGCTATGGGCTATGCTAGGTCTGTACTTCTGGAGGGGTACCCAGTAATTCCACACAGGAAGCAGTAACAAGAATGTCCAAACCAGGCTGGGGTTCTAGAGTGTGGCTGTATTCCAAAGGTGGTAAACAAAAGCAAAGGTGGTCCCTCAAGGGTTTACACTTCATGGTACAAGGCAATGCAGAACAACAAAAAGTCAGTAATGGACAGAAACTCTGGACATCCCATATTGCATAGGATTTTGAACTCTCTTTAGTGACAAAGTCTCAGCTGAAACACACTTTTCTTCTAGTGGCACTGACCGCAACTTAGAGCATTTCCCATATGGCATAGGATTAAACTTTTAGCAATGTGGCAAACTGGCCACGATGGAGCATACAATTTCTTTTAGTGGCACTGGCCACAACTTAGAACATTTCCCATATGGCATAGGATTTAAACTTTTAGCAATGTGTTAACTGGCCACGATGGAGCACACTGGTGCTAAAAATTAGCGCAACCCACACCAGGGGGTAAACTTTCTCTTCAGGCATTGGCCACCATGTTCTGAATAAGCAGGCACCCTTACGGAACCTGTAGTGCTGAACTGGTCCTTCCAGATAGAGGGTTACCCACCTTTTGCTTCCACAGTCCATACCCAGCCATTCTTCCAGAGTTACACCTCAATATCTAGTAAAACAGTAGAACTATGCATCCTGGAATGTCTGTCACATTCGGCATTAGAAACACACTACTTCTGAGTGTAAATTAAAGTCCTGAAAAATGTGCCAAGTCTCACTAGGGACTCCACGATTGTCAGCCAACTTTAAGAAAGGATGAGAACAGTCTCAAACTAGAACAGAACTTGGTGCATATTTCCCTTTGTCAGACTACAGCCTCAAAGAAAAACAGGTACATTCCTTCTGGGAAACCCAAAGTCAGATTACTCACGATTGTACACAAACAGCTAGGTACCGTGGCTTTTGCTGCTGTGAGAGTTCTAAATGATATCACCTCTCTCCCCTCAGCTGAAACCAAGTAAACAGGGAGGGAGCAGGTGAAAATCCATTTAACTAGTTATTCACCAGCTGCCTTCCCTACCCAGCACTGACACTGATGGGATTCTAGGAACCCCAGGGACTGGGGGGTGGGAGTTCCATATATATTTCTATATTCTATTTCTCTCCTGGTTCTCCCTGGCAGCCCCAATCTAATCAGCCTCTCTGCCCCATCACCCGGCTCCTCCAGGACTTACCTTGACTGTCATTCTCTGCCACAGGATTGTCGTTGTGCCCGGCCACTGTTGGGGAGCCTTTGTGGAGTCAACTGTCATCCTGCTGCCTAGGGTGTTTTTTTCACTATTTTCTCCCTCCCTACCCCCACCCTTGCTGGGGCATGACATGTCAGTGCATGCATGTGGAGGTATACGTATTACTCATGAGCCCATCGAGACCACCTTCCCCGCACCTGCAAGGCGTATCTTAATTCCTGTAGCTGAACAGATAGTCATCTAAAGCATGTTTGAAAAATGCGAATGACTTTATGTCAACCACATTAGAAGGCAATGAATTCCATGCCCTGCTTGCTCTGACAGTAAAACAAATTCCCCTTTTATTAGTTCTAAACTTGGGAACTATGATTTGTCTGTTGAGGCACCTTAAGCCCTCTGGTTTACCATTCTATACCACACTCTTTGATGAGGTAAGGGTTGTTTAGGATGTTATAGAGCATTAATAAATTTCCCCTTAGTCTGAGGGTCTTTAAGTCATAGAGTCCCACAGCACCCACCCTTCATCGTCATCCCAGACCCATTCTACCCCTCAGGCCTCTACCTGGGGGCAGTCATTCGGTGGGACTGCCAAGCCACCCTCCCCGAGAGAGGAGAGTTGTGCTTTGAATTCTCGATCCTCTCCCTCCTCGGTCTACCCCTGACAACCTGCGCTCACCACTGAACATGTGTGGCAGGAGATAAAGCTCAATGCTTCAGCCCTCCACGCCATTGGGTCAGCTTGAAGATACATGTATTAAAGAATCACTCCGACACACAGTATATTATCTGTAAGTTCAAATGATCACTTTTTTTATCATTTTTTCCTCTAATTTTAATAACTGTGGGGGAACAAAATAACAGCCCTAATGATAGTCCAGTCATCTTCTATGGTTAACAGAATATTCAAAAGCATTCCCTTATCAGTATCATTTATAGATTTCATAAGGAGATCAAGCCAGAAGGATCTGGCTTTATTGTACTATGTATAGTACCAAACTACATACATGATATCTTCCATCCCAACTGTAGAGCAAGAGCAATTAGGAGCGATTTTATATCTGGCTAGCAAAACATTGCTCTCAAAGAGCTTAAACCTAAACAACGTATACGCCTTCCCTAGCTCAACAGCCACAAGAACATCCAGATAATTCTTGTAGCCAAAATGACAGTTATTACAGGCTAGCCATGAGGAAAATCTGGACTTTTGAATGCTTTCTAAGTTGATCATTTCCCCGTAATTATTTATGTTTTGCATGATATATTTCTTACATTTTAGACTGAGAATGATGTTTCTTTCTGTGTATCTCTCCAAGATACATAAATTATATATCTTCAATTTAGTCATTGTATCTCTAAACCATTTCAAGCCCATACATCCTAGCATAACCTACAATTTCTTCTCTTCCCAACACAGGTGAGGTAGCCTATTTTTGGGTATTCTGATAATGTCAAGCCAATAATTAACTGATTTTTGTATCCAAACTGGCCTCAATATTTCCACACCCAGCTCTTCTGTAAGATAAGGTGCTGGTGTAGATCTGTTAATGCAAAATGCAGATCTGAACAATTGATTGGCTGGTCCTGCCATTTCCCTGTCTTTTACATCCCAGATCTCTGCCCCATATGGTACTTGAGAGAGTTTTAATATTTTGTTTCATGCCAGTACTGACTGCATACTCTGTCTGGGTCCTCCCTGACTACAGCAGTTAAAATGTAGACTGCTAGTATTTTCATTTGGACTCAGATGCTGCTGCTGCTGCTGCTACTAACTATGTTGAAGTTCTTTGTTCTGTTGAGCACTTTTCCATCTTTATGTACGAAGTAAGTACTGAAGTTACTGTGCAACTTTGATAAATACTTTGTTAGCAATATGAGTACTTAGAATATATATGTTTTTTTTTTATATCTGTCAGCTGCTGGCTCCAAAAAATACTGCCTACCTGGGACTAGTGTGTGTTTTCTTGTTCTTATAGACCAGAAATTGAGAAAACTATATAAGAACAATTTAACTTTGTATTGATATACTGTATATCACGACTTATTTGCTTGCTTCATCTGTTTAGAATTTGGTCTAAAAGAGCTTGCAGTATTGAGAAAATGCATGGGCCTATTGTGCGTTCATAATTAAAGTTAAAAGGAAGCTACAGTTATAGCTAGGGCTCTTATTGTGAGCTTATTTTACACATGCCCATTTTCTCAGTGGTGTGCCAGAAATCTGTGTGGACTCGCTAAGTTACTTAATATCTACCCATTCTGGAATTACAAGGGCAAGTTCTAACAGGCAGTGGTTTCTTGTGCTTCTCCATGTGGAAGAAAAAGCCTGAAAAATTCTGAAAAGTTAGTACAAACTTCAGACTTGCTAGATTATGTTGTCTGAACTGCTCTGTATTTCAGTTGTGATGTTGTTTTAGTCTGTTTTTGCAAACTCTGAATATGTTTTAAATATATTTTATCTAACTTTTGTATTATTGGGCTAAATTCCTGTAAAAGCCTTTTATTCTGACAGTATATTTTGTTATATTTTCACTGTATTTATTACGTACTAAGCCCTCTTAGGAAAGTCTTTTTTGGTGACAATATGGTTAGCACAAGGCAATAAAGAAAACATACAAACATACAAACATGACAGCAGATAAAGGCCTTATGGTCTATCTTGTCTACTCGAGTATGCAGGTCCCCCCATGTCTACAGTGGGACCTACCCCAGCCCAAATCTCCACTGACCCCTTCAGTTCCCCCTCCCCGAAGCAACTTTCCCCTTTATTCAGTCCCATCTTCTTTTGAAGCTATCCACCGTTTTCTGGGATGACCACCTCCTCTGGCAATTCATTCCACTTGGCCACCATTCTCTCTGTGAAAAAGTGCCTCCTCATCTCTCTCATCTCTCTCTCTCTCGAATCTTCCCCCTACCAGCTTTAGGCTATGTCCCCTAGTGGACTTGTTCCCACTAAAACTGAAGAGCCCTCCATATTTACCCTATTAATATCTTTAAGGTATTTGAAGCTCTTCAGCATGTCTCCCATCTCCCTTCTGTCCTCAAAAGAGCACATGTTGACCCCTTTGAGCATCTCTTCATAGGTGTTGCCCTGCTGGCCCTGGATCATCTTGGTCACCCTTCTCTGGACTGACTCCAGCGAGTTAACATCCTTTTTAAGATAAGGGCACCAATACTGCAACCTGAACTCTAGGTGCGGACTTACCAGTGACCAGTACAGTGGTAGCATGCCTTCCTCCTTCCTGCTGCTAATCCCCCTGGCTATGCAGCCCAGCATCTGATTTGCTTTTGCTGCTGCTCACCTGCAGTGTGCCGAGTGCTTCAGGTCACTCATGATGATAACCCCCAGATCCTTTTTCTTCTCAGACTTGGTGACCTGAACACCACCCAACCGGTATTTGATCTCTGGGTTCTTCACCTTCAATGGCATAACTTTGCATTTTTTAGCATTGAACTCCAGTTGCCAAATATGAGACCACTTTCTCTTACTTAGCCAGGTCTTTCCTAAGCTCTTGTCTCCCCTCCTCTTGTCCACCCTCCCTCAGAGCTTTGTGTCATCCTTGAGCAGGCAGATTTTTAGCTTTGATCCCATCTGCCATGTCAGTGATGAAGATGTTAAACAACACTGAATCAAGCACTGAGCCTTATGGGACCCCACTGGTCACCGGCCTAGCTTCTGAGAGTCCCACCCCCCAGCTAACACCTTTTGGCTGCTGTCCTTCAAACAGTTTTTGACTCATCTAACCAGCTTGGCCTCCATGCCCAGATCTTTCAGCTTCCTGACCTGCCTCCTAAGAGGTATAGAGTCAAAGGCCTTTCTGGAGTCCAGATACAGGACATCAGCTGCTTGGCCTCTGTACACTGTCTTGGTCACCCAGTCAAAAAAGTCAATCAGATTAGTCTGGCAGGACCTCATCAATACAAACCCATGCTGCCTCTCATTTTGCAGCCTGTTTTCCTTGAGAAAGCCGGACAGTCTTTCCTTCAGAGTAGTCTCCATCTATTAAGCCAAGAATGGTGGGATAAGCTTTTTTTAAAATACCAGATCTAGACACCGCAAACAGTAATGGAATCTATATTTAATTTAATGAGATCTGTAGCAAGCAAGTTCCTTTAAAACTAAGACAAGTAAGGAAGAAGCATCATCCTTGGGTCACTGACTATAAAGGAAAACTAGTAAAAATTAAGGATAGCATTTCAAAAAAGGCAAATAGGTAGAGACCTGTGTTTTTCTTAAATAAGAAATAAGAAATTCAAGGTATAAAAAGAAATAAAATGAAAACAAACACATTTAAAAAGTTAAACAAATTGCTTGTTTTTTTGGCAAAAACTAAATAAATGCTTGCAGCAGTTGTTGTTTAGGCTCCGCTGTTACCACAGAGATGGTCTGCAAGGAAGTAGCAGCAGAACTGTTTGATTCACGAAACCTTTCAAGACCACAGCATAATGCTGCTTAACACAATGTAGTATACTAGGAAGGTGATTTCTAGTGTGTATAAGATCATTTTGAGTTATTTTATGAATGTAAATGTGATAACAGAAAATAAAACTACATTTTCAATGGATAAAGGAAATAACAAGAAATTCTAGAAAAAGAAAAAAGAACAATTATAAAAAATAAAAAGAATTTCACAAGGCTCTACAAATAGGACCCAAACTGAAGATGTTTAGTTTGAGTTTAAAATAAAATGAAATGCATGCAAAACCTTTAAAAATAAAAAGTTTGTCTGCTTGTCTACAGGGGACCAGCTCCATCTTATGCAAGAATTGTGAAGTGCACATTAAGCATGGGGCTGAATGTTAGCTGCTGCCCCTTGAAGATCACTTAGAACCTGCATGTAACCATTTGTTGCACTGCCTAGCAGTGCCATGTAGGCCTGTCAGTTAGAGAACTAGTCAGTCAGAGTCTGAATCTCTTGTAGAGAAGATGTGCCTACTGCTGTCTATGAATAAACAACTCTTATTCATTATTTTATGTGTCTGACTCAGTTCGTTTGGTACCAGCAAGGGGTCCTCACCAGCGGCAACAGATGGATCTGGCAGACCAAAGAGAAGCTCGTCACCAACCACAATGTCCAAAGATGATGCAGATATGGGCGCTGGCACATCCGGAGGTCTACCTTCACCCACCTCAAGTGCGTGGTGCTACAAAAAAGAAATCATCCTGCATGACATTCAGTCATTCATCTCAGCTCAAGGAGCACCAGCTATGCAAGCCATTCAGGACGACCCGGCCTACATTAAAGCTATTTCACTAAAGTCCACAGTCCATACAAGCCTACAGCCAGTACCCTTCTTAGCTTTGCTTCATGAAGATGCTGTCAACTGGCTCGAGCAATTCCAAGCATGGATTTCTTTCAATGGTTGGACTGATCCTTAGCATATTTTCAAACCCTTATGCTTGCTTCTGAGAGGGACTGCCATATCCTGGTTCAACGCACTTTAGGAACAAGTCAAAGGGGACATTGCCACCCTCTATGCAACTTTCAAAGACCATTTTCTTCAAGCACATCTGCCCTGGTTATTAGAGCTGTGGAAATGCACCATGCAGCCCTCTGAATCTCTAGAAGCATTCATAGTGGACATTGAGTCGCACTGCAAATGCCTGCATAAAACAGAGAAAGATCAAGTAACAGCCTTTGTCTGGGAACTGCTTCCTCAATTCTATGCTTATGTAATTCAGCAAAAGCCAACAACCTGGATGAACACAATCCAAACTGCACGACTTGCATAAGAGTCCATATCCAAGTTCCAGGCCACCAGTGTACAAGCACCTCAAGCCTCATAAATGGCTGCACTCACAACATGTGTCCAACAGCAGTAAGCAATGACTGACAAGCTCATCTCAACTGTCAATAGCTTATACCTCAACTCAACTGCTTCCTCTGCAACGTCTGTCAACACTCTGCAAACACCTCGACAGTGACCTGATTCACCTCCGCCTTCCCGAGAGCCTCTAACCTGCCAGTGGTGTGGATTCCGAGGACACACTGCTGCTGTCTGCTGAAAGCTAAAGTATTACAACAGAACACAAGAGAACCAAAGACGCCCACCACAGCATGATCAGCAAAGCCGATTTTCTGGGTTAGCCCCTCCGGTGTGAGCTTCAGAATGTATGGCTGAATCTCTGCTCCGGTTGAAAATGCTCTCTGTATTGTTTGAAACTCTTTAATTTCAGCCCAGGATTGTGTTTCTGTGGTGGCCTTGCTTCTCTTGTGGTCTTGCCATGGCTTTCCAGTCCACTTTCCCCTGCATAGCCCCACCCCTTCATACCTGTATTTAACTGCTCTCCAGTCTGCTTTTCTCCGCAGCTCTCCCCGGGAAGTAGGTGGCTGAGAGGGCCACACAGAAGCCTGCCCTCCCCCGAGCCACAAGTCCGAGCTGTGCCCCACAAACAGGTACTAGAGGAGCACCCGATTTTAAACAGAATTTGCTATTCCTGAACTGTTGAGCCCCACCGATGCTTTGCATCGGCTGCTCCACCACCCCCACCACCACCTTTGGTGAACTTGTAATTATACAGAGTTGATCAAGTGGCGAGCTGAGCCAATCAGCCAACTTTTCCCTCTGCAGCTAATTGTCTCTCACCACTAGAGGGCTCATATCTGGTCCCTACCCTGCTAATCTGTCTCACCATGTTGCCTCTTTACCTGACATTAATCTCTGTTCTTGTCCATTTGGCAGCTCTTCCACCATCCTCCTACCCAGAGACACAGGCTTATCATCTGGCAGTTAGCACCCTGATAGCTCCTTCATCAGCCCCCACTTTCCCCACCTTCAGACCGCCACCTGTAGCTCACCTAAGCCAATGGATAATCGGTCCTTCCATCCTGCCAGCAAACTTTCACAATGGGCTTTTAGCCCTGAAATTCCTTGCTCATACCACCTCAGCACTACCTTTCGGACATCTGTGTCCCCCTGTAAGCTTCAGTGGGCCACACATAAAGCCAATCAAATGTTAACATTACTGCTCCTAATAGCGGGCAACGTCGAGCCAAACCCTGAGCCAATTCCCCCCACTCCCCTCCAGCTCCCTAGGGGATTAAAACTGGCACACCTAAATATCTGCAGCTTACTACTTAAATTAATCCTGCTGCAATCAATTGTCTTATCCCTAACACCAGACATTCTGATTATTTCAGAGACCTGGCTGAAGCCACACAACCAGGATGCCAAAATCTATGTCCCTGGGTATGTAGTCATCTGGTGTGACTGCCTAAGCAGCAAAAGGGGTGGAGGCTTAGCTATGTATATCTCATCATCCCTACAGTTTACCATGTTATGCTGTCTTTGCCCATGCAGTCCATTGATGGCCTATTGATAAAACTCTCTCTCCCTCACACAATTCCCTTATTTGTAGTAGGATGCTACTGCCCCCTGACTCCCCTATGCCCTCTATGTTGGATCACTTGGGCATCTTAAAATCACTCACAATGGGGGTGTGAGCTCTATATCCTTTGGGATTTCAGCTGGAGCTAGCTATCCAGTGCTAGCTCCAAGCTTTGTAGCCAGGTGGCTGCACTAAACCTTTCTCAACTGATCATCGACCCCACACGTCTGAACCCCAAATCCCAGAACCATTCTCTTCTAGACTGGTCCCTTACCTCACACCCACACCGGATACTTGCCTCTGGCCTCTTACCAGACTCCATAAGTGATCACCACATGATCTACTCAGTAAGGAAAGTCTTTCAGCCCAAGCCCCCTCCTCCCAGAACCCTTCTGACCTGCTCCTACAAAGCCTTGGACCTCACCTCTTTCCTAACCAACCTGGCTAACACAGATTGGTCCATCATCCCCAAGGCTACCTCTATCGACTGCTCTGGAGTACTTCAAGTCCAGGTTCCTCGCTATCTGGGACTACTACGCCCCACTCAGATGGACTCTGGTGAGAGGTGCACACCTGCCCTGGGTCACAGCTGACATCCTGACTCATCTCAGAACTAGGCATGGAAGGCTTTCAAAGCTGCTGGCTCCCACAAGGCTTACATAAAGTATCGCACCCTACGCAATGCATGCACAAGGCTACTCCGACAGGCTAAAGCTAACTACTTTAATGCTACCTTCAACACCAACTTGAATCACCCTGCAAAATTCTGGAAGGTGGTCAAATCGTTCTTCACCCCACCTTCACAGCCCCCCCACCCCTGTTCTAAATTTAGGAGGTACTGTGGTTACAGCACCCTTCACAGTGACTTCAGAATTTAACTCCTTTTTCACAAACTGTACCTCATCACTTTTGTTCACTCTCCCACCTACCCCTCACAATCCCCCTCCTACAACCCCCTCAGCCCAAACCGCCCCACCTACCCCCTCTTTTTCCTTCCATCAGATATCCCTGACTGAAGTATTCAATGCCCTGCTAGCCCTGAATCCCTCCAAGGGTAAATGCCCCTCCGGGCCGGACTCCAAAATGCTCTACCTGTCCACCCCTGCCATCGCCATCCCACTGGACACACTTTTCAACCTCTCTTTCTTGCTCACTTCTATCCCATCTACCTGAAAGCATGCCACTGTCATTCCCCTCCCGAAAGGCAGTGAGCCCTCCATCCCAGGTAACTACCGCCCTATCTCCCTCCTTCCCATACTAGCCAAAATCCAGGAACACCTAGTCCTCTTACAACTATCAGCCTTTCTCGACTCCTTCTCTTTCTTCTCACCTTACCAGTCTGATTTTAGGAAGTCCCACTCCACCGCCACTTCCCTCCTCAGGTTCTCCAATTCCATTCTTACTGGAAAACATAAAGGCCACATCACCTCAGCTATATTTATCGACCTGGCAGAGGCGTATGACACAGTCTCACACTCACTTCTCCTATCCAAGCTCTCTCTTGCAGGGCTCCCTAGCGAGACCACCAGCTGGTTCCACTCTTACCTGGTTGGCAGGCTCTAATCTGTCAGAATTGGTAACTCCACCTCTGCCTCCCTCCCAGTTACCACTGGTGTACCCCAGGGCTCAGTCCTTGGCCCACTATTGTTCTCCATTTTCCTTAATGACCTGCCCTCTGCCTGCCCTCAAACATCCATTCACATGTATGCTGATGACATGGTGCTGTATACATCCGGTCCCTGACTCGCTGACATGGCAGCCAGTCTCCAGCAGGATTTCAATGATGTTCAACTCTGGTTTCACTCAAATCAGCTTTTTCTCAATGCCAAGAAAACTGCCTCAGTGACCTTCGGCACAAGGCAGAGGCTTTCCTGGCTTCCCCCCACCCCCACCTTCTACACCCTGGATGGGACTCCACTGGAGGCCTGCACCTCCTTTAGATACCTCAGAGTCTGGCTTGACCAGCACCTCAACTTTTCTGTACATATCGATGCCATTCACAAAAAGTTGCACCCCGAGTTGGCTGCCCTATACCGCAACCATGGATGCATCCTGCTGCCAGCCCACCATGCAATTGTGCAGAAAATGACCCTCCCTATTTTAGACTATGGTGATGTAGTCTACAGTGCTGCTCCCAAGTCCACCCTAGCCAGACTGGACCCTCTCTACCACTCCTTCTGTCGCTTCACCCTTGACTGTCCTTCCACCACTCACCACTGTGTCCTCTACTGGTCCCTTGACCTCCCCTTACTCCATGTTAGGAGGCAATCCCACTGTGCCAGACCAACGGCTAAGTTCTGGACCCAGTCCTTGCCACCATACTTCTCCTCAGTTCTTTTTTTTTTATATCCACTGTATTTTTCTGCCTGCTGTGGTGCTTCCGGCGTGGGGCATCCAGCCGCCGGCTCTGCCTGCCTGGAGAGCTCTAACCACACTCAGGAGGGTCTGAGATGGCCATCTTGCCATCCTGCTGGAGGGTCCCCCATGCCTCTCTCAGCCAGGACAGCCCTGGGACCCTCCCTGATGGGACTCCTCAGAAGTCCTCTGGGCAATGCAGAGCATGGCCATCAGGCTGCATGGTCACACCCAGCTGATTTTTCCACCTCTTTAGTCCCTTGGAACGTGGGCATACAGTGACGTCCAGGCACAGCATGCCAATGTCTGCCGCATTCCTACACATTTTGCACTGACCCTAGTAGTACCTCCGGGCATCCCCAGAGTTCACTACAGCACAGTAGATGTTCCCAGCCCACCCCAGGACTAGGAGAGCAGTCTGTGGATGCTCAATCCTAGTCCTCCCCTGCCAACCCCGACAATCCAGGCTCGTTCCTGAACCTGGATTGCCAGTGTGGCGTGAGATGTGGCATCCAGTGCCTCAACCCTCAGAGCCACCGGGCCGGCTCCCTCTCTTCAATTCTAACAGCCGCTCCCCCTCCAGCATACCCACTCAGAAACTTTGACTCATGCTTCTTGGCTGTCCTGCACACGTCCACCATGGCAGGCCAGGCAGCCTTTAAATATCGCATGCCTAAACTGTGGAACTCCCTCCCTGTGGATGTTTGGCATGCCTCCCCCACTCAGCACCTCAGCTCCCTCCTCAAAGCTCATTTCACCCCTACCTGTGCATGTGCCTAAGATCTGTTTTATACACTAAGCCTAGCATCTCTTTGTGTTAGTAATGTCTGTGCAGTATAGTACTTGTAAATGTTTTAGTGACTCGCATAACTACCTACCACTGCAAGTGTATGCCTACCCCAGCGGTTGCTGGGTTTGTTCATTTACCCTGTAGCAATTATGCCTTAATACCTGCCACTATATTGTTGTGTTCTTGTCCTAACAGTTATTGTGAATGCTTTCTATTCTCTGTAATTTTTCTGTGCTATTATGTATTCTCTGTAATTATGTATTTTCCTCTGCCTCCCACCCCCAGGACGCATCTGGAATTGAGCAGTATTCTGCTCAGTATGCCTTCCTGGTGAAACTTGTAAATAAATAAATAAATAAAACCACCCCAAGGATCAAGGAAACAAGTGCCGCCCAACATACTAGGGGCTTTTGCTGAGCAGGGGAACACAGCAACTGACCGCCCCTCTGACTTTCGCAATTCAAACAAACCACACCCTCTAACTGCTAACTCAGGTGCACTTTCACTTACAGGGGCAAAGGTACCTGTCATCAGATCATCACTCCTAGCGAACTATGTTCCCATAACCATCGGAGATTGGTCCACGCACACCTTGGTCGACACTGGAGCAGAAATCTCAGCTATCAATAACAGTATTCTGAACAACCAAGCTATTCGCATACCTAATGTCTCTCCAGCTGACCTAAAGTACATTATCACAGCAAGTAGAGCTACAGTACCTATCACAGGCGTGGTTCATCTCAAGTTACACTATGGCTCGCAACAAGCTACTGTCAAGTTTTACCTAATGCCTGATCTACAACCTGCAGTGATTATTTTTTTTATTTATTTTTTGTTGACCAGATAAGTGCACTAGACAAATCCTACCTATTTTCAGGCATGACCCAGGGGAGGGGGATACAGATGAATGCCAACTGACCTTGAACCAGATGAAACTGTTGGTGGTATTTTTTGTGAATGAGGGAAATTTGGCCAGGACACCAGGGAAATTCCCCTACTCTGCTTCCTGTGAGCAGATGAGACCCTTTTGCTGGTGACTCCAAGATGGCTGCTGTTCCAGATCCTGGTGGAGGTGGTGAAAATCCTACGGAAGGCAGGGGAGCTATCCTTACTGATATGGAGACTGAGAATGGAGTGGTGAAGAGTTGTGCTGTATGCACACTGCGGGAGCACTTTCAAGAAAGCAGCGGAGAATACCGTGCTATGGGAGAGGCAGAAGCCATAACGAAACACAACACGGAGCTTACGGATTCTGTTGCAGTTCAGAATCAGGAAGTTGGTGGCCCGGATGATTTGCAGGACAGCGAACGGTGCACAGAACCTCTGATTGTGGAGGAGGAGGGTTCGCTAGTTCCTGGTGCGGCTAGGATGCCTTTCCAACCAGAGGAGGAATGTGGAGCTACGTGGAAGTCACAAGTGACATCGGAGGGCTTTCCAGCCAGGGACTGGAGCAAGGAGATCACCCTGCTCGATGCAGGCTGGATGAGAAAAGATGGTAAATGGATTCCAGATGCTGAGCGGCTCAATTTTTCACCGGAGGGCATGGCTGCTCAGGAGTCTCCAGGGCCAGTGCAACCTGATGAGGTGCAGATGGAGGCAGGTAGTGCTGCTGGTGGTGAGCCTTTTTTTCATGTTGGGACAGACTCTGGGGCTGCTTCTGGGTCACTGGGTGTTCCTCCCCTTCCTCCCCTTGGAGTGAACAATTTAATAAAGGTCCTCACTTTTCGGATCTATTTTGTAACAATCTTTTGGAACAAGCCCCCAGACAGACTGCTGTCCGCCTTAGGTACGGGGTGGGCTTCCAGAACCACCTGACCGTTTCTTCGTGGCCCGCAGGCTACTCAAGGGATCGATGAATTTCCAAGCATCAGATATCTATGCCCTTATTAACATTCGAGGGGAAGAAACATTTGATATCAGTTTCAAATCCTTTGCAGGACTTGATAAATTTTGGCAAAAATATGATTCCCTCAAAACAACCCCTTTGTGGACTCCGTTTTGGGCAATTCCTATTACAAAACCACTGTTTAAAACTGTTCATGTTATGTTTTGAAATGAAGGGATAAATGTGGGGGATATTTTGCATTGGCTTGAAAGTAAATGTACTGTCCAGGATACTCCTGAACCTGTCATTGATGGGGAGGGCATTTGGACAGGTGGTTGGAGGTTTAAAATAAAATTGCATATTGTGGGGGATTTGGTACAACATATTCCAAACAGTTTTTTCCTGGGTAGGGATCGAGGTGTCTGCTTTTACCCTGGTCAACCCAAGGCATGTTACAAATGTGGAAGCCCACATCACCTTAGCAATGCCTGTGACAAAATCAAATATGCCTTATGTGGGGAACTAGATGATGACAGTTATACATGTCGCAATGTTTTTCGCTGTAATTTGTGTGATACCCAGGGTCATGCATATCAACAGTGTCCATATGCTGGCCAGAATAATTCTGGTGGGTTAGATAAAAAACCTTGATTTCGGATGCACAAGGCCACTTTAGGCCAACTACAGAGGAAGCGGCCTTCACTGACCCCAATCCTCCTGGTCCAGACCACATGGGTTCGCCTTCCCCTGCGGGAGATGCATCTGACTCTTTTGGTATACCTCCTGTTGTTGTCCACCCACAGAAAGGTCAGGAGTGCATTGACTCTCTGGTGCTCATAACTGCCCCCCCATCTGCCCTGGAGTTTCAGGCGCCTCATCCAAAACGAGTGACATGATCCCATGCCAAAAAGCTTGTTTTACCGCCCCTTACCACTACGCATAATACTTTTCAGGTTCTGCAGTATGTAGAAGGAGACTCTGAATCTGATTTATCAGTTGCCTCAGGGGTCTTATCTGGGATGGAGTGTGATGAGTAGGGAGGATCCGAATTCTTGGCATCTAAAAAGAAGTCAGGATGAAAACGTAAAAAAGACAAAACTTAGTTAATGCGCACTGGCTTTTTTGTCAATAGCTTCCTTGAATTCTTGTAGCCTCAAGAATTCAAAAAAATGTCTAGGGCTTTTGCACTTTTGTAAAACCTTACCTACAGATATTATTTTTCTGCAGGAGTCACATTTTTCTACCCTTACTGATGTTAATTACACCAAAAAATTGTGGCATGCAGGACCCTCTTTTTGGTCCTTTGGCTCAGATGTTGCAGATGGAGTAGGGGTATTATTCTGTCATCCTTTCATTCAAGTTACTGGCTTGGTTGACATAGTCCCAGGGCAGGTCCTACTCCTAGACTGTGTTTGCCGAGGGTTTTTTCTCCAGGTCATTAATGTTTATGCACTCAGGTTAAATCAGCCAGGGTTGCTTTTATTTTCTGAAATACAACAATATTTGTCTACCCTAGGCATGTCATTCTGGGGATTTCAATTGTGGATTGATATTAAATTTAAAGATCACACGAGTATAAAATATATTGTGATTTCATGCCTTGTTTAAATTATTGTCGACTCTGCATCCTTGACAGATGTTTATAGAACATTAAATTTGAGTCCAGGATTCACTTATAAACGTAGTAATCTTGCAACATGGATTGATTTTATTTTTTCTTCCAGATTTTTATTACCTTATTCTCTTTTTTTTTGGCCCCATGTGAATTCTCGGATCATTTCTTGCTACAAGCAAAATTTTCTTTAACTAAGATTCCACCGGCTTTTCCGGCCTTGCCGGCTAGGTGGAAACTAAACCAGACAATCTTTACCACTGAGCGCTGTCAGATATGTTTATTTAGGCTTTTGATAATCGGCTTGTAGCTGAGATGTATGATTCCTGGGGATTGGTGGATGGACGCTTAAATGGAATTTTGAGGGCCTCAAGACACATCATTGTGCTACCCAGTCCAGATTACCTTGATTACTTAAAACTCAGAGCAAGTTCTATAAACTACTGTCACGGTCTTCAGTTTCTGATGATTTCATATGAAACGATTGGTTATACTTTAGACAAAGTATGAGGAATTACCATTATGGTAAGGCATGCAAAATTCATGAAGACTTATCCTATGGGCTTAGGTCTTCACCAAGTTCAGATCCTTATTCAGCATGCAAACAAACTTTGGATAGTAAACTTATGGAGGGTCTTCATGATTTTCAAGGGGTTCTATGCACTGCAGACACTGATATGCTACATATAGCGGGGAACTTTTTGCGATCCCAACATGGTACAGTTTTTCAGTTCACCGTTTTATTGGAGGATTTGTTTACTTTTCATCCACCAACCATAACTACCTCTGACTGTCTTATTCTAGATGCTCCAATAATACTGGCCAAGGTTAAATCAGAAATAGCGCACTTAAAATCCAGAATATCACCTGGTCCAGATGGTTTAATTAATGAACTATACAAGCTCATGGCAGATGACATCAGTGTCATCCTGACTTCAGTTTTTAATGAGATTCTGGATTCTTCATGGATACCAGCCGGTTTTTCAGATGCTTTGAAGGTTTTTTTATTTAAAAAAGGGGTTAAGCACTGTATTGAGAATTGCAGACCGATCTGTTTATTAAATACAGATTACAAAATTTTTTCAGCCATCCTGTGTCATCAGCTTCAACAGGTTGCTCCCTTTTTAGTACACCTGGTGCAAACATTTTCTATCCCAGGGAGACATATTCAGCAGAATTTGACTCTATTACAGAACATGTGTGAGTTCGGGCACTTAGGAAAACTTTCAGGGTATTTACTTTCTCTGGATCAGGCAAAAGCTTTTGATAAGGTGGCACACAGATTTTTATTCGATGTTCTCCGACGATATGGGTTTTCTGTTAAAACAAGAACCTGGGTGGCACTTTTATATAACAACGCTCACAACTTCCCAACTGTAAACCATTTGGTGGGGGAAGGGATTGATTTTTGTAGAGGAGTGCGCCAAGGTTGTCCACTCAGTCCCTTACTATACCTATACCTTACTATACCTTTGTTTGGGATCCTTTGGTTCGGGAAATCCTTCATCATCCACACATTCGAGGCTTAACTCCGTCTCTGGAGGTTTCATCTCAGTGTTTAGCGGTATATGCGGATGATATGTGTTTCATACTCAAGCATGTAGCAGAAGGACTAGCTGCATTACATATAATGGAACGCTTTGGCTGGATTTCGGAAACATCCGTAAATTATGAGAAAAGTGCTGTTTTTTTTTTAGGCAACAGGGTTTCTGTTTCCATGATTGGACAGATAACTGTTTCTTTGGGGCCCATCAAGATTCTAAGATTTTTTTTGGTTCTGGAGATTTAAATGATATTAATTGGCAATCACGTATTGAAATAGGAGAAAAGAAAGTACAATTGTGGAAAAACTGGTCATTTTCTGAACAGAAATGTGTATTAATCATTAAAACATTTTTACTTCCTTTATTTCTTTATTTGAGTTCAGTTTTTCCTTTACCTAGGAATCAGGAGACCCGTTTGTATAGTATTTTTTTTTCAAATGTTGTGGGGTAGCAGATTGAACCCAGTCAAACGGGATTTTTTATCTTCCAATTACAGGGGAGGTCTAGGATGATTAACCCAGTAGTCTTTTTTTTTTATTTTTTATTAAAACTACTTTTCAAGAACGGTCAATCGCAACCTGTCATCCATGGATGCCTGGACTATGGCTTTTCTCCAGGATTTCTTCTCAAAGTGGTCTACTTTAGCAGCTATTGTGAAATTAATTATAAAGTTCCTCTTTTTGCCAATAGTGGTAAATTCAAGCTCAGGCGTGGAGTGTGGTTAAAGATGATTTTTCGCCACTCAGAAAGGTCTTTATCAATATATAATGTCCCAGAATTTTTTGTTCAGGTGGATTTTCGTAGGTGTAACCTCAAAGTACCACTAGCTCTAAAGTTCTCACAGATGGGAGGATCCTGGATGTGGATATTACATGGTTAAGTTGCCATGGGAAGCTTGGGGTTAAGGGAATTTAAAACATAAAGCTTTAACAGAAAGAAACTTCATCCGCATTGAATGCGTGGTATAGAAGAAACCCAGACTCACTTTTTCCACAATTGTCCACATACAGTACAGTTTTTGTCTACTTTGTCTGAGAAATGGGGTGGGGAATAGCATGCTACATATATATGAATGTTTGGTTTTAGGAGAACATTCAGGATATTTTTCTCGTTTCATCCCAGCACTCTTCATGCAATTTTTGCTTGTATCAAGTTTTATCTTTGGCAAGCATGATGTTATTTTTCTATACAACATACCAGTATTTTACCTAGGGTAGTGATCAGTCAAATTGAGATGGCTTTACAGATACAAAAAGATTTTGAATACCGTCATATTCCGAGTTCATTATTTTTTGAATACTGGAAACATGTTTATTGGATTTGAAATGTTTTGTTGTACTTATTTTTTCTTTTCTTTATTTATATTGCTTTGTCTTGTATCTGAAATTTGTATAGTGATGCTTTATTTCCAGTTTTACTTTCAATTTGTTTCCATTGAGTATTTGTATTGATGGCTTTTGGTTGTTGCAATAAAAAATTCCCCTACTCTTCTCGATAAGTGCCATGGGATCTTTAACATCCACTTGAACTACCACCAATCCAGGCAGATGGGACCTCGGTTTAATATCTCATCTGAAAGATGGCACCTCAGAAGTGCACCACCCCTCTTCTTGGCCTGGACTTCCTCAAAGCTCACAAAACCACCCTAGACTTTGCATCAAAAAAACTGTCACTAGACCCTCAGAGGCAACTCGCAGCTACAGACTCAGTCACTGTGCCTCCTTAGTCAGAGATGGTTTTGATTGCCAAGATTTGAGGTGAACCACTTCCACAAGGTATTGTTGGCATTGTCATGGGATCCCCCACTCTGCATTCATCAGGTCTCCTCCCAGGAAACACCTTGCCTGCAGTACATCGTGGCACAGTCTTCCAAAAATGCTGCAACTTCACAGATGAGACAGTAGTCATCTCGAAGGGTGCTAACACTGGAAAGTTTGTCTGCTTGTCTACAGGGGACCAGCTCCATCTCATGCAAGAACCTCAGCCTAATTCCACCAACTCTATTCCGGTCAGTACTATCACGACCACTCCAGCTTCACCAGAGCTACCACTCAGTAGGAGACTGTCCTCTTCAAAACTTTAAGCATCTCCAACAGAAAGGCAACAACTTCTGAAATTCCTGGAGAATTACCCGGATGTCTTTGTAGGTCCAGATAGCAAGCTCGGATGTTGTGATATCCTGCAACACACCAACGAAGTGCAGCCCAACCAGAAACCAGTCTATCAGCAAGCCTACAAAGTGGGACACAAACAGAAACAAGTCCTAGCTAGAGGACATAATCAAAGACATGCTTGGACAAGACATTGTTGAAGAGTCTGCAAGTCCCTGGGGTGCACCTTGCCTGCTGGTGGTAAAGAAAGACAACGGATATTGCTTGTGGTAGACTACAGAAAACTCAGTGCCTACATTGTGCAGGATGCTCATCCCTTAACTACAACCAAAGATGCTTTAGAGAGTCTTGGTGTGGCCAGTCCTGCTTACTTCACTACTCTAGACCTTCAGAGTGGGTTCTATCAAGTTTCCATTGATCCAGCTTCTCGTCCATACACAGCATAGCACTGCCGCTCAGGACTTCTTCTTCTCCTCAGCCTTCTTCTTCTTCTTCTTCTTCTTCTTCTTCTTCTCAGGACTCTCTCGTACACACTGGTGTACCAGATTGAGAAGATCTTAAGGAAGAAGTACACAAACAGATCCTGGACTTACAGAGTATAGTGGTGTGGATTTGACAGTGTGCCGAACTCCTGGGTCGCTTTTAATGACCTGACCCCACCCTGTCAGGAACTGGTTCAAGCCACACATGCCTCCATTCCCACTGACTGTAAAAGTCAACGGAGGTCTTGAACTGTTGTTACTCCACGGACTCAGTGTGTTTTGGGACTAATTCTGCTGCCCGTGGTCTTCTCTGGGTTAATTGTTTTCCAGTAAATGTCTACTTGTACCTACAGTATCTCATTCACCTGTTGCTGTAGTTCTGCATACCTGCATTGACACTTTTTTTCTTCCAGGAATGCCCTTTCTAATAGATATCTTTCATATCTTTTTGATTGTTCTGCAACTGTTGTTAAAGTGTTAATCTGCATTCTGGGTATTCTCCAGCTGCTACCCTTCCCTCCCTTCCCTTCTCCCTTCCCTGCACTGTAGTGCTTGTCACCCTGACCAAGCTTCAAGTTGCTATGGTGTTTCCCTTTCCGCTGGTGCTACTCTGACTGGTCCCCAGTGTAGCCCAGATCCTCCCCCCCACCCCGCAGTGGAGTTCTGTTGTGTTATAAATGTGTAATTCCTTGAAATGCTTAAACATGTTTTTTTTTTGCTTTAAAAATTCTTATAAATTGTTTATAGTGTGTTATTGCTTTTTCGAGTGATACTCACTTTCACGACCGCGGGAGTGATGTGACGTACACATTAAGTATGGGGCTTAATGCTAGCTGACGCCCCTTTAAGGACACTTAGAACTTGCACATAACCATTTGTTGCACTGCCTGGCAGTGCCATGTATGCCTTTCAATCAGAGAGCTAGTCAGTCAGAGTCTGAATCTCTTGCAGAGAAAATGTGCCTACTGCTGTCTATGAATAAACAGCTCTTATTCATTATTTTATGCATCTGACTCAGTTCATTCGGTACCAGCAAGGAGTCCTCGCCAGCGGCAACAGGATGGGTCTGGTAGACCAGAGAGAAGGTAAGGGTCTTTAGTGGCTGACCAAACAAAAATGCCACAAAATCCTAGAAACATAGAAAGTGTCGGCAGAAAAAGACCCAGAGGTCCATCCAGTCTCTCAGAATACTTACACACATCTTCCCTGTCATACTACCTAGCTGGATTTATGGAGCTAAGTGTCCTATTGGTTGATTAGCCCCACCTTCTCCTGATTGCTATTCCATCTCTCTAGGTACCTCTCCCTCCTCCCACACTTAGATCTTATTAAACCTTTGTATCTGTCCCTCCAGACTTTGAACTCATTCACAATCCCCACTTCAACCACCTCCCTGGGCAGCCTATTCCATTGATCTCATACCCACTCTGCGAAAACTTTCTTGCATGCCTCTTGAACTCACACCACCAGACTCCACCCATGCCTGCTAGTTACTACACTCTCATTCCTCATGAACTGGTCCTCACAGTCTCTGTTTATTCCTCTTAAGAACCTGTACCTTTTAATGATATCCTTCCCCTCCCGCTTTACCTCCAGTAAGTACATGTTGAGATCTGCCAGCCTTTCCTCATATGTCCTACCCTGCTGCCCTGGATCATTTTAGTGACCCTCCATTGCAGAGTCTTCAAATGGTCCCCATCCTTCCTTAGGTATGGGCTCTAGAGCAGCATATATTGCTCCAGATGAGGCCTTGCCAAGGACCTGTACAGGGGCAATATCACTCCTTTCTCCGGCTGTCCTAACCCCTGTCTATACACCCCCAATATTGTGCTTGCCTTTTCATACATCCTGCTGTGCTGGTTTTAGGATTTGAGACTAGTAATGATTACACTTCCTAGATCACTCTTCTCTACAGTTCATTGTTATCCTTAACCTCATCCATCCAATATTCAGTTTTAGGGTTCTTCTCTCTAGTATGCATTACTTTGCACTTCTCATTGAATTTTAACTGGCATGTCTTAGACCACCTTCCTAATTTTTCATGGTCTCTCTTCAATTCCCCTACACACTCTTCAGTGTCTACCTTGCTGCAATTTTTAGTGTCATCCACACATTTTGCTCTGCATACCTTCCTCTATGTCACTGATGACTATATTGAATACTGACATACATAGTAACATACTAAAATGCCAGCAGAATAAGCCTAATGGTCTTTCGTGTCTGCTCATTTGGTCAGTCCCCACTCTGGGAGCTGACCTTGCTGCCCCCCTTGCCCTCTCTGGCTTCTCCCTTCCCAGTCCTGGATATTCTTGCTGCACAGGATTTTGCTTCCAGAACCCTTCCCCTGTACCTGTCCCACCCCCCTCTTGAACCCCTCCACTGTCTCTGCCTCCACCTGGGCTGTGCATTCCATAGCTCCACCACCCTCTCAGTGAAGTAGCACCTTCTCCTTTCTCCTCTCTCCAACTTCCACCCATGCCCTCCAGTTGCCCCCTCCTTTCTTCAGAGCACCCTGACTGCTCCTTCCTTATTTACCCACTTCATGTACCTGAAGACCTCTATCATGTCCCCCTGGTCCCTTCTGTCTTCCAATGTGTACATATTTAGCTCTTCGAGCCTCTTCCCATAGGTCCAGTCCCCCCAAGCTCCAGATCATTTTGGTTGCCGTCCTCCAGACCCTCTCCAGGAGTTCAATGTCTCTCTTTAAGTGTGGCCTCCAAAACTGCACGCAGTATTCGAGGTGTGGCCTCACCAAGCAGTTATACAGAGGAAGTATCACTTCCCTCCTTCTGGAGGTGATCCCCCTAGCGATGCATCCCAGCATCCTGTAGTTCCTGGCTGCTGCCCTCCTACAAGTCTCAGAGTTGTTCATCTTGACATCCACCACCACCCCCAGGTCCCTCTCAGCCATTGAGACTTGTAGCACCCCCCCCAGGGTGTACACTTGGCCTGGGTTTCTGGCTCCCAGGTGCAGTACTTTGCATTTCCCTGCATTGAACCTCTGGTTCCACTTTCTAGACCGCCTTTCTAGAGCCTCCAGGTTCCCCTGTAGGGCAACCCTCCCCTCCTCCCCATCTACCACTGCCCCCAGTTTTGAGTCATCTGCAAAGAGACTCATCTCACTCCTGATGCCCTTCCTTATGTCAGAGGTGTAGGCATTGAACAGGAGGGGCCCAAGGACTGATCCCTGAGGAACCCCACTAATGACCCTCCTTGGGGGTGAGACTAACCCTTCCAACCACGACCCTCTGGGTCCAGTCCTGGAGCCAATTTCTTATCCATCTGATCATCTGGTTCCCCACCCCCATTTCTCCCAGCTTATCCAACAGGCCCCCATGAGGAACAGAGTCAAATGCCTTGCTGAAGTCAAGAAAGAGGACGTCCACCGGTCTACCCAGGTCCAAGGCACTTGTTACCCAATCATAGAACTCCACAAGGTTTGTCTGACATGATTTCCCTGGGACGAATCTATGCTGCCTATCGTCCAGGCACCCTGACTTTTCCAGGTCCCCACAGCCTCTCCTTGACAATGCCCTCCATCACCTTGCCCTCCACCGATGTCAGGCTGACGGTCCTATAGTTCTCTGCCACCTCCCTTGATCCCCCCTTGTGGATAGGCCCTATATGTGCCACCTTCCAGTCCTGGGGTACCCACCCTGTCCTCAGAGAGATGCTGAAGAGTTCCGCCAGAGGTTTTGCCAGGACATCTGCCAGTTCCTTCAGCACTCTGGGATGTAACTTATCCAGCCCTGGTGCTTTCTCTGTCTTAAGAGACCTGAGGGCTTCTCTCAGTCTCTTCTGCCATGGTTTCCACCTCCGCTACCTTGTCCCCCTGCTTTGCCTTCCCCCCTCCTGCCAGTGATGGGCCCCCTTCTCCCCAGACCCACCGATCAGTAAGGATCCCCCCTCTTCAGTTTCACCATCTCTCCCATGTATGATGCAGCCTCCCATTTTTTGGTGTAAATCTGAGGTAGAACATCCATTTACTACCTCAGCCTGCTCCCCCAGGTCTTGTGCCCATCCCTCCCTGTTTTAATACTACTAATCTGCCTCTTCACCCTTCGTTTTTCCCCAATGTATCTAAAGAACCTCTTGTTCCTCTCCTAATTTCCTTGGCCAGGTTCTGCTCCTTCCTTGCCTTAGCCACCCACATCACCCTAGTGGCCTTCCGGGCCATCAGCTCGTACTCCCCATGATCCCTTTCACTCCTTGAGCACTTGAAATGCCTATAAGCCACCTTCTTTCCCCTCACCACCTCCTGAACCTCCCTGGTCCACCAGCAGGGTTTACAGGCCCTACCACATTTTCATCTTACTCTTGTACAGGTGCTGGTAGCATCCTGCACCCCCCTCCTGATGATTTCCCTCCTACTGTCAGTGTCCATGTCTGGCGCAATCCCACCCAAATGCTTCTTAAGGATCCTTCCCATTTCCTTGAAATTCGCCCCCCTGAAGTCAGTGACCTCCATCTTTGTGCAGCCTTCTACCGCTCCTAGGTCTAGGCAGAACCAGACTGTGGCACGGTCGCTCCCGCCAATGGGTCCCTGCCTCAGGCCCCAATCAGGTCACTGTATGCCAGGACCACATCCAGTATCTGCGCCTCCTGGTTGGTTCCCACACCTGCTGAGTTAGGAACGCTGCCCTGAAAGACATCCAACAACCTCTGTTCCCTGGCCAACGAGGATGTCATTGTCTCCCATTCCATTCCTGGCATGTATAAACAAGGCCCTAGAATTTTGCAGCAGCAGAATTTTATGCAGAACTTGCATCCATTGTAGAACTTCATGTGCCGCAGAATTCACCTCTTCTTCTTGTTGATTTTCTTATTAATATTTCTGTTTTTCCAAAGAATCTAGTTCCTTCCCTTTTTTATATCCTAAACCCCTATATGCTCACAATGTGATGTTATCATTGCATAACATCATACATTTAGCTAATGAAATGGCTGCAATCTGCAACAGAAATGAACAGTCACTTATCTACCACAGCTCCCACTGCCAGAGACGGTGGCACAGCACAGCAGGCATGGTGATATTTGTTCAACCTGCACTCACAGCCTAATGCACTTTTCAGTCTTACATTATTGCACTAGGGCTGACTTAAACAAAATCTTGTCAATAGCACAGACCTGTTAAGTCCATACCTCACTTTGTACAAAACCTATTTGTGTCTTTAAGGTAGAGATGCCATCTGAAATGAATAACTGGTAAAATGAATTTAACTGTCATTTTAAAAAATAATAAAGTAATTATGTCCGGAAAAGTGGAATATAATAATGTGTAGACCTGTTGAAAGAATAGACCTGTTAATAATTGCACTGTATGCATTTTTACCAGGGTTATTGATTACATATTGTCACTGGTTGATAGAATCACCTAAAAGTTATGGAGAAATGTTGTGTGCAGTGACAGCTGTTGGGCCAGAGGGTAGCATGTTGTGTTTCCATGCTGGCAACTCAGGTTCAGAGATTAACTCTGGGAGCTGGCTGGACAGCACAAGGACTGGTGGAACACATCATTGCTCGAAGCCTGGGAAGTATGGTGCAGTGTTCGGTCACATGGTGAACACATTGTGCTGGTCTGGAGAGCTCTATCTCACAGTCGGTTCACATGCATATCATGGCCTGATGGTGTTATGCAGTGTGTCAGGGAAAGCAGGTTGACATCAAAAACGAGTTTTGCAATAACTCCTGTATTCCATTTCTAATGAGACCTGTATGAATGAGGATGCAAGTTCATGGAAATTAAAAAATATATATATATATATATACATACACACACACGCACATACATATACAGTATCTCTGTCTCTCTCACCACACCAACATGCATATAGAAATACCTTATTTATCACATAAGATCCCCTCTGCATATGTCATTTATTTAACAGGCTAGGACCTTAAGGGAGAGACATTTGTTTTGCTTTTTTAGGCATAAAATTATTTTTATAATTCTGTTATTTTGTGAACTAGTGTTAACTGTGCTTTCCACCATCCTGATTGCTATAAAAACTGCCATGAAAGTGAAGTCAGGATGACAAGCTGTCACTGATGTGGTAGTTTGTTAGTGCTGCAGAACTTCTGCAGAAATTACAAACCACCGCCATAGAAGTTCTGCAGCAAATGGTAGTCTTGCCGCAGAAATTGGCACCACTGTGCCGCAGAAAAGTAGGGGCCCTGTGTATAAGTCCCCCAACACCACCACTCTTCCTGTGCCTAAACTGCAGTGTCTCTCAACATCTGCCACCAGACCTCCTCCAGCTCCTCTGCCAGCATGGACGGGCTATACACGCTCCTATTTTTTCTCTTGATCCCCTTGTTATCAAGGTGACCCAAATTGCCTCCACAGTTCCCTCCACCTCCTCCACTCCTCCTATGCCAATGCAGTTTTTGACTATTATTGCTACCCCTCCTCCCCTTCCCTCCCCCCGTCCTTCCTGAATATGATGTAACCCTCCTGGTTCAGGTCCCAGTCATACCCTGAAGTGACCTAGGTCTCAGTCACTGCTGCCATATCCACCTCTCCCTCAGTTAGCATCACCTGGAGCTCAGGCATTTTATTGCCTAAGCTCCTGGCATTTAGCAGGACTACCTTCCACCCTTTCCATATACTTCCTTTTCCCCTGCTCGCGTCCCCATGGGGATTCCGTCTTCCCCCAGTCAGCACCTTACCAGTTGGCCTTTTTCTGCATTCCTCCAGCTCCCCAGGGAGGTGGAGACAGATTTCCTCCTTTATCGGAATCCCCCTCGACAGCCTTTTCTCCCATCCTCCCCGTTCACAAGTTTAAAGCTCACCTTTCACCAACGAACGCTTATTTTCAACTAAGATTTCTCCTTCCAAAGGAGATGGAGCCTATCTCAGCATAGCCTCTTATCCTCTCAGGTCTCCCCCCAATCCCCCATCAACCCATACCCTCTGGCCTCACACCACTCCCTGAGCCACTGGTTTCTCTCCCTAATCTTCTTCTTGTGTTCCCCACTAGCCCTTGGCACCAGCAGGATTTCTGAGAAGGAAATCACGCATCCTGTACCATGACAGACACTGGCTAGCTCCCTGAACCTTGCCTGTATCTCTAGCTCACTATTTCCCTCAATGTCATTGGAACCCAGGTGGACCAGAATGTCTGGGGAACCTCCACAATCTTTTGCCAACTGATATACCTCATGCTTGGCCCTGTGCACCATTAGTCCAGGAAGCATTTTGTTCTAACTGGGCAGGCTTCCCCCTCCCTATCCCATTTGATACCCCTGATCATGAAATCACCCAACAGGAGCACTCTGACTGCCCCTTTTCCTTCATTTCCCCCCTTCCATGTCACTCATCCTTTCTACGACCCTCCCCCAGTCGTCTCCTTGCTCCTCCCCTATCTGGGTGCCACCTGCCCCCTCCTTATTTACCCTGGCCACCCCTCCTCTGATCCTATGTCTCTTCCCCTCCCGAGTATCCTTCTGTACCTCGCTACTCCCCCCATCACTGCTCATGACTGGTCCTCTCCCCCATCTGCTATACTTGCCTGGCTCATCCTCCCTTTATTCCCCATCTCCGTTCAGCCCCTCCTTGCCTGTTGTGCTCCCCTGGCCTAAACCCTCAGCTCCCTTTACTGTATCCTCTTTGTACTTCTGGTCCCTCTCCTTGCCCTTTCCTCCCAACTGGTCCTTCTCCTTGTGCTTTCCTCCCTCTACCCCCTCCTTCTCCTGCTCTGTTCCCCTGCTCCCCCCATTTCCCCCCCTGTTCTTCCTGCTATCCAGACCCTGCCTCCTGCCCCCCACTCCCTTTCCATCTCTAACCACCTCTGTCACGGCTACATCACCCCCGTCATCCTCAAGCAGAAGAAGAGAATTGAAGTGGTCACTGAGCTTAAGGTCCGATCCACCTCCCCCCTGCATTGCTTTCTTCTGTCCAGCCCCAGCCATCTGCCTATTTCCCTGAGAATGTCCTCCCTTTGGCCCCCTTCTGTGAGAGTCCCCAGATACCTGCCTGCTTCCTTGGTAGTGTCCTCCTTTTGGGCCGCCTCTGTCAGGGTCCTTATGTGACCCCCAGGTACTCTCCTGCACTCCTTTCCTATACCCCCACCCTAGTGCTTTGTGCAACCCCATGGGAAAGCCCCTCCTATTCCCAACCTCCTCCCCCTCCCTCCTCCAGCTGTCTCCTACTCCTCAACCTCCTTCCTAAGCAGTACCAGCTGGTAGCACACTGGGCAACCACCAAACTTCCAAGCCCAGTTCAGTATCATGTCCGCCCCATACCTTGTGCACCCCACCACCTCCTCAAAGATGCCGCCCTATTGACGTGGTCCCATCCACCTCAAAGTAGGTTTCCTTGGGTAACCACCACGTCTCCTCTAGTCCAAGATACACCCTACCCACTAATCAGGTCATCCACCAATCCTAGATACAGCCCCACAGTAAACAGGTTCCCCCGTAACCAGGTGCAGCACTACACAGTAAACTTATAGGGGAAGTGTACAACTCCCTAAGCTCCACTCTCCCAGTCTTTAAACCCAACCCCCAGTGGCTAGAACTACATGAGCTGCACCTGAAGCCTTTTCCTCCAATTGCAGGGCAGGTGTTCCCCTATAAATGAGCCGAGCTCTGGGGAGGGAGGGGTGTGACTAGGGCCTACACCTGACACTCACGAGAGTGTATCAGCCCTGTATCCACCCCTCTCTGCACCTTCAAGCACTACCAGCTAAGAAAATCTTTCAAGTCTACTTACTCTCCCAGCCTCCATCAAGAAGCTTCTTTCCCCTTCACTAACTGAAGACTGACTGAGCTGACAGTCACACCTTGCATTCAAATGGCATTAATTACCTGTAATATGATGCCTGCACTTACAGGCCAGATAGCAACTTTTAAACACACACAAACACCAAATTGTCTGTTAGAATCCCTTCCTCCTGCCCAAACTAAATGTAAAAGCACAATAAAAGGCTACCCAAACTAAATGTAAAAGCACAATAAATGGCAATTAAGACCAGCCCTCAAATACAATTACAGAAACAGAGAATACCAGCTAAGAACATTTTTCAAGTCTACTTACTCTCCCAGCCTCAAGCTAGAAGCTTCTGAATAGAACAGGTCCCATGTCCCATTGATCCCTGTGGTACCCCACTCATTACTACCCTAACCTCTGATTTTATCCCATTAAAGGATTTTCTAATCTAAGGTTAGCTTCATAGTCATCACCTTATGCGCAGTATTAGCCATGCTGCTGAAAGTATATTGGTAACGGTGTCCTTTTGAGGTAGGGAAGGGATTGTAACTCACAGCTGAACTTACGGCTGGCTGATCCTTCCACTTCCTGGTCTGCCATCCTGACCGCATACTCAGACGTTTGTGACATCTAAGCAGGAGAGCATGGGCAGCAAGTCCATGGGAACATTTTTTTCAATGCTTTTTTATGTAGGTTAGAGCAATCTTAGAGGAAAATGAAAGCCACCACTCAACTAATAGGGCCTCTTTTAGTCGAGCGGTGGCTTTCATTTTCCTCTAAGATTGCTTAACCTTATGCAAAAAGGTATTGAAAAAATTTCCCCATAGACTTGTATAGGGTGCGCCCCTGCATTCTTCCTGCTTAGACATCATGAAATGTCTGAGCATGGGGAGGGCCAGCAGACCGGGAAGTGGAAGAGATTGGCTGGCTATGGGTTTGGCTGCAGTTATCATCCTTCCCTACCTCAAAGGACTCTATTATAATTATACTTTTGGCAGCAATTGCACGTTGCTATAAGGTATTGGGCTATGAAGCCCAAACAGACTTTAAAAATAGGTGGAAAATTTGCTTTGACAACCACCCTTTGTTTACTCCCTCCCAGACAATTCTCTATGCACCTTACCAGCTTCCCTCCTACCCCCATGTACTACAGTTTTTTCAAGAGCCCCTTGTGTGGTACAGAACTGAAAGTCTTGCTGAAGTCAAGACTTAACACATCCACTACCGGGCCTATCTCTACTGCCCTGTTGACCCTCTAGAAGAAGATGGTCAGATTGATCTGGCATGACCTTCCCACAACAAACCCATTTGTCTACTTATCTTGTAACCCAACTCAGAATATTATAAAATGAAACTGAAAACAAAAGACCTCAAGACATTTTGAAACCTCTCTCAAGGCAATTGAAATCCAATGATGTCTAAACCTCAAGAAAACTAATGCAGGGTAGAAATTATTGTAGCAAGCCTGTTGAAGTAGAAACCATCTTAATTGAATATTTTGTTATGCTGGCAGATATTATTATTCCCAACATTTGGTACAAGACAGAACTCAAGAAGAGGCCAGTGAGAACTGATAGCAATGCTAGTAAGGCATCAAATACACCCCTGTTTAGATTTAATTAGAACAAATTTTTTGTAGTAAACTGGAGGTAATGGATGTGATTTGAGACAGTCTGTCAGTATAAAACTTATCGGCCCAGTCACAGAACAGGATATGCAAAAGGAGACTGTATATTCTATCAGTTTTATTTTGTTATACGTAAGATTAGATAATGGAAGACACTGCTGCCTGGGCCATATGAGAAATGCACACTGCCATGCCTGCAGGAGCTGTGCAAAAGGAGAGGTCTGGGCTGTGAAGAAGGCCAAACATGGGCGGCACTCATTGACATCATTGAAAAGAGTGACCAGAGAAGCTGTGCAGAAGTGGTCAGTACTAGTTAAAGCCATGAGACCGAGGCTAGGGAGAATGCAGATGAAATCAGAGCCTATGACTAGGGCAGCAGCTGCACAAGCAGACTGGATATGAATATTGAGTTGGAGCTCACCCAGGTTAAGGTGAAGGCAGAAGTGGAGAAGCAAAAGGCAGATGTGGAGTTGCAGAGAAAAAGCTGGAAGCTGAGGAGCAAGAAAAGCAGCATCAGCACAAAATCCAGCTGAGAGAGCACGAGCGACAAAGACAGTGAGAAGAGGAGAAAGGCGATGCCAGCATGAAACCTTGATGAGAGAGAAACAAGAGTGAGCATGAGAACAAGACAGAGATGGAAATTCTGCATCAGAAGGCAGCACAAACCACAAGTGCTGGCATCATGGGTCCACCCAACAAGCCAAAATTAATTCCAAAATGTTTCCCAGATGTCAGGAGAGGGATACTCTTGATTTGTTTCTAAGATCTTTTGAGAGACTCTGTGGGCAATTTGAATTGGGCAGGGCGTCTTGGACAACTTATCTTTTGCCACTGCTTACAGGCAAGGCATTAGAAGCTGTCACCAGAATGGACAATGATGATTGCATGGACTATGATAAAGTGAATAATGCCTTACTAAAATGTTCTGAGTTAGCTCCTGAGGCCTATAGGCAAAAATTTAGAGGGCTAAGAGAGGCAGTGGGAGGTAGCTATGCTGACTTCTGTGCAGCTAAGCAATTTGCTGAAGTGCTGGTTAAAGGGTGCAAAACTGTGCTTTGTAGAGGAAATAAAAGATTTGTTTCTTATGGAACAGTTTCTAAAACCTGTACCAGAAGAACTGGAAAATTTGGTTGCTGGATAGAACTCCAAGCTCCACGAGGGAGGCAGCCAAGAGGGCCGATCAGTTTATATCTGGTTGACCATACTCAGCACAAAACCAATGGGGAGGGACATCAGGTGGTTTTAATGGAACCCAGCCCATGCCTGAACAAAAGGGAAGCAATCTGGTTTCAAAAGCAAGGTGACAGGTAAATGCAGATGCTATATCTGCCAGAAACTGGGCATTTGTCATATGATTGCTTGAAGATTAATGCAAAATGTGCACGTGCAGCTGGAGGGGGTAGATTGGGAAGCTCCCAGCAGCTAGTGGCCTGTATCCAGAGTGCAGTTCCAACTAACTCTATTGCTCACATGCATCTGTGGTTGAAAATGGGATGGTAACCCAGGGGTTGAGAGACACTGGGGCCTTCATTTCTATGGTGAAACAGGATTTGATTCAGGAGGAACAGATCCTACTTGCCAGTTTTCTATGATTAGAGGAGTGATGGGTCCTGCAGTCTCAGTGCCAGTAACTCAGATCTTTCTAAGCTGGAAGGTAGCCTGGGCAAACAGGAGGTGGGTGTTGGACTAGACCTGCTCATGGATGTAGAGGATGGATAATGACTTTGATACTAGGGCCAATATTGTGTGTCCACTACCCATAGCAAGGGAAGGGACCAGCTCATGAGGACACAGAGGGGTCCATGCTTGAGGAAGCTACCCCTATTTCAGTAGCTGCAGAAGTTGTAGCTGAAGAGTGAGCTGGGAGCAGCAGTTCTGAGCCACAGCTTCAGACTGAGAAGAGCCCTGCCATTGGCACTTCTCACAGCAAAGTGTGTTTTGGGGAATGTCAGGTGTGCAGAGCTCAGGAGAACTCAGTAAGCTGACCTTTCCCTGCAAAAATTAAGGACGTTAGCCACTAGGCTGGAATGTGACTCTGGGGTCAGAGAAAAGGAGGTACTGGGAGAATGAGCCCTGTACTGTGCATGGTTATCAAAAGGGGACTGGAGGAAGGGTACTCTGGCAGATAGTGGTTCCCAGGAATATAGGAAGCAGCTTCTGGCCTATACCACAATATACCTTTTCTGAACACTTGGGGTCAGCTGTACAAAAAGGTAGCTGACTAACAATTTTACTGGTGTAATATTTTAAAGATGTGGTAAACTACTGCCAAACTTATCCACAGTGCTAGAGGGTGGAAAGGTTGCAGACAAGGCAAAGGTGGCTTTGATTCCACTGTCTATTATTGAAGATCCATTTTGAGAGTTGTTGTAGATGCTAGGGGCCACCTAGTACCCCAAGTTGCATCAAGTAGTACAGTTTGGTGCTTGTAGATTATGCCACAAGGTACCCAGAGGCAGTGCCATTGTCCTCCATCAAGGCTGAGAAGGTGGCAACAAACGCTTGAAAACATTTAGCTGGGCGTGTTTTCCTTAAGAGATTCTGTTGGACCAGGGTGCCAGCTTTCTGTCTGATCTGCTGGTTAGGCTTTTGAAGAAGTGTGGGGTAAGGCAGCTCAGGGCCTTGTGATATCACCCAAAGACTAACAGTCTGGTTGAGAGATTTAATGCATTTTTTAAAACCATGTTAAGGGCGTTTGCTGACCAGTATGTAAGAGAGTTGGACAAGTACTTACCCCCATCTTACATTCACATATAGGGAAGTCCCCCAGGAGTCCACAGGGTTCTCATCCTCTGAGCTCTTGTTTGGCTATAGGGTAAGGGGTCCACTTGATTTGGTAAGGGATGAATGGGCAGATGAGCTGGCCCCCCCCAAGGGGAATCTATTGTGGAGTAAGTCCTGAATTTCAGGTCATGGCTCAAGGTGCTTATGGGATTTGCCCAGAAACACCTAGCCACTGCACTACATAGGCAGAAGATGTTGTATGACAGTGGGCCAGAGCTTGGGAGTACAAAATTAGGCAATGGGTGATGGTACTCATCCCTATCTGAAAGAATAAATTAGAGGTGGTTTGGAAGGGGCCATACTTAGTGGTCAGGAGGATGAATGATGTTAATGACATGGTTGATGTGCAAACAGTGAGTCTACCAGGTAAACATGGTGAAGCCCTACCATGACTAGGACAAGATGGTCCTGGATGTGTGTAGCTATTCAGAGGAAGAAGCTGAAGCAGATCCGCTGGTAGACCTCTTGGGAGAGGTTAAGGAAGAATCTTAGTGGATGCTGTCACCTTCTTGGAGCAGGTGACAGTGGCCTCAAGCTGTTGAAATGCATGAGGTGCTGCATATATTTGGTGAGATGTTCACAGGCAAGCTGGGGTATACCACACTGGAACAGCACCATGTGGATACAGGGTTCAAAACCCCATTGAAACAGTCACCCCATGTATCACAGAAGGAGTAAGACATGCCATAGGAGAGGGAGATCCAGGAGATGCTGGCTTTCTGGGTGATCCAGGAGTCCAGTAATCCCTGAGCCTCCCCAGTGGTACTGATCCTCAAAAAGGATGGGACCACAAAGTTCTGCATTGATCACCAACAGCTGCATGGAGTCAGATGCATACCCCATTCCAGACTGGATGATTCCTCAGAGAGGTTAATGGGAGCCCTTTACCTGTCCACCATCGATCTGACAAAGGGTTATTGTCAGGTGCCCCTGACCTCAAAGTCAGAGAGCAGTCATCCTGCATCACTCAGTTTGGATTATTCAAGTTCAGAGTAATGCCATTGAGGATGAAGAATGTACCAGCCACCTTTCACAGCTCATAGAATGCATTCTGAATGGAGCATGAGACCTGTTTGGCATACATAGATGACATTGCATCTATTGCCAGACTTGTCAGGATCAAGTCAGGCATATGACTGAGGTGTTCCACTGACTACAGGCCACTGGACTGACAAATCAAGATGGAAAAGTGCCAGACAGGTATGGCAGAAGTGTCATAACCTTGGGCACAGGATGGGGAGGGGTACATCTGGCCTGAGCCAGTGAAAATTGAGGCCATACAGGGATGGGCCACACCTATGACCAAAAGAAAAGTACAGACCTTCTGAGGGGTGGAAGGCATACTACCATTAGATTGTTCTGAATTTCAGCAGCATGGCCAAACCCCTGTCCAGTCTCACCAGGAAGAAAATGCTGGAAAAGGTCCAGTGGATAGAAATCTGCACTCTGCATTCTGCCAGCTGATAGAGGCAGCCTGGACTATTCTGTAAGGCTTATTGTGCACATAGATGCATCTGAACATGGGCTAGGCACAGTTTGGAGTCAGGTTACACACTTGGGAAAGGAACACCCAGTCATGTATGTACAATCCCTTAGCAGGAAGCTGCTGCCCAGAGACGAGACCTATGCCAAAACCAAGAAGGAGTGTCCAGGTACTGTCTGAGCTTTGCAGAAGCTGCAGCCTTGTTTGTATGGGAGGGAGTTCACTGTGGTCACTGATCACAACCCCTTTATATGGTTTCACAGGACCAGTGGACAAAACCCCAAATTACTAAGGCAGAGCCTGTTGCCTCAGTCCTATAATATGAACATTAGGCACCGCAGTGGGTTGCAGCATGGCAACACAGATGGGTTGTCGAGACAATAGTTAATGTCCCTTTATAAGTAGGAGAGATGCTATGAGAAACTAATGTGGGGTTCACAGAAAGAGTGAACTGAATGCGTAGCAGTGGGAACCAGCCAGCTCATATGACAAAACAAACATCATTTAGAGGTACAAAAAGATTGCTGTTTTTGTTTTTTCATTTCCTGGGAGGGGGAGGTGTAAGAACTTGCCTCATAATTCTGTACTGTAGTTTGTTTGTTTGTTTGTTTAATTAATTAATTCTAGCTGTATTGATAAGTTTGAATAGATCTGTGAGGGGAAAGTAAAATTAAGATGATTGCCAGAGGCAGGCCAGCTGCCTCTGGAAAGTAATTACAATCCCATTGTCCTGTCTGTAACTACTTGACCCCCTGGCCAGTTAATAGAAGAGTTTCAGAGCCAAAACAGTCCTTTCATGTTATGGGAAAAAGCTCTGCCTAATGACAGGGCAGTCACTTCTGCTGTGCGAGACATGAGGTATGACAAAGGAGGTGTCCTTATCCACAAACTCCTGAAGTACAGAGCAGACCAGTTTCCCAAGGGGACTAGTACCTATAGACACAAAGAACTGGTCTGGAAGTGATATCATAGAACATGTGTCCCGAGTGTGGTTGGAGACTGATTTTGGGAACCAAGTTAAGCCAGAGTTTTGTGAGCACCTGAGTAGTCAGGTTGGGACTCTGAGCAGTTACCATCTAAGATTTGAGTCTGCCCTGATTCACCAAGGTGTCCTGTGCGGCAAGCCATTTTACTTTGCTTAATAAAGAGAGATGCATAAGATGTTTTTTCTGTGTATTTTCTACAGTACAAAACATTTTCTTTTTATCTCTGTAGAATTATTGTTCTCTATAGTTTTAGTTTAGTATCCTGTGTTATATGTGTAAATATCTTGAAATATATATATTATTTTTATATACTTCATGCTTCAATGACTTAGTCTCTAAAGTACAGATGACTGGGTTATATTGACAGAAACTGTATTCACTCTCCAAAGAGAAGGCTACTGTTACCATATTTTGTTTCTAAAGTTAGATATTCTCAACTGTGACAGAGAGGGGTGAGTTGTTTGCTCTTTCAGAACTGCCAGAGAGTGGATGTAAACTGTATGCCACTAGTTGAGCTAAGTTACAGTATGTAACCTATATTTTGTGCTTTTTTAATTTTAATTTTATTCTATTTCTGGGTTCCTTCCATGCTTGCTAACTTCCAGGCAGTAAAAAGACACTAAGGTGTGGGGTCTGGGAGGGAGCTAGATGGCCTTGTCCACCAGGAAACAAATGACCTAGCAATGGACAGAGCAGGGGTAGTGATGATAAATTCAGGGAACTGGGATGGGCCTCAAGGCCTGCATGGTGGCTTTTGCCAAGGTGTTATCTGTGTGCTGGCTGGGGAAGGGGAAGTCTGCACCAGGGCATTTAACAATTGGTGGAAGCCATGGTGCATGGAGGAGGGCTCTGGCTACACTGGGAGTGGCAGCCAACCTGGAAGGGTATGGGCCTCTTTAGTGAAATGGCCTGTATCCTTCCTAGAGTAGACCACAGTCCTTAGTGGAAAGTCTACATGCAACTTGGATGAGCATTTAAACTAACCATGGGGAAGCTGTAAAATCAAGGCAGGCAACCGCTGCCCCTGGATGATGTAGCATTAGGTGAGGAGGACATGAGAGGAGTAACCCTAGGGCAGGGGCACAAGAAGATGGGTGAGGATAAGGCAGAGTAAAAGGGGGTATATATCAGTAAAACAAGAATAAAGGAATAAAGGAGACAGGGAATGGGCAAGGTAAAAAGAAAAGTGGAGCTTAAGGGGACAGCACAGGCAGGAAGGGGAAGGAAAGCAGAGAAGCAAGCAGGGAGGGAGTAAGGTATGGAGAGTTATATGGCCAATACATGGAGTATGGGAAATAAAATTCAAGAACTGGAAGCCATCATAATGGAGGCTAGCATGGATTTGGTGGCCAGAAGGAATCATAGTGCATTGAGAACCATGAATGGGACATGACCATACCTGACTATTCTCTATTCAGGAGAGACAGAGCAGAGGAGGAGGGTGTGCTATATGTGAGGAAGGAGAATGAAAACCATGGAATTACAGGGTCACCCAGGAGGAAAAATTAAGGGCTGAGGTGCTGGTCATCATTCTGGAGACAGGCTCTGGGGCTGCTGTCCATACCAGTTAGTGTACAGACCTCCAGCACAGTGAGAAGCATTGGACAAGGCACTTGGAGAAATCATCATCAGAATGGCAAATAAGGGGAAGCTGCCACTAGTTGGTAATTTCAATTTGCCAGATGTGGAGTGGTGCCTTCCAGTGGTGGCTTCAGCAAGGAGTAAGGCCATTCTTGACTCCCTACAAGTTTTTTTTTCTGGCAAATAGTCAATGTACCCACTAGAGATGGAGAAATACTGAACCTGGTGTTTACAAACTGGGACGGCATTGCAGACGTCACAGTGGGCAGTTCTGTAGGCACCAGTGATTATGGTACAATGTAGTTTGATATAAAGACAGAAGCAGAGGCAGACCACATGAGGACAAGGGTCCTAAACTTTAGAAGGATGGATTTTAATGAAATAAGAGACTACTTCAGAAACTGTCTCATGGGGAAGAGGGGTGGAGGCACATTGGGGAACAATAAGGGAAAGCATAATTATGGCAACCAGCCTCTGTGAGAAGAAAGTGAGTAAGAGCAGAAGGAAGAAGAGACAGTTGTGGTTCTGTAGGAAAGTGGCCAAGGTACTGAAGGATAAAATGGTGGCATTCAGGAGGTGTAAGGAAATGTAGAGGAAGGAAGACAGGGAGGTATTCCAAGTTGAAACACAGGAAAGCAGGAAAAGCAGTAAGGGGAGCAAAGGTGCAGACAGAGGCAGGGATAGGCAAAAGGGAAGCTAAATGGGATAAGACTTTCTTAAGATACATAACTGAGAAAAGGGAGAGATCAGAGGAGATTAGGAGGATGGCAGGGGAGACTGTGCAAAAGAGGACTAAGATAAAGCTGCCATCCTGAACAAGTGCTTCTGTTCAGTCTTCACAGTGGGCATGGGGGATGAACCATCAGGGTAGCAGGAACAAGTTGGGGTGGGGGACACAAGTCCATTTTCAGAGGAAAGAGTCCTGAAGGGACTTGAAGCCTGAAGGTGGACAAGGATATGGGACTAGTCAAGATACACCCAGGGTGCTAAAGGAACTCAGGGACATGCTAGCTACCCCTACTGATGGCATTATTCAACAGTTCACTGGAAACAGGCATGGTTCTGAAGGACTGAGAAGAACAGATGTGGTCCCTCTACGTAAAAGCAGCAGCAGGGTGGAGGCTAGCAACTATAGGCTGCACAGTCTCATGTCAGTGGTGGTGAAATTGATGGAAACCCTGCTTAAGGAAAATCTGGTAGTGTATTGTGAATCCAGTGGGTTGCAAGACCACAGGCAGCATGAATTCATGGGTGGGAGGTCATGCCAGACAAATCATTCAATCAGTATTTATTGGAAGGCAAATTGAGAGCAAGAGTTTTCTTTTACAATTGAGACCAGTATATAAAGACATTAACAGCAAGGAACAGTTTGAAATTGCATTACAATTACACTGGTTCTCTCAAATGGAGATGGAGAGAGGATCACAGATGTAGAAGTGGGTAGCCATCTGGGAACTAGCCACCATCAAACAGTATGGTTCACAATAAACACAGCAATAGAGTCAAGCCATGCAAAGGCAAAAGTACAGGACTTTAGGAGGGCTGACTTTGCCAAAATGGGTGAGTGCCTAAGGAATGCACTAGCAAATGGGCAGGAAGGAGGGGTGGAACAATGGGGAATAATAAAAACTGCCATCACAGAGGTAACAAGCCTTTGTGTGAAGCAAATAAACAAAACAAAATGATGTAAGAAACCACTATGGTTCTCAATGGAAGTGGCAGTGAAGGTTCAAGAGAAAAAGAAAGCATTCAGGAAGTACAAGGAATCACAGAAGGAGGAGGATAGAGAACTGTATCAGTTGAAGCAAAAGGAAGCTGGGAAGGCAGTCAGAACTGCAAAGGCCCAAACCGAGGAAAAGATAGCCAGCTCAGTTAAGAAGGGGGATAAAACCTTTTATAGGTACATCAGGGAGTGAAGGAAGACCAAGGGAGGGATAGTGAGGCTTAATAAAGGGGAGGGGGGGCAGAGGGTGACTGTGAAAAGGCAGAGTTACTAAACAAATATTTTGCTCAGTATTTACAAATGAAGAGGGGAGGTACCTAAAACAAACAATAGAAACACTCTGGATACAGAAGTTGATACCAGCACATTTACAGAAGAAAGGGTTCTGAAAGAACTCTTAAAATTGAAGGTGGACAAAGCAATGGGGTCTGATGAGTTTATCCCAGAATTCTAAAAGAACTAAGGGTATAACTAGTGACACCACTGACTACCCTCTTTAACAAATCTTGGGAGGATGGGGTGGTACCGAGGACTGAGGAGGGCAGATGTGATTTCCTTCACAAAAGTGGGAGCAAGGCAGAAGCAGGAAACTATAGACCTGTTAGTTTAACCTCAGTGATAGGGAAAATGATGGAATCTCTTCTGAAGGAAAGAATTGTCAATATCTAGAGGCCAGAGGGCACAGGACCCAAGGCAGCATGGATTCACAGCGGAAGGTCATGCCAGATGAATCTGATAGATTTCTTTGACTGGGTGACCAAAGTAGTACATCAGGGAGGGCTGTGGACATGGCTACCTAGACTTTAGTAAGGTATTTGACACAGTCCCACACAAAAGATTAATATACAAGTTAGCCAGCCTGGGAGTGGGTCCCAAGATGACAGCCTGGGTAAAGAATTGGCTGGAGAATAGGACACAGAGAGTAATAGTAAATGGAGTCCACTCTGAAGAAAGGGGGGTTACTAGTGGGGTACCTCAGGGTTCAGTATTAGGACCTGTCCTCTTCAATGTCTTTATAAGCAACATTGCAGAGGGACTGGAAGGAAAAGTATGTCTCTTTGCAGATGACACAAAGATCTGCAACAGAGTTGATGCACAAGGTGGCATGGAAAGGATGAGAAGGGACTTGGCAAGGTTGGAGGAATGGTCAAATGTATGGCAGCTTAGATTCAATGCTAAGAAGTGCAAGGTAATGCACCTGGGAAACAGAAACCTAGGGGAAGAGTACACAAAGGGGGGTGAGATACTAACAACAACAAAAATGGAAAGGGACCTAGGGGTAGTCATATCAGATGACCTAAAGGTGGGCAAGCAATGTGAGAGGGCAGCAAGGAGGGCTGGGGGGATACTGGGATGCATAGGGAAAGGCATCACCAGTAGATAACAGGAAGTTATTATCCCTCTGTACAGACAGCTGGTGAGACCCCATATGGAGTACTGTGTGCAGTTCTGGAGACCCAGTCTCTGCAAAGACATAGACAGGATGGAAGCTGTCCAGAGGAGGGCAACTAAAATGGTGCAGGGTCTGCACCGGAAGACATATGAAGAGAGACTTAAGGAGCTTAATATGTATAGCCTCGAGGAAAGGAGGGAGAGGGGCATGATAGAAACTTTCAAGTACCTCAAGGGAATCAACAAAGTCCAAGAGGGTAGCATCTTTCAAAAAAAGAGGTGTGCAAGAACAAGGGGGCACAATTTGAAGATGGGGGCGGCTCAGAGGTAATTTAAGGAAGTATGTTTTCACAGAGAGGGTTGTGGATGTATGGAATGGCCTTCTGGAGGAGGTTGTGGAGTCAAAAACAGTGGTGGAATTCAAGCATGCATGGGACAGTCATAAGGTAATTCTAGGGGGTGGGGGTAGGAAGAAGTAGGCTGCTGGTTAACTAGGATCTGCAGCTTATTCATTAGGTAGGGAAATGGGCAGACTGGGTGGGCCAAGCGGTCCTTATCTGCCATCAAATTCTATGTTTCTATGTTTCTATAAGATTACAGGAATTGCATTACAGTAGTATTACATATTTGTTACAGTAGGTACAGAGAGGGAGAAGGATCAACCATAACAGTCACAGCAGCTGTGCAGCAGTCTATTTAAGCGCACCTTAATTGGGCGATTGGTATTATGTTACTCATCTGCAGTTCTTTCCTAATGGTCTCCCAAGTATGTGGGACTGTTGTTGCCAGGGTGTGCTCCCCAGCCTTTGTTCGAAATCTCAGCCATATGAAGTCTGTCAGTGCTGCGGATCTGAGATTGCAGGTGTTTAGGGATCTAGGATTTAGCTTGCTCTGTAGGTAGGAAGGGACTGAGTTTGTAATGAATTTATATACAAAAGTGCACCAGTGTAGTTGTCTCTGTACAGCTAGGGGTGTCTAGCCCATGACCTCATATAGGTGACAGTGGAGGGTGTTCCAGGGCAGACTTGTAATGAATCTTAGGGCACTATGATAAAGCGGGTCCAATACTCCCAGGAGTGTTTCAGATGTGGCTTTAAAGATGCAGTTCCTGTAGTCCAGCTTGGACAGAAATAGCAAAGAGACCAGGTTCTTTTTAACTGGTTGGCTGAAAAAATATCTTATTCCTATAGAAGAAAGCTAAGAGGCATTTTAGTTTGATGGATAGGTTCTGGATATGAGTGCTAAATGGAAGTTGTTCATCTAGGTAGATATCCAGGTATTTATAGGTGGCTACTCTAGATATTACATCTCCCCCTGCTGTATTTAGGGGGAGTTGGGTGGAACCAACAGCTTTCTTGCTGAACATCAACATTGTGTTTTCTTAGTGTTAAATGACAGCCTTAGCTCTGATAGTGTTTTTTGAATTTTATGGAAGCCGTCTTGAATGGTGCTCAGCGCGATAGTGGCATCCTTATTGTGTGTGTATAGAATTGTGTCATCAGCATAAAGAAATAACTTTGTGTCTGCAGAGCAGTGTTAGGGAATCTCATTGATGTCTATTAGAAATGAAATAAAAGAGGTCCTAGGACTGAGCCCTGTAGTACCACTTTGCTGATGGCAGACAGATTAGACATTGGTCCCCAGCCTTACACATTTCTGCCTGGAACCAGATAGGCTAAGAACCAGAGTAGTGTGTTTATGCACATGCCAGAGGTTTTAGTCAATTCAGTAGGATATTGTGGTCGACAGTGTCAAAAGCGTTGGAAAATGTAAAAAATTATTGGGAAACCAGTCCTTTATCAAAAGCATCAAGGATGTCATCTGTCACCCTGGACGGACACTACATATGTTGTGTTGTGCCCTTTCCTGAAGCCTGATTTGTACTTAGTTAATAATGTTGTGTGCAGCAAAGTAAGACGTTAAGTGTTTATGTACTAGCTTCTTGAATATTTTAACTATGGGTGAGAGTATGAATATAGGCTTGTAGCACCCAGGGTCGGAGAGGTTGCCCACTTTGAAGACTGGGATTATGAAAGCTATCTTCCAGTCATCTGGTATCTGGGATGTTGTGAGGGATGAGTTGAACAGGTGGGACAGGTGCTTTGCCAGAAGTGGTGTAGTGAGTTTATAGAAAATGGGCTCCATTCTCTCATAACCAGCTCCCTGTTTTACATCCAGTTTGGTGGGTTTGTGCAGAACGTCCTTCTCTCTAATGTTTATGAAGGCAAATAGAGGCCATTGAGGGACACTGAAGAAGTTTGTATCAGACTGTATTAGTTGCATGTCTGATTTTCCTTTTCAAAGGCTAGGCCAGCCTCTGTAAAAATGTATAAATGCTGTTACCTGCTCCCTTGGGGCTATGCAAAGTGGTGTTCTTGAAGTGTAAGACTGGGTAGTGTTGTTTTGGAGACCTTACCTTGAAGAGTTTTTATGCCCACCCAGATCTTTCGTGGGTTTTTAGGATCATTGAGAAATCACTTGTTGAAGTATTTAAGTTTAGCTTTATGAATATCAGAGATGCATCTGTTTCTATGAGATTTATAGATCATTGTATCGTGAGGGTCTTTAGTGGCCTGTGACTTAGCCCACAGACAGTCCATTTTTTTTAAATATAGTTTTTATTAAACAAAGCTTTTTGAACAGAAACATAGTAAATTAATACAGAGTAATTATAACTGTTGTGCCAGCCCTGAAAATTTCAGGACTTACATTTTTTTATACTTAACTTTTATTTAGATCAGAGAAAATGTTCTTTTCCACATGAACATGAGATTATATATCACATCAGTCAATCCTGGTCATTTTATACATCTTTTGTCTTATCCATTTGATACATTGTTTATCAAAGTATATATGTTGCACAGATGTTTGTTTCAGATAAATTAAATATTTTCTCTTGTCTGTTACTTTATATCCAATAAAAAAAAAATCTGTTACAGCTCTACTCCAACATATAGTAATAAATTGGTCACCCCTAAAAAAAATCGTCTGTCTACTGTGCATATAGCTTCTAAGTGCTATCTGTCGTCTTCTCTGATTTGGTAACTCCCTTTTTAGGTCTTATTTTTCCCCCCTTCTCCTTCCCCATTCATTCTTCCAATTATTTAATCAGGTAGTTTCTTTCTGAGCTTCATATAGCTTCATATGCTTTTCTCCATTCTCTGAATTTTCTGTTATTTCTCTCTACTCCTACAGTCAGTGGTTCGGGTCTCAGCCATCTCCTTGTTACTGCTTTAAGGGCAGCAACAACTAAAATGCCCAAAGTTGTCTTTCACTCTTCCCTTTCATTATTACAGGGTGTATTCCCAAGACTAAGTGCTCCGGATCGGACAGTGTAGGTGTCATAAACACCTTTGATATGTGTCCACCCACCTGTCTGCAAAACTCTTGTATCTCTGGACACAACCAGAAGATATGGGCCTGTGAGGCCTTGGCTTCTCCACACCTCTGCCAGCATGTGTTAGACACACTTCCAGGCCCATGTACTGCCTGTGCTGGGACCATGAAGTATCTTGTTCGAATTTTCCAGCCAAATTCTCTCCACATTGGAGAAGTCATTATGCGCCATGTGTTTGCCCACACTAATTCCCATTATTTGTTAATTAGTGACACCCCAAGTCTCTTTCCCATTTAGCCTTTATGTATGCTGAGGTAGACTGAGTATCTACTATGTAGCTTGTATAAAGAATGGAGATAGCTTGTTTCCCACTTGGTTCAGGACTTAACATTCATATTTATAAAAGGTCACAGAGTCTCAGTGTTGTTAAGTGCTACAACCCTAAATGATAAAAACAAACTTTTAAGGTCTGGATACATTCTCACAGAACAAGAACTAATTCTGAGTCAATATGATTTAATACACACTATCACATACATTAAGGGTATATCTAGAGCCCGGTCCTTTTCTTTTAGGAGCCTTTTTAGGTTATGGTCAATCCAGGGTGCTGGTGATGCTCTGACTCTTTTTTTTAGAGTATGGGGCATGCCATTACTTCCAGGAGAGCTGCTTTGAAGAATTCCCAGGAAGTGGAGACATCTGGGCAGGTATACATCAGGGACCAATTGATGCTGTCACCATACTGTAGGAATGCTTGATTAGAAAAGGATTTAAAGTTATGGGTGATGACTGTTTGAGCTGGTGTGTGGGTTCTTTTGTGTTGTCTTATACAGACAATGTAGCAGTGGTCACTTATATCTGGGGAAAATACTGATGCAATGTATTTTGAGGGCATTGTGGTTACGATGTCCAGGAAGGAATCCTTGTTGGCGCTGGCTCTATGGGGTTGCGTTATGGAGGTAACAATCTGGGTCAAGTTCAAGGCAGCTAGCTGATTTAGGAGTGCCTGAGAGGGGTGTAGCATATCCCAGTTTAGGTCTCCCATTAGTGTGAACTCATGATCAGTGTAGGGGGCTATAGAGAACACAGTTGTTGGAGGAATTTGTTGCTTGCTGATGGCGGTCTGTAGCAGGAAGCAAAGTAAAAATTGAAGTTTGGAGAGCTAGTAATTTGCAGGATTAATAGGTAAAGTTGTTTTAGGACTGTTTTGGCTAGTCTGATTTGTTCTGAGTAAGTCTCTTTTAGATAGATTGCCATCCTACCCCACTTCTTGGTTCTGTCCTGCCTAAAAACATTGTAACCATCAGTAGCGGTGTCGGGGATCTGGATAGTCTGATGAAGCCAGGTCTCTGTTACAGCAACAATGTCAGGGTTGGCAGTGTTTAACCAAGTTCTAATGTGGTCTATCTTTGGTAGTAGGCTCCCTACATTTAAATGGGTTAGGCCCATGCTTGTCTGTAATTGTAATGTAATTGATTTCTTTGATTGGGTAACCAGGAAAATAGATTGGAAGAGGGCAGTGGATGTGGCCTATCTGAACTTTAGCAAGGCCTTCAACACTCTGTTACACAGGAGACTGATAAAGAAATTGAGCAGCCGGGGGGGGGGATCCAAAGTGGTGAATTGGGTTAAATACTGGTTAACAGATAGGTGACAGAGGGTGGGGGATAACGGCACTCATGCTAATTATGGGAGAGTGACCAGCAGGGTGCTGCAGGGCTTATTACTGGGGCCAGTTCTCTTCAGTTTCTTCATTACTGACACTGCAGAAGAACATGAAGGGAAGATATAACTTTTTTCGGATGGTATCAAAATCTGCATCAGGGTGAACACTTAGGAGGGGATAAAGAGAATGCATAGAGAGCCTGAGTAGACTCAAGAACTGGCCAAGAGCATGGAAGTTGGGAGTCCAATACCAAACAATGCAAAATCATGCACGTAGGGCATAGGAACCTAGGAGCGGAGTATAGAATGGGGGCGGTACTGACAGTCACTAAGCAGGAAAGAGACCTTGAGGTTATCATAACTGGTGACCTCACAATGACAGAGCAGTGTGACAAAGCAGTGGGTAGGGTGGGATGTTGGGGTGCATAGGGAGGGATATCTCTAGCAGGAGGAGGGAGGCAGGTGGTGTTCCCGCTGTATCGCTCACTGGTGAAACTCTACCTGGAGTACTGTGTCTAGTTTTGGAGTCTGCACCTCAGAAACAATATAGACAGGGTGGAGACAGTCCCAAGGAGGCCTGCTACAATGGTGTAGGGGTTGCACAAGAAATCCTACAAGGACAGGCAAAGGGATCTCAACGTGTACACCCTGGAAGAGAGGAGAGTGAGAGGGCACTTGATAGAGTCCTAGAAGTATCTCACAAGGTTGAACAGGGTGCAGGAGGGAAATTTCTTTCAGATAAGAAAGAGCACTAGGAGTAGGGGGCATGTGATGAAGTTGGAGGGGAGGAGTTTAAGAGGGATGTGGGGAAGTACAGCTTCACTGAAAGGGTGGTAGATGCCTGGAACAGACTGCCAGCAGAAGTGGTTGAGGCAAAAACAGTGGCAGACTTCAAGCATGCATGGGATAGACATAGGGAAATATTAGTAGATAGGTGGGGGGCAGGGTCACCAGGGACCTGTTAGGGTCTACGGAGACAGAATAGACAGGGAACATCTGGGAAGACTGGGTAGGCCAAGTGGTCATTTTCTGCTAACAGATTCTATGTTTCTATGGTAAGGAAGCACTGTACTGTGTGGGCAGACGCTCTGGTGGGATACAAATCTAGAGATACCCTGAGGGAGTGTCTATGCTGAGTGGTGGCAGCTACTGAGGTATCCTTGCTGGTATCTGAAAGGTTTGAGAAAGCTAATAACAGTTGTAGGCTGAATCTGGAAAATACCCGTTTGCCCCAGTAAAGCAATATGTACATTAAATGCAAATAAAGATGGTGGCCTAGATAATATATAAATTCAGTTTTTAAAAGTGGCTGCAGAAATTCTATCTTCTGTTCCAAGTGGGCTTTTAAATTGGATCATGAAAGAGAAGGTAATTTCTGAGAGATCTGGAAAGAAGTGAAGATATGATCAGTTTCAAAGGGAGAGGATTTAAGCTCTCCATCATGTGTTCACCCAATTGCACTGCTGTCTGTTCTGTGCAAGCTTCTGGAGAAGTTGCTCATTAGCAATTGTATAGTTATTTCAGACATTATGCTCTACAGATCCCTTTCCAGTCATGTCTTAGAAGGATGTTCCATGAACACAGTGCTCACTGACTTTGTTAATCCAATAACTACAGCTTTGGATAGAAGGGACAGTGTGGGCATAGTTTTCATGGACCTATTCAAAGCCTTTGACTTGGTAGATAACCACAAATTGGTGACCAGACTTGAGGATGCTGGTGTGGCCAATGATACCAATATATGGTTTAGATCCTACGTACAGGTAGGTTTCAAAGGGTGATAGTTGAGGATCAAATACCTGGGTCACTGCCAGTAGTTAGAGGAGAGCCTTAGGGATCAATCTTAGGCAGCTGTTTCTTTTAGGTTTTGGTAAATTCATCATCAAATGAAATTAAAGTTAACTGAAAAAGACTTTAATGCACATGATACTGCACTGCTGGTTGTGGCAAAAAATCATTCAGAAATTATGCCAAAACTCCAGGAAGGTTTCTAAATGTAGAATCATGGCTTTGAAATTATAACTTATTAATGAATAAGAAAATGTCCAAGCAATGTCCTTGTTGCATCATCCAATATCAAATTTTAACCTAAATCCAGCTTTAATTAGTGATCTGAATGTGGAATTGAACAAATAAGGCACAAAAGCTGAAACTGTACCAGAGTAATGTTACCTTTGAGTAACTCGTCATGGTACCCTAAACTGTATTCTTGTATAAATGCCTTCCTTAAATGAGTGAGTGCATATTGGTGCTCTTAGAAAGGTTGTTACTTGTCTGCCCAAAAGCTAAAGAAAAGATTGCCAACCAACCTATACCTCTAAGCATTTAAAGAGCTAGTGTGCTGCTTAGAACTAATATTAGTTTTAAAAAGCAGTCAACCGTTACCTTCTGTATCTGAGGTACTTGTTCTTTTCCTTTGGTTAATTAGAAGACTGTTTAACTGAGGTTAGTATGATGTGTGGAACAGTACTCTGCCTGGCAGATGACATATTCAGCTTTGATCCCCATTGCATATTCAGCACTGTGACCTCACCGACTGTGACATCACTGCTGCTTAGGAACAGCCACTCAGTAGCTATCAGATCAGTCATGTGTGATGTCCCTGTCTGTGAGATCACAATGTTGATGATGTAGTGGTGGGTTTAGAGATAGATCTGTCAGCTGCCAGGCTGATAACTGTTCCACACATCCAACACAATATTATCACATAGTAAACTTTCTGAGTACAAGGAAAAGAAAATACCTCAGAAATAAAAACGTTAGAAATAAAAAGTTACAACTGTCTACTTCTTAAATTAAATTTGTATCATTTTCCTGTCTGTTTTGGTTGTACTAGCTCTTTAACATGGAAGTGTAGTCTATATGAATGCATAAAAATCCACCAAAACTAGAATTGGTTTATAACAAATTGACTAGATTTGCTGTATTGTGCCCCTTAAATGAACATTATTGTATAATACTTTAGAAGTTAAACTGGGACTCCTAAGCAGTAAGTGTGAGAAGCTGCGATCAGGTTCACTTTATAAGGCAATCAAAGAAACACTTTGAAACCCTCAGTATTCTTTTGGTTAGACAGTTCCTTGCTCACTCACTGAGGAATGTTTGCAATGCTACCATGGGTTGAAAGTGCCTCAGGTTAAAGGAAAGCTGTCTAAATATTCAACTCCCCATCCCTCAAAGGCATACCCCTTGATTAAGCTTTTTGCATGGAAAAGCCTTTGTTTTACCAGCTGCAACTTGCTTTATTTTAATTTTGTAATCTCCAGAAACTGGGAATATGGTGGAAACTGCACAGCTCCATTTAGTGTAAAAGTGTGGCACCGCACCACTTACTTCAATACATATGTACTGAAGCGAGTGGTGTGGCGCTGCACTTTTACTCTAAATGGAGCTGTGTAGTAGCCTGCCAAATTGCTGGTTCCTGGAGATTACAAAATTAAAATAAAGTAAGTTTCAGCTAGTAAAACAAAGGCTTTTCCATGCAAAAAGCTTAATGGGGGGTAGCCTTTGGGGAGTGGGGAGCTTCCCTTTCACATCAAATGTTGTACCATGTCTTGCAGTTTAAGGCAGCTCAATACTGAAACAAAATAACTCCAAAAATTCAGCACCTAAATTCCATCAAATGATTCTGTTATGCTTTGGAGTCAGAAATAACTACTGTGTGTGTATATACTTAAATAGCTGTATTATAATTTTTTTTGTATTGTTTTAATACCTGCCGTGTCTTTTCGTTTGAAATTAAACTGTAATCATTTATAAACAGGTGACATAAACAATTAAGCACTACTGGCCCTAATAGTCAACAGCTGTATAGAAATAAAGAAAATTTGAAAAAATAACATCTTGTCTACATATAAAATTCTCCCACTAGTGGTCTCTCTGGCCTGTCCCATATAATTGAGCTTGCTGTCTTTCATGTTAAGAGCAATCAAGTGATAATTGTGAAAGACTTGACTGGCAATCTTTTGGTAAACTAAACTAAACTAAACTCAACACATCTCTGATTCCTCTAGACACTTTAATATTGGTGCCCATCATGCCTTAATTGATTAGATATTATCTAACAGGAAGGATAGAACTTGTTGTGCTGGGCTTTTCTCTGATTCAGTTAGTGACAGTTTTCCACCTTTATGCTTGAAAACGTTAGAAACATAGAAAATTTTCAGCAGAAAAGGACCGCTAGGCTAACCCTGACTGTCCAACAGTGCCCTGTCTATTGTATCTCCTTAGACCCTAACTGGTCTCCATGCACCTCCCCAGTTGCTGCTCGTAGTATGCCCCTGTGCCTATCCCATGTATGCTTGAAGCCTTCCACCATTAAGATCCACCACTTTGTCTGGCAATCGAGTCCACGTTTCTACCACCTCCCTATTTCCTCATGCCCTTCTTGAAATTCACCCCTTCCAATTTCATTGCATGCCCCCAGTTCTAGAGCTTGTCCTGTCTTGTAAGAGGCTCTTTCCTGCACTCTATTCACCATGTGAGATGCTTGAAGGTTTCAATCATGCCATCCCTGCTATCCTGTCCTCCAGAGTGTACATACTGAGATTTCTCAGTTTCTCTTCATATAGGCTTCCCTTGCAACCATTACACCATCTTAGTTGCCCTTCTCTGAACCACCTCCACCATGTTTATGTCTTCTTGAGGTAAGCCTCCAGAATTGGACACAGTATTCCAGGTGGGGGCATAACAGAGATTGGTACAGTGGCAGCACTACCTTTCTCCTCCTGCTGGTGATGCCCCTCCCAAAGCACCCCAGCATTCCACTTGCCCTGCCCACGGTAATACCACACTGTGCTGCTACTTATGAAATAATAACCATGAGGTCCTTTTCCTGCCCAGTGACTGCCAATAATGTGCCCTAGGTGTTTGCACTTTTTGGCATTAGTTTCCCTAGATCTCTGCACATTGTCTCAGCTCCTCCTTGGTGTCTACCCTATTGCAAATCTTGGTGTCATCTACAAAAAGTCAGACCTTCCCCTCCAGTTCCTCGGCAATGTCCCCTACAAAGATATTGAAGAGGACTAATCCCAGCACTGAGCCTTGAGGTACTACACTGATCACCCCCCATCCTTAGTGTGCCATTTACCACTACTCTGCCTCCTGTTCATTAACCACTTGTGGACACAATCATTTTGGCACTCACCCTGATATTGGTCAGCTTTCTAATCAGCTTTCTGTGTGGCACAGTGTCAAAGGCCTTGCTGAAGTCTAAACAGACTAACTCCCCTGCCATCCTGTGGTCTACTTCCCTGGTCACCTAGTCAAAAAAATCTATCAGATCTGTTTGCCGTGACCTTTCCCCTGTGAACCTGTGCTGTCTGTAGTCCTGCAGCCCATCGGCTTCTAGGTAATGTATCAGGCTCTAGTTTAGCAGGGTCTCCATTAGTTTCACCAGCACTAAAATTAGACTGACTGACCTGCAGTTGCCAGATTCCTCCCTTCTGCCACTCTTATGCAGAGTGACCACGTTAGTCCTTCTCCAGTCCTCTGGAACCAATCCTGTTTGCAGTGAGCTGTTGAATAAGGCTGTCAATGGAGCATCTAGCACTTTGCTGAGCTCTCTCAGTACCCTGAGATGTATCTCATCCAGCCCTATAGCCTTATCCACTTTCAAGGCTACAAGTTCTTTCAGTACTCTTTCCTCTTAAAATGATCATGTGTCCTCCTCTCCCCATCTGTATTCCCTCTCTTTTCTGGATGCCCATCCCCCTACTGTGAAGACTCAATAAAAGTACATGTTCAAAATGTCAGCTTTTTCTTGGTCTCCTACTGCACAGTCTCTCCCTTCCACCCTTTTAATCCTCAGTATCCCACCCCTAACATTTCTCTTCTTGCTGATGTACTGGAAAAATATTTTTCCCTTCCTTTGCAGTCCTTTCCTCCCTTTGTGCCTTAGCTCTCCTAACCACATTTCCTATGTCCTTCAGACTGGACTGGTATACTTCCCTTTCCTCTTGCTTGCTACCCTAAGTCTTCCCCAATAGTAATTCAGCTAAGGGATTTTTCTAAAGTAAGTCAGGATAATCTTATAGCTGATCTCTGCTGCAAGCTAGTCACAGCCATTTAACACTTTGGATGTTTCTTCCGCTTTGTCATTCCTTATGACCAAATGTTCTGAAATTCAAGACATTCATGCCCCTACTATTTAAATTAGAATAAGGAGGCATTTACTATAGTGATAGATACTGAATTGCTATCCCTAAATAAAACTAGGGATGTCTTTGGTCTAGGTTTAAGGCATTCTCCTCATCTCTGACTTCGAGGAATACAGGAAAATGAACACCTTAAGAAAGCCATTCAGGGGCTGGCCAGTGGTGCTGGATGTCACACCTCTGCTCATGAAAGTGACCAGGGTTTGGGAGCAGACACAGGTCTCACCGGGTTAGCTGGGGGAGAGGACTGAGCATCCATAAGACTGCTGTCCTCTCTCAGGGAGTGGAGGTTTTGCCATACTACTCCTAGACTGCTACTACACGGAGGCATGTTGGTACAGCAGTGAGTGTGACACATTAGAGCCAGCCAGTCACCAGCTGAGTGCATAGCATATGCATGCCTCCCACACACATGCACTGGCACTCCTTGCAAGCCGCCAGTCAGGAACAAATTGAAAAACAGAGGCAGTGGACAATGCCAGGCTTGTCCATCAACCTGCACAAGCATCTCAGGCCCTGCAGGATCTTGATGTGGCTTGGAGGGATGGACCTCCTCCTCCTCCTGGCCCCACCACAGGGGACAATCTGTGGGGGTTCAGCACTGCAGGTGAGTCCTGGGGAGGTGGTAGTTGGTTGGGGACAGACTGAGACCAAGCAGGGACCAGCTAGCTCATAGAAGAAACACCTTTGTGGAAAAAAAGAAAGCCATTTGGGTAAAGAAGAGTGTTTATTGTAAGACTCTTCTTACAGCTTCTGCTGGTGACCTCTCAAAGAGTCTTTAGCCATATTAAGGGTGTTATGGGGTCAAACAGCATTCAACCTATAATTACTTACGATCATAAAATGGAGTAAATTATACCAACCTGGGTACAATTGCTAATGCTTTTAATGATCATTTTTCTGATTTTTTATTTAGTTGTTTAACCAGGTATAGCACACTAAGCTGAAAGCTTTTTACAGGAGCGACCTGGGAGCACAAGGAGGTTAAGTGACTTGCTCAGGGTCATTCAGTATGCAAGTGGAAGCTGTGGGATTCAAACCCAGGTCAGGTCTGCTGGATGTCACCAAATTTGTAGCTCAGAGCCTTAGACCACTGCGCTATGCCTGATTTGACTACACAGTATATGTCCTTCATTTAGTTTACCTGGTGCACCTGCTTTACTCTTCTTCTCATCCTGCCTATTATAGCCCTAACCATTCTCAGTCCCATTTAAGGGTTGTGAATTACATGGAGGTTCTCAAGCTGCTGTCTGCTCTATCCTCTAGTAATAAAGCCAGTTCAGATAGTTTAGAGCCCAGGCTCTTTTATCCAGTGGTCCCCTTTTGGCTTCTCCTATAAATAGAATTTTCAACGATCTCACTTGCACTTAATGTTTGAAAAATATACAGGTGTTCACAATTATATGGGGGTCAACAGCAAGACAGACTGGCTCTGAATGCTAGATACACAATGGGGGCTTATGCCTGATTTGTGGGGCTTAGGTTGCCTGGAAAAAATGGCCTGGGGCTGTGAATCTGGACAGTGTATGTGTACTCAACAAGTGGAAGTTTTTCTTGTGGCTGAAGGTCTCAAACCACTTTTCAAGTCAAGAAAAAAATGGAGCTTGACGCTTCCAGTTTAAATTGGCTGCTTGAGTTTTATGCAGAGTCTTGTGAGGAATAAAAAATTTGCCCCACCTCATTTGCATGGTATCAAGTTATTGGCTGACGCTGGTAAGCCCCACCTCTGGGACTGTCTGCTCTGTGTGTTGTGTTTGTTTGTGTGTGTGTATTGGGGTAGGTTGAGCGCCTGCTACAGCAGAGCCCGTGGGAGAGTGAGAACATTTTGTAGAATATAATTCTACAGTGAACTCAGTCCTTGTTTGGAAAACAGTTCAAATAACTTAGTAAGTGCTGTCCAGTAGGTGCAGTGGGCGTTCCCCACAGAGGGGAGTGTTATTCAGTATAAGTTCAGGTTCAGCATGAAAATTGTCTGTGCGATCAGTTACAGTGATGAGGCATACCTGTGGTGGCCATCTGCACCAGGAGTGAATGTGTGTCACTGAGCAGTCCAGCAGGCTGGCCAGTGCCTAGGAAGAATCCTGAGAAGGACTTTGCTCAAAGTGAAAACAGTCTACCTGTAAGTGCAAGTTTGAGAAAATGCATATAACGTGGAAAACACTTTGGGAGCTAAAGAAATGTTTGGGAGCCAATGTCTGAATGTAAAAGTGAACCACTATGTTGTTACTATGAAAGTGAAACATGACTTGTAAGAGGTAATGAAGTTCCATAGGAAAGGGGACAAGGAACCACAGGTTGCAGGAGGGTACAATATGAACATTGTGGAAAAATGCTCATACAGATTACAAGGAAAAGAGGAGGTGTGAAGGAGCAGACTACTGGTAAAAGGCAGGCAGGGGATCGATCTCTTCTAAGCTGAAAAGAAGTCAGTTAAGGGAAGGTCCCTTAGCCTTTTATTCTGTTTATCTGTGTACAGTACAGCTCACATTAAACTGTTCCTCCAGTGAGTTGCTTTAGCATTTCTGATTGAGTTGCATAAGTGTTGCTGGATCCAGCACAAAGCCCTGCACAAGTTGTTTAAGAGTTACAACTCAGCTTTGCATTGCCTTGTGACTGGGCGGTAGATGCATTCCAACTGAGTTGTAAAAAACATTTTACAAACATTGCTGTTGAGCTGGTTAAGCATTGAGAAACAATGCAATGTGAGTTGCCAACTCATTGCTAACTGTGAAAAACAATGCTAAACCAGCTCATTGGCGTGACAGTTTAATGTGACTTGTACGGTAGTTTGTAGGCATGAACAGTGATTGCCTCTGTTGCACTCTACTAATTTTGCCAGGATTTAAATTTAAATTAAGGTACTTAAGTATGGTGTGAAAACCTGCTTGACTCCAATGTAATGGTAATGTCCTGACTCATGTAAGACATCCTGGAATTTTATTATGTTTTGATGCTAAAGCCTGCAGTAGTTATTTAAGCAATAAGGCATGACCAGGGGTTAGATTAACAGTCTGTTAATTACCCCCTTGGGGTGTAATGTGGCACGAGGTGCAGCCGAGTGCCATATTGCCCCAAGGGGTGATTAACTGACTGTTAATCTAACTCCTGGGAGTGCCTTATTGCTATTATAAAAAATTATTCCAAAAGAAAAGTGTTAAAAGTATACTTTTTTAATGTTTTCTTCATTTAGAGGGAGATTTTTAATAAAATAGTTCTTCCACCAACAGTTTAAGAATGCTGGTTCAGAATCAGAATGCAGCATTCCAGTCATTCAGCAGTGTTAGAGGATGGAATGCTGACAGGAAAAATCCATGTTCCATGGTGATCAGGCTATACATGACAGTATAACATGGATTAATGCAAGGCTGTTGGAATCCTTGCAACCAAACAGATTGCAGCATTTCTGAGATCCTTTTTGTAAACTGTATTAGCCAGTGCTGTTGCTGTCATCTGCAGTCCCTATGTTCTTGTTTTATGCTGCCCATGAAACTTTTCAAGGCATAGTTAGCACCCTGCTGTTTTCTGTAGTATAAAGTATATCTGCATTAGAAACAAATGTTTTCAGAGAATACAAGGACTTCTGAAGAATATGTAACAGAACTGGCTGACAGTGTAACTTCTTCTGGCTTGTGCAGATACACATCATCAACTCCATGATGCCTTGCATGAGTAGGGTCATAACCTTTGTAATGGAGACAAACAGGTTTTCACACCAGGGCAAAACAGAGGGAAGCAACCTCATTTATATTTAAATTAGGATGAAATTAGGAGGATGCAAGAGAGAGAATTGTTCATGCCTACAAACTAAAACAGGCATACAAAAAAATAGGTTATGGGTACTTTACCTTTAAGTAGTGGTAAAATGCGAATGGACTGAGCATGAAATGGGAGTGGCCATCATGGACTGCATAACCCAGTATGCAGGGGCCTTGTGGTGATGCAGTGAGAAATTTAGCAACAGTAGATGCAGTGAACACAGCTAGTGTGAATTTGGTTTCTTAACAAGTATGTCTGCAATAACAGAAGTGAAAAAACTGACTAACTAATGAGGTATTGTAAAATTAAAATTTGGGACTGTTTGTAGTGCTTGCTGACACCCCCCCTCCCCCGCACGAAGTCAGGGCAAATGTGATCTGCATTCTATGGAGTCATGATCAGTCACCTTTTGAGAGGATGCACAACAAAGAGAAAAAAGTTTAAACATCTTTCCAAAGTCAGAGCACCAGTTATCATCAGCACCATGTTTCCTTTTAGGTGTAATTCACACCACAGTATGACTGGTAGAGGGGATCCTAAGAAATAGTTACCATCAGCTGAAGAGGAGGGCGACGTGCCACTGTGTCATCCCCTGACGGAAGAGGGATGTTCCTGACCTGGGTCCTGTTCCAGCTTCAGTTTCTAAGGGTGTGAGGAAGTCTGAGTCCATGAGGTCTTCAGTTCAGGCCAAAGCAGGAAGCACCAGCAGATGGCAGTCATGAGATCAATCTTTATTCAGTTATCAACCTGAAAATGAGAACTGGTAGGGCCAACTTTTTGTTGTTCTTTCCTGACTCTATTACACCAGTGTAAATACATGGTTACAGCTAAGGGATATTGTGGACAGTATTCTACCCTGGTCCAGTTGGACACTTAGCCTGGGAACTTCCAGCGGGGATTGTGCCCTTACCAAGAACTTTGGGACTGGTCATCATCTAAGAACCCAAAGCATGGGAGCGCTGTGGAGACCAAGCTGAGTGGCAGCAAATTCATATAGCTCTGTACCGACAGATCTATAAATCTCAAAATCACCTATTTGGAGACAATTTTACAAGAACCCATTACATATTTGAAAGAGGAGCAATAAATTGTCATAATGGGTAATCCTCAAAGAATCGTGGTGGAGGACCCGGAGAAAATTGAGCAATACCTCCCAGCCATTGAGGCCCGACATGAGTGCACAGGCCACTGACTACTTCAGATTCAGAAGAAACTCTGACCTCCCTAGGTCTAAAAATACAGTGGCTAATCACATCCGTAACTGATCTAAACTCTAAAGTAGACACTTTTGGGAGCCGGAGACAGCCATGGAAGCAATGGTAGAACTCTAAAACCTCCATACATGAAGCCAAAAGCCAAGCAGACTCGGCAGTGACTGCTGCTTCGATGCTTGTCAAGGAAAATGCACATTTTAGAGCCAGGCTTGAAACCTTAGAGAACAAGGCCAGATCCTCACACTTGCATATACTGGGCTTACCAGAGGGGATGGAAGAGGACCACACCATTTTATTTTTGAAAGACTGGTTCAATGAAAAATTGGTACCTGAAGGCCAAGAATACCAGTTCGGACTTCAGAAAGTCTGTTGCATTACTCCTCGGGGGGACCGAGGCCAATCTGATACCCCTCACATGCTTTGAGTGGCTACAGATGGCGTGGGGACTTGGGATAAAGAGGATTGCAACATATACATTTTCCCGGACATTAGCCATGCGACAAGGCTGCATCGCAAGAAATTTGATAGTGTCCACCAAAAACTTCAGGCTGCTTCAATATCCCACACGATGATCTACATGGTTAGACTCCGGATCATCCATGAGGGCAAAGTTTGGATCTTCGCCAATCCTGCTGAAGCTGGAAAATAGGCCTTATGCTTTCAATTGAACCACCAGAAGGGAAAAGTCGAGGAGGAGGAAATCGCTGACCCAGAGAAAGATGGGGACACTTGAACTGTCTTTGAGCTGAGTATAGCTCTGATTAATTTATAATTTACTTTCCTCAGTCAGTGTTGACTCTAGCATTGAGTCGCAGCCCTGAGACATTATTATTTTACCTCTCCACTAGCTGGACAGTTGCTGATTGCTTGTTAGCTGTCTCGGGGTGTGAGAGAAGAACGTTTGATTTTGCATATTCATTTCCTCCCCACGTATTTACTTGTTGGGAATTCTATTGCTTCGATTAATAAAAATAAGTTTGAACTGATGTAACAGGTTTATAACAAGGGGTGCTCCAAGTAGGAGGATTGAACTTTAACTGAGTCTTAATATTTTTCACCGGATTGTCGGTACCTTACAATCAGTTTTACATACGTGGTTTGTTTATATCGAATTATGCTGCCATGATATTACATTCTTGGTTCTTTTATAATTATGGTTAAAGTATGACACCATTAGCCCTAAATAGGGGATGCTATTATTGGACTTTTCTGTTGGACTTTAGAAAAAGTGCTAGTCATACTGCTCATGGACTTAGTTCGCAGCAAATTTAGAATGGACATTTAAGAAATAATATTCTGAGTTATTATCCTCGAAGTAGTGGTATCAAAATGTCCAAGATGCACCACTCCTATGATTAAGGGAGCTTAGATTGTCCAGTGTACTGTAATAATTATAATGATATGTCTGTGATATGGAAATGTTATTTGCTTAATAACTGAAACTAATGAAAATAAGGTATATATAAAAAAAAAGAACTTTGGGACTGGTATCATCTGTTCTACAAAAACATTTTGTCTGGGAAGTCCCAGCCTCAAGGGCTTTCACCTTAAATGGACCAGTAGGGTTTTCTTTACTCAGTTTCTACTGTTTTTTAACACTGTTTTGCACTAAGCGATGTAATTATGAAAGTTTTATAAAAAAAACTTTTTTACAAAATGTTAAAGTCAAGTAGTATGCATTTTGTGTGTTTTGTATGCTGTCTTACAGGTGCAGCCAATTAAGAGAACCTGAGGTTTTGACCGAGCATCAATGGATGCTACATGGCCTGTTTTACAATGTTTGAAACATTTTAACATACACAGTTTTAAATTAGTTTGTACATGTTTTAGAAGTTTAATGAATTGTACTGTTGACAGTTTCTTGGAAATGCATAGTTATTCCATGTGCATAGTCTTCAAAGGTCAAAGGTTTTATAGTGCACCGTGTGGTCTGGATTTCAGTGGATTTTTGTATGGTACATTTAATACATCTGTTACATGTGTCTGGAGACATTGTTTTACAATGGGTAATGCCTACACAGAAACATAGAATTGGTCGGCAGTAAAGGGCTGCTTGCCCACCCAGTCTGCCCATTATGTTTCCTGCCCATACTGTCCCAGCAGACCCTAACTGGTCTCCAGCAACCCTTCCACTTTACTAGTATTCCCCTATGTTTATCCCATGCATTTTTGAAACCCACACAGTTTTGCCCCTACTACCTCTTGTGGCAGGTTTTTCCAGGCATCCACCACTCTTTCAGTGAAGTAGTATTTCCTCACATCCTTCTTAAATCTCCCCCCTTCTAGCTTTGTTTCATGCCCTCTTGTTTTGTTGCACTTTTCATTTGAAACAGGCTCCACACCCATAGCCTTTTCACTTCTGTTAGGCAATTGTAGGTCTTTATCATGTTCTCTCTCTCTCTCCCTCCTCTTCTCCAGGGTGTGCATATTGAGATCCCTTAGTTACTTATTGCATGGTTTCTCATGCAACCCATGTACCATTTTAGTTGTCCTCCTCTGGACTGCCTCTACCCAGTTCATGTCTTTTCCGAGATGCAGCCTCCAGAACTGCACACAATATTCTAGGTGTGGTCTCACCAATGATCTATACAGTGATAATACCACCTCCCTCCTTTTGCGTGTGATACCTCTCCCTATGCATCCTAGCAATCTACTGGCCCTGTCCACTGCCTTGTCACACTACCCTGTGACTTTGAGGTCATCAAATATTTTAATCCCTAGGTCCCTTTCCTTTTTAGTGACTGACAGCACTTCCCTTCCCCCATTTCATACTCATCTCATGGGTTTCTATGCCCCATGTACATGATTTTACTCTTTCTGGCATTAAGCCCCAACTGCCATACCCTTGACAACGCCTCAAGTTTTCTAAGGTCTCTTCTCATTTTCTCCACCCCCTCCTGAGTATCCACCCTGTTACGGATCTTGCTGTTGTCTGCAAAATGTCATACTTTTTCTTCAAGTTCTTCTTCGATGTCACTTATGAAGATGTTAAACAGGACCAGCCCTAAGACTGAACTCTGTGGCACCCTGCTTGTCACTCTCCCTCATTAGAGTGAATGCCATTAAAGAACAGTTGTATACTCACCATAACAGTAGATCTTCAGAGAATCCCTTTCATCAGTGGCTCAGCAGGTAGCACACTCACCTCTGAGGCCAGGAGATCAGAGAGTTGTCAGAGGGCTGTGGGTTCAATTCCATACCTGGCACTTGGGTTATTATCCCAATACTGGCACTGTAGTGCAGCATGAAGGGGTGCTGCACTTCTGAGGTGCCGCTTTCAGATGAGACATTAAACCAAGGTCCCATCTGCCTGTTCTGGTGGTAGTTCAGGTGGATGTTAAATATCCCATGGCACTTATCGAATGAGTAGGGGATGTTTATTAAGAAAAACACAAGATATACAAAAAAACAACACTCATGAAATACATTCAAAGGATAATACAAATCATGCAAATAACAAATGTGTATTCTTTGTTCACATTCTTTGCAGATAGCAAGATTTCTACTTTGGTGATTAGTGTACTTAATAAAGGAACCTACTGTATATTATGCTCATACAGTCATACCTATACTGCTTTATATCTGTGTGGTAGTGTGGGTCCCAATAAACAGATCATACAACCAGAGAGGATGCATAAAAATGCATATGTCTGCATTTATCATTTTATTCAAAAAGAAGAAAAAATATTAAATTTAATATATACAGAAAGGAAAATAAATGGTGTTAATCCGTCACACCTCTTCAAACATCAGGAGATAATTCTTGCAAAATAAAACAATTACAGAATTCCTGAGTTCTTTCCTTCTCTCAAACAATGTGAAATTGCACAATTTCTTCTTAGAACCTTCTCTCTCCTTGGCCAGAACCTTACTGACCACCTATCTCTCTTGGTTCTCCTAGAAGAACATCTTATAATGCCACAGGGTGACCTCATCAATGATGTGATACCTTAATTAAGATGAACAATGGCATTTTCAAGCTTATATATATATATATATATATATATATTAAACCAACTAGTATCATTCTTAGCACTTCAAGGGTTTACCCAAAAAACATTTATTTCCTCACAAGGTCCTAAAACAAAAATATAAACTTAATTATAGGGCTATGATGTCAGAGCATTAGCTTAGCTCCTCCCCTTCTGACATCACTCCTCCTTGAGACCATATAAGCTGCCATTTCATGAGTTGCCTGCTCTATAGAAGGACCTCTGCAACCAACATGGGCACTAGGTAACAGTTTATTTTAGTACAATACCTTTTATTTGTTCCAGTTTCCTTAGTTTTACAGCCACTGCTTCTAACTTACTAGCTGAAGTTGCAGCAGACATTGCTTCTCAACTCAGCCCTCTGCTGTTTAGAGGCTCTTTGTTTACAAATGAAACAGCTCCTTCTGACATTTGTTTTGGGACACTGAGCTTGTTGGACTGCTTCTCCCAGTAGCCACTGAAGGTTTGCTGAGCATAGCTTTTCAATATATAAGTATTGTTTTATTTTAACAAGATGCAATTAAGTACTGACAGAAAAAGAAAAAAGGGACAGTAAAAGATAGATAGAAGATTGCCAGGTTGGCCACCCTGACAAGAAAGTATAGGATAGATATTGAAATATAATAGAGGATAGGATAGGGTGAAAAGAAATAATGGGGGGTTATTGCATCTTGAAGTGATTGTTTATACTTCACAACAGGACCCCCTGTTACACTCCTCCCACCACAAGAAGGCAACATAATGTTTGTTGTGTTGACTGAAACCCCTCACCCTGTGAAGGGCTGGAACTTCTGCCCACCCACTTCAGAAGTTCCCCCCAGGGACCCTTAAAGATAAACAGTATTCAAAACAGTACTCCAAATCAGACAATACTGTTTACAAGTCATACTTTTCCCTGGGGTTGTGCCATCTTGGCACCTTGTGATACACATACAACTCCATTATCTATATCTGGAACAGAGTTACTAGCTGGATAAGCGTGATAAAAAATCAGCGTTCTGATGCCGAGAACCAGCTCTATGTCGTACAGTAAACTTATAAGGTTGTAATGATAAATACCACCTTAAAATACGGGCATTTTTATCTTTCATCAAATTTAGCCAGTATAAGGGATTATGATCTGTTATAATCAGAACTGATTTCCCAAAGATAATATCTCAGGGCTTCTACTGCCCACTTGATGGCCAGACATTCTTTCTCCACTGTGAATATCTTCTCTTTCATGTAATTTCCTGCTGAGGTATAAGATTGGGTGTTCCTCTCCTGGTGATGCTGGGTCCAGTACTGCCCCTATGCCTGTGTCAGAGGCATCCGTCTGTAATTCAAATGGTTTAGTGAAATCAGGCTTACATAACACGGAGCCGGAGCATAGGATGGCCTTGATTTTGTTAAATGCCTTATCACAGGCGGACTCCATTTTACTTTATTGGGAAAATGTTTTTGGTCAGATCAGTGAGAGGAGTAGCAATGGTGGAAAATCCGGATAAAAGTCTATAATAACTTGCCAGACCAAGGAAAGACCTGACATGGTGCTTTGTCATGGGTAGGGACTGTTAGCTACAGCTTCAATTTTATCTACTTCTGGCTTAATCCTCCCATGTCCAATAATGAACCCCAGATTGCGTGTTTCTGTCTTAGCTATAGCGCATTTGGACGGTTAATGGTCATTCCAGCATCCTGGATGCTTTGTATCACAGCACTAAGCTGTAATAAATGAATCTCCAGTCGGGGCTATAGATGACCACATCATCCAAATAAGCAGCACTATAGCCCTTGTGAGGTCTCAAGACATGATCCATGTACCGTTGAAAGGTAGCCGGGGCTCCATGTAGGCCGAACGGCATTGTAGTGAACTGATATAGACCAAGAGGGGTGCAGAAGGCAGTTAATTCTTGGGTTTTTGGGGCCAATGGAATCTGCCAATACCCTATTGTTAAATCTAAGGTGCTTATGTATCTTGCAGACCCAATCTGATCTAGGAGATCATCGATGCGTGGCATTGGATAGCCATCAAACTCAGATACTTCATTAATTTTCCTAAAATCTAAGCATAAACTGATGCCCCCTTCCTTTTTATGCATGACCACTAATGGAGAGGACCAAGGACTGCGTGAAGGAACTATCACTCCTGCTTGTTCCATTTGTTTTATCTCAGCCACTACTTCTGGCCTGATCTTTTCTGGTAATCTATATGGCTTCTGATGAATTGGTTTGGTTTGGTTAACTCTGATCTCATGGACTACGCCTTTGGCTCTCCCTGGATTCTTTGTGAATGTACGTGCGAAATACTCTAAGAGATGATCAATCTCTAATCTCTGTGCAGGGTTTAAGTCAGGATTGATATGCACTTTAGTGTCAGTAACAGATTTATCAATCCTGTCATATACTATATCTAGCTCCGCTCTATCAGGATCGGTCTGGATATACAACACTGGGGTTTCTGTTTTTCTACCCATTTTCTCAGCAGGTTGGCATGGTAAATTCTTTTACCGGTCTATGCCCTGGCATCTCAATGGCATAGTTTACCTTGCCTACCTGGTGTAAGATCACATATGGTCCTTGCCAACGCATGAGCAATTTATTTTCAGTGGAGGGTAACAATAGCAACACTTTTTCCCAGGTTCAAATGCTTTTATGTTTTAAGCCCATATCATAATGTTCTTTCTGTTTGAGTTGTTTCTGGTCAACATTTTGATGGGCTATAGTCACATATTTCACTAGCCTTTTCCTCAATGCAGTCATGTATTCAAGTATATTTTTTGCATGCTACATTAGACCCCTGTTCCCAATGCTCCTTTACCACATCTAAGGGATCCCTAGGGTTATGCCCATATAACATGATAAAGGGGGATAACCCTGTAGTAGCCTGAGGCACCTCTCTATAGGCAAACAGCAAATAGGGCAAAAACTTATCCCAGTCCCGGCCTTCCTCCTGCACATACTTCTGAAGCATACATTTCATTGTCTTGTTAAATCTTTCCACTAACCCATCAGTTTGGGGATGGTATGGGGATGTTCTAACAGCAGATACCCCTAGCAATTTGTATAGTTCTTGCAGCATGATGGAGGAAAAATTACTACCACGGTCTGTCAGGATAACCTTGGGTATTCCCATCCTGCTGAAGACTTTTGCCAGTTCTTCTGCAATACGAGGGGCAGTAACCGTCCTCATTGGTATTGCTTCTGGGTACCTGGTTGTGTAGTCACAAATGACTAAAATATACTGATTCCCCTTAGAACTTTTTAATAAGGGTCCCACCACATCCATTGCCACCCTGTCAAATGGAGTAGTTACATATGGTATAGGTTGTAGGGGCACCATATCTTTCTTCCCTCCCTTGGCAACCAATTGGCACTGGGGACAGGACCTACAATAGGCCGCAACATCCTGGTGCACCCCTGGCCAACTGAAACGAGATAGAATACGTTGTACTGTCCGGTCTCTACCTTCATGACCAGCCATGGGAATATCATGTGCCAAGTGCATTATTTGTTCCCTATATTTACTGGGTACCACTAACTGTTCAAGTTCCTCATTTGTACCAGTCTCTACAACAACTCTATACAGGATATTGTTTTTGATAATAAATCGAGATTGTCCAGGATGTCCAACCTTGTCCACCTGTAAAAATAAAGATGTTAAAGATTCATCTATTTTTGGTCCTGTACAATATCTTGTACTAGAGTCTCTGGGATATTAAGTTGACCTTAGCCTGATGATTTTCATTCCAAGTCTTTTCTCTTTGCCTAGTCTTCTTGGACTTTTGTCCTTACTGACAGTCTCAAAATAACCATTATCAAAAGGAAAGACCTCCTGTAAGTCTTGTTGTGGCCTGGGACCTAGTAACCACATTAACAGTTCCTAGAAGTCTTCTGTTGCTGCATTAAAAGGTCAAAATGAGGAAAGTCTTGCCCAACAATGACAGGTACTGGGAGTCGTGGAACAAGGCCTACCAACATGTCATGGCTTTCTGTATTTACAGTTATATTAAGACATGCTGTTGGGTATCGGTGTATGTCTCCATGTACACACCGCACAGTAGTACTTTAATCACTCTGGGGCATATTCAGTGCTAGATCAGCCCTGATCAAAGTTTGTATACTGCCTGAGTCCAGTAAACCCAAAGTCTGTTGTTCCCCAATACCCACAGAGGTCACATACCCAAAATTTGCTAGGGCAAGATGTGCTAAATCAGATCTTTTATTTGGGCAGTTCCTTACAATATGCCCTTTTCCAGAACAACCATGGCATATTATTTCTGCATATGGAACTCTCACCTCTCTCCTTCGATAGAACTGTCTCTGGTTAGTAGAAGCATTAAAGGTGGTCTTACCAGAACATTAGATGGTCCTGGATTGCCCTGGTTACCTCTGGCTTGGGTGCTTCTTGCTGCTAGGTAATCTTCAGCCAACTTAATGGTGTCTTCGGCTGTCTCGGGTTTATGTTCTTTTACCCATAATTGCACTTCACAGGTAATATCTGGATGAATTGTTCAATTATTATCAGTTCCATGATTTGGTCTACAGTTTTGGTGGTGGGTTGTAGCCATTTTCCACAATAGTCCTTCAAGCGGGCGTAGGTTTCTCTTAGGGTATCAAGCTTGCCATTTCTGAGACCGAAATCGTTGCCTGTATGTCTCCATGCTGATATTATATCTGCGAAGAATTTCTTCTTTAACTCTGTCATAATTTGAGCTATCAGCTCCACTTAGCTGGCTGTAGACTAGTTGTGCCGTCCGAGGTATGGGACAAAGCGAATCATCCATTGGTCTCTGGGCCAGTTGCAGGTTTGGGCCACCCTCTCGAAGTTGTCAAATAGGCCTCAATATCATCCACCTCTGTCAACTTAGTTAATTTAATGTCTCTAGAACAGATCTCCATCTGCCCCTGGGTCATGTCCTGAATAGCTTTTAAGGTTGCCATCCATTTTTCATCTTGTCTCCGCCTCTCTTCGCCTGTATCCTCCGGTCTTCATCCCTCTGCCTCTCGCCTTCTCTCACGCCCATCTCGTTGGCGAAACAAAGCCTATTTCAGTAGTTCACTTGGATCCTCCGTGTTGGGGTCATCTGACTTTCCTCCTTCTTTGGATTACCAGCTGCAGCTGTGGCTCCTTCTTCCATCTTTCGTTGTCTGGTAGCAGGTTCGATCCCTGGCAACAACTGGACACCAGTCTTCAATCTGACAGACCTGGTCAGATGTAATGCATTCAACTCCACTTGTTCTGGTTGTTGCATCTGCTAGGGTATTTTCAGTGCAACACCCCCTCTGGAGTACCTTCTGACACCCCAGAGGTTGGAATCCCACTGCTGACACCAGTTGTGGTAGTGTGGGTCCCAATAAACAGATCATACAACCAGAGAGGATGCATAAAAAATGCATATGTCTGCATTTATCATTTTATTCAAAAAGAAGAAAAAAATAAATACTAAATTTAATATATACAGAAAGGAAAAATAAATGGTGTTAATCCGTCACACCTCTTCAAACATCAGGAGATAATTCTTGCAAAATAAAACAATTACAGAATTCCTGAGTTCTTTCCCTTCTCTCAAACAATGTGGAAACTTGCACAGTTTCTTCTTAGAACCTTCTCTCTCCTTGGCCAGAACCTTACTGACCACCTATCTCTCTTGGTTCTCCTAGAGGAACCTTTTATAATGCCACAGGGTGACCTCATCAATGATGTGATACCTTAATTAAGATGAACAATGGCATTTTCAAGCATATATATATAAATATATATATATTAAACCAACTAGTATCATTCTAGCACTTCAAGGTTCCCCAAAAAACATTTATTTCCTCACAAGGTCCTAAAACAAAAATATAAACTTAATTATAGGGCTATGATGTCAGAGCATTAGCTTAGCTCCTCCCCTTCTGACATCACTCCTACTTGAGACCATATAAACTGCCATTTCATGAGTTGCCTGCTCTATAGAAGGACCTCTGCAACTAACATGGGCACTCAGGTAACAGTTTATTTTAGTGCAATACCTTTTATTTGTTCCAGTTTCCCTTAATTTTACAGCCACTGCTTCTTAACTTACTAGCTGAAGTTGCAGCAGACACTTGCTTCTCAACTCAGCCCTCTGCTGTTTAGAGGCTCTTTTGTTTACAAATGAAACAGCTCTTCTTGACATTTGTTTTGGGACACTGAGCTTGTTGGACTGCTTCTCCCAGTAGCCACTGAAGGTTTGCTGAGCATAGCTTTTCAATATATAAGTATTGTTTTATTTTAACAAGATGCAATTAAGTACTGACAGAAAAAGAAAAAAGGGACAGTAAAGGATAAATAGAAGATTGCCAGGTTGGCCACCCTGACAAGAAAGTATAGGATAGATATTGAAATATAATAGAGGATAGGATAGGGTGAAAAGAAATAATGGGGGGGGGGGTTATTGCATCTTGAAGTGATTGTTTATACTTCACAACAGGACCCCCTGTTACAATCTGTAAAGCAAAAAACCAAAAAAAAGAACCCCTTAATATTCAGTAGGTGTCCATTATGGTATAAAAGATAAAAATTTCCTTCTCATCCGATTTTATCCTTTAAAAATGGTACATTTTGCCATCTGCTCTGCCATATATTATGAGTTACATGTGTTTTCTCAGTTATACAAATTGTACAGAATTCATTTTCTACTGTACATAATAGCCCTCCTGGGTCTTTTTAGCGCTGTAGTATCACAAATTGATATCTAATTTGCCATAATAGGTATTTTACTGTGGTTAAGATTAGACATACAGTTCCACTCTCAGTCTGGCATGTAGTCCTAGTAAATCCTCCTACTATTTCTGCATATGATAAGGTTCCCCATAGAGGGTTTTTTCATTTGTGTGCTATGAGGGCTCAAAAGGTTTGTACATATGGACATTGTATTAAAAAGTGTTCCATAGTTTATTCAATAGCTACATGAGTCCCTCGGGCAAATGCGTTCCATTTGGCTTTTATGTTTTGCGTTTGCTTTGACATTTAATCTTCCATGGCTGCTCAGCTATAACACGTCCCACATTCTTGGGGGTGTTCTAGTGTCACAAAGAGTTTTTAGGACTTTATCATTATTATCTATGGTTATCCCTCTAAATGTACACGTAGTTGCAAAGGCTGTATCATGAATATTGGCATAAATGTGTTTCCACTGTGTCTGATAAACCTGTGATGGTGTTAAATGCCACTTCCTATTCTTTTTTTTTGTTTTGTTTTTCTTGTTTATACTCCTCTGCTCCATCTGGCCAGCACCTCCTTCGGGCCCTCAATGTCCTGTCCCATCTGTCCGCCATCCCCATGACCCACCTCACCCCAGATCGCAGCCTTGGAGGTAGCCCAGCGTAACCCTTTGCGGGTGGGTCCCCTCCTCTGAGAGGGAAGGCACCGGTAGGGAGTCGTCTAGCGCACTGCGGCATCAGCTCAGGTGCTGCAGGGGTGGGAGGCCGGGGCCCTGATGGCAGTGAGGGACTGGAGAGCTGCCATCTGGCTCATCAGAGAGCCATTTTCTGGTTTTCTCCTTTGGAGAGTGACATACCTGACATCAAGGTGAACGCCACCGGCCACTCCTCGAAATTTGAGCCCTGACACTCTGCCATGCTCCGCCTTGCCAGGGCCAGCAGGTGCTCAGCTCATATCCCCACCCTCCCCAGAAGAAGGTGAGGCTGTCTCGGACACTCCAGCCTTCTCCCCAGCCAGCTCTCCGGCGGCCAAGTCATTTCCTGAACCCGGTCGCCGCGCCGCAGCCGAAATCCAACCGCCAGCCTGGCGCGAGTTGGCTCACTTCCCTAATCTTGTCAATTACTGGTCTGAAAACATATAGGTCCTGCTCTAAAGTAGGAGATAGCCTATCCAACTTGTTCCATACTTCATAAATAGCCCTCCACCAGTTATTGGAAAAAATACTCCAGATTCCTGATTCTGATCTTTGTGGGTCTTTTATACTGTATTATGATAGAAAAGATACTGTAAACAAATACCACAGGGTTTAATAAACTGAGACCCCTTTTTGCACTTGAAGATACAAGACCTCTCGTTTGATAGGATTCAAATCGGCTTCCCCATATAATTTGGAAAACTTGGCTTAATAAGGCTGATTCCAATACTATGGGGCTAGGATACACAGCACTTAAGTAAATAAAAATCGGATACAGAAGAGTCTCTATTATCATTACTTTTTTTTTCTTTGTTTGTTGCCATGACTTCCACATTTGGACTTTTTTCCCCACAATATCTAATTTATTTTGGCAATTTAGGGCAAGATATTCAAAACTTGCGCTGGGCAAAACCATTTGTGCAGGTTTAGCACGAGATTAGCATGGGTCTGCTATATGCAAAAGGCCAAATAGCATGGGCAAACTGCATTAGCGCAGGGTAAAATCATAATGTATGCAAGGGGCAAACTGACATGAATACAGGCACAATGTTATATTCAGCAACTAGCGTCACGCTAAGTGGTTTTGCGTGACTTAGCTCAGCACTTAGCGTGGTGCACTTTACCACCCAGGAAAAGCTTGTCTTAACCCTGGGCAATCAGCTTTGCATGACACTATGGCTTTGCGCGATGTTTGTGCGGGTTTTACTCGACCCTAACAAATAAATATGACACATAGACAAAGTCAAACATAGAGGAAGCATGCTGCTAACTGATAGCATCACAATGATGCCATCATCTGCCACCAGTCCCAGTTATGCCAGGCAGTAAGTGGTGACCCTGCCACCAGTGGACAGCATGGCAGTGTGGCCATACAGCACACACCTGCGGACCACACTTCTGTGAACACCAACAGATGCCAGCACACACATGCAGCACTGTGGGCATGGAAGATGTTGAGGGGAGAGTGTATGGGTGGCCAGGCTGTGCCACAGACCAGGTGTGGCCACAAGGCTGGGACACATCAAGCAGTGCACATGGGCCAGTATTGGGAATACCCCAACACCAGTGTGCCTTTCGGATAATATATGCCCCCCCAGCCACATACCGCACAGGTGTACAACTGCCACAGCACACAAAGCCGGAAATGTACATGCCACTGTGAGCATCCCATTCCAGAGGTGCAGCATCTGTGGGTCACACAACAGCGTAACAGTAATGTCCACTGTCAGTAAACACCTGCAGGTTGGGCCCCTCACTGTGTATAGTGCAATCATCATCACTGCCCTACACACCATAAGCATTGCTGTGTCCACACACTACTGGCCCCCTTGCTACTGTAGTGTCTGCTGTGCACTGTAGCATGACCTACAGTGTAACAGTTGCATGCAACACCACCACCATCTGTGCCTATGCTGTGTTGTCCCAGTACAGCTGCAGGCAGCAGCACATGTGGAAGTAGTGTTCAAAACTGTATAATATTCCCCAAGCTTTTTGCATGGCGCTAACATATTTTAGCAGGTTTAGCGCATGAGGGCTAAACAGTTAGCCGGTGCAAATTGCATGCAAATCAGGGCATAATGAGATGCTAATCTGGATGTTTGCCCACAGACTACCTAAGTGGGATCATTTGCATGTCACTTTTGAATATGGCAAAGTTTAGCGCTGGGCAAACATGTTTGCACCGGGGCTAACAGTTTAGCCCTGCGCTAAGTCCGCACAAACGTGTTAGCGCTGTGCAAACAGTTCAGGGAATATTTTACAGTTTTACACACTGTACTTTCACATACACTGCTGCCTGCAGCTGTACTGGGTCCATGCATTTGCTGGCACACACATTGGCCACATAGTTCACCTCTACCTACCTTCACATCGCTGTGCACTGTGTTGCTGTTGTGGTTTGCACTTCCTGGTTGCCATATTCAGAGCTGTCTTATTCCAGGGCTAAGTTTGCCCTGCACTCCCAGCCCAGTTTGCCCAGCCTCATTCCCATGCTATATTCAGAAACTGTTTGCCCTGGGCTATTCCTTTTGAATATAGCTTGCTTTGTGCTCCAGGCTAAGTTTGCCTGCTAGGTAGTGTAAGTCTAGCCAGGGCAAAGTTTTGAATATCTGGCCCTTGGTGTGCTATTATCCCCTACCAAAGATAATAACCAGTAATTTAAAAGACTCTACTTTAACTGTTATTCCCCTTACTGATTCCAAATGTGGGGTTGAGGGGTTTAGGGGGTAAACAAAACGTTTTAACTTATTTATAGCTGGCCCTGTTACTGTGGAATATTGTGTAACCTGACCTAAAGTATGTATTCTTGATTCTTTATCTGGGACAAATAAACAAAGGTTGTCTGCATTCGCAGCATTTTTTACTGTTATCCTACTGTCCATTGGTGTAATACCCTTTATTAATATATCTTGTTGAATGCTTCTCAGTAAAGGATCCAAAAAAAATATGTATAACAGCAGGTTCAGAGGGCATCTCTGCTGCATCCCTCTTTTCTTGGTATATACGAGCCTAGATTCCCATTCACCAATGGAATACTAGTAGCTACCCCATATAACATGGTGATCCAATAACAAAAAAGTGGAGGTATACCCATAAGCTAATAACGTCTTTTCTATAAATTTGTGTGGCGCCCTGTCAAATGCCTTTTTTTGATCTGAGGATATGAGGTACCCGACAAGTTTAATCCTCTTTCCCTCACTCCACTAATTCTCTGTATAACAATAAGGTGTCATGTATGGATCTTCCAGGAACTGAGCAAGACTGAGTAATAGAAATAAGATAAGGGGCCACTTTTAACAATCTTTTAACTAAAATTTTCATTAACATTTTAAATCAGTATTTAATAAACATAACGGCCTCCAATTATCAAGATATCTTCTGTCTTGGTTTCTATATAGTTTTTGTTGTCATCTCCCAAATTCAAGAAGACGAACTTGTGAGGCGCTTTTGTCACACAATCCACAGACAATCTTCTCTTTATGTTTCCAAACTTCTGTTTATTATTTTTAAAACGTGGCAATCCTCAACATTTCACCAAGTATCTTGGCTTTATCAAGAGATGCCGTTATAAAATACATAAATAAACACATTTTAAAAAGGACTGTTGTATCATGACTTGTGTTTTCAAAATTCTTTTTATAAGTATATAGAAATATATTTAATCATCTCCACTGATGCCACTTACTTTATTAGCTTTGTTAAACCCTTCAATATTAATCATACCATTTGCATGAATTTCTGATCCTAAACAGAGGAAAGCCAAAATAAATTTTATATCTTTATAATTATTGGACTACTTATATAATCAAACACCATCACATTATTAAATCCCCAATATCATTGCAAAACACCTCTATACATATCATTCCACATAAATTCATAATTTGTACCTGTTCAATCTCAATTATTGCTTTAACCATAGGGTAAGTCCTTTTATACAATGTCAGATGTTTGTGTCTTCATATTCCTTTTTTGACTAAAAAACAAAGAGCAATGACAAGCATTTCAATCCCCTTATTTTTTGGTCTCTAATATACTTTCTCATGAAACTTATGTCTCACAAATGTTATGTATTTTTCATTTATCTTTTATGTTCCTTTAAAGGTTGTCTCAACTCATTTATACCTGTTTGTTTGTAAAATATTGTGACCCCCCTATTTTTTATATAATGATGCTCAAGTTTAGTCATTCCACTCTGTATTAGTTTAGTCTGCTTCTATCAAAACCGGAGCGTAAATTACATTTATTCATCCTTTTTTATGCTTCACAATTACATCTATTGCACCTTGTGCTTTCATTTTTCAAACCCTCTAATTCTATCTCAAATCCTTCAGCCTGTATCATAGCGGCTACTTAAAATCACTCACTTGTCTTTTTTCATTTTAAAAATTACACCTACCGCATCTCGTGCTGTTATTCTTCTCTTATTGTCAAACCATATACTTTTTCTTCTCCATCCATTATAGTGCCCTCATTCAGCACGCTACGTTCTTTGAAAATTTCAACCTGCTGTTTTCCATCATTTATATGCTTTTGGTGATGTCAGCTGTATCCTTTAAAGTGAAACCTCTCATTCTTATATTAACTCTTTCTCCTCGCATCTCTCCAGTTAATATAGGTAAAACCGAAACAGTAAACCAAATACATTCAATGTAGCCCCAGTTTCTATGTTAAATTAATCCCCATAATATTTCCACTGCAGACTTTTAAACTGCAATGGACGGAGAAGAAAAAGTATATGGTTTGGCAATAAGAGAAGAATAACAGCACGAGATGCGGTAGGTGTAATTTTTAAAATGAAAAAAGACGAGTGAGTGATTTTAAGTAGCCGCTATGATACAGGCTGAAGGATTTGAGATAGAATTAGAGGGTTGGAAAAATGAAAGCACAAGATGCAATAGATATAATTGTGAAGCATAAAAAAGGATGAGTAAATGTAATTTACACTCCGGTTTTGATTTTTTAGTCAAAAAAGGAATATGAAGACACAAACATCTGACATTGTATAAAAGGACTTACCCTATGGTTAAAGCAATAATTGAGATTGAACAGGTACAAATTATGAATTTATGTGGAATGATATGTATAGAGGGTGTTTTTGCAATGATATTGGGGATTTAATAATGTGATGGTGTTTTGATTATATAAGTAGTCCAATAATTATAAAGATATAAGAATTTATTTTGGCTTTCCTCTGTTTAGGATCAGAAATTCATGCAAATGGTATGATTAATATTGAAGGGTTTAACAAAGCTAATGAAGTAAGTGGCATCAGTGGAGATGATTAAATATATTTCTATATACTTATAAAAAAGAATTTTGAGAAACACAAGTCATGATACAGACAGTCCTTTTTTAAAAATGTGTTTATTTATGTATTTTTATAAGGGATCTCTTGATAAAGCCAAGATACTTGGTGAAACGTTGAGGATTGCCACGTTTTAAAAATAATAAACAGAAGTTTGGAAACATAAAGAGAAGATTGTCTGTGGATTTGTGTGTGACAAAAGCGCCCTCACAAGTTCGTCTTCTTGAATTTGGGAGAAGACAACAACAACAGTATATACACATCGGAGAGGCAGCTATCCAATATTGAATATTGAATACGGACATTTATCCATTACCTGTGGGACTGCTTTGTTTGTTTGGTTTCTATATAGAAAGATTTGTATAGCTATACATAAATGAAAGTTTATGGTTTTAGATGTTAGTATCCAATTAAAGACTACCCATAAAATTTCCACTAATTCTGTAGATAATTTTTCATAAAATTCCGATGTGAAACCATCAATTCCTGGGGCTGTACCATTTTTTAATTGCTTAATATCCTGTTGAATTTCATATTTTGTTATTGGTTGGGTTAAACTAGGTATGTCTATATCAGGTATTGTTGGTTTTGTATTTTGTTCAAATAATCCTGCATATTTTGTTCATTTAAAGCTGGTTCTGTATACATCTCTGTAAATATGTTGCAACTTCTTGCAAAATCTCTGAGGAGTCAAAACCTCCTTCCCTTCCTTTCTGAACATGAAATTCATTACTCTAGCTTCAGATCTTTTGCACAATCCATAAAATATCCCCAGCTACTAATTTCCCTGAGTACATATTTTATGTTCTAGTATCATTGTAGCTGCCTTGGAGTACTGTAATTGTTCCATATCCTTTTTTATGTTATTGATTTGTACAGTCAGAGTACTTCTGTTTGTATTAACAACTGTGTATAACTGTCTTAGTTGATTTCGTAGTGTAAGATATTTTTTATAACTAGTTGTACTGTGCTGTGAAGCCTAATGAATTATATTAATTTTTAATTCTTGTTTTGTATCTCTCCACTATATACTAACATCCTCCATCAGACCTGCTAGGGTCATACGGGCTTGCAGGAGTTCTTGAATTTGGGCTACTATATTTGAATTTTCTAGTAGATTATTGCTGAATTTCCAATAACTCCTCCCAAAGTGCATTCCCTTTTGTAACGCAATTTTTCCCACTACTATAGCGTGATCAGAAGTTTCTATAGGATCTACATGTGTTTCCTGTATATGAAGTTTTTGATACAAACAAAAAATTAATTCATGTAGATAAGGACCCTTTGAAAAATGTTTTCCCTCCTTGTGCATTTTTTGTCCTGTAAATATCTTTCATAACTATTTCCTGGATTATATTTTTTAAACAAGTGGTATCACAAAAGGTTTCATTGGTCCTAGCTCCTCTATCTTGTTTTTCTACAACGCAATTAAAATCACCCCCCAAACAACATGTTTTTTGGTACAGAGATAGGGCTGCACTTTTTTAAACAGATTTACCCTTTCCTTTTTTGTGGAGGGAGCATAAATATTTATTGCTGTCCACTGAGTTTTTTTGTATGGTAAAATCTACCACAAGTGCTCTTCCTTCTTGTAATCCCAACAGTCTTGTAACTGTAAAATTATCCCCTCGAAATAGCAATCCAACACCATCACATGTATCTGTACCAAATGAAAATAAGATGGGCCCCAAATCCAAAAACGTTTGGCTAATTGTACTAGAGGCGCTGTATTTAAACATGTATCTTGAAGAAAACATATATCAAAATCATAGTCTTTCAAAGTTGTTAAGGTGACCATTCTCCTTGTAGAGTTTTTAATGATGTTTGTATTTAGGGTAGCTATTTTCAGTGTTAAATTAGTAGTCATAAGAAGTGTTTTGAAGAAAAAAAAAACTTCACTCACACAGAGGGTTTATTAAAAACCATAAGGGAAACATATATATGCCAGACATTTACAATGAACTTTACTAGCTTTCCCTATTCTGGTGCTTCTCCTAGTCCGTCACTCTAGGAAATGCTTTCTTCTTTGGATGCTCAGAAACTTTAGACTCTCCTCTGAGTCACTTGATGCTTTAGGCTGTGAAGAGGATTCAGAGTCTTCCCTGGCTCGAGTCTTGTGTTTCTATATGTAACACATCATATTTATTTATTTCTAAATGGAATAGCCGAGGGGATGAAGCTAGTTTTGATTTGGGCCTTTGTTTGTTTAAGGGTCTTTTTTTGACACTACTGTGGTTTCTGGGGTAACATCATATTCTGTTGAAGAGTTTCCTCTGCTCATCCTCCAGCACTATAGCCTGTCCCCTCATGGGGGTGATGTAGGCCGGGAATCCATTGGGGAGTTTGCACTGTATCTAGTGTTTTTAAAACATTCTCTGGATCCGGAGTCATAGCAGTACTTTGAGATGTTTGTTCATGAGGCACTTGTGAATTCTCCTGACTGCTTCTAGCAACACTCTGAGCTTCTGTGTCCTGAGCTCGTTGTGTTGTCTTGTGTGCTGCTATGTCTTTTTCTGGGCTGTCATAATAATATATCTTGGTCTGGGTGGTCCGTTCTGTTTTGAGTCGCCCATGAACAAGAATGATAAGTATGACCAGTTTCCCCACATAAATTGCAAGTTGGCTCATTTTGACACTCCATACTTGTATGCCCAAAGGAAAAACATTGATTACATTTAATTCTGTTACAGACTGAACTTAGATGTAACAAGGAACCACATTTAAAACATGTCTTTAGTTGTCCCCCATAAAAACAATGCCCCCTTTCTCTACCCAAAATAAACTGCTAGGTAAGTGTACAGGTCCTAAATCATTATTTCGTGGTCTGACTTTGTATTTCCACCCCCCCCGTCCATAAATGTTCTTCATCAAATATAGGCTGAGGCTGTTCCAGTATTTCACACCATTGTTGTAATCAATGGGATATATTGTGTACTGAGACATTTTCATTACTAAACAGAATTGTGACAAATTTTATAGAGGGTTTGGTAAGGGGTATAGCCCTAAATGGCATCCAGAGTGTAGAAAACTGTAATTTATTATATTTTGTCCAAAACCTATCTAACCCCTGAGGGGTTTTAAAACTAATGTCATATAATGTGTCTCTGGACACATGAATCAGTGCATAAATCTCATTTGTAAAAAACATGGATTCCTTAATCAGCTTCTTCCTACATACAATCTGTCCAGTGCAAATTTAAACCTCCTTGATACTGCAGTCTTACAGCGTTCTTACATTGCAGTGGTGGGGTTTGGTTAAAAAAATGATCTTTCTTCTGAAATTCTTCCCATTTATGTTTTGCTTGTTCATTGGGAGGGGCCCAAAAAAAGGCCTGGCATCCTCCATGGCTTCCATTTGTTCACCCCATGACGCTGGTCTGTTACTCGGCCACTCATCTCCCGTGTCACTGCTTTCAGTCAAAATTGTATTTTGAGTTCTTTCAAGATCTAGCTGATCTACTTGCATATCTTCTGTATGCAAATCTAAATCTGAGTCAGTTACACATGCAGGTTTCTGTATATAAATGTCCCCAGTTTCCATATTTGTACTGCTACCTGGTATAGGACTGTGTGTTTTATCCAGAATCCACTGCCTTGAAACATTTTGTTTCCATCCTGCCTCTCTCAGTGTTTTTTTCTAAAGTTTCTGGCATATTAATTTGTACTTAATTAAATTTAAACTAGGAGTGGGGGGTGGCAGTTGGGAAGAGATATGCAGAGACCACAGGTTGGGAAATCATATGAGCTTACCCCCATAACAGTGACAAAGGACAAATGGCAAGTACTATTGGTGATGCTAGGAAAGGAGGGCAGGGTGGGAGGAGGGGGAAGAGTGGAAGGTGGTTACCCTTAATGCTAGGAGCCTTGGGAGGAAAACTGCAGAGTTGCAGGTTCTCATGGCAGAGGGAGAGGTGGACATTGCAGCCATCACAGAAACATGGGCCACCCAATATAATGACTGGGACCTGTCTGTACCAGGGTACAGGTTATTTCATAGGGACAGGGTGATTGGGAAAGGGGTGGCACTATATGTGAAGGAAGGACTGAAATGTGTAAGGGAGGAAGGGGAGGAGGGTAGTACAGAGTCACTTTGGATGCAAATCCAGGATTCCAAGAATAGGAGTCTTAGAATGGGAGTGGTGTACAGGCCACCATCTCAGATGGAGGAGTTAGACAGGGAACTAGCGGGACAGATCAGGAGGACCTGCGAGAAGGGTAGTGTGGTGATTGTGGGGGACTTCAACATGCCAGGAGTGGACTGGAGCACCCCAACAACCAGGAACAGAAGGGAGCAGGTACTGCTGGATGCCTTCCAGGACAGCTTCCTGCTGCAAATGGTCAGTGAACCAACCAGGTTAGGGAATACCCTTGACCTTGTGCTGGCAAATGGGGACTTTGTGAGAGAACTTACAGTGGAGGAACCGCTGTCAGGGAGTGACCACCACTCAGTATGGCTCACATTGGATATGGGCAAGGAAGGAGTGGAATCTGGCACAAGAGTGCTGGACTTCAGGAGGGCTGACTTTGGGAGGATGGGGGAAGTGGTAAAAGGGTACCTGGCCAGAATTCAATCTAGTATGGATACTAACCAGAGATGGGAGCTCATAAAGTTGGGGATAGTGGAGGCAACAAAACCTGCTGCAAAGCCCAGAGCAAGAAGGCTAGGCTAAGAAACCGAGCTGGTTGAGCAAGGAGGTCATGGAAAAGGTAAGGAGGAAAAGAGCTGCCTTAGGAAATACAAGAAAACAGGAGGGGGGAGGACAGAGAGGAGTACTTGACAGAATGAAGGAGGTGACAGGGCAGTAAGGGGAGCCAAAGCATCTACGGAACTCAGGCTGGCACAAGGCATTAAGAAGGGGGAGAAGGACTTCTTAAGTACATCAGGAGAAAAGGAGCTGTAAGGACCACATAGTAAGGATTAGGAAGGAGGGGTTGGTGGAAGCAGGGTATATAAGGCGGAAGCACTAAATGAGTACTTCTGCTCAGTATTTACTAAAAGAGAAGAGGGGTGACACCCAAGATGGGAGAAATGGCAGACACGGGGGGAAGTGGTGACAGATGGGGAAATCATGGAGGGCAGAGTTCGTTGAGGGTTTGAAGGCACTGAGGGTGGACAAGGCACCAGGCCCAGATGGCATCCACCCCAGGGTACCTCTGAAGGAGTTAGCAGGCAGTCCTTGCAGGACCTTGGCAGAGACCTATTTAATGCCTCACTACATTCGGGGTGTGTACCTCAGGACTGGAGGATGGTTATGTGGTGCCCCTCCACAAGAGTGGCCCCAAGGATGAACTGGGAAACTACAGACCAGTGAGCCTCACATCCATCGTGGGTAAGCTAATGGAGACTATCTTGAAGGAGAGGCTGGTGGCCCTCTTAGAGGCCAAAGGACTACAGGACAGCAGACAGCATGGCTTCATATGGGCCAATCCTGCCAAACCAACCTGGTTGAGTTCTATGACTGGGTAACTAGGCAACTGGACAGGGACATGCAGTGGATGTCCTGTATCTGGACTTCAGTAAGGCATTCGACTCAGTGCCACATGGAAGGCTGGGAAGGAAGTTAGTAGGCACAGGGGCAGGTGCAATGCTGGTGAGATGGGTAGGAAACTGGCTGCAGGGAAGGCAACAGAGGGTGGTGGTGGTGGGGAGCTCAGACACCCAAGGGCAGTGACGAGCGGTGTCCCACAGGGCTCGGTGTTGGGACCAGTGTTGTTTGGGATATTCATTGCAGACATACATGGGACATCAAGAGCAAGATCAGTCTGTTTGCTGATGATACCAAGGTTGGCGCGGTGGTGGATGACCTAGGGGATGGTAGGTTGCAGGATGATCTGGCAAGCTTGAAACCTGGTCAGACACCTGGCAACTGGCTTTACTGCCAAAAAGTGCAAGGTGATGCATTTTGGGATGAAGAACCCAAGGAGGACTTACCAGCTAGGGGAGTGCAGCTAGCCCAGACAGAGGAGGAGAAGGATCTGGTGTGCTCATCACAGGGTCAATGAACAACTCGGCACAGTGTAGGAAGGTAGCTGCAAAGGCCAACAAAATGTTGGGTTGTATTGCAAGGGGTATATCCTCGAGGAGGGAGGAGGTGATTCTGCCACTGTATAGGTCATTAGTTAGACACACCTGGAGTACTGCATGCAGTTCTGGCATCCGTATCTGAAGAGGGACATAAGTTACTGGAGGGAGGAAGGTGAGGGCTAAAGATGATCAAGGGGCTGGGGGACTTATCATATGAGAGGAGGTTGAAGGAGTTGAACATGTACTCACTGGAGGAGAGGAGAGACAGGGGGACATGATTGAAACCTTAAATACATGAAAGGAATAAACAAGACAGGTACAGAGGGCTGTTCAAAGTAAGGGAGGGGAGGGCCACCAGGGGCCATGATATGAGACTAGAGCGAGGAAGGTTCAGGAGGGAGATGAGGAGACACTTTTTTACAGAGAGGGTGGTGGCTGGGTGGAATGCGTTACCTGCAGAAGTGGTATGCAGTAGAACAGTGGACTGCTTCAAACGAGGATGGGACAGGACAAGGGGGAGGGTTAATGAAGGGGAAGGGTGGAAGGGAGGGGCAGCTGCAGAATAAGGGGTGCTAGCTGCACATTCGAGCAGACTTGATAGACCTCTAGGCCTTTATCTGCTGGCAAATTTCGTATGTTCGTATGTTCGTACTTCACTTTCCGTCTATCTGCCTTGTCTTAAACCCAAAGTCTGAACAGTCTTAACATTTCCATTTTGCATACTTACATGCCATGGCATTTCATTTCTCTCTTGGCTTAATTCCAGGTTTAAAACTTCAGATGCTTTGCTGACATTTTCATGAAAGGTTTCTGGTATTTCTCCAGGCGCTGAGTCATCAGGTGGCGGCTTTTGCTCTGATGTTATTGCGCCACAGGTTTCTGGCCTTTTAACCACTTGTAAAGGAATTTGCAAGGCAGTTTCAAACGCTGCAGCCTGGGTAACATCTCATTCATTATTATTTGCCACTAGTTCACTGTTTATTGTCTTTTGTGTGCCTTTCATACTGTTGTTACCTGTTCCTTCCCGATTGTCAGACCCATCAGCTTGTGCATCCATTGTTTGAGTAGCTTCACTTACAATTGCCAAAACTAAGGCTCTATCTTACTAACATACTAACATACTAATTGCCAGCAGATTAGGCCTTATGGTCTATCGAGTCTGCTCGAACCTCAGATCCCTAGTTGGGTGCCGAGGCCCTCCCTCCCCCTCCTTGTGTTCCAGAAACCCCTATCATCCATCCCCAACCCCCTGGGCCAGGCCATCATCTGATACATTCACTTTCTGTGTCTGTCCCACCCTCTCTTGAAGCCATCCACTGTGGATCTCTGAACCAGCTCGCCAGGCAGTGCATTCCAAGGGTCCACCACCCTCTCAGTGAAAAACCTCCTCCTCTTTTCCCCCATCACCCTTCCACCTTCCAACTTCAAACCATGCCCTCTGGTGATACCTCCTGCTTTAGTCTAAAGATCCCCTCCATGTTTACCCTATTTATTCCCTTGAGGTACTTGAAGACCTCAACCATGTCCCCCCTGTCTCTTCTCTTCTCCAATGAAAACAGGCAGAGCTCCTCGAGTCTGTCCTCATACGTCAAATCCCCTAGTCCTTGTATCATTTTAGTTGCCCTCCTCTGTACCCTCTCCAGGAGCTGTATGTCCCTCTTCAAGTGTGGTCTCCAGTACTGTACACAGTACTCAAGGTGTGGTCTAATGAGTCCATTGTACAACGGCAGAATCACTTCCCTGCTCCTAGAGGTGATCCCCCTTATGATGCATCCAAACATCCTGTTTGCCTTGCTAGCCGCTCTCCTGCACTGCTCAGAGTTATTCATACATGCATCCACCATGAACACTAGGTCTTTTTCCCCTGTTGAGGCCTCTAGTGCCTCCTGCCAGGGTGCACATGTGTTTAGGGTTTCCTGCCCAAGATGTAACACCTTGCACTTGGTGATATTGAAATTTAATTTCCATGTGAGCCCAGCTTTCCAGGGTGTCTAGGTCCCTTGCAGAGGCCAACCTCCCTCTTCCCCTCAACTACTGCTCCCATCTTGGAGTCATCAGCAAGAGACTAATTTCACATCCTATACCCTCCCTGATGTCCCGTCATTATACATTAAACAGGATGGGACCCAGGACTGAGCCCTGCAGTACCCACTACCAACCTCTGGGTTCGAGAGCTCCCCACCGACCACTACTCTCTGGGTACGTCCAGCTAGCCAGTTTTCAGTCCATCTGACCATCAAAGGGCCTACTTCCAACCCCGTCAGTTTCTCCACCAGACCATTGTGGGGGACAGAGTCGAACGCCTTGCTGAAGTCCAAGAATAATACATCCACAGGCTTTCCCCTGTCCAGTTCTGAAGTTACCCATTCGTAGAACTCCACAAGATTCTTCTCTCAACAGTTGTTTTAACCATTTTTCCTTTGTAATCTCTGCTGTCTCTCTCTGGGGCATATTTTTGGAGGTTACCAACATTTCTTCTGAAGTTTCAATCTCCTTAGCTGGACCTGCAGGGAGGGAGATCTAGTCTCCTGCAGGTTCACCAGCATTCTGAATGCTCTCCTGAGTCGAGGCCATAGATTCAGTAGCTCCCCCTACCAAAGAGTAGGGAAATTGCCCCGGTGTCCTGGTCAAATTTCCCCCATTCACTAAAAATACCACCAACTGCTTAATCTGGTTCAAGGTCAGTCAGCATTCATCTGTGTGGGGGTAACTGGGGAGGGGCAGCTGCAGAAAGTGCTAGCTGCACACTCGAGCAGACTTGATAGACCATATGATCTGTTTCTGCTGGCAAGTAGTAAGTACTAGGACTAGTGGCTTAACATATTATCAGATCCCTGCCTTTAAATTTCAAATCAGCAGGAAGGCTTTTACATGGTATGCACCTACTCTGTTAAATGAATACATTAAACTGGTACTTAATGCTAATAGTGTTTTACATTTTAAGCATATGTTGCACAACTGTTGTATGATGAAAATTTGTGTAAGTGTAATTAATTGTATTGTTAACATTGTGTATGTGATGTATTGCATGTCAGACGTGACTGAAAAAGGGCTGTGCCCAGACCACATCCTGTTAAAAAAGTAAGTAAGTAAGGTCACACCTTGGAGCTATACCGCGGTCAGTGCCAGGACCTGATGGAAACATTTTCCAGCAGTCCACCAGGCCGCCATGACAACATCGCATATAATGTCCATATAAGGCATGGGCTGCTCCTCTCTCATCAGTTCCCCTGACAGAGATTATGCTTGGGGACTTATAAACTAGGGAACCAAGAGAGTAATACAGTACCCTACCCACACTAGGTGAAAGAGGCGTGAAGCCACAGATATGGAAAATGCAGCATAACAAAGAAAGATGTAAGGGGGATAGAGGGTGGGTCGGCATGACCTGATGAAAGATTCTCTTGAGGATCTACTGTTATGGTGAGTACATAACTGTTCTACCTTCTTTGAGGATATCTCTTTCATCAGATCACACCTCTGGAATGAGTCCTTAGCAGTACCTGAAAACCCATCAGGGTGGAAAGAGGAGACATGAGAAGATGCCCTGTGGTAGGCTCCAGTCTTGAAAGGGCCCGCACTTGGATCCTCCTGCTGTACAATAGTCAGACTGTGAAATCTGAAGGGTTAAGATAAGTTGGCATATGACAACCACAGTCAAGGCAAACAAGGAAACTGGCCTGTAAGCCTAGTAGAAGTGTGACTGACCCCTTAAAGGAGGGACACTCTAGAATCTGGACATACTCTATTGTATATCCTATTATACAGGAAACACATAGAGCCAACCTGAAAGGTACCTCAGAAGGTCTCCTAATAGTCTGCTTTCCATATGCTCAGTAGAACATCCCCCTCTCTCTCTGTTTTTTTTTTTTGTGATTTGCTGCCTTGCAAAACATAAAGACAAACTAGACACGGGTGTTGTACAATTCCTGGACAAAAAAAGAAATCAGGTAGAGAAAAGTGATGCTTCCCTTGGAGTGGCATGCACTGAGGGAATAAAGTGAGGAGAATGATTCATACAGGGGTCTTCTCACATAAAAGAAAAAGGCAACCCTTATACAAAGTACCGATTTGTCTCGCTATCCATGGTAATAGTGATTGCTAAGGCAGAATTAGGAAACAAACAAAAAAGAACCCCAAGGTAGTACTCTAAATCTTGCTTGGACCTGGAGGGGGAGAGTTACAAAGTCTCACTCAAAAAAGGGGCAGTAACTTAGTGTAACTGCAACAAAAACATGTGATTCAGCTCATGCTTGAAGAGCTAGTGATTCACTTCAGGTACCAGAACCTTTAGGTACACTTACTGAGAGAAGGTCAAAAGGGAAGATGACCTAAAAATAGGCCCCTAAAACTGCTACGTCTCATGTGCTGGATCAATATTGGGTTCAGTTCAGTATTGAGTCCAGTCCTTTTTAATGTCTTCATCAGTGGCATTGCAGAGGGACTGGAAGGAAAAGTATGCCTTTTTGCAGATGACAAAGATCTGCAACAGGGTTGATACACGAGGAGGCGTGGAAAGGATGAAAAGGGACTTGGCAAGGTTGGAGGAATGGTCAGACGTATGGCAGCTAGGATTCAATGCAAAAAAGTGCAAAATAATGCACCTGGGAAACAAGAACCCGGGAAGAATACACAATGGGTGGGGAGGTAGTAACAACAACAAAACAGGAAAGGGACCTGGGGGTAATCATATCAGATGACCTTAAGGTTAGCAAGCAATGTGAGAAGGCAGTAGGGAGGGCCGGGGTATACTGGGATGTATAGGAGAGGCATCAGCAGCAGAAAACAGGAAGTTGTTATCCCTCTGTACAGACAGTTGGTGAGACCCCATCTGGAATACTGTGTCCAGTTCTGGAGACCCCATCTCCAAAGGACATAGACAGGATAGAGGCAGTCCAGAGGAGGGCAACTAAAATGGTGCAGGGTCTGCAAGAGAAGCCGTGATGAGGAGAGACTAAAGGAGCTTAATATGTATACCCTTGAGGAAAGAAGGGAGGGGGACATGATAGAAACTTTCAAGTACCTCAAGGAATCAACAAAGTCCAAGAGGGTAGCATCTTTCAGAAAAAGAGACTTGCAAGAACAAGGGACACAATTTAAAGATAGAAGGAGGCAGTTCAGGGCAATGTGAGGAAGTATTATTTCACAGAGAGGGTAGTGGATGCATGCAACAGCCTTCCTGAGGAAGTTGTGGGGTCTAAAACTGTGGGAGAATTCAAGAATGCATGGGACAGACATAAGGCAATTCTTGTAGGGGGCAGGAAGATATAGGCTGTTGGTTAACTAGGATCTGTGGCCTATCCTGTTGGTAGGGAAATGGGCAGACTAGATGGGCCTAGCGGTCCTTATCTGCCGTCAAAGTCTATGTTTCTATGTTTCTATGTTAATACTGTACTGCTAGTGTAAGAAGCCAAGCAGTAGTTGAAAGTCATGTAACCTGCTTGACTGATGAATCTCTGACAAAGACGCCAGGTCCTGATGCTATAATATGCTCAACATGTCCTCTTTACAGATCCCTGTATCAAGGGGAAGCCTCAATTATATCTTTATGAGGGGGAAGGGAAACAGAAGGGTGAACTTGAAGCTCTGAGTGGGTCCATCAAAGTGGTGCCTGTTGGTCCAAGGCTGGTCTTTTATTTATTTAAAATGTGATAACCGGGAAAGCCACACTGAGTCAAGGCTCATTTCCAGGTGCGACCTGGAGGAATGATCGGGGAGGATAAACAAAAATTGCAGGCAAGCAACAAAAACAGGCAGTTCAAGACAAAAATCTGAGTAAAGCAGACATCATTTACATGTAAAACAAAAATCAACGATACATGAAGATTACAATAATATCAAACTGATAGAAAATGAGTCTGGAAGAAATAGAGTAAATGCCATAGCTATTGGAGACTAGGGCTAAAATATAGGAGATCTAAATGAGTTTGGAGGACAAAGTGGGAGAAAGTAGTCAAAAGGAGGCATAGGCAGAGGGTTTCAGTCAACTAGGAGGAGAGAGGCAGGGTAGAGGAAGGCACGAGCAGTCAGAGTGAGGGAGGAGTTGTAGGGAGGACTTTAGGGAAGTGAGCGTGGGGGAGTGACGGGCTTCCCTGGGAAGCTGATTCCAAAGGGCAGGGAGGCAATAGGAAAAAGCAGACATCCCGGCCCCCGAGTGGAGTTGGGGGAGGGAGAAAGAATGAGTATCCCTGGAGCAAAGGGAGTAGGTAGAAAGGTGAGCAGGCGATAAGCGGGACGAGAGATTGAAGGGGAGGGTCCCAAACCAGTATTTGGCAGTAAGGGAGATGCTGTGGACTAGGCACCTGTGGGAAAAATGCACAATGGAAAGAGCAGAGTAGAGGAGACAGTGGTGAGTGAGGGAAGGTGAGGAGGTTGCAAAGTGACAGAAAGAGTTTAGGAGAGTGTCAAGTTTAGAGAGGGAAGTCGCAGGGGCAGAGGCATAAACAATGTCAGCACAACCAAAGACGGGTAAGATTGTTTTAGTGACAAGATCATGACGAGTAGGTAATGGGAGACAGTGTTTGTGCCAGTAGAGGATGCCGAGTTTTGGTCGGAGTTTGGTGCAGACGTTCAATATGGGAGGAGAAGTCTTGGTTACTGTCCAGCCAGACTCCTGAACATTTGAACATGTGGGCCACCTCTAGGGGGAAGCCATTTTAACTGGTTTGCCTGGAACCAGCATTGTACTTTTCCAAAGTCATGCTGGAGGGGGTAACAGCATCACTTGGGGTGGAGCCAGAAGAGAAAATCACAGTGTCATCCACATACAAATGTATGCTAGACACAGAGTAGATGGAGGGGAGGTCATTAATAAAGACTGAAAAAAGGATGGAACTGAGAATAGAGCCTTGGAGTATGCCTGTGAGGGTAGGGAGGGGGGAGGATAGGGCATTGTCGACTAGGACTGATTGTTGTCTGTTCAGGTAGGAGCTGAACCAGTTGACTGTAGTATGACACATCCTGAGAGATTGGAGTTTGAGGAGCAGTAGGCAGTGGAAACAGAATCAAATGCCTCACCAGGTCTATAAAATGGCAGCAGTAATTGGCCTTGATCCATCGCGGATTGTATTGAGTCGGAGACCCAGCTCAGGGAGGTGATAATGAAATGTTGTTTTCTGAAACCCGAGTGAAATCAGTAGAGAGTGCCAGACATTGTGAGATGGTCCAAGACCCTGGAGTAAACCAGAGACTCTTGCAGTTTGGTAAGAAAGGGCAGGAGAGAGAGATGAGCCTGTAGTTGGTGTGGGGAGCTGGACCCCCTTTTATAGAGTGGAATCACTTTAGCCAATTTCCAGGCCTGGGGGACAGTACCAGTAGAAATGGAAAGATTTAGCAGGTGGGCTAGGGGGTAGGCAATGGCTGGGGCTGAGATGCAGAGGAGCTTTGGGTGAAAATTGTCTGTGTTAGATTCTGCTGGATTTAGGAACATTATTGCTTTGTAAACCTCAGTGGGTGAGATGGAAGGGAGAAAATAGCCAGTACAAGGAGGAGCGGGAGGGAGACCAGTAGGGGAGGCAGTAGGGTTATCAGGCAGGGCACAGGTGGTGAAAAATTTGTTAAAGGTCTTGGCTATGGTGAAAGAGTTGGAGATAGCTGAGCCATCTAGTTTAAGGACTAGTGGGTCAAGAGAAGCCGGGGTCGAGGAGGAAATGGATAATGTTCCAGAAACTTGTGGGGAGCCAGAGTTAGCCTGGAGTTGGGACTTAAATAAACAGATTTAGCCTGACCAATAGCCTTTGTGCATGCTTTTGGTGGGCTTTATACAGACGGAGGAGTGCAGAGGACATGGAAGATTTAAATTGTGCCCAATATTTGTCATAGACTTTGCAGGGGATAGGAAGTCTGATGTGATCCATGGGTGGTGGAGACATTTAACTCTGGCCCTCTTCAGGGGCATAGGTATTCAGATCCATGTTACAGTGTCTGTGAAAATGCTAAGTACCGAATCAACTTCAGGGCGGAGAGCACTGGGGACCAGCCAACATGGGTTAGGTCTTGGAGGACACAGTATGTTACTTTATAACTTGGGCACACACCATGACATATGATGTGGACACCACAATTAGGTTTCAAAAGCTTTATTAGCTAACATGGCATAGAAGATTTAAAGCACCCACCTGACATGTTTCTGGTCACCACTGGACCCTTTCTCAAAGGCTGGAGCTAGATTGTAAAAACACTTAATTTATAGTCATTAACAAATGATGTCATCATTACACATTTTAAAATACACCAATCACATCACATCGTGAATGAATACATACACAGAATAAAACTGAATCACTATAAGAGCAGTACATGAACAGACATACATCTCAAACTACATTAAAAAACAGGAAGCCTATTATTCAAAACATATTTCATAACAAACCCTTTACGAATGGGGGGGATTTAACATCATATAAAGGGAATTATTGTCCCATATATCAAACCCCAGTATGGCATAATTCAAACTGCTTAAAAATACTTAAAAGTAAATAAATAAGTATTGTTTAAAATCAAACTAGAAAAACAGAGAAAAGAGAAAAGGTGGGACGAGGGGGGGATGTGAGATCCAAGGTATCATATCGGATGAACTTCTCCCAAACCTAACATCTCCTTTCTTACAAATAAGGTTTTATTTGAAAACTACAGTTTAAACCTGGAATCTTGTTGGCTTTGAGCTGGAGAATCCAAAATGTCTCACATTTTTGCACCAGATTATTAAAACAATTATTCATTTATTTTAAGTATTTTTAAGCTGTTTGAATTACGCCATGCTGGAGTTCGATATATGTGGCAATAATTCCCTTTATATGATGTTAAATTCCCCCTCCTCCTACCATTCTTACTGGGTTTATTATGAAATATGTTTTGAATAACAGGCTTCCTGTTTTTTAATGTAGTTTAAGATGTATGTCTATTTGTGTACTGCTCTCATATCGATTCAGTTTTATTCTGTGTATGTATTCAATCATTCAGGATTGACTGGTGTATTTTAAAATGTGTGATGATGATGTCATTCGTTAATAACTACAAATTGTTTTTACAATCTAGCCCCAGCCTTTGAGAAATGGTCCAGTGGCGACCAGAAATGTGTCAAGTGGGCATTTTAAATCAGTTACGCCATGTTAGCTAATAAAGCTTTTGAAACCTAATTGCGGTGTCAGCGCCATATGTGGTGGTGTGTGCTCAAGTTATAAAGTAATATACCATGTGTTTTTTACTTGTGGTACCACAGGCTTGTGCGAACTCTCCTGTGTTACACGGCCTTGGAGTACAGTATGTGTCAAGGGGTAATGAGAGAGTGGTACCAAATATATTTGGGGGTTGAGAGAGGGACAGCAACTTTTATGACGCAGTAGGTGATGCAGTGATCACTGAGTGCATCTGGAAGGACACCAGTAGCAGTGATCCTGTAGGGATGTGAGGAGAGCACCCAATCAAGGAGGGAGTGATTTGTGGATTTTAGATTTAGGCAAGTTGGTGCTGAGATTAATTGCTTGAGGTTAAGTGACTCAGTCTTGAGAAGGGTGGGTTTAGCAGATGGGGACAGCCAGTCTAGATTTAAAATCTCTGAGTAGAATAAGCTCACCTTTGTTTGAGTGGGAGGATATGGAGGAGATACAAGCAATGAAGGAGTCATGAGCCGCTTTGGGGTGGTGGAGTAAAGTACACTGATGTAGATAGGGATGGTGGCGGGTAGTGAAAGAGGTATGATGAGGAGTTTGTGTGATGCGGAATGGATTCCTTTAGTGTGATGGAGCAGTATAGGGATTGTCTCACATACATGGCTACACCACCACTGCATTTGCCAAGATCCTGGCGGAATAGGTTATAGTCGGGGATTAAAAGGGATGAGTCTGGAAACCTGGCAGACAGCCAGGATTCAGTAACACACAAGATGACAGGGGTATACTGGGTGACACATCCCTTAAGGGCATCCAGTTTGGGCAGAAGACTCCTAGCATGCAGGTGGAATATGGGGAGACCCTTTTGTCATGCGAGGGGGGGCCCAGGGTTGGGTTCATTATCTCCACTTAATAGTAGGAAAGAGAGTGCAAGAAAGGTGAAAACCAAATGCATTTTGTAGGACCATGAAAATACATGACGCCTGTAGCATAGGCATAGGTGGCATGCGAAGGAAAACCATTTTTTAAGAATTACAGGCAGTGAATTATGGGGGACAGATGTGGGAGGGAAACAAGAGTGTTGGAGAGGGAGAAGTCCATTAAAGATGGTCGACTGTCACCATGACATTGGTCAGAGGGCACAGAATCTGAGAGAGTAAGTAGTGCTGTCAGGGCAGAGAGTAGAATGCCTGTCTGTAGCAGCCAAGACATGGTATAGTGGGGGGAAGTGCAAAGGAGAGAGAGAGAGAGAGAGAGAGAGAGAGAGAGAGAGAGAGAGAGAATGGGATTTAACTTCCAGTACGGGGGTGGCAAGGAGAAAGTGGAGAAGAAGAGGATGGGGTTGAAAAGGTAATGAAGAGATTAGGTTTATTTTATTTATTCTTTGCTAACTGGTAAGGCCCTACTGGCACAAGTGCCTGTTTTCAGGGGCAACCAAGCCCTGGGTTGATTAAGTGACTTGCTCAAAGTCACACAGTATGCAAGTGGAGGTTGTGGAATCAAACCCAGGTCTCCTGGATGTCTTGTATCAAGCTTATTCACAGCTTACTCTAACCACTAGGTTGCACGTTCACATTACTCTAACCACTAGGCTGTACTGCCATAGCACAGTAATGAACACAAGGGTCTATGTGCAGGCAAGGCAGGGTCAAGTCTGCAGTAAAATCAATTATAGTACTCCAGTTGAAGTCAGAAAGACTGGAGTTGGGGCTGCTTAGAACTGGAAGAAACCAAACAGGAGTCAAGCTAGGGAAGGGGTGAGGCAAACCATCTGAATCCTAGCAGCAGGTGTCCAAAATGTGGCTGATTGGTTGTTTCAGCCCCTGCTGCACTATAAAACACAGCACACCTTTGGGTGGGAGGGTGGTTGGGATGAGTATGTGCACCACTGCCCACAGGTCCCTTGTGACTCAGGAGGCAGAGAGGCAGGAGCTGGAGCTAGGTAAGAGCAGGCTATACCTGGGGCCATGCTGCAGGGTCCAGCAGCTGAATCTGGTGTGGGGAGGGTGGGCTGGGTGGCCTGCACCCTGTGAGATGTCCTGCAACTGCTGAGTTCAGCATTCTGGGAATATGTTGCGGGGTCCAGTGGCTGAATCTGGTGTGGAGGAGGGTGGGCTGGGTTGGCCAACACCCTGTGAGGCATCCTGCAGCTGCAGCTGCTGAGTTTGATGATCTCGACACTGCCTATCACAATGTTTGGAGACAAAATTAGCATACAGATGTTCCAATGTAAAAAGGGGTGCCCAGCTCCTCGTTATTTTAAAGGAGACTGAAGCCCTCTTGTGAGGCCAACTAAACAATAAGACCACAAACAACCCTGAGGCTGTGCCGAGGGTGAAAGCCCAAGAGACCTGGAGGGAGGCAGGGAAAGGAGGGGAGGGGGAGAGGGAGATGCCCACCTGAATGTCTGCTTCCATTTTATGTAGGCGGTCCTGTTTGACTGTGCCCTCTGGTAACCCCTGGGCAGCGGTGTGTGCCTTGTGCCACAAAATGTTTTGTTATTTCACCATACAGGACTGATAGTTAGCAGATTAAGTTCAAAGAAGCAGATGCATAGACATGCTTGCCTAAGGCATCTAACATTTTAGATTCCTTGCCTGCAGGGTGAGAACTCAGGTAGGTGGAAGCCTGAGAACAGTGGTGCTTGGGTGTCAAAATGGCTGCATCCAACTCCAGTGGCATGGCATAATATGCCTTATAAGAAGATGGGGGGTAATTCTTATCACGTTCATGGGAATGGGTGGAACCTCATTAGGGCAGTGCCAAGCTGCATATGTTGCATCCTCAAAGACTGGGTAAATGGGGGTATAACACCAGAGAGGTCTCATGGACCTCTAAGAAGTCAAACATCTTGTTTCAAGGAGTATTTCCATCTCCCAAGGAACCCATGGTCACCTGCATGCCTTGTAGTATGAAGATAAAGTTATAGTCCTCTGGGGGCGATCATGCAGTGTAGACTACAGAGTCCTCACTACAGGAGGATGGAGAGGAGTCTGCTTCCATCTGATTGTGAGGTGCCCCATATTCTTCATCTCATCTCGGAGGGAGGTATGCAGTCAAGTGTCAGCATATCTGCTGCTAATGGACCGGGAGGTCGTGAGGTGGCAATGCCCATGGCAAAGGAGGCTACCCTTCTCTGACTCACAAGCATGTGCTGATCGGAAGTATGGGAAACCTTCCTGATGATAAGACATAGGCTGCCCACGTGGCTCTGGGAAATAGTTATAGGACGTTGATGAGAGGAGTGTAGGAGCAGGTTGATATTCAAATGCCCTGGAAGAGTGAGCCTGAAAAGGCCCCATCGACATGTCCCTAGGATAATGCAGCAACAGCGAAGCAGCAACCAAGGGTGGAGGCTGTGGGTGTACCACTGAAGAGACCAATCCAGTAGCCGGAATGACTGATACAAAAGAGTCAGCCTCAAAAGGGTTAATAGGGGACTCGTGGTCAACAGCAAACCATAATTCCATGATGTTGGTAGCTGCAGAATGAACCTGGTCCACACTCCAGCCTGATCTAGTCTCCTTGGGGATCAGTGGAGGGTAGCTAGTCGACAATCGCCTGTCTAGGGAGGCGACATTGGCATCAATGACGAATAAGTCATTGACAAGGACTAAGCGTCTAGCCCATAAGGGACTGGTTTCACTACACCTGATCCCAACCTCATAGAACTGGAGGTCTAAAATGGCTGAGTGCTGTGGCATAGGAACACTAGTTCTAAGTGGTTCGTTAAAGCCCAGTCTCAACCTCATGGGAGTGGAGGTCTGGGGGCTGAGACAGGATCAGTTGACAGCACTGGAGAAACCACTGATGGGGGCAAGTGAGCTGCTGGGTTGTTGTTGGCAGAGCCCCAGCCAGACCCCACCGTAGATGGCCAAGGAACAGGTGGAGTGGTCTGAGTCACTGGCATGGAAACCTGCAGTGACAGAGAAGAGATGAGAAGCACAGTCTCTTTCCATAGTGGTGAATGGGACCTCCCTCGGGGAGATTCCTCTCATTGGTGCTTATGCTTTTTGTGATGTTTCCCTGAGGATTTTTTGCTTTTCGATGGGTGTGCCTCAGAGTTGACTGTGGGGCCAGATAACACTGTCTATTGTTGGAGCCCACAATTGCATAAGCAAAACAACTTGGAGGAACCTCTTGGCGGCATAGTAAAAGCTGAGAAAAGGGAAGGATTGAGACTTATGTTTTTGAGAAAAATAAAAAAGGTGAAGCTGGCACCACTTTTTCCTCTAGTGTGTTCTGCTGAACAGAATCGATGTCGGGGAAAGGAACTAAGGAGAGATTGGGCCACCCGCCTCATATGGATGTTACATTTGACATAATTGGGGGTGGCCCCCAGTGGACTGCTGGCAAAAATTTCTATAGGGTCTTAGCACTGACACGATATGGTTCCAGTGGTGTGACCTGATCAAAGAGATATCCTTGAAGATCTACTATCATCTGGCACCTGTCCATTAAGCATTTTTTTACCTAATTAACAACTTTGGTTCCCACTGCTAGACAATCCAGTTTCTTTAACAGTCTCCTATGTGGTACAGTGTCAGGACCTAGCTGAATTATAAACAGGCCATAGCCATTGCCCTTACCTGATCTATTTCCCTAGTCCCCCAATCAAAGAAATCTATCAGAGTTGTCTGACATAACCTCCCCCTCATGAATCCATGCTGTCTTTTGTATTGCAACTATCCTAACTCAAGATATTTCACTAGCCTTTTCTATTAACAGGGTTTCTATTCATTTCTGCTCCACTGATGTGAGACTGACCAGTCTAAAGTTGCTAGCCTCTTCCCTGCTGCCCACTTTATGAAGGAGAACTGCATCAGCTCTCATCCAGTCCCCTGGAACCTCTCCTGTTTCCAGATTTCCAGGCCTAGTTAGAGAGTTGTGAAATAACAAAAACAGCTCAAGCTGCCAAATGGGGTGTGCAAGGCGCCTAACCAAGTACCATAGAAAACAACAAGCCAGCACCACACCAAGGCTCAGTCATGAGGCTTTATTGAAATAAAGACAAACCCAAATGGGTGGACTCCACAGCCAAATGAGACAGGTATTGTTTGTTTCCTGTCTCATTTGGCTGTCGAGTCCACCCATTTTATTTCAGTAAAGCCTAATGACTGAGCCTTGGTGTGGTGTTTGTTAGTTAGAGGGTTCACTAGTAGACACTCTAGTGATGGAGCTGGATGAATTCCCATCAGTTGTGGACCAGCGCTGTTCTAGTGAGCACTAGAATGGGGCCACTATGGCCACTGGGATGCCACATCTGGTAGCCATCTATGCTACCTGGTAGTCAGTTATGCTACTGGTGAAAGATCCCATAGTTAGCTGCCTATAGCCAGCTTCAGTTGGTAGTTCTCATTATTGTCATGGCTTCTGTGTCCCCTTAGTGTACTGTCTATGCTGGTCACAGGCAAAGGGTGGTATTGCAAGCCCCCTTATAGGGCACTGAGGGGGGAAGGTCCACTACATCCAAAGTCCTTGCTGAGGACAGCAAGGTTTCTTGGCAGTGGTGAGTGCCCCCTCCCCGGTTACTAGAAGTGTTTAAAAGGGGTTTAGAACTGTACTAGAATCCTATGTATTGTAATGGGTTTTTATTTTCGTCACTCTAGGCAGCAAATGGTTAACTAGTATGTGGCTCCCCAGCTTTGGAATGCTCTTCCCTCAGATCTAAAACAGTCTGCAATTCACTGCCACTTTACAATAAATTTCTGACGATATCTATCTCAGGCAGACCCATGTACTTGCTTCGATCTGACCTGATCACTTTTAGATCCTCATTGCCTTCGTCCTCTCACTCTACAGTCAAAACTCTCCTGTTTTCTTGACCTCCTCTCACATCCTTTCCTATCCCTAGATCTCAGCTTTTGACCCTTGCCCCTGAACCTTTTTCTTGCCTCTACCTGGGCCCGCCTCCACCCCTCCTAGTGCACTGGTCCTTCCCAAATTTTCTCCTCCTTTCCTCACTGTTTGCTCTGTACCTACCTCCATCTATCCTCTATCTGCTATCCTCAGGTGTTATTTAGTAATGTTTGTTCCTATATACTCCTACACCTTTTCCTGTTATCTTGAGAGCCTGAGCTCTCCATAGTGATAACACGTGTGCCATCATTTGTTTATTTGTCTGCATCTCTAATATTATGTCTCTTCTGCCATTATTATGCATTGCCTGTACTGTTCTCTGCTGCTCTGTTATTGATGTATTGTTGTATTCCTTGTTCTCTGGTCCAAACTAAGCAATACGTATTGCTGTCATGCACTTTTGAAATGTTATGCACGTTATTACATTTTGTACTCTCCCGGGTCGTGCCTGAAAGTAGTCATTTTTTGGCTAGTGCTCTTACCTGGTAATCAAAACTAAATAAATAAAGTAAATAAAACTTTCAGGTCTCCTCTGAACCTCGTGTCAGTCATCTGGACAGGGGTTCCAAGTGGGAGGGGCTCTGAAGCATCATAAAACACAATGAAATGCTGTAGTAGGTGTCAGTTGCTCACTCAGAGCCTTGAGTCAGTCTCACAGAGGAAAACTTGAGGACAGGTACCATCTCTCTCCTGTCCTGTTTCAGTCCCTAGTTCAGTCCTGAAGTAGCTGAGCATTGAGTCATGGCAGTGGCCGTCTCCTGTGACATACCACAGTGTGGTATGAAGGAAAGGTTACCTAAACAACATTTTGACAACAAACTATTCAAAACTCTGACTCAGAGGTGACTAAAGGAAGGGCTGCTGTATTCATTAATGCTAAAACTACATTTACATAATTTACCTAAATGTGGTTCCAGAGCATTTGAGAATTGTAAAATCAGCCTTCCAATTTAAAAAAAAAAACGGTCTTACCTGCTTCCTAAAATGGCTGCCAAATGTGTTATGTGATGACATCACTGGAGCCAAAGTCAGAGATATATGGCACTCTATAGTGTTAATCAGTTCTTTTTTTACCTTTGTGTAGAATTGTTTCACTTAAATGGTCAAAACCATGTGCATTATTTTGTGTAATACACGTTAGGCTATGGTTTTGTTCATTTTGTTTACTTTAACCTGCTAAAATTATGTGTTAATCCAACCAACTTTCTCTGTGGCAAACCACAGTGCTGTACAAATCTTGAATAACCTGGTGTTCTACTGGTTATGGTGGATCCAGGATGCTACAATGAGGGTGCTGGGGTGGTGTGCATGCTTAATATGCACTTTTTAACATTTTTATTAAACCTTTATATTTTCTCCTATTTTTCTTTTCTAGTACGTTTTTGACAGAACCTACAAATGTAATCCATAGTTTGAATGTAAACATTTGTGCAATCAACAAATCAGACTTCTTCAACAAAGTGAAATGCAGCAGCAGCAGCAGCAAGCAAGTACATTACTATGTGGGGGGTTTGCAGCCACACCCTTCACCACCTCCTAGAGCCACCACCTTTTCGTAGCAAAGTTCTTGTGCAGTCCAATGTTAGCGTTCATACTTTCTCAAAACTCAAATATGTGCTTGTCTTGTCTTCTTTTTCCATGGGAAATAAGAATAAGAATAAGAATCAACATTTATATAGTGGTTTTCATACACATCGTATCCCAGAGTGCTTTGCAAGCAATACTAGACTGGTAGTGAAGTGACTGAGTGTGTAGTGGTAGCCATTTCACACATTAATACCCATACACAGTCTCCTACAATTGTATGAACTGGTTTTATGAGAAGGGGAATGTTGGCCACGACAATGGGTTCAAGTAGTGATCAAGGTGCTGGCAGCCCACATCTTATTTCTCACAGTAATCTGCTCATATTTCTCTTCTTCTGTCTTCCCCTTGCCTGAATATAGCAGTACCTTGCAAGAGTGGCCATCTCAGTCCCTCTGGTATTCATTCTTCACTCCTTCTCCCCACCCCAAAAACTGGTGAGCTCATCACCCTTCTGCATCATGAATGCCGTTAGTACAGTCTCTGTTTTTATGTTGACATTCAAATATAAGCATATCTTTCCAGTAAGTCAGGCTGATAGCAGCAGGGAACAAGGGGAATGATGGGCTTTCCTATCCTTAAAAGGTCCAGGCTACCTTTGATTATGAACTATTAAATAATGGGTGTGCACATCATTATGCACATCATTTAATAGTGCTTAATCATAGGTGGCTTAGATCTTATATGGGTAGGAAAGCCTATTTTTCCACTTGTGCCATGCTGCTATCAGCCTGGCTTACCAGAAGATCATGTTTATTATTAATAATATGTAAAAATAACATGGGAGACTCTACTGACCACATTCATGATGCAGAAGGGTGTGAACTCAACAGTTTTTGGTGTGGGGAGCAGGTGAAAAGAGCAAATGCCAGAGAGGGACTGAAGAGGCCATTCCAGTAGGGTACAGCTTTTATTCAGGTTAGTTAAAGACACATGAAGAAGGACATTGAGCAGATCACTGTGAGATCTGAATGTGGGCTGCCAGCATCATGATCACTACCTGAATGTGGATGAGGGCAGCCAGCTGATGACAAATACTCAGAGTGGCAGGGCTGCACCCAAACGGGAGGCAGTATAATGCAGTGGTTTAAGGCTCTGAGCTGCAAATCAGGTGAATTCAGCAGACCAGACCTGGGTTTGAATCCTACAGCTTCCACTTACATACTGTGTGACTCTAAGCAAGTCACTTAACTTTCCTGCTCCCAGATTGCACCTGTAAAAGCTTTCAGCTTAGTGTGTCTCACCTGATTAAATAACTAAAAAAAAACTGTTACTTTAATTCAGTGTAGGAAGATTATCCTCTGGAGGGGGTGGGTGATTGACATTTGTTAGGACAGGATTGAGGGAGTTGTGTATAGCTCATTCAAGATTTGGAAGGGTGGTAGCCAGCCAGCTCACATTGTGGAGTAGTGCATAGAAAAGTACTGGAGAAGAATTGCTGGGAACTGTCCTGTGGGGTTCTGCAGATCATAAGTAAAGGAGTAGACTGACACTGGAAGTCGGGTGGATTCGCTCAAGGCATTAGAATGCCTTTCTTGCTAATAATATTGTATCCATTGTAAGTGCAGCCCTTATCAGGGCATGAATGCAGTTTTCTGGTGATTCATGATGCTTATTGCTTGCCCTCCAGGAAGACCTATTTGCTGGTTAATGATGTGGGGAAAAAAAACACAACAGGGAATTATACATACTATCGCTCACTGTGCAGAAGGGTGGTGATCCATTCAATGTTTACTGTGGGAGCTGAAATCAAACATTGAAAAGTGGACTGAGATTGATTTGGGAGGCATTTTTTAACAGGGCCACCTAATGAAGCATATCGGTATACTATAGGTGTACCAGCTCTCTGATGTACAAGATTACTATCTGAGGTGTGATAATTCTCTTCATGGGACTGTAAGCACATATGCAGCCCCAGGCAGTACTAAGGACATGGTATGGGTGGTGGGGTATTCAACAGAGGCAGGCGTAGTTGCAGGGGTTCACGTGGAAGAAAGCCTTATTTGTGGATTAATAGAGAGCATAAGCTTTGGAACTGAACCTGACTGGTACTTTGCTGTGTGACCCTGAGCAAGTCAGTAAACTTCTTGTGCTCCAGGCCACACTTATAAATAAGCTTTCAGCTTAGTGTGTCTCTCCTGGTTAACAAAATACAAAATTCAGTGCATTACATAACCACTAGATCATCAGGTATTTGAAGTGTTGCACTTTAATGCAGTTTGACAAAGAAAAAGCCAGTTGGATTGCAAAACATTTTCCACAAATTAAAGTAAACAAATTGAACAAAATCATAGCCTAATGTGTACTGATCAAAATAATCCATGAGTGATTACATGGTGTTGATCATTCTGGTATAGCAATTCAAAACAAAGAGGGAAAGAAGAACTAATTAGCACTGTAGAAATATATGTGGGTCTCTGTCTCTAGCTCCGATTATGTCATCATGACTCATCACTTAACACACTTGGCTGACATCTTAGGGAGAAACCAAGACTGTTTTTTGAAAGTGAAAGGCAGATGTTTACATTTTTCAAAAGCTATGGAACTGCATTGATGTTATTTACATAAATGCAGTTTTAGAATAAATGTAAACAACAGCCTTTACTTTATCTCGCAATGAAGCCAGATTTTGGAGTTTGCAGTTTTAAAAAACTGCTTGTTTAGGTACCCTTTAAGATATCTGGTCATAGGAATCATGAATAAAATGTGGAAAACTTCCTTGAACTGTGAGAGACTTTTTGTTTGTGATACTGCCCAGTCCTAGTTTCCCCAGTTTGACCCCCAGTGGGAATGCCTGCGGGGTATGGGGGGATTAAACTCAGTTTGTCTGACAGGATGTTTGAAAGATAACAGTCTGAGTTATTCCTCCCTGGCACAGTTTCTGTGGGTAATGAAGTATTTCACCCTGACTGGCGAATGGCTCACACACTACAGTACAAAGTGATTTACATGTCACAGAAATGTATGTTTTCCAGTAAAGGACATAATCTGTCCCTAACGTATTTCTGCTTCTGAAGAGAAAGTAATGTTCTTTCAAGTAAATGACACTAGCTGTCCCTAAAGTGTTTCTACCTGTGCAGGAAAAATGTGTTTTGGTGAGCACAAAGTTGTTCAAATTCTGTGAGGATGCTCTGTCCTCGTTGTGATCTCAGAAGAGGGATGGACAGAGAGAATTTTGCTTGATCCCTAATCCAGAGACCCATTGGACTTCGCGTAGAGTAGTCTGGACTTTGCACCCTTTGTACCCTCTGCACCTGCAGCTCCAGTAGGGTAAAATGTTTGTCTAGTTACTATCTTGTGACAGAATATAAGCTACCACTTGACACTAGCTAAAGGAGAGGACATTCCTTTGTGCTTGCTGTGTTTTACTCATATCCCATCATGATTGTGTAGGTCTCCAGTGGAATGGCCCACCCCAGATCCTGTAAAAATATAAATGTTTTATGTCATTCCCCCCCAGAGAGCCCATGCAAGTAACAACTCCTAGTGGGGGTGGCAGTCAGCAGAAAGGCAAGCTGGCTCTGAAGACTAGTTACATTAAAATCTGTTAAGTTCAAATGGAGCCTTGCATATAGAATTTGCCATAATCTTATCCCTTAAGGCTTGCTTGGTAATTGCACAAGCAGTCCTACTGCGTAGCCTATACTACAGTCTGCTGTAGCCTCTGAGTTTGTGGGCATATTTGGGACTGAGTCGGCCCAATCCACGGTTTGCCAGTACTGTTGTTCTCACTAGGAAGGCTGTTGCTGGGAGGCTGAGCCCACTGCAGGTCATAATTGGAGGTTAATTCTTTCGAAGCCCCACTATTGTACCATGTGATTTTTTTCAGAAAATATTTGGTATGGTTGAACTAATTGCTTCACAGATGGGGTTATCTTTGCTAAGGGAGCAATTTAAAATGAAAAATTTTAATTTTAATGTAAACAGGCAGGCAGAGACTCGGGACCAATGGGATCCATAGGATGTGCAATGCCAATGTCGGGAAACCGACGTTCGGGCAATAAAATGTTGGCAAACAAGCTAGGTCGGGCAACTGACGCCGGTAAACTAAATGTCGGAAAACACATTACGGCAACCGTACGGATCCTTTTCTAATAGGTCATGTACTTCTAAAAGTGAACTGGCCAAGTGGAATGTCACCAATAATTGACACATGCCCTTGCTACCAATCATCTCTCTTACCTTTATCTTTTATACTCTGGTTTGCACTGGCTATCTCCTGCTGCTAAGTGCTCTTTGCCCTTGGTTGCGTTATTGACAAGCTCATGGGTGTCTGCTTCCTTTTCTGATCTACTTCAATTTCCCTTGTGTACCACTACTCTCACATCCAGTAAGATGTCATTGTTTGTTTCAAAATGTTCTTCTAATATGGGGCTACCAGCATTCTTCTTCTTTGCTCCCATTTAATGGAACACTTTTCCTCTGGAGATGCATAATATCTCATCTCATTTTCTCTTTAGGAGTGACCCGAGTGTTATTCCATTGCTGGCTGGCTCCTGTTGTTTTCTACTTTCCATGGGGGTGAAGGATCACGTGCACTGCCTCTGAAGTGGCCGTTGCTCTTGTTCCCAGGATACTGCTTTTGTAGTCCCTGTTGTCATCAGTCAGTTGGATGTCCTGCTTCCTGGCTGCTGATGTTGCACTAGAGATCAATACTCACCAAGTCTGTCAGACCTTCCATCTGATGGAGTTACAACAGAGGCCATAGTAGAGACTGATGCTCCAGCCCAGTCTCCAAATTAATCTTGCTTTCTGTGCTCAGAGGTGCTGCACAGGTGGGAAAGACTGTCCACAAATGTTTTAGCTTTGACTCCTCTGAGTCAACTGTGAGTTGTGGAATGTACCTGCAGATACAAAAAGTCCTAATGTCCTGACCTGAGGTGCAGTGTTGCTAAGGGATTAAATTATTGAGCCCCTCTCAGAAAGTGTGTTCTGATAGGTAGGCAAAATGTATTTATTTACTTGTCTATTTCTTTATTCAGTTTTTGTTAACCAGGTAAGTGTGCTAGACATACAATGTCTATTCTCAGGCACGACCAAGATGAGTACTGACTACAGGACAAATTAAGGATTGTAAAAGCAAATACAGCACAAATGTACAATAAAGAGAATTACAGAAATACATCAAAGATACAGCAGTTGTAGATAATAGCAATGTATTATCCTTGCAAAAAGCATGAATTATAAAAGTATGTGCCAGCACTTCAACAGGTGTAGTGCAGGTATTGATCTATGTGGTTATATAGCTACTGAAAGGTACTAAAGACAATAAAAAGCATCCCCACTAAAGTAGTAAGGCACACTGCTTTACACAGGCGAAGATTAGCAGTAGCAGTAGCACATGGCAGGGGCCATCTTGCCAGCACAGAGAGTGGACAGGTTTTATCCTGCATCTGCTATGCTATTAACTTTCATCCTTTTAAATGTTTATAAATTAACTACGCAGTTCTACAAGTTTTCTGTTAAGCACTAGTTACATTTTCAGTTGAATGACCACCAAAATAAATAACCGCAATCCCCCAGGCCCTCTACTTTTGCATTAACATTTTACAGAAACAATAAAGACTGAAAAAGACCTGAACAGTCCATTTCGTTTGTCCCAAGATTTCTGAGAGGAGAGAACAGTCCAGACGAACTAGCCTGAACAGTAAAGGTGATTTATTTTACTTTACACTTAAAGCATCTGTGTGTGGGAGTAGACAGAAGTATATGCTTCTGGATCGTGCTTTTGGAAGTTTTTTAAAGATCTGTAATTTTCAGTAGTTAGGAAGTAGAACTACTGTTGCTGAGAGACTATCCACAGTCTCTGTGCTTGAAGCAGAATCATTTACAACTTGTGAAACAGGTGTGTGATCGGGAGGGTCTGAAGTGGGCTTAGTAGAGCCAAGATTTTAAAGCCCCACACCTGAAAGTGTTCAATCGTGTGGCATCCCACTATGTGAGTGGTACAGAGTGGGCATCTGACCCAGGGGAATCGGCAGGGAGACCATAGGCCTGCAGGGGACTCTGTAGGAGCAAGACCTGAACAAGGTAAAGGGAAATGCATTAACTGTTCCCTATCCAGTGCAATTCCCTATCCAGTGCAATCAACTAATTAGCTAGCAAACAGGTTCCTAGCCTATGATAGCAGTAGAGTAAATAAGAAGTTGGCAGCAAACACATTGGGAGAAATAGGAGAAGAAAGGGGCTAAGATAAGGAAAACAGGAAAACTCCTATCTAAGGTACATCAATAAGGGGATCAGAGGAAGAAAAACAATGGGATAGAAGCAGCAAGGGGATAGGAGAGGGACAGCAGGGAAATCCTATGTAGGATAAGTCAATACGTGAGGACAATGGTAGGGAAAGTCAGACATGTGATTGGTACAGTGCAATGGTCTGGATGTAAAGCCACAGTCTTTCAGAAGACTTTCTGGAGACTGAGGTGCTGTCCCATCTGCACTCACCTCTCTGGGTTGTGGGCACATATAGTTGGACTTTTGTGCCATCCAGGGGCCACCAGGACCATCACTGCTCTGCCAAAGGATGCACAAACAGAGAGGGAGCAGATGGACCCTGGTGGGCTCTGGGAGGGTGGGGTGAGAGGTAAAGTGCATACTTCTCCACTAATACCACTGCAGAACTCCTTTGCCATACTGTCAGAATGGGACTACCAAGACGAGGGCTTTGTTATAGTGGAAGTGAAGGGGGGGCTTCAGAAATGGAGGCCCCAAGGTGGAAAGGGGAGGCCCTCAGAACAGAGGAAGAAGCTGTTAGTAGGGGAGCTTCATAGGGAGGGGCATAGAGCTGGGGGGCTGGAATGGGGAAGGATAGGAAGGTGAGGTACCTGATGGGTGCCTTGGCAGGGAGGGATGAGGAGGTGATCCTATGACTTTCTAGGGCAGTGGGAGCTGGACATCATTGTCTATCTGTGACAAATTACCTTGCTCGAGAGATGGATGGCTTAGCTCAGTGGAACTTCAGTGAGCTGAAGGCCTCAAGCAGATAGCACACATAGTGGCATTCTCCAAAGTGCTACCTGTGAAAGGAAGGGCAGGCAAAGGAACTCCACACCAGGACCTTTAATGATTGGCTGAAGGTATGGCATGGAGGAAGGCTTGACTACATCAAGGACTGGGGACCAACCTGGGAAGATGATGGGGCCTCTATAATAAAGATGGCCTGCATCCTTCTGGGAAGGGGACTGCAGTGCTCATTGGGAGGCTTAGATGCTACTTGGATGAGCATTTATACTAGCTGGTGGAGGAAGAAAGATCAAGGGGAGCAGCACTTGCCACCCTCCAGATGGTAGAAGGACAGAAGGGACATCCTGAGGGATGCCACTACCCCAAAGGCAGCATCACAGGAGTCAGTGACAAGGACAAGGAAAAAGGTTAAGGGATACAGTTGGGAAAGGTGTGTAAGTGGATCAGAGGGTAAAAGAACAGGGTAATCAAAATGAGTGGGTGGGAAGGAACAGAAGGTAGTAGTATGAACATCAAGGATGAAAAGCACAGGCTTTGGCGATCTCAAAGACTGGGGACCAACCTGGGAAGACGGGGGCCTCTTTAATAGAGATGGCCTGCATCCTTCTAAGAGGATAGGACTGCAGTGCTTGGTGGGAGGTTTAGATGCTACTTGGATGAGCATTTAAATTAGCCAGGGAGGTGGAAAAATCAGGAGATCCTGAGGGATGACAGGGAGTCAGTAACAGAGACAAGGGAAAAAAGGCAGTGATAGGGACAAGGAAAAAAGGGTAAGGGACACAACTGGGAAAGGTGAGATAATCAGATCACAGGGTAAAAGGAACAGGGTAAGCAAAAAGAGTGGTCTGGAAGGAACAGAAGGTGGTAGTAGGGACACAAAGGAACAGAAGGTGGCAGTAAATACATCAGGGATGGAAAGCACAGGGCATCAGGTGGGGGAAGGGAGTGAGAAGGTGTGGAGGGCCATGTGTGCTAAAGCCAGGAGCATTGGAAACAAAATCTGCAAGCTGGAGTCTATCATGGCAGAGAGTCACCTGGGTCTAGTGGCCATTACAGAGACATGGTGAACCATAAACCATCACTGGGATATGGCTATACCAGGCTACTTACTTTTAGGAGAGACAGGACTGGGAGCAAGGGAGGAGGGTTGACACTTCATGTGAGGGAGACAATAAAAGCCACTGAAGTCTTGGTACGTCAAGGTGAGGCGTGTCTAGAGGTGTTGTAGGTCATCCTGGAGATGATCTGTGGGATAACTATCCAGATGGGAGGTAGTTTACAGACTGTCAGTACAAGGGAAGGAGATGGACAGGTCCCTAGGGGAGGCCTTCATCAGATGGGCAGGGAAGGAGGTGGTGCTGTTAGTTGGACATTTCAATCTACCAGATGTGGAGTGAAACCTCCCAGCTGCAGCTCTGGCAAGGAACAGGGCCCTCCTAGACTCCCTACAGCTAGTTTTTCTCATGTAGTTTGTAAAAGGGTCTACTAAGAGTGGGGCACTGCTGGACTTGGTACTCAAAACAGGGAGAGCACTGCACATCACAGTGAGAAGTCCCCTAATACCAATGACCACCGTCCAGTGTGGTTCAATGTAAGGAAAGGAACTGTGGTGAGCCACATGAAGACGAGGGTCCTGGATATCAGGAGGGCAGACTGCCTAATAAATGCCTCAGGGAAGGGTATAGCCTGGGAGGGGTGGAGGTGCAGTTTTATTTATTTATTGAAACGCCAGAGAATTACCTTTGAGCACAAGTGCTCATTTACAAAGGTTCCACATCAAATACATAGTCACAAAACATATACAGTACAATAAGCAGTTCCAGAGGAAATGCAGTTGAGCCAGGCTCAAAGCACTTAAGGCAGAACAATTACATACAGTTTTGAACAAAAAAAAAATCCATACAGATCATTGTATAAAACGTCACAGATAATGTATAGCGAGAAACCAAATAAAACTGTTTAACAGTTACACTTGCACTGGACTACAAAGATCTCTTAAACTGATTAAACTTGGGGAGATTCAGCAGTATATCAGACAGTTGATTTAAGCAGTTAGTGGCCCTGACAGCAAACAATCGGCTGCCCAGCTGAGTATGCCTGCAAGGAGACTTAAGGGCATTCCTGGCCATGTTCCTGGTGTTATATTGGTTGGAGACAGTGTGGAAGCAATTTGCTAAAGAAGAGGTGTTAGGCCCAAGAGTGTCTTTCTAGGTTGCAAAGAGGTCTGAAGCTTTATTCTGCTGGGGTAAAGGTAGCCAGTTAGTGAGTGCGTAAAGAGTACAACTACCAAGTACAAAGTGGCATGCCTTATTACAGATCAGTTTTACTCTGTTTAGAACTATGTCACAGGCAGCTGCATAGACAGGGAGCCCATAATCTATAAGTGATAGAATGGAGCTGCCCACAATAAGGTATCTAGCATCCATAGTGAGATTGTTCCTGTTTTGGTACAGAGCACCCTGTCTTCTGTTAACTATGGCCACCAGATTGTTGACATGGGGTGCAAAAGACAAGGGGCCCGATATTCAAATTCATGCAAAGTGAAGTGCAAATATTTGCACTGTGTTTTGCAATTGCCCAGGTGCCCGAAGATGCTATATTCAGTCCAATAGCGCAACGGCACTATTTGACTAAATATAGAGCCATGTTGACCTAGTGCTAAGCCACTTACACTGCTCCGGCAGGGCTTTCAAAGTATGACACCAGAATGGATTGTGCCGGAGCATTATTTGCAATATTACAAGGGACCCATGTCAATGAACCCATTGGGCATGCAAGGTGCTAGGGGTCATTTGCATGCCCATTATGGGCTCATTTGCATGGGTAGTGAGGCAGGTTAGTGCAGTGCCCCCCCCAATTGCCCAGTTCCACACGTGTAGATATCCCTGGTGCTAGTGACTCCCCACACTAATCACTGGTCCATTCTGTAACAAAATATATCCCTGGTGCTAGTGGTCCAGGGGGGACCACTCTCTAATAATGTCTCTGGTGGTAGTGGTCACTCCTCCCTCTGATTGCCAGCCCTGACGTAAATATCCTTATCCATGTTGGTAGTGGTCCCCTTCCTCCGATCACCAGCCTCAATGTAAAATACTTATCCCTGGTGGTAGTGGTCCCCCTCCCTCCCATTGCCAGCCAGCCATGACATAAATATTTTTAGCCCTGGTGGTAGTTGTCCCCCCTCCTTCTGATCACCAGCCCCGATGTAAATATCCTTCATCCTGGTGGTAATAGTCTCCCCCCACTGCCGTCCTGGAAGTACAAAAACCAAACCTCCCTGGTGTCCAGGAGTTCACTCTCACAGCACAGGTTCTCCTCACCCCCCATTCACCTGAATATTATCTGCATTATCCACAGTGCTGCAGGAGTATATGACAACCGCACAGCCCTTCTTCCTCCTCGGCCGGCTGCCTATGTGCAGGCAGGAGTGTGCCCCAATAAATAACAGGTGTGCTCCTGCCTATACATATGGCTGGCTGAGGAGGTGTGAGGAGAGCAGGCCAGTCACTGATGTCTGCGTGGCACCCTGGATAATGCTAACATGAGTGGGGGGTGTGGAGTATGCCTGGTGCCACGGGGGCCACTGAATGCCAGGGAGGTTTGGTTTTGTACTTCAGCTGGCGATGGGGGTACTATCACCAGGAGAAGGATATTTACATTGGAATTGGCAGTTGAAGGGAGGGGGACCACTGCCATCAAGGGCATTATTTTACAGAACAGGCCAGGGATTGGCAGGAGGGGACCCCTAGCACCAGGGATATATTTGGTTACAGAATAGGCCAGCAATCAGTGTGGGGGTGAATCACTAGCACCAGGGATATATTTTGTTACAGAATGGGATGGCCATCAGCGGAGGTGGGACAATGCCACCAGGGACATTATTTTTCACAGAAAGGGCCAGCGATCAGCAGGGGCAATACCACCAGGGGCATTATTTTTATAGAACAGGCCAGTGATGGGTGGGGGGGTGCCAAGGACCACAGGAGGTGGTTGTGCTCCCCCAGCAGTCAACTAGCTATGTGCCAGCATTACCTCTGGCAACCACTAAGGTTGCCCAGAGTTAAGTCTGGGTTTTGTTTGGTGGCATTTGCGCTGCACAAAAGAACCACACTAAACCCTTTTGTAGAGTGCAAATTTGCTGAATATGGGATAGTGTGCATATTTATGGCCACTCCCCTCACTCACATTTAGACATTATGTTTTGCATGGACGCTAACCCTCTGTGCCTGCACTACAGCCCATTTGGAATACAGAGATCCAGTGCAAACCCTGGTTTGCATGGGCAAAGACCTGTTAGTGCCTGTGCAAAGATTTGAATATCGAGCCCCAGGTGTCATCCAAAGTTACTCCAAGGTATTTGAAGGTCTCCACCTGTTCAAGGTTATGTCCTTGTCCATTTCTGATGACAAAGGGTGGAACTTTCCTCTTTTGTGGGAAGCTAGAGAAGAACATGGTCTTTGTTTTTTTCTAATTGAGGACCTGTTTTCTGATGGAGAACCAGCTTTCAAGTAACCTAAAGCTACTTTGAAGAGTGGCAGTAAGGTTGTAAAGGCAGGGTTTTTTGGAACAGATGACTGCATCAACAGTATAGAGGAGTTCGTTGGCTGTCCAACAAGCAATGGACATTTGATTTATGAAGAGGCCAAATAGCAGTGAAAGGGAATAAGGAATAGCATCATTAGTGCAACGAGCTTCTGTGAGAAAGAGTTACAAAAAGACAGGAGGAAAAGGAGACCATTATGGTTCTCCAAGGACGTGACAAAGGCAGTGAAAGAAACAAGCATTTGTCAGTGCCAAATGTTTGCTTGTTGGTATTAGCATTGGAAGTACAGGAGTTAAGCCAGATGCAGAATAGGAATGGCAGTAAAGTATTGAAGTGACGCCAACCCCACCCCCACCCTGTAGAGATGGGCAGGCATTGGGGTGTGTCTTTGAGTCGTCGCCCATAACGCTCAAGCCATTTCACCTCACCCTACCCTGCAGATACTGACAAGTGTTGAGGTGTGCCTTGGGGTGTTCAGCTTTACAGTCACCTCATTCCATAAGGAAATATGCTGAAATGGGTGCAGTACAGGAGAATGGGGTGAACTTTGGGCCCGAAGAGTCCAAGGCACACATTGATGCCTGTCACTGGCTGCAGGGTAGGGGTAGAATGGCATGAGCATTACTGTCGACAAACACAAGTCACACCCCTGACACCTGTCAGTCCCTACAGGGCAGGGTGTTATGGTCGGAAACCCTAATGCCCTGGAATTATCTTGATATTTTCACCCAAGTTTTCAACATGGGCTTTTTGTGACCCCACCGCATGAACAGTGACATTATCAGTTCGTTAGCCAAAAGGTGATTTTGCATAGTGACTGCCATTTGGCGCCACAGGTGCTAAAACACATTTCGAACAGGATGTAAAAAAATGACAGCTGTACTGTTCATGAGTAGGTGTAAAAAACTGGTACTGTTGAAAATCTGGAGTGAAAATATAAAAAATTGGTGAAGTCACGAGAGTGCGTAGAAACTGCGCAACACACACCTGTAATGCAATTATTTTTGGGATTCTTTACACCAGATTTTCAACAGGCATTTTGGAACCTCTGCTCATGAACAGTGGCACTGTGATTTTCTTACTCTGTCCTGAATGTTGATTTCACACCGCGACCGTGCCCATTGTGCTCCAGATGTGTGAAACCACATTTTGGGCAGGATGTGAAAAATGAGAGCTGTACTGTTCATAAGGAGTGTGCAAAAATGGCAATGTTGAAATCTGGACTGAAAATATAAAAAATCCTCGGTTACGAGCGCAGGTGAAAACTATGCAACGCAAGCTCATAACATAGTCATTTTGTGGAATTTTGTCACCAATTTTCCGTAGGAATTTTGGAACCTCTTCTCATGAACAGTGTCACTGTGATTTTCTTAATCGGTTCCAAAATTGATTTTCCACAGTGACCGTGCCATTGTGTGCGCGGATGTGCGAAAACACATTTCGGCAAGATGTGAAAAATGACAACTTTACTTTCATAAGGAGATGTGAAAAAAATGGCAATGTTGAAAATCTGGAGTGAAAATATTACAGATTCTCGCAGTTACGAGCGTGCGTGGAAACTACACAATGCACGCTTGTAACAGTCATTTTTGGGAATTTTTCCACCAAATTTGCAACATAGCTTTTTGGGACCCAACTCATGAACAATGGCACTGTTGTTTCATTAATCGGTCCCGAAAGGTGATTCCACACAGTGACCGCGAAATCACCTTTTGGGTCCGAATAATGACATGACAGTGACTGAATTCATGAGGTGGGGTCCCAAGAGCCCCATGTTGAAAATTTGGTGCCAAAAAAGTCGCAAAAATGTCCGAGATATCCATCTAGTTGAAAACCCATTTATGCCATTATACAGCTTACGGCATTTCTTCAGTTCACGGTCGACTTTGAAGAGTGCAGACATGTTCCCACTCCACCGAAGATCATTGTGCTGGGCTCTGGAGGCAAGTATGGGGTGAGTGGGAGTGTGGGAGGTGGGGTGCTCAAGGGTGGGTTCAGATTCGGGAGGGGCCACCGAGACAACGAGGGACCATTTTTTCTTTTACAAGTAAAAGAAAAATACAAAACACATCACGAGAAGGTTTTCTTAATTACAGGGACATTTGGCACACTGGGGTAGGCTCCCAGCATGCCACCTGTGTGTTTTGTTTTAGAGGACTGGAGCTGACGGGGATTGGGCACCCCGTCGCCAAAAAAGAAAACTTGACCAGCTGGAGGGTGAGCCGAGGAACGAGGGAGCAGGGAGGACAGCAGCAGAGGGAGGAAGCAGGAGGGATTTCATTGGCTGCGACGTGCAGGAGGGCCTGAGAAATTGCATGACGTCAATATGTTAAATACACACGTTACCACTGCTGTTTGCAGAGGTGGTTTTCTTTGAACTGAAGACCACTGCAGCCGAACTGCTGTCATAGACAGCTTGCGATCCATTGGTGCTGTATGGTGCGTGCTTACTGAACGGAGCACTGCATTGGACAGGAAGGTCACATGCCTCACAAAAGTTGTATGGTCGAATATGTTTCTTGCGCATGTGGGCAAGCAAACATAAAAGGGCAGCAATCAAAAGGTACAAAGAAACTCAAAGGAAGGGGAAGTGTACCAGGCCAGAAAGAAGGAAGCAAGAAAGGTGGTTAGGAGAGCTAAGGCACTGGCAGGGAAAGGATTGCAAGGAAGCGAGGAATGATGATATCGTCTTTTTCAAAATTTCAGCGAGAAGAGAAAGTTAGGAGTGGATAGTGAGAATATGAAGGGTAGATTGGGAGACTGTGCAGAAGGAGACCAAGAAAAGCTGACGTTTTAAACAGGTACTTTTGCTTGATGTTCACAGTAGTGGGAAGGAAGGACATTCCACCAGAGAGAAGTAAGAACAGAGGTGGTGAGGGGGACACAAGACCATTTTCAGAGGAAAGAGTACTGAAAAACCTGCAGCCCTTCAAGTGAGTAAGACTGTGGGACTGGACAGGATACATTATAGGATACTGAGGGAGCTCATGGATGTGCTACCTGCTCCACTGACAGCCTTGTTCAACAGTTCACTGGAAATAGTTGTTGTTCCGGGGGACTGGAGAAGCACTGATGTGGTCCCTCTGTATAAAAGTGGCAGGAGGGAAGAATCTTGCAGCTACAGGCCAATCAGCCTAATCTCAGTGGTGGGAAGTTAATTAGAACTAGTTGATTACAAATTAGCCAATGGGCTGCAGGACCACGGGCAGCACAGGTTCATAGGGGAAGGTCATGCTAAACGAATCTGATAGAGTTCTTTGACTGGGTGACCAGGAAATAGACTAGAGGAGGGCAGTGGGTGTAGCATATCTTGATTTCAGCAAGGCCTTTGTCACCATGCCTGACAGAAGGCTAATTAGGAAGCTGACCAATTTAGGAGTGGGGCCAAAATGAAAAATTGGGTTCACAACTGGCTAATGGACAGGAAGCAGAGGGTAGTGATATATGGCACTCACTCTAAGGATGGGAGGGTGACCAGCATGGTACTGCAGGGTTCAGTGCTGGGACAGTCCTCTTCAATATCTTCATAGCTGATATTGCAGAGGAAATGGAGGGAAGGCCTGTCTTTTGCAGATGACAAGAAGGTCTGTAGTTGGCAGACAACCTGCAGGGAGTGAAAACAATATTTAGTGATCTAGGGAAACTAGACAAGTGGTCAAAGGCATGGCAGTTGGGATTCAGTGCCAAAAGTGCAAAATCATGCACCCAGGAACAGGAGCTCAATTCTGAGTATAGGATGGTGGGTGGGGCAATCTACAAGGCAGGAAAGGGACCCTGGGGTTATTATTTCAGAAAACCTCAAGGCGCAGCACAGTGTTTATTTTATTTATTTATTTAGTTTTTGTTGACCAGGTAAGTGCACTAGACAAATCCTGCCTATTTTCAGGCACGACCTGGGGAAGAGGGATACAGATGAATGCCAACTGACCTTGAACCAGATTAAGCTGTTGGTGGTATTTTTAGTGAATGAGGGAAATTTGGCCAGGACACCGGGGAAATTCCCCTACTCTTTTCGATAAGTGCCATGGGATCTTTAACATCCACCTGAACTACCACCAATCCAGGCAGATGGGACCTCGGTTTAACGTCTCATCCGAAAGATGGCACCTCAGAATTGCAGCACCCCTCTCATGCTGCACTACAGTGTCAGTACTGGGATACTAACCCCAAGTGCCAGATGTGGGAACTGGATTCCACAGCCCTCTGATCTCCTGGCCTCAGAGGCAAGTGTGTGCTACCCACTGAGCCACTGACACGGACTTCAGCAGGGCCAGAGGGATGCTTGGTTATACAAAGAGGGAATCACCAGCAGGATGAGGGAGGTGATGCTGCCACTGTACTGCTTCTCTAGTATGCCCCACCTGGAATACTGTGTTCAGTTATAGACTTCAGCTCAGGAAAAACATAAGCAGGGTGGAGGCAGTCCAGAGAAGGGAACCAAGATGGTGCAGGGGTTGCAAGGGAAGCCCTAAGAGGAGAAACTGAGAGATCTCAGTGTTTATACTCTGGCGGACAGGAGAGTAAGGGGTAACATGACTTAGACCTTCAAGTTTCTCACAAGGGTGAACATAGTGCAGGGAGGGAGTCTTTTCCAAAAGAGGATGAGCTCCAGGATTAGAGGGCATGCAGTGAAATTGGAGAGGTGAAATTTCAGGAAGGATGTGAGGAAATATTTCTTCATAGAGATGTTGGTAGAAGCATAGAACCAGCTGTCAGTCAGAGTTGTGGAGCCTAGAATGGTAGAAGGCTTCAAGCATGCATGGGATAGACATTGGCATATTACAGAAACAGGGGAAGGGGAGGGTCCCCAGAGATCGGTTAGGGTCTATGGAGGTACAAAAGGAAGAGAACCCTTGGAAGACTCTGTGGGTTTAGCGGTCCTTTTCTGTCAACAGTTTTCTGTGTTTCTAACTTGGAATCTTTCTAGCACTATTCCTTGCCAACTTCACCCTCTCCTCCCACATTATCCATTTGATAACTCCCCTAAATAGGTCCCACTTTGTTTTGAACCATGCTATTGTATTTGCTTCCAAAACCTTATCTGGAAGTTTATTCCACTTATTCACTGCCCTTTCCATGAAGTATTACTCCTGAGAATCTTTTTTTAATCTCCCCATTTCCAACCTTAATGCATGGCTCCTGGTGGATGTTCTTGTTCACACATTACACAAATTTGTCATGCCCAGTTTATTGAATCAATTTATAAATGTGAAAGTCTCTGTTACATCCCCTCTCCTTTCTATCTTCCAGTGAGTACATGTTAAGACTCTTCAGTTCTTCCATGTATGTTTCACTCTGTTGTCCATGGATTATCTTTCTGGGGTTGTGACTCTTGTTGCACTGTTTCTAATCTATCCATATCTTTCCTTAAAGGAGAACTACATGGAGAGTTGAAGCCCGACCACTGCACAGATCGGTGCTTTACCTCTCTGATCCTCCTGTGGGCACCATAACAAATTAATAGAGTATTTACGTCATCCCTTGTAAAAATCAGCCTAAGCTCCGTGGCATTGGCAGTTTGATAATGGTGTTCGATGATGCACCACTGCCCCTACCATTATAATGCACTTATATATGGAAACACAACTATCTATATATATCCTGGTTAAAACAACTCGAAAAAACAAACAATATATGTTCGATGCCAAGCTTGTAAGCGATGCATTCTGTTTGAATCCCATGGGCATGGCAGGCATACCCATGGAATTTAGGCAAAGTAAAACCCATTGCAGCTAAAAAAGACAGGAAACCTAAGTTGCAGAAAAGTCAGATGTGGTTCAGCCAAAGAGTAAAGTACACCTGGAATAGGTTGCCCTAGAGGTAGTGACCAGTACATCTACAAACATGTTCAAGAGGGAACTGGATAAATTTGTTAGGGATACAGGAAATATTTTAAAGTACTGTATAAGCATACTGTAGCAGGCAAGCCAAATGGATGCAAGTCTTTACAGGAATCTGTAAATACCTTTGATACCTATGATACAAACTCTCCCAGTAGAACTCCTTAAAGAATCAGGCTGCCTGGAACTGCACACAGTACCCAGGTGGGGTCTAACTAGTGAAAGTGCAGTTACATACTTACCATAACAGTAGATCTTTGAGAGGATCTTGTAGCAGGTCATACTTTGGGATATACCACTTAAGGGCACTCCATGCACGGTAGCTTTTATGAGCAGTGTCTGAGGGCAAACCACGATGACATTAGTATAACGATGGGTATAAATATGTGGCAGCCCTGAAGACTCCTCAGTTCCCCCACTGGAGACCAGGTCACGACTCTGCACCCAAGGAGACCAAGGAGAGCATGTAGAGGACTCACCCGCAAGAGTGGAGCAGAAAGTTCTACTGTTACAGTAAGTCAGAATCTGTACTATCTTCATTGAGGGTATCTCTTCAGCAGGCTATACTCTTGGGATGATTCCTAAGCAGTTGTTGGTCGATGTGAGTGGAATGAGTGGATTGTTATGAGAGGAGTCCTTGTAGGACAGCTCTACCAAAGTTAGCTCTCCTTTTGAAGGCTATGTCCAGGCTGTAGTGTTTAGTAAATATATGCACTGTGGATCATGTAGTAGTGTCACAGATTTCTGTAATGGAGATGCCTCTGAAGCAAGCGGTGGAAGTAGTCATGGCTCTAGTGGAATGGGCTTTGACATTCCCTGGGAAAGGCTTGTTGTATTTGTTGCAGCAGTACGTGATGCATTTGGCCAGCCATTTCAACAAGGTCTGTTTAGGGACCGGTAGACCCTCTTTTCCTGTGGCAAAAGAGCTGCTTTGTTTTGCAGCAGTCTTTGGTTTGAGCAGTGTAGTATCTTAATATCATATGTACATCCAAGGTGTGGAGCAATGCTTCCCCTGGATTGGCATGATCTGCATACAACACGGGAAGATTAGTAGATTGGTTCAGGGTAAATTCTCATACCACCTTCGGTAGAAATTTAGGGTTTGTTCTTAGTGAGACCCTATCCTTATGGAAAACTAAATAAGGCTAGTTGCAAGAGCCTGTAGCTTGGAAATCCTTCAAGCGGAAGTAACTGCAACTAAAAATAATGCTTTCCATGACAAAAAACATAGCTCGCAATTTGCTGCTGGCTCAAAAGGGGATGGGGTAAACTTTTCTAACATGAAGTTGGGATCCCAAGGAGGGACTGGGTTACGCACTGGAGGATTCAAGTGCAAAAAGCCTCGAAGAAACATTTTCGAGATATCATGCTGGGCAACCTGACAATCGCCGATTGGTTCGTGGAAGGCCAATATGGTCACAAAATGAACCTTAATGGAGGAATATCCTAGACCTTTTTCTGATAGGTCACAAAGGTAATCTAGGACCTCTGCTACCTCACAGAAGTAGGGGTTTATACTCTTTGCTGTCCAGTAAGTAAACCTTTTCCATTTTGAGGTGTAGGTTTTCCTTGTAGATGGTTTTCTGGAGGCAAGTAGGACTCTTGCGATGGATGGTGCAGCCTTGTGTCTGGCCATCACTATGTCTTTGGGAGCCAGGCATGAAGGTGAAGGGACTTGAGGTTTGGGTGCAGGAGTGTCCCATTCTGCTGTGTCAGGTGGCCCAGGTGAATGGGTAGGGGAACTGGTTCTGCAACTGACAGCTGCTGGAGGAGAGGAAACCAGATTTGATGGGGAGAGTAAGGGGCAATTAGAATCATGGTTGCTCCCTCCAGTTGCAATTTTATTAGGGCTCTCTGTATGAGGGGAAAGGGAGGAAAGGCATAGACAAAGTGCCCTTTCCAAAAGAGGGACAAGACGTCTTGGCAGTAGTGTTCCTGGTCCACATGGATGAAGCAACACTCATGGAGCTTGTTATTGTCAGGCATTGCAAAGAGGTTGACCTCTGGTATGCCCCAGAGGTGAAATACAGTATGTGTTGAATACTGTTGGAGGCTAGCTCCCATTCTCTGGATTGTGAATAGTGGTTGAGATGATCCGCTATTGTGTCATGTGCTCCAGGAACATGGACTGCCACAAGATGTTGCTGGAATGACACTCTCTCCACCACACCCTCAGGGTCTTTCTGCATAGGGCTTGTGATCTGCTGCCTCCCAGTTTGTTTATGTAGTAAACCACAGAGGTGTTGTCTGTCTGTATGAGTAGGGGCCCCATGTAAGGAAAGGATGGAATGCCTCCAGAGCATTGTAGACCACCCTCATCTCCAGTATGTTGATATGGAGTGTGGTCTTGGGGTTCGTCCAGTGATCTTGGGTCAGGTGATTGCCAAAATGGGCTCCCCAGCCCAATTTGGAGGTGTCTGTAGTCAGAATCTGCTTGGTGGTGTGGAATGGAAGGGAAGGTACACAAGTAAGATGAGTGGGTCAAGTCACCAAGTTAGAGCTTTCCTCAAGGATAGAGTTATGTGGACGGTGGCCTCTAGATCATCCATCGTTTGGTTCCACTGATCTCTCAATGTCCATTGAACTGATTTCATATGTAGCCAACGTACGGGACTGTGGTGATGGTCGCCGCAATATGACCTAACAACTGTAGGTACTGTCTGGCAGTGACATGAGTGCTGAGTAAATAGTGGTGCATCTGAACCCTCAACTTTTGTGTCATCCTCGGTAGAAATGCCCTGCCCAGTGAGGTGTCAAGGACAGTGCCTATGTATTGCAGGTGCTGAGAGGGCGTTATATGTGACTTGGCTTGCTGACAGTTATGCCATGTTGAGAGAAGAGGAGCAAGGTGTGATGTAAGGATTGCAGTAGATGGTCCCAGGATGAGTCCTTGAGGAGCCAATCATCCAGGAAGGGGAAGACATAGTGACCCTGGCAGCAGAGAGAAGCTGCTGCTGCAATAGCCAGGCATTTGTGAATACTCATGGTGCGGACAAGAGGCCGAATGGTAGAGCCTGAAACTGGTAGTGTTCACCCAGCTGCTGAAAGTGCAGGTACTTGTGGTGAGCTGTATGGATCTTTATATGAAGGTAGGCATCCTTCATGTCCAGGGAGCAGAGCCAGTTACCTTGTTGTAGTGGGAGAAGACTTTGTATAGTTACCATGCAGAATGTTTTGTATTGTATGTAAAGATTGAGACCCCTGGGGTCCAGAATTGTGCTAAGGTCTCTAGTATGCTTCTGTATGAGAAAGAAGTGAGAGTAGAAACCTTTGCTTACTGAGTCCAGGGGAACAGATTGCCCTGCCTTCTTTTGAAGGAGTGAGGAGAGTTCATCCCGGAGGACAGGCAGGTGTTCTGGGAAATAGTGATTTGGCTTTGGAGGGTTTTGAAGATGGTATGCTATGAATTCTAGAGTGTGACCCGTATTTATAATCTGGAGCACCCAGTCATCCATCATGACAGTCTTCCATGCCTCCAAATGTAAAGAAAAGCATCCTTCCACTCTCTTGGAGATAGGAGGGGACAGCGGGAGAGCCTCAAAGGAGTCAGACTGAGGGGGGTCTGAGGGAGTGATGGGGCGGTAACTGTACTGGACTTGGTTGTGGCAGCAGAGGAAGCTGGCATAAGAGGGGTGGACTTTTTCTTGGTTGATTACCTGGGACCCACCTTTGGTCTATGTGAGGCCTGTCAAAAAGGACGCTGTTGAGGACCGTGAGACTGGAAGTGGTACACGGTATGTACCAAGTGCAAGGTCCTGCCACAGGCTTGTAATTCACTTAATATATCTTTGCCGCATAACAGTTTTTGTCCACAGAAAGGAGCTTTCAACAGAGACTGTTGCACATCTGCCATGAAGCCTGACACCCTGAACCATGCATTTCTAAGAGACACCAGTGGCAGAGCAGCGGGCTGAAGCATCCATGGCATCATATTCCACTCTTAGAAGGTGTCTGCTCATAATGGCCCCGGCTTGGAGGGTAGCCATGAGCTGATCCTTATCTGGGCACTGTGGCAGTTTACCCACTGTTTCCAAGGCATAGATCCAAAGGGTCTTTTGGTATTTTAACATATGCCCCATATAGTTCAAAATATGTAAGGCTAATGTGGAAGATGCATAGACCCTTTTTCCCATGAGGTCTATCTTCCTTGATTGTTTACCTGGAGGAAGAAAACTAAGATGCTTTTGGTCTTTAGTTTGGCCATGGGCAGCATTGATTACTACAAAATCTGCTTGATGAGCAGAGGCAAAGTAAGGCTGGTCTGGAGGAGGTTGATACAGCCCATCAGCTTTCTTAGAGACTGGAGGAATGTGTGAGGCTTCAGTGCCGGGGCTGTGAAGGCATCATTGTAGATCTGTATAATAGGAGGTACCATGGTGGCTGGCACTTCTGGGGGGTCAAGGTAGTCAGCCAAGTTTCTTCTCTGTTGATCCTGTTCCATAGCAGTGAAGCCCGTGACTTGCTGGAGCTGTGCCATGACTTCCATGAAGGTAGGTTTGTCTGGAGGAGATCAAGGAGTGTAAATGGTGGGGTCCTCACCCACCGATGAAATGGTGGAGGTACTGGAGGGAGTACGTACTCCATCATCATCATCTTGTTCCTCATCCTCATCTTCCAGGTAATCTATGTCCTCTTCCTCATCTTCAAGAGGGGGAGCATGAATAGGGGAAAGGGAAGTGCATTGTGGGTGCCTCGCTGGCGCTGTCGACGAAGCAGACCGAGGAGAAAGTGCTGACTGCTAAGGCAATTGCACCCCCTCCAAAACTGTTTTAACAATGGAGGGTATGTCCACAGAAGGTGCAGTCAACAGAGGTGTACATGGAGGTGGAGGAGTTGTGGTTGTCATTAAGCAGGAAGGGGGCAAAACTGAGGAGACTGGCTTCGGCTGATGGTACAGTGTTGGAGGGTTTGCCAAGCCCAACGATGTCCAAGTTGTCAATGGGAAGAATGTTGATGGAGTCTGCATCGACGGCGCGTGATAGGTTGGTAACCTCAATGGAGGTAGCATCGACGGAAGGGCCATTGATTGGAGACCCATTCCCATGCTGGAAGTCCCAGGCATAGCAAAGGTCATGCTCATCAGGCTCACAAGGATAAAAATTAAAAAAATTTAAAATGAAAATTTGGACAGGCGGCACCAAAGGCATCAATGGAGAGGGTGTGGACATCGACAGGAGGTGAAAAGGCAGCTCAAGGGCTGATAAAGCTGTTAACAGAGGTGGGATGGAAAGGACAGGTAGAGTACTCATCGATGGCTGTCCTTGAGGCTGGGTCTGTGCTGTCTGCCATCCTTGTGCCAGTGCAGTCAGAACCCTGTATGTTTTCTCTAACTGAGTGGGAGAGGCTGCCATCATCGACGGAGGGCTGGCAGCCAAAACCATCAACGAATGTGGAGGCCTGCTACTGTCTCTAGCAGCCATCTCCTTGTCTCTCTGCCTGTGTTTACCTGAATGGTGCTTATCCTATGCCTTTGGCAGCTGGGAGCTCATTGACGATGATGGCAAAGAGGAGGAGGTCCTGGCTTTGAGCTTCTTTTCTAAGAGAGCGACTTTCTGCTCCATGATGTAGTTTTCTAGCTCTTTCAGTCATCGTCATCCAGTGGCCTTATTAAATTCCTGACAGTGGCCATAAGAAGCAACATCATGAGCAGCCCCAGGCATCGAATGCAAAGGGAGTGTTTGTCTTAGTGGTAAATCTTCTGTCCGCAGCGACACTCACGAAAAATGGATTCAGAAGTTAATATAAAGAGTAAAGTTAAAGAAGAAATGGGAGAAACTCCCGCAAGTCCGTTTCGTTTGAAGTACGGTGTAAAACACTGCTGCGACAAGCTGCACATGGTAGGAGTGAACTGGTCAACGGCGGAAAAAGAACTGAGGAGTCCTCAGCACCCCTCACGTACTTACAGCCGTCGCTATGCTGACGTCATTGTGGATGGCCCCCAGACACACTGCTCATGAAAGCTACCATGTATGGAGTGCCCTCCGGTGGTATATCCCAAGAGTATGACCTGCTGCAAAAGTTACCCTCAATGAAGATCTACCGTATTCAGTAAGTGACAGTATTACCTCCCCCCTTCTGCTAGTAATCTCTCTCCCAATGCCACATAGCATCCTCTTAGCTGCCCCCAGGCCTTATTGCAATGTGAAGCAGTTTTTCGAATATTGCTTATAATTACTCCAGGTCTCTCTCTTCCCTTGTGCTCTGTACTGGCATCCCATCAATATATATATATACTGTTGTAGAATTCTCCATTCGAGTGTGTATCATCTGCACTTTTTGGCAGTGGATTTCAACTGCCATACACTAGATCCTTTCTCTAGTCTCATAATGTTAACTCTTTTGTCACTATCAACCCCTCCACAGTGCAGTGACCTGTAAACAGACTTACCTTCATTGCCCTGGGTTCCTTCAGGTATGTCACTAGTGCACATACTGAACAGGGGTTTGGTCAAGACCGAATCCTGTGGTACACCGCTAGTCACTGCCCCATACCCAGAAAATTTACCATTTAGGATCACTCCTTGGTTTCTATCTATCAACCAATTTTTGATACAGCTAGTTATCCCATCCCCCACTCCCAGTTCACTAATCTTCCCAATGCAAAAACCACAAGTAATCACTCAAATCAGACAAAAAATAAAACACGCAGAATTCACACTGTGTGCTGCGGTTCTTATTTGCTACACTGCCATGAATTCTGTGTGTTTTATTTTTTGGCTGATTTGAGTGATTTATTACTTGTGTTTTTTGCATTCTGCTGTTTAAATGGAGCACCAGCTCGTTCCATGTATGCGCACAGGCTTTTGTGTATTTTGACTTTCACTTATCTTCCTAATCTGACTATGCAGCACTATGACAAATGCCTTGCCAGAATCCAGCTAGAGAACTTCCACTAACTGCCTCTCCTTACCAACGAACTACCGGCCTATATCTCTGCTCCCAATCCTAGCCAAAAATTCAAGAGCACTTTGTCCTATCCCAGTTGCACACCTATCTAGATACAATCTCCTTTTTCACCCCTTTTCAGGCCGGGTTCAGAAAAAATCACTTCACCACCACATCCCTCCTTCGCCTCACCAACTCCATCCTCACAGGCATTGACAAAGAAGACATAACCACAGCTATTTTTATTGACCTGGCAAAGCTTTCACATGGTCTCACACCCCTACTATTATCCAAACTTGCCCAAACTGGCCTGTCAACATCTGCACTCAGTTGGTTCCACTCATACCTAACAGGCCGATCCCAAGCAGTCCGCATCGGTACGGCTCTATCCCCCACCCTCCCTGTCATCAGTGGCGTACCTCAAGAGTCTGTACTTGGCCCACTGCTCTTCTCAATTTTCCTAAATGATCTGCCTACTGTCTGTACAAAATCTGGCATCCATATGTATGCGGACGATACGGTGCTCTTCGCCTCTGGCCCATCTGGTGCCACCGTATCAGCTTACCTCCAGAAGGATTTTGACTCTGTCCAACGCTGGTTTCTGGAGCATCAACTATTCCTCAACTCAAAAAAAACTGTCTCCCTCAACTTCGGCTCCCGAGCCAAACTATCCCGGCCTACCGACGTGCCCACATTCTATACCTTGGATAGGTCTCCACTTGAGGCATGCTCCACATATCGCTACCTCGGCGTCTGGCTAGATCAGCACCTGGACTTCTCAGCACATGTAGATGCACTGCAAAAAAAAACTACATCCCATGCTGGGAGCTCTCCACCGCAACAAACTTTGCATCTCCTACCAACCAGGCAAGCAATGGTGCAAAAAATGATCCTCACAATTTTTGACTACAGCGACGTCATTTACGGCGCCGCCCCACCCCACATCCTTAGCCAGGTTAAACCCAATTTTCAACTCCTTCTGCCGGTTCACCTTGGACCTCCCTCCCAATACCCATCACTGCGACCTCTACCAGTCCCTCAACCTCCCATCACTCCAAAATCAGCGTTTGCTGCACGGTGTTAGAATTACTGCTAAATTCTGGTCTCACACGCTGCCCTCCTATCTATCAACATCTCTAACCGCCCCCCCCACCTACCTACAATCTCAGGAACACTGACACCAGGCTCCTTCACATTCCCCACAGATCCACCCGATCAGGTCAGGTAGCTTTTAGTTTCAGACTTCCCAAATTATGGAACTCACTGGCAGCGACATCAGACTCACTACAAGTACTCCCAGCGTAATGACCTCCTCAAAGAGCATTTTGCTACCAACTGCACATGCTTTCCCCATCGCTAAATTCCTGCATGTCTCTTATCAGCTTCTGGCCCATTCTCTACTCATTACCTTTTTGCCGCTGACTCCTCTCTACTGCTGCTGTAGATACGCTTGCCTACCCAAACAGTATTGTATTTCTAACCACACGATGTAATTGAGAAATTTTCCATGCTAGTACAACATTGCCTATCATACTCCTCATCCTTTTTCGTTGTACCTACCATATGCATCTCAGCTTCTGCATCCACCCTTCTGGACCATTTGTTGTTATCTGCTAATTACTCATGTGCTGAATTATGTGCCACTGTTGTTACCTGCTGATTTTGTATGTACTGATTTTTGTATTTTTGTACTGCACTCCTGTAACCCCTTACCCCAGGGCACATCTGGAATCGAGCGGTACTCTGCTCAGTATGCCTTCCTGGTAAATCTCTTAAATAAATAAACAAATAAGAGTTTAAAAGGCTGATCCAGTGGCTCAGTAGTTGCCCTACTGTCCGCGACCCAGTTTCAAGAGCAGATTTGGGTTGCTGGGGGTCAGCCAGGGGGAGAAGATTGAGCCTCTGATGGCCTGGTCTCCCCTCTCTCTCGGGGGTGGACGACAACTCACCTCACCACTCCAGCACTAGCACCACGTGGAGGCGTTGTGTCAGGGCAGTTGGTGTGCCAGAATTGGAGAAGCTGGTGGCAGGTCACATGGAGTGGATGTGTCTCCACCTGCATGCATATTTTGCATAATTACATGTTGCCAACTGCGGGGAAATAACAGTGAAGAATGGAGCTGTGGATGATTCCTGGCTTGCTCCTCTACCCTGCACCCCCACACTAGATCCACAGTGCATCTGAATTTGATCACTGAGGGAGTACAACCCTCTTCTCCTGGTCCTGCCACAGGGGGTAATCTGTGGGGGTTTGCTTCACTGAGGTGAGTCCTGCAGAAGAATGTAGTCAGACAGAGGCGGGCTGGCACAGAGTGGGTGCAGACTGGCTCCAGGGAGAAACAGCTCTTTGAAAAGAAAAGTCTATTGAAGCAGCCGTGCAACCAAAAATGTTTTTTCCAAAAAGCTGGTTTCGGCTACAATTAATAGAAAATATTAGCATACCTCTGACATCTACCTTTCTGTGTACCTCCCATACTGTGCACCATGGGCGCGGTTTTCAAATGCTGATGCGGGACTTGCATCAAGCTGTGCATCAAACCCTGTCCTTGGTGCAGCTGCGCCCAACACCTTTACCGCAACTGTGCCCAATTTTGGAAGGTCAGGCGCAGTTGCGACACTTTTCCTGACTTATGGAAACTTGAGCCATAAAAAAGAACCCAGGATCTCCACAAGCTAGATGAGAAAAGTTGGTATAACTTGTGGCAACTGGCACACAGGATTGAAAATCCTGATCACTGTCCAGGAGAATTCCGAAAGCCCCATGAGCCATACGTTCAGTGCACCGGTGGCATGCGGCATTTGGGGTTGTTTGAAAATCAAGCCCCATGACTTTTTTATTTTCTCAGTCCTAACCCTTACCAGGTCTACAATGGTATTTCTAGGCTGAGTGGGACAGCCATCTTTTTTGCCGAGAAAAAATTCAAATTAAAACATTTATAAAATACCCAAATTTTGGCGGAACTAGAACATTTTATCACCAAATAAAACTGGAAGATGGCTGGCATCTTTTATAATGGGAAAAAAGGCAAGGTCACATTTTTTGCCCTGTTTCATTGCTCTGATGCTTTACGTTGCTCTGACACAGCTGATCCAAAGTGAACCAATGCTGGTTCCTATCCATTAAGCAATTTTCCTCCAAATATGTGACTATCACCTTACTACATATACAGTATATCTATGTAAATATTTTTCCAATGTGGTTTCAGGAAATGTTTTTCCAATGAGGTGTCAGGCTTACTAGCCTAAAATGTTCCAGATTTTCTCTTTCACCCCCTTCCCCCTTGTGCAGGGAATCACATTTGCCACTGTCCAATCTCTAATTCCCAGGTTGCACCTGAAAATAGGCACTAGCTGTCTAGTGTGCTTACCCGGTTACCAAAAGCAAATAAATAAATAAATATAATCACTACCTATGTTTGTAATGATTCAGTATAAAGGACTGTTAGCAGCTCTGCCTGTGGCAGGGTGACCCCTGTTAAGGATGGGTGCTCTGGTGGAAAGATGAGGGTCCCTTAACCTTCCCCCCCGAAAATGAAGCACCAGGTATGTAGGTCCAGAATGCCAGCTAGCCAAGGTAATTACGGTGCTGGTTGCTTAAATAGAGTATATAAAATGCCTATAAAGTGTAATAAGTACCTATAAGAAAAATAAGATGCTTATAGTTTAAATAAAGTACGTTGAAAGTTTAAATACAGTGTATGAGAGGCATTTACAAATGTTCATTGGATTTAAACTGAAGTGCATTTGTGCCTTTAAATAATAAAGTGCTTTTTGTCTTGAAAGAAAGTAAAAGGCAGCAGTGCTTGCCATCTAACATTTTGTACTGGATGTTAGTTATAAAATAAATAAGAACTAAATAAGAATTAACACAAGCTGAATTACTTATGCTACATAAATTGGTAAAAACTGTCAAGACAAAGGATTCCATAGGAAAGGAGGAGTTGATAAAGAACCCCAGGTCTTTTCTGAAATACATAAATATAAAAGGGGCTTACCAGTGTTTGCAGTGCTCCACAGCAGAGCAGCAAGTTGAAGTTCTTTTTAGAGAGACTGCTGTTTTGCTGCAAACCTGAAAGAGCTAAGGATTTAAAGGGCCGGGAATATCCCTGTGAAAACACACAGTGTAAAATGGTGGCAGCCTTCAGTATAAGAGTGGACTGCAAATCTAAAGAATGAAAATGCACAAATGAAATTTTAACATGTATGAAAAGACACCCCAGGTCTCTGTAAAATCTCCCACACAGTTTCTCTAAGCACTGCCCTGCTGCATGAGTGTACACAAGTTGAAAAAAAAATCTATCTGGAGGAAAACTGTGTGACTCTGCCTGTGGATTATTTTAAAACAGATAAAACATATAGTCCTTATGTCTTCCAGGCAAGGCTGGAGAGGTTTAAGAGCAATATGGTATGAATAGTCATTGAAATAAACAAAAAGAAACTTACCATGTATTATATTACTAAATATCAGGCCTTTAGGTCTGCCCACTCCAAGAATGATATGCCAAATGAGGTGCACTATAGGGTGACAGTGGCCTGTAGTGTCCTCTTTTTATACTAATGATGCTGTCAATCACAGCTCAGTGGAAAGTTTTCCACTTCCTCTTACTTTTATATTCTTTTCTTGCAGAATGTTTTGTTGTCTGAAGGTTTCTGTAGTTAATTATCATGTTTAGAAGGCCCTCTGGCATTATATAATTTAATGAGGGCCGAAACAAAAAGTTTTGTAAGTTGATGACGCTGTGGTCACATGACTTCAGGAGGCGGGTATAAAAAGCCTCCCTTAGCAAGCTGTAGTCAGATATGGAGTCAGTTGGAGCTGATTGCTAGAGGTGGTGGACCTCTGGAGCACACACCACCTTGTGAAACAGGCAAGGAAATAACCTGGTGGCACTGCTGCGCAGAGCAGTGGGCCTTTCTGAGTATATTTCATCTACTTATTATTTACTTTTGAAAGTGAATGAACTAACCTTATTTTCCTGATTTCTACGAAACCTGATTTCAACTTTTTCTGAAAAAAATAAAATGATAAGTCCCTTGCTGGTGCTTTTTATGTACTGAATTGTTGGTCTGCCTGGTTTGTTATCCTGTTTATCCCAGCCCCGTCTACACTGCCATTGTGACGCTCTGCCCCTGCTTCTAGTTACCTGTATGATATTATTATTATAAATAAATGGTCTGTGTATGAAATGTCAGTGTGTGAGAGATTTGGCCTTTAAATTACAAGGTCAGCAGCTGAAAATCACAGGATGTATTACACTGACCAGGAGATCCCTGTAATTTAAGACTTCCTTAAATAAATGGCATTTTATTACCTTTTTATGACCTGCCTAGGCTTTTGAAGTGAAACTAAATCTAAAGTTTATGACGTCAGGAAAGAAAGGGTAATTTGGCTGTTCCTATCAAGTTTAATACCTAAATGACAAATGCTGGGATTGCTAAGATCAAAGTGAAATGTTTCATTAAAGAATGTCATATTTAGGAAATGTTTTTTTCTTCTGATGTTCCATTAATTAAAGATACCTCCTGGTCGAAAGTATGTCAGAATTAATTCTGAGGAAGGGTTTAGCTGACCTCATCCAAAAGGGGTTGGGAGAAGACAGAGAAAAAACATGTAACATTGTGCATGAAGACATATCATCTTGGGCTCTGAAGAAACAAAGTTCTCTCTCTAACTAAAAGAGCACCTAGAAAGATAATAGTTAGAAAGCAATTACGTCTTTTGTGGTAGGAGTGTTGTTTTGAAACTTCCTTTGTTTTATAAGATTGTAAGCTGTATGATATATTGTTCTGTATTTTATTTTATTTATTTTATGATTTTTTAGTAAAATAACCATTTTCTTAAAATACTGCCTGTGTCTTCCTAGTTTTCTTTTTGCATGTGAAGTGCCTGTATTTGTAAGTCTGACATGGTTTAAAAGGCTTGATGGTGTTACTGAGCTTGGAAAAGGTAAGAATATACCTAAGGTCTCTTATAGAGTTTTAAGGGTTCATTTTGGAAACCTGGCTGGGTGCCCTTGGGGTAAAAGATTATATTGCATCCCCCCTAACAGGTATTATCTGAGCCTGTTAATTGGGTATGCTAGCATAAGGTTCACAGTTTGAATCCCTCCAGAACTTGAGACTAAAGGTGACTCAGATCCAAAGCAGACAGGAGGGTTACCATATCTGTTATCTGTTCACACTATTGCACTCTGAGGTTGGCACTGTGGGAGCAAAGGGCCTGACTTGTGGAGTGTGTTTGTGACAGATTTGGTTGACAGCGGTGCGATAAAAAGTAATTGGTAACATAAGCTTTAACAGCTCAGTGTGTCAGCTTAATACTATACAGCTCACTTGCAAAATAAGGCAGTGATTTATTTTTAAAGAGAAAACAGAACTATACAATTTTGCTTACAGTCAAAGTTCCTACCTGTTTTACTTTTTTTCTAAAGTGCAAGTTAGAGTCGCTGTAGTTAGGGAAGAAGATGGCTTCCAACTACAGTGGGTACACTGCAGACTATGTGAGGCAGTTGTGCCAGGACAGAGGAATCCAGTATGAGAGGAAAGCCAACAAGCAGAACCTCATAGATGCCCTGATGGCAGTAGATGCCCAGAGCGTTGAGTCACAGACCATGACTGGAAAGGACCGAACCTTTGGCATGGAGGGGCCTGTGTCCATTGCAGTGTCCAGATCCAATGAGAAGGACAGCAGGGCCAGTGCAAGCCAAGGGCCACAGCAGCAGGGAAAGGTCACCAGCATTCTGGAGCCAGAAGCCATCAGACTGCAGATGGAGTTGTGGAGGATGGAGCTGGAGTTCCAGAGAGAAGAGAGGTGAGAACAGTGAGCCATAGAGGAGAAGAGGGAGCATGAACAGTGAGAGGCTGACCGTGAAGAGCATGAGTGCCAGAGGCAACATGAACTGGAGAAGCTATGACTCCAACCACCAGCACCAGAGAGAGATAGAGAGATAAAAAGCTTTTATTTTTTGACAGGAAAATAACTTTTAGGACAGTAAAGCCCTGTTCCTCAAAGTTGTCCTTTAAAGATTATGGTTTTACAAAATATGAATATCTTGTGATATAATATTACAAAAACATTTAGAAGTGTTAACACACAGGAAATACATTGGTACATACAGATACATTTGGGCCATAAGCGACAGGCAATACATAAAAAGACTGAACTATGAGTCTTAACCCCACAAGATAGGCTAGGAGAAAAATACACACAAAAATATTATACACTAAAACATGGAGAAACAAACTCTCTATGAAATATACCCCCGGGAATAGACATTGGGATTGATGCACCAGAGCAGGTAAGTGGCTTGGGTTTAATTGGAACTACAGGACTAGGTTACAAATTAAATTCCAAATTGATAGCTAAATTTAAAGAGGGGGAGGATATGGATACCTTTTTAAATTCCTTTGAAAAAGTTTGTATTCAGGCTAATATTCCTAGAGGGTCCTGGAGCTTCCAGCTATCCCCGCTACTTATCGGGAAAGCTCGGGATGCATTGGGTCAAATGGACAATGAAGACAGTAATGATTACAGCAAACTTAAAGCTGCATTTTCAAAAAAGTATGATTTAACTGCAGAAGTATATAGAACTAAATTCCGTAAGCTCAGAAGTCCTGACATGAGCTACGAGGAGCTAGCCATGAAACAACGTCAATGTTTAAAACATTGATGGGAAGAAATTAAAGCAAATTCTGTAGATAAAATTGAAAATACTTTATTGTTAGAGCAGTTTTTTTGGGCATGCCCAGCAGAACTAAAAACCTGGCTGGAGGACCGAGATCCCAAAACAGTGCAAGAGGCTGCTGAACTCTTTGACCGCTATGCCAAGAGCAGACCTGCTCCGAGGCGAATGGGGCGAGCATGGCAGCACAGAAAGGAAGCGTGCCTTCAGGGCAGGTAAAACCCGCACTGCCTCCACCAAAATCAGTTAGCCCCAGGTTTCAAAGAAAAGATTTTTCTGAGAAAAGAAATGAATGTTGGGTTTGCAAAGAAACTGGGCATATTGCCGGACAGTGTCCCAAAAGGATGAGCAATATGCAAGGTGGTGCTAGGAAAGAAGTGGGTTGTTTGTGTGTCCCTGGAAGCATGCCTGTGAACATGAGGGAACACATGCACCCAGTCACTGTGAATGGTGTACAGACAGAAGGGTTAAGAGACACAGGGGCATCCCTGATGTTGGTAAAGGGGTATCTGATAAAGCCTGGTCAGCTTATACCCAATAAATTCATAACTGTACAAGGGTTCACTGGGGAGGAGAAAATATTGCCACTCGCTAGTGTTCTCCTAGACTGGGGTGAGACAGGGGGAACTGTGTAACAGGTCGTCATAGCAGAAACTTTAGCAGTTGATGTAATCCTCGGCAACAATCTCAAACAGGGGATGGCATGTGCAGTTACCCAGAGCCAAGTGGCAAGAGAAAATTATAGTTCCCTGGACCCCATAGAAGCCACTGTGGAAGCCACTGGGGCTGGTTCCCCAGCCTGTGTCTCCTGTTATGGAGGCTAATAAAAGGGGTGGTAGAAATTTCCCCAGTAGCAGTTAACCAAACAGCTACGGAGGGTTACTCCGAGGAAGGAAGGGTGATCCATTGTCAGAGGGTTAGGGATGACAGTGATCCTGAGTGCCCTGATGCTAGAGCTAGGGACCCTAGTTTAGACACTGAAAGGGACCTGTCCCATGCCTTGGGAATGTGTAAGAAGTTTGCAGCTGCTCAGAGAAGTGCCCCTAGTCTAGAGAAGCTGAGGGCTTGGGCAGACTCTGACGGAGTATAAGGAGGTGATGGGAAACATAAGGTTTATTGGGAAAATTGGCTGATGGATACACAGGATGCTAAGACAGAGGGAGGGGTGATAGGCAGGCAGCTTGTCGTTCCCCAGGGGTACCGTGAGCAGTTGCTCAAGATTGCACACAATATTCCCCTGTCTGGTCATCTGGAAATTGTGCACTATGCAGCGATTGGCCCAGAATTTATATTGGCCCAACTTCACCCAGCAGGTGAAGGAGTATTGCAGGTCTTGTCACCGGTGCCAAGAAATAGGGACGGCGGGGAAGAAAACCTAAGCCGCCCTAATTCCATTGCTCATAGTGGAGGAGCCATTCCAGAAGGTGGGAATGGATATTGTGGGGCCTTTAAATACCCCCAGTTCCTCTGGGAAGAGGTTCATCCTGATTGTGGTGGATCATGCCACCCGGTACCCAGAGGCAGTCACCCTATCCTCTCTGACAAAGTGGCAGATGCCCTACTTGGGATTTTCTCCTCTGTTGGGTTTCCGCACGAGGTTATCACTGATCGAGGGGGTTCCTTCATGTCGGACCTGATGAAATGTTTGTGGGAGAAGTGTAAGGTGGAGCAGAGATGCACAACTCCTTATCACCTGCAAGCCAATGGGCTTGTGGAAAGATTTAATGTTACCCTGAAGTCAATGCTCCAAGTGTTTGCTGAACAGCATGGGAGGGACTGGGAGAAATACCTTTCCCACCTGTTGTTCGCATATAGGGAGGTGCCCCAAGAGTCAACAGGGTTTTCCTCCTTTGAGCTTTTATATGGATGTCAGGTACGTGGGCCCCTAGACTTGATCCAGGAGGACTGGGAAGGCAAGCACACCACCCAGGGAACTCCCATAGTGGATTATGTCCTTAGGTTTAGGGAAAGGCTGAAGGAGCTTATGGGGACAGCCCAGAGCAACCTGGCAGCTGCCCAACAAAAACAAAAAGTGTGGTATGACCGCAGAGCCAGAGCTCGTTCATACAAGGTGGGTCAGGAAGTCATGGTCCTCATTCCAGTCTGTAAAGACAAGCTGCAGACTGAGTGGGCAGGACCGTACAAAGTAGTTAGAAAGGTAAACAATGTGAACTATATCATAGAGTTATCTGACAGAAGGCATACAGAAATGTACCATGTCAACATGATGAAGCCTTATGCTAATAGGGCTGACATGGTGTTTGCAGTGTGTAGTCTTGGGGAGGGGACGGATGAAGGAGACCCCCTTTATTTATTTTATTTATTTATTTCATAATTCAGATTTACAACCTTTGAGTCAAAGACTCATTTACAAAGGTACCGCATCGCAGGGAGGGTAGACAACAATTGGTGGTGGAGTACAACAATGGAGAACATTACAGGTGAGTTACAATAAAAAAACACACAAAGCAATTCCAGTAATACAAAGGTGTACAAAGACTTCAATTAGTTACAATTAGTCTAATATATAAATAATAAGGTACCACTGGGGTTCTAGGGAGTGATACCTGGGTGGGAAGGGGTGGTTGCTGGGGGAGAAGGCAGTCCAGAAGGATGTTGTCTGTAAATTGGGCCAGGTGGAGCTCTAGGTATGGGCCAGTTAAGGGCATTTACAGCTCCGAGTGTCAGTGAGGTAGTTTCAGAGGGCAATTTTGAAGGGGCCAATTTCGGGGATGTTTGTGATATGAGTGGGGAGGGAGTTGTACCAAGAAGGGGCTCTGTGGTGGAATGATCTTTGGGCGAGAGAGGTCCTGGCTCTCGGGACCTGGAAGGTGGCTTTGGTTGCACTTTGGGTGGCGACCAAGTGGGAGGCCAACTTTAAGGATGCAGCAACCCCCGGGGGGGAGAGCCCAAGTAGTGATTTTTTTGCCAGTATACAGGAGTGGTAGCACAGGCACTCATCAAAGGTGAGTAAGTTTGAGGAGGAGTAGAGCTGGCATGTGTGCGTTCTGCTGGGGGCACCGGTCAGGAGCCTGCAAGCCTTGTTGATCGAGGTCTGGACTTTGGTGAGGGCAGTGGGGTCAGCAGCCACATAGATAGGGAGCCTGTAGTCGATCAATGACAGGATGGAGGTGGTGATAGCCACCCAGAGGGCATTCTGAGGAAGGCAGACTTTGTGGCGGTAGAGGAGTCCAATCTGGGTGTTTACGGCAGTGCACAGGGAATTAAGATGAAAGTGGAAAGACAGAGCTGAGTCGAAGGTGATGTCCAGATAGTTGTATGCAGACACCTGTACAAGGGGGTGAAGGGTGCTGGGGAGGATAAGAAGAGGGGCATCTCTGGAGTTACTCTGGAAGTGGGCAAAAAGCACAGATTTTGTCTTCTTGAGATTCAGAACTAGACGATGGTCGAGGATCCATTTTTCAGCTTGGCTGAAGGTGAGTTGCAGAGAGTTCTGAAGGGTGATGGGGTCTGGGTGGGAGGTGATGAGAACTGCAACGTTGGCATATAGGAGCATACTGCCTGAGCAGGAGCTAGGAAGGGTGTTTAGAAAGAGACTGAACAATGTGGGACCAAGGATGGAACCCTGGGGGACACCTGAGCAAACAGGTAGGGCAGCTGATAGGGAACCTTCTGGACTTGCTGGAAGAAAGCAAGTGGGAATCCTCTGTGGAGGCAGTTAAATTGTCACCCCAGCTGGCCCCGGACAAGATCCAGGAAGTAAGGGAGATTTTAACAGACTTTGCCCCACTGTTTAGCGCCAAGCCTGGACTAACCCCCTTAGCGATGCACGCTGTCGAGACAGGGACACAGACGCCCATACGGTGGACCACATATCGGGTGTCAGAGGCTGTCCAAAAGGGCATTAGGAGGGAGGTAGAGGAAATTCTGGATTTAGGGGTAATCCAGAAATCCCACAGCCCCTGGGCCTCACCTGTAGTCCTTGTGCCCAAGCCAGATGGCTCTACTCATTTCTGTGTGGACTATCATGGACTGAATGCAGTCACAAAGTCAGATGCCCACCTGATACCCTGGATGGATGAACTCCTGGACAAGTTGGGAGGGGCAACCTACCTTACGACTATTGACCTGACAAAGGGGTATTGGCAGGTAGAGTTAACTGACAGAGCTAGGGAGAGGTCGGCCTTCATCACTCCAATAGGGTTATTTGAATTTAAAGTAATGCCTTCCGGAATCAAGAACGCCCCGGCCACTTTCCAAAGGTTGGTGAACCAGGTGTTAAATGGTGCTGAGGAGTATGCCATGGTGTATCTGGATGATATTGCCATCTTTAGTGCCAACTGGGAGGAACACCTGTACCACCTTAGGGAAGTGCTGGGCAGGATACAGAGGGCTGGGCTCACTGTCAAAGCTGAGAAGTGCCAGGTGGCCATGGCTGAAATGGCATATCTTGGGCATGTTGTAGGGCAGGGACAGCTCCATCTTAACCAAGTAAAAATAAAGGTGATCAAGGCATGGCCCAGACCAGAAATGCAGAAGCAAGTCAGGAGTTTTCTAGGGATAGCAGGGTACTATAGGAAATTTGTACCTGACTACAGTGCCCTGGCTGCTCCCCATCTGACCTGGTAAAGAAAAGGAAGCCTAAGAAAATTACCTATGAACCAGCCTGCGAAAAAGTCTTTACCAGACTGAAGGAGGCACTGTGCAGTGCTCCTGTGTTGACAAGTCCTGACTATAGCAGACCCTTTATAGTCCAAACTGATGCCTCAGATGTGGGTATTGGGGCAGTGCTGAGTCAGACATCAAACCAAGGGAAAGATCACCCCATCATGTACCTAAGTGAAAAGTTACTTCCCAGGGAGCAAGCATACTCTACTGTGGAAAAGGAGTGTCTTGCCATAGTGTGGGCCCTAAAGAAGTTAGAGCTATACTTATACAGGCAGCATTTTGTGGCACAAACTGACCACAACCCCCTGGTTTAGCTGACACAAATGAGAAAAACTAATGGTAGACTATTAAGATGGAGTCTTGCCTTGCAAGGGTATGACATGACGATCTTACATAGGGCTGGAGCAACCAATCAGAATGCAGATGGCTTGTCGCATCTATATGAGGAATGCACTGACTTGTGGAGCTCATCCCATGCAGGGGATAGAGCCCCCAAATTCAGTCTAGGTGGGGAGGAGTGTGACACTCTGCCCCTGCTTCTGGTTACCTGTATGATATTATTTTTATGAATAAATGGTATGTGTATGAAATGTCAGTGTGTGAGGATTTGGCCTTTAAATTACAAAGTCAGCAGCTGAAACTCACCGGATGTATTACACTGACCAGGAGATCCTTGTAATTTAAGACTTCCTTAAATAAATGGCATTTTATTACCTTTTTATGACCTGCCTAGGCTTTTGAAGTGAAACTAAATCTAAAGTTTATGATGTCAGGAAAGAAAGGGTAATTTGGCTGTTCCTATCAAGTTTAACACCTAAATGCCATATGCTGGGATTGCTAAGATCAAAGTGAAATGTTTAATTAAAGGATGTCATATTTAGGAAATGCTTTGTTCTTCTGATGTTCCATTAATTAAAGATATCCCTGGCAGAAAGTATGTCAGAATTAATTCTGGTGGGGGGTCTAGCGGACCTCATCCAAAAGGAGTGAGGGCAGACAGAGTAAAATATGTAACATTGTACATGGAGACGTATCATCTTGGGCTATGAAGAAACAGAGTTTTCTCTTTAACTAAAAGAGCACATAGAAAGGTAATAGTTAGAAAGCAATTAAGTCTTTTGTGGTAGGAGTGTTGTTCTGAAACTTCCTTTTGTTTTATAAGATTGTAAGCTGTATGATATCTTGTTCTGTATTTTATTTAACAATTTTTAGTAAATAACCATTTTCTAAAATACTGCCTGTGTCTTTCAGTTTCTTTTTGCATGTGAAATGCCTGTATTTTTAAGTCTGACATGGTTTAAAAGGCTTGATGGTGTTACTGAGCTTGGAAAACGTAAGAATATACCTAAAGTCTCATAGAGTTTTAAGGGTTCATTTTGGAATCTTGGCTGGGTGCCCTTGGGCGAAAGATTATATTACATCCCCCCGAAGGGTGTATTATCTGAGCCTGTTAATTGGGTATGCTAGCATAAGGTTCACAGTCTGAATCACTCCAGAACTTGAGACTAAATGTGATTTGGACTCAAAGCAGACAGGCGGGTTACCCTGTCTGTTACCTGTTCACACTATTGCACTCTGAGGTTGGCACTGTGGGAGCAGAGGGCCTGACCTGCGGAGTGTGTTTGTGACAGCCATCACCTACTTTGTTACATTTAACATGTTAGGATGAACCCCATCTGTTCCTGGGCATTTACTGATTTTCAAGTTCCCCTGACCTTGTAGTACTTGTTCCATAGTAATCACTCCCCTCTCAGACCTTTCCCCTGTATTATCCATAAATGTTCTCCTGCTGCCTGGGACTGGATCTGCTTTCTCAGCCATGAACACTGAACAAAAATATTCATTTCGAGTGCCTGCCTTCTCCCTATCATCAAGTGTGCTTGTGCATTCTGAACTCTCCCTTTTTCCCCTAATCGTGTGCTTTTCTTGTCTATTTAAGCATATGGGTTGTCTATATTTCTTGGACTTTCTTGTGATCCTGGTACAGTCCTCACTGGCCTCAGTGATGGCTTTTTTATAGTTTATTGTCCCCTTGCTGCACCCATCTGCACCTTCTCCAGGTGACTTCCCAGCTCTGCCCACACCTTCACTGTCACTTACCTTGCCCTTTCTTACCTCTTACCTTGGACTTGTGTCTCTGAGCTGGGGTATTGGGGAATTGTCCAGGCTCCACAGGAAACAACTCAGTTCTGGAGCAAGATGGGCAGTTGGCATGCTGAGGCCTGAGATACCACTGGTGCTTTAGTTCATATCGCTGCCAGGCATATTCTCCTTTGTGTTTTTGTTCCAGGAAAGAAGGGGGAGTACCAAGCAGAGTGGTAACAAAATTTGGAAGGCCATATGTGCGAATGCTAGAAGTCTAGGAATTAAGATTCCAGACCTAGAGGCTATGATGGCAGACACCAACCTGGATGCTGTGGCCATTGCTGAGTTATGGTGCACTGAAAACCATGACTGGGACATGTCCACACCAGGCTATGTTCTGTTCAGCAGGGACAGGGTGGGAAGGAAAGGAGGGTGTGTGGTATTTTATGTGAGAGAAAGCATAAAAGCAACAGAGATAAAGGGAATACAGGGGGGAGCAGAGGTACTGTGGGTCACCCTAGAGATGGAAAATGGAGTTCTATTCACACTGGCATGATCTACAAGCCTCCAGCACAGGAGAAGGAGTTAAATAATGTACTGGTGGAAGCTACTGGCAAGATGGCAGAAAAGGGGGAGGTACTGCTGGTGGGGGACTTCAGACTGCTGGATGTAGATTGGATCCTCCAAGCTGCAGTTTCAGCTAGAAGCAGGGACATCCTGGACTCCTTGCAGGGGGCATTCCTCAGGCAACTAGTCAGTGAACCCACTCATGATGGGGCATTACTGGACCTGGTGCTTACCAACAGGGATAGTGTTGCAGACATCAAGGCAGGAAGCCACCTGGGGAACAGCAATCACTGTACAGTGCAGTTCAATATAAGGATAGCTGTAGAATTGAACCACACAAGGGTGAGGGTCCAGGATATCAGGAGGGCAGATTTTAAAAAGATGGGTGAATGCCTCAGGGATGACCTGGCTGGGGTGGTGAAACAGTGGGCAAAGCTCAAAAGGACCATAGGGAAGGCAACAAACCTATGAGTCAAGCAAGTGAGCAAAAGCAAGATAAGAAAGAAACCACTATGGTTCTTGAAAGAGGTGGCGGAAAAGGTAAAGGCTAAAAGGACAGCTTTCAGAAGGTATAAGGAGATGCAGAGAGAGAGAGAAGGATAGGGAGGTGTATTGGAGGAAATGGAGGCAAGCAGGGATAGCAGTAAAGAGTGCAAAGGTGCAGACTGAAGACAGAACAGCAGGTGGTGATGAATGGGGACAGGACATTTATTTAGCTATGAAAGCGGAAAGGAGGAAGACCAGCGGTGGAATTGTAAGGGTAAAAATGGAAGCTGGGACTGTGCAGAGGGGGACCAGAAAAAGGCTGACATCCTGAAAAAATACTTTTGTTCAGTGTTCACAGAGGAAGCAGAAAGGGAGGGGTTACAAAAAAGTAACAGGAGCACTGGAGTGAGGGTGGTGGTCACAAGTCCATTTTCAGAGGAGAGAGTCCTGAAGGGACTCGCTAATCTGAAAGTGGACAAAGCAATGGGGCCAGATGGGGTGCATCCTATGATATTGTGGGAGCTCAGGAAGGTACTGACTGCACCTCTGACAGTCCTATGTAACAGTTCATTGGAAACAGGAATGGTTCCGAAGGACTGGAGGAAGGCAGATGTAGTCCCACTTCACAAAAGTGGTAGCAGGGAAGAGGCTGGCAATTATAGGCCAATCAGCCTGACATCGGTGGTGGAAAGTTAATCCTAGTCATTGCTGAAGGAAAGGATTATGGAATATCTTTAATCCAATGTGTTACAAGACCCGAAGCAGCATGGATTCATGGTGGGGGGGGGTCATGTCAAATAAATCTGATAGATTTCTTTGACTGGGTGACCAAGGAATTAGATCAGGGCACAGCGGTAGATGTGGTCTATCTAGATTTCAGTAAGATGTTTGACACTCTTCACACAGGAGATTAGTAAGCAAGCTGGGTAGCCTGAGTGGGTCCAAGGTAGTAAACTGGGTCAGAAATTGGTTGGGGATAGGCAGCAGAGGGTGATGGTGAACAAAGTTCACTCCAAGGAAGGATGGCGACCTGTGGGGTGCCTCAGGAATCAGTGCTGGGACGGTCCTCTTTAATGTCCTTATAAGTGACACTGCAGAGGAGCTGGAAGGGAAGGTCTACTTCTTTGCAGATGACACAAAATCTGCAATAGGGTAGACTCATGGGCTGGGGGAGGTTGTACAAAGGATGAGCAGAGATCTGAGAAAACCTGAGGAGTGATCAAGGTTATGTAGTTGGGTTTCAATGTGAAAAGTGAAAAGTAATGCACCTGGAGCACAGAAACCCAGGGACAGAGTACAACATTCTCCCTCCTTCACCGTTCCCTCCCTCCCTCAGCCTTAAGTCTCCTGCTCTGGCTTTGCTACTTTCACTTATAGACTGCCTTCCTCTGTAACACTCTACACTTTCATATCAGACACTCCCCTTCCCTCCATCTCCTAAAACGTGCTCTATCCCTTTTATCTGTGTTCTTAGTATCTTTCTCCTGTCAAAGTTTACCTCTCCCCATGCTCCCAAATGTTCCTCTCATTTAACTAGTTTTTTAGGCCCTTCCCAGCACTTTATCTGACCTTTCCTATTTATTTGTTTTTTCTCATAGCACTTTCCTCCTCATTCCTCTCTCTTCCTATTGCTCCCCTGAATATTTTTTTGGTCAATGCTGTTTTATTTTCACATATTTTTGTTTAGCCACACCACCTGTCTCTTAGTATGCCCTGTTTCTACCCTGCGCTATTACCAGTATTGCTATTTCTACAATGCTTATCTACTTATTTATGTGTTCTTTATACCCCTCTAAACTATCTGTACTGCATTTACATTGATTATATACTCAATATTATGTACTCTATATGTATGTACTGTAACCTCCCAACTCCCCTTTCCTCCGGGTCACGCCTGGAAATGAGCTCTGGCTCAGTGTGTGTCTCCCGAGTAACAATTTCAAATAAAAAAAATAAAGTAAACATAGGAGGATAGGTACTGATGACCAAGCGAGAAAGAGACTAGGGGGTAATCGTATCGGATGACCTAAATGTGGCCAGGCAGTGTGACAAGGCACTTGGGAGGGCTAGTGGGATACTGGGTGCGTAGAGTGGGGTATCAACAGCGGAGAGAGGGAGGTGGTATTGCCTCTGTATACCTCACTAGTAAGACCCCACCTAGAGTACTGTGTCTAGTTCTGAATACCACATCACCGGAAGGACATAGACAGTGTGGAGGCGGTCCAGAGGAGGGCAACTAAAATGATACAGGGTCTGTGTCGGAAGGCCTACAAGGAGAGACTTAGAACCTGAATATGTACACCTTGAAAGAGAAGAGGAGAGGGGGATATGACAAAGACCTTTAAATACCTCACGGGGGTAAATATGGTACAGGAGGAAAGTATTTTTCAGAAAAAGGTGCTGAAGGATAAGGGGCATGATAAGAGATGGGGGGTAGATTCAGGAGAGATGTGAGGAAGTACTTCTTCACAGAAAGAGTGGTGGATTTCTGTAACAGCCTTCCAGTGGAGGTGGTGGGGGCAAAAATAGCGGTGAGGTTCAACAATGCATGGGATAGACATAAGGGAATCTTAGGGAAGGGGGAGGTTGGTGAATGGGCCAGAGATCATGCAGGATTGGTGGTGATACCACAGGCAGGGAGCAATGAGCAGACCAGGTGGGCCAAGCGGTTCTTATCTGCTGGCAAATTCTGTTTCTATATGATGACAGGCAGGGCTATTGATAGACAGACATACATACACTGAGGCATCTCTCCCACCCAAACAGTGCTCCCAGCTGCACCACCAACTGTGGCCACCCAAATGGCTGTTTTGCAATGGTAGCAGCGACTCTCCCTCAGAGTGTTCTGTGGAATGTTCAGTCCTCTTCCCCAGCCAGCCCTCCGATGGACTCAGGCTCATTCTCAAACCTAGGTGGCCAGCATCGTGAATGACAGTGCTACCACTGTGCCAGTGGGCCCTTCTGCTAATGGCTTTTAAAATGCTGCACATTTCTCCTTAACCCCTTTAGAGTTTGAATGTCTTTTAGTCTTTCTTGCATTCTTTTCATTTGTTTTTAAGTCTGTTTTTCAAAATCCAATACCTTTGGATCAGTGGTCACGTGTTGAGACCCAACTTCATTCTAAATTTCATCCACCAATTCTACAATTTTTATATTTACAATTTACAGACATACATTTTAGCAATTTTAAATGTGCTTATACAGAAACAATTGGACAGAAGTACTTCTCTGAGTCATTCACAATTGGTCTTTTGAGCAGTGTTTACATTTTGATACTGTCAGCATACTGAATGATCACCCAAATCAACAGCTGTAGTTTCTCTCCTTTCTCATAAAACTACACCAGTCAGTTACATAAACAATGTTTCCGAATATGATTTTAGTATTTTTATTAGCTCAATTTTTCTTTATTACAAGAAATGCAACTTTAAAATGCAAGTTCCATCACTGTTCACTAGCAAGACAAGTGCTGACAGAAGAGATAAATCATGCACACAAAACTGTGAACTAAAGCTAAAGGATGATAAAAAGTGTGGTGGTGGTAAAGTCACCCTGCAAAGTCCCTTTAAAATAATTCTTTGTTGAAGGGGGTTGAACTCATACCATAATACTACTACGCTGTACTATTCCTTCTGTCTTCCAGCAGCATCCTTGAGCATCATATTCAAACAGACTGCACCATGCAAACTGTGTTCATGTCATGCAGATAGGGATGCTAACACTTAGTCTGAATTTGTGCGGGACACAAAATAGTTTGCACATCACAAAATGGCGCTCATGCAAATAAAAGGCAGAGTCATGTGTACGTTGCACAGTGGTGTACTGGAATTCCAGGGAATGCACTAACTGACTGTTAGCACAGTGCTAGTTAATGCTTGGCAAAAGAACGTTTTAACTGCACACAAAAAGTGCAGAGCATGTAGAACACTTTACCAGTGCCCTGTAAAAGACACTTGTGATGCAATAGTGAACCACAGGGATGGACAACCATTGGTAATGGAGTTCTTTGCAGTATTACTGATGGAGGGTGAAGTACTTTGATTTGAAATCAATATGATCAGTTGACCTCAATATGGTGGTATACCTGTGCAACGGACCCTGACCAAGCCCATTAGAAATGTCATGTTGGCCTCCCTAACGACAGCAATAGATTTATTTTGCTCTGGCCAAAGGTGTACTGCATACTTACATCTCTCTTTTTTCACATGTTGGTCTGGATTGCTCTGTTGTACTAAGCAACCCACAGCTTCCATCCACTGGGAGGGGCAGTGTGCCTTGATAATGACATGTAAATGGAAGGTAATGATATGGTAAGGAGGTGTAGGCCTTGCACGTCGAGAAGGGCCGTCAGCATTTTATGTGCCGAACTTGCAGGTTTGCAATACAGTGTTAATGAGTTTTTGCCTTGCGAATTGCTCAGCTTGCTCACAGTGAAGATCCCTGTGAGGTGTTTTGTCCATGTGGTCACAAATATGGTTTGCACTTCTGCATGGGTTTGTGCCTTGCGCTGTTCTCACAGGGCATACAGTATGTGGGACACCTGATAGCATTGAGAACTCAGTTAGTGTGTTTCCTCCAATATACAGTACCTTTTGTGGTCTTGCATGCACTTTTGTGCACTCTAGCAGACCTTGGTGCCTCACTTTGTGTATGTTTTGTGTATGCTGCCCCGTTGTATTTAAAAGTTTCCATTAATTAAAAATGTTTCCCCCCACAAAATTAAAGGGGCACTGTCAGCTTTGGTCGTCCGTTTTTGTGTATACGCAAGTAGTGTGCCTCTTACACAAGTATTAAAGACTGAGGGCCAGATATTCAAAATTTTGCGCCGGCCAAAAACCGTTTGCACAGGTTTAGCGTGGGATTAGCGCGGATCTGCTATATTCAAAAGGCCAAATAGCATGGGCAAACTGCATTAGCGCCGGGCAAAACTATAATGTATGCAAGGGGCAAACTGACATGAATACAGGTGCAATGCTATATTCAGCGACTAGCGCCGCGCTAAGTGGTTTTGCGCGACTTAGCGTGACACTTAGCGGGTGCAAGTAACCGCCCAGGAAAAGCTTGTCTTAACCCTGGGCAATCAGCTTAGCGCGACACTTTGGCTTTGCGCGGTGTTTGCGCGGGTTTAGCTCGGGTTTTGCATGACCCTAACAAATAAATATGACACATAGATAAAGCCAAACATAGAGGAAGCATGCTGCTAACTGATGGCATCACAATGATGCCATCATCTGCCACCAGTCCCAGCCATGCCAGGCAGTAAGTGGTGACCCTGCCGCCAGTGGACAGCATGGCAGTGTGGCCATACAGCACACACCTGCAGACCACACATCTGTGGACACGAACAGATGCCAGCACACACATGCAGCACTGTGGGCATGGCGGATGTTGAGGGGAGTGTGTATGGGTGGCCAGGTTGTGCCACAGACCAGATGTGGCCACAAGGCTGGGACACATCATGCAGTGCACATGGGGCAGTATTGGGAATACCCCAACACTAGTGTGCCTTTCGGATAATATATGCCCCCCCCGGCCACATACCGCACAGCTGTACAACTGCCACAGCACACAAAGCCAGAAATGTACATGTCACTGTGAGCATCCCATGCCACAGGTACAGCATCTGTGGGTCACACAACAGTGTAACAGTAATGTCCACTGTCAGTAAACACCTGCAGGTTGGGCATGTTACTGCGTACAGTGCAGTCATCATCACTGCCCTACACACCATAGGCAGTGTTGTGTCCCTCACACTACTGGCCCCCTTGCTACTGTAGTGTCTGCTGTGCACTGTAGCATGCCCTACAGTGTGACAGTTGCATGCAGCACCACCACCACCTGTGCCTATGCTGTCTTGTCCCCTGGGGTACAATATGCTATGCTATGCTGTACTGTGTACATGTAGCCTGCAGCTCTCATCGTGCACTGCCAGACTGACCTACAGGTGGAGCTGCGGTTGGACCTGGTGAGCCCCTGTACTTCCAGACTGACCTACAGGTGGCTCTGTGGGACCCTGCAGTAACGCTAGGCAAACTGCATGCAAATCAGGGTATAATGAGTTACTGATCTGGTTGTTTGCCTAGAGACTACCTAAGTAGGCTCATTTGCATGGCACTTTTGAATATGGCACATTTTAGATCCGGGCAAGCGTGTTTGCACCGGGCTAACTGCTTAGCTCCGCGCTAATGCCGCGCTAATGTGTTAGCGTGGCGCTAATGGTATGGGGAATAATATACTGTTTTGATCACTGTTCCTTCACATCTGCTGCTTCCTGCAGCTGTACTGAGTCCATGCATTTGCTGGCACACACATTGGCCATGTAGTTCGTCTGTACCTGCCCTCACGTTGCTGTGCACTGTGTTGTTGTTGTGGGTTGCACTTCCTGGTTGCTTTATTCAGTGCTGTCTTAGTCCCGGGCTATTTTTGCCCTGCACTCCCAGACCAGTTTGCCCGGATTCCTTAGACTGCTATATTCAGCAGGATTAGCACTGGGCTATTTCCTTTCAAATATAGCTTGCTCTGTGCTCCGGGCTAAGTTTGCCCGCTGGGCAGTGCTAATTTAGCCCCTGGGCAAAGTTTTGAATATCTGGCCCTGAATCTATTATTCCCTGATACATCACAAACTGATGAAATTTTTCCAGTTATGCTTATTTTTTAAAGATTTGCTTGCCGGTCGTGCCGACATAAACTCACCCACTACCCGGAAGCACATGCTGCATGAGCCCGTGCATCTGGAACAAGCGCGGTCCCGAAGTGCAGTTTTTGGGCATGCAGCATGGAAAATTAAGTTTCTTAGCAGCATCGCGATCTTCTAAGGTTCTGGTGGTGTGCGTAAATAAAAACCGAGCACCGAGAGTCAAGTAATTCACTTTTTTAAAACGGGGCTGAAATCCCGCACGCGCACAAGGGCGGCATGAGTATAGATCTCGCACATTTGCAAGAGCATGCTGCCCTTGCTCATGCGTGGGATTTCGGCCCTGTTTTAAAAAAGTGAATTACTTGACTCTCGCTCGATTTTTATTTACGCACACCACCAGAACCTTAGAAGATCCCAGTGCTGCTGAGAAACTTAATTTTCCACGCCGTATGCCCCAAAACTGCACTTTGGGACCACGCTTGTTCCAGATGCTCGGGCTCATGCAGCATGTGCTTCCGGGTGGTGGGTGAGTTTATGCCGGCCCGACTGGCAAGCAAATCTTTAAAAAATGAGCATAACTGGAAAAATGTCATCAGTTTGTGATGTATCAGGGAATAATAGATTCAATCTTTTATACATGTGTGCTCAGAGGCACACTACTTGTGTATACACAAAAATGGACGACCAAAGCTGACAGTGCCCCTTTAAGGGAAACGTGCATTTATGTGACATGACAGTGCAGAAACACTAAACCTTGTAACAATGTACCACATAGTTAACAAGCCTGTTATTTCTAAAAAAGCCTGACAACTTGAGCTAAAAATTCATACTTTGAATAGAATGCTCACCATGGGGTGGTGGTGTGTGTTTGTGTGTGTGTGTGTGGGTTATAAAATAATATTTTAAATGTTCTTGATTCTTAAAGATGTTTTAAATGCTAGCTGAATAAACTAAAACCAGAAATACTGTTCTCTCATCACTTCATTACTTTTCCCAAGCTATAAATTGATTCTTCATTGTTGAAGCCCACTAAGGATTGTGTGAAGGGTACATTTTTAATGGTAGCTGCAGAATAGAAAGGAAGTTTCATTTTTAACATACCATATTACTGTAACCAATGTGCTTCTTTGGCATGTGACATCATATATGTCTATGTCAGCTGGAGAGTGATACTGTAAGTTCCACTTACTGTATATCATAAAGCAGAAATCAGTGCTGCTAGGATAACACCATGAACAATGAAATTAATTATATTAAGAACATAAATATGGATTTTATTTTCCGAAGGAAGCACTGATGCACAGACTTGTCCTTTACATTGCTCTGACATGCAGTACAATTTTCTGAGCACAATAAGGACGGTGAGTTTTGATAAAAGATGTACCAGTCAGTTTCTATTCCTGGATTCACCGACAGTACCTGTATCGTTAAAACTCTTCAAAAACGAAACAACATTGACCTCCTTCAAATTAGCAACTGCACAGAGTGATCCACATTACGTACAACATCCCTTGGTTAACAGAAACTGGATACAGTGTACAGACAGCATTTTTGAAGTTTGTTGTGTGCACAGTATGATTAATATTGTTAATACTGAACATGCACTAATTTGTGATACCCTTGCTATTTTTAGATGCAGTCTAAACAACACTTGTGGCCAGAACAGGTCTGTGTACATCATGGAGCTGACTGTATAACTATGGTATCGTATAGTTCCTTTGAAAACATTTTCTAGGATCCCCTTTTTCCAGCTTCAGTAAATAGATTCAACTGCAGCACAAGCCTGAGCAAAGACCTCTTCAGGACATCCTTCTGCATTTATCTGGGGAAAAGGAAATAGATAGTTACTTGGATTTAAAAACAAGTACAGTACCAAAGTTCAAAACAGAAAAAAATCAGCACCACCCACTGTGAAAACACAGACCAGATAAGTTCAAAAGCAAGTAAACTACTTTTTACAAAAGTCATCATGACGCCTTTGAGCGAAACTGATAGGCGGTAGTAGGTTTTTCTGTCTGTAGCTCCTGTAAGAGGTATTTGCACTTTTGTAAAAAAAAAGGTATTTTACTTGCTTTTGAACTTATCTGGTCTGTGTTTTTATGGTGGATGGTGCTGGAGTTTTCCTGTTTTGGTATTTGCATTTTTCTATAGCACAGCCAGCTTTTGGGGCAGTTTTTCTTTGTGGTTACAGCAACAAAGTTACTTAGGTTTTGCACATTGTCCAAAACAATCCATGCAAAAGCGAGATAAAAGTGTTGAGAGTTTGCCCGGCCCAAAAGGAAAACTGTCACAAATCGGCCCCGCTGAGAAAGGATTACCCCGATTCAGCTTTTTATTTAGAAAAACCGTTGTTCTTGTGCTGCCACTTTATTTTAATTCCAAAGATCATGAATGGGAATATAGTGGATGCCGGGGCTCCATTTACTGCAAGGTGCAGCACTGCAATCGTTCTCTTCAATACAAATATTGAAGCGACTGGTATGGCAATCAACACCTTTACAGTAAATGAAGTCCCCCAGCATCCGCCATATTCCCAGTTCACGACTTTTGAAATAAAAATAAAATGAAGTGGCAATCTTGAGAAAAATGCACTTTTCTAAATAAAAAAGCTGAATCGAAATGCTTTCAGGGGCAGGGGGTGTGGATTTAGACAGTTTTCCTTTGACCTTAAATTCCACAGTTGATTCTCAAGGGGCCAAAGAGGCCACTATTCACTAAAATGGAGAACTGATTCACCAAATATTACAATTTATTCTTGTCTTATTTTTAACAATTGCATATAAAAAAACAAACAAAAAAAACCTTTCATATAATTTTGCTTTTATTTGGGACATTGTCTACACTTTTCCTGGTTAAATGTCTTCTTACCATTGCTGGTTATGAAGGATTTTTTTTCTGAGCCAAAACAACTAAAAGAATTTATTATATTAAAAAAAAAAAACTTGGAAAAGCGCTACACCATCTGTGCAGAGATAGCCCTACCACTTGAGATGCTGGTGACACAAGTTTAAAGAGCCCGAGTTGTCTGAGGGCCGACCGGGAAAGGTGGATCAAGAGTTGGATAGGGCACTCCTCTCCTCTGGGAGGGAGGATGCTGGAATACCACCACCTAGGTGACAACAGGTGGCAGTGCATATAGAGCTGGTAGAGAAGGGAGTGTGGATGGTGATGGAGCACTGACAAACTCACACACACTTGTGCATACACAGACAACCCCAGGCTAATGGCATCCAGGGGAAGGGGAAAGTAAGTACAGGCCTATGACACATTCTTAAGGTAGAAAAAATGGGCAGACAGGATGGGTCTTGTGGTCCTTATCTGCCGTCAACTTCTATGTTTGTATGTTACGTAAGATAGAACCCCCGCCCCCGCCGAGACACTACTGACTGAGGCATCCACCTCTGCATTGAACAGTACCTCTGATGCAGCCTTGCCCACCCCATCAACCCTGCCTGGGTATAAGCTAGGGAGGACCAAGAGGTGGTGAAAATCCAAGAGAGGGCAAGTGATGGGGCCCAGAGCAGATGGCATGGCTGACAAGGGCAGACTAGGTGTCGAGCGAAAAGGAAAAAAACACAACATGATTCTGAGCAATCATCTGAAAGTGAAATTGAAGAAGAGGAGGATCCTGCTGACAACAGCCAGCAATATGAACTTTCTGTTTTTGAGTCTTGATAAATATAATTTGTTCTCACTGTTCTATATGGGACTCTAGGATAGTAACTATTTGCATACAGCACATTTGTATACACATTTTTTGCGAACTGGTTTTTGCTTTACAAGCTTGTGAATCTTAATACTGTAGATGTCTACAGTGACAGCAGCATACTTCTCTAATAGGAGGGAATGTGTTTGAGCTGTTGAACAGAGATAGATAAGCCGGACTACTGCTCATTTAATATCTACATGTTAAAAACAGGCAATGTATAGTTACAAAAATGTGATCCATGGTACAGGAACAATATATTTGGTTGAATCTTAGCATACATAATTAATATTTAGTTTAGATATGCCATCTTAACTCCCTACAGACTAATATGGGGATCTAATCTATTCTTTACTGTTTTGAAATAATGATGTTCTTTGTGTTTATTTGATTCCTTTATAAATTTTGACCCATGGGAGTAACACTGAAGGTCGTGAGGGCCATGGACTAGTCGCCTTCCCCCACCCCCCGAAACCATCAGCACCTTGCAGTGGGACACTGGAGATCATGAGGGCCGTGGAGTAGTCGCCCTCCGCCACCCCCCGAAACCATCAGCACCTTGCAGTGGGACACTGGAGGTCATGAGGGCCGTGGACTAGTCACCCTCCCCCCCCCGAAACCATCAGGTACAGCACCGGAGCAGACGCTACACTGAAAAGCTCCATCTTGTGGCACATTAGACTCTCTCTGTTTGTGCTTTAGTGCCATTATAAGTTTGAATTTTATGCTGGCGTATATGTGGAGATAGTCTATTCACTGTAGGAAACCTTGCATAGCTGGAACGTCTCTGTCTGACTGTAATTGTTGCAGCATACCCTTTAATTTAATTTAAGGACAGTTTAGCCAACTGTACTGCTATGTAGCCCGCAGGGCTTTTAAGTTGCTTCCCCTGAAACTGTACTGCTGACTAGGGTCTTTAAATTTATTTAACTGTACTGCTTACTAGGGTCTTTAAATTTTTTCCCCGGCTCCAATTAGCACCAAAAATAAGAAAATTAGAGTTTTTACAGGCCCTGAATAAACCAGGCAGGCTCCGTCTCATGAAATCTAGCTGGCTCCCTACGGGCTAATGAGTTTTCACACTGGTTTGAAATCGGAGCTCTGCTAGTGGTATCTTTTTTTTTATTTTAACTACAGCAGCACTCTGAGCTCTCCGAGCTCTGTGTAATGCATCTCACAGTAGAATCAGAGCAGGAAATCATCTTGTAATCCGATCTTAAGCCCTCCCCCATTGCAGCTCCCAGTGTATAAATCCTTACCCGTTTCTCCTTCCTTCATAGCACCTTGCAGTGGTACACTGGAGATCATGAGGGCCGTGGACTAATCGCCTTCCCCTACCCTCCAAAACCATCAGGTACAGTACCGGAGCAGACGCCACACCGAAAAGCTCCATTTTGTGGCACATTAGGCTCTCTGTTTTTGCCGCATTGATGCAGATGCGTCGGCTCCCCACCACCCACACCACCACCACCCTTGGTGTGCTCGCCCTTATATAGGGTCTGAGAGGCAGTGCTGAACCAGTCAGCCCATTTCTCCATTAGCAGCCTATATCCTTTTGTCACTAGAGAACCATTGAGCCAGGCTGAGCAAGTACTTGCTTGTCCTCTGGTCCTCTATATGTATATATTTTACCATGCTTCTCTTAGCCCTCTCACTGTCCTCTCTGTTTCTCCCTGTACTAACTCCCTCCCTGATACTCTTCCTGAGCGTGCACTCCACCTATGACACTGACTACCATTTGGCTGCCTGGCAGCTATCCCTATTGAAACTCCGATCTTCTCCCCTACTACCATTCCTAATGTACACCGCCCCAGTCACACCACCCTATCTGCTCCCTGTTACCACTATAAACCTCACTACTTAAAACCTCTGCTACAGTCACCCCTTAACACACCTCAGCTCCTTCTCCTGGCTACCCCCCATATACTACACCTCCCCATTCCTACATTCTTAACCCTGAAAGGGCATCTAGCCCACAAATCTCACCTCCTCAAAAAGTTGACTTGGAACGCTGTACTCAGGTGCATCCTCCTCCTCCTGCTTCTCATGTCTGGAAACATCCACCCTCACCCTGGACCACTCACATCCGCTCCTCCAATACACTCCCCTGCCGGCGGGCTGCGTATTGCCTCCCTTAATGTCTGCAGCCAATTAAAAAAATGGGACTCTTTCCAGGGATGGGTCCTACAATATTGGCCCGATGTCACTGCAGTGGGTGAAACCTGGCTCTCCCCACTGATTACAGACTCGTCAATAGCCCTCTCTGGCTACAACATTCACCGAGCTGACTGGAAGGGTAAGCACGGGGGTGGCTGTACCATTTACACTAAGGCCACACTACATGGACGGCTACTTCCACCATCCCAGATGGAACCTGGACCCCATGCACTCACACTAAAACTCACCCTGGGATGCTCCCAAACCCCCCTTTTCATCACTGCTGTATACATACCCCCTAGGGACTAGAAGGTGGCCTTTCACTCGGTACTGTCCTACCTGGCCACCCTCCCATCTCAAATGGAAAAGATCATACTGGGGGACTTCAATATTAATTGGCTAGGTAAAGCCGCTGCACCATTCATTGATGCTGCCACTGCCCAGGATCTAACGAAAATAGTTGCATCCCCCACCTGACTGAACCAGAGCACAGGGTCTTCCTCACTGCTGGACCTAGTTTTCACCAATCGTCCTCACAAAATCACTAGCACTACCATTCTCCCTAATGTCCTCAGTGACCACTCCCCAGTGCTCTGCACCTGGACCAGCAAAGCACCAAAATCTCCTCCCACAATAGTATTTCTTTGCAAACTTGGACCTAGCAAGCTTGCCCTCCTTAAAGCTCATCTCGGTAATATGAACTGGTCCTTCATAATGAATACCCCTGACCCTGACAGAGCTCTCGACCTCTTCATTCACTCCTTTAATACTATTTGTGACAAGTTTGCCTCACTCACTAAAAGGATGGTCAAAGGGAACCCCATGCCTTGGATCTCGAACCACCTCCTAGCACTGATGCGAACCAGAGACTCACTCTGGCACCTCTCCAATGAGTCATGCATGTCGGCCTACAGACAGAAGTACAGGGAGGCCCAAAATAAATGCACATGGGCCTTGCGCAGAGCCAAAGCCGAGTATTTTAAATTCTTCCTTACCTCCCCCTGGGGCTCAGGACAGAAATTCTGGAACAACATAAAGGATCTCTGTGGCAAAGACCCTAACACTGTCCCCAACCAGATCTTGCTTCGTGTCCTGGTGAACTGCCATGTAATGTTTGTTTTGTAGTTAATTTCTGTGACGTGGAACCTTCGTGAAGGAGTCTCTGACTCAAAGGTACTTTTCCGAATCCTCAATAAATAAAATAAATATGTATAAATTTATAGTATACGGTTAAGGGTTGTTGTATCCTCATTGTGAACATAAGCAAAATGCTGTTATACCACAGTTCAAAGATCATGGAATGCTGTTCCCTTCTTTGGTACAAAAGCATTTCAGTTAGTTTGAAACTTGTTACTCCTGCCATTTTTTTTCTGGCACATGCTGTTTCTCTTTGATGCCTCACACTGACATGCCTCTGACCCCCAGATGTATGCTACAAAAAAACTTCACATTTCTTTAATAATTGTAAGAAAGATGAATCAAGCCTGCACCTTGCTGCTAGTAACCCACTTGGCCCCTGTAACAGTGAATTTTGTTCATAAAATACACTTAAAATCACATTAATATCCAACATTAGGCAGTTATAGCCACTACCGATCATCACGGAAGGTGCTTCTGTTTCAGTTAAGTGCATTCTGTGAGAACTGGCAGTATCAGTAACTGCCGAATGCTGGATACTTTCCACAAGTAATTTGATTTTATGTGTATTTTATAAACAACTATTACTGGAGTAGGGTTGTTAATAAGCTACTTGGTGCGGGGTGGATTTATCCTTTGTTTTCATTACTACAGAAACAAGTATTTTATCTTGCCACATATAGCAAGTAGGACAGAAATGAAATTTACAAAACCATATATGTTGTATTAAAAAAATCAGACTCATTCCCCCTTCTTGAAGAATGGATGCCACTCATGTTCAAATAGGTGACCAAATCTTTATTCCATTATGCCACACTGATGCCAAAGCACAACAAATGTCCTTAAAATGCCTATTTTTTTTGAAATGGTAACTTTATTGAATTTCCAAAACATAACAACACACATACTACAATCTGAAACTAAAACTAATATACAGACAGAGACACACCATACAAAAGGTAAGGTTTAAAATGACCTGACTCAGACAAAAAATGGAAGAACAACTTGTATAAGCAGTTAAACCAAAAAAAAGGGGGGGGGAGGAAAATAAAACCTCAAGATACAAAAGAGAGAAAAAAAAAAAAACACACCGGACACAAGGCTCAGGGTTGAACATGTTCTTCCCTTTAAAATTATCTTCCAATCCACCTTAAAGTGGAAAAATGAGGTCGGGGGGTATGGCAACACCCCAAAAGACTCTTGAAATAAGTAATCAATGGGCAAACAAGAGGCTTATGATATTATATAATATTATTATGTGAATGTCAAAAGTTTAAAAAACTTTAAATTATTAAAAGATTTAAAGTTTTAAAACTAGGTGCCTTTCTATAAAAATGAATACCTGGAAAAATAATATACCCCCATACAGGCATGAAAATAGATGTAGGCGACATTTCCAGTATAAAGATAAGGCACTTATAAAGAAAATTAAGGAGGAGAGGGAAACCCACCTAACTAGGAAAACTGAGCCAATATGTCTAGCACTGTTTTATTTTTCTTCTCTGCTTGATAGTGGAAAAAGGGCAGTCACCTGTCTTGAATTTTTCCGTCTAAAACCTTAATTGAGCCGTCAGGTTTTCAATCAGTTGGATCTGCATACAAATGGAATACCATATATCTAAAGTTGGGGGATATCTTTCCAACCAATTCTTAGTGATACATTTTTGGGCAGCAGATATTAAAATGTAAAACAAAAATTTTTAGTTCCTAGTAATAAGGGTTGAAGGGGGAATGCCCAGGATCCAGTGCTTAGGGTAAGAGGGAAGCTGTGTCTGAAGTATATTTTCTGATTCCTGGACAATATGGTACCAGAATCCCTTAATTTGGGGGCAACCCCCCCAAAATGTGAGCATTTGTGCTCCTCCCATCACAGCCCCTTCAACATAAATCCAAAGTGGAAGGACTGTAATGTTGAGTGATGACTGGGGTGCAAAAAAATCTAATGTTTACCTTCCAGCAAAAAGCTCGCCAGGAAGGGGAGGACGTAGCCTGGTGCACCCCACTCCATATCCGCTGCCAATCTTCAGAACTCAACTGGCATCCCAATTCCTCTTCCCATTTAGATTCTAGCTTTTGCAAGGGATCTGGAACCTGTGTATTAAAAAAGGAAACCATTTGGGAGATCAGGCGAGTCTGGTAACTACTGGAAAATAAGGGAAGAAGAAATTCCCCAAGGGGATTTGGAACGGGGAAACCCAAAGAGGTCAAACCCTTGCTCTTCAAAAAGTGCCAAAGTTGTAGGAATCTAAAATGGTCTCTATTCGAAAGCCCAAATGCCTCTGTTAATTGTGAAAAACTTCAAAAATGCTGAGAGTCATACAGTTGTCCAACGCTGAAGAGACCCAGTCTTTCCCAAGCACGGAAACCCAGGTCTGTTTGTAGTGGGAGAAAATCTGCACATACCCTGATAAGGGTCAACATAGATAATGTGAGTGGAAATCCCCCCCCCCAGCGACCCAAATCCAAACTTGCTTCACAACTACTGCCCAAGTGTTGACAACCTGCAACTTTGAGAGGCCATCCTGATCCAGATGGACAATGTCTGCCAATTGGGCTCCAGGAGTATCAGGTTTCTCAAGCTCCATCCAAAGTGGATGGTCCTTGCCTGGTCACAAAGATTTAAAAACCTGGAGCTGGGCCGCCCAATAATAATGGACAAAATTGGGAAGGCCCAGTCCCCCGCCCCGCTTGGCTCTCTGCAAAATTTGCCCTTTGACCCTGGGGGGTTTATGATTCCAAATAAACTTGGAAGTGGCCAACTTCAAGATTTTCCAGAAACCTGATGGGGGTTTCAAGGGGAGAGATGAAAATAGAAAAAGAAAACGGGGCAAAACATTCATCCTAACAACTTCTATCAGACCTGAGAAAGAAACAGGGAGTTCCCACCATCTGTTATAATCCCCTTGAACACTTCTAAGCAATTTGAGGTAATTAGTAGCATATAAATTGTCTAGACTATCAGGAATCCAAATTCCCAAATAATAGAACCCCCCCCCCTTTGCCCAGCGAAACTGCCTGTCCATAGGGAGAGTTCGGGAAGCAGAACCAGATATGGGAAGCATTTCAGTCTTGGACTCATTCACCCGAAATCCTGAAATGACCCCAAACTCTTGTATCTGGGATAACAAGTGAGGGGCTGAGTTGGCCGGATCCATTAAATATAATAAGGTATTGTCCACATAAAGAGAGATCTGGGCCTTCAACCCCTTCACCCGGATACCCCAATAAGATTGAGACTGATGGAAACCGCAAAGGGTTCCATGCTTAATGCAAACAGCAGGGGAGAAAGTGGGCACCCCTGCCTAGTCCCCTGCTGAATACTAAACTTATTGGAGAACACCTCATTTACCTTAACCTTAGCCCCCGGATCATTATGTAAATTAGTTATCCAATACCGAAATTTTGTCCCAAATCCAAATTTTTCTAAGGTTTTGTTCAGAAACAGCCAGTCCAAGCAGTCGAACACCTTCTCGGCATTTAAAGAGATCACAGCCCTGAGCCCTAAAGGAGGAGAGGATGTTTTAGAAGACAAGACATTCAGCAACAATCGGACATTGTCCTGGATGTGGCAACTCAGAATTAATCCAGTTTGATCTGGGTGCACCAGCTCCGGGAGGATTCTCTTAAGTCTTTCCCCAATAAGCTTAGCAAAGATTTTAGCATCAACATTTAACAGGGAAATAGGTTGGTAGCCCATGCACCTCGTCAGATCTTTACCTTCTTTGGGCAATACAGTAATAGTTGCCTCTCCCCAGGACCCCGGGACCTCCCCATGCTCATGGGCCACATTACATACATCTAACAAGACTGGGGTAATTTTCTTCATAAAGGTTTTATAAAATTCTATTACAAAATCATCTGGTCCGGGTGTCTTCCATGAGCTCAGGGAGGTCATCACCAGTCTCAACTCCTCCTCCGTAAATGGATGCTCCAGGCTAGTGACTTGCTCAGCTGAAAGTGCTGGCAATTGTACCTTTTCCAGGAATGAGTATATATTTTGGCTATGCCCAGGATTTCTCTCTTGTTTATATAACTGAGAGTAAAAATCAGTGAATGCATCAGCAATTGCAGCTGGTTTAACCAAAAATTTTTCCGCAACCCCCAACATCCCTAATTTTGGAAATGTATCGATCCAGTTCTTGCTTACAAAGGCACAGGGCCAAGAGCTTGCCTGCCCTATCACCCTCCTCATAATATTTTTGATTAGTGAAATGTAGAGAATTAATAGTGCGGCGAATGATTAACTGATTAGACTCTTCCCTAGCTGCTTGTAATTTTTTAAAAGTTGTAGGGTCACGGGTCAATTTATGTTCTGCTTCTAATGAAGCAATAGAGGCTAGAGCCTGTGAAAGTTTAATTCTGTGGAGCTTATTCCGATAGGCTGCGTGACTGATAAATTTACCTCACAGGAAAGCCTTAAGAGCGTCCCACATAAATCTTAAGGGTGTGTCTATCACTTTATTTTCTTCCAAGTACCATGTGATATCTTCTTTTAACTTAGCTACCAGAGGCTTATTCAGCAGTAAACCAGGGTCCAATCTCCAGGAGCCCGCTGGGGACCTAGGTTCCTAGTTTGCCTCCACCTGAACCACAGCATGGTCTGAGAAAGAGACAGGGTGTATCTGAACCACTCCAAATATATGGGCCTCGGATTGCCAGGAATACATCCTATCTAGCCTAGAATAGGTGTTTGCAGCTGGGGCGAAAAAAGTGTAATCCCTAGCCATGGGATGTTGCCAGTACCACAGATCCACTAGCCCTGATTCGGCCACAAGGGTGCGTAACAATCTAGCACAGCCTCCCATATCCCCCCCCCCCATTAAGAGGGTTTCTATCCAGTTGACAGTTTTTTGCACACAATTCCAATCACCCAACATAAGAAGGTGTCCAGGGTCAAGACTGGCAATTGCTAGAAAAAGTTCTCTAAAAAAGAGCCAGATGGGGGGGTAGGGGCATATACTGATAGAATATGGATTAAACACCCTTGTAACTCTCCAGATACTAAAACCCATCCGCTACCTCCTCCCTGTGATACTGAGTGAGTGTGGGAAGGGAGACCCCACCTCAAAAGAATGGCCATGCCCGCTTTTGCAGATGAGGGGTGGGAGTCTGAAAAAAACCCTCCCAACCCAGGATCTGCATAATTTAGCATGTTCTAACTGGGTAAGCTCGGTTTCCTGTAAACATGCTATATCACACTTTAAATCTTTAAGTTCTTTCAAAATTCTGGCCCTTTTAGTAACATTATTAATTCCCTTCACATTCACCGTACAAATATTAAGTGATCCCATCTTTAATCCTTGAGAATAAAACCAGGGACGTAATCCCCGTCCACCAAAGTTCACTCCCAGAGCCCACAAGTAAAACATTAAACATACTAAAAAACATAATAACAAACATGTAATTAAAGATGTCTAGAAACATCAGGCCTTCGGGCAAACTCAACTGGAGTTGCCAGGTGACCTGAATTATTAAAGATAATTTGATCAGATGGGCGGTGAGATATGTAACCCGCTCTTAGGTGCTGGCCAGAAAGCCACATCCAGGTGACCCCCTGCGCACAGGACAGGCACTGAGGACACGAAGCCCTCCAAAAGTGGCAGAAGAGTTCTGCATACCTGTGCAAAGGGTAACCCAGCCTGTAACCAGACCCAGTTACACCTTCTCCTCTTATAAAAGGACTTCCTCCGAGGCAAATCCCTGCCCAGCAGCCCCGGGTTCAGAGAACAAATTTAGCTAAGAACCATTGAGTAAAGCCCCCAATAATCAATATTAGCTGTAGGAATAAAGAGAAAAAGAAATATCTGTCCCCCAGATGACTAGATGACTATAGCAAACAATGAAAATTACTCTATGAGCTCCTCCAACCCCCTCCTAACAGATCTAAAACAGGGAGGCCAGCAAGAAACATAGAAACACAGAAGTTGATGGCAGATAAGGACCGCAAGGCCCATTCAGTCTGCCCATTTCTTTTTCTACCTTATAAATGTGTCATCAGCCTTTGCTCTGTCAGTGGTCTATCTATTCATACTCATCTGTATTGCTCCCTTATGCCTATCCCATGCCTGTTTGAAGCCATGCACTGTATTCATAGCCACCACTTCCTGAGGTAGGCAGTTCCATGCATCCACCACCCTTTCTGTGAAAAATAATTTCCTCACATTCCCCCTTAATCGGCCTCCCTCTAATCTCATGCTGTGTCCTCTTGTGCTGCTATTTTTCTTATATTTAAACATGTTAGACTCTTTCACCTTGTTAATGCCCTTAAGGTATTTGAATGTTTCGATCATATCACCTCTCTCCATCCTTTGCTCAAGGGTATACATCTTGAGCTCTGTTAATCTCTTCTCATATGTTTTCTAATGCAGTCCCTGCACCATTTTGGTTGCCCTTCTCTGGACTGCCTCAATATGGTTAATGTCCTTGTGAAGGTGTGGCCTCCAGTACTGCACGCAGAACTCCAGATGGGGCCTAACCATTGGTCTTGAAAAGAGGGACTATTATCTCCCTCTTACGACTTGTGATGCCCCTACTAATACACCCTAACACCCCCTAACCTTACCTACTGCTATAGAGATCTGCTTGGATGATTTCAGGTCAAGAGGAGCCCTACAGCTTTACCAAACAATTTTGTAATGGAGACCATGTCTCCACCTCCCTCACCTTAAAACCCAACCAAAACCAGTACAGGAGGGGAAAACATATTGATTAAATTAGCGTTTTAAACAGGATATAACTTCTCCTATGTTATACAGCGAGCTATGAAATTCCTAAAAAGTACTAAGAAAAAAAAAAAGATGAGCAGGGGAAAATACTCCCCTTGATGAAAACTTGTAAAATAAGGTCCAACAGTAATTTTAATTTGACTTGCAGCAGTCTCCAGACATAAACGCCAGTCCAAAACAATTAAAATGAACTCACAGCACACCCCAATCAGAGCTACAATAACTCAGAGGCCTTCTCTCTGCAAACCACCATTCCACATCCATGTGCAAGAGAAAAAAAAAACATAAAAAAAACCTGGAAAACAGCCCCTCCATAGGGGGAACCAATTAAATGGGCACACAGGAAAGGCAACTGTTCAGCAAGTTGCCGACCACAAACTAAGACTGAATCCCCAAGGTTCCTTCCCCATGCCAGGGATGCAGTTCCAGACAAGGCTCCATCAAAAGTCCTGTGTCCCCACAGCCAAGGACTTGAGACGTCCAAGAGGTCCCAACAATAATACAACCATGATCAGACCGCCAAAAAAGAATCAGGTCATGGGGAGGGATGTCGTGGAAGAATCCAGCAGCCACATCTGCATGCAGAGGTAAGAGGGAGTCATTTCTTCTTCTCTGAAGATGCCATCCACCAGGAGCTATTCCCCAAAGCAAATTCTCAATCTCTGCCTCCACTTGCTTAGAACTGGTATTGGGAACAGGAACATAGAAACATAGAAGTTGACGGCAGATAAGGACCGCAAGGCCCATCCAGTCTGCCCTTTTCTTTTTCTACCTTATAAATGTGCCATTGGCCTTTGCTCTGTCAGTGGCCTATCTATTCATAGTCATTTGTATTGCTCCCTTATGCCTATCCCATGCCTGTTTGAAGCCCTGCACTGTATTCATAGCCACCACTTCTTGAGGTAAGCCATTCCATGCATCCACCACCCTTTCTGTGAAAAAGAATTTCCTCACATTCCCCCTTAATCGGCCCCCCTCTAATCTCATGCTGTGTCCTCTTGTCCTGCTATTTTTCTTATATTTAAACATGTTAGACTCTTTCACCTTGTTAATGCCTTAAGGTGTTTGAATGCCTCGATCATATCACCTCTCTCCCTCCTTTGCTCCAAGGGTATACATATTGAGCTCTGTTAATCTGTCCTCATGCGTCTTCTGATGCAGTCCCTGCACCATTTTGGTTTTCCCTTTTCTGGACTGCCTCAATTTGGTTAATGTCCTTGTGAAGGTGTGGCCTCCAATACTGCAGTACTCCAGATGGGGCCCTAACCAGTGTCTTGTAAAGATGGATTATTACCTCCCTCTTACGACATGATACCCTAATACACCCTAACACCCCCTAGCCTTACATACTGCTTTAGAGGTCTGCTTGGATGATTTCAGGTCATCAGTGATGATGATGCCCAAGTCTCTTTCTTCCTTTGTGACTCCCAGCAACTCCCCTCCCAGCCCATAGGTGGCTTCAGGGTTTCTCTTCCCTATGTGCATGACTTTGCACTTCTTTGCATTAAATCCCAGTTGCCACTCTTCTGACCATTTTGCTAGTTTATCCAGATCTCTTCTCATTCTGCCCACCCCATCTGGATCATCTACTCTGTTGCAGATCTTGGTGTCATCTGCAAACAGACAAGCCTACCCTCTAGTCCATCTGCAAGGTCACTAATGAAGATGTTGAAGAGGACTGGCCCTAGGACTGGTCCTAGAGGTGCCCCACTTGTGACTTGCATCGCTTCTGACTGTATACCATTTACCACCACTCTCTGTTTTCTGCCCGTCAACCAGTTTGCCACCCAGTTGACCAACTTCTGACCCACCCGAGCCTACCCAGCTTATTTATCAATCTTCTATGTGGAACAGTGTCAAAAGCTTTGCTGAGTCAAGGTAGGCTACATCAACTGCTCCTTGGTCCACCACTCTGGTTACCCAGTCAAAGAAATCTATGAGATTAGTTTGACAGGACCTTCCTTTGTAAACCCATGCTGTCTTGGATCCTGTGCCCTATGGATTCCAGGTGTTGCACTATCCTTTCCTTAAGGAGTGCCTCCATAATCTTGCCCACTTCTGAGGTAAGACTGACTGGTCTGTAGTTCCCGCCTCCTCCTGCTACCACTCTTGTGGAGCGGGATCACATGAACCCTTCTCCAGTCTTCTGGGACCTCTCCTGTGCTCAGAGACTCACTAAACAGTTCTGCTAATGGCTCTGCTAGTTCCTCCTTTAGCTCCTTAAGTACCGTCCAACCTCTCAAGTGTAGAAGTCGCTTGTAGCAGACTGTCATAAATCTGCACCTTTTCACCATCAGATAGTGAAAGCCTGGTAGGGTAGCAGAGATATGCCATCAGCCCTTTATCCAGCAGCAATTTAACCACTTGGAGCACTTTTTTCTGTTTAGCCATCATGTTAGGGGGGAAGTCTTGGTCAAAGAACATCTTTTGCCCATCCAAGTTAAGTTCTTTCTTGTCCCAAGCCATGCAAAGTATCTTCTCCTTGGTGGGAAATTTAAGAAACCTCACTATGATGGACCTGGGGGGAGCCCCTGGTTTAGGCTTTGGCGCTACCACTCTATGTGCCTTCTCAATGCCAAATTCAAAATTTTCTGGGAGAGCCTATTCTTGTTGCAACCAGGACTCCAGGTACCCTATCACATCGACTTGCTCATTGCCCTTGGGAATTCCAAAAATGCGGATATTATTCCTCCTGGCTCTAGCTTCAGCATCTTCTGCCCTGTGTGTGAGCTCACGCTCCCTCCAATGAAGATAGGTGAGAGAGCGTCCAAACGCCATATGCTCGTTCTGTAGGGTATCAAGGTGGGTTTCCACCGCTGAGGTTCTTGAAGTCCGATTGCAGGCTAGAAATCTTAGAATCAATTCTGTGGAGGATGCTTAACATGCATTGCCCATCCGCCTTCATAAAAGTAGAGGTGGATTTCGATTCCTCATCACCTAAGGCGGTTGCAGCAGATGACTTTGAGGGTGAGGGACTCTCAGGCCGCTCTTCCACCGATGCTGCAAAGCATTTTTTCAGAGTGGAAGGATCTTTTCTCTTAGTTTTCCCCATTCTGCCACTACTCAACCAGGTGAGAAGAGGTGAAATTAAATAATATTTAGAATCGATGGTTTGCGATAGATGTTTTATCGACCCACAGCTCCGAAGCAATAAGCTAAGCTGCCATTAGGTGCATTGCATCACCGGAAGCCTAAAATGCCTATGCTTATATAGTGAATGTGTGATCTTGACTTTAAAGACAAAATAATTCTTGATAACAGAGCACCCAGTTAGAGCAATTTCTATATGCTCCCTAAGGTGCATATGTCAATAGAGGCACCATCTGGTCAACCTATAGCGAGAATCTTAGGGTCACTTACTGAACCCCTATCAGAATACATCGATTTTCATATTAGACCCTATGTCACTTTACTAAGGTTGTACTTAGAAGATATGAAAGAGATGCTCCAAGTGTTGGATAACATGGAGGTGGAAAGGGACCCTTATGTAGTCACTTTAGACATAGCATCCTTATATTCGAACATGCTGCACGATGGAGCCTTGGATGCAATAGCTCACTATTTGCTAACATCACCAGACTTGAATCCCCACCCACAGTGTTTTTGTTGAAACTCACAGAATGTGTTTTGAAATGCAATGCATTGTTTCTCAATACATTCTATCTGCAAGTAAAGGGTACGCCGATGGGGCAACACTTGCTCCATCGCTAACTAACTTCTACATCAGGCTATGGGAACAAGAATTCACACATGACCAGAATGTAAATCCCCTTTTGGGCAAACATATGCTCTGGAGATGCTTTATCAATGATGTGGCGACAGTGTGGTGGGGATTCTTGGAGACATTGGAGGATTCATAACACACATGCACTCTACTAACCTCAGATGTACATACACAGCAAACAAGAAAGTGATTCATTTTCTAGATGTCCAAATTATAAAGAACAACAGTTCAATAGAGTCAAATATTTTTCAAAAAAAAAAAAAATATACATGTGTGTATATATATATATATATATATATATATATATATATATATATTGGTGTGTGTGTGTGTGTATATATATATATATATATATATATATGTATGTGTATATATATATATATATATATATATATGTATATGTATGTATATATATATATATCTTAAATTTCAATCTTTTGCTAAATCCAAAGAGTGTAATATCCTGTTGTAATATATGGACACATCAAAAGAATATGTTGCATAAGCATACAAAAAAAAATACTGGTAATACCACTGTTCAAAAGTGATAATACCATCATTCCACCGCCATAATACTATAGTTCAGAGCCCGTAATACCATCGTTTGGAGCTCTGAACGACAGTATCACAGAAACAGAGCATTTTTTTTTGTGCTGTATCCTGTATCTGAGCACACTGTAGAGCAGGTTACTATGGTGCCCAGTGTGGTTGCTCAGGATGCGATGCGGCAACTACAAAGTGTGCTTTATGATTGGCCGTTTTTTGCCTGCGGGCAGGCAGAACAGTTTGGAAAACATGGTGGCTGTGTCTCGCTTAGTGAGAGAAATTTGTAGCCATGGCACTCTCTCAAGGCTATGACTTTTATTTTTATTTTTCTGTTACATTTAAAGGATTATCTGATTGATCCTGCCTCCACCTCGGCAAACCAACCGAAAGGTAAGACTAGCTAGCAAAGCTAATGACCGGAGGCACTGTGACCAAGACAGAGAATGGTTGGTGTGAATGAGTGTTCAGTGCAGAGGTCAAGTGGCCATTGCCCCAGGATAGTGGCAAAACAATTCAGAGGCACACTATTCTTTTTTTGGATCCATATAGTACAAACAATAAAAAATAGGAGCCTGTTTCTCACTTACTCCCTTGTAATACACAGTCCCCTATCTTTTATTCTGTTTTTTATTTATTTATTTGTGAAATCAGTTTACAACCTTTGAGCCAGAGGCTCGTTTCCAAAGGTACCTTGTCACATTAAAGACATACATAGAGTTTTAGGTTACATAGCACAGGTTTGCTAAAAATAGGCATTCATCAGAGGCGCCACGTCACATTGAGGTCAGACAAAATACATTTAGGTTACAGGGTACAAGTAATTGAGAACAGGTGTTACACAAGTTGGTATCAAAAATTGAGCAATCTAATAGGCATACCATGAAACAGCTGGCACTGGCCAGGTTAGACATAGGCACGGTGTACCGGGAAGAGGTGGTGGGGAGGGCTAGGTGAGAGCCGCCGGTGGGTGTTGTCAGAGAAGTCGTAGTGGAGGCTGCCTTCAGAGACAGGAGCAGCTACGAGTGTTGGAAGAGTTGGTTTCAAGGGTGGTTTTGAAACTTGGAGATGGTGGTGGCATTGGTGATGGGGCAGGAGAGAGTTAAACCAGGATGGGGCTCTGTAGCAGAAGGACCTCTGGCCACGGCTGGTTCTTGGTCTGAGGACCATTAGAGTGGTCTTGTTGGATGACCGTGTTGCAATAGTGGGTGGGATCCGGTGGATGGATGCCGTCACCCCAGGAGGGGAGAGCCTGAGTAGGGTTTTTTTTGTGAGGAGGCAGATTTTATATCAGAGCCGTTCATCCAGGGTAAGGAGTTTAGCCTTGTCATACAGCTGACAGGTGTGTGTGAGCCTGGGGGCACCAGTAATCAATCTGCAGGCTTTATTCAGGGTCAAGTGAATTTTTTTGAGTGCAGTCGTGTTGGCAGCACCATAGACTGGTAGACCATAGTCTACAAAGGACAATATGGAAGACGTTACAGCGAGCTGGAGCGCATTTGGGGGAAGACAGGTTCTATGGCGGAAGAGGATGCCAAGCCGTGTGTTAGTGGTGGATGTTAGGGCATCAATTTGGTTGTGAAATGTGAGGGCGGAGTCGAAGGTAACCCCAAGGTATTTGTAGGAGCAGACTTGTTCCAGTGGCTGTTTGGTACTAGGAAGGATATAGAGTGGGTGGTTGCTAGCTTTGTTTTGGGGGTGGGAAAAGAGCATAGCTTTGGTTTTTTTAAGATTGATGATGAGTCTGCACTCCTTGAACCAGGCTTTAGCATTATTGAAAGACTGCTGTAGGGTGTCCTGAAGGGCGACGGGATTGCGGTGGGTGGCAAAAAGGACAGCGTCATCAGCATACAGGAGAATTTTGCCAGGGCATGCACTGGGCAGGGTGTTCAGATAGAGTGAGAAGAGAAGGGGGCCCAGGATGGAGCCTTGGGGAACCCCAGAGTGAATGGGACAGGTATCAGAGAGTATCCCATTGATTTTAACACACACTGTGATCGGCTAGATGGCTGTGTACCATGCTAGGGGGCCAGCCGAGAGACCAGTGTGGCAGAGAGCATTCAGCAGAAGAGGTTGGGAGACGGTGTCGAAAGCCTTTGAGAGGTCGATGAACACTGCACCAGCTAGGGAGCTGGTATCCAGGGATGAGTGTAGGAAGTTGGAGAATTCAATTAGGGCAGTGCTGGTACTGTGACCAGCACAGAAGCCATGTTGCTCTGGGCATAAGATGTTATGCTTAGCCAGATATTCAGTGATTTGAATGGCCACCACTTTCTCCAGGGCTTTAGAGAGGGGGGGAGGATGGAGATTGGCCGGTAGTTGTTGGCCGACGACCTGTCGCCCCCTTTATGAATGGGCATGATTATGGCTGTTTTCCAAGCCATGGGAAATTGTCCCAGGCAGAGCGATCGGTTAATTATGCTGGTGAGTGGGGCGAGGACTTCATCTAGCACCAGCCTGAGGATACTGGGGTCCAGTGAGTCACTGCCGGGACTGTTGCTATTCAAAGCTTTGACTAGGATGGTCTGGCTTCCGGCAGAAATCTTGGCGAGGTGGAAGCTGGGGTGCTGGAGGACAGGGGGAGGTTGGTTGGGGGGAGGGTCAAAGAAATTACTAGGGAGGACTGAGCTAAGGTCAGTGAAAGTGGTGTTGAGCCAGTTAGCTATGGTGGCAGGCTCGGTGGAGGTAGTGGCATTGCTAGTGAGCTGGGATGGGGCAGGGGAGCGTGATTTTCCATTTAGTTGTTTAATATTATCCCAGAATGTCCGGGCTGAACCCCAGGAGGAGGTGAGGGTGGCCTGGTAATGGTCGGCCTTGGCTTTCCGGATGGCCCAAGAGCACTTATTCTGGGCTGCATTGTAAGCCTGCCTATCAGACAGCCGACCCGTTTCAGTGGCAAGGTGCCAGAGGTTATCCCGATTTCTTAGTAATTGTAGAAGGGCAGGGCTAACCCAGGGTGTATTCTGCTTTTTTGGATCAGATTTTGGTGAAGGGTGCAAAGAGATCACAGGCCATGTTGAAGGTGTGTGAGAAGAAGGCGAGGGCAGTGTCAATGTCGGTTGCACGATGAATGGGGGACCAGTTTATCTGGGTTAGGAATAGTTTGAGTTTTTGCAGCCCACCAGGGTGGAGGTGCCTGTGGAGGGTGGTCTGAGCTTTGGGTTTGGGATTGGGGACTGCCCAATGAAATAGGATAGGGGAGTGGTCACTTAGGGAATCTGGTAGGACCTGGATGTTTTGGATTTTTTTGGGGTCGGTTGGTGATAATTACATCCAGAAGGGTGCTGGTTCCTCTCTTAGGGTTTATTCTAGTGGGCTGGGTGACGAGTTGCATCAGGTCTTGAGCGGCAAATGAGTCTCTGATCGTGGAAGAGGAGGTGCTGAGCCAATTTACGTTAAGGTCCCCAACTAGGATTTGTTCCGCCTTATGGTGGAGGGAGGCCAGATAGTCAGTTAAAGATACCAGGGCCGGGTGCTGGTTCTTTGGGGGAACGTAGGCAGTGGTGAGATAGAGAGGGCCCCTAGAGGGGTCCAGGGTGAGTTTGAGAGTAAGATCCTGGGCCCCATTTACAAGGGCAGGGGTGGGAAGTGCGTGTCCAAATATTGTGTCCCTAGTGTAGATTGCACAGCCTCCCCCTCGCTTGCCTATTCGGTCCTCCCGGTATAAGGTATAGCCTGGAAGGGAGACAAATGAGTCGGGGTGGATTTGGACAGCCATGTTTCAACCAGGGCTATGATGTCTGGTTGAGCCATGGCCCAGCACTGTAGGGCGTCAAATTTTTTCAGCAGGCTGCATGTGTTCATGGAGGCTATTTGGAGACCAGTGGGCCGAGTAGGTGGGTGGGAGGGGCAGGGCCTGGGTTGGGATGTATGTTCCCCGTCAGGAGCAGAAGGAGGAGAACTGCTCTGGTCAGAGGGTGGCAGAAGGAGAGTTTACGCTGGGAGCGATAGGAAGAGAAAGGGGGTTTCGTAGCACAGGGGATGGGTAGGGCAGCACAGGCAGAGAAGGCTTGAGTGAGCAGATGCCCAAGGGAGCAGGGGGGGAGGAAAGGTAATGTCTGGATGGGGGGTGAGGTGGAGAGGAGCATATAGGGTGTGTGGAGGAGGAGGGAGGGGGAGGAGCAGTGGTATAGGAGGAGGGGAGGGCAGGAGGGTAGGTAGGAGCACTAGAGTAGTGAGGCTGAGGGTTAACAGGGATAATAGAGTTGGTGGAAGGCAAAAGGAGGAGGAGGAGAAGAGAGAGGCAGGTGGGCAGGAGGTGCACATGCATAATTGGTAAGGGTGAGAGAGCTGAAGTAAAGAAAGATGGGGAACTAGGATGATAGAGGGGGAGATAGTAGTGAGAGGTCACTTTTAAGCGTAGTTGCCACTTTGGTACAGTGGCAGAGCTGGTGCATGAGGTGCACAGGGCACTAGGTTCAAGACTTGCCCAGGGTAGCATAAAGGACCCCAGACAGTGGCTGTAGCAGCAGGGAGCTGGGCTCAAGGTCTGCAGAAACAATCAGACAACAATTTAGCAGTGTCTGAGGGTTAGAGGGTTTTTTAGAGTTTGAAATCCTGCACAAATAATAGACAGGTGTGCTAGCTGAGTGGTGGAACTGCTAACTAAAACAGTGAGGGTGCAGGGTTCAAAGGCAGCAAGACAGAAGTGATAAAACTTTATATTTTGGCAGGTTGGGGGGGGTGAGAGACTAAAAGTCCTAGAAAGTAGGAATAAAATAGCTAGACAAAGTGGTTACGAGGTAGAGCTGTTAACTCTGATGGCAAGGGTATTGGGTTTGAGTACAGCTTAGAGACAGAGTGTAGAAAGTTTTTTAATTCAGAGAAGGAGGGAGGAAGGGTTAAGAGTTTGAAAGTGGGAGGAAGATGTTGGCCTGGTTCGTTGGCTTAGTGGTTAGGCAGTAGACTTTGGAATAAAGGGTACCAGGTTTGAGGCTGCTGGGTGCTTAGTGGTAGGCTGATGGGAGGAGTGAGGAAAGTAGATAGCAGAATGGATTCAAAAGGGAACTGCAGGGACCTCTAGTAGGTAGGGTTTGCAAACAGTTGTTAGGAAGGGGTGGAGAGTTGAAAGAGGAGCTAGAGTGGAGAGTGCAGCAACCCTTTGTGGTTGGTGTCTATAAGCAGCAAATGGGAAAGTGGACACTTAGTAAACAGAAGGGTAGGTCACGTGATGTGACACGTGACCAGCCAGCAGCAATAAATAAAGCGCCGACCCTGGGTGGGGGGGCAGGAAGTGCCACACAACAGTCAGGCTGTAGTGCAGGATGCTTTACCTCTTACAGGCTCTGGCAATCCCTGTATTCAGGCTCCGCTGCTGGGCAAAGTAGAGTGTCTGCATGCTACTAGTGGCAGAGTTCAGGTAGGCCAGAGATTTAACTTTGTTTCTACGTATTCTGCTCGCGCTAATGATTTTGAGTGGATTGTGAAGCACACATTAAGCATGGGGCTTAATGTTAAGCTGCCGCTCCTTAAAGAGCACTTAAAACCTGCATGTAGCTAATTGTTGCACTGCCTCGCAGTGTCATGTATGCCTGTCAGTCAGAGAATTTGTCAGTCTGGGGTTTGTCCTCAGGAGAACATCATCTCCAGCACAGAATAAACCTGCCTTATTATTATTTTATGCGTCCGTCTAGTTATTCGCACGGTCCAGATGGGGTCCTCACCAACAGCAACCAAAATGTCTGGCAGACCACAGAGAATGTAAGCGGTCCTTTTAGTGGCAGACCAAATAACCAAAATGCCACACATGGTGGAGAATGCAGCCCTTCTTCTGTCCAGACCCCATCCCACGTTGCCTGTGTTGATGGGTACCAAAAAGTCATCTACCCCAGTATGCCTGAACTGCGTGAATGCTATGTACAATACAGCCTCTGCTGCATAGAAGAAAATGATGAACTGTCTCCTGAATTGTGTATAGCAGCCTGCAGCCCTCTTACTGTACTAAGCCATCAAAAGAAAGGCTGTTAAACATTATCAGCCAGCTCACAAATGTACTGTCACAGACTAAAATTTTTCAAGCACTGGGCACCACAGAGCTGCTACTGTACCCCCACCCCAGCTGCTCCTACCTCATGGCAGGGCTTTTTCAGAACTGCTCCGTTATTGCCAAGCAAATTTCCCCTACAGCTCCCATGTAGCCCACGGCCACAGTGCCTCTCACAGCAGGGCTTGCAGCTATAGAACATACAATCGAAATTATGAATAAGCCCTCATGCTGCCTCTCTTCTGTGGCTCACAGCAAACTGCTGCTTTATGCTCCCCACCTCGAGTCCAGTGCCAAACCTACTGCTCCACTCCACGGTGCAGAAAGACACTCCAAAAAGGACTGTTAAAATCAGTAAATAACCCTGGACTTTTGCCTGAACAGCAGCTCCTGCAACACTGGAGCCTCTGCTCCACACTCAGTTCAAACCCCTCCCCAACAACTGCATCAGAGCATGGAGCCATGCTCTTCCCACACAGCTACCCCAGCCACAAAGAGGGATCCGCTCCCAACTTCAGTTCCTCAACTGCAGCATGGGTTGCCCACCCAGCAGCACACTTCAGGCCTCAACCTTGCCAAGAAATAAAACTAAAAAAAAAAAAGTAAACCTACTGCAGCATGGAGCAATCCACTTCACACTTGGCCTTCTAGCTTGCTCCCTAACCACAGCTCCACTCAGGGCTGTATCTGCAGCACACTACTCAGCCAACCTCGCAACCATGACTCAACGTCTGCCCTTCTTCCAGCCACAGCTTCTTCTTGCTACAGTTACTAGGAGCACCATTCCTCTCTTCCCCAGCAGCCTCATGGAGTGAGATCCACTTGTGATCGGGCCTGCCTTCGGTCATTCCCCACAGGTGGGGATACATTACCTTCTCAACAGCAGCACAGACAGCAATCACAGCTTCCTCCTCACACCAGCAGATGAAAGGAGCTCTGTACTCCCCGCATGGACAGCTACAAAAGGACCCACAACAAATCAGTACTGTAATACGGAGCCTCCTCTTCTCCTGAACTGTTACCTTCCCGAGCCACCACTTAAGAGTCGCACCTGCTGCTCCAGCAAATGCTCGACCATGCTTCAAAAAAGGGACAATACCACTTCATCAAATAATTAATAAAAAAAAAAGTACTACAGAAATTCTACACAGAGCGCAAGGCAACCGAGAAAGCTCTTCCAGTAAACCGGGCACAGCAAATTAATAAACTGAGGGGCACACAAAATAATTGGGGCAAACAACATATACAAAAAAAAACAGAGCGCTCCAGGAATTCAAGCAGGGTAGTACATATCAAGTAAACAAAAAGACATGCCTTGGAGTCAAAGGGCTAAAGAAAGCAGCCTAATAACCAAATGATCAGTCAAATAAATACAGAGATTCCCCAGCATTTTGTCACTCACCACAGAAAAAGCGCACCATTTTTCCTCTCAGGGTTGGGGAAGAAGCTCAACAGGGTGGCAATCGCCCTTTTTGACCATCGCAGATCAGCCAGGCAGGCTCGTGGAAGAAATCCTCCATCATGGGAACAGCAAAACAACAAGACAGGAAGTGAACCTTGACCCCTGCTGGTGGCCATCTTGCTACTGTCAGACAGTCAAATCCCACAGGAATTGCATGTCACAGTTTGGTGGCCATCTTGTGAAGGGCACAAATTGACCTCACTCCAATGAAATCAATGACAGTCCTATTGAAATGAATGGACACTGCAATAAAAATCAGATTTTTGCACTGAAACCTTTATTTAAATAAAAAAACAACACAGAATTGAGTGGGAATTCTTTATTAAGATGTCAATTAATGAACTTTGCCACAAAATTTGTACTTTTATCTACAAAAAATAATTTTTGTTCGGCACTTCATCTACGACATGACGTCCTGTCTCCTGCATGACAGCAACTCCTTTTCACCTGTACGACCATCGCTCTGTGAAATGAAGCTCATCTCCAACCACAATGTCTGATGATGACATAGATATGGGTGCCGGAGCATCCAGCGTCCTACCTTCACCCACCCCAAAAGTGTGGGGTTGCAAAATCAAAACAATCCTCCATGACATCCAGTCTTCTATTTCTACTCAGGGAGCACCAGCTATGCAAGCTATTCAAGATGACTTGGCCTACATTAAGGCTATTGAACCACAGTCCATGGTCCATATCAGCCTACAACCAGTATTTTTGTCAGCCTTGCCTCACAAGGATGCTGTTGACTGGCTGGAACAATTCCAAGCATGGATTTCATTCAATGGTTAGTCTGATCCCTTGCGCATCTCCAATGCCTTGCGCTTGCTTCTGACAGGAACTGGCATTTTCTGGTTCAGCGCACTTCCAGACCAAGTCAAAGGAGACACTGCCACACTGTACACAACCTTCAAAGCCCATTTTCTCCAAGCACATCCACCCTGGTTATTAGAGCAGCGGCTGTGGGAGCGTACCATGCAGCCCTCAGAATCTCTTGAAGCCTTCATAGTGGACACTGAGTCTTGCTGCATACGTCTGGAGAAACCTGAGAAAGAACAAATCACAATATTTGTTCGGGGACTGCTTCCTCAACTCCATCTTTATGTAATCCAGCAGAAACCAACCACCTGGATGGACACAATCCAAGCGGCACAACAATCCATAGCTACCAGTGTACAAGCACCTCAGTCATCACAGTTAGCCGCACTTGCAACATGTGTCCAGCAGCAGCAATCAATGATAGAGATGCTCACTACAACTATCAATACTCTGCAACGCAGCACAACTGCTTCTCCTACTACCTCTGTCAATGTCCTTCGACCATTTCAACAGTGACCTCATCCACCTCTACCTTCAACGAGAACCAGTGACCTGCCAGTAGTGTGAATTCAGGGGGACACACTGTTGCTGTTGGCTGAAAGGAAAAGCACAACAGAAATCAAGAGAACTACAGGCGCTCACCGCTGCACAATCAGCAAGATAACCACAACTACTCCCAGGACCAGAGGAACAGAGCAACTGACCACTCCTCTGACTCTCGTAATTCAAACAAAACGCTTCCTCCAACTGCGATTTCTGGCACACTCTCACTTCCAGGAGCAAAGGTACCTGTCATCCAATCACCTCTCCTAGCAAACTATGTACCTGTAGCCATCAGAGATACATGCCTTAGTCGACACTGGAGCAGAAATATCAGTTATCAACAGCAGTATTCTAAACAACCAAGCTATTCATCATATACCTAATGTCTCTCCAGCAGACATAAAGTACATTATCACAGCAAGTACCTATCACATGCATGTTCCATCTCGAGCTCCACTTTGGCTCACAGCGAGCTACTGTTAAGTTTTACATAGTGCCTGATCTTTAACCTCAATAATTCCTGTCCTGGACTTTTTCAAAGCTCACAAAGCCATCCCAGACTTTGCCTCAAACAAACTGTCGCTAGATCCTTGGAGGCAACTCACAGCTATAGACTCAGTCAGTGTGCTTCTTCAGTCAGAAATGGTTCTGATTGCCAAGATTTGAGGTGCACCACTTCCACAAGGTGTTGTTGGCCTTGTCACAGGATCCCCCGCAATGCATTCATCAGGTCTCCTTCCGGGAAATACTTTATCGGCAGTGCATGATGGTACAGTCTTCCAAAAATGCCGCAACTTCACAGATGAGCCAGTGGGCATTTCAAAGGGTGCCAACATCGGAAAGTTTGTCTGCTTGTCTTCAGGGGACCAGCTCCATCTCATGCAAGAACCTCAGCCTGGTTCCACCAACTCTAATCCTGTCAGTACTATCACGACCACTCCAACTTCAACAGAGTTACCCCTAAGTCAGCGACTACCCTCTTCAAAACTTCCAGCATCTCCAATGGAAAAGCAACAACTTTTGAAATTCCTGGAGAATTACCAGGATGTCTTTGTTGGTTCAGATAACGAGCTCTGATACTGTGATATACTGCAACACACCATTGAAGTACAGCCCAACCAGAAACCAATCTGTCAGTGAGTCTACAAAGTGGGACACAGACAGAAACAAGTCCCCGAGGACATAATGAAAGACATGCTTGACCAAGACATTGACGAAGAATTTACAAGCCCCTGGGTTGCACCTTGCTTGCTGGAGGTAAAAAAGGACAAATGGTATCGCTTCATGGAAGATTACAGAAAACTCAATGCCTACATGGTACAGGATGCTCATCTCTTGCCTACAACCGAAGATGTTTTAGAGAGTCTTGGAGTGGTCAGTCCTGCTTACTTCACCACTTTAGACCTTCAGAGTGGGTTTTATCAAGTTTCCATTGATCCAGCTTCTCATCCATACACAGCATGGCACTTCCATTTGGGACTTTTTCTGTTCAAACATCTGCCTATGGGTCTTTGAAACAGTCCAGCCACATTTCAACCTGTTATGGATTCTGTACTACATGGATTGCCTTGGAAATATTGCCTAGTCTACCTGGATGATGTGATTGTCTTCAGCAGAACTTTGCCAGAGCATCCCCAACATCTCCAAGAAGTATTCAAACATCTCAGACAAGCCAATCTCAAGCTTCGCCCAGAAAAGTGTTGTTTTGCTCAGCATCAGATTCATTACCTGGGACATGTGGTTAGTTCTCAAGGTATCTCCCCAGATCCAGACAAGCTCTCAGCAGTCAAAGACTTTCCAGAGCCTAACAATCTCAAAGATCTTTGAGCTTTCCTGGGCTTGTCTGGCTACTACCGAAAGTTCATTTGCAACTACGCCAAGATTGCAGCTCCACTGTATGCCCTCACCAAAAAGGGATGTGAGTATATTTGGACTTCCGAATGTAAAGAGGCCTTTGAAACCTTAAAACAAAACCCTAATCTCTTCTCCAGTATTGGCCTACCCAAGGTTCGACCAACCCTTCAAGCTCTACTCAGATGCTAGTTCCTTTGCTGTGGGTGCTGTGCTCTGTCAAATTCAAGATGGAACAGAATGAGTTGTCTCCTATGCCGGGCGCTCTCTTCCCTTAGCTGAGCAGAACTATAGTATCACAGAAAAAGAATGTCTAGCCACGGTATTTGCCATAAAGAAATCTGACTGCTACCTTTGCTCCTCCTCCTTTACAGCTATCGTTGATCACTCGACCTTCAGATGGTTATTTGAAATGAAGGAGCCAGTAGGCAAGTTTGCCCGAAGGATCGCCATGCTGCAATCCTACAACTTTGAAATTCAATACAGACCAGGTTGAGTTCACTAAAATGCTGATGGTGTAAGCCGGAGATGATATCCCTCTGCATCCTCCTCAACAGATGAAGAATCCTGCTTGCAAGCTCTTCCGTTCCATGCCACGGATGTGCTTTCTGTGGACACTCCTACAGCACCTCAAGTTGCTTTGCTGCTCCCTACTGCTTCTACAGAGAGACACAGAAATCCTCAGTTACTGCAAGCAGCTGAAGAACTTCTCATCTCCTCAACATCCGATCTGTCCCTAACAACTGTTAAAATGCAACAAAGAACTGATACTCAATTTACAGACATAATCACCTACTTAGAGTCTGGCACCTTACCGCAACAAAAGAAATATCACCAAGATGCAATCTTTGCTTTGCAGTACTTTGTGTGCTTTTTCACATTTGGACCAAGGAAGGCAAGGGTCATCACATGGATAGAACTCACGTTCAGTTAGTTGTGCCAGCCTCTCTAATCCCTCAAGTTCTTCTCTCCACTCATGCCTCTCTACTTTCTGGAGGTCATATGGAAATACACAGAACTCTGTAAAAGACAAGGCTTAACTTCTTCTGGCCACACATGAACAGGGATATTGTCCAATTTGTAAAATCCTGCCAGCCCTGCTCCCAGAGAAAGCCTCCTGCCAAACCGACAAAGGCACACATCATCCCCATGCATATAGCCACTGAACCATTCCAAAGAGTCAGCACTGACATTCTTGGGCCCTTACCAACATGCTACCTGACAAAGTAGTTGGAACGCATCCCCCTAAGAGACATTAAAGCCGCCACTGTGGTAAGTGTCTTTCTCAACACAGTCATTTGTTGTCATGGTACCCCATCGTACCTACATTCAGACAGAGGCACTAATTACCTATTCACCATTGTCCGAGAAACTTGCAAACTTCTTGACATAAAAAAGACACATACCACAAGATACCATCCACAATGTAACAGACAGAGTGAAAGAATTATGTCTATCATTCTTGGCACACTCTCCAAGTATCTGGATGAGACTCACGACACCTGGGACCGTTTTGTTCCCTTTGTGCAGTTTGCATACAATATCAGCCCTTGTGTCAATGCACAGAATACACCCTCTACTTCTTACTCCATGGATGTCACCCAAGAACTCCACTGGACAGGGATCTCTCACTGCTAGAGGTTCCTAAGTCAGCTTCTTCTTTCATTATCCCTCTGCTGGAACAGCTGGAACTTTTCCCGACGAGTTGCAATCTCCACGTTGGACCAGAGAAAATCGGCAATAAAAACATGTTTGCAGCCAAGGCACATGAGCCTTCATTCTCTGTTGGGGACATTGTTTATTTGTACCGACCTGTTCTTGTTCTGGGCACCACCAAGAAACTGCTTCACCCCTGGACTGGTCCCTTGTACATCATAGAAAAGTTTCCTCCAGTCCACGTTCGTCTGCGACGCAAGTCGGATGGCAAGCTGGTACACATCAAAGTGCATATAAACCAACTAAAGCATGGATACCTGAATAACAACCTTCCAGATGACCCCAGTCCTCCCAGAAATGAAGCTGCCCTTGAACCTGCCATCCTCTCCGAAGCTGAGATCCCTCCGGACAACTTGCAACTAGTTCCTACAGCTCTTCCCACTCCTGACACTATCCAGCTGGATTCTGTTTTACCAGATGATTTGCCTAGGACTTTCTTTTCTTCTCAACCTTCCTCTTCTTCTCATGACTCTTTTCTACACTCCACAGTGTACCAGATTGAGAAGATCTTACAGAAGAAATTCACAAATGGATCCTGGACTTACAGAATCAAATGGTGTGGATTTGATAGCGGGCAGAACTCCTGGGTCGCTTTTAATGACTTGACCCCATCCTGTCAGAAACTAGTGCAATCTACACATGCCTCCATTCCCACTGACTGGAAAAGTCAATGGAGAGCTTGTAAACCAGACTCAGTGTAATGTTTTGGGATTAATTCCTTCTGTCTTTAACTGTTTTGCTGTAAATGTCTTCTTGTACCTATCTTATGAAACTGTTCTGATGGTACTGCATTCCTGCACATAACACTTTTTTTTCCTCTTAGGAATGTCTTTACATTGACAGTCCACCTGTTGTTATTGTTATGCAACTGTTAATAAAGTTTTGGCCTGCATTCTGGGTATCCTCCTGCTGCTACCTTTCCCTCTCTTCCCTTTTCCTTCCCCACACTTTAGTGCTTGTGGCATGACCAAGTCTCAAGTACTATTGTGTTTCCCCCCTCTCTGGTGCTACGCTGACTGGTCCCCAGTGTAGTCCAGGTTCTTTCCTCCCCCCTCCCTGCAGTGGAATTCTGTTTTGTGAAAGTAATGCCTTGTAATGCATGAAAATGTTTTTTGCCTAAAACTTACTCAATATTATCTTTTACTTAGAAACTGTTATAGATTTATTGCTTGTCACTGTTCCGGCAGTGATGTGAAGCACACATTAAGCATGGGGCTTAATATTAAGCTGCCTCCCCATTAAGAGCACTTAGAACCTGCATGTAGCTAATTGTTGCACTGCCTGGCAGTGCCATGTATGCCTGTCAGTTAGAGGATTTCTCAGTCTGGGGCTCGTCCTCAGGAGAAGAACATCTGCAGCACAAAATAAACCTGCCTTATTATTATTTAATGCGTCCGTCCAGTTATTTGCACGGTTCAGATGGGGTCTTTACCAGCAGCAACTGAAGGGTCTGGCAGACCACAGAGAAGGTAAGGGGTCCTTTTAGCGGCAGACCAAATAACCAAAATGCCACAGGATTATAGAAACGCACTGGTATGTTTTGCAGGGGGATAGGGGACAAAATAGAATCTTAGAGAGTTAACCACATATGTAGTACAGAAGGGCAAAAACACAGATATATGCTGGTTCACAGTCATCACCAGAACCAGAACACCACAACCTGATTTATGAGTAATCAGAAGGGATATTATCCATGTAAGAGGTGCACCTATTGCAAATTTGTTTCCCCAGGTAAAGTGTTTTTGAACCCGCAAACAGGTAAACAATTTGAGATGAGACAACTAATGACCTGTGACACCACAAGAGTCATCTATTTGGCCACCTGTGTGAGTGATGCATTTTATGTTGGTAAGATAACCCAACAATTCAAGACTAGGGTCAGAGAACAAAGCAGAGTTTTTGCCACAGGCAATACTGCCAATGCAACAGCAAACCATGTGAAAAATTCTGCCAACCCTGCAGAACATGAATTTAGCTTTATGGCGATAGACCAGTCTGCCGGCATCCAAGAGGTTGGGACTTCAACAACCCCATCATCAGGCGAGAGGCATTCTGAATATTTAGTCTGGATACCAGGAAACCACTAGGATTTAATGGCAGTTCTGAACTGGCACCGTTCCTGAAATAAAAATTTTTGGTATTTGCTTTACTGATGCAAAAAAAAGTATGAGTTAATTATTACTGATGCAATTATCTTAACTGACTGTGTATTTTCTCAGGTCTTCTGTACCAAGATTTAAATATTTCAAGTTGTTATTAAGTTATAATTACTGGTGACCCCCTTTATCAACCAGAATTCAGACACTGTTAAAATGCCGTAATAACCCGAAATCGAGTTATTACGGCGTTCCACTGCCTGAAAGTCACTGTTAGAACAGTCGCACAGTATTTGACTTCAGACAGCTTGAGAGCCTGTGATTTTTCCCTGCAAACCGCTTCTCCTTACCAGTGCAACATTTGGCACAACTGCCTCCATCTGGCGTGTTTCTTCAAAACCCCTCACAATCCTTTTTTTAGTAGACAAAAAGCTGTAGAACAGCACGATTTGGAGAAATACTTCAAACAGTTGTTTTTTTTTTTCTCTTACTGGTCTCCACAGCAACCGGAAGATCTTCTTTGCCACAGCAACACTTCCTGGTCGTTGCACTGCTAACAGCCCGGGCTAACAGCATGAATTTAGTAAAGTTGCTAACTATTTGAAGTAGCCAGACAATTTCTTAAATGTTGCACAATCTTTGACTCATCTCCTGTTTACCGACCTCCTGATCTCCAGTGGACTTCTACAAGCACCTCTACCGGACTTCTCCAACGGGGCTCGGACTATTGGGGCTGGATGGGACTCTGCACCAGTAATTATAAAAAATAACAGATAGGCAAGTGTGTGCCTATGAATATTTTTTTTTCCACACCCTCAGGGTGTGATGACCACATAAATCTCTCAAGCTTCAAACTGCTACTTTCTATCTGCACTACCCTGGGTTGGAATAACTCCATAATATTTACTTGAAGCTTCTAGTGTCAAGGACTAAATGTGAAATGTCAGAGTAATGCCCTCACTGGGCTTGTTAAAATGTTTAAAGCTCCTAAAATGTTTTAACAAGCCCAAACATGGTTTGCATTCACACCAAACATGGTTTGAAAGTGTTTAAAAAACATATTTAAACCCTGCAAACTACCTAGTCTCAAAACCGTTTTTAAACATGGCTTCAAACAAAACACTGTTTACCTGATGGTGTGAACAGGAGTGCGATGCGTGTTTCTCCTTTGCACTGTGTTATTAGTCCTCCCTCTACCCAGCATTCTTTGTGGAACCATGCTGTGTTTGGAAATGTTACAGCCTCTAGTGTTGGGGGGGGACCTTAACTGTGCTTAAACACGGTACATGACAGTGTGGGTGGGCTTCCATGGTGAGGATGAAAATGTTTTTAATAACGTTTTTTAAAATGATTCAACAGTGTGAACAGGGCCTAAGATGCAGCAGAACTAGATACTTGGAGGAGTAGTACTATTGTTGTAAATAGGTTTTAACCTCTATTTACAGTGAGGAATGAAATGCAGACTTGTGATTTTTAATCTTCATTACCTGTCAGTATTTCGGTAACTCCCCTGCAAATGGGAGTTCCCAAAAGTCTTCCCTGAGCTTGCCTATTTGCTCAGAGCCTGGTTGGTGTCTGGCATTAAGCCGTTAAATGGTATTGCCAGTGAATGCTTTTTTTTTTTTATGCTCCCTCCCATCGCTGGGCCAGCATCTCCTTCAGGCCACCTATGCCCTCCGAGCCACACTGCCTCAGATCAGCCACATCTTCACCCCCATATAGCACCCCCCTGGATGACCCCGGACGTAAACCTTCGTCGGGTGGGTCCCACCCCGAGGGGGACGGTGCCAGTGGGGGGACCAGCGCCAAACCTGTTCCGGGGTGCTGCTGGGGATGGTGCGTGCACTGTACTTGGACTCGCAGCTATGGGAGCTGGCGACCGTCATCTGGTTGGCTATGGGGCTCTTTTCCTGTTTGCTCCCTGGTGGGGTGTGGTGTGCCACAACGTAAGGTTGATGCCGACGTTCACCATGCCTCCTTAGTGTGTGAAGCCCCGCGCATTGCTGTACCCCCAGCCTCCGCTAGGGGTCAGCAAGCGCCGGGTCGCATCCCCACCCTCCCCACGAGAGAAGATGAGCCGTCAGCCGACGCTCAAGCCCTGTTTCCCCGTCCGGCCCTCCAGCACTCGAGTCCATTCCCGAACCCGGGTCGCTGGCATCACAAGTGGAAATCCAACCGCTGCTCCAGTGGGCCGGCATAGTGAGTGCTTTTAAAGCCTCCAAGTACTGTCTCTTTAAGGGCTGCCTGCTTGCAGACATAATTAATCTGGATGGGGGGGGGAGTCTGTGTGTTTCTCTGCTTGAGTCCCGCTCGAGCTGCTGACAAAGTGCTCTGTTTCTGCCATCGCTACTTCGGCAGAGTGATCACTGTTGAAAGATATAACTAGTTGCTGGGAACTATGTAGAGTAATAGTGAAAATGTAGTTTGTCTAACTTGCCTTTCTTGCAGCATGGACTGTTTCTGTTTACTCCACCATTTTGGTCCCGAACTGCCGAATTGGACCAATCGGGTTGTGAGGACTCTAAAATGGAGCCTGTTAAGTGGATCTGTGTGGTGCCAGACTCTGGGAAATGTAGTTTTGGACTATTGACACCTTTTTGCACCAACAGGGGGAGTGTGTTGTGACTGACAGAGGAACCAGCCAATTGGACCGCTGGGATACTGGAGAAATGCCTTGAACTGTCTGCTGGAAAGCCAGATTCGAGTTGGAAGCTGAAGGAGCAGCACCTCTGTGTGTTCGAGCAGCTGTTTTCAGCATAGTTTGTGCGGGAGAACAGTGGAAGGCCTGACTTTTGGCCTACTAGCCTGATTTCTGCACTGAGAAGGTGCGAAGGACTTGTGATCGGACTAAATTCCGAATTTGTGATAACGAAGCAAGCTGCTGCTGTAGGACCAGGCTTAACCTGTAGAAGACTGAAGATTTAGCTGAATTGCGATTGGCCTGTCAGGACTCTGTGGCCTGGTACGGTAAACGAGTTTTGCATATGAATGTGCTATGTGCTGGATGGGGATCGTGATCTGTTTTCCCCCCTTGCTGTAAACTGTGTGATAGTGCTGGAAGTTGTTTCCCAGCAAGAATCGGACTGAATCCGTGCTGCCTGACGCAGATAGGCCCTGCTGCGAGGGTCTTGTCTCACTACCCTGCTGCACAGAGAAAAGATCCATCGACGAGGGACCAGCCAGGGGATCAGCCCCTTACACCTTGCCTGGACAAGAACAGAGCCAAAGCAACTCCTGTGGGCTCTGCTTCCTCTGGCAATCCAGAAAGTTCATCCATCCGCCCTTCTGTGTTTAGTCTGGGTACTCTGAGTAATTATCAGGGTAGCTCCCTGCAACTTCTCTTAAATCGAAGTGTGTCATCTGATTGTCTTGTGTTTCTTTTCACGAACTGAGCCCTCTGGCTCCGGATTACAAATTGTGTGTGCATGTTCTTTCTCCATCACAGGGTCCCAACCAGCTGCAGCGCCAGCCTACCCCAGGGCATCGGTCCTGGCTAGCTTTTTCCCCCATCCTGGGTACCCAGTGGGTGTGACTGAGTTGTACTCTGAGTGCATGCACAGTAGTGTGATTATTAATGTGTTCAAGCTAATTAACCTGACTATTCCCCCTCCTTGTTACAGACCCCTGAATAAATCAGATCTGTTTGTTTCTGCAAATTACATTGACTGTGGTGTCAGTTTATGCTGAAGGTATTGCATTGTTGCTGTTGTACGCCATCACCTTATTTTACAGGGGGCTCCCAGAGTCAAGCTGAGGGAACCAGTCCTGGGGGTAAGTGTCAAGTACAAGTATATGTGGTTTGCATAGCTGGGGTATTGGGAAAGTCACTGTTATATACGGTGTGGGCCACTAGTGGGAGATAAGGGGGGGGTCACAGTGTCCCAGAGGGCTGTGGCCTGGTTAGCGTAACCCAAACCAACCCTGACCTTTGGGTGGAGGCACCCATTTCAGAACTCAGGCCCCTTAACCTGTTAGTAGCCAAGCAGGCAGGGGTAGTAGCCCAAGGGATAGTGTCACCTAGGGGTTACATTTATATTTGTCTCTGCATTTTATGTATGTTTGCACTAAACTGATGCTCAAGTTCACTTTTGTCAGGTGTCCTGACATGTGACGTCATCAGCTGCCATCACTATATAAACACTGGCATTTTAAACCTTAAACACCTCTGATAGAGGATCTAAGTGGTGATTTGAAGTGCATCAGGTGTTCGTTGTGTTTTGGTATCTGTGTGGCACAATGGAATAAAGATTTGTGCACCTATTTGAACTTGAGTTACATCCATTCTTCAAGAAGAGGGTGAGTGCCAGATTTTTCTAATACAAGTTATAACATTTTATTGAGCGCACTACCATCCCGTGCAGCCTTTGTTTTGGTTGTAAAACCATGTACTGTATAAAATAATGGATGGGCAACCATGTCCACAACAAGGCGGTGTTTCCATCTTGGGGGTTTAAATGACATCAGGGACCTCTTGAGCTTTGGTCTTTGAGGTCCCTATGATGTCATCAGGACACATCCATGTTGTACATGTTTTCCCATCCATTACTTTCTTTTTATTTGATACAATGGAAAATAAATAAATAAAAACTTTGTGTGTGATTATCCTGCTGAGTTAAACAATGTAGCAAATCCCTTCCCATGTATGTTGCACATGATAAAAATAACATAGTGCATATGGTCTAGCTACAATTATACAATGGGTCCAAGAATGGCAGACTCTGATTGGCTGACTGGCACCTTTCTGTCATGGTAAATCGTCTCATAGCTCATGGAAAAAGGTGCCAGTCAGCTGCATCTTCAATCCCACTCTATGAAATCAATCTGAGTCCTCGAACTTGAGAGCGGAAAACCACCATACTGAGTCCCTGCTAAACTGTGGTCTCCACAATTCAAATCTCCGGCCATTGGTGCAACAGTGAAACTAAAGTCAGAAACACTCAGAAAACCCACATGACAGCCAAATCAGTGTTTCTAAAGTTGTTCCCTTGTAACCACTTCCACCCGGCTCACCTGAGAACCTTTTTTAACTGTTGGATTGTCTACGTTGCCACATTCTTGAAGTCATCACAGCTGCTGAAGCTGCTCGCTCCAACTCCATCACTTCTACAACAAGTGAATCCTCGGGTAAAAAAAAAAAAAAAGATGTCATCTGACACATATTTTAATACTTTGATGAATGCTAAAGTGGGGAAAGTGTTTCTTCATTAAAAACGAGGGCTAACGGTTACAGAAATCATGGCTGAAAAGCCGAGCTGTGATACTGGACATGTGCCCATGCATATGCATATCCCAGTGGATATACATATGCATAGGTGCATGCCCAGTATCATGGCTTGGCTTTTCAGCCGTGACCTCTGTGACTTTCAGCCCTTGTTTTTAATTAAGAAACACTTTCCCCACTTCAGCATTCATCAAAGTCTTAAAATATGTGCTTAGGTGAACGGAGATGGTGAGGGGCATGCATGGGCCTCCAGGTACTTCAGTGCTATTTCATACTGTGACCATGCTGTGGCAGCAGGCGGGCTCAGTCCAAACTGTGATGTGTAAAGATATATCGCCACTGTCAGTTTAAAAAAACAAAACAAAACAAAAAAATAAAAAGAAACATGCCTCGCAGGCTCTGTCTTGCTATACACATAACACTGAGTTGCGGGGGATGGGGGAATAAAAAAAAACCCTGAAGCCTCACATGGTCTCTCTTCAAGAACACATATGTGGGGGATCATTCTACCTAGCAACAGGGAACTATTTTTGGTGGCGCAACAATAAATTCAATAAAAAATATTTAAAATGGCAAAAAAAACTGTATTTTTTCTTAAATTTTTTGCTACAGAAAGTGAAGGGGGGCATTGCATAATCACAATAAACCACTCCAGGGCATGGGTTATGCTTGGATTTACTCAACTTTTGGTGTGGTTTACTCACTGGGCCTGCGGCCTTGTGACCAAACCAGCAGGCATGGGTAAATCCCAGCATAACCCACACCCTGTCATGGTTTATTGCTTAAATAATAACTGGTTTCTCTTTTTTCCCATAGGGAAACTGTGGCATAATTTGCGATAATAAAGGAGCGTTTATTATGGCAAACATGAACATGGTTTCCCTTACTCTGCGCATGCGCCCACTGCAGTTCCTCACTTCCTGACTGCTTGTTGCTCACTGAACCACTAATGGACACTGAACCGCCACCCGGAGTTGGTGGAAAGTAATAAAAAAATTGAAACTATGTACCACACAGAGTTCAGTTAACTTTCGGCTGCCAACCACATTAAAAAAAAAAACCTTTAGCTGGCCCGGTGGTGCTGAGGGCTGAGGCACTGAATGCCTTACCTTGTGCTATGCCGGCGACCCGTATTTGGGAATGACCATGGGCCACTGGGGGTTGGCAGAGGAGGAGAAGGATCGAGTGTCCGAGGGACTGCTTGATTTCTCTGGGAAGGGGGGCCACTAATGATAGGTGCTTGACTGGCCCCTAGCGGAGGCTGGGGGGCAGTGCACTGATGCTGCAGAAGAGGAGCAGAGATGGGGCAGGTGCCTGGAGGAATGCATGTGCACTCCCTCCACTGGCATTATTGCATGCGCCACTCACGCAAGAGAGAAAAATGGAAAACACTGGAGTCCACCACTGCAGATGACAATTATCCCCCCCAGCGCTGCCAGGAGGGCACCTCCCTGGAACTGGATCTGGTCTGGTGGGTTGAGGGTTCTCCGCCCCCAGCCATGAGTGGTAATTCATGGGGGCTGAAGGGGAGGGGGCTGATACCCTGTTGGTGCACGGGGGAACATCAGATGGTACTGGCGGGGACTCCAGAGGAGGAAAAAAAAAACAACTTTTAAATAAATAAAGAAAGCAGACTGTGACCACGCACTGTAACTAAACTGGACTGTGGCTGCACAGCAACTTTTTATTTTATACAATTGCTGAGGCAAAAAAAGAGAAACCCAACAATTATGTAAAATAAAATATAGGTTTGATGTGTGTAAACTTGAAGTTTACACATACTCTCGGGGTTAGATACTATTCATAAACCTCTTAGCTTCACTCTTGGGGTTTATGTAGCATCTAACTTCTCGGGTGTGTGTGTAAACTTCTTGTTATAAACACCGACCCTTACTTTATTCTATGTTTCTGTCTCTGTTCAATTAAATGCATAGTTGCACCCTATACAGCAGGTACTATTTATTTTATAATTGATACTTTCAGGAAACATACATCAGCCAATTGAACACTGTGAATAATAACATCTGTTATATTGGAATAAGAGTTTGCAACTGTGTTGGTCCTTGGAAAACTGGTGTCTTTGGATTTGCCCATTCTACCTTGTAACCTTCAACTCCACATCTTTCCTTCCTGTCCCTGTCATTCTTTCTCCTGTTTTTACCTTCTAACTGTTCCCTCTCCACCCACCTCAGCACTGTCAGTGACAGTCCTTTTGGCTTCAGCACTCTCCAGAACAGCCTGTCCCTGGAACTCCAGACTACTGACTCAGTTCACCACTTCAGATTCCTTCTTTAATTCACTTGTGTCTTTTCAACTACAGTTCAATAACTCCTGTCCCTGTCTAGCTTTATATTACTGTCTTTACGTTTCCCCATGCATTGTCATCTACCCGCCTTAAAATTTGGAGACATAATAAAAATGCTGGGCACAATAAAAGGTCAGCCTTTTGGTTGCATATTACAGGAATTCAGTTTCCCAACAGAGCAAAAATAAATGTTGCTTAGGCAATGACCACTGGAGGAGACCACAAGATGTTGAATGAACAGTTAATTCAGTTCATCCCGCTGTGCTCACACACCAGTAATGTGGTGAATATTGAAAGAAATGGTGTCACTCTGTGCTTGTCACCTTTGGTTACAATAGGTGAAATTTAGAGACCATGATTTGGGCCCATCAAGCCCAGGTTGGAGTTGTGCTAGCCCCAGTCTTTGTAAGGACATAGATCGGGGCTAGTTCAGGCCCAGTCCCGGATATAGTAGGATGATGAGTGTAGACTTCAAAACTGTCCCAGAGAGATCAATTTGACTAGTATTGCCAAACTCTGGCATTACCCCATTTCCCTCATATACTATTATATATGAGATCCATAGCACACAATGGTGTGCAGTGATAGTGTAATCCTCCTGGGAAGTACAACTATTACAATGAGTCTCACTGGACTCCCAAAGTGTGCTATTGTACATATGATTATTGGTGACTCTTTCTTACACACAGAAAAACATATGTATAATTCCCATTGTAAACAGAAAAACACTTGGGACTCTATCTGTTATGGTGCTGTAACACCATCAAGGGATTCCATGGCTTCATTAACTTTGAGAGTGAAGCTCAGGAGGTTTATGATGTCATATAATCCCAAGATGGTGTTATAAGTACCATAACAGATAGAGTACCATGTGTTGTTTTTGGTAATGCATGGAAGTCCTTCTCTGACTGATTGTTTTGTTTAAGCATTTTACTCACTGCTGCGACAATCACTCTCACACAAGCTCGTGCTCTCACTGTGGCCATGGTTCAGGTTGTCAGGGCACGGACCAATCACTTGGAGCAGGCACCTGCTCCCCCACTCTCCCTCATTATGACAATGGCAGGTCTTGGAGACTCCCCGCCCACTGATGTTAATTAATTTACTTCTGTTCCATACTTGGCAATCATTCTCATTCCCCTCTGTTGGGACTTTCTTGTAGAACAGGCCTGTACCTCTCCTTCCTCCTTCTGTGTGGTATGTTTCAGCTGCTGCAGTTAGGAGGTTGTGAAAAATGCTTTTGAAATGTTTATGGAACACACCTTTTGGCAGGATTCTAAGTCATAATAACATCAATCAGATGTCAGATTAATGGTATTGTGACTTGGACTGAAAAAAAAAACACTCAAAGGCAACCGTATGCAGCAGTGAAACCACCAAAAATTCCAGCAACACAAAGAGACACTGCAGATACACTGTAACGTCAAACTTGTGTGGGTGCATATTAATTTGAGGCAAAAAAGTGCAAACTCCAGCACTTCAGGGTACACTAACCCTTCATCTGGGGGTTAAGCTGAGCTACTTGATGAAAGGGTAGTGTACCCTGAAGCACTGGAGCCCACACCTTTTTGCTGCAAATAAATGTGGACCCACTCCCCAATGAAGGGGTAGTGTACCCCGAAGCGCTGGAGCCTGCACCTTGTTGCCACAAATAAATGTACACCTACACAAGCTTGTTGTTTTGCGTAGTGTCTCATTGTATTATGACTTAGACTCTTCAAGAACAGTAGTATTATGAATTTTGATTTAATGGAAGTTCCTTTGTAAATAACAGCATTCCATGTATTACAGCTGGTTTTCCATGTGTAATGGCCAGTGCAAGCTACAGCTCAGTTTCTATGTACAAGACAGACAATGCACAGATGAAAGGCATAAATCAGTATGCAGTATATAGCTCAGGAGAGTGACTTCATTCTGACTGCAACAAAATCTTTTTGCTACCTCAAAAACAAATGAACTTTACCTCGGAGACAAATATTTAAAACATTTTTGAAAAAAGATAGTGTACATCTAACAACTGAAATTGCCAATACTTTTACAACTGTCTTTCCTTGTCTTTGTTGGTACCTTACCAAAAAAATGAAAATAGTATGGATTTTTTTTGCACCAGCAATTATTTAAAAAAAAATCATGGGGTTAGGGTGAAAAACCTGAATGATTTATTTTACACATACTTGGTGTGTAGTGATTTAATAAACTCCTCAAGATTCACTCTCTGGGTTTATGTATGTGTTAATACGTCTCCCGGAGCCACTCATTGCTGAAAACGAGTGGTTTCATGCGCCTTCAGCTGAGCGAGAACAGCGAAGTGAAGCTGAGCTGTTCTGGTTCAAACTGAAGGCAAGTGAAACCATTCATTTTCACCAATGAATGGCAACCAGGGATGTATTAATATATTATTGATCGAGAGCGAGCAATAATATATTAAAAAAAAACCCAACTTCCTAGAACATGCCCGTTTCCAGGGCATCTGCGCATGATAGGCTCTTCACAGAATAAGAGTGCCTCATGCTCAGGGGAAAGGAGCGCTCTGATTGGTCGGGAGCACTCCCTCGATCTATAATGGCATGAGTAGGTGTGTAAATAAAATCTTGTTATGCACCCCACCCCATGTATTGTTCTATATCTAGTTACTGGTAATGATCAATAATGCACTGATACCAAGTTCCAGAAAATTCTGCAATACACAACTGTAAACTATGATGACATGTTTTACAGAGCTCCATCTTGCACACATGCTACAGTGCTTCATGCTGCTCTTTCAGTTTCACTCAGTGGGCTGAAGTGCAGCGAAGTAGTACAATGAAAAGGCAATACAGTAGAAAGGATTATGACAGCATCAGTCAGATAAGTTTCTGAAATAAAGAAAATCTGTCTCTTAACTGGGTGATGAGTGGATGAGCCTGATTACATATTTTCACAAAGCGGACATGGGGTTGGGGTGGCATGATTGTAAAGTGTTCCTGTTGAAAAAGCCCAGCCCAGTAATTCAAAAAAAGCAAAAAAAAGAAGTTGTGTTTATTATTTTTTTACACACCCCTGGAGTGTATAAACCTCATGAGCATTGCTCTCAAGATTTATGGACATCACACGCCTTGGGTGTGTAAAAAAAAAAACTCATAATACACCATTTTCTGTACATGTTATAATGGTGTGGTGGGGCCACCATAGAAGGATTAAGAAGACATGTTTATGTTAAATCCCAGTTTTTGCACCTTAATACCGTGGCTGTTCTTGGACAGAACAATATGAAATTTGGCATGGGCTTGCTTGGACACAGGCTCTCTAGATTCTGCATGCTGTGGCTAAAACGGTGGTTTTAAGAACTGAAGAAGATGTAGGGGCTCATCGTCTCAGTGGTAGCAGAGTAGGTATTTATGTTCTGAGCCCTCATACAGTCATGTATCCTACCGAAGGTTTTATTTATACCATCTGTCATCTCCTGTGGTTCCATGCTCTAATCATCCTCAGTGCATAAAAGTATTTTCTCTGTGGTTCTAGATCTGCTTCTTTTGAATTGTTTATTATTTTCCCTGATCCTACTCTTAACATCATATTCAACCTTAAGGCTGGTGGTTAACTAGTCATCCTTGTTAACATCGTATAGAAGTAAAAAAGCTAGTCTTAATCGTCTTGTCTCCAGAGATTGTAATCTCGTTTCCTTCACTCTTTTCTCATAACTTCTAGTTCCCAATCTCCACATTATTTTGGTTGCTCTCTGTTGTCTGTTTTCTCTGACAAATGCCACTGACTGCCTTGTTACAATACTACCCTTGAACTGTATTAATCTGTACTCTGTTTGCAATGCCCACATCGTTGTAATGCCTGTCTTGATGTTCCCTATAATTTGTATTTCTCTGACGTGGAACCTTTGTAAAAGAGCCATGGCTCAAAGGTATTTGTAATCCTAGACTTGATAAATAAATAAAAATAAATAAATTTGCTCATCTTTATATTCTTTCAACAAAGTTAATATTTCCTCTGTTATATAATGACCAGCATTTACTGGCATTGTCAAAGTGTAGTTTTACCAGGGCTCTGTAGAATGACACTATCACTATTTTGCTTTTAATTACAAAGTGTCTTCTAATATATTCCCAAACCTTTTATGTTTTATTAGTTGTTTCTCTACACTGAATTGTGTTGCTCAGATTTTTCAATATTTGTACACCTACGTCTCTTTCCTCTTTAGCTGTTTCCATTTTCTTCCCATCTGTGTAGTAATCCCTTATTAAGTTTTTACTTCCAAAATGCATTTTCTTCACATTTCCCTTAATTTAGCCTCATATCATTTGGACTTGTCCACTCAGTAATATAGGTAAGATCTTCCTGTAGTGAGTTGGAGGGTTCCTCAGTCTCAACTTTTACTCTCAGTTTGGAATCATCTGCAAATAATTGCGGCCACATTGTACAGTTTATATCCATGTTCATGTCAAATATATTGAACAGTACAAGGCCCAACACTGAAACCTGTGGTACACCACTGCCAACTTTTCACTCATTAGAGGTAAGCCCATTTATTCAGACCCTTGTTGCGTTCTGTTTATTAACCACGATCTTACTCAGACTGAAATATTTTATTAACATTTTTTTTTTGTAATTTGTACACTGGGTAGGACCCAAGAGCTTTAGATGCCCATTTTCAAGGGGGGGGGGGATGTAAACAAGAACAACAATACTGAATAAATATGCACTACTTCTATGTACACAGTAATCAGGTGACTTTACACTTGCACATAGGTCTAAATAGTATTTTTTTAGCACCGTTTTAAATATATTTTGCGAATCGATAGAGTATAGCAAAGCAGGTAAATTATTCTCGAATGTAATGGCTTTATAAACAAAAGAATGTTGGCCCAGTGAGGAATGGAGGAGTGAGGGTCTCACTTTAGTTTACTTACAGTTTAGTGTAGTATAGTAGATTGTATCAGACTAATTTTGTAGAGTTCTAGGGTGACATCTTCTGTTACTACAAATCACAGGATCCCCTGTTGCTGACATCAGAGCAATAGGCAGCAGTGCGAGATTCAATCGCATGCAGTGCATGTTAGAGCGTTTGTAATCTCTGATCGGATGTTTTCTGGGTCTGCTTTTCTCTAGGGGCTAAGCACAGTCCTCTGTTATTGCAGTTTAAGCTCTTTGCATTAAAAAGGAGTCACTTCCATTTTTGGGGTTTGCCTATTATTTTTTGTATGTTGTATTTGGTGAAGTTTTAGTAACAATCAGTTCAGCCATTTAAAAGGTCCAGTTGGTGGAAAATGTGAACAAATGTATTTTTAAGATGTTATTTTGCTTACAGATGCCAACAGCCAAGGGTGTCACTTTGCTATTTTGTTTTATTAGTAAATGTGTTAAATTTGAATTATTAACAAAAACATTAACATTTTGGTGCATGCACAGTTCTGTTTTTAACAAGCTTTTCATAAGGTGTTTTTTGCAAAAGTAGAGGTCCCATTTCAGGTCAATATGTTGTATGCGTAAGAGCATACGACAAAACCTGTAACTGTAACAGCGCAGTACAACTTGAGGGAGAGGATGCAATACCACGAATGAGTCTATGTGTGGTACTGCACCCTCTCACTGTCCCAGGCAGAGGATTAGACCTCTGCTGGGATGGAGTTCCACTGAGCAGCTGCCATGGCTCAATGCAGTGAACCACTGGCAGCAAGGAAACAAAGTAATGCATTTGGGACCAGGTTTGAGTCTTGGTCCCAGACACATGGAAATTTCGTTTTTTTCACACTTTGTGTGATATTTTTGTTACCTCCCCCCCCCGAGTTCACTATATTAGTTTGTGGGGGTTCGGGGGCACATCCCTCTACAACAGGTGTGTGTGGGGGCAGAGCCCCCCTCAAAAAAAAATGCCATAAGGCATATATTGCACTGTTTTGGCAGCGCGATATATGCATGTGGCATAACGTCTTGTGACATTATAACCCTGTGCCTGTTTGCTCAGTGTTTTCTTTTTTTTTTCTATCTAGTGTTTATCTGCCCGGTGGGCAGTGGCTCATGTCGGCCAACTGACACATGACTTCCATGGTTGTTTTGGTACCCTCTCCTCTACCTGGCAGAACCACCGGAGCCAGTGCAGGGGGCTTCTTCCAGCCGTGGCCCCTGTGTTTTTCCATTTTTCTTCCCCTTATTCCCAGGACCCCAGAACATGGATGTGGATATGCGTGTAGGCACGCATGTGCAGTGTGGCTCTAGTGGTGGCTGCTTTCAACCTCCTGGCCTAATGCCAGGTTCCACCCATGGCGTGGCGCTACCATCTAGCCTCCACCGGGGTGGCAGTCAAGCACTGAGGGAAACCTCATGTCTCTCCCGAAGAGGATATCTTCCGGGCGGCTGCTCGATCCATCTCTTACCCTCCTCCCCAGCCTCCCCCCAGTGGCCTGAGCTCACTCCCGAACCCATGTTGCCACCATAGTGTGAGGTGTGGCATCCAGCGCCTCAACCCTCAGTGCCACTGGGCCGGCTTGCTCAGTGTTTTCTGACAAATGATTGCGACTTCAAATGTATAACATGTGCGGTTGACAGAGTATGGTGTAAGGGTGTCACTTCTACTTTTATCTTTTTAAAAACAAGTTATTATTGAAATATTCATAAACATTAAATGTGCTATTTTCATGACTCAAAAGCTGTTTTCATGAGACTACATCTGGGTTTCAGACAATATGTGGTTATGAAAGTGAATAATTTTTTTTCACATGTGTATGTGTTTACTGGTCTGTGGGCCACTTGCAAAGCATGGTATAGGCTTAGGGCACTTTGAGATGGGTTGGTATTTTCATTTGCAAAGCATGCTCTATGCCCATGGCAGTGTGTGACAGGTTGGGTGCTTTGCATATGGCCTGCAGGTGTATACGCAAAGCAAGCTACAGGACTCTGGCCCTGCTTGACAGGGAAGCTGCTTTGTATATGGCCTACAGGACCATATGCAATTCAAGCTACAGATGTGGGGGCCATGTGCAATCATTCAGCTGCTTTGAGTATGGCCTGCAGGGCTATAGGTCTGTGGCCATACTCGATGGTGTATCTGCTTTACCTTTGGCCTGCAGAGTTATGTACAAAGCAAGCTACAACTCTGGACCCATGCAATATAGTGCATCTGTCAATGCAAGCTACTATATGGCTGTCTGTTTCAAAATGAGCAAAAATTAATTACAAAAACTACATTAATGCCCAAGTAAAGGTTTATTAGTAAAGTGAAAACAAAAAAGGGAAATGAACCCTTATTAAACTCCCCCATCCATCACCCCATGAACCCCACCAAAGTGGATATCAAAGCAAAATCCAGGTTTAATACATATAGTTAAACATCATTAATAAATAATATTGTACAAGGAATGCAGTTACACACCGTACTCACATGTTATGACACACAAAGCCACTGGATAAGGGTCTGGGGCAATGCGCATGATGGTACAATTGCCTTGCTTGTGGCCTGCAGGCCATTCCTAAGCTCACTAGAGGCCTAGGTCAATACATGTTAGGTCAGCAGCTTTATGCATAGCCCACAGAACCATTCATGAACAACATGCCGATCCAGGCTGTTTGTCATGAAGCAGTTGCTTCACGAGTGGCCACCAGGGCAACTTATAAAGTCTGCAACAGGTCCAGAGCAATGTGTGTGATAGTGCAGTTGCTTGACCAGTGGCCCAGGGGCTCAATTAATAAAACCCACTTCAGGCCTGAGGAATGTGTGTGATGGTGCAGCTGCTTTAGTTGTGGCCAACAGACAATTTGTGAAGACTGCTATAGTCCTGGGACAATGAACAGAATGAAAAAAGCAGCACCAGGAAATGGGTGCTCACAGTCACACTGAGAATGCTTAAGCAAAACAAAAAAAACAAGCATTTGTCAATGCCGAATGTTGTCTTGCTGGCACTGGCATTGGTAGTGCAGGCGTTAGAGAGACACATAATAGGAATGGCAGTAAAGTATAGAACCAATATCAACCCCACCCCACCCTGCATAGAGTGATAGGCATTAGGGTGTGCCTTTGGGTCACTGGCCGTAACACTCATGCCATTTCACCTAACCCTACCCTGCAGACTCTGACAAGTGTCACATTGTGCCTTGGAGTCGTCGGGCCTTACGCTCACCCCATTTCATAAGGAAGTATGTTGAGATGGGTGCAGCATAGGAGAATGGGGTGAATTTTGGGGCCAAAGAGTCCAAGGCACACCTGGATGGCTGTCAATGGCTGCAGAATGGGGGTGTGGGTGCAATGGCATGAGCATTACAGTCGACAATCCAAAGGCACACCCTGACACCTGTTAGTCTGTACAGGGTGGGATGTTATGGTTAGAAACCATAACACCCTGGGTGTTTATTGGTATTTGCATTCCAAATTTTCAACAAGGCCTTTTTGTGACCCCACCTCATGAAAGCATGTGGGACCTCTGCTGATGAATAGTGTCGCTTTGATTTTGTTAATGTGTTCCAAACGTTGATTTCCCACAGTGACCGTGCCATTATGCACCACATAAAAATGTCTACTTCATCATTCATAAGGAGCTGTGAAGAGATGGCAATGTTGAAAATCTGGTGTGAAAATATTAAAAAAAAGTCTCAAAGTTACGAGCGTGCATGAAAACTGTGCAACACATGCTCATAACAGTCTTTTCTTGGAATTCTTTTACCAGATTTTTAACATAGGCATTTTGGGACCCTGCTTGTGAACAGTGGCGGTATGATTTCTTAATCTGTCCTGAACATTGATTTCTCACAGCGATTGCACCATTGTGCACCAGATGTGTGAAACCACATTTCAGGCAGGATGTGAAGAATGACAGCGGTACTGTTCATATAAAAGTGTGCAAAAATGGCAAAGTTGAATATCTAGTGAAAATATTAAAAATTATCTAACTTACGACTGCATGTGGACACTGTGCAACACATGCTTGTAACATATTAGTCATTTTGTGGAATTTTTTCACCAGCTGTTTAACATAGGCATTTTGGGACCTCTGCTTATGAACAGTGTTACTGTGATTTTCTTACTTTGCCCGGAACATTGTTTTCTTACAGTGACTATGTTACTGTGCGTCGGATGTGCTAAAACACATTTTGGGCAGGATGTGTAAAATAACAGCTGTACTGTTCATAATGAGGTGTGAAAAAATGGCAGTGATGCAGATCTGGAGTAAAAATATTAAATATTCTGGAAGTTACAAGTGTGCATGGAAACTGCGCAATGTACACTCGTAACACAGTCATTTTTTGGAATTTTTTCACCAAATTTTCAGCATAGGCACTTTGGAACTTCTGCTCATGAACAGTGTTACTGTGATTTTCTTACTCTGTCCTGAACATTGTTTTCCTACAGTGACTGCGCCACTGTGCTCCAGATGTGCGAAAACACATTTCGGACAGGATGTAGAAAAATTCTCGAAGTTACAAGCATATGTGGAAACTGCACAATGCACGCTCATAACATGGTCATTTTTTGGAATTTTTTCACCAAATTTGCAACATGGGCTTTTCGGGAGCCCCCCTCATGAACAGTCACACAGTCATTTTGTTACTCGGTCCCAAAAGGTGATTCTGCTCAGTGACCATGAAATCACCTTTTGGGACTGAATAATGGGATGACAGTGACTGAGTTCATGAGATGGGGTCCCAAGAACCCCATGTTGAAAATTTGGTGCTAAAACTCGCAAAAATGGCTGAGATATGCACCAAAGTAAAAAAAAAAAAACATTTATGCCATTACACAGCTTACCGGCATTTCTTCAGTTTGCGGTCAGCTTTAAAGGGTGCAGATGTGTTCCTGGTCCACCGAAGATCATTGCACCAGGCTCTGCAGGTAAGTATGGGGTGAGGGGGATGTGGGGAGGTGGGGTACGCAGAGGGAGGGTGCGGGCTGGGAGAGGGGCAGGATGGCGAGGGACCGTTTCCTTTGTTTCAGGTAACAAACAAAAAAATTCACTGCAGACCATTTTCTTTTTTATACAGGTTTGGCCACACTGGGGTGGGCTCCCAGTGTGGCACATTTCTTTTGCCGGGGGCATGTTAACTTCATTGGAGTGGGCTTCCAGTGTGGCACACAATCGTGTTGGGACAGCGGCATAAAAATGGGAAGGGATTAACATGCCGACAGGGGGACTGGGCACCCCTGTTGTCAAGCATATCTGTGTTCTGCGGCATGATGCCAAGGGGATTGGGCACCCTCTTGGCAGACCACATCAGTAAAGTGGTCACATATGCTGACAGGGGGATTGGGCACCCCTCACGTCGGCTTCCTAGGGACTGTGAGTGGCTGGTGGCGGGCTGCCGCCCACAATGTTTATTGAAATGTTACACCAGACAAGGCATGCCCTGCAATGAGGGGTCACTCCCTCATTGCAGCGGCTAAAATGTTTCAAGTTGGTGGCACGTTTTGCAACTGCTGTCATAGACAGCGTGCAATCTACAGTAATTTGTGCCACGGAGCCCAGCCCTAGAAAGCAGTGGCGCCACTGGCCACAACACGACTGCGCCTCCAAAACCTGGTCTTCCACTTCAGGCAATCCCAATATGTTGTCTGTGCTGCGCGTGCAAGACAACATAAAAAAATGAGCACTCACCACCTGAATGAAAGCCACAAAGCACAGTATATTACTGTGAAAAGTATATCTTTGTTCAAGTGCCAGATTATGCAAAGTTAAAACAACCTCTCAGACAGGGACTGCCTGACACATTTCACTGAAACAGTTATTAAGCTTTGTGGCTTTGTAAGCTTTATACTGTGCTTTGTAATGTTCATTCAGGTGGCGAGTGCTCGTTTTTTTGTTTTGCTTAAGAGTCCTGGGACAACGCCTGTGATGGTGCAGTTGCGTCTCACAACACAGGAGTGCAGTGCTTGTCGTGGGGTGTTAACGCTATTCCTTGTCTATGTTATTTATTTATTTATGACATTAAGGGGCAGCTCACACCTTAGTGGCAGGCAGCTTATGGCAAGGAGCTGCCTACCCCAGGGCCTAAACTAGCACTGAAATGAATGTTTTTACCCATGAATTTTACAATTATTTAACTTAACAACAACCACAGTCTTACTTCTAAGCCTCAAGCCAGCCAACGAGTGCCTGCTGTAGGCACGCCGACAAACCTACGTTTTAATGACACAAAGTGGGGTGGGGCTGTAGGGCTTCAGATGGCATTATAAATGTAGTGGGGGCAATGGTGGCGTTTAGGTGTATCTTGAACATACTGTATTACAGCTATCTGTACATATTAAGGGGGTAGTACATGTGATACTATCCCCCTTAAAATGTGCAAGTGGCTGCAAAATGTACCAGATACACCTAAAGGTGTCCCACTGCCCCCAATAGCATTGTAATGCCATCTATAGCCCTGCAGCCCCTTCTCCACCACATCATTAAAACACAAGACAAAAGAGCCGCACTATGATAGGTGGGTGCTCAGTGACAACAATAAACTTGAGCAAAAGAAGTCACAGCACATCACCAGCTCCACACTTAAAAGAATTAAACCAGGTAAAATTATGTAACCATCTGTTTTTTTTATTATTTTGGATTACCACTGGAGTGTATACAAGCCAAAAAAAGTCTACGCCCGGAGGAAACAAAGCAACAAACGACCTGTAATGTTTCAACCTGGACGGTCTTTGTCAAAGTATCATTTTGTCTGGCTTAATTCTTTTAAGTGCAGAGCTGGTGGTGTGCTGTGACTTCTTTTGCTCATCACTAAAACATGATTTTGTGGGCGGGACGTGGAAGTAAGACTGTGGCTGCTGTAAGTTACAAAACTTTAAAATCCATAGTTAAAAAATGTATTTCTGGGGGGGGGGGGTGGCCTGGCTAGACAGAAGATGGCAGCTTAATCTAATTTCTCTGCAAGGGAAGTTGTAATCTATTCCCATCCATCCTCAAAAAGACCTTTATCCGGTGCCATCTCCTAAGATCACCCTTTTTTCTTCCTGCTCCATAAGCTCTGTAAGCTATTTTAAGTCTTACTACTTTTATTTGGCCATATTATTGCCCATAAACATTAAGCCTTTTCTCCTACTACTATGGCTGATCTACATCCACAATCTAACCCTCTTGCCAAAGTGGAGGTGATGTTTTCCAAGCTACTGGCAGACATTAACGATTTAAAAGAAGCCACTCATCGAAATACGACAACATTAGAATCTGTCGGCCACAGAATATCTGCTACTGAGAAATTAACTGCTCAAAACTCAACCTCTATTCAAGAACTACAAGCCATGATTCAAATTTAGGATCATACAATCAAATCCCTGCTATCCAAAATTGATGACATAGAAAATCGCAACAGGAGGAATAACCTTCGTTTTTTCGGCTTTCCAGAGGGTGCTGAGATGGGAGATACAAGCGCACTTCTGCTACACATTCTACTGGCTATGTTAAAATTATCTCCTGATCTAACTTTGACAATCGAGAGATCTCACCACACTTTAGGTCCCAGATCACAGTACAATCAACAGCCTAGACCTATAATTGCTAGTTTCCTAAACTACACACATACTGAGCTGATACTGAAACATGCCAGAGAATTGGGAGCATTATATTGACAAGATCATAAAATTTGCATATATAGATATTTTCCAAAAGAACTCTCTGCCAAAAGGAAAGAGTAAAACTCTGTGAAACAAATTCTGCACCAAAGAGGCATTAAATTTGCTTTGCATTACCCTTCTGTAATGCGTCTCTTCTTCAGGTCCTCATTCAAAGATTTTAACTCCCGCTTTAGCAAATTATCTCGATGTTGATCTGAACTCTATTACCTTGGGGAGCTCAATCAAAGGAGAGTACCCAATCTGTATTTTGGAATCCACCTGGAGGGAATTCACCGCCGCGCACGACTGAGAAGGAATTCTCATCAAGCCAGCACTCCAAAACAACAATGCTCCTCCTGTTCAATCCCCCAGACAATCGAGCAGACTGCAGGGGAGTCTTCTAGCTGATCCCAGCACAACTGATACCACTCGTTGTCCCTCAGAAGATCCTCTCGGTCCTCCTCAAGTACCATCTTCCCACCAGCAAATGAACTCCCCCATTCCTTTGAATAATAAATATGCTCTTCTGGCAATAGATTTGTATTCCTCACAGGAGGCTTTATCGCACCAGTCATCAGAGGATTCCCTTCCCAATTCAGGTACCTTACTACAAGACAACCCTTCTGCTGATTCTTCCTGGGCTGAAACAACTGTAAACTCTCCTCTTAGATCACTCGAACCTCCGAAAAAGAAACGCAAGGCGAGATCTAAAAATAAATACCCTATCAGTTCCAATAAATGACTTAATGCTATGGTGACTTGACTTTAATCATTGTCTAACTCAGGGATTGTTCCATTTTCTCCTGGTTTATTTTATCCAGGAGACTAAGCGCTCGAGAACCAGTTTTGATGATGCTTAGCCACGCGTTGCACAGCCTTTATACAGTTTAGCATTCACTTCCAGCCGGTTGTGAATATGAAAGGCTGTACATTGCGGTTGGCCCTAATAATATTATTCTTGACATAAATGTGCTCCTTGCCTTTATTTCATTGGAACCATGGTACTTTAACAAATTTTCCCATATCTTTTTACTTCTCCGTAATATTGAATTTATATTACTACATTTGGCAAGTTTTTGATTTGTTCTCTCATTCTATATTACATTCTTGATAGATGCTTTGATTATAGCTCCAGGCTTTACTCATTTTCTTTTTTGTTCTGCAAAATCTTATTTGCTCTAATATTTAATTCCCATACTATACAGTATTCTGGCAACATATACTGTTAAGTACCCTATTACTGTACCCTCTGAATTCTATACAATGAAACGATGCAGCATTCCCCTTGATTATTATATCTCTCTTACGCTATATTATCCTAATGTCCTTCTTCCTTTTTTTTTGGTTCCACACTATATTCACAATATTATTATATAAGCTGGCTATTTTACGGGGCACTGTGGCAAAGATACTTATATATATATTTCTTTCTACACCTTATTTTTACTCAAGCCCTGCTACTCAAAGGGGTTTCTTGTTATACCCTCCACTCGATTTATGGGGCTTACTGGATCTATTTATTAGGCTCAGTTACCCCATATACCTATTTGTTGGGCAATTTTGAGTAAAAGGTATTATAATACACTTCTAGATTTTCCTTTGACTTCAGTTAGCTCGGAAGCCGGATCTATTCTATATACTACTATTTCCTTATCTGGCCTTACATAGATACATAGACAGTGTCAGCAGATAAGGGCCTATGGCCCACCCAGTCTGCCCATTTGAGCTTGTAAGTTCAGTTTATGTTTTCCTAGAAGTCTGTTGCCCCTTACCCCTGACCTCCAGAATTCCTTTGTCTATCCCATGCATTCTTAAATCCCGTGATTGTTTCAGCCCCCACCTCTTCCTCTGGCAGGGTGTTCCACTTGTCCACCACTCATTCTGTGAAGAAATTCTTCCTCACGTTTCCTCTGAATCGTCCTCCCTCCAACTTCATCCCATGCCTTCTAGTCCTGGAACATCTTTTCACTTAAAATAGTGTATTCCTGCACCCTGTTCCTCCCTAAAGATACTTGTATGTCTCTATCATATCCCTCTCTCCCTCCTCTCCTCCAGGAGTACATGTTCAGTTCCTTCAACCTGTCTTCATAGGACTTGTGATGCAATCCATGCACCATCTTTGTTGCCCTCCTCTGAACCTTCTTTACCCTGTCTATGTCCTTACATAGGTAAGGTCTCCAGAACTGTACACTGTACTCAGGTGGGGCCTCACTAGTGTCTTGTATAGTGGAATTATGACCTCCCTTTTCCTGCTGGTGATGCCACTGCCTATGCATCCCAGCATCCTATTTGCTTTACCTGCTGCCTTGTCACACTGTTTCCCTACCTTGAGGTCATCAAAGATGATAACCCCAAGATCCCTTTCCTGCTTGGTGCATGCTATATCCTCACCCACCAACTGATATATTGTGCCAGGGTTTTTGTGCCCCATATGCATTATCTTGCACTTCTTTGCATTGAATTTCAACTGCCAAACCTCTGACCATTCTCCAAGTTTCTGCAGGTCCCTTCTTATTCTGTTTACACCTTCTGGCCTTAGGTGTGGGAACCTGGTATTTTACTCTCTTTAATTGGATTTCTAAATATTGACCCCTGCAGCTATATTCCTTGCTAAATTATGGCATTTTATTCTGAATTTATTTTAATAGCTTGCCAAGTGTAGTTTTATTTTTTTTTTTTCCAACATACAGGCTGTACCATTAAGCATCCAGTTCTCCTGAACTAATCCGGTAAGGTAACATTGGTTTTTCTTCGAGCAATTCCAGACTTCTTGCTATAAGAAGCTGGCACCTTCATTAACATTGTTGTTACTTGCCTCAATATTAATGTTCTGGTATATTGTTTCTTTTTTACTTTTTCTAGACTATATTAGCTTCTATATGAAGCTGATATTACAGCTCCCTGCTTAATTGGGTACAGCTAATTTCTGATCTAGCTTGTTCAATATTATTGTTCCTGTAGTATTAATAGGTTTTGACCTTAATATTTGACCAACTTGTTGGTCCTTTCAGGCCATTTCCAACTTTTCGATGCCCCGGTGTGTGGTGAGAGAGTCCTCCAGCTGGTTAGCTGACTCTTATCTCGTTGCTCCTTTAGAGATATTATTAGTTTGATTAGTGTATAAGGGTGTTAATTGTTGTGATTGTTCTATAATGTGTTTCCCTTATTTCTCTGCTTACTTTCTTTGCATAAAGATATCTGTGCTAACTATATTCTTTATACTATATTTTGTCAACATGAATGAGCCTGCCTCTCTTTTTGTATACACAATTGTTCTTTTTTATTTCTTCACTCATCCTCTACTTTATTACTACGTCCCTCACTATTCCAATATTTGTCCCTTTTCTTAGTAACAATACTATGAACAATTTACTATTATGTACTTGGAATGTGAAGGGACTGAACTCTCCCTGTAAGCAAAAGCAAATACTTTCATATCTTAAAAAACATAAAGCTAATATTGCTTTCCTTCAGGAAACTAAATTGCTTGCAGAGGATGTAACTAGACTTAAAAAAGACTGGGTTGGTCAAATTTACGATTCATCCTTTACCTTAAAAAAAGAGGAGTTGCTATCCTTATTCACAAAAATCTTAAATAGTCTCTCATAAACTCCATCTCCGACGTAGAAGGCAGATGGGTAATCATTAAACTAAATACCCCTTCTGGTCCCCTTATGCTTGTTAATTCCTAAGCACCTAACGCTGACTCCCCAGAGTTCTTCCATAACCTAGCACAAAATATATTGTCCAACAATACAGACAACTCCCAAATAATCCTGGGGGGGGGATCTTAACCTCGCATTAGAACCTAATATGGACAGAAGTAACTCCTCTATAGATTCCCACCCTAGAAGTATCAAAGCCCTTTCTTTACTTATGAAAGATTTGGGTCTCTCCAATGTTTGGTGACTCTTTCATCCTTGGGACCAAGATTTTACCTTTTATTCCTCACTACATAAGACATACAGTCGAAATGACTATTGGTTAGCTTCTCTTGCCATCGTTGAGAAAATTATTGCTACATCTATTTTGCCCATTGTAATCTCGGACCATTCCCCAGTTAAGTTACATCTCTTGTGGGGCCCCCCACAATCAAAATCTCCTTTTTGGCGTCTTCATCCCCTCCTCCTTAAAGATCTTGATTTTATTCCGATTTTTAAATCCCAGATTAAAGAATTTCTTTCCCATAATAACCCATCTGACACTTCTATGAGTACTGTATGGGAAGCACTTAAGGTCACGATTCATGGGAAAATAATCAGCTATGCTTACCACAGGAAAAAAATAAGAGAACAACAACTAGCAGATCTTGAAAAGTCCCTTAAATCTAAAGAATCTCAGTATTTTAATTCTAATCTGCACAACCCTACCTCTAAACACCATCTTGAAATCCTTCAATTAAGAATTAAAATAAACAAACTAATCTCCTGCAAGACTGAGCTAGCTCTATTTAAGCTGAAACACAGATATTGGGAGCAAGGAGACAAAAATGGGAAACTTCTTTCTTATCAACTTAAAGTTCAACAGATGGAACGACATATTTCAAGTCTTAAAGACCATCAAGGTACATTACATACAAACAGCTCTTCTATGAATCATATTATGGAATCTTTCTATCAGTCACTATATTCCAATCAAAACCCCACTCCTACTTCACTTATACAGCAGTTTCTAAATAGCCTATATTTACCCCCATCTTTCTACTTCTGATATTAATGCCCTAGATGAACCTTTCTCTTTGGTAGAAATCCAGCATGCTTTATCTTCCCTGAAGTCTGGTAAATCCCTTGGGGGAGATGGCTTTTCCATAGATTTTTATAAATCACTTTCTGACACTCTTTGCCCAATCCTATTTAAAGTCTTTCAAGAAGCCACTGATATAGGCAAACTCCCCTCAAGCTGTACTAAAGCAATTATAACCTTAATCCCCAAGAAAGACAGAGATCCCATACTTCCTGCAAGCTACAGGCCAATTTCTTTATTAAACACTGACCGTAAGATATTTACTAAATTGCTATCATCTCGCCTTGAACCTCTGATTCCCAAACTATCCCACTGTTCACAAGCTGGGTTTATTAAGAATAGATCAGGTGCAGACCATTTACGCTCCTCTTTTCAACTTAATCCATAAAGCCAAATCTCTTAAATCTCCTGCAGCGGCCATAGCTATTGATTTTGAAAAGGCTTTTGACTCCTTAAATTGGAACTACCTTTTTCAAGTTTGAACTTGTTTTGGTTTCTCTCTCACATTTTGTTCCTGGATTAAATTATTATATACTTCACATACTGCAAGAGTACTCACTAACTCCATTATTTCCCCTTCCTTTCAACTGGAAAGAGGAACCAGACAAGGCTGCCTTTTGTCACCTTTTCTGTTTATATTAGCTTTGGAACCCCTGTCTGCCAACCTACATCATTCTATTGATATCAAAGGCATTTCTATTGGCAGCTCTAGATGACCTCTTAATTTTATTAGAAAATTTTAAGTGAAGCTGGCCCCCTTGTTAGTCAAGTTACTTAATAACTTCACTTGTATTTCAGGCCTTTCTTTAAACTGTGGTAAATCAGAAGTTTTACCTCTTAATGACTTTTGCAAACCTTTTATGACTCTACCTCTTGGCTTTCATTGGTGACCACAAGGTATAACCTATCTTGGAATTAAAATAACCTGTAATTTTGGGAAAATTTGGGATGTTAATTTTAATCCATTAATTGACAGCATTCGTACTACCCTAGACAGATGGAAACCTCTAAATCTCTCTTTTATGGGGAAAATTGCTGCAATTATTTTTTATTTTATTTTATTTATCAAGTCTAGGATTACAAATACCTTTGAGCCATGGCTCTTTTACAAATGTTCCACATCAGAGAAATACAAATTATGGGGAACATCAAGACAGGCATTACAACAATGTGGACATTGCAAACAGAGTACAGATTAATACAGTTCAAGGGTAGCATTGTAACAAGGCAGCCAGCGGCATTTGTCAGAGAAAATAGACAACAGATAAGAAGTGCCAGAGTCATAGGAGAGGGAAGAGGGTGGGGGAGAAGGAATGTAGGAAGGGTGGTGAGAGGGTGAAAAGTGCAGCATTGGGTATACCAAGATGTGAGGGTAGAATCCAGTGGGGGGGGACAACTAGAGCAGAAAGGGAAGTGGAGAAACAAGGTTAAGTTGGGCAGTCACAGGAGCTGTTGGTAGTGAGATAGTCCGGCAGCATAGTTTTAAACATACCAATAGTTGGGGCAGAGGAGATGGCTGGGCTGAGGCCATTGAACCAGAGTGGTGCTCGATAAGCAAAAGAGCATTGTCCCTGTGAAGTGTGACAGTGGGGAACTTTCAGTAGCTGTAGCGTGGATCTCCTAAGGCACCATTTGTTAATTCGGTGTTGTAACAGAGTTAAGACCCCAGAAGGTGCAAGGCCAAGGTAGATTTTTTTTGACCATGAAGCAGGTGGGAAACTTTATGCAGTTTGATAGTTGGAGCCAGACGGTCTGAGTGTACAGGTCACATGTGTGGGTGAGACGGTGAGCACCAGTGAAGAGCCAACATGCTTTATTTAAGGCAGTTGAGAGGCATCTAAAGGTTGTGGTTGTAGCCAAGCCATAAATGATGAGACCATAGTCTATTACAGAGATCACAGAGCTCAGGACTGCAACCTTCAAAGCTTCTGGCGTGTGGTGTGGTCTGTGTTTGTAGAGGGAGACCAAGCCGTGTATTAGCAGCTCTAGCTACATTATCTACATGAAGTCCATAGGAGAGATTAGGGTCAGGCTGTATCCCTAAGTATTTGAAGGACACCACCTGATCTAGAGTGTTCCCCTGGGTGGTGGAGATAGCCAAGTGGTGTAGCTTGTGTGGGTTATGAGAGCTGCAGAAGAGCACAGATTTGGTTTTCTTGTCATTGAGGACCAGTTTATGATTAAGAAACCATGTCTCTACAGAACTGAAACCAAGTTAAAGGTTGTGTTGAAGAGTTGCAGGATCTTTGTGAGTGGAGAATACAACAGCATCATCGGCATATAGTATGATCTGCTCAGAGCAGTGGTAAGAGAGGGAGTTTAAGAAAAGGCTAAAAAGGAGGGGTCCCAGTATGGATCCCTGTGGGACACCCGAGCGAACAGGCAGGGTGTTAGAAAGAGTCTCTCTTTCCTAAGATTCTTTATCTATTTGCCAATATCACTTTAAACTTGCCTGTTAGTTTCTTAGTCAAAATCGATAAACTGTTTGGCAGTTTCATATGGGATAGTAAACCTTCGAGGTTTAGTCAAGCTAAACTCCGTACTCATTGGAAAAAGGGAGGCTTTGGACTCCCCTGGCTCTCTGCTTATTTCTGGGCCTTTCGGGCTGCCCAAACCATCAAGTGATTTCATAAGCCATCCCTTCATACACCGCTTTGGGTTACAATGGAATCAGCATCTTGTGCTGGTGGAGTTCCCACCTCTTTAATTTTTAATCCCCTTCCTCCCAAACTGAAATCACATCCTACTATTTCTTCCTCTGTTTTCTACTGGAAACTAATCCTTAAATTCTTAAAGTCTAACCCTACACCTTGGTTCTACACCCCTCTTTGGGGTAACCCTTTACTTGGTGTACAGAACCAATCAATTTTCTGTTGCTCTTGGAGAAGTAAAGGTATCTTATTGTTAGGAGATATCTTAGACCAGAACTCTCTAACTCTTAAAACCTTCTCAGACCTTCAGAATATTTGGAATCTTCCCAAGCAAGACTTCTGGAAGTATCTCCAGATTCAAAATTGCTTATAATTCTTTTTCCTATTATGTTCATAGGCTTACATTACAGGACCACCACATTTCGCACTGGATTAACTTATCTGCAAAATGGAATAGCTCCATCTACAAAGATATTATAGATAGTTTACCTGATCAAACCATCTCTGCTAAAAATAAATGGAGCACCCTTTTTAATTATAATATCACCGATACACAATGGCGTAACTGCTGGTGTTTTTCTCATAACACCTTTCTAGATACACGTAGCGCCTTAATACAAATTAAAATTTTACATTCTTGGTATAGAACCCCTTCTGTATTACATCATATGGGGTTATTAAACAACAACCATTGCTGGCGATGCAACATGCCTAATGGTGACATTTTTCACATCCTATGGTCATGTACCACTATCAATAATCTTTGGCACAAGGTTCACTTATTTGCCTCCAGAGTTATTAAACAAAAAATCCTCTAGACCCTAAACTCTTCCTGCTAGGTATATTTGCCTCAAACAATGTTACCCTTTCACGTGCACATTTCAGATGGCTTAACATACTTTTTCTTATTATTAAATGTCTGATTCTTATGAATTGGAGATCTACCCATCTTCCTTTCCTTTCGGATATTCTCCAAAACCTATCTCAGTATGCATCATTAGATCGACTTTCCCATCTTACTCGTGACCGGCTCCCTGTATATGATAGATGTTAGCAGGACTATTTCACATATATTGATTCTTCCAGTACTCCTAAACCCTAAAACAAGACTATTCAGCCTTTCTAGTAGTTTAGGAGACATAAAGTATTCATGCACAGATATCTTTTTCCTCTAGCTCCTTTCTCTTGTCTTCCTCTTACTCTTCCCCCTTTTCTCTTTCTATTACTTCCCTCTTCTTTTCTATACACCCATTTTCTTTTTTATCTCATATCCTCCTATGATACTCAACTATAACTCCTTTTGTACTGTTTTTTCACAAACATAATTAGGCTCAACCTTAATTATTGATGATCATAATCTTTTATATATAATCAATATTTTTATTATATACAAACTTTTATATATTGTGTATATTTTGTTCTTACATTACTGTCTTACAACCCTATTTGCTCTCTTCTGGTTGTAGCCTATATCCAGCCTAAACAATGTGTTCTTCATTTTTATTGCATGTATACTGCTTTATATATTTTGTTTTATATCGCATATGGAGGATACTTCAAATATTTGTTTTGCTTGTATGTATATCTACTTAAATCTTCTTAATAAAAAGATACAGTACAAAAAATGTATTTCTTTCATACTTGAGGTCTGGGACAGGCAGCTTCTTGCCATTAACTGTCTGCCCCAAGTGCAATAACATTAGCAGGTCTTAAAACATGTATTAAACACGGGTTGTTCCTTGGCATTCAGTTTGGCTGGGTTCAGGGGGACAGTGGATGGGGGTTGCCTGAGTTAGGATTCAAAAAACCATAACACTGCATTTCATTACTTTTTTGCTTTAGTAAACCCCAACTTGTGCATTAACATAGTGTTTTTGCAATTAATTTTATATATAACACGGTAGGTATACAAAGCCTCAGAATGCTACCAACAGAATTATTTAGTTCCCTGATTTCCTGATAATTGTTTCTAATCTTGTGGCTTCGCTATCCTTGCAGGTTTTTATTACTATTCACATTATAGCTTGCATGAGTAAGTCAAGGACGGGAAAGCCCCTTTTATGTCCATACTGTGGCAACTGGGAGAGCAGTCAATATTGTTATGGGTTGCTCAGGTAAATCACCCTAAAAGACTAACTTGTATAACTTGTAATTCCATTATAGTTTGTTAAATAGCATTGAAATGTATTTTTACTCAAACCATGATGGGATTTGAATCTGCATATATGTTTACCTAAGATTAACATAGGCCTAATAGAATGTTTAAAGTCAATCAGGAAGCTATATTTCCCATACCCATTTAATAATGTATATCCTGCTTGTATTCTTAGTTTACTTGTACAGTGGACCCAGCCAGGATGCAATGAATACCTTGCAGTAAATGATGTGACACAAAATACAGCATAACAAAAAAAGGCTTAATTGCAATTGAATTACATGGTTCCCTGCAGCATACTGCAACACTATGCAGTAATACTGCAAGGTATTGCATTTTATAATATGGGGAGCGAACATCCTGGATTCTCATTGGTTGTTACCTGTGCATCAAATCCGTTCAATGCACAGGTAATAACAAGTTCTAAAAAGCAGAACCGCAGTGCCAAGAAATCACTCTACCCTTAGAACACACAGTTTTGAAACACTGCCATTTGTAACATCCGCCAGCGAGGACAAAACTATCCATGTATAAAATTTGAACAGTTGACAGAGTTGGCACATTCAAAAAAAAAAAAAAATGTTATTCCCACAGTTATCTGCCAGTGAAATGTTGTTTCAAATGTTTATTTAAAAAACAGACTGCACTGCTGCTCCCACAGCATGTCTCTTCCCTCCATACCTGATGCTGGTTAGGCTCCTGTCTCCACAGACTTCAGGAAACAGAATGTAAGCCCCACAAGTAATTTCCTCACTGAAACAGCACAGAAATAAAAAACAGTTTCTGCTCACATCATGCTGCTGCTTCTCTGAGCCCCCGACCACAATTTCTGTAGTCCCCGCCCTACTCACAGTTGTTAAATTGAAATATAGAAATATTTATCTCATCCTTATGGTCTCCAGCAGCTCTGGGAAGTTCCCACAGTCAAACAAAATTCCTATACAGCCATTTTGTATGTTAGTAATGTTTAATAGTGACACAGACCTGACCTGTCCAAATCCAGAACCACACAACATGACTCCCTCAGTCGGGACACACTCATTACAATAGATGGGAGATGTTCTTCCATATAGCCAGCAGAAAAAAAAAAATAAAGCCAAAATGTCAAGTCTCCCACATACGTTCTAGCTGCAGTACTAGTTCTAGGCTCACTGGAAGTCCTGCATGGGGTGGGGGCTGAACTTGGTATTAAAACTATAGATGCCACACTAGGACAAATGCCCTATGGCAAAAGACAATGACATCATCAGGCAGCAGGTGGAAGGACTATTTTACCTCAAATTATCATAATGATTTCTGTTTTTATACATATAAATATAGTTTTATTAGGGTGAGGAAAATATTTCTATAAAGGAAAAGACTCTCCAGGGTTTGCATTGAACAGATATTATTGCACTTACAGGGGCTGAAGGCACTCAGCCTGCAGCCTCATGCCTCACTATGCCCCTGAGTGTGCAGTGATATCTGTTCAAAGCACACCCTGTCATGTCTTATTGCTTACATATCCTTACTGGCCCTACTGTAATCACCTCACTGTTAATCCATTCCATTTTCAACTACCCTCTCTAAGAAGAAGTACTTCCTGATATCCATGTTAAATCTCCTCCTCCCCCCCTCTCCACCTGTGACTTGTGCTGTCTTTTCTGATGAAGAGAACCCTGCTGTCTACTTTGTATGGTCCCCATAGGAATGTGTATGTTTGATCATGTCTCCCCTCTCTCCCCCGTCCACCAGCATATACCTTAAGATCCACTAGGGTTTCTTCATAGGAACTGTCCTGCTGCCCTTGAATCATTTGCTGACCCTGCACTGTACCACCTCTAGACTGTCCCTGTTCATCCTCAGATGAGTACTCCACAACCGGACAAAGTCCCCCAGGTGGGGCCTAACCAGGAACCTGTACTGGGGCAAAATCACTTTCCTCCTACTGTTCAAGACCCTCCCTATACAGGCAAGCATCCTTGTTCCCTGGCGGTGCACTTTGTTGCACTGACTGAAGGTTTTGAGATGGTTATTTGTGAGTAACATCTATGAGTACTGTGCTGAGAGAGAGAGTGTTTGAGGGTGCTCAGATACCTGAAGCCCAGGGTCAAGGGCATGTCCCTCTAGTTTTAGGGAAGTTTGAGTAAAAAGGAGTTCAAAGGTTCTTTAACAAGGAACTACTGCGATGGCACTTGAAGGAGAGCTGCCACAAAAAGGATGCAATGCTGTTTGCCATGAAATGCCACAAACACTGGGAAAGAAGCATCAGTCCCTGTGTGGTTATCAATAAATGGGCTGTACTGCTCAGACCATCACCTTATAGCATGCTGGCTTCAGTTTATGTGTAAAATTTGAACGCTGTTTTCTCTGAACTATGTGTTTAACGTGCAAATCCTTCTCCTAGCTGACTCTAGTTTGGACTATTTAAACAAAGGAGACAACCACCCTGTTTCCACTGAGAAACCATACTGTTCATGTACCTGGCCAGACAGCAGATCAATATCTGTACCCCAAATCTGAAACAAAATGTGCAAATACAGCTCTACTACTTTACAACAAGAACCACAACTAAACGTGTATACAAATTTGTATCTGCTGTGTTCTGACTCTGAGCTGATTCACTCTCACTTCAAGTGTGATCCAGTGTTATTGAATTCTCTGCCTCGGTACCAGCATCTACTGTTTTATTTGTAAAACCGACTGTATGAACTATAAAAATCTCTGACTTGCACTTTGATTATTTGTTGTAAATTGCTACCTCTGTACTTGCTTAATCTGTATAATTTTGTAAATACTGTACATGCGTCTTGTATTTTGTATATTTATTGTGTTCTACAGACTATTGTAAAAGTGATGTAGAGTTTTTATCTGTTGCTGTTACGTATCGTTTCTCTTTACCTCCCCTTTTACCCTCCCCGGGTTGACCCGGAAAAAGGGACATTCTGTCTCAGTGGGCCTACCCAGTTACCAAAATTCAAATAATAAAATAAATATATTTTAAAAGGATTTAAAAACAGATAGTCCTATTTTCCTATCTGTATGTGACTTTTGTTCTGTGACTCCCTCACCTCTGGCAGCCCTGGCTAGAGTCCGAGCTCAGTGGGGTGGGTCCTCTGCCAGATCCTTGGGTGATGCCTCCTGACCTTCCCTGTCCAGGGGCTGCACTCAACAGAAAGGATCCTTCAGAACAAACATTTATATTTTTCCCCAAACCTGGCTTTAAAGTGGGGCCAGAATGTTTGTGTTTTAGGACACAACAAGAAATGATTAAGACTGAAAGGCAGCACATATTAGACTTTGCTTATACTGTGAAAGTTCACTCTTTTTTTTACTACAGCAGGTTCCAGGGACCCAAATCATTCTGGTATGGCAATTCATTAGTATAGGTACTTCAAGTCTACTTTTAGTGACGGCAGTTCCACTATCTTGGCATATCATAACAACACAGGTGTAAGGTTCCACCAGCCTTGGAAATATTTGTCTTCAGGGACCTCGCTGGGATAAGTGAAACCCAGGGATGAGAACGTATGACCACATTGTCTCATCCTCAACCCCCCACACATGATTTTCTGCTGTCTCCCTAGCAGGCAATCAACATTATTGTCGGTCAACCAGTTTTCTTCAGTCTATCTCTGTTCTTTCAGACTATAAGTTAGATTATGGAGGCCTGCTATGTCTCTGAGATATCTCCTTAGGGTATAAGGCTGTCAAAGCCAGAATATGCATAACCAATTAACATAAAACTGAGAAACATTGGTGATCATGGTGTTCAACAGGAAAAGGCTACCCTCCCAGCTCTCCTTGAGCACTAGCAACGGCCACCCTCCCAGCTTTTCCTGAGCACTAGCAATGGCCTCCCTCCCAGCTTTTCATTGAGCAGTAGCAATGGCTTCCCTCCCAGATCTCCTTGAGCACTAGCAATGGCCACCCTCCCAGCTTTCCTTGAGCACTAGCAATGGCCTGCCTCCCAGCTTTCCCTGAGCACTAGCAACAGCCACCCACCCAGCTTTCCTTGAGCACTAGCAACAGCCATACTCACAGCTTTCCTTGAGCACTAGCAATGGCCTCCCTCCTAGCTTTCCTTGAATACTAGCAATGGCCTCACTCCCAGCTTTCCTTGAGCACTAGCAATGGCCTCCCTCCCAGCTTTCCTTGAGCACTAGCAATGGTCTCACTACCAGCTTTCCTTGAGCACTAGCAATGGCCACCTTCCTAGCTTTCCTTGAGCACTAGTAATGGCCTCCCTCCCAACTTTCCTTGAGTGGTAGCAATGGCCACCCTCCCAGCTTTCCTGAAGAACTAGCAATGGCCTCCCTCCCAGCTTTCCTTGAGCACTAGCAATGGCCACCCTTCCAGATTTCATTAAGCACTAGCAATGGACACCCTCCCAGATTTTCTTAAGCAATAGCAATGGAATCCCTTCCAGTTTTCTTGAGCACTAGTAATGGCCTCCCTCCCAACTTTCCTTGAGCACTAGCAATGGTCTCCCTCCCAGCTTTCCTTGAGCAGTAGCAGTGGCCTCTCTCCCAGCTTTCCTTGAGCACTAGCAATGGCCACCCTCCCAGTTTTCCTTGAGCACTAGCAATGGCCTCCCTCCCAGTTTTCCTTGAGCACTAGCAATGGCCACCCTCCCAGTTTTCCTTGAGCACTAGCAACAAGCTCCCTCCCAGCTTTCCTTGAGCACTAGCAATGGCCACCCTCCCAGCTTTCCTTGAGCACTAGCAATGGCTGCCCTCCCAGCTTTCCTTGAGAACTAGCAATGGCCTCCCTCCCAGTTTTCTTGAGCACTAGCAGTGGCCTCCCTCCCAGCTTTCCTTGAGCACTAGCAGTGGCCTCTTTCCCAGCTTTCCTTGAGCACTAGCAATGGCCTCCCTTCCAGCTTTCCTTGAGCACTACCAATGGCCACCCTCCCAGCTTTCCTTGAGCACTAGCAGTGGCCTCTTTTCCAACTTTCCTTGAGCACTAGCAATGGCCACCCTCCCAGCTTTCCTGAAGAACTAGCAATGGCCTCCCTGCCAGCTTTCCTTGAGCACTAGCAATGGCCACCCTTCCAGGTTTCCTTAAGCACTAGCAATGGACACCCTCCCAGATTTTCTTAAGCACTAGCGATGGTCTCCCTCCCAGATTTCCTTGAGAACTAACAATGGCCTCCCTCCCAGCTCTCCTTGAGCACTAGCAATGGCCCCCCTCCCAGCTTTCCTTGTGCACTAGCAATGGCCTCCCTCCCAACTTTCCTTGTGCACTAGCAATGGCCTCCCTCCCAGCTTTCCTTGAGCACTAGCAATGGCCTCCCTCCCTCCCAGCTTTCCTTGAGCACTAGCAATGGCCTCCCTCCCAGCTTTCCTTGAGCACTAGCAATGGCCTTCCTATCAACTTTCCTTGAGCACTAGCAATGGCCACTCTCCCAGCTTTTCTTGAGTACTAGCAATGGCCTTCCTTCCAGTTTCCTTGAGCACTAGCAATGGCCTCCCTCTCAGCTTTTCTTGAGCACAAGCAAAAGCCTCCCTTCATGCTTTCCTTGAATACTCCCAATGGCCACCCTCCCAGCTTTCCTTGAGTACTAGCAATGGCTTCCCTCCCAGTTTTCCTTGAGCACTAGCAACGGGCTCCCTCCCAGCTTTCCTTGAGTACCAGCAATGGCTGCCCTTCCAACTTTTCTTGAGCACTAGCAATGGCTGCCCTTCCAGCTTTTCTTGAGCACTAGCAATGGTTGCCTTCCCAGCTTTCCTTGAGCACTAGCAATGGCTGTCCTCCCAGCTTTCCTTGAGAACTAGCAATGGCCTCCCTCCCAGCTTTCCTTGAGCACTAGCAATGGCTGTCCTCCCAGCTTTCCTTGAGCACTAGCAATGGCTTACATCCCAGCTTTCCTTGAGCACTTTATAAGATCAAAGTATTGATGTGACAATGACGGACATCAAACAAACTTTTTGAAAGTGCAATTTAGTACAATTAAAGTGACTTATAGCTACATAGATTTTCCACAACATGTTTCTTTTTCAGTATAAAGGATAGATCAGGCCAGCATTCCTATTTACAATGCCACACTCCAATCCATGTGGCAGCTTCATGATCAGGGTTCCTCTACCTCAGGATTCCTCAGGAGTGGAGACTGGGCACTTTCTACCTTGATGCAGCCAGTATTCCTTTGGGTCTTCTACATGCACCTTGTGTGCTAGCTGACTTGGCATGAGCACCAACTGAAACCTTGTCCTCCACCAAGGTCTCCCTCTGAACTTCAGTGGAACTGCTGTAAGACCAGTCAGCCATCAGTGTGCTCCCCCTTGATGGTGACCCAACCTTGCAGACTAAACAACCCTCTCAGTGGTCACACTACATATTGGCCATACAGTATTTCCCAGACATCTCAGGCTGCTCCTGTCATCTCACTGACTCACAGATGTAAGTGTCTGAATAACTGCCCCAGGCCAAACTGTGTCTCGGCTCCCCCCACTGATACTAGTCCCTGCCATACTGAAGCACAGTGGAGTCTGATAACATGACCATGGTGAAAGTTTTACAGTGAATAGGGCAGATCTGAAAGGGTCATGCCTATTGTCCTGAGACAGAACTTAAGGTTACATCTGATCAGGGTATGGCATGGTAGCAGCATTTTGCACTGCCATGTGGGGGGACTCATTCCCGAATGGATCCCTGTTCCATGGGCAGGCAGAAGTTACAGGTGTTACAGAGGTAGCATCCTTAGCTGATGCTGTAGTTCACAACTGTACATTCTTGTCTATTTTCACCTTTTTCTTAACACAATTCCATTTATAAGAATGATAATACACTTCAATGGTGTATGTGTATATTATATAGTATACAGTGCACTTTTCTATACGCATACCTAAGGGGAGGGTTATTGTCTTCCTTAGTATGTGTATACAATATATAGAATAGAGGATGGAAACCAATGCACAACCAGACTGTTGTGCCACAGAGGGGTTCTAATGACATCAGACCTTGACAGTGCAGCTCAAGAGGTCTGATGTCATCAGAAACCCGAAGTGGCACAAAAAGGCTGGTTGTGCATGAGGATGCCCATCCGCTATTTTATATAGAGTATAGTGCCCCCAAAAATCATTTACAGTTCTTTTTTTTAGCAGCCTTTTATTTTTTGTGTGCTCTGCATTGTTCTGTGGTAAAGGCTGGTTTCTAGGGTTGCCGATTGGTTGCTAAGGTGGAGGCATGGCTACGTTTGTAGCATGACTTCCTATTGGCTGGCAGATACATTTGGGAGGGTTTAAAAAAAAAACATGGTGGCCATAGTGCTCGTTAAGGGAGATGGCTGTGGGGTTGGGGATCATTTATTTTATTTATTTATTTTTTTCAAAGTCTAAATATCTGGTCAGTTCTGCGTTTCCTCATGTCTGGTTGATCCTGCATCTTGTAAGACTCCGATGTGACTGATTCTATTGTCGCCACAAGAGTGTGGATCTGTTCGTTTCTGCTCCCAAGGTAAGCGATGTGCGGTCCATATAGCGAACGCGTGGAACCTCTAGAGGTTTTCAAAATAGTGTTCTGCTGCAGTAGGGTACAATTCACGTTTCATGACCTTTTGAACTGCAGCAGAACAACATTTTGAAAACCGCCGGATTCCATGCGCAATAAGGATCCACTATACACTACAGTATATACATATATGTATGCTTAGTTGTGTGTTATCACTTACATTACTTTTATGTTGGGGGCCACACTAAAGCCCGTGTTTGGTGGATGCAGGCCTTTCTGGCCTTCTTACACATAGACATTACCTATTAAAAACACTTTTTTGACTTATCAAAGATGGGATTTGTTTTAAAATACTGGTTTGGGACTCAACATTGGAAAGAGCTTACAGGACCAAAGTGAAGTGAGAGAATAAAACCCCTCTACTGCTCCAGTTACACATTTGGAATAAAATGGCATCAGAGGAGTACAGGCCTCAGAAAAAGTATCCAATCATCTTGGACAGAAAATGCGTCGGTTGATCTGAACTGTAAATGCAATGGAGAACAGTTGGATGGTTTAATGAGCTGCACTGTGGTAGTATCAGCGTTGTCTGAAAAACTGAAAGCGGAGTTTAGAGATACCCACAAATATTGGAGGCAGCTTATTAGGTCTGCACATATCCTGTTACAAAAATTCAGCATCTGCTCTCTCATAGTGCAGCTCAAGAACCAAACTTGCAATTCCAGTGTTAGAGTTTGATACTCACTCAAAGGGCTCTGATGGGGACCACACTGTGCATATACAGTACTTTCTGACTGATTAGGGGAGGTTTTAGTGCTCAAGCAAAAGTCAGAATCCAGAAGGTATACCATGGTCATTTTGGGGTGTAACCATTACATCTGCTTCCTGGCAGACATATTTGCTGTACCTCCAAACACATCTCTTTGGCCTTTTGGTATTTTTGAGAAAAGAAGCACCAACATTATATGCTTTTTGGAGCCTGATATTTAGATGACTTCAGGCAACATAAAATCTCGGGAAGGGAGGAGTTGGGGAATATTGGACAATGCTGTACAGCCAGCATAGGCTTCTGTACTGCCAGTCAGTACAGGAACCTAAGACAGCTTACGTAACATGACGGGCACATATATAACATTAAATTGTTATAAAAGATTTTAGTATCGGGCCCTGAATCTAGCACTTACCGTTTCTGTACAAGATTTTGCTTCAGCTGCAATGTTTTTCTAGCAAGCTATGTCCGTGATTTTTACTCTTTCCCATGCCTCTGTAACCCCTAAGGAAAGCTGATCTAATTTGTTTTCTAGTCACAGAAACCTAAATTGTTGTTCAGCTCATGAATCACCTGTGTCAGCTGTCTCCTCGGAGCATGGCGTCTGGGCCTCTGTTCCTTCCTGTTGGTCTGCGTGTACTGCAAGTGAGACTAAGTATTTATCCATTTTTAGCATGCTCTTGGCATTTAAACAGATCTAGCCCAGTGGACATCCTGCAGTGGTTTTCAATTTACCATGAATACTAATGCAGTACCAGCTTCATTTAGCTCACATAAATAAAAATAATGAGGCAATCTCACAGCAGCTCATGCAAAGTGCCGCTTGTTGGGCAGCACCCCCCCCCCCCCCATTGTCAATTTAACACATAATTTAAGTCTGTGTAAAACAGGGAGTCAAGTGTCTTACTGGAGTTAAAAAGGTCAAATTAGCCTGCTGATGGTCAATAGAGTCCATTCAAAAAAAGTCCTTGAAAACAGTACCAAACTACTGATCTGCTTCTTTACCAAGGTAATTGCATATATAATGATATTATAATTCAGAACAAGGCTGTAAAGAGAGTTGTCTTATAGATGATGCTCCTTTACATCTTTAGATGTGCAGTTACTGTCTCTTATGGTTATAAGAGTGCATTCTCAAGTTCTTTGGGTGACAGAGCTGGGCAGTGAAGCTGGGTAGTTCTGGCACACTAATAACTTGAGAAGAAACTCATAACTATAAGAAACACATGAATATGCAGACACATAATAAATCATGTTAAGTACCTTTGTTTTAAATGCATGACATTTTAATTTAAAATGAAAATGTTTCACTCTGCAGAATATTAGAGAATCCCTTTTTGAAGGAAATGGACTGAAATGTAGGGCTTCAGTTTTGAGAACTATGTGCATGTGACACTCTCCTATGGTTGTAAGAGTACCTGGACTGTTAAGAAATAAACAATCCTGGTTGCCCACAATTGACCCACCTCTACAAGCCAATCTGCTCAGTTTGAAAGAAGCATGACGTGGGGGTAGGGTCCAGTGGAGCAGCTGAGCTGTGCTCAAATTATTCTGTTTGGGTACTGATTGAGTTGCGTACCTGCTCTATTTCAGAGGATACATTTGTAAATTCAAAATGGGAATGCCCCATGGTATGTAGCAACCATAGCCACAGAAAGGTTTCTGCAGTCAGGATTGGAAGAGACAGCCCTAAAGCTAGGCCAAAGGCTTCTACCTCGGATCAGCAGGACATCACTCTTAACACTGTAAATTAATTTACAGTGTGCTCTAAATGATGCAGGTGATATTGAAACTGGACCACAATATTGACCCCTACATGGAGTGGCCTGCAGAAGTACAATCAGTGTCAGTGGCTCAGTAGGTAGCACATGCACCTCTGGGGCTTGATGATCAGAGGGCCATGGGTTCTTGCCCCGCACCGGGCATTTAGGGTAATTCCCATAATGGACACCATAGTGCAGTATGGGAAGAGTGCCCCACTGCTGAGGTATTGTTCATCACAAGAGACATGCAAATGAAATCCCTTTGGCTTATTTTTGACCACTGTCCAGGTGAAAGTTAAAGATCCCATGGCCCTTACTGAGGTGGAGTAGAGGAATTTTTATTAAAATAAAAATATCTATACATCACAATACAGTAGAATCAAATATATTATTCAAAACCCATACTACATAAGAAGAAGAAGAGTGGGGGAGTTTTCCCGGTGTCATGGCCAACATTTCTCCTGTGAATTAAACAAGCCTATATTACCCATCCCCCAGGATGCACCTGGAAACCAGCTGTAATAGCTCCATGGGCCTTTCCTGGTCAAAACTTACAAAATATATAAACAAACCAGAAAAGAATGTGTTTATTCTTAGACAGAATAACCACTGGTATTTTCCAACCATTTCCAAAAATAATCTTATACGATATTTTTATAATGCTTGAAGGCACATTTTGAAAGCTGTAACATTTGAACAGTTAACAGTTTTCTTGTGTTGCTGCATGCATGCATATATTGATATAACATGTTAAACATGACAGTACTTTAAAAATGCAGTGAACCATGTTATCTCTTTTATATTGATATGAAATATTTTATGTTTTTTATATTGCTATATAGTCATTATAGTGATGTATTAAAGCAGCAATACTGGATAACCTGGAAGTGGTTATGGAAATTCAACTTTTTGGCTATATTTCTTCAGATATAATTTAGTTTTCATTTTATGGTACTTTAATGCCCCACAATCTATAGTTTCTGTAAAATAAATAACATTTTACCATTGTTGTTGCGCCACAAGAAAGATGGCAGCTGCTGTATTTGGTTTCATTTTTGTCCCATGCATCGGCATGTACAGTACGTGCTATGTTTACTTCCCTTTTCCCCATGGTTGTGCATTCCCACTAATTGTACTGCATGCCGCCAAATGTCTAGTGCTGTTGTCACAGTATAGGATATTTTCTTCAGTGCTGGTATGCTCTTGTGTTTTGTCTCATTCCATATGGGTGTTTCGTGCTGTTATAATTTTGTTTTATTCTGCCGATTGCTGCTCTTTAGTGATGCCACGATGTTATCTCAGCAAGCTTTTCTCTTGATACTTGTCACCATGTTGTGCTTGGTGGTCTCAGTCTCACAGTACCTCTATTCAGTTAACACGGTGTCAGGGACTTGATCTAAGGCTGACGATTGTACCGGTGATACCCCAGAGTCGTACTAGGCATATATCAAGTTCATCAACCCCCTTCCACATGCCGTCTTTCATATAGTCCCAGTCAGTATTTATTTGTAGTGCTTTTGTTAACTCATTTTTCTAAATGGTGCCATATGTGTGAATCCCTTGTGTTATCACAGATACCACTGGTCATTTCATTGTTGCTATCATGTTGTGGCTGCTAATGGAGTCATGGTTTCACTAAGCTGACATACTGTCTTGCAGCTGAAGTCTACCTGCCTACTGTTCCCATAAGGTACTTCCAATAAGTACATAGTGACAGCCCCTCCCCAACACACACATACACATAGTCACCTTGCTCTAGCTGTGCTGGGGTATGCACTCTTTTCAATGTCCCAAACAGTGTTTGTGTGGTCCATGTCACAAACACACTCAGCAGGTCAGGCCCTCAGCTCCCACAGTGCCAATCTCAGAGTGCAATAGTGTGAAACGGTAACAGACAGGGACCCTCCTGTCTGCTTTTGGGTCCAAATCACCTTTAGTCTCAAGTTGTGGGGGGATTCAAACTGTGAACGTTATGCTAGCATACCCAATGCACAGGCTCAGATACGTACCCTCTTTGGGGATTGCGGTACAATCTTTCACCAGGGACACCAAGCCAGGCTTCCAAAATGAACCCTTAAAACTCTGTAAGAGACCTTAGGTATATTCTTACCTTTTTCCAGTTAGTAACACCATCAAGCCTTTCAAACAGCTGTCAGACTTAACCACGTATACATCACATGCAAAAAGAACTTGGAAGACACACCCAGGCAGTGTCTTAAGAAAATGTACTTTACTAAAAGATGATAAAAATATGAAAATTATAAACACAGAACAATATATCAAAGAGCTCACAATCACATAAAAGAACAAGGGAAAATTACAAAGCAAAACTCCTACCACAATACAGTTAGATTTTTGTTAGCTAAGGTATTACCTCTGGAAGTGCATTTTAAAGTTAGATCAGACACCTGTGTCCCTCTAGAGTCCCAAGATGATATAACATACATTTCAGACACAAGTATCAGTTTAAACTCTGTGTCTCCACACTTCAGACTTCAGAAGAAAAAAAGACATTTCCTAAATTATGACAGTCTTTAATCAAGTATTTCCTTTGAACTAGCGGCTGGTTCCTGTTTTCTAAAGGAGATCAAAGGATTTTACAACATTTTAATACATTGATGTTACCACTAGGTTCCTCTAGGAAATCATACAAGTTTATTAGGCTTATCCTCTGACAGGTGGACAGAGCCTTAATTAAGAACAGACAGGAAACTCTAGGTTTCCCCTTTACTAGTCAATTTCACACATCCTCTGGTCAGTTTACATATCCTGTAGCTTCACTGAAACCTGTGTACCTTTGTGTGGGTATGGGGGGTGGCACCCATGGAAGCACAGGCTGTCTTATGTGAGACAATCACATACTGTATTTTTATATTACAAATATCATACAATAATCATAACCAGCTGGCCAAGTGTCACAGTCAGTATTTCTATACCCCCACTCTCATTTATTTAGATGAATTCTGCAGTTTGGTGAATCTGCCCAATTATGACAGGTCCCAGTAGTCATGAGAACTTGGTACAGTGGTGTGGCTGCGATTGGAGTCACAGTACCTTAATTGAGGTGACACACTGTGTGGGACTTGAAATGAAGCTGCCTATGTCCCTGTTCATAACCGGACTCCCACTAAGAAGATAATTAGCCCTCAACTGCCCCCTCAAACCCAACATGTCAAGGACTGTCACCATATATTAGCAAGCACATTAAACCAGCATGAGTTTCCAGTGACGCCAAAAGCAACAATTTAATAATTCGGATTAAGATGCATTCACAGACCAAAAGTGACAAGCGTACAGAACATCCTGACCAGGTGTCACCTAAATGCCATTATCAAGGGATGTTCTGCACATTTCGGAATTAATTCATGCTTTCTAGAATCTGGTTCTCTGCTTGCAGATTGAAGTTTGACCAAGTAGAGAGATAAGGAAGCGGAGCAGTAGTGGTCAGCAATGGAAACTGTCAATGAATATAGATGCAAGAGCAAGAAAAGAGCAAGGAAAAGCTTCATTTCTTGAAGCCTGTGGCAGGAACCCGACACAACATTTACATCAGCCGCCCCCACCAGTGACAGTCTTTCCTTATACATTCCTCGGACACAAAACAGAATCATAAACAGAACATCCATGCTCCAACCAACTTTAACAGGTCTCCATCTGAAGCAGAAGTAGAGGATGTCATACTGACATGCCAGAGAGCTTTGCTACATGCTAGAGCCACTTCTTGGGACAGTGCAGTGAAAAGCAGAAGAGGAGGGACGTGGGGTCACTAAGCAGTACCCAGAATGCCATTCGATGTGGTTTGTGACACAGCAAACGGCAGATGATTGTGACAGCAATATAAACAAAGTGCAGATAAAATGAAGGATTTAAAACATGAAAATGGGCATTCCTGAATAAAACAGACACAGAGCAGTGCTTCAGGGATCATGACAGACAACATGGGTCAAAAAATGGGGTACTTTTTAGCTTGCACTGCTGCCTTAACAATACATTTACTTAGCTCACTCCAAACTTTCATTTGAAAAAATTAAGTCTCTAGCCGTAACAGTTCCAACATTATCACATTTTAAAGAAAATATCTTTTGAAAGGTCTAACTCTGCAACTGTGTGGATTAGAAACTTTTTTTAAATGAAAGCTTGGAGTTCAGCTGTTAATTGTTCTTTGGTAACCATGGGGTGTTGAGGACCTTTTACATTTAGGATGTGGTTGTCAAGTCTTGTCTTAAATGATGCTAAAGTAGTTGTTCCCATTATCTCTGGGGGAGAGTATTCCAGGTGTGGATTATTCTTTGTGTAAAAAAATTCCTTCTTAAATTCTTATTGGGGAGGTTAACTTAAGCTGTAGATCATGACTTCTCAGGTTAAATTTCTGTACTGCAAAGTGTATGCCTAGATGTTCCATTAGGTTTTGGTCTTTAATGATTTTAAACATTTGCAACAGGTCTCCCCTGCTACACCTCAGTTCTAAGGGGTAGAGTTTTAATTTCTCCAGCCTGGCTTCGTATGTGTTTTGGCCGAGGTCTGCGATCATCTTAGTGGCTCTCCGTTACACCCTTTCCAAACCATTACAGTCCTTCCTAAGACAGGGATTCCACAAAGGACTGCAATAGTCTAGATGTGGTCTGACAAGTGTTGTATACAGAGGCAAGATACAAGCTGTATGCCTAGACACAAACAATCTTCTGATAATACTGATTACTCTGTTGGTTTTATTTACCATTTAATTACAGTGTCCGCTGAATGATAAATCATTTGTAATCAAAATGCCCAAGTCCCTTTGCTCAGTTACCGTGTTTAGATTAGTATTGTTAAGTGTATATACACGTTGTTCATTTCTAGTACCAAAGTGCAAGACAATGCACTTATTAGTGTTAAAATACATATCATTATTATTTGCCCAGTGTTGAAGTTTTAATAGGTCTTGTTGAAGGGTATTAGATTTTTCACCATCCCCAACTTCAGCACATATTTTAGAATCACCAGCAAATTTTATACACTTATTTATGAGATTCTCGTTCATATCAGAGATGGAGATATTAAACAACACTGGTTCCAGGACTGACCCCTGTGGGACACCGCTGGTCACGGGTCCCAGTTCTTTTTTATCATGGCACATTTTCTCCCCTGCCAGTCATCCCTCATCTGATCGACCCTCCCCTGCCCCGTGCCACGGAATCACCACTCTTACTTGCCCAGCCTGGGAGTGGCACCTGCGGGAGGGTTGGTCTTCACCCTGCTGACCAGCATTTTCTCTGGTTTTCTTTCCCGGAGACCCCAGGAGTCAGCGCGCATGCGCCGGACAGTCCCGGTCACAGCCTCCTTCCCACCCCCATGCATACTGCCTAGGCCCCCTGGCCTGAGCTTCCTCCAGCCACTACTGGGGTTGCTCATCAGCCAAGGGAGCACCACACTTCCACCCCAGAGAGGAGAGCCTGCCTGTTGCTAGCTCCATCTACCTCCACCCCTCCCCCATGCTGACCTCCAATGCCCCGGGCTTGTTCCCGAACCTGGGTTGTTGGCATTGGTCGAGGTAAGGCACCAGTGCCTCAGCCATCTATGCCACTGGGCTGGCCATGGGTCCCAGTTTTGATAAATGTCCTCTAATACTTACTCTTTGCAGCCTGTCTTGGAGCCAGTTGTTAACTCATGTAATGATCTGTCTGTTAATACCAAGTGTTATCATGTTTTTAATGAGTAAGGAATGCGGCACTTTGTCAAATGCCTTTTGGTAGTCCAAAAAAAAACTACATCCACTGATTTGTTGTTATCAAGCAGGTCACTTACCTGGTTGTAAAACGTTAGCATATTGGTTAAACATGATCGTTTTTATTTTTAAAGCCATGTTGTGCTTCATCAATTATATTTTTAATATCTAGATCTTTTTCTAGTCAGTCCCTCAGTAGTGACTCAAAGATCTTCCCCAGTATTGAGGTCAAACTTATAGGCCTATAGTTCCCCATGTCTGATTTTCCCCCTTTTTGCAGATTGGAGTCACATCTGCCCTTTTCCATTCACTAGGGACTTCTCCAGTAGCTAAAGACAGGTTGAATAGTCTATAAAAGTGATTAACCAAACAATCCTTGGTTTTCTTGAGTAACATAGGGTGTAGTTTGTCTGGTCCTGCCAATTTAGAAGTATCTTTCTTATTTTTTTCTTATTATTTATTTATTTATTTATTCAGTCTTGGATTACAATACCTTTGAGCGGGAGACCGCTCTTTTACAAAGGTTCCACGTCATAAGGGTTGGGTATACATACATTTTGGGTTTAGGAGTATCTATCTTGCCCAATTAGTCTGCTATTTCAGACTTAGCCACATTGTCTACCAATACATTGGACCTTCTTAATGGTGTAAATTGATTTGCCAGTGGTATATGCGTGTTGTATATAAAACAGAAATAGTCGTTAAAAGCACTAGCCATAGCTTCAGGGTTAGTATGTTCTGTGTCACCAACCTGAATTGGGCCCATCGACCTGTTGCCGGATTTACTTTTAATATATGCATAAAATCTCTTTCCATTACCCCTCAAATGAGCAAGTCTAAACTCTAGCTGTCTCTTTTCCTTCCTGATAATTTTTTTGTCTTGTTTAATTGCTCTCTGTATTTATGAACATTGTATTGGCTATTGTCCCCTTTTCATTGCTCGGTAAGCCTGTCTTTTTTTGATAAGCTGCTTCTTGATTATACTAGGATACCACACTGGTACATTTCCATTTTTGTTATAGGTAATTTTATCTGGAATGAGTTCCTTCTCGAGTTCTAAAAGTTTATTTTTAATCTTCTGTCATAGGCTCTCTGTAGTATCACTGATGTCCTCTCATTTTCAATCACTGGGTATATGTTGAATTTTGTTGAAATCTGCTTTAGTGTAGTTTTTAGACACAGTTCTCCCTGATAGTATAATGGGTTTAGTATTATGCTTAAATATGATTGTGTTGTGATCGCTGAAGATTAACAGTTCCTGTACAGCTAGGTCTCGAACACAGTCTACAGTATGTGTAAGGACCAAGTCGAGCAGATTGATTTGTCTAGTGGGTTTCTCCATCATCTGGAACAACCCGTTATCTAAGCATACATAGATACATAGATACATAGACAGTGTCGGCAGATAAGGGCCTATGGCCCACCCAGTCTGCCCATTTGAGCTTGTAAGTTCAGTTTATGTTTTCCTAGAAGTCTGTTGCCCATTACCCCTGATCTCCAGAATTTCTTTATGTCTATCCCATGCATTCCTAAATCCTGTGATTGTTTCAGCCCCCACCACTTCCTCTGGCAGGGTGTTCCACTTGTCCACCACCCATTCTGTGAAGAAATTCTTCCTCACGTTTCCTCTGAATCATCCTCCTCCACTTCATCCCATGCCCTCTAGTCCTGGAACATCTTTTTCACTTAAAAATAGTGTATTCCTGCACCCTGTTCCTCCCTGTAAGATACTTGTATGTCTCTATCATATCCCCTCTCTCCCTCCTCTCCTCCATGGAGTACATATTCAGTTTCTTCAACCTATCCTCATAGGACTTGTGATGTAATCCATGCACCATCTTTGTTGCCCTCCTCTGAACCTTCTCGACCCTGTCTATGTTCTTACGTAGGTAAGGTCTCCAGAACTGTACACTGTACTCCAGGTGGGGCCTCACTAATGTCTTGTATAGTGGAATTATGACCTCCCTTTTCCTGCTGGTGATGCCCCTGCCTATGCATCCCAGCATCCTATTTGCTTTACCTGCTGCCTTGCCACACTGTTTCCCTACCTTGAGGTCATCAGAGATGATAACCCCAAGATCCCTTTCCTGCTTGGTGCATGCTATATCCTCACCCCCCAACTGAAATATTGTGCCAGGGTTTTTGTGCCCCATATGCATTATCTTGCACTCTTTGCATTGAATTTCAACTGCCATATCCCTGACCTTTCTTCAAGTTTCTGCAGGTCCCTTCTCATTCTGTCTACATCCTCTGGTGTGTCTACTCTGTTACAGAGCTTTGTGTCATCAGCGAACAGTGAAATTCTGCCTTCTAGGCCCTGCACAATGACACTGATGAAGATGTTGAATAGGACCGGTCTCAGCACTGATCCCTGTGGTACCCCACTGGTCACTCTTTCCTCTGTGGAGTGACAGCCATTTACCACCACCCTCTGTGTCCTGCCGCCCAGCCAGTTACCTACCCACTGCACTACTGTCCTGCCCACACCCATATTCCCCAGTTTGTGTAATAGTCTTCTATGTGGCACAGTGTCAAAGGCCTTGCTGAAATCCAAATAGGCCATGTCCACTGCCCTCCCTGATCCACCTCCCTAGTCACTCAGTCAAAAAATTCAACAAGGTTGGTCTGACATGACCTCCCCCTGGTGGAACCATGCTGTCTTGGGTGCTGTAGTCCATTGACAAACAGATGTTCCACCAGTCTCTCCTTCAGTAGTGCTTCCATGATCTTCCCCACTACCGAGGTGAGGCTGACTGGTCCGTAGTTCCCCGCTTCCTCTTTGTTCCCACTTTTGTATAAGGGGACTACATCTGCTGTCCTCCAGTCTTTGGGTACCTCCCTGTTTCCAGTGATCGGCTAAACAGGATGCCAGAGGTTCAGCCACCACCTGTCTTAGTTCTTTAAGGACCCTGGGGTGCACCCATCTGGTCCCATTGCTTTATCAACTCTTATTACTTCCAGTTCCTTCAGGACCCTTTCTCGTGTAAAAGGACGTGTGTCCATTTCTGCATCATTCTCACCCCTTGTACTCCCTTCTGACCCATTACCCTCCTCTTCCTCAGCAAAGACTGAGCAGAAATACCTGTTCAATATGTCAGCTTTACTCTTGTCATCCTCCATGTGGCCCCCATCCTCTCCCTTCAGTCTCACTATCCCTCCCTTTGCCTTTCTTTTTTCACTTATGTACCGGTAAAAGGTTTTGTCCCCTCTATCCACTGATTTTGCAATGTGTTCTTCTGTATGAGCTTTGGATTCCCTTACTGATGTCCCTGCCTCCCTTTGCATCTCCTGGTACTTCTCCCTATCCCCTTCTGCCTGTGTCTTTTTGTATTGCCTGAATGCAATCTTTTTGGCTTTCACTTTCTTTGCTACCTCTTTGGAAAACCATAATGGTCTCCTCTTCCTTTTCCTCTTGCTAACCTGCTTAATGCATAATTCTGTTGCTCTTGTAATCCCCATTTTAAATACTGCCCACTGTTCCTCAACCTCTGATTCCTGCCTGATTCCCCTTAATGCCTCTTTCAAGTATCTCCCCATTTTCCCAAAGTCTGCCCCCCTAAAATCCAGGATACGTGTTTTTGTGTGGTTTGGTTCCTCTCTTTCTGTGATTTCAAACCACAATGACTGGTGGTCACTGTTCCCCAGGTGCTCCCCCACTGTTACCCCCATCACACTGTCCCTGTTTGTGAGCACAAAGTCCAGTATTGCCTTCTGCTGAGTTGGTTCCATGCCCAGTTGCTTGAAGAAGGCACCCTGAAGGGAGTCCAGGATAAATCTGCTTCTAGTTGATGCTGCTGCTGGGATGCTCCAGTTCACCTCTGGAATATTGAAGTCTCCAACCAGTACTACCTCACCCTTGTCTGCCATCCTTTGGATGGCTAGCATCAGCTCCCTATCTGTTTCTTCCTCCTGGGCTGGTGGTCTATAGACCACACCTGTGCAGATGGCTGGCCCCATTTCCTTTCCAGCTTAACCCACGGTATCTCTCCCCAATTTTGCTCCTTCTGGATCTCTGTGGCCCTTATGTCATTTTCACATACAGTGCCACTCCTCCTCCTCCCTTCCTACCTGCCCTGTCTCTTCTGAATATGTTGTAGCCAGGTGTGGCCATCTCCCAGTCATGGTTATCATTACACCAGGTTTCAGTGATGGCCACAATGTCCAGGTCTGACTGCACCATGACAGCCTCAGAGCTTCCATCTTGTTCTAAGGCTCCTGGCATTGGCACACATGGCTTTCCATGATTTGATCTCCTAGACTGTTTCACTGTTCTACCCAGACCCTTCCTTGGTTGTCCTTTATCCCTGGTTCTCCTTGCTGTCTGCCCTTCTGTAAATTTTCCTCTTTCTGCCTATCCACCTCTTGGGTGCTAATCTCCATCTTTTGCACACTGCTTTGTAGAGATAATCACTCCTCCGGTTCACTGGTTCCACTGCCAGCTGTGGGGGGTGAGCAAGTAGGCACCCTCCTTGCTGGCCTGCCATCCCCCTTTGCTAGTTTAAATGCTTGTCAATGTAGCATTTAAACTTATCATTGAGTGCTTGGATTCCCCTCCAGGATGGATGCAGGCCGTCAGGCTTCAACAAACCTCCATCCCTCCAGGTGGGTCCCCAGTCACCAATGAATCCAAATGCTTCCTCACAACACCAGTTCTTCAACCATGAGTTAAAGTTCCTGATGCATGCACCCCTATGCTCTCCCTTGCCTCTCACAGGTAGTACTTCTGAAAAAGTGACAGAAGTAGCTACTTGCTTGAGACCCTCCCCAATTTCCTAAACTCTTCCTGAACCTCCTCTGGCTCCCCATTTGCCAGGTCATTAGTACCTAGGTGGATAATGACATCCAGCTCACCCTCCCATATAGTCTTCCCAGTGATCCCCAGGATCTTCCTTCCATCCCTCTGTGCCATGTCACCTGGTAGGCACCTCACCTTCCTGTCCTCCCCCTCCTGTGTTCCTAGCTGAATCCCTCTTATGATGGAGTCCCCCACCAGGATTTGCTTCCTCCTCCTCTGGGGTCCACTGTTCTCCCTGCTGAGGTCACCTCCTTGACTAACCTCCACATCCTTTCCTTCCACTTCTCTGAGTACCTCTATTTGGTTGTCCTCATTTGCCAGTGTGGCATATAAGTTCTTGAGTGGAATAGGATCTGGGATGTGCCTCTGCCTGACCACTCTAACCCGCCCTGAGCCCACTGTCACCCAAGTGTTCCTCGTTCTCGGCATCCTTTGAGGCAGTTGCATTGGACTGGGTGATCTCTGGATAGGGGTGATAGTACTCCTGACCCAGTTTACTTCCTCTCTGAGTCTGGCTACCTCATCTCGCAGTCCAGAGAGATGCATGCAGATAGGGCGGCACCTCAGTGTCCAGAAGGTCTGCCTGAATATGGCTGCCCCACAGCCACTGCATTGCACCACTCCCCACATTATACTGCAATTATACTGCTATTCCACTACTTGTCTGTTACTGAAGCTCTCCTAGTTCCCTTTTTATTAATTTACTGTCCTAAAACTCCTGCCACTGATCCTCAGATACTTTTCTTTTTTAAAAAAGAAAATAAACCAATAAATAAATAAATGAGTCAAAACACTTGTCATGCTGAGGGTGGGCTTCTTCCCTCTTATGCCCCTCCTGCTCCACACCCCTTACTATCCCAGGTGTTTAGCTCCTGTCAATCAGATTTAACAGGACATATAATTAAGAGTTGGGGAAAGGGGAGGGAGGGGGCGAAAATTTGCAGCAATTAAAGACAGCAAAGAAATACACCACCACTATGTTTTAAATTTTCAACAGCCCAAAAACAATTCTAAGTAAAGACAGCAAATACATTACAGTGTCACTAAAAGCCCACAATCTAAGTTTAAAAGAAAAATTGCAACTATCAGTTACTGTAAAGCACTGAATTGAATATGTTTCCTTCCTTCCTTTTCTGGCTTCTTCTGAGAAAACAAAACTCACTTGCTACCTTAACTCTGGCTAAGCCCCACCTCCAGTTATCACATAGCTGAGGTCAGAGGCCAGACAATTAACACCTCTCACCCAAACTACAGGGCAAGTCAGACAAGCAAAAACTAAATTTGCAGCAATTAAAGACAGTAAAGAAATACACCACCACTATGTTTTAAATTTTCAACAGCCCAAAAACAATTCTAAGTAAAGACAGCAAATAAATTACAGTGTCACTAAAAGCCCACAATCTAAGTTTAAAAGAAAAATAGCAATTACCAGTTACTGTAAAACACTGAATTGAATATGTTTCCTTCCCCTTCTGGCTTCTTCTAAGATTTAGTAGTGTCTGTTCCTGCTCATTAGCAGCTAACCCGGTTGCCCAGTCTATACCAAGGTCATTAAAATCCCCTAGTAATAGAATGTCTTTATTTGGTATACTGTTATCTATAGCATTAACTAGAGATAAGTTATTAGTAATATCAGTATCTGGTGGTCTATATATTACACCTACCATGAGTTTTTTACTCCCTGCTTGAGTTAGTTCTACCCATAGACAGTCACTTGTTTGTGGTGTTTGGGCATAATTGGTGTACTGATTGCACTGTATGCTCTCTTTCACAAACAATGCTATACTGCCCCCTTTTTTGCCATGTCTGTCTTTTCTAAACAGATTGTAGCTTTTTTTTGTGTGTTATCTCTTTATCCCTCCTACGTGCTCCATCTCAGCCACTCCTTCAGGCATGAGCCAAGGCTGAATCCAACCCATCTCACTCCCCCAATTCACCATTCCATATAGCAGCTGACCCCAGGGTAACCCCGAGGTAACCCTTCGCGGGGTGGGTCCCCCTCCTCTGAGAGGAAAGGCACCGGCTGAGGGGACAGACCAGTGCAATGCTTGGCCTCAGGGTGCTGCTGGAATGGTTGGCTCTGTTGGACATTGATGGCATCAGACAGCCAGCTAGCCATCATCTGGCTGAACATGGAGTGGGTATTTCCACTTTCCTAGTGATATTCCCTCCTACGTTGCATCTGTAGTGCATCCAGTCTCCACTGGGGGCTGCTGCAGGGTGACGCCACCCCTATACCCACCCCAGGACAGGAGAGCAGTCCTACGGATGCTCAATCCTCTCCTTCCCCTGCCAGCCCCCGGCGGCCCAAGGATTGTAGCTTTTAATTGTAATACTTGCAGTGTCATTTTCTGACCACCTGGTCTCAGTTATGGCAGCTAAGTCAATGTTTTTATCTATCATAAGATGTTGCAAGTCAGCCTTTTCAATACCATTCAGATTTCCGGCATTTGCCAGTAGAACTGCAATCCTGTCCTTAGGCCTCTTATTTTTCTTATTATGTCTATTTCCTTTTGGTGTGGTCACTGTTGAAATATCCCTGTGCCCCGAAGGTGTTAGTTTTCTGGAGGAGTTCCATTAATTACAGCATAAAACATATTCCCTAGCTTTCCAGTGTTTTTATTATATATGTATATATATATATATATATATATATATATATATATTTACATCATGACAGGAGTTTTTTTCCGAAAAATGAATGTTATTGACATACTTTTTCATAACGAAAAAGCATATTGATATGCTTTATTAATATCACCATGGAAAATTTAATGATTTAAAAAAATAATAATTGTTTGCACTTTTTCTGAATTTTGATATTAGTCCCTACAACTTAATTGGTATCTATACAAGTGCAATACTCAGAAACATTCATCTTATTCTTTAAATTGCTTTAGTAACATTTCACTCTTCCCCCAGCAGTACCAAACCTTCCTCACTTTTGCAAGTGAAGCCTGCAAAAGCGTTGAAAGATAATACATAAGTGGAGCAAAAAGTAGATGCGGTACCAGTGACATTAGAAGAGGCCTCTGTGTTGGCTGGGAAGGCTTTGTCCATCATCATGTCATTGGTAATGGAGAAGTGCCTGCTTAGATTCCACCTAGAGCACATGGAGAACCAGTTGCAAGGGAATTATGTACTGTATATGTAGTGGGACTGCCAGAAGGGAAGAAGGTTGACAATTCTCTGACCTTTGCAGAACCTTGGTTGCAGGTGATAGTAGACTTACTAGGCTAATCCTGCCAAACTCACAAGTGATAGTGCCTGCAAAATAAATCCTAGACAGTATCCTGATAACCTGAATTCCCCTAGAACTTTCCTCTGTGATGCTGACCCAACAAGATCAGGACCTGGTTCTCCATGTAGCCAGAAGACAAAGAAACATCAAGATGGATGGGGAGAAAATTCTCTTTTCTTGGATTTAAATTTGGCCTCTCAAGAGGTGTCAGAGCTTTGAACTGGTGAAAAGAAAACTATGTGAGTTGAATGTGTAGTTTTGCATGCTGTAACCAGCCCACCTCCATATCAAAGCAGATAGTATGGTTTACATCTTTTGCGAGCCCAAAAAATGTAGAACATCTAGTGGCGACATTGGAGATACAATAAGCTGCCTGGGACTCTATAGCTTTGCCAGAGCCCAATTAACATTTTGGGCTACACCTATGGACTCCAGATGAAATATTTCTAGGCATTGTGGGGGCATGTAAACTGATTTTTGGGCTATTGTGAGGAGGTGACCTTTTGCAGGTTGGTGATCTCCCTTCTTTCTTGTGACCACCTCACATTTTGGTGGCCTACAGTATTTAGGGTTTTGGGGCCAACTTTTTAGGTGTTTTGAACTTACTATTGCTAAAGAAGGTATGAAACAATGTATTTTGCATGCTAACAGAAAGTTCTAGAAATGGTGATGCTTTAGTATGTAAAAAGGAAGATGGTCCAGCATGTCCTTTAGAACCTAAGGAACTTAAGGGTTTTATTTGCTAAAATTACCCTCTTTTTTTTAAGGCTGTGTGGGCGGAGCTTGGCAGACATGTTGCTGTCATTCTTTTTAGGACCACTGTGGAAGCACTTGACAGGACCACTGTCTAGCGTGTGTCCACAGTGCTCAGGCACACTTCCACTCAATGTGTTTATGCAGCCTTTCCCCTCTGTCGGCCGCATAAACACCTCCCCTTCCTGGTGCACTACTTTTTCTTCCACAACTGCGGACGTGACAGCAGTCATGCACAAGATGGCCACTGATGCAAACTGTGCATGCACAAGCATCGCGCATGCACAGTTCTGTCATTGCTGCCATCTTGTACATGGTGGTCACTGGTACCACCGTTGCAGCGAGAGTGAGTAAAAGCTGTAGATCTCCTTGCAAGTGACTGAACACAAACTCTGGCTGCTGCCGTAAACCATGCCTTTGGTTACAGTACAAAGGCTCCTATTCTGTCGGCTGTCGATAATACATTGGGACTTCTTCAGACCTGATTAGGTAAGCCCCTATTTCATGGGCTGGATCTGCACTTTTATTTACTGACTCACATGAATGAAATCACTCTTTACTCTGTGTAGGTGCGGCGAGAGCTCCAAGTATTTGTTTACTCGCTCTCATCGCTCTGCACAGCTGTATCGGCTCTGACCAGAGTTTGTTTTAATTGGAATTACAATTTGTTTTTTTTCCTGTTCTGTACATAAGAGTATTTTCTATCTTTGTCTTAGTCTGTCCTGTCTGTAAGTTCTGCCTTTAAAAGAAGTGAGTTAAACAGCTCAGCTCTTTATTTTCTTTTGCTGTGTATAAATGGTATCTGGCCTTGGCCTTCAACTAGTTGAGCTATATTGGATCTGTCATGTATTGCTAACTCAAAATACTCTAAATGATATTCACATAGTGTCAATAACCATGAATATAGGTTTTACCTATGTCTTGGAGAACCAAGATATTTGTAAAACATTTACAAGATTTAGGCTTGAATTGTTTGAATCCAATGTTAGAAATGCTTTATATAAGAACTCTAGTAATCCTGAGGATCAGTTTTGTGTATGTGAACAGAAAGAAAGGGAGGATTTGGGCCACTTTTTTTGAGGTGCCCCTGGTACTCCAGGTTTAGGTGAAAGTGGTTATCTCCAATAATTAATGGAATAATAACATCCAGTGATACGTAACTTATTGAGGTTTTTGTTTCATCTGAGGATTATACTATTATACATTCTGTAGGGAATTTCATATTCCTAACAAGAAATATTAGGAGAAGAAAATTAAATGCCCCTAAAACATGATGATAGTGCTGTGGTGGTATCTTTTTTCTCCCAATGGTCTCCCATGGATTCATCCACCTGATCTCGTCTTGCTATTTTGCACATTATTGGTGTCTTTGTGGTTGTCTGTTTTATTGATCAATGTGTATTATATTTAAGATATGATTGTATTTATTGTCTCTGTTTATTTATATGTATGTCAGTTTTATTGTAATTCTATTTTGTGAAAATTAATTTTTAAGATTGAACAAATAAAATTGAAATAGTTGAGCTATATGCTGACTAACATGATGAAATTGCTGTGGAAAGTTTACATGAAGAGCAACATATAATGTTGCCGAAGCCATGCTGGCAGAGGAACAGAATGCCGGTAAAAAGTTGTCTCCCTGCCTGTTTTCGTTGCAGCTGAAAAGCAAGGTGAAATACTAAAGTAACCCTGGACTTTGGCTACTTATTTGGTTAAAATTATTTAAAAGTCAGTTCCTTCATTTTCACTTTTGTGTTTAAAAACCATTTTGAAACAGCAGTTTATTTTCAGAACAAACAAGAGTATTTCTAACTTTCTCACTCTTAAACTCTCTCTCTCTCTCTCACACACACTCTCATGAATAGAATATAGATATTAAATAGCAGTACTGCCTCAATTCACAATGTAGTTTGTGTTAGCAAAATGACACAACGTGAGGAAATGGGCACTTTGTAGTTTTGTATTTGACGTAAGCCTCAGGCTTACCCGCTTTCTCTGTGTTTCTCCATTTCTTTGTTCCTTGTTTCTAGAGACCCAACCAGCCACACCGCCCCTAGATTTAGAAAGAATCAGGTTGAGGGTATTTCTAGTAGAAGGCAGGATTAAGCTATAAAATCAATTATTATTGTAATTAAATGTTTTTGATTTGGATATTTTTATTGTGTATGCCTGTCTTTTCTATGTAAGGGTTAGAACATAATCTGTAAATGGTTTCAGTGCTCTGAGTTTAAAATATTAAGATTCTTTTTCCTTGTCAATCAAGTGATATCATCACTAGCAGACCTTCAACCAATCATGTGACATCAATCTGTATATAAAGCTGACAGCTACATAGTCTGAGAGAGTTCATCTGGGGCAGAGCTGCAGTGAAGTTAGAGCTCTGTGCTGGTGCTACAGCCTGGCAGAAGGTGAACTCCAAGTGATGTTGGCCATTTTATTATTTACCTGAAAACCTTAAATAGAATCTCTAAATGCTAATTTTTGTTTTGTTTTGCTTCATTTTATTTTTTGTTTTGTTTAATAAATCATTTTGAAACTGAAGAAGCTGACATGGACTCTGGGCTCATTCATTCCACATTGTGACAATACAGTGTTAGAAGTGGTATGCTAAGCCCAGCAGAACTGCTGAGTCCTGCACCCAGCTTGACAGCACAATAAGGCATATGAGTGGGAAAGGTAGAAGACAGCAAGGTGTGCCTAGCCAGATAGAAAATTGGAATATGGCGGAAAAGAAAGATCTGGATGTGCATCCTAAAGATACTGCTAGGGGTAATCTAGAAAACCCATATACCAAAAGGGAAGACTGATCTGAATCTGGCTCCTGAGATGCGGAAGGACTTGTTATCCTAGTTGTCTCTCAGACAAACAGAGGCAGACAAATAGAGAGAGGAGGACAGAAGAATCCAAGAAAGAAAATGGGAGGAACAAGAAAGCAGATTGGCAGAGATGTTAGAAGTGATAAGAAGTGGTTCTCCACTGCCTCCTACAGGTGAAAGAGGTACTTACACCCTTCCTCCAAAAGACTAAATTATGTCCTTCAGATAACATTGAGGCATATATAGTGATTTTTGAAATAACTGCAGAAGCTTGTAAATGGCTTTGTAATAAGTGGCTGGTCAGGCTAGCTCCTTATTTAACTGGGAAAGCCCAAATTGCTTGTAGTCATGTGGAGACAGCCAGAGGCACTGATGATGACCATGTGAAGCAAGTGATTCTGCAAAGGTATGACATCAGCAGTGAAACATACAGGCAGAGATTCAGGACTATCAAATTTAGACCTAGAAACCAACCTCAGGACATTTTTGAGAGATTAAAAGTCCATTACTACAAATGGGTGCAACCACACCAGAAAACAGTCCACCAAATTGCAGAAGAAATCATTCTGGAACAGTTTTTCCAAATTCTTCCAGAAAATCTACATGTAGCCCTCGCTGGTGCCGTCCTAGAGAGGGTCACTACCCCTGCCTGGGTGGCCACTAGCTAGTTTAAAGGGCCTGGGTTCCTATAGCTGTAACACGGGGGTCCCTTCCCAAAGATAAAATAAAAATGGTGGTGTCCCCACCCAGAGTACTTTTAGTGGGTCTGGTCTCTATCAGTACAACACCCTGGGAAGTCGTACCAACCCACCTCCCCAAACAGTTACCTTAGCCGTGGACTTATCAAACTCAAACATCCCCACATTTCAAACAGTTGGCATTCTTCTTTTCAGCTAAACAGATGCTCACTAAAATCAGGCTCTTGAGTCAGACGTTTTCAAAACAGTAACATCATAATTTATTTACATGGGGAGGGTTAGGATGGGGTAAGTGGAATAGAGGTTAAGCCACACTTCAAAGATTTGAATTTGCTTTTAGAGATTCACATTTCTTCCCTTTTATTATTTAAACCCAAATTTCCCTTTGATTACGCAGCCACCAGACTACCTAGCTATCTAACTGTTGCGGGTATTCCCAAAACCCAGTCTCACTGGTACCAGCTCCAGAATGACACCCAAATTATGTCCCTGGCTACCCAGATGTTAGTTGCAGGCCTGAGGTGCAGTTGGTTGGCCGACATTGGCGTGCTTGCTGAAATTGAATTAACTTTTTACAGTTGCTCTTGCTCTTTCTAGCTTTTCCCATCCTTTGGGCACCAACTTAAACAACTATGTACATCCCCAGAATTTGCAGTGCAATTCCTGCTTTTTTACTCATGGTTCTGCAACATCAGTCCTCAGGTGGCATGGCTGACTGAAGTCCTGGGGTTGGTGGAAACAGCAAATGTAGAACCGGGCTTGAGGTCTGAACTTGAAGGGGCAAGAAAACTGCAGCTTAGATCTTCAGCTTGATCGGAGATCTCGCAGCATGTCCTCTTTGGCCTATTGAGGCCCATTGCTGAGCACATGACAAGGCCTGCCAGCCACAAGGGACCCAGGCCAAGGAGTGGCCCCATGGTCTGGCTCCTTCACAGGTCAGAGTGCCCTAGCACTTGGGAATAAACCCATGACCCCCACAGCCAGCAAGCCCCACTTGATGGGGGTTAGCAAGTTCCTCACCTGGCTCTGGATTCAGGATGGAAGCTTGAAGTCATCATTCTTTTTTCACTCAGAGTCAGCTATGGTGTGTAGCCAAAGCATTCTCTGTTTCTTCCCTGTCTCCCCAGACTCCAGGGGGTGCAGAGTCTAGACTACAAGTTCATCACAACAGTCTCTTTTTCTAGGCTGCAGCTAGGAGCAGACAGCCAGTACTCACCCAGAAAGCTTCTGCATATCCTTCTGCTTTCACAGTCTCTCAGCTTTAACACAGCGATCACTCTCGCTCTGGCTCACACACAATTCCAGAACTCTTTCATAGCAGAACATCAAGAAAGTCTCTTTTCTCACCTTGCAGGTGCATAACAATTTCAGAAGAGGCTCTCTTCAGCTTCTCAGAATCCAGATTCCCATCCAATTTCCAGTAGCCATTCCTCAATGCTACAACCAGTCCTCAGAACACCTGTCTTCCCCTCATCTCTTTAGACGCTTTGTCCATGCCAGGGTCAGATGGAACCTTTTTCCTTTTCCATGCTTTCACACAACTCTTTCATCATACAGCTTGGATCACCTGTGTCTCACCACGGAGAGGCAGAGGAGCACCAGGAGGGTCTGTCCTCCTGAGGTTCAGTCCATGTTCCCTGTCCTTTTTTCCTTTTCAGATATTGTTTTCTTAATATCTTCACCGCTCTGGAGCTGCTTCCTACCACAGCATCAGAATCCCGCAGCTCTCTTTCTTCACAGAGCTGCCTGCACAATCTTTTTCTTTTCCCTGGATGAGGAAAGGCACAACCAGCCCTGGGAGACAGATTGCTGGCAGGCCTTCTCCCAGCCTTGCAGCCCCATCCACTCACAGGGGCTGGAGCCCCCCCTCCCTGTGGAGGGTTCTCCCTAGACTGACCCAGAATCTCAAAGTTCTCTCCTTTTGGAAGCTTTTTGGCAGCTCCCTATTGGCTGGAGCCACTGTCCTTAGAGAAAATTAATATGTATGAGGCTCCTTTGACACCTCATTGGCTGCTCAAAACAGTGCCAGAATATTCCCTGGTATTTTTCCACAAGAGTCTTTTCGCAAGCCCCATAATCCTCCTGTGAAATCCTGGCACTGTGGTTGGTCAGCTGGTGTCACATGCTGGCACAACATGGCTGCTAAGTAAACAGTCCCACTACAGAGTGTACAGTGTTTCAGGTTTAAGTCACTCCTGAAGCCAAATCTTTACTTTTATTTAAATATTTCCCCGGACTTCCGGTTCTGCCACGGCACAGAGCGACAGCTAAACGATCGACTCTCTGCCTCGCCTGTCCAAACCACCTCCATAAAACCCAGAACAAAAAACTTAAAATTGCACAAAAATGTTGGGAGGAGGTTCACAAAGAGACTGATGAATGAGATCTAAAGCGCTGCAGTCCAGATTCGAAAGGGATGGTGAAGATTCGAGACCAAGTTCCCCTACACGCACTTCCAGCCAATCTAGGGCTGCCATGGCCGTCAAAAACTACGAGACTGACGAAGAAGCTGAGCATCTGTCCAGAAACTGCTACGAATCTCTAATGGAAGAGTTAAAAGAAATGCGAGCGGAAAATAAAGCGGAATTTAAACAGCTTAATCAGAAACTCTCGAGGGTGGAGGGTCGGGTGGGTTCAGGAAGCTGAGGACCGAATTTACAACGCGGAGGATGGCCTGCAATCACTAGGCCGTGCAGTGTTTGCCCTTTGTAGCCATGCTATATATACAGTACAAAAATGTGTAGACTTGGAAAGCCGATCCAGATGAGATAATCTACGTCTTTATGGTCTGAAGGATGGCATAGAGGAAGGGGACATGGTAGAGTTCCTGACTGACTTGTTGAAAGATGTACTCGAATTACCACTAGGCTACAAATTGAAAATTGAGCGTTCCCACCAGGCCCTACTCCCCAAGCCCAAAGACCCGACTACCAGACCCAGATCAATAATTATCAAATTCCAAAGTTATCGTACTAAGGAAGATGTACTACGCCGAGCATGGGAGAAGAAAGAGGTCAAATATCTTGATTCACATTTATTTTTCGACCAAGATTATCCACCTATTATACAAAAGCAACGCATCGAATACACCCCACTCATCAAACTCCTTAGAAATAAACAACTGCAGATTCAAACACCTTATCCGGTGAAATTGAAAGTTTTCTGGAAGGAAGGAGCTGAATTATACGATTCTCCGTAGAAGGCCGGTGAAGCGATGCAAAAGCGATGGTTTGCGGTTCCAGCTTTTACAAAGGCTACTCAGTCCAAGAGAAAGGAACCCACAGAGGAGTGGCACATTGTTCTTCTGAGGAAAAATAGGGCAGTGAGCAGCAATATTACCTCACCAGCTTTACATGAGTTCAAAGAATTAATGAAGAAACTGCTAGGAATTTCAGAAAGGGATCTTGAGTCTGCAGATGAGTGAGAGAATACCTCTAAGCACTGTTTCCTTTTGGAACTTGGACTGTTTAGACGAGAATCGTTGACCCGTTGTTTCACTATAAATATCCTCGAAGTAAAGTACTTCCAATGCCCAGACTTTTGATGCCCCCGGTGGAGTTTTCTATCGCCTTTCAGTCCAGGCTCAGACCTTGGCTACCATTTTGGGAATGATCCCGGCCCTCTCCTCGTTTCCATTTCCTTGGTGTCTGGCATATGATTTTGCTCAGGAGATAGTGAGATAATCCCATCTGTGTTTATATTACCCCTCCTTTAAAGTATACAGCTTTTGACCAAGAACCTGCTTAAGATTTTATTCCACTGCGATTGCCCAAGGCTCTGGTCCAGTTACTTTCCTATTTTTATTTTCTTTCGCTCAAGGGAGTTCGTGGTCGGAATACGAGATGCCCAGCTGTGCTGCGGAGAGTCTCTCATCTAAATAGCATGAATGAACCTAGAAAATGGCACATCCTCTCTCGAACTATGGACATGGTATATATTCAGAAGTACCTATTTTATAGGGATGGTAAATTGAGCACTGGCCTGGGGGTAATTTAAAATCCGCCGAATAGGACGAGTCTTTGTAAACCGGGTCGGTCCATATTATTTTGAATCCAAATGAAGAGGGATAGTGAACATGGGCCTGGATGCAGTGGGGGAAAGATTTTTCATTTGACTTTTTGGTCCCGGTTAATATGTAACTAGTCTGCCCTTTGGAGACTATAGTCCCCAAGATGTAGGATGTGTATTATTTTTCTTCTTCTTTGGGAAGGGGGAGATGGATTATTTCAAAGGGTGACAATCTCACTTAACGGCCCCCAATAGCTTATGGGAGCACACAAAAATTGCCATCTTTTTATTTTCGCCCACCTCGTATACTGAAAACCCCTAGTGGTGTTCTTTCTGTGGGTGGGGTCGTTGTAAACACCACCATGAGGGTACACCCGGGAGAGGGGAGTTCAACGGGCACATTCCCCCCTTCCTTTTCTCCTCATTCAGGGGGGAGCGTGGGACGGGGAAGGGGGAATGGGGACAACAGGAGGTGAGGAGAAGGGATTGGGGACTCAACGGGCATAAGCGGAAGGAGTTTTACACGTTCATACCAGCCACGGGTGAGGCAGTACAGCTATGATGGCCATATATAAGGCGAATACTATAATTCAGGAGCCCTACAATACAAGGGCCCAGGAAGAGTTCCCCTCTTGTCTGAGGGATTTTGTAGCACTCTTCCCCCCACCAATACCATCTGATAGGTGGGATAAGAGGTCACCACATTTGTTTGACCCCCTACCTTGGAAGCCAGTTAAAAATGACTATGTTAGTGCACTGTTCACACAAACAGTTACGGTTTGTTGTTTAGATCAATTATGTATATTATGTTGTTGTTGTTGCAAATTCTTGCACTGGGAAAAAGGGTTTTTGTCAAAGGGACTGAGCTGCTGTCACTTGGCCACAATGGGTTATACTATATGCTCATATAATGTTCATGCCTGTCTGGGCCGATTAAGCATTCTAAGGTATTATCTTATTTGAAACACTCTGGAACCGATGTCTCTCTACTTCAAGAAACCCATTTGTCGCATGAGGAACATAAGAAGTTTAAACATTTGGAGTTTTCCCAGGTTTACTCTTCATCTTTTAAGGGGGGGGGAGCGAAGGAGAGGAACAGCCATATTAATTCCACCCAGGGTGCCATTTGAATGTCAAGATCAATTGTGCGACAAGGAAGAGCGATATGTAATGATCAAAGAGAAACTAAATGGTAAACTCACCACCTTTGCCTCAGTATATTTCCCCCCAGCCACTGAGTTTAAAACCTACCGTGCCTTCTTTCTCCTCATGTCTCAATGGGCTGAAGGTACAATGGTATGTGGGGGGGACTTTAATTTAGATCTTTCTGTGGCTGGGAGTGGGGGTAAGTTAGTGGGGAAAAAAACAAGAGAACTAATAAAACTGCTTAGTGAATTGGGGTTGTGGACACATGGAAACATTTAAATGGATCAGCTAAACATGCCACCTTTTTCTCACAGGTCCATTCTAGCTATACCACAATTGACTATATGTTAATCTCCCAAGAGCAATTAGGGTTGGCGGGTAGGACATGGATGGGTGATTTTATTTTGTCAGATCATGCTCCAGTCTTTCTTAGACTAGATTCAGATAATTTTAGGAAAAACACTATGTGGAGGCTTAACCTTTCCCTGCTTCACAGCAAGGACAACATTCATACTCTGGAAGAGATTATCAAACAAGCTGTGACGGAAAATGACTGTCCTGAGACTAATTTTATGGGACACCATTAAGGTGATTTGCAGGGGCAAATTTATTGAGCTATCAGCTCGAAACAAACGAGAGAGGGAACAAAAACAAAGCGCTTTGACAGCCCAGATACAAAAATTAGAGCTCCAACAGATATCCCAGACCAACCCCAAGACTTCAAAAGAAATTAAAAAGCTTAAGCAAGAACTGAATGCTATACTAGATTATAAAATCGAACAGAAGCTATTGTTTCTTAAGCAGAAGTACTATGATGGAGGCCCTCACTCCTTGAAATTGTTGGCTGGTCGTCTCAGACAACAAAGGGCTAAAGCACTAATATCCACCCTCAGGCCATGCCCCCAACATCCTCCTTGCCATATGGTGGAGAAAATATCAGATACCTTTGTACAGTACTACACACAGTTGTACGCAGCCCCCCCCCACCCAGGAGAAAGAGTAACAAATAAAATCCTTTTTGGCAACCCTTCAGTTGCCAAAACTGCCTAAACATCTGGGTCAAGGCCTGGTCACCCCCATAACAACCAAGGAAATAGAAGCAGAAATAGGGAGATTGAAAACACTTAAGTGTCTGGGGATGGATGGCCTCCCTGGAGAATTTTATAAATCTCTCAAAGGGGTAATTATCCCGCTACTTTCCAGACTGTTTATTAATATCCCAAGCCCTGAAGGGAAAATCCCCCCATCCTGGGACCAAGCAATTATATCTGTCATTCCAAAAGCAGGCAAGGACCCAACCCTACCCAGCTTCTACCGCCCTATCTTGGTATTAAACACAGATTATAAAATATTTACCTCCGTGTTGTCGCAGAGACTGAAGCAATTGGTCTCCACTTTAATCCATCAGGATCAGGTTTATCCCAGGCCGCCAGGCCTCGGACAATATTCGATGCACCATTTATTTGATTGAACATGTACAAAATTATACAATCCCGGTGACCCTTATAAGTTTAGATGCTGAAAAAGCATTTGATAGAGTGCCTTGGCAATTTTTAAGAGGGGTCCTTGCTGCCTTTGATTTTCCCCAGAAATTCATTAACCTTATTTTCAAATTCTATTCGAACCCACAGGCATATATACGCTCAAATGATCATATTTCCCATAATTTTCCCCTCCATAGAGGGACCAGACAGGGTTGCCCAGTCTCTCCCCTGTTATTTGCTTTATATATAGAACCTTTGGCCCAATATATCAGGTTGGTGGAGGACGTGGAGGGTATCAATCTGGGGGATAAAGAACACAAGTTGGCCCTTTTCGCAGACAATGTACTGGTATATCTTACAAATCCAACCAAGACCCTTCCAGCCCTTTCTCACAAACTTGAAATGTTTTCTGCTTTATCTGACTACTCCCTGAACACGACCAAAACTGAAGCACTCCCACTCAACTACTCAGTTCCTACGCCCATACGTAGGCAGTTTCTATTTAAATGGGATCTCCCCTCAATAAAATACTTAGGAATCCAAATACCACTAGATCTTAGCCAATTATTTAGTAACAACTACACTCCGCCGATTAATAATATTAAAAAAGATGTTAAAAGGTGGAATATAATTCCACTGTCATTCTATGCCAGGACTCAGGCAATAAAATTAAATGTTTTGCCACGTTTGTTATACTTTTTTCAATCAATACCATGGCCCAGATATTCAAACTGCGCCATTCTGAGGCGCAAGCCCCTGCGCTGCTCAAAATAGTTGCGCGGGGTGTGGCCGGGGTGATATTCAAAGGAGTTGCGCTATTGAGCAACTCCTTTGAATATCACCCCCCAGCCACAGCCACTGCTCATGGCGCAGTGGAACTTGCACCACTGCAAGTTGCCAGAGTTGAGCATTAAAGTTGCATATAGTACCATTGCGCCTCATGCTAAAATTCCGATATTCAAAAGGTGACATGCAAATGGAGCCATAATTTATGCAGGTGCAGGGGGGCCATTTGCATCTATTTATGGCCCCATTTGCATGCCATTAGCATGTAGGTGCGCCAATCCCCGAGGACTTGCGCCTGGCCCCTGCCAGGCAGCAGCCATCGGGGACCGATGCACCCTGCAGCCCAATCGCGGGCAGTATCAGTGTATACACTCCCCACACATCTCCGAAGCCCGATCACGGGCATACAGTAACATGACCCCCGCCCCATCTCCCAAAGCCCGATCGGGCATCAATGCTATAGCCCCTCATATCTCCCGAAGCCCGATCGCGGGCAGAATGTATCAACCTTTCAGTGCCCGATCGTGGGCAGAATGAAAGCCCCAACCCGAATATTCTCCTGGTGGTCCAGTGGACCGTAATGCCCATCGCAGGCAGAATGTCAGTTACAACCCCAAACATCTCCCTGGTAAACAACCATTTACCACGAAGCCCTCCACTCGCCGGGCAGTCGCGGCGGTAGTCCCACTCGCTTGCGCCGCCGCCACCGACTGGAATTCAGCCAGCGCTGCCAGAGCTGCAGGCCACGGGCGCATTTCAGCCAGTGAATCCAGATTTGTGAATGATGTTCATTCACAATCTGGACTGCTCGTATGGTGGCGCTGCACGCCCATTGGCTGTAGCTCTGCACCAACGGGCGGCAGCCCTACCGGACAGTCAGTCAGCGGGCGCGGGGCGGCAGGCGGTGGATGCTGCTCCCGCCGCTGCCGGGGCGGGGTGGAGGGTTGTGGGTGGGTGGGGGACACCAGGAGATGTGTGGGGTATAGTTACTGTATGCCCGCGATCGGCTTTGGGAGATGTGGGCGGTGGTCATATTACTGTATGCCCACAATCAGGCTTTGGGAGATGTGGTGTGGGGGTCATGTTACTGTATGCCACGCAATCGGCTTTGGGAAATGTGTGGGTGGGGGTCATGTTACTGTATGCCCGAATTGGGCTTTGGGAGATGTGTGGGCGGGGGGTTGTTTTTACGTTCTTCCCGCGATCGGGCTGGTGGGGGGGCACAGGGACCGAGTTGGGGGCCAGCCAGGGGTAGCAGCTGCTGTGTTGCACCCTGCAATACAGCAGCTCACCTGTGGGTGGCCCTCAACTTGATCCTTTTTTTTTGGCTCAAGGTTGTGCAGGCACAGGTTGGGGGTTGCGCATGCACAACTCTGCACAACCCGACTGAATATCGGGTTGCGAGGTTTATGCATGGTTCCTCCCCCTCCTGTTGAGCATGCATTCATTTGCATTGCGATGTTGCGCAACCTGTTGTCAGTGGCGTAACTGCCTCCTGCTGAATATCGCAGAATGGCGCATTTTTGGACTTGCGCATGGCGCAACCCTTTTGAATATCTGGGCCCATGTGTTATTCCTATACAAGACCTTAAGGCCTGGCAACAAATGTCTTCAGCTTTTATATGGCAAGGTAGAAAACCACAATTTAAGCTTCAGGCACTACACCTTCCTAAGTCGCAGGGTGGAATTGCATTTCCTAATTTTTCTACATACTGGAACTCTGCGCAAATGAGATGCGCACTGCTGTGGGGCAATAAGTATCATGACGCTCATTGGAAATAAATTGACTTAACTAGAGATTTACGGTATCCATTACCTGCCACAATATTCTCAAGTACTTTATTAAAACAGGCCCTACTAGGTACACAAGGGAGCATCTGTTCCATCTTGGAGGGATGGAGGAGGGGACACCCCTGGAAGAATATTAAGGAGCATGCATGGAAATATAAGTGGTTTATCAATAACCCGGACTTTCCACCTGCGAAGGACTTAACCTGGTATGCAACTCAAGTAAATAGGGGACTCTTTGCCCCCTGGCAGCTCATTAGGCAAAATGCCATAATATCATTTGAGGAAGCTAAGTCAAAATTTAGTTGGGGAGAGGGAGAAAGATTACGTTACTTTCAAATTAAAGATTTCGTAAACTCCCAGTATAGGCGTACTCAATCTCGTTCTCAGATATTAGAGGATACATCCCCATATATACAAATTTTTAATGCTATGGGAGGTGACCATGCAATATCCTATATATATATAAATATTTAGTGTCCTTGCAGGAGCACATGCTGGAGTCTCTCAAGGTTAAATGGGAGCAGGACCTTCATCTCCTGTTATTACAACTGCAATGGGCTAGGATCTGGCAGATGACCTGGTCCACCACTTCATCCCCGAATTGGCGTGAATACATCTGGAAAGTTAGGACAAGGTTTTTTTTAACACCCCATCTACTGGCCAAAAGAAACCCTAGCCTCCCCTCAGTTTGTTGGAGGGCATGCGGGACAGAGGTGGCAACCCATGCGCATGTATTTTATTGCTGTCCGAAGCTTCAACCCTTCTGGTCATCTGTCACCCAGCACATTTCTAATATCTTAATCCTTGATGTACCTTTAACATCTCAGAATTTGGTCCTGGGTATTCCCCCGGAGTCTCTTAAACAAAAAGATATGAAATACATTTCGTCTATACTACTGGTTGTGGCCTACAAGGCTATAACCAGGAGATGGCTACAAGAGGAACCCCCCTCCATCTCCGAATGGAGGAGTATTGTAGACCAAATCAGAACATTTGAGAATATCTCCCATAATTTACAGCATAAGTCTGTAGTGTATGTGAACAGATGGACCAGGTGGGTATTGTATGACCAGGGTGTTTTGATCAAGGGCAATTTGAGAGCATTAAAGTATTACTCCCTGGTGCATAGGTAAGGAGTTTTGAACCTGCCCTCACCTTATGAATGGGGAAGAAACATAGAGGATTAGATCCCAATCTATATAATAAATCCACTAGTGCATGGGCCTCATACCCTATTGTCCCGGTTATAAGGGAAGAAATATCTGTATGATGACAATATTTTAGTAGTATGTTTATCTGAAACAATCTAAATGATAAATAAGCTGACCAATCAAACTTTTTATTTTTTTATTTTAGAATGTTTTTTTTTTTAAAGATTTTTAATCTTTCTCTATGCTTAAAACACCTGCACTGTATACCATTGTTGTTTTCTCTAATCAAATCCTGGATCAATCCTCCACTAGGTAGTAGTGGCTTTATGTAGAATGTAAACCTTATATGGTGTCAGTTTCCTTCGCTACACCTGAAACTGGTATATAGTGCTTAAAACAAATAATATTATGTAATATCTAGTATTCAGCTGAAATGTCTTGATATCAACTGTACTGATCATATTCATGACTAAGTGTCATAATGTACTGTTATTAACCAGTGCTCAATAAAAATGAAGTATAAAAAAATATATATATTTCCCGACACATTTGTAGCCAGCCCTGTGCTCTTCTAAGTGACTGAATATTTTAGCTGACAAATTTAGCTGCCCCCTTCAGCGCTGCTGCCATTTTAGATGGTCCCCAGGCAGCTACATCTAGTCCCATTACATTTTATATATTGCCCCACTTCATTCCCTTAATGCAGCCCACATAAACACATTAACTTTAACATTTCTTCTCAGAATCATAGATTTCCCTTTTCCCTTGCACACCACTAAGATATTTATTTAACTCAGCCCTTTACTTTCCTGTCGCTAGTGCTGTTACACTTAACTCCTAGCACTAGGCAGGACCCACTCATGAATCATTCATGAGCCACCTGGTTAATATTCATGAGGCTCCTCCAATTTCCCGAGCATGATTGGCACTCACAATTTCTGCTCTCCTTCTTCTTCTGCCATCTCTCCAGTCCAGCTAAGGTCTCCAGTCCCCATTTGGCTTTGCAGATGGACTGGGACCACCAGAGAGACAGCCAAAATGGCAACTGAATGGCCAATTGAAAACGTGTCTTTGGCGCATGTGCAGAGCTTTGGTACGCACCCGAAGGTGTAAAACAAACTGAGGCTCTGCCTTTAACTCCTCAGCTCCACTCTTTAAAACAAATGCGGGTGCTGGCAGGAGGATCAGGGGACCAAACAGGACTAATGGACACAGCCAGGACCGGGGAAACCATGGGGAAACCAGGGCAAAACAAGAGCCCCAAAGGGCAGACAGGCAAGCCCTCGGGATGGGGGTACATACAGATCTGAGTGAAAGAGCACAGGCCCAAAAATGGAGAAAGAGCTATTGAACTGGTAGAGGATTACCAATTAGCACATAAGACACCCCATATAACAGACACCAGAAACCAGAGAGAATCTGACAACAAATTGATAAGATCTTTCCAACACCTCACAGATACTGTATGTAATCATTTAATATGTGTGCCACATGACATCATGACTTCTGCATGCAATGGAACAGATTGGGCAGTGCGAGTAACAAATATTAGTTCCTGAATACCACGAATAACAGGGTACTTGGTACTCTAATTTGAGTACTGAATATTTTTCCCCATTCGTGTGAATTGGGAAAACATAGTTGAAGGAAATAAAAGAATACAAAAACCTTATCCCTCTCCACGTGTCCAGGACTAGTCACTAGGTCACCTCTTCTCCCACCACAGTCATTTCCCACCATCCCTCTTCCCCACAGTCTTAAAATTATATTTAAAATGCAAATCTACTGCCTCATGACGCTGCCAGAAACCTATTTATTTGAGTCCGCGTTTTTTGACAGTTAAAAAGTTTGATATTTAAAGTCCTGCCTTTTAGTATTGTGTTTTAATATGTTTTATGAAATATATTTTCTGTTGAATGTTGTTTGCTAATTATTGTACAACGCTATGATCTTTTGGAATAGCGTTTCATAAATAAAGAATTGATTGATTGATTGCAGTGACATCTTCCCTCCCAAGCCCAATTCCCCCAGTCCCTACTGAGGTACTCATAACTGACCCCCCTTCCTTACCGGCTGCTCCATAATTTTTGGGGGAATGGTAGTCACTCCAGACTAGCCCAGTTATCCCCATATCCTGCAATGCGCCTTTACTAACTCACCATATCAGCTGGTCTGATACAGAGCAAAAAGCATTATTTAGAGGGAAGAGTGGGTGGTGGATCCAAATAGCGAGTGTTTTTCTCTATTTAGGGTTTTTTAGGAAAAAATATGTCAAGAAAATAAAAGAATAATAAACTTATCTTTTTCTAGGTGGCCAGGACCTGTCCCAACCCCAATCATGCCCCACTATCCCCTGTCCCCACTGCCCTGAGTTATATTTTAAAAAATTGCTTACACTCTGCAAGGAGCCGACATCAGCCTGAAATTGCACCCCCCCCATCCCCAAAGAGAGAGACACACACACATTCACTGTTGGGCCCCCTCCTTACTCCAGATCCACAAATTTTGTTGCAGGGAGTAGTTGTCGCTCCATGCTAGCACAGTCATCCCCCACTTTCCACAGCATGCATTTACCCGCTAAATGCATCAGCTGATTTGATAGTGTGGGATGCATACGGCCGGGAAGGAGGGTGGAGCACTGTGAGTTATTGATGATGCTAGTCAGATCAAGCTGCACAGCATCATAAATGATTCACACTGCTCTGCTCCTCCTTCACAGTGACATACACCTAATACTGTATCACAACAGCTGATACAGTGAGCAGATAAAAATGTGCTGTGGGAGATAAAACAACTGGGCTAGCCTTCAGTGCATACCACTGCCCCTCAAAGTCATAAATTGGTGGTTGGGGGTGGGGGCCCAACTTGGAATTTCTCTCTGTCTTTCTCACAGTGGACACAGAGTTTTCTTTCATCTGCAAATAAGCATTCCTCTGAAGCCCATAATCTTACAAATGTGCATATTTAAAAGAAACATAGAAACATAAGATTTGTTGACAGAAAAGGGTAGCTTGACCCATCCAGTCTGCCCAGATGATCTCTGACTAGTCCGTCCCTAATTGGTCTAAGACAACGCTCCCTCCTCCCTGCCTATTTAATAATGTTTTGCCCTGTCTGTCTCATGTATGCTTGAAGACTCCTATTGTTTTTGCCTCCACTACTTCCACTGGCAGTCTGTTCTAGGTATCTATAACTCTTTCAGTGACATAGTGCTTTCTTACATCCCTCTGAAACTCCCACCCCCCAGCTTCATCACATGCCCTCTGGTCATGGCGCTTTTTCTCATTGAAAGAGATTCCCATCCTGCACCCTGTTTACCCCAATGAAGTAATCAGATATGATAACCACAAGGTCTCTTTCCTGGTTAGTGAATGTCAGTACCTCCCTCCATCCTATACTCAGCTGCTGGGTTCCTATGTCCTAGGTGCGGTAGAATCATTGTTCCTTACCATAACCCTAGGGTATGTGAAAAAACTTATAGCAGGTTACATCTACCTCACTCCTAAGGGCACACTCACTGCCATGCCCTCCCTCATCCCTTCCCTAGCTGATCTCCCACAACATGATCTGGTGATATGTGGTGACTTCAGCCTTGACAGGTTAAACCCCTCCATGAACAAAATTCACTCAGCACTTGTTGAGACCAACCTTACCCAGCTCATCCCTGATCTCACAATTATCGATACCAGGTCAGGCAAGCAGTCTCTGATTGATTGGATAGTTATCAGCTGTGCCCACAAGGTAAGGTCAACTGGCACTCTCCAAGGTAGTTATCAGTGACCACTCACTGGCATACTGTATTTGGCGCAACAGCTTCCCTAACCAGCCCCCTAAAATAATACCAGCTAGGGATATGTCATGCTTCAATGTACAGGCATTCCAAGAAGCTTTAACTAGTGCAGACTGGGGATCTATTCACCTCCTCACCAATATTAATCAGGCTCTAGATTTCTTCATTTCAACCTTTTTGGCCATACTGAATCTCCATACCCCACTGAGGAAACAATGAATCAAGGGCCTTAAGGCTCCATTGGTTATCCTCAGAACTAAAGGAACTTATGACCTCTCACGACAAGACCTGGCATGTCTTCAAAGGTAGTGGTCTCTGCAAGGACTTGATTGCCTGCAGACAGCTCAGGAATGCCTGCAAAAACTCCCTTTGCAAGACCAAGTGGAACTACTTCAAATCTCTACAAACTGAACACCTCAGTAACCCCAAGGGCTTTAGGAAACAAATCAAGTCACTTATCAAAGGTAAAACCATGGTTAACCCCAGCTCCCTTAAAGCCCAAGGCTGCGTCCTCTTGGTTCCCCCATCGATTGTGGGTGGTCTCAATGAATTCTTCACTAACCTTGACAAATATACCTCTCAATTTGCCTGCATTATGAAGCCTCCCCCACTCCCCACTCCCACACAGGGGGACCTGGGACAAAGGCCTGCCTTTCATCTAAAACTAACTACCAGGAAGGAGGTGTGTAAGCTGCTTTCTAAGTTAAAATCCGAAAGCTCACCTGGTTATGACACCCTGGAACCTAAGTTCCTAAAAATTGGTGCTGAGGGCATTACCTTACCAGTGAGGAACTTAACAGATAATTTCTCTCAGGGATGGTACCTGACAAATGGAAGGTAGTAGTGGTTGCTTGATCCACAAAGGTGGCCCCACTGAGCTTATAGAGAACTACAGATCCATCTCCATTCTCTGCCCACTGGCAAAAATATAGGAGTGCATCCTCTATAATCAACTTCATGACTACCTAGATTCATACCATCTCCTCTCCATGTATCAGCATGGGTTCAGGAAAAACTGCAGTGCCCTAACAGCACTGGTAAAAGTAATGGTGGACATATCCACTGCTTTGGATCAAGGTTAAGCCATGGGAGCTACCTTCATTAATCTAACAAAGGCTTTCAACCTGGTTAATCACAATCTTTTACTTTGAAAACTCCATTCACTGGGCTTTGATCATAGTGCACAGGCATGGCTCCATAACTACCTGTCTAACTGCTCCCAAAGGGTTAAATGGTCAGAGGCCCTCTCAGAGCTCAAACAGATCCAGTATGGTGTTCCGTAAGGTTCCATACTGAGGCTGCTATTATTCTCGCTCTTTATAAATGACCTGCCACTCAACTGTGGAGGAGCCACAGTTCATCTTTATGCGAATGATGACCATCATCTACTGCTCTTCCTCTAATCTGGAATGGATTAACTGGAATCTGGAAACTGGTTTCCATACCCGAGAGGGATGGTTCCTCAAAAACCACTTGATCCTAAACACAGAGAAGACCAAGAACATGCTGTTCCATAACTCTGAGGCAGCACCCCTCTCTCAGTACCCCCTCATGGTCCTATCACAGGATGGCAGCACCCTACAGCATGTAACCTTTTTTAACTATCTGTGGGTCACCCTTAATCCCTTACTCACCTACGAGAATCATGTTAATGTACTGACGAAAACACTCAATCAGTGGCTGGGTTTGCTATACCAAATTCATCCCCTCCTGACTAGGGCCTCATGTCAAAAAATCGCAATGGCCACTCTTCTCCCTCTACTTGACTATGGTGTCCCATTGCTCCTCCAGGCACGGGCCTCCATTTTCTCATGCATTAATTAACTTTACTTGAGGATAGGGTGCTTTGCACTTGGCTCCAACCTCCATCTACATCACTGCAACATTCTCTAACCCTTGAGCTGGGCTCCCCTAGAGAGGAAATTCCTGTACACTACCATGTGCCTCATGTTTAAACTGATGCATTGTTATACACCACCCTGTCTGGGCAACCTCATTGATCATAAATGTAATCTTTGCACATTATGATCTGTGGCCTTCCCCCTGCTGGTAGTACCCAACCCTCGGCTGGCTGGCGGCAGGCAGTCCTTTGCTTTTCCGGCAATGTCTGCCTGGAATGCACTCCTGCATGATATTCTGTCCTCCACCTCCCTCACACAATTCAATCACAATCTATCCCGATACCTTCTTGTCCCTCCATCCTGCATCTGTTTGAACTAATTTTCTTGCCTCAGTATAGACCCATCCTCTTCTATACTTTTTGCACTTTACCTTCGTCCTCTTGAATCAATCCAGGGAATGCTTTCAAATGTGAATCTGTTGCTATGCACTTACCTTTTGTTCTATTATTATGCTGTACCAAAGTTTCAGTGCCACTGTTCATTTGCACTGAACATGAATTTGTAATCTACAGTATTGAGATGTTGTTTATCCTGAACACCAGTACAATGTTACCAAGCACTTTACATGCATTTGTTCTCTCTTGTACTTAAGACATTGTGTAGTCTGCACACCTGTATAATGTTATGATTTATTGTCTTGTTTCTTGCCCAGGTCACCCCTGAAAAAGAGCTGTCTTGTCTCAGTGGGCCTACCCGGTTACCAAAATTCAAATAAATAAATAAATTATTTTGCACTCTTTGGCTTTGAACCCCAATATATTTAGCTTTTGTTAACCAGGTAAGTACACTAGACAAGACAATTGTCTATTTTCAGGTACGACCCGGGAGAGTACAGGAATTACAGACGTAGATACATAGGACGACATGGTACAGATTAAGAACAGCTTACAAGTCATGAGAGGGCAACATAATACAGATTAAGACATTTTACAAGCCATCATGTGGCATAGTTTTGTTCAGTACGTACGCAGCAGAATAAGACATGTTGCCACTAAGAGCAGCTCAGAAGGCACAGTTGCAATGCAACAGCTACAGCACTATATACAGCATACGCCCCTTTTGTCCAGAAAATATGTCCTGGGGAGAGGAGCTCAATGTTAGATCATGGGGGTTTCAGGCACCCACAGGCTGAAGCGAGTTTGAGGTGGTTCCATAGGGAGGGTTATCATGCTCTTGACCCCTTCTTGAGTTTACAAGATCCATGCCTGTTTTCCCCATCCTCTCCTGAGTGTCCATCCAAAAAAAGGCATACCTTCCCTTACAGTTCTTCTGCAATGCCACTTATGAAGACACTGAAGAGGACTGGTCCCAGTACTGAGCCCTGCAGCACCCTGCTGGTAATTCTCCCATCATTAGAATGACCATAGAATTGGGTCCAAGACAGATTCCTTGGGTACGACACTCGCCACATTCTTAACTCCAGAGAACTTGACATTGAGTACCACCTCTGTGTCCTTCCTGGCAGCCAGTTCCCAGTCCGTGTAGTAGATCCCTTTTTTTAACCCCAGAAGACCCAGTTTCTTTACCAGTCTCCCATGTGGCACTGAGTCAAATGCCTTACTAAAATTCAAATAAAGGATAGCCACTGCCTAATCCATTTCAATCAATTGTGTTACTGAGTTGAAAAAGTCTGTCAAAGTAGTCTGGCACGATCGATCCCTTGGGAACCCATGCTGATTCTTATCCATCATCCCTGTTTCCACATGGAATTCAAAAATTGAACAACAATTCAACAACTCAACTTGGAATTCAAATTCTCCTGCTCTCCCTCCAGAGAAATGTACTGCTGGCCAATCTGCCTTCTCATTCTGTTTCCCTAAACTACGAAGGCCTCTTCCCCCTTTTCATCTGCTCTTCTCCTTCCATTCCTGGTCTGAAATCTCTTTTCTGTAGGTTCTCTATTTGCTCCGGCAGTTGCTTCTAATATTGGGGTGGATTTTTTTTCACCTGCCTTCCACTAACACTGACACCAGCACTGCCCTCCCTTAGCTTCAGTCACTTCTCTGTTTCTTATTTTGCTGCATACTGATTAATGTTCTTTTGCACAGTCCACAATTTACTGTATGGTAATTTATTCTTTAACTGTTCTTAAATTGTATATTTTGATTTATTATTTCCATTGTATTGTATTATTTTATACATTGTTCTTTGTACTTCTCTTCTCTTCTCTTCTCTTCTCTTCTCTTCTCTTCTCTTCTCTTCTCTTCTCTCTCTCTCTCTCTCCTCACTCCCCAGGGCACATCTAGAAATGAGGTGTTACAGCTCAGTATGACTTTCTTGGTGAAACTTTTGAACTAACTGACTGATTAAATCAGCTCCTTTATTTTTGTTTCCAGCAAAGTGAAGGTCAGACTCACTGGCCTATAATTCTCTGGACCCTTCCTATCTCCACATCCTACAGTCCATGGCCACCACGCCTGTTGCTGGAGACTCATTAAATAAATCCATTAGTGGTACTGTTGGACATATTCTGTCTCCCTACACACCCTGGAGTAAATCCCATCTAGCCCAATAGGGTTTACGACCTTATGATTTTTATAATTCTATGAGCACTGTATTCATCACATATTTCCAATTTTTGATCATCAGTTTTTTCAGACTTGATCATGCCTGGGCTGCTCCATGGCCCAATGGGAAACACACTGTTCTTACACACTGGTTACCGGAGTTCAGGAGTGGACTCAGGAGCAATCTAGGTGGTCGGGGGGGGGGGCTGGGGAGGTGCTGTTGTGCAGCAGTGCTCCCAGCTGGGGAGGGCAAGATTAAAGGTTCCACAGCACTTGTGACTCCTGCCTGGGCCAGGAAACTTGTTTCCTTTGCAGGGACACGCCACATGCTGGAATTTCCAGTTGGGGCACTGCCTTGTGCTATGGGGTGTTGGGCAGGATTAAGGGAGAAAACAGAAAAAAATCTATATGCATTTGCTATATACAATTTCACCTGTACTCTCAGATCCCACCCCATGTGGACCTCTCCTCGGGTGACAGTGAGGGGAGTGGTGTATGAGATGGGGAGGCCAGAGGAATGCCTAATGCAGGTGCAAGGTGGTGGTTGGGGGCCACAAATCTGAATTAAAAACAAAATTTGACATTACTATCAGGCATTGGATCTGAAACCTCCACTGTAGGCACTAAAGTACTCATTTATAAAATGTGCTTTTCCCACATCATCATTTTTTACTCTCTCAGAATTCTTTATTTTCCAAATAATACCATATTTGACCTGCCACTTTTCTCTTCCCTGAAATATGTTATAATTTTTCCCTAACGTCCTTCATAACCTTTACATCAGTGTTTGCTATTGCGCTTCTAATGACTTGTTTACAGTTTTCTAATTGTTCTTTAGATTTCCCTGCTGGACTCTGATTGATCGTAATTCCTAAAAGCAATCTTTTTCTTCTTGATCATTTCCTTCACCTCTATATCACACCAAATTGGCTTTCTAGGCTTGTTTGTGCTACTCACATACCAAATGCACTCCTGGGAAGTCTCCCATATTGCACATTTTATTGCTGCTCATCTGTCTTCTACTCCCTTTATTTCAACCATGTCCTTTAATTTATCAATCATTATTTTTCCTGTTCTAGTTAAATCCATTTTTTTAAAGATAATAACCATGATAATGAAATTAAAATGTTGAGTCTCCAGCACAGTACTACATTATATATAATTATGTTCACTTTGAGCTTGAGTATCTACAACCTTACTTGTCCTTACTGTCCATGAATAGATACTGTTCGAAATGTTTTTTTCTGTCTTGTCTCTCACTGGTTTAAAACACAGTCCTGTGGAGCCTCAGTAAACATTTGACTTCTGAAGTTCCCGGCCTCTGGTACTTCTTAAGACCATATCTGGAAAATTGAAATCTCCCATGAGAATAAAACTGCCTTGTTGTTTGTATCTATAATTTGCTTTGCCATTACTTTGCCTATATCTGCTAATTGACTTTGAGGCCTATATATCACTCCTAATCTTATTTGTTTACCCCCCCCGGACAGCAGTAGTTATAGTGTCTCTGCACCCTCCTCCATATACATGGATTTCTTTACCGCAACCTGTTATGTATTATTTGAATATACTGCTACCCCATCTGTCCTAAATAAAGCATAACCCAGGACCTGAATATCCCAAATTGGCATGGGGTCATAATGCTGATGTAAAAGTAGCACTATCAAAAAGCATGTAGCCAAAAACACCATGACACTCATGTCACTCAGGAAAAACACAGAGTGCTAGACACACAACAAAAAGCACTCCGGAGCTCAGAAGGCATTGAAAATGTTATGATGGTGGGGCTTCACCCCCACACCCCCCACTTGGGGGGTGTTGCCCCCTGTATCCCCTCATAACTTAAATATATATCCTCAAGAGACTGAAAAGAGCTACTTGTATAGCACTGTAGTACCCATGCTATAATTCCCCAGTACCTCTTTTCAGTCACACTATTTTCACAGTGCGAGTTTTTACCGTGCTATAATCCCAACAACTTTATGACTGGATACCTCCCAACTCTTATTTTGGGTTGCCCATGTTTCCACAACTGCCACTATATCTAAACCTTTGTCAATCATAATTGCTTGCAACTCATCCGTTTTATGTCCTAAACTCTTTGCATTCATACGTAGCATTTTCTACTTATCCTTCTTAATTATTCTACTCCCCACATATTTGTTTGATAGTTCATTTTCCTCTTTACTGCTCCCACACTGAGCCTTTTATTATGTAATAAGTATTTTGGAGGAAAGACAATTTTGCTCTTGAGTGTGTGCGTGTAACTGCCAAGTAGCAGTACTCTGCCTCACACCTAGTTTTAAATATCTACTAACTGCCACATCTACAGTATCATCTGCCATAATGTGCAGGTACCCTCGCTGGTCTGATGTAGACCATCCTATTTAAGTAGATTTCAAAACTAGCAAGCTCTAACCTTTGCATTGCTCAAAAATATCATTCACATTTCTACTGAGGGATGCTATTGGTTTGTAGTATGTAACAAACAAGCAGGATCCAGTGCACCACCCCCCCCCACACACACAACATGGCAAATCTGAGAAATTAAACATATTAACTGCCTGAATTGGCTTTTCTTACTTTAAGCTCAATGAAAAAGGGGGAGGGGTCCTCTTAGTAATCAGATTGGATTTCCAATGTGAGCAAGCCAAACCACCAATCATCAAGGAGGGACCTCAAGGTTTGGTCCATAACTCACCAACTTTGAAATGCCTGCAGTGACTTTTCTTAAATGACATGCATTGCCTAATTGCCTCCTTTATAATAAAGTGCATCCACCCAGGAAATTTCACAGGTGATCAAAGGCAGCATGCTTCTCCTTTTAGCATACTCCCTTTGATCACCTGTGAAATTTCCCTGGGGTCCCACCTTGATGATTGGTGGTTTGGCTTGTTCACACTGGAATTCCAATCTGATAACTAAGAGGTCCCCCCCCCTTCATGAAGTTTAAAGTAAGAAAAGCCAATCCAGGCAATTAATATGTTTCATTTCTCATATCTGCCATGTTGTGGATCTGTGTGTGCACTGGATCCTGTTTGTTCATCCTATTTCAGTAGTCTGCCTTCATCCCAGAAAGAGCACAGTCGCCTGCCATTTAGACAAGTATTCAAATCTCAGATTTTCTCCTGTCTACACCGTCCTTTACTTGGCACCAATAGAAATTAAAAAAAGTTGCTTTGGCTTCTCAGAAGGAACTAGAAGGGAAGGGATCAGATTTGTTACAGTACAGTAGCTTCATGCTGTTTTTACATTGTTTCTTGTGGCTTTTACTTGGTAGAAGGTTATTTCTTTTCTTTCTTACTACTTCTAAGGGGCTAGCAGGGTATTGTTTTGGGGCAGTTTGAATTTTGAAAACTGTTTTGGTGGCTATAAGTGGGCTCATTTGTTTGATGTTACGCTGTGTAGCAGGCTGCATTTGTAGAGGCCTATTTCTTCTGATTTAAAACCTATTTGGTGTGATTTATCTGGTGCTGTTTCTTTGAATCAGAGATCTATATATTCTAGTTTCAAGCCTATTCTGATGTGTTGTTGGTGAAGCTGTTTGAATTGGAGACCTGTTTCTTTTGGTAGCAAACCTATTTTGGGGGCTTTGAGTAGAATTGTGATTCATTTTTGCTGGCTTCACTAGCTGCAAAGATTAGTGCATAGTGGGGGAAGGGTGCTAATGGTCTGGCCAGGTCTCACTGAGCTAGGGAGGCAGAGCTGAATCAGGTGTTGTGTCAGTTGCTTTGGCTTCTCAGAAGGAACTAGAAGGGAAAGAATCAGATTTGTTACAGTACAGTAGCTTCTTGTTGTTTTTACATTGTTTCTTGTGGATTTTACTTGGTAGAAGGTTATTTCTTTTCTTTCTTAGTACTTCTAAGGTGCTAGCAGGGTATTAGTTTGGGGCGGTTTGAATTTTGAAAACTATTTTGGTGGCTATAAGTGGGCTCATTTGTTTGATGTTCCGCTGTGTAGCAGGCTGCATTTGTAGAAGCCTATTTCTTCTGATTTAAAACCTATTTGGTGTGATTTAACTGGGGCTGTTTCTTTGAATCAGAGACCTATATCTTCTAATTTCAAGCCTATTTTGATGTGCTGTTGGTGAAGCTGTTTGAATTGGAGACCTGATTCTTTTGGTAGTAAACCTATTTTGGGGGCTTTGAGTAGAATTGTGATTAATTTTTGCTGGCTTCACTAGCTGCAAAGGTTAGTGTATAGTGGGGGAAGGGTGCTAATGGTCTGACCAGGGGCCTCAGCTACCTGTTTGTTTCTGGAAGACTTGGGCCAGTCCCACCCGCCCCAGTCCATGATTTCCTTTATACCAGGGGTTCTGACATCACTTCCTCAAATGGGCAAAGGATATGCACCTGTCATAGACGAAGCAGACATCCAGGAAAGGAACAGCAGTGAGTGAAGAGGTAACTGCTATCTCAGTGGAAGGGAAGTAACCGCAATTCTAGGAGCTTTCATTGTTACTTCTTTGCATTGCTATTGCACTGTGGAAAGGAGGAGTAGGAGTTTGAAGAAGGTTGTGCAATAGCTTCTTCAAGTCTCTTTTTGAGTTTGGATAGGAAGGTTAGGAATATAAAAAGCAGTTGCTCAATCTGTCTAAATGTGTACAACAAAGGAGGTAAGGGAAATTAAGAAAATAATGTTTTGCACTGATAGAAGGGTGAGAGGGGAGACTTGGGGGAGTGTTTGGTATCCTGCATCTGGAAGGGTGGGGGTCGCTGGTGGGCAATGACAGCAATGGGTAGGGTGGTAGGCTGCAACAATTGTGGTGCACCAATCTTTCTAAAAATTGCCTGGAGTGTGGGGGGATGATTAGTGTGCAACCATATAGAGACACTCAGAAAGGAGATTGAGGGTCTGCAGGAGGAACTAAGACAGGCAAGGCAGACTGGGGGTGGGTTTAGCCCAATGCTAGATGGAGGAAGAACAGGAGATGAGGGAGGGCAATTTAAGCCAACAGTGGTGAGAAGAGGGTCAGAAGAAGGGAAGCAGGGACAAGGGGCCCAGGCCAGGGAGAATGATTGCCAGGGAAACCAGGTCAGGAGACAAAAGACAAATGGAAGGAGGGGATAGGGACTTGTGAGGGGAGGCGAAGAAGTGGCAAAAGTCATGGAGTGGAAAGGAGAGAACAGGTTACTATGAAGAGAGAGGGAGCGGCATTTGTGAAGGGTCTTCAGAAAATAGTTTTGCACTGCTAGAGAGGAAGAAGGTGGAGGAGGGAAATTATGAAATTAGAGGAGTAACTGATAAATGCCTGGACCAAACCAGAGTGGGGGAAGTTCTGCTGGGAGAATTGCAACAGGGGCAAAAGGGGGAAATAATGTGCAGGAGGAAGAAGAGGAGCTGGAAATGAGAGAGGGAGAAGAATGGAAGCAAGCAGGGAGTAAGAGTGGTGGAATCTTAGTGCTGGGGGACTCAATACTAAGAGAAGTCAGGTGGGGTAGCAAAGGGGAGAGGCATAGTTGCATTTGGGTGGAGGCCATGCCAGGAAAGACAGCGGAAAGGGTGGGACAATCTGTTCTGAAATATGCTAGAAGGGGTAGGGACAAGCCTCATTTAATTATACATCTTGGGACGAATGACCTGGCTGACATGACAGTAGATATAGTCCAGAGGAGGTTTGAGGAACTAGGACAATTATGTGAGGGGGCAGGAAGATCAGTAACTTTTTTGAAGTTACTTCCAGTGCCCAAGGCAAGCACAACAAGAAAGCTGAGAACAGAGGAATTTAACGGATGGCTAAGAACCTGGTGCTGTGCTAAAGGGTATGTGCTGTTGGATAGGGTGGGGAGGGACCTGGGAGGACAGTAGTCTCTATGCCAAGGACAGACTACACTTGAGTAAGGAGGGAAATAAAGTGTTGAAACAGAGGATGGAGTACATAGAGGAAGTAGGGAATTTAAACTAGGAGCGGGGTGTGGCAATTGGGCAAGAGACATGCAGAGACCACAGGTTGGGAAACCATATGAGCTTACCCCCCATAACAGTGACAAAGGACAAACGGCAAGTACTATTGGTGATGTTAGTAAATGAGGGCAGGATGGGGGGGAGGGTGGAAGGTGGTTACCCTTAATACTAGGAGCCTTGGGAGGAAAACTGCACAGTTACAGGTGCTCATGGCAGAGGGAGAGGTGGACATTGCAGCCATCACAGAAACATGGGCCACCCAATACAATGACTGGGACCTGTCTGTACCAGGGTACACGTTATTTCGTAGGGACAGGGTGATTGGGAAGGGGGTGTGGCACTATATGTGTGAAGGAAGGACTGAAGTGTGTAAGGGAGGAAGGGGAGGAGGGTAGTACGGAGTCAATTTGGATGCAAATCCAGGATTCCAAGAATAGGATTCTTAGAATGGGAGTGGTGTACAGGCCGCCATCTCAGATGGAGGAGTTAGATAGGGAACTAGCGGGACAGATCAGGAGGAACTGCGAGAAGGGTAGTGTGGTGATTGTGGGGGACTTCAACATGACAGGAGTGGACTGGAGTACCCCAACAACCAGGAACAGAAGGGAACAGGTACTGCTGGATGCCTTCCAGGACAGCTTCCTGCTGCAAGTGGTCAGTGAACCAACCAAGTTAGGGAATACCCTTGACCTTGTGCTGGCAAATGGGGACGTTGTGAGAGAACTTACAGTGGAGGAACTGCTGTCAGGGAGTGACCAGCACTCAGTACGGCTCACATTGGATATGGGCAAGGAAGGAGTGGAATCTTGCACAAGAGTACTTGACTTCAGAAGGGCCAACTTTGGGAGGATGGGGGAAGTGGTGAAAGGGTACCTGGCCAGAATTCAATCTAGTATGGACACTAACCAGAGGTGGGAGCTCATAAAGCTGGGGATAGTGGCGGCAACCAAAATCTGCTGCAAGGCCCAGAGCAAGAAGGCTAGGGCTAAGAAAACTGAGCTGGTTGAGCAAGGAGGTCATGGAAAAGGTAAGAAGGAAAACAGCTGTCTTTAGGGAGTGCAAGAAAACAGGGCGAGGGGAGGACAGGGAGGAGTACTTGAAGGAATCGAAGGAGGTGACAAGAGCAGTAAGGGGAGCCAAGGCATCTACGGAACTCAGGCTGGCACAAGGCATTAAGAAGAGGGAGAAGGACTTATTTAGGTACATCAGGGAGAAAAGGAGCTGCAAGGACCACATAGTAAGAATTAGGAAGGAGGAGGGGTTGGGTGGAAGCAGGGTGCGATAAGGCAGAAGCACTAAATGAGTACTTCTGCTCAGTATTTACTAAACAGAAGAGGGGGTGACACCCAAGGGGGGGAGAAATGGTAGAAACAGGGGGGAGGGGGTGACAGAAGGGGGAAATCATGGAGGGCAGAGTTCGGGAGGGTTTGAAGGCGCTGAGGGTAGATAAGGCACCAGGCCCAGATGGCATCCACCCCAGGGTACTAAAGGAGCTAGCAGGGGTCCTTGCAGAACCTTTGGCAGACCTATTTAATGCCTCACAACATTCAGGGTGTGTGTCTCAGGACTGGAGGATGGCTCATGTGGTGCCCCTCTACAAGAGTGGCCCCAAGGATGAACCGGGAAACTACAGACCAGTGAGCCTTACATCCATCGTGGGTAAGCTAATGGAGACTATCCTGAAGGAGAGGTTGATGGCCCTCCTAGAGGCCAAAGGACTACAGGACAGCAGACAGCATGGCTTCATACAGGGCAGATCCTGCCAAACCAACCTGGTGGAGTTCTATGACTGGGTAACTAGGCAACTGGACAGGGGCCATGCAGTGGATGTCCTGTATCTGGACTTCAGTAAGGCATTCAACTCGGTGCCGCATGGAAGGCTGGGAAGTAAGTTAGTAGGCACAGGGGCAGGTGCAAAGCTGGTGAGATGGGTAGGGAACTAGCTTCAGGAAAGGCAACGGAGGGTGGTGGTGGGTGGGGAGCTCTCACAACCAAGGGTAGTGACGAGCGGTGTTCCATAGGGCTCGGTGTTGGGACCAGTGTTGTTTGAGATATTCACTACAGGCATATCATTGGACATCAAGAGCAAGATCAGTCTGTTTGCTGATGATACCAAGGTAGGAACAGTGGTGGATCACCTAGGGGAATAGCAGGGGTTGCAAGATGATATGGCAAAGCCTGAAACCTGGTCAGACACCTGGCAACTGGGGTTTAATGCCAAAAAGTGCAAGGTGCTGCATTTTGGGATGAAGAACCCAAGGAGGAGTTACCAGCTTGGGGGAGTGCAGCTAGCCCAGACAGAGGAGGAGAAGGATCTCGGGGTGCTCATTACAGGGTCAATGAACAACTCGGCACAATGTAGGAAGGCAGCTGCAAAGGCCAACAAAATGCTGGGTTGTATTGCAAGGGGTATATCCTCGAGGAGGGAGGAGGCGACTCTGCCACTGTATAGGTCATTAGTTAGACTGCACCTGGAGTACTGCATGCAGTACTGATGCCCGTATCTGAAGAGGGACTTTAAGTTACTGGAGGGGGTACAGCGCAGGGTGACAAAGATGATCAAGGGGCTGGGGGACTTATCATATGAGAGGAGGCTGAGGGAGTTGAACATGCACTCACTGGAGGAGAGGAGGGATGGGGGAACATGATTGAAACCTTAAAGTACATGAAAGGAATAAACAAGACAGGTACAGAGGGGCTGTTCAAAGTAAAGGAGGGGAGGGACACCAGGGGCCATGATATGAGACTGGAGGGAGGAAGGTTCAGGAGGGAAATGAGGACTCACTTTTTTACAGAGAGGGTGGTGGCTGGGTGGAATGCATTACCTACAGAAGTGGTATCCAGTAGAACAGCAGACTGGTTCAAAAGGGGATGGGACAGGACAAGGGGGAGGGTCAATGAAGGGGAAGGGTGGAAGGAAGGGGCAGCTGCAGAATAAGGGGTGCTAGCTGCACATTTGAGCAGACTTGATAGACCTCAAGGCCTTTATCTGCTGACAAATTTCGTATGTTCGTATCTTGCTACAGATCTCATTTTGCTACCTAGCCACATACATTGTCCTTAACCCAGTTTACTCCATGGATATTACTGTCCATACTTTCTTGCAGCTGAAGCCTGGGGGTGAGGAAGGGTGGGGTAGGTGGTGGTTATGCATTTTGCTTATATCTCTTCACCACGGGAGCTAGTTTTCCTCCTGCACTACTCCAACCCCTGTGTGACCTGTGGGTGTTCAGGGAATTGATTCCTATCAGACGTGACTGCATTGCTGCTCCATGAATGATCAGCAGGGGATGTCTATGGGCGATACCTTTTACGAAAAGGCTGAGCATGCTACCTATGTGACACCTGTAACCTCTGCCTGCCCATAGGACAAGAGTCCATTCAGGAATGAGTCCCCCCCCACATTGCAGTACAAAATGCTGCTACCGCACTGCATCCTGGCCAGATGCAACCTTAAGTTCTGTCAGCATAAAACTTTTTCATTCATGTGTGCCAGAAGCCTGAATAATTCAAAATCAACCAGGTTCGAATTTCACATTTACTTTCCCACCTTCTATTGCCCCCCCCCAAAAAAATATTGTATTCAATAACACCCTAGGGTCAAAAGCTACAGGATAAAATAATAAATGCCCTATCTTAAATCCAGCTAATGGGCAAGGAGAAGTTTTTTCCTGAGGTAGCTTTGGTGGCAGTAAACCGGATTTCTCTGGTTCCCCTGACAGCATCTTTATAATTAGGTTGTGTAGCCACCATGCAGCTACAGGCCCTGGACCAAGAAAAGATTCCATGGGGCATTGGAAGTGCAGGGCCCTGTGGCACTAGGGGTGCAGATGCATAGGGACCTGTAGGCCCTGCACCAAGGGAAGAATCCATGGGGCTAAGGACACGCCAGGCCTTGTGGAACTCGGGGTGCAGACACACAGGGAACTCTGGTCCCTCATGAGTTACAGTCCTGCTTCCTCACACTTGAAGATAAATTATATATTTTGAATATATATTTATATCTCTAGAATCTATAGGGAAGGGGAAGAACAAGACATATAGTGACCCTTATATTATTAAGATTAGAGTGGTGGCATTAACAAGCATAGTGCATGCAGAAAGTAGTGATATATTCAGAGGGTTTTGTACATACTAACAGGCTACCAAAGCAGTGATAATTAATGCTTACAAAACCCTGCTTTTAGCAATGTGCACATTGGAGCATGACCCCTGCCCCCCTGGCAGAACTGGTGCAGGTGACACCTGCTTCCAACTTCCACATCCCTGTTGGTACAGAGCTATATGGAAGATCCTGACCCTGGTAGTCTAGCAGATACCCCTCCTTTACTCAATCCCTGTCAGTACTGTGAAACTGCACTAAAGCCCTTGCCTGGCAGTTTAGTGGATCACCTCCCTCAGCTGTACCCTGTCGATATTGTGGATCTGTACTGAAGCCCTTCCCCGGTAGCCTAGTGAATCCCTCTTTGCTCACCTGATCTCTTTCGGTGTTGTGGAACTGTGCTAAAGCCCTTCCCTGGTAGTCCTGTGGACCACACTTCCTCACCCAATCTAATATTCTGGAAATATACCAAAGCTCATCCCAGGCAGCCTAGTGTTACCCCAACCCAATCCGTGACAAAGTCCCCCCTCCCTGGCCCACCCACTAGATCCTTGTTAGTTGGCAGACAAGGCACAGAATGGATCCCTGCTTCAACAGGGTCCAAGCTGAGTATTGAAGGAGTTGCTTTCCTTGGACATGTCCACTAGGCTAAAAGCCTAATAGTAAGAAAGAAAAATATACAGGAAGAATTTTGCATTGAGCAGAAGCATGAAAAGAACCATTGGTTCAGTAACTGTATGGCCCTGAAATAGAGACGTTCTCTCGAAACATTGGCTCCACATACAGTACTGGTACCAACACAAGTTTAATAAGTGTATAAAAATATGTCTTGGTGGATGAGTCCTTTTTCTACAGGAACTGATAGTAACAAACCACTAGACACTAGGGCAGGAACTGCTGGGACTGATTTCAAGATGGTGACTAGTGTGGGTCTGCCAGAAGCAGCAGCATTATAGAAGATTTTATTTGCCATTGTTTTTAGTTAATTCAGCAATTTCTTTTAGATATTTTAGCCAGGGTACTTTTAATGAGAAAGATTAGTAAGGTATCTGCGCTTTTGGGGCTTTTAGGGTGTAGAGGAAGTGTAAAATCGTATCTTGCCAGAGTGCATGTTTGATTTTTATTAGAGTAATATTTGGATGCCACATTGCTAGCATTTCAGTATTGCTAGTGGTTTTTTTTTCACTATTTGCTCATTTTTGTGGAGTCGTGTGATTATTTAACCTACTATGACCATTGCATGCTGTTTCTTTATTTGACTCTTTCTCTGCACAAAACCTCAACCGCTTAATCTTGGGAAGTGCCCAAGAAGTTCCTTCGAGTGGCAGATGAGGATTGAGGGCCGAGGACCATAGTGAATCCTGGCAACTTGGTGAACTGTGAGGTGATGAGTCTGCCTGTCTTTCAGTGATACTGCATCTTTGCCTGTGTTGAACGGACAGCATTTGAAATTGGCTGGTGACTTTTTCAGGAGTCCTGCTGTTCAACTGGAGAGCGGTGGTCCAGCCTGGGTTTTTCTGAGGGAGGCAGCGGGGATGCTCACCGAAGGTTGTAGGGCTCCTGTCTGCCTTGGAGGGTCATCCGGGGGCACACATTGGAGGACAACTGCTTCCATGGGGTACTGGCCCTTGGATTACCTGGGTTGGAGTTTCGTCTCCCTGGGATGTTACTTGGGGCTCTGGCTTTTGGTAGAAGTCCTTTTGAGAACACTGTTAGAACCGCGGGACCATTTGCTATCTTGGACTTGGGCTGCAGTTGCAGCTCCTGTCCGCATTCACCCCCTCACCCTTTGCCTTCTGTTCCCCCAGTTTGACGGAATCTTGAGAGAGCTGAGGCCAGTGGGATGAAGGATGGAACGGCGCTGGCAGACATCGAGCCTCAATGCCGACAGACTTAGACTGATGGCCCATTATATGGACTATCAATCAGCCATTTTCCGTAAGAAGGCAGAGTTGCTGTCCAGGGAGATTGCCCGCTGCACAGAATTGACCAGCTCATCTCTTCCAAACTGTTGACAGACTGTGCAATCCAGCCTGTCTGCAGTCTCAGAGAGCACTGTCACAGGATAAATGTGATGAGTTTGCTTGGTTCTTTGCAGATAAGGTTGCTGACATCAGGTCTGAGATCTGCTCAGTTCATTCCAATGGGTACAGCGGTGGTCGGTGGGAGGTTGCAGACCATCAATTTGTCTGGTCCGACTTTGACCAGTTGGCAATTGTGGATATTGTAAGGATCATCCAGAGTATACTGCCGACTTGCTGTAGTTTGGATCCGGGCCCAACTCGCCTCCTTGTGGGGTGCGTTGATATTATTGGGCTGGTCCTAGTTGAGATAGTCTGATGTTCATTAGAGACAGATGTTTTCTGACACCCTAAAGGAGATTGTGGTGACACCCCTCCTTAAGAAATCTTCTCTCAACCCAGACTGTCTTACTAATTACAGACCTGTCTCTAACCTTCCCTTTGTGGGTAAGGTTGTTGAGAAGGTGGTTACGCTGCAGCTGGAGGATCAACTTACCATCCATGATGTTTACGATTCTCTCCAGTCTGGATTTTGGAAGAAGCATAGTACTGAAACAGCCCTAGTTTGTTTACTCATTGATCTCCTGAGAGTGAGATATTGGAAGAACAATTCCATCTTGGTTCTCCTTGATCTCTCTGCATCATTTTACACCATGGACCATGGTGTGTTATTGGAGCACCTGCGGCTGATCAGTGGACTGTCTGGTACAGTCCTCAGATGGTTTCATTCTTTCCTCACTGGCAGGTTGCAGAGAGTGGTGTTGGGGATTTATTCCTCGGACCCTGTCTCCCTGTCTTGTGGGGTGTCACAGGGCTCCGTCCTATAACCCATGTTTTTCTCGGTGTATATGCTGCCATTGGGATGCATTGTAAGATAGTATGGTCTGAGTTTTCACTGCTGTGCAGATGATACTCAGCTATACATGTCTTTTGTGCTTGATCAGGTTGGAACTATCTCAGTTTTTAACACCTGTCTTGCTGAGATCCAGGACTGGATGAGTGCCAACTGGCTGAGGTTAAACTCTGACAAGACCGAGGTGTTGGTTGTGGACCCGGGTCATTGGGTAGAGGGGCCTTCAGCTGGGTGTCTGCCCGGCTTTTGCTCTGTGGCAGCCAGCTGGTGACCTCCGATCGGGTGTGAAATCTGGGCATTATTTTTGATGAGGGGCTGATGCTAAGATCTCAGGTGTCATACATCATCAAGACCTCATTTCACTATTTGAGGAATATTGCCCGGATTAAGCACCTTGTTCCTCCTGACGACCTGCCAACGTTGGTCCATGCCTTTGTGACCTCCCACCTTGACTACTGCAACATCCTGTTCCTAGGGCTACCAGCGGTGGATATCCGCCACCTGCAGCTGGTGCAGAATGCAGTTGCCGGGCTGTTGACAGGTTTAACTTGATCATGTCATGTCACACCTGTGCTCTGTGGCTTGCACTGGCTGCCTATTTAGCGGTGGATCACCTTCAAGGTCAGTTTGCTGACCTATAAGGCCCTACACAGACAGGGATCATGTTATCTGCAAGTTCTTCTTTGCCACTACCACCCCCCCACCCACTCTGCTCCACCAACAAGGGATTGCTAGAGGTTCCCAGGGTTTGCTTGAAGACCTCGGGTGCCCGGGCATTTGTATTTGTGACCCCTACCCAGTAGAACTCTGCATTGTTGGATAAGAGAGTGCCTGACCATGCAGAGTTTTAAATCTGCATTGAAGATGCACCTTTTTAATCTTGCCTTTCCTGAGTACTGATTAATCATTAGATGGTGTAGACGTGTATTTTAATATTTATTGATATTTTAATTCAGATCTTGTAATCAATGTACAAGCGCTTTGATCTTTTTGTGAATTGTGCTTTTTTATAAATAAAGTGTTGCTTGATTGATTGATAGACTAAGGGGCAGGGTGACTCAGTTAGTAGCACATCAGCCTCTGGGCCAGAAGGTTGTGGGTTCTAGTCCCACACCAGGATTGGGCTCATTCCTAAAAAACACTGGCACTCAAGTGCAGTATTAGGGGGGTGCTGTACTGTCGGGGTATGTGGTCCTTCAGATCAGACTTTAAACCCAGGTCCCTTCTATCCATCCTGGTGCTGTCCTGGTGGGTATCCAGGTAGAAGGAAAAGAATCCAAGGCACTTTTTGGAAAGAGTAGGGGAAGTTTTATTTGGGAAAATCAAACATCAAGACAAATTACACAAGTGAATTAAATGGAACAATTGACTACAAAAAAAGGGAAAGAAAAAATAGTATGTCATGAATACAACATGAACAAATGAAATGCAGCTTACTTCAGCACTAGGGAGAGAATTAAGAGCATAAACTAATGAAAACTTCAGGTAACAGACTCATCTGACTCCGTTATCCATATCATGTTTCTTCACATTTTAAGCAAACAGGATTGAGAGTACTTTTTGGATTCTATAAAATACAAATTTCGCATTTCTTTGGTAATCTTATGAATGAATTCTATATGTGAAAGATGTTTTTGTTGCAAAGTAAGCATACTCCTAGAGTGTCAAATAAACTGCTTAATCGCAGTAAATAAAACGTGTGGTGTACTAATGCCCCATCTCTTCCATGTCCAGGGATATTGACCATAAAAGAGCATCTCAAATGTGGTTGTAGAAAAACAGGATTCTGACCAGTAATCCACTAATGACTGCCAAAAGCCTTGTATATATGAACATGTGTAAAATAAGTGGTCAGCTGTCTCCAACTGTTGGTGACAGAAAGCTCTATTACAATTCCTTTTTTCCAGCTGTTTGTGCTTCTGATTGCTATTAACATTTAGTTTGTCATGGCATGAAAGCCAATGTATATCCCACATTTTAGGTGGAATACGAGGACAGGTTAGGAGATCTGTTAACTGGTCTCGAAATTGTATGGGGCAGGATACAAAGGTACACTATTCTGTATAATGATGTTTTATGACATAATTATATAATTCCTTTCTGTGTATGGTCAGAATCTGAGTACTAGTTATTTTCCACATTCTTAGTTTGCAAAAGCTTTCTTGAACATAGGAAGGGGTCAAAACAGATGAAGACAGGTTACTTCAGGTGCCCGTATTCCATTTGCCAAACCAGGATTGGCAGGAGAGAAACCATAGGTTACACCAGTGTTTACCTGTATGAAAAAGTAAAGGTTTAAAATTTGCATAAAAAGGGACATAATTGAAGAAAACTATGGATTAACCATATTTAACCCTCCCTTCTGCATTGGTAGGTACAAGATATTTGCCCCAATTCCTGGAAAACAAAATGCAATAGAGTGTTGCCTCTAGAAACTTTTTTTTGGGGGGGGGGCATAAATAAAGAAATAAAGGGATTAAAAAGGTTTAATAAGTACCAGTCTTTTCTTTTTCCCATTTGCCACCTATTCCACTGACCCACTAAAATCTTGCCTTGGAATAATCTGGGTTCCTAGTTTAATTTGTCCATATTTGCATCACCAAAAGTAATTCCCAGAATTTTGATTAGCGAAGCTGATATCTGTATGCCAGCTATATGGGAACTGGTAGGTGTTTGTTTCCCTATAGGGTATACTTTACTTTTAGTTAGGTTCAAAGAAGCCCCAGATACTGTACCATACTTCTGGTATATACATAGTGCCTCTTCTGCTGAGGGTGGGGTTGCTGTCATAATGAAAAAAATCATATGCATATGCCAGTGTTGTGAAGGGCAGAAGGCCTTCAGTCATCTGTAAGGGGCATATAACTGAAGAATGATTCAAAGCTCTTAGAAGAGGATCAATGCTAGAAACATATAGAGGGGGGCTTAGGGTGCAGCCTTGTCTAACCCACCGTTGTACAGGAATAAGGGGCCCTGTCCACCCATTAACTAGGGAATGGACTGCAGCTGTTTTATATAAACATTTAGTCCAATTGATGAAGCTTAGTGGGATTCCATACTGCTCTATGGTATACTATATAAAGCCATGATCTATTGAGTCAAATGCCTTGGATTGGTTGAGAGACAGCACATAACTCTTAGGTTGGTCTGAGATACTGCTCTTGAAGATCTCTCTAAGGAGAATAAGGTGGTGTGTTATAGTGTAGCCTGGGATAGAGCACGCTTGTGCCCTAGAGATTACCGTTTGTGCATTAGGTAAAAGTCTGGTGTTTAAAATTTTTGTGATGATTTTAAACTCAGTGTTTAGGAGACTTATAAGTCTCCAATTTTTTATATTTTTCTTGTCCCCGATTTATGTAGCTAAATTAGAAGACCCTCAGACGTGCTAAGAGGCATGATCTGGGTTTTTGAAACTGCTGTGAACACTTGTGCTAATTCATCTGCTAGCTCTGTACTTAATAGTTTACAAAGTTCATTCATCAGCCCATCAATTCCTGGGGCTTTGTTCGTGGGCAGGGAAGTAATAGCTATCTTAATTTCTGCCACAGTAATGTTTGAGGTAAGGTTTGCCAGTAAATCTGCTGGAGCTTGGGAGAGGGGAAAGTTATTAAAAAAGGAGGGCATTTGTGCTATATCCATGGTATCCTTTTGAAACAGAGACACTGTGTATGCAGTCACTCTATCCAAAATTAATTTAGTGTTGTAAATAGGTGTGTCTGCCTGGTTTAATAGGCAATCCATATATTTTTTACTGACCCTTTCTTTGCAGCTATCATATGAGCATAACTGCCCAGATTTGCCCTATGTCCCAAATCCTTGCTGTTTCTAAACTAGTTACTTGTTTCATATGAAAATGCATCATATCCTGTTTTAAGGTCTGAATCTGGGAAATATAAGAAAATCCAGTCTGATGAGAAACAGATACTTTTTGTAATTGTTTCCTATTTTCCAAGTAGTGAATATACTCACTATTCTGATGAAATTTAATAGTAGATTTTAATAAAGAAATTGAATCGGATTTAGTGTCCATCCACCATGTCACGTGATCCTCATACATGGGGTACACTGATTTCCCCACTTGAAAAAAATACCTGGGGTCTGACTGAAGTTCCAGGCCAGTTAATAGTTGTGAATTTAATCTCCATATTCCTGGGCCATGTACATAGTCAGAACTGTTTCCTATGCGCAGACTTAACATAGCATGGTCTGAGAACTGGACGGCTTTATTAGATACATTCAGGATTTGCAAAGATCCAGAGATTAAAAAGAAATCGATTCTGGTTGTTAAAGCTCCTTTAAAAAAAGTAGGATCTGATTTTTTTGTGAAAGGAGAAGTAGGCATCCTTCAAACCTGAGGTTTTTATCATTGTAGCCAAATAAGACATGTCACAAAACACTTTCTTAGTTTTTGCAGTTTCCCCTATCCAAAAGGGATAACCCACAGTTAAAATCCCCTCCCATATGACAGAATATGGTGTGTATAGATACGGCTGTACAAGCTGAAAAAGTTTTATGTGTTTAGCTTTAGATTGTGCAGTGTATACATTTATCAGTCTGCATAGTTTGCAATGGAACTTAACATCTAAGATCAATGCCCTTCCAGGTACTAAATCAATCAGCTTAATAAGATGTAGGTCTATCCCTTAAAATAGTATACCTAGCCCTGAACATATATCATGGCCAATTGTCCAATAAGACAGCCATACGTACCAAGATTTTATGGCCTTGGAAAGCTCAGGGAGGGAGTGAAGGCGAGTATCCTGCAAAAAAGTAATATGGGCTTGAAAAGAGATAAGATGGGAAAAGACAGTTAATTTTTCCTTGTCATTTTTAATGCTGTTGACATTCACAGTATTGACTAACAGTGGAGATGGCATGAGTGTGTGGTAGAAGGATTTCTACTGATGCTACCCTTCAGGGTGCTGCGATTTCTGCATTTTTTTCTTTTTTGTGTGTTTTCTCCCTACTGCTTTCTTGGGTTGTACAGGGGACTCCTGCAGTGAGTCCTCTGTCTCTGAAGGTAAGTCAGACTAAGAGGAACCTAAGGAAGAGGTATGAGACTCCTTACCAGAGGTCTGTGCACTGTCCGCAAGACCTTTGAAACTATTACTGAGAGGAACGTCCACTATTTTCGATACCTTAGTTGGGGGTGGGTTACGGTCACATCTTTTTCTAGTGATTATACATCTCTTGTCTGATTCTAGTGGTAGGGGGTAGAGAAGGGGGCATGCTCTGGTCCTTTACCTGAGCAGGGGGCTTTTCAGGGTTGTGAACCTTCATACAGTAGCTTCAAAAGCTAAATAAATAAAAAAATAAATACATAGCTTCAGGGGAGTCCTGGGAGGGGGAAGTCGCAGGTTCCTCCTGTGTTCCTGGGCCCATCGGTGGAGGAGCCATCTTTCATGTTGGGGGAACGACTATCAAATCCTTGTTATGAAGAGTAGACGGCATGTCTGGAGTGGTCCTGGAAATGTTAGAGGTTCTGATTGGTTGGGAATGTTGTGCCAAGGCTATCCTTAGATGCTGTTCCTCACTGTCTGTTTGGCCAGTTTGGGTATGAGCTGCCCAAAGGCAGGTATTGTAGGTGTGCTCTGAGGATGAACAAAGGTTACATTGAGGTTTATTTGTACAGTAACTATTAGTATGCCCAAGTTTGTTGCAAAGAGTGCAACAAAGTTTGTCTCTCAAACTGCTCAAATGGGAAATGGGGCCACAGCGGTAGCATGCCTTCGGCTGACCCACATTTAACAGTATTCCCCTGTCCATCCCTAGAAAGAAACTATTAGGAAGATATGATAGTCCAGTTTCAGTAGAGTTTAGAAGCACATGGATAAGCCAACCTCCAGTCCATGTTTGTTCCATATCAAGGATAGCCTCTGGCCCCCCTGGACTGTGCATCTTTGACCCAATCAGTATAGCAGATCCATTACACTTACACCCTCATTACGGAATAATACCATAATAGTCTTAAACGCAGGCTTTGCAAGGAGCACTGCCTCAAAAGGTACCCACAGGGATGTGTCTTCAGTAAGTGGAATTTTGTCCAACATTTCTCTTATCTGCTTGTTAGTTTAAAATTAACATCAAATATCCTCTCCCCGGACACGTGGATGAGTGCATATATCTCACATGAAATCCCATTGATTTTTTTAATTGAGTTTTGGTCATAGATATTCTGTCAGGGAATAGGTCCATCCCTCCTTTATAATGGCGGTGGACTGCATTGTGCCTCTTGGCTGGATAAACTGGAGTTCTGAAAATGGATGCGTATGGCCTGGAGGCTGTACCTCTTGGGGGTGGTCGGGATTCACCAGAATGTGGAAGCTCTCGTTCTGTAGCAGGGTTAGAACCAAGAGTAGGAGGGTCTGTAGTACAGGCTACTGTGGCACTGTTTCAGATAGTAGAGGATCCGCCAGATCCACTTGAGCGCCCCAGGACCAGTCCCTTTTAGTGGAGCTTACAGGTAAGGCAAGAACTGGGTTTTGTGTCAGCTGTAAGCTGTCTGGCACAGATAGTGGTGAGTGAGTGCCCTGACTCACTTCCTTCATTTTGGAATCTGAGATGCTGGCTGATGTTATTGTCTTGGGGGGCTGTGCCCTTAACAGGTGCCTCTGCCACTTTTGTCATGCTTTCTGGAGAAATAGCATCACCAATGTTACCTTTAGGTGCCATAGTAGGAGACCTGGTCTCCTCAGTTTTGTTTATTTGGATGGGGGTGAACTCTATGATCCACTTCCGTCAGTCCTTCTTTTTTGCCCAACCTGCCCCTCTAAGGGCCAACTCTACTGACCAGGCTGCCATATCTAGAGAGGCAATACTGGAGCATGAGGAACTAAGAGTACATCTTAGGCCAGGCTCCTCAGTGCCCTTGACTGCCATTCCCGATGGTACACTTTTTTTTATTTTTTTTGTCCACGAATAGAAAAAGATCTTTGTCCCAATGTTTGAGTTGGAAGGAGAAAACTTGTGGCAACATACCTGGCATGTGACAGGGAGCAGCTTCTCTGTGTTGTTCGACCTGTGGCAAATCCGTGGATGGAGGTGTACGCTCTGTGCTTGTTGCTTCCATTGTTGGGTAGGTTGGCGGATCATGTGACCCGGTAGTGTTTGCTGTAGCTAACTCCAGTGCATGCACTGCAGCTTGTAACTCCAATTTTCGGATGTGGAATTTCTCCTCCTCAACTTATAGAAGCCCTTGTAAATCCTTCTGTGTATGTTGGCCAGGTAGCTGCTTTTCTTCTCCAGTCGATATCTCCGGTAAGGCATAATTAGTTACTTGTCCTGGTATTACTGGCTCAGTAACTGGCTTTGGTAATGGTCTATCTGTCACTTGCTCCTTTCCTGAGGTATTTGGTTCCTTGTTCAGCATGTTCGATTTCACCATGGCAATATTCTCTGTAAAATCTGTGGCATCATAGAAAGTTTTGTTTTTTGTTGCTCCAGAGGTAGGAGAGGAGGCCCGCTCCCCTGCCTCACACACCTCCATGTCCTCTACTGGAGCGAAACTGGCCATTCTGAAAAATGGCCAATGGTTCCCCCTACTGGATAGTATGGGAAGTTTTTTTATTGTGAAAAATCAAACAATACTAGGGGGCTCTATATACATACATATATATATATATATATACACATATACCTATTTCAAAAAATATATATACTGGGGGATGTACCTATAAACAGCTGACTATAAAGTATCCTAAGCTAAACTATGCTCAGGTATCTCAGTATCCTATGTCTTTTTGTCCTTATGTCTGATATTTAGAAATAGTTTTCTGTCTTGTCTTTTTTTCTTTTTTTCCTCATTTTATCCACCCAACACAGTGTTTCCATAAGTGATTTACAATATGACTAAGATTCTTCTGTTATCTAGATCATAGCTATATTTTACCTGACCCAGAATAATTTTTAAGAGCTCATGTTGTGAAATATACTATTGTTGTAAAATCCAGTGGCATCTTGCCTGCCAAATATGGTATTTCAACACTCCACAAATAAGTCTAAGCATACTAACAGTATATTTTTTCCATGGACCTGTGTGTATACCTAAAACTAGTACGTCATGTGTCATGGCTTGGAAAGTCATATCCTGAATCGTGAAAGCCAATAGATTCCAAAAAGTAACTATAAAACGAGAGTCAGAAAAGAGATGTTCCTGTGTCTCCAAAATCATATTGCATGTATCTCTAAGGCAATACCTTTCTTCCACTTTCTTATGTTTGTGGTTGTTCCTAACACCCAATTTTCCATGGCAGACCAGCCAGGTAGTGTCCACAAGCATCTGGGAATCCTTCCAGTAATTGTTTCATTGTAACCTGAACACCCTGTGGCATGCTTTTTGGAAAAGTAAATGGCTCTGTAAAATGTTCTAAAACTATTTGTTGATACAACTGCCTAGTTAGGGTCTTATAATCGGTAACAGTAATATTTCAGTTCCTTACTTTCTGCATAGATTGAAGCATTTAGACTGGAACAATCATAGTATTAAGCTTAAAGGTCCATTTGTCTAATGATCAGATTGGCATAATCCTTCCAAGCCATTCTTGTCCCCAGAGTACCCAATTATGTGTCTCATTCCTTAGGTGTGGTACTAAATTTCCATACCAAAAAATAGAATGAAAAAATACTAATGGCTGTATCATACCTATTCCTCCTTGTGCTATGGATCTATATGTAGTAATTTGTTTAACTAGGTTCAAACGACTCCCCCAAATTATTCTAAAGAAAGTGTTATAAAGTCTAGAGTCTAATGTAATTGGTGGGGGAAATACTGAACCTACAAATAATAAAAGTGGAATTACGAAAGTTTTGATTAAATACTCCCTTTTTAGTTTGGTGATCTGCAGCCTTTGCCATGCCCCTATACATTTATCACATAATGCAAGTTTTATTTTCCAGTTTACGTTATCCATATCTTTAGGTCCAAATTTAATTCCTAGAATAACTGCATCAGGGACTATTGGAACCTTACAAATCATATCTGCAGGCATACAATTTGATTGTTTTATTACCAGAGCCTGGCTTTTATGAAAATTTATTCTGGCACACGTGGCCTCTGGGCATGCTGATAGTACATCATAAGCTTTGTCTCCTTCCAGCTTTGAACCTAAAAATAGACAGAGATCGTCCGCATAAGCCATTACTTTAAGTGTCGGGGTATGGGGGGAAAGACTCATGCCTCCAATATGCCTATTGTTTTCTAAATGTTTCACCAGAACATTAATATAAAAGGTGTACAACAGAGGGCTCAAAGGACACCCCTGTCTCACCCCTCTCTTAAGTGGAACACGTGGGCCTGTTGTACCATTCAAAAGGGGGTGGAAATGTGCCTGTCTATATAATGTAAGGAACCATGACAGAAACTGCTGATTGATTCCATACGAGGCTAAAATCTGAAACAATATAGTATGAGATATGTGGTCAAAAGCTTTTTCTTGATCCAGGGTAACTATATAGCCATGTAAGGCTCCTAAGTGCCCACTTGCGAATACTTCCCTTAAACAAATGAGGCTATATTTTAAAGTTCATCCAGGAATTGCACAATTTTTATATGGTGATATAACCAATTTAGCTGTACGGCTTAAGCGAGTGCATTATATGATAGAAAGCAATTTAAAATCTATATTTAGTAGTGAAATTGGTCTCCAATTATTGATATCCAGTCTATCCCTTTTTTATGAAGTAAAATTAAAAATGCTTTTGCCATCTGATCAGGAATATCTAGATTACAGAGGATGTCATAAGTTTCTAAAAGCAATGGGATAAGAATTTCTTGAAATGTTTTACATAAATTTGGACTCAGCCCATCCAGGCCCGCAGCTGTATTTAATCTTAGTTTTTGTAGGGCTGCATGAATTTCGCCTGATTGAATAGGTTCTATTAACTTAGAAGTTTTCACTTGATCCAAAATAGGGGCATCAAAATCAGCCATAAACCTTTTTAAATTACCATCTGTGTGTATAGGGATCCCAAATGTGGAAAGTAAATATGTATGAATTATATCCATAATACTATTAAAGTCTGTATGTACTGTGCTTGTGGTGTCTTTAACAACATCCCATGCTTTCTTTTTGACCCTTGATTGGCAATCCTTAAATATATCTAAAGATGTTCTAGTGCCTTGTGTTCCCGCTGATTGTTCCATCTGCAAAAATGTTACCTTGTTATAAAGATATGATTTCATATCCTGCTTTATAGCCTGAATTTGTGTAGAATGATCTATGTGATCAGTATTTTGTGCTGTAATTAATTGATAAAGTTGTTTCCTAAGTTTTAAAAATTGAAAATAAGCTAATTTCCCATTCTGCTTTCCCCATTTTTGGAATAAATGGCCGATAGTGGATTTTGTCTCCGTCCACCAGTCACTAACTGAGTTATACCAGGCCACTAACATAGCTCTAGCCAAAAGATTTTCCGTTGCCTTCGAAACATCTCAGAGCCTTTCAGTAAGTCATTATTAAGAGGCCAATATCCAGGTCCTGTATTGTTTTGGTGTAACTGGCCCAGGGTTACTTCTAGATCTAAATGGTCTGAAGTAGCTGAGGGAGTGGTCTCAGCTGTCTGGATTGACCTTAGTTGGGAAACAAATAAGTAATCAATTCGTGAGGACAGTGACCCCTGATGATAAGTATGTCCCTCTGTTTTATGCAAGTACCTATAGGTATCCCTTAACTCTGCTGTACCCAAGATTTGTTTTAAAGCGTTAGTATCACAGACCAATTTTGAGGTGACCCCTGTTTTTTCAGTAAGATCTAATGGATAATTAAAGTCACCCTCCCAAATGATTTTACGATGTGTGTATAAATATGGCTGAATCGACTTAAATAGTGCAACCCTAGCTTTTTTGGTTTGTGGTGCGTACACTACTCCTACCCGTAAATCCTGTGACTGATATGTTACATCTATGAACAAGACTCTCCCAGGTTCAACTTCTATAAGCTTGGAAAGTTGTATGGAACCTCTAAACAGTATTTCTACCCCTGAACAAACTTCCTCCCCCAGGGACCATATGGATAAACCCCAAATTCATGCCTTTTTTACTTGGTAAATATCAGCCTCTGAACAGAGCCTAGTGTCTTGTGGTAGGCAAATATCAGCTTGTGCTTCTTGTAGAGCTTGAAATGTAATACATCTGAGTTTATATTTTTTTATACTATTTGTATTTAGTGAATGAACAGTGATACAATCCCCAGCAGAGTTAACCGTCCAGAATTACACAGGATAAAGGGGGTATTCAAGTTGCTTTTTTCTTGCCTTTTTCTCTCTCTGGGCATGTCCCCACCTCTCCTTCCATGTCAGATGTTTCTTTTTGAGAGGAGTCTATCGAGGATGTCTCTGAGTCTTTCTCTTCCTTCTCAGCTGAAAGTTTCAAGGTGACGTATTTATTTGTATCTGAGACAATTTCAACCTGAGGAAGATTGGACTTAGGTATGTTTCTGGCAGACCTTCTCTTCCCCTTAAACAGTTGGTATCCTTCCTCTGGGGGCGGGGGGCATCTCCATAGGTAGACTTGGTGCTGCAGAGGGCCATGCCTGCTCTTCTTCAATAGCTGAAATTGTGTTCTGGTTGCCTTTATCTCCTTGTTGGTTCTGAGTGTGTGAGGAGTGGTCTGTAAGGGTTTCATCCATATCCTCATGGGAAATGTCAGTCGGGGCTACTGGCAAATCCTGTTCATAGGATTTGTACAAGTTCAGTAGGTATTATTACCTTTTATGAACTCATCACCGAATCAAGGGTGGAATTTAAACTTAGAATCACCCATGTATAAATCTAATTTGTATTTAAATGATGCCACAGAGGTGCTTAATACTACATTCACAGGAAGTTTATTCCATATGTTTATCACCCTTTGTGTATATCAATTATTCCTTTTTGAAGTGTTATTTGAGTACCTTTTAGTTTTAGTGAATGAGATCTAGTATTAACAACAGACAAGTTTTTTTGCAGTCCTATTGTTTCTAGTATTGCATCATTTTGTATAGCTTTATATGTCAAGCATAGATCACCACGCAGTCTTCTATAATCCATAGAATAAAGACCTACAGTTTTCAATCTCGTTTCATAGTCGAGTTCTTTTAATGCAAATTTTTTTTGTAGTTCTACATTGAACATTTTCTATTAGTTTCTTATTTTTTATTAGATAAGGTGCAGCTACTGAAGAACAATATTCCAAATGTTGTCTAACAAGACCGATATACAAAGGAATCAAGACATTATTGTCTCTACTTTTAATATTCCTTAAAATACAATTGAATATTCTGTTCCCTTTTTTAACAGCATTAATTGTATGCATATTAAATGTAAAATCTTTAGAAAGTGTTGCTCCTAGATCTTTTTCATGATCTGTAATCTCTAGATCTATGTTGTTCACTGTATATGTAAAGCAAGGATTATTTTTGCCTAAATGCATGACCCTGCATTTCGATACATTAAACAAAAGTCCCTTCCTTGTAGACCAGTCGACGAGGTGTGTTAGATTATTCTGAAGATCCAAAGCAGATTTTGCATTATTAATAATGCTTCCTCGTTTACAATGGTCAGCAAATTTGGTAAGCCAACAAGAATTAGTTAAAGGACTCATGGACAAAATCTGAATGTTAAAAAGAGTTGGACCCAGCACAGAGCCCTGAGGCACACCGCCAGTCACTTGGCCCCATGCTGACAGATGACCCTTTACAGAAACCTGTTGTGTCCAATTTGATAGCCATGCATGTATCCAGTTAATAATAGCTGGGTGAATTTTCAACTTCTCAAGTTTGACAATAAGTATTTGATGAGATATGGAATCAAATGCCATAGAGAAGTCTAGAAAAATTATATCCACCGATAAACCCCTATCTAGAGCTTCACTAACAGGCTCAAGGAAGTGTAAAAGATTTGTTTGACATGACCTATTCTTTACAAAACCATGCTGGTAAATGTCTACAAAATTTATATCTTCCAAATATTTAGTTATTCTATTTTTTAATATCCTTTCAAGCAGCTTGCAAAATACAACGGTTAAACTTATAGGTCTGTAATTTTGTTGAAGGCATTTACTATCACCTTTGTGTAATGGAATAATTATGGCTTTGTTCCAAGTTGGGACAGTGTTACCTATGTTCAAAGATAAGTTAAATAATATTGTTTAGGGACCCACCAAAAATTCCTTTAGATTTATTAAAAATATTGGAAGAATGCCGTCTGGGCCAGGAGACCCACTATTCTTTAATACATTTATCCCTTCCATTACTTCTTGTTCCGATATAGAGATAAAGGAAGTTTCCACCATTTTATTAGGCAAGTATTCTGTGTGTTTTGGTTTGAAAACATTTATAAAATAATTATTCAAATTAGTTGCAATTTCTGCTTCATCTGTTAGAATACCAACTGAAGTGTGTATAGGTCCTATAGAGGGACTATTTTGTTTTAATGAGCTGATATAATTAAAGAAGGATTTTTTATTATATTTTACTGTTTTAGCCAATTTTTCTTCAAGGTTCCTTTTCTGCTTAATTATCATATTCTTGCTTTTATTGGCAATCGTTTTGTAATGGCTCCAATTTAGTGGTGTCTTGTTTTTTCTGTACTTCTTATATAGCTTTTGTTTTTTTTGCTAAGATTTTCTGAATGTTGTTATTCCACCACAAAGGAGATCTTCATTTCTTATTATATTTTTTCCTAATTGCAACCCATGAATTGATACAAACTTGTAGTTTGAAATCAATTTTGTTCCATAGTACTGTTAGATCACTTCCTATAAGATCAGTAGCCCAATTCCAATTCCTTAAATATTCTTTCATTTTTGGATAATTTGCATTTTTAAAATTTCTTATTACAGTACAACCAGTAGTTTCTGAGAAATATGAAATGTTCATTAATATGAGGACCATATTATGATCACTGTTTACTAATGGAAGTGTAAAATTAACCTTTGAGTTTGTATTTTCAATATTGGAAAAAAATAAATACAGTGGCCCAGATATTCAAAAGAGTTGAGCCATGCGCAATAGGGTTACACCTGCGCAAGTCCGAAATTGTGCCATTCTGTGATATTCAGCAGGAGGCAGTTGTGCCCCCGAGAATATGCTGAGCAACAGCGCAATGATAATGAAGGCATGCGGAACCGAAGGGGGAGGAACCATGCATAAATGGCGCAGTGTGATATTCAAAGACTTGCGCAATGCGCAACAGTGGAGCAAGCGGAAGTTGCGCCATAGTGGAAATGAGCCAAAATAAAAAGGAGCAAGAAAGAGGTGCAAGAACACTACAGGGAAGCCACATGAGACAGAGGCAGAGGCACAGACAGGGCAAGTGGCAGAAACAGGGCAGGCCAGGGAAACACCACGGCAAAGAATAGGCACAGGAAAGGTGTGGGGAGCCACACAACTCAGAGGCCAGCACAGACAGGTGTACCCGGTGCAGGGGAGGTAGCAGCCAGGACAGCGGGGGGGAATAAAGCAACAGCTGCCGGGGGGGATCGCAAGCCAGGGATATGGCCAGTGCCACCTTCCACATGGAGGCTGTAATGAGGGGGGTGAGAAGGCGGGCAGCAGGGGGATGTGGCCGTGGAAGGGCCCATTGGCGGTATGCCCCCAACAGGCAGTACCGAGCCTGCACCAGCTTTGAGATGTACACAGATACTGAGATTGTGAGCCGGTACCACTTGAACAGGGCAATACTGAGATGGCTCTGTGAGCTGTGCAGTGATGTGATGCAGGCACCCACACGACGGAGTCATACACTGTCAGTGGAGACCAAGGTAACAGCCTGCATGTGCCACGGGTACCTTCCAGAGACCAACTGGGGACACCACAGGCATAACCCAGTAAACCACATCATGCCACTTCACCCAATTCCTCAGCGCACTGCTGCCACATGCTGAGGAGTACATCCATTTCCCCAGCACAGCAGCGGAGCGCACAGCAAACATACAGGAGTTCCACAGGGTAGCACGTATGCCTGGCATGCTAGGGGCAATAGACTGCACCCATGTGGCCATACGCACACCACCTGGCCACAAGGGGGCCACATACATGAACCGTAAGGGCTATTCCAGTATCAACTGCCAGGTGGTGTGCGATGCCAGGGGGCGCATAATCAATGTCTGTGCCACGCACCCTGGGGAGCACACGATTCATACATCTGGCACCAGTCAGCACTGTGCCACAGATCTGAGAGTGGGAAAATCCCCACAGGACACCTAGTGGGTGAGTATGCAAACCAAATGGACATATCGAGGACCTGGGGGGCATGGCCAGAGGTGCCATGGGTAGTGGCCTAAGGGGCTTGGGGCAGGCCGAAGCTGATCACTAAACTAACCTCCACCCTCTGCACACAGGTGACAGTGGATACCCACTCCATCCCTGGCTGCTCATACCCTACCGGCGGCCCACGACCCCATCACAGCAATGCTACAATGAGGCACACGCCACCACATGCAATGTCATTGAGTGGGTGTTCGGGATGCTGAAGGCATGTTTCCATTGCCTGGACACCTCTGGCGGTGCCCTACAGTACAGCCCCCTCAAAGGCCTGTGGGATATTCCTGGCCTGTTGCATTCTGCACAACATGGCCAACGAATGTGGGATAGCCGTACAGGTTGAAGGGGGGGACAGCGATGGGGACGATGAGGACGCCAGTGACGATGGTGATGGGAAGCCTTCCCTTGGCCGATGGGACCCCTGACTGATCCGGCTGGCACAGATGCACCGGGACACCATCACAGAGGAGCACTTCAGCCAATCCAGGTAAGTCATGGGGCCATGTGCAACCAACAGTGGCCAAGACCCAACCCACAAACACTCATGGACACACACCAGGGGTGCATGCCATCAAGGGAAGTGGCAGGGCACAGAAGCACACACACAACCAGGGATGGGTGAGGATCAACACGCCACGTGGATGACACACACACACACATGCACACACACAATGCACCAAATGTGCACAGAGGGCAGGAGGCACACCAACCCAGAACACCAACCCTAGCAACACACACGGCCACAGGCCACCACATCCACAGCCTGTCTATGTGCGTGTGTCAGATGCTGGGCACAATTGCACTTTGGTGTACAGTACAATGCAGGCATCATCATGCACATGTAACTGTGGACAGCAGCTGGGAGGGTGTGCAGGTGGACTGCGTGTCCGTGTGCAGGGCCGGGTACCCACCCGTGCACTGCCCACTGAAACACACAATGCACACAGGGCAGCACCAGACAGTAGCCGCGCTGGGAGACAGGTCAGTCTCGCGACACAGTGCCACAGCCGCCACGGATGTGTGGGCGGCCCTGCTGAGACCCGCCAGGACTGGCAGGCTGACCACTGGCCTCATGGGGTGGCACCAATGGTCCCCAAGGGGTTCCACTGCATGAACGTGACTGTGCCCGCTCAGGAGTCTGCAGCACACCGAACATGCCTGCACCAGAAGTGCTCAGGATGCCCACAGCTGAACCCGGTGTCGACAGGGTGGGAGTCGCACAATGCCGGGAATGGGGAGTGGAGAGTGCACTGCGTGCTGTGAGCAATGCATGGGCACCTGTGTGCCCACTGTGGCCATGACAGCAATGAATGCCTGTGCATGCCTGTCAATGGCAGCGGTCACATCCTCCTGCAAATGGTCCAGCCATGCCAGGATCTGTTCAGTGTCACTGCTGCAATGCTCCTCTGCCTGCTCCAGAGCCACACGCAGTGCTTCGATGGACGTCGCAAGCCGCATCTGCTGCTGGACCAATGCTTGCAGTAGGTGGGTGTGCTCGTCCAAGAGGTCATCAGCCTCCTCAGCATCCTGTCACTCAGGGTGTGCAAGGGCCTGAAGTTCAGCACCCCTAGGGGGTGGGTGCTGCACACCAGGACCAGGTATGGGCATGTCCACAGGCAGTGCACAGATGCCACTGCTGAACCCTGTACCCCCAGGCCCAGTGGGTGACTGCTGCTGCTGCCCCTCTGGCTGCTGCACCCCAGGGCTCAGTGGTGCCACCACAGAGGCCACAACAGTCCCACTGTCCTGAACAAACACCAGTGACAGGCACAGCCTGGGACTGTGCTGACACGCTGGCCCCCACAGTGGCACCAGCCACAGCCATGGGCGCGAATTGCCCTGCTGTGTGTCCATCCTGTGGCACACACGTGTCATTGCCCATGATGGTCGTGTTATCATCACTGGTGCCGGACTCTGCCCCAGCCACAGCCACAGCATCCTGGCATCCATGGATGCCAGCACGCTGAGACACAGGCAGGGCTTCCCCCACACCTGTCTCAACGACATTAGTATGAACAGCCAGGCGGCCCCACTGTTGTACTGATCCACACATACCTGTGGAGGTGGATGGTCCCAACTCAGACTCCGTCCAACTGTCCGCAGTGGACAGTCCCACCACCACTGGCCCATGCAGATGCTCAGGATCTGTAAGGGAAAGCAAAGTCACGTTACTGCGTGTGACCTATCCGGCCCCCCCCGAGGCAGACCATGACTTACCATGGAAGCCACCGCCCGGAACTCCCTCTATGGCACTGTGGTGCATGTTTGCAGCAAGTCTGTCCTCTGCTGGGGTGAGCTGTACCACCTCTGGCTGTCCCCTACCTGTTGCAGCACGTGCCGCCCTGATGGCAGCCACCTTCCCCTTTACTCTCCTCCTGTCTGTGCCCATCTTCTTCTTACACTCCTGCACGGAGCACTGGTGGCTGCCATGCAGGTTCATGGCACGTGCCACCTCCTCCCATGCAGCAGCACGGGCCTGAGGGGTGCCTCGTCGTCCACTGAGCAGTGGCTCCTGATTCAGGTAGGCCTTGAAAAGGACCTCAGTCTCGGTCTTTGTGAAGTTCGGCCTCCTCCTCCTCCCACCACTGTTGTCCTCCTCTCCCAGAATGTGCTCAGTCATTATTTAGCCTGTAAGGATGGCAGTTGTTACCTGTGACTGTGCAAACCCATGCATGTCCCTGAATCCACAGTCCACACTCCCACACAGCATGCAACTCACCAATAAACTGCAGTAACCGACTATGGCCACTACAGCACTTTGTCACACCTTTATAGTGCAATCCATGCAAATTAGGTGAGGAGCAACTTTAATTAGATGCAAATCGCTGTGCTGCGCCATTGAATGGCTGATCGGATGATTAGCATATGACGGCGGAATATCGCGCTGTTGCACTTTGCGCAATTGTGTGGAACGTGCTGAGCCAATGGCGCAGTTCTGTGGCATGCATAGTACATCTCACTGCGCATGCCCAGACTGCTGACGCAGGCATCTGCCACGCTGATGATGTGCTGTGCGCGGTAGGCAATGCAGAGCACGGCCACCATTGTGCTAGTGGCGCTACAGTGAAGGGCACTACATGGCGCTGTGACAATGGGCCTTCATAGGCACAATGGCACGACTGCCCAATAGTCCGCTATGGCGCTGGCACACAGGCAGCCAATCGCGCTACATGCACTGTCGTCCAATGGTGCTGTGCGTAGCCTTGCGCCATGGACCCTTGACCCTGTGCCCGACCTTTGTCCCCTTGGCACCATGCGTCAGGCATAGGTGCATCTCTATCACACTGTTCGCTAACAGCGTGATAGGGAATGGCAGCACTGTACCGCGCAGCATCAGCATGTGGGTTACTGTGCTGCATAGCGCCATATTGCCTACTATAGCATTCGCAATGGTGCAGAGAAGAGCTGCTTCATGGTCTGCTGTCAAGCTGGTGAATCTGGTGGCCACAGTAGAGCCACACCATGGGTCTCTGTTTGGGGGGCCCCCCCCTGGATAGGGCTAGGTCCCAGGTGTGGCAAGAGGTGGCCACAGCCCTTAAAGTGGTGACCGGCAGGGGCACGATGGCAGAGCAGTGCAGGCACCATTATGGTGACCTGCAAAGGAGGGAGCCGGATTTATTGGCCAGACTGAGATCACGTGCTAGGAGGTGCACGGTACCACGACCAGGTAGGGGTTCCGTCAATACACTGTTATTGCCCATATGAGTCACATTGTTGTTTGTGTCCAGCACATAGGGGAGGGACTGTTTGGGTCTGGCTGTGGCGGTGTTCACAGGGTGTGTGGTGGGTGGGTCTGGCTGGTTGGGGGGGCACACTCCTTGGGGCAGGGGTGCTTTGCTTCGGGAGTGCACTCATGTTCTTCTCCCCATTTTTTGTCCCCACAGGCCCGGAAGAGGTACGCTGCTTGCAGGCAGCACGGAGGGCGGTGGAGGCCTCAGCCAGGCTGGCCGAGGGTCCACAACGGCCACCCGACCATCCCGATGAGGGTGAGTTACAGACATCCTTGATTAATATTGCATGCTGTGTGACAGGGTGGGCAGCGGGGCATGGCCACCATTAATTGACATCACTGCCATGCACGCCACTGGTTATGGTCAACACTGTCCAGTGGCAATGCATGTCTGGGTGTGCATCACTGGTGGTGCATGCGTGCACCAGGTGCATGGCTATGCCACTGCCTTTGCACCACATAGCCATGTCACTGGACGGGCACGGTGGTGCTGTGCGTGACTTATCTGGTGGGTGTGTGCAGCATTCCGCATGGCTGTATGCACCTGGGTGGGCATGTCCTGTGGATGTGATCACTGCGGGTGGTCACACACTATCACAGTGGTACGTCCTATGGCCGTATGCCATGCACAGTGGGCGGGCTGTATGGGGCTGTGCATTCACACGTGTTGACTGTGCTCCCTTGTCCTAGGTACGAGACATCTGAGGGAGACACGAGACACCCTGAGGGAGCTAATCACCCTGGCCCGGGAGACAGTGGCCATCCTCCGGAGGATAGATGAGGTGGGGGTCCTGAGAAGGCGACGTGCGAGGCGGAGCCAGAGCCTGGACCAGCAGAGGCAACAGTAGTCCCTTGTCCCTGACCTCCCATCCCCTCCTGGAACCACCCTCCCACCCCTCCTATCCCATCCCAGTTGTCCACCCCTTCCCCCTACCCACCCCCACCTTTTTTGTGTCCCCTACCACCTGTATATAGTTCTTGTTGATCTTGTAAATAGTTTATATATATTTTATAATACATTTGACTTTTCTATGAATACTGTGGTGGTCTCTGATTTTCAGCGGGCTATAGGTGCTCAGCTGCAGTGGTGTGCATGGCATCAGGGGTGGTGCAGTCATGGGTATGTGTGTGTCTCCGTGTGGAGGTGGATATCTGTCAGTGTCTGTGTTGTGTGTGTTGTGCCCCATGCACTGGATGACTGTGTGCAGAGGTCCATGGTGCATGCTCTGTGTCCATGGTGCACCCATCGGCCCGTCCATGGCCTGTGCAGCCGACACCCATGCCTGTCTGTGACCTGCATGATCTGCTGGCATGTCAGTGGTGGCATTCCCTGCAAGGCAGACACTGTACCCGTCGCTTTGCTGGGTTGCCCATGTCACTGGTGTGGTGCATGCCTGGCTCAGGTGGCACTGTGGGCAACACAGTCATTGTCCCACCTCCATGCTGTGGCTTGTGCGTGTTGCAGGGGATGTGCCCCACTGTCTATGGCATGTGCTCCGGGTGACTCATAGTGGGGTATTGGTCCATGGTGCTGGCGCAGGGTGGTTGGCACTCCAGTGCCATGGTGGACTGCAGGTTGTGTGTACACGGCTTACATGGGTCCACGGAGGGGGCTTGGTTGCCCCACCACTGCGTCCCTGTGTTGTTGTGCCCTTGGCTATGGGTGGGTGTCTGTCCAGACCCTGTGTGGCATCTGGTGTGGTGCATGCTTCCACGCACCACTGTGGGTGTCTGTGCTGGCTGTTGTGGCCAGTGGTGGGCTGGGGTGTGTTACTGGTATACTGTGCGGAGCGCTGTACCACTGGGGGAGGTGTCACTTACACGACCATCCGATATGGGGTCACTCTTGTGCCAATGCATGGTCGGTGTCTCAGCAGTACCTTGGGAGACTGTGCATGGTGGCACTTTGTCTGCCATTGTTGCATTGCCGTGTGCTGTAACCTGCTGATAGGTGCTCATGGTGGGGCTGGCTTGCATGTTTCTGTGGTGCACAGGGTTGCATTGACACAGTGGGGGTGGTGGCATGCATGGGGATTCCTGTAGTGGTGGTCACTGCTCATGGGGGGTTGTCTGGGGATCGATGTGCGGGGTGCGCTGTGCACTGGGGGGGATGGTGTGGCACAGGGTGGTCCACCCTCCTTGTGTGCCAGTCACAGCTTGCCGGTAGGTGTGATGGGGCACCATGGCCAGGCTGTGGGTTGGTTGCTTGACTCCATGGACCAGTGGTTATTCCAGCCCTCCCTGGTTGTGCAGTGCTTGGGGGTGATGTCTGTTCCGCTGTGTGTCCTGTGCCCATCTGTGGCATGGGTGGTGGGCCCCTACCTCCCTGATTGTGCTGTTACATTACTCTGCAGCTGGGGGACTCCCTGCTTGCGCTATGGCACCTCTGGACTGCTCAGCTGAACATCTCTTGTTGTGCCATAGCGCATCACATCTGCTCAGCTTCCCCTCCCTAGTTGTGCTATGGCGCAGCTTGTGTGATATTCAGACGTTGGTTGTGGGTGCAATTTGGCCTGCTCCTTTTTTGAATATTGCGTCTGTTGCGCATGGGTGCAATAGACTTGCGCTTGCTCCTGCTATTGCACACTTTTTGGGCGCAGTTTCAATATCTGGTCCAGTATGTTTTTCTCTCTAGTAGGAGATCTGACTAATTGCTCCATGTTATTTATTGTCATGAGATCTAAAAAAGAGCAATCAAGTGCCGAACTGCCTTTGCAATTACTCCAGTTTATATTAGGGAGATTAAAATCGCCGATAAGTTTACAATCTTTATCAGTAAGGTTATCTTCAATATTAGTGACAAATAGATCATTTTCTTCTTTGTTTAAGTTTGGAGCTCTATATCCTAATCCAATGGTGATGGTGTGATCCAAGGTAAGCTTAATTTTGATCCAAAGTAGTTGACGTGTATTATCATTGTGAGAAACATTTTTTGCTAAAAAACTTTTCAACTTATTATTTACGTACAATACAATTCCTCCTTCTTGTCCAACCCCAAATATTATAATTGTCCAGACTGTTTTCCCCATGCTGTATGGACTATGTCATCCTGATCCCAAAAGGTCCCTTTACTATGGACTGCCCAGGGGCACTGAAGAAACAAATGTCCATGTTCCTCGGACATGTCGCACTTTTGGTGGGTTTTTACATTGGTTACTAGGGTGTCCCATCTGCAGGCAAAAGTTGCAAATCAAGGCTTCACAGGCATTACTAAGGTGGGAAAAAGATCCACATCTGTGACACATTTAAGGCTGACCTGGATAGAAGCAAAATCCTTTATCCAGTCCGAGATTGAAGCAGCTGGGAAGATGCAAGGGACCCTCTTCTGACATTCGTAGCTTAACTTTAAGTTTCCAACCCCCTGTCCATATATTCTTGCTGTCTAAAATTGGAGCTAGTCTATCCAAAACATCTGCCCATTGTTTAACCCAGTGTAGAATGTCTGACACATGTATATTTTCATTCGGAAAAAGAATGGTAATAACCTTAATTGATGGTCTCGTGAGAGGAATAGCCACAAAAGGGGCCCATAATGGTGATTGCTTTAAGTAGAAATACTTGGTCCAGATCTTTTCAAGCTGTATGGGGGTATTAAAACTGATATCGAAAATTTTATTTCCAGATATGTGAATTAAACCAAAAATATCAGTTGCTAGGAACTGCATAGACTCCTTTAGGAGTTTCCTAGCCACACACACTCTATCGGGTGGTAGATCTAGGCCTCCTTTAAATTTTAACCGAACAGCATTCCTTCTTGATCGCAGTTTCCCTATATTAGCAAATAAATCTGCCATCCTTCATCCTTCACGTCAAATGTCTTGGTTTCTCCTCTGAGCTACCTCTCTGCCAGAACTCAATGTGTAAAAATCAGTAGCACCCTATCTGACACACTACCTGTCCACTCTGAGGTTCCCCAGGGCTACATTTTAGGACCTCACCTCTTCAGTCTCTACCTCAACTCCCTTCCCTCGGCCTGCCCAAGTAAGATCCTCCTCTACACGGACGATGCTGTGCTCTTCGCTTCTGACCACAACCCCAACACACTCCAGACCACCCTCCAACAAGCTTTTGATAGAACTGAGCATTGGTTCACATCACGAAAGTTAGTCCTGAACCTAAAAAAGACCAAATCTGTGCTCTTCTCACATTGCCAGAGCAAAGCCAGTGGTGCCCCTCTCATGATACTGCCTAGCACACTAAACCCCATTGAGCAGGTTTCCTCCTACAAGTATCTGGACATTACCTTTGATTCAGCACTCTCCTTCCATTCCCATATCAATGCCCTTTCTGCTGCCACCAATGTCAGGATTGGATGGTTATACTGCCATAGGGACTGCCTACCACAAGAGGTCCTTAGATTGGCAATCACCTCCTCTGTCCTGTCGCTAATTGACTATGGGCTGCCCATCTATGCTGCAGCCGACAACACTGCGCTTGCAAGAATCCATCTCTCTATAAACAAGGCCTGCCGGCTAATGCTGGGAGTCCCTAGGCACACCCATATGTGCCTGCTGTACTCCACCACCAACTTTCTCAACCTTGAAGAAAGACTCCACTTCCAAACCTGCCTTCTTGTAAAGAAAACCCTGCTAGGGCTCTCTCCCCTGGGGTTGTCACCTCCCTGCAGCGTGCCTCCCCCTCATTCTACACACACAGCACTGTCAAAACCTCCCTTATTGTCCCCAGGCTAAGGACCTCTATGGCCCAGAGATCCTTTTGCTATCGGGCTCCCTCCTGGTTCAGTTCCCTCCTAGCCAACATAGCTGACTCCACTAAGCTTGGTCCTTTCAAGGTCTCCCTCAGAAGCCATCTGACAACCACTCGCTGCTGCAACTGCACATAATCCCCCACCTGCCCCTTACCCTCACCCCTAGGCTGGGTTTGCCCTGTCTACTTTTGCTGTATATGCCTGGGGTTTCAGACAACATCTGCTGACTAACGTAATAAAATATTTCTGGTTGCTACCGAACGTGGTACTCGTGTACCTATATTACGACTACTGTAATCTACCTATTACCAAGCTTGTACCACCAGTGTATGCCTGTAACACTGGTTGCTTTTTTAATCTAAGGGTTATGTACTGTACTGTTTTATTTGCTGTGATGTATTGTTCTCTTGACGAGGTGCTTTTGTAAATGAGTCTTTGACTCAAAGGTCTGTAAACCGATGATCTAATAAATAAATAAATAAATAAATAACGGATTACTCTGTTGCCGAGAGGTCTGTATTCTAGGGGAAAGGGGGGGAGCTGAGTTCGAGTTTGACTCCTGCTCAGTTGTTACTGTCAGCAGTTTGTTTTCTACTTGTGTCTGTTGTATCTCAACAGTATCTGTCCATGATGTAGAGGGAGTGTCCTGGAGACTCCCAGAGGTATCACCCTTTTTTTCAATTCTTGGTTGCTCTGGACTACCATTTACCTGTGATGTACTGGGCCTTGTTTCAGTATTTTCCCCCTTCCCTTATATCTGGTACAATAATCATTTTTTGTTTCTGTGCCGTAATGAGACATGTAGAAAAAGGAACAGTGCCTTGTTTTGGAGTTTCCAGGTCAATGGTTGTGCATGATACAGGTTCCTTTACTGGATTTATGTCCACTCCAAGCCGTGACACACTGCCATGGGCCACTCCTTGTTTAGATGTTGCATCTGTCTCGCAACATCAGTCCATAGGTCGAGACAAGCATGTTGGGAAGTCTCCCAGGAGCCAGTGTATACCATCTGGTGCTACTGACCATCCTGCTGCAGCAAGAGCCCTTTTGGGTGACCATGCAGCCGTGTGTTCAGTCTGGGTCATTTCGTCTCCCTCCTAGATGAGGAGATATCCATAGCAATGTCCTGCTCTATAGTCGATCTCCTCCTGTTTCTGTTCTCTGAATTCAAGATCATGTTGAGCAGCCTAGCCTTGCCAGCTGCATCCTCCATAGGTGGTCGTACCCCTGAAGTAGCTGTTGCAGCATCCTCTGCTGTCAGTCTCAGTAAATTCTGTACAGGTAAATTACCATCTCCTTCAGCTATGGTCTCTTCTGTAGGAATCTCCATCTGTTCAGGTAACACAACTTCTTCTCCTTCCATAGGAATTTCCATGGAACTACAAAAGATATCATTCACTGCAACAGGAAGCCATGCTCCCAGACTACCTCCTCCTCCACTACTCTACTCTGTACTGTCGGCCATACTGCTGACTGGAGCAATGCAGTGTCCCCTACAGACAAGTAGGGGACTTTCCCCAGTGTCCCAGCCAATATTCTCCTTCCCATAAAACCAGTTTGTGCAATTGTCCAAGGCTGTATGTGGATGCTGATGTGCGAAATGGTTGCCACTACATGTTCAGTCACTTCACTACCAGTCTAGCATTGCTTGTAAAGTGCTTTGGGATACAATGTGTATGAAAAGTGCTATATAAATGTTGATTCTTCTTCTTCTGAAAGGTCCACTACACTATAAGGGAAGTGCTTTAATACAGTTCCATGATACCAACATGGATCAGGTGAGGGAGGAGCTCTGCTAGACTGCCATGAATGGCATAAGCAGGTAGAACTCCAGTGTGGAGGTGGCTAAAGCTTTGCTCAGTGGCACATAAAATGCAAGTGACCCTTTAGCAGCATGCATGCCATCCAGTAAGTGGTCATTAGTATGCTGTCTGATGAATATGGCTCTCAGAAGTGATGGTATATCCCATTTGGGGCATACTATCTTCCTTTGCTTATAGGAGCCTGTTTCCAGCAGGGGGCTATGGTAATGTTGCACATATGCATTATGCATGGCACTTGTAACAGTTGGGTACTGACTACCTAAATGACATCCTGCTTTCAAATAATCCAGTTTGGCTGCTCTGCTCAGCAGGGGAGAATCTGCTGGTCATTCCCCATACCCATTTGAAATCCTTGGGTGAAAGGACCTTTTCTGTGGCCACATCACACATGTGGAATGCCTTACCAAATCAGTTTTGTCAGATCTCCACTGGAAGTTTTCTCTGTCCTTGTCAGTACTGCAAGATATGCTTGATTTTGAACCGGGACATAGGTCAGAACCATAGGGTCCCTTAAAAAAGGTTATACCTTTACACATCCATACTATGAGCTCCATGACTCCTCTTATTCTTTGCAGTCACCATTGGGTCAGGTTTTGCCTTTGGACAGAGCCTTTCCTACTCCACCTTCTGAATTTTCCAGATCTGCCACCTTGCTATATGCTTATATCCTTTGGGCTCACTCATTTCTCACGTGCTATCGTGACATTGCAATATCCTTTTAGCTGGTGTGCAGGAGGCAGCACTATTAAAGGGAATTTCACTCGGGTACTTCTGGTTAATAGCCATCCTGGCTGTGGGCACCTCACATCAGCCAGGTCCTTACACTCACTGGAGATTGTGCTGGGCACCAGAGTGGCAGCAGGTACCTCATCCTGTCCTCTGACAGTGACTGGATTTTTCTCCAGGCCTTCTGCCAGAGGCGACATCGCCAATACCATACCAGCTTGTGATTTCCCATACAAAATAGTAAGCCCATATCCTGCCTGTTTCAGCTGCTCAGTTTTTTGCACCAGATCTTTCAGCATCTTTATAAGATTGGATTCATGTTTTGTGTGAGGCTTAGCTGTCACAAAAGTGGAAAAACAAGACAAACCTTTGTACATCAAAAACAAGAAAATGTTTTGGAAGTTACTGTAATTCTGATACTTCTTGTGTAGGATGGAAGATTGATTCTTCAAATGGTATTTTTTGATAAAAGGAATGGGTGGGGACTGAGGGGAGTATAAACAAGATGCTACTTGATTTCTGAATCAGTGGTGTAGTGTTCCTTGGGGTTTCAATGATCATGTGATGGCTTTACTTGCTACTATCAGCAGTTCTGTGCAAGCCCTGCTGTGTCATTTACTTTGCGTAACTAGACAATGCTGATACTAGGGTAATGGCAACACTGCATCACATGGGATGGCTGTGTTATTAATGTGCAAAAACTGGGATCTGACATTCAACTGCCTACTCAACCTTAACATGGACGTTACTGTACCCCTATAATTTTATACAGCAAGTGTGGCGAGAAATGCCACAGAATAGAACTGATATTTTTGAACCCACTTTGCAACATATTACATTTTGGGGTATGTCACAAGTGATATCTAGCACAGCTGGGAACATCACAATGGAATTCGGAACAAATCAGAGAGTAGCTTTCACAATGCTGATGACATCACAATAGCCATGTGCAGCACTGAAGCCAGCAGCTGAAGTAAAAGAAAAACAATAAATCTTCGTACAAACAGAAGATTTAAAAGCTATGACAAGTAAACTGATATTGTATAAATCAAATATGCAGTAGGCTGACTCAAATCATGCAACTGATTATCACTTGTGTGGGGGCAGGACTCTTATAATTCACTTGTGGCTGCACTACGCATGAATTATGGTCCTTCAGCCTAACTTATGAAGATCATTTTCATGTTTTGAGTCAGCTTATTACATACATACATACAGTCCCCACCACTTATAGCACCAGCGGTCTAAGCGGGCAGTTGTTTTTTGTGGGCAGATTGCATTTTCCACTTTCCCATTCCATATGCTATAATGTAAAAAATGCTGGTTATAGCATTCTATGCCTGCCTTCTATTTAAGTCAGATTAGCAAGATTAGCTGCTAGTTAGCATCAGTTCACACTTCAGTATGCAGTTTGCAAAGCACAAAGCATTCAAAATCTGGCACATAGCTTAGCAGCCTTGTGTGTATATTGGCTGCGGTGTTTTGGGGGGTCACTTACTCGGTGGTCAGCTGTCAGCTTTCAAGATGGGAGAAGAGAGGGTCCCAGCAGTGGGCAGCATTCTAAAGCTTCAGTACAGTTTGGCTGAATCACACATCTGGTCTTAGCTGCAGGACTTGCATTTCTCCTCCTTTCCTACCACAGCCTTCTCTATTGTTTCCATGGTCGCCTCTTACAGTACTCCCTCTATCCATGTTCCACTGCCCTTGGCCGGATTGAGCCCTTCAGTATAGGTACAGTTTAAACTGAATTGGGTTTTGCATTTCAAGCTGCACAATATAGTTAAGCTGAATTGTGTCTTGCTTGGGACATGGGACTTGGGACTAGTGTTTGCGCTATTGATCCATATCTTAGTTTAATACTGTAATATGAAATAAATGTTCATAAACATTTATTTCATATTACATAAACTCAGTGTATCAGTAATTAGCAACCCTTGATTAAAAAAAATGAACTTGATTATAGCACCCACCCCATATAATGGGCAGAATCTGTTTATACAGATGCACCCATTATAAGCAGTGGCTGCTGTATATGCATACCATGGGAGTGCAAAATACATCTGGAAGACTAAAGCTGTTATTTTCACTGAAGACATAGCAACTGTGCAAATAACAATTGAAATCATGTTATTTGCACAGTAGCCACAACTATTGCTTTTCAGATGAACAGGCTCCCAGCCAGCAGTACATCAAACAGTGGTGCTGTCACTTTAACCATACAAGTAAACGGTTCAGCTCGGCATCATTAATAAAGTGGAAAAGAAAGGAGAACTGTAAAACAATAATCTGGTTACATAACACAGTATGTTTTATCGCTGCAATAGCCACACAAAACATGTAGAAACTCCCATGGTATACATCTGATATCCCGTGAGGTAACTGTGCACTTGTGGCTGCGCCACCTGTGCAAGTGTGCAATAACACCAGCATTTCAAACCAAATAACATGCATATCTTAAGTTACCTCATGGGATATTCCCTATTCATACAAGTGTGAAAATAGATTTGCCAAGATAAACATATTGGCCCAGATATTCAAAAGGGTTGCGCCATGCACAACAGGGATTTGCCAGCGCAAGTACGAAAATGCGCTATTCTGCGATATTCAGCGTGAGGCAGATGCACCTCCCAAATCACAATGCACAACAGCGCAATGATAATGAATGCATGCACAACTGAAGGGGGAGGAACCATGCATAAATGATGCAGTGCGATATTCAACAACATGCGCCATGCGCAATAGGGGAGCAAACGGAAGTTGCACGATAGCGGAAATGATCCAAAATAAAAAGGAACAAGACAGAGGTGCAAGAACGCTACAGGGAAGCCACATGTTGTTGAAATGCAGGCAGCCACACAGGCACACAGAAACTAGAAGCAGGACAGAGCACCTGGAACCACCAGGAACAGGGAAGGTGTGGGGAGCCTGTGCCACAGTGCAGAACAAAAGGGGGAAGTGCCACACAGCACTGAGGGCACAGATAGTGGGCAGTACGGCCACTACAGGGAGGTGTTCCTGATGCAGGGGGAGTAGCAGCAAGGACAGTGGGAGGAACAGAGAAACAGCTGCCAGGGGGGGTAACACAAGCCAGGGACATGGCCAGTGCCACCATCCAGATGGAGGCAGTTATGAGGGGGGGTGAGAAGGCAGGCAGCAGGGGGGCATGACCGTGGAAGGGTCCATCGGCGGTATGCCCCCAACAGGCAGTACCGAGCCCACACCAGCTTCGAGCTGTACACTGATACTGAGATCGTGGGCCAGTACCGCCTGAACCGGGGCGATCCTGAGGCAGCTCTGTGAGCTGTGCAGTGATGTGATGCAGGCACCCACATGACGGAGCCATGCCCTGTTAGTGGAGACCAAAATGACAGCTGTCATGTGCCTGCTCACCACGGGTACCTTCCAGAGACCAACAGGGGACATGACAGGCATAATCCAGTCGGCCACGTCACGCTTCCTCACCCAATTCCTCAGCACACTGCTGCCACATGCTGCGGAGTACATCCGTTTCCCCAGCACACCGGTGGAGTGCACAGCAAACATACAGGCGTTCCACAGGGTAGCACGTATGCCTGCCATGCTCGGGGCAATAGACTACACCCATGTGGCCATCCACATGCCACCTGGCCCCGAAGGGGCTGCATATATGAATCGGAAGGGGTATGCAAGCATCAACTGCCAGGTGGTGTGCGATGTCAGGGGGCGCATAATCAATGTATGTGCCATGCACCCTGGGGGAGCACATGATGCCTTCATCTGGCACCAGTCCACACTGTGCCACAGGTTTGAGAGTGGGGACATCCCCACTGGCCACCTAGTGGGTGAGTATGCAAATCACGTGGAAAGACATGGAGCTTGGGAGGGGCATAGTCAGAGGTGACATGGGTATTGGCCTAGATGGCCCAAGGCAGGTCGACGCTGATCACCAAACTAATGTCACACTCTATACACAGGTGACAGTGGATACCCACTCCGTCCCTGGCTGCTCACACCATACCGGCGGCCCGTGACCCCATCGCAGCAATGCTACAATGAGGCACATGCCACCACACGCAATGTCATTGAGCGGGTGTTCGGGATGCTGAAGGCACGTTTCCATTGCCTGGACACATCTGGCGGTGCCCTACAGTATAGCCCCTCAAAGGCCTGTGGGCTATTCCTGGCCTGTTGCATCCTGCACAACATGGACAATGACTGAGGGATAGCCTTACAGGTTGAAGAGGGGGACAGCAATGGGAAGATGAGAACGCTGATGAAGATGGTGATGGGCAGCCCCCACTTGGTCGAAGGGACCCCCAACTGATCTGGCTGGCACAGCTGCACCGGGACACCATCACAGAGGAGCACTTCAACCAACCCAGGTAAGTCATGGGGCCATGTGCAACCACCAGTGGCAAGGGCACAACCCACAAACACGCATGGACAAACCCCAGGGGTGCATGTCGTTAAGGGAATTGGCCGAGCATGGAACCGTGCCATCAGGGATGGGCAAGGTCTAACATGGCACGCGCTCATACACACACACACACACACACACACACCCCACAAGACATGCACAAAGGGTAGGAGGCACGCCGACCCCAACTGCCACCCCTAGCCACACACATGTCCACAGACCACCACGTCCAGTGCCTGTCATTGTGTGTGTGTCAGACGCTGGGCACCATTGCACAGTGGTGGACAGCACAACGCAGGCATCATCATGCACACGCCACAGTGGACAGCAGCTGGGAGGTGTGCAGATGGAACGTTGTGTGTGTGTGTGTGTGTGTGTGTGTGTGTGGGGCCAGTGCCCACCCGTGCATTGCACGTTGAACAACACAATGCACACAGGGCAGCATCAGACAGTAGCTGTGGTGGGAGACAGGTCAGTCACATGCCACAGTGCCACGGCCACCATGGATGCGTGGGCAGCCCCGATAAGACCCGCCAACAGTGACAGGCTGACCAATGGCCTCAATGGGTGGCACTGACGGTCCCCAAGGGGTTCCTCTGCGTGAATGTGACCGTGCTCGTGCAGGGGTCTGCAGCACACCTAACATGCCTGTGCCAGGGGTACTCAGGATGCCCACAGCTGAACCCGGTGTCGACAAGGAGGGTGTCGCATGACACTGGGAATGGGGGGTGGACATTGCTCTGCACAGTGTCTGCGACGTATGGGCAAATAACTGTGTGCCCACAGTGGCCATGGCAGCTGTGATTGTCTGTGTCACCCTGTCAATGGCAGCGTTCACATCCTCCCGCATCCAGTCCATCCCTGCCAGAAGCAGAGTGGTGTCTCTGCTGCACTGCTCCTCTGCCTGGCGCAGAGCCACACTGAGTGCATCCACCGCCATCACAAGCCGCAACTGCTGATCGACTGATTCTTGGAGTATGTGCGTGTGCTCTTCTACGAGGTCATCTGCCTGATTGGCATGCTGCCCCTCACGGTGTTCATGACCCTGATGGGCAGCACCCCTTAAGGGTGGGCGCTGCACACCAGGGCCAGGCCTGGGCATGTCCACAGGTGGTGCACTGACGCCGCCCCCTGACACTGTACCCCAATGCCCATTGGCTGACTGCTGACACTGCCCCTCTGGCTGCCGCTTTCCAGGGCTCAACGATGCCGCCCCAGTGGCTGCAACAGCCCCACTGTCCTGGACATGCGCCAGTGCTGTCTCACTGGTGCAGACAGGTACAGGCTGGGACTGTGATGTCACGCAGGCCTCCACGGTGGCACCACCCATGACCATGCCAGTGATGTCACCTGCTATGTGGCCATCCTGTGGCCCACACGTATCACTGTCCATGAAGCGAGCTTCATCATCATCAGTGATGGATCAGGCACCAGCCCGAGTCTCAGTATGCTGGCATCCATGGACGCTGGCATGCTGGGACATGGGCAGGGCCTCCTCCGCACCTGCTCCATCAACATCAGTCCGGACGGCCAGGCGGGCCCACTGTCGCCCTGACCCTCGGATGCCTGTGGAGGTGGATGGGCCCTCCTCTACGTCCATGGTATCACCCTCAGTGAACAAGCCCACCACCGCTGACCCATGTAGATGCTCAGGAGCTGTAAGGGAACACAGTAGCATTAATGTATCTGCCTACCCTCCCCCCCATTGACAGACCAGGACCTACCATGCAGTGATGGGCTACCACTCATCTGGAATTCACTACCTGGAACACCCTCAATGGCACAACGTCGCATGCTGCCAGCAACCCGCTCTTCTTGTGGGGTCAGGTGTTGCACGGCCAGCTGTCCCCCACTGGTTGCAGCCCGTGCTGCCCTGATGGCAGCCACCTTGTCCTTAATCCTCCGCCTGTCCATGCCCATCTTCTTTTTGCACTCCTGCATGGACCGCTGGTGGCTGCCATGCAGGTTGATGGCACACGCCACCTCTTCCCATGCAGCAGCATGGGCCTATGGTGTTTCCTGCTGTCTGCTGAGCAGCGGCTCCTGGTCGAGGTAGGCCTCAAACAGGGCATCTGTTTCTGCCTTTGTGAAGTTAGGCCTCCTCTTCCTCCACCTCACGATCGCTCATTCTTCATCCTGTGAGAATGACAGGTGTTACCTGTGACTGTGCAGTCCCATGCATGTCCCATACACCACAGTCCACACTCCCAAACAGCATGCAACTCACCGCAATAGACTGCAATAACAGACTATGGCCACTGCAGCCCAATGTCGCATTTTTATAGTGCAACGCATGCAAATGAGGTGAGGCGTAATTATAAGTGGATGCAAATGCAGTTTCTGGCGCCACTGAATGGCTGATTAGCTGATTTGCATATGCCGGCTGAATATAGCGCTGTTGCGCTTTGCGCAATTGTGTTGAACGTGCTCAGACAAGGGCGCATTTCTGTGACATGCGCAGTAGACACTGAACGGCGCATGCCCGGGATGATGACGTTAACGCCTGCTGCGCTGCTGTCATGCTGTGCGCGGGAGGCAATGCAGGGCACGGCCACCATTGTGCCCGTGGTACTACTGTGCTGTTCACATGTAGGCCGCTACAGGAAGTGGCATACAGGCACCCAATTGTGAGACATGCAGTGAGTACCAATCGCGCTGTGGCGGTCCATGTGTGAGAGACACCTGACCCTGTGCCCAACCTTTGCCCCCTAGGCACCATGCATCCACATGGGTGCACCACTATCGCACTGTTCGGTGACAGCGTGATAGGGAATGGTAGTGCTGTACCGCGCAGCATCTGCACGTGGTGGACCACGCTACCAAGCACCATTTTGACTCCAACCAGCTTCAGAGATGGCAAGGAGGAGTGCTGCTGTTTGGAGCCAGGTGGAGCTGGCCAATTTGGTGGCCATAGTAGAGCCCCATGCTGGGCCATTTTTTGGAGATGCACCCCTGGACAGGGCCAGGAGTGCAGTATGGGAGGAGGTGGCGGTGGCGCTGGAGAAGGCAACAGGAATTGGGCGCATGGCTGAGCAATGTCACCACCGATACGGGGACCTCCAGTGCAGGAACCCGGACAGGCTTGCCCACCTGTGGGCATGTGCCAGGAGGAGCACGGTGCCACGGCCAGGTAGGTACCCCATCCATACACTGTTAACGTCCATAAGGGTATCACGGTGGCATGTGTCCAGCACATGGAGGGGCCGTCCAGTGTTGGCCGTGGTGGTGGTGTCGGGGGGGTGGATGGGTATGGCTGTGGGGGACTGCACACACATGGGAGCAGGGAGACTTTGCTACCAGATTGTAATGATGTTCCTCTCTCCATGTTTGCACCCTAGGCCCAGAGGAGCACCGGCGGGCGAGGGAGAGGAGGCAGCACCAAGATGACCAGCAGGCCAGGAGGGATGCCGGATCAGACAGGCACAGGGACCAGCCTGATGATGGTGCATGCCTTACATCCATGATTACTATTGCATGCTGTGTAACAGGGTGGACAGTGGGGCATGGCCACCATCCATTGATGCCACTGCCATGCATGCAACTTGTTACAGTCAGCACTGTCTAGTGGCACTACATGTCTGGGAGTGCATCAATGGTGGTCCATGCATGCACCGGGTACATGGCTGTGGGTGCCTGGGTAGGCAGGTCTTGTGGACGCGGTCACTGTGGGTGGTCTCACACCATCACAGGAGCGTGGCACACAGCTGTATGCCATGCACAATGAGTGGGCTGCAGGGGCTGGACATTCACACATATTGACTCTGCTCCCTTGTCCTAGGTGGACAATGCTGGATGGCCATCGAGTGAGGAGTGCAGGAGCTGCTGCAGCTTGCAAGAGCATCTCTTGCAATACTGGAGAGGATGGAGCGGGATGGGATCCAGCGCCACAGTGGATGGAGGAGGCGCAGGAGTGGAAAGCGGGGCAGGCATTAGGCCCTCCATGCCCCCTATATTGACTTAGCCCCCCGGACCTACCCTCACCCCTCTTCTTCCCTCTCCCATTTGTACACCCCTGCCCCATGCCGGCCCCCACCTGGTTTGTGGACCTTTCCCCCCACCCTTGGATATATTTGTAAATATGTTTGATTGTTTATATTGTTTAATACATACATTTTGTTATGACAACTGTGGTGGTCTCTGATTTGCAGTGGGCTACAGGTGCTTGGCTGCAGTGGTGTGCATGGCATCGGGGGTGGTGCAGGTATGGGTGTGTGTGTGTGTGTGTGTGTGTGTGTGTGTGTGTCCAGCAGGGATCCGCCTATAGTGTGGGTGGGGGAATCAATCACTGTCTGTGGTTTGTATGTTGTTCTCTGTGTACTGGTTGCCTGTGCAGTGGTCCACAGAGCATGCTCTGTGTCCATGGTGCCCCTGTCAGACCATCCATGGGCTGTGCAGCTGACACCCTTGCATGTCTGTGATATGCACCATCTGCTGGCATGCCAGTTGTGGCTGTCCATGCTGGACAACCACTGTACCCAGCACAATGCCAGGTTGCCTCCTGTCACCGGTGTGGTGCCCGTCTGCCTCAGGTGGCACTGTGGCCTCCGCTGTTGTTGTTCCACCTCCATGCTGTCACTTGTGTCTGTTGCAGGGGATGTGCTCTACTGTCTGTCACTTGTGCTCTGGCCGCATGCTGGTGGCATACAGCTTCATGGTGCCTGCTCAGGGTGGCTGGCACACCTGTGCCATGTAGGGGTGCTGGCCATGTGTACACGTCTGCTGTGGCCACACACCAGTGGCTTGGTTGACCCGCTACTGTGTCCCTGTGTTGATGTGCCCTTGTGTATGGGTGGGTGTTTGTCCATGCACTGTGTTGCATCCTGTGTGGTGCATGCTTCCATGCAACACTATGTGTGTCTGTGCTGGCTGTTGTGGCCAGTGCTGGGATGGGATGTGTCCTTGGGAGGGTGTGCAGGGTGCTGTACTGCTGGTGGTGGGGTCCGGGGCATGCCCTGTTGCATGTGGGGTACCTCGTGTGCCAACGCATGGTCGGTCTCTCAGCTGTACATTGGGGGGGGACATGCAGGGTGGCACTGTGTATGCAGTTGTTGCATCACTGTCTGCTGCTGCCCACTGCAGGGTGCTCATGGTGGGGCTGCCTTGCATGTCTCCATGGTGCACAGGGTTGCATTGTCACAGTGGGGGTGGTGGAATGCATGGGATGTCCTGCACTGTTGGGCACTACTCCTGGGCAGGGTGTATGGGGATCATGGTGTAGGGTGTGCTCTGCATTGGTGGGATGGTATGGCACAGGGTGGTCAGCCCTCCTTGTGTGCCGGTCACAACTTGCCAGGGGGTTGCGGGGGCACCATGCTCCGCCTGTGGGTTGGTTGCTGGTATCCATGGGCCAGTGGTTATTCCAGCTCTCCACCGGTTGTGCAGTGCATGGGATGTGGGGAGTGATGTCTGTTCTGCTGTGTGCTCCTCTGCCCATCTGTGGCATGGGTGGTGGGCCCCTGCATCCTGTCCCTGCACATCCCTGGTTGTGCTGTTGCACTGCTGCCCTGCTCCACGGGGCATCCCTGGTTGCACTATGGCACATCTGGACTGTTCCACTGATCATCCCTGGTTGTGCTATGGTGCATCTGAACTGCACAACTGCACATGCCTGGTTGCACTATGGTGCAGGTGGTGTGATATTCAGTCATGTGGCCACAGGCGCATCTTGACCCGCGCAGTTTTTGAATATCACGCTTCTTGCACATGGGTGCAGTGGACTTGTACTTGCTCCTGCTGTTCCACACTTTTTGGGTGCAGTTTGAATATCCGGGCCCATTATGTCTGGCAACATGAGCAAGATAAATTAAGTTCCTCACTAAGCATGCTCAAAAACTTATTTCACTCATTTTGGCCGCACTGAGCAGGCTCCGAAATTTATTCTCACATGCGAGATGTCATTATTTTTTGCTGAGTATTGGTATTGCCCACAGTAGTATTGATTGATTGCTCTTATGCTGAGCTGCCATTGAACAGATGGGCGCAATTTACAATTTGTACTTTTTTTCATTTTGTAAGTTTTTACTATTTCACAAAACCACATAAATGTCTTTTGTATAAATTGACTAAGACATAGGCTGACTTAATATATCATTATTTATGGGTATTAGTCCTCATAAAATAGCAGCAGACCTATGTCTCTCGAAGATAAAAATGATATCTTAAGTCAGCCCATGTCATAGTGTAGCTCTCTCTCTATCTCTTTCTCTCTCTCTCTGTCTGTTTGTCTATCTATCTAGCAAAAAACTATGCTAATTCATAAGGAAACAAACAAAAAAAATGGGTTAAAGTCTCATGAGTCATTGCAAATCAGTAGTATGGTGTTCCTTAGGGGTTTCAACCCTAAAGCCCATCCCCTCCCCAGTCCCTGTCCTCATGAAGCAAGGACAAGCTACAGGACAGGTCTACGTCAGTGCCCCTATAGGTCTTTTGCTTGAAGCAAGACAACTATGGCTCTCTTCATGGGTCCCACAGAATCAGTCAGAACTTTCTTCATGTAGGGTCCTGTGGGCCTTGCAAGAAGCAAGACATCAATTATAACTTTCTTTGTGCAGGTGATTATTCATAATTTTCTTTGTGCAGAGCCCTGTGGGCCTGCACGAAGCAGATTCATTTATTACTTTCTTTTTTGCAGGGCCCTGCAGGCCCTGTGCAAAGCAGAAGATCATTCATAACTTTCTTATCACAGTGGCTATATGGCCCAGATCTGCAGCTTGTTCTTGGATCACAAGGCCAGAGGCTGGGGAGGGGTGGGTATAGATTTGAAAACCCCTAGAAACACCATATCACTGATTTGCCAAGTCTCAAGAGCCTTTGCCCTCTAATTTTTTTCATTTTCTTACTGTGTCTGCTTTGTGTTTTTGCATCCCTAATGTGTGCATTAATGTAGCTATTTGCTATCAAAGGAGTCATGAAAGAAAAAAATGGGATTTATCAGTTTAGTCTGTATTTTTCTGTGTCCTGATTGGCTGACAGGTACCTTTGCCCGTGTCTTCCTCAGAGAATATTCTGCCAACCGGCACCTCTTCTACAGGTCAGGACTTACCACAAAAGAAATCACTGTTCAAACACTGCAGAACTCCGAAGCCAAGCTGGAGCCTCATACCCAAGCTGGAGCCCTCGCCCCACCCCCCCCACGCAACAAATATCTCCCTCAGTATTGCCACCTTCTAAAACTGTGCAGCTTTGTACTATTCCAAACTCTTGCTGGTCATTTAAAATATTAAATGTATCACCTTTTTCTGCTTCTCTTCACAAAGTCACCTCGGATCCAGTGAGCGTGCTACCAAGACGTGACTTTCAAATAATAGCCGAAAATAAAACGCTTCACCATCTTCACCAACAGCTCTTCTGAATAAAACAGTTTCACATAAAATAAACTCGACTCAACAAGTTCACCGCAAAACAGCAGATGAAAAGGAAATAGCTGTTTCCTACAATACAGAAAAAATGCGAATGTCTCGCTACGGCGACTCCTGAGAGACACGCTTGCTTCCAGAAAACCTGGCAGTACACATAAAATCACACGATGCTCTCAGTCTTTGATGATCAATAAAAAAAAAAAGTAATACTAAATAAAACAGCCTGTGTCTGTGTTCATAGTTGTAGTGTTTCTGTGGGTGGGGGCAGCGGCTCCACTATCCTCACAAAACTATTCGGGCCACTTAGACCCTGTACACATCAGGCTAGTTAAAATGTTTTAAGGTGCTTAAAATGTTTCAACTAGTGCAAACAAGGTGCCCATCCACATTTAAGCATGGTTTTGAAGCGTGTTAGGAAACCGTGTTTAAATCCTGCTGAGAGCTAGTCTCAAGTCCGTTTTTAAACATGGTTTGATGAGGGAAAGCGTGTTACCCTGTAGTGAGGATGGGCGTCTGTATATTGCTCCTCCAGGAAGCATGTTAATGGTTGTGGAGAACCCATTTTTAAAAACGTTACTGGAGGCTGATGCAGACGGGAGTCGGCTGTGGTATAACCGAGTTAAAACTCGGTTGAAGACTGATCTGGACGGGCTGCTGTGGTGAGTTTAAAAATGTTTTTAAAACATTTTTTAAACTGGTGCAAATCTTCAACTCTAATGTGTACAGGCCCTTAGTTGCTCCATGGCACAAATACCCTTTAGAAAGCAAAAGCTACTCAAACATACATAAATAAATAAAAACACAACCATAAAACTCTATTTAACAGCTGGGCATACACTGTCTTTATTGCAGTGATAGGCACACAAGGTGAGCAATATATAGGAAGTCCACTACTGCAAATGATGACAATACTTTTACAGGGGGACTATTTTTTACTATTTCAGGTATTAAACCTCTTTTAAAAAGTATTTCTGACTTTTTTCCTTTTTTTTTTCTTTTTTATGATTACTTGGGGACCCACTTTATAAACACAATAAAACACTCTGAGGTGTGGGTTATCTCCTGATAAAAGCACGCCCAGGTGCATAAGGCACTCGGTGCCAGCACCTTGTGCCTAACAACGTACCTGGGTGTGCTGTTATCAGGAGTTATGAAATGGGCATTGAAATTCAAGCATTCTCATTGGCCACTGACTGTGTGCTAAAGTGTCTAATAACACAGGAATAATACCAGGCAGTACCCACTGGGCATTGATATGGGTGATGCTGCCCACAAAGAATGTTCATAAATGAAACAACCGCCATCTTGTTTTGTGCCACAAGCGATGCCACCCTTACTGTGAAGATAACCACCCAAGTGAAATGCACAACCTGCATCATTAAAAAAAACAACTGCCATGATTGCAGTCATTGTCTTGTAACCTGCCCGCTCAGTCACAAAACATAACACTGCGGTGTAACTGCTGCATGACACAGGCAGCACTTGAGCCCTCCCCTTGTTCCAGGCTGAGAGATGATGAGTGGCAGCCACAGGAGCCAGCGCAGTGGTGATAAACTGATGGTTTGGCCCCCCCCTTATTCCTAGCTGAGAGATGCAGGGTTTAACTGTTCATCCAACCCCTCGCACTGCTGGAGCCAAAGAGGAAGCGCTTAATTTTTAACTAACATGGACGTGCCGTTCCCGCTCGTACTATGATACCGCCTGATGCTGGCAAACAGCAGGATCAACCAGATACTTAGTTTGCGTTAAAGTTAGGATCAACCAGATTTGCAAAAAGAAAAACAAAATTAGGGGTGCTGCTAGTTGGATATTGGGGGGTGGTGTAAGGGTGGTGCCATGACAACTACATGGGTAAACAAAATACAAAGACAGAAGCCTAAACAGCTCAAAAGTCCTCAACTCAAAAAAAAAAAACCAGGGGGAGGAACTATTTTATTAAGAATTTAAACAAATGTTTTACTTTTTCACTATTAAATACTATACATTTTATCTATCACATACATCTGTATTTTTGATAGCCATTTCATAAGTGCAATAAGCTACTCCAGGGTCTGTGTGTTAGACACTTTAACACACACCCTGTCATGCCTTATTGCTTACATAACCCACACCTTGTCATGTCTTATTGCTTGCATATATTTAGGGCCAGTATTCATCATCATCATAGCATGTCCATTTGTTATGTATCATAACATATAAATAGCAGTTTACACTGTACTTCCAAAAATGGCTGTTTATGTAGTCTTGTGAGCCTTCTCCCTGTATCTGGCAGAAAGGAAGTGCAGTCTGACTCAGAGTGATGATGTTTCAGTACGTAAGTCTGCAGATTGGTGCACTGCTTGTGGTGCCCCCTGTCACAAACCCACTCAGCAGGTCAGGCCCTTTACTCCCAAAATGCCAACCTCTGAGAGCAGTCTTGTGAACAGTGTAACAGACAAGGTAACCCTCTTGTCTGTTTTGTGAGTTCAGATCAACCTTTGGTCTCAAGTTCTGGAGGGATTCAAACTGTTAACCTCTTGTTAGCATACCCAATGCACAGGATCAGATATATCTGTCTTCAGGGGGCCAGATATCCTTGCCTATGGGCACCTAACCAGGTGTACAGAGATGAACCCTTTAAAACTTTAATAAAGACCTCAGATTTAAAATGCTTCTCTTTCCAGTTTGGTACCACCATTCAAGCTTATGTCTATTGTCTGCTATAACCATAAATTCTTTTCTTACAACTAAAAGAAATTCAAAGACAGACCAAGTAAGTTCTAAAAAGAATTTTACTAAAATAGTTAAAAATATGTAAAACACAAAATACAGAACTCTTATATCAAAAGATATACAAATCTATTAAAAGAACAAATTTTAAACAGTGCAAATCCTACTACAGTACTTAGTCTGTAATACTTGCTTAAAAGTACTCCCAAGATGTTTCGTGGTCAGAGTCCAGGTAAAAATGTGTCTCTGTAAAACAGAATTATTCCTTAAACAACTGTATTGGCCAACCCATTTTTGTGTGAGGTCAGCTAGCTCCTCCTCTGTCAGATTATATTTAAAAATATATCTAATAAAAAAAAACAGTAGTCTTTTCAAAGTATCAATTTTGCAATCTTCAGCATGACTCATGTTTCAAATGACATCTCTTTTGATCTATGCTGCATCCTCCTCACACAGGCTTCATATGAGCATTTACAACCTCACACCCCTGTGTAATAACCTGGGTTTTCTCTTCAACGTCATAAACCTTTTTTATTATTTACCTTGTAACAAAGTTAACTTAAATAACTCTGTAATTAGCTCCTGGTCTGCCATGTAACACATTGTATCTAAAAACTGAGTGTGTGTGTGATACACATGCTGTCACCATTTCTCTTTGCTTGCATCTGTCAGCTGAAAACTGGGGGGTGGTGAGGTCACTCCTAGAGCATTAGATTTTTTCAGCAGAGATAGTCATTAATACATTTTATATTAAAAAATATTATACAGCACTCAGAACTGGCTGTTTACGTCACCCCCCCTCCCCACACACAGTAATTAAATTGGAAATTATTTGGTGGGGGAACTTTTCCATCTAGATTTGTAGATGTGGAACTACTGTCATCCCCAGGTAGTGGAACTCTGCTATAGTATTCAATGAATAAAGATGACATAGATGTAGGAACTTGCATGCAATGTTACAAAGGGTGGGGAACTGATTGTCTGCGAAACTTATTTTCATAACTCAGTATGTTGTTCTGACTCCTTCATTCACCAGCTGTTGCTGACAAGTTAATTGTGTCCTGATCAATTAACAATCTAGAACTAATGGTAAAATATTTCTTATTTTCTTTTCTTTTCTAGATTTAGCTTTTAATATAACCCTTTCATTAGATTTACATCTCACTATCTGGTGATGAAGTGCCCTGTCGAATTCATTAGATCTAAACCTCAGCCAGAGTGAGCATTCCTTAAGCAAGAGAAAAAATCTCAGACCTTCCCAGAGCTATGGAAATCAACAACAACCTCCCCCACATGAAAATGGCATTCAGTACTTTGCACAATGAGTATACCAGGAAATAAGAGAAACGCCTTAGAATAAAGGACTGCGTTTATTCACCTGACATTATTTGTATTCAGAACAAACACGAAAGGGACATCACAGAGGCTATGAGTGGTGATCTGATGCAGCAGAGCAACAAACAATCATCGAAAACGATTAGGCACTTACCAAGCTGTCAATAACAATCAAGGCACACTTCAGCTCATTAGTCCGCTCTATTTAGTGTACAATGGTAGGTAGAACTGCATACAAATGGCAAGTATCATTTCACCTGTTCTGTGCCTAAAGCGCAGCACTTCAGATACACTGCGTGAAGTGACATACTGGCAACACAAAATGCTAGATGAAAAGCTAAGGTTTGTATGCATTGTTCTACTGTTTGTCCTACATTTGTGAAATTAATGAACTTGATTAAACCGGAAGTAAACAATGTGTAAAATAAAATACTGGGACAACGAGGTCCCAATTAGTATGTTGAGTCCCCAAAACCTTTTAAAAGACTTACTTTGTTTTTATTTCAACATTTATCTGCTTGATCCTGTGATTCCCCCCCCAGCTGCCATTTTTATAGCACTATTTGCACAGAAGCCCCTGCCCCTGATGTCTATGACAGTTGCAGCTATGGGGGACATCAAAGGCTTGAATGGTGCCAGGGCTGATAGAGTACAAAGAGAGACACATTTTTGTTTGGTATAGTGAGGCCAGTATAACTGGAGTGGGGTCTGGGGCTGCCTAGGACCTCAGAAGCTTTTGTATTTTAGATACACTAAGATGCAGTCTTAGCCATTACTTTGCATGTTAACACCATGATAATAGTCTTTTTTGAGGTGCACTAAAGGCCCCCTACTTTTTTGTCATAAGTTCTAGTCCTTTTTGGTTCTGTTTCTCTGAGGGAAAGAACACTACACTGCTGCCATCTTGTTCCCTCAAAATTTTGTGCTGAAGCATGACATGACATTGATATTTCTGTCATTCATAACAAAAATTCATGCCAGTTTCCCCATGCCAAAATTGTAATATGATCGATTAGGGATCTTATAACAGCAGTATTTCTGTTTGACAAACATAACTCCACTTCAAAAATCATAATGGGGAGTCTGCCATTTGAAACAGCAGAACCCAGCTTTTTAATGCTGTGTAGCACAGCCAGCAAACATCTTGTGGGCACTCCGGAGCAGGTTTTTTTATTTTTTTTTTATTTTACTGTATAATCGGAATTACAATCCTTTGAGTCATAGACTCTCTTGCAAAGGCTCCACATTGTTTACAGGGTGTGGAGGGAGAACCAAAGTACAAGGAAGACAGACGGAACGAGCAATTATATACAGGTTTCAGTACAGACAGTTTTTTATACAATGGCTCCACGGTGGTTACAGGGTGTGGAGAGACACAAGACAATATAAAGCATTAAAAGAAACACATTTTTTTTTTTTTACACTTAGATTTTTTCAGGTTACGGAATTAACATGGCACTTGAGAGGCATTTTAAAAGCTTATGGGAGGCATACATGTGGGCCCAAGACAGAGCTAAAATGCAGAGGGTGGAACATAGGGACTAGGAAGTCCCTGAGTCAGTTATGGGGATGAAGGAGGAGAGAGCAGGCCTTATTGGCATTCACATTTAGAGTTTTCAAAGAGGTGTGTTCGAAGGCCTGTTTTGAAAAGTGCGATGCTGTGGGTCTGGAAGAGAGTAGGGGGGAGGGTGTTGAGCCATTTGGGGGCACGGTAGCAGAAGGATCTCTGCCCTAGAGATGTTCGACATGGGGGGACCATGAAGGATGAGGTAGCTGACAGTCTAGTAGTCCGCCTGTGAGGGGCTGACGATGGGGAGTAGTCCGGCTGGAGTAAGCTGGAGATGGATCTTTTTTGCTAAGATGCAGGTTTGATATTTGAGTCTTTGATGGAAATTAAGCCAACCTGTTTGTGTGTACAGATCGCAGGTGTGGGTGAGTCTGTCACAGCCAGTAATGAGGTGGCAGGCTTTATTAAGCGCTGTGATTATGCTACTTAGGGTGGAGTTGTCAGCGGTGCCGTAGATGATAATCCCGTATTCGAGAAGTGAGAGGATGGAGGAGGTGACAGCTATCTGCATGGCATGGGCAGGCAGGCTGTTCTTGATCCTGTAGAGGGTACCAATTCTGGAGTTAATCGCTGACGAGAGGAGGCTTACATGTCTGTGATAGGAGAGGGAGGTATCTAAGGTGACACCTAGATATTTAAAATGAGTAACATGTTCCAGATGGGTACCATCCAAGTTTGTGATTTGGAGTGTCACCTGGCTGTGTGGCTTTGGCGATGTGCAAAGGTCATGGACTTAGTTTTGGAATAGTTAATGATCAGGTGGTGTACAGTAAACCAGTTTTCCAGCTCCCTGAAAAACCCCTGAAGGGAGAGCTGGAGGGTGTCTGGCTGTGGGTGTTGCCAGTAAAGAACAGCATCATCAGCATAAAGTAGGAGATGACTGCTGCAAGCTTTGGGGAGTGAGTTAAGGAAGAGTGTAAAAAGCAGTGGGCCCAGAATAGACCCCTGTGGAACACCCGAGCACACAAGTTTGGGGTTGGAGATGGTGGAGTTGATTCTTACTTGCTGAGAGCGACCCGAGAGGTAGTTCTTGAACCAGGCCAAGACCTCAGTGGCTACATTAAGTTGTGGCAGGACTTGGATGAGAAGATCATGATTGGCCGTGTCAAATGCCTTTGTTAAGTCTACATAGATGGCCCCAGCAATAGATCCTTGGTCCAGGGCCCCATGGATGAACGTGGTTAGTTCAGTGAGGGCTGTGATGGTGTTGTGGCCAGCACAGAACCCATGTTGTTCCTTACTTAGAAGGCTGTGTCTCATAAGGTGCTCTGTAAGCTGGTCTGAGACTATTTTTTCAAGTGCTTTGGAGAGAGGAGGGAGTATTGAGATTGGTCTATAATTACCAGTGTAGGTGGGGTCGCCATTCTTTAAGATAGGAGTGATCAAGGCTTTTTTCCAGTTAGAGGGAAATTGGCCGAGGCAGAGTGAGAGGTTAAGAATTTTTGTGAGGTGGGGTAGTGTGACATCGAGGGTAAGCCTAATAAGTTTTAGGTCCAGGGAGTCATTGCTGAAGTGAGTGTTAGCGATAGCTTTGGAGATATAGCATTTGGCCAGGTTGTCGGGAATGGTTCAGAGCCAGAACAGGGGTGGGAGGTCTATATTCTCTGGACATGGGTGTGGGGGGTTGGGAGGGTGGAAGAAATTTTGGGGGAGGATATGTGAGCGGTCAGAGAAGAGAGTCGTTGAGGGCTTCAGCGATTTTAGCTGGGTCTTGAGTAATGTCCCCGTTCACATTGAGTTGGGTAGGGGTGGGGGAGCGAGTTTTGCCGCTGATTTCCTGCTTGTTGCTCCAGAATTTTTTCCCATCTCCCCAGGAGGTGGAGAGGGTATGCTGGTAGTATTCAACTTTTGCCCTGCGAGTTGCCCAGGTGCATTTATTATGTGCCTCCCTATATAGTTGTCTGTCCCTAGTGTGCTGTGTGTCTATGGCCTTGTGCCAAAGGTTGTCCCTGTGTTGCATAAGGTTTATAAGGGAAGGTGTGATCCAGGGGGTAGTCCTGGTTTTCACCACCTGCTTTGTGAAGGGGGCAAATATATCACAGGCTTTGTTAAACGTAGTTATAAAGTGGGTAAGGGCGGTATCCACTGTCTGTGCATTATATATGGGTAGCCAGTTGCTATTTACAAGGTATTCTTTGAGGCAGTCAAGGCCTCCTTTTTTGAGCTTACGATGCCATGTGGTGGTTGGTGGTGCTGGGGGGAGTTTACCCGACCACCAGCAGATAACCGGGGAGTGGTCACTGATAGCATCTGGGAGCACTGAGGCCGTGATGTTAACGTAGTCTGTTTGTAAAAATAAGGTCTAATAGTGTGGAGGTCCCGGTTCTTGTGTCACACCTTGTTGGGGAGGTAACAATTTGGGTGAGGTCCATAGCCTGTGCTGCGTCTTTGTAGGTGGAGGAGGATGGGGATAGCCAATCAATGTTGAAGTCGCCCATTAATATGGAGTCGTTAGCATTTGGGAGGTGAGCGATAGTGTGTAGGATTGATTCAAATGCAAGTTTCTGGTTTCTCAGGGGGGATGTAGGAAGCGATGATGTGGATAGTTTTGGTGCCCAGACTAATTTTGACTGTAGTGTCTCGCCCCATGTTCTGGGGGTGTCCTGACTGTGGCACTGAATGTGGAATTTGAATATTGCACAGCCACCCCATACTTATCAGGTCTATCTGCCCTAAAAGGTTATAGTTACTTAGGGAGACTGCATCGTTGGGGATTTTTGGATAGCCAGGTTTGTGAGAGGGCTAGAATGTCAGGAGCATGTTGGGTAATCCAACCTTGAAGTAGCGTGTGTTTTTAGGAAGACTACAAATATTAATTGAGGCCAACAACAGTCTTCCCTGAGGTTTGTTTGGGGGGTTTGTGATGGGGGTCCAGGGTTGGGGTGAATAATCGGATAGCAGGAGTAGGAGTAATGTGTGCCTTAGTAGAGAGCCTGCAATGCTTGTGGGACCCAAGCTGAGAGTGATAGGGTGACTGTTTTATTTTTTTGTTGTGGGTGGGTACTGGTAGACTAGTGATGACGCTGGGAAGCAGGGAGGTTGCAGAGGGGGGGCTGACATCACATCTTCGTGGGTGGAGGGGGGCTGAGGTGTATGCTGGAGTAGGGCAGAGGTACAGTGTTGACCCATCAGTAAAGTGGGTGTAATTACAGGAGTATGAGAGAGAAGGTAAATTAGGACAAATTGATGTTGGTGTGCAGCGTAGGAGTGTTTCTGCCAGCCAAAGTCTGGGGTAGATGAAGGGATAGTGAAGTTGGTGAAGTCATGAGGTGGAGGAGCCACAGGGTGGGGTTGCAGAGCAAGAAGAGTGAGCCTGCTGGTCAGCAACGTTGTGATTAATAGAAGATGCATAGTGACTTTATGTCAAGAAGGAATGTGCGACAGCGGCCTCTAGTGATGGAATTGTATAACCTGCAGCTGGAAAAAGTGGGCTGATAGGTTATTTCGCCCTGTCACCTGACTTGAACAGGGTATAAGTTCAGGAGCTGACCAAGGGTGGTGGTGGGGGTGGCGGGGCTAAGCTTGATCCGAAACTCGCAGGGCAAGGCAGCTGCTTTTCTGCTGGGGTTAACGAGCGGCAAGATTGGGGGCTGGTGGCCATTTGAAAAAGGCGCCACACAGCAACGGATTCCTTAGGTGAGCAGCTAATTACCTGGCTCAGCGTGCTGTGCTTGTCTTTATGGCAGGGAGGGCTTCTCGGCTGGCCCTCATGGCCTCCGGTCTCCACGGGGGAGGGGGGTGGTGGTCTGCGAAGAAAATGGAGAGACAAGGGGTTTAAGTAGGCAGAGGGAAAGGTTAAAGCGATTAAGTAGCAGGGTGGGCTGGGAGCTGGGTGGGGGGAGATGAACAAAGGAGCTGGGGCTACTGATCAAATTACGGCCCTGAGAGCTGTTGCAGTGACTGCAGGTTTCAGTATCACAAGCACACTTAAAGAGTCCCTCTAAAGCCACACAGAAATTGCCCGACTTCACTTAATCTACAAACAATCCCACTGTAAAAGAACAGAAATTCAAATTCTTGTTTGTCCCAAACAAGTTACAGGCAGGGGACTGGAATATGCACAGAGGCTAGATTTTAAATCAGACACTGGCCCTACAGGCTGCTCAGGCATTTCAGTTCCTTAAATATATTTTTTTTTCAAAAGAAAAAGGCTTGCATGTCTGTGCCCAACAGAGGGCTGGCCACCAACTTCACAGTTCGGCTCCGTTTGAGCCTGATCCGAAACTCGCAGGGCAAGGCAGCTGCTCTTCTGCTGGGGTGAACGAGCGGCAAGGCTGGGGGCTGGTGGCCATTTGAAAAAGGTGCCACACAGCAACGGATTCCTTAGGTGAGCAGCTAATTACCTGGCTCAGCGTGCTGTGCTTGTCTTTATGGCAGGGAAGGCTTCTCGGCTGGCCTTCACAACCTCTGGTCTCCACGGGGGGAGGGGGGTGGTGGTCTGGCTCAGCATGCTGTGCTTGTCTTTATGGCAGGGAGGGCTTCTCGGCTGGCCCTCTCGACCTCCGCTCTCCACGGGGAGGGGGTGGTGGTCTGCCTCAGCGTGCTGTGCTTGTCTTTATGGCAGGGAGGGCTTCTCGGCTGGCCCTCACGATCTCCAGTCTCCACGGGGGAGGTGGTCTGGCTCAGCGTGCTGTGCTTGTCTTTATGGCAGGGAGGGCTTCTCAGCTGGCCCTCATGACCTCCAGTCTCCATGGGGAAGGGGGGTGGTGATCTGGCTCAGTGTGCTGTGCTTGTCTTTATGGCAGGGAGGGCTTCTCAGCTGGCCCTCACATCTCCACGGGGGAGAGGGGTGATAGTCTGGCTCAGCATGCTGTGCTTGTCTTTATGGCAGAGAGGGCTTCTCGGCTGGCCCTCACGATCTCCAGTCTCCACGGGGGAGGTGGTCTGGCTCAGCGTGCTGTGCTTGTCTTTATGGCAGGGAGGGCTTCTCGGCTGGTCCTCACGATCTCCGGTCTCCACGGGGGAGGGGGATGGTGGTCTGGCTCAGCACGTTGTGCTTGTCTTTATGTAGCAGAGGCTTCTGGCTGGCCCTCCGCGTCTCCACAGGGGGGGGGGTGGTGGTCTGGCTCAGCGTGCTGTGCTTGTCTTTATGGCAGAGAGAGCTCGGCTGGCCCTCACGACCTCCGGGTCTCCACGGGGAAGGGGGGTGGTGGTTTGCAGGAAGCAAGCAGGAAAACTACTCGGTAAATCATTGGCTGTTTTTGTCAGTCCCTAATTTATTTAATGTGTCTGTTGGCTAATTCATTTTGAAACTGCTGCTCCTATTCTTTTTAATTGTTTTACATGGATGTCCTCTTCCTCACTGAGAGCTATTTTAGGCTTAAAATGAAGCTTAAAGATCCTGTTGTATTATTTTGTGCATTTTATGGACGATTAAGGTTATGTCATGACATAGTAAGTAGAATGAAGGAACAGTTAAGAACCCCCCATTTGCATAACCATGATGCTTTGCACTGGATGTTGGGCTTTAGAATGAATGCATTTGGTTTGGAGAGATTTACAAACATCAGATACATTGGAAATCATTTGTCTTCTTGTATTGCTTATGCATCCTACATACTGCTCTTCTTTCAAAATGCTCCTATATTATGCTATTTTTCAAGTATTTTACTTCTGCTTATAGTCGGAGTTGTTCCATAAGTACACTGGTCTATATGGGATTGGCCATTTTACTGAACACGTCAGTACCACGTGTGCGCCTGAGTCTTAGCCCTCTGTGTGCTGGCAGATACTAAACAAGCTGATTGCTTTATGCTGGGCAGCTGCAGAGCAAACCATGTGTCACTCTTTGTGGTCCTCTGCAGTAGAGTCAAGGAAAGGAAAAAATTATGATGTACGCATGGATTTTCATGCACTATATCCTAAAGTGCATTACCATCAATTTATTTACGTATAATAACCAAGTCGAGATGCAACATCTCATTTTCAGTGGTGTCCTGCTTATGCTTATGAATGACTGAAGTCTTATAGTACCATTGGTATTCTGATGTAATTTTGACAATACTATTTATATTCTTCTTGTTAACTGTTTCACATGGAACACCCCCCACTTTACAAAGAAGTTGCTCTTTTTAATGCTGCTTGGAATGGCCAGCAGACGTTTTGTGGGCACACCAGATTAGGTCAGCAGAAGGGTAGTAGAAAAGTTACCCAGTGACTCATGGACTACTTTTGTGAGTGCCTCCACAAAGTGCTCCAGATAGGGACACACACACATGAAGGATTCTGTATACACGTGAACAGCAGAATCTAGATGCTGCTTTGTAGTCTGGTGCAGGCTATGAAGGGCAGAAACACAGTCAGCCTGTAACCAGGAAAGGGAAAGTGTAGTTTCCTGCACAAATCAGTGCACCTGCAGCAGTGTGATTAATCAGCTCAATATTATTAAATAAGTGTGTGGATAGCACCACCCTTAAACTCTGTTCCAGTTTTACAGCAGTGGAATATTATTCCCTTAGAAACTTTGGGGGTGCTACAGTATGTAAATACTTTCATACATATTGAGTACTTTTAGGCTTATTTATTTTGAAAGTAGTGTTGCTGTTCTTGATGGAAGTCCATCAAGTGATGGGGTAGGAAGAAGTAGGCTGCTGGTTAACTAGGATCTGCAGCTTATCCAGTAGGTAGGGAAATGGGCAGACTGGGTGGGCCAAGCAGTCCTTATCTGCCATCAAATTCTATGTTTCTATGTTTCTATGTCCCCCTTCTCCCTAACAAGTTGCTCTGTTTAGGCTTCAGGTGAAATCTGAAAAGCCTATTGTTGTTTTGCATGTTATTTTGCAGGGATGAAGAGTCAATCAGTGGAAGTTAGGTCAGCATGGACAGCAGACAGGTCCAGTGGCCTAAAGGAGCAAATCTGGATTTTTTGTTTGGGGGGTAGCTTTGGACCAGTGGATTGTATGCACACAGAAAACCATACTGTGATCACTGAGGGTGTTAGGGGGAGTGCCATCATCCATAATGCAATGGGGTGAGAGAAGAGTACCCACTCAAGGAGGGAGTGGTTAAGACATTTAATGTGGAGTCCGGTAGGTTCAGAAATAAGCTCGGTAAGATGCAGCTATTTTACCTTTTGGCACAGCTTTTTAGAAGAAGAGGAAAGCCAGTTAAAGTTACCCAATACAAGAAATTCACCAGAGATAGCCAGAGAGGAGACTGAGGAGAGGAGATCAACAATGGTCTCAAGGTTAGAGCCAGGGCAACAGTAGACCCTGTGATGAAGATGGACACTAAGAATGGGATGGTGAGTTTTAGGAGGAGCAACTTATGAGAGCAGGGGCAGGATGCACATACAGTAGCACAGGTCTGGCCTAAAGGTGAGAGGACAGGTATGTTGAAATTCCTCTGCCCCTCTTGCCACGACCTTGCTTGGCAACTGAGTAGCCAGGAAGGGCTGCATAAGCATTTGTAATTGTGGCGGTGACCTGTGACTCAGAGATGAAAAAGCCATCTGAGGTAAGTAATGAAAGGAGAAAAGTTGTTTATATGAATCTTTAGGCAGCAATATCATAGAATAGAGGGTGCTACATAATTCTAAATTGCTGCGGACATAAATTGTTCTATATAACTTTTCTACTGCCTTATACAAGGAGTTTTTTACTTAAAACAGAGTGCAAATATGGCATTCTGAGTAATATATTGGAACCATATTCTTTGTTTTTAAATTGGCTAGTACTGTTGTGTTAAAAGTTTAATTAACTTTTTATTGAATACATTGTTAAACTGCTTATAAAGCAGGAAGAAAGGCACTTAACAACACGGCCATTCTGGGATGTTCAAAAGGAGTGATACACATACTGGGCATTTGTACAACAGACCTCTTACTGCAGAATAATAATCTGGACTATGAAAGTGAAATGTATTGGGTTGATTATGGCAGTGCAATATTACAAAATTGTGATTTTACAAAACAAATATTTTTAACATTTATCTATTAAATTCCAGGGATGCTGCAAGACTGGGGCATTTTTAAAAAGGAAAGTAAATATGCCAGTATGTAATTTGACTTTGATATCAAGGCTTTTGTTAGCTGGGAATATTGAGTTAAATCCAGGACCATCTTGCAAAGTTTCATTCGATTAAAAAAAGACTAGTTTCATTATCCAGGGTTGAGAGTTACCCACATGAACGTTTGTAGTTTAACCACAAAATGGAGTGAATTTGAAGCTTGGATGACTACATAGGTGCTAGAAATAATGATTTTTAGTGAAACTTGGCTAACTAAAAACATTTCGGATCAAGACATTTTTTTGCCCGGTATAGAATTTTTAGACATGATAGGCTCAATAAACAAGGTGGTGGAATTTTGTTCTATGTATTGGAACAAATAGAAGTATTAGAGGTAGACAAAGTGAAAACAGACACCATATGCAAATTATTCATGGTCAAAGTTAAATTAGGTAATAGAAACAGATATGCCTAGGTGGAATCTACAATCTCCACAAAAATGGTGAAAAAGGACTAGAAGAGTTAACTGAAATGCTAGCTAAAAGGAAATATGGTGCATTACTAAATTTTGGGAGATGTAAATCTATTCTAGCTAGGGTCAAAGAGTGAGAAGTACAAAAGATCTTTGTTAAGGGTACATCTGGACCTCTGATCTACCAGACAAACTATTAGCACATCAATTACAATGTGAGAGGAACCTAAATAATATAGATCAAATCAAACAAAAAAATGGAACTATAGACACTGACCCCAAACAGATCAATAATATTTTTAAGGACTATTATTCCAATTTATATAAACCAGAAGGGGAAGCAGAAGAGGTAAACATACAAAAGTATTTAAAGACACTGAATCTACCTTGAATTTCAGGAAGCGATCTGGAGATGCATCAGAGGGACATTTCCTTAGAAGAAATACACACCGTTATTGATAATCTACCCAATGGAAAATCTCCAGGTCCAGATGGACTGCCATTTGAATTTTATAAAAGATTAAAACAAAGTATAGCACCATTACTGGAACAATTGTTTAGTGCAATTCATCAAAATGGTGGTGTTCCCCTTCCTTCAACAAAGTCAACATTTCACTAATATGCAAAAAGGATAAACCAGCAGAGCTCTATAAATCTTATAGGCCAATATCATTATTAAACAGTGCTTATAAGATTTATGGAAAAATCCTTTCAAACAGGCTTATGAAAATACTTCCCAAACTAAACCATTTGGATTAGGTTGGCTTCGTTGAAGGGATAAGACTCCAGCACAACACAAGAAAAGCATAGAGCCTAATACAAGCTCAAACAGGGATGGATACAATGGTACTCTCACTTGATGCTGAGAAGGCTTTTCATAAGGTCTACTGTCCTTTTTTGATTGAGACCATGAAAGCTTTTGGGATCGGGGTAAATTTATTGAATGGATAAAAGAAATGTGTACAAAACCAGAAGCCACAGTAAAAACAAATCAACAGTTGTCAGATTACTTCTCATTGTATAGGGGTATGAGGCAGGGGTGCCCGCTGTCTCCATTGCTTTTTGCACTATTTTTAGAACCATGGGCAACAAAAATTAGATTACAGAGAGATATGCTAGGAGTAAAAATAAGGGACCATAGTTACATTATATTGCTATACGCCGATGATATTTTACTGTTTCTCTCGAAACTGGACACATATTTTCCTATAATCAGTGACCTAGTGGCAGAATTTGGGTGACACTTGGGGTATAGAATAAACTGGGGAAAAAGCAAGGCCCTATTCTTAGGGGAAGATGAAGAAGCATTATCTACAACCTTGTTACAAGCTATTCCAAAAGAATCAATGAAACATCTAGAGGTATGATTAACAATGAACAAACATAAAATCATACAGTATAATTATAATCCTTTGATGGAACAAGTCAAATCAGATTTAGAGAGGTGGAAACACTTTCCTCTGGTTCTAATAGGCAGAATCAACATTCTTAAAATGAATGTGTGACCTAAATTTCTGTTTTTATTTGAAGCTATTCCAATGAGCCTGGAAGAACATTTTTTTAGTGAAATAGAAAAAATGATAAGGGCGTTCATTTTGAAAGATCAAAGGCCTAGAATAGCCCTGAATAAACTTTATTAAACCAGAGAAAATGGGGGATTGAACTGCCCAAACCTCTGGTGGTGTTAGTTGGCAGCCCAGTTGGAGTGTGCATATATGTGGCTCAAAGATCCACTAGAACAGTATCTAGCAGGATATCAAATAGAAGAAAATAAGTTGCCAGGATTTACATGAAGAAATGCATTAGCAATTAACTTGGCTGGCACCACATACAGTATTATAAGACAACACTATCGACAACCAGATCAACTAATTATTCCTGGCAGAAAGCACAAAAAAATTGTGGGAGAACATGTTCATCTCTTTCTAAAAATACACCAATAATAAATAATACACATTTCCCACCTTCAATATCAGACAGAACCTGTAGGAGGTGGTATAAGGAGAAAGGAATATGGAAACTAGGAGATTTTTTTTTTATTGAAAGCTGGTTTATCACATTGAAAGAATTTAAGAAAATATACAAAATACAAGACTCACAAACTTTTCAATACCTACAAGTTAGGAATTATGTATATAAAATAACCATAGCTGAGCTGAGATGGAGTATTCTAAGCTAGAGGAAGAGATAAGGAATTTTGATTCTGAGACACATATAATCTCCAAAATATATAATGTACTTAGAAATAGTCAGGTTGACAATTTGCTTGGAACAAAGCAAGCATGGGAAAGGGATACAGGACAGGAGATTACGAAAGAAGATTGGAATGAAACTATACATTTAGACAATTTGGGCACAAAGAATAACAGACTAAAACAGATACATGGTAATGTGGTACATAGAATGTATTTAACCCCAGCCAGGATAAGTAAGTTTGATACTACCGTGGAAGAAACCTGTCAGAGGTGTAAAGTAAAAAAAGGAACAATGGGACATATGTTTGCAAGTTGCCTAAGTATTAGGGAATTCTAGAAGAGAATCTTTATAGTATTAGGGAGAGTCATATGACAAGAATTCCCATTTGATCCAGGAATCATAGTTTTTAGTATAAGGAGGAGGGAAGAGATACAACAGAATGGGCTGGTATTAATAAGCATATGAATATTAGTAGCAAAACAAAATATTGTTACAGCATAGGAAAGACACAGTCTCCCCAGAATTCATGGAATGGGTAAGGCTAATGCTGGATGCAAGTAGAATTGAGAAAGCAATATACATTATGGAGGATGCTTATAGTAGATATGAAGGAATATGGGTCTCCTTCCTACCGATAATAAATACTTAGGAAAACTCGAAAAATAGACAAGAACAAAAACAAAACGATATAAAATTATTATTAAAAATAAATATCAAAATATTAAAATATTGGAGCCAAGAATCCCAGGACAGAGTATTACCTGGGTGGAGTCCGAGTATCTGCATCAGAGGAGGAGAAGGAGCTGGGAGTGATGATCACATGTGACTTGAAGCACTCTTCACAGTGCAAGAAAGCAGCAACAAAGGCAAACAAGATGCTGGGATGCATAGCTAGGGGGATCAGTAGTAGGAGAGAGGAGGTTATACTGCCCTTGTACAGGTCACTGGAAAGGCTGCATCTAGAGTGTGGAGTTCAGTATTGATACCCACACTTGATAAAGGACATTAACCTGCTGGAGAAGGTACAGGAGAGGGCTACAAAGATGATAGCCAGTCAGCAGGGCAAGGCATACGAGGAGAGGTTGAGGGCACTGAACATGTACTCCCTGGAAGACAGGAGAGAGAAAGAGAGAGAGGGGACATGATTGGGGCATTCAAGTACTTGAAAGGGATAAATAAGGTTGATAAGGAGAGTCTCTTTAAGCTGAGTGGCAACCATATCACAAGGGGGCACAGTCTTAAGCTGGAGGGTGGGAGGTCAGGAAGCACTTCTTCCCAGAGAGGGTGGTGGACACTTGGAATGCGCTGCCAGAAGAGGCTATCTTCTTGAAGACAGTGAGCAGCTTTAAGAGAGGCTGGGATAGGCATAGGGAGAAGGTAAGAATCATGGGTAGGGAGGGTGGGAGGGAGGGCAGGACATTAGCTCAAGCTGTGGACCCTGCAATATGAGCAGACCGACAGACCAAATGGCCTTCTTCTGCTGGCTTCTTCGTATGTTCATATGTATGTTCGTATGTAAAATAATATAAACAAAAATAGATAGGGAGGAACAACATTTTAGCAATGATAAAGAGTAAGCTACAGGAATACATAAGGGATATACAATGGTGAGCTGAGAGATAAATGATTTATCTACACAAGTGCTATTTAACCTCAGGTAACCTCACGACTGGCATAAGCCATGAGTGAGATGTCCGAGGTCAAACAGCACGAGTGTTGATAAATCATTTATCTGACAGCTCACCATTGTATATTTCATTTATGCAATAGGGATGCTTTCTGTCAGTGCAGGGACATTTGCTTTTGATTGTTTATCTTTTTCTGCATACATTTGTCAAAAAAGTGAGCCAAAAATAGTATTTTCTGCTCTTTTTTTGCAAATTATAAAAAAAATCTATGAGGTATCTATAAATGAAATACCACTCATTTTGTAGATAATTTTGCACTGCACAACTTCATGCTCACAACACTATGTTATCTTTTTTCATTTGAAAGTTATTTGCATTTGAATATAGTTAGTTCTGGTACTGAGGTTGAACATTCTATATGAGTTCTGGGGTGATTGTGACATATCTACTATGTATATAAATCTGTGATGATGCATCTACTATGTGTATAAATGTAACATTTTGAATTTATCTCATAGTAGCTCAGATTTATCACATAGGATTTATGTCCATGCCTATTGCATAAATAGAATTATTGAAGCACCCACACACTGAGCTAAAATGTTGAAAAAAAAACACATTAAAAAATGGTACATCTGGACCAAGTTGTAACAGAAAAAAATAGGCAGAATAACAAAACAAATGAAAGCAACCTAATTGATTGGATTCAGACCAATAATAGAATAAATATTTCTGCATGTAGTACTCTGCCGCATAGTGTGAACGATCACACACTTGTGTTTTGCATATAGAGTAATAATAGGCCAAAACAAAGGTACCAAAATTAATAACATTTAGAAAATTATGTAACAACTTTGAAAGTCTGTTTAAAAAATAATTGTTCATTATAAACTGGTCTCCACTAAACTTTATGACAGATGTAAATGAGGCCCTAGAATACTTTGAAAACATGTTAAGTCAGGTCTTGGATAAATATGCCCCATTCACAACAAGGAGAATTGGGGTGAGGGGTATAAATAAATGGTTACATTCAGAGACTGTGACTTTAATAAAAAAAGAGAGACAAGCTCTGGAAAAGTTATAAAATCTCTGGTAATATAAACACCTGGCAACAATATAGAAATCTGAGGAACAGATGCAAGACAGAGATTAAAAAAACTAAAGTAACATATTATAAAACTCAACAGACAAACCTTTTCTGATGGAAAGATGTTCTGGAAATCAATGAATTAGCTAATTTATCCTAACACAAAAAGACAAGTAAATCAAATAATTGATGGGATTAAAAAGAAATAGCTAATAGGTTTAATCAGTCCTTTAAAAACCTTAAAAATGATGCTGGGATGCATAGCTAGGGGGATCAGTAGTAGGAGAGAGGAGGTTATACTGCCCTTGTACAGGTCACTGGTAAGGCCGCATCAGAGTATGGAGTTCAGTACTGGTGCCCACACCTCAAAAAGGACATTAACCTGCTGAAAAAGGTACAGAGGAGGACTACAAAGATGACAGCTGGTCAGCAGGGCAAGGCATATGAGGAGATGTTGAGGGCACTGAACATGTACTCCCTGGAAGACAGGGAGAGAGAGAGAGAGAGAGAGAGAGAGAGGACATGATTGGGACATTCAAGTACTTGAAAGGGATAAGTAATGTTGATAAAGGAAGTCTCTTTAAGCTGAGTGACAACCATATGATAAGGGGGCACAGTCTTAAGCTGGAGGGTGGGAGGTTTAGGAGGGATGTCAGGAAGCACTTCTTCACAGAAAGGGTGGTGGATACTTGTAATGCGCTGCCAGAAGAGGTCCTCTCATTAAAGACAGTGAGCAGCTTTAAGAGAGGCTGGGATAGGCATAGAGGGAAGATAAGAATCATGGGTAGGGAGGATGGGAGGAGGGGAGGGAGGGCAGGGACATTAGCTCAAGCTGTGGACCCTGCAATATGAGCAGACTTGATAGACCAAATGGCCTTCTTGTGCTGGCTTGCTCGTATGTTAATCAGTTGAAACCACAAGGTAACAGGGGAAAAAACAAACCTGAAATAGAGGCAGGTTTTACCAAAGGGCTACAACTAGAAAGGAAATTCTTAAATGTCTGAGCTCCCTTGATGCGGCCAAAGGACCTGGGGTGGATGGGACTAAAGCAAAATTTGTAAAAATTGGGGCAAATTAATTGGCTTACACTATATAGAAAATAATAAATTTGTCCTTCATGACAGGTGTAACTCTCTGGAAAGAAGCATTTGTTATTCCACTATATGATGAACCGGGAAACTACAGACCAGTGAGCCTCACATCCATCGTGGGTAAGCTAATGGAGACTATCTTGAAGGAGAGGCTGGTGGCCCTCCTAGAGGCCAAAAGACTACAGGACAGCAGACAGCATGGCTTCATATGTGGCAGATCCTGCCAAACCAACCTGGTCGAGTTTTATGACTGGGTAACTAGGCAACTGGACAGGGGCCATGCAGTGGATGTCCTGTATCTAGACTTCAGTAAGGCATTCGACTCAGTGCCACATGGAAGGCTGGGAAGGAAGTTAGTAGGCACAGGGGCGGGTGCAAAGCTGGTGAGATGGGTGGGAAACTGGCTGCAGGGAAGGCAACAGAGGGTGGTGGTGGGTGGGGAGCTCTCACACCCAAGGGCAGTGACGAGCGGTGTTCCACAGGGCTCAGTGTTGGGACCACTGTTTGGGATATTCATTGCAGACATATCATGGGACATCAAGAGCAAGATCAGTCTGTTTGCTGATGATACCAAGGTAGGCGCAGTGGTGGATGACCTAGGGGGATGGCAGGGGTTGCAGGATGATCTGGCAAAGCTTGAAACCTGGTCAGACACCTGGCAACTGGGCTTTAATGCCAAAAAGTGCAAGGTGCTGCATTTTGGGATGAAGAACCCAAGGAGGAGTTACCAGCTAGGGGGAATGCAGCTAGCCCAGACAGAGGAGGAGAAGGATCTGGGTGTGCTCATTACAGGGTCAATGAACAACTCGGCACAGTGTAGGAAGGCAGCTGCAAAGGCCAACAAAATGCTGGGTTGTATTGCAAGTGGTATATCTTCGAGGAGGGAGGAGCTGATTCTGCCACTGTATAGGTCAATTTAGTTAGACCACATCTGGAGTACTGCGTGCAGTACTGGCGTCCGTATCTGAAGAGGGTCATTAAGTTACTGGAGGGGGTGCGGCACAGAGCGACAAAGATGATCAAGGGGCTGGGGACTTATCATACGAGAGGAGGTTGAAGGAGTTGAACATGTACTCACTGGAGGAGAGAGAGACAGGGTGACATGATTGAAACCTTTAAATACATGAAAGGAATAAACAAGACGGGTACAGAGGGGCTGTTCAAAGTAAGGGAGGGAGGGCCACCAGGGCCATGATATGAGACTGGAGCGAGGAAGGTTCAGGAGGAGATGAGGAGACACTTTTACAGAGGGTGGTGGCTGGGTGGAATGCATTACCTGCTGAAGTGGTATGCAGAGAACAGTGGACTGCTTCAAACGAGGATGGGACAGGACAAGGGGAAGGGTTAATGAAGGGGAAGGGTGGAAGGAAGGGGCAGCTGCAGAATAAGGGGTGCTAGCTGCACATTCGAGCTGACTTGATAGACCTCTAGGCCTTTATCTGCTGGAAAATTTCGTATGTTTGTATGTATGTTCGTATACAAAGGTGGTGGATCAGAGGTTTTAAGCAATTATAGGCAGATATCTTTGTTATCTTGCATAGGCAAAATACAAGAGAAGCTTGTTCACTCCCAGCTAATGGAGTATTTAGACAGACACCAGCTACTCACTGAGTCCCAGTTTGACTCCAGGAAGGAGCATGGGACATCAACTGCCTTGGTCAGGTTCACAAATGGCTTGCTCCTGAATATGGAAAAGGGTTATTTGACTGGTGCGGTCTTCGTGGACCGGACCAAGACATTCGATCTGGTAGACGATTCCCTTTCGGTGGCGAAGCTGAGCTGCATGGGAGTTGGGGAATCAGCAATAAAATGGTTCAATGACTATTTGAAAGACTGTAAATAGTAAGTGAGGCTTGATAGCACTTTTGTCTTCTTCACGTTCAGTACAAATTCAAATAAAATGTTGTATGCTGATGATGCAGTGATTTATGCAACTGATACAAATATAAACTCATTAAACAAAAAATCATCATTTGAATCTTTGAAGCAGCAGGAACGGTTTCGATTTTAATAGGTTGTTACTGACCAAGAGGAAGACAAAATCCATGCTTTATTGTACACCTCAAAGTATGCAAAATCTGTTAAGTATTTCTGTGGAAGAATGTCAGATCGACTGTTCTGGAACAAGTGGAACATTTTAAATATTTTGATTTCACGTTGGACTCGTGTGTAAAGTATCATAAACACACGGCTAATGTTACAGATACCTTGCATAGAAAGATCGGTTCTCTTTATTAGTTTATAATGTGCTCCCTGCTGAAACAAAAACTGTAATTGCTAGAAATTGTTTACTTCTTACATTAGAATATGGTAGAGTAGTCTGGGGGTCAACCTCTGTTGGGGTCATAAATAACTGACATGCTCTTTATAATATATGTTATATAAAAAAGCAAAATGGTTACAATTAGCACAGAAAGATACTTTTCATTTAGTGCAATTCCTTTTTTTTATTTTTACTTTCTATTTTGGCTCCCCCCTCACCTCCTGCACTCCACCTCATCGGGAGATGCCTGGCCTCTGTCCCTGTTACTTCCTGCCTGGAGCCCATGGTAGTCACGCCCCATGTAGCCTTGGTTTTCACCCCAGGCGGGGACGAGGTGGGGTCCATACAACACCCTGAGTACTTGCACTTCACTGGGGCTACCAGTGGGACAGACAGGGGACATTAGGGATCTGGGCTGGTGCTCCATCTTCCCAGAGCACAGGGAGCCATTTTCTCATTTCTTCTTCAGGTGTGATGTGCATCCCAATGTCAAGGTGGTGTCCCGCTGAAGTCTGTCATGCTCCCATTCCTTCCTTTGGCCGGGTGCTTGTGGCACCTCAAGCCTCCGCCTGAGGGCAGTCAAACACTGAGCCTCATCCCCCTCCTCCCCAGAGAAGGTGAGCGGTCCTCAGACGCTCAAGGCTTCTCCCCAGGCCAGCCCTCCGACTCCCCAGGCTCGTTCCCGCACCCAGGTCGCTGGCATTGCAAGCGGTAGAACTATTGCTGTGCTGGCGGGTCAGCCTAGTGCAATTCATTTATAAAAAAATATCAGTTTAGGAGACAGAAATTCTTTGGCAGAGTTGTTATCTAAGAATGGCTCAAACTGAGGCCTAAGATCAGCTGACCAGTCATGGCTGGTAACTCCTTTAAAACAGTAATGTGACAAAAAGCTTTTTCTTACTATGCTATTAAAAATATTTAATGAGTTTCCAAAAGAGATTGGATTAGCCCCATCCCTACAAATGTTTAGAAATAAGTTGTTGAGTCATTTGTCACTCATGTCTTTATGCAAATATCATTAACTGTTTGTGCAGTGATATTTATTTTATATGTTTAATTAATTTGTATGATTTCTGCTTTTTAATATATTCTTTTGTATGTTTTTTGTGAATGATTTGTGATTGACCGAGACTAAAGTGGACTGCTTATGATCTTTTGCGGAGCCTACTTAATGGCAGTCCACTTCATTTTTCTTGTTTTATTTATTTTTAACTGCTACTGCTATTGAGGAAGCGCTACTGCAGGCTGATAGTGCTCCTTGAAGGTGGTTGCCTTGCGGTTTATGCTTGAGCCGCAAAACTTATTTCATTAGGGCAGCAAGAAGGGGAGATGACAGATGGGCATTTTTCATCATTCTGTAGCCCATTTTTTATCCAGGGAACATCGGATGGGAATTATCACTGACCAAGGAAAGGATTATCACCAAGGATAGAGAGGAGCTAACTGGAGCTGGTACAACTAAGGCCCATTGGGCCATGAGTTCTGCTGGTGGTTTGCCACTACTGCTGTTTGTAAGAACCTGAACTGTCTGGAAGCCTTGGTTATTTGGAGTGTTGTTAGCTTGCTCTTGCTGGGGGCTTTCGAGGGTTGGGGGGCAGTTTTGGTCTGGAGGGACGTGAGGGAATAGCTGATGGTGCTGTCCGCTGGAGTGTATGAGTTTCGGTGACTGGGGGGGCGTTGGTGCTGTCAGGTTGTTGAAGGATGGCTGGGGGTATCAGGCCTCAGCCCTCTGTTGTCCAGGGCTGATTCCTGCCTCCTGCCTGTGGCCAGGAAATGCTTGGCGGGCTGCCCCAGAGACTCTGGACATTGTGGTGGTCATCTTGGATTGGTGAGCTGTTGCCTGGTGATGTGGACCACTGGACGTGCCTGGTGGCTGCTGTGGGTCTGGATTGGCCTCTGGGAGGGGTGCTGGAGGTCTCCGGCTGGAGGGAAGCAGGTCTCCGGGTTGCCCTTGGGACTCTTGGGGTGGGGGCTGGTGGGTCCCTTCCCCTGAGTCCTTTATCCTGTCCATGTTATAGTCATTGGGGGGCATTAGAATTAGCAAGCTGAAGAATGGCACAAAAGTTACGTTCTTAACCTGGGTGATTTGTGAGGAAGAACTGTTCCCTTGCTGGGTCAGTGATGAAAAGACTGATTCACTGGCTAATAACTTGCTGCCTATTAGTTTGGTTGGAGCGGGGTGAGATGTCCTCCAAAATCATCTGTTATTACTTATATTAATGGTGGACTGCTGGAGTGAGAGTCCAGCTATTTTGGACTTTACAAAATTGTAGCTGGTTGGGGTGAGAGCCTCAGCTAAGCGTCAGGATATATTATCTGTTTTGGTTGATAGTAACTAACTTTTACCTTCACTTCCTGATCTGGGATTAATTTTAATTTTGCTGGAGTTTTTTGGGGGATTAAATTGGGAGGGTTATTTGTTATTTTTTTTTAGTTTATGTAATGGTTTTGTGTTGATTGTGTTTATGGTTTGTTTTTTACTGTGTTTGGGACATTTTTGCCCTGGCTCTAGCCAAAATGTGTCAGTAGTGGGCTCTCCCAGTAAGGCGTTACTCCTCCTCCAAGCTCCGGGGTTTCCACCCTTTTAACTGTCCTCCATTGTCTGCAGCTATCTATGGATGCTGCAGGACTTTGGGGATAGTGGGTAGGAGGGAAAGGGGGGGGGACCTGGGTCCTGGAGGTGGGGGGAGCTGGGTGGCCGTATTAGGGTAGTGGGGACTAGGAGACACCCTGGAGAGAAATGGGTCCCAGATCAAGGTCCCCCTTGTCTGATACCCATACCCAAGGGCTCCATATTTAGTGGACCAGTGGCTCAGCTGGCATTGATGTCTCACCCTACTCGGGTGGTGTTGTGCAATGTCAGGTCCATTACGAACAAGATGGCTATTACTGTCGATCTTGTTGGGTCAGCAGACCTGGCTTGCATCACTGAGACCTGGAAGGATGAAAATTCTGGCTCCATCTTGGAATCAGCTATTCTGGCCAGGTTCTCAGTGTTACACTGCCCGAGACGGGATCAGAGGGGCGGGGTGTAGCAGTCTATTTTAGATCAGAATTGGGCCATGTAGCTGCACCTGTGAGACAGAGACCAGATCTTTTGAGTGTACAGTGGTCGCAGGGGTGGGATGCAGGATTATTCTCATATACCGTCCACCCAGGGGCGAGAAGCAATTCCTGAGGAAAGTCGCAGACTTTGTTGTCGACATGGTGTTGGAGTCCCCCAGATTGATGGTTCTGGGTGACTTCAGTGCCTGCATCGACAACAAACTTTAGCAATTTGGTCAGGACTTCCTCCAGCTTATGAGTTTGTTGGGTCTCACACAGGTGGTTACCTCTGCAACACACAGTTATGGCCACTCATTGGACCTGGTCTTCCTACTGGGGATGGAGACATCCGACTTGGTGGTGGGACCAGTTGGGTGGTCAGACCATCACACAATAAGGTTCAGTTTCCAGGCTCCCCCCATAGGCCTGCCCCTGTGGAGATGGTCTGGTACCACCCTTTGAGGGGTGTGACCCCAGATTATCTAGAGGCAATGTTAGAGCTATCAGGATTCCTGAGTGCAAACATGGGTCCAGAGAACCTGGTGCAAGCCTATAATATGGCTGTGATAGAGGCACTGGATTCCATTGCTCCTGTCTGGGTTCATACCCTCACCCTTCGCTCTTGGTTCCTGTGGTTTGAATGGGCCTTGAGGGAGATGAGGCGGTGGGTCGAAGGATGGAGCATTGCTGGTGGAAATTGGGCCTTTATGCCAACAGGCTTAGACTGATGGACCATTATAGGGACTATCAATTGGCTATCTTGCATAAGAAGGCAAAGTTCCTGTCCACGAGATTGCCGCAGCATAGAATCGACCAGCTCAGCTCTTTCGAACTGTGGACAGACTGTGCAATCCAGACTGTCTGCAAGTTCAGACAGCGTTTTCACAGGAAAAGTGTGACGAGTTTGCTCACTTCTTTGCTGATAAGGTGGCCGACATCAGATCCGAGATCCATGCAGCTCACTCTAATGGGGGTGTCGGTGGTCGGCAGGAGGTTGCTATTCCTCGGTTTGGTTGGTGCAACTTTGACCGGGTGGAGATCATGGAGGTCATGCAGATTGTCCAGAGTATGTGGCCAATCTGCTGTAGTTTGGATCTGAGCCCAACTTACCTCCTGGTGGGGTGTGTTGATGTCATCTTCCTGGTCCTAGCAGAGATAGTATGGTGTTCATTGAAGTCAGGTGAGTTTCCGGACTCCCTGAAGGAGGCGGTGGTGACACCCCTCCTTAAAAAAGCCTCTCTCGACTCAGATTGTCCTGCCAACTACAGAGCAGTCTCTAACCTTCCCTTTGTGGAGAAGGTTATTGAGAAGGTGGTCACACAGCAGCTGGAGAATCATATAACCATCCATAATATCTATGATCCCCTCCAGTCGGGATTTCGGAAGAGGCATAGCATGGAGACTGTCCTTGTTCGGGTATTCAATGTTCTCCTGATAGTGAGGGATCAGAAGAGCCATTCCATCTTGGTTCTTCTTGATCTGTCTGCAGCATTTTGACACTGTGTACCATGGGGTGCTGCTGGAGCATCTGCAGTTCATCTGTGGTCTGTCTGTTATGGTCCTCAGATGGTTCCATTCTTTTCTCACTGGCAGATCTCAGAGGGTGGTGTTGGGGGTGTATTCCTCTGACTCATTCTCTCTGCCATGTGGGGTGCTGCTGGGCTTTGTGCTGTCCCCCATGTTGTTTGTGGTGTGTACATGCTGCCATTGGGAGACATTGTAAGGTGGTATGGACTGGGCTTTCACTGCTATGTAGATGACACCCAGCTCTGCCTATCTTTTGTGCCTGAACAGGCTAGTGTGGTCTGCGTTTAATAACTGTCCTGCTGAAATCCAGGACAGGATGACTACTAGCTGGTTGAGGTTGAATCCTGACAAGACGGAGGTGTTGATAGTGGACCCAGGTCACTGGGTAGAGGGATTGGCGGCTGGTCAGGCCTCTGAGCTTTGGCTCGGGGGCAGAGAGTTGCTGACCTCTGAAAAGGCACGGAATCTGGGCATTATTTTTGATGATAGGTTGACGCTATGTTCCCAGGTGTCAGCCATTATCAAAACCTCTTTTTACCATCTGAGAAATATCACCCAGATTAAGCACCTTGTTTCCCCGATGATCTTCCAACTCTGGTCCATGCTTTTGTGACCTCCCACCTTGATTACTGTAACTCCCTGCACCTAAGGCTGCCGGGGGTTGATATCTGCTGCTTGCAGCTGGTGCAGAATGCAGTGACCAGGTTACTGACTGGGTTGTCTCGATCCAGCCATGTCACAACTGTGCTGCACGGCCTGCACTGGTTGCCAGTTCAGTGGTGGATCACCTTCAAGGTTGGTTTGCTGACCTATAAAGCCCTACACAGACAGGGTCTGAGTTACCTCCAAGAGATCCTTCATCCCTACTTGCCACCTCTGACCGCTCCACCGACGAGGGATTGTTAGAGGTCCCCAGGGGCTGGTTGAAGACATCTGGGGCTCGGGCTTTTGAGTTTGCGGCCCCTACCCTGTAGAATTCTCTACCTCATTAGATACGAGAGTGCCTGACTGTGGAGGCTTTAAAAACCTACTTGTATGAGCTTGCCTTTCCTGACGTTATTTGTTACAGTTGGTGTATCTTTTGCTGATTGTATGGTTTTAGTACGTATTTATTGAATTTTAGTGTACAGGCGCTATGATCATTTGGAATAGTGCCTTTTTAAAAATAAAAATTGAATTTGACAAGTAATAGTGGATAAGTTGTGTTTTATGAAATACCCGGGTCATGCCTGTAAACAGACCTTTTGGTCTAGTGTACTTACCTGGTAAGCAAATGAATTGAATTGAATATGGTTGAAGGTTTAATATCAGAAGATGCAACTGATCTAACTTGGGGAAGAGGCTGTGGATGTTCTGGTTGGCTACTCTTGGTCCCTGGGGGGAGCTGAGTGTAGGCGGAGGAGGTAAAGCCAGGATTTTGCTCAATTTCTCCCACCACCAGAAGGAGCAGCAAGACAATGCGCTTAATGGAGCCTTTGACTTGCCTGGAGAAGCAGATGGGGGGTGAGGAGAGTGAGAGTGAGGATAGGGTGGGAGAAGGAAGAGCCAGGGAGCTTCAAGATGAAGCCAAGGAAATTGAAGGAGGCTGTAGTAAGGGCAACTGGGGAAAAGGACAGAGTGAGAAGGAGGGAGGAGGTCAGAGTGATGAAGGGGACGGAGGGGAAACGGAGTAGAATACTGGCAGATGTTCAGTGTGCATGAGTTGGCTGTAATAAGACCTGAGTAGTGACACGGTAAGCAGAATGCAGTACCAGCTGAAACATTTCCTTTTGAATTTACCACCAAAATGTTACCTGCCCATGATGCTTTGCATTGGGTTTCAGGCTTTAAAATGAATGCATGTTTCTTGTAGAGATTCACAAAAACCAAACTAATTGAAAATTATCTGTCACCTTGTATTGTTAAATCATCCTACATAAAGTACTGCTCTTCTTTCAAACTGTCTATTATGAGTCTTGTTTGGATATACAACTTCCACTATAATGGGTGTTATATAAGTACATTAGTCTGCAGGGGGTTGACCATTTTGCTGAAGTAATCAATGCACTGGGTGCAACCCTGTCTTGGCCCTCTGGGGTTAGTGGTGATTAAACAAGCATATTCTGCTACAGTATATAATGTTTTTTTGTAGGGCTAGTGCAGAACGAAACAAGTTGTCACTCCTTGTGGTCATCAGGAGTGCAGGAAAAGGCAGCATTTTTTAAAATGTATATTGTGGTTTTCATAAACTATAGCCTACGGTGAATTACAAGCAATTTATTTACACATGCTAACAAAGTGAAGGTGCTATAGCTCATTCACAGTGTGGTTCATCTTATGCTGGGGAATGTTTGAAACCTTTGACTTTCTTTTGTCACTGCTGTTCTTATTCTTGTTAATTGTTTCACATGCAGAGTTTGCTCCCAAACAGTTTTTTATGTTTGCTTGCACGCATGTGCAAGAAACATAGTGCCATCATCGGAGATTTCGGAGGTGTGTCACCTCCTCCTCCAATTCAGTCAGTGTGCTGGCAGGCGCTGCCCCTGTAAGCCAATGCATTTTGGAGCTGTCTAGTGACACGCTCCAAAATGCAGTGGCATACAGTTGAAAGGGGGCTACGCTTGAGTGAGCAGCGATAAGATAAGGCTGCTCACGCCAGCTCCCCACAGACGCTTCAGGCGCAAGCGCCAGCCAAGACGCGACGCACTATAGAGCTGACGGGTGCCCAATCCCTCGCCGGCTGTGCCTGCTCTCCGCCTCCCCCAAATGAAAATAAAGCCACGCTGGGTGCCAAACCCAGCGTGGCAACTATTCATATAGCCGACGGGTGCCCAATCCCGCCGGCTGCACTTGTCCTCCCCAGTAGTGAGTGCCACGCTGAGCCCACCCCAGCATGGCAAGCAATTCATAGGCCGGCAGGTGCCCAATCCCTGTCGGCTGAATGGCTACCCCCTGACGGCATTTGTGCCACGCTGGGAGCCCAACCCAGCATGGCAAACGCCCCACGTCGTCTGCTTTTTTTTTTTCACCTGTGAAGAAAAACGGTCCCACGGTGAGTCTCACCGCCTCCCACAACCGCACCCACCCACCGCGCACTCAGTTTCCTCCCTCCTCACCCCATACTTACCTCCGACCAGCGCGACGACATCTTCGGGTGGACCGGGAACACGCCTGCACTCTTCAAAGGCTAACTGAGTGAAATGCCGTAAGCTGTATAATGGGCTAGATAGGGGTTTCAACTTTATTGCATATCTCAGGCATTTTTTGAATTTTTGCACCAAATTTTCAACATGGGGTTTTGGGACCCCTTCTCATGATTGATGTCACTGTCATGGCGTATTGAATCAAAGTGATTTCGCTATAGTGACTGGCGCAGTGACTGTGAAATCACCCTTGGACCTGAATAATGCCATGACAGTGACATCAATCATGAGAAGGGTCTCAAAACCCCATGTTGAAAATTTGGTTCCAAAATTCCCAAAATGATTGTTTTACGAAAGCATGCTGCACAGTTCGTGACGCGAGGCTCGTAAGTTCGCGACTTTTCAATATTTTCACCCAGATTTTCAACATTGCCATCTTACCACACCTTCTTATGAGTAGTACAGCTGTCATTTTTCACATCTCACCCAAAATGTGTTTCCACCCATGTAGCGCACAATGGCTCAGTCGGTGTGAGAAATCAATGTACGGGACAAATTAAGAAAATCACAGTGATGCTGTTCATGAGTAGACATCTTAAAATGGCTATTTTGAAAATTTGGTGAAAAAAGTCCTAAAAATGACTGTTTTACGAGCGTGCATTGCGCAGTTCTTACGCACGCTCGTAAGGGCGTGAATTTTCAATATTTTCACTCCAAATTTTCAACATTGCCATTTTACCACACCTTCTTATGAGTAGTACAGCTGACATTTTTCACATCTCACCCAAAATGTGTTTCCGCCCATGTAGCGCACAATGGCGCAGTTGGTGTGTGAGGTCAATGTACGGGACAAATTAAGAAAATCACAGTGATACTGCTCATGAGCAGAGGTCTTAAAATGGCTATGTTGAGAATTTGGTGAAAAAATTTCAAAAAATGACTGTTTTACGAGCATGCGTTGTACAGTTCCTATGCACGCTCGTTAGTTCGCAAATTTTCAATATTTTCACTCCAGATTTTCAATATTGCCATTGTACCACACCTTCTTATGAGTAGTACAGCTGTCATTTTTCACATCTCACCCAAAATGTGTTTCCGCCCATGTAACGCACAATGGCGCAGTCGGTGTGCGAAATCAATGTACAGGACAAATTAAGAAAATCACAGTGACACTGTTCATGAGCAGAGGTCTTAAAATGGCTATGTTGAGAATTTGGTGAGAAAATTCCTAAAATGACTTTTTTGAGTGTGTTGCACAGTTCCTGTGCATGCTCGTAAGTTTGCAAATTTAATATTTTCACTCCAGATTTTCAACATGTCCATTTTATTAATCTTCTTATGAACAGTACAACTGCAATTTTTCATATATCGCCCAAAATGTGTTTTCGCACATGTAGCGCACAATGGTGCTGTTGGTGTGCGAAAGCAATGTTTAGGACAGATTAAGAAAATCACAGTTACACTGTTCATGAGCAGAGGTCTTAAAATGGCTATGTTGAAAATTTGGTGACAAAAGTCCATAAAATGACTGTGTTACGAGTGAGCATTGCAGTTTCCACGCACCCTCGTTAGTTCATGACTTTGTAATATTTTCAGTCCAGATTTTCACCAGTGGCATTTTTCCACACTTCCTTATGAGCAGTACAGCTGCCATTTTTCACAACATGGCCGAAGTGTGTTTTCACACTTTCAGTGCAGAGATGCATGGTCGCTGTGGGAAATCATTGTTCGCACAGATAAAGAAAATCACAGTGACACTGTTCATGATCGGAGGCACCAAAATGCCTGAGTTGACAATCTGCTGTAAGAAATCCCCAACCTAATTATATTACGGGTGTACGTTGCACAGTTTCTATGTACACTCGTGACTTCACCATTTTTTTAATATTTTTACTACACATTTGCAACATAGCCATTTTTACACCTCCCCATGAAAGAGTACAGCTGTCATTTTTTACATCCTGTTCGGAATATTTTTGCACCTGTGGTGCTAAATGCCGTAGTCACTGTGCATAAGCAGCTTCGCTAATCAAACTGATATTCCCCTGTTCATGAGGTGGGGGTCACAAACAAACATGTTGAAAATTTGGAGTGAAAATACCAACGAATGCCTGAGGTATTAGGCTTTTCAACTATAACGCCCGACCCTGTAGAGAATGACAGGCATCAGGGGTGTGACTTGGGATTCTTGCCTGTGATGCTCATACCATTCCACACCCTGCAGTCACTGAGAGGCATCGAGGTATGCCTTGGACTCTTCGGCCCCAAAGTTCACCCCATTCTCCTATACCGCACCCATCTCACCGTACTTCCTAATGGAATGGGGTGTGCATAAGGGCCAAAGATCCCAAGGCACACTGTGACACTTGTCAGTGTCTGCAGGGTGGGGTGTGGTGAAATGGCGTGGCCATTATGCCTGATGACCCAAAGGCACACCCCGATGCCTGTCCGTATCTGCAGGGTGGTGGTGGGGTTGGCTTCAGTTCAATACTTCACTGCCATTCCTATTATGCAGCTGTCTAACTCCTACACTACCAATCCCAATGCCAGCAAGCAAACATTCGGCATTGACAAATGCTTGTTTTTGTTTGACACTGCTGTTCCTCAGTTGTTATACATGGAGTTCTGACTACCTCCTCTGCCCTAATCATGCTGCTCTTTTAAGGCCATTTGGCATAGCCAGCTGTTTTTTTTTTTTAAACCTCAGGTTTATTGAATGTAAAAGGGAAGCAGGGTACCAAGGTGAAGAGTGAGTAATATTCTTGCACAGTGTATGGATATAACAGTCAAACCTCTTGCATGCTTATCACCCTCGTAATTATTACCCATATATTAATGAAAAACATTGCTTTCCATGCCAAATTCCCAGAAGTTAAATAATAATGCATCAATAAGACAAATAAAAACACGTAACATTAAGAAATAAAACCAGAACTGATCAACTCATTACCTGTCATCTGTGTAATTATTGTTTCAGTCTGTACCTGTAGTCTAATACATCATCTGGACCTAGGGGAGCCTGTGTGCTACTGTGCATTGACTGTGACCCCTAAGGCCTTGTCCACACTATACCAAACAATCCCTCTGTAACATTACAGAGGGTCCAAACCATTACCGTAGTGGTTTGTGTTTACACTGGTAATGTTATAGAAAACATTTTCAAAACCGTTGTTGAAAACTTAGGCCCTGTCTACACTGCACTGAAAATCTGTAACGTTTTGAAATCGTTGCAGACTGAAAATGTTATAGTGCATCCACATTACCACTGAAAACGTTTTGAAAACCTTACAGGAGTTTACTTGTGTAGTGTGGACAGGGCCAAACTGAGTTTTTAAGCCATTACAGAAACTGCTGTTGAAACCACCTCACAACAGGTTTCTGTAATGGTTATGAAAACACTTTCTGTAATGTTACCAGTGTGTAAACGCAAATCGCTACGGTAATGGTTTGGACCCTCTGTAACATTACAGAGGGGAGTTTCAAGGGTAGTGTAGACAGGATGGTTTCAACAACGGTTTTGAAAATGCCTTCTGTAACATTACAGGTGTAAATGCAAACCATTATGGTAATGGTTTGGGCCCTCTGTAATGTTACAGAGGCATAGTGTGGACAGGGCCTTAGTGAGCAAAGTTTGTCAGGATGACGAGATGGGAGGAAATCACTGTCACTGGTTGTTTAGTTGGGTTGGAGCTAATCCTAGTAGCTCTTGGGGATTCTGGGCTACTTCCCATTTACCCCACTTCATCTGGAATTTCTCTTGCATAAGCCTCAGTGTGGCTATAATCTGCTCCATGACTATCAGTGATTTAACTCTGTCATGCCATTCTGATGTGGTAGGCAAAGTTAATGTTAGCCAGTGGGAGGTAATGCTTTTTAGAGCCATGAGACACATGTTAATAAAAACATCTCTAATGCCCCTGTTTCCTATCCCTGGTGTGGGATAATCTAGAGCAAATGTCTTAAATTCCTGCTGGATTTTCCAGCTCCTGATCTGGATCAGCTCTCTTTGGACATGGGACCAGAACTCCTGTACCTTGGACATCCCCGAAATATGTGGTAATGGTCTCCAGGTTCTCCACATCACCTCCAGCACTGGTCCATGTTGCCACCTCCAAAATGTGCCATGATAGTGGGGAAGTGCAAGAATCTAATTAACACATTCCACCTATGCTCTTTCTGTTGGGGGAGGCCATAACCCACCATCCCTCCTTCAATATTTTCTCCCATTTCTGATCTGTGAATGTATCACCCATTTCCTCCTCCCATTTCTCCTGGACCCCTCCATCAAACTCAGGAAGGTAGAAGCCAATAGCAGCTTACACGCCAGAGAGATATATCTTCCTTGTTCCTTAAGTTTGGCAGACCAGTAAACAGAAAACCTTCTCAACACGTGAGTCATCTTGACAGTTTGTCTGTGAGGTGTTCTGAAGTTAGATAGTGCTGCATCTGTAAGTAGTGAAATAAGTCTCTGTTTGGGATTCCATATGTCTCCTTTAAAAAGGCAAATGAGACTATATTCTCTCCACTCAGCAGCTGAGTGTATTGGGTAAGGGGTATCCTATTCCATTGTCTAAAGGTAGGCACCCTACACAAGGGGGCAAAGTCAGGGTCTCCTATAATGGGTGTTAACAGGCTAATTTTGTTGAGGCTCTGTGTGAGTTTATGGATTCTAAAGACCACCTTAATTGAATGGCTTGTCCAAGGATTGCAAATAATCGTTTAACACAGAAGGTGCCATGTAAGACATAGGAAGCATGAAAAGTAGAGCTGGGAGTGACAACCTGTTCTCTAAACTATACCACCCAAAGTCAAGTCTCTTTTTAATGAAGATGACCTGCACTGCCTGGATGGCTACATAAAGGCCTTTTCTGCATCCACCGAATTGGCCAGTTGGAATCAGTTCAAGGAGCGTTGCTCCATAAGGACATTAAGGAGGCACCAAATATTGTCGATAAGGTTCTGCTCCTTAATAAAATCTGTTTGATGTGGGCCAACCAGGTCCTGCACCACCCACTGCCCCCTGGTTGCCAGAATCAAAATAAACAGCTTTAGAACCATGGGGAGTAGAGAGAGGGGGTAAGATTCAGAAGCTGTGGTATCCTTTCCTGATTTTAACAAGACTGATATTTAAGTCCTCTGCCAGGTTTGAAGTGCCCCTTCTCCCCCCAACACGTAAGCAAAAATCCTCAACAGTTCTGGTGTCAAGGTTTCCCAAAGTGTTTTGTAATATTCTGAGGTAAGGCCACCTGTCCTTAGTGCTGGCTCAGTGGCATGGAGGGCTGAAGCATCATCAGCACCTTACATCCTGTCACGCTGGTGACTCATGTTCAGGTACGAGCATGGGTTATTGGGGGATGGCCTGGGAGGGAAAAGATCGAGCCCAATGGCTGCTGTCCTTTCCCAGGGGAAGTACCTGCAGTCTTCTCTGAATGATTGCCACCTGATGGATGCCACATGGTAGTGCAGGTCAAGGAGGGCTGTGGGACTCCATAGTGTGTGTGTGCCTCCACATATGCATGCTTATGTGCCTGCCCCAGCGTGGGGACACAGGGGTCAAAAATAGAAAAATTTGGCTTGGTGTGGGCTAAATGAAGCCCTGCCTGCCTTCCTCCCCCCACGCCATCGAACTGACCACCCTGCCCCATCTGGATATGTGTTACCGGGTGGGGGTATGATGGACCTCCCCTTCCTGGCCCTGCCATGGGGATGAATCTGTGGTTGATCTTGGGCAAGGTGGTTCAGTGCAGTGGATGTGGGGCGAGGGGAGGTGGGACATGGCAGAAAGCCCACCCACACTGTCCCAGGGGAAAAAATGTATAGAAAAAGGAAAAAAAATCCACTCCTGGGGTCTTTCCATTTTTGAAGCTTCATATAACCTCTTGGACTTCTTCCTCCATTATTAAATCATCCAGAGAGTCCTGTTCCTCCTGGGTAAGGGATGGCAGCAGTAATTTCCCCAGATATTCTGTTACCTTGGCTTCATCTGTGGGCCCCTGTTCCTGAAATGATTATTGTCTCACAGCAGTTAGCAAAGATATTTGCTGTTTCCTGAGAGATTGCCATTAGATGACCCCCTAGCATCCTTTTCCTCATTTTCAAAACTGCCCTACTGACTGCTTCCCTCCTAATCTGCCATGCTATAACCTTCCCTGCCCTATCACCCCTCGTCAAAACACTGACATGAGTACTGGAGCTAACCCTTAATCTTTTTCTCAGCATAGCTGCAAGGTCTCTTTACATTTTTACGGCTGTAGTAGGTGGAGCCTGCAGATGTTGTGCATGTACAAAAGGAGTGATGTCATGTTTTCTGTCTGTGGAACTGACTGAAGGTGTAAATAATCTCCTCTGCCCTACCCTTCTCCAAGAAATGTTTTCCACCCTCAAATAAATATGCTTTCATGTTAGTCAACGGTTGCAGGGTACTATTTTCTTTCTTAAATGGGCGGTACAAGAACTGGAACCAGAGTAGTGGGAGGCAGCAATATTTTTTGGGGGGGAGTCAGATCCACCCCCACCTCCACCTGAGAAGCTCCTAAAGATCCACCCCACCTTTTTATTGATTCATGTGGGAGGGGCATGAGATGGATCTGTTAAGCTGGAACAAGGCACATTAGTTTGGGACCTGGATGAAGCAACAGAACAAGTCTGTGGAGTGATTGAGTTGTGGAGCCCCTGCATTTTATTAAGGACTAGGAGAACAGAAGATACTTAATGCCTTTATATTGACTTAAAAACCCTTGGAACAAATGATTATCAGAGCCACCTGAGGCCTCAGAAGGAAAGAGTAATTAAAGAGTGAAACTACAGCTCCCAAGGAAAACAACAGACACAGCGTTCTGATTCAAGTTGAAAGAGCAACAGGATTTTCTTAAACAGTAACAATATTTATTTACCATATTCACTCTCTCTCTCTCTCTCTCTCTTATATATATATATATATATTTATAAAATGGGTCTGTATTTTTCTGGGTCCTGATTGGCTGAGAGATATCTTTACCCATGTCCTTATCAGAGAATATTCTGCCAACTGGCACTTCTTCAGCCAGTCAGGACTTACCACAAAAGAAATCACTGTTCAAACACTGCAGAACTCCGAAGCTGGAGCCTCATACCCAAGCTGGAGCCCTCGCCCCCGCCCCCTGCGCAACGAATATCTCCCTCAATATTGCCACCTTCTAAAACTGTGCAGCTTTGTACTATTCCAAACACTTGCTGGTCATTTAAAATATTAAATGTATCACCTTTTTCTGCCTCTCTTTACAAAGTCGCCTCAGATCCAGTGAACGTTAAGCACGTGCCGCCAAGATGTGACTTTCAAATAATAGCCGAAAATAAAATGCTTCACCATCTTCACCAACAGCTCTTCTAAATAAAACAGTTTCACATAAAATAAACTCGACTCGACATGTTCACTGCAAAGCAGCCGATGATAAGGAAATAGCTGTTTCCTACAATACAGGAAAATGCGAACGCCTCACTATGGCGGCTCCTGAGAGACACGTTCGCTCCCAGAAAACCTGGCATTACACATAAAATCACATGATGCTCTCAGTCTTTGACGATCAATAAAAAAAAAGTAATACTAAATAAAACAGCCTGTGTCTGTGTTCATAGTTGTAGTGTTTCTGTGGGTGGGGGCAGCGGCTCCACTATCCTCACAAAACTATTCGGGCCACTTAGTTGCTCCGTGGCACAAATACCCTTTAGAAAGCAAAAGCTACACAAACATACATAAATAAATAAAAACACAACCATAAAACTCTGTTTAACAGCTGGGCATACACTGTCTTTGTAGCAGTGATAGGCACACAACGTGAGCATTATATAGGAAGTCCACTACTGCAAATGATGACAATACTTTTACAGGGGGACTATTTTTTACTATTTCAGGTATTAAAACCTTTTTTTTAAAATATGTCTGACTTTTTTTTTCTTTTTTACGATTACTTGAGGACCCATTTTATAAGTGCAATAAGACACTCTGAGGTGTGGGTTATCTCCTGATAAGAGCAGGCCCAGGTGCATAAGGCACTCAGCACAAGTGCCTCGTGCCTAACAATGCACCTAGGCAAGCTCTTATCAGGAGATAACCCACACCTTGTCATGTCTTATTGCTTGCATATATATATATATATATAGAGAGAGAGAGAGAGAGAGAAAAGTAAGACTGAACAGATCACAGCTGACATTAAAAATGTGATGTTCCTAAGGTCTGTTGCATGCACTATGCTTTCATTTTTGTGGGAGGGGCATGAGGTGGATCTAACATCTTGGAACAACTATCAGAGCTGCCATCCCCTGGACATGCCATTTATCACTCATTTAAAATAACACAAATGTAGTTTCACATTTTTATCACGAGGGAAGCAAGAAGATGAACCAGCATGGTTAACAAATACATTGATTGAACCTGTGAATGAGTGGGGAGGTGGAGTTTTTTCTAACATTCTTGGTGGTCTTATACTCCAAGGCACCTGCTATTCAGTTTTCTTTATTGCATCTTGTCCCAGGCAATCTTCCCAGAGTGCAGTTTGCTCTATTGTTTAATAGCTCTAGGTGGAGGTGTCTTATTACATTGCCTTTTGTTTCAAATTATCCACAGACATCATGGCAGCCAAAGGAGACACACTTTGAGTCTTAGGGTATGTACAGCATAATTAATACATTTTCATATGCATAATCTTTCCATTTATGTTATTGCTAGACATGCTGTAGCTAGCTTGGCTTGAGGAAGGGATAACATGGTCAGGACCCCTTAGCAATTGAGATGCATATGCAGCAAATAAGTCCAGATGTGCTAACTTATCCTACAACTGTTAAGTGTCAAAGTCTCACAGTCTGCATTTTCTTCTTGAAATGGTTACTTTTGCATTTATGTTTATTTTAAAATATTTAATATTCTGACCATGTGGTTATGTCATGGACCATAACTGATCTCCATCCTTAAACCCCCATGCCCCAACTTGCATAGAAGATAGTGCTTGTAGACAAATCTAATAATTTTGCTGCTGTGTTCTGGTGTGTGTGTATGTGTGTGTGTGTGTGTGTGTGTACTTTTGATTTAATTGCTTGTGTCTTCCATGGAAAACAGTGCTTGTAGACAATGTAATCCTTTCACAGCTGTGTTCTGCTGTGTGTGTGTGTGTGTGTGTTGCTCTGAGGCTGTTCTTGCAACCTAGGAAAGGTAGAAATGATGAGGTATCTCCTCCCTATTCCTGGATGCAATTTCCCTCCACCCTGGGAACACCTGATTGCTGAATAAGGAAGGGTTGCAGGAACCCAGGGACTGATTCCGGGGGGGGGGGGGCTGATGGTCATCAAAATGGAAAAGGATTTGGGGGTAATCATATTGGATGACCTAAAGGTGGCTAAACACTGTACCAAAGCTATGAGGAGAGCCAGTGGAATGCTGTGGTGCATAGGGAGAGGTATTACCAGCAGAAACAAGGAGGTGGTGATGCCACTGTGTAGATCACTGGCGAAGCCTCATTTGGAATATGGTGTCCAGTTCTGGAAGCCACATTTCTGTCATGCAACTTTAAATCACAAATGGGTTAAATCTTTCTATTTTAGATTTCTATCCCTTTCCCCTACTTCTCCCACTGGTTAGCCTTATGGAACGCAACCAGAACATATATTGGCTAGCATGTTGAATACACCTACACAAGCTGCTTCTCAGTTTACAGCACTGTCTTTTTAAAATGCTAACTTCTTGTTGAAAATATGGCATCATTTTTCCATCCATGTTATTGCTAGACATTCTGTAGCTAACTTGGCTTGAGGAAGGGTGAACATGGTCAGGACCCCTTAGCAATTGAGATGCATATGCAGCAAATAAGTCCAGATGTGCTAACTTACCCTATAACTGCTAAGTGCCACAGTTTGCATTTTCTTCTTGAAATGGTTACTTTTGCATTTATGTTTATTTTAAAATATTTAATATTCTGACCATGTGGTTATGTCATGGACCATAACTGATCTCCAACCTTAACCCCCATGCTCCAAATTGCATAGAAGGTAGTGCTTTTAGACAAATCTAATCATTTTTCTGGTGTGTTCTGGTCTGTGTGTGTGTGTGTGTGTGTGTGTCCTTTTGATTCAATTGCTTGTGTCTTGCATAGAAAACAGTGCTTGTAGACAATTTAATCATTTTGCAGCTGTGTTCTGCTGTCTGTGTGTGTGTGTGTTCCTCTGAGGCTGTTCTTGCAACCTAGCAAAGGTACTTCCCCAGGCATAGCAGCAGTACATTGCCTAGCAGATATAAAATATCAATAAGCAGGTCATGCAACAGATGTGCTGAGCAGTTACTGAAGCAACAAATGTACAGCTGTCATTTTTTACATCCTGTTCAAAATGTGTTGTTGCACCTGTGGTGCCAAATGGCACAGTCACTGTGCAAAATCTCCTTCCGGCTAATGAACTGATAGTGTCACTGTTCATGCAGTGGGGTAACAAAAAGCCCATGCTGAAAACTTGGAGTGAAAGTACCAAGAAACGCCCAGGGCATTAGGGTTTCTGACCATAACACCCTGCACTGTAGGGACTGACAGGCATCAAGGGTGTGACTTGGGATTGTCAACAGTAATGCTCACGCCATTCCACCCCCATCCCCACCCTGCAGCCAGTGACAGGTATCGAGGTGTGCCTTTCACTTTTCAGCCCCAAAGTTCACTCCATTCTCTTATACTGTACCCATTTCAGCGTATTTCCTTATGGAATGGGGTGAGTGTAAAGTTTGAAAACTCCAAGGCACACCTCAACTCTTGTCTGTGTCTGCAGGGTAGGGTGAGGTGAAATGACGTGACGTTATGGGCAATGACCCAAAGGCACACCCCAATGCCTGTCCATGTCTGCGGGGTGGAGTTAGCGTCACTCCAATACTTCACTGCCATTCCTATTCTGCCTGTCTGTCTGTGTCTCTCTCTCTATATATATGTCTATGTAATTATCTATCTTTCTATTAATTGCATGTATCGCTATTTTTATCTATTTCTAAAACAAATCTGGTTATCACATTTGCCTGCACTCTGAGCACATACTTATGAAGCTGTGCATATTTGTACTCCGTTTCTGCGTAGACCTCATACTTTCCTAATATTCCCATTATCACAAGCATAACTACCTTGCCGTTATCAAAAGCGGCCCCCTCTGAAAGTTAATATCACATTTTCTGCAACAGACCATCATCATTACACCTGACTTCCTGACATCAACACATTGCTTAAATATAACTTACATCACCTCTTGGACAAAAACCCTGTTTCTCTTAAAAAAAAAAAAAAAAATAAAATAAAAAACTGTGTAAATAAGCCCAAGGATGAATATATGGTAACCATTACTTTTTCATGCACTGCCACCTTCTGTGCCATCATGGGGATTTTCATATGTTTCCCTTGATGCTTTGCATTATTGGGATATGTGCAATTGTGTTTTCTTTAAAATGTGGCTGTCTGGCCAATATCATCTGGGATAACACATGCATCAGTAGCATTTGCTCTGTGGTTCTTTTGTAAGCTTCCTATTCCTTCCATTAAAATGTACACCTCCATATATTTTCCTAATAATGTGTATGCCTTCCTTAGAACAGAAACTAAAAAAATCTTACTACTTACAAATCATTGTGTTGTTCCTCCATACCTCCTTAACAATTCCACACAACTTCACTAATGTCATTATGCAGCCATGGTGGATCTGACCAGATTTTGTTTGATCCGTGGCAAAGAGCTTCATCTAAAGTAATGTTATGCACGTCCTCTAAATCAATCAATTCTTGTTCCAATTCTATTTGGCAGGCAGCATCCTTTTTCTTTTTTTCTGAGACATATTGATTAAAGGCTGCTGACACCATAGCCTTCAATGCGTCCCATCTGTTCGCAAAAGAATTATTGCTCACCCTATTAATATTACAAAAGTCTGCAATCTGTTGTTGCACCAGTTCTTTCAGTTCAGTCCCACTGAGAAGGGAATTATTTGTTCTCCATAAGGATTGTCTGCAAGTGGGGCTGGTAGTGAAAGTAGCCTGTACTGGGGGACTGATCAGACAGAGTGAAATGTCTGATTCTGGAGTCAGTAAAGGTGTGGGACCACTCCCCATTCACCAAGATCATGTTCAGCCAAGAGTAAGAATGGGGGGTGAAAAAGTAAAATAAAGGTCCCTAGAGTGTGTAAACCACCAGGTATCTACAAGGCTTATTTCTCGGACCACCCTCTTCTGCATCTGATCTGTCCAGTTGGTAGTGTCTCCCCCTGCCTGTGGTGTTTCCTGTCTGTCCCCTCCTGTAGGATTCCACTGAAGCCACCTCCCAGTAAGGTATGTGGGCTAGAGAGAGGGGTCATCAGTATTGACTGAAAAAATAATCTCTTCCCCCTCGGTGTTGGGGGCATAGATATTCAGGATGTGTATTGAACTGTCCCTATGACTGCCTGCAACACTGACATACCATCCCAAGGGCCGGGTCTGTCTTCACCTCAGTAATGGGAAGCGGGGCACCCCTTCTTACTAAGATTGCCACTCCCCTTCTATGAGGATGTTGCTTTAAAAAGGCTGAGTAGCAGTACCCTACCCAGGAGCGAACCAGCTTGCTGTGCCTACCCTGGATAAGGTGCGTTTTTCCTGCGACAACGCCACCATCATTCCTTGATTGTTTATTTCCTTTAGCAACCTGACCCTTTTGATAGGGCTATTTATACCCTTCACATTACTGTACATGAGACAATTTTCCAATCCCCCATCATTTCAATATATCACCCCCCTGGCCCTCCCAGGCTGCCTAAAAGGTGCAGTTCCAGTCCAACTTCACAGACTGGTTAATAACATGCAACTCCGTAATCTGTGTCAACAGGATGCTAAGAAAACTATGTACAATTATTTGATTACAAGTGTGGGGCACAGGGTGGCAGCAGCACAATCCCCAACCCCCCGTGCAGGTGTACTACTTGGGGCACTGTGTGAACAGTGCTGCAGCCGCTGGCCTTGTCTTCTCCATCTACAGGCTGCTGCAGCACAGCTCGAGATGAAAATCATATGAAGCAGTAAATCGCATAGATGGGCCACAAAATGCATACAAACAGTGCTCCACCTGCCCCCCCCTTTTTGGTAACTGTTGAGGGAGTGCCCCCCAAGCTCTGGGACCCATGGACAAACCCCATTCTAACAAGCTATTGCCCACCTGGGAACAGAAGTAGGAGGTTGTTCAGAAATGAGGTTTGGTTTTATCTTCTGTTTTAACTGAAATATTTGAATAGTTTTGCACTTGAAATTAGTTCTGTGTGTTAAAAATTACTACTTTGAGTTAGAACTGTTACTTGGGCTGTGATATTGTAACTATTGGGGCTTGTGTGCTGGGTATGGGAACACTTGTTTGGCAGTGATAATTAGAGTGAAATTTAAATGTGATGTTTCTTAAATACTGAAAAGCCACTGGGGGTTGAGACTGAAGGGGTATGCATTTCTGTTTGTGACTGAAATTTGAAGCAGCAGGAACTGGAGTGCCTGTGACATCATACGGGTACCTGATGTCTACATACACACACTGTTAGTGGGACTGGACACACACACTGGACTGTATGTGTTTGTGAGACTTGGGAACTTTATTGGTGGGGTTGAAATTGGGTTCGTAAATAACTGCAGTCAGTATAGAGAGAGAGAGAGACCGTATTCCAGGGGGAAGGGACTGAGAAAAGGGGTGTGTGCCATTATGAACAGAGAGAGACAAACAGAGTGGCCACATTCCACCATGGCAGGCATCTTCGGAAGGGTTGTAGGCTGCACAGGCTGTGGGATGGCAATAATTCTCAATTGGGCCTGAGAGAGGGAGGCTGCCCACTCTGTAGACAGCTATCTTGTATCAGGAGTGAAGTATATTGGTTAAGGAGTAAGCTGGGGGAGTTGGGGGTGTCCAGGATAAGGGTGTGGATATGACGGCAGAAGGGTGGGGCTGATGGGAGGCTGGGGCAACGCTCAGAAATTACAGGACATTATGTTACAGCAAGCAGGAGGGGGGATATTAGGGACAGAGGACCCTTAGATAGGGATGTTGACGCTAAGGGGAAAACGTACGGGGTAAACATTCCGAATATAAAGAGTGGAGGGGGAAGAGTCAGGAGGGGCTGTTGTGGGGAAGCCTAGAAGAGAAGACAGTGAGAAGGGAGGGGCTGTTGTGGGGAAGCCTAAAAGAGCAGACTGTGGGAAGGGAGCTCCTAAGGAGAACAGGGCAAGAGGGGAGGAAGAGGGGCAGTTTAGAGGGGCAGTCGGGGGAAACTCAGGTTACTTGATGGAGGCTGGCATAGAGTGTTACAATAAATTTGAGCTACTCAGCAACCTAGAGGGGGAGGAAGGGATTGGTGGAAATGAGAAAACTGATACAGAGGCCGGGGGAGGGAGTCGGATACCCATAGAGCATCACAGACCATCAATGGAAAGGATAGAAATAGCCCCAGAGGGAGAAGGGGAAACATAAATGTTAAACAGATGGGGCAGATGCAACATACTGCAAACATGAGGGAGGAGAGCACGACTGGAGAGAAACTGGGAGACAAGGAGGCGAAGGAGGGGCCCCCCCTTTCAGCAGGGGGGTCTGCACCAAGGATGGGGCCCTAGGTAAATGGGACCCACAGAGGGCTTCTGGAAGTAGGGGTACTATTACAAGGGGGGAGGATGGCGGTGTGGGGAAAGGGGAAACCATCAGGGCCAGGATAAATGGTTCGGATAAGAGAGGGTTAAAGGGGACACATATTCAGGGGGGGTCTGAGTTAAGTGGGCAAAATAACAAGGGAGGCAGAAAGGGGAGGGTGACAAGGGGGTCTCTAATAATTCAGAAAGACTCCCATGGAATTGAGATCACTAATAAAGGGGGTTGAGAGCGATCAGTGGAGGCAACCATAAGGATGATGGCGGTGTTAAGGTTCTGTTATTGGGAGATCGATGATTAGGGGTATCCAGTGGGAGGGACAGGGGGGTGGATGCCATAGCCAGGTGAAGGTAGTGAGTATCTCTGGGCTGACAGTGCACAGAGCAAAGTTCATGTGTATGAACTGGTTAGGGATTGTGGAGGGAAACCGGATTTCTTGGTGCATATGGGAACTAACGATCTAGAGGGAAATAGTGTTTTGGAAATCCAAGCAAGGTTCCAAGAACTTGTCAGAGTCTGTCGGGATAATGGATGCAATATTTCCTTTTCAGAGATATTGCCAGTACCAAAGGCCTCAGTGGAGAGAAAAAAATGAAGATCACAGAGGTTAATGACTGGCTCAGGAAGTGGGGTGAAGAGAGTGGGTTGGGGGTGTTAGGGAACTGGAAAGGAGTTTGGGAGGATAAGGGACTGTATGGCAAGGACAGGCTTCATCTTGCCCCATTAGGGAAGGAAGTCCTTAAACAGGGACTGGCTGACTACATTCAAGAAAGGTGGGGTTTAAACGTGTGGGGGAGGGATAGTGAGGGCAGACCAGAAGCCCTCTCTCAGATGAGGGAGTAGCCTTCAAACTCAAGGGGTGGGAGGGGGGAACAGACTGGGAGAGGAGGTTCAGGAGGAGCAGAGGGAGGATGGAAGTATAAGAACCTGGGTGGGGTTCGGCAAAGGGACTGGTGGATAAGGGGTGGGGGTGATGTTAGTAAATGCCAGGAGCTTGGGGAAACAAGTTGCCAGAGTTCCAGGCCATGCTGTTCGGGGTGTGGATGTATGGCGGTCACAGAAATGTGGGCCAACAAAACTATGACTGGGACCTAAACATGCAGGGGTACACTATGGCTTAGGAAGGATAGAAAGGAGGGCAGAGGGGTGGAGTGGCTATGTTCTCATAGATGACATAGAAATTGCTAGGGTAGAAGAGGCAGAGGGAAACGTGGAGGCCTTATGGGTCACTCACGAACCCCAGCAGGAGGTAAGGTCAAGCTGGGTGTGTATATAGGCCCCCAGGGATGGGTGATGTTCTGGAGGATGGTTTGCTGGACAACATCATTGCCCAGTGTGGACCAAAAGGGAAGGAGGGTGTTGACGGGGACCCAATATGCCAGGTACAAACTGGGAACCATGTCCTCTAGCAGGCCAAGCAGCAGAGGCTGCTGGACGGCTTCCAGGATGTGTTCTAACACAGCATGTGATGGAGCCCACAAGAGAGGGGCATATCCTGACATGGTTCTGGCAGATGGGGATCTGGTAAGGGACCTGGTTGTAGAGGATCCCCTGACTGGGAGCGACCACAATACTGTCTGGTTTCAAATAGGCATGGGGGGAGGGGGGGAGAGATCTAGGACACTGGCAGTGGACTTCAGGGGGGCAGACTTTGTGGGCATGGGAAATCTTCTCAAGGATCACTTGAAGGGGATTACATCAATGACAAATGTAGAAAAGAGATGGGAGGTCATAAAACGGTGACTTCATGAGGCAGTCAGGACCTGTGCTAAGGTGAAATGTAAGGGAGCAAGGTCACATAAACCATGCCGGTGGTCCAGTGAGGTTCAGGTAGCAGTCAGAGAAAACAAAGCGGCCTACAAAAAATATAAAACAATAAGAGGGGATAGGGAAAAGAAAATGTACCATCTTGCATCTAGAAAAGTCACCCAGATGGTGAGGGGGGCAAAGTCCAGTAAAGAGCAGTGGCTGGCACAGGGGATACATGGAGGGGAAAAGGGGTTCTTCCGGTACACTGGGGAGTGGAGAAAAACTAAGGGCCATCTCAGCAGATTGAGATCAGAAGGAGGGTGGGTGGAAGAGGTGAGGGACCAGGGCAGAGGTATTAAACGAGTACTTCGCCTGTGTTCACTAGGGAGGGATGGATATCTACAAAGCAAGGCATGATGGGGATAGAAGCGGTAGTGAGTGGGATCAGGGGAGCAACAGAAATGGAGCAAGAGGGAGGGAGGGAGAGGTACCCCAGGGGTGTCACATCAGGATAAGGATAAAAAGGCCAGTAAGGTGGAGGGGACGGATGATGCTATCTCCACCGAAAGGGTGTGGTTAGCCCTCAAGGCCCTAAAGAAAGATAAATCTCTTGGGCCAGATGGCATTCATCCAAGAGTACTATGGGAATTGACAGACATACTGGCTGCACCCCTAGCGGAGCTCTTCAACAGGTCGCTTGAGACAGGGAGAGTACCTAGGGATTGGCGAGAGGCACACGTGGTGCCAATCCATAAAGGGGGGGTCGAGAGAAGTACCAGGTAATTATAAACCCATCAGTTTGACCTCGGTGGTGGGAAAATTAATGGAGAGTATACTAACGATTGGGGTGTACTTGGAGGAGGTGGGAGGTCTGGATAGTCGGCAACATGGGTTTGTGCCAGGTAGATCAAATCAAACCAATCTTGTGGAGTTCTACGAATGGGTAACATCAGAACTGGACAGGGAAAGCCTGTGGATGTATTATTCTTGGACTTCAGCAAGGCATTTGACTCTGTCCCCCACAGTGGTCTGGGGGAGAAACTGACAGGGTTGGGAGTAGGCCCTTTGATGGTCAGATGGATTGAAAACTGGCTAGCTGGACGCACCAGAAAGTAGTGGTCGGTGGGGAGCTCTTGAACCCTAGAGAGGTCGGTAGTGGGGTACCATAGGGCTCGGTCCTGGGTTCGATCCCATTTAATGCATACATATCGGACATCAGGGAGGGTATAGGGTATGAAATGAGTCTCTTCACTGATGACTCCAAGATGGGAGCAGTAGTTGAGGGGGAAGAGGGGAGGTTGGCCCTGCAGGGGGACCTGGACACCCTGGAAAGCTGGGCTCACACATGAAATTAAATTTCAATATCACCAAGTGCAAGGTGTTACATCTTGGGCGGGAAAACCCTAAACACAGGTACACCCTGGGAGGGGAGGCGCTGGAGGCCTCAACAGGGGAAAAAGGCCTAGGGGTCATGGTGGATGCATGTATGAATAACTCTGAGCAGTGCAGGAGAGCGGCTGGCAAGGCAAACAGGATGTTGGGATGCATCGTAAGGGGGATCATCTCTAGGAGCAGGGAAGTGATTCTGTAGCTGTACAATGGACTGGTTAGATCACACCTTGAGTACTGTGTACAGTACTGGAGACCACACTTGAAAAGGGACACACAGATCCTGGAGAGGGTACAGAGGAGGGCAACTAAGATGATACGAGGACTAGGGGATTTGACATATGAGGACAGACTTGAGGAGCGCTGCCTGTTTTCATTGGAGGAGAGGAGAGATAGGGGGACATGATTGAGGTCTTCAAGTACCCCAAGTGAATAAATAGGGTAAACATGGAGGGGATCTTTAGACTAAAGCAGGGAGGTATCACCAGAGGGCATGGTTTGAAGTTGGAAGGTGGAAGGGTGAGGGGGAAAAGAGGAGGAGTTTTTCACTGAGAGGGTGGTGGACCCTTGGAATGCGCTGCCTGGTGAGCTGGTTCAGAGCTCCACAGTGGAGGTCTTCAAGAGAGGGTGGGGCAGACACAGAAAGCGAATGTATCAGATGATGGCCTGGCCCAGGGGGTGGGGATGGATGATAGGGGTTTCAGGAATACAAGGGGGGGAGGGCCTTGACATCCAACTAGGGATCTGAGGTCCGAGCAGACTCGATAGACCATAAGGCCTAATCTGCTGGCAATTAGTATGTTAGTAAGTGAACAGAGAAAAAAGAAATACATGAAGCAGCTTCTCAAACTCATCAGAGCCATTCTAGGATGCAACAGGAGAACCATACTAGCATTGGTTTACCTCCTTGGAACCACAACAGGGGTGTAATTTAGGGGTAGCCAGGAGTTGTGGTTGAGACCCCTATAATTTCTTTGCAACCCCTATGATGTCTGTCGCAGTTCCTACGAATCCCTTAAACAAGGTTTCCCAAGTAATTATTAATATAAATTGGGTGGTTGGAGGAGTTTTGCATCCTCTATAATTCTGCTGAAATGGGACCCTACAATCCCTATGATTCTGGTGAAAGGACACTATAGAACCACAACTGCCCCCACCAAAAATAAGGTTCTGCCACTCTTAAAATGAAGCTCAAAGCCAGCCCATCGGCACAGTGGTAGAGCTAGTGCTTACGACACCAGTGACCCGGGTTTGGGAACGAGCCTGAGTTGTTGGAGGCTTGCGGGAGGGTGGAGTGAAGGAGGTCCAAGCATCCCAGAGGATGCTCTCCTGCTCTGGGGAAGTTGGAATGCTTGCTCCCCTATGACACTGCCAACTGGGTGACCACAGGCTGCAGTGCAGGCGGAGCTGTGACAGGAGGGTGGACACTTCCAGGTCTGGACATCTGCACGCTCACGTGAGGCTGTCCATTGGATCCTAGCCCATGGAGTGCTCACAGGGAAGGGAAGCAAAGAGTAAAAATACCTCCCTGGCCTGCAGCAGAGTTATGCCTTCTCCCCTCTGCAGGCCCCACACCATTCACTGGGCTCCCAACCACAACCCAGCGCGTACCATGCACATTCAATAACATATGTCCCAACCCTGAATAAAGAACCTATGAGCGAAAAATAAAACATTAACACCTGATGAAAAAAGGAGTAGATTACTATGTTCTTAGTTAAGTCTGTTCCAAACAGCAAGTCAGAAACCCAAACAGTCTCTCAGTCAGCACAGATCGAGTACTGCAGCACACAAGTGACACTGCTGCCTCAGAAAAAAGGGCAGGAGTTCTATGTACTATGTGTACAAATGTCAAGGCAGCCAGCAAGATATTTTAGAAAGCACAGTACCTGTAAGTACGGCACAGCAAATCTCTGCTCCAGCCCAATACTCTGGTGCACGTCTCAGCTGTCCAGATACCACAAAATCAAAAGCCAGCACTCAGAAGAACTGCCCAGCAAGTGTTTTAGTCTCAAACCATGGAGTAACAAACAACTCCCTGACTGGTTTCACACTGACGTGCATCTTCAGAGGGATGGTAGCAACCAACCAGTACAGTTCGTATATAATACAAATCCTTAAAGGTATAGTTCACTCTTTTATCTATTAAAAAGTGACAGATCTAAAACTGTTCCTTAATTTAAATACCTGCGCCTTAAATATAAAATGCAACAACCAGTGCTATTAAAATTGAACTACTACTTATGCTTATGCAGTAAATTTCCATTTGTTGTCTACATTATACCAGTTGCAATATCAAATGTCCTAATAATCAGGATTATTAAATCTGTCGGGTCACATAAAGTGATCACCTCCACAGGCACCTGTAATAGGAACAGACAGCAATATTAAGGCTGAAAATTAAACAACATATACGACATATAGAGATATCTAGAATTCATTCAGTGATAACTTAAAGATTCCAAAACTTGAACATTTAGGTGTTCACACTATAGAAACATTCGATCAGCATTAGCTATCCGCCATATTTACATTAAGTACATCCACAGATGAGTTAAGGAAGGGGATGGAGAATAGGTAAGGTATGGAGGGAGGGAGGGTTAGGTAGGATGGGGGTATAGGGAAGTCTGGGGCAGGGGAGGGTTTAGGGGTGGGGTGGGGAGAGGGGAAGGGAGATGGGGAAAGGGAGAAAAAGGGGGAGCCAAAGTTTTGTAATAAATTCCAGAGGTATCAGGTTACAAGTTAAAAACATTTTCCATATTCTATTTCCTACTTTTAATACATTTCAATAGCTCTATTCGATCATTTAGCCCTGGGACAAATAAGGCTCCAAGTGTGTATATCCAATAGGATTCTCTTTGTAGTAACCTTTCATTTATGTCACCTCCTCGAGGACTCATATTAACTTGTTCCACTCCACAACATTTAAAAGTATGTTGGCCAGTAGTTCGTTTACAACTATGTTGAGTCAATGCATTTTTTGGATATTTACTTGTTATACTGCGCAAGTGTTCCCCAATGCGATTTTTAAATGGCCTAATGGTTTTACGCATATAGAAGGCTTTGCATTCGCAGACAGCAAGATACACTAAGTTTGCAGTTACGCAACTGAAAAAAGATTTACACTGAAAAGTCTGTGCAGAATTAACAGTGGTGAAGGTTTTAGTTTTTAAAATAGATGCACAGAATTTACAACTGCCACACAGGTAGGTGCCTGGTGGACGGTTCAGCCAACACCCTCCGGTTCTTTTTTCTGTATGGGTAAATAACTATGTGTTAGATGATCTCTAAGATTCTGACCTCTCCTATATACTATCCCGGGTGGTAAAAATGTGACTTGTCTAAGTAGTGGATCTGTTTGTAAAATGTGCCAATTTTCCTTAATCACTTTTCCTATCTCCCTCGACTGTCTTGTGTATGTTGTAATAAAATGCATCCTGTCTGTCTTGGTTTTTCTCTCTTTCACAGTTAGCAGATCACCTCTAGCCATATCACATGACTCTAAGAATGCATTGTCAACAGTAGTTCTCTTATATCCTCTGTTTATGAACCATTGTTTTAACTCTGTGCCCTTAACCAAATACTCACTTGTTTGGCTACAGTATCTCCTGACTCTCTGGAACTCAGCTTTGGGAATATTCTGGATAAGGTGTTGTGGGAGACAGCTTGAGGCATGTAAGAGAGAGTTCTTGTCTGTTGTCTTCCTGAATAAATTATGACCCAAAGTACCATCTGGATTTTTATACATTTCTACATCCAGGAAAGAGATTTTATTAACATCATACTGGAATGTGAATTTTAAATTTGGATCACTTTTTTCCTGGGCAGTTCTTCTGAGTGCTGGCTTTTGATTTTGTGGTGCAGTACCTGTAAGGCCTGTCCAGTCAGTTCAGAGTGTCCACTCTTTCTGGAGCTGAGGCTGGCCCATGCTTCCCCCATTGCAAGAGCTCCTTCCATGCAGCTGCAGCTGCATTCACCTGCCTCTTCTGTCCTCTGGCCATTGTCTTTGGGGTAGTCCAGGTGTGTGTTCAGGGCTCCTTCTCGAGGTCAGCACTATCGGGGTCTGGCTGTGGGATGCTGAGTGCCACTCCCAGCTTATGGATTGTGTCTGCCTCGTCATCTAAGTGTCAGTAAAACATAGACCCCGAATCCACTGTGATTTTTATCTGTGCTGGAGCAAATAGCTGTTCTTTCACTCCCTTCTCTTTAAAGAGCAGCTGGCACCTTCAGGAAAACTTTAACAAAATGCAATATTTAGGTACAGTTCAGCTTGTTTTTCACATTTTTTTAGTATTTCTCCTCTCCATTATTTGCTACTGAGATAACTTCCATGAAAACAGAACCTTTGCTCTGGGAGAGTTCATCTACTCTGGTTGCTTTCTCCTTATCTGAGGTCATAATGCACTGCTTGTGACATCACAGTTACTCCCGTGGCAACAAATTGTGATGTCACAACAGAGGATTATGACTTGATGTAGGGAGTAAGCTATAGAGAATGATGAACTCTAAAGGATAAAAGTCATGTTTTCATGTACATTTCCACAGTAATAAATAAGGGGGAGGAAAAATCTACAAAATACATATGGAATGCAAGCTGAATTATACCTAATTATTATGTTTTTAAACATTTTCTTTGAGTTGTCAGCTGCTCTTTAAGGGCTTTCACAACTTCTAGAATCCGCCTCTGTTGCTCCATTTGGTGGGGGAAGAACTCGTGGTTGAAATACAGGCATCAGTCTCCAGATACAATATCTTTCTGTTCACAGGCGTTTCCTAATATGGTCATGTTACACTTTAAATCCAAATAACGCATTATAATAGAGTTTGGGTGAGCCTCAGCTGACTTTGGCTACAGCCCCAAAATTCTGTGTGCCCACTCTATGTCAGCTGCCATGTTGGATGGAAGTCTTAGCAATAATGCAGTCTCCTCTAATTTGGCTAATGTGGTACCGATATTTTTATGTTCTGCAACTAAAGAACAGATGTAATTGTGATGTATTCATCCTGCTCAGCTTCTGCCACATGATTCAATGGCCTGTCCTGCATTGAATATTGTGAGCGGGTAGGTTTTGGACTTTCCAGGACAAAGTCTTTCAATTTCTGTCTCGCCAACATGCTGACACTCACTGAATCTCTAAAATGTTCAGTTTTGGTGGATCCCCAGAAAGGATTAAGATCAATTAAAACAGGCCCAGGCAGCTGGCTCTGTGGCACTGAGCGATGGGGTTCACTGGGCACGCTGGCGACCTGGGTTCGTGCCCCAAGCCCGGGTGTCAGCAATGGAGACTGGCAGGGAAGGAGTTTAGAGTGTCCTTTGGATGCTTCCCTCCCAGTGGGGTGGGCAGGCCTTTGGCACTTGGGGGTGGTTTGGGTGATGCTGTAGGCAGCATAATGCCTTGACAAGCCGCTGAATATCCCCACCCCAAGGTTGCTGCTGTGACTGGCCCATGGAGGGGGGGGGAGTGGGGAGGGCAGAAAAGTGGAAAATCTCCCCTTGGTCGACCGGATAACAGCCACCGGTCCCTGTCGCCATGAAGCCCAGAACTGTCAGAGCTGATCCCGCCTCACCCAGGTTACGTATCTGTGCCTATGGGCACTTCTCCCACAGAGGGGGGACCCACCCAATGAAGGGTTATGTTGGGTTCCCTGGTGGCTGTGGAATAGAGGGGGGTTGGATGGCAATGGGGCAGAGTGGCAGCAGTGGGACCTATGTGGGACCGAAGGAGTGGCCGTCCGGGGAGTTTTGGAAGGCGCAACCCCCAAAAAAAAACAAACATAAAAAAAAACAGGCCCAGTATGGAGCTCTGTTTCCCTGCTGCTTCATGAGCAGGGATGTCACTGGAAGTCCATAGTCAGCAGGTTTATCGGTTCACAAAGTGTATGGATCTGACAGGAAGAAAGTGGAAAATATACCCTTCCCTCAGAGACTGGTGTTCTTTACACTAAGTTCATATAGACTCTGTAGAGGATGGTGAGACATGTATAAAGTGTAGTGAAAAGGGATACTGAACTAAGAAAATGTTTGAAAGGGTTTGTTCTTTTCCCTTTAGTAATGGTCTGAAGGGGTTTTATTTATTTATTTATTTCAAAAGTTTACCCAGGAAAGACATGCCATACTGTGCTGACAGCAGCACATTTCTAGATGCATCCTGTGGAGATGGGGATGAGGAGGAAAATAAAATAAGGTAAAAGAATGAAAAGTACATTAACAGAAATGCATCATTAGGTAAATGCCAAGCAATAAAGTGCATCAGAATAGGAGCAAGGTACAATATATTACAGATGTGCATATTAATATTCAATGCAGTGTAAAGCAACACAAGGAGCACGAAGAAGATAAATCTGCACTTAGATAGGAGCTGGGATGCAATGGGGGGACTTGAAAGCAAATCAGGGCTGAAGGAAGCCACAGGAGTGGAAGGGGTATGGCTGCTAAGGTCTGAGGTAAGAGTCAATTACAGGAGGAAGATTTCTAGTCATGAAGAAGAGACTTAATGGAGAAGGTGGATGAGGCAAAGCATGTAGACAGGGGATGGGAGGACCAGAGTTTATGGAAACAGAATGAGAAGGTAGCTTGGTCAGCAAAAGATTTCCTGTAAGGGATGGAAAGTGAATGGGAAACAGATATACAGAGTGGGTAGGAGGTAAGGGGAGAACAGAGAAGATGAGAGAGGAAAGGTAGGGGAGAGGGAGCCAACTAGAATTTGGATATGAAGGAAGAACAATGAGCCAGGTACCTGGCACCAAGGGAGGAGAGAGATAGAAAGGGAGAAGTACAGAGAAGAGTGGTGGTTAAGAGGGGGACAATCCAAAGAAAAAAGACAGAAGGAGTGAAAGAGGGTGTCTAGTCTGGCTAGGGTGGATTTGGGAGTGGCACTGTAGACTGTATTACCATAGTTGAAGATGGGGAGGATCATCTTCAATACAATCTCACGGTGGGCAAGAAGCTGGATATGTGCTTTGTTCCCACAGAGTGCACCAAGCTTGGGGTGGGGCTTAAGGTGGAGAGCACCAATATGTGCCAAGAAATTGAGACTAGTCAAATCATATCTCAAGGTATTTAAAGGAGGAGACAGCCTTTATTGTAGCACCATCAGGGGTATTAAATGATTTGAAAGGGCGAGCCAGGTAAACCTCTGTTGGGAGACAAAGGTCATGGATTTCATGGCATTTCAGGACAATTAGTTTGACTGGAACCAACACTGAATATTGTCAAAGTCCAGTTGTAGCTGGGCAGTAAGATTGGGGCAGAGCAGCCAGAAGCAAAAAGCACTGTATCATCAGCATACATGTGAATGGACGTGGAAGAACAGGCAGTAAGGGAGTCATTCAGGAATATGGAAAATAGAACAGTGACAAGGATGAAACACCTGAGCATGGGGAGAGGTGGGGATAGGCACTTCCAATCCAGAGAGCTTGAGACATATCCACAGGGTAGGAGCAGAACCAATTTACTAAGGAGACAGAGAGACCCGCAGCCATAAGCTTGTCCAGGAAGAGGGTATGTGCAACAGTGTCAAAGGCTTTGGCCAAGACAACAAAGACTGTGGAGTTGATCTGACTCTGGTCCATATTTGAAAGGGTGGAGTCACTGAGCGGAAGAAAAGAGGTGGATGTGGAGTAGGAATTCCTGAAGCCAGACTGGGAAGGAGTAAATAAGGATTAAGAGTCAAGGAAGGAGGAAAGCTGTGAGAAAACAAGGTATTCCTATAACTTAGCCAGAGTAGGGGAGAGAGATAGGATGGTAGTTACCAGGAGAGGAAGGATCACCCCCTTTAAGGAGTGGGATGAGAGTAACCTGTTTCCAGCCATCGGGTGGGTGGCAGAGGGGAAGGAGAGATTGCCTGAGAAGGAGAGAAGCCTGCCCCAAGAGGTTGTGGGGGTCAACACTGTGGGGGATTCAAAAATGCATGGGATAGACACAAGGGAGCCCTGACTACAAAGGGAAACTAGAGTATCAAAATAGGTCTAAAACAAATGGGCAGACTAGATGGACCTAGCAGTCTCCTTCTGCCATCAACTTCTATGTTTCTACGTTTCTAGATTGAGGAGCAGGGTAACAGGGAAGGTGATGGCAGGGGCAGAAAGAAGAAATTAGGGGTCCAGACTATCAGGGCTTACACCCTTGTTGAGGTTAAGAGTAAGGTGGGACTTTAAGAAAATAGGCGGACTGATGGGGGAGAAGGACAAAAAGTGTATGTAAGAAGGAAGAGGGGGAGTGGGGTGTGTGTAGGAGATGAGGGAAAGAGCACAGGTGTTGAAGTAGAAGTTAATTAAAGAGACAATGACAGCAGGAGGGGGACTAGGTCAGAGGGGAGAAGAGTGAGTGCATAACCTTCCAGAACTTGGATGTATGATTACAGTTGTTTTGGAGACTGGATGCAAATAGTCAGATTTCACAAGCCTGGTGATTTTGGTACAGGCATTGCAAAGGTACAGGGTGGTAGGGGAGCCAGTGATCTTGTAGGACCACCAGACTAGGTCTCTGGCATGAAGGCAAGCCAGTAACTCTGCTGAGATACAAGGGAGGTAGGAGCACCTTGTAACTGTCAGGATAGCAGGTAGATGCCGACATGGGGCATGTGGGTGTGTGTGGGCCTCCCATCATGGCATCATTGCATGCCACGCCCCTCTTGGGAGGAAACTGAGGAAAACTCTTGGAGGCAGGATGGCGCTTGGATCCTCACAGGCCCAGCACCCAACTAGCTGGGCTCATCGGTCCAAATACTGGATCTGGTCTCACGGTAGAGGATTGGGGGGCCCTTGCCAGGGAGTGCAAACCCTGGGAGTACTGCCCAGCAATAAACCCTGGTAGACGTTGGGGTGATGGGGCTAGGGGGGGGTCTGAGCAGATGGGGTACAACCAGGACATAGGGAGATGAAAAGAGCAACATGGATGACCATGGTCAACTTGGTTCTGAAAGTATAATCACCATGATCTTTCCTGGCCCATTCAGGGTCAGTAGTTGTCATGAATGGCCATGGTTAAAGTCATGGAAACCACGAATGACCAGGTTTTGTTTGTTTATTTATTTATTTATTAAGGTTGAGACCATAGAGCACAGCTCATTTTCACTAGCATCCTTAGTATCACAAATGGTCACTAGGGATGGGTGAGATTTATTTTCCACTAGCAAAATGCAGGTGAAATTCCACTTTCATTTCCAAGAAATTTCACAAAATGTCTGTGAAAATGTCATGAAATTTTGCCAGAAATGTTATTGCAATGATTTCTTTTTTTTTATATATTTTATTTTTTATTAATAAAGTCAGAGTACATTAGTGATAGCATCTCATTTAGCAGGAGTCAATTACACTTGGATAAATGCAGTGTTAATATTGCTGGCTACTCTGGAGAGTGCTGGGCTCCGAAATAATCAGCAGGAGGTGTTTCATACAAACTGTATCTGTACAATATAGATATAAGCTTTCTATGGAACTGTATCTTTGCCAGACTGGTTAATGTTATATCCATGGAACAATAACCTACCTATGTTGCATGACCCATATAATCCATTTGTTCCAGAAGTTCCTTACCCTGTCTGTCCTCTGGTTCATTATTGATGTAAACTTCTCCATTACATAAATCTCTTGTACTGTGTCCCCCGGCTCCTTTACACTGGGAGGAGTCTGTTGGAGACATCAACTAAAGATCATCTTTTTAGCTGCCAAAAGCAGGATGGTAAGCATTTTCTTGGTTTGAGTATTCTTGATGTCCTCTGGGAACCAATGCAGTAAAGCAAAACTAGGGGTAAGTTGCTTAATCTCCAGGAAGAGCTGGAGTATGTCCACCTCTATATGCGACCAGTAATCATGGATCACCAGACAATTCCAAAATATATGGATATGGTCAGCCTGGTTTTCCCCAGATGATCTCCGGCAGATGGCTCCCCTACCTCCATGTTTCCTTGTAATTATGGGAGTTCTAAAGTGCTTCACAATACATTTCCAGCTATATTCCTTCCATATGTAAGAACTGGTGACCCTATGCTGATGATTACAGATCTGTTCCCAATCTGATTCTGAGATTGTCTTACCCAAATCTGTCCCCCAAGATCTCTGCAAATTCATAAGTGTTTTATGTTCCGTCAGTTGAAGAATTTGATATTATCTGGAATTAATATGATCAGGCATCTGTTCCTGCTTAATATTAATAATCAATTGAACTAGGGGATGCTTGTGAGTGAATTTCCATTGGGTACCACCCTGCTGCTGGATATAATGACTCATTTAGAGATAGCGAAAAAAGTCCCCTTTAGGTAATCGATAAGCTTGCTGTAATTGGGCAAATGTCCTAAGCGACCCCTTTTCGTACCACTGAAAGATATGATTTAGGCCCCGTCTCCTCCATAGATTAAAGGTAGGATCAGTTATAGCTGGCAGAAATAGGAGGTCATATATAGGAATTATCAAGTAGACAGTTGCGGATCTTATCTCAGGTTCTGCAAGCTTCCTACACCATATAGTTAACACTGCCCTAGTGAAATTAGACTGTACTCCCTCCGGGATATGCTTCCTCAAGGCATAGGGGGATCACATAACCCTCTCAATACCTTCTAACTGTTGTTCTAATTCTATCACCTTCCAATGCATATCTATGTTCGAGTCCCACCAGTGCAAAGCATGTGTCAGTTGGGCCGAACAGTAATAGGTTGTGAACCTTGGAAGCGCCAGACCTCCTCTGGATTTAGCTAACTGAAGCAAAGCATAAGCTTTTCTAGGTCGCTTTCCTTGCCATATGTACTGGGTAAGCATCTTATCCTATACCTTAAAGTTTGCTGATGGAATTAGGATGAGGAGATTTTGAAACAGGTAAAGAAACCTCGGTAGTATTGTGATTTTGACGGAATCTACACATTGCATTAGGGAAATAGGAAGATACTGCCACTTCTGTAGGTCACCTTTCAATGCCTTAACTTCTGGGGAATTTGCCTCATATAACTTCGAGAGGTCTCTGGGAATTATAATACCCAAGTACCGAAAACTCTGAGTGTTCCACTTCAGGGGGAAGAGTTTCTGGGTATTGTTGTCCAGATCATACTTCCACCTAAGGACTTCTGTTTTGGAGGTATTGAGTTTATAGCCTATTAAGGCATCTAACTCCTGTAGTAAAGTAAATAACTTTGGGAGAGATGACTCTGGGGATGTCAAATAAATCAGCAGGTCATCCGCATAAAAAGCCGTTTTATGCTCAATCCTTCCCACCTGTAAACCCTTTATATCTTCTCTCTCCCCAGTTGCCTCTGCCAATGGCTCAACATATAAGGCAAATAATAGAGGAGACAAGGGGCATCCCTGCCAGGTGCCTCTGGTTAGGGTAAATCGTTCAGAATATGTTCCATTTTCCTTCACAACCACTTGAGGGGAGGCATATAAGGCCTGCACCCACTCTATGAATCTGGGTGGGAAACCAAATTTATTCGAAGTATGGTATAAAAATGTCCATGTCACATGGTTGAAGACCTTTTGGGCATCCATACTTATTATTTAGAAGGGGACTGATCTCTGTTCTACCTTTTCTAACAAGTAGAGTGTTCTTTTTATATTGTCTGTTGTCTTTCTGGTAGGGACAAAACCGGTTTGGTCTTTATTGATAATAGTGGGCAAAAGGGGTTCCAATCTATGGGCCAAGATACTAGCATAGAATTTACAATCTTGATTTAATACTGAAATTGGTCTATATGATTCACAATTGAGGGGTTCCCTTCCTGGTTTCAAAATTGCCATGAGGGAGGGGGGTTGGTATCATTAACCTGAAGATCTTTAAAAAACGTATGCAAAGTGGGTAGCAGGTCTTTTATAAAACCCCTATAAAATTCAGACGTCAACCCATCTTGACCTGTTTTAGCTGATTTTATAACCCTTGTTATCTCCTGGGTAGTGATTGGCCTGAGTAATTGCTCTTTCTGTTGTTCTGAATATTTGGGAAGGTTCAACCTCTGAAAGAAGGTGGCATATTTGTCTTCAGTGGGTTCTAGGCCCTGGGTGTACACGGAGCAATAAAAATGCTTAAATCCTTCCAGTATATCCTTAGTACTGGTTAGAAGTTGCTTCATTAGGGGGTGTCTGATTTGTGTAATCATTCCCCTAGTTTATTGTGCTCGTAGTCTGGAGGCCAACACCCTATTGGCCATAGCCCCGCCCTCATAATATTTTTGCTTGACATACAACAGGGCCTGTTCTGTATTATAGTTAAGTATATCTTGCAATTTGTTTTTGATTTTATTTATTTTCTGTAAAGCGTTCTTGTCTCCCCGCGTATGCGCCTTTAGCCAAATTAGAAGCCCCCCTCTAGGCTATTTTGCTGGTGTTCTCTTTCTTTCTTTTCTCTAGCTGCAAATTTAATCGTTTCTCCCCATATGATGGCTTTAAGGGTATCCCACAATATCACCAAGGTAATCTCAGAAGACCTATTTTGGGCTAAATTCTCAGGGATACGCTCTTTAATCAGTTCTGTAAACCTCTTGTTTCATAGTAGGGAATTATTAAAATGCCATTGGGTTGGGTTTTTTTCTTGAAATGTGTCAAGTTCCAGCACCAGCGGGGCATGATCTGCAAGAAGAATAGGCAGTATAATAACTTGATGTACCAAATCTCTATGCTATGCTGTCATTAAAAAATGATCTATCTGGGAGTATGAATGATGTGCCGCTGAATAGTGAGTGTACTGTCTACCTCCGCTGTTTTTATTTACGCCATGTATCTATCAGGCCCATTTCCCTTATTAGCCTTCGACCATGACTTTGCCCTGCAGTCATAAGAGGTGGGATAGGGTTTCAACTATCTTTTCCCAGATCCATCTCTAAATTGAGATCTCCTCTATTACCAGTACCCCCCTGTCTGAAGTGGATTATTTTATCCATCAGCTTCTGATGCATTTGAGGGCTTGCACCTGGTGGTAGGTAGGTAGAGGCTCACCACTGTATAGGGCGTGCCCCACCAAGTCCCCTTAACCACTGCAAATGTGCCATCTCTATTCTGATATGAATTCTCTAACTGAAATGCTGAGTACCTAGGAATTATTATTGCTGTGCCCCTACGCCTTCCTGAAGGATCTGAACTCGCCACCACTGTATTCATACCAAACTTTGTCAGCTTCTGCTGTTCCACTGAATCCATATGTGTTTCTTGTAACAATATAATTTGAGGATGGTTTTTTTAAGATAAGATATCACTTAACCTCTCTTAATTGGCCCTCCCAATCCATTTACATTATGAGATACTATTTTAATCCTCTGTATTTTTGTCATGGGAATGTGTACAGTAATCCCTCATCATCATCTTCCCTCCCCATGTCCACCCTGTCCCCCCCATAGCCAGCTTCCAAGACATCCCGCAGTAAATTGTAGGTCCGAAGACTCTGTCGTGATAATGTACTTCAACCTAATATTTTAAAAATTTCTATATATCGAAACCGATCTATCATATCTATTTGGCACCTTTCAAACTTGTGCCCAACTATATACAACATGAGCTTTGCGACTTCCACAATCCAAGGATAGTCCCTGGATCCCGGTGTTTCAAGTAGCGCTGAATAGGTGATTGCACTTCTAATACTGAGGTGCTCGTCGGGGGATATCACACCCCCATAACAATTAAACACAATATCTGGGCAAAGCAAGATAAACAGTAAGCTTAAGCTTTGGATTGTTCCCTCATGAGTCTAAGAGAAAATAATCAAAATCAGTGGGAGAGTTATCAGCTGGTTATGATAAAGTAAAAAAAAATGGTGCCATTCAAATGTCATTTAACAGGTGAGCAGTCCATCCTCCCTGCCTTTAGTCAGACCATGTAAAATGGGTCCCAGCAACCCTCAAAGAAATGCAGACCATAAGTATGAAGAACTGTCCTGGCGAATTCAGATCCGACTCTCCACTAAGCCCCATGCCTCTCCAACAAATAAGTTTTCTACCCTTGTGTCTGTACGATGCAGGACCCTCGAGAGTGAGACCCCGGTGTCAACTATGAGAGGCCACCCAATGGGAAGGCCGAGGTCCGTGGACCAGAGACTAGAGTCTGGCGGCCCCCGCCCCCACCATTTGAGACATCAGTCCCCAGACCAGCCCACGCGGAGAGGCCACCACACTGAAAAAGCAGCCTTTTCAAGCTCATAATGCCTACACATCAAATGGGATGGCTCTCCCATAGGTCCCTCCTATTTCAACTTCCACCCATGCACCAATGAAGTGCGCCTGGCCAGAATCTAGCCGAGTCGTTCCCCCCTCGGCTGCAGGTAGTTATGCCACTGTGACTTGTAGGCCTGGGTGCATAAGGACCAGCACTGTTCCTCTTCCTAATTCCTGTCCTCCTCTAGATCATGGACAATGGGGGACCCGGGAGGGAGTGGGCGACCTCCTCCCCATCCTCTCCCGCTCAGTCCAGATCCGAGGAAGGCTTTGTGATCCCAGTCGCTCCCTGGAGTGATCCCTCCTGAAAGCTTCCAGAGATCAATATAATTTTGTCATTGTCCCCTGCACTCAAACAAGCCCCTCTTTCATGCAAGGGTTCCCAGGGAAGCCATCCATCACTCTGTATTCACTCCAGTATATTTTTACATCAGTTAGAGACCTCTCAGCATAAGGCCCATCCGAGGATCGTCTGGTCCAAGCACCGCGGGCCGCAAGTATGAGCGAGCCACCGGACCCCACCTCCAACCCCACCCTCCCCGGCTCAAATCTCCCAGGTCCAGCCCCCATGTTGGCCCCAGGACTCACCCCCTCAGATGAAGCAATGGTAGAACTGACTCTGTCCCTCGGATTCAAGAGTTGTTTCTGGCATACTGGTGAAGCAGCTGTTTAATCGTATTCAGTGTGATTCATTGCATCTGAGGATCAAGTGCCTGGAAGTCTCTCAGTTGGTCCTTCTGCGTGTCAGTTCTCTGCACAAGTGGTACTCTGGTAGGTATCATAGTTACATTTTATAAGAGTGGACAAAGCCTGCGTAGGTGTTTCAAAACTTTGGGGAATTGAATCACCAACCGCGCCGGATATGATGTCCAAAATTTTAACTTAAGTCCACAAAGGATAGGAAACAAGGGGATATAGTCTCTTTGGCGCTGTATGGTCATGGGCGCATAGTCATTATCAAAGTATATCCTACTATTCTGATAAAAAGTTTTCCCCTTGGTCCATGCTTTGCTTAGGATGATGTCTTTAGTGATATATCGTAGAAACTGAACAATTATAGCACGAGGGCGGGCTCCCTGTTGTGTCAGTCGAGGGCCTAAGGCCCTGTGGGCTCTCTCAATTTCAATATTGAAATCAGGGTCCAGGTCTAGGGTTTCCTTCAGCTGCTGATTAACAAAATCATTCATATTGTTATTTTCACTCCCTTCAGCCACCCCATAGTTCCAGATGTTTTTTCAGCGGTGTCAGTTCTCTGCGTCCTCCTGTCTCTCTCCCATTGCTTGACAAATTTCCACTAGCTGCAACACCATGGATTGACACTCTACTAAGACCTTCTCCTACATGCCCTGATTCTCCTCAGTGGTATCAGCTCTCTGTTGCAAGTCGGAGATATCTGATCGAATCTGTCCCAATTCGTGCCTAAACGTCTGAAAGTCTGACTTAATATCTTTTAACTCATTCAATATTTTATCTAATTTGCCATCCATTGTCTCAGCCAATTTATTTCTCTGTTTCTTTGCCAGTTTTGTAGCCGAGTGGTAGGAGCATGTGGACAAGTTTGAACCCGAAGCCTCTTGGTCTGATACGTCGAGATCCACTGGTAAACTTGAAAAACGGTTTGCTGTTCCATTTATCTTGATAGTAGCCAACAGATTAGTAACTTTAGTTAGCTTAGAAGTCATTTCTCAGGGCTACTGTGCAAATTCTTAGGCGGGGAAGCACGGAGCTCTACCAAGTTGCTGCCATCTGCTGCGTAGCTGCACCCGAAGTCCCTATTGCAATCATTTCTAATTTTAACCCTGGTCTCTGATTTTCTTATGGGGACATGGAGATCACAAACAGCCAGGAATTTGGAGTGGAAGGATTGCAGGACAGAATTAATATTATAGGTTGCAGAGATGGGGGACTGGTTGGTGGCTAACAGATCAGCATGAAGGGAGGACACGTACATTGCTGAAGAAAGATGAATTTTGTGTGTGGGGGGCTTTAAGACAGCTGATCTGACGCACACTGTAGACCATATGGTGATCACTTAGGCTGTCAGGGAGAATACCTGTATACACTGTGTGGTGGGGTGGGATGAGAGAACTCAATCCTAAACAGAGTGGTTAAAGGAATCATGATTGAGATGGGTGGTGTCTGAAATCAACTGGGATAATTGGAGGGAATTTACATTTTGGATAAATTTATGTGAAGAGGAGGAGAGTCAATTAATATTAGAGTCACCAAGGATGAACAACAGACATAGGAAAGGAGATCAGTGACCAATAAAGGGGGCATTCCAGGGCAGCAGTAAATCCCAGCAACAAAAATGGGAACTGTGAAGGGGAAGGTGGAGGGAGAGGAATCACCTAGCACTGGTTCAAATTGGATGCTGGTAGAGAGGTAAATAGCCACTGCATCACCCCTCTTGAGGTGATCCTGCCTGACTATGATCTTAATAGGGATCACCACTGTGGAATTCTGGACCTTAGGGGACAGCCAAGACTCTAATATGATAAGGACGTCCTGCAGGATGTCAACCATAAAAGGCTGTTATTTATCAAGTTTTGGAAGGAGGCTGCAGATGTTTAAATGAGCAACCCTCAGTCCTTTTGGGAGCTGCAAGGGTGGAATGTGAATGAGGCCATGATTAAGTTCAATGTTGCCTGCTACCAAATGCAGCAGAGAGAAAAGGAGCCCAATGAAACCAACACATTGGAGGAAGATGAGGGTGAGGAAGGGAACAGGGGAGAATAAGTGGAGAAAGTGGATGGAAGGTGCCAGAGGGCTTCAAGGTGGAGCCAAGAAGCTTGTAGGAAACAGCACCCAGGATGCTGGGGGAAATGGAACAGGGAGGCCAGAGAGGAGGAGGGAAGGATCGAGAGGAGGATAGGTGAGGTAGTAGGAGAGGGGAGGGGGAGGGGAAGGGAAGGAGCAGTGGAGGGGGGAAGGGAGGAGATAGATAAAAGCAGGGGGGAGGAGAGTCAATGTAGGTAAAAGCACAGTGGAATAAGCAGTGTGGTTAAAACTGAAAACCTAAATAGGCAATATGCTGTGGAAAGGCACTGTAATTATAGGTAGAAGGTGTAACCCAGATAGAGAGGCTACAGGAGATGGAGGCCTAACCCAAATAAGTAAGTAGCGGAGGGTATGGGCCTTACCAAGGTAGAGAGGATGGACAGTCATGACTTCTGGTGACATTGACATCTCAGTGGAAGCTTGACTTTTAGTCTCCCATCTCGGGTCTTGCAGAATTAGACTATCTTACAAGCCAATGATTGAGTTTGAGGCAGTTACATCAGTGCAGTCACAAATGACAAAGGAACAAAGAAGAAGACACCTTCTCCTGCTCAAACAGCATTCTTACAGCAGTGAGCTAGACCACCCATTATTGGAGTACAATAATTACTAGGATATAACATGTGGCCCTGATATTGAGAGTTGCGCCCTGCAATGGCGCATGTGATGTCGCAGCGTAATTGTGTTGCAGTGGTGAAACTCAGGGATATATTCAAAAGAGATGAGCAATGGCGCATCTCCTCTGAATATATCAGGTAATGCACACTGTGGAAATATGATGCATCAGTGCATCCCCCCCAGACAGGGCTGAATACCAGGAATGTGAACTGTACCAGCGCAACAGAGTTATGCTGTGTGCAAATTCCTGATATTCAGCCCGCAGTATGCAAATGGGGCCATAATGTATGCACTGTGCAAATGGGGCCATTTACATGTCATTATGGCCCCATTTGTATGAGTTGTGCAGGGCAGGCCAGCAAAATGCACATGGCACCCTGCACAGCATGTAGTACTGCCAGAGGGGCTCTAGTGGCACCTCCTTCCCCTCCCTTAGCCTGCTCACCATAAAACATTTTACATATTCCCTGGTAGACAAGTGGCACCCCCCCTTCCTCCCCGTAGCCCAATCACCTACAATAAAACAAAAATATATCCCTGGTAGTCAGTGGTACCCCCCACCCCTCCCGATCCCTGTAAAATTGCAACTCTGAATGACTTCATTCACATATTTGTGAATGACTATTAGTATGCACTGCAAGCCCACTGGTCCACACTGTGGAACAATGGGATTGCAGACATTATTGTACGCTGTCATTCGGCAGGCAGCCACAGAGGCATGCGGATGGCTATGCTGCTGCCCGCCAATGATGGGGAAGGGGGTGCTGGCTGGGCCGGGGGTCCTGTGTGGGTGGGATAGGTGGAGGGTGCCACTGGACCACCAGGGAGGTGACTAACGTCCGATCGGCGATCGGGTTATGGGAGGGGTGGGGGGACCACTAGACTACCAGAGAATTACAGAGTTATAATTTTACGGGATTGGAGTATCAGGAGGGGTGGGGGGTATCAATGGACAACCAGGGATATATTTTTGTTTTATTGTAGGCGATCGGGCTATGGGGAGGAAGGGGGTGCCACTAGACTACCAGGGAATATTGGAGAGTTATTTTATGGCGATCGGCTATGGGGAGGGAGGGGGGTGCCATAAGTCTACCAGGGAAGGTTTAAAAAGTTATTTTATGCAACTGGAGCTCTGGGGAGGGAGAGGGGTCCACTAGACCACTAAGGACGATATGGGTGCTTCTGCACAGTGTACTGGGTGGGCGGGTGGCCACCCACGGCTGGTGGCTTCTGCGTTGCACCTTGCAGTACAGCAACTCGCCTATGGGTGTCCACCTTTTGAGCTGTTTTTTTCAAGCTCAACTTAGGGCATTGGTATGCGGTGCATCCCAGGGTTGTGCAGGCAGTTGAGCCACACATCCCGGGCTGAATATCAGGATGTGCCGCATATGCATGGGCATGCCCCATGGGGATGCGCCACATACATTATCTTGCACCTCAAAAATGTGAATCACCGCGCACCCCTCATGTTGAATATTGCCCCAGGGTGCATTTCTAGGGTTGTGCTGGCACAACTCCCTTGAATATCTATACCCTCAATTGCTCCATGATCCACACATTCAGCTAAGAAGGGAAAGGTTTACCACTGGGATATGAATTTAGTGCAAGTACAAGTGCATTAACAAAGGGAAAAGATAAAGTGTTAATGGTGCTTGACTCCTCATACACACATTTATATAAAAAAAATTTACACACACACACACACACACACACACACACACACTCACACACACTGCTGAACTACACTTGGGTTTAGATTGTGTAGATTAGACTGTGGAGTTTTCCTTGTACCACATAACTGCTTTGATGGCAATTAGATCAGTAAAGATCTCTTTTTTATACAGTATGTTAACTGCATGTGTCAGAAGAAACATGATTAAGCATCACTGCTTAGTCCTCCGTCAGTTAAGTTGACTCAGGAATTGGTCACCTCACAAGAGATGCAAGCAACATGAGAGGATCATGACGGGAAGATCCACTGGGTACTTAGACCAAAAGGAGGCAGATGACACAATCTCTGGGAGCTGAGGAGTGTCTGAGGGCCCCAGACCTTCAACAAAACTGGCGAAATTGTGACAGGATAGACAACTGCCCACCCTGTGGTTGCAATCTACTCAAGCAGGTTGGCTTCGCAACACTTTACTCTGCAGTCACAAAGAAAGGGAGTAGGAAAGTTGGCCTAATAACATGATAACACCAGCTTGCTATGCCGGTGGCTCAGGTTTGGAAATGAACTTGCGTTGATCATGTGCTGGTTGGACCAAGAACATTGCTGAGCAATTCAAAGTATTCTTTCATGAACTACTGTATACTCTTCACACCCCCAAACATAAACCTGAGGATATAGAGAGCTTCCTGCATGAGATCTAGCACCCAAAATTGGGCACTCAGCATTGTGCTGACCCCGCCCCAAACAAAAATGGCAAGAGGGCTCCATTTAGCTCTTAAGATCTTGCAAGCAGGAAAGTCCCAGAGCCTGATGTGTACAAGAGTGAGTTTTATAAAAAAAAAGTTTCTGAACTCCTGGGATGTGTCCATAATGATAAACAACGACAGGATACACAAAAATGTATCAGCTACAGACCCATCTCCCTGCTTAACCAGAGATTTTTAAAAATATACTACAATAATGGCAGATAGACTTAATCAAGCAGTCCCATCACTTGTAAACACGACCAAATGGGGTTTATCACCAGACAACAGCTGAAAGATAACATTAGAAAACTTGTGAACATAATGTCAGAGGTAGACTGTAGGTAAATGGTCAATTTCTGGTGTAACCCCTCCCCCACAAATTTGGGGGGTTACCTTAATGTCTTCCTGTGCTCTTCAATGCCCACTGCCAGGCTGGTGTTCCGCCCCAGTGTGACTGTGTTTATTTACGTGGGAGTGCCATGCTGAGCCTCCGAACCCGTCCGTTTAAGAGACTAGCTAATCTGTGTGCAGTGAATGGTCTGTGCTGGTTCCGAGTGATTTAGTGCTTGCAATCGGCCAGCCACCGCTCGTATTTGCTCCATTCTGCAGTCGATATTTGTGCAGAGGGAGCCTGTATGGAAACTGTGCTTATTTACTGCTTATATGCTGTATTTAAAATACAGAAGTTTGTTTAACCTGCTTTCTTTGCAGCTCATCTGTCTGAATGGAAGCCACCATGTTAGGTTCGGGACTTCCAGTATTTGGACCAATAGGACTACAGGGGACCTAACATGGATCCTGGCCAAAGTGCCTCGTGGGAAGGAAAACTGTAGTTTTTGTAGTTTTTAGGTTGGCGCCAAAACTAGCCTGGAGGGGGAGCCCTAACCGATACTGACAGCTTCCTCAGCCAACCTAAATGCTGGGTTTACAAGAGAAATACCCAGTGTGACATGGGGCAGTGGATCAGTTAGAGTTGGAGATTGAAGAGTGAACAGCTCGGAGCTTTCGAGCAGCTGCTCCCTGAACGGAAGATAAGCGAATTGGCGGGAAGAGGCCTACCTTGCCTCCCTGCCACTTTTCTCCTGCATTGAACTGCCTGATTGCAGAATTTGGACTTGTCCAATTCCAGCTTAGAACTGCGGCAGAAAGAAGAAAAGAAACTTATCAGTGCCATTTGCGTTTTGGACTGAATATTTGCTCCTGTGAAGTGATTGGCCCAGCTTGTGAGTGAGATGACTTTGGATTGAAAGGTTTGCTCAGTGAAACTGCTGACTTAGCAACCAGACTGTATCTAAAGTGTACAGAGTTAGTGCTGCTTATTTTGAATGTGCTGAATGTATTTCGTGGGTCGAGTCCTGCTTGCCTACGACACAACCTGTTATGCCAGACGGAGGCTTTACCAGCAAGAAGACAAACAAACCCTGTCTAGGTCTTTGCCAGCCTGGCCCAGACAGAATACCCTGCACCAGAGACTGTTTTGGTGAGAGATCGGCTTTGAGTATCCAGCCCCTGCACTACAACAACTCGCAGGTTGTGGCCACCTGGAGGAAAGGCCGTGAAGAGGAGGTGTGTCATGTCGGCCTTGTTTCCCCATGCTCATCAGTGAACACCATGAGGTCTCCATATCGCCTGCATTTCAGCAGAATCCTGGTAGCATGAGTACAATCAGGGTAGCTCCCTGCAACGAGTGCTTAAATCATCTGTGGTACCATCTAATTGCTTTACTTTTCTGGGTTTACAAGGGACTGAGCCAACCGGCTCAGATTATAAATAGTCATCTTGTTATTGTGCATGCTAACTGCTTTTCTTTTCGTCAAGGGCCCTAACCTTGGCTGCAATGCTGGCCACCCTTGGGCAACGCCTCTGGCTAGCCAGATATTCCATCCTGGGTACTCAGTGTTGTGTGACTGTTATTTGGGACTAGAAAAGTGCATGCCAAACCTGAATCAAATCAGATTGCCAATCATTTGCCTAGATTCACACCCCCTTCCTTGTTCACGACCCCTAAATAAGCCTGCTTGTCTGTTTTCACGTTTAACCTGGCTAATGTGCATATTATTAGTGAGGTTACAGTGTTGACAGAGTACATCTGTATTGCTAACCTTATTTTACAGGGGATCTCCAGGGAAATTGCTGCAAGTCCAACCTTGGTGGTAAGTGTGAAGGGTGTGTGCATATTATTATTGTGTTATACTGATTGTGAATTTACTGCTATACCAGGTACTGGGCCACTAGGAGGGTTGGTGGGTGGTTATAGCTTCCCAGAGGGCTATAGCAGAACAGGTAGGCATACCCAATACCATTACTCTGGGTGGAGGCACCATATTACTGAATCTAGGCCCCTCAACCTGTGCTTAGTGATACAGGCAGGGGTAGTAACCTTAGGGATAGCACTGCCTAGGGGTTACATCTTGGTAGCATCGCTGGGATTAGCACCCCTAGTGGCCAAAATAAAATTTCAGTTAGTTGCAAATTTGAAAAAAATTGAGATGGAGGGGCTCACTGCACCCAAGTGGAAGATTTCTCCACATAAGCTGGTTGTGCACCGCATGATGGGATGGAGTGAGTCTGAAGGTGTTGACCCCCACAATGCTTTGTTGCTACTAGACATTACCATGAGGACTACTAATGCTACTATAGAGGAAACCGTTGGAGAAGTTAAGTGTCTGGGGAAGGTTTCCATGCGAGGGCAGGACTCAGACCTGTTTGAACAGACTCTAATGGCTCTCATTTCATGTAGCTTCCCTACAGACCCTGAAACAGTAGCCCCTGTTATTATGCCAGAGGGATCCCAGGTGGGATGGAGGATCATTCACATACACAGTGGCCTGTCTTCCCTTGGGGGTTCCCAAAGGTAAAAGGATTTAAAGAGACGTTATCGAGGCTTTTAGCTGTGGAAAGGCAGACTGTTAAGGACTTATGAAAGGCTCTGGAGGATGCTGAGGAGGTCACTCTCATTCATTCTCCTCTGGCCTCTCCGGCTACACCCAGGGCATCCCCCATTGCAGCGTCACCTATTATGATACCCTTAGTGCACCTGGACTCTTATAGCAGGCTCAGACTGTCTTCAGGTGGTGTTCCTGTTCCTGTGGGAGAAGATGACTTGAAAACCTGGGATGGACTATGCCACACCCCTGGTCCAAGAGTGGCAGTGTTCTGAAGGGGAGAAACATAAGAGACTTATGGAGAGTTTAAGGGGCCCTGCTCTGGAGGCTATCCAGTTCCTGCAGTCCACCAGTCCAGAGGCCTCTGCTGCTGAATACTTGTCTGCTTTGGAAGGGGTATTTGGTAGTACTGAATCGGGAGAGAGGACTTGATGTGAAGTTTAAGTCTACTAAACAGTGGAAAAATTAGTGACTGTCTGCTTTTGTGACCTGTGTAGAGGAGGCCTTGCAAAGGGCGCACCTGAAAGGGGTCATCTCTGCTATTGAACTGAATCATGTCAGATTGGAACACATCCTTAAGTCTGTCTGCTATTCGAGTGTGCTTATGCTGAAGTTAAAATTTCAAGATTGGAAGGCTAACCCTCCTGAATACTGCTGGTTAATGAAAGAAATTTGAGAGGCAGAGAATGAAGACGATGGTTGGGGACCCCTATGCTGGGGTTGCACGAACTGCCCCTACTTCAGATAGACCTACTGAGAAAGAGGACAATTCTGAGTCACAACAAGTCAGTGAACTGTTGAAGGAATTGAGAGAACTGAAAGTCAGCTGGCAAGCTGCGGCTGAGCCCGCTAAAGCTCAGGGCCTTTGCCCCATCAAGACTGAGCCTTGTTGTAAGGCTCCATCTGTTTGTACTGGGGCCAGTGCCCTTGCTAATGAGTCTCGAGTGGATCCTAACCTGGTAGAAGAAATGAGAGAGTTGTGAGCTATAGTAAGAGACCTTATTCATGCTACCCAACCATCTGCCCTTTGAAGGGACTACAGGGGAGCTGAGCCCGAACCTAAACCAAAAGAAGAGAGTAGGGCTCTGCCTCCTGATCACTACAAACCTCGTGAAGACATGACCCGTCCCGATGACCCCAGAGCCAAGGTGTTTTGCTACCGGTGAGGAGAAGATGGGCACACCCGAAGAGTTTGCAGTGCTCCAGAAGACCTATGGTGAGTCACTATCAAGCTAGTTAACCAGGTCCAACAAAGTAATATAAAGCCACAACCAAGCCTACCATGAAAATCCTTTTCTTCTAAAACTGCTGTGGGCCAGTCCACCAAGCCTGCGCCTCTGGATTGGTCCAAGATGGTGGGTCCCTCCATGGAGACAACAGTAACTGTTAATGGCATTTCAACCTGAGCTGTGCTGGACAGTGGCTCACAGGTCACTATTGTGTTCAAAGATTGGTACGACCAACATTTGTCTGACCTCCCATTACCACCCCTTGAAGGACTTCATGTGTTGGGGTTGAGCGACAAATCCTACCCATTCCTGGGTTATGTAAGACTGTGGTTATCTTTTCCTACCACTGTTGCTGGTGTGGATGAACCAGTAGAGACCCTGGCCCTGGTATGCCCGCCCACTGAATGGAATGTGATTGTATTCTGTTGTTAATCGGCACTAATGCCCATATGTTCAGCCGGTTAGCTCAGCTTTGTCAAGAGAAGCAAGTGAGGAAGACTGGGCGAGCTTTACACATCCCTGCCATGATGTGCAGAGCATATGACCTACAGATGCAAGCCAAAGAGGTGGAAAAAGATGAGCTGGTGGGAGTTGTGTGGAAGAAAGATCCAGAACCCTTTTTTATTGCCACCCAATGCTCAGTGTACCATCGGTGGCGAGGTACAGATCAAGAAAGATGTTAAAAACAAAATTCTCACGTTGGATGCCCCGGAGATGGGGAAACTGCCTGAGGGACTATTAGTTAAGTCTAGCATCCTGCCTGCCCGAGCTCACGCCTATGCTCAGTGGGTAGTGGTGCAAATCCAAAACATGTTTGACCAGGATATTCGAGTCAACCGAGGTTGCACCCTGGCTACTGTGTACTGTGCAGATACTGCTGTGCTGCCTAGCAAGAAATGCACTGAAGAAAATGATGAAGTAACTCCTGATTTGTTTGACTTTGGGGAATCTCTTATTCCTGATGCGTGGAGGGAAAAAGTCAGCAGAAAACTGGTGCATCGGAGCAAGGTATTTTCTTTGAGAGAATGGAATATCGGTTGCATCACTGATGCAAAGCATTACATTAGACTTCACGACGAGAGACTCTTCCGTGAAAGGTCTCACCGACTGGCACCAGCAGACATTGATGATGTTTGATGCCACCTCCAGGACATGCTAGCCACTGGAATTATACAAGAATCTTGTAGCCCGTATGCCTCTCCCATTGTGGTAGTCCAAAAGAAGAACGGCTCAGTGAGGATGTGTGTTGACTACCAGACACTGAATTGAAGAACTATACCTGATCAATATACCATGCCATGCATCCAGGACGCCCTTGACTGCCTTAATGGAAGCCAGTGGTTCTCTGTGCTTGACCTCCAGAAAGGGTATTACCAGATCTCGATGGCACCCGAAGATAGAGAAAAAACAGTGTTCATCTGTCCTTTGGGTTTTTTATGAGTTCTTATGCATGCCTCAGGGCATTTTGGGAGCACCTGCCACTTTCCAGAGGTTGATGGAGCGAGCTGTGGGAGACATGAACCTACTAGAATGCCTTGTTTACTGGACAATGTTATTGTGTTTGGCAAGACCCTCAAAGAGCACGAGACCCGCTTGTTCAAGGTTCTAGACCAGTTAGAGGATTTTGGTTTAAAACTGTCTATTGACAAATGTCAGTTCTTCCAGCAATCTGTGAAATATGTAGGCCACATTGTTTCCTCTGAGGGAATTCAAACAGATCCAAGCAAAGTGGAAGCGTTGACCACCTGGCCACAGCCTAACAATCTTAAAGAACTGCAAAGATTCTTGGGGTTCTGCAGATACTATCACCAATTTGTGAAAGATTAGACCGAAGTCATCTGCCCTTTGCTTAATTTAACTCAAGGGTATCCACCAACAAACTGAAAATACAAAAAGAGTGCTGTCAAAGAGGAAGAAAAGGTCTATTTCAGAATGAATGAATTTTTTGGAACAAGGTGGACTCAAGAGTGTGATGTGGCCTTTTATGACATCATTTACCAGCTCATCCATGCCCCTGTACTTGCTTACGCAGATCCAACCAAGCCTTATGTGTTACACACTGATGCCAGCTTAAAGGGACTTGGGGCTGTGCTTTGCCAGGAGTATGAAGAAGGACTATGTCCAGTGGTGTTTGCTAGCAGGAGCCTGACCCCCTCTGAAAATAACTACCAAGTACACAAACTTGAACTTCTTGCATTAAAATGGGCCATCATAGATCAATTTCATGAATACTTTTTGTGGTGCCAAGATTCTGGTGAACACTGACAACAACCCCCTTATCTATGTTCAGACTTCAGCCAAGTTTGATGCCACTGGGCACCGTTGGCTATCAGCACTTTCAACCTATGACTATTCAGTTGAGTATCGACCAGGCCTGAATCATATTGATGCTGGTGCCCTCTCGAGAAGACCTGAATCAAATTCTGAGTGGGTGAGAATGTCTGAACAAGCTGTTAAAGCCCTTTGCCAAAAATTTGATAAAGATGAACACCCGTCCTTTGAAATGGTTGATTGCCTGGTCGATTGCTTGGGCCCTCCTGATACCTGTGTTCCTGCAGCCTATTGCAATCTTGCAACCTTGGATCACAGTACCCTGCCTCAACTTACTTCTGACAATATTCAGTGGGCCCAATCCCAAGATCCTAGGATTAAGCCTGTGTTAGACGCCATTCATGCTGGAAAAAACATGTCCAAACTTCACTCCCAAGATCAAAGAGCTGCTCTGTTGTTTAAAGAAGGGCCCAGGTTAAAGCTGCACAATAAACTGCTTTACAGACAGACTACAAATAGATAAGGTCAAGTTGTCAGACAACAGCTAGTGTTACCTACTGCCTTCAAACGTGTAGTTTTATGTGCCCTCTGTGACCAAATGGGGCATCTGTGTTGTGACAGAACATCAGACTTAGCCTGTGCCCATTTCTACTGGCCTAAAATGGGTGCTGACATTGAAACTCAAATCAAAATTTGTAGCCGTTGCCTACAGAAAAAAGCTCAGCCTCAGAGGGCTGCACCCCTGGTTAACATCTCCACCAGTGCACCCATGGAATGTGCGTGCATTGTTTTCTGTGTTTAGAACCAGATCAAAAAATCATTGGTAATGTGTTGGTAGTGACTGATCATTTTACTCACTACACTCAGGCCTATCTGACCGAGGACCAGAAAGCATCCACCATAGCCAAAATACTGATAAAAAAATTATTTGTCCATTACGGTGCCCCCTCCCAGAGAATACATTCTGATCAGGGAAGAGACTTTGAAAGCCATTTGATTAAAGAAATGCTCTCACTCTGGTGGGTACGGAAATCCAGAACTACCCCTCATCACCCTCAAGGAGATCCACAGCCTGAAAGATTTAATCAAACATTATGAGACATGCTGGGCACACTTCATCCCAGAGACAAGCCGAGACAAAGTCAGCAAATAAGTACATTAGTCCATGCCTATAATTGTACTCAAAACTATGCAAGTAGATTTTCTCCCTACCACTTGATGTTTGGTTGAGAAGCAAGGTTACCAGTGGATATCTGTTTTGGAGTATTTCCTGATGGAGTCAAGGCAGACAACTATCTCCAGTATGTACAAAAACTTAAAGCTCAACTTAACCATGCTTACCAGCTAGCACACACTATGGCTGCAAAGAGAAACCTAGCAAACAAAGAATGGCACGACAAACGTGTTAAGGCCCAAGAGCTGCAACCTGGAGATCGTGTTTTGTTAGGAAGTTTGGGACTGCATGGGAAACACATGATAGCTGATAGGTGGCATCATACCCCATACAGTGCTATCAGCAAACTGGAGGAACTGCCAGTATACAAAGTGTGTCCAGAGAATGACCCACGAGCTGTAAAGACAATACACAGAAATCATTTGTTACCAATCGGGCAAATCATCATGATGCTGCACCCCAAGATACTGCCCTTCCTGGGCCTGTGAACCGAGCTGCAGCCAAAAAGACAGTTAAACTATCCTCTTGTTCAGAATTCAAAGCCTTCCACCAGCCATGCTCTAATTGAAACTGACTGCAAGTCTGAGTCTGATGTTAGTGAATGTGGGGTCACCTATTATCCATCCTATGAATTGAGCCAGTTGTTTCAAGGAAACCCCTCGTGCAATATGGGAGATGAGGCTGGCCCCTCAGAACTGCCTAATCCTCCAGCCCCCTCCACTACTCCTGTGCCCTCTGAAAGTGAGGTGCAAAGTGTGACTTCTGATATAGCTGACTCCTTGTGTCTCATGGAACTAACTGAGCAACAAGAGGCAAATCCTGACCATGAGAACACAGCTGGTGACATACCAGATGAAACTGAAATGTCTGAAGTTAATGATTCTGATAATATGATGGACAATAATGCAAATGAAATTGATAATTCTGACAATATCAGTAATGTGTTACGTGATTTAAATTCTATGGAATTTCCTCCTGATGATGAACCTGGAATTTCAGAACAAGTTAATGTAAGTGTTTATGCTGAACCAGAACTCACAGAGCAAGCACATGAAAGTGTTACTTCTATTTCGGAAGAGACAGCCAGTGCAGAGGCACCCCTTTCTTCAGAAGCTGACTTATTGATGGACAATGAGTTAAGACTAATCAAACCAAGTGCAAGTGTTGAAAGGACTGAGCCTGTGCCTACCCCTCCCAGAAAATCTGGAAAAGCCATAAAGCCTGTAGTGTGCCTTAGCTATGATTCTCCAGGAGGCCTGTAGATCTTCCCATGAATGTAGTTGATAAAGGGGTTTACATTTCTGAAAATTCTCTTCCAAAACTGGGTTACTGTGAAACCTCTAAGCTAATAGTAAAGCCCTTCAATTAGTATGCCAATGCCCTTTCCCCGTGTAGCCCAAGCTTAGCTGATGGGGTCAGGCACCAAGCTGTGTGGGTTAGTATGCAGGAGGTAGTACAAACAAGGGTTGTACAAACAATGTGTTTAACTACTTGAACCTGTTTCATGAAAAGTAATGTGTTTATATGCAGTATTCATTGCCAAATGCAACAGTATAGTAATGCTGTTCTTATAGTTAGTCTACTTTTTCTCTGATGCATCAGAATTTATTTTATGGTATACCAATGAAACATGCATGTATTTATGTATAATGTTTTCTCTATAGAATTGTGTATTATGTGTAGACTTGATGCGGATGCCAAGTTTTTCCATGCAGGGAAGAGTGTAACCACCCCACAAATTTGGGGATTACCTTAACTCATTACCTGCAATAGCTCCATATGAAGTCCGAACTATCCATTGTTACCTGACACAAAATGGTCACCCAGGAGGTAATGAGTTAATGTCTTCCTGGGCTCCTCAATGCCCACTGCCAGACTGGTGTTCCGTCCCAGTGTGATTCTGTTCATTTACGTGTGAGTGCCATACTGAGCCTCCGTGCCTGTCCCTTTAAGAGCCTAGCTAATCTGTGTGCAGTGAATGGTCTGTGCTGGGTCTGACTGATTTAGTGCTTGCAACCGGCCAGCCACCGCTCATATCTGCTCCATTTTGCAGTCGATTTTGTGCAGAGGGAGCCTGTATGGAAACTGTGCTTATTTACCGTTTGTATGCTATCGTATTTAAAATACAGAATTTTTTTCAATCTGCTTTCCTTGCAGCTCATCTGTCTGAATTGAAGTCATCATGTTAGGTCTGGGACTTCCAGTATTTGGACCAACAGGACTACAGGGGACCTAACATGAATCCTGGCCAAAATGCCTCGTAGGAAGGAAAACTAGTTTTTGTAGTTTTTACTGTAGGTTGGCCTCAAAACTAGCTTGGAGGGGAAGCCCTAACGGTGACTGACAGCTTCCTCAGCCAACCTAAATGCTGGATGTACAAGGGAAATCCCCAGTGTGACATGAGACAGTGGATCAGTTAGAGTTGGAGCTTGAAGTGTGAACAGCTCGAGCTTTCAAGCAACTGCTCCCTGAATGGAGGGTATGGGAATCAGCAAGAAGAGGCCTACCTTGCCTCCCTGTCACTTTTCTCCTGCATTGAACTGCCTGATTGCAGAATCTGGACTTGTCTGATTCCAGCCTGGAACTGTGGCAGAAAGAAGAAAAGAAACTTATCAGTGCCATTTGCATTTTGGACTGAAGATTTGCTCCTGTGAAGCAATCAGCCCAGCCTGTGAGCAAGACAAACTTTGGATTGAAAGGTTTGCTCAGTGAAACTGCTGACTTAGCAACCAGCCTGTATCCAAACTGTACAAAGTTAGTGCTGCTTATTTTGAATGTGCTGAATTTGTTTTGTGGGTCAAGTCCTGCTTGCCTACGACCTAACCTGCTATGCCAGATGGAGGTTTCACCAGCAAGAAGACAAACAAACTTTGCCAAAATTGCTCATCATGCCTGAGTCTTTGCCAACCTGGCCTAGACTGAATACCCTGCACCAGAGACTGTTTCAGTGAGATACCGCCTTTGGGGATCCGGCCCCTGCGCTACAACAACTCACTAGCTGTGGCCACCTGGAGAAAAGGCCATGAAGAGAAGGTGTGTTATGTCAGCCCTGTTTCCCCATGCTCATCAGTGAACACCATGAGGTCTCCATATCGCCTGCATTTCAGCAGAATCCTGGTAGCATGAGTACAATCAGGGTAGCTCCCTGCAACGAGCGCTTAAATCATCTGTGGTACCATCTAATTGCTTTACTTTTCTGGGTTTACAAGGGACTGAGCCAACTGGCTCGGATTACAAATAATCTTCTTGTTATTGTGCATGTTAACTGTTCTTCTTTCCATCAAGCTGCAACGCCGGCCACTCTGAGCAATACCTCTGGCTAGCCAGATATTCCATCCTGGGCACCCACAGTTGTGTGACTGTTATTTAGGACTAGAAAAGTGCATGCCAAACCTGAATCAAATCAGATTGCCAATCATTTGCCTAGATTCACGCCCCCTTCCTTGTTCACGACCTCTAACACAGATTGTCATAAAAGGGCAAAAGAACTAGACAGTGGTTCAGAAGAAGAATGGAGCCCAGTAAGAAATAAAAATAGGAAAAAGAAAGGTAGGAGATGCATGGACTTTTCCATACCAGTCCAGAACAGATTTTCACTTTTATCCCCTGAAGGAAATGAGCATGCAGAGATTATAGTTAATAGTAAGAATACCAGTCAAAATGAGATTAGTGAAATTGTTAATCAATCTATGCAGTTAAATGAGCCTGTCATAACTCCAAATTATTCTAGTCCGCTAGCTATAATAGGTATTGCCATTGATCAATTCCCTGGCCCAGTGAATATAACATCTACTGAAAATTTAAACAACAACTCTGATGTGTCCAAGAACTCAAAAGGCAGGGAATAGTCATGGGAGATTCCATTACAAAATATACAGATAGTTACATCTGCAAAAAGGACAAAACAAATACGATGTGCCTTAGCTATAGGGGTGCATGGATTTGGGATATAGAAAGAATGGCCCCCAATATTGTTAAAAATTCCAGTAAAAATCCTTTAGTAGTTGTCCACGCTGGGACAAATGATGCTATGAAATTTTCTTTTGATAACATCAAAGATGATTATGTGAAACTTGTTGATAAAATGAGACAAAACGACTGTGAAGTATGCATCTCAGAAATCCTCCCAGTACCAAGAGCAAGTAGGGCACACCAAAACAAAATCAAGCAAATTAATGAATGGCTTTGTAAATGGTATCTTCAAAATAACATACATTGTATTACTCATTGGGAGAGATTTGATGGAGACAACAGCCTTTATTGCTGGGATGGACTCCATCTAAATAAAAAAGGTGCTGGAGTACTGGGACGCTCCATTACAAAATCTATTGAAAATACTGTATTTTAAACTAAGAACTAAGGGGAAAATAGGGAAAACCTTTTTAAAATCTACCCATACAGAAGGCTCTTATACAATTCTAGCAACTAATGCAAGAAGTCTGTCAGTATCTAAACTTTCAGAATTTACTAAAATACTAATGGATAAAACAATAGATATAGCTGCAATAACCGAAACTTGGTGGGATGAAACATCAGATTGGTACACCAATGTTCAGGACTACACTACTTTTAATAAAAACAGAAGCAAGAAAAACGCGGGGCGGTGTGTGTTTGCTTGTGTCTAATAAAATCAGTGCTACTGAATACATCCCAAACAAACATTCAGTGGAGCTAGAAGGTATATATGTTAAAGCGAAACCTCACAACGGAAAAAGTTTCATATGAGCTAACTATTATAGACCTCCATCTGCAGATTTACATTATGATCAATTGTTAATATCTCAAATTGAACAGATAGCCTCTGAATGAGATGATAGTTGTTGGTGATTTTAATTTACCCAGAATTAACTGGGAAAAACTAACCACTAGTTCCACTCTTGAAGGCCTATTTTTTTAGATTCATTTATTAATGCAGGCTGGAACAAATGGTTCACGAAGCTACTAGGGGATCCAATATTTTGGATCTGGTACTTGCAAACCTGGTGTCGGATATTTCAGACCCAGTAGTTACCAGTCCTAATGGTAACAGTGATCACAATACTATAATTTTCAACGTTAACAAACAAAAACATTGTCTAAGTAAAGTACATTATGATTATAACTATAGTAAAGCTGATTATATCAAAATTAACAAAGCAATCTCGGGATATAATTGGGAGACATTGTTTAAAGATTTGAGCATTGAACAATGTTGGACTCTGCTAAAGTCCATCATTGTAGAATTAGAACACTTGTATGTTCCCATTCGAAAAACTCATAATCAAAAAGGGAAAATACCACCCTGGTTGACCAGAGCAATCAAAAAACAAATTTCTAATAAGGAAAAAGCTTTCCTAAAAATAAAAAAAAAAAAAAAACGACTTCATTAAATATTGCAAGATGGGGTGCACCCCAGGGTCCTTAAAGAACTAAGAGAGGTGGTGGCTGAACCTCTGGCTATCCTGTTTAGCCGATCACTGGAAACAGGGGAGGTACCCAAAGACTGGAGGACAGCAGATGTAGTCCCCTTATACAAAAGTGGGAACAAAGAGGAAGCAGGGAACTACAGACCAGTCAGCCTCACCTCGGTAGTGGGGAAGATCATGGAAGCACTACTGAAGGAGAGATTGGTAGAACATCTGGTTGTCAATGGACTACAGGACCCAAGGCAGCATGGTTTCACCAGGGGGAGGTCATGTCAGACCAACCTTGTTGAATTTTTTGACTGGGTGACTCGGGAGGTGGATCGTGTGAGGGCAGTGGACATGGCCTATCTGGACTTCAGCAAGGTCTTTGACACTGTGCCACATAGAAGACTATTACACAAACTGGGGAATATGGGTGTGGGCAGGACAGTAGTGTGGTGGGTAGGTAACTGGCTGGGTGGCAGGACACAGAGGGTGGTGGTAAATGGCTGTCACCCACAGAGGGAAGAGTGACCAGTGGGTAACTACAGGGATCAGTGCTGGGACCGGTTCTATTCAACATCTTCATCAGTGACATTGCACAGGACCTAGAAGGCAGAATTTCACTGTTCGCTGATGACACAAAGCTCTGTAACAGAGTAGACACACCAGAGGGTGTAGACAGAATGAGAAGCACCTGCAGAAACTTGAAGAATGGTCAGGGTTTGGCAGTTGAAATTCAATGCAAAGAAGTGCAAGATAATGCATATGGGGCACAAAACCCTGGCACAATATATCAGTTGGGGGTGAGGATATAGCATGCACCAAGCAGGAAAGGATCTTGGGGTTATCATCTCTGATGACCCTCAAGGTAGGGAAACAGTGTGACAAGGCAGCAGGTAAAGCAAATAGGATGTTGGGATGTATAGGCAGGGGCATCACCAGCAGGAAAAGGGAGGTCATAATTCCGCTATACAAGACACTAGTGAGGCCCCACCTGAGTACAGTGTACAGTTCTGGTGACCATACCACGTAAGGACATAGACAGGGTAGAGAAGGTTCAGAGGAGGGCAACAAAGATGGTGCATGGATTGCAACACAAGTCCTATGAAGACAGGTTGAAGGAACTGAACATGTACTCCCTGGAGGAGAGGAGAGAGAGGGGATATGATAGAGACATACAAGTATCTTACAGGGAGGAACAGGGTGCAGGAAAACACTATTTTGTAAGCGAAAAAGATGTTCCAGGACTAGAGGGCATGGGATGAAGTTGGAGGGAGGACGATTCAGAGGAAACATGAGAAAGAATTTCTTCACAGAACGGGTGGTGGACAAGTGGAACACCCTGCCAGAGGAAGTGGTGGGGGCTGAAACAATCACGGGATTTAAGAATGCATGGGATAGACATAAAGGAATTCTGGAGGTCAGGGGTAAGGGGCAACAGACTTCTAGGAAAACAAACTGAATTTACAAGCTCAAATGGGCAGACTGGGTGGGCCATAGGCCCTTATCTGCCGACACTGTCTATGTATCTATGTATCTATGCAAACTATAAGATTGAATTAAAAAAGACAAAAAACATAATTAGACAGGAAAGAAGAAAGGTTGAATTTAAACTAGCAACAACAAAAAATTCAAACATTTTTTATTCATACATTAATAACAACAAGCAACAAAGCTTTGATTCAATTACTTTGCTTGATAATGATAATGAACTGACTGATCCATTAGATATAGACAATAAAATGAATACATTTTTTGGATCAGAATTTAATTCCGACTCTAGGGTAGAGTTCATAAATACAGGAAATCTTTCCCCTGACCAAATAACCACAGTTGGAATAGTTGGATCAAGTAAGGAAATGCGGGCAGATTCAGCAATAGGACCTGACAGCATAAGCCCCAAATTCATCAAAAGTACAATCTCTTCTATTGTCCCCCCCACCTTAAACTGTTATTTAATAAGTCACTGATTTCAGGCAATATACCCTCTGACTGGAAACAAGCAATAGTTGTTCCCATTTATAAAAAGAAGGAAAATAGGAAGGAGACTGAGAATTATAGACCAATTAGTCTTACGTCAGTGATGTGCAAGGCTATGGAAAGAATTCTTAGAAATAGAATCGATAGCCAGATGGAAAAAAAGGTTGTCAGGGATTACAAGCAACGTGGATTTGTTAAGGGAAGGTCGTGCACTACCAACCTGATTTCTTTCTATGAACCTATCAGTAAATCATTGGATAAGGGTATACCAGTTGACGTAATTTATCTAGACTTCAAAAAGGCCTTTGATAAGGTCTCACATCACATATTAATAAAAAAACTGGTTAATATTAAAATGTATCAGCACATCAACGGTTGGATAGCCAATTGGTTAACCGATAGAACACAGGTTGTTAAAATACATACTGTATTATTGTACCCTATCGAAGTTCTAAGTGGAGTGCCGCAGGGATCTGTCTTGGGATCATTACTATTCGGTATATACATAGCTGACCTGCACATTGGAAGTACATGTCACGGTAATAAATTTGTGGATGATATTAAATCAGCAGAGAAGTGAATAGCAGCAACAATATCAAATCTCTACAAAAAGACATTAAAGTACTTGAGAAGTGGGCATAAGATAATAATATGTCCTTCAATGAGGACAAATGTGTAGTGATGCACCTAGGTCAGCACAACTTACACTCTGAGTATTACCTCAATAATAAATTATTAAAGGAAGTACAGTCAGAAAAAGATCTAGGGATTCTAATCAGTAATCAACTACTTCCTGGAAATCACTGTAGACAAATTGCTACTCGAGCAAGTTTTATTTTAAACTCTATCAAAAAATCTTTCATTAGTAAGCAGGAACCATGTGTCCTAGCATTATATAACGCCTATATCAAACCACATTTGGACTATGGAGCAGTCTTTTGGGCACCATTTATGTCAAAAGATATGACAGTACTGGAAGGTGTTCAAAGGAAAGCAACTGAGATAATTCCAAGACTGAGAAATCTACACTATGAGACCAGACGTAGTGAGTTGAATTTATACCCACTGGATATTAGGCGTACAAGAGGTGACTTGTTGCTTCTCTACAAAATACTCCAAGATGAACATCTAATGCAGGAATGTGGGATAAAATATGCTTCTAAACCAATTAAACTAAGATGTAATACATGCCAGCTCTTTGTACCACGAGCAATAAAAAACAAAAGAAAATTCTTCTTTTCCATTAGGTCAACAAAACAATGGAATAAACTGTCACAATCAGTAGTTAGTTCAAACACCATGGATCAGTTTAAAAATAATTTAGATAAACACTTACAAAATTGGGTTAATAGCTGAATATCCCACATAGTGTGGGGGGGGGGGTAGACTCGATGGGTCTGATGACCTTCTTCTACCTATACAAACCGTGTAAACCATGTAAATAAACCTGATTGTCTGTTTTCATGTTTAACTTGGCTAGTGTGCATATTATTAGTGAGGTTTCAGTGTTGACAGTGTACATCTGTATTGCTAACCTTATTTTACAGGGGGTCTCCAGAGAAATTGCTGCAAGTCCAATCCTGGTGGTAAGTGTGAAGGGTATGTGCAAATTATTACTGCGTTATACTGATTGTGAATTTACTGCTATACCAGGTACTGGGCCACTAGGAGGGTTGGTGAGTGGTTATAGCTTCCCAGAGGGCTATAGCAGAACAGGCAGACATACCTAATACCATTACTCTGGGTGGAGGCACCATATTACTGAATCTAGGCCCCTCAACCTGTGTATAGCCATACAGGCAGGGGTAGTAATCTTAGGGATAGCGCCATCTAGGGTTACACTGGTAATAGTGATGGGCACAGAAAAAGGCCTTTGATAGGCTGAGCTGGAAACATAGAAACACAGAATTTGATGGCAGATAAGGACTGCTCGCTCAGTGGTTCCATGTCAAAATCGCGCCTGCAGAACTGCACGGGGCAATATGAGTGACTCAAAAACAATGAGAATTATAATGGCATGTTGCAACACAGCGCTGAACAATGACGGCGAAACCCCTGTTAGAGGTCACTTGTGGGAGGCTGAGCCCCCCACACCCCCTATTGGGAACTTTGCCTCTGAGCTCCCCTAACTAAAAATAACCATCTCCGAGCCACAAAAAGTAGAACACAGCAGCAATACCCCCAACAGAGCTAAACTTAACTTACACTGTAAATATTACATCGCTCAAATGACGAACGCTGTGTTTGCCTCACTGTTTTTGAGTTACTATATTTGACTCGCTATTTTGATGGGATACCCCGCTCAGCCCACCCAGTCTCCCCATTTCTTCCCTACCTACAGTGTCACTGCAGACCCTACCTAATCTCCATCTCTCTCCCCCCTCCCCTTGCTTTCCACTAAGATTCCCTTGTACATATCCCATGTATTCTTGAATCCCACCACTGTTTTCACCCCCACCACTTCTGCTGGAAGACAGTTCCAAGCATCCACTCTTTCTGTGTAGAAGTACTTCCTTACATCTCTCCTGAATTTACCCCCATCCAGCTTCATTGCATGTCTCCTTGTTCTTGTGCATCTTTTTTCTGAAAGTACTCCTCTCTTGTACTTAATTTACTGTACCTCTGTGAGGTATTTATAGGTTTCTATTGTATCCCCACTCTCCCTCCTCTCTTCCAGGGCATACATATTGAGGTCCTTTAGTCTATCCCCGTAGGGCTTCTGAGGCAGACCATGCACCATTTTAGTAGCCCTCCTCTGGAAAGCCTCCAATCTAGGTCCTGATGGAGATGTAGTCTCCAGAACTGGACACAGTACTCCAGGTGGGTTCTCAGCAGAAATCTATACAGTGGCAACACCACCTCCCTCCTTCTGTTGGTGATGCTCCTCCGTATGCACTCTAACATCCCACTGGCCCTACCAACTGCCTTGTCACACTGTCTGGCCACCTTTAGGTTCATCAGATATGATTGCCCTAGGTCCATTTTCTGTTTGGCAACCTTTAATACCTCTTGTCCCACTCTATACTCTACCTGTGGGTTTCTGTGCCCTAAGTGCATTATTTTGCACCTTTTTACATTGAAACCCAGCTGCCATGACCTTGATCACTCCTCGAGTTTTTTCAGGTCTCTGCACATTCTTTCCACCCTCGAGTGTCCACCCTATTGCAGATTTTGGTGTCATCTGCAAAGAGGCAGACCTTCCCTTCCAGCTCCTCTGCAATGTAACTTATAAAGACATTAACGAGGACTGGTCCCAGCACTGAGCCCTGAGGCACCCCCCTGGTTATCCTCCTTTCTCTGGAGTTAGCTCTGTTTACCACCATTCTCTGTAGCCTATCCCTTAACCAATTTTCTTTACCCAGTTACCACTTTAGGACCTACTCTTAAGCTGCCCAGTTTCCTTATGAGTCTCTTATGTGGAACAGTGTCGAAAGCCTTGCTGAAATCTAGGTAGGCCATGTCCACTGCCCCATCCTGTCTATTTCCCTGGTCACCCAGTAAAAGTAATGTATCAGATTTGTTTTACATGACCCCCCCCAATGAATTCATGCTGCCTCGGGTCTTGTAACCTTCTGGATTCAGGGTACTGTACAATCCTTTCCATTAGCAGTGTCTCCATCAACTGCCTTGCCACTGATTTCAGGCTGACTGGCCTGTAGTTACCAGCCTCCTCCCAGCTACCACTTTTGTGAAGCAGGACTACATCTGCCCTCCTCCAGTCTTCCGGAACTGCTCCTATTTCCTGTGAGCTGTTAAATAGGACTATCAGAGGTACAGCCAGTAACTTCCTGAGCTCCCTCAGTACCCTTGGATGTACCCTGTCTGGCCCCATAGCTTTGTTCACAGCCAGATTTGCAAGCCCCTTCAGGACTCTCTCCATCAAAAAAGGACTAGTGTCTACCTCTCTCCCTCCCTGCAGTGCTCCTGCTGCTTTATGTGGCCCCTCCCCTTCCCCTTCCTCTGTGAACACTAAACAAAGTATTTTTTTCAGGATGTCTGCCTTTTCCTGGTCCTCCTCTGCACAGCCCCCCCTCCCTTTTTTAACCTTACAATCCCTCCCTTGGTCATTCTGTTTTCACTTATGTACCTAAAAAATGTCTTGCCCCTTTCTTTACCCCCTGTGCCATTCTTTCCTCAGTTTGTGCCTTTGCACTCCTTACTGCTTTTCCTGACTCCCTCTGTTTCTTCTGATACCCCTCCCTTTCTCTTCCCTCTGTGTCTCTATGTACCCTCTGAATGCTACCCTTTTAGCCTTGCCCTTTACCTTTTCAGCCGCTTTGTTTGAGAACCATAGCAGTCTCTTTTTCCTCCTGTTTTCACTCATTTTCTTTGCGCAGAGGTTTGTTGCCTTCACTATTCCCTTCCTTAGTTTTGCCCACAGTTCCTTCACCCCACCCAGGTCATCCACCACTGCTAGGTCATCTCTGAGGCATTCACCAATTTTTTTTTTAAATGTACCCTCCTGAAATCCAGGACCTTCTTCCTTTTACAACTCAGTTCTGCTGCAGTCCTTTATGTTGAATCACACTGTATGGTAATCACTGGTTCCCAGGTGGCCTCCCACCTTGATGTGTGCAGCACTGTCCCTGTTAGGCAGCACCAGGTTCAGTATTGTCCCACCATGAGTGGGCTCCCAGACTAGTTGCCTGAGAAAAGCTCCCTGCAGTGAGTCCAGGATGTCCTTGTTTGTAGCTGAAGCTACAGCTGGGAAGCTCCAATCTACATCAGGCAGATGGAAGTCCCCCTCCAGCAGCATCTCCACTTTTTCAGCCATTGTGCCACTGGCTACCACCAGTGCCCTAATCAAAGTCTCCCCATACTGGAGGTCTGTAGATCACTCCAGTGCTAATCATAGCCCATTTCCCATCTCCAGGGTGACCCACAGTACCTCCAACCCTTTCCTGCAATTCCTTGTACCTCCATCGCTTTATTCCCTCCCTTACATACAGCATCACCCTTCCTTCCTTTCTCCTCACTCTATCTTTCCTGAATAGAATACACCCTGATATGGCCATATCCCAGTTGTGGTTTCCCATACACCATGACTTGGTAATGGCCATGATATCCAGGTTTGCCTCCGCCATGATGGCATCTAGGTTTGGAATTTTATTTTCTAGTCTTCTTACATTTGCACACGTGACCTTCCATATTTTACCACTCTGCTTGTGATCTCCCTTTTTTATCTTTTTGCCCTGCCTCCTTTTCCCCTCTCATTTTACAGCTTGTGTTCCTATCCCCTATCATTTCTACCACTCTGCTTTTTTCTTTGTTTTACATGTAAGCCCACCCACTCCCCGTTGTCTAGGGATATGATGTTGAATGTCCATGGAGGGGGCAGACACTGCAGCAGAACACCTTCCAAGACAATTGCGTTCACCCAAGTCCATGGCAGAAAATGGGGGGTGCCTGCTGACCGCCCAGGGTGCTGGGATGGGAGGAAAACAGTGGTTAGACAACATCAGCAGCAGTTCATACAGAATGAGGCAACTCTGTCTGTCTTAAAGAACAATGGTATCCCAAATTTAATAAACTCATTTCAAGAAAAGTACAGCCACTCCATGGAGCAGTTCATATGTTAACACAAGGGAAATGGCACATTATTCCTGACTGTGGAGGTCACACGATTGATTGAGTCCCTTCACTTAAAGTCCATCATGGGGCGTGATCCAGATGACCCCAAACCTCAGGCAGCTCAGTTCATCATGTAGCAAAGAAAAACGCATCTCACTGCAGGGTTGCTCTTCCCACAGTTCCAAATTGCCTTGTTCCCATCTTCTTAGCTCAGCCTGGCTTCTCACCTTGCGGCCAATGCTTCACTATCCCACGGGTCCAAATCAATCACTGGGGGTGGTTCAGCGAGCTTCTAACCTTGTAGCTACTGCTCCCTGTCACCACTGGTCCATACTTTCTAGGGGCATTCTGCTTACCACACAGGCCACTGCACACTCTATCCAAGGCATGACACTATCCACCGGTGATGGCCCCACAGAACCTCATGGTGGCCCATCCCCATCTCGGCTGCTACTTTCCCTCTTCTTTGAGCCTCGTCTCTCCCAACTATTTTCTTACCTTGCTCTCCATGGTGGTGGTGGTGGTGGGGGGGGGTTCCAAACATGAGTGGCTGCCACCATGTCCCACAGCTGCTATGCCATTTTTTTAATTCCCCAAGAGTAAACTATCCCACCGCTGAAGCGGGTTGCTGCCCTGCTCGATCCCAGTGCAACTCACTCCCCTCCCTTCTCTCTCTCTCTCTCCTCTTTTCCCGCACTCTCCCCTTATATCCAGCACCACCCCCAGGGTGCTCCAGGGTACAGCAGCTCACTGGGGTGGCACACCCATTACCCCTTTACAAGGACATAATGTCCCTCTCAAAATCCCAATGGTTCACATCCAATGCACAATTATGATGCCTCTAACCCCACGGGGGGGGGGGTACATGCACCTTGAGCAATTTATCTCCCCATAAGCATTCCCTTCTCCCTGCTTCAGACTATTGAGGTCAAGACTGGAAGATCTGAGGCTAGTCTTTCTGGAGAATAAGAGAATTAGCAGGGATCTCCTTCAGCTGTACAAAATATTACAGGGACAAACACTAAGACGCAAATTAGGAATTGAGTTCAAAATAAGAGAAATCAATCCCGGAGGTCATAAACAGCTACTGGCATTGTTGCTTGCCAGAAAGGGCAGCAGGAGGTGTTTTTATACTCACATTGTAGTGGGACTATGGAATGGATTACTGGTGGCAGACTATGGAATCTAAAACACTAGACTTTTAAAAATCTACTTGACTCGTATATGACCCACCATTCATTAAAGAGGTAATTCCACTGAGTGTGGGACATAGATTCAGTAGGCAAATACCTTCTTCTATCAAAAACCAAGTACAGGCATTGAACCAAGAATATGCATAGTTATTCCACCAGTTTCTTTTTTAATTTCTGGCCCTTCCGATAAAGATACTGAGGGAGACATGGACACCACTCAACATTCTACTTAGACATTATGTCTGGAATAGCAAAAAAGGCTAGAGTTAATTGGGATATGGGATAAAGAGCAAAGTTGAGGAGAAGGACTGGGATGTCTAATTTGAAAAACTATTACATAGCTCCCCAGTTAAATGCCCTCATTTCTCATGCAAGAGAAGTTGTAAGTACAGATAGGCTTCCTCAGAAAGCAAACTGATCCATGCCTCTGCACCTCAATGCTCATCCCTTTATAGTTATATGAATAGCAGATACCAGAACCAGTCCCAACGAATGGCTCAAATTGACTTTAGAGGTTTAGGAACTGACCCTGAAGAGAACTGGTGATTCAATAGGGCTCTACCCATTCACCCCTTCTTGCCAGTTGCATATATTTTCCCCCGATCATATTGACTCCTCCTACAGAAGGACTAGATTTGGTCAAAAATATTTAGGGCAGTTATCTGATGGCACAACATTAAAAACCTTGTGTACACTCAAAGTGTATACGGTTATAATTCCTATGTACACATGTAAATGCAAATAGGGGTTCCACGGAATGCCTGCTTGGGCTTACCTTAGCCCCATCCTTCTGTCCTTCTCCCGCTGTATCTTGGGCTTCTTCCGAATTGGCTCCTAATTTTTCTGGCTGCCTAGGTCCTGCTTTACCTGCCTTAGTGCCCCAGCCTGCAGCCCAAATTAAATCCAGCCCCTTGGGGCTTCAAACGCTGACCGCATGTTCCCACTGCAAAAGTGCTGCTTCCAGGGTGGCGGGAGTCGCATTGGCTCACAAAGCACCTTTGACGTAGAGCCACTTGTTTTTCTGTCACCTCGGGGATTGTGCCATGGGTCCCGGGATCCCTTCCACCTATTTGGGACCTGGTAATCATGGACAGCCTGCTGGGGACTGCTGTGGTCAACATTGAAGGAGTTTTGACCGGGGCTCATTTAAGTATGCCTGAACAGGGCCCCGGTCATCTGAATAAATAATAACTGTGTGCCTGACTGCCTCCAGGTCAGCTATGTTCGTCTTCGGCCAAAAAGTAAAGGAAACCAATGTTTTAAATGTTGAAAACTGCTTGCTGCATATGGGGATTAATTGTTTATGTGGGGGAAAGTGTTTCAAATTAAAATAAGTACTTTTCTCCTGCCTTCAGCAGTACTTTGGGACTCTGTGTCAGCCTGTCAGCTGCTGCAGGGGGAGCTTGCTAAGTTCAATAGCGACAGGGAAAATAGAGGAGCCACCCCTTTCATCTGTGCAGTGACTGCAAGTACAGCCTTTAAGCTACAGAACTATGGGGCATTTGGGGCAAATAATTATTTATTTATGGCTGCACCAGGACATTGTTCAGGACTGTATCTAAGCTGCTATAAGGGACAGTGGGTTAAGCAGCCATTGCCAGCAGCATAGCCAATTGGAATGCCAACAACAGAAAGCCAGGACTTGTGGGACATTCACTACACTTCATGGGTAAGCACCCAAGTACTCATGGGGACTTACAGGGACATTATTTTAGGTGCCAATTCCACAACCCAATTATGCCTTGAGCATTCTGATTGACAGGTCCCTCAGCCACTTGGAGACCTGTCACCCCATCTCTGCTGCCAATCAGGAGTCGAGCTAGGTGCTCTATAAAGAGATGGTGTTGCCAGTTTGTCGAGAGATTCAGAGTTTCAAAAATTAGAGAGAGAGAGCAGTCAGAGCAGGCTCCAGCCTGCTGGGAGCCCCCACTGGGTTGGGGGCTCAGGCCCCAGCCATGCCACCAGGCCTGGGCCACTTAATCCAAGCCCCTTCAGTGTTCAGGGGCTATTTATTATTTTCTTAAGTTAAAGTTATCAGTTAAAGTAATTGTAGATCCTGCAACAGCTAGTCTGGAAGTTGCCAGTTATGTCCTCCAGAAGCTAGCCTTCCCTCCCACGTCAGGGAAAGATGTGGACCGAAGATCAGATGTCCAGCAGCAGTGAGAGCGCTGACCAGACCAGACTAGATGACATCATGCAGTGGTGAGAGCACTGACTGAGTACCTCAGCGGTGAGAGAGCTGATGAAGTCTTCAGGATGCCTTCGATTGTGGAAGAAACCCGTGGAGAACCTGAGTGAGTACCCTCGTACCCCCGATGTGAGGGACAAGCTCAGCAAGTAATCTTGGGGGCCTCAAGCCCTGCTCAGAAATATGTGCTGTTAAGTCTAAAGTATTGAAGTTCTCAGTCTGGGCTACTAACCCCATAAGAGACTGCCTAGTTCATGTAAATGGATGGATCTTCTCTGTGGCCCAAATGGCTAAGTTGTAAGTGCAGCAAGATGCCTGGCATAGTGAATCATATAAATGTGTTGCAAGCTGTTGTAGCTAAGGGTTAGAGTCCTGCCTTTGTGGAGCTGTCTGCCAATCCGTGTTTGCCACTTCATGAGACAGGAAGCCCTAGAGCATATTATGTCTAAGATACTCTGAAGATAATTTACCTGTGTCTGACCTGAATTTTGTCTGAGAGCACTTGGGATAAGTGTACAATGTCTAGACTTGCTGGATAAGACTCTGCTGGTGAATAATGTTCTTGGTATATAGAGTGTACTAGATGTGACTGCCTGTAACTAAAGTATGGGATGCTTGATAAAAGTGTCACTGTCAGCTTACTCTGGATGGATGCCTTTTGGTATATAAAGTACTGGATGTGACTGTGTTTAAATTGCATATAGGATGCTTGACAAAAGTATCACTCTCATTGCATTGGATGGGACTTTCAAATATTGTGTTGAATGTTCTGGATGTAAGATCCACATAGTTTGTCCTGGAATGTTCAGAAGTCTGCAAGTGCAGGTCAATCCCTGCTATGCCTGCTAGAGTGCAGGGCAGTCCCTGCTGTGGTTGTAAACGTACCGGGTCATAATGTTGTACGCTTAATAGCACATGGCATTATGCTGAAACCCGGACCTGAGCGCTCTCCGTTTTGGACCCCCCCAGAGTTAGAATCCTTAGTGGGGGAGTCTGGGGGGTGCAGTCCCCTGTAACGGGGGGTGTGGAGGGTGGAGCACCCCACAGAAAAAAGTTAGCAATGAATCGAGCAATGCAATTATGTTGCACGACATTCTGCCGTGCGCGGTATTGACCCCATGCCAGTTGTAAATAGTAATCTGTCATCTTACAAGAATCTGTTTCCAAGTTGCCCCTACCCTCAAATCAATAGCCGGCCACCTTGAGCAGCAGCAACGTACTTCAGGCCTGCAACATCTTCGACTGTGGTATCTGTTTAACCAGTATGGTATGAGATTGTGGGGTTTCTGCTGTATCTGGGACTGGTACCAGTGTGGGTATTAATAATAATCATGTTTAACATCTGATTTGTCAGCTGCTAGATAGCCAGGGTGCTGGATGTCTTAAGTCAAATGGTAAGATGTGATTTATGTCTGCTTGTTAATATGTAGCCACCCAGCTGGAGGGTTCACCAGCAAAACCAAATAACTTTGTACATTCTGTAAATAGGATAAGATAACCTCTACTCCTCCTATTTCCCCTTCCTAGCTCCTATATTCCCCCGAAATAAATATCTTATTTGTTGTTTGAAATTCTGGTGTGGGCATATTATAAGAGAGAGTCTTAAAATTAAAATATGGAAATGTGGGGAACTGTGTATTGGGGCATATCAGGGGAAGGTAAATGGTCATTGTGGGTGGTGTAGCATCTCAGGGGGCTACACCCAGTACCATCTCACCCACATAAAGCACCCTGAGTGGAGGCACTGCGCAAAGATTTTACAAACTGTTATTAGCAAGCGAACCCAACCCCCTCAGCCTATGTCCAGGGTAGTGCTGCAGGGGTGTAACACTGGGGATAGCACCACCCAGGGGTTACATAGATACATAGATACATAGACAGTGTCGGCAGATAAGGGTCTATGGCCCACCCAGTCTGCCCATTTGAGCTTGTAAGTTCAGTTTATGTTTTCCTAGAAGTCTGTTTCCCCTTACCCCTGACCTCCAGAATTCCTTTATGTCTATCCCATGCATTCTTAAATCCCATGATTGTTTCAGCCCCCACCACTTCCTCTGGCAGAGTGTTCCACTTGTCCACCACCTGTTCTGTAAAGAAATTCTTCCTCGCTGCTTCTGAATCGCCTCCCTCCAACTTCATCCCATGCCCTCTAGTCCTAGAACATCTTTTCACTTAAAAATAGTGTATTCCTGCACCCTGTTCCTCCTGTAAGATACTTGTATGTCTCTATCATATCCCTCTCTCCTCCTCTCCTCCAGGGAGTACATGTTCAGTTCCTTCAACCTGTCTTCATAGGACTTGTGATGCAATCCATGCACCATCTTTGTTGCCCTCCTCTGAACCTTCTCTACCCTGTCTATGTCCTTACATAGGTATGGTCTCCAGAACTGTGCACTGTACTCCAGGTGGGGCCTCACTTATGTCTTGTATAGTGGAATTATGACCTCCCTTTTCCTGCTGGTGATGCCCCTGCCTATGCATCCCAGCATCCCATTTGCTTTACCTGCTGCCTTGTCACACTGTTTCCCTACCTTGAGGTCATCAGAGATGATAACCCCAAGATCCCTTTCCTGCTTGGTGCATGCTATATCCTCACCCCAACTGTTATATTGTGCCAGGGTTTTTGTGCCCCATATGCATTATCTTGCACTTCTTTGCATTGAATTTCAACTGCCAAACCCCTGACCATTCTTCAAGTTTCTGCAGGTCCCTTCTCATTCTGTCTACACCCTCTGGTGTGTCTACTCTGTTACAGAGCTTTGTGTCATCAGCGAACAGTGAAATTCTGCCTTCTAGGTCCTGCACAATGTCACTGATGAAGATGTTGAATAGGACCGGTCCCAGCACTGATCCCTGTGGTACCCCACTGGTCACTCTTCCCTCTGTGGAGTGACAGAAATTTACCACCACCCTCTGTGTCCTGCCACCCAGCCAGTTACCTACCCACCACACTACTGTCCTGTCCACACCCATATTCCCCAGTTTGTGTAATAGTCTTCTATGTGGCACAGTGTCAAAGGCCTTGCTGAAGTCCAGATAGGCCATGTCCACTGCCCTCCCCGATCCACCTCCCTAGTCACCCAGTCAAATAATTAAACGAGGTTGGTCTGACATGACCTCCCCCTGGTGAAACCATGCTGCCTTGGGTCCTGTAGTCCATTGACAACCAGATATTCCACCAATCTCTCCTTCAGTAGTGCTTCCATGATCTTCCCCACTACCGAGGTGAGGCTGACTGGTCTATAGTTCCCTGCTTCCTCTTTGTTCCCTCTTTTGTATAAGGGGACTACATCTGCTGTCCTCCAGTCTTTGGGTACCTCCCCTGTTTCCAGTGATTGGCTAAACAGGATAGCCAGAGTTTCAGCCACCACCTCTCTTAGTTCTTTAAGGACCCTGGGGTGCACCCCATCTGGCCCCATTATTTTATCCAACTCTTATTACTTCCAGTTCCTTCAGGCCCCTTTCTGTGTAAAGGGACTTGTGTCCATTTCTGCACCACTCTCACCCCTTGTACTCCTTCAGACCCATTACCCTCCTCTTCCTCAGTAAAGACTGAGCAGAAATACCTGTTCAATATGTCAGCTTTACTGTTGTCATCCTCCACTGCCCCCATCCTCCCCCTTCAGTCTCACTATCCCTCCCTTTGCCTTTCTTTTTTCACTTATGTACCTGTAAAAGGTTTTGTCCCCTCTACCCACTGATTTTGCAATGTGTTCTTCTGTCTGAGCTTTGGCTTCCCTTACTGACCTCCCTGCCTCCATTTGCTTCTCCTGGTACTTCTCCCTATCCCCTTCTGCCTGTGTCTTTTTGTATTGCCTGAATGCAATCTTTTTGGCTTTCACTTTCTTTGCTACCTCTTTGGAAAACCATAATGGTCTCCTCTTCCTTTTCCTCTTGCTAACCTGCTTAATGCATAATTCTGTTGTTCTTGTAATCCCCATTTTAAATACTGACCACTGTTTCTCAACCCCTGATTCCTGTCCCATTCCCCTTAATGCCTCTTTCAAGTATCTCCCCATTTTCCCAAAGTCTGCCCCCCTAAAATCCAGGATACGTGTTTTTGTGTGGGTTACACACACATAGCAAGTTCTGTTACTGATGGGTACCTTTGAATCTCTGCTTCAACTTTATTGTCTCAAACACACCCTGACCACTAACATCACATAACCTAGCACTTCCAAGTCAATAGATCAGCTGCACACATTTCACACAGGTAACGTCCATATAGGAGTAGGAGATTACATCATTAGCATACATTTACCGCACACAACAAACTACAGCTCCTTGTCTTACATGTGAGGTGTTGCTGATATCACCATTCTCTTTATGATTAGGTTTTTCCAGCCAACCCTTTTACTTAATGCTGCTATCTACAGAGATAGTTACAATTAGCACAAATAAGGGTTTTCCAATTTGTTCTCTGGTTCCCCTTTGTCCAAGTGCATGTCCATTTAATTCCTTTAACACCTTTAGACCATTATCAAAGAAAAAGACAAACACACTTTACACTTCAGTTCAGTATTCCTTTTTACTACACTTTAGACATGTTTTCACATATTCTACTTAGTCTATGTGGGCTTTTCATAGCACAGAGAACACACCAGTGCATGAGGGAAGGGTGAATAATCCTTTTCCTTCCTGCCAACCCCATACTCATTTTGACTGCACGATACCAAGCAGCTTTAAAAGGGCAATATGCTCAGTGGGCAGTAGAGAGGGGGCTTGGATGTCCATGTGAAACAAGTAGCAAGAAGAATAGAAACACCAGTGCGAAAACAGAAAAGAACAACTGGTTTGGGGGGGGGGATCTGCATATAAAACCATTAACAAGAAGAATAGGAGAAACAGTGTTAAAATAAAAACAAAGCACCAATAGTACTAAAAAGCTTCAAGCTTTTCCAAGTATAAGCAGGACTCCACTGAAAATGAGATGTGGCATCTTATCTTGGCTCCCATGTGTAAATAAATTGCTTGTAAAGCACTTTAGACTGCAATGTATGAAAAGCACTACATGAAGAAATATTTGTTCTTTTCCTCTATACCAGAAGACCACAAGGAGCGAGTGCCAAGTTGTTTGCTCTGCAACAGCCCAGCACAGCACCACATAGAGCAAAAACATTTTTAATCATTGCTAGCCCAAGAGGGCCAAGGTAGTGGTACAGGATCACAGATCTCCAGGTAGAAGGTCACCTGGGGGCCAGTGACCATCATGTGGGATGGTTCTGTTTGGCCACTACAACTAAATCATCCCATTCCAAGGCAAAAATATGGGACTTCAGAGGAGCTGACTTTGATAAGATGGCCAACAGAGTTAAGCTAGCCCTGGCAAAAAGAAATACAGGTGAGGGGGTACAGGCAAAGTGGGCAAACATAAAGGATGCAATACTTGAAGCAACGTCCCATTGTGTTAGAGAGAAAAGGAAGTGCAAAAGAAGAAGGAAACCACTTTGGTTCTCAAAAACAGTAGCAGAAAAGGTCAGAGCCAAAAGTCTGGCCTTCAGGAAATATAACGGAACACAGCGGGATGAAGATAGGGAGGCATACCAAACTTCTCTAAGGGAAGCAGGGAAGGCAGTAAGGCAGGCAAAGGCCCAAACTGAGGAAACACTAGCACAGACAGTAAAAGAAGGTGACAAGACTTTCTATAGATACATTAGTGAAAGGAGAAAGTCCAGAGGGGGTATTGCTAAGATCAAAGGCGATAATGGGGCGTGTGAGGAGGAGGACCATGTAAAAGCAACTATCCTAAATAGATACTTCTGCTCAGTATTTAGTGAAGAGAAGGTAGGGCAGGGCCTACAGCTCATGGACACATGGGGGAGGGAGGTGAGCACTAGTCCATTCACAAAAGAAAGGGTCCTACAAGAGCTCAAAAAGTTCAGGGCGGACAAGGCAATGGGACCGGATGGCATACAACCTAGGGTACTAAAGGAGTTAAGGGTTAACTAGTAGAGCCATTATCAGAACTGTTTAGAGAGTCTCTGAGCACAGGAGAGGTTCCAGAAGACTGGAGAAGGGCTCATGTGATCCCGCTCCACAACAGTGGTAGCAGGGAGGAGGCAGGGAACTACAGTACTGACCAGTCAGTCTTACCTCAGTAGTGGGCAAGATTATGGAGGCATTCCTTAAGGAAAGGATAGTGCAACACCTGGAATCCATAGGAGCACAGGATCCAAGACAGCATGGGTTTACAAAAGGAAGATCCTGTCAAACTAATCTCATAGATTTCTTTGACTGGGTAACCAGAGTGGTGGACCAAGGGGGAGCAGTTGATGTCACCTACCTTGACTTCAGCAAAGCTTTTGCTACTGTTCCACATAGAAGATTGATTAATAAGCTGGGTAGGCTCAGGGTGGGTCAGAAGTTGGTCAACTGGGTAGCAAACTGGTTGACGGGCAGAAAACAGAGAGTGGTGGTAAAAGGTATACCCTTGGCTAGCATCAGCTCCCTATCTGTTTCTTCCTCCTGGGCTGGTGGTCTATAGACCACACCTGTGTGGATGGCTGTCCCTATTTTCCTTTCCAGCTTAACCCACAGTATCGCTCCCCCATTTTGTTCCTCCTGGATCTCTGTGGCCCTTATGTCATTTTTCACATACAGTGCCACTCCTCCTCCCTTCCTACCTGCCCTGTCTCTTCTGAATATGTTATAGCCAGGTATGACCATCTCCCAGTCATGGTTATCATTAAACCAGGTTTCTGTGATGGCCACAATGTCCAGGTCCGACTGCACCATGACAGCCTCCAAATCCTTCATCTTGTTGCTAAGGATCCTGGCATTGGCACACGTGGCTTTCCATGATTTGACCTCCCTAGACTGTTTAGCTGTTCTACTCCAGCCCCTTCCCTGGTTGCCCTTTATCATTGATTCTTCTTGCTGTCTGCCCTTCTGTTGAATTTTTCCCCTTTTCTGCCTATCCACCTTTTGTGCACTTATCTCCATCTTTTGCACACTGCTTTGTAGAGATATCTACTCCTCCGGTTCCCTGGTTCCACTGCTAGCTAGGTTGAAAGAAGAGCGGTATGTAGGATTCATAAACAACACAAAAAGGAATTTCCAATTTGCTTTCTTAAATCTGTCCAAGCCATATGTATTTATTCTAGAGCCTAAAACCAAGTGAGGATCAGCAAGGGTATGCAGCTTCATGGGGTGTGGCTTTTCAAGCCTTTGCTTGAAGCCTAAAAAGAGCTGGTTTGGGGGGGGGGGTGCTCCATGTAAAACAATTACCAAGAAGAATAGGTAGTGCATCTTTCATTATTTCAAATATAAAAAAAAGTGCAAAAGCAAGCTCAAAATAGGGAAAAGGTATAATATAAGACAGGGAATGAGGAGCAATCTAAAATAGAATAAAAAAGTATGGGTCACAGTTTCCCGCTGCTACATGCACTACTACTAAGCCATTCCTAGCAAAGGTAGCCAGGTCAAAAAACTCACTCTTGATTGCTACCCCTGCTGTCCCTCCACTTGAAACTGTCCCTGCCTTAAAATATCTAGGTGTCACCCTAGACCCCTCCCTTACTTTCAACGAACACAGCAGCAACACTGATATAAAAATCCACCAAAAATTAGGGGCTGCCTATCACCAAAATCAATTTCTGTCCCCTGAAGGTCACCTAGCTATTGCTTAAGCAAACTTTCTGCCCTTCCTTGACTACTGCTCCCCTATATATTCTACTGTGTCTTCTTCCCTATGGACCTGCTTACATACCACATACAACTCCATCTGCTGCTTTGTTCTTCAAGCCCCTTTTACCACCCGCCACTGCTCGCTATACCAGTCCTTAGGGTCCCTACTCTCTTGCACTGTTCTGCTCCTCTGTTCAATCTGGATATGACTACCTGTTTTATTCTGAACAGTTAGCAGGTTCTGCAACTTAACTTAAGTTGCATTTATGCCTATGACTTGTGCCTGTACCACTCCTGGTGACAGACTGAACCTTTGTTTCAACTGTATTTATTTCCTTGGCTCCCAAGTGACTGTACGTACATTGCATGTAATACTTTACCATAATCACCATGATTTCTCTGAAATATTTGTACTATGTAATTTGATCTCATACCAAGTGTATTCGGCAGTTCTGTTTTGTGCTAAATGCATCTCTGTATTGTACTGATGTTTGTTGTGTTTGCCACCCTGGTGGCCCGGGTCGCGGCTGAAAACAGTCCTCTGGATACATAGATACATAGACAGTGTCGGCAGATAAGGGCCTATGGCCCACCCAGTCTGCCCATTTGAGCTTGTAAGTTCAGTTTTATGTTTTCCTAGAAGTCTGTTGCCCCTAACCCCTGACCTCCAGAATTCCTTTATGTCTATCCCATGCATTCTTAAATCCCGTGATTGTTTCAGCCCCACCACTTCCTCTGGCAGGGTGTTCCACTTGTCCACCACCCATTCTGTGAAGAAATTCTTCCTCATGTTTCCTCTGAATCGTCCTCCCTCCAACTTCATCCTATGCCCTCTAGTCCTGGAACATCTTTTTTGCTTAAAAATAATGTATTCCTGCACCCTGTTCCTCCCTGTGAGATACTTGTATGTCACTATCATATCCCCTCTCTCCCTCCTCTCCTCCAGGGAGTACATGTTCAGTTCCTTCAACCTGTCTTCATAGGACTTGTGATGCAATCCATGCACCATCTTTGTTGCCCTCCTCTGAACCTTCTCTACCCTGTCTATGTCCTTACGTAGGTATGGTCTCAGAACTGTACACTGTACTCCAGGTGGGGGCCTCACTAGTGTCTTGTATAAGCGGAATTATGACCTCCCTTTTCCTACTGGTGATGCCCCTGCCTATACATCCCAGCATCCTATTTGCTTTACCTGCTGCCTTGTCACACTGTTTCCCTACCCTGAGGTCATCAGAGATGATAACCCCAAAATCCCTTTCCTGCTTGGTGCATGCTATATCCTCACCCCCCAACTGATATATTGTGCCAGGGTTTTTGTGCCCCATATGCATTATCTTGCACTTCTTTGCATTGAATTTCAACTGCCAACCCCTGACCATTCTTCAAGTTTCTGCAGGTCCCTTCTCATTCTGTCTACACCCTCTGGTGTGTCTACTCTGTTACAGAGCTTTGTGTCATCAGCGAACAGTGAAATTCTGCCTTCTAGGTTCTGTGCAATGTCACTGATGAAGATGTTGAATAGGACCGGTCCAGCACTGATCCCTGTGGTACCCCACTGGTCACTCTTCCCTCTGTGGAGTGACAGCCATTTACCACCGCCTCTGTGTCCTGCCACCCAGCCAGTTACCTACCCACCACACTACTGTCCTGCCCACACCCATATTCCCCAGTTTGTGTAATAGTCTTCTATGTGGCACAGTGTCAAAGGCCTTGCTGAAGTCCAGATAGGCCATGTCCACTGCCCTCCCTGATCCACCTCCCTAGTCACCCAGTCAAAAATTCAACGAGGTTGGTCTGACATGACCTCCCCCTGGTGAAACCATGCTGCCTTGGGTCCTGTAGTCCATTGACAACCAGATGTTCCACCAATCTCTCCTTCAGTAGTGCTTCCATGATCTTCCCCACTACCGAGGTGAGGCTGACTGGTCTGTAGTTCCCTGCTTCCTCTTTGTTCCCGCTTTTGTATAAGGGGACTACATCTGCTGTCCTCCAGTCTTTGGGTACCTCCCCTGTTTCCAGTGATCGGCTAAACAGGATCAGTTTGCTCACCCGGTTATCAAAGACATAAATAAATAAATACATACATACATAAATAAATGTGCATTATGTCTTATCTGCAGCACTGGGTGAAGGCACACACAGACGTAGTCCATCATTAGGTTTATGTTATATTTTTCAAATGTTGGATCAACATGGAGTTGTTCCCTTTGAACACCTACAGAAAAACCTACAGTCTAACAGGCAGAGAACACTACCGATACTTACAAATTTGAACATTCCACTCCATAAAGAAAAAAACAAAACACACCTTCCAAACCCCATCCTAATGCTTCCTAAAATATTTATGAATGCCATTTAAGGTCATCCGGGGCATCATTTACTTAAGCAATAAACCACTCCAGGGTGTGGGTTATGCTGGGATTTACCCACACCTGGTGTGGGTTGGTCACAAGGCGCAGGTGAGTGACCAAATCCACACCAGAAGTGGGTTAATACCAGCATAACCCACACTCTGGAGTGGTTTATTGTGATTATACAATGGTCCCCTTCTGTTTTTGTAACATTAAATGAAAGAAAATTTAATAATAGTTTTTATTATATGTATTCTTGCACCACATAAAATAGTGCTCCTTTGAACTGTATAAGGGTTTCACTGTTTTTTTTTGGGAGCATAGTTTGTTTTTATAACCCTCCCCTATGTCTCAGAAGTCACTCAGTGACAGTGCCATCTCTCAGAAGTCATTCAGTGCAGGTGCTGGTAGTTACAGCGCTAGACTGATCCTATGAGCTTCACTTTGTTTGCCGCTTTGAAGTTAGACAGAGTGCGCTGGCTGCCACAGCACTGAAGCTCCGTGAGGGTTGTTCTGGTTTCACACTATTACCGTTCATCTAATCATATATTTTCACAGTTTTAGGAATGGTCAAGTTGGGGAAGTGTTTCTTTTTTAAAAGTGAGGGTTACAACATAGAGAAATCACGTTCAAAAAGCCGAGGCATGGAAATGGGCATGTGCATATGCATTTGGATACGTGCATGCCAGTAGCACAGCTTGGCTTTTCAGCCATAATTTTTGTATGTTTTAGCCTCATTTTTTTAAAGAGACTCTTTCCACTTGACCATTCCTCATTTTAAAATATTGATTGAATGAGTGATAGTCGAGCACAACTGCGATGCTCCTGAGGCTTCAGTGTTGCATTTTCTCTGTGTTCACCCACAAAGTCTCACTCTCTGGTGGCTTGTTTCTGACCACAGTGGTTGATAGCACTGAAGGACTGCCCGTAGGGTCTGGTTTTCAGAGTTAGTGTCCTTTTCTGGTCAGGAGGTAGTGATGCTCCTACTTGGTGTTTTTCTTTCTTTCTTGTTTTGGGAGTGGGGGTTGATTGGGACATATTTAATTAGTCGTAATGCGGAACTGCAATTTGAAGAACTATGGGGATGGAGTCGACACTGACTACATCACAGTGGAGGGAAAAAACAGCAAAGAGGTACTGATATTTTGTGTTGAGCTGCGGTCAGCTGGGATGGCTGGAACTTTACCCTTGGGTTATGCTGGGATTTACCCCAGCCGACCAATCAGCTAAGCGTATTTAGAGCCCCCATTGTATAATGAGTAATTTATATCAGAGCCTTCGTGAATTTCTTGGAGACTCCACGTAATCAGTTTTAGATACATGGAATAAAGAATTGAGCACACAAATTTCATATGCCTCCTGGTTAAAATATACCCTTCCCTCACTAAAAGCCCTAGCTGCCCCTTACTGGACAGATTTTGCCTGGAAGTGCTGCATCAGATACTTCTGAACTCTGGCTGTCTTGACCAAATTCTACACGTCATCTTATGGTCAGTGCTGGAGAAACTGTGGACAGCAAGGAGCTGACTACACTCATGTGTTTTAGTCCTGTCCTGTATTGTCATCATTTTGACTAGACATATTGGAACAGATGGATAAACTCTCCATTGATGGGGAACTAATTTCTCCTACTATGGTTCTACTTTTCATCCCTCCGCAAGGCAAATTGGCTACCCAACATTTTATGGTACACTTATATTTATTAGCAGCCAAAAAGGCTATTACTTGGTCATGGAAAAAGCAGGACCCTCTGACAGTGGAGACCTGGTGACAAATCTTGAGAGAAATATACACTATGGAATGTATCACAACCTCTTTTACAAGGTTGCAGTACTCAATTTGAGGTTAAATGGCCTACTTGGGTATTCTATATGTCCTCGGTAGATTAATCATTTATTGGTAACAACCTTGGGGATATATAATTGTAACCCCTTTGTTACCCGGGGTTACTAGAATCCCAGTAAGACCTAGTGGTAGGCAGGGAAGGCAGCTTGTGAAACTCCAGTTAAATGGGTTTCACACGGTCTCACTCTGTCCTCAGTCACAGCTGAGACTTGAGAGATGACATCATTATAGAACTGTCACAGCTGCATGAGCCACATTTGGAATCTTCAGCTCGGAGAGTGAAGTTTAGAACTTTGGGAGATTCAAAGGTTAGTCTTCCGTTTGTCCTTAAGCAAGAAGGAAGCATTAGTGTGCAGTGTGATTTCTCACTCAGAAAAAAGGAAGTGTTCCTGTATTTTTACCTTTTTAAAGTGGTGGAGACTGCTCCCCCGGTCTCAGTGCCCCCCTCCCTCTGGGGGGGGGGAGTAAAAATTCTCTGTGGGTTCCAGGGGCATTCCCTTTCTCCCACCCTGGGAAGAAAGCTGCCTGTTTTAATTTAAGTTCAGTCTGTTCATGTATAACAGCAAAGGTTACAGTTCTTCGCCTGTGGGGCACCTGCAACGAATGGGTGAGTGTTTGGCCCCATTGGAAGGGCAAACAACTCTTTCTTCAGTTGGATTTCAAGTATTGGGGACTGCTATTTGGGAGGACTATGTCAACTAGGACAAACAAATAGAGCAGTCATCTGTTTAAAGTGTTAATGGATTTAAAGTTCACTGTAGAGGGGTGCTTCAGGTCATCCACCGTTCAATCTACATTTAAAGTCTAAAGTTTTCTGTGTGTCAGAGAAATGGCCGGGTATGGCTGTGGGAGCTGGAGGTGGGAAAACCCCATCTTTAGTAACCAGGTCCACCTCTATGGATTTCTTCTGTGTTTTGCTATTTGCCTCATGCGCTTGGCCAGTGATGGGTGGGTACCAGACGCGGGTCGCAACTTGAAAATCTCTAGGAGTCGTAGACTTAAGTGGTGTGGGGAGCCACAGGATGGGAAAAATTACTCCTTGTTGGATGGGAGTCTCCTTGTTTGATGGGAGTTTCGATTGGAATACGAAAACAAAATCTCTCTAGGAGTCACAGACTCTAAGTGGTGTGGGGAGCCACAGTTTGGGAGTCTCCTTGTTTGATGGGATGTCTTTCCAAGTAAAGTTTGGGTTCATTCACCAAGTGGACCATCAGTCGAGTGGCCGGCAGGGGAGCCGGGCCAGTCGGGCTATGTATCCAATGCGCATGCAAAGTCCGGGCTGAGTGCCTGGTGGGTCCAAAGCCAGACATCTGTAGTAATGTGTTCATTCCTCAAATGGACCGCTGTGTTTAACCTCTAAGCTGCATTACAGTAATGTAGCCCTTTGGGGGACCATGCAGTGCTTTGTTTATGTTCAGTGAGTTAATAAATAAAGCCACACTGAAAAATTCCAACTCTGGTTCTGGACATTACAGTTATTGCTTCCTGTAGTTGTACTTACTTGGGTGCCCCTGTGCAGAGTAGCCAAACCTAGGTCTCTTGTGCAGGTAGCCTCATCCTTCCCCGAACTTGTAGACACATATGTATACCCATATTACAAAAATGGAGACATATGGTTACAAAACTGGAGGCACCGCTTTGGATTTGTTTGGGAAGGAAGGTGCTTGGGCAAGTAGGCTAGCGTTTTGGCTATCTGGCAGTCGGTAGCCCAAAAAAGTTGAAGCAATTTCCCTAGTGTGTGCTGTGTGCTGTGAATCTTGTGCTGCTGTTTAAAAAATGCCAACTGTTTACCAAAGAGCTGTAAAGCCAAAGTGTGTGTCCTTGTCCTGCATCAACATAGTTTACAGCGTTTGTCAGTTTTAAAATAAAGTTCTGTGAAGGAAAGTGTGGAAACTAGGGGTAGCAACAGAGAAATTATGCCCTGGACATTGGAAATGCTTTCTGTGCAATGCTAGAGACTGCAGAGTTAATGGCAATGTTACATGGTTGAAATGGGCTCCCGCCGTGGAGTCAGTTGAAAAAAAAAAGTGCATCTTTTCAGTTTAAATTTGCCTGCTCGATCATCGCCTGGAGGAGAGAAGCCTCGTGAGGAAGAAGAGGCTCATTTGCATGGCGTCATGTGGTTGGTCAGTTTGCCATTAGTCCCGCCCTCAGCCAGCTCTTCAGAGTCTGCTTCAGCATTCGAGAGAGACAGAAAATAGTCGTGTACTGGCAGTGGAGGAGGCGTTCGCGAAGTGTTCAAAGTGCTGTAAACAGTAAAAGTGACTTTCAAGTTAAAAATCAGGCTCAACCCGCTTATCGATCGTGGGATCAGTGAATTGTGTGGTTAATACTACGATCGTGGAGACTGCCTGCCCGTTTGCAATCTGAGGCCTTTAAAATCTGGCTGCAGGCCGTTTTACCCCATCGCAGCAATCTGCTTCAATAACAGTGAGTAAATGAATTAAAACTGCTCAAATCAATGATTTTCAGATAATGCCATATAAAATGTGTGTGCAGCTGTATAGTCGCTTTGCAAGTAGCGATTGTGTGATGTCCTGCTGGCAAGTGCAAGTCTGTAAAGCCATTAAATGTGTGCATAGCAATGAAAATAGCCTCAGTTTAAAGTTTGCAGCCAGAGAGAGACTGTGGGTTGTAAAATAAGTGCAACACTAGTAAAAGCAGGCAATCTGTGCTGAAACCTGAAGTTTTAAAAGGGACTGTAATTAAATGAATGTTGCCAGCAAGTAAAAAGTCCAAGGAAAATCCTGTAAATGTGTGAACAGCCAGAACAGAGCAAGTTGTGCAGTTTGAGTAAAAGTTATTAGTAGCTGATGTAAATCGGGTGCGCAGTGGCTTGACCAGAGTCTGAATGTTGATGCACAGGAAGTGCGCCCCATTACAGGGGTGGGGGTAGTAAAGTAAACACAGCAGCAGAGGAGCCATTTTAAAGCTAAGAGTGTGTTCATTTAAAGTGGGACTTTCAGTTACAGTGAACTTTTGTTTGTTTTCTGCAGTTATGGCCTCAGGACCAGCTCGTTACCGGATCATGCCGGGTTGCAGTAACAGCAGATAAATAGATTGAGAGATATTGAAAATTGGTGCTATAGAGGGCAACTCCCTCCTGATGTGGCAATTCCTAATTATCCAGTGTGTGTATGCCAGATGTGTTTGAGTGCTGGAAGGGATGTCTTCATGATTCCTCACTGTACTGGATGTCTCCAGAAATATGGCTTGTATAAAGCGCCTCAAATTCGTTTGGCTCCCACATGGACACAACTTCAAGAATCTGAAGTTGGCAGCACAGTAAATGCGGAGCTGTGGAGGAAGGTCTCTCGGGAGTGTGGCACAAAAGTTAGAGAGTGCAGAATTAGAGACTGAATCTGAAATTGAAGCATTGGATGCTGGATCTCAGAAGGCAAATTCAGATAAGCATCAATAGCCCCTGGGTGGGGGCCTAGCCAAGTCTCGAGGTGAAGATGAGATGCGGAGGCCTTTGAATGGGAGTGTCGACCTCCGCCCCAGTGATGAATGGATAGTCTCAGGGGTGAGAACTACTGCTCACTCCTGGGCTCAGATCTTCAGTGAAGAGGAAGATGAGGGGAACCTATGTGGCCTTGTGAGAAGGAACGGGTACACAGCCTCAAGATCTTGCCTCGGAGGAATGTGTTCAAGAAGGTGGTGATGCCACTGCCCTGGCTTCACCAGAAGAAGAAGTCAGGGATCCGTTTTTAATTTCATTGAGGATGTGAAGCTGGCAGAACCAGGACTGGCCACCCCCAAGCCAGGCCAGTGGTCTCAGATTGACCAAAGCAAGTAAAGAGAGAGACTAGTTCGTAGAAAGGCCAATGAAATCTTTGTATGACCTTTCCTACCTTTCCTCGAGAGTCTGGGAGGAGATTGAGAACTGCAGGAAATCCTGGATCTGGGATGAAGCAATGAAACATGTGCATCCTGGGGCTAACCAGCATGTAAAGAATAGACTGTTCCACGAAAAGTATACACAGTGGAAGAGAGGCAGGACACTGTTTATGGACAGAGTGAGAATAGTGGACGGAGAGGGACGCGAAGTCTCCCACTGTGTGAATTATGTACATCCAGACGGAGTAATGATTCAAGCCCCTGACCCCCTCTACTAGTGGCCTCAGTGCAAGGACCTCACAGTAATTAAGCCCGTGCCTACAAAATGGAGAGTCGAGCAGTGGTAGTCAATACTGCCACATCTAGACTGTGAAGTGCCCTTATTGAACTGCCAATATGAATAAACAAGAAATCAGGTGCCCCATATTCTTCAGTCCACAGTGTACTGCCCTATTCAGCAACCATCTACTGGTACCACCAGATGACTTCAGATCCAGAGAGGACACCAGCCCAGCTGTTTTCCTGTTCATCGCCTGGTAATCGGATGACGCCGGACCAGCTGTTTCTCTTTTTTTGTTCCTGTTCTAAGGTTCCTTCTCCAGTTATGACATCTGCACAGCTGTTTCCAGATGTGCACTCCTGTGGGTTCCCGGAAGATGTCCACCCAGCTGTATCAGAAGAAATGCTGCCAGGAAGAGTCTTCAGAAGGGACCAGGTTTGTGAATTCCGAATACTTCAAGAGGCTGGTAAGTCCGCAAAACCCTTTTTATTCTATCTTTATGACATTGCAATACACACCCTACACTACAGACTTCAAACAGTGTGTGAACTGTCTGCAAAGACTCTCCCCTTCGGGACTATTGCCTTAAAGAACTATGCTTCATGGGGCTCTGGCCCAGGAGAGACTCTTTAATGGACTGACCTTTGGGCCTTGTAGTCACTAGTGGGACATTTAGGGCATTCCATCCCCCCCAAAGGTGTATTGCTACCAATGTCATTGTACTTTAATGTAAATACTGTTTTCTACCTTTTACTAAAAAAAAAAAAAAAAAAATCTTTTTCTTTTTTGGGATTGTTCAGTGCTTTTTCTGTGTGGTAAGAGTTGTTGTTGTTGTCATTGTTGTTGTTTAGATAGACTGCACATGCAGATTAGGATGTGTTTTTTTTTTGTTTTTGTCTTTTCTTACAGGTGTTCCTGGAAGACAGAAGAGAAGACAAGAAGAGGAGGAGGGGCTCATCAGAGTCCCTCGTCAGTGTTTACGGTGTAGAATTTAAATGTACTGTGTTATTATTGCCAAAGGTTGTAGTTGCAGGCTGCCCAAGGTCGGGGAGGTCCCCGGGTTTTGTTTTTGTTTGGGATGTTATGTTAGAGACAGATAGGTTTCCCTAGAGGGTTAGGGATGGACAGGCTGTGGCCTGACCTGCAAGGGACATGGCTGCTGATCTATCAGGGCTATGCTCTGCATGGTTCTACCAGAGCCACTAGGTCTCCATAGTAAGTGGATAGAGTAGAGGCTGATATGTCAGCTATAGGCCTCTAGGCCTTTAGTGTTGCCTACCTGTGCTCGCACATGGTAGGAGGGGGCCTGATCACCCCCCTCCGCAGGTATTTATTTATTTGTTTTTGTTAACCGGGTAGGGCACACTAGACAGCCAAGTGCCTATTTTCAGGTGCGACCCGGGAGGGTTACAAAGGTAGAGGCATTCAGGAGTCAGTTACATACAGTTGAGCAATCAACAGGATTAACAGAAAATGAATAGGCGGCCAACAGTAAGTACAACTTTTGCATACAGGAAAACAACAGACAATACCTGAAAGAGGAAGGAAGGCATAGTTAGAATTGAGGTTGGGAGACACAGGTGCATACAATTATGGAGTAAAGCTAAGCGAATTCAGGTAAAACAAGACAAATTTAGTTTACAATTTAAGAGGTAAATTAGTGCTAACAGAAGTGAGTGCATCGAGGGAAAAACGGATGGGGGAGGGACAGAGAGGAGCGGGTGGGGGGTGGGGAGGGACTGGGTGCAAGGGTAAGGCCAAATTAGGGCGGAGGGTGAGGGTAGAGATGGAAGAGGGTGTAAAGTCAGAATTGTGTAACTAGTTTGGAGGGGTATGGTGCAGTGAGGCCCTGGGAGCTCATGGTACTTGAGTAGGAAGGGAAATACTAGAAGGTACAGGGGCAGGCTGAGGAGGGTTTCAGGTAGTGCCAGAGTGAGGTTTTGAAGCGGGGATGTGAGGGGGTGGACCGAGTAAGGATTGGGAATGAGTTCCAGATTTTTGGGCCGAAGGAGGAGAAGGCCCGGTCCCCCATGAGGGAACGAGTTCTAGGGACAAGCCGATCGAGGGCCTCTCTTGACCTGAGCTGATAGGAGGGGTGGCCAGGGTTAAGTGGAGGGGTGAGGGCGGAGGGAGTGGCCGATCTTATAATGTCAATGAAATTACCAATCACGAAGGTGCGATGCTTTTCTGGAGGGAGCCACTCCAGTCGGGAGTAGAGGTCGCAACGGTGAGTAAGGGGCGGAGCGGAAAGGGCGAAGCGGCAAATGTTATTGTAGGTGGAGTCCCATTTCTGGAGGCTGATGGGGTACGGGGCAAAGGTGACCAGCCCATAGCAGAGAGTAGGAGGAGGACCCCTGGCTAGCACCAAATGAGCTGCAGGGGTTAGGCAGTTTTAGCTCTGGTGGCAAGGCCGAGCTTATAGACTTGTAGCCCTGCAGACGTTATGAATATGGTGGGTGAGATCAAGCTGCGGTCCAGAGTGACACCCAGGTACTTGACTGAGGCAGCTGTCTGTAGGGAGAGCCATCGATATCAAGAATTTGGAGGGGGAGGCAGGACTTTCTCTTGTTCCGTGAGCCAAACAGCATAGCTTGGGTTTTCTTGAGGTTGATAGTGAGCCTGTGATCCACTAGCCAGGATTGAATGCGATGGAAGTCTGCGTTCAGCTGGGAGTTAATGGTGGCAATGTCATGGGCACAGGTCAATATGACCAGGTCATCAGCATACAGAGTGGTACGCCCATGGATAGCGGAGGACAGAAGATCATTGATAAAGAGGGAGAAGAGGGTGGGACCAAGGATGGAGGCCTGGGGGACCCCACAGTGGACAGGAGAGGGGGAGGAGTGGGTACGATTGAAGTTGGTGTACTGCTGTCGGCCAGAGAGGTAGTTGAGGAACCACGTGTGGGCAGTGGGGGAGAAACCAAGGGATCGGAGGGTGGAGCAGAGGAGGGAGTGGTCAACCCTGACAAACGCTTTGGAGAGATCCACAAAGATGGCACCAGTGAGGTTCCCCTGGTCAGCAGCAGTTCTGATAGTCGAGGTGACAACAGCGAGGGCAGTGGACGTGCTGTGCCCTTTTTTAAAACCGTGTTGAGCCGGTGAGAGAAGGTTATGGTTCTGAATGTAGAGGGATAGCTGGGAGGCCACGATTTTCTCAAGGATCTTGGAGGCGGCTGACAATATTGCAATAGGACGATAGTTCTGGGGTTCCTTGGGGTTGCCTTGTTTTAGGACTGGGACCACCTTTGCCACCTTCCAGATATCCGGGATTAGCCCAGAGCTGAGGGAGGAATTGAAAATGTGTGTGAGAGGCCTAGCAAGAAGATGGGCCCCCAGCCTGAGCAGTTTAAGCTCGAGGCCGTCATGACCTGCCCCACTGTGGGGGGATAGGCTGGCGAGGAGCTTCTGGATCTATAAGCAGACACTTGTTGGAGGAAGAGTGGAGGGCGGGAGTTAGAAACAGGAGGTGGGGGGTCGGAGGGCATTCGGGCAGAGCACAGGGGAGGAGGGGCCGGAGGTTCGGAGAACAGGGAGTTAAAGGTATTAGAGATGGTGAGGGGGTTGTTACAGCTGACCCCGCCAATAAGTAGGTTGGTGACTTGCACTCTCGCAGACCCTCCAACAGCGCTTTTGATATTTTGCCAGAAATTTCTCGGGTTAGCGGCTGAGGAGAGCAGGGCGGATTGGCAGTATTCGCTTTTAGCGGAGCGAATGGCTTTTTTGCATATGTTTCTGATGGTCCTGTAGGCAAGGAGATCGGTAATGCTTTGGGAGGCCTTGTAGGTCACCCAGCTTTTGTCCCTAGATTTCATAAGGGAGAAGAGGCCACCGTGAAGCCATTTGGTGACGGCACCTTTTACTCGCCTCCTGGTAGCACATAGGGTGGGATGGCCTAAGGCCAAGTGCATAATGACTGGGGACAGTCATTTTCCTGGTCAAGGGTGTGTGTAACCCCTTTGTTACCTGGGGTTACTAGAATCCCAGTAAGACCTAGTGGTAGGCAGGGAAGGCAGCTTGTGAAACTCCAGTTAAATGGGTTTCACACTGTCTCACTCTGTCCTCAGCCACAGCTGAGACTTGAGAGATGACATCATTATAGAACTGTCGCAGCTGCATGAGCCACATTTGGAATCTTCAGCTCAGAGAGTGAAGTTTAGAACTTTGGGAAATTCAAAGGTTAGTTTTCCATTTGTCCTTAAGCAAGAAGGAAGCATTAGTGTGCAGTGTAATTTCTCACTCAGAAAAAAGGAAGTGTTCCTGTATTTTTACCTTTTTAAAGTGGTGGAGACCACTCCCTCGGTCTCAGTGCCCCCTCCCTCGGGGGGGAGGAGTAAAAGTTCTCTGTGGGTTCCAGGGGCAATCCCCTTCTCCCACCCTGGGAAGAAAGCTGCCTGTTTTAATTTAAGTTCAGTCTGTTCATGTATAACAGCAAAGGTTACAGTTCTTCATGTGGGGCACCTGCAACGAATGGGTGAGTGTTTGGCCCCATTGGAAGGGCAAACAACTTCTTTTCTTCAGTTGGATTCAAGTATTGGGGACTGCTATTTGGGAGGACTATGTCAACTAGGACAAACAAATAGAGCAGTCATCTGTTTAAAGTGTTAATGGATTTAAAGTTCACTGTAGAGGGGTGCTTCAGGTCATCCACCGCTCAATCTACATTTTAAAGTCTAAAGTTTTCTGTGTGTCCAGAGAAATGGCTGGGTATGGGCTGTGGGAGCTGGAGGTGGAAAACCCCCATCTTTAGTAACCAGGTCCACCTCTACGGAATTCTGTTGTTTTTGCTACTTGCCCTATGCGCTAATAGTGATGGGTGGGTACCCAGGATGTGAGTCGCAACTTGAAAATCTCTCTAGGAGTCGCAGACTCTATGGTGTGTGGGAGCCACAGGATGGGAAAATTACTCCTTGTTGGATGGGAGTCTCCTTGTTTGATGGGAGTTTCGATTGGAAGTACGAAAACAAAATCTCTCTAGGAGTCGCAGACTCTAAGTGGTGTGGGGAGCCACAGTTTGGGAGCCTCCTTGTTTGATGGGATGTCTTTCCAAGTAAAGTTTGGGTTTATTCACCAAGTGGACCATCAGTCGAGTGGCCGGCAGGGGAGCCGGGCCAGTCGGGCTATGTATCCAATGCGCATGCAAAATCCAGGCTGAGTGCCTGGTGGGTCCAAAGCCAGACATCTGTAGTAATGTGTTCATTCCTCAAATGGACCGCTGTGTTTAACCTCTAATCTGCATTACAGTAACGTAGCCCTTTGGGGGACCATGCAGTGCTTTGTTTATGTTCAGTGAGTTAATAAATAAAGCCACACTGAAAAATCCCAATTCCGGTTCTGGACATTACAGTTATTGCTTCGTGTAGTTGGATTTACTTGGGTGCCCCTGTGCAGAGTAGCCAAACCTAGGTATCTTGTGTCAGGTAACCTCATCCTTCCCCGAACCCGTAGACACATATGTATACCCATATTACAAAAATGGAGACATGTGGTTACATAATTCATGGAGGTTAAAGACTCACAGATTCCTGGTTCCATGTGACTTGAGCAAATTTTAATGGGTGAATGCAAATCGGGTGATTACTTTACGGTGACCATCATTTCGGTGACTGACAACTACAGCAAGGCATATTAGAGCGAAACTTTAACAACTGTGTTTATGCAGAGATGCTCTGCCCCCTGCACCCCCATGGGAGGCTGTTGCCCCCGGACCCCCTATCTCTATTATTCTCACTATGAGTTGCACATTCACACCGGGGAATGTGAAATTTGTGGGGTCGCCGTAATGTGCCGAGTGCCGTAATCTGCCGTTTGTCCTTAATGTGGTCGCTCCTTTGTAGTCAGTGATATTCCATTGTGCAAATCGCATCACTTATGTTATGTGATACCCAGATTTCTAGTTATCTGAGGGGCGCTTTCATTCTAGAGGGAGCACAAGTACACAAATTGCTGGATGTCTTATTATTGTTGTGGTTTTTGCAGAAATAATGTCAGATGATTATCTACTTCATTATGTAATCTCAACCACTGAATAATGTACCTGTCAATTGCAAATGTACCTTTCTTAGCTCTGTCTCAATAATAACGTAAATATGAAACAAAAACATTTTCTGTCTTTTACTGGACAGTTTTTCTAACCACTTCCTCCAGACCTACTCAGAAGTTGAGGTGTTGTGAAATTTTAATTTGCCGGTGAAGCTGGCATGAAGTCCAGGAATTCACAATTTGTGAAGTTTGCTGAATTTTATGGTTGGTGCACCAATGTCACTGGTTAATTAAAAAAAAAACCTCTAAACGTGCATAAAATCTTCTCCCACCACCCACTGCACTGTAACTCCATCTCTTCCACCTGTCAGATATTTTTATATCTCATAAACCACCCTCCCATCCCTTCGATATCACCCTTCTCCCTCCCCCCTTCCCTCTGTCCTGGTGAATTCAGCTTCAGCGTGTAATAGAACCTTTTCCCTCACCCATTGGACAAACAAACTCCCATGCCTCCCTCACCCAACCAGACCCTATTTTACTTGGTAATAAAAAGACTTCCCCATCCAACTGTCCTCTGGACCTCACTACCCTCTTCCCACCATCAGCACCTGGAAAAGAAACATTTTTATTGTGATGTGCAATGAAGAAAACAGTCCCCCTAGTGCAGAGCATCTGCTCTGTTCAATGTCCAGCTCAGTAATGGCATGAGCGAATGGTGACGTCTTTACTTCTAGTAAAACCTGATTAAGCCATGGCACTGCACAACAGAAAGGGACAAGAGTAGGCAGTAGCCTCCACAAACCTCTAATGTTGCATCAAGCAACATGGTGAGAGTGGTGCAGAGTCCTCCAGATATGTTGGGGGATCATCTCTGATTACTGCTGCGGTATTTTTTTTTCTCCCTATCCCTAGGGCTATTTTTTTTCCTCCCTATCCCTGGGGCTATTTTTTTTTCTCCCTATCCCTAGGCTATCCACACACAGGGCTCAGAACAGCAGTATGTACATCTACATGCCTGCTGTGAGCCCAGCAGATGCCCCTCCACCATGCCTCTTCTGGAGGGGGTGCAGCACAGGGCAATGAAAATGATCCTGGGATTGGGAGACAGACCTTATTGGGAGAGACTGAGGGAGCTCAATATGTATTCCCTTGAAGATGGAAGGGAGAGGAGGGAATATGATTGAGACCTTCAAGTACCTAAAGGGCGTGAAAAGAGTAAACACCAAGAGTATTTTCAAATTAAAAGGTGATAGGGAAACCAGGGGACACCGTCTGAAATTGGAAGGAGGCAGATTCAGGAGGGAAATGAGGAGTCACTGTTTCACTGAAAGGGTGGTAACAGAGTGGAATGTGCTGCTGGAGAAGGTGGTATCACTGCGGACAGTGAGCAGCTTCAAGAGTGGGTGGGACAGTATCAAAGGGAGGGTGCAAACCTTGAGTGGATGGGGGTGGGGGGTAGGAGTGAAACAGGGAAAAACAGTGGGGAGGCAAGGGAATGGGGGGCAGCTGCAGTCTAAATGGCTGAAGTGCTGCACACTTGAGCAGACTAAATAGACTGTAAAGCCTGTATCTGCTGGCAGTTTCATATAAAATACCCCCAACAAGCTCACTAGGTCGCTGACATCTTCCAGGAGTCACTCTATTGCATAGTATCCTACAAACGAATAAAATGGTCTTTGATTTTATCTTGAGTAGCTCTGCCTAGCAACCTATATGGTGCTCTGTATGTCTATGCACTTCTAACGGATTGATGGATTATACTGTACAAAATGTTACTGTAGTCTTGAACTACACTGTACTTGAAACCCGTATTCATTTTTTCCTTTTTTCCCATGCTCTGTATTTGAATTTCTTCTGTTCTGTATTTGTACACTGTACTTGTTTGTAATCCCTGTGCCATCTTCATGGCCTGGATCCTGCCTGAAATGGTTCAATGGATCAGTGCACCCACCCAGTTAACAAATAAATAAATAAATTATGCTGTTAGGTGTGCACCTCCACTTACACTTTTTTTATTTCTATTTCATCAAGTTTCACAGACTGTGGTGCAAGGTAGAAGAAGCTTCACAGCTGTATCTTTATAGTGCAATGCACAGTATTTATCTCATTTCTTTTCTATGTTTTGTTCATTTGCAGAAGCCTGTATATTCAGGGCCCAATCCTCAAATGGTTTGCTGCCCCTCCATAAGTGCAAAGATCCTGGAAAAGCCATGGAACATCCCCTGTACGCCACATGTACACCATCCGGGTACTATAGAGTATCCACAGTATTGGTGTGTGCCCCCTATGTACCCTGTGCCTGACCAGCGCACCTCTCTATATGGGTGGGTAGGATGGTGACTTACCAGGGGACATAGGCCAGTATCCACCCGATCCTGGACGCAAACTCCTCAAGGCATAGGGCCAGTAGAGTGGGTCATTAGCTATGCCTACCTAAGGGTAGCGGTAGCAGCTATGTGGCCCTCTCTGTCTGTCCAAAAAAACACATATCTTACCCTCTTTGGCCCTATCTTCTCCAGCACAGTCCTCAGAGCCTCTGCAGTGTGCTTGGGGTCCTTACTGGCACCAGGCAGTGTTCAATGAAATTGTCTTTAATTTTCTGTGGGGATATGGCAGTCCAAGAGGACTGCATCCTCCTCAAACCCCCCACCAATGAGATGTTATTTAAACACTATGCAAATGGTAAGCACCCCACTGTTTGCTTAACTTACTATTTATGCTCCCCCAAATCTCAGGTGCACCTCTTCTTTGGGCTACCCAAAGTATTAGACCTCTATCACTTCTGAATGCAATATACCACTTCCATCAAGCCGTGGCACTGCACCACAGACAGGGACAGGAGTGGCCAGTATCCTCCCCAAATCTCTAATGTTGCATCAAGCAGCATGGCAAGAGTGGTGCAGCCCCTATGAATGCTAGCTCTGCTATTGTGCCGATGCTAACCAGTGGCCATTTCCTACCAGCAAAAGAGAGAAGACAATAGGAACCTCATTTGCTATGTACTGTACTATGTGGGGAAAGAGAACTGTTGTATTAAGGGGAATGGGATGAAAATGTAAAAAGCAAGGCCACCACTAATTTTTGGTGGCTGCACTGTGTGGCCCTCCAGATATATGGCTTGAAAACCATCGCTTTATTGTAGTATGCCTGTCTGTATCATATAAGTATGCTCAGTGGCCTCTGTAAGTGTGCTGCACATAACCCCTTACTAACTGCAACTTGATATTTTGTAAAGCACTTAGGGTTACAGTGAGTATGAAAGGCACTATATTATATAGCTAGGGTCTGTTCTGCATGGCTTTCCATCCAAACTGAAAAGCTTTGGTACCACAGGACAAATGTCATATAATGCTGTGGCACTTGTCTGTGGTGTAATTTAATAACTTTTTAATAAGCATGGAAAATCTGTGCCACCTGTGCTCTGTTCTTTTCACAGTTGTCTCCACTCACCACACATGCACACATAGACTCAAATGCAGCAACTTTCTATTTTTTAATTAATTTCAACTAATGAACCTACCATCCTGCGCCCAGCTGCTCATGTCCCACCCAGTGCCACTGACAGTATTTTGCTTTCAAAGTCAGGTAAAAAGAATCTTACTTACAAAAATGAAAGGAACTGGGAAACAAGCATGAGCTCAATCTGCACTATAACGTATTTGTGTGAATCCATGTTGATTTAAATGGAAGCACATAAGTGCAGATCTTGCTCTCGCTCATCACCCAGGTCTTCCTTTTTTATGAAGTAAGCTTTTTTCAAATGATTTTAAAAGCAAATAAACTGTCTGTAACATGGCAAGGAGTATTAGCAGTTGGGTGTAGGGTGGCTTTATTAGTTTTAAAATGTCCCACAATTATGTGTTTTTTTTGTGAGTGTGTGTGTGTGTGTGTGTGTGTGTGTGTGGTGGGGCAACAATGTACTTTTTTAAGATAAAAAAAATATACTGTATAAAACAGTGGATGTCCAGTCACATGCACAACAAGCCTGCATTGCCAGCAGGGTTCTGACTAATGTCGAGGTTGGTGGCAACACAGGCTTGGTTTGCATGGCTGGCCATCCACTATCCTTTATATACAACATTATACATTATGACATCATTCTTGACAAATCAGGATTGTTTATTTCTTAACATTTCAAGTACTATTTTTCCCACAAAACATCTTATGCAAACAGTTTTAATGCTATAGTTCTATGTTTGGATAATGTAGTCCATTTCATCACACAGGGATTTCTCTACTCTTCTACAAACTCTACAGTTGTATTTTAAATTCAAGTTGCATTTCTTAACAGAAGTCTTCAACATGATTTATAATTCATTTATGGGTATAGTTCCCATGTGTCTTGTGACTGCAAGAGTTTCTGCTCAAGTTCTTTGTGTCCCAGAACTGCTCAGTTTCACTTTGTAGTTCTGCCACCTGAAGAACTCAAGAATGCACTCTTATCACCATAAGAGACACAGTAACTGTACATGCAAGCATATGCCAAATTCTATTCTATTCTGTTATTTATTTATTTTTTTAACTCTTATTTATCCACCTCCCTACCTCGGTGTCCACTCCTTCGGACTGCTCATACCCGCTGTGCCACTGCTCCAGGATCTGCCCCTAGAGTGCTTCTCTCCTCCCCTCCTATCCGCACAGTGGGGTCTGTCCCGGAATTGCTGGTCTTGGGTGGAGCCGTCTTCATCTAGGACCACAGAGGGGCTTATCTGTTTTTCTGTGCTCCCCTCAACCCCGCCCCCGGGGCGCTGGTGCAAGGACGTACGTCCAGAGAGGCGACGTGCTGATGCATGTCTCTCTCAAGCACCCAACAGTGTCCCCCTTCCCCGACTCCGTGAATGGAGCCACCAGTCCCCTCTAGAGCCCATGTTCCCACCGGCTCTCTTAGGGTGTTGGGTGCCTATTGCACCCCTGTTATCCCACCCCTGAGAGAGGAGAGCATCCATTGGGACGCTCAATCCTCCCTCCCCGGCCGACCCCTGCTGACCCAAGTTCGTTCCCGAACTCGGGTCGCCAGTGTGGCGTCCAGTGCCTCAACCCTCAGCACCACCGGGCCGGCTCCCTATTCTGTTATTCTAAACTAAACCTGAAAATTCATGCAACATTTTGGGACCCCACCTCCTGAGTGGCTCAGTGTCTTGAAAGCTATTTCGCTCCAAGGGTGTTCTTATTGTTAAAGCAGGCAGGGGACCACACTCCTGGAATAACACCAATTTGTAGAGGTTCACAAAAACAGATAGGATCAGTACTTTCAATTGTAGGAACATTTTGTTATGTTATAGCCACACAGAGAGCACTTATAGCCACACAGAGAGCACTGCACTTACCTGGTGCTTCAGACTTAAACTCAGTTCTTCATCAGGGGGTCCACTGATAGAGAACATAACCCAGTTTATGTCTGAAATGCTAGGTAACAATTGAAGGTACTGATCTAGTCTGGATTTTTTTACCTCTACAAATTGGTGTTACTCCTGGACAGAAGTCTCGTGCCTGTTGTTCCTCTTGATTTGCTGAAGTGGCACAAGTACACCGTCTTTGAATAGTTTTCACTACTGCTCTGAGGTAGCGTGTTGGCTCTGTCCAGAGTTTGTTTTTAATTGTTAAGGGGTAGCAGCTGCGACAAGTACAGAGTAGAGTGGTTGAACTGAGGACTGGCAGCAGTGGCATTGGGTACACAACAGGAGTGCAGCAGTTACACGGGGCAACAGCTACAGCATTGATTCTTGGCAACAAGTTACAATGCTGAGCTTCACTTTACTGAACTGAGGACTGGACCAGTTGTTGCATTAAGGTACAGTACACTACTTTAGTTTTACATCCTGCATGCCCCGCCGTTACCTCACTCCTTTCAGTTATCCTTTGCTATATTTTTGTGTTTTCAAAGACTGAGTTTCTTACCCTTTATAATGTACATCTAAAGAACAGTTTTCACATTCAGAAAATGGAAGCAGGAAAGTAAAAACAGCTATCTGGATCACAGTTCTGAAAGGAAAAATGGGCCAAAATGGAGGAAATAGCAAAATTGTCTAGGATAATGCAATCTTTCCTCGCTCGCTCTTCATTTACCTCAGGATAAGAAATACATATATTTACAATGCTTGACTGAAAGCTTTTTCAGGGAACTGTTTTATAAAGCCTTTTTTTATTTGTTTAGTTTGTATTTAATTTTTTTCATGCAATTTGATTTCTAAGGAAGTATATTGGGTTAAATGTCCATTTTCAGATATGCCTTATGCAAAACATAAAATATTGCATATGTGTAAACCTGCTGTAATGAGTAACAAACATTACTAAAATGGATGTTGCGGAATGTAATTCAGTTACTCGTTAAATGCTAACTGCATACCCTTGTGTTTGTTTTCAGGGTTGTAAACACAGAGGTACAGCATGAAAGTGCCATAGAGGAGACAAATACATCCCATAACTAGGGATGGGTGGGTCGGTCTGCTTAAAATCAGAACCCCCCCCCCAGACCTCACTGAATCTGATGGACCTGGATAGATCAGGACCCTGCTATTGAGTGTACCGGGTCCATCTTGCTGTATTTTTTTTTTTTATTCCAAATAGCACAAAACCACCCCTCATATTTTAAAACATAGCCAATCCCATGGAAACTGCAAAAAAATAAAAAATCAGCACTGCTACTGCTCCATCACACCCACAGTGTGAACGGAGACCCACCCGCCATAGATGAAGAGTGCTGATTTACCTACAGTAGAGATGATGCATCTCGAAGCCCAACCGAGTGATCCTGTAGCTGCGTAGTTGACCTAGCTTTGGTGCCCTTTCCTCTGTATGTATGTGATGTGCTGCAATAGCCCATGACAGAAAGTCAGGTTTTCAATGCAATGTTAGGGTTGTCGTGGGCTGTGGTTGTAATTTAAGCCTAAATAGTTGGAATTTCCTGACTGTCCTGCAGCAGTGCACACTCGGCGAGTCGGGATGGGAGTCACATGAATGGACTGACTGCCACAGGATCAGGGCCCATGATTTGAGATGCAGTGAGAATGTATGATTGTGGGAGCAGTGGCTTGGGAAGAATGACCTGTCCAAGATGGTCACACACCACACGGAGAACTCAAAAGGAGATAAGAAGACCTATGTCATATACTGACATTTGGGAGGTTTGCTGAGCTGAGGCGATTGGGTGAAAACACTGAGAGAAATGAGGGGAGCCAAAGAGTAAGAGTTTTGCAGTCCCATCAAAATATATTGCAACTCTTAGTTTTAGGCTTGTTCGAGTGTACTGTGCACTACTGTACTTGAAGTGTTTATTCTTCATTGTATATACTGGGACAGGGGTTCGTATGGTGGAGGTGGGTGCAGAAGATTGGATGGGGCAGAGGTGTTTATACTGGGAGGGTGGGAGGGTGGGTGTCAGTAGTTGGGTAGGGGTAGGGTGTTCAGACTGGTGCAAGGTGGTTGCCAACAGATATGACTAAGGGTAGGGGTTAAATACTGGAGCAAGGATATAAGGTTGTTCACATGGGGTAGAATGGGAGCTAGCAGATGGGTGGGGATGAGGGTGTGCATACTGTGGTAGGGGTATTCTTTCTGAAACATGGTGGATACCAGAAGATAGAGATGGCGTGTAGGGCAGTGTGACAAAGCAGTGGTTAGGGCTAGTGGGATGCTGCGGTGCATCGGGAGAGGGATCTCCAGCAGGAGGAGGAAGGTGGTGTTGCCACTGTATTGCTCACTGGTGAGACCTCTCCTGGAGTACTGTGTCTAGTTTTGTTGACTGCAACTCAGAAAGGACATAGAAAGAGTGGAATCAGTCCAGAGGAAGGTAACTAAAATGATGCTTGGGTTGCTGTTATGAGGAGACACTGAGGGAAATCAACATGTACACCCTTAAAGAGAGGAGAGTGAGAAGGGACATAATGGAAACCTACAAGTACCTCACAAGGGTGAACAGGATGCAGGAGGGGAGTCTCTTTCAAATGAGACAGAGCAAAGCAATGACTTTTTTTTTTTGGGGGGGGAGTGTAAGAGTAATGTGAGGAAGTACTGCTTCTCTGAAAGTGTGGTTGACACCTGGGGCAGGCTCCAGCACAAGCGCTATGATGAAAACAGTGGGGTGGGGTGGGGGGGTCAAGTATGTGTGGATAGACACAGGGAATAGTAGTAAACAGATAGGAAAGGTGAGGGTTGCTGGAGACCTGCTAGGATCTGCCAAGACAGATTATGCAGGGAACATCTCTGCAGACTGGCTGGGCCACACAGTCTGCTGACAAATTATGTTTCTATTCAGTTTAGAAAAATACATGATTATTACTTGAACTTATTTTAGTACTTTATTTTATTTTCACTTTATTTTTGATTTACTGGATGGGCATCTGTGTCTTAATCTGTTTCGATATTTAGTATTCAGTTCATTTTGTGATTGTTTTTCTGCATTAGCATTCATTTCTAAAAGATTCTGATTTGAATCAGAACCAATCAGAACCTATCAGGACTTTGACCTGGATCCTGATCCTAATAATAAAGGTCAGGACCTTTTCAGGTCTGCCCATCCCTACCCATAACCCTGTACAGCTGATTATAGAGGTAAATGTTGCTGGCAAAGTAGTTGTAGGAGAAGACCCTTCCTTGCAGGCTGTTTCCTTGGAAGCTAACATCACCCTCCAGTTAATGGAGTCCACTGCAATGACTACTGTTAAAGCAATCCAGACTCCCAACATTTCCTGGAACCAGATCACCATATTCAGAATACAGAAAACATTGGGTGTTTTAATCGATCCCATCTCACAGATGCCCAGAGGAAGGAAATTCTTGAAACTCAGTGGCAACCACCACCGGGGTTTCAGTTTCCTTGTCATCGGATGGGTTCAGAAAGTGCCAGCCAGCATTGCAGGCGTTTCAGTGCTCAGCTGTTGCAGGAGCACAAATTTGCTAGATATTCAAAGCAGTTTGATGGTGTATTCTGTGGTCCTTGCTTCATATTTAACAGTTCCTGTGGCATGATGCTGGTATTGGCATTAATGAGGGATTGGACTAATGGGGAAAAAGATTCTGGAGGGGCAAAGCAAATCAAAGGACCATGGAAATACTGTCACTAGAGCAGATGTATTCCTGTCAGGTTGTGCTGGGAAGTTAAAAGCTGCAAGCCAATCCATTGTGGAGTGCAACAACAAGGTTGCAGAGAGAAGATCCTATATGTTCTAGCTAGGATCATAAAGATCATTGTTTTTGTGGGAGGCAAAACATTGCACTCGGGTAAATTTGGTGACAGTGGAAATTTCCATGCCATGTTGCAGTACACCGCAGAAATGGATACCATTTTACAAGAACACCTGCAAGCAGCTGCAAGGAACGCCATGTACATTTCACCACAAATTCAAAAGGAACTGATTTAAGTAATTGGCCTACAGGTGCAGAGAAAAATTATAAACATCGTAAGGGCAGCAAAATGATACAGCTTCATAGTGGATGGGAGAACATATGTGTCTACCCATGGAACAGATTTCATTATCTGTTCACTATGTACATCATGACCTTTCTGGCAAAGCTAAAATTAGTGAAGATTTTGTCAGGCTTTGATATAACAGATCATAGCCTAGCAGAACTATTTCGGTGGCATTTAACAGCTTGGGGTATTGACACAAAGTTAATGCGAGGACAAGTCTATGATAAAGGGAGCAACATGAGTGGAAAATTCAGCCACACGTCAAGGAAGTTGTTCCTGAAGCACTGTACACTGTTTGCAAGGCTCACAGCCTCAGCACAGCAATTGTCCATTCATGTACCATGAAACAAGTAGCAAATATGTTTGATACCATGAAAAAAACTATTTCATCATTTAAAATTATTCTTTAAGTGCCAGGGTATCTTTGCATCATAACTCAGAGAATTCAATAGCTTCCTTTCTGACTTTGATGATGAGTCAGCTGACTGTACATCATTGATCCCTGTAGCTGGAAATAACCAGATGGATGAGCCAAACAGATTCCTTTTCAAGGTTGAAAGACACATTTTTTGTAATCATAAGTACACTGGAAAAGATAGCAGAGCTTGACACTGAAGCAAACAGATTGCTGCTTTCAGTCACAAGGTGTGACTTCCTTGTGACCCTTTCTTGTGTGGATCTTGTTTTGGCCCTAACAAAAGCTCTCCATCTTACCTACAATGTGTAGATGTAGACCTCATGCAACCCCTCAGAAGAGGCCACCACCCTTGCACAAGCACTGAAGAACATGAGGGAGTGTACAGAGAGTCAATTTCCAGAGCTATACTGAAACATTCTGGATTTGGTAGAGACTGCATTTTTTGAGGAGGCAGTATCCTGAATATGTAGAAGGCAAACACCATGAAATAATATCAGTGCTGCTAACCCTCAAGAATACTTCAGGCTCAACATTTTCATTCCAATTTTTAACCATGTGATTTCCACAGGATCAGCTCATTGAGTGCTAGGCTTGGTTGCTTGCCTAATATCTTGTACCAAGAAAACTGCAGTTTCGCAGGAGGAACAGGTAGCAGACTTGTCTGATGCTGATAAGACGGACTTGAGCAGCTAAGAGGAGCCTAAATTGGAGTTGCAAAGATGGAATGCAAAATGGCTCGGTGTTCCATTGGCAGATCGACCAGATTCAAGTCTTATGACATTAGTCAATCTGAATGCAGATCTGTACCCAAATATAAATGCAACTTTGTTGGTCTTGGCAACCATGCCAGTAAGCATGTCAAGTGCAGAAAGATCCTTCAGCACCTTGAGGAGGGTCAAGAAATGGCTTAGAAGCAGCAAGGGGGAACAACGCCTTATAGGACTGACTCTTCTGCACATACACAAAGACATTGAAATTGATGTGGAACAGGTGACCAAAGACTTTGATCCATGCCAGGACAGATGCTTCTCAAATAAATAATAAATCTGAATAGACTTGTTTGAAAAGGGTTCATTGTCTAAGTCACAGTGCTGCTGAATTGTCATGTGTGTCTATATCTGTAACATGTACAAATAAAGGTCAGAAGAAATTACTTTTTTTTGTCAGTGTTGTTTAAATATTATTGTGTAACAATTGATACACAAATTATAGTACTCATGCACTGCAGCACAATACCAGCAAAGAATTCCTGTGAAAATTGCCAAAATTTGACTGAAGGTGGCAACAGATTGGTCAGCTGGTATACGGTTTATAAATTGCTATCTACAGCCCTATATCCCCCCCCCCCACTGTGAAGACTGAGGAGAAGTACCTGTTCAGAATGGCAGCTTTATCTTGGTCTTCTTCTGCACAGTCTCCTCCTGCCGCCCTACAAATCCTCACTATCCCTCCCCTTACTTTCCACTTCTCATTTATGTATCTGAAGAAAGTCTTACCCCCTTTCGCTACCCCTTTGGATCTCCTTCCCTCTGTCTGCATCTTTGCACCCCTCACCACCTTTCTTGCTTCCCTGTATTTTGCTTGATATATTTCCCTGTCCTCCTTCCTCTGTGTTTCCTTATATCTCCTGAATGCCACCCTTTTCCTTCACCACCTCGATCACTTCTCTAATGGTCTCTTTTTCCTACTGCTTTTACTCACTTACTTCTCTTGAAGTGGCTGGTTGCCTTAATTGTGTCTTCCTTTATTGTTCACCACTGTGCTTCTACCCCTCCCTACAAACCTCCCCATGTGGTAGTGTCTGAGGCAATCTCCCATTTCTTTAAAATCTGCCCTCCTAAAGTCCAGGATCCTCATCTTTGAGTGGTTTACCTTTGTTCCTATCGTTATGTTAAACCACACTGTACGGTGATCACAGGTACCTAGGGGACTGCCCACTGTGATGTCTGCAATGCTGTCCCTGTTTGTAAGCACCAGGCCCAGTACTGCCCTGTCCCTAGTGGGTTCATTGACAGGCTGCCTGAGAAAAGCCCCATGTAGGGAGTCAAAGATGGACAAAGCTGCCATTGGAGCATCTCCCACTTGCTTGCCATTCTGATAATGGCTTCCCCAAGTGCCTTATTCAACTTTTCTCCTTGTGCTGGAGGTTTTTACTCTGCCCCACTATGGATAACTACCCCAGGGCTTGTCTCCAAGATGACCCTTGGCTCCTCCATCCCTTCCTTTTCCTGCAGGTTATCCTGTACCTCTGTGTCCTTGAGTCCCTCCTCCCTCCCTCATGTATACTGCAACCCCTTCTCCCTTCCTCCCTGCCCTGCCCCTCCTGAACAGAGAGTAGCTCTGTCTCTCCTGAACAGAGTATCCAGTTATGGCCATGTCCCAGTCATGGTGCTCAGTACTTCATGGCCACCACATTCAGGCTAGCCTCTGCCATGATGGCCTCCAGGTCCAGAATTTTATTTCCCAGACTCCTTGTAATGGTGTAGATGGCTCTCCAATATACGCCCCCAACACACACATTACACACACTCTGTTTTGCTAAAATTACATGCCAGCACATTGTACAGTCACTATGGAAAAAGGACTGGCCTCAGATTCATGTTAATTTTATGTAGTATAGTACAGACCTCCTAGACAAGTGAGTTTTACACAACAGAATACAGATAGGCTGTTATGTCACTGATGATGGGCTGGCAATATTTATCTACTTTGGTCCAAAATGGAGCAGAAACCCATCTTTGACACTAACCAAGTTGGTTATAGTGCCAAATGAATGCACTGTTTCTTCATGTAACTTGCCACTTAGAGATGAAGTTTCTTAGTAGGACACCCACGCAACTAACATGGACAGAATTAAGATCAAATTTATCTTCATTGTCTGCCCATACATTGTAGGAGAGAATTAGTAATTAACCTCCTACATGCTGTCAAGACTGAGTTTTTAAGATGAGTCACAACTAAAGAAATACAATCTGCATTTGGTGAAGTTTCATTTTGTGAAAAGCAGAACAAGTGAGTATAGTAATAATAATCCCAATAAATAACACATGCTATTTTATGGTACTGAAAAATTCAGAGTGCAAACAAAAAATATTCAAGGGATCTTAAAAGCTAGTTGATGCAGGTAGGTTTTCAACTTGCTTTTAAAAAAACTCAAGGTCAGCACATCACTGGATTTCTGATGGGAGTCTGTTCCAGTGAAGTGGGTCATAGATTGAAAGGGTTCTGTCACAAAATGTTGGCAGTCTTGTTTCAGGGACCTTGAGAAGGTGTGCTTCAGAAGATCAAAGTCAATGTGTTGGTGAATGGCCGTGTAGTAATTCACATGGATATGGAGGGGCGAGTCCATTACGCCATTCAAATACAAGTAAAAGCATGTTACAGTTTATGATAAGCTGACTAGAAAGCCAATTGAGTGTGGTCAATAGCAGGGTACCTTTACTGTACAGTGCAGAGATTAACTGGGGTTCATCTGCCAGCTTTTGTGCTATTAGAGTTGATCCACATTTCACATACAACCTGGAGTTGCATAACCAGGAGATCTGTCTGGATCAATGTAAACTTGAAATTCTGTACCCAAGGTTACTAACATTTAGACTAAAACTATGGTACTGTAGTATTAAAAACATCAGTTTTATACACTCTGTGGACAGCACTACAGTACTAAGGTCTTCAAATCTGACCCATAATTAGTTTGAGATTTCAGACTCCATGGCCAGAGCAAAGTTTATTGGTTTTCTTAACCTTGGGCTTTAAAGTATAACATATAACGATAGTTTTTTATACAACATCCAATGTTCTGGAAGGGATACATTTTTTAAAAATCCTTTCTATAGACACATGAGACCAGAGCCTCAGACTAGACATATATCTCTCATTAAGCAGGAAGTTAGAAAAACTGACATTATTCATCAAAGCTGAAGGTTACGAAGAGACCTGAGGGATAACAGTTCTCATTAAATCAAATTGCCAAGTGAACCATATACTGGAACTCAATAACTAATTCAATACACTTACTAATGACTAGATCCCCCGATCTTATGGCTACAACGAAAATGAATGTAATCATGGTGCTATCCTATATAACCCCTCAACACTGACAGTGGCTGCAAACTGTGTTAGGCATAATTGATGCTTAAGTTTTCTTACCATGCTGAAATAATTCATAGCTTGCAGAAGCAAAATGGGACAAACCACCACAAATGCAGTCATATAATGTCAGATAATGACTGTCTTAAATATAGGTAGCACTGAACTCCTGTCACAGGATACCAGTCACTGATCAGACATCACACATGGGAGGAAATGCAGAGTGCTACATTCTAAAATGCTAATGCAGTGAAACAGAATTCTTTTAAAGAGCACCTTTCTTGGTATTTTTAAATTCTAAAAACATTAAACAGGGAACTTCCTTACCTCCAGGCTGTTTTCACATTTTGGTTTTCTATAGCCGCCCAAGAGAAGGAAGGGAACGTAATTTGCTCCCGAGTGGCTGGACACATGATCCCTTTCCACATCCTGACTCTCTGATCTGCCCCTGCGGTCCAATGTTTTGTGGCTTCTTTATAAGTCAAGCATGGGGTGCACTCCATTCACTTGAATGAAGCATCTTTTTCAAATGTGATTTCCCAATTTTAAATTGGATTTTGGAATCAATTGATGCCAGGTTTCAACCAACAAGGATCTTGTTAGTTGAACCCTGGCATCAATAGGTACCAACACCTGATTGGAAATTGGGAAATCACATTTGAAAAAAGACATTCCATTCAAGTGAATGGAGCACGCCCCCATGATCGACCTATAAAGACATCACAAAATGTTGGAGTGTGGGGGTGTATCAGAGAGTCAAGAAGTGGAAAAGGATTGTGTGGCCAGCCCCCTGGGAGCAAGATACAGTCCCTTCCCTTTCTTGGGGGGGCTATAAATAAAAATGTAAAAACTACCTGTAAGAGCTCCAGATGAGGTAAGGGAGCTCTCTGTTTGATGTTTTTAGAATTAGGAAAGGTGCTCTTTAAAGGGTCACTGTCAACTCCCTTAGGCCTCTAGTTGTCCTTTGTTTAAAAACACAGTTTATGATTGATCACATTCTCTAAAATTTGCTGACGTAGCTGGTTGTTTGATTCTGATTTCTTGTTTTCTTTCTAAAAGTAAAAAAAACAGACTGCCCACCATACTGGCGTTACCACACAAAAATATATTTGTTTTCAGTCCTTGATCAACTCCTACTGCATCTTTCCTGAACTTGGGAACACCCCCAGTGAAATCTAAACATTCATAATACAGTGGAAGGTGGCAAGAATACTGCATCATGAGTGACTGCACTGTTTGGGTGCATTTCTAATGTTCAGGAAGTATGCAAAATAAGTAGAACAAGGATTTGAAGCAAAATAAAGTTGGGTATAAATACAACATTAACATGCATTTCTGTTTTTCTAATAAAGGAAGCAGATAAAACAACCAGCAACATCAATGAATTTTAAAGAAGTCAAGCAATCACAAAATGTGGGGTTTCAACTAGAAATGACATGATACAACAAGCATTTGTCAATGCCGAATGTTGTCGTGCTGGCATTGACTCTGGTAGTGCAGTGTGGAAACACATTTTTGTCAGGATGTGAAAAATGAAAGCTGTACTGTTCATAAGGAGGTGTAAAAAATGGCAGTGCTAAAAATGTGGAATGTAAGTATTGCAAATATGCGAATTTACAAGGGTGCGTGGAAAATGCGCAATGCACACTTGTAACACAGTCATTTTATAGATTTATGGCACCAAATTTTCAACATAGGCATTTTAGTACCTCTGCTCATGTACAGTGTCACTGTCATTTCCTCAAGCTATCTCAAAAAAGTGATTTCATACAGCGACCGCGCTATTCTTCTCTGGACATGCGAAAACACATTTTGGGCAGGATATGTAAAATGACAGCTGTACTGTTCATCAAGAGGTATGTAAAAATGCCAATGATGAAAATCCAGAGTGAAAATATTACAAATGCACAGTATTATGAGCGTGTGCGCAAACTGCGCAACATACGCTCGTAACACAGTCATTTTATGGAGTACTGTCACCAAATTTTTAACATAGGCATTTTAGGACCTCTGCTCATGAACAGTGTCACTGTCATTTTTGTAATCTGGCCCAAACACTGATTTCCCACAGTGACCGCGGTATTTCGGCCAGGATGTGAAAACTGACAGCTGTACTGTTCACAAGGAGGTGTAGAAAAATGACAATGTTGAAAATCTGGTGTGAAAATATTGCAAATTTGTGAAGTTACGAGTTTGCGTAGCAACTGCGCAATGCACGCTTGTAAAACAGCCATTTTTGGATTTTGTCCACCAAATTTGCAACAGAGGCCCAGATATTCAAACTGTGCCAGGCTGTGGTGCAAGCCTGGGTGCAGCTCAACTTGGCTGCACAGGGGTGTGGCCTGGGTGATATTCAACGGAGCTGCGCTATGGCTCAGCAGCTTTGAATATGGCACCCTGGCCACCCTCACTGTGCATGGTGCAGTGCCACTGCGCCAGCGCAACTGGCCAGAGTGGAGCATAGAGATGCTCTAGCACAAGTGCCATTGCGCCATTCACAGCACCTGCGATATTCAAAAGGGGACATGCAAATGGGGCCATAATTTATGCAAGGCACACATGGGACCATTTGCATGTCATTATGGCCCCATTTGCATCCATTAGCATGCAGGTGTGCCGATCCCCAACGACTTGTGCCTGGCACCCTGACAGGCAGCAGCCATCGGGGACTGACACCCCCTGTAGCCCCATTGCGGGCATTTGTCTAAAAAAAGACTTCCTCATCCAATATCCCTGGTGGTCCAGTGGACCGCTATGTGCCAGATCGCGGGCATTTGTTATAATAATAAAGACTTCCTCGTCCAATATCCCTGGTGGTCCAGTGGACCGCTATGTGCCCGATCGCAGGCATGTGTTATAATAATAAAGACTTCCTCGTCCAATAGCCCTGGTGGTCCAGTGGACCGATTGCTGCCCGATCGCAGGCATCTGTTTAAATAACCCCCCCGGCCAATATCCCTGGTGGTCCAGTGGACCGCACTCTGCCTGATCACGGGCATCTGTTTAAAATAAAATCATTGAAATCATTCACATATCTGGAATGTGTAGAATGGTATGGGCTGCACGCCCATTAGCTCACACTGTGAACCAATGGGCATGCAGCCCTACCGAGGTTTCAGTCGGCAGGCGGCAGGGTGGCAGGCAGGTGGGTGCTACCGCCCGCCGCTGAACGGGGGAGCGGGGTGGTGGGGCTCAGTGGGTGGGTGGGAGGGTACCCTAGACCACCAGGGTAATAGGACGTTTTACGTTTTACAGATGCCTGCGATCGGTCAGAGTGCGGTCCACTGGACTACCAGGGATATTGGCCAGGGGGGGTTATTTAAACAGATGCCTGTGATCGGGCAGCAATAGGTCCACTGGACCACCAGGGCTATTGGATGAGGAAGTCTTTATTATTATAACACATGCCCGCGATTGGGCACATAGCGGTCCACTGGACCATCAGGGATATAGGATGAGGAAGTCTTTATTATTATAATACATGCTCGCAATTGGGCACATAGCGGTCTACTGGACCACTAGGGATATAGGATGGAATATTATTTTTTCTACAGATGCCCGTGATCGGGCATGGGGGGGCGCCTCCAGGTGCAGCCAGAACTCAGGTGGCCACCCACAGGTGGCAGCTGCCGTGTTGCGCCCTGCAATGCGGGCAGCTCACTGAGTTAGCCATCAGTTGTTCCTTTTTTTTGACTTAACTTTGTGCAGGCGCAAGTAGGGTTGTGCATGCATGGCTTTGCACATCCTGGGCTGTATATGAGACTGTGCAGGTTATGCATGGGAATACCCCCCTACCTGTGCTATATAGATTACGATGCTCTCCAAAACTTGTGGGATTTAATCATGGCGCACTTTTCCCTTTTGAATATTGCGCTGGGGCTCATCAGTGGGTTGTACATGGCACAACACTGTTGCGCCATGCACAACCCTTTTGAATATCTGGGCCTGAGGCTTTTTGAGAGCTCACCTCATGAACACTGCTACTGTCCTTGCATTAATCGGTCCCGAAAGGTGATTCCATGCAGGGACTGCAAAATCATCTTCCGGGACTGATAAATGTCAAAACTGTGACAGAATTCATGAGGAAGGGTCCCAAAAACCCCATGTTAAAAATTTAGTGGAAAAATTCCAAAAAATGCCCAAGATATGGATCAAAGTTGAAAAAACCCTATTTATTCCATTATACAGCTTACCGGCATTTCCCCAGTTCGTGGTAGGCTTTGAAGAGTGCAGACGTGTTCCCGGTCCACCGAAGATTGTCGCACCAGACTGTGGAGGTAAGTATGGGGTGAGGGGGATGTGTGGGGAGGCAGGGTACGCAGTGGGTGGGTGCGGGTGGTGGGTAGAGAGACTATGAGGGACCATTTTCAGTTTACAGGTACCGAAAAAAAAAAACCCATCACGGATGGTTTCCTTTTTTACAGGTGGTTTCTTTTGTTTGGGGGGGCACAGTAGCCAACAGGGGATTAGGCACCCCGTCAGCACAGAAGAAGGGGGACATCATGCCAATGGGGAGTAGAGCTTTCCCTGTTGGCACAATACAGCAACGAGGAAGAGGCGGATGCGACAGGATTGGGCACCCGTCGACAAACAACAAGGTGGGGGGCACATTCTGCCAACAGGGAGTGTGCTCCCCCATCGGCACATACTTCACGGGGCAGGGCAAGCTGACTGGGGGATTGGGCACCCCGGAAGTTGGCGCTGTCAGCAGTGTAGCGGCCACTGTGCCGCCATGCTATTAGCTGGTGAGCACATAGGAAGGGTCTGCTATGTGTGATGAGCTTTGCTCAGATTGCAGTGGACCTTTCCTTAGATGTGCTCGCCAGCTTAGTATGCATGGTGTGGCATCGACATGCAGGTTGATTGGGGAATCAGGGATGTACCTACTGGTAAGTGCCCTGCATTCGCCCAACATCAACCGTGCCTCCAAATCCCCACTCCCGCAAGATGTTGGCTGCACAAGCGCGCGCCAACATAAAAAGGGATGACAGTGTCCCTTTTATGGAGCTTGGCTGCAATAGCTATCTGTTCTTCAAACATATCTGATGGAGAATTTAATGGTAGCCATTAGATAGCAGAGGGTAATAAAGAAAACTGCTAAAGATGCTGGCCCAATTCTCAAAAGGTTACCTCTGGCGGAATTTGACTTGTGCCCCCCAAAATGGTGCAAGTAGCAAGTTACGCCAGCAGTTACGACATACGGTATTCTGCAGAGTGACCTGTGACATGCCGCAGGCTGCTTGTGCCAAAGTGGATTTATGCCACCAGTTACACCTTAAACCCCCTGCGACAAGGCGCTAGGGGGTTTACGGCAGCAGTTGCACCCTATTCTGCACGGGCAGCAACAAAGTTCCCCAGGGCACAATTCTCCAACAACCCCTGGGGGAAAACCGTTAATGTAAATTACACCAGCATATAGCTGGCATAACTGTACTTACACCCCTGGAGGTTGCCTGTATGTGCAGCCCGCCCATCCCCCGATGGTATGCCCTTCTCCCCCAACAGTGCGTGACCCCAAGCAACAAAAAAAGCCCTGCAGGGCTAGTTTTGTTCCTTCCAATGCCCTGACCCAGTAACATCATGGGAATGCCCTATAGGGCAATCCATGCCCCCCACTACCACAAAGCCCCACAGGGCAGCAGCATGCCTCTGATCCCCAATACTTGAAATATAGCCCCACAAGGCTACTGCATGTCCCTGACAGGGCTACTCATGGTCCCCCAAGCCCTGATCCCCAAATGCGTCAATGAAAGCCCCGCAGGGCTACACATGGCTCCCCCAGCCCTGATGCCAGCTGCCCGCAAATGGCACATTCCTCTACAAATATAAAAATTTAGACAAACCCTAGCCCATAATCCCTGGTAGTCTAGTTGCCCCCCAACCAGCATTGCCAGACCACTCCACACACCCCCAGTCCACCCCCAGTCAGCCGGTAACTGGCACAGCCACCTCTCATCACCACGCCCAGCCACTGACTGAGCTCTGTCTGAGTGCATACTGTATATACGTGCTCAATGTATGAATGACAGTTCATTCACTGAGCACGTATATACAGTACATGCTCAGATGGAGCTCAGTTGGTGGCTGGCCGTGGTGGTGAGAGGTGGCTGTGCCAGGTGCCGCTGGCTGGGGGTGCAGGTGGTCTGGCAATGCTGGGTTGGGGGTGGGGCTACCAGATTACCAGGGATTACAGGTTAGGGTTTGTCTATTTTTAATATCTGTACAGGAAAGTGCCATTTGTAGCTGGCATCGGGCTTGGGGGCTATTTGTAGTTCTGCAGGGCTGTAACTAACACATTTGAGGATTGGGGTTGAGGGTACTTCTGTTCTTCATGTCCGGGTTGTGGCTTGTGACAAGCCCTCAGATATACCCTTCATTTGGCGTACATGTAGGTTTGTCGCAAGTCATGGGACTTAGCCGCGGGGACCCTACCCCTTACAGAACTGGGTGCAGGATCCATCTCACAACTGGCGACATGCATGGGGTGCTTCTCGAATAGGGCACACTTTTTTTAAAAGAACTCATAACAAAGTTTGGCATGGTCTACAACCTACTGTAGTTTATGGATCTTAAACTTTTTACTTATAAAGTATTGTAATACACAGATAAGTACGTATAGCGTTTGTTCTCTGGCAGGAAAGCTCTGTGAATAAGCTCTGAAATCTCCAAGGAATACTCTGGTTTATAGTTTTTCATAGACAACCACGTAATAAACGTCACCTCAATGCACATCTCTTTGTTGGTAGGACAAAACAATAACTCTTTTTTGGGGGCTAATAGATTTCATATGTATTTTTATTTAAAAAAAATTAAGTTTCCTATTGTGAGTGGCACAGTTGGAAAATCATCTGGCAAACCCTTATTTTGACTTTTAGATCAAGAATGCCTTTTATGGACAGAGTAGGAGGACAGTCTAAAACATTTTTTTTTTTATTTCAGGATTGCACATTAGATAATCTGAAAAATACACAGAAAAGTACTAAAGCAGTTTAAAATGATTCTTCTCAGTTTTGGAGCTGAACAACTTTTTCTATTCAGTGAGTAAATTAGCTGTATTAGCCTAACAAAATCTAAACACGGCTGATCATTTTTAAACTATGCAGTATAATTATATACCATAGTAAGAGAAAGCACAAACCCATAGTGTCTGTTAGGAAATTTATCTGATCTGTTTTTATACTTCCACAGTTTAGTTTTTGAGTCAGAAAAAAACAACCTTAACAGTATCTTCAAGACTATATTGATGGCATCTTTCACATTCCAGCAGATTTCTTGTATTTGGAGGTTCACCTTATCTAGGGTAGATATTTTTCAATGAAACAATTTAGGAGAATATTTTGCCTGTCTGGGATAAAGTACCAGTTATCCTGTTTTTCGTCTGTGTTGGCCATATAGGCCCCAAATAAGATAAACTGATTAGCAGTGAGCTGCTCTTGGTGGTAAAGAAGCTCAGAGGTATGTGCTGCCATACAATGATCAGGGCAGGCAGGGCAGAGCAGAAGGCAGGTAGCCCTCATAGGGAACTACCATACTGTAGTAGGACAAGAATATTGTCATCAGAGTAGTTTTGTGATTGGACAACTCAGCACGGAAAGAAGAGTAATACAGTGCAAATGGAGGGTGATGAGAAGTGTTTCTTGGGTTCAGTTATGGTGATGCTCAAAGGGCATCTAAAATAAAGTAAATGAAACAGTCAGATACACAGGAAGTCATGCATTGGCAATTAAGACAGTGGGCAGACCAAGAGTCCAGGAAAGTCTAAACAGAAACAAAATTAAATGAGTAAAGATTGTTGGACACCCAACCCTCCCAAAATGGTTGCTTATTACTTAGTGCAAACATAGGATGATGATGGTGAGCATTCTGTTTATTGAATACAGTGATGGGAATGGGGCCCAATGAAGCACAATGTCCCAGAGAGGACATGGGTTGTGGTCATGTGAATGGATAGATAATTTTTTAAACATGACCTTAATTTTGTTTACGTGCACGTTATGCCCACTGCTGACTCCAGCACTCAACACCATCAGGAGCTCCCAGGGTGTACCTAGTCCCCCAGCACACCACACACTAGTACTCACCTGCCACCATGTAGTCTTGCTTTGCTCTCCAGGCAGGGTCAAGGTGGGGGATGTACCCCCATCAGTTGTGCATCAGCAGCGGTGTGGCAGAGGTGCGTGGCTTGGCTATATAGAGGGTCTGTCACCATGAATGTCAAGGCCATTTTTCAGTTTTCCACCCTTGTACTCCTGTGAGACATGCATGGTTATGACGCCATGCACAGGCATGCACACACAGCATGCTGCTGCATGGCCTCAGCCAGCAGCTCCCTGCCCCCATGTCATGCTGACTGCATCTGCACCTGTGGTCACAAGAGATGTTGTAAAGTTTTAATTCACTGGGGATGCTGGCATGACTTCAGGAAATTCACAATTCATGAAGCTTTGCAAATTTCCCAGTGGATGCACCAACTTTGGCAGTGAAGTTTTATATTAAGAAAATCTTCAAAATTGCTTAAATTCCCTCCCTCCCTCCACCCTCGGTGGTGTAATTCCATCCCTCCCTCCTACCTCCCAAACACTGTTTTATGTCATAACCATCCTCCCATCCACCCACTAACACCTTCCTCCCTCCTCCTCCTCCCTCCTCCCCTCCATCCTGGTGAACTGATGTAAAAGTTGATGTCCAAGCATTCGTCTGTCTGTCTGTCTGTCTGTCTATCTATCTATCTGTCTATCTATCTATCCCCTTCCACCCATCCACACCCAAACACACAACTCCCCCCCCCACCAACATCCACTGTGGCTGTATAATAAACAGTCCCTCTTTGCAGAGCATCTGCACTGTTCAGTGTCCAGCTCCATAATGGCACTGGCACATGAATAAACGGAGATGTCTTTGCTCCTAGTAAAACCTAATTGACTGAATTTTTAGCCAATCAGGTTTTACTAGGAGCAAAGATATCAACATTCACCATCCATTCACACACCAGCATCATTAATTACCAAGAAGGACACTGCACAGAGCAGACACTATGCACCCTGGGACTGTTTTCTTTATTACAAGGTCACAATAGCAGATTTTATATGGGTGCTGGCAGGGGGTGGAGGATGGTTGGGGGAAGGGTGTGTGTGTGTATATATATATATATATATTTATAGAGAGAGAGAGAGAGAGAGAGAGAGAGAGAGAGAGAGGGAGAACTTGCTGGGAATAAAAAGATATATAACTTGCTGAGACATCAACTTTTATATAAATTCACCAGGGCAGAAGGGGGAGGAGGAGGGAGTAGGCTGCTGGCTGCTGGCGGGGTGGATGGGATGGTGGTTATGACATATAACAGTGTTTAGGCAGTGGGATGGGATGGAGGTAACACCATAGTGAGTGGGGGAGGAGATTTTATGTAATTTGATGACTGTAATTCACGTATTTTTCACCGAAGAGTTGCACAAATTTGTGCGGCAGAACTATGTGAATTTCCTAATTCGCCAGCAAATTGAAAATTTTCCTTGTTCCACCATGCAAATTTGTTCAATCTGCCAGGTGAGTAAATATGTGAATTGTTGTTGTTGGTAAAATGAATGTACTAAAATCCACAAATTTCCATGCAGAGCAAATTCTGGCAACATCACACAACACTTGTGGTCACCCATGTAGTACTGCTATGGTGGCACAACTCTGCCTCCCACCCTGGAGGAGAGTGTCCCTTAGGATGCTTAATCCTTGTCCCCCTCATCAGCCTCTGATGCTTCAGGCTCATTTCTGAACCAGGGTCACTGGCATCATCAGCAGTAGCCCTACTGCTGCAGTGACAGGACAGTCGACAGTATTTTTCTTGAACCAAGGGTCTTTACAATAAAAGCATACTTGTATGACACAAAATATAACACAATCTTAGCTAAATGGCACAGCTACACATAATGTCCAATTAACAATTAATTGGTAATGATAGGTGGCTGAAGAATATAACAACGGAGTAGGATCCCAGTGAAGTACAGTGTCGCACTGGAGAAGACATGAGACTAGGTCACGTAAATGGTTCAACTAAGCCTCCGCAACAACAAAGTTGTGGACATCCATGACATCGACAGACGCAATGCCGACTGTCGACACTGTGTCGTTGGTGCAACAATGTGTTTTTTGTTGGGGGGCTGTGCCCCCTGCATCCTCCACTATTAATATAACCAACTCCAAGTCACAGTTGTTTCAGGGAAGGGGTGAAATACCGGGAGACGCCGTGCTGGTGTAAAGCAGGGACCATTACAGCGACCTGCCAATTTCTGTCACCGTAATGATCTTCACTGTTTAGGTTTCAATGTTGTAACAGTATACGCATGTAAATAAACCCAAATAATTGATGATAAAAGGTTATTGAAGAATTCAATAAAGGGATAAGGGAGTTGTGCCCAATGAAGTATGGCATTACAGTGAAGAAGACATGGGTTATGGTTACATGAACAAGTTTTAAAAATGTTACACAACAGATACAGTAAATAAAGCACTTAAACTGATGATGTGAACATGAATATGATGAATAATCCGGGTGAATGATATGTGTTAGGGGCCACTGGCAAGACATAAAATTCCAGATGAAGATGATGAACTACAGGATCTGTCCCTCTCACCCTGAGCTGATGATTGATGGTGTTAATAATCTTCCCATGCAAAGTTTCTGCCATAAATATGTGGATTATGTAGATGAGTGACAGGGCTCAGAATTAGAACTGATGAAAGATGAGAATAAGATATGGGAATCACTTCGTCCCTCCCTGAGTTGATGGTTGATGGATGTTAAAAAATACCCCAACACAGTCTATGCCAAAATGCTGGTGAAGTAGATGAGCTATGAGGCTCAGAGTCAAAATGGGTGAAAGATGATGAGGATGAGATATAGTGATCATGCCCTTACACCCTAAGCTAATTACGCTCATGACACTTTAATGGCGATGATGTATGTGATCCAGCTACATCTGTCCTGCAACTAAATATGATTCATAAAGTTGTGAGTGTGATTAGGGATTTTTCCCTTCTTCCTCCCATTCAATCCAATGAACTGTTTGAACATGTGGTAGTGGTAGAATGTATGTCTATTTCCATATCCATGTCATCTGCATCATCACCAGCAACAGCCACAGAACCAGCTCCATCAATGTCATTATGCTTCCCTTCCAAACCATTGCTATTCATAATTTTTGTCGGTGGCAGCTTATGAAGGGTGGGGGCACACTTGACTGACCTACAGCCCATTCTGACTTTTACATTGCTATGTTACTATGTCAGAGGTGTAACTGTCATATGGTGAACAACCCAACACTCATAGTGGCGACTCAACTTGGAATTGTTATAAAGCATGCATACTATATGTCTGCCTTCTACTTTGGTATCTTAGTACAATACAAACCAGATGACCACCATGCCTGCTGGGGGTCCAACATTGATTATTGAACCACCTTCAATCAGATGAGGAGGAACATCATACACTGTGGGAGTTGAACTACTTGCACTGTCACTTTCTTACTAGTACTAGCATCACAGCATGGAATGACACCCCTTCCCTTCTGCATCTTTGTTACAGTGGACTCAACAGTTGCTGCCCCCACCTCTCTTACTGAGTGACATTTTGGGAGCGGAGCCTTTATTATCTTTTACTTACTTTTTGAAAAAGATATATAACTACTGACTCCTTTAGCTTATGCCTTTCTTTTATACACCATGATAAACACTACATAGTTATGCCAGCTCTGCCAGACTCGTAGCTTGCTTTGTGAGTGCCCCTGCAGGCCACGTGCGAAGCAGTTGCATAATGACACTGACTGCAGCAGACCAGCAGCTTGCTTCTTAAGTTGCCTTGAGGACCACTCATAAAACAGCTGCATAATTATGCTCACTGTGGCATACCTGTAGCTTGCTTCACAAGTGACCTGTCGGGCCACTCAGAATGCAGCTGTATGAGTGGTCCAGTGGACCACCCATGGAGCAGCTGCATAATTATGTTCACTGTCGCATACCTGTAGCTTGCTTCACAAGTGACTTGTTGAGCCACTCAGAAAGCAGCTGTTTAGTGATGTGCAGTGCACCACATCTGTAGCTTGCTGTGCATATGGTCCTATGAGCCACTCATGAAGCAGCTGCATAATTATGCTGACTGTAGCAGACCTGTAGCTGGCTTCACAAGTGAATGGTTGAGCCACTCAGAAAGCAGCTGTTTAGTGATGTGCAGTACACCACATCTGTAGCTTGCAGTACGAGTCTTCCTGTGAGTCACTCACAAAGCAGCTACATCATCACATACTGTACACTGCTACTCCTGACTTGTACTAAACTTTGAGAATGGCTCTGTGGGCCTCACAGGAAGCAGCTGTATCATCATAGACACGGCCCCAGATCTGTGGCAGACTTAATGTGTTAGTCTGTAGGTTACTTGCAAAGAAGGTGCATCATCGTACACATTGCTCCAGACCTGTAGCGTGTATTGCACAACTCTGCCCTCCCAATAAAGAAGTAGAGCATCTTGCTATGCAGAGGTGTTCAGTTGGTGTTGGACTCTTACTGGGTTCTGTTCTCTTAAGGCTGGTTCAGGTATTGTTTTTCACTCTATCACTTGTGCGCAGTGTGGAATATTTCATAACTGAATACTTTAATCTAATGTTTTGTCTGTGAGCTCATTGAGCCTGGTTGAGCACTTAATGCTGTTATGATGAATCAGAAGAGCACATTATATGTGCTAATTTTAAATTGATTGATATATTTAATAACATTTTGAACAGAGGAATCCATGTTTGCATCATCTTTTTGGTATCTATACTATATGGTTTTGCACATGAACCTGCAAAGCCATCTATATTTTTTCCCATTTAAGACTGTAATCAAAGTGGAAGTTGTATCTGATGAAAGCATGTTTGCGAGTCATGAAAACTTGTTTTCAACTCACAGAAACTGTCCCTGTTTTTATGACACCACTTAATTTTATTAATAATTGAAAAATGACTGTGTTTGTCAATAAAACAACATGTGAAGAATCAACATTACACCCCACTCTGTTGACCACACACCTTTCAGACTACAGCTCCAAGTACTTTTTTGTTTCTGATGCACAAAGTTTCTCTTCATTTATCAGGACATCTAAGAGTCATAAAAAGAGAAGTCTTAGCTCATGAAAATGGATTTTGCCTCAGAGGATCTGGCACAAAGAAAGTTTTGAATAATCTGCTGCTCTGCACAGGGTCTACAGGGTACTGCGCAAGGAAAGTTATGAACGATCTCCTGCTTCACAGAGGGTCCAGAGGGCTCTGCATGAAGAAAGTTATGACTGACTCTGCGGTCATAAATGCAGAACCAGAATTGTTAAGCATGGCTCTGTTTCTGTAGCTTGAAGCAGCAGACCTACTGTATGTGGCACAGCTCCAGATCTCTAGCTTGGCCTTGGGTCACAAGGTAGTGGCTGGGGAAGGGGTGGGCATTAGGGTTGAGCCACCACACTTCCAATTTGCCAAGACATATGAGACTTTAAACCCTAACTTTTTCATATCCTTACTTTGCTGGCTTTGTATTTTTTAACCTAATATGTGCATGAACGTAGTTTTTTTGCTAAACACACACACAAATATATATACGTGTATATTCATGGCAAAAAAATGCGTTACTGCCCCATTAGGGTTCTAGTGATAAAAGTTGGGAAATTCAAACTTAGGGTTCCCAACTCTAAGACCCCACTCCCACCCTTGGCTTCCAACCCTAAGACCCCACTCTGCATGCAGGAATAGGTGTGAGGGATGTTCCTTGGCATTTCAAATCCTAATACTCACCCCATTCCAAGACTAAGTAAGCTAAGATGGGTACAGAATAAGAGAATGAGGTGAGCATTAGGGTTTGAAATGCCAAGGTGTATACAAATATAGATAGGGAGGAAGGGAGGACAGGGCATGGGGGGCGGGTGGACAGAGTATGGCAGCCTACAGGGGTTTGTCAAGGCAGAACAGTGGTGAGTGCAAATGCTGGGCATTGGAATGATGAAGTGCTAGGTGTGAGGTCAACAAAAGGCAGCAAAGATTAAGGGCAGCAGTGATGGGAGAATTGCTTAAACAGGGCAATCACAGGTGCTTGAGGCAACAAGGGAGAGACAGAGCTTAGTCTTAAAAGCACCCAGTGTTGGTGAGGCAGAGATGTCACTAGTAAGACTATTTAGCCAGCTGGGTGCCATGTATGCAAATGACCTTTGTCCTTGGGTTGTGTGACAGTGAGGGATTTGCAGGAATTGGGGTTTTGAGCTTCTGGTGTTGCAGTTGTTAATTTTGGCTTTGAGGAGGGAGCAGACCCCAGGGGGAGCATTGCCCGTCATTATTTTCTTGGCTGTGATGCAGGTTTGATACTTTATATGGTTGTTGAGTTGCAGCCATCCAGTTAGAGAGTAGAGGTCACATGTATGGGTGAGACGGTGGGCTCCAGTGACGAGATGACAGGCTTTATTGAGAGACATAGCAACACGTTTGAGTGTGGAGGCAGTTGTGGAGCCATTAACAATGAGTCCATAGTCAATAACATTCACAATGGAGCTCTGGATGGCAACAGACAGGACTTCAGGGGCTAGATGTTTCCGGTGATGGAACAGTAGGCCAGCCTGGTGTTTGCCACTTTTGCAACATTATTAATATGGGTAGAATAGGAGAGTTTGGAGTCAAGGGTGATGCCAAGGTATTTAAAGGTATCAACTTGTTCAAGAGTGACTCCTTGTTTGGTATTTATGGAGAGGTAATACTGTATTTTTGTTGTGGGAGCTACTGAAAATCATGGTCTTTGTTTTTTTCTGGTTTAGTATCAGTTTGTGCTTTAAGAACCAGTTTTTGACTGACGTGAAACCCCGTTGGAGGTTTCCTTGCAGTTGTTCTGGATCATGGTGGGAGGCAAGGATAACTGCATCATCTGCGTAGAGTATGATTTGTTCTGGACAGGTATCCGGCAGTGTGTTCAGGAAAAGGCTAAAGGGGGTGGGCCCAGTATTGAACCTCGTGGAACACCACAGCGGACCGGTCTGGTATCTGAGAGCATCTCAGCTATTTTCACTCTTTGGGACCGGTTGTCTAGGTAGTTTTTGAACCAGTTCACGGAATTGGGTGAGAGCCCTGCCTTCTGGAGCTGGACAAGCAGGAGACGGTGGTTGACAGTATCAAAGGCCTTTGTTAGATCGATGAAAGTAGCCCCTGTTTGTTAACTGTTGTCCAGTGAGTGGTGAACGGCACCGGTAAATTCAAGTAGTGCTGTGAAAGTACTGTGACCCTGTCTAAAACCATGTTGCTGCCTGCACAGGATGTTGTGCTTGTCCAGGAATTCAGTAAGCTGGTCTGCCACAATATGTTCCAGGGCCTTGGAGAGTGGAGGTAGGATGGAGATTGGATGGAAATTTTCATGGGCAGTTTTGACACCACTTTTGTGTATAGGGGTTATGGTGGCAGATTTACATTTGTCCAGGAATTGGCTGAGGCTGAGGGAGAGGTTAAAAATCCTTGTCAGAGGCCTGAGAACTTCTTCAAGGGTGAGGGATAGAAGTTTGAGGTCGAGTGAGTCATTGCTGGATCTGGACTTGGTAATAGCTTTGGTAACATAGCTGCAGACCTGGTACATCTTGACCAAGTTAAAGTAGAAGGGAGGGTGGCTAGTGGGGGCAGAGGAGATTGGGGACATTGAAGTGTCCTCTTTGAAAAAATCAGGGGGAAGTACAGAATTGAGGTCAGTGAAGACAGCATTGAATGTGTCAGCAATGATTTTCGGGTCAAGTGTGGATTCACCATTTTTTGCAGAGCATGGATGGGGGGGATTTAGACTGCTTCCGGGTGACTTCTTTTATGTTATTCCAGAAGTCGCTTCCATTTCCCCAGGAATTTGTGAGAGCACTCTTGAAGTAGGCAGATTTCATTTGCCGGATAATTTTGGTGCAATCATTCCGTGCACGTTTATAGTTATAGATGTCTATTTGCCTCCCAGTGTTTCTAGCGAGCTCCCAAAGATGATCCCTTGCCTTTAATCGCCTTAGGAGGTCTCCTGAGAGCCAGGGGTTACAGAGGGCTTTCACTTTTCGCTTTTTAAGGGGTGCGAATTTGTTGCAGGCTTCATTAAAGATTTTGATAAAGTGGTCCAGGGCAGTGTTCACATTTGTTGCAGTGAAGATTGGTGACCAGTCCAGTTGGAGGAGATGGGTTTTGAGATGAGTTAGCTGGCCACGAGGTAGAACTCTGCAGGTTATGGTTTTCGGGAGAGGTTTGCTGAATTTGTTGGACCAGGTGCAGCTGACAGGGGAGTGGTCACTGACTGAGTCAGGGAGCACAGTGGTGTTGGTAATCCGGGTGGGGTGGCTGGTAAGGATCCAGTCCAGTAGGGTGCTGGTGCCCATTTTATAGTTTTTCCTGGTTGGGGAGTCAACCACCTGGGTGAGGTTTGCCACTGCTATAGAATCCCCATGAGCCACTGCCTCAGCAGCAGACCAATTTATATTAAAGTCACCAAGAAGGATAGATTCAGTGTCTGGTGGGAGAGACCTGACAAAGTCCAGAGCTGTGTTTAGGTCACTACCTTGCTCTTTTGGTGGAATGTAGATTGTGATAACTGTGAGGGCTTTGTTGTGAGCACCAAGGAGGATTTTGATGGGAAGAATCTGCGCCGCAGTGGTTCGGGGAGCAATGCTGATGTGGTGACCAAAGATAGTATCCTTTAGGTATAAGGTGCAACCGCCACCTCTTTTTGTCATCTGGTCAAACTGAAAAACATTGTACCCAGGGAGGGTGATAACTTGGTCTGGGACCGATAGAGAGAGCCAGGTTTCAACAATTGCTAGGATGTCCGAACAATGTTGGCTAGCAAAGGTCTGAAGGGCATCAATTTTGTGAAGGAGACTACAAATGTTGAGTGAAATGATTGAAAGGGCACCTGTGTGCTTGTTCTGGTTTGGTACCTTAGTAGGGGCTGGGCCAGGATTAGGATGAACGTTGCCAGATAACAGCAGAAGAAGAAGCACTAGCTTCATAGTACACATGTGTAGTTCCCTAATCAGGCACTTACGCCCTCATGTCTGTCATGAACATGGCTCGCTAGAGCATGTCATGGGGTGAGGATGAAGGTTTAGGGTGAAAGCAGTATAAGTGGAAGAGGGAGGTACCCAATGCCCACAGGTGGGAGAGGACAGTTCCTTTGGGGTAGGCAGGGCCCAGGGTGGGTAGCTAAGTTCTTGATGTAGGGTACCTAGGTGGCGGTACGTAGAAGTGAGTAGGTAGCTGCTGGGGGGGAGAGGAAGCAGGCACTGGGAGGGTGGAGTAGTGGAAAGAGGGGAACAAGGAAGAGGAGAAGGGGTACAGTGTACGGGTGGGGTACATGATTAACTGTCAGAGAGGATGGCAGAGGAGAGAGGGTGCAGGGATAGGCAAGCTGGAGAAGAGAAAGGCAACAAAGACAAGTGAGATGAAGAGTGAAGCAGAGAGAAAGGTAGGTGCACTGTAAAAATAGTGGACACGGCAACACAGAGGTACTGTGATGACAGGAGTAAAAGTGCGGGAGGGCGAGATGGGAGGATGAAAAGGAGGAGATCCTGGCAAGGCACCCAATAGAAGATAAGCAAAGGGAAGGGGCAACTAAGGGGGCATGGGGAAGGTCTATTTAATTAAGGTCGGAGGTGGGGGAGGGGCCGGGCATAAAATTTCGGCAGCTACCACTTACAGTCAATGGGCGCAGCAGCCCCGAGTCAGGAAAGCTTCAGCAGACTAATGTCTGAGCAGGAAAAACACAAGGGTCCAATCAGGGCGCACTGCAGTGAGCGACAGCCAATGGTGGCAGCTCACAGCAGCCCCAGAAGATGAAGACCAGATGGTCAGATATGGCCATCTGGTCATGAGATGGAGACCAAATGGTCAGATAGGTTAATCTGGTCCTCATCCCACCTCACGAACTGGGATCGGCTGATGAACGGGGATCCACAATGGTGGATTTCCCCTAGAAAAAAATGGCCCCAGCACTTATTCTTTAAATGCCACCATCAGGGTGTCCAATCCCAGTGTCGGTATGTATCTCCCGCACCCACTAATATGGCACACTGGGAGCCCACCCCAGTGTGCCAACTATATATTTGTCACCTGGCCAAGGCTGAGGCCTGTAGCTGCAGGTAACTTGTAGCACTATCCTCCGGTAGCTAGGACAAAGCCCGCTCCTGGGCTGCATTCCCCTGATCTGTTTGCCCCCTGCTGTCCCAGTAACTCCTGAGTTTGAACTCGTTACTCCCTCTGGGCTATTTGCCAGTCCTCTAACTAGAGCCTTCCAGAGCCACAGCCTGCTGATGTGCCTTTTTGTTTACTGTCCGTAACACAGCACTCTGTATTAAGTCCCTCCCCTGCTATAGTTCCTGCTCAAATGTGATTGACTCATAGTTCATGTTTACTTCCGGTTTAACCTGTGTACGGTCCATCATCACATTGCTCTCTAGTATGCTCCTTCTAGGTCAGTCATGCACTCAAAATCAACCCCCCCCTTTGATAGGAATAAACGACAAAGCCACCTCCTGGCTGCCTTACCATGCAGGGAGAGAAAGCCTATGTTAGAGTCACCTCCCTCCCCCTGACTTTGATATGAAATAATGACAATGCCTCCCCTGGCTGCTTTACCGCTTGCTAAATTTGTTTCTTAAACCTACAGCACTCACCATGTATTTTGGGTTGTACTAAATAACAATATGCTGTACCTTCATATGAGTTAGCCTACAATTGTAAATAGTCAGATCAATTGCTGTTATTTCTTGTAATTTTTGTCTCTGTACTTGTGCACCCGCACCCTGTAACTTACCTTTCTGTGTTGTTATTTTGTCAAGATATGGAACCTTTGAAAAAGAGCATTTTGCTCAAAGGTTCTGTCCGAAAGATGAACTAAATAAAATAAATAAAAAATACATGTATTTTTTAATTTTAATGCTTCTGACACTGGGATGCCCATTCCTGGTGTTGGATGATGCCCCCCCCCTTAAACCGGTAGTCTTCAATCGCTGACATGGGGTGCCCAATCCCCGTGTCGGCATGTATTCTCCCCCCACTAATATGGCACATTGGGAGCCCACTCCAGTGTGCTCAAATATATACAAATATTTTAAAATACCTGTAAACAAAGAAAACCGTCCCCTGACATCTTTAATTTTTTTTCAAACCTGCAAAAAAGAAAATGGTCCCTCGTCGTCTCCTCAGTCCCTAGTCCCTCATCCCCCATCTCCACCCTCCCACTGACACTCACCTCCCCGCACCCCCTCCCCCTTACCCATACTTACCTCCGGAAGTTGGGAACAGTGATCTTCTCTGGACTAGGACATGTCTGCATGCTTCAAAGCCAAACCTCAAACTGAAGAATCAAAGGTAAGCGCCATATAATGGCAGTCAATGGGGGTTTCAACTTAGGTTGATATCTCAGCCATTTTTAGGAATTTTGGCCCCAAATTTTCAACATGGGGTTCTTGGGACCCCACCTCATGAACACGTGCACTGTCATTTGGTTACTCAGTCCCGAAAGGTGATGTCATGGTTGCTGCATGGAATCACCTTTCAGGACCGATTAATGAAATGACAGTGCCACTGTTCATGAGGTGGGGTCCCAAAAAGCCTATGTTGCAAATTTGGTGAACAAAGTCCAAAAAATGACTGCATTATGAGAATTTGTTGAGCAGTTTCTACACAAGCTCGTAACTTTGCCAATTTTTAATATTTTCACTCCTAATTTTCAACATTGTCATTTTTTGACATCTTATGAGCAGTAGAGCTGTCATTTTTCACATCCTGCCTGAAATATGTTTTCACACCTGTGGCACAGAATGGCATGGCCACTATGCAAAATCAACTTTCCAGATGGAATAACAAAATTACAGTGCCACTGTTCATGAGGGGAGGTACCAAAAAGCCCATGTTGAAAATTAGATGAAAAAATTTCAACAGATGACCACGTTACGAGTGTACGTGGCGCAGTTTCTACGTACGCTCATAACTTCGCCAGTGTTTCATGTTTTCTCTCCAGATTTTCAACATTACCATTTTTTCACACCACCTCATGAAACACAGAAACATAGAATTTGATGGCAGATAATGACCGCTTGGCCTACCCAGTCTACCCATTTCCCTACCTGATGGATAAGCTGCAGATTCTAGTTAATCAACAGCTTACTTCCTCCTACCCCCACCAGAATTGCCTTATGTCTGTCGCATGCATTCTTGAATTCTCCCACTGCTCCTGACTCCACAACCTACTCAGGAAGGCTGTTCCATGCATCCACAACTCTCTCTGTGAAAAAATACTTTCTATCATTACCTCTGAGCTGTCCCTCCTCTATCTTGAAATTGTGCCCTCTTTTTCTGAAAGATACCACCCTTTTGTACTTTGTTGATTCCCTTGAGACACTTGAAAGTTTCTATCACGTCCCCCCTCTCCCTCCTTTCCTCAAGGGTATACATATTAAGCTGCTTTAGTCTCTCCTCATACATCTTCTGGTGCAGACCCTGCACCATTTTGGTTGCCCTCCTCTGAACAGCCTCCACTCTGTCTATGTCTTTACGGAGATGGGGTCTCCAGAATTGCATGCAGTACTCTAGATGGGGTCTCGCCAACTGTCTGTACAGAGGGATAACTTCCTGCTTTCTACTGTTGATGCCTCTCCCTATGCATCCCAGTATCCCCCCAGCCCTCCTTACTGCCTTCTCACATTGCTTGCCCACCTTTAGGTCATCTGATACAATTACTCCTAGGTCTTTTTCGATTTTTGTTGTTATTATCTCACCCCCATTGTGTACTCTTCCCTTGGGTTTTTTTCCCCCAGATGTATTACCTTGCACTTCTTTGCATTGAATCTGAGCTGCCATATATTTGACCATTCCTCCAACCTTGCCAAATCCTTTTTCATCCTTTCCACCCCACCTTGTGTATCGACCCTGTTGCAGATCTTTGTGTCATCTACAAAGAGACATACTTTTCCTTCCAGGTGCTCTCCAATGTCACTTATAAAGATATTAAACAGGACCGGTTCCAGTACTGAACCCTGCGGTACCCTGCTAGTTACCCTCCTTTCTACACTGTGGACTCCGTTTACTATTACCCTTTGCGTCCTGTTGTCCAGCCAGTTTTTTATCCAGGCTACCACCTTGGGACCCACTCCCAGGCTGGCTAACTTGTATATTAATCTTTTGTGTGAGACTGTGTCAAATGCCTTGCTAATATCTAGGTAGGCCATATCCACAGCCCCTACCTGGTCTACTACTTTGGTCACCCAGTCAGAGAAATCTATTAGGTTCATCTGACATGATCTTCCTGCTGTGAAACCATGCTGCCTTGGGTTCTGTACCCCACTGGCCTCTAGGTACTCAACAATTCTTTCCTTCAGAAGTGATTCCATCATTTTCTCTACCACTGAGGTCAAACTAACTGGTCTGTAGTTTCCTGCTTCTGTCCTGCTCCCACTTTTGTGAAGTGGAATCACATTTGCCCTTCTCCGGTCCTCAGGTACCACCCCATCCTCCTATGATTTGTTAAAGAGAGCAGTCAGTGGCATTACTAGTTCTACCCTTAGTTCTTTTAGAATTCTGGGGTGAATCTCATCAGGCCCCATTGCTTTGTCCATCCTCAGTTTCAAGAGTTCTTTCAAAACTCTTTCTTCTGTGAATGGACTGGTATCGACCCCATTCACAGTGTTTCTCTTGTTTGGTTTAGGTACCTCCCCCTCATCTTCCGTTGTGAATACTGAGCAGAAATATTCGTTCAGTATCCCTGCTTTTCACTGTCACCATCTCGCATTTCCTCCCTTTATTAAGTTCTGTATCCTTCCTTGGTCTTTCTTCACTCCCTAATGCACCTATAAAAGGTTTTATCCCACTTCTTAACAGAGTTGGCTATCTTTTCCTCAGTTTGTGCCTTTGCCATTCTGACTGCCTTCCCTGCCTCCTTCTGCTTTAACTGATAAAGTTCTCTATCCTGCTCCTTCTGTGTTTCCTTATATTTCCCGAATGCTTTCCTTTTCTCCTTAACCTTCCCTTCCATGTCTTTTGAGAACCATAGTGTTTTTTTTCTTTCATTTTGTTTTGTTGATTTGCTTCACACAAAGGCTTCTTGCCTCTGTGATGGCTGTTTTTATTATTCCCCATTGTTCCTCCATCCCTCCTTCTTGCCCGTTTGCTAGTGCTTTTCTCAGGCACTCTCTCATTTTCCAAAAGTCAGCCCTCCTAAAGTCCAATACTCTTGCTTTTGTATGGCTTGATTGCATGGCTGTGTTTATCATGAACCACACTGTTTGGTGGTCACTTGTTCCCGGATGGCTACCCACTTCTAAATCTGAGATCCTTTCTCCTTCCCCACAGAGTCCACAGTGAAGAAAGGAGGGTAACTAGCAGGGTACCACAGGGTTCGGTACTGGGACCGGTCCTCTTTAATATCTTTATAAGTGACATTGGAGAGCACCTGGAAGGAAAGGTATGCCTCTTTGCAGATGACACAAAGATCTGCAACAGGGTTGATACACAAGGTGGGGTGGAAAGAATGAAAAGGGACTTGGCAAGGTTAGAGGAATGGTCAAATACATGGCAGCTCAGATTCAATGCAGAGGTGCAAGGTAATGCATCTGGGAAACAAAACCCAGGGGAAGAGTACACAATGGGGGGTGAGTTAATAACAACAACAAAAATTGAAAGAGACCTAGGAGTAATTATATCAGATGACCTAAAGGTAGGCAAGCAATGTGAGAAGGCAGTAAGGAGGGCTGGGGGGATACTGGGATGCATAGGGAGAGGCAACAACAGTAGAAAACAGGAAGTTGTTATCCCTCTCACAGACAGTTAGTGAGACCCCATCTGGAGTACTGCATGCAATTCTGGAGACCACATCTCCGCAAAGACATAGACAGAGTGGAGGCTGTTCAGAGGAGGGTAACCAAAATGGTGCAAGGTCTGCACCAGAAGACATACGAGGAGAGACTAAAGCAGCTTAATATGTATACCCTTAAGAAAAGGAGGGAGAGGGGGGACATGACAGAAACTTTCAAGTATCTCCAGGGAATCAACAAAGTCCAAAAGGGTAGCATCTTTCAGAAAAAGAGATGTGCAAGAACAAGGGGGCACAATTTGAAGATAGAGAGGAGACAGCTCAGAGGTAATGTGAGGAAATATTTTTTCACAGAAAGAGTTGTGGATGCATGGAACAGCCTTCCTGAGGAGGTTGTGGAGTCAGGAACAGTGGTAGAATTCAAGAATGCATGGGACAGGCATAAGACAATTCTAGTGGGGGGCAGGAGGAAGTAAGCTGTTGAGTAACTAGAATCTGCAGCTTATCCATCAGGTACGGAAATGGGCAGACTGGGTGGGCCAAGCGGTCCTTATCTGCCATCAAATTCTATGTTTCTATGTTTCTATTTGAGAGTACCAGGTCTAAGATTGCTCCCTCCTGAGTGGGTTTCAACACTAGCTGTCTGAGGCATGCCCCTGTAGGGCATCAAGAATGACCCTGCTCTTGGATGTGCCTGCAGCAAAGGTACTCCAGTTAACATCTGGCATATTCAGATCCCCCATCAACAATATTTCCCCTTTTTCTGCCATTTTAAGGATGCCTTCTATCATTTCCTTGTCCATTTCCTCCCCCTGAGATGGGGGTCTGCACAGAACCCCCATGCGGATTGTGGTGCCATTTCCTGTCTCCAGGGTGACCCATAGTGACTTATCAACTTCCTGTTTACTCTTTAGTTCTGTTGCTTTAATCCCTTCCCTTATATAGAGAGCTACTCCTCCTCCTCTTTTACCCACCCTGCCCCTCCTGTAGATTGTGTATTCTGGTATGTTGACATCCCAGTCATGGTTCTCTGTGTACCATGTTTCAGTGACTGCCACAATATCCAGGCATCCCTCTTCCATCAAGGCCACTAGTTCAGGGAGCTTGTTACACAGACTGCGGGCATTGGTACTCATCACTTTCCATTTTTTGATGGCCTTACCTTTTTTAGCCCATTCCCTATCCTTACTGCCTTTTTCTGCATTTACCCCTGTCCTGCTCCCTACTGACTTCTCTACCTTGGTGTTTACCTCTCTAACTACTGTGTTTTGTGGGGGGAGGCTGGGATTTCCCTACTGCTTTTCAGTGCCTCCCCCCTTGGCTAGTTTAAATGCTTGCCAATGAAGCATTTAAACCTATCTCCTAGGATCTTGTTTCCCCGGACAGATGCAGACCATCGCGCCAGTATAGGCCTGCATCCCGCCAGGTGGCTCCCCAGTCCCCAATGAAGCCAAAACCCTGAGCTCCACACCAGTTTTTCAACCATTCATTGAATCCCATGGAGTGGAATACCCTAGCATCATCCTTGCCATAGACAGGCAGCACCTCAGAGAAGGTTACCGTACATGCTACTTGGCTAAGGCCCCTCCCCAACTCTACAAACTCCTCTTGCACTGCTCTGATCCCATTCACAGCCAGGTCATTTGTCCCTAGATGGACAATGACATCCAACTCCCTCCCTTGTGCAGCTGCTCCTGCGATCCTGAGGATTTGCTTCCTGTCCCTCCAAGCCGTGGCACCTGGCAGGCATCTTACCTCCCTAACCCCTTCCTCCCCCACTTCTATTGCCATAATAATTAAGTGTCCCACCAGGAGTTGTTTCCTTCCCCTGTGGGGTCTTGTGCCATCCTCCTGTGGGTCTCCTTTGTGGAGGTTCCCAGCAACCTCCTTAGTCTCCACTGCAGGTGCCTCCATAGAGGAACCACTCTTTGCCAAATCAGCATATGAATTATGGAGAGGTAGAACTGGAGGGATGCACCTCTGTTCCACTACCCTCTCCCTCCCTGAGCCCACCTTGGTCCAACCGCCCTCTTCTAGGCAACCTCTGAGGTAGCGGTGGTGGCCCTGGTGGTCCCTGGGTGGGGGGAGAGGTTTCATGAATCCTAGCCAGGTCAGCCTGGAGATGGGCAACCTCCTCCCTAAGACTAAAGAGGTGCCTATAAACAGGACAGCATTGCAGCCTCCAGAATGTCTCCCGGAACACTGCTGCCCCACAGCCATTGCACTGCACCACTCCCATCTTGACTTATTTTGTCTCCCCTTTCCTGTTGCTTTGTATGCTTACTGTCTCCTCCCTCTATGCATTTTTACACCTAATTTCCTACTGCCTATGTGCCCTTACAACTCTCGCCCTTCCTGTTCTGGGAGAGGAACTTCCTGTAGTCTTCAGTAGTCTCCTTCTTCCATGCTTGGATTCAGACCTCCAGCAGCTGGGGTGGGGGGGGAGAGCTATTTTTTAGGTTCCTTCAAGGTTGATGAAACTAACGTGTCTCAGTGATCCTTCCCTTCCTACTGCGAAACAGGAAGTTCCTGTTGTCAGTCAAATCTGGTGGCTATAAAAGTAGAACTGGCTTAGGGTGGGAAGGAGGGCAATTAGTAAGAAAACTGTAGTTCTGGACTGCTACTTGCTGTGAAAGCAAATTCTCCTCTGTCAAAAACTACAGCAGGAAGCTGTAATTGGAAACACCTGCTTTTGTACTCCTAAGCCACACCCCCAATTAGCTTCACCTCTGACTCAGTAAAGTAAGCTGATACATGATGAATAGTATAGTTGTAATTTTTTAAATCCTGCCAAAAATGTTTTCCCACACATGTGGCGTAAAACGGCGTTACAGTTGTGCAGAATTACATTTCGACAGGGATTTGAAAGTTTTCTGTGCTGGGTACATGTGGTGAGGTGATAAGGTGGTTATGTTGAACATGAGGGACGAAAATTATTTAAGATGGCACAATCATGACTATTTGTTGCAATTTCACTAAGCCTGCTCGTAACTTAATGTGTGGAAGCGCAGGAGCCAGAGACCCCTGTGTTTCCACAGCTACCTATATATATGTGCATCTGTAGAGGGATAGCAGTGCAGGGTCTGAAGGACCCTGTGCTCCAACTGTGAATATGGATACTGTTGCACTATCTGGATGGAGCGATGGGAGTGCAGGGTCCAAAGGACCCTGTGCTCCCACAGTAAAATAAAGATACTATTATACTATCTCAAAAAGTGAGGAAATAAATTTCAAAAAACTTTGTTAATGCATCAGTTAGGGTTGAAGCAACAAAAGTATGGAAATGAGGTGTTAGGATTGAGCTCCTAATTCACCCACCCTACCACCCCACCCCCCATTCTCCACACACCAACAGGCATTGGGGTGTGCCATGGGGTTGTTAGGCCCTAACTCTCACCCCATTCTCCTATACTGTACAATGTCAGCCTGTTTACATATGGAATGAGATGAGAGTTGGGCCTAACGACCCCATGGCACACCCCGATGTCTGTCGGTGTGTGGAGGATGGGGTTGGGCTGGTAAGGTGAGGAGGTTAGGGGCTCAACCCTAACACCTCATTTCTATACATTTGTCGCTTCATCCCTAACTAATGCATTAATGAAGTTTTATACATTATATGTATATATATATTACAAATCTTGACCAGAGTTGAGGATTATAGTGTGAAAACTTTGACCCAGAGGAATGAACTATTGCCTGACAATTGTTACATTGCCTGAAGTCAAAGACTGAGAGCAATATGACTATTGGAAGGCAATAGTTCATCCTGAGAGGTCAAGGTTTTCACACTATAACCCAAAATATTCCGGTTAATATCTGTTTTATAAAACCTTGTAACTTGATTGGTAATGAAACATCATAATGAAGAAATGCAAGAATGAAAGAATACAAAGTTTGATTGACGGCTAGAGGTGGTCAATAGTTCATAGTACTGTTGACTAGGGCTGTGCAAAAGACTTATTTCTGATATTTGTATTTGTCAAGTTCTTGCATTATTAATAAAAAAAAAATATTTCGGCCATTTCAGACTCCTGTATTTGTAAATAACAGCACAGTATCAAGGGTAACTGAGTTGTTATCAGAAATAAAGTCTTCATTCATAATATATGATGAACTTACTACATTAATAGGTAGATTAATAGGTTACATTAGGTTATCATCAAGTTCCCAAAAATTCAACATGCGAGGTTAGTGGCAGGCATGTTGTTTACCTTGTGCATCTCGCCCAGTGTCACACATCATAAATGACGCATTACATGGGATACCCTATGGTTATCCACCCAGCTTTCTCCGCTGTTTTCTGAGACAATACATTTTAAAACAGGCTGGTGACCGCAAAACCAGACTGAAAATTGAAGATATACATTATTTCTTTGTGAAACAGCAAATTACAAAACTCAGGCTGATCCAGTCTACTTGTGTCAGCTGGATTAGACAGGATGCACACATAACTTATAGTACCACTAGCCCAGTAAACAGTAGTGGAGAAGAAACAGATAAAATGGCAGCTGAACAGTAAAAAATAAAATCACATGAGCAATGTTCAGTTAAGAAACATTGGAACATAGAATTTGACAGCAGATAAGGACCGCTTGGCCCACCTAGTCTGTCCATTTTCCTACCTAACAGATAAGCTGCGGATCCTAGTTAACCAACAGCTTACTTCCTTCTACCCCCCACTAGGACTGCCTTATGTCTGTCCCATGCATTCTTGAATTCCCCCACTGTTCTTGACTCCACGACCTCCTCAGGGAGGCTGTTCCATGCATCCACAACCCTCTCTGTGAAAAAATACTTCCTCACATTACCTCTGAGCCATCCCCCCTCTGTCTTCAAATTGTGCCCCCTTGTTCTTGCAAATCTCTTTTTCTGAAAGATGCTTCCCTCTTGGAGTTTGTTGATTCCCTTGAGGTACTTGAAAGTTTCTATCATGTCCCCTCTCTCCCTTCTTTCCTCAAGGGTATACACATTAAGCTCCTTAAGTCCAACACAATACATGTATATTACTGATATCATAATCTAGCAATGGGAGATTTACTTTCAGGAAAATAAGCTCTTCCACCTGCTCTGGTTTGAGACTTTTCCACCTCCCTGAAATGCCAGGACATCCCGTGAAGCTCACCACAACTGAAGCAAGGCTGCTTGCTGCCTTTTCCACCTCCCTGAAATGCCTGAATGTCTTGTGGAGCGCACCACAGCTGAAGCAAGGCTGCTTCCTCCCTCCCTCTTCCACCTCCCTGCAACACCCGGACATCCCATGGAGCACACTACAGCTGAAGCAAGGCTGCTTCCTCCTTTTTCCACCTCCATGCAATGCGCAGATATCCCATGGAGCTCACCGCAGCTGAAGCAAGGCTGCTTGCTCCCTTTTCCACCTCTCTGCAATGCCTGGATGGCCCATGGAACTCACCACAGCTGAAGCAAGGTAGTTCACAAAAAGAAAGTTGCAGGATAACTGGTTGTGTGCTGTGCCCTATAAAAGAAATTGACTCCATTTTTTTTTTTTTGAAATTGCATTTTTTCTTGTGCCCTTCCCCAGCCTGCCATCACCGATTCTTCAGGGGAGACAACTGACATCCCACTGCCAGCCACCCAACCCTGACAAACCCTAGATCCCCATGGAGCTGTGGTTGTATCCCCCGGGCAAGGATGAGGCAGGGTAAGACCCCATAACTTATGTGTTGTCATTTCTGGGTCCATCGGGTGAGCAGAGGTACATTGTGGACACGGCATAGTTCCCAGTCTTCCCAATGGTGGCAGGCTCAGTTTCTGTTTTTCTCCTTCCCCGTACAGCAGGCTACACCCCTGATGTCATGACGCTAAGCACCGATGTAGATGCTGTACTGCAGCCAGCCATCCCCGTGAGGGGCTTGAAATACTCCGAGCCTCCGCTGGAGTCAGACAGAGTGTGCGGGCATCGGCCTGTACCTCCCAGTGAAGCGAGCTGTCATAGGGCGCTCAAGCCTTATCTCCCTGTTGCTGACCTTACCTGAAGCGACCCGAGTCTGCTCTCAACCCGACAGTCGCCGGTGTGGCATGAGGTATGGTGTCCAGTGCCTCAACCCTCAACGCCACTGGGCTGGCCCAAATTGACTATTTTCTGATGCTGCTACATTTTATTTTGGCCTACAGCAAGTGATTGTTTTTTAATTTTGATGTAGCATACTGCATTAACTGCCTATGCCTGTTTACTGTGCTTACTTTAGGAGCCCCACTGTTTGTGCTACTGCTACTGACCTTCCTTTTCCAGTTGCTTTAAGGCTGCTCTGAAACATTCATTTTACACTGTGACTGAATTTCCTAGCACCACTAGCCCTTCTTACCACATTGCATGCTGTTTTGGGCTCTTCCTGACTTTCCCTCTGCAGTCCTGTTTCTAGATGCCATTTCCAATCTGCTCCTCTGTTTCTGTGCATGTGCAGTGCGGCTAGATTTTGGAACAGGATTACCCCCTCCCCACCTTTGTTGTCCACTTCCAGCCCCTGCCCCATCTGTCTCATCTTGTCCCCCCCATGGTATTCTAATTCTGTGGTATTTCACTCTTCTCCTCGGGCTGCTTGCTCCATTTTTCACCTCCATGCAATGCCCAGACATCCCGTGGAGCTCACTGCAGCTAAAGCAAAGTAATTCACAGATAGAAAGCTGCAGGATAGCTGGCTGTTAGCACCCCCGTGGACCCTAGTTTTAGAGGTAGCTGTGGTCATGTGATGTGACACGTGACCGGTACCTATCACCACACTTTTACTAGTGTTCCTTATACTGCTTGACCACTAGAAGTCACTAATGAGCACCTAGTTTCCCTGGATCCACAGCATAATTAACTCCCTCTTTGCTAGTTTTCAGTCCCTCCCTACTCTACTCCATCTATTTTCTCTGCCACTTCCACAAGGAATCTAATCCCTCTCCCCTTAGTGGCCCCATCTAAGAATTGAACCGCTGGCCATCCACACTGAAGGTGAGGACTCTAACCACAAGGCCATCCCATTGGCCACACTTTAAGATTTTCACTGATCCATGTACTCCTAACTAACATTTTCTATACTCTTGTACACCCCCTCACTCACATTCACCATTGCTCCTGCATGAGGGCTTCTACTATTGATCAGCCACTCCAACCCTTGCACTGTCCAAGTGGAGTTTTAGTCTGACCTCTACCGTTTCCCATCTCCCTGAGTTTATCATACTCGGTACTTCTCCTTCCTGTTCCCCACAGCTATAGCACACAGCTTGTACCCTGCAGTGCTCTCTCTCTGATGGCAGACCTCCTAATATGCTCTATATCTGCTGTTGACATCAGTGCCTCTATACTTGCCCTTGACCAGGAATGCCTTCTCTCCTGGACTCCTGTCCTCAGCCTTGATCCCTCTCTCACTACAATAATAGATGGGAACTTACCCCTATGGGCTCTCTTTTTTATGCATGTCTCAGGAACCTAGAATGTCATCAACTTTTTGGTTACTCCCTGCTACGACAGGACAGGACAGGTGAAAAGAAAGGTGGGGGTGTGGCACTCTACTTTAGAGAACCCCTGTCTGTCTCCACTGCATATTACTCAGATCCCACATCCCCTAGTGACTGGCTCATTGCTGAACTGACCCTAGGTTCTGTAAAAAAGTTGTGTATGGGTTGCAGCTATAACCCCCCAACAGAGGTCAGTCCTGGTCTTGATAACCTCCTGGTTGGGGTATGCAACCTCTCTCCTCCCAGGGACACAATCCTCCTTGGGCATTTTAACCTTAACTGGTTAAGCTCCCTAAACACTGGCTACTCAAACCTGCTAAAACAGCCTAACATGGCCTAAGTCATCTCTATTCCTACCAGACAGAACTCTCAGACCCAAAACTACCCTCTCCTAGACTGAGGGGGTCACAAACAGAGAAGACAAGGTCCTCCAGGCCGGTACATTGTCTGATTCCATCAGTGATCACTCCACCACTTTCATCACCTGGGCCACCAAGTCCAAACGCCCCCTCCCCAAACTCATCTCCTGCCATAATTTCAATTGCTCTGATACCTCCTTCCTTCTTGAGGACATCGGAGCAGTTGATTGGATGGCTTTGTACTCCCTCACGGATGTAACAACGGCTGTGGGCTTTTTTACTAAGACCCTCTTTCGGTTACAAGACCGCTATTTCCCCCTCACTACCCGGACAGTGAGAGGTGGCTGCGCCTGCTGGGTCTCAAAAGAACTACTATCCTTGATGAAGGTTAGAGACAAACTGTGGGCTACATTCAAACAGTTTCCCTCCTCTGCACTATGGAATGATTTCAGGCAGCTAAGAAACCAATGTAAACAAACCACCAGGGTGCTTGAAGCGTGAATTCCTCTACAAAAAGCAACAGGATAGTCTTAGGGATCCTCATCGTTTCTGGAACACCATCAACTCCCTACTTCACCTGCTATCCCAGAATGCTACAACCCATCTTAGATCACCCACTGGTTCACTGGTCCAAATGATGTTGCCCATGCAGTCAATTTAAAGCTTATCGACCTTGAGACCCACATAAGCAAATTTTCCCATCAGCATCCTGCTGATCCTCTTCCTGGCCAGTCTGATCAGCCCCCACCCTCTCTGTCTCTGGCACTCTCCATCCTTTTATTTTAGATTTATCTCTGCCAAAGACACTACTTAAAACTCTCCCTACTCATGGAAGCTCCGGCAGTGATGGTATTTTCCTTGCTTTGCTTAAAATCCTTTCTCCTGCCATCTCAAAGCCACTTTCCTACATATTCAGTCTGGTACTGACCACATCCACTATGCCAGATTCCTAAAAACTATCCAAAGTTATCATCATATTATTATCATATTATTATGATGGCCGCCAGGCTGGGCGTGTTGCCGTCACGCAAGTTTGAACTTCTGTTTATGTGTTAGTTGTTTTTTTTTTTGATATTTTAAGTTATTATTTCAGCCCATTTTTTGAATTTTGCGTACTTTTGGGTTTGTGTTGTTTCGACAGGACAAGTCGTGGGGATTGCGGTTCTGGGCTCTCAGCTTTCCGTTGTTAGGGACCTGTAGCGGCGTTTTCTGAGCTTTACAGAGAGCTGTTGGCAGGGTTAGATCCGAGAACTCTCTTTCATTTCGCCTAACCTGCGGTAGCTTTGGAGTTTCGACTGGTCCCTCTGTAAGCGGAGATCGTCGGGAGGTTTTCTTTGCTCCTGCCCTCTCCCTCCAGTTTTAGTTCCTGGACGAGTCCGAAGAGAGAGTGGGAAGCTTTCGACCTGAAGATCATTTAATCTCACTTTCTGGGACTGTTTGTTGTTCTGGACACCTCCTGGATACCATCTGGAAGGTTTGTGGAGTTCGGTTTGGTTTTGGGTCAGACGGCTTTGACTTTTCTGTCGGTCGCTTTCCGCGATTAACTTAGCCGATTTATTTCGTTGGGATTTAGGGCCTGAAGAGCCCACTACTTCTACGTCGCTCTGAATTTTGATGAGGATTGGAATGGAGTTATATAGGATGGTTTGCCTTCTCTTCCTTTTTACTTATATTTAACCTGACGATATCTGACTTGGTCTAAGTTGTAATTACCTTAGCTTTCAGAGTGCTGAAAGGCCTTGGCTGTACAAGGTTTAAATCTGGTTGTGTAACTCTGTCTGTTAATTATATTCCTGATAGGTGTCCTGACTTGGAGCTTTTGCTACCCTGCAGGGGCTTGGGGGGTATTTTTGGTCAGGGAGCTGGCTGGAGTACCCACCCCTGAGTCTTGAGGACTGCCACTTTTGCGGTACTCCTCGGGACCCTTTAGTTAGGTAGTTTTGGTCTCCTTTGGGATTACCTGTTAGGAAATTATGGGCATGAGTTAAACCGATTTATCTGACCAAAATTCTTCAGACTTTGAATTATTCTGGCGAATCTTCGGACTCCTCCTGCTTTATTCCCATTTGTTCCTGCTTGATATGGACATACTAATTTTATGGACTTTGTATTGGTTTGATTTGTTTTACTTTTGAGTTTTTTGATTACAGCTCTTGGACACGGGGGTGAGAGGTCTTTGTGTCCTTAGCTTTTTAGTTTTGTTTTTTTTTTTTCTGTGAGGCTAGAACAAATTTCTTCCTCCCCTAGTTGTGAGAGAACTTGTGTGGAGTTTTGTTCTTGGCCCTTCGCTGTTTATCCTATAAGGGCTAGGCAGTGAGAGTGCCTTGTCCCTTTCCTCTCCCGGTGGTGAGAGCAATCCGGATGGGGTGGGGGTAAACAGGTTAGGTTTAGAGTTTTTATTTTTTATTTATTTATTTTTTAAGCTTATTCTTATGTTGTTGTTTAAACTGATTTTAATCATTTGTTGTGGGTTTTGGTTTTTATTTAGTTTTAACATGTGTTGGCCTTCAGCTCCCACGGTGGTGCGCTATTCATCCTCCTCTCTTCGCGCCCTCCGCCCCTTTGTTACTCCTCCTCTACTTTTTGATATTTACCAGCGCTGTAGGGCTCTGGGGATTGTCCGTAGGAGAGGAGAGGGGGTTGTCGAACAGGGGTGGATGAATGAGCGGGTCCATCGTATCGGGGCAGTCAGGACCAGGAGGCGCCCTGGGGCGAAATGGAATCCAGATCGAGGTTCTCCTTGTCTGGTAGCCATACCCAAGGGCCCCACAGAAACTAGTGGGCAGATAGGCTTGACAACCCCTGAAGTTTGTCCAACTTGGGTGGTGTTATGCAACGCCAGATCTGTTAGGAATAAGACCGCTATTATTGCCGATCTTGTTGGTTCAGCTGATCTGGCTTGCATCACCGAGACCTGGCTGGATGAAAACTCTGGCACCACTTTAGAGGCCATGATTCCGGCTGGGTACTCGGTGATACACTTCGAGATTGGACCGCGGTGGGGTTGCAGTCTGTTTCAAGGCGGAATTGGGTCTCACCGAATGTGGCAGTCGGTGAGACTGGGTCTTTCGAGTGTACAGTCATAGCAGGTGTAGGCGTTCGAATCATCCTCATCTACCGTCCACCCGGTGATGGGAGACGCTTCTTACAGGAAGTAGTAGACTTCCTCGTCGACATGTCGTTTGAGTCACCCAGGTTGATGGTCCTGGGTGACTTCAACGCCTGGGTCGACGATGAACTCTCAAATTTGGGTAACGACTTCCTCCAATTGATGTCTTCTATGGGCCTCACACAGGTGGTTCCCACTGCAACGCACAAATCTGGACACTCTTTAGATCTAGTCTTCCTTCTAGGGATCAACGCATTCGACATGGGGGTGGAACCAGTCGCCTGGTCTGATCACCACATCGTGAGGTTCAATTTTTGCACCCCTCTGAGAAGACCAGCCCCTGTGGAGATGGCCAGGTACCGCCCATTACGGAATGTTACTCCACAGGATCTAGCGGCGGTCCTTGACCTCTCATCCTTCAGTTCGGTGAGCAGTAGTCCAGAAGCACTAGTGTCGGCCTATAATAAGGCTGTCACGACGGCACTGGATTCTATTGCTCCTGTTTTTGAGCACCCCAGATCCCTTTGTCCCTTAGCCCCATGGTTTGATGGGACCCTGAGGGAGATGCGAGACAGAGGGCTGAGTTAGAGCTGTCGCAAGCGCCGATCCCCCCTTGATGCCGACCCACTCTAGATTGATAGAACATTATGTTAACTATCAATCTGCAATCACCATAAGAAGGCAGAATTCCTGTCCAGGGAGATTGCAGTTGCTCAGAATCGACCGGCTCAGCTGTTCGAACTGTTGACAGACTGTGCAACCCAGCCTGTCTGCATGTTCGGAAAGCTTTTTCACAAGTAGAGTGCGATGAGCTCGCTCGATTCTTTTCAGCTAAAGTGGCCGACATCAGGAAGAACCTGGGTCCGGCAAGCTCTATGGGTGAAGCTTCTGATCAGCATGAGATGACAGTGCCTCATTTCTCCTGGAGTTCCTTTCGACGACCTGAGCTCGTGGACATTATGAGGATCATCCATTCTATGCGCCCCAGAAGTTGTGGTTTGGATCCTGGTCCGACTCCCCTTATTTTGGGTTGTTTGGATACCATTGGTCCGGTCTCGGCGCAAAATAGTCTGGTGCTCCTTGGAATCGGGTGAGTTTCCCTGCTCCTTGAAAGAGGCTGTGGTAACTCCTCTTGAAAAAAGCTTCCTTGGACCTGGACTCTTATTCTAGGTATCGACCTATCTCTAACCTTCCCTTTATTGTGAAGGTTATCGAGAAGATAAGTAGCGAGTCAATTGGATGACCATTTAACCATCCATAATGTCTACGAATCCTTCCAGTCAGGCTTCCGTAAAAGATATAGCACCGAGACTGCGCTGGTTCGGGTGTTAAATGATCTTCTGATGGCGAGGGATCAGAAGAGACGCTCCATTCTTGTTCTTCTTGATCTCTCTGCAGCCTTTGACACAGTGGACCACATGGTGCTGTTAGCTCGTCTGGGGCATATTTGTGGAATGTCTGGAACCGTTTTGCAATGGTTCACGTCATTCCTTACCAGGAGATCACAGAGAGTTGTATCGGGGATTTTTTCCTCTGATCCAATCTCTCTGTTGTGTGGAGTGCCCCAGGGATCCGTGCTGTCGCCCATGTTGTTTGCAGTGTACATGCTGCCCCTCGGAGGTATCATTAGATGATATGGGCTGAGGTTTCACTGCTATGCGGATGACACCCAGCTCTATCTGTCCTTTGCACCCGACCAGGATGGAGCTCTCTTGGTATTTAACAGCTGTCTGAGGGAGATCCAAGACTGGATGGATTCTAGTTGGCTAAAGTTGAACTCGGAGAAAACAGAGGTGCTGGTGGTGGATCCTGGTGGTCGGGTGGTGAGGCTGGATATCGGTGCTCCATCTGGAATTATTCTTGGTGGAGTACCTTTGCCGTCCTCAGAACAGGTGCATAGCCTTGGATTTATTCTTGACGATAAGCTGACTCTAAAAGTTCAGGTGTCTGCTGTTGTCAAGAACTTCCTTTATCATCTTAGGAACATTGCCAGGGTGAAGCATCTTGTTCCGTCTGACTCCCCTACCTACTTTGGTTCATGCCTTTGTATCCTCAGCAGACTATTGCAATGCCCTGTACTTTGGGCTTTCCGGGGTTGAAATCCGTCGCCTGCAGCTGGTGCAGAACGCTGCAGCCCGGGTTTTGACTGGGACAAGTCGTTTTTGTCACATCACTCCCGTGCTGCGCGAACTGCACTGGCTGCCTGTGCGGTGGCGGATCACCTCTAAAGTCATTTTGTTGACTTTTAAAGCCCTTCATGACCAGGGTCCAGCCTACCTGAAAGATCTCCTTGTACCTTACTGCCCTGACCGATCACTCCACTCAGCCGACATGGGGTTGTTAGAGATCCCGAGAGTGAGTTTGAAATCCTCTGGCAGCAAAGCATTTTCATTTGCTGCACCCACTCTTTGGAACTCTCTACCATTCGGCTACGGCAGTGTACTTTTCCGTAGAGCTCTTTAAAAAGAGCTGAAAACTTATTTGTGGAGCTATGGCTTTCTAGATAATTAATTATTTATTAATGCTTTGGATTTTATTATTACATATTTTATCTTGTGGTATGCTGATTTTATGTATATGTTTGTGTATGTAATGATTGAATTGTTAAATTGTTCAGCACCTTGATATGTTGAAAGGTGCTATATAAATAAAATTATTATTATTATTTTATTATTATCATCTTTAGAGCCAGAGACCCATTCTCTTCTGACAATTATCGACCAAACTCTCTGCTCCCCCATCTGAGCAAACTACTGGAAAAGGTCATTCATCAGCAACTGTCTGACCACATAATGAAATACAACCTGGTTTGCGGCCACCAACATGGTTTTCACAAATTCCATAGCACCACATCTGCTTTGGCTCAATTTACCAATCATATTTTCAGAAACATGGACCTGGGTAAGTCCACGGGGGCTGCGTTTGTAGACCTGACCAAGGCCTTTGACTTGGTCAATCACCCCCTTTTTCAAGCAACACTTCTGAGACTTGGCTGCTCCCCAGGGACCTTACAATGGTTCAGGAGCTACCTGTCTGGCAGGTCCCAGTATGTAAGTGTAGGAACTACCGCCTCTCCTGATAGGCCTGTCTCCATGGGTGTGCCCCAGGGCTGCATCCTGGGTTCGCTATTGTTTTCCATTTTCATTAACTCCCCCCCTTCTGACTGCGCACCTGTGAAGCCCTTCTAAATGCGGATGATCTCACCCTTTTCTACAGTGATATGACTCTGACCAACACATCCTCCACCCTGTACTGGAATTATGGCCTTGTCCATGACTGGTTTCTGTCTCACAGACTGCTGGTTAATGCTAAAAAAACAAAAGCAATGCTGTTCGGGTCAAAACCATACTTGGCAAATATCACAAAATCTGGCTCCTCCCTTTTTCTCTCTCGGTGTTCACGCCGGATGGACTCCCACTGGAAAATGTCTCACATTTCAAGTATTTGGGCATAATGCTTGACCCCTCCTTCTCCTGTACAGAGCATGTAAACTCGATCACTCATCAGGCAAACCAAAAACTTGGGGCCGCCTATTGGCATTAAACAATTTTTCACTAGTGAGGCCTGTCTCGTAATTTCCCAAGGTGCTCTGCTCCCGATCCTCGACTACTACACTCCAATATACTCCAGACTGTCCTCTGCCCTTTACTCGTGCCTCACCTCAGTCTACAACAATGTCTGCCACTTCATTCTTCTGACTCCACACTCCAGTCACCACTGTACTCTGTATCAGTCCCTTGGTTGACTCCCACTTTCTGGCTGACATGAATATGCACTTGGCTGCCTGGTTGACAACATCCTAAGACTTGGCAATGTGTCCCAACATACATCCCTCCTAAAACCCCATGCTCCTACCAGAAGTCTGCGTGTATCCTTGGTCCCCCCCATGGAAGTATCGAAAATCTCCTCTGCCATGGGTGGCAGAGCACTGTCGGTAACAGCTCCCTCCCTATGGAATTGCCTTACTGTTTCTCTCCGTTCTGCTGACACTCAGAGCACTTTCAAGCTCTAGCTCAAAGTTTGGCTTCAGTCTGAGACCAAATGCCACTGCCACTGAAGGCAATCCTTAACAATCAGATCTCCATCACCTTACCCAAACCTGACACCTGCCCTGCCCTCTTCCATCTATGCTCCTATACTTCCCTGCCACTTTGGTCCCTGGTTTTGCTCCTCTACTCACTCCTCCCTGCTAAGGAATGCGTATGTTAATGTTTATCAGTTGCAGATCTGCCCTGCTTCCCCACCCCTTCCCTGTCACCATTTTTGCATATTGTACAGTACTCCTTTGCTCTCTCAAACACTGGTATTTATACCCTAGTTACCCATGTAAATTGTAAAGTAATTTTCTTGCTATCTCACAGATAGTTATTCATTGTATTACATTTCTGCCATCCTTGTATTTAACTATACTGTATCTACTTAGTATTACCTGTGCCTTGCTACATCTGCATGTAATGTTGCTGTGCCACTTGTTGACCTGGGTCATGCTTGAAAACAGTCCGCAGGATCAGTGCACTTTCCTGGTAACCAAAGACTTAAATAAATAAATAAATAGACTGCACCTGTGTGGAACTACATCACCTGCAGTACTAAATATTCTTTCAGAAGGCACATTAGTAGGAGGGTTGCCTCAATACTTTACAGCTACTTTAGTGAGTGCAGGCCACACCATCTTTTTTGACATCCAGTATTTTAAGGGCTCTACCCTGAAGTGTTGCTTTTGTTCCGCCAAGTAACTAACCACCATATTCTCTGCACTAATAGTATTATTAAAGATGGAAGCTTCATCTGAGTCTATGTCTTCTAAAAGGCTGATGTGAGCCCACATATCACATCCAGATTGTAGTGGGAGCAGGGCAGAAGCAGGAAACTACAGACTTGTTAGTTTAACCTCAGTGATAGGGAAAATGATGGAATCACTTTTGAAGGCAAGAATTGTTGAGTACCTAGAGACCAGAGGGACACAGGACCTAAGGTAGCACAGATTCACAGCAGGAAGGTCATGTCAGACGAATCTAATAGATTTCTTTGACTGGGTGACCAAAGTAGTAGATCAGGGAGAGGATGTGGACATGGGCTACCTAGACTTTAGCAAGGCACTTGACACAGTCCCACACAAAACATTAATATACAAGTTAGCCAGCCTTGGAGTGGGTCTCAGGATGGTAGTCTGGGTAAAGAATTGACTGGAGAACAGGACATAGAGGGTAATAGTAAACGGAGTCCACACTGAAGAAAGGGAGGTTACTAGTGGGGTACCACAGGGTTCAGTACTAGGACCGGTTCTCTTCAATGACTTTATAAGTGACATTGCAGAGGGACTGGAAGGAAAAGTATGTCTCTTTGCAGATGACACAAAGATCTGCAACAGAGTTGATACACAAGGTGGGGTGGAAAGGATGAGAAGGGACTTGGCAAGGTTGGAAGAATGGTCAAATGTATGGTAGTTTAGATTCAATGCTAAGAAGTGCAATGTAATGCACCCGGGAAACAAAAACCCAGGGGAAGAGTACACAATGGGGGGTGAGTTACTAAAAACAACAAAAATGGAAAGGGACATGGGGGTAGTCATATCAGATGACTTAAAAGTGGGCAAGTAATGTGAGAAGGCAGTAAGGAAGGCTGGGGGGATACTGGGATGCATAGGGAGAGACATTACTAGTAGAAAACAGGAAGTTGTTATCCCTCTGTACAGACAGCTGGTGAGACCCCATCTGAAGTACTGTGTACAGTTCTGGAGATCCAATCTCCACAAAGACATAGACAGCATGGAGGCAGTCCAGAGGAGAGCAACTAAAATGATGCAAAGTCTGCACCAGAAGACATACGAAGAGAGACTTATAATCTTGAAGAAAGGAGGGAGAGGGGGGACATGATAGAAACTTTCAAGTACCTCAAGGGAATCAACAAAGTCCAAGAGGGTAGCATTTTTCAGAAAAAGAGGTGTGCAAGAACAAGGGGGGAACAATTTGAAGATAGAGGATGGATGGCTCAGAGGTAATGTGAGGAAGTATTTTTTTCACAGAGAGGGTTGTGGATGCTTGGAACGGCCTTCCTGGGGAGGTTGGGTAGTCAAAAACAGTGGTGGAATTCAAGAATGCATGGGACAGACATAAGGCAATTCTAGTGGGGGGGCAGGAGGAAGTAGGCTGTTGATTAACTAGGATCTGCAGTTTATCCATTAGGCAGGGAAATGGGCAGACTGAGTGGGCCAAGCAGTCCTTATCTGCCATCAAATTTTATGTCTCTATGTTTCTATGTAGTGGTTTCACCTACTACCTGTGCATTGCCAAATCCAGTGCCATCACTTTCATTTTCTTGAGAGTGACGCTAGTCATTACCAGTACCATGAGCAAACTGACCTTCCATGTTACCAAAAGCAGGCATAGTGTCTTTAACATACTGAACCTCCCTTACTAAGTCATTTTCAAAAGATGCTGCAACCTCCTTTGGTAAAACAGACACTTTCAAACAAGGGTCAAGAGTTGTTGCAAGAACATACTTTTTGTTTTCAAAAGCTCTGTCAAAATGCCTGTGAAGTTGCTCAATGAAAACATCTGCAACTGAAGCAACCTCTTGAGGAACATCCTTTTTTTGCTGGAATGCTTCCGTGTAGCATAACAAGATGTGAATCACGGGTATGACCTGACTAAGGGAAAACAACTCAGCACTCAAATCCTTTATTACTTGTTCAATTGGTCTTGACACATCAACAACAGCTTCTGTTATACCCCACTGCACTTGCATTATACTGCCACCAATGTCATGCTCAGTCGCCATTGCATGCCGTGCCAGATTTTGCTCTAGCAGCCGTTCCAACATATAAAATGTTGAATTTCACCTGGTCTTGACATCCTGGATCAACCGATGCTATGGGTTATTAGTTTTCTTTTGGAAATTGCTCAAGTAGCCATTTGATTTTACTGAATGATAAAAATGACCACAGATTTTTTTATGCAATGCTGAGTAAATACCACTTTATTACCACCAACGGTGTTACGCACACAAGATTTATAGTGTGTGCAAAACAGGGAACATGTTCATAACCCTCATCGCTAATTGGTTTCAACATGTTTCTAACATCATCAGTAACAAACATGCCAGGATTTAATTTGTTTGCATAGATCCAGTTATTCATCATGGCATTTGTGTTGAGCAAGATATTGGCAGCAGTATGCTCGCCCTCAAAAACCAAAACTTGCAAAAGAGCCATTTTTCGCAATGCACTAGCACAATTGGTGTCTGGATCTGATCCGGCAGCATTCTGCGCTTCAGTTTCATTTCCAGCAAACTGCACCCAGTGAGCTGTTACACACTGGTGTGCATCACAAGCACTGGTGTTTGTCCAGATGTCGGAAGTGAAGTGAACAATATTACTTTCGGCACATTAATTTTCAGAAATTTTGTTTTGGAAAAAGAATGCCTAGATTCACAGGCTTGCATTATAGCGGTTTGCTTCTGCTTGACCCCTTGGCTGTCTGAAGAACTACTATTGATACATAATTCATGGTGAAATTCTTTTAGATGATTCCGCAAACTAGTGGTGGCTAGATGGCTTGTTTGCCTACCTCAACTAATACAAGCTTTGCAATGTACACAGATAGCTGTCACGACATCTTCCGGATGCAAAGTAAAATGTTGCCATTCAGTGGATGTGACCCTGGAACAATTTGATTTGTGTGAAGAAGATGAAGAATCTTTTTTGCTGAAGATTTTTGGGTCACATTCGAAAGGATTAAAGCAGACGTTGGTGCTGCTGGTGGAATACTAACACTAGTGTCACTGTCATTTCTCTCATCTTCAAAAGGAGAAGAGAGATCTAAAAAAAATAAATCAGTTTCATTTGACCTATTTACAATATCATCATTTGACCTGCAAGTGTTAAGTAAGGTAGATGAACTACAATCTGAATTAGCTGGTGCCGCTGGTGTGGTGGTGGCGGTACTGGATCTGGCATGCCGTTTCCTAGGAGTACACTGCAGGTCACTTTTTTCTAAGATGTTGGCAGTAGTGACAGTATCACTAGATATGGCATCAGAAGTAGCAATCAAGTCATTATTTTCACCTATTGTTTTAGCACTAGCAGCAGTTGTGCTAACAACAGTAGTTGTTTTGCTGGGAATGTTTGTACTGACAAGAGGAGGGCTGCTGCTACCACTGGTATCATTATTCTTATTAGCTGTGGAATGTGCACTTGTACTGCATTTCAGAAAAAGGGAGAAAGCAAGCTTCTTTGCAGCAGATGATTGTCTGTTACTGCTGCTGCCACCATCACTACTAGTATTGGGTGTAGAACAAGTTGGTTGGCGAGCAGATGTACTAGAAGAAGTTTGTTGCTTTTTATTGAGTACATTAGGTGCCATAGAAAAAGGACTTACATTTTTGGGTTCAACAATATGACCATATCTTGTTTGCTGCACTCCAAGTGACACTTTTGCTGCTGGTGATGCACAAGGACTACTGGTGTTGTCCTCATCACTGCTGCTGCTAACTGAACCTTTATTTGTTCTTTTTGCTCATGGTAAGGTGATAAAATGGTGGTGACACTGGAAAAATACACAGAGCTACAGAGCCTAGTATTGACAAGATCTGATGTTTTTAAAGATAGCATTGGCAAGACACACAATGTAACTGACCCTCTGCAGCACTAATTTCTTTTTTTAATGGTCAGACTGGCAAGATGAACAAGGAAAGTGACACTCTGCACCAGTACAGTGCCTCAAGAAAAGAACTGTTTTTAATATGGTCACACTGAGCAAGATGCACAACGTAACTGACCCTCTGCATACTAATTTCTTTTTTTTAATGGTCACACTGGGCAAGACGTACAACGTAACTGACCCTCTGCACCACTAATTTCTTTTTTTAATGGTCCCCCCGGGCAGCTCTCCACCCTACCATCCCCTCCACCACTTCCCTGTACACCATGCCTAGGTTTAACCTGGCTAGTGCCAGCTGTTTTCAATGTTTATCTACCAGAATGCTCACTTGATACTGACTTGTGTAATAACTGTTATCAATTACATGTACCCTGTACCCAATTGTATTTGTCTGACCACTATGTGACGTGGCACCTCTGGTGAATGCCTATTGATTTTTTGCAAATCTTTGCTATGTAACCGAAATGCAATGTATGTCTTTATGTGATGAAGTACCTTTGGAAACGAGCCTCTGGCTCAAAGGTTGTAAACTGATTCTTAAATAAATAAATAAGATGAACCAACAAAACTGACACTCTGCACCACTACGGTGCCTCAAACAAAGAAAGTTTTTTTTTGTATGGTCACACTGGGCAAGACGCACAATGTGACTGACACTCTGCGCCACTACAGTGCAAATGATTTTGTCACACCGGACAAGACACACCGGCCAACTGACTCTGCCTGTACCACTATTTTTTTAAATGGTCAGACTGAGCAAGATGAACAACCCTTTGTCTGCACCTCTTTTCTTTCTTTAGTTCTTCAAGTTCTCACTACAGTAATTGCTCCTAAGTTCCTCTGCCCTCCCAGGGCAGGCACAACCTATAGCTACACCCTCCCCACCCTCACTTGACTTCAGTAAAATGTTTTATTTTTTAACTTTCTGACCGTATGTGTGTGTGTGTGTGTGTGTGTGTGTGTGTGTGTGTATATATATATTTATACCATGGGGGTGAGACCAATTCCAGTGAAATAAATCCTGATGACATCAGCAGAGTTAAAATAAATACCATTTATACCTACTCTGCTGACATCACTCATCTGCATCTGAAAACACTAAGACACACCCCTGTAATTTGCTGAGATCTAAAACAGGCCCTACACTGAAATTAACACAATTTAGATAATGACAGTCAGCTGCAGCACTCCTTCTAAATGTAACATTCTCCAAATCTCTTGTGCTGTATTTCAAAACCCAAGTTTAGTACATCACTGAATCAAACAGATGATGCCTGAAATGTTTAAATAAATCTTAAACAGCCAAACATGAAGACAGAAACCTGCTAAAAGAAATCATTACCATCTTCCTCATTGTCACAGAATAGAACCTCCCTCAGGCAACCAATTACCAAAACACAGCACACCTAATCAAGCCCCCCCCACACACGCACCAGCCAACAACAGCTCACTACAACAACCCATTCATAAAAGTTCACACACACACACCATTGGGAGCAAGTTTATACCAGTTTCGTCAAGGTTAAGAATCAGTTCTTTTGGTACTAGTTCTTGCATTGCTGCTGTTGAAATTCACTTCAGAAATTGTGACTTTAAGTCTGGGAAGTCAATAGGTTTTTTTTTCCCGCTGCTTTCATGCCCTTTCTTTTACTGAACCCCATGTGGTTCAGGAATAACCAGAACCACTGCCTAGAAAATGAAAGGGTGCCACCATTTTCAATGAGCATATGTAGGTGTGCAGTTTTTACAATGCCAGTCACTATTGCAGCCAAAACACAACCATTAACTACAGCACCCTCTGCTCGGAGAGACAATGATCACTCTCAATTCTTTTTCCATGTCCTCCATAAGGAGTGGTGGGAGACCTCAGGGTTTAATGGGCAGACTTTTCTCTAAGTTCTGGAGGTCAGGGTTTCTTTTAGCTTCTAACAGTACTTTCATTAATTTTGGATTTATACTTTGTGTCATTAATTCATACTGCATTATTACCCCATGCTGGACTGCGTATTGGCCAATCTCAAACCTGACCTCAGGGGAATGCACACAATGGACCACTTTCCTTTTCTTTGAAGGGGGAGATGCATTCACAAGCTCCTCCGTTACATTCTCTGCTATGAGCCTTGAGACACCAGCAGTAACACTCAGCAACTTAGCTTCAATGTCATCTGTACGCAGTGCTAAGTAGTCACGCTTTGTTGATTTTTTGCCCGGAGTATGTAACCACTTGAAGAGAGACATGCTTGAAGAACTGTTCAGTAATCCAAATGAACAGCTAAGAAACAGAGCTATGCCTGACCACTTTATATGTGTATGACACCTATCAGGTGATAGCTAGCTGTCAGCCAGTAGTGGAGCGCAATGCTAATTTGTCACACTGCCGACAGTGAAAGTCAGACTGCGATATAAACTTGACACAATATTAAATAGTTCTACAGTATTCAAATCTAGAATACCCAGATTGCACAGTACTTCTGTCTGTAGAAATGCAGGCCCCTGCAGAGTCGGCAGTTCTGTAGACACAGATATACTTGCACAGTGTGAGACATACACACCTGCTTCTTTCTGCAGAAGTGTAGGCCCCTGTGGAATCTGCAATTCTATTGACACAGATACATTTGCATAGTGTAAGACATACACACCCACTTCTAGTGCTTCTGCAGCCACATATACAAATCCAGGATACCCAGATTAGAACAGTACTTCTGTTTGCAGAAGTACAGCATCTGGTGGAGCTTACAATTCTGTTGACACAGATACCATTGTACAGTGTAAGACATTCACACCCACTGCTGGTTGCAGAAGCACAGGCTCCTGCAGAGTCTGCACTTCTGCTGCCATAATTACAATACTCAAATTACAACTGTACCTGTGCTTCTGCAGACATGTACAGGTACAGTTGTAATTTGAGTATTGTACCTATGGCAGCAGAAGTGCAGGCTGTGCAGGTGCCTGTGCTTCTGCAGTTGCACAGAAAAGTAAATTAACACACTTCTGTCTTCTGTGTTGGGTATCACATATTTGTATCTGTGGGTCCTGTGTTTCTGCAGCCAGAAGTGGGTGTGTATGTGCTGAAGTGTACGTGTATATTCGTGGACATAGAAGCACTGGAGTACCATGATGATGGATCTCTTTTGTGTCATCTCAAAATAGTTGTATGTTGTTTTACCAGATGATAGCTGTCTGTGGTTGCTTGTGTGGTCTTGTTCTTTTCTGCTCGGGGTGGTGGGAGTCAGGGTTGGAAACCCTAACATTACATTTCTGTATTTTTGTGGCATTAGGCTGAACCTGAAATGGTGCATTATTACAGTTTTTTTTTTCAGTGAGTTTCCTTTCTTTTTGAGAAAGTCAATAAACCAAAATTACAACATTACTTCCAGCTGCAGAAGCACTTGTCCCTTCAGTGCTTCTGTAGCCACCAATACACATTCACAGTGCAGGAAATACACAGCCACATGTGACTCGGGCCTGCACTTCTGCAATCACAGCTAGAAACAGTACTTCTGTCTGCAGAAGCACTGGTACAGTTAGAGATACACATTGACATTGCAAGACATACACAGTCACTTGTGGCTGCAGATGCACAGGCCCGGTTGGCCCTGCACTTCTTAAGACACAGACAGAAATTCATGATTCACAAAGCACCCCCATATACTCTCAATTGCCCATCCCATGATGGATACATCTTCTATACTCATGTAAAAGCCTGAGCTAACTTCAGACCCCGTATTTCCACAGAGAAAGGACCCTGGACCATGCCTTCAAAGCAGATGCTCTCTGCTGTTGGTTCAGTGCATATCCCCCCAAAAAACACATAATTTCATCTTCAGCATTGCTGTAAATGCTCCACCTGTGGGTTTCCCCAACACACACCACTTTTTGTTTGCCAAAGGTACTTTACTGCTCCAAGGTACAAGCTTACCTAACTATTTTGCCACTTCCCAATTTATAGCAACAAATGGGATTACAAGTTCTGTACAGTAATAGCCAGAGACAGTCCAGAAGCAATACTATAAAGCTGTCCAGTATTTACATATTTACTGTAGGACAGATCAGATGAGGATCAAAGGAAGGAGGTTTGTGCCATGATTGAGTGTCAGGACAATCACTATGGTGGACACTTTCAGGCATGGCACCATCAGTATTTGAAACTATAAGTCCCAGGCCACTCACAGCAGGCTGTGATGAGTGTTAAATAGCTCTCTAGTATGGTGCTGTAAGTCCTAGCTCTTGTTGGTTCATCAATGACTGCTTAGATACATGTCATAATCTCGATCGGCCTTAATACCTCCAGACCAAGTGTGGCTAGTCAGAACTAGACAAGACAGGGAAGGCAGTGGGTTCCTCAGAGAGGTCCCAAATGGTCAGTCACACACCAGCTCCACAAGTTCATTAAAACAAACAATAACCTGTATGGAATTAGCACCTACAGCTTCACTACAGCCATCAGTGTTTACAAACAAAAAATATCCTGAAAAATAAACTGCAAACTCTTTAATTATATCTAAAAAGTGCATGCCCTTGGCTCTCAGATAACCAGCCAGTGCAATGACTCAGGAAACAGGTTACTTAAGCAATAATCCATGACAGGGTGTGGGTTATGCAGGGATTTACTTATGCTTGGTGAAGTTTGGTCATGAGGCTGCAGGTTGAGTGGCCAAATCCACACCAGGCGTGAGTAAATCCCAGCATAACCCTCACCCTGGAGCGGATTATTGCAATTATACATATGCCATTAGTGATTTTTGTAAGAAAAAAGTCAGAGATTGTTAGGGTTTGTGTTTATTTTTTATCCTGTTTAAGTTAACATATTCTTCCACAATGTAAAATAGTTTCTGATGTGGTACAACAATTGATAACATAACAAACATAACTAATACGTTTGGTACTGTCATTTCAAATTTATATTGGCAACTTGTTTTTTTCAACTGTAAATGTAACTGTCATACAACTGTAACTGTAACTGTTGTGGAGGTTTAACTTTGTTTTTTATTTGGTCCTGCACAATTATAACAAGTCACCACTATTGCTTTGTGCTGCTGGATAATAACTAATGCCAAATAGCATAAAAAAACACCACAGCTATTTTTTGATGTTCTGTGGTTTATGAACTTTGGAAAGAAAGGCACTCTGGGTGGAGTTATGATTGGCTGGCGAGATCTCGTGGGGGAGCAATATCTCAATGCTGTGCTGGGTTTTGCAGCCATTTGTGGGTCATTGTGCGTGCTGGATGTTTCTTCGGGCTCCATCTCAAAACACTGGATTGCTGCCTTTAGCTTTGTTTTCTTCATGCATTTCTTGCATTTCGGACATTTCTGAGTGAAGAAGGTAATCTGCTGGACTGGACTGCAGAGCCTGGTCATTTTGAGGCTGTGCATGCTGGATTTGGTTATCCTGCTTGGCAGTTGATGTGGAATTTATTTTTGGCTGTGCAGCAAGGCTTTCAGGCAGAGCTGAACTTTGGTGAAGAATTACAGTGCTTTCTGTGATTTTTCTTTTGGTTACTTGGGGGTGTTTTGTTAAGGTGCAGGAGTTTGAAGTCATCCCTTGCTGAGTGGAGGAGAAGCTGCATGGCCCAGGTTGCAGGGCTGGTTTTGGGGCCAGTATTGAACTCCATTGTTGTCATTCTCCAGATTTGGACACTAGTATGACTGCAGAGGACCTTCATTATTATATCCCATCACAGACATCATTTCTCATGATTCCAGCTCTGCAGAGATTAATAAAGTAAATGCAGCAGCTCTCAGGGAGTGATTTGTATAGATTTGTGAGAGACCTGCTGCTCTGCAGATGTAGGGCAACATTGAGTTTAGATGGTTTAGTCCCATGGGCTCACATGTGTACCAGAATTTCATTTTTTCAAGAGCTTCTTGAGACTGGTGCTTAAGGTGGCAAAAAAGGGCAGGAACTTCAGGTGGAAGTTTGATCACATATGTCGTGTAACTTGGGATGGGGCAAAGCGGGTTTCCAGGCTGTTCGAAAAGGAAACCCCATGTGTTTTCTTTTTTTGGAGTGGCAATTTTTTTCTGATTTTTTTTGTTTCCTCATTGAATGTTTTTGTTAAATATTTTAGCCTGATTGATGTTTCTTTTATTTCAAACGAGTCTGTTTTGAAGGAACGCACTCCTTCGTTACGTCATCTAGCCATCTGAAGTTGCAGGTCCAGCCATACTTTCTTTACTAGACAGGGGGCAGTATTAGGGGGAAAGGCATGGTGAATTATGTAGAAATTGCAGCTCTTCTGTGGTTAATGGGGGGCGGTGGATGCTTTGTCTTATCCCTCTCAGCACTTTCTTTTCACTACACCTTTGAAAACATTATTTGCTGTAGTGAGTTCAGGGTTATTCATGAGGTTAATGCATCTTCTCAGAGGGGGATCATTTAGATGTCGATTCAAGACTGACCTCAGGCTTATGTAGCTACTAAGCCCATATTCCCTGCCTTCATTATTTCTAACTGTGCTGTAATATCCGTGAAGTATCTCATTGAGGTCTGGCAGTAGTATTTGTTTGCAATCCACTGTCACTTGCTTATCTGAATACCAGTTTTTCACCCCTGGAGATGTGACATGCAATGACACCATGGTGCACATTATGTGCTCCTGCCTGACATGCACCAGTGTCTGCCATGTCCCCCAACTGTCTTGGCACTGAGCTGCCTTTCCCCCATCTTCCACCAGAGTCCAGATAAACTGCAGGCTCAGTCCAATTATCCCCCTGGAGGAGGCCCTCTGACAGCCAGGATTCACTCTCAAACCCAGGCTGCCGACATCACAAGTCGTAGCGCTACTGCTGCACTGGTGGGCTGGCACCACACATGATGTTTAAAAGCAAGGATCTATTCTGTCCGCTCCTATTCTGTCACTTGTCTATCTCTTGCCTGTCCAGGAGTGATTACCAGAAGAATAACAGTTAAACTAGAAGCAGAAACAAAAGTTTTAAACTGAAACTGTACAGCTGGTACCAGTGATGAAAGAAGAACAGGTAGGGACAGAACCTAAAAGCATGTCTGCCTTCTTCAAATGATGGGCTATACAACAAAGGGAGACTGAGAAACAGACAAAAAGAGATACAGCATCTAGAAGCGCAGAAAAGAGAATAGAAGAGAAGAGAAGAGAAGGGAAGAGAAGAAAAGAGATGCAGCATCTAGAGAAACAGAGAAGGGATGCAGTTACAGCAGCAATGATGGCTGGATGCCTTGAAAGCTATCAAAGCTGCAGGATCTGGTACAGGTCCAGCAGATCAACAAAATACAAACAGCTTAAAAGAAATGAAACTTACAAAGCAGTGTCCCTCAGATGATATTGAACCATACTCGACAACTTATGACAGGGTTGCTGGAGCCTACCAATAGCCAAAACAGCAATGGGCAATCAAGCTGGTACCTTATCGTACAGGTAAAGCCCAACTTACCTACAGCAATATGGACATTGCACAGTCAGAAAAGTATGACCCTGTGAAAAGAGAAATACTTAAAAGGATATGACACCTCAGGAGAGACCTACAGGCAGAGATTCTGGTCCCTGAAGTACAACTCAGTCATCAATCCTCGAGATGTCTTCATCTGACTCAGAGAACTCCTCATTAAATGGCTCCAACCAGAGGATGAAACAGTCCCACAGATCGACATATTTGCAGTGGAACAATTTATCAGCATCCTTCCTACAGACATACAGCTTTGGGTAAGAAAACACTGACCAGAAAATCAGGAAAAGGCAGTTTCTTTGGGTGAGGACTATCAGATGGCCAGACAGACACTGCAGCAGTGATGTAACAGCAAGGACCAGCAACACCCTCTTTTTCTTGATTAAACTCCAGGTCAGATAAGAATTCTGATGGGGTAACAAATCTACACCTAAAAACTTTATTTGTTGTAACTGTACTAAGCCAGGCCATATTGTAAGACGCTGCCATAAAAATATGGGGGGTAACACTGAAGCAAATTTGGCCTTGGCAAATTGGGAAACGTGTTTAACAGATGTCAAACTGGGGGATAAGACTGTGAAGGGACTTATAGATTTGGGAAGCAGAAAGACCCTGGTGCATGCTAAAGTTCTGAGAAAGACTGTGCAAAAGGACCAGGTACTGGGGTCATCTACATCCATGGGGACACTCAATACTCCCCTTACCCAAGTGACTCTGAACATTAATGGGATATCGCACCAAATGAAAGTGGGGGTAGTACCTAAGTTACCTGTACCTGTGATTACTAGACATGACTTTCCAGGATTTGAACAGTTAATCACAGAGAGAACTAAGTCCTGCTGTGTCAGCAGCTGTGATAACAAGAGCAGAGGCAATGGAAATCTCAGATGTTGAGGACTCTTTTTCTTTTGATGACTTTGATTTGGATTTGTTTGAGCCCAGTTCCAAGGTTTGGAAGTCTGGGAAAGAAAGAAGACCCCTGAAAAAAACAATGTCAACAAAAAACTGATGGACATAAGGGCTTGATATATGAAAATGCTGAACCTCAACTGATAACTGACTGTGAGTTTGTTTTTGAGCAAACTGACAATGTTTCTCTCCAAACTTATTTTAAGTAGCTGGGAGTGAAGCAAAAAACAAGGTGAACAAGTGTAACCAATGTTCAAAAATGTACTGGGCTACTGTACAGAGTTTGGGTTAATCCTCAGATGCAGGAACAGACTGAACAATTGGTCATACCAAAGATGCATAGAACTTAGTTGTTACAGAAGTATGATAGTGCTGTGGCTGGTCACTCTGGGAGGGACCACACCCTTGCAAGACTGTTGTACAGATTTTATTAGCCTGGGATCCATGAGACTGTCACTACCTATTGCAGTTCTTGTGCTGAATGTCAGAAAGTAGCCCCAGTAACTAAAATAGAATAGGTGCCCCTGATGCCCCATACACTTGATAGATGTGCATTTTGAGAGAATTTCAATGGATGTGGTTGACCCCTTAGACAAAAGTAAAAAGGGTAACCAATTCATGTTGGTAGTATGTGACTATGCTATTAGATACCCAGAGCAATTCTGATGCATACTGTCATAGCCCCAAATGTGGCAGCAGAGCTTGCCAAAATTTTCAGCAGGATGGGCATGCCTAAAGAGATTATTACTGATCAGGGTAGTCATTTTTGGTGTTGCTTTACTGAAGGAGGTGTATGACTAGTAGGTATCACTACCATAAGAACTTCCCTTTATCAACATCAGACAGATAGCCTTGTTGAGTGTTTTAATCCATCCCTAAAATGTACCTTAAAAAGGCTTGTGAAAAAAGAAGGGAAAGATCGGGACCAATATTTATCTTACCTGCTTTTTGCCTACAGAGAAGTGCTACAAGCATCAACAGGTTTTTCACCCTGTGAACTGCTGTATGGTTGAAAACCTAGAGGGCAACTAGATGTAATAAAAGAAATATGGGAAGATAACCCCACTCAGAAAGAATCTATTACATCTTATATGTGTGTACTAAGAAAGACATTGGCAAAATACGTTGAAATTGCCTACTGTAGCCATGATGAGGCCCCAAAACAGCAGAGGTGTATTATGACCATGGGGTAAAAGAAAATGCTTTTGAGCCAGGTAAACAGGTCTTGTTACTGTTACCCATTACAGAAAATAAACTATTAATGATGTGGCAAAGGCCTTATGAAATGGCTAGATGTACTGGAACAGTTAGCTATCAGATTGAGACCCCGATAGGAAAAATCTTACCATGATATACCATGCTAACCTCCTGGAGAAATGGGTTGAAAAAACAGCAAAGGTTGCTTTGTTAGTATTACCAGAAACTGTTTAAGATGATATTGATATAGTTTATGACAGACTGCAACAAATTTTAACTTCTGATGCCATAAAGGTGAATGTTTCCTTACCCACAGAACAAACTGCAGAAATTTGTAACTTGGTAAAGACATTGAGAAGTACTTTTACTACACTGCCAGGCTGAGCAAAATGGGTTGAGCATGTTATAGTGACAGAGAATACTTGCTCTATGTGAAAAAGTCATACAGATTATCAGAGCAGTTAAGAACAGACATGATTAAGGAAATACAAAAAATAAAAGAGATGAGCATCATTAAAGATTTGAGAAGTATTTGGTCATCATCAATGGTGACTGTAAGTAAACAATCGCTGGTCAGACCCGATACGGCTGTGGACAGCTATTAGAAGTGGTAAGAGCGTTGAAAAGAATATGTGGTGCTCTCGCCACACTGGAGTCATCTGTAACTAATACTGCATTGATTGCAGTACTGCACATGCGTAATACTCATGCATGCACAGTTTGTCCCAGAGTCAGCCATGCACAACATGGTGGCACTGACATGAGTGTGTATGCATGATACTGGCATATGCACAGTTTAAGTCAGCACAATGGTGACCATCACTTCTGCAACTGTGGAAAGGAAAAGTAGTGCACTGGGAAAAGGGGTGTTTATGAGGCCCATGGAGGGGAAGGGCTGCATAAACAGAATCACTGAAAACTATACCAGAGCACTGTGGCAGCACACCAGACAGCATTCCGGCCACGTGCTTCCAAAGTGCTCTTATACAAATCTGATGATGGCATAATGTCTGCAGAGCTTGGCCCATGCAGCCATGAAAGTCAGACTCAGGAGGAGACTATGAACAAACTAGAGATCTGGTCTGGGACTTTCTTATCATCACAGTTACTTTCTCATTCTTTTCTAAGCAGTACTTTTTGGTAAATGTGCACCTCCACCCTGCATGCAGGAATAGGTGTGAGGGGTGTGCCTCAGGGTTGTGAACCCTAATGCTCACCCCATTTAAATAGTTAATTACCTAACATGGCTAAGTAATAAAAGAATGGGGTGAGCATTAGGGTTTGCAACCCCAAGGCACACCCCTCACACCTATTCCTGCATGCAGGGTGAAGGTGGGGCCTTAGGGTTGGAAACTGAGAGTGGGGTGGGGTGTTCGGGTTGGAAGCCAAGGGTGGGGTTGGGGTCTTAGGCTTGGGAACCCTAAGATGTAATTTCCCTACTTTTTAGGCTTCAGTCCTAATGGTGCATTAATGAAGTTATTGGCAGTGAATATAAATTTATTACCTGGCAACATAGTAATACAATATCATGCAAAGCAAGATTATGTAGTGAATCAAACCATCACTGCTTCTGTCCAGTATCTATTGTCTTACTATGTTGCCACTGTATAACTTGCCAGATTGTATTTTAGAAACATTTTTGAGCACCCACCAGAAAGCCACAAACCACAATGATGGTAAAGTTATTCCATCAGTTTTATTCTCATAAAAGCAGCATAACACACTGTGCAGGAATGGTTAAAAAAAATGGTACATCAACAAATGCTTACGTTTCGCAAGGAAACCCTTGCTTCATCAGAGCTAAAGTGCACAAATCAAACATACCCTTATATACAATCCCTCTTAATAATCCTATTAACATTCTCAATTTTTTTTTTACATTTTTTAACATAGACAAGTGAAAACATAGTAATAGCGAAACAGCTTTATACCAGGCACAATCATTAGCTAATTGCAGTACACACTTAAAAAGTAATACATCAGAAGAGGCAAGTGAATCAATTAGGCCATTTCCACAAGATTATAATTTATGTTACACACAATAAATTACTTTCAAATTAATATAAATATAAAAAAATCTAAAATAGAGGAAATTCTTTTAAGCAATCACAACACATTTTAAAGGGATAGGTACTTGGTTCCTATAAATCATGTACAAGGTAAAAACTGTTTTTTTAATGCTTGTAAAAACATTTGTGCAATATTATAATTATGTTACACCAATATCTACTCACATTTATATAATTTCAATATCAAAAACCACTTATTGGTGCAACTATAACTACACATCTTGTAAAATGGCCACAGCAGTTTATGTACAAACATTAAAACTATGCTACTGTATTTTATTAATCCATTGCATAGATTTTATTCTCCACAAAATTGTATTTTGAAGCTTTCAGTTACTTTTCAGGACTGGTTTTGTGCTTTATGGGTCATACAAACAGCACCTGAGATTTGAGGTTCCACTCCCACTAGGGCATACTGTGAATGTGGTCTCCATTTTTCTATTGTTCAGGGTTCCTTCTTTGCAATACAACTGCTTGACCCTGTCAACATTTTCAGCTTTTTTAACAAATATGTGGATGAGATAGTACACATCTTATTTGAAGATTTTCTTTAGGTTTCTGCACTGTTTTGCAGGCTGCACATGTTTAAACAGTGTGAGTCTAAATATTCACAAATAATATTGACAAATTAACACACAGAGTTATGTGTTTTACATATTTCTCATTAATATGCTTTAGGTGCATGTACATACACACACACACACACACACACGCACACACACACACACACATGTTCTTTGGCTTCAGTGAGATTTAGAACATCTGAGGAGTCGGTTCATAGCATTTTATTCTGTGACCTTTGATATGCTAGTCTCAGGGATGTTTGCTGATCTCTGGTTGTGTTTCTTGACCAATGGCTAATCTGTCACACTCATGGTTTAAATGTTTTTTCTCCTTCTTAAAGCAGCTCATTTATTTGGCAACAATTATCATCATATAGTTTTTTTTAACAAAACCAAAAAAAATCAAAAAGGTGTTCTGACATCCAGCCAAAATCTAAGAAGCTAAAATTGCTAAGAAGCTCTGATCATTACAGCCTGGTGCACTCTGGATGATCTGACATCCCATTTACTTTTGGCTGTAGGGTTTTTACTTAGCTCCTGAAAAAACTAGAATTAATTTATTTGATTGAGCTCTTGACAGATGTTTAGTCTGCAGCCCTGCAAGGGAGTATTTCATGCAACTGGTGTAGTGATTTGCAGGGGTGGAAGGATACGCTGAAAACTCCAAAAATGTGTGCTTCGGTATCCCATTTTTTCAGCTACAGCAAGATGGCTGCAGGCTCCACCCACAGCCATAAAAAGAAGAGGATATATGAATCTGCCTTGATTTTAGGAAATGTATTCAAGTGTCTGCATTTGACAGCTATCCTATGCCCAGGATAGATGATTTAGTGGACAGATTGGGAAATGCCAAGTATATTAGTACCCTCAATCACATCAAGGCTTACTGGAAAATTCCCAGAGCTAAAGAATCCAGAGACAAAACTGCCTTTTTCCACTCCAGTTGGATTCTATCAGTTCACCACCATGCTATTTGGTTTATGTGGTGTACCCTCATTCCAGTAGTACATGGATGTAATTCTAGTCCCTCACATTGGTTATTGTCCTGCTTGCCTAGATAATTTCATGGTGTACAGTCCACACTAGAACAGCCACCTGGAACACCTACGAGCAGTAATCCAATCTATCAAAAATGCAGGTCTGACCATTAATCCTACCAAGTGCACATCTGGAATGCAGGAAACCAGTTATTTGGGTTATATTTTGGGAAATGGAGAAGTAAAGCCAGAAATTTACAAGATAGAAGCTGCAGCTAACAGTCCTGTCACTAAAATAAAGAAATGTATTAGGTCATTTTTAGGTCTGGCTGGTTACTACTGGAGATCTAGTCCTAGCTCTGCCTAGTTAGCTAATCCCCTCACTGAATTCATGAAAAAAACAGTACCTAAATCATATGAAATGGTCCCCAGAGTGTGATAAAGCTTTTTGGGCAATCAAGGCTGCATTATGTTTAGCCCCTGTTTTAAGAAGTCCAGACTTTGAGACACAGTTTATGTCACATACAGTTGCATCAGAGGTAGGTCTAGGGGCAGTCCTGAGTCACAATGCAGGTGAGAAGAAACAACTCATTCTGTATATCAGTAGGAAATTGTACAATAGACAGAAAAAGTACTCCACTACTGAAAAGAATATCTTGCTGTGAAATGGGCAATGGAAACCCTTAAGTTTTATCTATTATGAGCTGCCTTTGTACTTATAACAGATCACAGTCCTCTCTGTTGGCTTAATCAAGTGAAGGATAAAAATCCCAGAATCACAATGTGGTACCTGGGATATAGCCATTTAAATTCAAAGTGATAAACAAATCCAGAAATGAGCATGTCAGTGCTGACTTTGTCAAGATATGGTTCAGGAATTGAGAATTCAGAAGGTTAAAAAATAATGTGTGTGCTTAATGGAAATGTTTGCAGTAAAAGATGCTATAAAAAGGGATACTGCGTATGTAAATGACTGTAAATATTACAAGGTAGTGTTAACAGAATAATAAAAGATGGTTTTTGGAAACCTGTTAAAAAACAAAACAAAACAGTTTCTGTCTTAAAGAGGGGGTTATGTAACAGGGTTGGGTAAGACCCTATCCCATTTGTTATGGAGAATGAGTTAAGAGCAAAGATCCATTTTGTCCTCTGCTATTCTGTCACTTGACTATCTCTTGCCTGCTTCATTGCACAAATTTTTCTTGTGGTACTTAGGAATTGGCCACTTCCAAAGATCCTACATTTCCCCCTGTTTTCTTTCTTTCACTTGCTGTTTCTATTCTTTCTTTCTTCCCTTGCTTCTCTGTGGTTAAGAATGCATATAAATCATAGAAACATAGAAACGCAGAAGTTGACAGCAGATAAGGACCATGTGGTCCATCCAGTCTGCCCATTTTGCCTATCAGTTTCAAAAACCAAGGCCCCTAGTTGATCCATGGTTTATCCTTTTTTCCTATCGCTAGGGTCCCTTTTTGTCTATCCAATGCATTTCTGAAGTCCTTAACAATTTTTGTCCCCACAACCTCCTTCAGGAGGCTTTTCCAAGAGTCCACTACTCTTTCTGTAAAAAGTACTTTGTCACAATACCCCTGAGCTTACCTCCCTCCAGCTTCATCTCATGCCCCTTGTTCTTGTACAACTTTTTTTCTGAAAGATGTTGCCTTCTGGTACCTTGTGTATCCCCTGATATACTTGAATGTCTCAGTCTTATCCCCCTCTCTCTCTCCTCTTCTCCAGGGAGTACATATTGCATACCCTCAGCCTCTCCTTGTAGGACTTTTCATACAGACCCTGCACCATCTTGACTGCCCTCCTCTGGACTGCCTCCAGTTTTTCTATGTCCTTCCAGAGATTGGTCTCCAGAACTGGATACAGTACTCCAGCTGAGGTCTTACCAGTGATCTGTATAGTGGCATGACCAACTCCTTTTTTTCTGATGGTGATATCTCTCCCTATGCACCCTAGCATTCCACAGGCTCTCCCCTAAACCTTCTTACATGGTTACCTTTAGGTCATCAGATATGTTTACCTCCAGGTAATGTTCCTACTTGGTGGCTGTCAGTGCCTCCCTCCCATCCTGTACTCCTCTCTTGGAGTTCTGTGCCCAAAGTGCATGATTTTGTACTTTTTGCATTGAATCTAAGTTGCCACACTGTTGACCACTCCACCAGAGTGCCTAGGTTCTTTCTCATTTTATCCATCCCCTCTGGAGTGTCTACCCTGTTGCAGCTCTTTATGTCATCTGCAAATAGGAATAACTTCCCTTCCAGCCCCTTAGCAATGTCACTTATGAAGACATTGAAGAGAACTGGCCTCAGTACCGACCTCTGTGGCACCTCACAGGTCACCCCCTTCCTGATTGAACACCATTTACCATCACCCTCTGGGTCCTGCCACCCAACCAATTTCTGACCCAGTTTACCACCTTGGAGCCCACCCCTGGGCTGTCTAGCTTATGCACCAGCCTTCTTTGTAGGATGATGTCAAAAGCCTTGCTAAAATCCAAGTAGGCCACATCCACAGCCCCTCCCTGATCTACCTCCCTGGTGACCCAGTCAAAGAAATAGATTTGTTTGACAAAACCTTCATGTTGTAAATCCATGATATCTTGGATCTTGTGTTCCAGTTGATTCAAGGAATATGATAATCCTCTCTTTAAAAAGTGACTCCATTAATTTTCCTACCACTGAGGTCAGGCTGGCTGCTTGCCTCTTCTCTGCTTCCACCATTCATGAAAGTGGGATCTCTTGGTCTCCAAATGTATGTAATTATATTATTGAAATGTTTGTAGAAAGCTATTCGGGTTTCTTTTAAAAATGGCAATCTGTAATACAAGGGTTTAACCTTGAGCTGTATTTTGACCTTCACAAGACTGTTTGCAGAATTGCTAACAGGAAACCCGCCCTGGGACAGGATGTCTTAATTCATTCCACCTGCTAAGAAGACTAATGTGCTCTTCATGCTGTTCACAGGAAAGAAACTGACAAAGTCTTAATACATTTTGTGGAATAAAGATGGTGCAATTTTCAAGAATAGACTGCAGAATTTAATTGCCAGGGAAAAACAACTTATAAAAAGAGAGCAATGTTTTGTTTAGAGATAGAGCTGAAGATTTTAAAGAGACTCACAGATGAAGGATTTCTGTTTGAACTGCCTGTGTCAATAGCTATCCTGCACAACTGTATTTTTTTATTTTGTTTTTGATAATAATAAAATGCTACTTGTGAAATGCATAACTTCTCCTGGTTTGCCTATGCTTTCTGACCTACAGTATGTCTCAACAACACTACTCATGTAATATCCATATCCCTCTGCTATTTTACTTGTTTCATCCATTTTTACCTACTCAGCTGTATACCTTACAACTCAATGTACTCTGTAATCAGAATTTTATGTTTCATTGGTTCTGTACAAATGTCTTGCCCTACACTGGCAGCAAGCTCCTTTAGTTCTTGACTTGGCTACCCACAACCAATGTACATGTACCCTTTTTACATTGTTTGTTGTCTCTCCCTGACATTCATTAATTGTACTGTGATTTTATTGTATATTTTCATGCACTTATTGTTGTCACTTTGCTATTGTTGTGTCATTCTCAGCTGTATCCCCTTTCACAGGTCTGATCTGGAAATGAACTCCAGCATGGTGTGTCTATCCTGGTCACCAAATTTTAAATAAATAAATGGATACACAAATAAACAAATAAATAAATAAATGCTGCATAGCATGACCATTCAAACCCTGAGGAACAGCATACCACAGATTCACCAAGACTTCTGGGACTTTTCTTCCTAACTTTGCATTTCTCACTTTTATGTTTTATATCTTAAAGAGCTAATGACGCCTCAAAGAAAACGTTAAACAACGTAATAATTAGGTACAATTCTGCTTACATTCTATTTATATTTTACATATTTCTCCTCTCAGTAATCTATTACTAAAGAAATGTGTACAAATATATGATTGTTGTCCCTTACAGTAAATTTTGAGTTCATCTACCTCTATAGCTTACTCCCTACCTTAAGTCATAATCCTGTATTGTGACATTGCAATCTGTTGCCATGGGAGTAACTGTAATGTCACAAGCAGTGCTCTGTGACTTCAGATAGGGAGAAAGCAGCGGGAACAGATGAATTCTTCAGGAGCAAGGATCCTGTTTTCATGAAAATGACCTCACTCCTAAATAATGGGGAGGAGAAATACCGAACTAATGGGAAATACAAGCTGGACAGTGCCTAAATATTATGTTTTGTTAAAGTTCTCCTGAATGCATCACCAGTTCTTTAAAGAGACCAATATAGTTCCATCATCAGCTCTTTAAAGAGACCAATATAGTTCTCAGAAAGGGTCAGGGAAGCTGTGAGAGGCAGGTTAAAAGGCCTTCATCAAGTACAAGGAAATGCAGGGGAAGGAGAATGGGGGAGACTACCAACTGAGAACTAAGGAAGCAAGAAGACAGTGAGGGAGGCAAAAGCAGACACTGAGATGCATACTGCAGAGTGGGCAAAGGTGGGGAAAGCAGATTTTCAGGTATGATAGGGAAAAAAGAAAGAAAGGAGGGGGAGTTGTTAGGCTATCTGAGGGAGGTAGGGTAACAGAGTAGGACATGCAAAAGGCAGTCATTCTTAATGATTGCTTTTGCTCTGTCTTCACAAGGGAAGGCGGCAGGCCCCTACCACAGAGTGGCATCAAGGCAGCCATAAAGAGGGTCCTGGAGATGAGGTAGCCAGTATTTACTAGTAAAAGGGTCCAGAAAGGGCTAGCAGCCCTAAAGAAAGATAAGGCCCTGGAGCCTGATGAGATGCATCCAAGGGTACTTGAGGAACTGGCAGCAGAACTTTATGAACCCCTGGTAGGGACAGTCAGCAGCTCACTACAAAATTGGGTAGTTCAAAAAGACTGGAGGATAATGGACATAGTCTGTTTCCTGGGGGGGGTGGTCAAGGAGCAATGAGGGGGACTACAGACCTGTCAGTCTTACATCTGTTGTGGGTAAACAGATGAAGTCAATGGTCAAAGAGGACCTCATGGACTACCTGGAGATCTACAAACTGTAAACAATATGGCTTCATGACAAGGAGGCCTTGTTCGACTAACCTGATAGTTTTCTTTGTCTGGGTGACAAGGGTATTGGATAGGGGCCATGGAATAGATTTACTCTCCTTCAACTTCAGTAATGCCGTCGGCTTGGTGCCTCACAGAAGACTGCTGAAGAAGATGGAGGATCTGGGTGTGACAAGGAGCATAATAAAAAGATAGGAGATTTGCTGAAGGAGAGGCAGCAGAGGGTTGTGATTAATGGTATCAAATCAGAAGAGAGGGAAGTCATGAGTGGGGTGTCATAGAGATCTGTCCTGGGTCCTGCCATCTTCAATATGTTCATCAGTGACTTTGAAGAAGGAATCTGGGGTAAGTTGTGTCTCTTTGCAGATGACACTAAGCTTTGTGAGAGGGTAAACAACGTTGAGGTAATTAGGGAGATGTAGAGTAACTTGCAAAGACTAGAAAGTTGTCTAAGATTTGACAATTGAAATTCGATGCCAAAAAGTGCATGATAATACACCTACGGAACAAGAACCCAGGAGAGAGTACTGGATGGGAGGGGTAAAGCTGAGCACAATGGCAGGGTAAGATACTTAGGATTCATCATCAGTGACTCCGTTAAACAATAAAACCAGTGCAACAAGGCCTAAAGTAAGGCAAATAGGATGCTGGGATGTATTGACAGTAGAAGAAATGAGGTATTATTATCTCTTTATAGATGGTTGGTGAGGTTGCATCTGGAGTACTGTACCCAGTTTTGGAGTCCTGACCTCAGGAAAGATAAGGACAGACTAGAGATGATGCAACAAAGGGAGACCAGAATGATTCGAGCCAGCAGAGCAGATCTTATGAGGATCGGTTCAAGGCACTGAACATTTACTTGGTGGAGACCAGATTGGGGGGTGACATGATAGAGACCTTTAAGTTCCCAGAAAGGAATAAACAAGGTGAACTTTGAAAACTATTTAGCATGAGTAACAGTTCAAGGACATGGGAGTAAGAGTGGAAACTGATGGGAGGGAGGTTCAAGAGGAATATGTGATTTTTTTTTTTTTTTACAGAAAGGATGGTGGGACCACGGAACAGTCTGTTATCTGAAGTAGTGGGTGCCAATACCATAAATGGTTTCAAGCATGGCTGGGACAGAGTGAAGGGTGGTTGTAGTAATGAGGGAAACAGGGGTATCGATAATGAGAGCTAGTACCCTCTATGGACAATAGGTTTGGGGGTTTGATAGGGAACTATGGGTAGACTGTATGGACCATTGGTCTTTTTCTGCTGCCATTATGTATGTTGTATGTTTCTATGTAACTGTAACAGATGCATGAACATAGTTTTTAGCAATCTGTTTCCTCACTTTTTTAGAAAGCTGTATAACAATTGACACCTCTATCTTTCTTTACATAGAGCACTCAGGCCTTGCACAGAGCTACAGATCCATTAGGCCCAGTGCCCAACTTGTAGCTTGATTCATGCAGGGCACAAAACAATGTGCTGCATGACAGCTGTTAATACTAGTGAAGGAATTCACAACTTGTCTTTTCATTAAAATATTAACAATTACGTATATTTAAAAATACACAAATGAGATGTACTGTATGGTTAAACCTTTTTTGTGATAACTATGTAACTAATAACATCGACTGCAAAGTAATGATGTTTTAGTACATTTTCCATTTTTGCATGTATAACTTTGACTTGATAATAAATTGACACATTGTTTTATGTTTCTTTGTGTGCTCATCACTTTTTAGTACTTGCAAAAGAATTCCCAAAGGTTACAAAATAGACATGTTGTTTTATTTTACGCCATGTATTGATGATTTTAAGTGCTCAAGAAGGATTTAATGAAGGTAACACATTTTGTGCATTGTTTTCTTTTTTTGCTATGAACTCTACAGTATTTAGTATTAAAGGAGGAATTCACAAAGGTATAAAACTGATGCATTGTTTTATTTTTCGCTATCTGCTTGATAGTTTTTAGTACTGACAAAGGAAATAGAATTTAAAAAAAATGTTTAACCTATAAACATTATTTACATATTTTGTTAAAAAAAAAACAAATCAGCAGTCTCTTTAGACCCTTTTGTCATGACTATGCAGGTCTTAACACGTACTGTTTGATAATGTTTATGATTTAGTACTTTAAAAATTTTGTTTGTGTATAACTTTATTTTGATAAAACTCAACACATTGTTTTATTTTGTGTGTGTTAGCGAACACATGCACCCTATAATACACAAATGTTTTTCCTGTATTTATACCATGTTGTAATTTGTGAATGCATGCTTGTTTTTAAAACAAGGAGGTGCTCAAGTAAGCATTAAGCCATGACGAAGGTGGCATCTAATGCTGGACTGATGCATGGGGGGGGTGCTTCGGCCGGGCGAGGCTACCACCATCCCCATCATCATCGCATTAGATGCCACCGATGGAGTGGCTTAATGCGCTTGTAACATGGGCCGCGGGTCGGTGGAGGCATCTGGAGGGGTCCCAGTCTGCGAGATGGACACTGAGACACGAAGGGGCTGCGAGACTTGTCACCCTGTGCTTTGCTGTCACACTGTGGCACACAGCACTACATACATACACATGCGGTCATTGCCTGCTGTCCCTGGAGTCACGTGGATCTCTGCACCCAACATCACTGTCCCACTTCTGTGCAGTTTGGTGCAGTTATTCCCGCCATAACCGCCCTGGGAGGTCTCTGGTGAAGGCTTTCAGCGCCGAGAGGAGGATTACACTCGTGCTGTGCATGCTGGGAGGCTTCCCTTCCTCTTGCCTCCCACACACTGCTCTGCCGCTGCCCTGCTCCAGCTCGGCTGTCCCTGCTGCTCCTGGGTCTGCCCTGCTGCCTCTCGTGGATGTCCGCCATGAGTAGTGCTCCCCCTTGCCCGTTTCAGCCCTCGCATGCCTAGTGGGGCTGGCGCTCCTCTCCCTGCTGAGCTCGCTCGGCCACAGCACCCAGTGCTGCTAACCTCGGGGTCTGGCCAGTCGCGGTACTGCCTGAGCGGGCACGGCATATAACATAGGTTAATGCCCGCTCCGGCTGCCATCTCATGACCCTCTTCCACCTATCGCTCATCCGGATTCCCTGCACAGTATTAATGCCATGTTACAACATTTTTTAATCCTTGTGAAGGAATTCACAAGTGTTTTGTGTTTTTTAATAATTAATCTAATTTTTTTTTGCTTTAGCTGGTGAATCTGCAAGTTATTCTGTTTTTCGCAGATCCTGCAAAATTTTACAAGCTTTAGCAGAGTTCCTAAAGTGACCATATATCTCTCGTGCAGCACCCAGCATATTCTACACACTCCTGTCTTCACTGAGGAAGTCCTGTAGCACTAGATTGAGTGTACTATATGTGCAAAACATGGTAAATGCAGAAACGAACCAAACTTTAATGCTTTTGCAATGTTAGCACCATTGTCTGCAACCACAAATCCTGGGGAAAGGCCATTAGGGGAAAGCCATTCTGAAAACCATTTTTTAGCTCCTGTAAGATGTTCACACCAGTGTGATTGTCTTTGTCAAAGCTCGCAATACAGAGGGTAGCCTGTTTTTGAGGATTTTGTTGGTCCCTGGTGGTGGTGGTGCCAGAGGATGCTGCAGAGGAAAATGATACTGAGTGGGTGGTGACAGTCATGCAATCTGATGTTTGACCACTCGTCCACATATTTGTTGTTATATGTACTTCTTCAATAGCCAATGACTGCAATGCACTGTTTACCTTCTGGCGCAGTTCCCTATAAAGAGCTAGCACAGTCTTTCTGGAGAAATATGTCCATGATGGCACCTGATACTGAGGGGCAGAATGTTTCATCACCTCCCAAAACTCAGTAGAGTCAGTACTAGAAAATGGGTGCATGTCCAGTGCAATCATTGCAGATATTACTTTGTTTAACTGCTGAGCAGCTGGAGGGCTTTGGCCATATTTACTTCTCTGTTCTAAAGTCTGCTCCATTGTTAACTGTTTCTGAGGTGTGACTGGCACACTAAAAAAAGCTGGAGGAGACAGAGAATGGCTCATTCTGTTTTCAATTGGGGAGCTTTCTGATTCTGATAAAGACCTAGCAGATAAAGGGGGTGATGCAGTTAAAAGTCCTGCTTGGTGTCTGAGGGGTTTTGCACTCTATATGGAAACATGTAGCTATCCCACCAGTATGAGTTCCAGCATTAACCAGTGCAACATTCTCTGCCACGTCACCTTGTGACTTATTCCTGGCCCACTGAAGTGGATGTATTCACTGTGTCTTATTAAGGTTGATGTGCCAAGGTTGCCTGCCTGTCTTCCTCTGCTGAAAGAGGCCTTACATAAACAGCATATTGCTTGCATGGTGTTCTTTGAGTCAAGGTGAAAAAAACTCCAAATGGAAGAGGATGCCTTTTTCATTTTTGACCCTGGTACTGCAACTTCTGAATTATCATCAGGCATGTCTGTGTTAATTTCTGTATTTTGATTATTTTCCTCAATGTTCTCACTGGATGATTGGGCATGAGGCCTGCCTTCATCAGAGGAGACAGGCAAGCCAGGCATAACTTCCTTTTTGCTGGCCCCTAATCATCTTTCTTCTGATAAGCTTTCCCCAGGTTTTTTGGTCTGGCATCTCACAGGTTTCTCTGGCTCCAAGCCCTCATCCTCAGAGTCCTCATCATGCACTTCCTCTGTTTCAGGAATGTACGCACTGCCACTGCTATCCACATGGTCTGACTATGAAGAGCTTACAGAGGAATGAGAAATGGTAGAATTTTGAGAAAGTGGCACAATGTACGCATTGGATCTGGATAAACTGGCAAAATGGTCGGAAGAGTGGCAAATGGGGTTTAATGCAAAGAAGTGCAAGATCATGCACATAGGGAAGAGAAACCCTGAAGCCACCTACAGGTTGGGAGGGGAGTTGCTGGCAATCACAAAGGAAGAAAGACACTTGGGCGGCTTCATCATCACAGATGACCTGACTTCATCCAAGCAGACCACTAAAGCAGTAGGTAAGGCTAGAGGGATGTTGGGGTGTATTAGTAGGGGTATCACAAGTTGTAAGAGGGAGGTAATAATCCCTCTTTACAAGACACTGGTTAGGTCCCATCTGAAGTACTGTGTGCAGTACTGGAGGCCACACCTGCACAAGGACATTAACAAAATAGAGGCAGTCCAGAGAAGGTCAACCAAAATGGTGTAGGGATTGCATCAGAAAACATATGAGGACAGATTAACGGAGATCAATATGTATACCCTAGAGCAAAGGGAGGAGAGAGGGGATATGATCAAAACATTCAAACGTCTTAAGGGTATTAAGAAGGTGAGTCTAACATGTTTCAATATAAGAAAAATAGCAGGACAAGAGGACACAGCATGATATTAGAGGAAGACCAATTAAAGGGGAATGTGAGGAAGTTCTTTTTCACAGAAAGGGTGGTGGATGCATGGAATGACCTACCTCAGGAAGTGGTGGATATGAGTACAGTGCAGGGCTTCAAACAGGCATGGGACAGGCATAAGGGAGCATTAAAGATGAGTATGAATAGATAGGCCATTGACAGAGTACAGGCCTATGGTACATTCATAAGGTAGAAAAAATGGGCATTCTGGATGGGCCTTGCATTCCTTATCTGCCATCAGCTTCTATGTTTCTATGTTTCCACTACGTGCAGTGCCTGCAAAGCTTTTATTTTTGTAATAACTGTACCTTTGGCAAATCTACTTTTCTTAGTTGCGGGTTCAGTTCTATTTTTCTTAGTTGCCGGTTCAAATCTACTTTTCCTAGTTGCCGGTTCAAATCTACTTTTCTTAGTTGCTGGTTCATCACTCAAGCTTTTCTTGCTGCCTTTTACTTGGCCTGTATTTCTTAACTGGGTATCACCTGCAGTAGCAGACAAACATGATGGGATCTCAGAAGACAATGACTGAGTTTGAGGAAGCTTCAATCGGTAAAGAGGATACACCTACTGCAGTAGATAAACACTTTTTGTAACTGTTTTTTTCCTTCTGAATTGCTGTTTTTGTCTTGGAAACATGTTTCCCAGGCCTACTCCCCTCCATCTTTATTTTAATATAGTAGAATTTTTACAAATAATAGTTGATGATCACTGATGAGGTCAGTTCCCTTCCAAGAAACCCCCCAGTGCCTAACCGTACTACTGTACCTTCCTTGGTCACCTTGGAAAATAGGTAGCAATGAGTAAGCAATAAGACATGATGGGGTGTGCATAGAACAGATTTTACCGCATGCCCAGGGGCATAGTGAGGCACAAGGCCACATGTCAAGTGCCTTCAGCCCCTGGAATTGCAGTAAAATCTGTTCCATGCACACCCCCGGAGTGTCTTATTGTCTTATAAAATTGGCTCCTTTTTTAACTTTTTACACATGGGAAAAGTATGTTTATATATAGAAACAATAGATTTTCTTGTGTGCATTTATGATAAAATAGTCCTTCCGTCCACTGCAAATGATGTCATCGATGATGTCATTGTATTACTGCTGGAAAAAGTTTGTCCTTTGCTGGCATCAGTATTCAAGATATGGAATGTTTATCATGGAATATTTAACATGGAATGTTTACCATGGAGCAATCGAACTCACAATTCTGCTCAGTTCCACTGGCAGAATGTTCCTCTCCTAACATACTGTACACACACACACAGAGCAAAGGCCTCTTCTATAGCCAGAGACTCAATTATCTCACTGTCAAGGCAAGCAGAAGAGATTTCCTTGATCAGCAGGTAAAGACAGAAGGGAGATTTTTCACTGTCAGCAAAGAAACATGTATAATGAAACCATAAACAATACTTAATGTTTCCAATTTGTTTAGGTGTGTAAGGATAGTGTGATGATCAGGGAAGCAACATTTAAATTATTTGTTTTATTTTTTATTTAAGGTAGTTTTATTTTTAGGGCTCAGTTGTATGACTTTTACAGTGCAAAGGTAGCAGCCATGTTTGTGATGGAAGATCAATCCTGGTTGTGGGGGGGACTGATGGAAGATAGTTCTGATTGTAGGAAGGCTGATTTGCTCATTGTGTGATGTGGTTTAGGACCAGGATGACTGTGCATGAAACATATTTCATGCATGGTCACATGATATGTTTTGACCAGTGAAACTTCTTTATTTCAGATGCCCATTTTATAATGATGAGTAATGAACATCTCAAGGCAAGGTATGACTATGAACTGGCTAACTAGCAAGACTACAAGTTGGGGCTACTATGCAACTGCCAACAGCTACTGCTCTCTCTCCACAAAGGTTTTGCATGGTAAGCAAGCCTTTACTGGCTCTGCTTGCACAGTGTATGTATTTATTTACAGGACTACACAAAAAAAGGTCCTGTTATGACTCCTGCTTGCATGGAAAATGGCTGGTGACACTGCAGATAGAGGCTACTCAACTTCTGGGCTGGCCCTTCCCCCCCAAAAAGATTTCACATGTGACGTGACATGCAAGCCTTTAAGGGCTTTGATTGCACAATTTATTATCTTACAGGACTACACACACACAAAAAAAATGGTCCTATCCGGACTCCTGCTTGTGTGGAAATGGCTGGTGACAGTGCAGACAGAGGCTACTCAACTGCTGGGCTACCCCCCCATAAAAGATCTCACACATGTCGCAAACCTTTATTGACTCTGCTTGCACAACTTATTATTTTATTTGTTAACTGGGTAAGGCCTACTAAGCACAAGTGCCTGTTTTCAGGGGCAACCTGGGAGCTTTGGGTAGTTAAGTCAAGTGACTTCCTTAGAGTCACAGTATGCCAGTGGAAGTATCAAACCCAGGTCTGCTGGATAAGCTCAGTCACAGGTCTACTCTACCTGGCTATACTGCCAGCCAACTCTTAAAAAAAGGTGGAACTTTTGTTTTCCTTTGCTTCTTTGCTCTTGGAACTTACATTTTTCAATACAGTTTTGTGTTGTGCACTGTTCTTTAACTTTCTGTGCTACACTTTGCTGTGCTGTGTTGACACTTTGGGGTTAGCAGAGCAGCACTGAAGTCTCCCACTGCCCCTCTCCCCCCACACACTGTCTCCTGTCCTGTTGTTTTTTTCAGGTTATAAAACTTAACTTTAATTTGGCATCTGCCTCATTAAAGAGCTCTTTTAGTTTTTCTGCAGTTTCATCGGGCATGTGGTGCCCTCCCCCACAGTCATTCCCTAGAGCACCACTCCTCAGTCTTGTCCCTCTCATTTTTTAAATAATTTGAATTTTATCACTTTTAGTGTTTTCTTTCCTTTTCTTGTTGTTGGTGGTGAGGTGGGTGAGAAGCGTAATGGAAAGGAAACCTGTTTCCTTCCAAACCTCTTCCTACCGGGCTGCTCCCTGTCTCTCTCAGCAAATTCAACCTCTCTCTCCATGCTGGCTGATCCGTAATGGCATGGAGGTCAGATCGCACACATGTTGCAAACCTTTATTAGCTCTGATTGCATAGTGTATTTATTTACAGAACTATACAAAAAAAAAGGTCCTGCCTGGACTCCTGCTTATGTGGAAATGGCTGGTGACACTGCAGATAGAGGCTACTCAACTGCTGAACTGGCCTCCCCCCCAAAAAAAAAGATATCAAAAGTGACGCAAGTGTTTATTGGCTCTACTTGCACAATTTATTATTTTACAGGACTACACAAAAACATGGTCCTGTTCTGACTCCTGTTTGTGTAGAAAATGGCTCAACACTGCAGACAGAGGCTACTCAACTGTTGGCAGTGCTGGGCTGCCCCCTTCCCTTCAAAAAGGTTTCACACATGATACAAGTCTGCCCTTTACTGGCTCTGACTGTTGTGTACTCAACTGTCTTTTTTTTTTGTTTGTTTATTTGTTAACTGGTTAAGGCCTACTAGGCACAAGTGCCTGTTTACAGGGGCAACATGGGAGCTCTCGGGTGGTTAAGTCAAGCGACTTCCTCAGAGTCACAGTATGCCAGTGAAGGAATCATAACTGGGTCTTCTGGATAAGCTCAGTCACAGGCCTACTCTACCCGGCTATACTGCCAGCCAACTCTTAAAAAAAGGTGGAATTTTTGTTTTTCTTTGTTTCTTTGTTCTTGGAACTTACATTTTTTAAAGCAGTTTTGTGCTGTGCACTGTTTTTTAACTTCTTCTGGTGCTGAACTTTGCTGTGCTGTGCTGACACTTTGTGGTTAGCAGAGCAGCACTAAAGTCTCCCACAGCCCCTCCCCCACTGTCTCCTGTCACCTTTTTTTTTAGGTTATAAAACTCAGTTATAAGTTTAACTTTAATTTGGCAGCTGCCTTATTAAATATCTGTTTAGTTTTTTGCAGTCTTGTTGGGCACGTTGTACCCCCATCAGTCCCTGTGGTTTGTGGTAAGGTGGGTGAAAATTGTAATGGAAGGGAAACCTGCTCCCTTTCAATCCCTTCCCACTGGGCCAATCCCTGTTTCTCTCAGCAAATTCAACCTCTCACCTCGCTGACTGATCTGTAATGGTATGGAGGTCAGAGCTGTGCTCCTCTGTATACTCTGGTTTGCACATGTGCAAATCAGAGTATCTTGTTGCACACTGACTTCCCTCTGCACCCTTTGACCTCTTTTGAAGCCTATCACATGACAGGAAGGCATGCAAGAGGCTGGAGAGCTGAAAAAAAAAACAAATAGCTCCAAGATCCGAGATGAGCCAACAAAGTTTGACTTGGGTGTCATGGAAACTGAGCTGCATTTGTTCAGGGTGGCTGGGTTTCATTATTATAAGTTCAGGACACCTCTATAGTTAAGCACTTCTGAAAATGGCAGTGAGCTATATGGACATTCTGCATTCCAGCAGGCCAGCATTCACCATGTCATGTCATGTTATCATAGGTACCAACATCTACGTTGTATATCATTTTAATTAGGGGAAGTCTACAACTGAATACCAAATGATTACACCCCTTAAAGTGATGCCATTAACCTGGGAAACCTGTCGCTCATTTTTTCAGACTACAGGATCATTATGCATCAAACTGCCAGGGAGAAAAAAAAATGACTCCTCCTCCAAAGGGTTAACTTGATAAAACATTGCATTTTTTCATACATTTTTTTCTGATGAACCATTTTGTTCTGTGTATGCACATATTTTTAAAACTTTAAACCTTCATAACTTCACAATAAAAAAATCTTGCTCTGAAACCACCAAAGGGCCCCATTCTGAGACAAGGTCTAACAACATTTCTCTATGTTTTTTTTTCTCCATTGTTTGGTCACAAAAAAGTGTCTTAAAACTGGGATGTTTTACATAAATTATGCAATCTGTAACTAATAAAAACAGCAAACTAATTTAAAAAGATTTATTAGGAATTTACCCTGTAGGATTGAGATGGTGCGTGTCAATTTTCACAGTTGTAGGAGTTAGGCTGTCCAAGTTATAAGTTGCCAAAAGCAGGGCTTTAACAAAGACACTAACTCAACATAGTGACGCTACTGCTCTATATACCAACAGGCAGGAAAAACAGCATGCAGCGATGGTCCACTGCAGTTTCACTACTCTGGAAGTGCGACAGCTGCAAAAAGTTATTCAACACTGAGTCCCTCAAAATTACCACCTTTTAGTTAGCAAAATGAAATTCCTCTTCCCTCCCCACACTGACAGAAGCACTATACAAAAAAAAATGCAAAACAACAGAGGTAAGGATCAAAACTTACTTCCACACTATGCTCTTGTTGTAGAACTTCTAAATATTCCTGATTTTGCTGTATTCAAAACGTTTTCAGTAAATTAACTTGGTTGCAGCAGCAAGTCCAAAGAGTTGTTTCCCTCTGGCTTTCCAAGTCATGAATGTGGATTTTGGCACTGACGACATTAACATGCCCGCTAATGAATTAAAACTGAAAATGCTTTAAGAAACGTGAATCACACCTCTCATAATGATGTGCAAATAACAAGAAGACCCCAGATGACTGCTCTGGAAATATGAACCTGGATTACTCTGTTACAAAATCCATGATATTCATATTATCCACTCTGGACCCAAACTGAGATATGCAGGTGTATTCAGAAATGTCAATGGATTATCAGAGCACCTAAATTTAACAGTGCAGTAATCTAGTACTCACAGCTGTGCAGCAACTAGCATGTTGCTTAAGGACACAAGAAGCTGTGCTGGGCAAGTAACAATTTAGTTATATTACTTGGGGGTTGCCAAATTTTAAAGTCATGGAAAGTCACGTAAAATGTGCGTGTGTGTGTGTGTGTGTGTGTGTGTGTGTGTGCATGTAGAAATATGGGTGCCGAGTGATATTACAACCTCCTCAACCCAAACTATATTTTTCTAGATTAGAAATTAGCCTTCTCTAAACAACCTTTAGGTTTTAGAAGTTTCATGTTTTTGAACTGTGACTGAACACTGTTACATATGTGTGCTGCATCCAGGCAAAAGCATCGGGATGCTTGCAACATAGTTTCATACATCCTGATGCTTTTGCAATACTTTACTAGATTTATGGCAAAAAGAAATGATGCATGCGTCACAATTCTGACACATGCTACACTTGCAGAGTGCAAATTGTGACAATCATACCCAGAAGTTAGACCACTTTATAGGTGGTCTATCTGGGCAGATGTTGCACGGTCACTTCCACAAAAAGGGCATGGCCCCTTGAAAATGCCACCCTATACTGTTAAAATGCTGTTTGGCGGGATCACGTGATGAGCTAGAGGAGAGAGGACATCCTGAGTGTTGCTCCTGGGACCTCATCAGTTTAATTTATCTTTTAAATAAGCTTAGGGGCTCAATCCAGTAATCTAACTGTTCAGGAAGGATTTCTAAGCTTTTCTCCCTTTCGATTGAACAACAAGGTGCAGATTGAAGTTATTTTACCTGGTCTCGGTGGGATCTACAAAGGCCTGACTGAATGGCTGAGATGGAGTGAGGAATTCCAGAGCCTCTGTCGGCTCGGGTTCTGGCAGTGAAATGCTAGAAACCCCTTTCACCTGTGCCGGAGGATCAAGATGATGAAAAGAGAATGGAAGGGGGAGAGAAAGTGCAAGCGGATGACATTCTGGAGATTAAACAAATGCTACAGGGTTTGGTGGTGGATTTTTCAACGGTAAAACTGACTCCAAATGCGCTGGCAAGGAGGATGGGAGATTTGGAGTCCAGGGTTTCGTCGCAGGAAACGAAAACTACAATAACAGCCCAAGAAGTGGTTGTGCTACGAAAACAAGTCAAAAAGCTGGAAGACCGCATTGAAGATCAAGAATCGCGTAGCAGGAGAAATAATTTAATTATGGCAGGGCTTCCTGAAAAAACAGAGGGGGCGGACTGTGTAACCATCTTGTAGGATCTGCTGTTGAAATTGCTAGGCCCGACTCCATATGGGGAGGCATACAACCTGGAAAGAGCACATCGGGCCCTTAGAGAGACCCCCCCCCCGGGAGCTTGCCCGCGGGTATTAATCATGAGGTTTCTTAACTACAAAGAAAAAGCCTTCATTCTCAGTAAAGCTAAACAATCAAAAAATCTGCAGTGGAATGGGGCGACTTTGTGGCTGTTCCAGGATCAAACACCCTCTATTCGAGATTGCCAGAAAGAGTACTCGGACGTTAAGAAGAAGCTTTATCTAGCTGGGATCAAGTTTCGGATGCAGTATCCATGACCTTAATTGTTAAGCTCCATGCTGGAGACAAAAAATACCTAACAGTGCGTGATGCTCTGGAGGGCTTGAGATTCGAGCTCCCATCATTATTCAAGCCACCGACCTGACTGGCTTAGCAGTGGCAATGGGGAATGCTAACCTGATCTGGATAGGATAAAAGAAAGGCTGAAATGCTATGTGTGGACAGAAATTGTTTACGGTTTATTAACATTAACAATTGGTTGATTATATTAGGCAGGTGGCCTACATTTTTGTTTTAAGGCAGCTCAGGGGATCGAGTGGGAGAAGAGTTATGGAGACCTATAGGAAGGCAATGTGGATATGGCTGTGGTTGGGAAATTGGAAGGGAGGCCTCCTCTGTTAGGGCTAATCTGAGCTGCAGCAAAGCAATTCATGGGTGATGCCACTAGAGGGCAGATGTGTCTTAGTTTAAGTAATTTAATGAGTTTAAGATGGGGGTGGGGGTTAAGGTCCGTTTTATTGGATGTGGGGAGAGCGCTTTACTTGGCCTAGGTTTGCTTTTAAAAACAGGTTTAGTGCTGTATTGGATGACAGAGAACTTGTAACTCTTTAATTTGGTAACTTCAGAAGTGAATGTGAAAGGCTTATCTGGGGGGGCAAGGAGCTTGAGGTTTTATGATTATATAACTGGGGTGAATGGTGAGCAGCAATAGTTAATTTCTCAGTAAGCTCACTTTTCTGGTAAGTTATGGCTTCCACTCACCAGGCTGGCCTTTGTATTGTGAGCAGTCTTCTTGGGGGGGGGGGAGCAGAGGAGAGGAATTTTTTTCTTTTGGGTAACTATCGGGAGGGAGGGCTGGAGCTGGGCTTCCCTCACAATACAGGGAAAGGAGAAACTACACTGCAGGGGAGGTGGTTATTTTGTGAAATAATGCTGGTCCCTGGGGAACAGTGGGTAAAGAATCTGAAGTGCGCTATAACAGCGAGTCAAAATAAAACCCTATCAGTCATTAATGTACACTGAAAGATAATCAGACAAGATAGCCTGAAAATATATATAAGCTGGGGGACCACCAGGAATGCATCTTCCCCTGGACAATGGGGTTAGGAGAAGGCAAGTGAGGAGAAGTAAAATCATGGGGGGAGTAGGGAGGCGTGGGAAAGATGGGATTATTTGTGATTTCTGGTATGAGTTTGGAGGGGGACCGGGGGCACTTGGGAACTGGCTCATTCATGGATCGTTTTTGTTCTAGGAGGGTGATCATAGGATTGGGGAATTGTGAGGGGGTTGGGGGGAAAAGAAAAGAGAGAGAGTCCGTTAGTTGGGAACAAGACACTGGCAGATCGTAGCAAGGTAATAAATAGGGGAGTATACATATATAATGTTAAATATTAAAATTATCTCTTGAAATGTTGAAGGCCATGGGGTAGGTGGAAAAAATGGCGATTCTGAGACACATTCAATGAATGGGGGCACAAATTGTGACTTTACAGGAGACTCATCTTTTATCAGAGGAACCGGATCTGTTGAAAAAAATGTGGGTGGGTCAGGTATCTGGATTGGGAAACACAACAGCTTTGGGAGGAGTTGCCACCTTGGTGGGGAAGGCTTGCCCATATGTGGTAAAAAGGATGGTAATAAAAGGGGACAACAGGGGAATTTTTCTCTCTGGCTCTATCCTGGCTTCAGACTTGTCAATTGCCTCCATTTATGGCCCAACGCCCCCTAATCTGGATTTTTTTGCTTTATTAGAGGTAGATGTAGTAGGGTTGCCAGCACACCTGATCATTCTTGTAGGGGACTGGAATTTGTGCCTAAGTAGTTGGGAAGACAGGAACCCACCCTCTAAGAAACCTCTGTCCCGAGCACAGGAAGCTATGGGTCGTTTTTTAGAGGCTATGGCATTGGTGGACCCTGCTTGGATACATGGTAAGGGACCAAATAGCATGACTTTCTTTTCAGGGGCCCATAAAATGCATTCCAGGATAGATTTTTTCCTGGTCAATAAGGAAGTGTTGGTGGGAATAAAAGAAATGGCTACCCACAGTAGAATTTTTATCTGATCATTCCCCTATACAGATGACGTGGGAACTAAAAGCCGCTCCCCCCAAGCCATATAGATGGAGATTAGATGAATCACTATTGACTGATACTAAACTACATGGAAAGTTAGAGGAGGCACTTAGAGAGATCATTCAAGTTCAGCTACCAGCATTACAGGATAAGCAAATAGTCTGGCCAACTTGTAAGGTTCTTTATTTGGGGGTAGCTCAAAGATATGCAGCAAGAAGAAACAAACTCAGACAAGCCGGACAGGAGTTTATCCTGGGGGCTATAGATTCTCTTGAGCCTTTAGAAGGGTCATCTGAGGAGTTGGATGCTGAACTTAAGGATCTGAGAGATGAGATGATGGACTTGATCTATGCCAAGGTGGATTTTTGGTTGGAGAAAATCCAGGTTAAGTATTTAATGCAGGGAGATGTGCCTGGCCACCTTTTAGCAGCTAGAGTGAGGGAATGGGAAGCTGCATGAACAGTAAACTTAATAAAAGTGGAAGGGGAAATTATAACTGACCCCCAAGAAATGGCTGATGCCTTTGCAAATTATTACAAAGGGATTTATCAAGGGGGTGGGACTGACAATAGGGAAGAAATACAAGCATTTCTGGGAAACATATCTCTCCCTGTTCTAGATTCAGCACAAGTACAAGGGCTGGCAGCTCCAATAAGTGAGGGGGAAATCTTAGAGGTGGCTAAATCATTGCCGAATGGTAAAACTCCGAGGCCTGATGGCCTTACAGCCAGGTTTTATAAATCACATATCTCAACAGTGCTCCGTCTCCTAAAAGATATGTATACTAGGATAATGCAAGCAGGAGTATTTCATTCCCCACTTTACCAAGCATATATTACTATCATCCCAAAACCGGATAAGCCAAAGGAGCTTCCGGAGAGCTACAGACCGATTGCACTGATGAATCAGGATATCAAGATCCTGACAAGGATATTGGCTAATAGAATCTTGAAAGTGGCTCCAAGCCTAATTAGTCAGGAGCAGGTAGGGTTTATGCCAGGCAGGGGGCTCATGATGCACTAAGGAAGCTGCACCATATCCTTAACTATGCGGTGGACTCTCAGACACCTATGGCACTGATATCCTTAGATGCTGAGAAGGCCTTCAACAGGGTCTCTCACTCCTTTCTTTTTACCACCATGGAGAGGATGGGATTCCCTGAAGGTCTTCTCAGGGGAATTAAAAATTTATATGCAACCCCCACTGCCAGGTTGTTATGCAACGGATATCTATCTCAGGAAATTAAATTAGAGAATGGGACTAGGTAAGGATGCCCCCTTTCCCCTATTTTGTTCAACATTTACTTAGAACCCTTGTTAAGGGCACTTAACCTAGATCCCAGGATCCAGGGAATTAAAATTTGGGGGGAGGAACTTAAACTGTCTGTGTTTGCGGACGACATACTTTTACACTTGCAGGACCCGGCTGAGAGCTTTAAACAGGTGTTGGAAATTATACGAAGATACTCAGCAGTATCGAATTACAAACTGAACTTAAGCAAAACACAAATCCTTCCCCTTACACCACACACTTTTAAGGCAGATTTCAAGCCACTTCAAATTCACTGGGCCCCTCAAGTAATCAAATACTTGGGTATATGGATTACTCCTAATGTAGAGGAAGGAGCAGAGATTAACTTGGAAAAACTGTTAACTACAATTCGGGGTGACATGCTTAGATGGAATAAACTTCCTCTGAACTTTACAGCTAGGTTAGGAATGGTCAAAATGAATCTATTGCCTAAGCTATTGTACCCGATTCATCTGGCACCGTATCTCTTCCCTCAGTCCTGGTTTATAAAAATTAGAAAGTTGCTATCTGTTTTTTTACGGAACTCTAAGCCCGCAAGGAAGAAACACATGGTCATGCGTCTCCCACAGGATGTAGGGGGCTTTAAGATGCCAGATCTCCAATTGTATTATGTGGCAGGGCAGCTAGGGATAATGGGACGGTGGAATGGACGGGGGAGACATATGTGCCAATTTGGCTTCACATTGAGAGACAGATCCTAAAGGAATTGGGAGTTTCACCAGAAGCATTGCTATTCTCCCACCCAGACAAGCTTCCTAAAAAAGGAAAGCTAACCCCAATAGAAAAAATGGTTAATGCATGGTGGTCCTTTTTAACCCCAGCACAAAAGAGGGGACAAGAGAAGGCATGGGAACAACCGATAATGGGCAACCTGAATTTTCGGTTAGGTGGCCAAATTATTATAAAACAATGGGCTAGACAGTTATGGGGCCTTAAGTTGTTTGATTGTATAAAGGAGGACAGTGTTGTTCTTCCACCTCAATGTGAGGGACTGTATTTTTTCAAGAAGATGCAGCTTACTAATTTGCTGAGCAGGGTGAAAAAAGGGATGGTGGATCCCCAGGAGAATGGGTTTAATTGGGGAAAACTAAATGGAGTGAATTTCGTAAATAAGCCTATCTCCCAAATTTATAGGGTGCTTTTGAATTTTGTGGGCTCTAGCTCCCCAACCCAAATCTCATATTGGGACAGGATTATGTCTCCCCTAAGGCCTAACTGGAAGGTTGTATGGAAAAGCTGTAAATACATAACTATACCTAAACTCAAGAATATGCAACTGTTTATTTCTTCTAATATGTACTTTACTCTGGCAAAGCTATGTGTGAGAAGCCTTCAACGGACAGACCTATGCTTCAGGTGCGGTGAGAAACAAGGGGACATACTGCACGTGATGCGGGATTGTTCCAAGATCCAGCCCCTTTGGCTTAAAATTAAACAGAATATGGACCCCATTTTAGATTATTCGGAGTTTATGTTACCTGAAGTTTGTGTGCTTGGGGACCTGTCTCAGGTTTCAGGGATTACACCCAAATACCACCTTTCCTTACTTACGATCCTTGTCAAATCCTTTGTTTTAAAGCACTGGAAAGACAGCTTTGCCTATACTTATGACCAATGGGTGGGGGATCTTATGAGAACCCTGGGAATGGTACGAAGGCAGATGTTGAGTGAGGGCAAGATGGGACTATATAAGAAAAGGTGGCTGGCTTTGGAAGCCGTTTATTCTATACAACTAGTATGTGTCCGGAGTGGGGGTCTGTCTGTCGGGGTGAGATTAGCTGATGAATAACAGCTTGAAGGTTCGCTTAGTTGCTATGTTTTTTTTTCATGTGAATCTACTAATAATTTGAACTGTACTTCTGGTTTTATATAAGATAGGAACTGAAAGATCTGCGAATTAGGAAGGGGTGGGGGGACTCTCTCTCTTTTCTAGGGACGCAGCTGCGGTGGTTAGTCTGACCTGAGCATGAGGGGTTAACAAAATCTAGATATATTTGGTGGTTGGCAATTATCTATCAAGTTTTATATATCTGAGCTAAATTATCACCTACCCTATTCCGGAGGTTAGACATTGGTCAGACGGCTTATTAGAGGCATAGAAGTTTCAATGTAGCTGTGTATGTACATAGTTTTAGATGTACATAGAAACATAGAAACATAGACTTTGACGGCAGATAAGGACCACTTGGCTCACCCAGTCTGCCCATTTCCCTACCTATTGGATAAGCTGCAGATTCTAGTTAACCAACAGCCTACTTCTTGCAACTCTCTGCTATAATTGCCTTATGTCTGTCCCATGCATGTTTGAATTCCCCCACTGTTTTAGACCCCACAACCTCTCCAGGAAGTTGGTTCCATAGTACCTGCAGCCAGTTTGGGGCTGGGGGACCGGGGGCATTCCCCGGTATATATGTGTGTATGTCATTGTATGTCATATATGTCTGAGAAAATTCAATAAACAAATGTTAAAAAAAAAATGCTGTTTGGCAAATTTATATATTTTGTAATACATAGTAACATATGGGTACTAGGTCTATCAAATCCCCCCCACCTTTATAAGATAGGAAGAATAAGTATCTTGTGCTATATTGCGTATGTATTTTCCATGTTTTGTAAACTTTGATTCTGGGACTAATGTCTGTATGCATGTGACGCTTTCAAAGAGTTGCCCGTGCATTCAGGCCATGACAAAAATATGTTGTTCTTTGAACTTAGCCTCTTCTTGATTTTATGACCAAGTTGTGAATGAATATTTCCTGGTTTGTCATGTCATGGGAGTTCAACATGGAGTTTTTCACCTCAATTGCTGGCAAGGGAAAGTGGGGTTGAGGGCCCAAGAAAGCTTTTTGCAACATAAAAGAATTAAGTGGGCCTGGAGCAGACACACAGTATCTGGACTGTACACAAGTTTAGGGATTTATGCTCACCGCTATATTTACACAATTACCTGGGACACATGGTTGGTGTCCCCCAACCCCATATTTTAGAGTTCCACTTTGGTCAAAACGTGGGCTGTTCATTGTAAGTTTTGTCTTACCATTCATTCTGTGCCTGAAGCACTGCGCTCCAAATACTCTGGCATCCTATAGCCACACTGGAGCCCAAATGCTTTCCTATATAACTGCTTCATAAAAAAGGCTATATTATAGGGGCACAGTAGCACCTCTATAGTTAGGGTTGGTATAACACTTCTATGTTAAACTCCAATTTCTGCACCTTAATAACTTTGGCATTCTTTGACGAAATAGCTCAAAATTTGGTATGCCCAATCACTCTGCCAGTGTCTCAAAACTTGGAAAGTTTCGTAATGACATCTTGTATGGTTTCTGAGATATGGAGTGGTACAAAAGTGTAAAATTGACACTTTTGTTTCCTATACATAACACGGGATTTTTTGCTCTCATCTATATCTCAGTCAAAATTTAATTTTTTCCTTAAATTTTCAGGGATGATTTGTTCTGTGCCAAGGATGTCCCTTTGGATGCTTTGGTGAAAATATATGTTACCATTTTTAAATTGTAACATTTTTTGTAATAATGGCTAGTCCAGCTGGTTATTGAAAAACCATTCAAACTGTTATTAGTGAAGGTCTGCTCTGATAAATATTGTTCATGACGTCTGCCATCTTGTTTTTTTTTCCATTTGAAATCTTGATTTCTAAAAAAATACTAATTAGTATGGAATGAGCAAAACCTGTATTTAGATCTCGCTCACATACTTAGCTATATATTTGTATTATTATTTAACAATTTTCAGTGCAATTATGTCTTTTGGAGCCGAAAATCATATTGGCTGTCACTCACTTAGGTTAGGGTCATTCAATCAGAAAATAACCATTTGAACAGTAAATTACAGTTCAAACTTTACTGTTCAATTGGTTATTTCAGATTGAACATCCTTACCTAAGCCATTGAGGGCGATATGATTTTAGCCCTCACAAAAGACATAATTGCACTGCAATTGTTAAAATATACACCCTGGTGTCTAGGGGCGCCCCCCACCATCCCATCCCAGTTCCCTTACTTTAGTTTTATTTTCCTGGTGTCTAGTGGCAACCCCATCCCTGATCACTGTCCCCATCATCATCTTATTTTCAATGGTTTCTAGTGGTCCCTGCATGAAATTACCTTTCAGACAGAAGTTGAAAAATTTCTCTGCTCTTGTTCATGAGGTGGGGTCATAAAAAGGCAATGTTGAACATTTGGTGTAAAAATATTAAAAAATAACAATGTTATGAGCCTACATTGAATTTTGCGAATGCAGGCTTGTAACGTTGGTAATTTTCAATATTTTTCCCCAAAATTCACAACATAAGTATACCTTTACAACACCTCATGAGTGTGTCAGCTGTCATGTTTCAAATCCTGGGCAAAATGTTTTTTTTTTTACATCCTGAAAGGTGATTTCATAGTCCCTGCGCAAAATCACCTTTCAGGTAAGAGTTGAAATTTTCTCTGCCCTTTTTCATGAGGCAGGGTAATAAGAAGGCTCTGCTGAAAATTTGGTGTAAAAATAATTAAAAAACAATAAAATTATGAGCCTACATTGAATTTTGTGAATGCAGGCTTGTAACTTTGGTAATTTTTGATATTGTTACCCATAATTTACAACATAGACATATCTTTACAGCACTTAATGAACTTGATGGCTGTCATTTTTCAAATTCTGGCCAAAATGTTTTTTTTTTTACATCCCAAAAGGTGATTTTGTAGTCCTTGCATGAAATCACCTTTCGGTCAGGGGTTGAAAATGTTTTCTGCCATTGTTCATGAGGTGGGGTCATAAGAAGGCTATACTCTCAATTTAATGTAAAAATATTTAAAACCAAAAAAGTTATCAGGCTATGTTGAATTTTGCAAATGCAGGCTTGCACGTTTGATAATATTCAATATTTTTAACCAAGATTTTAAAAATAGCCATTTCTGTACAGCACCTCATGAATATGACAGATGTCATTTTTTAACTCCTGCCCAAAATATATATTTGCGTCCCAAGCATTAATTTTGCAGTACCTACGTGAAATCACCTTTGGCCAGGATTTGAATGTTTGCGCTGCCCTTCTTCATGAGGCAGGGTCATAACAAGGCTATGTTGAAAATTTGGTGTACTAATATTACTAAAATGACAAATTTAGGAACTGTTACATTTTGCTAATGAAGGCTCATAACTTTGGTAATTTTCAATAGTTTTACACCAAATTCCTCACCTGCAGCCCTACGGGCTCTGGCCAGAGTATTTTTCCCCTCATTATGGCTTTCACAATAGTAATTTTTCCCTCAAGTAATAAAATCAACTTAATGACACATTCAGGAGAGTAAAGAGTAAAGAGTAAATACAGGATTAGAAACCTGGCAATTCCAACCTGCATTTATGTTCTAGCTTTTCAACCCTCCCCACTTCCATTTTAATACATTGGTATTATTGTTTTTCTCCAGACCTTCCCCTCATTTTGCGTTTGATTGAAAATACTGTATTGATAATCGGACCTACCAATTCAAGTGTTGTCTCCCTCATCACTCTTGGGTGCAATATACTTGGTCCTACTGACTTTTTAATGTCTAATTTACATAGCTTGCCTTTTAAAAGTTCAGAACTAAACATACCAAGACCAAATATTATCAGGTCCCTGTCCCATGTCCTCTTTCCCTGCCCCATTACTGTACATTTATTTCCAACTCGTCACACATACTAAAGATGAAATAAAGATAGCACTTCAATAAATCAGACTTTCCCTCCTGGATATTAATTATTTACATTTACCATTATTAGCCCAGTGTTCTGATCATCTGATGCTTCCCATTATTGTTGTCTTAAAATAGTTTATTGTTATATCTTGATTGATTGTAATTATGTACTGTAAATTCCTTGTTTTCCTTCTTGGTACTCCTTTTGCAGTCCCTTTCCACTGCATGTGTCCTTTGACTCTGTTGTTCCTTCCTTTTAAAGCCTTCTATCAACTCAACTCAACTCAATATTACTTTCTTGTGTGTTTCCTCAATGATCTGACCCCCCCCACCCCACCTCCCACTCAGCTCCCAACACCCCACACCCACAAGTACACCCTCACACACCCTCACTCACCTGAAGAGGTCCCAGGTTTGAGATCTGCTCTTTGATCGAAGACATGCCTTGCTGCTGGAACCGGTGACTGCAATATGAGAAACTAAGGTAAATGCGGTTCCATGTATTTCAATGGGGGTTTCAACTTTTATGCATAACTTTGGCATTTTTGACATTTTGGCCCAACATTTTCAATATGGCCTTTTGGGGACCCCACCTCATGAACAATAGGACTGTCATTATGGAACTCCCACCAAAAGATGATTTCACAGTCTCTTAGTGAATTCACCTTTTGGATGGGATTTGTGTAATGACAGTCCCATTGTTCATGAGGTGGGGTCATAAGAAAGCTATGTTGAAAATTTGGGGTCAAAATATGTATAAATTACAAAGTTATGACCATTTGTTGAAATTGCGCTACACACACTAGTAACTTTTGGAAATTTTAAATATTTTGAAACCAAATTTTCAACATAGACAGCTTATTACTGCACCTCATGTATGTCACAGCTGTCATTTTTCAAATCTTGGCCAAAATATGTTTTTGCTCCTGAGGCATAAAAAAGTGTTAGTTGTGTGGAATTTATGTTTTGGTGAGGATTTGAAAATTGTTCTGTACTGGGTACATGAGGTGGGGTAATAAGATAGCTATGTTGAAAATCTGGGGCCAAACTTGTAAAATGGCAAAGTTATGCCCATTCATTGCAATTTTGCTATCCACACTCACATTTTGGAAATTTTAAATATTTTGACCCACAATTTTCAACATAGCCTTCTTATTATTCCACCTCATGTATGTCAAGACTGTCATTTTTCAAATGCTGGCCAAAATGTGTTTTTGCACCTATGTTACAGAATGGCGGAGTTGTGCGGAATTACTTTAGGTGGGGATTCGAAAATTTTCTGTACCAGATACATGAGGTGGGGTAATAAGATGGTTATGCTGACAATTTGTTCACTGATGTCCTATAAATAAAAGCACAGGGCTCTTCTACAGTGACATACATGTACGTATCTATGGAGAGATGGCAGGCCCTGTACTCCCACAGACAAATAAGGATACAATTACTCTACCTCAAAAACTATAGATGGGTGGGGCGCCAGTCCCAGAGGGCCCTGTGCTGCCACAGGCAAATAAGGCTCTGATTAGACTATGTCAAAAAGTAAGGAAATTCATTGCAAAAAAAGAAAACTGCATTCATGCATCAGTTAAGGTTCAGGATAAAGCACAAAGCTTAGGGAAATATGAGGTTAGGGTTTTCAACCCTAACACCCCACCATCACCCTGGAGGTAGCACATGAAGCATGCTATGGAGTTGTCAAACCTAACTCACCCCATTTTCATTCAATGTACACATATATGCTTATTTAGTGATGGAATGGGGTGAGCATTAGGTTTGACAGCCCCATGGCATGCTTGATTTGATGCCTTCAGAGTGGTGGTGGGGTGTTAAGGTCGAAAACCCTAACGTCATATTTCCCTACTTTTTGCACTTTATCCTGAACCCTTACTGATGTAATGAATATATATGTATTTTATAGGGGTGTGGTCGCACCCCAGTAGTTCAAGGTCTCTTCCATGTTAAACTCAAAATTTTGCACTTTAATAACTTTGCAACCGTTCAAGCGATTCACATGAAAGTTTGCATGCATCACCATGGACCAAAGATGTGACAAGTTTTGTTTCAATCAGATGTGTGGGTGCAGAGATACAGAATGTCATAAAATGTGAAAATTACCTTTTTTGTGCAAATTCTTTGTGAAGCTGTTGAGCAAAAACTGTGTGGAATTTTGGTCTAAAATGTGTATTGTACATACTGTAGGTCTTGTGTCACAGATGTGCCCTTTGAAGGTTTGGTGAAAAAAATATTCATCCGTTCCAAAGTAATTACATTTTACAATGGGAGCAGGTAAATTTCCTGCTCGAAAAAGGATCCTTCACCACAAATGAGTAATCCTTTGTCTCAAATGGGTAATCCTTTGTCGCAAATGGGAAATCCTTTTTTGTGCTGCCGCCATCTTGTTTTTAGTTACCGGTGGCAACACAATGAAATAACAGAAAAAATAGAGGCCTTTAGTAAACTCCAATGGTTGTATTTACCTAATCGGGGCCCATAGCATCTGATTCTGGGTTTACTTTTTTCATAATTGAGTCAGGAATGTGATTTCTTAACATGCCGAAATTGTTTTTTGCAATTACGAAATGGGATTCTTTTTCACAATTTGCAAAAAAAAAAAAAATAAATAAATAGTTCCTTTGCTGCAAGCTGTGAAAAAGCAACCATGGGAAAGGATTATTTTTCACAATTTGTGAAAAAGGATTTCAGCACCTGAAGAAATGGCATTTCCATGTTTAAAAACATGTATAAATTTCCTGATAGCTTAGTGGTCCTTCTTCCCCTCCCCCGTTCACCAATTCCCATATAAATAAATCTATTTCCTGTGTAGTCTAGTGGTCCCTCCCCCCTCCACTGATCTCCAGTTGCTGTCCCCTTATTGCAAGAGATATTCCTTGAAAGTCTAGCAGTCCCACCCCCCTTTGATGTCTGACCACTGTCACCTTATTGCAAAAAAATATTCTGTGGTCATTTAGTGGTCTACCCCCCTCCTTGATTGCCAATTGCCCTCCCAATATTAACAATATTCCCTTGTAGTTTAGTGGTCCACCTCCATCCCCGATTACTGATCACCTTCCTGGTATTGACAACAATATTTCCTGGTAGTCTAGTGGTCCTACCCCCTCCTTGATCCCCGATCACCCTCCTAGTATTCCCCATCCTCAGCCGGTGTCCAGCACTGCCCTCCTCCTCTCACCACTGTGACTGGCCACTGATTGAGCTGTGAATGAGTGCATACTGTATCATCAGTAGCCAGCCACGGTGGTGAGAAATGGGCTGTGCTGGTTGCCAGCTGGGGATTTGGTTGGGGAGCAGGGTGGTGGGTGAATACCTGAGAGGGTGGGGGTCCACTAGACCACCAGGGTTATGTTTTTACTATTTCACAGGAGAGGGATTGCAGAAGGGGGTGGGACCACTAGACTATCAGGGAATACTGTTTTCAATACCAGGAGGGTGACTGGCATTTGGGGAGGGGGGAATGAGACCACTAGATTACCAGGGAATATGTTTTTGAATAAGGGGATGGCAATTGGACATTGGGGGAGAGACCACTAAACTAACAGGGAATTTTATTAGTAAGGTAATGAGAAGGTGATTGGACATTGGGGGAGAGACCACTAGACTACCAGGAAACTTTATTAGTAAGGTAATAGGAGGGTGATTGGACATTGGGGAGGGACTACTAGACTACCAGGGAAATATTACATATTTTTATACAGGGATGGTGATTGGTGAACAAGGGAGGGGGGAAAGACCACTACACTACCAGAGAAATATACATATTTATAGGGGGACAGTGATCGGAGAATGGGGGAGGGGGATGGACCACTACACTACCAGGGAACTATATATATTTTTAGAGGGGGATTGGGCCAGAGACGGGGGAGGGGGGACCAGTACAGTACCATGGAATTCAGAAAATAAGGTAACTGTGGTTCAATGTATTTCAATGAGGTTTTCAACTTTGGTGCAAAACTTTGTCATTTTTAAAGATTTTGACACCAAATTGTCAACATACCCTTTTTGAGACCCCTCCTCATGAACAGTGTTGGTGTCATTTCCCAAATCCTGTCTGAAAGGTGCTTTTGAGGTCAGTTGCAAAAACCACCTTTCGGGCCACATTACAACATTTTCACCATACTTGTTCATGAGGTGGGGTCATAACAAGGGTATGTTGAAAATGTGGGGTCAAACTGTGTTAAAATGATGAAGTTCTGCACATCTGTTGACATTTCACTACATTCGCTCCTAACTTTTGTAATTTTCAATATTTTCACCCCAAATTTTCAACATAGCCATTGGTTTATATCACCTCATGAATGTGACAGCTGTCAATTTTCAATTCCTGGCCAAACTGTGTCTTGTCACCTGTGACGTGGAATGATGTTGCGATGGCAAGGTATGACGTTTCGGTGGACATTTGAAAATTCTCAGCCCAGTGTTCATGAGGTGGGGTAATAACAAGGCTATGCTGACAATTTGGTTGCTGTTTTGGCTGAAATGCTTGCAGGGCAACATACATGTATGCATCTATGGAGGGATGGAAGAGCCCTGTGCTCCCACAAACAAAGAAGGGTACGATGATACTTTCTCAAAAAGTAAGGGAATTCTTGGCAAAAACTTTGTTAATGCATCAGTTAAGGTTCCAGTGACAAATGTTTGGAAATAAAGTGTTAGGGTTTCTAACCCTAACAGCCCACCACCACCATGCAGGTAGCAACAGGTGTGGGGTGTGTGCTTTGGGGTTGTCAGCCCTAATGCTCACCCCATTCTCCTATACTGTCCCCATCTCAGCTTACTTACATATGAAATAGGGTGAGCATTATGGTTGACAACCCCAAGGCACTCCCCCCCATGCCTGTTGCTGCCTGCACAGTGGGGGTGGGGTATTAGGGTTGGAAACCCTAACACCACATTTCCAAACCTTTGTCACTGGAACCCTAACTGATGCATTAAAGAAACTTATTTGCCAAGAATAAACAGTCTCTTAACACCTTCTGCTCACCCCTGTTTGATGTAAATTAACATTACAAAGCTTGTATTATCCCTAATGTTTTAAAATCTCTGTAGCATTTTGACTACGTGTTGAGAAAAAAAAACTTCCCATTTATATGGTGACAACAGCTAGAATGTAAATAGTGACATTATTCTTACTGCTTTGATATTAATTAGCACTTCAAAGTTTACTCAAACCTGTTTTTTTCTTTTTCTTGCATTGCTGTTCAAAACCAAGCTCCTACAAATGGCGCTTCAGCCTACATTGTAACATACCCGAAGAACAGGAAGATAGGCTTGGAAAGCTTGTATCTTTGACTTTTTGTTAAGTGAACAGAAGTATTATTGGTACCTGGCAAAAATATTCTCTTTTTGTTTCTCTCCTAGAACAGATATTAAACTACATACTTAGAGGCCATGCAATGGCCCAGTGGTAGAGTATTGGACTTCCAGGTGTGCAGCTCATGTTTGGGAGAGGACCCAGGAGCCTGCATCCTAGTAGACAAGGCAGGCATAAGTGTTGCCTTTTGTAGTGTGTTCCAGCTCCGGGAGGAAGGTCACCACTGTTGACCACCACAGTTAGCCCTCGTGGTGGGCCAGGAGGTCTGCTCCCTCATAAGGTGGAACACACTGCATCAGATACTGTGGTGGGTTAGGTATGCCAGAAGACAAGCATGGCATTGGAGAGGGAGGCAGGCCACAAGCAATTCACCCAACAAAACAGAAATGAGCCAGTTATGAGTATAAATGGGGACAAATACCACCAAGTGCCCTCTCTTTATATTAGCCAGGTACACTCAGGCTCCACACTGCAAATTCTTCACGCAAGCCACACACTGAGTCTTGAAAGGGTTAGGGTGCCCCAGCTTAAAGAATGCACTGAAGGAGCAAACTGTAGATGACCACAAAGTTGAGGTTAGCAGTATTGGATCTAGGTGGTTGCAGCCTGCCTGGGAGGTCAACTGGTGCAAGGGGTTAAAAACAGAGACTTAAAAAAGAGGAATATACTTTAGAAATTATTACACTACAAAAGAGCTCTCATACATATTTTACTAAAAAATCTCTCCAGGTTTCCAGTTAAGCCTAGCCATGAGATCTTTTGACTCCAAACCTATGTTTCAGTGAATCTACATTGATTTAAACAGTAAGTTAAAGAACGTCAGTGCTCAGTTTGGCAGCTGTGTGTTTCCAAGGAATTACATTTTGAACGTCTTAATCTGGATTCTGTTGAAAGCTTACATTTTCTCAGTCACCTGCAAGCATGCAGTTGGATCTGACCTTTTCTTCCCACAGGGGTAGGTCAAGTAAATATTGCAATGAGTGTGTATGGCAATGAAGTAATTACCCCTCATGTCCTTGAAATTACCTTACATAAAAGAGCTTTCTTGCTGTAGTATGCAATGATGGGCTCTGCTTCCTGGCAATAGGTTTCAATCCTTTTCCTGGTGGCATTGCTACTGTCATCACTGGTCTGGCTCCTCTTGAGAAGGCGTTTTGTCATTGTTTCCATGGAACAGTCCATAAAGAGCACCAGACTAGGCTCTGCTATCTACAGGGGAAGGGAAGAGCACAGCTATAATTTAACTCCACACTACAAGTGACACAGGAAGCTGCAGCACATTGTGGGATGACACTCTGGCACTAATTAGGATATAGCAAGGGGAAATCTCTATCTAGTACTGTTGACTATGCCCCAGTGGATTTAAAGAAATACAAAATCACACATTGCCCCATAATGCAAAGCGTCATGGACTGTATATGCAGTGGATTTAGTTTCCTATTAATTATCTTTGAAGGCATCATTTTTTAGCAGAGAGGCCTGCGAAACTGCAAAGATCACAGATTACCCTTCAGTTATATATCTAGGATACTCCTAATGGGTCAGTCTGTCAGGTTGCAAGCTTACTTGAGCTTGAAGATAATGTGCACAGGAATTTTATGACATCTACTTTCTAAATAAGCTGATAAAGCCAAAGGTTTTGCTAACCATCATTTGAAATTTCTCAGTCACTAATTATATATGGCAATTGGCATTTAATGTCATGTTGGTTATATATTATAGAGCTGAAGAGTTCTCTAATATGCAGAAAGACCATTTTTAAAACAGATGTTAAAAAGACAAGAAAAAATGTTTATTGGAAGCAGCATGGTGACAACAAAGCCAGTTATTGCTAACATGAATAACATATATTATTATACCTGTTATATTGACTTCTCTGAGTGTTACCTATGAGTATAATGTGCCATTTCTTGATTTTCTTAATCTTGGTGCTTTGCCGCACCAGTTATAATGTTTCTATACTGGCTGGGACAGTACACTGTATGGCTGCTAGGATATCTGAATAAGCGTGCCTTGATGTGGACTCTGATGTATGTTAATCAAAGCATTTAGGCTGTGGGACACATCACAGCAACCAGATAGGGAGCATGTTTTTTTATCATGAGACAATAGTAATTAACTGAAAATATGACAGTGGATTTACTATTCAAAGAAATAATGTGATTGCTGAGTGGCTATAGCACTAATCTTCCATTTCCAGAAGTTAATGGGATTATTTATTTTTTGATTTTCCTGGAAAAGTAGGCTGAGACATGTACCTGCTTTTGGCTAGACTGTGATATATTGCAAAGACACTTGACTCTACTGTTCTGTTATTGCTATTATGCTGCATGTTTTAGAAATAAAAAAAGATACAGGAACATAGTAAATGTTCGACAAAAAGAAGAATGGGGGGGGGGGGAGAGAAGGGATTCCAAAAGCTCCTTATGCTGACACAGGAACATTCTCTGCCCCTGTCCATGTCAGCTGGAATATACCCAAATAAATGCACTCTATTTTGAAAGCATACCCAGTGTTTGTCACACTGCCCATGATAAAAAAAAAAGTGTATGTGTCATTTTTTTTTACTGCAAGTGTTGACATTCCTGACACAACTGTGTCTGATTTCTTGATGCTGTTACACCATTGACAGACATGTGACCAGAGTAATTTATTAATTTCTTTTTGTTAATGTAATAATGCTGCTGTCATAAGTGGGCACAAAACATGGCTTCTGATGTCACATGACCAAACAGGTCTTATGGGAAACACTGGCCAAAATTGCTCAGGGGAATGTTTCCTTGGGAACATTCAGCCACAGATTCTGTAAGGCAGATGGGAGAGTACAAGTTTGAATGCCTCAGTCAGCTTAAAAAGCAAGAAGCATGGGGTTACACACCTTGCACATTCTTTAAAACAGAACCATAAAAGTGGACAGAGCAGGGGTGGGTGAGCCAACTTGCCTGGATGAGGTCACACACACACACACACACACACACACACACTCATTTGGGGGGGGGGGCAGTGGAGAACTATCACTCAAAGTGGGTGAGATCCCTCCCCACAGTAAGTAAGGAATAAATTGATGAGCTGTAACAAAACACTTCCTCTTGGATTTGGAACATCTGAAAACCCAGAGCCCTGCAGCTAGAGGCCTGGTAAGAAAGACAGCTTAGGGAATTGTGTTTTCTTCAGACAGCAGCAGGTAAATTAATAGGTTTTAAAGTGAGAATCACTCAGATTCTTCTATCTGCAACCTGTCTGGTGTAACTTCATTTATTTTCATTTCTAGTAAACTGTAATCATTTTGTCTGACTGTTCATAAATCCTGTTGTAAATACTTGTAGTCTTTTAGTAAAGCATCTCTTTTATAGAATCAGTGACTGCTTGTTTTATTTAAAAGGGTAATTCTACTATTTCTGCTGGACTCTGTTTGCAGTCCATCTCTGAAGGGGCACTCTAGCCATAGTTATTGTGTTTGACCTTCATGGCCTTGTGCAAAGGAGGAGGTAAGAAACAGGTTTCCCTGGTTCCTGTTGGTAAAAACCATGGTGGTGGCAGTGAACTTAAGTCCCTGGTGAGAGGGATTTTTGTCATACACCATTTAATAGATCAAATAATGTGGATGTAAGTCAGCTTTGAAAATACGGCTGGCAATGTAGATGACTGTAAATCCTAACCCAAGGGTCCAGCATGTTTATCTCCTGCTATTCAGGCATCTGCAGCAATCAATATTATGTAACAAATTGGAACCCTTAGGGAGCTCTCCCCTTCCCAATGATTAAATGCTGTTCCCAGTAATAATATTCTCCAGGAAGATGTGCTCCAACTTGAGTTTAAAATATTTAACCCTTCCATTTCACTGCTTCCTTTGAAGGGTTACCACTCTTTGGGTGAAAAGATGCTGCCTCACATTACCCCAAACTCTATGCTTCCCAAAGAATAGGGTATACTGTCTAATTCCAGCACTCTGAATAAGTTGAAAAATGTATTGCATTATTTTGTGTTGTAGTCTGAAGACACTGCAGTAGCAATTCTTTAAGGCACTTTAGGGGTTAAAGAAAGGCTGCTCCTCTAAGGAGAACACTTTCCCATGTGTTCAAAGTAACCATACTGATGTCCCAGTATTACATTTGAGGAACACTGCACTGTCGTGAGGTGCCATTTTTTAGATGAGAGGTTAAATCAAGGTTCAGTCTGCCTGTTCTGCTGGTTGTTCAAGTGGAAATTAAAGATCCCATAGGGCCCCATGTTGGCCCAACAAAAGCACACCCACTTTTATGCCAGTGAGCCAGGTTCAGGAGTGAACTCAGGAGCTAGTGCTTAGGTAGCCAGGTTGGGGGGAAGCATGTTGCCAAAGGCAGCATGTATCAGCCAGAGTAAGATAGGCAATGGCCTGGCAGTATAGCCTAGAGGTTAGTGTAATGAGCTGTGGATTAGCTTAGTACATCCAGTAGATCTGAGTTTGGTTCTCATAACCTCCACTTACATACTGTGTGACTCTGAACAAGTCACTTAACCTCCCCAGTGCTCTTGTGTCACCCTTGAAAACAGACAGTCGTGCTTAATGGTCCATACCAGGTTACCAAAGAATAAAAAAAAGTTCTGGCACAGCATCAGCCCATGTTGGTAGGCTGGGGAGCTTGCTGTCCTAGCTGAAGCATGCTGTGTGCATCCAAGGCACTCCCCCCACATGCCATGCATGCCACCCAGGGATGAGGATAGAAGCACTGTGGAAAACCCCATACTGATGCAGGGTGAAGGTCTTCCCCCTGCAGGCACCACGCCACCAACCACAGCACACATTTTGACTGGATCTCCAAGGAGGATCACCAGGGTGGTTAGGGGGAACTCTGATTGTTCTACCATGGGTGACGGAGGTCTGGATAAGTATTTGGAGAAGGTGGGTGATGGGACTGGGGGTGCAAAGCAGATGGGGGATGGTCAGAGATGGGGCAACATTGCAGGTATTGTATTCTTGCTACGCACCTTTTGCTGTATAACTTTATGCACTTTGTTTTTGTGATGTATGCACTGCATAACACAGAGGAGTGGAGCTCCATTAGGAAAGAAAAGGAAAGTTTGCATAGCTTGAGATCAATGGTTTGCAGCTGTGAATTTTTTTGTGACACATATCCAGGTAAAGTCTACAGAGAATTTGTTGGAGTATTATACAAAATAGGAGGCTTAGCTGGTCCCCCCATCTCCTGCACCATCCTTTCGATTATTATAGTAAAAAGGTTCACCATTATAACTCGTTGGGACTATTTTCATGTATGTGTATGCTGTTGTTGCTGTATTGCCCTCTAAGTTGTAACCTCCCAGTTCTTGCCTGAAAATAAGCATCTAACTGTCTAGTGCTCTTACCTGGTAAATAAAAACAAAAAATAAATAAATAAATAAAGTGATAAACTAGTTGATGTAGGCATCTCCCCCCCCCCAAAAAAAAAGTTTTAAGCCTGCTGCAACAAATATTGTTTTTTTTTTTTGTTTGAAAATGTTGGTACTCTTATCCAAAGCTTTTTAAATTCAAAATATTGTAAGTATGACTCCTCTTTGTCATCTTTTTCCCATGGAACACAAACCTACAGTAGGTTGTTCAAATGTTCCCTGTAGCCTAACCTCATATTTACCTTAATTATTTTAGTTGCTCTGTTGCACATTCTGGATTTGAAGGAAGGAAAAATCTGAATCAAGTAGAATGTATTCTATTTAGTCTCTTACCAGATTTAGGTGGCAAGTGGTCATGTCCTCCATTTTATTGGCAGCAGGTGCTGCTGTGAGTTTTAACCAGTTAGAATGCACGAAAAGGAGTGAAGCCACTGAAGACTTTATTGTTAATATAATAACTGGCGAGCATTTTCTCCTGTAAGGAAACTGGGTTATAATTCCATCGTTATAACTAGCTAGTTATAACAACAAACACATGCCCATTTTCCCTAGTTCAGCAAATGCGCCTACTGCAGACTTCCTCTTTTCTGCGCTGTCTGTTCTCATTCCTCAGTACTGCAGACTTCCCCAACAGAAGAAGACGGCAGTAAGTTCTTTTTAATTTTTTTAACAGAAATTATCACTGGGCACAGCAAACCTTTGTTATGGGAGTGAAAAGAAAAAAAACTAAACACTGCTTCCATTTATGGGTGGCTACAGACTGCGCCGAAGACTGGGGGATTCAATAGTCCGTGGCTTAACTTGGTAGACAAATACATTTATTTTGTGTAATTGCTGTGGTGCAAAAACAATCCCCAGCAATTATTCAAAATAAAGGATGGATAGGTGTGTAAAACTCAGATTTTACACCACCCCGAGGGGTGGGATGCCTTAATAAACCCCTCGAGTTTTGCTCTCAGGGTTTATGTAGCATCCCACCCCTGAGGGGTGTAAAATCTTTGTTATAACCACTTACCCGTCCATTATTCTCCATAAAATGTATCTGGAGATGTACTAGGGTTGCAGTATTTCATAGAGAATAAAATGGCATTTGTCAGTAAATGTAAACCCTTTCTACAGAAGTCATTGGGCTCCTAAAGGAAGACAATTAGTCAAGCAATTCTCTTCTGGATTCAACATGATAGTGGCCTTGACCTGAGCATAACTTAATTCATGGTATTTAGTTTTCTTATGGTGGAATCCATACTATTGATGTTTCTTCTCTCTGTCTCTCTAACATAATGGCAAATCGATGAATTCATACTTCTTCAGATTACCAGCTTAATCCTCTGAAAGAACTCTGCATACATCTGTCACTGTTTCCAAAATGGCAACTACCCCAGAAAATAAAGACTTAGAAAACAACTGCATGGCAAGGACAATGACAATGATTTCTTTTTAGAACTCCAGTAGCAATGAACCAGGCAAAGTAATTGAACTGCTCAATACTAAGGGCCCAACCCACAGAAGCCCAAGGAGGACTGCTGTTCCCAGGTAGGAGTACATCTGGAGGCTGCGGGTGTGCAGAGGTCTCACTCTGTACGGGTAAAAAACTCCATACATCTACAGCTTCCAATGCACCCCACTGGAGGCCTGCCCTTACCTGATCTATACCACTATGTATGTGGGCTGGTTATGGTTAGAGTTGGGGGGGGTGAGGATGCATATGTGTGAAAAACTGAAAGGTTTCTGTGACAAGCAGAGCAGCAATGGAGGGTGGCAGCATTAGACAATGGAGGTGGAAGCATTAACACCTACAGGGCCTCTGCGAACATCTTCCTAGGCTCTCCCCAGGCTTGCCCACAGCCTCACTGGACCCTTAACATGTTGCCCCTGGCTGGCATGAGTGGCTCCCAAAACAATTACAGCAAAAGGTCTTTTAATGTTGGGATACTGTATCTCACAATCCCCTGCTGCACTCTGCTCCACATGGAGCAGGGGACCTACTCTAGCATTGGCACAGACATCAAATTGGGTGCCCAGTGTCTGGTCTCACCCTGCTGCCTTACATGCCCCCCCCCCATGCTCTGTTCCATACATGGAAGGCTGGGGGTTGTGGATGCCATCAGTAGTGCAGACAGTTGCAAGTGTGTAGGGTCCACAGTCAGAAATGCACACTTGGCATGTATCTGGGTGATCACTGTGTACTGGACCTTTAAGCCTTTGCCTTCATTGTAGGACTTTCTGATCCATAAACTTTCTCTGCAACTGACCCTTGCAAAGAGAAATAAAGATTGTCGGTCCTCACTCTAGCTGACAGCAGAGAATCTATTCTTAATTTTTAAACATTTTTTTTTGCAGGATTTGGGGATTTCAAAAAAGAATCAGTCACCTAAAACTGCACACCAGAGTTTACTCACTGAATTGCTAAGCCATAGTTCATCAGCCAGGAGGAGTTGTCTGTAGCTGGGATGGGCAGGCTAGGGTACAGGCATTGAGGGCTAGCAATCTAGCACTATGTTAAAGAGTATGGGTCCAGTATTCACAGGAGAATCAAAGAGAGGGCCCAGTTTAGGCACACAGTGGTTTTTAGAATGCAGTTTTTTTGTATTCTTTGTTAACCTGGTAAGGCCCATAGGACACAAGGCCCATGTACAGGGATGATCTAAGAGCACAAGAAGGCAAGGTGACTTACTCAACATCACACAGTATGCAAGGGGAAGCTGTAGGACTCAAACTCAGGTCTGCGGGATGTACCAAGCTCATTCAAAGCTTGTTGCTCTAATCTCTAGGCTATACAGCCAACCCATATTACATTACAGACTGTACATGCATTATATATGAATTATTGTGTTACATTTTTGTGATGCTTGTATTATTCTTATGAGCTACAAATGTGTTGCAAGTTCGTTTCTTGCACACAACACTGGAACTCCTCTAAAGGGGTCTAACGCCGCAGTGGGTCCCTTAAGAAGATTATTTGGACTGGGAACCAGTGGGGGAAGAGTTGTGTGTTGGTTGGCCACAAATGTTGCTGTGCTGCTGTCTGAAATGAATGCACATTAAAATAGATAATGCTGCAATTAATTTTTTGTGGGTGAGTGTAGCCACTCTGAGTTGAAGCTTTCATGTAAATTAATAAATAACAGAAACGTATATACAATACTCCTGCCCAAGCTATAAATACATATCCTGTTGCTCTTGATATATGTGAGCCTTTAACTGTGCAGCAGAGCACCAAAATGAAGAGGGTCAGTTGACCCTATAAAAAGTATATGAAGTTTTATTATCTACATTTAGGGGGACTGCTGTTGCACACTGCACTTGTCCTCTAAATGGGGTGTTCACGTTCTTAGCATGTGAAGCTGTGTTATTTTTAAATTAAAAGCAGATGCATCAAGAACCTAAAGTCCAGCAGTACAAGTGGTCCTTGGAAAGTATGACTAACAGCCTGCATGCCTACTAGACCGTCAAGGAAGGTGACATAAAATAGAATGAGATCACAGAGGTCTGGCCTAGTGGGGAGGCTGCAGTGTGTTGTGATGTAACTTGTGAGGCTGGGGTTCACGTGTGAGCACCAGAGCCCCCACACTGGACCTGGCTGGGGTGGAGAAAATTATACAGGGGAGATGCACAACTCCCTGGGAGGGAAGGAGTGGGTCACATGGCATTTGCACATCTTTTGTAGCTAGCCAGTCAAGAAGTGACATTTGTGCCTACTGTGAAGCTGTCAATTACCTACCCTCCTAGTAAAAGGAAGAGTGCAGGGCAGCTGTGCCAGCCTCAACTGTTGGTGTGGGGAAAGGAGTGTCAGTGAGGAATAAGAATTAAAAAAGGTAACTGGAAACATAATAAAGACATGAAAATTAAAAGAAAAACATAAACAAAGCCACAAAGGGAAAATATTAAGTTTTATATGGCTATTAAAAAAAAACAAGCAAACAATTTATTTTCAGGTTCTTTAGCCTTTAAGAAAACCTTTTTCTATCTCAGACTACCATGCTGGTGACCCAGTTTCAGGAGCAAACTTAGGATGTTGGTAGTCAGGCACCTGACTGAGGAAAGTGTTTCCACTGGCAACATGTGTCAGCCTAGGAAGGGTTGGCACTGTGATCTGCTGTCAAAGTGACTCCAGGTGGAGAATTATGGAGCTTGCTTTCATACGGAGACCATACAATGCACACATGATTATGGCAACCTGCAGCATGTAGCATCAGGGGTGAGTGTGGTTAAGGGGTTAGTGGATAAACCAGGTAGGAAAATAGTGGCAGCCAGTATGATAGCACCTGCCCATTCAGGCCCTGAACACCCAATTGTTCCTTACCATATCATGCACTAGTGGTGATGGTTGTAGTGGTGGGGTTGTGCAAACACCCCCGGGGCACTGGCATGGAGGCAAGCCATTGATAAAACTGGACCTGATGGACATAGCTGTTGGAGCTATGTAAGCAGAAAAGGGCATCTCATTTGCAACTAACCATGCCTTGGTAGATGGTTGCTTCACTCTTGGGTATTGCCCCCTAGATTTCTACGTACTGTTGTTGGATCTTTGAAAGTTTAGAGCTCTGTGGGTCAGAGAACTACAGCATGAAATGGAGTAGTTCTAGCACACGCAGAACTTGGAAAAAGACTCTCCTATTAGACAGGATAACCATACATACCGTAGATGCATATTATACATCCTGTTAAATGTTTTTTAAAACTGAATTTTTAGTTAACATCTATATATTTTTTGCAGACAAATTAACAAAACCCATAATAGAAGAAATGATCACCTTTACTCAAGCTTCAAATATTTTTGAAGCATTATAGCCTGAGACAACACTTGCCAAAGTACTGGAAGATGCACTGGACTGTTTAGAAATAAGGTATCCTGAATGACTAAAAACTATTCTGTGATTTGCAATGCAAGAAAGAGGTGGCGTAGGAGCAAAGCTGTAGTGTGGTAAATAATGAAGTAGAATGCAACGAAAAGCATTCAAATGCAAGGTGCCCAATGACGATAATAATAGAGGTAAGACTGTAATGGTTCTTGTAGCATTTACTATGATGGGCTCACCTTGTTTTCGAACTCCTCTCCCTGCCATACTTCCTGAGGATAGCCATCAATCAGAAATCCTTTTGTGGCTTCCATGCTGACAATCATAGCTTCCTTGAGCAAGTCTAAAATGTTATCCTGTCAAAAGAGAAAACAAACTGACACTCAAAAGGCACATTGCACCTATTTCCTTGTGAGCACATGAACCTCTCAGACCCCTTCTAAAAGGGCCTGTCACAATACAAATGATGGATTTTGTCCATTTTTTGACATAAATGGGTGTCTGTGCATGGCCAAAGTAATACTAAAATGGCACGTACAGAGACTAGCACGCTCTTCCAATTTCATTTTTATTGTTATTCAACAAAGAATACAGAAACAATGTAACACAACAACAGCTGCAGTAGAGAAATACATAATACATCAGTGTGGGCTTACCAAGATAGATCCTGCCATTACAATTAATTACTCATACAATAAGTACGTACCTGAAATTTCATGGGACAGGCATTCTGTGGCAGAGTACAGTAGTGGAAAAGAAAAGCATCATGTTATACAGTGCTATGAAAAATCACTGCGGTCCAAAGGGATTGCAAAGTAATTAGTAGCAGTAGTAGTTTATTCATCCAGCGCCCTTTCCCAGGGACTTGCAGAGCTTTACAGAAAATACAGTAACATGAGAGGACTTGTGATAGGACTTTGTGGATGGTGAAAGTGTTACTCCAGCTGGGGACCAAGAGAAACTATATAGACCTTCAACAAATTACACTACAAATAAAACTACAATGGGAAAAGCAGGAGTTCCCAACTAGAAGCTAGCTGGTCCTCTTTATCCATCCCTCTTTCTCTTTCTTTGACCGGCATGGCCTGTGAGGATCACACAGAGCAGACCCTGTGAGAACTCTACAATGGGACCCCGAGCACAGGATCGACAGAAGTTGAGAAGTACTTGAACCCCACATACAGGCTCTCCTCTAAGATTAGGCCCCGCATGCTGAGCAAAACAACCAGAAAGTCTTGTGGAAAAATTTCAACTTAATTTTTCTGCTCAAAAAAAATTTATGTCCTCATATATGTAATCCCAAACAAACATTTAAAAAACTTTGATGAAATCTTGCCCATTGTTTCCTAGTCTCTGAACATTGGAGCGGTGCCTAACATGTCAGCTTAATATCTGGAATGGATGGTGTATAAAAACCATGTTGAGCATAATTGTGACCTGGACACTCTGCAGTGTCAGATTTTACTTATTCATATAACCTGTAAACTGAATTAGCTCCTACATAGTCCCATAATGCCCATTCAATGTCATACCATTTTAAAGCATTTAAGTGCCAAATTCAGAATTGAACAGTTCTGACACCTTCACCAGCTTGGAGTGGAGACAAGTCTACACTTCCAGTATTGATACCATATGGCAAGATCATGCCATGGTCAGATTGTGTGTTATTAGTAATAAAGTGAATAGCTACCCTCTGAGAAAAGAGATCTGATAATCTGCTTTTTTGCTACTTAACTGTACGGCTACTTTCTATTTAGTAGCTAGAACACTGAGGCATTTGCTGTCAGGAAACATGTGTCATATGAATCATGTTGTACCCTACCCCTGAAGTCACAGTAGATCCCTAAGTCAACAGGAAGCAGGAAATGCTGAAATTGACTGGGAACTTCTATAGACAGGAGGAAAAAAACATTATTATTTATTGTTTTTTTATTAACGTCTGCAGGGCTATGTGCAAACCTGCCCATTTTCATAGCTAGCCAGACAATAGTTATCTACAAAGTTGAAAATCTAGGAAGCATATTGCAAAGTGACATCAGTTACACTGCACAGACGTCAGTTTACAAACAATTACATGTTTTGGAGGCAAGTAGTCAGTTACTCAAGCTCAATTTGAAGACAGAGAAAGACAGAATCTGGTTAGTAACTTGTGTAGGAATGGTGTTATAGAAACTGGGGAGTTGGAACAGAAGGGTCCTTTGTCCATCAATAGTTCTTAAGAAGGGTATTTTAAAGTATGCAGTATCATCAAAGAAGTAAAGAAAATATAGTGTGGTATAACCCACCTATAGCAAATGTGGGAGTTTACCCCTTATCCAAGGACTATGTCAGGCCAATACTGCTTGTTTTTTGGCCGGATTAAGTTTCTAAACCTGTAAGAAATGTAACTAAATGTTTATTGTTTCAGCGCTCAGTAACAGAGAGTTATCAATTTCTTGAGCACATTCTGTACTCATTGACTCCTGTGATTTCTGGACTTTCTGGTGCCTGCCCCTGGGGCATAAGTATAGAGTCCTTGCCCTTTGGTAGCTAGTAGTGCATATAGGTGATATTGTTGGTGTGGGAGTCCATGAACTCAGGCACCCACGGGTTGTCAAGTGCCTCTGTCTGTAACTTGCTGGAGCTGGCCTGCGGTCCCGTGATGGTGACTGGATCCCATGTCTGGTGTGGCACTGGCTCCCTCTGAGGTGGGTTTCTGTAGGCAGTATCATGGAAAGGGCCAAAAATCAGGATGGTGAGGGTCTGTTGGCAGCTCACCCTCAAGGAGGGCTGCCTGATGACAGTCGCTGGCAATCATCCTTGGGTTCCAGAAAAACAAACTGAAAATTCCTTGTCATTTTCCAGACTCCTATGAGGGGAATGAGAGATGGACCTGCTTCCTGAACCAGATGGACACCACTCAGACACTGAGGCCCACAGGTAGGGTAAAATGCAATAAGACCATCTGACCTCATTACTTGGTGCCCATGCCTAGGTTCTACTGAATTAGCTAGGAGGGTATGTCCCTCAACCTGTTTGTTAGTGATACTGCGTTGTCTGTGCAAATATATGCTGTGGGATGCAGGCAGATCCTGTGGTAATCCCCAGTTCCTTCGCAGCTATCATGTGGACAAATGTAACTTACATATTTCCTGATAAATTTGGATTGTGATACTTACATGCTCAGGACTTGCACATAATGATTATTCAGGCCCTTAGAGGGGGATAGCTGAGCAGGGATACATTCATGTGAAACCACTAATGTGCAACTTTGCATGGTGCAGTGTAAAAAAAAAACATGCTGGTGTTGCAAGCCATCATTCTGTCTCACGTGTAGTGCCCTGTGTCCTGGTTGTTCCATGTACCTAAGGGAAGGGGACCAAAGAGGGTTGAAAAAAATAGCTTTACCCTGCTGTGCTCAGTGAATTATGAAGACGCCATTCTGTCCACTTGGAGAACAGTATTCACAGTGAACGTGCAAATAAATCTATTTTTTGACTTAAGAAATGTGTAGCTCTGGGAAGCTGCACCCCAATACAGCCTGTACTGTAGTTGTTAAAGCAAAAGTTTGCAGGGGAAAGGATCAGGTCCACCGGGGTGGTGCACAGAGTCTTAAACATGGTGTTCCAGAGGGTCAAGTGACTGGAAGAGGAGGCAGCTTGCAGCAAAATGTTTTCAAAAGAGTGGCTAGCCAGGTGGCTACAGTCCCAGAAATTAAATATAATGCACAGTGTTTTTTTTCCTTTTAGGATCAGCAGCTGCCACTGAGTAGTGTTACTAGACTGGAAAAAGTAGCAGTTGCATTGCATTAATATGCAGAGCTTTCTTTTATGTAGGACTGACATTTTCACTGATGTGTGCTGAATTTGTGCTGGCTTTGTGTGGGCGAAGGGAGGGGGAAGAGGGAGAACTCGGCAGGGGGCCTGTTGAGGGTGGGATAAACTGCAACTGGCCTCGGCACTATTAGCTGAGATCAGAGACCACGTGACTGCAGCCAACATGTTAGGTGGCTGCAGTACCAGAAATAAAACACAGTGTATAGTGCACCCCCCCCCCTTTACAGGATCAGCAGCTGCCTCTGAAGGGTGTGACCAGGAGGAAGGAAATAAGAGCTTCACGTAGGATTTTTCCAATATTTGCTGATTTTTTTCTGAGCTTGTGTGGGCATAGGAAAGGGAGAAGAGGGATAGCTCAGCAGATGGCAGGTTGAGAGTGGGATAAATGGCACTTGGCCTTGATGCCATTAGTTGAGATAGGAAACCACATACAGTAACTGTAGGCAGCCACTCAGTGGTTGTAGTCCTCTTAAAATATCCCAATAGGCAAAGTGATCCCGAAGCATTAATGCCATAAAACAGGAGTGCAGCATTGGATAAGGGGCATCTGCAGAGTTTCCACAGGGTGCCACAGGTCCACAGAAAACTCTGCCGATAGGACCAGGGAGCACCGCCCATTTAGGTGAAGTGACAGAGGGATCTGAAGGGTGACTTCAGGTATGGCATTCAGGTTAAGCAGGTAGGGGCTGGAGGCTGAACAAGCTATCCAGATGAGGGTTACCCACCAGACTGTATTAGTGACCACTTCCCAATACAATGTGTATGGTCTGCTAAACCCAAAAGCCACATCCCTGTACTACAACCAGCAGAGTCCTACACAAAGACAGGATCGAAGAGTTCAAAGAGCACATGGGACTGATTGACTGGAGCTATCTGGATGTCATCCCTGATAGTGACACTGCCTTTGACTGCTTCATAAACCAATTCAAAGCCGTCTGCAACAGACATGATCCCCAAATAATGTATTACCTGAGGCAGTGCATCATGCTGGATTACCTCTGATCTATTAGCTCACATGCATGACAGGGATAATCTGTGGCACCAGGTGAGAGCAACAGGCTCATTGGCTGACATGTGTAGGTACAGGAAAGTCCTCAATAGGTGCACCAGAGGGATAAGGCAGGCCAAGGCTACTCTCTGCAAAGAACAGCAAACTGGTAACTGGAACAAATTTTGGGACAATATAATGGAACTCCTGGGCAAAAGTGAAAAACCACCACAGAAATGTCCAGTATTGATGGGGCTGTTACTCTGAACCCATTCAAAATAGCCAACAAATTCAACTCAGCCTTCACTGACCTCAGCACAGACCTCTCTCTCTTTAACCTGCCAGATGCCACGCAGAGGGGAGGCGAGGGTGACCTGCTTTTAAAGGTCCCCCACCCCTCGCGCAACAAAAAATCCTCCCAGGAAGCCGAGTTGAGGTGCCGTGGGCTTCTGGAGCTCCGCCGGGCCTCCTCGGCGGACTAATAGAACTGAAAACTCCCGGCCCCTGCCCCGGTACAGGGGAGAGCTTGAATCTTCAGTAGCAGTGGCATTTCTTTCTTCTTCTGTCCTACCTTGCACCAGAATTTCGCTAGAAACAGGCTGCTGCATCAGGGACTACTGCAAGGAGGGTGGCTGAGGGAGGTCTTGAACCTGTTGAAGCGAGACCGGGACCCCATTGACGAAAATCAAAAATCCAGGACTTTGACCTTGTTTGAAATTGGCACCGAAAGCACCCATCCCTATTGGACTTGCTCAGTTGGTGACGGTCTCACACAGCTCCTAAAAGGGAGAGCTGTCCCACCGTCCTCATTAACCTGCCAGACGCCACGCTGAGGGGAGGCGAGGGTGACCTGCTCCTAAAGGCCCCCCCCACGCGCAACAAAAAATCCTCCCTGAAAGCTGAGTTGAGGTGCCGTGGGCTTCTGGAGCTCCAGCGGGCCTCCTCGGTGGACTAATAGAACTGAAAGCTCCCGGCCCCTGCCCCGGTGCAGGAGAGAGCTTGAATTTTCGGCCCACCTGCCCACCCCGTTCCCTCCTCTTATTAAATGCTCACTGGCTCTGCCTCCTGTGAGCTGCCTCACCCTATCAGCTAAAAGGGGAGGTATTGCTTACATTTCCAGTTGTATAGTTTGTAATTCCCCTTGAGAAGCCCTCCCTACTCTCACCTCCCAGACTGTGTTGTACAAATTACTTGTCTGTATAATTTATTTGACCGCTCTACTGTTAATTGCCTGTGTTATGATCTCAGACTGTGTTGGTACCTTTATTGTCCTAATTTCTTAGCTATATTGTCTGTACCAGAACCAAGCTCTTTATCTAGGTGTTATCATACCTGCTGATCCCTATAGATCAGCCCCTACCAATGGTAGATCCAGCCAAAAGGGAGTAGGTCTCTCACTTCGCTAGAACTGTCAACCGCCTGCTTAAAGTAGCTAGTACAATAAATTGTCCTTAATTCTAAATTCCCACCTATACTGCCTAGATGATGCCTGCCTAAATTGTCCTCGTAGAACTGATGACAGGTTCAAGTGTGCTCACAAAGTGCTAGGGCAGGAGCTGCCTCCCAGGAGTTTAGTCTGGTCCCTTCCGACCACTAGCTGTCAGCACTCCTTGCACTGCACAGTCCCTTATAATAGCTTGGTACAAGCCAAAACAAGTTTCAATAACTATTTTCCCGCTTTAGTACCTCCATCGCCCCTTCCTTCCCAGCAGCTCCTCACTGGCTGACTGGGCACAACTCACAGGCTGGTCCTATGCTGCCAGCCAGGTTGTGGGCTTGATACCCCCTCCCTCTGACCAGGGAGGGTAGGGATACTCACAAAGCAGAGGAAAAGGGTGTGCCGACTGCCACCTACAGGACTCTGGTCCTCGCAGGTCTTGCAGTGGGACTTACCCTGCTCCAAATGGTCACCACCCCCCCAATATCATTGGGTGGTAACTGGAAGTGGTCTCCCTCCTATGAGGTAACTGACTTCACTTTCTCAAATATCCTCATGATCAACAAGGCCCACCGCTGTATTACTTGCTGCCTAGATCTTCGGTGCCTAATGTATACAACCAGAGTCAAGCGTATCCATGCTAAAAACCTCTCAGATGGCCGACCCCATATGAGCTGGCATCTCCCCTGGCTCCTCCTCCTAACACTACTTCTGGCGGGAGATTTTGAATCCAACCCTGGTCCAATTAATCTGACCCACAAAATCCCTCCTGCATGGGGCATGGGTAAGGGTCTAAAAATAGCCCATCTCAACATCAGGGCCTGCTACCTAGCAGCGATGAGCTATAGCGTGGGTGGCACTCTATAAACTTGATATCCTCGGAGTGACAGAGACCTGGCTTAAACCCTCTGTCTCTGATTCAGCCTGTGTACTCACTGGGTATGAGTTCACTCAACTGGACAGAGCCGGGAGAAAGGGGGGGGGGGCATACTGATCTACTACAGGAACCATTTAAAAATCTCCCTAGTTGCCCACCAGCAAACAAATGTGTCTCCCTGTGAGTTACTACATGTGCTTCTGCTACTTGGGGACACAAATAAACAGCACCTGGTGTGCACCTACAACCCTCCAAGGGCTGGACTCCCTGAATTAACCCACCTTATGGACTCAGTTGGTTCCAGTGTTAGGGAAAACAAACTCATAATCCTGGGTGACGTTAACCTTAACTGGGACAGTGGTAATGTGAAGCAGTTCGAGTCCCTACTGGCTAACCTAACCCTGACCCAACTCATCCAGGAGCCAACCAGGCGGTCGGCAAATGGATCCTCCTGCACCCTGCTGGACTGGATCATGTCCAACTGCCCGGACAGGATCTCATCAGCGGGCACGCTATCTGACTCCATCTCTGACCACTCTCCGGTCTTCTGTGTATGGAAAATTCCCTCCTCCAAAATTCATCACAAAATTATGCATGTCAGAAACTACTCCAGGTTTGACCCTGGGGAGTTCCTGGAGGACTTAAGGCTTACTGACTGGTCTGGGGTGCTTGGAGCCACTGACCCCTCTGTGGCAACCTCTCACTTCTTTACCACCTTTGGGGCCCTGCAAGACAAGTATGCTTCCAAGGTCACCCGTAGGGTGAGGGGGTCTGCTACCCTCTGGCTGAATGGGAATCTCTTAGCCCAGATGCGGGAGACAGATAAGTGTTGGGCCTGCGTCAAAGGTTCCAGTGATCCCACTATTTTTCAAGAATATAGACACCTTAGAAACAAGTGCAAAAAGGCCATTAGGGTTGCGAAAAGTGACTTTTGCAAGTCCGCCCTACTCAGCTCCGCCAGCGATCCCAGGAGATTCTGGAGAAATATAAAAACCCTTGTCAGTGGGTCCTCCCATCTGGGGGTTACGGACATGGTCATAAATGGTGTCTCCTGCAATAATTCCCATACTATAGCCAACTCCCTAAATACACACTTCTCAGACCTCTCGGCCTTCACTGCTCTCTTCCCGTCCAGTGAGAGCTCGCTCCGCCCCCCCTCCAATTGGCAGGTGGATCACCCTCCTTGGCAAATGTTTTACTTCAGGGCTGTGTCAGTCCAGGACATGCAGAGATGCCTAGCTGGCGTCTCCCAGTACTCAAGCCCTGGCCTAGACAACCTGGAGCCCAAGCTTCTAAAGCTTGGTGCTGCACTAATTCCCCCCCAGCAGCCCACATCTTTAACCTATCCCTCGGATTGGGGACCATCCTTGATATCTGGAAAGAGGCGAGGATAGTCCCTGTCCTGAAGCAGGGCAATCCTAAATTGCTGGATAACTATTGTCCGATTGCTATTCTCCCATCACTTAGCAAGCTCCTTGAAAAGGTAGTGGCTGAGCAGCTCTCGGAGTATATCCACTCTCATGAGCTGCTGTCCCCGGCCCAGCATGGTTTTCGAAAGGGACACAGCACCACCACAGCCTTGATTTCGGTCACATCAAGTATCAGAACAGCCATGGACCAGGGCAATCTCTCTGGTGCCATGTTTATCGACCTGTCCAAAGCCTTTGACCTTGTTGATCATGCACTGCTTGGCTCACAGTTGTGGTCACTTGGCCTCTCCCCCCATACCATGAAATGGCTTACAGGCTACCTGCATGGTAGAAAGCAGAGTATCTGCTTCAATAAAGTCCTCTCTGAGCCCCTACCGGTGACCTCCAGAGTCCCTCAGGGCTCGGTACTGGGCCCCCTCCTCTTCTCCCTTTTTATCAATCAATTACCCATGGTGACTACCAACTGTAGAGCTACCCTATACACAGATGACCTGGTGATACTGGCTCACTCCCAGAACGCCACTACTCTAAACCAGCACTTGTCCGATGACTTCAGCAATGTCTTGTCCTGGGTTACTAACCACAAACTGGTCCTGAACCTGAAAAAAATGCAGGCTATGCTCTTTGGCTCCACGGCCAAAATCAAAGCTTCATCGGCCTTGCTAAACATCACCAGCACTGATGGACCCTCACTACCTGTAGTGAACTCCATCAAATACCTAGGGGTAACACCTGACCCCCAACTTGACATGGGGAGTCATATCCTTAACATCTGCAGGGCAGTGAACTGCAAACTGGGTCTGGCCTATAGGGTCAAGTACAACCTTACACCGGCGGCCAGACTTGCCCTTGCGAGAGGTGTACTTCTTCCCTCCCTTAGCTATGATCTGTACCTATTTGCTCGCTCCCCAAAGATTCATCTCACTTGGTGGCACACAGCATATAATAACATCTGTCATTTTGCTCTGGCTGCCCCCCGTCTCACCCACCGATGTGAGCTATACGATAAACTTTGCTGGCTCTCCCCAGCCAGATACCTAGATTCCGGGGTGGGATGCCTCTCGCGGAAAGTGGTCAGAACTGGCATCCCCCAGGGGCTGGCCCTGCTTCTACCACAAATGGATCCTACTCCCTACCATCTTAGGTCTCTGACCTCAGGGATGCTCAAAGTCCCCCCAACCCGTACCCTCATGGGGGATCGGGACTTTGCCATAAGCGCACCCAGACTCTGGAACTCCCTCCCCCGTGATATCCGTTCGGACCCCTTCTATCAGAGTTTTCGCAATTCCCTGTGGGGCTTCCTGAAACTAGCCTCAGTGTGTGACTGCCCCAAGCCTCCCTAGAGTAATTATCAACTGTTGGTAAACTTGCCCCAAGCTGCCTTCCGCTGAAGCTGCTTAAAACGTCTTGCTGTTTCCAATTATTCTATCTACTCTATCAATTACCCGGGTTCTTAACTGTGGGCATTCTTTTTGTCCATAACATTGCACCTTGGTCATAGGTAGGACTGCCTACTCCCAAGTATCCTTGTCCTGCCTTAACTTGTATGTCTCAAATGAGTGATGACCTGTAAAAATCTGTCTGAGAACCTGCTAGTCTAGGGGGTGCCTATCTATAAAGTTATACGTTATATTATGACCAACCACTCCTTGGATAGTGCTCTACTCCTATATGTTACTCTTATTGTCAATGATGTATTTTATTCCCATATGTTTGTTATATTTGTCATGATGTACTAGCATCCTCTCTGTACCATTATCTGTATCCCTATGTTGTATTCTCCCCGGTTGTTAATGAAAATAGGCATAATACTTGTCTAGTGTACTTACCCGGTAAACAAAAGCTAAATAAATAAATACTGTGCCAGTAACATCTGACAGTATTAGTTCTGGTCTAGCAGCTAGCTCTGACCAAGACCCGGGCATATCCAAATTCTACATAAAGCCCACCACAGTATCAGATACCCACAAATACATTAGAAGAGTTCTTGGAAAAAACAGGGTGGGGGATGATCCGATAGACAGGAAGCTGCTGGCCCCGGCCCTGGGGGAAATTGCTCTCCCCATCTCTAAGATATTCAACCTTTCTGTGGTTTTCTGAGTTTCCTCCATCTGGAAAACAGCACTAGTAACACCTATCTTTAAAGACTGAGACCACTCCAACCTAGCTAACTACAGGCCTATATCAATCCTCTCTCTCCTGTCCAAGGCCCTCGAATGTATAGTATCTGACCAAATAGTCACCTACCTAAATAACTATAATATACAGTGCGCCCTACAACATGGTTTTAGGAAGCACCACAGCACCAGAACTGCCCTAATAAAGTACACCAACTTCTTCCATGAGGCCTTTGATAGTGGTCACCTTGTGGTGTGGGAGCCATCTACATTGACATGACCAAAGCTTTTGATCTTGTCAGCCATAAGCTGCTGCTGGACAAACTCCTCTCGACTAGCCTGTCCCAGGCTATGGTAGCCTGGTTTCACAGCTATCTCTCTGACCACACACAGCGGGTAAAGATAAACTGCCATCTCTCAGCTGCTGAAAAGCATTTCAGTAGGGGTGCCACAAGACTCAATACTTGGCCTCCTCCTTTTTGGCATGTTCATAAACAGCCTACCAGAAGCCTGCCAGACATCCAAGGTGCTCTTGTATGCTGACATACTGTTATATACACCAGTAGTCCACACCAAGCAAAACAATGCACTGTCCTCCAAGACAATTTTGAGCCCCTGGAGAAATGGTTCACATTAAACAAACTGGTCTTAAACTACAAAAAACAAAGACCATGTTATTCTCAGGTCTGTAACTGGAAAAAGGGTATCTCCTCTAGTCATCCTTAATAGAAAAGCAGTTAGTCTGGAAGAGGTTGACTCTTTTTAATACTTAAGTGTTGCCTTATATAACACTTTATCCTTTACCCAGCATGCGGATAACATTGTTAGTCTCACAAACCAAAAATTAGGAGCACTGTTTAGGAATCGCTTGGACCTTACTACCGAAACCAGGCATCTTGTAGTGTCCAGCTCAGTCCTACCTATACTAGACTACAGTCTCCCAGTTTATGCAGTGGCAAGAAACTCTGTACTCAGTAGAGTTAGACTGGTGTTTAGCTGGGCCTGTTGCTTTGCTCTAGGGATGGACAAGCTTGCACATAGCTCCCTTTACACCCTAACTAATTGGCTTCCCCTACAGAACAGAATAAAGTACTAGACCTGACTGCTCACAAAAAAGCACTATTAGGCCTTACCCCTCTAGCTATTCATAACCTGTCCCACCCAGTTAGCAACCAGTACACCATTAGGGGTATGGCTAAGAATGCTCTAGAAATACCCTTCCATAAAACAACTCTGGACGAGTCTTCCTTTGCAGTAGGGCATCTCACTGGCTGAATGAATCACCTGAACCCTGGCAGGACTCCACAAAATTGCCCATTTCAAGAAGGCACTGAGCAAAGAACTCGCTGCTTGTTCCAAATGCTCCTGTTACACCAATGCTGTCACCTAATATACTGTTCACATTAATTTGGTATAAAGCTCACACTATGCCATGCCAGTACCTAGGGCTTTCATTCCTTATTGTTGACTAGGCTCCTTGGAGCCACAGTTACTTGTCTATGATATGGTCTACACTGACTATACTCCACTGGAGCTATAGGTCTTCTCTGGTCTATAGTTTAAGTCTGGGATAATCCTTTTTATTATGTTGGTGCGCCTGTGCAGCCAACATCTTGGGAGAGTGCAGCTTTAGAGGCGCGGTCGCTGTTGGGCGAATGCAGGGCAAGCACCAGTAAGTGCGTCCCACATTCCCCAATCAGCCTGCATGCCGGCACCATACCATGCATATTAATGGGGCGAGCACATCTAAGAAAAGGTTCACTGCAATCTGAGCAAAGCTCGTCAGATGCAGCAGTCCTTTTCTTGCCGTGCTCACAGCCATTATGTACATGTCGGGACACGGCAGTAGAACTGCCGACTTCGGGGTGCCCAATCCCCCTGTCTGCTGCCTGCCCCCTGTCCAATGTGCCGACAGAGAGCCCACTCCCCGTCATTGCTCATACCCCAATTGTTTAATGCGAGGTGCCCAATCCCCTAGCTCGTTACCCTGCCCCTTTTCTTGTGTGCTGATGGGGGAGCCCACTCCCCGTCAGCAGAAATAACCCCCCACAATTGTTTAATGCCGAGGGGGTGCCCAATCCCTCCTCAGCTCTGCATCCCCCCTTTCTTTGTGTGCCGACGGGGGTGCCCAATCCCCATCAGCATAAATTCAGTGCCCCTCCGGTGTTGTTTGCTGATGAGGGTGCCCAATCCCCCGTCGGCTATAGGTGGCATGTTGGGAGCCCACCCCGCGTGCCAATCCCTGGAAAAAAACTGTCCCACGATATTTTCTTTCTTTTTACAACCTGTAAAGGAAAACAGACCTCGTAGTCTCCATTGCCCCCACCCCTGCGCACCCACCCACTGTGCACCTGCCTCCCCACCCCCCATACCCCATACTTACCTCTGGAGCTCGTCGCGACGATCATCGGTGGACCGGGAAGACATCTGCACTCTTCAAAGCCAACTGCGAACTGAGGAAATGCCGGTAAGCTGTATAATGGGATAGATAGGGTTTTTTCAACTTTAGTACATATCTCAGGCATTTTTGCGAATTTTGGCCCTAAATTTTCAACGTGGATTTTTGGGACCCCTTCTCATGAATTCTTGCACAGTCATGTCGTTATTCGGTTCCGAAAGGTGATTTTGCAGTCACTGCGCAGAATCACCTTTCAGGACTGTGTAAGGAAATGACAGTGCCACTGTTCATGAGGGGGCTCTTAAAAACCGTATGTTGCAAATTTGGTGGGAAAAATCCGAAAAATGACTGTTTTACGAGCGTGCGTAGCAACTGCGCAATGCACGCTCATAAGTTAGCAAATTTGCAATATTTTCAAGCCAGATTCTCAACTTTGGCATTTTACCACACCTTCTTGTGAACCGTGCAGCTGTCATTTTTCACATCCTGGCCGAAATGTGTTTTCGCAGTTCCAGCACAGAATAGCGCAGTTGTGGTGCGAAATCAGTGTTTGGGACACATTATGAAAATGACAGTGATGCTGTTCATGAGCAGAGATCCTAAAATGCCTGTATTGAAAATTTGGTGACAATACTCCATAAAGTGACTGTTTTACGAGCGTGCATAGCAACTGCGCAACGCACACTCGTACGTTAGCGCATTCACACTATTTTCCTGCCAGATCCTGAACATTGGCATTTTACCACACCTTCTTGTGAACTGTACAGCTGTCATTTTTCACACCCTGGCCGAAATGTGCTTTCGCACTTTCAGTGCAGAATAGCGCGGTTGCTATGCGAAATCAGTGTTCGGACACATTACAAAAATGACAGTGATACTGTTCATGAGCAGAGGTCCTTAAAATGCCTGTGTTGAAAATTTGGTGACAATACTCCATAAAATGACTGTTTTACGAGGTGCATAGCAACTGCGCATCGCACGCTCGTAACTTAACGCATTCGCAATATTTTCATGCCAGATTCTCCAGTTTGGCATTTTACTACACCTTCTTGTGAACTGTACAGCTGTCATTTTTCACATCCTTGCTGAAATGTGTTTTTGCACTTTTGGCTCAGAATAGCACGTTCGCTGTGCAAAATCATTGTTCGGGACGCTTTACGAAAATGACAGTGACACTGTTCACGAGCAGAGGTCCTAAAATGCCAGTGTTGATAATTTGGTGACAATACTCCATAAAATGACTGTGTTACGAGTGTGCATTGTGCAGTTTGCACGCATGCTCGTAACTTCGCAAACTTCTAATTTTCTCACTCCAGATTTTCTACAGTGCCATTGTTCTGAACCTCCTAATGAACAGTGCAGCTGTCAGTTTTCACATCCTGACCAAAATCTGTTTTCGCAGTTCCGGCGCAGAATAGCATGCTCACTGTGGAAATTCCGTGTTCGAGACACATGATGAAAATGACTGTGACACTGTTCATTAGCAGATGCCCTAAAATACCTATGTTGAAAATTTGGGAACGAAAGTCAATAAAATGATTGTTTTATGAGCATGCATTACGCAGTTTGCATGCATGCTCATGACTTTGTGAATTTGTAATACTTTCACTCTAGCTGTTCATCATTGGCATTTTTCCATACCTCCTTATGAACACTGCAGCTGCCTGAAATGTTTTTTTCACACGTCCGGCACAGAATTGCAGAGCCGCTGTGCGAAATCAGTTTTTGGGACAGTTTGAGGAAATGGCGGTGACACTATTCATGAGCAGAGGTCCTAAAATGCCTATGTTGAAAATTTGGTGCCGAAACTCCGTACAATGACTGTGTTGCAAGCGTGCATTGTGCAGTTTCCACGCACCCTTGTAACTTCGTCAATCTGCAATATTTTCATGCCACATTTTCACCACTGGCATTTCTGCACATCTCCTTATCAACAGTCCAGCTGCCATTTCTCACAGCCTGCCTAAAACGTGTTTCTGCAGCTGGGGCACACAATGGCGTGCTCGCTGTGCAAAATCACCTTTTGAGATACATTCACAAAATAACAGCACTATGCATCTCTTAGATACACCACTCCCACTGCCAATGCCAGCATGACAACATTCGGCATTGACAAATGCTTGTTATCCTTGATGTGGAACCTTTGTAAATGAGCACATGTGTTCAAAGGTGTTTTCCGAATGACTAAATAAATAAATAATGAGTTAAAGGAAGGGGAGGTTGGGAAAGGCTGCAACCCTCTAACTGGGGTGGGCCTGTAGGGCAGATAAGGGAAGGAAAAAGCGCGAAAAGCTGCAACACCCTATCCAGTATAGGGCTGTAGGACAGATAAAGGAAAGAAAAAGTGGGAAAGGTTGCAACACTCTAGCTGGGGTAGGCCTGAAAGGCTGTTTTAGAGAGGGATAATGCAGTTAGGACACTGGAAACATTAGCAAAGAGTGAATAGATAAGACATAGGGACAGAAAATCTGAAGGGGATAGCATTAAAACAGGCAGGGAAATTGTATGTTTGGAGGGATCTGTTTTCTTCTGGACTGGTCCTTTCCTAAGTGGTGAGGGGACAAAAGCCTCATAGGAGGGGGTTCAACATAAAACAAGGAAGGGTTAAACTTATTTAGACAATACAACGTATGGGCAAAGGGTAGTGGAAGGGTAGATTATAAGCTGCAGGGTAGTGTGGTACAACAGTCTTCTTGGGGGCACTATATGACATGGGAGGGTGCTTGGTATGTAGGAAGCTTGGGTTCACGAAGGCTGAGCTGCACCTGGTCAGGGCAAAACCTAGCAGGCTGAAGGGTGCAGAGGGGGTCTCAGTGTCCTGGATACTCTCGCCACAAGGGCCACAAAGGACCAAGAGGAAGACTGGAATAAGGTAGAGGGGAAGAGGAGAGAGTGTAATCTAAGCAAACATAGGGGCTAGCAGTGCAGAACTGCTACCTGGTCCTGGGTTCCCAGAAAGGGACAACACACATGTACACTTAGGAGTCAAGGTGAGTACGGTATGGACAATAGAGGAAGTGAAGTCACAGATAGAAAAGGGTAACAATTGGGAGGGTAGTACAGGTATGGTCCAGGCTATACCAGTGCAGACAGTGTGGGGGTGGGGTGGAGCAAGGGCATGGGAGGCAATGCAACATGGAGGGAGGCAAGAGGGGAAAAGGCAAACAGGCAGAGCAGGCAGCAGGGGTGAGAAAGGAGAGAGGACACAGAATGGACAAAAGTAGGGTAGGGCATTAATAGGAAATGCAGCAGTAAAGGAGAAGTTGATAAGAAGGGAGGAAGTGGTAAACAATAGGGCAGTGTAAAGTGGGGGAGAGAAAGGAACCTAGGCCAGACAGGTGGGGAGCCCTGGCACCAGAAAGCGAGAGGGAGGGTAGCTCACCCAAAAATGGATGGTGGAAGGTAAAGGTAACGTGTCCCCCCACAAAACAGGGTAGTTAGTGAGGTTAACACCAAGGCAGAAAGGTAAATAGGGGGCAGAACGGGGTAAATGGAGAAAAAGACAAAGGCAGTAAGTACAGAGATGGGGTTAAAGGGGTAAGGCCATCAAAAAATGGAGGGCGATGAGTACCAATGCCCGTAGTCTGGGTAACAAGCTTCCTGAACTAGTGGCCTTGATGGAAGAGGGATGTCTGGATAGTGTGGCAGTCACAGAAACATGGTACACAGAGAACCATGACTGGGATGTCAACATATCAGGGTACAAAATCTACAGGAAGGACAGGAAGGGTAAAAGAGGAGGAGGAGTAGCTCTCTACATAATGGAAGGGCTCAAAGCAACTGAACTTAAGGGTAAACAAGGAGGAGAGGAGGCACTGTAGGTCACCTTGGAGACAGGAAATGGCACCACAATCTTCATGGGGGTTATATACAGACCTCCATCTTAGGGGGAGGAAATGGATAAGGAAATGATAGGAGACATCCTTAGAATGGTAGAAAAAGGGGAGATATTGTTGATGGGGGACCTGAATATGCCAGATGTTAACTGGAGCACATTTGCTGCAGCCACATCCAAGAGCAGAGTCATTCTGGATGCCCTACAGGGGGCATGCCTCAGGCAGCTGGTGTTGGAACCCACTTGGGAGGGAGCAGTCTTAGACTTGGTACTCTCAAACGGGGATGGTGAGAGGATCTCAAATTTAGAAGTGGGTAGCCATCTGGGAACAAGCGACCACCAGACAGTGGTTCCCAATAAACACAGCCGTAGAGTCAAGTCACACAAAAGCAAGGGTACTGGACTTTCAGAGGGCTGACTTTGGCAGAATGTGACAGTGCTTAAGTAATGCACTAGCAAAAGGGCAGGAAGGAGGGGTGGAGGAACAATGGGGAAAATCAAAACTGCCATCACAGAGGCAACAAGCCTTTGTGTGAAGCAAATAAACAAAACAAAATGAAGCAAAAAAACACTATGGTTCTGAAAAGGGGTGGTGGGAAGGTTACGTAGAAAAAGACAGCATTCAGGAAGTATAAGAAATCACAGAAGGAGCAGGACAGAGAACTGTATCAGTTAAAGCAGAAGGAAGTGGGGAAGGCAGTCAGAATAGCAAAGGCCCCAAACCGTGGAAAAGATAGTCAACTCAGTTAAGAAGGGGGATAAAACCTTTTATAGATACATTAGGGAGCGAAGAAAGACCAAGGGAGGGAGGGATAGTGAGGCTTAATAATGGGGAGGAGGGGTGGGCAGAGGGTAACATAGAAACATAGAATTTGACGGCAGATAAGGACCGCTTGGCCCACCCAGTCTGCCCATTTCCCTACCTAATGGATAAGCTGCAGATCCTAGTTAACCAGCAGCCTATTTCTTTCTACCCCAACCCCCTAGAATTGCCTTATGACTGTCCCACGCATGCTTGAATTCAACCACTGTTTTTGACTCCACAACCTCCTCTGGAAGGCCGTTCCATGCATCCACAACCCTCTCTGTGAAAAAATACTTCCTTACTTTACCTCTGAGCCGCCCCCCCTTATCTTCAAATTGTGCCCCATTGTTGTATGCACCTCTTTTTGAAAGATGCTACCCTCTTGGACTTTGTTGATACCCTTGAGGTACTTGAAAGTTTATATCATGTCCCCCTCCGCTCCTTTCCTCGAGGCTATACATATTAAGCTCCTTTAGTCTCTCTTCATATGTCTTCTGGTGCAGACCCTGCACCATTTTAGTTGCCCTCCTCTGGACAGCTTCCATCCTGTCTATGTCCTTGTGGAGATTGGGTCTCCAGAACTGCACGAAGTACTCCAGATGGGGTCTCACAGCTGTCTGTACAGAGGGATAACAACTTCCTGTTTTCTACTGGTGATGCCTCTCCCTATGCATCCCAATATCACCCCAGCCCTCTTTAATGCCCTGTCACATTGCTTGCCCACCTTTAAGTCATCTGATATGACTACCCCCAGGTCCCTTTCCTTTTTTGTTATTGTTAGTATCTCACCCCCCATTGTGTACTTTTCCTCTGGGTTTTTGTTTCCCAGGTGCATTAGCTTGCACTTCTTAGCATTGAATCTAAGCTGCCATACATCTGACCATTCCTCTAACCTTGCCAAGTCCCTTCTCATCCTTTCCACCACACCTTGTGCAATGAAAAGATAGAGATACAGGGGCTTGGCTTGGCCAAGTAAGATGGCCACTTGAATCTCTAGCAGCTGCCAAATGGAGCATCTGATTCGTCCTAAATCAGTGTTTCCTATAGGCTCAGTCCCTCTGAAAATGATCAAGGGACGTAAGAACACTACCTGCTTGCCCCAAGCGAGTTTTGGGCAAATTACTCCCATTTTCCCCCTGCCAGCTGATGCAACCTGAACTGATCGATCCACCACATGACACACAGCAGCAAAGAAGGCCATGAGCCTTCTGTTCGAGAAATGTTTACCTTGGTCATGGGCAGGATGGAGGAACTTACAATCGCCAGCAGTGCTACAACTGGAGCCCTAACAAACACTGATTCTAGACTGGACATTGTGGAACAACGATCAGCTAGCCAAGAGGAAATTCTCCAGGGCCATTGCTCCACAATGCAAAAGCAGGCGGCCCAAATCCGAGATATGCGGGACAAGCTGGATGACCTGGAGAACAGGAGCCATAGAAACAACCTGCGGCTTCTCGGATTCCTGGAGGGTTGTGAGGAGGGACGTGCACACAATTCCTCCAGGATGCACTCCCCAAAGTTCTCAAATTACCCCGCAGTACCAGGATCATTATTGAGCATGCCCACTGAACTCTTCAACCGAGGCCTGCAGTGGGGGAGAGACCCTAAGCTGTCCTGGCATGCCTGCTGAACTATGCAGACAAGGAGGCCATCCAGTCCAGGGCAAGGGAGCTGGAAGCTCTGGACTGGCAAGGAAACTGCACCATGCTCTTTCAGGAGTACTCTAAAGACCTGGTGGCCCAATGGAAGGGCTTTACTGAGGCCAGGAAAAAACTTCATGATTTGGGCATTCCCTTCACACTTAGGTACCTGGTGATCCTGAAAATTTACCCATAACGACACTTCCCTGCATTTCTCCATGCCAGAGGCTGCAGTTGATTTCCTCTAGAAGACCTTTCCTGGAACTGACAACAACCAGAGGACTAATCCAGTGCATGTTCCACCTGCAACTCACTCCAGTGATTATGTGGTCAGGCGTTCCCCGTTTAAGCGGGACCAGCAGTCACCCTTGTCCGGGCCTCATCCTCAGTGCACACTGTGGGAGCTGTGGCCACATAACCAGAGGAAGCGGCTGCAGCAGGAGGCACACAGCAAGAGAATTCACCTGCAAGACCAATTGGAGCAGACTATGCTGCAGCCCCTATCCAGTCACAGTGAGGACATGGTAGGTCCTATGGTGACCAGCCCATACTTCACGAAGAACAGGTTCTCCCAGCTTGCGCTGGTCACCCCACCCAACGAGACTGTCAAGTGCCAGGTCATGGACACTGAGGCCATGGAGGAAGCCCCTGATGACCCTAATCTCCATGCACTGGACTTGGCGCATGCCTCAGACTGTCCTGCACCAATCCCAGCTCTAGAGGCCCTAGGGACTGCTGTAGGTCTGGAGCGCAGACCACATGGAAGACCTCCCAACCCGAGGACTGAAGATGGGCGAACACCTCCTGCTGGTGCTCCGTGATTAGGAGCCTCCAGATAAGTGCAACAGTTTTGTGAGGTGGCATATAAGAGGAAATTAATGGGGGGTGCAGTGGGAAAGTGTTGGGAAGGGAGCAGGAGAGAGTAGTGTGAGTGCCTGGATCCATAACTGCAAATGGTACTCCCACCCAACTCCCTGCTCCTTTTTGCTGGGTGCGTTTGAGTGATGGGCAGGTGTGCATTCACTACTGCCTCCTCCTCTGTAACTGCCACCTGGCAGGACCATTGCACTGAGCTGTAGTGCTAATGTCTTGGGATGGGGGGGCTAGGGGAGGCTATCTAATGTATATCACCATGGTTGGCGTTGCATTGTTTTTTGAAGTGCCCTGTGCCCAGGTTGTTGCCTGAAGCCATACAGTAGTGCCCAGCTGCCTATCCACCCTATCCCTTCACCATTTCCCTGCCATGCAAGCTTCCCGTCTGGCCTACCACATGTTGCCCGCTGGCAACTTTTCTTAGCGGCTGTGCCTGCCCATGCATGCTAGTACAGCAGTGTGTTGCAGTTTGGCCTAGTGTGACCCTGCCCCAGCTGCTACCCTGCCCCATTTCCCCCGATTCCTCTATGAGGATCTCAGAGTTTTTTACTTATGCACAAAGGGTGACAGGGAAGTGGGTCCTCACCGAGCTGCTTTCCCATGGAGCCCACTAACCGCACTTGACCCATGACACATGCGACTCCTCTCCCCCACGGGGGATAGACAATCCTCGAATTTGGGAACACTGCCCCTCTCTACCTGCCTGCTTGATGGAGTGCATGTCTTGTGCCCCAGGGCTGCAACATTTGAATGGTACCCCTACCCAACGCATTTTAAGTCCTCACTGTCAGGTCCTGTTTAGTTGGTTAGTTGGCCTACAGGATTAGTGAGACCACTATTGCTCTGGTAGGTGATTCTCTACTGGAGTCGTTGTTTAGACAGGATGAAGGATAGCCTGAAAGCCCACAGACAGAGACAATGGCTGCCTGGGGTCTGTTGCTTTGACCCCAAGGTGCTCCACCCGGTTGGGCTACCACTTTGCTCTCCCCTCGAGCTGAGCCACTCCTCAGGGTAGGCTGGACCAGCCATTGGCTGTTGGTACAGCTGGCCATAGTCCAGTCTGAGACCCTAAGATACTTTTTTTTTTTTTTGTAGCACAAAGCAAAAGTGTGTTATATATATATTGCAGTCTTGCTGTGGGTTTTGCTGAGGGTCGAACTTATTTAGTACTGTTAATTAGCCCTGGTACAAAGTAGTCTTAGGATCATGTCCCTGCCTCTCTTGTTCCCTAGGGGGCACTCAATGGGGCTGTAGCTGTGTTACATACCCGTCTAAATCCCCTGTGTGGGGTCTTCCTCCTGTAGCATATGCACAGCTCACCCCTTTCCCCTGGGTGGTTTATAGCAGGGGTAGCTTGTTGGTTACCCTCCAAGCTAACTCACAAGAGGCCAACCATAGGCCCCCCCCGCCGGTACAATAGAGCTAATAATGCACACCAGGAATGTCAGGGGGCTGAATTACCCCATCAAGAGAAAGAAGGTCCTTTCCCACCTCAAACACCTCAAGTCCCAGGTGGCTTTCCTTCAGGAGTCCAAACTCTCTAGGTTGGACCACTCCCTATTACAAAAAGACTGGGTGGGACAAATGGTGCACATGGAGTCCTCATCTTGGAAGAGAGCGGTGGCCATCCTACTGCATAAATCCCTGCCCTGGAAATTGGTCGATAGAGCTGATGGAGAGGGAAGGTGGGTGATGGGTTCGTATGACACTCCAACCGGTCCCATAGTGCTGTGTAATGTGTACGCCCATAACCAAGATGACCCCCTGTTCTTTAACTCTATAGCCAAAACCCTCACTGCCTTCTATCCATCTCACACTGCCCTACTGTTGGGCGGGACTTTAACTTGACCTTGGTACCCCGCCTTGACAGGAATGATGCGAGCAACGAGGCACACGTGAGAGGAGGCTGGGTGCTGCACCTGCTTATGGAGGACCTGGGCTTCATGAATGTGTGGAGACTTCCACCCTAGAATACAAGATTACACTTACCACTCAGAAACACCCTCCCCCTACAGCAGGCTAGATTTCTGACTTGTGTTGCAGTCCCTCACACAGACTATCTTGGACTCTGCCATACTCCCGAGGAGTATGTCGGACCATGCCCCGGTCCAACTCATTCTAGCGTGGGGCCCTAAAGAAACCCCTTCATGATCCTGGAAGCTGGACCCACTCCTTATGCAAAATCCAGAGTTTATCCCTTGGGCTAGGACAGAGGCCTCACTCTTTCTCCAGACCAACCGCGTATCCAACACCACCCCGGGGAATACCTGGGAGGCCTTCAAAGCCACCATGACAGGCAGCATAATGTGGTATGCAGCAGCCAAAAGAAGAGAGTGGGAGCAGAAGATGGTGGACCTGGAATCCTGACTCGAATTGGCAGAGGCCACATACAAGTCCATGCCTTCCCCGGCCCCCTCCTCACCTACCAGCCGAGAGATCTTGGCGCTCTGCTTTGAGATAAATCAACTCCTAAACAGAAAGGCCGAGGTGGCCATACTCCAGCTATGGCACACATTCTGGGAGGGAGGAGACAAGAGTGGCAAGGTCCTGGCATACCAGCTCAGGAAACAGCAGGCTGCCAGTCATATACCGGGCTTGAGGAACGGGACCGGGGAGCTGGCAACCAGCCCTCTGGACATAAACCAGGTAATGGCCACCTTCTACTCCAACCTATACCGTTCCTTACACTCCACCACCCCGACAGAGATCCAGCCTTTCCTGGATGGGACTCTTCTCCCCAAACTCCAGGTCCTACAGTCCAAGGTGCTCAATGCACCGATCTTAGTGGCGGAGGTCAAGGCTGCCATCATGTATCTGAAGGGGGTAAATCCCCAGGTGGGGATGGATTCTCAGTAGACTTCTACCAGGTCCTCTGCCAGCAGGTGGCCCCATTACTGACTGAGGTGTTTGAGGAAGCTGAGTCCAGAGGTATACTGCCCCCTACCCTTCGTGAAGCCAACATTATCGTTATCCCCAAGAAAGGAAAAGACCCCACTAATCTGGGCAGCTACTGATCCACCTCCCTTATTAATATGGACAGCAAGGTCTATGCAAAGGCACTAGCCACTCGCCTGATCTCCCTGCTGTCTACCCTGATACACCCCTCCCAGGTGGGCTTTTTACGGAGAAGGCACAGCTTTGACCACCTGAGAACCTTGCTGAATCTAATGGATGTAGCCAGGGGGCTGCCAACGCTGGCAGCAGTTATCGCAGTTGACTTCAAAAAAGCCTTCAGCTCCCTCGAGTGGGACTACTTGGATGTAACCCTTGCCCACCTGGGATTAGGGGAAGGCTTCAGGAGGAAGGTTAGGGCCATCTATAACCTGCCGGTGGCTACGGTCACCACTAATCAGACAATCTCTCCACAGTTTCCCTTGGAGAGGGGAACACAGCACAGCTGCCCTTTGTCCCCTTTGCTATTTGTACTGGTGGTTGAACCCCTGGCCACAGCGATTAGACATCACCCCACCAAACGTGGAATAACTGTTGGTCTCAGAAATTACCCAACCCAGATGTATGCAGATGACCTACTTCTCTCTCTCGCCGATGCTCCCCTCTCAATACCCCCTCTTTTGGCCGTCCTGCACTCTTTTGCCAAGATTTCTGGGCTCAAGCTGAATGAGGCCAAAACAGAGATGATGCCCCTGAATAAACACTGTACCCAACAAACCACACTAGAGACCGGGTTACTATGGTCCCCAGCTGGGATCATATATTTGGGCATTGTAGTACCCCCAAAACTTGAGGACATCTGGGGTGCTAACATACTCCCGTTACTGGTCAGCACCAAACTAGAGTTCGAGAGAGATGGACATTACTCCGGCTTACTCTGGCGGGGAAGATAGTGGCCATAAAGATGGTGATGGCCCCCAGATTCTTCTACTTCCTTTCCCACCTCCTAATTATGCCACCCAAACTGTGATCCCTGCCTGTTGACAAACTGATTGGGGACCTACTCTGGGAGGGCTTGAAACCACGGTTTAACCAAAACAAGCTTTGGGCTCACTGGTCCCAAGAGGGCTGGTGCCTGCTCTGGCTGGAGGGATACAAATTGGCTTTTCAGTCTTCCCAGACTACCCACTGGTTCAGAGAGCCCAGGGAGAAGGGACCACAGTGGGTGGAGATGGAAAAAGACCTGTTGGGTCTATTAGATGCCTCCTCTTGTGTTCCCCCCGGGGGTTCACGGCCCCTGGAGAACTCAACCACAGTGGCTCCGACTATAGTGGCCTCCAGAAAAAACTGTGCACAAACTAGAAATGGGCCCCCCACCCATTTCCATTGCCCCCTTGTGGCACAACCCCCACATCAACACAGATAACATCAGAGTGGCTTGGCCACACTGGAACAGAAGGGGCATAAGGAGAGTAGGAGACCTCCTTGACCTGCCAGATCTGAGAATGATCTTCTTCCAGACACTGTGAGAGAGATGGAGTCTGCCTCAGATGGATTTCTGGAGGTACTTGCAGATGCGAGCAGCTTTTCACCCCTTGTTGACTCTAGCCAGGCAGTTGCCCCAGAAGGGGACCTTCAGGGTTGGATCGACCACCCAAAGGGCCTGGCAGACCACATCTACAAGCCACTCAGAGGCACCCTACCATCACGATCCACCTCAGCAAAGTCCAAATGGGAGAATATGCTGCATTGCTCTATCCCAGACTCCCACTGGGAACAGGCCTGGAAGGATTTGCATGCCTGGTTCAAGGATGTGCTTATTACGTTAATCCAAAAGAAGATTTCCCATTCCTTGTACAACACCTCTGCTTTTCTTCACAAAGCCAAATTCCTTCCCTCAGATGAATGTTGGTGCTGCCTTGGTCCAGGGGCTGATCTGCCACATGTTCTCTGGTTCTTTCCTAAGATCCAGGATATGTGGCAGCAGGTAAGCCATGTAGCCTCCATAGTTTTACAGAAACCCATCCCACTGGTTTCCACCTTCTTTCTCTTGGGTCTCAAGAGAGATCTCTCACTCCTCACCCAGCATGAATACTGGTGACTTGTCCTTCAGCTGTCCGGACTAAGAAGGTCCTGGTCCGTAGATGGCATACTACTGTCCCTCCCGCCAGTGGCAATATCCTAGCCTCCCTCTCAAGCTTGGTGACCTTGGATAAAATATCCCACCTCAAGGACTATCAGATGGCCAAATTCTAGAAATGCTGGGGCCTATACATCCACTATGTCAGCCCCCCCCACTGGGGTTGGATGAGCCACACAAGCTACCTGATGGCTTTTCCCTTTCCCCTTATCTTTGGGTACTGCCCAGTATGCATGAGCTGATATGGTAGATTAGGATACCATATATACTCACTCATAAATAATTTTTTTGAGAACTTTTTCAGTGTCCTCGATTAGGGGTACCGACTTATGTGCGAGTAATTGAGGATCACAGAAAAAAACCTGTGTTGCAAACCGCAAACTGCTAAATGCATGGGCAGAATTCGGTAGCCGCAGTTTACCTTTAGTGTCTCTTTCAGTGTGCTAAGTAGCTTCAAAGGCATCAGCAATGCTACATTGTTACTACATTGTGGTGTGCTAATGGTAGCATATTAAGCAATTAGCAGAAGATAACACCTAACCTATGCAAGCCTCAATTGCCTCCCGTGGTGTGTTAAATGGCAGCATATTAAGCTATTGAGCTATTAACTTGCTAATAAATACCTCACATTACCTTCTCGCGTCTAGCTTGATTTCTAAGATGGCCTCATTCAAAAGAAAATGATGTTCCTACACTGCAGAGTTTAAGTTAAAAGTTGTACCTTATACAGAAACGTATAGCAATGCCTCCACAGAAAGAGAGTATAATGTCAACGAAAAACTCATTTGGGATTGGCGCTATAGAAAATTGGAGCTTCTGTCCCTTTGAAAGAAATTTAAAAGAATTAAGTTGAGCACCTCACCCGTAGAGGATATAGAGGCTGAGGCTACAGGGGTATATAGTAAACCGTATAGCTATAAGACTGCAGGCACTGGCAATTTCCAAAAAACGTGCTTTGCACAGTACTGCCAAATTCAAGGCTTCAGTCAGGTGGCATATCCATTTTATGAGGTGCCATGGCTTAACTTTAAGGCACAGAACACACATTGCCCAAAAGCTGGCTGAAGATGTAAATAAAAAGATGGACAGTTGTCACAACTTTGTTTTAAATGAGAGGAAATGGTATAATTATCCTCTAATATCTATCAGCAACATGGATGAAACTGCTATGAGTTTTGATCTCCCCTCAAATTGAACTGTGCACATAAAGGGGGAGAAAACTGTCACAGTCCGCACCTCAGGAGCTGAGAAGTCTTACTTCACTGTGGTTCTCTCTTGCCTTGTGGACGGGACTAAGCTGAAACCAATGGTAATTTTTAAACAAAAAACCCAACCCAAAGAAAAAATGCTACCTGGTGTTCTTGTCGAAGTCCACGAAAATGGGTGGATGAATGAGGAATTAGTCAACAAATGGATTGGCGAAATTTGGAGCAAACAGCCTGGGTCCCTTATAAACAAACAAAGCCTTCTAGTGTGGGAAATGTTTTGTGGGCATCTTGTAGATTCTGTAAAACAGAATTTGAGAAACAGACTTACGCACTCTGCTGTGATTCCAGGTGGCAGTACATCCCTACTGCAGCCACTAGATGTCAGTCTGAATAAATCCTTTAAAGTGAAAATGAGGGAGTACTGGCTGCTATGGATAACAGGTACAGATTACTTTTATTACTTTTTATACTCCTACTGAAATTTATATTTAATTTGGGTTGTTTAGGTTTTATTGGGTAGGGTACATCCTCCTACTGAAATATCTTGTTTGGGTTGCAGGTGACAAAGAATTAACTGCGGAAGGCAACCTAAAAAGCCAAGCTATGGCAAGGTATGTGAGTGGGTACGCGATGCCTGGAATGAAATACTTGCTGAAGTCATTATCAAGTCCTTTAAAATATGCAGCATTTCGAACAGCCTGGATAGAACCGAGGACCATATCCTTTACGATGATTTGATGGGCTCTGATGCCACATATCCAGATGATGTTGAAGAGGATGGCACAACTGCGGCAGGGCTCACTGATATGTATGAGGACAGTCCCCTTTCCACACAACAGCTCCGCAGTCTGTTTGCATCTGATAATGAGGAGGATGACACTGAATTTTTTGGTTTCAGTGAGGAGGGCTGATAAAGTGTCAAGATTACATTAACATAGAATAAATGAGCTGATTTTTAAAAGCTGAATTAATAAAAATCTAATTTCATCTTTTTACCATCTGTTGCCATCATTTGAGACAGTTTTGTTTTTGGCCCTGTGTACTCGCACACAGTCATTGATTCAGCCATTATAACAAAAAAGCCGTTCTGACTTATGAGCGGGTCAATGCTTGGGAGGGTGTCCCTGTACTTGTACTGTTATAATAAGAGGATCAGGGGCTGCAGATATCTAATGCAGGCCCACCAAGTTGTTGTAAGGGGGCCCAGATGTAGATGCCAGTCTATACCAGTCTATGCTACATGGGGTTGGAGCCTGTTGTTGGATATATGCAATCATTGTTCTACCTACTGGACCTTTTTCCTTTGTGGCCTTCCTTTCTATATTTTAGAAGCTGGAGGCTGCCTGGACCATAAGAACTGAAGACGCTTCCATTTGGGTTCTGCCGAGGTGCCTTGTGGGCCACTCAGCTAAGAAGGGGGGAAATTGCCCTGTTGCAGGTTTGGTCTATTCAACCTTTGCACTGTGAGTACCTCTTTGCTTCCTCCAAATCTGAGTAACCTCAACCTCCCACTGTTGTTAGTCCACAGGGCCCATCTTGTGGACAGGAAGTACTTAGGGCAGTTAGTTAGATGCTATCAGTTACTTCCCTTGGCTTTGACAGTTTTACCTAACAGTGTACGATGCTTATCTTTTTTTGGTAGTTCTGACTCTCAAGCACTCTGTACCCTATAATATACTATAGTTACTTAGCAGTTGACTTGCCAAAGTAGTTATGCTATCCCTTGCTGTATCCCTCCATCCCTCCCTCTCCCTTCCCCTCCCTTCTCTTCCCTCCCCTGGTTTTCTATGCTAGTACTGGATCGCATTATACAATGTAAGTACTTTTTTGTATCTGTTTGAAAATTAATAAACAATTTGCAAACAAAAAAAAGAAAAGGTAGAGATACTGAATGAATACTTTTTTCAGTATTCACAAAAGAAGAGGAGTGGGACGTACCTAAACCAAACTATAGAAGCACTCTGGATGGGGGGGGGGGTGTGATACCAGTCCATTCACTTGAAGAAAGAGTCCTGAAAGAACTCCTAAATCTCAAGGTGGACAAGGCAATGGAGTCTGATGGGATTCATCTCAGAATTCTAAAAGAACTAAGGGGGAAACTAGTGACACCACTGACTACCCTTTTTTTTTTTTTTTTGTATATTTGTTTCTCCCCTGGCTCCCACCAGCTATCTCTGCCGTCACCTCCCGTCACACCCAAGCATCAGACCCCCCTCCCTTCTTGCCCTCATGACTCACCCTTCGTGGTAGGGGACAGGAAGCGACTCAACCCACCAGCACCTATCCAGCTGTGGGAGGTGTCCTCTGGGGCAGCGCATGGAGGGGGACCATCGTCATCCTGCCGCAGTGGGAGGCAATTTTCATTTTTTCTTGTGTGGAGTGTGAGCGAGCAATGCTGCCAATGATGCCCAGCGTGCGCGTCCACATGCTGTACGTCAGGCAGCTGTTTGCACTCCACCCCCATGTTATGGGACCTGGCATGTTGGCCCCCAGCCGACGCTAAGGGTCAAACAAATGCTGGTCTGTGTCCCCACCCTCCCCTGGGAGAGGAGAGCTGTCCTCTGGATGCTCAATCCTGTCCCTCCCTGGCCGATCCCCAGCGACCCGCTCGCATCGCGAACACGGGTCACCGGCATGGTAGGAGGTAAGGCAGTGATGCCTCAGCCCTCCACACCACTGGGCCAGCTCTGACTACCCTTTTTAACAAATCATGGGAGGATGGTGTGGTACACGAGGACTAGAGGAAGGCGGATGTGATTCCCCTTCACAAAAGTGGGAGCAAGGCAGAGGCAGGAAATTACAGACCTGTTAGTTTGACCTCAGTGGTAGGAAAAATGATGGAATTGCTTCTGAAAGAAAGGACTGTTGAGTACCTAGGGGTCAGCGGGGCACAGGACCCAAGGCAACATGGATTTCCCGGCTGCAGTCACAATATACATTTGCTCGTTTAAGTACCGTATCTCTCGTAAATTCTGGGAATCCCTGCAGTGCAGCCAGCATTTTCTAACGGGGTACTCGCCACTGGAGACTGTGCTGCAAAGAACACAATATGATGATGTGTCTTTGCCCCTTCTGGTATTGTGACCATATGTACAGAGATTTAATAATCTCTGTATCTCCTGTGCCCAGTGCTATTTTTACAGATTTGCCTAGGTGCAATGTGTGTGCTAGGCATACACAAGGCATTTCTGCTAATCCCGTAAAAAATAGCGCTGGTTATCCGAGATATGGAGATTATTAAATATCCGTACATATGGGCACAATACTGGAAGGGGCAAAGGGACATCAGCATATCGCATTCTTTGCAGCGGGATCTCCAGCAGTGAGTACCCCCTATTAGAAAATGCCAGCTGCACCACGGGGATTCCCAGAATTTATGAGTGATACGGTACTGTATAGCAGGTAACATTAGCAGCCAATATATTTAGTGCGGTGGCTATGCATGAACATTTTAGCGCCCAATATATTTAGCGCTGTCTGCGCCTGCAGTTACAACAGTACAGCAATTCCCGTTCTTCTACCACACCCTACCACACCCTTACCTATACTCAGGTTTCCATTATTCTGTTACCTGACTGCTAGCACTAATTGCTTGACTAATTAGTAGTAGCTTACTCACACATTAATAAGCACACACCCTTCCCTTATTCCAGGTTCCATCTTTTAGTGTCAGTGCCTGCAACTAGTGTCTCTGTCTCTGTCAGTGAAAATGTCACTCCTGAAGTGGATGCAGTCCTCTCAATTAAAATGAAAATACCCCATTGACGCTACTACTGTGTCCGGTGCAGAGTTGGCAGAGTGCTCTGGCGTGGACTTAAACGTGGCAAAGGTGGTCACCAAAGAGCTTTCTTCTGCTTTTCCTCCTCCAGCAAACAGAACCCGCTGCTCCTCTTATGCCTCTTATACACCTGAGTCCAGTTTCAAGTTTGGTCAGTATGCTGTTGAGCATGGAGTGATGGCCACAGTAAGGCACTACCTCGCCAGAACAGGAAACACCATAAACAAAAGCTTGGTCAGGAACTTTAAATCAGAGTACATGCGGCAGCTGCAAAAAAATCCTGACCCCACTACTATGCCAAATGTTCTCTCACATAAGCCGCGTGGTTGTCCAACCCATTTAGAGGGAGACTTAGAGGGGCAGCTATAGAGTATCATTAAGACACTGAGCACTGAAGGGGCTGTGGTCAATGGTGGTGTGATCCAAGCTACAGCAGTAGGTATAGTGAAGGCTAACTCACCACAATTGTTAACAGAGAATGGGGGCCATTTGACACTATCATGCAAGTGGGCATAGGGCTTCTTGCATAGAATTGGCTACAGTAAGCGCAAGGGAACTAAAGCGGGGCGAAAAACACCAAGTGATTTTTTAAATCTGAAAGCATCTTTTTTATCTCGTATAGCCAGAGCTAGTGCACCAGAACTTATTACTCCACAGCTAGTCATTAACTTGGATGAGACAGGGGTCAATATGGTTCCTGTCTCTGAGTGGACCATAGAGGTGATGGGGGCTAAGCAAGTGTCCGTCACTGGCTTAGGAGATAAGAGACAAATCTCCATCGTTCTTGCCTGCTCCCTGTCAGGTGAAATGCTGCCCCCACAACTGATATACAAGGGGCTAATTGTAGTGTGTCATCCAAAACACAGATTCCCTTGTGAGTGGGATGTTACCCACTCAGAGAATCATTGGGTGAATGTGGCGACTATAATACATTTCATAGACCATGTAATCGTGCCCCATGTACACGCCCATATCAAATTTATGGAACTGCCTAAAGAACAAAAGTCTGTACTTGTGCTCGATCTTTATCGCACTCACACCACTGAGGAAGTGATTAAACATCTGGAGGACAACCATCATACCTGTATATGTGCCAGCATCATGTACTGACCTCCTGCAACTGCTCAATATTTCCGTTAATAAGATTTTTAAGGATTTTCTAAAGAAGGAATTTATGAGCTGGTATGCAGGAGTAGTCTCAGATCGTCTTGTTGCAGGGGGTGCCGACAACCTAGCAGATGATCTCAGACTGCTTAACCTCAAAGAGCATCACTCTCGATGGCTGAAGAACAGCTTCAACAGCTTGAAAGAACGTCGGGAGGATATCATTCATGGTTTTGAGCAAGCCGGCATCAAGGAAGCGCACGAAAACAGCCTGACAAATTTAAGTACAAACAACTGCAAAAGTAAAGTAAAGTTAAATGCTAGAATGGTTAGGATGTTAGGGATAGAAGCTGAGAATTTTTTTTGTTGCTTAACAGATGGAGCCAGAATACCAGTGAAGTGAAAATGTACCAGAAACAAAGCAATGCTGAATTAAGCAGACCTAAGAACATTTTACTGAAAGAGCAGCAACTTTGTTTATTTTTTTTTAATTTTTTTGATGGGGTTGCCTTGTTTTTTGTGTGATTACATGAACAGCTCCAATAAAGAGATAAATACTGCACTACAAGTTACTGTATGGGACTTTTTCTTTGAGCTTCTGTGACGATGATTTTAACAGATAATATTTAGCGGGCATTTAATTTTAGCAGGTTTTTCTTTTCCGCTAGTAGCGCTAAAATTTTCTGAGCACTATTACCTGCTATACAGTACTTAAATGAGTATTGTGACTGCAGAGGTGTTCGAGGTACTGGAGCCCTGAACTGTGCTCCAATCATGTCTTTATTGTTGCTTGTAGTTTTCCTTTAAATGACTGTAAGCCCACCCTTACCTGATGTCAGGCCCGGTAACACGGCAGCTTCTGAGACACACCAGGGCACCAAGACAGGCTGGTGAAACTGGCTGAGGGGGACTTGAGCAAGATGAACTGTGCGACGGCTGCAGAGGAAGGTAAGAGTCTTCACAGTCTGTTGCAGAACAGAAGGGGCAGCACTAAGTTAAACATGCTAGAGGGTGAGGAGGCAGGGAGGAAGAGGCCAGGGCTTAAGTATCAAACCACGAGTGGTGGGGCATCAAATAGGAAGGAGAGAAACAGTGTCCTTGTGGTAGGGGACCCAACAGTAAAAGAGACAGCATGACCAATGGGAAAGAGTGGTGTGGTATGCTACCCAGGAATGACAGCTAAAAAAAAGTAATACCAGTGTTACATTCATTAACCAAGGAGTGGGGGGGAACCCCATGTATTTATTAATGACTTGGCAGGATCCAGGGTGGAGGTGATTCAAGACAGGTTCAGGTTGCTTGGGGAGAAACTAAGTGAGTGAGTAAAAATGATTGCTTTTTCAGAAATGCTGCTGGTAAACCAGGCCAGTAAAGATAGGAAGTGGAGAATCCCAGACTTCAATAAATGGCTGAAGGAGTGGTGTAGGAAGGAAGACTATGGATACCTAAGAGACTGGGGAGGAGTTTGGAAGTAGGAAAATCCTCTGCTCTACAGACAGGTTGCACCTAACTATGGGGGAATAAGAAGTTGAGGAACAAGCTGAGACATACTTTATGTACAATTTAAACTAAGGGGGAAATTCAACAGGGCAAGTGACCTTATATAGTCCCAAGGGGGGCTGACAGGACCCCAGTGTGTAGGCACAATGAGAAAGTGGTTCTTACAACCCAAGGGCAGAGACAGAGGGGGAGGGTGGAAAGAAGTAAGGATTAAAAACATGGTGGAAAGGAGGATGGGGAGGCAGAAGAAAGAAGATGGTGGCAGGGGACGATCTCAAACAGGCCTGGCATGAAAGAAATCAGGTCAGCCTCCAAGTGAAAAGGTAACTAGAAGGTAAGGAAAGAGAAGGGGGATGACATGCATCAGAGAGTGGTTTTAATTAATGTTAGGAGCCTGGGGTATAAAATGGATAACCTCCAGGCCTTTTTGATGGAGGGCTGCTTGGATCTGAAGACAATTCCTGAGATGTGGGCATCCCCAAACCATGTGTGGGATCTCTCCATCCCAGGGTTCACCCTTCACAGGAAGGATAGAGCAGGAAGAAGAGGAGAAGTGGTTGCTTTGTATATTAGAGATAGAATTATGGCCATGAGGAAGGATATTGGTGGGATGGAAAAAGAGATGATCTGAGCCCACGTCCAATCAGAGATGGGATGGAGGATTAAGATAAGGGGATCTACAGAAGGCACAGAACAGGACCTAGAAAAGGAGGCAGGAAGGGGTCAGTGCAAGGGGAGGTGGTAGTAGTGGGTGACTTCAACCTATCTGATGCTATCAGAGCTGCTGCTGTTTGGTTTCAATTCAGGATTCTCTTTACAGAGAGTGGGCTGCTGCTCTGACCTTGGGATTACATCACAGAGCTGCTGCTGTTTGGTTTCAATTCAGGATTCTCTTTACAGAGAGTGGGCTGCTGCTCTGACCTTGGGATTACATCACAGAGCTGCTGCTGTTTGGTTTCAATTCAGGATTCTCTTTACAGAGAGTGGGCTGCTGCTCTGACCTTGGGATTACATCACAGAGCTGCTGCTGTTTGGTTTCAATTCAGGATTCTCTTTACAGAGAGTGGACTGCTGCTCTGACCTTGGGATTACATCACAGAGCTGCTGCTGTTTGGTTTCAATTCAGGATTCTCTTTACAGAGAGTGGACTGCTGCTCTGACCTTGGGATTACATCACAGAGCTGCTGCTGGTTGGTTTCAATTTAGGATCTAAACACTGGGTATAGTAAGGGGTGTTGAGTAGGAGGGGCATACCAGGAAAGGAACAGCAGCAAGTGAAGAGGTGACTGCTCTCTCAGTGGAAGGGAAGTAAATGCAAATCTAGGAGCTTTCATTATTACTTCTTCGCATTGATATTGCGTTGGGGAAAGGAGGTAGGAGTTTGAAGAAGGTTGTGCAATGACTACTTAAAGCCTGTTTTTGAGTGTGGATAGGAAGGATAGGAATATAAAAAGCAGTTGCTCAATATATCTAAACGTGTGCAACAAAGGAGGTAAGGGAAATAAAGAAAATGTTTTGCACTGATAGAGGAGGGAGAGGGGAGACTTGGGGGAGTGTTTGGTATCCTGCATCTGGAAGGGTGGGGGGGTCACTGGTGGGCAACGACAGCAATGGGTAGGGTGGTAGGCTGCAACAACTGTGGTGCACCAATCTTTCTAAAACTTGCCTGGGGTGTGGGAGGATGTTTAGTGTGCAACCACATAGAAAAACTTAGAAAGGAGATTGATGGTTAGCAGGAGGAACTAAGACAGGCAAGGCAGACTGGGGGTGGGTTTAGCCCAATACTGGAGGGAGGAAGAAGGGGAGATGAAGGAGGGCGATTTAAGCCAACAGTGGTGAGGAGAGGGTCAGAAGAAGGAAGCAGAGACAAAGGGCCCAGGCCAGAAAGAACAATTGCTGAGGAACCAGATCAGGAGACAAAGACAAATGGAAGGAGGAGATAGGGACTTGTGAGGGGAGGCGAAGAAGTGGCAAAAGTCATGGAGTGGAAAGGAGAGAACAGGTTACTATGAAGAGACATGGAGCGGGCATTTGTGAAGGGCCTTCAGAAAATAGTTGTGCACTGCTAGAGAGGAAGAAGGTGGAGGAGGGAAATGATGAAATTAGAGGAGTAATTGATAAATACCTGGACCAAACTGGAGCGGGGGGAAGTTCTGCTGGGAGAATTGCAACAGGGGTAAAAGGGGGAAATAATGTGCAGGAGGAAGAAGAGGAGCTGGAAATAAGAGAGGGAGATGAATAGAAGCAAGCAAGGAGTAAGAGGGATGGAATCTTAGTGCTGGGGACTCAATACTAAGAGGAGTTAGGTGGGGTAGCAAGGGGAGAGCATAGTTGCATTTGGGTGGAGGCCATGCCAGGAATGACAGCGGAAAGGGTGGGACAGTCTGTTCTGAAATATGCTAGAAGGGGTAGGACAAGCCTCATTTAATTATACATCTTGGGACAAACGACCTGGCTGACAAGACAGTAGATACAGTCCAGAGGAGGTTTGAGGAACTAGCACAATTATGTGAGGGAGCAGGAAGATCAGTAACTTTTCAGAGATACTTCGGTGCCAAAGGCAAGCACAACAAGGAAGCTGAGAATAGAGGAATTTAATGGATGGCTAAGAACCTGGTGTTGTGCTAAAGGGTATGGGCTGTTGGGGGGTGGGAGGGACCTTGGAGGACAGTAGTCTTTATGCCAAGGACAGACTACACTTGAGTGAGGAGGGAAAGAAAGTGTTCAAACAGAGGATGGAGGAGTACATAGAGGAAGTTGGGAATTTAAACTAGGAGTGGGGGGTGGCAGTTGGGGAAGAGATATGCAGAGATCACAGGTTGGGAAATTATATGAGCTTACCCCCCATAACAGTGACAAAGGACAAATGGCAAGTACTGTTGGTGATGCTAGGAAAGGAGGGCAGGATGGGAGGGGGGAAAAGGGTGGAAGGTGATTACCCTTAATGCTAGGAGCCTTGGGAGGAAAACTGCAGAGTTACAGGTTCTCATGGCAGAGGGAGAGGTGGACATTGCAGCCATCATGGAAACATGGGCCACACAATACAATGACTGGGACCTGTCTGTACCAGGGTACAGGTTATTTCGTAGGGACAGGGTGATTGGGAAAGGAGGGGGGTGGTGGCACTGTATGTGAAGGAAGGACCAAAGTGTGTAAGGGAGGAAGGGGAGGAGGGTAGTACGGAGTCACTTTGGATGCAAATCCAGGATTCCAAGAATAGGATTCTTAGAATGGGAGTGGTGTACAGGCCACCATCTCAGACGGAGGAGTTAGACAGAGAACTAGCGGGACAGATCAGGAGGACCTGTGAAAAGGGTAGTGTTGTGATTGTGGGGGACTTCAACATGCCAGGAGTGGACTGGAGCACCCCAACAACCCAGGAACAGAAGGGAGCAGGTACTGCTGGATGCCTACCAGGACAGCTTCCTGCTGCAAATGGTAAGTGAACCAACCAGGTTAGGGAATACTCTTGACCTTGTGCTGGCAAATGGGGACTTTGTGAGAGAACTTATAGTGGAGGAACCGCTGTCAGGGAGTGACCACCACTCAGTATGGCTCACATTGGATATGGGCAAGGAAGGAGTGGAATCTGGCACAATAGTGCTGGACTTCAGGAGGGCCAACTTTGGGAGGATGAGGCAAGTGGTAAAAGGGTACCTGGCCAGAATTCAATCTAGTATGGACACTAACCAGAGGTGGGAGCTCATAAAGCTGGGGATAGTGGAGGCAACCAAAACCTGCTGCAAAGCCCAGAGCAAGAAGGCTAGGGCTAAGAAACCGATCTGGTTGAGCAAGGAGGTCATGGAAAAGGTAAGGAGGAAAAGAGCTGCCTTTAGGAAGTACAAGAAAACAGGGAGGGGGGAGGACAGGGAGGAGTACTTGACAGAATTGAAGGAGGTGACGAGGGCAGTAAGGGGAGCCAAAGCATCTACGGAACTCAGGCTGGCACAAGGCATTAAGAAGGGGAGAAGGACTTCTTTAAGTACATCAGGAAGAAAAGGAGCTGTAAGGACCACATAGTAAGGATTAGGAAGAAGGAGGAGGGTTGGGTGGAAGCAGGGTGCGATAAGGCGGAAGCACTAAATGAGTACTTCTGCTCAGTATTTACTAAAGAGAAGAGGGGGGTGACACCCAAGGTGGGAGAAATGGCAGAAGCAGGGTGGGAAGTGGTGACAGATGGGGAAATCATAGAGAGCAGAGTTTGAGAGAGTTTGAAGGCACTGAGGGTGGACAAGGCGCCAGGCCCAGATGGCATCCACCCCAGGGTACTGAAGGAGCTGGCAGAGGTCCTTGCAGGACCTTTGGCAGACCTATTTAATGCCTCACTACATTTGGGGTGTGTACCTCAGGACTGGAGGATGGCTCATGTGGTGCCCCTCCACAAGAGTGGCCCCAAGGATGAACTGGGAAACTACAGACCAGTGATTCTGACATCCATCGTGGGTAAGCTAATGGAGACCATCCTGAAGGAGAGGCTGGTGGCCCTCCTAGAGGCCAAAGGACTACAGGATAGCAAACAGCATGGCTTCATACGTGGCAGATCCTGCCAAACCAACCTGGTCGAGTTCTATGAGCTGGACAACTAGGCAACTGGACAGGGGCCATGCAGTGGATGTCCTGTATCTGGACTTCAGTAAGGCATTCGACTCAGTGCCACATGGAAGTCTGGGAAGGAAGTTAGTAGGCACAGGAGCGGGTGCAAAGCTGGGTAGGAAACTGGCTGCAGGGAAGACAACAGAGGGTGGTGGTGGGTGGGGAGCTCTCACACCCAAGGGCAGTGACGAGTGGTGTTCCATGGGGCTCGGTGTTGGGACCAGTGTTGTTTGGGATATTCATTGCAGACATATCATGGGACATCAAGAGCAAGATCAATCTGTTTGCTGATGATACCAAGGTAGGCGCAGTGGTGGATGACCTAGGGGGATGGCAGGGGTTTCAGGATGATCTGGCAAAGCTTGAAACCTGGTCAGACACCTGGCAACTGGGCTTTAATGCCAAAAAGTGCAAGGTGATGCATTTTGGGATCAAGAACCCAAGGAGGAGTTACCAGCTAGGGGGAGTGCAGCTAGCTCAGACAGAAGGGGAGAAGGATCTGGGTGTGCTCATTACAGGGTCAATGAACAACTCGGCACAATGTAGGAAGGCAGCTGCAAAGGCCAACAAAATGCTGGGTTGTATTGCAAAGGGTGTATCCTCGAGGAGGGAGGAGGTGATTCTGTCACTGTATAGGTCATTAGTTAGACCACACCTGGAGTACTGCGTGCAGTACTGGTGTCCGTATCTGAAGAGGGACATTAAGTTACTGGAGGGGGTGCAGTGCAGCGCGACAAAGATGATCAAGGGGCTGGGGGACTTCTCATACGAGAGGAGGTTGAAGGAGTTGAACATGTCCTCACTGAAGGAGAGGAGAGACAGAGGTGACATGATTGAAACCTTTAAATACATGAAAGGAATAAACAAGACAAGTACAGAGGGGCTGTTCAAAGTAAGGAAGGGGAGGGACACCAGGGGCCATGATATGAGACTGGAGTGAGGAAGGTTCAGGAGGGAGATGAGGAGACACTTTTGAGAGGTGGTGGCTGGGTGGAATGCGTTACCTCCTGAAGTGGTGTATGAGTAGAACAGTGGACTGCTTCAAACAAGGATGGGACAGGACAAGGGGAGGGTTAATGAAGGGAAGGGTGGGAGGGACAGCTGCAGAATAAGGGGTGCTAGCGCACATTCAAGCAGACTTGATAGACCTCTAGGCCTTTATCTGCTGGCAAATTTTGTATGTTCGTATGATGTAAAGTGGAACATCCCTAAGGCCAGCAGCAATAGAAGTTAATTGCTCCTTGATACAGTCCAGGATGGCTTCTTAATTCAGGGAGTAAGTGAACTGACAAAGGTGCGAGTGCTCCTAGATCTGATACTGACAAACTGTGACTATGTCAAGGACATTAGCAAAGCTGAACCCCTGGGAAGTAGCAATAACCTTTCAGTGGGACTTTGGCTTGAAATGGGGAAGGAAATTTGTAAAGAGGGAGTCCAGCCAAAAGTGCTACATTGCAGAATTAGAATAAGCATACCCTTAATATATCTCATACCAAAAATTAGGTTTCTACGTTACTTCTTTTTAAAGTTATGAGCTTTTTGTAACCCTGATTTCACTGTCTATTCAAAATAGCCAGTTTCAGTGAAGAGCCACTGATGATGTCATAAACTGAACTCACAGTCTAGTCCTGCCTGTCAGCAGCCTTATATGATCTATTTCTCCAAAGGTTTAAGAAACTGTAGCTGTAGTAATCATTAAAAAACTGACACAGGGTTGGCTGTAGTACTTGCATTTCCAGAATGCTCACATGCATGGTACTGTACTTCAGAATGTGTCAGGAGGTGGTTTTTGAATGCGGCGCTGAACCAAGGTATAGAATGTTAAGGAGATGCACAATTTTAAAATGTTAAGATGGGGTAGACATGCAATCTCAGATTGTGGCAGGGATGTATCATCTCAAAATGTGGTGGGACAATTTCAGAATGTAACAGGAACACACACTGAGGAATTTGGCAGGGACTGCCAGTTTTAGAATATAGTAATATAGTGGGGATGCACACCGTCGGAATGTGACAGGACACATAACTTATTCTGAAATTGCTTGTCCCTGCCACAATCCAGAATTGTACTCGCTCACCTCATTTCAAAATTGTGCATCACATCACAACCGCATTTCAGCACTGTGTGTCCCAGCCACATTTTAAAATTGCGCATCCCTGCCACATTTTGAAATTGTGCATCACCACCAAATTCCAAAACTGCACATCCCCACCACATTCCGAAGCTGTGTTTTAATGCCACATTATGAAACTGTGTCACAGCCACATTCCAAAACTGCATCACCGCCACATTCTGACACAGTGCATCACCGCCACATTCTGAAATTGTGTGTCACCATCACATTACAAATCTGTGCTTCATGGTCACATTCCAAAACTGTGTGTCACCACCACATTCAGAAACTATGTCACCACCACATTCCAAAACTGCATCATCACCACATTCCGAAACTGTGCATCACCACCACATTCCAAAACTGTGCATCACAGACGCATTCCGAAAATACATTACTGCCGCATTCTGAATCTGTGCATCATGGCCACATTCAGAAACTGTGTGTCACCATCATATTCAGAAACTATGTCACCACCACATTCCAAAATTGTGCATCACTGCCCCATTCTGAAATTGTGTGTTACCACCACATTCTAAAATTGTAGGTTTCTGCCACATTCCAAAATTGTGTGTAAACTTCCACATTCCAAAATTGCCTGTCATTGTCACATTCTGAAAATGTGCATCCCCACCATATTCCAAAATTGTACATCCCTACCACATTCTGAAAATGTGCATCCCCACCATATTCCAAAATTGTACATCCCTACCACATTCTGAAAATGAGTGTCACTGCTACATGCTGATACTGCATATCCAAGTCACATTCTAAAATTACACATCCCTGCCTCATTCTGAAATTGCATGCGACTACCACATTCTGAAACTGTGTCACCGCCACATTCTAAAATTCCATGACCATGCTACATTGTGAACTTCATGTTGCCACCACAATCTGAAATCAAGCATCCCAACCACATTTTGAAATTGTGCGTCACTGCCACATGTCGAATTTATGCATCCATGACACATTACAAAATTGCATATTGCTGCCACCTTCAGCAACTATGTGTCCCTTGGATTTCAAATTTGTGCATCGCTGCCACATTCTAAAAATACAGTACATGACACCACTACATTATGAATTTTAGCAACCCTGCCACATTCCAAAATTATATGTTCCAGCTAGTTTCTAAGATTGTGTCATTCCTGCATTCCACAATTGCAACCTGGTGATATCTAAGCAAAAAGGCATGACAGGGTGTGCATTACTGTGGGATAACAGCACACCCTGGAAAGTGAAGCTTGAGGTAAAGTCGAGGGCTTTACGCACCTTAGAAGTGCAATTATCCCTCAGTTATACACACCCTGCAATGTCTTATTATGATTATAAAATAGCTTACCTGATTTTTTTTATTTTAGGACCAAGTAATGATGTTTAGAAAGTTGCACATTTCTGACCTGTGCTGTTGTGCTGGAATAACAGTACAGTCATGTGACTAGATTCCACCAATCACAGTACAGTATTTATCTTACCCATTTTATAATTCAAAATTTCATACCTGCAGCATTCTAAAAATTTCATACAACTTTATCATTCTAAAGCCATGTTTGCTACTACATTCCACCCCCCATCACATTCTGAAGTACCGTACCTTTCATCTGCCCATAATGAAATGATGATGGAAATGTGAAAGGAAAAAGTGTGACCCACTGGGACTTGAACCCAGTCCCCTGGTGTAATGCATATAATGGAAATGCAAGTGCTGACCCACCCAGTGTCAGTTTTCCTTTTTCAGATGTTTATTACAACTGTCATTTTATGTAACATTGAGAAATAAATCATATAAGGTAGCTTGCAGGGAGGACTAGGCTGTGAATTCAGGTCATCCCATCATCAGTAGCTTTTCCATGAAACTGGCTTTTTGAACAGGCAGTGAATTAAGGGTTGCAAAATGGCTTGTAACTTTTAAACAAAGTAACTTAGAGATCTCATTTTTGGCACAAGGCTGATTGGAGATATGCCAATCCAAATTCTGAATTTACTGATGCCAGAAATTTTGGCTGGACTCCCTCTAAGTGACTCTATATATAAATTAAAGAGAGGGAGCAGGGATACAACCCTGCTTTATGCCTTGGTTGGTTTTCTACTGCATCAGTAAGATTGCCATCTCTATTAAATCTTATTTTAATTGAAGTTTCATGGCGTAATAATTGTAAAATACTTAACAACTGTGCATCAATTCCTTTGATTTTTTTTAACATATTCCAGAGTTTCCTGTTAATGTTATCAAATGCTCTATTTCTATCGATAAAGATAATGCAAAGTTTTTCTTTTTTATGCATAACATATTTATCAATTAAGTATTTTAGTGTAAAAATATGATCCACTGCGCTGAAAGTACTCTAGAAGTAAGCTTGAAAAACTGATATTAAATTATTATTTTGGATCCAGTCTTCCATTCTAGTCAGTAAAGTTCTAGTATAAAGTTTCTGAGCTACACAAAAAAAGGTGATAGGTTGATAACATAACGAATCAGACCTATCACCCTTCTTGAAAAGAGGAACAACTACCCCTACTTTTCACTGTTCTGGTATGATGTAATAGTTGTTTGTTATGGTAAACATATTTGCTAATCTTGGTGCCCACCAGTAGGGATCAGCTCTAAAAATTTCTGCAGGGATATTATGCACACTTGAGGCTTTTTTATTTATTTGCATGTTTATAGTGTTTACTGCTCCTAGTACATTTATTGGTGGCTAATGTTCTATGCTATTATTTAAGTTTAAAGTGTTCTCAGTCTGACCTAATTAATGTAGGTTCTCAAGGTGCTCTTTTCAAACATCTGGATGAATAAAACAATCAATGTTACTTGATCTACTGTCTGTTCCTAGAGTAACCAGGTTCCAAAATGACTTTTGCATTTTTGTCCTTTATTGCCCACTGTAAATCACTCCAAACACTTGATTTGTAATTTTCTTTTTTTGTGATAGCCTACTGTATACTCTTTTTTTGTTGTTGTTGAAAATACAAGATCTTAATGTTGGATCTTTTTCTTTAGTTATTACTTGTCCGAGTTTCCCAGATAGCATTCTAAGTTGTTAACATTCCTGGTCCAACCTCTTTGCATTTCTTTTTTATGTTGGCGCGCTTGCGCAGCCAACATCTTGCGGTAGTGCAGATTTGGAGGCATGGTCACTGTTGGGTGAATGCAGGGCATGCACCAGTAGGTGCGTCCCTCATTCCCCAATCAGCCTCCATGCTGGCGCCACACCATGCATACATAATGTGGCGAGCACATCTAACAAAAGGTCCACTGCAATGAAAGCAAAGCTTGTCAGATGCAATGGACCTCCCGATGTGCTCAGCCACATTGTATACATGACGGCTGCCCAGCTGCCGACTTCGGGGGTGCCCAATCCCCCTGCCAGCTTACCATGACCCCATTGTATGTGCCAACTCCCCGTCAGCAGAAAGCACTCCCCCCCATTTGCTATATGCTGAGGTGGGTGCCCAATTCCCCTCGGCTCTTGCCCCCCACTTTCCTTGTGTGCCGATGGGGGTGCCCAATCCCCGTCGGAATAAATTAACCCCCCCTTTTGTTGTGTGCCGACGAAGGTGCCCAATCCCCCATTGACTGCAGTACCCCCACCAAACAGTTAGGTGGCACTCTGGGAGCCCACCCCAGCATGCCAAATACCCTGTAAAAAAAACGGTCCCGTGATGTGTTTTTTTTACCCTGTGTGCCATCTCCCTGCCCCGGCAACCTGCACCCACCCTCTGTGCACCCTGCCTCCCACACCCCTCACCCCTATACTTACCTCCGAGTCCGCGCGACTTTATCTTCGTGGACTGGAAACATGTCTGCACTCCTCAAAGCTGACTGCGAACTGAGGAAATGCCGGTAAGCTGCATAATGGAATAAATAGGGGTTTTTCAATTTCGATGCATATCTCAGGCATTTTTTGGAATTTTGGCACCAAATTTTCAACATGGGTTTTGGGACCCCTCCTCATGAATTCTTGCACTGTCATGATGTTATTTGGTCCTGAAAGGTGATTTTGCAGTCACTGCACGGAATCACCTTTCGGGAGTGAGAAACGAAATGACAGTGCCAATGTTCATGAGGGGGCTCTCAAAAAGCCTATGTTGCAAATTTAGTGGGAAAAATCCAAAAAATGACTGTTTTATGAGTGTGCATTGCACATTTGCTATGCATGCTCGTAACTTAGTGAATTTGCAATATTTTCACACCACATGTTCAGCATTGGCATTTTTCCACACCTTCTTGTGAACCGTACAGCTGTCATTTTTCATATCCTGCCCGAAATGTGTTTTCGCACTTCCGGCGCAGAATAGCGCAGTCGATGTGGGAAATCAGTGTTTGGGACAATTACAAAAATGACAGTTACACTGTTCATGAGCAGAGGTCCTAAAATGCCTATGCTGAAAATTTGGTGATGATATTCCATAACATGACTGTGTTACGAGTGTGTGTTTCGCAGTTTGCATGCACGCTCGTAAGTTCGCGAATTTATAATATTTTCACTCCAGATTTTCAACATTGCCATTGTTCTGCACCTCCTTATGAACAGTAAGGTTGTCATTTTTTACATCCTGACCAATTTGTGTTTTTGCAGTTCCAGCACAGAATAGCATGGCTGCTGTGGAAAATCTATGTTCGAGACACATTATGAAAATTACAGTGACACTGTTCATTAGCACAGGTTCTAAAATGCTTATGTTGAAAATTTGGGACTGAAAGTCCATAAAATTAGTGTTTTACTAGCGTGCATTGTGCAGTTTGCATGCACGCTCGTGACTTCGTGCATTTGTAATATTTTCACTCCAAATGTTCAAAATTGGCATTTTTCCACACCTCCTTATGAACAGTACAGCTGTCATTTTACATATCCTGGCTGAAATGTGTTTTCGCACGTCTGGTGCAGAATTGCATGGTCGCTGTGTGAAATCAATTTTGGGACAGTTTGAGGAAGTGACGATGACACTGTTCATGAGCAGAGGTCCCAAAATGCCTATATTGAAAATTTGGTGTCAAAAGTCCATAAAATGACTGCTGCAAGCTTGAGTTGCGCAGTTTCCACGCAGCCTTGTAACTTCGTAAATTTGCAAAATTTTCATGCCAGATTTTCATCACTGGCATTTGTGCACACCTTCTTATCAACAGTACAGCTGCCATTTTTCACAGCCTGCCCAAAATGTGCTTCTGCAACTGCGGTGCACAATGGCGTGCTCGCTGTGGGAAATCACCTTTTGGGACAAATTAACAAAATCACAGCACTACTGTTCATGAGGGGAGGTCCCAAAATACCTATGTTGAAAATGTGCCTAAAAAACTCCCACAAATAATTGGGTTGCGGACGTCTGTTGCGCAGTTTGTATGCATGTTCATTGCTTCACCAATATTTCATATTGCCACTCCAGATTTTCAACGTTGCCATTTTTTACGCCTCCTCATGAACAATACAGTTGTCATTCTCCACATCCTGCTCAAAACTGTGTTTTCGTCCCTCTGTCGCTAAATGGCACAGCCGCTGTGCAAAACCACATTTCAGCTAACAGAGTGATTGTGCCCCTTTTCACAAGGTGGCCTGACAAGCAGCCCATGTTGAAATTGTGGAGTGAAACTACCACTACACGCCAACGGTGTTAGGGTTTCCAACTGTAGCACCCCACCCGGTACGGACTGACAGGCGTCATGGCTGTGACTTGGGATCATCGGATGTAATGCTCACGCCATTCCACCCCCCCATGCCCACCCTGCAGCCACTGACAGGTATCGTGGTGTGTCTTGCACTGTTCAGCCACAAACTTCACCCCACACCCCTATACTGCACCCATATTAGCATATTTCCTTATGGAATGGGGTAAGTATAATGCCTAAAGACCCCAAAGGCAGTGTCAGTGGCTCAGTAGGTAGCACACTCGCCTCTGAGGCCGGGAGATCAGAGGGCTGTGGGTTCAGTTCCCACATCTGGCACTTGGGTTAATATCCCAGTACTGACACTGTAGTGCAGCATGAGAGGGGTGCTGCACTTCTGAGGTGCCGTCTTTCGGATGAGACGTTAAACCGAGGTCCCATCTGCCTGGATTGGTGGTAGTTCAGGTGGATGTTAAAGATCCCATGGCACTTATCGAAAAGAGTAGGGGAATTTCCCCGGTGTCCTGGCCAAATTTGCCTCATTCACTAAAAATACCACCAACAGCTTAATCTGGCTCAAGGTCAGTTGGCATTCATCTGTATCCCCCTCCCCAGGGTCGTGCCTGAAAATAGGCAGGATTTGTCTAGTGTGCTTACCTGGTCAACAAAAACTAAATAAATAAAATTAAAAAATAAATAAAAGCACACCACGACACTTGTGTCTACAGGGTAGGCTGCGGTACAATGCCACGAGCATTATAGCTGATGACCCAAAGGTACACCCCAATGCCTGTTACTCTCTACAGGGTGGGGGTGGGGTTGGCGTCACTTCAATACTTCACTGCCATTTCTATTATGCATCTCTAGCTCTGCCACTGCCAATGCCAATGCCAGCGCGACAACATTCGGCATTGACAAATGCTTGTTTTTCTACTCTGTTTATTCTGTGTTCTTCACTTAGTTCATTAACCAGGAATAAGATTAAAAATCATATTCCGGATGCAGCTTCCGGGTTCGCTTCTCCATCCATAACTCATGCTGTGCATATTTTATGACATTTCAGTTTCTTTTTCTAGTTGATATTTGTTAAACTTTACCCCATAGGCTCTAACCGTGACTATCAAGGGGTTGTGATCACTTTCCCACTGCCCAATGATCTATGTTTTTTCCAATATTGCTTTGTTCCCTGGGGGACCAGGCAAAACTACTCGGTCCCATTCTGCCCACCCTCAACTGGCCACCACCTCCCCCAGTACTCACGTGATCCATTGACCCCCATGACTTGCCCTCCAGGGCAAGGACAGGAAGGGGAGGGCTATCCTCCCCCACTTGAAGATTATTATCCAGTGTGGATTGGTGGCCCAGGTGGTAGTGAGGGTTGGGGTGAAATGGGTGGGACTTCATGAAGCTTGAATCTCTTTTATTTTTCCATGTTCTTCCTGGGCCCCCTGTCATGGCAGTACGTAGGCGTGCATTTATGGAGGCATGCGCACACCACAGAACTTTTCCTTAATGATGCTTAGAGCCAGCACAGTCTCCCAGGCCTTCACTTGGGAACAGCCGAATGCAGAGATGGCATACGAGTGGACTAAATGGGCCTAGTGGGCCTTATCTGCCATCAACTACTATGTTACTATGTTACCTACCCTCCCGGTAGAGGAGAGCAGTCCTACAGATGCTCAATCTTCTCCCTCCCCAGCCAACCTCCAGCAACTTGACCTTGTTCCCAAACTCGGGTCTCCAGCATGGTAGGAGGTAAGGTGTACAATGCCTCATCCCTCCTCACAACCAAGTCAGTCCTGATCTCTAAATTTTTGATTAACAAGAATGAGTAGATATTAACCAATAGTAATTTAATTACAGAGCCTACATTGGTTGTTGGATATGTAATTTTTCCATCTAGAGCACCCTCAGTTGTATTTTTTAATAGTCTTAATAAATTTCTTTGGGCTATGTCCAAAATCTGTTTGGCTCTTCTATTGCATAACTTGTCTTTTGAATTTCTTAAGGGGATTGCCAGTGTATCTCTTATCCAAGTGTTAGTGCTGCTTTCAGTTCTGTTATGTGCTCTGGCATTAAAGTCTCTTGCAAAGGAACATAAGCACATTTGTAGGAAAGATCTATTAATATTAGATCTATTAATATTGTCTGAAGGTGTTCTAGCTGTTCATTTTCCAGCTTGATCAAAAGTTTTGGCGGCATATAAATAATAATCACACAGATTATCTTGTTATTTCTAACAATATTCACTGGTAGAAAGTTTTTAGAGTTATATTGAAATTGTACACTGTTATCTAAAACGGAGGCATAAACTAAAGTACCCCAACTATTATGACCATATGAAGATTTTTTGTTGCATTAATGCAATATAGGCAGTATAGCCTAGAGGTTAGAATAATGAGTTGTGATTGAGCTTGGTACATCCAGCAGACCTGGGCTTGATTCCCACAATCTCCACTTGCACACTGTGTGACTCTAAGCAAATCACTTAACCACCCCAGCGCTCCTGGGTCATCCCTGATAAGAGGCACTTGTGCCTAACGGGTCTTACCCAGTAACCAAAAAGAATAAAATATATAAAAAATAAATAGCATAACCTCCTCGTATATTCAATGGGACATTAATATGCCATGTCTCTTGCAACATGATTATTGGAAATTGCTTCATATAGTTGCACCAGTTCTTATTGTCAAGCTTTAGAGATACGACTGTTATATTCCAATTAATACATTGAACTGTATCACTTACTACTGAATCTTCTTGTCATGCTATCCTGTTTAGTTCAATGAGAGGCAAATCAGGTTTAGCTGAAACATATGTCAATACTGACTCATTTACTGATGAAGATGTTGCTAGAGCATAAATGGAGCATGTTTCCATGACCAAACCACAATTTATTCTTTGTCCATGCTGATATATGCCTCTTATACATTTTGCTCTATGACCTTCCTCATTTTCTATTGTGTCCCCACCAGAAAAGTGTTCTATTTTTGGAGGACAGAGGAATTCAATAATTGTTGGCTGCCTCTTGGTGTCACTCCCAGTACAGTACTTATTATCTCCCTTCAGTCTTGATTTTATTAAATCCCTCCTGTTGTTCTTATTGTTTTTGTTTGTCCAGGGATTTTACTCTTTGTCTCTGGATCATTGCATAAGTTTGTTTCCAATAGCGACACATTTTGATTGACTACCAGGTCCTTAAAACCTTCAGCATATTTGATAATGAAAGTTCTGATGTATGGATCCTTAAGAGTTGCACATACCCACCCTGTGACTTCAGCATTTCTATATCTATAGACTGATTGAATATCAGACAATGACAATGTAACCCCCTCATAAATGGGGGTTCCCAGAAGTCTTCTGGGGACTTGTTGGGCACTCCAAGCTGAAGGGTGTCTGGTGGTTAAGCCGTTTTAACGGCACTGCAGTGAGTGCTGTTACAGCCTCTGTGTACTATTTCTTTAGGAGCTGCCTGCTTGCAGGCTTCAGTGGCATTGCGAGGGGGGAGTGTGTTCCCTTTCTCGAATTCTGCCCGAGCTACGGTTCATTCACCCCATTTGGTAGTCGCTGAAAAGCGCCATGGGGACCCATCAGACAGATGTAACTGTTTGACTGTAATTGCTTAGAGTATTAGTGAACTTACAGTTTGTTTAACCTGCTTCCATTGCAGCTGGGACTCTGTGTGTCTGGCCCTTCAATTTTGGACCTGGACTTTCTAAACGGGCCAATAAAAAAGGGGGGAAATGCTAAAATGGAGATCTTTCAAGCCAACCAGGATTAGGACTCATTTTAGAGCCAGCTGGCCATAAGGGATATAGCCTGTAATTCTGGGAAATGAAGTTCTGGGCTACAATGCCCTTTTTGCACCAATGGGGACTCCCTTAAGTAACTGGTGTCTGCAGCCCACCAATGGGATTGGGTGGTGCCCGAGCTATGAGCCCTTGCCCAAACTGCCAAAGGGGAGAGGCGCTGTGGTGGTGAGCGAGGAAGGAGCCTGGGCTCCTGCGCTGTTGAGTGTTCACGCGGGAAACACATGTGGAAGGTCAGAAGTTGGCGGTTGCAATGTCCACCAGTGTCAGATTAAATCTGCTAAGTAGCGGTCAGAGGAGGCTGTGCAGAAGCGTGGCTACCTATCAGGCTCACCCTGTAGAAGACTGGAGAATCTGCTTGAATCGCACTCGGTCTGTCAGGACTAGCGAAGCTGTGTCGGTTTGGTGTGTATGCACTGCAAGTGATCGGGAAGTACAGCAGCTGCTTGGTATGGTACCCCTCTGCCCTTCCATATAAATGTGTGGGAAAGTGTTCGAGTTCCAGGTTCAATCCTGCGATGGTGTGAGAGCGCTCTTCCCACTGGAGTCATGAGTACTAAATCAGGGTCGCTCCCTGTCAATTGCTCCTAGTGAGGGCAAGGGTTGTTGGTTTCTTTACTGGCTGCCATAATTGAGCCTGGAGGCTCTACCTAACATTCGTTGGGATCAACTTCTCGTTTCTGCATTAGGGCCCCAACCAGCTGCATCGAGGGACTAGCCTTCATTGTTTGGGTACCCAGAGACAGTGATTTATAAGTTAGGCCTATGAACAGTGCCCTAGATAGATACTTATATATTAGAGTGGTAAGCTAATTAACCTGATCACCCCAGTCCTTGTTATTTCCCCCCTAAATAAATCAGATTGATCATTTTGCAAAGGTATACTGGATAACTTGTGTGTTTATGGTGAATTACTGTACAGTGATTATTGTGTAACAGCAACTTACTTTTCAGGGGGTCCCCGGAGCAAGATGATTGGTTCTAGGCGGGGGGTAAGTGTATATGGTAAGGGCACTGTGATTGATTTGTGTGGCCACTAGTGGGAAGAAAGGGGGGTTGCAGCAACCCAGAGGGCTGTGACCAAGTCATACTCAACTGTCTCAACCCCGACCTCTGGGTGGAGGCACCTGCCATTGGATCCAGGCCCCTCAACCTGTTAGTGGCAAATCAGGCAGGGGTAGTAGCCCTTAGGATAGTGCCCCCGGGGGGTTACAACAAAAGATCACCCAGACCGAATGAATAATGAGAAAATATCATCCACTATACTTTTGCATGCATTGTATACCATGGTTTTTACTGTAAACAAATTTTGATTTTTCATTTTTGGCAAAACTGTTAAATAAATGGTTGGCAGCGGCCTCCCTCTTTTTATTAATCATTCTCTGTAATTGTTGTCTAATGATTCTTCAGTTTTTCTTTCATAACAGCCACCCTAATTTTTTTTACTCTCTATATCATCATGACAATTGTCATATCTTGCCTGATTTCTGTTTTCAGTAAAAGTCACTTTTGATCACTTTATCTCTAGGTGATTATTTTTCTGATTCTGCTCCAGACCTCTTTTGTTTTTGTACTCATCGCAAATAGTACACCCTTCACCTTTATTGTTTACTTTAGGAAGGCTTATTTTGTTCTTTACTTTACAATTGCAGTGTTCACGTAACCCTTTATTGTGTTTGGATGTTTCTTGCATAGCATCTTTACCTATTCTTTTATCATCCCTTGTGTCTTGAATTTGTTCTTCTATCTTGTTACCTTCCTGTTCTGCAATGGCTTGTCTTGTAGCTCTTATATTTTCCCTATTACTTTCATATTATGAAATTGTTTTATTATTATTATTTTTGTTTGTCCTTATTTCTGCATCACTTTCGAAGTTTTCTTGTAAGTGATCATTTCTATGTTCAGTGTTCATTAAATCTCTCACTTCCTGCAATATTTGGTTACCTTTGGCTATTTCTCCTTTTATTTCAGCTAATCCAACCAGAACCAGATTTTGGGAAACAAATGACTCCACTGCAGGGGGAAGGGTATCTTTCGTCTAATTTTTCTCACCTTGCTTCTTTATATCCTTCTCTATTCTATTTATTTCTATTTCTCCTGTATTTAAGGTTTGCCATAAATGAGTTTTGTCAAGGGGAGCTGCGTGGGGCAAGCTTAATATTTTATAGTAAGGGGTATGAAATGCCCCAAATCCTACAAAAATGATCGTACATCTATTTGATTGTCTTTGAAGTTGGGGATACTGCCACCTGCATTTTGAACAGCATGGATTGTCTGGCAATGGACACATTCTTAATGTGCTTCTATAGACTGAACATTAATACAAACCTTTTCTTGCACTTGTTTTTGTATATTCACTACAACTGTAGCATTTAACGGAGGCAGGTGAACCTCTTGTGTGTTTTCAGATAATAAATGACATCTTAAGTTATCCATTTTTTCTTCTTGTAACATGTTTTAGATTATCTAAACCAGCAGGGGACCCTTCAGGTTTTCTTGCTGTGGTCACTATGAGATGTTCTTCAGGCCCCACTAATTGCTGTCTGTCTGAGGTCTCATTCCCAGTAATAAATTTGCTCATCTTGTTTAGGTCTGCCTGAGACATGGGTAATATCAAGTAGTTTGTTATCACTTTACTGTCCCCCTTGGCTGTGTCACTTTTCTTTGTTTTCAGTGGGCTGGCTTTTTACTACCTGTTTTGCTGTCTGTTTTGAAGTTTTCTTTTGTGCCATGTTTATATATTGTGCCACTGTAACAAGCTAAAAATGTCTACAAATAGCAGAAAAAATAAACAAACTTTGTTCCAGGGTGACCTAATAAAAAGAATAAAAAACACGTTTACCATAGATCCCTATTATATAAATAGCAAAAAAAAAATGCACATTAAACTACAAAAGAAAATCTAATATCAATAATGTGAAATGCAACTTTTGGTAGCCTTTCTTTTTCTCACTTAATAGTCCATAATCCGTAATAGTTCTTTGGGAAAAGATTTAAAAGAAGCATGATGTTTGGCTACCACAAGTTCATGAGGTGTGGGTCATATTTTTACTTGGCTTTCTTTTGCTTGTTTCTTTTGCCATCTTCTTTGCCTAGATTCATCCCATCCCATTGTGATTGGTTGGCATCCCATGGCACTCCAGACATTACCTCATGGGTTACAGCCCACCTGATAGGCTAATGATGCACATGACCCAGATCAGATTTCCAGTATATCCAGGTCCCAGGAACCCCTGCTCTCCAGTTGTAATTTGTGCATCTGAATAGGCAAGAAGCATCCAGAGAACCCCTGTCTGCTCTTCAAATTCTAAGGTAGGAAATGTGCCTCTCAAACAACTCTGTGGGCTTGGTTTTTCTTTTTTTTTTTTGAATGGCCAAAATTGAGTATACTCAAGCTATAATTGGGACAGGAGCAGCTAGGCTCCTAGAAATTAACAGATTTAAAGCCATTATTGTCGTTTTGTTGTTTGTCTAAGAGGCAGAATACCAAGCACAGCGCTTTTGTCTAGTAAATTTTGCCTGCTATCTCACAGTTCTTCTCCTCTCTTTTTTATGTGTATTCTGGCTTAAATTGATTACCTCTGAGGTCCCTAGTCGTGCTGTGCGATTCCCTCGCTCCAGGGGCCGCAGCCCTGCCCTCCTGGCCTCCTGGCAGCGTGCAACTGGTCACATAGACCACGCGGTCTCACCGGTCTCCTCTATCAGGCAGGCGCCTAAGAGAAACTCCGTGAATCGCCTCTGCTCCCACGCGACTCCGTGGCCTGCACTGCGGCCCTTGCCCCCACTGTGGGGCCTCGCGCCTCCCAGTGCTCTCGGCAATGATATCCAGGCCGCCTCCTCCAGGCCTGGGCAGTTCTTCTACCGCGAGTCGCCTCTCCTCCCCGCGACTCCGCAGCATCTACTGGGCCCATACACCTCAGTGCTCGGGCACTGGTCCAGGCCGCTCCTCAGGCCTAAACCGTTTTCCCCACGCGTGATCGCCTCTCCTCCCCAGATTCAGCTGCACCACCCTCCTCCCTAGGTTCCCGCCTAGGCCCCCTCTCCGTCCCAGGTCCCGGGTGCTTCCTCGGCCCCTGCAGCCGCTATTCCTCCAGGGCCGCCCGCCCAGATGCCGGTACTGTCGGCCATGTCGCGCAGCTTTCCAATCCCTGGCCGTGGTCCCCACACTGTATGCGGGCAGCTGCCCCTCTCTCCCTCGCTCAGGGGCTGGCTCCACGGTCCCTCACTTTTGGCCGACGCCTAGTGGGCCTACCGACGCCTCTCTCGCTCGCCCATCCTGAGGGACTGGCATCGGCTGCTCGATCGTCCAGACGACCGGAGAAATGCTTCTTGCAACCACGCCTGCATCGCGGTCCTAGGCCGGGCGATGCTCCTTTCATTGGGAAGCCCTATTAAGGGACAAAAAAAAAATTTTGTCGCAGCACAATAGAGACCGGACTTGAATCTCTGGTCACACATAGCACAGTGGTTTAAGGCTCTGAACTGTAAATCTGGAAGCCTGGGTTTGAACCCCACTGCCACTACTTGCATACTGTGTGACTTTTACTGCAATCTGTGTGCACCTCAGTCTACAACTTAAAAAAAAAAAAAAAAAGGAAAGGGAGGAACATCCTACTCCTCGGGTCCCTATCATAGCAGACCCCAGTAGGACACCGCAGAGCTTCTGCCTGGTACCTCCATAGCGACCCTGGCAGGCCCTGCGGACCCTATCCCTCACCAGGTGTCCGCCCCTCCCACAGCGGGCCTGGCTCCTCCGAGCACCACGAACCATCTCAAGGGGATAGGCAGGTAAGGATATTGGAAGGAGATTCTGCCCATTCATGTCTGGCTAAGGGCCTTCACACAGCGCCCTTATCACGCCATAGCCTCGACCCTACCCCCAAACCTCAACCCCCGACTGGAGGCGTACCAGGGGCATAGGGGACAGAGTTTCAGAGTCATCTATCTTCGCTCAGACATCTCTCTTTATCTTACAGATGGTTAAGGCAAAAAGTGCACGCATGCAGGCCCTCCTCCCTCAAACCCAGGCCCTCTCTGTGCAGCCTGCCTCATGGACGACGAACTGTCTTGGGTGGAGACAACACCTCCCTAGCTCCTGTCTCTCCCCGTCCCCAGCACTTCGAGTGGGTGGACCTGGGCTCTCTGCTGATACAAAACCAACAGGCGGGGTGGCCATGATGGAGAGCCAGCAGAACTTCATGCTGAAGATCATGGAGAAGCTGGGGGCCCTCACCCAAAGCAGACCGAGACCACCCAGCGCAGAGACCACACACCAGAGACCCTACAGAGGAACCGCCAGTTCCAGAGGTCCCTCTTCCTGGCACTCCCAGGATGGCACCCGGAGATAAAGACAAGAGGAAGAACTGGACGAGGAGGAGGAGGAGGAGGAGGAGCACGGCTTGGAATCAGACACAGAGGACATCGATCCGCAAGCAACTCCGTCGCTGACATCAAAGCTGTGTGCATTTGACACAATACCCAGTCTGATGAAGGTCATCAAGGCGACCATGGGCCTACCCACAGAGGAGCAGGATGGTGACAAGACGGAATCAAAGCTGGACCCAATGATCCAGCTAAGGACCACCACGACAGAGACCTTCTCAGTTTGCCCGCTATTGAAGAACTCATCCACACGGAATGGCAATCCACAGACCTGGGCAGAATGCCAAACGAAGGAACTTACACAGATGTACCCGGTTCAGGGTGACAAGTCAGGCGCCTGGTGCAGGGCCCTCCATCGACCCCCAAGTGGCGGCCTTGAGTAAAAAGACTGTGCTACCGTGCGGTACCATAGCCCTCAAGGACCCGACCGACAAGAGAATCGAGGACATGTTAAAGAGGACTTTCGAAATTGAGGGCACCATGGCCAAGGCGATGACGGCGGCAATCTATACCTCACGGGCTCAGATCCGCTGGCTGGAGGAACTTCAGGAACAGGCGAATCCAAAGTCCAGGGAGGCTGAACTTTTAGACTGCACCCTCGACGCAGCCAAATACCTAGCAGATATGGCGGTGGACTCGCTACGCCTCCAGGCCAGGGCCGCCGCAATCATAAATCGGGCCCGCAGAGCGCTATGGCTCAAGCTCTGGGATGCCGATTCAGAATCTAAGACTCTACTTCAGAACTTACCCCTTAAGGGGAGTCATGTATTTGGGGAAGGTCTCCAAGATTATCTAAAGCAGAAGGAAGATGGTAGGGACCTCCTAAGAAATCGGTCCACGACCTCACATCTACCGGCCGCAAGGCATGAGTTCGCCCGGGGCCAAGTGCCAAAACCGCAAGGACTCCTACCCACAAAATCAGTCCTTTCAGAGTAGACCCTCCTCATCCTACTCACGCGCCCGCCTTCAACAACTACAGATCCCCTCCTTCAGGTCCCGGGACAAAGGTCAGGAGGCCGTGGAAGAGGGTTCAGGGAAAGCAGTGACTCAGTTCCCCGAGCCACCTTCGCCAGAACTTCGTACCCCCGCGCCATCGGCTAGCCTGTTAAGCCCATCACTGGGCGGCCACCACGTCGGACAGGTGGGTCTGAGGCGTGGTCGCCAGGGGTCGCTATAGAGTTGACTCACCCGTCAATCCCTCAACGTTTCATTTCGTCTCTGATCTCCAGGAAAAGGGCCTCACCTCATCAGGTACAGAGTATCTTGGCAGAACTGATACAGAACAGGGCCATACAACCAGTCCCAGTTCAGGAACAGGGGGAAGGCATGTACTCAATCTTCTTCCTAGTACCCAAAAGTCGGGGAACTAAGGCCCATCCTGGACCTAAACGACTGAACCGACAGTGATCCCACGCTGGTTCAAGATGGAGACCGTCCGCTCCACCATCCAGGGCATCAGGGTAGGCGACTTCTTGACATCGATCGATTTAAAAGACGCCTACCTACACATCCCCATCATCAGGAGCCACAGAAGGTTCCTACGATTCCACATCATGGGACACCACTTTCAATACCGGGCGCTCCCATTCGGATTGTCCTCAGCCCCCAGAGTCTTCACCAAGGTCTCCATCACCTTGGTGGCCAGACTCAGAGAACAAGGTCTGGACATAGTACCGTACCTGGATGACTGGCTCATACGCACCCGATCCAAGAACCAAGCGCAGGCTCACATGGAACTTGCCGTACGAGCACTGGAAGACCACGGTTGGGTGGTAAACAGAGAGAAGAGCCAACTTCGGCCAACCCAACAGATAGAACACCTCGGGGCCATCATCAACTCAGGCGGAAGGTTGGGCGAGACCGGCACCAGCACGGATCCACAGCCTCCGGAAACTGGCCAGGCTATTAAAAGCATGCCCCCGCACTATGGTGGCGAAGGTGGCGAAACTCCTGGGATGCATGGCCTCCTGCATCGACCTCGTCCCTTGGGCCAGGTGGCACATGCGTCCACTCCAGAATTACATCCTGACACACGGAGCACCCAACGAGAACAACCTACATATCGTGGTTCAGTTACCGTCAAGTAAGGTCATCCCTGAACTGGTGGGTCACCGGAAATCTGACGAGGGGTCCCCTGAAACCCCCACCCAATACCCATCGAGATGGACGCAAGCCTCTCTGGCTGGGGAGCCTGCCTGGGGGACGAGTCAGCACAGGGTACCTGGTCCCCGGCAGAGTCTCTACTCTCGATCAATGTCCTAGAAATGAGAGCAGTGTTTCATGCTCTAAGGGCCTTCAGCCACGTCATACGGGGACAGTCGGTCCTAATAAAATCCGACAACCGCGTGACGGTGGCGTACATCGCAAAGCAGGGAGGTACCAGAAGCAGGGCCATGTCACGGGAGACCTTCAGGGTGATGACATGGGCACAAAAGCACCTGTCACACCTAGGAGCAGTGCATTTGGCAGGGAAACTAAACATAAGAGCGGATTGGCTCAGCCGGCAACAGATCCACCCCGGAGAATGGCGCCTGCACCCAGACCTGTTCCAGGTAATCCAGGCGATATGGGGCCGGTGCCCATAGACCTCGTGGCCTCGAGGGACAACGCTCAGGTGGACCAGTACTTCTCCCGATTCAAGGACTCACGCTCCCAAGGCACGGACGCCTTGTCCCAGGGTGGTCGGGGACTACGACACGCCTTCCCACTGCTCCCCCTCATCCCCCAAGTCTTGGAAAAGGTCATGAAATCTCGAACCACCATCATCCTGGTGGCCCCGTACTGGCCTTGCAGATCCTGGTTCACGGCAATCATGGAGATGTCGTTAGCCAGCCTCCGGATACTGTTCCGCCCAGACATGCTGATGCAGGGGCCAGTACTACACCCATCCCCTCGAACTCTAAAGCTCACGGCCTGGCTCCTGAGAGGGAACGACTAACGGCTACTGGGTACCACGAGTCGGTCATAGGCACGCTCCTCCGATCTCATCGAGCCTCCACCACCTCCACCTACGAGAGGCAATGGGCCGTCTTCTCACAGTGGTGCCACATTCAGGGCGCGGCACCGGAGCAAGCCGACCTCCCCACCATCCTGTTGTTCCTGCAACAGGGGGTGGACAAGGGTCTGGCTCCCTCTTCCCTGAGGGTACAGCTGGCGGCCATCGGGGTGGCCAGAGGCCACATCGAAGGGCACCTACCGGGAGCACACCCAGATGCCATCCACTTCCTCAGGGCCGTGGACCTCATGCGGCCCAGGACCAGACCTAGCGTTGCTCCATGGGATCTACCTCTGGTCTTGGACTCCTGAGAATGCCGCCAGACAAACCGCCTCCTCGAAGCAGACCTGTTCTGGGTAGGCCTGAAGACTGCCTTTCTTGTGGCCATTTGCTCAGCCAGAAGAATCGGGAGCTCGGCGCCCTCTCCTGCGCACCACCCTACACCATCTTCACCCCCAAGGGGGTACGGCTCCGGACAGTTCCGGCCTTCCTACCGAAGGTCCCAATGAACTTCCACAGAGACCAACCGATAGACCTACCCACTGTGCACTGCACAGCCCCTCAGGCCGACAGTGGTACTCCAGACCCCCTGGATGCGGGATCGACCCTCTCGATCTACCTGACCAGGACCCAATCCATCCGTAAGATGGAGAGACTCTTCGTCGTCTTGAAAGGCCAACAACAGGGACTCACAGCATCCAAGTCTACCATCGCAGGGTGGATCAGACGGGTCGTACTCCACGTGTACATGGCAAAGCAACTGACCCCTCCGCAGGGGATCAGAGCACACTCCACCAGGATGGTATCCACTTCCTGGGCAGAACGGCATTAGTATCACCGAAAACATCTGTAGGGGCGGCTACCTGGGCTCCTACACACCTTTACCAGGCACTACAGGCTGGAACAGCTCCAGGACTTCCGGCCAGCCTTCGCCTCCCACGCCCCAGCAGCGGCTCCATCCCCTGGGCCTCCGGATTCACCTGCAATCCCACCCTGAGGTTTAACTGCTACTTATCTCCCATGAGGTAATGTCTGGAGTGCCATGGGATGCCAACCAATCACAATGGGTGTTTACTCACCTGGTAAAGGTGATTGTGTTGGTTGGCATCCATGGCACTCCAAGGCCCTCCCTCGGGAGTGATCGGAGCGTTCTGCCAGAAAAGTCCCAGGAGGTCCCTACATCAGTACTTCAGTCTTAATTCCACTGCTATTAAATCAGTCGAACCACGGTTCGAGCTAACGCGTGTACATAATAGGAAATAGACCCAGGCCTCTGGCCTTGTTAATTTTATCCTGTCATGCAGTCCTCATCCTTGCTACTCTCTACTGTGTATATTGTTGTCTTGTTCCTAACACTCTTCCTTTCAGCTATGGAAAATTCAAACTGGAGAGCAGGGGTTCCTGGGACCTGGATATACTGGAAATCTGATCTGGGTCATGTGCATCATTAGCCTATCAGGTGGGCTGTAACCCATGAGGTAATGTCTGGAGTGCCATGGATGCCAACCAACACAATCACCTTTACCAGGTGAGTAAACACCCATTAGGTCTTTCTGTGGTCAAGCTAATTCTAAACTCTCTGGTTCAATGTAGAGATAGTTCACACTGCCAGTTTCAAGTTACTCTGAACTTTCCATTAGTGCTCTAGATCACTTTTGTAACCATGAGATTTAAAGTTGATTCTTCGACCTCAACCAATGCAGTTAAAAAGGTTTTTTAACAAGAGCTGGACTCAACAAAAACTAGTGTTATGTTTAGCCAAAACAACACTAGGCCACAAAAGTTATTTCAATCAAAGAAAGCACCCCTCCAATATGTCTGAATATACTTTTATTAGTGGTGTTTTCCTCCTCATCCCCAGCATCCACATGCAATGATAGACTATGCTACTGAAGGAACTGCTGCTATATTACCATGAATAATGTTGTGTTGTCATCCTTGCTACTATTATGTACTGTATGTACCATCAAAAATGTAATCCAAATAAAAATTATAAACAAACAAACAAAAAAAAAAACAGGTGCTGCTGAGCCACTCAACAAAAATACTGTGGTCTCTAATTCTAATAGTTTCACAGAAATGCAGTCAGATGATTTTTAGCACCAACTAAGATGTTTTATGTTTCATTTGTTTTCTTTTTGCTATTAAGACAGTCTGTCAAAAGTTCTACCTGGGAACTATCCTTGTTTGATCTGTGCCTAATGAAATTAAATGCCTTTGTCTAATAGAGAAAGCATACAGATGGGGGGAAGCCAAACCCAGCAAGGACCCCAAACAGAAAATGTCAGTCCACATTGTCAGCATCCATACTCATTACTATAGCTCTTTGCTTTATGGAAGTCAGATGATCTATGATGTGGAGATGTGGACAGACATTGTCTTGCACTTACTGCCCTGCCACAAACTGCTCTGATCTACCCTCATCAATCCAGGAATGATAGATTTCAATCTATATGTTAAAGGAGAACTGCACTGAATCCATAAGCCATTTTCCCAATAGAAGCTGTTTTTATATACTGGTTCAAATGTTATTATTGCTCTAGCTACCTATGGTTTTTAGTTATCCTAATGGGTGTTTCCAATTGACATGTGCTAGTAAGACCATTTTAGAACTGTATGATGTAGTTTACGTCCCTGTTCTAGTCTTCTATTGTGCACAATGCATTCACGTTCTGTTACAGAACTCTGAGGTTGTTTGGGACAAAAACTACATCATACAGTTCTAAAATGGTTCTTACCACCAGACTGTAAAGCAGAAGCACCCACTAAGATTACTAAAAGGCCTGTATACATGGAACAATGACAACATTTTAACCAGTATTTAAAAACAGCTTCTATTGGGAAAAATGACTTACAGGTTCAGCGCAGTTCTCCTTTAAGATTGCCATTAAATATAGTGATTGGTTGGTAGGATGGGCATAAAGAAGGGTCCTTGCCAGGCTTGAGAATTACCAATGTAATGGTGTAGTTCCAAGGTGGAGCCAGTGTACCTCTCTCCTCCTCAGCTCTATATGCTCATTTCAATAGTGATACTGTATCTACTCTAAACTGTTTATAAAATTCAGCCTGGAAGCAGTCTGATCCCGGGCACTTTCCTGTTTTGCTTCTAACAATTTCCACTAAGATTCCCACCCCACTAATTAAAGAACACAATGCCTTATTTATTCCCTCGTGACTTGGGGTAAGTTCAGCTGGGCCAAATATCCTTCTATCTCTAGTTTGGATTTCCCAGGTCAGGGGAATAGAAGGATTCATAATAATGCTGAAATGTTGCTACTACTTCTGTCTGGCCTGTAACTTTTTCTACTTGTTTTATTCTTCCAGTCACAGGAGGGGACCTCCTTCCACCTACCGCCACAGGCCGGGTTCTCATCTGGCTCAGACTCCGTCACCTATTCTCCTATGACCATCAGCCCACCTGTGACACACCACTGTGCTTCCCCCCTGACTTACCCCCCCAGGGCCGGGTATGCCTTCAGCTTCTCAGCATTTCTTCCCTGCATCAATCTGGCCACCCACAGTGGAGGTGAAGACTGATGGTGTCCCTGAGGATGGTGGCTTGAGTCCAGTGTGGGACATGGTGGACCAGAGTAGGTTTTATTCTCCCAGTCCTGCATTATTTGCCATTGTTTTTTCTGCCCCCACCAGGATCATGTGTCAGGATTGGCTGCTGGCAAGACCTGACACAGCCAACCCATGGGCGTGTTCCAACAGTCCCCTCCTACCAGTCATTTATCCCCTGCACCACCACCTATGCAAACCCATGTGGAGGTAAAGCAGTGGGATGTGACACCCTTCCTCTCTAGAGGAAGACAGCATCCTGTGGGATGCTCAGTTCTCCACCCCCTTGTTCCTGAAGCCAGGTCATCGGCATCGTAAGCAGCAGCACTGCTGGCATGCTGGCGGGCCAGCCTGGCCTGTAAATGTCTACCTTGTCTTCTGGTGTTGAATCCTAACAATATGCACCCTCACTTTCTGTGTTTGGAGTCAAAGCAGTACAAGTTTTAGGGCTGTTGGACCACTCACAGTATCACTGACAAAAATATTTCAAATTCTGTTTTACCTTGTAATCCAGTATTTGGTTGTTTTTTTTTAAGTCCTTTATCTCCGTTCCCCTTCATCTATCTAATTTTATCTGGTGGAGCCCCTCTAGTTCCTGTATTCCAGCTTCCAGCTGTTTTAATTGTTTCTCACGCACTGTCTTACAGCCTGCTGCTATAGCAATAAGCTGCGCCCTCCATATGGTTTTTATTGTATTCCATAAAATCCCATGGGGTATATCTGGAGAACTGTTCTCTTGAACAGCTTGTTGAATTATACTAGGGATCTGCTCCCACATCTCTCTGTCTTGTAATAATGACAGATTTAGCCTCCAAATGGAGGGCTTTTCTTCTAGCTGTATATCTATTTGTGTCATGAGGGGTGCGTGATCAGAAAGACCCATTGGACCTGTCCTACAATCTTTAATCATATCAGCAGTCTCTTTAGATGTCAGGAAGATATTTAATCTGGAATACATTTGATGTACTGCCAAGTGGAATGTATATCCATTTGTTTGCCCATATAAATGCCTGCACGTGTCACTTTGCCCTACAGTAGCTCTGCCAGCAGTGCTTTTACCTTTTTAGCAACTATATACTTTCTAGGTATTCTAGAAGTGCTGCCAACATATGGGACAAAAAATATGGCCACACCCCTCTCTCGCCCAGCTTGTTATGAGGAGTAGTAGTCCTGTTGGCAGCCAAGCTTGACCAGTTTTGAATGTTCTGTTTCTGTGAGAGCACTCTCTTGTAACAATATAAAGTCTGCCTTCGCTTATCTAAGACATGCCATAATCTTCTTGCAGTTAATGGGGTGTGTGAAACCACTCACATTGTATGTAAGGATTTTAGCTAAAGGGGTAATCATATTCAAAACTGAATAGCTCTGCACCAGTTACTCCACCACCCTTGTGAGAACTGCCCTGAGACCCCCGTTCAATGTCACATACTGCTCGCCAAGGTGTACATGAATTTGAACTCTGCCGACAGGGCTGAACAAAGCAACCAAAATAAAACCAAAAAATGATTCCAGTGCTGGAGAAGATACCCTGAAACTCTCTGGGCCTCTCTAAAATATTTCCTTTCCACCTTCCACCCTTCAGATGAGGGAATGCTGCAGGTGTAATCCTCCTAAAGCCAGGATCCAACAGTGACCTACTCGATATCACTGAGAGCTCAAAATAGACTAAAAAAGAGATGAACATGAAAAGTCATGGCCTGAAGAACATTTTCCTCACTGTAAAAGCTTTTGTGCAATTTTTAATTTTTTCATGTTTCTGTGTTTAATTATCATTTTCAGCTAGACCTCTCATACGTATTTCAGTTGAGATAAAAACTGTCCGATAAATATGAAGTTTCTTGTCATTGGAGACCACGCCTGAGACAGTCAGAAAAGGGGGCATTTGGGCAAACAAGAGAGTTCCTGTTAGCTAAAGGGTACTTACACTTCACAGAGGTGAATTGCTTTCATAATCACAGGCTCTGTGTTGAGTGGAAATGAGCCAGAGCAAGGAAAATGGACCCCAATGGACTTTCTCAAACAGGAACACAAAGGGATGGACCTTGCAATCCATAAAACCAGGGTCTGGAATACAAGTCCAGTTTGGTCCAGTTTTCCAGATCGGAGGTTTTCCAGGACACAAATTAAGTGTTGAATCTATGATGTTAGTGTGACATACTGGATGGCATGTCATGGGGGGCTGGCAGCTGAAGAATTCTGATGACTCACCAGGCCTTAAAAATTTAATTAGATTTGGGACTCTAAATAGCTAATATCTAAAGATCGAGTCTAACCAAATTCATCAAGGGTCCTGCGTGTTAAGCATTCCTTCTACTTTGGGAAAATTAGGAAGTATAGTAAGATTTTTCTCCATGTTTTCTTCCTGCTGTATCCAAAACATTTTTTTTACCTCTGTTGAAGTACTGTTCCCCATAGTCTCTGTGTAATATCCTGTACTATTTGTGTAAATATCTTGAAGTATTAAAATATCTTTACATATTCTTCATGTTTCTGTGATTGAGACTTTTGAGGTACAGATGACTAGGTTATAACTGACAAAACTGTTTCCACCTCTAACAAGAGGGCTAGCACATTTTGTTTCTAAAGTGAGGTGTTCTCAGCTGTGACAGAGAGGGGTCCATCACTTGCCCTTTTTGTAGAGCACTGTACTGTATGAGCAGTGGCTCTGGTGGGATTCAGACCTAGAGATACCCCGATAGAGTACCTATGCCGAGTGGTGGCTCCTACTGAGTACCCTTGCAGGTAACTGAAATGTTTGGGAAAGCTAGTAACAGAGTATAGGCAGAGTCTGGGAGAAACTAGTCTGCCACGCCCACCAACAACCTTTCTCCCCCGTCCAAATCTTGTAAAGTGTTATCCGCAAAATACAAGACCCCTGCCATCTGACAAAAAGAAATGGATCACTGTTCACCAGATGTTCGCCAGAGCAGCTATTTTTTGTAAGTACAGTACCTTCAGTTTCTGTGATTATGATCAGGTCCAGCGATTATCTCCCTTGGATCTTAGTGGCCTATTTTCTCGAAGTGAAGCCATTTATCAGTGTCAGGAGTGAAATTTGTTATCTGTGGGAAAGGAGCTCACCAACTGACCTGTCATTCAAGCCATGATATCATCGGAAGTCCTCAGGCTGCAAAGAGTTTATCCTCCCCTATGGCAAACATGGGGGTTTACTCCATATTACAGGACTATGTCAAGCCATTACTGTCTTATGTTTGCACTTATGGTAAGTTTTTAAACCTGTAAAAAATGTAACTAAATGTTTTTGTTAACTGTTTCAGCCCACAGCAAGAGGTAGCTATTTTCTTGACTAAATCCTGCACTCATTATCTCCTGTACTTTCCTGGTCTTTTCTGGTTGCCTTCCCCCAGGGTATATGTATGAAGCCCGTGTCCTCTGTTTGCTGTTGGTGCATATGGGTGGTGTTGTTGATCTGGGACTTCCAGAGCTGGAGCACCCACAGGATGCAAAGTGCCTCTGGCTGTGACATGTTAGAAGGGGTCTTTGGTCCTGGGATGATGACAGGGCCCAAGGTCCAATGTGGGAATGCTTGCTCCAAGGTAGGTCTCTGGAGGCAGGATCCTGGCAAGAGTTTGAAAGTCGTGAAAGTTAGGGCCTGTTAGCAGTGCACCCTCAAGGTGGGCTATCTGTTGGAGAGTGCTGGCAACCATCTCTGAGTTCTAGATGATGACCTGAAGTTCTCCTGTCATTTTACAGGCTCCCACGTGGGGAAAGAAAGCTGCACCCACTTGCCTGAACCATTGGGGTACTAATGAGGCATTGATGCGTGAGGGCAGGGTAAGATGCAGTAAGCCAATTCAACTTAATTTCTTGATGTGCATGCCTGGGTGCTTCTGAGTCAGGTAGGAGGGTGCATCCCTCAACTTGCTTGTTAGAGGCCCTGCTTTGACTGTGCAAATATATGCTCTGGGGCACAAGTTAATCTTGCAGTAATCCTTGGTTCCCTTATGGCTGCAACAAATGTAACTTGCATCATTGGTTTCCTGATAAATTTGGCTGTCAATGCTATGGGCTTGGGATTTGTAAATTATTGATTATGTGGGCCCTTAGCAGAGGTAGCAGAGATGGATTAAATTCATATGAAACTGCAAATATGCAGTTGCAGACCATGCAGTGTAACTAAATTGTTGGTGCTGTAAGCAATTTTTGAGTCTCATGTATAGTGACCTGTGTCCTAGTTATTCTGTGTGCACAAGTAAAAGGGACCAGAGAGGGTTGAAAATTATAACTAAATCCAATGCTGCTCAGAGAACTATGAGGCTGTTACCCTGTTATTAGTAGTAGTAGCAGCTTTATTTCTTCATGGCGCCCTTCCCCAGTGGCCCAGGGTGCCATTACAAAGGAGGAAATAGCAAGCTGTAAATAATTGAATGCAGAATTATAAAACAAGTAATAATTTTATAATTACAATCATACTCCCAAAATAAATAAACCAACAGCTGGATTACACAATAAATAACTAAATTTCTCATAAATAATATACTTCATATATCAAAAGCCTGAGCAAAGAGAAAAGTTTTTAGCCCCTTTTTAAAGGGGTTAACTCCCTCATGGATCAGTATTTACAGTAGCCAGGGGTGAGTGTGGTCAGTGACTTGGCTAAGCTTCCTACTTGATTTTGTGTTTGCTATTTTTATAGTGGAATAAAGCTTTTGACACTACAATGTGAGCTGGCTGACATTTACTGGAGAGGTCACCTGGAACTCAATGCTATACAGTGCTTTGCAACTGAACAGGACTGCCCTCTTTCAATTAAAGCAAAGTGGAAGTGTAATTCCTGCATGAGTGCACAGGCTTGTGCCACTGTATGGTGCATGCAAAGTATTGCTCTGAGGAGGTGTGCCCCAAAGCAGCCTGTAGTTGTATAAGCAAATGTTTGCAGGGGAAAGGATCAGCTCCAGTGGGTGGCACACAAAGTCGTAAAGCCGGTGCCCTGACAAGTCACATGGCTACAAGAGGAGGAAGCCTGCAGCGAAAATGTTTTGCTAGGGGTGGCTTCCAGCAACCAATTCCATCAGCTAAATCCCTAGATATAGGAGATGCCCCTAGCCTATGGCCTGACCCCAGAGTAGTATTCAAAAACAGGTCAGTCTGGTGGGGCTGAAGGGGAGTTGTTCTGGTGATGGACAACTATCTAACAGAAAAAAGACTGCAACCCAGCAGATTAGCATACACATACAGCTGTCATTTAGTCATGTCCCAGGGATGGCAGTTTTATACTAAAGTACAATGAAATCTGCAGTACCTATTAAGGAATGTGCATATTGAAAACATTACAAAATTAAGGACATGTCTTATAGTCCCCACTGTTAATGGTTAACCTGCATATTAAGTACAGATTCTTTGGTCCCGAACTCAGCCAATCTGAGGTGGCCATTTTATATCAATGCTCAAAATTCTTTAAGCGTTATAGGAAGAAATTAGTTTAATAAACATGTTCTGCTATCATCTATTTTTTTGTTTACAGAACTTGAAACAGAATATATATATTTAAATATGTACAAGATTTGGTTTTGAGAGTAGTATAGGACTTGCTGACTGTTACAATCAAGGATACATTTAGAAATTATGAAAATGATGATGGCTTTAAAAATCCAGAGCTTGTCCATTCAAGTGCACAGACTTCACTGATGCCAGTCACCTCATTTGTTATTCAGCTACTTTAATGTAATTGGGTTCTAAGCACCACTACAGTAACCTCTGATTTAAAGTACGTGAATTACCTTTTAATCACATACTGTAATCAAGAGGCAGAAGAATGCTGATAAGGAAGGAGTCGCTTCTAAACTGAGTTGATTCAGGAATACTACACTGTATTAGTTCCACAGCAACCTTCTGAACTTCAGACTCTGCTGTCCAAAAGTGCCATGTTCCTGCCATGGGGAAATCTGCAGCAGAAAGCAACTTTTTTCAAAATCAGTACTGTGCATAACTAAATGACTGGATTGTGACATTACCCTTTTGCTTAAAAAATATAATTGTTAAATTACCATATAAGCTGCAAACAGATTTCAGACTTTGCAAAATATGGAAAATTGACAGACATCAAGTCAAAGGATAAAGGTTAAGGGCATAGAGAAAAATAATGAATACAATATTATATCATGGAACACAGCAGGGATTAAAGATACATTGGCTGATCCCTCTTTTATTGGTTATTTAGAGCTATATAACTGTATCTGCTTTCAGGAAACTTGGAGTAGGAAGGAATTAAAATTAAATGGTTTTGATGGATTTCAGAAGGAAGCAAAAAGTCTAAAAAATATGGTAGACCTTCAGGGGGGTTAGTCACATGGCGCAAAATTAGGAATAAAGCAGAGCATATAGAACTGCCTTTGGAATCAGAACACATCTTGCCAATTTTATTGACTGTTAACAAAAGAAAAACTATTATTATAAATACTTATTTCCCTTCAAAAAACTCCAATTATGCAGACCAAGGAGATATAGAGAAATTAGTTAAATTTATAGAAACATGTTTAAACAAAGATCCAGACTGTGGAATAATATTGTTGGGTGATTTCAATGTGAGGATTGGGCACAGTCTGGAACTTTATGAAAATCTCATGGATGTATGTGCAGCTCTAAATCCCCCCGGTTTGATCCCAGTAAGGAGGTGTAAGGATAGAAGAAAATGTGAAAGGGGATTTAAACTAGTAGAAGAATTAGGAAGAACTGAAATGATACTAATCAATGGACGATCAAGGGAAGATGAGGAAGGCGGCCTATACTTATATAGAAACAAATGGGGTTTCAACAATCGATCTTTGTTGGATATCAATAAACCTAATAACAAAATTAGTCAATTTTAGAATAAGCACTAGAGCAGATAGTGAACACTATCTATCAATCAATCAATCAATCAATTAATCAAAATCGTTATTTTGCCAGGCGGAACATCATTGAGACAAGCTCTTTTACAAGATGGACCTGGGGCAAAACAATTGCCAACAGGGTTAAGATATAACAGGTTGAGTGAACGTACATAACAATTACATAGTAATAATAACAACATAATAACATATAACCATCACATGTAACAAGATACTTCCACCAGAACATAACAGTAGGTTCAACAGGAGGTAGTGCCATTTAAATACAATTGCATAGATACAGATATATGGATGTAAGGTAATGAGCTAAAGTTCATACAGTAAACATCATAGGAGGAATCATAGTGAGCAGGAGTGGCAGTTCCTCTAACGTCAAGGTGTGAAGAAGATTGCAATGTAACAGTCCTTTGATAAGTACTGTAGGCATGGCCTGGCAAGTGGGGTGGTGGGATGGGAGGGGGTATAGGAAGTGGGGAGGGAAGATCAGATACGATCAGAGAGGGTTGGACATGATGGCCTAGGGAGGAAGGACTGTTTGAAGGGAGAACGCTACAGATGCCACAGGCAATGGTTGGGGTTTAAGTCCAATATTTAAAGCAAAGACAGATCATGATGATGGGACCTTGATTTGGACAATGACAGAAGAGATGACTCAAATGACGCCTCAGGCAATGGTTGAGGTTTAAGTCCAGAATTTAAAGCAGTAATAAATCATGATAAGACCTTTACTTGAAGCAATGACAGAACTTGGAGAAGGTCTTCAGGAACAAGGATTTGAAGAAGGAGAACGTGACAGGGGAAACTAGCCTTAAGATTTTCTGGATCTTATTCCAGAGTGTAGGAAGAGTGAAACTTATTGAGGGTCTACCAAAGTGTGTTTTAACTTTAGGGATAGCCAGAGATAAGATGGTAAGACCTTTGATAGAATAGGCACTAGGGATGCATGGAGTTAGGCAGCTTGTGAGGTGCTGAGGTAATTTATGAGTGATTGCCTTATATGTCCATAGAATAGCATTCTTTTGCCTCCTGAAGCTAAGGGAGCTCCAGCCTATGGAAGAATAGAGGATGCAGTGGTGCATGTCATATGGGGCATCCAAAATTAACCTACGGTCTCTGTGGCATAGGGTATCAAGCTTGGAGAGAGCTGTGCTAGTACTATGGCCATATAGGAAGTCTGCATAGTCTAGGAGAGGCAAGAAAGTAGCTTGGACTAGGAGTTTTCTAGCCTCCTGAGTTAGTGAGTGCTTGATCCTGAAGAAAATACTGAGCCTTTGACACAGTTTCTTAGTGAGTTCTTCAATGTGATCAATGAAGGACAATTTGTAGTCAGTCCAGACCCCTAGGTATTTGAATTGTTCCACAAACTCCAGGGCTTCTCCCAAAAGGGTGCTTATGTGAGGAACCTTATCTGGATATTTTTTATTTGAGGTGAGGGGCCAGTGGAGAGAAAATCATAGCCTTAGTTTTTTTTGGCATTGAGCAGGAGTTTCAAGTTGAGTAGATTTTTTTGGAGGATGTCAAAATCATTCTGGAGGTCCAAAATGGCTTGATCCAGAGTTGATCTGTCGATGTATAGCACTGTAACATCAGCAAAGAGATGGATACTAGATGACTTTAGGCCAGTGTCAATTTGATTAATATAAATGGCAAAGAGAAGTGGACCAAGTATGGATCTTTGGGGGACACCTCTAAGGAGTATTTGTTTTGGTGATAGGTCTCCTTCAGCCTTGATCTGCTGCTCTCTGTTCACAAGATAGTTTGCAAACCAACTTAGGGCCAGGCTGTCCATCCCAACTTTCTTCAGGGTCACAAGGAGCAAATTGTGGTCCACCATGTTGAAAGCCTTGCTAAGGTCCAGAAACAAGGCACATAAGTATTGTTTGTTATCAAGTGTGGACTGCCAGCCATTTATAACCTTAGCACATTAGCAAGGGCAGTGGAGGTACTATGCTTGGAATAGAAACCAGATTGAATCAGGTTAAGTAGATTAAAACTTTCCAGATGAGATCTGAGCTGTTCATTTACTATCTTCTCCGACAGTTTTGACAAGGCCGGGAGCAAGGAGATTGGGTGGTAATTATTTAGGTCACAGGGGTCCCCGATTTGAATAGAGGGATGACATGGGCCATCTTCCAGACCTTGGGGAGGGAGCCCAGATTGAGAGACAAATTGAAAAGGTGGATAATCGGGGGAGCCAAAATATAATAGGCCAACTTTAGGAAGAAAGACTAAATCATATCCGCGCCTGCACTTTTCTTAGTATCAAGTTGAAGAAGAAGATCCTCAACCTGATTGACAGTGACCGGACAGAAGGAGAAAGAGTGGTACCGGTCAATAGATTCCAGATCATGGCAATCAGATGACTGACTAAGGAACAGTGCCCTGATGGCATTTGCTGGGGAGGTATCAAAAGCCATCCCTGCTGTGGCAAAGTGATTGTTAAGGAGGTCAAGGATCTCATTTTTATCTGTAGTGTGGGTACCACCAGTTGAAAAATTTTGTGGGGACGTATGCCAGCTCTGTTATGGGCTTCTACCGCCCTTAAAGTTTTCCAAAACTTAGTAGCAGAGTTAGTGGCTGCATTAAGTTCAGAGCAGAAATAATTAGACTTCACAGCTCTGATAGTTTTCGTGCAGAAATTCCTTGTGGTTCGGAAAGCAGAGCAGTCTGTGGCCAATTTAGAATTTCTGGCTCTTTTCCAAAGAACATCCCTATGCCATAAGGCAGTCTTTAGGTTATCTATGAACCAGGGACAGGATTTTCTTTTGGTTCTGCTTTTGATAACTGGGGCGTGCAGGTCTAGGGTTTCGGTGAGTATTTCATGAAGTACCTCATGTGCCTCTTCCACAGAAGATGTGAGGTAAAATTTCTGCCAGTTAGCATACTGGAGGTCATAGAGAAAAGCATCTGGGCAGAACTTCCATTTACATCTCTTATGGATGTATTTAGAGGAAGAGGAGGTTGGAGTTGCATCGACCTTACGCATGCAATGGCACAGTAGTCACTGATGTCGTTAAAGACATCTGAGTGGAAGAAGAGGTGAGGCTTGCTTACAAGGATTAGGTCAAGAAGGGAGCTATGCTCTGGGTTTATGTGTTTGGGTGGGTAGCTTCATTAATGATCTGGGTAAGTCCATGGGCATCACAGAATTATTTCAGTGGTAAGGAGACTGGAGAGAGCCAGTCAAGGTTGAGATCACAATTATGGATACTTCTGATGAGGTGCTAGCTAGTATGTCACTTAAGTGTTTGAGCAGAGAGATGTTAGCTGGGGGAGGGCTATAGCACCCACTAATGCAGATAGAGGTTGATTTGGCTGGTTGAATTCTAGTTAGAAATAAAAATAGATATATGGCCTATTTTAAAAAGCATGGTAAATGTCACAGCAGGTATTATAAGGGTTAGAAAGGGGATCAGATGGGGAATAATAGAGAATTATAAATCTATACAATTATTGCATAATTATGGAATTAGAGATGAAATTCTAAATATAGGGCAACAAAACACTGAAAAAGATTATGTCCTAAAATATATGGAAATAATGAGAACTGTATCGTCAGTCTTAAACAAAGTTACAATAAGCACAGTAAAAACAGGAAGTAAATGGCTTGACCAAGAATGTAAAAGACAGAAAAGAGAAATTAATAGACATGCCCGATTTACAGATAAATGACCAACAAAGGAAAATAAGATAAAGCTGAAAAAAATAAGGAGAGATCATAAAAAATTAGCAGAGAAAATTTGGAAGAGGTATAGGTTAAAAATGTGGGATCAACTTGAAAAGACAATTGGGGAAAATGATAGCAAAAAATTCTGGCAACTGATTTCCAAAGGATGGGAAGGCACCTATATGAAGATAGAAAGTTATACAGATCCCGTGACATGGGAAATATCTTTTAGGAAATGATTCTATAATGAGGAATCTAATCAGATTAAAACAGATAACAACTGGATCCCCTATACACAAAATATCACAGAATCTGAAGTACTAAATGCATTACAATCGGCAAAAAAACATAAAGCACCAGGACTCGATGGAATCCCTATGGACATTATAATAGATGATCCAAGTTTATGGATACCACTGTTAATAGGACTTTTTAATATTATAATACAAACAGGAATAATCCCACAAACCTGGAGGGAGAATATTATTGTTCTGATTTTAAAAAAGGTAATCAATTAGATCCAAGTAATTATAGACCAATCAGCTTGCTAGACAACTATCAAAAACAGTTTACCAAAGTCATATTTAACAGGATTATGGACTGGTTGGAGAAAGTAAAGATCTTAAACAAAGCACAAGCTGGCTTTATGCCAGATCATTCAACACTGGACCAATGCTTCATATTGACACATCTAATTAACAAATACACTAAGATTAAAAATCAAAAATTATATTGTGTATTTGTAGACTTAAAAACAGCATTTGATAGATCAAATAGAATAAAGTTATGGGAAGTTCTTGACGGTTATGGCTTAGATTAATCCATAATAAACCTAATAAAAAATTACATGAGAATAACTACCACAGTCAGATATAACTCTGAAGGAGACTGCACACCTAAATTTCAAACAAATGTTGGTCTCAGATAAGGGTGTGTACTCTCCCCAATTCTATTTAATATTTTTCTGAATAAGGTATTGGAGGGACAGGGGGATCCAGAGCTGCACATGCCGAGACTGGGTCCAAGGGGGTTCCCCTACCTAGCCTATGCAGACAATGTTGTTTTGATCTCAACAGGTTACTTAGGGATAAAGAGACGTTTGAATAAATTCCATCATGAATGTGAAAAACTCTCATTAGAGATAAATGTCAGTAAAACCAAATACATGCTATTTAATAAGAGTCTATTAAAAACTGACAAGATGTGTTCGTTGATTTGCAATGATAACAAGATAGAATATGTAAAAATGTTTTGCTATCTGGGCATTACATAGAGAATAATGGATGGGGAAGGGTTTGGTATGAGAATTTAATGCACACCTGGGTTGTGGGATGCTACATAAACCCCGAGGGTGAAGCCCGTGGGGTTTATCAAAAGCATCCACCACAGTATGCAGTACATTCTCATATGCTACCCTCCCCATCTTTTATTTTATAATAACAGACCAGCAATTTTTCTCTAGCAGTTTGTGAGACTGTTTGGCCCCGCCCACATACAGAATGTTGGCCAATGAGGCAGCAGCATAGTTTGACTGCCATGGCTCATGAATGTCATAACAACCAGCCAGTTGTTATGGAAAATATCAACCTGGTCAGTACATTGAGAGAAATTGCTGACCAGTTATTATATACTCATATAATCTTAAATGGAAGGAACATGTAACTGAAGTAACATGAAATGTAAGGGGAGTTTTACCAGCAATACAAAGATTTAACTATAAATATGGGGGCCGGGGGGGATCAGTAATAGGGCCCCTAAAGGTATTAAATGCTAAAATATGCTCAAAGCTACTTTATGGAGCTGAGATTTGGGAAATGGGGAATTTGGAAAGATTAGAATCTACAATGAACAGATTTTATAAAAACATATTAGGCCTTCCTAATGGGGCATCTTCTTGCCTATCTACATTGGAATTGGGACAACTTCCAACAAATTGTAACATAGCACAAAGACAGGTGATATATTGGATTAAAGCATATAACATACAGGAGCACAGACTGCCAAGAATGTGTATGGAAGAAATGTTAAGACAAAGAAGGGAAGGATTTGTGTACCCAAGCACACAAATATTGGAAAAGCTAATCTTGCCTTACGGGTTATTGGAATTGATAACAGAATGTTTAAGAACCCTGGTTGAAGAGGTCAATGAAATTATAAAGATTAGAATTAAAGATATCCATATACAAAAAGAAATGGATTTAGATAAAAACAGCAAAGTTAGTTCATGGCTCGCATTAAATAGTAGAAGACAATTCGGGCTCCATCACTATTTAAGAACAATCAGTAATGTAAATAATAGAAAGGCCTATACAATATTGAGATTTGGTTATGTGGATAGTAACATTTTGAAACAAAAATATGGTATGACAAAGACCAATCTGTGTGCTTGTGGCTTAGATGAAGATTCCCCAAAACATTTACTGCTTTTGTGCCCTTTATATGAAAAGAAAAGAAAGCTGTACCTAGGAGATATTCTTAGGAACCTAGTCATGGAATTGTTGTACCAATATAATTATATACTAAAAACAACAAATAATTTCCATCTAGATATGATATCAAGATTTTGTAGATATAGTGAGCTGAGAAAGCTACATTTACAGAAGTAATGTTGAACATAAAGACATTTTGGTGATATAAGGCGAAGGCATTTTTGAACAAAAAAATGCATAAAGAAATCCCATAGATGGTTTATAAATTATGCTGTGTATAGATTTTTAACCACCCAGATTGTGTTCAGCAAAGCTACTGAAAATTTTTTTTTATTGCAGAATATTTATTTATGTATATCTTTAATTTTTAATATATATTTTTATAAAGACAATATTCTTGTCAACAATAAACTTTTTACCTCCCTACCTACCATATAAGCTGTATCTTTCATTGTTGTGTTTTGTTTTCTACCTGAAGTATATTGTAGCTGGAGATAAATTGCCATCTATTTAACAAATAGCACCTTTATGACACTTCCCAAGAATGTTTTCAGCTGTAACGGTCTAACTAATTTTTTCTCAAAAAGCATGGTTCTGAGTGATGGAATATTGGAATTCAAAAGGAACTAGTTATAGGGAAAACAGGTTTAACACCAGCAATATGAATACGCTAAACGTTTATCAACATGGTTCCTTTCTAGAGTGGATGAACTGAACAGGTAAACTATACTGGCTTTGAAAACAGTTCTTGAAAACAGTCCATTGTGTGGACAACAGCACCGGTTCTAGTGATCCAGGGGCCCTGTGTGAACCCCCGTAGTAAGGCCCAATATCAGGAGTCAGGGAGCCCAAGAAACAGCCTCATCACTGCAGGTGACCTCCTTATGTCTTCCAGTTCAGCTAGTTTTTTCTAGTTTTGTGCTTTTCTTGAATTAGACTGAAATAACCAGGAAATGTGGAGATGCAGACATCACCAATAAATTCTGGAGAAATTTGAAGAGAGAGACACAGGGGACCAGGAAGAAAGCAGGTAAACTGGACAGCTGAAGCTTTTTGGGGGACCTCTACTCCCGGGGCCCTGTGACGATGCACAGTTTGCACTGAGCGAAGACTGGCTCTAAGGCCTAAATGTGCCAAGGACAACATTTCACTTGTCTGTTGGTGGCCACAGAATTCCACAGTAATGATATTGTGCTTGTAAATTATAATTACAAAGCCATTTCGTAAGCATCAACGACACTGATGAAATCTACAGTAGAAACATCAGTATAGCTTACCATGGGTACTAATTCTCCGAGTTCCATGATGTGCTTGATTTGTTGGCTTCTTTCTGTGTCTGATGATAACTTAGTACTTGGAAGCAGAGACCCAGTAGATAGATGCGTCAATCCATATTTTTCTACTAATTTTTCACACAGTGTCCCTTTACCAGCTCCAGGACCACCTTGCCATAAACACAAAATATGTAAGATTATATTGGATACTTTGCTAATGATCCTCTAATAAATTCATGAAAATGAAAGTCACTAAAGGACTATTTTAATCAATCTTTCAGTCAGTCAATCAAACATTATCGTGAAAGAAAGAATATATAAAAATCCCATTAAAACATTTCACATTCAAAGAGAGCTAGTAAGACAATAGTAAGGAATTGAGTTCACATACAGTAAGAATTATTCATATTAATAAAGAGCAAACATTGACAGACAGCACCCAGATTACAGTATATATGTTACCATATACATTGCTGCCTTAAACCTTATCAAAATTGCCACTCTTTCCTATTTTAACAGCAATTGATAAACCAGCAAACTGATTTTTAAATGAGTCGGAGGACAGCAGTATTATTTAAGGGTTTTCATTAGTAGAAGATTTATTATCTGTGAAGAGTGGTTTAATCTACAGTATATTTCCCTTAACGTAGTAAAACCTGGGCAATAGTGAGATATCGGAGGGGAAGGGGTAGCTGTGTTTTCTGCATTGTTTGCAGCATTCAAGATCTGCTGTATTTGTGTCCATACAATGATTCAAACCCCAATTTCAATAAGTCACCATTACCACATGGGCAAATTCTAGTTATTTGCTGATTTATTTATTTTTAAATTTGTGTTACCCAGCATAGCTCAGCTGAGATGCAACATCTCGTTTCTAGAGGGGTCCTGCTTTTACCCATTTCTGCATTGGTGTGGACTAACTGGACAAAGTATCAGATGTAATGGTAATGCTCGTCCAGTGTCTTCTAATTGTGCAATAATGCATTACAGGATGTGTGTTGCAGTGGTATAATGTCACACCTTGGATGATTGGGCATGAGGCTGCAGGCTGAGTGTAACCAACACACGAAAAGTGACATTGTCCCACCATGACACACACTCTGGAGTGCATTATTACTATTATACAATGGCTTGTTTGTACATAGTTTTGGAATGTGCAAGTATATTTCTTTTTAAAGTTCCTGTTCTCTGTTTGAACACTAGGTGGTGCTGTTGTAAGGAGGGTCTCTAGTACTTCTATGGGGGTTTCCACTTCTGAGAGATTTTCACTTCTGATTTTCTTGGTTGTTCTGCCCCATCCCCCGCCCCCTCCCCGCACTCTCTCTCCTGCAGTTTGAGAAATTCTCCTGGCCCCACTGCCTGTCCTGGGATTGGAAAAAGATGTTAGTTCTCAATCGTGTTTTCATCCAGGTGACGGAGGAGTAGTGAAAAGAAGCTGCGTGTGTGTTGGAGGGACATATGTGAAGAATTGTGCCAGTATATGATGCTGCTCAGAGTGGCAATTTCTTTTTCACACGTGTTGTTTCTAGGAGTGGAAAACGGAAAATGGTAGGGGGATTTTAATTTTAATTTTAACTTGACTGCAGACTGAGTCTGAGGAAAGTGAAAGTGGCAGTGGAAGGCTGACACTGCTCACAGTGGAGCAGTTGATTGCGAGCATGCTGTGAGATTCTGAAATACAGAAAAGAATTGTAGTGAATAGGGAGTTTAAAAAATGCTGGTTGGGTTTGTTTTATGGCATTTCTGCTGCTTTTGTGAAATACTTGTGGGTATTATTACAGTAGGTTGTGTTCAGTGCTGCAGATGGTGTGGGGGGTGCACAGTGATTTTTTTTAAATTCTGGTGCGGTTATGTGTGGCTGGACCTTGATACAGTGATGTTGTGCAGGGTCTGTATAAGGTGGCCACTGACCAATCAGATTAGTGAAAATCTTCTCTGCCATTGTATTATCTATATTATGAAATGTATAGGAAAAATACAGTATTTTGATTGGTTAACCGCCATGCAGTGAATCCATCTGATGTACAGGCTAAAAAAACAGCTGGCCGGCTGATCTCTTCGCAGTCTGGATATCAATGCCCACTGCCAAGAATGTTGGCACACTGAAACGGCAGCCATTTATTTTCCCACTATAGTGAACTGCGCAATCATTTGCCATGTGCAGCATCCCTGAGATAAATTTTCTGTTTAATATGACCACTGAAGCAGAAAGAATATTTAATCAGGAAGATGACCAAGTAGAAATTCATGAAAACATGCATCTGAAATGCCAGCCACTGTGAGTACAAGACATGCTCTTTCAACAAATGGTGAACTAAATGCCATTGGGGAAGGCAGGCACACACAAAATACTGTGAAACAACCACTTGGGGCATAAAAGTCTTCATTGACTGGAACACTGCCAAAAACATTAAACCAGACACCAAAACTACCCTCATGAACAACTAAATGCTGCTTTCAGATCGTTTTATGCTGAAGTTAGAACAGCAGCTGGCACAGAACATGTTGTCAGCAGCTACTCCAGCCTCCATTCTGCTATAAACAGCCACCTAAATTCACTTTCTATGGGCTGAAATATAAACATTCTCACTGACCGTACTTTTCAAAGCAGCCAATATGACTTTGTCAGTGCAGTACAATGTTATTGTAAAGTTGCTGAGGATTCCTCTAAACACCACCCTGCAATCTCTACAACGGCCTTAGAAAAGCTCCATTCATTTCTGGACCTCTCCGCCAGAACTGTGTTGGGCTTAGTTCACAAAGTCTGGTTAGACATTCAACTATACCTGGCTTGGCGTAGCAGAGAAGGCCTAAAGAAGTTAACTCCTGACAGCTTTGTATTTGAAAGGGATGACCACAGCAATGAGTATGTCAAACTTGGCTTTAATGAGCATTCAAAGAATCATTCCAACCCAAACAAAATAAATAAACAAGCTTACCATGGGTCTATGTATGCCATGCCAGGTTCTCCTTACTATCACATTGCTGGCCTGAAAAAGTACTTAAGAAAACTGTCATCAGGAGCCATTTCCCTGAACTGCCATCCAAAGCGTTTCTTGACACAGTACCCACATGGCACTCCAGAGAGCCCATGGGGCTCAACTTTCTCTGTATGTTGATAAGCTGAATCAGCACTGATGAAGCAGGACTCAGCAAACATTACATAAATCATGCGATTTGTGTGGCAGTAGTTCAACTCTTGTTTGATATGTGTTTGGTGAACCACAAAATTATAGTCGCTATGGGGCACCAAAGTGGAACAAACCTTCATTAGTACTGGTCCACTCTGCCACCGACAGTAAAAACTGGAGCTCTATCCTAACTCTGAAAGCAGGAAACTCCAGTAACAGGCTCCAGTAACATTCAGCAAGACACAGAAAGAACTTCAAGCACAGTCTCAGAGCCTGCAGCTACAAGCAACATACTGCCACCTACAGTGAACAGTGTAACATTCAGTCAGGGCACAGATCGCTTCAATGTTGCTGTCAGTTTTCATGCTCCTGTGAATTTCATGAACTTTGGTAAATGATTTTTTTTAGCACCTCTCTAGAAACATAGAAACATAGAGTTAGACAGCTGATAAGGACTGCTTGGCCACTCAGTCTGCCCATTTTTCCCAACCTACATTATTACCGCAGACTGTACTTGATCTACAACTCTTTCTCTCTCCCCCTTCCTTTCCACTGTGATTCCCTTGGACCTATCCCATGCATTTTTGAATCCCATCACTGCCCCCCCACCACCACCATTTCTGCTGAAGGCTGTTTCAGGAATCCACCACTCTTTCTGTGAAGATGTACTTCCTCACATCTCTCCTGAATGTACCTCACTCAAGCTTCATAAATTCATAGCATGTCCCCCTCTATAAGTGCAACACACGGTTTACCAGCATTTCCATTAATTTAGTCCCCAAGAAAGTTGTTGTTTTACCCCCCCCTCCAAAGTTAAGGACCTGTTCTTTTCTGAGTAAGAATATAACATTAATAAATTGCTGTTTGACTAAATGTAATCAACTTGTCAGTGTATTTCTTCATGCAGCTGTCACAAATCTGTTTTGTAAGCTCAGTAAGACACTCCAGGGGGTGAGCGAATAGATCTAACTCACTTCTAGGGGCAGAAGGATCTCGGCCTGCTGCCTCATGCTTATTACACCCCTGGGTGTGTGGTTAGATCTGTTCAATGCACCTTTGTTGTTTCTTATTGCTTTGGTATAGTACTTAGCCTAAGCTGTTCTGCATAATATGTGCCTTCCAGTATAGCCTAGAGGTTAAAGTAATGAGCTGTGAATGAGTTTGGTATATCCAGCAGACCTGTGTTTGATTTCCCTGACCTCCATTTGCATACTATGTGACTCTGAGTAAATCACTTAACTTCCTCAGGGCTCCCGGGATGCCTCTAAAAACAGGCACTTGTGCCTAGTGGGCCTCACCTGGTTACCAAAGAATAAATATAGAATAATACATGGGGTGGTGTGTTTGATGAGATTTTACACACATCCGAGGTGTTGGATGCTACATAAACCCTGATAGCGAAGCTTGAGAGGTTATTTAAGCATCCAACACTGAGTGTAAATCTCGAGTCCTACACTACACCCATGTTTTGATTATAAATTGCTGAGGGTGTTTTTCCACCACAGCAATTATATAAAAATAAACCACATCCTGTGCAGCTGCCGTCTGCAGGTTTAAGTGCAGTCAGAGCTTCGTTTGGTTTCCTTTTTTTTCTCATTTTTTTTTTTTTTGCGATTAAGCATTTATTAGCCCAGTTAATTTTTTTTTCTTTAAGTTAACTTACCACCAACTGCCAGTGGTGATGAAGTTTGCAGGCATGTGGATCTGAAGAAAGTCAGACAGGAAAGGAAGAGTGGTGGCTAGCGCATGTGTGGAACAAGGGGAACCTGGTGCATGTTCGCCATTATAACCCGCTGGTTATAATGGCGAATTATAACCGGGGTTTCCTTAGGAAAAAAATGCTGGCCAGTTATAATAAAATAAATAAATAACATTTCCTATGATCTATGCTTTTGATTTGGGTCAGATATCTTTCTTCCCCATGAATTTTCTTAGTTTTACAGTAGGAAAGGAGTACTCTGACATTCTTACCTGTGCCATATCTTGTTTCATTTCTACATCAGTATCTCTGCTTTACAGAGGTGACATATACTGTACTTTAATGTTTTGCAGATATTTGTCGTTTTCAATAAAGGTACACAGATCTTTATTACCTTTTTGTTCAGAGAGACCAATCAATTTGTTTCATACATAGAAGCATACATAGTAATTTAAGGTTGAAAGGGATTTTGGGTCCCTCGTGGTGACTCCCCTGCCTCATAAGCAGGGATCACTAAGTACGCTGTGCGAACATATATTAATTTATTGGGATTCTCCATCCACCCACCATACTACCCAGGGAATCTTGTGATTCCCTTGGCAGAAATGTGTCTACCTTACCTTATAGGTCTGAACTCTTCATGTTCACTGTCTCCACTGGTAGGCTGTTTCATAGATTTACTGCTCTGTAGAAGAAGAAGTGCCTCCTAATGGTACTCTTGGATTTACTACCTTTGTGCTACAGGGCTTGTCCCCACAGCTTGCTGGAGCGCACCAGATTAAAACTCTCTGTTCAACCTTTTCAACACCCTGCACCATGCTGAAGCATGTGATCAAGCCCCCCGTCCTATTCAGCCTCCTTTTTTCTGTGGTGAACATGTAAAGGGCCTCCAGTCTGTTCTCAAAGGTTGCATCTTACATAATCCTGATCATGTTGGTGGCCCTGCATTGCACCCTATCAGTTACCTTGATCTTCCTTGTGTAGTGGGGAGCCCAGAATTACAAGCAGTACTCAAGAGGGGCCTGACCAGGGCCTTGTAAAGTGACAAGATTACTTCCCCTGCTGTGATGATCACTACCATTTCGATGCACCCCAGCATCCTTTCCATTTTATGAACAGCAGCCAGGCTCTGCTTGTCCTGATTTGGCCCCTTGTCTGTTATGATCACCAAGTCCTTTTCCTCCTCCACTGCAAGAAGAGGAGCCTCACATAATATATAGGTCCTGTTTTTCCTAAGTGTATTTAGCTACATTGAATCTAAGACTCCATGAATACAACCAGTCAACCAGCTTCTTTAGATTCTCCTGGAGTTCATCCCTATAACTCAATGGAGAACATCACCCAGTCAGCTTAGTGTGATCAGTAAGTACAAGCAACCAGCTGGAGACTTTAGCTTCCAGATAGTTGAAGAAAATGTTGAACAACAGGGTCCCCAACCCTGATGCCTGAGGGACACCACTGAGTTTCCCTCTACTTGGAGTAATGCTGGTCAATTACAAGTCTCTGCTTTCTACCCCAATCCAGTTAGCAGTTTACCTTGTTCATATCACACTGGTGTACTTTGACCAGAAGCTTATCATGCACCACAGTGTCAAAGGCCTTGTTGATGTCCAAATAGACAATGGTTACAGCCCAGTCACTGTCCACATTCCTGGTCACTCCCTCAAAAAGGTGATCACATTGGTTTGGTCTGATCTGCCACTGATAAAGCTTTGTGAAGAGGGGGGTGATAATCTTGGCCTTGAGCAAGGAAATCCATTATTCTGTTCTTAAGCGTGAATTCCAGGAGCCTGACCAGCACTTATATCAGGCTGATTGGTCTTTAGTTGCACGGGTCAGAACTTTCTCCCTTCCAGGAGATGGGGACCACATTGGCCCCTTTCCAGTCCTCTGGCACCACACCTCTACCAACTGACTCATGAAAGATGGCTGTAAGCAGCCCTGTGATGTATACAGAATCAGCAACCAGATACAGACTGCCATCTAGTAGAGAAAGTAAGATTGCAACATATAAGAATAAGAGCCAGTCTAACACCTTAGATAAAAGGAAAGTTTCCTTTCAGCTGAAGAGTTAGAGCTGTAGCCTCTGAGATCAGGGATGCAAGGACTGATCCCAGGATCTGGCACTGAAATGTGCATAACCTGTAATTCAGTTTACAAAAGATGTTTCCCCATGAGCTGGGGAGAGGACTTCAAGATCCACCAATTGTTCCTTTGTTTTTCAAATACTTAATTGAGAGTTTTATATGTTTGGTTTCTTTCACAGTTATAGCAAAACTATCTGCTGTCCACATCCAAAATATACAAAAAGAAAAAAGAATCTAACCAGATACTAGATACATTGCCCGTGCATACATACATGTATACATACATACTACACACAGAACACAAATCATACATACTGTACATCATACAGCTACTGTATAGTCAAAATCAACTGAAACATTTAATATCTCATACATCAGTGAACGTGGCTATTTAATAATGAAGATTTAAAAAGAACCAGCCTGTTGCTTCTGTTCATCATGTAAAATACAATCAAACTGCACATAAAGTACCATTAAGTAGCTCTGACGGGAGTGACCTAACAGAAAAGAATGACCCCACTATCACAGCTACTCCTAGGCTTCATAATGCCTTCTTCTCTTATAGATTCTTTTTTATTGAAAAACACAGCTCCATTAGATTTAATTTATTACCAATGGGGGATTTTCTGCTGTCCAGAGGTGAAGAATATATTGTTTTGTAATGATTAAAGATAAATACAAGAATCTTTCATTGTCCCAGTAATATCTTCCAATGTAGATAAATGTCTCAATATTATCACTGCTGCTGATAACACCAGCGGTCTTTGTTTTATTTGTAGCAAATAACTTTCATTGGAGCTCCAATATTCCTTAAATTTAAGGCATATTAGTATTATATGTTGTAAATCTGCCCAGAGCACTTGACATATGGGAGAACAAACATCATACAAAGTGAATCTACTTAACTTCATGCTATAAGATATGTGTAGAATAAAATCTATTATTAAATCAAGCATGAATTTCTTTTATTGGGATTTTTCATAGCTTCAGTTAATAAATCTACCCATTCCATAAAGCCTCCTCCTTGTATTCCAGAATCTTTCCATAAATGATGTAACCAGACATGTACAGTCTCTTGCTTTTGTAATATAATTCCATATGATTGAGATATCAAATCTTGAGATTCATATCCCAATATTAAAGTCTCTCATTAGCAGATGGTTTAAGTATAACAAAAAAACTCCCCAAGCACTGCCAGGTACAGTAGCTCAGTTGGTTGAGCAAAACTTTTTAAATCTGAGGGACCAGGGTTCAAGTCCCTGTCTGGGTGGAAATTATGTTTGAAACTGAATAAAGGCATTCCCTCAACCGTATTTACTCTTGAAGTAGAGAGTAAGGAGAACCTGAGGGGAGAGGAATCCCCCAGGGTGCAAATTCATACAGGAAGCAGGGTGGTAGAGATAAAGGGGAATTGCAATGGGAGCATTAAAAAGAGAAGCAGGAAGCAGGAAGAGTAAAAATAAAAAAAAGGGGGACAACAAGCAGAGTGGAAACTAAATCTGGAAGGCCATGTGTATGAACACTAGAAGTCTTGGAAATAAGATTCCAGACCTAGAGGCTATCATGGAAGAGCACGACCTGGATATTGTGGCCATTGCCGAGTCATGGTACACTGCAAACCATAACTGGAACATGGCCATACCAGGCTATACTCTGTTCAGGAAGGACTGGGTGAGAAGGAAAGGAGAGAGTGTGGTGCTTTATGTGAGGGAAAGCATAAAAGCGACAGCGATACAGGGAATACAGGGGAAGGCAGAGTCACTGTGGGTTACACTGGAGATGATCTACAGACCTCCAGAACAGGGGGGAATTAGATAAGGTACTGGTGGAACCAATGGCAAGATGGCAGATAAGGGGAGGTGATGCTGGGGGGACTTCAAACTGCCAGATGTAGACTATTTATTTATTTATTGTATATTTATTGAAATGTTTCAGGAAAGACACACTGAACAAAAGATGCTTGTCTCATGGTGGAGCCTGGGGGTTACAGAACGAATGCAGTATACATACAATAGTTGAATTTAGGTAGAGCAATACAGAAATGTACATTACATTTAATCTTGTTACATGAAGGAGAACAGAACAGAACATGGTCATCAAGGACTGGGTATACATATCAAGGGTGCACATCGAGGACAAAACATGGTTACATACAGTAAGTGCCAGTAACAGAACATAAGCTGAAGCAAGGTACATCAGTTTAGCAGTAAGAGTAGGAGAGCAAAGATAGGGGGTGAGGAGGTGTGGCTAGTAAACACTAGGGGTTTGGGGGTGGTTTAGGTGAGGTGGGGGGAAGGAGATTGGAGTAGGTAGCTGTGGAGGTATAGCTGTGAGAAAGGCTGAAGAGCGTAGATTAGTGGGTAGTAGGGGGAAGGGAAGGGAGATGTTAGGAGTGAGTAAGAGTGAGAGTGTAAGAGCGTGGGGTAGTGTATAAGCCAGACAATTAGGCGATGGACTATAGCCTCCCAGTAGTGACTTCAGCTAGAAGCAGGGACATTCTGGACTCTTTGCAGGGGGTGTTCCTCAGGCAGTTAGTCAGTGAACCCACTCATGATGGGGCAATGCTGGACCTGGTACTCATTAAGAGGGACCATGTTGCAGACGTCAAGGTGGGAGGCCACTTGGGGACCAACAATCACTGTACAGTGTGATTCAATATAAGGACAGCTACAGAATCAAACCACACAAGGGCAAGGGTCCTGGGCTTCAGGAGGGCAGATTTCAAAAAGATAGGTGAATGCCTCTGGGATGACCTAGCAGGGGGTGATGACCTGGGTGGGGTGTAGGAACAGTGGATGAAGATAACATGGAGAATATTTAAACTAGCAAATGGGGAGAGGGGTGCAGCACCCCATAGGTTGAATGGGAAGAACACCCCTCCCCCCTCAGTAGTGGTCACACAGGAGTTCAGCATGTTTGTAGTTCATTTGCATCACCAGGTAAGAAAAAGGTCTGACCTACACACGGCGCATGAAGGGAAACACAGACCTCACCCAACAACTAATACAATCAAATCTGGCCAATGGAAAATCATGTATTATTAATGCCTCATGCGAGTCTGGGAAACAGATCCCAGACCCGCAGGCACATAATGACAGAGGCTAAACTGGACATAGCAGCCATTAGCAAGGCATGGTTTACCAGTAACCACACTTGGGAGACTTCAGTACCTGGCTATGTACTGTTCAGAAGAGACCAAGGTACAAAATGGGGAGGTGGAGTGGCCCTTTATGTCAATGAAAACATCAAAGCTACAGAAATTCAGAATACACAAGAAGCCAGAAGAACTGTGGGTCACCCTGGAAACAGGAAATGGGACAGCCATACGAACTGGGGTTGTCTACAGGCCACCAGACCAGGGGGAGGACATAGACACATTACTGTTAGAAGATATACAAAACATGACAGCTAAAGGGGAGGTTCTGATAATGGAAGACTTCAACATGCTTGATACAGATTGGTCAATACCTGCAGGAACATCTGCCAGAACTAGACACATGGTGGATTCCCTGCAGGGGGAGGGACTCAAACAACTGGTACAACAACCCACAAGAGACAGGGCTATCCTAGATCTAGTACTGACTAACAGGGAAAGGATCACAGATCTCCAGGTAGAAAGTCACCTAGGGGCCAGTGACCATCACATGGTATGGTTCAATTTGGTCACTAGAACTAAATCATCCCATTCCAAGGCAAAAATATGGGACTTCAGAGGAGCTGACTTTGATAAGATGGCCAACAGAGTTAAGCGTGCCCTGGCAAAAAGAAATACAGGTGACAGGGTACAGGCAAAGTGGGCAAGCATTAAATATGCAATACTTGAAGTAACATCCCATTGTGTTAGAGAGAAAAGGAAGTGCAACAGAAGAAGGAAACCACTTTGGTACTCAAAAACAGTAGCAGAAAAGGTCAGAGCCAAGAGGCTGGCCTTCTGGAAATATAAGGGAACGCAGCAGAATGAAGATAGGGAGGCATATCAAACTTCCCTAAGGGAAGCAGGGAAGGCAGTAAGGCAGGCAAAGGTCCAAACTGAGGAAACACTAGCACAAACAGTAAAAGAAGGTGACAAGACTTTCTATAGATACATTAGTGAAAGGAGAAAGTCCAGGGGGTATTGCTAAGATCAAAGGGGATAAGGGGCATGTGAGGAGGAGGACCATGTAAGCATCTATCTAAATGAGATACTATAACAGTATTTACTGAAGGGAAGGTGAGGCAGGGCCCACAGCTCAACACCATGGACACGGGGGAGGAGGTGTGCACTAATCCCTTCACAAAAGAAAGGGTCCTACAAGAGCTCGAGAAGCTCAGGGTGGGCAAGGCAAAGGGACCCGATGGCCTGCATTCCAGGGCACTAAAGGAGCTAAGGGTGGAACTAGCAGAGCCATTAGCAGAACTGTTAAGTGAGTCTCTGAGCACAGGAGAGGTCCCAGAAGACTGGAGAAGGGCTCATGTGATCCCGCTCCACAAGAGTGGTAGGAGGAAGGAAGCAGGAAACTACAGACTAATCAATCTTATCTCAGTAGTGGGCAAGATTATGGAGGCACTCCTTAAGGAAAGGATGGTGCAACACCTGTAATCCATGGGAGGCACAGGATCCAAGACAGCATGGGTTTACAAAAGGAAGGTCCTGTCAAACTAATCTCATAGATTTCTTTGACTGGGTAACCAGAGTGGCGGACCAAGGGGGAGCAGTTGATGTTTCCTACCTTGACTTCAGCAAAGCTTTCAATACTGTTCTACATAGAAGATTGATTAATAAGCTAGGTAGGCTTGGGGTGGGTCAGAAGTTGGTCAACTGGGTGGCAAACTGGTTGACGGGCAGAAAAACAGAGAGTGGTGGTAAAAGGTATACAGTCAGAAGAGATGCAAGTCACAAGTGGGGTACCTCTGGGATCAGTCCTGGGGCTAGTCCTCTTCAATATCTTCATCAGTGACATTGCAGATGGACTAGAGGGTAAGGTTTGTCTGTTTGCGGATGACACCAAGATCTGTAACAGAGTAGATGATCCAGATGGGGTGGGCAGAGTGAGAAGAGATCTGGATAAACTAGCAAAATGGTCGGAAGAGTGGCAACTGGAGTTTAACACAAAGAAGTGCAAGATCATGCACTTAGGGAAGAGAAACCTAGAAGCCACCTATAGGCTGGGAGGGGAGCTGATGGCAGTCACAAGGGAAGAAAGAGACTTGAGCGTCATCATCACCGATGACCTGAAATCATCCAAGCAGACCACTAAAGCAGTAGGTAAGGCTAGAGGAATGTTGGGGTGTATTAGTAGGGGTATCACAAGTCGGAAGAGGGAGGTAATAATCCCTCTTTCCAAGACATTGGTTAGGCCCCGTCTGGAGTACTGCGTGCAGTACTGGAAGCCACACATTTGCAAGGACATTAACCAAATTGAGGCAGTCCAGAGAAGGGCAACCAAAATGGTGCAGGGACTGCATCAGAAAACATATGAGGACAGATTAACGGAGCTCAATATGTATACCCTAGGGCAAAGAAGGGAGAGAGGTGATATGATCAAAACATTCAAACACCTTAAGGGTATTAACAAGGTGAAAGAGTCTAACATGTTTCAATATAAGAAAAATAGCAGGACAAGAGGACACAGCATGAGACTAGAGGGAGGCCGATTAAGGGGGAATGTGAGGAAATTCTTTTTCACAGAAAGGGTGGTGGATGCATGGAATGGCCTACCTCAGGAAGTGGTGGCTATGAATACAGTGCAGGGCTTCAAACAGGCATGGGATAGGCATAAGGGAGCAATACAGATGAGTATGAATAGATAGGCCACTGACAGAGCAAAGGCCGATGGCACATTTATAAGGTAGAAAAAGAAATGGTCAGACTGGATGGGCCTTGCAGTCCTTATCTGCCATCAACTTCTATGTTTCTGTTTCTAAGCTGAGTAGCTTAGGTGTGTGTCCAAAGGTGGTAAACTGGATAAGAATTTGGTTAGGGGATAGGCAACAGAGGGTGGTGGTAAATGGAGTTCACTCAAAGGAAGACAGGGTGATCAGTGGGGTGCCTCAAGGATCAGTGCTGGGACCCATTCTCTTTAATGTCTTTATAAGTGATATTGCAGAGGAGCTGGAAAGGAAGGTCTGCCTCTTTGTGGATGACTCTAAAATCTGCAGTTCGGTGAACGCTCCGGGGGGGTGTGGGGTTTGGAAAGGATGAGCAGAGACCTAAGAAAACTAAGGGAGTAGTCAAGGGAACAGCAGCTGGGATTCAATGTGGAAAAGTGCAAAATAATGCACTTAGGGCACAGAAGCCCATGGGCAGACTATAAAATTGGTGGAGTGGTATTGATGACCACCAAGCAGGAAAGAGACATGGGGGTAATCATATCAGATGATGTAAATGTGGTCAGGCAGAGTGACAAGGCAGTAGGGAGGGTGAGAGGGATGCTGGGAGCATAGGGAGGGGTATCACCAGCAGAAAGAGGGAGGTGGTGTTGCTTCTTTATCAATCACTGATAAGACCACACCAGGAGTACTGTGTCCAGTTCTGGAGACCACATCTTCGGAATGACATAGAATGGAGAGCTATACCATTAAAAGGGTGACTGAGATTGAGCGACTCAAATATGAATGACTCAATCTTAGTGCCTGGAATGTGGGCTACCCTGCAAGGGTAGTGATCACCGAAGAACAGGGCAACAGGAAGAACGGGAGGGAGACCGGAAGAGGAGGGAGGGTATGTAAGGAGTAGTGTGGCATAAGGCTGCTGAGCTGGCACCGTGGTGGAGTGGTGAGGTTGGCTGGCTACAGTAGGGAGGGTGCAGGATTTGGGGCTGGAGATGGATACAGTATTTTGTCTTTTTTTTTTGCTCCTTCATTTTTTTTCCCAAAGTTTCACCCCTTCCCCAACATGCACCTCCCCTGGAGTTAGTAATCTTTAGTAAGGGGGGGGGGGCTGCAGGAGGCACAGCCCCCCACAGAACAACCTTTTCTGTGTTCACCGGTTTTTCCTCACTGTGAGTGTACATCACGTTTTTTTTTTCCTGCGATGTACACTCGCCATAACAGCGATCACTATTCTGCGACTGCCATTATGACATGGAACCGAGTGGAGGTAGTCCAGAAGAGGTCAACTAAAATGGTGCAGAGTCTATATCAGAAGCCCTATGAGGAAAGACTGAAAGACCTCAATATGTACACCCTGGAAAAGAGGAGGGAGAGGGGGGATATGATATAGACCTTTAAATATCTCACAGGGATAAATAAGGTACAGGAGGGGAGTATATTTCAGAAGAAAAGGTGCTCAAGAACAAGGGAACATGCTATGAAGATGGAGAAGGGGTAGATTCAGGAGAGATATGAGGAAGTACTTCTTCACAGAAACAGTGGTGAATTCCTGGAACAGGTCTCCAGTGGAGGAGGTGGGGCCAAAAACAGCGGTGGGTTTCAAGAATGTATGGGATAAGCACAAGGGAATCATAATGGAAAGGAATGGGGGATAGAGAAAGAGCTGTAGATCGGACATGGTCTGTGGTAATAGTGTAAGTAGGGAGAAATGGGCAGACTGGATTTACCAAGCAGTCCTTATCTGCCATCAAATTCCATGTTTCTATGGGTTCCATATCATAATGGTGACCCGTGAAGAGAGGGTGCAAATCTCACAGCATGATGACTTAGAAGAAAGTTTTTTTTTTGTGGGGGCACCTCCTGCACCACCCATTGTAGGGGCTTTGCCCCCCATTATTTTATATACTAACTCTGGGGGGGGGCATACCTTGGGGATGGGGAGAACCACAGGTCACCCAAAAATGTCAGCACTGTGGTTCCATCTCCCTCTCCATGGGTCGCCGTTCTGCAGTCGCCATTTTGACATATTGCCGTTTCTGCATTACTGTTTCTATGACAAATCTGTAAATTTTTAGAAGATTGAGTCCCTGGTAAATCAAATGATGGACTCAAAAGATTAATAGTGCAACATTTCCCCACATTGTAAATCTTTCCAATATATAAAGTGCTTTTTTTCTCTCCAAAGCCTAAATCACTTATTCTTCAGAAAACCTGGCAATAGTGAATTATTCCATTATTGGTCAAGGCCAATAAAAGCTTCACAAATTTAAAAAATGCATGCAGTTTATGCCATATGAAACAAGTATGCTTAACAAATTTATTTACCACAGCCATATGTAATCTATGCAAAGTACTACTATATAAAATAACCAGTAATTCTGTATATTGTATGCCTGCCAGAAACCTATTGTAGCTGACTCTCTGATTCATCTGGGTCTGCATTAAACCATGAATGTAATGCTGCCAGTTGCCCCGCCTAATCGTATATTTGGAAGTCTGGTACCCCTAGCCCTCCCATGAGGTTACATCAGTGTGGAAAGTTTTCCGCTAGATTTTTTGGAGTGCCATAACCATTTATTTAGAATAATGTGAAATTCATGTTACTAGCAGCCGTATAGATATCTTTATTGGAATTGAAATTTAATAGTGCGCCTTTAACTCAGACATACAGTACTGCTTACGCATTTATTCTTACACATACGACTTACCTTTCAAACTCATGCTTACCAAATGCTCAAGTCAGTGTGTACACCCCTTTTGTTTCACTTTTAGCTTGCGGTGTATTCCTACATGTGCTTGTGGTTTATACTCTGTACCTCTCTTTTTGTTCTGTAAGCTAATGTAGTCAACCAAAATGATTTTAAAAATGGAAATCACCATGATTTTTGTTGATAAACTGTACTTTTGAAATGTGCAAATCAGTTATGCCACTGTGTACACACTAGCAAAGTAAACATTTACAAAAATATATAAAGAATATATATTCTACACATACTGTATCTTGCATGTGAACAAAACATGCATTTTCCTATAAGGAGATACATAGAAATAATGCATTTAATATATATAGTTCACAGAATGCATACTACAAATAGTTTCAAGACATATGTAAACATATACAAACCATCTTTATTAAACATACAACTAACTTAATTTGCTAGTTAACTAAAATATATTTTAAACACCTGTTATCAGTATACAGTGGAGATAAATAACACAAAAAGCCCAGATATGTTCTAGATTTACATCAGGCCAATCCTATTTTAGTGATAAATGAAATATATCTTATAATATTTATCTCTAATATATTCTAGATATGTTTAACATACTGTATACTTATTACAGAAATTATAGTGTCAAATTACATTTGCATATTAATACAAGATGTTTTCATTACAGTCTAAACAAACATTAAAATATACAAATATTAAAAACTACATTTTTATGTATAGCAAAAATATATATTTAATATAGCTGTGCCAAATATAGACATGCCTTATTGAATTCTTCAAATATCTAAAAGATTTCCTGAAAAAGTGCATATATCTGAAATTTATTCAGATATAGTTTACATATTAACAAAATATAGTTTTTTCAATATTAGAAAGGCAACATGTTAGGTAAGAAATGTACTCATGGGAGATTTCAGTCTCCCAGACATAGACTGGAACAGTTCAGCGGCAAAGAGCAAAACCATAACACTATAAACTTTAACACTATTGAACAGGTAGAAACTGTGAAAATAGAGAAGAGTGAGCCTTACATCAACAGTGGGAAAGCTACTGGAGACAATAATAAAAGAACAGACAGTTGACTTCCTGGTTGGAAATAGTATGGACAGGAATCAACATTAGCTCACCAGAGGTTAATGCCATTGCTACGGTGACAATTTTACAGTGACCGACACTACAGCAACAAGAGCGCCAGGTCACTGTAGTGTCGGTGCGGGACCCCAGCACTGCTTTCTGGGGGTCTTGCACCAACTCAGAGTTGATTAATTTAGTTACTGGGGTGTGGGGGGCAGAGCCCCCTAAATGGTGGGTTCACGGGGCAAAGCCCCCGAAGGAAACACAGTCTGAAGTGACTGCCTTTATGCCGACCGCAAATGCTGTCAACACAAAGGAGTCACTGTAATGTCGGTTGACAACGAATTTGTTGATCAACTGCCATGGATCCCATAAGAGGCAAGTCATGTCAAACAAACTTAATTGATATTTTTTTTTTTTGAAATTATTCTTTATTGATTTTCAAATTTAATACATGAACAATACGGACATCATTTACAAGACAATAAAATTGAACTGGACAATTCGTTGTTAACATATCATAAAAAGGTAACAATGCACAAAATTGATACAGACTGAAACTGGACAATAGATAAAAAAATTAAATAAAAAAGACAAACATAATAGGATATCACACCAATGTGATGATAGCCATTGAATTTCAATTAATACTTCCCTAGTCTGTACCAGTCATTTATCTAATATGGGCTCATAAAAAATAGCATTGATGCCGGAAGTAGTATAAACCCTTCACAAGGCAAAGGAGGTCAGCAGGGAGCCATTCCTGTCTAATTCTGTTCTGCTAGGATATCCAACACATTTCTCTGAAGGGTGTTTGCCATATAATGAAAATATGGGAGCCAGTGGCTGATATACTTATCTTTTTGTAATCTTAATTTTGCTGTAAGGCGCTCCATCTCCATTATACCAGTGCAGTTGGATAACCAAGATTCCACTGTAGGGATCATGGCATTTAACCACTTCTGGGTTACAGCTTTTAGGGCTGCAGCTACCAAAATGTTAAGTAAATAGATCTGGGCCTTAGTTCGCAGTCCTACAGGTGGCAGTCCTTATATAGAGGTGGGAAATTCCAAGGGTAAGTCTACACCTAAAATTCTGCTACACTCCCTAGCTACATCTGTCCAAAAAAAGCTTTAATAAAGAGCAGGACCAGAAAATGTGGGCATGTGTCCCTACTGTGGAACAACCTCTCCAACACTCATCTAATGTGTGGGCCTCATAATGCCTGGTAATGACCGGGGTGTGAAAATAACGAGCCACCACTCCCCATCTGAAATGTCATCAGGACGGGGAGGCCATGGTGGAAAAAACTCCATGCCAAACCCTTTTCCAGTTAGCATCTGCCAGGTCAGTCTCTGCTTCTTGAAGCCATCTCCTCTTCAAGATGCTGACTAGGTCTGGTTGTAAATCTGAGAGCAAACGTACAATCTGGGAAACTCTGCCTCTGCTCTGTGGAAATTTCGCCAACGATGTGAGAAGGGATTGAAGGGGATTAGTATCAACATTTTATTGAGATCTACAAGGGTTTTCTAAGAGATAATGCCAGAACTGCAAATAACGAAAAAACTCCCTCCTTGGCAAATTAAACTCTTGGGAGAGCTATAGAAAGGATTTAATCCCACAGGCCATGTGGCACTGAGGTGTTGGTGCCTCACCTCATGGTACGCCAGCAACCTGGGTTTGGGAATGACCTTGGGTCACCGGGGAGCCAGCTCGGGGGGAGGGCTGGAGCAGGATTGAGCCAAGACTGTCCCCTCCTGAGGGGTGGATGCCCACTCCGCCGTAGTCCCACTCCCGCTGGGTGGAAGTCCAGTGGGCAGTGCAGGCAGTTGGAACGGTGACGTAAGTCTGGGGAGGGGCGGAAGGGGATCCTGGCATGTGCATGTGCCTCCACAAACGTACACGCATGTGTATGTTGTGGCCCCAGGAGGGAAGGGGAGAAAACTACACAAATACCAAAAATTACAAATAAAAAAAAAAAAAAAAAAGGACTTAATTATGTCCCCCTGGAAGAACTGTCCTACACTAAATAGTCCTATTCTAAATAGTTCCTTTCTTATAACTTCATGTTCCCCTGGAAGAACTGTCCTGTACTAAATAGTTCCTTTTTCATAACTTATGCCCTCCCTCCAGTTTAAAAGGAAGAAGGGTGTCCATCGTCAGATTCATGGGTAACTGGTAATTAGTACATATCTCTATCCATGTCGGTTTGAGATTCATGGTCCAGGTATTATTATTATTAGTAGTAAGCAACTTAAGGTTTGGGCTATCCATAATAATACATCCCCCATGTTGGACATCCCCCCGATCCCCATTCCGTGTTGACCCACAGGAGGCACTCTGCATCACTCATGTGTGGAATAAAATACTGTAGCTGTGCAGCCCAGTAGTATAACTTGAAATCAGGCAGTGCTAGATCACCCTGCTTTTTAGGGGCTATCAGGATGGGCCATTGAACTCTGGTTTTTATTCCCACTTCACACAAACTTAGCTATTGTGGATCTGGGAGTCTTCCAACAATTTGAAGGTGGTTTCACAGGGATCACTGTGAATATGAATAAAAACTTGGTAAGAGGTTCATATGTATAGTTTCAATTTTACCCATCAGGGTCAGGCGTAGTTGCCTTCACCTCTTATAGTTGTCCTGAGCCTCAGAGAGTAATTTAAAAAAGAGTTTTTTGATACAACTGAGATAGCTCTCTAGGAATCCAGGCCCCCAGATATTGAAACCCATTCATGGCCCATCTTAGACCACCCAAATCCTGTGGAAGGGAACCAGTATACCCACCAAAAGGGAGCAGTTCTGTCTTAGAGTCATTGATTTTATAGCCGGAAATTGTCCCAAAGGTCTTTAGCATTGTCAGAACCCCCCTTAACCGTTTGAGCTGGGTCAGCAATATACAGTAAGGTGTTTACTGCATATAGTGAAATGCGCAGCACACCCTTTTTGAATCTGGAGATTTATTTATTTATTTATTTAGGGATTCGATCATACCTTTGAGCTCATAGCTCTTTTACAAAGGTTTCACGTCAAACAGTAACAATGACAACAATAACAAACAGTTTATATACAATATTTGAATAGTAGGTAGCTAGTAAACAATAAAGTTACTATGTCATTCACAGTACCAATGGTGATAGTACAGCATCAAGAGCATTCAACTAGGGTAAAGGACAGTGTTTATATGTAATGAAGGAGATAAAGAGGCGTGACACCTAGTGTGAGAGTCCAAGGAGGAGTCAAGGTGAGGGTGAGGGGAGACGGGGGGAGGGCGGTCAAAAGAAGTGGCTTTGTCTAGAAGGCTGGGAGGTAGTGATGGTTGGTTTTAAGGTTGATCCAGTGGGGGAAAAGGCACAGTGGGGAGAGGAAGACAGAGGGATAGGGCAAGGGGGAAGAGTGGGGTTAAAAGGAAGGGGAAGGAGAGTGTGGGTGAGTGGGCATTATAGGTGTTAGAGTCCTAGTGGCAGTCACAAACCGTCTTAGTAAGAAGGTGTTGCCTTAGTCCATTTTTGAATTGCAAGATGCACTGGGAGTTTAGAATGTGCACTGGAATTTCATTGAGCCATTGGGGGGCCCTATAGCTGAAAGCACGCTGTCCCTGCACAGTTCGACGGAAAGGTGTTGATAGGGCCCCCCTCATCCTGCCTCTGGTGGTATAGCTGGTAGCACTTGGTGTTAGGATGCTAGAAATGCATGGGGGGTTACTCATTAGTGCCTTTTTTCCAAGGAGACATGTTTGGAATATAATCCTGTTCTTTAGTGGTAGCCAATTGGTCTCTTCATATAAGGAGCAGGTGTGGGTGTTTCAATCTTCGGCCATTGTGAGTCTACATGCCTTGTTGAGGGCAATGTGAATCCTTTTTAGTGAAGTGTCTATTGCTGCACCGCAGACCTCCAATCCATAGTCAATGGTAGAAGGGATGGAGCTGGAGACTGAGAGACGGAGGGCCTCTGGAGTGAGATACTTTTTATGCCTATAGAGTACACCCAGCTTGGTGTTCACTGCCTTTGCCACTGTGTCGATGTGTTGGGTGAAGGTGAGGGAGTCATCAGTGGTGATCCCTAGGTACTTGAAGGAGTGAACTTGTTCTAGTGGCTCACTGACTTTATTGGAGATGGTGAGGGGAGGGAGCTTCTTTTTGTGCTGTGGGCTGACTGTGAGCATCACCTTGGTCTTTTTGTAGTTTAGTAGAAGTTTATGGCTACAGAACCAGTCTTCCAGCTTGTAGAAGGATGCCTGCAGCTTGAAGTGGAGGGCGACTATTGATGAACTGCTGGTGAGAAGTACAGCGTTGTCTGCATATGGTATCAGTTTAGTGTCACAAACTTCAGGAAGATTATTTAGGAAGAGACTGAATAGTAAGGGCCCCAGTATTGACCCCTGTGGGTTCCCCTCAAGATACCTCATTGGAGCTAGATATTGTGTGCCCAATTTTTACACATTGGCTTCTGTGTGTTAGGAAGTCCTTGAACCAGCAGATAGCAGTGGTTGCAACCCCCAGGTTCTGTAGTTGAGTCAGGAGGAGAGAGTGATTTACAGTGTCGAAGGCTTTGGTGAGGTCTATGAAGACTGACCCCACTAGTTTTCCTTCGTCTAGTGCCTTGTGCGAGTAGTCAGTGTAGTCCAGCAAGGCAGTGGAGGTACTATGATTCTGCCTGAAGCCATGTTGATTGGAACATAACAAGTCATATTTGTTGAGGTAATCTGTGAGTTGGGTGGCCACAATCTTTTCCAGGGCTCTAGGTAAGGGAGAGAGGATGGATACTGGCCTATAATTGGCGGTGCATGTCATATCACCATTCTTGTGCACCAGCATCACAAGAGTCTGTTTCCAGATCCCAGGGAATTGTGCAAGAGCCAGCAATTTGTTAAATAGTTTTGTAACTGGCACAATGATGACATCCAGTGTTAGGGATAGGAGTTTCATATCGACTCCATCACTCCCCATTCTGGTCTTGCCTAGTATTTTTTTTATGTGTTTGTAAACCTCCTTCACTGACATTTTTTTGAAGTAGAAGACAGGGACTGAGCCCCCTTGAGGCATGCAGTTGATTTGTTTCCCAGCAAGGTGCAGGTAGTCAGGGGGTAGCACTCCAGTCAGGTCAGTAAACACTGTGTTGAGAGAATCCGCAATGTGCCGAGGGTCAGTAATCATGGCATTGTTGATGTTGAGAGAGCTGGGGATTGTCTTCTCATTCTTCCCAAGAAGGTTTTGATGTTCTCCCAAAAACTCTTCCTGTTGCCCCAAGTTTTATTAAGCTGCTCCTTGTGGAAGTTGGCCTTTGCTTGGCGGATAAGGTTGGTGCAGTGGTTTCTTGCAGCTCTATAGCATTGGAAGTTGTGTTTGCTGTGAGAGGACCTGGCTTTTTCCCAGAGGTTGTCCCTTTCCTTCATCTGGGCGAGGAGATCCCCTGTGAGCCAGCCATTAACTTGACCCCAAATTTTTCTTTTCCTCAGTGGTGCAAAGATATCACAAATGTTGTTGAAGCCCTCTATAAAGAAACTTAGGGCCTGGACAATATTAGGCACATGATCGATGGGGGACCAGTCATGCTGGGAGAGGGCAGAGGAGAGGTCCCCAAGCTTGCCCTTCCCCAAGACCCTATCATTAATTATGCTAGGCGGGTGCTTGCTCAATTTGTTTGACAATGTGAAAGTGACTGGGGAGTGATCACTTAAGGTGTCAGGTGGGACCTTAAGCTCAGAGATCCGAGGTGGGGAACGCGAGAGGAGCCAATCGAGGAGGGTGTCTTTTCCTGTTTTGTGGTTCTGCCTTGTTTGTTTATTTTTATGATTTTGTTAACTGGGTAGGTGCACTAATCCCAGGGACTGTTTTCAGGCACGGCCAGGGCCACATAAGGTGGCACAGAGTAGAAACATTAAAATAACAAGAACATTGCCTAATATAGGTGGCCAATGGTTCAATGCTCAATGCAAACAACAATGGGGAGAGGGGGAAACCTTGCCGTGTACCCCGTTGAATATTAAAAGGAGTGGAGGTTATCCCGTTTGCCTTGACTTGAGCTGTGGGGCACCTATACAGTTTGGAGATCCATGACCTAAAATGGAGACCAAAGCCAAAATGCCTAAGGGTTTCATCCAAATAATGCCAATCTAGGTGATCAAAAGCCTTTTCAGCATTCATTGACATCACTGCATGGAGGGCATTTTGGGGGAACGATTTTGCAACTGACATGGCATTTAAAAGGAGACGGGTGTTGTCTTGTATGTGATGGCCTGGTATAAATCCTGTTTGATCAGGGTGTAATAAGTCTGTAATGAGGGTCTGCAATTGCATACCAATAGTCTTAGCAAAAATCTTAACATCTTGGTTGAGCAGGGAAATGGGGTGGTAGCTGGAATGTAGTGAAGCGTCTTTCCCTGGCTTGGGTAAGACAGTTATCATGGCTCCATTCCATGAATCTGGGGTATGCCCCTCCTTGTGTGCAATACTGCATACCTGGGTGAACAGTGGGACCAGCTCCCCAGAAAATATAAGATAACATTCGGCAGGAAGGCCATCCGGTCCAGAGGCCCTGCCCCTCCCGAAGCACTTCAGAACCGTCAAAATCTGCGTGCAAGAGAAAGGGGCTTTCAAATACTGTTGTTGTTCGGGGGAAAGGGTAGGGAGAGCAATTTTCTCAAAAAAATCTGCTATTTTCTCTTGCTGGTTAGGTGGCCTTTCCTTGCTCAATAAATGAGAGTAATATCCAATAAATTCTTAAGCTATATCCTCAGGGCTACCGGCAAACTCTTGTGGCCTCAACCCTTTCTTTATTTTAGATACATATTTGTCTGCCTCCTGTTTCTTAAGGCACAGCACGAGTAAGTGGCCCACTCTGTCTCCCCCATTCATAGTATTTTTGATTTGTAAATCAGAGAGTGTTCTCTGTCAGATGCAGGGACAGGGTATTAACTGTATCTCTGGCTTGTTTAAGTTTAGGCAGCAAATCAGAGTTCCTAGTTCTCTTATGTTCGACTTCCAGCTGCCGCAGAGTTTCCTCTTCTTTGGCCAGTAAGGCCTTGTGCTGTTTCGTCTTATGTGAAGCATATGATATAGTGACCCAGATATTCAGAAGGGTGGTGCATGGCGAACACTGTTGTGCCATGTGCAACCCACTGATGCGCCCAGCGATATTCAACCGGGATTGTGCTCATATTAAATCACGGCGCGCTGGAGCGATCAGTACGTATGCAGTGCAGGTGGGGTAAACCATGCATACTCCACACATCCAGATATTCAGCCGGGATGTGCTGAGCCCAAGCATGTGCAACCCTTACTTGGGCTGCACACAGGTGAGCCAAAAAAAAAAGGAACAATGGCTGGCCACCCACAGGTGAGCTGCCATATTGCAGGGCGCAACACGGCAGCTGCCACCTGTGGGTGGCCACGAGCTCTGGCTGCACCTGTGGCAGCACCCCCATGCCTGATCGTAAGCATATGCTGTTAAATGTAACTCTTATATCCCTTGGTGGTCCAGTGGACATTTTTATGTCAGCGGGCATATGTGATAAAGAGGACAGCTCCAATATCCCTAGTGGTCCAAGCGGTACCCCTCCCCACCATTCACATATCTGGACTGTAGCCAGTACGGTACGGGCTGCACCATTGGCTCATGCTGTGGACCAATGGGCGTACAGCCCCTACCATCGCGTGTGTCAGTTGGCGGGTGGTGGGGCGGCAGACGGTGGATGCTGCCGCCGCTGACCGGGGAGCAGGGCAGTGGGGCTCAGTGGGCGGGGGGGAGAGGTACCACTGGACTAGGGATATTGGACTTATCTTTTCTACAGATGCCCTGATGGCATGCTGCAAGTGGTCCACTGGACCACCAGGGTTATTGGATTTATCTTTTTCTACAGATGCCCGCGATCGGGCAGTGGGGCACATTGCCGCGATGTGCAGGGGGTGTTGGTCCCCGACGGCTGCAGCCTGGCAGGGCGCCAGGCACAAGTCACCGGGGATTAGCGCACCTGCATGCAAATGGGGCCACAATGACATGCAAATGGCCCCATTTGCACCTTGCATGCATTATGGCCCCATTTGCATGTGCACTTTTGAATATCGTGCTTGTTGCGCCTAGCGCAACGGAACTTGTGCTAGCGCATCCCACTGCTCCACTCTGGCCACTTGTGCTGGTGCAGTGCCACTGCGCCAAGCTCACTGTGGGTGACCAGAGTGCGATATTCAACGCTGCTGTGCCATGGTGCAGCTCCGTTGAATATCACCCTGTCAATGCCCCTGCGTAGTCAAGTTGCACTGCACCCAGGCTTGCGCCACAGCCTGGCACAGTCTGTATATCTGGGCCACTATGTTCTCTGATCACCGCCTTGAGGCAATCTCAAATGTATTTCAGCAAGGTCTCCTAAGTAGTATTTTCTTGAACAAAATGATTAATAATCTCTTTTGTGGAGGTGACAAAAATCTTGTCATGAAGTAAGCTGACATTGAATCTCCACCCCCCTTTTATTTGCATGTTCCCCCACTGCAACTGGTAAACCACTAACTCTTGGTCTGACAAGGCCATTGGATAAAAGTGAGTATCTCCAACTGTATGTGCCCAATTCTTTTGCGTCCAGGTGAGAATAGGAATTAGAGGCCATGGGGAAAAAAATGTGTACTCCCTTCCAGTAGGAAATGCAAGCCTCCAAGGGTCTACCAATCCTGTTTCTGTTCTCAGTGTGGTTAACAACTTGGAACACACCCCCTGTCCCCTGCTCCAGGAAGGAGCATGGTCCAGTCGCTCATCCTCCACACAGTTCCAATCCCCCATGCACAATATTTATCCCTCAGGTAGGGATGCAAGAAGCTGGAAGACCTGCCCAAAAAATTCTCCTGTTGGCGCAGTGGGTGCATAGATTGACAAAATATGTAAAGGGTGGCCCCGTGGCAACTCGGAAACTAAAACCAATTTCCCTGAGCCCTCAAAGTGGATGTGTGTTACCTGAAAGGGAAGGCCTCTTCATACCAAAACAGCTACTCCTGCCTTTTTTGATTTTAAGTTAGAATATGAGAAAACACTCCCCACCCACATTCTCCATAACTTGAGATGTTCAACAGTGGACAACTTAGTCTCCTGGAGACAGGCTCTGTCACATTTAGCCCTTTGTAGTTCTTGTAACATCCTAACCTTTTTAATGACATTGTTGACTCCTTTAACATTCCAGGAGCAGACTAGCAGACTATCCATGACTGAATACTAAAGGGGGTAACATTGTTTGCTATCCCATCCCTGCTTTTTCCAGCCAGTCCCAGAACTTCTCATTTGAACATGACCATCCTGAAAAAAACCACAAAAAATATATGTACACAGTTAAGAAATAGCAACGTACTTAATACAGTGAACAAAACCAGTGTTTCAACCAGAACACACGTAGTAACTTGTAACCCTACAACAGATGATCACTGGGGTGCAGAAGACAAGTCATCTTATGGAAATGCAGAGGCACTTGGCTCAAAAATTAGAATTGAGAGAGCACCCTAAAATGGGTATAGAGAGCCAGAGCCCTGTTGTCCACCTACCTCCCTTCCCTCGAAGCGTACCTCCAGGATCCCAGTACCCAGTGCACCCAGCAGATTTCTTGTGGGAGGGATAGGTAGTTGTCTTTAGCTGCTGGCTGCTAGCTGGAGCTACCCATCTAATAATTACCCCAAGAAAGACTGCCGTAGGCTTTTCCTGTAATGGACACTGAATAACCCCCCTCCCTTCCAATATAACACTGTCATTATCCGCAACCATCATGTATACTTAAAATCTTTAAACGATGGATAAATTGGTAAGAAATTCAACCTTTAAAATCATTAAACATCTTTTTAAACCAGAACAGTAATAGAGACCAGTCAAAATGCTTGGGCTAGGACCCAGTATTAGGTTTGCTGGCCACAAGGCTAACTATTAGAACTTCCGACTGAGTGTTGATTACTAAACATGGTGAACCCAACCGGATCCCCCTGCCCTAAAGTTGGATACAACACCAAGAATTTGTTATATCAAGATAAGGGGTAAGGGGCTGCAGCCTCAAACCCTGACCTGTATGGTTATAAATTACAATTCAAAACCTCAATAAAAGTCCCATGAGCCAAGAAGCAATATCATACAGTCAGGGAAGAGTCTGATCCCAGCAAGCATTCAGTACGTGTCCAGAAATCATATGTTATTTACCTCACGGTGACGCTCTTCAGAAAACGCCTCTGGGATCTTCCAAAACTGATGCTTTTATTTGGAGTTCATTGATTGAGGCTTAGGGAATAAACAGGGAGGTGCACTAGAAAGTTTTGTCTGTCGGGCACAAACTAATACTCAGTCTTAGGCGTTCCTCAGACACTGTAGCCCCCAGAGTCTTTTTGCAACCATACAAGAGCAGGTGCAAACCCAGGGAGACACCTCCATGTTGGATCTAATCTGAAAAGTCTTGGCCCAGGAAAACAATAGAGGGGGAATTGGAAATGATTCTAAAAGGTCAACACACAGGTAAACCAAAAATGTTCCGTCCTCTGCAAGCTACTTACTGGTAACTCAGGTCTATGCAGCTATCTTAATCTTTGCTGCAGCCCCACAGAGCAAAAAACACTCCAGACAAGGAAGGATTGCAGTCTCAGGATGTCGGCCCCAATGTTTTCAGCCACTTTCACAGTTCTGGGTGAAGCAAAAACAGATCTTAGGGTTTACACTTTCATGTGGCAGAAGCTGGGGAGACTACTTTCCAAACAGGCTCTCAATTTGTGCTTCAGACTCTTCTTCCTTCAGATCTGGGAGTGGGATTTCCAAAGATTTCAGAAATGGCACAACTGCTAGCAGATTGTCGAAGGTCTTCACTGTGTCTTTGACTTGTACCCAAAGTCGGGCAGATAACGTATTTGGGCTTTGAATCCCTTTTCTTTTAGTAATTTGGTAACCTGCAGGACTTTTTTCCTTTTGGCTAGCAGAGCTGAGGGGTAGTCCTGAGCAATGTAAACCTGCTGTCCATCCAGATTGAGATTCTTTTTTCCCCTCGCCATTCTGAGGACTCTATCCTTTACTGGGAAACTGAGAAATTTAATAATGATGGATCTCAGTGGAGCTCCTGGTACAGGTTTAGGCACCAGGGCTCGGTGAGCACGTTCTATCCCCAGTTCTGAGTCATCAGAGAGATCCAGTTCCTTTTTCAGCCAAGTGCCCATAGAATTGTCAGAATCTGCTTGTTCGGAGCCCTCTGGGGCCCCAAAACCCTGATATTATTCCTGCGACAGCGGGCTTCAGTGTCCTCTGCTCTGTTTGTGAGGTCCCACTCCCACCTGTAGAGATATGAAAAGAGAGCATCGGAGGGCCATATGCTCAGTGTGGAGGGTCTCCAGATGTGCTTCATTTTCTTCCGTTCTCATTTCTAGTTTTTGTAAGTCCTGTCAAATTCCAGTAACTTTTCCATCTATTTCATGCAGCATGTGCATGATGGCTCAGGGAATTGACCCTTTCTAGCTGTGATCCTGTACCTGAAGCATACTCTTCTTCCTCATTGCCGGAGCTGGCTGTGCGAGCGGAGGCAAGTGAGTTCACCGGGTGACAGTTTTCCCTTATTAGTAGTAGTAAGTAGTAAAAATGTATTTTTATACAGGAATAATACATGTCATTTGGATAATACAATCCAGTTTTCAAGACAGTCCTGTGCAAGTGATCCAAGTTCCACATATTCACATCAATAACAAACAATGTAATACATAAATACACAATTTACAACATTTTTAAAAAAAACATTTGACAAAGACAGTGAAAATCAATATCAAACACAGACACACAAATAGACATAATGCATTTTTAACCCTTTCAAAAATTTTTAGCAGTTTTCTCAGACTGCAATAAAGGAGGGAGAGCATTCCAAATTATTGATGCTTGAGATGCTAATGTTCTATCCCCAAATTTATTTTTACGTTTGTCTGGATCAATTCTATTTTGATACAGTTCCCTTACTGAATGTTTCCTAAGTGCAGAATCCCTATCTGCTAATAATTTAGCTATATTATGAGTTAAGTGAATTGTCCTATATTTATGAATAAATAAGGACCAACTCTTTCTATATTCCAAATCAAGAGATAACCAATTTAACCTCACTAATAAATCACAGTGATGAGTTCTAAAACTACAACATAAAACATATCTTGCCACCCTATACTGTAGTTTATCTAATTTATCCAAAAGTTGTTTAGTAGTAGTCCTATAAATAATCTCTCCATATCTAATCACTGGAAGTATGAGCTGTTCTGCAATCAATTTCCTGTCTTGCAACTTAAAACACCTTGATATTCTCTTTAAAGCTCCTAACTTTTTACGTGTTTTGATGATAGTAGACTCTATGTGGTTCTTAAAAGTTAATGAGGAATTGATGTTTATGCCCAAATAACTATATTCAGAAACATGTTCTATTAATGTTTGATTCAATGATGTGATCTGTACATCCGTGGACTCCTGTAGTCTACTAATACCAAAAGACATAAATTTGGTTTTATTTACATTCATTATCAATTTTGACCTGGTGAACCACTCCTGTACCCTATTAAAGTGAGCCTGTAGGTTTCTCTGGAGATCCACCAGGTTTTTTTCAGAGGCCAGTAAAACTGTATCATCTGCATACATCCTTATGCTTGTATGCTGAATTACTGATGGTAAATCTTTGTTAAAAATCAAAAATAACAAGGGTCCCAAAATGGACCCCTGTGGGACCCCCCCTTTTGATGACTCTGGGGTTTAAAAGATGATTTTGTAACTGCACTCTTTGAGATCGATCAGTCAAATATGATATAAACCACTTAAGTGGATCCCCAGAGAAACCCAAATCAGCTAACCTTTTGGATAAAATGGAATGGTTCACCAAGTCAAATGCTTTTGACAAATCAATATATATTGCTGCTGTATCATTTCCTTTGTTCAAGGATGTACATATCAGATCGTTGAATTCAACTAGAGCTGTTGTAGTTGAAAAGCCCTTCCTAAATCCTGATTGAAATTTTGTTAATAAATCATATTTTTCCAAATATTCTCCCATTTATTGGTTTACTAGTCTCTCCAAACGTTTGGATAGAACGGGCAAAATAGCAATAGCGCGATAATTATTAGGGGACATTTTGTCTCCAGTTTTATAGATAGGTACTATCTTCCCTATTTTCCATGAAGTAGGAAAGTGCCCTTCTTGCAAACTCCAATTAAATATAGCTAGAATTGTTTGTGCTATATATGGGGTAGCTATTTTAAGGAAACAGCCCTCCAAATTATCTAATCCAGCAGATTTATATGGATTAATTCTAGACAGTTCTTTAGTAACTTCCAATAGTGTTAGTTTTTTAAATCTAAAAGGAGGATGTTGTTTAAAGAAGTGTTCCTCACTTTTAGTATGAGATACCATTGATGTAGCTCCTGTTTGTTCTAAATTAAGGAGGTCAACAAAATAATCATTTAAAATATCTGACACCTCCCCTGGATCTTCTATAATATTTTCATTTACTCTCAAGTTTAAGTTGGCTTGTCCATCTTGCCCTCCAGGATTTGACAAATTTTTTACAGTCGTCCAAAATTTTTTAGGATTAATATTGTGATTTAGTTTACTACGATAATAAGATATTTTTGCCCTTTTTATCAATTTTCGACACTCATTTCTTTTAATTTTAAATAAATCCCAATCATGTATTTTTTTTTTTTTTGCTTTCCTCCAAATTCTGTTTTTAACTCGGATTATCTTTTGCAACCTGTCTGTTATCCATGGAAATTTAGGCAAATCACTATGTTTTTTTATTCTTTTAGGGGCATGGTTGTTACAAATTTTTTGGAAAGTATCAGTAAAATATTCAATACTAAGATCCAATTCTGGTATTAGTAAACATCTCTCCCATCTTTCTGATCTAATACTCTCCAGAAAATGAGGTTCTGAAAAGTGTCTCATATCACGAGACCAAGTTTGTTTCAAATGTTTTCTGGTCACTTCCCTAGGATGTATAATAAGAACAGTCCAAACAGGATTATGGTCACTAAAATGGGGAGGCAAAATTCCCTGATCTTTCATGTGAAAAGTTTGGGAAACAAAAATTAGATCTAATATAGATCCCTTACCTGTTGTATTTATATACCTTGTTGATGAATTTATCAGTTGAATTAGTCCCATCTCATTCGTAATTTCTTTTAATTGGTTACCTCTAACATTTGCCCAATCACAATTAAAATCCCCCATTAAAACAATAGGTTTTTCCCGTATACAATCTCCTATTTTATGTAGAATCCCCTCTATAGTTTTTATTTTTGTTCGGGGACAATAAATCACAGCTACTACTAGATTTAAGGAAGTAACAAAAATAACTAAATAATCTACATTTCCCTCATTTCCTGCCATCATTATTTCAACATTCCCCAATGAATTTTTAACAAAACACATTACCCCTCCCCCTTTACCTTTCCTATCTTGTCTAAAAACCTGATATGCTGGCACACTCATTTCAGTTGTACTAATTTTTTCATTTATCCAAGTTTCACTCAAACCCAAAATACAAGGATTTTGAGAATTTATAATGGATGCCAGCAGATCTGATTTTTTCAAAATACTACGAGCATTATCATGTAAAATAGTAATCTCATTTGGGACATTTGGTCCTGGATTCGATTCAACATCACCCCCCCAAAATCAAAACCAAATAACATGCATCCATAAAGCTATCAGGTGATTTGTTGAAACTTGGAGGCAAACCCCTTAATTTAAAACTTGCTCTCATGTAACTATACCAGCAATTACTAAAAGTATTTCTTCTGTTTAAAATCAAGTACCCATCTTGATAAGAATTAACTCGAATAGTAAATGGCCAAACAGTTTTAGTAGTTCCGAGGTCTGATTCACTAAATATAGCACCTGCAAAAATCAGACCTAGGACTACGTGTCCCAAAATTTGCATTGAGTACATTTTCTTAAATTTATTTTAAAACAAATCTTGTATACACAAAAATATCAATGCCCACTTTACTAGAAAATACTACCTCCTCCTTTTTATCAAATAATCTTGTTTATACCTTCCTACAAACGAAGGCAGAGATAGCCAAATACCAACAATATATCCCACTTACATTTATCATAACAGATTCCCTCTATGTTTTTATTTTTAATCAGGAGGCGCCACACTCACACGCTTGCGCTACCACACGCCACAAGAAAGCGCAGCGAGACTTTTAAACTGTAAGCCCCACCTCTGCAGCTCTCACATTGGTTCCCCCAGCAGTCTGTCAGAGTTCCAAATCAGCTGTACCTGCAGTACTCTCGGCTCACTCTCGGCTCGTTGTTTTACACCGCGTCTGCTTACAAGAGGCAAAGTGTTAGTGAGTTGGAAATAGCAGCACGCTTTTTAGAGGGGATAGTTGGCAAAAATCACCCTTTGGTTGTTACTTCTTACACAGTGAGCAGCGCGGACTTTTAAACTGTAAGCCCCACCTCTGCAGCTATTCTGCCTGGCCAGTGTGGATTTAAAGGAACTTTTCACACTAGCCATTACTGCACTATTCAGATTATCAATGGAAGAAGTTTAGACTTTGGTTTGCCAAGAAAATCAGGCCACTTGCTATTTCAGCCGCTGGGTGCAGAGTGCTCTAAGATCAAGCTGCCATGCTGATGCTTGCATCATCAGAAGTCTCAACTTTGACTGATTTTCTTCAGTTTAGTGACACAGATGTTGGATGAGGCCAGGCAGTCAACATCTTGAATCTAGACTTCAGCAATATTTTTGACTTGGACTACATAGGATGCTAATAAAAATGTACAAGACTTAGGAATAGTGGAAGGGCTAATTCCTTGAACTGGAAACAGATTGACAGATAGGACTTGGAGTAGTCCTGAATGGAAAATTCTCTGATTTCAGGAGGAGCACTAGTAGGGTGCCACAAGAGCCTGTTTAGGGGCCAATACTTTTTTATTTCCTTTTCTGTTCCTCCATATGGTGTGGTGGATATACCACATTCAGATTGGAAGCACCAGCCATTATGGAGCTCAGGGAGAGAGGTTTACCACCTGAGTTTTCCCTGAGTTCCTTATAGTCATGGGGACACTAGCATGAGGAACGAGGTCCCAGCAGGAATGTGCTGATGTACGCTCTGCCCAAACACTTCATAGCATCTCCCCTCTCTGCACCTGAATGGCTGCTCTGCCACTCATATTATTACAGCTGGCAACAACAGCATGGGATGAGCAGCTCTCCTTTCCTGGAGGAGGTGGGCATCCACTGAAATGCTTAATCCTTCTCCCTTCAGCTGTGCCCCGGCAACCCAGGCTCATTCCTGAACCTGAGTCACCAGCATCGCAAGCGATAGGGCTACCGCTGCACTGATGGGCTGGTGTGGGGCCTCCTTCAAAGGTGTTCAAGCTAAGGAACAGTACAACCCCCAGTGGACACAACATCTAGTTAGAAGGGGAAGTGGAAGTTCAGAAAGGACATCTAAAAGCATTTTTTTTTTCAGACAGGTAGAACAATCTTCCCAATAGTGTGTTCAATGCTGTGAAGATTTCTGGAATCAAAACACAATGGTACTGTTTCAAAGGGGGTTATTAGTAAGAAGAGGCAGGTAAGCGGTAGGAATGACACTGGAGGGGCAGAGTAATTCAATGTAAACCATCAGGGCAGACTCAGTGGAGTCAGGCTTTTCATGTTCTTTTTCAGCTATGTATCAAATTAATTATTTTTTCAAACAATGTGTCCAATACTATCACTCGCTGTCCTGAGAGGTCAGAGGAAACCACTGTGTGCAAAAAAGTGAGCCTCTTTATGAACTAGAAATTTATGTCCCACAGGAATGAATTAAGAAAGAAGAAATAAATACTAATTCTATCCAGTCTCTTTGGTATTTGTTTCCTCGCTCTTTGTGATTAAGTGACTCTCTTGCAAAAAAGTCAAATCCATCCTTGCCTTCATGTGGGATAAGAACATTTTTCACTAAATAAGATGGTGTGAGCCTCTAATATTCCAGGAAACACATACTGTATCAGCTTAGATGCCATGCCATATAACAAAATAATGAACAATGAATATCTCCCACTTTTCTAAAAGAAAAATACAAACAGCCCAATTACAATTCTATTCACATCTGACACATAAGCCCAACAGAATACATCAGACGTGACATAACTACTGTAATATACCCAAAAAGTCCAGCATTATGGACTCCAAGTTTCAACAGGCAGACTCTGTGTTCTAGCAGGAATAGTACCTAGGACAGATCTACTTGCCATACCCTAAATTCCACTTGCAGTTAAAGTCCCAGTCCAAAACTGTTGATTCCTTGCTGTAGCAATGTTATTTCTGGAGGAACCACTGAGCCTGCCCGACTGAGACAGACTCCATAACAGATGATAAAAATAAAGAGAACTGAATGAGCTCTGGTTTCTAGAGGAAAACAAATGGAAGAGAAAACCTCTGCCATTGAGGTACGGGATGAGAGGCCCCCACAGAGTCTGTGACTCCTCTTTTCAACTATGAAGCTGTGAGCATGGCTACTGAGCCCCATCCATCACAGAGACCCATAGAATGCTTGCCAGTGTACACCTGTAGCAAAATCAAATTAAAGTATTAACCACACTTACCCATGCAAGAGTAAGCTATTCAGTAGTCATGCAATATCAATAATTCAAGTAACAGCCACATAATCTTCTAAAATGTAGGTGAAATAGAAGTTCAGGTTCTGATCTTATGGACTCCTCCATGTCTAAAGTCTGTAAGGCTCCACAAAAGCATCCAATTGTTTGCTGAAATGCATGTCCAGGATGCAACTGAAAATGAGTTTTGGTTTAATATCCTTGTTACTTCTTAAATGATTTTTTCAATAAAATAATTCAGTGACATCCAAATAAAGCAAGCAGCATAGCAGTCAGGGAAGCTTGACCCAAAAGTCCAAACTACTGTATTGCAGTCCAAGTAAGTGAACTATTGAATTTTGAAAAATCTCTAGTGGTAAAACCTTAGGTTTCCCACAAAAAGGTTCTCTAAAAGAAAAGCTATTTAAGGAGAGGTTCCTGGATGCCACCCTTTTAACTAAAAGGAAACAGCTTGCATGGCAAAGGAGTGCCTCTGCTTAGTGATGAATCTAAGGGGGGGAGCGAAGGGTGCAACCGCACCCCCCGGCGCATCCCCATCGTAACTTACTTGCTTGCTGCTGCTGCAGTTTCACTTTGTCGAAGAAGTCTGATTTATTGATTGTAAGAAAATATACAGTCAAAACTAGATTGCATTTGTATTTTCTATCAAAAATGTAATAAAAAAGACAATAGCAAACAATATAAAGGATATTTTTTTCAATTGCATATTAAGCATGCACAGCATCCTCCCATTGTACAATCCCTGATCCAGCACTGCCCCTGTTGTGTGTGAATCAAACATAATTTGAAGAATTAGAGGACTCAATACCAAATATTAAATTCAGTGATTGTTTTTTATTTACAGTTTGCTGTGCCATCAAAATTATTGGGTGAGTGTTGCCGACATTCCGTGGCCAGCGTCACTTCATGAAAGCTAAACAGTGGTTAACATTTTCATTCTCTTACTACCATCCTAATGGTCTCACTGTTGGCTGTAAATATCTGATACAATGCTTGCCTTACTGCACTGATGTAGTCCAAGTGACCCTTACTACAGTTCATGCCTTTCTGCTTTCTGTCACCATAACCTCCTCTGGTCAAAGTGTCTCCTTGGCTACTGGAGATAAGCAGTTGATCAAGTCACATTGTCTCAGGGTCATGGGAGGAAAAACAGGAGGAGAAAAATCATCAACTGCGGCAGGATGAAGGACTGATACCCTACAGGCCCCACACTGCCAACCACAGCTCCTGTGTCCCTTAGGATCCAGACCCTGGTGGTGAGGAAGAAAGGCCCTTGCCAAGGAGGGTAAGCCATGATGTCTGAGATGGAGTAGGTTCTGGAGATGGCAGGTGTCAGGGCTGGGGGTGTCAGTCTGTTGGGGGCAGGGTGACCGAAGATAAAAATAAAAATGTGAAACAACACCACCACCTGACATAAGGAACATAAGAAATAAGTCAGCAGATGAGGACCGTGTGATCCATCTAGTCTGCTCATTTGTGACTACCCCCCCAGGTATTTTTCTTTCTAAGCTGCCCAAAATGCTTGTCCCATGCAAGTTTGAATTCTCTTACTGTCTTTGATGCTACCACTTCTGGTAGCAGGCTGTTCCATGGGTCTATGTTTCTCTCAGTGAAAAAGTACTTCCTCGAGTTGCTTTTAAACCTACTCCCACCAGATACAAGTTGTGCCCTCCTGTATGCACAGCCCTGTTTCCTGGAAGAGGTTTCCCTTCTGAGTTGTGTTAATTCCCCTGACATATTTGAATGTTCCTATCATGTCCCCCCTATTTCTCCTCTGCTCCAGAGATAATAAATTCAACTCCTTGAGTCTTGTCTCGTATGGCTCATGGTGCTGAGCAGCCCCTGCACCATCTTCGTAGCCCTCCTCTGTATTGTCTCTAAATGGTCAATGTTCTTTTTCAGGTGAGGCCTCCAGAACTGGATGCAGTATTCCAGGTGTGGCCTCAGCAAAGACTTTAGAGTGGCATGATTACCTCCTGCTTTCTGCTCTCAATAACCCTGCCTCCACATCCGAGGATGCTACTGGCCTTCTGTGATGCTTTCTTGCATTGTTTTCCTACCTTTAAGTTGTCAGTAATGATTACGCCTAGATCCTGTTCCATCTTTGTCTCCTCTAATTGATGCCCTTCCAGTATATACTGATTTCCTGGGTTCCATTTTCCCAGGTGCATTACCTTACACTTCTTGGTGTTAAACTTTAACTGCCAATTTCTGGACTATTCTTCCAGTTTTCTGAGATCCACTTCCATGCCTTAGGCGCCCTCCTGTGTGTCCACCCTGTTGCAGAGCTTTGTGTTATCTGCGAACAGGCAAACCTTCCCCTCCAGCCCATCACTGCTGCTGCTGATAAATATGTTGAAGAGGACTGGACCAAGCACTGACCCTTGTGGGATGCCACTGGTCACTCTGCTCTCCCTTGATAATGACCCATTGACCAAAATTATTTGGGTCCTATTGTGAAGACAGTTTTTAATCCAGTTGACTGTCTTCTGACCGATGCCTGTGTGTTCCATTTTATTAGCTAGTCTCCTGTGGGGAATGGTGTCGAAGGCTTTGCTAAAGTCCAGGTACACCATGTCCATCACCCCACCTTGGTCGGCTGTTCTTGTGACCCAATTGAAGAAATCAATCATGTTTATTTGGCACAAGTGCCCTGCTGTGAAGCTGTGCTGCTTGGGGTTGGGTTTTCCACTTTCTTTTAGGTACTCCACTATGCTCTCCTTTAGTGGTGACTCCATAATTTTCCCAACTACAAAAGTCAGGCTTACTGGGCTGTAGTGTCCTGCCTCTTCCTTGCTTCCACTTTTGTGCAAAGGCACTACTGTTGCCCTTTTCCAGTCCTGAGGAACTCTGCCACTTTCCAGTGACTTAATGAATAGCTCAGCTAGTGGTGCAGCAATTTCTTCCTGAAGTTCTTTTAGTACTCTAGGGTGGATACCAGCTAGCCTCATGACGTTATCAACCTTAAGTTTACTAAGCTCTTTTAGGACCCTCTTCCTCGTGAAGGGGCTTATGTCTGCCCTTCTACTATTATGCTCCATCTTACCTAGTGGAGGTCTTCTACTGCTATCTTTAATTGTGAAAACTGAGCAGAAGAATTCATTTAGCAACTCTGCTTTGTTTTCATCTTTCTCTAGCAGCTAGCCCTCTTTTGTTGTTACTTGGACTGTTCCCCCCTTAGTCTTTCTTTTTTTTGTATGTATCTATAGAAAGTTTTATCTCCCTTAACCTCCTGTGTTATTCTCTCCTCTGTCTGGGCTTTGGCAATCTGAATTATTTTTCCTGTCTCCTTGAGCTTGTTCCTGTATTCCTCCATTTGTTTCTTTTTTCGTCTCCTTTTATTGTTTAAAAGCCCTCTTCTTTTCCTTGATTTTGGTTGCTGCCTCTTTGGAGAACCAAAGAGGGTTCTTCTTTTGGATTTGCTGATCTGTCTTGTGCATTGTTCTGTAACTGTAGTTAAAGCATTCCTCAAGGTCTCCCAGTAGTCCTCCACATCCCCCATGATCCCAGTCTCCAGCATGAATTTGATACCAGATTTCATTCTGGGAAAGTTTCCTTTCTGGAAATCAAATATCTTGATTTCTGTGTGACTTAAATCTTCTACTTTGTTTACTGATAACCAGATTGACCTGTGGTCGCTGGTCCCCAGGTTAATCCCCACATGAACATCTGAAATCCTGTTGCTGTTTGTGAGTACCAGATCCAGGATTGCTTTGTCTCTGGTGGGTGAGTCCACTAGTTGGTTCAGTCCTGCTCCTTGCAGTGTGAACAGGAAATCTCTGCTCTGCTCTGAGGATGCCGTGTATGAGGACCAATCCACATCTGGCAGATTGAAGTCCCCAAACCAGCAGTAACTCTCCCTTGTGTGACATCATCAAGATGGTTTCTAGGAGCTCTTTGTCTTACTCTGGTTCCTGTGATGGTGGTCTGTAGATAACTCCCACCCAGATGGGGGCCTTGTCCCCAGCTTCCAGGGTGACCCATTGTGCTTCCATCTTTCTGTGCTTTCCCTGGATCTTTGTTGCACAGATTCCCTCCCTTACATACAAAGTCACTCCTCTCCCTTCCTTCCCTTTTGGTCTCTCCTGAAAAGTATGTAACCTGGGATAGCAACATCCCAGGTGTGGTTCACGGTGAACCAAATTTCCGTAACTGTGACCCAGTCCAGTTGTGCCTCTGTCACCATGGCTGTGAGATCAGGAATTTTGCTTGGTAGACTATGAGCATTGATGCAGATTGCCTTCCATTCCTCATAGCTACAGCCTGTTGTAAGATTAACTTGTTCTGCTCTGTGTTTTTTTTTTGTTTTATTTGCTTGGGGTACCTCCCTAGTGGATTAGACTGGGCTGTGTCTTTATTGTCACAGTTGTTGAGTTCCCTATGGTACCCAGGCACTGAACTAGTTGATGATGGGGAGGGGTATTTAGCAACCCTTGTGCTGTGATGGGTGCCTGCGCCTCCTCCCTCTCCATTAGTTTGACTGATATGGACGTTGAATTTCTGCCAAGTGCTTGAGTCGCCTCCTTTATGAGGTGCAGGCCACCAAATCTAAAGAACTCCCATTCCCAGAAGTTCTGCTAGTTACCCACAAAGTGATGCCCTTTTTCTTGGCACCAGCATTTCAGCCAGACGTTGAGTTCACAGATATCTTTCTCCCTGATTTTCTGCCTGCTGTCACCTTTTTCTCAAACAGGCAGAATCTCTGAGAAAGAGACACTGGATGAAAGAGAAGCTAGCTTGTTACCTAGTCTGGTAAGATTTTGTTTAATTTTCTCTATGAACTGACTGGCTAGGTCATTTGTACCTATGTGGAGGATGACCAGCGTGTTGTGTTCCACATCGCGTACAATTTTCTCTATGTGGTCTGTATCCCTCCATGCTGATGTCCCAGGGAGGCACCAGACCACAACTCTAGTCTGTTTGCATTGCTGGAGATGAGACTCTACTCCCCTAATCATAGAGTCTCTGCTTATGAGCAAAATTCTTTCTATGTTCTTTTTAGTCATTTTTGTGGTGAAGTGCACCTCCTTATGCTGTGTTGGGTTCCTATACCTCTCAACGCCTGCCATGTCAGCAGTCCTGGAAGATAGTGGTGCATATTTATTTGGCATGCCTATTTTCTTAATTCCTTCCCTCATTATGGGTTTTGGATTCATCTTACGAAATTTAACCATTTGAAAAACAAAGCTAAGAGGTGGCAGCATGAAAGAAGAAACTGGAGCCACCGCACAACATTGAACCACAAGCAAAAGAGCGGGGCTACACAGTAACATACTAAGGATCATACTAAGGATTATTAGGAGCAAAGGTGGCTGGTTTAGCCCATATCTGCACCTTTTATATGCATTGTGACCAATTTGAATAATACTGTAGCCTGTGTCCAGACAACAGAAAAGTATCAAGTCTTTTTTTAAATACAGACTTGGTCTCACTAATGACAACATCCAGAGGTAAGTTATTCCATGAGCCAATAACCCTAAGTGTGAAAAAGTACTTTCTACTAATATAGTTTAATCTTTCTTGCACAAGTTGTAGTGGGTGCCCTTGGATGTTGTATGTACTATCTTTAAAAACTAACCCCAGATCAAACATTAAATGATGGTCCTGTATTATATCATATAAAAAAGAAGGTCACCTCTGAGTCTGCATGTTTCTAGCGACATTAGATTTAAGCTAGATAGTCTGGATTCATAGCTGTCATTTCGTAGGCCATAGATAAGCTTGGTGAAACCCCTTTGCACCCTTTCCAGTGTGCTATGTTCACCCTTTTTAAATGGGCACCACAGTTGAGATGCATACTCTAAATGAGGTCTAACGTAAGCTCAGTACAGAGGAATCATGACTTTTTGGTCACGTGATCTGATACTTGTCTGGATGGACCAAATTACTCTATTTGATTTGTTGATCACAGTATTGATATGTTCTGTGTGGTTAAGATTACTGCTAATAAACATACTCAAATATTTTTCCTCATGAGTTGTATTTAGCGTCTCTCCAGCCAATGAGTATGTAGCAATAGGATTGATTGCACCAAAGTGCATAACTTTTCATTTATCTTTATTAACTTTCATACTCCATTTTTTGACCCATGATGCAATACAGTCAAGGTCTCTTTGTATAATAAGAGAGTCTTCTGGATTAAGACTGGCACCTTCTCTTTTGACATCATCCGCATATTTTATATTGAGCGATGTACAGTCTGAAGTTAGGTCCGAAATGAATATCTCAAACAAACAAGGGCCGAGAACTGACTCCTGTGGAACACCACTGGTAACTGGCCTTGGAGAAGACACATGACCATTAATTAATACATGTTCAGATCTGCCTGAAAGCCAATTGCAAATCCAGCTAATGATGTGCTGATCTATATTCAATTTAAGTTTAACTTGCAGAGCCCACTGTGGCATAATGTCAAAGGCTTTGCTAAAGTCAATATATATCATATCACATGGTATTTTTTGATCCAACATTACACTAATGTGTTCGTAGAAACACATTAAGTTGGTTAAACAACATCTACCCTTTATAAAGCCATGTTGTCCAGAATCTTGTGCATTCACAATTGGAGCTATTGAATCTTTAATCAGGATTTTCATTATTTTACTAAAAGCGGAGGTCAGACTAATAGGGTGGTAGTTTTCCCATAATGATTTGGAATCATTTTTATGCACGGGGATGATGTTTGCTTTTTTTCCAGTTAGTTGGTATGAAATTGTGTTTTAAACGGCTCTCAAACAGGAGCTTTAAAGGTAAAATCAAGTTATCTGCAACTAAATATAAGAAGTGGCCTGGGATATTATCTGGACCAGGACTTGTTTTTCCTTTTTTGAGCCATTAAGTTAATTTTAATAGTATTGTTTGTAAAAGTGATGAGGTCTGAATTGGGTAACAGGGCTGAGTAGGGTCTAGTTATACTACCACCTGAAGCTGAAAAAATATCACAAAAATTTTGGTTGAAAAGGTCAGCCATCTCCTGAGGATCATGAACTAGGCTACTACCTGATATTAATGGACCAACTTTATTGACCTTTTTTTAAGGAATTAATATAAGAATAAAAATGCTTGCTATTATTCTTAAAGGCAGTTTTTTTTTATTAAATTTAGTTCCCACATTGATTTAGCTTTTTTTATTTTATTCTTCCCTTGTTTTTGAAGTTTTGTATATGCTAACCAGCCATCATTACTTTTTGTTTCCAAATAGGTACTGTATTTTTAATTTTTTCTATTTATAAGGTTCTTAATAGATCTATTAAGCCATTTTGGTGAATTCCCTTTTTTATTGTACTTGAGTCTTGATGGGACATATTTATTTCTGATGGATATTAAGGTATCCCTCAAGAAATCTCAATATGACTGAATCGGGGAGATTGTAAAATTTTGATTCGTAATCAATCTGACTAAGAACATTATTTATATATGACAAATTTGCTTTGTCATATAAAAAGATATTGGTGTTGCCTGTAGTATATGAAACATGCTTTTCCAAGCAGAAAAATACAATATTGTGGTCGCTTTTTCCTATCGGTGCTTCAATGTTCAATTTACTAATAGCAATGTAATCGTTACACAATACTAGATCAAGTATCTTGCTGTTTCTTGTGGGCTGATTAATAATCTGTTTAAGTTGTAACTGGGAACATAAAGATAGTAATTCATTTCCCATAACAGAGCTAGTGGTGTGTTTATTTATTTTTTATTTATTTAGTCTTTATTCACCGGGTAAGTGCACTAGACAAATTCTACCTATTTTCAGGCACAACCTGGGGGGGAGGGGGCTACAGATGAATGCCAACTGACTTTAACCCAGATTAAGCTGTTGGTGGTATTTATTCCAATAAATATCACCAATATTGAAATCACCCATCAGTATGGTGTCACCTAAGCTGCAGACTAACTCCAATTCCTGAAAGACAGAATCAGTGATAAAGGGAGGACAATTGGGGGGGGTCTATAACAAGTGACAACAATAATGGGGTCACTATGCTCAGATAATAGTTTCAGTGTATCAAAAAAGACCACTGAGCTTGGTCTCAGTTAAAAACATAATAATTACTGACTTCAATTTTTTTCCATAGAGAAAGCGTTATAATTTGCTGTTATAACCAGCTGAGCTGGTTATAATGGTAAACACGCACCAGCTTTCTTTATCGGAAGCGCGAGACACAAATACTTGAAAACAAACTGAATTAGTCAGCTACTCATGCTCTCTCAGCCGTGGCCCTCCTGTCAGCTCCATCCCTCTTCTCGGTGATTCACCACCAAAAAAAATCCTCCTACATGTAACATGCTCCCTAACCCACACTAACCTAATCCTTTTCTCTCCTCAGGCACAGCAAGATTAACACCGCATGATCTGCCGCACCATGGGGACCAGAGCTCTCCCTAGCAACAGTGCAGCAACCCGAACTCTAAAAACTGAACCTAAAACTGGACTTAATAGTTTGAACTTCTCCTTAAAAAGTTAAACATTTTCTTAGTTCAATACTACTGTAGTTGCATGTTTACCGTTTATTTACCGAAAATTTCCAGAAGTAGTAAAAAAATGGAAACCGTCACGGCCTCACCGCATAAAAGACTGTAAGTTACACAATCTTAAATAAGAATCTACTTAAACTGTTTGTTTACCTAAAAAAACTGATTCAAATACAAATGATTAAAACAGTGCCTGTAATGCAATAAAAACCTTAATGAATTTCCATCCTGTACTACGGGTCTCTTAGGCAGTTGTTTAAAAATCCTGTGCAGGGTGGGGGGCAAAAAAATGGAAACCAGTAATTATAAAAAATAAAGTAAGGGTAGGTGGTTATTAACTTGAATTTTACACACACCCTCAGTGTGGGATGCCTTAATAAACCACTCGGGCTTCACCCTCGGGGTTTATGTGGCATCCCACACCTTGGGTGTGTGTAAAATTCTCATTATAACCACCTACCCATACATTATTCTCTATTTTATTCATCTAAAATACATAGCAGCAGCACCCCCTAATCAATACCAAACATTTTCATGTCACTCTGATGCTTTCTCAAGGCATAACCAACACAAGACTCCCTAGTTCCATTTAAAGTGCCTCTCTAAAAGTGATACACTCCACAATGTACAAAGTACTATTTGAAAAAGTGCTTAATGAATCATCTTAATAAACATAATAATAGTGCATATTTAAAAATCCATTATGAAGAGCCCATATTTAAAAACAAACAACATTTCCTCTCACACCAAAAAATGCACAAATTCATAACTTATTAATTTCTTCATGACATAAAAAAATAGGAAGAGAAGGGGAAAGAAGAAAAAGAAAAGGGGGTTGTGTATAAAGGGGGAAGGGGAAAGCATCAGAGTGATGTGAAAACATTTAGCGTTGATTAGGGGGTGCTGCTGCTATGTATTTTAGATTAATAAATACATTCTTAACTGAGACCAAGCTCAATGGTCTTTTTTGATACACTGTTACTGTGTAGTCCCACTCTTTTGCTTGTGATTTAACCATTTGCCAGCCCCCGGGTCTGTTTTCCTTTGGGGTAAGGGTGCCTGCATGAGGGGTTTGAAGATTGCTGGTGCTGTAGTGTTGTCCTGTGAGGTCACATGGAGTTTTTGGCAGAGGTAGTGCATCTCAGCTCATGCTGACTGGAGCTGAGACTTATGTCCCTGAGTGTGAAGCATGTAGGGCAGTGCCCCATCCTCAGGATAAAAGCCCTGGTGAAGAGTGTTCCACAGTTGTTGCAGATTACAAAGTCCATTGCTGGTAAGAATTTGCCTTGGGGCAATGTGAGCTAGGGCTTTTAATTCTGTTGAGACTCCCAGATGAGAGTTACTACTTGCATTGAGCAATGTGCTGACCAAAGTCAGTGACGTGTAAAAAATGTGTTTTGACGGAAGAAAATCAGTAAAGGGTGTTATTTTTATTTTTTTGTTCCTCCTACTGGTCTGGCGCCTGCCCCTTCCTTTGTATGACAGGAAACTGGATTCAGGAATGAGGTCTGTAAAATGAGACGAGCCTGGGTGGGCGAGGATGAAGGTTATTCCTCTGCTTCCCCTGTTAGGGGAAAAAACAATCAGGAGAAAGAATTACAAACCAATCTCCAGCATCTAACTGAGCCTTACTAACAACAGATTCCTGCCACGAGAGATCAGACTGCCTCCCCTGCTCTGTGAGAAAGTAAGCAGAGGTTTGCAGTGGTATGCACAATCGGTCAACAGTCCCCTGTTAAGAGAAAGCTCCTGTAACTGAAAGCTCTTTCTAGTATTGGGTGGGTGGGGGGAACAGAGGAATGGGCAGGATAAGGAGAGGGGTGGAGAGCATAGCAGTAGGGTCAGATCAGCAGGCAGGGGCGGAGGGCATAGCAGAGGGGGCAGATCAAGCCGCAAATATGCAGGACAGGGTGGATTTTCAGGGAGGGAGTGAGGAAGGTAGGATGATGCAGAGGCACAGTGGTGAGAAGGGGGTGGGGTCTTAGTGCTAGGAGACTCAATCCTAAAAGGAGTCAGATTAGGAGTTAAAGGGGAGGAGCAGCATAGTTAAATATGGGTGGAATCAGTATCTGGATTGACAGCGGGTAGGGCGGGACAGTCTATTCTCAAGTGTGTTAGAAGAGGAAAGGGGAACCGCATGTGGTGGTGCAGTTGGGTATAAATGACTTGGGGGGCAATACGGTTGAATTGGTAAGGGAGAGGTTCGTGAAACTTGGGAAGTTGTGTGAGGAGGTAGGGAGTTTGGTGGCCTTCTCAGAAGTGCTCCTAGTACCCAGGACAAGCACAGTGAGGAAAGAAAGGGTAGTGGAGTTCAATACTTGGCTGGTAGAATGGAGCTGAACCAAAGGATATGGGCTAGTGAGGGGCTGGGGAAACACTTGGGACAACAGTGACCTGTATGGAGAGGACAGATTACATTTGAGTAAGGTGGGAGAGGGAGTTTTGAAGCACAGGATGGGGGAGTATATAGCATCTAAGGTGGATTCAAACTAGGTGTTGGGGAGGTGAGTGTGCAGCAGGTATGCAGGGCCACCGAATGAGCTTACCCCCCAAGCTAACAGGGATGGTACCAGGGTAGGGCCATGGGGGGGGGGGTGTCTGGATGGGAAGGTATGCATTAAGGAAGGGATATGAAAAAAGGGTTTCTCCCTAAATGCAAGGATCCTGGGGAACAAAGCAGCTGAGTTACTGGCTCTCTTGGCTGTCGGGATGGTGGACATTGCAGCCATCATGGAGACTTGGGCCACCCAATACCGGGACTAGGATCTGATGATCACAGGGTATAGGATATACAGAAAAGACAGAGGAAGAGGAAGGGGTGTCAATTTACATAAAGAATGGGATGAGATATACAAGGGAAGAGGTGGAGGAGGGTAGGACAGAGGCGTTATGGATGCAATTCCATGACTTGTAAAGTAGTACATTGAGGCTGGGAGTGGTGTACAGGCCACCAATCCATGCAGAGGACTTGGACACAGATTTAGTGGAGCAGATTAGAAGAGTATGCAGGAAGGGGAACACCATGATCGTGGGGTACTTTAATCTACCAGGAGTAGATTGGAGCACCCCAACCATCTTAAGTGCAAGAGAGCAGGTGCTCCTGGAAGCATTCCAGGACAGCTTCCTGGCACAGATGGTTAGTGAGCTGACTCAGTTGGTAAAATACTCTGGAACTAGTGCTAACTAACAGGGAGGCTGTAAGGGAGCTGTGGGTGGAGTACCCGCTGACTGGGAGTGACCATCACTTGGTGTGGTTCATGCTCAACATGGGCAATGATGCTTTAGGAACAGGTACCAGGGTGGTTGATTTCAGGTGTGCTGACTTTGACAGGATGGGGGAATTACTGGGGAGGCACCTGGCAGGAATTAGGCCGAACATGGATGCAAGCCAGAAGTGGGAAGTTATCAAACTTGGGCTAATGGCAGCTACTGGGTCATGTACCAAGACAGAGAGCAAGAAGGGAAGGGCTAAGAAGCCAAGCTTGTTGAATCAGGAGGTTTTAGAAGGGATAAGAGCAAAAAAAAGCAGCGTTTGGGAGGTTCAAGAAATCCAGAAGGGGGGAGGACAGGGAACTGTATGCAAGGAAGTTCAAAGAGGTAACCAGACTTGTCAGGATGGCCAAAGCTTCCAAGGAGCTGGGGCTGACACAGGGCATCAAGGATGGGGAAAAGGACTTCTTCAAGTACATAAGGGAGAGAAGGAGTTGTAAGGACCAGATAGTGAGGATTAAGAAGGACGGGTTGGGTGGAGAAGGGGTCTGAACAGGCAGAAGCACTAAACGAGTACTTCTGTTCTATGTTCACGAAGGAGAAGGGTGGGCAGATACCTCAGGGGACAGGGAAGGGGGGAGGGGTGACAGATGAAACAATCATGGAAGGTAGGGTGTTGGAGGGTCTGAAGGTGCTATGGGTGGATGAGGCACCAGGACCAGATAGCATTCACCCCAGGGTGCTGAAAGAGCTGGCCGAGGTCTTGGCAGGGTCACTGGCAGACCTTTTCAAAACCTCACACAGGATGCATGCCACAAGATTGGAGGATGGCTCACGTGGTGCCCCTCCACAAAAGTGGCCCAAAGTATGAACTGGGCAATTACAGACCAATAAGGCTCACATCCATTGTAGGAAAACTTATGGAAACGATCCTGAAAGAGAGGCTGGTGACCTTTTTGGAGGACAGTGGACTCCAGGACGGTCAGCAGCATGGGTTTGTCTCAGGAAGATCCTGCCAGACCAACCTAGATGAATACTACGACTGGTTGATGAGGGAACTGGATAAGGGCCATGCAGTGAGTGTCCTGTATTTGGACTTCAGCAAAGCCTTTGAGTCAGTGCCTCATGGATGGCTGGGGGGAAAGTTGGAATATGTGGGGGCAGGGACAAAGATGGTAAACTGGATCATGAACTGGCTGAAGGGGAGGCAGCAATGGGTGGTGGTGGTGGTAGGGGAACTCTCATCCACAAGGGTGGTGACGAATGGGGTGCCATAGGGCTCGGTGCTGGGCCTGCTGCTGTTTGTGATATTCATAGCAGATATCTCACACAGCATTAGGAGCAAGATCAGTCTGTTCGCTGATGATACCAAGATGGTGGTGGTGGTGGATGACATAGAGGGGTGTCAGGGACTACAGGAGGACCTGACAAAACTGGAGGAGTGGTCAGATAAGTGGCAGTTGGGCTTCAATGTGAAGAAGTGTAAGGTTCTGCACTTCGGAGCAAGGAACCTGGGGAGGAGCTACCAGTTGGGAGGGGTTCAGTTTGGTGCCAACAAGGAGAAGGATCTAGGGGTGGTTATAATGGGGAACATGAACAACTTAGCTCAGTGCAGGAAAGCTGCAGCTAAAGCCAACAGGATGCTGGGGTGTATTGCAAGAGGAATCTCATCCAGAAATAGGGAGGTGATACTGCCACTGTACAGGTCACTTGTCAGGCAACACTTGGAGTACTGCGTGCAGTACTGACGTCTGTTTCTGAAGGAGGATATCAGATTACTGGTGGGGGTGCAGTGCAGGGCAACAAAGATGATCCAGGGTTTGGAGGGAAAAACCTACGAGGACAGGCTGAGTGAGTGGAATATGTACACCCTGGAAGAGAGGAGGGACCGAGAGGATATGATAGAGTCCTTCAAATACTTTAAGGGGATTAACAAAACAGGCACAGAAGGGATATTTAAGTTGAGGAAGGGGAGGGACACGAGAGGGCAAGGTCTCAGACTGGAGGATGGAAGATATCAGAGGGACAGCTGAGGAGAAATGTTTTCACATAGAGGGTGGTGGCAAAATGGAACACTACCTGAGGAGGTGGTATCCTGTTAGATGGTGGGAAGTTTTAAAAGGGGTTGGGACAGGGTGCGAGGGTAAAGGTGAGGGGGAGAGGAGGGTGGGCAGCTGCAATGTAAGGGTGCTAGCTGGGCATTTGAGCAGACTTGATAGACCATGAGGCCTGTTTCTGCTGGCAGATTTGTATATTTGAATGTTCATAGTGTTTGATGTTAGTTTGATCAGACTGTTAGTTTGTTAGTTTAAAGCCCCCAGGAAGCTGTGAGGGACAGAGAAGCTGTAGTGCTCTCTAGACTGCAGGCTTGTCAGGGTCAGGTCAGGATCCCGAGTCTGCACGTTGATGAGAGAAGCGACGGTATTTCTCCTGTCAGCAGCCGCTGATACATCCAGAGAATCAGTGATGATCTGAGCAGGCAGATACAACCACAAATCAGGGAGAGACATTGCTGCAGTCTTGATGTGTCTGCAAAGTAAAAGTCCCAAACACTGCTATTTAAAGACCTAGTCCATTTTTTTTTTCCTTCGCGCCCTTTTGCCTTGTCACCTATCGGCCACCAAGCCATGTGACATCACCATGTGCCCAAATTAACATAGCTGTCCCCCACTGCTTCCCCTGTTAGGGGAAAACACAATCAGGAGAAAGAAGAATTACAGATTTCCAGTGTCCAAGTGAGCCTTACCAACAACAGATTTCTACCATGAGTGATAAAACCGCCTCCCCTGCTCTGTGAGAAGGTAAGCAGAGGTGTGAGGCAGTATGCACAATCGGTCACCAGTCCCCTGTTAAAAGAAAGCTCCTGTAATTGAAAGCTCTTTCTAGTGTTTGATGTTAGTTTGATCGGACTGTTAAGTTTATTAGTTTAAAGCCCCCAGGCAGTTGTGAGGGACAGAGAAGCCGTAGTGCTGACAAAAGAAACCATGTGTGCTTTTCCATTGCCTTGAAGTGAGATGTCCATTGTGCCCTAAAGCACCTTATCAGTTAGTGAGACTGGTTGCAGATAGTCAATACATAATTAGAATGCTATCCTTGATTAAGTCATGCATATTCATAGTAACCATAGCTAGACAATAATCGGAAAATCTTCTCAATTGGCCACTTTCAGAAAAGATGCTATAAAATGAAATTCATTTTAACCTGTAGATTTTCTTTCTGATTCTGTTTTACTGCATAGCATGCATCCTTGCTAGCCTACAATTAAAAATACAGAACTCATACTGGCCTAATTATACAGCACCAGCATCCAAGGTTAGAATGTGTGATGTGAAAATGACAGCTCAGCAGCCAGTGTCACTGCAACAATTGTGACAAGACATTAGGCTGGAGAATATCTTGCTTTAATGAACTCAAAGCCTGCAGTGGTTCCTCTTAGTTAAAATGTAAATGTAGAATAGAGGAGTGCAGCTGAAGATATAGATGTCTTCAGATCTGCTCTAAGCCAATTATCACACTGCCTGATTATGTGATTAAACTGGAGACATCTTAACATGAATAAGAAAACTAACAGGCTTTGAGCAAGGTATGCAAAGGAATAAGCGCAGCACTAATAGGGTTAGTGCCTCGCTACATTTGGTTTGTGTTCAGGGAGCAGGGAAATCACTGAAAGTGTCATACTGAAAGGCGCAGTTAGTGGGACACTAACTCATTAATGAGTAGCGTTAAAGTATTGCAGGCACTTATGCAAATCACCTGACTGCGTCTTGCCTGCAGGCACTTTGGCATACTTGCAGGTATGTGGAAGCATTATTCAGCCATTAGTGCCACAGTAGTTAACACGTCTACAAACCTGGTACTAATTATGCACATGGTGGTGCGCTTGCCTCCCCCACCTGATAACTGCATGGATCATGTCAAACCATTTCCCTGGTAGTCTAGTGACCCCTCTCCTGAATACTGCTCTGATCATGTCAAAGCAATTCCTTGGTAGTCTAGTAGCTCCTCCCTGCCCAGTTGTTGAACCAATCATGTCAAACCTGCTTCCCCAGTTGTCTTGTGGTTTCCACCTGCCCAATAACTGATGCGATCAAGTTAAACCATTACCCTGGTAGTCTAGTGGTCCCCAGTACCCTAACCCTATGCGAATGGCACTGAGACAGTGGCAGGCACCTAACCACCACACATTGCCACCATCAGCCACCATTTGCAGCACATAGCCTCTGTGAATGCAAAGCTACTGCGCATGTGCATGAACTTAGAATATATTTCCATCAACCAGTGTAACAGCCATATTTATGGCATGATACAGAGGAATGCCACCAAACTTTGGGGGTGGTATCCTAGATACCATCACATTGTGGCAGATCACTCCACAGGGACAATCACCTTTTGCAAGTGCTAACAGTTCTTTTGCTCCTTGCATCCTTATAGTTCTCAACTGGATACATAACTCATGTGGTTAGTAGGGGTTTGTGGTTTGTAAGGAACAAATGGGTTAGTGCCTGAATCTGTCAGCTAGTATATTAGAACATGCTTTTAGCACTCACAATGTGCTTCAGCGTGTTCTAAATTACCGGCAGTTTTCCCCAGGCACTAATTGCTCCTGGAGCAAATTTTTGGGGGAGCACTATTATTGGCATTGAATATCCTGTCCTTTGCCTACAGTTGGGGGAGGGGCATGCAACATATCCTGCTTTTTTGGGGGGGGATGTCACTCATTATGCCTTGGAAAACAGAGTTTCTTCCTAAATGAATTCCTGTGCAGAATGCAGCCTCCTCACTTTCTACTGCTGCCCATCATTTTCATGTTGGTTTTTGGAATCATGTTCTTTTGCTACCACCTCCATCTTCTACATCATAGTTGTGTTTACTCATTGACCATCCATAGCCTGCCTGCTCCACCAACACATTGCTCTCCTCTCTTGCCACTGGACCTCAGACTCAGCAGGGTTTTCTAGCTCCTTGCCACCTCTAGGGCTCTCTGAAATTTTAGACCCAGCAATGTTCTTCACAAAGGCTCTTCACCTCATGTTGCCACTCCTTCTCCTGTACCTGTGAATCCCACCACAGTTTTACTTGTGAAATGAGGTCCTGGCTTTCAGCATCTCTGAATCATGCATGCTCAGAAACCTTTGCCACTGCTGCTATATTCTCAGGTGCAAACTATACTTATCCCTTTAAGATTCAGCTGACATTTCATAAGTAGCACCTTCTACAATGCCTTTGGCTCAACTTTCCTTTCCTCATCATTACACATCTTCTACACATCGTATACCTCAGTTTCTGGGGAAAGACAAACCAGAGGATAAAGATGTATTTTTTTAGTCTCTCTCATTATACAATTTTACTGATAATAGAATTATAGCTTGTAGTGATGTCTCCATCATTCTCAAAAGGTGTTTGCCTCTAGAAAAAATAATGGTTCACCAAATCTGTAGCCACTTTCAGCATATATTGAGATTCCTTAGTAAATTATATCCATAATAGTGTAAATAATTTCTTGCCTACCTTTATCCCATCAGCACCCTTTCCATTTGATATGGAGGTACAGTACTACATTTCATGAATATAAGACTGTCTCTGTTAAGATGGAAGCCAAGCTTCATTGATTCATCTTCAGTACAAATTAGTATGCTTTAAGTAACACTATTCTGTTGCTATTTTGCTGGTCATAAAGCGTTGCCTTGTTCTGTATATTTTCTTTTTTCACATTCTTTTCCATTATGTTCACTGATAACACAAGCCACTTCTCATGCTACTTCTGAAGATGACATTCTACTTCACAAGTTTTCTTTACCCCTCACAATCTCAATGTGCTAAAGGCTGGCAAGTGCTTTTGTCATCAGGAAGACAGAGCTGTGACAACTTCATGATTTCAATCCCTTGATGTCCTTCTGGTTCCTCCAAACTTACAGTTCCTTGATTGAATCTCATTTGACAGCAAACTACTATAAGTTTACCAAGCCTACTTCTTTCCACAACAAATGACTATTTACATATCTGCCTACTCCTGGAATACATCAAGATTGTCAGTACTTTCTAGCATTGTATAAAATGTGCCAGCTTGATATATTTAGAGTGTGCTGCCCATTTTATCCATAATCTACTGGTCTTCCCAGAGTCCCAGTACACTGATATCACAGTGTAGCCTGTCTCCATTTAGTGTTGTAAAAGGAATGGGGTGAAATCTGATTAAAGAGACTCCAAAAACATTAAGCCTAACATGACAGGTTAGGAATGGGCACATCTACAGCCATGACTGACAGATTTAGGTGTAGTCAACATTCAGCACTGTGCAGATAGATTTTACTGTGACATCCTTGCTTTAGCAGGATTGTGAACAGCATTGCACTGGCGGTACAAGGTCTAAATAGTATTTTCAGAGTAATACAAATAATAGGCTGTCCAGATAACTGGGATTGAATACCCAATAGCGTACTAGCCTACTATGCATATTCAGGTACTTATATTTGGAGGTGAGGGGAGAAGAAACAACCTTAAGCCTTCCACAGTGGGCCAGGGCTTGTCCTTGGACTACCTTTTCCACAGGGAAAATTGAACAAGTTTGCCACCCTTCACTCCCTCCCGCACCCTGCACAAGCTTAAATAAAAAAACAAAGTTAGCCCCTGGCTGACTTTTAAATTTTTCATGTTACTAATTTTTCTAAATATCTTTCTATTGAGTTTAAAGCCCATTTACAACAATCAGCAATGTACAACTCTAACACAGATTAAGAGTATGCATTTCTGATAGACAATCACCCTGTCTGATTGTGCTATTCCATAATACATTATTATCCATGGCAACAAGCTTGTTTTAAAAATATGACAACACCTGACCATGATCAGCAAGCAATCTATAATTCAGACTAATCCTTTATCATCTGCTCTACCATCATATCTGTCATATCTGGCTCTCCTATAGATAGTCCAGCTGAGTAAACATCGCTTCCCCATGTGGGATGGCATTTAGAAAGGGGCCCCACTGTGTTTGAAAGTTTTTAGATATACCCTTTAGCTCCTTTTCAGGGGCAATGTTTGAACTATGACTTCACACTCCTTGTCTAGGATCAATTGCACTTTAGAGATCCAAATATTTTCAATTACTTTTCATTCCATCAGTGGCATAATCCAAATGGGTCTGGGATATGGTGGCTAGCTGTCTTAATCTTTGACCCCCCCCCACATTATTCTACTTTTTATTATTACTTATTACTATTATTATTCTACTTTCATTTGATTAGATTTTAAAGACGTATACCTGTATACTGACATGGAAGTACCACTACCATCTATGCCATGTAATGCAAAATTAGTCCATGACATGAGGAGATATCAAGGAAATAAGAATTATATAAAAAGTATGTGTACAGAAAATTCCTGCCTAAATTCAGAAATGAAACCCATGTTTACATTTCATACAGTAAATGGTTATCCACCACATAGACCCTCTAATCAGTGGAAAAAGAAACATCAAAGAAAACACTAACTACCTGGATTACTAGTGTTGTCTCCAAACTGAATATATATATATGCTAGTAACAGTTATAGAAGTAAGCAATATGACATGACAGATTGTGTATTATGGTGCAATAATTACAAACCCCAGGTGTGTTGTTAGGCACAAGGCACAACAGAGTGCCATTAAATGCACCTGAGAGTTGCGATTATATCACCATAATGGCACACCCTTGAGTGTCTTATTGCACATATAAAATGGCATTTAAATAGTTGACTAAAAATGAATGAAAAGAAGAAATAATTTTAAAAAGATAAAAAGGACCTTTCATTGAAATCTGTTTCTATTTTAACTTTGGAGACAAAAAATAACTAATATTCCGGTAATGGGAGGTAGCTAAAAATGATAAAAGACAATGGAAACCATGTGTGGCTTGCATTTTTATAAAAAAGAAAAAGTGTCACCTTATTTTCATTTCAAATCAATACAGGTGTAGTATTTTAATGGAAATCTGTTCAAAACATAAAAACCTGGTAGGTTTGTGTGTGTGTGTGTGTGTGTGTGTGTGTGTGTGTGTGTGTGTATGTGTGTATGGTGGTAGTTGTAGATTTCGCCTGAAAACACCCATATATGATTTAAATGTATGTGCTTTAATGAACTTCAAGAATGCATGTAAGCAGTCTGGGCCTGCCTCTGCCCATGTAACTGTGTTTTCCTACCTTTTTTGGTCTTTGTTTATATAGTATTATTGCTGCCTTTCCTCATCCAGTTTCCCTTTTCTCTGTCTTTCACCTCATTCGACAAATGAAATGCTTACCATTGAATGTAGAGATTCAAAATTATGCGCAATTCCAAAGGAAGAATGTTCCTCTCCCAACATACTGTATATATATATCAGGGATCGACAAATTCTAAAATTACGTGCTAGTCCAGGACAAGTGGTCTACCCAAAAATGGTAGTCCTCGTGTTTTGAATGGTAGTCCATGGTTGGAAGGCTATATTTCAATGGAAACTTTTCAAAACTTATGTAGCAACAAAATACATGGTGTGGGGTTGCATTATTAATACTATGTAGATGTAGGCCATCAGAAAACCGGAAAAATAATACATTTCTATGTTTTTCTCTTAAACCACTACAGATTGAAGTCTGTCAAGTGTCAGAGCAAGGGATATATTAGATATAATAGAAAAAAGTCCAACCATGACCTCTCTCCTCCATTCTGTACTGGTTGTTTAGTTCCTTTCCTTCCCTTCCATCCCTTTTATCTCCTAAGGCAGTTTTGGCTATTTATTTTGTTTCTTGCTCAGTACTACATCCTCTCCCCTCAATGGATGGAACTCTATTTCTCCATGTCCCTACTAGTACCAGACTCTGCCTCCCAAATCATACACAGAGTTCTTTTTTTTCCCCAGTCCTGACTTTTTGATAAGTGTGGGCAGGTGTCTTGATGGACCTGACCACTCGTTGAGTGTGGCTCCCAACCTTCCCCCTTGCTCATCACCAGCCAGCGGTTCCACCCTTGGAACGCACCAGTGTTCCAGCACCGAGCAATTAGGGTGCAATTGGCAATGTCGCCAATACCTTTTTTTGTGGGCAGACCTCGGGAAGGGGGCGGCAAAACCCGCATTTGACACCCTGTTTGCCGTAAGGACCAGTCAGTCACCCGCACCCTCTCTCACCTTTCACTTTTCATTTTATTATTTTTGGTGCCTCGAACTGCAGAGCTTGAAAACGGTAAATGCTGACAGGTTGCAAAACCAAAAAAAGAGCTGTGCCATTCCGTCGGTCTTACATGAGATGGACACTGCCACCATGTCCTTTTCCCTTCTCTAATACTGACACAAGTTTGACAACTCTCCCAAGTCACCACTGTAGCCACTAGGTTCCCTTCCCTTGTGTACCTGATCATATCTAATGCTGCCAATCATGCTTTTCTGCTCTTCCCTAACACTCCGATGGCTGGTTCCTGAATCTTTGGCTTCGCAGGCTTCTCTTGCTCTCTCTCTCCCACGCTCACTCTCCGCCTCGCAGCAACATCTTGTTGCATTCGTATGCGCCTTGACACAGAACTACCTGGTGTGCTGGTCAGTCACATGACTACAGGGATACAGATGGTCGGATTTGTTAGCACCATACTGGACACATAGAGAATAACAGGCAAAAAGTGTATTTTTTGTTGTAAGCCACAGTACTTGTCCGTGGACTACCGGCTCCATGAAAAATGCTTGTCCCCGACTCTGCATTGATAGCCCGGGACGTCGGGCTATTGGATTTGTTGAACTCTGATATATATATATAACACACACACACACACACGTCTGTCAGGGAAGCAGCAGAGAGTTAAAGACAGGAGGAGGATTTTTCATTGTCAGCAAAGAAACACTAGTAATGAAAATTATTATAAGGGTAGGAATGAAAAAAATAATCTGATTGGTTGACAAAGTTCTGGGAGCCTTACATTAATGTTAGATAAATATACCTGCTGGACCTGATCACACAGTTTAGTAATTTCTGGTTTTCATGGACTTGATTTTGATAAGCCTTAAGGAATATACACCAAGTCTAATGGCACTTGAAACAGAGAATCTAGGGGTCCTTAAAGAGGGAGTCCAGCCAAAATTTCTTGCATCACTAATTCAGAATTTGGATCAGCATTTCCCCAAATAGCACTGTGCCAAAATGAGATCTCTTAAGTTACTTTGTTTAAAACTTAGAAGCAATTTTGTAACCCTAAATTTCTGAATGTGACAGTGGTGCACAGTCTCGAAATATGGCAGTGGTGCCCAGTCTCGGAATGTGGTGGTGGCGCACAGTCTTGGAATGCAGTGATGGCACACTGTCTCAGAATGTGGCAGTGGCACCCAGTCTCAGAATGTGGGGTGGTGCACAGTCTCAGAATGTGGCGGTGGTGCACAGTCTTGGAATGTGCCGGTGATGCAGAGTTTTGGAATGTGGCGGTGGCACACAATCTTGAAATGTGGCGGTGGTGTTTCGGAATGTGATGGTGGTGCACAATCTCAAAAGGTGGCAGTGGCATCTTGGAATGTGATGGTGGCATCTCGGAATGTGACAGTGGCATGCAATCTCAGAATATGGCGGTGGCACACAATCTCAGAATGTGGCAGTGGCACACAGTCTTGGAATGTGGTGGTGGCATCTCGGAATGTGGCAGTGGCATCTCAGAATGTGGTGGTGATGCACAATTTAAGAATGTGGTGGTGGTGCACAATTTCAGAATGTGACAGTGGCACACAATCTCAGAATGTGGTGGTGGCATCTCAGAATGTGGTGGTGGCATCTTGGAATGTGGCAGTGGCATCTGAGAATGTGGTGGTGGTGCACAATCTGGGAATGTGATGGTGGCACACAATCTTGGAATGTGGTGGTGGCATCTCAGAATGTGGTAGTGGCATCTCAGAGTGTGGTGGTGGTGTCTCGGAGTGTGGCAGTGGTATACAGGCTCAGAGTGAGGTGGCACACAATCTCGGATTGTGACAGTGGCATGCAGTCATGGAGTGTGGTGGTGGTGCACAGTCTCGGAGTGTGGTGGTGGTGCACAGTCTCAGAGTGTGGAGGTGATGCACAGTCTTGGAATGTGGAGGTGGTGCACAGTCTCAGAGTGTGGTGGTGGTACACAATCTCATAGTGTTGTGGTGGTGCACAGTCTCAGAATGTGGTGGTACGACTCAGAGTCCCGGAGTGTGGCGGTGCTGCATAGTCTTGGACTGTGTCAGTGATGCTCAATTTCTGAATGTGGTGGTGGTGGTGCACAGTCTCGGAATGTGACTGTGGTACACAATCTCAGAATGTGGCAGTGGAGCCCAGTCTTGGAATATGGTGGTGGCGCCCAGTCTTGGAATGTAGCAGTGGCACCCAGTCTTAGAATGTAGCAGTGGCACCCAGTCTCAGAATGTGCTGGTGACACAACTTCAGAATGTGGCAGGGATGTGCAATTTTAGAATGTGGCTGGAATGTACTGTACAACGTCTGAATGTGGTGGGGATGTGGTGCACAATTTTGAAATGTGGTAGCTACATACAATTCTGGAATGTGGCAGAGACAAGCAATTTCAGAATAAATGAATCAGATAAATTATGTTGTAACTTTTTACTGTACTTTTCTAATTATACCCATTAGATGCAGCAGTAACACAATGCATGTTCATATATTGAAATAATAATATGTGTTACCCTCTTGTCAGAAATGGATTTGCTTTGAAATAAACATTCTATGCATGAGCTTTTAGACAATTCCTCACATTTGTGAGACTTTTTATTTATCAGAAAAAAAACTACTGAGACAGTGACAATGATCACAGCAAGCAAACCAAGTCCTATGCAATTTATCAAGGCAGAGGAACTATTTTATGTTAATTTCACACAAAAGTAAGCAAAAAATATTAAACAAATTATTCAAACTACAGTAACTCACAACCCAATTATAATAATAGCAATAGTGAACTCCTGGGAGTTATGTTAATATCCAGTTAACCACCCCCTGGGGACATATGGCATTCGGGTTCGCCTTGTGCCACATTAAGCCCCAAGGGGGTGATTAACAGGACATTAACATAAGCCCCACCATCCATTATTGCTTAACTATGAACACTACCAGATGTTTCTAATTTGTTTATGTGTGTAAGGAAAGTGTGATGATCAGGAAAACAAAATGTAATTAATTTGTTTTTATTTAAGGTAGTTTTATTTTTAGGGCTTAGATGAAGGTTTTTAATAAGTAAAGGTAGCAGCCATGTTTGTGATGGAAGGTCAGTTCTGGTTGTAGGAGGACTGATTTGCTCATTGTGTGATACGGCGTCTAACAAATCTGGTCAGGTTTAAAACCAGGATGAGATACAAACTGCTAAAAGGAGCAGGGCACTCAAGGGGGAGTATAATGTAACTAGAAGCAGGCTAAATGCAACAAAATGAAAAAGAAAACTCAGCGCACAAGCTCAGGATGCTGCAAAAATAGTAAACTTTATTTAGATCAAATACACCATACTGATTTTAAACTGGCCCTGGTGCTTTGAGGCACTCTGCCTCTTTCTCAGAGGGCGTGGCTAGTAAGTTGGCATCTTTACAGATCTTTTAAACTCCAAAGTACAGTGCTGATTGACTAGACTTATAAAGTGACAGCTGTCAATTGCTTGAGCAGTGACATCACTGCATCAGCTGTGTTGCAGTCTGTCCTGCTGGTGCATCTGCTACAGTTAAAGAATCAATACTAATGAGTGAGTTGTCAGTAAAAGGATAGCCAGTCTGTGAACAGGAAGACTCTGAACAAGCTTTTTTTAGTCAAAGGCAAAGGGGAAAAGAACAACAAAGAAAAAACAAATTGCAAAAGGAAAGCAAAGTGTGGGAAGCAGGGAGGTAGGGTACTGCAGTACAAGAATCACAACCCGGAGCTTAGCCAAGGACAATCAGAATTCCAAATAATAACCATTCCAGACCAAAAACTCACTAGTGATCAAATCAATATTTTACAATGAGGACTTAGTTTTGTCCCTTCACCCAAAGTTAATGAATTCAACACCTTTGTTGAACTTTTCAAAATGTTCAGGAAACTGAACTTAAAGGCATTTTTGCCAATGTGGAGGAGAGCCTATTGATCATGTGTCTAACCAAACTTTCTCCACAGGTTCCAGCAGGGACGATTTATCATTTCTAATTAATGTATTAGAAAGGAATGCAAACATTTGTACCAACTTTGACTGGTTTTCTACACTAGGGTCAGATGAAAATTGGTATGATGTTTTTGACCTAAATAAAGTTTACTATTTTTGTAGCATCCTGAGTTTTTGCACTGAGCTTTCTTTTCCTTTTTTTTGTAGGACCAGGATGACCATACATTATGCTGTAATAATACAGTTACCTGACTGGTTTTACCCAATTAAATTTCTTAGATTTTGGACTCATTTTATAAATGTATCTCTACTGGGCATGCCTACTGAACTGTTCTGCAGGCACTAGGACGAAAAGTCGCCGTCTGTAATGCCGTGGACAATAAGTTGTGGTTTAAAGGGCGTGTGGAGCTTACACTGCCGGATTAAATATTGCTGAAAATGTTGCCAAGATGGTAAGCGGCGACATATTTTACAATTTTCAGCAACAAACTGGCAGCAACATGTTTTAACTTCAATCTGCAGCATAGTATATTTGTAATTTAAATTACTCTCAACTTATGTTGACACACCATTGAAATCAGCATTGAAATCAAAGTACATGGATGGAGATCTAATTACTTCAATTGCTACATCACGTAATTAACTAATCATTATTAAGCTCACCTGTGCAAAACAATAACGGGAGATGTAGCAACCAAGCGCACTACTGCAATGCTCTCAGAATGCACTCCAACTGAAGATCCTTCATTCAGTAGGTGCCTTTACAGGAACTGAAAAGGAGAGCTGGGGAAATAACTTAGCAAGCTCTGTTTTAGATTGCTCAGTCGATGAAATTCTAGCTTGGTAGAGAGTGCGCTTAATTTCTTTGTAAGTCAGTTGTCACTCCCGCACCAGTGGTGTGGTATCACTAAAAATGAAGAAGGGGTGACCATTTCTTTGGAGAGGGCACTTCACTCTGGCCTGCTGCAAAATATGTACCTTATCCAGATAATACAGGCATCTAAGAATGATGGCCTGGGGTTCGGGCAGAGAGAGAGAGTGGTGCACCCATTCAATAAGATAAGCTGAGCACTCAGACTGCTCCGGTATGCCAACAAGTATTAAACTGTTGTGGCTGTGGGCTTCCAAGTCGTCAACTTTCATTTTTAATTTAGTGATCCGATTCCTCAGCCACACAACTTCATGGGTCTCTCCAATTTCCACAAGCACGAGCGGTTGCAACATTTTGTCCACTACCATATATGATATGCAACATTTTAATCAACTTGTTTTTGTCCACTCGACTTTTTAACCATGATATTGTTTCCGCGATGTTTTGTCTGGGGACAAAACATCCACATTTGGTTCTGTAGTATGACATTTATATAACACTTCTTTACCTAATATGGTGTATAACAAAGAGTCATAATATTCTTTTCAACACTGCATCATTTTATCTAGCTACACAAAAGGCCCTTGGAATCTTATGATTCTGCAGTTGCAGAATTTTCTGCAGAATCTGCATCATGCTGCAGAATATATATATATATATAGTGCTGCAGAATTCATTGTTCTTGGTGAATTTTTATTCAAATATACAGTTTTTGCATTGTGCCAAGATCCTTACCCATCTTATTTATCCTGAAGACCCTCATTTATGCTTGGCATGTGATGTTATCAGTGACATAACATCATATTTTAGGCAATGGTGGGACAGCATTCTACCACAGAAATGAATATATCATGCCACAGAAATCATCGTAGAAGCCTAGAATCCCTGCCATGGTAATTAGAAAATGCTGCAGAGCACTAGGGACCCCGACTACACATCTTTACCTAATACAGTACACAAAAAAGAGTCATTCTTTTATCTAACTCCTTTTTTCAGAACTATTCAATACTTCATTTAACATATGCACTTCCATCATGTATATTTATGACAGTATAGCGGTAGTAATTTTCAAACTAAAAGCGATCAAGACATCAGTGTATGGTATAAAAAGCTATATGCATTTTGTAAGAAACTGCTGTTTCAGGTTGTTTCAATATTTGTGGCCATAGCCATCATCTCCGGCTCCGACAGGGTAGGAAAGTTAGTTTCATCATCTGTTTAAGAGTCTTTTTCATATTGGTAATGGATGACGGCACTTATGGATTTGATACTGTTTCACCACGTAAGCATACAGAGATGCAAAGAATAATCTCATTTACAGATGTGACGTGGGGTGGGGAGACTAGATGGAGAAAAAACAAGAACGCAGTATGTACATACAATAACTGAGTACAATTTACAATATAATTTATAAGGTGTACACAATCATATGACAAAGACAATCAAAGGCAGTTGGATACACTGTGAAGCACAGCTCAGTGTCGGGTGCAGCACAGTAAGAGACAATGACATTTTTGAAGTAATGCCTGGCTGTGGCAATGCTGGTGGGTGGGCTGTTTCTCAAGGTCGGGTTGTGCCAGACCTGGGGGAGTTTGTGACTGAACGTCAGTTAGGTAGTAGAATAATATTTACACCTGGGAACAATGAATCTATTTCCCATGTGGGAGAGAATGTGGTAGCTGGAGGGGGCAGTAGGAGTGAGCAGGGTAGAGAGGTAGTTGGGGAGTGTATTTGACTGGAACTTTATACCACAAAGAGTCAAGTGCCGCACACACCTTTATTCCAGTGAAGTCCAATGTAAATAGTCATATAGTTTGCCGGGATGGGTTCAGATGGGTCAGTGGAGACTGAACCTGCAGAGTGCATTTAGTAAGAAATCAAGTCTGGATAATTGGTCATGGGGGCAACGTCATAGACCACATCATCAAAGTCAACTACAGGAAGGATCATACATTCTACCAAGCAGTTTGTCATACCTTAGGAGAAATAGTCACCTACTCTGTAGAGGGACCAGGACTTCCAATATGACTTTGATGGCAGTGCCTGGATGTGAAAAGAAAAATCCAGGGACTGATTGAGCAGACTGCTAAGGTACTTGTTTTCTGACACAGATTTCTGGGGGTTACCGTCCACTTACTTGGTTGGCGTCAAAGAAGACATGCTGCTGACTTAAAATTAATCCTCAATTTGACAGGAGTCAGAAGCTGAAAGTCTGCTCTCATTTGTAAAAGTTCCTGCCGAAAGTGGAGGCAGCACTGCTGGGTTACATAAACAAAATCAGGATATACCGAAAATCTGTGGGATTTGTAAATGAGGGTGCCCTTCAGATTAGACAGTCAGAAAATTAAATACTGATCCAACACATATGCAAATGAAATTAGTACAGCTGGTTTACCATCCAGGTTCTGAGATGAAGTTACTGTGGTGACATCATCAATCGCGACAGTATTTTTAGAATTTGTACAGTTTTTTTTATGACTCTGAAGGCTTTTGTTACAAATTGTAAATTAGATCCAATAATTCATACACTGTGACAAAAAATGTGCTTTCTCAGTTTTCGAAGGGTCTGAAAGTGATCTTCCACACCACTGGGTAATCCAGCTAACTGGATATTTTTGTATCTGGCTTGATTATCCAAATGATTAATTTTTCCACTCATTGGGTAATTGTCCTAGTTTAAATTTGCATTAGTGGCTTCTACTCCCATGCTTTGATTGGATGAAGGGCAACTGCACTTGTATTTTTCTTAACTTTTACCTATTATTTCAATCTTATCATGATTAACTTTTGCACCCCATTGCAAGAAGATGACTTTATTGCTCAGTGCATGAATTGAAGTTCTCAGTCCATTTAAGAATTTTCTAATGACTCCCATTGTATTGTCAAAGTTTGTCTCTTGCTACTGTCAGAATGTTTTTCATGGAAATGGGGTAGAAACAAGTAACTGATCTGGTGAGGTAAGGTTTCAAGATGAGGCCATTTTAATATTATCATAAATATTTAGTTCCAGTTCAGTGACTGTTCTGATGAGTATGTTTTCAGGATTGTTTTCAGATATACCATGAGTTGCAGATGTACTAACAAGTGTATTTAAAACTGAAGCAGCCAAAGGTAAGGGAAGCTTCACAGAATTCAGGTGCTTTATGCTGTATCTTTTAGTCCACTGCAAGGTGGCTACAGGAGCAGGGGAGCTGGAGAAGAAGACACAAGGGCCACTCCAACTCATTCCCCACCCTCAAGCCTGCAGCAGGTCTGAAATATTTTTCTAATGGTTTTATCCTTAATAAAGTATATTTCTTGGACGATGTGGAGAAGAATACACTTCTCTTCTTGGACATGTAGATTAAATAATGAGTTTTGAAAAAGACGAGGGTCACAGTTCAAAAATGGATCAGATGGATTCAGCAACTGAAAGTGAGCAGAAGCAGGAAGCAGCTGCCCTGTCAGCCATCTTTGATCCCTCTCCATTATTAATGACAGTGCTAAATCTGCGTCTCTGCCATAGTACAGATAATTAATTTTGTTGGATAACAGAGACCAATGGGGTCATAGTCTCGGGCATTCCCAACAATGATGGATGTAGATCCCTAGGCCTTGCAAACACCCACCACAAATGAGGGAGATACTTTTATGGAATTTATTAACTACTGCTGTGGGGCATATACAGTCTGTTGATGAATTTGTATTATATTTCTTTAAATGTGTTACATATTAAGAGCCCCATGTGGTTTTAACATACAGTTGCCTACCCCTCATTAATGTTTGGTACATGCAGATCCCTTTCCCACCGAAGTGTCACTGTACCCAAGTAATCCACTCCCTTACTCCTCACTGCTATATATGCTCTGGCCATCAGACCCTTTAAGATGCACTCTTGCCTGGAGAATCAAGGACCGTGTCATATATGAGAGATTCTTCAGGGATTAGCCATTTGCCCTTGGTGGCATATTTTCTAACCAAAAATATTTAAACAATTACTGTTTTTTGTCAAACCCCATCTTCTACTAGGTCCTTAAAGGAACATAGCCAGTGTTGTAAGAAAGGTTGCCCCATGCTACAGATTCCACTCTCCCTGCAAGCTGTGAACTCTGTGCCCTCATTCCCCAGGAGGAATTCTGGACTGGCATAAGGGTCATCATTATAGTATTTTCTCCCTGCCCCCAGCACCCCCTCCAGATAAGGTCGCAGTCTTGCAACGTGCTGTGTTAGGGCATTTTTCACCGGTGGCCCCTTATAGGCGTGAAACTGTACCACTACCAGATATGACGCTAAGGGAAGGCCAATAAGATCCTTTTTGAGAGTTACCCAACTCACACCATCTCTGCCTTTCACCATTTCTCAAATATATCTCATCTGGGCAGCTACATAGGAGAGTTTAAAATCCAGGCATTTTGGCCCCCTCTTCCTATGTGTCTTTTCCATCTAAGCAAGCTTTCTTCAGGGTGTTTGCCATGCCAATTGAACTCTGCACATTTTGCATCCACTGTTTGTAAATCTGTATGAGCTAGCACCAGTGGGAGCATCTAGAGGGGATACAGAATCCTTGGTAGGATATTTATTTTATTAAATTTATCGGGCAAAGTCAGGAGATAGGCAATCATTTCCATTTTGTTAGTTCTAAGTAGACCTGAGCCAGGGTCTTCTTACAATTATCCACACAGAAAGACTGTATCAAGGGGCCTACCTTTTTTAAAACTTTTTTTATTGCATTGCAGAAATATACCATTACATGGTACCATACATATGAAGATAAAGGGGCTTACTTTTTTAAAACTTACTTTACTGCATTGCAGAAATATATCATTGCATGGTACTATACATGTGAAGACAAAACATTAATAGGTCTGCGCAATATAAACATGTTTACAGTAAGAGTATGCATACACAGTTTATCCATTTTTTGTTAAAAGAAAATTGAACTGCAACAGTAAAAACCCGAGTTAAAACAACTGGAGGTAAAACAGCTGGAGTGGCTGCCCCAGAAAACTAACTTTATGCCCAGATATGTGATTTGTTTCTTTTATGTCTTATAGGGGACCATTTCCAGTCCCCCTACCCCAAGGGGTACCTACTGGCATAAGATCTGATTTGGTAAGATTACTCTTATACCCTGAAAATCTGGAGGATTAGGTCACTGAGTTATTATTGACACTGAAACTTTCAGACTGGAATGCGAAAGCAAGATTTCGGCATATAACAAACTCTTATTGGAATTTCCCCTTCCATCATATATCCTATCAGTTCAGTTCAGTTTATTAATACAAGCATGTACAAAAAAACAAAAAAAATTTTTCTTACACACAAAAATGTTAAATCCAGTCAATTCACAACATAGTCATTACACATATACAAATTTACATAGACTTCACATATATGTATGTATCTTTATCTTTAGGATTTTATATTGTCTTTTCTTGTATGGTTTAAAAACAGATAATCAACATCTTAGTTAGTTTTCCACTTATGCTAACCTTATATGTAAAATTTGCTACTGCAAAAATGCCCACTCTTGTGTCCGTTGTTAATATCATTTCCACTCTTTTATCATTGTCTAATATTCCAGAGATATTGAAAATTGGCATTAATACTTTATCTCTAACTGCCTTTAATTGTGGGCATTATAAAATCAAGTGTTTTGATGTTAACTTTACCATATCTGAACATCCACATGACCTGCTCTGTCCCCTAAAATCACTTCTGAAGTATCTATTAGTTAGAATTCCCATTCTCAGTTTAGTCAAAGCTCTTCTGTGCTTTATATTTCCACATGTAATGAAGTATTTCGCCAACCCAAAACTGTGTTTTACTTTCTTGAGCGTAGTATATTCTCAAGCATCTTTTATACTTCCAATATCATGTTGCATTGCTACATCAGTAGCTCGTTGACAAGCTACATTATGTCTACAATTCTCCCTAGATCTAAGGACTCTTTATATATATAATTATGAATAAATATATCCTGTCAATGTGGGTCATGCCCTCACATACATACTTTAATGTTTAAGTCAGCCTCCTTGCACCAGTGGGCAAATGTTTGCCTAGTGCATGGTGCTGTTCTGTTGTGACAAGTTGTTAGAGGTTATAAAAAGATTACTTGAGCTGTTAATCCAAATGTTCCTGAGGCAGATAGGGCTCCTCTGTACTTTATACATTTAGAGTCTTGGCTGGTTACCTGTACTTGCCTCCTTGTAGCTAAGAAATAGTGATATATTTCGCCTGAGAAGCAGACTGCTGAAAGAGACTTTGTAAAACATGAAGTCCAGGCACAATCTAGTTTATATTTGGTGTATATTCGGAATTTCTGCCAATTTTATTTTTTATCACTGGGTCCAATTGTATGAAAAAGAATCATTGCCACCTACAGTTACATACATACCAGTATTTGGACTGTAGAGATGTTTTTAAGGGGGGGGGGAAGGTGTCTCCCCTGGAAAAAAAATTGGAAATGTAAACCACATAATATGTAATTTCCTGCATTGTAAAGGTAAAAAAAAAGTTTCTTTTTCCAAACAGTTTTTGTTGTTGAAACTTTCATCTTTTTTTCAAATTAGCCTTCCTATATTTGTGGTCTGTGAGTCTTTTTTTTTCTATTATGTTTTTTAGCCCATTTTTCCCACATTTTTTCCCATCCCCTGTCCTGGCTGCCCACATGCGTGTGGAGGCATGCACATGCCATGTTATCAGAATGCCCTCCCACTACTGTTGCCACCCACCTGCCTGCACTGCCCTTCGATCTCCATCTGGGGGCAGTGGAACTACAGTGGGTGACAAGGCATCACCCCAGGAGAGGAGGGCTGCCTTTGTGCTGCTCAATCCTGCTTCCCCCAGTACCAGCTCTCAGACAACCCTGGGCTCATTCTTGAACCCGGATCTCCAGCGTGATGTGAGGTAAGGTGTCCAGCACCTCAGCACCATGGGCCAGTGGCTCTGAATCCTTTTGTGCCTGATTGCATAGGTACAGTGAGTGCTTTAGTCATGACTCCTGGGAAGGGATGGAGGTAAGAACAGTCCAAACTGTAGCATAAAGGGGGCATCAGACACTTTTGGGGCAGCAGTCAACTTCTTTTTTTTATCCTGCTATCAAATCATATTATATTGGGGCTAGAATAGCAGCTTACTAAGGCCCTGACCACACTGCACCTGAAAAATCCCTCTGTAACGTTATAGAGGGCCCAAACCATTACCATAATGGTTTCCATTTATACTGGTAACATTGCAGAAGGCATTTTCAAAACAGTTACAGAAACCTGTTGTGAGGTGGTTTCAACAATGATTTTGGTAATGCTTTAATTTCTGTAACATTACAGTGGCAGTGGAAACACACTGCTGCTTAGCCTCCAGCCTTCCAGTATACCTTCATGCATTGCGTCGTCTAAACTAAATTTCTACCAGGGTCATGCAGCCATCTACAGAGAGGAGATTGATGGTTTAAGTGATTTGCTAGCTGTTGTTGCTTTACATGTTCTACCTCAGCAGGTAGTTTTTTAGAAGAAATATAGGAGGCATTTTTAGAGATGGCAAAGATTGTATTTTTATTTGGAGGGAGAGGGGGATCAGCTGGCATGTTTAGAGGTGTACAATTAGTATTTGTGAAGAAGTACAGCTAGAAACTGTTTTTTGAATGGCCACAGCTGGCATTGTTTTTAACTCATGGAGGAGGTGGCATTGTATGTGAGTAATGGGGAAGTATGCATGCACTGACAAGTAATTATCAGGGAGTCTTTTTGAAATGCCAAAGCATCATCCCCTTATGCATACACTTATTTTATTTATTATTTTATTTATTTTAGCTTTTGTTGACCGGGTAAGTGCAGTAAACAAATTCTGCCTATTTTCAGGCATGACCAGGGGGAGGGGGTTCCAGACGAATGTCAACTGACCTTGAACCAGATTAAGCTGTTGGTGGTATTTTTAGTGAATGGGAGGAAATTTGGCCAGGGCACTGGGAAAATTTCCCTACTCACTGGTAGGGGGAGACTCTGTCCTCTTGGCTTGCTGCCAAGATGGCCGACCAGGTGTGTGCAGGTGAGGAGGTGGATGGTATGGAGTTGGGAGAAATGGACGTTCTGCAAGAATCTGCTGTATCTGTGGATATACAAATACAAGAAACTTTGGAAGTTATTCCTCTAAATGAACAGAATTTGCCTGAATTACCCTCTGAAAGTTATTCAGACCTTAGCAAAGGTGAGGAGGTACAAAAAGACAATGAATTACTGAATGTGCATCCTGAAGCTTCAAATATAAAAATTCAACTCGAAAAGGAAGACTGCTGCTATCGTTTAAAGAAAATGCAGTTGGAGAAATGATTGCGCGAGCTACACAAGTGAGTTGGGCCTGTCAAATCTACACAGCTGGGTGGTGATGATGCAACAACTCCAAAGGCAGTGACAGACAGCTGGGCATCGGCCGTAGAATAAGCCAAAAGAGAAACCCAAATAAATGAAGTGCCAGTAATCATGTTTGGAATGGCTCAAACAGGAGAATATGATCCTGGCCTGAGACGCACTGGAAATGATGAAACTACAGTAAATCAACCCTGGACAGTTGACATCGCACTTGAAGCAGCAGGATGGGAGTGGAATCCCAAAACAGGTCAGTGGATCTCAAGTGATACACTGATACAGATTCCTAAATGTCCACAAAATGCTGTAAGTAAGCACAACTTTCAAAGCTCAAGCATCTTACATTTAGAGGTACCTCCTGAGCTCAATCTCATGCAAAACCCTAAATTACAATTTCTTGATAAACAGTTAAAGTCAGGGACCTGGCTACCTGAAAGATCTCCTTCGTCCCTACTGTCCCTCCCGTTCTCTCCGATCCACTGACGAGGGCTTGCTAGAGATTCCCAGGGTTCATTTGAAGACCTCTGGGGCCAGATCTTTTAGCTTTATGGCCCCGACCCTATGGAATTCTCTACCTCGTCAGGTACGAGATTCCCCGACTGTCCAAACTTTTAAGGGGGCACTAAAAACATATATTTTTAAACATGCGTATAATGATTTTTAAATGTTATTAGGTTTGGATTAATTTTATTGTTTTAGTAATATTCTGTTTATTATGTGATGTACAGGTGCCTTGGTTCTGGAAAGGCGCCTTTTACAAATAAAGTTTTGATTGATTGATTGATTGATTGAAGTCAACAGGCTCAGTTGCGACTTAGCAGCCTGGGGGAAGCCCAGAGGCAAGCAGTGAGACACCACAACAGCCTTTAAATCTAATTAAAAAAGAATCTCCAAAAACATACTCTTCATTTTTTAAAACTCCGATCCTCCACACCAAGTGACACAATGCTGTAAAGGTGGTCATGTACAGGGGGTTTGTCTGAGCCACCCAACAGGTTGTTTGTGGCAAGAAATCTTTTGAAAGACGCTATGAAATTCTTCTCTAATGAAATATACACCTTAATACATATCTCTGGAGAAACCACCTTTGACATTCGTTTTAAAGCTCTTGGCGGATTAGAGAGATTTTGGATCAAGTATAACCATTTAAAAAACTCTGCACCGTGGTCATCCTTTTTGGCTGTTCCTTTAACTAGGCCTGCACAGAAAACTGTTACTGTTTTATTTCGCAATGAAGGTGTGAGTGTGTATGACCTTAAATACTGGTTGAAACAACAATGCACCATAGTTGAAGATCCTGAAGCCATCATGGACTTAGAAAATATCTGGACTGGGCACTGGAAAGTTAAAGTAATGCTTAAAACTACTGAAACAGGTGTAGTGCACCTCCCAAATTATTTTTTTCAGGGGAAGGATAGAGGCATTTTATTTTATCCTGGCCAACCCAAGATGTGCTATAAGTGTGGTTCAGTTGCACATCTTAGTAGCATATGTGATCAACAATGATGTACAGTGTGTGGGGAACTAGGCCATATAGGCTCACAATGTTTGAATGAATGTAGCTGTAGTCTCTGTGAACAGCAAGGGCACACTTTTCAAAATGGCATGTGGGCTGCCCATAACACCCAAGATCAGGCGAATGGGGAAGAGCAGCGATTATTGATAACCCTAACACAGAAAAAAAGATTGGGAAATCAAAGACTACAGGAGAACCCTATGCTACAAGATTTGGAAAGCCATCCTGATCTCCGACCCACAGTGGCACCTCCAGTGACCCAAATAGTAGTGCAAGATTCAGATTCCCAGGGAGTAGCTAACACTAGCTCTGGAAATCTAACTACTAAGCAGGCCCCTGCAGTTGAAAGTGTAATAAAAACCCCTGTACAGAAAGCAACTACATCAGTGACAGTAGATATCAACACTGCTATTATGCCCCCCCCCCGAGCCCAGCAATAGAAGAGATGAGGAGGTCTACAAGACAGACAGTTAAGGCAGCTCCCCCACAGAAACCACCAGAGATAACAATCTCAAATAGATCTGATATCTTACACTCTGAGAATTCTGATGGGGAATTTGATGATTTATCACTAGCCTCCTCTGTCCCAGAGGGGACAACAGATACAGAAAGGCAAGATGGGCCTAAAGGCCAACAAAAAAGAAAAGCTAAAATGAAAATGAAGCACAAGGAGCAGAGAAAAGGGAAATACAAATAGGCACTGCACATATATATAATTATTAATCATGCCTGAGCCTTTCTTTGCATACATATTGAATGTTAATAGCATTCAGAGACCAGGGAAAAGGAAAGCTGTATTTTCTATCCTTACCCATCTACATTTTGGGATATTTTTTCACAGGACGTACGTTTACACTCTCTGAAAGATATTCAGGGAACTGCAAAAGCATGGTTTAGTGGGCCTTCATTTTGGTCCATGGGGCAAGAATCTTGCTCAGGGTTAGGGATTTTGTTTAGGCTACCAGAATTAAAGGTATTAAAAATGTTTGATGTGTTTTCAGGGAGAATTTTGATTTTAGATGTGACCATACAAAATATTAATTACAGATTGATAAATCACTATGTGCCACAAATGAAAGCAGCCAGATGTGACCTGCTAAATATTATTCAACCATATTTGTATACAGCACAACATGTTATTCTTGTTGGGGACTTTAACTGGCCATTAAAGACCAAAACGGCCAAACAATATTACGATTCAAATTTGTTAGCACAAATGATACATAAAGCACAGTTAAAATATGCTTTTTTCTTTCACACAAAACAAGATACACCTACTTTTCAAAAAGGCTATCTAGTTTCTAGGATTGATTATATCTTTATTTCTAATGGGATACACACACTGTCAGTGGAAATAATTCCAGCAGAATTTTCAGATCACAGTATAGTCTCTATTAAAATTGGGGTGCCTACTGCTTTAAAAAAAGGTCAGGGCTTCTGGAAATTCGATATATCATTACTAGCTGATATGTATCTTTTTAACATAATTAAAGAATTCCTTGGTGCTAGGAAATCAGTTTATATTTTATTTGAGAACCCAGTTAGCTGGTGGGAAGACACAAAAAGTGATATGATAAACTTATGTAAAAGAATCAGCAAATGTCAAAGTAGGAAACTGTATTTTTGTTAGTTACAAAACAGGAAACTTTTACAACACTTAATGTCGACATCCTGTGAGACAGGGCAAAATCTTACAGAGCAAATTAATACAGTAAAAGCCCACATGATGAATTTTCATGATTCAAGAATTAAAATTCTCTATCATCAACGGCTATATGGAATAAAAGGCAAAACAGATATCATCTGCTCATTTGAATCTTGCATTAAAAAAGTTCAGACTAAAGATATGTCCTCATTAAAAGATGAGGTAGGAAACATTTTTGTGAATAAGAAAGATACTTTAAAAATTGTGCCTGATTATACTCAACAGATGTATGCGCCTCTAGAATGTGAGAGTAATGGTTTTCAGGATTTTTTTGATAACCTACAAATCGCCAAACCTGAACAATCAGAAATAGAAGCCCTAATACAGCCCATAAAAGAACATGAGGTCAAAGAAGCATTGTCTACTTTAACAAAGGGGAAAACACTCAGGCCTGATGGCCTACAAAATGAAGTTTTTAAAACCATGGGCATTATACTATTATCAGAAATGACTGCTGTGTTTAATAATATCCTGAATACAAAACAAATGCCACTGTACGTGAACATGGGAGTTTTAACATACAGTACATACACAAAAAGGGTGACAAATCTGACCTAAGAAACTGGAAGCCAATCAGTTCATTGAATTCAGATTTTAATCTTCTTACTAAAACTCTGGCAAAAAGCTTATTGTCCATAGCAGGTACCGTCATTTCCCCAGCACAAACATATGCAATTCCTGGCAGACAAGTCCAGAGTCATATCCTCTTAATAAGGGAGCTGGTAGAACTAGGAAAAATAAGTGAAGTGGATGGTTTTCTGATCTCGTTAGATCACGAAAAAGCTTTTGACAGGGTCAGTCACACTTTCTTATGGGAAATACTGAAAATATACCATGTTCCAGAAGCTCTAATTGGTTGGTTAAAATGTATCTGGGTGACTCCATACTGGGTTACCAATGGTGTCCCAAAATGTACATGCCATCTATAAACTATATAAAACCTGTGCCCAGTGAATGACTCTGTTGTAGGAAAATATGCTATGTGGAGAGATAAGTTACATAATATGAATGCTGCCAGTTGTTAATTTCCTCAAGAAAGAAACATGATTTGTGATAAAAGATGTAATTTGTGCCTAATTTGTCATATTGTGCACACACTGTAAACAGCATTCATTACTTTAATAAAAGAAATGCTGTTTACCACAATAAGCTGCTTTGACTTATTGTCCTGTGTCCAGACGTTGTTTTCAGACCATTTAGTTAATGTTAAAGGTGCCTGAATTGCGCTTACACAGCAGAGTAAATGTGGTAGCTAAAGTAGCCACTTGTGTCTCCAGTGGTTATGTTCATCATTTGCCCCCAAAATGTACTTATATTAATAAATCCTCCAGAAATTGCCTTCTGTTTTGATCAGGGAGCTTCTGCAAAAGACACAACACTAAGTTTCACTGGAGAATACTGTACTGCAGGAGTGCTGCATCTGACCTTTGTCCCCATGGTCTCCTGGTGTCCAGAAGTCCTGGATGTTTGTTCACTCCCACCCGGTGCCTTTCCCCACCCCCAATACTGATGTTAGTGCACTTATGTGCACCAAGAGTGGGGAAGGCTCTCATAGTGCTTAAAAGCACAATAATTTGCATCAAATTCCCAATCCTGCTCTTGCTAGCTCGCAGAACAATCTCATTGTCCAGCCAGCAGCATGTCAGTTACGTGAGCAATCACATGGAGCCCAGGTATGCCATTGTTACTTTCAGGTCTAAAAATACAGCTGCAGAACAGCTCGTACAAATGGGATGTTGCTTACAGTACAGTGTACATCTGTACACATTTTTGGGGGGCTTATTCTAGCAAATAGTATAGCAATTTGATAATTTTAATGAGCATTAGAGCCCCAATGCAGTGTTTAGGGACTGCAAATAACTTGTAGTCGCCGTGTGTTCACCTCCAAATGGGGCTCATTCTCATATTGCTGTGTGTATCAGGCTGTAAGGTTGGCGGAACAAAATGTTTCTGTGCACTTACTGTGCAGAACAAATGTGAACATTTTAATATATATTTTTTCTTGTGAAATGAGGCTTGGAGGTATTGTGTTATTGGAGAGGGACACAATTTAAGTAAAGGAGACCCCCAACATTACGTGTCTCTGGCTCCTTTCTTTTTTACAAACTTCCAGTGCGCAGTTATATAGTGCAAATGCAGTCTAGCATTATACAGCAGTTTTAATCAGTGGCACATTTCTTTTGGGCAAGTTAAGTTGTTTTTTTTTGAGGGGGATTTGGTGGTACAGTTTTAATTAGCCCCAAAGGCCAAGCACCCACATATGTGTGTGTGTGTGTGTTTGTCTGTTTTTGAAGTGCAACCTTAACAAAAAATCATTGTGTTCACAGAAGTGATTTTGTTCTTGGTAAATTATTTTTTCCACATTTATTTCTAAGGATGTGTGATTTGGCTGAAGTTTGGACCTCTTTGTTCTTGCATCAATCGTGCAGTTGTAGTCACTATTTGAAGTGGTTTTCTAACAAAAATGATACAGTAATTGTATTGCATGAGAAATGTAATCTACAGATGCGTTCTGTGTTATTACTAAATGTGTTTTAGGCAAATATGTTGCTTTTTGTCAGTATCTTTGGTCTTGGTTACTTTCAGCGCCATGTGCTTGGGGTCCCCATTATGTTAGCCACCCATACGAGTGTATTTTATTAAAATAAAGAACCCTTCATGTAAACTGTGCTATTGGGATGGTGTATTTCAGCTTTTTGTTTATTTGGGGCTTGATTCAGCAATTATATGTGTTTCATTTTTTTCAGAGTTTGCATTTTGGAATGCTTTTTGTGGTCTTGGTTACTTTAGGCACCATGTGCTTGGGTTCCCCATTACGTTAGCCACCCTTAAACTGTATTTTATTAACAAAAAGAACCCTTCAAGTAAACTGTGCTGGTGGGATGGTAAATTTCAGCTTTCTGTTTATTTGGGGCTTGATTCAGCAATTATATGCATTTTATTTTTTTTAGAGTTTACATATTGGCCATACTTTTGTGGTCTTTGTTACTTTAGGCATCATATGCTGGCAGCAGGCCATGAATTCCCAGAGCACCCCTACCTCATGCAATATTTTGGTAATGTGTTGATTGCCATGGTATTTTGTCATCTTTCTGCTCACAGGGAGTGTTGTTTAATGCTGTTTCACAACCCCACCCTTCTTCTGTGACCCATTATGATTTTCCTGTGGTATTCATACCAAGTCTTGCATATATACAAAGTAGGTTGGGCTTGTGAGTAGTTTGGTGCCATTCAATCTTGAATTGGCACAATATTCCCTGAGCATGGAGGGCCTGGTTTACTATAAATGGTTTATGCTTTATGTGTGAAATAGCATGAAATCCCTTCTTAAGGTGTGACAAGATGCCGAAATGTGCATGCAACCACACACATTTGCCCCTCATTACCCACGGTGTGGGGTTGGGGGAGTACTTGGATTGCAAAATGTATGGAACAGTGGTTAGCATGGTAGCTGATGAGCTACTGCCCCACAGTACTTTAGAAATATGACCTCGCTGACTGTGACATCACTGCTACTTAGGAACAGCAGGTAAATGACTGCCAGGGAAGTTGCCTGTGAAGTCACTGAGATCATAATGTTGATGATGTATTGTGGGGCAGTAGAGTTGTCAACTGCTAGTTTAACATCTGTTAAATACATCCAGCACACTATTATCATATCATGACTTTCTGATGAGAAAAGAAATATACTTCAGAGAATAGAAAGCTACTGTGGACTACTTGTTCAAATTTGTGTTTTCCTGTCTGCCTGTTTTGGCTCCAATAGCTCTTCACCTTTGTGTCTTCAAGTGGAAAACCCTTACTACATTCTTGCATGCGCATCTTGTAATGGTTTTTAAGAAACATGCAGTCTCCTCCTTATCTGTGTGTTTGCCAAGTAGGAATTCATTGCCACTTTCTTGCATGCATGTCTTATAGTGGTTCTTAACAAAATGCTGTGTTCTCGCCGCCTCCTTAACTGTGTTAAGTAGAAAAGCATTGCCACTTTCCTGCATATGCGTCTTGTAACAGTTCTTAACAAAATGTAGTATAGTCTCCTCCTTAATTGTGTGTTGCCATTGCTAATGCAGAAGTCTTGTATACATACTGAAAAAACTATCTAATTAAAGAGCCAGCCAGTGTTGGGTGTAGCCATTCCATTCACACTTTCTTCTGTTTTAGCAGCAATGACATTAAACAAAACATGTTAGGTAATATCAAAACGATACCAGGGACCCGCCAAGTACAAAGTGTACAGTCAGTGAAAGCAGGAGTGGTAGTAGTCAGAGACTTAACATGCTTCTGTAGACAATGCCAATGAGAGCTACCATGTGACAACAGAAGGTATGTAGGACAGTGAACAGTCAAGCATTTAACAACAGCTTATTTGCCCACTTCACAAAAGACCCCTGTTTGCCTGCTGCACATGGAACAGCCACATGAGCTGACACCAGAATCTTCTTAAACCAGTGGTCACTCAGATGAAACTACTTTCAGCATTCCTATATCAGTGGCCATTTGTACTAATCAGAATGACATTGCCTCAAATGATGTAGCCCCCACAACAAGCACCCAAACTGATCTTCCCGAGGATCCATGTGTTCTGCTACCTGACACTACCACACACAGTGTGCAGCCAGCAAAAACAAGAATCACTCCCTGAGGCTCAATTGAAGTCAACAAACTGTATGCTGTTTATTAATCAAATGCATTCTACATTGGTGAGATCACAGCAGTACATAAGCACCTGTACACCTTCAAATTCCTGCACCAGCATAGCGATTCAACATTTACATGGCAAAAACTTTATGACTATGAGAATATAAAATGTACCCCGGATATTTTATAAGCTACTACAGCTACAGGGAGATAGAAACTTTAAAATTGGCACTGAAGTATGGAAGAAATATGGGAAAGTATTCCAGATTGAGGCAGAAATGGGATTAGGCATGTACTGGAGCTTGTCACAAGAGTTGAAAGACATGTGTGCTGATCAGAACAATTAACAATCTTTTACAAATTAAATGAAATATACTTAGCTAAAATGCTTTGAAATAATTTTCATTTGCTTGCAGGACAAGAATAGTTTGTTTTCCAGCCATACACAATGGACTTAAATGCACTAGAGGGCATTTCTATTGTTTGATGTTGGATGGTTTGTATTGTAATGGATAGTGTTAGTATTATGTAATGAATGGTAGCTTTAGTAAAATATTTTCCCCTCAAAAAGGTCTTTGGTGTCCATGTTACGTGTGCAGCCTTAAAGATGCATTAACTCATGCCCGTATAAGAGAGTTATCAAATACCACATCCCATATTTTCTGGTAGAGTACACAAGTTAAGCCTAATAACAAATCTTTCCTAATATGAGTTATAAAAACACACATGCATGTCACAATTCTTTGGTGCCCCTTGTTACGTGTGCAACTTTCACAAACCATTTTCTCATATACCAATCAGGAAGTTATCTCCCAGTATATTCACTTAATAAGTGGTGGGGAGCAGCATCATAAAACACATAACAAAATTCATCTACTTTGGGTTTTAAAAACTGACACTCATGTCACACTTTGGTAACACCTTTTCATGGAGTTGCCCATCTGCCATACTGCAACAGTTGTCCCTGTTGTACATGGATAGAAAGGCCCAATGATTAGGTTACAAAGAGGCGTGAGGCAGGGCTGTCCCTTAAGCCTGATTTTGTATAATTTTTCATAGATCCTTTATTAAGAAAGATGAACAATAATGATAGGATTGAACCAATTAAAATAAAAGGTCAAACCTTCCCATTTAAGGCTATTGCACATGCAGACGATATGAACATAATAGTACGTACCCCATTCTCTATTACAGAATTACTCACAACCTGCAAGAACTTTGGGAAATTGCCTGAAGCATCTTTAAATATACATAAATGTAGAGGTCAGAGGCTAAACTATTTATTAAACTATAAGGGTACAGTGGAAGACATTCTAATACAGCCAGACTTTTTAACTATTTTAGGTGTGGAATTTGGGCCTGGGGAATTAGATATTGTAAACTGGAGAACAAAATTAGTAATTGGTAAAGTAAAGGTTGCACTAGGTGAGTAGACGGAAATCTGGTAAGAAAAATATATATATTTCATAAGAGCATATCTCATTCTGGTCTTTCTGTACATCAGTTACACTTCCCTCCACCAAAAATCTTTGAAACTGTACTTCTCAGTATTTTCTTTCAGGTATGCTGAAGCAGCTGCTTGAACCCCCTGAAGAGAAACATATTATATCTCCCTTTCAAACAAGGTGGGTTTAATATGCCAAACCCGATTTTGTTCTTTAATAGCTTTTTAATTTTTTATAATATTAAACCACTCCTTGTGCATCAAAATATGGGATGGGAATTTCTATTGAAAGAGAAATGTGCAAACTGGATATATCAGTGGCAGACTCAAGCCCTCAAAACTTTTAAAAGATCTGTTATTATACCAGAGTACATTAGATGTACTTTGGGTTAAAACAATGGGACTTGACTGTGCAACAAATATTCACATTACCTGGAAACAGTTATATTATTTTTTGCTGTCATCTCTGTGTGAAGAAGAAGCAGTGTTTGTAAACTGCCCTGTAGAATACAGAAAATCACTTCGGGTGATGTTAAATCACAAAAGAATACCGGATAAAATGTGGGCTGTACACTGGTTAACATGCCACGAGAAAATCAGTGTTAGAGTAAATCAAAAACATATATAGGATAGTGTATGGGAGCCCATACATAACCATGTAATTCTCATACTGAGTGGTTTCCATGATGACGAGGATCTTGAGAGCGAAGCTCAAAAGGTCCCATCGATCATGGAAACCATGAGGTACAGAGAATTACATGGTTGTGTATGGGGGCTCCCATACACTGTTCTTTATAGTGTATTGTGCCCAAAAGTAAAAAAAAAAATGCTTACATTTTAAATTATTTGCTGACGGGGTCCTGTACTTCTGCTTACCAGCCAGTGCACACCCACCAGGAGTCAACTGCTCCCTTTTCCTAGCAACAGCACTGTTGGGGGCGGTTGCATCATGACGTGCCTATTTGCGCAGAACAAAAGTTGTTCTGCATTAGTAGGCACGTCACTAGTGCAGCAGAACAACTTTACCGTGTGTATGGATTTTCATACACAACAAAGTTTTACTATACACTATAAACCGGTACAAGAGAGGATTTGCAGCAGGTTAACTTGTTTACAACAAGAGAAAACTATTCATCATTTGTTTTTTACCTGTTTATTTATATTAGGATTTTAGGATTTTCTGGCACTAAAATGGGGTGAGAATATTTTAGTACACTCACATATGAAAATCTGATGTATGGAATGTTAACGCAAGGTTGGGGAAAAATGACATTTGAGTACTTTGCACTGTGTAATGACAATATTTAAATGAAACATCTGGATCATGAGGTGTGGGTATACCCTGCAACAGAAGGAGGGTAGTCATATGGAGCTATATAATAAAATAATGCAAGAGTTGGTGCAACTGTATCAGATGGAAAAATGCAACCTGACAAATACGACACTACTGGAACTATGGAAAAGCCTTCCCTGGATTACGGACACTGATGCACCAATTACCTGAATATATGTTTTGATGAAGGTGGTATATGGGGCTTCTTTTTTTCTCCTCGTCTCGGTGTGTTTTTATTTAATTATACCAGCTTGTTTTATAAGTTATATCCATGTATTTTTATTTAAGTTTGATTTTGTTTTTCAGGTTTTTTGTTACGATTGTTTGACTTTTTATTTTATATCTTAATAAAAAATTCCCCTACTCTTTTTTTTTTTAAACTCAGATTTTATTTCAGAGATCAAATATACAACAGCTCATGCATAGAATTCATCACATGAAATGCACCAGGTCTTACACTTAGTACATCCAAATTCACAATCCAAATCCATCATCACAATTGTTATGTGTCTTGAAGAGAGAATATAAGATTTATCCCTTTGAATTTGCTCATTCCACCATGCATATTCATCTAGATTACAGTATACATTGAATGTTTACACTTAAGTTACAGTGAGCTGTAAGACTCTCTTTAGAAATCTATGTGCCTTCTAAGAAAAGTTATGGTGACAAAACCCCTTCTACAGGCAGTTAGTCTGTGCTGTTCTGGTATCTTAAGCTAAGCAGATTTCTTCATACACAGCAAGGGTAAAATTTAAAGGAAGAGGAAAACTTGGGGGCCATACCCCTTCAAACTAAGACTCATAAGGAGTCATATAACTTTATAAGGAGACTCAGCCAGGCAATCATTGGTAAGAGACCTTGTGGTAGTTCAGGAGGGGGGTTGGGATAGCCCCTATCACAATGTCTTATCATTCCCTAGAGTCCACCTTCTCAAAAGTGTCCAGATTCTCCACTCTCACACACAGCCCAGACAAAGTGCCTTCTTGGTACAAGGGCAACAGAGCATCCCAAGAGTGAAGGATCTATTACTGTGATCCATCTGGATCTGCCAAACTGGGTCTCTCTCCTACTCTCCCTCTTCCCAAGTCCCCCACTGTTCCCTGTTCCTCTCCTCAGTCAGTTTTAATTTGGCTGTTAGGCCTTCCATTCGCTTGAGCACTTCTACTCTGTGTCTTCAGGAGCCCAGATCCGGAGAAGTCGAGGTGAGCCAATGGGATGTTATTTCTTTAAGTACTGCCAGGCACAGCAGTCTAAACAGAGACTGCTGACCATTCCCCCCAACTCTCCTAAGATCCAGCCCTAGGACAAGAGAGTCAAACGAGCATGGAATATCCACTCCCCATAGTGTGCCAAAGGCTAGAGAAATCCTCTGCCAAATTCCCCTCACTCTTGGGCATGTCCAAAATATGTGTGTATGTGTGCCAACCTGGCCACAGCCTCTCCAACACAGGTCAGAACCCCCACCTGGGAAGTGTTTTGTAACAGAGGGTGTGTGGAAGAACCTGGTGAGGCACTTCCAACAAAACTCTCTCCAGGTTGGGGATGCAGTTGTTCACCATCCTTTTTGCCATGCCTCCTGCTATCACTAGTCAGAGAGTTGAGACCCCAACTCCTTCTCCCATCTATCCCTTAGGGCCCAGAAGTGGGCATTCACCTCTCCCTGCAGTGCCCTATATCCCATTGATATTTTTTTCCTCTGACTGACTAGCCTGGCTGACCAATACATGAATTACTCCAGGCATGTCAGATCTCTTGGGATCCTGGGTAACAATCTATGAGTATTTAGATAATGTCTAACTTGGAGGTATCTATAAAAATGGGACTTGTTGAGATGGAATTTTTGCTGTACCTGTTCGAAAGACATTAATACATTTCCCTGTAGTAGATTATGGAACCTGATCAGGGCTCTGCTGTGCCATGTCTTAAAACTGGATCTGTCTGTGCAGGAAGGAAACCCAGGTCCTCTATCATTGAAGTTAATGGGCCTATTCCCTCTGGTGTCTGGGTCACCTTTCTGGCCCTAATCAAGACCCTTAGTGTATGTCTGGTCCAGGGACTTTTAATTGTGTGTTAAGTCATAGTAGTGATCGGGGCATGGGGCAGGGAAGTCAGAGAGGACCTTTTAGAGTGGAATCTCTCTATGCCCTGTCATCCATCCTCTCCCTCTTGTTTTAACCAGGAAATGACTGGAGCTATTTAGGCCACTAGGTAGTACAATTTGAAATCCGGGTAGGCAAGGCCTCCTTGATCCTTGGGTTGCAAGAGATGCTCCATTCCAATTCTTTGCTGACTTCCCTGCCAGACAAACTTAGAAAGGTCCCCTAAGACCCCCTTCCAGTACCTCTCTGGGATCCCTATGGGGAGGGCTTGAAACAAAAACATAAGTCGGGGGAGGACATTCATTTTTACTATCTCCGCTCTCCCTCCCAGTGAAAGTGGGAGCAATTTCCATCTGGTAATGTCAGCAGAGATTTCTCTCCATAGTTTTCCATAGTTCAGATCAAACAAGTGGGATAGACGTGGAGTAACTTTAACCCCAAGGTACCTCACTACATTACCCTTGGCCCATTTATAAGGGAAATCCTCATTATTTCCCTGGGAATCGTCCCTCCAAACCGCACCACCTCTGGTTTATCATAATTAATTTTGTAACCCAAGACCCGACCATATTCTTCTAGCTCCCTTTTTAATTCCAGCAGAGATGTTTCAGGGAAGGTGATATAGAAGAGGGAATCATTGGCATAGAGAGAGATGTTGTACTCTCTCTCTCCTACCTTAACACACATGATGTCCTTTGCAGCTCTGATTCTTACGGCCAGTGGCTCTATACACAAGGCGAATAACAAAGGAGACAGTGGGCAGCCCTGCCTCATTCCCCTTGTGAGATGGAATCTCTGTGTGGTGAATCCATTGACCTGAATTGTGGCCTGTGGGGCCGCACAAAGGGCCTCCACACCCCCTTTAAACTTGGGCCCGAATCCCATCTCCAGCAGGGCACGATGGAGAAAACCCCAGTTGACCCTGTCGAAGGCCTTCTCCGCATCCATAAAAATGGCCAGGGTGCACTCATGTGTTTGTTGGTGGGTAATCAGGTTTAGTAGGTGCCTGATGTTATCATGTAGGAGCCTGCCCTTAAAGAAACCTGTTTGGTCTGGATGGACGAGGTGTCCCACCACTGTTTGTAGCCTCTTGGCTAAAATTGAGGTGTAACTTTTCTGGTCAACATTTAGTAAGGAGATAGGTCGGTATGACCAGCATTCCACTTGGTCTTTACCTTCCTTGTGTATTACTGTGATCTGTGCATACTGACAGCTTGGTGATGTTATCCCCTCCTGCTGAACCTCCCTGCATACCCCACCAAGAATCGGGGCCAGCAGCTCCTTAAATGTCTTATAAAGTTCGGCTGGTATGCTGTCAGGGCAGGGAGCCTTGTTTAACCTCAGTGCCTGTAAGCTTGTGAGAATCTCGTCGTCTCCAATAGGGGAGTTCAGGAAATCACTCTCATTCCAGGACAACTTCTGCATTTTGGTCTGTGCAAAAAAGCTGTCCAGTCAGTCACAGAACCCCTCCACCAGTTCTTGGGAGTATAAAAGTTTGTAAAACGTTTTGAACTGGTTAGCTATGTCCTCAGGATTAGAGGCCCAGCCCCCTGAGTGGTTTTCACTTTAAGGATGTTCCGCGAGGCGGCCTCTTTATGAATCTGCCAGGCCAGCAACTTACCCACCTTCCCCCCGGATTCATAAAACTGTTGACGGGAGTATCTAAGCTGTCCCTCTATTTTGTCATCCAATAGTTTATTTCGTTTTTGTCTATTAATATCAAGTTCTTTCTTGACCTCAGTGTCCAGGGCTATTTTGTGCTCTACTTCCAAGTCCCAAAGCTTAGCTTCTAGACCTGTGATCTCTTCTTGGTTTCTTTTTCTTAAATGGGAGGCATACTGAATGATTTTCCCAGTCAGAAATGCCTTTAGCCCGTCCCACCACATAGCTGCCGTAGTATCATGAGCTGGGTTATTTTGAGTATACTCCTCTACAACCCCCTAAACTAACTCCTTGAATTCAGATTGATTTAATAAAGAGACATTTAGTCTTCATGTGGAGTTCCTAACCTCTGGGGTCAGGCAGAGCCTCACCGAGACCATGCCATGATCCGAAAGTGTCCTTACCCAAATCTTAGCTTCCTCTACTTTATGTGCCCATTCTTTAGGTAGTAGCATTAGGTCGATCTGGGAATATGCATTATGAGAGGGTGACCAACAAGAGTAGTCCCTAACTCTCGGGTTCAAGTAGCACCAAATGTCCAACAAACCCAAGTCTCTCATAAGCCTGGATAATGTCCTTGCTGCCCTGGAGGGTGGTCCTTGATTTAAACCCGACCGATCCAGCGAGGGGTTCAGAACCAATCAAAATCCCCACCTACCACTAGCAGCTCACCCGGGGCATGGAGGGGCATCGCCCTCAGCATCACTTTCTGTAAGAAGGCGTGATTGTCTGCATCTGAATTAGGTGCATAAATATTCATAATTGTGCAGGGTTGATCCCTGTACCTGCCTTTAACTATGGCAAATCTGCTGTCTTCATCTGTGTCACAATGTTCCACTTGGAAGGGACATTCCTTATGTATGAAGATAGCTACCCCTCTCCTATGAGGGTGAGTCAAATAGGAGGCCTAAAAAACCTGCCCCACCCATGCCCACTTTAGCTTGGCACTCTCCTTTGGGTCTAAGTGGGTCTCTTCTACAAGGGCGATCTCCACCCTTGCCTGCCTGAGCTCATTTAGACTCTTTTCCTTTTACTTGGGCTGCCCATTCCCCTAACATTGTATGTTATAATTAACCCTTCATCCATCAGGTCTGTATCTCTCACTCCAACCCTCTCATTTGTGCCTTAGAGTCACCTTAATTTTGACAGAACAACAGCAACTTAAACACAACTTAACAGTTTAAACCATAAACATGAAGCTTCCAACATTCTTTTTACACCCTGCTTGCTTTGTTGGTGTTAAGCCAGCTGGATGTGGCCCATCTAGTGACGACCATGCTCGTATCTTGTGCTTTTTTGAGTGACTGGCCTTTTTTGCCCACCAAACCCACCTTAGTGAAGTGCCTCCTTCCTAAGAAAATAGTTTTACAACTCATCTTTTGCGCTCTGTTTTCAGTTGTAGGGAGAATCATAAGCTTCTTTCCAATCCTTCCTCCAAAGGGATAGGTAGCAAGCAAGGATGGTATGAGACATCGTACCATCTATGACTAGAAAGATCAGAGGGCATCTATGCTACCCTCCCCCTCACATTCCCATGTTCAACCACCACGTAACCTCTCAGGGCTCCCCTGCCAGATGGGAGGGGCCCAGACTGGCATATATTAATATCCCTCTGTAAGGGGGTGCAGGAGGCAGTGCATGAGAGCAGGGTCCTGCAGCCCACCCCACCCCGACATCCACAATGGCTGAAGCGGAAAAGGAATAAGACCTTTCCACCTGGGACCTACTCCTCTCCAACACTTGTGGGAGAACTGGCCCCAGAACCCAGCCCCCAACGCACACCCCGGGGGAGCACTCCTGTAAAGACCCAATAGACACACTTCCGAAAGCAAGGCCGAAACTGTGCCTCAGCAGCAACCAGGCCTCCATCCTCTCTCTTTAGTTGTGGGAGCTGGATGCCAGCTCAAAACTGCGGCCCCCACCCCAAGTGCACCCCCAGGCCACCATTTTCATTCTAGGAGGGAAATAGCGCCTCCCTCTTTATCTTAAATGCCCATTGTTATAAACATATTAATACATTTTACTCATTGAACATATCCCCAACATTTGTGTGGGTGGCTGTGCCCAGTGCCCCTCGCCCCTCTCGCCACCCCAGTCACATTTCCCCAGTTCTAATCAAGTCAATGTTCCAACCCCTTCCAAAAGAAAGGGGAGTTGTAAGGCCAGCCAGTAAAGGATATAAGACTGTTCGTTCAGGTCTCTGCTAGAATGTTATTCTCTCCCGACTGTCCGGGGGAAGCTCCGGTCTCTGCTTCCTGGCTTGATCCCCTTCTGACCGACCGCCGAGAATCTTCCATGCTGCCTTTTTGCTTGGAGTTCCTCCTCCACTTCCATGGCTCTCTCTCTTTCCATTTGGCCTCTGGTGAAGAAGAATCTGGCCTACTGAGGAGGTCCAGTGGAACTTTTAATTCAAGCAAGGTAGAGCGAGCCTTGGCGAGTGATCTAAAAACACACCGGTCCCTTAGGCAGAAAGATTTTCAGCTAGCCGGGGCAATGAGATGCATCTTAGTATTCGTAGCTGCCAGAAACTTTTTTATTTTGAGCAGGGCTCTCCTTTTCTGCTGCGTATACGGGGTGAAGTCATGATCAAAGAAGAGGCGTGTGCCCCTGAACAGCACTGCCCTTTTTGCCCAGGCTGCCTGTAATACAGTAGTCTTGGTGTGGTAGTTGAGAAACTTCAAAACAATAGATCAAGGAGAAGCCTTTGGGCCCACTGGTTTTTTTGCTAGCACTCTGTGTGCTCAAACTATGTTGAGTGGTTGGTTTTTGGGTAGATTGAGCAGCTGCTTCACAAAACTCTCCAAAAAGGCTCCATACGCCACCCTGTTCAGTATCCTCGGGGACTCTATAAATATGAATATTGTCCCTGCAGGACTGTAACTCCAGGTCATCAAGTTTCTCAAGTCATTCTCTGTCTCTTTTAAGTAGGTAACTGAGTGCTTCTTTGTGTTTCTGCACCTCCGTATTTGTCTCTGTCAGGCCCGCCTCTCGTTCTCCCATGCGCTGGGCCACCATCGATATCTCTACCTTTGTCTCCAGCACTGTTTTCTCCATTTTCTGCATCGTTCTATTTATTTTTTGGAGTTCTAGGCATAGCCTCTGGGAGGTAATTGTAAAATCTTCTTCTGTCTTGTCTTCCAACTAAGTGGGTGGGGAAGCAGGAGGATCCGAGGCTTTGCTCTTTCCCGCTGGCCTAACATCTCATGAATCCAGGGCTGGAGTTGGCTTCAGGTATTCATATAGATTTTCCTTAGTGCAACTTTTTGGCAGCATTTTTGGGGTCTGTTCCACTTACAGATTAAGTCGCCATGGGGGGCACCGACGGACACCAGAAACTGCACAATTTTAATGAAATAGTATCCCGGGGTTCGGAGCACCAAGAGCTAGGTGTGCATCAGGAAGGAGGCGGAACCAGAAGTCCATCTCCCCTACTCTTTTTGAGAAGTGCCATGGGATCTTTAATATCCACCTGAACTGCCATCAGAACAGGCAGATGGGACCTTAGTCTAATGTCTCATCCAAAAGATAGCACCTCAGGAGTGCAGCACCCCACTATCATGCTGCACTACAGTGTCAGTATAAGGATATTAACCCAAGTGCCTGGTGTGGGGATAGAACCCACAACCTTCTAATCTCCTGGCCTCAGAGGTGAGTATGCTACCTGCTGAGCCACTGACACTTGATAGATCATTTCAAACAGCAGTTTCAATATAGCCTGAATAGTCATCTTGCAGAGAAAGAGTATTTTGTCAGATCTCTTGATCTTTATTAAATGTTATGTGACTATAAAACTTTTAGGGATGTAGGATCTGCATCAACACCAACTGCATCATGGGATGTGCCCTGCTCTACACAGGATGGAAACAGTTATAGAATCATTCATAGTGTGGACAGGCTGTAATGTTTTCAAAACATTTTCAAAACAGTTCAGAGGTAGTGTGGACACACCAACATTTTCAATCAAACGTTACAGATTTTACTGGTGTATTGTGGACAGGGCCTAACTGACAGAATTATAGGGCTGTCACTGCTGCTTCTGAAGACCCTCCCTCACTTCCAAATTCTATGTGTACAGAATTGTGATGTCACAAACAGAGGCTTAGGGCTTCAGTAAAGGATTAACCATCACAAGTATATGCATTTTGGGGAGCAAGGATTCTGTTTCTACACAAATTAGCCTAGTAATGAAGATCAAAGGGACAAGAAATTCAGACAATTTATAAAATATCAGATTAATTGTGTCTAAATATTATATTTATTAAGGTTTTCACAAAGGAGGGATTCTTCATTAAAAGGGAAATGAACATGAAATTATAAAATATATCAGTATTGTTACCAATGGAAATCTGCTTTTCATAAGCTATTGTCTGAACCTGTAACACTTTTAAGGTCAGAACTAAAACCTCTCCCTTTATTTATTTATTTAAGAGTTTTGCCAGGAAGGCATACTGAGCTGGGTACCACTCGATTCCAGATGCGCCCTGGGCGTAAGGGGGAGAGGGAGAATACAATAGAGATACATGTTTCTATACAGTCATAAGACAAAGTTGACAACAGCAATATATATATATATATATATACACACATACATATACAGATTAGTCACAGCAGGAGTAAGAAGAAATACAGGCGAAAGCCGGCAGTACACGCATATTTACAGAGCAAGCAACATCATTCATATAATGGAGTATTCAGAAGTATATACAGATGGATATAAACAGCAACAGTCATGATTGCTTGGGCTTAACAGTGCAACTTGCATGAGCAAGTAGTGGCGATGTGTGTCTTGAGAAGTGCATTGAGGTGAGGAGTGCAGGTGGAATGCCTAACATCAGCTGGCAAGGAATTCCATAACTTTGGCAACTGGTAGCTGAAAGCAGCTTGGCCAGACCCTGTGGACATGTGGGGAATGTGAAGTAGCCGGGAATCAATGTTCCTGAGCGAGTAAGCTGGCGGGGGAAGAACAGCTACGGCGGCCGCAAGGTAGGAGGGGAGTGACTGTGACCAGAATTTTTCAATGATTCTAGCACAGTGTAACAATCTCCGATTGTGGAGAGATGGGAGGTCTAAGGAATGGTAGAGCTGCAGACATCCATTTTCTAAATCACTGGCACAGGAAATGACATCACATCGGGGAAAACAGAGGGGGAAAATACAGTGCTATCAGTAATTTATAATGAATAGTTTTTGATCCCCTCAGCTCTCAGTGACATTTGTGGTAAATTGTGCTGATGGTATTTTCAGGCATCAGCATCCCTGCCATCTTACAAATTTGTAAAGCCACTGTGTCACGGTGCTACAAGTGTATTGCCCTGTTGTAAAAAAAGTGGTGTGCTGTCAGCGCCAACAGTTTCTGAGCTCCTTTGGGATTCTCTTGATTTGTACAATGTTTTGTGACATTACAGCTGAGTGAAATTTTTTTTTCACCTGTGTGGTCTGCAAAGTCCTGCTAGTACCACTCTAAACAATGTTTGTACCAGTGTTGTTTTACATTTCTTTGTACTGATGCAGTTGTGTATAATTTATGTTTTGCTAGCATCATTTTGTGTAATAAGAGGCAGTGTGGTCTGTTGGTTTGAACACCAGATTTGCATCTGGGAGGTAACAGATTCAAACCTCAGTAGAAAGAAATACTAACAGTGTGACCTTCAGCATGTGACTTGACCTCCCTGTGCTTCATTCCACTCAGCTGTACAAATGGGTAGAAACAGGATCCCACTGGAAACAAAATGTTACATCTCAACTAGGCTACCTTTGATAAATCAGTTATTGTTTTGTGCTGGTGTGTGATAGAGAATATAACTGGTATAAGTGATATTGGGAATATTCAATAGAGGACCCTTTCAAGGGTTCAAAAATTAAAAGTGTTTATTTGAACACTCTGGAAATAGACTTTATTTTGTTAACATAAAAAAAGGTTTATTTTCTTTATAACTGCATCTTTTTCACTCTATCTTGCCTTTCCAACATGAAATATACATTAGCTCCTCATCTCATTGAGGCATGACCATTTCAATTACCTGACACTCCCAACTGCAATCAGTAATTTAGAGACTAGCTGAGACCAGCTCACCAATAGGCCTGCAGTACTGTAGCAGGTGCTGCTTGCAATAAGTTTTCAGTGCTAAAATAAAGCAGTGCAGCAGCAGGTGCTGCTTGCAATATTTTTTCTGTGCTATACTAAAGCAGTACTGCAGCAGGTGCTGCTTGCAATAAGTTGTCTGTGCTAAAATAAAGCAGTACTGCAGCAGGTGCTGCTTGCAATAATTTCTCAGTGATACAATAAAGCAGTACTGCAGCAGGTGCTGCTTGCAATAATTTTTCTGTGCTAAAATAAAGCAGTGCTGCAGCAGGTGCTGCTTGCAATAATTTTTCTGTGCTGCACTAAAGCAGTACTGCAGCAGGTGCTGCTTGAATAAGTTGTCTGTGCTAAAATAAAGCAGTACTGCAGCAGGTGCTGCTTGCAATAATTTTTCTGTGCTAAAATAAAGCAGTACTGCTGCAGGTGCTGCTTGCAATAATTTGTCAATGATAAAATAAAGCAGTACTGCAGCAGGTGCTGCTTGCAATAATTTTTCTGTGCTACAGCAAAGCAGAACTTGTGTACGTTTACAAAGTATTAAGTACTTAAGAGTGTTTAGAACTCGTTGGCATAGAAATGGTCATCCCTTAATGAGATGAGGAGCGGTTGTATATTTCATGTTGGAAAGGCAAGCTAGAGTGACAAAAATGCAGTTATAAAGAACATAAACCTTTTTATGTTGGCTCGAGCATGTGCAGCCAACATATTGCGGTAGTAGCAGATTTGGAGGCACGGTCACTGTTGGGTGAATGCAGGGCATGCAACAGTAGGTGCATCCCTCATTCCCCAATCAGGTAGCATGCAGGTGCCACATCAGCAATTTGGAATGTGGCCACCAGATATAACAAAAGGTCCACTACAAGGAGAGCAGAGCTCTCATGCAGCGTGACCACAACATGCCTCCCAACGTGCACACAACACTGCCGCCGCCTCCTGTCAGAATGCCGATGGGGGAGCCCACTCCCCGTCTGCATAATAACCCCTCCCATTTATAATGTATGCCAAGGGTGTCCAACTTTGGCATTGGTGCCACTTCAACAGTTTTACTTTGCTGACGAGGCTCTCAACTCCATCGGCTTCAGTGCCCGAGTGATGTTGCCGATGGGGGAATCCCACTCCCCTTCAGCATTATGTAACACTCCCTGCTTTTGTTGTGTACTGATGGGGGTGCCCAATCCCCGTCAGCATAATGTCACCCCTCCCGCTTTTGTTGTGTGCCGATGGAGGCGCCCAATCCCTGTCGGCATAATGTAACCCCCCTTTTGTTGTGTGCTGATGGGGTGCCCAATCCCCTGTTGGTTATAGCTGACCCCCCAAAAAAGAGCCCATTGGCATGCTGGGAGCCCACCCCAGTGTGCCACATGCCCCAGTTAAAAAAAACTGGTCCCGCAATGTTTTTTTTATTTTACCCTGTCAAAAAAGAAAACAGTCCCTTGCGGTCTCCCTGCCTCCCTACCAGAACCCGCTCTCACCCACAACGCAACCTGCCTCCCCACACCCCCCACCCCATACTTACCTCTGGAATCCAGCACAATGATCTTCGGTGGACCAGGAACACGTCTGCACTCTTCAAAGCTGACTGCAAACTGAAGAAATGCCAGTAAGCTGTATAATGGAATAAGACGGGTTTTTCAACTTTGATGCATATCTCAGGTATTTTTTGGAATTTTGGCACCAAACCTTCAACATGGGGTTTTTGGGACCCCTCCTCATGAATTCTGACACTGTCATTGCATTAATCAACCCAGAAAGGTGATTTTGTGGTCACTGCGTGGAATTACCTTTCAGGACCGATTAACGAAACGACAGTGTCAGTGTTCATGAGGTGGGCTATCAAAAAGCCTATGTTTCAAATTTGGTGGAAAAAAATCCCAAAAATGACTGTTTTATGAGCATGTGTTGCGCAGTTTCCAAGCACGCTCGTAACTTCATGAATTTGTAATATTTTCACTCCAGATTTTCAAAATTGGCATTTTTCCACACCTCCTTATGAACAGCACAGTTGTCATTTTACATATCCTGGCTGGAATGTGTTTTTTGCACATCTGGTACAGAATAGAAATCATTTTTCAGGACAGTTTTAGGAAATAACGGTGACACTGTTCATGAGCAGAAGTTCTAAAAAGCCTATGTTAAAAATTCGGTGACAAAATTCCATAAAATGACTGTGTTACAAGCGTGCGTTGTGCAGTTTCCACGCACCCTTGTAACTTCGCAAATTTGCACTATTTTCATGCCAGATTTTCAACACTGGCATTTTTCTACACCTCCTTCTGAACAGTACAGCTGTCATTTTTCACATTCTGCCCTAAATGTGTTTTCGCACCTGTGGTGCACAATGACGTGGTCACTGTGCGAAATCAATGTTTCGGACACATTAACAGAATCACACTCCCACTGTTCATGAAAGGAGGTCCCAAAATGCCTATGTTAAAGATGTGGTTAAAAAATCCCCAAAATAATTGGGTTACTGACGTGTGTTGCACAGTTTCTATGCATGCTCATACCTTCACCAATTTTTCATATTTTCACTCTAGATTTTCAACGTTGCCATTTTATTACATCTCCTCATGAACAATACAGTTGTCATTTTCCACATCCTGCCCAAAATGTGTTTTCATCCCTGTGTCACCAAAATGGCATAGCCACTGTGCAAAACCACCTTTCGGCTAACAAACTGATAGTGCCGCTTTTCATGAGGTGGGCTCACAAAAAGCCCAAGTTGAAAATTTGGAGTGAAAATAACAACACATGCCTATGGTGTTAGGGTTTCCAACTGTAGCACCCCACCCTGTAGAGACTGACAGGCATCAGGGGTGTGACTTGAGATCATCGGCTGTAATGCTCATGCCATTCCACCCCCACCCTGTAGCCAGTGACAGGCACCGTGATGTGCCTTGCACTGTTCGGCCACAAAGTTCACCTCAGTCTCCTATACTGCACCCACCTCAGCGTATTTACTTATGGAATGGGGTAAGTATAATGCCCAAAAACCCCAAAGCACACCACGACACTTGTCAGTGTCTACAGGATACGGTGAGGCGAAATGGCATGAGCATTATAGCTGAAGACCCAAAGGCACACCCCAGTGCCTGTCAGTCTCTACAGGGTAGGGGTGGGGTTAGCATCATTTTAATACTTCACTGCTATTCCTATTATGCATCTCTAACTCCGGCACTACCAATGCCAATGCCAGCGAGACAACATTCGGCACTGACAAATGCTTGTTTTATTTTGATAAAAGAAAGTCTATTTCTAGTGTTCAGATAAATACTTTTAATTTTTGAACCCTTAAAAGGGTCCTCTATTGAGTATTCCCAATATCACTTATACCGGTTATCTTCCCTATCACACACCCACACAAAACAATAACTGATTTATCAAAGGTAGCCTAGTTGAGATGTAACATCTTGTTTCCAGTGGGACCCTATTTCTACCCATTTCTACAGCTGAGTGGAATGGAGCACAGGAGGTCAAGTCACTTGCTGAAGATCACACTGTTAGTATTTGGCACTACTAAGGTTTGAATCTGTGATCTCCCAGGTGCAAATCTGGTGTTCAAACCAATAGACCACACTGCCACTTATTGCACAAAATGATGCTAGTGAAACAACAATTATACACAACTGCTTCAGTACAAAGAAATGGAAAACAGCACCGGTGCAAACATTGTTCAGAGTGGTACTAGCAGGACTTTGCAAACCACACAGGGGAAAAACATTTCACTCAACTGTAACATCACAAATCATTGTACAAATTGAGCCCCAAAGGAGCTCTGAAACTGTTGGCACTAGCAGCACTCACCTTTTTTTTTTACAACATGGCAATATACTTGTAGCACCATGAAACAGTGGCTTTACAAATGTGTAAGATGGTAGGAATACTGATGCCTGCAAATGCCTTCAACACAATTTACTACAAATGTCACTGAGAGCTGAGGGGATCAAAAACTATTCATTACAAATTACTAACAGCACTGTATTTTTCCTCTGTTTTCCCCTGATGTGATGTCATTTCCTGTGCCTCTGATTTAGAAAATGGATGCCTGCAGCTATAAAGGGAGGGACAACTAAATGGGCTACAATTCTGACCCTAAAAGCATTACAGGTTCAGCCAATAGGTTATGTAAAGCAGATTTCCATTGGTAACAATATAGATACATTTTATAGTTTCATGTTAGTTTCCCTTTAAGAATGCATTTCTCTATATACTGTATACTGTAGTTACCGTATGCTGACATAAGAATAATACAATAATCATATTTTGTGAGAATGGACCATGGCTCCTCCTCATACACTGCTAGCTACCATTAAAATGATAGGGCAGACATTTGTATACACCAAAGGTACATAATCCTACCTAATAAGGCCTTAAGGGCTCTTTCCCAGCAAGCAAGCTACTGCAAAACTTTGAAAGTAGTTTCCATAAATTAGCAAGACTACAAGGGCAGAAGTACTACTGACAGTCACTCAAACCAAAGAAAGGTTTGATATGCTTGTGCAGTGGCATGGCAGTAGTGTCACTATCTAGTAGAACTGGGATCGCTGGCAGAATTGGGCATCCCATCCTGGGACTGGGAGAAGGAGCCAGGTGTGTCATGGCGGAGAGGAGCTCAGTGTCCAAGGAGAAGGGTATGGATCAATCAGCATTACTCCACCCCCTGCTGACTGACTATGGAGAAACACTGGCATTACTTGTAAAGGAAGGTGCATAGCCACTATCCCAGCTGATGGATAATGGGCAGCTGCGGCAACCCCAGTGTTCAGGGTAGCGGATGGAAGAAAGGAGCACTTGGCCCATAAAAATGGTTGGAGGCTTTGGCTGCACAACAGTAAGTTGTTGCAGTGCTTTCTTTTTTTGTGGACTGCTGCTGGGTAGAAACACTGGAGCCTTGCTAGACTAAAATACATTATATGTCTTAATAATAAGCATTTTCATTGTGATCTCCTGTACTAAGCAAAAGTAGGAGGAGTGGTTGCCACAGGAGAAGAGATGCTATTCAATTAATCTGATCCCTTCCACTAAATTACATACATTAAGACATCACAAATATTCAGATGGGTTCCTCTTGGAAAAGAATACACTAAAGTTTCGCAAAAACAATATCTGTTATGTATCAGCAGCAGATTTTCCTGTTCCACCTATTAATCATGTTGGTACTTCCTACACTTCTTGTTCACATCTTCATTAGCTACTGTTGAACATGTGTTACTGAATCTCTTCCTAGTTACTTGTGATACAGCATCTTGCAGCAGATGTAATCCCCCCCCACCAAAAAAAAAGAAACCTGGAAGGGCTTTCATTTGGATTTTTATCTCTGTATGGGAAAGGGACAGCAAGAACACTATGATCTGAAATTGAAGATGAGCATTCAGATTCTCAGTTGAACAGTTACTGGTGTCCAGTAAAAAAAGGACAGTGAAAGGTGCCAAGTAAAAGGGACAGTAAAAGGTGTCCTGTAAAATTGGACAGCAAAGAGTGAAAGCAGATTGGGATACTGAAAGGTGACCAATAGAACAGGACAGTAAATGGTGCCCAGTAGAACAGGAATGATGAAAGGTGCCCCATAGAAAGGAACAGTGAAAGGTGTCCAGTAAAAAATGCATTTTTTGGTGCACAGTAGACTTGGATAGTGAAAGGTGCCCAGTAGTAGCACAGGACAGTAAACAGTGCCCAATAGGAATAGGAAATAAAAAGTGCTCAATTGAAAGGGGCAACAAGAGTTGGTCACTGGAAAGTAAAAATGAAAGGTACCTAATAGAAATGGAAAATAAAAAATGTCCAGTAGAAAAGAACAGTGAAACATGTACAGTTGAACAGGACAGTGATAGGTATCCAGAAATAAAAGGCCAGTGAAAGAACTCCATTAAAAAGGATATCAAAAGGTACACAGTAGATTGGGATACTGAAATGTGCCCAGTAGAAAAGAATATTGAAATGTGCTCAGTAGAACAGGACAGCAAAAGGTGCCCAGTAGAAAAGAACATTGAAAGGTGCCCAGTAGAACAGGATAGCAAAAGGTGCCTAGGAGAAATGGAACAGTGAAAGGTGTCCAGTAAAAAAGGATGTTAATGGGAGTGGAATTGGATAGTGAAAGGTGCCCAGTAGAACAGGGCAGTGAAATGTGCCCAGTAGGAATGGTCAATAAAAGTTACCCAATAGAAGGGGTCAGAAAAGAGTGTCTAGTACAAAGGGACAGTAAAATGCATGCAGTAAAAGAGACAGTGAAAGATGAGCATTAAAAAAGGACAGTAAAAGGTGCCCAGAGGAATGGGATAGTAAATGGTGCCAAGAAGAACTCGACATAAAAGGGGCCCAGAAGAATGGGACAGTGAATGGTGCCCAGTAGGAAGGGACAATGAAAGGTGCCCTATAGTGCGGGATAGCAGGTACCCAGTAGAGTGGAACAGTGAAAGGTGCCTAGTAGAAAGGGACGTTGAAAGGTGTTTAGTAGAATGGAATGGTGAAAGGTGCCCAGTGGATTGGGACAGTAAGAGCTGCCCAGTAAAACAGGACAATGAAAGGTGCCCAGTAGAATGGGACAGTAAAAAAGGCCCAGTAGAATGGGACAGTGAAAAAGGCCCAGTAGAATGGGACAATGAAATGTGTCCAGTAAAAATGGAAAATGAATGATGCCCAGTAGAAAGGGATAATGAACGATGCCCAGTAGAAAGGGACAATGAACGATGCCCAGTAGAAAGGGACAATGAATAATGACCAGTAGAAAGGGACAATGAATAATGCCCAGTAGAAAGGGATAGTGAAATATGCCCATTTGTTAGATTCTTCTCCTGAGATGTGCATGAAATTATATTTCCTCTATTATTATTTCTTACAGTTTGTTTCTGTGTATTAAAATGTGTACCCCTGTTAATCAGACTCGCATTCCACATGCCCTGTGGCTGGATGGAATGACAACTCTGATCACACTGTTATTGATCCTCAGAGTACTTAACAAACAGTTGTTCAAGCTCTTTAGAACAATAGCCCAGCTCTGGCTGGAGAGGAGTCTTAATTGCCTCCTTGGGTGAACCACTTTAATTAGCCAGCTCAACACAAGGGAACAGCTGGAAAAGTTCTCCTTTTGAGAAATAAAGCTGTGCAAAATCCTTCTTTACAAGAAGCCTGGGCTGTAAGAGAAATTTAGAAGTTATTTCAGTTTATTCTTTTTTTCTGTTTTTGCATTTTCAATAATTGAATAACGGTTTATTTGGATTTGTCTAGTGTGTTACATATTTCCCATTTGTTGTCTGCATATCTTGCACATTTTATAAATAATAAATATATTTTATTTAATTAATTTGTGATTCTGCAGTGTTTTCTAAAGGTACAGGTAACTTATTCTATTAACATCTCTGCGTTCCATCTCCAAGAGCATGTACTGAGTTAAAGTGCATCTTCTACTAATATAGAAACAAGTTCTTGAGTGCCTGATGTAAACTGGGATTCCTATGTTTAGAGATCTTGTACAGCGTGAGCAAGTGCAGACTCCATTGCTATACCACCACCCGGCTGACCACTGGTAGTGGTACAGTCAGAGCAGCTCATAGGAGAATGGACCCAGATTGATGCTGGAATACAAGTGCACCCTATATGTAATCAAGCTTCACAGTATCCTTGCCATCGGTGTCTAGCGTGGGAGCAATAAGGTAAAAAAAGACCTGGAGTGAGCAGCGTGAGGCTTGTGCTCTCAGCCCCACACACCTGACTGTCACCCTTTCCCACGCTTGATGGACATGTGAGGAGAGCTGCCTCTGCTTCTAAAAGAATCCACCATGGAGCAGAAGCTGCAGTGGGGAGCCCATGGAAAATAGGGTAAGCATCAGAGATGAGAAGGATTGAGCTGGGAGAAGGCCAAGCAGAGGTGGGCAGCATTTGTGTCAAAGGGATGAGATGTTGAACCGATGTCTCTTCTGCTCATGTCTGGTCACTGCCCAGGTAGATTAAAGATCCCAAGAACCTTAATGAAGAAGAGTAGGGGAGTTGCTTCACTGTCATGGCCAACATTCCCTCATTAATAAAAGAGGTCCATGTAACCCACCCTCAAGGACACGGCTGGAAACAAACTGTCACACAAATGTGCCTTTCCTGGTTAAGAATTACTAAGAAATAAATAAAGAATATAAAAAAAAAGAAAACCAACCATGGACTAGAAGCCAGGATAGCAGTAGAGCTCCAGACAACATCAGTCATCTTCCAGTACGTTAATGCAGAAATGGGCGAAGTCCAGGAATTTCACTGCGTGAAACACTTCACAAAGTTTCCTCAGCTTCTCTTCATTTACAGCTGCACCTTGCATAATTTCACCTCGGAAAATGCTCACCTTCATTCAGTGAAGACTAGGTCATCTCGCAGGGGCGGTCTTTATAGACCTGTCCAAGGCCTTCGACACGGTGTGCCACCCCCTGCTACTAAACTCCCTTAGCATACTGGGTCTCGCAGCCGGCCCCCTGAAGTGGTTCGCAAGCTACGTACACAACAGGTCCCAAAGAGTCAAGCTAAATGGGACCCTCTCCCTACCTTCCTGTACACTCGGGGGTCCCCCAAGGCTCCATCCTTGGCCCGACCCTTTTCAGCCTATTCCTGAACACCCTCCCCAGCTCCTGTTCCAGTAAAATATTACTCTATGCTGATGACGCTGTTATCCTTGCATCACACCCTGACCCACTCCCACTCCAAGTCATGCTGCAAAGCGCCTTCCTCCAAACCGAAAAGTGGTTCAATAATCACCGCTTAGTCCTGAACCTAAAGAAAACTAAGTCCATGCTATTCTCTCATCGGCAAAACAATGCCAGGGACTTTCCCCTCCACATCACCACCAGCATGCCCTCCCTCTGGAGCAGGTCTCGTCCTACAAGTACCTGGGCATCACCTTGACTCGCCTTACTTTCCACGCCCACCTTAAAGCTTTGGCATCTGCAATGAACTCCAGGATCGGTCTTCTCTACCGCCACAAAGACTGTCTCCCCGAACCCGCCTTAAAACTTGCCATCACCTCATCGGTATTATCACTGGCTGACTATGGACTCCCTGTTTATGCAGCTGCTGATGCCTCTGCCTTATCCAAAGTCCAGACCTCCATCAACAAAGCCTGTAGGCTCCTTACCGGTGCCCACAGCAGAACCCACACCTGTCTGCTATACTCCGCCACAAAAATACTCACTCTTGAGGAAAGACTGAAATATCAAACCTGCCTACTGACCAAAAATCCATGTCAGGTCTCTGCCCTCCTGGGTCTCTGGACCTTTGCAGCGGGCTGCTAGATCCCTGCCAACCTGCACGCCACCGCAGCCACCTTCAACGTTCCCAGAGCAAGGACCTCCGTTGCCAAAGATCTTTCCATCACCTAGCCCCGTCCTGGTTTAACTCCCTTCCTGAAACCATCTCCAAGATCCCAGGCATTGGCCCTTAAAATCGCCTCCGCCAGCATATTATTGACAACCGATGCTGTAATGTTTGTAGCTGCCCTGTGCCAGGTCCTTTCTAACCTTTTTCAAGCCTCCCGTCCGGTCCTTTTAACTCTACATATTGGTTGTGACATGTTGTTAATTGAATAATGTATCTCCTGTTGTTTTACCAATGTTAGCACCTTACACGAGTTTGCTTCAGTACAGCTTCGCTGTCTGCACTTCCAAATGTATATTTTATGTATCTAACCTGTCTGTCATTCCTGTCCTAACCCCACTCTATTTGTCGTCTCCTCCACCTTTCTTGACGAGGTACCTTTGTAAACGAGTCTTTGACTCAAAGGTTGTAAAACTGATCTTTACAATAAATAAATAAAGACTATGTGTAGTAGCACATTGTTGGAGAAATGTCAGTGAAGTGCCCCTATGCATAGTTTTTGCCAGTGAAGTGGAATTTCACTGGTGAAAACCACGAAAAGTGTTTACTTTTAAAAAAAGTGTTTGTAAGGCATTATTCCATCCTCACCCACTGTGAGAAATGGTTTTCTATATCCTCTTACCATTCAGGCTCTTTTACAGATAGTAATCTAGCAGCCCCCCCAAGAATGCATCTTCCTTTTCCCCTCCCCCCACAGTCCCAGCAAAGTTTGATAAAAACATATATAAATAAGCCTTTGGCTTACCTTCTCCCTACCTGCTGCATGTTCGTAAAACACACATAAATCACCCACCTCCTCCTACCCCATGCCTCTCTCCCATGTCATACACAGCAATACTCTCACTTTACCCCCCAGCACCTAACCTCCCTCCTACTCAGCCCCAAATTATAGAAATTATTAGTAGTCTGCCTGTAGAAAAAGAAAACTGCCCAGTGTTGGAGCAAGTCATCTTCTTGCTTCAGTGTGCTGTTTCAGAATGAATGGACAATGACGTCCTCGCCTACAGTAATACCTTATTGTCCACTTGTAGTGTACAACACAAGGCCCCCAGGGAAGGGAGGGTGCTCATGGCATTAGGAGTAACCATGATGTGGCCTACAGACATTATACCCATTCTGGTGTATGACTATCTGGTAAAGATCAAGCCAGTTAAGTTCCAAGGGTTGGACAAGATACACCCCAGGATCATAATGGAACTAGCCAAGTAATCTTTCAGGAATCTGTCTGGGCAGGTGTGGAACTGGAGGATGAAAAAAATGACCAGTGTGGTCCCCATGTTCAAGATGGGGCAAGGTCAGACCCTGGCAACTACAGGCCAGTCAGCCTGACATCAGTGCTTGGCAATGTACTGAACACCATTATGAAGGACAGAATAATCAAGCACTTACTTGAGGCCAAGGTTCTTTCCCCCTCTCAGCATGGATTTATGAGGGCTTGACCATGCCAAACCAAGCTGATCCCCCTCCTTGGAGGGGGATGGGGCAGGGGAGACAGACACCATCTACCTGGACTTTAGTGAAGCTTTGACACAATGGCACATGGCAAGCTCCTGGGCAAAGTGCACCAGTGTGGTATGCATGAGACCTACACTATGTTAATTGCTAACAGGTCTGGAGGCATGAAGCATGGGGTTGTGGTAGACAGGCACTACCTTGAGTGTAGAGGTGTACTCAGAAGACTCATTTAGGAACTATTGCTGGGGCCTTCTGTTCATTTTAATTAACAATCTGGAAGTTGGGGTCTCTAGCAGGCTACTTCAGTTTATTGATGCCACTAAGCTGGCCAGGGTGGTGGACTCCTTTGAGGATGGGGACAAATGTCAATAGGACCTGAACAAGCTGGGTGACTGGGCAGACTCCTGAAGTCTCTGGTCCAATGTAACCAAATGCATGGTGCTACACTTGGAGAGGAAAAACATAGGTAGGACCTACACACTGTGGGGTTCCTTTTGCTGCAGCACAGGAGGAAGAGGACTTGGAGTCATAACAGACTAGGGGTAAAAAGCAAGCCAAGTAGTGTGTGTGTGTGTGTTTTGTGTGTGGTGTGTGGCGACTGTCAAGATGGCCAGCAGAATGCTGGAGTGCATCAAAAGGTGGTGGCCAGCACGGCAGAGAATGTTATCATGCCTCTTTACAAGGCCCCGAGTCAGGCATCGCCTTGAGTACACCTTGTAGTTCCTGAATCATTAATACAGAAAGGACAATTAGGCAGTAGAAAGAGTGCTACGGAGGACCACCAAAATGATCAAGGGTGTCAAAAACAAAAACTATCAGGAGAGACTGGTGGCCCTTAACCTGTTTAACTTGGAGAAAAGGATGCTGAGAGTGGACTTGATCTTAGTTTTCCACATACTCAAGGGTATCAGCAATCTGGAACAGACAGATATGTTTAATCTGATATTCCCTAGCAGGACATGGAGACTTTCTCTGAAGCTTAGGGGTGGTAAATTCAGAGGTAACATTAGGAAGCACCTCTTCTTTTCAGAGGATGGTGAAACTGTGGAACAATCATCCAGCACAGACAGTGGACATAAATACAGCATAGGCTTTTAAGTGAAGCCTGGACAAATTTCTACTTACCAAGGAAACCACTGAATACCCTGGGTAGTAGAATGGGTAGGAGACCCCTTTAAATTAGAACATGTTTGCACACATTACTATATGTATGCGTATTTCATGTTGTAGTGGACCTAGAGCCCCTTCTGACCAAAATTACTGTTAATACATTCAGTGCCCGAAGCCAAAAGGACAGTTATGGGTGCCCCGTAGAGTAAAGTAATGAAAAGTGCCCCGTTGAAAGGTACAATAAAAGATGTGCAACAGACAGGGACAATAAAAGATGTCCAATAGAATGAGACTGAGAAACATGTCCAAATGAAAGGTGTCAAATAGAAAGAATTAGTGAACAGTGTCCAGTGGAAAGGGACAGAGAAGATGTCTAGTAAAAAGGGATAGTGAAAAGTGTTCAGTAGAAATTGAGAGTGAAATGCGTCCAAAAGAAAGGAATAATTAAAGGTGCCCAATAGAAAGGCATAGTGAAAAATATACAGTAGAAAGAAAAATATACTTGTAGAAGGTTTACTTGACAGTAAAATGTGATCAGTAGAAAGGAACAGTGGGAAATTCCCAGTATAAAGGGGTTGTAAATAGTGCCCAGTAAAAGGGACTGTGAAAGTTGTCCAGTAGGAGGGGCCAGTAAAAGTTCCCCAGAATAAAGGAACACTAAATGGCCCCTAATATAAAGAAACAGTGAAAGGTGGATAAAATATAGGGACACCACTTGGTCTCTGGAAAATAGATAAAAGCATATACTCACCTAGAACATATGTGAAAGCCTCTTTTTATTCCAAAATCAGTGCATTAAATTAGTGCAAAAACAAGTAGTACTGCCAGTGAACCAATGCTTACCGACGTAATGTTTTGCATCTTATGTCACGCTGATCCTCCAGCACTTTACTGTATTGCACTAAATGGTTAAATTGGAAATGTTCAGGTGGGGGAACTCTCATATCTAGAATTCTAAGTGGTGGAACTGCCATTTCTAAACAGTGGAACTCTACAATAGTATTTAATGGAAGAAGATGACATGAGAGGTGGAACCATTATACATTTTTTAAGAGGTGGTGGAACTGAGTTCCTGTAGGCTCCTGTCTAATTTAACCCCTAATTTACTGAATTTTACTTACGCAGAATGCTTGTCTTTGCACAATTGTTATTTATGGTGGTTAGATACCTATAATTATCTCCTGACACTTTTGCAGCCTTCAGTTGCGAAAGTGAGGAAGAATTGGTACTGCTGGTGAGGAGAGTGAAATGCTAGCTACACGATTTAAGGTATAAGATGAATGACTATGGGCTGTACACTTATATGGTATCCTGTGATATGGGCGAAGCAAAAAGAGTGACTCACATTTGAGCAACTCAATTTGCACACTCAAAGAAGTAGCGACCCTCGGAGGATAGCAACAAGAGGGAATAGCGAGTCAGGTTGGCTATAACAGTAAGGGCGAATGATGGGGGTGTGTCTAGTGGGTGAATGACAAGGGTGTGTCCAGTGGTGTCAGATGAATGGAGCAGTGCAGCTTGCTGCTGCTGAGCTGACTGTCTGGAGTAGCGGCTATAGTTCCTGGTTCAGGACCACCTGTAGGTAATTGTTTTGAAGAGTGTTTTGGGTGTTAAGTTTTTTTTTCTTGTGTGTTCTCTGGTTCCCCCTGATTGTGTTGCCCCCATCCGTGGTGTTCCCCCACATACAGTTTCCCCCTCCCATGTATTCCCCTTGTCCCCCAGTGTCCGCCCCACCATCTAGAGTTGATTATTTTAATACGGGAGATGCGGGGGGTGTAGTCCCCTGCATTAAATGTTACTTCTTATGGTCCCGTATTGCAATGTGTAGTGCCATCGCTATTGTAACTGCTGCTGTGGTTGTTGTGTTGCCAAATATGTTTTTGGAAAAATGTACTCGCTGTTATGTGAGTTGCTGCAAAACTTTTGCTATTATGATATGGAACCCACTTTTACATATATTGATTAAATTATGGGGCCTAATACCAAAAATCAGAAAAAGTGCGAACAATGTTTTTTTTATTTTAGTTTTTATAACCGTCATGAAATTTTCCAAGTTGATATTAAAAAAAAGTGTATCGATATGCTTTATTGTTATGCATTAAGTATATTGATAACATTTATTTTCAAATAAACAGTTCTGTCATGATGTGAACATGTATATTGATATAGCAAGAGAAAACTGCCTGTTTTTAATATTGATAATACAATTACTACTGTTACATAATAATGTTATAATAACAACACCATTGACAAGATTCTCAAAGCTTCCCCGAATGATGCAAGGGGCTTGCATCCCGGGGAATGATGTGTGGTGTGGCTTGTGCCAAAAAGTGCAATAAGAGCACTTCTCAAATGCAGCCTGAGTTAAACGCAGGCTGTGTACACCAAGGGGGACTTGCACTGTTCTTGAGGCACAAAATGGGCTGCAGCATGCTGCTAGGGGACTTGCAGCAGACGCAAGCTGCCACATCCTCTAATTTGGAATTCTTAAAACCTTCCCAGAGGGCACACTTCTAAGTACTATTAGACAAACAAGAGCTGGTCTAATGGTATTTAGATGTGTGTCTTCTGGGAGGATTGACAGAACTTGCACCACCCACAGCGCCCCCCCCCCGGGCGGGACGGTACATGTGCCACTGCTTGCCAGAGGTCACCCATACCCCCACGACCTGTAGTCAATTTATTTGTTCTGCTGCAGAGTCAGTACAATGTATTAGCACATAAATATCATATATAAATATACAATTGTTACACACATTATTACAACATTGCTGAAAAGAAGGGCATTGTACAGTGCAGCAGTATTTAGAATAGCAGCTTGTTTTTGTCATAAATCTAATAGAACCTCTAAGAATTTTGTTATGTTTCTAGTATTCTGTTCATCGCTGGGCAGACTTATACGTGTAAAATACACAGCAGTCCCTGGTGCATAGCAGGCCCACCCCCACCCCCGATCCCCCTTTTATTACAGCATCACAGTCCGGTGGTTCAGTTGACTCCCTCCCTATCCCCACTTGCCATTATAATATATCAGATATCCTTCCCTGGTGGTCTAGTGGACCCTCCACCCTGGCAGGCAGTGCTCCACCATCCATCCTATCCTAAAGCCAGCGATCGGCACCGCCCTCTACTCTTCACCACAGCCAGCTGCCAGCTGAGCTGTCAATGAGTGTGTACCGTAATAGCTGATTGTATAGTATGTGCTTATTGACAGCTCAGTCAGTGGCCAGCCATGGAGGAGCATGGAGGGCTGTGCCAGTCACAGGCTCCGGAATGGGATGGGGGAGCAGGATGGTGGAACACTGCCTTCTGGGGTGGGGGTCCACTAGACTACCAAGGAAAGTTATATGATTATGTAAGGGGGAGATCGGGGATAGGGAGGATGGTCTGCTAGACCACCAGGGAAGGATATATGATACAGTATATTATAAGGGCAGCTTGGGGATAGGGAGGAGGGTCAGCTAGACCACCAGGGAAGGATATATGATATATTATAAGGGCAGCTCGGGGATAGGGAGGAGGGTCAGCTAGACCACCAGGGACATGATTGGTAATAAAAGGGGATCTGGGCTGGGGGAGTCCACTAGCCACCGGGTACTGCTGTATATTTTACATGTATAAATGCCACCTGATCGTGCCCGCTGCTTGTGGCAAACCTCTTCAATGCACCATCTCTTTGGTGCATGGACACCTTTGCCACAAGCTGTGGGACTTTGTCACTGGGACCCTACCTGATAAAGAACTGGACCCAGGGTCCCTGGTACACCAGCAGTTGGTGGAAGCTGCCATTGGCACAGCGTGTGCTGCCCTTCGAGAATCACGCTCCTTGTCTTAATGGCTGGACTGCAAGCTTTCATTTAAAAAAAATGATGTTTCTTGCTGAAAGAGTTACAGAGTTAGACCTTTCAAAAGACACGGGGTCAGATTTTCAAAGCAGAATGCAGGGCTTGCATCAAGCCCTATATCAAACCAATTTTTTGGCGCATCTGTACCAAACACCTTTGCCGCAACTGCACCAGATTTTAGCAGTTCAGGTGCAGTTGCAACACTTTACCCAATTTACTGCAGCTTGTGCCAAATATATGGCACAAACCCTGTAAAAAGGGTACCTAGGATTTCCGCAAGCTAGACCAGAAAATCTTGTGGCAACTGGTGCACGACATAGAAAATCCTGGTCGCCAGCCAGGAGAGTGCCACAAGCCACAAGCCCCATGTGCCATATGTTCGGCGCACCCAGGGATTGTGGCATTGAGGGCCATCTGCAAATCTGGCCTATTTTCTTTAAAATGTGATAGCTTTAAAACCATTAGGGCCAGAGACTTAATTTTTGTTAAATGAAAGCCTGGAGTCAGCCAAGTAGTTATATTATTAACGTGATTTGTACACTTTGAAAAGTAAATGCATTGCTTACTTAAAATGATAGCTCATGTTGGCAGTAGTCTCCTTCTGTCACTTTAGATCATTTTTGTGCAGCAGTCGTTTAATGGAATGGGACTGTAATCTGGCCTGGAGAAGGTAGTCAGCTGATTCCTTTCACTTCCCTATTCATTTCCTCACCCAAGCGCTATGACGTGCATCAAGGGAGAGCATGGGGGTATGCCCCATTGAAATGAATGGGAATTTTTTTATTACTGTTTTATACAGTATGATGGTGAGTTGGAGATTAATGGAGGCCACCGCTTGACTAGCAAGCCCCTTCCTTGTTAGTCAAGCAGTGGCCTCTATTGATCTCCAACTCACCATCATAATGTATAAAATAGTAATAAAACAATACCCTCATTTATTTCAATGGGCATACCCCCATGCTCTCCTTGCTGCACATTATAACATGCTTGAGCGTGGGGCATGGAGATCATTAGAAGTGGGATCAGCTAGCCACCTTGTTGGGGCCAAATTGTGATCCCTTTCCATTAAATTACGGCTGCACAAAACTAATCAAAAGTTACAGAAGGGGACTATCTCCAGCATGAGCTATCATTTTAAGTAAGGTACCCTCCCTCCCTCCGAAAATCAATTAAATATATCACTACAGTCACCATATATAGATACACCAAAACAAAATGTTTCATATCAATATAAAAAAGTTTAAAAATTAAGTTTCTAGCCCAACCTGTTCCAGAGTTAGACATTTCAAAGGATATTTTCTTTAACAAGGCCTCGGCTGCTTCCATCTCCTTTCCCTGGTTGTCTCTCCCAATCACCCTGCTTTCCACTCTCCTCCCCCACTACTTTCCCTTATCCCTCCAGCATCCCTGACAAAATCCCTGTCTACTACCCCTCCCCCTTGTTCCTATACCCTCTACCCCTGCATTTCCCTGATATCTCCTCTCCCTTGCTGAAGTAGAACTGAATATCTATGTTGTATTATATTATGTTCATTGTATATTTGAAACTCTACTGCTTAGTTCCCTCTTGTTCATTTGTAACCCCTCCTATTGGACGTGGAACCTTTGTAAATGAGCTGCAGCTGCTCTCAAAGGTACTTGTAATCCGAGACTGAATAAATAAATAAATAAAATGTGCTAACTTTGGAACTGTTTGGGTTAGAGACTTAATTTTTTTTAATGAAAGCTTGGAGTCAGCCAAGCAGTTATGACCATATATCGATATAAAAAAGAAAATGTTTATCAATATGAAAAAAACATAAAATGGTTCACTGCATTTTTGAAGTCCTGTCATCTTTACCGTATTATATTGACATGTATATGCATGCAGCAACACAGGAGAACTGTATTAACTGTTCACATGTTACAGCTTTCAAAATGTAGTTTCAAGCATTGTAAAAATATCATGTAAGACTTTTTGGAAATGGTCAGAAGATACAAGTAGATGTTCTTTCTAAGAATAAACACATTCTTTTGTAGTTTGTATTATTGTTCTTATTGAATCTCGTTTCCTCCCTTTCTCTTCCACACCAGGACACATCTGGAAATGAGCTGTTACTAGCTCAGTATGTTTTTCCTAGCAAAACTTTTGAAATAAGTACATAAGTAAGTAACTAAGTAAATGCTTTTGGCAGAGGTGGCTCATACCTGATGGGTGGACATTTACACAGTCTAAACAAATCAGTGTCATTATACATAGCCCCCCCCAAGTGGAGCCCAAGATCAGGTAACAAAGTACATACTGTAGTGCTCATAATAAACAGACAAGTAAGAACATCATAAATGATCACAAAGGATTTTGAGCACCCTATGGCATGGTACCTTATGTGTATACAGTGTTGACGAGGCACAGGTCAGGAAGCATAGGAAGATCAGAAGCAGTTGTAAAATTTACAAGTAGTGTTTTATTATTATCGATAACAGTAATATAAAAAAAACTAAAAATTGTTCAGTAGAACTATTTACAAAGGCAGTACAAACAGAGAAAACAAAGTCTTTCATATGAGGGTATCTCCAATTCCAATTTTCAGTCTCTCAGTGTCTCTCTGTAGTAGAAGTATTTCTGCTCTTTTTATAAGTCTTTGCCTGGAAACTTGTTAAGGAGACATCCTGTTTCTTACACAATGTTCTTGTCAGTTTCTTTCCAGGTGCAACAAATAGATCAGGGTGACCCAGAACTGACCTCTTTTTGACAGTTCTTCAAAAGAGATTGCAAACAATCCTGAGAGGAGTTCAAACCTCATCTTAGGTTAACCCCCTAAATTCCGAATAGCTTTTTGAAGTGATTTTAACAGTATAACTATACACGTTTCAAACAAAGGGATCCCAGTATCACTTACAGTTTCACGCAAAGATTCACATATATTTTTACAACTGCAGATATGCAAGGGGGAAGAAAAGACAGAAACAGCAAGGGAAGGCACAGAGATAGCGAGAGGTGGAAAATCGCAAGACCATTAGAGTGATCAGTTCCCAGGTCTCATGAGAACACCTGGCCATGCAATCAGATAGAAAAGAGACAGAAAAGGAAACGGAGAGGATAGAACTGATCTTTACATTTAACAATTTCTGCATAACAAATGGGACAGGGCCTTATTCAATCCTGTCACACACAGGACGGGGATAATCATATAGTATGGGACTTTTAGCCTTGTGTGAATGAGATAGTGTCTGGCAGTGGAGGTGAAAAGAGGGTGAGTACCAGCCACTGACTCTGTACTGAAGGGAGGGAGTGGCAAGCAGAGACTGACATTAACAGGGAGGAAGGTAGGGCATTAGATTACATGGGACACTTACTATGAGTACGATTGAGTAAGGGTTAGCGTAGGAGAACCACTGATACCAAGGGTAACCTGAGGACTAATATTTTAGTTAAGTTCAGGATCAAATGATGGTGAAACAGAAACAGGCAGGGATGCCCGTGTCTCACCCCCCCTTGTTGACTGAGGTCCCCCCACAGCACCAGACCCCCTGTACCTGCAGCATCAGTGCTGTAGTCAGAGATGTGTAGCACCAGCCCTCCTCACACCTCCACAGCCACTGGTCATCCCTGATATATGCAGGCGCAAGGCCGGCTGCATGCCCAAGATATGTCAGATGGCTGGAGGCCAGCGGAGGTGTGCGGAGGGCTGTGCCAATGGCCATCTCTGACTACAGCACTGACACTGCAGGTACGGGGGGTTGGTGCCATGGAGGGGTGACACTGCTACCACTGGGGGAACATTTTGGGCACAGATGTGTGGTGGGACAGGGTCGGGTCCACCTGATGGGGTTCCTGCAGTGCACCACGAGGGCACTGTGCATCACAGGCTGGGCCAGGGGGTACGCTGGATGTCAGGTCCATGATGCATGGGTCCAGATGCTTGCGGTAGGCATTCATGCACCTGGACCCGTGCCAGACCACACAAGGGAGTCACTATTGGCCCAGTACTCTGTGGGATATAATATATAGTTATTATTAACCATTTCACCTTTTTACAGCACTCCCAGCCATGACCATTGGGTTACAGAAGTGTCACACAGTCAAAGTAAGGTAGCACACGGAGCCAACAGATGCCAATAAACTGCAAGTAAAGTTTTTACACCACTTTTATTGAAGGTAGGCATCAAGATTCTCTGTACAAAATACTGAAATAATGCTGCAGACCCCAGCGCTTTGACTCACAGCGAGTCTTCCTCAGGGGCCGTGGCTAATACAGCTCAGGTGGTCTTTTATACAAAAAAGAAATAAACCATGTAATGCAGTAACCATAGTAACAAATTACAAGCCATATTGAACGCAAAGACAAATAATAAGGCAATAAAAGTTTACATATGAAATAAAGTATTAAACCCAGTCTGATTTTTTATTCCTCATAGAAGTGTCCTCTGATTGTCTGATGCACAAACAGAACTTTTGAATCAGATCCTGTCTCCACCCTTTCTTGTGAGACATTCCTTAATACAGTTCAGTTTGTGCACCAGCTAGGCTGACCACATTCTAGGTCAGCTCCCTGCCAATTAACCCCTTATTAGGTAAAGTTTTAGCCATTTAGACCCTGTATACACTGCAGTTACATTTTGGAAACAGTTTAAATAGCAATTTTAAACTTGCCATGGTCACCCATCTGCACTGGTAGTCACCGTGCTGCAACCTGGTAAAGTCACATCTGCATATCAGGTTTTTCAGAATAGTTCTGCGGCTGCATTGTAGCATGGTTTTCCTTCAGTTGCATGGGTTCGCCCATCCGCACTACAAGGTAAAACGTTTTTGGTTTGAAACCGTGTTGAAAATCGGCTTTAAGACTAGGTCCCTTGCAGGGTTTAAGCATGTTTTTTAAACACGGTTTCAAACCCTGTTAAGTGCAGACACAAACCATGTTTCGGCTTGTTAAAATGTTGTAAACCACTTAAAACATTTTAAAAATCACAATGTGTACAGGGCCTAACTGGCATTTTCAACTTTTTGTTATGGGACCTCATGTTTTTGGAAGCTGCGTGCCCTCGGGGCAATTAGTTATTATGATCTGCTGTTTAATTTGTGTTTTTGTTGTTGAAATTAACCCCCCCCCCAAATCTCAGGGTGCGATTATTTTGTGTTGGTCAGACTGATCAGATGTGTTCATGTGTGATCTGCTTCCCTATCGCAACTTGTTCTGATTCATATCCTTCTCCATATCATTCCTGATTTTTTTAAAATACCTACATATAGCCTAGCTACTCATTATTCAGTAATCTCCTCCTCCCACCATCATGTGTGGCTATGACGTGTGTGTTGTCTCAAGTTTCAGGAAGGGTGCAGTGGGATTAGTTCAAGAAGTGCAGATGAACAGATTTTTGTGTGGTAACTCTAATATGGTCGAAGATGGACAGTTTTTCATTTTCAATGAGAAAAAGGAAGCAGCTACTAAACAACCAGCTACATCAGTAAATTCTACAGCATGTATTGTAAGTAATGCTAAAATGAATTTTTTGTAACTTTGGAAAATGTGATGCCTACGGAGAAAGTTGTCAGTGTCCCTTTAATTGTCATATGGCATACAAACTGGAATGTGCGTGCGCTTGTATGTATGTGCATGTGTAGGTATGCAAATCTTACTTCAACCCTGGATTTACATTTTAATTATTCTGATATTTAAAGTTGTGCTAAGAGTGTACCCTGGTTTGGACAACTAATATCCACAGAAGAAGCTATTTTTTTGCAGTTCATTTACCCAGGATATATGTGTGAGATGGAACTATACATATTACTAACAAACATAGAACAAATGATGGCAGACAAAGACCCACGGAGCAGCAAGTCTGCCTTACTTACAAAATAAAATGCCCAGATAGTCATGCTTCAGTAGGGTTAGATAATTTTATTCAACCATTCTTGAATAGTTTCCATTAATAAATGAGGTTTCCACAGCCAAAATACTACACTTTTACAAGTTTTTTTTTCATTTATGTAATGACAGAACAATTTTGTTAACGGTGAATTTCCACTGATAACAACATTTAACCTGATATCCTACTCTGGATATACACTATACGTTTACCATATAGTATATGGTTAGCCATTGTTCTGTATAAAAATTAGCCTACTCAAAATCCTTATAGTGTATGGTAGAACGGTATGACGAAGACAGAGTCACTCACAGTTCGTGGTGCCTCTGGTAAATGCAGCAATTCAAAACCAAGAAAACCTTGGCACACACTCATGCTGAAATGATCCAAAACAAATACAGGATTCAGTCCTTTATTAAAGTTTTCAGCACTCACAGTGCCTCCGCCAAACCGACACAGCAAACAAGTCTTAACGTTTCACGCAGATGCACTGCACTTTATCAAGAGGATAATTTCAGCGCGAGTGTGTGCCGAGGTTTTCTTGGTTTTGATATGGTGGAACACTGTTCAGCATGGAAATCCACACCTGGAACAGTGTTGTTGTACTGCAGTAGTGATGTTTCAATGTTGTGCTGTACTAGTGCTATCACTATTGCAGTACAACAGAATAGAATAACTCACGTGGCTGTCTAGCTCAAGCCATGGCTGTCGTCATGAGATACACTAGCGCTGCTCCTCCTCTATACCCTGCCTACCACTGGCTGTGTGGCAGAAAATACAATTAAAACTGTGGTTCTCATGGGGTAGTTTTTGTAACCACAGCGCAGTAATCGGAATGAAGACTCAATGGAGTGAGTAGCGAAAAGACACTTATGTTGAGCACAGCACAAACTCTGATCAGATTCTGACAGACTGTTTTTTCAGTGTTGGCGCTTGTTCACTGATGTTTTTTAGTGGTTTAATAAATTGAATGCAGCAGTAGAGAAAGAGTATCTCTGTGCACAGAAAACCATACACTATGAACGATTGTGTATGGTTCTCCATACTCAAACAAGGCTGTGTCTGAATCTCATGGCTGCTGTGACAACTACAGGATCTCTTGAGCTGCGCTGTCAAGGTCTCTGGTTGGCATGGCAACCTCTCGATTCAGACACAACCTTGCTGTGCACAGAAAACCATAAACAATCCTCTACATAGTACATAGTTGCCCTTTATTGTGTACAGAAATCCATAATGTAATTTTCTTATCGTAGGACAATTCAAAAAGGTCACGAAAGTTGTTGTAGTATCATTGTGACATCACCACAATACAGTACTACAACAAATTTTATGCCTTGAACAGTGAGTCTACTCTATCTCCTGTAGCCAGCATCTAACAGGTGTTTTCTGTCTCAAAATCTTTTTTTTTTGCCATGGAACTGGCAGCTACAGTCTCTGAAAAGGCTAAATTTACAGAAAAGTAAGAAACATCTGAACACTTCAAAAAGCATCCGCAAACAGCAAAGCGTTGGAGAATTTTAGTCATAAGTGAATCACACTGACTCTGATTTGGTAAGCTGCTGTTAAAAAATAAGCCAAGCCTATTTACCAGGAGAAGACAAACACTCAAAAGAACTCTGCAGTCAAAAGACAGCGGTGGGAGGCACCAGCTACTGATGATCGGCTTGAACCCTTTCACTAAACGCTGTTTTTTTGTTGTTTCTCTCTGCAACAAATGTTGTGAGTCAACTGCAAAGTGAAATGTTTAAAAATGTTGACTTTTTATACCATATATTATACCAACTAGTAAATGGTCAACCACATAGACCAAGGCTTGTGCGTCCGTCTCTGTGTTGAGATGACATCAGGAACCTCTCGAGTTTGGCTCTTTTGGACTCTATGATGCCATCTCAACCCCTTGATGGAAACATAGCCATGCTGTGCACATTTCAAACTGCTGTGTGCATTCTAAAATGTGGTTGTGTACATTTCAAACAGTTATTCAAGAGAAAAAGAAAGCATTCAGGAAGTACAAGGAATCACAGAAAGAGCAGGACAGAGAACTGTATCAGTTAAAGCAAAAGGAAGCTGGGAAGGCAGTCAGAACAGCAAAGGCCCAAACCAAGGAAAAGATAGCCAACTCAGTTAAGAAGGGGGATAAAACCTTTTATAGGTACATCAGGGAGCGAAGGAAGACCAAGGGAGGGATAGTGAGGCTTAATAAAGGGGAGGAAGGGTGGGCAGAGGAGACTGTGAAAAGGCAGAGATACTAAACAAATATTTTTGCTCAGTATTTACAAATGAAGAGGGGGAGGTACCTAAAACAAACAGTAGAAACACTCTGGATACAGAAGTTGATACCAGCCCATTTACAGAAGAAAGGGTTATGAAAGAACTCTTAAAACTGAAGGTGGACAAAGCAATGGGGCCTGATGGGATTCATCCCAGAATTTATTTATTTATTTATTTTAACATCAGTTTAACAACCTTTGAGCCGGAGGCTCATTTACAAAGGTACCTCATCACAAGGAGGATAAAGACATACATACATGAGACAATCAGTAATACAGTACAGCAATAAGGCACAGTCAAGTTACAAGTAATACGAGACAATCAGCAACACAGTTCAACAATAAGGCACAGTCAAGTTACAGGTGATGCGTGACATAACACTGTTATCCGAAAAATTAGGATAAGTGATTCTTTTTTTTTTTTTAATGATTAGGGAGGTAGGGTAGAAGAGCTGAAAGGAGGCAACATGGGGGAGAGAGCTGGGATATGGAGAAGCAGCTCAGAGAGCTTTGTCACGGGGTGGAGGTGGGGGGTCAGGGACAGTGGCAGGAGTGTGAAGTGAGCAAGTGAGTTTTCAGGCTGTATTTGAAGCTAGGCGAGGAGGGGGCATCAGTGATGCCAGCTGGGAGGGAGTTGTGGGAGGGGCTCCACAGGGGAAAGCCCTTTGGCCCTGGGTGGTCCGTGCCCTTGGAACGACCAGAGCAGCTTTGCTGGAGGCGCGAGTGCGCGCCGAGGAGTTAGATCGGTGAATAGAGTTAGCAAGGCCAGGCGGGGATAGACCATGGAGAGCTTTATAGGTATAGAATTCTAAAAGAACTAAGGGTAGAACTAGTGACACCACTGACTACCCTCTTTAACAAATCATGGGAGGATGGGGTGGTACCGGAGGACTGGAGGAGGGCAGATGTGATTCCCCATCACAAAAGTGGGAGCAAGGCAGAAGCAGGAAACTACAGACCTGTTAGTTTAACCTCAGTGATAGGAAAATGATGGAATCACTTCTGAAGGAAAGAATTGTCGAGTATCTAGAGGCCAGAGAGGCAAGGGACCCAAGACAGCATGGATTCACAGCGGGAAAGTCATGCCAGATGAATCTGATAGATTTCTTTGAGTGGGTGACCAAAGTAGTAGATCAGGGAGGGGCTGTGAACATGGCCTACCTAGACTTTAGCAAGGCATTTGACACAGCCCCACACAAAAGATTAATATACAAGTTAGCCAGCCTGGGAGTGGGTCCCACGATGACAGCCTGGGTAAAGAATTGGCTGGAGAATAGGACACAGAGAGTAATAGTAAATGGAGTCCACTCTGAAGAAAGGGGTTACTAGTGGGGTACCGCTAGGGTTCAGTATTAGACTGGTCCCTTCAATGTCTTTATAGGCGACATTGCAGAGGACTGAAGGAAGTATGTCTCTTTGCAGATGACACAAAGATCTGCAACAGAGTTAATGCAAAAGGTAGGGTGAAAAGGATGAGAAGGGACTTGCAAGGTTAGAGGAATGGTCAAATGTATGGCAGCTTAGATTCAATGCTAAGAAGTGTAGAATGCACCTGGGAAACAAAACCCAGGGAAGAGTACACAGTGGGGGTGAGATACTAACAACAACAATAATGGAAAGGGACCTGGGGTAGTCATATCACATGACCTAAAGGTGGGCAAGCAATGTGAGAGGCAGCAAGGAGGGCTGGGGGATACTGGGATGCACAGGAGAGGCATCACCAGTAGAAAACAGGAAGTTATTATCCTCTGTACAGACAGCTGGTCAGACCCCATCTGAGTACTGCATGCAGTTCTGGAGACCCAATCCTGCAAAGACATAGACAGGATGGAAGCTATCCAGAGGAGGGTACTAAAATGGTGCAGGATCTGCACCGGAAGACATATGAAGAGAGAGACTAAAGGAGCTTAATATGTATAGCCTCGAAGAAAGGAGGAAGAGGGGGGACATGATAGAAACTTTCAAGTACCTCAGGGGAATCAACAAAGTCCAAGAGGGTAGCATCTTTCAAAAAAAGAGGTGCGTAAGAACAAGGGGGCACAATTTGAAGATGGGGGTGGCTCAGAGGTAATTTAAGGAAGTATTTTTTCACAGAGAGGGTTGTGGGTGCATGGAACGGCCTTCCGGAGGAGGTTGTGGAGTCAAAAACAGTGGTGGAATTCAAGCATGCATGGGACAGTCATAAGGCCATTCTAGGGGTTGGGGGTAGGAAGAAGTAGGCTGCTGGTTAACTAGGATCTGCAGCTTATCCAGTAGGTAGGGAAATGGGCAGACTGGGTGGGCCAAGCGGTCCTTATCTGCCGTCAAATTCTATGTTTCTATGTTTATTATGCACAGTTCATTGTAAGGTCTTTCTTCGTTCTACAACCTCCGCACTAACCACCCAATTCTCAAAGCTGTACATTTGAACTTGTAAAATTCTGTTAATTAAAATTTTGATCATAGAACAGTTCTGCTCCCAGCGATGATCCTGACGTATTAAACACTTCCATTTCAATCAGTATTATTGAAACAAAGGGACTGTCACCTGGCACAGAACTTTTCTATAACAGAAATTAAATTTGCAAACTTCTACAAGTTAAAAGGTACAACCCTGGGAAATAAGCAGCTGAGTGTGTTTTTTTTTCAAGCTTTATTTTTTTATTATCATACCAGCTGTTGCCCAGTTATTATCTTGTAACGAACAGACCACAGTGCACATGAGAGTAGGGAACAGGTCCTGGTAATATCTAGTAGCAATATACATCCATTACAATGTGGTACGTTACAGACACGTATCTGCTAAATTAATAAAAAGATACAAATTAAAGTTCTAAATAAGCTGTTAAAACGAGTCCATGAGCAGCACAACTACTTCTGGAAGCAGGTAATGTCTAGAATTAAAGTGCAACAGAGCCAAGTCCCTTAAGGAAAACAAGGGTGTCATCCATTCTGCCTGAAGTGTTTCGTAACAGAAATGTTTTTTGCAGCAGAGTATAGGAAAACAAAATTGACTGCTCACTCAGTTACTTTCCTCAGATCCCAAGCACTCTGATTTATACAAAATGAGGAAGTTCTAGCCCATCAGAATAATAGTGAGTAATACTAGAAACTACTATTTGCTCCTCCCGGTAGGTCTATAAAAAAAAACAAGTCTCAACCTCTAAAAGTCAAATAATGAACCATAAGAACAGTTTAACCCTCTGTTTGATGTAATAAAAAATGAAGTGGAAAATACCCAGTCCAGGCATCCCTATCCCAATCATGTCATGACCTCCCCAGAACATGTGAGCATTAACACTGAACGAGACATATCACAGGCATATAAGCACTGCAGAAAAAGAATAGAACAGTTTTGTTTTTTCAAGGCGATCAGTATTCAAGTGTCCTCAGGTTCCAACTCTGGGTCTCTTACCTCCCTGCACCATTTAACAGCAGCTAGAGCCTCACTGGCCCACTTACCAGTATCCACCATACTGGGAAAGGAATATAGTTTACCCTTTTGGGTCTTTATCGAGTTGCATAGCTGATATTGGGAAAAAAGTGCACCCATTGCCTATCGTGCAATCTCAGGCCCTGCTTTTTTACCAGCTGGAAAAGTTTATCCTTGGTTTCTAGGTCATCTCTGACCATGAGAAAAGTGTTTGGTTCATTTGAAGTTTGCTGATAACCTTGTGGCATTATCCAGTAATTTGCTTGCTATCCAAAGATACACTCCTCGCCTTCTGGCAGCAAATTCTCTGCAGTCCAGTCCTAAACAAACATTAAGGCATGATTTCCTTCCACACTCTTCAGGAGGTCTATTATGTGAACCTTTACATATTGGGCCTGGTTTTCCAATGTTTCTAGTCTCGGACAAAATTGTTGATTTTCCTTTGCCATCATGGCATTGACACTGGCAGCGGCTGCTGACTGCTTCATATTTACTGGTTAGTGGTTATAAACCACTGCCAGTGAGTGCCCAACAGCTCTGTAAACCACATACAGTATACGGTTTATGGAGCTCTGTAAACCATGGACAGAACAATACCGCAGCATCACCAGAAAAAAACGAATAAGCTGTCCTCATGCTGGATGTTCACAAGTGCTACAGAATCGGTCACTTAGCATGAGACAAGCTTGTCATCGGCGGTAACAGTTACCTTCACAAAGCAGCAAAAATGACAATTTAAGCCAAAGAACACCAAAAATAAGTAAATATAAAAAATAAAACATGAAGAAGTGTGGTTCTATGTGGATTTTATGCACCCCCTCAGTGTGTGATGCCCATATAAACCCCGAGGGCTATGGGGCATCACACACCTTGGGGGTGCATAAAATTCCCATACAGCACACTTCTCCATGCATTATTCTATATTTTATCCCCACCATCTCCTGGTTAACAGCCTTCACGGTGGTCTCCACTATGATGAGCTGGCCATTAAAACCATCTATTTTCTTGCTTAAGTCGGTAATTGAGGCTATGAGACTCTGGGCTTCAGTACCAGGGTTTGCAAAGTTTTGTCTGAGCCATGCTCGGCCATTGCCCATGGCTTGGGTCTTTACTCCTGCTTTTGAGGTCTGAACTGCTCCAGGGGTTTTGCTTTCTGTGATGTCTGCAACTATCTATTCCTTCCAAGGGTTTCCCATCCTATGCATGAAGTAAAGCTCTTTCCACTTATGTAAATTTAGTCCATCCAAGAGGAGGAAAAAACAGTTTAGCTAGTTATTTTTCAATAAGTGAGGAACTCCAAAGTTCTGCTGCTACTGAACTTAGGCTCCATAGTGCCCCCTTGGGTGAATGTGTTTCATAAACAAAGAAATATCAAGTTTGTTTTTTGGTGGGGGGAGGACATACTTATGTGACTTTTTTGTAAAAAGACATATACTAGTAACCCTCCCCCTAAGGGGGTGTATCTTTTAGCACATTTTGGAGCACTGCGGCCACTTCTTGCAGGTTTCATGTCATATAAGTGAAGTTTAATGGGCGGTTATAAAATAAACAAATTTTAATGAGTGAACGTCATAATGGCGACTTTACAGACGCGCAACTGCTATGATACCAACTATTTGCCATACGTGTAAAGTGATGGGTGGTTTGTTTTATGCCTCAGACCAGCATGGCATAAGGAACCTCCTCTTGCAGGCAGAATCATTGCTATATTGTATGTATTCAATATTATACCAAGGAAATGTTCCCGATGTTCTTTTCTGTTAACCATTTACTTACTGAACAATGCATATGGATTGTGGTTACTGAATCTCAACCCTGTTATGCTCCCCTTTATCACCTGTCAGCAACAGGTGCACCCTTGTTCCTTGTCATGCAGGGGGGGCTCTGCCCCCCTGCACCCCTCATGGGGGGCTGCACCCCCTGAACCTCCCCTATCCCTAGGATTCAAACACCATGGCACACATGAACACAGGGGGTAGGCTAAATCCGTGTTCAACCAAATGACTTATGGCTCATTCTGCGTGGTCGCTGTTGTGGTACAGTTGCCCAAATGCGTTGCATTCATTTAGAGTTGCTTATATTCCATCGCTCATACTACAGTGCTCATTTGACGTGCTACCCTTCCTGCACTGCTTCTTCACTCTAGCCCCAGTCTAGATTGCAGCTGCAAGACTTGAGGGCTGGACAGGACCCTTTCATCCGTCTTTGGCAGATAAGCCCACTCTTTGCTGTGATTGGTGAGCTGCATCTACACTTCACTCTCCTGGCCTGCATGGACTGTGGCAGCAGGACCAGAGTGGCAAACCAGACTACAATTTATTTTGCTTTGGTAAAACCATGCCACAAGCACCAGTGGCCCATGCTGCACATGGTCTTCACTCAGCAAATCCCACAGACTGCCCTTGGGGTCCAGGAGCACAGAGAGGGGGTTGCAATATGTTTGAGCAGCTCTGAAAGCCATGCAGAGCTGCATCTTCAGCTGCAACATGAATCTGCTCCTCCAGTAAAGCATGGACTTTGGGAGTACCTGACAACACTCTCCTGCCTCCAATATACCCCATCCCGGTTAGGTACTGATCCATCAGAAGCTACACTGACAGAGACAGAAACAACTTTCACAAGTAAAATAAATAAAAGACTACAAGGGGACAGCTATGTTTGTTGTGCTCATGGCCCCAGGACTGTTGCATAGTGGTCAGAGGATAGCACATGCTCCCAAGAAGAACAGTCAATCATGAGCTCAGCTCTGCAAAAGCAGCTAGTTGCAAGCTTGCTCAGGTTACAGAGGACTTGTGTGCATGCTTTCTCCAGGAAACTAACAGCTACTAAAAGCAGGGATTATGCATAATGACTAGTGTATGTGATGGCTGCCAGTGATAATTGATCCCCCGATTTTCTGCAGATGGAGGACACAGATGAGAAAGAGCCTGCTTTTCCTTTGAAAGAAGAAAAGTAAGATGTGTAAGTGATTTCAGTGGTCAGCCACTGGGCTGATAGAAGCTGTTTAAAAGCCTTTGCAGAAAGATTTATTTTTCCAGTCTGAAGCAGCAGCAAAGCATAAGCAACAAAGAACTGGGCATAGGTAACATCACATAATAAAGACAGATAGCCAAATGTACTCACAAATCCTGTGGATTTATTGATGATACATCAGCAAACAGCAATCACAGCGAGACCCTCCACCAACTCCTGAGCTGGTATGGGATCTCACTGTGACTCTCTCGGTTGCTGCATTCCTTAATAAAGATTTGTGAGTACATGTGGCTATTTGACTTCATTTCGCGTTGCTACCTGTGACCACTTCTTTGTTGCTTATCATATATGTGTCACTGTGAGACAGTGTCTCCAAGAAAGGTCATAATTTGCATTTTTTCTCAAATGTAATGGAACACTTCCTGGTTTACTCATTTACAAGACAGCAGATTATGCCATATATTGTTGTGCTGATAGATCTTGTTTCAGATATGCCTTGCATGTGAAACAATAATAAGCTGTAGCCAACTGGCTTGTGTGGTAGCACAGTCTCTGGAGTTGTGTCCTTCATTTGGGTGATGACAAATTAAGAGGTATGGCCCAAAGTCCAAACACTAGGACTCACCATCCTAGAACAAACAGCCACCAATACTGTATTATTAAACATTTCCATCTCCCTACAAGCAAGCCCTAAAAAACCTTCCAGCAACCATCCTCCCCATCAAGTCCTTAACGTGTCTCTATGAGCGAACTATAACTCAAAAAGAACGGTAGCCCCATATCTGTCCCACCATGTGGTTATGGTTTCTTATGACCTCTTGGTAAGAAAAGCAGTAGTCTCTCACCAGTGGTGCTTTGAGGAACTTTTATGCAAAGCACTTCTGAGAATGACTGTTAACAGTACTAGTTGGGCCCAGAAGATGTAGTAACAGGCTGTGGGTTCTACACATTGTGGTACAGAGACATTGCTACTGTTCTTTTGGAGATATAGTTTAGTCAGGAGACTTAGATGGGTGTGATGGGGTTGTCTCTGGACCATTGGTGAGTGTCATGTTGAAAGGTTTGCTTAGTGGTGAGATCTGCTAGTTGTTGGTGGGTGACATAGTAAAAAAATCTCCCACCGATGCAAACAAGTCTACCCACTTATGGGCACACACACACATAGGCCTCTACCCACCTACTCCTGTACTCATGAACTCAAATAAGCACCCACTCACACACCTGCCTGTCCACCTATTGATACACACATACCTCTAGCTACAAATGTTCCACATACCTCTGCTACTGAGGTGACCCCCTCTTGCTGCTGCCCTCAGCAGTGACAGTCTTTGTGGCTCCCATTAGCAGAAATGTCCCTCAGTGACATTTATCTTGATTCCCTACTTGTCAGCAAGAAAAAAATGTGGCTGCTGATCAGGTGACACTCCAACCAGCTGGGGAACTGCTTTACCCAGGACAGTCCAACTGAGATGCAAGCTCTTGCTTTCAGTGGGGTCCTGCTTTTAACCAGTTATATAGCTTGGATGATAAAAGGACTGAGAGGTTAATGCCAGTCCACTGGCATAGTGGTAGCGCTACTACTTGCGATGCTGATGACCCAGGTTTGGAAGCAAGCCCAAGAGTGGGAGGGCCGACTGGGAGGAGGAGGTTTGAGCATCCTACAGACTGCTCTCCTCCTCTGGGGGGAGGGTGAGGAAGCACCTGGTGCTCAACTGGCCCCTAGCGGAGGCTAGAGGTCTGACAGCTGGAGCTTACAAGCTTCGGGTGTGTGGCAGATGTCCGTCCATGCGCCACCACATTACTGCATGCCATGCCTCCCCAGGGAAGCTGCATACCCAAAAAATTACCTGGCTGAGCAGGAGGACGTCACTCCCACCGAGCCCCACGTAGCAGACTGAGACACTCTGCCCCCCTCCCCAGATCAGCCTCAGTCCTCTGACTGGGGAGTAGTGCCCTCCTCAATGGCCCCACCCTGGGGGGTAAGCCAGGATGCACTCTGGGGGCAGAGGGTAAGTCCCAGGAGATGGGGTGGGAGGGGGCAGACCAATGGACTGCCAGCTGCGTAGACCACAAAAAAAAAAAGGACTGAGAGGTTAATTAACTTCTTTAAAATTCAGACAGTGAATACGCAGCTTTGGTGGAATTCAAGCAATTATAAATTATTTTATTTAGAATTTCTGTACATCAGGATAGCCATAGTTAAGTTGTGAACCTAGTGCTCTGGAGGGTTCTGGGGGAAGTTACAGCAGCAGGAAGTTACTAACATTCAATGACTGTAGTCTCTATCTGGGAGGTCCTTCAGAACCCTATTCAGTGGGGTAAATCAGCCTCCAACTAGGTGGCCCTCCAGGAACCTCTCATAGATTTCTTAACTTCATCCCTCTGAGGTGGACATTTTGTGTCAAGGTTAAGGACTGGAATGATTGGACTTCTAACAGCACTTTAACTGACCCTCCTGCATAGACAGCTTGCAGGGTCATTGAATAAGCAAGTGAGTGGGTCTTTCTGACCTCATATAGTGGGATAATTTACACTTTCACTCATTCTTGCTCTCCTGGAAACCACAACCACACTCTCATATTGCTGTCTTGCACTACAGTTCTAAGCTGTACTAAACTCCTTGGGCCCAGTTCATAAAGAATTTTGGATTGGCGTAAGGGACTTGTGGCAGAGGGTTTGATGCAAGGGGCGACTTGCGTCAAACTTTGCTGCAAGTGCAATTCAGCAAGGATGCTTGCCGCAAACCCCCAGCTGCATGTCCCTTGCGCTGAATGCAACAAGTTAGACCAGCTCCCCCTGGTCTAAGTTTGCACCATTGGGAGACCCATAGTACAAAGCTTTGGCACAAGCTGCCATAAAGTGGGGAAACAGTTGCAACTGCACCAGCCCTTCATGAATCAGGCTGTGTTGCGCAAAAGGGTTCTGGCACAGCTGCACCAAGCAATGCAGATGACGCAGGGCTTGGCGTAAGCCCTGTGTCAACCTTCTTGAATCGGGCCCCTTGTGTCTGGGTAATAACACCACCCTATTTGGTGGTGGGGAATCCTAACTCAAGGAAAGGGCAGAAAAAACTATTGCTCTGGCCCAGCAGACAACATCAGTCCAGACCCACTTGGCAACAGTAAATGCAGAGATGAGCAGGTCAAGCAGCTCTCCCATGATGAATGTGTGTAGTGATAGAGAACCCTCCCTAGTACCTATCTATCTATCTATACCTCACCTGCTTATCATACAAAAACATGAACAGTAAACAAATTATAAAAGAAAGAGTGTTGCAATGCTGCTTTTTTAAGGGGCTTCCTGATGGCACAGTGGTTAGAGTGCTTTGTTCCCATGCTGATGATCTGGATTTGGGAATGAGCTTCAGATGTTGGCAAAAAGGCATCCAATGATTGCTAGTGGCAGAGTATCCTTGAGATGGTGAATCAGCACTGCATTTCTGCAGTATCAGCAACCCCTGCAGTAGGGCTCTGGAAGGTTCTCATTCTAGCCACATGGGAATTCCTTTGCTGCTCATTGGCTACGGCATGTACCACCAGGTGGTGGGAGGCTAGTACTATATCAGGGTGGAAACAGCCAGGTACCATTTGAATGATGGGCACAAGCTGGTATGCTTGGGTCCAGCTCCATTAAGCCCATCCCCTGCCACAGATTCCAAGTGGATTCTCTGAGAAGGATGGTGCTTCCCTCTGAAGAAAAACAAGCTATGGCGGTAACAAGCATGGGAGCTGATAAAAGTGGTGCATTTTGGGGTAGAAAGGGCACAGTGGTCACCAGAGTACCTGAGGAGTATAACAGTACCTGATCAGTGAGAAAAAGCTTGATTGAAAGAAAATAAAGTTTTCCTGGGCTACCTTTCTGCATTAAGTATGCCAGTGACTGGGGAGTTAAGGTAGTTGTATCTGGGAAAAGGCTGCCATTGGCAGCATGCCACAGCTAAGATGGGAGGTACCATGCTGTTGTGTGCCTGGCAGCTTGGTCTTAGGCTGTGGCATGCTACAGTACACATGTGCAAGGAAATACAATACCAGCAAGTAAAGATAGGCTCAGAGAAATGGGGAGCAACTGCAGTGTGTAGAAACTGACTGAGCAAGCAACACAAAGTGCGAACACAAAGAACAGGGAATGAACAAACACAGCATAGGCACTGTCATACAATCACAGAGGAACGGAATTACAGAAGGCAAGCCTGTGGATCATGGAAGTTGCATTCCATACTGCACAGCTGAGTGACTGAGTGGAGATGGATAGACCAGTGACATGCTTGGAGGTGGTTAAACATCCATACAATTGGGCCGCCACAAAGAGGCACCAAAGAATTCTAGCTTACAAATGTTATTTTCGTAGCTGCACCACTGCACACACACATATCAAGAGGCAGAGATGCGCTCACACCCACACACAGATTTGCACTACATAGACACATACCCAAAGATGCACATGCAGATGCCCTCGCACACAGCAGTACCACTACATACACAGACACATGCAAACATCACTATGCATACAGAAGGAGGTACGTATACACACACACACACACACACACACACACACACACACACACACAAACAACACACACACACACACACTGTATTCCTCCTTACCTTGATCATCTGCTGCTGACTCCAGCTGGGACCTCACTGTGCAACACTTGAGAGCCTCAAAGCCCCATCCTTATCCTCCCAATAGACACTAGGGTGCTTGGGAAAGGGAAAACACACTTCTGAGCCCATTAGACATACCTCATACCCCTCCCTAGCAGGAGCTAGGACAGTGGTGTGCAGGAAGGATGTTCTCAGGGCCTATGATCCATAGATACATAGATACATAGACTGTGTCGGCAGATAAGGGCCTATGGCCCACCCAGTCTGCCCATTTGAGCTCGTAAGTTCAGTTTATGTTTTTCTAGAAGTCTGTTGCACTTTACCGCTGACCTCCAGAATTCCTTTATGTCTATCCCATGCATTCTTAAATCCTGTGATTGTTTCAGCCCTCACCACTTCCTCTGGCAGGGGGTTCCACTTGTCCACCACCCGTTCTGTGAAGAAATTCTTCCTCATGTTTCCTCTGAATCATCCTCCCTCCAACTTCATCCCATGCCCTCTAGTCCTGGAACATCTTTTTCACTTAAAAATAGTGTATTCCTGCACCCTGTTCCTCCCTGTAAGATACTTGTATGTCTCTATCATATCCCTTCTCTCCCTCCTCTCCTCCAGGGAGTACAGTTCAGTTCCTTCAACCTGTCTTCATAGGACTTGTGATGCGATCCATGCACCATCTTTGTTGCCCTCCTCTGAACCTTCTCTACCCTGTCTATGTCCTTACATAGGTATGGTCTCCAGAACTGTACACTGTACTCCAGGTGGGGCCCTCACTAGTGTCTTGTATAGCGGAATTATGACCTCCTTTCCTGCTGGTGATGCCCCTGCCTATACATCCCAGCATCCTATTTGCTTTACCTGCTGCCTTGTCACACTGAGTTTCTACCTTGAGGTCATCAGAGATGATAACCTCAAGATCCCTTTCCTGCTTGGTGCATGCTATATCCTCACCCCCCAACTGATATATTGTGCCAGGGTTTTTGTGCCCCATATGCATTATGTTGCACTTCTTTGCATTGAATTTCAACTGCCAAACCCCTGACCATTCTTCAAGTTTCTGCAGGTCCTTCTCATTCTGTCTACACCCTCTGGTGTGTCTACTCTGTTACAGAGCTTTGTGTCATCAGCGAACAGTGAAATTCTGCCTTCTAGGTCCTGCACAATGTCACTGATGAAGATGTTGAATAGGACCGGTCCCAGCACTGATCCCTGTGGTACCCCACTGGTCACTCTTCGCTCTGTGGAGTGACAGCCATTTACCACCACCTTCTGTGTCCTGCCACCCAGCCAGTTACCTACCCACCACACTACTGTCCTGCCCACACCCATATTCCCCAGTTTGTGTAATAGTCTTCTATATGGCACAGTGTCAAAGGCCTTGCTGAAGTCCAGATAGGCCATGTCCACTGCCTCCCCTGATCCACCTCCCTAGTCACCCAGTCAAAAAATTCAATGAGGTTGGTCTGACATGGCCTCCCCCTGGTGAAATCATGCTGCCTTGGGTCCTGTAGTCCATTGACAACCAGATGTTCCACCAATCTCTCCTTCAGTAGTGCTTCCATGATCTTCCCCACTACTGAGGCGAGGCTGACTGGTCTGTAGTTCCCTGCTTCCTCTTTGTTCCCACTTTTGCAGTTCTCTGCCTCCCCCAACCAGTAGCAGAAGCTGGGACTTTGGGGACAGGTTGTGGACTCAAGGGCACAATTGATTGCTCATAAACATGGCAGCACAGATGCCTGCTGGGACTTCTCAGTTGGGCCATATCACACTGGTGCTGTGCAGTCTGTACTGGCTGTCCACTTGGTGGTGTATCAACTTCAAGAAAGGCTTGTTAACCTACAATACCCTGCACAGTTGGGACCAAGCTACCTGGAAGGTCTCCTATCCATGTACATCCATGCTAGCCCTCTCTGCTCTGCCGAGGTGGGCTTGCTTTCTGTTCTACACTATAGATTAAAGCTATCTGGCTACAGATACTTTGGGTAGTGGCCCCTTTGGTTTGGAATGGCTTCCTAGTTTATGTTTGCAACACCCTTGTCGGTGGAGGCTTTAAAAAAGGCACTTAAGTCCCATCCGTTTATACTGGCCTACATTCCTTTGTTAAAATAATTATTTTTGCATTGTTTGCTCCTCTGCTTCAGTTGTTTATTTACTTCTATAATTTATTTCCTGTACAGTGTCATATATAGTGGGAAAATATACTCCCTCTCTCTCTCTCTCTCTCTATATATATATATATATTTATATGTATGAACAATACATGAATACTGCATTTTCAAAATATAAAGGGCATAGCACGTTATATAATTTGTTCATGTGGTGCTAATATACAAATCCTATATTGTCCCACTGTTCCATATATTCAAAATATAGAAACATAGAGACATAGAATTTGATGGCAGATAAGGACTGCTTGGCCCACCCAATCTGCCCATTTTTCCTACCTACAGTATCATTGCAGACCCTACTTGATCTCTGGCCCATTCTCCTTCCCCCTTCATTTCCCCTAAGATTCCCTTATGCCTATCCCATTCATTCTTGCACCTCACCACTGTTTTTGCCCCACCACCTCTGTTGGAAGGGTGTTCCAGGTATCCAATACTCTTTCCTGTGAAGAAGTACTTTCTCACATCTCTCCTGGAATCAACCCCTCTCCAGCTTCATCACATGTCCCCTTGTTCTTGATCACCTTTTTTTCTGAAAAATACTTCCTTCCTGTACCTTATTTACCTCAGTGAGGTTTTTAAAGGTTTCTATCATATCCCCCTCTCCCTTCTCTCTTTCAGGGTGTACATATTGAGGTCCTTTAGTCTCTCCTCATAGGGCTTCTGATGCAGACACTGCACCATTTTAGTTGTCCTCCTCTGGACCGCCTCCACTCTGTCTATGTCCCTCTGGAGGTGTGGTTTCCAGAACTGGACACAGTACTCCAGGCAGGGTCTTACCAGCGATCTATAGAGAGGCAACTCCACCTCTCTCTTTCTGTTGGTGATACCCCTCCCTATGCACGCCGGCATCCTACTAGCCCTCTCAACTGCCTTGTCACACTGCCTGGCCACCTTTAGGTCATCAGATATGACTGCCCCCAGGTTTATTTCCTGCTTGGTGGTCATCAATACCACTCCACCCATTTTGTACTGTGCCCCTGGGTTTCTGAGCCCAAAGCGCATTATTTTACACTTTTTCGCTTAGAAACCCAGTTGCCATACCCTTGACCTCTCCTCTAGTTTTCTCAGGTCTCTGCTCATCTTTTCTAACTCCCCTGGATTGTCTACCCTATTGCAGATATTGGTGTCACCCACAAAGAGGCCAACTTTCCCTTGAAGCTCCTCTGCAGTGTCACTTATAAAAGCATTAAAGAGGACCTATCCTGGCACTGATCCTTGAGGCACCCTGCTGGTCACCCTCCCTTCCTTGGAGTGAACTCCATTTACCACTACATTCTACTGCCTATCAGCTAACCAGTTTCTTACCCAGTTTACCACCTTTGGACCCACTCTTAAGCTACCCAGCTTCATTACTAACCTCCTATGCGGAATGGTGTTGAAAGCCTTACTGAATCTAGGTAGGCCATGTCCACTACTCCACCCTAATCTAGTTCCTTGGTCACCCAGTCAAAGAAGGTTTGACAGGACCTCCACCCTGTGAATCCATGCTGCTTTGGGTTTTGCAACACATTAGATACAAGAAATTCCAAGATCATTTCTTTCAGCAGTGATTCCATTAACTTTCCCACCACCGATGTCAGACCGATGTCAGACTGGCTAGCCTATAATTGGCTGATGATGTAGTCCTGATACCCCTTTCCAAAATCCTAAATATGTTGCTCTCCTGCAGACAGTTCCCCCAACAATGAAAACGGCAATCGTCACACCTGTTCACAAAAGTGGTGACAGAACACAGCACTCCAACTATAGTCCCATATTTATCCTTCCCCCCTTTCTAAAGCCCTTGAACGCATCGTTGCTGATCAGTTGTCCGAACACCTAGCCAAGTATAACATTCAGTGTCCTCAGCAGCATGGTTTCAGGAAGACACACAGCACTACTATTGCCCTACTTGAATATACAGACTACATTCACAAGGCCCTTGACCATGGCCATTTAGTAGAAACATAGAAACATAGACTTTGACGGCAGATAAGGACTGCTTGGCCCATCTAGTCTGCCCATTTCCCTACCTACAGGACAGGCCGCAGATCCTAGTTAACCAACAGCCTATTTCTTCCTACCCCCCACAAGAATTGCCTTATGTCTGTCCCATGCATTCTTGAATTCTCCCACAGTTTTAGACCCCACAACCTCTTCAGGAAGGCTGTTCCATGCATCCACTACCCTCTCTGTGAAATAATACTTCCTCACATTGCCCCTGAACCGCCCTCCTTCTATCTTTAAATTGTGTCCCCTTGTTCTTGCACATCTCTTTTTCTGAAAGATGCTACCCTCTTGGACTTTGTTGATTCCACGGAGGTACTTAAAAGTTTCTATCATGTCCCCGCTCCCTTCTTTCCTCAAGGGTATACATATTAAGTTCCTTAGTCTCTCTCTCCTCATACGACTCTCTCTTGCAGACCCTGCACCATTTTAGTTGCCCTCCTCTGGACTACCTCTATCCTGTCTATGTCCTTGCAGAGATGGGGTTCCAGAACTGGACACAGTACTCCAGATGGGGTCTCACCAACTGTCTGTACAGAGGGATAACAACTTCCTGTTTTCTGCTGCTGATGCCTCTCCCTATACACCCCAGTCTACCCCCAGCCCTCCCTACTGCCTTCTCACATTGCTTGCTAACCTTAGCGTCATCTGATATGATTACCCCCAGGTCCCTTTCCTTTTTTGTTGTTGTTACTACCTCCCCAACCACTGTGTATTCTTCCCCATGGTTCTTGTTTCCCAGGTGCATTATTTTGCACTTCTTTGCATTGAATCCTGGCTGCCATACTTCTGACCATTCCTCCAACCTTGCCAAGTCCCTTTTCATCCTTTCCATGCCTCCTTGTGTATCAACCCTGTTGCAGATCTTTGTGTCATCTGCAAAAGGCATACTTTCCTTCCAGTCCCTCTGCAATGTTGCTGATGAAGACATTAAAAGGACTGGACCCAATACTGAACCCTCACGGTACCCACTAGTAACCTCTTCTCTTTCAGAGTGCACTCCATTTACAATTACCTTCTGTGTCCTGTTGTGCAGCCAATGTTTTACTCAGGCTACCACCCTGGGACCCACTTCCAGGCTGTTATTTGACTATTAATCTTATGTGGGACTGTGTCAAATGCCTTACAAAGTCTAGGTAGGCCATGTCCACAGCCCTCCCTGGTCTACTACTTTGGTCACCCAGTCAAAGAAATCTATTAGATTCGTCTGACATGACCTTCCCACTGTGAACCCATGCTGCCTTGGATCCTGTGCTCCACTGGCCTCTAGGTACTCAACTATTCTTTCCTTCAGAAGTGACTCCATCACTTTCCCTACCACAGAGGTCAGACTGACAGGTCTGTAGTTTGCTGCCTCTGTCTTGGTCCCACTTTTGTGAAGGGGAATCACATCCACCTTCCTCCAGTCCTCGGGTACCACACCATCCTCCCATGATTTATTAAAAAGAGTAGCCAGTGGTTTCACTAGTTCCTCCTTAATTCTTTTAGAATTCTGGGGTGAATTCCATCAGGACCCATTGCTTTGTCCACCTTCAGTTTTAGGAGTTCTTGCAGAACCCTTTCTTCTGTGAAAGGACTGGGATCGACCCACCTATCAAAAGTGCTTCTGTTAATTGGATTAGGCACTTCCCCCTCCTCTTTTGTGAATACTGAGCAGAAATATTCATTCAGTATCCCTGATTTTTCACTGTCCCCTCTGCCCACCCACCGTTCCTTCTATTCAGCCTCACTATCCCTCCCTTTGTGTTTCTAAGCTCCCTGATGTACCTATAAAAGGTTTTATCCCCCTTCTTAACTGAGTTGGCTATCTTTTCCTCAGTTTGGGCCTTTGCTATTCTGACTTCCTTCCCTGCTTCCTTCTGCCTTAACTGGTACAGATCTCTGTCCTGCTCCTTCTGTGTTTTTATACTTCTGGATGCTATCTTTTCTTCCCGACTTTCACAGCCACCTCTTTTGAGAACCATAGTGGCTTTTCTTTTTGTTTGATTTGTTTATTTGCTTCACACAAGGCTTGTTGCCTCTGTGATGGCAGTTTTGATGATTCCCATCGTTGCTCCACACCTCCTTCTAGCCTGTTTGCTAGTGCTTTTCTGAGGCACTCTCCATCTTGCCAAAGTCAGCCCTCCTAAAGTCCAGTACCCTCACTTTTGTATGGCTTGACTCTGTAGCTGAGTTTAACGTGAATCACACTGTTTGATGGTCACTTGTCCCCAGATGGCAACCCACTTCTATATCTGAGATCCTCTCACTGCCCCCGTTTGAGAGTATGAAGTCTAAGATTGCTCCCTCATGAGTGGGTTCCAAAACTAGCTGTCTGAGGCCTGCCACCTGTAGGGCATCAAGAATGGCCCTGCTCTTGGATGTGGCTACAGCAAATATGCTCCAGTTAACATCTGGCATATTCAGGTCTCCCATCAACAGTATCTCCCCTTTCTCTGCCATTCTAAGAATGCCTTCTATCATATCCTTGTCCATTCCCTCCCCATGACATGGGGGTCTGTACACAACCCCTGTGCGGATTGTGGTGCCCTTTCCAGTCTCCAAGGTGACCCACAGTGCCTCCTCTCCTCCCTGTTTACTCTTTTGTTCAGTTGCTTTTATCCCTTCCTTTACATAGAGAGCTACTCTTCCCCCTCTTCTCCCCTGCCTGTCTCTCCTGTGGTTATGTACCCTGGTATGTTAACATCCCAGTCATAGTTCTCTGTGTACCATGTTTCTGTGACTGCTATGATATCCAGGCATCCCTCTTCCATCAAGGCCACCAGCTCAGGGAGCTTGTTGCCCAGACTACGGGCATTGGTACTCATTACCCTCCATTTCCTGATGGCCTTACTCCCTTTTGCCCCATCCCTGTCCTTCTTGCCTTTGTCATTTTCTCCATTTACCCCAGCCCTTCTCCCTATCGACACCTCTATGTGTGTGTTTGCCGCACTTACTACCATGATTATTTGGGGGGGGGCTAGGATTTCCCTGCTCCTTTCCAGTGCCTCTCCCCTTGGCTAGTTTAAATGCTTGCCAATGAAGCATTTAAACCTATCACCTAGGATCCTGGTTCCCCTCCCAGACAGATGCAGCCCATCATGCCAGTATAGGCTTGCATCACTCCAGGTGGACCCCCAGTCCCCAATGAAGCCAAATCCCTGAGCTCCACACCAGTTTTTACACCACTGATTGAATCCTATGGTGCGGAACACCCTAGCCTCATCTATGCTACAGATGGGCAGCACCCCCGAGAAGGTTACCGTTCGTGCTACTTGACTAAGGCCCTTCCCCAATTCCACAAACTCTTCCTGCACTTCTCTAATCCCTTTCTTAGCCAGGTCATTTGTTCCTAGGTGGACAATTATTTCCAGCTCCCTCCTCTATGCAGCTGCTCTGGCAATCCTGAGGATTCGCTCCCTGTCCCTCCAAGCCATGGCGCCAGGCAGGCACCCTTACCCTCTCCCTTCCTCCCCAGTTCTACCTTCCTAACAATGGAGTCCCCACCAGGAGTTGTTTTTCCCCTGCAGGGTCCTCTGCCACCCTCCTGTGGGTCTCCTTGTGGAGGTTCCCAGCATCCTCCTTGGTCTCCACTGCGGGTGCCTCCATAGAGGAACCACACTTTGCCAGAATGGCATAGGAATTGTGGAGAGATACAACTGAGGGATGCACTCTGTTCCACCACCTCACCCTCCCTGAGCCCACTGTGGTCCAACCGCCCCTCTTCTTGGCAACCTCTGAGGCAACGGCAGTGGCACTGGTGGTCCCTGGATGGAAGAGGAGGTCCCACAACTCCTGGCCAACTCAGCCTGGAGATGAGCAACCTCCTCCTCAGCCCAGAGAGGTGCCTGCAGATGGGACAACACCGCATCCTCCAGAACGCCTCCCGAAGACTGCTGCTTCACAGCCACTGCACTGCACCACTCCAATCATGTCTTATTTCTGGCCCCTTAACTGTTTGCAATCCTTACTCTTTCCTCTGTTTTTTTCTCTCTCTCCTTACTTTCTGCCTGTGTGCCCTTTAAGCTCCTGATTGTCCTGTTCTGAGATAAGAATATCCTATATTTCACAGTAGACCACTTACTTGCTCAGAGGCAGACCTCCAGCAGCTAGAGGGGGCCAGAGAGCTACTCTTGCCCTTCTAGGATGGTGGGTCTTTGGTGGTTCTGTGATCACTCACTTCCTGCTCCCAACAGGAAGTTCCTGTTGTCAGTCAAATCCTGTGCCTATAAAAATAGAACTAGCTTTGGGTGAGGGGGTGGAGGGAAGGGAAGGAGGGCAATATAGTTCAAGTAGAGAAGTTCAGTCACACAGCAGTCCTTTCTCCTGGTGTCTTCTGCCAAGCTATTTGCAGAATCTTTCTAAGGCAGTCTTTAAATGTAGCTTCCTTCTAGCTAAGCCACTCCCCCTACTTACTAGATCTTTCTACAAGTAATTTAAACCTCACAGCTATTAAGTCCTTTCAATCACCTGAGATTTACACCTAGATAACTGTTCAGATACCCATTCAGTTCAGTTAACTCAGATAAACACACACTTTTTTTTTTGTTTTGTTTGTTAGTTTTTTTTTACCTAAATTAAAGGTCCAAGTACACAAGTTCTTCTTCTTTAGTCCCAGCAGAGAAGTCCAGTCACATAGCAGTCTTTTCTCCTGGTGTCTTCTGCCAAGGCCTTTGACACCATGAACCATTCACTCCTGCTGCACTCACTCACCTCACTCAGCCTCTCCAAAGAGGTCATCTGTTGGTTCCAAAGCTACCTTGTAGGTAGAACACAACATGTTAAACTTAGTGAGACCCTCTCCAACAGCCTACCCGTATGGTCTGGTGTCCCACAAGGGTCCGTCCTGGGGCCCTTACTCTTTAGTCTATTTCTCAATAACCTCTGATGCCTGCAGCAACAACATGGTCCTTTATGTGGATGATGCTGTCCTATTCTCTAGCCACCCTGACCCTTCCCCCCCACAAGTGACCTACAATCCAACTTTAAGTCAGTTGAAACTTGTTTTGCACGGCACAAATTGCTCATGAATTACAAAAAAAACAAAGGAAATGCTTTTCTCCAACCTTCAAAATAAGCATAAATCAGCAAGTCTAACTATCAGGAACAATCAAAACCACCCTCTTGAACAAGTCCAGGAATTTAAATACCTCAGTGTAACACCAAGCGGCCCCCTTTCTTACACCCTTCATGTTAACCAAATTTCCAGAGTAGTAAACTACAGGATTGGATCCTCTATCGTCACAGCCACTGCCTTACCCTGAAGCTCTAAAATTAGCTGTTACTAATTAAGTCCTATCCATAATCAACTATGGATTAGTGATTTATGGAGCTACCCTAAAAAGAATCACAGTTGCATTAAACAAGTCCTGAAGGTTTGTATCTGGGCTGACAAACGTACCCATACATGTGAACTTTATAAGCTGAAAAACTGGCTTCACCTAAAAGGTTGGATCACCTTCCAAACCTCTCTGCTCATCAAAAAAATTGACCTACACCTAACCCCTCCAGCCACCCAGCACCTACTTACACCTGCACAAAACCCCCGGTGCACACGCAGTGCATCTAAAAAGATCTACCTCATCGCTTTCTGCCATACCTTCCCAGGCCCAGCGTACCTTCAGCTATCGGGCCCCAGCATGGCTAAATGGCCACCCCTGACATCTCCGCTGAGACAAAACTAGGCCCCTTTAAATCCAAACTACGTCAGCACCTTACTGCTCTTAGTAACTGTGATTGCGCTATCGAGACAGGCACCCCATGCTGCACCCCCTAAACAGGTCATTCAGTCCTACCCCCACTCTCAAAACACTACCTGCTTCTCCAAAGCTCCCCTCCTGCCTCCCTCCTCCTCCCACACCCCCTCCCTTGTCCATATCTTCCCTTCCTTATTGATACTCAGCAATCTTAATCTCACCCCCTCTCTCCCTAACTCACCCCGACTGCCCCCCTCTCTGGGAAAAAGAAGCCCAGTTATTCTTCACTTAGCTCTTATTCTGACAAAGTCACTTCTTTGGCTGCAGTCTTCACCACTTCATATCTCAAGTATGCTTTCCCATGTTTTATACAACTGTACTTTTCTTAATCAGTTTTGCTGTAACTTTAACCATCTGTATTATTTGTTAAGTCGTTGTCTGAATAACGTGAAACCTTTGTAAAAGAACCTCTGGTTCAAAGGTATTTGTAATCCTAGTTATCAATAAATAAATAAATAAAAATAATTGCCAGCCTCCTTCCTTCTATCACTTTTGTGAAGTGGGACTACTTCTTCCCTCTTCCAGTTCTTCTGAACCAGTCCTGTTTCTAGTGAGCTGTTAAATAGGACAGTCAGAGGTGCAGCAAGTACCTCTCTGAGCTCCCTCAATACCCCTGTATGTACCCCGTCTGGTCCCCTCAGGACTCTCTCCTCTGAAAATAGATGAGTGTCCACCTCCCTCCCTCCCATTCCAGTGCTCCTGTTAACTTTTTGCAGCCTTCCCCTTCTCCTTCCTCTGGGAACACTTAACAAATGTATTTGTTCAGGACATCTGCCCCTTCCTGGTCCTCCTCTGAAGTCTCCCCCTTCCCTTTTTAGCTTTACAATCCCAACCCTGGCATTCCTCTTTTCACTTACATACAGTACCTAAAAAATGTTTTGTCTCCTTTCAATACCACCTAGGCAATTCCTTCTTCAGTTTTTGCCTTCGTGCTCCTTACTGCTTTCCCTGCTTCTCTTTGTTTCCCCTGACACACCTCCCTATCCTCCTCCCTCTGCATCTCCTTATGCCTTCTGAATGCTACTTTTAGCCCTTAACTTTTCTGCTACCTCTTTCGAGAATCATAGCAGTCTCTTTTTCCTCCTGCTTTTGCTCACTTGCTTAAAAGGACACTGTCAACCCCCTTTGGTCTCAAAGTGTCCCTAGTTTAAAGAACACATTCTATGATTGCCAGCATTCTGCAAAGATTGATAATACAGCTAGTAGTTTGATTCTGTCTCTTTTTTTCTTTAAAAAAGTGAAAAATGGACTGCCCACCGCACAGGTGTTACCACACCAACACAGGTTTGTTTGCATTCCTTGATCAGCTCCAACTGTATCTTTCTTGGACTTGGAACACCCATAACACAGTCTAGCCCCTCATGATGTAGTGGGAAGTTAGGCGGTTACTGCCTCCTGAGTGACTTCACTGTTTGGGTGCGTTTCTAATGCTCACGACGTATGCAGTATGCACAGATCCAGGATTGTAAACAAAACAATGTTGTTTATAAATATACATTACCATGCATTTCAGTTCTACTAAACAAGTAGACAGACAAAACAAAAAGCAACATCAATTAATTTTAGAGAAGGCAAGCAATCATAAAATGTAGGTTTTTAACTAGAAATATTATGATGAAAAACAGGTTGACAGTGTCCCTTTAACACAGAGGTTTGTTGTCTTCACTATGCTCCCTTTTAGCTTCACCCACTGTTCCTCCACCCCACTCAGGTCATCCCCCCCATACCAGGTCATCCCTGAGGCATTCGCCCATCTTTTTAAAATCTGCTCTTCTGAAGACTGTAAGTCCAGGATGCCCCTGCCTCTAGCTGATGCTGCAGCTGGGAGGCTCCAAACTACACCAGACATATTGAAGTCCCCTACCAGCAGCACCTCCTCCTTTTCTGCCATCTTGCCAGTAGTTTCCACCAGTACATTATCTAATTCCTCTCCCTGTGGTGGAGGTCTTCATATTACATCATTACGAATAGTGGCTCTGTTCACCATCTGCAGGGTGATCCACCTTACCTCTGCCCCCCATATTCTCTGTATCTCCATAGTTTTTATGCTCTCATTCACATAATGGACCACACCCCCTCCTTTTCTTGCCACCCTGTCCTTCCTGAACAGAGTATAGCCTGGTATGGCCATGTCCCAGTCATGGTTTTCAGTGCACCATGTCTTGGTAATGGCCTTTCTATCCAGGTTGGCTTCTACCATGATGACATCTAGGTCCGCAATCTTATTTCCTAGACTTGTAGCATTCACACACATGGCCTTCCAGACTTTGTTACCACTCTTCCTGCTACCCCTTTTTTACCTCCCTCTTTCCCCACTCTCTTTTTAATGCTTCGGTTCCCATCCCCCTTCATTCCTACCACCCTGCTTCCTTTATTAATTTGCACCCTGGTGGATTCATAGAAACATAGAAGTTGACGGCAGATAAGGACCTCAAGGCCCATCCAGTCTGCCCATTTCTTTTTTCTACCTTATAAATGTGCCATCGGCCTTTGCTCTGTCAGTGGCCTATTTATTCATAGTCATTTGTATTGCTCCTTTATGCCTATCCCATGCCTGTTTGAAGCCCTGCACTGTATTCATAGCACCACTTGTGTAAGCCATTCCATGCATCCACCACCCTTTCTGTGAAAAGAATTCCTCACATTCCCCCTTAATCGGCCCCCCTCTAATCTCATGCTGTGTCCTCTTGTCCTGCTATTTTTCTTATATTTAAACGTTAGGCTCTTTCACCTTGTTAATGCCCTTAAGGTGTTTGAATGCCTTGATCATATCACCTCTCTCCCTCCTTTGCTCAAGGATATACATATTGAGCTCTGTTAATCTGTCCTCATATGTCTTCTGATGCAGTCCCTGCACCATTTTGGTTGCCCTTCTCTGGACTGCCTCAATTTGGTTAATGTCCTTGTGAAGGTGTGGCCTCCAATACTGCACGCAGTACTCCAGATGGGACCTAACCAGTGTCTTGTACAGAGGGATTATTACGACTTGTGATACCCCTACTATACACCTAACACCCCCCTAGCCTTACCTACTGCTTTAGAGGTCTGCTTGGATGATTTCAGGTCATCAGTGATGATGATGCCCAAGTCTCTTTCTTTCTTTGTGACTGCTAGCAACTCCCCTCCCAGCCTATAGGTGGCTTCAGGGTTTCTCTTCCCTATGTGCATGATCTTGCACTTCTTTGCATTAAATCCCAGCTGCCACTCTTCTGACCATTTTGCTAATTTATCCAGATCTCTTCTCATTCTGCCCACCCCATCTGGATCATCTACTCTGTTGCAGATCTTGGTGTCATCTGCAAACAGACAAGCCTTACCCTCTAGTCCATCTGCAAGGTCCACTAATGAAGATGTTGAAGAGGACTGGCACCAGGACTGATCCCTGAGGTACCCCACTTGTGACTTGCATCTCTTCTGACTGTATACCATTTACCACCACTTTCTGTTTTCTGCCCGTCAACCAGTTTGCCACCCAGTTGACCAACTTCTGACCCACCCCAGCCTACCCAGCTTATTTATCAATCTTCTATGTGGAACAGTGTCAAAAGCTTCCTGAAGTCAAGGTAGGCGACATCAACTGCTCCCCTTGGTCCACCCACTCTGGTTACCCAGTCAAAGAAATCTATGAGATTAGTTTGACAGGACCTTCCTTTGTAAACCCATGCTGTCTTGGATCCTGTGCCCCTATGGATTCCAGGTGTTGCACTATCCTTTCCTTAAGGAGTGCCTCCATAATCTTGCCCACTACTGAGGTAAGACTGACTGGTCTGTAGTTCCCCGCCTCCTCCCTGCTACCACTCTTGTGAAGCGGGATCACATGAGCCCTTCTCCCGTCTTCTGGGACCTCTCCTGTGCTCAGAGACTCACTAAACAGTTCTGCTAATGGCTCTGCTAGTTCCACCTTTAGCTCCTTAAGTACCCTGGGATGTATGCCATCAGGTCCCATTGCCTTATCCACCCTGATCTTAGCAAGCTCTTGTAGGACCCTTTCTTTTGTGAAGGAGTAGTGCTCACCTCCTCTCCCTGTGTCCATGATGCTGAGCTGTGGGCCTGCCTACCTTCTCTTCAGTAAATACTGAGCAAAAGTATCTATTTAGGATAGATGCCTTTACAGGGTCCTCCTCCTCACATGCTCCTTTTCTCCATTAAGCTTAGCAATCCCCTCTGGACTTTCTCCTTTCACTAATGTATCTATAGAAAGTCTTGTCACCTTCTTTTACTGTTCGTGCTAGTTTTCCTCAGTTTGGGACTTTTCCGCCCTTCTGCCTTCCCTGCTTCCTTAGGGCAGTTTGGTATGCCTCACTATCTTCATCCCGTTGTGTTCCCTTATATTTCCTGAAGGCCAGCCTTTTGGCTCTGATCTTTTCTGCTACTGTATTTGAGAACCAAAGTGGTTTCCTTCTTCTTTTGCACTTTCTTTTCTGTCTAACACAATGGGATGTTGCTTCAAGTATTGCATCCTTAATGCTTGCCCACTTTGCCTATACCCCCTCACCTGTGTTTCTTTTTGCCAGGGCTAGCTTAACTCTGTTGGCTATCTTATCAAAGTCAGCTCCTCTGAAGTCCCATATTTTTGCCTTGGAATGGCATGATTTAGTAGCCAAATTGAACCATACCATGTGATGGTCACTGGCCCCCAGGTGACCTTCTACCTGGAGATCTGTGATCCCTTCCTTGTTAGTCAGTACTAGATCTAGGATAGCCCTGACTCTCGTGGGTTGCTGTACCAGTTGTTTGAGGCCCTCCCCCTGCAGGGACTCCACTATGTGTCTAGTTCTGGCAGATGTTCCTGCTGGTATTGACCAATCTGTATCCGGCATGTTGAAGTCTCCCATTATCAGAACCTCCCTTTAGCTGTCATGTTTGTATATCTTCTAACAGTAATGTGTCTATGTCCTCCCCTGGTCTGGGGCCTGTAGACAACCCCAGTTCTTATGGCTGTCCCATTTCCTGTTTCCAGGGTGACCCACAGTTCTTCTGGCTCCTTATGTGTATTCTGAATTTCTGTAGCTTTGATATTTTCATTGATAGGACAGGCCACCCCTTTTTGCACTTCGTCTCTTCTGAACAATACGCATAGCCAGGTACTGAAGTCTCCTAAGTGTGGTTACTGGTAAACCACGTCTCACTAATTGCTACTATGTCCAGTTTAGCCTCTGACATTATTGCCTGCAGGTCTGGGATCTTATTTCCCAGGCTGGGAACATTTGTGTACATGATTTTTCATTGGCCAGATTTTGGTGTGGTTGTTGGGTGAGGTTTGGCATTACCCCAGTGCGTCGTATGGGGAGACAAACCTTTTTTCTTACCTGGTGATGCAAATGAACTGCAAACATGCTGAATCCCTGTTTGACCACTAGCTGAGGGGGGAGGGGTGTTCTTCCCATTTGACGTATGGGGTGCTGCACCCCTCTCCACATTTGCTAGTTTAAATATTCTGCAAAGACGTCAAACTTCTGCCCCAATGCACTGACTCCCTCTTCAGTCAGATGCAGTCCATCAAATTTAAAGAACTTTTGCTCCCAGAACTGTTGCCAGTTCCCTACAAATCTGTGTCCTTTTTCCTGGCACCAGCCCTTGAGCCATGTGTTTAGCTCCCCTATCTCCCCTTCTCTGACCTTCCGTCCATCTGCTCCTCTCTCCCAGACTGGCAGGATCTCAGAGAAGGAGATGCCGAATGAAATAGATGATAGTTTGTCACCCAACCTGGTCAGGTGTTCCTTGGTCTCCACAACTGACCAGCTGGCGAGATCATTAGTCCCTATGTGTACTAGAACATCAATGTTTTCCCTGCTTTGCTAACAATTTTAGCAATGCGGTCAGTGTCTCTCCATGCTGATGTACCTGGGAGACATCTGACCATTACCCCTGGCTGGAGATGGGTATCAACTCCCCGAATCATGGAGTCTCCTATGATCAGAAGTTTTTTGGATTTCCTTTTTGCTTTTTTTTTATTTTGGTTCCTGATTTGGGTGAGTTTTGTTGTGCTAGCTCCTGTGCTGCAGTGTCCTGCTCTGCAGTGTCTTCTGCCTCTTTGTTTGATTTCAGAGATAGAGGCAGATACCTGTTTGTAGTGTTTATATGGTTTTTGGAGTAATATGTTGGAGAGCAGAGAGTGATGGGGCACCGATTTTCCTCCTAACCACCTGCCAACCTCATGGACCAACTACCCTCTGCGGTCGAGGTTTTTCTGTTGGATGCTGGGGAAATGGCGGTGGTTCTTATATGTATTTCCTCTTGAATATGAAATTTGAGGTGTGCAATCTCTGCCCATGCTGCCCAGAGCTGAGCCCTAAGATCTCCAAAGGCCCAGCATGTAGGACAGTGTCCTAAATCCTGCAAGAATGTCCTTCTGAAAATTGTTGCACAGTACCTGCAGTTAATGATATCCATTCCAGATAAGTTGCTGGGTTTATAACCTAGTCAGAGTAATTAGAAGGAAAAAAAATTCAAGTAATGGTTTGATTGTGTTTTGTCTAATTTGTTATAACAACAAGTTAAATTACTAGTGCCCCTGTAAATGAGCTCACCTTGTGGAGGCCCCACTGATCCACCCCTTCCTGCTCTGCCACAGGAAATGTCACAACTGTGGTACCCTATAAAAGGAGGTGTAGTGTGGGGTGGTTGGGGATGGGGTGGGTGGCTGGGCCCTTCCTCGCCGAAAAATGAAACCACGGACGAAAGAAAAGGAGGTAAGAGCAGAAATAATCAGTCAACAACAAATGCAGTAACCCTGAAAGCTTATCCTAATGTTAGATAAAACTGTAAACCTGTAAAGCACCACCTGTAATAATTTCAGAGAAGATATACGCTGTAAGAAACACTTTGCTACAGAGAAAAATAAAACAATGAAATGTTAGCAACAAACAGTAGCAATCCCTGTGAGTAAAAAATAAAAACAACACCACACAGTAAATCTGCTTAGCCAAAATAAGTCTTAATCCTTTTCCCTTGCTCTGGTAAGTTTCTCTACTCTGCCTTTCAAGCACTCTTAGAAGGGAAGAGCTCAGGTGAAGCTAGGTGCCTTGGCCAGCAAACCAAGTCTTCCTCTCCCCTCGGGTCCTCCCTACTCTCCACTTCACCTCATTTTGGGATACGGTAAATACATGTAAAGTACCGTTTTCATTTGATTTGGAAAATAAATGGTTGTTCAATGTGAGAGCCAAGAGCAGTAGTCAGAACTGGCATACATGGGGGCTGTATCTAGGGCTTGATGGCCAGATTGTTTGCACCCACTACCCACTGCAGCAAGAGCTGAGACCAATGAAACAGACACATACAAATGTTGGCAGGGAAAGGCCCAGTGTCCCATCAAGTCTACTCTTGCCCACCTATCTACTAGATTGTGCATTTCTCAGTCCCCCTTAACTGCCCTTGCCATCAACATAGCCAACCTCACTATACCAATATACCTGTCCCATTCCTTTTTAACCCTCCACTTTCTTAGTATGTTTGTCTTTTTCTGGAATTTTGTTCCATTCTGCTACCACCCTTTTGGTAAAATATACATTCTGACATTTTATTTTCAGTTATGCTTTTCTCTCTCCTGGCCTCAGTATTGCACTTCATGCGCCCCTCCAACCCCATCGCTGATCTTCTCAGGGACTTACTGGCTATCCTTCCTTTCCCAGAACCCTAATGTGGTGAAATGTCCTTTCTGCTGTGTGCTGTCTGCGAGAAATGCTGGCATGTACCAGGCTGACACGGGAATTTTTCTTCTGGTTTCCTCGCTGACGTGTTGGCTTGCAATGATGCCCATGCGTGTGTGCCAACATCTGTCAATGACCTCACCTCTCTGTGGCATCTCTCTGTGCTGCCACCCGGTCTCCTCTGGGGGGCAGTCAGGCAAAAGGACTATGCATGTACCCTCCCCAAGGGAGGAGAGCAGCCCCTGGGTTGCTCAGTTTTCTCTTTTGTGGACAGCACCTGATGACCCAAACTCATTCCCGTGCATTGGTCACCAGTGTCATGAGTGGTAGCACCACCACAGCACTCACGGGCCGATCCCGACATCTGTTTCAAACTTTCCTCCCACCAGTTTCGTGGCATTACCTTAGTTGGAAGCATTATATGCAGCTTGATTATTCACTTTTTGTTTCCCTCCTGCCAGCAGGATTCTCTGGGACTAGTGGAGCTGCCAGCAAGCTTTGGGACTGGTGTGTGTGTGTGTGTGTGTGGGGGAGGGGGCTGAATTAAGAACATGACTGCTCACTTTCTTCTTTTTCTCCTTGGCAGCAGCAGGTGAACAGAATGCCTCATGACATGGGCGGTGGAGCCAGGGGGTCAAGGTGGTCAGGTGACCTCTCACTTTTGTAGCTGAAGAGTCAGACATTGAATTTAACAGTGTCCCGGGTTGAGGTATTCTATGCAATTCTGACCCCCTACTTTTTGGTACACTCCCCGCCACTGCCCCATGACCTGACTGATTCATGTCTTTTCCTCCTCCTCCTCCCACAGCAGGAGCTGAATCAAGGATCCAACAGTCTGATTCATTGCTGTTGTCTCCACCATGCCAGCAGCATTAGCATGCAGGGACTGAATCAAGGGCTGAATGGCTCAATTGCTTTCCCCACTATCAGCTCTCACTTTACTGGCAGCAGGTATTAGGACTGGTGGCCACACTGCAGTCAGCATGTAATAAATTGAAACTGTTGTGGTACATCAGCTTAAGGGCTAGTGCACATGAATCATAGCCTGAAAGATTGCTTTTTAGAGTGTACATGTGCATGTTTGGTGGGGAGGGGCTATGACACAGACATAGGCTGCTACAAAAAAAAAAAAATCTCTGACAGTTTTAATCAAACATTTCATTATCCCCCCTACACAATGGCTCAGCCTATTCCAGCTCACGATACCTTCATTAATATTATTACTGTCACTATCAGTTACCCCAGACTCTCTTTCTGGTGGTCTCCTTAAACTGCCTTGGGCACACAAACACACCTGGCACCAGCTCCTACAATCATTCACCACTACAGCTGTTTGGTGAGAAGCAGTCTGTCACATGTTTGATAAAATCTGCCACAAAAAAGTTCTGCACTGCAAGGCAAGCTAGAAAGAGGTAGGGAACACCACCCGTCATAGCCAGACTGGACAGGACTCACAACCTGAAAAACAAAACCCATAAAACTTCAAAAATGACACTCTTTTTATGGAGGTAAAATCAATAAGACATGACAGGGGATATGTTATGATGGGATATCAGCCAGCCCCCAGCTGGGTTGAAGCACGAGGCAAAGCTGAGTCCTTCCATCATCCGAGACAGGCCGGTAGCCCACCATAACACACCCTCTGGAGTGCCTTATTGTGATTATGAAATGGATCCTTTTTAGTAAACTAGATGCATTTTCTAAGCATACTTTTGTTGACCTGCTTTTGCTGGGCTGTTGTGCTGGGATAACGGTCCTGCTGAAAGTACCTCTGGGCAAATCAGGAACCAGCATTCTTTCAACCCATTTCAGAATCTCTCAGTTTGTAAGAGCAGAAAGGCCCCAAGCCGTTTCCTCACAACCTAACCAGCAAAAAATAAAGCTGACTTATTTCAGCACCACAGTCTCAACCAAAAACCCATGGCTTACTTTAGATTTATGTGAAGGGGAGGGGATAGTCCAAAGGGTTGGACATAGACGTAACTGTATACTGTATCTGTGTCCATTTCCTTGTATCCAGGCAACTCTGCTGCTATCTTCAGAAGTTGTGTCTGTTTATGGCAAAAAGTCACAATTTAGTGGCAAAAACGGACACAACTGCGTCCACATTGGATGCATGCTTTGAACACTGCTAGACCATCTAATAGATCATCTAACATGTTTGGATGCATTTCAGCTTTGAAAATAGCAATGGACGTAGTTAGGGGCAGATCTCTTTGAAAATACCACCCACAGTTTCTCTCTCTCTCTCTCTGTTTGTCTACTATCTGCCTTTTTCAGTAGACACTGAGCTTAATGGAGGCAATATAGTGCAGTGGGTCAAGGCTCTGAGCAGGAGATCTGGAGACCTGGGTTTGAATCCCATAGCCACCTAGGTGCATACCGTGTGATTCTGAGCAAGTCACTTAACTTCCTTGTGCTCCCAGGTCGCATCTGGAAACAAGCTCCGGCTTAGTGTGCTACTCCTAGTTAAGCAATGTTACCTTTCCCTTTCCTTAATGGACTAGCTTGCTAAATAGAGATATTAGCTCAGGTGCACATCAGCAGGTGAGTGCTTCACAGGCCACACAGAAATACCATACTGAGTACTAGAAGAGGGGAGCTCTCACTATGGGCAACTAGCCCTCTTGAATCCCCCCCCACACATACACACTGTGGAGCTCAACCCCCTGGTGTAAAATAAATCCAAGTTCATCACTGAGAGTCCCTTTCAGCATGTGTAGATCCACAGGCTCATTCATTGCTTCAGCTGAAAATCAATTAGTAATTCCAGTAGCAACAGCGGTATTTTAGTTCCTGGTTGAACTGAGACATATGGATTAATTCAAGTGTATCACAAAAGTGCTCAAAAGGGCAGTTTAAGGTACAATAAATTAACAAACACTTACAAAAAGATCTTAGAGTGATTACAAAACTACACACTGTATGACTAGAACATTAATTGTAAGTATAATAAGTACACTGAGTTTAAATCTGCATGATAGAAATTGAGGAAAGTCCTGTTGTCCATTGCATCTGCAAGAATCCATTTTTTCAAAAAGGATATTCCTCTTTTTCCTATATTGGGGATCTTCAAAATAGCACATTTTCTTCCTCTTGGGCACCACAAAAGATAAAATTGGTTTGAGTCACAAGAGAGCTCTGTGTTGAACCTGTCTGGTCTCTGGCTAGGAGCAAATGAAAGTCATTTTTTTCAGTAATGCTTCTTCTTGTTCAGTTAAAATCACCTCAGACATATTAATTACTTGTTTGTTTCTTCTGAAAATATTCTCATCTTCTTTTGTGTTTCACAGGATCTGCAAGCCTGTTAGTTAAAGAGATGAACCTTCCCACAATAGGGGTTGCAAATCCAAGTCCCTCCTGCATACCCTGTTTCAGCCCTGTCAGGACAAGCACCCATGACACCTTGTGGCGTAATAGGTGTACGGGATGTACACCCCACCACAGGTAGGCTCGTTTGAACAATATGAATCTTCTCTGCTGCACATCTGAATTAAAGTACCAGTGCTGTTGAGAGGCATCAAGCTGCTCTAAACAGAATCAGGACCCCAGTGGAAATGAGATGTTTCATTACAGCAAGGTTAGGTTGTGGAAATTGTTTGTAAACTGGAAGCAGATACATTTGAAGTCGTATTATTGTCTTTTCCTATCAAATTCACAAGCCAGTATGAGGAGATAAGTTGCACACAGGGGCGTCATGCAACCAGAGATTTTGGAGGGGCACGAAATCTAAACCTCTCTAGGAGGATCTGGGGACATGCCCCCGGAAATTTTTGAAATATTGAAATGAAATGGTGCATTTTGGTGACTTTTAGCAGGCCAGGAAGCTGTTCCCCAACATGCTAAATGGCATCATAATGATAGAACAATGATACATTTTTTTCTGTCTTTGTTCAGTCTGTGGACAGTGATCTTTTGTTTTTTCAAAGAAATTTTGTAAAAAATGAACTGAAATAGAGCATTTTGGTGGCTTTTAGCATACAGTGAATCAACTAGGTAGTTATAGTCCATTCCTAGCTGATTCACTATCTGCCAAAAGCCAGAAATGTACCATTTGAATAGTCATATAACAACAGTCATCTACTATAAATGTTATGCATAAAAATAATGACACATCATCTGTCCTTGCTGATACTTTGTTTATTGTGTACTTTTTTCTGTGTATTACACACACACACACACATATGCAATCAAGAACATTGACAGCACCCTCCCCTCCCCACACACAAACAAAGAAAAATTCAGGAAGAGCTGAGAGCCACTGGACCCACCCATATGCCGTAGGTTGTGTTCAACACATACCTCTCCTACACACAAAATCAGAGAAAATTAGGAGCCACCGCCCACCCCACCTCAAAAAGTTAGCATTTGCTCTGTTCAGTTCCACCCAACACACAACCAAAATCAGGGAGAGTTGAGAGACCCCATAACATAAAATGACTTTATCATGAAAGGAAGGAGAAAAACAAGGGGCTTCTCAGTCGCCATTTCCATAGGAAGGCACATAAATTAACATATTTTAATCTGACAGTCACAGCTCTCACAGTCCGTTACTAATGCAACGGCACTGGTGACAATGACAGCCAATTACAGACGGACCCCCCACGATACCACCTATGAGCAGCCAACCAGACTGAAAAGAACCGAAAATGAAAAGTTACATTTTTTTAAGAGGATCATGAAGGCTTGTGCGATGATTTTGGGTTGACACATGCCCCCTCGGGCCCTATAGGCAGGACGCCACTGGTTGCAGCATTCTGTATCAGCTACAGATGTCTGAGTTGAGTGAGTGCTGTATTCTACTTGAAACATCAGGCTGCATCACCTTTTGCATATCTTCAGCTTACAGCAAGTGATATCCAGCAATGGTATAAGCAGCCACTTAGGCCCTGTCCACACTGACATACAGTTTTTAAAATGTTTTTATTTCTCTGTTTCAACATGGTTGTCAGAGTGTCCACACTGTGCTCCAACACCATGCTTGCCTGCTTGAGTTCCCAGGCATGACTGCAGCAGAATCGCAAAGCATGCAGGTGCTGCAATGCATGCCAGGATATTCGCAATGGGGCACAGTAATGGATCTGGAGGAAAATGGTGCCATACTGTTCAGGAGCTCACCTTGAGCTTGTTGATATGTGTAAGTCCTCCCCATTTCATCGTGGCTACATTGTAAGAGCCACAGAAGTGTTAGAGAGGTTGCCTTAAACCGTGTTACAGCATGGTTTGCATCCAAACTACTGTTAAGATGGTTTAAGGCAAATGTTTTGATCTGAAACCATGCTAGAAACCTGCTCCAATCAGATTTCTAGCAAGCTGTTTAAACACAGTTTGTAGCACAGTTTTATCATGCTACAGGGTGGACGAGAACTGTTTGCCATTCTTGTAATGTTACAGACTGCCGGTAATGTTACAAGTTCAGTTCAGTTCGGCATATTGTGAAGGGATAGATTACATTGAGCACGCTCATTTGCAAGGAGGTCCCTTATACAACATACTTATTAGACACAGAGATTCACATCAAATCACATTTGCCTTACAGCAAATACAGCAGTGATACAAAACAACACATTATACAGAATGCAATACAACAAATACATCTTTGTACAAAAGAATACTGGAAATTAATCTGTACAGTTTAACATAATGCACTATTAATGAGATAACAGAAAAATACACATTTGATACATGATGGGATCACTTAAGTCTGTAAGAGAGGGGGGAATGGAGGACGAGGGGAAAGTGCCGCTTAGGATCCGTAGGACAGAGGAGAGTTAAAAGGGCAAGGGATAAGTGCCTAATTGGGAACAGCAGGGCAGAGGAAGAGGTAGCAGTAGTATGGAATGCTAAATACAATGGCATGACTCATTGGTGAGTTCACTGACCAGCCTAAGGAATGCTCTTAATGGTATTTGTCATTAGGTTAACCCCAACACACACAAATACACACACACACACGCACGCACGCACACACACACACACACACACACACACACACACACACACACACACACTTTACATTTTTAAGAGGATCTTGTATTCTACTTGAAACATCAGGCTGCATCACCTTTTGCATACCTTCAGCGTACAGCAATAAGTGATATCCAGCAATGATATAAGCAGTCACTTAGGCCCTGTCCACATTGACATACAGTTTTTAAAACATTTTGTAAAATGTTTTTATTTCTCTGTTTCAACATGGTTCTCAGAGTGTCCACACTGTGTCCACACTGTGCTACAACACCATGCTTGCCTGCTTGAGTTCCCAGGCATGACTGCGGCAGAACCACAAAGCATGCAGGTGCTGCAATGCATGCCAGGATATTTGTAATGGGGTGCAGTAACGGATCTGGAGGAAAATGGTGCCATACTGTTGAGGAGCGTGCCTCGAGCTCGTTGATATGTGTAAGTCCTCTCCGTTTCATCATGGCAACACTGTAAGAGCCACAGAAGTGTTAGAGAGGTTGCCTTAAACTGTGTTACAGCACGGTTTGCATCCACACTACTGTTAACATGTGCGCAGAACACAAGTATGGACAGGGCCTAACTGAAGCAAAACCTGGGATTACAGGGCTAGTGAAAACTGTATCCTTTAAAGATATGAAGCTGCTGGTGCTGCAGCTTTCCGGGACCAGACATATTCAAGTCTTGTTATTGTTCTAGTGAATGAAAAGAGGTGAAGTAATTTAAATATTGCTCAGAAATAAGAGGAACAATAGGTAGGTTGCATAAATGATACAAGAAGGTAGATAGTTCCAGTTTGTATAGTTTCTGTAAAGACACAGACAATCAAAAGCCTTAGGCTCAGCACAAAGTATCAAAATGTGAGAGTGTGTGTGTGTGTGTGTGTGTTGGGGTTAACCTAATGACAAATGTTTCAATTGGTACTACATTTTATTTGACAAATCACTACTCAAGCCTCACCATAGCTGACGTACACAAACGCTAACTGTATCACGAACCTTTAAAATCTGCCCAGAAGAGTACTCATGATGAAAACAGGTGGAGGCTATCACTTGTCACCTAAAAACATGAGTCAGGAACATGCCCCACTCCTATGAGATCCCTACACATTTTGAAAAATGAGGCACAAATGGATAATTTTGCTCCCCCATTGCCTGCCAGGTAACACTTTGATGAGGACAGCCATGAACTAAAGATATAGCAACCTTTAAATTTTAATAGCTCAGCAAACATTAAATCTTAGTGATCTGTTTAATGTCAAATAATTCCAAACGATGTTGTCTGTGAAAATCTCACCAACTAATTATAAAATGGAAAGTGTAGGATGGTTTAATGGTAGACATTACTTCATGTTTTCATTTTTGAGGGACACTTCAAAAGTGGTAACTATACTATCAGTGCTCTGCATAAGTGAGAAGAAAACATTACCTACTATAGTAATCTTGTTTCTTCTAAGGGAACGTTACTGCATTCTGACATGCAGTATTGTCCTCCCATTGTACTGCCCCAGAGCTGAAATGGTTAATAGAACCTATGCTAATGATGGAATGCTAGGCTCATGCTCAGTTTTCAAACCACTATCCCTGGTAAACATTCTACAACTGTCAGATTCTTACGGAGCGTGAATACTAACAAGCTATCTATATTAAGTTTAACAATTAACTAAATAAATGACAATCAACAATTCCCTTCAGTTGAAAAAGTGGGCTACACTAAGGCTTAAGTCATGAAGCCCAACAACAGAACCACTCATGGGTTTACAACAGCATGGACAGCAGTGCTGCAGTGCCCATAGATTCTAGCAGGGGAGGTAGGGTGGAAGCTCAGAATACAGTAAGATTCCCTTAGAAGAAACAAGATTACTATGGTAAGTAATGTTTTCTTCAAACCCCAGGAAATCTTACTGTATTCTGACATATGCAGACTACCCAAGCAGTACCTTTGGAGGAGGGTAGAGAACCTCTTTAAGAAACAGACTCTGCAGTACTGCTGTGCCAAACCTGGCATCACCTCTGGCTTGGGTATCCAGGCTGTAGTGCTTGGTAAAGGTGTGAACTGTTTTCCAGTAGCTGCTTTGCTGATTTCCAACAAAGGAATATCTCCTGCAGCTGCTATTGAGGCAGCTGTACCCCCGCAGAGACAGCCCTAAGGCCTGCAAGGATTCCTTACTTACAGTGGTAATCACAGAAAAGTTGACTACCTAGTGGTAGATTGAGGTACCACTGTGTTACCACTTAAGGAAATTTGCACTGAGTGTAATGCGATCCTGCCTCATTCTACCACAGAGGTACCTCAATCTACCACTAGGTAGTCAACTTTTCTGTGACTACCACTGTACTTTGCTGTAGCAGAACTGAATACAAGTAACCATCCAGTGGGCAATAGACCTTTTTGAGGCAGGCTTGCTCTTTCCTACTTCTCCACAGGTCAGGAAGAGCTGAGTGCTCACCTGCCTGTGAGCAGTTTGTGTGACCCAAGTAGTAGCTTATAGCTCACTTGGTATCTAGGCCGTGCAGTCTACATTACCTTGAGCTAGAGTGGTCAGTGAAATAAAGACTGACAAAGTAATGGACTGATTTAGGTAGACGTCTGAAACCACCTTGGGCAGAAAGTTTCTGTTAGTCTTGAGGACTATCTTGTCCCTATGAACTGATATGTAATTAACTCAGTGGCAAGGCCTGGAGCCCACTAATCCTCCCTGCTGAGATGATGGCTACCAGGAACACTGTTTTCCATCCTACATACCTAAGCTCTGTTGAAGACATGAGCTCAAATGGTGGTTTCATTAGCCAGCCAATGCATATATTGAGGTCCCATGCCGAGGTGTGTTCCCTGTGAAGGGAATGCAAATGCATGAGATCCTTGAAGAATTTGCTAAACACTTGATTAACTGCCAGAGATGACCCCTTAGCAGCTGAGAGGTAAGCAGAGATAGCTGGTAATTGTACTTTGAGGGTGGAAGGCCTAAGGCCGAGAGAAAGAAGATGTGCCATATATTAAAGGGTGACTGGCAAGTCAGCCTGACAGCAGTCTTTCTCTTTTTCTGGCACCAAAAGGAAAAACCTCTTCCATTTAGAGGTGTAAGTCTTTCTGGTAGAAGGGTTTTCTAGAAACCCTAAGAACCTCCAGCACCCCTATAGAAATGTGCAAGTCCGAATACTCTAAGTCCTCAAGAGCCAAGCCCTGAGCCTGAGAGACCGGATATTGGGGTAAAGGATCCTGTCCTGTGAAGAGGTCAATAGATTGTGCCTCCTGGGCAGAGAGATTGGCCTGGATATTGACAAGGTCAGCAGTGGAAAATACCATGGCCTTCTGGTCGAATCTGGAGCAATGAGGATCACTGTCACTGAGTGAACCCTGAGCTTGTTCAGCACTCTGAGCAACAGGGGAAATGGAGGAAAAACATTCAGGAACTTCCCTGTTTAATGCAACAGCAGCACATCCAGAGGGACTATGCCCACTGCAAGAGGTCTGCAACAGAATTGTGGTAGCTGGTGATTGTCTGGGGTTGTGAAGAGGTCCACCTCTGAGATACCCCACCTTCTGATCACCACTTGTACTCCTGGTGGTTTTAGTTGATCCTGCTGAAAGCATCTGCCAGGACATCATCCTTCCTAGGAGGTGGACTGCTGAGAGGGAGATGCCCAGGGAGTGAGTTAAGACACCACACTTTCATGGCCTCTGTGCACAGTAGGGATGACTTTGTGCCCCCTTGCTTGTTTATGTAGTACATTGTGGCTGTATTGTCTTTTCATGACCTAAATCACTTTGCCTTGAAGCATTGGAGCGAAGGACCGAATGCCCAGCTAAGCTGTCCTGAGCTCCAGCAGGCTTTATGTGAAGCAGTGTGTTTTCCCCTAGGAGGGAGGCACGGGTTGTTAAGACTGCAGCTGATGGCAGCTGGAGAAAAGGCACACCCTCCCTGAAGTTGTCTTCTTCCTGCCACCACTGTAGAGCTTGCAGCAGGATTCTTGTGACTGGGACCATCTTTGACTGGGAACCTCTTTTAGGACTAGTGAGACCTGAGGTGGAACTAAATGCGTCTCCTCTGGAATCTTGATCCTGACAATGTTGCTGCAGCCATGTGCCCTAGCAACTGTAGAAAAATGTCTCACTGGTCTGGGGTATGCAGCTGGAATGAGCCTTCCAGCTACACCAAGCTGTCTACCATTCCCTGCGGGAGGAAGGCCCTTCCTCTCGGTGTGTCCAGTCTTTGCCCCTATAGACTCCAGGCACTGAACTGGTGTTAGAATTGACTTTCTTCTGATTTGCCAGGCGACCCAGCATGCATAGGGTATCCTAGATGGTGATCAGTGCACTTCTACCGACAGAGAAGACTGGCCTGCCATCAGCCAGTCATCCAGGTATGGGGAGACTATGACCCCCTGCCTCCTTAGGTGTGCTTCTACCAGTGCTATGCACTTGGTAAGCACCCCAGAAGCAGAGATAAGGCTGAAAGGAATGGCTCTGAACTGTGTGGAAGGAAGTGCCCTTTAAAGCCAGAGATATAGGCCCAATCCCCCTTTCTGAGTGTAGGGAGGATGGTAGCCAGAATGACCAGTCTTAACTTTGGCTTTGTTAAATGCCTGTTTAAATGTCTGGGATCCCATATGGGTCACCACCCTCTCCAACAGGTTACTTCTGATAGACTGGCAGGTCTGAAAAACCCTGCCCCCAGTTTGGGCAGGATCTTGAACTTGAGGGCAAGCCCCCCTGGCCCACTATCTATCTTTGTACTTCTGGGGTGTTGCTGTGTTCTCCTTTGCAGCAACACTCATACAAGCTACCTTGTACCCATCCCTGTTTTCCATGTAAGCCTCTGTTTGTTCACCAAAGAGGAATATGGGCTCACCAGAAAAAATCCAACGCCTTTTGGCTGGCCTGGGACGAATCAGTTGTCCCTAACCAGGCCCATCTCCTCAGAATGAAATTGTCATTTGCCTGGCTGCAGTATCATTGCATCCAGTGTCCTTCTGAAGTGGCATATAGAGGCCTCTATGCCCTAGCAATCTCTGAAATTGCATTCCAGAGATGTTTTATTTATTTATTTAATATCTGGAGACATAGACCATGTGAGTGGCTGTCTAATGAACAATGAGGCACCTAAGTGGGATTTCTTGTGCCAAAGAATCCATCTCTTGGAGTCTTTATCCTGTGGGTGTGATACCAGGAGAATCCCTGCCTTATCACAAGCCACAGCTTGCACCACCTCTTCATGGCTTGGGTGCTCTGCTGCAGACTTAGCCACCCAATACTTCCTATCCTATCTCTTGTTCACTGGAGAATGGAAGTGGTATTTTATAAAATTCTAGAAGCCTGTTTCTTCAGAGACTTGTGGATGGGCAGCACCAGTGTTTCTGTTACTGGCACATCCACCCTATCCATACAGTCTGGCTCCTTTTCCTCCTCCGTGGATCCCTGGGTGGAGAGGTCCAGTGTCTGTGTGCTTTATGAAGGCAAAGTGAGAGGAAAGAAATCTCAGTTCCCTTTTCAGGGGAGTCAGGATGTTGAAGATCAGGGCATACACCAGGTACAAACTCACCATGTACACCTCAGCAAAGCATTCAAATGAACCAGGAACTGAGAAGGAACCCAGGTCCTTAACTGAGGTCTGTGAACCGGGCTGCTGAACCGGAACTGCGGTACCAGTTGCAGCACCTGTAAAATTTGCATAGCATCTGCTATTCATTTGCGGTTGGAACCAATGGTTTTGTAGGTTGCGGTTCCTGAACTGAGTGTTTTCTTCCTCTTTTACTTAGCAGACCTTACCGGTTCAGCGCAGTGTTTGCGGATCTTTTCTTTAATCAGGGAACCATCACCCTGGTTAGAGGAATGTAAAGCTGGTTCCTTCAGTTTCTACATATGAGAGGAGGAAGTTTTGCCCACAGCTGGCTTAGCAGCCTTACTGAACCTTTTTTTCTACAGTCGGTTAAAATGCCTATTAAGCGCCGACTGAGGAAATACTTTTTGCTGAACTGAGTAATTTTTCCTTCTTCTTTTTCTCAGCTAGAACTTACCAGTTCAGCGGCAGTGTCTGCGGTTCTTTTCTTTAATCGGGGAACCATCACCCTGGTTAGAGGGTTGTAAAACCGGTTCCTTTCCATACTGAACCTTTTCCTACAGTCGGTTAAAATGCCTATTAAGCGCCGACTGAGGAAATACTTCTTGCTTTTACAGATGTCACAATCTGCCTTCAGGTGGTTAAACCCTAGGCAAAAACACAAATAAATGAGGATCTGCTTTCAAACAGTTCCCCCACACTCTGTACAAAGCTGAAAACCCATTGGGCCGGTTCTTTTCTTGGGTTAGTGACAAAACCAGTAAAATCCCCAAGAAATGGTTTTCTGAGAATCAGAAATCCACACAAATGAATAAGACTTAAACCTTATTTACTTTATTTATCTTTTTTACTACGCGGTCGGTTTAGGAACTGCTGAGAGAACCAAGAGTTACCCCGGTTTCCCTCAAATAAAACAATTTAAGCAACCGGCCCAGAGAAGGAATAAAATACAGAAATTTACTTTTAAAATTGTAAATAAAAGTCTAGTTCCCTCCCGGTTAATAGAACCGGAAAGAAACTGAAAAAACTTACCGGAATAACACTAAACCTAAACTTGTTTACCTGTAAACACAAGGACAGTGCTTTAAAAATGAACAGAAATAAATTTTACTTCAAAAAACCAAGAAAAATAAAATCTTCAAGAAAGATGAAGGAGAGTTCTCCGAGGTGTCTGTACTGTTCAAGCGCAGTAAAGAATATGACAGTTGTAGAATGTTTACCAGGGATAGTGGTTTGAAAACTGAGCATGAGCCTAGCATTCCATCATTAGCATAGGTTCTATTACCCATTTCAGGTCCAGGGCAGTACAATGGGAGGACAGTACTGCATACGTCAGAATACAGTAAGATTTCCTGGGGTTTGAAACTCATCCTGCCAATGCTATTTGCCTCTCTATTGTGAAGAAAAATATATTTAGTTAAACAGAGGGATATGGACATGGCATTCAAGGGAAAGAAAAAGAAGAAATGTTCCATGTAGTCCACCAACACCCACCTTACCAGATGTACCTATCTTGTGACTAGTTATAGCTGATATGTTCTTTTGTACATACTAATATTTTATATTCAGTATGATCCTGGCACAGTAGAGTGTTGGAAAAAACGTGGGAACCAAAGGCTCAGTGGATCCTCCTGTTACTTCCAGATGTACAAAGAAATCCATTTATCATCTGAATGCTGAACTCTGCCACCAGACGAAATATAAATTGTAAGAAGTGGGATTTTAACTCATGCCTCTAGGTGAAGCTACAATCTGAATGCAGCACTTCGGATGGCATGGTCATTTCCAGATAACTGTCAGCCTGAATGAGCAACTACTATTAGGGAGATAGGGTGGTTGCGCAATCTATATCAAAGACTCCCTGTCTTGGCACCCTGTAGCATCTCCATCACTTTCTGCCTCGACCCAGATTCTGCCAATAAAAATCGTCCTAGGTCCCAACCATAAAGCTCTGACTATTGTCTCCATATACATCCTGCCCAGGGACCCTAAACATGGATTCAGTGATGTCCTAAACTTTATCAACTCTCATCCTCCCAAAGCTGAACTTATTCTACTAGGGGATTTCAACATAAACTGGTTCGCATTGAGCGCCAGTGCCTATAAAGACTCCATCTCAGCTGCTAACCTCACGCAAATGGTAAACTCCCCTACTAGGATTAACTACAAGACTGGCACCAGTACCCTCTTGGATTGGGTCCTCACCACTCACCCCACAAGGATTTCTCATACGACCATTCTCCTGGACTCTCTCAGTGACCACTCCCCAGTCATGTGTGCATGGTCTAACAAATTCCTTAAGCCCCCTCCCAAAATTATAGCTAGCAGAGTCCTTCCTCGTGGAAAACTGCTACATCTCAAACAACACCTGCTTCTACAAGACTGGCTACCCATCGATGAAGCAACAGATGTTAACTTGCCTCTTGGTCACATCATCTCAATTTTCAACAAAGCCTGCGACCTCTTTGCCCCTGCTAAAAGGCACAAAACAAAATCTCTCTCTAACCCATGGGTCACCAAGGCTCTTCTCTCACAGCTGAAACTAAGGGATCACCTCTGGGCAGTTGCCAGGGCCACTGGCAAACAACTGGACATCCAAAATTACAAACAAGCATGAAATGCCTGCACAAAAGCCATACGGCTAATGAATCCACCTATTACAAAGACGCCTCACCAATACATGGGGAAATGGTCGTGCTTTCTGGGACAATATCAAGGATGTCACAGGAAGCAGCCAAAACCTCTCTGGCTATGTTAATGGTTGATGGATCCTCAACCTCAACCCTAAGGTGATCACAAACATCTTTAACATGGCTTTTTCAGACCTTAGTGCTGTTCTACCCTATGACTTTTTCGAAAACAGGGCCTACTCCCCAAATACCTCAGCCCCTCAGTCTAACCATCCCCTCTTCTACTTCAGGGAGGTAAGGCTGAATGAAGTTCACTGCTATATTACTGCAGCTATCTCTAAATCTAGATCTAGTAGCGACACCCTGGACCTTAAGCTTCTGTTGCTCACCTCGATGACATAATTCATCCATTAACAAAATCCTAAACCTCTCTTAGCTGTGGAAAATTCCTGGACCTATGGAAAACAGCCACCGTGACACCTGTCCATAAAAGTGGGGATAAGAGCGAATCACTCAAATTATCGCCCTATCTCCATACTGCCCCCACTCTCTAAGGCACTTGGGCGCATCGTGGCTGATCAACTTACCGACCACTTGGATAAATACAATATACCTTGTCCACAACAACACAGCTTCCGGAAAGGTCACAGCACCACCATAGCCCTTCTTGAGTTCACTGGAGCTTTGCACAAATCCCTTGACAACAGCCTTCTCACAAGGGCCGTTTTCATCTACCTCTCCAAGGCCTTCAATACAGTACACCATGGACTACTAATACACCAACTACTGAATGTCGGGCTATCACCTGACTCTTCTCTCTGGTTAAAAGCTACTTAGAAAACCGGTCACAGAGAGTAAAAATTGCGGACGATCTTTTTGACACCCGGCCTGTTCGCTCGGGTGTCCAACAGGGATCCATACTGGGCCCCCTCCTTTTAGCCTTTTCTCAAACTCCCTCCCTTACCACTGCTCTGAGCAGATCATACTATATGGCGATGATGCTGTTGTATTCTCCACTCACAAAGATCCTGCAACTCTTCAACACAACCTTCAACTTGGTTTCAGTTCTGTAGAGACATGGTTTCTTAATCATAAACTGGTCCTCAATGACAAGAAAACCAAATCTATGCTCATCTGCAGCTCTCATAACCCACACAAGCTACACCACTTGGCTATCTCCACCACCCAGGGGAACACTCTAGATCAGGTGGGGTCCTTCAGATACTTAGGGATACAGCTTGACCCTAATCTCTCCTATGAACTTCATGTAGATAATGTAGCTAGAGCTGCTAATACATGGCTTGGTCTCCTCACAAACACAGACCACACCTCACGCCAGAAGCTTTGAAGGTTGCAGTCCTGAGCTCTGCGATCTCTGTATTAGACTATGGTCTCATCATTTATGGCTCGGCCACAACCACAACCACAACCCTTAGACGCCTCTCAACTGCCTTAAATAAGGCATGTCGGCTCATCACTGGTGCTCACCTTCTCACCCACACATGTGACCTGTACACTCAGACTGGCTGGCTCCAACTATCAAACCGCATAAAGTTTCTCACCTGCTCCATGGCAAAAAAAATCTACCTTGGCCTTGCACCTTCTGGGGTCTTAACTCTGTTACAACACCGAATTAACAAATGGTGCCTTAGGAGATCCATGCTACAGCTACTGAAAGTCCCCACTGTCACACTTCACAGGACAACGCCTTTTGCTTATCAAGTGCCACTCTGGTTCAATGGCCTCAGCCCAACCATCTCCTCTGCCCCAACAATTGGTATGTTTAAAACTAGGCTCGGGACTATCTCACTACCAACAGCTCCTGTGACTGCCCAACTTAACCTTGTTTGTCCACTTCCTTCCTGCTCTAGTGGTCCCCTCCCTCCTCACTGGATTCTACCCTCACATCTTGGTATACACAATGCTGCACTTTTCACCCTCTCCCCACCCTTCCTACATTCCTTCTCCCCCCTTCCCTCTCCCTATGACTCTGGCACTTCTTATCTGTTGTCTATTTTCTCTGACAAATGCCCCTGGCTGCCTTGTTACAATGCTACCCTTGAATTGTATTAATCTGTACTCTGTTTGCAATGTCCACATTGTTGTAATGTCTGCCTTGATGTTCCCCATAATTTGTATTTCTCTGACGTGGAAGCTTTGTAAAAGAGCCAAGGCTCAAAGGTATTTCTAATCCTAGACTTGATAAATAAATGAATAAATAAAATTACAGGGAAACCACTAAACTCTGTAAGATACTGACGCCTGGAATAAACAGACTGTGTTTCTAGCTATTCCCCACCCAACAAATGTTCCATAATTGACATTTGTGTCTATCAATATAAAAATCTTATTCTTACACATGATCACTCACTTTGACATCTGGAAACCAATCACTTGGATTGCTTTAATTTTTTTTAAATAGTTTATGTGCTATTTAGTGATTCAGTGCAATGATCTGGTTGGCATAACAGACAATTAAATAAAAAAAACTGTTAATCAAAATTCAGGAACATTGTGTTGTCTTTAGGCCCTTTACAGCTGTAGGATTTTGAAACAACTACACCAGTGGATAGTAAGGTGTTTCACATGTCACGGTAACTACAGTAAGAAACATTAAAACTGCTTGAATACTCGAATGACTTATTCTTTTTTTTTGTTGTTGTCAATTTCTGTACCTGTGAAAGGTACTAGATTGGCAGTAGCGGAGATCAAAGTCCTGTGTTAATTGACATGACATATGGAGGCAGTATAGCCTAGAGGACAGTGCACGAAACAGAGAACCTGAAAATGCAGCAGACCTGGGTTTGAAGCCCACAGCTGTCATCTGCTTACTCTGTGGTCCTGATAAAGCCACTTTACCTCTTGTGCTCTCGAGTCACCTGAAATGAACTTTGACTCAGTAACCCTTTCCAACAAAACTTCTAGAAATAAATGACAAAGGATTTGGCTCCAATTTATTTGTGTGCTTGAGGTTGGTGCAGGATATTCTTGGTCTGGGAATACAGTTTGTTGGTCTGACAAGGAGGCTGTTAGGGGATACAGCCCATGGACACATTTGGACAGAAGGGTCACTCTTCTGAGCTCCCTTGTTTTATTTAGAGAGAAGTCCAATTTTACTACAGAGAGTGCAATGATGAGTTCTCTTATTAAATACATTGTGCAAACTGGCATGTATTTTTAAAAACAGCAGTTATTTTTAACAAGGTGGTGGTATTGGCTGTCTTTTAGATTTCACTCCTGTATTCTAAGTCTGGAAGTAAAGAATGCTGTAGTGGAGCTTCCCAGTATGTAGGTTAAGGCACCTTTAATTGCTATAGAGGACACCGAGTTTTCGATGTGTGCTTCTGATGGGCCTGGAAATGTGGTCTATATACTTCAGCTTAAAATCCAACCACAAGCCAAGAAATTTAAATTGTTGAACTACCTCCAATGGGGCTTCATGCAGTAGACCAGCGGTTCTCAAATGGTGAGGCGCGCCTCCCTGGGGAGGCGCGAGCTGCTTCCAGGGAAGGCGCGGAGGCTTGCTTGTGAAACCAGGAAGCAAACAAGCAGCCAAACTGAAAACAGCAAAACAGCTCCTCCGCGGACTGTAAACGCGCACATCCCCCATCCATTCTTCACAAACACATCATCCCCCCTCTCCCCTACCTTTGTCTTCAGTCCCAGTTGTCCCTTGATGACTCGATGAGGTGCTAATAGCACCTTGATGAGAGGCGCCAACTTCTTTCTGCCAGTGCCGGAGAAACGAGAAAGGCATAGGACCTAGAGGGGCTAGGAGGGTGTCACAAGCCAACCAATCAAGAGGCCGAATTTCATATGTACTGGACCAATGAGGAGCAGGCAAATAACAGCCAATGAGAAGGGAGGAAATGCAACCAATCGTATGCCTCACATTTCCAGCCAATGGCTGGCAGACTTCTTCGGCCAATCAGCTGCTGCTTACCCTGTGCTGCAGAACAGTTCCGGCAATAAAGCAGCATGCCCGGGATGCTTTTTTTTCTCACAGCTGCTGAATCGGAAGATCTGCGCTGAAATTTTAACCAAGGGACCCGCTGCTTAAGCCACTGCCAGTCGCCGACTCCGATCGTCCGTGTTCATTTTGCCTGCTTCTTCAAGCCACTGCTTTCAGTGCGACTCCGATGTCGTGCATTCACAGTTCATCTCGTTGAAGCTGCCAGCTGCCACCTGGAGTGTAGAACTGAACTCTCCTCGTCTGTTGCTGAAGGGCTGGTAAGCATTGATTTTTAGTTGTTTTTGCTGAAGGGGCTGGTCAACTCAGGTTTTGCTGCAGGGGCCTGGGCTGCAAGGCTGGTGTTTTAAATATGCCTCTTAAAAACATTTATTTCACCCCCATTGAGGGTCTGTAAGGTTGGGTCTTTAATGTGCAAAAAGTTCATTTGACCCCCATGGATGGCCTTCAAGGATGGAGTAAGGAAGGGTCTGTAAGGTTGGGGTTTTACCTGCTGCTAAAAATATTTCTTGCCCTCCTCATCTTGGAGGGTTCTAAGGAAGGAGTTGTACAGTTGGTAAAAATGTTCCCCCATCTATCTGCTGCTGTGAAATGGGACTCTCAGCCAGTAGGTTCCATGAATATTGTTACTGGAAACAAGGGAGTGTACATAGACAGAGCTGACTATTTCACAGGAAGGATTGCTTTGGTTGGTTTTATGTCTGGTCTACTCTATTTGTATTTATGGGAGGGTATGGTTGAAATGCCACAAAAGGAAGTCTTGTGGTGACTGGGGGTGCTACAATGCTACAATGATGGATCTGCATCTTTGGGCTCGGGCTGTGGAGACTTTTGATGCTTCTGTTCTGTGGGAAGATGCACAGTTGTGTCTGCTACTGTTTTTGAAGTGATGGACCTGGTGGTTTTACTTGGAGGTGTATTACTGCGACAGGGGTGTGTCGTCCCAGCATAACATCATGCCTGGGGTGATTAGGCGCGAGGCCACAGGCCGAGTGTGATTAATCACCCCAGAAGTGACGTTATCCAGCGACACACACCCTGGATTGCATATTCGATTATACAATGGCTCATTGTTATATATAAAAATATTTTAAAGAATGTTTTATTAGTGTGAACAAATATTTTGTTTCTTAAGAGGAGATGAAAACGAGAGATGCACGGTACATAATGCCATCTACACTGGTTCACAGTGGAGGCTGAGACTAGAGCTGTGGGTGTAGCTTGGGGCATATATATGATTGTTTTTGGTACTAAAATGGTGCCCTTTTTGGGGATGGGCTGCAGGTGTACCTTGGACATGAGGTGCTTCTTCAGGTCTTGAGATGGCCCCTCAACCCAAGCGAGACCCTTGGTGAGCATAATTTCCCTTTCTTGTGTGCCGTGGGTATCAAATGGTGCTGGTTATGTTCGTTTTTGTGAGTGAAGGGTCTGCTGGTGTAGCTTGTGGGGGTGAGAGGCTTCTTCAGGTTTTCAGGAGTGTTCCCTACCCCAAACCCATCCAAGACCCTTCACTGTAAAAAGCATTATTTGCCTTACCTATGTGTGCTGTGGGGTTCAAAATGTGTGTTGTAATCTTGTGTCTGCATATTTGGGTGGGTTGGGAGGCTTTGGAGTGAAGATCCCACATGAATACCCCACTGACATGCTGGAACTAACTGATAAGAAAATCGTGGTAAGTATGAAGGAATTTCTACTTTGCTCCCCCCGTCCCCCAACCCCCTGTGTCTTGCCTGTGTGTTGGACAGCGTGGAGTGAAGGCTGTGCTCATGGCTTACCTTTACATGGGGTGCATCAGCCCAAAATAGGCTCAGTGGAGTGGGGGTCTTTTGGTATTCACAGCAGGGCCCTGCTGTGAAGTCACCCAGCTACCACGTTGAGGTAGACCTCCCATCAGCTGGGTCCCTACTCTAAACTGCATCTGCCTCTGAGCACAGACAAGCACTTGGATCCATTTCCCAAGGCCCTTGCATACTAATTTGTGCTAGATTGGCTGAGGTGTACCTCAACCCTTTGTCACAGCGTAAGTGTTTATGTGCACTTAAATTAAGACATTGAGCTGACTGCACAGTTACAGTACACTCCCTCTGTGAGTCACCTTTTGCTGTGCAGATCAGGAAGCAAGCAGACAGGAGTTGCCATGTTGAGGTCAAAGAAGGTGAATGGAATCTGTGGTTGGTGTGCTGGTCTGGCTTGAGCTGGAGGAGTGAAACACAGGACTGGCTAGCTTAGGAACTTGAGTAAGCAGTGTTGGCCTGGCATGCCAAAGTGACAAATGGGAAAGTTTGGTTCTGGATAGAAATGGATTGTGAATCGTTCTTTAAACATCTCATTGCTTGGTTTTGGTCTCATGGATGCTACAGCTGAAACTATCGTAGGGAACAGTGTTTTATTTGTTGGTCTGTTTATGATGCTCGTCTTCTTTTCAAATTGACATGCAGTTTGGGGTACTGCGTTTTCTGCAATCATTGTTTTCCTCTTTTTGGAATGCCCGACTGTTGTTGGACATGCAAGTATGTGCATGTCCAGGAGGATTTTGGTTACATTGTTTGACAATTTCCAACATTGATGTAACGTAGATAATGGATCGCTTTCTGGTGACTGGAAGAAAACGCGTGCATGGAGAAGTAGCTGTTGCTGACGCCAATGAAGGAGCTGCAGGCCTTCAAGCAAAGCGCCAAGGCCAGACGGTATGATGATGAATACTTGAAGATGGGATTCACCTGGACTGGGACCAGTGAAGCACCTCGGCCACAGTGTGTGGTATGTGCTGGCGTTCTGGCACAAGACCCAGCGTAAACCCTGCAAGCTCGACGGCATTTGGAGACAAAGCATCAGCCTAGTTTCCAAACCTCTGGAATTCTTTTCTTCGAAAGCTACAAGAACTGAGGGGCCAAAAGAAACTGGTGGAAAGGCATGGCACTGTGCCTAGCAAAGCTGTGGAAGCCTCAGTGATATGTGGCATTGCGAATTGCCAAAGCAGGAAACCACACAGCATTGGTGAGCAATTACTTCTTCCTGCTGCAAAAGAAATGTGTGCAATAATGCTGGGGAGACAAAGCAGCAGCACAGCTAGATGTCATCCCCTCTCCAATGACACAGTTTGCGGCGCATTGAGGAGTTGTCTGTTGATGTCAAGAAACAGATACTGGACTCTGTCCGGCAAAGTCCATACTTTGCATTACAAATTGATGAGTCCACTGACATTGCCCATGCTGCACAGCTCCTTGTCTATGTCCGTTATGCCATGGAGACTGAAGTCTCAGAAGAATTCCTGTTTTGCCAACCACTGCCTGCAGAGCAACTGGGGAGGAGCTGTTCCACATGCTCAATAAATTCATTACAGAAGAAGATCTTGCCTGGAGCCAATGTGTGGAATTTGTAGTGATGGAGCACGGGCAATGACTGGCAGACACAGTGGCATGGTGACAAGGTTGCAAGCAGTGGCTCTAGTGCTGTGTGGAATCACTGCATGATCCACAGGAAGCACTAGCAGCCAAGAGGATGCCAGCTGATCTTCACAAAGTCTTGGCAGATGCTGTGAAAGTCGTGAACTTTATCAAGGCACGGCCAGTAAATGCAAGACTCTTTGCTGTGCTGTGTGAGGAGATGGGAGCAAACCACAAACAACTACTGCTGCACACAGAGGTCCGTTGGCTGTCAGGGAAAGTACTAACCGTCTCTTTGAATTGCGTGATGATGCGTATTTTCCTTGCTGACTGTGGCTCTGCACTTGTGGAAAATTTCCATGATTCACGGTGGCTTGCATTGCTGGCATATTTAGCGGATGTTTTTGACAGACTCAACCACACTCAATGCCTCACTTCAAGGTCGGACACCAACATGTTCATTGTAAGGGACAGGATTGAGCATTTTTAGTAAAACTACAATTATGGTCTTCAAGACTGCAGCAGGGATTGGTTTCTCCTTCCCCACACTGGAGGATTTCCTGCAGGAAAATGAGCTTTCCATTGACAGTGTCCAGATGCCAATTTCAGAACATTTAAGTGGACTGCATGAAAAACTCTGTGAGTACTTCCCTGAATACCAGCAGGAGGAGTGTAACCAGTGGGTTAGGAATCCGTTCATTTTTAAACCGAGGTCTGTGGACAACCTGCCATTAAGAGAGCAAGAAAGCCTTATAGATATGGCTACAGACCCAGCACTGAAGGTCTCTTTTGGACAGTTGCCACTGGCTAAGTTTTGGCTGTCACTGGGGTGTGAATTTCCAGAATTAAAACAACGAGCGCTTAAAGTGTTACTGCCTTTTGCTTCAACCTATCTCTGTGAGTCTGGGTTCTCTGCACTGGCTGCCATAAAGACAAAGTATAGGTCCGCCTCAGGGTTGAAGATGACAGCCTCTACCTCTCAACAGTGCAGCCACAGATCCAGCAACTGACTGCCAAAAGCAGGCTCACAGGCTCCCTTCAGCTGAATGATTTTTAAAACTTTCAGATGCTAGATTTAGTGGTGGGGGTGCCTTTTAACGACTACAGAAAAACAGGCTACAGGCTGTTCTTCAGCTGACTGACTTAAACAGCACTGGATGTACAGCACATTTTATCAGTTGACTTTATTGCTGCTTTGCATGGTATCTGGTGTGCAGTGTGGTAAACTGCCTTTCAGTTGACTTTTAATTAGTCATTTGCACTGTATTTACAATGCACAGTGCTTCACTTTGTAAATAAAACACTATCATAGTATATTTTGCCTGTTTCGTGATTGCGCATGAAATCGCGCATGAAATTTCATATCCTTTTGAGTGTGTTCTACTGTGCTTGAGACATGGGGAGGCCCAGGCTTGTCCAAAGTGACATAGGGAGGCTCAACCTGAGAAGGTCTGAGAACCCCTGCAGTAGACAAATTTGGAAAAAAAAAAAGTTTTAGGATGAGGTTGCACTGAACCACATGACTTTTGTTTTGGAGTAATTTAGTAAGAGGCAGTTGTTAGTCATCCAGTGCTGGGTTGCATCAAAGATGGAATGGAATGAAGTGTAAGCATCCTTTGGGTACATACTAGTTACATTTTGAGTGCTCAGTGTATCAGGGAGAAATCAGGAACTTCTGGTACCTGTGAGTCTGGAGGCAGGGCTGCTTGCTGCCAGCAGGGGCCCCTCCAATGAGGGTATAAAAGGGAAGGTTTTAGTACCAAAGGGGGAGAGGCTCGGGGGAAGACCCAAGAAGGGAAATGAGGAGGGTGTCAGCCTGCAAGTACGGCCGGAGGGCCATGGCAGGGCTGGGGTGGTCCACTTGTCACCCCAGCCCTCCACCCTTGAAGACTTGTGATGCGGAAAGCGATTGTTCATGTTGGCAGGAAGTGGGGAGCAATGGAGCAATGCAAAGGGGCCTGTCAGTGTAGTGGGAGCTGGAGCCCGGGGAATTGAAAGAAAATGGAAGGCCTGCCAAGTAAACTTCAGCACCTTGGTAGGGTAAGCACCCATAGGCCTAAAGCCTAAAGAAATTTTGCCAGTGGGTGAGTTCAGCTGTGGGTCGGATGGTTTACTGTGGACAGGCCCACTATGGCAGTAGGAGCCTGGGGTACGGCTTGGAAGTGGCAGCCCAAGCAGTTGAGGTTGCAATGGTGGCAGTGTTACCCCTATTCCCCAGGCTGGAGGCCACTGGAAAGCTGGAACCCACTGTGTGAGCCGCTTGTGGAGGTGGGGAAAGTCCATTTGGGGGATGATGTTTAGGACCCCAGCGGGGTGGCAGTCTGTGGGGTGATCTAGTGTGGCACTAGCTGAGGTCCTCCTGATGAGTCAGTTCAGTGGTTGGAATTGCTGCAGGAGTGGAGTGTGCCGGGAGTTACTGGGATCAAAGCCAGGGGTACCCCAAACCACCCGGAATAAGGCCCAGCTGCTGACAGTGGCCTCAGTGATTGAGTGTCTGTAAGGGTTCTGGTGGTGTGGTTCTTGCTATGGAACATCCAGTGAAAGTTATGTAATTAAGATCATTTAAAAGACAAAGGGTTTGCTCCATATGTATTATCCCCCGGGTGGAGAATCTGGAAGATCAGGCAGATGGGAAGGAAATGGAAAAAGTGAGAGGGTTTGGGACAGTACAAATGTCTCATGCTGTCGTGAGCTCCAAGTGAAGGTATAGGAATGGAATTATTAGAAGAGAGCCTGATGGACAGAACTGTAATTGCTGGGGAAAGAAAACTAAGGAAGGAGATATGAGTCCGTAGAATGTATCAACACCAAGCTACCTCATGGGGTGGCCTTTTTGGCCCCTAAATTGCTGCTAGGAAGTTAGTCTTCATGGATTAAGGGAGATCTGCATGAAATAATTAGTCTGTTTGCTCAAGAGACTGTTGCAGCAGATTTTCCTGCTATGTCTGTGAAAGAAATTCACCGTATGTAATGCCCCTGCACTCCATGGAGCAGTTGTTACTGTTTCATGTTTAATTAAATCATTTGCATTTTGATTCTGGAGTGGACAATGAACTTAATCAATGTGACTGTGCATGTTTGCCTGCTAACCCTTGTCCTCCTGCAGTCTTCTGGAACACCGAGCAGCTGTCTTTGTTCCCCCTGATTCTGTGACTCCCTGTCACTACCATCGATGAACCCAGGTAATGAGTTATTTCTGTTCTAATTCCTTGGATTGTGGTTGCTAAGATTGTGAAGTGCCCCCCTCCCACCTTTTTTACCATCTGTATACCCCTAGATGCCGGGAGGGGGGATATAGAAGTATTGAGATCATTGATAGATTTGAATTTGATGTAGATGATTGTGTTATCAGTGTATTTATGTGTGCTTGTATTCATGTAATCATAGAATGAAGAGAAGTCATTGAGAAAAATAATTGAAGTGTAGGGGGCCCTAGACAGAACCTTGCGGAACATCAAGATTAAAAGGACAGGGGGAAGAAGTACAGTATCTCTGTTTACTTTGACAGTTTAGGAATGGTTATGAAGGTAATTCCTAATCCACAGCAGTGGGGTTGTTGTGATTTACATGGAGTGGAGCTTGCTGAGAAGATTCTGATTAACCTTATTAAAAGCCTTTGTAAGGTCAATGAAAAGGACACCAGTATGATATTCCTTCTCCATGGGAATTGCCAGATCAATGGCTACTTGCAGTAGGACTGTGATGATTAAATGTTTGGGATGAAAGCCTGATGTGCATCAATTAGTAGGTGGTTTTCCTGGATATGGTCCATATGTTGCTTAGTGATAAGCTTCTCTAGAAGTTGCTTAAAGTAGATAGTAATGTGATGGTACGGTAACTACTGGGTAATAAAGCAGCTCCAAATTTATGAAGTTGGTTACCATATCATTTTTCCATATTTCAGGGATTTACTCCAAGAGGATGGAGAAACTGTATAATATAATAATGGGGATGCTAATTGCTCAATTGCCAGTTTTCCTAAACAAGGTCCTATCCTGCCAGCCCCAGTGTCTTTGTAGTCATTAAGTCCTTTTTGAAGTTTCAGCACCTCAGATTGGGCTATTTCCTTGAAGAAGAAGTTTGGTTTAGTATTCTTATGAAAAGCATTGCTATGCAAGCTGAAATAAATGGGGGTATTTGTTGAAGGTACTGTAAGTAGAAGAAGGCTGACGTTTGTGAAGTGCTTGTTCTGGATGTTGGCTATTTCCGTGTCACTGGACAGCAAGTTACTCTGGTATTTTATTTTATTTTTTTATTTATTTAGTTGTTTAACCAGGAGTAGCACACTAAGCTGAAAGTTTTTTTTACAGGAGCAACCTGGGAGCAGAGGGAAGTTAAGTGACTTGCTCAGGGTCACACAGTATGCAAGTGGAAGCTGTGGGACTCAAACCCAGGTCTGGTCTGCTGGATGTCACCAGATTTGCAGCTCAGAGCCTTAAACCACTGTGCTATACTGCCTCTAAATAAATTATATAATTTATATATAAAATATACATTATATAATAAGGTATAGCAGGTGCTAAATTGTCTGGGTATGATCATTGTTTAGTAGAGTGCTTATCCATGATCAAAGGTTTTTGGGTGACTCATTGTGAGGCTCCCAGGATCTGGTGTAGTTCCCTGCTTTTGCTTTCTGCCTTTTTGTAACAGATTTGTAAGGCATCTGTAGGCTTTCCAGCGTTGGCCGTTATGAGGAGATTTGGATGTAGACCAGGCTTCGTCCTTTTGCATGAACAGTTTGGTGGTTCTAGTGTAATGCATCTATACTTCCAGCTTTAACCTTGATGAGCTTCCCGGGAAGTAGATTGCTGCAGACACATTTGATTTCAGAAGCAAACAAAGACCAAGCAGAATTGAAGCCTGAAATAAGTGCCAGTCATTTTCACTTGATGTTTCCTAATTGTCTACACATTTCTGATGTGCCTAGGGATTTGTATGCAGAAATTCTCACGTACCAGGGAGGTGGCCAACTGAGCTTTCACCTCCAAAAACAACAGAGGTCACTTGATGAGTCTGAGAAGATGCCAGCTTTTGTAATTCAGTCTGGTGTCTTTGTAAGAAACCAATCAATGTAGAAAACTTTCTTGGATCTAGGATTGTATCTGTTCTGTTTGTGAATCAGCTAGGTAAGGTGATGTTAGTGTGCCCAGTCTCTTGAATTGGTATTCTAGGAATCAAACAAATCTATGTTAAAATTCCCAATGATTATGGTTTCTGTTGTGCAGACCTATCTGGAAGGAAACTGGTGATAAGTTTTGGGTAAACTTGAGAATTTTGGGAAACCCAGGGTAATTTCAATAGACAGGAATTCGGAGAGCACATCCAACTGATGTTTTGGAGAGTAGGTCTTGTGCATGGAATCCCCACAAGAACACAGCTGTTGGCTTCTCCAGCTCACCACTTACAGTATCTGTACATTCTGAAAGCATGAGAATGGAACTGAAGTCTGCACAGATGAATCCTGTTGCTAGGTCCGATGGTGCAGGTCCAGATGTTTCTGAAAATATATTATGGTTTCTTCATCTTGGACACTGGCAATTCACAGCCTCAGCCATCTCCAGTTACAGCTCAGCACTCATTTCTGGTTTCCATGGCGATGGCCCCAACTTACCAACCTGTCGCTGAGCAATCAGCCCCAGCACAATCCTTAGAATCTGAAAGCTCTGTAAAACTGGACACTGTTTGGTAAAATGCAGGAAATCTGGTTCCTGGGCTGCAGGTAGACACAAATAAAAGCACTACAGGACTTAAAACTGATTTCTCTACAAACAGCACACTCTCCTATGACTGGGACTTTAGGGGACTTGAAGAAGGAATTATAGCCCCATCCAACTTTCAGAATAGCTGATTTTTTTTGTAGTCTAGAAGAACCAGCTGAAAGATGGGACACTTCATGCTTCATTACAAAGAAGGTTTAGCACTGCATCCCCAGTCTGGATTTATGTGGGATGCATGTTGCTGAAAGAATCTCTCAAATTTCATGTCTTGGAGCTATATGCCTTTGTACGTACCTCAGTAGATTTCAATGTCAGTTTCAATGGAGGCTTCAAAACAGCCTCCTCACTGGATAAGTTCAGTTGGAAAACCTTAAAAGATGCTTCTTTGAGGCCCCATTTGTGACTATACACATGACTAAGCTAGCTTTCAAGATTGTGAAGGTTCCCAGTGGAGGTTGTGGGGGCAAAAACAGTGGTGGGATTCAAACAAGCTTGGGATAAGCATAAGGGAGTCATAAGGGATAGATGAGAGTGTGGCAGAGAAAGTGTTGTAGACCTGGAGGAGTCTACAGTGTAAGCAATGAAACAAAAAAAGGGCAGACTGGATGGGCCATGTGGCCCTTATCTGACATCAGTTTTTATGTTTCTAAGAGACAATTCTTTTAAAAATGAAAGCATGAGTGTCTCTGACATTCAGTATTGGCTGTGAAAAAGATGCGATAAATTGGGGAAACTGGAACTCATAACAGACTCAGAGCAGGTTTGGACAGGTGGATGGAGAGTATGTGTTAAATTGAAACATACAGGTACTGGGGTATAACATTCTGTTACAAATGTGGATCTAGGGCCCATATCAGTAGTGTATGTGGCAAACTCCAGTGTCGGGGTATACCTGGAATATGGGCATATGATTCTCCACTGCATGAATACCTTGCATCGTAACCTTTGTGATGAGCACGGCCAATCTTATTGCCAATGCCCATGGACCCCCATAACCAGAAGGATAGTTTTGACCATGATTTCATGATAGGTCAGGCTCAGAGACAGGGTACCATGAAGAAGAAAGCCATCTCCATACCATATACTTCCCACCAACACTCGGATGTTGACCTTCATCCTACAGATACAGATTTAGGCACAATTCCACCTTCACTATCTTGAACTTCCTCTTTAGTTACAGATGCTCTCGGATCTTCAATCTTTTTTTTTTAATTTAAAGTTTATTCAGTTTATTTGGAGCAGTACATTATCATTCATAGTTGTACAGGTACAGAGAGCACAAACTTCAGATCATTATGCATCTATCCAACTCTTAGGAAAACATATGTTCTGTCTATAATACAGTGGTCGTGGTACAACAGTCATGTCCTAACCAAGTTTTTCCCAAGCCATAATCTTATACTTCATGTATTTACCTAATAACCTCACTCCCTCTTAATTACATCCTTATGGTGTTCCATAACCCATGACAACCAACTATTCCATGTATTATTAAATTATTGCACACTTAGCATTAAATCGGCTATTAATTTTTCCATAAAGTATGTCTCCTGTACTGTGTTTTCACAGTCTGTCTGTGTGGGGGGTTCAGGCTGTAGCCTTTTTCTAGAAATGGTCTTCTTAGCTGCTGTGAGCGAAAGGCCCACCTGTGCTTGGTGGTATTTTGCTTTATCTTGGGCAAGGAATAACAGCAAGAGTGCCAGTAGTGGGGTATTTTGTCCTAGGGTTGGAATTAACTCTTGCAGGCATGCTTTATTGCAGTCCAGTAGGGACAGAGTATTAGGCAGTCCCAGAATACATGAGTATGGGTTGCAGGTTCATACCCATATTACCTCCAGCATTTCATTCCTCTTTTGGTGTCACATTTTCCTACTATGTTTGGAGTATGAAAAAAATGGATCATAGCTTTCCATCGTATTCTTTCCATATATACACAAGTCTGTAGGTTTATGTTGCTGGAAGCAAATCATGTCCCATGTCGGCTCTGATATCACCATACCCTGCTTCTCCCTCTCACCTTCTACGGAAACCAAGTGCGTCTGTAGTAAGGAGTTGTTGAGCCTGAAATGACAATCTGGGATCTGACCCTCCAGTGCTTGAAAATACCAGATTCACTAAGGGGTGCACTATTCCCTTGTTCCACATGAGGCAGTACTTGCACAAGAGGACAAGCATGAAGTACTGATTCTACGTGCTGTGCTATAAAAGTCAACCAATGTTAAAAGAGAAAAGCTCCCATAGCTACAAAGTCACACATAAATGGTCATAGATTGTAAAAATACTGTTTTTTATTTCTGAGCTCATAGCAATCCAAATCCTACACCCATGTTCAGTAAAGGCAGAAAACTGACATCACGGCTGTCGCTCAGAACTAACATTTTGATCAGGACATGCTGAGCTTCTTCAGAGAAATCTAATCCCAATACAAGTGCCCATCTTATATACCATTAAATATGCACATTCAAAAAGTTTGAATTGGATTGCACTTTTTGAATTTGTATACGTCATTTCTGTGCGACAGCCGTGATGTCAGTTTGCTGCCTTTACTGAACACGGGTGTAGGATTTGGATTGCCATGAGTTCAGAAATAAAAAATGTTTTTTTTATACTGTTTATGTGTGACTCTGTATCTACGGGTGCTTTTATCTCTTAACATTTGTTCCACACGAGGCATAGTCTGGAACTGACATACTGTTACACCTGCAGGTAATGGTGATAGTCTGAGTTCCAGAGTGCATACTGCTGTCATAATAGCTGGAACACTTTGAAGTGCCCTGCCTCAAAGAATTGAAAAATATGAGATTATCCAAATCTCTGCCACCTAACAAAGTGTGATCTGTGGTTGAGGGGCCAAAATGGTGGTTGTGGACTATCATCCCTAAGTATCTCATATCTTGTCATACTTCTGTTTTTTTTTGCCAAGGTTGTCCAGTTGTCCACTATAATTCTAATGAAGTGGGGCAGCACATAGTCCTGTCTCTCTTTGGAGGGAGAACCAAAAGACACTGCGTGGGCTCTCCTAATGGAGTCCTGTAATGTCACTTCTTTCCTATGCAGGGAACAGTTATTATCTAACAATCTCAGGGGGTGTACCCACTGTGCTGTTTGTGCAGCTGTAGCTTACTATACACCACCCTAGGTGGTTTTCTCCTTCAATTCTGAACGAATTTGGTACTCAGACAAGAGATGCAAAAAGTTACAGCACTTTAAACAACGGGTGACCAAATGTTTATATTGGAGAATTGTAGATGATTAAAGGAAAGGTTTGAGTCTGCCCCAGAACCTTATTCTGTTGTGATAGTCGAATGCTGTTAGAGAGTTTGACGAGTGAAAGTCCGTACTGAGCTGTGATTTAGTCTTTGTTGTTGTCAGGTCGCTGCACCGCGCTCAATGCTTATTGTGCAGCGCCACCCACAGTAAATGGAGCCCCATAAGCGCCCACAGCGCCTGGAGCTGGACTTTAAAACTAAATTAAACCACTTTCCTGTGGCAGAAAAGGCTTTTTCGACTATGTCTAAACTGGAGGGTAAGGTTTGTAGGGGCGGGGAGCCTCTGCAAACCGCAGCTTTCCTTTAATGTGTTTTGAAGTTACATGTCCTTTATGTCCTTGCAATTCTCTGTTATTTGTCAGGCATGGCTGAAGAATGGCTGTGCCCAGTCCAGCTCCTGGTTAAAAATAAAGAAGGAAAAAAAAAAAAAAGAAAGTGAGATTTCTGTCTGTTCCACTTGTTGAAATCATCTCGAGTGGAAGAGATGGACAGAGTCTGAAACAGATACAACAGTCTAGGTACTAAATTCATTCTAAGTGCTTCTACCCTGTGTATTAAGGGTATGGGAAGCACAGACCATTTCTGAAGATCCTCCTGGAAGTGGTGTTTTAGAGGATCATAATTAAGGGCACAGGATCATGTCAAGTGATGCAGTATTAATAACCCCAGGTATCAGATGGCTGGCCTATTCCATTTAAAGGAAATACACTGTTGGAGGGGCAGTTGTGGGTTATATTCAACCTGCGGCACCTTTTTAATCCTTATGCCATTTGTAGTCTGTTAGTGCTTCCACCTCCTGCAATTCCTCCATGAGGAATGGTAGGGAGGTCTCTGGAGATGTCAGATATATCAAGATATCATTGACATAAAATGTCACTTTATGTTCTGTCTCCCCTACTTTTACGCTCCTAAATCTATGGGTTAGCCTTGATCACTTGTGCCAAAGGTTCTGCATATACTGCAAATAATAATGGAGATAACAGGCAGCCCTGTCTGGTACCCAGTGTCAAATGAAAGTGGTCCGAGTATGTTCCATTAACTTTATTGGCAGCCTGTGAAACTGCATGTAAGGTCTGGATTACCTTTTGGAAAGGGTCTGGGAACTGAAACTGTTGCAGGGTGTATTGCAGGAATTTCCATGACACTGTATCAAATGCTTTTTGAGCATCCAAACTGAGAAGAAGCAAGGGAGTATTCGAGTGGGAACAGCATTCTATTTATTTATTTATTGAAATGTTTCACCAGGAAGTGCACACTGAACAACAAGTTGCTTGTCTCACGGTGTATCCTGGGGGAGAGGGGAGAGGGATAGAGTACATAGCACAACCAAGCATAAACAATTTATACAGCGAAATCATGTCATTGTACACATAGGAATACAGAAATTAATATATATATAATAAATGCATCTACAAATACACAGTACTAAGCAAATACATAATAATAAGCAAAAGAACAATTATGCAGTAAAGTTGTGGGGAACAGATAAGAGCTAAGTGCTAAAGTATACACTTTATCCATAGGAGATTTAAAACATTTAAAGGATACCTAAGCAACATTTTGACAACAAACTATTCAAACATCTGACTCCGTGGGTGACTAAAGGAAAGGCTGCTGTATTCATTAATGCTAAAACTACATTTACATAATTTACCTAAATGTGGTTCCAGAGCATTTGAAAATTGTAAAAATCAGCCTTCCAATTTAGAAAAAACTGTCTTACCTGCTTCCTAAAATGGCCGCCAAATGTGAAGTGATGACATCATCTGAGCCAAAGTCAGAGAGATATATGGCTCTCTGTAGTGCTAACTAGTTCTTTTTCCCCTTTGTATAGAAGTGTTCCACCCAAATGGTCAAAACCATGTGCATTATTTTGTATAATGCACATGTTAGGCTATGGTTCTGTTCATTTTGTTTACTATAACATGCTGAAAATGTGTTTTAATCCAACCAACTTTCTCTGTGGCAAACCACAGTACAGTACAAATCTTGAATAACCTGTTGGTCTAGTGGTTATAGTGGATCCAGGATGCTACAATGGGAGTGCTGGGGTGGTGTGCATGCTTAATATGCACTTTTTAACATTTTTATTAAACCTTTATATTTTCTGCTATTATTCTTTTCTAGTACGTTTTTGACAGAACCTACAAATGTGATCCATAGTTTGAATGTAAACATTTGTACAATCAATAAATCAGACTTCTTCAACAAAGTGAAATGCAGCAGCAACTGCAAGCAAGTACGTTACTATGTGGGGGGGGGGTGCAGCCACACCCTTCACCACCCTCTAGAGCCACCACTTTTTTGTAGCAAAGTTCTTTTGCAGTCCAATGTTAGAGTTCATACTTTATCAAAACTCAGATATATGCTTGTCGTGTCCTCTTTTTCCATGGGAAATAATAATAATAATAATAAGAATCAGGATTTATATAGTGGTTTTCAAACACACTGTATCTCAAAGTGCTTTACAAGCAATACTAGACTGATAGTGGAGTGACTGAACATGTAGTGGCAGTTGTTCCATACATTAATATCCACACACAGCCTTGGACAATTGCATGCACTGGTTTTACAGGAAGGAGAATGTTGGCCAGGACAATGGGGTCAGGTAGTGATCAAGGTGCTGGCAGCCCCACATCTTATTTCTCACAGTAATCTGCTCATAGTTCTCTCCTTCTGTCTTCCCCTTCCCTGAATATAGCAGTACCTTGAAAGAGTGGCCTTCTCAGTCCCCCTCTGGTATTCAGTCTTCACTATTCCTCCTCACACTGAAAACTGGTGAGCTCATCACCCTTCTGTATAATGAATGCAAGTAGTACAGTTCCTGTTTTATTTTGACGTATCAAATATAAAAATACCTTTCCAGTAAGTCAGGCTCATATCAACAGGGAACAAGGGGAATGATGGGCTTTCCTATCCTTAAAAGATCTAGGCTACCTTTGATTAGGCACTAGTAAATGATGGGTGTGCACATCATTATGCATGTCATTTAATAGTGCCTAATCATAGGTGGCTTAGATCTTATATGAGTAGGAAAACCTATTTTTCCACTTGTGCCATGCTGCTATCAGCCTGGCTTACCAGAAGATCATGTTTATTATTAATATGTAACTATAACACGGGAGACTGTACTAACCACATTCATGATGCGGAAGGGTAGTGAATTCACCAGTTTTTGGTGTGGGGAGCAGGTGAGAAGAATGAATGCCAGAGAGGAACTGAAGAGGCCATTCCAGCAGGGTACAGCTATATTTAGGTTAGTTGAAGACATGAAGGAGGACGCTGAGCAGATCATTGTGAGATCTGAAATGTGGGGCTTCCAGCATTGTGCTCACTTCCTGACTGTGGATGACAGTAGCCAACAATGACAAATACTCAGAGTGGCAGGGCTGCACCTAAACTGTTACTTGAATTCAGTGTAGGGAGATTATTGGGGGGATTGACATTTGTTAGGACAGTATTGAGGAAGTTGTGTATAAGCTCATTCAAGATTTGGAAGGGTAGCCAGCCAACTTGCATGGAATAGAGCACAGAAAAGTACTGGAGAAGAATTGCTGGGAAGGTGAGAAAAAAACACAACGAGGGAACTGTACATACTACCATCACTGTGCAGAAGGGTGGTGATCCATATTTGCTGTGGGGGCAGAAGTCAGACATTGAGAATGTGAACTGGAGAGTGATTTAGGAGGCATTTTTTAACAGTGCCAGCTTATGATGCATATCAGTATAGGTGTGCACAACCCTCTGAGGTACAAGATTACAATCTGAGGTGTGATAATTCTCTTCATGAGACCGCAAGCTCATATGTGGCCCCAGGCAGTACTAAGGACAGGGTATGGATGGTGAGGTGTTCAACAGAAGGCAGGCTAGGTGCAGGGGGGTCACATGGAAAAAGAAGGCCTTATTTGTGGATTAACAAGAGAGCATGAGCTTTGGAACTGAACAAGACCGGTACTTTGCTGTGTGACCCTGAGCAAGTCATTAAACTTCCTTGTGCTCCTAGGCCACACCTGTAAACAAGCTGTCAGTTTGGTGTGTCTCTCCTGGTTAACGAAAAACAAAATTCAGTGCATCATATAACCACTAGATCATCAGGTATGTGAAGTGTTGTACTGTAATGTGGTCTGCCAAAGAAAAAATCAGCTGAATTGCAAGACATTTTCTGCAAGTTAAAGTAAACAAAATGAACAAAATCATAGCCTAACATGTACTGATCAAAATAATCCATGAGGTAATACATGGTGTTGATCATTCTAGTACAACAATTCAAAATAAAGAGGGAAAGAAGAACTAGTTAGCACTATAGACATATATGTTGATCTCTGTCTCTGGCTCAAATGATGTCATCATGACTCATCACTTAACACACTTGGCAGACATCTTAGGGAGAAGCCAAGGCTGTTTTTTTGAATGTGAAAGGCTGCTGTTTACATTTTTCAAAGGCTATGAAACTGCATTTGTTATTTACATGAATGCAGTTTTAGCATATATGTAAACAGCAGCCTTTACTTTACCTCCATATGAAGCCAGATTTTGGAGTTTGCAGTTTTAAAAAACTGCTTGTTTAGGTACCCTTTAAACCAGTCTAATAAGTAGAGTGTCCGTTTTACATTATCTGAGGTTTTTCTGTGTGAGACATAGCCCACTTGATCCTTATGAATGAGTGCCAGTAGTAGTTTCTGTAGCCGGCTGGTCAGTATGCTCACTGACAGTTTGTAGTTCTGGTTAAGGGCTGAAACAGGACTATAGGATTCACAGTGTAAACATAGAAACATAGAATTTGACGGCAGATAAGGACCGCTTGGCCCACCCAGTCTGCCTATTTCCCTACCTACTGGATAAGCTGCAGATCCTAGTTAACCAGCAGCCTACTTCTTCCTACCCCAACCCCCCAGAATTGCCTTATGACTATCCCATGCATGCTTGAATTCCCCCACTGATTTTGACTCCACAACTCCTCCGAAGGCCGTTCCATGCATCCACAACCTCTCTGTGAAAAATACTTCCTTAAATTACCTCTGAGCCGCCCCCATCTTCAAATTGTGCCCTCTTGTTCTTGCACACCTCTTTTTTTGAAAGATGCTACCCTCTTGGACTTTGTTGATTCCCTTGAGGTACTTGAAAGTTTCTATCATGTCCCCCCTCTCCCTCCTTTCCTTGAGGCTATACATATTAAGCTCCTTAAGTCTCTCTTTATATGACTTCCGGTGCAGACCCTGCACCATTTTAGTTGCCCTCCTCTGGACAGCTTCCATCCTGTCTATGTCTTTGCAGAGATTGGGTCTCCAGAACTGCACACAGTACTCCAGATGAGGTCTCACCAGCTGTCTGTACAGAGGGATAATAACTTCCTGTTTTCTACTGGTGATGCCTCTCCCTAAACGGTCCTTTTGGTGCTTTAGGATGGCCAAAATGCTAGTATACCTCCATCTAGAGGGCAGGGGAGAATCACCTTCCAAGACTGGGTCCTCTATCTTGAAAGAACCTCTTTGTGATACACCTCTTAATGGTGCTCCAGAAGTTTAATCAGGCCATGTGGTGTCACTCTCCCATTCCTAAGAGTCCCAAAATAGCTTTGGGTTCCCGCCTGATACCTATGCTGAGTGAACCTCCTCGTTGTCCATCTCAATAACCCTCCAGTATGCCCCACTCTCCTTTGGTGGGGGTGATCATAGTTACAAAGGAAAAAGAAAGATCTATGGCCCAGATCACCAAAAAGTAACATTTCTAAAACTGAACTGGAACGCCCTTCCCCATGAAGTGAGGGAGGCTCCCTCGTTGACTGTTCTTAAATCATTATTGAAGATGCATTATTTTAATTTATGTTTTGAACTAACCTCAACTTTCTTATGCTAATTTTAACTTGTTGTTTTAATTGTTTTATCTGTCTACTGTAAGGCACTCAGAGCCATTTGGATTGAGCACCATATAAATAAAATTGACTTGACTTGATATTTTGACCTTGGAAAATAGATTCAAGTCCCTTCAAAGCCGAAAATCATGGGATATCACAGAGGGAGTGGAAGCTGATTCAGAGGCTTCTTCAATAGCCTCTTCTCAGAAAGACCTTTCTTCCACAAATGAGGATTTTCAGTCTGAATCATGTTCCTTGAAGAAGCGTAAAGGTCAGGTTGGTCCCGGCAATGGCAGCAGAAAAAGTAATGTGTTGACTTTGGATTTCTGTTACAATTACCTACTGTATGATAGATTTTGGAGATGCATTTGAGGTGATTTCACTGAATGTGAACAGAATTAAATCTGTAAAGAAATGATTGACAGCTTTTTGTATTTGCTTGCGCGCACGCACAAGAAACACATTGCGTAAGCTTCCTTCAGTAGCGGGTTGTGGAGGCACGGCAGTATTGTGGCGAATGGTAGCAGTCCATTTTGGGGCTGGTCTCTGCTGCACCAATAGAGAAGCACGCTGTCGATGACAGCAGTTAATGAGCATGCCACTATCTCCAAGAAATTGACTGCTGCAATCAGGGAGTGCCTCGTCACTGAACAATTAGCTGTGTTTGCGAGGTGGTCTCTGACTGCAGCAGCTAATTACAGCTGCATTGTCTGGTGTTCCCTTTCAATAAACATGGCAACAGCTTCTCTATCTGCCTCTCACAGTCCCCATGAAGCTAACTGACAGCCGCCACCTGCCTCTCCCAGTCCCTGTTAAAGCCAACGGGGAGTGCCCAATCCCTCTGTCGGCATGCCCCCTCCCCAGTTCATTTGCTAATGGGGTAACTCAATCCCCATCAGCATGATGTGCCCCCCCATTTGTTGTGTGTGGAGGGAGTGCCCAAACCCCCTCGGCTCATGCACACTCCTCCCTAAGCTCACTGTATGGCCAACTGGGGTGCCCAATCCTGGTCGGCTCCAGCCCCCCCAACAACCACTAAGGTAGCACACTGGAAGCCTACCCCAGTGTGCTCATGTTTTCCCCCCCTCAGCACACTGCATGGCTGACTGGGGTGCCCAATCCCCATTGGCTCCACCCCCCCCAACAAACATACAGGTGGCATGCTGGGAGCCCACTCCAGCAGCCAAAAGTCCCATGGTGTATTTTTTCTTTAAATTCCTGTAAAAAAAAAAAAAAAAGGAAAACAGTCCCTCATTGAGTCTCTTGCCCCCTGCCCCAACCCGCAGCCACCCTCTGTGCATCCCACCTCCCCACACCCTCCTCACCCCATACTTACCTCCAGAGCCTGGTGCAATGATATTCAGTGGACTGGGAACACATCTGCACTCTTCAAAGCCGACCGCGAACTGAAGAAATGCTGAAAAGCTGTATAATGACATAAATGTTTTTTTTTCAACTGATGTGGATATCTTGCCATTTTTTCAACTTTTGGCACCAAATTTTCAACATGGGGTTCTTGGGACCCCTCCTCATAAATTCAGTCACTGTCATAGTGTTATTCAGTCCCAAAAGGTGATTTTGTGGTCACTGCGTGGAATCACCTTTCGGGACTGATTAACCAAATGACAACGTCACTGTTCATGAGGTGGGCTCTCAAAAAGCCTATGTTGCAAATTTGGTGAAAATATTCCAAAAAAATGACTGTTACGAGCGTGCATTGCTCAGTTTCCACACACACACTTGTAAGTTCGCAAATTTGTAATAGTTTTACTCCAGATTTTCAACATTGGCATTTTTTATACCTCCTTATGAACAGAACAGCTGTCATTTTTCACATCCTGGCCAAAATGTGTTTTTGCACTTCCAGTGCAGAATAGCGTGGTCACTGTGGGAAATCAGTGTTTGGGACAGAATAAGAAAATCAGTGACACTGTTCATGAGCAGAAGTCCTAAAATGCCTATGTTGAAAATTTGGTGACAAAAGTCCATAAAATAACTGGTACGAGCATGCATTGCGCAGCTTCCATGCACCCTCATAACTTTAAAAATTTGTAATATTTCCACTCAAAATTTTCAACATTGCCTATTTTGCATACCTCCTTAAGAACAGTACAGCTGTCATTTTTCTCATCTTGCCCCAAAATGTGTGTTTGCACATCTGGCGCACAATGGCGTGGTCACAGTGGGAAATCAATGTTCAGGACAGATTAAGAAAATCATATGACAGTGTTCATGAGCAGAGGTCATAAAATGCCTGTGTTGAAAATTTGGTGAAATAATTCCACTAAATGACTGTGTTACAAGCATGCGTTGTGCAGTTTCCACGTACGCTTGGAAGTTCAAGCATTTTTAATATTTTCACTCCAGATTTTCAACATTGCCATCTCTTCACACCTCCCTATGAATGGTACAGCTGTCAATCTTCACATTCTGCCTGATCTGTGTTTTGCACACCTGGCGCAGAATGGCATGGTTGCTTTGGGAAATCAAACTTTGGGACACATTAACAAAATCACAGTGCTACTGTTTATGAGCAGAGGTCCCGAATGCTTTCATGAGGTGGGGGTCACAAAAAGGCCATGTTGAAAATTAGTAGTGCAAATACCAACAAACACCTGAGGTGTTAACGTTTCTAACCATAACGTCCCACCCTGTGCAGACTGACGGGCATCAGGGGTGTGCCTTTGGATTGCCGGCTGTAATGCTCATGCCATTCCACCCCCACCCTGAAGCCAGTGACAGGCATCAAGGTGTGCCTTGGACTCTTTGGCCCCAGACTTCACCCCATTCTTGTATACTGCACCCATTTCAGTGTATGTCCTTATGAAATCGGTTGACTGTGAAGCCGAACACCCCAAGGCACACCTCAACAGTTGTCGGTGTCTACAGGGTAGGGTGAGGTGAAATGCCATGAGCATTAAGGGAGATGACCCAAAGGCGCACCCCAATAACTGTCCATCTCTGCAGGGTGAAGGTGGGGTTGGTGTGAGTTCAATACTTCACTGCCATTCCTATTCTGCATCTGTCTAACTCCTGCACATCCAGTGCTAATATCAGCAAGCAAACATTCGACATTGACAAATGCTTGTTCTATTCTGCACTCCCTCCTGGAAGATGTCTTCTTTTAGCTAAACACTTGCTTAAAACCCTCCTACTATAACATTTTGTAGGCTCAGCTTAATTGGCAATGGACTAATTCTGTTTGGTATTCCTGTGAAGATCAATGTAATGAGGTTGATGTTTTATTTAAGGGAGCCAATTTTACAGTATCTCATTTGGTAGACATTTTTACTGGTTGTGCTTCGTTACAGGATGTTTTGACCTAGAACACTCATTATAGGTTTATCTGAGTATACAGACACAATTCAAAGCACAAAGGGTAGAGCTTTTTAAGCAAATTCATCCCTTTTTCATACGTCCCACTGGCTTATTTCTTTTGGGGGGGACTTCAACTGGAGCTTGGCTCAGGAGAACAGAGGATTACAGACAGGGAAACATTTTCATGACACAAATTATTAATGTCAAATGACAAAGAACCTCTGTGTGCAAACACTGAGGCAAGGGTTACCCCAAAGGGCATTTGGCTGGGAAGCCAAGTTTCAAGAAAATACATTTATGTCAAATATTGTCAACAGCAGGGTTAAGAGATGCTTACTGAGAAGTGCACAAAAAGGATATTTCATCTATTATTGGGGCCCTTTATCTCTACCCAAACAGATTTTTTTTTTTTATGCCCCAGGCACTACCAGTTAAGTCAGTTTCATTTCAGGTAATGCACAGAAACTTAAGATCACTTCTTAAGCTGTAGTTGTGAGACCACTAAGATGCCAACTGTGGGGGAAGGGCTTATGGTGGTTGAATGGGCCCTTTCCATTGTATAGAGAGGTACAATCTGTTTTATGTATGTATGATAATATCTTACAGTGGTGGGAGGATTTGAAAAATGATGTTAAAAGCTTTTTTTCAGAACCAATGACAGGTATGTTATTCTTCAGGCACAGATGTCAGCTTAATAATAAAACAAATACAAGGGGAAAGGACCATATGCTATTCAAATTAACTCCTTAAAATCAGAAATGAAATATTTTCTACATAATAGGGCTTCTTCTTTGCAGGATGCTTCATAATACAAAGAAAAAAAACAAATCTATGACATGGTTTGAGGTTGCTACGACAGAGAGCATCACGGAGTCTTGAGAAGTAGTCTTTAGAAGCTTAAAAACAGATATCCAAGTTGGTCAGAACCAGGAAGAAAAACAAAATAACAGAAGTAGCTGAAGAAAATATGGAGTCTCTGTTGATGGTTGCTCCAAACTCCACAGTGCTCTTTGGATAAATGTTGCATGGCTCTGAGATCCCTACCCTACTACATAGAAACATAGACACAAGCAGCTATTTTCTTAGTGTCCCCAGTCATCTTGCAGAAATTAGTTTTTGCTGTCCTCTCACTGAAATCAGTAACAGCACCACATAGTGATGGTTTACCATTTTAATTTTATAATACTTTTTGGAGTATCTAGGTTCTTATTAGTTTCCCATTATAATTGTATATTAAACAATGAAGCCCCCCCACCATACCACAAGCCCTGCTAATATTTCTTTAAAAAAAAAAAGCGATATCACTAACCTCAAACACTGGCACCGAATTAACCATCTCAACATGGACCAAGATATCAAAGATCCTTCATCAGAGGTTGGCACAAATGGATGAACATCGAATAACTTAGACTCGAGCCTGCTCCATCCCAAGTAGATCAAGTAACAATAAGACCTGACTGGGTGTGGGGCATTGGTGGATACCCACACGCCCAGGAGTATGATGAGGCCCAACACTGCAGGTGGAAGGTCTTACAGTCCCTGGAAGTGCATGTATCCACCAATGCCCTACACCCTGAAGGGCTTTACTGTGCTTAGAAAATAGGTTGGACAAATTAAAAACAATATCTAAAAGATAATAAAGATGCAGACAATACAATACAGTATTGCTTAAAAATTGTAAACAGTCCCTCCACTGATAGTTTCTACCTGTGACGGAACATAAGAATTCAATATTCTGCAGTATTCCTCTTACAGAATGTTCACTGTCCCCTTCTCTGAAGCATGGAATGTTACCATGGAATACATGCATTCAAAATTCTGCAAAATTCCACTGGCGTACACTTACACAGATACAAGCAGGCCTCATATAAAGCCAGAAGCTCAATTTTATCTGGGGCAGGGTTAGCAGCAGATATTACTCTGTGAAGCTGGTAAGGCTATGTGGTGGATTTTTCAAGTCATCAAAGAAACACCAGAAATAAAAACTCTGAATAGTACTTGACTTGTTTAATTTTATTTATGTGTATAAGAAAGGGATCATTATTAAAAGAACATTCAATTATTTATGTGTTTCTTTGTAATTTAAGGTAGTTTTATTTTTAGGGCCTAGCTAAAGGTGTTTATATAAGAGTAAAGGTGGCAGCCATGTTAGCGATGGAAATCAAGAATGAGTGAAGTGTCTCATGATTTTTGTATGTGATTTGTCCAAACCCCATGTCAGGCATTTTCATGAGGGGTATTGGCACATAAACATAAGTCAATAAAATGGCAACAACCAATTAGAATACAGTATTTAACATGCCCATTTTCTAATGCAAGATACTCTATTGGTAATTAGGAAAAATTGTAGAATGTAGCTCTCAGGGAAATTTGAATGGATTTCTCTTGGTTCTTGACCAAGAAAAAAGTGTTTGGTAAAGTTTCACACTCATTCTTGTTTTACGTTTTAACAAAACTACCGAATTCTTCATTTTTTTGTGGATTGGATTAAGTCAGGGTATTAAAGATCATATGCAAAGTCAATTCTCCTCTATTGTTCAATCTTAGTTCATTCCTTACCTTTTAGCCTAATTTCTCATGAAATGTTGCTCTACAGTGCAAAAATTTAAGTTTGAGCATTATTATTCTGCGGCCTATCCTGTAGGTAGGGAAATGGGCAGACTAGATGGGCCAAGCAGTCCTTATCTGCCGTCAAAGTCTATGCTGCTGTGTTTCTATGTTTCTATTTTAATGGTTTTGAAATTGGACCATATCCATCTACTGAAACAGCACAGTGCTTCTATCTCAATTGCAATGTAAGCAGAAATGCTGCAGTGTGACATCAAAGAGGGTGAGAGTGCTGTCTTCCGGTTCTAAAGGCACAGTTTGAGTGCATGGCAGTACAGGGCATTATAACAGGATATTCACAATTGAACCCTGTGCTTCTTTAATGCCACTTAATGCATGAAGAAGCTAAAAAGGGTGAAGCCCAAATACAGCTCCTTTAGTCCAAGTTATAATAACTCATGTTACCTCCTTCAGCTATTTTTCTGACCAAGCTTCTTTTCAATATTTCTTTATTATCGCTTATTATTATATGTCCAGGAAGTCTATTCCATAGATTTGCAACTCCCTGTGTATAGAAATGTTTTCTTTTGTTTGTTCTGAAGTGATTTACTTTGACTTGTAGTGGATGTCCCCTTGTGACTGAGTTAATATTGTTATATTCTATTTTTAGTTCATTTATCAAGTATGGGTTGTTCAAAATGCCATAGTAAAACAGAATGTCTCCTCGCCTCCTTCTTATTTCTAAACTGTGTAATCCTAGACATTTCAGCCTGGCTGAGAATAGTGCAATTTTCAGATTCCTAATGGATTTCGTATATCTGCATTGTACCCTCTCTAATCTGTCCACCTCCTTCCTCATATATGGACACCAGACCTGACTACTAAAGTCCAACTGCGGCCTAACAGAAGGTAAATATAATGGCATCATCACATCTGCTGTCCTGCCTTTTTATATTTCTTGCTTCAAAAGGGGATGAGACAGGGAGAGGGTCTCTGGAGGGGTGGAGGAGGAAGGGGCAGCTGCAGTATAAGGGCTGCTAGATGCATAACTGAGCAAACCTGAGGCCTCTATCTGCTGGCAGTTTCGTATGTTTGTATGTTTTAATAGCCTCAATTGTTCTATTAGCCTTTGCAACTACCGTAGCACAATGATCCTTAAAATCCAGTTTGTCGTCAATCAATATACCCAGGTCTTTTCATGTCTTTTTTGATTCTAAAATATGGTTGTTTAAGACATATTTGTTTAATGGATTATGTCTCCCCATGTGTAAAACACAACACTTGTCAGAGTTTAGGGACATTCTCCACTTATGTGTCCAACTTTATATAGTGCCCAGATCATCCTGTATGAGGGTTCCTTGATCCATTGTTTTACAAGGACCACCTAATTTCACATAATCAGCATTTTTAACAATGTAATCATGAATGTTCTCATCCAAATCAGCTATAAATAGCTGAAATATGACCAGACCCAGCACCAACCCCTGAAACATCCCACTGGTCACTCCACCCTCTGCCGAAAGGTAACCCTTTATTGTGACCTTTCGTGTTCTTTTATCTAACAAGTTTTTTATCCATGTAACTAGATATTTGTCAATGCCATATCTTAATTTGTCACTTACTGCACAGTGTGGCACTGAATCAAACGCTCTACTGAAGTCCAATAGTATCACATCATATGGTTCTCCTTTTTCCATGTATTTACTGACATGTTCATAAGAACGTCCAAGATTCATTGTACACAAACATCCACATCTAAAACCATGTTGGTTTCCATCAAAAACTGGACTATTTGCAATATGATTCTGGATTTTTTCTTTAATAATAGATTCCAGTATTTTACATGGCACAGGGGTTAAGCGTATGGGTCTGTAGTTATGTATATTTTGTTTGCAACCCTTTTTGTGAACTGGTGTAATTTTAGCTATCCTCCAGTCACTGGGAACTTCTCCTGTATTTAATGATTTCTCAGACAAGATTTTTAAGGGTATACAAATACTGTGGGCTCAATTCTCAAAGCCCTGAGTTTTGACGCAAGGTGACTACGCCAAATGTAAATGGCGCAAGTGGCACCTTGCGTCAAACACTTGCCCCTGAGCTATTCACAAAGACAGCCTGCATCAACCGCAGGCTGCCAGCTCCAAATGGGGCTTCTGCCACTCCTGTGCCCAAGAATGGGCTGCAACGTGGGTCTAGAGGGCATGTGGCAGATGCAAGCTCCCCCAATGTGGAATTCACAGACCTCTCCCAGAGGGAGCAATTCTAAGTACCCAGCCAGGGCTGGTCTAAGGGTACTTAGAAATGTCTCCTCTGGTAGAGGTGCCTGTTTAGCAGCAATGTGCCACCGAACCCCGATGTAGGCAGACCTGTTACTATATATCCAGTCCCCTACCCTGAACCCCGATGTTGGCAGACACATTAATAATAATCTCCAGTCCCCCACCCCGAACCCGATGTTGGCAAGTATTCCCCAAACCCCTTCCCCGAACCCTGATGGTGACGGTACCATTACAAAGTATTGGTATTAACCATGCCCCCCTCCTGTAAACTTGATAGTGACCATACCATTGAAAGGTATTAGCATTAACCATGCCCCCCTCTCCGAACCCCAATGGTGACGTACCGTTAAAACGTATTATTATTAATGATGCCCCCCTTCCCGAATCCCCGATGGTGCTTGAAAGAATAGTTTATAGTAGTTCCCTTGCCCTAGTGGTATAGTGGTCCTCCACACTCCCACACCTGCAGGCAGTGCCAACCACCCACTCCCCCATCCCGAAATTGATCCGGCGACCAGCACACCCCCCTCACACCTCTGTAGTTGGCCACTGACTGAACAGTCAATGAGCATACTGTAATGCGTATGCACTCATTGCATACGCATTACAGTAAGCTCACTGACTGTTCAGTCGATGACCAGCTGTAGGTGTGAGATGAGGTGCCTGTCACTCTCTGAATCAGGATGGGGAGCAGGGTGGTCGGCACTGCCTGCTGGGGTGGGGGTGGTGAGAGGCCACTATACCACCAGGGCAGGGGAATGATTATTGACAATTCTTTCTGGCACCATCAGGGTTGTGGGAGGGGGCATCATTAATAATAATATGTTTTAATGGTACAGTTACCACTGGGCTTCAGGGAGTGGGGCATAGTTAATACTAATACTTTTCAATGGTACAGTCACCAGTGGAGTTCGCTAAGGGAGCATGGTTAATACAAATACTTTTTAACGGTACTGTCACCATTGGGGTTCAGGGAGGGGGTCTGCTAGACCACCAGGGTCTTAAGTAGCACATGGCTGCCCCGTGGCTTGCGGGCAAACTCCCAGTGTGCAGTCCATTTGGCGCTCAGCCATAGTTGCCACAAGATGCAGGTTTCTGCCCCTGGGACCCTGCCTGATAGAGAATCGGGTGTAGGGTCTGTGGCGCACGTGCTTTGGTGCAAGCTGCTGTTTAACACAGCTTGTGCCGAGCCATGCCCGCTCTGAGAGTTGAGCGCTGTGTTTCATTAATTTTAATATTGTCAGTGTGATATTGTCTGGACTAGGACTACTATGTGGTTTTAGACTCTCGATTTTTGGAATGACATTTTCAATGTTAATTTCATGCTTTCCAGATTCAATATTGGTATCCATAGTATTTATGCAATTTTTTGGGCTGTTACAGATTGAACAGAAGCACGTACTGAAAATATTTGCAGTGTCTGCCGGGTCTGTTATCAAGTTATTGTTTTCTTTTATTGCAGTTAGTTCAGTATCTGTCTTTTTAAGAGAACTGATGTACCCATAGAACAATCTACTGTTGTTTTTGTTTGCCGATGCTGCGAGTTACTTTTCACAGTGACATTTTGCTTTATTTATTTTTACAGATGTTTTGAAATGTTTTAAAACTTTCCCAACTTTCCACTGTATTTTGTCTTTTGTAAATACCATAGACTTTGTTTTTATCTTTTTATTAATTTTATTATACCCCTATGAAGCCACTTGGGTTTTATTCCTCTGTGAATATATTTCTTAACTTGCCTTACATTTGTATTCATTATAGAGGATATGGTATTTTTTTTATATAAACCCAGCTTTCATCCACTGTTTTGTCACTTAAGATTGCAGTCCAATAGATTTCCATAATTTCAGCATTAATACTTTCTACGTTCGCTGTTTTGTATAGTTACGTCTCTGTACACCTCTTCTGATAGGTGTAGTTATTCTCCACAGAAAAGATTACTCAGGCATGGTCACTGTTACCTAGTGGTGCTATGACTTCACACTCTTTTATGTTAATTCTTTCTGTACTGACCACCAAATCCAGCAGGTTTTCTCCTCTCGTAGGGGCTTTAATGTGCTGTACCAAATAATTATCTAGACAAAGCTCCAGAATTGCAATCCTCTGTTTTGAGATAGTATTACTGTCTTTGCAATTTATATCTGGATAATTTAAATCCCCAGCCAATATAATATTTCCAATTTCCAGGGCCTTTATTATGTCTTCTAAGATTTCTTAATTTCTCTCCTCAGACGTATCAGGTGGTCTATAACATAAACCTAGGATATAATCCTCAGTAGTGCCATTGTTTACTTTCAACCACAATGTCTCTGTTGTTGATAATTTATTTTTAATCTTGGATGATATATATGTTGTTTTTATTAATTTAGAAGTATAAATCACAATACTGCCCCCCCTTAATCTTTCTCTCTAACCTTGTTATAAAATAACCCAGAACATTTTTATCCTGGTTGTCACTCTCTGTCCATCAGGTCTCTGTTAGCATAGCTATATTAGTATGCAACCCTCATCCCGGCCAGGAGCAGCGTCTTGAAACAAGAACCCCACCTAACTGGTACCCAGACAAGGCATCAAGCCACAAGTTGATATAAACTAATAGGTATTGCCCCTGGCACTGAGGCAAATACTCAGCTCGGTAACTAGAGGGTGGGAGGTCAGAGTGCAAAACAAACATTTATATTTACTCCAAGTTCTGGGAGAGAGGTGCTAGGGCTATGCTAGGTTTAGCTTCTGAGGGGGCCCATAACAAGTTAACACAGGGAAGCATGAATTGATTGTCCAAAACTAGAACTGGAATTGTACAGTATGGCTTTATTCTGACAACAGATGGAAAACAGAATGGGGTGGTCCTCCAGGTTGGAACAGACTTTTCAGGGCAACACACTTTTCTTTTTAGAAACATTTGTCTTGGGCATTTAGTACATTCTTTTCCACACAGCACTATCAAATTGTCCATCCCTCTGACCTAGGTATCTCTAGACATTTACTTTCCAAAGTGTATATCTTATGGGGGGTTCCACACACTTTAAAACATTTTACATTCTTTCCTCCTGATGCAATGAACTTTAACACACCCAGGGTAACCTGGTGCCCATACATGAACCAGTTAGCCCTGACTGAGGATGAAAATGAGGTTATGCCCACTCTGGCCCCAATCAGTCTCTGTCATTCCTTCTGGGTTACACCACATGGATCCTACAATTCACTTGGATTGCTAAAGGACTCCCAACTTTAAAACTTCACATTCAGCACATTTTTGTGGTGATACAGGGGCCCTGACAGGTGTATTCTAACCTCATCTCTGGGCACATACACCTCAGACAACTCCCCAAGAAACAGTCCCCATAAACCTGTACTCAGAGTTTTGTTTGTCCTTTTGATACAGACATGGATGCTGGAAGAAACACCTCTTCCCTTTACAGGTAGCTTGTCATAGCCTCACACAGAACACTCTTTCTTTCTGGGCAGCTGATACTCTTCAGGACCTTCAGGGGATTGCCCCTTGGATCCACAGAAACTGAAGTCCAAACCACTTCTCTGTGAAATGACCCACTGGGGTCCTGCTGGCATTGGTCTCCACCACTTCCTTTGGCAGGTTTCAATCTCACTCACTGAGGTGAGAAAAAGAACAGAGGTCCTTCACCCAACCTCAGCACAGGCTGGCAGGCACCTCTACACTGACAGCTCTCTCCTCACAGAGCTCCCACACTCAGACTGACTACTGACTGACTCAACTACTCCCGTCTAAACATTCTAAACTGCCAAAGAGCAGCGGATTCCAAAGTGGCTTATGCTTTTGCGAGAATTCTAAATGACATAATCCATTCTCCCCTCAGATTAGCTAAGTAAACAATGATGTCATGTGTAGAGAGCTCCTAACAAGCCTTCCACCAGCAGCCCAATACCTTCCTAGGGTTAAATCTGATGGGATTCTAGTAACCCCAGGGGACTGGGTGGTTACAGATATCTTCTGGAGTATAGAATAATCCGTAACTCTGCCATTTTATTATTGAGGCTCCTTGCATTACTAAGTAAATACTTATTGTACTTTTTTCTATTTATTGTCTTGTCTTTTTTGGTATGTTTTTGTTATTGAAAACTTTACCCATTTCCCCCTTCTGTGTCAATTTAAATGAATTGATTCCATATGTGTTTTTATTGAGCTCCCCAAGATATGTGCTCCTTTCTCATTTAGGTGTAAACCATCTCTACTGTATAAGTTATGTTTTCCATAGAAATGATCCAAGGAATCAAAAAAAAGGAAAACCATCTCTGTCACATCAGTTGTTTAGTCTAGTGTTTATTCTCTGTCTAGGGTTGTTTTTCTCAGGTACTGCCTTTGGTACTGGAAATAGGTCTGAAATTAGAACCTCTGCTCCCCTTCTTGTCATGTCTTTTGCTATTTCAATTAACTCTGAGCAGATATCCTTCTCATGATTATGACCTACATCATTTATACCAGCGTGAATAGTGACAATTGTTTTTTTCTAAGAATTTTTAGAATGTTTGGAGCAACCTTTTTAACATCTTCTAGTTTTGCACCTGGGAAACATGTAAGCATTCAATTTTATCAGGCTTATAAACAACTGAATCACATTTCCTGATAATTGAATCACCCAGGATAATCATCTCTCTATGTTCTGAATTCGTAGAATTTTTATTAGGATCACTAGGAGAAGTGTCCATTAATACACTGAATTTGTTTTCAGTTTGTAACTCAAATGTTGAAATGGCTCTTCTTCCTTTTTTATTGCCCTCACCATGTTTTATCACACACAAAGTCATTGTCATTGTCATTTGCTGTCTCTCCATTTTTTATTGCTGTTAGTAATTCATGTTGTGGGGGTCATTATCAGGTAGACCTGCCTCTCTTGTCCTTTTTTACTTGTATTTGAATTTAACAAGTCTGGGTTAGCATTTGAGTTACAAACTAAAGTGATTCTGTTCATCAGTCCACATAACAAGTACTGTATAAAACAGCCCAATTAATCATTCTCAATAGCCACCACGCACCGCTTGAACAAGTCCACAACTTTAAGTACCTAGGGATAACCCTTGATAGCATGTTATCCTACAATGAGCATGTCAACCTTATCTCCAAGGCTGTTAAAACAAGATTAGGGCTCCTTTACAGACACAGGCACTGTATGATCACAGAAGCACTTTGTCTAACAGTCACCAGCTCAGGTCTCTCCATAATTGATTATGAACTTGTTATCTATGGGTCTGCAACAGACACCTCACTCAAAAGAATTAGCATTGCACTTAATAAATCTTACGGCTTGATCTTAGGCATTCACAGGCACATCCACACCTGTGACTTGTACGTCCAAACTAATTGGCTGCACCTCAAGGGTAGAATTGTTTACCAGACCTGCCTACTGGTGAAGATCTGCCTTGGGCTAACCTCTCCCACCGCACAGCATCTCCTTACACCTGCATCCAACCCCTGTGGTAGAAGAAGTGCATCCAAGCTCACCTACCAAGTCCCCTTCTGCTGCACGGCACAAGCGCAGTGGGCCTTTATGTATAGAGCTCCCAAATGGCTGAATGGCCTCCCCTTCGATGCCCTGGTTGTACCCAAGTTAGGACAATTTAAATGCAAACTCTGGCAACACCTTATTAAGCTTAGCTGCTGTGACTGCCCCACCTAATCCGTTGCCCCCCAATCTACTCTTGTTTAACCTTTCTTGTGCTACTTACTCCTTCTGTTCCTCCCTTCTACCTCCCTCTCTGTTACCTCTCTCCCTCTCCCTTTTGGTTTCTACTCCTGCTCCAGTCGACTAGAACTCTCAGCTGCTTGTCTGACAGCAACTGAGCCTTGTGGCCTCAGGTTTTGCCACCCTATCTCCTCCCCCCTCTTCCCCTACCTAGCACAGACTAAGTCAGTCTTTGCCTGTATAGATGTTCTGAATATAACTTGATACCTACCTGTAACTCAAGGTTCTCTTTTGCAGTTTATATATGAAGACAGCCCTGCACTCTGCTGATATTTGGTCATAGGGTCATAGTGCCATATGAAAAACCATGCAGCTGAAAATGCTGCAGCGAAACAGCACTGCACAAAAACAGAGTCGGGCAAAACACCGACCTGTTCCGCGCCCTGTGCCCATTGACAACAATGGGTCTTTATCTTTTTTTGCAGGGGGCTTTGCCCCCCACACTCACCAGAACTTAAATAACAAACTCCAGGGGAGGGGTGGACTTCGGGGATGGGGGAGAAACTCGGGAGGGTGGAAGTTTGAGTTAAAAAAAAAATGCTGGCAAAAGTTACAGCAGGGGAGACTGGGGGGGCAGGAACTGAACCCCATAGTCCCAGGTCTCACAACTGCGCTGTGTGCTGGTGCCCTAGCCACTCCACCATGGGAGCGGCTCAACCAGGCACCCAGCACATTGCACCTTCTCCTCTCCTTACATCAGTGTGCAGCAACAGGGGTAGTGGTAAATCCCTATCACTATTCTACCCCTGTTGCTGAGATTTCAAGCACTGCATGTACAGCGTGGTTAACACCGCGCTATCTTACATGCGCAGTATTGACCCAATACCTAATATTTACCACCCTACAGCCTTGTTTGATAACAAAGTCATACCACTGATGGCACCTCCTTAATTTTACTTCCTGTTTGTGCCGACTGTAACCAACTCTTGCTCCTGTTAGCTAGTTTGTGTGTAACCTAATCTCACTTATAACCTGTATCTGTAACTGTGTAACTGTTGCAGTAACATTGTCTTTGTACTATGGAAATGTCCTTTTGCTAATTGTTCACTTCTGATGTGAACTCTTTGTAAAAAAGTCCATGACTCAAAGGTATTGTATTTCAGAGAAATAAATAAATAAATAAAATAAAAAATAAATGTTCTTTTCCCTGTGTAGAAGAGAACTGTTCAATATTCATTATCTCACGCAAATTTCTTAACTCATTTAGTGCGTTGTTTAGTTTATAATGGCCTGTGTCATGTTCCAAGCAACTGTTGTATTCCAGAACCCCCCAGATTGGTGCAGGTCTCTCAGCATACATATTACATTTACTAGACTCAGTTAAGAAGGGGGATAAAACCTTTTATAGGTACATCAGCAAGCGTAGAAAGACAAAGGGAGGGATAGTGAGGCTGAATAGAATGAATGGTGGGTGGGCAGAGGGGGACAGTGGAAAAGCAGGAATACTGAACGAATATTTCTGCTCAGTATTCACAAAAGAGGAGGGGGAAGTGCCTAATCCAATTAACAGAAGCACTCTAGATAGGGGGGTCGATCCCAGTCCTTTCAAGGAAGAAAGGGTTCTGCAAGAACTCCTAAAACTGAAGGTGGACAAAGCAATGGGTCCTGATGGAATTCACCCCAGAATTCTAAAAGAATTAAGGGAGGAACTAGTGAAACCACTGGCTACTCTTTTTAATAAATCATGGGAGGATGGTGTGGTACCCGAGGACTGGAGGAAGGCGGATGTGATTCCCTTCACAAAAGTGGGTCCAAGACAGAGGTGAAAACTACAGACCTGTCAGTCTGACCTCTGTGGTAGGGAAAGTGATGGAGTCACTTCTGAAGGAAAGAATAGTCAGTACCTAGAGGCTAGTGGAGCACAGGACCCAAGGCAGCATGGGTTCACAGTGGGAAGGTCATGTCAGACAGAATCTAATAGATTTCTTTGACTGGGTGACCAAAGTAGTAGACCAGGGAGGGGCTGTGGACATGGCCTACCTAGACTTTAGCAAGGCATTTGACACAGTCCCACACAAAAGATTAATAGTCAAATTAACCAGCCTGGGAGTGGGACCCAGGGTGGTAGCCTGGGTAAAACATTGGCTGGACAACAGGACACAGAAGGTAATTGTAAATGGAGTCCACTCTGAAGAAAGGGGGTTATTAGTGGGGTACCGCAGGGTTCAGTATTGGGTCCAGTCCTTTTTAATGTCTTCATCAGTGACATTGCAGAGGGACTGGAAGGAAAAGTATGCCTTTTTGCAGATGATACAAAGATCTGCAACAGGGTTGATACACAAGGAGGCGTGGAAAGGATGAAAAGGGACTTGGCAAGGTTGGAGGAATGGTCAGAAGTATGGCAGCTAGGATTCAATGCAAAGAAGTGCAAAATAATGCACCTGGGAAACAAGAACCCAGGGGAAGAATACACAATGGGTAGGGAGGTAGTAACAATATCAAAAAAGGAAAGGGACATGGGGGTAATCATATCAGATGACCTTAAGGTTAGCAAACAATGTGAGAAGGCAGTAGGGAGGGCTGGGGGTATACTGGGATGTATGGGGAGAAGCATCATCAGCAGAAAACAGGAAGTTGTTATCTCTCTGTACAGACAGTTGGTGAGACCCCATCTGGAGTACTGTGTCCAGTTCTGGAGACCCCATCTCTGCAAGGACATAGACAGGATAGAGGCAGTCCAGAGGAGGGCAACTAAAATGCTGCAGGGTCTGCAAGAGAAGCCGTATGAGGAGAGACTAAAGGAGCTTAATATGTATACCCTTGAGGAAAGAAGGGAGAGGGGGGACATGATAGAAACTTTTAAGTACCTCAGTGGAATCAACAAAGTCCAAGAGGGTAGCATCTTTCAGAAAAAGAGACTTGCAAGAACAAGGGGACACAATTTAAAGATATAGGGAGGGCGGTTCAGGGGCAATGTGAGGAAGTATTATTTCACAGAGAGGGTAGTGGATGCATGGAACAACCTTCCTGAGGAGGTTGTGGGGTCTAAAACTGTGGGAGAATTCAAGAATGCATGGGACAGACATAAGGCAATTCTTGTGGGGGGTAGGAAGAAATAGGCTGTTGGTTAACTAGGATCAGCGGCCTATCCTGTAGGTAGGGAAATGGGCAGACTAGATGGGCCTAGAGGTCCTTATCTGCCGTCAAAGTCTATGTTTCTATGTGTCTAGACTGCATCAAGGATCCTTCTTGGCACACTTGCTTTAATACACTGCTGATTGTGTCCATGGTTGAATAACATTTATTACACTAGTATATATCTATTTCACTATGCAGTAACAGTGTTAGCTACTTAACAGAAATATGTAAACTTACAGAAATTTATCCTCCTACCCTCCAATCCTGCCGGACATGCCAGACATGCACCATCTCTCAATAACGGTACTTACGGCAGCCGGCTGAGGAGGTGAGAGGAGGGCTGTGCCAGTTGCTGTCATTGGCATGAGTATGCACCTGTGTCTATAGTTTGATGGAGGTGGGGTGGTGTGTACTCAGCGGAAGGATTGGGTGACAGCTGGGGTGGGGATCACTAGACACCAGTGATGGGTGTTCGGGGGGTGGGAGCAAGGGTCCATCTTAACATGCACTAGACAGCTACCTAAAGAAAGAGGCTTATTTAAACTCTTTGGAGACTTGTAAATGTTTTGTTTAAATTGTTGTTTTGGTCAGTTCACTGTCAAATTTGTCATGTTTATTGTCGGGTTGGAACTGAAAATGGGCTTGTCCCAGTGTCCTCACCTGGTTAACAAATAAAAAATGAAATAAAATGAAAACAAAAATGTGAGAAAGTTCAGGAAGTTGGCTTAGAGACAGAGAATTGGGAGCTGATGTTTCAGTTTTTTTTGTTTTATATATTTTATGTGCACCGGCTGAGGGAAATGACTGACTAAGATTGGGGATGGGAGTACAAATGGGAGCATGAGTGGGATTAACGGCTTCAACTAGATACAGAGCTACAGAAATAAAGAGAGTGAGTTCAGGATGTTGTGTTATGGAACTGGGAGTTGGCAAGGCTGAGGTCGTGGAACTTCCAACATCGGAACTCAGCTTACTGTAGCATGCAGTTCAGCAGCTCTGTTTTTACTGCAAGGTGTGTGCTGGAGTTTTTGTCAGTGAACTTGCAAGTGTTTATTATGTAGAACTGCAGATCCTGAGTCCCGACACTGGAAGTTCCTTGACCTCAGTCTTGCCGACTTCCAATTCCATAACCTAACATCCTGAACTCTCACTCACTTTATCTCTATAGCTTTGTGCCTAGTAAAAGTTGTCAGCCCTGCTTATGCTCCCACTTGTACTCCCATCCCCAGTCTCAATCAATCATTTCCTTCAGCTGGCACATGTAATGTACATTTAAAACAGACAAAAAAAAAATCCCTCAAAAACCTGAAACATCAGCTCCCAATTCTTTATCTCTAAGCCAATTTCTTGAACTCTCTCACTTGCTCTCTGTCTGTAGGTAGCTGTCTAGTTAATGTTAAGATCGGCCCTTGGGAGGGAGGATCACTAGACACCAGGGGAAGTAAAATATTTATTTAAATGAATGATCAGGGTGGGGGAGAACCAGTGAACATCAGGGAATTGTGTCTCCCACATCATCAAGACATGCTAAATAAGTGCCGAATGAATGGATGAATCAATATAGAGTAAACTGCTTTTGGCACATGAGAGAGGTCAGTAGTAAAGGGCTACTTGTTGACCATGCAGCTGCATGGACTGAGCTGTCAGAATGAGAACACACCAAAAGCAGCTACACAGCTCCCACCCCTTTCACATCAGCGGTATAACAACTCCCACTGCTCGCACTGCAGCAACTCAAGCCAACTGTGACTGAAGAGCTCCGTTTTTATAAGGGATATAACAAATTTCCTAAAAGGGTAAAAAATAAACTTTAAGGCAGAAAATAATCTGAAAGCAGTGTTGCAGTGGACCATGCAAGTTAGATTCAGTTTTAAGAGCTTTGCACATTATCTTTAAGGGGCCATACCTTTAACAATTGTAAATGGATGCTTAGGCAAGTCTACCCCAGTTTTGGGACATGTTTGGCAAGGACGCAAGGTTGCAAGCAATTTCAGATATTATAGAGTTTCAGGTAAGAAATAATTTGCTCTCAGTGAAAGCCTTAGCTTACAAAAATGTTATCTGCCTTCTTGTAAAATCCAAATATGCTTGTCAGATGGTGCTATCCATTTTGAATTCTATTTCCAAGGTTTCAGGTTCCATAATGAGTTACGCAAGGAATGCTGGACTATAGCTGGGAAATCCGGGTATTAAAACAGCAGACTCTTTACCAGAAATTCCATTTGTACTTCCCTCTATAAAAATGTTAGGGGCATACTATAGTTACAGGGATATGTCTTTAAAAATTTGGAAGAATACAAAAGTTACTATGTAGAAACAACTGCCACTAAGAAAAAAAAAATTGTTTTATTTTAAATCAAGTCACTATTATTACCTGTTTGTTCTTAAGTTATATATTCCCCCACCAGCTACTTCAATAATTAAGTTACACAGCACTCTTTTGAATCTGATTAAAACAAATAATACATAACTTCTGAATAAAGGTGAACTCAGTATGCTTAATCCCATCATTTTTTTCATAGTATTTTTTTCATTGGTAATTTTAGTTCTGCCTAGATGGATTCTCCTAATTTTAGGTTCCCTGGATCAATGATCAATGGTTGGTTGTTGCCTCAAATTTTGAGTTGGTAGCATGGTACCCTGTGACTACCTGGCAAGAACTCAATCTCCAAACTCCCTGATTATATGCAAGGAGCTTTGGAAAAGATCAGAAAGTATGATATATCACACAACCAACAAAAAAACATTACCATATCAAGAGAGCAAATCTACAATTTGATAATAAAATCAGCTTTGTCCCTAGTGGTAGGTTTTAAAGATTGCCTTCCTAATGAAAGCAGACAATAGCTGCCCAGCTGACAGACTCTAGAGTCTTTATTCACATGTGAGACATCCTATGGCTTAGTTACCATGGAACAGTAGGGTCTCAGACATCCTGTAAACATAAACAACTGGCAGAAAGAAACTGTCCTCAGTCTTCTTGTCCATTAACATTGGAAACCCAAGGAGATCTCTTTTTGACTGTCCCTATATTAGAGTTCTTAAACTATCAAGAGTGGGATAAATAGCATTCTTGTTCATTAACTTTGTTTTATTTGGCAGCACGCTTACAACAGAAATTTATTTCCTACAACAAACTTGCCAGAATAGCTCTGGATTCTTTAAAGTCAATATACAGTACCAAATGCAAACATAAATCAGTTTCAAGTTCAGGACTGCATTTTGCCCAAACTGTGCCTAGGTTACTCATTAATGAGCTGGGTGGAGCAGTCTTATACCTTGCTTTTCTTTTCCTTTCAAAACATTTATTGTTTTTGTTACCTTTTTTTCTTGGATTTACAATTTTTTTCTAGGAAGCATTTAGTTCTCTTTTCTTTAGATTAAGGATTGTAGAAGCACTCAGCTTTTGCATGTTTTCAGTTTATATTTGCTTGTGGATTATTTCTTTAGTATTATATTTTTCTTTTAATAAAATTTCCCTACCCTTATGTTTCTGTCAATAAAAAGGTCCCCAGCTCTTTCTTGATAAGTGTCATGGGATCTTTTACATCCACTTAGACAATGACCAGAGATGAACAGAAGGGACCTCAGTTTAACATCTCGTCCAAAGGACAGCATCCCCCTTGTACGCACTAAAGTGTCAGTTATGGGTGTTACCCAAAGCAACTGGTGTGGGGCTAGAACCCATGACCTTCCAATTTTCTGGCCCCACAAGTGAGTGGACTATCTACTGAGCCATTGATGCTGATCGTGTCAATGATTTTCTTTCTATAACAATAACCTTTTAGCCAATTAGTAAATTGTGAAATCGCCATCAGGTGAATAAAAGAAATGAATATTTACAGTTTCTCAGCAAATGTAATATTCTCCACTTTCACTTGCACTAGCCCACTAGATGAAGTCCTGATTGCATTTAACACAGCCTCTGCCTTTGTAAAGCATTTTTCTACAATAGTATGCTTTATATGTATGTGGCTTTGCCTTTCAGAAAAACTGAGTTCTATTACAAATACCTTTGTGATAACACTCATGAATGGCATAATATATGTGAATGAATTCTAGCATAGTGGAAGAGTACTGAAACCTTGCATGTTTCCAACAATTTATTAATAATTAAAAGTTGATTACCTCACAGTGATAACATAATAATTCTGTGCTGTAGAGGAATACTTTCTGTCTCAAAAGTACCCAAAAATACTTCCCTGAGGCATTGCCATCATACCTATCACACTCATGTCTCTCATTCCATCTGCCTTGTACTCCCTTCACCCCAGAGATCCCTGCAGCATCTCCGTCCCCCACCCTCGCTTCTCTACTGGGCAGTAAGCCTTCTATTATCACCTTCCCACCCATCTGGAACCTCCTCTCCTCTCCTCTCCCTTCCCCTTCCATCCATCCATCCCTCACCCTCCCCAACTTCCCTTGAGCACCAGCTCAAACTCCTGCCTCCCCCTCCTGCACCTGTCAGCTCTCTGCTTGACCTGCCCTTTTGTTCCTTTCCCTTGCCCAGTTCAAGCCCCCTCTCCAGAGTTGCCTTTACATCTCTTAATGTCTTTGCACTGATATATTCAACCAGTTGTTAGATATGATCTCAGGATGTGCAGCGAGTCATGCTCCAGACAGCTGCTTTTGTTATTTTGCACTTTTGCCATGCTGCACTACATTTAGTTGCACCATATTTGTGAGATATGCACCAGTTCTATTGTATTCGCTTGACTATATTCCCATCCCTCTCCCCCAGGTTACACCTGGAAACAAGCCTTGGCTCAGTGTGCCTTTGTCAGTTACCAATTTTTACATACATACATAAATAAACAAATAAATAAATAAATAAATAATGGGAATGCAGGGGAAGCTGGAAGCTAATGGTAACTATGTGGGTACTGTAATATAGTCAAAATATTGCCGGTACTCTGCAGTGCAACATTTAGAGCAGCTGGGAAATAAATAATGTTTTATACTTTTACGTTCGCTTGCGTGCATGAAGGAACGTTTTGGGAGAGTAGCACAATTTGGAGGTGCCTCTCCATTAAATCCACTTCTCAGTTGAGCAGGCGTGGCGTGTCCTGGCACCAATGGGGGCTGGAGCTGTGTATGACAGTGGTGGTCTTCACTTCAAAGAAAACCACAGCTGTCATACAGATCACCATCACGCCGCCCCCCTGCGTCACGCCACCCTCCCAAAATCCTTGCTGCCACGCTGGGAGCCCACCCCAGCATGGCAAACGTCCCCGTTGTTTGCCGTGAGGGTGCCAATCCCGTTGGCTCAGCCCCCCCAAGCCATCCTTCTGCCACGGCTGGGAGCCACCCCAGCATGGCAAGCGATCCCCGTTGTTTGCCGGCGGGTGCCCAATCCTGTGAAACACCATTTACAGCCATCCTTGACCTTACGCTGAGAGCCCACCCCAGCATGGCAAACGTCCCACATCGTCAATTAAAAAAAGAACTGTAAAGTAAAACGGTCCCACAAGTCTCCCGCCCCCTCCACAACCCGCACCCACCACTGCGCACCTGCCTCCCCACACCCCACCCATACTTACCTCTGGAGCTCGGTAGCGATGATCTTGATGTGGACCGAGACACGTCTGCACTCTTCAAAGCCGACCATGAACTGAGGAAATGCGGTAAGCTATAAAATGGGCTAGATAGAGAGTTTCAACTTTATTGCATATCTCAGACATTTTTGGAATTTTGCACCAGATTTTCCAACATGGGGTTTTGGGACCCCTTCTCATGAATGATGTTACTGTCATGGCGTTATTCGGGCCCGAAGGGTGATTTCGCAGTCACTGCATGAAATCACCCTTTGGGCCTGAACTACCAAGACAGTGACATCATTCATGAAGATCAAATCATGTTAAATCAGTGCAAGAAATCAAAAATGACTTGTTCTGACGTGCGTTGCGCAGTTCCTACGCAGGCTTGTAAGTTCGCGAATTTTCAATATTTTCACTCCAGATTTTCAACATTGCCATTTTACCACACCTCCTTATGAGCAGTACAGCTGTCATTTTTCACATCCTGCCCAAAATGTGTTTCCGCCCATGTAGCACACAATGGCGCAGTTGGTGTGTGAAATCAATGTATGGGACGCACTAAGAAAATCACAGTGACACTGTTCATGAGCAGAGGTCTTAAAATGGCTATGTTGAAAATTTGGTGACAAAATTCCTAAAAAATGACTGTTTTATGAGCGTGCGTTGCGCAGTTCCTATGCATGCTCGTAAGTTTGTGAATTTTCAATATTTTCACTCCAGATTTTCAACATTGCCATTTTACCACACCTCCTTATGAGCAGTATAGCTGTCATTTTTCACATCCTGCCCAAAATGTGTTTCCACCCATGTAGTGCACAATGGCGCAGTAGGTGTGCGAAATCAATGTATGGGACACAGTTAGAAAATCACAGTGACACTGTTCATTAGCAGAGGTTTTAAAAAAATTCCTAGCAATGACTGTTTTACGAGTGTGCGTTGCACAGTTCCCACGCACGCTCGTAGTTTTGCGAATTTTCAATATTTCCACTTCAGATTTTCAACATTGCCATTTTACCACACTTCCTTATGAGCAGTACAGCTGTCATTTTTCACATCCTGCCCAAAACATGTTTCCGCCTATGTAGCGCACAATGGGGGTAACAAAAAGGTCATGCTGAAATTTTATTGTGCAAATACCAGCAATTGCACAGGGCATTAGGGTAAAGCACCATACATGCCAAACACCACTGCAAATACCTGCAATCGAACGTTCGGCATTGACAAATGCTTGTTATCTGTGAAATTATCCGCAAATACAAACATATGAACATACAAATATACAAACTTAGCCAGCAGATAAAGGCCAATAGGGCTATCAAGTCTGCTGATTATGCAGCTAGCCTCTCTACTTGGCAGCTACCCCCCTCCCTCCCTCCCCTCCTCTAATCCCAAAGACCCCAAAGAAAGTATACGGTAATTCAAATATTAGAGAGAACAAAACAAATCAGCACCATGCAGAACATAATCAAAGTTAGTGAAATAAAGTTTGTGTTCAATAGTGGCCTTAAAACCCCAGGACATAGATAAAGAGAACAAATTCAGTGGGGTAAAACCATAGCATATGACACTCGCACCACAGGAATGAAAACAAAATAGATCTCTGTGCCCATTTTCCCACCCAGCACAGGACTAATAGTAGGAAGGAGGCTGTCCTTCCTTATAAAATGGGGAAAAAATTTAAGCTTCTCAGAGTGGTTAAGTAGGTCTCAGAACCGTGTCCTTATACAGCCATATTATCGCAACCTGCACTACATCAAAGCAAGTCGATGCAGCACAGCTGTAGCATCAATGTTCCCTCGCACCCACTATCAACAACAGTGATCTCCTCAGCTGAGCCGTCTCAACAAGTTGCACAGTCGCAGAGCCCCGAACGTGAGCCGCGGCGACAAACCCATAGTGACATTTAAAAAACAAAACTGGAACATCACAAGAAAATACACCCTAAACATTTTTTTTTACTGAAGTCTCACCTCTGTTTCTTCATGTGGTTCCTCTCTGTAGTTTAAACCAAATGCAGTAGTCAGCAAATGCAGTATCGCGGCTTTGAAATGCGACTACAGCCCCTGTTGTCCAGCGGTCTTAAAATAAAATCAGACCCTGCTTGTCCACCAGTATGTTTGTCCAAACTATGAAACACTTGTTTTAAAACTCTGTATTATGAACCAGCCTGCTGTTACAAGGGGAATCTAAGAAGTGCTGTGAGAAAAGTGCTAACTACGGTGGCTGCAGTGAGACACGCTTGCTGTCACTCAAACTGATGGTTAGTGTAAGGCAAATGGCTGCTGGGGGGATTTAAAGCAAATAGCACAGTTCAGACTTCACTTAAAATTAAAAAATGGACTGGATGTTGTGATAATAAAGGCAACACTGTGCACAGAAATTCATAGGGAGCCCTGCACTGCTGATAAACACATTTGAAAAGACATTAACATGGGGACTATTTTTTTGTATTTTAGTTATTAAAACCTCTTTTTTAATCTTTCTGACTTTTTTTTTGTTAATAATTACTTGGGGGCCCATTTTATAAGAGCAATAAGACACTCCGAGGTGTGGGTTATGGCCTGATAAGACCACTTCTCAGGTGCTAAAGGCACTCGGCACAAGCGCCTCGTGCCTCATAACACACCTGGGCGTGCTCTTATCAGGTCATAACCCACATCTTGTCGTGTCTTATTGCTGGCATATGGCACAAAACAGGATAATATAATGATAGTCCTAGCTCAATTAAGTTTGAAACCTAAACTTTTAGGTGCCTAAATGAGACACCGTGTAAGGAGAAGAAAGTATCAAGAAGAAAATATGTTAAAAGTTTACAAACTGAGTGGTGTACACTGGTACACTAGGCCTTAGTGGGGTTCAGTTTCTGTATGTCTTACAGTGGTATGTTTTAAATCTTTCATTAAAGAATTGGAATTTTTTGCATCAGAGAAGAGTGCAGTGACTTGTTTGATGTACTACACTAGGTAAAGCATATACAGTATTATGCCAAAAAGCATTAACATAAGAAACAGGAAGAATAAGTAAAAAACTATAAACAACATAGCATCTACCCTGCAAACTGTAAACTGGAGCAAACCATCAGGTACAATCAGATATATGTTAGAAACAACACAGAGCGTGCAGTAGTTGTGCTCAAATCTCCTATATACCTGTGAAGAGGTAGTAGTGCCCGATGTAAGCAATAATACCCGACAGGGTGGGCGGTATTGGGCAATACCGGACTTAGAGCGTAATGAGGCCCGACACAGAGCGGAGGGCGTTATAGCCCCTGGAAGGTCCGTATTGCCTATCACCGCCCCACCCTGGAGGGTATTATTGCGCTTTAGAAATGGGCTTGTCTGTAAATGTTAATTAAATAAAAAATTAGAGGAAATTAGTTTTGAATAGAAAGATTAAAAAGAAAACTTTTATAAGGTTAAATAGTCCCTGCCTTTTTGTGCTGTTCTAGCTCCTTCCCCCCTCACACACAGAACCATTCCCTTCTACTTACCCCCCCACACACACTATTAGCTTGAGAGACATGTTTTGTTAAACTTGCTATTTTCTTGGTGCTTTTAAGAAAAGACTACTACTGTTCGTTTCCTGCAAGCTTTTTTCTTTCAAAAGATGCTGCCGTTCAGCATACCGATCTTATGTGACCCGTTTGTGAAAAACAGGAAGTGAAGAATTATGAGGTGACACAGACAGCAGCAGTCTTATTGTTGTGCTGTAGTATTGCTTTGTCATGGCAACGTAAAGTGTAGGCTATTTTTTTGTAACAGAAAGAGAGTCGGTGCGGGGCGGCAGTAGATCTGGCGAACTACAAGATGCTGGAGGTCTACGGCACTATTATGTGCCAACATAGGGAGCCAGGTAAGACTGAAACATTACTTTTTTTTTAATCTGCTGCCCGTTTTATGTATGAGGCAAGTGCCGTTGTGTTACTGTCTTTCCCCGACATTGAACCTGCTCATATTCAGGCTGGCTCCCAGGGTCAGACTGCGACTTAGTGAGAGAGAGAGTCAGATTACAGGACACAGGGAGCAGCAGGGCAGGTATCTGCCTGCAGCCTGCCACCATCTAGGAACAATCATCCATGCCAGGTACTGGGGGGGGGGACTCAGAGGGGAAAGACTTTCTATGTGGGTCTGGGAGGGTGTGTGTTTTGTGCACTGAAGGGACCCTAGCTGATGCATGATGTTTACGAGCACAGGATGTCAGGAGATGTCTCGTTAGTTCACTGCAGTTATTTCTATCCATGCGGTCTGCTGTGTTGAACGGATTAGTTTACTTTCTGATTTTCAACTTGTGTGTGGATTTCTTTGCGTTGGGACCACTGGTAAAACTGCTAGATTTTGATTTAATTATAGCGACTGTTGGGTGTACTGAATTTGTGTAAAATCACTCGCTAACCTGAATGGAAAAATGGCGCCGAGTTTGAAATATTTTTTTTACATATTGGCCAATTGGGAAACAGAGTGGGTGCTGGGATACTACAGTGGGTAAAGGGGCACTGTTGGCTGGCTCTCGTTTTTAGGTGGGCATCTATTGTCTGATAGATGCCCACCTAAAAACGTGTCTCAGCCAATCAGGGGAGAGGATTTACTTTAACCATTTTCTAAAGCAGGGATATACACTGGGGCTGCTCTGTTACAGTAGAAAGTCTATCAGCACTCACATCAAAAAACTACACAGTCTGTTTCACTGAAAAATGCTTTCTGTGTATTATAAAATTAGGCAGTTCTAACAAAACGTGTTTGCTCCGCACTCTAGGTGTGGGCATAGCTTTATTTATTTATTTAGTTTTTGTTTACTGGGTAAGTGCACTAGACAAATTCTGCCTATTTTCAGGCACGAGTTGGGGGAGGAGGATACAGATAAATGTCAACTGACCTTGAACCAGATTAAGCTGTTGGTGATATTTTTTAGTGAATTTTAGATAGAGGTTAGTCTCAGTGTTAGAATACACCAGGAAAAATGCAATGAAAGTCACTTTACCAACTTGAGCAGTTTTTCATGGCTCATTTGCCTAATCCAAGTGCTTTCTCCTTTCCACACTGTATCCACAAGCAGTCTCTTTCCTCCAGAGTGCATCCATCCTCGATCCAAGCCAGGAAAAATACGTGGGACCTCTAATGGCCATCCGCTTGTCCTTTCGTGATGATGTGATCCCCAGGCTAGGGGTATCTCTGGTGCGGCCTCTGCTCCTTTATCTGTCCACAGCTGTGTCTCCAACATAATACCATGCTGACGTTTTGGAGTCATGTGACTCCATCTCAGTTTTTTTCCTTGCATATTCTAACACTGAGACTAACCTCTATCTAAAAAACGCTATGCCCACACCTAGAGTGTGGAACAAACATGTTTTGTTAGAACTGCCTGATACATAATAAACAAAAGTGTTTTTCAGTGAAACAGACGTATCTTTTTGGTGTGAGTTCTGATGGACTTTGTACTGTAGTAGAGCAGCCCCCAAGTCACATATACGTGTCTGAGAATGAACCTCTCGCAAGGAGGTGAGGAAGATGTAAATCAGAGACAATGTTCACTTTGAAGTCATTCTTTCTTGCCATCCGAGTCCTGCTCCCCAGCATCTTCTAGAGCCACCAGCTTTTCTACAAAACTCACAGACACCTCAGGGTCTGTAAAAGGCTGTATTTTATTTTTAACAGTTACCTGAAGCCGAGCAGGAAAGAACTGTTAAGCCACAAAACCTTTGTCTAAAAGGGTCATCTTCGTTTCTTGCAGTTTTGTCTTTCAGTCTTGTGTCTGAGAGGAGAGGTCAGGAATAACCCCAGCTAGCTGACTTCCCCAAACAATGTCCCCTCAAGTTCTGGTGGCCAGGAGAAGTGGAATTCAAGCCTCTGGACCAGATGAGGTCACAACAGCACAACCTGCAGTGTCCTCCCTAGTCTGGCGTACATGCTAATAACAAAAGCCTTTGTAAGTTTCGTTGTTTTGCCCCAGAGCCTTGAGGCAAAGGGGCCAAATCAATAAATATTCTATCCAACATGACCAGAAGCTCCAAATGTCTGGCCAAATGTGGGGGGAAAACTCCACAGTCCTCACATTTTTCTGCCACTGTCCATTTTCCAGCATCTCCCTTCTAGTATGGAGGAAGCACATGTCTTTTGCAAGAGTTGCATTTATGGACTCCTGTCTTTCTGAGCTCTGTTTGAGCTCTCCTGTTGCACTTTTATTCTCTGCAATCTGGCCATCGATATTGCTGAGCTTGAGTTCCACCAAAGAAAGGCATTTGTTTCATCACCCATTGCCTGGAATTTTTAAAGCAGCTGTAGTGTAACCCCTCACCCCTGCCTTTTTACCAAAATGACAGGTGGCATGCTGTTGGCGCTGGCAGCAATACCTGGTGGGGACCTGGGTTCGGGAAGGATGAGGTTACCTGGCACAAGGGGACCTAGGTTTGGCTACTCTGCACAGGGGCACCCAAGTAAATCCGAACACAGGAAGCAATAACTGTAATGTCCAGAACCAGGAATGGGATTTTACAGTGTGGCTTTTATTCACTACTAGCTGAACACAACAAAGCACAGATGGACCCCCATGGGGCTACATTTACTGGTAATGCAGATTAGAGACTACAAGGTGGTCCACTGGAAGAATGAACCAATTTTACTGTTTTCAGGCTCTGGATCCACCAGGCACACAGCCTGGACTTGCACGCGCTTTGGGTACACAGCCCGACTGGCCCGGCTCCCCTGCTGGCCACTTGAATGGTGGTCCATTGGAAGAATGCACCCATTTTCTTGTTGTGGCTCCCCACACCACTTAGAGTCTGCGACTCTTAGAGAGATTTCCTTCTTACTTCTTCTGACTCCCATCTCACAAAGAGAATTTTCCTTACACTTGTTGTGGCTCCCCACACCACTTAGAGTCTGCGACTCCTAGAGAGATTTTCCCATTTGCGACCCATGTCTGGGTACTTCCCTCATCACTGGCCAAGCGCATGAGGCAAGTAGCAATCACAGCAGAAATCCGTAGAGGTGGACCTGGTTACTAAAGATGGGGGGTGTTCCCACCTCCAGCTCCCACAGCCCATACCCGGCCATTTCTCTGGAAAAACTGAAACTTCTAAATGTAGATTAAATGGTGGATGAACTGTTGCACCCCCTCTACAATATTACTTGAATTCACACAGCACTCTAGCTTTTGACACTACTGGATTTGTTTGTCCTAGTCCTATAGGCCTCCCAAATAGTAGTTCAATTCCTAGATTTCTTCACATATCCCAGGCTGAAGAAACACATTTTTTGCCCTCTCATATTAGAGCAAACACTCACCCTTTTGTTGCAGGTGCCCCACAGGCGAATTTCAACTCTTCCCACTTTCCAAACACAGACTGAAACTGAAATAGGTAGCTTTCTTTCTTCTGCAGAATTTAGGGGATTGCCCCTGGAATCTACATGGGGATCTTTACCCCCGAGGGAGGGGCACTGAGACCCGAAAAGCGGTCTCCACCACTTGAAGGCAAAACTGGAACTACTCCTTCCTCTTTGAAAACAAACTGGACTGACCGCCTTCTCTTACAGAAGGTGAACAGGAACTGACCCTTCCTGTTTGAAAGCAAACAGAACACTGACTTTGAAAACTCCCAACGTTCTATCTAACTACCTCTGCTGCAGATTCCAATGTGGCTTATGCAGCTGCAACAGTTCTATTGGTGATGTCATCCCTCAGTCTCAGGTGAGACTGAGAACAGAGTGAGACAGTGTGAAACCCATTTAACTGGAGTTTCACAAGCTGCCTTCCCTGCCTACCACTAGGTCTTACTGGGATTCTAGTAACCCCGGGTAACAAGGGTTTACAGTAGTATCTGGGCAGTCTCCTCTCCAGTGCTGCCATGCTTGCTGGGCCACCTAATGGAGCTGATGCAGATCCCAATGCTGAGGAAAAGTAGGCATTGACCCCTACAGCCACTTTTGAATTATCTTTTTTCAGTCCCTTCTCATTTAGCAAAAGGTAAGCTACAGGAATACACTGCGAACTCCTGATTTTACCAAAGTTGTGAAAATCAGAGATCACAAACCCTGCGACTGTCCTGATGGCTGCTCCACAGCCCCTCAGGAAATAAATACTTAACTAATATTTTTTTTTATTTTTTTATTTTTTCCTTATATTATTAAAAAAATAATTTACAATTGTTGTTTGTCTAGGAGGGCACTCTGAGCTGTGGATAGTTAGTTGCCAGATGTGTTAGGGCATCTATGGCAGATATATTAGAAGATTTCTGAGCTATTAAGATATGCTGCTGTCATATTTTTGTAGTCCTTCCTGTAACATAGTAACATAGTATTTGACGGCAGATAAGGACCGCTAGGCCCACCCAGTCTGCCCGTATTCCCTTCCTGCATCAGTGGGCACTGACCCTACTTGGTCATTGGCTTTAGCCTTTCCTACCCACCAATAGGGCTCCCTTGTGCCTATCCCATGCATGTTTGAATCCCCCCCACTGTACCAGCTCCCACTACTTTCCAAGGTAGGCTATTCCATGCATCTACCACCCTTTCTGTGAAGAAAAACTTCCTCACATTCCTGTTTATCCTGCCTCCCTCCAATCTCATATCATGCTCCTTCATCCTTGTACACCTCCTATACTGAAAGATGTCACCCACTTGCACTTTGTTTATGCCCTGAAGATACTTGAAGGTTTCTATTATATCTCCCCGTTCCCACCTCTCTTCCAGTGTATACATATTGAGGTATTTTAATCTCTCCTTGCATGTCTCGTGGTGCAAGCCCTGCACCATCTTTGTTGCCCTTCTCTGAACTGCCTCTACCCTGTCTATGTCCTTATGAAGATGAGGCCTCCAGAACTGTACACCATACTCCAGATGAGGCCTCACCAGCATTTTGTACAGTGGCATCACCACCTCCCTTCTTCTGCTAGTGATACCACTTCCTATGCACCCCAACATGCTACTGGCCCTCCCCACAGCCTTGGTACACTGTTTGGACACCTTTAGGTCATCTGAAATGATTATCCATAAATCTCTTTCTTCCCTGGTAACCGTCAGCACCTCCCCCCAATCCTGTAACTCTCTGCAGGGTTTCTGTGCCCCAGGTGCATGATTTTGCATTTATTTGCATTAAATTTAAATTGCCATATATTGAACCAATTTTCCAGCTTTCCTAGGTCCCTCCTCATTTCCTCAACCCCCCCGGAGTGCCTACCCTGTTGCAGATATTGGTGTCATCTGAAAATGGGTAAACCTTCCCCTCCAGCCCTTCAGCAATGTCACTAATGTAGACTTTAAAGAGGACTGGCCCCAAGACTGATCCCTGAGGCACACCACTGGATCTTCCCTTTCCTCAGATTGGATCCCATTAACCACCACCCTCTGCTTTCTGTCTCCCAACCAATTTCTAACCCAGTTCTCTCCTTTGTGGCCCACCCCCAGGCTACCCAACTGGTTAACCAGTCTTCTGTGTGTAACGGTGTTAAAGGCCTTGCTGAAATCAAGATAGGCAATATCCATGCCCCCCCCTCCCGATCCACCTTCCTCATCACCCAGTCAAAAAAGTCTATCAGACTTGTTTGGCATGACCTTCCTGCTGTGAATCCATGCTGCCTTGGATCCTTTGTTCCTCTGGAGTCCAAGTGTTCCACAATGCTTTCCTTAAGCAGCGCCTCCATAATCTTGCCCACTACTGAGGTGAGGCTGACGGCCTATAGTTTCCTGCTTCCACTCTTGTGAAGAGGGATTGCATGTGCCCTCTTCCAGTCCTGTGGAACCACTCCTGTATTGAGTGACTCACTAAACAGGGCTGCCAGCGGTGCCACTAGCACCATCCATAGTTCCTTTAATATCCTAGGGTGTATACCATCTGATCCCATTGTTTTGTCCACCCTCAGTTTTGTGAGTTCTTCTTGGACTCTCTCTTCTGTAAATGGACTGGTGTTCACCTCTCTCCCTACACTGTTTCTGATATCCAGCTGTGGTCCCTGTCCCTCCCCCTCTTCAGTGAATACTGAACAGAAGTATCTATTAAGTACTGATGCTTTTTCAAGGTCTTCCTCTACTCACACCCCATCCTCCCCTTTGAGCCTTACAATCCCAGCCCTGGCCTTCTTTCTTTCACTAATGTATCTATAGAATGTCTTGTCCCCTTTCTTTATTGTCTGTGCTAATCTTTCCTCAGTTTGCACCTTTGTGCTCCTAACTGCTTTCCCTGCTTCCCTCTGTTTATCTAGGTACACTGACCTATCCCCTTCCTTCTGTGTCTCCTTTTCTTTTCTGAAAGCCACCTTTTTGGCCCTTATTTTCTCTGCCACCCACTTTGAGAACCATAGTGGTTTGTTCCTTCTCTTACGCTTGTTTCTTAGCCTAATGCACTGATTTGTCACTTCCAACATAGTACCCTTTAGGTGTGCCCACTGCTCCTCAACCCCCCTCTTGCTTCCTTCCTTGCCAGGGCTTCTTTGATGCCTATCAGCATGAAGCTAGAAGCATGAAGATAGAAGGAGGCAAATTTAAGGGCACTACAAGAAAGCTCTTCTTTACAGAGAGGATGGTGGATTTGTGGAACTGCCTGCCACCTGAAGTGGTGGAAGCAAAAACAATTGGAACATTCAAAAAGGCTTGGGATAGGTACAAAAAATCATAACAGTGAATATCAGTTATGGGAGGGCGTAGGCTTATGGTGCCTCTTTTTCTCTGCCATACCGCTTATGAGTTCTGGTATATCTGTTAACAATTAATCTTGATCTACCCTGCTCACTTCTGTGACCTGTGGTGGTGGTCTGCTTATGTCCCCCTGCTCCCATCTGCCCACCCCTTTGACTAGTTTAAATGCTTGTCAAGGAAGCATTTAAACCATTCATTGAGAACTGCCATCCCCTCCCTGGAAGGATGAAGGCCGTCACCCTTGTACAGGCTCACAATGCTCCTGGTGGCTCCCCAGTCCCCGAAGAAGCCAAAACCCTTTTCTCTACAGCAGCCTTCTAACCAAGTGTTGAACTTTCTGATGCAGAGATTCCTAGCCTTCCCCCTGCCATGAACTGGCAGCACTTCTGAAAATATTATGGAGCCTGCTACCTTCCCAGTGTGCCTTCCTAGCTCCCAGAAGTCCTCCTGCAGCTGCACTATGCTCAACACTTCCCTGGCTAGGTCATTTGTCTCCAGATGGACAATGACCTCCAGTCCCCCTACCCCTTGCTACCACTGTAGCAATCCTCTGGATATGTTCCCCTTTCTTCTGAGCAGTGCCTCCTGGAAGGCACTTGACCTCCCCCTCCTGGACTATTGAGTCCCCCACCAGGAGTAGCTTCCTCTTCCTCTGGGGTCCTCTACCCCCCGCCCGTGGGTCTTCCTCCTGCAAGACCCACTCATCCTCCCTGGCTGCAACCTCGGGTTCTCTTGTGGGACTTACCCACTCCTCCAGGACAGCACAGGAGTTTCTGTATCAGTAAGTAAATAAATAAATTAATTAAATAATAAATAAATAAATAAATGCAAAATATATATTTTACACATTTTTAAAAATATGTGATCAGTAAGTAGAGTAATCTTCTTCCTCTTTCTTTTTTTAATATAGTGAATATATTTAGGGAATACTATATAGCATATAAATTTATACACCATGCACTGGAAATAATGGATGAACTGGTTCATAGGCTCTGAAGACTGGATTAAAGACATTTTATTCTTCTGTGGTAAGCTTCAATTATTTAAATCCATGGGACTATAAACTGAATTTTAAATTACTGAAAGGATATTGATTATTACACTATGTGCACTTTTTTTTATATCTGTACTTTCACTAGCAACATACTAATCCGACAATAATTATATATATAGGTACTCCAGATCCCCTTGGGTGGTTTGAATAAAGCTTTATTTTCAGAAGCACTTAGAATAATTGAAATCACAGCTCTGACATTTTGAATCTTCCTTTTTAAAAGCACCTATCTGGCAATTATGTTTTAGTGTTGCATTTGAAAGAAATGGAGATTAAAGCCTGAAAAGGTGTCTAATTTCTTAAACATTCACCCTGCATAGTTTGTCAAATGCTTACGTTTGATTCAAATCAAATGGTAGATGATACATTGATATGTTTTTTTGTGTGACAGATGCTGGGTACTGAATAAGTGGGCAATACAGATATTGATGATTGAGCTGGAGTTAAGGATTCATTTGTTTTCCCATAAGATTTAGTATGCAAAATTAAATGCCATGTAGTACACATAGATTATATGTTAAAGCAGCAGTTAATGTTACTGGGAAAAAAAAAGGTTACTTGGGATGTATAGTGCTAGAGAATAGCAAACAAAAGAAATCCGAGTATACAGGTTATCTTATTTATTCATTTGTAATTTTTGACACTGTGAGCCTTAAAGCACAATTTCTGGTGTGTTTTGGGGGTTGGTTGGGTTACATTGGCCAGTTTTATTGACAGTGGAATCGTTGGCCAGGAAACTGGGGAGAATCCACATCTCTTACAATAAGTGCCATGGGATCTTTAACTTCCATCAGGACAGCCACCACAGATGAAAAGAAGGGACCTTGATTCGATGTCTCGTCTGAAGGGCAGGATCCATGCTACTCAAGTGTAGCCCACAGCAAAACAGCAACACTTTGTTAAGCCCCAGCTAGAAACATGAAGCAGCTGGAAGTGTCTTAGTTTAAAGATATCCACCAAATTTAATTGAAGTAGCATTTGCACCTGATATATCAGTGCCTTACCTCTGGGAAATGATGTTGATGTATAGATGCCCAAAAATATTGCAATAGTTTTAATGCAGTAGCCCTCTTAAATTTACTCCAACCGGGTCACTTGTACTTCCCGGTGTGAAGAGCCATTCACGCTCCACGTCCGTGCTCAGCCAATATATCAGGTGCAAATGCTGAGGCTGGTAAGTCTCTTTAAAAACTGAAAAATACATTTAAAGAAAAAAGAAGAAAGCACCTGATTAACAGCATCTTGTGCAAAAGAATATGCATGGAATTGAATATTTCAACAAGGCCATCAGCGAGTTCTTTTGGCCTCACAATTGTCTGACTTGATAACCCCCATCTCAGAACACTCAAGAATAACACAAATGTTTGTGGAAGAAGCCATGCTACTTTAGAGGAAAATTGAATCCAGCACCCCCCCACAAAAATATCCCTTTGTTAACTTTATGCTCAACACCTTTTATATATTGTTAAATTATATTGCTATATAGTATATGGTTAGGACTGGTTTTGTATTGAACTCAGACAGCTTGTTGTGCATGGTGGAAAAGTTGTTGTGCATGTTTTAAACATGCGCATATTCTACAATCAGTGTACCTGACTTTCCCCTTCACACCGACTGCTGCTGCTTCCCTGCTCCCACTTTCACTTTCATTCACTAGCTCTGCTCTAATCATGCACACACCTTTAGCAATAAGGCATGATGGGGGTTATGGTGGTATATCGCCTGCCTCAGGTGGTTGACGCACGAGGTGAAGCCGCATGCTTCCACCACCCCAGAAGGGCTGTTATTCCACCATGATGACCCCCCCCAGAGTGCCTTATGGTGATTATGATTATGAAATGAGTCCCAATAGTATTAGTTTATTAAAAAAATTAAAACATATTTTTGTGCATTTTTAATTATTGCAGCATAAGAAATATAGGCAGTTAGGTTAAAGAAGAAAAAGTAGTGCCTGCCCGCTCGCTGTCCCTGACCTCCTGCTCCACTATTTCTGGATCCTGGTCCTGCTGCGGTGTCAGTTAGTAATGTCTGTTTATGGAATTACTGGATCAATTGTTTCTGTGGGTCATGCTGGATGTTTTAAGCCGCAGTCTGTTGCAAGTTTAGGGACAAAGATGCTCTGTGGATTCTGGAGCAAAGACAGAGAAAGCAAGTGGCAGTTGTAAAATGCAACAGGAATGTGTACCTTTAGCGGGAGGAGTGGGAGCCATTACTGTGAGTCGGAAACACGAGATGCATGGTCAGCAGGGAAGGCTCTCACACTGGGTGCTGGGTCCTGTTTGCCGGGAGCTACTTTCAGCCAGGCTGTTGTGCTGGGATAACAGCCCAGCTGAAAATACCTCTCAGTCAATGAAGATTCAGGATTTATTCTATCCATCTTATAATTATGATTAATGTCAGAAAGAGAGAAATTCATACTGGAACAAAAAAATAAACTATATATTATAACAAATAAAATATGGGTGACCATACACAATTCACAGTGTGTTTCCTTCTCAGGGCTGAGATAACGGCATGAACCTCTCAAGCTTTGTTCTTGAGGTCCATATGCTTTTATCTCTTCCCTGTGATGGAAGCACAGGCTTGCTGTGTGAGGTTACCCATACATTATTACGTATATGTTACTTGGTACCACTTAAATAAGAACAGGATGTCACTGAAACTAGGTACAGTACCTAGGTACTCAGATAACTTATCTAAAGAGAACAGTGCTAAGTGGGTTGCCTTCTGTATGCAGTTTCTATAACAGGCATTGCAGGGGCTGGAGAACAGAAGTACAAGTGCAAAAATAAAGAAGAACCAGCCACTCTTGGAAATGTAGTCACTATTTTTGTTGTTTATTTCAATGTCATACAATGATCCCCATCTGCTCCCAATGTTTCACCACACTGCTTCATCACTGAGGTGGATCTAGGTTTTAAAACACATTAATAACACAATTAATAACACCTCATTGAGTCTTAACCAAAATACTCATTCCTTCAACTAACATAAAACAATCTCACAATAACCAGCACCTTACGGCAAGGGCTCAGTTCCGCTTCCCTTATATTATCCGAAGCTTCCCATTATTGATTTCTTTATAATTCATCTGCCCATAAATTGCAAATCATTCATATTTTTACACATGATAATGAATTTTATAATATAGTGCCCCCTGGTGTTTGCTCGGAGTTGCGATTCCTTTTCCACACAGTTTACAATTTCCATGTTTTCACTTTTTCATTGAGGACAGCATCATAGTACTCTTTTTATAATGTGGAATTCTTACATTTTATCTCATATCTACTACAATACTTTTATTATAATATTGTTTGCCATTTATTTCTGACTCAGCATATAACAACCTACATGTAATCATCAGTATCTTATTTCTACAAACAGTCTGTGGCATTTTCAGTACACATGATAAAACTGAGCTCTGCATAAAAGAAAACAGGACCACTCTATGGCTTATTAAGGTCTGTCAGAAGTGCAACCTCCCTTATCAAAATATCACTTCACTTTCATATCATTTTTACCAAACGGTGCCAAAGAACACCTACCTAATTTATAGTGTCATACTTGTAAGGATCTGCTTCTATCAAAATCACTCATGTGCACATGGGTGTAAAGTTTAGGTTTTCCTGGGGAGCTCTCAGGCTCAAAACTATTGGCCTAAACAGTGAACCTAGTTTTAGACTACCATATCGGGGGACTCGAGCCTGGAAGCCTCCCAAACTCTACACCCATGTGTGTGCAACTCTTTCTTTCTGCAAGAAATGTTACCTACTTAGAACATCCCTTGCAGTAGCTTTGCCAGACTTTACTATTTGTATTAAAGCCATTGTACCCAATGGTTGAAAATGGCAGTTAATTTTTTTAATTAATGTGTGCTATAAAGTTTAGACATCCCATACCTTTAAGACTTTAGTGTACATGTCATATATAGAATGGTCTGTTAAGAGTGACAGAGAAATTTTTTTTATTTTCTACTCTTATGTTTTAACTTAAAATGATGTTTGTAAAGCACCAGATGAATTCACCTTCTCTCTTCAGCATTACTATTCATGGCAGTCAGAAAAAGCGAATTGCACTCGGGTTAGAAAAGAATGGGATTTTATTTATACGGGAGTCATTGGGGCAGATGAACTCTGCCAATGCTCGAGTAAGTTTTTTGCCCTGAACGCAGGCCTCATCAATGCTGCCCCCGGGGAAGCACCCTGTAGCTCCTCCTACCACTTATGCCTATTGGTGCATTTCTGCTCCTGCCCTGGGGCAGCACCTTGTAGCTCCACCTACCCACAAATCCTATTGTCACAAGTCCACGCAATGCTATTGACTATCAAGACACTGCCCCAGGGGCAGCACCAGTAACCAACCATCATGGCACTGCCCCAGGGGTAGACAATTGGAACCAATTGCCCAAGCAGTGCCACAGGGTCAGCCTATAGGAACAACTACCCAAGCAGTGCCCCAGGGGCAGCCAACAAGAACACCTTCCCAAGCACTGCACCAGGGGCAGCCAAAAGGAACTAACTACACAGGCACTGTCACAGGGCAGCACATGGGAACCAATTATCCAGGCAATGCCCCAGGAGCAGCCCACAGAACTAAACCATCCAGTCACTGCCCCAGGGGCAGACAACAGGAACCAACTACCCAAGCACTGCCCCAGGAGCAGCCAACAAGAACCAACCATCACAACACTGCCCCAGGGGCAGCCAAAAGGAACCAACTACATAGGCACTGCCCCGGGGCAGCCCATGGGACCAATTACACAGGCATTGCTCCAGGAGCAGCACCATTAACCAAAAATCATCACAGCCCCGGGGCAGCCCATGGGAACCAACTACCCAGGCACTGCCCCAGGAGTAACCCATGGGAATAAACCATCTAGTCACTGCCCCAGGGGCAGCACCAGTAACCAAACATTATGGCACTGCCCCAGGGGCAGCACACAAGAATCAACTACCCAGGCACTGCCCTAGGGCAGCCAACAGATGCCAACCATCATGGTACTGCCACAGGGACAGCCAAAAGGAACCAACTACACAGGCACTGCTCTAGGGGCAGCCGATGGGAACCAATTACCCAGGCACTGCCCTAGGAGCAGCCCACAGGAATGAACCATCCAGGCACTGCCCCAGGGGCAGCCCCAGGAACCAGCTACCCAGGCACAGCTCCTGGGGCAGACAACAGGAACCAACCATCATAGCACTGATCCAGGGGCAGGCAAAAGGACCCAACTACACAGGCAATGCACTTGGAGCTGCCCACAGGAAACAACTACCCAAGCACTGCCCCTGGGGCAGCCAACAGGAATCAGCCATAATGGCACTGCCCTAGGGGCAGCCAAAAGGAACCAGCTACATAGGCACTGCCCAAGGGCCAGCCCATGGGAACCAGTTATGGTTCTACCCTGGGGCACTACCTGTGTAATTGATTCCCATGGGCTGCCCCTGGGGCAGTGCCTGTGTAGCTAGTTCCTTTTAGCTACCCCTAGGGCAGTGCCATAATGGTTGGTTCCTGTTGGTTGCCCATGGGGCAGTGCTTGGGTAGTTGGTTCCCGTGGGCTGCCTCTGGGGCAGTGCTTGACTAGTTGGTTCCTGTTGTCTGCCCCTGGGGCAGTGCCTGGGTAGTTGGTTCCTGGGGCTGCCCCTGGGGCAGTGTCAGGATGGTTTATTCCTGTGGGCTGCTCTTGGGGCAGTGCCTGCAATTGGCTCCCATGGGCTGCCCCTGGGGCAGTGCCATGATGGTTGTTTACTGGTGTTGCCCCTGGGGCAGTGGCTGGATGGTTGGTTCCTGTTGTCTGCCCCAGGGCAGTGCCTGGGCAGTTGGTTCCTCTGTGCTGCCCCTGGGGCAGTGCCATGATGGTTGTTTACTGGTGTTGCCCCTGGGGCAGTGGCTGGATGGTTTTGTTTGTTTATTTGTAAAAGTTTATTCCTTGAATTTTTCAAAGAAAAGGATAAGCCAATTGAGTGAACTCATTTACGGTGGGGTCCAGCATTCATACATTATATAAATAATCAAAGCATCTTACAAAATAATTTTCAAATACATAGCATGTTATAATGCATAACACAGAGTTAACAGCAACCTTTAGGGTATAAGAATATATTTAGCATCCATTCTTTTATCATACTCCAGGGTACCACTTCCTTAAATTTAAATTTTGGTGGCAGACCATTCAAAACTCTAGAACCAAGGTTTATAATGGTAGAGTTCCCTTTTACTGTTCTCATCACTGGTGTTTTAAATTCCAAAATTTTGTGCTGTTCTCAGGTTACCACGCATTGTGTGAATCTGGTACAAGTTATTTAAGTAGGGTGGGATATTTTGCAGTACATTCTGGTATGTAAAATGTAGAATATGCAATTGTCTACATTCTGCAAGGTTTATCCAGCCCAAAGTTTTGTATAGTGAACAGTGATGCGTCAACCGGAGGACATCCAAAATGAAGTGGGCAATTCTATTCAAAACCATGTCCATCCTGTCCAGTTCTGTCCTGGGTGCCCCCCCTGTAGACCACATCCCCATAGTCAATAAATGACGTTATCATGGCATTCACTATGTGTTTTCTGGCTTCAGTTGGGATACACCTCCTCACCCTGTATAAGACCCCAACCTAGTATTTAGTTTCTTAATCAAACCAACTATATGTATATCCCATCTTAGTTGTGAATCTAACTATACTCCAAGGTATTTATAGGAGTTAACCTGTTTCAAGGCAGAATTTATGTTTGTTTTAATCTGAAGGGTTTGGTTTGCATTACTTTGTTTCCAAGAATCATTACCTGAGATTTCTTGTCATTTAGTACTAGTCTATGTGATTTAAAATAATCCTGTAACTTATCAAAGTCTCTCTGTAATTTATTTTGTATTTCGGGAATTGATGCATGCTCTGTGTATAGGACTACGTCATCTGCATACAGATGGTGTCAGGCCTCCATGGCAAGAGGCCCAATTCCATCCGTTTACAGATTAAACAATATTGGCCCCAACACAAACCCTTGAGGAACCCCTGATTTAATATTTTCTATCTGAGATATTGAGGTTCCTAAAGATACTAACTGTGCCCTTCCAAATAAATATTCCCTAAACCAGTTCAGGGCCACCTGGTTGGGGCCAATTCCTTTCAGCTTGTCCAGCATTATGGTATGATTCAGGGTATCAAATGCCTTGGACAAGTCTATAAATATGGCCCAGACCAGGAGGCCCTTATCCAAACTTACTTGGATATCAGTTGTTACCCTCAGCAATGCATTCGCAGTACTGTGACCAGTACCGAAGCCAGATTGGTATGGATTATATATGTTTTGTGACTCCAAATTATTTTTTATTTGCTTTCCAATAATTTTTTCAAAAAGCTTTGATATAACAGGGAGGAAAGATATTGGTCTATAGTTTGAAATGTCCTCTTTGGGACCGGATTTATACATGGGTATTACGTTTGCTAATTTCCACGCTGCGGGGTGTGTACCAGTAAGTACAGATAAATTGCAAATTTCTGTAATGATTTGAGCTATTACTGGTGAGGCAATTTTTAGAAAAACAGTCAGTATTTTGTCTAGACCTATGGCCTTTCTTTCATTAAGCTTCACTAGTTCTTTTAGAGCCTCTTTTGTGTCAACTAGGTCAAATGAAAAAGTTGGCCTCTACCTTTTCCATATAATTTCCCACCTCTATATCCTCGGTCTCCTCCGCTAGTATACTAATATCTATAAAAAAATCTGTTGAATGCATCTGCTGCATGACTTGAAGTGGGAACGTTTTTTCTTTTGATTTTAAAAGAAACTGGAAGTTCATTTGCTTTTTGCCCTTTTAATTTAGAATACAGGCCCCAAAACTTAAGTGGATCTTTGTATTTTCTACTCTGAATTGTTCATTGAAATAATCTTTTTTGTTTTTATTTTAGTCTTTGGTAACTGGGTAAGGCCCACTAGGCACAAGTGGCTGTTTTCAGGGGCGATCTGGGAGCACTGGGTGGTTAAGTGACTTAGAAACACAGAAACATAGACTTTGACGGCAGATAAGGACCACTTGGCCCACGCAGTCTGCTCATTTCCCTACCTACTGGTTAAGCTGCAGATTCTAGTTAACCAACAGCCTACTTCCTGCAACCCCCAACTATAATTGCCTTGTGTCTGTCCCATGCATGTTTGAATTCCCCCGCTGTTTTAGACCCTACGACCTCCTCAGGAAGGCGGTTCCATGTATCCACCACTCTCTCTGTGAAAGACCTTGAGTTTGCACTGTAAAAATACAGAGCATGGCAGAAAGCAAAAAAAAAAAAAAAGTCATACAGTATGCAAGTGGAGGTTGTGAGAATCAAACTCAGGTCTGGTCTGCTGGATGTACCAAGCTTGTTCTTGTTTTTTTTTTGCTTTCCGCCATGCTCTGTCTGTATTTTTACAGTGCAAACTCAAGGTCCTAGTACACCAGGCTGCGTTTTTTGTTTTTAGCTTTTTTTGCAAATAAGGGCATGTTTGTCACATACTGACATAAACTCACTAAAAAGTAACTCCACATACTGTCTATGTCTGGGATAAGTCCCAGTCTGTCCCAGTTTCTCTCTTCCAAATCGATCATAAATCTTGTATAATCAAAATGTTTCATGAAATGATATTGTTTTATTTGGAATCTTTCCACCTGTTTTCTATTTTTTTGGATGCATAAAGTGACCTGATGGTTGCTAAATGCATCCAGTAAGACTCCGCTTTTATTATAGTTTTATGGAACCAAAGTCAAAATTAGATCCAAAATGGCAGAAAGGCTTGCATCTCTGGGATTTATTCTGGTGGGTGACTCAATCAACTGAGTAAGCCCCGTCCCCAATGTTAAATCAAGTAGTTTACAAGTTTACTACTTAATGGGATGGAAAACCAGTCAACACTGAAATCACCCAATAGCAGTGCTTCATGGCTATTCCTATACTGATACAAAAAATCCTGTATTCTTACAAAATTATCCTCATTGTCTCTTGGTGGTAGGTAACAGCACATTATTAATATGAATTTGTTGCCCAGGAGCCTCAAATTGAGGACAATGTTTTCCATCCCAGGTGTTTGCATGCTACTGCAGTCAATATGTAACAAGTTTAAGGAGGTCTGCCCATATATTACTACTCCCCCAACCCTCCTATTTCTGTCCTGCCTCCAAATTTGGTACTCTGGTACTGATAACTCTGAGTCTTCTATTTTGTTATTAGGCCACGTTTCCGAAATAACAGCCATTTTAGGATTAGTTTCCAGTATCCATCCTTTTTTAAAATTCAATGTACTTTATTGATATTTTATGATCATGACGTAGTACACATGGCTAGTAATCATTAAATTGTACAACTGATACAGGGTACATTTAGCCTTATGGTTACATCGGTACACTTATAAAATAGAATTACTAATAACTCCCCTTCTCTTGTACATTCCCCTTCCCTCACTCTCCCCCCACCCCATTCTCTCTCAGCCGTCCCTCCCTTGTCCCTATTCGCTACAGTGTCCTCTGGGGGTACCAAATCAAAGGGGATTAGGATTATATTAGTTATTTTTTCCTTTTTCCTTGTTGCACTTTGGGTAGCCTTCCTTTTGGCTCTACCTTGCGGATCAAGTTGGTGAGGTCTTGTTCCAACTGAGACTGGTTCCCTAGGATGTATATTGTTTCTTAAAGTAATGAGATATACTAATTGGGAATGGATTATAAAATTTGAAGTTGGCTCCATTTTCTATTAAAACTGGATATTTTGTGCCTTAGACACTCTATCATTTTTTTCTAACCATATATTAACTAACAACTCATTTAGCCATTCAGAATAGAATATAGTAACGGGGTCTTTCCAGTGCCTCAGTACCAGCCTTTTTACTGAGTGTGATATAAGGGAGATACTATATCTTCTTTCTCTAACTGGGACTTGAGAGTAGTCTCCTAATATACAGACTTCTGGCGTAAACAGAGAGTCCAAACCTAATAGGGGCTCTACTTTGGCCTGGATCTCATTCCACAAAGATATGATCATAGGACATTCCCAGAGAACATGGAGTAGTGTGCCATCCATTTGGCCACATCTGTTGCATTTTGGATCTTGTATTTTACCCATTTCTGCTAGTTTGGTGGGAGTGTAGTAAATGTTGTGCAGGATGTAGAATTGCATTATACAAAGTTTATCATTAGAGGTATTGGTGTATACTGCTTGCCAGATTTTACCCCATTGGAAGTAGGGAATTGGGAGGACCAATATTTGGACTTACCTTGAGTATCAGGGTACATAGCTGGGTAGAGAACTGAAACTATCTGGGAGACTGAACGTGGTTGTCATGCCAGTCCACCTAATGTTTTGATCAGTTCAGACTGATCTATATTCCAGGTTCCTTGCCCAAATCTACTAATCAGAAGGTGTCTGATCTGGAATCCTCTGAATACCTACGTACCCAGGAGATGCGGTAATTTAAAAGATCTGGGGTAGATTTAACTTTCCCTTGATCTAGTAGATCTGCGATCCTAACATCTTTAGAGGGAGTTCCGCTTGTAGGTTTTAAGTACCTATTATCTAGCATAAAATTAGGATTCGAGTACAACGGCTGCGAGATATCCTTGCAGTTATCGTACTTGAGAGCTTTACAAAACCGGGAGTGCACTTTGTCATGTGGATCAATTTTTTTTTTAATAAATGAGAGGCTGTTTACAGGGTTATATATAGCAAGCTGTAGGGGGAAGGTCACTTTGTTTAATTACTTGGTGTTCTAATTGCAGCCATACAGGTAGATATGTGGGTGCCTCCACTGGAGATGGGGGGGTAGCCACCGTAAATATTTAGCCATATGGCTTGCCAAGTTGTAGTTAAAGAAATTGGGTAATTTAAGGTCCTCCTATCTGTTTAGCAGCTCCTAGGCATATGTAGGATCTCTTTGGAGTTTTTTTGTTCCAGAGGAAAGTGGAGATTATTTTGTGGAGTTTTTGGAACCAGGATTGAGGAAGATATAAGTTAAGCATATTAAGGGGGTAAAACACTCAGGGGAGGATATTCATTTCAATGACACTAAGTCTTCCTTGGAAACATTGCTGTTTGATGCAAGAGGTGAGATGGCAGCCACGCAGGGCCACCCATCAGATTAGCTCCTGTGTTGTTCGTTTGTTACTTGTCTAAGTTAACCGAGTATACTTGCTCTTTTATGTTTTTTCCGTTTACGTATGCGCACGGTTTGAAGTTGGAGATAATAGCTCTGTAGTAGAATTTTCAGAGCTTCCGAACTGCTGCATTCTGTATTATTTGTCCATTCAGAGGACGTTGTGGAGGGGAAACGCTTTCTGTTTGGACTTCACAGAAGACATGGCAGAGAGGAAATGCTGTTTGTTTGATTACCACTGCATCTGACTGGGAAATCTTTGATATTTGATCTCGGCTTATTTTGCTGGATTTTGATAACTTTTGCTGAAGTTTTGACTCAAGATCCATGGTTATCAAGGTCCTTGCTTTGATTGGACAGTGTTGGGTGGGGGGGCCCCCTGATTTCCACTGCTTCAGGGCCATATCGACTCCCAGGGACCGAGCGGGAGTTGGCTGGGTTTTGCCTCAGGGAGCTGGTGGCATTATCGGAGACCACCCTAAGAGGCCTCGGGGTTAGTCTGGGGGGCCCTAATTACCATGACCTCTGTAGCTGTGGGTCCCGGGAGTGATTGGGGGTCCATTTTGGGGCGGTGGATGGGGAGTCTCTCCTCCCTTCTAATAATTTTATTTGCCCTGGTCCAATATTTGGTCCCGTCTCACTGTTTGGCCTTTGACCCGTGAATCGAGGATCTGAGTGACTGTGCCTGACCGGTGTTTGGACTTTGAATTTCCTTGTCTGGATTTGCTTGGGAGCTGATTACTTGATGGTAGTTCGGTGGAGTGGAGGTGCCTATTGATTTATTTGTAGATTGAATATATTACGTCTCTTTCCCGTTTTGGACTTTGGAGTATCTGCACTTAAAAGGACAATATTATTCTATGTTCTATGACTTATTGTGACTTACACAGTGGAACCCGGTGGTGAGAGGACCTGGGATCCACATTTTGACTTTTTATGTTATCCTTCTGATTTATTATTTTGTATATTGTTTGTTTTATGCTTTATACATTTGTTCAGGCAGTGAGAGGGCTTGAACTTATTTTTCCTTTTCTAGCAGTGAGAGTGCTTGGATATTAAATAATTTTGGAACTTTGTTGTATAGCTCTGGACTTTGTAAGTCAATGGGAGTGCCTTACAATGACATGACACTGTAAGAGGAAGGACTGAAATAACTTTTATATGTGTGCAGAGGTCTCTAATCCGCTATACAGGGGTTAGGGCAATACTTTTAAAGTTGGTTTTATCTTTTGGTGAAACTTTTGTGTTTTGTTTTAGTTAGTTTTTTATTTTGGGGTTGGGGGTTGTATTTGTTATAGATTGTGTTGTTTTGTGTGGTTATATATTATTTAGTTTGGGTTATTTGTTTTAGAAAATGTGTTGGCCAGGGTTGACGGTTAGGCATTATTCCCCCTCCAGGCTGAGAGATCTCTGCCCTTTTTGTTGCCCCCCTTTATCCCCAGAGGTGTATAGATGGTGCAGGGGTTTGGGAATAGCAAGGAGGGTTCAGGCGGAGACTCGGCCTGCCGGGGGAATGGAGAGGAGTGGACAGATTGGGATAGTGGGGACAAGGAGATGCCCTGGGGCGAAATGGGTCCAAGAAAGGGGTCCTCCCTGTCTGGTTCCCATACCCAAGGGTTCTGCCTATGGCAGACAGGAAACTCAGTCTTCCTTGGCTGCTCGTCGAACTCGGGAAGTGTTATGCAATGCCAGGTCAATTAAAAACAAGTCCGCCATAATTGGGGATCTTGTTAATTCAACCGACCTGGCTTGCATCACCGAGACCTGGTTGGATGGAAATGCTGGCCCTGTTTTGGCTTCAGTGGTTCCACCTGGGTACTCAGTGATACACAGCCTGAGGATCGATTGTAGGGTTGGGGGTGTGGCTCTTTGTTTTAAATCAGAACTGAACCTGAGGGAAATTCCAGTGGGAACCACCAACTCCTTTGACTGTATCGTGGCGAGGGTGTGGGGGTGCAGGATTCTTCTCGTCTACCGTCCACCAGGAGACGGGAATGTTTTCCTGTGGGAAGTCTCAGACTTCATTGGCAACCTAACACTGGGACCCCATAGATGGATGATCCTTGAGCCGACGATGAACTCTCGCAGTTTGGACAAGACTTTCTCCAGTTAATGAGTTTACTGGGCCTCACACAGGTTGTTTCCTCCTCGACCCACATTAGTGGACATTCATTGGACTTGGTGTTCCTCCTGGGGATGGAGATATCCGACTTGGTGGTGGGAACCAGTTGGATGGTCGGATCATCATACCATCAGCTTCAGTTTTGAGGCCCCCCCTAAGAGGCCTGCCCCTGTGGAGATGGTCAAGTACAGGACTTTGAGGGGTGTATCGCCAGATGGCTTGATGGCAGTGCTGGACGTATCGGGCATGCCAAGGGAATGCGTGGATCCAGGGGATCTTGTACTTGCCTATAATAGGGTGGTGACAGAGGCCCTGGATTCCATTGCTCCTGTTCGTGTTCGTCCACTCTCCCTTCACCCTAGGTCTGCATGGTTTGATGAGGACTTGAGGGAGTTGAGGAGAGTTGGACGAAGGCTAGAGAGGTAATGACGGAGGTCCGGCCTGGTGTGTGACAGACTTAGTTTGATGGACCATTATTTGGTCTATCAATCAACAATCTGCCATAAGAAGGCAGAATTCCTGTCCAGGGAGATTGCTGCCACGCAGAATCAACCAGCTCAGCTTTTCTGGACTGTGGACAGATTGTGCAATCCACTCTGTCTTCAGCCCAGAAATGCTTTTTCACAAGAGCAGTGTGAGGAGATTGCTCGATTCTTCGCGGATAAGGTTGCCACGATCAGGTCTGATATCTGCCTGACCCTTTCTCTAGGGAGTAGCAGTGGTCGGCAGGAGATGTCGGACCCCTGGAAATAAAACTGATGATGATGATGATGATAATGAAAGATACAACAGAGCCCATCTTTCCAGGTTCTGGCCTATAATTTCTAGGAGGGTATCTAGATTAAGCTTTTTAATTTGGGCTACGTTTGGAGTTAATGTAAGCCCTAAATAATTGATTTGTGTTGACCAAGCTAACTGCAGGCCTGAAATATGTGCTTTGTAAGTATGAGGATTCAGTGGCATTACCGTCGATTTTCCCCTATTCAACTTGTAGTTTGAGAAGTTCCTATAGGTCTCTTTTATATTCAGTACCGCAGGAAGTGTGGTCACTGGGTCTGTTATATGCAGCATAATATCATCTGTATATGCCGATAAGTGAAGATCCAGGGTACCTATTTGGATACCTTTAATAAGAGGGGAGTTGTTGAGATGATATAGTAGTGGTTCTAGATATAGATTAAAGAGCATTGGTGAAAGTGGGCTTCCTTGACGTGTACTGGAATGGAGCGGGAATGAGGCTAAGAACACTCCGTTGCAGTAAATCTTGGCAGTGGGCCATGTGTAGATGATATCTATCCACTGTATAAAGCTATGGGGAAGCCCAAATTTTTTAAGGACAGTGAACAAAAATGACCAATTGACTCTATCAAATGCCTTCTCCATGTCCAGTGAGACCAAAGCCATAGGCTGTGGGACCAACCTGAAGCGGAGAGGATATGAAAGAGTTTCTGTAGGTGGTCTGAGGAAGAGCGACCTGCAACAAATCCTACTTGCTCTGGGCTTATTAGGTGGGTCCATACATTCGCCAGCCTAGAAGCCAGAATTTTAGCAAACATTTTGATGTCATAGTTCATAAGAGAAATTAGGTGGTAGTTATTAACTTTATTTTTGGGTTTATTTGGTTGGGATAATACTATAATAAGAGCTTCTAATAGGGAGAAATCTGAAATACCAGAGTTGCAAAGGAAGTTGAACATCTGAAGTAGCAGGAGTGAGATTTGATCTTCAAATATTTTATAAATCCTGGGTGGGAAAACATCTGGACCAGGTGCTTTGTCATCTGAGAGTGACCGAATGGCTTCCGAGACCTCTTGTTTGGTAATTCTGCTCGCTAAAAAGTCTTTCTGGGTCTGTGTCAGGAAGGGGAGAGGTAGATTATTTAGATATTCTTGTATAGCTGCTGTTTGTGGTGCATGAGCTGGGGGTGTGTATCATTCTTTATAGTATTCCTCAAATTCTTGAACTGTATCCTTCAGGTTAGTGAGGAGAGTATTGTCCCTAAGAGAGTTAAGCATTGCTACAATTCTAGACTCTTCTTGTTTTTTGAGTCATAGGGCTAAGAGATGACTAGCTTTGTCTCCCTGCTCTGCATATCGAGCTTGAGTTTTAAACAGCGCATATTGGGCCTGTTCCCTCAGGGTTTCTGAATATTGGTTTCTTAGGAGGGTTAATTGTACCAGAATTTCCTCAGGTGGGTTTTGTGGCATTTGTCCCTCCAGAGATTTTATTTGAAAGAGGAGTGAGGAGAAAAGTGCTTCCCGCTTCTGTTTCCTATTTGTGGCAAGCCTAATGCATTCCCCCCGCAACACACATTTTAGTGCACACCATAATTTATCTGTTTGGCTTATGGTGCGTTGTTTGCGCTGAAAAAACTGCTCAATTGTACCTTTAAGGGCCTGAACTATTTCCGGGTCTTGGAGCAACTGGAGATTTAATTTCCATTTGCTTTCTTTATGGCTATTAGGTGAGAGAGTTCCTTCTAGCCATATTGGGGCATGATCTAACAGGGTTCTTGGGACCATGCCACACCGTACCAGGCCCGCTAGAACTACATTGTTGATGAGGAAATAATGTATACGGGAAAGTGATTTGTGTACTGGGGAATAAAAAGCATATTCCCAGACAGTGGGGTTTAGAAGGCGCCATGGATCACTAAGGCCATGGGTTGCCATAAGCTCCCGGAGTGCAATTTGAGCTTGGGTGAGGCTGATGCCTCGGCAGAGAGAAATCTAACTCTAGAGAGTAAACCAAATTCCAGTCTCCCACTAGGGTAATAGGTAACATTGGGAAGGTATTCAGGGTGACTGCCAAAGCTGCAAAACACTCAGGACAGCCTTTATTGGGTCCATATATTGATCCCAATAAGACTTCCGTATGATCCAGCAACCCCTGCAGTAGTATAAATCTTCCCTGCGAATCTGCAAGGTATTGCAACATTTGGAATTGCGTCCCTCTTGTTATTAGAATCGCTACTCCCCTTTGGGCTGTAGCGTTTCCTACAGCATAGACCAGGCCTACTCGACACCTACTGAACAGGTTTCCTTCTGCTTCTAATAGATGCGTTTCCTGAAGGAAAGCTATGCTACAGTGCAGAGCCTCCAGGTGTTTCAGGATTTGATACCTTTTAACACCCAATAAAGACTGTCCTGAGTGTTTTGCATCTTGGTTGGCTGTCTCCGTTAGCTAGCAGGAAATACTACTTTGGCTCTCTTATTGATTCGATAATTTGAAATCAAACCCCTAGTGTCTTGCAGCTATGCTTGTTCCTCAGGACACACTCCATGGTCTGCGATCAGCTGACAAATCCTTTCTGAATTTGCCGAGGTGCTGCACGAGGAAAGGAACTGTTGCATTTGAACATGCGGCTCCACAGCTGTGGAATTCCCTTCCCCTCGACATTAGACTTTCTAGCTCACACACATGCTTTAAGAGAAAACTGCGCTTGAATCTGCTGATTGCTGATACCTGTTCCTGCTTTCACCCTACCTAATGACAGATGTCTCTGGCCATACAATACTATTTCCTCACCTCTATATAACCCTCTTACTGCCTCAGCCTGTCCCGGCTCCCTTTCCCTGCCCATATACAATCTTGCACTGCAGGCATCTCCCTTACACTTACATACACTCATATAATCTAATTTCATGGCTTGCTCCCCTCTTCCTCACTTACCGACCTTTTCCTTAATGACACCCCCTGCTCTCAATGGTTATTTCTTCCTTTTGTATTACCTGTTTTTGTTTACCTTGTTTCTGTTCATATGATGTGCCACCTGAAAATTTATTGTGCAAGGTCCTCTCTATTCATTGCATAGATAGGCACCTATGAACTTATGAATGGTCTACTCTGTACGTCTCTGATATATTGTATCCACTTTAACTCATTGTATGTAAAGCGCTTTACTTTGTATGTTCAGATATATTGTATCCTCTCTAACTCATTGTATGTAAAGCACTTATAATTTGTTATCCTGTTAAGTTTCTGCATGTCTGTACTCTCTCGGGTCATGCCTGAAAATAGTCATTTTATGGCTAGTGCACTTACCCGGTTAACAAAAGCTAAATAAATAAAATAAACACAGTTCCTTTAACATTCCATGACACATCTCATTATTATCTATTATGCTATATTATGGATTGGTATAGGAAAGGGGACAAGCTGTAAGGAGTACTTCCATTTAATTCTCTGGTCTGTCAATGGACCACAATTTATAGGGTCTAATGATCTGCAAATTCCCTGTTCTTTTGTTTTCCACCTTTTTGCTGTACAGTAACATGACCCCATATTCCCCAACCTCCCTCCTCTCTCTTCCCTCCCTAAGATGTCCAGGCTGTGACTAGTTGTACCCCCCCTTTAAATCCCTGAAAGACCCCCAACAAAAAACTCAAAACACCCCAGTCCAGATGACTGATCCCCTTCCATATTTTTGGTTGCAATTTTCCTCAACTGCCAGATAGGTTACTGTCTCCCCCTCTATATAACTACCTACTGAGGTGCCCTTTAACACTTATTAACATTTAACATCTCTGACTGAACCTGAACTCAGTTAATAACAACTATATTAAACTGCATATGTTTGTTTTACTCCCAGCTGGGGTATGACTCAAAATAAAATAAAACAAATCAGCAGTCTCGCCAGTGTCATTCCCGTTGTGCCCCTTGTGGCTGTAGAATTCTTCTCGAGCAATAGATCTCCGGAGATGGAGGCCTTAGTTTTTATGTTGGCTTATAACCTGGAGGCCTTATGCAGCCCGCAGTCCCTAAAAGCAAGGGCAAAAGTTCCCATTTTCCAACTGCTGCATGAATTGTCCCAGTTTTAAATTAACTAATGTAACAGGCAATGTCAAGGTCAAAACTTTAAACTCTGGCCTGTAACTCACTTAGTAAATTTCCTATATACTCATACCAAGTCCCTGGACTTTAGCTCATGTGCCTTCAGCTCTCGTTCATTTGAAAAGGTCTGAGTACAGCCTTTTAAGTTCACTGGTTGCACTATCCAGGGATTCAAAGGAAAACCATTGCCCTTCGTTGCTGACTTGTAGTGTATCTGGGTATCACATCCTGTATCTGATGCTCACTATGAGTTTTGCGACGAGGGGGTGCATCACTATGTGCTTTTGCCTCATTGTTAATGGAAGATCTTGTACCACTCAGATCTTCTTATTCTCCCATTGAATTTCCTTGGCCTCTCTAACCTTATCCAGGATCAGCTGCTTGTCTAAATAGTTTAGGAGGTGGAATATTAATGGACATGGAAGCGAGCCTTGTGGTGGAGTGGGACCCAGAGATCAGTGGGCCCTTTCAACTATATATGCTGGACCATTAGGTGAGGGTCCAGCAATTTTGGTCCACACCTTCTGCATAAAAATAATAGGATTAGTCCCTTCTTCACCTTCCGGAAGCCCCAGGACTACTAAATTGTTCCTTCTTGAGTGACCTTCGAGGTCTTCCGGCTTGTTTTCAGCTTTACACAATCTCTGCCGCATAGTCGCCAACTCTGGCTCTAGTCAAGCTCTCCAGTCATCAAGGGAGGAGATTCTGACCTTGTTGTCTCCTGTTCTTATGGTATGTTGATTTAGCAAGCTTTTTAGGGTTTATAATTCCCCTACTTCCATTTTTAGGGGTTCCTTTATTGGAGCCAGCCCCTCAAAAAATGTCGCCTCCATGAGTACAGCCTGGGAGCTAGAGTGCACCATGTCCCCGACCCCACTTGCCTTGCTGCACTTCGCAGGCTTATCTTTCTCCAGGGATGGTGGAGGCATATGCTTCAACCGCTGCTGCTCCATTTCCGCATCCTTATACAGGACGATGAGTGGATTTCGGTAGTACAGCTTGTACGAAGACTGTTTCAGTGCCTCCCACCATGCTAGAAACAGGTGAAGAAGTGATTTTTGTGATTGTAAGTGGGTGGGGGGAGTAAGCGGAGTGAAAACCAACATGTCTATCTGGCTGCCATTTCAACCGGAAGTCCAGTATCCATTCTTTAAACAACACTCATTTTAGGCACTAAACTGCATGCGTTAAAGTGTATAAAACTGTCCTCCCCCCAATTTTTTAAATGTTAGTGGTAACACCCATTGCTGAGCAGGAGCCTGGGTTTAACTGGACATCCCCTGCCAATAAGAGGCACAACAAAATCATGCCCTTAACTGTTATCAGTATTTTAAATAAAAGTGTGTCTTTAACATAGCTTTATATTGGTATTTACTTTTAAATTGCTTATGAATGTCAAAATGCATTTTAACAATATTTATTGTTGCTTTCACCATGTTTGTGAATCTCATCCATGTTATCAGACCAGGTGCGATACCAGTAGCGGTATAAGAAGGGGGAAGTCAAAGGATACAACAGTGCCACCACAAGATTAGAGACTCTATGGTTTTATCCATAGAGTCTCTTATCTAGGTTTATTCCCATGGGCTGTTCCTAGGGCAGTGCCTGAGTAGTTGGTTCCCCTGGGCTGCACCTGAGGCAGCACCTGCATAGTTGGTTCCTTTTGGCTGCCCCTGGGGCAGTGCCATCATGGTTGGTTCTGGTTGGCTACCCCTGGAGCATTGCTTGGGTAGTTGTTCTGGTTGGCTGCTGCTGGGTCAGTGCCTGTGTAGCTGGTTCCTGTGGCTACCCCTATGGTAGTGCATGGATGGTTTGCTCTCATGGGCTGCCCCTCGGGCAGTGCCAGGGTAGTTGGTTCCTGTGGGCTTCCCCTGGGGCAGTGCTTGGTAGTTGTTCCTGTGGGCTGCTCCTGGGGCAGTGTCTGTGTAGTTGGTTCCTTTTGGCTGCCCCTGGAGCAGTGCCCGCATAGGTGGTTCCTGTGGGCTGCCCCTGGGCACTACTTAGGTAGTTGTTCCTGTTGGCTGCACCTGGGGCAGTGCTTGGGTAGCTGGTTCCTTGGGCTGCCCCTTGGGTAGTGTCTGGATGGTTTGTTCTCATGGGCTGCCACTGGGGCAGTGCCAGGGTAGTTGGTTCCTGTTGTCTACCTCTGGGACAGTGCCATGATGGTTGGTTACTGGTGCTGCCCCTGGAGCAGTGTCTTGATAGCCAATAGCATTGTGTGGACTTGCACCAATAGGATTTGTGGGTAGGTGGAGCTACAGGATGCTTCCCCTGGGGGCAGGAGCCAAAATGCACCAACAGAATTTGCATGTAGGAGGAGCTACAGAGTGCTGCCCTGGGGGCAGGGGACGAAATGTACCAATAGGCATAGGCAGTAGAAGGATCTACAGGGTGCTGCCCTGAGGTCCACGTTCAGGCCAAAAAACTTACTTGAGCATTGGCTGAGTCCATCCGCCCTGATGCCTCCCATATGAATAAAATCCCATTATTTTCTAACACGAGTGCAATTCACTTTTTCTGACTGCCATGAATAGTAATGCTAAAGGGCGAAGGTGAGTTCATTTGGTGCGTTACAAACTTTTAAGTTAAAACATAAGAGTGGAAAATAACAAAAAACTTTTCTCTGCCCCTCTTAACAGAACATTCTGCATATGACATGTGAACTAAAGCCTTACATGTATTGGACGTCTAAACTTTATGGCACACATTATTAAAAAATTGAACTGTCATTTTCATCCATTGGGTACAATGGCTTTAATATAAATAGTAAAGTCTAGCAAAGCTACTGCATGGGATGTTCTAAGTTGGTAACTTTTCTTGCAGAAAGAAAGAGTTGCACATGAGTGATTTTGATAGAAGCAGATTCTTACAAGCATGTCGCTATAAATTAGGTAGGTGTTCTTCAATGTGTAACAAGACACTGTTTGGTAAAAACGATAAGAAAGTGAAGTGATGGTTTGTTAAGGGAGGTTGTGCTTCTGATAGACCATAATAAGCCACAAAGTGGTCCTGCTGTCTTTATGCAGAGCTCAATTTTATCATGTATACTGAAAATGCTACAGACTGACTCTGGTGGGATTTGAATATGGCAAGCCATCCTCATCAGCATCATCAAGTCAGTTTATTGGAAAATCAAGAAAGGATGTTACAAACCAGGGGCTCAATTCTAGAATAGTTACACCTGGCGTAACCACACTTGCGCCAAAAACAATGGCGCAAGTAGCAAGTTACGCCAGCAACTGCGACGTGCTCTATTCTACAAAGTGGCCTGCGACATGCCGCAGACCACTTGCACCAAAGTGGAGTTACACCTGTAGTTATGCCCTAAACCCCCTGCGACATGGTGCTAGGGGGTTTACAGCAGCAGTTGTGCCCTATTCTAGTAGGGCAGCAACAAAGACCCCGATGTCGGGATTCTACAAGAACCCCCGGAGGAGAACCGGCAATGGAAGTTACATAGGCATTTAGCTAGCATAACTGTACATAGGCCATCCAGGAGTTCTGTAGACCCACTGCACCCACTCCATGATGTGCCCCCACCATGCCAAGAACACCTCTGTTGGTGCCCCACAGGGCATCCCACAACCCCCCAGCCCCCGATCCCCCATAGCAGAGGTGCCGTGCTGGGCATCTCGCACCCCCAGCCACCAGAACTCCCAAACCATAAATGCCCTGCAGGGCAGCCCACACACATCATGCCCCAAACCCTATACTGCTATCAGCCCAGCAGGGCAGCTCTGCTCCCTCCCCAGGATTTGGTTCCCACCCCAAAGCACAGATCCTGCAGTGCCACAAACCATTAAATTAATTATCACCCTATACTCCCTGAGATTCAGTGGTCTCACTCTTCATTTCAGTTGTGTAGATTCACTCAGCACCCTCTGACTCTTCTCAGTTAGCGACTGGTGGCAGCTTTTCTTCACCACCACAGCGTTAACCGCGTTCTGAAGGAGTGTTACTGTATAGACACACCAGAAATTAATGAATACTCAATCATTTATCACGTCATACAGTAAGCGCCTCCACAGAACTCAGTCGGTGGCTGGCCGTGGTGGTGAGAGGAGGGCTGCCAGTCACCTGCTGGGATGGGTCAGGGAGTGCTGGGTGGAGAGGCACAGCTGGGAGGGGGAGGGTGGGGGCCACTAGACAACCAGGTGCACTGTTGCGGTTCCCAATGTATTGCACACACATGGGACTGCGTGCACTGTACATACTGTATGGTACACCAATCTAATGGGGATTGGGATAGGTGTTGGGGGACCCTTGGCGGCACAACAGTGGGTAGGGGGCCTCTAGCCCTGCAGGGCTCCACCGGGGATCAGGCATTGCGGGGGGCACTTGCGCCTTGCGGGATGGCGGTTGCGACTTGCAACATCTTCGCCAGGTATGCCCTCTGTTCAGTGTACCTGGCTGTATGTCGCAAGTCACAGGACTTAGACACGGGGACCCTGCCCCTTCTACAACAGGGCGCAGGGTCCATGTTGCAGCTGCGTTTAGCGCAAGTCGCCTTTGACAGCGGCTTGCACCATCCTTCTAGAATCCCGCCCTGTTATGCCAAGGCTCATTTTCAACAGCGTCCTTCATGAGAACTTAGTTATTTAGGTACAAATGGTAACACAGTGCTTATAAATTACTTCTAAAAGTTAAACACAATACCTATAATATATAACATTGTACAGGAATACACGTCTTATTCCATCATTACATCATATCAACATTAGCAGTAAATGGCATCCAGCTTATCAGGTGATGTGCCCTTCTTGTTCAAGGTTCTGTATGCCTACTGCCGGGACATGTTAGCTCAAATTAGCCACTGTTTAGCTTTGTAAACAAAAATTGTAGTGAGAAACCAAAAGTGGAGCCCAACTGGGACATACACTCCGACCCCCACATTACCACCTATGTAGTCTGACAGCAAAGGCTGTCAGTAGGATTTCAAACTGGGGGAAGCACCAATTAAAAAAGTGATTGTGTGTGTCTGGTCCCTCCCCATAACATTTCTGAAAAAGCAGATGCAATACAGACTTGGTTTTAATACTTTAAATTGTCCTCAAATGAAATTATATAATGTGTTGTGTGCTTATCTCACTATTTTTTATTATCCCTTCACCCTCCCTTTCCTATATCCAGAGACACCTATCCCTTGTTGCTTCAGGTACAGTACTCTAAAACCTTGTTTTTCTTTTTTACAGTTTAAAGCAGCAGCGCATGACAGCAGTAGAAATGTTTACCTATACTTTTTTATTTTATTTTAGATTGCTACATGCCGCCTAACTTGTACGGCACCCTTTTTTTCACATTTTGAGTCTGCATTACCACTTTTTTATTTTACAGCTAAAAAAGTAAGAGAAGTACTCCTTCTAATAAGACTCTGACCAGGTTTTCATTAGTATTTTCTATTGTTTATGAACACCCATTTTTTAATGTCACTTTTCGTGTGACTGTAATAAACTAGTGTGCAGTAGACATGTCTCCCTGACCTTACAAGACAATAAGGGTCAGATTTTCAGCCCTCCAGAGACTGAGGCCCTGTCTACACCATGCCTCTGTAACATTACAGAGGGTGTAAAATGTTACCGTAACAGGTCGCGTTTACACCTGTAATGTTACAGGAGGCGATTTCGCAACCGTTACAGAAACCTGTTGGGAGGTGGTTTCTACAATGGTTTCTGTAATGGTTGCAGAACTATAACGTTACCTATGAGTGTGTAAATGCTCCACTGTGTAGCCGACGGTCATCCGACAGACCATCATGCGTAGCGCAGCTCAAGAAAAGCCGGGAGGGCTGGGGCGTGGGCAGAGGAACTCGGAAGGAGACCGCATGTGGAGAGTGAACACCCGCAGAGGGCTGTGGTGGTACGGGAGCAGAGCCAGCACAAGGGTGGGCAACCAAGCACCCCAAGCAACGGAGGCACACACAGGAATGTGAAGCAGTGGGGAAGCACTGGGAGCCAGTGGGGGGCAGCCGCACAATAGGATGTGCCAGCAGGACACTGATGGTCCCAGGGAAAACAGTGGGACACAATTGGAAGGCATAATGACAGCAGGGTAAAGGCGGCAGTCAAACAGACCACAGCACAGACCCATGTGCCACAGGTGGGAAGTAGGCCCCCAACAGCCACCAGAGGCGCAACCTAGCCCCCACAGTACAACAGTGCCAGACCACACCACCCTAGCACCACAGCAGAACCACCCTGACCCCCAAGCACAGCCCATGAGCAAGGTCAAACGATACACCCTGCTACCCAGACACTGGTGATCACAGCAGTACGGTACCACCCACCCTATGCTGCGTGCCAGCTTGAACCATGTCAGACCATGGCGCAACCTGGTCAGATGAGGCCACCGCATTGCTGGTGGAGTTCTGGTCACAGGAGAAGGTGCAGGCGGAGCTAGTCAGTGCCAGGCACAACACCAAGGTCTACCAGAAGATATCGGACTACCTGTTTGAGAATGGCGTGGAGAGGACAGCAAAGCAATGCTGTGACAAAATAAAGCAGTTGAAGGTGTGGTACCACAAAACCAAGTACAGCAACAGATGCTTGGGGGGGGGTGCACGTGTGGTATGCCCCTTCTATGACAAGCTGGACACCATACTAGGCACACGGCCAACCACAGCACCAGCATTCATCCTGGAGAGCTCACAGGTGGGCAGCCCACAACTGGAGTCAGATGATGGGGGCGCCACAGGGAACATGCGCCCACACCAGGGGCCTGGAGGTGCAGACAGTGTGCATTGGGAGACACCTGACACTGGTATGTACAATGTGCACTGCACCCATATGGTGGCTGGGACATGGGGGGCACTGCATGATGGTGCTGCCAGGGCATGGGGCGGATGTTGATCACAGATGGGTGTTGCACAGCGATAGGAGGTGGCACGGGTGAGCATGGTGGCACATAGCGCAAATGATGTGGCCCATGGGCACGCAACAGGGCAGTGGCACCTGGGGTGTGGCACTGGCAACGGTGCAGGGAGGACAGTGTTGTGGGGATGGGGGTTGGGCATGGGGTGGGTGGGTAGGGCGACGGCATGTGTCACGATGGTGAGTTGTGTGTTCTACCATTGCAGGGCAAGACCAAGGGGGAGGTACATCTGCAGACACCGACGGAGCAGATGCAACATCAGTGTCCTCGGCCATGCAGGACGAGATGCTGGCTACCTCCAGTGACACCTCCACCACAGGAGGGGAAGGGCTGCGAGGCAGCGGAGTGGCCAGAAATCCCTGGTGACCCTCCGGAAGAGGAAATCCAAAGCGGCATGGATGGCTGATGTGCTTGGGGCAGTGCTGGAACCAACCCGTAAAATGCTGCAGGACTACCATAGGGAGATTCTGGAGCTGGAGAGAGAGAGCGGGCAAGGGAGGAGAGGGCTATGGAGGAGCGTATGCGGCAACAGGAGGTCGCACAAACAGAGCAGTTCTTTCAACAGACGGCCATGTTCCTGGCCATGCAATGCCACCAGCCACACCCTGCGGGTGCACCGCATTGTATGGGTGCCACTGCCATGCCCCCCACCACTGCCACCCCATCCCCACCCACCCCATCTCTTAGGGTGCAGCCCACCGGTTGTTGTCCCACCATGCCCATGTCCACAGGGAACCCCACTGGTGTGCAGGCCATGGACATCCTGCACCAGTCTACCACCGATGACAGCCAGGCAGGCAGCAGGGCACCAGCTGACTGCAATAGTGTGCTGCCCCCAACCATGCTTGTGCCCCACAGACATGCATCCCCTGTTCAGGGGTGTGTGTACACAGGCGGCGCCACCGGCCAGGATGCCCTGGCCACCACATCCCAGGCACCGTTGTGTCTTGTTGGCATGGCACAGCAGTGCCCCACAGGTGGCTTGCCCACCACAGCTGGGCCGTACACCGCTACCCTACCCCTGATGCATGGTGCTGCTGACCAGCTCAGTGCTGCTCCCACGGCACCCACTGTGGGCATGCTGAGCTTCACGCAGGACCTGTACGATGATGAGTTCCAGTGGACCACACTGTGATGGTATGGTCCCCCTTGCAGGGGACTGTTGTCCAGTGTGTCCCGTGGGCCGTCCCTGGGACACCCATTGCATTCCCCACAGTGGTATGGTGATGACACTGGGGGTGGACCGGTGTTGTCCGTGCCTGGTGTGGTTTGCCATAGGGCTTTGTGCTCACAGTGGCACTCCTGTATTTAGTGTGTTCCCACTGGTGTGTTCTGCAGTGATGTGTGGCGTTTCTGTCACATGGTCCACAGGGGTTCGGGCACGAGAGGTCCACGTGGGGGGATGGGTGTTTGCCCATCCTGTGTATGTTACCCCGGGGTGGGGTGTTGTATTGGGACATGGGGATGCTGGGTTGGTTACTGTCTGGTTGTACACTGCTAGCCATATTTTTGTCTTGCATAGTGTGTTACATGACTGGGTCACATGTCAGGGTCTGTGTCCCGTGGGTGTCCTGCATCCACCAGACATCGCCTATCACTGTATGGGGCCTTGGAGGGTGGTGCAGTTTCAGTCTTATGTTGTGTGTCCACTGGCGGGTTTGCAGTGGTCATGGGGTTATTACAGTGTTCCTTATGCCATGGGTTCAGTCCTGCACGGGGTTTTGCTGTTGGACGTTGTTTGTTCTTTTCATATCCTCTGTGTGCTGCAGCTATGCAGAGTGCATGCTGCCTGTTCATGCTGTTGTCTAATGTTGCTTTCCATGTGTTACAGCCACCAGAGGCCATGGTGGAATTGCAATAAAGACTGACATGTGACACGATACTGTATTGCTCGTTTGCTTGGGCAGGTTGCTTGCATGCCCACATTGCTATGTGGGGGCACTGTTGGGACTCCGCTGACATGGGTCACGGGTGTGGTGGGACTGTGTGTACTGCCTGGCAGCCTTGGGTGTGCTGGGCACACGCAGCCTGTGTCTGGAGGGTGGCTGTTATGCATGGCATGCCTTGCCCAGGTGGTGCAACTCGTACCTGCCTGTGGCATGCTGCTGGGTCACTGTTCCCAGCTCCTGTGGGTGCACCACGTCCCTCCTCCATGCCAGGCATCAGGGCCCTCCTCTGCTTTCACGTCCACCCTTTCCGCTTAATCACACCAACAGTCCACCATGGCTGCCACAAGGCACACATTGCTGTCGGCCCCCTTACCATGTTCTGCCATGCTCTGTGTACACTGTCCGCCAGATGGCCATGTGGGTGGGTGTCTGTCTTTGCAGCTGTCTTCCCCACGTACACCCTAGGATACGCTCTCCATTCCTGGGTTTGTGTCCACTCCCTGTTCGCAGCTCAATGTGGACGGGCTGCAACTGTTCTGGACCACTTTCACACCTGTTCCCTGGCAGTGTGGACGTGCTGCACCATTTCAGGTCTGTAATGGTTCGGAACCATTTCAGCATTTTCAGGTGTAGTGTGTGAACAGGGCCTAAGTTACACTCCTCAGCAGCTGGTGTGGAATGAATTCTCCACACCTGTGGATGTTACTATTTTCAGGCTAAGCTCTGCACGGGAGGTAGGCATAGCTGCAGGAGAGGTTATGCCTGGACCCACCAGGCATAACATTTCGGTGCAGCTGTGCTCAGAAAACGGCTACAGGTTGCAGTAAATTGGGAAGCCATTCATAAACCAGCTCCTGCTTTGAAAATACAGTGCATGTGGGGAAAACTGCAGCTCTGCAAGTTAAGCCTCACTTGTGGCAGTTTTTCCCTTCACTTGCACCAATTTTGGGGAGGGGGGGGCTGAAAATCCGGCCTCAGGTGTACATAAACAGCTGAGAATACTGATGAAAACCTGGTTCAAGCCATATTAAAGGGAATGCTCCTTTTATTACTTCAAATGTTAAAATAAGTGTTAAAACAAACTCAAAATTAAATAAGAAGGGTATCATACAAGTCAGGAGATAAGGGGCAAGCTAAAACAGAATAAAAAAGTATAGGTCAAAATGTTCACCATTTTCATGCACTGCTGCTTTAATTACCCAGGACAGCCCAACTGAGATGACAAATCTCATTTCCAGTAAGGTCCTGTGTTTACCTATAGTAACCCTCCTCCAAAAAAGGATGCTTACCTTCCTTCTTTAAGGAGTGGTGAAGAGGATTGTCGCACCAAAAGTATCAGTCCTTTTATTGCAAGACACACTGGACATTTGTGCCCTGATGGACTGCAGCTACAGGATTGGGAAGGGCAGCAGTGAGTGGCATGTTGAACTGCTACCTGAGAGCGAAGTACCTAGTGGCAATCTTAATACCTGTAGTACATGTTACACATTAATTTCGAAGACTGGACCAGTGACATACTTATGATCTGTTATTGTTGGACTGCTTTTTGCCAGCCCAGGAGGTTACCACAACAACTAACACTGTGGTCCACATAGGGGGAGGGGTGTAGGAGGGGAAAGAAACAAATTGGCAAATTATCAAGAGGGATGTCCACAAGCACTTTTTCACAGAAAGAGCAGTGGACAAGAAGAATGGACTGCCCGAGGAGGTGGTCTAGATGAAAACAGTGAGTGGAATCAAACATGGGTGTGCTGGCACACAAGCTTTGTAACGGCAGCTGGAGGTCTAAAGGGGAGGGTAATAAGGGAGAAAGATGGTCACTAGGACCATTGCATGAGTAATATATAGGTTGGGTAGACCTGATGGGCCAGTAGGCCTTTTTTCTATCACATTCTATGTTTCTATAGCAGTGAACTGGGGACGCACATGCTGCCAATTTTTGGCCAAGTGGCATAAGTGCTACAAGCTAAGCTACTGTACCAGAACCACTGGTTACCTTTAGCTTTCTGTGCTGAAGCAAACCAGTTAACTTAGTTACCCAGCTCTCTTAGAATATGATGTTGATGGCAGATAAGGACTGCAAGGCCCATCCAGTCTGCCCATTTCTTTTTCTACCTTATGAATGTGCCATCGGCCTTTGCTCTGTCAATGGCCTATCTATTCATACTCATCTGTATTGCTCCCTTATGCCTATCCCATGCTTGTTTGAAGCCCTGCACTGTATCCATATTCACCACTTCCTGAGGTAGGGTGTTATGCATCTACCACCCTTTGTGAAAAAGAACTTCCTCACATTACCCCTTAATCAGCCTCCCTCTAATCTCATGCTGTGTCCTCTTGTCCTGCTATTTTTCTTATATGGAAACATGTTAGACTCTTTCACCTTGTTAATGCCCTTAAGGTGTTTGAATGTTTCGATCATATCACCTCTCTGCCTCCTTTGCTCTAGGATATACATATTGGGCTCCGTTAATCTGTCCTCATATGTTTTCTGATGCAGTCCCTGTGCCATTTTGGTTGCCCTTCTCTGGACTGCCTCAGTTTGGTTAATGTCCTTGTGAAGGTGTGGCCTCCGGTACTTCACACAGTACTCCAAATGGGGCCTAACCAGTGTCTTGTAAAGAGGGATTATTACCTCCCTCTTCCGACTTGTGAAACCCCTACTAATACACCCCAACATCCCACTAGCCTTACCTACTGCTTTAGTGGTCTGCTTGGATGATTTCAGGTCATCAGTGGTGATGATGCACAAGTCTCTTTTTTCCCTTGTGACTGTCAGTAACTCCTCTCCCAACCTATAGGTGGCTTCAGGGTTTCTCTTCCCTATGTGCATGATCTTGCACTTCTTTGCATTAAACCCCAGTTGTCAGTCTTCCGACCATTTTCCCAGTTTATCCAGATCTCTTCTCATTCTGCCCACCCCATCTGGATCATCTACTCTGTTGCAGTTCTTGGTGTCATCTGCAAACAGACAAACCTTACCATCTTGTCCATCTGCAATGTCACTGATGAAGATATTGAAGAAGACTGGCCCCAGGAAGTGTCCCCTGAGGTACCCCACTTGTGACCTGCATCTCTTCTGACTGTATACCATTTACCACCACTCTCTGTTTTCTACCTGTCCACCAGTTTGCCACCCGGTTGACCAACTTCTGACCCACCCCGAGCCTACCCAGCTTATTGATCAATCTTCTAATCTTCTCTGTCCTACTGCAAATTGTGCTGCAGGAATTATTCTGAAGGATAAAAGTTTCTGGTACAGAATGGGGGAAGGCAGTGTGGTCCAGTGTTTACAGCACAGAACTGTGAACCAACAGATCCCAGCCTCAAACCCCACCACCGTCTCACTATTTGACGTTGAGCAAGTCTATTGACTTGCAAGTGCTTCAGTCTTTCCAGTTGTAAAATTGGGTAGAAACAGAACCACAATGAACATGAGATATTAGATCTTGGTTGGGCAATCCTGGTAAAAAAAAAAAATGGAAATAATATTAAAAACTAGGGGCCAGATATTCAAAACTTTGCGCCGGGCAAAAACCGTTTGCGCAGGTTTAGCGCGGGATTAGAACGGGTCTGCTATATTCAAAAGGCCAAATAACATGGGCAAACTGCATTAGCAATGGGCAAAATCATAATGTATGCAAGGGGCAAACTGATATGAATACACGTGCAATGCTATATTCAGTGACTAGCGCAGCGCAAAGTGGTTTTGCGCTACTTAGCACTACACTTAGCGCGGTGCACATTACCACCCAGGAAAAGCTTGTCTTAACCCTGGGCAATCAGCTTTGCGTGACACTATGGCTTTGTGCGGTGTTTGCGTGGGTTTTGTGTGACCCTAACAAATAAATATGACACATAGACAAAGTCAAACATAGAAGAAGCATGCTGCTAACTGATGGCATCACAATGATGCCATCATCTGCCACCAGTCCCAGCCATGCCAGGTAGTAAGTGGTGACCCTGCCGTCAGTGGACAGCATGGCAGTGTGGCCATACAGCACACACCTGCGGACCACACTTCTGTGGACACCAACAGATGCCAGCACACACATGCAGCACTGTGGGCATGGAGGATATTGAGGGGAGAGTGTATGGGTGGCGAGGCTGTGCCACAGACCAGGTGTGGCCATAAGGATGGGACACATCATGCAGTGCACATGGGCCAGTATTGGGAATACCCCAACACCAGTGTGCCTTTCGGACAATATATGCTTCCCCGGCCACATACTGCACAGCTGTACAACTGCCACATCACACAAAGCCGGACATGTACATGTCACTGTGAGCATCCCATGCTAGAGGTGCAGCATCTGTGGTCACACAACAGCATAACAGTAATGTCCACTGTCAGTAAACACCTGCAGGTTTGGCCTCTCACTGTGTATAGTGCAGTCATCTTCGCTGCCCTAGACACCATAGGCATTGCTGTGTCCACACACTTGCCCCCTTGCTACTGTAGTGTCTGCTGTGCACTGTAGCATGACCTGCAGTGTGACAGTTGCATGCAGCACTACCACCATCTGTGCCTATGCTGTGTTGTCCCAGTACAGCTGCAGGCAGCAGCGCATGTGGAAGTAGTGTTCAAAACTGTATAATATTCCCCAAGCTGTTTGCATAGTGCTAACACGTTTGCGTGGGTTTAGCACAGGGCCAAACAGTTAGCCCGGCGCAAACTGCATGCAAATCAGGGCATAATGAGATGCTAATCTGGATGTTTGCCCACAGACTACATAAGTAGGCTCATTTGCATGTCACCTTTGAATATGGCAAAGTTTAACACCGGGCAAACGGTTTAGCCCTGCGCTAAACCCGCGTAAACATGTTAGCGCTGCGCAAACAGTTTGGGGAATATTTTAAAGTTTTGCACACTGTACTTTCACAAATGCTGCTGCCTGCAGCGGTACTGGGTCCATGCATTTGCTGGCCACACACTGGCCACATAGTTCACCTCTACCTACCTTCATATCGCTGTGCACTGTGTTGCTGTTGTGGTTTGCACTTCCTGGTTGCCATATTCAGAGCTGTCTTATTCCAGGGCTAAGTTTGCCCCTCCACTCCCAGCCCAGTTTGCCTGGCCTGATTTCCATGCTATATTCAGAAGCTGTTTACCCTGGGCTGTTCCTTTTGAATATGGCTTGCTTTGTGCTCCGGGCTAAGTTTGCCCTCCGGGCAGTGCTAATTTAGCCCCGTGGCAAAGTTTTGAATATCTTGCCCTAGGTGTTCAAAATAGGAATGGCAACCACTAGGTGTTGCAATAAATGAGAAAGATCAGATGTGACCTAACTTGGAATTGAAAGCAAAAACTTGACAACATTTTACACCCTGCTGAAGATCATTACGTTTGCAATGCATTTGTGGAGATTTATTGGGCATGCAGGCTCATGCGATGCTTTTAAGCACTCTGTGCTTGAAGACCCTGTTGTATAATTCAAATAAAGTACATTAAAAAGAAAATACAAGTGTAACGCCCCAGCGGCGTGCTGTTTGTTTCTGACAGCAATACCAGGTGGGCTGGGTTCGGGGAGGAATAGGTCACTCGGCACAAAGGCTAGGTTTGGCTACTCCGCACAGGGGCACCCAAGTAATTCTGAACACAGGAAGCAATAACTGCAATGTCCAATACCAGAAGTGGGGTTCTAAAGTGTGGCTTTTTATTCACATCCAAACAGAATAAACAAAACATAGATGTACCCCCATGGGGCTACACTTCTGGAAATGCAGATTAAAAGAATCAAGATCACTTCCTCAACACTTTAGCCCTCGGGCTCTGAACCCACTGAGCACACAGCCCAGACTTGCACGCTGCTTTGGGTACACAGCCCAAACTTGTACACTGTTCTGGGATTTCCCAGGCTCGGCTCCCTTGCCAGCCACTCGGACACCTTCCATATGTCATGGAAGCATTTTCTGGTGGCTCCCTAAACCACCTAAGAGCACCTCAGCTCTATCAGGGAATTCTCCTTTTAATACCACATCTGGATACTTTCCTCAGAGAAAGTAAAAGGTGCCTCAGAGCAAATCCGTAGAGGTGAATTTGGTTACTACTGATGGGGGGTCTCCCACCTCTCCCTCCCACAATTCATACCTGGCCATTTCTCCGGACAATAAACACCTCATACTGTAAACCTGACAATGTAGATTCTTGCTAAATCTATATCACATTCCATCTACTTGTCTTGCTTTCCCTTTGTGCTGGACTTGAACATGCGTTTAATTGGCAAAACCCATTGCTCTAGGCCCCTCACTGATTAAGCAGTCCAATCCCCACTTTACAACTATACTTGGCTGTCTTTTCCTGACCCCACAGTAACAGTCCCTTTAGTTTCCTTCTGTTATGGTGAAAAAAAACTTGGCCCTCTTTCAGAGCGAACTCACCCTTTGGTTGCAGATGCCCCACAGGCAATTCCTCCACAGGAATTTCTCTCTCAGAGCTTTTGGTGCCGCAGCACAACTTGAGTAGGCAGCTTCTTCCCTTAGCTGGAACCAGGAGGGCTGCCCCTGGAAAACAGGCAAACCTTTCCTCCCCAGCATTTGGACCAGTAACAGCGGTCTCCACCACTTCAACTACCAGTTTCTGTGTTCCTCTTACGGTGGAAACATACACCTTCCTAATCAGTAGCTCTAAAACAGAGCTTAAAGCTCTGAGAGCTGCATACGGACAGCTGTACTACTGTCTCTCACCAAGACTGCACACAGACTGAATTCAAAATCCCCAACGTTCTATGCTAACCTTCAACTGCAACATTCCAGTGTGGCTTATGCAGCTGCAAAAGTTCTATGGTGATGTCATCCCTCAGTCTCAGCTGAGACTGAGAACAGAGTGAGACAGTGTGAAATCCATTTAACTGAAGTTTCTCAAGCTGCCTTCCCTGCCTACCACTAGGTCTTACTGGGATTCTAGTAACCCTGGGTAACAGGGGGGTTACACAAGGTTTTCTTATTTTCCCATGCACCTACTGGAATACAGATTGAGAAAAGAGCTAGAATTGTGAAGTATACGCTGGATCTTTATTTAAAATGACATGGTATGCCGTATGCCATATGCCACTATCTTCATTGATTTAAAGAAGCAAAATAATAAAGATGCCAGGTAGCTAACACATAGGTTAACAAAGCATTTAAGAATAAGAAACTGAGTATGGAAAAAAGCAAGGAAGACAAAAACAAAAGAAGACTGGGATAAGTTTAGACAGTGGAGGATTAAACGCAAAAAGGAAGTTAAGATGGCAAAAAAATACGTATTATAGGGAAAACATTAGTAAAGCTAATGATTAAAAAAGTTTTGGAAATATATATCTGATCTGCAAAATCCTGTTAAAACAAAAAAATAAATTTCAATATTACGAGATAGCATAATAGAAGAAGATCCATTAAAAGTTGCTAATTTACTCAATGAATACTTTAGAGATCTGCCTGATTTAAACATTTCCGGATCTTCAACAAAGTTATTAGAAATATCTACAAAATTAATGGAAGGAAAAGAGCAAGAAATCGGGAAAAAGATATCAACATATGAAGAACAAGGATTTAATTTTAAAGAAGTAACGGTAGGGGAAATTAAAAAGGAATTGTTGAAATTGAATACTGCAAAAGCTGGAGGGTTAGACGGTCTTGATATAAGATATCTAAAAATGGGAGCAGATATTTTAGCACCCATGATTACTTACTTTGTAAAGTGGAGTCTAAGAAGTGGAACTGTTCCTGAAGTCTGGAAAATTGTAAAACTATCCCAATTTTTAAAGGGGGAAATAGCACCAACACCTCAAATTATAGACCAATAGTTTTACTTCCTGTATTGTCAAAACTATTAGAGAAACAAGTTCATAAACAATTGTATCTGTATTTGGAGCAAAAAGGGTTACTGATAAGTCAACAGCACGGATTTAGGACGGGGAGGGGAGGTCCACAGACACTGCCCTAGTAGATTTTAATAATTTGGTGGCTAGATCATTAAATATGGGAAAGAAGCCGGTAGCGGTGTTTGTGGACCTAAGTAAAGCTTTTGACTTGATTGACCATATCAAACTGTTAGCTAGAGTGGGTAAAATGGGAGTTCAGGGGATGGAATTACAATGGTTTCAATCATACTTATCAGCAAGAACGCCATGTGTTTCAAATGGGAATATCCTTTCAGATCTGATACAAATGAAAAGAGGTGTTCCTCAGGGCTCAGTATTAGGCCCGTTATTGTTTAATGTGTTAGTGAACGACTTACCATCTGTAATTTTACATAGTGATGTGAGACTTTACATGGATTATACCGTGATAGTCTCATCAGCTGATAATGAAGAACATCTTAAAGTAAAATTGCAACATGATTTGTTAGCATTAGAGAAATGGTTTAAAGATATGGGTTTGGTGTTGAATGCTAAAAAAATGCAGAGCATAATATTTGGATTGGGGAAAAACCAAAAAAGATAATAGATTTGCAACTAAAGTTGGCAAATGGTGTATCGATCATGAGCACAAGACAATACAAATATTTGGGAGTCATAACTGACTCAACATTAACTTATAGTGAACACATTATTCAACAGGTTAAAAAAGTAAACCAACATTTAGGGGCCCTAAGAAGAGTAGCAGGATGTCTTAGTACAGAAGCTAGAGGAAAACTTGTGACCCAAATGATCATTCCCATTTTGGAATACAGATGTTTTCTGTATATGTTCTCCACTCAGACAGCATTACAGAGCATTGGGCATACCTATTATAGATTAGGGAAATTTATAACGAAAAGTAAATATGGAATTCATCATTGCACTTTATTTGGAAAATTGAACTGGTTACAACCTGAATCAAAAAAATTATATATATGGTTATTGTAGTGTCAAAAATTGTTATTCCATAAAGTTGTTCACCCACTGAAACACCTGATAACAACTACACCCTCCGAATTTAAAATGGAAAACCAAGTTAATAATTACAAGGGAAAGAACCTATAACAGAATAGGTAGCCTCACATTACAAAATAGTCTAAATATTGGAATGAGATACCATATGACTTGAGATATGTGCATAATCCCATTACCTTTAAAAAGTTATTGTTTAAATACCTTAGCTCAAAATGTACATGTTTTAATTAATTTTAATTTTGTGTTAATGCTGTGTGAAAGTTTGTCTCATGAAACTGTGGATGATTTACTTAGGGAACTCAGGTCTTTGTTGTAAATGGGGGTCATTCCCTAACAAATGTTTCCTGTATAAAAATAAATTTTATGAATGAATGAATTTAGTGTATGTTTCCAAAGCCTAATGGTGGCTACCATACCAAAAATACCCTTCTCTATAACTATTCCTGGCTGTAAGCATGGTTTGAGAAAGCAGCTTCAGAAAGCTCAAATTAAACAGCTAGCCTTTAGGATCAGCTGATAGCACACATAGAGTCAGATATTCAAAAGTTAGCACTGGTGCTAACAGGGTTTGTGCCTGTTTTTGCTATCCGGGTTTCTGTCTGTTTTTTGGGGGGAGAGTGTATATTCAGAGACCTCTGTAGCATGTTCTAAACCATTAGCACCCACACACTAATGTAATGCTGTGCCCGTGCAAATGAGGGGGTCCTTTTCTGCATATGGGAGCAGCGGCATTTGAAAAGGTTTGCAATGGCGGTAAACGGCATCTAAAGTGTTGCTATTTATCACCACTGAAAAACTTGTCTTAATCAGGTGCTAAGCCCGGACCCCTACCTCACTGATGGTAGGACAGCTGTACTGCAGCCAACCACCCCTGATTTCTGGCAGATGGTTGCAGACCCTGGTGTTTAGTGGCACTTCCAACCTCTGACTACCCATATTGTATTTGGTACACCACTCCCTGGTGTCTAGTGGTACCCCCACCCTCTAATCATCTGTTACATACAGTGTACATGCATCCCTGGTGACTAGTGGCACTCCTCACCCCCACATCACCCCTTCCATATAGTGGATCACATACCCCTGGTGTCTAGTATCACCCCTCACCTTTGATCTCCCTGCCCCCACCCCTTGAGTGCCAGTTGACAAATGAACTGGTGAACTGTGGTAGTCCAGTGGACCCCCACCCACCCTGTACACACCCATCACACCACCCAGCCAACCCCACCCTTACCAGTGTGTCTGGGGATGTGCGCTGAATCCCAGCATGGCAACCAGCACAGCCCTTCTCTCATCTCCTCGTCCAGCCACTGTATGGGCTGATAGTGAGCGAGTGTACAGTAAACAGTATACTGTACCCACACTCACTGTTGACTCATACAGTGGCTAGCTGAGGAGGTAAGAGGAGGGCTTTACTGGTCATCGTATTGGAATTCAACGCACTTCCACGGAGACACTAGTAAGAGGGTATTGGATGGGTGGTGTTTTGGGTGCATACGAGGTGGGTGAGGGGCCTCTGGACTGCCACTGTTTAGTGGTTTGTTTGTTGACCGGCATTCAGGGGTAGGGGTGGGGGTATCACTGGAGACCAGGCATATTTTAGGGTACATGGGCTGGACAATTGGGAAGTGCCACTAGACACCAAGGATAGTGTGTACAACACGAGAGGGGTGATGGGGGAAGGTGTCACTAAACACACAGGATATGTGTTCAACTATATGGAATGGGTGATCGGGGGTGGGGGATGCCAGACTCCAGGGATATGTGTGCAACAGCACGGGTGTCAGGGGTTGGGGGAGTGCCAATAGACAACAGGGATATATGTATAATATATGGGATGGTTATCAAGGGGTGAGGGTGCCACTAGATACCAGGTATGTGTGTATGAATATGGTTCTATGTCACATGAGCAAAAATATAATGGTGACTTACATTCCCATGAGTACATTTAGCTGAAAACAACAAAAGGTGAGCAACACCACAGCAACTGGCAATATGATGACGGGAGATAATGGACACATATTTAATGTGAGGGGCTACTCGGCCGCACCCCCCCCATATTTAAATAATTAACTCCAGGGGGTGGACACTGGGGGACAGGGAAATACACGGGGAGGCTACAGTATGCAGGGGGATACCATGGCCGGGGGCAATAAAGCTGGAGGAACTGGAGGACAGGGAAAACACACACAAAAAAAATGTTATCACCTACTACAGCTCAAAAACAATATACCTACAGGCAGTCCCGAACCTGGGTCCATGACCTTTGCAGGCGGTGACCATATGCACCACGCCAGCTGGACAGCTCAGCAACAGCATGCTGAATTCTTCTATTTAGCCCACATAACCCTACACTCTCCAGGCATTCACCCTCACTATTCTGTCCCTCCACATTTGCTATTCACTACCCCCGCTATTCTCTCATATTCGCTATTCCTTCAGGCTCCCAAATGGAGTCGCTTAGATTTGAGCTGCTCAATTTGCTTTGCTCATATCATGGAATACCATAAATATACAAGTTGGGTGATCGGGGAGTGCCACTAGACACCAGGGATATGGATACACTGTATGGAATGGGTGATGGGGGTGCCACCAGAAACTAGGGATATATGCACACCATCTGGAATGGGTGAACAAGGAGTGCAGCCAGGGGGTGCTATTAGACAACAGGGATGATGTAGCCAATGCCCACAGGATGGGTGCTAAAGGGCCATCGCTCACCATGCAAATGAACCCATAATGGGCATGCAGATGGCCTCTTAGCATCTTGCATGCCCAATGGGCTCATTTTCATGGTGTGACTGAATGCAGCCAACATTACTCCTGGTGCTATTCGGTCCTGAGACACTATTCCCTGTGGGCCAGATACAGCCCAGGTCCATGTGGGGGTAGTGCCATTTGACTTAACGCTGCACCGACACGGGTTGATATTCAGTTAGATAGTGCCAGTGCACTATTTGACTGAATATAGTAGCCTCTGGTAGGGCATTAGTACAAGCACAGAGCAAACATTTGCCATGTGCTTGCTTGTGCACATTTCTGAATATCTGAGCCCCATTTAGGCCATATTCTTGCTTACTTACTACAGTCTGTGGTTCAAGCGCCTAGTAGTGGCCAGTACTGTACCAAAAATGTCCTCTGCTCAAGGCTGGAAATGGGATCAGCAAGTCTACACATGAGCTCTTTTTTATGTTTCCTTTGTGTGCACAAGAAACATTTTGTTTCATTTCAGAGAACAGCATTTCAGAGGTGTGTCACGGACTAGCCCAATACAGAGCAATCTACATTGGGCTCATCCCTGACAGACCAATGACCACCCAGCAGAGTATGATGGTGGTCACAGTTTCATAGGTGTAAACTGTGAACTTGAAAGAACTGAAGCACTCCAATGAGAGAGCACTTCAGTACTTTCATTAGCACAAAGCCAGCCAGCAAGCAGCTGAACACAGGACTGGTGTTTGGCATACCCGAACAACAAACAAGCAGCCCCAAAGTAGCAGCTGGAGCTGAGAGATAATCTTGGTAGTGAATACCATGATGAAAAACAGAACAACACAGTTTTATCTGTGCCATGGATCTATTTTCAACACTATTTTTCAAGGCAGGGAGAGGGTACTTACCTTGCTCTCACCAAGGTTCTGCAGTATCTCTTTGCCCGATGACGTTTTATTTTCCACACAAGGATTATCTCCTCTGTGGCTTTCAAGTGGCCAGTAGTTGCCAGGATTGTCTGATACTGGGCTGCTGTTGCCCTGGTCCTGGGACTTGTCATGTTTGCTGTTGCTACTTTGAGAGGTCTTGGCACCCCGCCTTCCCAGCCTGAATGCATCAAAGTCGAGGGTCTTGCTTTCGAAGGCACCCTCCCTGTTGCAGAAGCTGCCCAACATCCCGATTTGGCCGGGACAGTCATGGTATCTGAAGTGCTGTCCTGGTGCCCCGAAGGATTTCTGAAAATTGGGCTTTTGTCCCAGTTTGAGAAATTTCACCATCCTCGCTGTCCCAGTTAGGCTAGTCAGTGATCCTTCCGCCCACCGCACACTCCCTAGCAGCATACGATTAGACCATTCCTGCCATGCACCACCTGCCTGTGACTTTTTAAATTAACCACCAATGGCAGGCAAGAAGGGACTGGTTAAAATGTCATGGCTTGGCTCCGCTGCTATGGGTCCAATCAGATTTGAGCCAAGGGTCAGTGCTGTGTTAGTGCTGGGGATCGAGATTTCACCATCCCCGCTGTCCCGGGTAGGCTAGTCGGTGATTCATCTGCCCACCGCACACTCTCTAGCAGCATACGATTGGACCATTCCTGCCATGCACCACCTGCCTGTGGTCCTTTAAGTTAACCTCCAATGGTAGGCAACATGGGACTGGGTAAAAGGTCACGGCTTGGCTCAGCTGCTATGGGTCCAATCAGATTGGAGCCAAGGGTCAGTGCTGTGTTAGTGCTGGGATCGGATGGATGGAAATCACCAGCTGGAATTGAGCATGCTGTCGCTGTGTGCTGCGGGATAGCGAGAGATTCTCCATCATTACTCTCCGGGTCCGGCTGTCTGCTCTCCGCCCGTTTCATTTTTTTTTTAAGACAAAAAAAGTTTGTTGCCCATTTTGCGGATTGACTGTCTGATGTGATGTGCTGTGAGATGGATGGGGCAGCAGCAGCAGTGCATAGGGATGATCTTTGGTCTAAGCATCCTTCAGGCATCAGATGGATGAGATGCGCGAGCAAGCTAAGAAACAAAGGTGAGTCCAACTCCTAAACTTTAATTTTTGCAGGTCGAAAGGCAGGTCTCACATTCTTTAAGTTAAGTACCGTAAACCAAGACTCATGGGTTGAAATCAAACAGTCCACAATGACATATGCAGATTGACTGGGTGTCATTAAGGTCAAACATTCAAGTTCCTAATCTCCAAGCTGGGCATGGCTGAAAACAGTTAACTACTCTTCGCAGTTTTGCTTGATTACCGGAAGGCAACAAAACTAGAGACGTTAACGGTGTTCTCAGAGCCCTGTTTCCATGGGACTCTGGAAAGTTCATAGTTACTGTGCACTATGGGAGTCTGTTCTTCCTGGAATTCCCCCCACTGGCAACTGAGGCAGGGGATACCTCCTAGTGCCCTTGTCTTTTTTTTAAGTTAAGTTCCAGAGTCACTTGATTGTGAGCCTATTGGTATCTGCTGAAACTGTACTTATGGGGCAGAGTTTAAACAGTTTCCCGGTGTGTAACAGGCCCAAGCTGGCAAAGAGAATTGGTGTTGCCACAAGGGAGAAACACCACGTGGTTTAGCTGCCCACTTTATCAACCCCGCTTCCCACCTCTCATGCCTAGCAAAGGCCATGCCACTGAAGGGTTGCTAATTGATGCCTAAAGAGGGCTCAGTTTGAGACTGCATGTAAAAAAGAACCATTTCATAAACAGTAGAAAAACAAATATCAACCCTCTTCTTGCCCTCTGATTATATTATAGGTACGTCCCCTATGCAGCATCTCGGCAGGCTCACTTACATAGCAAGTCCCTGGGCTCAGGAGGCTAGAGCTGAATCCCCAACTTGAGTCCCAAGCAGACCTCATAACTTACAGCACAGTGCTGTGTGGCTAGATCTGGCTTGATCCAGGTATGCTTGAGTTGCTGCCGGGCTTGTGAAAGTCTTGGCTGGTTTCCACTGTGGCTGAATGATGAGCTGCGATGGAAGCAGATCGGCAAACAGCCATTAGGATGAATGAAGACACTGCTTCTCATCACTGAACTCCTGTCTCTTGGTCTGGAGCCTTTGGCTGTAGTCAGGGAAGATCCACCCCAGAGAATTTTGTGCTTTAATGGCATTTTTCTGTCTCGCCAACTGGGGCACTTTTTCTTGGTCCTGGTATTGTAGAAATTTAATCAGGAAGTGGCAAGGGTTTTCAGAGGCTTCAGGTTTCTGGCCAGGAGAGCAATGCGCTCTCTGTACTTCTAAAATAGTGACTGGTGGGAGGCCTAGGATCTCTGGGAGCCATTTCACTAAGAACTGCCAGGGGTTATGGCCCTCCACCCCCTCTGGCACCCCGACCATACGAATGCTGTTGTGGCATTCTCTATTTTCATGATCATCTGCCACCTCTTCTAGCTCTTCTGCTCTCCAGTATCCTGCTACCAATTTGTCAGAAAGGTCAGTGAGCCATTCTTTTTCTGCAATGTGGCCCTCCATTTCTTCCAGCCACTTGATGTGGCCATCAGCCTTCACTCCCAGCTCATTGATGTTTTTTTGAACATGGCTAAATTGAGCGTTGATATTTTCAAATTCTGTCCTCATCTCTGTCCACATTTCATACAGCAATAGGGACAATGACTTTAGTGCTGGGGCTGCTGAAGGCTGATCAGGTGCCACATTGGTGTGCTGGTCCATTGAGGGGTTTCCTTCAGGCTGGGGTCCACCTCAGCTGCTCTGTAGGCTGCTCTTCTTCTGTCCTTTCTTTCGTGGCTCTGAAGGGTAACTGACTTTGCTTTTTTGATAGTTTTGCACTCTGTGCCATTAGGACACTAAGATTCCAGTGGTTAAGGTTACAGTTTATGTGAAAGGATCAGGATGGCTGACATGTTTGATGGCTTGGCCTCTGAGTTTAGCTAATGTGGGACCATCTTGCTCCCTGCCGTGGCCATCCTCTGGCCCCGGGGTCAGTTTACCAGCAGCACTGCCCTGGGGTCAGTTTACCAGCAGCACTGCCCTGGGTTCAGTTTACCAGCAGCACTGTCCTGGGATCAGTTTACCAGCAGCACTGCCCTGGGATCAGTTTACCAGCAGCACTGCCCTGGGATCAGTTTACCAGCAGCACTGCCCTGGTGTCAGTTTACCAGCAACACTGCCCGGGGATCAGTTTACCAGCAGCACTGCCCTGGGATCAGTTTACCAGCAACACTGCCCTGGGTTCAGTTTACCAGCAACACTGCCCTGGGATCAGTTTACCAGCAGCACTGCCCTGGGTTCAGTTTACCAGCAACACTGCCCTGGGATCAGTTTACCAGCAGCACTGCCCTGGGATCAGTTTACCAGCAGCATTGCCCTGGATTCAGTTTTCCAGCAACACTGCCCTGGGATCAGTTTACCAGCAGCACTGTGCTGGGGTCAGTTTACTAGCAGCACTGCCCTGGGGTCAGTGCTTTGTGTCAGAACATGTCCCTACAACTGAGAAACTCGTTAGATGCCATAGCCTAGTGGACAAGGCACTGAACTGTGAGTCAGGAGATTTGGGTTTTGAGTCCCAATTGTACTTACTTCAGTAAACCTAATAAAATGTTGCTGGGCAGTGCTCCATGATGGCATGTTGTTGGAATAGTAAATCTACATTAATGGGAGTTCAGTACACGAATATATAGCCCTTGAAAGAGAGTAACATGCCGCTGGGGTGGTGTTTGAGGGAATAACAAATTAGAACAGCCATGCATCATTACACTTGGCCCTCAGCACCTGAAACTAATTGCTTTAATGTCCTTCAACACATTCTGAAAATCTGATCATCTAAATGGGGGGGGCATGATTATAGCCAAATGGAAAAGTTCACCAAATCGTCAGCACTAAGAATTTACGGTAATTGTTCAATATGACCTCCTATAACCATAAAATATCATCTCAACACAGATTTTGAAAAAGGGAAATACTGTTGTCCCACCCCCACCACACACACTTCTGTCCACTGTGCAGCAGCAACCCCCACACACACATTTTGATCTACTGTTCAGCCTTAAACCCCACACACTCACTCACTTCTGTTCACTATTCAGTATTAACCCCTCAGACACACTTCTGTCCACTGTTCAGCATTAAACCCCACATACTTTTATCTACTGTTCAGCTTTAATCCTCCCGATACATACTTCTGTCCACTGTGCAGCAGCAACCCCCCCCACACACACTTTGATCCACTGTTCAGCATTAAACCCCACACACTCACACGCTTTTATCCACTGTTCAGCCTTAACCCCGATACATACTTCTGTTCACTGTTCAGCATTAACCCCCGGTACACACTTCTGTCCACTGTGTGGCAGCAACCCCTCTCACTTCTATCCACTGTTCAGCATTAAACTCACACACTTCTGTCCACTGTTCAGCATTAACCCTTCCCAGACAAACACTCTGCCCATTGTTCAGTATTAGCCCCCCAGATACGCACTTCTGTGCACTTCAGTATTCACTCCACAGGACCCACTTCTATCCACTGTTCAGCATTAAACCTCACACACTTCTGTCCACTGTTCAGCATTAACCATCCAGATACACACATCTGTCCACTGTTTAGTATTCACCCACCGGACACACTCCTGTCCACTGTGCAGCATCAACCCCCCATACACAAACCTGTGTCCACTGTGCAGCATTACCCCCCCATACACACACTTCTGTCCACTGGCATTAACACCCCCCACACACACACTTCTGTCCACTTTGAATTCTAAGCTCCCTGCTCTGAGTTTGTTCTTTGCACACAATGAGCACCAGCATTAGTCTATGCTGGATGAGGGGGCATGGTGAGGTGTTCCTCATCATCATGACCAAGTGCGGATGACATAATTGATGACATAATCACACTGTGGATGTGCTCCCCCGATGGGAGCTTTCATAAACAAACAGGCTACGTTACTGTAGGCTCTCTCGTAAACAGCAAGTGAGGAACCATGAAACGAGGGAAACGAAAGGAGGTTAATAAAACCATTTTTTTTTAAATACACTTTGAAACTGACTTGGTAGAAGGAATAGATGAAACAGGTTTACTTATAGTACAAATGTGAAAAGCATTACAAAATGACAGGGTAGGAAGTAAGTTTTTCTTTGGGGTATAAATAGTGGAATTCATTTTCAAACTTGCTCTGTTGTAAAAACAGAATTTAGGTGAGCAATCTCATAAAGGGAAATTATAAAAGGGAGATCTTAAATTAAACTTATAAAGCAGTGGGATTTCTTGATACATATATTCAGAGAAATACTTTTTATGTTTCCTTGCACATCCGCCAGAAACATTTTGTTTCATTTCAGAGAATGGCATTTCAGAGGTGTGTCATGGACTAGCCCAGTACAAAGCAGTCTACATTGGGCTCGTCTGTGACAGACCAATGACCACGCAAGAAAAGTATGACAGTGGTCACAGTTTCATTTTTATAAACTGTATGTATTTGGAAGGACTGAAGCGCTCCAATGAGAGAATGTTTCAGTATTTTCATTTGCATAAAGTCACCTGGCAAGCAGCTGAGCGCAGGACTGATGTTTGGCATAACTGAACAATAAACAAGCAGCCCCTAAGTAGCAGCCGGAGCCCAGTGATATTCTTGGTAGTGAATACCATGATGGAAAACAGAACAGCACAGTTTTATCTGAGCCACGGATCTGTTTTCATCACTATTAAGAATTTAGAAGGGGGAGGGGCACCTACGTCCGTCAACCATATGCTTTAGCCCTCAGTGACTTAATTTCTCACAAATTAGCCAATGTTTAAAGGCTGGTTTCATCATTCCTGTTTAAATGCAGTAAGTATTTTTCTAAAGACGGAAGCGTTCTTCCTGATGCCCCCAAAAAACCTTAGAATACCATTCTTTTGTTAGGCTGTAATAAGGATTAGTCAGAAACAGTTCAAGTATGACCGCATAACTGCTATAAAATGGATGAAAAAAGGAATGGGAAAGCTGCCAGGTTATTGGGGATCGTTTGTGTTATTTTAGAAACAGATTAGAAGTGCTGCACTAATTCTTATTATTTTCCAGTTGCAAAACAGATCAGCCTGTGCTCGCCTCAATACCCCCACGCCCCCTCACAAGCCTTTTTTTGTTTCCTTGCATGTGCGCAAGAAACATTTTGTTTCAGAGAACACATTTCAGAGGTGTGTCATGGACTAGCCCAATACAGAGTAATCTACATTGGGCTCATCCCTGACGGATCAATGACCATGCAAGCAGAGTATGACAGTGGTCACAGTTTCAAGGGCTTAAAAAAGGGGCGAGTAATATTTACAAAACCTTTTCTAACATTTCTGATCCTCATCTTCTGACCTTGCCAGCTAAAGACAAATAGGAAAAAGAATTGAAAGGACAAATGGCAGAGGAAGACTGGCTTGATGCATGGAAACTAGCATACCAGAGCAGTAGGGAGACACAAGGTAAACTAATTCAGTTTAAAGTCTTATACCACTACTATCTGTCTCCAATGGAGATGTTTGAAATGGGATATGAAAATAACAAATAGGTGTATGAGGTATGGAAAAGAGGAGGGGACCTTATTGCATATGCTATGGAGCTGTCAGGACTTGACAGCTTTATGGAGAGAGGTGCATAGGATGACCACTAAATGTATTAAAAGGGAGACTGAACCATCTCCGGAAATATACTTAGCAGGTATCTTCCAAGAGAACTGTGACAGTTCAGTTGGTGCCAGACGCGGAGGTGTGAGGAGGGCTGTGCTGGTGCCAGCTCCGTTTCAGCATGGGGGGTAGTGGGGTAGTGGGAATGACCTGCTGGGGTGGTGGGGTGGCGGGCCACTTGGCCACCAATGATGGCGGTGTGCAGTTCAGTTTTGGCAAAGGGAAATTTGTGATTCGTGATTTGGAAAAGGGAGACCACTGGACCACTAATGACAGGGGTTGAATTTACAGTTGTAGCAATGGGGAAATTGTGATTCGGGGAGGGGGGGGACCACTGAACCACTAATGTATATATTGTTTCGTCAATATAAATTGTAGTGTGATGACAAACACAATGATTGTAGTGATAGCCCAACAAGCAACATTTATGGATGTAAGGTTAATCATAAAACAATTCTTAGAATAAATACAATATTTAACCCGATTATATAGTGTTACAAATGGGGATATTGGGGTTCGGGAAGGGAGGGCTACTGTGACATCAATGATTGGTGGACCTTCATATGTGTACAATGGGGACATCGGGGATTGGGGCTGGGGGTGGCCATTGGACTATCATGGTAGCAGCTAATATATACATACAGTATATATATATATATATATACACACATACATACATACATATATACACACACATCTCATAACATGTATGGGGGACTGGGGTTGGGGGGGCAATGGACCACCTTAACGAGGTCCAGCCACACTGGCAGTAGTGCATGAAGACTTGGTCAGGTCACCCAAGTAGTCATGGCCTTTAGGTGTAGCACCCACACATCCTCCAGGGATCATCTATGACCTCACGCTAAAGCATCCAAGAGGGGGAACACAGTTCTTTCGGTACATCAGGATCTGTTTGTGTTTGTCCTTTGGCCAGTGGCTCATGTTGCCCCTGGATATTCCAGCTGTTACTGTTCTCAGCAAGGCACACTGAGTCATACTCCTCGACTGCCCCTGATTATGAAGGACGTCCCTCATTTCACCCCTCAAAATAGTTCTGTCCCTCATTTGTCCCTCATGGTCAGGAATAGGTATGGTTCACATAGAGACTGTGCTGTGCATTCAAACTTTACAGCATTTATTAATATTTCATGATTTTAACTGAAGGATGTACATGATACAGGTACACATACTGCCTTCCAGAGCGTTCTGAGCTTGTAGCTCCATGTTTGTATATGTGTCCCTCATTATGTGGAACAGTGTCCCTCATTTGGGGTGTCTGTGTCCCTCATGACTATGTTGGAAGGTTGAGAGGCATGCATTGAGTGTGCTTGCTGACACCCATGACCTGCAGCCACCGAACTGTTGCTCAGTCTGACATACAGGAGGAGCTGTGTGCACCTCCCAGCCTGTGGCTCCTGATCTGTAGTTCCAGTCTGACCTACAGGTGGAGCTGTGTGCTCCATGCAATAGTGCTGGGCAAAGTAGATGGGAGTGCATGCAAAGCAGGCCATAATGAGATGCAAATATGACTTTTTTCCCACGGATTGCCTGAGTAGGTACATTTGCATAGGATCTTTGAATATAGCAAACTTTTGCTCCAGGCTAATGTGTTAGCACTGTGCAATCGGGTTAGCCCCGGGCAAACCTCTCAATAGCATAGCACAGTTCTGCAGTGTGTGGCCTGCATTGTTGTTTGCAGTTGTGCAACGCTTCATTGCTATCACACACTTTGTCCACCAACTTCAACTCTGCCTTACTCCACCTCTGTGTCCACTGAGCTGCTGTTGCATTTTTGCACTTCCCTGTCACAATATTCAGAGCTGTCTTATTTCCCAAGCTAGTTTAGCACTACACTCCCAGCCCTGTTTAACCTGCTTCCTTTGCATGCTATATTCAGCAGGTTTAGCCCCGGGGCTATTCCTTTGAAAATAGCTTGCTACTCGTTCAGGGCTAATTTAGCACACTATGCAGTGCTAATTTAACCCTGGGGCTAAGTTTTGAATATCTGGCCCTATATGTATCTAGATGATTAATACGAACACACTCACCTATGCCATTGATACCTAAGTATTTGTCAGTTACAGCTGAGTAAAGGACTAACATGGAATGCAAAAAAGGGAAATGTTAGCCAGGAGAAAAATAGGAGGGTAACAAGAAAAAACTTAGAAGGGGGTGGGGGTGGGGACACCATTTTACCAACTGCAGAGAGGTCTCATTTAGTAAATTTTTTCATCCTTTTAAGTTATCACCACTCCTGCCTCTGACTGGCTGTTATTTACCTCAGCATCTTTGGCCTGTTAGTAAGACAGGCCTGCCTACTGGTTCCAGCGTTAGTTAGCCAATGCCCTCGTGGATGCCCACCACCTGGTCTGCCAACCATAGGCCCCATGCTGTGTCAAATGTCTGCAGTTTCCTCTCATCTTGTGGAGAACCCTGAGGTAGGAAGCAGTAGTCATAACCCCACTCAGACCGAGAGGGAGTGCTGGATTGGTGCCACCGCATTAAAAGCTGTCTCTTGGCCTCCATAGCTAACATGTAGATAAGTGGCCGGAACTGTGTGCTTAAACCACACAATAGGGTGGTGTCACCTAAAATCCAGAGCAGTGGAGAGGTGGGAAGGACAACTCTGAACTTTTTTCAGCAGTGTGCCTAATCTCTTCCTAGAAGGGCCGTTCTGCAGGACAGGACCATATGATATGTCCAGTATGGCCTGGGTTGTAATTACACTGCCTACATGCATTCAGAATTTTTAAGCCCATCTTCCCCAGTCTGGGGGCACTCTATGCCACCTACCAAGGACCATCTTTTGAATGAGCTGTGTTTTGAGATCTGGAGAGCCCTGGTGCACTATTCGCTAGCATCTTTGCCAGGTGTCAGGTGCTGTCACCTTCTGTAACTCAACTTCCCATTTGAGACTCTGAATCTCCCAAATGGGAAGGTTTAACTGCTGGAGATGGGCATAGGCCAGCCTGCTTCCTTTGCTGAGGTGTCGTAACCAGTGGTGCATGAGCTCCCCCATGGGTGGTGGGTGGTATTGGTAGGTGTGACCCAGCCATGACTTCAGAGCATGATGGAGTTGCAGATGCTCCACTGGTCCCTATCAGGCAGCTGGAGTTTGTTCTTCAACTGCAGGAATTATTTCAACGTGTTGGTCTGAGAGCAGATTATGTCCACTAGGACTTTTATTCCTTGCTTTTCCCAGTGTGACCAGTGTAGAACTTTGTCTGCTATCTGCAGCTTAGGGTTGTTCCAGAGAGATTTGGAGAGCCCCAGGGTGAACACCTGCCATCTGAACAGGTGGTGTAGGTGCTGAAAAGACCTAATGGTACACCTGCTGATTGGAGGAAGCCACTGCTTTTGTGAGAGTGTCTTCCATGGTAGGGCATATAATGGCTGCAATCCCACTACGGCTTGCTCGATCTGCAACTAGAGCAACCACTATAATCCAAAATAGAGGGCCCTTTCCTTTTTCTCCCTTTGTTTCTGATCCCGGGCTTCTCTTGTGGGTCATATAGCTCAGAGTCAGTAAAGGGAAATACATGTTCTACAGCATGTCTGTGTGGCCTCCTGTGGGCACAAACTTACAGTATTGCTCTGGAGGAGGGTATGAAACCCTTCCCAGTGTCAGCCAAAGACTACTGGCAATGATAAGGTTTGGAAATCCCCACTTTTATTATGCCTGCCCAGTTGCCTATATTTAACCATACCGGGGCTGTAGGGTATTTACGGGTATCCCCATGCACGCAGGCAATATTTATCAGATCTCCCCACTGACCCAGGTTGGATCCAACTACAGATTCTTTAACTAATATCTGCCCACAGCCTGAATCCACCAGAGCTGCAACTATTTGGTTCCCCACTTGCACTGGTACTGTATATGGGTTTTTGGCCTAGGACTCGTGTGTGTGTGTGTGTGTGTGTGTGTGTGTGTGTGTGTGTGTGTGTGTGTGTGTGCGGTGCAGTAGCTGTGCATTCCAGTAAAATCACAGTCCATGTTGTCACAAAACTTACTGATATGCCCTACTTTATCACAAAAAAACACACTGTGTTTCTATCAGGTCTATGACCTGCGCCCCTCCCCCCCACACTCTTGGGTCACTGAAGAGCAGGGTCTTGGGACTGGGTGAATTACACCAGGCCCAGGGGTTATACCTTTTTGAAGTGGAGGGGTAAACAATATTTCACCACTTGACCACTTACCCCTATCAGCATGTTTGTTCCCATCCCCCCAAAGTCCTTTCTCTTCTCTTCTTTGGGGATCTTCTCCTTGGGTCACCGCCCAAGGTTTGTCATGGGTTCTGCTCTTCTTGGTGACCTCTGGTCTTTCAGCTTCCAGGTAATGTTTCGTGATTTTCACTGCAGCAGCCAGAGTGGTCTGTTCATGTCAGCTTACCTAAACATGGATTCGATCTGGTAAAATGTTCTGGCACTGCTTCACTATAATCAAATCCATTATCTCCTCTTTAGGAATCACCCATGCCTCAGCAATAAACATGTTGCTGAAGCCGATTACAGCACAGGCAACATGCCACCTGGCATTACAGTGCCAAGCATTTCATCTCCTGGGAGTTACAACGCCAAAGCACCCTCCTGGGGAACAGTCAGCTTTTTTGGGGGGCTTTGCCCCCCACATCCCTCAATGCAGGGAGATTTGCCCCCGCACTCTCCAAAACTAAATATAATCTCCTCCTGGGTGGGCATGCCCTGGAGGGGGCAGAAACTGTGTGGTTGCAAAGGGCGACATGAATGAGGGGCGATCTAAAATCAAGATCACCTCTGTCACTGTCACCCTTGTTGTGGCGCCCTAACTGTGGTGCTGAGAATCAGTTGGCAACTTTACGGGATACGCTCTTTAGTGCATACCTCTGGTTTTAACCATTGAGTAGCCAAGTCTTGTAATTTTTGTGTCAACACTCTAGGTCGCGTTCCAGCCTTGAAACCCAAGATGCGAAAGTTATGTCGGTTACTGTAGTTGGTTATTCCGACCTGGTCCAAGATAACTGACTTTACCTGAGCCTAGTCTCTGGCAGTGGTGTCGGTTAGGCTTCTGTGTGCAGCCTGAGCATCTCCCATCAGGTACGATGCAATGCGAATAGCCCAGCTTTCTTGTGGCCAGGCAGTGGTACTAGCAAGTCTCTTAAAAGTGATACGATAGGCCTCTGAGTCATCCTCAGAACCCCTTTTTGATAGCATGGGGTGGGGCCCTACAGCAACTGGGCTCCTTGTGACCTGGAGCTGGGGCACAGTTTCTTTCTGTGTTTGCAGCTCCTGCTTCATAAAGTCCCACTGCTTCTGATCTGTCTCAGCCTGCTGTTGCACTTGCTGAGCCATCCAGTCCCTTCACATCTGGGTATGTTGTGCTTGCTATTCTGCCAGCCATTTCAGTAAGTTGTCTGAGTCCAACTTACCTCTGTTTAGACAAGAGGAGTTCGATCAGACTGCTAAAGCCAACCATGTGTGACAGGGTAGTGAACTGGATGGCTTCTGTGTAACACTCTCAAAGAGAACAGTTTGGACACCAGTTTTGATTAAATGAAATCTGCTTTACTTTAATTAACAGAAAAAACCCAGCTTGTATTTAGCTTAACAAATAATTCAGTTCAGTCTGTCTCCACTATTGTCTCACTGAAACAGACACCTCCTTCTCCTTTTCACCCTTCCAACTTTATTGGTCTAAGGTGTTGCTTATTAACACCTCTGCCCCGGGGTACCACCAACACCCAGAACAAGCAAGGCAGTGAGGTCTTACAGGGCCAGCTTGAAAGCTGTATGGATTTGGTACAAATCCAGCCAGTCTCAGTCAAAACCTGTGTAACCCCTAGGTAGCGCTATCCTAAGGGCTACTACCCCTGCCTGCTGGGCTAGTAGCAGGTTGAGGGGCCTGAGATCTGAAACGGGTGCCTCCACCCGGAGGTCAGGGTTGGTAGTGGTCAAACTAACCTAGGCACAGCCCTCTGGGACACTGTAACCCCCCTCTTTCCTTACTAGTGGCTGGAACAATACACAATAATCACTTTCACAATACCCCTGACACACTACACAAGTAAACACACTGTTTGCACTTACCACCAGGGCTTTCCTCTGGCTCAACCCTGGGGGCCCCCTGTAAAACAAGGTTATACACAGCAAATAACAGCAGTACAGTACTCTTGCACAAACTGGAACCACAGTCAAGGTAAAGGCAAAAAGAGTTAGATCCGATTTATTTAAGGGTCTTGAATAAGGGAGGGGTGTAATCAGGTTAATTTGCTTAAAGGATGTATCAATCAAACAGTCATGCATGCATTTCAGAGTCCATAAACAGTCACACACTCTGAGTACCCAGATGGAGAACGGTGGGCTAGCCAGGAACGCTGCAGCTGGTTGGGGCCCTGTGATGGAAGAGAGTAACATGCACAACACACACTATTTGTAATCCAGAGCCGAAGGGCTCAGTTCGTGAAAAGAAAACAACAAGACAATCAGATGACACACTTTTAGATTAGGCTGTTGTTGCAGGGAGCTACCCTGAAGATTACTTACGATACCCAAGACTGGACACAGGCTGGACAAAAATCAAGACAGCAGGTGATTAATCTGGAATGCCAGGAGAAGCAGGGCCCACATGAATCACCGAGGCGTCGTTCTTGTTCAAGCATGGAGCAGGGGGCTGATCCCCAGGCAGATCTCTCGTCGATGGCTTTCTCAGTGCAGTGGGTAGTCTGGCTGGGCCAGTTTGGCAAGACCCAGGCCAAATGGAGACAAATTCGGATACAGTCCGTTTTGGTCTGGATACAGCTTTCAGCAAGCAGAACACAGTTCACACAGTGGGGAACCAAATCACGACCTACTAACAACTTACAGCATATTTACATGTAAAGAAATTCTATTGTTCCAGGCAAACCGCACTCCAGTCACGATCGCAAAGTCTGCACAAACCGGGGATTCAAAAGCAGCTGGAAATCCTGACAGGCCGATCGCATTCAGCAAAATCTTCGGTCTTCTTCAGGTATGAGCCTGGTAAAGAATCAGTGGCTTACTTCGTTCTCACAAACTCGGATTTAGTCCAAAATGATTCTCTTTTCTCCCTCTCAGGGCCAGCAGGCAGACATGCAAGCCACAACTCAGGTCTTTCCACAGTTCTCCCGCAGTCTGCAAAACAACGCAGACGACTGCTCGACTGTGTCGAGCTTTTGCTTCTTCAACTCCCAACTGAGATCTGATCTAACTGCCAGCAAACCTGGGACTTTCCCCAGAATCCAAAAGGTTTGGTTGGCTGATCTGTCTGTCAGTCACAACAAAGGCTCCCCCTTCAGGTGCAAAAAGGTGCCCCAAACTACAATTCCTACAGATTTTGACTCCAGACAGCTCCTGTAGTCCAGCTCCATTTTAGATTCCACCAGTACTGACTGGTCCAATTTGCAGTCCCGGGCCAAATAGTGGGGATAAACAAAACAGTCCTTGCTGCAAAGAAGGCAGGATTAGACAAACTACATTATCATTATCACTCTAATAGATTTCAGCAAACAGTTACATCTTTTAACAGAGCTCCCTCTGCGCAATTAGCGATGGCAGAAATGGAGCGATTACCAGGCAGCCTGGGCGGGACTCAAGCATGACAACACTCAGCCCCCTCCCAGATTAATCACCCCTGCAAATCTAGGCAGCCCTTAAAAAGGCAGTACACAGGCACTCCTTGGCAATAATGTTTAACTGCTAAAACGCAGGACACCAGCCTGGCAGAGAGCATTTAGGCAAGCTCGAGGAAGACTTTTCGGGAACCCCCATTTATAGGGGGGTTACACCCTTCCCTATCTGGAGAAAACTTGGCGTACACGTCAAGTCTGTACCATCATGCATCAGTTAACATAAACTTATTACTTTACTATACATATTCACTACACTTCATGATACTATATCCATTCTGACAACTCATTGTGCATATTTCACACAGGTAAATTGAACATTACTATACTGAATCAGGTAATAACTTCTTGTACCTTAAACAATGCAAGAGGGGTCCCTTCCCTATCAGCTAAGTTAGGGCTAGAGGGGGCAGGGGCACCATGGTGAAAGGGAAAGACAAGTAACCTAGAATTGGCTGTCAAGCTCAATTTGGGCAGTGAGCTTGGTGAAACAAACACCTTTGCGCACCACATTGAGAGGCAAAACCACTGGCCTCCCAGGAGAATCATAACTGAGGTATACTACTGGCTTGACCAGCCGGCCAGTCTTTCTGAGGGGGACAACTACAGCCTCTGTACTCTCAGCACTGGTCCTGGGACGCTCGCCACTTGTGAGGGGTGCCTCTGCCTGTATGGGAACATCCAAACCTGGAGCACTGTTGGCTCCTTGCTCTGCAGGCTCTGTTTCTTCAACACTCGACTCATTTTGTGAAGGCTCAGGCACAATCAAGCTTTGAGGCACTGAACGGGGGTGGTCTGCACTCCCATAGTGTTCTTCAAGTTCTGGTATGTCACCAGAAAGACTCAAACCCTCAGCCCCTTCTTCAGGTAAATCATATAGTTCCACAATACACAGAGACTCAACATCTTCAGACTTGATACTTTGCACTTCACTTTCTGGGAGCATTGGCTCCAAGGATGAAGCTGGGGGGTAAGGCAGTCCAGAAGGCCCAGCTTCATCCCCACAATTTATCAGAGGGTTACCTCAAAACAGCTGACTCAGTTCATAAGAGGGGTAATAGGCATGGTCGTATTCACTTTCATCGGAAGGGGACTGACAGTCACTATCATTCTGGGCCTGCTGCAGAGAAAACCTTAAATCTGTGACCACTGGGGTAGGCTGACTCTGTCTCTTTCTTGCAGCAGCACAAGTCACCGGTCCAGGGGGAACAACCTCTGAGGGTTCAGCCTCAATCAGCCGGTAAGTAGCAAGTGGTTATGGTGCATGGTCTTGACGGCTTTGGAGTTGTTCTCAGGGTGCACTTTGTACACTGGTAGATCATCCAAGTTTCCAACTACTACATGGGGGAGATGGTGCCACCGATCAGCAATTTTGTGTTTGCCATGCAGTCCCAAATTGCATAACAACACACGGTCTCCAGATCGAAACTCTTGAGCCTTTACTTTTTTATCATGCCTCTCTTTGTTGGCTAAATTTCTCTTGGCGGCCATTGTCTGGGCCAGTTGATAGGCATGGTTCAATTGAGCTTTCAGTTTGTGTACATATTGCAGGTAGTTTTCGGCTCAGACCCCATCTGGAGAGACCCCAAAACAGACATCAACTGGCATCCAGGCCTCTCTCCTGAACATGAGGTGGTAAGGGGAGAACCCGGTAGCATCATTTTTCATGCAATTGTATGCATGTACCAAGGTGCTAATCTGCTGGCTCCATTTACGCTTGTCTTTTGGGTGGAGGGTGCCCAGCATGTCTAGCAGGGTGCGGTTAAATCATTCTGGTTGAGGATCTCCCTGCAGGTGATAGGGGGTGGTCCTTGATTTCCGTACTCCCCACAAAGAGAGCATTTCTTTGATTAGTCGACTCTCAAAGTCTCTGCGCTGGTCAGAATTAATTCGCTGTGGGGCACCATAGTGGACGAAGACATTTTCCACTAGCACCTTGACCACGGTAGATGCATTTTGATCTTTGGTGGGAAAAGCTTGTGTTAACGTGTGAAATGATCCGTAACCACTAACACATTACCAATGTTTTGTTGATCAGGCTCTAAACTCAAGAAGTCTATGCAGACTAGTTCCATGGGGGTGCTGGTAGCAATATTAACAAGGGGGGGCAGCCCTGTGAGGCAGGGCTTTTCTTTGCAGGCAGTGACTACAATTCTTTACATGGTGTTCAACATCGGCCCCCAATTTGGGCCAGTAGAAGTGAGATCATACCAGGTCAAGGGTTCTGTCAATACTGAGGTGCCCCATGTGATTATGGAAGGACCTCAGTACCAAATCTTTAAAGGCAGAGGGCAGGACCAATTGTTGCTTGTCTACTTTGCCAGTACGATCTGCTGTCTCTCTATACAACAACTGATTGAGCAACTTCAATCTGGGGCCTTCTTTGAACAATAAAGCAGTTCGCAAGTCAGTGCAACGTGACTTAGACACATCTTTCCCCGCACGCAGGGCATCCAGTGCTGGCTGAATCATAGGATCTTGGGATTGAGCCCACTGAATGCTGTCATTGTCATACTGAGGTAGTGCATGAATATCTAGAGCAGAGAAGTGGCAATAAGCAACCGGTATGCAGGTGTCAGAAGGGCCCAAGCAATCTACTAAACAGTCCACTGTGTCCGCAGACATCTGTTCATCTCTATCAAACTTTTGGCACAATGCTCATATATCAGGTTCCGACAGCCTGACCCAATCACTCTTGGAAGTGGGCCTTCGGATAGGGGTGTCAGCACTGCATGGTTCAGGCCTGGTCTGTATTCACAGCATAGTCATAGGTTGATACGCAGAAAGCCACCGGTGCCCAGTGGCATCTAACTTAGCTGAAGTCTGTACATAGGCCAATGGGTTATTGTCACAGTCTTCACCAACATCTTTGCCCCATAGAGGTATTGATGAAACTGGTCAACGATGGCCCATTTTAGCTCAAGGAACTCCAATTTATGCACAGGGTAGTTTCATTTGGATGGGGTCAAGTTCCTACTGGTGAAAGCTATTGGTCTCAGGCCATCCTCGTGGTCTTGAGACAGCACCACTCCTAGACCCTGCAGACTAACATCCATATGCAACACATAGGGTTTTGGTGGGGTCAGCATAGGCGAGGATAGGGGCATGGGTGAGCTGGTATATGATCTCATGGAAGGCTGCTCCACAGTCGGGTGTTCAGCGGGGCCCGAAGAGTTCACCTGGGCAGAAATATACTTTTTCTGGGTTCTTTAACGGCCCCTTTTTTTGTATTTACAATTGGTAGGAGGGTAACCCTGGGTAAGGTTCAAGAGTGGGTAATCACCTTGGAATAGTTCTTTATGAACCTGTGGTAGTAGCCACAGAATCCCAGGAAACGCTAGTTCTTTTAGATTATTGACCGGGCCAAGTAGTCAGTGCTTCAACTTTACTAGATCAGTCTCTATCCCCTCTGTAGATACTATGTGCCCCACATACTTCACAGAGGTTTGGAAAACTGGCACTTGTCACTGGACAGCTTGAGGCCGAAATCTTCCAGTCGGTCTAGGACTTTAAACAGTCGGTTCTCATGCTCCCCTAAGGTGCTCCCAAACACAATGACATCATCCAAGTACACCAGGCATGCCAGCAAATTCATATCTCCTACTGCACATTCCATCAGTCACTGAAAGGTGGCCAGGGCACCTGATATCCCCTGTGGCATTCTAGAATTCTGAGGAGAAGTTCACAATGCCATGGATAAGGGATACCAAACCGGAGCTGTATTCATTGATCTTACAAAAGCATTTGATACTGTTCACCATGGCTTACTTATCTCACTATTACACAGTATTGGGCTCTCTGAAGGACCAGATGCCTGGGTTAAAAGTTATCTGGCACAATGCACACAATCAGTAAAAATCTCTGATGTTCTCTCAGACTCTAAACCAGTCCTCTCAGGTGTCCCTCAGGGATCAATTCTAGGCCCTCTCCTTTTTAGCCTGTTCCTAAACTCTCTCCCTGATTCCTGCCCTGAAAAAATAATCCTATATGCTGATAACGCAGTAATTCTCTCCTCTCACAAGGACCCCAAACCATTATGCCAGAGCCTGCAACTTGCTTTCTCTAATGTGGAAAAGTGGCTCCTAGATCACAAGCTGGTCCTAAATCACAAAAAACCAAAAACCATGCTTTTCTCCAGTCCTCAAAACAGAAAAAGACATATTCACTCACAATAAAACACACCCTGGAAATACACTTGAGCAAGTGACTACATTTAAATACCTTGAATCACTTTTGATCAAGGTCTTACCTTATGAATCACATTGATAACACAGCGATAAAACAGTGAACTAATGCATTGAATCTTGTTCGGAACCGACAATTCCTTAACCAAGCTGCTCTGAGGATTGCTATACAAAGCTCTGTCATCTCAATCATAGACTATGGCCTAATTATCTATGGCTCTGCCACTACCACCACACTAAGGCACATCTCAACTGCCCTAAACAAGGCCTGTCGACTTCTCACTGGAGAGCAGAGACGGACTCATACATGTGAGCTTTACATGGAAACCGGCTGGTTACAACTCTCAAATCGCTTGAAGTATCTCACATGCTTGATGGCAAAAAAATCAATCTTGGGCCTCACTCCCCCGTGTATCCAAGACCTACTCTGTCCAAATTATCAGCATCCGTCCTACCAGAAGATCTGAACACCAACCTTTTCAGGTCCCCAGATGCCAGACCGCTCAGGGCCAAAGATCTTTTGCCTACCGTGCCCCTACCTGGTACAATGCCCTGAGCTTGCCCACTCTATCCTCCACTTCACTGGGAGACTTCAAATCTATGCTTTACGCTCACCTCTCAGCCTCTAGCTCCTGTGACTGCTTTGACTAAAGATTATTTCCCTCTGACTACTCTGACAGTTGTCTTTCCCACTCCATGGCCCCTCACCTGACAACGACACTCTGAGTACCTCTAACTACTCTTAGTCTGCTACTAAATTTTTCCACTTTATCTCCTCCTACTTTTCCCTCCTGATCCTTCCTTAAATGCCCTTGAGTTTCTTTTTTCTTTTTTTTTTTTGGAAGTAAATGCATTTTACTGAATTATTGCAGCCTTTGTAAATTGCTGACCATTTGATGTAACCTGTCTTGTTTGTATGTACTTTTTGTTTGACGTGGAACCTTTGTAAAAGAGCCATTGGCTCAAAGCTAATAATTCCTAGAACAATAAACTATACTAAACTAAACTAAAGAAATTCATAGAACCCCAAAGGACAGATGAAGGCTGTTTTCCCACGGTCCTCCGGGGCCATTGGAATCTGGTAATATCCACTGTGAAGATCCAACACTGAGAACCATTTGCTCCCATTCAAGCAGTCCAGGGCATCCTGTATACGAGGCATAGTGTACTGGTCTGGGATGGTCTGCCGATTCAGGGTTCAATAATCATCACACATCCTCACAGACCCATTGTTCTTATGCACAGCCACAATGGGAGAGGCGTATAGGTTCCTGGATTCTTATATCATGCCAGCAGTGAGCATTTCTTGCAGGTGTCTTCTCACATCATCTATGTCTACTGGGGCTAGGGGTCGGGACCTCTATCGAAATGGCCGTTCATTGTGCAGGAGTATGTGATGCTTTGCACCCTGGACACATCACATGTCCCATTCCTTCAATGAAAACACTTGGTCTCTCTGGGCAAGTCGATTGCTAATTCTAGTCTTCCATTCAGTGGGCAACGGGGAGTCACCAAAGTCAAACAAGTCCGGCGTCACTCTCTCCTTCTTACTAGGGTGCTTGTTGTTCGGTAATACAGCAGTGTCTATGCAGTGTACCATAGCTAAGGTGCACCCTCTGTTCACCCGGATCTCCCGATCTGACACATTGTGAATCTGGACCATCCCACGTCGTGCATAGGCATGGGCTCAAGCAGGCAAGATGCTAGGCTTTACCAATAATCCTTCTGGCAATTTTCCATCGCCTGGCACATCCAACATCAGTATTTTGTTCTTGGCATCTTTCCGGAGGCAGACCTCCCCTTGAATGGTACACTGGGCGTTAGGGGCCAGTACCATAGAATCGGGATCCTTCTTCCACACGATCCCCACCTGTTCATCCTGGTCTACTTCCTCGGGTTTCTGTTGCAAATTGTAAGCTCTCTAGATCAGAGCCAGAATTCTCAGGGCCCTCCCAGTCCATCGCCCTTGTTTCTCATGACAGAGTTGTACCAGTCTCCCAGACATATGGGCATTGGTCCCAATTAACAGAGGAACCCCATCATACAGTCCAGTAGGGGGACACACTAAGGCCAGTGTCTCTACTTGTTCATCCACTCCAGCCACTGAGGTAGGGAAAGACAGCCAGATTCGAATATACCCTGAGTACGGATAAGACTTCTCGCTCAACCTCCAGACATGCAAGCCTTCCAATGGGTGCAGGGGCACATCAGGAAGGTACTTTTGATACCAGTGTTGGAACACTATAGTCACTTGAGACCCACTGTTGAGCACGGTCCAGGCGGACACACCGTTCACTTTCACTGCCATTTCCATTAAAGGGCCCACTATTTTGGACCAGTCTGGAGAGGCAGTAGCAGAGGCCTGGACAGTCGATTTAGCCACAAAGAAGTTTGTGTTAGGGTTTCTGGAATCCTCACTGCGGTCATTTCGGGCACCCCTTGGCCATTGATTTGCTTTTTGGAGCTCCCCTTGGAGTCTGTTTACTACTCTTTCTAAGTCCTTCTAAGACCAGCATTCTCTTTTCATATGGCCATCCTTTCCACAGTTGTGACAAATGACAGACTCCTGAGTCACCCTGGGAGAGAACATCATATGAGGAACTGAAGAAGTAGTAAGAGATTGGGGTCTAATATCTGCTTGCAGTGGTGAGAGTGGTGCAACGTGTCTTAACAGTTCCTTCAGATTGGCAGTCAATCTGGTGATCTCAGCCTTGAAGCCACCCTCAGTAGCAGATGCCGGGGGTGCACCCCAACCCCCATGGCAGTCACGTCCTGAGAGGGACCAGAATCTTGTTCCATGGGGGAAACCCTTGCACAGGCACCCATCCTCAACTCTCGGACTTCCTTTAGTAGCTCATTTTTCCAATGCTGGGCCAAGGGTGGGCAGCCCTTTGCATTCTCAGAGTACTCGTTAAGTGCCAACTTTTGTCCCTGAGCTTCACTTGGCTGATCACTCTTGGCCACTTGTGCAGCAGCAGCAGATATGAGTGCAATTCCCCCATGGGGTCGCCTTTGCTCAACCCCCCCTGAATTTCTTTCATTAGCCCATCATAGGAGGAGGGCGATTCCAGTCGGGTGACAAGGCACAACTGAAGCAGTAACAGTTCTGAAAATGGGGCAGACTTAAGGAGCTGGTCCAGCCTAGTTTGATCTAATTCATTTTACGGCAAACTACCCTTTCTGAGACACTCTTGCAGCAGCTTTTCAAGCCGAGGTACATCAACAGACAATGGCTCCCCGGGGTACTGCTGAGTGTTTCTTACTCTCCACCACAGATCCTCATCTGAATTTGGGCTCCCATACACATTTTCAAGATAGTCCTGTGCAGTTGCTTTGGGGTTATTGGCCCACTTGGCATGGATGGTAGCCAGGGCAGGACCTTGGAGGGTCTCACTCAACCTTTTTCGTTTCTCTGCTTCTGAGCATTGCCATTGAGGTACTAGAGGGGCACCATAGTCTATCCAGGTCTCCCAGTCATCCTCCCCCTGGGGGTGGGGAGGGTGTCCGAGAAGATTCTCAGACTTCTGTAGGAGTTGTGACTAATGGCAGGTGCAGATATAGGGGCCAGCATGGGCACGGGCACAGAAAGCAGGGTAGTAACATGTGCTGGAGTGGGAGGGGGTGTTGGGGAAGGAACACCCCCTGGTGGCAGGAATAGTTTCTTACAATCCTCTACGGTTTTCCCTTCCTCCAGCAACAACTTAGCAAATTTCTCCTCAAAAGTCTCAGATACTGGTGGGAGTTCATCCTCCCCGGGGTCTTTACTGTCTTTTGTTATCTCTCCCCAGGCAGTTGGAACCCCATCTGGGGCAATAGTCTGTGGCACTTTAGAGCTGTCCACGAGGTCACTACACTCTACTAAGGCTATGAAAGTTTGGGCAATCAAATCAGCCTGTCGACCCACCACTACGGGTTTTTTTAAAAACTGAACTTTGGAGAGCGCTCCCTCTATGTTAAGAGTTCTGAAAGAACTCTTAAAACTGAAGGTGGACAAAGCAATGGGGCCTGATGGGATTCATCCCAGAAGTCTAAAAGAACTAAGGGTAGAACTAGTGACACCATTGACTACCCTCTTTAACAAATCATGGAGGATGGGGTGGTACCCGAGGACTGGAGAAGGCAGATGTGATTCCCCTTCACAAAAGTGGGAGCAAGGCAGAAGCAGGAAACTACAGACCTGTTAGTTTAACCTCAGTGAAAGGGAAAATGATGGAATCACTTGAAGGGAAGAATTGTCGAGTATCTAGAGGCCAGAGGGGCACAGGACCCAAGGCAGCATGGATTCACAGCGGAAGGTCATGCCAGACAAATCTGATAGAGTTCCTGACTGGGTGACCAAAGTAGTAGATCAGGGAGGGGCTGTGACATGGCCTACCTAGACTTTAGCAGGGCATTTGACACAGTCCCACACAAAAGATTAATATACAAGTTAGCCAGCCTGGGAGTGGGTCCCAAGATGACAGCCTGGAAAGAATTGGCTGGAGAATAGGACACAGAGAGTAATAGTAAATGGAGTCCACTCTGAAGAAAGGGGTTACTAGTGGGTACCGAGGGTTCAGTATTAGGATCGGTCCTTCAATGTCTTTATGTTACATTGCAGAGGGACTGAAGGAAAAGATGTCTCTTGCAGATGACACAAAGATCTGCAACAGAGTTGATGCCAAGGTCGGGTGGACAGGATGAGAAGGGACTTGGCAAGGTTAGAGGAATGGTCAAATGTATGGCAGCTTAGATTCAATGCTAAGAAGTGCAAGGTAATGCACCTGGGAAACAAAAACCCAGGGGAAGAGTACACAATGGGGGTGAGATACTAACAACAACAAAAATGGAAAGGGACCTGGGGTAGTCATATCAGATGACCTAAAGGTGGGCAAGCAATGTGAGAGGGCAGCAAGGAGGGCTGGGGGATACTGGGATGCATAGGGAGAGGCATCACCAGTAGAAAACAGGAAGTTATTATCCCTCTGTACTGACAGCTGGTGAGACCCCATCTGGAGTATCATGCGGCAGTTCTGGAGACCCAATCTCCGAAAGACATAGACAGGATGGAAGCTGTCCAGAGGAGGGCACTAAAATGGTGCAGGGTCTGCACCGGAAGACATATGAAGAGAAACTAAGGAGCTTAATATGTATAGCCTCGAGGAAAGGGGGGACATGACAGAAACTTTCAAGTACCTCAAGGGAATCAACAAAGTCCAAGAGGGTAGCATCTTTCAAAAAAAGAGGTGTGCAAGAACAAGGGGGCACAATTTGAAGATAGAGGGGGGCAGCTCAGAGGTAATTTAAGGAAGTATTTTTTCACAGAGAGGGTTGTGGATGCATGGAACGGCCTTCCGGAGGAGGTTGTGGAGTCAAAAACTGTGGTGGAATTCAAGCATGCATGGGACAGTCATAAGGCAATTCTAGGGGTTGGGGGTAGGAAGACGTAGGCTGCTGATTAACTAGGATCTGCAGCTTATCCATTAGGTAGGGAAATGGGCAGACTGGGTGGGCCAAGCGGTCCTTATCTGCCATCAAATTCTATGTTTCTATGTTAACAATTCATCATTTTGGCCACTAGAAGGCACAAAATCCCAGTAGTGAGCCTCCAAGATGCAACCCCTAGGTGGCGCTATCCCAAGGGCTACTACCCCTGCCTGCTGGGCTAGTAGCAGGTTAAGGGGCCTAAGATCTGAAACGGGTGCCTCCACTTGGAGGTCAGGGTTGGTAGTGGTCAAACTAACCTGGGCACAGCCCTCAGGGACACTGTAACCCCCCTCTTTCCTTACTAGTGGCCGGAACAATACACAATAATCACTTTCACAATACCCCTGGCACACCACACAAGTAAACACACTGTTTGCACTTACCACCAGGGCTTTCCTCTGGCTCGACCCTAGGGATCCCCCGTAAAACAAGGTTATACACAGCAAATAACAGCAGTACAGTACTCTTGCACAAACTGGAACCACAGTCAAAGTAGAGGCAAAAAGAGTTAGATCTGATTTATTTAAGGGACTTGAACAAGGGAGGGGTGTAATCAGGTTCATTTGCTTAAATGCTGTATCAATCAAACAGTTATGCATGCACTTCAGGGTCCATAAACAGTCACACACTCTGAGTACCCAGATGGGAACGTTGCAGCTGGTTGGGGCCCTGTGATGGAAGAAAGCAACATGTACAACACACACTATTTGTAGTCCGGAACCGGAGGGCTTACTTTGTGAAAAGAAAACAACAAGACAATCAGATGACACATTTTTAGATTAGGCTGTTGTTGCAGGGAGCTACCCTGAAGATTACTCACAATACCCAAGACTGGACACAGGCTGGATGAAAATCGAGACAGCAGGTGGTTAATCTGGAGTGCCAGAAGAAGCAGGGCCCACACAAATCACCGAGGCATCGTTCCTGTTTAAGCATGGAGCAGGGGGATGATCCCCAGGCAGATCTCTCGTCGATGGCTTTATCTGTGCAGTGGGTAGTCTGGCTGTGCCAGTGTGGCAAGGCCCAGGCCAAATGGAGACAAATTCTGATACAGTCCATTTTGGGCTGGATACAGCTTTCAGCAAGCAGAACACAGTTCACACAGTGTGGAACCAAATCATGACCCACTAACAACTTACAGCACATTTACATGTAAGGAAATTCTACTGTACCAGGCAAACCGCACCCCGGTCATGATCGCAAAGTCTCTGCACAAACCGGGGATTCAAAAGCAGCTGGAAATCCTGACAGGCCGATTGCATTCAGCAAAATCTTCGGTCTTCTTCAGGTATGAGCCTGGTAAAGAATCAGTGGCTTACTTTGTTCTCACAAACTCGGATTTAGTCCAAAATAATTCTCTTTTTTCCCTCTCAGGGCCAGCAGGCAGACATGCAGGACACAACGCAGGCCTTTCCACAGTTCTCGCGCACGAAACTATGCAGACGGCTGCTCGACTGTGTTGAGCTGTTGCTTCTTCAACTCCCAAATGAAATCTGATCTAACTGCCAGCAAACCTGGGACTTTCCCTAGAATCCAAAATGTTTGGTTGGCTGATCTGTCTGTCAGTCACAACAAAGGTCCCCCTTTCTGGTGCAAAAAGGTGCCAAAAGCCCAAAACTACAATTCCTACAGATTTTGACTCCAGACAGCTCCTGTAGTCCGGCTCTATTTTCGGTCCCACCAGTACTTATTGGTCCAATTCGCAGTCCCGGGCCTAATGGTGGGGATAAATAAACAGTCCTTGCTGCAAAGAAGGCAGGATTAGACAGACTACATTATCATTATCACTCTAATAGGTTTTCAGCAAACAGTTACATCTTCTAACAGAGCTCTCTCTGTGCAATTAGCAATGGCAGAAACGAAGTGATTATCAGGCAGCCCAGGCGGGACTCGAGCATGACAACACTCATCCCCCTCCCAGATTAATCACCCCTGCAAATCTAGGCAGCCCTTAAAGAGGCAGTACATGGCCCGTCGGCGCAGCGTTGATTTCCGCTATGACGCGGCGACCCGGTTCGGGAATGGACCCGAGTTGTCGGAGGGCTTGGCTGGGAGAAGGGATCGAGCGCCCGGCGGACTGCTCTCCTTCTCTGGGGAGGGGTTGGGGCAGCTACCGGGCGATGGGACTTCAGCGAGGCTGGAACACCCACGCTGCCGCCGCTTATGTCGGGGGAGAGGGCGGGCAGACGCCGCTATTGCACGCCTCCGCCTCCTCGGGTGGGACACAGGTGTAAAATTCCACGCCTAGCTGCCTAGATGACGCCTGCCCGGGACGCCCTGATTGGTCACTGGTTGCCCCCACCAGTTATAAGGCCCGCGGTCCGTGGGAGGGGTCCGAGCCGCAGCCCCGCCTCTGGGGGTAAGCCAGGGATGACCGAGGAGTCGGCGATATCGCGTGACTGGGGCTCCTGGGGTCCGTGACCAGAGGCAGATTGGCAGACGAGGCGGAGGCAAAAAAAAAGAGGTAGCACAGGCTCTCCCTGGCAATAACGTTTAACTGCTAAAACGCAGGACACCAGCCTGGTAGTGACCATTTAGGCAAGCTTGAGGAAGACTTTTAGGGAACCCCCATTTATAGGGGGTTACACCTGCATTGCCTGTGTTGCAGGGTTGTGAAGCGGTTTACAGGTAAAAGGAGCATGACGAACACACACATTCTGTCATGGGGCATTTTGCTACTTCCCATTAAACAAGGAGGGTTGGCCTTGCTGGATTTGAAGTATTACTGTTGGGCTGCTCAGTTGGCCTGCCTGATGGATGGAGCTGGGGGACAGCCTCAGAGCTGGACGGAAATGCAAGGGGAGCACTGGAGTAGCGGGCTGCTTCCAGAATAACTTTCACCAGCACTAACAGCAATGCAAGTCCCTTCCTACAAAAATTCTTTTACATGACAACTGGCCAGATTATGGCTAGGTACTCATACGTTTATAAGCCTATCAAAGGGAATGCCACCACATGTAGCCCTAAAGGTAGCATTCAAGGGGATGCAGGACTGCAGTGTCTTCCTACACCAGGCAATCCTGAGGTGGACAAAATGTGGGTTACCGAGGGTTGGAAATCCATACTCTGGGAGCACACTTAAATCCTTTACTGACTACAGATAAAAATATTTTTTATTTATTTATTGAACGTATCGGAATTACAAACCTTTGCAAACTGTGCCCCAACCTAATATAATGTGCAACTGGGTGACTTCTTTGCATATTAGAATCAGACAATTATCTCCTAAAAGTATCTCTGACACATTGCCCCATACAGGAGGTTCTTATCAAGCTTCAACCATGCACCAGGTCACTGACAGCCTTCTACAAACTGTTCCAGGGAGCTGACTGTCCTCCTTAGATCAAGGCGCAGGCCGACGGGAGTGAGGATCTTGACACAGAGCTAGAATTCTCCACTTGGCAGGTGGCTATACAGCATTTGTATATGTGTTCATGCTCAAATAAGTTACATAGAACACAGCTTAATATTACAGCACACACCTCACTCCTGCAAAGCTACACTGATACAGACCCTCCAATGATTCTATATGTCCTAAATGCCATATTGAAGAGGGTGAATAACTTACTGCACATCTGACCTGTAACAAGGTGTCACTTTTCTGGGCCAAAATGCACCAAATCATGGCAAAAGTGTTGCACAAGAGTCTGCCCAATCCTTGCCCCCCCCCCCCCAGTTTATGTTGGGCACTGACAGGAACTGTTACCAGGGCAAGAGTGGGCTCAGATTACAGGAATGTGCCCTGGTGAATGCCAGAACAGCTATCGAACAGCACTGGATAAGGACTTCACCTCCTTACATAGCTCACTGGTTGAACAATTTACAGATGTGCATGAAACTGGAACGGATCCAACAGAATGCTGAAGGGCAAGAACATGTCTTTGTAAAGACCTGGCAGTCTATGCTGGACACCATTGAAAACAATGTAATGGCACTGTGACTGTCAATCAGAGTCTATGTGAAATTCAGCATCTTACTGAAACTAATCTTACTTAAGTGCACTTTGGTGATACAAGCCTAAAAATATTACGTGGCAGATTAATTATTAAAAGGTAATCCATGCTCACATACTACTGATAAAGGACTTCACATTACAAATATTTATAAAACAGCCTATGAAAATCCCAGGCTTGACTGTAGTTTTTGCTGTACACAATAGCACCCAATATTTTGTGCACGATTTTAACATTACATGGACATCACCAATCCAAATAATGTAATTATATTTATTTATTTTTCTAGATAACTACATTATAGTAAGCATTATTGTAATTAAAATAATGGGGGTTCAGGGGACAAAGTCCCTGATTATGTGTAGTTCATGCAGAGAAAGTTTATCTGCCATGTCCAAAATCACACACAATATGTCAGGTACCATGTGTTTCAGCAGAAACTGCAGATGTGTCAAATCCTGTACCTTCATTGCTCAAAACATGTTATGTGACCGTTCATTAGTTTGTGACATTCACATATCTCACCTGAACTGTACTACATATTTGTTTTAAAAAAATCATTTTAAACAGAGAGAACACTCTTCAGGGTGTGTGGCTATAACAGAAAAATGCACTTCTTGTGTGTATTATTCCCTTATAGCCACACACCCTGTCATGTGTTATCCCTTATTATTTGTGGAATGCAAACAGTACAGAAATTTGGTTTTGACACCATAGCTGGTTCAGATGCAGATATTATCAAACCTATCTCTAGATTCCTGGAACATCCTCCATCAGCACAGGGACACAACCACTGCTTGGTAGCGGCCCTACAAATAAATAGCATCACTACACTGTATATCATCGAACAACTCGATCATTTGTAGCGGTTCTGGTTTGGTGTATCTTAATACTTCTCGACATGACATAGGCCCATTTTGAACAGAGTAACTAGCACACATCTGCTTGCACTCCTTAGCCCTCGCCTAGCTTATTTAGAGTCCATGATCACCTGCACATTAATGGCAGATGCTACAGTTCTAGTTTTCAGTCGTAAAGTGGATACACTTTTCTGTAGTCTGCCATAACCTATAGGCATTTATTAAGGCATGTACTCAAGACAGCTTAGGTTTAAGCAATAGATTATTAAAAGTTTATTGGCTGATGCACCAGAGTCCACAGTAATGGTAATCATATAATCCGGAAAACAGAGCTGAGCATATGGGCCCTTTGAATGATGCAGCAGAAGCTGTAAACATACACTTATCGCTATTGGAAGTGGAATCTTGTATACATTTTACATGCTGTGCTTTCTGGCAGGCTTTGGATTTTGTTTCAGCAGGAAAGGTATTGTTCTGATGCTGGAAGGCACAGCATATAGTTGCAAAATGATTCACTGTGCCACAGCTGTGACAGTTTTTACATTTTACTGCACAGGGCTTTTTTATGTAGGCAATTACCTCCGCAGTGGTACCATTTGGACTTCAAGGTTTTTATATGCCACTGTATGAACCTGGCTGTTTGAGTTAGCTCAATTTCATCTGCCTGCAATTTGAACTTTCAAGTGTTCTGTAGGTAAGCAGTAACTTGTGTAGTGTCATGGTCTCTCACAGAGCCTTACAGCACAGTGAACCAGATGTACAGGGAAGAAAAGTAGCAAGGTCCTGTGGTTGCAGACATTAACTGTGAAAAAGAAGGTCATATGTTTGAATCCCACCACATTCACTTGTGCTTTAATTTTCTCAGCTGTAAAATTTGGTATCATGTAATCTCATGTATTTTGTTGTACTCTCTGTCATGGTGTTTACCTGGTGCTAACCCACCTCCCTACTGCCAATTGATATCCTGCTTGCTGTATACCTTACCTTACTATGTAATGACAGTTGTACCATGTTGCTGTTCCACCCACTTGTTCGTGGGCCTGAATGTGCCCTGACCTTGTATTGTTGTTTCCTATGTACTCTGTAACCGCCCGGGTCGCACCTGGAAATAGGCACTTGCTGTCTAGTGTGCTAACCTGGTTAACAAAAGCAAATAAATAAATAAATAACCAGGACCCATGGCCTCCCTGATAAAGAAAGGCGGCATCTTAGTTGGGCTACTTTGGGTAAATACATTGCAAAAATAAAAACAAATAATTTGTGTTTTTAGTTCACCATCAATGTTCATGAAATAAAGTGTAGCCAGTTCCTGTAAATGAGTGGAATAAGAACTGGAGGACTCATGAGGAAGTCTTGTGGTAGATCTGAATTTGTTGCCTTCTCGTTAGTATTTTACTTTGAGCTAAAGCATTTAGTTAATGTCTTAATACATTGATCCCAGTCCTAGGTACAAGTTGCTAGTAGCGTTTCTTTTACAGATATCAGAAACATTATAGTGATACTGTAATATGCAGCAATGTAAAAATGAAGCTCTATGTCTGGCTTTGTCAGTAATGCCCATCAATACAATTCTGTTCTAAAGGTGATCCATCTCTTTGTTTTCCAGCTGTCTCTTAAATCCTTCTGCAGGATTTTTCCCATGCCTTTCTCTTCACATAAACTGATAAATGCAAGGCTGCTCAGTGTCTCAATGGCAGCGTACTGCTCTGTCCCGGGGTAGAGACCCAGTTACTGGGGTGACTTTGGGTCTCGAAGTTACTGGGCTGGTGGACGCACGTTGCAAAGATGATGTGGTCTTCCTCTTTGGCAGGCCAGAATGTGTTGCTCTGAATCAACCCCTCTAGATGAGCAATTAGTGGGACTTGGGGACCTGGAAGAGAATGCTAACTGCTCCCATCATTCTTGAGATCCGGTGCCATAACTAACAAACTCTAAGTGCTGCAGTGGGAGGAGGGGCAGTGGGCTGGGATGGGGGGATGGAGTAGCTGGACTGAGAAGAAAAAAAAACATTTATTGCAGTAATATGAAATCAAGCTGACCTGTCGGCACAGTGGCAGCATTAACGCTTGTGACGGCGGCAACCTGGCTTCGGGAATGAGCCTGCGTTGTTGGCAGGCTGGCTGGGGGAGGCTAGTAGAGCATCTCAGCTGAGGCTCACCTCCACAGGGGAGGGAAGGCTCCTGAACTCTGCTGCAGTATTATCATCTGGCTGACCACATGGGGCAGTGCAAGCTGGAACCAGTAGCAGAGGGAGAGGGCCATTGTCACTTAGATGCACATACCACGCCCTGCATGCACACATGTGTCAGTCAGGCCCTACATGACACCTGCAACTGGCACAGGAAAAAATGAGGACCCCCCCCAATCGATGATTTGCTATGCTGTCTGCCACCTGCTATAGGTCCCGCATCGCCGACCAGGGTCTCGCTCCAGAATGGACACTTGAAATCTGTCAAAAGACCTGAGCTGACTTTTGGCAGTCCTTACCCTGGGGGAGCATCTAGAGGGTGATCATGAAACCGAGGTAAATCCTGGAGATGGTGGGTGACAGGGCTTGGCAGAGTGGCAGGTCTGATGTGAACTGGTCAGTGTACAGGGGGCAGAAAGCACAGTAAGTAAAAGAAAGTAATATGATGTCATTTAAGATAAACAGTACCAGGCACAATGCCAGACTAACCCAAGGCCAATTCATAGGTAGAATGCCTAACAACAGAAACTGAAACTTGAAGCAGCAGTGCAACGAAACGCGCCACAAACTTTGACCCTACCTTTTTTCACTATAAAAGATTCCAGACATCTTCCAGTTTATCTAGTGGTAAAAATGTTCTAGCACTGCCAAAATTTGAGTATTTTGTAAATGTTTTATTTTAGTTTTTTTTTCTCAAGAAAAAAAGATGGCAGTCACATTTGGCTTAGAAACACCATTGTGGACACAGTAAGGATTAAGATCGAAAATAAAAAAACTCAAGGTGCACAGCATAGGAGGTACCAAGAAAAGGAGATTTGACAGGTATGCTAATACTTTAAAATAATAATAATAATAATACAACAGGTTGGCAGTATAAACTAGAGGTTAGAGTAACGAGCTGTGAATGAGCTTGGTACATCCAGCAGACCTGGGTTTGACTCCCACAACCTTGCTTGCATACTGTGTGACTCTGAGCAAGCCAATTAACCAATTAAGCAGCCCAAAGCTCCCGGGACACCACAGAAAACAGGCACTTGTGCCTAGTGGGCCTTACCCTGTTGACAAATAATACATAAATAAATAAATAGTTTTATAAATTGTACCTGTAACTAGCTTTTGAAAAACATTTTTCATTGTACTGCTGCTTTAAAGTTTTAAGATTAACTCTTTATCAGACAGAAAAATGGAGGAGTGAGGAAAGAGTAAATCCTAATAGACATAAAGGAGTCCCCTTCTAGCCTTAATGAATTGTTTAGTTTTAGTAATCAGGCATGTACACTAGGCAAAAAAATGCCTATTTTCCAGGAATGACCTGGCATAAGCCGAGCAACCAATAGGTAGGCAAGGTAATATAATAACAAATACACTGACAGAATCTATACCAGTCTAACCCATTACAACTATTAGGACTTATACTGTACGTGTACTTTACTCAGTCCTCTGTTTTCTCCCTGATGAAGTGCAAGTCTAAAACTGACTGAGTAACTACTAGAGTGTTTCCTCTGTAGTTGTGTTTACTCTAGTATCGAACTACCTACTAGGGCTATGAGAGTAATGAACAGTATTTTCCAAATACCACAAATACAGTCAGGCACTATCCATTATTCTGATCTGAATAATGAATAGTAACATTATTCATCCCCTATTCAGGAACTACTGTCTTAAAGAAAAGGAAAGAACGGATCCCACCCTCCTCCCTAGCTCAGATCCTTTAAAATATACCAGCCCCCAGCCCCTGCCCTTTAGTCAGAACCCCATCCCACCCTCCTCCCCCAGAACCCACATTTTGATAATAATTACATGTTTTTTAATTAAAATTCCAACAGTGGGCACCTGGCACAATCCGTTGCCTCCACAACCAGTGGCAGACTTTCAGCCTTTGTAGCACACTACACCAAACTAGATTGTCCCCCACCCTGACAGCAGCAACCCCTTTGTATCTACCTGCCCAGTTCTGAAGGGCAAGACTATTGAAGAAAGCGACCGACACATCATCCTCTTCAAGGCCAGCCACCTTCTTCTGAATGAAAGTGCTCTTGCGCTAGCTTACCTAGATAAAACAGCTGATTACATGATCAGCTGGTTTTACTGTGCCAGCGAGCACAAGCACTTATTCAGAAGAAGACAGCTGGCTGTGAAGAAGGGCAGACTGTGTCAGTCACCTTCTTCCTTACCTTAGTCTTGCCCTTTTTAATTGGGTGGGGGCAGGGAGCACGGGGGGGGGGGTGCCGCTGCCAGAGTGGAGGGACAATCTGATTTTTTGTAGTGCGCTGTAAAGCACTAAAAGTTGGTGGAGTATTAATTGCAAAAAATATATTTATTATCAAAATGTGGGTGCTGGGGAGAGGGTGGAATGAGGTTCTGAGGATGGGAGGATGAGGGCTGGTGTATTTTAAAGGATCTGGGCTAGTGAGTAGGTTGGGGGCTGTTTATTTTCCCTTTTTTTAATATAACCTGAATTACAATATAAATAGTGAATATCTGAATATCTGGGGACCCTGAATAGAGTATTTGGCTGAATATTTGGGATAAGGTATTCACACATCCCTACTGCCTACAAAGCCTGCCCTTCTACGTGAACTTTACATTATTTAATCTTACATTCTTTCTGTTGCTTTTGACTCTTGCCTGGTAGTTTTCTAGGTTATATGTATGACCCCAGGTGATAATCTCTCTTAGTATTTCAGAGACATTAACAGTTTGATGGATATGAAGCTTGTCAGATGATTTGATTATGGACCTAGTGGCACACTGGAAGCTCAGTTACACTAGAGCCCCATAATATAGAGGATAAGGACTAGGTTTCAGTTAATAACTGGGCTGTAATCGCCTCGTGTGGTTGCCAGGACAACATAGTAAACCTTGAGAGCAACCATGAGAGGTGATTTCAGCGCGGTTATTAACCGAAACCTTATCATAATTTTTTATAGTGTATGGGCATAGTCCTTACTTTTTCTTGTTTCCCCGTAGCGCCACTCTCCCTTAGGGCCAGCTCTCACCGCCTTGGCCATTCTTTGTGAGCCACTACTTCAAATCCGTGTATGTGCAAATCTGCTCCCATTGTTATGGTAACATTGTGACATAGCCAAGAGGGGTTAGCAACCTCTTGACGTCACAACGAGAACATAGAAACATTATAAACTGTTTAATTTTGGTGGGTAATAAGGGCTCCCCATACAGAGAAGGCCTAGATTTCTGTGGTGCATGTTTTTTCTTTATACCAAGGCCCTGATGTGTTTCAAGGTACTGCACTTATTTTCGGCCACCAAATACAACACCCATGGACTCATGGCTCTACCAAGTAGGTTGGCAGTCCAGTTTTTTTGGGTCAGCTCGTTTTGGGTGTAAGCAGAGATGATTTGCATTTGGAGGGATTTTACTTAAGTATTTGATTAAGCTTTGGACTGGGCATAGGGACTGAACAGCAGCTCAAACGTGAAGCCCCTCAGTCTCTCTTTATTAGGTTCATGTAAGTCTTTGTGATTTTTTTTGAGAGTTCGTTGAAGGGCAAAGTTATGTAGCATCGCCCCTGCTCATCTTGGTGGACAATAAAACTTTGGGGACTTAACCCCTTTTGTCCCTCTCATCTGCGGCGGGCTAGATGGAACTGTAGGTCCAACCAGACCTTTCTTAATAATCCCAGAGCAGTCTCGGGAGACAGAGTATGCGAGTGTTGGAGTTTGTGGAGGTCCTCATTAGTGATTTGGGGATAGTGTTCACTGTTGTCTTTTCCACGTTTGCAGAACTTTTTTTTACTACTGCCACAAAAACACTATTGGAGCTGTTAAATGTGTGGTCTGTTAAAAGTTTATGTTCTGCCGGCCCGGTGGCGCTGAGGGTTGAGGCGCTGGACATCACACCTCGCACCACGCTGGCGACCCGGGTTCGGGAGCAGACTCGGGTCGTCGGTGGGTCGGCCGGGGGGAGATAGGCTTGAGTGTCCAACGACAGCTCGCCTTCTCCGGGGAGGGATTCAGCCGATGCCCGACACTTGCATGACCCCGAGCGGAAGCTCAAGGAACTGCAAGCTCCACTTGAGATGGCGGCTATTGAGCAGCATGGACATCGGCGCTGCAAGGCCATGACGCGGGAGGTTACCTGCTTGGGAGAGGAGAAATGCTGGAAACAAGCCTGCCTCAGCCGGAAGATGGGAGGACCATGGCTGTGCCCACGATTTGCCTGTGCCCACCCAGCAGATCTCAGACCGACGAAACATAAGTAACTGGGTTTGAGCCCCCTGCCTCGTCCCTGCCCAGGGGGTAATCCGCGGCTCCATGGGGCCAGGGGTCTGCTCGGGTAGGGTTCCGGGCAGTGGGATGTCCAGTTGTCCCCCCTGAAGGGTCGGAGGTGGCAGGCTAGTGAGGAGGAATAAACAGAAATTTCAAAAAAAAAAGTTTATGTTCTCATTGATTTCAGGCGAGTTTAGGTATCTATTAATAGCTGCCCTCAGGTAGCTGGAGCTGGATAAACCATACTGTTCTCCCTGTGAATTTCGAACTGTGGCATATATTCCTACAGTACCTCGTTTAGAACTTCACATGTTATGGTTTTTAGTTCTACTTCTCTTTTTTTCTCTGATAACCAGCTTTTAAACATGGATATAGCCCATGATGTTTGCTTTTTAGTATTTGGCTCATTTTTTTTCTGTTTCTAGCTGATCTAGTTCTTCAAGTTTTATTGAATTGTGTCTACGTACTGTATTGCGTTCTGGGTCATGTTCAGATAAACTTGTACCAGCAGCAGAGGATGTTAGGCGAATACATTCAGGGACATTTTCTTCTGGTCCAGGTCCTTCTAAATGATCTAGTAGCCATTTTTCAAGTGAAAATAAGTGGCTGAAATGTTTCTGAGGAAGGCAATCCCCACATGTCATCATGCTGAACTGTCAGAATGTGCTGTGTACTGATGTTTCTATGTTTCTGTGATCAGGTTCTCTTGGCTAAAAGTAGATCTGGCGTGTAATTATGGGGCAATAATTACATGCCTGTGACCTGCTCTTAGCCAATCAGATCATCACAATTTACCATTCTTCTAGCAATGTGTATGCACAAGCATGGTTGTCAACTTTAGTTGACCTTTCATCTGATACCCTTTCAGTATTCCCATTGATCCAAACCAGAAAAAAAAAAATGTTTATTTTGGTCCTGAGGTCATTTCTAGATGTTCTCTGGCCATTCTGCTTTCTACCAGCAAGGATGGAGGAACTTGGGATTGCTGTCATGGCTTCTGCAATCGAGGGGGTTTATGGATGCAGGGCAGTAGGCCATTCATATCTAAGAGCCCATTTTCTGTTTTGCCATCCCTCAGTGGTCTCATGTTCTGCCAGCAAAAGGAGGATGAACATGGGCCAGTGGACCATTTCTCTTTGACGAAAAAACTTCAGAGTTGTTTTTTCTTTTTCTACCAGTGAGGGGTGGAGGGATGCAGGAATGTGTTTCTCCTGCCAGTGAGGTGTTGACATATGCAGGCCAGTGGACTCTTAAATTTGCAATCACGATACTTGTGTTTCCTTTCTCTCTGAGACTCTGGTCCCAGTCAGGGGAGGAAGGGAGAGATGCTGGTCACTGGTTCTGGCTCAGTCTGCGCAAAGAGAATTTATAAAATCACTCTCAAAGCCAGTTTTATGAATTACAAAAAAGTGTAAATCTGAAATCACAATGTCAAAAAAGTAAAGGTTTTATCCACTAAATATAACCTGTTCTAACACTTTTAAGAAGTTTTACAATAGTGCCCAACACAGACTTCAAAGTTGTTTGATCTAATCTGTGGCCAAGTGCTTGTAATTTTTATGTTGTCTTGTGCAAGCGTAAACAACATCTTGTAGTAGGAGAAATGCAGAGGTGGGTCAGTGCTGGCAAATGCAGGGCATGCTTTAATAGGTGCATCCCTCATTCCCCACTTAGCCAGCATGCTAGTGGTGACACACATATTATGCAAAGTGCCACCAACTTGAGAGAAATGTGCCACTGCAATTAGAGACAAGCTCGTCATGCAGCGGCACAGATGACACGCCTCCAGTATGTACCTTTCCTGGTGAAACATTTCAGTATGCATGGCGGTGGCTCCTGCCGTCCACCACACAATCCCAAAAGAAAGCTGACATTGGGGGTGCAATCATGTGTTGGTATGTCCATCCCCCCACATTATGTGTGGCACACAGGGAGCCCACCCTAGTGTGCGTCTGCTCACAGAAAGCTGACCACGTCGGCATGTTCCTCCCCTGCCCCACCTCCACTGTGAGTGACACTGGGAGCCCATCCCAGTGTGGTCAACATACCCCCCCAGAAAATCATGGGGCACACTGGGAGCCCACCCCAGTGTGTGTCCATTTGTTGTATTTCACCTGTAAAGAAAGAAAACTGTCCCGCCGCAGTGTCTGTTTTTTTTTTTCTGTACCGGAAAAAAAGAAAATGGTCCATTGTCTGCGGGGCCCCCTTCCTCAACCCGCACCCACCCTGTGTGCACCCCACCTCCCCACACACACCCTCACCCCCATACTTACTTCTGGAGTTCCGGTGCTGTGATCTTCGGTAGAACGCGAACACATCTGGACTCTTCAAAGCCGAAATGCAAAATGAAGAAATGCCAGTAAGCTGTATAATGGCATCAATGGGGGGTAGGGGGAGGTTCAACTTGGATATCTCAGCCATTGATTTGAATTTTGGCTCCAAATTTTCAGCATGGGGTTCTTGGGACCCCACCTCATGAACACATGCACCGTCATCTCATTATTTGGTCCCAAAAGGTGATTTCACAGTCACTGCGTGGAATCACCTTTCGGGATTGAGTAATGAAACAACAGTGCCACTGTTCATGAGGTGGGGTCCCAAAAAGCCTATGTTACAAATTCGGTGAAAAAATTCAGAAAAATGACTTTGTTACAAGTGTGCGTTAAGCAGTTTCACATGCATAACCCGACAATTTTAATATTTTCCTCCAGATTTTCAACATTGCCATTTTTCACACATCCTTATGAATAGTATAACTGTCATTTTCACATCCTGCCCGAAATGTGTTTTCGCACATCTGACACACAATGGCGTGGTAGCTGTGGGAAATCAACTTTCAGGACAGATTAACAAAATCACAGTGTCACTGTTAATGAGCGGAGGTCTCAAAATGCCTATTTTGAAAATCTGGTTAAAAAATCCACCAAATAATTGTGTTATGGGTGTGCATTGCTCAGTTTCTACGCACGTGTGTGACTTCACCAATTTTTCATATTTTCACTCCAGATTTTCAACATTGCCATTTTCTTTACACCTTCTCATGACTAGTACAGCTGTCAATTTTCACATCCTGCTCCAAATGTGTTTTCGCACCTGTGGCCCCAAATGGCGCAGTCACTGTGGGAAATCACCTTTCGACTAACAAACTGATAGTGCCACTGTTCATAAGGTGGGGTCACAAAAAGCTCATGTTGAAAATTTAGAGTGAAAATACCAACAAATGCCTGGAGCATTAGGGTTCCCAACCATAAAGCCCCACCGTTTAGAGACTGACAGGTGTCAGGGGTGTGACTTGGGATTGTCATCTGTAATGCTTACGCCATTCAACCCCCACCCCCACCCTGCAGCCAGTGACAGCCATCGAGGTGTGCCTTGGACTCTTTGGCCCCAAAGTTCACCCCATTCTCCCATACTGCACCCATCTCAACATATTTCCTTATGGAATGGGGTGAGTGTAAGGCCCAAAGACATCAAGGCACACTGCAACACTTGTCGGTGTCTGCAGGCTAGGGTGAGGTGAAATGGCATGAGCGTTATGGCCAGTGACTCAAAGGCACACCCCAATGCCTGTCAGTCTCTGCAGGGTGGGGGTGGTGGTTGGCTTCAATTCAATATTTCACTGCCATTCCTATTATGAATCTGTCTAACTCCTGCACTACCAATGCCAATAAGAAAACATTTAGCACTGTCAAATGCTTGTTCATTACTGACATTGTATCAGCATGCAGCACCAACAGTCCCGGTGTAGCTTTCACTTGATCTTGTGACATTGTTTGATTCCTGACCCTTACCTCTGACAGTTCCTGTGTGGCCTTTTTACTAAATGAAAGATATTTGAGATTTCAGGCAGCAAGGGTTGAAGGGATACGGGCCCTTGCTCTTCTAATAAAAGACATGCTGTCTTTGTTTTGCCTCTTTGGCTTCAGTTCCAGGCTCATTCTGGCAATTAGTGAAGGGACGTAGGCCAGTGGATTCTATTTTTTTATATATACTTTATGCTCCTCCATCTCTCAGTCCTCCATGGCTCCACCCCAGTCCTATCATGTACCCAACTGGTGGCCTTACTGTTTGTGTACCACAAAGGGTGGCCTGCCATTTAAGGCCATCCGGGGCCTGCAGGAAAAGCCAGGCAATCCAGGACAATTTACATACGAACAGAGGAAGATGCCAGCAGATAAAGGCCTTATGGTCTATTTTGTCTGCTCGACTGTGCAGGTCTCCCCTGCATCTACAGTGGGACATGCCCCCCTCCCCAAATCACCTGACCCCCTCTCAGTTCCCTTCTCCTGCCCTACCCAGCAACTTTCCCCTTCATTCTGTCCCATCCTCTCTTGAGGCTTTTCACCATTTGCAGGGATACCATCTCCTTTGGCAACTTGTTCCACTTAGCCACCACTCTCTTCGTGAAAAAGTGCCTCCATATCTCCCTCGTGAGTCTTCCCCCCACCTGCTTTAGGCTATGCCCCCAATGGACTTGTTCCAACTAAGACTAAACAGGCCATCTGTGTTCACTCTATTAATATCTTTAAGGTATTTGAAGGTCTTGATCATATCCCCCCCCTCTTCCTTCTGTCCTCAAAGGAGTACACGTTGAGCCCCTTGAGTCTCTCCTCATAGGTGTTGCTATGTTGGCCCTGGATCATCTTAGTCGTCCTTCCCTGGAATGTCTTTAGCAAGCTGACATCCTTCTTAAGATAAGGGCACCAGCACTGCACATGGTACTCTAGGTGCGGTCTTACCAGGGACCTGTACAGCAGTAGAATGGCCTCTAACTTTCCTGCTGGTAACTCCCTCAGCTATGCAGCCCAGCATCTGATTTGCTTCTGCCGCAGCTCTCCTGCAGTGTGTTGAGTGCTTCAGGTCATTCTTGATGATAACCCCCAGGTCTTTTTCTTCATTAGACTTCGTGACCTGCACACCACCCAACCAGTATTTGGTCTCTGGGTTCCTTGCCCCTCAATGCATAACTTTGCACTTTTTAATGTTGAACCCCAGTTGCCAATGCCAGGATACCTCTGTAACCTGGTCTGGTCTTCCCTTAGTTCCTGTCTCCCTTCCCCCATGTCCACCCTCCCATAGACTTTGTGTTATCTGCAAACAGGCAAATCTTACCCTTGATCCCATCTGCTATGTCACTGATAAAGATGCTATACAAGACTAGACCAAGCACTGAGCCCTGTGGGACCTCACTGGCTACTTGTCTAGCTTTCAAAAATACTGCTCTGATCACCACCTTTTGACTTTTGTCCCTCAACTAGTTTTTGACCCATCTAGCGAGTTTGGCCCCCACTCCCAGATCCTCCAGCTTCCTGACCAATATCCTATGAGGTATACAGGACATCAACTTCTTGGCCCTTGTCCACTGCCTTGGTCACCCATTGAAAAAGTCTATCGGATTTGGCTGGCAGGACCTCCCCAACACAAACCCATGCTGTCTCTTGTCTTGCAGCCCATTTTCCTTGAGAAAACCCACCAGTCTTTCCTTCAGTTTCCCCACTATTGAGGTCAGACTGACAGGCTTGTAATTCCCTGGTTCATTGAGCCCCTGATTGGGCAAGCTCCCCAACGGTGCACCTCCCTCTACTACAGCTGACCGCCTGCCTCTCTGCCACCAGCTAAACTCGAAGATCGAGCCCCTGATCAGGCGAGCTCCTCAGCAGTGTGACACCCTCTACTGCCGCTGACCATCTGCCCCTCTGCCACCAGCTGAACTCAAAGATTGAGCCACTGATTGGGCGAGCTCCCAAGTGGTGCGGCTCCCTCTACTGCCGCTGACTGTCTGCCCCTCTGCCACCAACTGAACTCAAAGGTACGGCCACCTCAGGAATACCGAAAAATTTCCTTTCTCTTTCCACTTTTAGCACCTGCTCACAGCGGTGCAGTGATTGGCTGCCATTGCCGACAACTCCAGCCACTTGGATGTGACTGCAGACCTGCTGTCTACACCGAGCTCTAGCTGTTTTCAGCTTCTCAGCTGATCTTTTTTCTTTGCTTTTAATCTGCTGCTAATTTTCAATTATTATATGCTCATATACTGTTGCATTTATCTAGCCAGTTAATCAAAAAATTGTCTACATTTTTATTGTGTTGTACCACTGAGCTAGCTAGGTGAATTTACTTAAATTATTTGCTTTATTCTTAAATGTGCCTGCTTCTGCTTGTATTCTGACAAATTAATTCTCACTACTTTTTTCTCTCTCCCTCCCTCTCTCTCTCCCTTGCTCTTAACCACTGCCTCCTCCCAGTGATCCCCCACTGTGAACCTGATTTTTAAGCCCTGATTCCCACTTTTCCACCTACTACTGCATCTTCAATCTTTTTTCCTCCTCCTCCTTCTGCCTTCTCCTACCACAATCTCCTTCAGTGCTCAGGGTTGATCCACCCTGCCCCCAGCTCTTTTGTTTTCCTAAACTGCTGTGATTTAACTAATCTTTCACTGATGGCCCCCTACCGCTCCTCTGTCTCTGTGTCTTTGTCTCCCCCTGCCCTCACCCGATCTCCAGCCAGGCTAAAATAACCATCTGTCTTCTCTCTCTCTCTCTCTCTCTCTCTCTCTCTCTCTCTCTCTCTCTCTCCCTCAGATTGAGAACCTGATCGGGCGAGCTCCCCAGTAGTGCAGCTCTCTCTACTACCACTGACCGCCTGCCCCTCTGCCACCAGCTGAACTCAAAGGTACTGCCACCTCAGGAATATCGATAAAATGTCCTTACTCTTTCCACTTTTGGTGCCTGCTCACAGCGGTGCAGCAATTGGCTGCTATCGGTGATAACTCCATGTGATTGGATGTGACTGCAAACCTGCTGTCTACACTGAGCTCTAGCTGTTTTGGCTTCTCAGCTGATCTTTTTCTGGGCTTTTACTCTGCGCTAATTTTGTCCCACCCACCCACCCTCACTGTTGTCCACTCCTGCCACTGTCACTCTTTAAATCTGCTAACTGCACCTTGGGCTCCATCCAGTAGCATAGCTCGACCAATCTGGATCTCAGCTATATCCTCCTGCTGGTAGCTATCTGTCTTCCTTCCTTGAAGCATCTTTACTGTGGCTGCAAGCAGCTTAATTGCAGACAAATTTGCTTAGCAGTAACCCCTCTACTGTTGCTCTGTCCCTCCCCCTAGGCTTTTCTCCTTACTACTGTTTCTAATTACCACCATGTCCCTACCCTCAGTAGTATCCTCATCACTTGCTGTGTCTCTTCTCTTCCATCGCCTGTCCTTTAAGCTTCTCCTTACACTATGTCTCCCCACCTCACTCTCACTCCAATCCCCTCCCCAAAACTGCCTGTCCCCTTTAGCCTCCCCATGCTTCACCCCTCCAGAGTATAACCTTTCCAAGACACCATCTCCAGCCTTCGCTGCATGGATCCACTACCCCCTCCATCTATGTGCATCCCTCTTACCAATGCCAACCTACTATGCATTACTTCATCTCTTAAAATTCCAGTCTCCCCCTCCCACCACCCATCATATGTCTATCAAGATCTTCGCCCTGACACAAAAGTGAGAAAATTCACCGCTTGATCATCGCTCTCCTACTCTTATCTTCTGGTGACATCAACCCAAATCCAGGTCCGTGCCCTCTGGGCACACCATTAATAGCACCTGGAACTGCTGGCCCTTCCCATTATCACCTCCTTTCTCTTCCCCATGGGTTAAAAATCTTACACCTAAACATATATAGTCTACTCCCTAAGTTAGATCTTCTACAGCCAGTTGCTGCCTCTCTTGCTCCTGATATTATCATCCTCACCAAAACTTGGCTAAATAAAAAAATTAGCTGACACTTCTATCTCCATCCCGGGCCACACCATATCCCAGCAAAATCGAACAGGTAGGGGTGGGGGAGTGGCAATTCTTGTCTCAGCTACCATACAATTTACCTCCATCCTCTCCACATTGGCCCCAAAGCCTACGAGGCACTTGTAATAAGACCTTCCCTTCCATTCTTGATACTTATATACATTGCTGGCGCCTATTGCCACCTAGGCCTCCCTTCCTCTAACACCACCAATCTCATCAATACATTTGTTTCTCATACCCCTTCAGGCGAATTATATATATAATGGGCGATTTTAACCTAAACTGACTCTCCCCATCTTTAAACAAAGCACATCCTTGACCATAATCTAACACAACTCATAACTGAGCCAACCTGCATGAACCACACAACTGGTAACCACTCCCTAATTGACTGGGCCCTCACATCCCACCCTCACAGGGTAATTAAATCTGGCATTCTACCTGATGCCCTAAGCGACCATCGTATGACCTTTATCGTACGCAAAACCCACCAGACCAAGGCTCCTCACAAAATCCTACATACCCATTCATACAAATCCCTGAACCTTGCCCCCCTTCTAAATGACCTGGTCCTTGCCAGTTGGGACCCTATTGCTGTGTCCAACTCCATCGACAATGCCATGGCCTATTTTCAGGGTAAATTTCTAGAGATATGGACTAAACATGCCCCGCTGCGATGCACCATGGTCAGAGGTAACCACCTCCCATGGATCACCCCTGAGCTCTTGGCATGCCTGAGAGCATGCAATCATGCTTGGAAAATTCACAAAGCTTCTAAGCTCCCTAGCGACTACAACACTTACTTCGCTCTATGCAACAAGTGCACAAAAGCTACTCACTTAGCTAAAGCTGAATGCTTCTGCTCTACCTTTCAATCCAACATAAATAATCCCTCCAAATTCTGGAAGGTAATTCACTCCCTCTTCTCCCCTCCATCCACTCCACCTGCCCCACTTCTTATAATAAACAACACTCAAATTTCTGATCATCTTAGCACTGTCGCCAAATTTAATAACTATTTCACCTCCTGTGCCTCTGCCCTCCTAGCTTCACTACCTTCTTCCCTGCCTGCTGACCCACCCTCCTCTCCCAGATCACGCTCCTTATCTAACGCCTTCTCTTTTTCTAAAATTTCACCCTCAGATACCTTGGCAGCACTGTATGCTCTCTTTCCTTCCAAGGGCAGCTCACCTGATAGTTTGGACCCTAAGCCGCTATACCTATCAGCTCCTGCTATCACTGCTCCTCTATCTGATCTTCTCAACCTTTCTTTCTCCTCAGCCACCATCCCTTCTGCTTGGAAGCATGCCATTGTCTTCTCTCTGCCTAAGGGAGGTGATTCTTCCATACCTGCAAATTGCCATCCCGTTTCTCTCCTTCCTACCCTTTCTAAGCTGCAAGAACATCTGGTTCTCTCACAACTCTCTTCTTACCTGTCTGATACTTTCACTCCATTCCATTGTGGCTTCCAGAAGAACCATTCCACTACAACCTCCCTGGTCAGGCTCACTGACTCTATCCTCTCAAGGATGGACCATGGCCTAACCATGTCCACTATCTCTGTCGACCTTACCAAGGCATTTGACACCATCTCCCACACCTTTCTGTTGAACTCCCTCTCCGGAGCAGGCTTAACCACCTCTGCTACAAACTAGTTCAGAGCTTACCTGGTAGGTAGGACCCAGTCTGTCAAAATAGCAGATGCCATTTCCCCTCCCCTCCCTATTAATATTGGCGTCCCACAGGGTTCCGTGTTGGGTCCTATCTTATTCTACATATTTCTAAATTACTTCCCCTTAGCCTGCTCATCTACATCCATCCACATGTATGCAGATGACACAGCCATCTTCACCTCCGGCCAGTCCCCTGATGATGTAGCAACCAGACTCCAGCATGACTTCGATAAAGTTCAGCACTGGTTTTGCTCCCATCAACTCTCCCTTAATACCAAGAAGACAGTCTCAATGACCTTTGACACTAGGCAGAGGCTCTCTAGGCTCCCCTCCCTGCCCTCCTTCCACACCCTCGATGGGACAGTCCTTGAGGACACTTCAATCTTTAGGTACCTTGGAGGTGTGGCTTGACCAACACCTCAACTTCTCTGGTCATGTGGATGCCATCCTGAAAAAGTTGCAACCCAAGCTAGGTGCTTTATTCAGGAACTGTAGCTGCCTTCTGCTACAGGCTTGGTGCAAACTTGTCCAGAAGATGATAATACCTATCATTGACTGCTGTGATGTAGTCTACAGTGCTGCTCCCAAGTCTTCCTTATCCAGATTGGACACCCTTTTTAATTCCTTCTGTTGTTTTGCTCTTGACTCCCTCACTGTCACCCATCACTGTGATCTCTACCATTCTCTGTCTTTATCCTCAGTAGAAAACTGACGACACCCTACACTGTGCCAAATTTGTGTCTAAATTTTGGTTTGGCACACTACCCCCCCCCCACCTCCTCACTCTCCATCCTCTCCCCTCCTGCCCAGTCCTTCAGATCTTTTGACTCCTGTTTAATGATGGTTCCCCGCTGGTCGACTGTGACTGGTCAGCTGGCTTTCTCTCATTGCTTCCCCAAATTATGGCATGCTCTTCCTCCCCAGATTCATCACTCATCCTCCCCTCACTCCATTTCTTCTGCACTGATCAACTTCCTCTCTGTAAATTGTACTTGTGACTAATCCCTGTCTCTCCCTTTTCACCCCAGCTACTTTTCCCTCCTCTCCTAACTACAATGCCCACTCCTTACCCTCCCTTACTACACCTCTCTCCCTCCCCTTCATCCACTTTATCGATAGTCACTGCAGTCTAGTCCGATGATTTAAGTTATCTGTCGGAGTAGCATGTACTTCAGCACTTTGGTCCTATCTGTCCTCCGTGAATTATTGCATAATTATTGGTTTGTAAATATGTATGTGCACTTATTATATAGTGTGTTATGTATCCATAAGCTATGTGGACAATGTTTTGTTATCGCTGCATAATTGTTCTGTTGTGATTGAATATATTTTTTCCCACACCCCTCTCCCCCAGGACACACCGTGAAATGAGCAACTTGTTGTTCAGTGTGCTCTTCGTGGTGAAACATTTCAATAAATAAATAAAATAAAGAAGTCTCCTGGACTGCTTTTTTGGAGAGGCACCACTTGTACAATTCTTCAGTCCTGGAGCACACTCCTGGACTCCAGCAGAGAGGTGTTAAAGAGCAGCTTCTATGTTCCCGACTAGCACCCGACTGAAACATATTATATAACTGACCTGACCAGGAGTTGATATTCATAAATCTTTCTTTTAGAGACTGCCATTTAAAAATGTTACATGCCTTGTAATTTTATTTTCAGACCTCACCGCCAAAAATGGAGCAGCTTCCTTACTCTATGGCCATGCCCCTATGCTGGCACATGCAGCCCCATTTTGTGATGTCACTAAATGAAGGCTGTGTGAGTGTGCCCCATTGACTTGAATGGGGGCAATTATTTTATAGGCTTTATACCTATTTAACATCGAGATTTTAAGAAATCGAAGTGACCGCTTGACTAACAGGTTCCCATCTCCTAGACAGCTCCAAGGAACATTGCTGCCCCACACCCTCTGCATCCTACAAGTCTACCTGCCTCCCCTTCCCCCACTGCTTGCACCATCTCCATATATTATGTTCTATGCACTCCTTACTAATGTACTTAGCTATCCCCGTTGCCATTCTGGAGCTTTTGCCCTTCTGGGGATGGACTCCAGAAAAGTAGGAGCTGCAGTTGCTATGGAACACCATCTACTTCCCCTGCCTTAGCTACTCTCTTTTGAGCAGCATGCCCTGTGGTCTGTGGTCCTCCCTGCAGACACCACATTCCTGTTTCGTGGCACTCATACTCCGGGGACGCTCATGCTTTGGGGTCGCTAGGGACTGTGGGTATTATATAGGAGTTACAGATGCCCTATTGGAGACAGTATAGCACAGTGGTCTAAGGCTCTGAGCTGCAAATCTGCTGACATCTAGCAGACCAGACCTGGGTTTGAATCCCACAGTTTCCACTTGCATACTGTGTGACCCTGAGCAAGTCACTTAACTTCCTTGTGCTTCCAGGTCACACCTGGAAACAAGTTCCAGCTTAGTGTGCCTTTCCTGGTTAAACAATTTTTCCTTTTCCTATTGGCTGGCTGTATCCCAGCAACCAAGCTGTCCCCACCAACTGGGGCCGGTTTGCCTCTCAGACCTCTTGCCCTCATCCCTCCCCCTGCAGCCCGCCTCCTGCACCCACACAAGTCACAGAAAAAAAACATTTACAGCAACAGTGTGCATGTTTTCAAAAAAAAGCAACACTTCCTGCTCAGCCGTGTCCTTCCTCATTCACTCCCCACATGCTTGCGATCTCCCATTTAAATCTGGAACCAGAGCAGAAAACACAGGCTTTTACAGACATGATTACAGCCACCATATTGACTGGTTGTAACTTGACAACCATGCTGCCCATCAATCGGGGAATGTTGCCTCTCAGGCCTCCTGCTCTCATCCCTCCCTCTGCAGCTCTCTTCTCATCCCCTCACAAGTCACAGAAAAAACATTTAAAGCAACAGTGAGTACATTTTAAAAGCAAAAAAAAAAGTACTCTGTCAACCCTGTCATCTCTTGCTCACTCCCCACATGCCTACATCTGTGCAATGACACAAGCACACAACCTGTGCATGGTGTCACACATGCATGCTATGTCTGCCGACACCCTCCCCCAGGCTGGCTGCTTCTGCCATTGCTGCCACCCAGCTTGTCCTTAGGACACTCAATCCTCCCTCACCTGGCCGGCCCCAAGTTACCCTAGTCCGTTCCCATATCTGGCTCACTAATATGGCAAGCAGTGAGGTGATCAGCACCTCAGCCCACCACGCCACTGGGCTGACCACAGCCAGTGGGCTGTTTAACAAAAAAAAAAAAAGTTTCTTTCTGTTTCTCGGCCCTTGCCATTCCTGGCTCCAAAAGCTAGGGGAGAATGCAGTCGGACCACCTGGTGGCTCATCTTTAAATTAAAAAAAAAAAAACTGGTATTCTTCCCCTCTGCAGTTCCTGCTGCTGCCATTGAGGAGAGTGTGGAAATGGAACACTGCCACTTCTTTACAAAAAGAAAACTGTACCTGGTTTTGTTCTGCTTACTGGTCCAGGCTATTTACAGTGAGGGGAATATAGAACTGGGCCAAAGGTCCCTTCTTTGAAATAAAAAGCAACATTTTCTTTCATCTGGCTGACACAGGAAGCCCATCCTCAGTGATGGCCAATACCCCCTCCCCTATTTTACTTCACCCTCAAATTGTGACCTGCTTGTCTCTTCTCTCACTGCCTCAGCTGGCTACTGGCTGATTAAAAATAGCATTGAACTGCTATTATACATAATAGTGGTTTAGCAATATTTTTAAATCTGGCAGTGGCTAGCTGAGGAGTTAAGAGGAGGGATGTGCCGGACAACTTTTGCATGGGTGAAGAGGGAGGACTACCACTAGATGCCAGAGGTATATGACATGGGGACTGGGTACCACTGGACACCAGAGAATGAGTAGCAAGGGACAGGGTGAGGTGGGGGCTTGCCACTGAACATCAGTGAGGGAGTAACGGGGGACAGGGTGGGGGGTACCACTGGATGCTAGGGACTACATAACATGAGACAGGGTGAGGGAAGGGTGTACCACTGGATACGAGGGAATGCTTAAGATGGAACAGGGTGAGGGAGTGGGGTACCACTAGACACCAGAGTTTAGCACAGAATGTGGTAAAGAAGGGCTTTGTCATAATTTCTCTCCCTTTTCCCAGCTCATGCCAGTCAGGGGAGAGTTGTGTTGAACCTCTGGGGTTTTAACTAGGGGGGGAACATTATTTGTTCTATAACCATAACCAGCCCTGGCTCCTGCTAGCAAGGGGAAAGCAGGCTTTGGCTGTCAGGCCTTTTTCAAATAACCAAAATCTGTCACTGATTTTGTGATCCATTTGCTGGTGCTGGCTCCTTCTGGCAAGGGAAGGTAGATTTCAAGCACGCTGGGCAGGCTCCTACCTCAGGGGAGGCACTAGACAGAATGAGTAGGGGAGTTTAGTTCATTGAAATGTCAAAAATGGTCATGAATAATGGACTAATTTAATAACCAAAGAGAACTTTTGCTTCAGCCCCTCATGTCCCTTCCGTGGAACTGTCCCCACCTTACCCCATTAACAGTTCTCCCTTTCTTTAGAAGCTGACCAGTACAGCCCACCACATCCTCAGCCAGCCAGTATCTGAGGTCAAATATTGCAAAACCAAAAAGGTATTGCACTTTGGTTGTATAATTCAGATGGAACCCTAGCTACAAAGAATATTAAGACAGGATGCTCTTGAAACAGACCATTTTCTGACATTTGACATTGCTAAAGAAGTAAATCATTTAAAGTCCAGGACACGCTCAGTGCACATTCACTCTTTAGAGCCTCATGGAAGGGAAAGTGAACCCAGGCATGACAGACAGTAAGCCCCTACCTTTGACAATGTAGGCTTTATAAAGCCCTCTGATGAGGGTGGTGCCGTAGTGGTGCAAGACACTACTAAATAAGCGTATGAAATAAAAAAGCAATTATCTGAGTCTAGCTGTTATACCAAACTAACGTTTGACCCCTCTCATCCCTTTAAGGGCCTATTAGACAAACTCCTCAATAAAGCTCTTCAGATGGGATGGATTACTAAAAGTGAGGATTTATTATATGTCCAAAATCATTCTATACCTTGTCTAATGTCCACAAATCTGTGTCGGACCCCCTGGATGACCTGTTGTGTCTGGCACTGGGTCGTATGGGGAGGGTCCTTCCAGATTTTTTTATTTTTTCTAAAGCAATTGGTAGTGAAAACACCAGTCTAACTGACAGATACGACAGATGCTTTAAACTAATTTGAAGGGATTCAATAATCTGACTCTCTTTGCTGGACAGCGATTGTTATTACGTTGCTATAAACTTAGATTGTCCGAGAAAAAGTTTTAGAGACAGTTCAATATTTTTTGGAAATGGAAACAGACATTAGAGATGTTCCCAAGACATATTTGCTGGACTTCTTGGAGTATGTGCTAACGCACAACTTTTTCACATTTGGGGGAAACTTCTACTTATAACAGGGTACTGCCATGGAGGTGGCCCTCGTGCCATTCTATGCTAATTTATCCATGGCCTTTTAGGAGAAACAGGTCATGTTTGCTGACTCGAACCCCTGCCTCAGATAGATGACACACTGGTATTGCTTTATGGAAAATATCATTTGTGTCTGGGGTGGAGGAGTTGAGTCAGCAGCATAATTTGTGGCGTGGCCGAACACCAATAACTGGATTTTGAAATGTACCAGCTGGGTAGGCTGTCACTCCAGTGATTTCTTGGATATTGCATTTAATGTAAACACTGTAATCAGGGCTGGCTCTTTGCATCCCAGAGCACTGGTACATGATATACAACATGGCGAGTTACTGTGGTTGAGGTGCAACTGCACCCCAGTGTGTTTCAGAAGGAAGCAGAGAAAATGTCACTCTTTTTTTAAAGACAGGTAGAATTCTTATGAAGTAGTTCAGGATACATTGAATAGTGCATTAAATGAAGTAAAAGACTACAGCAGGGAGTCTTTATTGACATGTAAAACAACAAGGAGTCAAAACTCCTGCTTATAGTTTAAGCAGCCCATTAATATTGTCACTGATTATCACACTAGAGCAGAGGAGATCAAACAAATTGTTAAAAATAGGTGATCAGTTTTGAAAGCGGACCCTGTAACAGGCCAACTAGAGGATACGGCACCTCAAGTGTCTTTTAGAAAAGAGGCAGTATAGTGCAGTGGTTTAAGGCTTTGAGCTGCAGTCTGGTGACATCCGGCAGACCAGACAAGGGTTTGAATCCCACAGCTTCCACTTGCATACTGTGTGACCCTGAGCAGGTCACTTAACTTCCCTGTGCTCCCAGGTTGCACCTATAAAAAAGCTTTCAGCTTAGTGTGCTACTTCTGGTTAAACAACTAAATAAAAAAAAAAGGAATGAGCATAAACAAACTATATAACAAGTAATCATTTTCTGTATCCAGTTGAGAGATAAGATATTAGCAGCCATAGAGGCTTTAACAGATGCAGATGCTGCAACATATGTGGTTCTGCAGCAACAGGAAATATCTTTCAGCACCCAGTTATGGAAAGATCTTTACTTTAAATGAGTATATTGATTGCCATACCCCATTTTGTGTGTAAGTTTGCTGGTGTACTTGCAGACCACTTTATGTAGGATTAATCATCCCCCCCCCGAAGTGCTGCATGTAAGAACACATGCGTACAATTATCAACAAAAATCTAAACAATGCCCTGAGTGCGCACTTCAGGGAGACACGTGGAACCAGAACACAAGCCTTGAAGTTCAGAACCCTGGAGCACATATGCCCACTGGTCAGAGGGGGAGACCGGCAAATAATTTTCCTACAGGAAGAGACTATATGGATCTCTTTGCTTGATGCCTTGATACCTAAGGGCCTAAATGATCAAATACAGTAGATTACAAACAATTTTTATGAGCCTTAACTCCCCTCTCACACCAATAGATTTGAATGCTAACGTAAAATCTACCATGATATGAAATACTTAAGCAATTTACCATGGCAAGGGTGTGGGTTACGCTAGGATTTACGATGGGTGGTGTGTTGTTTGGTCACGAGGCCGACAGACTGAGTGAGCAAAACACACCAGCCATTGTAAATCCTAGCATGACCAACACTCTTGCCGTGGTAAATTGCTATTATGCAATGTCCTTTTATTTCGCATTTGAAAAAAATAAAATATTTTTTTTTACATTTTACCTTATTTTTATTGTTGTTATTGCTCCATGAGAAAAAAAATAGTACCCTTCTTCACGTCCCCGAAGCGAGAGTGTGTGCAGTTTCAATTTGCGCATGCAGCGATGTGGGCACCCAGGGAGGTTCAAAACTGCGAACGGCAGTCACTGATAAAGCGAACATATGACAAGGTTTCATTTGGGATGAATACAGCAATGCACAGGTACAAGTGCATGTAGAATATGATGGGACAGTTTTTTCTTTTTAACCAGGCAGACTTTATGTTACTGGGGGGGGTGGGGGCTGGACTCGTCGTTAGGACATTGTTACTGTCTGTTCCCTCTGTGCCACTCCTGATTTCGTGGAGGTTGGAGTGATTTCAGGGGAGTCATTAGTGCAGCTTAGTGTGGAACTGGCACCTCTTCCCGCTGGTACTGTGGAGGTGCCAGTTGACCAATTGGAGCCTGCCATTTTTGGACCCCATTGTGTAATTCTGTTTTGTTTCCAACCGGAATCTATCCATGCAACAAAATATCCAATGAGTTATAGTTGTCATTTTTATTGTTTACGGCTCCACCTCCAAAAGTTTGTCTAACTTTTTCTAATGGGACATATTGGTAAATACTTAAGCAATAATGCATGACTGGGTGTGTGTTGTGCTGGGATAACATCACACCTTGCGTGGTTGGGCACGAGGTCACATGCCGAATGCATACAACATCAGGGCGTAATGTTATCCCAGCACAACACACCCTGGAGTGCATTATTGCTATTATAAAATGGCTCATTTGTATGAAAAATAAAAAATAAAAAAAGTTGAAAATAGTTTATTAAAACAACATTTGTTGTCATATTTTCACTAAAAAAAATAGTGCTGATTATTTCTTGTTTCAGCCAGTAGGTGGAGCTGCTGGAAGTGTGTGGCTCTGTGGCTTTACCCACCCAACCGTCCTTCCATCATGTTCAGAAACACTTGTTTTGTGGTCCCACGTTTCTGTTCTCCTAAACATGTCTGTCTGCACCCCCCCCCCAAAAAAACTGGCCCTCTGTCTGTTTCTTGCTTTCTTCCTGTGTTGCTTTCCTGCTTCTGTGAAGCTTAAAGCCAGCCGAATACACCCCCCCACGCTCATTGTTGACATTGTGGTGACAGCTGTCTGTGCGTGGTTCTTCTGGTACAGTTGCTGTTTATACCGAGAAAAGAAAAAGGAAGGAGATCATTACAGATCACGCTATTGAGGGTGAGTAACAAGTGCAGTTTAACACACGTGCTCAGTCTCTTTGGGGAAGGTGGTGACAATAGAAGCTGATTGCTCAGTCTGTTCAGGATGGGCAGGGAGGGCAGGTTCTCATAGCAGTGGACAGCACATAAGATAATGGGGGTGATGGCTTTGTGACAAATTACTTTAAAAAAAAAAAGTCAGTCAATGTCTCCTTAATGGGGCACTGTCAGCTTTTTCTCTCAGACGCGTGCTTTATTTGTGGATATGCTTCCGGGGCACATCGGAGTTTAATTCAGGATGACTGGAACATGATAAATGTAAATATTAAATGAATTAGGTAAAAACCTTGTTTTGGGGCTGTACTGTTACATTGTATTGTGATTACTTGTATGTGCCTAGAGGCACAATGGTTACCCTTTCATGAAAAATGAGAGAAAAAGCTGACAGTGCCCATTTAACACAGGTGCTCGGTTTCTGTCTGGGGAAGGCAGGGACAGCAGAAGACTGTTCGGGATGGGCGGGGAGAGGAGAAGCCCATAGCAGTGGGCAGCACTGAAGCTGATTGCTGTGATGACTCTGTGAAGACATTACTTTTCAAAAAATGAAACAGTATTCATTGAAATGTGTTGCTCTGTGATGTTACACAGATTTGGAGTCTATTTCCATTTATGTTGTGATGGTGACAGACAAGGCTTTTCATTATGAAAACATACCGGAGTACTGGTGGAAGCCACTGTAGCCATGCCAAGTGTGGGCAACTTGACATAGCTTGTGGATTGATTTTTACTAACATTTAGCATTTAATGCAGTCATGTCTGTGCTGGGACTACATCTGTGATGTACTGGGATAACATCATGGGTATAGCCTCAGCCTGACCAATCAGAGCCAAGGGACTTTTCTTGACATTTTATAATTGGCTATACCTTTTAGAGAGGTTTCTGTTTTATTTTTAACTATTTGCCCTTGCTATAAGCAATTTGACAACTGACATTATACAATGGCAAGGAACTTTCCTGCCCTCTAATTGGTCAGTGGGTGCCTGGAACACCTGCCCCTGAGTCCAGCCACACCTGCTCTCTCTGTCCCCCAGCAAGCACTAGGCAAGCCTCAGGTACCCTCTCCCTCTGTCCCTTCTCATGACTTGCCCCAACAATCAGTTTGCATCATGCTTCTTCGGCACCATAGCCCCCCTCCCTCCCCAACTTACAGTCTCACGAGTTTCCCTAACAGTCACTACTAATGCAGGTTGCCTGATCATGCCCCTCACATCCCACCATTTTACTCTAGCATGTCCTCTCCACTCAGCCTCCCCTCACCCCACCATTTCTCCCTATACCTTATTGCCCTTCTTCCCCCACCCTTCACCTCCACCACAGTACAAACCTCTCTCTCGTACCTCCTTTCTTCACCCCACTGCCAGCTATCCCTGTTCCTCTGAACTACTGACAAGGCATTTTGTGGCTGCTTATTCCTCCGCCACCCTCATAAAGTGTTTCTTTTATTTAACTTGTACCTATGTTTTGAGTTATTCTGTAAGTTCTGAATGCAAGCTGTATCATTCATCATAATGTACCTTTGCTTTCTCCTATTGTACTTTGTTTTGCAATCTATGACGTGGAACCTTTGTAAAAGAGCTGGCGCTCAAAGGTCTTTTCCGAATCACTAAATAAATAAATAAATGATGTTATTTCACAATAACATCACTGTATGAAGACCAGGCACTCAGATGACTGCATAACACACGTGAAATCCCTCCATCACATGCAGCAGGACAGAAATGAGTAAAACCCCCACGTTACTCCACAGAACCCCTCTTTGCTCACTCCATAGAGACGCCCCAGACCTCACCAGCCACGATCAACACTCAAGCCATCGCAGATTCACATCCCCCTAGTTCATTGCTCCATCCCATAAGTAGGCAGCCACATGAAAAACAAAAAACGATGGAAAGATTTTTTGTTCTCCAGACCGCTGCTCCCTGTGCATAAATGGCTATCAGCGCAAGCACTCTAGGCCATCTCTTTCCCTGAATAGCCTCACGCAGTGGCAGTCTATAAAACATAAAAACTTTATTTTGCACAGCTAGTTTGCTCACATGAAAGATAAGTAAAACAACAAAAGTACAATCCTCCATTTCCATCCCCTGCTCCACAACGTGATCTTGAGAGTGTGTGTGCACATCAGAAGTGATGCACTTGCCGCCCCACTCCCGAAAATAATGGCACAGCACATCCTCTGGTCCCCGTCTTTCATTCACCTTTGGATGGTCCATTTACAAACCATTTACAAGCCACGGTACCATCAGTCAACCCCCCTTCTCCCAGTGCTGGTCAGAACTGCCCTTGTGTCCCAGTCCCAGTCCCAGTCCCACTTCTCTTCCTCATAAATGCAGTATCAATGAAAATAAAAAGTGAACACCTGCAATGGTTATTCAAACAGGGAACAAAGTGGACAGCAAAAAACAGATACTCAGATACAGGACATTGGGGAGGGGGGTGCTAAGCGGTGAACAGAACACAGAGTAAGAGAGCTGGGGGACACAACATAACAGCTCCACCTACTGGAAAAATGCAAATGAGGGACTTTTGTTTCCTTTCAGAATGCTTCCACACCGACAAATCAAGTAAAAGCTTTTCTTCTGTTTCATAAAATTGGGCCATTGTATAATAGCAATAAGGCACTCCAGGAATTTGTATTATTGTGTATTATAAAATGGGTTGGGAGTTGTCTGTGTCCTGACTGGCTGAGAGGTGCCTCTGGCCGTGTCCTTATCAGGGCATATTGTGCCAACTGGCATCTCTTCAGCCACTCAAGACTCAGCACAAGAAAGATCGTGGTGCCAAAAATGTCAATCTGTGAGGCTGAGCTGGAGTGCATGCCCCCCCTGCCAGCCCCCTCAAGAAAACCGTCTCTTATTCCAGCCAAATTTTACAGCGCACAACACCATCCTTTCTAGTGTGGCCACTGAGCAAAAATATTAATGTCTTGCCCCAATTTAAAAAATAAAACTCTAATCTCTGCTGCTTCTAGAGAAAGCCGTGCCGACCCGGTTAACGTTGCGTGTACACTCTCCAATCAATAGCAACCTACCTGAGTGCCCATACGTACACTGCTGCAATCTGGGCTACCTCTACTGAAACACAATGAAAGCCACAATACTGTGCAGCCACAAAAGTTAGAGTGAGGGGCTTTTCAAGATGGAGTGATCAGAATTGCCAATACACCAGCACAGTGTTTGGGAAAGCTGTGGTGATGAAGAAAAGTGCTTACTACTGCAGCTGATATGGGACATGCTCGCCCTCATTAAAATTGGCGGCACACTCAGTCACTCAACGCAAAACAGTGACGCAGCAAGAAACGAAGAGAAAAAAAAACAGTTAATAAGCATATTGTGCCAAAATAAGAAATGTATAAAAAAATAACTAAATAAATAGAAAGCATATTGTGCAGGTTTTTTGAGTGTATATGTGTGTGTGTGTGTGTGTTGGGGGGTAGACAGACAGACACCACCACCCTGTAGTGACTTTTAAGTAAACATTCCTGTTGCAATACAATGGCAAGGACTATTTTTTGTTTATTTCTGTTGATATGATCATATTTTTTACTCTTTTGATGTACAGTTTTTATTTGCTTTTGTTAAATTAATTTTTTACAGGGTGATTCATTTTATAAATGGAATAAGACACTCCGAGGTGTGGTTTATGGCTTGATAAGAGCACTTCCCAGGTGTTAAAGGCACTCGGTGCAAGTGCCTCGTGCCTACTACAAACTTGGGGCATGCTCTTATCAGGCCATAAACCACACTCTCAAGTCACTCGGTGTTAAATTGACTTGGCCTGCGGCCTTGTACTTCAACCACCTGAGGTGTGATGTTATTACACAATAACACATCCTGCCGTGCTTTATTACTTAAATATCCTATTTCTCTTTGCCGCCGGTTCCTGTTTTTAATATTTGTAATTTTCACTATAATTTTTCCTTTGTCACTGTATTTTTCTGTTAGGATAATATCACTAAAACATTCTTGCACAATCACAACTAGTATTTTGTTATCGCATTTAATTTTGTGCGATGACTATCTTCAGTTTTAGTTTAAATCCCTCGAGTGGAGCAATATTAGTTAGACTTTACTCTAGTTAATGACATTTACTTGGGAGGTTTGAGTCCCACCATGGCCATTCACAATGTCAACCATCATAAGGATATATCAATTTTGTCCACCGGTAGTCTTCACAGGGACTGAAAAATCTGCTGGCCTTATCAAGCTATATGGTTGTTGGGAAAGAACAGTAATTATTGTTACCCAGTTATACTGAATAAGACAATAATAGCCAGTAGAAACAGACACAATTTCAGGCTGTACTACCGGGAGCTCACCCTGGGTTTCTGCCTGGGTAATTTATGCTGAATACCGTGCAAGGGATTCTGACAGAAGTATTTTGTACACACACTTTTACTCCTTTTGAAGAGCCGATTGTCTGCTTGTGATGTCAGTGTACTGTATACTCTGTTGAGAGTCTCTTAAGGTCTTTTTTCAGATTATCCAATTTTAAAATAATGAAAGGGGTCATTGTCTGAATTGTGTTATGCATATAGTCTATTCTACTTTGGGAGAATTTAACAGATCTAACACTGTTCAGCAAACACCTCTTTCCTTATGGGCATGTTTTTGAAAACTAATTTTCAGAGTGTATTTCTACACCCTTGGTTTGTTTATTCTGACATGCCCGTGTGTTCTAATATCATATATGAGGTTGGGAATGTCTATATACATATTTATATTTATTGTCAGAAACTCTATGATTCTCCCGCTCCCCCCCAAAAAAATATGTTTCAGTGTCAGATTTTATTGTCAGAACCCTGGACATATGATTTTCTCCTTTATGGAGAACATAATAAATATAATTTACTTCTTTCGGTGTCCGACACTCTTATCTGACTGACTCTATACTAGTTTGGGGCATTTTACAAAGTAATAGTATTCCTGTGATGGGCATCCAGGTAAAGAGTACTAGCGCTGCTTTTAGGCATAATTCATCAATCTGTAGGACAGCAATTAATATGCAATACCCCAGTGGAAGACTAACATTACAACATACTTCTTATGCATTGCATGTTTACCTTTATAGGAAGTCTATTACTGTTATGGCATTGCATTAACAGGGATTTATAAGTGAAGTTTTTAAAGTGAAGGCAATGCAGAATTTTATTATATAGATTGTTACCTGTTGTTATACAATGGCAAGAAAATTTCCTGGACTCTGATTGGTCAGTGTGTGCCTGAGACAGTAATGATATTACACAATAACATCACTGTGTTGATTTTTTGGATGATATGGCCAGTTTGTTTTTCAGAAACAAAGATATACTGCCTCACTAAAAATCTACTAAACACATTTTTATTTTTGCTTTGTATAACATTGAGCCATTGTATAATTGCAATAGGCACTCCAAGGTGTGTGTTATCGTGTAATAAAGTCACTCATGGGGTGGTGGAAGCACTCGGCTTCGCTACGTGCTTCAACCCACAGCAGGAGTGACGTTAATACACAATAACACACACCTTGTCTTACTTTATTGCTTAAATAGTGAAGAATTTATACACTTTTGTAACGCTTTGGATTAATTACATTTTGCATGATGGTTTTTATTGATTGGGGTACTTAATCACTTGTATTACTAGTCAATCCTCCCCCCCCCCAAAGAAGCAACTTTGTTGTGGCGATATGAAGGGGAAGATGACCAGCATTTCTTTGCACCAGTAAAATTATTATTTTACCATAGAGCTTGGTGGGTGTGCTGCTTTATACCGAGCTGTATTTGACTATATAAACTTGCTCTGTAGTGGATAACTGAATTATATGGGAGAGATTCACCAAGCTGTCAGTATTTATTTAGCTGATTTTTTTCACTGGGAAAACTGAACAGGGCAATTGCTTCAATTTACAGTCATGTCTCTAGGCATAACAAGTATAACAGACGGCTCTTACAACAGGTAAGCACAAACAAGTCCTGCTTCAATTACTGTAATACTGTACTTTTAACACTAGCTTAAGGAGCCCCTGATGTCTCTGGAGAAATAGAAAAAAACATAATTTTTAGATATTTTCAGCTTATTTCTCACATGTTTCCTGTATATAGTTTCTCCTTTTATCTTTATGTAGGCCTGCCTAAATTTGGGAGCCTACCTTAAAAGGGATCCTGGGTCTCAGCAGACAGTCTGACAATCCAGCTTCACTGACCCAGTCCGCTGACTGCAGACATGTTGTGTGGGGATGTGGAGGCAGCAGGCAGAAGGAACAGCAACATCCTCAAGCCAGGCAGGCCCGTTGGTCTATGCAGTACTAGCAATGCTGCAGTCACTGGCCCCAGGGACTGGCGGTGGGGCTAGGAGAGGGAGACAAGCACTGGACCACCCATCATGACAGCATGCATGAGGAGAGCAGCACTGCTGCCACCGCCCCTGATGGAAAGCAGCAGGATCAGGGAGTGTCTCACAATACAACTGGGACATACAGCACTAGCCATCCTAAACTTCCTTCTTGCCTCAGAACTCGAGGTACCACATTAAGGTACCGCAAAACAGTATTTACATCTTGTTGCCCCTCCCAGTGCAGACAACTAGAACGCCAGCAGCTGCTTCCCTAAACACAGTAAGGTAATGCTTAAAGGACAAGCAAATCATCTATTCTATACTGCCATCATATGACAAATGCTCCTGTGAAAACATAGACTGAGACATGCTGAGTTAAATCATTTTAATTATTACCTTTAATGTTCTCATTTATAATGGTTTCATCATGCTTAAAAGTTGTGCCAAAATGTAAACAAATGCTCCAAAGAGCCGAGCCGCTGAGCTGCCGAGCCACACTCAGCTCACAAAATGGCACTGACTTACAATGTGATTACATCATTGTAGTGGGTGCTCTATGATTCTTGTACTGAAAGCTATGGGCACTGTTTTAAAACTATTAACAGCATATTTATCTATACTTAGCTTGTGCACCAGACTGAGGTGGTCAACCTAAATATTGATACATATGTTAATATTTATGTAACCCCTAGATGGCGCTATCCCAGGGGCTACTACCCCTGCCTGATTTGCCACTAACAGGTTGAGGGGCCTAGATCCAATGGCGGGTGCCTCCACCCAGAGGTCAGGGTTTGCAATAGTTAAACTAACTTGGTCACAGCCCTTTGGGACACTGCAACCCTCTTCTTCCCACTAGTGGCCCACACAATATATCAGAATTACCTTCACAGTATACACTTACCCCCAGGATTGGTTCCGGCACTGGGACCTCCTGTGAAATGAGATACAGTGCAACAATCACAGTACAGTACTTCAACATAGACAAATACCTCAGGCAGTATAACTTTGCTGAAACAAGCAGCTCTGATTTATTTAGGGATATAACAAAGACAGGGGAAATCAGGTTAATTAGCTTATCACTCTAATAATTCATTTATGGCTCTGTGCACAGGCCTATCCCTATCAGTTACTGTCCCTGGGTACCCAAGCCCTAGTGGCTAGTCCAAACCGTGGCAGCTGGTAGGGCCCTTTCACACAGAGAAAAGGAAAATTAAACAGTCAGCAGTACAGTAATTCCATTTGGATTTAATGTGGCAATTCAACAGGAGCGACCTCTGAATTAGTACTCACGACCTCCAAATAAGATAGGGTCCTTCAATATCAGCAGGGCTACTCTTGAGCTCAAAGAGACTCTTCACATATTATATGGTAAAAAGAGAGTACTATACCAGGCAGGCTGCTTCTCTATCCCGATCGAATTACTGCACAATACCCGGAGAACACACAGCAGATTCAGTTCCTGACAGACCGAGTGCAATTCAATAATTTCTCCAGTCTTCTACAGGGTGAGCCTGGTTTCTACTCTTCAGAGATCCTTTGATTCTTTTCACAGGACGGATTCAGTCCTAACAAGCAGTTACACAAGCTGCAGACCGAACTCTGGCCTTACACACGTTTTTTGACTAAAACTGCACACTGAAAAGCACAGGGCTCCTTCCTTCTTCACTGCCAAAGCTCAACTGAAACTCCAACCGACAAAACCGGCACTTCCTTTGAGTTCTCCCAGTTCTTGACTGGATTGGCTGTCACTCACAATAGACTGCTGCTGTTGGTCCAAAAAGGCACTGAAGTCTAAACTACATCTCCCAGAGTCACTGCCCATACAATCCTCTTGTGGCTGGCTCAGATTATGAGTCCAAGTTCTGATTCGTCCAAGGCACCATTTTAGAGCTAGCTTACCCCAAACTGATTGGTCCAGTTCAGCAGTTCAAAACCAGAATGGGGAACTAGGCAGACACTGTACTGACTGCAAAAGAAAGCAGGTTAGACAAACTGTAATTTCATTATCACTCTAAATGGTTTCTGGCAAACAGTTACATCTTTCAGATAGGTTCCCTTTGCACTCCTAGTGACTGCAAAAATGGAATGAATTGGCAGCAGCTTGAGTGGTACTCAAACAGAGAAACACACAGTCCCCCATATAACTAATTATGTCTGCAAGCAGACAGCTCTTAAAGAGACAGTACCAGAGGCTCTAAAACACTCACTGATAAATGGCTTAAACGCCAAACACCATTCAGGCTTGGAGCATTCAAGCAAGCTCCTGGAAGTCTTTTGGGAACCCCCATTTGCAAGGGGGTTACACCCTTCCTGGCCTGGGAAAGCTTGACGTCCGCATCAAGAAGTACTCCCATAAGTTTCAACTGCAACCATATACATTTGCATTAGGCTCGCACATGTAATCATCAGTCAATATATCATTTTACCAAGAACACATTTCTGAAACATTGCAGTACGTCACTCTTTACACAGTATTACATATACATTGTACCATAACTCAAGTTATTACCTCTTGTACATGAAACCTGAAGAGAGAGGACCCTTCCCTATCAGTTACCTTGTGGCTGGACGGTGCAAGGGCACCATACTTAGAGGGCAACACAAGTAACTTGAGTTAGCACTGATGCTCAGTTTGGGCAATGAGCTCGGGACACATACACTCCTTTATGGACAACATTGAGAGGCAAATCCACAGGCCTCCCAAGGAATCATAACTGAGGTGCACCACAGGCTTTACAGCTCGACCAGTCTTCTAGGGGGAACTGTTATAGTCTCTGCACTCTGAGCCTCATTTTCAGCATTGTCCTCACTTGTCAGGGGAGTCTCCATGGGGTAGAGAGGCTAGAACTTGGGGCACTTTCAGCTCCAGGAGTTACAGTTTCTGGAGTCCACAACATTTGGCTCGCAGGGAGAGCTTTTGACACTGGCAGTGGACTGTCAGGGCACTCAAAATACTCTTCTTGTTCTGGTGTATCACCAGTCTGACCTAATCCATCATTTTCCTCCCCTGAAAGCTCAAACAGTTCAACCATGCACAATGATTCCATTTCATCTGATCTGATGCTTTGCACTTCACTTTCTGGGAGCATTGGCTCCAGGGACGAAGCTGGGGGCTTGGACAGTCCAGAAGGCCCAGCTTCATCTCCAGTATTAACTAGGGGATTGCCCCGAAACAATTGACTCAGTTCGTAAGAAGGATAGTATTCAAAGTCACTCTCACTTTCTTCCGATATGGACTGACAGTCATGCTCAACTGGGACTTGTGGAGGGGAACACTTTAACTTTGCTTCTGTAGGTGCAGACTTTCTTGATCTTTTCTTAGCAGCAGCTCTAGTCACTGGTCCAGAGGGGGCATCTTCTAGGGGCTCAGACTCAATTAAGATTTGTCCAATGGGCAGTAAATAATTTCTATGCATTGTTTTTACATCTTTTGAATTATTCTCAGGCCTTACTTTGTACACTGGCAGATCATCTAGTTTGCCCAGTACAATGTGAGGAGATGGTGCCATCTGTCCGCAATCTTGTGCTTGCCATGCAGTCCCAGATTTCTTAGCAATACCCAATCTCCCTCCTGGAGTTCCTATAGCTTCACCTTTTATCATACCTTTCTTTGTTGGCCAGATTTCTTTTGGCAGCCATGGTTTGAGCCAGTTGGTATGCATGAGTTAGCTGGGCCTTTAACTTTTGCACATACTGTAAATAGTTGTCAGCTTGAACCCCATCAGGAGAGACCCCAAACACACATCTACTGGTAGTCGAGCTTCTCTTCCAAACATCAGGCGTAGGGGAGAATCCAGTGGCAAGGAGTGGTTCTGGACTTTCGGTGCAGTTATAAGCATGTACCAGGGTGCTAATTTGTTGGCTCCATCTAGGCTTGTCCTTTGGGTGCAGGGTGCCTAGCATATCTAGCAAAGTGCGGTTGAAATGTTCAGGCTGTGGGTCCCCCTGGGGGTGGTAAGGAGTGGTTCTGGACTTCGCACTCCCCACCGAGAAAGCATCTCTTTGATCAGACGACTCTCAAAGTCTCTCCCTTGATCAGAATGGATTCTTTGTGGAGCCCCATAGTGAGCAAAAGTTTTCTACAAGTACTTTGGCCACAGTGGATGCTTTCTGGTCTTTGGTGGGGAAAGCTTGGGCATATCTCGTGAAATGGTCAGTGACCACCAGCACATTACTGATATTTCTTTGATCTGACTCCAAACTCAGAAAATCAATACAGACCAGCTCCATGGGTGCACTGGTGGTGATGTTAACAAGGGGCAGCCCTCTGGGGCAAAGCTTTCTCTGTAAGCAGCGACTACAAGTTCGAATGTGGTGCTCCACATCAGCCCCATCTTAGGCCAATAGAATCTGGATCTCACCAAGTCAAGTGTTCTGTCTATACCAAGGTGCCCCATGTGGTTGTGCAAGGACATCAGTACTGAGTCTCGAAAGGCAGTGGGCAGCACTAGTTGTTGTTTGTCTACTTGTCCCCTCTGTCTACTGTTTCTCTGTATAACAGTTTATTGATCAGTTTCAACTTAGGACCTTCTTTGTATAACAGTGCAGTTCTCAAATCAGTGGGCGTAATTTGGACCATCTTTTCCTGCATAGAGGGCTTCAAAGCTGCTTTGATCATGGGATCGCGGGATTGAGCCCGCCTGAATACTGTCATTATCCAGCTGAGGCAGTGCACCAATGTCTATTGCAGAAAAGTGGCAATAAGCAGCAGGTATGCAATTCTCAGAGGGTCCCAAGCAATCCACCATGCAGTCCACTGCGTCTCGTGGACATTTGTTCCTCCCTGTCAAACTTCTCAGAGTGCCCAATGTCAGGTTCTGCCAATCGGACCCAATCATTCTGGGGAACAGGCCTCGGGAGAGAGCATCAGCATCTATGTGGTTCAGACCTGCTTGGTATTCGAGCATAGTCACATGTAGATAATGCAGAAAGCCACCTATGGCCAGTGGCATCCAACTTAGCTGAGGTCTGCACATAGGTCAAAGGATTATTGTCAGTTTTACTAGTATTTTAGCCCCATACAAGTACTATGGAATTGGTCAACACAGCCCACTTCAAAGCTAGGAACTCTAACTTATGTACAGGATAGTTCTTTTCGATGGGGTCAGGTTCTACTGGCAAAGGCCACTGGTCTCAGGCCATTGTGCTCTTAGTACAACACAGCCCCAACCCTTGCAAGCTAGCATCAGTGTGCAGGATGTAAGGTTTTCTTGGATCGGCATAGGCCAGCACTGGAGCATGGGTAAGTTGATATATGATCTCATGAAAAGCAGTCTCACATCAGAGTCCAGGGCCCCAAATACTTCACTCGGATGAAAATACACTCTTTCAGTCTTGAGGGACGCTGACTTTTGGTATTTTTGTGGGTTGGGGATACCCTTGAGTAAGGTTAAGTAAAGGCGGATCACTCTTGAATAGTCCTTGATGAAGCGCGATAACAAGCACAGAATCCCAGGAATCTTTGCAGTTCTTTTAGATTTTGGGCTGTGGCCAGGTGGTCAAGGCCTCAACTTTGCTTGGTTGGTCTCTATTCCTCGGTGGATACTATGTGTCCCACATACTTTACTGATGTTTGAAAGAATTGACACTTATCAATGGACAGTTTAAGGCCAAAGTCCTCCAGTCGGTCCAATACCTTAAATAATCTGCTCTCATGTTCCTCCAGTGAGCTGCCAAACACAATAACATCATCTAGGTATACCAGGCACTCTAGTAAGTTCATGTCCCCCACTGCACGCTCCATCAATCGTTGAAAAGTGGCTGGGGCACCTGAAACCTTGAGGCATCCTCATGAATTCATAGAAGCTAAGCGGACAGATAAAGGCTGCCTTCTCACGGTCCTCTGGGGCCATCGGGATCTGGTAGTACCCATCATGAGATCCAGCACAGAGAACCACTTGCTCCTGCTTAGGCAGTCCAAAGCATCCTGAATGGGGCATTGTGTACTGATCAGGGATAGTCCCGCGTTTAAGGTGCTAAATCCACACACATCCTTACTGTTCCATTCTTTTTCCTCACTACCACAATGGGGAAGCATAAGGGCTTCTGGATTCTTGTATTACACCAGCAGCTAACATCTCTTGCAGATGCCGTCTCACATCATCTATGTCAGCAGGTGCCAGGCATCGACCTCTCACTAAATGGTCTTTCGCTGCAGCCGGATATTGTGCTCAGCTCCTTGCACGCATCCTACATCCCATTCCTTTAAAGAAAACACCTGGTCTCTCTGGGCAAGCTTCTCACTGATCCTCACTTTCCATTCAGCTGGCAGTGGGAGTCGCGAAATCAAACAAGTCAGGCGTTACTCTGTCATTCTTCCTTGAACTCTTGCTGCTGGGTAGCACTGCAGTGTCTGCACAATGCACATTAGCCAGGATGCAACTCTCTGTTTACTCGAATGTCTCTTTCAGACACATTATGAACTTGGACCATTACCCTTCTGGCATAAGCATGGGCTCTAGTGGGCAAAATACTAGGCTTGACCAGCAGTCCCTCTGGCAATTTTCCATCGCCTGGTGCATCCAACATTAATATTTTATTCTTAACATCCTTTCTGATACGGACCTCTCCTGTAAGGTACACTGGGCATTTGGCGCCAGGATCAGAGACTCAGGATCCTTCTTCCATACAATTCCGACCGGTTCCTCCGGTTCTGTTTTTCAGCATCTCTTTGTGCCTCATAGGCCTTCTTAATTAAAGCCGGAACTCTTAAAGCTCTACTAGTCTTTGACCCTGTTTTCATAACACAACTGTGCCAGCCTTCCGAACATATGAGCATTTGTTCCAATCAACAAAGGGACACCATCATACAGTCCAGTGGGGGGACACACTAAGCTAGGGTCTCTACTTGTTCGGCCACTCCAGCCACGGAGGTGGGGAAAGACAGCCAAATTGGATATACCCAGAATAGGGTAGGCCTTCACTTAACCCCATACATGCAGTCCTTCTAATGGTTGTAAGGGCACGCCTGACAAATGCTTCTGATACCAATCCTGGAACATAATTGTCACTTGGGAGCCACTGTCTAATACAGCTCTTGTAGACACTCCATTCACCTTACAGTGGTCTCCATGGAGGACCCACTATTCTGGACCAGTCTGGAGAGGCGGTAGGGGCCTGGGCAACTGACCTTGCCACAAAGGACGGGAATTAGCATTTTGGTGCCCTCACTGGGATCATGTCGGCACCTCTTAACCACTGATTTGTTCTCCGAAGCTCTCCTTGTAGCCTATATGCAACTTTGTCAGTGTCTTTTGGGGACTGGCATTCCCTTTTCATGTGCCCATCTTTCCCACAATTATAGCAAAACATACTTTCTGGAGTTTGAGCTGGCCGAGGCGCCACACTGGGAGCCAGGGCGGGGGTATTACTAATTGGAAACCTGGGTGCCATCTCTGTCTGCAGCGTGATAAGCATTTGGAGACATCTCATCAGTTTCTCCACTTCCATGGTCAAGGAATTGAGTTTGGAGCTGTTATCAGCAGGAGATACATGGGTGGGTACCCCAACCCCCATAGCAGATGCAGTCGGATATAGGTCAGGGCCCGTACTTGCAGGCGTGGCCTTCATAAAGGGACTGTTTTTGAATTCCCGGATCTCTCAACAGTTCGCTCCCATTGTGGCATATCTTTTTCTTGTCAGAGCACTCATTGACTGTCAACCTCTGCCCCTGAACTTCACTTGATGGGTCACCCTCAGTCACTGGTCGTAGCACAGCTGTTGGTGCAGGTCCCTCCCGAGGTCGCTTTTCTCAACTCCTCGAATTTCTCTCATTAACTCATCATAGGAGGGTGGGGATTCCAGTCGATTTGCCAGGCGTAACTGAAGCAACAGCAGTTCTGAGAAGGGGGCAGACTTAAGGATTCTGTCCAGCCTGGTTCGGTCCAGTTCAATCGCTGGCAAACTACCCTTTCTGAGGCATTCTTGCAACAATTTTTCCAGCCGAGACATACACAGACAACAACTCCCTTGGTACTGTTGTGCATTTCTTACTCTCCACCATGAGTCCTCATCAGAATCTGGGCTCCCATACACATTCTCCAAGGCCTCAAGATAGGCCTATGCAGTCGCTTCAGGGTTACTGGCCCGTTTAGCACGGATGGTAGCCAGGGCAGGACCTCGGAGGCTCTCACTAACCCTCTTTAGCTAGCCTTCGAGGCATTGCCATTCTAGCACTTGGGGGCAACATAGTCTATCCAGGTCTCCCAGTCATCCTCCCCTTGGGGGGTGGGGAGGGTGCCAGAGAAGATCCTCAACCTTCGGTAAGAGTCGTGACTAATGGCAGGTGCAGAAATAGGAGTCTGCATTGGTTCAGCCACCATTACGGGCACTGGAGCAGGAGAGGGTGTTGGGGGAGGAACACCCCCAGGTGGCAAGAATAGTTTCTTCAAGTCCTCCACAGTTTTCCCTTCTCCCAGCAACCATTTAGCAAATTTCTCCTAAAAAGTTTCAGATAGTGGTGGGGGCTGATTCCCCCCCGGGTCTTTACTGTCCTTAGTTATCACTCTCCAAGCAGTGAGGGCTCCCTCTGGGGTAATGGTCTGTGGCACTTTGGAGCTATCTATGGGATCCTTAAACTCTACTAGGGCCAGGAAAGTGTGGGTGAGCAGATTAGCATGCTCGACCCACCACCACAGGGTTTTGTAAACCTTCCACCTTGGAAAGTACTCCCTGCACAGTGTCCGTGATTGATACCAGGGGATGTCCAGGATAAGCATAGCATTTTGAGGTCGATCTCCTCCCCAGTACACCACTCCACCAGCTGGTGCACAGCCACTTCTGTCAGGGTACCCATTTTTCTTAACAGTGGTCTGTAAATATGGCCACTAGAGGACACACAATCCCAGCAGTGCCTCCAAGATGTAACCCTAGATGGCGCTATCCCAGGGGCTACTTCCCTGCCTGATTTGCCACTAACAGGTTGAGGGGCTTGGATCCAACGAAGGGTGCCTCCACCCAGAGGTCAGGGTTTGCAATAGTAAACTAACTTGGTCACAGCCCTCTGGGACACTGCAACCCCCTTTCTTCCCACTAGTGGCCCACACAATATATCAGAATTACTCTTCACAGTATACACTTACCCCCAGGATTGGTTCCCGTACTGGGACCTCCTGTGAAATGAGATACAGTGCAACAATCACAGTACAGTACTTTAACATAGACAAATACCTCAGGCAGTATAACTTTGCTGAAACAAGCAGCTCTGATTTATTTAGGGGATATAACAAGGACAGGGGAAATCAGGTTAATTAGCTTATCACTCTAATAATCTATATGGCTCTGTGCACAGGCCTATCCCTATCAGTTACTGTCCCTGGGTACCCAAGCCCTAGTGGCTAGTCCAAACCGTGGCAGCTGGTAGGGCCCTTTCACACAGAGAAAAGGAAAATTAAACAGTCAGCAGTACAGTAATTCCATTTGGATTTAATGTGGCAATTCAACAGGGAGCGACCCTGAATTAGTACTCACGACTCCAAATAAGATAGGGTCCTTCAATATCAGCAGGGCTACTCTTGAGCTCAAAGAGACTCTTCACACATTTATATGGTAAAAAAGAGAGTACTATACCAGGCAGGCTGCTTTCTATCCCGATCGCAATTACTGCACAATACCCGAGAACACACAGCAGATTCAGTTCCTGACAGACCGAGTGCAATTCAATAATTTCTCCAGTCTTCTACAGGGTGAGCCTGGTTTCTACTCTTCAGAGATCCTTTGATTCTTTTCACAGGATGGATTCAGTCCTAACAAGCAGTTACACAAGCTGCAGACGGAACTCTGGGCCTTACACGTTTTTGACTAAAACTGCACACTGAAAAGCACAGGGCTCCTTCCTTCTTCACTGCCAAAGCTCAACTGAAACTCCAACCGACAAAACTGGCACTTCCTTTGAGTTCCTCCCAGTTCTTGACTGGATTGGCTGTCACTCACAATAGACTGCTGCTGTTGGTCCAAAAGGCACTGAAGTCTAAACTACATCTCCCAGAGTCACTGCCCATACAATCCTCTTGTGGCTGGCTCAGATTATGAGTCCAAGTTCTGATTGGTCCAAGGCACCATTTTAGAGCTAGCTTACTCCCACACTGATTGGTCCAGTTCAGCAGTTCAAAACCAGAATGGGGAACTAGGCAGACACTGTACTGACTGCAAAAGAAAGCAGGTTAGACAAACTGTAATTTCATTATCACTCTAAATGGTTTCTGGCAAACAGTTACATCTTTCAGATAGGTTCCCTTTGCACTCCTAGTGACTGCAAAAATGGAATGAATTGGCAGCAGCTTGAGTGGTACTCAAACAGAGAAACACACAGTCCCCCCATATAAACTAATTATGTCTGCAAGCAGTCAGCTCTTAAAGAGACAGTACCAGAGGCTCTAAAAACACTCACTGATAAATGGCTTAAACGCCAAACACCATTCAGGCTTGGAGCATTCAAGCAAGCTCCTGGAAGTCTTTTTGGAACCCCCATTTGCAGGGGGGTTACATTTAAAAGCAGCCATAATATCTATAGTTTTAAAACAGCGCCAGTTGCTTTTAGTACAAAAAGCAGAGTGGACTTGCTATGATAACATAACTGCATTTCACATCAGTGCCATTTTGTGAGCCGAACAGCAGCTCAGTGGATTGGCTCTTCAGAGTGTTTGTTTACATTTCGGCCCAACTTTTAAACATGACAAAACTTATATAAATGAGCATACTAAAGGTAATAACTAAAGTGATTTAACTCAGCATGCTTCAGTCTATGCTTACATGGGAGTGTTTGTCATGTGATGGCAGCTTAAAATTTATGGTTTGCTTGACCTTTAAGCTAATGCGGTACTACAGTATGAGGGGAGTTTAGGCTGGCTACCACTGGAAGTGCCTGGTCTCAGGAAAGGCCACAGGCCAGGGTAGACTACAGTAAGCACCTGATGTTGTTCACAAGAAGCAGTCAAGGCTGTACAGAGGAGAAAAATGGTAACTTTGCAAAACATAAAGAAACATGGCTGCTGCCATGCTGCAGAAAGCCCCCTGTCCCCAACACCATAGGACTGCTGCAATAGGCTCCAAGGCACACACAGATTCTCACTAAGAGTTTCAGCTCATTCTGCGCATCGTCTACAGGAAGATGCATGCAAACCTGGCTCAGATATCAAGATAAATGGCTTACCCAATGACTTAATGCTGTCGGCCTTTCTTGGTGCCCTCAGACAGACACCCCTCCCCCCAGAGGACCTGTGGACTTTTATACTAACAACTGTTGTGAAAAGCGTGTGTATGGAATTTGAACCTGAAGAAAGAGTTACGCTGGCTAACCCTTGTAGAGCAACTGACATGTTGGGAGCTGCATTGGATGCCACCCAAAGGCCTACTGCAGCATCACTAAACTGGATCTCATGCCTTTGCCATGGACAACCGACTCTGAACTGAAACGAGTGCAGCAGGCAAACCTTTGATTGTGCAAGGTGGTGCTGGCTGTTGAAAAAAGAGCTAGATGAGACTTTACTCAGAGAATGGAGCAAATTGAAATTTAAAAATGGACTTCTGCATAGTCACCCAGACTGACATTTCTTGCTCAAGAAAGCAGTTAATTTGGGGGAAATATCAAAAAGCCATACTGAGATTTTTACACAATGACATGGGTCATCTTGGCTACGACAGCACCTGAGAATTGGTGCGTACATGTTTCTACTGGCCCTGGATGGCCATGAAGGTGGAGTAGCACTACAAGAACAGTGCCTGGTGTGTTCAGAGAAAGACTTTGACAGAGAGCCACCCCATTTCGGCAACATCACAATTAGTTGGCTGCTAGAGTTCGTATGTATGGATTTCTTGTCCTTAGAGCCTGATGACAAAAATGTGGTGAATAGTCTTGTCATCACTGATCATTATACTCACTATGGCCAGGCACACCCAACAACAGATCAAAAGACCACCATGTTGGTGAAAGTCCTACAACAACACATCAAACACTATGGTGTGCTCCAGTGCATATGTTCAGAGCAGGGACGGGACTTTGAAATTCTGCTGGTAAAAAAGTTTTTAGACAGCTATGGGATTCATAAGTCAAAAACTACACCTACTGTCCTCATGGACATCCCCAGCTGGGGTGATTCAACTGGGCTTTGTTGGATGTGTTGGACACTCTTAGACCCATGGACAAGCCCAAGTAGATCAAGAAATAAGCACCTTGGAACATGCTTACAACTGCACCAGGAACACGCCTTGAAATGTTTGTCCTTCTACCTGATGTGTAGTGAGGAGGCATGTTTTCTTATGGTTTATGCCTTAATGTCTCAGTTGATGGAGCTTTGTTGGAGACAGATTTGGCCTATTGCCTCGAGATCAAGGCTGCTGGAAAAGTAATTTGGTACACAAGAGGTATGATCCACATGTACATCATCAGGTCTTATGAGTGGGTGACAGGGTGGGTCTGAGAAATCTGGGACTCGGAGAAATGCAACTGACTGCCAACTGCTGGGCTACTAAGACTTATGTTATAGTGGGTCAATTGCCAACCCAGACAGGAGCAAGGCACAGTCGGTAACTGGTAGAGACTGTACATCCCAAACACCTACTGTCCATAATATAGCTGGTTCCTGAGGAAGAACTGGAGATTCCCAGTCCTTCTAAGAGGTGGCTACAGATCTACAGTCACATGAAGTACCAGGACTCAGCAACATCCATTCCTGATACACCAGTCCAAGATGTTGTACCTCTCCACCTATAAACTGTGATGAGTTCTGATGAGGACAAGCAAAAAGTGGTGGATTGGCCGAAATGGTCAAAGGACTACAAGTTACTAGGGGGTGTGTGAGTAATGTATATTATTTCTCAAACTCCAGGAATAATGCACTATTCATTATTTGGATCCAAATAACAAATACTGGCAGTGGCAGTATTCGTGCCCTGTTCCTGTTCAGGAAGCACTATTGTTAAAAAAAAGAAACAAAAAAAAAGCCCCCCCACCCTTCTCCCCAACTTAATCTTTAACACACAACCCCTGTCTCCCCACCCTCTGCTAGAATCCTAATCCCACCCACTTCCCCCCAGCACACACAATTTGATATTTTGAATGATATATAAAAAAAAACAACTGTCACAATGGAAGACCAGCACAAGCTGCTAACCTCCACAGCCAGCCACCATCTTTAGAGCATGTTTTCTGTAAAACAAATATTCCCCCCTCACCCTGGCAGCACCCTTCTTCCAACTTCCTCCTCCCAGCATCCAAATGTTCTCCTTTAGATTTCTACGTATTAAGAAGGTGACTAAGACAACATGTCCTCCTCCATGCCATCTGCCTTCTACTGAATGAAAGAACAGCTGTGCTTGCTCGCATATAGTAAAACCAGCTGGGGCTGTTTCCTTTTCTTTTTTTTTTTAAACAATCACATGAATAACAAAATACAGAATACCTGAATATTTGAAGGCCTGACTGTAACAGTCAGCCTGAATATTCAAAATAAGTTATTCATCCAGTCCCACAAATTTATTCCTTTGCCAACACTGGAATGGTCCGATTGTGGGACACAGGTCCAACGCTACTCCTCATATTTTTGACCCTGAAAAAGTACTATCTGTACCTCAACAACCAGCTGACATCACAACTGAAGCACCTCTGGTCATTGAAGCAGAGTCAGTGTTGGAGAATTTTGCTCTAGAGCCTGGTAAGAATTCTGCCATTCGTGACAACACTGCTGTGCTGGACATGCAATTAGAAGATGGAATTGATCAGCCAATTCATGAGGAAGAAACAGTTTGGCCCAGATTGTTCTGGAAGAGAACATGAACCACCTATGAAACAATTCTATCTCTCCCTGGTGTCACCACAGACACACCCATTCATGCTATCCATAAACATGTGGTGCCCCTAGTCCATTTCCAGGTCAGCACACCCCAGTTAATGACACATATACAGGTTATGCACCAGCAATACTACAGTTACCAGACCCAGAACCTCTGGGGGGACTGGGACCCAAAAAGGGAATGCAATTGGATGTAGGCTGCCCCTGGGGACTAGTGATGGGGCCTTGGGTGGGTGATTAGCACTAGAGCACCAATCATGACAGCGTGAATGGAGAAAAATGTTCTACAGTCACCTCCACAGTTGAAAATTTCAAGGTTGGGTTGTGCCCACAACACAACTAGGGAAATAAGTCCCTGGCCCCAGGGAAGGCTGTGGGGCCAGGGCAGGCCAGAGCAAGCACTTGAGGGCACTCAACTGAGACTGCATAGAGGAGAAAAATGGGGATTTAACATAACGTAAACAGACATTGCTGTTGCCATGCAGCAGAAAGCTATTTGAGCCCACAGAACTGCTAGGAAGGGGTTGAAGAAACACACACACACACACACACACTCTGCCTGAGAGTTTCAACCAATCCTGAGATCAGATTTGCAAGTGGATGCATGCAAACCTGGCTCAGATATCAAGATAAATGGATTTCCTCAATAATTTTAGCCAGTTCTGACTCAGCTAAGGAACTCCATAACAGAGGCTGGGAGAAAGCATCTGAGCTCAGTCCTGCACAGTTCACTCAGCCAGGGAGCCTTGAACTGAGAATCACTGAGAGATACTGTGACTATCACGACTCTGATGAGTCTGGCACTGTAGGTGTGAAGAAAAGTACCGAAGGAGAATGTTTCTGCTGAGACACAAAAAGGGGAAAGGCAGATTGTTGGAGAAGGGCTAGATACCATGGAATGTTTCTGTTCCAACCGGTATGTCTTAGTCTGCAAGGGCCCATGACTGTAAATGATTCAAGCTGCAGCCACAGAATGAGAATCAGAGGTAAACAAGCCTGTGTGCTTGCTGCTGCTAGAAGGCACTGCAGTAAACCTGTGCCAGCTGTCACACACAGCTTAAGGGGTAATATCTGACCCCTCAGGGTGTTGCCTTGCCACATAGGTATGTTGGTTCTGTGATGCTTCTGTGACACATCCCCTTCCACACTAGCCGTGCTGAGCAAGGAAAGGCTTCAGGGGCACTGTCTGGTGAAAGGCCTTGAGGCAAAGCATTATGAAAAGCTCTAGAGTGAAGTCCAACTAAAGGCCCTAGTGGCAAAGTCCAATGAAAGGCCCTATAGGTAATGTACAATGCAATGCCCTTTCAGGGTTGAAAGTCCAGCTGAATTGGAGCCAGAAGAAAAGACTATGAAAATTCTGACTACAGAACCATGACTAGCCATCAGGGTTCATCCCTTTCACCTTTGTAGTTAGCTAGGTAGTTAGGAAAGGGGGTTAAAGGCCTAGGCAGGCCTGTACCTTGTTATAGATAGGTACAGACAGAAGACCTGTGGAGGTCAACAAGCCCTTTCCTATTTTTGATTTTGAATCGGGACCTATTTAATTTTCATGCTTCTTTTCTTTGTTTCTGTTGAACTGGAAAAGCACAAAAAAGTATCTATCAGCCCTACAAGCTAATTACTCCAGGCCAGTGAGGTACATACCACAATGGTATGAGACCTCTTGAGAAGTTTTGGAAAATAAAGCTGGGTACACTACTCTGGTGTTGTGGGATTCTGGGGGGCACCAGAGGAAGTGTTTAAAGTGCTTAGAGATTATAGTTTATTCCCCTTTGACTTCTGTTTTCCCCTTTGTCTCCCTGGGCTCAATTTTCAAAGTGAGCATGCACCTTGTGCCAAACGGCTTTGATGCAATGGCAACTTGCATCAAAGTTTGCGTCAATCCTGATTTTCAAATGCAGGCTGCATCAAAATCAGGATGTTGTGCACCAAAGCTGCACTGCACCACTCTTGGGACAGAAGGGCCCTTGTGCCCTGTCACAAGGGGGATTGCTACACAACGAAGCTGCACCATCCCCTTTTTGGAATTTTAGAAGCCCCACCATTGTCACAACAGGAGGCTGAGCTTAGACCAACCAGAAGCTGGTCTAAGGGCCTTGAGCCATTGTCAGGCAAGGAGGCGATTTGGGATGAGAGCCTGGAAGATCAGGATCGGGGAAAGAGGGAGCAGTGGGGGTGCCATAGGGGCCAACGGGGAAATGGTGGCAGTGCCATGGTGCTGAGGTGGCACCTGGCAGGGCTGCCATGTACAGTGGAACAGAACTGATCAGCCCAGGTAGAGGGGGGTTGGCCCAGACAGACTGTGACCTGGTCCTCAGGTGGCAACAGCCCTGGCACCTGCCCCATAGGTGCCACAGTCCCCAACAGTGTAGGCAGGCATAAGCCTGCCTTCACGTGAGGGGCTAAGTACCAGAAGATTGTCATGATGCCTGGGGAATGTTCCCCTCCACCACCTGCACCCTGCAACCTGCGGCCACTGCCACCCGCCACCATAGGGGGCTGTGGCACCTATGGGACAGGTGCCAGGGCTGTTGCCACCTGGGATTCAGGTCATGGCCCATCTGTGCCAACCCCCTCCACCTGGGTCCATCGGGTCTGTTCCACTGCAAATGGCACCCTCTCTGGGTGCCATCTCAGCACTCTGACACTGCTGCCGTGCCCTCGTCACCCTCTGTGGCACCCCAGTGCTGTCTCTGACCAAAGTGCCCTCCTTGCAGGCATATTCAACCTCCCACTTTTGTGGCTCCTCTAGTGCTGGGCTGGTTGGGGGATGGCCTTGATGGGACCCTCTGTCAAACTCTATAGGTGCACCAAATGTTTGGTGCAATCCTGTGGCTGCAGCAACTCTCAGGACTTTTGTGCAGGGACCCCCAGTTTTATAGACTACGGCACAGGGTCCCTGATGCACCCGGAGTTTGTGCAGCTGTAGATCGGTGCACCTTGCACTGATCTAAGGGCCAATTGAAAATTGAGCCCCTTGTCTTTTCCTACCCTTTCCTTTAACTAAAACTGTTTGTTTTGTATTATATTTCTGTTGTGTTGGATAGTGCTTTTGCATCATTGTCATTATTGTGGGGTGATACTGCGTGGTTGGGAGGAATATTATGTATTATTTCATGGTGGGTAAAGCACTGAGTGCCAGCAGGTATCCCATATATCCTCTAGGTACCCAGTCATTGTTGTTAATACCCACTTATCCTGCAACTGAAAGAACCCAGGCTGGCCCCCATCGGAATAGGAAGGAGAGGTAGACCTCATGGGGCCTGGGCTTACATTTATAACTGTGGACACTTAACATGAAATACAATCACTGTCCCCAAGATTTCCTATTTCCTGCCAAGATTTACTATTTCAACATTTCCTAAGTCAAGATTTCCTGCCTCTCTGGCTATGCTGCTGATGCCCATTTATTTAAATACAGAATTTTATTCTCATGTAGAATGGAAAAAGGAAAGTTAAATCTTGCAGTCTAGTGACTTTTAGCTTGTGAAGCACTTCCATAACCTGCTAAACTGCAGTGGAATGGTAAGGCAATGGTGTATTTTGACGTCTTTTTTTTAGGCTGTGTGACATGATTGCACAGTGTGCTAACAGACAACAGAATGCTGAGGCACACTTACAGCAATGACTGTACAGAATAACAGAGTGCACACATGTTTTCCTGATGCCTTCTACTAGCTTTTAACAGGTGGTGTATACTGAATTTCTAAATATGCCTGCTTGACATCCCCAGCCTTGTAACTGGGATTGCTAGAGGTTCCCAGGGCCCGGTTAAAGACTTTGGGGGGCATGCACTTTTGCTTTTGCAGCCCCGACCCTGTGGAATGCTCTACCTTGTTGGATTAGAGAGTGCCTGACTGCTGACAGTTTCAAATCTGAATTAAAAACATACTTGTTCAGCCAGGCATTTCCTGATGAGTGTCAAGCCTAGTTATATCGCTATCTGATTGATATTTATTAAGATGTTTATATTCTGTTTTTTTTATTGATTGATGTATGTATTAATTTTAATCTGTTTTGGTATGTAAAGCACTTTGATCTTATGGAATTGTGATTACAATTAAAATTTTGATTGATTAGATTTTGACCATGAAGTCAGAGGCATAAAGAGTGAGACACGCAACCTGACTGCCTCTTGCTATTCAGATAAAAAGGACTTTGGGTGAGCCTGGGCACCATAGCAGAGCAAAAACCTAGCCCAGTCTGGGCTGAGATGGGAGGAGGACATGAGAGTCATGAGGATGACTGGCTCATTCTACTCAGTGTGGTTTCCTATTATTGAACTAAACTAAGCTAAATGTATTTACATTGTATTTTTATGTGTCAGTGACTTTTTGTGACCGTTTCTTCTGCTTTATTGTTTATTCACCCAGTGATTTATTTATATATCTCTCTCCTAGTGTGCTAGTTATTGGAGAGGGAGTGAGAAGTCAGAGTTTGGTGTTTGGTTTTTGCTGAGTAAGGGGCTTCAGGCATTAGTGTTTCTGAGCTGTTGGAAGTTGGAACAGCTGTTCTGTGGCCAGGAATCCCCGATTGTTTGCTCCGTTCTTGCTTCTTGCTTTGGCTTGAGCGCCAGTGTTCCGGTGCACCAACTGAGCCTTGGCTGAGCAGTAGGTGGAGAGTGACTTTGGATGCTGAGCAAAGTCAGACTCAGCTATTACAAATGCTGCTGAAATTGAGATTTTTTTCTGTCTCACCCTAATAAACATAGAAACACAAAATTTGGCAGCAGATAAGGACCACGTGGCCCACCCATTCTGCTCCTTTTTCTCTACCTACATTATTACCGCAGACAATACTAGTAATTAAAAAAATTGAGCTGATCATTACCACTGTAATTATGTAATAAAAAAAAAAAGAAAGAGAGCTGGCCTGGTGACGCTAAGGTGCCATGCACTTCACTGTGCCCATACCGGTGACCTGAGTTCGGACACAAGCTCAGATACTAGGTGGCTGGCCGGGGGGGTGGAGGAGGGTCAAGCATCCCAGGTGACACTCGTGTCCTCTGGGGAGGGAGGGAGGGATAGTGTGCTCCACTACTATGCTGCAACCTGAGGGACCACAGGGTGCAGTGCAGCAGGACTGGCTTTTGTGAGGGAGGACATCAGCAGATGTTGCATTCTAAGCATGGGTCCATGCTTGGCGTGCACTTAATACTGGCTTCCTGGGGATGGAAGGAATGTGGAAAAGCACTTCAAGCAGCAGGATGACACTGACGAGCTCACTGGCCCCGTATCTGGCTACTTAGGTGTGATCTCCCACACTGGCTCTGTTTGTGGTGAGGAAGGGGGGGGGCCCTGCTGTCCCTGCCAGAGGGTGAAAACTCTGGGTGAACAAGAGGAGAGTCATGAGGTAAGTCCTAGAAGATGCCAGGGTGATGGGGCTGGGGCTGAGGTCAGGCAGATGGGGGCCATTGGAGAGCTGGGGAGAAACAGATTAATGAAAAATAAAGAATAAAGTCACTACTTATACATGTATACTGGTAATTCAGGAGGCTTGCGGTGAAAAATGTTAATCTAAGTTAACTTTTTTTTTGTGTTACCCAAAATCACTTAACCAAGGAGCTGCTACAGTTTTACAAAAATTAAATATACTTACTTGATTTTAAATCAGTTATAATTTTTATTATAAAACTTGGAACATTAAAAAAGTGAATATTTGGTACTTACTTAAAACTTCACATGCCACATGTTACAGAGTTCTGGCATTTTCCCATATAAAGTAAAAACTTCACCTGGAGCCCCTGGTTTCCAAAGTGACCAGTGACATGGCACCACAATACTATTTAAACAGGCTCCCTCTGTGCAGCTGCAACAGGCAGAGGCAGTCAAAAAGCAAGGAGCTACGGTGGTGAGAGCATGGCTGTTTACAGAGCTCATAGAGCCAGCTAGCGAGAGCTATTTTTGCTGATAGCCCCTTTTTCTGTAAGCTTTTGTAAATAGCCCTCTAATCACACACAAAAAATAAATAAAAAAAAAACTGTGGATGGCTGCACTCCATCATCTTTGATATGTAGCAAGGAAGCACTACTGTAGATCTCCAACTTAGCACTTTTACTGCAAGTGTGCCTTGCAAAACATTCAAGCTAGAAGTTCTCTGTATCTACCCAACACTACAGTGCCTATATTATTCAGTAGTGAAATGGAGTTCCAGGCTAAGAAGAGACTGGCAGTACTTGTTTCTAAATATAACACAAGCAACTCCAAGTAAATCACAATTTAGTAAAGATTTTACTGAGCTTATTTGATATTCTAATTAGAAAGAATCAGTAATGTTGTTAACTTGGTCGACTAAAGAGAACTAATGTGGCTAATAACATTTTAAATTGAACACAAAACTTTTAGTAAGATAACTGTGTGTTTTAAATAACAGTTATTTAATAACTCTTTATATTTATATAGAATAATAGTTATTTAATAAGTCTTTAGACTTATATGGAATTCCTTTGGTTCTATTTTTAACCGATCTATGGTATAGCATTTTTGTTGGTTGAAATACAATTTATATTATTAGCAAACTAAAAGTCTCTTTAGGAGATTTTTTGCATTACAGTTTTTCAGGAACTTTATAACAAAAAGGCTTGCATCTTATTTTGTTAATTTTAGTGGGAGAACCCCACAATATAAAGAGTACTGTGGACCATCTACCACCATTAACTGGGAGGAGGATATGCATCTGGCAATCCCAAGCAATCTCAGTGACTGACTCAGCAAAAGTAGTGAAGAGCACAGAAGACCTTTTGAAAGAAAAATAAGAACACTAACAAGCAATATAAACAGAACAAAGAAAGTAAGGACTAGAAAAAGGCAACGAGCAGAACAGAGCTGCGTGTGTGAGATTGTTAACGTAATGTCTGGTTACTCAACTTTTTAACTTATTGTAGTTTTTTTCTTGCGTTTACTAACATTGGTGGAAGAATTACTGATTCTAACAGTGTTTGCAGTTAGCTGAATTTTATATAATATGTCTGATATTGTATTTCTGAACCCCAAAACTAAAAACTATTTTTGTTATTGATACGTATAGCTGCTTCTCTGTACAAATCATATTAATCAGCATATACTTTTACATATATCGGATTGCTTTCTTTTACTAACTACTGCATATAATTGTCTTAAGAGTGGAACATTTTTATTAAGTGTATTTCCTAGTACTATTTATTTCACTATGCAAACAAGAAGTGGGACTAAAGTAGAGAAAAAAAATCGAACAAGTCAAAATGAGTCTGTCAGAAAATGATGAAAATTAATTCAATATTAAAGACTGAGACCATCAAAATTATAAATTGAACAAAACAATCCAAGTCAGTCAAGAAGGATGTGGGTGACAATTTAAATGAAATGTCACAATTATTAATAATAAAATACTTGCACCCTGTGGTTGAAAAGAGAATTATGACTTGTACACCAAACATAAACTCCAAGGGGTCCCCTAAAGGTAATAAGGCAATTAAACCTAAAACAGCTAATACATCAGAGACTGGCGGTAAATTGGACAAACATAATTTAACTTCAAACTCTTTAGAATGTTCACTGAATATTGTGTTTTTCCAAAAGCTCTAAGCAAATTTAGCCTTGTGGTGTAATGCCTTCTTGTAATGTTTCTGAACATAATGAAAACAATCGGAACAAGACAATTGAAGAAGGGGAGGTACTCTAATTGATTTAATCAAGAAATAAGGCATGACCAGGGGTTAGATTGATAGTCTGCTCAGCTCCCCCTAGGGGTGTAATGTGGCATGAGATGCAGCTGAGTGCCATATTGCCCCTAGGGGTGATTAACTGATTGTTAGTCTGACTTCTAGGAGTGCCTTATTGCGATTATAAAAACCGATTTTAAAAGAAAAATGTTAGAAGTTTAACTTTTGAATGTTTGCCTCATTCAGAGGGATATCTTCAATAACATAGTTCATCCACCAACTGTTTAAGATGCTGGCTCAGAATCAGAATGCATCATTTCCATCATTCAGCAATGCTAGAGGAAGGAATGCTGACAGGAAGAATTCATGTACCATGGTGATGAAGCTGCACATGGCAGTTTAACAGAGATTAATGTCAGGCTGTTGGAATGCTAACAACCGAGTCAGAATGAAGCATTTCTGAGTTCCTTTTTACAATTGACGTTAATGATAGTTTTCAAAGACTACCACTGAGATCTGGGAATTTTTAATTTTTTTTATTTTAGTTTTTGTTGACTGGGTAAGTGCACTAGACAAATTCTGCCTATTTTCAGGCACAACCTGGGGAAGGGGGATACAGATGAATGCCAACTGAACATGAACCAGATTAAGCTGTTGGTGGTATTTTTATTGAATGGGGGAAATTTGGCCAGGGCACCGGGGAAATTCCCCTACTCTGCCAGCAGGGGGCTTGACTTCCTGAGAGCAGAGTGGAAGGGGCACAGTTTGGAGCCAGACAGAAGATCCTCCGGAGGTGATGGACGTCTCTGGGGTGGGGGAGCAGGCCTCCTCTCCTACTTTTTTGAAGCTATAGGCTCACCTAGTTTCCATTCTAAATATGGATACTCAGCAGACTGGAGTAGAAACTCCAGAGGTTTACTATTCAACTGAGGATTTAAGTGAAATTGTAGATTCTACAAACACTGTTTCTAATGTGCTTCCTTCAAACCTAACTGAAGCTGAAACTACTTTAAAGGAGCTACTCCAGAATGAAACATGGAGGCATTTGGCTACAGAGAAAGCACTACAAGAAAAAATCGCACTGTTGCAAGCTGTGGCTCTTGCTGTCATGATGGATCTCCTGCCTGTCATGCCTATCTGTGATGCTGCAACATCAAACATGGAGGCCCTCCTGGGGCTAGGTGAGTCATCCTGCAAGAATTCTTGTGCTGTTGCAATTGACATTGTGAATTTACCTGTTGTGCCTGTTTCTTGTGCAGGATCGGTTGGCACTGTTACTGCTGATTTCAATGGGTGCCTATAGCTGTCGGCTCCTGGACTTTCTAAATCTCCTGCTCCCTCACCAGTTTTACCAGAGGTGATATTGCCTACACATATTGCAATGCACGCTGATAGCGCTGTTCATCTGGATTCTTTCCTTACCACTGAGCCATTGTCTCGAGATTCTGGGTTTGTACTAAAGAATATTTCCTTACATGGCTCCACTTTGCAATCTGTTCCTCCTCCCGTGATTTATTAGCGTTCCTCCAATGTTCAAGATGGGGCTACTGTGTTTTCATTTAACTCTAAAGAGGGGTCCTCTATGTTGGGGTCAAAAGGTGATATAAAAGGACGTAGGACTGCGCTGACTACTGCCAACCGGCATATTTTTTCAGCACCCACTGTGGTGAAGCAGAGTGCTCCATCTAACTCTTTGTCTCCTAACTCTATGGTGGGTCAGACCACTGCTGAAGTGTTGCAAGCTGCCTTTTCTTTAGATAAGAAGAGAGCCCCTCCTCATGATCTCTAGTCTCCACAGACCGCTCTGTGTGAGGCTGGGTGGAAACAATCTCCCACAGGTGCTTGATTTCCTGACCCTGAATGGGACCCAAAACTGAATTTTTCTCAAGACCCTCCTTCATGGTTCCCTAAAGAGGCTCCTACAGTTCCTTTTAAACCTCAGTCTTCTCCTAACTTGCCAGGGGAGAATGTCCCTACCCTCCCTCCTATTAACCCTCAGCCTTCCAGCCCTCTCCAGGGGATTCAGCTTCAGGACTCTATTCCTCCTACTCGACCAATCAATCCTGGAACTCATGACACTCAGGAGACCATTGTGGCAGACCAGGATAGCCACCAACAGGGTGACCCACAACCACAGAAACCTCTCCTGTCTGACATATTTTCCAAACTCAAGAAGGAAGCTGCACCCCAAAGGAATGCAGTTCGGATAGTTATAAAGGGGGCCTTGAACTTCAGCCCGATAGACACTTTGTGGGCAAATGTTTATTGAAAGATTCCCTTCATTTCTCCTCAAGGGAGGTCTTTGCATTTATCAATATTAGTGAAGAAGATAATTATGATGTTAGTTTTCATACCTCTTATGCCCTGGATCTTTTCTGGGAGAGGTACAATCAGGTGAAGTTTTCACCCACGTGGACCCCCTTCTTGGTTATTAAGTTTGTAACCATTATGTTTCGGAATGAGGGGGTCCACATGGATGATATCACATATTGGCTCTCCCAGAAATGTGACGTCTTAAGTGACCCTGAGGCGATCCTGGATGCTGAAATGTTTAGGACCGGAGGATGGAAATATAAAATTAAGCTTTGGCAGTCTGATTCTAGTATTACGCATGTTCCCAATTCATTTATGTTGAGCAGAGATTGGGGGGTATGCTTTTATGTTGGGCAGCCCCGGGCCTGCTATTAGTGTGGGTCCCAGACTCACATATCCAGTTCCTATGACTAGCCACAGTGCGATAATTGTGGCGAGGTAGGGCACACAGCTTTTCAGTGTGTTTCCCATACCAAGTGTGACCTTTGTGAGGAGATCGGGCACATCTTTAGTGTCTGCCCATGGGCTTTGAAAAATAAAGCTTCTTGCATGAGCCCAGATACCTTAATCCAGCATGTTCAAGATTTGGTACCTAATTCTGATCTTGCTCCTCCCCCCCTCGGGTCTATACCTTCCTTGACTATTTCTTCCCCCCTTAGTCCTGTACCCCAACCCCCCTGAAGTATCCATTGGTAGTGATGCTATCCCTGATCTCCTCCCTTCCCCCCTTGGGGTGGAGCTGGGAACTTCTTCTATGCTTCCAGTTTGTTATATGGACCCTGACCCTATGGTGTCTCCTGTTGTAGGTCCAGTAATCCTCCCTAGATGTTCCTCTAGGAAATGCTCCCCCAAACCTGGCTCCCTTCAGGGCTCAATTGAGTCTCTGAATCCCTTCGAGGTTCTTGCCTCTGAGGATGGCAATTCACATATGGATCAAGAGGAGTCTGCCTCCTTGCCTCCTGACTCTCTCCCTGTCTCTCAGCCTTTTGAATCTGTTGGGTATAGAGGGGAAAAAAAAAGAGGAAAAAAATAGCTTAACTCATTGCTGCCACAGGAGCTCTCTGAAGTTGCACCACTTGTCTCCTGTATACTGTTAACAGTAAATCCTGGGCCTTTCAAAGCAAATTCAAGCTATAGTCAGCATGCCACAACCAAATCCTAATAGCTCAAGAACCGTAAGTGCTAGACACAAAGTATGGGTGGCAAAGTTATTCAGCACAAAATTACCTTTCCAATGGTGGTGTGCAAATAATAATATGTAATTTCATTTTTTTTCTATGCTGGTTGAAACAGCAAAAAAATATTTTTTTCACTAAAACAGGCAACATAAGCCATACACACCATACCATAAACAAATACGAATAACTCCTAAAGTATACATGATATACACAGAATGTCAGTGGCAAAGTTGTTCAGCACAAAATTACCTTTCCAACGGTGCTATGCAATCAAATATATATTATATCTGTGTTACATTATATAGTAAAATATATAAGTGACATCTCCAGATATTGTCAGGGCACACAGGAAGTCTGTAGCCGACTTCTATAGGCATCCTCACGGACACACCAGTGTATTTTACTGACGACTACAGGCATCTGCTAGGAGACAATGAGTTAAGGCTGTGTCCCCCTTGAAAGTGGGATCTGTTAATATTCATAGCTTATTGAACCCTCTAAAATGTCAGGCTGTATTTGACTTTATTCATACATCAGGATTCAATTTTTGTTTTCTTCCGGAGACATGGATGTTTTCCTGTAACCAGATAAGATCCTTCCAGGGGGAGTGGTTGTGGGGCCCTTCCTACTGGTCTTTTGGTCTAGACAGTGCAGACAGGGTGGGAGTTTTATTTAATGGGTGTTCTTTTTCCCTTCATATATTGGTGGATCTCTGTCCTGGTAGGGTTTTGATATTGGATGGAATTTGGAACAATATGACTTGTCAACTTATTAACATCTATGGCCCACAATCGAAAGCTGAGAGGGTATATTTTCCATTTGGTTCAGCCATATTTGATTACATCTCATTACATTTTTTTTCTGTGGGGATTTCAACTGCCCTTTTAACTTAAGGGGGACCTCCTCAGAAAAGAAGGTGTATCATGACACAAATGCTCTTTTTTGAGCTATTGATTCTGCTGATCTGATAAACTGCAGTACATTCCAGCAGTCAGGGCCTAGTTTTACATATATGAGGAATAAACTCTCTTCCTCTATCGATCACATGTTTGTTTCTAAAACTTTGCCTCCTTTTTCCTTCCCTATTCAGCCAACTGAATTTTCAGATCACCTGGTTTTGTTAATCATTGTTGATGGACCGCCAGAATTTTCTGTTCAATCAAACAGATGGAGGCTGAACACCTCTATACTTACTGACCCTGTTGTTCGGCAGGGAATCCTGGAGTTAATTGCTGCTAGATGTTCAGTCTGTCTTCTATATTCTGACCTTGGGGAATGGTGGCTTGGTCCAAAGGCTGACTTTAAATCCTGGTTCCAGATGTTTTGGAAAAAGTTGGCTAATGATACATTTTTGAAATATCTTTCATTGTGGCAACAACTGTTTAACCTATTTACTTGAGCTAATACAACCAAATATGACTATTCATCCCAAATTCAGAATTAAAGAAAAAATCCTTTCAGTATGATAGAGCTCGTACTTTACAGGCTATATTGCAAAAAGGGACACAGACCTCCCCTGTTGGTGACCCTTTTGCAGCCTGTAAAACTTTATGGCATACTGTTATGATGGACTCCCTGGTGAACCAGGATGGGAGTACTGTTCATTCTATTGAGGCTACACATCACACTATTGAAGGGTTTCTTCTTTCTCATGCCCCACATACCCCACCTTCTTCAGAATCTGTCTGCTCTTTTTTGGATTCAGTTGACCCCCATACTTTTTCAGATACCCCCACTATACAGGAACCAATTGGGTGGGAAGAAATAGAATTAGTTACTAAGTCTCAAAAAAATGGGGTTTTCCCAGGAATTGACAGCCTGCCTTTTGAATTTTACAAATCATTTTCCAGTGAACTTGCTGTATGTTTGGCATTAGTTTTTGATTATTTTTTTACTTCCCGGACAATACATCCTACCTTTTTGGAAGGCTTATTAATCTTTCTATTTAAATCTGGAGATAAGTCCCTTTTTACGTAACTGGAGACTTATTACTATTTTAAATTCTGATTACAAAATTTTGGCACAAATCTTAAATAATCGGTTGAAATGTTATGCTTCCCAGGTTATTTCCCCCCATCAGTTTTGTGGCCTTCCCTCTCAGAAAATTGAGTATGCCCTTTTGGTGATAAGGGACCTGATTGATTATCTGTCCTTAAATGGTTCCTTGGGCAACATCCTTTCCTAGATCAGGAAAAGGCTTTCGATAGGGTATATCCCCCTTTTTTGTTGCTCACCCTTAAAGCTTGTGGTGTTCCTAATGACCTCATTGATTACCTCCGATTGATGTATTCTTCTACTATAGTTCATCTGGTTATAAGACAACACATTACTGATGGGTTTTCAGTTTCTACGGGAGTTTGTCAAGGGTGCCCCCTTAGTCTGCTTTTATACATTTTTACTTTGGATCCCCTGTTAAGGAAATTAATCCACTCTTCCACCTGGTCAGGTATTACAGTAGCTGGCTCTGGTAGTGAGTTATGGGTTCAGGCTTATGCTGATGATGTCTGTGTTTTTCTATCAGACTCTGACCATTTGCCTTATATCCTTAGTGATATAACAGATTATTCCCTTTTATCTAACTCCAAACTGAATGTAGTTAAAAGTAGGGTGTTATTTATAGGCTCTGGGGCCCCTCCACCCTTAATCATAGAAGGTATTACCTTTTCTTCAGACTCTATTAAAATTTTAGGGATAACCTTTGGGCCCCAAAATTTGGCTTTAGAGAACTGGGAGAATGGGCTGCGGAAGGTGGAATCCAGAGTTGGGTGATGGAAACACTGGAAGATGTTGAAACTTAAATGGGTTCAGGTTATTAAACGTTTTCTTATCCCCATTTTACTTTATGTTGGCATGATTTATTCCCCCTCCCGCACATTTGGATGTTAAATTATATAGCCTTTTCTTTCAGATGCTCTGGGGCAACAGATTAAACCCCATTAAGTGATGTTTTACCTACCTCCCCAGGGAAAAGGGTGGTCTTGCTATGATTGATCCTGTGGTGTTTTTCCATATGATATTCCTATCACATATGGTTAAAAGTGGATTCGTTCCTTTACAGGAACCTCAGAGTGCTTGAATTCGACTTACCCTGTCTAGATATTTATAGGCTTGGAGAATAACCCCTCCCAAGTTATCTCCCTATTTACATATTCCAGACTTTTTTTGGCCAGCTGTATCTAAATTATATAAATGGGGTATTTCAAAACAATTAATTTTACAAAGTTTGGGCTGGCAACTTTATTCTGTCATTATGGCCATGGTCTCACCCACAGAACACCTTTTTAAGAACTGTTCCCTCCAATATACTACATTTGTGCTGTCCCAGTTACTTAACCTGAGGATTTCTCCCCACATGTGGGAGCATTTGTGGCTCTCAGTGTATGGGAGGATACATGTCCGAGGAAATTCCAAACATAGGATGCTGGAGGAACAAAATTGTCCATATATGGATTGTATTAATCTGGAAGAAACTATTGACCATTATTTTTTCCATTGTTCCTTTGTTAGGCCATTATGGTCTTATCTTTCTCAATGTTGGAATATGGTGTGGTTGACTCAGATGACATATGATTTGCTTGTTTTAGGTCAATTTTCTGCTTTAGGTTCCTTGTATCACCCGGACACCTTATCGGTGTACTTATGTTGTCTTAAATATTATTTGTGGCAAAGTCAGTGCCAATGGGTCCTGCACCAAAGGATGATGCCATATGATACAGTTCGTGTTTTAGTTTCTCAAGCTATGATCAAGATGTATAAGGATGATCTTGCCCAAAATTCCTCACAGAAGTTTTTTTTTTGGTGGAAGGGTTTCAGTATCTTTATTAAATATAAATGAAGGTCTGTATTTTTCTTTAGGTATGATGTAATACCTATTTACGTCTTTAGTTTCTATGTATGATTGTTTGTTGTTTTTTTTTCTTGAGTTTTCCTTGTTTCTTTCCTTTTCTTTTATTTTTCTTTTACTAGTATGCACTCCTGTTTGAAATGAATTCTTGATCTGTATTCAATTTTTTTGCTTTGTAACCCCTTGGTTTCCTTTTTTTGTACATTTCTACTGTTGTTTATTTTATGTGCTTTGATGTTATTGCAATAAAAAAATTTCCCTACTCTTTTCGAGAAGTGCCATGGGATCTTTAACATCCACCTGAACTACCACCAGAACAGGCAGATGGGACCTAGATTTAGCATCTCATCCAAAAGATGGGAACTATAGATATTGTATGCAAAAAGACACATCTTATAAAATAAAGACTAATACATCAGAAATAAGGGAATACAAGAACAATTGTTGGTGGAAAAAAAATTGAAGAAAAAGCAAATATTTCCTCAAAAATGATAAAATACAACCTGAGAGACAGATACAGTACTCACCTTTCTTACATGATGATCTAGCAGAAGGTTTAAGAAACTCCACACATTGCAAGTATTGCTTTGTTGGAACAACCGGTAATTATTAAAGGTGAAATTGCCTTGCTAAGGGAAGATATAGCAATTAATGGGGCAAGGACTGATGAATTATTGGATCTCCAGAGAGAAAAAAAAACAACAAAGTAACAGTAGCACTTATATACTATTAGAGCAAGTGACAGAAATTTCAGATAATAGAAAAGACCCTCTGGGTACACATTTGGATTTCTCCGAGACAAAAATACCAGATGAAGTAACAGTGTCAAAAAAGCTGGAAAGAAGAAAGAAGACCAAAAAAAAAAGCTTAGATTAATCACTAACTATATATAAGGTGAAGATTCAACAACAGTAAAATACGTTGAAGAAAAACCTGACAGGTGTTGGAATCTCAAATGCAGAACCAAATAAGCAATATATGAGTTATTTCATCTGCAGGAGATGTTGGCAAAGATGGTTCATTATTCTTGTCCAAAAGTGGACATAATTATAATAACAAGCAAAAACAAAATCATAAACAGGAGGATTTGGGGGATTCACTGCAGGGGGTAGAGGCTTTTATTTAGACTATCCTGTCCCAATCTATCCAGGACAAAAAAAGGAAACAAGATTATTAAGTTAATGAAATCCCAGTTAGTAAAGTAAGTTGCACATTTTCTTGATTTGGGAAAGTTTCAGCTCAAACACAGAGAAAAACACTCCTTGGGTATCACCACATTGTCTCTTTTTGGTATTACAAAAATGGGTATGAAACAAAAACAGATCTGAACAACATAATTTGTTCATCCCTTGGAAATATCCTGGGACTAAACATTACGAAAGATGATATTGTTGATGTCTTCAGGTTGTTCCTTGGTCCTCTAGAGGAAGATCAAATTGAGCTAATTAAAAAAAAAATGACTTAGCTCAAAGTAATATAAAGAAAACCACTAGATTAGTTGCCTTCTGTATATAAGTCATTAATTTTGATGAGTGGGAGAAAGTAGAGGGTAACAAAGGAAAGGCTCACAATGTCCAATGTACATTATTTGAAGTAAGGACTATTTGGGGGGCTATACCGACTTCAAATCAATTTGTGATATTAAGAGAAGTTGATGGTGGACTAACTCCCTTGCCTGAGTGTTTTTTTAACTGATGATCTTAACAATGATAAAAGTTCCTACAGAAAACCCCACATGATATATGCTCTATGTGGTATAACCTTGATTATACAATGGCAAAATAAATTCTAGGATCCTGATTGGCTGGTGACCCCTAGGCACAATGATGTTATTAGACAATAACATCACTGTATCTAGGGCAGGCACGGAGATGACCCCAGAACAGTAAATTAAATCCCTCCCTGCTGATGCCACCATGATGCTGCATGTAGTCGTGAAGCTCCCTCAGTTCCCAACAGCAGCTTCTGAAGCCTTCACAGCTTAATGGAATCCCCCAACAGCAATTCCCTCTTTCCATTATTTTCAGCAGTAAATTTTAAGTAATTATTACCCCTCCAAAACCAACCAGCTTAAATGAACTGAACAGACTGTAACTACCAATCGTGTGGTTCAGTGAAGCCGCTCGGTTGGGGACAAAATCCTGGCAACAAGATTCACCTGAGCAAGACCGCACAGCTTACTCATGCAGTAGCTCCTTAAAATTAAAGTTAAAGAAAGCCGTAACACCGGCTTCAAAGTGGCAGTCCCCCAATGTGTTTCAGTTGTGGCAGTTGCAGTGTGTGCGCAATACAGTGACACAGTTGCTCCTGGACTTCGGGATCACACATCCCTTTCTTCTGCAGCCCGATCCAGAAACAAAACTGTAAAAAAAAATTACAAACTAGAAGAAAGCCGTACCTACAGTCGGCTTTCTCCTCCACAACACAGCTTACAGTAGCTCCACTCGCTGATCAGCTTGTGGCCACACTCCCACAGACAAAAAAATGGCTGGCACTACATTTCTAACATAATTAATAAAAAAAAATTAAAAAAGGTGAAGTGGCATGCTGGAGCCAAAATGTATTATGCCACTCAGAGAACACAGACTTATCTGTGAGGAGAGAAAGAAACAAGCCGCATGCAAAGGCAGCACCATCTAGTGGGCAAAACAGAAACTGTGCACTAATTTTTGTAAAAGTATACCTCCACACAACAAAAACTAAGGAAAAACATATCTAAATTTTTTTTTAATCTTTTTTTTCTTGATACCCGAGCCATTGTATAATATCAATAAAGCGCTCCAGGGATGTGTGTTATTGTGTAATAACATTACTTCTTGGCTGTTGAATGCACTCGGCCTGTGGTATCGTGCTTTAACCACCTGAGGCATGACGTTATTACACAATAACACACACTCTGTCATGTCTTATTGCTTAATTAGCTCCTTTTGTGCTATTCCCACTCCTCTCCTATTTCTATCCCTCCTTCTCCCTACTTTTCCAATTCTCTCCTCCCCAATCCAACCCCCCTCCTAGTTTCTCCTACTATCCCTGCCCTTCCACGACAAGGCCTCTTTGGGCTGCAATCCATCAACAAGTTGGCACTTTTCTCTTAAAACCTGGCTAAAGCAAACAGCTGTCTCTGCTTGTCAGTATTGGTGTTACCTGTGGCCTTACCTGGGGTAATTCCTACCCTAACCTACAGTAGGTCCCCCTTTCTCTCTTATTCCTGTTGATACTCATCCCATTTTTCCTATTCCCATCCCCTTTTTCTGTCCCCCCCCCCATTTCTTCATGGTGCTCCCTGAGGCTTCACTTTTGGGTCAGTTCCACCCTATACTTAGTTTCTCTCTGCCTATCCTCTCTCCTACGTCTGCCTTCTCAATTTCTGCCTTCCCATCCCAGCCATCTCTATCTTCCTAATTTCTTCTCACTGTTCAGCCTTACTATTCTGACATAGCCTGTTTCAGGCTGCAATCTTTACACAGGTTGGCACTTTAGTAGATAATTAGTGGTTTCCACAGATATTGACCACAATGTATCCAGTTTTGATGTTACTATTGTCTGAAGGCATGCACCTCTGACACTATGTATTGTTATGTTTTACACTGGTTTTCATATGCAGTCTTGGTTTTTTCGGGCTTGTCATATCTGTTCCTCTAATGTTGTACTGTTTGTTGCCTTGACTTGGAACCTTTGTAAAACAGCCTTTTGTGCTCAAAGGTATTAATCCAAATGTGAAATAAATAAATAAAAATAAAATAAAACAATAAGAATATAGAAATGCTCAAATAGAATGTGGTTGGACAGCCTAAAAAAAAAAATCGCTGATCCTGAGTATTTGAGCTTTATTAAAACATGGACTTAATAAATCTCCAGGAAACTTGGCATCAAGGTAGTCCTTAGATAAGACTGACTATAAATGGTTTTCAACTATTTCATACCATGAGATTAAAGCTGAACAGGATGGGTCACTGTGGAGGTGGTTTAATAACGTATGTCAGAGTTACAGATTATTTACAAGTACTCAAATTTAGTAAGGTAAATACTCTTCTTATGACTATTACCTTAAAAATTGTTAGTACAATACTCACAATAATTAGCATGTATATATCCCACCAAATCATTTGAAACTATATGATAGTTCCAGCTGGGAAAAAATAAAAAAGTTAGCTATAAGGCCTTCCCAGTGGTGTGGAAGGCTAAGGCGCTGAGCACCTTACCTCCTGCCACGCCGCCAATCCGTGTTCAGGAACAAGCATGGGTTGCTGGGGGTCAACTGGTGGGGGGGCTGGGAGAGGGCTGACCAGCCACCTGACAGCTCTCCTCTCCCAGATTGGGGTTGGCCAACTTGGCTCCTGGCTGCCACCAGGTGGAGGCCTTGTGGTAGCACAGGGGAAGCTGAGTGACAGACAAAAGTCATGGGGCGAGTGAGTCACAGTCCTGGAACACATGCGTGCCTGCATGCACATGCACTTGCCTGTGTACACGGTGGCTGGGGCTGGAAAAATGGCAGTAGGGCACAAAAGCAAAAGCAAAACAGCTATTGCAAGAACTGTGAAGAGAACACCGCTATAGGTAAAAACAGCGATGTGTAAAAACTGCACACACCAGCAAAAAAAAAACTGGAAACAGACTCCAAGTTCCTTTCACAGCACACTTTATTTAATGAAGCCAGAACCACATATGTAACCACTTCACACCTGCAAGGCCAGACTGTAAGTGATCCCCTTCAAATATTCATAGGTTGATCTGAAGCCATACTTCAAAATAATACTAGCAATCCTTTTACTGACATCCTTGTATTTCTTCTTCCCAAATAAAGGTTTATTACCAGCAACCAGCCAATCACTGCACCAAAATATAAAGCTCTATTCATAATCCAGCTACTAACAGACATCTCTGAACACATTCCCAAACCACAACTTCACTGCCATGGATGGAACTTGAACCAAAAATGCCTACACTACAACAGCACCTACCTACCCTAAACAAAACACACCTTAACCACTACACCAACTAGCTAGCACAGCTACCCAGTGGCAGTTCAGAACATTTCACAAACACAACAACCTAATGCAGAATGCATGGCTCTCACACATATACACAAAATACATACATTAATTATTTTACATGCTTATGTGGGGAGCTTCACCCCCACACCCCTCATTCTTATATATACATTACTCCATGTTGCACTACCGTTGAGCAGGGCAGCAGTATTTTCAGCTGCATTATTGCCCCTGTATTGTTTTACTGTGCTGTATTATTGCAGCGCTATTGTGCGGTCCTGCATAGTGGTTCTGCATATCCAGTTGGTATGGAAAAAACAGAGGAAAATGAAAGGAATGGCAGGCATTAATGACCCCTGCCCACCACACCCCCTATTCAGCACATCACCGTGGTATCAGGACAGCAGCACTGGATTCAGGCATCGGGGGGAGGACAACCCTCCCCCTCCTGACACTGTCATGGGGGACATTTGTGGGGGTACTAGCTGCCCAAGATAAGCTTGAGGAGATGATGGAAAGTGGGGGGCAGAGGAGCAGGAGCCAAATGGAGCCAAGCCTGCCATGGCCAGGAGCACAAACAGATTATAAAAAAAAAAGTTAGCTATAGAAATAGATGAATACCCTGATAGGGAAATTCTTATCCTGGTTGACACAAACTCAAGAACTGGTTATACAGAGTTTCTTCACAAGGATGGAGAGGCTAGGTTTCAAAGCCAAACAATCCCACTTAGATCTTATTTAGAGAAAAAAGGTGTTCTAGGTACATCATATTTAATAACTTATCAGAAGAACTGTATACGATAATTTACAATGGTAGATTTAAATCTGACCAGCTGGGCAAATTCACCTGCCTTAACCAGAGGGGTGTTTCTACTATACATTATCTTATTGGATCCCCATATCATTATAAAAACTGCGCTGATCGTAAAGTTATGAAACTAACACACAGGGTGGGATATTCAAAGCAGTTGTACAGTGTGCAAAAGGGTTGCGCCTGCGCAACTGCGAACATGTGCCAGAGAGCGATATTCAGTGGCAGTAACTGTGCAGTGCAAGTGGCCGTGTGCCAATGTGCAATGGAAATGTATGCATGTGCAAGTGCAGGGGGTGTAGCCATGAATATGCGGCACAGTGCGAATATTCAACACCGGACCAATGGCGCAAGCGTGGAGCAAATCACAGTTGCGCGGAGCACTCTTTAGCCTATAAAAACAGGGAGCAAGTAGGTGAAGGACACCTGCACCAGAGAGGAGCAGGAGAGAGGGAGACAGAGAGGCCAGCCAGAACCACTGTAGGGGTAAAAGAGAGGGACAGCGGCAGTGAGGGTGTGATACTGTGTGAGAGAGTGAGTGTGTGTGTGTGTGAGTGAGAGGCAGTGAAGCGACATTGTGTGTGTGTGTGCCTGTGACACCAGACACAGGAGGGGCAGCACAGGAAACCAGAGGGGGGGTAAGCAGAGGCCACAGCCAACAGGCCACCAGCTGGAGGCAGGGCACTCATGCGTGGGCCCAGCGGAGTTGTCCACACAGAAGCACACAGCCAGGGTGCTAGAGGAGTCAGCCGCCCAGGGGGGGACAGGACAACAGGGACCATGGCCAGTGCCATCTTCCAGATGGAGGCTGTAATAAGGGGTATGGGGAGGCAGGAGGCAGGGTGGAATGGCTGTGGAAGGGCCTGTCGGCAGTGTGCCCAAAACAGATGGTACTGCGCCCGCACCACCTTTGAACAGTACACCAATACGGAGATTGTGGGCTGGTATCGCCTGAATCAGGTGATTATGAGGCAGCTCTGTGAGCTGTGCAGTGAGGAGATGCAGGCACCCACTAGATGGAGCCACACCCTGATGGTGGAGATGAAAGTAACAGCAGTCATGTGCCTGCTCGCCATGGACACCTTCCAGAGACCAACAGGGGACACCACAGGCATAACCCAGTCGGCCATGTCACAGCTCCTCACACAATTCCTCAACGCACTGCTGCCACATGCTGTGAAATACATCCACTTCCCCAGCACACAAGCAGAGCGTACAGTGAACATGCAGGAGTTCCACAGGGTAGCACATATGCCTGGCAAGCTAGAGGCCATCGACTGCACCCATGTTGGCATCTGTATGCCACCTGGCCCAGAGGGGGTAGCCTACACCAACAGAAAGGGCTACCCCAGTGTCAACTGCCAGGTGGTGTGTGATGCCAGGGGGCGCATTATCAATGTCTGTGTCACACACCCTGGAGGAGCACAAGATGCCATCATCTGGCACAGCTCAGCAGTGTGCCACAGGTTTGAGAGTGGGGACATCCCCACTGGCCACCAAGTAGGTGAGTATGCCGAGACCATGGGTAGCCTGGCACAACAGGGTAAGGGGTGGGGGCCACCAGGGTAGGGGCACCATAGGGTGCTGCTGGGAAGGACGGGTGGTGCAGCAACATACTCCACCAGGCTAACCATATCTCTCTCCACAATGGTGACAGTGGTTACCCACTCCTGCCCTGGCTGCTCACCCCATACTGGCACCCGTCGACCCCTGCAGAGCAGTGATACAATGAGGTGCACGCCAGTACATGAAACATCATTGAGCATGTGCTTGGGCTGCTGAAGGCATGGTTCCATTGCCTGAACGGGTCTGGTGGTGCCCTACAGTACAGCCCCTCAAAGGTCTGTGGCCTGTTCCTGGCCTGCTGTATACTACACAACATGGCCACTGACTATGGGATAGCTGTCGAGGTCGAAGAGGGGAACAGCAGTGGGGATGAAGTGGCCGCCAGGCCATGTGGTGGTGGGCAGCCCCCCCGGGAGAAGGCATCCCCAGCTGAATAGGATGGCTCAGCAGCACCAGGACACAATTGCGCAGGAGCACTATGGTGCATGCAGGTAGGTGATCAAGCCCCCATGCATGGAATGGCGACTGTGGCACACTGCACAGGCATGTGCGGGCATGCCCCGTGGCATGAACAGCTGGGCGGGGGATTGGCCGGGCATGAGGCTGAACCCCACGGCAACACACAGCAACATGCAGCACAGCACAACCCACCCACACACCCCCACCCACCCATACACCACACACGCACACTGGCGCCTGCAGGCATGTGCCGAGCACTAGCACCAGGCATGTATTAGACGCAGAACACTGGCACACAGGAGCACCCGGCACTGTGTTGGCATCATCATGCACACGCCACACAGGCCAGTGGCCAGGCAGGTGCAAACATGGCCAGTGTGTGGTGCTGTCCACGGATGCCACATCTGTGACATGCACATGCACACACCACACCCATGTGCACACAGGGTGGTGGCAGCAGACTGTGGACAGGGAGGCAGGCACATAAGGACCACCGCATGGTTACTCGGATGCTGCGGACATGTGGATGGCCCCGCCTAGGCTGCCCAGCAGACCCAGGCTGTATGACAGCCACAGGGGGTGTCTGCGATGGTCCCCCAGGGGTGGGACTGTGGAAACATGACTGTGTCCTCGCAGGGATCTGCAGGCTTCTGAACAGGCTCACACCGGGCAAGCCCGGGATGCCCACAGCGGAACCCAGTGTTGATACCGAGGGAGTCGCTCGACGCCATGACCGAGGGGTGGACAATACACTCCATGAGGTTTGCGGTGGCTGGCCATGCACCATGGCAGACAGTGGGGCCAGGCTGACCATGACAGCAGTGGTAAGGCGATTCAGGGCTATAGTTGTGTCCTCCCAAAGTCGATTGTTGTCAGCCAGGAGCTGCGCAAAGCCCCTGTTGTGCTGATCTGCAGCCTGGCACATCTCAGCTCGGAGTGCATGCACCCCTGCCATGAGCAGCACCTGTTGCTCCACAGAGGCTCGCAGCAAACGGGTGTGCTCAGGCAAGGGGTCAGTGCCCTGGCCCCCCGCTCAGGTGGGCACTGCACAGCAAGGTCCACTTGGGGCTGCTCAATCACTGGTACACCATCGGCAGGTGATGCACCCGGCCCTCAACGTCCCCAGCTGTCTGCTGCTGCTGCCCCTCTGGCCTGTGCGACTGCACCACCACTGCCATCACCATCTGCCGGTACCACGACACTGACGCCCATGGTAACACCGGGGGTGGTGGCAGGCAGGCGGACAACTGCCAACAGGGCATGGGTGGCACTGCCAGGGAGGGTGATTGGTATGGGTGCCTCCTCCTTGATGACACCACTGCTGTCCAGGACAATGGTCACATCATCATCGGTGTCGGACCCCACCCCGATCTGTGTCTCCGCACACTGAACACCATGGCTGGCATCCCACTGGAACACAGCCAGGGCCTCGTCCACCACCATGCCCAGGACATCCGGCCAGACAACAGTGGAGTGTTGCAGCCGATCGGGCCTCCAGATGCTGGTGGAGGTGGATGGCTGGACCTCCAGGGCTGGGCTTGCCCCTATGGCTGACACCACCGCCCCTGCCACTGCATGCTGGCGCTCCAGTGCTGTAAGGGAATATAGTTGCATTAATGCCGCTGTCACACAGGCTGACCCCCCCAGCCACCGCTCCCCCACCCCAGACGCCACTGTACCTACCATGCAATGATGGGCTCCCACCAGTCTGGAAGCTGCCACCAGGCACCCTCTCGACGGCGCTGCACCGCATGGTGGCCACACCACCATCTCCTCCTGTGGTGTAAGCTGTGGCATGTTGGCATGACCACCGCCCATGGCCGCCCATGCAGCCTGGATAGCTGCCACCTTTTCAATGATCCTGCACCTGTCAGTGCTGATCTTCTTATTGCACTCCTGCGCTGACCACTGGTGGCTGCCCTGCTGATTCATGGCCTCTGCCACCTCCACCCAGGCTGCGGCCCTGGCCTGTGGTTTGCCGGTCATGCCACTCAGCAGTGGCTCCCTGTCAAGGTACACCTCAAACAGGGCATCCGCCTCTGCATTAGTAAAGTTGGGCCTGCGCTTACGTGCAGGCCCACGCTCCTCGCCATCCTCATGATCGGTCATTCTGCTACCTGTGGCAATGACATGTGGTCAGTGGCTGCTGCAGCCCACACCTCCCACCCATTCCAGTGTGCTGTCGGTCCCCTGAGCAGTGCATCTTACCTCAGAAGGTTGCAATACCGGTCCATGTCCTGTGCAGTCTCACGGTGCCTTTATAGTGCATCGCATGCAAATGAGCTGATGCACAACTGAAATGAGATGCAAATGCCCCCGATGTGCTGCAGATAGGCTGATGAGCTGATCTGCATATGCTGGCTGAATATCATGATGATGCGCTTTGCGCAATGGACTTATGCCGGCTCAGGTGCGAGCACAATGCTGTGGTGCGCAGTGCGAGCATCGGTATGCATGCGCGACAGCCGGTGCCTGTGCCACCTGCGCAGCATATGCTCACTGCGGGATAGGCAATACAGTGCTCAGCCACAATAGGGCATGTGTTGCTCGGGTGCTATGCGGCCCGTGTTGCCCGGGTGCCATGGGGCCAATGGTGCTCAGGCACCATGGGGTGAATGGCACTTGGGCACCATGGGGGCCCATGGTGCCTGGGTGCCATTGGCTTGTAGGCCATGGTGCACTCATGCCCCTGTTGCGCACCATGTATAGTGGTCCCAATAGTGCACCCACGCACAGTGCGCATGCTGACCCCTGCCCTCTGCCCCTCAGGGACCTCTGCATCATGTGTCAGTGTGGCCACACACATATCATGCATCCCTGGGGATGCATGATTGCCATGGGCAGCGCATCTCCATGCGACGTGCACATCCCAAGCATGTGGAGCTCATGTGCTACAGGGCACCATTTTGTTCAGCAGTGCTGCAGTTTTGTTATGCCACACCGCAACACTGCACAGGTTGCCAGTTGGAGCCAAATCAAACTGGTGAACCTGGTGGCCCTGGTGGAGCCCCACACAGACTGCCTGTTTGGCCAGATGCCCCTCGCCAGGCCCAGGACTGAGGTCTGGCAGGAGGTAGCTGATGATTTGGAGCAGGCCACTGGTGTGCAGTGCACTGGAGAGCAATGTCACCACCAGCATGGTGACATGCAGCGGAGGGACCCGGAGAGGCTACGATCACTGCAGGCACATGTCCGAAGGGGGGGCCGTGCCACAGCCAGGTAAGTGTGCACTGCATGTGTCTGTGCCCATCCAGTGTTCCTTGGGGCTTGCAGGGTGGTATGCCATGCTTATGGGGGTGCTGGAGCCGTTCGCCCTGTGGCCTGTGGTGGCATGTCCTGTGTGTACTGTGCCACTGCACCATGGCTGGGCTGGGCTGGGGTGCACATTGTACAGGGTGGGTCATATGGTGTTGCTGAGTACTGACGTGTACATGTCTATGTTTCCATCCTAGGCCCTGAAGACAGGAGGAGGACCAAAGCAGTGGGCACAGCAGGTGGGCCACAGTGGGCTGCCACAGGATCCATGCAACAGGTTGCAGGCCACAGGGGTGGTGGTGTAGCCAGTCCAGTGCAGCATGCAGGTAGGTGCAGTTCCATACTACAGTGTTGTGCAGGGTGGGCAGTGGGGGTGGGGGTGGGCCACGGCCCCCTATGTGCTTAACCGTCGTAGCTGTGTACTGTCTGCGGTGTGTGTTGTGCCATGCTGTGGCCATCGCACATGTGTGTGGCTGCTGCAGGTGGGCTGTGGGTGTATCTGGCAGCCAGCTGTGCTGCTGCAGTCCTGCCGCTGTACCATGACACCTGCCTGCCACGTTGGTGGTGGGTGGCCCATGGGTGGTATTGGTGTGCAGTGTTCTGCATGGCTGTGGTATGCCGGATTGGTGGCACTTGTGCATGCACCCACTGCGGGTGGCCAGGGTGCCACTCCAGGGGCATGTGTCACCACTGTCCGCTACGCACGGTGGGTGGGACAGGGTGTCTTGGACACATACTGATCCTGTGTTCCCTCCTTTGTCTTAGGTGTCTGGCATCAGGCACCCAACAACTGTCTCCTGAGGAGGATCCTGTTGGTATCTATGGCAACACTAGAGATTGCATGGCTGCTGCAGAAGATGCTCTGGTGAAGACAGCGCCAAGCAGTGGTGGGGCGAGGCCACCCATAGGGCCCATTGGCCCACGACCCCTGTCCATCTCTGTCCCCTCTTCCCTTGACCTCTCCTGTCCCTTTGTCTAGCCCTGGCCACTGTCCCCTTACCTTCCTTCCCTGGCATAGCCCTCCTTTTTATATAGTTTCCCCATTCCTTGTACCCTGTACCCTTTTTATTGTACATATGTTCCATTGTCTTTTGTTACCTTTATATAATACAGTTGTTAATGGTTACCCATCTGTGTCTGGGTCTGCTTTGTAGCTGGCGTGTGGAGCCATGCTGCAGTGGTGTGCATGGTGGCTTTGTGGTGCACCTGAAGTGTCCAGGGGGCTGTGCATGGTGGTGTTCACCCATCGGTCAGTGGCTGTGCCCTGGGGTGGCTGTGGGCTGGCTGTTCTGGTTGTGTGGCATGTGTGTTGTGTGCCATTTGCCTGGGTGTTGCCGGCTGTGGACTGGGTGGCATGGCACATGCCATCCAGTGGGGGGTGTCCAGTGGTTGTCCACCCATGGCCATTGGTGCCGCCCTATCTACGTTCACCACTGTGGTGCATGTGGGTGGGGGCTGGCTGCATTCCCGTTCATCGTGGGTGGTGTTCTGTCGTGTACCAGCCGTGCCTCACTCCTGGCACCCACATCATCCTGGCAGCAGCACCTTCCACCCCAGTGGCTTGCTCCTTGCTGTGCCTGTGGCTGGTCCATATGTGTCCTGGCACATGCACCTAGGCCCCTTCCACATCCCTGGTTGTGCTATTGCGCATGTTGGGTTGCTTCCTGGTGCACCTCTGGCTGCACTCTGGTGCATCCATGCGATATTCAGCTATGTTGCACTGGTGCATGCCATCTTGCACAACCTTTGAATATCGCACTCAGTGCGCCTTGGTGCAATGGGATTGTGCTACACAGGTCTTGCACTGGCCTCTGGCGCATATCTGAATAACCCACCCATAGTGATCATTTCCCAATAATTACTTATGGGTCATTTAATCTTAAATCTAGACAGAACAATGAAGAACTTATAGAAAAAGTAAGTACTAAAAGAAACTCACTGGGACTTTATTCCAGAACAACAAAAAACAACTTTGACTAATTTATAGAAATCTACTGTAAATTAAAATATTACTGATTCGATGGAGTCTTGTGAAGAGTATAGACTTCTATTAAAAAACGGTATCTCAATTAAATAAAAAAAAAATCACAAAGTACAAAATTGTTAAAATTATATATACAAAGGCTGGTTTAACAAAACATGTTAACAAGAGAAAAGGAAAATGGTCAAATTACTAAGATATGCAAAAGAAGAATCCCACAGAAGCTAATAAATATCACAGAGCTAACAAAGATATAGATAAAGCGTGTAAAAATCCAAAGGCAAATATTCCTACAAGAGCTATAGGATAAAATGCTGAAAGTAATTCTGAATAAAGACTCAAAGGTTTCTGGAGAGTGGTTGCTTTACTACTGATAATAATCTTTCAGACTTGATCAGAGGTCTGTATTCAACACTTGGCTAAAAATCAAATATAATACCCAGGGACACTTGACAAGGAAAGTTGAGATGTGTATAAGGGTATGCCAGGAATGTGTCCTTTCACCCACCCTGTTTAATTTGTATCTAAATGAAATTATTGAAAAAAAATGACTTCAAAAGATTGTCATTCACCCAAAAATTTGGCATATTAGCATATGCTGACATTTTGGCAATTACCTCTCTAAGCAGATTGGGACTCTAGAGAACGTTTGACTGACTGGGTCATGTATGTAAAATCTCAAATTAATACCAAATACAGAAAAAACAAAAGTTTCACTTTGGAAAAACACCTAGGAAGGTTCTATCAGAAAAAAATCATTGGAATATGGTAGAGATTTCACATTCCTGGGAATAAAATTTAGCAATAAGTTAGCTTGGTATAAACATATAAAGTATGTCAAGAATAACATTGAAATAACAGCCAAAACATTGCTCAGATTCAACAGAATCTATGGGGGCTCAATGATTCTCCTTATTATTAAAGCTACCAATGTGAAACTGCTAACACATAGACTGTAAGGAGCAGGAATTTGGGGGATGTGGACTATAGGTCTTTAGAGTCTACTCTAAAGTACCACTACAAATCCATTTTGAAACTATCAAAAGGCACTCCTACTGCCTTGGTGAAAGCTGAGGTAGGATAAATTAATATTCATCACAGAGTTATTATCTTTATGCTAAAGTTCTTAAAATAACAACAAAAGATCCTATTTAACAAAGTGTATGGCTGAAAAGGCAAGGCTGTTGAATCAAATGAAAGACAATAGGTTATGGCTGAGCTATATTAATGAGGCACTGTCTATGGGCTGGATTATTTATTTAACATCATGGATAGTGGTGTATCATTACTTGTAAAATGGGCAAAGAATTTCTAACACTGTGATTGGCTGAGAGCCTCTCAGAGCTGTGTCCTTATAGCGGCATATTTTGCCAACCTGCACTATTTAACAGGGACCCGCCGCAGCACAGCTGGCATATCGTCTTGCCTGTGCTGTTGCTTTCTGACAAAGTGAGCAGCTGAGTGGGTTTTCACCGCTCTCCTGATGCAACTCCTTATGTACCAAGTTACAGACGGAACTAGAACCAGACACCAGGAGAGCGGTGCCACCAATAGAAAAAACATACATGGAATATACCCAACATCCCCCCCCTTCCTCCATGACAAGATTATTTGCAGAGTTAGTACCTCTCATTTTCTATGGTGCCCGTCTGCTCTGACAGGTGGCTCTTGCTCACACTATTTCAAATGGCGCCAACAAAACAGTGACTGCAACCACACACTTGAGTCTCTAGTCCATTTCCAGCATTTCTAATCTCCAACATGCAGCCCTCCTGGCAAGTCACTCTCATTAGTTACTGTTACCTTTTGAAAACCGCACCACAAACAAAGAAGTGGCTCTCTAAGGCATCTGCAAATCGGACATGCTCACTCAGAGTCAAGAAGGACTCTGAAAGTAAATGAAATGGCAATAGTAAAATGAAAGCCAAAAATGAAAAAACCAAAAAAATGATTAGCGAATCGGGGTCGTGGTGGTGCTGGTGGGGGGGAGGTTAAACCAGAAACATCACACAGCATCCGATTTTGGAAACGCTTGGTCCCGCTCCCTATCTGAGACTGAATGAGCAGAATCACAGACACAGACAAAGTAAGAAATGTAAAAAAAAAAAAATAAGCATATTCTACATTTTGTGTGTTGGTGTGTGTAGTAGAGAAACAGACATACACCAACCCCATAACACCTACATTCCAGGCCAATGACAAGGACTACTTTGTGTGTTTTTCTACAAATATGATCATATTTTTTACTGTTTTTATGTATACTGTGTGTATTTTTTTTAATTAACTTCTATGCTGGGGGGCCCATTTTATAAGCACAACAAGACAGTCCGAGGTGTGGGTTATGGCCTGATAAGAGTACTTCCCAGGTGCTAAAGGCACTTGGTGCAAGCACCTCATACCTCATAACACACCTGGGGTGTGCTCTTATCAGGCCATAAACCACACCTCATCGTGGCATTGCTGGCATAGTTCATACTCAAAATACATACCAAAACATGTTGCCTCAGTAACAGAGGAACAAGACCTTACTAAAAATACAGTTACTGAAAGTATCACATTGGTTGGTGAAAAACACTAAAGAACACAGTGTGAAAGAATATTTGAATATTGTACCAAACCTACACTATAGGGAAATTTTAACAAAGTTTAGATTTGAAATGTTTGAGAGTAGCATTATAGTGGTCTGCTACAATGGGAATAATAATAGTCATGCTTTAAATATAGCGGAGGGGCTGGAGGGGAGGGTGTGCCTATTTGCAGATGATCTGAAGATCTGCAGTAGGGTCGACACCTCGGGGGGGTGGAGGCCATGAGGGAGGACCTGAAAATTCTGGAAGGGTGGTCAGAAACTTGGCAGCTGAAACTGAATGCCAAAAAGTGTACAGTAATGCACATGGGGTGTAAAAACCTGCAAGTCACTTACACACTGGGGGTAGGTAATTAAGCCAAATGAGGAGGAGAGGAATCTAGGGATTATACTATCAAACAACCTTAAAGTGGATAACCAATGCAGCAAAGTGGTGGATAAGGCAAATAGAATGCTGGCATGCATAGGGAGGAGCATAACAAGCAGAAGGAGGGAGGTACTAATGCCTCCTTATAAAACCACGGTGAGACCTCACCTGGAGTACGGGATCCAGTTCAGAAGACCTCACCTATACAAGGACATAGATGGGACTGAAAGGGTTCAGAGAAGGACAACCAAGATGGTGCATGGTATGCATAGGAAGCCATATGAGGAGAGGTAGAGGGATAATAATGTAATTAGATGAATCTCTTCATGGTTAAGTAATAGGATACAGCGTGTGACCATCAAGGGACACTCATTGGCTTGGGGGATGTTAGTAGTGGTGTCCCTCAAGGATCTGTGTTGGGCCCAAGTAAGCAATAATGCCCGACAGGGTGGGTGGTATTGGGCAATACCGGACCGGCCAGGGGCATAATGAGGCCCGACCGCAGGCAGAGGGCCTTATAGCCCTAGGCGTCCGGTATTGCCTTATACCGCCCACCCTGAGGGCATTATTGCATGAAAATGGGCACTGCGTTTTGTGCTTTCAATAAACAAGTTTGCATAACAAGACTTTAATATATTAAGTATTGTATTTGTACAGTTAAAAAATAGTTCCTCCACCTGCTTTTTTTATTAGTTGTCATGGCACCTCCCCCGCCCGCTACTGGCATACATGGCTTGCGTTTGAAATTTCTTTGGGGTCTTTTTATAAAATACAGAAAAGGTTTGCCTTGCTTGGTTTCATACTGTATTTTTTTTGATGACCAGACCAGTATGCTTCTGCAGATACCATCCCATTGTAATATAGTGACCTTGGTTGGGGGCTGGTGGTGTACCGGAGACATTTCGGGCATCCCCAGCAGACTTCCTGTCATGTTCGGACTGACTGCTTGCTTGTAAGGGGTGGTGAGGAACTGCCATATGCGCAGGTCGGGAGTCCGCACTTTGGTTCCTAGTTCCTAGGTGGGGAAGTGGCCGCTGAAGAGGCCAGACTCGAGCCACACACACTCTGCACAGACGTTACACAGAGGAAGGTTTTTTTGTACGCCTGCCCAGGTGCACGAGGAAGGTGGCTGATTACAGCGGTGCAAACTGATACCGTGGTAGCGGCGCCTCCGACAAGTTTCGGCCAGGTATGTAACTGTAGCCTGTGTAATAGAGAACTGCCGAGGTGGAAACTGAAGTGTACACAAACTAAAAATAGCCTCGGTCCTCCCCTTACATGTCGATGAAATTGTTTGACGTTTTGGCAGCTCGTCACTGAAGCTTGACAAATAACTTCGCACAGCATCTGTTTTGTGTTTAGACAAACACAAGCACGGTATTAAAGTATCATCTGAACTGGCTCTCTCGCTAAGCGAGGGAAGAAAATGGCAGCATTTTTACATTTTTAATGAGGTGTTGCAGCCAATTAGGAAGCATGGTGAGTACCAGGAGACATCCTGGGTGAAGGGGCATTGTAGACTGGTACTTTTTGTTTCCTGGGCATCTATTGAAAGTTAATGTACCCCTCTGGCAAGGGTACTAGCCAATCAGATGCCAGGAAATAAAAAGCCCATTTTCTAACATTATTTAATATATTGATCTCATCCCTTCCTTGCTCAAATAGAGTATGGGTTGGCAAGTATGCCGATGATTGCAAACTGGGATGTTTGATACAAGACCAAGATAATGCAAGGACATTACAAAGGAATTTTTTTGATATAGCAAACTGGGCAGAAGAAAATGAAATGTATTTTAATTTGGAAAAGTGTAAGGTGTTGCATTCGGGGGAAAAAAATCCCATGTTCACATATCAAATAAACGGCATTACAATAAAGACAGTTAAAGAGGAAAAAGACCTGGGTATAATTATTACAGATGATTTAAAATTTGACATACATGCTTTAGTTACGGCTAAAAAATTTCAAAAACTAATGGGAAGTATATTGGGGAACATTAAGAGTAGAGAGGATGAGGTGATAGTTCTTTTGTACGATGCTTTAGTGAGACCCCATATGGAATACTGCTCTCAGTTTTGTGCCCCTACATCCAAGAGGACACAAATACTATATGAAAACCTACAAAGGAAAATGACAAGATCAATAAGACTCACTAACAACATGAGTTATGGAAATAGGCTGCTAAAACTAAACCTTTATTCAACAAAATATAGGCAGGAAAGGGTGGATCTTTGTCTTGTTTACAAAACTTTACAAGACCAATACATGTTAGAAACCCTCGGTCTCAGAAAAAATCCAGGTGTTGCTAGTACCAGATCACATAAGCAGAAACTAATGGGTGAATCAAATAACACAATTAAAAGAAGTAATTACTATACCCAGAGGGTGATAACAAAATGGAACATGTTGCCATGTTATGTTACAGATAGTCCAAATATGAGTACTTTTAATGTGAACTTGGACTTCTGGTGATGTCATGGAGCGACTAGGAGCCTAGATCCAGACACACAGAACCCAACTATTTAAATAATCTTCCAAAACTATAGAAAAATCGTTCAAAATGTCTCAAAACCCTGAAGGAGGACGTACAAACACACATCGAAGCAGAAACCAGCACAAAGAAAAACCTAAACTCAAGGATTGCTCAGGATTGATCGAAGACTCCTCCAGCAGATCGGCCTCCCCAATGAGTTCTCATGCAGCAGACTATGATACCAATGGGGAGAACGAACATCTATCTTGCTCAAGATTCAAAACTCTCCTAAGGGAAATAAAAGAATCCTATAAAGAAAATAAGAGTTTCGGACTGTTTAAAAACAGTTAGCAACAATAGACACATGCATGGGACAGATCGAGGGCAGGGTGGTGGAAGCAGAGGAAAATGCAGCCCAGCTCTCACAGATAGTGCACTCCCTGGTAGAATGAACAGGAGAACTACAAGCTAAATGCCTGGACCTTGAGGGAAGATCTCGTAGGGACAACCTGTGCCTATATGGACTCCCTGAAGGAATGGAAGTGACACCAATGGCATCTTTTATTGAAAACCTTCTCAAAGATGTGCTAGAGTTACTTGCCACCTATAATCTCCATGTAGAGAGAGAGAGAGCACACTGCTCCCTACAAGCCAAACCAACAGACCCTAATGCGTGTCCGCGATCGATTGTCTTCAGACTTAGTTCGTACAGTGTAAAAGAGGACATTCTGTGATGTGCATGGGCTAAAAAGGGTGTCTTCTACCTCACACATCGCCTTTTCTTTGATCACGACTTCCCTCAAGAGATTCAGCAACAGTGGCTAAAATATCTTCCCATCATCAGAGTCTTGAAAGCAAAATCCATCCTGTTCCACACCCCTTACCCTGCCAGGCTCTGGATCTTCTGGGAGAGTAGCCCCAAAATATATTCAACAGTTGAGGAAGCAACCTCAGCTTTACAAGAAAAACAGATCCAGATTCCAGGCCCTAGGAACCAAAAAGAGGAGCAGCAAGGACATCAATGGCAATGCGCAACTGGGAGGAAGCGCATGGGCACCAAAATATTGCAACACACTGAAGCCCTGAACTGGATCCAGCAGCTGGTGAATAAAATGAGCACACTGGAGGAGCGACCAACCTGAAGAGTCTTTGAAGGGACTTAAACACAACAAAATCTCTTAATTGGAACTCCAGCCTCCCGAACAGATGAGTAGACTTTGTTGCTGCTGTAAAGATGGGGTAGTGGGCCGGGGGGGGTGGAGAAGCGGGAACCCAGAGACACTAAAATACACAAAACTAAGTGCTTCTCTATAAAACAGCCTTCGTGAGTCTCTCCCCACATCACCTTGGCTGGTACAGACCCTTAAAGCCAGTCAACAGGTCTTGAAATGAATGCAGCTTCTTTCTGATCACCAGCAGAGTACTGAAATAAAGAGGGGGGGGCAGTTTGCCCAGGGGCTTACATACTAATAGGACCTCTATAAACATCAGGCTCCTATATGGTGGTGGGCTGACAATGGCACCCTTTTACCGTTCCCTGGACACCCCACCGCTTCTCCTCCTATGAGTGGAGGGGAGGAATGAAGTGAGGTGGTTGATCCTGAGCCCTTACACCACCAAGTGCTGCCTCTAACATTACCTACATACTAATGTTACGGGTTGGGTTCAAGTGTGAGACTGACCTAGCATGTAAGTGACAATGAATTGTACCTTCAGGTACATTACATACAGAGCACTTTTACATCTAAGCTCTGGAGGAGGTCTTCCAGAAATAGAAGTGCAAGCGCACCTCCTTGATCTTCTCGCATCTGAGAAGACACAGAGGCTAATTTGGTATATTAGCCTCCAACCTTGGAAGCTCGATGGTATACTATTTTCACAAGTTTCATGTGTTGTTTTGGTAAATATTGTTGCCTTGTTGGCAAAGCTACAGTTAAAAATTTTTTTTGGGCTAAGGTAATTTCACAGTGTGGGCATTAATTCACAGAATCAGTTCAGACCAGATAAAGCAAAGAGTCAAATTTACATTTGGTACCTGAAGGGGAAGGCCACCACAGAGGGAGACCCCGTGAACTTCAAATGACACCACAAGCCTATACAATCTGCATCTACAATGTGCATGGTATCTCTAATCCGATAAAGCGAAGCAAGCTGCTGCAATATTTAAAAAGGGTGGAAGTGGACGTTATGCTTCTTCAAGAAACGCATCTATCTCAGTCTGAGCACAAAAAGTTTGAGAAGCTTGGATTCTCTCATGTGGTGGCCTCCTCTTACAAGGGAGGCTGACGAAGGGCCACAGCCATATTGATTAGACAGGGAACTCCCTTTGATCTGCAAGGTTGAATTATAGACAAAGAGGGCCACTATGTAGTGATTAAGGGTACCCTAGATGGTCAGCAGGTGACTCTAGCATCCACCTACTTCCCCCAGCTACAAAGCTCACTCTCTACAGATCTTTTTTTTTTTTATGTCTAACACAGTGGGCAGAGGGACAGGTTATATCCAGGGGAGACATTAATCTTAATATCTTGGTAGGGACAGGGACACAAGCACACAGTGGCAAAGCCACTAAAACAAGTAGAGAGGTTGGGAAGCTACTTAATGAGCTTGGATGTAAAGATGCATGGCGCCACCTTAATGGATCCACGCCCCTACACACATTTTCCTCACAAGCCCATGGTACTTTTTCATGCCTAGATTTTCTCCTCTCATCTCGAGAACATATAGGGACCCTTCAGAAAATCTGGTCCAGAAATGTTGTCCTTTTTGGCCACTCACTTATCTTTATGAAAATTCAAACTTGTTTAGCTAAGAAAAATACTTTCTGGAGATTAAATCTCTCTCTTCTCCAAGATGAGGGACTCAGAAAGGAAATAGAGAAAACAACTGAACAAGCTATGCAAGATAACGACACAGCAGCCACCACACCAGCAATCCTATGGGATACTATTAAGGCTATACTATGTGGGAACTGGTAGGGATCACTGCACATAGGAAAAAGCAAAGGGAAGCTAGGAGAACTCAATTAGAACAACAAATTAAAGATCTAGAAGACCAGCAGTGTCTACAGGTTAGCAAAATTAGAAAATAACAGTTAGCCAAACTTAAAATGGAATTAAATAATGTATTAGACTACTCTACTGAACAGGAATTGGTCTTTTTAAGACACAGATACTATGATGGGGGGCCTAGGTCCCTTCGGCTCCTAGCAGATCATCTGTGAGCCCAGTGGGTTAGAGCTACTATTCCTAAAATTAGAGATCCTCAATCTAATGAAATGAGAAATACTTGCTTCACTATATCTCAGGCCTTCCAGTCATATTATACCCAACTATATTCTCCTGGTCCCAAGACCTCAGAACAAGAGGTATCAGATTTCCTAACTCGGCTCCATTTGCACACCCTTTCAGAGCAGCAACGATCTATGTTAACTAAGTCTACATCCACTCAAGAGATCAAAACTGCTGTAGTAGCCTTGAAAACAGGAAAGTTCCCAGGGTCAGACAGCCTGCCAGGAGAATTCTACAAAACATTCCCTGCAAACATAACACCCTTCCTTGAAAGGATATTTTCTTCCATATCTCTACTAGATGGAAACATTCCCCTCTTCTGGAATGAGGCCATAATTTCAGTTATACCCACGGTAGGCAAGGACCCCACTCTATGCCAATCAAATAGACCCATATCAGTTCTAAACGCAGACTACAAGATATTTGCTTCAATCTTAGCAAACTGGTTAATTCAACTTATCCCCAATATAATACATTTAGATCAGTGTGGCTTTATTCCAGGAAGACAAGCCCAAGACAACCTCAGATGTACCATTTACCTTATAGAACACATTAAAAACCAATCCCATCCAACCCTTCTGTTAAGTCTGGATGCCAAAAAGGCATTTTACATGGTATCCTGGGACTTTCTATGTGGGGTCCTCACCTCCTTTGGTTTCCCCGAACAATTTTCTGATCTAATATTTAAATTTTACAAAACACCAAGAGGCTTTATTAGGTCCAATGGACATTTATCTGGCAGTTTCTCCCTCTTTTGAGGTACAAGACAGGGATGTTCTCTATCTCCACTGCTCTTCACCCTATATATAGAGCCTTTAGCACAATATATCAGGAGCTCCTCCGAAATTGCAGGAGTGAACCTGGCGTGAACAGAACACAAGCTGGCATTGTTTGTGGATGACATCCTTTTATATATCTTTCTAGACAAGAAACATCGATGCCATAACTACTCAAAAGGATTAGAGAGTTTTCAGAGCTCTCAGGTTACTCCCTTAATATCAATAAATCTGAAGCCCTACCCTTTTATTTTCCACCTTCCCCCTCCCTGAGAAGCCAATTCAAGATTAAATGGGACCAACAGAAATTAAAATACTTAGGGATAGTTATACCAGAAAATTTAGCACATCTTCACACCCTGAATTATTCCCCACTATTAACAAAACTGAAACAAGACATGAGGAGATGAAACCTTCTCCCAATGACCTTCTATTCCCGAGCCCTTTCCTTGAAAATGAATGCCTTACCTAGATTATTGTATCTTTTTCAATGTGTCCCCTATATAATATCCCCCAAAGAAATTTTATCCTGGCAGATAATCTTCCTCACTTTCCTTTGGAACAATAAAAAACCCAGAATCAATCAATACAAATTATACCTCCCAAAGGAGAATGGAGGAGTAGGTGTACCCTCATTACCTAACTACTGGATAGCACCACAGACAAGAATTGCCTTTTTATGGGGAATGACAATTACCAAGGTCATTGGAAGCAAATAGACCATTCAAGACAATTACCTTCTCCCCTGCAGGCATCTTTATTCTCTCCCTCACCACTGCAACAAGTCAGACAGTTGGTCCCTAACGCCACTGCAACTGTCAGAGAGGGGTGGCAGAGGAGTCTACTTATAGAGCCCTACTGAAAAACCTATGGAAATACCAGTGGTTCATATACTCATCAAAGTTCTCTACCAATCAACATAAAAGCTGGTATACAAGCAGGCAACTCAAGACTTGTACGCCCCCTGGCAACTTCTCAGGGGGAATACAGTTATTAGTTTTGAAGAAGGGCAGGCAAAATATGGCTGGATCATGGGGGAAAAACTGTATTATTATCAAATGAAGAGTTACATTAATGCACAACTCAAAAAACAAGATGCTAACACCCAGACATGGGAGGACCCAACCCCATATAGCCACATATGGACCTCTTTACATGGTGAACAGGCCATCTCAAAATTATATAGATTCTTAACACTCCTACTCGCTCACCACACTGACCCAGTCAAAGCGAGCTGGCAAAAGGAACTTAACACAGCCAGAAGTATAAAGGACTGGCCTAAAGTTTGTCAGGGCACATGGTCCACGTCCTCCTCACCTACTTGGAGACAATTTTTGCGGTGTGTCCGAATCAGATATTTTCTGGTACCAACGGTAGCATCTCGTAGAACCCCAGGAGCCCCATCAGGCTGTTTGAGAGAATGTGGGGAGGGGTCAGCCACACACAGTCATACTTTTTATCTATACCCCAAACTGCATACTTTTTGGTCCTCAATTTCCCACCATATCTCCTGTCTGTTCAATATCAGAAGCCCACTAACAGGGGAAAATTGCCTTCTAGGTATTCCTCCAAGAGGAGTAAAGGGAAAAGATACTTTATATCTCTGGTCTATTCTACTTTGTGCAAAGCCATTACTAAAAAAATGGCTCCAGTCAGACCCTCCTTTAGTATCAGACTGGAAACTCTAATCTTAAACATTCAACATAGTGAACAGTTATCCTTTTCCTTACATAATAGAATGGAAGTTTTTTTTTGTTTTATTTCGTTGTTTAACCAGGTATAACACTCTAAGCTGAAAGCTTTTTTACAGGAGCGACCTGGGAGCACAAGGAGGTTAAGTGACTTGCTCAGGGTCACACAGTATGGAAGTGGAATCTGTGGGATTCAAACCCAGATCTGGTCTGCTGGATGTCACCAGATTTGCAGCTCAGAGCCTTAGACCACTGCGCTATACTGTTTTTGTCTCTTGGTGGACCAGATGGGAATGATATCAAATTCAGATTTAGTATCTGATGAAGATACAACACCTTCAGAACTCACCTGAGCAACTAAAACAAATTACATAATCAGATATTACTTCTCCGTCCACTTGATGAGACAGTGACTAGCTAACATCCCTGACATTAGAAGGTCTAAACAAGCTAAAGAATTCCCCACATCCCCCTAAGTACTTATAAAATATGTACTATAAAGGTGAAATGTAATAAGCCTATGATACTGATTCTGATGTATTATCTTCTCATAAACAACATATTACTTACAAGAAATGCATTAGCCCAATGTTTGTTACATATGTTGCATTTTAAATGCATTGGTTTAGATTAACCAGCAATTCTTTTTCTTTTTAAACATGGATTGAAACCGTAATACTATTTATCACTACAGGACCACGTAATTCATGTATGATCATTATGTATGTATTGAGTTGTATAAATTGTAAGTAAATAAATTTTTTATTTATATCAAGCACCCTTCCCAAGCTCAGAGTGCTTTTACAATAATTCAAATCACTTAAAAACACACTTCACAACAATAAATCCAACATTCATACAGTACGTTCACTTATTATGTTCCAGCAAATACTAGGGCAAAAAGGAAAGTCTTTAGTTGTTTTTTTAAAACCTTGAAAGCAAATAAAGAGCAATATAAAAAAAATAAAGTCAGCTTGGATAACTTTATGAAATATAAGAAATTTATTTTCCACCAATAAGTTGGTGGTGAGTTCATCAAAGGGCCATGCGCTCACTGAACTTGTAAATTACTATGAAACTATGAAACTGGATCAGTACCCACTGGCGACTAGAAAGCAGAGGGGGGACATGACAGAAACATTTAAGTACGTGAAGGGGATTAAGAAGGTGAGGGAGGGAAGGGGAGCTTATTTACAAGGAAAGTTAGTGCTAAAACTAGAGGTCACAGTCTAAGATTAGAAGGAGAAAAATTTATGGGCAATGTGAAGAGGTGTTACTTCAGGGAGAGGAAGGTGGAGCCCTAGAACAAACTACCTGAGGAGGTGATGGGGGCTGAAACAATGGAGGGATTCAAGAGGGCATGGGACCGGCATAAGTGGTTGACCAGTGGGGTGAAGCGGAGGTCCCTAGACAAAAGAGATGAGTGTGTGTGGGGGGTGGGGGTAAGGGGCAGACTTGATGGGCCAGAGAGGTCCTTTTCTGATGACAGATTTCTATGATTCGATGATTCTATGAAACTGCCTTTTTCTTTTCCTTTATCTGTTTATGCTCCCCCATGCTGACTGGTCCCCATCCACTGGTTCCTCCAGCCTCATCACCCCGCCATCTACTGGGAATTACCTCGTGCAGCTCAGAGGTGTCCAGCTGGCTGAGTGTGGAGCCTGTGAAGGACTGGTGTTTCCCTACTGGTCCTCAATAACTTCCCCCTGGTTTTTCTTTGTCAGTGCAGAGGTAAGGCATGCAGTGACACCAATGGCGGTGTCATGCATGCTCCCATGCATGGCATGCCAGGCATCTGCCCTGCCTCTGCCTCCCATGTTGGCAGCATCGGTATACCAATCCACAGCTTCTGCTAGGGGCCAGGTTAACACAGACCGCTGGTCCACTCCCTCCCCGGGAGAGGAGAGCAGTCATCCAGATGCTCGACCCTCTCCTTCCCCGGCTGTCCCCCGGCAACCCACTTGCACCACGAACATGGGTCGCTGGTGTGGCAGGAGTTAAGGCAGCGATGCCTCAGCCCTTCACACCACTGAGCTGGCCCTTTTAAATTGCTTTTGTGACATAAATGCACCTGAAAATCTACTGCATATAGTGTTGCACTGTCTGTGGTATAACAAACTGAGGGTACAGTGGGTAGGAGATATTCTTGGATCTCTTTATGTTTCACAAAGACATCTTTTGGATTTACTTTTCCACTTAGAAAATCCTAGAATTTTGCAAAAACTTGCACATTTTCTAATCTTAGCCTCTAACTTGAGGAAAAAAGGAATTACTGACCATGGAATAAAGCTAGATGAATACAAATTATTGATATAATATTTATTAATTATTGCTTTTCTCTTGGTGAGTTCGTTAAGTATATTAATGTTTAAATCTTTAGACATCATTCCTATTGGAAGTTGGGAGTTCAAGCAATATTACGCTAATCGAGATGTGTAAGTAGACAGACCCTAACTGCCCAGCATCTTGTTTACACTTTCTATAATTATGAAAGTTAGCTAAGGCATTGTGTACTTTACAGATTCCTTTTTGTACTCTCTTTGTTGGTATAGATATTGAGTCATACTGCTTATGTTTACACCATAAAAGGTTAATTGATGCTGATTTTTATCTGTACCCTATATAGCTGATATTTATATGACACAGTATTCTATTTCTGTATTAAAATTCATATTACTGGGATTTACAGTTTTGGTGTAATGCTTTTCTACTTGATGTTTATAGACCTGTAATGACTAAAATGTTGAACTTGTAATAAATGTGAAACTTTAAACACCCAAGCTATAACCTGACCTGTTTGTCCCAAGTGCTGGCCTAACGGCCTGTCCTGATTTTTTTTAGTTAAATAGCTTCAAAGGGATATATTGAAATAAATGGGAGATAAGGATTGTTTGTGAGGAATTTATGGGCGGAGAATGTCTAATGCTGTTTAATGCTAAAGCTTCTGGAGAAAAACTCCCAACTGTCCTCCACCCCCACATCACCAAAGAAGGCGTATTAATCTAAAAAAATGATGGCACTTAAAAAAGGTCTTTTTTTCCCTGCATGGGCATGACTTTGGGGGGCATATGACCCCATGCTGTAAGGGCATGATGCCACTGTATCAGAGGAGCACATTTCAGAAACGTTCATTTACAAATATTACAGTTTTCTTGTTATCGCTGTCCTAATACAGTACATTTACCAGCTAAACAAATACACACAATGGTGTGCCCTTGCTTCACCTGGGAGTCTCCACCACTGCTTACTGCCCTAGTATATTCTATTTTTTTATTGAGTAGTTGGTAGCAGCTGCAGTAATTAGCTTGCGGTCTGTGCTGACTGGCCTGGAGAATGGAGCTCATTACTGCAGCTGTGCAAATAAATAATTCACATTCTAGAACATGAGCTATTTCTTTGGAATGTTAAATACAACATTTTGCACCACCGCTGAAATGGGCTAATTGTGTATTCTTATAATGTATTTGTTTATTGTTTATCTAAGGCTGATACAAATGCAAATATTATGAATAATTAAATATCTGATGCATTATTTATAACATGTACTGTAGATATAAAAGACAGAAAAATTACACGTGAAGACAGTATAAGGAGAATAATTCATTCCTATGGTAAATATATTTTTAAAAATCAACATAGTCCACTGATATTTACATTTTGGTACATACTTAATGAATGAACTTTTTATATTTATTGTGGATAGCCACTAATTCACTGATGAAGTTGTGCAACCAGCAAAATGTTGAACTTATTTTATTAGTGATTCTGGAACAATAAAAATATTATACAGTACTGAGTTAAATATAGTTCCCAATTGTTCCTGTTCTTTATTCCATATCATAGGCTCTGGAACTTCATACTCATAAGGTACACATATTCTTTTTTTAACAGAACTTCGCTGCTCCAGGTCTATTGATACAGATTTTGGAATGGGGCCTTTTTTGGCTTACTGAGAGACACACCTTATTTGAGTGTAGGAGGACCATTTGGTTTTGAACTGGTTTAAATGAACAATTGAAGATAGACACTTTTGAAGAACTGGATGCTTTAGTGACTGAGAGATCAACATTGATGAGCCTTAACAATTAGGAAGAGACCAGAATCACTGGATTAGTTTCCAGTACAAGGACCTTGTCTGATACAAGAAATCTAAACATATCATTTAATAAGAATGAGCAAATGAAACAGAAAGAATGCCATTTGGATTGACATGCAGTGACTCTCACACAATAACTGAAACAAAGATATATACCATGGAGCCTATGGGTCCTGTTGGAAATGAACTTGGGCTTCCATATGGAAGGCTTTATGGAACGTTTGGTTGGGGTTGGAGCCAAATGTAGCCATAATTTTATGTGTTTGATAATTGAAGCTCTGGTAAAAGAAATGAATAAAGTCACACTTCAAATTAATAGTTTAACTGAACAGGTGAGAACAAATCTAACCTTGATGAATATAACAATTATATAAGAGTGACAGAAGTATGAATCTTTTGATGAAAACCTTATAGTACAAAAACTACATAAATTCAAGTGTGATATTATTGATTACAAAGAGAGAAAAAAAGGGTAACATCCTATATGGGTGAGTATTATTGAGCAGCTCAATATGAGTGACTCAATAATACCGCTCACCTGTAGAGCAAGAGGAAAAAAAAGCACCGAATGATCATAGCAAGTGTAGTGCTGAGGGATACGCGCTACACTCATGAGAGAGGATATAAATAGATTAATTTGGCCAAGCCTTGCCAAGCTGGCCATGTGGCATAGTGGCTTGAGCCACTACTTCTGGAGCCTGAGGTGCCGGGTTTAGATCCCTATGCAAGAAGGTATTTTGCTTCCTGGGGAAGTTGCTATTTTTTTCTATGTCCACTCCACCTGGAGTTAAGAATCTTTATTTTTGCGGGTGCGGGGGGATTGTCCCCCACGAAGGGGTGTGTGGGAGGCATAGCCCCCACACATAAAAAATATATTTGTGTTTTTATTGTTAGACTGAGTGGACCATCGCTTATTTGCGACAGCCACTCAAATATTAGGTGCCCTTTGACGGGGTTGGTTGTTGTTGTTTGTTGTCAGTGAGTAAAAGTACTCACTGTTATCACATAAAACCAAAAAAAAAAGAGTATACTTGGAACAAGGTGAAACAACCACAATGACAGGGAACAACATATATGGATAAGGCAGTTACTTGAGTAACAGTGGTACTAGTTTAGATAGACATTATCTGAGACACAGTAGTCTTTTAGGTAGAGGGAGAGGTTTCAACAGGAGACTCTACCCCCCACCAAGGTATCAATAGTGACGTTTTCCCCAAGGTACAGAGAATACAGTCCACAACCCAGTACCAGAAGGGCAGTACAAGAACAAAGAGAAAAAATAGGACCAGATGGAAAAAGAGACATAGGACCCAAACAACATGACCTGGGGTCAAAAGACAAGAGGAAGTGGTATTATATTTGTCAAACAGACAATTATCTGATAGTGTTATGTCACTATTGGCAAAGGGTCTTACTTTTTGCCTTATAGAAAATGTAGACCTGCACAGTTAAAGACTGACTTAGAAAAGATGTATAGGAAAATCAGGTTGAAAGATTATTTTGAAGATCAAGTTAATGCTCAAACAATACCAAAAAATTCTTAACTAAAGGAAGTAAAAAAGATTTTGAATGTCAAACCTTCATTTTACCCACATGGCAATATACCTGCTTATATCGAAACATTTATCAAAGCAAAGGATGAAGAAATAGATCTCATAATAAAAGAATTTGAATGAGAGAGAATTGATTAATTTAATCAAGGAGAAATGAATTCATTACTATCACTAGAAAAGAATAGTTCTATAAAGGGGGCAAATGAGGGTAGGGGTGGTAATGATGAATTATGATGTCTATAACCGAATGCTTGCTGCAATCGAGTAATACAGTAATGATAATTACTTAAGAGTTATCCAACTAAAGAAGTGGAAAGAGAACTTAAGGATTTATTAATAAATGCAGAGGACAAAACTGATATGTGGGTGGTGGAATTATTAATTAAGAATGATACAAAGATTTCAATCTTTTATACACTACCGAAAACCCACAAAGATAAACAGAATCCCCCAGTCAGGCATGTTATATCTGAAACTGACTCTGTAACAGATAGCGTGTCCAAATTTGTGGATTATTACATTAAACTCTTTGTAGCTCATAGTCTAAGGTATCTTAGGGACACTAAATGTCTTCTTAACATAGTGAGCAATTTTAACACCAATAATCTGAATTTAAATGAAATGACACTGGTAAACACAGATGTGGTGGATTTGTATACATATATCCCCCCATCAGGAGGGTGGAGATAAATATATAGGACAAAACCATGTAATGATTGTTAGACTGAACTGTGTAATTTTATTTTGACAAACAATGTTTTCAAATATGAGCAAAATTACTTTGGGCAGATACAGGGGATGGTGATGGAGTCTTCCATGACCTCTTCTTATGCCAACATAATATATGTCTGAATTTGAGAAAGAATACATTTATGAGGAAAGAAGAGAAATTAAATTCAATTATATGTTACTGTATAAGAGATTAATTGATGACATTATATTCTGTGTCGAGGGAAAGATTCACCTCTTAGTGACTGTTTTTATTGCTTGATTATCGGGGAGGTGTAACCTAAAATTCACATGAAAAAGGATAAGAGAAACACTTGCTATCAGGACTTACAACTGCTCACTGAGAATAACAAATTGCATAAGGACATGTTTAGAAAATCTACGTTAGAAACACTTTATTGCATACTAGCAGTTTTCACCAGAGCAGCCTGATTAGAAATATACTGGTTGGACACCTGTTAAGAATGAAAAGGAATTGTTCAAAACAGGAAACATATGTTTAGAGGGAAAGTGAAACCACAAGAAGGTTTGGGGAAAGAGGTTATAACAGAATGAGGGTGTGAAGTATAGACAGAGGTGCAGTGGTTCAAGATTATGAAAAGAGGTCAGAAACAGTACAAATGAACAGAAGCTGTCTTTTAGTATCAGTTTTAATATAAACTCTGTTCAAATCAAAAATAGCATTCTGGTGTGCCCAGTGGCATAGAGGGCAGAAGCGCCTTGTGCCTTACCTCTTACCATGCCAGTGACCTGAGTTCAGGAATGAGCTTGGGTTGGTGGGGGAGGGAGAGGATTAAGTGTCCAACGGATTTCCCTCCTCTCCCAGGGTGGGGGGAGATGCTGTATCGCTCCTTGGCTGCGATCTGGTGGAGGCCGGGTGGCAGTACCAGAGTCTAGAGTAGCGCAGAGTAGAGCCACAGTTACGTAGTGCATGTGTGCCTCCACATGCACATGCTTATGACTGCCACGGAAAGGGGAGAAAACATAGCAGTATCAGGCTCTATGAAGCCCTGCCTGTCTGCCTCCTCCCCTGCTCTATCACCGGTTCACTGGGCCCCCAATCTAGATGCTGGATCTCTGGGTGCGGGAGGATGGCCCTCCCCTTCCAGGTCCCACCACGGGGGGGGGGGAATCTGTGGGGGAATAGGGTTCAGTTGAACCAGAGCGGCATTAGCCGGATGGAGGAGATAGGGACAGGTCCGAAGCAGGCGCCTGAGATACAGGGATAAAAACCTATGTTAAAAAAAATAGCATTCTGGCCAGCCCGGTGGCATAGAGGGCTGAGGCACTGTAATACACCTTACCTCTCCCATGATGGTGACCTGAGTTTGGAACAAGCTTGAGTTGTCGGGGGCTGGCAAGGGGAGAGGACTGGGAGAGGATTGAGCAGCTGTCTGGCAGATCTCCTCTCCCAGATTGGGGTGCCAAGTCATCCTGTCTCTCTGCTGCTACTGGGTGGAGGTCTGGTGTTAGTGCTGATACTCAGGTGACTGGCGGTGGTATGCTAGGGGGTGGAACAGTGCTGGAGGTTCCAGAGCGCATGTGTGCCTTCACGTGCAAATGCCACTGTGTTTGCTGTAGTCCCAGGGTGGGAAAAACTTAGGAGGAAACTGGTTGGGGAGCTGGGCTTCATGAAACACTGCTTGAAATGCTGTGGCTTGTCATGCCCTGCTATTCTAGCAGAAGGACATCTGGAGGAAGACTGAAAATAGGCAGTAGGCCATCTGACAGCACTGGGGACAGGGCTGAACAAAGCCGCCCGCCCTCTGAAAAATCAGTGTATACTTCAATCTAATTCCAAAGGGAAAAGTTTTTCTTTTAAAAATAGACCATGGATCACAGCACATGTGCAAAACTGAATGACAAGTTAGTCTACACCACAGAAGATACTGAGTAATACGGAAGGTACAAGGATGTGGTTGGGACAGAACCCAGTGGGGTTTTCAAGTGCGTTAGGTGTGTTTATTGCTGGAAAACATCAAACACAAAAGTATATGTAATTCTAGCATGGGGAACTATGTAGAGTTTAAAAAATTTCTGACTTCTGATACTGACAATCTCATTTATTTTTTATTTATTTTAGTTGTTTAACTAGGAGTAGCACACTAAGCTGAAAGCTTTTTTAGAGGAGCGACCTGGGATTTATGTAATTAGGTGTCTCTGTGACCTTCCTTAAGTCAGGCAAACCGTGGAAAAATTTAAAATGAGGATCTCCACGCACAGAAAGGTTATTAGGAGACCAGACATCACCTCCCTGGTCGCCAGGCACTTTGCAGAAACCATGCATAATATCAGTAGTCACAGGTTTTGTGGGGCTTGGATAGGGTGACTAGATCCCCCAACTCCATTAGTAATGGAATGAATTACATTGGATATTGAAATTCCATGTGTTAGAGAAAAAATATGGTATAAATGAGGAAGGGTATGCAATGGAGTGAATTAATCTAACTTCACTTCATCCCATTAAACCACTTTTTTGCCTTCTGGCATCCGAATGGAGCTTTGTTGTATAGTAAAAGTATCATTATGGCAAGGGTCAATGCTTTTAGTTGCACTACATAAGAATAAAATGTATTTAAATAAATGTATATTCTGAAAGAAATAACTCTGCATAGTGTATGTTAATTCTTTTAGCCAAAATAACACAAAACTACATTTAGTTACCATACACTTTGCTCTACTGTGGAAATCAAAGGTAACTCACCCATTTCTTTCTCCATTCTTATGTTTGAGGACACAAATGCCATGGGTTCAAGCAAACTTTTAAGAGTCTTGATGGAGTGCTGTCTCATAGCCACCATCACACGGTAATGAGGCAGTTGCACATGCACAATCATGACAGACACTTGTGTCATCATTCTCAGCAGCACTAATTTTATGTCCTCAATGCAGTTCTTCAGTTGTGAGATTATAGCCATCCCTAGTGTTTGGTAGGATAATTGGCTCATACAAACAGAAACATAGAAAATTTGCCAGCAGAAAAGGACCCATTGGCCCATCCAGTCTGCCCAATACCCCCCCCCGTCCGGTTTATCTTATCCCCTCCATTCCATGTCATTTGAACTTTTATTTAGCTCCATGTAGTTGTCCCAAGCACTCTTGAATCTGCTTACTGAATCTACCCCCACCACCCAGTCTGGCAGCCTATTCCAAGGACCCACCACTCTCTCAGTGAAGAACTTCCCCCTCACATTTCCTCCAAATCTGCCCCCCCAGCTTGAATGCATGTCCCCTAGTTGATTTGTTTTCGTTCATCCTGAATATGCTACCCTACCTCACCTTGTTTATTTCCTTCAGATATTTGATGGTTTCTACCATATCCCCCCTTTCCCTCCTCATCTCCAGTGTGTACAGGTTTAGTTCCTCTAGCCTCTCTTCATGCAACTTCCTGTGCAGCCCCTGAACCATCTTGGTTGCCCTTCTCTGGACCCTTGCCACCCTGTCTGTCACCCTGTAAGTGATGCCTCCAGAACTGGACCCCATATTCCAGATGTGGTCTTACCATAGTTTTGTATAGTGGCATGATCACCTCCTTTCTCCTGCTTGTAAAGCCCCTCCCTATGCATGCCAACATTCTATTAGCCTTCCCCATCACCTTGTTGCATTGGTTCCCTACCTTCAGGTTATCTGAAATGATGATCCCAGGTCCCTTTTCTGCTCGGTAACTTCAAGTTCCTCCCCCCCCCCAGCCAGTATTTTGACCTTGGGTTTCTACTCCTTATGTGCATAATCTTGCATTTTTGCATTGAATTGTAACTGCCACTTTCCTGACCACTCCTCCAGCTTGACCAGGTCCTCCCTCATTTTTCTCACCCCTCCCTTTGTGTCCATGCTGTTACAGATCATCATGTTGTCTGCGAACAGACACATCTTCCCATTCAGCTCTTCTGAAATGTCCCCAATGTATATGTTGAATAGAATGGGACCCAACACGGACCCCTGAGGAACCCCACTCGACACCCCTCCCTCTATGGAGTGCACCCCATTTACCACCACCCTCTGAGTTCTACCCTCCAGCCAATTTTCCACCCAGTTTACCATTCTGCTCCCCACCCCTAAGCTACCCAACTTGCTTATTAGTTTCCTGTGAGGGACGGTGTCAAAGGCCTTTCTGAAGTCCAGATAGGCCACCTCCACTGCCCCTCTCTGATCACATATCTCTGTCACTCCATCAAAAAATTCAATCTGGTTGGTCTGAAATGATTGTCCCCTTGTGAACCCATGCTGGTTTCTGTCTATGAGCCCCTCTTCCCCCAGATATTGTGCCAGCCTTTCCTTTATAAGTGCCTTCATCAGCTTACCCACCACTGAGGTAAGGCTAACCAGAAAATAGTTGCCCAGCTCTTCCTTCCCTCCTCCTTTGTACAATGGCACCACAGCAGCCCTTTTCCAATCCCACGGTGCTCTCCCCTTGTCTAACTAACTTTGTGAGTGGTGCCAGTATCTTCTCCCTTAACCACTTGAGCACCCTTGAGCTCCCTCTGCTCCTTGAGCAGAAAGCAGCAGCAGCAGTGTTTTTTGTTGAACAGGCACTAGAAAACATAGGCAGCAAACCACGTTGTTTAGTAAGTTACATCTTTATTTTTATTATTAAATGTTAAATACTGTGGTTAATACTGCAGCTGTCAGTAACTTGAAGAAAGATAAGTAAGTAATGGGAAAATGGAATCTGTTTTTAGGGAAAACAAATGAAATGAGAAGCAGCATGGAATAGTTAGAAAGAAAACTAAAAGGTACATCATTTTGTAGTCAGATGGTGTTTAAAGTCAATAATCATTTGATGTTTACATTTAATTTTGCAGGAGGATGTCCACTTGTAATTATAATCCCTGTTTTTTTAAGCTATATGGTTAAAGTAACAATATACAAAGATGCGAGTATTAATTTAATCATTTGTTTATTTAAGAATTACACAAATACAAGTATTATGGATAATTAAATATCTGATGCATTGTTTATGACATGTGGGCCTGAAAACCAGAAAAATTACATGGGAAGATGGTGTAAGAAGAATAATTTGTTCCTATGGTAAATATATTTTTAAATATCAGCATAGTCCATGATATTTATATTTTATTACATACTTAATGAATGAACTTTTTTGATTTACTGTAGACAGCCACTAATTCCCTGATAAAGCTGGGCAACCACCAATGTAATGTTGGACTTATTTTACTAGTGGTTCTGGAACAATAAAAAATGCTATATTGAGTTGAGTATAGTTCCCATTTTTTCTTTTTTACACTATATTGTGGGCCGTGGAACTTCATACTCTTCATATACATGTATTCTATTTTTAATAGGACTTTACTCTTCACTGCTCCAGGTCTCTTGATGCATGTTAAATGTAAGCAGAAATGTGTCTAAAACTGTTCTTCCGAAGTTTCACCTGGTACTTCAGGGGTCTTCTACTGCATTACTATAAGGGTTTAAATAGAATTGCACAAACCCTCAACCAAGAGATTAGCAGACACTTTGCAGAGCAGGGGGTGACAGGATGGAATGAACTCCCAGTGTAAATTAGTACCAAAATACAGTAGATATGTTGTACTTTCCTTGTTGAACATACACAAGTGACACCTGGCTTTCATTTTGCAGTATCTCTATCCACAACCTTCATCAGATTGACAGGTTGCATTATTAAAAAGTCTAAAGTTAGAAGGAAGCAGGGAGCATAATTAATGAAATTTGATAAAAAATGTTACAGGTTAAGCTCTCAGTTATGTCATTAGGAGGTTGATGATCTTAATTACGTTCCATTCTTATGGGAACATATGAATTTACCAGTAGGCCATGCAGTATATTCAGTCTGCTTGTTGCAGAGTCCATGTACTAATGTTCAGTTATGTTAACATTGCTCTTTAACCCCTTTGACTCTTACCTTCCCCTTGACTCTATCCCTTTCCTTTTTGAACTTCTCAAGCTTTCTCTAGTTGACAACCTCCTCTAGGAGTTACTTCCATCCTGTCACCACTATCTCTCTGTGAAAAAGTGTCTCCCGATCTCCTTCCTGAACCTTCCAACTGCCAGTTTGTAGTAGTGCCCCTCTATTCTTATTCTCACTGAGTCTGAAAAGATTCCCAAGTTCAGACTTGTTTATACCCTTCAGGTACCCTGCTTTGCATCCTTTCTGCCAACCAATAGGGCATTGAGTGAACATTCTGGGGGTGTGGTTGGCAAGATGGCAGTAATGCTGTGCTGCCGTTTGCAAGGGCTCTGATTTGAGCTGCAATATTTTACTTTTGCCTTCCAAAAATATCTGCTTTTTAAAGGAGAGGGGAATTATGCTGTGTGTGGTTAGCCATGGCAAAATTTTCCTGGTATCCTGAAATTTTTAGTATTTTTTAAATGAGTTAGGTTGCAAGGTGTAGGGCGGTAGCATTAGATAGGGTTGGGTGCAGTGAGTAAGGATAGGAGCCAGCTTTTTTTGTTTTGGAGAAAGGAAAAAGTGCTAACCTTTTTCTACTGAGTGTGTAGAAGAGCTCCTGGGAGTCGATGGTTGAGGAGGAACCGTTGGAGCAACTTTGAGAGGACTGTTGCTTCCCTAGGGAACCTAATCTGACAAGGGACCAGAGCTGATGCCGCTGATGTGATCTATTTATAAGGGTGCAGTGGAGGCCCCCTTGCCTCTTTAATCTTCCTGGAGGGTTGTTGGATGAACTAATGCTGCAGTGCAGGGGGGGCCGGTGTGTTGCGGAGCGGGCTCCCCTTTTTCTGGCTAAATACACCTTGCTGAGCAGCTTGTTGTCATTGAGAGTGGACTTCCTGTCAGCATGCTAAGCCAGCAGTGCTTTCTGTAGGCCGAAGCCCAGCTGGTTTCACATGCCCACTCATGGTTGCTGCCATGTTGTGGTTTATTAGCTGCATAAAGATCCTCCTGGCTGATTTTGGCACCGGTGAGAGCAGTGGTGGGCTGGATGAGAGCAGGGTTGGGACTTTCCTTTTTTTTTATTTATATATGCATTTTTGTCGCCTCAGCTCTGGCAGGTGCTTTGGCTCCTCCTGAAGGAGTAACTTTCCCTCTCAGATCCCGCCGCGCCACAATTAGGTGCCACCATTTATTTCCCCCACAGAAAGCCCCCAGAGACCCAGTCTAGAACCCAGAGATCAGCCCATGGTGTGCTGGACCATCATGGAGCCCTGCCATGCTCTTTTCCTCCTCTTTTCTCCCCACTCCCTTCTCACCAATGTAATCATATCGAAGCACGCCTCCGACCCGTATTGCCCTCCGGTCACCACCAGAGGGCAATCAGTGAGCGGACAGCTTGTGCCCTCCCCCCAAGAAAGAAGAGCAGTCCTCCGGATGCTCAATCCTCTCTCCACCCTGCCAACCCCCAGTGGCCTGGGGCTCGTTCCTGAACCCGGGTCACTGGCATTGCATGAGGTGTAGCAACCAGCACCTCAACCTCCAGCACCACTGGGCTGGCAGGTTGGGACTTTTCATCAGAGCAAAGTGGGTGAGTCTGTATCATTTGTTGTTCCTCTGGACTTTGCTGTCCCCAGCAATAGTGAGAGCTTACTGGGTTAGGAAGATTTCTGATTCTTGCCCTTCTGGGAGCAATCTCCTCAAAAGTGGTAGCTGGACATTTTACTGGTACAGACTGTAAGCAGGTTATTTGATCGTTTTCCTGCTCCAGTGTCTGGTGGTCTGGTGGGAGCAGACTGCCATAAACTGTTATCCTCTGGAAAAATTTGTCCATCAGCACTACTGAACATTTTATCCATTCTTTTGTTGATTTTCTGGACTTAACGTGAAATAGGGTCTTATTTACTTGTGTTAACACTTATTTCTACCCTCCTGTTCAGATTTGACTGGCTTTTTGGGTACCCATTCTTTCTAGGGGTGGGATTTTGGTTTTCTTTTTGTGTTTTCTGTGCGGTGGTCGGGGGGTTTGTGGGGGTGAGGGTGGATTTTAACTGTATAAGTAGTGAGTTTGAGGTTTGAGGTGTGTGGTGGTGAGTGGTTAGGTTGATCTTACTTCAATTGGGAGCTCTTGCAGCAGGCTATTACTATTAGGACTATTGCTGCAGGCCTTAGGACCCACCAGAAAAAGCTTAGCCAGAAGTAACCAGAGGGGACTGCCCCCATGATGTCGGCTCTGTCCCGACGTCAGTCATGCTACAAAAGGGGGTGGACCCTGGCTCCACCTCAGTTCTTTCCCACCGCGACCCGCTCACGTTGGGAAGTTCTTAGTGATTTTTTCACAGCAGCTCCAATTAATTTTTCTCTGGTTTTTCATCGAATCTATTGCGTTCCTTCACCGCATTCCTTCCTCCTGCAGTTCGTTCTCCCCTCTCGTCTTCACTATCGTCACATGTCATCACCATCGTTGGTCTCCTCCTCCAGTCCCAAGAAGACAAAGTGTGCCTGTGGCTGACAAATCCCATCCAAGGATGGCCATGACCAGTGTGTCTTCTGCCTGGGACCAGACCACGACCTGAAGACCTGCAATATTTGTCAAGGCTTTACTAGCAGGATGAGGATCAGATGCCTGAAGGCCTTGAAAGCCCACTTGCTTGAAAAAGGGATGGACATCCTGCAATCTTCCCCTGGGACAAGGGCAAAAGCCGGGAGAAGTCGCAAAAGTCCAACGACAAGGATCGTAGCTGGTCCCATCACCGCTCAAGATCCCACTCTCACCACAGGCATGCCTCTTCCTCCTGCTGGGGTGGGTCCAACCACTCCAGACATTCTAGGCATGGGGAGAAATCGAGGCCTGAAGCTCCCACCAAAACACCAGCATCGGTCCCGTCGGGAGCTGCTTCTATTTCCAAGCTGTCCAAATCGAAGGCCACGCCGCTGCATGTCTTCCACCTCGGCAGAGTCGACCAAAGCCTCTTCCTTGGCACAAACCTTGGCCCTGCCAAAGAAGGCCCCAACTACGGCTCCATTGGATTCCGGTAAGCCACCTAGCAAGGACCAGGACCCCAAGGCCAAGGCCCCCTCTGGGTCCCACCCTCCTAAGTCAGCCACGTCGGATCAGGCACTGGCTAAGACACTGGCACCGGTCAAAGTGCCTGCAGCCTATGGGGATTCCATCATGCTGGCGCTGGCCAAGGTGCTGACGTCAGCTCTCGGGCCTGTACTCTGGAGGGCTCATCCTCGGGTTCCTCCCCGTGAACCTTTCGGGAGCCCCCAATTTCTCTGATCCCCCCAATGGGGAGGGTGGCAGCCCATTTCAGTAAGGAGGAGCTGGGTGAACTTTTCTCATTTTGGTGGAGCCAGGTCCACAAAGATGTACCTCCACCTCAACTGGAGCTGTCACTGGTTCCAGACTGATCGGACTACCAGGAGCCTGGGGGTTTTCCCGCTGGCTCACCGGCCAAAACCCCTGAAGACCAGTGTGCATCCTCCTTACCTCGCTCCTCCTTGGCAAAATGTTCCCGGTCATGGTCCAGAGACTGCAGACGGCACCACTCAAGGTCGGTCAGCCATTGTCGGTCTGAGCCCAGGAGTAGATCCCACAGGCACCGCAGGTTGTCCTCCAGGTGGGCCTGTTCCCGTAGCTGATGCCAGTCCCAGGACAGGTGTCTGTCCCTGCTCTGTCATCGGTCTAGGAGCTGTCGTTGGTCTCAGAACCTTCATCGGTCTAGGAGTCACTGAAATTCTGCAGAAAGTAGTCCCCATCAATATAGTTTAGACACCTCGAGGACCAGGAGCAGATATTCTTCTTCCTTTTCAGGAGTTGGGGGATCTCCTGATGATAAGAATCTACCCCGTTCACCTCCACATGATCCCACCTTCATGGACGTCATGAGGCACATTCAGGCCACTAACAAATGGGAGACAGAGGACCTGGATCTGGAGTGCCAGAGACTGGCTTGTTACCTGAGGCCGAAGGAGCCCAAACCCCTTGTGGTGCCTCCTCTGGTCGACACCTTCCAAGACCTTACCAGGACAACTTGGAAGCATCCAGCCCCAGTCCCAGCTGTTCCTAAAAAGTCAGATAGGCTATACAGGGCCCTGAGGGATGAGTCTTTTTTGGCAGAAAACCCTCAGGTGGATTCCACAGTGATCGCAGCTGCTCATGACAAGTCAAAGCAGCCAAAGCATCTAAGCTCCCAGCCTCCCAACCAAGCATCCCGATTCTTGGACCAGGTGGGCAAGAAAGTCTATTCTGCCTCCACCTGCTCCATCCAGTCCCTTAATTTCCTCACGCATATGGTCCAGTACCAAAACACACTCTGGGAAAAGGGACAGGAGCTTGTCAGTGCCTTACCAGATTCCGCACAAAAGACGGAACTTCTGGATGTATTAAAATCGGGCTCAGACGTAGGCACGCATATTCTGCGTGCCTCGTATGACACTGCGGATACAGCGGCTAGGGCATCAGCATCAGGGGTCTGCCTTCACCGCCACACATGACTGAGATGCTCCAGCTTTCAGAATGATCTGCAGTCCAGAATCAGGGACCTCCCGTTCCATGATTCTGTCCTCTTTGGTCAGGAGACTGAGGCTCTGATCTCTCGTCTCCAGGAGTCGGGCAAGTCTATTTGGTCTGTCTGCCAGATGTATAAGGGGGACCAAAGACGCTTCTGAAAACAGCCATTTCATAAATCCTCAGGCCAACAAGCCCATGGTAGCAACCAGGGACAGAGAGGTGGCTTCAAAAGGAAGGCCGGCAACCAGCAACCTGGTGGTGCACCTTTTTGAGGCCCCAAGTCCTCCCACACCTCTCTCCCCCCCCCGGCTCCACCCAATGACTCACCACTGACCCCCCCTCCTCCAGTGTAGGCTTCAGGGGAGGCAGTAGGGGGTCACTTCTCCCTCCATCTGGAGGGATGAATCTCTATCACATCAGACCAGTGGGTGTTAGACATCATAAGGAGAGGTCACATGCTGGAGTTCACCCAGATTCCTCCAGAAACTCCACCAAGGTCCTTGCGATACCCTCCTTCTTACATTTTTCTGATAGAAGAAGAAATCAAGGCCCTCTTGCAGAAAAAGGCAATAGAGTCAGTTCCTCTGCGACAGCGGGGAAAGAGGGATACTACTCCCATTTCTTCCTGGTTCAAAAGAAGACACAAGATCTTCAGTCCATCCTGGACCTCAGCTCTCTAAACAATTATATAGAATACTGAAGGTTCAGGATGGTGACCCTTCCAGGACTCATTCCTCTGCTGCATCAGGGAGACTGGCTCTGTTCCCTGGACATGCAAGATGCTTACATGCACATCAGGATCCCCCCCCACAGGAAGTTTCTGAGGTTCTACTTTCAGGGGGAGCATTATCAGTTCCGGGTTCTTCCATTTGGCCTCTCCTCTGCTCCTTGAGTCTTCACCAAATGCTTGGCAGTAGTAGCTGTGGCTCTAAGGTGTAGGGGACATTACATCTTTCCTTACCTCGATGACTGGCTCTTAGCAGCCCCATTGAGAGAGCGCCTACTTCAAGCTCTTAGAGACACTTATACATTGTTCCGAGAGGTGGGGATCACCCTGAACTTACCAAAGTCTTCCCCAGAGCCCAGCCAAAGACTCGCCTTTATAGGGGTGGTCCTGGATTCAATCCAGGGCATGGCCTTTCTTCCTCAAGAAAGAAGAGATCGTCTGAGAGAGGTGGCCAGTTCAGTCCTAGTAACCCCACAGGTCCCAGTCAGGACCTTCCTCAGACTTCTGGGGCATATGGCGGTGACCATCCCAGTAGTTCCTTTGGCCCACCTCCACATGAGGGTCCCACAATGGATGCTCATGGTGCAGTGGGACCAGGGCTCCGACGGTCTAGACCATGTTGTCTGAATCTCAGAGCCGGTCAGGAGGACACTACATTGGTGGTTGGACCCTTTGAATTTCAACAAAGGGATTCCTTTTCAACAGGAGACCCCAGGCCAGACTCTGACAACAGATGCCTCTGACTTGGGCTGGGGGGCACACCTCGGGGATCACCAGACTCAGGGTGTCTGGCCTCCGGAGGAGCGCATCCTCCACATCAGTGTTCCGGAAATGCGAGCGGTCCTCAACGCCCTAAGGGCCTTTCAGGAGGACCTCATACAAGGCTCTCTTCTTGTACAGACAGACAATATGGTGGTTGTCTTTTACATCAACAAACAAGGGGGAGCTCACTCCTACCCCCTGTGCAGGGAGGCGATGAGAGTCTGGTATTGGGCGCTGGAGCATCGCATTTTGCTGTCTGCCATCCATGTTCCTGGCACCCAAAATGACTTGGCAGACAGCCTTAGCAGGTCTCTGTCCATGGCGCATGAGTGGGAGCTGCTACAGTCTGTAGTGGACCAGCTGTTCAACCCATGGGGTCATCCGGAGCTGGACCTCTTTGTGTCTCCATGCAATGCCAAACTGCCAGTTTTTTGCTTGCAAGAGAAGTGCCTGGTGTTTTCTGGCCCTTGTCCCTTTGCTGGTAGGGAAGTTTCTTTACACCTTCCCTCCCTTCCCTTCCCTCTTCTTCAGCGAGTGTTGCTGAAGGTATAGGACGAGGGGTCTTGGATGATTCTGATTGCCCCGCTGTGGACCCGGCAGATTTGGTTTCCATTACTTCAATGGTTGTCCTCAGAACCTCCAGTTCTGCTGCCAATATGCTCGCAACTGCTATCCCAGGACCGGGGCAGGCTGGTGCATTGAGATCTCAGGTCCCTACAACTTCATGCTTGGCTCCTGCAGACATGGTCAAATCCAGGTATGGGGTTACTCAAGAGGTGGCGGACATCCTCATTTCTGTGAGGAAGCCCACGACCTGCTCCACTTATGCCATGAAGTGGAAGCGATTCTGCCTTTGGGCTTCATCCCACCATCTAGATCCCCTTTCCTGCCTGGTGAACTCAGCATTACAATATCTCCTCTCCTTATATCAGCAAGACCTGAGTTATTCATCCATAAAGGTGCACATGTGGGCCATCTTTGCTTATGTCCTGTTCGGAGACAGGACCCTGGTTCAGTTGGACGTGGCCCGCACCTTTATACTGGGCATTCTGCACCTATGACCTCCCATCAGGGATCCTATCCCTCCCTGGGATCTCCTCTTTGTGCTGGAGAACTGACTCTTCCCCCTTTTGAACCCACAACAGAATGTGAGCTGTGTTTCCTTTCCTGGGAGGTTTCCTTTTTAGTAGCTGTTACTTTGGCTCGAAGAGTTTCTGAGCTATGGACCCTGATGTGTAAGGAGCCTTATATTATTTTCCATTAGGAAAGAGTTTCCTCAGAAGGAATCCTAAGTTGTTACCTAAAGTGGTCTCGGAGCTGACCCTCAACCAGTTGGTTGACCTTCCAGTTTATTTCCTTACCCCTACTAATCGGGGAGAGTCTCTCCTGCACACATTGGATGTCTACAGGGTGCTGAGGTATTATCTTAAGCGGACAATGGCACACCGCAAATCGGAGCAATTGTTTGTGGCCTTTGCGCCTCAACACCTGGGCAAACCAGTGTCAAAACAGACCATTTTCCGGTGGCTGGTACACTGTATAGTGTACTGCTATAACAAGTACAACAAACCTCTACTGGGCTCAGTCGGAGGTCATTCCACTAGAGGAGTTTCTACCTCCTTCACCTCCTTAAAAAATGTCTCCCTTCGAGACATCTGTGCAGCTGCTACTTGGAATTCAGTGCACACCTTCGTGAGACATTACAGTCTGGACAATGCTTCCAGGCGCCGGGCCGGCTTCAGCCTGGCAGTTCTTCAAGGACTCTTGTCCTAGTTTGCTGATTCCAGCCATAGGCTTTGCCATCTTTTATCTGTCATCCTACCTCCTGGGACTAGTCATCTCCTTGGTGCGGGACTGCTTGGAATTTGGTCCTAATAGTAATAGCCTGCTGCAAGAGCTCCCACTCAAAGTAAGATAGTACAGTTACGTAAGAACTTACCGTAACAGTAGATCTTTGAGAGAACCTCTTGCAGCAGGCGCTGCTTTCCCGCCCTCTGTCCCCCAGGAGAAATTTTCAGCATGTCTAGGATGGGCTTTGTCTGGTTTTCTTGCTGAGATCCATTTGCGGATCTTGACGGTGGAACTGAGGTGGAGCCGGGGTCCAGCCCCTTTTGTAGCTTGATTGACGTTGGGGAGGAGCCGACGTTGGGGGGGGTTCCCCGCTGGGTACTGCTAGCTAATTTTTTTCTGTTGGGTCCTAAGGCCAGCGGCAATAGTCCTAATAGTAATAGCCTGCTGCAAGAGCTCCTCTCGGAAGCTCTACTGTTATGGTAAGTTCTTACGTAACTGTACTTTTATGTATTAGTTGAGTGTATGGGTGTGAGTGGATTTCAGTTATTAGATTAAGCAGTTATAAGTATCGTGCTTTGGGAACCATTGCAGGCAAGGAAATTAGTTTTCTGGGATGTGCAAATGTCTGGGGCAGGCACAGGATAGCCTACGAGATGTCCTAGTTACACAACCTTCGGTCTTTCATTGACCATCCTGTTTCGGCTACAACACTGTGATGCTGTTGGGAGATTGGAATTGAAAGGCGCCAAAATGGTCAGTTGTGGTGGGGCGCTGTAGCCTTGATGGAGGTGAGCAGGATAGAAGTGGTTAGATGCAGGAGGCGCCCTGGGTTTAGATGGTACCAGGAGAGAGGCCAAACATGTTTGGTTCCCATCCCAAGGGGTCCCACCAGACGGAGTGGGCAGGTAGCCAATAGGGCTGCAGCATCTACCAGTCCCCTTAGGGCGGTGCTCTGCAATGCCAGATCGATCAGAAATAGGACTGCAATTATAGTGGACTTCATTTCTATGGTCGATCTGGCTTGCATTATGGAGACCTGGGTGGGTGATGATGCCGGGCTAGTTTTGGAGGCAGCTGTCCCCTTGGGTACTCTGTAGTGCACTGCCATAGGGTTTAATGCAGGGGTGGGGGAGTGGCCCTCTGTTTTAAATCCAGCATGGGCTTCACTGTGCACCCAGTGGGAACTACCAGGTTCTTTGAATGTGTGGCTGTGTGTGTGGGTCCGGGTGCAAGTTGCAGGATCCTCCTGATTTATCGCCCCCCAGGGTGGCAGGAGAGTTCCTGCAGGAGGTGGTGGATCTTGTCAGTGGCGAGGTGTTGGAGGTCCCCAGATGTTTGGTGCTAGGTGGACTTCAACGCATGGGCTGATGATGAATCCTCCAGGCTTGATTCCAACCTCCTCCTCCAGATGATGACATCTCTGGGCCTGTCACAAGAAGTTACTTCTGTGACCCATCACGGTGGCCACATGCTGGACCTGGTGTTGCTCACTGTGTGGGTTTGAGGTAGGTAACCTCAAGATTGATCAGATCAGTTGGTCTGATCATTACATGGTGAGGTTCTCGTTTGTGGACCCCCTCAAGAGCCCTTCCCCTATGGAGATGGTCAGCTACCACCATTTGAGGGGATTATCCCTGGAGGGATTTCTGGCAATGGCCAACCTGTATCTAGTGTAGGCTGCTGCCTGTGCAAAGGGTGCGAGTGGGGTGGTTGCCACCTATAATAAGGCAATGTCGGACACTCTTGATGCCCTTGCACCGGTCCGTGTATGACCCAAATCTTCTCACTTGAGGTCTCCATGGTTTGATGGAGAGCTCAAGGTGATAAAGATTAAGGGTTGGAAGTTAGAGCACAGCTCTCAAAAGACCAGGCTAGAGGAGGACAAACTGTCTCTACATACTCACTATGGTAAGCACCAGGGGGCAATCAACCGTAAGAAGGCAGAGTTCCTGTCAAGGGAGATTGCTGCAGGGAAGAACCCACCAGCTGGGCTGTTTCAGACTGTAGACAGGCTTTTACATCCGGTCTGTCTGCAGCCAAAAATAGCTTTTTCTGATTCTCTGTGTGAGGAGTTTGTTCAGTTCTTCTCTGACAGGGTGTCCTTTATTCAGCAGGGAATTCTGTCGGTGAGCCAGATTACAGCCTGCAGTGATCATTTCAGGCATCGCAGAGGAACTCCACTTGTTTGGGGCGAGTCTAAACTGGTAGAGGTGGCCGAGGTCATTGAGGTTGTTTCCAGGTTGAAGCACACATATTGTGAACTGGACCCGGTACCAACGCATTTTTTGATGGGATGTGTCGGTTCTGTTGGCCCAGTGTTTGCCTTGATTATCTGGTGTTTTTTGTCAGAGGGGGGCTTTTCAGATTCCTTGAAAGAGGCTCTGGTGAGATTCCTTCTGAAAAAAACATCTTTAGACCCTGACATCTTGGCGAATTATAGACCTATCTCCAACCTTCCATTTCTGGGTAAGGTTGTAGAGAAGATTGTGGCGCAACAGCTTGAGGAGCACCTTGTGGCCTTTGACATCTACAAGCCTCTCCAGTCTGGATTTTGTGCTAACCATAGCACCAAAACGGCATTAGTTCAGGTGCACAATGACTTCCTTAGGGCGAGAGATAGAGGGAAGGGGTCAATTCTCATTCTCCTCAATCTCTCCTCAGCATTCAACACAGTAGACCATGTTGTGTTGCTTGACTGTCTCAGAGAGTACTGTGGGCTTGCCGGCACTGTCATCTGCTTGATTGAGTTCTACCTCACTAACAGGAGGCAACAGGCAGTGATGGGGAACTTCTCCTCTTCCTTGAGTCTCTTGTCCTGTGGAGTACCTCAGGGTTCGGTCTTGTCTCCAATGTTATTTGCTGTATACATGCTGCCTCTGGGTGAGCTCATTAGGAAGTACAATGTATGTTTTCATTGCTATGCTGATGATACCCAGTTGTATCTTTCCTTTGCCCCTGGAACATCTGATGCTGTGGATGCGCTTAACAGCTGCTTGGCCAAGAATAATAACTGGATGTCCTTTAGCTGGTTATGACTGAACCATGATAAGACAGAGGTCCTGACAGTGGACCAGTCAAACTGAAGGTGTGATAGGATTGCCTCTGGTGTGGCAACTGGTCTCTTCCTGGGGCCTATACCATTGATGGCTTCCTCTAGAGTGTGTGATCTTGGCATGTTCCTTGATGACGGACTGACATTTGAAGCCAAGGTACCGTCCGTTGTCCAAAGTGGTTTCTGCCACTTGACGAACATCGCCAGGATCAAACCCCTAGTTCTGCTTGAGGACCTCCCTACTCTGGTACATACCTTTGTGACATCCAGGCTTGATTACTGTAATGCACTCTACTTCAGGGTCTCTGGAGGTACCCTCCTCTAGCTGTAGCTGGTACAGAACGCTGCTGCCAGATTGCTGACAGGACTCTCCAAGTTCAGTCATGTAACTCCTGTTCTGCAAACACTGCAGTGGCTGCTGGTCAGGTGGAGGGTTATCTTCAAAGTGGACTTGCTCACCTTTAAGGCTCTGCATGGACTAGGCCCTAGCTATCTGTCTGACCTCCTAACACCTGCTGCTACAGTTCACTCCCTCTGTTCCTCCTTTAGGGGCCTCCTGACCATTCCAAGGACGAGATTAAAAACCACCGGTGACCGGGCATTTAGTCTCGCTGGCCCCGTCCTTTGGAATTCGTTACCACCTGCTGTTAGGGAGCCCCTTCAGTAGAGGTTTTCAAGTGTCACCTAAAGACCTTTTTGTTCACCCTGGCCTTCCCAGATATAGAGCTTTAGATAATTAGCTATCTAATCCACCTTTTAAAAGCTTGCTTCTGTATTTAATCCTATTTTTAATTATATTTTATTAATTTTAATGATATTTATGTACCATCCTTTTTTCTCTTGATTGTTGCATGTAAGGCACCCAGAGCCTCTGTGAATGGGCACCCAAGAAATAAAATTTGCCTAGCCTGAAGAATTTTATTATGTTAAATGGAGCAGGTGGTATGTGTGTACTCCACTGCAGGGTCTGAGTGTGGTAACAGGGCACCTAGCCCTGATAGGAAAATAGTAGAGCGGTAAGAAGGTATTGCACTTCAACCCTGATTGCACCATACCACAAAATAAGTCAGAGTCCAAGTAGTTGATGCAAAATAATTTCAGTTTAATAAAGTAAATATCAAATGGCAAACAGGACAAATCAGACAGTGCCAAGGAATGGAGTATTTAAACATTTGGTGTTAGTTCCTTTGCATTGCTTAACTTATCTTGTTTGCATGTGGTATTCAGTTTATTAAACTGAAATTACTTTGCATTAATTACTCTGACTGTGCCTTATTTTTCTGGCACAAGTGCACTCAGGACTGGAATGCAGTACCTACTTGCCTGTCTCTTTTCAATCATGTCACCCTGCTTCCTGCTCTCTCTCTGTTTGACCAAATAGATGTTTAGATTCTTCAGTCTTTCCTCATATTGGAGATCATTTTGACCCTCAATCATCTTTGTAGCCCTTCACTGTCCTGCCTCCAGCTGGCTTATGTCCTTTTTAGGTAGGAACTCCTGTACTGCACACAATAGTCCAGATGTAGATGCACCATAGATCTGTACAGGCATTCACATGTTCAGGGCCACCTGAAAGACCTTCTGGCTCCATACACTCCTATCCGCCCACTCTGGTCATCATAGGCAAGCCTCCTCTCCGTACTGAGATCCAGAATGAAGTCTTAAGGGATTGGGCTTTTTGTGTGTGTTAGTCCAAATCTTATCAAACACCATTCACCTGGAGGTGAGAGGTGCTCCTTCACTGACTCTTTTTAAATCTTATTTAAAAAAACACCTGTTTTCGATGAACTGTGGGTTTAGTACTGCACTTTAATTTACTATAATTTATTACTTACACTGTTTTACTTTCAGTATTTATTTTTTTGTTTTAAATTGAATGTATTTTACTTGTTGTGATGTGCCCAGAGGCCCTGGGATTGGGTGCCATATAAATAAAATTGCCTTGCCATTTGATGCACTTATAAGTCCACAAGTTTATCATTTTCTGCTATATGTAATAACAGTTTGAACTGAAACCCTAGCCTAAGTGGTACTTATTTTCTAGGTGAGTATGTAGTCCAGGTTGTCAGGTCTAGTAGTATGTATATTTACCTGTGAGCTTCGCTATACGCGGGGTGCTGCTCGTTTGTGCATTGAACGGCAGCAGGATCACCTCTTTCTTTTTGCTGGTTAATTCACTAGCTATGCAATCTAGCATCCTGTTTGCTCTAGTTGCTGATTTTTTGCATTGTGTAGAGAGCTTTAGGTTGCTAGTTACGGCTATATCCAGGTCCACTTCCTCTTCTAGTTATATGACTTTCACACCCCCTAATCTGTATTCACCTCTTGGATTCTTGTACCTAATATGCATGACCTTGCACTTTTTAGCATTGAACCTCAGTTGTCAGATGCCAGACCACCCCTCTAACTTTGCTAGGTCCTCTCTTAGATCCCTGACTCCCTCCTCCATGCCCATCCTCCCACAACGCTTGGTGTCATCCACAAAGAAGATTTCTCCAGCTCAGCTCCCCTCGGTATAAAGAAACACTTATAAGTGACAAGGGAGGTGCCCAATCCAATTAAAACTCAGAAATGTTAAATGGTATGACTGGAAACAAGAGCTCACTCACCACACAATTTATATATTAAAGGATACATTAGTTTAGACTTCCTTCCATCCAGTAGTTCAAAAAACACTAATGTTTTAGGGCATATCTGCCCCTTCATCAGGTATACTGGTTACTGCCTAAAATAAATTACCAACAGTAATATTTCAGAACTAATTATTCTCATGGTAATAAAATACCTTATTTAACAGAGCCAAACAAATGTTAAAAAAATATTTCTCATACCATCACTAGGGTATATGTTCAAATGCCAAAGAAAAATATATATCAAAAGATATTATATTTCCTCATAGTGGTTATAGCACAAAAGAAATAAAGTCATTTACAATAGGATATTTACCTTTCTATTGTTAAGATTACTTATTACACAATGTTATTAGAAGTTTTCTGTAAATTAAAGCATGCAATAAACTGATTTTCATATTCTGTATAGTCATTCCGCTTAAATATCTTCACCAAATATCAGTACATGCACTATTTAATATGCTACACAAAACATTATAATGTGCTTGAATATATATCACGCTGTACCACTCCACTTCTGTACTTGAGTGCACATTCACATGCATGTGACGCCACTGCATCACCCTGTAGGCATGCTTGGATGTGCCCAATTCTGGCAGGTTTCTACCACTATAATATATAGGCCTTTCAGTTGCATCCAGTGCTCTATACAAGCAGGATACTGGAGCCCAGTCCGGAGACAACTTGCCTTAACTAAGTAAGTGATTCTTCAGACATGGAAAGGCACTCCTATTCTTCGGCAGGAAAAGTAACTGACTGTTTGTTTCTGGCCTAGGTTGCTCCACTTTAAATCAGTGAGGCATTTTGCACATGATGTAAGCAACATCACAAATTTATTGAAACTTATGGGGATTTTTTACAAAGTGGTGCAGAATGATATATATTTAAGCATATTATAACTTTGGTATGGCATATTACATGATGTGTGTATTGATATTTGGTGAAGATACTGAAGAAGAAAGACTATACAGAATATGAAAATCAATCTACTTCATGCTATAATTTACAGAAAACTTATAATAACGTTGTGTAATAAGGAAAATATTAAGACTACAAAGGTAAATATACTGCAGTAAATGAATTTATTTATTTTGTGATGCAGCCAAAATGAGAAATATAGTGCCATTTGATACATATTTTTTTTTACAGATTTTTCTTTGGCATTCAAACATATACTCTAGTGATGGTATGAGAAATATGAAATATACGCTAAGTGAGATGAAAGCAGTCTCTGTATATACATTTTTTTAACTTTTGGGCTCAGTTAAATTAGATATTTTATTATCATGAGAATAATTAGTTTTTTTATATCAGAGTTGTCCACAAAGAGACTGATTTTGCCATTTATGCTGTCTCCAATGTCATTTATGAACACGTTGGACAGCACCGGTTCAAACACTGACCACTTCAAGAATTCACTTATGACCACCCTTATCCTGAAAGCTCCATTCCTACCACCACCCTTTGGGTCTTCTCCACCCAGTTTGTCACCCACCTATTTAGTTTGTTACTTGGCCCCAGGTCCTCCAATTTTTTGATAAGCCTCTTATGGGTGACCAAGTCAAAGTCCGAACACAATATGTCTATAACCTGATCCTCGTCCACCAGCTGTATAACCCCATCAAAGAAGTTGATCAGATTGGTTTAGCATGACCTTCTTGACATAAATCCATACCACCTGTCATCCTAGACCCCACTTGTCTCAAAAAACTCCAATAGCTGTTCTTTAAGGATGGTTTCCATCAACTTGCCAGCTATCAAGATCAATCTCACTGGTCTGTAGTTCCCTGGGTTGTCCCTTGCCACATTCTTGCTCCAATTCAAATTTTACTCCCATCTGGATACATTTGTGGCACTAACTGAAAAAAGATGGTGGCCACGCTGGGCTGCCGTCTATGAGCGTCTAGAAGTTTTGATCTTTGGCCCGATTTTATTTTATTTAAACGTTGCCATTTGAATTATAGTACCACCCGCTATATAGTCGCTAGCAGTCATTTATTATTGCGACTATTTATGCTTTGCTATCTAAAGTCTGTGATGCTTTGGAGAGACTTACCTGGTCGTGGGTGGTTCGTTTGGGGTGCTGTGCTGGGTGTCGGTCTGCCTGGACGTTTTTGGAGAGGTTGGTGGCCTGTAGCCTGGAGGCTTGGTGGCGGCTCTTCCTTCTGTTGGGCACACACAGAGTACATTCCGGGAACTGCAGAGAACGCTCGTTCGGAACTCAGCAAGTGAACTGCAGTTTCTGTTCGGGGACATAATCTTCGCCGGACCGTGGGAAAGAGGCTGTCGGCTCTCGTGTGTGTGTGGGACTATTCTACAAGGAAGTGGAAGGCAGAAGAACGGAAGTGAAGATTGAGTGATAGCTGTCCACATAATTTGGAGGTTTGGCTCCCTGGTCCAGACGGGGGGGGGGCTGGTTTTTCCTGCCTCCGGAGGGTGGTGAGGCTTGCTTTGCTCCCTGGGTGAGGCAGGGATGCTATCAGAGGGTGGTTCTGCCTGCCTCATCATAGCGAGGGTCGGGTGAGCTGGAGCCTGTGGCTAGTATCTGTGGAGGTGGAGGAGTTGTTTGTGCTATCTGCTGTCTGCTTGTTTGCTGCTTCCAGGATCTCGGCTACTGGGAGTTTTGGAGACTTTGACAGAGGTTAGAGCGGTGTGGAGTCGGATTTGGTGAAGTATCCCTGGACCATTTCTTGCTGTAACTGTTGTGTTTTAATTATTGGGAGATTACGGGAGACCAACATGAAATTTAACTATAACTGAGTTCACCTTGAAATATCAGTCTCATGAGAGGAGTCTGATTAATGTTGGAGCCATACAGTGTGGTGAGAGCACAGAAGTGTGACTATACAACAAAAGACCTTGAACTCTGCTTTTTGAGTTAAACAAGGGTACTGATGGATGGGTTTTAAAGTGAAGGGCCATTTTTTTGTGGTTTTAGGTGGTATGTTCCTCTCCCCACAGTGGTGAGAGTACTGTGGGTGGGGTAGAAATATAATATGTTTTGATAATTTGACAGCACTAGAATTGGTTAATAGATTTTGTATTATATTATGACTATTTAGTGTTCTATTTTTAGTTCTATTTGAAATTCTGTTTTATATAAGTTTATTTAATTTTGTTTTATATAAGTTGAGTAGGGTTGATTATTATTAATTGTGGTGTGAACTATGTGCTGGAATGATAATAAGGTGGTCGGGTATTATTCCCCCTCTATGCTCAGGGATCTCCGTTCTTTCTCCTGTCCCCCTTTGTCACCGGAAGTCTACAGAAAATGTAGGGCTCTGGGGATTGTGAGAGGGAGACGGAGGGTTGGTGCTGGGCTTGGGGGGGATGGAAAGGAGTGTGTGGATTGGGATAGTGGGGTCAAGGAGACGCCCTGGGGTGAAATGGGCACAGGAAAGGGGTCCTCCCTGTCTTGTGCCCATACCCAAGGGTTCTGATTTGGATCAGTCGGTAGGGCGGTCATTATCTGAGGTTTATCCTACTCGGGCGGTGTTATGCAATGCCAGGTCTATTAAAAACAAGACGGCTGTTGTAGCCAATCTTGTCGGGTCATCTGACCTGGCGTGCATCACCGAGACTTGGCTGGATGAAACGCTGGGCCAGTTTTAGCGCAGCAATTCCAGCTGGGTACTGTGATACATCCCGAGGCAGGATCAGAGGGGCGGGGTGTTGCCATATGTTTTAGTCAGAACTGGGCCTGGTGGAGGTACCAGCGGGAGTCACCAGATCCTTTGAGTGTATTGTGGGTGAGGGTGTGGGGTGCAGGATACTTCTTGTATACCATCCACCAGGTGGTGAGAATTTTTTCCTGCAGGAAGTCGCAGACTTCATTGTCGACCTAACGTTGGGGTCCCCCAGATGGTTGGTTCTGGGGGATTTCAATGCTTGGGTCGACGATGAACTCTCTCGATTTGGTCAAGACTTCCTCCAGTTGATGATATCACTGGGCTTCACACAGGTGGTTCCCTCCTCGACCCATGTTGGCGGACACTCATTGGACCTGGTGTTCCTTCTGGGGATGGGGATATCCGACTTGGTAGTGGAACCGGTCGGATGGTCTGACCATCACTCCATTAGGTTCAGTTTTGAGGCCACCCCTGTTAGGTCTGCCCCTATGGAGATGGTCCGATACCGCCCTTTGAGGGGTGTATCCCCAGAAGACCTGATGGCGGTGTTGGACCTATCAAGCCTACCGATAGATTGCTTAGATCCAGGTGACCTGGTACATGCTTATAATGAGGCAGTAACAGGGGCTCTGGATTCTATTGCACCAGTTCGTGTTCATCCTCTTACTCCTCGCCCCAGGTCTCCCTTGTTTGATGAGACCGTGAGGGAGTTGAGGAGGGTTGGACGAAGGCTGGAGAGGCGTTGGTGAAGGTCCGGTCTTGATGATGACAGGCTTAGTTTGAGGGACCATTATTTGGCCTATCAATCCGCAATCTCTCGTAAGAAGGCAGAGTTCCTGTCCAGAGAGATAGCGGTTGCACAGAATAGACCAGCTCAGCTCTTTCGACTGTGGACAGACTGTGCAATCCAGTCTGTCTTCAGCCCAGAAGAGCTTTATCTCAAGAATGGTGTGAGGAGCTTGCTCTCTTCTTTGCAGATAAGGTTGTCAAAACCAGATCGGATATTCGCTCTTCCTTCCCCCATGGGAGCGACGGTGGTCGGCAGGAGATGTCGAACACCCAGTTTAGATGGTCTGACTTCAGCCTTCCCACAATCGATGATGTTGTGATGATCATTCGAGCACTGCAACCGACTAGCTGTGATCTGGACCCTGGCCCTACACGCCTTTTAGTGGGTTGTGTGGATAAGATCGGCCTAGTCCTAGCTTTGATCGTCTGGAAGTCTTTGGAGAGGGAGATTTTTCCAGATCCCCTTAAAGAGGCTATAGTTAAGCCTCTATTAAAGAAATCCTCCTTAGATCCAGATTGTCTAGCAAATTACAGGCCAGTCTCTAACTTACGCTTTGTGGGTAAAGTTATTGAGAAAGTGGTTCAGTGCAGTTGGAGGATCATCTGACCAACAACAATATCTACGATTCTCTCCAGTCTGGATTTAGGAAAAGGCATAGTACCGAGACAGCGCTCGTACGGGTACTAAATGACCTCTTAATAGCGAGAGATCGTAGGACCCGATCCATCTTGGTACTACTTGATCTCTCTGCAGCGTTTGACACCGTTGACCATGGTGTGCTGTTGAAGCATCTGCGGTCAGTCTGTGGACTGTCTGGTACGGTCCTCAGATGGTTTCAATCTTACCTCGCGGGTAGGACTCAGAGAGTGGTGTCGGGAATTTTTTCCTCAGCATCACTCTCCCTATCCTGCGGGGTACTGCAGGGCTCTATTTTAGCACCTATGTTGTTTTCGGTGTATATGCTACCGTTAGGGGTGATTATTAGATGATACGGTTTGGGTTTTCACTGCTACGCAGATGATACCCAGCTGTATATGTCTTTCGTGCCTGGCCAGGACGCTGTCTTGTTGGTATTTAATAACTGCCTTGAAGAAATCCAAGACTGGATGAATGGGAGTTGGCTGAGGTTAAATCCGGAGAAAACTGAGGTGTTGGTTGTGGACAAAGGTCACTGTGAGGTGGGTCTGCCGGAGGGATCACCTTCAGGCTTATGGCTTGGAGGTGTTCAACTGACGACCTCAGATCAGGTCGCGGAATCTTGGTGTGGTGGCTGACCACCACCTGACACTTAAATCTCAGGTGTCAGTGGTCACAAACTTCCTTTTTATCTGAGGAATATTGCCAGGGTGAAGCACCTGGTTCCTCCAGAGGACCTTCCAACATTGATCCACGCCTGCTACTCCCGCCTTGACTACTGTAATTCTTATACCTAGGGCTATCGGGGTTGAACTTTGCCGCCTGCAGCTAGTGCAGAACGTGGCAGCCAGGTTATTGACTGGATCTTCTAGATCCAGCCATAATGCAATGTGCCTGTCGCAGACTGCACTGGCTGCCAGTGTTTTGGCAAATCACCTTCAAAGTCGGTTTACTGACCTATAAAGCCCTACATGATCTGGGACCTACCTACCTGAAAGAGCTTCTTTGCTCCTACACTCCCTCCCGCTCCCTCCGATCCACTGACGAGGGATTGCTAGAGATTCCCAGGGTTCATTTGAAAACATCAGGTGCTAGATCATTTAGTTTTATGGCACCAACCCTGTGGAATTCTTTACCTTGTCAGGTGCGAGATTACCCGACCGTCCTTAGTTTTAAGGGAGCTTTGAAAACCCACCTTTTTAGCATAGCTTTTAAGGATTCATATTAGTTTTTAATTTTATTGTATTTATTGTTTTGTGAATTTGTACAGGCGCTTTGATTTTAAGAAAAGCGCCTTTTAAAAATAAAGATGAATTGAATTGAATTGAATTCTTATGTAGGAGCACCAGACTAGTAGTCCTCCATCCCTGTGGCACCACTCCTGTTTCTAGTCAGAATTTATACAAGTCCATCAGAAGAGCTGAAAGTACTTCTGCCATGGGGAGAATGCTATCAGGCTGAAAGGATCTGTCCACTTTTTTTTTTATATAGAGGTGTTTGTGCTCCTGTGTGCCATGGTGGCTTGCTCAGCCCTGTCCCTACCTCCCCATCTGTCTCTGTCTTCTCCGGTCTCACTGATCCCAATTTCCCCACAGATTGCCTCCCATGGCAGGGCTGGGAAGGGGAGGGCCATCCTCCCACCACCCAGTGATTCTGTGTCCAGACTGGGAGTCCAGCAGACCAGTGACAGAGCAGGACCAGGGCAGGCACGGCTTCGTGAAGCCCATAACCACCGTTTTCCTCCAGATTTTTTTCCCCTGCCATGGTGGCTGTAAGTACGTGTGTGTGGAGGTGTGCACTCCCCTGTACTTCTCGGTTCTACTGTGGCACTGCCACCTGGCCTCAACCAGATGGCAGCCATTAAGCAAGGCAGCCGATCCCCCCCCACCACAGGAGAGAAGAGCAGTCTGCTGGATGCCTGATCCTCTCCCTCCCCCCCAACTCCTGGCAACCCGAGGTCATTCCTGAACATGGGTCATCGACATGACAGGAGGTAAAGCAATTAATGCCTCAGCCCTCCATGTCACTGGGCTGGCTAGGATCTGTCTACTTTGAAGGTCTTGAACCCCAACTGAACAATGTCCTTCATCATTGCCTCCTTTTTTATCCTCCCTATTCCAACTTTCTCTGCAGCACTGGACCATCCTCCTTCATAAAAACAGAGCAGAAGTATCCATTTAACACCTCTGCCGTTTTCCTGTTGTTCTGCTCTCACCCAGACTCCCTTTTAAGTTTTAAAATTACCTCTTTCATAGATATTCTTTCTTAGATGTACCAAAAGAATGCCTTTTCCCCTTCCCTGAGCCTTTCCACTATCATTAGTTTTTTTTTTCCTCCACCCTGGCATGCCTTACTGCTCTTCCCGCTGTCCTTGCCTTCTCCAACAACTGACCCTGTCATCTTCCTTCTGGGACTTCTTATACTTTTTGTAGGAATCCTTCTTTTCCTTCACTGCCGTGCTCACTTCAACCATAAACCAAAGTGTTTTCATGTGCTTAGGCTTCTTGCCCTTATGTTTAAAACAGGTTTCAGTGACTGTCAGGACCACATCCCAAACTGAGGACCATTTTTCATCTACTCATATGTCTGCTTTGACACTAGCCTGGTGCCCCCCTAGTAGCTCCCTTCTTTTAGTGAAATCAACTCTCTTAAAATCCAGAACATGCATTTTGATGTTCAGGAACTCCCTTACCATGTCAACGTGGAACCATACTGATCAGTGATCACTGCTTCCCAGGGGGTCCTCTAAACTTATACCTCTGACATGATGTCTGTTAGTCAGCACTAACTCAAATATGTATCTTCCCTGGCTGGTTCCTTCACCCCTGGATCTGTAATTTATCTTGGACTGAGTCTAGAAGCAGCTGCCTCCTATTGCAGCTGCCCAGTGGAACACTACAGTCTATGTTGGCCATGTTGAACTCACCCACTATCACCACCTCTCCCTTCCCCACAGCCTTCCTGACCATGTCCACCAACTCCTAGTCTGTGGTCTTATCTTGGTTCGGCAGCTGACATGCAACTCACATTCTTATTTTCCTCCCTACCCCAATTGGATTTTAATCCACAGTGACTCTATACCCTCTCTCTCCATGTCCTCTCTTTTGCAGTGTAAAGTGCACCCCACCCCTCCCCCTCTGCCTTTCTCTCTGTACCTACTGTAGAGGGTGTGTCCTGGAATGGAGTGATCCCAGCCATGGTTTGAAGTTGCCCGGGGTCCATGGTCTCAGTAATTTCAGCCACTCGTCCCTTCATCATCATGGCCTGGAAGTCATCCATCTTGTTACTGAGGCACCTGGCATTGATTGAAACCACCCTACACATCATGTGCCCACACCCTTCCCCCCTCTACTTTGCATCTACTTTTCTATGGACGTCTTGCATACCCCTCCTTGTTCCTTCTTTGCACGTCTCCCCTCACTAATCCCACTCCTATTCCTCTTCCCTTCCCTCTCAACCATAGCAATGAATACACTACTCCACATCTATAGCAACAATGTGTTTGGGTGCCTATGCTAATGTTCAAGCAAGTCAGAAACATGACCTACACAGCAGCAGCCTTGTTTGTGTTCACTACTTCTGGCAACAACATAAAATTGTAACAATGTCTACAAGCACTCTATTGTAATGAATGGAATCTGACCATTCTTATTATAAAATCCACTTGATTTATTGATAGGCAGTGAAATTGCATAGACATATTTTTTCACTTGTGCCAAACCAATTTTTTTTTTACTTTTTCAAGCTTTTCAAACTGTGCAAACCTTGTGCAAACAAATAGCCTATTTGGGAAAAGAAAAAAGTTGAGTCACTTTACCCTGGGAGCATTTTCATGGCTGAATTACCTAATCCATTTGTGCAGTTCATATTGATCTGGTTGTTGAAATTGGTGTTGTTGGTCTTCTGGGGTTAGATATATTTTGTGGCTCAAAGCCTGCATTTGCCAGACTACTGCTTTGACCCTCCAGGACCAGGTGTTAGGCATCATACCAGCCTACTGTGGCCATCTCAGTAATATTGCTGCAAGACTTATTCATTCGGTTACCCCAGGCTAGGGGCTTCTCAGACTTGCTTCTGTTACCTGGCTGCTCTGAAGCTGCAGGTGTCAAAACATGTGTGCTAAGAAGTCTGGCAAATTAAGGCTTTGCACAATTTGAAATACTTGAAAAAGTAAAAAAAATGGGTTTGGCACAAGTGAAAACATATTTCTGTGTGATTGTACTGCCTATCAATAAATTAAGTGGATTTTATAATATGAATGGTCAGATTCCATTTATTACATTAGAGTACTTGTAGACATTGTTACATTTTTATGTGGCACCATCTTAACTGTGTCCCTGCTACTTAAGCACCGAAAAAGCTTTTAAAGATCTTTAAATAGGATTTTAGAGCCCAACAGAACCCCTTTTTTGTTTACACCAAGTACTGTACATGGTTTCTCAGAAAATAAATAAAAAATAAACACAAGATGGCTTGGTGTGTGCATTTATGTGTGGGGGGACTGGGGTTTGTTGTAATAATACATTTTGTATTAGAACATAACATGAGTAACAAAAATCAAACCATCTGACTGGCCAAAACACCAGTATAGCCATGCAATTATCTGACCATAATTACATGCCTGTACTTCTTTTGATTGACAGCATGTGCACAGGCACCAAGGAAACATTACTATGTCTCTCATGCCCCTACCAACCACAATCAAAGCAGCAGCCATTTTTGCATCATTATTTTATTAATCCATAATTACCAGTTTCTCTATTTTCCCCATAGGAAACCATAGCATAATTTGCTGTAATGAAGGAGTGTTCATTACAGCAAACATGCACACGATTTCCCTCACTGTGCGCATGTGCCTGCCACACTTCCTCGCTTCACAACACCATGCCTGCTTGGGGAACCGCTAACGGACAGCAAACCGCCACCTCAACTAGGCGGTAAGTACGTAAAAGAAAAAAAAAACAAGCAAAATCTACCTCAGTCAGTGCTGTGCACAAAATAAAAAAAAAAACGAATTAGAAAATCAAACTGCTGACTGCGGCCACGCACTTCACCTTCACCGAACCCCAGCTGCACAGCTATATTTTATTTTATACAATTGCTGAGGTGAAAAAAGGAAAACCCAGTAATTATATAAAATAGGGTTGGGTCTGTATAACTTGATTCACACACACCGGGTCAGATGCTTCACATAATCCCCGGTGTGTAAATTCTTGTTACACACCCAGACCCATACTTATCCTATATATAATACACTGACAAAGCATGACCTGCACATTTTATACAGTTAATTAATTCACATACATTTTCTAAGAAATTAAATACTTCATTTATCCATATAAAAGGATATGAAACATGAGATCTGAATTATTATTATTAGTTCTATTATATATATATATATATATATATATATACTGTATGTATGTGTGTATATATATATATATATATATATATATATATACTGTAATGTCTGTACACTGTATGCTCTGTATTGTTTTCTATGACGTGGAGCCTTTGTAAAGGAGTCACTGACTCAAAGGTATTAATTCCAATTGTTTCAATAAATAAGTAAATTGTGTATAAAACCCCATACTTACAGTTATATACTGATTAACTTACTATATATAAAAAGTTTTTGATCTCATAGGCTAAATTCACTGTTATTACTTGACAGCAATGTATTCAATCCATAAACCAGCCTTTGTAATATAATACATCTATGAAAATATGTTTCTGCTCTACCTATGGGAAGGGTTTCTCTGCATCTGTATGTTTCCAAATTTTTTAACAACTGCCTTTTGGTTACAATTACTGCAACCCTTATTACTAATTTTGTTTATTTCTCTTCCTGCATAGATGGAGTTCCCAGGAGTAAAATGACCTGCTAATAAAGTTGTTATTTCACCTGTGATTTTACATAAGAGTTTATTAGTTTCTTTCCACCATAACTGTTTTAGTGGACATATCTATAAAATGTGAAAAATACCTGCTTTTTTCCTTTTTATGGCTGCAGTGGGTGTAGTCCTGCATACATCTTGCGATCACTGTAGAGAAAAGGGAGCTTACCAGATGCCACACAGACTTTTTAAATAGTGAAGGTGAATGGCAGTCACTGCGTGTCCACTGCACTATTTTGTCCATTGGTACTGGTGGAACACGACATCGTCCACTGTGTCCAAGACGGCCACTGGAATTTTCTGCACATGCATGATGACTCACGCATGTGCACGGAATTCTGGTGGCACAGTGGCATAGTCCACTATATCCAAGATGGCCACTGGAGCCTAGTGTGCATGTGCTAGTTGTCACAGATGTGCAGAAAATGCCGACAGCATCTCAGACCACAACGAACTGTGCCGCCATGCTGTCGGAGTTCAGTGCACATGTGCAAGTCATCATACATGTGCAGAAAACTCCAGTGGTCTTCTTGGAGATGACAGGCAGTGCCATGTTCCACTGGACCTCGGCTGTAGCCGTATTGGCTCTTGCTAGATCTTGTTTACAATGCCAGCAATTTGAGTTGCTCCATAAACCCAGTTTTGAATAATTGATTTGTGGTGTATCATTCCCTATTGGTCAGTTTTAAACTGGATTGTTTTGTTTCTTGTGGTTTTTATAGTGGTTAATTAAGGATAATATGTTTAACCACTGTCTCTCGGATAAATTAGTCTCAGTGTCTTCCCTTTCCTTTCTCATCTCTAAATACATATTCTTGTTATTAACATTCAGATGTCTCAGTATCCATAAAAATAAGCCTTTCCCTACTTCAAGTTTTGACATTAATTCTGAGTAAATATTTTTCCTCTCATTTTCCTGAATACCACAGATTACAGTTGCCATTTGCATTAATTACATGTTGAAATTGTATAAACTTGAAAAATTCAGAATCCCCCAGTCAATAGCAGCTTTTACAGCTTGTCCATATAAAAAAAATCCCTTATGCATTAAGTCCACCCATCTTTTATACCATTTTCTTCCCGTGGCTTCATTATTATAGGTTTGCTGTTAATCCTGTAATTCAGGTTATACCATACATCATATAGACAGAATTTGACTTTACATTTAGTTTTTTTCATATAACATTCCAGTACCTTAAGAAAATTCTGTGTTATTCTGTTCTGTCTTTTCTGAAACTTTTCTGGTGTAGCCCAAAGAATCATTGCTGACATATTTTCATTATATCCTTCATTAACAGATTCTTCAATGACTGAATCAATTTCAGATACTGTATTAGCTCACCTGGTAACTAATTTTACCACATATGTCCAATAATAAAATTATATATATGGGCATGCTAGTCCTCCAGATCCGTTAGAAGGCAGTTTCCCCCCATGATATTCTAGCTTTTTTGTAGTTCCAAATGAATTTTCTGAATAAATGATGCATCTTCTTAAACCATTCTTTTGGAACTTTTCACAGTGCTGTAATGTACATGAAATCATTGGGAGAGCAACCAATTTTATAAGCGAACTTTCCCTTATAAAGATAACAGAACTTTTGACCATGCTAGCAATTTTATTATAGGTTCATAGGAGAATACGAGTCTGTTAGCTGGAGACCTTTGTGACTCGACTAGTCTTAAGAAGAGAACAAAACAGTCCTATTTCCCACAAAGTTGTCTAGTGCTTTTTTGAACTCACTCAGGGAATTGCTTAGGACCACATGATCTAGTAGTTTACGCCATAGCTTCACCACTCTTTGATTAAACCACATTCCTCTTTTGTTTGTTTTATAGAGTTCACGCTTAAACTGAAACCTGTGGGCTCTTATCTCTCTTTGTGTTTCTTTTCTCTCAAGTCCTAAACATTCTCATAGGTCCTCATCATGAAATATCTTGAATACTAGACACAGATCACCTCTGTGTCTCCTATACTTAACCCCCCCCCCCAAAAAAACCTTAAATCGATCAACCTCTCACCATATGGTTTATTCTTTACAGTGCTAATGCTTTTGGTTGCCCTTCTTTGTATTCTTTCAAGTAGCCCTATTTTTTTCTTAGTATATGGTGCCCAAAACTAGACACAGTATTCCAGGTGGGAGTGAACCAAGGCATTACACAACAGCACTATCACCTCTCTCTCCCTGCTCCTGATGTTCCGTAGGATAGCTGTACACCCCAGTATCCTGTTGGCCTTTTTGGCCACTTCCATATACTGTTCATCAGGTATCAGTTTGTTATTAATAATCACACCTAGATCCCTTTCTGTGATAGTATCCTGTAATAGCTGCCCTCAAGAAAATAAGATGCCATCATGTTTCTCTTGCCTAAGTGTAAAACCTTACACTCATCTTACATAGAAACATAGAATTTGACGGCAGATAAGGACCGCTTGGCCCACCCAGTCTACCCATTTCCCTACCTGATGGATAAGCTGCAGATCCTAGTTAACCAACAGCCTACTTCTTCCTACCCCCCCCCCTAGAATTGCCTTATGACTGTCCCATGCATGCTTGAATTCCACCACTGTTTTTGACTCCACAACCTCCTCTGGAAGGCTGTTCCATACATCTACAACCCTCCTGTGAAAAATACTTCCTTAAATTACCTCTGAGCCACCCCTTCTATCTTCAAATTGTGCCCCCTTGTTCTTGCACACCTCTTTTTTTGAAAGATGCTACCCTCTTGGACTTTGTTGATTTCCTTGAGGTACTTGAAAGTTTCTATCATGTCCCCCTCTCCCTCCTTTCCTCGAGGCTATACATATTAAGCTCCTTAAGTCTCTCTTCATATGTCTTCCAGTGCGGACCCTGCACCATTTTAGTTGCCCTCCTCTGGACAGCTTCCATCCTGTCTATGTCTTTGCGGAGATTGGGTCTCCAGAACTGCACACAGTACTCCAGATGTGGTCTCACCAGCTGTCTGTACAGAGGGATAACAACTTGTTTTTCTACTGGTGATGCCTCTCTATGCATCCCAGTATCCCCCAGCCCTCCTTGCTGCCCTCTCACATTGCTTGCCCACCTTTAGGTCATCTGATATGACTACCCCAGGTCCCTTTCCATTTTTGTTGTTGTTAGTATCTCACCCCCATTGTGTACTCTTCCCTGGTTTTGTTTCCCAGGTGCATTACCTTGCACTTCTTAGCATTGAATCTAAGCTGCCATACATTTGACCATTCCTCTAACCTTGCCAAGTCCCTTCTCATCCTTTCCACCCACCTTGTGCATCAACTCTGTTGCAGATCTTTGTGTCATCTGCAAAGAGACATACTTTCCTTCAGTCCCTCTGCAATGTAACATAAAGACATTGAAGAGACAGTCTAATACTGAACCCTGTGGTACCCCTGCTAACCCCTTTTTCAGAGTGGACTCCATTTACTATTACTCCTGTGTCCTATTCTCCAGCCATTCTTTACCCAGGCTGTCATCTTGGGACACACCCAGGCTGGCTAACTTGTATATTAATCTTTGTGTGGGACTGTATCAAATGCCTTGCTAATTCTAGGTAGGCCATGTCCACAGCCCCTCCTGATCAACTACTTTGGTCACCCAGTCAAAGAAATCTATCAGATTTGTCTGGCATGACCTTCCCGCGTGAATCCATGCTGCCTTGGGTCCTGTAGCCCTCTGGCCTCTAGATACGCAACAATTCTTTCCTTCAGAAGTGATTCCATCATTTTCCCTACCACTGAGGTTAAACTAACAGGTCTGTAGTTTCCTGCTTCTGCCTTGCTCCCATTTTTGTGAAGGAGAATCACATCTGCCCTCGTCCAGTCCTCAGGTACCACCCCATCCTCCCATGATTTGTTAAAGAGGGTAGTCAGTGGTGTCACTAGTTCTATCCTTAGTTCTTGTAGAATTCTGGGATGAATCCCATCAGGGCCCATTGCTTTGTCCACCTTCAGTTTTAAGAGCTCTTTCAGAACTCTTTCTTCTGTAAATGGGCTGGTATCAACTTCTGCATCCAGAGTGTTTCTACTGTTTGTTTTAGGTACCTCCCTCTTCCTTTGTAAATACTGAGCAAAATATTTGTTTAGTATCTCTGCCTTTTCACAGTCACCCTCTGCCCACCCTCCCTCCCCTTTATTAAGCCTCACTATCCCTCCTTGGTCTTCCTTTTGCTCCTGATGTACCTATAAAGGTTTTATCCCCTTCTTAACTGAGTTGGCTATCTTTTCCTCGGTTTGGGCCTTTGCTGTTCTGACTGCCTTTCCAGCTTCCTTTGCTTTAACTGATACAGTTCTCTGTCCTGTTCCTTCTGTGATTCCTTGTACTTCCTGAATGCTTTCTTTTTCTCTTGAACCTTCACTGCCACTTCCTTTGAGAACCATAGTGGTTTCTTACCTCGCTTCGTTTTGTTTATTTGCTTTACACAAAGGCTTGTTACCTCTGTGATGGCAGTTTTTATTATTCCCCATTGTTCTTCCACCCCTCCTTCCTGCCCATTTGCTAGTGCATTCCTTAGGCACTCACCATTTTGGCAAAGTCAGCCTCCTAAAATCCAGTACCTTCGCCTTTGTATGGCTTGGACTCTATTGCTGTGTTTATTGTGAACCATACTGTTCGATGGTCGCTAGTTCCCAGATGGCTACCCACTTCTACATCTGTGATCCTCTCTTCATCTCCATTTGAGAGAACCAGGTCTAAGATTGCTCCCTCTCGAGTGGGCTCCAATACTAGTTGTCTAAGGCATGCCCCCTGTAGGGCATCTAGAATAACCCCACTCTTAGAAGTGGCTGCTGCAACTGCACTCCAGTTAACATCTGGCATATTCAGATCACCCATCAGCAATATCTTCCCTTTATCTGCCATTCTAAGTATACTTTCTATCATTTCCTTGTCCATTTCCTCCCCCTGAGAGGGGGGTCTGTATACAACCCCTGTGCAGATTGTGGTGCCATTGCCTGCCTCTAAATTGACCCACAGTGCTTCTTCTCCTCCCTGTTTACCCTTTTGTTCTGTTGCTTTGAGTTCTTCTGTTATGTAGAGAGCTACTCCTCCTCCTCTTTTACCCTCCCTGTCCCTCCTGTAGATAGTGTATCCTGCTATGTTTACGTCCCAGTCATGGTTCTGTGTGTACCATGTTTCTGTGACTGCCACAATATCCAGATCTTCCTCCTCCATCAAGGCCACTAATTCAGGAAGCTTGTTACCCAGACTACAGGCATTGGTACTCATTGCTCTCCATTTTTTGATGGCTTTACCTTCTGTAGCGCAACCCCACTGACCTTTCTACCTTGGTCTTTTCTCATTTAGTACCCTGTTTTGTAGGGAGGCTGGGATTTTCTTCTGCTTATCAGTGCCTCCCCTTGACTAGTTTAAAGGCTTGCCAATGAAGCATTTAAACTGATTGCCCAAAAGACTTGTTCCTTCCTGGACAGATACAGACCATCCTGCCAGTATAGGCTGGTGTCCTCCAGGTGGAACCCCAGTCCCCAATGAAGCCAAACCCCTGTGCTCCACACCATTTTTCAACCATTTGTTAAACTGCATGGTGCAAAGTACCCTCGCCTCACTCATGCCACTGACAGGCAGCACCTCTGAGAAGGATACTGTGTGTGCTACTTGTCTTAAGCCCCTCCCCCAACTCTACAAAGTCCTTTTGCACTGCTCTAATCTCATGATGAGCCAAGTCATTTGTCCCTAGGTGGACAATGATGTCCAGTTCAGACTCCCGTGCAACTGTTCTCGTGATCCTAAGGATGCGCTTCCTGTCCCTCCAAGCCATGGCACCAGGCAGGCACCTTACTTCAGTTTTCCCTGCTCCCCCCAGTTCTATCACCCTAATAATTGAGTCCCCACCAGGAGCTGCTTTCTTTCCTGTGGTGCCCTCTGCCTCCTTCCTGAGGGCCTCCTTGTGACAGTTGTCTGCACCCTCCTTAGTCTCCTCTGTGGTGCATCCATAGGGAACTATGCTCCCCAGAATGGTGTATGGATTGTGAGTGTAACAACTGACTGGGTGTGCCTCTGTTCCACCACCCTTACCCTCCCTGAGCCCACTGTGGTCCAACTGCTGTGCTTTCTTTGCAACCTCTGAGGTAGTGGTGGTGGCTGTGGTGCTCCCTGGATGGGGGAGGTTCCCTTGCCACTGTCCAGTGCGGCCTGAAGATGGGCAACTTCCTCCCTCAGGGCAGATAGTTGTCTGCAAACAGGGCAGCATCTCAGCCTCCAGAAAGACTCCCAGAAGACTGCTGCCCCACAGCCATTACATTGTACTACTCCCCACATAACTGTCTACCTTGTTTAGTTTTTTTTTGTGTGTGTGTGTGATTGGTGCGTTATATAGAAATATATGTATTTATATAATGTGTATGCTTATATTGTCAGTGCAGTGTGCTAGACAGGATATGACAGTGATGTGCTGCCTCTTGAGGAAATGATGTCAGAACCCCAGGTATAAATGAACTATTTCCAGGGTGGGTGAGGGGTGGGAAGGGTTGGGCCTAAACTGTGCCCTCACGAAACAATCAGCTAAACGCCTGACCCCACGATGCGATGAGTGCCTTCCTGTCAGCAAGATGCCATACACGATAATTTGTAATACTGCTTCAAACCAATTTGACAGAGAAAATACCCTGCTAATCAAACAGAGAAAAATCCAAACATCCAAGTCAGACACAGGTAAACCCCAGCCCCAAAAGAGCCTGATGACTTGTGCTCTGAAAACAGTCAGCTCCAAAACACGTCAGCTGTGCAGAAGGGCAGACACAGAAAACAGTATTTAGCCTATGTGGGTTTAAACTCTTCCTGCACTGAAAACCTTAACACTTGTAACACAAGTAAAGCAAACTCCACCTCCCTCTATTGATTGAAAGACTGCCTTTTCTGATAATTCTAAGTTGTTATTTCACCCTTCAGTTAGAAGTATCTCCACCTGAAGAATATTAACTTTCCTAAGGAATCTGCTTCAAACCAAAGACAATTGTAAATTGTAAGGTTCACCTCCTCTGTTGTGAGCACTACTCACTTTCTTGCAAATCTTAAGTCCAGTGTTGCAGCTGCAGCCAGAGGTAGCTTCACCTGAAGACTATGAGGTTATCTGATGAGCCTGCTAAAATTAGTACTTTTATCAAGGTCTGTAAGATTCTTCCAGAGCTATTGGCTGTTAAGTAGCTGTGATGTAAGCACTTCCTGACACAGTCTGGCTTGGCCTTATAAGGCACACTGAAGTAAACAAAGAAAAACAGTTTCCACCCCCTAGGGACTGTCTGGGTCCAATACACAGCCTGTAACCTGCTCTCAATTCAGGGCTTATGACAAATTCTTAGCCCAGTGAATACTCACAGTATTACAAATATTGCAATGCAAACAGTCAATCACTAACTCCAATCAAGTCAGAAGGGCAGAAACACAGAAAACAGTAAAATCTTAACACTTGTAGCACAAGTAAAGCAAACTCCACCTCCCTCTGTTGATTGAAAGACTGCCTTTTCTGATAATTCTAAGTTGCTTATTTCACCCTTCAGTTAGAAGTATCCTCCACCTGAAGAATATTAACTTTCCTAAGGAATCTGCATCAAACCAAAGACAATTGTAAATTGTAAGGTTCACCTCCCTCTGTTGTGAGCACTACTCACTTTCTTGCAAATCTTAAGTCCAGTGTTGCAGCTTGCAGCCAGAGGTAGCTTCACCTGAAGACTATGAGGTTATCTTAGTTGAAGAACAACTCTTGCTGTCTTGACCATTCTTTCAGGCTTAGGACTTCCATCTGGAACTGCTCCATTGCAGTAGTATTATTTACAATAGCCCCCAGTTTTGTGTCATCTGCAGATTTTCAGATCCATGCACTGCACTGTACTGTGTCTTCAATGATGCTATATAAATGTTGAAAATGGCTGTCCCCAGAACCGACCCCTGTGGGACCCCACTAGTCACGGTCCCCCAGCCTGAGACATAACCTGTTATGGAGACTCTTTGCCTCCTATTGTCAGACCATGAGCTAACCCAATTAATAATATTTGCAAAAAATCTTAGTTCCTTACATTTTTGTATCCATTTTGCATAAGGCACCATGTTGAATGCTTTTGAGAAGTCCAGAAATAGAATGCCAACTTGTAGTCCCATATCCAGTGCTTTACTAATTGGCTCAAAAAAGTGAAACAAATTTGGCAGGTATGATCTTTTTGGTTTAAAACCCTGTTGGCTATTATCATTTATTTGTATATTTTCCAAATAGGTTTTATAAAGAAGCTGGTCTACCCGATGCCTACAAAGCTTTAAAGATAAAACTCCATTCAATGTTGTCGAAAGCTTTGCAGGTATCAAGGGATCATGCCACCCTTATTTCTTTTTCTCTAAGTGCTGTAACAGAAATTTAATTCTGTACAACCTGGCTTGAATATTCCTGCCTGAGATAAATCTGTTTTGATGTTCACTGATTAATTTATCTGTAACTGTACCAAGTATATTGTTGAGAATTTTTGCCAACATTTTATAATTGCAGTTGAGCAGCACTGCCAGGCTGTAGTATTCTACACATTTCTGATTTTTTTTGAGTTTGGGTATTAGGATTATGCCTGCCTCACTGAAGAAGTCTGGAGTCCATGCTGTCTGTTGTATTTCTATGAATGATTTATGCAAGTATGGGTTTAGTACATCATAGAATGTTATGTAGAATTCTATTGTAAACCCATCTCTTCCAGGTGATCTCCCTCTGCTCATGTTTTTTTATTGCTTCTGAGATCTCTTGTGCAGATGTATCTTCTGTCAATTGCATGTTTAGTTTTTCACCTAACATTTACCAAATAGCTTCTTTACACTAGTTCTCTTTCTCTAAGTTCATTGAAGTGTCACTTTGGGCTCTATGCACGATGCCAACATGCCACAGAAACCAGGCACATTGGCATCGATCTATATGAATGCCATGGAGAGTGTCCCACAGACCCCATGTGGCAATCATGAACTGGGTGCAAGGCAGGAATGTGGCCACTTTCTCAGCCCTGTGAACTAAAATGTGCTGGGTGCATTCTGGAGGCATGCCAGCACTACGTGATATGCACATAACTGCGTAGTGCTGGCCACATGGCTGCAGAGCTGGGCATAGGTTAACTGGGACCCTGCTTTAAGCCACTGCATGCTCACAGGTACTGCACCGTCTGTTGCTGGAGGACTGGTAATGGGCTCCCCTGCTGCCAGAGCCCACTAGCTGATGGGGAGGGCTGGGGCAGCTGAACAGGTGAGTGCCAAGAAAGCCATGGCAATAGCCCCTATGTGCCTGCCCCTCCCATATGAAAGCCTCATACCCTGGGACCACTCCTGCAACACCCCCAACCACCCACTGATGCCCCGGTACCAGTGACTAAGGACCCCCCTGACACACATACCCTTCTGTGCCCTGACCCCATCTGTGCACTGCAACCCCCATGCCACACAGCACCACCCCAACCCAGCACAGTGCATGCCCCTCCACCCTGAACCTGGCATCCCCACCCTGCACTGGTATCCAGTGGTCCTCACACCCCATGGCACCATCACCCCCCTGTTCCCCATACCTGTGTGCTGGTGACACTCCCGAGATGGCCACCACCACAGCCCTCCTCTCACCACCATGACTGGTGACCATCTGACATACACAGGCACACATTTTCTGCTTGTCCCTGCGTATGTCAGATGGCCAGCAGCCGTGATGGTAAGAGGAGGGCTGTGCCACTGGCCATCTCAGGAGTGGCACTGGTGTACAGCTACGGAGGATGGGGTGACAGTGTTGTGGGGGGGGTTGGTGCCATGGGGGGTCACTGTCTGGCTTACATGCCAGTTGGGGCAACTGCAGGTGAGTGCGGTCACAAGTGCAAGGTGTACCTGCTTGGGGTTGGTCCGCTGTGGTCGGGGCATGGGAAGGGGGTTCAGGTTGCCATTTTAGGTAGTAGCCCTGCAATGTGGTGGATGGGAGGGGGCTGCCAACCAACAGCCCATCATAGGGGCATGTGCACACAGGTCAGGGTGCCTGCAGTGGGCATTCATGCACCTGGACCCATGCCTCACAGTACAAGGGATCCACTTTCAGCCCATGATGGGCATCTGATTGGATGCCCACCAGGAACCACAACCCTCCGGCCGCCCTGCAGAGTGCTGTGCATGGGGGGGCGGGGCCATGGCCAGGTGTGCTTCCATGGTGCATACCCACAGGTGTGCACCTGTTCACAGGTGTGGATCTACATGGGTGGGATATGCACCTCTGGTGCATAGTTCCCACCCATTCATGCACAGGGCCCATTATGTGTACAACTCTTTATAAAAAGGTAAGGAGGAGTTCTCTATCTTTTTTTGTTTGGAAATTATTTATCCTTCTTCATCTGGGGCACAGCAAAACACAGCAGCCCGGACTGTGTAAACAGGAACAGGGTACAGCAGCTCAAGTTGTGGTGGCAGGGGACAGAGGACAGCATGCTGCAGAAGCTTTGATTGGGGGGCAGCACACAGGTGGGCATCAGGGTACAGTAGCCCTTACTGTGGGACAGGGTGTGTACGGTGCAGCAGCCCTGCCAGTTTGGGGCAACAGAAGTGGATAGCAGGGGCAGGAAAAGCCCCACCTCTGGTGGTATGGGGCAGCATGGTGTAGCAGCCACAACTGTGAGGCAGGAGATATGGGACTCTATGGCATAGCAGAGCGCAGCAGCCCAACTGTGGAGACAGGAACAGGGGGCAACAGGGTGGCAGCCCTGACTGTGGGGGTGGGGGACAGAGAGCAGCAGGGTGTTGCAACTCCTACTGTTTGGGCAGGAGCCAGCAGGGTACAGTAACCCTGACTGTTCAGACAGGAGATGTGGAAAAACAGGGTGCAGCAGTTCTGACTGTGTGGGAGAAGACAGTGGGCAGCAGGGTGCAGTAGCCTTGAATGTGGAACAGGAGACAAGGGGCATCAGGATGCAGTAACCCTGAATTTGGGGCAGGAGACAGGGTGCAGCAGAGTGCAGCTGCCTCAACTGTGGGGCAGGAGACTGGCATCATTAGGATGCCATATAGTGTTGCTAGTTATACACATACATAATGTATTTTCACACAGACACCATGAAAGAAATTAAATTTGTTAGTTCATATAGTACATGCATCTGAAGTAGCAGAGACTGGCAGGCACCTGTTTGTCAATCCGACATGAAAACAAATGTTCTTACATGATCCTATTTATGGAGACTACATCAAAGACAAACAACTTCTATGAATGAACAAAATTTAGATTTATGTTCTATCTATTAAAAAAACAATATAGTGTTATATAGCTGGAAAAAACAGAGTTTTGATGAGAAGGAACTGACAGCTTTGATATAGACAAGCTGATATCTCAGAGACACGTTAGCACTACTTCAGTTCAGCAATGAAATTCAAATGATAAATTCTTTATAAGAACAAAATGATAAATTTTAATCTAATGAATCTATTCACAAGCCAGATACTCTGTTAGTAAGAAGCAAATAAACATAGACGGTGATGACAGATAAGGACTGTGTGGGCCACCTAGTCTGCCCCTTTTCCCTACCTAATGCAATACCACAGACCCTAGTTGATCTGTAGATTACCCTCTCTTCCCTATTGTGAGAGTACTCTAATGTCTATCCCATGCATTCTTGAATTCCCCTACCATTTTTGCCCCCACCACCTCTGCAAGGAGGCTGTTCAGAGTACCCACTACCCTTTCTGTGAAAATGTACTTCCTCACATTGCCCCTGAGCCTACCCCCTCTAGCCTCATATCATGCCCCCTTGTTCTTGTACACCTTCTTTTCTGAAAGGTGCTATCCTCCTGTACCTTGTTTATACCCCTTGCTTATAGCACTGGACAGCAAACATTTAACTGTACAGACTGGGACATGAAACAGCAATTCAGTCAAGCAGGCACTAAGACTGCTGGAACCAGCTAGCTGCTACAATATGTCATCACTCTCCAAGGCTCACTCAGAGGGGCAGAAAAAGTCTGGGCTCAATTATCAAAGGTCAAACAATGATGCAGGGTGTTTGTGACAGAAAAGAATGATGCAAGGAGCAAGCTGCATCAAAACTTGCATTGTTTTCTAATGCTACTTGTGCCAAAAGCAGAACTGCCTATGCCAAAGTAGTTTGCATCAGGCTTGCATTGAAAAATGAGTGCATCCTGTCGCAATGGGGCTTGCATCAAAAAATCATGCAGCATCCCCTTTTTTTGATCTTCAAAAGGCAGAAGCTGTTGGCACTGCACCGAAGATCCATGCTGCTGTTGGAGCAGCCAGAGCTGGTCTAACTGACATTGGAGCATATAAGGGTAAGTGTAAATTATATAGCAGGTTTGTTGTAGAGCCAATATTCTCCTGTGGGATCAGTTTAAAGATGTTTTGGGGCTTAACGTGCTACAGTCTTGGCATTTCATCTGCAGTATTTTTTTTTTTTACCTAGTCTGAGTCATTCCACTCTCCATGCATAATCTTTTTGACATAGCTTGCATTATTTTTGCTCCATGCATCACTTGTCTTTGTGACTCAGCTTGAGTCATTCTCACCCCCTGTATCATTTTTTTCTTTTTCTGCACTCAAAGGATGGGCAGGGAATTTACCCCCTCTCAGTGTCTGAACCTTACACACAGCATCCCCTACCAGGCTGCCCCAGACTGGGGAGGCCCTATAGCTTGCCCCCTGTGGCAGGACTCTCCATGGGGTGAGAGGGAGACAGACCAAGCTCCAACTAGAGGCCCCAATCGAGGCTAGTGCCTGGAGCACAATTCAAGTGGAGATCCGGGGGCATCATGGTGCTGCCAGCCCAGAGGGACTTTCCTTGAATGTTCCCTTGGAGGCATAGACATGCAATGACATCAGCGCAGGTTATGCATGCTTCCGCATCTGACCTACAGATATTTGCTGTTGCCTCCCCACCTGAAGAGTGGCCCTGGTTATTGCACATTCAGCCTCCACTGGGTGTCACTGGCTTGCCAGGGAACCATGAACCTCCCCCCAGAGGAGGAGGAGAGCTGTCTGTGGGATGCTTATCCTACTTTCCCCCGCTGACCCTCTGGGGTCCCGTGCTTTCTCCTCAATATGGGTCATCAGTGCTACAGGTAGTAGTGCTACCGATGTGCCAGTAGGCCGGCTCTGTATCATCTTTTCAACTCAGCTTGAATCATTCACATCCCCTGCATCATCCTTTTGACACTGTGAGTCATTCTCATCCCATACATTTTTGGCTCAGCTTGCATCATTCTCTCCATGTGCAACATATTTTTGACACAGTGGACCTCTTGTATCATTTTGGGGGACTTTGCCACAGAGAATTCTCTTCTTGAAAAATACAGCACGCAGTATTTGGCACACCTTGATTTGATGCAAGGTGGTTGTTTGATGCATCTTGCATCCGTCTTAGGGCCCTTTTGAAAATCTGGCCCCTGACTGTTTTCATTTACTGCAGAGCAAGTTATCAAATGTTGATTTACAGATAACCACAAATCCAAATAGCATGACATTTTCAAGAAACACTAATCATGACACCGGGGCTTGAATTCAAGCTTTTATTAACAATATATAAAAGGGTTGCCATTGATCATTAAAGGCATCCCAACATTTTATCACAATATTGTCTCCTATTAAATTATCATCCCAGAAATGGAGAACTACATCCCTTACCTTTTCACAAAATACTTCATTTGTCAGAATACTATTACATTTCTAAATATTCTTCTTACAAAGTGGTTTGTCCAAAATGAATAAAAAGCAATCAGTATGCTGTGATCAGATAAGTGACAAAGCTGTATCTGGATGTTGTGAAAGCTACTTCTTATCATTGTGTCTAACACGTAGTCCAACATAGATGCCACCTTAAATATGTAGAGTAATAAGTACATTCTTTAACATTCTAATTATTTTACTGCCATATATATATCTAGAAGGTCATTTGAGTCCCTGGAATTTTTGAATAACCTTGATTTATAATTCTCCCTACTAGATGATGGGTTTGACTTGTCTAATTTAGAATTACTGAGGCAATTAAAATCCCCTACAAAAATAATGTTTTCATGGACACATGTGATGAATTTATTAATTTCTGTCAGGAATCCTATTAAATAAATTTCACAATATAATTACATTTTTAACTAAATAATTATGCCATCATCCTGCAGTGTATCAATAATCTTACATGCCAATTTTTTTATTAAGTTCAATTAGCACTTCTAAACTTGTCATAGTTCCTGATGAAGTGCACGTGACCTAACCATCCTTTTTTAATTTACAGGCTTTGTATGCTCTGTTGTAATGTTAAAGAATCTATCAAAATTGATTATGCATACCTACAATCTTATATGCTGTACTGTATTGCAGTAAAAGTTTTAAAAATAAAATAAAAAAAAAGAAATGGTTCTTGAATCAAAGCACTGTCTACTTGTTGTCTTTGTAGATAACTTAATATTCTTTGTCTTATGACCAGTGAATTAATGATATTAATTATCAATGTCATCATTATTATTATTATTATATACCTTCTTGTGGCATCTCTGAAATTCTTTATGGCTGTCGAGAGGATTAATTTTTCTAGTTGTATCTTAAAGAAGGATTTACCCCACTTTTCTTTCCAGAAGTTAGTCATAAAAAATAATATAGCAAATAATCTCTGTTACTATGTGTGGGATATTGCTTCTTCTACCTTAAAAAAGAAATGTATAATCTGTTGATTTTTATCAATACACAGTTTTCCTTCCTACCCTTTGATATCCAGGTAGCAGCCATTTTTTAAACATTCCAGGCATGTTTTTCCTCAAACTGTAAAACAATAACCTTACAAACCAGCTGTTAAAATTACCACATCCCCACATCTACAGATTATCTTGAAGCCCATTAAATGGACACTGTTATTTAAAACTGTGAGTTCCCCATGCCTGTAATAGCACCACTGTTCCTCCATCTCCCACATCAGCCTCATGGTACTGCAGTAAATATGAACTGAGCTACACTGCACCGAATGAAAACACAACTGGAATGACCAGTACACTCTCAACAACTCCACTATGATCAATTTTTGCACTCAGCTTTGTGCTGAGTCCACTATTTTTTTAAGTGGTACTCACAACATCACTGCAGCACTCAGCTCTACCATGACACCATGACACAACAGTTGCAACAGCCTTTTGCTTCACACCTTCTATTTCCAAGTCAAAGCTCAAAATGCAACAAAATAAAAAACAGGATCAGACAATTTTTTAAGTCTTTCTTAAAAACTGGGTAACTTTAAACTCCTTATTATATCTAATATATTATACCTATATTATATTATATTATATATGCATATATACATACATATATATGCATAGATTATACCTATATTATATTATATATGCATATATACATACATATATATGTATATATTATACCTATATTATCTAACCAATACATGAAATGCAGCATAAGGAACTTATTTTCTTCTAAAACAATATACCGTACAAAACAACATTTTGTTTGTAGAACTGTTCACTACAGTATATGTAAACAACAACACACGAGAAGGTGTGGGTTATGCTCTGATAAAGACACACCTCGTGGCATAGTGAGGCATGAGGCTGCAATCCATGTGTCTTACTGCCCCTAGAAGTGGGTTTATCAGAGCATAACCCACACCCAGGAGTGTGTTTGTGCACTTATAAAAATGGGTATATGTTGAAAAATAAATAGATCTGAAAAAAGCCTAAATTTTCTGTGAAACAGTCTCTCTGCTGTGCCACTAGGGGTGCTGTGTATTTTTTTCATTCTATAACTTTGCTTTTTCTTTACAAGTTTGGTTGTCTTTCATCTTAATTTTATTTTTTAATACTGACGCGTCGTCATCGCTCATCGAGCAACTGCAACATAGAATAAGCAGTATCCTCCAAATGATGGCAGCCATGGCAAGACCACAATTTTGTTATGGTGTTGCCCAGCAGCAGGCTACCACCTGCAGTAACGTTTTTCGGTGGTCTGAGTGAGCGGGTGAGTGGCAACCACTGATGGAGCTCAGATGGGTCAGTCAGGAAACATAGAAACATGGAATTTGACAGAGATAGAGCATGCATTTCTGTGGACGAGCAAGAGCCATGACAATAAAAACTGTCTGGCTTGTGAAATATTTTTTTTTGTCGTTGTGGAAATAGTACAAAGGGTCAGGTTTGACAGCAAATTGATCTGTGAAAAAAACATGACTGCCAACTGAACTTTTTTCGAATTCTACTACTGGCACATGGATTTCTTCAGTAATGCAGACACAGATTCTAAAACATTTTATTACCTTAGGGTTACCACCTTTTAAGAAGCCCAAAGTGGGACATTTCTTACTGAAACAAGATTTTTTTGCAGGTCAGTACTTAACCTCAACCAATACAACAGACGTGTTTTCTCTATATAATCAGAATTAAGGCTAAGTATTGTAGTTTCTTAGTTGCTTCTATTGTTTCTTATTATTTTAAGGTATTTTAGTGAAGATATGATAGTTTTCTGCAGCATTTAGTGGAAAATTAGAAAATATTTTTACTACTACAAAGTCAGGACATGTAATATTTTTCATGTTTTTTTGTAGGACACTGCTGCCCAAATCAGGACTGTCCTGCAAAAATAGGGACAGGTGGTAACCCTATATTACCTGTGCTATACTTAAAAAAAAAATAGAAAAAGAAAAGCTAGAATGGACTCTCTGCCAATCAAGATTCAGGACTGTCCCTACTCATTTTATAAACATTTTTTATTTTTGAGATAGCACCCATTTCGTAACTGCAATTAGACACTTCAGGGATGTATAATTATTGTCAATAATCACACCTTTTTCTATGTGTTTATTGACTCTTAGCACAAGCATCTCATGCCTGACAACACACTAGAGCATGCAATTACTGACCTATAATTACACATACTGACATGTTGTACTGCATATTCAACATTTGATGCAAAATAAGAAACAAATTGAATAAATTTACACTTAAAAATTCAATTTGTTTCTCAGTGCTACCTTTCCTGTATGTGCATGGCATAATTTATACATAACCTTGCATTTTATACAACTATGGAAAGGTGTTGAGGAGGCTTGATGTGGAAAAAAATACTGTATTCCCCCGAGTGTGAGAAAAGTGACCCACAACTGTGGTTTCAGGAATTTTGTCATTTTTACCAGATTGGGAATAGTTTTCAGGTATGAGCCACAAATACAGTCCATTTATTTTTTGGATTACAAAAAAACTAAAGTTCCCCAGCAACGCATTTTAAATGGGGAACTCTGTGCTGTTCTGACCTGGCAAAGTAATGCGAAGTTGGCAGTCATGCATTTTGTTTTACTCAAAAATACTAGTGTCCTCTTAAAGACAACACTGCTCAGCTGGCTCAGTGGTGCAGAAGGGTGAGGCATGTTGTGCCTTACCTCTCACCATGCCAGTAATCTGGGTTCAGGAGTGAGCTTGGGTTGCTGGGAGTCAGCCAAGAGGGGGAGAGGACTGAGCATCCAATGGACTGCTCTCCTCTCCCAGAATGGGGGGACAATGCTGTCTCACTCCTTGGCTGCCATCTGGTAGAGACTGGGTGGCAACGCTAGAGTAAGAGCAGCGCAAGTAAGAGGACTGTGGTTACTTAGCATGCATTCACCTCCATTCCCACACGCATATGGCCCACCGCTGAAAGGGGAGAAAATGGTGGTGGAAAATGGCAGTCACAGACTAGATGAAGCCCTGCCTGCCCACCCTCGCCCTGCACCGTCGCCAGCTTGCTGACCCTCCTAATCTGGATGCTGGGTCTCTGGGTGGGGGGGAGGACAGCTCTCCCCTTACTGCCGCACCAAAGGGGGGATCCATGAGGGATCTGTGGGTCAGTGGGCCAGAGAGGGAGGTGTCAGGCGGGGGAGGCATGGACGGGGCTCAACAGCCACCTGCGATGCACCTGGGGGGATAAAAACCTATTTAAAAAAAAGACAGGACTTGCTCATGTGCTCCAGAAGCATTATTGACTGCTTTGTGGACAGTAATTGAGCAACTCTTGGCTACCGCCATAGCAGTTAGGCTATAAACAAACCTTTTTGTTTATAGCAAATAAAAGTACACAAGTAAATTTAATGTGATAAATTGTAACTGTAAAATAACTCACCAATTACGAAGATGATCTTGGTTTTCTTCAAGTCTTCTGTAAAAAAAACAAAATCAGAAAGATTTCATTCCAGAAACCACCATTCCTTCTGACTGTGGACACTTTGTGAAGTTTAACTATTACAAAACAGGAACAAAACACTCCAGATCCCTTACAGAACCTTCATGAATGCATTTGTGGTTAACTGTTAAGTTGCCAAGCATTTATTGGGTGACTTACTGTAGATCTGCTAGATTATGGACAAAAGTGGTTGGGGTTGGGGGTGAGGGGGTCTGCAGCGTGTAGAAGGGAGTATTTTTTTTATTTTAGAATTTTTGGCTGGAAAAGACACATTGAGCTGAAGTTCATTTCCAGGTGCATCCCCGGTATATAAGGTAAACTGCATGTCTACTAGAAACACAATCCACAATACAAGAGCCAGTGTGGCTCAGTGTTGTTACTTTTGTCTATGCAGCAGAAAATAATTGGTTCATGCCTCACACTGGGAATGTGCCCTTATAGCTGACGCTGATATTAGTTATTTATTTACTGATCATTTTTGTCCAGGAAAAGGGCACACTAAGCTGAGACAGCATGTTTCCAGTTGTGTCCTGGGGATGAGTTACTTGGACCTGTGTCTATTGATGAGGGAATGTTTGGCCATGACACCAAGGAAATGCCCCTACTCTTCCTGCAGTGGGGCGTTGCTGACTTCCTGTTGGAGAACAGAGGAGTCTGGCATGGAGGAGGCTGACATGATTGCCTGGGTGGAGCAGACTGCTTCTTTCCTCACCTTGTGTACTGAGGAAGCTTCAGTATGGGTGCAGCTTTGATGGGTATAAAGCACTCGAATACCCAGTGTGATGAATCTTCAGAACGCCTCTGAACAAGGTGCAGGATTTCTATGTAAATTACCCAGAAGGAAAAGTAGACTTTGCACTGCCTGGTTCTCCAGCACTGACACCTAAGGAAATGTTGCTAAATAAAGAATTAGCTGAAAAAAAGCTCACCTTCTTGCTTTGCTGGTTAAAGAAGAGAACTGTATAAAATGCCAGAAAAAAACCTGCGGGCACAAACCTGACCTGCCAAACTGAATCAGCTGCCTGTCAGCAAATGGAAGCTGTGAAACTGATCAAGAACTTGTGAGAAATAGCTAGCCCTGAGTTGGGCAGTGGGTGGCCATTCCTAATGTCAGACAGTCCACACACACAGCAAAAAGCTGATATATATGCTGTAACTGAAGAGAGTAGCCCTCTACTGTAACTGAAAAGAGTAGCCCTCTGCTGTAACTGGAGAGAGTAGCCCTCTGCTGTAACTGAAGAAAGTAGCCCTCTGCTGCAACTGAAGAGAGTAGCCCTCTGCTGTAAATCTAACTTCTTGTTGCAGCTCAGGCAGTGGGAGCAGCTCAGCAAAACAATGGTTGCATCGGGATCCCAAACTGCCTACACTGACATGCTCCTGAAAGAAGGCTGGGAGCACAAAGCTGACAGCAGCAGTGAGATCTGGGACTGCTCTGCTGAGAAGCTGCGTGCCTGACTTGGATGGCCAGTTTGCATTAAACTGCAGCTATTACCCAAAATACTTGGGCCAAGAAAAGAGGAGCAGAACTTGAACAAGATCAGATCTGGCGCTATAAAATTCAGAATGTGACCCATCACTGCTCAAACAAGGCAGCACAGAAGATACTATTGACATGAATCAGGTTGCAGCACACAGCCCTGATGTCCCAGATTTGTCTGTTTATGAGACCATTGTAACAGATACAGCTCCTTTGTCTACTGAACTGGCCCTCCAAACCCCTGTAACAAAGGCAGATTAGACTGCAACTGCTGGATTCAGGCAGACACCGCAAAACTCTTCAGCCCAGATCCTGGTTCCACACACTGAGCCACAGTGAGGGGAACCTACTGCTGCAACAGGCTCCACTACTGCTAATGTTTCTACTGAAGGAGGTGGGCACATTTTATTTCTGATGTCCCAGCCACCTTTCACTTTACACTAAAGCAGGACCATGTTTTGTTTAAAGTAAATGGAATGGGGGGGACCACAGTGCTAGAAGTCCCCCAGACCCCCTCACCTCACTGCAGTTAAAACTTTCATTCTGAAGTAAAAATGTCTATGGAATCTAGAGCACAGCAAGAGAGAGAGAGAGAGAGAGAGAACACCAAGCCTGATGTCATACAGACTGACTTTGTGAAGCGATGGCTGTCCTAATTTGAACAGACTGCAGCTCACTGCATTCAAACAGCATCAAACTTCAGAAGACCAGTCTTCAGCTATTCAAGACAGGTTCCAATAGACATTAGATCCAGAGGAAGGTGGGTCTGGGGTAGGTACTCACCCTACACCCTCTGATGCTGTAGGCCATAAGGAGAACTCCACAATTACAGATAGGATCAGAACACCTAACAGACCTTCCCTGTGAGCAGAAAGATCACAATAAGGAGTGCACTATCCAGGACCACAAGAGCAATTGCACCATCCAGGGCTGGAAGAGAAAACACACCGTCAACTACTGGGACAGAGGCAGTATGCAGATTTTCTAAACTAGCTGCCGAGCCTGCAAATAGACACAGTGCTATCCAGCTGAAGCATCTGGAAGGTCTGGATCAGATTCCAGATCGCATGTTTGTAGCTTGTGAATTATTGAAAGATTACATGGGCTTCTTTGCAACTGAAATTTATGCTTTAATTCACACTCCTGGGGACACATCTTATGATATGAGATTTAAAAAAATATCATCTGTCTTAGAAAGATTTTGGTTGTCTTACAAGGAATTAAAAGCCACCCTGCTTTGGTCATCATTTATTACAATTCCTGACACTAAGCCAGCATCTAAGACAATAACAGTGTTATTTAAAAATGAAGGTGTGAGTTTAATTGATGTGCTGTACTGGATGAAACAAAAGTGTGAGGTCTTGGGTACTCCAGAAACAATCCTGGACTCTGAGAACAACTGGATTGGGGGTGGAGGATGAGGGCCCTCCTATCACAGTCAGAGTCAGGTTTACAATATCTCCCTAACTATTTTTACTGGGGAAGGGATAAAAGGATTATTTTTTTTTACCTGGGGCACCCCAAGGCCTGCTTTCCTTGTGGCTCTAGGTCACATCCAAGCCGTGCCTGTGATATGGTGCATTGCAGCCTTTTTACTGAGTTGGGTCACCTGAGAACCCATTGCAGGAATAGGACGAATCCTCTTTGCGAGGAGTTGGGACACTCTTATCGAGCCTGTCCATGGGCCTCCTATAACAAGGAGGACCAAGCAGAGCAGGAATATTTTTGTCAACAGGGCACAGAAGATAGATTTAAATAAGACACTTGTACAGCCTTCCCAGCCTAGCCTCCCCACCAGCTCAGAGCCTCAAACCACCACCAGCTCAGCAGAACAACTCTCAAGCTCAGCAAGACCAATATTTCATATAAACTGTACCTGAAGAATCCGAAATGACTACTGTGGTGCTCAAACTCCCCCCCCCCCGAAAATGCAACTGGCCAATGGGTTAGGTATGGAACCTTTGCGTCATGATGTTTCAGAGCAGGAAACAGGCCTGTCTGCCTCACACCTCTGAACCTGCACCAGTCTTAAGCATTGATACTTCACAGGAGCCTATGACTCAGGAAGACAAGGACCCTGTGGTCCACATGACAACCTTCAGGTCAAACGGCCCTGAAATGCTCCCTTGATGCCAGTCACCAAAACCTTGCAAATGGTTACTGGTTGTGGCCACCTTCAAGGCTGGCCTAAACCCAAAATCCAGAAACAGTATGCATTGCCTGTAGAAAAGTGAAGCACTGGCTGATGATAGAAAGAGGGGGAGCAGTGGGGAGAAGTATAATACCTCATTGGTGTTTTCCTCCCAACCTGACCATTCCTCAGGTACTGAGGGTATGCGTGGAAAAAAAAAGTAGCAAAGCACACCGTGTGTGTTTCGCTACCTTTTGGTTTTTCCATGTGTTGTTGCTGTATTCATAGCTGATCCCATGGGATGACCGTTTAGCACACCCAAGCTGTGAGATTAACTGATAGTATGCACCCTGGTAAAAAACCCACACAAAAAAGGAAGAACAGGCCTACGTCCAGCAGGGTGGGTATGAAAAGATGTACTGGTCTATTATTCCTACTTTTTCTGCTGGAAGGTGAGTCAAGCAACACTCTCTCTTTTTTTCACCCTTAATGTAAACATCATTTTGAATCTGACCCACCAGCTCACTACTTATGCTACTTTACAGAGCTTAGCTCACGATATTCACTTTTTGCAGGATACCCATTTATGGACCTACTCCAACGTAGAAAAGGTTTGTAAAGCCTGGCATGAGGGAAGGACCATCTTTTTGGTTAATAGGAAATGAAAGGTGTTCGGGGGTTGGCATCCTCTTATCCTCTTGTAATTATAAGATTGAGAAGTTGCTGGACAATGTACCTGGGAGAGTGCTACTACTTGATGTTTCTTCTTTTGATATGCAATTTCAGCTTACAACTATATATGGACCTCAGACTAAAGCTTCCTGAGCTGACCTTTTCAGGAAATACGGTCTTCTTCTTTTAGTACTAAAGCAGTGCTTTGGGGGAAGGCATGGACTTTAACTGTGACCAGACTCAGGAGAACAGAGGAGCTCACACAACCAACATAATTTAGTGTGATGACCTGTCTTAACCAAGTAGTATCATGGACTCAACTACAGGATGTAGTTTGTATGATAAATCTTGCTGAGGAACATACCTTTTATATAGGTTCACTTTCTACAAGAACAGACTTTCGGTTTCTTTCACCTCGGCTTCAGGTCATTTCAGCTCAGACTTACCCAGTAGAGACTACAGATCATAAATTGGTATCTATCTCTGCAGGGGAGTCACCTGCCCTAACAGGCCCAGGGTTGTGGAGATTGCACACTTCCATCCTGAAGGAACCTGCTATTAACAGGAAACTAAAGAATTTTTTGGAATCCCCAAAATCTCTAGTGGTAATGTTTGATACACCAACAGAATGGTGGTAAAGTTTTAAGAAAGAACTTGTGTCCTTTCTTCAAAATCAGGCAAAACATTGACAGACAATAAATATTTGAAATATCTGGATTTACGACACTAGTTCTAGAAGCTTTTGACCCAGTTGGAAGTCACTAAGGGGGATTTTTCAGCTCACATTAAAGCACTAAAAAAAGAAATGTCCCAGTACAGGTATAACTGCATACAAGTTCAATCCAGGAAGAAAACATTTATACAGAGGGGAACCCCCCAAAAATCCCATTTTAGATGACAAAGAATGAAACAGCAATCAAAGAATGAAAGAACTTAGAAGGGAATATAGACAAAAGCTTTCTGATCCACAGAAGATTCTCTCCTATGTATCCACTCATTTTGTTAAAACATTTGGAGTACCTGAGCCACAAGGTGTGTGGTGGAAAGAATTTTTTGATGGACTTAAATGTGTCTGATTTAACAGCAGAGGCTTGGGACTGTGACAGGCTGACAGGCACCTATCCTGAAAGAGGAAGTTATGCAAGCTATTGCCCCCCGGAATTCTGATACTGGCCCTGGGGAAGACAGCTTGCCTGGAGAATTATAAAAGCTCTTGAAGGATGACCTGGCAGAGGTTTTGACAGAGTTCTACAAGTACAGTATATGTTAATGCATGAGGAAATCAGAGAAAGTATGAAGCAAGGCATTTTGATTTATTTATTCAGAAAGGGAATAAAAGAGATATTAACAATTGGAGACCTGTTCATCTCCTTAATAATAATCAGGTAATTTTAACCAAAGTCCTAGAGTCTAGATTGGTACAAGCTGCATCCTTGGTAATTTAGCCTTCTTTCGCTTGCTTCTTAACTGGTAGACAGATTCAGGATAAGCTGCTGTTACTAAGTGCAACAGTAGAATGAGGGAACTCTGGTACAGCTAATGGCCTTCTCTTAACTCTTGACCAAGAGCTTGACCCCGAATAATCAGTACCCCAAAGCTAGTAGGGCTGGATTTAAACACCTCAGACTCTACCTATACAGGATCTCCCTGCTTGTCCTTCTCATATCAGGGAACATTCACCCAAACCCAGGCCCTCTGCACTGCCCTCAAATGAAGAATACAAGAGGCAGCTACCTTAAACTCACAACGATCAACATTTGGAGCCTCTTACCAAAACTTGATGACCTGCAAGTTTGGATGTCACAACATATCCCAGATGTACGTGTGCTGGCCAAAACTTGGCTCTCAGCTAAAATTCCTGACTCTGCCTTAACCATCTACACTTATTCATTGTTTAGGTTAGAAAGGTTGGGAAATGGGGGTGGGGGGTGCCATCTATCTGAAGAACTCCCTGAAAGGACAGTTACTTCCCCAGGCTGCCCAAACCCATCCCTCTCAAATGCTAGGTGCCAAGGTACTCCTTGGACAAATGGGTAAAGCCCTATATGTATTTGCTGCCTATGCCCCCCATGAAAACAAATCAGGTATCAACATGGTGTTAGACTGACTGGAAAGCTTGCCAAAGCAATCTGAGTTCGTTGTCATGGGCGACTTCAACATTAACTGGATGACCTCTGAAGCCGAACCTTTTAAAGATGCCATCTCAGCTCATAACCTATCCCAATTGGTGACCTCCCCAGCTAGAGCCAACCAAAGAACCGGCAACAATTCCCTCCATGACCTTGTCCTGACCACACACCCTCAAAGACATATTAGCACCACAGTTCTTGCAGATGTAATAAGTGACCACTCACCTGTTGTTCGCCTCTGGTCAAACAAAACCCCACCCCCCACCCAAAATCACTTATCTTTCTGAAGAAAGGGAGACTTGACTAATTTCAAGCCTACCTTGCCCTGTGCAACTGGTCACCTCTCAGCTCTTTCTCCAATGCTGACCATGCACTTAACTACCTTATCACACACTATAACAAAGCTTGTGATATCTTTACCCCAGTGCATACATCAAACTCTGGGGGGTAACTAACTCCTGAATCACTGCTGAACTACAGTATTAAGTAAAATGAAAGCTAGGGAATCTTTGGCATATTGCACAGCTCCCTGGTAAACCTGATGACAAGCAGTGTTATAGAGCTGCCAGAAATGCATGTACACAGGACATCTGCAGGGCTAAAACTGCACACTTTAAAACTGAGCTCACTAGCTCCTGGGGAAACAACCGGAATTTCTGGCAAAAAATCAAGAACCTCACTGGTAAGCCTAGTAAGGCATCACCCACCTTGGTAATTGTTAAATACTTATCTGTCAAGATCCAAGCTCTATCATGATGCTTTCAATGTTGCTTTTACTGTTCTCAGATTGGTTCTTCCTCCTAACTTTTTTGATGAATCTAACACTCATGAACTTCTAGACACTGCAGACCCTCCCCCTCACATCCCCTTTTTTGCTTCAGGAGAATCACCCTTGCTGAGACAAAAAAATATCTTTTCAGGGTGTTAGAAAAAAACAGGTACAGCAGTGATACCCTGGACATGAAATTACTACATTTCACACTGGATGTCATGCTTAAGCCCCTTACCACCATACTGAACCTTTCTCTGTCACTGAGGCAGTTCCCCAAACAATGGAAGGCCGCAGTTGCCACGCCTGTGCACAAAAGTGGTGACAGATCACTGGTCTTGAACTACCACCCCATTTTGATCCTCCCACCCTTATCCAAAGTCCTAAAGAAGGTAGTTGCTGACCAATTGACTGGGTTCCTAACCTATCACTATATTCAGTTCCCCCACCAGCCTGGTTTCCACTCGGCCCATAGTACCACCACAGTCCTATTAGAATACACAGATTATCTTCACAAATACTTGGACCCATGGGCACATAGTTGGGTCCATCTATATTGACCTGACCAAGGCTTTTGATATGGATAATCACTCATTCCTCCTAAACTCCCTTCCTTTCCTCAGCCTCTCCCACAACATTGCTAACTGGTTCAAAAGATACCTCAACTTCAGAACACAACAGGTTAAAATAAATGAGTCCCTTTCAAGTTGCCTCCCAGTCTGCAATGGTGTCCCACAAGGGTCCATCATTGAACCTTTACTTTTCAGCCTGTTATTGAATACCCTACCTAAAGCCTGTGACAGCAATTTAGTCCTCTACTCCGAGGATGCCGTCCTTTTCTCTAGCCGTACTGATCTCCTCCCCCTCGCCAATGATCTCCAACTAATTTCACAAAAGTTGAATCCTGGTTTGCCAACTACAAACTACTAATGAATCATAAAAAAAAAACTAAGACAATGCACTTTTCAAGTCCACATAATAAATATAAGTACAAAGAACCTCTGTGCGCAAACACTGAGGCAAGGGTTACCCCAAAGGGCATTTGGCTGGGAAGCCAAGTTTCAAGAAAATACAAAATCACACATGCCCCCACAATGCAAAGCATCATGGGCTGCATATGCAAATCACCACAGAATGTTATGCTGGTCCAACTTTAAGCAGAATTGTATGGTGCGGAAAGGCCTCTCACACAGTTTGCAAAGGGTGCTAACAGAAGACATAAGCCTTCTACCGGCGGCGCCTTTACAAACTTATTCGACTCCTCGCTCTAATTAACAAAACCGGACAACACTCGCAATCTGTGTTATATGCAGCCATGATACTACGATGATGAGGCTGATATATTCCATAAATATAAGTAACTAGTCTTGCAATCTACAACAGCCTTAACCAACCGCTGGATATGGTACACGAATTTAAGTACCTAGGAATCACACTAGACAACTCTCTATCATATACCTTACTTGCTAATCATATTGCCAAGCTGGCTAACAGTAGGCTAGGTGTCCTATATAGACACAGGCACTGTCTCACACCTGCAGCCCTAAAATTAGCTGTCGCCAGCTTGATCCTGTCGATCGTAGATTATGGCCTAATTATTTTCAGTGCTGCCACTGATACCACTCTCAAATGGCTGACAATTGCACTAAACAAGGCCTGCAGGTTGATAACTGGTGCTGATAAATGCACTCATACCTGCAAACTGTATTCACAAATTGATTGGCTTCACTTACAGGGTCGAATAAAATACCAAACCTGTCTCTTTGGGAAAAAATCTGCCTTGCTTTAACTCCCCTGGTATCCTGGCCCCTGCTTTCTCCAACAGCTAACCAACATAATACGCAGAGCGCATCCAAGCAGGTTTTTCTAGTCCCTCACTGCTGGACTTCTCAAGCCCAGCACACCTTCAGTTACAGAGCTCCAACTTGGTTAAATAATCTTCCCTCTGAAATCCCCTCTGAGTCCAAACTTGGCACCTTCAAATCAAAACTGCATGGTCAGCTGGGTACACTCTGTAATTGTGACTGCGCCTGCAAGCCGCTGCTTTCTTTCACTGTGATAGTGTGACCCTGTCTCACCTGCTCATATTTCTGTTACACCCCTTGGTTCCTGGCCTGTGTAGTTCCTGGCACGCTTTCCCCTGTCTCCCTCTCCCTCTCCCAAGTGACCCACCTTCTGCCACCCTCCTGTGGGCCTCTCTTTCTACCCTCCCCCCCCTTTCTCTCTAGCATCTCCTCCTTGTTGATTTCATTCCATCATTGCCCTTGATTGGCATAGCCCACTCTGCTGGACTGCAATCTTGATTTGATGCCATGCTGATTGCACTCTTATAGTTTAGTGACTGTCCTACCATTCTGTTTTGTTTAATCCCCCCTCTTCATTCTCGACATGCTGACCTTGTTCCTTGATTAGCTCTTATGTTCGACAGTGTCTGCTGTATCAGACTGGAATCCCACATGAATATTTCTGTTATTGTTGCTTATTGTTTTAATGCTGCCTTACCAATTGTTATCTAATCATCATTTGTTATATTGCTGCTTTTACCAATTGTTTTACCTACTTATCTCTTGTCTTATGCACTGCTTAACTATTGTTAGTTTTACCACCTGTTCTCTAGTTTACATTTCTGTAGCTTCTCATGCCAAATTTTACTCTGTGCTTTACCTTACTGTTATCCTTTATGCTGTGGAACCTTTGTAAAAGAACCCCTGATTCAAAGGTATTTGTAATCCTAGTAATAAATAAATAAATAAAATAAAACAAAAGAAGGCTTTTGGCAGGGTTTTGCATGAATTTCTATTTGAAGTATTGAGCAGATATGGTTTGCTGGCTCAATTCATCTCTTGGATAATGTGTCCTTATAGTTTAGGGTATGTTACACCCTTGATAAATGGCTGGCTGGGACCTGTATGTCACGTTCAAAGAAGGACGAGGCAGGGCTACCCTCTTAGCCCTGTCTTATACCTTTTCTTTTTGGACCCAGTTCTTTGAAAACTGAATTCTGATACCTGAATAAAAATTTGCACTGAGGACAGACTGGTTCCAACTATGCTCTTGGCATATGCAGAGGATGAGTGTCTAGATATGGGGCCATTTCTGTTTTTAAAAACTTCTCAGCTTCGATGCAACGGTAGCACTGCTGCTCATGATGCAGACGATCTGGGTTTGGGAACATGCCTAGACTGTCAGAAGACTGGAGTGAGCATCCCATAGGATGCTCTCTTCTTCTGGGAAGGGAGGAGAATCACTATCACTGTGTGACCACCAGACAAAGTGCAGAAAGTGGGTCAGGGGACTGCTGATTGGCTGAAGGACACACATGCCTTGTATGTGCATGTCCATCTCAGCCACTGTCCCGGGGGGGGGGAGGTAGTGTGGAGGAATAAAAGGAGAAAATACAGTCATGTAAATATGATGTTTCTGTGCAGTCCACAGACCCTGCATCCTACCGACCTAGGTTCACTCCTGGAGTCTCAATCTGTAGCTTTCCATGGGACCTAGCCCAGCCTGAGGGTCTCCACCATGGGGGAGGGGATACAACAGGGAACCACTCCAGGAGTAAGGTAAGTCCCAGGAGATGGTAGGGTTAATGGGGTTGGGGCAGCACGGGGCTCCGACAGGGGTTAAGGTCAGGTGAGGGGAGTGATAAATAGAAAAGTAAAAAAAAAAAAATTCTCAACTTCTTCAGGTACAAGGCTGAATGTCTTAAAGAGTCGAGGTTTATTTATGAGAAGCCCAGATCCTCCTGCTACTATTTGGATAGTCTTAGGTGTTCTATCTCCGCTGAAACCTTGCAAATGTTAGGAGCTAACTTTGGAGGAGAGGACATGGCTATTTTAAATTATGCCAATAAATTGGACAGTTATTAGAACTCTACTTCCCAGTCACTACCAAGCCATAAATGATACTACTTGCTCTGAGTCTGTTGCAAGACTGGTAAACAGTTATCATAGGAGACTGACTCCAGAAGAGCTTGTAAAAGTTACTTCTTCTTTTAATCCATTTTTTTTAAATCCATAACTAGCCACTTTCAACAGTCTAATGTCCACCCCTCTGGAATTTTGGATTTATCAAGGAGGGCGGTCCTATTTTATGAAACATAACAAAGTTTTAATTTATAAAATTTATGATTTTGTTCTCTGGCTCAAAAACCAAAAACAGATAATTCAATTCACTTTGTTATAACATGAGAAATACTCACTCAGTATCACAGGAGGTTCAACAATGTACTTTGTCTCTGAAGAGAGATCTATTTCAAAAGTATAGTGCAGCTGTCATGCCAGTAACCATGCTGGCTGGCATCTAAACATCTCTCCATTAAGCAGATTGCTGCTGCTGACATCAGCACATTGGCAGCATGCCATGTGATGATGTCACAATGCCACTCACGTCATGAGCATCACACTTCAGTTGCCAAGTGCTGAGATGCACACAATGGAAGCTCCAGGTTGTAGGGGCTCCTAACAGCCCAGGCTGATCTCAGCTTTAAAACAGACCATCAAAATTACTCAGCTTGCACCAGTATTACTCAATAATAAACTGTATCTGTGCTTTCTGAATTTAAACTCAGTACATTAAGTGTGCACAAGGTTAGTCCAAAGGGAAAGTCTAAACACTGGCTAGTGCTCAACTTTACATGCAGGGTGCACCCTGACACCAATGCAGAAAAATGCCAGTGCAACATCTCATAATTACCACGTGTAATAAAATAAACACCAACAAGTGAAACAAAACAAAGCAATGTATTCCGCTTAATCCATGGCTATGGCAAACAATAAGTAGTATAACTAGAATTAAATAATATTTTATACTTTTTACAAGGTATTATACTACTTGAGTAGTCAAGTCAACCAAAAGTGGTTGTTCTACTCCAAAAACAGCAGGCCTATTCCAAAACAGTATTAAAAATTATTGAAAGATTTCAAAAAAGAAATATAGGCTGGGAATTCAAATCAGAGGTCAAAGGCACCTCCAGATGAGCACATTATTAACCAAAAAATGTTTTTGTACACATAAAAAAGTCAGGTTTGAATAGAGAATACTAATATATCACACACACACACACACACATATATATATATATATATATATATATAGTATATATATACATATATACAGTATATAGACATATATTATGGTAGGACGGTAGTGCTACCATAGTTAGGGTTGAGGAGCCATTTCTTTGTTAAACCCCAAAACTTTGCACCTTAATAACTTTAACCGTTTGATGGATTTGCCTGAAATTTGGAATTTATGATCAAGAACCATAGGCCTTGGGATCTGCCAAGTTTCGTACTGGTTGGATACTCTGACTGCGGAGGTAAGTGTGATCTGTGCGCGTTTCGCTTTCTGGAATTTGTGGTCGCGTCTACAGGTCAGACGGTTTGTGTGACCGCCCAAAATCTTCAGGAACGGCAGCTAGTCCTCGATGTGCCTTTCAAAGATTTCATGAAAAAATATTAAACGGTTCAAAAGTTATTCAAAAAACAGTTTCCCATTATAAGTCAATGGGAAAAGTTAACAAAAAGTTCAACACTTTCGCAAATGGGCCTGTTACTTTCGCAAATCAGCCATTTTGTTTTCAGTTGGTGATCAGAAAAATGGTTGGCATTTAAATTTGGGACCCTCTAGCAACCTAATTTTTTTTGTATTCACCTAGTCGGGCCCTGAAGATGCTTGCCATGTCTTTACTTTGTGGTAAAACACCCCAGAAATATGTTTTTCAAATTTCTGGAAAAAGTACTATCGCAAATTGCTGGTGCTCACGAAAGTGTATGAAATCTGCGGCTTTTCAATGTAAGCAGTAGTTTTCTAGTCTGTGGGAAAATGACAGCAATTTTTGGCACTGCGCTGCAAAAGAACCGCTGGGAGTTTTGAGCTGAAATTTGAAGGGAACGGAGCCAACATCTCACAGATGTGCCTTTCAGTGTTATATTGAAAAAATATTACATGGCGGCAAAGTTACAGCACTCCAAAGTTGATGGTTTTTCCCATAGGTTAACATTACGGAGCCCGACACATTACAGAAATCCTTTGGCACCCTGCTGCAAAATAACAGTTTGGTCTTTTTTCCTGAAATTTGGAGGGAAGACAGCCAACAGCCCACAGATGTGCCTTTCAGTAGTTTGGTGAAAAAATATCACACAGCGGCAAAGTTACGGCACTCCAAAGTTGACATTTTTTCCCATAGGATAATATTACGGCGCTCAACGCATAACAGAAATCCTTTGGATTCCTGCTGCAAAATAATGGTTTGGTCTTTTTTCCTGAAATTTGGAGGGAAGACAGCCAACAGCCCTCAGATGTGCCTTTCAGTGGTTTGGTGAAAATACATTACAGGGAGGCAAAGTTATGGCGCTCCGAACTTTTCTTTTTTTCCCATAGGATAACATTATGGCGTTCGCCGCGCCTTTCAGGGCCCGTATCTCGGAAACGGTGCGAGATACGGACTTTTTGTCGGAAAATTTCTTAGCTCTAATGGGGCTAAGGTAACATTAGCCAGGACAGTTGTAAATAATATGACTTTTAAATTTTTTTTCTACATCGTACGGTTCCTGAGATATAATGTATTTAGTATTCCAAGATCTCATTTTCTGCGCCGATACTCATTATTTTGCATACATTATTTGTACTCACTGTCTTTCTCAATGCAGGTTTTGGGGAAAACCAGCCTGTGCGCTTACATTACTGTTACTGTTGCCCTTTCCGCTTGCGGTTCCGTACCTGTTTCACTTACCGTTGACGTCTGCGCCACCATGTGCGTTATCCTTTGAGTTTTCATTTGCGCTTGCATTTCTGTTATTTTTTGCCATTTTCTGTCTACAGTACTGTTGATCTTTCTGTTTCACTTTACATCACAATGCCTATTGACATTTCTGTTTGCAGGCACCATGTTACTATGTGACAACACATCACGTGGCAGACCATTCCCGTCTATGCCACCATGTGCGTTACCCTTTCTGTTCTCATTCATGCTTGTGTTACCATGTGCGCCACTGTTAGCATTTCTGTTTGCGTTACTATCCCTGTTAGTATGCCACAAGACATCATGTGGCGGGAGCGTGGGGCCCAAAGGGCTCTGCGCTCCCGCCACAGCATTATGCGGTGGGCACCGCGCTCCCGCTGCTGCATTACATTCACTATTTCTTGTTATCATTCTCAAAAGAAGGGAAATTAGAGGCAAAAACTCAGTTTAATGCATTAGTTAGAGTTGTTCCACAGCGACAAAAGTGAGGAAATTCGCTGTTAGGGTTGAAAACCCCTTGCACCCCCACCCACCCCAACCGCATTTGGGAGTGCATTGGGATCATGAGTCCTAACTCTCACCCCATTCTCCTATACTTCTGCTGCTTTACACAGGTCATGGGGTGAGAGTTAGGGCTGATGATCCCAATGCACACCTGAATGCCACCAAGTGCGCCATCCTTTATGCTTTCATTTGCGCTATGCGTTTCTGTTACTTTTTGCCATTTTGTGTACCGTGACTGTTTCTCTTTCTGTTTCACTTTGCGTCACCATGCCCATTGACATTTCCATTTACAGGCACCATGTTGCTATGTGACCAGACATCACGTGGTACACTGCTCCCTGCTCACGCCCACCGCAAGTACTCCTTTCTGTTATCATTCGCACAGTGTTACCATGTGCCACTGTTAGCATTTCTGTTTGCATTGCTGCTCCTGTTACTATGCCACAAGACATCATGTGGCGGCACGCTGAGCCCTTACATTCACTATTTCTCAATATCATTCTCAAAAAAGGAAATTAGAGGCAAAAACTCCGTTTAATGCATCAGTTAGGGTTGTTCCACAGCGACAAAGTGAGGAAATTCGCTGTTGGGTTGAAACCCTAACTCCGATTCACCCCCCCAGCACCACACACACACAGACACACACACACACATTCAAGTATGGGAGAGGACCAAGTCAACACAACCAATGACAGACATCCAGCAGCAGGTGACAGAAATAACAAACAATTGTCTAAATGTATTACGAGACATCCCCACCCACCTGACCAGGTACTGCATGCTCAGTGGAGATCAACAGCAAAACTGAGGCCATGTACACCAAACGTACACATCCCTGATTGCAGCTGCACACAACGTACCACACTTAGTAGTTGCATGGCCTTACCTACCGATGCCCCACATCACACCACAACTGGTACTGTGCCGTTATTCAATATAAATGCTGAAGGTGCATGATGACAGTTGTAGAAAGGTTTTAACACTACTGAGTATACATTCATTAAGAGAAGCACATAAATTAACTACAAGACACTAGCATGCTCAAGATAAAAGTAGTGATACATTTGGTAGGTGATTTACATAGTAGTACATTTACTGCAATAGTTTACTCAACATAGAGAGGCTGATGTAAACGTATGGAAAAGCATTGCCTGTTCAACACTGTGAAATTGGTACTGCCAGTATCACATGCATTCTTACTGATGAAGGTGTACTGTTGATGTACATACATAGACCTTCAGTGTGTTTCAATATTAAAGATGCAGTAAGTATTCTTTGTAAGAAAGATTGTAATTGCATGGATCAGGCCAAGCAATTTCTAAATATCATAGCACTACTGAGCCAACAATGATGTACCTGTATCGGTCATGTATATAGGATAGATTTTCCTGTAGGCACTTACTGAGTATGTTGTACCTAATAAAGACAATCTCATTGCATTTGTGATGACTAACTTATTCAAATAGCAATACATTTGCTATTGTTGCAATGAGTGATCTATGCCACTTATGGACACAGTGTGATTTTTTTAACAGTTGTTTCATACTCAGGCTGTATGCCTACTGTTTGGGTTTGCCACACTTCTGTCACTGATGCTATCAAAGTGATAATTATGTTAATTCTGCTACAACAGGAATCAAGTAGGTATGGTGTAGATATAAACAGAATGTCTTTTAGTATTGATTTAACTCATAATGGGGTAAATGTACTAGGACAGCAGGGGTTATCCTCTATCACTGAGTCTGTCAGTTATAATCACACTAGGGTTTCGATAACTGTAATGATCAAGTTACACTGTTCATCTTCATGAGTTCATATTCACAGCCATTCTCCAGCAACTAGACAGTGTATGGTGTAACTGGGTGGGACACTGTGTTGCAAAGCTGCTGCAGTGCCTAGCAGAGGGAGAGTATCTACTCATAAAGACAATTAAGCAATAAGGCATGACCCACAGTTATGTTAAATGGTCTGTTAATCACCCTGTAGGGGTTTAATGTTGAATGAGGCATATCCGAGTGCCACATGTCGCTAGACAGTGATAAACTGACCATTAACATAATACCTGGGAGTGGCTTATTGCTATCATAATAAAACTGTTTTTTAAACAACATTAAACCATGTTCATCATATGGTTAGGCTCTACATGTATGTTAATAAAAACTAAACATAAGGCTGTTACAATGTTTACAGTCAATTAGAAAGCTGCATTTCTCAAACACTTGTTATAATCAGAGATATTATACCTGTACAACTCCTTGGTTTTGCTTAACTCTATTGCTCAGGTGGCCCACCACAAGTGGTGTGGTGTGGTGGGGCATCGGTAGGTAAGGCCATGCAACTACTAAGTGTGGTACGCTGTGTGCAGCTGCAATCAGGGATGTGTGCTTTGGTGTACATGGCCTCAGTTTTGCTGTTGATCTCCACTGAGCATGCAGTACCTGGTCAGGTGGGTGGGGATGTCTCGTGAGTACATTTAGACAATTGTTTGTTATTTCTGTCACCTGCTGCTGGATGTCTGTCATTGGTTGTATTGACTTGGTCCTCCCCATACTTGAATGTGTGTGTGTGTGTCTGTGTGTGTGGTGCTTGGGGTGAATTGAGTTAGGGTTTTCAACCTAACAGCTAATTTTCACTTTGTCGCTGTGGAACAACCCTAACTAATGCATTAAACGGAGTTTTTTCTCTAATATATATATATATATATATATATATATATATATATATACACACACACACACACACACACAGTGGTGTCTCCCAGGATGAAACTCACTTTTAAAGCACTCTGCAATATGCTGCAGCAGACCTACTGAACAAAGCAATGTAATTTCAATGGCAATTAGTCCCTTTTGTCATGCAGGTGTAACCCCTTTGTTACCTGGGGTTACTAGAATCCCAGTAAGACCTAGTGGTAGGCAGGGAAGGCAGCTTGTGAAACTCCAGTTAAATGGGTTTCACACTGTCTCACTCTGTCCTCAGTCACAGCTGAAACTAGAGGGATGACATCATACTAGAATTGTCGCAGCTGCATGAGCCACATTTGGAATCTTCAGCTCAGAGTAAGTTTAGAATCTTGGGAATTCAAAGTAAGTCTTCAGTTTGTCCTTAAGCAAACAAGAAGGACACCAGTAGTGTCTGTTTACCCCCTCCTTCTGGGTTGGGTGAGGAAAAGTTATTTGTGGGTTCCAGGGGCAATCCTCTTCTCCCACCTTGGGAAGAAAGCTTCCTGTTTTAATTTAAGTTCAGTCTGTTCATGTATAACAGCAAAGGTTACAGTTCTTCACCTGTGGGGCACCTGCAATGAATGGGTAAGTGTTTGGCCCCATTGGAAGGGGCAAACAACTTCTTTTCTTCAGTTGGATTTCAAGTATTGGGGACTGCTATTTGGGAGGACTATGTCAACTAGGACAAACAAATAGAGCAGTCATCTGTTTAAAGTGTTAAAGTTCATTGTAGAGGGGGTGCTTCAGGTCATCCACCGTCAATCTACAGTTTAAAGTCTAAAGTTCTGTGTGTCCAGAGAAATGGCTGGATGTGGGCTGTGGGAGCTGGAGGTGGGAAAACCCCCCATCTTTAGTAACCAGGTCCACCTCTACGGATTTCTTCTGTGTTTTTGCTACTTGTCTCATGCGCTTGGCCAGTGATGGGGTGGGTACCCAGACGTGGGTCGCAACTTGAAAATCTCTCAAGGAGTCGCAGACTCTAAGTGGTGTGGGGAGCCACAGGATGGGAAAATTACTCCTTGTTGGATGGGAGTCTCCCTGTTTGATGGGAGTTTTGATTTGGAAGTACAAAAACAAAATCTCTCTAGGAGTCGTAGACTTCAAGTGGTGTGGGGAGCCACAGTTTGGGAGCTTCCTTGTTTGATAGGATGTCTTGCCAAGTAAAGTTTTGGTTCATTCTTCAAGTGGACCGTCAGTCGAGTGGCCGGCAGGGGAGCTGGGCCAGTCGGGCTGTGTATACAATGCGCATGCAAAGTCCGGCTGAGTGCCTGGTGGGTCCAAAGCCAGACAACTGTTGTATTGTGTTCATTCCTCAAATGGACTGCTGTGTTTAACCTCTAATCTGCATTACAGTTACGTAGCCCTTTGGGGACCATACAGAGCTTTGTTTATGTTCAGTTAGTTAATAAATAAAGCCCACTGAAAAATCCCAATTCTGGTTCTGGACATTTACAGTTATTGCTTCCTGTAGTTGGATTTACTTGGGTGCCCCTGTGCAGAGTAGTCAAACCTAGGTCTCTTGTGCCTAAGTAACCTCATCCTTCCCGAACCGTAGATAGACATATGTATATCCATGTTACAAAATGGACATATGTCTTACAAAATGGAGGCACGCTTTGGATTTATTTGGAAGGAAGGTGCTTGGGCAAGTAGGCTAGCGTTTTGGCTATCTGGCAGTTGGTAGCCCCAAAAGTTGAAGCAATTTCCTAGTGTGTGTGTGTGCGGTGAATCTTGTGCTGCTGTTTAAAAATGCCAACTGTTTACCAAGGAGCTGTAAAGCCAAAGTGTGTGTCCTTGTCCTGCATCAACATAGTTTACAGCGTTTGTCAGTTTTAAAATAAAGTTCTGTGAAGGAAAGGTGGAAAACTAGGGTAGCAACAGAGAAATTATCGCTGGACGTTGGAAATGCTTTCTGTGCAATACTAGAGACTGCAGAGTTAATGGCAATGTTACATGGTTGAAATGGGCTCCGCCGTGAGTCAGTTGAAAAAAAAGTGCATCTTTCAGTTTAAATTTGCCTGCTCGACAATCGCCGTGAGGAGAGGAGCCCTCATGAGGAAGAAGAGGCTCATTTGCATGGTGTCATGTGGTTGGTCAGTTTGCCATTAGTCCGGCCCCTCAGCCAGCTCTTCAGAGTCTGCTTCAGCATTCGAGAGGGAGACAGAGAGTAGTGCGTGTACTGGCAGTGGAGGAGCGTTCGCAAAGTGTTCAAAGCGCTGTAAACAGTGAAAAGTGACTTTTCTAGTTCAAAATCGGGCTCAACCCACTTATCCATAGTGGGATCAGTGAATTGTGTGATTAATACTATGATCACGGAGACTGCCCGCCCGTTTGAAATCCGAGGCCTTCAAAAATCTTGCTGCAGGCCGTTTTCCTCCATCGCAGCAATCTGCTACCATAACAGTGAGTAAATGATTTAAAACTGCTCAAATCAGTGATTTTCAGAGAATGCCATATAAAATGTGAGTGCAGCTGTATAGTCGCTTTGCAAGTAGCGATTGTGTGATATCCTGCTGGCAAGTGCAAGTCTGTAAAGCCATTAAATGTGCGCATAGCAATGAAAGTAGCCTCAGTTTAAAGTTTGCAGCCAGAGAGAGACTGTGGGTTGTAAAATAAGTGCAACACTAGTAAGAGCAGGCAATCCTGTGCTGAAACCTGAAGTTTTAAAAGGGACTGTGATTAAGTAAATGTTGCCAGCATGTGAAAAGTCCAAGGAAAATCCTGTAAATGTGAGAACAGACAGAACAGAGCAAGTTGTGCAGTTTAAATAAAAGTTATTAGTAGCTGATGTAAATCGGGTGCGCAGTGGCTTGACCCAGAGTCTGAATGTTGATGCACAGGAGTGCTGCCGCCGCCATTACAGGGTGGGGTAGTAAAGTAAACACAGCAGCAGAGGAGCCATTTTAAAGCTACAGAGTGTGTTCATTAAAGTGGGACTTTCAGTTACAGTGTACTTTTGTTTGTTTTTCTGCAGTTATGGCCTCAGGACCAGCTCGTTACCCGGATCATGCCTGGGTTGCAGTAACAGCAGCAGTAAATAGATTGAGAGACATTGAAAATTGGTGCTATAGAGGGCAACTCCCTCCTGATGTGGCAATTCCTAATTATCCAGTGCATGTATGCCAGATGTGCTTGAGTACTGGAAGGGATGTCTTCATGATTCCTCACTGTGCTGGTTGTCTACAAAAATATGGCTTGTATAAAGTGCCTCAAATTCATTTGGCTCCCACATGGACACAACTTCAAGAATCTGCAGTTGGCAGCACACAGCATCAGGCGGAGCCTGTGGAGGAAGGTCCCCAAGGGGAGTGTGGCACAAAGTTTGAGAGTGCAGAATTAGAGACTGAATCTGAAGTTGAAGTTTTGAATGCTGGATCTCAGAAGGCAAGTTCAGATAAAGCATCAATAGACCCCTGGGTGTAGGGGCCTAGCCCAAGTCTCGAAGGTGAAGAAGAGATGCGGGAGGCCGTTGAATGGGAGGTGTCGACCTCCGCTCCTAGTGATGAATGGATAGTCTCGGGGGTGAGAACTACTGCTCACTCCTGGGCTCAGATCCTCAGTGAAGAGGAAAATGAGGGGGAACCTAAGTGGCCTTGTGAGATAGGAACGGGTACACCGCCTCAAGATCTTGCCTCGGAGGATGTGTTCAAGAGGTGGTGATGCCAGTGCCTGGCTTCACCAGAAGAAGAAGAAGTCAGGGATCCATTTTTAATTTCATTGAGGATGCGAAGCTGGCAGAACCAGGACTGGCCACCCCAAGCCAGGCCAGTGGTCTCAGATTGACCAAAGCAAGTAAAGAGGAGAGACTGGTTCGTAGAAAGGCCAATTAAATCTTTGGTATGACCTTTCCTACCTTTCCTCGGAGAGTCTGGGAGGAGATTGAGAATTGCAGGAAATCCTGGATCTGGAATGAAGCAATGAAACATGTGCATCCTGGGGCTAACCAGCATGTAAAGAATAGACTGTTCCTGAAAAGTATACACAGTGGAAGAGAGGCAGGACACTGTATATGGACAGAGTGAGAATAGTGGACAGAGAGGGACAGAGTCTCACACTGTGTGAATTATGTGCATCCAGATGGAGTAATAATTCAAGCCCCTGACCCCCTCTACTATTGGCCTCAGTGCAAGGACCTCCCAGTAATTAAGCCCGTGCCTACAAAATGGAGAGCCGAGCAGTGGTAGTCAATACTGCCACATCTATACTGTGAAGTAACCTTATTGAACTGCCAATATGAATAAACAAGAACTCAGGTGCCCCATATCCTTCAGTCCACAGTGTACTGCCCTAATCAGCAACCATCTACTGGTACCACCAGATGACTTCAGATCTAGAGAGGACACCATCCCAGCTGTTTTCCTGTTCATCGCCTGGTAATCGGATGACGCCGGACCAGCTGTTTTTCTTTTTGTTCCTGTTCTAAGGTTCCTTCTCCAGTTGTGACATCAGCCCAGCTGTTTCCAGATGTGCACTCCTGTGGATTCCCGGAAGATGTCCGCCCAGCTGTATCAGAAGAAATGCTGCCAGGGAGAGTCTTCGGCAGGGACCAGGTTGGTGATGTACGAATACTTCAAGAGGCTGTTGAGTCATCAAAATTCTTTTTATTCTATCTTTATGACATTGCAATACACACCTTACACTACAGACTTCAAACAGTGTGTGAACTGTCCACAAAGACTCTCCCCTTCAGGATTATGGCCTTAAAAGACTATGTTCATGGGGCTCCGGCCCAGGAGAGACTCTTTAATGGACTGGCCTTCGGGCCTTGTAGTCACTAGTGGGACATTTAGGGCATTCCATCCCCCCAAAGAAGTGTATTGTTATCAATGTCATTTCTGTACTTAATGTATATACTGTCTTTTCTACTTTTCTAAAAAAAAAAAAAAAAAAATTTTTCTTTTTGGGATTGTTTAGTGTTCTGTTTTTCCTGTATGGTAAGGGCTGTTGTTGTCACTGTTGTTGTTTAGGTAGATCGTAAATGCAGATTAGAGTGTGTTTTTTTTGTTTTTGTCTTTTCTTACAGGTGTTCCTGGAAGACAGAAGAGAAGACAAGAATAGGAGGAGGGGCTCATCGGAGTTCCTCGTTCAGTGCTTGTGTAGAAATTAAAGTACTGTTTGTGTTCCTAATGTTGTAGTTGCAGGCTGCCCAAGGTCGGGGAGGCCCCCGGGTTTTGTTTTTGTTTGGGATGTTATGTAAGAGGCAGATAGGTTTTCCTAGAGGGTTAGAGGATAGACAGGCTGTGGTCCTCAGTGGCCATAGGGACTGCAGTGCTGATCTATCAGGGCTATGCTCTGGATGGTTCTACCAGAGCCACTAGGTGTCCATAGTAAGTGGATAGAGTAGAGGCTGATATGTCAGCTATAGGCCTCCTAGACCCTTAGTGTTGCCTACCTGTGCTTTGGTACATGGTAGGAGGGCCTGATCACCCCCCTCCATGGAGTAGCACATAGGGTGGGATGGCCTAGGGTCGGGTACATAATGACTGGGGACAGTCATTTTCCTGGTCAAGGGCGAGTGTAACCCCTTTGTTACCCGGGGTTACTAGAATCCCAGTAAGACCTAGTGGTAGGCAGGGAAGGCAGCTTGTGAAACTCCAGTTAAATGGGTTTCACACTGTCTCACTCTGTCCTCAGTCACAGCTGAGACTAGAGGGATGACATCATAATAGAATTGTCGCAGCTGCATGAGCCACATTTGGAATCTTCAGCTCAGAGTAAGTTTAGAATCTTGGGAATTCAAAGTCAGTCTTCAGTTTGTCCTTAAGCAAACAAGAAGGACACCAGTAGTGTCTGTTTACCCCCTCCCTCTGGAGGAGGGTGAGAAAAAGTTATTTGTGGGTTCCAAGGGCAATCCCCTTCCCCCACCTTGGGAAGAAAGCTGCCTGTTTTAATTTAAGTTCAGTCTGTTCATGTATAACAGCAAAGGTTACAGTTCTTCACCTGTGGGGCACCTGCAACGAATGGGTGAGTGTTTGGCCCCATTGGAAGGGGCAAACAACTTATTTTCTTCAGTTGGATTTCAAGTATTGGGGACTGCTATTTGGGAGGGCTATGTCAACTAGGACAAACAAATAGAGCAGTCATCTGTTTAAAGTGTTAAAGTTCATTGTAGAGGGTGCTTCAGGTCATCCACCGTCAATCTACAGTTTAAAGTCTAAAGTTCTGTGTCCAGAGAAATGGCTGGGTATGGGCTGTGGGAGCTGGAGGTGGGAAAACCCCCATCTTTAATAACCAGGTCCACCTCTCTGATTTCTTCTGTGTTTTGCCTCACCTCCTTAAACTTGGCCAGTGATGGGGTGGGTACCCAGGCATTAGGTCGCAACTGAAAATCTCTCTGGGAGTCGCAGACTCTAAGTGGTGTGGGGAGCCACAGGATGGGAAAATTACTCCTTGTTGGATGGGAGTCTCCCTGTTTGATGGGAGTTTCGATTTGGAAGTACAAAAACAAAATCTCTCTAGGAGTCGCAGACTTCAAGTGGTGTGGGGAGCCACAGTTTGGGAGCTTCCTTGTTTGATAGGATGTCTTGCCAAGTAAAGTTTGGGTTCATCCTTCAAGTGGACCATCAGTCGAATGGCTGGCAGGGGAGCTGGGCCAGTCGGGCTGTGTATCCAATGCGCATGCAAAGTCCGGTCTGTTTGCCTGGTGGGTCCAAAGCCAGACAACTGTTGTATTGTGTTCATTCCTCAAATGGACCGCTGTGTTTAACCTCTAATCTGCATTACAGTTACGTAGCCCTTTGGGGGACCATACAGAGCTTTGTTTATGTTCAGTGTGTTAATAAATAAAGCCACACTGTAAAATCCCAATTCTGGTTCTGGACATTACAGTTATTGCTTCCTGTAGTTGGATTTACTTGGGTTTCCCTGTGCAGAGTAGTCAAACCTAGGTCTCTTGTGCCAAGTAACCTCATCCTTCCCCGAACCCGTAGATAGACATATGTATATCCATGTTACAAAAATGGGCATATGCCTTACACAGGAAACTGTGGCATTCATTTCATCCTGGCAGTGTCACATTTACCTGAATGACAAAAGGGACTAATTACAATTTAAATTACATTGCTTTATTCAGTAGGTCTGCTGCAGCCTTCTGCAGAGTGCTGCAAAATGCTGCAGAATTGGGTTTCATCCAGGGGGACACCACTGTATAATCTTCTGATATATGTTAATATGTCCCCCAGAGCTACTTGTTGCTGTATAAGAGTGGTTTCATGATTGTTTGGCTGGAATGAGATCAGCCAAGCGAAGTTGAGCTGTTCTGGCTCAAGCTGAAGGCAAATGAAACCACTTGTTTACAGAAACAAGTGGTGATAGGGGACATATTAATATATTATTGATCAAGCACGATCAATAACATCTATTTTTTTTAAAAAAACTGTTCCTGGAACGTGCCCTTTTCCGGGGCATCTGCACATAAGATGGTCTTTACAGAATAAGTGTGACACATGTGCAGAGGAAAGGAGCACTCTGATTGGTTGACAGTGCTTCCTTGATCTATAATAAATTAAAGTAAACAAAATGAGACAGCCAATTGTGAATCTCCCAAAAATGTATAGTGTTACTGTCCTATCAATAGACCTATTAAGGTTAATGTCTTGTTTTAGTGTCCCAAATCTCTTTATCCAGTAGCCCTCTCTTTCAAGAAGCCTACATTCCTGGTTGCCACCTCTTTCATGCATAAAAACCTATTCTATGCCAAAGAAACTTAAGGATGTGATTGAATGTCCCATAGAATCGAAATGTCTAGCCATACTGGATTTGTCATCTTTAGTCTTAATAACAAATTTGTGTTCAGAAAGTCTCTTTTTGAGCATCCTAGCTGTCTTTCTGATGTATGATTTGCCACATGGACATTTCAATATATAAATCACATGTGTAGTAGTACAAGTGATTCTCTGACCTGAACTGTTTCATTTTTGAATTCGTTAGAAATCTCTTTAAGTCGGTAGGTATTGGAACATTGTGGACAGCACCTGCATGGAAAATTACCTATTGGTTCTGGTCCAAAGTCCCATTCTGTCTCTTTTTTTAGATGGTATAGCAGCATGTTCTGTGCACACCAATTTGTCCTTTAGTGTCTGACATCACTTAGCTACCGTTAAAGGGGGGAGGGCAATTTTGGAAATGCCCTCATCTTGAATAATTTTGGGATGGAGTAGCCACAGAGATGGGAAGGATGTGGGGCAGACAGGTGGAAAAAAATCCGATGTTCATGTTGTTTGGGGTAGATGACTCTGAGGAAGAGGATTGGAGACCCCTCCCGAGGTGGGTACGGATTCTGGTTGTTTTGGCCAGACACTGCATCCTTATCAGTGTCAGTAGCTCAGTAGGTAGCACACTCGCCTCTGAGGCTGGGTGATCAGAGGGCTGTGGGTTCAGTTCCCACATCTGGCACTTGGGTTAATATCCCAGTACTTACACTGTAGTGCAGCATGAGAGGGGTGCTGCACTTCTGAGGTGCCGTCTTTTGGATGAGATGTTAAACCAATGTCCCATCTGCCTGGATTGGTGGTAGTTCAGGTGGATGTTAAAGATCCCATGGCACTTATCGAAAAGAGTAGGGGAAGTTTTATTGAACAAAAAACAACATCACATAAAGAACATTTCACCATCATAACAATTGAAACGAACAAGGGAAAACAAATTGAAACAAAACTAGAAACATATAGCAAAAAAAAAACAAACAATAGTTCTTTAGGATTATAAACCTGGAAAAGACTTCCATAAAGTAGAAACTTTGGTTCTTAAAAAAATTTTCACATCTCTTATTTTTAGTGCATTTAACTCAGATTCAACATGAGAAACAATTACTGAATAAGCTGTATGATGATGTTGTAAAACAAAATGACAACGTGCTTGCCACAAAAAATATTGTAGAAGGGCAAAAAACATTTAAAGTACTCCTATGATATTTGCCCCATACCCCTGAATAATCACCTAACACAAGAGTACCATAGGTTAGAGACCTTAAATGAGGCATACACCAATGTAAAGCTGCAAATTCCCAAAAGGTTTTACTATCAGTACAATCTATAAAAAAATGATTTTGACTTTCTTCCATGTTAATACATCCAGGGCTCAGACAATACCTATCACTCACAGGTTTATATTTCAAATTTCCTCTAACCCCCAACCTCCCATGTGCTGAAAGCCAAACAACATCCCAAATCTTAGCCGGAATTCTAAAATCCGTCAGTTTGTAAAGAGCATATTTCATATTTTGTGGGGTACATGCAGGAAATATAAGAATAACTTTCTGCAAATCGTATACAATGAAATCATAAAAGGATTTTCTATTTAAGGAGCGTCATTTTTGTAAGGGAATTTTCCATTGAAACAATTTTTTAAAAGTGGAAAGACCGTATTTTGGAAGGTCATCTGAAACTAAAATTTTGGGAGGGAATAATGACCATTTAAAAAAATACTTATGCCATATTGATTTTACCCAAAATTGCCACAGTAAACAAGCTTCGTGCCAAATAAAAGGGAAGGAGGAAAACAAAAAGATGGAATGTAAAAAAATAACCGGATTAATCATCTGTAGTCCGCCATTTCTTCTTTTAAGATAGGTAAAATCCCTTTTTACTGGATTAAGTCTATTTCCCCAGAGCATCTGAAAAAAGATACTATACAGTCTAGTTTCAGAGACTATCGGTGGAGGAAAAAGATGACTAATATAAATAAAAACTGGTAGTAGAAATTTTTTTATAATCAGAACCCTTTTTTGTTTTCCAAACTTCCAGTTTTTCTATTGATTTACTTTTAGTTCCCCAATTGATTGCTGCTTTTCCCAATTATAAAGCGCCATATCTTCTGACCCAAACCAGATTCCTAATATTTTCTGAGGCGAATGTGATAAAGAAATATTAAACCAATTAGATAAATCAGGAACGATTTGACCTAACTGTAATACAAAACTCTTATGTATATTGAGAGAGGCTCCTGAAAACTGACCAAAAAAAGTAAAAATCTCTAGGGCTTTTTGTAATGAAACTGTATCTGCTAATAAAGTGTCACATCATCTGCAAAGGCTGTAACCTTAATTTTGTCTAAATGAGGATGGGGATATGCCAATTATTGTGTCATCCAAGATGATGTGTCTAATAACAGGATCTAAAACAAAAGTGTATAAGAGGGGACTTAGAGGACAACCTTGTCTGACACCCCTACTAATTTTAACTTCCGTGCCCATACAGCCATTCACCAGAGGAATAGTAACTGCCTGGCTATACAATTTGGATATCCATTGCACAAAAATGCAAGGAATCCCATAATGTAATAGAATAAAATAAAGGTAAGAGTGACTCACTGCATCAAAGGCTTTGGATTGATCTAATGCTGCCACTAATTCAGATGTCTGAAACCGCACCCCATGAGCAAAAAGCTCTCTAATTAAGAAAAGATTGTGTTGAATTTTTCTTTTTGAAATGGCACATGTCTGTGTAGGATGTATCAGGATCTCAGCAACTGTCCCCAAACGAATATTTAAGATTTTAGATAATATCTTGTAATCACTATTCAAAAGACTGATTGGTCGCCAATTAGATAAGAGAGTTTTATCACCTTTCTTGTAAATAAATTTCATTAGTGAAATAGAAAAATCTTTACAAGGTTTATCTGAAAACAAAATGGAATTGAATACCAAGGGCAAAAAGAATCCCATATATTGTATACAAGTTTTATAAAATTCATTTGGGATACCATCTATCCCTGGAGAAGACCCATTTTTCAGTTGTTTAATTACATCAATCACTTCCTGAGAAGAAATAGGAGTTTTTAGAAGCTGTAACAAACTTTCCGGAACCCTGGGTAATGTATCAAATCCTGTTTTGGAAAGGTATCCGTAGATAATGTTACCGGACATGAAAAATAGTCTTGAATATAATGCTGTACAAAATCCAACATATCTAGATCCTTCGAGATCACCTCATTATTTGAATTAAGCAAACCCAACATTAAAGTATCAGCTAGACGGGTTTTACAGGCCTGATAAGGATCAGACATGGGGCAGTTTTTGTGCCAAATCTAAATTCAGAGATCTAACGATTTAGCCCTATCATACTGGAATAGCCTCATTTGATTTTTATTTCTTTAATTTGGCAGCATATAGAAAACGGTCTTTAGGGAGGAAAAGACATCAATTTATACAATTGATTTCTGTGAAGTAAATATTGCCTATAATCAGTATTTGCTTTATTTGTACCCCAATCTTGAAATAGTTTTTTTATTTCATGTTTGGTCTGTAACCACCACTCATAAGGAGATGGAAATAGGTCAAGAGTAGAACATTTTGCTGCAAAAAACAATTCTAATTTAGAAAAATAAACTAAATTGGTTAAAAAGGAGGTATTCAACCTCCACCTTTGTATTACTGAATATAATTTCGGTGGCAAATTCTTTAAAGAAAGAGTGCAAAACAAAATAAGGTGGTCTGAAAATTCCGTAGGTGTAACCGAACAAGACATAGAATGTAAATAATGCGAAATAAAAAACATATCAATGCGAGTAGCATAAGTATGTCGATGGTAAGTTTCACCAGCTTTTGGATACATACTTCTATACACATCTTGAAGGCCTGTATCTTTAATAATATTATAAAGGGCATTAGTGTCACAATATATCTTTTTACCAGAGGTGTTGCGAAATTTCATATCCAGGGAACAATTAAATTCCCCTCCCCAAACTATGTGCCTTCTGGTAAATAGAAAAGGTTTAATGTCTTCAAATGATTCAATACGACCAGTTTTAGTCTGAGGGCCATATATATTAATGAAACGAAAAAAATAATCACCCAGAGAACAATCTAAAATTAAAATCCTACCTGGTTTTAAATCAATGACTTTGGAAATTTTAAAAGTCAATTTCCAAATATATAGACCATCTGCACGCTTCTGATCCAAGGTCCAAAAGGATGGCCCCAAATCCATTTTTTCTTTAGTTGAGTAATCTCATAAAGTGAAGAAAGTCTAGTTTCTTGTAAAAAAAAGTACATCTAATTTCAAAGAACCCAAATACAGAAAAATAGACAACTGTCTTTGAAAAATTTTTAGGCTACATACATTGTAGGAAGCTAACCTTATAGAAGTCATGGGTTCATTCAAATGCTATTTTTTTGGCTCACTTTTCTTTTTTTTTCCCTTTTTTTCCTTTCTTATCTTTTGCTAACTCAGTGGACTTACTATCTTCATCATCTGTTACTACTTCTGAGATGTGGGATGTTTCAGATTCCAAATCTGAATCCCTTATCTCTTCCTGTAAGGGGAGAAAAAAATTCTCCGTGGGAAGTGGGTTAACCGGGATTTGTTTTAGTGAAGCTCTGGTAAAACGTCTATTTTTCACTGTCTCAAAAGGGGGTGGCATTGTTAAACCAGAATTTTGTTTACTAACCACTAAAGGCTGAGAAGTAGACTTCTCTACTGGGGCCTGGTGTTCTTCAGAGGCAGCCAAATCAGCTGTAGTTCTACTCAAGTCCAAAGATTTATGTAAAGTCGAGGAGCAGAAATAATGGGGAATTTGAAGAAAGAGGCTCACCGAGCTCTTATTTTGATTGGGCTTTACGCAACAGCCCATCATGGTCTAAACCATCTGAACAATTACGTCTAGCCCAGGGCATTGATGAAAGCATGCCCTTTTTCATCACATAAATTGTATTGGAAAATATTTGCACATGTCAATCGAATGGCCAAACCCACCACATAAAGGCATTTCAAAGCGTCCACAATACACTGCTAATATGCGTTCGGTCCCCATATTTGTAGCAAGCCCTCAGCTGTCCCCATAAAAACAAACTCCCCTATCTCTACCTAGAAAAGAACTATTTGGTAAGTGCACAATCTCAGGTTCTTTCAAAGTTTAACTTTAAATTTCCAACCACCTGTCCAAATTCCCTCTATATCAAGTAGAGCTTCAGGAGGGCCCAAAATCTCACATTTCGATTGAAGCCAGTGATAAATGTCACTAACATGAACTCCTTCATTCTGAAACATTATCGTAACAAATTGAACCAGAGGCCTAGTAAGTGGTATGGCAAAAAAAGGTGACCATGGGGAGTATTTTTTTGTAAAGAATATTTCTCCCAAAATCTTTCCATATGAGCATTTGTTTGAAAACTAATATCAAAGGAGTCTTCTCCGGAAATATGAATTAATGCATAAATATCTTTAGCACAAAACCCCATAGATGTTTTCAACAATTGGCTAAAAATATAATATCTATCAGGATGGTCTTGGAGGCCACCTTTATATCTTAACCTCACTGCATTACGACGTGGTGCTTGTTCCAATTTGTTTTTAAACAAGTCAGACATCGTAGGCTTTTTACCTTGCCCCTGAAAATCAGTTTCAGAACCAGAATGAAAATGCAAACTAGCAGTAGTCGTCTTATTTTTAGAACAAGCTGCTGCAGAGGTACTTGGCTTAGCAAAAGCCAAAATACTCTCCCCACCCTCCCCTTTGTTGCCTGTAAGTAAGGATTTATTGTGCACAGATTCAGTACCTGAGCTCAGTAACTGTTTATCGGTGGTATGCATGGTTGAAGATGGTGAAGCGGTCCATGATAAATCTGGTATCCATTTTCCTGATTCAGATCGCTTCCATCCTGCTTCCGACAAGGCCACATCTTCAGACCAGTCCTGGATACAGTCGGTGTGGCCTTCCCCTGGTAAACTGAACTGCCGTCGCATCACTTGGGACGTGTGAAGTCCGATCACTGAACTCAGTCCTCCGTGGCAGAATCCGGAAAACCCAGTTTCTTTAGCTGGTCTAAGTTTGTGTTGCACTCCGGAAGAACGCTATCCAACGGCTCGAAAGAGGCTCAGATTTAGAAGGTGACTCAATACTTTGAACTGTGTCTGTGATAAGCGCTGAAATATTACCAGCGGGGAAACCGGAATGTTAACTGTAGCCTCCGGTGCTGTTTCCAACAAAACCGCTATTCTGCCCATTGCAATGACCTTCTGAATTAACAAAATGCATGTTATCAGGTACCGTGCTATCTCCAACCTCCATCTCTTTTCGATGTTCAGAGTCATCTGCCATACTGCTGCGTGACATCAGAAAGAACCCCACCAGCCACTGACCAGCAGCCAGTAGGGGTGTTTTTATTGGCAAAATAACATAAAGACAATAACACATTTTAGAACAAATAATATCTCAATAACAGAGAGAAAAACAATTAAACATAATTACTTAAATACCACAAAAACAAAGCATTCATAAGAAACTGTAGATTTAACAGAACTTGTGCCAACTTTTACCCTCATGGCTATCGCTAAATACACTTTTCTATAACATCCACACATTTTACTTAAATTTAATAAAGTGAAAAACCCTTTCCACCATTTCACGCAGGGTTCCTGAGGATTTTTAAAGCATCTAGAGAATAAATTTGAATTAACTCCTTAATTATCAATTCACTAACCTTAAAATAAGGCATTTTCTTTTGATAAAGAACCCATTGTGCCCTGGCTTGCCATAAATAATATCTTAAACACCCCAAGAATAAAGACAAAGTCTCTTCATGGAATTCTGATAAATTAACTGGATAACAACCTAAATCAATAAATCATAAGTCATATTACATAACCATCTAAATCCCATAAGTTAGCTAAATACTTCCATAGACCAATAGCATATGAACATCTGAGAAAAAATGCTCCATGGATTCCTCCACATTAATACATTCTAGGTATGGACACATTCTCTCCTGTAAAGATTTATATTTCGACACTTTGACATTTAATCTCCATAGAAAATTAACCACTGTGTTTCTCATTGCTTCTGAGGCATCCTAATATTGTTTAATTGTACCAAAACTTTATCATTTAATACTGTAGGGCAATTTTAAATCCTGGTTCCAAGGGCTATTAGTTGACATTAGATAATCATGAAGCCCTTTCATGTTGTTATTCAAAATTATCTGTTTTTGTATCTGCCATTTAAACAATTTCTGTGCTGAAGGCCTAAAATATAAAGTACAGCTAAATGATGATTTAGTTTGGGAGCCAAATTAAGCCAGTTCTTAAAATATTTACCCATTGTTTTAAATACCAAGTCTCCTCAGCACTTGAGTCTGCTTTTAATCCTTCTTTAACAGAATTAGCAAGAAATAATGCATGCACAAAATAACTGGATCAACCATACCCAATCCACCCTTATTTTTCATCAATACGTGTAACCCCTTTTAACGGATTTAAGCGATTGCCCATAACATTTGAAAAAACAAACTGTATATCTTGATTCAAAAAGCACTGGAAGGGGAAAATCTTGGCTACATATTGTACCATAGGAGAAGAAATTGTAATGACTTGCACCTTTTCAATTTGGATAGTTTCCACTGTTTCCACCTATTCACTTTAGACTCTACTTTATGAATGACACTTTCCCAATTCTCAATAGGTATGTTCTGGGAACCAAACTTAATTCCTAATATTTTAAGAGAATCTAGAAATATAAATGCCCTCCTGCCATACCTCATTAATCCCTGTTGCACCATTAATAATCCCTTAGTTTGTTAAATTTAATTTTGCATTAGATACCTTGGAAAAGTCCTTGAAGGCTGACACAAAATGGGTTACTGAAGCATAATCCTCAAGGTATACTACTAAGTCATCAGCATAGGCCTGGATTCTTAATTGCAAATCTGATCTATTATTGACTGTCATACCCTTCCATTTCTGACTTGAAGCTATAATTTGTAGAAAGGGATCTAAAGCAAAATATAAAGAAGAGGGCTAAGCGGGCACCCTTGACGAACGCCTGTATTTAATCTAAAACATTCTGCCTTATAACCTTTTAAATATGGAAACACAAAACAATCTATATACAATTTCTCTATGATATCCACTAATTGGTTTGGCACCCATAGTGTTTAAGCAAGGAAGAGAAAGGGCAAATAGACTCTATCAAAGGCTTTATCCAAGTCTGCAGTCATTAAACATCTCGTCGATCCTATATCAGAGAGATGCTCAATAACATCCCTAATTAACATAAGAGCAGACTGAACCTGTCTATCAGGTAATCCACAATATTGGTAAGGTGAAATAACTCTTTCGCATAATTTTTAATCTATTATTTAAAATACAAGTAAATATTTTATAATCTGAATTTAAAAGAGTAATTGGTCTCCAGTTAGCAATGTTTGCTTGTCTCCTGATTTAAAATGTAAATTAATAATCCTTCTGAAAAGGAAGGAAAAATAATGGCTTTATCTAGAAAAAATTTGAACAGTAGAAAAAGGCACTGACTTAATTGTTCAGCAAATTTTTATAAAGATTATTAGAATCCATCTATCCCTGGTGAAATATTCAATTTCAAAAGCCTAATGGAGTTCAAGATTTCTATCTGTGTAATTGGGCCCCATACTTCCTGTCTCCTTAACTGATCACCTGGGATCACAATCTCCTTAAGTCATCCATAGAAGAGATTGAAATCTTTCTAGGGTTCTAAAGAGTTATAGTGGTCTACAATCCTTCGAAAATGAGATACAGAAGAAGCCATACTACCATCCTGCGTTCTTAAGTAACTCCACTTGTATCCTTAGTTGTTTACACATCACAAAAGGATCTCCAATAGGTGATTTTTAATTCCATTAGTTAAAATGGCTTGCATGGTTTTGCCTCTGTCATATTGAAAATCTCTCATCTTAGCTTTTAGGTTAGCAATTTGTTCAGAATAGTCATACCTAGACGTATAAGTTATGGTCATGAGCCTTTGTAATTGTTGCTAATGCCTAAGTAACGTAGAAAATTGTGATTTTTGTTTTAACTCCTTGAGATTTTAACCAATTTCTTAAATCAGCTTTTGTTTCAACCACCAATCTCCTAGGTCTGAATATAAGAAGGCCACCGATAATCTAGCACTTAAAAGGTATTTACTCCTGCTTGAATAAAGGAAGATCAAAGAAGAATTATTAAGTTTCCATCTAGTATGCCTACACTCTTCACATCCGAAAGACAAAAATACTAAATAAAAGGGAATGATCAGAAAACTCACAAGGAAATATTTTAAGGACTCTAATTGCATATTAGCTGATACAAACATATGATCAATTAAAGTAAAACATGTCCCTTTTTAAAGGAAAAGCTACCCCTGCCTGCATACCATTATTACAATTCAAAGACCAGCCTCCTTAATAATTTTCTAAAGCATTAGTATCACAGTATGTTTTTTAGTTTTAGATTTAGAATGAGCTGAAATAGGACAATTAAAGTCACCTCCCATAATATTCTAACAGTTGTTAGTAAAAAGGCTGGACCATTTTAAACAATTTACCCTACCGCTTCGTTTGGGATTATAGATATTAATGAACCTAAAACATAACCTTGCCACTTCCATCCACGATCAGAACCCTTCCTGGTATTAAATCAATTAGATTATGCAGTTGAAAGTCAAATGAGTTAAATACAATTCCTATACCATCAGCAGAGTCCTCTCCAAAAGACCAAAATGAGGGGCCCCAGAACCACTCTCTTTAAAAGATACCGACTGTTCTATGGAGTACATCCATGTTTCCTGCAAGAAGCATACAGAAATTGGAAAGTCGTGAATGTAATAAAAAGGGCTTGTCTTTTGACCTTATTTAATAAACTATGAACATTTAAAGACCCCATGCCAAACTCATAGCCATTTTTAAAGAAGCCAATCATTATTTTTTCCTCTTTTCTTTTTTTGTCCTTATAGTTATCAAAAATTTGAGACCTAGATGAAAAGGAGGATTTTGAGAATCTGAGTCTTCAACCTCTATCTCAGTATTACCCATGAAGAGAACAGAGCTGCATAAGAGTTACTAGTTTCAATCTGAACTACCGAAGGGGAGGGAGTTTTGAGGTAGATTTCAGTAGATCTTCTCTGGGGCAACCTCACGCTGATTTACTTACTGTGGCTACAGAACCCACCTCCTTAACTGCTCCTTCCTCATAACAAACCGGGAAATTCTGAAAGGCTATGAAGAACCATGCTATACTTCTTTAACCCTTCCCCATCTGAAGGTGATTCCAGCCTACCCGCCCTACCTGCTGAAAATAGCTTTCCCTTATCCCACCCTTTATCCAAACCCTTATCTTTTAACCCCTCTTTGAGTCAGTTGTCTTTTAGCCTGAGTAGTAGCCTGGGTGGGAATGCCACACTGTGAGGAAGCTTTAGCCATGGTGTCTTGTGCTTTCTGTATGAAACCCTGAATTAGAACATTGTGCTGTCCTTTGAGCAGCCCATGGACACATTTTAAATGTATGACCTTTAGCTTCACATAACTCACAGCTAGCTTGGTTATTGCAAAACATAGTTAAATGCCCTATCTCTCCACAATTGTCACAGCGAGGTTTGTCACAGACACTTGAAAGATGTGTTCTAGCACCACATTTGTAGCATGCATGAGGTTGTCCACTATAAAAACATACCCCTCTATCTTTCCCCAAAAGAAAAGAATTAGGAATATGTTCAATCCCTGTCTCTGACTGCCTTAGTTTAACTTTATACTTCCATCCACCAGTCCAGAAACCCTCTATATCTAAGATAGGCTCTGGCTCACTTAATACCTCACATTTTTTCTTTAACCAAAATGTTATATCCTCTACCCAAACTCCCTCGTTCCAAAACATGATTGTGACAAATTTAAGTAGTGGTTTAGATAGGGGAATAACAATAAAGGGTGTCCAAACAGGTGAAAACTTAACTTGGTTGTACCTAACCCAAAACAGGTCTAAAGCATGTTGAGAACGAAACTGATGTCATAATTGTCTTCCCTGAAATATTTATGAAAGCATAAACATCCTAGTGTAAACTTAATGAGTCTTTTAGTAAGGTTTTGCCCACATAATACCTACTGGCCTTACTTCCAACCCTCCTTTATATTCTCAATCTTACGGCATTACGCTTGGAGCAGCTTCCTATGGAATTTGAAAATAGTTCGACATCAAAGGTTTCTGAGCAGAAGAGGGGAGGCTGCACATTAACCGTAATTGAATTCTTCTGCATAGGTTCCTGCCGTGGGTAATAGTAAAGCAGAATGATTGTTCAGGCTAGAAGTACCAGAAGGAGGATGTAAAGATTCTTCTCTAATTTATTATTCATCTCACACTCTGACCCTTTCTGCTGTTGACAAACTGAAACCATTCTGGAGAGTGCTGCGATAAGGTTGAGTTCAAATCCATGCAGGGTCAGGCTTCCATCCCCTGAGACTGTTTGTTTCACCCAGCCTCACATAAAGCTTTTGTGGTGACCAAGTAACATGTGTTCCTTCATTTTGTACCTGAGGAAGCAGTCATTGGAATATTTGGATTTGACTCCTCTTCTTCTTTTTTGTTTTTATTATTGGGAAAAAAATTCAGTAACCTCGCTAGAACCTGCAGACGACTGATAAGTTACTGTTGGGTCAGATAAAGAGTTCTCCTTATTCTGGTGTTTAAAGACAAACCAGTCATTTTGTTTAGGTGTGGTTCCTTCTGTCTCCAAAGGGGAAAACAAAACTGAATCATTACTCAGGTCGCCAGATTTTCCACCTTTGCAATTTGTGTCCTCTGTAATTGAGCTAGGCTGTAGGCACTCGCTATTAACCACGAAAACACTGCCAGCCTGTATTTGATTTAAAGCGTACTTCCTGCTTTGTATCGCTACATCTCAAGCCTCTGCTGAAATTTTCTTTCTGCTGCGGGCTAAAAGCAAACCCGCTACCAGCCTTAGAGCTATCAGTGCTATCATTAGCGCACTTCCGGCATCATTAACAAGCTCAACGCTACCAAGTGGAGCTTCAAAAGACCGGGAACAAGTCTGTATTTTGAAATCAAAGGGATTCGCTTCCCCAACACTAACAGTATCAGTGGAAATGATTTTAGACACAGGCACAGTACCTTCCAGAAGCTCTTTGTTTTGAGCCGACATCCTGTGATCCTTTTGTGGCATTTTCTCCGTTTGAAGTCCTCTGTTATGCTGAAACAACACGCCCACAGGCTCGTTTAAAAAATAAACTCTTCTTTATTTTTAGAGTTTGAAACAGTTCCAGAGTCTCCATGAATAGGAGCACCAGCCTGCTTGCTAGGAAGAACTGGTTTGCTCCCAGACTCAGGTTCAAATCTCACCGATTCCATTTCAGTTTGTAAAGAAACAATAACTTGACCACTTTCTTCTTTTTTATAATCCACTATAGCTTGTTCCCATTCCACAAAGGCATCTTGAAAATCTGTATCCGAATCTCTCTCAGCCATATCCACGGCTGAAGCCTCTACTAAGCCTGGAGTAAGAGTTGAGGCTGGCTCTCCTACTCCACTTGTTCCTCCACCTTCCTTGGTTCACTTGGAGCAGCCATCTTGAAATGGCCTGGCCCCTACTGGCAGCAATGCAGCAGCAGAGTAGGGGAATTTCCCATGTCCTGGCCAAATTTCCCTATTCACTAAAAATACCACCAACAGCTTAATCTGGTTCAAGGTCAGTTGGCATTCATCTGTATCCCCCTCCCCCAGGTCGTGCCTGAAAATAGGCTGGATTTGTCTAGTGCACTTACCCAGTCAACAAAAACTAAATAAAATAATAAATAAACACATGGGTTTCAGGTGATACTCCCACTTTGCAGCAGTGGAAAAACCTAAGCTTGCAGGCTCTCGGCCTGGAAAAGATATATTATGTAGCAAGAAATAGAAAGGATCAGTTTTGGAAAGTGTGGAGAACATTTATGTTTTCATTATCCCCAGAAGAGAGGGAAATGTTAGGGAAAGGGCTGCAAGAATAGGGGGCAATGGTTCAATGTGTAGAAAGGCTGAGGGAATGGTTGTCAAAAATGAGCTGGAACAGGGAGAAAGCATCCTAGAATTGATAACAAATGAGAGATGAAGGGTTAATAAAAAACTAGCAATGTACAGAGTCAATGAACATGAACAAACTAGCAATGTATAGGATTAATGAATGTGAGATGTGATGGGATTAAAATAATGTATGTTTTTTTTTCTTTTCTTTCTTGTGGAGAGAACGAATAAACTAAAAAAAATTGATGTAAAAAGAAATGTTGGGGGGTATAGGTACATATTGAATCAATGTGGTATTGATGTGTATGGAGTATGTGTGATTGTACCTTTGTTTTATGGTGGAAAATGTAATAAACATATTATGCAAAAAAAAAGGTGGGACAATGAAAATTGTTTTTGCCTTGTTCTGCTGATCTTAACACACTCAAAATAGTAACGTAAGGTATTTTTTATCTGATAAAAGACAGGTGAAAAAAGGACTGAATAAAATACTCTGTCACCCATCCCATCCTTCTCCCTATTATTTCAATTAAGTTCATTTCTGTCCCTGTATTCAGGCTCCATTGCAGACTCATATATGACCCCTTCAGGATAACCTCTTGTGAGCAGTCTGTTCTCCATAATATATTTCTCTCTCTCTCTCTCTCTCTCACAAAACTGTCATCATTAGTGCAGTTCCTATGAGTCCTCAGGAACTGTCCTAAGGGTATGTTGTCCCTTAGTTGTCTTGGATGGTAACTATTATAATGAAGTGTCATATTTCTTTCAGTCTCTGTCTAAACAGTTTTGTGCAGCGTTTGCCATCCTGTTCGTATAGTATATCTCCAAATCAAAGTAAACAGTACTTTCTGAACTGTACTCTAATGTAAACTAAGTTTTCTCTGCACTTGTTTATGTACTGATTGAATTATTTCAAATCTACCTCATTCCTTTGCCATAAAAATAAAAAAATGTCTATATAATACCTATTTTTATATATAAATTATTACTGTATTTATAGATAGCTAGGTCACAAATGCACTGCTCTTCAAATTTGTACAAATAGATGTTGGTATATGATGGGGCCATTGTATACCCCATCGCTGTCCCTCTCACTTGATTATAAAATGTTCCCCTGAATTTGAAAAAGTTCCTATATAACACTATACTTGCCAACTCAGTCAGGAACAGGTTGGGAGCATATCTAACAGACTTTTTGAATTTACTGTCATGGATGGAATATTATAACTTTAGCAGAGTATGTCAAGAATTGGAGAAGCCCATGAGGCTTAAGAGTATTAATTGAACCAAATGTAGGATTTCATGACCTCTTACTACTAGATAGGTGGAATGTCATTAGAGCAAAGTGCTCAATAGATTTTATGGTGGAACTTGCTTACTTAAACTTGTTGATATACGAACAGAATTGCAAACTTTGCACAAAACTGTTTAGAAAGAAGACTGAAAGAAATGTGACACTTCATTATAATAGGTATCATTCAAGACAACAAAGGGACAACATACCCTTAGGACAATTCCTGAGGGTCTGCAGGAACTGCTCTAATGATGACTGTTTTTTGAGAGACAAACATAATATAGAGAACAGATTGTTTCATTTCATTTCATTTATTTGTAATTGCAGGTAGGTTCACTGAGATACAAGATCCCATTTTCAGGCATGACCTGAAGTCAGTAGGTTCAACAGACAAACTAACAACATAGAATACATTACTCAACCATTAAATACAATAAACAGTTAACACATAATTTTACATAAGAGCAAACATTCATTTTTTTTAAACGATTGGAAGCAGCAGTGGAGAAAGTGGTGATTGATAAAGAAGACTTTACTTCATCAGGTAAAGGGTTCCACACTGTTGCAGCACAATAAGTGAAGGACCTTTTCCCTGAGTTTGTACAGACCAATTTAAGGGTCAGTTGGGTCTTAGTAGATGACCGTGAACTGTATAGGGAACTATATGTACCCAAAAGGGCTCAAAGTGATGTTGGAATACCTGTATGTAGTATTTTAAATGTAAAACATGACACAGCCAATTTATTTTGAATGGATAGCCATTCATGGCTAGTCAAAATATTATAGTGGTGCGTCTGGGAGGGAGCCATCAATACAAACTTTCCAATTTTATATAACAATGTATCCTTCCAGGAAATAAAGAAAGATGAGGCATCAGTAATCAAAGAAGCATAATTTAGGACTGGTAACAAACAATGTTGTGCAATAGTTCTACGAGAATCTTTGGTCAGAAATTTAGAAAGCCGATAAAGAGTACCAATTTTAGAATGTAGCTTGGCAGTAACCCTATCTATGTGTAAATTATATTTTAATGACAGATCTAGGTACATGCCTAGATATTTAAATGATTTAACAACTCTTAACCTCACCCCCCCCCAGCATGCTAATAGCGAAATTAACAGAATGTTTTTTTAATTTAGGTTCTGAGCCGGATATCATGGACTTGGTCTTTAGCTTATTCAACACTAGATTGTTTTGAGAAAGCCAGGATTGCATATTGTTAAATTCAGTGCTCAATAATTGATTAGTTTTGGTGATATTAGAATCATGACTGAATAAAACTGAATCATCTTCATATAATAACAGAGCAATGCTCCACCACTTTCACCACAGGGTCTATGAACAGTGGAAAAAGTAGAGGGCCCAGTATGGAGCCCTGAGGAACCCCACACCAGACCGCTTGATAAGATGAACATATTCCATTTAACTTAACACACTGCAGCCTATTAATGAGATAGTCCCTGAACCAAGACAAGGCAGGACTTCCCACCCCCAATCCAGAAAATCGATCCAGTAAAATTGTATGGTCAACAAAGTCGAATGCCTTGGTTAGGTCCACAAACACTGCCCCTGTTAAATTACCACTCTTGGTGGCCCTGAGGACAGTGTCTGTGAACCCAGCCAAGGCAGTCTCAGTACAGTGTCCCCCCCAAAGCCATGTTGGTTAGGGGAGATCAAGCTATGGGTCTTGATATAATCGCTAAACTGTTTTTATATTGTTGGCAAGCAGTTATCCCAAAAGGGTGATAAAAAAGGCTGCCATGGAGAGTGAATGGGATGGGTGACGCTGTTCTTTTTTTCCAACCGGTTTTTCACCCCTCTTTGGTCTGATAAAAGATACCTCACATAAATATTGGAGAGTGTTAAGATCAGCAGAACAAGGTAAAAAAAAGTTTTCATTGTCCCTCTTTAACAGTAGCTAAGAGATGGCAGACACTAAAAGACAAATTAGTACACACAGAACATGCTGTACTATCTAAAAAAAGATACCGAATGGGACTTTGGGCCAGATCCAATCAGTAATTTTACATGTGGGGGCTGTGCACAATGCTCCAGTACCTGCCTCCTTAAAGAGATTTCTAACAAATCTATAAATGAAACAGTTCAGGTCAGAGAATCACTTGTACTACTACTCGTGTGATTTATATATTGAAATGTCCATGTGATAAATCAAACATCAGAAAGACAGCTAGGATGCTCAAACAGAAACTTTTTGAATGCAAATCTGCTATTAAGACAAAAGATGACAAATCCACTGTGGCTAGACATTTCAATTCTATGGGACATTCAATCACATCTTTGCGTTTCTTTGGCATAGAAAAAGCTTTTATGCACAAAAGAGGTGGCAACTAGGAATGTAGGCTTCTCGAAAGAGAGGCCTATTGGATAAAGAGATTTGGGACACTAAAACAAGACATTTGTCTCAATGAGTCTATTGAGAGGACACCGGTACTATAAATCATTAGGACATCTGCATTTGGCTGCCTTGTATTGTTTTCAGGGCTCAAAATTTCCCTCAACTTGTTGTTCCGTGCATACCAAAAATCATGCATGGAATACCAAATAGTGTAAGCTGGTAGTGCATACTGTATACCTGTTTGCGGTTCCTGATTCGACTGATCGCAGCTGTTTTACACAGCATTACCTTGATTCCTTTAGCGTGTTCTGCTGCTAAGGTTGAAATCAGATTCCAGACAACATGAGAAAACAGCACATAAACTGCACGAGAGACCAACTGACCTCTGATTTCTGTATGCTGGCTACACACACAGTGTCGGTAAGGTAACAGCATGAGCCCACACTGCAGGCAAAGGACTTTCTGAGAGAAGTCTCTCTCTCTCTTTCACACACTCACACACACACACAGACAGACACACACACACACACACACACACACACACACGGCTACTGCCCAAATAGAGTAATTAGAATTCTAAGAAAACAATTGGGTAGGAGTGAGGACGATAACTGCAGAGGAGAAATGGGCCCCTGACTGAAGTCGTTTGTCTTGATCACTTAGCAGGCGAGACCAGCCCATTTATTATCTGGGAGAATGCCCACTTAATTAAGTCCTGGTTTTACAGAACCAGATAGGGTTGTTTTAAAAAAAAAAGGCAAAAAATGTACTTGATGTTTAAAAAAGAGAGGAAAACAAAGACTGCAGAAGATTCAGACCTGGGCCACTATGGCTGAAAAAAAAACATAACTGTTCAAATATTTAAAGCATGAAAGGGAAGGCAATGCTTGCTGTTGAGGACTGTAGGAAAAAGCCTTGCAGATTGAAGTGCAACCTTTTTTGCTACTAATCATTGCTTAACGCTGGCTAGTTAATGAAGGTAATCTGTAACTGCCAAACTGAGCCTGTTGGAAAAAAAGTTTTGATTTCTGCTCCTTTGATTAAAGTATAGGGCTGTGTATTTAAAAAATAACTGTGGACATTATTTGATTAATTTAACTCGGTGCTGGCTTCAACTAAAAACTCATGAAAGATGTGCCTGGGCCACCACAATAAAATAAAAATAAGCAGTTTTCATGGCCATAGGCTCAGCATAAAAGAAAATGAAATTCGTTGTGATAGTACTTTGTGTGGCAAGGGATAATAGTTAGATAAAAACTGTGTTGTTGGGAGGGATAAATAAGAATGGCAATCATCGTTATCATGAAGATCATCCAGGGTATGCGGCCAACCTACTGTAGTTTGAAGCCGGGCCTCAACCTGCCTCCTCGTGGGGTGCATTGAGGTTATCAGTCCAGTCCTGGCTGAGATGTTCTGGTGCTCGTTAGAGACATGTGTGTTTCCTGACACCCTGAAGGAGGTGGTGGTCTCACCTCTCCTTAAGAAATCTTTTCTTGACCCTGACTGCCTTGCCAACGACAGACCTGTCTTTAACCTTCTCTTTGTGGGTACGGTTATTGAGAAGGTGGTTATGCTGCAACTGGAGGATCATCTTACCATCCACGATGTCTATGATGCTCTCCAGTCTGGATTTAGGAAGAGGCATAGTACTGAGACAGCCCTGGTTCAGGCACTTAATGATCTCCTGATAGTGAGAGATTGGACAGCCGTTCCATCCTGGTTCTTCCTGATCTGTGGACTGCCTGGACTAGTCCTCAGGTGGTTCCATTCTTTCCTTGCAGGCAGGTTTCAGAGAGTGGTGTCAGGGATTTATTCCTCTGCCCCATTCTCCCTGTCTTGTGGGGTGCCGCAGGGCTCCGTTTAATCACCCTTGTTGTTTGCAGTGTATGTTCTGCCATTGGGAGACATTATTAGGTGGTATGGGCTGAGTTTCCACTGATATGCAGATGACACTCAGCTATACATGTCCTTTGTGCCCGAACATGGTGGAGCTGTCTTGACTTTTAACAACTGCCTCGCTGAGATCCAAGACTGGATGTGTACCAACTGGTTGAGGTTGAATCCTGACAAAACTGAGGTGTTGGTTGTGGACCCTGGTCATCAGGCAGAGGGGCCATCAGTTGGGGGGCCTTCTGGGCTTTGGCTTGGAGAGAGCCAGCTGGTGACCTCTGACCGGGTGCGAAATCTGGACGTTATCTTTAACGAGGTGCTGACTTTTAAATCTCAGGTGTCATCCGTCATCAAGACCTCATTTTGTCATCTGAGGAATATCACCTGGATTAAACACCTTGTCTCGCCCAATGATCTTCCAACGTTGATCCAAGTCTTTGTGACCTCCCACCTCGACTACTGCAATGCCCTGTACCTAGGGTTGCCGGGGGTTGATATCCACCGCTTGCAGCTGGTGCAAAATGTGGCTGCCAGGCTGTTGACGGGTTTACCTAGATCATGCCATGTCATGCCTGTGCTCTGCGGCCTGCACTGGCTATCTATTCAGTGACAGATCACCTTCAAGGTCGGTTTACTGAACTTTAAGGCCCTACACAGACAGGGACCATGTTAACTGCAAGATCTTCTTCACCCCTACTGCCTCCTCTGCCCACTCCGCCTAGCTGATGAGGAATTGCTAGAGATTCCCAGGGTTTGTTTGAAGACCTCAGGTGCCCAGGCATTTGCATTCATGGCCCCTACCCTGTAAAATTTTCTATCTCGTCAGATAAGAGAGTGCTTAACCATGGCGAGTTTTAAATCTGAACTTAAAACCTATTTATTTAAACTTGCCATCCCGAGTCTTTATTAGTTTTAGTTTATGCTGATATGTATTTTAATATTTATTAGATATTTTAATCTCAAGTTTTTTTTACTGCTTATGTACAAGTGCTTTGATAATGCGCGAATTGCGCTTTTTACAAATAAAACATTAATGGATTGATTGAAGAAGAAAACACTGGGACATTCAAAAAGAACAGTTATGTAAGAACTTACTGTAACAGTAGATCTTCGAGGGGATCTCAGTCATCAGGTCACACAGAAAACACTGGGACATTCTAAAAGAACAGTTATGTAAGAACTTACTGTAACAGCAGCTCTTCGAGGGGATCTCAGTCATCAGGTTACACCATAGAAATGTCACTGTCGGTGAAGCAGGATCCAAATGGAAGATTTTCAGCAGTACACCTGGGGCTGCCCACACCAATGTTGTCTGCCGACGTCATCAACCCTATGAAGGCGTGAGTGGCCACACTCCCTCCTCAGTTCTTTGCCCCAGAGATAAGGGAGGATAGCTCTAGCCATGGAGGACTGAGGAGAGAGATAGAGATAGAGATACTCAGGCCTATAAGAAAGGCTGGATACACCAGATAGCCAGTTTCAGTAAAGAGCCCCAAGAAAGGGAGATGGTGGGAGGAAAGACAGACCTGATGACTGAGATGCCCTTGAAGATCTACTGTTATGGTAAGTTCTTACGTAACTGTCCTATCTTCTCCGGGAGTATCTCAGTCATCAGGTCACACCATAGGAACGAGTTCCAAGCAGTTACAGGTACAAACAGTCTGGGAGGAAGGCCAACCTTAAGCCTAAGACAGGAGGCCCTGCAGTACAGCCCTGCCAAATCCTGCATGGGCTCTAGAGGCAATGTCCAGACTGTAGTGCTTGATAAACATGTGGACAGTATTCCAGGGGGCAGCTGCACAGATGTCAGCAGCTGAGACCCCTCGAAAACAAGCCACAGAGGTAGCCATGCCTCTTGTGGAATGAGCTTTCACAGCTTCTGGCAGTTCTTTGCCATACTTGTTGTAGCAGAACACAATGCAAGTAGCCAACCATTTAGGTAAACATTGTTTAGAAAACATGAACGCCCTCTCTACCTGAGTCGAAAGAAACAAACAGCTGCTTTGACTTCCTACATTCCTTGGTCCAGAGCAGTTAATATTTCAAAGTTTTGTGCATGTCTAACATATGGAGCAGTGCTTTCCCTGTAATGGCATATTCTGGAAAATAAACAGGAAGGTGGATAGATTGGTTGAGTGTAAACTCAGACTTCAGCTTAGGGAGAAACTTAGGATTTGTGTGCAAAGACACCCTGTCTTTGTGAAAAATCAAATAAAGCTCCACACACCAGAGGGCCTGCAGCTCTGAAATTCTTTGAGCATGAGTAATAGCAACTAAAAATAATGTTTTCCAATAAAGAAAGCATAGCTCACAAGTTGCGGCTGGCTCAAAGGGAGGCAGGGTCAATTTCTCCGAAACAAAATTTAAATCCCCAGCTGGGATGGGAGAATGGATTTGGGTTTTCAGATGCAGGATTCCCCTTAAAAAGGTACCAGTGACATCCAACTGAGCTACAGAATGATCAGCAAAGTGCTCATGAAAAGTCAAAATGGCCGAAAGGTGCACCTTGAGGGAAGAATACTGGAGACCTGAGTCAGACAGAGAGATCAGGTAGTTGAGGATCTGGCTTACCGGACAGGTGAAAGGGTCGAGATTATGTCTGGCAGCCCAAATAGCAAACTGCTTCCACTTCACAGCATAAGTAGCTCGAGTGGAATGCTTCCGGGCAGCTACTAGGATGTCCGCTACTCCATTGGACATTCCAAATCTGGTGATGGCTATGTCCTCAGGAGCCAAGCATGCAGATAGAGGGACCCAAGATTGGGATGGACCAGGGTTCCCTGTGACTGGGTCAGCAGGTTTCTGTAGAGGGGAGAGGGACCGAAGGCTCCTCCACCAGCTGCTGCAGTAATTAAAACCATATTTGGTGAGGCCAGAATGGAGCTACCAGCATCATGCTGGCCCTCTCCATCTGCAGTTTGATTAGCACCCTCTGAATCAGAGGAAATGGAGGGAATGCATAAAGAAATCTCCTGCTCCAGGAGAGGGACAATGCTTCTCAACAGAAAACTCCAGGCTCTGGATTGAGCGAGCAAAAATTGGTCAGTTTTGAGTTGATTGGGGACGCACAGAGGTACAACTCTGGATGGCCCTATCTGTCAAACAGATCTTCTGCTACGGTTGAGATGAGCTTTCACTCATGCATGCTGGACCGAGTCCGGCTGAGACTGTCTGCTAGGGTGTTTAAAACCCCGGGCACATGGACTGCTGAGAGGTTCAGGCCGTGATCCAACACCCACTACCACACTCTTATGGCCTCCCTGCACAGGGAGTACTTGTGGGTCCCCCCCACTTGTTGATGTAGTAAACTACACTGGGGTTGTCTGACTACACTAGCAGCTGACCCAGAAGAAGATGATTCTGGAAGGCCTGCATGGCATACAGCACCACCTGCATCTCCAGGATATTGATATGCAGGGAGGCCTCAAGCTGGGACCAAGAGCCCTGGGTCTGATAGGGTCACAAGTGAACTCCCCAACCCAAACCAGAGGCATCTGTTGTGAGGATCTGTTTTGGAGGGAAGATTTGGAATGGGACTCCCTGCAACAGGTTCAAGGGATCCATCCACCACTGGAGGAGCTTGCAGACTGGAGAGGAGACCAGCAACAACTTGTCTTACTCGTCAATGCACTGGTCCCACTGCACTCGCAGGGTCCACTGGAGGATACGCATGTGAAGCCTGGCTAGAGGAACAGTGGGAATGGCAGCTGCCATCAGACCCAACAGTCTCAAGTACACCCTGGCTGGAACATAATGACTGGGCCACCTCCTGAGTCTAGTCTATGAGGAAATCCATCCTGTTCTGAGGCAAAAAGGCCTTCCCCTGCACCGAGTCTAGAACCACCCCAATGTATTGCAGCCTTTGGGATGGCATTAGGACCAACTTGGGCAGGTTGATAATAATGCCCAGGGAGAGGAATAGCTGGAGTGTTCTCTCCAGATTCCTCAGGAGCTGCTCCCTGGATGGGGCCTTTAGGGGCTAATCCACCAGATAAGGGAAAATGTACAGTTCCTCCCTTCTCAGAGTGGCAGCTACTGCTGCTAAGCACTTGGTAATGACCCGTGGTGCAGAGGACAAGCCAAAGGGCATAACTTTGAACTGGTAGTGCTCTCCCTGAAACAGAAAATGGAGAAACCACCTGTGAGGAAGAAAGACCAAGATATGCAGGTATGCATCCTGCATGTCCAGAGAACACAGCCAATCACCTGTCTTGAGAAGAGGCAGCAGGCAAGGAAAAGCTACTATCTGGAACTTTTTGTACTGGACATACAGACTGAGGTTCTTCAGGTCTAAAATGGGCCTCAGATCTCCGGTCTTTTTGGAGACCAGGAAATCCTGGAGTAGAACCCCTTGTTTCTCTGATGGCTGGGTACCAGCTCAATGGCTTGTTTGCACAAAGGAGACTGTACCTCCACCCTGAGAATGTATAGATGGCCCAGTAGGTAGCAGGAGAGTAACAGAGGGGTTTCTGGAGGTTGCTGTCTGAGCTCTAGTGTGTGACCCTGGTCTATGATTTTCAAAATCCATGCATCTGAAGTTATGGTTCTCTATTGGCTGACATGGAGAGAGAACCAACCTCCGACCACCACCTCTTGGCCAGGAGCTGGAAGGCGGGGTTCTGGCAAGGAGTGAAGTGGAAGCGGATTCAGCCGCTGACCCTGGTCCCTCACCTGGGGGATGCTTGGTCATGGTTCCTGCATTGGAAGGGGCAGGTAAGGCGGTTGAAGATCTGCATTTGCCTTAAGGCTGAGAGGCTGCACTGGGTCGATTAGTCACCTTGCGGAAAGGAGGGTGCTGTTTACTCTTTGGCTGCATGTGGTAAAGGGAGTGGACAGACTTGACAGCCCTACCGGATGCCTGCAAATAGTTAATGATGTCCTGGACAACAGGCCCAAAAGTTTGGTGCCATTGAAAGGACCACTGAGCACTTTCTGCTGAACATCAGCAGTAAAGCCAGAGACCCTCAGCCAGGATTGCCTGCATATGAAGATGCCCGTAACGGCAGCCCTGGCAATAATATCCAAAATATCATAGAGGGCCTTGAGGAGGTGTTTACTAACATCCTCGGCAGTCTGTAGGCACTTATGAGGCTCCTGCTTCTGGGAACCCTCTGGGAGGGTTTGGGCAGTGGCCTTGCCCTTCTTCCAGTTGTTGTTTTGGTGCTTGACCATGTGTGACAGGTAATTGGCAATCCTAAGCCAGAGGGTAGATGAGGCATAAACCCTCTTGCCCCAGAGGTCGATTCTACAAGACTCTTTGTCATGTGGGAGGGAGCTAAGGTGCTTAGGCACCTTAGACCTGTCATGATCAGCCTTTATGACCACTGAATCAGTTGCAGGCTGGGCAGCATAGCTGGGGAACCCCTGGGGGGCATGATAAAGCTTGTCCACCTTGTGGGGCATAGCTGGCACCATGTCAGGCCTGTGCCAGGCTGCAATAGCAACATTCCTCAAAGCAGGTAACATAGGAGGAATGATCTTAGGAGGAGATTCTGGGATCTTCAGAAAGTCCACCAGCTCTTTCCTGGTGACATTCTCTTCCTCAGTATGATACCCCATTGCTGAGTATAACTGCTTCATCACATTGAAAAATGTGGGATCCTCAGAAGGAGATATGGGGCTATGCTTAACAGAGTCTTCACTGACTAAGAAGGCCGTGGACCTGTCTGAGGTAAGGACATCCTCTTCCTCCTCTACCTCATCAGGAAGAATGAGGTCTGGGTGATAGTCCTCTGCTACGCCAACCTCTTCTAAAGCCAGGTCCGACGTTGGATGTGCCACTGCTGGTTGGCAGGGAAGCTCCTGCAGTCGACAAGGAGGCATCAAAGCCAATGTTGCTGTCAATGGCATCGGCAATGTGGGCCTAAATGCACCCAACTGGTAAACAATCACAGAGGTAAACCTAGTCAGAATTCCATTGATGTCAACGGTCGTCGAAGACTGTGTCGGCAGCGGGGGTGAGGGGTGACGGTGCAGGGAGAGATAACCTGCTTGAAGGGCCCTGCAAGCCTGAGGAGCCTGTAGCCTGAGAGGGAGAAGGGTCAGGACTCAACAGGAGGGCCGTCGACAACAAGCCCATCATTGACAAAGAAGGGGCCGAAGACCCAGAGATTGCCACCCGGCCAGCCTGAGAGTCAGGCAGATGCTGTCAGTATGGGTCTGGTAGGCACAGAGACCTGGACAGTGGTTTTGTATGTTGGTGCAGCCGCAGTTGACGAGGAACCCCCTGGATGAAGGTGACGAGGCCATCGGGGAGCGGGACAGCCACCGGGGGGAGCGTTCCTGATCTCAGTCTTTCTTATAACTTTTCCTCAAGGACTTGTCTTGGGCCTTAGAGGCCTGGGAGCTTGATGACCCTGCTGGCAATTAAGAGGCTGGGACCCCAGAGAACCCCTGCCTGGAACTGGCTACCTGCTGTTCCAAAAGGACATTTTTGAGAGCCTTTTTGTGTCACCTGAGGGTTGTTTGATTAAACTCTGGCAGAACTCACAGTCGGAGACATCGTGGTCAGGCCCAAGACAGCAGGCACAGATAGAGTGTTTGTCTGTGGAGGCAATCTTCTTTCCACAATGGCAGTGACAGAAGAGAGATGAAGAAGGATTAACTCTTGACATAAACAAAATAAAATAATCTGTTTTTTAAAAAGAGATTGCACAATCTAGAAAGTATGAAAAATCCATAGGCGAAAATGGGGCAAAACTACATCGAGCTTCTGTGGAGACCCATGCGAACAACTCAATGGTGGGAAAGAACTGAGGAGGGAGTGGGGCCACTCACGCCTTTATAGGGTTGATGACATTAGCAGACAATGTAGGTGTGGGCAGCCCCAGTTGAACTGCTGGAAATCTTCTGTGTGAATCCTGCTTCACTGATGGTGAAGTTTCTACGGTGTGACCTGATAACTGAGATACCCCTGAAGAAAATCTTGTAGTTTTAGTTCTTTTACTAAATAAAACTGTTAGAAGACATTAATGCACTTTCTCATAATGCAATAGTGAAAAAAAGCTATATAAAAAATGGGCTATAAAAAATGGGTTTGCATACCAGTGTCCCAGATGGGATACCAAATACTGGATAATAGTAGTCCATGTCAAAAAACACTTTTTAAAACAAATTTCTAGCCTAGGTTTCACTTCATTGTCAGACGTTTATATGGAGCTGTTACATAGTATTCTCCACCCATACCCGGCATTGTTTTATTTTTATAAAAAAACATTTTTGGTTAATAATCTGCTCATCTGCAGGTGCCTTTGACCTCTGGTTTGACTTTTCAGCCTATATTTCATTTTTGAGTCCTTTTAATAATCTTTAATACCATTTTGGAACAGGCTTGCTATTTTTGGAGTTGACCAACCACTTTTGGTTGAATTGACTAATTAAGTAGTATAACACCTTGTAAAAAGTATAAAATATGCCATCCCAGTGGTGCTGAGGGTTGAGGTGCTGGACACCACACCTCGTGCCATGCCTGTGACCCGGGTTCGGGAATGAACCTGGGTTGCCGGTAGTTGGTGGAGGCGAGAGAGGACTGAGCATCCAGAGGACTGCTCTCCTCTCTTGGGGGAGGGATGCTTGTCGTCCTGCTCATTGACTGCCCTCTGGTGGTAGCTGGAGGGCAGTATGGGCTGGGAGACGTGCACCGATGTCCTCATGTTGGTAGGGGAGGTGGGATGGGAGAAAAGAAGAAAAAGGGAGCAGGTGGGCTCCATGATGGCTCCGCATCCCTGTGCCACCTCCGACCTCTGGATTTGTGTCCTGGGGGGGAGAGAGGAAGGCCAGCGCTCTCCTCCCTGGCCTCACCACAGTGGGCAAGCCATGGGGGAACTACTGGGGGTTGGCTTAGCGAGGATGTGTGGGGCCGGAAGATGAGTCCCACTGAGGGAGGGCCATAGTCTCCTGCCAGGCTCTGGCACAGAAAAACCTATATGGACAAAAAAAAGTATAATATATTGTTTCATTTTATTTATACCACTTTTTTGCTTGTCATAGTCATGGATTAGGTGGAATACATTGCTTTGTTTCATTTCACTTTTTAGTGTTCATTACACATGGCACTTGTGAGATGTGGCACTAGCATTTTCCTATATTGGTGTTAGGGTTTCCCCTGCACACACAGTTGTGCATAAAAGGTGTTTAGACTTTCCCCTTTAGCCTGCCCCTTGCAGCCCTAATGTACTGTGTTTAAATTCAGAATGCAGCACACAAATATTCCATAGTTACGTTTGTTATTGAGTAATACTAGTGTAACTTGAGCAATTGTGATAGTCTGTTTTAAGGCTGGGGTCAGCCTGGGCTGTTAGGAGCCCCTGCAGACTGGGGCTTTCATTGTGAACATCTCGGCATTTGGCATTTGACGTGTGACGCCATAACATGAGTGGCATGCTGATGTTGCCATGTGGCATGCTACCATTATACTGATATCTTCAGTAGCAAGCTAGTGGTCAAACAGGAGTTCAGCATGTTTGTAGTTCATTTGCATCACCAGGTAAAGAAAAAGGTCCGGCTCCCTATACGACGCACAGGGGAAATGCCGGACCTCACCCAACAACTAACACACCGAAATCTGGCCAATGGAAAATCATGTACACAAATGCTCGCAGTCTGGGAAACAAGATCCTAGACCTGCAGGTAATAATGATAGAGGCTAAACTGGACATAGTAGCCATTAGGGAGACATGGTTCACCAGTAACCACACTTGGGAAACTTCAGTACCTGGCTATGTAGTGTTCAGAAGAGACCGAGGTACAAACGGGGGGGGGGTGGAATGGCCCTTTATGTCAATGAAAATATCAAAGCTACAGAAATTCAGAATACACATAAGGAGCCAGAAAAACTATGGGTCACCCTGGAAACAGGAAATGGGACAGCCATACAAATTGGGGTTGTGTACAGGCCTCCAGACAAGGGGGAGGACGTAGACACGTTACTGTTAGAAGATATGCAAAACACGACAGCTAAAAGTGAGGTTCTGATAATAGGAGACTTCAACATGCCAGATACAGATTGATCAATGCCAGCAGGGACATCTGCCAGAACTTGACACATGGTGGATTCCCTGCAGGGGGAGGGCCTCAAACAACTGGTACAACAACCCACAAGAGACAGCGCTATCCTAGATCTAGTACTGACTAACAGGGAAAGGATCACAGATCTCCAGGTAGAAGGTTACCTGGCTGCCAATGACCATCACATGGTATGGTTCAATTTGGCCACTAGAACAAAATCATCCCATTCCAAGGCAAAAATATGGGACTTCAGAGGAGCTGACTTTGATAAGATGGCCAACAGAGTTAAGCTAGCCCTGGCAAAAAGAAATACAGGTGAGGGGGTACAGACAAAGTGGGCAAGCATTAAAGATGCAATACTTGAAGCTTCAACATCCCATTGTGTTAGTGAGAAAAGGAAGTGCAAAAGAAGAAGGAAACCATTTTGGTTCTCAAACACAGTAGCAGAAAAGGTCAGAGCCAAAAGGCTGGCTTTCAGGAAATATAAGGGAACGCAGCAGGATGACGATAGGGAGGTGTACCAAACTTCCCTAAGGGAAGCAGGGAAGGCAGTAAGGCAGGCAAAGGCCCAAACCAAGGAAACATTAGCATGAACAGTAAAAGAAGGTGACAAGACTTTCTATAGATACATTAGTGAAAGGAGAAAGTCCAGAGGGGGTATTGCTAAGATTAAAGGGGATAAGGGGGCTCGTGAGGAGGAGGACCATGTAAAAGCATCTATCCTAAATAGATACTTCTGCTCAGTATTTACTGAAGAGAAGGTAGGGCAGGGCCCACAGCTCAGCACCATGGACACAGGGGGAGGGATGTGTTCACTAGTCCCTTCACAAAAGAAAGGGTCCTACAAGAGCTCGATAAACTCAGGGTGGACAAGGCAATGGGACCTGATGGCATACATCCCAGAGTACTAAAGGAACTAAGGGTGGAACTAGCAGAGCCATTATCAGAACTGTTTAGTGAGTCTCTGAGCACAGAAGAGGTCCCAGAAGACTGGAGAAGGGCTCACGTGATCCCGCTCCACAAGAGTGGTAGCAGGGAGGAGGCAGGGAACTATAGACCAGTCAGTCTTACCTCAGTAGTGGGCAAGATTATGGAGACACTCCTTAAGTAAAGGATAGTGCAACACCTGGAATCCATAGGAGCACAGGATCCAAGACAGCATGGGTTTACAAAAGGAAGATCCTGTCAAACTAATCTCATAGATTTCTTTGACTGTGTAACCAGAGTGGTGGACCAAGGGTGGGCAGTTGATGTTGCCTACCTTGACTTCTGCAAAGCTTTCAATACTGTTCCACATAGAAGATTGATTAATAAGCTGGGTAGGCTCAGGGTGGGTCAGGCATCAGTCAACTGGGTGGCAGACTGGTTGACGGGCAGAAAACAGAGAGCGATGGTAAATGGTATACAGTCAGAAGAGATGCAAGTCATAAGTGGGGTACCTCAGGGATCATTCCTGGGGCCAGTCCTCTTCAATATGTTTATCAGTAACATTGCAGATGGACTGGAGGGTAAGGTTTGCCTGTTTGCAGATGACACCAAGATCTGCAACATAGTAGGTGATCCAGATGGGGTGGGCAGAATGAGAAGAGATCTAGATAAACTAGCAAAATGGTTGGAAGAGTGGCAACTGGGGTTTAACGCAAAGAAGTGCAAGATGATGCACATAGGGAAGAGAAACCCTGAAGCCACCTATAGGCTGGGAAGGGAGTTGCTGGCAGTCACAAAGGAAGAAAGAGACTTGGGCGTCATCATCAACGATGACCTGAAATCATCCAAGTAGACCACTAAAGCAGTAGGTAAGGCTAGAGGGATGTTGGGGTGTATTAGTAGGGGTATTACAAGTCGGAAGAGGGAGATAATAATCCCTCTTTACAAGACACTGGTTAGGCCCCATCTGGAGTTCACAAGGATATTAACCAAATTGAGGCAGTCCAGAGAAGGGCAACCAAAATGGTGCAGGGACTGCATCAGAAAACATATGAGGATAGATTAACTGAGCTCAATATGTATACCCTACAGCAAATGAGGGAGAGAGGTGATATAATTGAAACATTCAAACATCTTAAGGGCAATAACAAGGTGAAAGAGTCTAACATGTTTCAATATAAGAAAAATAACAGGACAAGAGGACACAGCATGAGATTAGAGGGAGGCCGATTAAGGGGTAATGTGAGGAAGTTCTTTTTCACAGAAAGGGTGGTGGATGCATGGAACGGCCTAGCTCAGGAAGTGGTGGATCTGAATATAGTACAGGGTTTCAAACAGGCATGGGATAGGAATAAGGGAGCAATACAGATGAGTATGTATAGATAGGCCATTGACAGAGCAAAGGCCAATGGCACATTCATAAGATAGAAAAAGAAATGAGCAGACTGGATGGGCCTTGAGGTCCTTATCTGCCATCAACTTCTACGTTTCTATGTTTCAAGCTGTGTAAAGGAAAGACAATTAGATGCCAGCCAGCACCTTTGCTGGCATGGCATCTGCACTATACATTTGGAATAGATCTCTTTGGAGACAAAGTACAATTGAACCTCCTGTGATATTAAATGAATATTCCTCATGTTATAACAAAATAGATTGAATTATTCTTTTTTTGAGCCAGAGTACAAAATTATACATTTTGCAAACTAAACCTTTGTTATGTTTCATAAAATAGGACCACACTGCTTGATAAGGCCCAAATTCCAGTAGGTGATACATTGGAATGTTGAAAGTAACCAGTTATGGGTTAAACAAAATTCTGATTAAAAGACAAGCTAACTTTTACAAGCCCTTCTGAAGTCTGTTTCCCTTGATGTTTGAACAAGAAATTAGACCAAGCAGACAGAATGATTACATGTTAGAATGGGTGGCATATGTGAAAATGCAAGAGGGTGTACATGATAAAAATGTTCTTGGTACCTATTTTTTTGTACATTAGTTATGTTTTCCCTCACCAGGTAAGGGCTGAGGTAAGACTGCATGGGATTCTTTTTATGTTGCTATGGGGAATTCTGCAGAATCCAGCCAAATGTGCTCACACATATCGGTATTTCAGGGATGGTGGATTAGGAATGATTAATTCTATTGTGTTCGTTTTTAGTATTTTTGTCTTCTGTAATTTTATGTAAGTGGGTTCTGTTGTTACCAGATGATTATGGGTTCCTTTTTCACTGTCCACATGCAGCAATCTCCTTTATGGTCAGCTGGGCATCTGAAGGTAATAAGAACAGGCCCAGTGTCCATTGCTACCTATAGTATATCTCTGAAGGGTTCTGGAGGTTTGTATGATGGACAGTTTCTTTACAAATTATTACAGGTACCCGAAAATAATTTTATACCTGCATCCTGAAGACAGCATTTTTTTATGGACCTGGTCTATGAACCCACATTTCCGGCTATGGTTCAAACTACTACAGAACAGGTATTGGACAAAAGAATGCCTGCCAAGATGTGGGACACTGTTTGATTATGTATATAGACTAAGTGCTAAAGGGAATTTTTAGCAAAAAAGTCTAGCAGAAAAGTTGTGTCCATGTCTGGGGTGTACGGGTCAGGAGGAAACAATATTTCACCTCTTTTTTTCCTTCTCCTTTATATCTGGATTTTGGGACCAGCTGGGGGAAGTTGGGATAGAATCACTTTCTTTTTATTAGTAGTTTATTTCCATAATGCCGACCTGGCCCCATTCATGATCGGTCCCCCCCAGCCCCATCACCCAGCTTCCTTGGGGATTACCTTGCTGTTGCACATTGTCCTCAGCCAGAGCATGTTAGGAAAGTCCAGTTGCTGATGTAGGGCCTATGAGGGACTGGCCCACCATCCTGCCAAGATCAGGGATTTGCCATCTTGCCCTTCTCCCTGGGTCTACAGCAAGTGCGATGACACATTGTCTGCACTCTGCCTCTATGGAGTCATCCCATGGCATTATGTGGCATCCCATGGTGTCCAATGGGTGTGGCCTTTTCCCTGACATTCTGCTAAGCTGCCACTCAGTACCACTAGGTGACATCCGCTGAGCGAGATGCCCTGTCCCCCAACTACAAGGGAGCAGAGCTGTCCTCAGGCTGCTCAATCTGTCCTCCCTGGCCAGACCCTTAGAGACCCACATCCGTTTCTGAACCCATGTCACCAGCATGGCAAGAGATGAAGCATTCAGTGCCTCAGCCCATCACACCACCGGGCCAGAACAAGAATAAGACTTATAAAAACTTGATTTTAGTACATGTCCTGCAGGCAGGAATTAAGTGGCATGAAAATACACTTTTTCTGATTTTGGTCTATTTAAAATGGTCAGTCTAGAAGGTCCGGTGTCAGTATGCTCTACAACAAAAAGGTGCCCCTACAAATATTGTGTAAAATCTTTTGCTGGATTAGAGTTGCTGCGTGGTACAGAATCAAAAGTTTTGCCTGAAAAGCAGTTCAGGACTCTATGGTCTGGAATTTCATGGTTTTAATAATTCTTTCTTTCTTTTGGGGGGGGGGGGGCAAGCCTTGATATTAAATTAGTAGAGTTTTCTTGAGCTGAGAAGGTAAGGATTTAAAGCGTGGCATTCAGGAAGTACAAGGAAACACAGAGGGAAGAAGACAGGGAACTGTATCTGGAAAAGCCAAGCAAGGCAGGGAAAGCAGTCAGGAGCGCAAAGGTGCAAACTGAAGAAAAAATAGCCCGGGCAATAACAAAAGGGGACAAGAACTTTTTCAGGTACATTATGAAAGAAACAAGACTAAGGGTGGGATTGTGACACTAAAAAGGGAAGGAGGGAAGTGTGAAGAGGGGGACCAAGAAAAAGCTGAAATCCTGAACAAGTATTTTTGTTCAGTATTCACAAAAGAAGGGGAAGGAACCAAAGTTAGGCGATGGAAGCACTGGGAGGAAGGTGGATATCGATCCATTTAAGAAAGAGAGAGTCTTAAAGGAACTAGATAATCTGAAAGTGGACAAGGCAGTGGGGCCAGACAGGATACATCCCAGAGTGCTAAGAGAACTCAGTGAGGTTTTAGCAGTGCCACTGACAGCCCTGTTCATCAGTTCACTAGAAACAGGTGTGGTACAAAAGGACTGGAGGAAGGTGAATGTAGTGCCTCTCCACAAAAGTGGGAGCAGGGAGGAGGCTGGCAATTACAGGCCAGTCAGCCTGACCTCGGTGGTGGAGAAACTAATGGAATCACTACTAAAAGAAAGGTTTGTGATATATCTCGAATCCAATGGAGCACAGGATCTGAGGCAGCCTGGATCCACAGCAGGAAGATCTTGTTAAACAAATCTGATGGATTTCTTTGACTGGGTGACTAGAGAGGTGGATCAGGGAGGGGTGGTGGATGTGGCTTACCTGGATTTTGGCAAGGCCTTTGACACTGTCCCACATAGGAGGCTAGTAAACAAGCTGGGCAGCCTGGCAGTGGGTCCCGGGGTGGTAAACTGGGTGAAAAATTGGCTGAACAATAGGACACAGGGGGCTGTGGTGAATGGAGTTCAATCTGAAGCGGGGGGGGGGGACTAGTGGGGTCCCACAGGGATCAGTGCTTGGACCAGTCCTCTTTAATGTCTTCATAAGTGATATTGCAGTGGGGCTGGAAGGGAAGGTGTGTCTCTTTGCAGATGACATGTAGATCTGCAACAAGGTTGACACTCTAGGAGGGGTAGAGAAAATGAAAAGGGACCTAAGCAAGCTTGAGGAGTGGTTAAGGGTGTGGCAGCTAATATTCAATGCAAAGAATTGCATGATCGTACACTTGGGGCACAAAAATGCGGGGAAGGAGTACATGATGGGGGAGAGGTACTGATGGCCACCAAATAGGAATGGGACCTGGGAGTAATCATATCTGATGATCTAAAGGTTACCAAACAATGTGAGAAGGCTGTGAGGAGAGCCAATGGAATGCTGGGGTGCACAGGGAGAAGTATCTCCAGCAGAAAGGAGGTGGTGATGCCACTGTATAGAACATTGGTGAAACCTCATCTAGAGTACCGTGCCAGCTTCTGGAGGCTGCATCTTTGAAAGGACATAGACAGAGTAGAAGCGGTTCAGAGAAGGGCACCAAAAATGGTGCAGGGGCTGCACAAAAAGTCTTATAAGGGGAAACTGGAGGATCTCAATATGTATTCCCTGGAGGAGGGGGGATATGGTAGAGACTTTGAAATACCTCAAGGATGTAAATATGGTGCAAGAGGGTAGCATCTGTAAAAAAAAAAGATGTTCAAGAACAAGGGGCCATGATATGAAAATAGAGGGGTGTAGATTTAGGGGTAACATGAGAAAGTATTTTTTCATGGAAAGGGTGGTGGATCCATGGCACAGCCTCCCGGCAGAGGTTGTAGGGCCAAAAACAGTAGGGGGATTCAAAAACACATGGGACAGACATAAAGGAACTGTAGCGATAGAAAAGAGAGGGTAAGGCCACAGATCATTTAGGATATGTGGTATATGAAATAGATAGGGAAAATGGGCAGACTAGGTGGGCCAAGCAGTCCTTATCTGCCATCAAATTCTATCGTTCTATGTTTCTTTCTTTTGATTCTTGACTTTGTATAAATATTCAGGGGCATTTTGTTCTGCTGAATCTGTTAAGAACTCTTATAATTTTCTTTCCTTGTATTAATTTGCACAATATTCGGTTTGATCTGTTTAAATAAAGAAGTCCCCTCCCTACTCTTCTTTGATAAGTGCTATGGGATCTTTAACTTCCACCTCAACAGTGACCAGAGGTGGGCAGAAGGGACCTTGGTTTAATGTCTCATCATAAGGATGGCACCTCAACAGTACAGCACCCCCCCCATACTGCACTACAGTGTCAGTTATGAGTATTATCCCAACTATGGTAACCCATGATATGGGCGAATCAAATTGAGCGACTCAGTTCGAGTGCCTGTGTTAATAGCAAGTGGGAGAGTACAGCGAGGAGGAATGACAGTGAGCTGAAAGACAGCTTTGGATTATATAGCAAGGGAGAGCTAGAGGGAGAAGGATGTAAGGGTTTGTTTGGGAGGGCTGAATCCAGCTGGCCATCTGGCATGGTGGTTAAGACCGTGGTCTATGACGGCAGTGGCTCTGGGTTTGGAACTGGTATGGAGTTGTTGTTTTTTTTGTCGATGTGTCGTTGTAATTATTTATTTTCATTTTTATTGATCCCCGACTATGTTTACCACCCACCCGCAGGTTGCCCCCCCCAACATTCTCCTCCTGCAGACTGCTACTCCACAAAGTAGCCACCCTCCTGTGTTTGCCTCTTTCCCCCAGTGTCCACCCCCTGGAGTTATTTATAGATGGGGGTGGGGGCTTGCCCCCCCCACATAAATAGTGAACTTTTACTACTCCTCTTCTAGTTTTAGTGTTTTTCCCTCGCAGTTTTGTACGGTCGCTGTAGCGCCGACAGCCGCTTTTGAGTTTGGCGATTTGCACTGGCTCTTTAGCTAGTCACGATTAAATCTTTGCATTTATTACATGGTACACCAATTGCTGGGTGTGAGGCTAGAACCTATGACCTTCCATTCTTCTGGCCATAAAGGTGAGCGTGTTGTCTTCTGAGCCACTGACACTGCATACTGTAGTGCAATACTGTGGTGGGGCTGCTATTAAAATGAGATCCCTTCTGGTTATCTCTGGTGGTTGTCAAGGGACAGTGGAAGCCATTGATAAGATACACTATATAGTATATCTGGGTCTATTAAGAAATATCATAGAAATCCAATGCAACAATGCATAGGGATTTCCTGTGATATACAGTATTTGAATATTCTGCATCATGCCACCGGCTATCACTGTAGAAACTAAAACAGTGTGTTGCACATTTTGATATGAATAGGGGATATGCCTGGTGTCTCAGCCAACATTTTCTCTTTTGCTAACACAGGTTCTTTAATTGTCTGTGACTGAAGCTGGATGTTGACTGTTAAGTGTTTGCTGTGTTTATTTCTGTATAAAGTCCCTACCGTACTAGTATGTAACTTTGTTGTTAAAAGTGCTTGGATAATGTTTGTATGAGAGATGCAGTATAAAACCATACACTTTTGTTCTCTCCTCCTACTCTGCTCCTACTTCTGCTTCTACTTCTACTCCACCTCCTCATCCTCATCCCACTCCCATTTCCACTTCAGTCTACTCTATACTAGTCTACTCCACTGCATACCTCCTTTCCTATCCTTTCCTCTATTGCTGCAATCAGTAATGCTGGAACTTTCAGCAGTAGTGCAACTTTAAACAAAACCAGAGACCCACTAGTATTTAAATAACTTACCCGCTATATTTGTTCATTTAAAGGGCCCCGATCCCTGTCCATCATGTTTCTACTGTATGTTCTTCATCTTACTCCTTTATTACACCAGCTGCAGTACTTTGAGGCCATATTAGGGAGGTGCTCAGATGTAAGGACATCCAAATAGCACTTTCCTGATCTGAGTAGATTGTGTGAAAGATGATTTTAACAAACTGCATGGACAGCAGGACAAGGGACGGATAAACAGGGCATGGAAATGCTTAAGATAAAAAAAAAAAAAAAAACTTAATTCTAAGGGACTAGAGCCACCATGCTGTGCTGCTGGCTGTGATGGCAGCTACAGCAGTGGGCCTCTTATTTCTATACTTTCCTTGCTGGCTATCATTCCAGATCTCCTTGGGTCCAACAGTTCTTTCCGTTTTGACCCTGGTGGCAGCTTTCCATGGGGTATCTAATGCATACTGCTGTGTTTTTGTGCCAGCCATGTCCCAGCTCTTCATGAGTCTACTAATGCTGTTGGCTGGCTCACTTGCCAGCCATGGTCCCAGCTCTCCCATGGCCAGAGAGTATGGGCAACCATTTTCCTTTCCTATCACAATGCTGGCTTTCTGTGCTTCCATTAGCTTGGGGAAGGGGGGGGTGCTGGGCACTAAGTGTCTGCGCTGGAGGATGAACTGCAGCGGGTGTGGGTGGCAGAGAAAAAAGGAGTGAAACCAGCATGGTTGGGAACCTAGGGGTAAAAACCCAGAACCAATTTGAGCCACTCAGGGCTTGCCCTGCATTTGTATTATATGTTGAAATTATGCTAAAGGACTAAACCCTATGGCCAGAATTTACAAATACCCAGTAGGGTTAAGAGCTTTGGGTTTGGGACTATTAATGAACCACTGTTACAAAGCATTGCTGTATTTGTTTATGTGTGCCACCACCAGTGAACCACATGCAACGTTATCTGGCCTACACTGTTTCCATGGTTGGGTGTCCAGTAAAGCACTGGGAGCTCCCTATGTAGAACTAAAGGGTTATACACTGGTACCAGTGGGGAGAGAGTAGCACCCCCAGTGCAGGTGGGCAAAGAAACAAACAGCACTGTGAGTGTGTGGTTTGGGGATGGGATGCCATCTTTTGGCTCAGCCTGAGAAGGAACTCAAACCACAGCCCTGGGAACAGTGGTGTTATTTAGTTTCCTCTATAAGGCCAAGGAACAGCAGCCCTAGTATTATGCAGCTGGACTTAGAAAGGAACAGAAGAACCAGCCATGAACATATAAGACTACTTCATGCTGTTAATTCCCCTTTTTATCCCATTTAGGGTTTGTAGTAGTTTCCTAAATAAAGTTCCTTGTTTTGTTTTCATCATTGTCTGAACACTTATTATTTTAAAGTATAAGTTGCATGCTTTGCCTGGACTGTTATAGCACTGAACTGGTTTACAGGTAGGTGCTTTCCATAGGGAGGTACTAAATTTCAGGGGGTGGTACTATAGTTACACCAAGCCCACTTAAACCTTTCTGGGGTGGAGAAAATGTGTTATTTATTTCTATCCTTGAATTCAACCCTTCCAACCACCAAAAGTGTAATGGACTCGGGCTCCTTTACCTGTTGAGCCCACAAAGCAGGGGTAGTAATCAAAACATCAATGGTGACCGGATTACAGCACTGACTAGAGGTCCCAGAATTACTATGGTTGTATTTTGTGCAATTAATGCAGAACTGAGTTAACCAGTTAGACAATTTTTATCTGCACTTTTATGAACTGAAACCAAATCACTGCTATTAAAAACATGAGAACTCATGGAAATTCATATAAAAACACGTTCAGCTTTTTACAATTACTCCAGCAATCTTGTAAGGAGTATGAGAACATGAGTATTTCTTTAAGTGGTGCTGCATTAATCAAGTTTATCCTTGTGCATAAACAAGTGTTATATCCACCAACCCTCCAGCCCTGGCAGAACACTCCTCCCCCTAGCACCCAACTCTGTGTAGAAGAAGGCGACTAGCACATCCCGCCCCCCCATTCACAGCCAGCCACCTTCTCCTGAATGAATGAATGTGCTTTCACACTTGCTCACTCTGTAGTAGCAGAACCAGCTAATCTTTTGCATTTTGGCAATGGCAAGTACTTGTCCCCCCTGAAAAAGGTGGGGATTAAAGAATGGATGGGGAGCAAAGTAATCACCAGTTGTGCTTTGTTGAACATCCTACTGGGTATAAAACTGGGTGTTGAGGACAGAAGATGGCAACAACCCATCAAGACCATTCCCGAGAATGAAATTATCTAATAATTTTGGGAGGTGTTTAGGTTACTGAAATACACAGCATGTGTGGACAGTGCACTGCACATGCCAATTAAGGTTTTCAGTTACAACTTGAATATTTTCTAGAAGTGGAAGGACCTGCATTTAACCATTTCACTCACGCATGCAGCAAAGATGGACACTGGCTTTGGATTAGCAGATGAGGCAGGCCTTAATGTGCTGTCCAAGCTTCTCCCACCACAAATGCTAATGAAAAATCTACCAAAAAACTCTAAATCTGCTATTCCAAAGCTCAGCCCCTTTACCACTACATTGCAGAAGGTTCACTGACTAAGCCTTGAATTTGCATATATCATATTTATTTTAATAACATTAATATTCATCAATATTTGATTCATTGTTAGAATTGAACTCTTAGCATCCTATTCCTTGAATATTATGATCAAAAAGGAGGGGTGGAAGAACAATGGAGAAAAATCAAAACTGCCATCATAGAGGCAACAAGCCTTTGTGTGAAACAAATAAAGAAAACAAAACGGAGTAAAAAAACACTATGGTTCTCAAAAGAGGTGGCAGGGAAGGTTAAGGAGAAAAAGGCTGCATTCAAAAAGTATAAGGAATCACAGAAGGAGCACGACAGGGAACTGTATCAATTAAAGCAGAAAGAAGTGGAGAAGGCAGTCAGACTAGCAAAGGCCCAAACCGAGGAAAAAATAGCCAACTCAGTTAAGAAGGGGGATAAAACATTTTATAGGTACATTAGGGAGCATAGAAAGGTTAAGGGAGGGATAGTGAAGATTAATAAAGGAGAGGGGAGGTGGGCAGAGGGAGACAGTGAAAAGGCAGAGATACTGAATGAATACTTTTGCTCAGTATTCACAAAAGAAGATGAGGAGGAGTCACCTAAACCAAACAATAGAAGCACTCTGGGTAGGGGGGTTGACACCAGTCCATTCACAGAAGAAAGAGTCCTGAAAGAACTCCTAAAACTCAAGGTGGACAAAGCAATGGGGCCTGATGGGATTCACCCCAGAATCCTAAAAGAACTAAGGGAGGACCTAGTGATAACACTGACCACCCTTTTTAACAAATCATGGCAGGATGGGACGGTACCTGAGGACTGGAGGAGGGCAGATGTGATGCCCCTTCACAAAAGTGGGAGCAAGGCAGAAGCCGGAAACTACAGACCTGTAAGTTTGACCTCAGTGGTAGGGAAAATGATGGAATCACTTCTGAAAGAAAGAATTGTTGTGTACCTAGATGCCAGCGGGGCACAGGACCCAAAGCAGCATGGATTTACAGCAGGAAGGTCATGTCAGATGAATCTAATTGATTTCTTTGACTGGGTGACCAAAGTAATAGACCAGGGAGGGGCTGTGGATATGGCCTACCTAGACTTTAGCAAGGCATTTGACACAGTCCCGCACAAAAGATTAATAATCAAGTTAGCCAGCCTGGGAGTGGGTCCCAGGGTGGTAGCCTGGGTAGCAAACTGGCTGCACAACAGGACACAGAAGGTAATAGTGAATGGAACACATTCCGAAGAAAGGGGGGTTATTAGTGGAGTACCTCAGGGCTCAGTACTGGGTCCAGTCCTCTTTAACATCTTTATAGGTAACATTACAGAGGGTCTAGAGGGAACGGTATGACAGGTTTGCAGATGACACAAAGATCTGTAACAGAGTTGATACACAAGGGGGGGGGTAGAAAAGATGAGAAGGGACTTGGCAAGATTGGAGGAATGGTCAGACATATGGCAACTTAGATTCAATGCAAAGAAGTGCAACGTAACGCACCTGGGAAACAAAAACCCAGGAGAAGAGTACACAATAGCAGGAGAGGTACTAACAACATCAAAAATGGAAAGGGACCTGGGGGTAGTCATATCAGATGACCTAAAGGTGGGTAAACGATGTGAAAAGTTGGTAAGAGAGAGCCAGGGGGATACTGGGATGCATAGGAAAGGGCATCACAAGTAGAAAAATGGAAGTGGCTATCCCTCTGTACAGACAGTTGGTGAGACCCCATCTGGAGTACTGTGCAGTTTTGGAGACCTCATCTGCAAGGACATAAACAGGATGGAAGCAGTCCAGAGGGGGGCAACTAAAATGGTGCAGGGTCTGCAGCAGAAACCATATGAAGAGAGACTGAGAGAGCTTAATATGTATACTCTTGATGAAAGGAGGGACAGGGGGACATGATAGAAACATTCAAGTACCTCAAGGGAATCAACAAAGTCCAGGAGGGTAGCATCTTTCAGAAAAAGAGATGTGTAAGAACAAGGGGGCACAATTTAAAGATAGAGGGGGGACGGCTCAGGGGTAATGTGAGGAATTTTTTTCACGGAGAGAGTGGTGGATACATGGAACAGCCTTCCTGAGGAGGTCGTTGGGTCTAAAACAGTGGGGGAATTCAAACATGCATGGGACAGACACAAGGCAATTATAGTGGGGGGTTGCAGGAAGTAGGCTGTTGGTTAACTAGAATCTGCAGCTTATCCAGTAGATAGGGAAATGGACAGACTGGGTGAACCAAGTGGTCCTAATCTGCTGTGAAAGTCTATGTTTTTATGTTTCTATGTTTCCAAAGCTCACCTCCTTCCTCACGACATCACAGAAGGTTCACAGTTTTAGCTTTGAACTTGCATTACAATTGGTGGCATATTACAGATATGCATTGAATCTGGCAAAACAGTTTTTCTAAGGGCTTTAGAGTTTAACCAAAGCTTATTCCCTAGTGCATATCATGCATGTCACCTGGCACCCCTCCCTAGGGCTCTGCCAAATGTCTCTGGGCAGCAGGTAGTCTATCTGGATTGTGCGGCTTGTCCCCTTCGGGCCATTCTTTGTAATGCAAAGTAACTGAGGAATAAAACTGCGGTGATGGAATCTTTCATCACTGATTCCTCAGCTGACCTTGTTTGCATTACCAAGACTTGGGTGGGTGACGACGCTGGCCCTGTGCTCGTGGCATCTGTTCCCTCTGGTTATTCAGTATTGCATTGCCCGAGGAGGGACTGTAGAGGGAGTGGGGTGCCCATCTGTTTTAGATCTGCCCTGGGCCTCACTGCATTCTCAGTGAGAACACCAGTGCACTTCAAATGTGTGGTTGCCAAGTGCACTTTGGAAGTCAATGGCAGGATAGTCCTCATGTACTGGGCTCCGGGGGTTTGGGGGGTGGGAGCTTTTTCCAGCAGGAGCTAGCAGACTTCATTGCTGAGCAGGTGTTGGAGGCTCCCAGGATTTTGATCCTGGGGGACTTTAGCACCTGGGTAGACAATGAATCCTGTCATTTTGGGCAAGAGCTCCTCTAGCTGATGAATCTGCTGGGATTGTCTCAGGTGGTTACCTCCAAGATGCATATACATGGCCACATTCTGGACCTGGTCTTCTCACTCAGACTTGACATTACAGTGGTCAAGGTTGATCCGGTGTGTTGGTTGGATCATCATGCTGTTGAGTTCCTGTGCAGGACTCCCTATCAAAGAACCCTGACTATGGAGACTATCCAGTGTCATCTGAAAAATAAATTGGAGCCTCACCAGCTCCAGGAGTCACTGGATATCTCAAGCTTGCTGCCAGCCTGTGCTCTGGGTTCAGAGGCTGGTGTTGAGGCCTATAACACAACCTTGACTGATGCCCTGGACCTGACTGCACCTTTCCACATTCACACTTTGACCTCCCGATGTCTAGCACTGTGATATTGTGCCGAGTGTGTCGGCTGAAGATTAAGGGGCGTAGGTTGGAGCATGCCTGGAGGAGGTCACACTCTGAGTGGGACAAGGCAGCACTGAAGCTCCATTATTTGAAGTATCAGTGGACAATCGATCTAAAAAAATGGAGTTTTTGTCTCAGTCAATTGCTGCAGCAGGGAACTGTCCAGCTGCACTGTTCCGCACTGTAGGCAATTGGCTGAACCCATCCTGTCTGCAGTCCAGGACAGCTTTTTCCACAGAAAAGTGTGAACAGTTTGGGTGTTTCTTTGCTGACAAGATGTCCCCTACCAGGGTGAGTACTGCCTCCTCTGGTCCAACTTTTTCTGGAGGGCATTGGTCTGTTGGTGGAGATTCTCTGCCGAGCTAGAGTTAATTCGACCCATTTTGGCAGCTGAGGTCTTTAGTGTGCTCACCAGCTTGTGTCCCACCAGCTGTGCTCTGGATGCAGGCACAATGTGGCTTGTCATCAGCTGCTTGGATTCCCTGGATCCAGTGTTTGTTGAGATCATAAATGAGTCTTTAAGTGAGGGTTCTTTTCCTACAGCCTTGAAAGAGGCTGTGGTGAGAAGCCTCCTTAAGAAACCATCTTTAGACCCTGATGTTCTCTCAAACTACAGGCCTATCTCTAATCTTCCCTTTTTGGGGAAGGTTATTGAGAAGGTGGTGGTTGACTAGCTGGTTGAGTGATTGGAGAGTTTTTCCATCTTTGAACCTCTCCAGTTTCGTTTTCGGCCTAGGCACAGCATTGAGACAGCTCTGGTCAGGGTGGCACATGATCTCTTCATGGTGATGGACCGAAAGCTATGTATCATCTTGGTGCTGTTGGACCTATCTTCAGCCTTTGATAGGATAGATCATGGGGTGTTACTGGATCATCTGCAGAATTATGTGGGCACCACCAATGCAGTTTTGTGCTGGTTTAGCTCATATTTAACCAGGAGATTGCACCGTGTTGTCCTTGGGGATTTTTCCTCTGGACTTTTTGCGCTGCTTTGTGGTGTTCTGCAGGGTTCTATTTTGGCCCCTCTGTTGTTTTTCATGTACATGCCGCTGCTGGGAGAGATCATTAGGTGGTACAATCTGGGGTTTTTACTGCTCTTCGGATGACACACAGTTGTACCTGTCCTGTGCCCCAGGTGACCTCTCCGCCTTGGTTACACTGAGCCAGTGTTTGGCTGAGATAAACAACTGGATGTCTGCAAACTGGCTATGTCTTAACCCCAGCAAGAAAGAGGTTATAGTGATCGAGCCTGGCTGTGGAGGTGTTTCCACTGATGGGAGATTGCTCTCCCCAACTGTTGGTGGGCAGCCCCTGTTGGTGGTGAGTGTAGTAAGAGATCTTGGTGTTTCTCTAGATGAACAACTGACACTTGAACAACAGGTGCTGTCAGTTATTCAATCTGTTTTTTTCTGTCTCTGGAATATCGCCAGGATCTAGCCATTCTTGACACCTGATGACTTGGTTATGGTCATCCATGCTTTTGTCACCAATAGACTTGATTACTGCAATGCTTTACACCTAGGGTTATCTGGAGGATTAATGCATCAACTGCAGCTAGTGCAGAATGCTGTGGACATGATGTTGATAGGTGCCTCTTTGCGGGATCATGTCACTCCTGTTCTGTGCGCTCTGCACTGGCTGCCTGTGAGCTCACGCATCACCTTCAAGATTGTTTTGTTGACATACAAAGCTCTATGTGGTTTGGGACCTGACTGCCCCAAAGAGCTCCTTGTTCTGAATCGACCTCTCCACCCCTTACACGCCGATGAGGCTGAATCGCTTATGGTGCCTCCCTCTCGTCTCAAGAGATCTGGTGACAGAGCCTTTGGTGCTGCTACACCATTGCTGTGGAATTAACTGCCTCCTTATATACATGCAGTCAGCTCAGTGGAGGCCTTTAAAGCCTCCTTAAAAACTTTTCTCTTTGAAAAGGCCTTCATTTTTATTTAATTCCTGATTTTAATTCTTGGGGGTATTGTTTTTACTGTAAAGTGCTCTGAGCCCTTGGATAGGGCGCTATGTAAATAAGATTTGCCTAGCATTGCCTTGCCTCTACCACCTGTCAAAGGCTTGTGAAAAATACTAGCACACTTCATTTACTACTGTACATGATTTGCTTTTTCAACAACAAGAAACAAAAGTAGAGCTACATATTTTCCACTTTTTGACTATCATTCTTAGAGAGTAGAACACTTGTTTGTATAGTTTTTGTTTACTGGGTAGGTGTACTAGTCAATAAAATCCATATTTTCAGGCAGAACTTGGGATATTGTAATGAAACTTTTACAGATTGACTGGTCATAGCTTGATTCTGTTCCTGATACCAAGTGTGCTTTGGATTTTTTTTGTAAGGAACTTATGCCCATTCAAAACAATTTTTTTCTCCTTGCGGAAGATACTAGATAAAGGGAGACCCAACAGATGGTTCTCATCTGAAATTAGGGATTGGATTAAGGCAAGGAATTTGGCTTGAAATAATTGTATATCATCTCCATTTGTTTTTCTGATGGATATACAACCCCCAGAGGGCGCTATCCTTAGGGTCACTACCCCTGCCTGCCTCCCCTGAGACAAGGTGAGGGGCCCAGATCCGTTGACGAGTGCCTCCACCCAGAGGTTGGGGCTGGTAGTGTCGAGATTGCCTCGGTCACAGCCCTCTGGGTTACTGCGATCCCCCTTTCGTCCCGCTAGTGGCTCACATGGTGTACCCACAATACTTTTCTCCAGGTCACTAACCCCCCAGCTAGTATCTCTCAGCTCACTCCGGGGACCCCCTGTAAAGTAAGGTACAGTTTTATCACAGTCACTATGCAGCGGTTTACCAGCAATGCACACAGTAGCCAGGGTATAGTTGCAGAACAAACATTCTGATTTATTCAAGGGGAAGTAACCAGGACAGGGGGAAATCAAGTTGATTGGCTTATCACTATACCTATCTACCTAGGGCTCTGTGCACAGGCCTGAACCTAATATTTACTGTCCCTGGGTACCCAAGCCCTAATGGCTAGTCCACCGTGGCAGCTGGTTGGGGCCCTGACGCAGATAGCCTTTGCAATCCTGAGAAAGTCAGAATAGGAAGAAACTCAGCTAAGCAGTCAGCAGTATAATAAAACAACTTGAGACCACTGTTGCACTTAGCAGGGAGCTACCCTGATTCAGTACTCACGACTCCAGCAAGTAACGGTTCCTTCACCACTGGCAGGGCTGAGCCTGAATTTCACCAGCCTCCTCACACATTTATATGGCAAATTCATAGGGGTACCACACCAGGCCGCAGCTTCCAATGGCTCACACGAACTCCCAGCTAGCTAAGGTGCTGAAACAGCAGCTTCAACTTTCCCGAGGACCGAGCGCGATTCAACAGACTCTCCAGTCCTCCAACAGGTCGAGCCTGGTGGGTAGCTGTGCTGGCACCAGCCTCCTCTGACCGCACACCAGCAGATTTAGTCAGACTTACTCAATGGGCAAAATGACCGCCTCAGGCCTTCACGCGCTTCTCGCGCGAACACTCCACCAGCGCAGAAGCACACAGCTCCTTTCTGTTCCTCAGCCACTATGCATCTGCCCCCAACAGCAAGGGGCTTTTCCTTCAGTTCAGGCACTACCCGCTGCTATTGGCCGGCAGCACCTGCCAGTCAATTGCTCTGGATCTCAGTGGTGCAAAAACCCGCCATAGCCCATAATGCCTTTCCCAAAGTACAAACAGCCTCTCAATTGGTCAGGCAGTTCCCTTAAAATTCCAACGTACTGATTGGTCCAAATCGCCAGTTCGGGACCAAAATGGAGGGGAGACTCAGAACAGTCCTTGCTGCAAAGGAAAAACAGGTTAGAACAACTACGTTATCATTTATTACCCTAAGTTATTCCCAGCAAGCAGCTACACCTTTCGGAGGAGCTCCCTCTGCACAATTTAGCGATGGCAGAAATGGGGCAATTACCCGGCAGCCCGGGCGGGACTCGAGCATGGCCACACTCAAACCCCTTCCCAGATTAATCAGGACTGCGAGTTAGGCAGCCCTTAAAAGACAGGCACGGAGGCTTTGATAGCACTCCTGGCGATCACAGTTAAGCTGCTGAAATGCAGGACACTAGCCTGGCAGGGGGCACTTAGGCAAGCTCCCGGGGAAGCTTTTAGGAACCCCCCATTTGCAAGGGGGTTACACCTTCCCTGGCCTGGAAAAACTTGGCGTCCGCGTCAAGTAATTACCCTAAATTTACTTAAAGGCACACAGCCTAATTGACACGACATCACACTTTACATGACATACATAAATATTTACAGTGTACTATGGGTTATACAACGTTGTACACACATAACCCTTTGTTCCTCTTTTCTTTTCTTCAATCAGGTCAATATTTCCTGCTCATGGCCCCGGGACTGGGGAAACCCCTCCATTTCAGTTACTGGTGGGTCACCTAAAGTAGGGGCACTACACCCAAAGGGTAATACCAACAAACTAGAGTTATCCCCCAAAGCTAGCTTAGGCAAAGAGCTCGGGTACACATACACCCCTTTGTGGACCACATTTAAGGGCAGGTCCACTGGCTGACCCAGAGACTCATAAAGCAACTTTATTACAGGCCATACTTCTCAGCTGGAGCGTCTAGGTGTCTCGGAGAACCCTGAAACAGGTCCTGATTCCAACTCAGCCCCATTGACATTAGGAACGGGAACCTCCACAGGGGAACAAGGCCTGGTACTCATAGTATTATTGGTGGCCTGACCCTCTACCCCAGGACCCACTCCACTGGGCTCAGCCGAGGGCGGTGCAACGACTAGTGAGGAGCCATCAGGGCATTCAAAATATTCTTCTGGTTCTGGCATATCACTGGCTTGTCCCCCCACCTCACTCTCTTCATCCGAGAAGTCGGATAGTTCAGCCAGGCCAGATAGTTCAGCCAGGCTTAAGGACCCCACCCCTTGGGCTTTCCTGCTACCCAGCTCATCTTCTGGAGGTATTGGCTCCGGAGACAAAGTATGGGGCTCAAACAGTCCAGATGGGCCAATCTCATCTCCAGAGTTAACAAGGGGATTGCCCCTAAACAACTGGCTCAGTTCGTAAGAAGGATAGTATTCAATATCATCTTCATTGTCTTCCGACACCGATTGTTGATCATCTCCTTCTGCAGGGTTTAGACAAGGCTCTCTTGATTGGCTTGCTGAAGAATCCACGGGTTTGGTTCTTTTCTTGGCTGCAGATCTAGTCACAGGCCGGGAGGGGGCAGCAGTTGAAGGTTCGGCTTCAATCAGAATTTGCCCGATTGGCAGCAAATGATTTCGGTGAACAGTTCTCACATCTTTGGAATTGTTTTCAGGTTGCACTTTATATACAGGCAAATCAGCCAGTTGTCCCACAACAATGTGAGGGAGGTGATGCCATCGGTCAGCGATCTTATGTTTCCCATGCAGCCCCAGATTTCGCAGCAACACTCTATCCCCTTCTCTTAGCTCCAATGTCTTTACTTTCTTGTCATACCTCTCCTTATTGGCCAAGTTTCTTTTGGCAGCCAAGGTCTGGGCCACCTGATAAGCATGGTTTAACTGGGTCTTCAGCTTCTGGACGTACTGTGGATGACTTTCTGCTTGCACCCCATCAGGGGAAACTCCAAAGCACACATCCACGGGCAATCTAGCCTCTCTCCCAAACATTAGTCTGTACAGGGAAAATCCCATGGCATCACTCTTGGTGCAGTTATAAGCGTGGACCAGGGTGCTAATCTGCTGGCTCCATCTCGGTTTGTCTTTGGGTTGCAATGTGCCCAATATGTCAAGCAATGTGCGGTTAAACTTTTCAGGCTGGGGATCTCCCTGAGGATGGTAGGGGGTGGTTCTTGACTTTCGCACCCCTCCCCACAAAGACAGCATCTCTTTAATCAAGTGGCTCTAGAAGTCCCTTCCCTGGTTGGAATGAATCCGCTGGGGGCCCCGTAGTGGACAAAAAAATTTTCAACAAGTATCTTAGCCACCGTGGTTGCTTTCTGATCCTTAGTAGGGAACGCCTGTGCGTACCGGGTGAAATGATCAGTAACCACCAATATATTATTGATATTTTTCAGATCTGGTTCTAGACTCAAGAAATCAATGCAGACTAACTCCATAGGGGCACTAGTGGTAATGTTGACCATGGGAGCATCTCTCTCTGGGGCAAGGCTTTCCTTTGCAGACACCGACTACAGCTCTTGACATACTGCTCAACATTCCCACTCATTTTTGGCTAGTAAAACTGGGCTCGTACTAAATCAAGTGTTCAGTTGATGCCAAGATGCCCCATCTGATTATGCAAGGACCTTAAGACCAGTTCCTTTAATTCTGACGGCAGCACCAGCTGTTGTTTGATGATCTGGTCCTCTTTGTTTACCATCTCTCAGTATAGTAGTTGGTTAATCAGCCTTAATTTGGGCCCTTCTTTGTATAACAAGGTGGCTCTTAAGTCGATGGAGCGCAATTTGGACACATCCCGCCCCGCCTGCAGGGCTTCCACAACCAGTTTTATCATAGAATCTTGGGATTGAGCCTGTTGAAGACTAGTATTGTCAAACTGGGGCAGTGAACTAGTGTTCAGCGTGGAAAAATGACAGTAGGCAGCAGGTATGCAGTACTCAGATGACCCCAAGCAATCCACCATACAGTTCACAGCATCCGGGGACACCTGTTCTTCCTTGTCGAACTTCTGGCAAAGGGCTCTTATGTCAGGCTCAGACAACCTGATCCAATCAGTTGGGACATAGGCCTCCGGGAGAGGGCATCCGCATCTATATGGTTTAAACCGGCCCTGTATTCAACAGCATAGTCGTAGGTGGCCAAGGCAGAGAGCCACCTGTGGCCAGTGGCGTCCAGCTTGGCTGAGGTTTGTACATAGGTCAGAGAATTGTTATCAGTCTTCACCAATATCTTGGCACCACAAATAGTCATGGAACTGATCAACAATGGCCCACTTCAGAGCCAGGAACTCTAGTTTATGCACGGCATAGTTTTTCTCTGAAGGAGTTAGACTTCTGTTGGCAAAGGCTACAGGTCTCAGGCCATTCGAGTGCTCCTGATATAACACAGCCCCCAATCCTTGAAGACTAGCATCGGTATGGAGAATGTAGGGCTTGGCTGGGTCAGCATAGGCCAACATGGGGGCATGTGTAGGTTGATATATGATGTCACAGAACGCGTTCTCACACTCAACAGTCCAACGATCCCCAAACAGTTCATTCGGCTGGAAAAACCTCTTCTCCGTCTTGGATCGCACAACTTTCTTATACTTTTTGCATGTAGGAGGGTACCCCTGAGTGAGACTGAGGAAAGGACAAATCACTTGGGAATAGTCCTTGACAAATCGCCTATAATATCCGCAAAACCCCAGAAACCGTTGTAACTCTTTCAAGTTCCTGGGCTGAGGCCAAGTAGTCAAGGCCTCCACTTTGCTAGGGTCAGTCTCTATGCCCTCAGTAGACACTATGTGGCCCTCAAATTTTACAGAAGTTTGGAAGAATTGACACTTATCTATAGACAGCTGGAGGCTGAACTCTTCCAACCGATCCAAGACCTTAAATAATCGCTGCTCATGTTCTTCCAACGAACGTCCAAACACTATGACATCATCTAGATAGACCAGACACTCGAGCAAATTCATATCCCCCACAGCCCTCTCCATCAGGCGCTGAAAGGTGGCGGGGGCATCTGAAATCTCCTGAGGCATCCGAATGAACTCATAGAAACCTAGGGGGCAAATAAATGCAGTCTTCTCCCGGTCCTCTGGGGCCATCGGGATATGGTAGTACCCGCTGCAGAGGTCCAACACAGAGAACCACTTACTGCCATTTAAACAGTCCTGTATGCGAGGCATGGTATACTGGTCGGGGATGGTCCGCCGATTCAAAGTGCGATAGTCTACACACATCCTAACTGCCCCATTCTTCTTCCTTACCACCACAATGGGGGAGGCATAGGGGCTCTGGGACTCTTGTATCACACCAGCAGGCAAAATCTCTTGCAGATGCCGCCTCACGTCATCTATGTCAGCCGGAGCCAGGCGCTGGGATCTCTCTCGAAAAGGCCTTTCGTCATGCAGCCGAATGTGATGCTCAGCCCCTTACACACATCCCACATCCCACTCTTTTAGGGAGAAAACCTGGTCCCTGTTGGCAAGCTTCTCACTGATCCTCTTTTTCCATTCAGCTGGCAATGGGGAGTCACCGAAATCAAACAAGTCAGGAGTAACTCGGTCGTCTGTCCCGGGACCCTTGCTATTTGGCAGTACTGCAGTATCTGCACAATAGACACTTGCCAGGGTGCACCCTCTTGTTATTGGAATCTCTTTGTCGGACACATTATGCACTTGAACCATCACTCTCTTGACATAAGCATGAGCTCTAGCCGGCAAGATACTGGGCTTTACCAACAGTCCCTCAGGCAATCTTCCCTCCCCAGGTGCATCCAACATCAACAACCTATTTTTAACATCCGTCCTTAGTCGTACCTCTCCATGCAGGACATGTTGGGCATTCGGGGTGAGTACCACTGGAGCTGGGTCCTTTTTCCACACCACCCCCACCGGGCCTTCAGGTTCTTCCTGGTTAACCTTCTTTTGAGTTGCAACTGCCTTTTGGATCACAGCAGGTACCCTTAGAACCCGCCCAGTTTTGAATGCTTGCTTTTCTGAGCACAACTGGGACAATCGTCCAAACATATGGGCATTCGTCCCAATCAACAAAGGCACCCCATCATACAGTCCAGTGGGCGGGCAAACTAAGGTTTCCACCTGCTCATCCATTCCAGCCACAGAGGTAGAGAATGATAACCAAACCCGGATATATCCCAAATACGGATATGCCTTGTCACTCAACCCCCACACATGTAGACCAGTCAAGGGTTGCAGAGGTACCTCAGGTAAGTGTGTTTGATACCAGTCCTGAAACATGATGGTTACCTGAGAGCCACTGTCTAATACAGCTCGAATGGGAATCCCATTTACTCCCACCGGGGTCTCCATTGCAGGCCTGACCACAGCGGACCAGTCGGGGGCCACAGCATTGAGAGTCGGCTGAGCCTGAGCCCGGGTCACAAAACTTTTCCTAGGGGGTCGAGACTGGGCCTGGTGATGCCAAGTGATCAGTCTACTGTTGACTTTCCTTAAATTCGCCGGCCTCTGACACTCAGGTTGAAAATGCCCATCTGCTCCACAACGGTAACAGAACTTGGGGTCCCGGGGGGTCACTATTTGGTGGTTGACACCCTATCTGTGGGGAGCCCTGAGAGGGTTGGGGGAGCTCCCTTGGGCTGGGGGCCTGGTTTCTGTTTGTCTCAGGGGCCCCAGACCTAACAGGGTACATAGTAGATTGCTTCAGGTCCCTCACCAGTTCCCATAAATTTCTGACCTCGGCCCTCAACTCACTCTCTACGTGGGGGTCAGAGGAAATAACTCGCACTCCCACAGCACCTGGAAAATTGGGGGATCCCTCAGACCCTCTGGACAGGCTGATCTCCTCAGGGGTGCTAAGCTCAGGGGTCCCACTATGGTTCACCGCCCCCACACATGGCTCCCACCCCTCTTCATCGGTCTCCACCTCTCTAATTTCCCTCATTAATTGACAATATTCAGGCGGGGTAGCCCGTCGATCACGTAACTTGAGTTTTAACGGTATTACACTAGATAATCTGGCAGACTTTAAAACATGTTCTAACCTGACCTGATTCTATGCCGTGGCAGTGATTCCCCCCCTTTCTATAGGCCTTCTACAAAGCCCGCTCCACCCTAGTGACAAAGACGGACAGTGTCTCATTCCTCCACTGTTTGGTAGACCTGAATTTCCATAGTAAATTTTCACCAGTCTCTGTACTCCCAAACACCCCTTCTAAAGCAGAGAGATACTCGGCGGCGGTGGCTTCCGGACTGGTGGCCCGCAAAAACCTAATGGCTTCCAAAGCGGGACCCCACAAGCTCTCCATCAGTCTCTTCCTTTTCTCCCCCTCAGAGCATTGCCACTCCTGGACTAAGGGGGTGGCATAGTCCATCCAAGCTTCCAGGTCATCCTCCCCTGGAGGCACTGGCACAGTGCCAGAAAAAAGTTTTAGCTTACGGCAGGAATTGAGCTGTATAGGTGGGAGCACTAGGAGCAGTGAAGCTAAAACAGAACTCTTGGGGGGACAGGGGGAGGTGCCGGGGGAGCCCTGAGGGGTAGCATCACTAGACAAATCCAATGCTTGCAGCAGTTGCTGGGTAGTTCTCCCCCTCCACAGCCAGCAATTTAAGCAGTTTGTCTTTAAAACTATTCATTTGGGGAGACCCCCCAGGGGTGACTGACCCACTTCGAATATGAATTAGCCTCCATCCCTGTGAGGCACCCTCCGGGTAAATCACTGGAGGTACCTTCTCGGGGTCGATGGCCACACTGCACAGGAGTAACACCTGCAACGTCTGGTCGAGCAGGTCAGCCATACGCTCTTTCACCTCCACTTTGTCTAAACATTTTACTCGCTCTGCTGTGGAAATGATGTCAGCAGTTGAGGTTCCCAAAGGCACATCTAACAGTAACACAATTTTCTGGGAGTCCAGCTCTTCGGCTTCACCCCACTCCATCAGTCTGTGTACCACTGTCTTAATAGGTCCCAACTTAATTTTTCCCAACATATCCCCTTCCAATTTTTCCATTTTTTATGTACTTCCCCACTTGGCCACTAGGGGACACAGATCCCAGCAGTGCCTCCAATCTGTAACCCCAGGGGGTGCTATTCTTAGGGTCACTACCCCTGCCTGCCTCCCCTGAGACAAGGTGAGGGGCCCAGATCCATTGACGGGTGCCTCCACCCAGAGGTCGGGGCTGGTACTGTCAAGATTGCCTTGGTCACAGCCCTCTGGGTTACTGCGACCCCCCTTTTGTCCCGCTAGTGGCCCACACGGTGTACCCACAATACTTTTCTCCAGGTCACTTACCCCCCAGCTAGTATCTCTCAGCTCACTCCGGGGACCCCCTGTAAAGTAAGGTACAGTTTTATCACAGTCACTATGCAGCGGTTCACCAGCAATGCACACAGTAGCCAGGGTATAGTTGCAGAACAAACAATCTGATTTATTCAAGGGGAAGTAACCAGGACAGGGGGAAATCAAGTTGATTGGCTTATCACTATACCTATCTACCTAGGGCTCTGTGCACAGGCCTGAACCTAATATTTACTGTCCCTGGGTACCCAAGCCCTAATGGCTAGTCCACCATGGCAGCTGGTTGGGGCCCTGATGCAGACAGCCTTTGCAATCCTGAGAAAGTCAGAATAGGAAGAAACTCAGCTAAGCAGTCAGCAGTATAATAAAACAACTTGAGACCACTGTTACACTTAGCAGGGAGCTACCTGATTCAGTACTCATGACTCCAAGTAACGGTTCCTTCACCACTGGCAGGGCTGAGCCTGAATTTCACCAGCCTCCTCACACGTTTATATGGCAAATTCAGAGGGGTACCACACCAGGCCGCAGCTTCCAATGGCTCACACGAACTCCCAGCTGACTAAGGTGCTGCAACGGCAGCTTCAACTTTCCTGAGGACTGAGCGCGATTCAGCAGATTCTCCAGTCCTCCAACAGGTCGAGCCTGGTGGGTAGCTGTGCTGGCACCAGCCTCCTCCGACTGCACGCCAGCGGATTTAGTCCGACTTTACTCAACGGGCAAAACGGCCGCCTCAGGCCTTCACGCGCTTCCCGTGTGAACACTCCACCAGTGCAGAAGCACACAGCTCCTTTCTGTTCCTCAGCCACTATGCATCTGCCCCCAACAGCAAGGGGCTCTTCCTTCAGTTCGGGTGCTACCCGCTTCTATTGGCCGGCAGCACCTGCCAGTTAATTGCTCTGGATCTCAGTAGTGCAAAAACCCGCCATAGCCCATAATGCCTTTCCCAAAGTACAAACAGCCCCTCGATTGGTCAGACAGCTCCCTTAAAATTCCAGTGTACTGATTGGTCCAAATCGCCAGTTCGGGACCAAAATGGAGGGGAGAATCAGAACAGTCCTTGCTGCAAAGGAAAAACAGGTTAGAACAACTATGTTATCATTTATTACCCTAAGTTATTCCCAGCAAGCAGCTACACCTTTCGGAGGAGCTCCCTCTGCACAATTTAGCGATGGCAGAAACGGGGCAATTACCCAGCAGCCCGGGCGGGACTCGAGCATGGCCACACTCAAACCCATTCCCAGATTAATCAGGACTGTGAGTTAGGCAGCCCTTAAAAGACAGGCACGGAGGCTTTGATAGCACTCCTGGCGATCACAGTTAAGCTGCTGAAATGCAGGACACTAGCCTGGCAGGGGGCACTTAGGTAAGCTCCCGGGGAAGCTTTCAGGAACCCCCCATTTGCAAGGGGGTTACAGACAGATACAGATACTTGCACAATAAGGTTAGTGCATTGGTTAAGAATGCAAAGAATATGTTCCTTAACAAACAATTTAATGAGAATTTAGCCAATCCAAAATGTTTCTGGACCTCTATTAATTCTTTAATATCACCTTCTAGAAAACCATCTATTCAGAGGTTATTGACTGTTGATGGAATTGTCTCTGACCCAGTTGAAATTTTGAATGTTTTGGGGAAAAGGTTTTCTGATTATTCTATGTATACTGTAGATGTAGTAATCTATCCCAGGGCAACACATCTGCAGTGAATTCTGCTATAAATGATAGGCCTTCTTTTTATTTTCATAAGGTACATCCAAATGAAGTTCTGAAGTTGCTCCTTGTCATTTCTGACAGATTTAACAATTGTGGTGATGGTTTGGATGGACGTTTCATTAGAATTATTGCTCCGTTTATTGCCTCCACTTTGTGTTCTATTTTTAATTTATGCCTGGTGAGTGGTTCTTTGCCTTCTTCATGGAGATGTGCTTGAATAATTCAGATTTCCAAGGTTTCTCATTCTGAATGTTTAGATGACTTCATGACCTATATCTATTTTGAACCCACTAAGCAAAACACTTGAAAAGATTGTTTCTGTTCAAATGACTTCCTATCTTGAGAAGTACAATGTTTTGTGTGCTGAACAATATGGTTTTCGGAGGAACCGTGGGACTGAGACTGCCTTAGTCAGGTTCATGGTTGCCGCTGTCAGTGGTTTCAGTGATGGACATCTGCTGGGGGTGTTTTTCGTGGACCTGACCAAGGCATTCGATCTTATTGATCATACCCTGCTAATATCTAAATTATCTGAACTTGGTTTCTCTGACAATGTAGTACTATGGATTCAGGATTATTTGTTTAATAGGTCTCAATTTGTCACTATTGGACCCTCTTCCTCATCTGTTTTTCCTATTGCATCAGGTGTCCGCGAGGATCTGTGCTGGGCCCCTTATTGTTCTCCCTTTTTGTCAACAAGTTACCTTCTCTTTGTAAAACCTGCACATACCTACCATATGCTGATGATGATTTAATTCTCTATTCCCAATCAACTGATATTTTTAATGTGACATTGCAGCTGCAGTTTGAATTTAACAAAGTTTGTAACTGGTTTAATGATAATTGTTTGATCCTAAACTTTAAAAAGACACAATTTATGTTATTTGGGTCTGCTGGTATCTTGAAGGAAAATCTCACTCTAAATATTCATAAAGGCGAAGGTGTACTTCTTGAGCAGGTTTTTGGATTTAAATATTTAGGAGTCCAACTTGATCTTTGCCCGACTTTTAACACTCAAATAAAGACAGTCTGTAGAAAAGTTAAATCAAAAACTGGGTTTACTATATAAATTGAAAAAATGTTTTTCCTTAGAAACCAGATGTGCAATAGCAAATGGGATCTTACTACCACATTTTGAGTATGCTGGGGTTTATATTATCTATTGTCAGTCAAGGAAACAAATGCATTAATTGTCCTGTATAATAATATCTGTCAATTTGTTTTAGCTCTCCCCCTACATGCTCACCATTGTCTTTTGTATACTCAGTTAGGATGGTCATCTCCCATTTCTCAGCTTAAGTATAGTTATGGGGGTTTAATCTATAAATCTTTGTATTCCAAGACTCCTTTTCCATTGAGTAATCTTCTGTCTATTCGTGATACAACTTTAAATTTGCAATCCTTTAAAGGGACTCTTCTTCTTGCCCCGCTTTCAAATATGAAAGCAGGTTCACATTCTTTTTCACATGCTTCACATCGTTTTGGAACTCATTGCCAGAAAATGTCAGATCTGCATCTTTGTTGCCTAGTTTCAAGTCTAAACAAAAAGTTGACTATGAGCGTGTGATGCTTGTACTTGTTTGTAATGTATTATATTGACTATATTGCATGCTGTTTATTTGTACTGTTTTTGTTCTTTTCTTACTTGGGTGGAGTCTGAAAATGGACTTGTTCCAGTGCTCTTACCTGATTAACAAAATAAAAATAAATAAAAAATGAAAAATTAACTCATGATGTGCAGTAAAGATGGCAGACAGTTTTATATAATGTGAAGTATGACAAATTAATCAAGGTGTCATCTACAAATACCTTTATCAATGGAACTTAAATACTTGTATAGTTCCCTTTAAAAATTTGAATGAGAATGTGAATATCAGAGGATCACTGGAAGATAGTTCCAAAATTTAGGATTAAAATAGGAGAAGGCCTGTTCTCACATATTTGTTTACAATCTTGGGCAGACAAACGAGTTAGGTCACCAGACCGGAGTGAGTAGGCTTGATCAGGGTGCTGCAGCAGGACAGCCAGGGAAGTGGGGACAGCAGACCTGAGAATTTTGTCCACAAGTGAGCATAAAGCAAACAGTCATTGACCAGGTAGAGATAGCCAGTTTAGTCAAGAGTGTAGCAGTCAGTCAGTGTTGAGTAAATTGGGTTGCGGTCAAGGTTAAATTACATATTTTGTTGTACATTGTATTCTACTTACTAAGGTAGCATTTGGATAGAGCTGAGTAAGTAATGAAGTCATTCATCAGGCTAAGTAAAAGTATCTCTGTGCAATGACTAGCCATGCAGGGGAAGTGAGAGCATACCATACCCTATAGTAAGACCTAATTTAATGTTAACAGTTTGGTAAGTATGAGCAATGTGCAGTGAGAATCAAGGGAAAGGTCAAGGGCGAGACTAAGGCACTAAAACATTTTGACAGACACAAATGGTGTGCTATTGGCACAGAAGGTAACCAGGTTTTCAGCACATGTTCTCAACTTAGGAGAAGATCCAAGGAGTACAGAGTGATTTTTACTAGAGTTAAGAAGCAGTTCTTTTGGGGAGAGCCAGGGGGATTGCTCCATGTGAAAATCAGAATTAAGGAGGGAGTGTATGTCTTCTAATCTTTTGGAGCTGATAAAGAGCACCATATTATCAATATAATGCAGACAGGAATATGAGGATGGGGCAAGTAAAAGGTTATTGATGGAAATAGGTACATGTAAGGGGACTAAAGTGGAGCTTTGGGCCACCCATAGGTTAATGGTGCCACTACTTTCACAAACTGTCTTCTATGTTATAGATCACTTGAACACTAAGTGAAAGCATTGGGGGAGATACCTTTGGATAGCAGTTTACACTTGCGACTTTGGTCAATGAGAGTGAAGGCTTCTGTTAAGTCTATAAACCATTGTATTTATTGCAAATGTTTTTTAGTGTTTGATGCTTGAATGACTAAATCTGCACAGGAACACTTAAAGAGCAAAGCTTGAGTGTCCAGAATTGTTTTGACAGCACCCTTAATTTTCCATCAAGTATGGTCTTGTTTAGATAATCAGTGCAGTAGTGCCTCCAGTCTTTATTTTCTAACTTGGCTGGAGTCACTGCCTTGACTCTTGACAAATGAAGGTTAATGACTGAAATGATATGATTGCAATGTTTTGGGACTGAGAACAGAAAAGAGGCAGCCATGAGAAAAGCACACCAGCACAACCTTATGGTAAGTCTGAACAACATTAAATACAGTTTTATTGTCAGTATCAATTACCAGTAGAAATAAAACATGGACCTGATACAGTTACAATGGTGTGTTGCTAAGTGGTCACAATGACTCCTTAGTGACAGTGGTGACCTTATTTTGCACAACAGGGTCATAGCCCATCCATGCACATCACAAAACACTTATATCTGTTCCAGTGGGTCATTAACTGCTGATAAGGGACTGGCATGTTGCACTTTGCTGAATATCAGCACTCTCTTGGGAAGGCTGGGAAAATATACTGTATATATTGATACAATAAAAAACAACTAAAAACTGTAGAATTAACTTACCTTCTATAGTCTCATCTCCTGACAGTGTTGACTGATCATCTGCCTGTCAATTGTGAACAAAGCAATAGTTTTAGAACAAGAATTTTCAGAGTTTATATTCATTTCAGTTAGTTATTATGGGTAGGAATGTAAGCTGGAGCTAATACAGAAAGGAGTATTACACAGCACAGTTGTCAGTAATTATACTGAATAATTGATAAAGTTATTTTCTACTGGTAAACGCTAACAAGGTCATCACTGTTCTATAGGTCTTAGCAGTTTTCTAAATTAAGGAAGCTGCTACAGTACCTCTGAATCATATATTTCAGCAAAAAAGAACAGCTTGCTATTTCTTTACTAGTACCTCAAAGATAAGTGGTGGATTTAAAGGCATGAGGACATGCCAAGGGCACTTAATGCTGTAATTGATTATTAATAGGATGAAAGCCCAGCATGAAGTATAGTTATTAACTGCCATTGCTCTAGGAAGGAAGGAAGGAAGGAAGGAAGGAAGGAAGGAAGGAAGGAAGGAAGGAAGGAAGGAAAGACAAGAATGTTTTTAACTTTACTTTGTGCTGCTGGAATGTGACTTGTTGCAGATAAGAAAAATAGACTGCATAATAAACTTTGCAGCTTTTAAAATATATGGATTAATGCAAATGGAGTGAATCTCTTTTTCATACTTTTAGGCACTTTGTTTACTTTGTCATAGCAACAGACTAACATAGTAATTTCAGGCTGTGCAATATGCACTAATTTATAAGAATTTCTCTACCGCTACAACTCGGGGTTCTCTGCGATTCTCTTGGTAAGAAGAAATTTGTCCAGGTTTACCTTAAAGACTTGTCTTCATGTCCACTGTCTCCACTGGCTAGCTATTCCATAGGGCCATGACCCCTTGAGAGATGATGTGCCACCTAGCACTACCCCTGAATTTACCAAGGCTATGGGCTGTGTCTTGTGAAAGGGACTGGTACATAGGTTCTACGTGCAAGTTACTATTTTTCTTGGGTTCCAGATATGGGCACCTTCTGCAATCATCAGCATTTCTCTGTTATTCTTACAGTCAGCTACACCATGTGCTACTAGAGAGGTTGTGTGTGGGGTGAGGAGGCACAGGAAACAGGGGTCTGATGTTTAAAACATTCATGTATACAGCTCCACAGTGGTTAAATGGGCTGTCTCCTGAGGTTTCCACTATAGTTAAGTTAGGCCCTTTCAAACATCATCTCAGGCAGCATCTCCTTGGCCTGGGCAGTTGTGACTGCTTCTAGCACCACCTTTTCCTTTACCTACTTTCTAACTCTCTCTCCTAATTTCTAATATTCCTTCAAGACAAGGTCAAATCTGACTGCTTCATAATTTTTACCTTGCATTTGACAGTTTTCAGCTACATGTTAAACTTCCAATTGTATCTAGCTGGTTTTGTATACTGTATGTAACTTACCTGTAAGAATGTAATATCTTTTTTACTATATTGTAATTCATGCACTGTTTTGACGTGGTGCCTTTGTAAATGAGTCTCTGACTCAAAGGTTTGTAATTCCGATACTGTAAATAAATAAATCAATAAAATAAAACATTCTGTGGGCACTGAGTGGGTAAAAAAACAAAAACAAAACAGTGCCCACTAAATGTTTACAACCCTACCAAACCATGTTTGATGGAGTTGCAAATTAATTCTGAGCACCCAGAAAGATGTTTGTGATTGCCTGGGAACTACAGTGTTTGCTGTAATGAAATGATCAAAAAGGAGATGTACAAACCACTGTAGCCCTCACAACAGGATTACAATGTATGAAGAGTGCATGGAGTTAGTAACCTTATGCAGTTTGGTAGCCAGCATTCCAGGGACAGCCTGAGGAATTGTAATCTGCTACAGTGGTCAGAGTCTAGTTCTGAGAGGTTGTACTTTGGCAAGTGAGGGGCACTGCAGATTCTCCACTATCCTCTTGCACTTCTCTTCAGAGCATTGCCATTCAAGGATCTTCTGGGTGGCATGGTCTATCCAGATATTTAAGTAATCTTCCTCATTGAGAGCAGGCCTAATACTTGAGAAGGCTCATAATCTCTCTTATGAGTCAGACCCATAGAGTTGTGTCAGGTTCAGTGCTCAACCTTGTCCCCATGCTGTATGCTAGGTCTAGGGGCACAGGCAGTGCTGGTGTGTTGACTTTAAATAGTTCCTTCACATCCTAGGCTTTCTTCCCTTTGATGCTTTGGAAAGAATGAAGCTTTTTCTCAAAGTTGGATGACTATCTGGGGCCATGGGTGTGGTCCATTCTAGTATAAATCAATATAATTCAAGAAGAGCTGGCTCCATCAGCCGTCACTTGCATGGGTACTTTTGAGGGGTCTCTTTACACTCAGCAGTCTACAAGTCATATGTAGGCTGTTCTGGGCAGAACTGTAAGTCCTACCTCAGATGGGTACCTTCCCCAGATATTTCAAATAAGTCAGTACACTCTCTTTATGGTGCCTGTTGTTCCTCTTGAGGATCCCTTGAGCCAGAATTGTTTGAACATGATCAAGGTCCTCTGCCTTGCACCAAAGACAGCAATATCTCTCAACCCATGCTGAAAATATAAACTTGGGCTGGGGTACCAGGCATTTTAGCAGCATCTCCTGAACTTAGGGGTGGATGTTGGTAAACAGCAAAATCCAGTAGTGTCTCCAATGTGTAACCGCTGCCTACAAGGACTAGGGAAGCCTGGTGGAGGTTAAGGGATGGCTGGGGCCTTTATGCCTTAGGGCAAATAGTCCTGATATTGTGGATGGTTTCTGGATTCTCATATTTTGTATACAAACAGTGCAGTGCCTCTATCTGATGGGATTCTTCCAACAACTAGGTGCCAGAGTGTTGCCCACCAGGAAATTAGCAATAGCACAACCAACCCTCTAATGTGTCAGATAACCCAAAGTCCTTTTTGGGAGATCCCACAGTCTATGTGTGCACCCTATTAGATTACATGCTGCAGGAGTGGTAGTTCAGAGCAGTGTGGTACTGATAGATGTATTTATTGGGATATGTGGGTTCTAAAGAACAGTCCCAAATGGAGAAATTGAGAATTCACATAAAAAGTCTCTTGGGTAGCAGAAGTATTCTGTCTCTGGCCACTTTCAAGATTGTGCAGGTCTTGTCCAACCTAAAAGTTCCTAACTATCTACCGTAATTGAAGGGCCATGCCCTGGCCTGTGCTCACATCCTCTATGATGCAGCTATGCAGCAAATCTACATGGGATGTCTTCTATATGGATTCTGTGAGCATGCTTGGTTAAAGGCATGAAGGACCCAATGAACCTCGGGTGGCAAAAGGTATGGGCCATGCTGAAACTCCAGCTGATCCTCATCAGTCCTCTTCACCTCTTTGAGGGGACTCCTCTTCAACCACCAATGGCAGTCACTCAGGGCCATAGTGCTATAATGTCTGGGCAGTCTACAGGGATGAATCCTTGCAGTAGCACTGGGAGAGAAGCAGGCTCACTTCTTTAGCACAGGATTGAAACTTTGCAAGGCAACTCTGCTCTGAAGGTTCAAGTCCAGAGCAGGCACTGCAGTCCTCAAACTCTGAAATTGTTTCTGAGTCTCAGGTAGAAACCCTGATGACTTTGCCCACCCTATAGGTTGAGATGAAGAAATCATGTCTTCTGTTTCTGTCAGTCTGGCAGCTCTGACATAGGTATCATAGATATTTATCAAGCATTATAGACTTTCATCCTTATAGCTTGCCAAACCCTCAATATTTAGAACTCAATGGTTCTATCCCTACAAAATGTATCCAGTCTAGATTTAAAAATACCCATATTTGGGTTGTCCACTACTGTAGGTGGAAGTTTGTTCCATGTGGGAACTACCCTTTGGCTGAACCAATTCTTCCTTGTTATTAGATTCCATTTAGCCAAGTGAAGTTGTTTACCATGTCTCCTACCGCTATACCAGTTGTTTCTAAGAGTAAAGCCCAAATCATCTTGTAACTTTATATCCACCATAGCTCTATAAAACAAACACATATCGCCCCTAAATCTTCTGTAATGAAGCAAATAGAGGTTTAGGGAGTCCAATCTTTCTGGATAAGATCTAGTTTTCATCCCAACTATGGATTTGGTAGCTCTTTTTTGTATGCTCTCCACTCTAAGGATATCTTCCCTTTTATACGGAGACCATACTTGGGTGCAATACTCTAAATGAGGCCTAACCAGAGCACTATACAGCGGCATCAGAGCCTTTTCCTCCCTACTAGTTATGTGCCTTAAAATGCAGTTGAGGTTATGGTTTGCTTTTTTAATTTGCTCACTGCAAAGGGAGCTAAATTTGAGGTCTACGGTGATCTTGATTCCTAAGTCTTTTTCTTCCTGTGTGACACTTAATGCACCATCCCCAAGCTTGTATACAAAGTTGACATTATGTTTACCTAAATGCATGATTTTGCACTTAGCTGCATTCAACACCAGTTTGCTAAACTCTGTCCATTGAAATATATTATTAATAGCACTTTGTAGGGAAGAAGCATCCTCAGGATTATTTACTACTGCCCACAACCTGCAGTTGTCTGCAAATTTTAAAAGCCAGATGTTTGAATTGTTAAATTTAAAGGTAGAAATATAAATGTTAAAAAGGCATGGACCCAGGACTGAACCCTTGGTGGACGCCACTAGTTATTGGTGCCCAGTCAGACAGAGTCCCATTAATTGTGACTCTTTGCTTCCTGTCCTGTAGCCATTCAGAAATCCAATTTGTAATGTCGGGTTTTAACTGAAGCCCTCTTAGAGTATTCAATAACACTGTGTGAGGCAGTTTGTCAAAAGCCTTCGCAAAATCCAAGAAAGCAACATCAGTTGAATTCCCCCTATCCAATTCCTTATTAATCTTCTCATAGAAGGTAAGAAGGTTAGTCTGACAAGACCTTGATTTAGTGAATCCGTGCTGAAGAGGGTCAGTCAGGTTATTCTCTTCTAAGAAAAGAAGAATGTTCTCTTTTATGATTCCTTCAAGTATTTTGCCAATGAGTAAAGTTAGGCTCACTGGCCTGAAATTTTCTGGTAGGGTCTTTGACCCTTTTTTTAGAAGTGGGACTATCAATGAAACCTTCCAATCTTGTGGAATTTCTCCTCTATCAAGTGAGGATTGAAAAATATAGTTAGTGGTAATGATAAAAAGTCTGCTGGCTCATGTATCACTCTGGGGTAGACCTCATCAGGCCCTGGGGATTTATTGATGTTAAGGTTATGTAATCTTTCTAAGACATCATTTGGGTCAATGATTATTAGCCCTGGGCAGGACGGAACCCTAGCTGTGGTTGAGGCTGAAGTACTAGAATTAAAAACTGAGCAAAAATTTTTATTTTGAATGTCAGCCATCTCCTTAGCTGTAGCTTGCAGACCTATGTTGTTCTTAAAAGGACCAATGTTGCTTGTGCTCTTTTTTAAGCTGTTAATGTAAGCAAAAAAGGATTTCTTATTATCCTTAACTTTAGATGCTAATTGGACCTCTTGTTGTGCTTTTGCCCTTCTGATTTTAATTTTGACCTTCTTGACAAGACCACTATATTTTTGGTAATTAAAATGAGTATTATCCTGTTTATACTTTTTAAATAATCTATTCTTTTTGATGAATTCAACCAACCAGGTTTCTTTTTTATTGTGTTGTGATATTTATGAAAGCTAGGTATATACAGTATTTCCTGGTTTTGTCCTTTAATGTCATAAGCAGCAAGTTCCACATCTCACTTACTGATAGGTCTTTGAAATCATACTCCCAGTCCTATAATGAGACTTATTTTCTAAACTGAGCAAAGTCAGCTCTGTTAAAATTCAACTTAGATGTAGTTCCTGACTCCATAGTAGAATGAGTTTCCTTATTGTTAAATTGGATGGAAGAATGGTCGCAATTTCTAAGCGGGCTATTAATCTTGATGTTATTAATTGTACTACCCATATTTGTTAACATAATATCTAAAATATTGTTACCCCTTGTGTTGTCTAGCACTTTCTGTTCTAACCCAATTTGGTCAAAAACATCTAGAAACGTCTTATCAGGTTTATTAGTTCCCTTCAACAGCCTCCAATCGATACTTGGTAGACTGAAATCACCCATAAGCAAAATTTTGTCAGTGGGATCTAGATTTCCTAAATGGTTTATCAAAACCTTGTCGTTAGCTGATGATATAGAGGGTGGCCTGTAAATTAAGTCCAGTTTTATTTTAGAACTATCTTGAGGGAGCAGTTTAACCCATATAATCTCCAATTCAGCCTCATCTCCTTGCAGCTCTTCGCATTTTATTGAGTCATGAATACACATAGCGACACCGTCTCCCTTCCTATTTTCCCTGGATTTCAAAAATAAGTTATACTCTTGTACTGATTTTCCCCAGATGTCTTTCTCATCCCACCATGTTTCAGCAATAAGGGCCAACTGAATTTTTGTTGTGATGCTAGTAAGATTTTAAATTCATCCATTTTATTTACCAGGCTTCTGGCACTAATAAGTACCCCCTTCCATTCTGATAAATCCTTGGCCACCTGAAATCTATTATCAGGTATTTTGTTATTGTTTAACAAGTTTTCCCCCTCCCCCCATTTGCCAGTTTAAATGAAACTTAAGCACTTCATTAATCTTTTGCCAAATATCCTAGTGCCAGCCTGATTTAAATGCAGGCTGTCCAGCTTAAAGATAGATTTATTGTTAAAAGTAGTGAAGTTATCCATAAAACCAATGTTCCCTGTTTTGCAGAACAATCTCAACCAGCTATTTAAGTTTAAAATTTCCCAATTTTTATTCATGTGGTGACCAAAAGTTGGTAATAAGCCAGATATTATAAGCTTGCCATTTTTATCCCTAGTCCTATTAGATATCTCACTAAATTTAGCATGAATATCCTTGAGATTGGTTCTATTGAGATCATTAGTACTCACATGTAAAATTAATAAGGGGTTGGTTGTATTCTCCAGGAGCCCATCTAATAAATTTGAGACATCACTAAGTTTAGCGCCAGGAAGTATACTGACTGTAGTGTGTGCCTTCCTCCTACTGCATACTGCTGAATCAATTCCTCTAGTAATGGAATCCCCAATAACCACGATGTCCCTAGTATGTGCATCCCTGGCTAACTCCTGATTTTGCTTGACAAAACCATAGCCAGAATTATCTGGCTTTAAATTATTTGTCTTAGATTGTGAGTTGTCCTTGCCCAGTGTACTGTCAAAATCCTGACTGAGTTGCTCAAATTTATTAAGTAGCTGTAAGGGGGATTGAGCAGGCTGACTTTGGGGGGGGGGGGTCCCATTAGTATGTGAGCTTTGTTTGACCTGTTCCCAGAGCCCATTATCATTGAATGTTTCACCCTCCATTGGGTGTTCCTCATTGTTCCCTTCATCTAAAGCCATCTCCCTATTAATAATAATATCCTGGGCCACTCCATCTATACAATTTTCTAGGAGTACAATTTCTTTTTTGTACCTCAAGTCTTTTTAATAGTTGTTCAACGTCTCCTTGAAGGGTACAGACAAGACATTTATCACATGTGAAGTCCTTACTAGCATCTTCCTCTGTATACATTTTATATTGTGAGCATATGTTTTTTTTTTTTTTGCCTTTTCCCCTTTTACTTTTGCCTTGAAACATTTTTTAACTGAGAGATGACACCGACCGTTGTACTAGTAAAGGCCATAAGATCATTAAAGGTACTTGGCTAACCTTACTCAATACCTGCAGTTTCTGCCACTCTGATCTCCAGCATCTCTAGCGGACACGGCAGACATGCGCCAATGTGCATGTCTCTGCGCACATCTCTGTGCGCGTGATGTGCGCCCCACTTACCATGCTTGCAGCGGTGCTTGCTAAATACCCAGCATGACCCGGAAGTCCTAGCTAGGGGTCTAGTCAAAAAAGTGAGTAATAAAGTTAAAATAATAATTCTGCACTTATTTCACACAATACGAGTCCCTCATGCATGACTCTAAGGTGAAAGGGTGCAGAACTAAGTTAAAAGTAGAGAATATAGAGGCTAGACATTTCTATAGTTCTAGATGTTCCCTGTTTGAACTACTGTCTCTCTTCCTGGTTCTGTTAGAAAGATACCAGGGCTCCCAAACAGCGTAATGCTCCCAACACTGTTTAAAACTAACACACACTAGGTATAAGACTCCCTGCAAATAATAGCGCTTTTTCACAAATTTAGAGGTGCATACATCCAACTGCGCGCTCGCGGTGGTGCTTGCTAAATACCCAGCATGACTCAGAAGTCCTAGCTAGGAGACAAGTCACAAAAGTGAGTAATAAAGTTAAAATAATAATTCTGCACTTACTTCACACAATATGACATGGTGCTGGAACTCACAAACAGAGTCCAATGCACCCCCATAGTAAATCTTTGAAAAGTTAAAATTTATTTCCGCCTAAATTGTCTATGTTCTTACTTGATGCCCATGAAAAAGGTGCTAGAACTCAGCAGATGTCCCAGTACAAAGCTGCAGTGTCTGTTGACTGAATCATTCACATGGGAACAAAGGAACATGTTGATTGGTCTGTGTTTGCATGATTTGTCCATAAAACTACATTTCCCATAAGTCTTAATTTGGGCTCTATCTAGCCTACTATTATACAAGATTTGCTGGACTTGTCATATGAGGTCTTATGCCTCCTCATTTATTCTAACATTTCTCAGGTTTGATCTGGTGCCTCATCCCCTCATGTCCTCCTTTACAGCCCTATGCGGTCCAGGGTGAGGAAAATTGGAGTGGCCATGCCTTGAGCACTATTTTTAGATTTTAAAGTGGACTTCAGCCAGCTTCTAATCATTCTGTGTGCTAACTGGCACCAGCAACAATGTGGCAGTCCATTTTGTTGTCTGTCCCCTTTTGTGTATCTGTGAAGGCAGGCAGAGTTTATGAGGAGAGTCTGTTTGTTTGTTTTACAATTTTTGGCCAGGAAAGACACAAGTGGGGATATGACAGAAACGTTCAAGTACACCAGGGGGTATAAATAAGGTACAGAAGGGTAGCATCTTTGAGAAAAGAATTTGTACAAGAAAAAGGTGGCATAATATGAGGTTAGAGTGGGTAGGCGCAGGGTCAATGTGAGGAAGTACTTTTTCACAGAAATAGTAGTGAATGATTTGAACAGCCTCCCTGCAGAGGTGGTGGGGCAAAAACAGTAGGGAAATTCCAGAATGCATAGGATAGGCCTAAGAGTACTCTAGCAATAAGGAAGAGAGGGCAAGCCACAGATCAACTAGGGTCTGCAGTAATGCATTAGGGAGGGGAAAAGGCACAGACCAGGTGGGCCACACAGTCCTTATCTACCATCACCTTGTGTGTGTGTGTGTGTGTGTGTGTGTGTGTGTGTATCCAAGCTGAGGCTTGTTTCCAGGTACATCCAGGAAGCACAGGGAAATTAAATGATTTGTTGATGGTCAAACAGTATGCAAGTGGTGGCTGTGGGATTCAAACCTAATTCTTCAGGTATGCAGCTCAGTACTCTTAACCACTATGCTATACTGCTTCCCATGAGCATATGAGGAGTGTTCATGAGCGCTGTCCATTTTCTCTGCTTTTTGCATAACTTTCACGTTGGCTCCCTTTCCTGTGGCTTCTGGCAAGGAAGCACAGTCTAAATTTACAACATGGTCCCTGACTGTGGCTGGAAGGCCCATTTGGTCCCTCATTGGTGGTGTGGGGGTTGACATTTTGTTACAGATATATCAAAGGGAGCCCAGAAGGAGTTCAATGGAAGACAGTAGAGAGATCAGAGGAGATGGAATATCATAGTTGGTACCTGGGGTGGCTGGGTGGGGTGCATGGCTGGAAAGACCTTCTGGCCTGGGGTATGGCAATGGCTCCAATCTGGTAGTTGATGGGGTCCTTTGCTGATGCCAGCCTCCAGGTGCTCCTGCCTTGAAGATGTGCTGAGAGGTTATTGCAGCTAAGACTGTGTAACTGACAGGGTGTTTGGGGCTAAGGTGAGGCAGGTCTAGAGCTCGGAGATTCCTTGTACTCACTGTAGGCATAAGTCTCCATTGACCTCAGGGATAAGTGTCCAGGATGAGGGAGTAGGAACTGTCCATTAGTACTGGAGGTTCCCACTAGGGTGCTTGAGGAAAGAGGAAGCCCAACTGTTTTTGAGAAACCTGTAGTGCATGTAAAGTGTGCTTATGTCTAGGGGTTAAGGCCACAGGAAACCTAAATTGCCACTGAAACTGTTCTGTTGCTTCTGATGGAGAGAGACCATGCCATAAAGATGTGTAGGTTTGAGTCTTACCTAGGAGAGAAGTCATCCAGAGAGCTGCAGTTCTGCAGTGCTGATAAGGGGAGATACAAGTAGAATGGGAATGCTCTGGATTAACAACTCATGATCTGCATAATATGCCCCCTTGATTGTAGTTCAAGGTAAAGGGATGAATTTTATTGGAATCCAGGGTTTCAATTAGAGCTCCTTAGGGAACAGAATCTCAAGGGTTCAATTTATTGGTCCTAAGTATGAAGTGTGACTGAAATAAATTTGCTATTACCATGCACCACTAACACAGAGAAGCAAGTTGTGTTGTTATACAAGCATGGTAGGCCTGCATATTAGGGTTGCTTTGGTGTTTTATTAAAATGGACATTTTCAGAGGGTCATATCTTAGCCGTGTTAGACCCTAGGTTTGTGAAATTTGGTTTTCACCTTTTCAGTCTTAGGGACCCTGAACTCTCCATATTTCAGAGGCTCAGTTTTGTACTTTTGGGGATAATAAGGGCTATAATTACATATATTTGTCCAAGTTGCTAGCTAAATTTTTATTTATTTACTTATGCATTTGTTAACCGGGTAGGTGCACTGATCCAGTGGATCATTTTCAGGCATGACCCAGGCCATGAAGATGGCATAATGGTAAGGTAAAGTACATAATACAGAAAACAGCACAGGAATCTCATAGTACTGAAGCAACACAGGAATCCAAGTACAACAATATGAGAATACAGTACAGTAAATATCCATTGCGAGTACAAAATCTGAGAATTCAGTACAGTAGGTGCATAGTGTGAGTACAAAAACACAGTATAGTGCAAAACAACTGTATGTAGTTGTACATCATATTCATAGAAGTACATAAAATACAAAGCACATTAGTGGCGGCAATGCAAAACAGCTACACAGGAATTACAAAGTCGGTGTTGTCCGTAGTAGTAGGAAAATACCAAGAATGTAAACTCTTGGGTGACTGGATTTCAACCTCAGCGATTTTTGGTGTGGTGCAGAGGGGTGGTCACCCAGGGGAGCAGGTACAAGTGGCAGTAGCCATTAAAGCTGTTTTGTAGTGGGATTTAAATGAGAGGTGAGAGTCTAGAGAGCGAAGGGAGCTGGGCAGACTGTTCCACAGTTCAGGGGCGGCTGTGGAGAAAACTTTGCTACCCAGACAGGTGGTGATCTGAGGTCCGTCCAATAGAAGGCTGGAGGAGTTTTGAAGGTTACGGGGGCAATTTTTTTTTTTGAGCAGGGGAAAAGGGGAGATAGATCACCGCCTCTAATGGCAATGTTTATGGCGCAACCGAGGGAATAGTCACTGTGAGTCTGGGGGGGAGGAGCCAGCCTAGGGACTGGTATAGGGAACAGTGGTGGGTAGAGTAGTTTGCCATTAGTGCAGATCTGCAGATATTGCTATATGTTGTATTTAGCCTATTGAGTTGATGGGCAGAGGTTTGCATATGGACGGGGGTGGAGTAATCCATTAAAGGAAGGAGATTGCCCTGGGCTATGGCAAGATGGGCCTCTGGAATCAGGTAGTGTTTCAAATGGTAACCCGTCACCAACTTTTGGCTGATGCACCAGATGATGTTACCTAGTGCTAAGGGAATGCCAACAGATAACATAAAAATGACTTCGAGTTGGATATGAATCTTAAGGTTTTGTAGATGTCATATGGGACTAGATCCATTGGGGATTTTGAAAAAAAAAATTCATTTTTAAGTTAACTATGATTAATTAGTTGCACATGCACGTAAACAAAAAACACAGAGAAAAATATCCATTTTAAAGTTCTACACAAACAAAAACTTAAAGCTGATGTAACTTTTAAAATTTAAAGGTAGAGGGTAACAGTTAGGTATTTGTGAGGAAGGGGTACTACAAGGTACAAAATGAAGTTCTTTAAATGAAGTATTTAGCAATTACTTGTAATCAATTAATGGAAAATAAAAACTATCGCAAAGAAATACTTTGCATATTTGTTTTTACAAAATCTACTCAAAATATGAATATTTATTTATTTATTTCAGAAATTACATCTTTGCGCTCAGGAGCTCATTTACAATGGTCCTATGTCTGTCTTGGTAGTAAATAGGGAGCATTACAGACAAGGGAATACATAAGGTACTGTGAATATAATACATAGTGTGCCATACAAACAGTAGGAAATCTAGGGGTAGAGTGCATGTGGCAGCTCCAAGGGAGCATTGCCATGGTGAAACAGGTACAGTCTGAGAGGTACCATAAAATATCAATGATACAAGGTGCAGGTTGAGAGATACAGTAAAATATTAATGGTTAGAGTACAGGATGTAGCACCAGTGGACTACTGTCATGGAAATAAGTGGATTCACATTATGGCATTATAGCATTATTCAACTACAAAGGCACTAGAGATGTTGCAAAGTTTTACTCTGCCTGCGAATTCCCCTCAAAGTCACCAACTTCGCACTATGAAACATTTTGTGAAATAGGCCTCTGGCTATGAAACTTCGTTGGTAAACTTTGAAAACTTCAAAGTTAACTCTGACTTTTGTTAGTAACTTCGAAGTTAATGAAAAACATGGTTTGTCACATAATTCCCTTACTGCAGGTCACATGGGAGACTCCAGGCAGGCAGGAAGTGAATGTTTCACTTTCTTTTCAGCAGTTGTAGCTGAAGGAGACAGTCTCAGACAGTCAGAGAGCATCTAGAATAGCAATATATATTTCGAGTTTAATATTTTCCACCTTTCTGAGTTTTAATCCTTATCTTTCTTTACTTTATTTTCTGCAATTATAAATTTTGTTCATGTATCCTTTTGTTTTTTGTAGTTTCTCTAGTTTTGTGTGTGTGTGTGTGTGTGTGTTTCTGAGTTCTACTGACTCTCTCTCCTTTTCTTTACTTAAAATTTTTTTGGTAATGGAGATGCAGCATTAGGAGTCCAGAAAGGGTAGGGCTGAGGCAGTGGTTATTCGCATCAACAGGTGTCCTTTAAACCAAGGCACTGCCCCCCCCCCCAGATCAGGAAGAGATTTCTGCTGCTGCAATACAGCAGCATAAACCGGAGCAGCAGGAATCGCAGCCACAGCAGCTGCAACTGCAGCAGCTGGAACTGCAGCAGGAGCAGCACCCACAAGGTCCCCCTGCCCAGGAGGAGACCACCACCTCATCATCTGCTGCTCCACTCCTCCCACAGCATTCTGTAGTGTGGGACTTTTTTGATATGGACCCTGCAGATGAGACAGTGGCCATCTGCAAGGTCTGTGGGTGCTGTGTGAGGTGGGGAAAAAGGGAGCCACACTGGGACTGGTGGCCAGAGAATGCACCTCAGCATCCACCACCTGAATAAGTGGAGATCCAGGGAGCATGAGGTGGTTGCAGCACGTGGTGGTGTTGGTGATGGTGGTGGTGATGGTGATGATGGCCATAGGGGCAATGTTGTGGAGCATTAGGTCAGCCGTAGTGCTGCTGCGAGTCAGCATGGCAGCCATAGGAAGGACCACATAGTACTCAGCCTGTATCTCCCAGACAGCTACCTGCACCATCACATTATGGCAATGACCCCATGGTACCTGCCACACAGGGCGATGTAGCAGTTGTATGGGATGAGCTGCACACACTATGGCAGGATTTTAACAACTTGTGGCAGGAAGTGATGGAGCGGCTGGATAATTTCACATCCAGGCAGGAGATGATCCTCACTCTCCTGGCCGAGCTGCATGGCGGTGGTGGGCATGGCTCAGCTTCTGGCAGTGCTGGTGGAGTGGCTGGAGTGGTTGCCAGAAACTGTTCATTTTATGTTTAGTCTTTCTGTAATCTGTGTTCTTAATTTCTCCACCCTCTAGTCCACCCAATAAAAATAAAAAAAATAAAACCAAAAAATATAAAAAGTTATAAAAAGTGAAAAAAAATATATTTTTCTGTAGCTTTCATCTCTTCTTTCTCTATCCTCTCTTTTAGTATTGTCTCATTCTTTTGGCTTTCTCTTGCCTGTCCTGTTCTGTTCTTTCTTTAATTGCAAAATTAATCAAGTACCAGTGAAAATACTTATGTATCCGGACGTGCTATTATTTTAGCTCAGACACTGTTTGGGTTGAAAAGGGCATTAGGATCTGTTAGAGAAAGCTTGATGAAACTGGAACTGACTTTAAATATAGAAAAAAAATGAAGATAGTGACATTTGGCTCTCAAAAGAAAAAGTTAGAACCTTGGAACATTAATGGTTTATCTATAGCAGAGATCAAAGATTTCCAATATTTGGGGGTTGTCTTTAGCAGAGATTTAAAGTAGAAATCACATATAACATATATTAAAGAAAATGTTAAATGTAGTATGTTGGGAATCAATAGATTTGCTAGATCTTTTGCAAAAGACTCATTCACAGCCCTATACAGGTGCTTTGATGCAAAAATGAATATGAAAGTACTATATGGTGCCAAGGTGTGGGGTCAATACGCTAATATTAAAGAATTAGAATCACTTCCAAGCTACCTTTCTTAAAAACATATTGGACACACCCCTTTATACAATGAATAGCGCAGTTCACGCAGAAACCGGAACATTATCTACTGAAGTTTAAAACATTGAAGAGAAACATTTGTTATGCTAAAAAAATTGTTGAATGCCCCAGAAAACAGTTTGTTAGCCACTGAAAAGAGATATGTTTAGCATCCTGAGCAAGGACTCTCAATGTGATTGGTGAAGCTAAATCAGGAACTGAATAGAGCTGGACTATTATATGATACTCTATTAAATCCCTCCACGGACTATGAAGCATATTCTAGATTAGCCATACAGAGAACTACAGACATCGTCATACAGGGAGATTTGGGTAGCATCAGAGAATCTTCTTGGCATAAGACTCTAAGATTGACAAAAAACATGTTTTGTGTAGAGAAATATCTTACATACTGTGAGAATTCAAATCACAGGAAATCAATGACCAAACAAAGGTTTGACCTGTATGGGTATATATGGAAACCAAATGTTCAACTTCCTGATGTACCCTTTTCTGTTATGAAAATGTTAGACTTACTGCATTGCATTTAATGTGGGATTGTTCTAATCTGTTAGAAGAAAGGAAAATGTTTGTATATCCTGGTTCAAAGGGGTTGCACCATGCAAAACCCACCAATGTGCCCCGGCATGATATTCAAATGTGCGGGTTGCACTGCACAGCCCCTGATACGCAGGGGCGCACCAGTAATGTATGCAGCACAAATGCTGGGGGCCTGCCCATGCATATGCGGCACATCCCGATATTCAGCCCAGGATGTGTGTCACTCAGGGCTGGAGCAATGTTGAGCCCATTCAAACTGGGAACAAATCGGGGACACCCACAGGTGAGCTGTCGTAGTGCTGAGTGCAACAAAGCAGATGCCTGCCATGGGTGGCCACCCGACCTCCCAAAACATCAACACCATGCCCCCTGTCCAGGGAGCATTGTGGACCTCCCGCACTGTAGCCCAATCGCAGGCATATGTGTACAGTCTCCCTGGTGGTCCAGTGGACTGCATTCCCCTGCCCGATTGCAGGCATGTAGTGAAATATTCCCTGGTGGTCCAGTGGACTGCTATCCCCTGCCCGATCATGGGCATGTATTAAAATAATCCCTGGTGGTCCAGTGGACCGCTATACCCTGCCCAATCGCAGGCATGTATTAAAGGAACCCCTGGTGGTCCAGTGGACTGATCTCCCTTGCCAGCTCGTGGGCGTTAGTCAAACCCCCTGGTGGTCCAGTGGTACCCCCCCTCCCCACCTGCCCACGTAGTCCCCCGCCACCCTGCACCCCCCCAGTCAGCGGTGGGTGGAAGCTCTCCACCGCAAGCCACCAGGCCGCCGCTGACTGACGATGCTGAGTAGGGCTGTCATTTATTGGTCCACTGCATGGGCTATGGATGTGCAGTCCATCTGTACTACACAGTTCCGATTTGTGGAATGAGGGTTCATTCACAAATTGGGACTGTGTAGTACAGTATGACTGTATGCTCATTGGCTCACGCAGTGGACTAATAGGCATACAGCCCTACTGTATGCTGTCAGTCGGCGGGCGCCAGGTGGCTGTGGTGGGAGCTGCTGCACTGCCGACTGGGCGGTGCAGGGTGGTGGGGACCACGGGCGGGTGGGGGGGTACCACTGACCACCAGGGTTTGACTAATGCCTGCAAGCTGGTGGGGAGATCGTCCACTGGACCACCAGAGATTATTTTAATACATGCCCGGATCGGTAGTGATAGTGTCCACTGGACCACCAGAGATTATTGTAATACATGCCCATGATCGGGCAGGGGACAGCGATCCACTGGACCACCGGGGATTATTGTAATACATGCCCGCGATCGGGCAGGGGAGAGCTGTCCACTGGACCACCAGGAGTGCTTTATAACTTATGCCCGTGTTTGGGCAAAGGGGTACAGTCCACTGGACCACCAGGGTTTTATTCTACTCATGCCTGTGATCAGGCGAACAGGTGCGGCACCCGCCGAGGAGCAGCGGGGCATCGGTCCCCGGCAGCTGCAGCCTGGCAGGGCGCCAGGTGCAAGCCGTCAGGGATCAGGGCACCGCATGCAAATGAGGCCATATTGACATGCAAATGGCCCCATTTGCACCATGCATGCATTATGGCCTAATTTGCATGCCCATGGCTGAATATCGCTCTTGCTGCACCTAGCATAACCACACTTGCACTGGTGCAGCCCCCTGCTCCCCTGCTGCCACATGCGCTGGCGCAGTGCCACTGTGCTGAGCGCAGTGTGTGCACCCTCACTGCCATATTCAACTGTGCTGAGCTATGGGGCAGCCCCATTGAATATCGCCTGGACTATGCCCTGGCTCAGCCCAGTTGTGCTGTGCCCAGGCTTGCGCCCCTGCCTGGCGTAGCCTGAATATCTGGCCCCCTGCTTTTAATACAGGGATAGGTGCCATTCATAAAGGACATACACTATTTGATATGAATCAAAAAAATAATGCACAAATATTTGCTCTTGCAAATTCTGCTTATAAGATATAATACTGTTTGTATGACATCACTTGATATATGAGGAATATTAGGGTCCTATATAGTGCTTTAAAGAAAGTATGCTAATAGGTTTCAGTGAACAACAGTCACGTCATGATTAATTGTGCTTGCTATGAATTTTGAGATGTATAATAAGATGCTGGATTTGCACATTGTACTGTGCAATAAGGATATGTATTTATAGTTATGTCTTGTCTTAAATATTAATGTGTGTAACAACCTGGTTTTACACATATTTTAATATAATTGAACCAAACTGAACTGAGCACTCTCCAGTCCCCTCCAATAAAAATAATAATAAAAAAAATATATATAAAAAGTTATAAAAAGTAAAAAACTGTATACTTTTCTGTAGTTTTCATCTCTTCTTTCTCTGTCCTCTTTTTTAGTATTATCTCGTTCCTTTAGATGTCCCTTGCCTGTCCCTTTCCATTCTTTCTTTAATCTTTACACATGATGAATCACTTTCCTTCCTTTTGTTTTTGTTACTGATTCATGTGTACTCCTGCTATCCACAAATATCAAGTATTTGCCACATTAAATAAATTGTTTCCCGATGCTATGTGATGGTGTGTGACTGGTAGTTGTGTGCAACTGCCAACCACCCAAAAGAGTGCAAAGCCATAACACAAACATGAGCTAGTCTCCTGAGAAGTTCAACATTAATCTGTTTTAATCAGTTAACATGTTTACTGCACTTGCCAGAAATGTCAAGTTGTGTGTCCCCAGAGAGAAAATGTTTCCCTTCTGTCAGATACTGTTGCCACACACACTTGAGTAGGCGGTGCAAACCACATGTGAAATTTGCAAGAGAACTTAAACATAATTATGGTACTAAGCATTTCTGGGCCTGCCACCCCTCCACCACCACCAGCACTGTGCAAGAAATAGAAAGTTGTGTCCCAAGAGAGAAAAGGCTTCCCTTCTGTTAAATACTGTTGCTGCACACATCCAAGAAGGCGGTGCAAACCACGTGAGAAATTTGCAAGAGAACTTACAGTAAACATAATTATGGTACTAAGCATTTTGGGGCCTCCCACACCAGCACCAGCATTGTGCAAGAAATGTAAAGTTGTGTCCCCAGAGAGAAAAATGCTTCCCTTCAGTCAAATACTGGTGCCGCACACATCCGAGAAGGCGGTGCAACGCAGATGTGAAACTTGCAAGAGAACTCAAACAGAATTATGGTACGAAGCATTTTTGGGCCTGCCACCCCACCACCACCACCAGCCAGCACTTTGCCAGAAATGTGAAGCTGTGTCCCCAGAGAGAACAATATCAAGTGGCTGTGTTTTTTACTTTGAGAATGGAGCAAATAGCTTAAGGAGAGGGTGCTTTGCTGCTGCTGCTTTTCCAGAGTTGGAGAAACGGCCTCTTGCTCATTGTGGATTAATTATATTCAAGGCCCCGATTTTTCTGCAACAACTTGGGTCTTAATTCTGCTGCAAGTCCCCCTGTTGCTGCAGAACATCTGCAGTAACAGTTTTCTATTTCTTCGGAAATTCTTCGGTGGCAGTTGGGGGTTCGGTAGCAGTCAGTAACCCCTTCCCCAAGCACCCAGGTGTGGGAAAATGTTAGCTTTTGAGCACGGCCTACAAACCAAAGAAGCTGTCAATTAACTCCCAAGTTCTTAGTATTAGAAAGTGAAAAATCCACCTTATTCATCTGAGCCCCATTCTCCCCTCCCCAGCCTGAGTCCGCAGGGGCCACCAAATTTGAATGAGTAATATTTTTAGCAGCTACCACACTGCACAGTGATCCTCATCCTTCTAGTTTTATCACTAGGCCAGAATGACAGTTTCTCATTTCAGTAGAGCTTTGTGCAGCTGTGCTCAAAGCACTTCTGGGACATGAAACCGGAATTCAGGCCTGGTGGTGAAATCAGAAGGATGAGGACTGCAGCACGGTATGGGACCTGATAAAAATATTTCTACTTCAAATAGAGGGATTCAAGGAGGTTCTCCGGATGGTGTAGGGAGGGTTGTGGGGATGAGCTTGATTTTTAAGGCCTAGCAGAAAAATTAATGGGAAGGGGCTGTTCCAAAATGCTTTTCAGGTTTTGTTTTTAAATTCCACAGAATTCCAAAAAACATTCTGTGGAATTTAATATAAACTGCGGAATAGTTTTCTGGGGTTTATATGATTCATGGAATAACTGCAGTTTATATGACCCTTGGAATAATTTTCCTTGGTCAGAATTCATGTAAGCTGCACTTTTGTTTTACTCACAGTTTATACTGACTCTTCTTTTTATCGTCTCATCTGCCACCCCAGGACTTACCTCACTCCCAAACACCTCCATCCTGCCTACCCATGACAGAGACTGAATGGGAGCAAGAGCCCAGTTGGTTGCACAGGGTCTGTGATGTGGGGGCGGATGTCATCGTGCAGTGTTGGAACCTCCATCTTCCTGTTTTCTCCCCTGGATGCATGTTGTGCAATGATGATGGGACACCACACCAAACATCCGACACACCTCCCAAACATAGTCAGTCCTGACTGTCATACCCCAGGCTACCATGAGGCTTTCCCCGAACACTGGTGACTTCCCCACCCCTAGAGCAGGACAGCAGTCCATAGGATGCTCAATCCTCCCTCTCCCCCAGCCGGCCTTCCAATTTCCCAGGCTCATTCCCAAACTCAGGTCGTCAGCGTCATGAGCGGTACGGCTATGCCAGCAGGCTAGCTAAATACTGACTCTTCAGTATAAACTACGGAATAATAGTCTGCATTTCATGTAAACTGTGGAATATTATTCTGCAGTTCATTTAAACCATGGAATAATATTCCGCAATTCATGTAAACCATGGAATAATATTCCGCAGTTCGTGTAGACTGCGGAATAATATTCCATGGATTTTCCGTCGTTTACATTAAATTCCGTGACAAATTCTGCTACCACGGAATCATGGAAAAATTGAAGCCTTGATTACTGCCTCTGCTGTTCTTCCTTACGGGTATTCCTTGTGCCTGTATTTTTTTCCAAAGAAGGGCTTGATTCACCAACAAATGATGTTGACTGAATGACCCCAGGCCGGGGTACATGCTGACTTCCAACTTCCATCAAGGTTGATCCCCGGTATTGCACGCACCTTTCAAGGTGATAATTTTTTCTTTTTCCTTTTCTGGAGGTGTGGGCATTTTCATTGGCAACTGTGCCAGATTCAATACTCAATATTTCCTGTTGCTGTTACAGTTTCAGGTACAGAACTTTTCTGACTGTGTATGCGCTACGATATATTTGACTTGACTTAACTGAGAAGATGGAGATGCTGTGCTTGCGTGCAGGATCTCTTCACACACTATTTCATTCTAATTTCAATCCAGATAGCACCTGTGAAGACAAGAAAGGATTTTTGTGAGGGAAAGTAGCAGAGCTGAGTGGAGCAGAAAGGAAAGGAAAGAAAAGGAAAGGAAAGGAGAGGAAATTAAAGGAGAGAAAAGTAAAGGAAAAACATTAAATTATAATGATACTTACTGTCAGAGTACTACTGCTGGCTGTGCCAATGTTGAATTTTTGGTGTCCATGTGTATTGGAACCAGTAATACCTGCATGAAGAAGAAATGACATGAAAACATTTTAATGCTGCACTGAGTCTCGTGGACCGATTTTCTGCCTCTCGTAGGCTGATAAAAGGGCTGCAGTTTTTGAACAACTGTGCAGGTGTCTTACCATCACAGCCAATGAAGAAAGTTCTTGCTGCAGTGTGTTTCCGCATGATGAAGTCTTGCTGTCTTCAGTCAGTCACTTGATATAGACTGCAGGACCATCACTTCCTTGGGCTAACAGTTCCAATGGTGTGGCATGCTATATGATATTTCTGGTGAGGAGGACCAAGATGAATCTCGGCAAGAGGAGTTTTGAGGAGGTACAGGAGGCGGTTCTGTTTATCACATTGGTGGCAATGCATCATCACTACGGTGGTGGAAGTGGTAGCCTATGCTGTTTCAATCTTGCTGTGAGGAGGAGGACATAGCTGAAGCAGCCCAGGGAGTACAGAGAAGGTAGTTCTGTTTATCACATTTGGGTGACTGCCACGTGCCACCTGTGCCTTGCATGTATTGTACATTCATTATCCTGATGAATGTCTATGCTGGCTAGTAGAAACCACTGTGATGGTGGAAGTGCTGTGCCATGCTGTTTCTGCCTGTGTTGGAGGATCCAAGGTGACTACACACATGGGATGATAGGAAAAGGAGGAGGAGAAGGTTGAGATGTTGAGGTCACTGCTGCACAGCCGCGGTGTGTCTTGCTGGCTAGAGTGGGTGTTCATTGTAAGTGGCACAGTGCATTGTTTACTGGTGTTCCATTTGATGCAATTAAAAAATATCACTAGTTAATAGTTGTGGATTTATATCTCAGCACTCAATGTGACCATTATAATTTTTTTTATTTATTATTTATTGTCCTCGACTAGGGGAGAGGTTGTCAATTTGGATCCCCCCCATCTAGCCAACCAGCCCAGCCTCTGACCTCCCTGTCACTACCCCCCTGGCTGCTTTGCAGTGGGTACTTACTCCACCAATGTGGAGACCAGAAGGGTGGATTCAGGAGGGAGCTAACTTGTGCGTGACCATGGCGGCACCGGTGAGGAGCCTTCATGCTGCAGAAAGTTTTTTCTTGTGTAGATCCCCCCTGTGGGAAGGGGCATGCAGTGACACCAATGGAAAGAGCATGCACACTTCCACATGCACTCTTCCCAGCATCTGCCCCCTCCCTCCCCTGCTTCTGTAGCTTCAGCAGCGCTGCCCCTCGGTCTCCACCAGAGGCCGGCCACACACCAACTGCTGATGTCCCCCCTCCCCAGAGAAGGAGAGCAGTCCTCTGGATGCTCAATCCTTTTCCAACCCTGCCAACCCCCGGCAGCCCGTGCTTGTTCCCAAACACGGGTCGCCAGCATAGCGCGAGGTAAGGTGTCCAGCGCCTCAGCCCTGAGCACCACTGGGCCGGCCTTAGTATCATTAATTTGACATCCAGTATTACATGGTTGGGAATGGGTGGGGAGGGAGAAGGAGAAAATAAATTGGAGAGTTTATTCTTCCATGTTGTCTATGAAGCATCCCTCACAGTTTTCAAGACTGGAATTGTCACCATTGGGGAACTTCCTTTCCATCACTGCTTCATCTACTTAAATGTTGCAAGACAATGATGAGGTACATCCAAGTCTGCCAAAAGCACTTTCCTCCTCCGCATCACTGTCAAGCAGTGGTGTGACAAGGGGACATTACTCTTCTTGATGGAATGTGAGCCTCATTCATTTTGACGTCAGTATGCCAACATTTTGGGGAGAGAGATTGGTGTGCCTGTCATGCACAATAGCACCCACTGAACTGAACACCCACTTAATGCCGATACTGGAGGATGGGCAGCTCAGATATTTCAGAGCAACCACTGTCAGTGCTGGCCAGTCTCTGACCTTAGTGCCCCAGTATAGCAGTTGCTCATCTCCAATGGTGAGGTTCTTTCTATCTGTAAAATATGCATCTGCCAAGTGTTTTTCCGCTCAAAGACGTGCAGCGTGGTCATCCTCCTGCTCCTCAGTTTCCTCCGTGTCTTCGACTCCCACCTGACTGAGGGTAGCCCAAATGGGATTCAGCATAGGTTCCTTTAACTTGCATGGTTTTTGTGCAGTTTGACACCACTGGGAAGATGAGGAGAAGGTGGCAGGAACACTGGCTTGCTGTGCAGTACCCTCATGTAGCTTTGTCCCCTGTGCCCATAGTAGCAACTGTGCACCACTTACCCTCTGAGTGAGTAGTTCTGTCAGTCACTGCAACTCCTGATGCACACCTTGTAATATGGCTGCCAGCCCATGTTTATAACATGGATTGAGCACTGTGGCAATCCCAAACTCCTCAGACTGCAGAATATACTTTATGTGAGTGTTGGAGTCTAGTGTGGACAGCATGTGTTTCATCAATGAGCAAACTGCTCTCTCACCACCTGCCTCCAGCTGTTACTGCACATTCAGCTGTGTCTGTCTCAGCACCCATAGCAGAGGGATGGACTCACTGATGCAGTCAGTGTCCCCACTCACTGTCTGAGTTGCATGCCCGCAGGGCCTTAGAACTGAGATGAGCCCATCCATTGGGCACCACTGCTCTGTTGTGAGACACATGGATGCCACACTGCTGTCACGACTCATGTGAAGTAGCAGATACTCAGAAATTGCCTTGTATTGCTGGTATAGACACTCCACCATGTACAAGGTGGAGTTCCACTGGGTGACAATGTCAAGTTTTAACCGATGCTGAGGCAGCTTGTTCTTTACCTGCAGAGCACGTAGATGGTCATGCACTGTTGCAGAATATGCAACATGGGCACAGATGCATCGGGCCAGAGTCAAAACTTCTTTTATATCTGGATGGTTGATGGTCTGCACAACAAGGTTAAGGCAGTGTGCCAAGCATGGCACTCTAACAAATCCCCCATCACTGATGCATTTCCACACATTTAATCCATTATCACTGGTGATGAATCCAGCTTTCAGTGCATGGGGGGGTGGAGGCACTCATCAATCTCTATTAGTAGTAGCAACTGTGCACCATTTACCCTCTGAGTCTTCAGTTAGTGGAGAGGGAGAAAGAGCTTTTAGTTGGTGACTGTGTTTGTAAGTTGATTTGAAGTATTTTCTTAGCTGCCATTTCTGTGTGTTTGAAATTGTATTTGAGGTCTGTTCTTAACTGCCATTTTGTGAGCTTTTACATTTAGTTTGGGCAGGATTAAAGGATTCTAGCAGACAAGTTGGTGATTGTGTGAGGTGTCAGTGCCAGAGAACTCCTTGCCTGATTGTTTTTGGACACAGCCTGTGGTGTAGTCCCCTCCCACCCTACATCCCATCTGCCCCAGGGCTCACCTGTGACATTTATTGGGGAGTCCCATAAGACCTGCAACATCCTGCATCTATACTGGAAGAAGCAGAGAGGACACATAACAGAACACAACAGAAATAAATCATATATCTGGGGGATATCAAATAGCCATCTTAAGTAGGCAGTTGATTGAGGAGGGAATCAGACATGATGGGAGTGGTGTGGTGCAGTGATTGTGGAGCAGTGGTCTTCAGGGAGACATTCTGGAGGCTGGGATGCTGCCCTATCTGCAGGCATCTCTCTATGCTGAGGGAGGAAGTTGTCTGTCTCCAAGCAGAGTTGGCCAAGCTGAAGGTGGCATCCACCCCCACCTAGAGACCACCTGGTCCACAACCTTTACCTCAAAGGATGCCAGGGATGAGGAGAAATTGGACTGCAGTGGGCTTAGAGAGGGTGTAGGGAGGGGGGTTGAAAACACATCCCCCAACTGGTCTCACTTACTTACTCCTACACTCTTTTGGAGGAACGAGAAAGCCACACTCAGGAACCTGAGGCTGCATTCAGGGAGGATGCAAGGGTCCTCCAGGATGGGGCCCTAGGGAAGGGAAGCAGGGAAACCTGGAGGAGGGGGAGGCTTCTCCTAGTGGGGGACTCTATTGTCTGGGGAGTGGAGTTAGGGCCTTTAAACCACTGATTTGCCAAGACTAAGGAGACCAGAGACGATAGCTAGACAGAAAGAAAAAAAGAAAGAAAGATAGATAGATAGATAGATAGATAGATAGATAGATAGACAGACAGACAGACAGACAGACAGATAGATAGATAGACAGATAGATAGATAGATAGATGCAATGCTTGTGAGGCTAAATTTTGGGAACTATTTGCCGGATCTGGAAGGTGGTCAGATCTTGAATGAGGATATTATGTTTATCATCACTCTAGGTCCCCCATGCCAGAATTTAGTCACACTATAGGTATGGATTGGTTGGGGCCGGCAGCACACTTTCACCTTCTCCAGCTACAGCTGCCTTTTGCCCGGCTCCAAATCCAGTCTGCTCAGTAATAAAATCAGCACTCTCACTGTACACTACTCTTCCTTTCTCAGTAAAATAAAAAAAAGTTTTAAAATGTGGCTCACAAAAAATCCTGCTGCAAACTGCTTCGCTGTGCACAACGTTCCCATGAATTTATTTATTGAAGAGAATCGGATTTACAATCCTTTGAGTCACAGACTCCTTTGCAAATGCTCCACATCAGTACAAGAAATCACAAATATAACATGTACTAGTATTATACATAGGTCACACAGCACAGTGTATATACATTGGCGCGTTACTGCATCAAGGACCCTAAAGAAGACCTTGGGACATAGTTGTGAAACATTGTAGGTTACAGATATCGGAGGGTCCTACCTGAACCCTGAGTCAGAGTTTATATATAGTGTGAATAAGGCTAGGTATTTAATTCCTAACATTGCGGATTTTCTCCCTGCACTGGAGCTTTAGACTGCTTGCAATGTGCCTCCTTTTGTGATATGGAGGGGGGGAGGCATATTGGTTGCAGTCACAAGCAGCTGAGTCAAGGAGGAGGTTCTTGAGACCAATGTTAAAATGGCCAAGACTAGGGACTAGGGTGATAGAGGCTGGTAGGCTGTTTAGCCAGAGGGGAGCACGATATCGGAAAGACCTTTGCCCTAGGGAGGTCCTGCAGTGGGGGACTAGGAGAGAGGTGCTAGTAGGGTATCTAGAGGCCCTCCTGTGTGGGACTGGCTGTATGAGGGGGTTGAGGCCTTTGTGTGCTAGATTCAGAAGTATTTTTTTGGCTTGGAGGGAAGTGTGATACTTAAGCCTCCCTTCGAAGGTAAGCCAGTCCTCAAACTTGTAAAGCACACACGTGAGGGTTGCTCTATCGCTTCCAGTGACCAGTCTACAGGCTTTATTGAGAGCTATGTTGATGCTGCATAGGGCCGTTTGGTCTGCAGATCTATAAATCACAATACTGTAGTCCACCAAAGATAGGACTGAGCAGGTTACAGCGAGACTTAAGGCCTGAGGGGGTAGACAATGCTTATGTCTGTATAGGATCCCCAGTCTGGTATTAACAGCGGAGGAAAAGTGTTGAATGTGTGTGTGGTAGGTGAGGGAGGTGTCCAGAGTGACACCCAGGTATTTGAAGCTAGAGATCTGTTCAAGATGGAGGCCCTGGGAGTTTGAGATGAGTAGAGGGGCACGCCTGAGTGGGTTTTGGCGGTGGGCAAAGATCATACATTTCATCTTGTTGTAGTTGAGTACTAGGTGATGTTCAAAGAAGCAGGATTCTATTTCTCTAAAAAAACCTTGTAGGGCAGTTTGGAGGGAGTTAGGATGGGGGCGTTTCCAGAGAACTATGGTGTTGTTCGCATACAGGAAGAGCTTCCCATTGCATGATTGAGGAAGGGAGTTCAGGAAGAGGGTGAAGAGCAATGGACCAAGAATGGACCCTTGGGGGACACCTGTTAGGACTGGTCTATTGCAGGAAAGGGTGGTGTTAATTTTGACCTGTTGCAACCATTCAGAGAGATAGTCTTTGAACTAGGAGGTGGCCTCAGGTGAGAAATGCTGGGAAGGAAGGGAGTGAAGCAGAAGTGTGTGTGACTGACGGTATCGAATACTTTGGTCAAGTTGATGTAGATTGCACCTGCTATGGACCCCTGGTCCAGGGCCTCGTAAATGTTTGAAGTAAATTCCAGGAGGGCAGTGGTAGTATTGTGTCCTGTTCTGAAACCGTGTTGTTCACGTCACAGCAGCATATGTTTGGCCAAGTAGTCAGTAAGCTGGTCTGACACTATTTTTTCGAGTGCCTTTGAGAGGGGTGGTAGGATCGAGATGGGTCGGTAATTGCTGGGCTAAGTGGGGTCACCACTGTTCAGGATGGGGGTAATAATTCCTCTTTTCCATAGAGTGGGGAATTGGCTGAGGCGTAGTGACCAGTTAAGTATTTTGGTGAGATGTGGCATGGTCACATCCAGCGTTAGTTGGAGAATTTTGAGGTCAAGAGAGTCACTGCTATAGCACGCGTTCATCAAGGCTTTGGTGAGGTAGCATTTTGCTTCACTGCAAGAGATAATTCAGAGCTGGAAGGGTGGGGGGACCGTAGTGGCTAAGGTGTCTATGGGGCAGCTTGGAACTGGGTCAAAGACGTTTTGAGGGAGGATGTGACTAAGGTCTGAGAAGGTGGTATTAAGGGCATTGGAGATGATAGTGGTGTCCTGGGTGGAGGCCCCATCCACTAGAATCTGCAAAGAGGCAGGTGAGATGGTTTTCCTGCACAGCTCCTTAATATTGCTCCAGATTTTTTTCCCAGAGCCCCAGGTGGTAGTGAGGGCTTGCTTATAGTAAGTGACCTTGGCTAGCTGGATGGCCCAGGTGCATTTGTTTCTGGCCTCTCTGTAGAGTTGTCTGTCCTGGGGTAGCTGTGAGTCCAGTGCCCTGTGCCAGAGGTTATCTCTATGGTGCATCTGAATACCTTTTTAATCTTCCTCCTTTCTCAAAACTGACCTTTAACTTCCCTACCTGTGGCTAGCACTTTGCTCTGCCTGACACTGTGACCATGCTGCTTTTCCTGGGCCAGTCCCATAGCAATGACTGCTCTGTGCAAACCTCCTCATCCTCGGACACTTGCTCCCATCACCTAACTTGAAGACAGATGCACTGATGTACAACGTCATCCTCAGTGTCAAAGGACATCATGCACTCAACCGCTCAGTTATCCAAAAAACCTACTCACCATACAAAAACAAAGAAAATAAACTAAAAAAGTAAAAAAAAAAAATTACAAAAAAACAAAGCTGTATTGCATAAATTGAATACATCATGGCCCACCATTGAAAAATACCAGCAATATTTTCCCCTTGCAGAGCTTGACATTTGGCATCACAAAAGGTTAATAAACAAATTAGCCGGCCTGGGAGTGGGTCCCAGGGTGGTAGCCTGGGTAACAAAATGGCTGGACAACATGACACAGAGGGTAATAATAAACGGAGTCCACTCCAAAGAAAGGGGGGTTACTACTGGGGTACCACTGGGTTCAGTACTGGGCCCAGTCCTTTTTTATGTCTTTATAAGTGACATTGTGGAGGGACTGGAAGGAAAACTATGCCTCTTTGCAGATGACATAAAGATCTGCAAGAGGGTTGATACACATGGGGGGGGGAGGATGAGAAGGGACTTGGCAAGGTTGGAGGAATGGTCAGAAGTAAGGCAGCTTAGATTCAATGCAAAGAAGTGCAAAGTAATGCACCTGGGAAACAAAAACCCAGGAGAAGAGTACACAAGGGGGGAGGTATTAACAACAAAAATGGAAAGGGACATGGGGTAGTCATATCAGGTGACCTAAAGGTAAGCAAACAATATGAGAAGCCAGTAAGGAGGGCTGGGGGATACTGGGATGTATAGGGAGAGGCATCACCAGTAGAAAACAGGAAGGTGTTATCCCTTTGTACAGGCAGTTGGTGAGACCCCATCTGAAGTACTGCATGCAGTTCTGGAGACCCCAGCAAAAACATAGACAGGATGGAGGCAGTCCAGAGGAGGGCAACTAAAATGGTGCAGGGTCTGCAACAGAACTCATACAAACAGAGACTAAGGGAGCTTAATATGTATACCCTTGAGGAACAGAGGGATAGGGGGGACATGATAGAAACCTTCAAGTACATCAAGGGAAACAACAAAGTCCAAAAGGGTAGCATCTTTCAGAAAAAGAGATGTGCAAGAACAAGGGGACACAATTTGAAGAGAGAGGGGGATGGCTTAGGGGCAATGTGAGGAAATATTTTTTCACAGACAGGGTGGTGGATGCATGGAATGGCCTTCCTGAGGAGGTTGTAGGGTCAAAACAGTGGGGGAATTCAAGAATGCATGGGCCAGATATAAGGCAATTCTGGTGGGGGTAGGAAGAAGTAGGCTGTTGGTTGACTCAGTCTCCAATTTAGGTCCCTTTAAGCTAGCTCTCAAAGAACATATAGTTGCCTCACGGCACTGTCAATGCACCACCTAATTTAGGAACCTACCATTTCACCCTGCCTCTAAGCTCCCATCGGCTGGTACTGCTCCTGCACCTATGGTAGTTCTCGCCGTGTCAGCACCATTGCCGGTTGCCATAGGGCCATATTATATCCTCTGTACTTTATTATGGCACTCTAGGCTCCCATAGTGATGGTACCTGCTGCAGTTAATTACCTACTCAGCAGGTCTAGTATTCCATGGCTGTTAAATTTAACTGCTTGACAGTGCCTCTGTTGGCTGCACACAGTTGTTACCTATGCTAATGTCTCCAATCCTTAGTCTACTCAAAGTTGTAACCTCCTTTATCGAACATGTGCATTGGTGTACCACTGTAAACTGTAGATTATCTGCTGAATGTATTATACAACCAAGCTGTAATATTGTAAAGAACCCGTAAAACTGTAAGCTGTTGCTGTCTTGTAACTCTTCATATACTATGAAGGTATATCATATGTCTGTATTGACCTCTGATGCAGAGTCTTTGTAAATGAGTCTCTGACTCAAAGGTTGTAATTCCTAAAGAATATTAAATACAAAATAAAAATAACTAGGATCTGCAGCTTATCCAATAGGTAGGGAAACGGGCAGACTAGGTGGGCCAAGTGGTCCTTATCTGCCATCAAAGTCTATGTTTCTATGCTTCACCACTTGTGAAATCATAAGATCAAGCTGCACTCAGGAAAAATTTTGATGGGACCATGGCATATTCCTTATATATGTTGTAGTGTATATATATTCACCACTCGTGAGTTGCAAGTCTTATCCTTACATGTGGAGATAAATATAATTATTACTGACTGACCCATTATGTATCACCTATAGTTAGGGCACCAAGATTTAGATGGATCATGCATTTTGCAGGGAAATGATGCAATCTATGGGAAAATTGTTCCCATAGACTTGAATTGGTTATAAGACAAAAAGAGGCATTCATATATCTTTCATAGGAAATAATGGAATCACATGAAAACACAGGAAAGTTGCCCTTGGGTCACAGGGAAAATGTAAGACTAATCCGGGAGTTCATAAATAAAATGGGCCATACTGGCTGCCAAAAATACTTTTCTCTGACTGGATGAACCAAGTCACTTGCCATTCCTACTGTATATGTACTCAGGTACATATATAGTGGGAATGGCAAGTGACTTAGTTTAGTTCAGTTTATTTGAGACCAGGAAAAGACTCCATTGAGCAAGCTCATTTACAAAGAGGTCCTGGGAGGACTATACAACACAAAAAAGACAGCAATATACAGTACATGGTGGTAAAAAAATAGCAATTAAATTAAATGAGAGACAACAATATACAATGCAAGGAGAAAAGAAAAAAAAATACAAAAGAGGAAAAGCAGCAATAAATACACCAGGCCAGGAAAAATACAAGCAGTGTTAGACAAGCTGAGTGTAGAAGTGTTGCTGGTGCTCAGAAGCAATTGCACTTACCCAGGCAGAGGGAGCTAATGAGGGGTTTGAATACAGGAAATTAAACAAGGCTAGTAAATTTAAGCACATCCTGAAGGTTATTCCAAAGGGCAGGGAAGGCGAAACGTTTGGCTGCCTTCCCATAGCGAGTGTAAATTCTATGTATATTAAACATGATGTAGGTTTTTCCTGAGTGCATATATATTGGTGGAACAATAGAAGAATTCTGAGATATAGGGTGGTAGCTTTTCTAAAAAACCTTATACATCCAAGATAGCATGTTCCTTTTGTCTTCTGACTGCCAGGGAGGTCCAGCCGATTTGAGAATATAGCAGGCAGTAATGGGTTTTTAAAGGGGCATTGGTAATGAAATGAATAGCTCAGTGATGGAGGTTATCTAATTTCTGAAGGATGGAAGGGGGCCATATGTATAGATGAGGTCAGCGTAGTCAATGAGGGGAAGAAACGTTGCTTGAACCAGTCTTTTCCTGACATCAAGTGGGAAGAGGTTTTTGTTCCTGCAAAGGAATCCCAATCTTGATTTTAGCTTTTTGCAGAGGGCCTCTGTGGCTGGAGAAAGTAAGATTATGGTTTAGCCAGACGCCAAGGTACTTGAATTTTTCGATGGTCTCTAGTGAGTCTCCTAACAGAGTTGTAATTGTGGGAAAGGTGGTGAGGGGGCTGTGATTTTTTTCTATGCTGAGGAGTAGTGATGAACTGTTTTTTCAGTGTTTAGTAGGAGCTTGACCTTGAATAGTTTGGAATGCAGTTGATTGAATTTGCTTTGAAGTTCCATGCAAATGCTGGCTATGCAGTGTTTTGAACTGTATAGCACAGTGTCGTTGGCAAAAAAATGAAGTTTTGCATTGGTGATGTTGGAATTTATGTTGTTAATATAGACTATAAAAAGTAAGGGGCCTAATATTGAACCCTGAGGGACTCCCCTTGTAAATGGGGAAAGGGAGGAGAACTCACCATAAGCCTTTATTGGTTGATATCTATTTGTAAGCTAACTTTTGAACCAAAATGAGCTTTGTGCATTAAGACCAGTGTCATTTAGCTCAATGAGAAGAATGCTATGGTCAACGGTGTCAAAGGCCTTACTTAAATTCAAGAATATTGCACCTGTGTGATGCTTATTATCGAAGTCAGTAATCTGGTTGTTGGTCACTTTTGTTAGAGCTCAGCCAGCTGCTCTGGACTGGCTAACATAGCCATCTGGTAGAGGGTTCAGTGGTGAACTGATGGCCACCATAGAGGGGGCAGAGCTTTAGCAGTTATAATCCCGTGCCACCTGTACCTCTTCAATGCCTACTCCAGCAAAACCGGCAAAGCCTGCATTATCATCACACGAACTGCCTTTACATTACCATCTGCAATATTTTTAGCAGGCATTTCGTGCTCTGTATTGGCTAATGTAGCCAAACAGCTAGAAACATAGAAATAGACTTTAATGACACCCTCTGAAAAAGGGTTTGTGAACCGGAAGCGCTGAGGCTTTGTGGCAGTGGTAGTGGTCTGTTCACACTCACTGAATTGCAGATTTGCCAAAGCACTCAAATGGTGATAGAACTGCGAGTGTAGTGTGTGTCTTTGTTACCTTGTTGGAGTGCAGATTTCTCTGGACTTGATCTTGCTCTAGCTGGCAGCCTTCACCTACACCCCCCCCCCCCAACCTGGGCCATTAGCGGTTTTTCATTTTGAAGCGGTCTGCCCAGATGGTCCTTGCCTAGTCCGTCTCCTCAGATTTTAACTGGTCTCTGGAGACTCCTCCTCCTTGTCTATTTACTAATAAATTCCCTTGTGTCTATCCCATGCATGCTTGAAGTCCCCCCCACTGTTTTCACCTCTACCACTTCTGCTGGCAGTCTGCTCCAGGCATCTACAATGTTTTCAGTGAAGTAGTACTTCCTCACATCCCTCTTAACCACCCCCTTCCCCATTCAGCTTCACTGCATGTGCTCTGGTCCTGGTGCACTTTCTCATTTGAAAGGGACTGCCCTCCTGCACCATGTTTACCCCAATGAGGTACTGGTAGGTCCCTGTCATGTCCTCTCTCTCCTCACTTCCAGGGTGTACATGTTGACATCCCTCACTCTCTCCTCATAGGGCTTTTGGTGCAACCTCTGTCCCATTTTAGTTGCCCTCTTCTGAATTGCCTCCACCCTATGTCCTTTCTGAGGTGCGGTCTCCAGAACTGGACACACTACTCCAGGTGGCCTCTCACCAGTGAGCGATATAGTGGCAGCATCACTTCCCTCCTCCTGCTGGAGATTCCTCTCCCTATGCATCCCAGTATCCCACTGGCCCTACCCACTGCTTTGTCACACTGCCCTGCCACTTTGAGGTCATCAGATATAATAATTCCAAGTTATCTTTCCTTCTAAATGACTGTCAGTACCACACCCACACTACCAAAATGATCGAAAGTAGCACTCACTCCACAACTGGTTCACAGACTGCCCAAACACTGAACCGTTTGAGGAGTAGGCACTACTTTGGATCATTTTGAGAGTTCTGGGCTAGCCGCCCAGTAGCTGTCTCTGCTCCTGTTCTGGGATTCACAGCACCTGTGTGGAACAGTTTGCCACACCCATATTATACTCATCTCCTGGGGTCCTATGCCCTAGGTGCACGGTTTTGTACTTTTTGGCATTGAACCTCAACTGCCATGCTCTTGATCACTCCTTGAGTTTCCCAAGATCCCTATGCATTTTCTCCAACCCCTCCTGAGTGTCCACCCTATTACAGATTTTGGTGTAATCTGCAGACAGGCATACTGTACCTTCCCTTCCAGTTTTTCTTCAGTGTTGCTTATGAAGACATTGAAGAGGACCGGTCCCAGTACTGAGACCTGCAATACCATGCTGGTCACTCTGCCATCATTATAATGAATGCCATTAACTACCACCCTCTGTCTCCTATACGTTAACCAGTTTCTAACCCAGTTCACCACTTTGGATCCCACCCCTAGTCTGCTCAATTTCTTTATCAATCTCCTGTGTGGCACAGTGCCAAAGGCCTTGCTAAAGTGCAGATATGCCACAACCACTGCTCTCCCCTAATCTATTTCCCTGGTCACCCAGTCAATGAAATCAATCAGATTAGTCCGGTGTGACCCCCCCTCCCCCATGAGTCCATGCTGCCTGTGGTCTTGCCACACACTGGATTTAAGATGCTGTACAAGCCTTTCCTTTAGCAGGGTTTCCATTAATCTCCCCTCCACTGAAGTAAAACTCACCAGGCTACAGTTGCAAGCCCCCTCCCTGCTGCTTCTCTTAAACAGACATACCACATCTACTGCCCTCCAGGCCTCCAGAACCTTGCCTGGTTCCAGTGAAGTGTTGAATAAGGCTGTCAGTGAGGCAGCTCCTCCCTCCCTAAGTTCCTTTATTACTCCAGGGTGTATCTTGTCCAGAACTGTAGCCTTGTTCACCCTCAGAGCTTTAAATCCATTCAGGACTCTTACCTCTGAAAATGGACTTATGTACACCACCCCTCTTTGTTCCTGCTGCTCCCTGGTGGTTCCCCCTCCACTGTGCAGACAGAGCAGAAGTACCTGTTCAGGATGGCAGCTTTTTCTTGGTCTTCTTCTGCACAGTGTCTACCTGCTGCCCTCCTTATCCTCACCATCCCTCCCCATGTATTTCTCTTCTTATTTATGTACGTGAATAAAATCTTATCCCCTTTAGCTACACCTTTGGCTATCTTGTTCTCTGTCTGCACCCTTTCTCCCCTCATTGCCCTTTCCGCTTCCCTCTGTTTTACTTGGTACACCTCCCTGACCTTCTCCCTCTGCATTTCCTTATACCTCTAGAATGCCATCCTTTTTTTCTTCACCACCTTGGCCACTTCACTGGAGAACCGTAATGGTCTCCGTTTCCTTCTGCTTTTACTCACTTCCTTCATGCAGAGGCCGGTTGCCTTAATTATGCCTGCCCTTATTTTTCCACACTGTGCCTGTACCCCCTACCTGGCAATCTCCCCCAATGAGGCAGTTCCCCATTTCTTTTAAAACCACACTCAAAGTCCAGCACCTCAGTCTTGTGTGGTTAGTCACTATCCTGTCTTAAAGTTAAATCACACTGTATGGTAACGTCTGGTACCTAGGGAACTGCCCACTGTGGCGTCTGCAATATTGTCTCTATTTATAAGCACCAGGTCCAGCATCACCCCATTCCTATTGGGTTCCATGACAAGCTGCCTGAGAAACTCCCCTTTGAGGGAGTCATGGATGGTTCTGCTCCTTGCCGAAGTTTCAGTTAGATGGCTTCACTCCCCTTCTGGTAAACTGAAGTCGCCAACTAGCAACACCTGCCCCTTACTTATCATCCTGATGATGACTTTCCCTGTATACCACTTCTATATAGATAGCGGTCCCAGAGTCTGTCTCCAAAATAATCCACAGCACCTCCAGACCTTCTTTTTCTTCTGGGTGCCCTGTACATCTGTGGCTTTGATTCCCTCTCTCACATATAGTACAACCCCTCATCCCATCCTCCCTGCCCTGTCTCCTCTACTAAATGGAGAGTAGCTCAGTATGGTCATGTCTCAGTCATGGCTGTCAGTGCACCACAGCTCCATTATGACCACCAAATTCAGGCTGGCCACAGCTATGACTGCTTCCATGTCTGGAATTTTATTTCGTAGAATCCTTGCATTAGAACACATGGTTTCCATGTCTTTCTCCCTCCCTGCCTGCTCCTTGCTTCCCCCCTTCTTGCCTGTGCTGTTCCTTGAAGCTCCCCCTGACCCACCTTTTCTGTTTTTACATTCTACGTTATCTGTCTTTTTTATTCCTTTATTTTTGTTTTTCTGATTTATACCCTCCTTGTGCTCTGCCTTGTCCCCACCTTTGTCTTCTTGTGCCCTTGCCCTAGGCCCTCCCACCCTCTGCTACATGATCTGGGGGGGCAATTGTTGCTTCCATTGGTTTTACAGGCTCCCTTCCCCGGCTAGTTTAAATGGTCATTCAAGTAACATTTAAACCTATCACTAAGGACAGTGGTCCCCTTCTTGGAAGGATGCAGGCCATCTCCCCTATTTAGGCCCATACACTCCCACGTTGACTCATTCCCTAATGTAGCTGATGCCCCGCTCCATGCACCATGCCATCAACCATTTGTTAAATGCCCTGGTACAGAGTGCCCATTTCTCTCCCTGGCTGTACACAAGTAATATAATGCCTTGGCAAAAGCCGCCATGTGTGCCACCTGCTTGAGATCCATTCCAGCTCCCTGAAATTTCCATGTACTAATCCTACGCTGTCCCTTTCCAGGTCATTTGTCCCCAGGTGGCAATCACATCTAGCTCCCTACCATAGCAATCCTCTGGATATGCTCTCCATCCCTCCAAGCTGAAGCATCTCTCAGGCACTTCATCTCCTCCCTTCCTCCCCCACTGCTCCCAGATCTATCCCCTATCAGAGTCTCCCAACAGCAGCTGATTCCTCCTTGGCTGGGGGATTCTTCCTCCCTCCTTGGGGTCTTTCCTTCTGAGGACTCTCACTTCCTCTCTTCTCAGTGGTATTAGTGCCTCATCTTGGGTGCCCTGTCCCTCCAGTATGGCAAAGAAATTTTGCAGTGGTACAGGCTAAGAAGTGTGTACCCTTCCCGCCATCCCCACCCTCCTGGAGCCCACTGGGTCCAACCACTTTGCTTCTGCCTAGACATTCTCTGGGGGAGTGATGGCAGACTTTGGTGGTCCCTTTGTGTGGCAGAAGGTCCTCTGCACCCTTGTACATTTCACCCCAAGTCCAGCAACCTCTGCACTCAACCCAAAGAGGCGAGTACAAATGAGGCAGCACCTCAGTCTCCAGACTGTGTCTCGAAAGACTGCAGCCCCACACTCATTGCACTGCACCACTCCCGTAATCTTTCTTTTCATTTACTATTTGCCTATTTAAACTTTTCTGTACCCCTACTGCCTCCTTTCTACTAGTGTTGTATTCCTACCTCTCATTTTTGTCTGCATGAAACTTACTTGTTTTCCTGCCCCAGATAAGGTGTCTCTCATTTTCCCTTTTCAAACATACCTACTTGTGCCTAACTTGCCCTTGGTATCTACTACACTTACTCACTTGCCTGATCATTATTTCTTACCCTACTCTTTCACTGGCCTGTAACTTATCTGTTACCCAGCCCTAGATAGGGTGTCCCTTAGACAGTATAGCGTAGTGGTTAAGGGCACTTAGCTGCAAACCTGGAGACCTAGGTTTGAATCCCATCAGCCCCAACTTGCATGCTGTGTGACCCTGAGCAAGTCACTTAACTTCCTTGTGCTCCCAGTTTGCACCTGGAAACAAGATCTAGCTTAGTGTGCCTTTTCTCTTCTCTTCTCTTCTCCCTTCCCCCTTCCCCCTTCCCATTTACCAACTTCTTTTTTTAATTCTGCTGTGAACCTCTTTGGGCGTTTAGTCCCTTTGCCCTTTGATACCCTCTCAGCTGAGCTTTCTGCTGCCTCTAGTATTTCTTTCTTAAATGCTTTTTATTTTTCCTCTACACCTGTAACTGTCCCATTCTCACTGTGCTTTTTGCCAACAGTTCCCATATCTTGTCAAAATCTGTCTTCCTGATACCCCATACCTTTAATGAATTTTCCGCTTCTGTTGCCCCTACATGGCCATCCCAAGCTCACTGTCTTGTGGTTGCTGAATCCTGGCAGTTCCAGGACTAACACATTTTGAATACTCTCACTGTTGATGAGTACCTGCTCCAGCAAAGCCCCTTCTCATGTCAAACCCTGAACCAGTTGTACTAGGAATGCGTCCTGGCATGCAACTACCAGAAGCTGATTCCTAGCACTTTCTGTGATCAGAACTTGCCAGTCCATATCCAGTATATTGAAGTTCCCTGCTACTACCACGCCCCCTAAACTGACCACCTTTATTTATGCCTCCCCCAGTTCTTTATCCCCCCCGGTCCTGGTCTGTAGACCACTACAATCCTAATGTGTTTCCCATTCCATGTTGCTACTAGTACCCACAGAGTTTCTAGTTTTTCCAGCTCCCCTAGGTTGTTTATTTTCATTGCTGTTATCCCCTCCTTTATATACAGTGCTGCTCCACCTCCTCACCCCTTTTTTCTGTCCTTCCTGCTAATATTCTGTTATGGAAATGCTCCGCTCATGATTTGACATTGCCCATGTCTTGGTAACAGCCTCCAAGTTAAGGTTTCCTTTCACAGACAATGCCTGCAGTTCTGGTATTTTGTTGCTCCTTGTGTTGGCACACATAATTCTCCAACTACTGGCCCCACCCCTGTTTCCTGTTCCTTGTATATAGTTGCCTTTCTTTCATTGCTTGTTGGAAGGAGGCCAGCAAGCCCCTTCCCCTCCCCCCAGTTTGTGAACTTATTTGTGTACCTTGCCACACTGACACCCTTCCAACTAGTTTAAACTATGCGTTGTGCCCATCTTCCTCCCAGCACCCTCCTTCTCGTGATGCAGGCCATTCCCCTTGAATGGCTTCCAATCCATCTAGGTCAGGCCGCAGTACCTGAGGAACTAAAATCCCTCCACTGTGCACCATCCCATTAACCATGCACTGAATCGGAACACATAGAATGGCTCCCTCTCATTCAGGCTGCATGGCCATGGTAGCACTTCAGAGAAGGTTACCACCACTGCTCTCTCTCCTTCACTACCTTCCCAAGAGCATGAAGATCTGACTTTAAAAGTTCCATGTTCCACATGATCAGATCATTCATGCCCATATGCACAATTAGATTTGTCTTTCTCTCCCCCTCTCCCATGAATTCCATAATAAGTCCATCTGCTGTCACCCTAAGGAAGCAGCTAACCACCTCTTTACTATCGGGCTTGAGGAACAGTTCCCACCATGTGCCCCTCACAATTGAATTTTCCATTATATGTACCTTCCTCTTGTACCCTTTGGGGCTTGGCCCTTCCTCTGACGTGCTCTGTGGCAGTGCTTGACTGTTGAGCATGCTGGTTCTCTGCTCTCATGAGGATACATTGAGGGACCTCCTGTTGCAATGGGGTAAATCTATTGCTTAAGCACAGCCCTGGTTCCACAGGTTTCAGTTTCCTTCTCCTTTTTCCCATCCTCCTCCCAGTGCTGTCCAGCCTCATTCTCTGGCCTGGGTTGTCATTGAAGGGGGCTGTGGCAGTGGTGCCCTGTGGGATTCGGCATCCACAGCTCTCAAGTAGCATGTTCCAGCCACTGTGGCTTGCAGTTGATTCAGTGGCCAAACTCACAGAGCACCCTCTGGTTCACCACTTTTTTACACCCCCTGCACTCCCTCCAACGTGTCCCACCTGCATAATTGCATGTTTGTACAAACTTTAAATGCTTTGCAAATATAGTGGGTTTCTTTACACTGCACAGACTATATATACATTTATTTTTTTTAATACTTTCAATTGTAACAAGTAGTATTAGGTTATCTGAAATAAGGGATCTATAGGATCCCCATACAGAGCCTGCTTCACTAATTCACCATTCACTAAAAATACCACCAACAGCTTAATCTGGTTCAAGGTCAGTTGACATTAAACTGTATCCCCTTCCCCCAGGTCATGCCTGAAAATAGGCAGAATTTGTCTAGTGTACTTACCTGATCAACAAAACTAACTAACTAACTAAATAAATAAATAGCAAATGCAGGGGGAAGATGCTTGCAATAAGAGAGGGAAGAATCCTCCCTGTAAGTGATGTCATCCACAAATCACCAGTCCATGTTTTAACATGCCCTATTGGGCCTTGTATGGGGCTACAGACATGATGCTATTTAATACTACTCTATGACATACACTTGACACATGTTGCAGTGTCATATTGTAACACCACATCTATGGAGATGGGACCCTCACACCTTATCACTGTTCCAAGTACTTCCCATTGTCCAATGGCACTATCTTCTCTCCCCAACCTGTTGTAAGCACATTATAGTGTCATGTGGCCCTCCAGTGACCTGATATAGTCCTCCAATCACCCAGTACAGTCTCCCAATAACTTGATCTAGACCCATGATCGCCTAATGCTGATGTCTTCATTTTCTGATATTGAAATCCCTTTTTAGCAAGGCATCTGTATACACAGAAGGTACCAAATTCTGGCAATGCAAGACAAGTGCCTCAACAGGAATATATACTGTGATCACAGTAATACCTTGAGGCAGTGTAGTGCAATACATTTATAGGAAAAGGGGATGCTGTGGGTCCTATACGGTCACCATTTTCAGGTCAATCTGAATCCTGGATATTTTAAGGTGGGCCTGAAATTCAAAATGCATTCACTTTTTTCCTGCCTAAGTTTTTAGGGCTGCAGTAGGCAGAGCCCTGCGGATCTATTGCTTTCAAAAAAGGACTCCACGTTCCTTGCATTCTTGTGACTAAACATGTTAGAGTGTCACCACTGTCGCCTCTGCATCTGTGGAGCCCTCCAGTCGCACTGCACTATTTTTAACTTGCATGTAAAAATCAGACCATCCTGATTGGGACACTGGGGATTGTGCACCCCCAGTGTCACTGTTATGTTTTTTTTGGGGGGGTGGGGGCGATGGGTGCTGAGAGGGAGGGTCAGGTGGGGGGCAAATTCCTAATTAAAAAAAAAAGGCGGTCACAGCGGAACATGGAACACTTGCCAGGTCCAAGATGGCCACTGCACTCTATTGCTCATGCATTAGCACTAGTACATGCGTATTGTGGTGTGGCCACCATCTTGATCACGGTGGAGTGTGCTGTGCTCCATCCTGACCACCATTTGTTTATTTCTTTAAAATTATGCATATCCCCCCCGCCAACCCTCCCTCTCAGTACCCCCCCAGAAACATTACAGTGACACTGGGGTGTCCACTCCCAGTGTCGCACTTGTTGATTTATTTTATTATGTATGCCCCACACCTCACCCTCCTCCTCAGCACCCACCACCCCACATCCCCACACCCAGAAGAGCACAACGACACTGGGGGTGCCCAGTCCCCAGTGTTGTGACTCATGATCCTAACCTAATAGTGACACAGAGGGTGTCCAATCCCCCAGTGTCAGTTGGACCTTTTTTTTAAATATATATATATATTTCTCTCCCCACCCTACCTTCCCTCTCAGCAGCCGCCACCCCACCGCACCCCCAAAAACACAACAATGACAGTGGGGGTATCCAATCCCCCAATGCCGTATTTGGTAATCCTCTGTCTTTTTTTTTTTTTCCACTTGTAAAAAAAAAATGTCCATTGATATCTTTTGTGGCCATTCCTTACCCCCAACTCAACACTCCCACTCAGCACCCACCACGCCACACCCCCCAAGCCCTTACTTACCAATGGAGGGTCCAATGCCATAATCTTTTCTGGACCACAGACATGTCTTCACTCAATGCCAGACTGCAAACTGAGGAAATCAGGTTTGATTTCAATGTATTTCAATGGGTTTTGAACTTAGTAACATAACTTGGCCATTTTTCAATTTTTATGCCCCAAATTTTCAACATACTTTTTTGGGGACTCCACCTCATGAACAATGCAAGTGATGTTAGGTAAATATGTATCAAAAGGTGGTTTCATGGTCACTGTGCGAAATCACCTTTAAAACAGGAATTGAAAATTTTTTCCACCAGTGTTCATAAGGTGGGGTCATAAGATGGCTATGTTGAAAATATGGTGCAAAAGTATTAAAAAACAACATAATTATGAGCCAATGTTTATTTTTGCAAATGCAGGCTCATAACTTTGGTAATATTCAATATTTGTACCCCAAATTTTCAGTGTAGCCATTTCTTTGCAGCTTCTCATGAATGTGACAGCAGTCATTTTTAAAATCTTGCCCACAATGTGTTTTATAGTATATGGTTAGGGCTTATTGTGGCTAAAAAGCAGTGGCTTTCCAAAAGTTGTTGTAGGGCAGTTCAAAGGTCAAGAAACATTGTTCTTGATGGCCACAAATCATAGGTAGTGCAGCCATGTTATAGTGCCTAAAACACCTGGGCTCCTGTGATTTCCCAATTAGAAACAGGGGAAGTTTGTGTGACCCACTGGTGTTCACACAGGCCAGTACAATGACCCTGTCTTTTTGTTTTTTGTGACCCAGTGCTTCCTTCTCAGCACTGTGAGCAAGGGTTTTGTCAGGAAGGCATCTCCAGTACAACCCTGTTTCATCTGCATTATAGATTTTAACTTCAGACTGACATTCAGCTTTAATCAGCTCCTGAAGCTGCTGCACGAAAGGTGATACACCATCAACAGCATCACTTAGCTGCTCTCCACAAAGCCGTAATTGTCTGATTCCTTGCCATTTTTTAAAGCGGTTCAGCCAGCCATCGCTTGCTGCAAAGCTCCCACGATCCCCACCGAGCTTTGTATGAAGTTGGACTGCTTTCTCCTTTATAAGCAGACCAGAAATGGGAGTTCCTTTCTCTCCCTCCTGACAAAACCAAAGGTAGACAGCATCATCCCCTTCCTCATCTTTGCATGCTATCATGGTCTTTCTATTCTCAAGCCCTCTCGCTCCCTCTAGTGACATTGCAAACTGCCTAAGTTTATCTTTTGAATCCTTAATGTCACTAATAGTGGATTTTCTGACTCCGTATTCTGAAGCTAGTGATACTGCTTGCTCACCATTTTCAATACGCTCCAAGATCTGCAGTTTCTGCTATAAAGTGAGCACAGTTTGTTTCCTCTTTGTGCTCATTTCTGCAACTGACCAACTATAGCTACAGCACACAGAATGAAAGCAAATGGAATGGAAGCATTAGCGTACATCTTGTGTACTTGAGGGGAACAGCTGATTAACAGGTGACGTGGTGACCAATTGCAAACCACCATTCTGTTTTGTCCTTGAGTGGCAAATTCGAAACAATTGTCGGGCAACAAAACTGAAGTTCGGATAACAGGGATTTCCGGTTAACAGGGGTTCGGTTAATCAGGATTATACTGTATTTCTATACCTGGGCCAGTAAAAAATACATGTGTGGGGGTTGCTTTCTGCTCTCCACATTGTTGCCAGCAGCATGCTGATGTTTTTAAACTCCACTTGGTGACTTTATCTGGGGACAAGAAAAATCTTACTTTGATTTTCCAGAAATATTCCTGCCATAGTGGGGAAGCAGTCACCTTGGAGGACTTACTCCATCTCACTACACACCCTCACAGAATAATCAAGGCTGGCATCCTACCTGATTCCTTGAGCGATCACCATATGATCCACATGACCAGGAAGGTGCACCGACCTACAAACCACCACCCACAAAGGCAAATCCTAACGAGAGCATACAAATCCCTCTGTCTCCACTCCCTTTTAAATGACCTCTCACTTGCAGACTGGTCTTTCATTAAATTGTTGCCCACAATTGACCACACTTTAGAAATGTTTAATAAGCAGCTCCTGGCCCTATGGGACTATCACGCCCCACTAAGAAAGAAAAGAGTCAGGGAACACCATCTCCCTTGGGTCTCTGCTAACATTATCGGCAGATGCCTGGCTAGAGACCAGGCCTGGAAAAAACACAGGCAACTAAACTCCCCTGTATCTCTACAACATTACCGTACCCTCCGAAATAACTGCACTAAAGCCATAAGACAGGCAAAAAACAACTATTTCCGAGACGCTCTCACCACTAACCTAAATCACCCCTCCAAATTCTGGAAATCCGTCAAAACCTTGTTCTTTCCCCCCACACAACCACCCTCCCCTACCCTAAACATACAGGGCAACAGTATATCTGCCCCCAGTGAAGTTGCCTCAGTTTTCAATTCCTTCTTTTCCACTAGCGCTGAAGCTCTCCTAGACAGCCAACAGCTCCTCACTCCCACATACAACCCCCTCGCAACTCCCCTGCAAACCCCACACATGCCCTCTTCTCCTTCGTCCTATCTCTCAGCTGAAGTTCTAGCCGCCTCTGCGCCTCCTAGACCCAAGCAAAGGCAAGTGCCCTCTAGGACTGGATGCCAAACTCCTCTTCCTGTCAGCCCTGCAATTGCCTCCCCTCTAGCTGACCTACTGAACCTCTCTTTCTCCATGGCAAAAATTCCAGCAGCCTGGAAAGAAGCAGTAATCATCCCACTACCAAAAGGTGGCGATCCATCTGAGCCTGGCAACTACCGCCCAATCTTTCTCCTACCGGTTCTGGCCAAGCTTCAAGAACAGCTAGCCCTCTCCCAACTCACACAGTTCCTTGACTCCACCTCTTTCTTCACCCCTTTTCAGTTGGGCTTTCGCAAAACGCACTCCACCATCACAGCACTGTTAAGGCTCACAAACGATATCTCCTCGGGTATGGACAAGGGCCACACCACCTCCGCTATTTTCATTGACTTGGCCAAAGCCTTTGATACTGTGTCCCACTCAAAATTTCTCACAAAATTGCAACATGCAGGCCTCTCTCATCCTGCCACCAGCTGGTTCCAAGACTATCTGTCAGGAAGGAAGCAGGCAGTAAAAATTGGCCCTCATGTCTCCGCCCATCCCAGTTAGCATGGGGGTCCCCAGGGCTCGGTCCTGGGCCCCTGCTTTTCTCCATATTTTTAAACGATCTACCTCAAGTCTGCTCCAACTCAGCCATACAAATGTACGCAGATGATACTGTACTGTACACCTCCGGCCCCTCCATCCGCGACTCAAACTCTTCTCTTCAACATGATTTTGATGCCGTTCAAGCTTGGCTTAGGTCCAACCAACTGGTCCTAAATGCTAAGAAAACCGTCTCCATAACTTTTGGCACCCATCCGAAACTAGCCAGGCTAGAAGCCCCCCCCATTTTCCACACTCTGGACGGAGCCAACCTAGAATCCTGCACCTCCTTCAGGTACCTGGGGATTTGCTAGATCAGCACCTGATTTCATGCCCACATTGACTCACTACAGAAAACTACACTCAAACTAGGTGCACTTCACTGCAATAAAGGCAACCTTCCTACCTCAGTCAGGAGGGAGCTAGTCCACAAAATGATCCTCCCCATTTTTGACTATGGCGATGTGGTCTACGGCGCAGCGCCCCCATCTACCTTGGCCAGCCTGGACCCCCTCTTCCATTCTTTCTGCCGGTACATCCTTGACTGCCCACCTTCTACCCACCACTGCAGCTGTACAGCCCTTGCCTTCCCATCGCTGGAGTCCTGGCGAAACTGCACTGTGCAAATCTCATTTCCAAACACTGGTCAAATGCCCCCCATCTCAGCTGTGCACTAGCAACCCAGCCCCCCAGCATACCCCTCAGAGGCTCGGATTCAAAACAACTCCAGTCCCTTTCATGCACCTCAAAGGGCCAAATGGCCTTCAAGCATCGGATGCCAAAATTATGGAATGAGCTACCTGCAAATATCAGGCTCTCCACCTCCCACTGGCTTCTAAAATCTCGGCTGCTTTCCCACTTCTCAGCTGGTTGTAGTTGCTACCCACAGTCTAGTCTTTCCACCAGGGGCATCCAAATGTCTCACAAATCTTAACCAAAACAACAGGCTAAATTGTGCACCAATCCTCATAATTGCTTGGTCAGATTTAGCTGCACCTGCTGTACCTACAATCTCGCCTGTATTAACTCTACTCCCATCAGCTACAATTCCATTGGCTATTTTAACTCCCTGTTATGTATCCATTTTCACCTGTTTATATGCCATTTTGTTTTTGCCTACTGAACCTGCTGTCTATTTTCACTACTGTATTGTGCATTCTGCACCACTTCTTGACCTATGTAACCCCAGGTCGCATCTGGAAACGAGCGGCCCCCGCTCAGTATGCTTATCTGGTAAATCTCTTAAATAAATAAATAAATAAATATCTTGTTCCATTCCTTCTGCAATAAGTGGAAATCGGTTTCCCTTTCCCATTTTGTCATGCTAGGTTTAGCCACCTCTTCTTTATATAAATTTAAAAACCTATATATTTTAGATATGGTCTGTTTAGGTTTTGTAAAGGAAAAGAGTTCTATTAAAGTTGGACCTAAGATAGATGAGGTCAAGTCATTAGGAGTCTTTCACAGTTTCTTCTGTATATATGTATACATTTGTAAGTAATATAGTTTGTCTCAGGGGTCCATCCTCATTTCCTCAAACAGTCCTGGAATGAAGGAACAAGGTCTCCCCTCATCATCTGTGTTGGACTACAGAATCCCAGAGTTGCCTGTCTCTCATACCAGGGGTCCGTTTGTCCTGGTACAAAGTCTGTGGCTCTAGTAAACCAACACACCCTCCAGATTTCACTTTTAACCTTATCATATGTTCAAAATTTTTCCCAGGCTTTAAGGGTCACCCGAATAGCTTGATAGCCCATCACTTCGGGTAGTCTTATATAGGCAAACAGGAAAGAAGAAATGTGTGAGTTTGGACAAAGATCGCTCTATGTCCTGCCAATGTGCCCACGTTGGCCTATGTGTCCAAAAGAGGGCCCAACTGATCTGGGCTGCCACCCAGTATTCTCTAAGATCTGGAACTGCACGACCCCCTATTGTCTTGCCCACCATAAGGAGAGGTCTACGAATCCGTCGTCTTTGTTTGGCCCAAATGAACTTAAACATTTGAGCCTGGGTCTCCTTAAACCATTTTTGTGATAATTCTATGGGGACTCATTGGAATAAGTACAATAATCTGGGGTGGATATTCATTTTAATTGTCTGGATTGTTGCATACACTGGCAATGTAATCAGAGACCATCTTTTCATATCTGCCTTCACCTGGTTTATCAAGGGTTTATAGTTGTCTAGAAATAAATAGGTATTATTTGCTCTCAGTGTGACCCCCAAATATTTTAAGGTGGACATGTCTCACTTCATTTTATACTTTGCCCTTAAATGGGGTGGAGGATCATAGTTGAATTTCAGTAACTCCGTCTTCGTTGAGTTACAGGAGTAGCCCAAGAGGGAAGATAATGTCTTAATCATATCTATGACTCTCTGCATCGAGGTTTCTGGTGTAGTTAGGTATAATAATACATCATCCACATATAATGCTACCTTATGTTTCCCCTCTACTAATGCCACACCCCTCACTGTTTGATCAATTCTGATCCACTAGGCCAGAGGTTCGATATAAAGGGCAACCAACAGGGGGGATAGGGGGCATTCCTGTTGAGTGCCTCTCTGTAGGGTAACCCTCCGTGAGATGGTTCCGTTAGTGCATATATGTGCCTGGGGTTCTGTGTACAGTCGCTTTACTGTGGCTATGAATCTGTCAGGGAAATCAAACCCAGCAAGAACCCCATATAGAAATTCCCAGTCCACTTGATCAAAAGCTTTTTCTGCATCTAGACTCATAATTATAGTAGGAGTAGCATGTTTATTTAGATGGTCTATAATGTGTAGGGTCCAACGGACACTATCCAATGCTTGTCTATCTGTGACAAAACCCATCTGATCTTTCTGCACCAACAAAGGAATTAGTTGTTGGAGCCGTTTAGCTATTATAGATGTCAAGAACTTATAGTCCACATTTAAGACTGAAATAGGTCTACAAGATGAACATAATGTAGGGTCCTTGCCAGGCTTGGGGATCACCGAGATGACCACCTGACTCCATGATGGGGGCAGTTTAGTGTCATCTTCTAGTATCTCTTGGTATGCAGTTTTTAAAATAGGAACTATTGTCGCCTGGAATTTTTTTTTATAAAACTCTATGGGGTATCAGTCATTATCTGGGTATTTTCCAGTTTTCCCCTCCCCTCCCCTATCACTGCACTAATTTCTTGATTGGTGATAGGGGGCTATCAGTTGGGCCTTAAATTATTCTTTAACTTGTGAAAGTTGCAGATTCTGCAAGAAGGCCTGGACCTTTCCCTGGTCTGGTCATTCCTGCTGTGAGTATAAATGTTTGTAGTATGAAGTGAATGCTTCCGAGATGTGTTCCAGGGTGGTATCTCTGATTTTAATCTGAGGGTGCACTACACAAGTTATTTGGGCCCTGGCCCTCCTGGCTCTCAGACGTATCGCCAGTCGTCTCAAGGCCCTTGAACCATCTTCATAATAGCTTTGTTTCAGGAATTGGAGACCCAGCTCTACCCTCACATTCATGATTGTATTCACTTCCCTTCTTAAAACTGTCAATTCTTTCTCTCTCTGCCTCTCATACTTCTCCTGTTGTTGTTTTTCTAATAGCTGTATCTGTTGTTCTAAATTCTTTTTTTTTTTTTTTTATTTTTCCTTGCTGTGACTATAGCCACCAATTTCTCCTGGAATACAGCTTTTATGGTATCTCAACTCATACCTCTGCTAACCCCACTGTTAATATTGTCTTGAAATGTTTGTGTTATGACCTGGGGAACCCGCTCCAATACTTCTGGGTCCCAAAGCAGGGAAAGATTTAATCTCCAAAAAGTATTGCAGATGGGAAGTGAAAGATCTACTGTTAATAACAGAGAGGAATGGTCAGAGAGGGCAATAAGCCCAATCTCACATCTTTGGGCCATGGCAAGTGAGTCTTGGTTTAGAAAAAATAGTCTAATCTAATCTTGAGTATAAATGATATGTAGCTGAGCAGTGTGTGCATCCCCTAACAGGTCCCTCTAGAAAGGTCCAAACATCTTGGAGACCCAGCTTTTGCAGGAGGGCCTTAATTTGTCTTTGGGGTTTGCATGTCTTTCTGGTGATCTTTGAAGTGGTGTCCCAATTTTGGTCTAGGACCATATTCCAATCCCCTCCCATAATTAAAGTCTCCTCAGCTTTCTCTGAAATCAATAATAATACATTTCTATATACCCCATATGGGGAGTTTGGGGGCACATATATCGACACTACTGTAAGTAATCGATCATTAAGGTTGCCTTTTACCAAAGCATATCTACTCTCTGTGTCCCTCATCCTCTCTGTCACCTCAAAGAGGATCCTGCTTGGGATTAAAACTGTGAGCCCTCTTTGTCTACCCCCTTGTAAGAAGAGGAGCACACTTCTGTAAAACCAAACTTCTTCAGTTTTTGGTGTTCCTCGTCTGACAAATGCGTCTCCTGTAACAGGACAAAATCCACTTTAGTTTGTCTAATATAGCTTATAACCTTTCTTTTGATGGGGCTTGTCAGACCATTTACATTAAATGATATTATACAATGGTGTGTGAAAATCCTGTAACCTCATTGGTCAAAACATGTCACATGACCGTGGGTAAATCCTGCATAACTCATGGCTGAGGAATGACATTTATAAAAAAACATAAACACATTTTAAATTTATTTTACACATGGGTCCATTGTATAATCACAATAAGACATGCCAGGGTGTGAGTTATAGGGTGATTTACCTACTTCTTGTGTGGTTAAGTCACTCGGCTGCACCTTGTGACACACCACACAAAGCGTGGGTAAATCCCCAATAACCCACACCCTGTTGTGCCTTATTGCTTAAATACCTTAGAAGCCATATGTGAAACACAAATTATTCTGTATACAGTGGCCTGAGAATGTGCCCCTACTCTCCCATCTCTCCCAGCGCACCATCCAAGTCAAAATGAAAGAAACCACACCTTTCAAAATTAACTGATAATCTTTGACTTGTGCTACAATTAGAACTAGGGTTGTAGCCTTGAAAAATAACAATAACAGTAAACAGTAACTTTTGGTACCTCCAAGGCAGGGGAACTATATTGTCTGTTCCCTATTTCAGTAAAGTATAAAATCCATTGCAGAGTTGTAGTGCATTTTCCATCCTCTCCAAAGAAGATCACTACAGGGACAGTTTTGGACTGGGAATTCTCCTGCTATCTGTCCCGAAAGTAAAATAAATTGCCACTGCCTCAGCAACCAAGCCATCATAAACCCCCCCACTGGGCTGTTTTCTTACAGCTATTGAACTATGTGAGGAAGTTCAATACCTTCCTCTACATTTTGTGTGTATTTGGCTCCATGCCTAAACCCCTACGGGGCTCAGGCAAATAACATTTTATATGTTGTGGAATGTAACCTTCTGATTATGTCATACCATGAATCCTGCCCCACAGTTTCTTTACTTGTCTCTCATTGAGACCTTCTGGGCTGTCATTTCAAAATTAAACTATTGACTCTGTGGCTACGTAAAAGAAAAGGTTTGTTGCTTATATTATAATTGTCAACAAAAAAGTTTTAGGGAGAGTTTATGGTAGGAGTCTCAGCCTGATAGTTTCATCTTATAAGAAACTATACAGTTTTAAAATACTCTCCCTCTCATGTTCCCATCGCTTACCAGAAGAACTCTCTGGAGCTCTGGGAACAGGTCGGATAAGTTCTCCTTGTGTGGCTTACCGCCTATCTCCAAATCATGACAGCATCAAGAAACAATAGCGGGGAACTTCCAACCCGAATACAACTTGCAAATGATAAATCCCTGGTCTTCAAGTGCCTAAAGCTTGTTGGTCTCCCATTTGATAGCTCACTCTGCCATGCTGGAGCTTTTTGCGGATGCTGTTCAGGGATCTCTGTGAGGAGACTATGCCCGGCAGTCTTTTCAGTCCCCCCTGAAACTGACCTCCCATTCTCTGAAGGTTTCCCTCCGCTGTTGAAAGAATGTGCTGTTTCTCTATAGGAATTCCTTGTTTCTTCAGCTCTTGCTCCACTCCTTCTGGGGTTCTATATATCTGTATGCCATCTTCCCAGAAAATCCTCATCTTGGCAGGGTAGGGGGTTTGGAATCTGACCTTTCTGGATCGTAGGGCCTTCATCGCTGGTCAATACAGTAATCTCAATTTTTGGATCTCTGGTGGATCATTCTGATCAAGGTAAAGTCGAGAGCCATTATATTTTATCTCTCCCGTTTGCCATTTGGGTTGGGCTGAGGGATTGTTTGGCTTTGGTCCAAGGGTCCTGTGGGCTCACTTGATCTGAATATTCAAAGTGGGTGGAGTGGCTAGTACATCTTGTAACAAATCTTGCATAAAGTGAGCCATATTGCCCACCTCGATACCTTCAGGAAGTCCCGATAGTCTTAAATTATCCCTCCTGTATCTCGCCTCTAAATCAATGCATTTTACTTGTAAGACATCTGTGTAACCCCCCTGCAAATGGGGGTTCCCAAAAGACTTCCAGGAGCTTGCTTGAATGCTCCAAGCCTGAATGGTGTTTGGCGTTTAAGCCATTTATCAGTGAGTGTTTTTAGAACCTCTGGCACTGTCTCTTTAAGAGCTGTCTGCTTGCAGACATAATTGGATTTAATATGGGACTGTGTGCTTCTCTGTTTGAGTACCACCGAACTGCTGCCAATTACTTCATTTTGCAGTCACTAGAGTGCAAAGGGAACCTATCTGGAAGATGTAACTGTTTGCCAGAAATTATTTAGAGTAATAATGAAATTACAGTTTGTCTAACCTGCTTTCTTTGCAGTCAGAACTGTGTCTGCTAGTTCCCCATTCTAGTTTTGAACTGCTGAACTGGACCAATCAATTGTGGGTAAGCTAGCTCTAAAATGGTGCCTTGACAGAATCAGAACTTGGACTCATAATCTGAGCCAGCCACAAGAGGATTGTATGGGCAGTGACTCTGGGAGATGTAGTTTAGACTTCAGTGCCTTTTTGGACCAACAGCAGCAGTCTATTGTAGAGTGACACTAATCCAGTCAAGAGCTGGGAGGAACTCAAAGGAAGTGCCAGTTTTTTCAGTTGGAGTGTCAGTTGAGCTTTGGCAGTGAAGAAGGAAGGAGCCCTGTGCTTTTTCGTGTGCAGTTTTAGTAAAAAAGCGTGTGTAAGGCCCAGAGTTCCGGTCTGCAGCTTGTGTAACAGCTTGTTAGGACTGATCCGTCCTGTAGAAAGAAAGAATCAAAAGGATCTCTGAAGAGTAGAAACCAGGCTCACCCTGTAGAGACTGGAGGAATTGCTGAAAATTGCCTCTGTCCTGTCAGGGAACTGAATCTGCTGTGTGTTCTCCCGGTATTGTGCAGTAATTGCGATCGGGATACAGATGCAGCCTGCCTGGTATAGTGCTTTCTTTTATATGGATGTGTGAAGAGGTTTTGTGTACCTCAAGTGAGCCCTGCTGACATTGAAGGACCCTATCTTATTTGGAGGTCGTGAGTACTAATTCAGGGATTCGGCTCCCTGTTGAATTGCCACATTAAATCCAATGGAATTACTGTACTGCTGACTGTTTAATTCTCCTTTTCTCTGTGTGAAGGCCCCTACCAGCTACCACGCAGTTTGGACTAGCCACTAGGACTTGGGTACCCAGGACAGTAACCCAGTAGGGATAGGCCTGTGCACAGAGCCATAAAGTGAATTATTAGAGTGATAAGCTAATTAACCTGATTTCCCCTGTCCTTGTTATATCCCCTAAATAAATCAGAGCTGCTTGTTTCCAGCAAGGTTATACTGCCTGAGGTATTTGTCTATGATGTTAAAGATGCACAACCCTGCTGGGGTGTTGCACTGTATCTCATTTCACGGGAGGTCCCAGTGCTGGAGACAGACCTGGGGAGTAAGTGTATACTGTGAAGGTAATTCTGATATTGTGTGGGCCACTGAGTAGGGGAAGAAAGGGGGGTTGCAGTGTCCCGGAGGGCTGTGACCAAGTTAGATTTAACTATTGCAAACCCTGACCTCTGGGTGGAGGCACCCGCCATTGGATCCAGGCCCCTCAACCTGATAGTGGCAAATCAGGCAGGGGTAGTAGCCCCTGGGATAGCGCCATCTAGGGGTTACATCTGTATACTCTAGTATGGCGTTCAAAGCATCTGCTTGTCAGTTTTTCTCCACCTCCAGGTTTAAGACTTGAGAGTCTATCTCTTTCAAAGCTGTCTCGACATCTGCCAGCTTGCTGTGTAGTTTTTGGAACTCTGACTTATTTTCTCTCTGCATTTCTTGTATTTCTAGCAATATCGTGTCTAGTTGGGATTTATTTTGCCAACCACCTTTGCCCATCAGTATTGCGGCCTGCACAGGTTGGCGCATTGGCGAGGGGCCGCAGCTTCATTCTTTGGTAATAGCCTGTATCTGGAGCCATCTATCATTATTTGTCCTCTATCTCTCTGGTTTTTGTTGGCTTTTGGTTCTCCTTTCCCTTTTGGAGGCATATTTTATTTTTGCAATATGAAAGATGTCAGGAAAGGGATTTTTAAAACCTGCGAGGGGACAGCTCTGTATCTAGGCTGTCTGGCGGGCCATGGCAGAATCAGAAGTCCTTCACTGAACCTTTTCTATCAGGTCCATGTCCTTTCACAAGTGAGGCCTCTAGAACTGGACTCCATACCCCAGGTGCGGTCTCAACATAGCCTGGTACAGGGGCACTAGGACTTCTCTCCTCCTGCTAGTGATTCCCCTGTCAATACTAGCCAGCATCCCATAGGCCTTCCCCACTACCTTAGTATGCTGTTTCCCCACCTTAAGGTCACTAGAGACTACTATACCCAGATTCTTCTCCTGCTCTTTTGCCCCAATTTCTTCCCCTCCCATTTTGTACTCTGTCCTCAGATTACCATGTCCCAGGTGCATAACCGCACACTTCCTGATGTTAAATATTAGTTGCCAGGTCTCTGCCCACTCTTCTAGTGCCCTTAGGTCCTGCAGCATCTCCTCCACCCCACCCTCAGTGTCCACCCTATTGCAGATTTTCATGTCATCCACAAAGAGCACCACCTGTCCTTTCAGTGTGTCTGTAATGTTGCATATATAGATACTGAAGAGGAGCAGCCCCAACACCAACTCCTGGGGTACCGCACTCGTCACTTGCCCCTCACTAGAGTGCTCACCTTCACTACTACTCTCTGGGTCCTGTCAGCTAATCAGCTTTGCACCCATCTAGTTATTTTGTCCCCCACCCCCATACTTTCTAATTTATTGACCAGTGTTCTGTGGGGGAAAGTGTCGAAGGCCTTACTGAAGTCCAGATAGGCCACATCAACTGCCCCCCGGTCCATTTCCTGCGTCACCCAGTTGAAGAATTCAATAAGATTGGACTGGCATGACCTCCCCCTTGTGAACCCATGCTGGTTATTGTTCAGCAATCCATTCCCCTCTAGGTACTGTGCTATCCTCTCCGTGATGAGTGCTTCCATGACCTTCACCACCACTGTGGTAAGGCTGACTGGACGATAGTTGTTCTTTGCCTCTGTACTTCCCCCACATTGTGTATTGGCACAATGGTGGCTCTTCTCCAGGCCTCCAGCACTTTCCCAGAGTCCTAGGACAGGTTGAATAGCCTTGCCAGCAGGGAGGCTAACTCCTTCCTTATCTCTCAGATCACCCTTGGAAGCAGTCTATCTGGTCCCATGGACTTGTCCACTTTCACCCTACCTAGTTCTTCCCTGACCCTCTCCATATTAAATGGACACATCTCCACTCCCTCTCCCCCCTCCTCCTCATCCTCAGCCTCCTCCCTTCCCCTCCTTCATAAAATTTGAGCAGAAGTACCTGTTCAGCTCTTCTGCTTTCATGTAATCATCCTCCAGTGGTTCCGCCCCCAAAGCCTTGCAATCCCTTGATTAATCTTCCTCCTCTCCCTCAATTACCTAAAAAATGTCTTTTGCCCTCCCTTTGCCTGTCTCGCAAATCCATTCCTCTGTGTTAGCTTTTGCCTTCCTAATCTCTTTCCTTGTTATCCTCCTTGATTCTCTGTAGGTTTCCCTTTCCTCCTCCTTCTGTGTTTTCTTATATTTCCTAAATGCCCTCCGCCTTCCCCCTACCACCCATGCTACATTCCTGTTGAACCACAGAGGCCTCCTGCTTTTTGCTCCCTTCCTTACCCTCCTTATACACATGTGTGTGGCCTCCTTGACCCCTGTCTCTAATAGCCCCCCCATAGGTCCTCCACTTCCCTTATATCCCCAATACCATCCATTGCTTTCCCTACTATTCTTCTCATCTCATTAAAGTCTGCTCCCCTGAAGTCTAGTACCATTGTGTTGGTCCGGGCCACCTTCCTGCCCACCCTCACCTTAAACCTGATGGTACTATGGTCGCTATTACCCAGCTCCTCCCCACCACCACCTCTTCTATGTTCTCCCCATTTGTTAGGACCACATCCAGTAGGTTGCTTCCTCTTGCTGGTTCCCTGACTAACTGCTGAAGGAAAGCTCCCTGTAACACTTCCAAAATTTCCCTGCTTCTAGTTGGAACTGTGTTAGGGATGGACCAGTCAACATCTGAGAGGTTCAGGTCCCCCACTAGTAACAATTCCCCTTTTAGAGCTACCCCTCTATGTCCTGCATCATCTTCCTATCCCGCTCCTTCCCTTGGGTGGGTAGTCTGTACACCACTTCAAGCCTCAACGACTCCCTTGTCCTTCTGCCTAACGTTGCCCATAGTAATTCAGTCTCCCCGTCACCCTCCCTCTCCTCCAACACCTTCACATCTTCTCTTATATACCAGGCCACCCCCCCCCCTTTTCCTACCTGTTCTCCTGATCAGTCTGAATCGTGGAACCTCTGCCTCCCATTTGTGGAGCGCCTTCCACCAGGTCTCTGTAACTGCTATTATGTCCAGCCTATCATTTGCAATGGTGGCTGTTAGTGCCTCTATCTTGTTTACCAGGCTTCTGGCATTGACTACCAGGCCATTCCACCATTGCCCCTTCCCCAGATTTCCCCATTGGCCTGCAAGAGCCCATGTACTCAACTGTGTCCTGGGGGGACCATGGGTCCCCCGACTCATCCACAGAGCTGTGAGGCTCCACCTCCAGCTCCCCCCTCAATCAGTTTAAATGATACTCCTTCTCAAAGAACTCCCCCAGTCTGCACCTCAGCACAGCTGACCCATCCCTGCTGAGGTGCAGCCTGTCCTGGGCATAGAGGCTTTCATCCTCCCACATTTTCTCCATCCTCCTATCACTCTGTACCCCATCTGCCTGCCCCATCTCTCCAGCCAGTCACTGAATTATTTAACCCATTGCTTCCTCTCCATGCTGACCCTTGGTACCGGCAGTACCTCTGAGAAAGCTAGAGATTTAAAGCCTATCTCCCAGCAGAATCTAGCCAGAGCCTTAAATCATGCCTGTACCTCCATGAGATTGTTGCCATCCAGGTCATTTGTACCCAGGTGGAACACTAGGTGTCTATTCTTATCCTGGTCCCTGCCCCATGATGGGATGTGGTGGATTACCTCCAACGCTGTCATCCCTGGCATATACTCCACCCACACCGTGCTTCCTCTGCCCTCCCACTTGATCCCCTTCAATAAAGAATCCCCTATCAGGAGTATTCTTCACCACTCTTTTCTCTGGTTTAGCTGGGATCCAGTTTTCCTTCCCCGTGGTGCAGATGCCTGAACTACCTTCCTGATCCTTGTCTCCCTCCTTCCCATCCCCATACCCTGGTCCCCTTCCCCATCATGCACTACTTCCTCTCTTCCTCTTTTCCCATTTTCTTCCCCTTCTCCCCACTCTCCCACCCTACTTCTCACCTTATGCCTAGCTCCTGCCTGTGATCCTCTCTGTGGCCTGGAGATCCTGGCATCCTCTTCCAGTTCTTTCCTGCTGTTCCCATTTACTCCGTTGTTACCCTGTTCCTCCATTTGTCCTTCTGGTGCCCCTTGTACTACCCCCTTCCCCTCATCCAGGGTAATGTCCTTCCCCCCTTCTGCTGCTTGCTGGTCCCTTTTTTCCTGAGAACACTCCTTCCTTGCCAACTAAACCTCTACCCTAACCTGGCCCACCTGACCTTCAGCTTCTCCTTCCTTTCTTCCCCTGGATCCTCTTTGCATCCTACTGTCCCCTCTCCTGGTCACCCTACTGCTTGCCACCTCCTCTTCTCCCTGCCCCTTCCCCCCATTACCCTCGGAGTCCTTATCTTGGTTCCTTCCTGCCACAGTCGCTGCCAGTGGGGGGTACCTATTAGATACCGCAATCCCATTTTTAGTGCGTTTGCCATCTTCCTGCAATTCTGGGCTCCTTGTCATGGACCCCCAAGCCCCCTCCTCCTAGCCCTACCATGTGCAATTGTTCACCTTCTCCTGATCCATCCCCTGACCCCACCTCTTGCTCCCCCAGGCTGACCTAGCCTTCCCTGGTTTCAGTTGGCCCCAACCCCCTCAGAGTCCTCCCCCAGCCTCCTCCAACTGTCATTAAATATATTCCCCCCCTTGCCCCCCTGCCCTTCATCCAACTCTCCTGCTCAAACCTCAGCCTACACAACTATGACTCCAATCCTTTTAATCTGGCACATATGGGGCAGTGGCCAATCCTCCATAGTGTATTCATGGCCATAGCCGCTCCACACCCACTGCATCCCACTAGCCTGCTCCACCCCATCCCGCACCAGCCGTCCTCACACCTGCCCAATAGCAGCCCCGTGCAACCCAGACACTCCTGTTAGCCTTCCCTGCCTGTGCCCCCTTTCCTTGCCCCCTCCCCAACCTCCCCATCCTCTTCCATTGAAGTTCCTCCATCCATTCCCAGTCATTCGGCTCCACAAGTAGTTATCTTCCCCTCAAGAGATGCTTTTCAAATCTGTTCCCTTCCTTTCTAGTTATGCCTGTACACGGTTTCAGTGTTGGCAAAACCTGGCAATGTAAGCACTTTAGCCCCAAGCAGACCCCAGCCACCCTGTACCCTCCCCTCAACAAACAGCTGTAAACAGTTCCCTATAGTAAGCAATGAAGTCCCAGTAGACCCCCACCCTCCTCCTCACTACAGTAGCTGTACACAACAGTCAGTAATTCAGAAAGCAATTAGACTCAAGTAGACCCCCGACCACCTCCCCACAACAGCAGCTGTACACAGTTCACAATATTAGCAGATTGTAGTGAAGCAAGCAATTTCAGGTCCCCCAAGCATATGCTCGAACCTCCCCATTTAAACCCCACCACCACAAGCAGCAGCAGTACACTATTAACTCTAGCAAGTAGCACAGCCCAGTTTGTCAAATGCATGTATGTGGGCAAAACTTGCCCATTTTCACAAGTGTCCAGTTACAGTTACATTACACCAAAGACATAAAAACATTAAACCAAAAGAAAATGACATAATTAAAAGATGCAAGGACAAAACAGACTACATGGCAAATGCAGTCAATGTTGCCCATGCATACAAATCCAATGTCATGCAGTGATCTACACAAAAGCTCAACCAGCTTGGAAAGAGTTGATGCAGAAATCACTGTAAAATCAGTAACACCTCATTTGGTACCAAACCTCATCTAGTCATGCACATTTTCATCTTAACACTGCTTGACGCCACAACCGTCTATGAAGAACTCAATATATCGTGTTGCACAAACAATCTCTTTGTCGTACACCACATGAATACGATATGGTAACATGTTGTAGTTCTGACCCTTTTTACATAAGAACTGGAACATAGGGGTGGGGATCTGAATAGTTCTGATTATTTATAAATATTTCAAAAAATGTGAAAAAATGCATAAAAGGGGCCAAACTCTAATATTTAACACAGAGGCCCAAAGAGAATAATTAAGTTCATTATTTGTATGAAAAGTAAAGTAAATCTGCTAAAGCAAAGCAGTCAGTAGTTTCTTGAAGGTTGGGCTCCCTTGGTGGCATACCTGTTTGGGGGGGGGGGGAGAGAGAGAGGAGGAGGGAGGAGAGAGAGAGAGAGAGAGAGAGAGAGAGAGAGAGACAGGCACAGGAGCAAGTCTGTACCTACTACCATGCAATACCAAGCAGCTAAGATATTTTTTTATTAATGCTGGTGGAGGAGGGGGTATATAATGATTATGAAGGATGTTCCAGAGCAGACCAGGCCAAAAAAATAAATAGCTAATGAATGATCAAATGAGCAGCAGTCAGAGGCCACCCATCCTACTCATGTGATGCAGCTACATTGCATGTCCCAGTGTACTGTGGTACAGTACACTACCTCTTCTAACAGGTGGTAATGTTTCTTACTACTTCTTCTACTCAACACAGCAACATCTTTTAAAGGAGAAATGAAAGATATCTTCTTACTGACCACCACGAAGGCAGTCACATCAATCAAGTGCAGTGCAGTCAATAAAATTAAACAGTTTATTGCCACTGTTGTGTGTGCACCAGACAACACACAATGATAAATATATCCTTCATAGTTTCAAGAAACAATTGCTGCCAGCGCCAAGTAAGTTATAAATATATAAAATATAATCTTAGTCTAGTTACTGTAACTGCGATATAATATTACATACTATAAGCAATGAATGAATGAATTAATTTAATAACATTTTTCTCTAGTAATCACAGCAAAATATAGAGGAATGTGAAAAAAATATATATTATTTATCCAAAGAAGAGCATTCAGACTTCGGCTAAGTCATCTGTTGTAAAATATTAAAACAGTAACTATTGCATTAACATCTTTCTGCAGCACAGTCAGGTGGTGAAATAATATGTTTTTGACACAATTGCTGACAAGTAGTAGTAGCAGCTGCTGTAAAGAGCAGTACCTACCCTCCAGATCAGATAAATGGTGCTACCAAGTAAATTTGGGACACAAAATGCAGTTGCTTGCTGTATTATATGGACTCTGGACCCACTGATGTTATTTTTTATGTCTGTGCTTATTGTGTTTATCCTGGCACTTCTGGTCTACTCTGGCCAGTCCTGACCTGACTTATCTCATGCATGCCTCATGTATATATAATTAGTCATAGGCCCAATTCACAAAAGATTTTTCACTATAGGCGCAATGGGAGAAAACTGTTTCGTGGATAGAGCCTGCTCAGTGTCAGTATGCAAATGTTTCATTCAGGTATTGATATTGGAAATTAAAGTGAGGAATAATGACTTTCAGGAATGTCAAATGCTCAGCATTTTCTAGTGTCAAACAGGCTCTTGTGCCAGTAGCAATGTTACCAGCTGAACAAAACAATCATTTTGAACAGATGCTAGTTGGAGGGCAATTCATGTGCTTCATTGCAATTTGTACTAAAGCAGGCCACATATTTTGTTTTGATTTCTAGTATTTCAAAGGATCAGTATTTCAATTAATGCTGGACTCTGCCAGGTGCATCTCAACAATGGTCTGTGTTTAGGCCGCGTTAGAAGAACTGGATGAAGATGTCACAATGACGTCTTGTAAATGACTCCAGAAACTTGAAGCTGAACCATGTGATTGTGAGACAGTGCTATTTTTGGATGGTGGTGAAGAAGATCCTGCCACAGTGGCTGAAGAGGAAGAGGGACAAAATGTTGGAATACTAGAGGAGGGTCCACCTGATGCAGTGCTGTGTTGTGACGAAGACTATGAATTTGATGCTATACTCCGTTCCATAACAGCACACACACTTCATTATTTCTTGTTTACCTTGAAAGAAGTGTCATCATCATTCACTAGTTGCTTTGAGTTGTATTGCAGGTCCAAGATTGTTGCTTTAATGTAGTGCTCTGACTGAAGCATCTTACATAGTTTTTCATCTTCATCAACGTTTTTGATCATTCGTCTTGTGATATATTTTTGTATTCTGGTGGGCAACCTGTCAGCACTACTGGCAGTATGTGTGATGGAACTGTCTGTGTTCTCTAAATTTTCCCTAATTGGATTCAATCTGAATTTTAAAATTTTTGTTAAGGATATCACCTGGCTCAGAGTTGCTGTTTTTGCACTCTCTTTCCTTGTGATTTCCTCAAATGGCTGGATGAGTGAAATTACAAACTCCAGCATGGCTCACTGTGGTGGAGTAAATATAGACGTCTGCATCACCAATTTTGTTGTCCAAGGTGTACTGCCTGGCAGCCTTGTTTGCTCCAGAAGCCTCTGAACATAAGAAAGGTCAAATTCCACCTAGCAGAAATGTCTTGGATCAGTCTGTGCAAAGGGAAATGGTGCTCCTCCTTTATTTTTTTAAATAAGTGATGGGCTTTGCTTGAGTGACTGAAATAAGTGCAGAACCTTTTAGCAGTGCAAACAAGAGCTGGAATATCCCTGTTCTCATCAAGAAAACTGAATGCTTAAATTCAAGCAGTGCACAAAGCAGCAGATGTGAACAAAGTCCCCTACTCCAAGGCCTTCCTTATGTTAGACCCATTATCTACAATTATAATGTCAACTGACAGTCCATGTGATGTCAGCCATTGCTTTATGGGTTGTTTGAGCTCTTCAGTGGTATTGTATGAGTTATGTTCAGAAGGCAAATAAAACATTCTTAGAACAGCAAACTGGGATTCACTGTCCCCACAAGAATTATCAAGACATACCCAATATGCAGTGACAGACGTGTAGGGTTCAGGCTGACAGCTTGTCCCAATATCTATTGTGATATGCACCATCCTCCCAACTGCTCTGGCCAAAACTTGTCTGAGTTTTTTTTTGTCTATGACATTCTAGAGATCTGAAATCCCTGACTGAAGAAGTATTTTTTCAATGGTATTTTATATCGAGGTTTCAGATACTCAAGCAACCACCTGAATCCTACATGTTCAACCTGTTCAACCACATTATATGGTAGCAGGTCAATGGCTGGCATCTCTTAAATTGTCTTTGTTATTGTAACAGCAACAGGGTGGGTTGAGGGATATTTGGCTGTACGTTCATATGTTTCTGAGGTGGTAAACTGTTTCTTCAAGGGGGGGGCTTTAAACACATGGCCACTACAAGTAGCAGTAGGACTCAAGAGTTTTTCAATTGGAAGGAAGTACTGAAGGTGTTTCTGTATTGCTGCAGGGACTGCCACTACTTTCATCTATTGGAGTTACCCAGAGTGTAGTGAGCGATCACCACTGTCACGTTTTCTTCTATTCTTCAAAATGGATTTGTCATTACTGTTATGACGTCTGTCTAGGTGCCTTTTCAGTGATGAAGCTTACAATGCTCCATTCTTTTTACCCTTGCTGATTGCCCATTTAGAAACAGCGCATGTTGCCACCAACTCATTAGAAGTACTAATGGAGAAGTAAGACTGAACAAAAAATAATGCCTTTTTAATTATTTTTTTTTTGCCAGGGGAGTAGGCACTGCAGCTCAGTCACCTTTTCAGGGTTTATTTTTGTCCCAGATTTTTCTTGGAACTCTTCCTATTGTGCTTTACTCCCTTCCTCTAACCCACTGTCCTCTGCCTCAACCATAGAGTTAGAAACATTTACTTTTACTTCTTCCTCATTTGCAATTTCCATCCCCTCCAGTAAACCTTCTGCCTGATCACTACCTTTATTGTCTTTATGTTTACCTTCACCTGGCTCAGCCTCAGAAGAATCAGATGTTGTCTGTGAGGGACTGACAGTAGCATAGTATTCAAGTGTCCCATACCTGGGAGTGCCTCTGTGGGTGGTACCCACCAATCCTTTTGTTTTAACTAAAGAACCTTTTTTTGAGGGAACTGATCCAGCAGAGACACATTTATTGGATCTGAGCATCTGCTTGGAAGTGGACACTTTAGATTTACCAGAAACACTTTTTGGGAGGTTGATTTTGTTGACCCTGTGCAGGAGGATCACTTGGCCTGTCCTATGGCCCTTCCTTTTGGTTGCCTAAAGCTTCAGTGCCTACCTGAGACTCAGAATTTGCCTGAACATTTCCATCCATTTTCTTTGGTATTTTTTGACATCCAGCAACCAAATATTGTATGCTTAATGTACACAGCACTCAACAATCACCACTACCACTTTCTTCTCAGTTTGGTGCAGAGGAGTAACTCTGAATCTTAAGGCATGTTTACATTGCCACCTTTACAGTGAATCAACCTGTGTGCATGGGTTGATGTGCTGCAAAGTCGTCAGTGTAGAAACTTACCTAACTGTCCTAGGAGCACTTCAGAGTCATGTTTTGGTCCGATGTAGGAGAAGGAACATTTATGGAAGTGAACGTATAATGTGGTGGTGTACATCCACTGCAATACTCACTGTGATGGAAAGCCTCTGCTCCCAGACTCCTCCACTGCTCTCATGAGGCTAAGCAACTCAGCCCAGAAAATGCACAGCCCATCACTGGTGCAACCTGAATCTGCATGAGGGCAGGCTATGTAAAGACTGAATTGGGCCTGCTGGAGAGATTGGATCTGGAATGGAGCAGCGCAAAGGTCAGAGCGCTGCAGCCATGTAAACATGACTTTGGTGTTACTGTTCAGTAACTGACTATTCAGCAATTAAACAATGTTATGCTACTACAGCCTTTGTAATATAAATTGGTGATGCAGACACCCAGAGCACACTGCTATACTGGTGAATTGATAATTCATGATAATAAACACATTGAAAAGGAAGGAGGAATAATAATAATAATAATAATGATTGACTGAGGATGACACTTCTATACTTTTACTGGGCAATGTGTTGTCTACAGTTGCAGTAGTTAACTCTCAGTAAAGTAATGAATGCCAAAAGACACACTGCATGGCTTTTCTTTCTTCCTTTTGCTGCCAAGTCTGTATTTTCTTCATTACAGAACTGTAGTTCTTTTTTCTTTTAATTAGTGGTTGCTTAGCTTTGTCCTATCACAGACTACCCAGCCAACAGCACTGCACCACATGTAATAATTGTAACCTATGGCAACTTTTTTTGCATTAGTTATAGAACTGTGCTATTTTTTTAATTAATTGCTTTGTCTTCCCCTGGACTACCCAGCCAACATCAATGCACCACCCATGACTGACCTACGGCAACTTGTATTTTTTGTTTGTTTCTTTTATTATAGAACTGTAAGATTTTTTTTTAAATTATGATTGCTTTGCCCTCCCTTGGACTGCCCAGCTAGCAGCAATGCACCACCCGTGATGACTGTGACCTTTGGCAACTTGTATATGTATCTATCTATATATATGATGTGTGTATATATATATATATATATATATATATATATATATATATATATATATATATATACACACACACACACACACACATACACACACACACACACGCACACATATATATACATACACATATATCTGTAGTAGTAGTAGTAAAAACTTTTATTCATTAAATAAATTGGTAATGCAGCTGAGACAAGCTTATTTTCAGTGAAGTCCTAATTTCACAATGGTTACTTCAGTTGTTATTACATCAAAGGCATAATTGTACTTCGATTGTTATTACATCAAAAACACAGTCATACAGTTTAGCTACAAACACATTTTAAATATGCATATAATATATACAAAAATAAGCAATCATGCACAAATACAATTGCAATACAATCCCCGGTCCTATTTAGTACTCCCTTCCCTAAACCAAGATTTTACTTGTGCAATATGTTTCTTCCTGTCTTTGTTTCTAATTGAGACAGACAATGTGTTCCATAAATACATCCCTTTGTAAAAAAAAGTGAGATGTTCCTAATTCTGTGTTGCACATGGGAAGTTGATATTCTGTTCCTTCTGCAAATCTAAGCCCTGCTTTGATCTCTCTAGTGTGTAGTCTGTTAATAATGTAGTCTGGGGCTTAATTTCTAAAGCATTTATCCATATACATTATCACATGGAGACTTCTATCACTTAGGGAATACCAATTTATTGCCTGATATAATTCTCTTATATGGGTTCTTATGGGTGTCATAGTAATATAATGTGCACGTTTATTGTAAATACCATCTAATCTACCTAGTATGGAAGCATTGGCATCAATTAGCATTAAATCTCCATAATCCAATAAGGGGACTATGGTAGTGTTAATCACATGTTTTTGAATATATACATATATACAAATATACTGTATACAGGGTTCTGGATAAGATATTTTAGGATGAGTACTGTACTCCTCATTTTGAAAGTGAGGTGAGTAAAAACAAATTCAGATGTGTACAAATGTCTGGAAGGAGCGGAGCAAGGAGTACATTTTTAAAAACAATGTAGTTTTTTCTAGATAAGAATTTGTTAAGTGCCAACAATGCTCCAATTATTGTTGGCAGGTAGGAGCTATTTACTCACTAGTTTTTAAATATAGGGAGTAAAATAAAATTGAGATGCATAAAAGTGCTGTAAATCTGGAAAAACTGCTCTTTTTGAATCACTAGTTATGTTATGAAGCACTGTTCTATGGAGTGTGGAGCATTTACAAATGTTGGGGAGTACTGGTACTCATTAAAAAAAAAATATGAAGAGTATTTCCTAAAATGAGGTGAGTAAAATATGTCAGTACACACCTTATCTGGAGCCCCGCATATATATATATATATATATATATATAATTATTGTTATGGCACTGGACTTTTTTTATTAATGATTGCTTTGCCCTCCTCTGAACTACCCAGCCAGTAGCACTGCACCCCAACCCCATGTTTACTGTTTTTTTTTTCGTTATAGAACTACAGTATTTTTTTTTAATTAATGATTGTTTTGCTCTGCCTTCCCCTGGACTATTCAACCAGCAGCACTGAACCATCTGTGACCTATGGCAAATTTTACTTTTTTTGTTATTGAACTGTTATTTTGTTTTTTAATTAATGATTGCTTTGCTTTGTCTTCCCCTACTGAGCCAGCAGCACTGCACTACCCATGACTGTGAACTTCTGTATGGCAACTTGTGTTTTTTTTACATTATAGAACTGTATTTTTATGGCTGCATGGGCAGAGCCCTGCAGACATCTTGCTGTTACTTGGGAAAAAGGGCACTTCATACTCCTTCTGAAGCACATGTTGGACATAATATACAATCCTTCCACTACCTGAAATCACTACACTTGGGGGGGGAGAGAAAGAGTCCCTTTCCTAAATGCAGCATTCTCATGCCAGCTCAAATTACAGTTAATGGATATGCTCAGTGTAAACAGCACAGACAGCTTGTTTTAGTCTTAAAGGTCACCTAAACCCTCTTAACATATTTTTATCTAAACAATGTCCTATTGGCAAGGGTGTATGCTTTTTTATGTAGTTCTACAGGCAGCAGTGTTAAATCAGCAACTTAACAGTGTTTGAAACAGCAGTGTAAAGGGACTTTGTTTTATGTCTTCTCTGCTGATTTGCTTCACAGATTTTAATGGAGCACAAGGTGATTTGTTCCAGCTTGTGGCAGTGGGGTCACTGGCCTGTGACAGACAGACAGACAGACAGAGACTGTGATGATTATCCAATTAAGTAAAACAGCAAACAATAAATCTGTTTGTTTGCCAAGTTAAAGTTATTTTCCCTACTAAGGTTAGTAAAGATCACGTAACCTTCTGTCAAGTTTTTGTACTGACAATCCTGCTGAAAAATGTGGGTGGTTACGCTTTATTTGCATTCTTAAGGAATTTGTTAATACAGCTTGATTGATTGATTATAAAGTGACAGTTTCATTGGTGCCTGAGTCTGATGGCTATCTTCCCTCTTTGATATGCACAGATTGACTTGACTGGTCAAGTCAGAGAATGGTGACTAACACACAGTAGAACTCAGAAACAAAGTGTTTACTGAGAATAAAAGTTTTGACAAAAAGCACCACCAGGTTATAACATTTTTAGGTATGGATGAGCATCAAAGTCCTGGCCTTGTAGGAACTGGGTATAATGAAGTCCTGCAAAAGCTGTGCCTTGTATAGAAAACAATCTGTAACATTCTTAAGGCCCAGACAAAGCAGAAACAAAAAAAAAACACGAAAACTGAATTGGCATTTATCCTGCAGTGCAATATTATGTAATGCTTTATGCATAAAAACAGTGTGACAGACAGATTTCATACACCCTCCATTTCTTTCTGCCTCTTTCAGTGTGCCATAATGAAGTGGAGCAGTGCCATTTAAAGCAGTTGTCATTCTTTGTGCATTGTTGTCACAACGTGGATAAGTTTTGAACAAGTGACCTAAAGGTGAAACACTACTGCTACCCATTTTTATCCAGTGGTGGGATTAGGGGAAACACTTCCCACAGGGCCCTGAACTTTTGTGCAGAAAATAAAATCTAGAGCACATGTTTTAGAAAAAGGAGATCACAGTTCAACTTGTACCAGAACTACTTACTTGCTGCTGTATGACCCTGAGCAAGTCACTTAACCTCTCAGTGCTTCAGTTCACTAAGCTATAACAATGGATAAATCTAGGGCCCCACTGAAAATGAAATATTGTATCTCAGCTTGGGTATCCTAGCTAAACAAATTACATTTAAAAATCACTAGCGGTTATGAGGTCACGCTAATATTAGTTTGCCTTTTTATATCAATGGAAATGTGCAATATACTGTAGTTGTTTCTCACACTACTTTTGCAAATATCTCATTTTGTCATTAATATCAGTACATATATAAACTGTATAGTATAATTGTGGTTACTTAAATTGCAGGATGGTAATTCTATCAAGTATATATTTTTTTCTAAAATACATGAGCATATCAGTCCCCCTCTCTAACCTCTGTGACCTCCCAGTGTGAGGAGACTATGAGGTTGTGAATTATGCAGCTCATATTAACACACAGCACTTCAAGCTGTAGTGGTAGAGGTCAGAGAGAATGAAAACTGGACTATATCAGCCCATGGTAGCAAAGCAAGGCTAAAACACAGTGGTGTGTGTTTTGTGTGTGTGTGTGTGTGTGTGTGTGTGTAAAATTTAAAACTTAGGAGGAAACAACATGGCAGTTATTGATTGAGCACAGCACTGTTAACCCTAACTGTCTACAGACAGAACTGGGATGTTATGTAAAGGAATTCCTGGCTACAGTTTTTTTATGCTCTTATTAAAGGACTCCTGAAGAAACCTGGAGGCATGGGTTTGAATCCCTTAGCCACCATTTGTATACTATGTGACCCTGAGCAAGTCACTTAACTTCACAGTGCTACCGGGATGACCTGGAAATGAGTTCCAGCTCAATGTGTCTTTCCTGGCCAAACATTGTAAACTAACAGTAAAATAAATAAAAAAAGAACATTGAACCTGACTTCTGCAGCTGAGTACTTATTTATCTGAGTTCTGGAGTGAGGGCTGGATTGGGGAGGGGTCTGATTTAAATAAGAACTGTCTGCACACCCCTACGCAGGTTCCTGCACCCTCAATTGACCATCCTGTAACTCTCTTGAATATTTCTGGTAGTCTGGTGGTCTCCCTTCCCCTGTAAGGACATCTGATCCTCTGCCAACCTGCCTACTCAGGACCCTCCTCCCCAAAACCCTCCCTCCCGCTCAGGTCACCTAAGCTGAAGTACAGAAATAGTGACAGTGACCTGCACAGCCCTCTGCTCACCACTTTGGCCTGCCACCATCTGATTGTCAGTGAGTGATCACGAGTACAGTAGAAGCAGGTGTTTGTACAATACTTGCGATTGCTCAGAGACCATCAGATGGAAACCAGTTGCGGTGGTGGGCAGAGGGCTGTGCCAGTTATCACTATTGATGTAGTTTGCATTATATAACCATGGCCGGCAACGTGCCTGAGAGGATGAGTCAGGAGGGAGTCAGATGCCCTTATTGGAGGGACCATTAGACCACCAAGAACATACCAGGCAGCTACAAGATGGGTCATCTGGATAATTTTACAATGTATTTTTCTTGGAGAGCTCAGCTTACATGCAACATCTGATTTTCATTAGGGTTCTGCTATAGGGCCCTGCTTTTACAGTTTTACAATATATTTACACAAGACAGCCCAGCTGAGTTGTGATATTTTGTTTGTAGTGGGGATCTGTTTGACCAAGTTTTCACATTGTATTTACCCAGGATAGTACAGTGGAGATGCAAGATCTTTTTTTTTCAGTGAGATCCTCCTTTTACCAATTTTTATAATGCATTTACCCAGGATAGCTAAAGTGAGAGGCAATTTCTCATTTTCAGTGGGGTCTGACTTTAACTATATATTTTTCCACAAAAGAGCAGAATAGAGGACTTTTTTTTTCAATTTAATTAACTTATTTAATGTAGCAAAGCCGTAGTGCATGTTTAAATGTCTTCTTCATGGAGGATTAGTAACTTAATAACCTGGCAGTGATAGCTTTGTTCTCGTCTTGATGTTTGTACTTTTTGTTCATGTGAAAGATAGATCTGAAATCTAGGGAATGTCCTGCAGAAATCCTCTAACCCAGCTAGCAGCTAGCTGTACCTGTGTGACTGGAGGTGCTGCTGGTACTATGCAGAGTGCAAATAGGGAGCAGCCAACTAGTCACACCGTGTGAGTCTGTGAGGAATTAATTCTCACAAGTCGGAAGTCAGGACTTGGCCGGGACCAAGTGAGTTAGACGGTCAGTGCCAACAAAACAATATGAATTAATAACCAGCCTGGCTTTATCATAAAAGAAGCCATGAGGTAAGTATGCTGTTTGGTATTAATAGTTTTGTTTGTATTGGATGGTCTTACCTGATGGTGAGGGGCTGGGCTGCGTTCAGTGACTTGAGTGCTCTCTCTTCCCCCCAGCTTGCCCCTTGCCACCAGCCTCCCATCCCTGCTGTGAGTGAGCATAGAACCCATGAAGTGAAGTCCACATGTACCTGATGGTGGATGGCAGTTCTTCAGCATTGAAGCCTGTGCTGCATTTGGATGAAGCTTTAGGTAATTGTTTTTTGGCTTTGGTATCTAGGATGACTTCTGAGTGGGTGTTTAGGGTGGGATGAGCCTACCACTGGCATTGCCCCTGCCCTTGCCATGTGACTGGGCTGTGTACATACCATGGGACGTGCTTGGCATTAGGTCATCTGTTACAGTTGGCTGTGCACCCCTGCAGGTTGGCTGTCATGTGAAGGGTTGTGCTGGAGTGCTTGATGGTGTTGTGGTTCCAGTGTATAACATGTGGGGATTTGGGGGGTTGACTGCCATGTACTAGATATGAATAGGAAACATTATCCTGTTGTGTAGCAGTGACAGTTATGGTCATACCATTGTCTGAGGTCTCACACATGTTGCAGAACCATTGCTGCATGTCACATCAGTGGGCTGTAATGTCACTGTATATGCCATGTATTTCATGCAGCTGTCCCTGCTGAGCCTTACCCTCCCTGCTCCAACTGTCTCAGTTCAGGCTGCATGCAGATAAAGCAGTCATGACCTGGTATACATCCTGTGTCAATATTGGGCCTTGAGAGACCTCCAGTGGGTCCTGCGTATCAGTTTCATTCTCTGGCATGGATGGTCTGTGTAAGTTTCTGCTGTGTGACAGACACATGCACATCCAGGCTGGTGTTTTGTGTACCTTTCTCACTGCCTTCTTTGTCTGACTGTGTGGTGCACTGTTGGGGGGGGACAGAGTCTTCTGTTCAGGTTGCAAGGTAACAAGTGCAATGCCTGCTGCAGTGATAGCTGCCTGTACTCAAGAGAAGTGGTATATAGTTGGGTGTCTGAAGGGTGGCCAGAGTGAGATTTTTTTTGCTTTAGTTTTGACAATTTTTTTTTAAGAAAATAAAAAGTAGTTATTTTGATAGTGATATGATTGGTTGTAACAAGTCAAAGAAGGCTTTAAAAGCAGCCAAATGTTGTCAAAATTACCCTCAAAATGCACCAGAATGAATCTAAAACCTGATAGCTTCTGGAGGCCTAGCCGGCCCCCAGACACCCCCCTCCCCTCGTGGGGGATTGGGGAAATCGTAGTTCATGAAAACCCCTCATTTCTAAATTTAGCACTACACCACTGACTGTTCATCAAAACTGAGTTTGTAATAAGACTGCACTGGTCCAGCAGAGATTCAAATTACACTTCTCTCTGTCTCCCGTGTGTGTGTGTGTGTGTGTGTGTGTGGCACTGTACATAGAGAATACTGGATGGGCAACCATGCTCCACCATTCCTCCTCTCTCTCTCTCTCTCTGTCTCTCTCTCTCTCTCTCTCTCTCTCTCTCTCTCCCCCTGCTCCCATCCTGACTCATGACTGATCTGAGATCCAGCTTGTCTCTTGGTGGTATGCTCTCTCCTCTGTGCTGGGTGGTACACTTACAAGGCTTTTATAGCCTGACTTACTGGTGCCACATGACACCCTAACACTTTCCCATTGTATGCTGCTGGCTGCCTATGCTGCAGTCTATGTGAAGCATAGCATGCTGACAGCATCAAAAGAATGGAGGTGGGTGGGAAGTGGGAAGGGAACTGGCAGAAAGCAATTTGCTTGCCCATGGACCTGGAACCAGACTTTTTCCACAAACTCATATTTATCTGAGTCCATAGGAAAGTGCTGGATCTGGGGTGGGGTGGGGTATCTGATTTATCGCAGAAAAGTCTTCCCAGCCCTAATTTAAAGCTTCACAGCCATGTACTGTACTTTCAATCATCCCACTTGGGGCACCATACAGTGTCTGATTTATATCCATCAGTCTGTCTGTTCATCTATCTGTCTGTCTGTGTCTGTTCATCTATGTGTCTATCTATCTCTATATCCGCCTTTCTTCTATTTGTCTGTGTCTGTCTGCCTGTCTGTCTGTCTGTCTATCTATCTATCTATCTATCTATCTATCTATCTATCTATCTATCTATCTATCCACCTTTCTTCCTTTCTTTTGCTTGCTTCCTTTCTTCCTTTCTTTTGCTTGCTTCCTTTCTTTCTTCCTCTCTCTCTTTCTTTCTTTCTTTCTTAGACCTTTGTCAGCAGAAAAGGACATCATTCACCCATCTAGTCTGCCCTTGTTCCCTTCCCCTAGTTAGCTCTGTGACACAACCACTTTACACCTCTTTTACGTGTCCCTTCCCCAGGTAGATTCCCATCCCCTTTTTCCCATCAGGGTATCTATCCCGTCCTCTGTTGTTTAAACCCATATATTTATCCCATGCACTTTTGAATCTCCCCACTGTTGATGCTTCAACCACCCACTCTGATAGCCCATGCCAGGGATCCACCACTCTCTCAGTGCAGCAGTGTCCTCTGTTATTACCTCTGAATTGTCCACCCTCCAGCTTCAATCTGTGCTCCCTAGTTCTTGGATTGTCCTTCATCTTGAAGATACTCCCTTCCTTCACCTTATTAATTCCCTTCAGGTATTTAAAAGTTTCAATCATATCCCCGCTCTCTCCTGATTTCCAGCGGATATAGGTCAAGCTCCTCCATCCTCTCCTCATATGTCCTCTAATGCATACCACACACCATTTTAGTCACCCTCCTCTGCACTCTCTCCACCTTACCAATATCTCTCAGTAGGTGTGGTCTCCAGAACTGTACCCCATATTCTAGGTGGGGACAGACCATTGACTTGTACCCCCTCCAGCTTTAACAGGTCCTCTCTCATGCTTTCCACCCCACCTGGTGTATCCACTCTATTGCAGATCTTTGTATCATCTGCAAACAGCCACACTTTACCATCCCGACCCTCCACAATATCACCAATATAAATGTTAAAAAGTATTGGCCCAATTATAAACCCTTGGGGCACTCCACTTGTCACTCTTTCCTCTCTGGAATGAATCCCATTTATCATCACCCTCTGACTCCTGTCACTGAGCCAGTTTTTCACCCAATTTGTTATTTTCTCCCCATCCCTAGATTGCCCATTTTGCTCACCAACCTCCTGTGAGGGACGTGTCAAAGGCCTTACTGAAGTCCAGATAGGCCACATCCACCACTCCTCCTTGATCATACTCTCTTGTCACCCAGTAATTTCTTTCTTTCTCTCCTTCTCTCCCTAGGGTTTAAATGATTGCTCAAAGCTGTGTTGTTGTTGATAGAATTTGGCACTGTCTTTTTAGGCAAGCCAGTTTACTCACACAAAGGTTGACAGCTTCGTATGTTACAATTTGGTCCCAGTTCTAGGGGACCCTTACTTATGAGCTGAGGATTTTTATCTGTTGCACAGACAGAGACACCTTGTAGTAAGAGTTGTTAAGCCTGTAAGCAATAATAATAACATAGAGGTGATGGGAAACATTATTTTGTATTGTATGCTGCATAGATATTTATCTATTTACTGTATTATAATTGTATGATGGCTTTTGCACATGTGTTCTGTCTCAATAAAGCCTTAAAGGTTCAAATCCTTTTGTCATACTTTGAAAGATGGTGCCAGAGTCAGAGTAACAGCAACTCTGCTTCTCGCAGTCATTCATACCCTGCTGTAGGAACACCACACCATACAATCACCAAGATGCAGGAGTATTTTTTTATTTATTTATTTAGTTATTTGAACTTTGGTAACTGACTGAAGTGCACTAGGCCACATTGCCCTTTTTACAAGCATGACTCCTTCATTCCTTCCTTCAAGGCTTTATGCTGCAAGTCTCACTGTTACCATAACTTAGTTTTAATGCAATTAAGTTCCATCCTTTTTTTAAAAGGATGTGAAACAACAGCTGCACCCTAATGTATATTGAAAATGTGCTGTACTCCCCAGTATACATTGGCACCTCCACCCTCTTCTCATCCTGTTCAAAGCAATCCCTGGTTTCCAGCAAAACCCCTTCCTCTTTTTGTCCAATATCAAGTACTCACTGGTGTCCAGAAGCATGCCTATCTCTCTTTGTCCCATTCCAAGCTCTAACTGATGTTCATTGACACTCCCTCCCTCTCCCTGCCCCATTCCAAACATTCCCTGGTGTCCTGAAGCACAACCTCCATCTTGTGTTCAATTCAAAGCATGCCCTTTTGCCCAGTAGTACTTATTTCTGCTCCCTGTCCCATTCCAAGCACCCCTGGTGTCCTGTGGTACTCCTCTCTCCATCCCATTTGTAGTACTCCCTGCAATCCAGTGGCTCCCCCCTCCTATTGCAAGACAGGCTCACCTCCTCCACTAGTTCTGCAGTAGGGCCAGTGCCAAGTTAGTTACTAGCTAATAAACCATGTTCACATAAAAAAAAATTCAGTAGCTAATGTCATCCAGCAAAACAAAAATAGCTGGCACAGTAAGCACATATATAGCAATCTTATTTAATTTTACAGTGAATCTACATCAATTTCTTCAGCTGATTTTTTTTTTATCGAATAATAGTCCATCAACATATCTAGTGAACTGATAAGTATTTCTTTATTTTTGTTCAAAATGCCACTGGAATACTTAAATGTTGCTTGTTCTAGAGGATAAATGTAGAGTGCTATGCAAAAACAAATATTCAGATAGCTAGACAGCTTCAAATCGTTGCTTACTCAATTGTCCATGTGCAATTGCCACTGTATTGTAAAACTTTGATTTTCCAGAAATAAAGTGCAAGGTACTGTGCATAACAACTTCCAAACAGCTTAGCAGCTTAGAAACAGTTATAATTTGCAGTAAAGTGCTATTACTTTACAGGGACTGGCCAGGTGCACTTGCCACTGCAGTGTGAAAAGTAGCTTTTCTTGGAATAAAGTGCAAAGTGCTGGGCAAAACAAATTCCAGGTAGCTTAGCAGCTTTAAATCAGTTCTAATTTGCAACAAAGTGCTGTTGATGTGTAGACAAAACTAAAAATAAATGTTTGTCCCAAACTGATAGCTAGAGGGGCTAAAGGACAACCTTTAAATTACTACATTCGATGGAGTACCAATTATTATTTTACACAAGGTGCTTGTGCTGTGCAGACCAAAAATATATCCAACTAATAAAGGCTTGCATCCAAGTCCTGCTAGGTGAATATCATAAAGTGCAGACAAGTCTGAAAAAACAACAACTTAGGTGCAGTAGTAAATTATAGTGACACCATTAGTAGTGTATGTATTTTCAGACTGCAACAGTCCTTAAAGGAAAACAATGGAAAAGGCACAGCTTTACACAGGCACTACAAAAATGCCTGATTAGTGCTTTCAGACAGTAACAACTTCTAATTGTTTTTTTAATGATTCAAACAATTGCCCTTCAGCTTTCACTTTCTATTGCTGGCAGCCACCATCTCATGAGTAGCAGTGAGCTTCCTGAGCTCACTTTATGCTAATATGTCCTGCCAACCAATAGCAGAGATCAAACTTGCATATTAGCATACAGTGAGCTCAGGAATCTTACTGCTGCTCACGAGATGGTGGCTACCAGCAACAGAAAGTGGAAGTTGTGGGTAGCTGTTCTAAATCATTGAAAAAAATGTGACTGTCTAAAAGCACTAATTGAAAGTTTATGAAGTGTCTAAGGAAAGCTATGTCTTTTCCAGTGTTTTCCTTTAAAAAGTATTATGACTTTAATTGTTCTTTGTTGCTAGAGAAGGTACACTTAGCCAATGCCAGGTCAATGGTCAGCATTTAAACCAAGAGGAACAAGAATGCATAACTATGCTATATATCAGAAGCCGAGACTTGGTCACTTAAAAACTGAAAAAAAAAAATTTGTTGAAGCTAAAGGCTGAAAGGTTGTGTGCATAGACATCATCACAGCAAAACAAGGAGGGAGGGATTTACCACCCTGTATCAGGATGTACCTGACCACCTTATAGCATATACAGAAGTTAGAACAGTATAGTGCAAAAATCCACAGATATGTTTATAAGGTTCAAAAGCAGCATACTTGTGTGGTTCAATTAAATAAGCACTGTTAGCTGCCGGCCCCCCATTCGATCATCTGAACTAGACATCCAATAGTTGTTAGCTTCTGAAAACAAAGTCTAGCCAGAGCCGATAGGGCTGTGAAGAGCTACCAAATGACCAAGGTTATTTTCTTGTTGGTGTCATTTAGTGCTGTTAGTGATAATCATCAAAAACTGCCATGCTGCTAAATCAGTCCTCAGTGCTCCCAGATTAAGTTTGCCTTTTTCCTATAACTGCAGGGCAATTTTCTTATGTTTTCCTGTAGATTACATTATTTCCAGTGGAAGCCAAATTCCTCTGTTTTCCCATATAACTAATGCAAGTCTATGGGAAGAATTTCCCTGTAGATGACTCCAAATCCCTGTAAACAGAGTTCCTTACCATTTAGATAAAATACCTGACATTCCCTACAAGCTTAGTTAAAGGAGAACTGCACGGAACCTGTGAGTAATGTTTCCTGTAGAAGCTTTTTTCCATATAGTGGGTCCCCTTCTGTTTCTGCCCCATTTTTGCTGGCCTTTTAGTTAACCCATTGGATATTTATACTGTAGGTTACACACTGCTGCAAAGTGCCATCTAAGAATTGTATGTTTATGTCCCCGTGAACCTAAGATTTCTAAACTAGAACACAAATGCATTGTACCAACAATGTACATTTTTGACTAGATCATACTGTTCTAAAATGGTCAATGCCAGCAGTGTGTGAATTAGAAACACTCACTGAATTTATTAAAAAGCCAGTGAAGCTTAAGCAGTAACAAAATGAGAACTGGTATTTTAAAAAATAACATCTACGTCTACAAAAATGCATGTTTGTTGATTCAAGGCAGGTCTCCTTTGAGATATTAACAACCCAGTCTAAACTGTTCACTATTTATGGGGCTGGCAGAATAGCCTAGAGGTTAGAGTAATGAGCTATAAATGGGCTTTGTACATTCAGCATTCAGACATGGGTTTGATTTCCCACACCCTCCATTTTCATACTGTGTGGCTCTGATTAAGTCACTTAATCTCTCCAGTATTAATGGGTTGTCCCTAGAAACAAGCATCTATGCCTAGTTGGCCTTACCTGGTCACCTAAGAAAAAAATATATGTATTTATTAAATTACTTTTATAAACTGTAAACAAACATTAAATTTCAGTACACAGATTCCAGATTCATGCAATAACCAACCTCCCTACTCCAAACGGAGTCCATTTATGTACTCTATCCCTCTCTGTAAATCTGTTATCTTTTTTTCCTTTTAGTTTAGTTTTACATTGACCTTCTGCTGTGCGGGAAGGAGTGCTCACTCAAACAGAGCCTCAGACTGTAAATCCTAGATAAGAGATGAGTACTCTGCATCACATGGCCCATCCCAAAGTAGTATTGCACACACACGTGCACACACACACACACACACACACACACAGACACTTAAAAATCATTTTCCACTTGACACTTCTGATTCCAGAAACAGCAAACAAGCACGCAGCACCTCTTATGTTCTATGCGTACCTGGGCAGTTGGATTTAATTAACTCTGTCACACTAGTTTATGCTTATTTTTTTTGTTTGTTTGTTTAAAGGCTAAGATCCTTCAGGCCAAAAAAAGTAATGGGGCTACAGCCCCCCCCCACCCTGCAGTTCGTATGTTTGCCCATAGGAATGAAATAGCTCATAGACTGCAGGTTAACTGTCTGTAATCTGACACTGTAGACTACAGACATCATATAATGAGTTAACCTCTAGGTTTGCTGAAAGAAATAAAATACATCTATTAGACTGAGCTGGACAGATGATAGAAACAGCAGTTTAAAAAGTTGTTTTTTTTGTTAATATCCTGAGAAGTTCTGAGGCACAATACAGTAGCATTCCCCTCCCTTCAGATGCCTTTAACATAGAGCAGCAAATAGCAAAACTCAGAGGGGGTGTACATTACTTTGCAGCTGTGGAGGAATACATCCAAGTGTCTAAAAAGGGAGCTCCATGAAAAGCCGTTTTAGAGTTACAGTCTGATCAATGACAGAAGGGCAGTAGGCTCCACCTGCAGCCCTAAAAATATGACTGTGGCTTACAGCTGCTTGTTTCAAAGCTCCTCTGTTGTGATCCTTCTATCTGGGCTCATTTAGATGAAAATGCAGTCTGAAAATAGCGTCCAGAATGAAGTTATGTAGAGCACCGAGAAAAACATGGTTGCCATGTCAGCAACCAAGTGACACCATCACAGAGAAACGAAGGGTTATGCCTGAAATGTCACAACACTACCCTTCTGGTGCTTCTAATTGTGTAATTGAATCCATGAGCTACATAGCTATAATGCAAATGTTCCAAAATATGTCTTTTAGAGTCTCTGACTTCCTTCCTTGGGAGGTAAAAGAAACTTGCCATGCTTTTCTATTTTGTGTACACTAACGTGTGACACACAGTGTGGGTAGAGATAGTGATAAACATTCAAGTTGTATTATTAGGTGCAGTGTTAAATAGTAGCAATATCATATTGACATTGCAAAGGCATGAAAAGCAGTGCATGGCTAAGATTTTGTTAAGTAATAAACAATGTTATAAAACATTGCAGAGGGCCAGATTAACAGAAGGGCAAATGAGGCACTGTGCCAGGACCCTGAGCTCTGGGGGCGGGGCTTTTTTCTCCCTTAACAAACATTCCTTTTTTATTTAATTTTTTTCCACTGTGCCCAGGCCAGCCAGCCCCTTGGCTTCAGGGTGGGGATGCCCCCTCCCCCCAACACACACATGCTGCTGACAACATAAAAAAAAGGAAAAAAGATATTCTTCTTTTCTTAGCTCCCGTTCATGACCATTAGTTGCTAGGAGATGGTGAAGAACTGATTGTGACTGTGACTGTGCGCAGGTGTAGTGCAGGCTGACATTATAGCTGGAAAAAAACATGTGGGAGAGGTGAGAGGTCAGGTTGAGCCCTTGAAGGAGTCTTGCAGTCGCAGCAGCAGCAGCGGTGTGAAGGGAATTGAATCATCAAGTCAGACTGACTGTCTGTGTGAAGAAGAGGGAGAAGCACGTGGAGCGAATGGTGGCTTGGCTGTGGGCCAAGCTGCCCAAAGAGAGACTGAACAGGACTGAAAACTTGAGTTGGGGCTGCTGAGCTGGACAGTGGGGCACTTGGGGCCACCAGCTGTGCTGTAGTGCCACCAGCAGAGGCATAGCTGTTGCAGTGCTGAGACTGAGAGGAGAAAGCAGGAGCAATAACCTTAAAAAAAATCTGACTGGTAGGCATTAATATATTCCTCACAGTGTGTATACTGATGTTATCTGAGCGTGAGCTAGCACCTAATGAAAAAATATGTAAGTGAGAAGGGATTACAATTACAAATGTATAGAATGACATGTCACCCATGTGAAGAAATACATGAGATGCATGTAATGATAATGAATATAAGGAGGGTATAACAGACTCCTCTGCACTGTAGTAGAATGCCAAGGCAGCTATCAAGGATGGATAACACCAGAATTCAGCTACACAGACTACTACAGATTGATGATGAGGACTCAAGCTCAGCGTTGCTGATGGTGGTGTCTGTAATGGGGCCAGGAACCAACTTTACTAGGAAGCCAGCGATAGGTCGCACTAGTATTTGGGTGTCACTCAAAGCCCCGCCTCCACCTACACTGTGATTAAAAATCCCAGTATTTGAATACCATCACTAGGCAGTCAGCAGCACAGCACAGCATAGAGGCCATAGGATCATCAGGATTCCCTCTTCCCCATAGACGTACCCTGAGAGTCATGCCCCAAACCCAGCCACAGCACAGCCAACTGCCAGGTCAGTCCTGGTCTCCTCATTTTGTCTCACTGACTTGCCTTGTTGCACACTAAGACTTGTGTGGGGGACTTAAGTATACTCTCTGCTTGTTATCTAAATGTGCTACAGTGACCCTGTTCATCTTCATATGGTTTATTTTCCCAAACTGGCTTACTCTTATGTTTCATTTCTATAACCCATTTTCTGTAAAAGGAAGGAGTCTCGTACTTTCAATTTTGGGGTGGGGGGAGTGTTGGCTTCAGCTAGAAAATGCCCAGGGACCTTTTCAGTCTTAGTCTGGCACTGACAATACTAGCTGTAAACTGTAAATATGAACTCCCCTTAACACTTGTGACTAAACATATATGAGAAAAAGTCAATCTGTCCAACCTTTTAATATAATTAGCAGTAATTCCCTCCTCGGGTTCTCAGTCTTAGCTGGGAGTACAGATAATGAAGCAGCAGTGCAATGAAATTAGGCAAAAAATTTGACCCTGTGTCTTTTTCATTATAAAAGATTGCACCCATCTTCCAGTTAGTTTTATTTGGTAGTAACATTTTCTAGTTCCATCACAATTTTAGTATTTTATAAATGTTTTTCTCAAGAAAACAAATGCTGCCACATTTGGCTTACAAATAACATTATAGTCCTGGCAAGGGCTAGAATTAAGGAAAACAAAAAACTCAATGTGCAACTTACGAGGTACCTAGACCAGTAGATTTGACTATATGCTAGTATTTTTTTTAGTTGTAGCTGAAAATAGCTTTTTTTAAAAAAAAAAACAGTTTTCATTCCACTGCTGCTAATTATCTCCCATAACATTACTACAAAGTTTATATAGTCAAGTCAGATTTTAGTGTCTTGTGAGGCAGATTCTTGCTGGTCCTCCTTCTCCGACTAAGGTAGTGCATGTTTTTGGGCCCATTTTAGTGCATCTGCTGGGTCAGAAAAAAGAAACACTTTTTCATGGTGTATGATTCAAAGTCAGGCTGGGAAGACCATCCCATGTGAGAGCTCTGCTTCCCGCAGCATAGTTCGAATCACATCGAATCACTTTTTCTTTTGCCGTATAGCAAAGCTAATGTTCGGATATAGCCAGCCTGACTGGTCATCTTAAAAAATCATCCCCTTTCTTTGAGTGAGTGCCATGACAAAATCTCTTGTTCCAAATCCATCCGTGACTACCACAACCACTCTTGGTGACTCACCAAAGACTCTGCATGCTCTTCCAGGCCAAACAGTTTCCGAACAAGGTATCAAAGTCCCTTCTTGCCACCAGTTTCCTTCTCCCTTTATTTGACTATGGTGCCCTAGACTATTTCCCTCACCTCTCTCAGAAAAATCTTAGTAGACTCTGCAGCACCTACCATTCCATCATTTGCTTCATCTCTGGATTTCCCAAGGAGGAGAAGGCAATATAGCATAGTGGTTAAGAGCACTGAGCTGCAAACCTGGAGACCTGGGTTTCAATTCCATCAGCTACCACTTGCATACTGTGTGACGCTGAACAAGTTACTTAACTTCTTTGTGCTCTCAGGTCACACCTGGAAACAAGATCTGGCTTAGTGTGCCTTTCCTGGTTAAACAATTTCCCCTTTCCCAAACAGTCTGTCTAACTGGCCCTCTCTTGAGAACAGACTCAATAGCAACATTGCCACTTTCTTTTACAAACTTTCCCTTGGTCTCCTCCCTGACTGCATTAGAGCCCTTTTTTCGAAGGCTGTCCCCCTTAAGGCCACTAGAAGTACCCCCACCTTTTCCTTTACCGTCCCCTTCTGCAGCACCTCCCAGGGCCAAAATGCCCTCTTCTACTTGGGCCTGAAACTCTACAACTCTCTCCCCTCGATCTCACCCAATGTTCCACCACATCTGCCTTCAAGTACAACCTAAAGAAGCACCTGTCCACTGCCCCCTCCTGCAGCTGTCCTCAGCCATGACCTTCCCCTTCCCTTCTCCTCTCTTCCCCTCCAACACTGTGCCTCTTTCTATCTCTCACACTACTCCACTTCACCGTATCCAGCAAAAAAAATTGTTGCCTTGTCTGATTATATACTTGTACTTGTAAAACCTTACCGCTTACCTACAGCATTTATCTGCTTGAATCCTTCATTGTTTAGTGAAACCATTACCTACTGTTTGTTTTGCTCCTTTTACCATTTAATTTTGTAATAATGTTACACCCTCAATGTAAAACCTTTTCCTATTGTTTGTACTTGTTCTTTTACTTTTTTGTAATCTCTTCTCTGCACTCCATTACCTTTTTTATCTCTACCTAAACTGGACGCTTGTGAAAATGGGCAATTTCTGCTCATATGCCTTTCCAGTATAACGAATAAAATGAAATGAAATGGTAAGGCTTCCACCTCTGCTTCACTCCATAGACCTTTAGGATGTTAAAAGGCCTGTTCATACACCAGCCCGGTGGTGCTGAGGGCTGAGGCACTGGACGCCTTACCTCACGCTATGTCAGTGAACCATGTTCAGAAACAAGCATGGGCCACTGGGGGTTGGCAGGGGAGGAGAGGGATTGAGTGTTCAAGGGACTGCTGTCCTTCCCTGGGGAGGGGGATGTCAGTGGTCAGTTCTAGACTGGCCCCTGGCAGAGGCTGGGGGCAGCGCACTGATGCTGCAGAAAAGGGTCAGAGATGGGGCAGACACCTGGAAGGAGCACATACGGAAGCATGCACACTCCCCTGCTGGCATCATTGCATGCCACATCTCCAGGGTGACCAATCAGAAACTAAGGAAAATGGTCCCAGGTCAAAGCAGAATGAACAGCCACCTACCGCAGGCCCCAACTCTGAATGGTGCTTCTCCAGATGCTGGATCCTATTTGAGGTGAGTTGAGTTGGGGACTCCTCACCGCCCTGCCATGGAGAAGAAACAATAGGGGAAGATGGGGTTTGCTTGCCTGATGTCTGGATGTGGATCTGGGTGGGTGGCTGCAGATGTTTGCTGACTGGTGGGGATCAAGGAGAAACAAATTAACATAAAAAAAGCCGGTTCATAATGGCATCCCAAATTGATGCTGGAACCAGTCAACTAGAAACAAAGGCAGGTGATCCCCCTTCAGGCATCTTGACCACTTGAATGTTCATTGCTCTCACCTGATTCTCCAAAGACTCAAGCCTTGAAAGAAGGTGAATGTTTTCTTTGCTAATATTTGCCAATTCACCCATCACCACCTCTGATCTTTTTTTAGCATCCGTAGCCTCTGATTTTACAAAAATCCATGGAGGTTTTGATTACTCTGTTGGTCAGAGTATCAAATTGGTTTGCCAGTCCCATCACTGTAGTAATTAAGCAATTTATTTTGACATTGAACTTTTGAGATGGAGTGGTGTTGCTCCAATATAGATCACTGGTAAGGCCCCACCTTGATTACTGTGTCCAGTTCTGGAGATCACATCTCAGGAAGGACATAACCAGGGTGAAGGTGATCCAGAAGAGGGCTACCAAAATGGTGCAGGGTTTGCATCAAAAGCCCTATGAGAAGAGGCTAAAGGAGCTAAACATGTACACCCTGGAGGAGAGGAGGAACAAGGGGTATATGACTGAGATCTTTAAATACCTAACAGGGATTAATAAGGTACAGTAGGGGAGTATTTTTCAGAGAAAATGGTGCTCTAGAATAAGAGGGCATGCTATGAAGCTGGAGAAGGGTAAATTTAGGTGGGATGTGAGGATGTACTTCTTCATGGAAAGGTGGTGGGTCCATGGAACAGCCTCCTGGTTGAGGTAGTGGGAGCAAAAACAGTGGAGGGGTTCAAAAATGCATGGGACAGACACAAGGGAATTGTAAGGGTAAAAGATGGAGGAGGAACTGTATGGGTGAGGAAGGAAGGAGAAGAAATGGTGTTGTAGATCAAGTGAGGTCTGCAGCAAAAAAAAAAAGTCAGACAGGGTTGGCCCAGCGTCCGTTATCTGCCATCACATTCTATGTAGCCATGTTTCTATGTCCTATTCCCAATATTCCCTGATGTTCAGTGGCACCCTCACCCTCCTTCCATATCATTCTTAACACTCACTGGTATCCAGTGGCACCCTTTCCTTTCTGTGAAATCATTCAAAGCACTCCCTGGTGTGCAGAGACACCCTATTTCCCTCCTGTGCAGAGACACCCCATTTCCCTCCCTGTCCCATTTCTAACACCTTCTGGTGTCCAGCAGCACCCTCTGCCTCTTCCCATTTTACTTTAAACACTCCCTGATGTACAGTGGCACTCCCTCCCCCTCCCTGCCCAATTCTCATTATTTTCTGTTGACCAGTAGCACCCCTTCCGACTCCTTATTTCACTGTAGACATGCCCTGTTATTCAGAAAAAAAACTCTCTCTCTCTCTCGCTTCTTGTCCCATTCACAATACTCCCTGGTGTCCAGTGACATGCCCCTCCCTCATTCCACTCCCTCCACTCAGCCTCAGACTTCCATAATGCCCAAAGTACTCCCCAGGTCCAGTGACACTCTTGCTTATTACCCTCCCCCCTAAACCAACATAGCTCTCCACTTATGTTGGCTAAATGCTATCTAATTAAAAGTCCCACAGTCCCACATTAGAATAGTAATACAATAATCAGTTTAGAGGGTGGCCCCCTTTTGTCCCACACCCCGATGGCAAAACACAGAAAAAGACCACTACAGTGACAAGTCGCTGCAATGGTCTGTTTCCGTGTTTCGCTTTCCCACGGTGTTCTGCCCCCCGGACCAACTCTAACCTGGGTTGAGAATCCTAAAGTCAGGGGGTGGGAGGGGCAAACCTCCCATGGGGGTGTGGGAGGTGCAGCCCCACAGAAACTACTAGAGTTGGGCACAATACCTGGTCGGGTATTGTGCTGTCACTGTCTAGGAAGTTGGCAGTTTTACTGTCGACTTAACTTGGTGCTTCCAGTTTAGAACACCAGGATTTTCAAAACTGTTTGAATGTGGTACTGTGGTATTTGCTCTTAGATAGTAATAGCAAGATACTAAGGTGACTGGAAGGTCATGCCACATACCATCCGTGTAGGAGTGGGGTGATTGGGTTTGGAGGGTGAATTGGCGTGGGGGGTATTCCACGGGATATCAGGGAGTACTTTGATCATTTTTGGCCTCCATTTCTGGGTGATGGAGAAAAAAAAGGCTTGGTTATACAGAAGATTTGGGAAAGATTTTTTTAATAATATGTATTTCCACCACCATACCCTAAGCACTCCACTCCTTTTTTTCTCACTGCAAATCTTCAAAGGTTTTGCCAAGATCATATATCCATGCCTGCTATGGTTGCATCACTGAGTCTAACTATACACTAGAGAGACCACATAATAATGGTTCCTTCATTATTTGCTACTTAAATTACTAATGTATTTAGGTCATATTTTAAAGGAGTATCCGGTCAAGACTGCTTCTGAATAGATGTGCGGTCAAAAACCACACAGGCAAAACAACGTGCACAGTTTCGGAGTTAGTTTATATATAGTGTGATCATTCACCATGCCTGTTTTCTGGTCTCCATAGAGCACAGTTTTTGACCATGCATTTCTGCAGGCACAGTTTTGACCTAGTCCCCTTTAAAGGAAACGCAATATCTTGAGCCATTTTTTTCTTCAGATCTGTCCAAATGAGTACCATTTTTAAAAAAAAGCGTAAGCATACCTTTAACTCTTGTGTGACAGTGATGCACATAATTTTAAGGATGTAAGTGTACTACAGACTGCATTCATGCGTGCCAGTGGCATGCAGACTAATGACATGGATGGTCATGGCCTTAGAAACATAGAATTTGATGGCAGATAAGGACCGTTTGGCCCACCTAGTCTGCCCATTTTCCTACCTAACAGATAAGCTGCAGATCCTAGTTAATCAACAGCTTACTTCCTCTTACCCACCCCTAGGACTGCCTTATGCCTGTCCCATGCATTCTTGAAGTCCCCCACTGTTCTTGACTCCACGACCTCCTCAGGGAGGCTGTTCCGTGCATCCACAACCCTCTCAGTGAAAAAATACTTCCTCACATTACCCCTGAGCCGTCCCCTCTCTATCTTCAAATTGTGCCCCTTGTTCTTGCACATCTCTTTTTCTGGAAGATGCTACCCTCTTGGACTTTGTTAATTCCCTTGAGGTACTTGAAAGTTTCTATCATGTCCCATCTCTCCCTTCTTTCCTCAAAGTATACATATTAAGCTCCTTTAGTCTTTCTTATATGTCTTCTGGTGCAGACCCTGCACCATTTTGGTTGCCCTCCTCTGGACAGCCTCCACTCTGTCTATGTCTTTGTGGAGATGGGGTCTCCAGAACTGCACACAGTACTCCAGATGGGGTCTCACCAACTGTCTGTACAGAGGGATAACAACTTCCTGTTTTCTACTATTGATGCCTCTTCCTATGCATCCCAGTATCCCTCCAGCCTTCCTTACTGCCTTCTCACATTGCTTGCCCACCTTTAGGTCATCTGATATAATTACCCCAGGTCCCTTTCTATTTTTACTGTTGTCAGTATCTCACCCCATTGTGTACGCTTCCCTGGGTTTTGTTTCCCATGTGCATTATCTTGCACTTCTTTGCATTAAATCTGAGCTGCCATACATTTGACCATTCCTCCAACCTTGCCAAGTCCTTCTCATCCTTTCCACTCCATCCTGTGTATCAACCCTGTTGCAGATCTTTGTGTCATCTGCAAAGAGACATACTTTTCCTTCCAGTTCCTCTGCAATGTCACTTATAAAGACATTAAAAGGACCGGTCCCAGTACTGAACCCTCACGGTACCCACTAGTAACCCTCCTTTCTTCACTGTGTACTCCATTTACTACTACCCTTTGTGTCCTGTTGTCTAGCCAATTTTTATCAGGCTACCACCTTGGGACCCATTCCAAGGCTGGCTATCTTGTGTATTAATCTTTTGTGGGGACTGTATCAAATGCCTTGCTAAAATCTAGGTAGGCCATGTCCACAGCCCTCCCTGATCTACTACTTTTGTCACCCAGTCAAAGAAATCTATTAGATTCGTCTGACACGACCTTCCCATCGTGAATCCATGTTGCCTCGGGTCCTGTGCCCCAATGGCCTCTAGGTACTCAACAATTCTTTCCTTCAGAAGTGATTCCATCATTTTCCCTACCACTGAGGTCAAACTAACTGGTCTGTAGTTTCCTGCCTCTGTCCTGCTCCCACTTTTGTGAAGAGGAATTACATCTGCCCTCCTCCAGTCCTTGGGTACCACCCCATCCTCCCATGATTTATTAAAGAGAGTAGTCAGCGATGTCACTAGTTCTACCCTTAGTTCTTTTAGAATTCTTGGGTGAATCCCATCAGGCCCCATTGCTTTGTCCACCTTCAATTTTATTAGTTCTTTCAGAACCCTTTCTTCTGTAAATGGACTGGTATCGACCCCCGTCTTCAGAGTGTTTCTCTTGTTTGGTTTAGGTAACTCTTCCTCCTCTTCCTTTGTGAATACTGAGCAGAAATATTCGTTCAGTAACCCTGCTTTTCACTGTCACCCTCTACCCAGATTCCCTCCCTTTATTAAGCTTCAGTATTCCTTCTTTGGTCTTTCTTAGGCTCCCTAATGTACCTATAAAGGTCTTATCCCCGTCTTAACAGAATTGGCTATCCTTTCTTGGTTTGGGCCTTTGCTATTCTGACTACCTTCCCAGCCTCTTTCTGCTTTAACTGATAAAGTTCTCTGTCCTGCTCCTTCTGTGTTTCCTTATATTTCCTGAATGCTGCCCTTTTCTCCTTAACCTTCCCTGCCACCTCTTTTGTGAACCATAGTAGTTTTTTCCTTCGTTGTGTTTTATTGATTTTTTTTACGCAGAGGCTTGTTGTCTCTGTGATGGCTGTTTTGATCACTCCCCATTGTTCCTCCACCCCTCCTTCTTGCCTGTTTGCTAGTGTTTTTCTGAGACACTCTCTCATTTTCCCAAAGTCAGCCCTCCTAAAGTCTAGTACTCTTGCTTTTGTATGGCTTGATTGTATGGCTGTGTTTATCGTGAACCACACTGTTTGGTGGTCACTTGTTCCCAGATGGCTACCCACTTCTAAATCTGAGATTCTTTCTCCATCCCCATTTGAAAGTACCAGGTCTAAGATTGCTCCCTCCCGAGTCGGTTCCAATACTAGCTGTCTGAGACATGCCCCCTGTAGGGCATCAAGAATGACCCTGCTCTTGGATGTGCCTGCAGCAAAGGTGCTCCAGTTAACATCTGGCATATTCAGGTCCCCCATCAACAATATCTCCCCTTTTTCTGCCATTCTAAGAAAGCCTTCTATCATTTCCTTGTCCATTCCCTCCCCCTGAGATGGGGGTCTGTATACAACCCCCATGCGGATTGTGGTGCCATTTCCTGTCTCCAGGGTGACCCAAAGTGCCTCATCTGCTCCCTGTTTACTCTTTAGTTCTGTTGCTTTGATCCCTTCCTTTACATAGAGAGCTACTCCTCCTCCTCTTTTACCCTCCCTATCCCTCCTGTAGATTGTGTATCCTGGTATGTTGACATCCCAGTCATGGTTCTCCGTGTACCATGTTTCTGTGACTGCCACAATATCCAGGCAACCCTCTTCCATCAAGGCCACTAGTTCAGGGAGCTTGTTACACAGACTATGGGCATTGGTACTCATCTCCCTCCACTTTTTGATAGCCTTACCCCTTTTAGCCCCATTACTGTCCTTACTGCCTTTGCCTTTTTTTACATTTAAATCTGTTCTGCTCCCTAATAACTTCTGTACCTTGGTGTTTACCTCATTAATCACCATGTTTTGTGGGGGGAGGCTTGGATTTCCCAGCTCCTTTTCAGTGCCTCCCCCCTTGGCTAGTTTAAATGCTTGCCAATGAAGCATTTAAACCTCTCACCTAGGATCCTGGTTCCCACCCTGGACAGATGCAGACCATCGCACCAGTATAGGTCTGCATTCCTCCAGGTGGCTCCCCAGTCCCCAATGAAGCCAAAACCCTGAGCTCCACACCAGTTTTTCAACCACTCATTGAATTCCCTGGTGAGAAGTGCCTTAGCATCTCTCTTGCCATAGACAGGCAGCACCTCTGAGAAGGTTACCGTATGCGCTACTTGTCTAAGGCCCCTTCCCAACTCTACAAACTCCTCTTGCACTGCTCTGATCCAATTCTTAGCCAGATCATTTGTCCCCAGGTGGACAATGACATCCAGCTCCCTCCCTCGTGCAGCTCCTCCCACGATCCTGAGGATTCACTTCCTGTCCCTCCAAGCCGTGGCGCCAGTAAGGCACCTTACTTCCCTCTCCCCATCCTCCCCCAATTCTACCCCCCTAATGATTGAGTCCCCCACCAGGAGTTGTTTCCTTCCCCTGTGGGGTCCCATGCTACCCTCCTTTGGGTCTCCTTTGTGAAGGTTCCCAGCATCCTCCTTGGTCTCCACTGCAGGTGCCTCCATAGAGGAACCACTATCCACCAGAAGAGTGAATGAATTGTGAAGAGGTACAGCTGGAGGGATGCAACTCTGTTCCACCACCCTCTCCCTCCTTGAGCCCACCCTGGTCCAGTCACTCCTTGGATGCCTTTTTGATTCAGTCAGGGAGTGACTAGGTGCTTTTACTGAACTGTGGTGCTGTAAGCCAAAAATAACTTAGATAAAATAATTTTGGTTATGTAAGTTATTTTCTGTGGATTCCAAGAAACAATGGCACTGGCTGGTCCTGTTGACTCTAAACCAGTCACAATAAACAGCTAACAAGTCTGTCTATCAAGACTGATCAAAAGTTGGAGGTGGGTGGGAGCAGCATCATCTTTGAGTTGTTGAGTTGCCTGTTAATATGGGAGAATAACACAATGAGCAATCAGTAGTACAGGCAATTCAGCTGGCAGTGATCGAGGGTGGCAAATAATTGGATGGCATCTAATCAAGGAAGTGCTTTATCTAGCTAGGCAACTGTGGCATTTCTGTGACCGGAGGCAATAACTGAATGGTTTTGTTTAACAAAACTCAGTAGCAAAAAACAACAATGAGGCATTACAGGAAGGAAAACCCTCTCTTACAATTTCCAGTACCCTAAAAATATATAGCCAAGGCAAAACAGAAACAAAGATAATGATAAAGAAATTGAATTCTTACAGTATATCTTATAAAATTTTGTAAAACATTTCCTGTTGTTCAGGGAAAATTCTCTCACTCTCCTCCTTTCCTTTCAGATCACATATAATGCTTCAGTTTGCCATCCCTACTGTTGTGAGTATAACTGTCAAACTGAATAGAATTATGGAATGATCATGTTCCCCGGGTAAGCTCATTAAGGCTGAGATCTCCAAGCAGAAAGCGCAGGAGAACTGGGCCACCATGCTATGCTATATTAAGATTGTGTGTACTTCAGTTTAAATACAAGATACTGATGGGTTAGACAGCAAGAAAAACAAATAATGGAGTCAAACAATGTAGGTAAATAGTTCAGTAAGCTGCTCCGCTCACAGGGGAAAAAAAGCAATGTTATGGTAAAATAGAAGCTGGGACCTATGATGATGATTGAGTTTCATTTGCTTAGGAATGTTTTGGTAAATACAGTCCATGTTGTTAAACTAGAGAAATTGCCTAGAAGCATAAAGAGTATCTATATACTGTACTTAAATAATGGTTTATTATATGCAGACTTCAAACTTCATAGCAGTTGAAAGCAAAGGCTTATGATTATTCCCTCTGTTATTTCAGTTTAGACCATCCAGTCTACTGATGCAATACATCTGAACTGCATGACTGCACTGCACATATTGAACAAGCTGAGTACAGCAGAGCTTGGAGACAATCTCTTGCTTTCTCGAGGTAATCATGTAGACCCTCCACTCTAACAGTAATACAGCAAGTGGGCAGATAATACCAAATGTATCTACTAGACTGTAGAAAAGTAGCACCTCTTGCTAAATGGCCACTAAGCAGGCAGAATGTGTCGAAAGTAAGAGGTAAAAAATGAACCGCAGCAACAGACCTGGGCATCTGTTTTTTCTTAAATACACATCGGAGGAAAAAGAAAAGGTAACTCACTCTACATTTTTGGTCAAATTTGCCACTGTATACCCTTATTTGAAATATTCTGCTTTCTGTCAGTGTACAGTGGTATGCCTCTCCCAGGCACTTCGAACTCTTCCGGTTCTTCTGCAGGGGGTAGAGTTCCAAGAGGTAAGAAAGATATTCAAGACTCATGTGTGAAACAATATAATATTGTGGAATGCTTATCCAGCTGTTGAAACATCCATGAATGCAAAACACATATATTTACTAAATAGTCTGTGCAACAACACCCCATTACAAGTGAAACAACTGAACATGAAATAAAAACAAAGCAGAAAACTGATTACATTTACAACTATATCCTGAGATAGTCAGTCAGAAATATATAGTGTATTCAAAATATGAAATTACATAGTGCAGCGTCTCTTAGATCCACTGGACATATCCATTGGAAACAAATAGAGATAGTTGATTCTCAAGCAAAATGGAATGTTCAGGAACTGTTTCTGAATATTCTTCTATGTCTAAAAATCAACTATTTCCTTTCTTTTGTAATGGATATGTCTAGTGGATCTCAGACTACTTCTGTGTGTAGAAGCATAGACCACTGCAGTCACAGATACACATCCACAATACACAAAGTACAAGAATTCTTTTGTCTTCAGAAGCACAGGCCCCATTGGGGCCAGTGCATCTGTGGCCACAAGTACTCATGCATACTGTAAGACATATACACAGGGTACAGCAGACAGTGGGGGGGGAGGCCCTAGACACCAAGGAAACAAGAAACATAAGGGGACTGTGATCAGAGTGAGGGTGTGCCACTAGACACCAGGGAAACAAGAAACATAAATGGACAGTGACTGGATGGTGGGGGTGCCACTAGACACCAGGGAAACATAATCCCACCTATGGAAGCTGGTGTAGTGGCTGCAAGCAAGAAAACATTTGGCACTGACATTTCTTTTAAGATGCTACTGAGGGGAAATCGGTAGAGAATTAAGACAGAAATGCCACAGGTGCTCAATGCACCCACAGCACTGCAGAAAGTGATACTTCTGTCCCTTTCAGCTAAAGATGTTAAAAAAACTGAAATGAGGTTTTTACATTCTCAGTGGAAATTTGCATTTTATTTTCCCTGAAACTGGAGTAAAGAAACTTGAGTGCCCCTTGAAAAGACTGATGAGCTGGGGTGCCTAAGCTCTCTCTGTAGGCTCAGTACAGTGCAAGTCCCTAGTGCCAGCACAAACCTGAAGGAAACACTACAAGGTCTCTTGCAATGAAAAGGTGTCTCGCAGCCCAATTTTCAAATCCATTTCTGTGTAGGGATGTCCCTCACCCCACCTCAGTTAATAAAGGTACTAATTCCCTATTTCTATTTATAAATGGGCCTCAGTATGCATACAGTTGCAGAGTACACAAACTCCATGAACGAGGTAAGGGCAGAACCCCAGGGGCCTGATATTCAAACCTGGGAAAAGCAGGGAATAAAACTTTGCACTGCCCCTTGCAGTTGCCCAGGTGTCCAAAATTGCTATATTTAGTGGAATAGCGTATTGGCACTATTCAACTAAATATAGAGCCATTGAGACCTAGCGTTAAACCCCCTAGTGCCAGGCAGACATGGACCCCATAATAGGATGGCACAATGGCTTGCGCCCATGCTAAAACTCACATATTCAAATGGACCTAAGCAAATGAGCCCATTGGGCATGCATGGTGCTAAGGGGCCATTTGCAAACCCATTATGGACTCATTTGCATGGGGAGTGAGGCTAGACTGTGCAGCACCCCCCCCGATTGTCTGTTCCCTAAGAGCTATCCCTGGTGCTAGTGGTCCCCCCTTCGCCAGTCACTGGCCTGATAGAAAAGGTAACTTTTTCCTGGTGTCTAGTGATGTCCCCTGTTCAATTGCTATCTGGTATAAAAATTATATTTTCCCTAGTGGTGTAGTGGTCCTCCCTGACTGATCACTATCCTGGCATGAAATATAGCTTTTCCTTGGTGTCTAGTGGTCCCCTCTTCACCAGTCATCATCCTGGTATAAAAGATAGCTTTTTCCCTGATGTTTTGTGGTCCCCCCTCATTGATCACCATCCCAGAATAAATGATAGATATTCCCTGGTGGGTAGCGGTACCTCCTCCCACCCGCATCCATGCCTGTAGTTTAGAAATGTATTCCCTAGTGGCTAGTGGTCCCTACCCCCACCCATGCCAGTAGTTTAGAAATGTAGTCCCTGGTGTTTAGTGGTCCCTCCCCCCACCCACATCTATGCCCATAATGTAGAAATGTATTACCTGGTGGCTAGTGGTCTCTCCTACACCTGCACCCATGCCCGTAGTGTAGAAATGTAGTCCTTTGTGGCTAGTGGTCCCTCCCCCACCAGCATCTATGCTTGTAGTGTAGAAATGTATTACCTTTTGGTCTAGTAGACCCCACCCCCCTGACAGGTAGTGCTCCATGACCCTGCTCCCCCCATTCTGACCTTGAGCCAGAAACCAGCACAACCCCCCTGCTCTCTACCACAGCTATCTGCCGACTGAGTGGTCAATGAGCATGTACCCTGCTGAGCTGTCAATGAACACTTACAGTATGGGTCAGTGGGGCACTACCTGCCGGGGTGGGGGTCATCTAGACCACCAGGTAATCCATTTCTACACTACGAGCATAGGCGTGGGTGGGAGGAGGGACTGCTAGCTGCCAGGGACTATGTTTCTACACTATGGATATGGGTGCATTTGGGAGGAGGGACTGCTAGCCACCAGGTAATATGTTACTACACTACAGGCATGGGTGCAGGTGGGGAGAGGGACTGCTAGCCACCAGGCAATATGTTACTACACTACAGGCATGGGTACAGGTGGGGAGAGGGACTGCTAGCTGCTAGAGACTATGTTTCTACATTACGGGTATGAGTGCAGCTGTGGGGGAGGGACCGCTAGACAGCAGGGAATATGTTTCTACATTACGGGTATGGGTGCAGATGGGGGGAGGGACCGCTAGACACCAGGGACAGGTTATTTTTGCAACAGACTGGTAATTGGTGGGGGGGGGACCACTAGCCACCAAGAACAGGGTATGTTTTACAATGGACCAGTGGTTGGCAGGGGGAGAGACCACTAGCCACCAGAAATGGTTGGCATTTAACAACAGGCTGGTGATCAGTGAGGAGGAGGACCACTGGACACCAGGGACTACTGTGATGGTGGTTGGAGGGAAGCCACCCACTTCCTCCACCAACTACTAGGGTTCACAGGAGTAAGTCACAGTTTTGATTGGCAGTATGTGCTCCACGCAAGGGGATCAAGCAAAACAGCCTTGCATGGTGCACATATGCTGAATGTTGGACTGTGCCAATGTTCAGGTCCCTGCCATTTCATTTACATTGCCCTCCCCTCTGTATATTTCCTGGGCACAAGCCAAGTTTGCCTGTACTAACCAGGCTTTTTAATATTGCCCATCCACACAAAATACAGTTTGTGCAGGCAAACTCAGTTTTGTGCCTGGGCAAAGTTTTGAATATCAGGCCCTAGAAGTCCACATTTTTTTTTTTGTATGAAGGCATTCTTTTTTCGAAGGAACAAAAAAGCATACAAAGAAGGGTGCCTTCATATAAAAAAAAAGAATGGGGGAAAAAAAGCTAAGTCCAAATTCTTTTTTCACAGGAAGCCATCCTTTTTCATAGTCTGAGAGCCACAGCCGTGGTTCTCTGATGAACCCGACCTGCCAGACTGCAACCTGCAGTCCAGGTCTGAAGCCACCAGCCCCTCACAGAAACGCAGGTAGTCTGAGAGCCACGGCCATGGTTCTCTGATGAACCCCGACCTGCCAGACTGCCACCCGCAGTCCAGGTCTGACGTCACCAGCCCCTCACAGAAATGCAGGTAGTCTGAGAGCCACAGCCATAGTTCTCTGATGAACTAGACCTGCCAGATTGCCACCCGCAGTCCAGGTCTGAAGCCACCAGCCCCTCACAGAAAGGCAGGTATGGACTTGCCCTCAGGGACTGATTACCTCCAGGAAGGGAGCCCTAGCTGCCAATTTTTTTGCTTTCTTTACATGAGGACAGTTGTCTCTGGGTTTAAATCCAGAGTCTTTTACTGCTGTGGCCCACCCGGCTGCAGTCAGCCCCAGGAGCACTCCGATTGGCTTCTTATAGCTCTGCACTGTTAATGTTTGACTATATTGTGCTAGATTATGTTTTCTGTTAAAACTGTCTTGTTTGTATTTTATAGCTGAAGTTTTCTGATTTAATGTAAATGCCTGTTTTGTGTTCCTCATAAGACCAGTAGCGATCTCAGCTCAGGCCTTTGAAACCCCCCCTTCACCTTTTTACGCTAGTATTGTGTTTTAAATAGCCCTGTGATTGCCCACTCAGACTTGGAGACACCTTGCCTAACATTTTGGTCTGCACAAACCCCCCTGTTTAAGTCAGTCTGCATTTCTTTTTAGCTCCATGAGCAGCCCCACCCCTCTGACTTTCTTATTTAATTCTCCTCTGCCTTCTCCTTCCAGGTAGTCTGAGAGCCACAGCTGTGGTTCTCTGATGAACCCGACCTGCCAGACTGCCACCCGCAGTCCAGGTCCAAAGCCACCAGCCCCTCACAGAAACGCAGGTACGGACTTGCCCTTAGGGACTGATTACCTCCAGGAAGGGAGCCCTAGCTGCCAATTTGTTTGCTCACCCACACACACCCTCCCCCGGTCCTGATTAAATACACATAAACCGCGCCCCGGCCTTCTAGCTCACTCCTACTGGCTGTTGCCAGCCACGCCTCATTAGTTATATAGGCCTTAATTTTTCATTGGTACCTCATTCTCCCACAAGATCCACTCATTTCCTTTGCCCTCTCAAGGAACTGTTGCAAATCCTGTGTTTATTACTGGTAAAAGGAAATACAGGTATCTCCACATTAAGAATGCCATCTGCGCCTATCCTTCTCTATAGTTGCCTTATATTACTTAGTTAAACTCTACCCCAAATTTTGGTTTGCAACTCGGACAAAGGCCAGTTTCCCTCCTCTATCATCTACCAAGATATAGCTTCCCACATTAGACCATGGCATCCTACATCAGGGACGTCTCCTCTATGGTCATGCCCCTCCTCCCATCAGGCCATAACTATAGAACACGTGCAATTCCCAAGGATGGTGTCGGCTCTATCAGTTCTCTATGTTTTATCCCTAGCAAACAGCAATCCTGCCCTTAACACAGCCACCGCTAAACCAATGTATGCTAGAAGGAGTGACAAAAGAATATTTAGCAGGCTAAGACACCACCTTAAAAAACTACTACTGCTTCTCCTACTCTGTTCAGGAAATGTTGAATTAAACCCAGGTCCACCTATTTCTCTGGATGCCCCTGTGGATCTCCCTCAATATAAAGGGATTAGCTTTCTCCATATCAATGTCTATAGTTTGCTAAAGAAGATTGACTCTATACAGACCTGGGCTCTACATGCATCTCCTGATTTCTTCATGATAACTGAATCCTGGTTCACACCCTCGACCCTGGACAAATCAATCAACGTACCCGGATATATCATCTACCGCTGTGATAGACCGACTAGAGGGGGAGAGGTTGCAACATATGTCAAAAGCAAATTCACAGTCACAGTCTTTGACTGTACCTCAAATGCTAAGGAATTTGAATGCCTTGCTCTAAAATTATCACTTTCCAGTGAGAAATCACTCCTTATGGCAGCATGCTACTGACCACCGTCTGGTGGCTGGGCACTTCTGCCACACCTTCAAAACCTTCTTGACTCTGCTAATACTGAATATATTCTAATGGGGGATTTCAATCTAAATTGGAATGATGACAGCTCTAAGAAATTGAAGGATCTATGCGATGTTAATGATCTGTTACAAATGGTGACTGCTATAACCAGACCTAACAGAAAAAACCCTGAGTGCAGCACCCTCCTGGACTTTATGCTAGTAAACAAACCTCACACTATCTCACATACTGGAGTATTCTTCAACGATATATGCGACCATTGCGCTGCTGCCTGCATCAGACATCCTTCCCAAATAAAAACGGCCTCCAAATTCAAACTGAAAAGATCCCTGAAAAAGTTATGCCACTACACTTTCCTGAAAGATCTAAGCAACATTCGTTGGCAGGATTTCTACCTAGCCCCCACTTTTAACGAGGCATTTAACATCTTTCACAGCCTCTTACTGGGGCTAATGGACAAACACGCCCCACTAAGACTGATCAAATCAAAAAACAAAACTCCTCACTGGTTATCTCCCACCCTGAAGAAAGCACTTAGGGATAGGGACTACAGGTGGAAAAAAGCGAGGAAATCCCACCTGGAGGCTGATTGGTTAGCATTCCGAACGACTAGGAATGCTTGTACCAAGCTAATTAGGTCAAAAAAAGCTAGGTACTTCCAAAAAGAACTAGAAGACAATAAAAACAACTCTGCCAAATTTTGGAACATCCTCAAAGAAGTCAGAGGTCGGTCCATTGCAACACCCCTTCCAAACAAAATTGTGTCTGATGGTATCACCTATACGGACAAAGCTGATATACTAGAAAAGCTTAATGATCACTTTGCCACTGCAAGGCTTGCCTTTGACACCTCACCTATCAGAAAACTTAGCCCGGCAAGAGACTACACTGTTGGCTTCACTGATAATCACAACCATAACCAACCGCATCCCACCCCCTTCAGCTTCCTCACAATTACATTCAAGCAAGTGGAGGACCTCCTCCTTTCTCTGGATACAAAAAAGAGTGCGGGTGCAGATAATATTGAACCTTACTTCCTAAAACTTGGCCATACCTATATGACCGCCCCCATTACACACTTATTCAACACCTCTCTGATTCAAGGTGAGCTACCTGTCTTGTGGAACACTGCCCACATCCTACCATCATTCAAGACTGGGGATCCAAGTGATCTGAACAATTACTGGCCTATTTCTATACTATCCGTCCTCTCTAAATTACTTGAAAAAATTGTCAACATCCAATTTAGAGAACATTTGGATTCACAAAAGTTGCTAAACCTGGCTCAGTCCGGCTTCAGAGCCAAACACAGTACAGTATCAGCTCTTGCCAAAGTAACTACAGACTGGCAAATGGCCTTGGACTCTATGAAGCATGTATTTGCCCTCTTCCTTGATCTAAGTAAGGCCTTCGATACTGTGGATCATACCATCATGCTTACTGCACTGAGTAATATCGGACTTGATAGTTCTGCCATTAGATGGTTCACCAGCTACTTAACCAATAGGTTACAACAAGTCAAAGGCATAGGAGATCTGTTCCCACAAAAATCCTTGTTACGAGGAGTCCCACAAGGCTCCATCCTGGGCCCCATCATCTTTGCAATATACATCAATAATCTGGACTTGCAGCTGGGCACAGCAAATGTGCACTTATTCGCAGATGATACTGTACTCTATACCACAAATTCATCCTTGGATGTGGCCCATGAGTACTTACAGAAAGACTTCGTCACCCTCCAATACAACCTTCTCACTCATAAGCTCCTCCTCAATGCCAAAAAGACTAAAGCAACGATTCTCTCACCAAAGTCTACTTCCGGATGTCCACATATCACACAGATCCGAACACTCTTAGATGAACCCCTTGAAGTAGTTGATACCTTTAAATACCCAGGGTTCTGGCTGGATAACAAGCTCAACTTTCTGTGCTACTTAAATGAAACCTCGAAGAAACTAAGACAGCGATTAGGTTTATTCTATCGCATTAAACACCTACTCACGTTAGAAGTCAGAATGAGACTAGTACAAACTACATTCCTACCTCTACTGGACTACGCTGACTTCCTTACAGTCATTGCCCATCAACGATGCTAAACAAACTGGACACCCTTTACCACCGGGCTTTAAGATTTATCTTAAATCTACCCTGCAGTACACATCACTGTCATCTATACCAGGTTTCGGGATGGACCTCACTCTCAACTAGAAGAAAAAGAAATGCTCTCCTCTGGTTTTTTAGAGCATTATCTGATAACCTCCCTGCATACATCTCAAACATCTTCAAATGGGCTAAAGGTTCCTATGGCCTGAGACGCTTCTCCTTAATCTGCTTACAGATTCCTAGAGTGAAAGCTACCCTTGGCTCAGCAGCAATCAACTTCTCACTTCCATCACTTTGGAACACTATGCAAGACTCATTAAAATTATCCTCACTTCCAAGCATTTTCACATTCAAAGCTTTATTAATGGATTATCTGAAGGAATCATGCAACTGTTTCAGATGCCAATGACCCCTAAGCCCTGGGTGCCACTCTCAAATCCTACGTCTAAGTATCTCATCAGCCCCACATTCCTAACAACAGAAACCTAGGACCTACAAGCCTAGTTCCCTTAATCCAAGATGGCCCTGCCTATTTTCTACCTTTTACCTATTCTGGCCTCCCTTTTGGCTGCCTACTCTTTCACCCCAGTTTCTACCCTATTCCTTAATACCTCCTTATTTTTTATCATTTAGGTATGAGCTCTTACTTAGTGGAGACTATATGGGATTATTGTCTCTTCTCATTTCAGTAAAGCTTATCATTATGTACCTTTGCATGTTAATTATGTTGACCGGTATGTATAGGCCCATATTGACCAGCACCTTCACAATGTTTTTTTTTTTTTTTGCACCGTTGTCCACTGTAATTATAATCTTATGAAGTGTACTGTATTGTAATAATGCCCAGGACCACCTTGAAAATGAGCTTGCTCAATGGTGTTTATGCCTGGTTAAATAAAGTGATTGATTGATTTTTCATATGGACCAATTCTTTTCTCATATGCTCATACAAAATAAAAAAATCAGGTAATGAAAAAGGATTTTTAAAAGTCAATTTTTCATTTCATTTTTCCAGATACTAAATGCAAAATCCACCCAATGGAGTCCCAATTAGCAAGCTGCATGTATTGGTGTTTGTGCATGATGTCATTTTTGTGTTTTCAATTTTTTTGTTTGGAAAAAAAAAACAGAAACAAGATGGCGGTCATAAGAAAAAAATATTTCCTCATGTAAAAGGATTACTCCCCATATGAAAAAGGATCCTTTTTCATATGGACCAATTTTTTTTTCATTACATGCAGCAATACAAAAGACTGTACTGAGCATGCTCAGAACTGAAATTTTAAAATTTAATAACTTCCTCTGTGTACCCTGAACATTTCAGACTAATATTCCAAACCATCTGGGTGCTAGGCAATGAAAAAACAAACAGCAAAACAAACCAAAAAAAAAAAACTTTGATTTTTGTAACTTTTTTTTGCTATCTCTATCTCAGAATCTGCATATAGGACCCGAACATAACTTGGCACATCAAGAGATATACCCCTAAAACACGCATACAAAATTTTGTGCAATTCTGTTGAATGGTTATGAAGCAATTAAAGTGCAAAGTCTGAGGTTTAAGATAGAAACTCCTGCTCAACCCTAACTATAATGCACTACAAAATACTGTTAATGCACCAGTTAGGGTTCAGCTTAAAGCAACAAAAGTAGGGAAGTGTAGTGTTAGGATTTACTCCCCAGCTCCACTCTCCAAGCAGCAAAAAAATAAAAAAAAACAAAATAGGGTTTTGGCTCTTTTGAGTCTTGTCAAGTCAGTACTGGGCTCTTCCTTGGGGTTCTCAACACCACATTTCCCTACTTTTGTTGCTTAAAGCTGAACCCTAACTGGTGCATCAGTGCAGTTTTTTGCAATGGATTTTCTTTTTTTTTGAGATAGTATAACTATATCCCCATTCACACAGATCCCTTCAGGACCTTCTGGAACATGGCCTAGAACTATCAGCCATGCATCTTCCAGGTGTCCAAAACATCTTAGCAGATAAGTTAAGCAGGTCAAAGTCCAGAGTGCATGAATGGGAACTGCTGACCTCAGCAGTGAACTACCTCTTCGCAAGGTGGGGTCATCTAGAGTTGGCTTTTTCTGCATCCCCAAACAATAAAAAACTGCTGCAGTTTTGCTTGCTTGCTCCAAGGCCTGGAGTTTTCTTGTGAGATACATTGTCCCTCCTTGGAAAGGAAGGTTTCTGTATGTGATCCCTCCCTTTCCTCCAATACAGAGAGTACTACTGAAACTGAATATAGAGGGGGCAACCCTTATCCTCATTGTTTCACTATGGCCTCAGCACATATGGTATCCACTGTTCCAACAGTTGGCAGTGGAACCCCCAGTACCTCTACTGCTGTGTGGGGGCCTGTTATCACAGGACATGGAGTCCCTGGTCTATCTGGACCTGAAGTCCTACATCTGCATACATTGCTCCTGCAGACATAGCCATGGCACAATTTGCAGTATCACCTAAAGTGGCTGATGTTCTGGTGGCTGCCAGAAAATCCTCCACCAGACATACCTATTCTTTGAAGTGGAAGTGGTTCACATTGTGAGCCACTTCAAAGCAATTTAATCCATTTACCTGCCTGGTCAGTGCAGTGCTGAAATACTTGCTGTCCCTGTCAACACCTCTGTCAGGGTATAGATGCGTGGGCCCTCTGGGTCCTGCACTTCTGTGTATGTATAGATGCAGATGCACAGCAGTCCCATCAGGCTGCAGAAGCACAGGACTCTCTGGGCCCTGCAGCTCTGTGCAGATACAGATGCAGACATGCAGGGCCCTACAGGCCATGTGGCAACTGAGAAGTTTATATGGGCATGGAAGCACAGGGCCTTTGAAGCCTTGCAGTTCTGTGTTTCTACAGATGTACAGTAGATTTGCAGGAGTCCATTTGGGTACTGAATGGGCCCTCAGTTCCATGCAGCCACAGATGCACCTTTTTGATCATGCATCAAGTATGTCTGTACAACTGCTCATGAGGTAGGATCATAAAAAGCACATGTTATCAATCTGACTTTTAAACCTTCAAACATGACTGAGTGATTGGCAAAAGTCTTGATTCTTTGAATACAAAGAAATTCTTCTTTCGTGAGCCTATATTTTTGTTTCATGAGTCAACAGTGCAAAAGAAGATTTTTGGGCAAATGAAACAAGATTCTGTAAAAAAAAAGCTAAATCCAAAATCTTCTTTCATGAGCCCACATTCTTGTTTCATTATATTTTCGTGAGCTCATGAAACAGGGTGCCTTCTCATGAAAGAAGAATCTTGTTTCATGAGAAGGCATCCTGTTTTATAAGATTTTCATGAGCTCATGAAAGATGATGCCTTCTTACAAAAGAAGAATGTGAACAAAAAAAATGTCCAAAATCTTGTTTCATGAGAAGACATCCTCTTTCATGAGATTTTTGTGAGCTCACAAAACAAGATGGCTTTTCATGAAAGAAGGCTGAAAAAAATAAGCAAAGTCCAAAACCCTCTTTTGTGAGATGAGATTCTTCTTTAGATGGCCCTGTTCCTCTTTCATGAGCCTCACAAAAAAAAAAGAAAAGTGGCTCACAAAAAAAGGCTTGCCAATGATATTTTGTGATGTCCCAGAAACATATTTTGGGGCTGTTTTTGGAAAAACTAAGTTCAGAATCAAGCTAAACAGTGTCGTCCCATTTAGCTACATTCATGTCTTTGTGTCTCTCCAGGGCATCATTTTTATGGGTTTTCAAAAGTTTTTTTTTTAAATAATGGAAACAAGATGGTTATCATATGAATGAATCATTTTTTCCCACGAAAGAGGAATTCAGCCTCATGAAATAAGAATTATCTTTTGTATGGTCAAATTCTTCTTTAGTACCAAACAGCTTTTAACTTGGGAATAGATTAATATTTTTTCACCAAACCAGTGAAAGGCATCATTGTAGGCCAGCCCTTTCTACCCTGAAAATTTCAGAACAAAATTCCAAACCATCTAGACTGTAGGTGAGAGAAAAAACACCAATTTTTCCTAAATTTACACTATCTGGATCTTGGAATCTGCACATCCAACCAAAACAAAACTTGTCAGATCTGGAAACCTTTCCCTTCCAGACCCCATTGAATGGGGCGAAGCTATTAATATGCTAGGTTAGGGGTTTAACATTAAACACCCTAGTCCACCATTACTATAGTGGTGCTCTCTATCTATCTATCTATCTATCTATCTATCTATCTATCTATCTATCTATCTATCTGTCTGTCTATCTTATATCATTGCCCCATTGGGAATATCAATGATATTTCTGAGTGCAGCTTGACCTTATTACACCACAAGTGGTGGAGCCATGAGCGATGAGAGCTCTTCCCCAGTGGGGCCATGATATAATTATTTTATCCAAGGCTTATGAATTTTTTTCTTGTTGGTGTATTTCATAATATGTTTAAATGTTAGAATACTGTTTTGATGTATTATTCTTCAGGATGACCAAGCAGGTTGTGCTCGAGGACTGATGTTCATGGAGGCTGTGCTTCGGCATGTCAAGTCATTGGTGCTTCAGTGCATGTTTGTGTTCAACTGTCTCAGGAGTCATTGGTGCAGGATTCGGTTGTGAGACAGTGGTGTTTGGTGATAAGGTGTCCAGGGGAAAACAGCCTGTTTGAGGCATCGGCAAGAGGGAGGTGCTGGTTGCAGTTAGGGAGAGTGACAGTCCATCAGAAGAAAATTAAGTCTGTATGCCCCCCAGTCAGTGTTTCTACTTTAAATGCAACTAGTAGTAACTTGGGTTGCTGCCCTCCACCCCAGTAATCAACTGTGCCCCATTGCTGGGATCTGTTTGATCATATACAGTATATTGCTTAAAAGAGAATGCTCATCTACAGGATTTCTTAATGCCGGAAAGCCAATAAAAAGATAAGTTGGGTGAGCTGTTCTGCTTACATGTAAGTCTGAGCAGTCCAGAGTTATTCACATGTAAATCAGCCTGTAATTAAGGGCTGGGGGCAGCCATGTGTTTTAGACTTCTGACAGGCAATTACTTCACCACAGTCCAATAGGTTAAACAGCAAATTGTCTGTTTTATAAGTGTGTTTTAAGGTGTTAGTACACTTTCTACATGTATAACTGTTTTGTATGTGCATTGAAACTAATGAGGTGTCACCTTTACATTTCAAACTGCTAGTAAAAATAATGCAATGGAGTTCTGGTATTATTATGTTAGAAAATCCCAATCTGTCCAAAGCAGTTCAGTTAAGAAACTGTTATACTTTTAACTTCATCAAAAGAAGCAACATACTCTTTTACTAACACATTTCAAGTTATGCATGTTTTAACACTGTTGTCTGCCTATGTATTTTTTGCAATTAATAAACAAGTAACTGTGACCTATTTTTTCTTTTCAAGTTAAATCTGGCTAGAAAGAAAATAATCTTTGCAGAATCAAAACAAATGCTCAGATTGTTTTTTCTGTCTTTGTCCAGGAAAGGTACACTGAACTACAGCTTGTTCCAGGGTGTGCTTTTTGTTTTTACCATCTTTGTCCAAGAAAGGCACACTGAGCTACAGCTTGTTTCCAGGTGTATTTTTGGAGCACCGGGAGGTTAAGTGAGTTGTTTTGGGTCACACAAATATGCAAGTAGAGCATGTTGGAATTGAAACCCATTCTGCTGGATACACCAAGCTTGTTCACAGCTCTTTGCTTTAACCTCTAGCTATACCACCAACTGATAATCAAGAACTATGCATTTCAAGGCTGGCCCCATGGTGCTAGTCAGGCCAGTAGGTATGGGGCCACATTTGCATCTTGTAGACCTGAGGTGTCACTTAAAAATCATGACTGTAGAAGAACAGGCTGCAAGAAAGGGGGTGGAAAAGGAACGTTAGAAGATGCTGTAGCAGCCACAGAACTTTGTACTGACATGAACACAGCCAGGGTCTAGAAATACTGATATGGGGTCCCTTACCTATTGGCACCATAGAATCAGCCTTGAAATGTGCAGTTTTTGATGATCAGCTGTCAGTATAGCCTACAGGTTACAGCAATGAGCTGGGAACAAGGTTAGTTCATCTGGCAGAACTGGTTTTCATTCTAACATGCTCTGCTTGCATATATTGTGTAATCCTGAGCAAATCACTTAACCTCTCTGTGCTACCAAAAGATACCCAGAAACAACTTTCAGCTCATTGTTCTTTTCCTGGACAAAGATTATAAAAATTACAAAAAAACTATAAACATTTGTTATGATTCTACAAATAGTATTCACTTTCTATCCAGATTTGACTTGAAAAGAAAGAGAGGACACAATTATTTATTACTTGCAAAAAACACATAGTTGGACAGCAGTGTTAAAACATTCATAACTTGAAATGTGTTATTAAAAGAGTATCTTGTTTATTTTGATAGAGTTACAAGTATGACAAATTCTTACTGCAATATTCTGGACTGAACAGCCATGGTATTTTCTAACAGAACAGCACCAGAATTCAATTGGATTATTTTTACTAGCAGTTTGAAATGTAAAGGTGATACCTCATTAGTTTCATTGCACATACAAAACAATTATTATACATGTAGAAAGTTTTGTAATAACACCTTTTAGCACACTTAATAAAATAGCCAATTTCTCTTTAATGTATTGGAGTGTTTGCCGTCAAAGCAGGGACAAGATTGCAGTGACATCATTGCCTGTCAGAAGCCTAAAATACATGGCTGTTTCCATCCCTTAATCACAGGCTTATTTACATATGAATAACTCTGAACTGTTAAGACTTGCAGGTAAGCACAAGAGCTCATTCAAAGTAGCTTTTTATGGGTGTTCAGACATTAAGAAATCCTGAAGATGAGAGTTCCCCTTTAATAAAGAAGTAGCAATTCTTGACTTATCCCAGTGTGTAGACATCAGCGATACTGAAAAGGACTATTAATGTGTTTGTTAAAGTTTATTGGGTCACCTCACACCACCCGAAGTTCCCCTCTCTGCGAAGAGAACCCAGGTCAGCCACACTTTGCAATCTGGGGGAATCCCCAAGTTTATCAGTTACATATGTAGGAGATCTCTTACAAAATCATCAGGACCTTCCAGACTGCCAAAGTGTTACAGTACAGGAGTACACCTTGAAATAGGCATTTCTCAAAGTCTGAGAATTAATAAATTACACAAAGCAAAGTTCTGCCATAATGATACAAAGTTATTTCTAAATGCTTACCAACATTTCACAAAATAACACTAGATGGCTTGTGTAACAAAATAATTCACATATTGACACACATAATCCATATACTTTATAAAGTGTATTGTTTTCAAAGATTGAGTCCACTTATCAAGTCTTATTCCCAAGACATGCAACAAAGAAAGGTCACTAATGCCTTACAAGTGCATTAGAATAAAACTGAGGTGTCACAAAGAGATAATAATGGTCACACAACAGTAAATGCAAACAGACAAAAAATAATAATGAAGTTAAAGGTGCATTAATTTCATTTTCATTTTTATTTCTTATACTTGTAAACCAGATGAGCAAAAACTGCCCATTTTCACAGGTGATAAGTCATATCTAAAAAACAATACAAATTGTTGACACAGTATTTCAGAGCAAACCACTCTATCTGCATAAAATGCAAGTGCTATACATAAGACACAGATGGAACAAATACATTCATACTTGAGAAAAAAGCCACTGTTTTAAACTTTTTTAAAAACACTGTATGGAATTACTTTCAGCAATTTCAGTGGGTATCTTATTCAAGAAGGTTGGTGCTCTGAGTAATAAGGATCTTTGCCCAATAGTCGTCTTAAATAGAGATATTTTAAAAGTGAATTTGTACTGGGATCTAGTAGAAAGAGCATTTAAAGCCCTAGGAAACATTAAGGAAACAGATGGAGGAAGAAGTCCTATTTTTACTTTTATATAGAAAAATACCCATTTTGAAACAGACTCGATTATCAAAGAATAACGAGTGAGATTGTTCATATAGATCAAAATGATGGGATCGATAAGGCATATTTAGCCAAAATCACAGGGCAGAGTGATATGCACAGTAACCTGAAGACAATTTAAAGCACTACTACTGGAGGAGGTATACAGTATATCAAAATACCATAATCTAACACTGAAAAGGTCATAGCACCACCACAGCTCTTCTTCAACTAACTACTGATATTCTGTCCAACATGGATTCTGGAAAACTCACAGGTGCCATCTTCATTGAACTCACTAAGGCTTTTGACCTTGTAGACCATCCCCTACTTCTCTCCACTCTCCATAAATTTCATTTCTCTACCCCTGCTGTGGACTGGTTCTATAGCTACCTGTCAAACAGGTTGCAAGCTGTTAAATTTAACTCCTCCCTGTCCAACACATCTACTATCAACCTTGGGGTCCCCCAGGGCTCTTTCCTTGGGCCCCTTCTGTTCTCAATTTTTATCAACAATGCAGCTGAGGTCCTGGAATCCTGCTCAGCTATTCTCTACGCTGATGACCTGATCATCTATACTAGTTCTTCTAGTATTGCCTGCATAAACACATCACATACCTCAGACTTCAATAAGGTCTTAGACTGGCTGCTAGACCGTAAGCTTGTACTAAATCAAAAGAAAATGAAAGCCATGCTCCTAGGTTCTGCACCGAAGATTAAGGCCTGTTCTAGTTTGCTGGAGGTTCTTCACCCATGAGGAATTCCACTTGAAAATGCTACTTCCTTCGAGTACCTTGGTTATCCTGCTGGACCAGTCCCTGGATTTTAATCTTCACATTCAGTCCTCATGCAAAGCTGTAAACTCGAAACTGGGAGTAGCTTACAAAATGAGCTACATGCTTACACCCTTGGTGAAATCAGCAATTACCCGAGGTATTCTGCTCCCAACCCTTACTTATGGTGCCTCTATTCTTACCTCTGCCCATAAAACCTCCCTACTAAAATGGGACATAACTTATAACAATATATGCCGATTTGCCTCTTCGTCGCCTCGACTCAGACATCACTGCCTTCTTTATAAGGATCTGAATTGGCTCTCACCCTCTGCCAGTAGACAATACTACCTTGGATCACTAATGGACTCGATCATCCAGGAAAAAAAAAAACATCCCAGCTGGTGGCGTTGCTGGTCCCTTATCCATCCTCCCATGGCCTGCAATCAGCTGACAAATCCTTGCTCTATGTTCCAAGATGTCAGACGACTAAAGGCACAGGGGCCTTCCAATTCTCGGTTCCCAGGCTATGGAATGCTCTTCCACTCAACCTCTGGCTGTCTCAGTCTCACTTTAGATTTAAAAGTGAATATCATCATTATCTATCCTTAGCTGATGCTTGTACATGCTTTGACCCAATCTGAAGCTCCAGAGACTTACCAATAATGTCACCCCTGCTCTAATCCAGCTCCAAGACTGGCTCCTCTTCCCATACCCATATTTTTCCTTCTCTTTGTAAATACAGTAACTTCTTGACTACTAGCTCTCTTTCTTCTCGAACCTAGTTGCTGACCATCCACTGTTGTTTTGCCAATTACCACCCCTGACCTTCCTTCTGTCAGTCTTTCTTGTTATGTTTGAACATTCCTCACATTTCTCTCTATATAACCTTACTCTTTTATTAACTCTTTCACTCCACAGGTCAGGTCTGTGGTTTCTGCATTTATTATGTATCTTACTGCCATTATTTGTATAATGCTTGCCATTATTTTTTGTTGATTCTACCCATTGTATTTTTGTAGCACTGCTGTACTGTTCCTCTATTTGTATTACTGTACCCATGTTGCTGTTGTTCCATTGTTCTCTTTTTGTTGTACTCTCCTGGGTCATGCCTGAAAATAGTCATTTTATGGCTAGTGCACCTACCCAGTTAACAAAAATTAAATAAATAAATAAAAGGTCTTCCTAAGATTTAGAACGTGTGGCTCAAAAGTAAACTGACTAATATTATTCTTAAATACTTAAAGACTGTAACAAATACAATTACATTACCCCTATTATCAATAATGGGAGAAAAATCAGAGGTTACTTTCTTACCATGGGAAAAAAAACATCACCTTTGTCTTTTTAGAATTAAGTACCAAATGATTTATTAGTAACCAATTCTGTAAATGCCCCAAATCAGTCTGGAGACTGAAAAGAGCAGTTTCAGGGCTCAGACTAGAGCAAAATAAAATGGTATCATCCACATAAAGAGTTATTTCAGTTTGAGTATAAATACTAGGGGCTGAATTCATATAAAAGGAAAAAAATAAGTGGCCACAGGATTGAACCCTGGGGAACACCACAAACAGAGGGAATAATCTGTGAAAAAGTTGAACCAATAATTGTTCTATTATGTCTATTACATAGGTAACTTTGATACCACCTGGCAACCTCCCCAGAGAACTGTAATCCCTGGAGAACACCAGGGAGAAGATCAAATTCAACCAAATCAAAGGCATTGGTGAGGCCCACAAATAGAGCTACACATGAGTGCCCTCTATCGAGAGCACCGTGTCTGCGGCTTGTGAACCCCGCCAAGGCCATTTCAGTATTATAGCCTGGTTTAAAGGCATGTTGGTTACTTGAGAGGAGGGAATATTTCCCAAGAAAAGCCAGGGTTTGATCATAATGATTTTTTCAAGAATTTTTGAGATGGGTGACAAAAGGGATATTGGTCGATAGTTTGAAACAGTGGCAGGACTTCCACTCTTCAAAATGGGTTTTATAGTTGCTAATTTCCAAATAGAAGGAAAGCCATTATGACACAAAGAAAAATTAAAAATATAAGATAAAGGACACACAAAATAATTAATACCTAATTTAATAATCCTATAATCTACTCCATCATGTCCCTGAAAGGGTTTCAGATTATTTTCCAAAATATATTTCTTTACAAGAAAAGGAGTCACATGCTTGAAATAAAACTTTGGACTAGTATCATTACAAACACCCTTAGGCATTGTGCCATTATCTGGAATTATGGGGGTTCCATAAGGGCCAAGATTCCCAAAATGTCTGTTAAAGACATAGGAAACCAGGGACGGATCACTAATACTTTGTCCATCCTGAAGAATGGTGGGGGTGAAGTCATTTTTCTGTCTTCCCATCATTTTATTCAGAAAATCCCAGGTTTTTTGGGGGTTACCCCTAGAATTCTTTTATTCATTAAGACAAAAAACAGCCGTAGCTTTCTTGATTTCAGATTTACATTTGTTTCTGAATGCCATACTCTTGGAGAAGAACATAATTTTGTGTTGCCCTGTATTGCTTCTAACATTTATCTCATTTTCTCATTAATTGAATGAGATCCCTTGTCACCCATTCTTGTTTATGGGATCTAATTCTTATTTTCTTTAATGACGCAACCTTGTCAGCAATAGCATTATAGGCAATACAGAAGAAATCTCACATTGCAGCAGTGTTGGCAAAAGAAAAAAGGGGGGGGGACAATCTGTTTCCTTAAACAAATCTATTTTCTGAGGGGTTAATGTAACAAGATTCCTACATTCAACATGTCTGGGGGGCCCTCTAGACACCCTAACTGACCATTCACATTTGATTCGATGATGGTCACTCATGATACCAGGCATAACCTCCCAATTAATTATCCTGTCTACATGAGTGACCATAATCCAATCCAGAACAGTCTCTCCATCTGATTTATAATTGGGCCTTGTAACTTCCTCTATTAATTGTTTAACACTCAGGTCAACCAATATTTCTCTAACTTTTCAAACGTTGCTCCCAACTACAGTTAAAATCACCCAGTGTAATCCACTCTCTATTAATGGGCATAACCTTTCAGAAAGAAATTAATAATTCAAGACCCTGGGATATTCTTCCCGGGGGAAAATAAACAGTACTAAGAATCAAATGTTTACTTTGTCCTAAAGTCAAGTCTATAGAAATCATACCACATCCTGAGTTTCCCAGTGGTTGGTCCAAAACAGTATAATTAAATTTATTATGTATATACATTATAACTCCACCTCCCCTTTTCACTAATCTATCCTGTGTAATTAAGTTATAACCAGGAAGATAAACCTCAGAATCCATTATACCATCATGCAACTAAGTTTCAGAAAGGGTAATAACATCAAATAAATGAAGCTGGGACCATGCTACAAATTGAGGGCAGACTCTGAACATTTAAATGTACACTCTTAAGTGTGCGGGAAACTGAACCTGGATGAGGGTTCACTGAATTAAAATCAGGTTCATCCCCAAGAAAAAAGTTAGGCCCAGGGTGAGGATGCACAGTTCCTGACATGAGTAATAACAACATTAATAACCTTTTGTAATTTGTCCTGCTCTCAGGTTGTCTCCCTTTTAGTGGGGGCCTTAACCAATTTACACACTGTTTAATTTAATTGTAAATTGAAGGCAGAACAAACCCCAAACAAAGGGCCATTAATTAACCATGATGAGGGACCAAAATCTGAGAAACCCTCCCAACAGCAGCTATTTTCTTGGCTTGTGCAATATGAGCAAGAGTAATAAAGCTGAAAGCTACCTTTACTTTCAAAAAAAAAATATTAAAATTGGGCATAATAAAAGGAAAATTAAAACTACATAAATTGACAACATTTTAAAACACATACTTAGAAATACACAGCAGAATTATCTCATGACCTGGACTTCAACATGCAAAGACTAGTTACTTCTATATCCAAAGCAGCAGAGTCCTTGGAGTAATGAAAGGCAGACACCAGGATGGATTTCTTCTGACGAGTGGTGCTTGCTTCACTCACTACTGCTCGCACTACCGCTCGCGCTAGCGAGCAGCGTGAACTTTTAAACACTGACAGCCCACCTCCTGATGACATGCCTCAGCTGTTTGCACTCCCAAATCCCCAACAGCAGAGTGTTCAGGATAACAGTACCTTAAGTGGGGAAATGATCTTCAAGCTAGGGAGGCAGACAACAAGAGAATTCCCAGACTCAGCTCCTTGCAGGGTACAGATTTAGCATAACTAAATTAAGAAAGTCACACCTTAAGCTTGAGACTAAAACTGACCATATCAGCTGCTTCTGTTTCAGTGGACCATAGAGTCCAACTGGAGGACCTCCACACTGTGACTAGAATTTCAGAAACAGTTCTTTCCTAGATCCACACCTTTTTGTGAAGGGGAAGTCATACTGTGACAATGTGTGTCTACTCATCATTATCAGCCCTTGTTCCTTACTAAGTGCTGCAAGGGTATGAGTTGATCCCCCTGTTTTTTAATGGGTACTTACTCCGCTCATAGGGAATACTGCTGGGAAATTTTGCTCAAGTATACAGACATATGCACATTTATTTATGTATGTATGTATTTGTTAACCAGATAAGTACACCGATCCAGAGGACCATTTTCTGGTATGACCCAGGCCATCTAGATGGTACACAGTACAAAGACATGATCATCATGACATTACAATAGCAGTTTACACATAGGTTGCAGAGAAATGTCTGTGATGAGTACAGCATTTTGACATTTAGCCCAACACAGTGGGATAACAACTAAAATAGAAAAAACAGTGTCCAGGTAATACAAGTAACATATCAACTGCAAGTGAATACAAAATAAACAGTTCTGACAGTAGTGCTAGTTAGCAATTACAGGTTGCATTGGATGTTAGAGCATTCTTGAAGTGTCATTTGAAGGTTAGTGGGAATTCCAAAGAGTGATGATCTATAGGGAGAGAGAGAGTTCCAGAACTTAGGGGCTGCCCAGGAGGCAACCCTTTGACCTATGACCATAGATAACCTGGGGCATTCAAGGATTTGATTAGAGGAGGACCTTAATTGGTGAGAACCCCGTTTGATGGCAAGCATGCCCATGAGTGATGATTTAGCTCCATCATGGAGGGTTTTAAAAATGAATGTACCAAACAAAAGATCCATGCATGCCTGGGGATACAACCACCCTATCGATTGATATAGGGTACAGTGGTGGGTGCTATAAGGAGTAACAAACCTACAGATGCTGTTGTATGCTGTGGCCAGTCTGTTAAGTAGTTTAGGTGAGATAGAGTGTAAGATGGGAGAACAATACTCTAGGATTGGAAGAAGGGTTCTCTGCCCTATTGCCAGCCTCAGTTCATGTGACAACAGGTGTTTCAGGTGGTGGCACACACCCAACTACTAGATAACCCTTTTTGACTACCTGTTCTATGTGTGTGGTGAAGCTAAGGGAGGGGTCTAGAGTTACCCCCAGGTATTTAAAGATGTCAACCTGTTCCAGAGTAGATCCATCTAAGGTTTGACTATCAAGTGAGTGCCAAGGATTAGCTGAGTGCCTTGTAAGCTTATGTTTGGAGCCGAACAGCATGGCTTTAGTTTTCTTCATGTTGATGACTAACCTGTATTGAGTGAACCAGTGTTCAACAGTGAAGAACTCCCTAGAAAGTGTCTGAGATAGTTTGGTGGTGGACCTGTCACTACTGAATAAAATGAGATCATCTGCATACATGATCCTGCTACTTGAAGTTGTTTCAGAAAGTAGAGGTCTGACAAAGATCAAACAGAGTAAGGGCCCAATGATGGATGGGGCACTCCCCTTAGAACTTGAAGTGGGCTAGATAGGCTTTCACCAATACAGACCATCTGGGTCCTGTTTGAAAGAAAATGTTCAACCCAACAAGAAGAGTGGTGAGTGACACCCAGCTATTCTTCTAATTTTTGACAAGCACCCAGGACCATTTGCACTGCATCAACAGTGGTCTTTCTGAAATTTCTGACTGGTTGAGAATAAGCTGGTTAAGGCTCAGTCCTGACAAAACTGAAGTTCTTGTGGTAGGGAGGGAAAAACAACTGTCAAGTACAAAAGATAAACTGATAAAGGAACGGTCTGTCTGGTGGAGACTTTAGGCAGTCTGGGCATTGTATTTGATCTCTCACTGATGTTTGGCTAGCAGGTCACATCTGTTATCCAAAGTGGGTTCTATTATCTGTTTAATTTCCATAGAATATGAACATTTCTCCCTGTTTCTGATCTGGATGTTATAATCCATGCCTTATTCACACCCAAACTTGATTATGGTAATAACAGTGGTGCTCAGATAATATCTGCTGGGGTTGAATACTGGCGGATACCACCATGTTCATCAGATGTCAGATGCCATTAGACATGGATGGCATCCGACCATGGATCTGGTCACAGCAGATCACAAATGGATCTGACAGGGTTGGCCTGCTGCCCAGCAGTAGAGCTACTGCTCGAAGTGATGACAACCTGGGATCGGGAACGAGCTCGGGATGTTGGAGGGTTAGCTGAGGGAAGGTGGTCCAAGTATCCCTTGAACACTCTCCACCTCCAGGAGGGGGGGTGCCTCTGGTGCCATGCATCCACCTGGGTGACCACGGGTGGCAGCCAAGCACTGCAGCCAGGAACAGAAGTGTCAATGTTAGTGTGGAGGGGCATGTGGATGCAGGTGCACCTGTCATGCCATTGACATCATGAGGGTTAGAGACAGAAAAAGGAAAAGCCCCTGGCTTGCAGGATGACACCACCTCACTTTGCAGGCCACACACCTGCCTATTGGGCTCACTGACCCACAACCTAGTTAAATGTCCTCCAGGGTAACAGGGGAGCACTCCATGGGCCCTGCCACAGGGAGTAATCCGTGGGGCACTGCAAGTATTGGTCTAGTAAGTTCCAGGGATGGCGGGGTGATGAGGCATGGGGAGAAGGTCTGGAAGGGGGCAGCTTGGGTGACATGGTTGCATAAAGCTTACCAAGTCACAAATTGATCTGATTGGGGGCATAAGATCCAATGGATCCAATGGTCAGATCAAGGATCTAACGATCAGATCACAACTATCCTAAGGTCAGACCCAAAGATTCAATCCTTGGATCAAGACATCTGACTCCTTCCAACTGGGAATCCAGCGTACAGGCTTGGTTGGATGGGGTCAGATCCAGCAGCTGGATTGCACTGCTAGCCATCAGAGGGTGCTCATATCCTACACAGCACCATCCAAGCACAGTCAATGGTAATGCACTATACACAGGGCTTGAATCAAAACTTGTGTGTCATTTTCAGATGGTGCAAAGCGCAGCTGCTTAATTACTAAGTAAGGTGGGTTATAGGGATCATATTTCCCCTGTTCTGATGGAATAATGCTGGCTACCAGTGATGCACTTGCTTTAAACTACTTCCGCTTGCTTTCAGAGCCCTACATGGGTTGGGAGTTCCATTAAGTGTTGAATTGCTGGTGCCGTATGTTCCAGTTAAGGCCAACCTGCGGACATTTGTTTGAAGTTCCAATGGCCAGGCTCATGTCATTGGGAAAATGGCCCTCATCAGTGGCTGTGCCTCTTCTCTGGAACTCCCTCCTTCCATATCTCACAACTGTCTTGCATTATGAGGGATGTCCCTAATTTTACCTCTCAGAAGTACTCTGTCCTTTATCTGTCCCACATCAGTGCTGCTTGCAAAGAGGAGATGCTGCAAACTTAGACTTTAAAGCAGAAGTTCTTAACATTCTATGATGCTAAAGCTATGTAAAAATTTAAGCAAATAAAAACAATGGCTTCCATAGAGTTCTGAACTTGTATTTCCAAGTTTGATAATATGGTCCACATTATGAGACCATGTGCCCCACATGGTCCCTCATTTTGAGTTCCCATGTCTCTCATTTTAATGATAAAATATTGAGAGGTATGCATCCTGCGGAGGTTGATACTGACAAATTCAGTATCAAAGTTTAAGGATCTTCCAAAAACACATCTTTTCTGGGAGACTTTCAGGTTATAAATGTAGCTTATTGGCTCTAAATTATATATGATATCAATGGGCCCTATGCACAAATGTGCAGAGTGGGTACACACCATGTAAGTCCAGCATGTAGCCCACTCCACACCCGCCATGCCCACTGCACCCCCTCTGTGGCAGTCTTAACACTCATTTACACCCCCCCATGTACCTGATTCCCCGGCATTGTGAAGCTCTGCACATGGGTGGGCCAGGGGTGGTGCGGGGGTGTGTGTGTGCCATCACTCCACGTGATGTACAACTGTGCAGAGTGCTGTGTGCAGGAGGCTGGTGGCTACACCAAATCTGGACAGATGTAGCCCTAGTATGTGTCCCCTGAGTCATAGCCCCTGGGCATGGCAGTAACAGCAGAGCTCTGCAGACCCCCAGTAGGGATGCCCCTGATGCTGGGGCAAACCTCTGTGGGTGGAGGGGTGGCAAATGGGGCATAGACCCCCTCTGGTGCAGTTGGTGCACTGTGCACCAGCTGCAAACATGACATCCCATGGGTGCAAGTGATCCACCATGGAGACCTGGACAGCCAGCTGATTGGCTGCATACCCTGGTCCTCCGCTCTACACCCGGCCATCCCCAGGGATCCTGCATGCCTGGTGGGTGGGGCCATGTAAGGGGGCTAAGCAGAGGCCAACGTTGGTGAGTATGGCCTGCATACAGAACCCCCATGGATGTGGAACTGCTCTCCCAGACAAAGCACGGCTTGCATGTTTTTTGTGAATAGGGCCCAAGAAATGTATGATCTGTTCTTATTATATATATAGTTGTTGTTTTTCTCTGTGTTTTTTATTACAAAGCACTCTGACTGGGATCTTAGAGGGTGATAATGAAAATAATGATGATGATGATGATGATCATCATCATCATCATCACATGGGTCCCAGATGTGATGCTTCCCTTGACAATGCCCAAACTGATATCCAGAGTGGAACTTCAGGAGGGGCAAAATTGCACTATATAGTGCATGGGGCAGTGTTATTATCAATCAGTCAATCAATCAATCAAGTTTATTGTTTGACTCAAAGAGTCTTCAACAAATACACATACAATTAACACAAAATATAAAAAAGACACAAACACAGACAATTATATAAAAAGACATTTAAATATACAAATAGTGACTTTTGGCTGCAGTAATTACAAGATTAAAATCCCGCCATCGTTATTGCACTGCTAATTTTCCTCTTTGTTTTACTAGCTGCCAGAAATAATTTGGCCATTCTTTGAACAGAATATGCATCTTGTGTGTGAATTAATATGAAAGTCAAAGTTACATAATCAACACTGTACATATTATTTATAAAAGGACCTAACCAATATATACGCTCTTTATTGTACCATGCACAGTACCACATAACATGGATTAAATCTTCTCGTCCACCAATTGCAAAGCTACAATTTGCGTCAGTGGTTTTTTTATATCTATATCTTAAAACACTGCTGTCAAATTGCTCAAATTTGTATACAGTAAATGTTCTTCTGAGCATAGGGTTAGTCAGTACATCAAGGTATGCTTTATATCCAAAATCAAAGTTGTTATGTGCAAACTATTTGGAATAAGCTGAATTTTTTATATGTTCTAAATCTTGGTTTTTCCAATAATTTCCTATTTTTTTTATCACATATCTCTTATATTTATTACTTAATAAGAGCCGCTTCTTGACATATCCTGCTAGTGTTTCCAATTTGTATTTATTTAATAATTTTAAAATCTTTGAGTGCCAAAATCCATAGGTGTATCCCACATGAAACCATTTCTGTTTTTCCTCCATACTCAAAAAAGTAATTCTGGATATTGGAAGCCTAGTTATCTGTATCCAAAAGTTGATCTGCCTTATGTCACATAAAGATTTAATATTAGTAAATCCTAGCTCTGACCTGATATATGATGCAGGACACGACCTCCCTACTCCTAATATAGTTCTTAGATGTTTAAACATAGGATTAGTAAGTTTTTCCATATTGGCCACTTCCCAAATTTCTGTGCCATATAGGAGTTGAGATTCAAGTTTGGATTTAAGTACTTGAATCAAGGGTTTAATACTTTTTCCTCCATATCTATGATTAAAATGGACTAATCCCAACATTGTTTTGTTTAGAGTATCTAAACATCTTTGAAATTGGTGGTTCCATAATCCATTATCATTGAATTCAATCCCTAAGTATACATAATTTTTAACAGTTTCTAATTTATTACCCTGTAAAAACCAGACTCCACCCTTCTTATTATTATGGGGACTGATCACAAGTATTTTAGTTTTGGTTAAATTTATTTTAAGTTGTAATGCTCTAGATCTATCTTCTAGTAAACTAATCTTTTGCTGTAACCCCTTTTGGGTCAGATAAAGTATCACCAAATCATCAGCATAAGCAAGTACTGAACAAGGTTGATTTTGTATTTTAGGGGAGACAGTGTTATTATTAATTGAATTTGATGGATTCCTAGAATTGTGGTACCATGGTCGTGACATCAAGAGGTTGTTGTACCCTCTTGAGTACATCATGATGATGGTACAACAACATGAAACATCGGCGTGCACTACCTCTACCACCTCCACTCACAGTGCTAACGTTCAAACAAGGTTTCCTGGCAGCCATTTACTTCCATGTGTGTGCTGTGCTGGGAGTCCCATGCTACAGGAAACCTTACAGACATTTTGTGGACACCCGCTGATCTCCAAGTAGGCTCGTTATTTTTTTAAACAAAACTGAGCCTGTGTGCGCTGGGGTTGAGTGCCGCTAGATCATGGCGAGGGGGTGGGGGTAGCAACTGTGCTATGCGGTTGTAAAAAAAAATTACTACAAAAATGCTCTGTGACTTGTCTAACTGTTGCTCATAGTTTCATAGGTTCATAGATTTTATACGAGTTCAGTTGGCTGAATGCCCTTTAAAGAACTTGCCACCTTATTGCGGGGGGTATTCATATTTTTTGTTTCCAATACATAAATCCAGTCTAATCTTGAAGGTTTCTATAGTTGGGCTTGACACTACATATGCTGGCAAGCTATTCCAGACTCCCACAATCCTCTGTGTGAAGAAGTTACTTCGTCTTGATGTTTGTATTAGTTCCCCTATAATTTTGTATCCATTATTTCTAGTTATAGTTTTAGCATTGGTCACTGTCAGACCTACAGTAGCCCCAAGGTAGTAATTCTTTACTGCGTTATATGTAAGGCATAAGTTTCCATGGAGTTGTCTATATCCTGCTGAATATACATTTAAGATTCTGAGTCTTTTACTATAGCTGGTGAATTCCAGATGTTTTATCTTTTTAGTGTACTTCATCTGGACTCCTATCAGTTTACAGTCACGTATAGTATGAGGTTTATTGAACTGAGAGCAATATTCAAGATGTGGATGTATCAGGCTAGAACATAATGGCATCAAAACCTCCTGCTTTCTGCTTTTTATGTTAGCCAGTATGAAGCATATTATCTTGTGACACTTCTTGACCTTTAAAATAGTGTTCTTCTCAAAGTTTAGATAATTTGTTATTATTGTGCCAAGATCTTTCTCTTCACAGACAGATTGCAGAATATCGTCTAGGTTGTAATTATAAATCGGGTTGTTCTTTCCCAAATGCATAACTTTACATTTATCTATATTAAAATGCATATGCATAGCTTTACCCCAATCTATAAGTATATCAAGCTATTTTTGTATTATTTGTTTATTTTTTATTGATGTTACAAGACCCTCAACCTTACAGTCATCTGCATATTTAGCTAACCATATCTTATCCAAAACTGGTATTGTTGCTATTAGAATGTTAAAAAGTGTGGAGCCCAATACTGATCCCTGTGGGACACCACTAGTCACTCTACCCCAAGCGGAGTAATTTCCCTCAACAGCCACCTGTTGGTGGCTGTTGTTTAACCAGGAGCTAATCCAACTTACAGTATTAATGGACAAACCTATCCTATGCAATTCCTTTATTAATATGTGATGTGATACCTTGTTGAATGCTTTTGAAAAGTCCAGGTATACTGTATTACATCACTAGGAATGCCTTTATCAAGTGCATGACTTAAGGGCTCAAAGAAATTAAACTAATTTGTCAGGCATAATTTTGTAGTAACAAAACCATGCTGGCTATGATCCACTAACCCCATATTATTCAGGTACTCATTTACCCACCTTTGCTGAAGTTTTTCCATAATCTTACCTATTACCAATGTTAGGCGAATAGGTCTATAGTTACCGGTTTCATCTTTTTTACTACCTTTATGGTTAGCAGTAACAATTTCTATATGCCAATCCTTCACTGTTGTATCTTCCTGAAAATATTTATTGTGTAAGTCAGTGAGTGGTCCACTAATTTCTGAGGCCAATTATTGAAGTAGTCTAGGGGATATACCATCTGGTCCAGGTGAACTATTGGTTTTAAGAGAGTTAATAATTTCATGTACCTACTTGCTACTAATGCTTAAGTTACATTCATTAGTCAAGTCAATTAAGTCATTATCAGGGACTTGTTGTTCATAGACACTAAGGAAATATGTATTTAGTGTTTCTGCTATTATACCATCTTCCGTCTTTAGAGGCCCAACAGCATGTTGTTTACCCTTCAGTGTACTAATATAATTATAGAATTGTTTTTTTGTCATCTTTAACCCTTGTTACTAATTTTAACGCCATATTTTTTCTTAGCTTTTTCTATCATGCCTTTTATGTTTTTATTAAACAATTTGAATTTGTGTAGTAACTATGGAGTGTTAGCTTTCTTGTATTTATTAAATATTTTTTTCTTCTTATGTATCTGTTTCTTAATTTTGAAGTTCCACCAAGGTGGAATGTGTCTAGTATTATTATTATTATATTCTGACCTTACAGGTATATAATTATCTATATAGTACATGAGTTGTTGCTTGATTAACTGCCAGGTCAGTTCTAAGTCTTTACCAGCAAGGTCATTCTTCCACTTCCATTTTCCTAAATATGTCCTCATTTTCTGGTAATCAGCTTTCTGGAAATCTTTTGCTACTGTATTTTCCTTTGTGTATTCTGTTTTATTTTTATAATGAGCATATACTATATTACGGTCTGAATCACCAAGTGGTGGAAGTAATTTAATGTTATTTAATTTCTCCTCACAGTTAGTTAAAATTAGATCCAGAGTATTATTCCCCCTAGCTGGTACATGCACCAATTTTTCAACCCTCCCCCAAGCCAGACCACAAGGGACTGTCTACCCTCCCTGCCCAGAGCAAAAACCGTGACCAGGACCCAGGAGGTCATGAGGGGCTTTGCACTGCAACCCTCCCCCAAGCCAGACTGCGAGGGACCGCCTACCCTCCCTGCCCAGAGCAAAAGTAAGTCGGAAGCCATACTACTCGCAACGGGATTGCTCCTTTCAGCACAGGATTTGATCCAGTTAAAGCAGCAACTTCAGTAATCACCCTTAATTTCTAAATTTAGTCCAGGATATCAAAGATTCTGGCGCCATAACACTGTTTGTAACTGAAGCTAGGTTTAGGGTATACAGCTTTGATTATAACCTGTGTGTACGTCTGTAACAGCTGCCTGCTTGTAACCCAGGGTCTAGGCGCCAAAATCCCAGTATGAATGCTATCACAAAGGGAGCCTTAAGCTCGGGACACTACCTCGCCTTTCTGGGCTAATTTTGTTTCCGACTGGCGCATTTGTAACTGCTGCAGCCATGGTAAGGCAGGCGAGTCGCTTGCATCCCAAATTTCTCACTCAGGAACTAAAAGAAAAAAAAAAAAATCTCCACAAAGAGGGGTTTAAACTGTAAGCAGGGCAGAGTTTAGAAACTAGAGCCCTTCCCCTTGTTGAAATGCCCTTTCCCTGCTGTATTTAAGTGTGCTCACTTACCCCTTTTGTTGTCCACAGACCGGGACCGGGACCCAGGAGGTCGTGAGGGGCTTTGCACTGCAACCTTCCCCCAAGCCAGACCGCGAGGGACCGTCTACCCTCCCTGCCCAGAGCAAAAGTAAGTCAGAAGCCGTACTGCTCGCCACGGGATCGCTCCTTTCAGCACAGGATTTTGACCCCGCTGGCGCTGCGCGTCAGCTCCCAACCACCCCTACCACCACACTTGGTTGACACTCCACTTTATAGTGGTGATCATGTGAGTGCAAAAACCTATCAGCTCACTTTTCCATTAGTCGGTTATACTGAACAAACCCTAGAGGGCGCACTAATAATTAAACTCTTCTCAATTGACAAACAACATGTTATGCAGACAAATGTCATTAATACAAGCTTTGCTAATCCTGGCACTTGTTGCTCACTCACTCCCCTTTACAGAATGCAGCAATAATCTGCCAAATAAGCTTCCTAATGCCCACTTCCCTTACTCCTACTTAACCAAATTCCTAAGCTGCACCGAAAGTGGACCTTCACAGGCTAGGCTACCACCCCATCCCACCCCACACCTCATGAACACACAAAACCCCCTTCTTCTTCAAGCTATAATAGCCAAAGTGACCCAGTCAATTCCATACCCTACAGTCCTCTAAAAAACCATATTAGCGCACGACACTCCAAAAACTATTATAAACGGCTACACCTAGCTGCACTCAGGTATGCACTCCTACTACTACTGGCCGGAGATATCCACCCAAATCCAAGGCCTTCTCTGGATTTCATAAAAAGAAGACAGGGTAACGCTGGTCTTCTACTATCCTCCTTAAACATCCGCAGCCTGCCTAAAAAACTAACTCTACTTCAAGATTGGGTAGCACAACACTCACCAGACATTCTTGCCCTCTCAGAAACTTGGCTCACAAGAAATGTCCCAGACTCATCAGTTACCCTAAACAACTACACAATTTTCAGAGATGACAGAGTGGACAAACGGGGTGGAGGCTGCACTATTTCGCCAGACCGCAACTACAACCATTACTCATTCCCCTACCACCTCCAGTGCAAGGGGCACAAGCCATTACAGTCAAAATCACGGTAGGCTACCATGGGAAACCGCTTTACATAATGGCGGTCTACATACCCAACAACCAAAAACTAGCCTTTGACTCCATACTGGCCAATATAGCGCTGCTCCCCCCTAGAAGTGAGCTCATAGTACTGGGTGACTATAATATTAACTGGCTCACTACCTCAGCAGATCCCTTCAAAGACGTTGCTGCAGCGGACGACCTCACCCAAGTTGCCCAGATCCCTACCCGGCTAGATCCCAGGACAGGATCTCAAACCCTCCAGGACCTAATATTAACAAACGCACCCAATCACCTCACTAATGTCAAGGTCCTACCAGACGTCCTTAGTGATTACTCCCCCCTCTCCTGCCTTTGGTCAAACAAGTGTCCTACTGCTCTACCCAAAATCTCGCTCCAAAGGCATATCAAAAAAGGCACGATAACCAAGGTACTTCACTCTCTTTCTACCACCGACTGGTCCGCTGTCCACACCGCACAATCTGTGGATGAGGCACTCACCTCCTTTATCAAAATCTTCAACACAGTTTGTGACAAATATGCCCCTCTCTCAAAAAAGATCCTAAAAACCAGAGACACCCCGTGGATCACACAATCCCTGATTGACCAGATGCACCACAGAGACAACCTTTGGCACAAAACACTCAACTCCAAATCACCCCACGACAGACAACTCTACAGAGAGGCAAGAAACAAATGCACCAGGGCCATTCGGCTAGCCAAGGCCAACCACTACAAGCAAGCCCTCACCTCAACGTGTGGCACAGGAAGCAAATTCTGGAGCAATGTCAAAGAACTCTGCGGGAAAACCGTTAACCAATCGCCTACCCAAATATTTACAAATGGTGCCCTCTCTCAAAACCCCTCCACTATAGCCAACATCCTGAACAATTCCTTCACAGACCTCAGCCAAATTCTCCCATCAAATTTCTTTGACCCACCCCCCAGTGTCCCACCGAACCCCATTCCCAGTCATACCCCCACACCATTTCAGCTCAAAATAATCTCCTGCAGTCAGGCCAAACACTACCTGGCATATGCCCTACGGAATAAAAGGTATAGCAGTGACTCTGTAGACCTCAAAATACTCCGTCTAACACTTGACGTGACCCTCCCACACATCACCAAGATTTTCAACCTATCACTACGCCTAGGACAATTCCCGGCTCTATTGTTTTACAATGCAATCTTACTATCCAAGGTGGTCCAATCAGTATTAAGAAGTTTAAAGTCTCCCATAAGCACTCAGTCACCAGTAATATTCCTAGTTTCTAGTATATTCAAAAGGCTGGCATTTTGCTCAGTAGTTAAATTAGGTGGCCGGTAAACCAAGCCCACAGTCAAGTTGTCATTATGTAACATATGTTTAACCCAAATACATTCTAACTCATTTTCCACTTCATCAGAAATCTCAAATGACTTAACATTATCTCTTATGTAAAGGGCTACCCCACCACATTTACAATCTTTCCTGTTTTTATAAAACCTGTTGTATCCATTAATTTCCATATTCCAGTCAGTTTCTGTTCCCCAGGTCTCAGTTACACCACAAATTGTTATTTTATTTTCCATAAGTATATATTGTAATTCTTCTATTTTAGAGTGCAGACTTTTAGCATTCAATAGTAATATTGTTAAATGATGATCTTGCTCAACAGTTTTTATGTTTGTATTTAGTATACTATTATTGTGCCTGTCTGATGATGGTATTATGTTAGGTGTAGTACTGTGATTCTTTTTAAGAGAGGAATTCACACTATTCCTCCCCCCCATTATTTAATTTAAAGTTTTATTTATAATTGCCTCAAAGTGTTCCTCTAGAATCCTATTGCCCCTTCTTCTTAAGTGCAATCCATCGTAAGAATACAAGTTTGGTATACCATAAAATTCTTCCCAGTGTGTGATGCATTTTATGCTCTAATTCATACATCATTTATGTAACCAATTATAAATATCTGTGATTTTTATTTGGTGTTGTCTGGACGCTCTTGGTATTGGAAGGATTTCTGAAATAACCACCTCGTATCCTTTATCAATACATTTATTTGTAATTGCTATGAAATCCTGTTTAATTTTTTGAATTGGAGCATGCCAGGAATCATTGGATCCTGCATGTATGATAACTAGGGGGTTAGTGCCAGTATCTTTTAATATATTATCTGTCATCCTAGTAATATCACTTAGTTTGGCTCCACCGAAACTTGAAACGGTTCTTGTTAACTTGTTAGGGTTACAAATTGTTCGATCTAAGTATTTTATGATTGAAACTCCAAGGACGGCCACCTCCCTGTTAGTCTTTTGCTCCTTGGTTTGCATTACTGCAGTATAATGTTCACACTCCATGAAATCTATTAAAGATTTACCAGTGAATGTTATCATCTCTTCATTATGTGGATTAATGCCAATATGATGTTCCAGGTTTTCATTTGTCCCCAGTAATAATGGTTCCTCTAGTTCATAGCTTGTAATGGGGGTGTCAGGTCCTTGTTGTGGTTCCTATGGTACTAGTGGGTCAAAATGATTAAGGAGGGTGAGTACAAATTGTTCTGCCCTTCTGCCTCTTTTTGCCACTTTAGCAGACTGGACTTTGAACCATTCATTGTCATTATCCTCAGACTGCTCTTCTTCCCTAGTCCTTTTTTTTTTTGTAACTTTTTTATTATTAATGTTATTGCATCTGTTCTGTATTGTATCGCTGTTTCATAAGAGTGCTACTTTTTGTGTGTTTTTTCCTCCTACTTTTTTAAGTGTAGTCCATTTGTGCTTTTTTCTACATGCTTTTGGGACTTTCTTTTCTGAACTGCTCTCACTTGTATTTTGTGACTCAGTTTGATCATCACTCATGTAGAGAGGTCCAGGGTTTTCTAAACTTATGTTTAATTTTTGTGCCATTTGTAGTTGTTTTTGGTCAAGGACCAGAAGTCTCAATGTGAGCATGTTGAGTTCTATCTGTAGCTCAAGGTTGTGCCTGCATTTCATGCATGTGAAGGGATCAATAAATGTTGTCTGAGCTAACATATACATTGAACATTCTACACATAGAACTCCCATCCCACCTTCAATACTTATTGTTTGTTGTAACATTTTGTTATATTTAGTTAACAACACAGCAGATTGGAGAAGTTTTCCTGCTTAGTTGTTTGACTGTACTTAGATACTATTAAACTTTTACAGGGCCCACAAATCACATAACCTCTGATTTGCAGATGCTAAACAGACAAACTGTCCACAGAGCTTACCTTTACACTTATTTGTCTATGTTCTTTCTCCCTCTATCCCTCTAGATACAGAAGAGTCATGCAGGGATGTGTGTGTCTTTGCATGCGTCTTTGTGTGCATCACTGTGTGCCCGTCCTGCTCACCTGAGGGTGAGTAAATATACTGAAAGTGACTCAGAAGTGGTTTCTGAGGTCATGGGTGGCTTCTCAGCTGCAAAACTAATTAGAAACCTTAAAAAATAATTCTGGCCAGGCACTAATGGTGAGCTCAAACAAGAAACACAAAGTGTTTTTAGTAAAAAAATAAAATAGTGCAGTTCTGCCTGAGTTGTAGTCCCTGAATAATGAATGGACTACAGCCCAGTGGTGGCTCTACACCAGGGCCCGTCAGGGCACGTGCCCTGGTAAAAAAATGCTGTGCCCCAATTGGTGCCCTATATGGTGCAGAGATTCCCCCATAGTAACAATATATAAGTGCCCTGGCTACCATCTGTTGTGCCCCGGCTGTGCTCTGGTAGCCATTTCTGGCTAGAGCCGCTGCTGCTACAGCCCCTCCTCCTGTAGTAAACTGCAGGGCTCCAGCTACTCGCTGCTCGCTATGTATGCAGTTCTAAAATGTTTCATTTACACAAAAACACACTACGAGCAGTCTTCCTAGGGGCTGAAGCATTTTGCCAAACTAGGAAAATGTCACATAAGGCAGCTGCTTGCAAAAGTGCGAGTAAATATACTGAAAGTGACCCGGAAGTGGTTTCCGAGGTCATGGGCTGCTTCTCAGCTGCAAAACTAATTAGAAACCTTAAAAAGAGAGTTACCTGACCAGGCACTAATGGTCATCTCAAACAAGAAGCTCATGTTGCCCATACACTATAAAAGGCAATGGATGGGCAACAGTTAACAGCAACACTGTGTCCACTTTCCGAGGTTGCATGACAATGGTAAACCTTTCGTGCTTCAGGTTCGGGAACGGACCTGGGTCATTGGAGGGCTGGCTTGGGGGAGAAGGAAGGAGCATCTCAGGGACTGCTCTCCTTCTCCGGGGGGAGGGTGGGGTGTATGTCCAGCACTTGACGGACCCCTGGCGAAGGCTGGGGGTACCGCAGCAACTGGCATCGGAAAGTCTCAGGGAGGCAGGGCAGATGCTGGATGTCATTGCACGTCCCCACCTCCAGGAAAAACAGGGGAGAAAATCTGCTCCTCACCACCTCAGTGACACTGTACCCCCAGGCCTCAATTAGCCTCCGGAGCCAGCTTCCCAACCAGTTACTACTGTTGTGACACTGGTAGGGGACAGTGTCACAACCCCACCCTCTGGGGGGTAAGCCAGGGATGACCAGGTGAGCCCTGGCAACACCAGAGGTGGAGGTACGGGGTCCATGACCGGAGCTGAGAATTGACAGTGCAGGTGCAAAAAAGCATACTAATTAAAAAACCTCTTGTGCTTCACTCTCGAGGTTTACTTCATTGTCATGACAACCTCTCAAAGTGAACGCAGCATTGTTGATAACTGTTGCCCATCCATTATCCTCTATATGACTCTCATCCTACAAACCACCTTTCTACAGGCATTGTGCATCAAACTGGGATAGTTCTGGAGCCCAAGTGGACCAACTGAGAATCTTAGAGTTGCACCAGCCCATGTGCTATATTCTAGTTTTTCCTCTCAACTGATTTTGCCCCAGTTTATCCCCTCTGGGTTTCCCTGTTATGCTCCCAAATGATGGGGTTGCATGACTCCACTGCTCCTCAACTGGAAGAGCTAGTTAAGGAATGCCCTCACAGCACATGATGATGCTACCCCTAGGCAACATAGCAGGGGGAGTTTGAACAGTAGGTGGTCCCCACTTTCCCTCTCCTAGAGTTGAGTGCCTCATCTCAGTGATGTACTTGCTCCCTAGCCAGCCTAAGCTTGAGATTCCAAGGCTAACACAAAAACCTTGGTTTCCCAGGTGGCAGTGCAATGAGTTGTTAATAAACCACTGGGCAAACCCATTTTCAACTATTTTTATCCCGGAGGGACAGCTGCTAATCTCTCTGTCTCAGCTCTGACTACTATATTGATGCCACTTCTTGCCAACTATGGCTGGATGCTCTGAAGCAGGTTACAACATTCAGTTTTCTCTGAATCTAAATAGATGTCATATATTTTTTAAATCAGAACAGCTCCTGGGAACAACCAGCGGCCTCACAGACACACACCCCAGTAGCCTACAATTTTACACCTCTTGCTTGATAATGAGGCTGCTAAATTAACTAAGTCAATTAAATAAGTTGTTTCAATAATTATTATTTAAACAAGCTGCTGGACGATCTCCACCTACCCACAGCCACTAATGCCAATCGCCAATCGCTTGCTCGTGAAGCTGAAAACACTTTTACCTGGAGCCAGCCTGTTACCATGTCTCCTTCCTCACAGTCGCTCACTCGGTATCTCATGCTCTGTCTCCCATCAGCTGAAAACATCCCACAAAAGTTAAAACAATTACTAACATTTGTGAGCTTTTTCTTTTTTTGTGTGCCACTACGATCTGCGCTCCACCCCTTACTCGCTTACTTGATCAGCCGACAGCAACTCCATCTCTCCCTTTAAGCAATTATTGTTAAACTCTAACTATTAGTTATTCAAGTTACTTCAGCTCCTTCCCGATTCACCATCCCTGACAATCTTGAGATGATGTCTGCTGTTACGCTCCTGGTTCCCACTGGTATCATGGGTTACAGATCTGCAGTGTTTGTCCCAATTCCCAAACTAAAGTCCGCATTTAAAAACTAAATAAATAGCATGGTTTTTGAAAGATTTGTGGGTGCAGGTGGGAAGGATCCATATGAGCTACCTTGTTCCCTCTACAATGCTCTCCTGTGCCGTGCTCCTGATATGAACTCTATGGGGGGATGCGTGCAGAGCCATAGGCCCAGAGTAACATAAAGACTGCATACAACTATGGAAGCCACACATGGACAAATGTCCTAAGTGCAAACCAAAAAAGGCATCAAGCTCCTGCAGGTGGAGGAACTACTTTAGACAGAAATAAGTGACAGTTTATTTTTTTAACATGTAAAAATCATAAGTTTAATTTTTTCAAGACTTTAAAATACATACACCCATTTTATAAGCTCAGTAAGACACTCCAGGATGTGCATTAGACAGTTCTAATGCATGGCCGGGGCTGAAGGCATTTAGCCTGCAGCCTTGTGCCTTACTATGTTCCTGGCAATGAACTGTAACTGTCTAATACACACCCTATCGTGTCTTATTGCTTTCTTTTTCATACCTCTTATTGTAAATAAATCACATTTTGTAGAGCTTGTATTTGTACCTTTGTATCCTGCATTTCATGTCCCTGTTTTCTTCACTACTAGGCTTAATGGGGTTCCATGTCATTATGGCAATTACGGAATAGCGATCACCATTATGGTGAGTGTACATCACCAAAAAACCAAAAAGGCAATGTACACTCCCAGTGGGAAAACAGTCCCCCCCCCGAACCCCGCTACAAAGGATTACTAACTCCAGTGGAGTGCATGTCAGGGAGGGGGAGAAACCTGGAAATAAAATAACTCCTGGACAAAAAAACATCAAAATACTATGTCCCTCCCCAGCCCCGAACCCTGCATCCTCCTCACTGTAGCCAGCCACCCTCACCATTCCACCACAGTGCCAGCTCGGCAGCCTACCACCGCACTACCCATACGTACCTGCCCTCTTCTTCTGGTCTCCCTCTCATTCTTCCCTTTGCCCTGTTCTTCACCTGTTGCTACCCTTGCAGGGTAGCCCACATAACAGGTGCTGAAAGTGAGTTGCTCATATTCGAGTCACTCACTTTTAGTCACTGTTATGATAGTATACCGCTAAATGATGTGGAAAAATGATTGTGCCCCCTAGTGTTAATCTGCCAACATAGATTAAACCTTTGCTGAAGTCATAATCCTCTGTTTGTGGCATTGCAATTTGTTGCTGTGGGAATGATAATAATGTCACAAACAAGGGATTAACCAGCAGGAATTGATCAACTGTAGGGACAAGGATCCTATTTCCATGTAAATGTACCTAATAAAGAAGAAGAAAAGGAATAGAAATACAGAAAGCCTATAAAATATGAGCTGAACTGAGTCTAAATATTATGGTTTTTGAAGATGTTCCCAAAAGTGATAGACTTGCTTTATTTTTTTTACATCAGTTCTTCAAAGTTCATAAACACCTAAATGAAAACACCACTAGAGACCAATAGCTTACTGCTTTGAACTGAAGTACAATAGAAGGTATGGTTAGATACCCAGTTATAAAAGCAATCCATTTAACTTTTGTTGCACTTCATGTGCTGATTAAACTGTAGCCGCCTGTAAAATTTGGTGCCTGATCTCTGATCTGCACTAATGGCTCTGCGTAACAGTGAATGAACAGCATTAGTAAAACCCTATCAAGAAAGGCTGTGAAAGTGCTACACATCCTGACTTTTAAGAAGAAATCAGTAACTGCAGAAGTGTATGTCTCATTTTTTTTTCATATTGCTTTTGGCAGTCATTTCTCGCTGCCTTAGCCATCTATAACTCAGCAGTATTGCATTATTGTTACTAAATAGCTTGCAGAATGTGGGGAAAACATTTTTTATGAGTTTTTGACTTAGTTTTTCCAGAAAGGGTTTAGGTATTTCAGTCCACTCAGAAAGGGAAGTGAATGCCTGGTTCATGCCTCAAGATTACACACTGTGAATTATGATTATTCTAACTGTAATAGCTGAATAGCAGTGGCATTGCAGGAATTTTATTTGGGGGATGTTTCTTCTTGCAATTAAATACATATCACATGTCATTGTGGAGTGGGTAGCTAAATGCCTCTTCACCTCCAAGCACCAGGATAGGCATAGGAATGTATATCGGGGGGGAGGGGATGCCTTTATCCTTGGGCCACAATCCTTTCCCAAACAGTTCTATCCGTAGTGGCTATCAAAGATAGATTGCCAGAATATAGCTCTGAAGTACAGCCCCATCGTTTCACATCAACAGCCATCTGACTAGATGTTTGAGAAGGTGAGCAACGGAGTGTATCGTGATGTAGTATTAACTCCATCAGTTTATTTTCCCGTTGAAAAATTCCTACGCCCTGGAAGATTTACAGTTTGCAACACCATAATTTATACAGCCATACATGACATCAAGATCAATTTAATCTGCACTGCAGTCAGTCATGTTCTGCTGTGTGAACTAAAATACCAATTTCAGAGTACAGATTCCCATTAAAGCCCTATGGATATTGCTTGATGTCTGCCTTGAAATCTTACTGTGATGCAGAGGGACAGGAATGTTGGGTTTAAACCTTCAGAAAGGCTACTAAATATTTTTTGATTTTAGCCAGTTTGGGTTTCATTGCTTGAAAGCTGGCCTCTAACTCTCTTCCTGGATGTGGTACTTTGAAATAGATGCATTACTTTCAGTTAAGTTGGATGGGGATAAGAGGATAGCGTCCATCTCTTATGCTTGGGTTCACACTGCCTCTGAATAATTCAGAAGAAATCTTCAGCATATTTAGTGTATATTATTTTATCAGATCATATTGTATGGGGTGTGATATGTCAAAATGAAGGACAGATAACTGCGTAAAGGTACCATAACAGAACTAGTTCTGAAACAAGCTGGGAAAAAGTTAGTACTGATGTTCTATAATGTAGCTGCACAATTAAGTAATGTTGGTCAGAGTTATGTAAGCAATAATACCCAACAGGGTGGGCAGTATTGGGCTATACCAGACTGCCCAGGGGTGTAATGAGGCCGAACGCCACAGGTAGAGGGCCCTATAGCCCCTGGAAGGTCTGGTATAGCCTATACCACCCACCCTAGAGGGTATAATTCACTGTTATAATCAGCTGGTTGTAATGGTGAACATGTGCCAGGTTTCCTAACTGTAGACATGCACACAGCTCTTCTCCACAACGATCTCAGACATGTAGTGTCCAGGCAGTTTAAAACTGAAGAAGAGTTTACTTCTCACCTTAGTTGTCCGCACCTGTAGTAACAAAAGAGCCATAAAGATCCCAGCTTTTTAGATCGCCAAATCAAAATTAAAAAAGTGAAAGTGCCTTTGACGCTTTGCTGGCCTTCAGCCTGATGGCTCACTGTAACTAGAGCTGCTGCACTGCTCTGCCCTCCACTACTCCAAACACGCCAGTTGCTAAGACCCCAATAAATGCATAAACCCCCCCAAAAAACCAAATGTACTAAATATGTAAAGGAAACTTAATAAAAAGAAAAGTGAAACCAAGAGATCAAACAAAACCAATCTCCATGTGCACAGCAGCAACATCTAGTGGCCAGAGTGACCACTTTTATGCCCAAATCCTCAGGACGAAAAAACAGCACACAGCAATTATACAAAACAATACATTGGGTGTTGTGTAAGACTCAAATTTTATACACACTTTCAGTGTGGGATGGTTTTATAAACCTCTCAAGCTTTGCTCTTGGGGTTTATGGAGCATCCTACACCTCGGTTGTGTATAAACGATACAATAATGCCTGTGCAGGTGTGTGTTATGAGGATTTTTCACACACCCAAGGTGTGTGATAATCCATAAACCCGAGAGTGAAGCTCAAGGGGTTTATGAGAATATCAGACACCAAGGGTGTGTGAAAATTCCTCATAAAACAAACCTTGCACAGGCATTATTCTTTTATAACTGGTGCAAGGTTTCAATAGAGACAAAAACTGTAAACTGTATTTCTGCGAGTGAATGAATTTCCGAGCAGCCACTGTAGTGAGCAGCTTTTGCTTCCTATTATGGTGCAAACAGTTAATTTCATAATATTAGTACTGATTATTCACATTTAACAGTAAACAGACCATGTATGGTCTGACAGTTGGACCCGTGACATCAGTAGACCCACAGTGGTTGCACAGAAACCACATATCTTGAGACTGTGAGTGAGAGTGCGAGGAGGAAAACACCATAATAACCCACTATCGAGTCATTACAGAATTCAGCGGGTTATTACGGTGTTTTATCAGGAATGGATATCCAGTCATTATTGGGGGTCACCAGTTATTATAATCTTCTTATACACACCATCCCATGTATAATTCTATATATTATATTGCATTTGTGTCATCTGGAAACAGGTGCATGTTGTTTGCCTTACCTGATGACAGCTGTCTGTGGTTCCTTGTGTGGTCCTGTCCTTTTGCTGCTGGGGGGGCGAGTTAGGGTTGCAAACCCTAATGTCACATTATCCTACTTTGGGGAGGTTTAGTTGAACCCTAACTGGTGGATTAACACAGTTTTTCTGATATATATATATATATACATATATATATATGGAATAAGACACAACAAGGTGTGTTTATAGGCTGATAAGAGCACACCCCAGGTGCATAATAAGGCATGAGGCACATGCGCTGAGTGCCTTTAGCACCTGGGAAGTGCTCTTATCAGCTCACAAACCACACCTCGGACTGTCTTATTCTGCTTATAAAATGTCCCCCCCCCCATAAAATAAATTCATATTTAAAAGATGTCTGATAAGCATACTTGTTAAAATCTAGGTTTATTAAGGTATGAAAATGGAAAAATAGTCCTTGAATATGCAGATCATATATAAAATCATGTGTAAATTCAGTTATTAGAGGTCATTTGTGTTTGCCTGTCTGCCCCATACATGAACACTCTGCTTCTCCCTCCACACAGAGACTTCATTTTTTTATGTTTATCTTTTTTTTATGCTTTAGCCACCTCTCCCAGATGCCAGCAATCACAATGTCTGCTTGAGAAGCATGGTTTTCAAATGCAAGCTACAAGTTGGTGGCTCTGATTCCTGTGAGTGATGTGCTGCCGCCCCCTACAAAGCATGGAGAAATATACAGTATATATTTTTAACTTGATGCCTTTTTTTAATCTGCAAAACATTTAGTTTACAGCCAATGGCCGCATGAATCCGCACTCCAAGTGAGCATGTCCCTCGGAGGACATCGTAGTTAGCAGTTTTCTCCTTCACGGTTTTAAAGTAGTTGTGGTACTGCTCTGTGTTTTGTTGATATTTGCAGTTTACTAGTTAGAAGGAGGGTGAGATGGAAGGGAGGACTGCACATCAGAGATGGCTGATTTTTCATTCCTCGGCACAGTTTCACGAGCGGGAGTGCAGTTCTCAGTGGGGTTTCAACAGTGGGAGTGCAAGAGTTGTGAAGGTGGACAGAGGGTAGTGGGCAACTGGTCAGTCGTAAAAGGCAGAATGCCTTCTAAAGGTTAAAACTTTACTTGTGATGCAGGGGGACTTGAATAAAATTACTGGTATTTCCTTTTTCTGTTGGTTGCAGTGCTCTCCCTGTGCAGCTGTTGCGGTTTCATCACATACACAGTACATATGGAGCTGCACTGGGTGAGTCATTTTGGGAGAGAGTAATTTTAGGCATTGATACGTGGCAAGGTGATGTGTTTTGCTTGGCTTAAGTAGTACCAGTTGCGAGTATATGTCCTGATAAGGACACAGCAAATGGTACCTCTTAGCCAATCAAAACACCGGAAAATGTTCTATCCATTTTATAAATATATACTTAGTTATATGTATATATATATATATATATATAAATCACACATGCCCACACAATGCGTGATTTTGTATTTTCTTGAAACTTGGCTTCCCAGCCAAATGCCCTTTGGGGTAACCCTTGCCTCAGTGTTTGTGCACAGAGGTTCTTATCTTCTATATAGATATATATATATATAGATATATATATATATATATATATATATACACACACACACACACATACAGTAGTTTTATATATATATATATATATATATGTTCATTACAAAAAAACTCCATTAATGCATCAGTTAGGGATGATATTACAGCGACAAAAGTCTGGAAATTCGGTGTTAGGGTTCCCAACCTACCACCCCACCCCCACTCTCCACATACCAACAGGCGTTGGGGTGTGCCTTGTGGTCTTTGGCTCTAACTCTCACCCCATTCCATGTGTAAGTACAGTATAGGAGAATGGGGTGAGAATTAGGCCTGATAACCCCAAGCCACATTCCGACGCCTGTCAATGTGTGGAGGGTGAGGGGTGAGGGTGGGGTGGTATGGTTGGGAAACCTAACACAGAATTTCCAGATTTCTGTTGCTGTAATATCAACCTTAACTGATGCATTAATGGAATTTTTTTGCAATTAATTTCCTTACTTTATGAAGCAGCATAATCTTATCCTTATTTTATTGTAGGAGTGCAGGGTCCTTCGGAGGTGGTGTGAAAAAATGGCTACGCTGAAAATCTAGAGTGAAAATATTACAAATTAATGAAGTTACGAGTAAGCATAGAATCATTTCAATGACCTCACATAACTTGGGTGTTTTTTGGTATTTTTGTACCACATTTTCAACATGGGCTTTTTGGGATTCCACTTTATTAACACTGGTACTGTCATTTCATTACTCAGTCCCGAAAGGTGATTTCGCACAGTAACCATGTAATCACCTTCCGGGTATGATTAACAAAATTACCATGACAGTATTCATGAGATGGGGTCCCCAAAAAAAACATATTGACAATTTGGTGCAAAAATTCAGAAAAATGGTTGAGATATCAACATAAGTTCAAAACGCCATAGACAGCCATTATACGGTACCTATCTTGATTCTTCAGTTTGCGGTTCAGCTTTGAAGAGTGAAGACGTGTCCCGGTCCACAGAAGATGACAGAAAAGGATCCCTGGTGGTAAGTATAGGGCAAGGGGGGATGTGGAGTGGTGGGTTGCTCAGCGGGAAGGTTGAGTTGGGGGACGGGGACAGGGAGATGACGAGGGACTGTTTTTTCAGGAAATAAAAAACAAAAGACATTGGGGGATGAATTTCTTCTTTACAGCCAAGTATTTAAAACATATTTGAGGACACTGGGAGTGGGCTACCCAGTGTCCCAAAGTGCTAGGTGGGGGTGGGTTAATAATGCCAGCATGGGGATTGGGCCCCCGATGCTGGGAAAAATAACTAAACTGGGGGATGGGGAGATGATGAGGGACCATTTTCATTTTTACAGGGACATATAAATTAATATTTTGGGACACTGGAGGCGGGCTCCCCAGTGTCCCATGGTACTATGGGATAAATGGGAACACTGGGAGTGGCCTCCCCAGTGTCCCACCTTTGGAGGGGCTAGTGCTAATATGGGGATTGGGCACAATGATGTCAGCAAAAAAAAATTATTTCTCACAAATAAATATTTTGGGACACTGGGAGTGGGCTACCCAGTGTCCCACACAGGTGGGGGGGACTGCCATGTCGACACTGGGATTTGGCACCCCAATGTCGGCAGAAACTTACTTTACTTAAAACATGCCTCGGACCCCTTGGAGGCAATTAAAGGATAAAATATCCTTTTATTAGGTAAACAACTACAGGTGTTTACCTAAATGGGGAGCTGAGGAATCTGATTTTTTTTTAAATAATGGACAGAACTTTATTAACACTGGTACTGTCATTTCATTACTCAGTCGCGAAAGGTGATTTCGCACAGTAACCATGTAATCACCTTACGGGTATGATTAACAAAATTACCATGACAGTATTCATGAGATGGGGTCCCCAAAAAAAACATATTGACAATTTGGTGCAAAAATTCAGAAAAATGGTTGAGATATCAACATAAGTTCAAAACGCCATAGACAGCCATTATACGGTACCTATCTTGATTCTTCAGTTTGCGGTTCAGCTTTGAAGAGTGAAGACATGTCCAGTCCACAGAAGATGACAGAAAAGGATCCCTGGTGGTAAGTATAGGGCAAGGGGATGTGGAGTGGTGGGTTGCTCAGGGGAAGGTTGAGTTGGGGGACAGGGACAGGGAGATGAGCGAGGACTGTTTTTCAGGAAATAAAAAACAAAAGACATTGGGGGATGAATTTCTTCTTTACAAAGTATTTAAAACATATTTGAGGACACTGGGGTGGGCTGCCCAGTGTCCCAAAGTGCTAGGTGGGGGTGGGTTAATAATGCCAGCATGGGGATTGGGCCCCAGATGCTGGGAAAAATAACTAAACTGGGGGATGGGGAGATGACAGAACTGTTTTGGGGATTTATGGGGACCAGTGTCTTTTCTTTTATTAAAGTAGAGCCGCAAATTTGCAGCAGTTTTTGTGAAAAGTGCCACAAATTTGCGGCAGTTTTCATGCAATAGTGCTGTTAGTTGTCCGAAAATTGTCACAAATTGCAGCAGTTTCACAAAAGAAGTGCCACAAACTGCGGCACTAATAATAGCCGAACACAAAAAAACATATTTTCACCAACTATTTAAAAAAAAATAATACCAGAATCGTGTTCCTCGGGTTCCAATTAGGTAAACACAACTGTTGGTGTTTACCACAGGGCAGTATTTTTTGAATGACAATGTTTTTTCCCTGTCGCAAACTGAAAACAAAATGTCGGCAGCACACTACTGAACCCATTTGCTGTGGTAAAAGGTGCTTTCGCGAAAGCAAAACATGTATTTGCATGGCACATATATTTTTTCCCATAGACTATAACAGGAAACTTTGACATAGTATAACTTTTGAACTGATTAATATTTTTTCACCAAACCTTCAAAACACACATCAGTGACCCAGACCCTATATACCCTAACAATTTCAGACCAGACACCCAAACCATTTTGGACTTAGGCGAGCAAAGAATTTGCACCTAATTGGTAAATTTCACATTTTTTGGCACTCCGCAGCTCTGCAACTGCACATACAATTGGAATTACACTTGTCATATTCAGAGATCTGTGGTACCAGATGGCACATGAAAAATTTTGGAAACATCAGTCATACAGTTGCAAAGTTATTAAAGGGTAACATTTTGGGTTTAATACAGAAGTGGCTGGGCAACCCTAACTATAGTGGTACTACCGTGCCACAATATTATATATATAGAACTTGAAATTTTCACTGCAAAAATTTTCACTATTTTCACTGAAGTGCCAATTTACGTGAAAATGAATTTGTGCCAACTAGCAATTTTAGTATTTTTTCCATAATAGTGAATGTGGTGATTGTGACTTAGTGCTAAAATAAATGTACACAATTATGGTTGAATTTGTGTTTGCGCTAAATTTACTTTGCATGAAAATAACTACTTCAACAGTATATATATATATATATATGTATATATATATGTATATATATATATATATATATATATATTGCATGATGGGCAGGAGTTTGATATGGAAAATATTCTAACTCCTGCACAATGAGTTCTGGATATTCACGAGTGCCAAGACAAGAATCCTCCTGTTTTTCTTTTTTTCTGGTCTCTTGCTCATATAGCCACCATTGCTTTTTTTTGCCCATGGCTCTCCTCTTACGGCAGTGCCAGGTGGAGCATACTCATCCCTCCAGGGGCAGTTGTGGAAATGGGTGGGGATGGACACAGTAGTCCAATGGAATGCTTTCAGATTTCTCCAGGGCACATCTTTTCTTCACATTTTCTGCTTTCCCATTGTTTACTCTCCCCCCAATCATATTGACCATACATAGATACATAGACAGTGTTGGCAGATAAGGGCCTATGACCCACCCAGTCTGCCCATTTAAGTTTGTAAGTTCAGTTTATGTTTTCCAGGAAGTCTGTTGCCCCTTACCCCTGACCTCCAGAATTCCTTTATGTCTATCCCATGCATTCTTAAATCCGTGATTGTTTTCAGCCCCACCACTTCCTCTGGCAGGGTGTTCCACTTGTCCACCACCCGTTCTGTGAGAATTTCTTCCTCATGTTTCCTCTGAATCATCCTCCCTCCAACTTCATCCCATGCCCTCTAGTCCTGGAATATCTTTTTAGCTTAAAAATAGTGCATTCCTGCACCCTGTTCCTCCTGTAAGATACTTGTATGTCTCTATCATATCCTCTCTCCCTCCTCTCCTCCAGGAGTACATGTTCAGTGCCTTCAACCTGTCCTCATAGGACTTGTGATGCAATCCATGCACCATCTTTGTTGCCCTCCTCTGAACCTTCTCTACCCTGTCTATGTCCTTACGTAGGTAAGGTCTCCAGAACTGCACAGTGTACTCCAGGTGCGGCCTCACTAGTGTCTTGTATAGTGGAATTATGACCTCCCTTTTCCTGCTGGTGATGCCCCTGCCTATGCATCCCAGCATCCTATTTGCTTTACCTGCTGCCTTGTCACACTGTTTCCCTGCCTTGAGGTCATCAGAGATGATAACTCCAAGATCCCTTTCCTGCTTGGTGCATGCTATATCCTCACCCCCCAACTGATATATTGTGCCAGGGTTTTTGTGCCCCATATGCATTATCTTGCACTTCCTTGCATTGAATTTCAACTGCCAAACCCCTGACCATTCTTCAAGTTTCTGCAGGTCCCTTCTCATTCTGTCTACACCCTCTGGTGTGTCCAGTGCAGTAGGTGACCATTAATCAGCCTTTCTGCAGCATAGGGGTGGAAGGCACACTACCAACTATATAACTGCCTTGCTTACATATGATGGCTGCCTCTTAGAGATCACACTTCCTACCACACCTGAGCAAGCAAGACCAAAACGTCTGAGCATCCTCCGATTCCTGTGAACCATGATGCATTTGTGAAGGCTGACTGAAAAAAAGACTTTACAGGTATAAGCGTGTTCAAGAGGTACGAAAGGCATGAGGAAAATGCTCAATGGGGCAACTGAGACACATAAAAACATTTGATTGACAAGGTGTGATTAGAAGCAGAAACTGAATGACAGGTTGTGATAATTCATGGCTGTCCATAAATTATCACAATTTCAAAACTGCTTCCTGAATATGAATTATTGGCCTTAGCCATATAATATACTGTAATAACAATGTAATACTATTGAGGGTTTACATTTGCCACCAGAATCCAGAGATAGCCTTACTCTCTTATCTTGTGGTTTTGTTACTGCTAAGGCTGAAGAGACCCTAAGATTTTATCTTGTTTACACCATAGAGATATTCAAATGTTTCAGTCATGTATTTGTATTTATTTATTTTACCAGGAAAAGCTCCATTGAGCAAAGCTCATTTACAAGGAGGTCCTGGGTAGGGCAAAATACAATTCAGTAAACAGTTTGATAACATAGGAATAACAGCAAAACAGTAAGCAATTTTATAGCATAGGAATAATAGCAAGTTAGTACAGTTCAAATAGTATATAGGAAACAAAAAGGCAATGTATATATCTATAACAGGTATTGTGGTACTGAGCAATAAGAAATAGTTTATCATAACATCCATAGACATTTATTAATACACAGGGAGCGATCTTGCTCATATGACATTAGTCCTTGGCCACCTTAGGGTCTAATCAGCGTTGGACTTTTAAAGTGTTTCTTGAACTTGGAGTTCTGTTTAAAACCTACAAAAACATATTTAATGATTGCATTTCAGGTAAACAGTGTGATAATTTATTACTTTCCCCTTGGGCTACAATTGTACAGGAGGGTTTGGTAAGTAAGCAGTAAGACACAATGGGGTGAGCATTGTGCTGAGATAACCGCATGCCCAGGGGCATAGTAAGGCATGAGGTTACAGGCTGAGTGCCTTCAGCCCCTGGAAGTGTGGTTATCTCAACACAGCGCACACTCCGGAGTGTCTTATTACCCTTATAAAATGGTCTTCTTTAATTTAAATGCATTTATGAATTCAAAAAAAATGTTAAACTATATAAAAATTGAAAATTGTTCTTAAAAGTTTGATTAAATAGTTATTTCACCTGCTAGGACTTGATGGCATTTTTCATTGTCTTATGAAGTTTGTCCCAATGTGAGACCCATATTTGTAGTTTCCTTAGGAAGTTTATCCCCATGTGGCATCCATATTTTTAGTTGTCCTAATTCATGTAGTTTTAAATAAAAATACCTGAAATAATATATTGGCAAGACAGTTGTTCAATGTGTTTTTATTTCCTGTTACTGTCATACTGTGTTACTGTGCAGAGTTCTGTGTGCCGAGAGAAAGTTCATCTGATGCTCCAACCCACCCCACCCCCACTCAGGAGAAAAGAATGAGAGGAGTTCTTTTTTTTTATCTTAAAGGTATTTACTGAAGAAGTTTTGCTGTGTGCTGAAAGAATTCTGTGGTGCCGTTAATGTGCACATCTGTGCCCACTCACTTGTACAGCCTCCCGCTTGGCCACAATGTATTTGTCCAGCCCCAGCCTACTGGTACAGCTGTCCACTTGGCTGCAATCTGTCTGTCCAGTCCCCACCTGCCTGTACAACTTTCAGCTCAGTCACAATCTGTGTCAGCAGAGCCCCCCACTAGCTCATTTGCTAAGGGGGAAAAGAAGGAACACTTTTTTAAAAGTCTGATATAGACTGTTCACTGAAATGAGGTGGGACCATTAAATCTGCATACCCCCATCCGTCTGCCTGTATAGCCGCCCATTCCATGGAAAACACAGCAGGCTGACTGCTCACATGCAAAGAGAGGCACTTATTCTACTTTTTAAATCATACTGAGAGGTGCAGTTTTAACTGCTGACAGTGTCCAGTTTACCTGAATGCTGCTGGGATTTCAGTGCTATTGCTGCTAGCACACAATGAGCATTATGGCCAGTGTCAGGTGATATGGCATGTCGAATCAACACAAACTATTTGTTGATCTAATTTTTCACATTTTTCTGTTCTACATTGCGGGAAAATGACTTGTGAGCATGTGGCATTGCAGGCTCAGAGGGAATATATGGGGAACAGGGAAAACATAGGTAGTTAATGGGGTTTTTGTCACCTGACATTTTTATCAGTTTAGGGTGTGTAATCCAGTCAGAAAAATGGCTGCCAAAACATTTCTTAACATCCTATGGCTGTGCAGTGATTTGTAATGAGGCTAAATACCAGGATGACTGTGCACTGTGTAGTATTAACTCATGGTCAGCTGTCTGGTTCTAGCCAATTAGGATTCAGGGATTTTAATGCACATTTTATTAAAGACATTAGCCTCAAAAACTCTGTTTAGGTATCCATTAATGGGTTTGTATGGCAACTTTCATGTTGCTAAGTGTCCTTAAAACATGCTATATTTATAGGAATTCTATTGAATTTATCCAATCAGTTTTACATATAAAATAAAAGTATTGTATACATGGCCTTTGATGAATTATTAAAAGAACAAAATAATTCTATTTGTGAAAACAGAGTTGTAATAATCATAATAATAAGTCGAACATGCTGGGCCTGTACAACACCAGGTAGATGCAGCACCTACGCAGAAAATAAATAGGATTGCACCACCAGTAGGTTCTTTGCCTCTCTCTTCCCACCCACAACGATCGAGTTGGGTATACATAGGAACCCTTAGATTTACTTCCCCAATTGAATAGCTGAGGGATCTGTGTGAGAGAGGGGATGCACTGGACTGACCCAGGAGACCACAGGAATATAAGACTTGGACAACTTCGAAGCACGACTGTGACACAATTTCAAAGTGCAAAATAAGGCAAGCTTTACTGAATTGAACTGCCAGCTTACAAGCACAGTTAGCGTGAAAGAAAACAATAGCATTCAGCAATAGCAACACATTTTCTGTGCATAGACATTGCATCGAACAAATATTTCAGCATAAAACTTTTTCATATTCCAACAGGTCTGAACTCAAAATCTCTAGAGACTGTAGGCAAATCCACCATCCACCAGCCCTCCAGCTATCTTAATTTCACCCAGCACTAAGCCACACCTTGAGCCTCAGTCGCTGCACATACAAATTACTTTGCTTTAAGGGCGTGCAGTGGCTATTAGGCCTTTACTGACCTCAATCAGCCCACTCACCCTTTCACCACCAGATACTTAGAAAAACGTAACCCAGCACTAGGCCACACCCTGGACCTCAGTTGCTACACACATAACTTACTTTGCTTTAATTGCACACAGTGATTACTAGGCCTTTACCCACCTCAGTCAGCCCACTCACCCCTTCACCACCAGATACCTTTCCCTGGTATCTAACACTGTACCATTAACTTTTAAATATGCATCACTCCGAGCAGTTAAACTCTACACATTTCAAATCAACATTTAATTTGCATCACATAGCATCTACTCAATATCATTTGCAGTACATCCCCCCCAGTCTTTAAATTTCAGTCCTCCTGCAGCTAGACAGTAGTCCCTGAAAGAAGAAGGATTCAGAATTCAAAATGCAACAAGTGTCCCTCTTGAACTAGTCCAAAGATGAAACGAAAATGTTACTGTACCACTTCCCTTTACGACTAAGAAATAATGTCCCAGACCTTGTGAAGCTGGCAGCAGATCTGGTGTGGATGATTTTGGAGAAGACCTGGATTAGGGATGCGTGAAAATATAATTCCGCCTGCGGAATTTCTGCAAAAGTTTGGAAATCACTTTTGCAACTTCCATGGAAATTCCGCCTTAAAACGGGCGGAATAAATGTATCAACTGTGGGTTAATCATTTATTAAACTGCAGCAAAAAATCTGTAGAACTGATCACTGTCAGTGGTCAGTTCTGAGGCCTTTTTCCTGGCAGTTTAATACATTATTATATAATGGCAAGAAAGAATGCTGGCCTCTGATTGGTCACCCTGGGGCTGGACCCCTGATGTTTTCCCAGCATAGCATCACGGATCTAGTCCCGGCCCACAGAAGACTGCATCAAATAGCAAAAAACAACCTGCCACAGAAAGCGGTTTCTGGTAACGGTAACTGTGCTATGCTCTCCTACCCGACTACTTCAAGTCACCCGCACTGCTGTTCTCCCACTATGGCAGTAGTCATTCAGAACCATAAATTAAAACAGCAGAGATTGCAGCACACAGAATAAACTGGATTTTCTTCCAGTTTTGTTTCTCTAACTCAGCGGCTTCTGTGTAAACTGCGAAGACTGTAAGTAGTTGGCTGCTTACTTCAGTGACAACAATCGATCGGCTTCACTCCTGGCTCGCGCCCCATCCCCACTCACCTCCGATCACTGTTTACCACTAGAGAAAACACCCCTGTTTAACAGAAAGCAATCCCTAGGTAGCAAAGTAAAAAAAAAAACTTATTTCACGCTAGTTCCTCATCAATGACCAAGTGGTTACTGAAAAGCATAGTGCGTGCCTCTTCGAGTTCGATACAGCTTGGTCATTCTAACACACACAGAACTGACATGCTTAAACTACCTTTGCACACTCTTGGATTTCCTTAATAAAAATACTGCTCTCATATAAAATACGCCAAAGCCTCTGATGTGGTTACAGTATGTGGAGCAGCAGAACAGAAGAGCAAATCTGCCCCGCTCACACTTTCACTTTCAGTGCATGTTTTAGGGATAAGCTACATAGTGGTCCCCATCTTTCCTATTCTTCACTGACTCAAGACTTTTTTTTTTTTTAGAATTCAAAGTTGATTCATTTTTAACAAACCCCGTGGAACAATCAACATCAGAGAACTATCATAACATACAAAATGCAATGGTGCTGTTCCCCATCCACCCATCACCCCTCTCCCAACTCTCCCCATCATAACACACCCAAACCATCCCATCCCTCCCTTCCCTCTTCAACGCAGTCTGTTAATACAACCAATAAAAACGAGGAACTGAACACCTGTTAAAGATATTGCATTAAAGAGAAAACAGGGTGTGCAGGGGATGCCATATTTTTGTGTATTTTTCAAGTCTGTTATTGAGGCTTGCTATAGCTTTCTCTGTCCTGAGATTTGCCAGGAGCTCAGCAAGCCATTCAGAATAGGAAATTTCATTGCTGTCTTTCCAGCGGCGTAAAACCACCTTTTTGACAGACATGGATATAAGAGTCATATGGTATCCTCTTATGAGCACTGGGATTTCACTATAATCACCTAATAGACACATTTATGGGGTAAAGAGGTCATATAGACCCAATAGGGGGTCTAGTTTCTGTTGAATAGTAGACCAGAGTGATGGAACTTTGGGACAAGCCCAAAAGATGTGGTACAGTGAACCCTCTGTTTGCTCGCAGCGATTACAAGCAGGTGATAGGATAAGACCAAACTTGAATAATCAAGACATTTTTTTAATTTAACACTTAAACGTGTTATCCAACAAAAACACTGAAAGATACACCAACAATGGGCAACAATGCAGGGAGAAGGGGGAGGGAAAAATAGTCACACACAGCAAACAGTGCCACCTGATGCAAAAGCATGAAATAAATACTCTTTCACGCTAACAAATCATTAAAAAAAAATGTTGAAACTGTATTCTTTATTTTTCGTCTTGTATTTAAAGATTAGCCATTGTATAATAGGAATAATGCACAGCAGAGTGTGTGTCATGCTGGGATAATGCCTCGCCTGGGCCACTGAACACACTCGGCCTGCGGCCTTGTGCCCAACCACCCTAGGTGTGGTATTGACCCAGCATGACACACACCCTGTCATGCATTATTTCTTTAACACTACAGTAACATTAATAGCCCCTCACCCGTCAATCGCAGGTCCCGTTAATATAAAAAAAAAAGAAACCTGGCCACTCCCTGGTGGCTAGTGGTTCCGCCCCCACCTGCCAATCGCAGGTTTCATCAGGTAAAAAAAAAAAAGTCCCACTCCCTGGTGTCTAGTGGACCCCCTTCCCTATGATGCCCCTACTTAATAAAAACAAATTCAGTCCATTGCCATTCGCCGTAATTTAAATTATTCCCTGGTGTCTAGTGGATCCCCACTCTATCCCTGATCCCTGGTAAAAAAAAAAAGTAATCCTCATTCCCCAATCCCTGGTGTCTAGTGGACTCCCCACCCCTCATCCCAACAGTTAGTCCACCACCACCCCACTCCCCCCATCTCAACCCCAAGTGGGTCACCAGCGCAGCCCTCCTCTCTCCTCCATGGCCAGCGGCCCACTGAGCTGTCAATGAATGAGCACGTGCTTGCTTGTACAAGCACGTGCTCATCCATTGCAGCTCCCGGTCATCTTCCTGCAGCATAGTTTTCAGGTGTAGAGGAGGGGAGGGGGCTGTGCTGGTTACCTGTGGGGGTGGCGGGATGAGGGAATGGTGTTATGGACCCCTCTGGGGTCCATAGTGCTGTTCCCCCACATGGGCAACTGGAACAGCCCTCTTCACTTTTCTACACCCCTGAAAACTATGCTGCAGGAAGATGACTGGGAGCTACAATGAATGAGTGTGTGTTTGTACAAGCAGGCACATGCTCATTCATTGACAGCTCAGTGGGCCGCCGGCCATGGAGGAGAGAGGAGGGCTGTGCCGGTGGCCTGATTGGGGTCTAAATGGGGGGGAGCGGGGTGGTGGAGGACTAACTGTTGGGATGGGGGGTCCACTAGGTATCAAAAATTGGGGAATGAGTATTACTTTTTTTTTTTACCAGGGATCAGGGTCTTCAGGGATAGGGAGGGGGGTCCACTAGATACCAGGGAATAATTTAAATTATGGCAATGGACTCACTTGTTTTTTTAAGGAGTGGGATCATAGGGAGGGGGCCGGGGTCTGCTAGACACCAGGGAGTGGGACTGTTTTTTTACATGATGAGATTCACGATCAGTGGGTGGGGGTGGGACCACTAACCACCAGGGAGAGGGACAGTTTTTTTTTAGATGATGGGACCCGCAATTTGTGAGTGGGGGTGGAACTACTAGTCACTAGGGATTTTTTTTTTTTTCACTTTGGGCCCCCAATCAGCAGGAGGGGGAGGGGCACTAGACACTGGGGTTAACTTCAAATAATACATCTAAACTGCGGATGGAATAAATTCCGCAGTTTAGATGTATTATTCTACAGTTCAGTTAAAAAGTCAGCGAAACAGGGCAAAAATCAGCAGAAAATCCCAATTTTGGCGATGGTGAAAGTTAGAAAATGTCCATGAAATTTTCAAAATTTCGCGGATGTTCTGTGAAAACGGAATTCACAACTTTCGCCCATCTCTAACCTGGATACTTGCAGTAGTCACACGCTGGTTGGAAGAAGCTGTAGACACCTGTGAAAAACAGGTACTTGAAGCAGTAGGCTAATCTACACTGTCCCTGCTCTCACTTACTGTCCTACTCTCCCTAACACTGGGATGCAGGTGATCCCCTATAATCTTTTCACTTAACTGAGGGCAAGTTCCCCAGGCCCTATCAATCTGGTAGGCCTCAGCAGGCTGGACTCCCTCTTGACAGGTCTGTTCCCTTCAGATTGCTTTTCCTGCTCAAACTCCCCAAAAATGAGCTGCACAGCTCCTTTTATATCTTTTGAACCTTCTGTCTTTCAGAATCCTTGTCACTGAGTGGACAAAACCCTGTTCCAAACCTCAGCACCAATCAAATTAAATTCCAACTTGAATTCTGTAGCAGCATAAGCTATACTGAAATCTTAACTTCTGAATCTCAACTGCCTTCCTGAAGATTCCGAGGCTGCTCTGCTCTGACAGCCTGGATCCCGATGTAATAAATACATAACATTTGGCATAAAAAAAATTACTGTAATAGAAAGTTTAAGCACCTTCAAACCCTTTCCATATGAAAGCTACCTTTCCTGGCTTTCTCCAGTATATTTTACTAAGAAATTAAGTTATGAGAACCTAGAGTCACTAAGGCTCGACGTTTCTCCACTGTGTAAAAAAAAAAAAACGTTTTCTCTGAGACTTTCCACACTAGATCACTATCAGATTAAGTCATTCCCCCTTTAAATGGCTTCTTCTTTAAGTCTGGAGCCCAGACAATTTAAATATTCATTTTTGTGTTTAAACTCCTGCCCAAGAGCATACACTTATCCTCTCCTGGGTCCTCCTCCATCCTGCCTTCCTGCAGCATGGATTCTGAACAACAGTCACTCTACCTTCCCAGGTTAGTGACCCCTATTTCTTATGCTTTTAGCCATATAAAACAATTTTTCCTGAAAGAGCATATTTTTCTCTGTAAGACTGCCAAGTCTGGTGCAAAATCAGACTTAACAGGCCTTGGCAGTGCAATTTAGAAAGTAAGTTACACATTTTCTGCAGTTTAAATTATGCAGATTCCTTTCCCCTGCACTACTGTGCTTCAGCCAGTTCGGTTTTTACAAACCATGAAGTTTTGTTGTATAAAAGGAACATGCATGTATTTTCTGGACAGTTATCTAGCCCCCTGTGACATTTTATTTTATTTATTTAGTTTTTGTTTACTGGGTAGGTGCGCTAGCCATAGAAATGATTATTTTCCGGCACAACCCGGGAGGTTACAGAGTGTAATTACATAAAACACAGAAACAAAACAAGGTTTTACAGTAAAAATACAAGCAAGGTGATGACAGCAAGGTACAAAACAACGTGATTCATGATAAAACATGTGATAAGGCAATTTATTGGCAGGTGCAGGGCATAGTTCATATTTGCAAGGAGTTATCATGATGCAAAGTTCGGCAAGAGGTTCATTGAAAACAAACAACCACATACTTGCAAGGAACTGTGAGGTATAATGAGCAGGGAAAATTACAAAATAACATATTGTAGGCAGATCCTTAGGGGAGAAACATTCACACGATTTGTAGGTAGGGCATAGAGTATTGCAAGTAGGAGCTTTTCGGCAATGATTACAAAGCTCTAAGGAGTAGTGAATCAGTTATAGTAGGACAGGGCGAGGGGTTTGAGATAACAAGCCAAAGAGGAGAAGCACATCAAGTTGGGAGGGGAGACAAGTAGACAGGCAGGGGAAGGATTAAGTGCAAGGCATTAGGTAGAAAGCAGATCAAATGCACAGCGGTGAGAGTAGGAGTGTTGCTAAGGGGGGGTTGAAGCAAGGGCATTGATTAGAAGAGATGAAGTAGCTACAGAGCTCCTATTTAAAGGCGTTATGGGAAGGTGCCTGACGGATTGCTAATGGAAGGGAGTTTCATAGCTCAGGAGCATGGTGGTCGAAAGCATTGGTGCCTTTGGTGGTGTTACTTTTCAGGACACATAGAAGGGATTTTCCAGCTGAGAGTAGGCCATAGCTGGACATCTGAGGAACAAGTAGATGAGCTAAGGTTTTTGTAGTTTGAGACCGCATAATACTGTCGACAGTTGACCCAAGGGAGTAAAGTCTAGCAGCATTTGGTAACAGCCAGTTTAGATCGGAGTAAAGGAAGCAGTGATGTTTCCACTGATGGAAGAAGGAGGCACAGCGACAGTTATTATTATAGGCGATGTCTCATCTATGGAGACTGTATTTAGGTAAGGCAGTATAGGTCGCAACTCTGCATGTAAGGGTGGGTAGAAGACCACCACGAGCAATGGCAAGCCTCACTGCAGGGGTTAGTGCATATCTGGTCTGGTATGCTAGACCTAATTTAGAGTTGATAGATTTATATGAGTTCTGGATGTGAAGCTCAAAGTTTAGGGATTGGTCCAGTGTTACCCATAGGTGCTTAAATGAGGTCACTGAACCATTAGGGGAGTCATCCAGACAAGAGACCATGAGATTATTTTGGCAGGTTTTGAGTTTAGAATTTGTCCCAGATAGCACGGATTGGGTTTTGGCCTCATTAGGGACTAGTTTGTGATGTGAGAGCCAGGCTTGAGTGCATTGAAAGTCAGTGGAGAGCCAGAGATTGATGTCAGAGATGTTTTTTGTGCTGATGTATAGGACTATATCATCAGCGTAGAGGAGGGAGGAGGTGGAAGTAAGATTGAAGGTGAAGTTATTGATAAATATAGAAAATAGCAGTGGCCCCAAAATTTAGCCTTGTGGTACTCCAATATTCACTGTTGCCAGATTGGAATAGGTTGAACTGTATTTTACAACTTGGACCCTGTTTGACAGGTAACTATTGAACCAGTTGACAACATTGTGCATGAAGCCCAAAGGCTTCAGTGTGGCAAGGAGAATGGAGTGGTTCACCAAGTCAATTGGCTCCTGGACTGGACCCAGAGGGTTGTAGTTGGCCGGATAGTCTCATCCCCAAGGAGGGTCATTAGTGGGGTCCCACAGGGATCAGTCCTTGGGCCCCTCCTGTTCAACGCCTACGTCTCTGACATAAGGACAGGTATCAGGAGTGAGATGAGTCTCTTTGTGGATGACTCAAAACTGGGGGCGGTGGTGGATGGGGAAGAGGGGAGGGTGGCCATACAGGGGGATCTGGAGGCTCTGGAAAGATGGTCTAGAAAGTGGAAGCTGAGGTTCAATGCAGGGAAATGCAAGGTACTGCACCTGGGGCCAGAAACCCGGGCCAAGTGTACACCCTGGGAGGGGAATGCTACAAGTCTCGATGGCTGAGAGGGACCTGGGGGTGGTGGTGGATGTCAAGATGAACAACTTGGAGACTTATAGGAGGGCACCAGCCAAGGCCAACAGGATGCTGGGATGCATCGCTAGGGGGATCACCTCCAGAAGAAAAAGGGAAGTGATACTCCCTCTGTATAACTGCTTGGTGAGACTGCACCTCGAGTACTGTGTGCAGTTTTGGAGGCCACACTTAAAGAGGGACATTAAACTCCTGGAGAGAGCCCAGAGGAGGGCAACCAAAATGATTTGGGGCTTGGGGGACAGGACCTATAAGGAGAGGCTCGAAGAGCTAAATATGTACACATTGGAAGAGAGAAGGGACGAAGGGACTGGGGGACACGATAGAGGTCCTCAAGTACATGAAGGGGTAAATAGGGGAGGAGCAGTCAGGGTGCTTCGAAGGAAGGAGGAGGGGCCACTAGAGGGCATGGGTGGAAGCTGGAGGGGGGAAGATTCAGGGGAGAAAGGAGGAGGTGCTACTTCACTGAGAGGGTGGTGGAGCCATGGAATGAGCTGCCTAGGGGGCTGGTGGAGGCAGAGAGGGTGGAGGGGTTCAAGAGGGGGTAGGACAGGTACAGGGGAAGGGTTCTGGAAGCAAAATCCAATGCAGTGAGAATATCTGGAACTGGGAAGGGAGAAGCCAGAAAAGGCAAGGGGGACAGCAAGGTCAGCTCCCAGGGTGGGGGCTGACCAAACGAGCAGACGCGAAAGACCGTTAGGCCTATTCTGCTGACATTTTAGTATGTTAGTAAGTCGAAGGCCTTTGTCATGTCTATGAAAACAGCTCCAGTTAGAAGACTTGAGTCCATAGCAGTGAGTGTGTCAGTAGTAACCTTAAGCAGGGCCGTGGGGGTGCTATTGCCCTTGTGGAAACCATGCTGATCAGTTGTGACAAGGTCATTTTTGAGAAGGAATTAGATGATTTGTGTAACAACTAATTTTTCCAGGATTTTGCTCAGAACCGAGAGGATGGCAAAGGGTCTGTAGTTAGATGGTTTTTTTGGGTCACCCTTTTTGAAGACAGGAGTGACCCTGGCTATCTTCCATGTCAGGGACACGATGGGTCTTTTGGGTCACCCTTTTTGAAGACAGGAGTGACCCTGGCTATCTTCCATGTCAGGGACACTACTTTGACATAGAGAGAGAGAGAGAGAGAGAGAGTGAAAATTTTGGCTAAGGGAGCAGCAATGAGCGGGGCTGCTATTTTTAGTAGTCTGGGTTCAAGACTGTCCGAGCCTGTGGCTGTGCTGTCTGAGATTGAGCTAAGTAGTTTAGAGACCTTCTGTTGAGTGATAGCCTTAAAGCAGAAGGAGGGCCAATGACTTCTTGGTTGGAGGTTGCAGGAGGGCAGTGGTGTTGTGAGGCAGAGAAGGATGATGTGTATTTATTTAGATCTGAGAATTGATTATTAAAAAAGTTAGCTACGGTCTGAGGATTGTTACAGTGAGTACCGTTGAGGACCAGGTCATTTGGTGTAGTGGAGCAGGTAGACCCCAGGAAGGTTTTTATGTGTGACCAGAATTTTTTTGGGTCGCCCGAGGCATTCACTAGTAAGCTTTTACAGTATGAGCCTTTGGCCATTCTTATTTCTTTTTTTGCAGGCATTCTGCTGCTGCCTGTAGGTGTTATAATCCGCTGGCAGGCCAGAAGACTTAAAGCGGCTCCAGCTCTTGTCCCTTGCTCTTAGCTTAGCAAGTAGTTCCTTTTTTAGCCATCTGGTTTGTTTCCCCTTAATTCTGTGGGTAATGAGAGGGAAGTGTAGGTCCTGCAGTGCCATGAATTCTGTCAGAAAAATGTCGAGGGCAAACTGTACATCATTGACATTGTAAAGACTGGACGAGTCAATGTTAAATATGTCACATAACAATTGTTGTGTATCTAAGTTAGCATAATCCTAGAAAGTGATTAAACGAGGTTGTGGGGGGTGCAGCCAAGCCCCAGATGCAAAAGGTAGGGGAACGGTCAGTGATAGAATCTGTGAGTGTGCCAGCAGCTTGGATGTGTTCAGTACAATTTGCTAGCACCCAGTCAATCAGGGTGCTAGGGGCTGAGTGAGGAGCAACTCTAGTGGGTGTAGTGATCAGCTGATGCAGATAATGGCTCTGAATTTTGGAGATGGATGAGGCTTGGCACTTTCCTAACCAATTTACGTTAATATCGCCGAGAATGATAACTTCATTTTTACCGGAGAGTTTGGACGTATGGTTCAGTAGTTCGTCCAGGCCGGCATGGCGGTTCCATGTAACAGTGATCATCGTTTGGGTGGATCTACATCACCAAAATGAATTTTGGTGATGTAGACTTGCAGCGCACAGGAAAACGGTGCTTGATACTTTGAATTTATGTTTTTATATGGGGGCTGCCCATCCCCCACTAAAGTTCTTAACTCCAGGGGTTATGCATGTTGTGAGGGGGTGCAAAATGTGGAAGAAAAAAAACGACCTGTGCAAAAAGCGAGCGGGCACCCAGAACCGAATTCGCCACCCTCTCAACCGTAGCCTGCCACCAACCCGCCATGCTACACAGCCAGCTCGGCAACCCACTGCCGCACTATGCCCCACAAACCCTCCCTCCCCTTCTGCCTGTCGCATGGCACAGCCCCCCCCCGCCGTGTATACATAGCGACAGGATTTTGCTGTATTCACCGACCCCCTATCCTGCCACCCTCTCTGCTGGTAGCCCTGTATAAAAGCACCAAGATTGAGTCGCCCTTTTTGAAAGTGCTCAATTGCAGTCACTCAATACACGGCTACTGGCATGGCCACTGTTTGGGGGGTTGTAAGCGCATACAAAATGTAGCTTTTTGGCCCCAAGGGTTAGAACTGCATGTAGAGATTTGCAGTGGGTCAGGGGGTCAGTTCTTATGGTGGTGAGATGTTGGTGTTTATTGAAGTAGATGGCAACCCCCCTCCTCTCTTGGGGGATGGTCTGTCCCTTCATAGGAGACCATAATTGGGTATGGAATACAAGAAGTCAGAGTTAGAAGATTTTAACCACATTTCCAATAGGCAGAATATGTCCGGGTGGTAGAGGGTAATCCAAGCCTCAAGTTCAGCAAGGTTGTGCTCAAGGCTTCGGTGCTGCATGGAAGGCTCAGAAGTAAGTTAGTAGGCACAGGGGCGGTGCAAAGTTGGTGAGATGGGTAGGAAACTGGCTTCAGGGAAGGCAACAGAGGGTGGTGGTGGGTGGGGAGCTCTCACACCCAAGGGTAGTGATGAGCGGTGTTCCACAGGGCTCGGTGTTGGGATCAGTGTTGTTTGGGATATTCATTGCATACATATCATTGGACATCAAGAGCAAGATCAGTCTGTTTGCTGATGATACCAAGGTAGGAGCGGTGGTGGATGACCTAGGGGGATGGCAAGGGTTGCAGGATGATCTGGCAAAGCTTGAAACCTGGTCAGACACCTGGCAACTGGGGTTTAATGCCAAAAAGTGCAAGGTGCTACATTTTGGGATGAAGAACCCAAGGAGGAGTTACCAGCTGGGGAGAGTGCAGCTAGCCCAGACAGAGGAGGAGAAGGATCTGGGGATGCTCATTACAGGGTCAATGAACAACTCGGCACAATGTAGGAAGGCAACTACAAAGGCCAACAAAATGCTGGGTTGTATTGCAAGGGGTGTATCCTCGAGGAGGGAGGAGGTGATTCTGCCACTGTATAGGTCATTAGTTAGACCACACCTGGAGTACTGCGTGCCGTACTGGTGTCCGTATCTGAAGAGGGACATTAAGTTACTGGAGGGGGTGCAGCGCAGGGCAACAAAGATGATCAAGGGGCTAGGGAACTTATCATACGAGAGGAGGCTGAGGGAGTTGAACATGTACTCACTGGAGGAGAGGAGGGACGGGGGGACATGATTGATACCTTTAAATACTGTACATGAAAGGAATAAACAAGACAGGTACAGAGGGGCTGTTCAAAGTAAGGAAGGGGGGGACACCAGGGGCAATGATATGAGACTGGAGGGAGGAAGGTTCAGGAGGGAGATGAGGAGACACTTTTTTACAGAGAGGGTGGTGGCTGGGTGGAATGCGTTACCTGCAGAAGTGGTATCCAGTAGAACAGTGGACTGCTTCAAAAAAGGATGGGACAGAACAAGGGGAGGGTTAATGAAGGGGAAGGGTGGAAGGGAGGGGCAACTGCAGAATAAGGGGTGCTAGCTGCACATTCGATCAGACTTGATAGACCTCTAGGCCTTTATCTGCTGTCAAATTTCGTATGTTCATATGTTCATAATGTTGTGATGTACAATAAGGAGGTCTTTAGAGTCAACTAATAGGGAGTTTGATTGCAAGAGATGGTGTGTTGGGCCCAGATTGGTTTCGATATCACCAGAGAGAAGGACTGCCAAGAGCAGAATATACCAGAGTTTCCGGCGTATAAAAGGGGAGGTGGTCAAGCATTCATTTGTTTAACTGAGTAAATTATGTGTGTTTTCCTCAAAGGATCTCAAACTTTGGCCTCTGTCTCACTGAGCAACCTTCCTGCCACTGTAACATGGCACCTAGCTTGCACGTGTGTGTGTGTGGGAGCCATCCCCATTTCATTAAGTACCCCCTTTATTTTATTAATACATTTAATAGGAGCCAGTCCCTACATTTATTCTTGCTGCCTGCCAAATAATTTAATTTACTTTAAAAGATAATGGGCCCGATTCTCAAAGGGTTACGCCTGGTGTAAATTGAGTTGCGCCCCCCAAAAATGGTGCAAGTAGCAATTTACACCAGGGGCTGCGACATTTGGTATTCTGCAAAGCAGCCTGCAACATGTTGCAGGCTGGTTGCGTCAATGTGGACATATGCCACAAACCCCCTGCGACATGGCACTAGGAGGTTTACAGCAGCAGTTGCACCCTATTCTGGAAGGGCAGCAACAAAGTCCCTAAGTTTGCTATTCTCAGACAACCCCTGGAGGACATCTGCCAAAGTACAGTTACACTAGCTTTTAGCCCTCCGGGGGTTGTGCAGATCTGTTACTGGGCCAGCTCCCAAGACATGTGCCCCTTCATGCCCCAATCCACAAAATGTGACCGTGAAAGCCCCGCAGGGCTAATCATGGCCCCCCAATGCTCCAGCCCCCCACAGACACATGAATGCCCAGCAGGGTAAGCAGACCCCTCCATGCCCCATGCTCCATCCCAAAATGGGAAATGAATGCCCCTGCAGAACTAGTACACTCCCGCCATTGGGCCCCCCACAGTAGATGTAAAGCCCTCGCAGAGCTAGTGGACCCAAACCCCCACCAATGCCTCGCTTCCCAAACAAGTAACCCCTCAGGGCCAGCACCCCTCTCCATTCCGATCCCTCGCATTAAATGTAAAAAGCCCCCAGAACTCGCCCCACTCCTGATCCCCAGAGTTGCATTATGCAAATAGTAAAATAGCCTCCGATCTCCTGGTAGTCTACTGGACCCCCACCCAGCAGTGCCAGTCTACCCCGCACCCACTGACCCGTAATCAGTGGGGTGGAGTGGCTGACCCACCACAGCCAGCCTGGCTGGGCTCCATATGAGCATGTACTCTACTGTAAATAGTACATGCTCGATTCATTCATGAGCGCATACTATTTACAGTGATACGTGGCACGCTCATCTACACGAGCTCAGTCGACAGCTGGCCGAGGTGGTGAGAGGCAGGCTATGCCAGTCACCGACCAGTATGGGTCGGGAGTGGGGTGGCTGGCACTGCAGGGTGGGGGGTACTAGACTACGAGGATGCTACGGAGTGTGGCATGGGTTCCTGGAAAGTGTTGCCAAGTGCGGGTGAGTGGGCTGGCAACTGGGACTCTGGCTTGGGGGTGGCATTATGAGCCCTCTGGGGCATATTTCAAATAGATCGGGGTTGGGGCATGGGGGCATTATGAGCCCTGTGGGAATAATGTAACACAGATTGGGTTGGGGGGCATATGTGTCTTGTGTTGAACTGTACTGTAACTTGCGCCAACCTATTCAGGTATGTCCTTCCTTTGGCATACCTGTTAGATCATCGCAAGTCACAGGACTTAGCTGCAGGAACCCTGCCCCTTACAGAATCAGGCGCAGGGTTCTTGGCTCAACTGCACCCCTCGCATGCCGCAAGTTGCGACATGCATAGGAGTGCTTATAGAATCAGGCCCAATATCTAGTCTCCTGCCAGCGAGAGGTGCACACTCGTGTCTCCCTCTCGAAAGTACTACTGCTTTGGTAGGCCTTAGTCTGGTCCAAGACAGAAGTCGCAGTTTTGCACAGCTACTCCTCAGCTGTTGCAAGACCTTTCCCTTTCAGCATGCTAGCGCTATGCTATGGAGCCAACTTGACTCTCTCACTCATCACTATTTGCTCTTGGTGCCTCAGCACCATGCAGCTGCCGCTCTTCATTTTTAACTTAGCAGCAGACTAACTGCATTGATTTAAAACGCAGATTCAAGCTTTATTTAAGTAAAAAAAAAATTGCTTATTTAACCCAGGCTAGCCCTACAGTACCACTGGATCACCAGGGCTGTTGCTTACTAGCCAGGGCAACCTATTTACCAGCCCCCATGGCCACCACTGCTGCATCCACTACTACTGCTACAAAGGGCAACAGACAATGGCTTTAAATGTCAGTATTTATGTATGTTGGTATACAAGGGGCAGGCCATCATCCTCTCTCCCCCTATGTTACTACACCACCAGCACTAGTATTATGCTCACAACTTTCCTTTTGTCTCTATTGCAGGGACTGCCTTTCCTCCTGGCAGATCCCCAGCCCCGAACCTCACACTAGATGACCTCCCTACAAACAAGATACCCAGTAGTACTTTTTTTTTTTTTATTCAGATTTTTTTCCAGTTTTTTCTGGAGCTGGCAGGCAGGTCTCTGGCCCCACATGGGGGGGTTGCACACATTCACGGCCTGCATTCCAGTCACTGGGAATTGATGCCGGGACCATCATGGAGCCAGCCAGCTCCATTTTCGTTTTCTCCCCTCCCATTGTTGCAGATGCACATATGTACCTGGAAGCACATGCACGCTGCAGTCCCACAACACTCTCCCTTCATGCCACCCTTTGCCCTGTACTGCCTCTAGGCCTCCACCTGGTGGCAGTGATATGGCAGGAGCAACAACGTCCCTCCCTGGAAGAGGAGAGGAGAGTAGCCTCATGGCTGCTCAATCCAGCTCCCGTCCTCCCCCCAGCCGATCTTCGACAACCCAGGCTTGTTCCCGAACCCGGGTTGATGGCGTGGCATCCTGTGTCTCAAGTAAGCAATAAGACACAATGGGGTGTGCATGGAACAGATTTTACTGCAAGCCCAGGGGCATAGTGAGGCACAAGGCTACAGGCCGAGTGCAGTCAGCCTGTGGAAGTGTGGTAAAATCTGTTCCATGCACACCTCCGGAGTGTCTTATTGCACTTATAAAATGAGCTACATTTTTAAAAGCATTTCTAAAATTAGATAAACAGGCTTATCTATGAAAAAAGGCTGTCATTTGATGAATTTATGATAAAATAGTCCTTCCGCCTGGTTTGCTATTGGGCTTTTGTCCATTGGCAGCATCCATAATTGTATTTTTTTCTTTAATGAGAGCATGACTGATGGTGACTACCCCCCCCCCAACAGAGATATAGTCCCGTGGTAGAATTTAATGTGAGTCTCATTTATATATATTTTTTGTCCTTTTGAGTTTTAATGTATCAGGAAAGCTGTCTGACCTGCCCCTCCACGTTGACATCTTGCAGTTTAGAAAATGAAAACCGTTGCCTTTGATTTATTTTGCTTAGTGAAGGGGGAGGGCAACGCGGATGTGCAGCCTCTCTACTAACCCTCTCTCTCTCTCTCTCTCTCTCTCTCTCTCTCAATCCATGTAACCTTGTCATCCTGATACATTAAAACTTAAACAGCAAAGCAAAGGAGCATCATTCAAAAGAACAAAAAAATACTTGTTTTCTCACCCTTTCTCTTTGTTCATAACGTATTATTGCCTACTTTCTTCATTCTGTTTTTCTTTTTCTTTGTTTTTCCCCACATTCAAGATATGGAATGTTTATCATGGAATACAGGTATTCCAAATTCTGCTCAGTTCCACTGGCAGAATGTTCCTCTCCTAACATACTGTATGTGCACACACACAATAAAGGCCTCTTCTAGAGCCAAAGACTCAATTATCTCACTCTCGGAGCAAGCAGAAGAGATTTCCCTGATGAGCAGGTAAAGATAAAAGGGGGATTTTTCATTGTCAGCAAAGAAACAGTTGTAATGAAAACTAGAAACAATTCTTAATGTTTCTGATTTGTTTATGTGTGTAAGGAGAGTGTGATGATCAGGGAAACAACATTTAATTCATTTGTCTTTATTGTTTATATAGCCCAGGTGCCATGTCCCAGTGGGTACTACCCCTGCCTGTGAGCCGTCTAACAGGTTAAGGGGCCTGGGTCCTGCTAAGGTGGTGATCAGGGGTCCTATCCCAAACTTATGATAAATAGCATGGTGCCTCCACCCAGAGTGAGTTAAAAGTGGGTCAGGTGACTGGTTGGCACAGCCCCCTGGGATACTGCACCTCCCCACCTCCCCTACCAACCACCCCACACAATGGATACCCAACAGTTCTTTAACACCATAAACCATAAATCAGCAATAACTTGGCAGACACAGAAATACCCTGTACGCAGTAATTTTAAACAGTAGAATCACAGCTTTACTGGGGGCAAGGGTTAGGATAGGGGTACCTGGATTAGGGATAGCTGTGGTGGAAGAAATGGTTAGCAAGAATTAACAGGTCAAAGACAACTTGGGCCCGAAGGCCAGACCACCCCTGGCTGCCCACCCCCACTGGTACCAGTGTTTTACCCTGAAAGTCTTTTGGGTACCCACCAATTGCAGGCCTGGATGTTACTGTGGGTTGGATGGCTGTTTGGGCCTGAAGATGTTGAAAAGCTAATGTTAAATTTAAACTGAACACTCTTGTTTCTATCCTAGGAGCAAGTCCTGGGTACTCATGGTTTGCAGCTCTACAGCAGTGCTTTAAGGCAGGATCCTTTGCCAGTCTGAGAGTGGGAAGCTCCATCCATAAACACAACAATGGGCAACAAAATGGTGGTGATCTCTCTTAAAAGGATTGATCTTGATTGATGGTCTCGCAGCTTGTCCCCTTGATTGAAGATCTGGCCACTTGTCACCTTCAGCCTCTTCTGGTCTGTTGCAGAGCTCCACATGCAGGTCCCAACAAGCCTCAGAAGGCCCAGACCAGGGAGTGGCTCCACAGCCTGGCTCCCCACATGGGTCATAGGTGCTCTAGCACCCCAGCAAGTGCCGGTGACCTCCTGAAACCAGTAGGCCCCACTCGGAAGGGGTTAGCAAGTTCCCTCCTTGGCTCTTTAGAGTGCCTTCAAAGAAGCAGAGTTCACTCTGTTCCTGCACCAATTCAGCAATTCCAGGGGCAGCCAGGCACTCTCAATTTCTGAAATGCCAGTACTGTTTGGCCACTGACTTGCAGCCTTAAGCAGCAGCTCCAGTTCCCAATATAACACACACAGCAGCAGCAGGAATTCTGGAACATGCAAGCACCTGCTCACCTTTTACACACTCAGTTTCTGTGAGTTCAACCAGCTCCCAAAGCAGCCTCAGCTGGGACACAGCTCTCAGCCGATTTGTTCAGTTCCCAAAACAGTTCCACACAGCCTGGCTAGCACCCCGTTCCCGAGATGTTCAGCCTCTTCGAGTGACTTTTCAAAGTCCCAATTTCAGTGCAGGATTTCTGCAGCAGCTATTCTTTCCTGAAGGAAACAGCACAGTTCAAAATACCTGGAGAGTTCCTCAGACAGTTATTCTTTTCTCAATAGCACTGTCCAGATTCCGCTTAACTCGATAGGAGCCTGGGACAGACTGACCCAAACTTCCCAAAGTCCCTGGAATCTCTCTCTCCACAGATCTGCCCTCTGATTGGCTGCCCTGCATTATCAATCATCTATATCCATTGTAATCAGCCCTCTAATCTCCAATTGGTCAAAGTCTCTTGGTGCCTGATATAGCTAACTCCCTTTCCCAGGAGTCCCTTGGTTCATATTTAGGAGCCTAGTTATCTGATTCGCTGCTTTAGAGGGTCAAAGTATCAAAAACATGGCTGCTCCCATATAGTATACATAGCAGTCCTTATGTGATCCTTCAATAATGTTTTAGTACAACCAGTGGAAATAGTCTTATTAAATGATAACCCCACAATCATATACTTCTGACTATGCCCTTTAAACCAAGCCCCCTCTTGAAGAGTTATACTCAGTTTTGCTGTCACTGCCACCACACTACAGTGCTCCTAGAGGGCAGGCAGCACCCTCATTAATATTCATGAGGCTTTCATAAATATTTATGAATCTCGAAATCCTGCCCTGTAGGAGTGGCCTCCCACCACCCACATTCTGGTCACCAACCACCAAATAGGCTGGCAAAGAGGTCGGGAATACAGAAATGCCTTTTGGAGTACCACAAAATCAGCGGTTGTGAGATCAAAGGCTTCCCTTGTGCAGTAATAGCCTGCTAACTGCAGTGCAATCCAAAGTAGCAGTGATTGCAACTAGCACTTTAAGCCCAAAACAGGGCTGAAACCTATCATGGGGAACAACAAAAGAACTCGGGCTGTGGTGTATAACCAGGGGAAAGATCGGGGATGTCAGAGGCAGATGGGAGAATTGGGGACGTCAGGGCAATGAAGGTAAGCCCCCAAAGGGGGGTTACACTCCCCACCCTTGAATGCTTGGCTTCCACACCAAGCCTAGGAGCAAATTCTATGAAAATTTGTAAGAATATGAAATGAGACATCAACACACAGTAACATTTCTGACTAAACACCTGGTTCCTATTTATCATATGGCAAACAAGTCGAAACACAAAACTATTTACAGTTCCAAAGCACTTGCCCTTTACTCTGTTCCAGGCTATGGTATATGTGGAACCCAAATGTTCAGCATTAGCCCTTAATGCCACACAACATTCTTTTACCATTTGCCCCTGTTGTTCTCTTTCATCTCCCTTTCCTTTGCTTGACAATCTTACCCTCAGACCTAGGGGGTTTAGCACTAATAGGGCATACAAATATCTTTTGAAGGGACCTAGGAGTGATATAGACACCTTTATGTACCACAAATAGAGGCAAATCTGTGGATACCTCCTGGGGCATCATAAGTTAAATTCAGTATCGGTCTCACAGTTCTTTCTGACCTCCTCGGGGTTTCCTGAACCTCATATCCAGTGTCTACCTCTTGTTCAGAGGCAGAGTCCACATCTCTCCCCGAACCTGTTTCCTTTTCATTCTGGGACGGGACTTCCTACCACTACCTCATCCTCACCCTCTGGGCTAGTGGAACCCTCCTAAGGCCATTCAGAGGACCCAATCGGACTAGTATTCAAGTCCGAGGTGGGCCCTCCAAAAGACGCTTCTTCAGGGGAGCTGCTCTGATACCACTTAAACAGCTCAGCCGGACTAGTTTTCAAGTCCAGAGTGGTCCCCTCGAGGGGTGTAGTGGAAGCAGCCTCCCCATCTTCACCCTGTCTCCTAAGCACAGCCACTTCTACCAGAGCTCGGGGCGGTCCCTGAAACAGCCTAGCAGACTTGGGGGTAGGGTAGAACTCCCTGGGAGTACCTTTAGTTTCCCCCTCCAATTCATCATCTGAGTCCACCTCCTCAGATATCCCCTCTACCTGGGCAGGTCCAGCCCCCATAGCATCACTACTGTCATACCTCTGTTTTCTACGTGCAGCAGCTCGAGTGTTTGGGGGTGTAGGAGGATCTTCCAAGTCAGTCTTGGTATCCACTACTCTGTCTCCGATGTGAAGCAAGTGGTTCCAATATATCACTTTGTAATCTCGAGTCTCTCCTTCTGGCCAGATATTATATACAAGTAGTTCTCCCAATTTTTCAAACACTACATACGGGGTGCTTCCCCACCTGTCAGCGATTTTATGTTTGCCAAGTATGTCCAAGTTCCGACGTAACACTCAGTCACTTGGCTTCAGATCCTGAGCCCGCACATTTCTGTCATACCGGTCTTTGTTGGCCTGGTTTTGTTTTGTGGCCACCTCTGAGGCAAGGTGATAAGCATTGTCCAGTTGTTGCTTTAACTTCCTCATGTACTGTAAGTAGTCATCTGCCCTGAGGCCATCGTCTGACACCCCAAAACACAGGTCTACAGGCAAGCGAGCTTCTCTCCTGAACATGAGCTGGAAGGGTGAGAACTCCGGGGTGTCTTTCTGAGTACAGTTGTAGGTGTGGACCAGGGTGCTTACCCACTGACTCCAGGTACACTTGTCTCGGGGATCCAAGGCGCCCAACATATGTGGAAGGCTTCAGTTGAATCTCTCAGGCTGAGGGTCATCTTGGGGATGGTAAGGTGCAGTCCGAGACTTTCTAGTGCCCCACAACAAAAGAAGTTCTTTTATGAGTTGGCTCTCAATGTCTCACCCCTGGTCTGAGTGGATTCTCTGGGGGCTCCGTAGTGCACAAAAAAATTCTCCACCAATACTTTTGCCACTGTAGATGCTTTCTGGTCTTTAGTGGGGTATGCTTGGGCGTACCTTGTAAAATGATCGGTGACCACCAAGATGTTAGAAATGTTGTGAGAGTCTGGTTCCAAAGTGAGGAAGTCAATACAAACTAGCTCCATTGGGGCCACTTGTGTGTACACTACCGGTCAAAAGTTTTAGAACACCCCCATTTTTCCAGTTTTTATTGAAATTTATGCAGGTTAATGTCTCAATGTACTCTGAAATTAAAGCATAGAACAAATAAACAATTGGAGATAAAAAAGAAATCATAGAATCATTTTGTTTAACAAAATTTAATCTAAATTTTGACTCATCAAAGTAGCCACCTTTTGCAGATATACTGTAACACTTGAACACACTGTGGCATTCTTCCTACAATGGACATCAAATATTGTTCAGGAAGTTCTTCCCAACTCTGTTGCAGAAGTTCCCACAAATGTGTTGCACTTGTAGGTTGCTTTGCTTTCACCCTTCTGTCCAGTTCATCCAAACCAGCTCGATGGGGTTTAAGTCTGGAGACTGTGCTGGCAATTCCATGATTTGAAGCCTACGTTTTTGTTCTTTTCCTCGAAGGTAGTTCTGACATAGCCTGGATGTATGTTTTGGGTCATTATCTTGCTGTAGGATGAACCTCTGACCAACTAGGTGTAGACCAGAGGGTATTGCATGGCACTGCAAAATGCTGTGGTAGCTCTTTTGGTTCAGGGTGCCAGTCACTCTGTGCTGTTGTCCTGTGAGCCGCCTATCACGCAAGCTGTTGACTCTCAGAAACTTGTCTTCCGATTCTGTTGTGGCTTTGGGTCTGCCAGACCTCTTCCTGTCAGTTTCCTCCAGTTTCCAGTGCCTTTTTGATGGTGTAGGAAACATACTCTGACTTGGCTTTCTTGCAATTTCTCTACAGCAGTTTTGCTAACCTAAACTTTTTTTAACCTCTAGCAGTTTACCGCTTACCTTGTACCATTTCAGGTTATTCACTGGACTTGAATTGCTTACATTTCAATAAAAACTGGAAAAATGGGGTGTTCTAAAACTTTGACCGGTAGTGTATGTTGACCAAGGGCAGCCTTCTGGGAAGTGCCTTCCTTTGTATACATCTTGGCAACTCCTGCAGTAGGCTTACACATTGGTTCCCATCTTCAGCCAGTAAATATTGTTTTTGACTAAGTACAGGGTGTGTTCGGTGCCCAGATGACCCATATCATCATGTAATGCCTTTAACAGTGTCTTTATGTGCTGTTCCAGTAACACCAACTGCTCATGGTGCACCCCCTGTTGACCTTGAGTCTCCCGATTGAGTATCCCTTTTTTCAACTGTAGTTTTGGCAACTCTTGCTATAGTAATTTAGCTGGAAGATAAACAGTATCTACTTGTGTCTGTTCTCCATTGTGTTGTAGCACTCAAATTATCTCCTGTGATAGGACTGGCTCTCTGCTCCATCTTCAAGTCTTGGGTGGTCACCTCACATCCAGAGTGGCTAAATGGCAGTAAGTGACAGGGATACAGCTTCCTGATGCTCCCAAACAGTCCACCAGGTGGGAAACATCTTCTGCAGGGGAAAGTTCTTCACTGTCTAACTTTTTACATAAGTCCTTCACTGCTTGCTAGGATATTCTTTCCCAACTGGAGTGCTCAGCTGTATGAGCCAGGGGGCATCTGGACAGAGTGTCGGCATCCACATGGTTCAAACCAGGGCGATACTCTAAACAGTAATCATAGGAGGACTACGCTGACAACCACCTATGATCAGCTGCATCCAATTTAACTGTAGTCTGCATGTAAGTAAGTGGGTTGTTGTCAGTCTTTACAGTGATTTTTGCCCCATACAGGTAGTCATGGAACTGGTCCACAATAGCCCATTTTAATTACCAAACATTCTAGTTTGTGGACTGGGTATCTTCACACTGACTGGTTCAGACTCTGGCTTGCGTAGTTCACTGGGCGCAAACCCTCAGGATATTCTTGGTACAGCACTGCCCCAGGCCACTAAAGCTTGCATCAGTATGGAGGACATAGGGCTTCTGCAGATCAGCATAAGCAAGTATCAGGGTGTGAGTTAAGCAGTAGATGATATCTTTAAATGCCTGGTCAGACTCTTCAGTCCACCGGGAGCCGAAAGGTTCTGATGGTCAGAAGTACTTAACCTGAGCCACCTGGGCTCTGGGTGCAGGGGTCTTCTTGCCCTTTTTGTCTGAGGGTACCCCTGTAATAGGTTCAACAGGGGCCTGACTACTTGGTGCAGTCCCTCAGAATCTTGGTAGTACCTGCAGAAGCCAAGCAGTCATGAAGTTCTTTCAAGATTCTGGGCTTGGTCCAGGTGGTAAGGGCTTCAACTTTACTAGGGTCTGTGTGGATACCCTTTGCAGAGACTATGTGCCCAACATATTTAACTGAGGCCTGGAAGAATTGGCACTTATCGATGGACAACGTCAGGCCAAACTCCTCCATGCGATCCAATACTTTGAACAGACGGGCTTTGTGTTCCTCCAATGTTTTCCCAAACACAATGATGTCATTCAGATATACCAAGCACTCCAGTTAATTCATAGCTCACACTGTCTTATCCATTAAATGCTGAAACATGGCCAGGGTGCCGGAAATACCCTGCGGCACCTGAAGAAATTCATAAAATCAAGCGGACATATAAAGCTGTCTTCTCCGCTTCTGGGGCCATATGTATCTGATAGTACCCACTCTTTAATTCCAGGACCAAGAACCACTGGCTGCCATTTAAACAATCTAACACATCCTGTATCCTGGGCATTGTGTACTGATCCAATATAGTCTGTTTATTCAGAGTGCGATAATCCATGCACATCCAGATAGCTCCACTCTTTTTCCTTACAACGACAATAGAGACACATAGGGATCTTCAATTCCAGGATGATTCCTGCAGCCATCATCTCCTGGAGGTGCCTCCTCACATCATCTATATCAGCTGGGGCAAGCTGCCTGGATCTTTCTCTGAACGGGCATTCATCGGAGTCTTATATGATGCTGCTCCCCTGTCACACATCCAACGCCCCACTCATGCAAGGAAACTACCTTAGTTCTGGCCACCAGCTTCTCTCAAACTCATTCTTTCCACTTGTCCAGGATGGGGGAGTCACTCACATTGAATAATCCAGAATCAATTCCATAGGGGGTACCTCCCTTAATATTTTAATATTCATGAGGCTCTAATTAATATTTATGAGCCTCGAAAACCTGTCCCATAGGAGCGGCCTCCCACTGCCTGCATTCTAGTCACTGACCCCCAAATAGACTGATAAGAGGGTTGGGACTACAGAAATGCCCCTTGGAGGACTGCAAAAATCAGTGTTCAAGAGATCAAAGGCTCCCTTGCACATGCTTGATCGCTAACTAGCACCACAGTGTAATACAAAGTAGCGGCGATTGCAACTAGCACTTGAAGCCCAAAACAGGGCTAAAACCTCTCACAAGGCACAGAAAAAGGACTCAGGCTGCAATGTATAACCAGGGGAAAGATCGGGGATACCAGAGGCAGGCGGGAGAAATGGAGGAATCGGGCACTGAAGGTAAGCCCCCAAAGGGAGTTACTTTTATTTAAGATAGTTTTATTTTTAGAGCCCAGTTGAAGGTTTTACTGTGGAATGGTGGCATTCCAAACTTGTATTCTAATGGTACAGTGATTTTGTTTGAGTAATGTGGTCCTGCTTTTAGGAACTTGTTATACCTATACATGAAACAGATTTCATGCACAAGTAACCAATCAGAAAGCAGGATTGTCTCTTCCATTTATACCCTCAGCGCCACTGGGCCAGTTGCTAGCCAGTGTTACTTCTTGTGGAACAGTCATTCCACGACTGTTACAGAGTGCTACTTGTTCTGTCATATACATTTCATAAAATTTATATTTGGGATGCGCACGTATGTGCAGCAAACATTTTGTTATGAAGAACGGCATTTCAGAGGTGTGTCACTGCCAAGCCCATTGCAGCTCAAGCTGCAATGGGCTCAGCATTGACATACCAATGGCCAGGCACTCTGGTCATGACACTACTCATTGCTTGCTGGTGGAAACTTCTCATAGTTGAATGGAGCCAGCTACTCTTTTCTGACAGTGGCTGGCTTATTCATCTACATAACACTGCCCAGCAACCAGCTGAGCAGTGTGATGGGGGCACTTTTCTCTGTCTCCCGCCAGTGCTCCATTATAATATTGGCTGGTGCCATCAAACCATCCATCACTGCCAGCTCAGCATCTCTTCTCTGTTCACCAACTTTCTGTCTTCCTATCTGTCTGCTGCTGAGCTGGTTTGATTGACCACTTGGTCCCCCATATTATCCCTGACTTGTGAATGACCAGTCTCCCCTCAGGTCTGTTGCTGTGCTATATAGCATCTGGAGGACCCAGAGGAGGAACTATAGCATTGGTGGAATTTTCTACCCATCTTCCACTGAGGCAAGGATGTCCACTGCAAAGTATGGAGGATGAGAAAGAACACAATAAGGAATGCTACCACCTAATCTCAATTCCCTGTTTGACCATTGATGTTTGGCCTTCAGGAGCCAGCTCAGTCAGAGCCTTAGGAGGACAGGACTAAGAGGAAAAAACATTGTTTTGTTTTAATCCCTGCAAAAAACAAAATGGTCCATCTGTTACTGTCACTGCCTCTCTGCTGCTGTTACCCTCACCCCACCCACCCAACCCCCACTCATCCCCATCCCCACATTACCTCCCCTTACTAACTTACCAGTGGTCCAAGATTGTAATCCTCTCAGGACTGGAGGCATGTCTTCACTTTTCAACACTGGACAGGGAACTGAGAAAAATCAGGTATGTGGTCAATGTATTTCAATGCATTTTGAACACGTGCAGTGTGACACTCTGCCCCCTTACTTATGATTATTGTATGATATCTGTAAAATAAATAACTGGTCTATATATGAAATTGTCTCACACAAGTTGGCAGATTTGGTCTGTAACTTTAAAAGTCAGTAGCTGGAACTACAGGATGTAATTAAACAGACCAGGAGAACCATTAATTAAGACATCCTTCTAGAGAGACAGTTTATGGCCCTCATAACCTGTGCTGCCTTTGAAGTTCCCATATATGACTTAGCAGGAAGAAGAAGTCACTGGACTGACTCTTAATGGTTTTGCATGTATCCGAGAATAAGGGACATGAGTGTGGGATTGTTAAGTTCAAAGAGAAATGTTTAATTAAAGACTGTCAGATTTGGGAAATGGCTAGTTACAGATTTTTTAAAAGCATATGACTCACACCCTCAGACACACTGATGTAAGAATATTAAAACTGGGGAGGTTCTAGCTGACCTCATCAAAGGGAGTAGGGACAGATAGAGTTAAAAATGAAACATAGTATGGAATGGACACATATGAAATAGACTCTGACTGGGGGAGCACTTAGAAAGGCAATGGTTAGAAAGCAGTTAAGTCTTCACTGGATAGGAGTGTTGTTACGAAACTTCTTTTTTGTTTTATAAGATTGTAAGCTGTATGATATATTGTTCTGTGTTTAATTTTACCTTTTATCATATTTTAGTAAACAACCATTTCTTTGAAATACTGTCTGGTGTCTTCTTAGTTTCTTTGTCCTGTGATGTACATGTGGTTATGTCTGACAGCTTTTGAAAGGCTCGATGGTGTTACTAAGCTTGGAAAAGGTAAGAATATACCTATGGTCTCTTACAGAGTTTTAAGGGTTCATTTTGGAGACTGGCTGAGTGCCCTTGGAAAGATTGTACTGCATTCCGAAGAGGGTACATATCTGAGCCTGTAAATTGGGTATGCTAGCATAAGGTTCACAGTTTGAATCACCCAGAACTTGAGGCTAACAGGTGATTCAGACCCAAAGCAGGCAGGAAGGTTACCCTATCTGTTACCTGTTCACACTATTGCACTCTGGGGTTGGCACTGTGGGAGCAGAGGCCCTGATCTGTGGAGTGCGTTTGTGACACTCATTTTAATATTTTCCCCAAATTTTCAACATGGCATTTTGGGACTCCACCTCATGGACAAGGTAGTTGAAATTCTTCAATTCTGGTCTGAAGGGTGAGTTTGCAGTTGCTCTGTGAAATGTTTCTTTTTTATTCTTTCTATTTTTGCTCCCCTGCGGAGCAGCAATGACCCTGGCCACCAGCACCTGCACCCCTGGACCCAGGTCTGGTGCCTGATAATCACTCCATGCGCTAAGGTCAGCCACCCAGCAAGGCACCTCTCATATGAGGCAATGGCCATCAGCCGCTGAGATCACCCTGCCATTTTCCACCGATTTTCTTCCCGGTGAGCTGGACATGCAATGGCGTCATACACATCTGTGCTGATGCCGCCATGCTCACCACCCCTTGCTGTGCCGCAACTGTAGTATGGCTGGCCTCCGCCAGTCGCTGTTATAGCGCGATGCAGTGCCCTCCCTCCCAGAGGAAGGAGAGCAGTTGTGGGATGCTAAATCCTTCCTCTCCTCCTGCCTGCCCCGATGGCCAGAGTCCATTCCAGAACCCGGGTAGCCAGTGTGGCGTGAGGAGTGGCGTCCAGTGTCTCAACCCTCAGTGCCACCGGGCCGGCCTCGTGAAATGATGTTTCAACTGGGATCTGAAAATATTTACCTACCAGGTTCATGAGGCGGGCCATAAGAAGACTATGTTGAAAATTTGTGATCAAAATATTGAAAAAACAACAAAGTTATGAAGGTACATTGACATTTTTCAATGCAAACTCATAACTTGGTAATTTTCAGTATTTTAACCCCAAATTTTCAACATAGCCATTTTTTCACACCACCTCATGAACCCGATGGCTGTCAATTTTTTAATCCTGGTCAAAAAGTGATTTTGCACTTGTTGCATGAAATGACATTTCACCCAATATTTTCTAAACAACACCTGTCATATTCAGAAGGGTGTCATAAAAGACTATGTTGAAATTTTGGAGTCAAAACTGCTACAAAAAAAAAAGAAAGCCAAAGTAACAATGTTGGCAGAGAGGCCTTTGGTCGTGTGGACCATGTTGCCTTCAATGCCAATGACCTGAGTTTGAGTGCGAGCTCCATGATCCAGCTGAATGGGCCAAGGCTTGGGAAAGGTGCTGCAGCATGCAGCCCTGGTCCCAGCCTGGGGAGGGACAGAGCAGTGTTCTGGTACATACACACACACACCTTGTGGCAAGCTGGGGAGTCTTCCCTCACAAGCGATTGACGTGTGTGTCAAGGCCTGATTGGCCCATGCACTGCATCTGGACAGGTAGGTTAGCATTACAGTTTTAGATTACACCACAGGCATAGACCTACAGTTAGAAGGAAGTCAGGAGCCACTACAAATGACTTATCTCCCTTTCACATGCCTGCCACACACTACATGCAAGCGTTCGGCATTGACAAATACTTGTTTTTTAAATATGGTTGTCTAACTTACAACAAAAACCAGAATTTGTTTTTGAATTTCACTGACGGGATCTATGAAGCGTTGATTCATGTTTAATCATTTAACATGTCGCATGGTCTAGTGGTTAGAGTGCTGAACTGTGAGCTGGGATCGCAGGTTCCAATCCTGCCACAGCTAGTCACATGCTCTCCCTGTGCTTCACTCCTCCCAGATGGAAAACTAAGCAGCAGAGGAGCAGTGAAAATGAGGCGCATCTCAGGCTACCCTGGGATATAGTAAAATAAAAAATAAAAATGCAGTTTTACAGTCTGTAACCCCTAGGTGGCGCTATCCCAAGGGCTACTACCCCTGCCTGCTTGACTAGTAGCAGGTTAAGGGGCCTGAGTAATGAATCGAGTGCCTCCACCAAGAGGTCAGGGTTGTTAGTGGTCAAGTTAACCTGGGCACAGCCCTCCAGGAAACTGTAACCCCCCCTCTTTCCCTTCTAGTGGCCTGAAGAATACACCATAATTACTTTCACAATTACCCTTATTCTTCAGGCAATTACCCACACTGTTTGCACTTACCACTAGGGCTGGTTCCTCTAGCTTGACCCTGGGGACCCCTTGTAAAACAAGGTTAAGCACAGCAAATAACAACAGTACAATACTCTTGGCACAAACTGGAACCACAGTCAGGTTAAATGCAAACAAAGTTAAATCTGATTTAGTCAGGGGACTTCAACAAGGGAGGGGCATAATCAGGTTGATTTGCTTAAAAGCTATATTAATCAGATAGTTATGCATGCAGTTCAGAGTCTCTGCACAGTCCTTCACTCTGGGCACTCAGGTAGGAAAACGGTGGGCTAGCCAGGAACATTGCAGCTGGTTGGGGCCCTGTGATGGAAGAAAGCAACAACACACACAATTTGTAAGCCGGAGGCGAGGGCTCAGTTCATGAAAGAAAAGGCAACAAGACAATCAGATGACAACACTTGTAGATTTAGCTGTTGTTTCAGGGAGCTACCCTGATGTTTACTCATGACACCAGATACTGGACACAGGCAGGATGAAATTGAGACTGCAGGCTGTTGAGCTGGAGTGCCTGGAGAAGCAGGGCCCACATGAATCACCAAGGCGTCTTTCCTGTTCAAGGCGTTGAGCAAGGGCTGATCCCCAGGCCAGTCTCTTGTCGATGACTTTCTCTGCATGAGTATTCTGGCGATCCAGTAGCAGGGCCCAGGTAAAATGGAAATAGATATGGATTCAGTCCGTAGAGCTGGATACAGCATCCAGCAAGCAAAGACAGTTCAGACACAGTGGGGAACCAAATCACGACCCACTATAAGCACACAGCACATTCACATGTAGGGAAATTCCACTGTACCAGGCAAAATGCTCTCCAGTCACAATTACAGAATCTCTGCACAATCTGGGAGTTCAGAGAGCTGGAAGTCCTGACAGGCCAATCGATTCAGCAAATCTTGGTCTTCTTCAGATTAAAGCCTAGTCACAATTCAGTGGCTTAATTCACTCTCAAAATCAGTTCCGTCTGAAAAAGCACAAGTTCCCTCTCAGGAACAGCAGGCAGGCATGCAGGCCAAACTCAGGCTTTTCCACAGTTCTCAAGCGCGAATCCACTATGGATTGCTGCTCGTACTATCTCGAGCTGTTACTTTTATACTTCCCAACTCAGATCTAACTGAAACTGCAAGCAGTGTGGGACTTTCCCCAAGATCCAAAAGGTTTGATTGGTTGATCTGTCTGTCAGTCACAACAAGGGCTCCCCCTCCAGGTTATTTTAGGCGCAAAAAGCCCAAAACTACAATTCCTACAAGTTTTGGCCCCACCAAGCCCCTGTAGGCAGGCTCCATTTTAGAGTCCCAAATGTACTGATTGGCCCATTCTGACAGTCCAGGACCAAGATAATGGAAACAAACAGAACTGTCCATGCTGCAAAGAAGGCAGGTTAGAACAAACTGCAATATTATTACTACTCTAACAAATGATCAGCAAACAAGTACATCTTCTAGCAGAGATCCCTCTCAGATTAATTATGACTGCAATCCAGGCAGCTCTTAAAGAGACAGTACACAGAGGCTATACAGGCACTCTGGCAATACATTTAAACTGCTAAAGCAGGGACACCAGCCTGGCAGTGAGCATTTAAGCAAACTCAAGGAAGACTTTTAGGGAACCCCCATTGGTAGGGGGGTTACACGTCCTTAATAGAGAGCCCTCTGAAATGGGGCTTACATTATCAAACTAAAATTGCTCGTGGTGGGGTTGCTTTAACAAGCCCAATTTACTGAATACCACTTCCACCACACCTGTCATATTGCAGTTAATGCTCCACCCCTTACCCATCGTTGATCTCTTTATGCTCATCTTTCTCTCCCACCCCTTAAGAATGGTTGTTTCTTTCCTTTTATAGTTAAATACTGTACCTGTCATCCCTTCTTACCCCTTCCATTCTCTCTTCATTCTTCCTCTTTAGATGCTCACTCTTTCCATATCCCCTATGGTTAATCCTCAGTTGCTCAGTCTGCCTTTCGTGCCTACCTTCCTACATTATAGAATATTCTTCCTCTCTCAGTCAAACTCTTACACTCACTCCACTCTTGTAAAGGAAACCAGTCAGCACTATAAACCTCACACCCATGTGTGGGGCTGGTCCCAATTTGCAGTTTGTTTGCAAAAACATTTTTTTCACTTACTGTTTACTGCAGTATAGTAGACTATATTAGGCTAATTCTGCTCTCTCCCAAGATGACATTTGCTATAACCAGAAATCCTATAAACCCCCCAGTGGCTGATGTCAAGCATGGCTACAGCAATGGGAGATTTAATAACCTGCAGTGCATGTTAGAGCTTTTTATAAGCTCTGATCTTTCTTTGCTGAACCTGCTGTCCTCCTTAGCTACGACAGTCACAAATGACTGTACTTAGTCTGGGAGAACAGTGGGACCAGCACATATCTGATCTGAGTTTATAAAATCTCTAACATTCACCGAAAACTGTTGAATCTCCCATTGCTGCAGCCCGACTCTGACGTCAGCTACAGGGGATAATGGGATTTCTAGGTATAGCAAATGTCAGGTTGGAACTAAGCAGAATCAGCCTGATTCAATCTACTATACTGCAGTAAACAGTAAGTAAAAAATGTTTTTGCACATAAACTGAAAATGTAGACCAGCCCCACACTTGGGTGTCTGGGTCCTAGTGCTGCAGTAGGGGTGATGTGATACTTTTAGCCAGCTCATGACACATCCCCTCTTCATAGTTTATTCCTGTAGTTTACATCTGTATTGCATACTTTATCATGCACGTTTTTTACTGTGTTTTCTTCACCTTATTGTTTAGTATGTAACCTCCCTCTCCAACCCCCCCCACCACACACACATTGGGTTGCACTTGGAAATGAGCTCCAGTTCAGTGTGCCTCTTCTGGCCAACACATTTTAAATAAATAATGGAAAATTCTGTTATTTTGAAAAGGAGAAACACTACTTTTATTTTGTGCATGCAGTGAGCACTAAACTAGGGAAACGTATTTTCTCCCATTTCTTGGAATAGTAGCACAAATAAGGACTGTAGTTTTGATCTAGCGTTACTCAGAACACATTTGGCTTCAACACAGTGGTAGCACTGGCAAGGTGCCAGGTTAGCCTTACATTTCCTTGGACTAATCCAAAACACATGAACGGAATAAGTGTTTCCAGCTACTAGCAATCAGATTAAAGTGAGACTATTACATGTTAATATACTGAGAGAGTTTAATGAGCTTTCTTCATACAGTTCTCATAATACTTCCTGCTAAGCCACCATGCGGTAAGATGATTCCATGTTTAAAGGCTGCAGAGGCCTAAAATACATTAGAAGTGGTTTCTCTTTGTGCATCTGCTATAACCTCAGCTACAGCAGGGACAAAATAAGGACTTCTGAGAGCAGGGATATGAACTTTGTGGACAGTCACTCAGAATGGACAAAAACCCTTTGTCCAAGCCACTCCATTAGACCCATCATTATAATTCCCATCAACCCTGTGACTTTTTGATTAGTGTATTACAAATATACTTACCCAAGTAGCCGATTATGTCTCACATTGGTGCCTAACAATTGAATTGTTTCAATAAAATACTTGATTGGCTAATCATTACAAAGAATTACTATGGTTCTACTGTGTCCCTCACTAGGGTTTTTTTCATTCAGAAATGTGAAACACAGTTGTGAAGGAGACCAACTTACTGCAGTGGCGGTTCTTACAATTGGAGTCATTTTGGATTAACAATTTCCTGGGGAGAGGGTCATGTGATTGCAGCTGCCCAATAGTGCAGCTGCAGTCAGGGGTTTAAAATACTTCAATGCCTGCATTTTTCTTGCACAATTTATGGAGCAGCTGCCATGCTACTAAGAGGACAGGGTGAGTGAACAGGGTAAGTTTTCAAGTTAAACAGAGCATCCAGAAATTATTGTGCTGGGATTGGTGCTGTGGGAGAGAGGAAGGGGGGTGGTAAGCATTGTGGGAGGCAGTGGGGAGGGAGTGGAGGTTACTGGACTTGATGCCATTTGCCTATGGGAAGGGTCACATGATTGCAGCTGTCCAATAGTGTGGCTGTAGTCTCAGGTTAAAAATCACCTCTGCCTGTTTTAATTTTTATTTTTTGCTTTGCAGAGTTTGTGGTGCAGCTGCTGCACTGCTACGAGGGCAGGTGAGTGAACTTGGAAGGTTTCTGAGTATTTAAGAAAGTTTGTGCTGGGACTGGTGCTGTGGGGGAGAGTGGGAAGCATTGAGTGATTGGTCTACGGTGTGCTCAGGGAGGGTAGGGGGTTCAAAAGCACATCCCCCAACCAGTCCTGCTTAGTAACTCCTACACTGTTTTGGAGGAATGAGAAAGCCCCATTCAGGAACCGGAGGATGGGAGGGTCCTCCAGGATGAAGCTCAGGAAGGGTGAGGATGGTGGAACAAAGGCACACCCAGTCAGTTGTTCCACTCCACAATCCATACACCATTCTGGGGGAGCATAGTTCCCCTATGGATGCACCTGCAGAGGAGACTAAGGAGGCTGAGGACAACTGTCATAAGGGAGGCCCACAGGAAGGAGGCAGAGGACACCACAGGGAAAGGAAGCAGCTCCTGGTGGGGGACTCAATTATTAGGGGGATAGAACTGGGGGGAGCAGGGAAAACTGAAGTAAGGTGCCTGCCTGGTGCCATGGCTTGGAGGGACAGGAAGCGCATCCTCAGGATCACGAGAACAGCTGCATGGGAGTCTGAGCTGGACATCACTGCCCACCTAGGGACAAATGACTTGGCTCATCATGAGATTAGAGTAGTGCAGGAGGACTTTGTAGAGTTGGAGAGGGGCCTAAGACAAGTAGTACACACAGTATCCTTCTCAGAGGTGCTGTCTGTCAATGGCATGGGTGAGGCGAGGGTACTTTGCACCATGCAGTTTAATGAATGGTTGAAAAAATGGTCTGAGCACAGGGGTTTGGCTTCATTGGGGACTGGGGTTCCACCTGGAGGGACACCAGCCTATACTGGCAGGATGGTCTGCATCTGTCCAGGAAGGGAACAAGTCTTTGAGCAATCAGTTTAAATGCTTCATTGGCAAGCTTTTAAACTAGTCAACGGGAGGCACTGATAAGCAGCAGAAAAATCCCAGCCTCTCCTACAAAACAGGGTACTAAATGAAAAAAGACCGAGGTAGAAAGGTCAGTGGGGGATGCTGCAACAGAAGGTAAAGCCATCAAAAATGGAAGCAGATACCAATGCCCGTAGTCTGGGTAACAAGCTTCCTGAATTAGTGGCCTTGATGGAGGAGGAACATCTGATATTGTGGCAGTCACAGAAACATGGTACACACAAAACCATGACTGGGACATAAACATACCAGGATACACTATCTACAGGAGGGACAGGGAGAGTAAAGAGGAGGAGGAGTAGCTCTTTACGTAAGGGAAGGAATCAAAGCAACAGAACAAAAGGGTAAACAGGGAGGAGAAGAAGCACTGTGGGTTAATTTGGAGACAGGCAATGGCACCACAATCCGCACAGGGGTTGTATACAGACCCCCTCTCAAGGGGAGGAAATGGACAAGGAAATCATAGAAAGTATACTTAGAATGTCAGAAAAAGGGGAGATATTGCTGATGGGTGATCTGAATATGCCAGATGTTAACTGGAGTGCAGTTGCAGCAGCCACTTCGAAGAGTGGGGTTATTCTAGATGCCCTACAGGGGGCATGCCTTAGACAACTAGTATTGGAACCCACTCGAGAGGGAGCAATCTTACACCTGGTTCTCTCAAATGGAGATGGAGAGAGGATCACAGATGTAGAAGTGGGTAGCCATCTGGGAACTAGCGACCATCGAACAGTATGGTTCACACTAAACACAGCAATAGAGTCAAGCCATACAAAGGCAAAAGTACTGGACTTTAGGAGGGCTGACTTGTAAAATGGGTGAGTGCCTAAGGAATGCACTAGCAAATGGGCAGGAAGGAGGGTGGAGAACAATGGGAATAATAAAACTGCCATCACAGAGGTAACAAGTCTTTGTGTGAAGCAAATAAACAAAACAAAACGATGTAAGAAACCACTATGGTTCTCAAAGGAAGTGGCAGTGAAGGTTCAAGAAAAAGAAAGCATTCAGGAGTACAAGGAATCACAGAAGGAGCAGGACAGATAACTGTATCAGTTAAAGCAAAAGGAAGCTGGGAAGGCAGTCAGAATAGCAAAGGCCCAAACTGAGGAAAAGATAGCCAACTCAGTTAGAAGGGGATAAAACCTTTATAGGTACATCAGGAGCGCAAGGGAAGACCAAGGGAGGGATAGTGAGGCTTAATAAAGGGAGGGGGGTGGGCAGAGGTGACTGTGAAAGGCAGAGATACTAAACAAATATTTTGCTCAGTATTTTCAAATGAAGAGGGAGGTACCTAAAACAAACAACAGAAACACTCTGGATACAGAAGTTGATACGAGCCCATTTACAGAAGAAAGGGTTCTGAAAGAACTCTTAAAACTGAAGGTGGACAAAGCAATGGGGCCTGATGGGATTCATCCCAGAATTCTAAAAGGACTAAGGGTAGAACTAGTGACATCACTGACTACCCTCTTTAACAAATCATGGGAGGATGGGGTGGTACCTGAGGACTGGAGGAGGGCAGATGTGATTCCTCTTCACAAAAGTGGGAGCAAGGCAGAAGCAGGAAACTACAGACCTGTTAGTTTAACCTCAGTGATAGGGAAAATGATGGAATCACTTCTGAAGGAAAGAATTGTCGAGTATCTAGAGGCCAGAGGGGCACAGGACCCAAGGCAGCATGGATTCACAGCGGGAAGGTCATGCCAGACAAATCTGATAGATTTCTTTGACTGGGTGACCAAAGTAGTAGATCAGGGAGGGCTGTGGACATGGTCTACCTAGCTTTAGCAAGGCATTTGACACAGTCCCACACAAAAGATTAATATACAAGTTAGCCAGCCTGGGTGGATCCCAAGATGACAGCCTGGGTAAAGAACTGGCTGGAGAATGGGACACAGAGGTAATAGTAAATGGAGTCACTCTGAAGAAAGGGGTTACTATTGGTTACCTGAGGATTCAGTATAGGACGGTCCTCTTCAATGTCTTTATAAGCGACATTGCAGAAGGACTGGAAGGAAAAGTATGTCTCTTTGCAGATGACACAAAAGATCTGCAACAAAGTTGATGCACAAGGTGGGTGGAAAGGATGAGAAGGGACTTGCAAGGTTAGAGGAATGGTCAAATGTATGGCAGCTTAGATTCAATGCTAAGAAGTGCAAGGTAATGCACCTGAAACAAAAACCAGAAGAAATTACACAATGGGTATGAGATACTAACAACAACAAAAATGGAAAGGGACCTAGGGTAGTCATATCAGATGACCTAAAGGTGGGCAAGCAATGTGAGAGGGCAGCAAGGAGGGCTGGGGGATACTGGGATGCATAGGAAGAGGCATCACCTGTAGAAAACAGGAAGTTATTATCCTCTGTACAGACAGCTGGTGAGACCCCATCTGGAGTACTGCAGGCAGTTCTGAGACCCAATCTCTGCAAAGACATAGACAGGATGGAAGCTGTCCAGAGGAGGGCAACTAAAATGGTGCGGGGTCTGCACTGGAAGACATATGAAGAGAGATTAAAGGAGCTTAATATGTATAGTCTCGAGAAAGGAGGAGAGGGGGACATGATAGAAACTTTCAAGTACCTCAAGGAATCAGCAAAGTCCAAGAGGTAGCATCTTTCAAAAAGAGGAGTGCAAGAACAAGGGCACAATTTGAAGATGGGGGTGGCTCAGAGTAACATAAAACATAGAAACATAGAATTTGACGGCGCAGATAAGGACTGCTTGGCCCACCCAGTCTGCCTATTTCCCTACCTGATGGATAAGCTGCAGGTCCTAGTTAACCAGCAGTTACTTCTTCCTACCCCCCCCCTAGAATTGCCTTATGACTGTCCCATGCATGCTTGAATTCCACCACTGTTTTTGACTCCACAACCTCCTCTGGAAGGCCGTTCCATACATCCACAACCCTCTCTGTGAAAAAATACTTCCTTAAATTACCTCTGAGCCGCCCCCCTTCTATCTTCAAATTGTGCCCCCTTGTTCTTGCACACCTCTTTTTTTTTGAAAGATGCTACCCTCTTGGACTTTGTTGATTCCCTTGAGGTACTTGAAAGTTTCTATCATGTCCCCCCTCTCCCTCCTTTCCTCGAGGCTATACATATTAAGCTCCTTAAGTCTCTCTTCATATGTCTTCCGGTGCAGACCCTGCACCATTTTAGTTGCCCTCCTCTGGACAGCTTCCATCCTGTCTATGTCTTTGCGGAGATTGGGTCTCCAGAACTGCACGCACTACTCCAGATGGGGTCTCACCAGCTGTCTGTACAGAGGGATAATAACTTCCTGTTTTCTACTGGTGATGCCTCTCCCTATGCATCCCAGTATCCCCCCAGCCCTCCTTGCTGCCCTCTCACATTGCTTGCCCACCTTTAGGCCATCTGATATGACTACCCCCAGGTCCCTTTCCATTTTTGTTGTTGTTAGTAGCTCACCCCCCATTGTGTACTCTTCCCCTGGGTTTTTGTTTCCCAGGTGCATTACCTTGCACTTCTTAGCATTGAATCTAAGCTGCCATACATTAATTAATAGGTAATTTAAGGAAGTATTTTTTCACAGAATGGGTTATGGATGCATGGAACGGCCTTCTGGAGGAGGTTGTGGAGTCAAAAACAGTGGTGGAATTCAAGCATGCATGGGACAGTCATAAGGCAATTCTGGGGGGTGGTAGGAAGAAGTAGGCTGCTGGTTAACTAGGATCTGCAGCTTATCCATTAGGTAGGGAAATGGGCAGACTGGGTGGGCCAAGCAGTCCTTATCTGCCGTCAGATTCTATGTTTCTATGTTCCAGGTAAGGAAGCAGGAGACCTCCGGAGGAGGGGTAGTTTCTCCTAGTGGGACTCTATTGTCCAGGAAATGTAGTTAGGGACACCTAGCAGAGGAGAGAGGAGGTCAAGTGCCTCCCAGGAAGTACTGCATGGAGGGATGGGAAGCGGATCCATAGGATTGCCACGCAATAGCTAGAAGGGAGCAGCTGGATGTCATTGTCCACCAGAGGACCAACCACCTGGCCAGGAGAAGGGTGGAGCTAGCTGTGAGTCCTGGAGGATTTCAGGAAGTTAGAGAAACCTGAAACAGATAGTACACTCCGTCTTATTCTTGGAGGTTCTACCTGTCCAGGGTACAGAGGAAGCTAGGGCACTCTACATCCATACCTTCAACTCTTGGTTGAAGGACTGGTGTGGAAGGGAAGGTTTTGTTTTCATAGGGGACTGGGGCCTGACTTGGGCAGATGCAAGCTTATATAAGGAGGATGGACTGCATCTGTCCGAGAAGATGACCTTGGTCCTTTGTGAGAAGTTTAAATGCTTCATCTGTGAGCATTTAAACTGGCCAAGGGGGGGACAGCCAGGAGGATAAGGAGGCTTAGGAACACCTTCCCCAATGGGAACATGCAGGAACATAAGTTGATTACAGGGACAGCTAAAGCAGGCAGGCGAAGAATGTATAACGAGTGATACAGGGAGGCAAGAGCACATAGAAAAGGAAACTGGGGTGGGGGAAGATGCTGGAGAGGGAGAACAAGAGCAGAGGGAGGGAGGGCAGACTGCAAAACATGGAAGGTCATGCTAACGAATGCCCGTAGCCTAGGAAATAAGGTTCCAGACCTGGAGTTGTTGCTGGCAAATACATACCTTGATATAGCAGCAATAACAGAGACATGGTACTCTGCTAATCATGGCTGGGAAGTCAGTGTACCAGGCTGTACTCTGTTCAGGAGGGACAGAGAGGGTAAAAAGGGTGGGGCAGTGGCTCTGTACATCAGAGATGGTATAAGGGTTATAGAAGTTCAGGGAAGACAGGGGGAGGCCAAGGTAATATGGGTCACCCTGGAGCCAGGGAGCGGAACAGCAGTATGCACAGGGGTGATCTACAGACCTCCAGCACAGAGGAAGGAAGGAAGTAGACAGGGAACTAGTGGAGAACATACACAACTTGGCAGCTAAAGAGAAATCCAGCTGCTGGGGATTTCAATATGCGGACGTGGATTGGGTCACCCAGGTGGCTGCTTCGCCAGAAGCACAGCCATCCTAGAATCCCTGCAGGGGGTTGGACTCAGACAGCTGCTGCATGAGCCAACCAGGGACAAGTCAATTCTGGACTTGGTATGGACCAATGGGTACAGAGTCTAAGAAATACAGGTGGAAGGACAGCCGGGGTCCAGTGACCACCACATGGTATGGTTCAGCATGGAGATAAGGACTCAATTAAGCCACACAAGGGCAAGAGTATTAGATTTCAGAAGGGTGGATTTCACTGAAATGGGTAGATGTATACAAGTAGTCTTGGGGAAAGGAGGGGTAATAGAAGGGGTGGAAGAATAATGGGAGAAACTGGAAAGGAGCCAAAGTGGAGATAACAAACCTATGCGTTAGGATAGTGGCCAAAGGGAAAAGGAAGGAAACCACTATGGTTCTCAAAGAGGTGGGGGACAAAGTCAGGGCTAAAGGCTGAGTTCCAGGAAATATAAGGGAGCCAAGGGGTAGGACAGGGAGATGTACCTTGAATGTCTAAGGGGAAGCAGGGAAGGCTGTTAGGAGGGTGAAGGCACAGACAGAAAAGGGTTTAACATGAATCTGCAAACAAAGGGGATAAGGCATTTTTTAAGGTACATCAGTGAAAGAAGAAAAACTGGGGGGCGATTGTGAGGCTCAAAGGGGAGAAGGGAGAGTGTAAGGAGGGGGGATCTGGACAAGGCAGAAATACTGAACAAATACTTCTGCTCAGTATTCACTAAGGAGGGGAAGGGTCAAGGACCACAGTTGGGTTGCAGAAGCAATGAGGGGGGAGAAGTGGACACCAGTCCATTCACAGTGGAGAGAGTTCTGTAAGAACTCACAAAGCTGAAGGTGGATAAGGCCATGGAGCCAGACGGCATCCACCCGAGGATATTAAAGGAGCTGTGAGGGGAACTAGCAGCGCCTCTGGTGGCCCTGTTCACAGAGTCACTCAACATGGGTATCATTCCAGAGGACTGGAGGAGGCACATATGTCCCACTGCACAAAAGCAGCAGTAGAGAGAAGGCGAGAACTATAGGCCAGTCAGCCTCACCTCAGTGGTGGGAAAGATTATGGAATTACATTTTTGGGCATACTTATTACTTCTAAGATCTCGCAGATAGTTTCATTAAACTTTAGGTCAATTTTAGAAAGGTTATCAGTTGATTTTACTAGATGGGGTAAAATTTGTCTGTCTTTTTGGGGGAAAATACAAGCTTTCAATATGATGCTAGCGCCAATTATATACTATATTTTACAACATCTACCTATCCAGATTCGTAGAATTCACTTTAGTAAAATATATACATTGATTAATAAATTTCTATGGGAAAATAAACCCCCAAGGATTTCTTTAATCAAACTTCAACAGCACATAACAAAAGGTGGCTTCGGCCTACCAAATTTTAAATTAAGGCATGATGCTTTTATTGCTGCTCAGTGTATTAAATCCTTATGGAAGAATAATAAACAGGATGTTCCAGGATGGGTTCAGGTAGAACAAAGTCTATTAAAAGGCAGACACCCAAGAATAGTTTTGCTCTCTGATACAAAAAAACTCTTTGCGCAGTGGGTTAAGGCTCTGAGCTGCAAATCTGGAGACCTGGGTTTGAATCCCACAGCCCCCTAGGTGCATACTGTGTGACCCTAAGCAAGTCACTTAACTTCCTTGTGCTCCCAGGTTGCACCTGCAAACAAGCTTTCAGCTTAGTGTGTCTCATCTGGTGAAAAAAAAACAAAAAAAAAACTGTTTTTACTCAAGTTTATAGTTCTTGGAACTCAGTAGCCTCAGCAATGAGTTGGTCTCCAAGGACATCCCCACATTGTCCTTTATGGGGGAACTCTAATTAAAGTTGAAGGGAAAAGTATAGCATGGTCAACTTGGAAAGGGGCAGGAATTTTATTTGCAGAAGATCTTCTGGATTCCAGCAAAACAATGTTAATGTCTTTTACACAAATTTCTTCAAGATATAAACTTCCTAGGACAGAGTTCACAAATACTTACAGATCAGAAATGTCCTAACTGAAAATGGTTCAGCTGGCTCTCAGTACATCATCTAGATAAAATTTGTTCAACTAATAAGGGTCATAAACAAATATATACTTTACTGCTTGATTCACAGTCAGACCCAAATTTATCATTAATAGAGGGCAACAGGGATTAAATAATAGTATTTCACTGGAGGAATGGCAGATAATATGGAAAATGACTTTAATGTCTTGCAGAGAAGCTAAAGGCAGACTAACACAGTATAAAATCATCCATAGATGGTACCACACTCCTAATAAGATGCATAAACTTGGCCTTACCACTTCGAATACGTGCTGGAGATGCTTAAAAGAGGTGGGCTCTCTTTCTCATATTTTATGGTTTTGTTCCTGTATTAAATCTTTTTGGGTCAATGTCTTATACATCTGCAATAATGTCCTGGGTTGCACAATTCACTGTTCAGCCAGTTTTGCAATCCTGGATATCTGTTCAGAGCTTTCTGACTTATCAACAAGTCAAAAACTTTGGCTGGTTAAAGCTTTAATATGAAACGTTATCCTTAAGCACTGGAATGCAAGAAACCTCAACAGTTAAAGAATGGCTACAGGACCTGAGTTTGAGAGCTAGTTATGAAAGAATGGCCTATATGAAGTTGCAACGAATGGACAAATATTTTGATATCTGGAAACCATATGTTAATTGTCCCCTTTCTAAAAATCAATAATTGATGTCCTTATCTTATTTGCACTAGTTTTGTTCTGTTTTGATGGTTATGGAAACACTCTACCCAAATTTATTTATTATATTTTCTTAAATGGTTATGTATTTTTAAAGGTTTGTATTACATATGTGTATTGCTTGACTTCATATTTATTACGACAAAAAAAAAGGAAAGATCATGGAGACACTGCTGAAAGAAAGGATAGTGGCACATATGGAATCCAGCAGTGCTCAGGATCTGAGGCAACATGGATTTACAGCAGGAAGGTCATGTCAAATGAATCTAATAGATTTTTGATTGGGTGACTAGGGAAATAACTAGGGAGGAAGTGTAGACGCTATTTACCTAGATTTCGCAAAGCCTTCAACACCGTCCCACGTAGAAGGCTGATTAACAAGATGGGTAGTCTGGGCATGGGAGACAAGGTGGTGAACTGGGTTAGGAACTGGTTAACAGACAGGAGACAGAGGGTGGTGGTAAATGGGGTACAATCTGGGGAGAGAGGGTGAAGAGTGGGGTACTTCAGGGATCAGTACTAGGACCAGTCCTGTTCAATGTCTTCATTAGTGACATTGCAGAGGGGCTAGAAGGAAAGGTTTGCCTGTTTGCAGAGGACATCAAGATCTGCAACAGTGTGGATACTCCAGAAAGGGTGCAGAAAATGAAGAGGGACCTGGAGAAGCTTGAAAGATGGTCTGAGATGTGGCAACTGAGGTTCAATGCAAAGAAGTGCAAAATAATGCACCTGTATAGAGGGAACCCTGGGGAGAGCTAAAGGTTGGGGGGGGGGGAGCTGACTGTCATCAAAGAGGAAAGGAACCTAGGGATTATAATCTCTGATGACCTTAAGGTATCAAAGCAGTGCACAAAGATGGCAGGGAGAGCCAGTGGCATGCTGGGGTGCATAGGCAGGGGTATCACTAGCAGGAGGTGGGAGGTGGTGATGCCATTATATAAAACATTGGTAAGGCCTCACCTGGAGTACTGCATGCAGTTCTGGAGGCCACACCTGCACAAGGACATAGATAAGGTGGAGACTATCCAGAGAAGGGCAACAAAGATGGTGCAGGGCTTGCACCACAAAACATATGAGGAGAAACTAAGGGACCTTAATATGTACTCACTGGAGGAGAGGAGACAGCAGGGGAACATGATTGAAACTTTCAAGCACCTCAAGGGCATAAACAAGGTGCAGGTGGAGGACCTTTTCAATATAGAAAAAATACTATAACAAGAGGGCACAATATGAAATTGGAAGGGGGTAGATTAAGGTAATGTGAAAGTTTTCTACACAGAAAGGGTAGTCGATGCTTGGAATCATTTGCCACAGGAGGTAGTGGGGCAAGCACAGTGGAGGGGTTTAAGCATGCCTGGGACAGGCACAAGGAGAAACTTGAGAGGAGGGGTGATGAAAAGCCATTGATCACACATGGGTCAGTGGCCACATACAATGTATAGGGACTATGGGCAGACTGGATGGGCATAGTGGTCCTTATCTGCCAACAATTTCTATGTTTCTATGGTTTTTTGTAGGAAGCAGTGGGACAGAAGTGATGTGACTGCAGCTGCCCACTGTTTTCCCGGATCATGAGGGACATAGAGCAAGAGGAAGAGATCTACAGGGAGGTCTGTTGGGAGTCTGCAGTTACACAGGGAAACTCTGCCCATGAAGGCCCAGGGAAAATGTAGGTTATACTGTAAAGCTCCTCTGTGGTGTGCTAAAACCAGAATAGGGTAGCAATCGGGGGCAAAAGCATACTAGTTTCTACTCCCTATCTGGGGAATGCCAAACTGTGGTTTTAGCAGTATGTAGGTGGTTAGGTACAATAGTAAGGACAGGTATTCCACAAGTTGCAAAGCAAAACACTGGCATTAAGTTGCATCTTGGATGAAATCACAAATCTACCCTTGAGAAAGTCTGGTTGTGGCTGACCTCTTAGACTGAACCAGACATCAGGGGGAAAAGATTAGGGAAAGTTCACAAGGAAGAGGCAGATAAGTCCAGAAGGTAAGAACAAGCAAAAAATGCAGTTCAGGGGTGAGTGGGTGGGGACCTAGTTAACTGCAGGGAATGTGGTGGTGGTGGTGGGGGGCTGTCCTCCAGTGCTGCTTTGGAGGTATGGTGTGTGCCCTCTCTGTAAAAAATCTGCAGCACTCACAGATCACAGTTGACTGTGTCACAGGATGAAATATGCCAACTACCACCCCGCAATGTAGGGGGGATGGAGAGCAGTGAGGAGGAACAGGGATACTTTTGAAGACCTCTGGGCAGTGGGGATAGTCACAGAACCAAGACTTCAAATCATTTTGCACCTGTGGAGAAAGCCCAGAAACTAGCATATCGTAAGGGAGGGCTGTCAGACAGCCAATCTGTAGGCTCCAGAAACTAACAAGAAGGCAACACCCAGAAGCATAGAGTAATGTAGTGACAGTCAGAAATGTACCTCCCAACTGCCCTATACTGTGAGATATGATCTCTCAGTTTACCCCTTAGTTAAAACCCCTCTGACCCACATGGAAACATTCTCTTCCATAATTTACACCAAGTCATTGAAGTGAAAATTCATATTAATCCATGTTACTCAGAGGACAGCAAACTTCTTGAACAATGAACAAACTAGTCTTCAGTGTTCCTGAGCTATTGTATCAGGATGTGATGATATTTCATATCTTTGCCTTTATATACGTTATGTATGTATGAATGAATGCATGAAAGTATGTAAGTATGTTAAGTATGTATGTATGAATGTATGTATGTATGTATGTATGAATGTATGTAAGTATATAAGTATGTATGTAAGAATGTATGAATGTATGCATGTATGTATGAATGTATGTAAGTATGTATGTATGTATGTAAGTATGAATGAATGTACGTATTTGTTTACTGGGTAGGTGCACTGATCCAATGGACTGTTTTCAGGCACGACCTAGGCCACACAGATGGCATACACAGTAACACAGTCAAACATTTACAGTTTCAGATACGGTACTTAGAACAGGTAAAGAAATAAGGTACAGGTGCAAGTACAGTTACAAATAGCAATAAGGAACAATTACAAAATGTACACTATCAAGGTATAATACAGAGAGAATAAATGCATAACCAGAGATAACTGTATAACTCATTAGGCAGGGACTGACCAGGAAATGAAGATACAGAGTCATACATTGAGAGTCACCTCGAGGAGCAGGTACATGTTGCTGCAGCCAATAAGGTGGCCTTATAGTGCGTCTTGAATGACGTGTGTAAGTTAAGAGAGCGGAGGAGACAGGGAGATTGTTCCATAACTTGGGTGCTATGAAGGAGAAAGCTCTACTGCCCAGGTTTGTGGATATTCTAGGGACTTCCAGTACTGGGACACTTTCCACACTGAGTGATGAAAGGTTGAGCGGAATGGGCATGATACCACTCCTGCCTGCAATATAAAAATTGGTCTGGGATATCTACCACTGCTACTTCTATCAAAGGAGAATAGTGCTGAACTTGAAACACATTGTTCCCAGTAGATGCCGTTTCTTACATACTGGTTTCAGTTCCATTATTGTTCCATCTGTACTTGCCTATTAGTAGCCTCATTAGGTGTTTCTGGGTTACACTCTAGTGTTAAGTGCCATTTTAGAATTACATGGAGTAGATTATGTCCCTCTTCAACCACTGAGTTCTTCATAGCAGAACATGGGTGCACTACCAATGATGGAACAACAGAGCAAGACATAAACAACATCATACAGTTATAACAGAGTGCAAATCAGAAACAGCTACTGAGGTTTCTTTTTCCATTAGGTATTTATCTTCCGCAGCAGGCAGTGGTTCATGTCGGCCATCTGACGGGACTTCCTGATCATTTGAGCACCTCCTCCACTGCCCGGCAGAACCACTGGAGCGTTGCGGGGAACTTCATCCAGCCACAGCCCCGATTATCCGCTTTTCTCCCTGTTCCCGGAGCCCCAGTCAAGGTCGGCATGTGCGTGGAGGTGTGCATGTATGCCTTGACCCAGACCAACTCCGCTCAGCCCACCCTGGCCTAGCGCCTGTCTCTGAACCTTGCAGCCCATCACCATGCCTCCACCTGGTGGCGGTCAAAAGCCAGGACAGATAACCTCCTATCCTGGAGAGGAGCTGCCACCGGCTGATCAATCCTCGCTCAGCCCTTCCCAGCCTATCCCTGGCATCCCGTACTTGTTCCAGAACATGGGTCAATGGCGTGGTGAGACGTAAGGCATCCAGCACCTCAGCCCTCTAAGCCACTGGGCCGGTTCAGCTACTGGAGTTTCTAATAGGCAAGTATAGATTGAGCAATAGCAGAACTGGAACCAGTGTTTAAAAGCAACATCTACTAGGAGCAATGACTTTCAGGTTCAGTGCAGTTCTCCTTTAAAGGAGATGTACGTGTGCTGGGTCACTCAGATTTGGACAGCCTTTAAAAGATCTTTCATATGAGGTGTTGGGCTTACCTATAATCCTGGGCCAGTCATCTGCAGCTATAAATAATCTAAATCATCTGTAAATTAAAATCAAGGCAACAGCCACTTAATTGGGTCTTGAGGCAGAAAATGATATCACTGAAGGGCAAGCTGCACTTAAAACATACAATTTGTGCTTCAGTGACAAAACATATAAATGATCAGGCTCACTGGTTTTCAAAGTGTAATTGTAGCTGCACATCAGATTACGGCATGGAACACTGGCTAAAATAATCTGTAATTGGGTTTCTTTTTTTTTTCACTTTGAAGCTCACCCTCTTTCATCTTTTAACCTCCTCCCCTTTTCCAGCAACCACACTGAAAATGATGTAAGTGCCACTCCTTTAGACAGTTAGAAGATGAAACACTTGTGCCACACTGTACAGGGGAGTCTGGCCTCCTCCTTCTTCTAATCACATTCTCTCTCTGATGCAGCTTGACTTCTGCTGGCCCAAACTGGACATTGTAGTGCACCTCCCCAACCTGGAACTCCCAAATGATGGTGTAACACCATGAGCTTGATTTTCAAGCAAAAAACTATGATGCAAGGTGCCTGCAGCAAAGGTGCATGATGCAAGTGGCACCTTGCATCATAGTCTGTAGCATTCCTGATTTTCTAATGCCGGCTGCAGCAAAATCAGGATGCAGTGTGGCAAAGCCCCCCTGCATCACCCATGCGGTAAAAGTGCCTGTGCATCAGGTCACAAGGATTGGTGCACCATGGTGGAGCTGCACCACCCCCTTATTTGGGATTCCATAAGCCTTGCCATGGCTGCAACAGGGGGCTCACGTTAGACCAGCTAGAAGGTGGTGTAAGGGCCCAGCGCTACTGCTTGGCAAGGCGATGAGTGAGCTCTGGCACTGGGAAGGTGGGGAACTGGGGCTGCTGGGGCAGTGAGGGTGCCATAGGGCATGAGGGGGCATGGCGGCAGTTATAGGGTGGAGGAGGCACTGGAGGAGGTGCCATATGGCATATCTGACAGCCAAGGAGACTGGGTGGGGGTTGGTGATGTGCATACATTATGACATGGCCCCAGGTAGAAGCAGCCCTGACACCAGCAACACAGGACTGTGGTTTGTGGGGAGGTGCCAGGCTGCTTCCACCTGGGGCCATGTCATAATAGTATCACCATGACAATCCCACCACCTGGCCCCTTTGACTGCCGGATACACTATATGACACCTCTGCCAGGTGACTCCTCCTCTCCCTGTAACTGCTGCCATGCTCTCTCATGCCCTATGGCACCCTCACTGCCCCAGTAGCCCCTATTTCCTACCTTCAAGCCAAAGGTTTCCACCCCCCACCTCCATGGGTCATGTAGGCTTGTGCTGGAGGGGGGGTTTGAGGGATCCCCTCTGTCAAACTCTGCAGGTTTGCCCAATGTTTGCCACAGCCTTGTGGCTGTGGCAACTCACAGGACTTAGGGGCAGGAACCCATAATTTTACAAAATTAGGCACAGCGTCCCTGACACACCAGGAATTCACTGCAGACCTTGATTGCTGCAAATTTCAGCAATCTAGGGTCTCTTTAACATCAAGCCCACTTCACTATTTTAGAGATTCTGAATGTGCTTGGATGATGATATTCTCCCCGTGTAACCGTCTGTTGTAACTGCTGTCTGCTACTGCTCTTCTCCAGAAAAACCATCACAATCAAGATATTTTATCTCAATCAATATTTCCAGCTAAAATAGCGTAATAAATAAATAAGAAAAAGAATCATTAAAATAAATAACCTGAAATGAAGGTAGGAAAAAATGGTCAGACTGGGTGGGAAAAGTGGCCCTTATCTGCCATCAGATTCCATGTGTCTATCATGCCGCTATGTTGTTGCTTTAGAACTGACTGTCAGTCCAACTGGCAGTACCAGATCTTGAACTCACTGCCACTCGCAAACTCAGAGATGGAATTTGTGCATTCACAAGCAAGAGATGCTGGGGTAAAATACATTGGAAGCCTTGTGACTGTGATAAGAACATATACAAGGGAAGAAAGAGACTTGGGCATCATCATCACAGATGACCTGAAATCATCCAAGCGGACCACTAAAGCAGTAGGTAAGGCTAGGGGGATGTTGGGGTGTATTAGTAGGGGTATCATGAGTCGGAAGAGGGAGGTAATAATCTCTCTTTACAAGACACTGGTTATGCCCCATCTGGAGTACTGCATGCAGTACTGGAGGCCACACCTTCACAAGAACATTGACCAAATTGAGGCAGTCCAGAGAAGGGCAACCAAAATGGTGCAGGGACTGCATCAGAAAACATATAATGACAGATTAACAGAACTCAATATGTATACCCTGGAGCAAAGGAGGGAGAGAGGTGATATGATTGAAACATTCAAACACCTTAAAGGCATTAACAAGGTGACAGAGTCTAACATGTTTCAATACAAGAAAAATAGCAGGACAAGAGGACACAGCATGAGATTAGAGGGAGGCCGATTTAGGGATAATGTGAGGAAGTTTTTTCTCACAGAAAGGGTGGTGGATGCATGGAATGACCTACCTCAGGAAGTGGTGGATATGAATACAGTGCAGGGCTTCAAACAGGCATGGAATAGGGATAAGGGAGCAATACAGATAAGTATGAATAGATAGGCCATTGACAGAGCAAATGCCGATGGCACATTCATAAGGCAGAAAAAGAAATGGGCAGACTGGATGGGCCTTGCAGTCCTTATTTGCCATCATCTTCTATGTTTTTATGTTTCTATACTTATAAAAACTTTAATTTAGTTGTTAAAACACTGCATACATGGATATGGTAAAACTAATGATACTTTTTATTTCTCCTTCAGCAGCCAGTAACTACAGGGCACTAATGATATTGCATTTCTTTTGCTAAACCCTCAGGAAACCCATTTTAATTTGATTTCAAAGAAATATCAAAATAAACCTCTCAAATATTTATAAGAGCTCCCTAAGGCATGTATAGGTTAATAAAATAAATATTGCTTTTGGTTTAGAAAAATCTTCTAAAAAATATTAAGTCCACTATATTTTATTGTTTGCTTTTAGTTGTTCTTAGTGCGGTTGTTCCCCAGAGTTTATTCCAAGGAACTGAGTCACAGTCACTCACAAACTCAGAGAAAATATTTCTCCATGCCCAAGCCGGAGCAATTGGGGTAACATAAATGAGAACCCCTGTGTCTGCGATAAGAACAAAGACTTATAAAAAATATATAATTTAGTTGTTAAGTCCACTATTTGTTATTGTTTGTTGTTATTCCCTTCATTCCCATATTTTCTGCCAAGGGACTTATGGTCTATCGAGTCTGCTCGAACCTCAGACCCCTAGTTGGCTGCCGAGGCCCTACCCCCCACTTTGTGCTCCAGAAACCCCTATCATCCATCCCCACCCCCTGGGCCAGGCCATCATCTGATACATCTGCTTTCTGTGTCTGTCCCACCCTCTCTTGAAGCCCTCCACTGTGGATCTCTGAACCAGCTCACCAGGCAGTGCATTCCAAGGTCCACCACCCTCTCAGTGAAAAAGCCTCCTTCTCTTTTCCGTCCTCACCCTTCCACCTTCCAACTTCAAACCATGCCCTCTGGTGATACCTCCTGCTTTAGTCTAAGATCCCTCCATGTTTACCCTATTTATTCCCTTGAGGTGCCTGAAGACCTCAATCATGTCCCCTGTCTCCTCTTCTCCAATGAAAACAGGCAGAGCTCCTCAAGTCTGTCCTCATTAGTCAAATCCCTAGCCCTCATATCATCTTAGTTGCCCTCCTCTGTACCCTCTCCAGGAACTGTATGTCCCTCTTCAAATGTGGTCTCCAGTACTGTACACAGTACTCAAGGTGTGGTCTAACCAGTCCATTGTACAGGGGCAGAATCACTTCCCTGCTCCTAGAGGTGATCCTCCTTACGATGCATCCCAACATCCTGTTTGCCTTGCTAGCCGCTCTCCTGCACTGCTCAGAGTTATTCATACATGGATCCACCATGACCCCCTAGACCTTTTTCCCCATTGAGGACTCCAGCTCCTCCCCTCCCAGGTGTACCTGTGTATAGGTTTCCCATGAATGTAACACCTTGCACTTGGTGATATTGAAATTTAATTTCCATGTGTCAGCCCAGCTTTCCAGGGTGTCCAGGTCCCTTGCAGGGCCAGCCTCCCCTCTTCCCCTCAACTACTGCTCCCACCTTGGAGTCATCAGCAAAGAGACTCATTTACACCCTATACCCTCCTGATGTCCGATATGTATACATTAAACAGATCGGACCCAGGACCGAGTCCTGCGTACCCCACTACTGATCTCTATAGGGTTTGAGAGCGCACACCAACCACTACTCTCTGGGTGCATCCAGCTAGCCAGTTTTGAATCCATCTGACCATCAAAGTGCCTACTCCCAACCCCGTCAGTTTCTCCACTAGACCATTGTGGGGGACAGAGTCAAATGCCTTGCTGAAGTCCAAGAATAATACATCCACAGGCTTTCCCCTGTCCAGTTCTGGTGTTATCCATTTGTAGAACTCCACAAGATTGGTTTGACATGATCTACCTGGCACAAACCCATGTTGCCAACTATCCAGACCTCCCACCTCCTCTAGTACACCCCAGTTGTTCCATTAGTATATGCTCCATTAATTTTCCCACCACTGAGGTCAAACTGATGGGTCTATAGTTACCTGGTACTTCCCTCGAACCCCCTTAATGGATCTGCACCACATGTGCCTCTCGCCAATCCTTAGGTACCCTCCCTGTCTTAAGCGACCTGTAGAAGAGCTCCACCAGGGGTGCAGCCAGTATGTCCACCAATTCCCATAGTACTCTCGGATGAATGCCATCTGGCCCAGGAGATTTATCTTTCTTTAGGGCCTTGAAGGCTAACCACACCCTTTTGGTGGAGATAGCAACATCTGTCCCCTCCACCTCACTGGTCTTTTCATCCTTATATTGATGCGACACCTCTGGGGTACCTCTCCCTCTCTTTTGCTCCATTTCTGTTGCTCCTGATCCCAATCACTACCACTTCTATCCCCATTGCCTTGCTTTTAGATATCCCATCCCCCTTCCTAGTGAACAGAGGCCAGTACTCATTTAATACCTTTGCCTGGTCCCTCGCCTCTTCCACCAACCCTCCTTCTGATCTCAATTTTCCAAAATGGCCTTTAGTTTTTCTCTGTTCCCCAATGTACCGGAAGAACCCCTTTTCCCCTCCATGTATCGCCTATGCCAGCCGCTGCTCTTTACTGGACTTTGCCCCCCTCACCATCCGGGTGATTTTTCTAGATGCAAGATAGTACATTTCCTTTTCCATATCCCCTCTTGTTGTTTTATATTTTTTGTAGACTGCCTTCTTTTCTCTGACTGCTACCTGAACTTCACTGGATCACCAGCATGGTTTATGTGACCTTGCTCCCTTACATTTCACCTTAGCGCAGGTCCTGACTGCCTCATGTAGTCCCGGTTTTATGACCTCCCATCTCTTTTCCACATTTGTCATTGATGTAATCCCCTTCAAGTGATCCTTGAGAATATTTTCCATGCCCACAAAGTCTGCCCCACTGAAGTCCACTGCCAGTGTCCTAGATCTCTCCCCCCCTCCATGCTTATTTGAAACCAGACAGTATTGTGGTAGCTCCCAGTCAGGGGATCCTCTACAACCAGGTCCCTTACCAGATCCCCATCTGCCAGAACCATGTTCAGGACATGCCCCTTCCTTGTGGGCTCCATCATATGCTGTGTTAAGAACACAGCCTGGAAGCTACTCAGCAGCCTCTGCTCCTTGGCCACCTCAGAGGATATGGTTCCCCAGTTTGTACCTGGCATACTAAGATCCTCCATCAACATCACTCCTTCCCCTTTTGGTCCACACTGGGCAATGATGTTGTCCAGCAAACCATCCTCCAGAACATCACCCATCCCGGGGGGCCTATATACTACACCCAGCTTGACCTTACCTCCTGCTGGGGTTCGTAAGGTGACCCATAAGGCCTCCATGTTTCCCTCTGCCTCTTCTACCCTAGCAATTTCTATGTCATCTCTAATGAACATAGCCACTCCACCCCCTCTGCCCTCCTTTCTATCCTTCCTAAGCATAGTGTACCCCTGCACGTTTAGGTCCCAGTCATGGTTTTTGTTGGCCCACATTTCCCTGACCACGCCACATCCACCCTCCCTCGAACAGCATGGCCTGGAACTCTGGCAACTTGTTTCCCAAGCTCCTGGCATTTACTAACACCACCACCACTCACTCCTTATCCCAGATCCTTTGTAGACCCCACCCAGGTTTCTTATACTTCCATCCTCCAGCTGCTCCTCTGAGACCTCCTTCCCCAGTCTGTTCCCCCTCCCCTTGGGTTTGAAGAGGCTACTCCCTCATTTGGAGGAGGCTTCTGGTCAGGCCTCTCCTTATCCCCCATCAATTATGTGAGGGATATGAGTTCTAGGAGAGCCTCCAACTAGTTTACAACTCAGAGAGCAGGACTTTCAAGAGGGTCCACCATGGGACTACCTGCCACTATTTCCACAATGGCATCCATCTAAACTGTTCAACCATCTGTTAGGCGGTCTAACAGCATTTGGATTTAGTGTAAAAAAAAAGACACAACTGTGGCAAAAAAAAAAAAAAATAACACAAATTGCTGCATCATTTGGAGCAGCAAATCACAACTTTGTGTCCCAAATGGCTGCATCTTTGAGGCTTGGCTGCAGGGCTGCTTAGACAAATCCAGGCAAATGCAGAGGTGGGAGCAGCATGCATTTGCATCTGCATATCACTCTTCTGAAACATATTATTACATTTATAACCTGCAAGATGGCTAACCTGCAATATTTTGGAGCTAGATGCCAGAAGAGGAACTGATTTGGTAATACATGGCAATCCTGGATACTCCGGATATTGGATGATGACCAGTTTGGGCTGGATCACAGTGCTCACACTGGAACACTGGGTATCAAGGTCATTACTGGGTAACAGTATCCAGGTTATCTAAGATTATATAGGTAAATTATTCATTATACATCATATTGCTGCTGTTTTCTAGCAGAAGAGAACTGGTTACAGAGCAAGAAACAGAAGTCCAGAACTACAGATTTTTTTACTAATTAATCACTTCTGTCTCAGCAGAAGTAGTACCTGTTTGGATTAAGCAAACAGATACTTCATTAGAAGAAGGGGTCTCATTTAAGTAAAAAAAGTGTTTTCTGAGGAAAGTGGCAGTATCACCTTAATTTACTGAGAACTGAGTGAATTTAATTGGGGGTGTGTAGCCTTGGCTTAAGTGTGCAAAGCAGCTGCCTCCAATTACAGTTTCTGGCTGTTTCTAGCAGAAGAGAACTGGTTGCAGAGCAAGAAACAGAAGTCCAGAACTACAGATGTTTTACTAATTAATCACTTCTGTCTCAGCAGAAGTAGTACCTGTTTGGATTAAGCAAACATATACTTTATTAGAAGAAGGGGTCTCATTTAAGTAAAAACAAGAAAAGTGTTTTTTTTCTGAGGAAGGGGGCAGTATCACCTTAATTTACTGAGAGCAGAGAGTGAATTTAATTGGGGGTGTGGCTTAGCAGCTTAGGTGTACAAAAGCAGCTGTCTCCAATTACAGCTTCCAGCTGTTTCTATCAGAAGAGAACTGGTTGCAGAGCAAGAAACGGAAGTCCAGAACTACAGATTTTTTACTTGTTTCCCTCCTTTCCACCCAAAGTTAGTTCTAGTTTTATATCCACTGAATTTGACTGACAACAGGAACTTCCTGTTTGGCAGTAGAAAGGGAAGGATCAATGGGACACATTAGTTTCAGCAACCTTGTAGGAACCTAAAAAAAAAACTCTTTATCCCCCCCCCCCGGCTGCTGGAGGTCTGAATCCAAGCACGGAGGAAAGAGACTACTGAAGACTACAGGACGTTCCTGTCCCAGAACAGGAAGGGTAAGAGTTGTAAGGGCACATAGGCAGTAGGAAAGTAAGTATAAAAATACATAGAAGGAGGAGACAATAAGCACACAAAGCAACAGGAGAGGGAACACAAAATAAATCAAGATGGGAGTGGTGCAGTGCAATGGCTGTGAAGCAGCAGTGTTCCACGAGACATTCTGGAGGCTGCGATGCTGCCCTGTTTGAAGGCACCTCTCTGGTCTGATGGAGGAGGTTGCTGTCTCCTGGCTGACCTGGCTAGAATTCACAAACCTCTTCAACCACCCAGGGACCACCAGAGCCACCTCCGTTACCTCAGAGGTTGCCAAGAAAGAGGCCAGTTGGACAAGGTGGGCTCAGGAGGGAGAGGTGGTGGAACAGAGGTGCATCTCTCAGTTGTAGCTCTCCACAATTCATATGCTGTTCTGGCAAAGAGTGGTTCCTCTATGGAGGCACCTGCAGTGGAGATCAAGGAGGATGCTGGAACCTCCACAAGGAGACCCACAGGAGGGTGGCATGAGACCCCACAGGGAAGAAACAACTCCTGGTGGGGGACTCAATCATTATAGGGTAGATGTGGGGAGGAAGGATGGGAGGTAAGGTGCTACCTGGCGCCATGGCTTGAGTGGGACAGAGGCAGATTCTCAGGATGAGGGGAGCAGCTGCACAAGGGAGGGAGCTGGATGTCATTGTCCACCTAGGGACAAATGACCTGGCTGTAAATGGGATCAGAGCAGTACAAGATGAGTTTGTGGAGTTGGGGAGGGGTCTTAGATAAGTAGCATGTACGGTAACCTTTTCAGAGGTGCTGCCTGTCTATGGCAAGGATGATGCTAGGGTATTCTGTGCCTTGAGATTCAATGAATGGTTGAAAAACTGGTGTGGAGCTCAGGGCTTTGGCTTCATTGGGGACTGGGGAGCCACCTGGAGGGATGTAGGCTTATACTGGCATGATGGTCTACATCTGTCCGGGGGGGGATCCTGGATCCTAGGTGACAGGTGTAAATGCTTCATTGGCAAGCATTTAAACTAGCCAAGGGGGGAGGCACTGAAAAGGAGCAGGGAAATCCCAGCCTCCCCCCACAAAACACAATAGTTAGAGAGGTAAACACCAAGGCAGAGAAGTCAGTAGGGAGCAGGACAGGGATAAATGCAGAAAAAGGTGTTAAGGACAGGGATGGGGCTAAAAGGGGTAAGGCCATAAAAAATAAATGGAAGATGATGAGTACCAATGCCGGTAGTCTGTGCAACAAGCTCCCTGAACTAGTGGCCTTAATGGAAGAGGGATGCCTGGATATTGTGGCAGTCACTGAAACATAGTACACAGAGAACTAAGAGTGGGAAGCCAACATACCAAGATACACAGTCTACAGGAGGAACAGGGTGGGTAAAAGAGGAGGAGGAGTAGCTCTCTATATAAGGGAAGGGATTAAAGCAACAGAACTAAAGAGTAAACAGGAAGTTGATGAGTCACTATGGGTCACCCTGGAGACAGGAAATGGCACCACAATCCACATAGGGGTTGTGTACAGACCTCCATCTCAGGGGGAGGAAATGGACAAGGAAATGATAGAAGGCATCCTTAAAATGGCAGAAAAAGGGGAGATATTGTTGATGGGGGACCTGAATATGCCAGATGTTAACTGGGGTACCTTTGCTGCAGGAACATCCAAGAGCAGGGTCATTCTTGATGCCCCACAGAGGGGCATGCATCAGACAACTAGTGTTGGGTCCCACTTGGGAGGAGCAGTCTTAGACTTGGTACTCTCAAATGAGGATGGAGAAAGAATCCCAGATTTAGAAGTGGGTAGCCATCTGGAAACAAGTGACCACCAAACAGTTCACAATAAACACAGCCATGAGAGTCAACCATGCAAAAACAAGAGTACTGGAGTTTAGGAAGACTGACTTTGGGAAAATGAGAGAGTGCTTAGACAAGCTCTAGCAAATTGGGAAGAAGGAGGGGTGGAGGAACAATGGGAGTAATAAAACAGCCATCACAGAGGCAACAAACCTTGTGTGAAACAAATCAATAAAACAAAATGAAGGAAAAAACACTATGGTTCTCAAAAGAGGTGGCAGGGACAGTTAAGGAGAAAAGGATAGCATTCAGGAAATATAAGGAACACAGAAGGAGCAGGACAGAGAACTTTATCAGTTAAAGCACAAGGAGGCAGGGAAGGCAGTCAGAATAGCAAAGGCACAAACTGAGGAAAAGATAGCCAACTCTGTTAAGCAGGGGGATAAAACTTTTTATAGGTACATTAGGGAGTGAAGAAAGAACAAGGGAGAGAGACAGAGACTTAATAAAGGGGAGGGAATGTGGGCAGAGGGTGACAGTGAAAAAGCAGGGATACTGAACAAATATTTCTGCTCAGTGTTCACAACAGATGAGGAGGGGGAGGTGCCTAAACCAAACAAGGGACAAACTCTGAATAGAGGGGTCAATACCAGTCCATTCACAGAAGAAAGTGTTTTGAAAGAACTCTTGAAACTGAGGGTGGACAAAGCAATGGGGCCTGATGGGATTCACCCAAGAATATTAAAAGAACTAAGGGTAGAACTAGTAACACTACTGACTACTCTCTTTAACAAATCATGGGAGGATGGAGTGGTACCTGAGGACTGGAGGAGGCCAAATGTGATTCCACTTCACAAAAGTGGGAGCAGGGCAGAGACAGGAAACTACAGACCAGTTAGTTTGACTTTATTGGTAGGGAAAATGATGGAATCACTTCTGAAGGAAAGAACTGTTGAGTACCTAGAGGCCAGTGGGGCACAGGACCCAAGGCAGCATGGTTTCACAGCAGGAAGGTCATGTCAGATGAACCTAATAGATTTCTTTGACTGGGTGACCAAAGTAGTAGACCAGGGAGGGGCTGTGGATATGGCCTACCTAGATTTTGCAAGGCATTCAACACAGTCTCACAAAGATTAATATACAAGTTAGCCAGCCTTGGAGTGGGTCCCAAGATGGTAGCCTGGATAAAAACTGGCTGGACAACAGGATGCAAAAGGTAATACTAAATGGAGTCACAGTGAAGAAAGGAGGGTAACTAGCGGGTACGCTGAGGTTCGGTACTGGGACCAGTCCTCTTTAATATCTTTATAAGTGACATTGAGAGCACCCAGAAGAAAGGTATGTCTCTTTGCAGGTGACACAAAGATCTGCAAAAGGGTTGATACACAAGGTGGAGGGAAAGAATTAAAAGGACTTGGAAAGATTGGAGGAATGGTCAAATACATGACAGCTCAGATTCAATGCAAAGAAGTGAAAGATAATGGATCTGGGAAACAAAAACCCAGGGGAAGAGTACACAATGGGGGGTGAGTTAATAACAACAACAAAAATCGAAAGAGACCTAGGAGTAATTATATCAGATGACCTAAAGGTGGGCAAGCAATGTGAGAAGGCAGTAAAGAGGGCTGGGGGGATACTGGGATGCATAGGGAGAGGCATCAACAGTAGAAAACAGGAAGCTGTTATCCCTCTCTACAGACAGTTAGTGAGACCCCATCTGGAGTACTGCATGCAATTCTGGAGACCACATCTCTGCAAAGACATAGACAGAGTGGAGGCTGTTCAGAGGAGGCCAACCAAAATGGTGCAAGGTCTGCACCAGAAAACATATGAGGAGAGACTAAAGCAGCTTAATATGTATACCCTTGAGGAATGAAGGGAGAGTGGGGACATGCTAGAAACTTTCAAGCATCTCAAGGGAATTAACAAGGTACAAGAGGTAGTATCTTTCAAAGAAAAGATGTGCAAGAACAAGGGCACAATTTGAAGATAGCGGGAGACAGCTCAGAGGTAATGTTAGAAAGTATTTTTTCACACAGAGAGTTGTGGATGCATGGAACAGCCTTCCTGAGGAGGTTGTGGAGTCAGGAACAGTGGGAGAATTCAAGAATGCATGGGACAGGCATAAGGCAATTCTAGTGGGGGGCAGGAGGAAGTAAGCTGTTGATTAACTAGAATCTGCAGCTTATCCATCAGGTAGGGGAAATGGGCAGACTGAGTGGGCCAAGCGGTCCTTATCTGCTGTCAAATTCTATGTTTTTATGTTTCTATATTAATCTGTATTTAAGTAGTAAAACTATATAAAGAAAGAAAGTTGTATTGCTTAATAAACTACAGAGTATGAGCAACTCTAAAAGACACATGTATTTTGTGCGAGACTGGAAATCATTATTACGTAGCTATGAGCCTGATATAAGGATGGAGGCATTGGTTTATGAATTTTATACCTTGTAATGAACAAGGTGGGACAGCTGTTCCAGAATGTGTACAGATAGTTTAAGGTCTGTCTTTGTGGGATTAGAATTGTAAGGCTCCCAGATCAGTTTACAAAGTTCAAGTTGGTGCCACAGGGAAGTGCACCCTGTTCAAGTTATCAGTCTGCTGAAGCTGGCATGCTACCCTGTCACTGGGTGTGGGTATTCGGGATAACAAATACAAGGCAGACTCAGATCACAGTGCATAAAAATGCCCAGAGGTATTTGTCATTTTATTTCAGTCATAAAATGAGAGAAAATATTTACATAAATCAAAGAAAAACATCAAAATAAAGGTTAATTTCATTCAAAAAGGCCACTGCTTTTGGTTTTAGCAGACTCTAGGCTTACATCAGCCTGACCAGTAATCGACAGGTGGGAGCCCACACCACTGGAAGGTCTTTCTCCTACCTCCATCGGTCTCCTACTGACTCCCTAGCTCCTATCTGCATTAATGCCCTAGTGGCAGGCTTAAATACAAAGGTCTGGACACCTGATCCACCCTTTTTCAATACAAACATTATATCTATCCTATTACATATATTTTAGATCAGGTTGACCCAAATTCAGTTTAAGTCATATACTGCATCTGGAGGCAGTCGTCAAAAACTTTAACTTGTAACATCAGTAAAGATCATTTAAACACACTAAGAATATGCAGTTGATTTATAATAAGCTCTAACTCCTCCCATCTGTCTTTGACATGTTATTTTATTATAAAAGGAACCCCTAGAGGCAGCTGGCACCCTAAAAGGCATCAGATTTACCAGAGACCTGCATGGCAATAGGTAAAGAGGTCTTTCCCCTCACATTTTATTACTTTCTAAATCCCTCTGCTTTTCTCACTTTTTATGTTTGTTTTAATCATTCATACACCTCTGGCCCATTGTACCCAATTATTTGGCCAGTTATCAGTTATTATATGAGCTTTTATTTTCTTGTCGGCTGAAATTTACAGCCAACAGGTAACATTTCATTTGGGCCCTTCTATAACTGAGGGCTTATCTAGTACCCTCCTTTATACTTATTTTGTCCAATTTAATTTTAAAACCATCTATTTAGGGTTTTATCTAAAAGTAAATCCTGTCTGGGACTTAATATCCCCACTGGCATCTTAGCTTTAACCCCAAAACACTCTAGAGCCATGAACCTCTTTGTGTATCTTTGTGCACATTTCTCTCACTTTCTGCACTTCCCAGCTCACGAATTACACAGGCAGTTTGCACCGTGCATCTCGGTCAGAGCATGGCTCGCTCTGACCGACTACTGATCAACATTCTGCTGAAAACTGTGGCAAACTAAAGCGGCAGCAGAATTTTTATTTTCATACCGCAAGCAGTGGTTTACAAAAGGAGGTCATTTTTAACATTTTGAACAGAAAACGTACGTGGCATGGAAGCAGCTGGGGTGTGTTTTTATTTAAAGTATAAACTTGCACACCTAGTAGTATTAAGTGGCTTCCTTTACTCTCTGGCGGGGTTTCACATGAATTGGGCACCAGGACCAATAAGGTGCTGCAAGCGTTGTTTTCAGCTCGCAGTCTGGTGCATATACCCAAGGAGCCTATGGAGCAACAAAACAGGTAGTGGCTCCATATTATACCAAAGATCTCTCTTACTTATATGGGGCACATCATGAAATATATTAGACATTTGCTGCCCAACACTGTAGGGTTTCTTTATCCTATGAACCAGTGACATGGAAAACACATTACAAGTAACAGTTACCAGCTACATTCTATTTTGACTGTTTCTTCCATGAAACGCTAGTATGTCCTAAAGCTTAAAACAGCTAGGACACGATGCTTCTCACATTTTATGGCAATCATAAAACAAAACCAGAGGTTTTCTAGAGCTGCTTATCAACATAAAAGTCTATTCCTCCTGAGCAGCCCCACTTCCTATTGCCTTGCTTGTCCTCCTTTCTAAAGGTCATTAAAGGTCCGCCTTTAACATATGGCTAGTAATTCATACTCTGGGCATTTTGCACTTTACTTATTTCACTTTACTTATCTTACATATCTTTAGTTAGGGCACAAAGGCACTTTATTCATACAGTATGTATTTTTAGTTTCTAAAGCACTAAATGGGGGTAAGGAAGACCTCCGTCTCTCTAACGGGGTAAACACCTATGACAGGGTTGTCCTGTCACATCCCCCTGCACAAGAGGGAACTGTCCTATGGTTGTCCATCCCTCTATGCATACCCTACACAGGTGTGGAGCTCTGGCCTACCTCTCCATAAACCTCTGACACGAGTCCCTTAAATTCATTCTTTAAATACTGTCTGCCATACAATACAATAGTTCTGTAATACAGCAATATGTTTATTTATTTACCCTGGGGCTAGTGAACAATTCAGCACATTAATGATGTTGCATATCATAATTAGTTTTCACCAGTAATACTGGCTACCCCATGTCGTAATTTCTCTGGGTACTAGCACCCAGCCTTTCACATGAAATCTCAGGCACCTATTCAAAAAGTGCCCTTCCGATATGCTATTGGAGGTCATACTCTATAATCTCCCTGTAACAGGACCATATGAAGAAATAAACAGATCAGCAAAAAGAAAAACAGATCAGAAGCAGGAGAGGGACTTCCAGTTGGGGCCACGAACCTAATGGCTGCCTAAACCAAGCGCAGAATGACTGACCAGAAACAATCCACATTAATCCATAAAAAAACGTCAATCCTGTTGACCAAAATATCAATAAAAGACTATCTAATGGGACCCAAACACCGTTTGAAGGAGATTCAGTTGAATGGAGCTGTAAAACAAAAGATAGCTGAGCAGGTACAAAACGGCCGAATGGAGGCCTATGCAGAGCGCGAATCCACGGTACAAAGTACAGAGAAGGCCACGAGTATTTCAAGAGACAGAATGCACAATTACTTCATGGCAGCTCTGCCAAACCCTACAACAAATAAACGATACTCTGCAGAGATTGGAGGCTAAAGCACTCGATCAGTGCCAAGACATTGCAAAATTACACCAGAAAATACAAGAAGTTGAGACGGTAGTGACAGAATATACCTAGACCACAGGCGTGCACAATTCAGCATTGCTGGAGCTGCATCATCACACCACGCTGCTCGAACAGAAGCTTGAGGAATTAGAGAACCGGAATCAGCAAAACAATATTTGGATCCACAGAGTACCAGAAGGAACGGAATTGAGGAACATGACAGACTTTATGGACTCCTTTATAAGAGAGATCCTCAATTTACCTACTGACAAGCAGCTGGACATTATTAGAAGCTCACAGGTCACTGGTACCGTGGCCTTAGGATCAGAAGGCCAGACTTAGATCGATAGTGCTTGCGTTCCTGGATTACAGGACCAAGAGGTGGTGTTATCCCTAGCTTGGTCGAGAAAAACTATATATTTTGGAGATGTCAGACTGTTTTTGATCATGACTTTACCCACAGCTGCTTGCTAGAAGGAGGATGGTGCTACAGGTCATGAAATTACTACAGCAAAAAGGGGTAAAGGCCTTTGTTGAATACCCTGCTAGGCTGAAAGTTCAAACAGAAAAAGGTATTTTGAGATTTCAAGAGCTGGCAGAAGCCAGGAGTTCATGGAGAGGTGGGGTTGCATATACCTGAGGAGCAGGGACGGTGGATTCAATAGCAGCTGGGGAGCAGAACTGGTTCAAAAGAGGCCCAAAAAGAGTGAATGGTGGTTTAAGCAGGGACATGTTTGGGGTGTGGGACAAGATCCTAGCCAAAAACCCCCAGACTGTAGATCTAGAGTGAGGACAGCAGGAACAAGGCAACCCTCCGAGAGAACAAGATGTTGTGCTGAATAACAACTCAATGGCTGAAGGATGAAGGCGAAACAGGAATACATCGCAAGTACTGACTTTAAAGAGACTATGATGGGGACTTAAGGGAGTACAATGTGCTCAGAGCACTTGAAGAGAAATGAACAAGACTTTAATAACTGGGGACTATGCCTGCTTATTCGGATTACATGGCTCATGACTAATAACTATACGATCTTATGAGAATGCGGGGGTTAGCGACTCCTGACTCCCTGCAGCAGTTATAAAGCTATGCACATATTAGATGCCTCAGGGAATCGGGATTTGACGTGGAAGGGTTTATGAGTAAATACAAATGTGGATGCAGTGGAAGGAGGGCAAAGGGAAATGAAACAGAAGTGCAAGAATCACATCATCCTCAGGAACTGGGTTATTCTCTACATGGCTTGGGGGGAGAGGGTGGAAGTGGGTGGGGGAATATATGGGGCTAATCTTTGGTTAGACACTGGAAAGAGACCACTGTGGGGGAATTGCTGTAAAGTAAAACAAAAGCTCCAGTTATGGAGCTGAAACAGAGGAAGAGGCCTGGATCAAGAAGAAATATACAAAGTGTGGACCATTATATTTGAAACTGTACAGTGTTATGGACTTAGGATATTGGCAGTACAAGAATGGGCATTAATAACTCAAAACATGGGGATGGAAAAATAAGAAGCCTTTGAGGTTTGGGAAAAGGGGAATACTATGGAGGCATTAATGAACAAAATAAACAAAATTAGTGGGATTAGTGAATTTTGGAGAAGGGGGGGAGGAGGATTGGGGAAGGGGGTAATGATTCTTGTTTGGTGGTTCTGGGGTTTGCATCCCTCCCACATGAGGTGGGACTAACGTCTCCCCCCCGGAGGGGTACTCCAGTTGGGGAAGTGGTAGAGGGAGATTTTTCTGGCCCTACAGAAGACATGAAATTGGGATTAGGTCAGAAGGCAAATGTTTATATGGAAGATGGTTAGATCAGCGCAGAACATCATTTTCTTTTGGAAGGTGCTTAGGCACGCAGTGGCCCAATAAAAAGCTTTTCGGATCAATAGAATAATTGTTCATACAGGAAAGCGAAGAGCTTCAAGTCACGAACAAGAGCTCTCTAGAGGGGGTCTCCCTTTGTAGAGACACTGGTAATCCTCTGAACCTGCCTCCATCGGTGTAAGGTGGAGGTAGGACTAGAGCCCCAAAAAGTGGAACTTCTACCTTGGAGGCCAAAGATCATGCATTGGTTACAAGCCCAGTTGGCTGTAAAGTTGAGCTACTGTTATCAAGTAATGGTTTATATGTTGTTTCATATCTGGGATGTGTTCCATTGTAAGAGTGAGTTAATTGAAGTAAAGAAGGGAGATGTGTGGGGTGGCCCTTAGGGAGGAGTCCGGGAGGACCCTGAGAATATATTTTTAAATACAGACCTTTGTGATGGCAGGTAAGGGTATGATTGTTTGTTCCTACAATGTTAATGCCCTTACAAGCCCTGTTAAAAGATCTAAAATGTTGAGCCAGGTAAGGAAAGCTGCGGCAGATTTTTTATTGCTCCAGGAGACCCATTTGTCGATGGAGGAGCATAATATGTTCCTAAAACTGGGTTTTGGGAAATGGCAGTGTCCTCCTATAAGAATGGTAGAAGGAGAGGTGATGGTGTTGGTGCCTTCTAATTCCCATTTGAAAAAATGGAGGCTAAGACAGATAAGGAGGGACAATACGCTATGCTGAAAGGGAAATTTAGGGGCAATGTTGTCACACTGGTATCCGTGTACTTCCCCCTGGCTCAACATTATCTGAGTATCGTTCCTTTCTTGCCACTCTGTTAGAGTGGGGGAAGGGAGTTATAATTTGTGGGGGACCTTAATTTGCCCTTGAACCCGGATATGGACTCCTCCTTGAAGGTAAGAGGGAAACCACACAGAACAGCTAGGAAAATCCAGAAATTGATAGGAGAAATGGGATTATGAGATACCTGGAGACACCAACACATTAGACAGAGGGACTATACCTTTTTTTCTGCGGCCCATAACACATACTCAAGGCTAGATTATATCCTAGTCACGAAGACTGAGGTACAGAGAATTGAGGACACTCGGATAGGAGACTTACTCTTGTCTGATCATGCGCCCATATATATAAAAATAGACCTAGGGGAGACTCGCCAGAATACCTTATGGTGGCTGAACACCTCTCTTTTGAAAGATAAAGAAATCAGGGACCAAATAGTAGAAACCTATACAGCTTACCTTCTAGATAATACAGAGCAGGATACCACACAGGCCATCTGCTGGGATGCCCCAAAAGCTGTCCTGTTGAGGTAAATTTATCCAACTGGCCTTGAGGAAAAGAGGAGAGGAGGCCAGAGACTTAAACTAATAGGGTTGATAGCAGATCTGGAGGGACAGCAAAAGCAAAAGTATGACAAGGAGCGTAGGAGGCATTTGTTGGACTATAAGAGAGAGTTGACAGGAATTTTGGATTATCAAGTGGAACAGAGGCTGCTCTTTTGAGACAACAAAAATATGAGGGGACGCCGATCGCTCGCGTTATCTAGCTTGTAGGTTGAGGGCAAAATGAGCAAGAGCAACAATAAGGAAGGTGTGACACCCAGGGATAGGCAAAATGGTTCAAGGGCACATGAGATAGTAGATGCCTTTATTACATATTATACAAAGTTATATGCAGAAGACAAAAGAGAGAAGGGAAGACATAAAGAGATTCCTGAGTTGCTTAAACTACTGGGCCTAACTACCAGGCCTAACTAGGGAGCAAGGGAAAGGTTAGTGGGACCTGTGAGACCAGAGGAAATAAAGGAGGGATTAAAAGGCTTAGGAGGGTAAATGCCCGGGGTTGGACGGACTCCCTGCGGAGTTCTATAAATGTTTTGGAAACCAGATACAGACACTTTTGGGGAAGGTTTTTGATGAGGTCATGAGAGATGAGGCTGAGACCCCTCCTTCTTGGGCCCAGGTGGTGATTTTGGTGATACCCAAGCAGGGAAAGGATCCAACAAAATGCCCTTCATATAGACCGATCTCCCTACTGAACACTGATTATAAAATACTTACATCTGTTTTGGCCAGACGTATTCAGGAGTACCTCCCCTCTTTAGTACAGACAAACCAATCCGGTTTCATACCAGGCAGACAAGCACAGGATAATTTAGGTAGAACACCACATTTAATAGATCAAATTTCCATGCAAAAATTACCGGCGTTGATAGTAAGTCTTGGCCTTGAAAAAGCATTTGATAGGGCATCGTGGTTATTTCTGAAAGAGGTCCTTTTCGGTTTGGGTTCCCAAGGCAGCTGATAACGGCTATATTTAAGTTATATGAATCTCCGAGCACAGGTCAGAGCGAATGGACATATCTCTGGGATTTTAATTTAGAAAGAGGAAGAGCGACAGGGTGTCCTCTCTTTCCATTACTGTTGCCCTGTTCATTGAACCTCTTGCTCAGAGCATCCGTCAGTGCCCAGAGATAAAGGGAATTAATATGGGCGACAAACCCACAAACTGGCTCTGTATGCTGATGATGTTCTTTTATCGTGGCAGACCCTTGAAGTCTTTGCCAGTGGCATTAAGATGGCTGGATGAGTTCTCGGGTTATCTGGCTATAAATTGAATAATAATAAACGGAAATTCTCTGTTTCAATTTTACCCCAACTGAGGAGCTTAAAGTAAGTACCCCATGTTATGGGATCAGACAGAGATAAAATATTTAGGGTAAAGCTGGATAGGAACAATACACAATTGAAAGAACTGAACTATCCTCCTATAATAACGCAGCTCAAGAGTGACTTTCAAAGATGGTCCCTTCTACCCATCTCACTTAGTGCTAGGGCTCAAGCCCTTAAGATGAATGCATTACCGCCTTCTCTACTTATTTCAATGTGTCCCATGTCTGTTAACTCTGGTGGATCTGTAGACTTGGCAGGGTATGTTTTCTCTCCTATTTATGGAAGGGTAAAACCTAGATTAAGAAGATCCTGCTTTATCTTCCTAAGGAAGGGGGCCTTGTGTTCCCATGCTTGCAGGAGCTACTTGGTAGGCAGCCCAGATGAGGTCACACTACTTTGGGGCAATCCGGGATTCGACACCCATTGGAAGCGAATAGATCTTTGGAAACAATGGGATCCCCCTTCACAGGTAGTGATGTTTGGGCCTCTGGACACAGGAGAAATGTTCGGTCTCTCAGGTACAAGGGTGGTGTTAGAAGGATGGAGGAGGGAATAAGCAGGGGGGCCACATTTGGGAATCTGTGGAGGCATAAATGGTGGGCATATGACAGTCAATTTACACCAGCAACACTTGATAAGTGGTATCAGAAACAAGCTAGAAGGGGTCTGTGCATGCCTTATCAAATAATGTCGGGGAATACCCTACTCTCCTTTGAAGCAATCCAAGAAAATATGGCCTGAAGCAGACAGATAAAATTAGGTATTATCAATTGAGACTATTTGAATATATAAATTAATAAAACAATACTGGAGGAGCAGGTGTTGGAAGAGAGAGGGCTATTTCAATGAGTGTGGGGGGCAAGGGGGGCTGACCACACCATTTCATTGCTGTATAATAATTATGTGGTAGATATGGCTAACACGTCCCAAAACATTAAGAAAAAATGGGAACAGGACTTAGTAATTCACATAACAGATAAACAGTGGTCTCTGATGTGGAGAAGTACATGGTCAACTTCTATTTTTTTGGTGTGGAGGGATTTCTGTTGGAAGTTGAGAACCAGATATTTCTTAGTACCAGCACAAATGGTTCATATGAAGGGAGGGGCCATGGCTGGCTGTTGGAGGGCTTGTGGAGAACAACGTGCCTCACAGTCACATGTCTTTTTGTCATGTCCAGGTATCACTGTTTATTGGAGGGAGGTTAAGAAACATCTAGAACAGATATTTGCAATTGAGACACAGTTAGGACCTGAACACTTGGTTTTGGGACTAATCCCAGGGGAAGTTAAAGATAAGGATGCCAGATACCTATGGAAGATCCTGGTAGCGGCAGCCCTAAAAATTGCAAAGAATTGGTTGCAGCTGAGGGCCCTAGGGGTGAGGAATGGAAGGATATGGTTGAATCCATACATTTGATAGAAAGCTTAATGATCAATCTTAAGCAAAAAGCCACAGATATATCAACAGAAATGGACCAGATGGTTACTCCATGACAGTGGTTAAGAGTAAGATGCCTGAACTGTACTAAAGAGATTCTTTTACACCAGAGATAGAGAATGTCTCCCGATAGACTCCTGTTATGGGTATTCTCTGGATGCCAGACAATTAGTTATAGATAGTGAAAGGACGGAACACATCCCAGACAGTAGCACCTACTGTTACTATTGTAGTTAGAGTGTAGTAAAGTTGACTACTATGAACCAGAAGTGCTGTAATATATCTGCAATGTTGTCAGTGCTAGGGGTTTTTACCCCCAAAGAACAACATGTGATTCATGAAAACGATGTAACAAATGCTGACAAATGAAATACAATAAACTAAGTATAAAAAAAAAGAAGCAGGAGAGGAATTTTTCTGAAGGTGGCCAACCTATCAGACTAGAAAACAATAGGAATAGTAACAGAAAAGAATGAATGGTTGCAACTAGGATTTTGAAGAGTAGAGAAGCAGTCCATATTCTGTGGCAGGAATGTCCCTTTTAGTTTATTCAACATAAAAGCATAAGGCACATTTTGAATAACTCAACCAGAAATCTATTTTCAAAATACTAGCTCTGATCATATGTGAAGTTACAAAGAATAGAGAAACAGAAAAAATTGGGGGGGTTCAACTCCCAACCAGTGCCCTGGAAGGGTGTGGAGCTTTGGCCCACCCTCACCTGAACCTCCACCCCAAGGTCCCTTAAATTGCTGAAGTATCGGCTTACTGTGAGGTCTATCATTTTTTTTATTGAAAATTTTGTATTTGTTTTTTTAGGAGCAATACAGTGAGTATTTCATAAAAGCATGTAAGAAAGTCAGCCTACGGAAGCTTTGAAAACTTTGGCCAGTACAGCTTTACCTACTCTAAGAATACTGCAACACATTCAACAATATCCGTTTCTAGATAAGATAATGGTTGAGTCCCTAAGACCATGATTATCTAGGAATATCATCTAGGGGCCATCTTAACCATTTTCATGGAATAATATCCACCCTATGTCCCATCACCCATAAAGCCATCTATTCAAAATTCCATAAATAGTCTCAATTTCAGATTAATGCCTGCTATAAGTTTTCCATTAAAGGAATTTGCTGGACAATATCCTCCCATCCGTCTGGGTTGGGATGTCTTTCTAAACCATTTCCTAGAGATTGCCTTTTTACGGCCAACAAACAAATAGCCAGCATTTTCTTTGCAGTTATCCCTAATTTGCTCCGGAAATAAAGCAAAATGGCACACTCTGGTGTGAGAGTCCCCAAATCTGGAACTAGCTCCACCAAAGCCCGTGTCAGAGCCTGCCGGAATGGAGTGAGCAATTCACAACTCCAAAATATGTGGGTGTGGTTAGCTAAGGTTCCCCCACACTCTCGCCAGCAACTTGTCCCATGCAGAGCATCAAATTTACCCGTAACATGTGGGGTTCTAAAACACCTCGAAACACATTTCCACCCATACTCTTTCCAACTGTGTGACATCGTGACTTTGTGTTGCATGGTGTATATGGCCTGCCACTCCTTGTCTGTAAGTGAAATTCCCAGCTCCCTCTCTCACCTATGTTGGGTGTTCTGCACTGCCTGAGTAGTGTGCGGTTGGATGGCTCTATATAGCAGGGAAACAATGTGATGTGGGATTGTATTCCCCAGTGTGGTTATAATTATCTGTTCCAGGAGATGAGCCTCCCCATGTTGCATGTCAGCCCAAAAGTCCTGAGGCAAAATTGCCTCAACTGTAGATATCTAAAGTGATCCTGCTGCCATTTTTGTTTTAGATCCTGGAATGAACAAAGAGCCCCATTTCATACATTTGGTAATAATGCTTGAGCCCTAGTGTTTGCCAGCTCTTAAATGTAAAGTCGAGTCTAGCTGGTGTAAAACTGGGGGTCTGCTGAAAAGCTTTAATAGGGACTTGGCCGTCAGGCATATTATAGGAGTATGTAGGACTGCATTCCACACCATGACTGTATGTTAGGTATAGATGGACTCTTAAGTCCTTTTCTAGCTGGTGTATCTTCATAGGGGCTGCCAAACAACAGGTTCTCTATATTGCTCTGGTGTTCCCCTATCTCCAGCTCTGTCCAGTGTTGGTCTGCTAATGGGTCCAACCATTGCAGAGCATGTGCTATTAGGGCTGCTTGAGAGTATTTTTCTAGGTCAGGGAGAGCAAGGCCTCCCTGTCTTTTAGGTAGCTGCAGGGTCATATAGGCTTTTCTGTTTTTTTTCCCTTGCCATATAAAATTAGTGATCAGGGTATTCCATTTTTTAAAGTCCAACTTGCTTGGCTTTAGTGGGATATTTTGAAAAAGGTACAATAGTCTAGGCAGAATATTCATTCTAATTACCTCAACTTTTTGTGCCAAGAGGTAGCGTTAGATAAAACCATCATTGGAGATCATCTCGAATGGTGGAAATTAGAGGGCCATAATTGACCTCGTATACCTGGGTAAGTTTTTGGGGTATCATAATTCCAAGATTATGGAATTTATTCCCGGTCAAACGGAATGGAAAATGACTGAGGATATCCAGAGAAGGCTCGTATTGGAACTTCAGAACCTCATAGAAACATAGAAACATAGACTTTGACGGCAGATAAGGACCACTTGGCCCATCTAGTCTGCCCATTTCCCTACCTACAGGATAGGCCGTAGATCCTAGTTAACGAGCAGCCTATTTCTTCCTACCCCCCACAAGAATTGCCTTATGTCTGTCCCATGCATTCTTGAATTCTCCCACAGTTTTAGACCCCACAACCTCCTCAGGAAAGCTGTTCCATGCATCCACTACCCTCTCTGTGAAATAATACTTCCTCACATTGCCCCTGAACCGCCCCCCCATCTTTAAATTGTGTCCTCTTGTTCTTGCATGTCTTTTTTTCTGAAAGATGCTACCCTCTTGAACTTTGTTGATTCCACTGAGGTACTTAAAAGTTTCTATCATGTTCCCCCTCTCCCTTCTTTCCTCAAGGGTATACATATTAAGCTCCTTTGGTCTCTCCTCATACGGCTTCTCTTGCAGACCCTGCACCATTTTAGTTGCCCTCCTCTGGACTGCCTCTATCCTGTCTATGTCCTTGCGGAGATGGGGTCTCCAGAACTGGACACAGTACTCCAGATGGGGTCTCACCAACTGTCTGTACAGAGGGATAACAACTTCCTGTTTTCTGCTGCTGATGCCTCTCCCTATGCATCCCAGTATACCCCCAGCCCTCCCTACTGCCTTCTCACATTGCTTGCTAACCTTAAGGTCATCTGATATGATTACCCCCAGGTCCCTTTCCTTTTTTGTTATTGTTACTACCCCCCCATTGTGTATTCTTCCCCTGGGTTCTTGTTTCCCAGGTGCATTATTTTGCACTTCTTTGCATTGAATCCTAGCTGCCATACTTCTGACCATTCCTCCAACCTTGCCAAGTCCCTTCTCATCCTTTCCATGCCTCCTTGTGTATCAACCCTGTTGCAGATCTTTGTGTCATCTGCAAAGAAGAATACTTTTCCTTCTGTCCCTCTGCAATGTCCTTATAGAAGACATTAAAGGACTGGACCCAATACTGAACCCTGCAGTACCCACTAGTAACCCTCTTTTTTGCAGAGTGGACTCCATTTCAATTACCTTCTGTGTCCTGTTGTCCAGCTAATGTTTTACCCAGGCTACCACCCTGGGACCCACTCCAAGCTGGTTAATTTGACTATTAATCTTTTGTGTGGGACTGTGTCAAATGCCTTGCTAAAGTCTAGGTAGTCCATGTCCACAGCCCCTCCCTGGTCTACTACTTTGGTCACCCAATCAAAGAAATCTATTAGATTCATCTGACAGGACCTTCCGCTATGAACCCATGCTGCCTTGGGTCCTGTGCCCCACTGGCCTCTAGGTACTCAACAATTATTTCCTTCAGAAGTGACTCCATCACTTTCCTACACAGAGGTCAGACTGACAGGTCTGTAGTTTCCTGCCTCTGTCTTGGTCCCACATTTGTGAAGGGAATCATCCACCTTCCTCCAGTCCTTGGGTACCACACCATCCTCCCATGATTTATTAAAAGAGTAGCCAGTGGTTTCACTAGTTCCCCTTAATTCTTTTAGAATTCTAGGGTGAATTCCATCAGGCCCCATTGCTTTGTCCACCTTCAGTTTTAGGGTTCTTGCAGAACCCTTTTTCTGTGAAAGGACTGGGATCGGCCCCCCTATCAAGAATGCTTCTGTTAATTGGATTAGGCACTTCCTCTCTTTTGTGAATACTGAGCAGAAATATTCATTTAGTATCCCTGCTTTTTCACTGTCCCTTCTGCCCACCCACCGTTCATTCTATTCAGCCTCACTATCCCTCCCTTTGTCTTTCTACACTCGCTGATGTACCTATAAAAGGTTTTATCCCCCTTCTTAACTGAGTTGGCTATCTTTTCCTCAGTTTGGGCCTTTGCTATTCTGACTTCCCTCCATGCTTCCTTCTGCCTTAACTGGTACAGCTCTCTGTCCTGCTCCTTTTGTGTTTCCTTATACTTCCGGAATGCTATATTTTGCTTCCAGACTTTCACAGCCACCTCTTTTGAGAACCATAGTGGCTTTTTCTTTCATTTTGATTTGTTTATTTGCTTCACACAAAGGCTTGTTGCCTCTGTGATGGCAGTTTTGATGATTCCCCATTGTTGCTCCACCTCCTTCTAGCCTGTTTGCTAGTGCTGAGGCACTCTCCATCTTGCCAAAGTCAGCCCTCCTAAAGTCCAGTACCCTCACTTTTGTATGGCTTGACTCTGTAGCTGAGTTTAACATGAACCACACTGTTTGATGGTCACTTGTTCCCAGATGGCAACCCACTTCTAGATCTGAGATCCTCTCACTGCCCCCATTTGAGAGTACAAGGTCTAAGATTGCTCCCTCACGAGTGGGTTCCGAAACTAGCTGTCTGAGGCCTGCCACCTGTAGGGCATCAAGAATGGCCCTGCTCTTGGATGTGGCTGCAGCAAATGTGCTCCAGTTAACATCTGGCATATTCAGGTCTCCCATCAACAGTATCTCCCCTTTCTCTGCCATTCTAAGAATGCCTTCTATCATATCCTTGTCCATTTCCTCCCCCTGACATGGGGGTCTGTACACAACCCCTGTGCGGATTGTGGTGCCCTTCCAGTCTCCAAGGTGACCCACAGTACCTCCTCTCCTCCCTGTTTACTCTTTTGTTCAGTTGTTTTTATCCCTTCCTTTACATGAGAGCTACTCCTCCCTCTTCTCCCCTGCCTGTCTCTCTGTAGGTTATATACCCTGGTATGTTAACATCCCAGTCATGGTTCTCTGTGTACCATGTTTCTGTGACTGCTATGATATCCAGGCATCCCTCTTCCATCAAGGCCACCAGCTCAGGAGCTTGTTGCCCAGACTACAAGCATTGGTACTCATTTCCCTCCATTTCCTGATGGCCTTACTCCTTTTTGCTCCATCCCTGTTCTTCTTGCCTTTGTCACTTTCTCCATTTACCCCTGCCCTTCTCCCTATCGACACCTCTATGTTGGTGTTTACCACACTTACTACCGTGATTTTTTTGGGGGGGCTAGGAATTCAGTTTTATTTGTATTTAATTTATAACCTGCCAATATCTCCATTTCATTTAGAAGGTCATTAGTTTGGGAAGAGAAGTTTCCGGATCAGTCATATAGATTAATAGGTCATCTGCATAGAAAGCTATTTTATGTTCTGTACCCAAATACCTGAATCCCACAATATGAGGTTAATCTCTAATTTTCTGCACAGAAGTTCTGCATACAAAGCAAATAGTAAGGGTGAGAGGGACCTTGGCTAGTTCCCTCTTCAGGGAAAGTGTTCTGAATAAGTACCATTAACTTTGACTATGGCTTGTGGGGATGTGTAAAGTTGCTTTATGTTATCATTAAATGATATACAGTAGGAAGTTGAAGGCCTCAAGTTTGTAGCACAAGAACTGCCATGATACCCTATCAAATGTTTTTGGGCATCAATTACTAAGCAACAGCAAAAGGATATTATGTCATGGATTTTTCCTAGTAAATAAAGTGCACATTTAATATTGTCTGAGGTTTGCCATCTTTAATGAAGCCCGCTGATCCATATTAACTACGTCTGGAAGCAGTGTTTGAAAGTCTCTTGGCCAAAATGGAGGCATAATATTTATAGTCCTGGTTCAGCATGGATATTGGTCTGTATGAGTCGCAATTTAGAGGGTCTTTATTGGGTTTTAATATTGCTGATATATTGGCATATTGCCAGCATGGGGGGGTGTGAGTCTCCCTTCTGGATGTCCCGAAACAAGTCCCCCAATGTGGGAAGTAATTATTTTTGGAACTTTTTGTAGAATTCCGATGTGTATCCATCCAGGCCAGGGCTTTTGCCTCGTTTTGAGTTTTTAAGACTGTAAGTTATTTCCTGAGGGGTAATGGGATGTGTTAGCCATTGTTGTTGTTCTTCTGATATTCTAGGTGTAACCCCCCTGCAAATGGGGGTTCCCAAAAGACTTCCAGGAGCTTGCTTGAATGCTCCAAGCCTGAATGGTGTTTGGCATTTAAGCCATTTATCAGTGAGTGTTTTTAGAGCCTCTGGTACTGTCTCTTTAAGAGCTGTCTGCTTGCAGACATAATTAGTTTGTATGGGGGGACTGTGTGCTTCTCTGAGTACCACTCGAGCTGCTGCCAATTCACTTCATTTTTGCAGTCACTAGGAGTGCAAAGGGAACCTATCTGAAAGATGTAACTGTTTGCCAGAAATTATTTAGAGTAATAATGAAATTACAGTTTGTCTAACCTGCTTTCTTTGCAGTCAGAACTGTGTCTGCTAGTTCCCATTCTAGTTTTGAACTGCTGAACTGGACCAATCAGTGTGGGTAAGCTAGCTCTAAAATGATGCCTTGACGAATCAGAACTTGGACTCATAATCTGAGCCAGCCACAAGAGGATTGTATGGGCAGTGACTCTGGGAGATGTAGTTTAGACTTCAGTGCCTTTTGGACCAACAGCAGCAGTCTATTGTGAGTGACAGCCAATCCAGTCAAGAACTGGGAGGAACTCAAAGGAAGTGCCCGGTTTCGTCAGTTGGAGTTCAGTTGAGCTTTGGCAGTGAAGAAGAAGGAGCCCTGTGCTTTTTCAGTGTGCAGTTTTAGTCAAAAAACGCAGTGTAAGGCCCAGAGTTCGGTCTGCAGCTTGTAACAGCTTGTTAGGACTGAATCCGTCCTGTGAAAAGAATCAAAGGATCTCTGAAGAGTAGAAACCAGGCTCACCCTGTAGAAGACTGGAAGAATTGCTGAAAATTGCACTCGGTCTGTCAGGAACTGAATCTGCTGTGTGTTCTCCCGGTATTGTGCAGTAATTGCGATCGGGATACAGATGCAGCCTGCCTGGTATAGTACTTTCTTTTATATGGATGTGTGAAGAGGTTTGTGTACCTCAAGTGAGCCCTGCTGACATTGAAGGACCCTATCTTATTTGGAGGTCGTGAGTACTAATTCAGGGTTGCTCCTGTTGAATTGCCACATTAAATCCAAATGGAATTACTGTACTGCTGACTGTTTAATTCTCCTTTTCTCTGTGTGAAAGGGCCCTACCAGCTGCCACGGTTTGGACTAGCCACTGGGCTTTGGTACCCAGGGACAGTAACTGATAGGGATAGGCCTGTGCACAGAGCCATAGGTAGATTATTAGAGTGATAAGCTAATTAACCTGATTTCCCCTGTCCTTGTTATATCCCTAAATAAATCAGAGCTGCTTGTTTCAGCAAAGTTATACTGCCTGGAGGTATTGTTCTATGTTAAAGTACTGTACTGTGATTGTTGCACTGTATCTCATTTCACAGGAGGTCCCAGTGCGGAACCAGACCTGGGGGTAAGTGTATACCGTGAAGGTAATTCTGATATATTGTGTGGGCCACTAGTGGGAAGAGGGGTTGCAGTGTCCCAGAGGGCTGTGACCAAGTTAGTTTAACTATTGCAAACCCTGACCTCTGGGTGGAGCACCCGCCATTGGATCCAGGCCCCTCAACCTGTTAGTGGCAAATCAGGCAGGGTAGTAGCCCTGGGATAGCGCCATCTAGGGGTTACATCTTGGAGGCTCACCGCTGGGATTGTGTGTCCTCTAGTGGCCATATTCTACGAACCACTGTTAAGAAAAAATGGGTACCCCGACAGAAGTGGCTGTGCACCGCTGGTGGAGTGGTGTACTGGGGAGGAGATCGACTTCAAAATGCTATGCTTATCCTGGACATCCCTCTGGGTATCAATACGGACACTGTGCAGGAGTACTTTCCAAGGTGGAAGGTTTACAAAACCCTGTGGTGGTGGGTCGGCATGCTAATCTGCTCACCCACACTTTCCTGGCCCTAGTAGAGTTTAAGGATCCCATAGATAGCTCCAAAGTGCCACAGACCATTACCCCAGAGGGAGCCCTCACTGCTTGGAGAGTGATAACTAAGGACAGTAAAGACCCGGGGGGGAATCAGCCCCCACCACTATCTGAAACTTTTGAGGAGAAATTTGCTGAATGGTTGCTGGGAGAGGGGAAAACTGTGGAGGACTTGAAGAAACTATTCTTGCCACCTGGGGGTGTTCCTCCCCCAACACCCTCTCCTGCTCCAGTGCCCGTAATGGTGGCTGAACCAATGCAGACTCCTATTTCTGCACCTGCCATTAGTCGGACTCTTACGAGGTTGAGGATCTTCTCAGCACCCTCCCCACACCCCCAGGGAGGATGACTGGGAGACCTGGATAGACTATGTTGCCCCCAAGTGCTAGAATGGCAATCTCGGAAGGTGAAAAAGCGGAAGAGGGTTAGTGAGAGCCTCGAGGTCCTGCCCTGGCTACCATCCGTGCTAAACGGGCCAGGTAACCCTGAAGCGACTGCACAGGCCTATCTTGAGGCCTTGGAGAATGTCATGGGAGCCCAGATTCTGATGAGGACCTATGGTGGAGAGTAAGAGATGCACAACAGTACCAAGGGAGTTGTTGTCTGTATGTATCTCGGCTGGAAAAATTGTTGCAAGAATGCCTCAGAAAAGGTAGTTTGCCAGCGATTGAACTGGACCGAACCAGGCTGGACAGGATCCTTAAGTCTGCCCCTTCTCAGAACTGCTGTTGCTTCAGTTACACCTGGCAGATCGACTGGAATCCCCACCCTCCTATGATGAGTTAATGAGAGAAATTCGAGGAGTTGAGAAAAGACGACCTCGGGAGGGACCTGCACCAACAGCTGTGGCTACGACCCGAGTGACTGAGGGTGACCCATCAAGTGAAGTTCAGGGGCAGAGGTTGGCAGTCAATGAGTGCTCTGACAAGGAAAAAGATATGTCACAATGGGGCGAACTGTTGAGAGAGATCCGGGAATTCAAAAACAGTCCCTTTATGAAGGCCACGCCTGCAAGTACGGGCCCTGACCTATATCCGACTGCATCTGCTATGGGGGTGGGGGTACCCACCCATGTATCTCCTGCTGATAACAGCTCCGAACTCGATTCCTTGACCATGGAAGTGGAGAAACTGACGAGATGTCTCCAAATGCTTATCACGCGCAGACAGAGATGGCACCAAGGTTTCCAGTTAGTAATACCCCGCCCTGGCTCCCAGTGTGGCGCCCCCGCCAGCTCAAACTCCAGAAAGTATGTTTTGCTATAATTGTGGGAAAGATGCACATGAAAGGGAATGCCAGTCCCCAAAAGACACTGACAAAGTTGCATATAGGCTACAAGGAGAGCTTCGGAGAAGAAATCAGTGGTTAAGAGGTGCACGACATGATCCCAGTGAGGGCACCAAAATGCTAATTCACGTCCTTTGTGGCAAGGTCAGTTGCCCAGGCCCCCACTACCGCCTCTCCAGACTGGTCCAGAATAGTGGGTCCCTCCATGGAGACCACTGTAAGGTGAACGGAGGTCTACAAGAGCTATATTAGACAGTGGCTCCCAAGTGACAATTATGTTCCAAGATTGGTATCAGAAGCATTTGTCAGACGTACCCTTACAACCATTAGAAGGACTGCATGTATGGGGTTAAGTGAGAAGGCCTACCCTATTCGGGTATATCCGATTTGGCTGTCTTTCCCCACCTCCGTGGCTGGGTGGCGAACAAGTAGAGACCCTAGCCTTAGTGTGTCCCCCCACTGGACTGTAGTGATGGTGTCCCTTTGTTGATTGGAACAAATGCTCATATGTTGGAAGGCTGGCACAGTTGTGTTATGAAAAACAGGGTCAAAGACTAGTAGAGCTTTAAGAGTTCCGCTTTAATTAAGAAGGCCTATGAGGCACGAGAGATGCTGAAAACAGAACCAGAGGAACCGAGTCGGAATTGTATGGAAGAAGGATCCTGAGTCTCTGATCCTGGCGCCAAATGCCCAGTGTACCTTACAGGAGAGGTCCGTATCAGAAAGGATGTTAAGAATAAAATATTAATGTTGGATGCACCAGGCGATGGAAAATTGCCAGAGGGACTGCTGGTCAAGCCTAGTATTTTGCCGCTAGAGCCCATGCTTATGCCAGAAGGGTAATGGTCCAAGTTCATAATGTGTCTGAAAGAGACATTCGAGTAAACAGAGGTTGCATCCTGGCTAATGTGCATTGTGCAGACACTGCAGTGCTACCCAGCAGCAAGAGTTCAAGGAAGAATGACAGAGTAACGCCTGACTTGTTTGATTTCGACTCCCGCTGCCAGCTGAATGGAAAGTGAAGATCAGTGAGAAGCTTGCCCAGAGAGACCAGGTGTTTCTTTAAAGGAATGGGATGTAGGATGCGCAAGGAGCTGAGCACAATATCCGGCTGCATGACTAAAGACCATTTCGAGAGGTCTCGACGCCTGGCACCTGCTGACATAGATGATGTGAGACGGCATCTGCAAGAGATGTTAGCTGCTGGTGTAATACAAGAATCCAGAAGCCCTTATGCTTCCCCATTGTGGTAGTGAGGAAAAAGAATGGAACAGTAGGATGTGTGTGGATTATCGCACCTTAAACCGGCGGACTATCCCTGATCAGTACACAATGCCCGCATCTCAGTGATGCTTTGGACTGCCTAAACGGGAGCAAGTGGTTCTGTGCTGGATCTCCGAGGGTACTATCAGATCCCGATGGCCCCAGAGGACCGTGAAAGACAGCCTTTATCTGTCGCGCTTGGCTTCTATGAATTCATGAGGATGCCTCAAGGGATTTCAGGTGCCCCAGCCACTTTTCAACGATTGATGGAGCGTGCAGTGGGGACATGAACTTACTAGAGTGCCTGGTATACCTAGATGATGTTATTGTGTTTGGCAGCTCACTGGAGGAACATGAGAGCAGATTATTTAAGGTATTGGACCGACTGGAGGACTTTACCTTAAACTGTCCATTGATAAGTGTCAATTTTTCAAACATCAGTAAAGTATGTGGGACACATAGTATCCACCGAGGGAATAGAGACCGACCCAAGTAAAGTTGAGGCCTTGACCACCTGGCCACAGCCAAAAATCTAAAAGAACTGCAAAGATTCCTGGATTCTGTGGTTATTATCGGCGCATCAAGGACTATTCAAGAGTGATCCGCCCTTTACTTAACCTTACTCAAGGGTATCCCCCAACCCACAAAAATACCAAAGTCAGCATCCTCAAGACTGAAAGAGTGTATTTTCATCCGAGTGAAGTATTTGGGGCCCGCTGGACTCCTGATTGTGAGACTGCTTTTCATGAGATCATATATCAACTTACCCATGCTCCAGTGCTGGCCTATGCCGATCCAAAAAACCTTCGTCCTGCACACTGATGCTAGCTTGCAAGGGTTGGGGGCTGTGTTGTACCAAGACACGAGAATGGCCTGAGACCAGTGGCCTTTGCCAGTAGAAGCCTGACCCCATCCGAAAAGAACTATCCTGTACATAAGTTAGAGTTCCTAGCTTTGAAGTGGGCTATTGTTGACCAATCTATGAGTACTTGTATGGGGCTAAAATACTAGTAAAACTGACAATAATCCTTTGACCTATGTGCAGACCTCAGCTAAGTTGGATGCCACTGGCCATAGGTGGCTTCTGCATTATCTACATATGACTATGCTCGAATAATGAGCAGGTCTGAACCACATAGATGCTGATGCTCTCTCGGAGGCCTGTTCCCCAGAATGATTGGGTCCGACTGGCAGAACCTGACATTCGGGCACTCTGCCGGGAAGTTTGACAGGGAGGAACAAATGTCCACGGACGCAGTGGACTGCATAGTGGATTACTTGGGAGCCTCTGAGAATTGCATACCTGCTGTGTGCCACTTTTCTGCAAGGACATTGGTGCACTGCCTCAGCTGGACAATGACAGTTTCGCTGGGCTCAATCCGCGATCCCATGATCAAAGCAGCTTTAGAAGCCCTCTATGCAGGAAAAGATGTGTCCAAATTCGCCCACTGATTTGAGAACTGCACTGTTATACAAAGAAGGTCCTAAGTTGAAACTGATCAATAAACTGTTATACAGAGAAACAGTAGACAGAGGGGACAAGTAGACAAACAACAACTAGTTGCCCACTGCCTTTCGAGACTCAGTATTGAGGTCCTTGCACAACCACATGGGGCACCTTGGTATAGACAGAACACTTGACTTGGTGAGATCCAGATTCTATTGGCCTAAGATGGGGGCTGATGTGGAGCAACATTCAACTTGTAGTCGCTGCTTACAGAGGAAAGCTTTGCCCCAGAGAGCTGCCCCTTGTTAACATAACCACCAGTGCACCCATGGAGCTGGTCTGTATTGATTTTCTAAGTTTGGAGTCAGATCAAAGAAATATCAGTAATGTGCTGGTGGTCACTGACCATTTCACAGATATGCCCAAGCTTTCCCCACCAAAGACCAGAAAGCATCCACTGTAGCCAAAGTACTTGTAGAAAACTTTTTGTTCACTATGGGCCCACAAAGAATCCATTCTGATCAAGGGAGAGACTTTGAGGTCGTCTGATCAAGAGATGCTTCTCTGTGGGGAGCACGAAAGTCCAGAACCACTCCTTACCACCCCAGGGGACCCACAGCCTGAACGTTTCAACCGCACTTTGCTAGATATGCTAGGCACCCTGCCCCAAAGGACAAGCCTAGATGGAGCCAACAAATTAGCACCTGGTACATGCTTATAACTGCACCAAAGTGATGCCACTGGATTCTCCCCTACCGCCTGATGTTTGGAAGAAAGCTCGACTACCAGTAGATGTGTGTTTTGGGGTCTCTCCTGATGGGGTTCAAGCTGACAACTATTTACAGTATGTGCAAAGTTAAAGGCAAGCTAACTCATGCGTACTCAACTGGCTCAAACCATGGCTGCCAAAAGAAATCTGGCCAACAAAGAAAGGTATGATAAAAAGGTGAAAGCACAGGAACTCCAGGAGGAGATCGGGTATTGCTAAGAAATCTGGGACTGCATGGCAAGCACAAGATTGCTGACAGATGGCACCATCTCCTCACATTGTAGTGGGCAAAACTAGATGATCTGCCAGTGTACAAAGTAAGGCCTGAGAATAATTCAAAAGATGTAAAACAATGCATAGAAATCATTTACTGCCCATTGGACAAATCTTAATTGAGTCTGAGCCCCTAGAAGATGCCCCTCTGGACCAGTGACTAGAGCTGCTGCTAAGAAAAGATCAAGAAAGTCTGCACCTACAGAAGCAAAGTTAAAGTGTTCCCTCCACAAGTCCCAGTTGAGCATGACTGTCAGTCCATATCGAAGAAAGTGAGAGTGACTTTGAATACTATCCTTCTTACGAACTGAGTCAATTGTTTCGGGGCAATCCCTAGTCAATACTGGAGACAAAGCTGGGCCTTCTGGACTGTCTAAGCCCCTAGCTTCATCCCTGGAGCCAATGCTCCCAGAAAGTGAAGCAAAGCATCAGATCAGATGAAATGGAATCATTGTGCATGGTTGAACTGTTTGAGCTTTCAGGAGGAAAATGATAGATTGGGGCAGACTGGTGATACACCCGAACAAGAAGAGTATTTTGAGTGCCCTGACAGTCCACTGCCAGTGTCCGAAAGCTCTCCATGCGAGCCAAATGTTGTGGACTCAGAAACTGTAACTCCTGGAGCTGAAAGTGCCCCAAGTTCTAGCCTCTCTACCCCCATGGAGACTCCCTGACAAGTGAGGACAATGCTGAAAATGAGGCTCAGAGTGCAGAGACTATAACAGTTCCCCCTAGAAAGACTGGTCGAGCTGTAAAGCCTGTGGTGCACCTCAGTTATGATTCACTTGGGAGGCCTGTGGACTTGCCTCTCAATGTTGTCCATAAAGGAGTGTATGTGTCCCGAGCTCATTGCCCAAACTGAGCATCAGTGCTAACTCCAAGTTACTTGTGTTGCCTCTTATGGTGCCCTGCCCCATCCAGCCCCAAGGTAACTGATAGGGAAGGGCCCTCTTCAGGTTTCATGTACAAGAGGTATAACTTGAGTTATGGTACAATGTGTATGTAATACTGTGTAAAGAGTGACGTACTGCAATGTTTCAGAAATGTGTTCTTGGTAAAATGATATATTGACTGATGATTACATGTGCGAGCCTAATGCAAATGTATATGGTTGCAGTTGAAACTTATGGGTACTTTGCTTGATGCTGGACGCTCAAGCTTTCCCAGGCCAGGAAGGTGTAACTCCCTGCAAATGGGGGTTCCCAAAAGACTTCAGGAGCTTGCTTGAATGCTCCAAGCCTGAATGGTGTTTGGCATTTAAGCCATTTATCAGTGAGTGTTTTTAGAGCCTCTGGTACTGTCTCTTTAAGAGCTGTCTGCTTGCAGACATAATTAGTTGTATGGGGGACTGTGTGCTTCTCTGAGTACCACTCGAGCTGCTGCCAATTCACTTCATTTTGCAGTCACTAGGAGTGCAAAGGAACCTATCTGAAAGATGTAACTGTTTGCTAGAAATTATTTAGAGTAATAATGAAATTACAGTTTGTCTAACCTGCTTTCTTTGCAGTCAGAACTGTGTCTGCTAGTTCCCCATTCTAGTTTTGAACTGCTGAACTGGACCAATCAGTGTGGGGTAAGCTAGCTCTAAAATGATGCCTTGGACGAATCAGAACTTGGACTCATAATCTGAGCCAGCCACAAGAGGATTGTATGGGCAGTGACTCTGGGAGATGTAGTTTAGACTTCAGTGCCTTTTGGACCAACAGCAGCAGTCTATTGTGAGTGACAGCCAATCCAGTCAAGAACTGGGAGGAACTCAAAGGAAGTGCCTGTTTCAGTCAGTTGGAGTTCAGTTGAGCTTTGGCAGTGAAGAAGGAAGGAGCCCTGTGCTTTTCAGTGTGCAGTTTTAGTCAAAAACGTGTGTAAGGCCCAGAGTTCCGTCTGCAGCTTGTGTAACAGCTTGTTAGGACTGAATCCGTCCTGTGAAAAGAATCAAAGGATCTCTGAAGAGTAGAAACCAGCTCACCCTGTAGAAGACTGGAAGAATTGCTGAAAATTGCACTCGGTCTGTCAGGAACTGAATCTGCTGTGTGTTCTCCGGGTATTGTGCAGTAATTGCGATCGGGATACAGATGCAGCCTGCCTGGTATAGTACTTTCTTTTATATGGATGTGTGAAGAGGTTTGTACCTCAAGTGAGCCCTACTGACATTGAAGGACCCTATCTTATTTGGAGGTCTGAGTACTAATTCAGGGTTGCTCCCTGTTGATTGCCACATTAAATCCAAATGGAATTACTGTACTGCTGACTGTTTAATTCTCCTTTTCTCTGTGTGAAAGGGCCCTACCAGCTGCCACGGTTTGGACTAGCCACTAGGGCTTTGGTACCCAGGGACAGTAACTGATAGGGATAGGCCTGTGCACAGAGCCATAGTGAATTATTAGAGTGATAAGCTAATTAACCTGATTTCCCCTGTCCTTGTTATATCCCTAAATAAATCAGAGCTGCTTGTTTCAGCAAGTTATACTGCCTGAGGTATTTGTCTATGTTAAAGTACTGTACTGTGATTGTTGCACTGTATCTCATTTCACAGGAGGTCCCAGTGCGGAACCAGACCTGGGGGTAAGTGTATACCGTGAAGGTAATTCTGATATATTGTGTGGGCCACTAGTGGGAAGAGGGGGTTGCAGTGTCCCAGAGGGCTGTGACCAAGTTAGTTTAACTATTGCAAACCCTGACCTCTGGGTGGAGGCACCCGCCATTGGATCCAGGCCCCTCAACCTGTTAGTGGCAAATCAGGCAGGGGTAGTAGCCCCTGGGATAGCGCCATCTAGGGGTTACATAGGTAAACTTAGCTTATTAAAAAATTCCAGGTATCTTTCTTTTTCCGGTTCCGGGTCCTGGCCGTATAATTTAGAATAATATGCCTGGAAGCCTTCTAGTATGCTTTTTGTTTTGTTTAAAAGTTTGGAAGTATTAGCGTGCTTAAGTTTTGTGATAGTGGCCTGCTGTCATTGGTGTCTGAGTCTATACGCCAGTGTCTTCATGGCTCTGGCTCCCCCTTCATAATATTTCTGTTTGAGATAAAGTAGGGCCTGTTCTGTTTTCTGGGTTAAAATGTTCTGCAGTTGAGCTTTTACTTTAGCTATTTGAGGGAAAATAGAGTTGTCTCCCCGAGAGTGTGCCCTCTTCAGGAAATCTAGTTTGTTCTCCAATTCCCTTTGTTTCTGCTCCCTCTCCCTCTTTTATAAGTGGCATACGAGATCACCTCCCCCCTCAGCGTAGCTTTCAGGGTGTCAAAGATTGTACCAGACGTCACATCCGAGGATGTATTTTCCTGAATAATCTGGGGTATCCATTCTTTAACCTTCTTTAAGAATTGTGAGTCTCTTAATAGTGCATTATTGAACCTCCACTGTCTAGGGGCACATTCCTCAGCTGTGTGTAAATCAACATCAAGAGGGGCATGATTGGATAGTAAAATAGGTTGAATGGAAATCGTATGGGCTAGGTCTATACCTTCTGTGGCTAAGTAGTCTATTCGGGAATATCGTGATGGCCCCAGAGCAGAGCGTGTACTGTCGTCTGTGGGATTAAATGGTGCCATACATCTATGAGGCCTAGCTCCCTTAATTAAGCATCTCCTATGTTGCAGTCCAGTTGTTGCCCTTGTGGGGTGTGGATCTGAACTGTCCTTGCCTGCATCTAACAAGAGATTGAGGTTGTCTCCGATCAACAAAGTCCTCTGTCTGAACTCCATAATTTTATTGAACAGGAGTTGGTGTGTGGAAGCATCAGGCCCCAGGGGAATGTATAGGCTACCAAATGTTAATTGTTGCCCTACCCAAATACCCTGAATCAACACCAGACATCCCTCTCTATCATGATATGTGTCCTGCACTTCGAAGGGTGAATTCTTGGGGACCAATATTGCTACTCCTCTCCTTCTGCCAGAAGCATATGTACTGACTGTTACTGATGCCATCCTGAATTTGATGAGCTTCTGATGTTCTGCATGGGAAATGTGAGTTTCCTGAAGTAGAATAATGTGTGGGTGAAGTTTCTTAAGCTGAGATAAGATTTTAGCCCATTTAATTGGGCTGCTCAAACCATTTACATTCTGGGCCACCACCTTGATTGTCTGTGGATATGCCATTAGTAGGGTATATTTGGAGGGACAGCTTTCTGTCCTCTCCATATCCCTTGATTATATCTAAAGCCTGATCTGTCTCTAGAGTAGATCCCTATATTATAGCTCCCATTAGCTATAAACTTCTTATTGCTCTGAGTGCTGCCAACTGAAAAAGACTTCCTTTTATAACTACCTCTTCCTACTGTGATAATGTAGTATAACAGAACTATATACAAAGTAAAATAACATTTATAAAAGTAGATGCAGTGAACAACATTGTGTATTGATGTCCTTCATAGCAGACATCCTCCACTGAGAACTATGTACATGGCACAAGAAGTGTGCTGGACCTCCAACATCAGCGAGATTGGACCTTAAGCTGACGTGGGCAGGGTGATTTCTCGCAATGTGTGGGCATCCTCATCCCTCACAGGAATTGGCCCTAAGGGGTAGAAGTCCCCCTTAAAATTAGGGTGGGATAGGTAAAAGTAAGGACCAAAATAAAAGGATTTGAAATTAAGATATAGGTGTCAGTGAGGTGGAGTGAGGTGAGATGGGCAGTAAAGGTGCAATTGTTTCTGCCAGACATCATGGTACTCTGGTTCTCTCCTGCATCCCCTGTTACAAATTTTGTGTGGGGAGATGGCAATCACAGTAAAATCCTTGCAAGCAGTTATGTCCAACCCAGAGTTCCTCAGTCTGTTGATAGTCCATTTTAAACTGTAATAGTTCTATCAGATTAGCCCCTCAGTCAATATAAAATATCAATCAGATCCCTCAGCCCTCTACTGTGGATCAGTCCAAAGGGGTCTCATAACACCTCCAGTCTTTCTGGAATCATGTGGCCCAAAAAAGTAATGAGGCAGGCCCCCAACCCCTTACCTTCAGCAATTTTCACTGCCCGAGCCTGTGGAAGTCTTCCAGTCAGGCCGCCGAGACCTCCCCAGAAGCAAGAAGTGAAAAGGAAGTTCAGGAAGGGGAATAAAAAGGCCCCCCTCCACCAAAGGAGGCTACTCTCGACTCACCGCCCCCACTCCAGCCCCCCACCTGAGGACCTGGCGAGGCCCCCGTCGCTGGTCCGTCACAGCTGAAGGGAGGCGCCATCCTGATAGTAAGTCCATCAGTTAACTTCAGGCCATGTTTGTGGCAAGGGATCTGCACAGGTCCTGACAGAGCCAAGTGAAAATCTTCCCCTTTACTGATCTTCAGTGCCTCTATCTCCTATTTAATGAGGAGAGCACTGAAGCTCTTATTCCCTGGACTGGAACCACAGTAACCAGTCCTGATCAGAGTACATCTAGTTGGGGGAAGATCCATCGCCAAGCCTTGCCACATGCTGTTGTTGTTTAGGCCTGGGCATCCGGGGGGAGAGTGTGAAAATTGTTTATTTTTATGCCCTAGTTAATGGGGGACTGCAGCCTCTGAGCCATGTTTGGGAGCTCCGGCTACCCAGAGCCCCTCAACCTCTGGCAGATAGATTGTAAATCTCTGATGGTTGATCAGCCAGTTCAGTCAAGGAGGTTCTGAGGGCAGTAAATCATAGCTCCCTATTTAATGGAAGTAAAGGCCCAGACCACCCTCCCCCCTCCTCAACTCCAAAATTACAGACCCCCGGATGTCCAAATTAGCCCTGATAGAGCTGCTTGTTCCTGTATGAACTCTCTGTTGCAGTCCTGGGCAGTGTATAAGTTCATGTGCCTTTGGCCACTTTTCCCATCATAGCTGCCCTGCCCCCAGCGAGGACACTAGAACCAGTAGCAGAGCCCTCTCCTCCCGATGCGAGGCCAGAAATGGCAGAACCAGCACAGACAGCCCCTCGGTTGTCCACCCCTCCCTGGGCAATAGGGGGATGCCTGAACAGCCCGAGTCAGGATAAAGAACTCACCACCACCTCAGTATCTGAAGAGAAGTCAGGTATTTTCATGTGTCTTTTGCCGTGTACTGGGCCAAGAGTAGTTTAATATCAGCTAACATTTCCAACTTCGATTTAGGGTCTGGGACTTGTAAGGATCTTTTATGGAAGCATGCTGTCTGAGAAAGCTGAGGGAGAGATATCCGTGGTTGTAGTTCATAGCCCCTTTTCTGGAGGTCCTCTATCACCTCAGAAGCAGCGTCATAGGACTGCTGACCATTTGGGAATTGTACTGTCAATCTGGAAGGATAGGGGTACAAATTTTAAGTTTAAGCTGTCACAATAGGGGAACAGAGGAATGTGTGCTCGTCAGTGCTGTATAGTGGTTGGAGCAAAATCATTATCGAAATAAACCCTAGTCGATCCATAAAACGTTTTGCCCTGGTGCCAGGCCTTATGGAGGATCAGCTCTTTGGTGGAATATCTTAAGAATCTAATGATTATGGAATGTGGTGAGTATTGAGCTGTGTTGGCTAGGGCCCTAGGGCTCTGTTGGCCCATTCCATTTCTAGCTGAAAATCCAGGTCCAAGGACAGCATAGTTTGGTGAAGTATGTCTAAAAAGTCCATTATGTCCTTGCCCACATTGTCCTCCGGAATACTATATTTTCTCAAAATCCTGCGACAGTGGCGGTTTTCTGCATCTTCTTGCCATTTGCCCAGGGCATGGCATAGAATACCTTCACCAGCTGGGTTACAGTTGTCTTCATCTGGGTTGAGCTATCCGCCTGTGTCGCAGAGGTTTCCTTGAGCTGGGCCACTTTTGTTCGGAGGCTGGAGACATCCATATGAAGTGCTTCGTGTTCTGTTTGAAAGGATTGAAAATCTGATTTGATGTCTTATAATTCGGTCAGGATTCAGTCCAGTTTGTCATTCATGGATGTAAAGTTTTCCCTTTGATTTTGTGGCTTTAGCAGAGGATGAGTGAGATGCTTGCTGTGTGCTGGTGGAAGTACTGGAATTGGACAAGTCAGGGTCGGATCCATCATCACCACAGGTAATCCTTCAAAACTATTGGTGCCTTTTAGCCTTGGTGTTAGCCATTGTTGTTTGTTGTTTGTTCTGCAGTTTGACTGAAAACAGTGGCTATTTATCTGTTTCTTGGGTAGCAGTGGAACAGAGTGCTGAAATCAGGTGGCCATTAGTAGGAAGGTGACATCGGAAGTCCCTGTGAGGTCTATCATAACTACCTACACTCAGTACTTTACCCTGGGGCTATCAAAGTACTCAACAGCAGCTCAGTACTCACATACAATTTCCATACATTTTGTTTCCTTTTCAGGGTTTTTCTAAGCTGGACAAAAAACAGCTGGTACCTCTCTATGTCCTTTGGGTGTACACAGGTTAGCTGCATCTACCACCTAGAGCCTACTACCCCAAGCAGGAGTCTCCCATATTTCCACGGGTGCCACTTCTTATGGCCCTCCACCCTCTGGGACACACCTCTTACATGTCTTGTAAACTCAACTTGATGGCTCACAGCCCTGTCCTTCAAATAGGCCACTACCTGACGGTACATCCCTGGCCAATAATAAACAGGGGATAATTTGGCTCAACATTTCCCCATGACTTAATGTTCTAGAAATGGTGCAAACAGACTCCAGCACTTCCCTTCTATAGATATTGGGCACCACTATCCTGGCATCTACATGTATGGTACGAGGGTTGGATTTCATATGATGCAGTATGCCTCCCTTTAGTTTGTACCACCACGGTTTTATCCCTTTCCCTTCATTAGTCACTCTTCCATTCTTAACATATGCATTAAGCTGGGCTATCACAGGATCCCCTGCCTGTAATTCTCTCCAGTCAGTATACAGTATATTAGTAATAACTTTGATATTACTTTTTAGATCATAAGTCCCTTTAACCGCTGCTACCACCTCAGCCTCTTCTGCCTTGCTTGCAGTCTTCACCCCCAGGAGGTACAAGGTCTGCAGCAGTCTTACCTGGCAACTTATCTGATGCGGTCTCTTCTCCGACATCCTTGCTCCAATAACACCCTGGAAATACAGGTAGTATTGGAAACTCCATCTCCAGTGCTGGACATGAACACACCTTTAGGGGTTCTTCCTCCTCCAGAGCACATGGATCCCCTCTCTTGGATTCCTCCTTGGGATTTTCCATTTGGATCCTCTCTAGAAGCTCAGGCATCAGTGCTCCACCTCTATCCAGTGTCAATCAGCATCTAGCCAGCACCCACATAGACAATGTAGAAGCCTCATCAGGTCAGCCACTTGGTCCCCCTAGTCCTCTCGTGCTGCCTCGACCAGGTCACCATTTCCATACATCCTCAACATCTCTGGCACCATGCACTGCTACCTGTTATCCAGGGTACCAGGTCTGGTACCACTGACTGAGCTCTCTCAAGTATCCCTCAGACGTTCAGCCAGAATCCCACTCTGACACCATATGTTACGGGTGTGGGTATTTGGGATAACAAATACAAGGCAGACTCAGATCACAGTGCATACAAAATGCCCAGAGGCATTTGTCATTTATTTCAGTCATAAAATGAGAAAATATTTACAGAAACCAAAGAAAATATCAAAATAAATGTTAGTTTCATTCAAAAAGGCCACTGCTTTTGGTTTTAGCAGACTCTGAAGCACATCAGCCTGACCAGTAATTGACAGGTGTGAGCCCACACCACTAGCAAGTCTTTCTCCTACCGACTCCTTAACTCCTATCTGCATTAATGCCCAAGTGGCAGGCTTAAATACAAAAAAGTCTGGTTACCTGATCCGCCCTTTTCTAATACAAACATTATATCTATCCTATTACATACATTTTAGATCAGGTTGACCCAAATTCAGTTTAAGTCATATATCTGGAGGTAGTTATCTAAAACTTTAACTTATAACATTAGTAAAGGTAATTTAAATGCACTATGAATATGCAATTGGTGTATAATAAGCTGTAACTCCTCCCATCTGTCTTTGAGTGTCATTTTATTTTATTATAAAAGGAACCCCTAGAGGCCACTGGCATCCTAAAGGTCATCAGATTTACCAGAGACCTGCATGGCAACAGGTAAAGAGGGCTTTCCCCTCACATTTTATTAATTTCTAAATCCCCTCTACTTTTCTCAGTTTTTACGTTTGTTTTAATCATTCATATACCTCTGGCCCATTGTACCCAATTATTTGGCCAGTTATCAGTTGTTATATGAGCTTTTTATTTTCTCGTTGGCTAAAATTTACAGCCGATGGGTAACATTTCATTTGGGCCTTCTAAAGCTGAGGACTTATCTAGTACCCTCCTGTATACTTATTTTGTCCAATTTTCATATTTAAAAACCTCTATTTAGGGTTTTTACCCAAAAGTAAATTCTTTCTGGAACTTAATGACCCCACTGGCATCTTGGCTGTAATCACAAAACCCTCTGGGAGCCGTGCACCTCTTTGTGCATCTTTGTGCACATTTCTCTCACTTCTCGGAGCTCTTCCCAGCTCCACATTTACACAGACGGTTGCACTGTGTGTCTCAGTCAGAGCATGGCTTGCTCCGACCAATATTGGTGCAACATTTCTGCTCAAGCTCCGGCAAACCAAAGCGACAGCAGAATTTTTATTTTCATACCACAAGCAGTGGTTTACAAGAGGAGGTAATTTTTTATATTTTGGACAGAAAACAGACATGGCATGGAAGCAGCTACTGGTGTGTTTTTATTTAAAGTACAAACTTGCACACCTAGTAGCATTAAGTGGCTTCCTTAACTCTCTGGGGGAGTTTCACATGAATGGGGCACCAGGATCAATAAGTCGGTGCATATACCTAAGGAGCCTATGGGGCAATAAAACAGGTAGTGGCTCCATATTATACCCAAGATCTCTCTTACTTGTACAGTATGGGGCACATCATGAAATATATTAGACATTTGCCCCCCAACACTGTAGGGTTTCTTTATTCTATGGACCAGTGGTATAGAAAACACATTACAAATAACAGTTGCCAGCTCCATTCTATTTTGACTCTTTCTTCCATAAAACACTAGTATGTCCTAAAGCTTAAAACAGCTAGGCATGACGCTTGCATACTTTATGGCAATCATAAAACAAAACCAAACGTTTCCTAGAGCTGCTTATCAACATAAAAAATCTATTTCTCCTGAGCAGCTCCACTTCCTATTCCCTTGCTTGTCCACCTTTCTCTAAAGGTCATTAAAGGTCACCATATCAAGCCACCTTTTAACATATGGCGATTAATTCATACTCTGGGCACTTTGCACTTTATGTATTTCACTTTCCTTCATAAAACACACCTTTTGTATTTTCCAGCATCTTACATATCTTTATCTAGGGCACAAAGGCACTTTATTCTTACAGTATGTATTTTTAGTTTCTAAAGCACTAAATGGGGGGGCTAAGGGAAGACCTTTGTCTCATTACTGGGGCATACACCTATGACAGGCGTCACCCTGTCACATACCCCCTGGCGGCTCAGTACAGTGAAGGAAAATAGGGGGGCTCAACCACTTTCTTCAAAAAACTTAAAGGAGAACTAAAGGCTAGAACTAATAAAATTGAAGGTGGACAAAGCAATGGGACCTGATGGGATTCACCCAATAATTCTAAAAGAACTAAAGGTAGAACTAGTGACACCGCTGACTACTCTCTTTAACAAATCATGGGAGGATGGGGTGGTACCCGAGGACTGGAGAAGGGCAGATGTGATTCCTCTTCACAAAAGTGGGAGCAGGACAGAGGCAGGAAACTACAGACCAGTTAGTTTGACCTGAGTGGTAGGGAAAATGATGGAATCACTTCTGAAGGAAAGAATTGTTGAGTACCTAGAGGCCAATGGGGCACAGGACCCAAGGCAGCATGGATTCACGATGGGAAGGTCGTGTCAGATGAATCTAATAGATTTCTTTGACTGGGTGACTAAAGTAGTAGACCAGGAAGGGACTGTGGACATGGTCTACCTAGATTTTAGCAAGGCATTTGATACAGTCCCACACAAAAGATTAATACACAAGTTAGCCAGCCTTGGAGTGGGTCCCAAGGTGGTAGCCTGGATAAAAAATTGGCTAGACAACAGGACACAAAGGGTAGTAGTAAATGGAGTCCACAGTGAAGAAAGGAGGGTTACTAGTGGGGTACCGCAGGGTTCAGTACTGGGACCGGTCCTTTTTAATGTCTCTGTAAGTGACATTGCAGAGGAACTGGAAGGAAAAGTATGTCTCTTTGCAGATGACACAAAGATATGCAACAGGGTTGATACACAAGATGGAGTGGAACGGGTGAGAAGGGACTTGGCAAGGTTGGAGGAATGGTCAAATGTATGGCAGCTCAGATTCAATGCAAAGAAGTGCAAGGTAATGCACCTGGGAAACAAAAACCCAGGGGAAGAGTACACAATGGGGGGTGACATACTGACAACAGTAAAAATGGAAAGGGACCTGGGGGTAATTATATCAGATGACCTAAAGGTGGGCAAGCAATGTGAGAAGGCAGTAAGGAAGGCTGGGGGGATACTGGGATGCATAGGGAGAGGCATCAATAATGGAAAACAGGAAGTTGTTATCCCTCTCTACAGACAGTTGGTGAGACCCCACCTGGAGTACTGTGTGCAGTTCTGGAGACCCCATCTCCATAAAGACATAGACAGAGTGGAGGCTGTTCAGAGGAGGCCAACCAAAATGGTACAGGGTCTTCACCAGAAGACATACGAAGAAAGACTAAAGGAGATTAATATGTATACCCTTGAGGAAAGAAGGAAGAGAGGGGACATGATAGAAACTTTCAAGTACCTCAAGAGAATCAACAAAGTCCAAGAGGGTAGCATCTTTCAGAAAAATAGATGTGCAAGAACAAGGGGGCACAATTTGAAGATAGAGGGGGGACGGCTCAGAGGTAATGTGAGGAAGTATTTTTTCACTGAGAGGGTTGTAGATGCATGGAACAGCCTCCCTGAGGAGGTTGTGGAGTCAAGAACAGTGTGGGAATTCAAGAATGCATTGGACAGGGGGCATGGCTTGGACGCCGAGATAGATGGCCGCATAACTCGCTTGTTCAATTCCCAGCTAAGTCAATCCATCAGTAGTAGCCGCCATCCAGAGGCATATTAAACAAATCAGGCATGGAGGGACGTTAACAGGATGCAATCAACAGTTTTGAGGGGGCTTTATCAGACTCTGGACTTGGGGAAAACAGGCTTCTGAGTCGGTCCCACAGTCTTCAGAGCACTCTCGTGCATAGGCTGGGCAATTACCAACAGGCCTTACAGGACCCCCCCGCCACTGAACTGTTGTGGACAACATCAGGTCTTACGCATATCGCCCATGGCGAGTAGCAAACATGCATACAACCCAACTATTGACTCTCCCTATTGGCACCAACTGGATATATTGGCACTTCCCAAGATATGGCATCCGACAGACACCTTGCGACTAAGCCTGCGACTCTACCCCTGGAGCCCTCCTCCTCACAGGTGGATGTTGGCACCTCTCTACAGCATATCACCACTTTGTTAGAGACATTATTAGTAAGAGTCGACAACATCTCGAATACGTTGGCAAATACAGTAACTGAGGTGCACGTCCTGAATGATAAAGTGAAAGTTGTGGAGCTAAAAATGGAGGATCTCGAAGTAGGCCACACAGCCATCCTGTGGCGCCTACATGAACAGGACAATAAACTTGCAATGCTCTGGAGAAGAGCGGAGGATCAGGAAAATAGGGGGAGATAAAACAACATCAGGATTCTTGGCATACCGGAGGGATCTGAAGGCCAGACTACGGAACGTTTCCTCAACGAAGTAATTTCTGTAATGCTGGGGGACAGATGGCATGGCCCAGTGTGGAAGTAGAAAGGGCACATCGTATCCCGGGAGGTACTCGACCCACTAACTCTGCCCCACGCCCTGTGATAGTGTACCTCCTAAGATTTTCAACTAAAGAGAAATTGTGTGGCACGGAGCCAAAATAGCCTTCTATAGAGATTTTTCAGCAGATGTGGCAGCCCGCAGAAAATCCTTTATCCAGATCAAAAAATTCCTGGCTCAACACAGCTTCCAATACAGATTTCAGAATCTCACTCACCTGCACATCTCTCATGAAGGCAGGGACATCACTGCAGAGACACCCAGAGAAATCGAAGCATGTATCACTAAGTACTGGTTGAGAATGTCATTGAGAACGTCTCCCAGGCAGCTTTGGAATCCAGGGCAGGGAGAGTACAACAGGGGAAATAAAACTCCAGGGAGCAGAGATCCAGGGGACCATGATTGTGACCGGAATATGCCATGGCTAAATGCCTGCCCCAGGTCGCATCGGCTATCGGCATCTGCCGAAGGAGCAGCCAAGCACTCACCTGGTCAGTAAAGGCCAGGATGGCCAACATGACACCCAGACCACAGAAGGAGTCTGGCCAGATGGTCTGCACACACTCACGCTCCAGAAGCAACCCGGAGTCCATCTCTGAAGACCCCGATATGGCACCACCTGCTAAGTTGACTAAGGAAGAAGACATTCCATCCCCCAGTGAGGACATACCTGATGACCTCATCATGGAAGTCATAGACGGACAATCCTGGGCAGACATATCATCAGACACAGATGAGAATCACATTTCTGGAACACTGACAATCAAGTCAGGGCTTCAGTCGTATGCAGAGGCGGTTTCCGGAGATCCACAGTGCCTCAATGCCTCTACCTCCCATCTGAGAGAAAATGAACCACTGGACTGAATCCTCTTTTTATTTGTGGACACTCAGACTAGGACGTAACAGGTTTATTTTAAAGTGTTGAAAAAGAGGGGAGATATGGGTCTACCACCCTTAGACTGCATAGTGGGTTAACCTTAATATAGTCAATCGGGATGCCTCGGGTTGCCCGTGAACAATAGAACTAGATGTCCTGGGACAGGCTTATGCCGGGATTGTAAGTTGTATCCTGCTGACCCCTGTCTTATACACAGGAGGCTAACATAAGCCCTTGATCAATGGGGTTCCTGCCCCCCACTTGGTTTCTCCCCAACTACTAACCTCCTATATACTTAGTGTCCTTACCTTTCTCCATCCCATTCCTCCTGGGAATTTCTCTTTATGCCCACCCTATTCTAAGTGGTGGGAAGATAACTTATAAAGTATATGACAAGCTGGGGGCAGAGACCTGAAGCGTTTATCAGGCAGATTCCTCAGCTCCCCAGTATAGGTAATTGGTGTGCACGGCTGTGTGGATAGTGCCCTTGTGTATACACTACATTACCTTTAGCTAATTGCTGAAATAAATATTACTGCTTTCTCTTTGTACTTTATAAGTATTCATTGGTATACATTGTTGAGGTTCATTCATTTGAGAAAGAACCATTGGTTTAATAATAATTGTTATAGAATATACAGTTTGTGGGTTTATTGTTATAACTCTTCTGTTTAACTCATTCTATTGCCAGGATCTACTCATTATCTCTACTTTCCTGGCTGCTTCACCATATTTCTTCTCTTCCAATACATCTTCCATCTCTCTCTCTCTCAAATAGCTCAACTCCTAACTTCTGGAGTGTGAGGGTGAGTACCAGATTCTGTTTTGGTACAGAAAGTAAGATGCATGACATAACGGGGATCACGTTTATATTTTGGAATGTTAAGGGCCTTAATCACCCCACTAAGCACACAATGGTTCTTAAACACCTACACTCCTTGCAGGCAGATATTGCGCTCATTCAAGAGACGCACCTCACTGCAAGAACTGTAGGATGGCTTAAAAAATCATGGGTAGGGTCGGTATTGGCCAGTTCAGCAAAAAATAAATCTAAAAGGGTAGCGATACTGATTAGGAAATCGTGCCCTTGGACAGAAGACATGGTAATTTCTGACACTCAAGGCTGATGGCTAGTGGCCAGATTTTCCTACCCTGGGGGAAAGCAGTGCTGGCCAACGTTTATGGTCCCAACAATGACACCCCAGATTTCTTCCTAGACCTTAACCAAGCTATAGAAACACTCTTGGCAGATTACCCTGACGTGCCTATTATGATGGGGGAGATTTCAGTTTAGCCCTAGATATTTTTGTGGATAAATCCAAGCCTACCCCTAACTTGCATCCTAAAGCACTGCTGACTCTGCAGGACTTGATGAAAGAATGGGGCATGGTAGACATATAGAGGAGAGACCACCCATTTGGGAAGGGACTACTCCTTCTCTATAGTGCACTCAACCTATAGCAGAATAGACTTCTGGCTGGCTAATCCCTCTGCGGCTCACGATATTGTGACCTCACAAACAGACAATATTATTATCTCAGATCACGTCCCAGTATCCTGTACCCTTGTTCCAAAAGGACAAAGAGGCTCAGGTACCAGGTGGTGATGTAATCCATTGTTAATACATGATCCACTCTTCCAGGATAAGGTTAAAGAAGCAGCCCAGGAGTATTTTTCCAATAAGCAGGCTGCAGACACCTCTGCGGCAATGAGATGGGAAGCCTTCAAAGCAGTTATATGGGGCCATATAATGGCCTTCACAGCCCATAAAAATAAGACAAGGAAGGCTGAGCTCACCCGCCTTCAGACTGAACTGTCCACCCTAGAAACTAAATTTAAGATTTCCACTACATGGCGCCCAGATCAGGTGGCACTTTGGGAAATAGTAGGCCTAAAATATCTCATAAATTCAATGCTTCGGCAACAGGCAGAATGGCTGATGATGAGAACTAAACATTCACGCTGGGAAAAGGGGGATAAGGGAGGCAAACTGTTGGCCTTTCAGCTAAAGAAGCAGCAAGCTGCTTCACGTATCCACGCCCTTAAGAACCACATAGGGGACATAGTTACCAGTCCGGAAAAAATTAACGGGTGCATGAAGAGGTACTACCAGCAACTGTATCAGTTGCATTTGTCTTTAGAACAAACACGGCTACAGGGGCAGGTGGAGGACTTTGTGCCATAGCCAACACTCTTCAAGTGACAGAATCACGAAAGTTGCATTGGACAAACCCTTTACTGAGGTGGAACTGAAGTTAGCTTTGTCGCAGTTGGCTAAGAGCAAGTCCCCTGGCCAGACGGTATGACCACAGAGCTGTATCAGCTTGAGCATCAAATCAGTGCTCATTACTGTCAGTTCTCCAGCAAGCACATGAAACTGGTGTGTTACCGCCCACTCATGAGAGAGAAGCGCTGTTACCTTGCTTCCCAAAAATCTGATGATCCCCTAAACTGCGCTTATTTTTGCCCTATTTGCCTGATCTCTGTGGATAGTAAGATAGCCGCCAAGATGCTTGCCAACCGATTGATGGAGTGCAACCATCTATAGTACACCCATCCCAGGTCAGATTTGCGAGAAAGCTACAGCAGGTAACATCAGGCTGGTCCTTAATTTGAAATGGGTGGCCAGGCATTCACCCATTCCTATGGCAACCATGGCTGTAGACTTCTCAAAAGCTTTTGACTCAGTAGAATGGCCATACCTACATGCAGTCCTAACAAAGTATGGCTTTGGTCCATATTTCAGACAATGGATTAGAGTTCTTTACAACCAACCCCTAGCCAGAATCTTAATGAATAAAGGCATTTCTATGCTGTTTCCTTTACACCAGGGCACATGGCAAGGATGCCCGCTTTCCCCCTTATTTTTCCTTGTGGTGTTAGATCTCCTTATACGAAAGCTGCACCACACTAGAGAGGTTGAAGGTATACAGGTGGGGGAGTGCTCCTACCTTGCTGCAGCGTTTGCAGATGACCTATGTCTCACACTTACATGCCCTCGGGAAACCCTCCCTCAGTCTTAAAGATTTTAGAAACCTATGCAGTTATCGGGATTGTGTATCAACACCAGGAAAACCCAAGTTACACCTTAAATGTGGCCTGTTCTGAGGACTGTATACAGGGCCTCGGACTGGCTTGGGCTCCCAATAACTCTACTTGGGGATACATATACCATTTGATTGAAAGCAGATCGAATTTAGGAACTTCCCCCCTTATAGCTCAACTATCGACTGAAATATCTCAATGGCGTCGACTAAACCTATCACTCCTAGGCAAAGTGGAAGCAATTTGCATGCTTTTCATCCCCAGAGTCATGTACCTTTTCAATAATTTGCCCATTCCTTTATCAGATAAGGTTTTTCACACCCTAGAACAACTAATCACATGATATCTCTGGGACGGTAAAAAGCCGTGTTGGAGTGCCAGCAAACTGAGAGTGCATTGGTCTAGAGGTGGCCTTGGACTTCCATGGTTACAGGGCTACCAATGGTCCTTTCTCTCAACTCAAGCCACCAGATGGTTTGTTCCCACCTCTTCCCCGTCAGCTCTACGGGTACAACTGGAAACTCAGCTGGCACAAGGGATCCCCTAGCTCATTTCTGACAAATGTAACCTTACCCCTAATAGGCTCACGTCAGTAATGGCAGAAACTAGGAAAGTGTGGTTTCAGCTGATGGTAGCTGTCAAGACCAAGAAGCAAGCATGCTCTATGCCTCTTAGATATCTGGCTTTGTGGCATAACAGACTCCTGCAAGTGGACCACAAACCTATTTATTGGTCTACTTGGGATAAAAACGGGATACACATAATCCAACATGTGTATCTACCTGGTTCTAACACACTTATGTCATTTGAGCAGCTCAGGAGTCGCTATTCGCTCCCAACCCAAGACTTTTGGAAATACCTACAGTTATGTAAGGTGATACAATCCCTTCAAGGAACATACACTGTAGACCAGCAATGGCTTTGGTTATCCACACTGTATTGGAAGACTTCCTCCCGGGGTTTAGTCAGTAAATTTTATAGCACATGGCAAGAAGCACAAACAGACTACACAGCACCCTGTAGGATGCCATGGAGCCAGGACTTGCAAGGTTCCATTACACCTCAGACCTGGTCTTGGTGTCTCCGCCTGCACACACATGACATATAAAGATACTAAGAGTCAACTAATTCAACTCAAAATTCTCCTGTGGTGGTATCGCACTCTGGCCATCCTACATAAATGGGGTATTCTTTCAAATGCGGCCTGCTGGAGATGCTCAGGGCTGTCCAGCAACTATACTACACATCTTTTGGGAATGTCCGATGTTGGCCCCTTTTTGGTCTGCAGCGGCGATGGACTGTTCCGGGATATTAGGGCAACTGGTGGATCTTAGCGACCCCATGCTGCTCTTAGGGGATACTAAACCCCTGCAGCAGCTTGAGCTGCAACACAGGCATTGGACCCTGTTAGCATTATTGGAGGCTAAGAGACTCCTCTTGATGCATTGGAAGCAAACCTTCCCCCCAACCACTGCGCTCTGGCAGTCTGCCTTGGTGTGTCTCGCTACCTTTGAAAGGCTCACTTATGCCAGTAAGGGACAGCTGACATTATATTATAAACAATGGGGAGCATATCTAAACTCATCACTCTGTAAAGCACCACTACCCCAGCCGGGTAATCCCCCTCTTCCTCTTTAAAACTAAACGACTCAGGAGTGAATAACTCAAGGTGTGGGCTAGCAGAGCTATGACATCTAGGACCTGCATTGCTTGTGATGTCTATAACAGAATAGGATCCTCACCCTGGTATCTATTGAATATAATCTCTTCTTTAATAACCGGCCTTTTCTATGCTCCTAAGATATATGGAATTCTAATTTGGTATGTATTGGTGTTGGGGTCAGATATGGTGAATGTTTGTTTCTTATTAATATCTACCATTTGATGGAGCCTATTTCCGTGCACATTCTGTGTGTAAATGGTTCTGTCATGGTATAGCAATATTATTATATACACGTATTCTGTACTGTGTGCATGTAAGTGGAACAGATTATTTACAATAATAAAAACTATTCTACGTTTAAAAAAAAAAAAGAATGCATGGGACAGATATAAGGCAGTCCTAGTGGGGGGTAGGAGGAAGTAAGCTGTTGGTTAACTAGGATCTGCAGCTTATCTGTTAGGTAGGAAAATGGGCAGACTAGGTGGGCCAAGCGGTCCTTATCTGCCATCAAATTCTATGTTTCTATGTAAAGGCAAAAACTGAAAAAAACATATGTTTTAAGTCACGTTCTGAGCTTCTGAACAGTACTTATGTGCTTGTAGTGGTATAAATGGTTTAAATTAATTTTTAATCGATTCTACCCCTGATTGTGGGGTTGGGGGCAGCCATGCTCACATGGTTTTGTTTTTCAGTCCAGCCCTACCTATCCCACAATGCACCTTGAGTCCCCATAAGATGAGGTCAGCTCGCCCTGTCTTTTCATTCAGTCCATTTTCGTTATTGAGAGAGAGAACTGTTTTGCTTTGTGTTCAGTCTTTCACTAGCCCTTGAGGTTAGTGTTCTTTCCTTTTTTTCAGTACTGCCTTTGATTTTCTTGCAAGTTGAAACCTCCTGCTTAATGTTTTATAGGACTTGTGTTTGTGTAGTCTCAGTACTTAATTTACTACCGTTTGCAAACTGAGAAACTACTGTTTTATTAGTATCGCCTCCTCCCACTCAACCAGAGGTGTAAATTCCTTTTGTTTCATTACCATCCTGGTTGACGTCTGCAGTAGCTGAACTGACAGTTACTGATTTTACTTGCTTGCTCCTCTCACATATGACAACTTTTACGGGCACTAGCTCATCTATACTTCAGTAGTTTTGACTGAAAGAAATTGGGAACCTCTTGTAAAAAGTATGTACTGTAAAATTGCCCATAGCATTCGCAAAATATTACTCCAAACTGATTGCCTTCAAGAAATACATTTAGGGTGGTAAACCTCCGTTTAGCCTCCTAGCTGTTAAACGGGCAAGCAAATGTTTACGCTGTACACCCTGGATCAGTATCGGCCTCCACAGCCATTAGTGCATTACTCTAGTTTCAAATGATAGTATTCCTTTGGGGGGTGGCACCTATGCAGATTCAAAGGTGCATCATAAGGCACACTACTGCATCTTAAGTGGTAAGTTTTGTTTTTGTCTCCCCACTCCCCCGCCACGAGTCTACAGCACAGTCAAAATGTTTCTCTACCTGTGTAGAAACTGTCCTGTTTGGTTTTAATTTTATAAAACAAAAAACACATGTGTCGTGGGCTGCATGAGTGTAGTGTTCAGGAATGTTTCTATCCAATTATGTCATGACAGTGTGAAGCTTTGAAGAGAAAGTGTGCATTGTAGTATAGAATCTTAGTGCATTCTGAATTTTATACATAAAAGATTCACCTACTTAAAGTAAATTAGAGGACTGCACATTAGTGCTGGGACCCTTCAGCTTCACAGGTTCAGAGCCTTTGAAAGGGACAAGGCTTTTTTATTCCCACATACTTAATTGGGTGTTGCTAATTTATTGGACTGACAGCCACCCAGCCATCCCCTTGCAGTTGGCTCCTACACCAAACTATACCCTATCTGGATAATGCCCGCATCCCTGAATTATCTTGGTCACCCTTCTTCTCTCCTCTCCAGCCTATCCTGTCCCTTGCAGGTGGGGCCTCCAGAACTGAACTCCATTGCTTTGAACTCCCTCCTGCACATACAGGACTATGCCCCCTTTTTCACCCTAGTTCTTCTAAATAGGTTGTACCCTTGAAGTTTTACCTCTCAGCTATGTTCCTCCATCTACCATGTTTCTGTTACTAGGTCCAGGTTGTCCAGCCCCACCATCACCTCCAGGTCTGCCATTTTGTTCTCTAGGCTCCTCGCATTGGCTAGAATTTCCATCCACCCCTCCCCCACCCTTATAGTATCCCATCCTTAATCTGTCCCTTACCTCATGAGCTGGTAGAGTGCAGGCTGGGTTGTCCCAGTTAGGCAGAGGATCCCCTTTCGGCCAGGTGCTGCACCCCCCCTTCTAGTTTAAATATATGCAACTATATGCTGTGCATATGGCATGCAGCTCACTAATCGGCAACATTAATAGCCAGTCTGGAATAAACATGTGACCCCAAGACTACAGCAGTCTTTAATTTGGTACCCTGGAAAGCTGTCTTGGTGACTATGATATCAGCAGTTAGTGAGCTCGTATGCCATCTGCACAGCATATAGTTGCCTTAGGTGGCTGCCTTAGCTCGCGCCTCCCAAAGCCATCACAGCACCTGGAAGCAGCGCCTCCTCCCGCCAGAGCTCCTCTGAACTAGCACCTGAAGAAGCAGTGCTCAAGGTTATATATAAAATTTAGAGTGCCAGGATTCTACACTGCAATGCATACTTTCTCTTCAAAGCTTCACACATTTTTGTCAAACATTTTGAAGCATGTCATGACACAACTGCATAGAAACATTGCTGCACACTATATTTATGCAGCCCACAATGTGTGTGTGTAACCCTTGGTGGCGCTATCCCGGGCGGGCACTACCCCCTGCCTGTTTGACTACGGACGGGTTGAGGGGCCTAGGTCCTAGGTCCCATGAGGGTGCCTCCACCCAGAGGTCAGGGTTTGTAGTGGTTACACTAGCTTGGTCACAGCCCTCTGGGACACTGAGACCCCCTTTTATTCCCTCTAGTGGCTCACACAGCACACCGGAGTTACAGCCCCAATACCCCACATATACACAATGTTCACTCATATAGATACCATTTACCCTCGAGACTGATTCTGCAGCACGTCTCTGAGGACCCCCTGTAAAGTAAGGTTAAACCACATACACAGCAAAACACAATACTGTTTCCATAAGTACCAACACCACAAACAGTATATAGTATAACAACAACACATTTGATTTATTTAGGGGACAGTAACAAGGAGAGGGGGCAAGCAGGTTGATTTGGTTTGGAAATATTCAAATCACAGTACTATGCACACATACAGGGTCTGAAAAGTCACACTCTGGGTACCCAGGTTGGGGGGAACTAGCCAGGTCCGTTGCCCGGGGTTGGCCGGCAGGTGCAGATGGATAGGGCCCTGTAGAAGAAAATATATGCACAACACTCAACTGTAATCCAGAGCCGGAGGGCTCAGTCCATGAAACAGTGAAACAACAAGAATTAGGTGACACACTTGTGATTGAAAACAAGCTGCAGGGGAATACCCTGATTTGTACTCACAACACCCAAGCTGAGGATTGGATGGAGAATGTCCCTCTGGATTGCCAGAATAGCAGGGCATGAAGACAAGGTCCTTGTGACTGGACCCCACTGCAGTTGATAGCAAGCGGATGTAGTCCGAATTAAGCTGGGGATTTACTTCCAGCTTCAGCACACAATTCACTGTACAGGGGATTTGAAATAGCGATTCTCCACAAGCACTTTGATATTTATATGTAAAGGAAAGTACTATACCAGGCAGGTCTGCTTCTCGATCCCCATCGCAATTACTGCAAAATACCCAGGAGCACACACAGCAGCTTCAGTTCCTGACAGACCGAGCGCGATTCAGCAATTTCAGCAATTTCTCCAGTCTTCTACAGGGTGAGCCTGGTTTCCACACTTCTAGTGCTTCTTTCTCCTCACAACTCAGATTCAGTCCAAACTGGCACTCACAAAGGCTGCAGACTGAAACTCAGGGCCTCACACGAGCTTCCCGCGTGAAACTATACACAGCAGAAGCACACAGCTCCTTCTCTCTTTACTGCCACAACTAATCTGATCTTTCCAGGCACAGAGCAGGGCATTTCCTTTAGCTCCATACTATTCTGTTGGCTGATTCAGCTGTCACTCACAATAAGACTCCCTCTGTTGGTAGAAAAAGGCGCCAAGGTCAAAACTACATTTCCCAGAGTCACTGTCCATACAATCCCCTTGTGGCCAGTTCAAAATTAAGAGTCCAAGTTCTGATTCATCCACAGGCTCCATTTTAGGGAACTCTTAACCCAATTGGCCCAGCACAGCAGTTTAGGTTCAAAATGGAGGGGTAACACACACAGAGTCCCAGCTGCAAGAAAGGCAGGTTAGACAAACTACATTTTACTTAACACTCTAACTGGTTCAGGCAAACAGTTACATCATTCATTTAGGCTCCCTCTGCACTCTTAGCGACTGCAGAAATGGAGCGATTTCTCTGCAGCTTGGGCGGGATTCTAGCGTTAAATACACAGTCCCCCCATACAAACTAATTAAGTCTGCAAACAGACAGCTCTTAAAGAGACAGTGCGGAGGCTCAAATAGCACTCACTTGGAACCACATTTAAACAACTCAGACGCAGAACACCGTCCAGACTTGGAGCGTTCAGACAAGCTCCTGGAAGACTTTTAGGAACCCCCATTTGCAGGGGGGTTACATGTGTTTTTGTGTTTTATAAAATTAAAACCATACAGGACAGTTTCTACACAGGTAGAGAAACATTTTGACTGTGCTGTAGACTTGGGGAGGAGAGGGAGTGACTAAAAACAAAACCTACTGTCACAACCCCACTCAGCAGGTCAGGCCCTCTGCTCCCACAGTGCCAACCTCCAATCGCAGTATTGTGAACAGGAACAGAAACAGGGTAACCCTCCTGTCATTTTTGTGGGTTCGAATCAACCTTTTGTCTCAAGTTCTGGAGGGATTCAAACTGCAAACTTCTTGCTAGTGTAGCCAATGTACAGGCTCAGATAATTCTGCTCTTCGGGGAAATGCCAGATATCTTTTGCCTACGGGCACCTAACCAGGTGTACAAAATGAACCCTTAAAAACTCTATTAAAGACCTCAGATAAATGCTTACATTTTCTCAGTTTGGTAAACCAGTAAGCTTTTGAACAGTGTCAGCTTTAACCATATATGCTTCACTTGTCAAATAAAGAATTTTGAAGGCACACCAAGTAATCTCTAAAATAGAGGTTTACTTTAAAATAGAAAAAATATGTAAACTGTAAATACAGAACAATATATCACAAAACCATACAATCACTTAAAAGAACAAGATTTAAAAGTGCAAATTCCTACCAACCATACACTTAGACTGGTCTATCTAATGTATATCTTCTAATAGTGCTGAAAGATGTTTCTTCTTCAGAGTCCAAACATGTATAGATCTAAAGGTCAGTCACAGCTTAATTAAAACACTGTCTTGAACCTGCCTTCCCATGATGTCACCCAGCTCCTCCTCTGTTTATTAAAATCATACAACCAGGATGTCTTCACTCCAGAAGGTCTTTTAATAGGTGACCTCAGCAAAACTCATTTCCCATATGACTTCCCAATCAAGTCTGTGATTTGCCAGTATCTTCTTTCATCCATGAGCAGTTTCCTGCTTCACAGACATCAAAGGAACATTTATGACTCAGCACCTAAATGACATAGCCTGTATTCTTCCTCTAAACGTCATAAAAGTTTATGATTTCCATCCTAGCAGCTGGCAGCTACAATTAAGCCAGATAAACAGGAGATCCTTAACTTGTGTCTCTCCTAGCCTGTAATTATCTCCTGGCTTTTAGGTTAACAGCTTGTAGTTGAAACCTGGGGGGGGGGTCATCCCAGGAACACAGCATGTCTCAAGAGAGACATTCAATAACACATTTTTATATTACAAAAGCATAGATTAATCAGAACCAGCTGTCCAAGTGTCACAATCCTCCCGCCTAGACTGAATTTGGGGCTCTATCCCTCATGGGATGAGCTTCCCAAATCAGTTCACTCCTCATAGACGTGAGACAAACCATCTGAGTTCTGATTTTCCTCAAGTCCCATGTAGGATTGTCATGTCATACCCTTGAAAAGCAAGACTCCATTTTAGCAATCCACCATTGTTTTTTTCATCTGTATCAGCCAAACCAGGAGGTTGTGGTCAGTCTGTACCACAAAATGCTGCCCATATAAGTATATCTCTAACTTCTTTAGGGCCCACACTATGGCAAGACACTACTTTTCCACAGTGGAGTATGCCTGCTCCCTGGGAAGTAACTTTTTACTCAGATACACTACCAGGTGATCTTTCCCTTGGCTGGATGTCTGACTCAGCAATGCCCCAATACCCATGTCTGCATCAGTCTGAACTATAAAGGGTTTGCTACAATCAGGACTTGTCAATACAGGAGCACTGCACAGTGCCTCCTTCAGTCTGGTAAAGGATTTCTCACAGGCTGGGTCCCAGGTAATTTTCTTTGGCATCCTTTTTTTTGTCAGGTCAGATAGGGGAGCAGCCAGGGCACTGTAATCGGGTACAAATTTCATATAGTACCCTGCTGTCCCCAGAAAACTCATGACCTGCTTCTGGTTTTCTGGTCTGGACCACGACTGGATTACCTCTATTTTTATTTGGTTAGGATGGAGCTGTCCCTGGCCTACCACATGCCCAAGGTATGCAACTTCTCCCATGGCCACCTAGCACTTCTCAGCTTTGACAGTGAGCCCAGCCCTCTGTATCCTGCCCAGCACTTCCCTAAGGTGGGACAGGTGTTCCTCCCAGCTGGCACTAAAGATGGCAATGTCATCCAGGTATGCCATGGCATACTCCTTAGCACCATTTAACACCTGGTTCACCAAGCTTTGGAAAGTGGCCGGGGCATTCTTCATTCCGAAAGGCATTACTTTGAATTCAAATAAGCCTATCGGAGTGATGAAGGCCGACCTCTCCCTAGCTCTGTCCGTCAACTCTACCTGCCAATACCCCTTGGTCAGATCAGTAGTCATAAGGTAGGTTGCCCCTCCCAACTTGTCCAGGAGTCCATCCGTCCAGGGCATCGGGTGGGCGTCTGACTTTGTGAATATATTCAGTCCATGATAGTCCACACAGAAATGAGTAGATCCATCTGGCTTGGGCACAAGGACTACAGGTGAGGCCCAGGGACTGTTGGATCTCTGTATTACCCCTAAATCCAGTATCTCCTCCACTTCCCTCCTAATGTCCTTTTGCACAGCCTCTGACACCCGATATGCAGGCCGAGATTAATGGTTGGGGCCCTACTCAAGTCATATTTTATGGCTCCGGGGCCCCATATGCCAACATTCCACTGTTCCACGCTCCAGAATTGCACACAGTACTTTAGATGAGGCCTTACAAGCATTTTATACAATGGCATCACCACCTCCCACCTTCTGCTACTGATACCCCTGCCTATGCACCCCAGCATGCCACTGGCACTCCCTGCGGCCTTTGTACTCTGCTTAGACACCTTTAGGTCATCCAAAATGATAACCCCCAGCCAGGTCCCTTTCTTTCTTGGTGATCATCAGCACTCCCCTCTCCCCCATCCTGTAGCTCTCCCCAGGGTTCCCTCATCCCAGGTGCATTATTTTACTTTTTTTTTATTGAACCTCTACATCTCAGACCATTTTTCTAGCTTCCCCAGGTCCCTCCTCATTCTCTCCATCCTGTCTGGAGTATCCACCCTGTTACAGATGTTGGTGTCATCTGTAAACAGGCAGACCTTTCCTTCAGCCCTGCAAAAATGTCACTAATGAACAGGACAGGCCCAAGGACAAATCCCTGAGGTGCCCAGCTGGTCATCACTCCCTCCATCTCCTTGGATTGGATCCCATTTACCACCACCCTCTGCTTCCTGTCCATCATTAGCCAGTTCCTAACCCAGTTTACTACCTTGTGCCCCATGCCTAGATTACCCATTTTGTTAACCAGCCTTTTATGTGGAATAGTGTTGAAGGCCTTGCTAAAATTGAGGCAGGCAATGCCCCACCCTCCCTCCTCAGTTTATTTCTGTCATCACCCAGTCAAAACAATCCTTCAGATTCATGTAGCACTTATAAGCTTATTGAGATCCCTCTTTTTCAAACATGGCAGGGGTTTATTTAACTCTAAGAACTGATTGAGTTTTGCTCATTAAAGTTCTAAAACATTGTGAAAATGCATAACACTTGCGTCACTGTGTTTAACAAACATAACACTTCTAGAAAACCTATATAAATGCTTTCTGTATAGTTAGTATTGTCCCAAGAAAAAAACTGCTAATCAATTATTTAAAACCCTACATGGTTATAATTATACTAGATTAGCAGGCATCTTTTCATGACTTTGAAATGATCATGAACATTATAAACGGTATGGTGAAGTGATACCTGTGACACACCTTCAAAATAAATGTTCTCAAACTGTATTTTGTTACCATTTAGTAAGCAGACATATTCATACATGCTACAGGACATCAAGCAAGAAGAACTAAAACATGACCAAACAAAATGACAAGCAAAAAAGCCCTCTAAACAAGAAACAGCTGAACCTTTGAAAATCAATGTTTGGAAGCCAATTGCAATATAATAATCACCCTTGTGTGTTTCTTTAGCAGCCTGAATTTACCTTTCTTTACTGCCATAATCCCATTTAATTTTCTTTCATTTCTGATGCAATTAAACACACTGGCCCAGATATTCAAAAGGGTTGCGCATGGTGCAACAGTGTTGCACCATGCACAACCCACTGATGCACTCCGGCATGATATTCAAAAGGGAAAAGTGCACCGCACAAATCCCGATGCACCGAAGCACATCAGTAATGTATGCAGGCACAGGTAGGGGGGGGGGGGCGTGCCCATGCATAACCTGCACAGCCTGATATTCAGCCCAGGATGTGCAGAGTCATGCATCATGCACCCCTACCTGCGCCTGCACAAGAGTTAAGCCAAAAATAAAGGAACAAGTGATGGCCACCCACAGGTGAGCTGCGCGTTGCCAGGGCACAACACGGCAGCTGCCACCTTGTGGTGGCCTGAAATTCCTGCCGCACCTGTTGGCGCTTTACATGCCCATCATGCGGGCATTTGTGTATAAAATAACCCCCCTCCAACATCCCTGGTGGTCAGTGGACCGCTATGTGCCGTTCGTGGGCATTTGTGTATAACAATAATCCCCCATGTCCAATATCCTGGTGGTCCAGTGGACCGATCGCTGCCGATTGTGGGCATCTGTACAGCATAAAATATTCCTATTACCCTGGTGGTCTAGTGTACCCCCTCCCCACCTGCCACTGAGCCCCTGCCCCGCTCCCGGTCAGCCAGTGGGCGGCAGCACCCGCCTGCCTGCCGCGCCCGCTGACTGACAGCTCAGTGGGCTGCACACCGATGGATCACAGCATGGGCCAATGGGCATGCAACCATACCGTGCTACTCAGTCCAGGTATGTGAATGAGTTGTTCACATATCTGGACTGAAAATCTGATCTATACTGCGCCCGTGGCTCACACTGTGAACAATGGGTGTGCACCTACTGAGCTGTCAGTCGGTGGGCAGTGGACAGGCAGGTGGGTGCTGCCACCCGCCAGCTGACCGCGAGAGGGTGGCCCAGTGGGCGGGTGGGGAGGGGTACACTAGACCACCAGAGTAATAGGAATATTTATGCTGTACAGATGCCTGTGATTGTGCAGCAACCGTCCACTGGACCACCAGGGATATTGGACGTGGGGGTTGTTATGCACAAATGCCCGCGATCAGGCACATAGCGGTCCACTGGACCACCATTGATATTGGGATGTTGGAGGGGTTATTGTTATACACAAATGCCCGTGATCAGGCACACAGTGGTCCACTGACCACCAGGGATGTTGGAGGGGGTTATTATTATACACAAATGCCCACGATTGGCCATAGCGGTCCACTGGACCACCAGGGATGTTGGAGGGGGGTTATTGTTATACACAAATGCCCACGATTGGGCACATAGCAGTCCACTGGACCACTAGGAATATTGGACGGGGGGGTTTCTTTTAGACGAATGCCCGCGATCGGGCTGCAGGGGGCGTCGGTCCCCGATGGCTGCTGCCTGATAGGGCACCAGGTGCAAGTCATCGGGGATCGGCGCACCTGCATGCTAATGGCATGCAAATGGGGCCATAATGAGATGTAAATGGCCCCATGTGCACCTTGCATAAATTATGGCCCCATTTGCATGTCCCCTTTTGAATATCGCAGGTGCTGTGCATGGCACAATGGCACTTGCGCTAGCGCATCTCCATGCTCCACTCTGGCCACTTGCGCTGGTGCACTGCCACTGCGCTACATGTACAGTGGGGATGGTTAGGTAATGATTCAAAGCTTCTGCGCCATAGCAGCCCGCTGAATATCACCAAGGCCACACCTCACGCTAACAAAGTTTAGCTGCGCCCAGGCTTGCGCCACAGCCTGGCGCAGTTTGAATATTCGGGCCACTGTCTTTTTTCTTTTCAGTGCAATACAGTAACTACTAATATAATTAACATAGCACAGGGTAGGGCACAGTCAGGGCAAAAAAAGAGATTGGAGCAGGCCAGGTGTAAAAACTGGGAGGTGGAGTGGGAGCTCATACCTTTTAGTGAAAAACAACACATACCTCCTCTGCTCCCTAGGTCAGTTGGCCTGAGATGTTGTGACTCTGTCCTGTAGTCCTCCTGATGACTGGACTGTCTGTGAAACTGTGACCCTCACCCTCAAGAAGATCACATTGCAGGCGGTGACAAGCGGTCATGACGACTCGGCCCGCTGGGTGCAGCAGCACCATAGGACTCCTCCTTGGCTCATCCCCTCACAATACTGCACAACAGTCAGCACTGAGCACGCTAAAACACCGCAGCAGCACACAACGCTGAATACTGAATCCGACTCAGTGGCTCACTCTCTCTGTGCCGTGGCCTGCATGTTTAGTCTCTCTCTCTACTCTCTCCCAAAGTTTGGCTTTCTGCTTGCCTTGAGAGTTGAGACTTCACTTGGGTGACTGTCTGTGTCTTCTCGAGAGATGGACCCGGTCCGCGATAATGATGTCCATGCTCCTCCAGCTCCTGGCACTGGCACTCAAGACTCCATACAGAACACAGCTCTAGGCTAGCTCACCTCCCTCTCTAGTCTTGTCTCGGCCTCCTCCTTGTTGAGTTTGTTGACTCTACAGCAGTTTCAGCACAGTCACTCCACATGACTGACCCTGACGCAATGCATGCACGAACACTGGCACTGATTCCCACTCCCCAGTAGCCATAACTCCAGAGGACCTCATGGACAGTGATTGGTTGTGCAGTAGTGGGGTCAGAGTTGATCAGAGGAGGAGCCGGAGCCAAGAGGCTTGCTTGAAGTGGCTGCGTGGAGCGAGGGGGGCATCGGGTTGGGAACCACTAGCACTGGGCTGGCTGACACGCTGACTCACTGACAGGATGGGAGGGACCAGGGGCAATGCAGTGCTGGGGGGAATTCAGATGGTCAGCAGCCACAGTTCAGCGGTCCTGTTGCACAGTAGGGAAAGAATAAGAAGAATGAGAGTGGGTGGCAGGGGCCCTTCTGAACCACAGGGCCCTACATCATGGCATAATTTGTGTACATGTTAATCCGGCCATGGTGATATGCATCTGCCGTATGGGCATCTGTGTCCCTGTCTCCACATCATGTGTCGCTAAGGGGGTTAGTCCAGACTTGGTGCTAAGCAATAGGGCAAAGTCTGCTAAAACCAAGGAACACCTGACCAGGCTGGGTGACAAACTATCATCCATTTCATCTGGCATCTCCTTCTCTGAGATTCTTCCAGTCTGGGAGAGAAGGAAAGATGGACAGAAAGTCAGAGAAGGGGAGATAGGAGAGCTAAACATGTGGCTCAAGGGCTGGTGTCAGGAAAAAGGACACAAATCTGTAGGGAATTGGCAACAGTTTGGGGAGCGAAAGTTCTTTAAATTTGATGGACTGCATCTGACTAAGGAGGGAGTCAGTGCATTGGGGCAGAAGTTTGATGTCTTTGCAGAATATTTAAACTAGCAAATGGGGAGAGGGGTGCAGCACCGAAACATCGAATGGGAGAACACCCTTCCCCCCTCAGCTAGTGGTCAAACAGGAGTTCAGCATGTTTGTAGTTCATTTGCATCACCAGATAAACAAAAAGGTCCGGCTCCCCATACGATGCACAGGGAAAATGCCGGACCTCGCCCAACAACTAACACACTGACATCTGACCAATGGAAAATCATGTACACAAATGCTCGCAGTCTGGGAAACAAGATCACAGACCTGCAGGCAATAATGACAGAGAGCTAAACTGAACACTGTAGCCATTAGTGAGATGTGGTTTACCAGTAACCACACTTGGGAGGCTTCAGTACCTGGCTATGTACTGGTCAGAAGAGACTGAGGTGCAAAAGAGGGTGGAGTGGCCCTTTATGTCAATGAAAATATCAAAGCTACAGAAATTTAGAATACACATAAGGAGCCAGAAGAACTGTGGGTCACCCTGGAAACAGGAAATGGGCAGCCATATGAACTGGGGTTGTGTACAGGCCTCCAGACCAGAGGAGGACATAGACACATTACTGTTAGAAGATATACAAAACATGACAGCTAAAGGGGAGGTTCTGATAATGGGAGACTTCAACATGCCAGATACAGATTGGTCAATACCAGCAGGGACATCTGCTAGAACTAGACACATGGTAGATTCCCTGCAGGTGGAGGTCCTCAAACAACTGGTACAACAACCCACTAAAGACAGGGCTATCCTAGATCTAGTACTGACTAACAGGGAAAGGATCACATATCTCCAGGTAGAAGGTCACCTGGGAGCCAGTGACCATCACGTGGTATGGTTCAATTTGACCACTAGAACAAAATCATCCCATTCCAAGGCAAAAATATGGGACTTCAGAGGAACTGACTTTGATAAGATGGCCAACAGAGTTAAGCTAGCTCTGGCTGAAAGAAATACAGGTGAGGGGGTACAGGCAATGTGGGCAAGCATTAAAGATGCAATACTTGAAGCAACATCCCATTGTGTTAGTGAGAAAAGGAAGTGCAAAAGAAGAAGGAAACCACTTTGGGTCTCAAACACAGTAGCAGAAAAGGTCAGAGCCAAAAGGCTGGCCTTCAGGAAATATAAGGGAATACAGCAGGATGAAGATAGGGAGGCATACCAAACTTCCCTAAGGGAAGCATGCCCACCCCATTCGCTCTCAGAGCAGGTCTGCTCTTGGCATAGCAGTCTGAGAGTTCAGTAGCCTCTTGCACCATTTTGGGATCTTGGACCTCCAGCCAGGTTTTCAGCTCTGCTGGGCATGCCCAGAAAAACTGTTCTAACAGAATCACATTTTCAATTTCTTCTACAGAGTTTGCTTCAATTCCTTCCCACCAACGTTTTAAAAACTGACATTGCTTTGTGGCTAGCTCCTCATAGCTCATGTCAGGGCTTCTCCTGAGCTTACGGAATTTAGCTCTATATGATTCAGCAGTTAATTTAAATTTTTTTAACAGTGCAGCTTCAAGTTTGCTGTAATCATTACTGTTCTCATTGTCCATTTGACCCAATGCATCCTGAGCTTTCCCGGTAAGTAGCGGGGATAGCTGGAAGCTCCAGGATTCCCTAGGAATTTTAGCCTGAATACAAACTTTTTCAAAAGAATTTAAAAAGGCATCCATATCCTCCCCTTCTTTACATTTGGCTTTCAATTTGGAATTCAGTTTGTAACCCAGTCCTGTAGTCCCAGTTAAACCCAAGCCACTTACCTGCTTTGGTGCTGGTGGTTGGAGTCGTAGCTTCTCCAGTTCATGTCACCTCTGGTGCTCACGCTCCTCACAGTCTGCCTCTTGCTGTTCACAGTCTGCCTCTTGCTTCTCTGGCTCCCTCTTCTCCTCTACAGCTCACTGTTCTTGCTCCCTCTTCTCCTCTGCAGCTCGCTGTTCTCGCTCCCTCTTCTCCTGGAACTCCAGCTTCATTCTGTGCAACTCAATCTGCAGCCTGAGGACTTCTGGCTCCAGAATGCTGGTGACTTTTTTCTGCTGCTGTGGCCCTTCGTTGGCACCGGCCCTGCTGCCCTCCTCATTGGATCTGGACACTGCACTGGCCGCTAGCCCTTCCACACTCAAGGTTCAGTCCTTTACAGTCACTGTGTGTGACTCGATGCTCTGGGTGTCTGCTACCATCAGGGCATCCATGAGGTTCTGCTTGGTGGTTTTCGCCTCGTACTGGACTCCACTCTTGCTGCACAACTGCTTTAAGTAGTCTACAGTGTTCCCACTGTAGTTGGAAACCATCTTCTTCCCTACTGGCTACTCTGACTTGCACTTTAGAAAAAAAAAACAGGTAGGAAGATGACTGTAAGCCAAGTGATGTAGTTCTGTTTCCTTAAAAAAAAAAAAATCACTGCCTTTTTCTTTTTTTTTTGCAAGTGAGCTGACAGCATCAAGCTGACACACTGAACAATAAAAGCTTGTAATACCAAAATTATCTGCACCGCTGCCAACCAATCTGTCACAACCCCACTCAGCAGGTCAGGCCCTCTGCTCTCACAGTGCCAATCGCAAAGCGCAGTATTGTGAACAGGAACAGAAACAGCGTAACCCTCCTGTCTGTTTTGTGGGTTCAAATCAACCTTTAGTCTCAAGTTCTGGAGGGATTCAAACTGTGAACCTCTTGCTAGTGTACCCAATGTACAGGCTCAGATAATTCTGCTCTTTGGGGAAATGCCAGATATCTTTTGCCTATGGGCACCTAATCAGGTGTACAAAATGAACCCTTAAAAACTCTGTTAAAGACCTCAGATAAACTCTTACCTTTTCCTAGTTTGGTAAACCAGTAAACTTTTGCACAGTGTCAAGTTTAACCATATATGCTTCACTTGTCAAATAAAATATTTTGAAGGCACACCAAGTAGTCTCTTAAAATAGATGTTTGCTTTAAAATAGAAAAAAAATATGTAAACTGTAAATACAGAACAATATATCACAAAACCATACAATCACTTAAAAGAACAAGGTTTAAAAGTGTAAATTCCTACCAACTATACACTTAGACTGGTCTATCTAATGTATATTATCTAATAGTGCTGATAGATATTTCTTCTTCAGAGTCCAAACATGTATATATCTAAAGGTCAGTCACAGCATAATTAAAACACTGTCTTGAACCTGCCTTCTCCATGATGTCACCCAGCTCCTCCTCTGTTTATTAAAAATCATACAACCAGGATGTCTTCACTCAGGAGGTATTTTTAAATAGGTGACATCAGCAAAAACTCATTTCCCCATTTGACTTCCCAATCAAGTCTGTGATTTGCCAGTATCTTCTTTCATCCATGAGCAGTTTCCTACTTCACAGACATCAAAGGAACATTTATGACTTAGCACCTAAGTGACATAAGCTGTATTCTTCCTCTAAACATCATACAAGTTTACGATTTCCATCCTAGCAGCTGGCAGCTACAATTAAGCCAGATAAACAGGGGATCCTTAATTTGTGTCTCTTCTAGCCTATAATTATGTCCTGGCTTTTAGGTTAACAGCTTGTAGTTGAAACCTGGGGGGGGGGGGGATCCCAGAAACACAGCATGTCTCAAGAGAGACATTCAATAACACATTTTTATATTACAAAAAACATAGATTAATCAGAACCTAACACATTTTTATATTACAAAAAGCACAGATTAATCAGAACCAGCTGTCCAAGTGTCACACCTACCACTTAAAATGCAGTAGTGTGCCTTATGACGCACCTTTGAATTTGCATAGGTGGCACCCCCCCAAAAAAGAATGCTATAATTTGAAACTAGACTAATGCACTGATGACTGTGGAGGCTGATATAATCCAGGGCATACAGCATAAACAACTGCTTGCCCATTTAACAGCTAGGAGGAAAAATAGAGGTTTACCAGCCTTAAAAGTTTTGAAAGGCAATCAGTTCAGTGTAAAATTTTCCTAATGCTAACAGCAGTTTTACAGTATATACTTTTCAGAAGAGGTTCCCAATTTTTTCAGTCAAAGCTACTGAAGTATAGATGAGCTAGTGCCCTGTAGAAGCTGTCATATGTTAGAGGACCAAGCAAGTAAGTAAAATCAGTAACTGACAGTTTAGTCACTGTGGACAAAGAACAAAAGGAATTCACACATCTGGTTGAGTGGGAGGAGGGAGACTGGCAAAACAGAATTTTCTCATTTTGAAAAAGGTAGTAAATTAAGTCCTGAGACTTCACAAACAAAGAAAAGGCCAATAAAACACTAAGCAGGAGGTTTCAACTTGCAAAAAATCAAAGGCAGTACTGGAAAAAGGAAAAAACACTAACCTCGAGGGCTAGTGAAAGATTGTCTGAACACAAGTCAAAACAGTTTTCTCTCAATACTGAAAACAGACTGAATGAAAAGACAGGGTGAGGTGACCTCATCTTATGGGGACTCAAGGTGCATGTCACGTAAGCATGGCTGCCCCCACACCCACAATCAGGGGTAGAATCAATTAAAATTGAACTTAAACCATTTATACCACTACAGGCACATAAGTACTGTTCAGTAGCTCAGAATATGACTTAAAACATATGTTTTTTCAGATTTTGCCTTTAGTTCTCCTTTAAAGAACAGTTTTCACACTGTAGCTTTTATTCTTAAATATTTTATTTTTCATATGCACATGGATATTATGAAGTACAACAAAAAGAAGCAAGTACAATAAGAGGATCCTACAGATAAACTAGGTATAACACAGGAATACTGTAATATAAATTGCATAAGTTGAAAGCACGTTATGAGCTTTTTAGGTATAATGGTATCAAAATTATGAATGTATATCTTTTTTTCTTTTTAAACTTTTAGAAGTAAATCCCCTGAAGAAGCCCTAACTGTAGGGCGAAATGTTGAGGCATATCAAAAATAAAATGCTTAAGAGCTAGAATGTGAAGACTGTTCTTTAAGCTTTTTGCAGAAACCTGGTTGAGCTCCACTACCCCCTCTTTTCCTTCCCAGATCAGTTTGACATTTTCCCATACCTTCTGTATTGTCCTCCAAATTATAATTTATGGAACTTGAATTGCCTTTTTTTTTTTGTATAAGCAGTGCAAGTCTATGGTCATAATTTCTTTGAAGATTGTTCAACATGTTTGCTCTTTAAAATGGAGGAAACCCTAAAGATCTGGGATCCCTGGGATTGGAAGCGGTTCTCAGGTATAAATTAGCTGAAACAATTCAATAATTCAGATGGTGCAAAGAAGGGGCATCAGTCCGTGGCAGATGTGAAGAAAGTACCGTCTGCCTTTAGAAAGAAAGAACTGATTATGGTGATTGCTTTCCTGCTCCTTGAATATAGTAGCGCCCTTATAAGAACTAAAATAGCTGCTGGCCCAGTGGCATGGAACTGATGCACTGAGCACCTCAGCTTATGCCACACCGGTGAGCTGGGTTCAGAAACAGATGCGAGTTACTCAGGGGCACACCGAGTGAGGGAGGACTGTGTCTGTAGGACAGCTCTCCTCCCTTGGGGAGGGGGGCTGCCATGTCTCACTGTTGACTGCTACCTAGAGGTGTCTAGGTGACCGCAAAAGTGAGTGACACAATGGGGAAGGGAACCCACTTACAGAGTGCTGGCGGCATCTCGACGGAGGTGGAGCATGTACATCATGCTCATTGCACATCCGTGGGCCCAGGGAGAAAAAAACAGGAAGAAAAACAGAGGATAGGCTTTGCGATGCCCTGCCCATTGTGCTGTGGCCCGCTTGGGATGGATCTGGATGTGTGACTTTGGTGGAGTGGACAGTCCTCCCCCCCCCGGCCCCACCATGGGGGAGGGGGGAATCTGAGGGAGATAGGATTCCTCTACTGAGAAGAGGCAAGAGACAGCTGCAAGTGCACAGGGAGAGGATGGAGAAGCTACCCTTCCTCCAAGGAGGATAAAAACCTTTATGGAAAGAATTAAAATAACCCTGCCCAGTTTGTGATGAGAAGCACAACAACTGAAAAAAATAAAAACAAGGTTGGGCTACTTCATTATCTTTAAATTCTTTTTGCAGGCAAAGTCTATGAAAGAAAAGAAGATTAGGGGTTACTAGAGGGGAGAATGAAATGTTTGTGATGCCATAAAGGCTTTCAACTTTTGGGTTAAAGTTTAAAACCAGCACAGATCCTTTTAAAATCTGCTTAAGTAGAACCAAATATGAGTAGCATTTAAACTAGTGCTTCTATCATTTGAAAAAGTCACACGATTTTACGGGTTCACCCACCTCACGGTGACAAGAAAAAATGTGTCTGCCATTATGGTGCCAGCTCAACGCTGACAGTGAACATCACACCCAGCAATTGTGCCACCCTAACCCATTGTGCCAAATGCCCTGGGTCACATTCTGGCTGTTTGTAGGGGGCATTGCCCCCTTACCCCCGTACTTCAATATAATCACCTCCAGGTTGGAGATGTGTGGGGCAAGGGGTGCAACACCTGGATGGCACCCTCCCTGCCAATCCCCACAAAATCCAGGTCACCAGCATGACAGGTGAACTGGTTGCATTGCCCACATAATGGTATACTGATTTTATATATCGATAAAAAAATTGTCTCAGTACAATCTGTTGATATAAAAATAGTATAGAATGTGTTTGACATTTTTCAGTTCATAATAGTACCACTATATAAATGTATTATTGACATATATACACTATTGCTAAGACACAGTCTTATTGACCTTACACCAAGCTTTCATTAAAAAATATGTTTTCTAGCCCTACTGTTTCAAAAAGTTAGATGATTTTCTAAACTAGGCTAACACTGGAGCCATTAGGGCTAGTAACTTTTTTTTAATAAAGTTTTGGGTCAGCTAAGCTGATATATAGTGTTGCTACTCCATATATAAATATATAAAGGATAAAGTGGTTTAACAAAATTTTTAAATTCTGTTGTGTTTATCAATGTATTATACTGACATGAATAAACAGTTACTGACACATAAAAACTGTGCTGCAATGATATTATATATATATATATATTATTGCAAAAATTCATGATCATGTTAGTTGTCATTACAGCGATAAAAAGTTTGAAACTCCGTTAGGTTACCAACCCTACCTTCCCACCCCCCACTCTCTCCCACACATCAAAGACATTGGGTGTGCCTTGGGGTTGTTGGCCCCAACTCTCACCCCATTCCATTTGTAAGGAAGCTGAGTGATATAGTATAGGACAGTGGGGTGAGAGTTAGGCCCGACGACCCCAAGGCACACCTCGACACCTGTTGGTGTGTGGAGAGTGGGGGGGGGTAGGGTTGGTAACCCGAACATCAAATTTCCAAACTTTTGTTGCTGTAATGACAACCCTAACTGATGCATTAACAAAGTTTTTTGCAATGAAGTTCCCTTCTTTTTGAGAAAGTGTAATGTTACTTGTATGTGGTTGTAGGGCCCTGCGCTCCCATCATGCATACATTTTGTAATTGCCTCTGATTTTCATGTGCCAGGCCCTGCACTCCCATCTATACATAAGTGTACTGATATTTTAATATCATCACATATCCATGTGGGAAAGCAGAGCTCTCCCACTGCTGCATAATGTAGGGCCTTGTGCTCCTAATATTGCATAATGGGATTCAAATGTTGGAGTGCAGGGCCCTACGAGCCCTGCACTCACATGTACCCATAAGTATAAAGACATAATGCATACTTAGAGCCATTCCAGGTAACCCTTGTGCTGCAAAAGTTGCAATATGTCACAAACCATAGGAACTTTGGAAAAACTTCCTCTGTGGTTATATTGATGGCCTGATCACCTCTATGCATGCTTAGTACACCTTGAGATATATTAAGCTGCACTTAGCATAAAATCCATATCTCTAACCATTTTTGAGATATAGCCACCAAAAGGTGCCACAACTGCCACAATGTTATCCTATGGGAAACTTTGCTACTTCAGAGTGCTGTAACTATGGGACCGGTGTCCATTTCTTCACCAAACCAGCAAAGGGTACATCTGTGGGGCAAAGGCTTTCTAACCTAACAATTTCAGGCCACAATCTAAAGTCATTTCTGAGATCTAGGTGGACAAAGAAATGTCAAAAACCACAGATGTTTCTGTTTCTCAACACTCTATCTCAGAAAGCACACAGCGGATTTCAATGAAATTTCATGCAAATCCTTTGAACAGTTCCAAAGTTATTAACATTTAAAAATTTGGGTTCAACATAGAAGTTATCTTTCACCCTAACTATACGGGCACTACTGTGACAGCATAAATAATATTATATGTATATTGTAGGGGCACGGTCGTGCCCCTATATTTAGGGTTATGATAGCACTTTTAAGTTAAACTCAAAATTTTGTGTGTTAATAACTTTGGACCCATTCAATGGATTTATACGACATTTGGTATGTGTGGTGGGACATGGTAGATCTCTTGATCTGCCAAATTTTGTTTCAGTTGGACTTACGGTTTTTGCGCACCAAAGCGCTAAAAATGCACTTTTTGACAGTTATGTGGACAGTTTTCGGATTTTGTCTGTGGTGCATGCTGCGGCCGTTGTGTGTAGTGCTGCTCTGTGACTTAACTCATCTGAAAGAGCTTGCATCAAGGAATATTCTGCTTTTTGTTTGGTGAAAAAATATGAATCCATTCAAAAGATATTAAACTTTTAAGTTCCCATTATAAGTCAATGGGAAAATTTATATGGTTATTTTGCGAACAAAGAATGGGGTTTTGGCCATCTGGTCCCTCCTCATGATCAAAGAATTTGCAGACTCATGATCAAAGAATCTTTGACCCTGAGAAATTCTTTGATCATGACGGCCGCCATCATGTTTTCACTTTCCAGCCAGAAATAATCAAATATCTCGGCTCAGGGATGACTTCAGAAATAAAACTATCAAGGGTTTTACTCTGGGGTCTTCTCTCTATCAAGCCAAGCCTGTGGTTTCTTCTAAAAATGTCTAAAAATAGAGTTTTTAACTTTTTAATTCTTTGATCGCAGCTCGCTAACAATCTTTGATCGCGAGCCTGCAAATTCTTTGATCGCGAGATTCTTTGATTGTGAGGGAGGGACTAGATGGCCAGATGAAAAAATTACATTTCTCAGCCCAGGGGTGACCTAGAAACACAAACTATGATGGGTTTTGCTCAAGGGGCTTCGTTTTATTGAACCATGCTGGTGGTTTAATGTATTTCTGTGTAAAATTTGAATTTCACCATTTTTTATTCTTTGATCATGAGCCTGCAAATTCTTTGATCATGAGCCTGCAAGTTCTTTGATCGTGAGACTTTTGATTGCGATCTTTGATCGTCAGGGAGGGACTAGATGGCCAGATTTGAATGCAACAGATAGACAATTTTAACAATCTTTAGAATTACACATCTCGAAATGGTTTGGTCTTTTACTTGAAATTTTGAAGGTGTTCATGGGATGTCCTGTACATGGAATTATGGTGTTGACGTGTTGGACAATACATTTTTGCTGCGATATTGTGAGTCACAATTTACATTTTGCAAACAGTGTTTTCCATTTTGGTAGTGGCTTGAAATTTGTAGGATAGCTGGCCTTACTGCTGTGGATGTATTTTTAGTCGTTAGCTGTGTAACATGTCAACAGGTGCGAATTTTGCCACTCCAACAAATGAAAATCTCAAACTTTCAAACATTATATCTCGACACGGTGTACCTTTTACACTGAAATTTGGAGGGTCTTCAGGGCAAGTCCTGTGCATCTGAATTATGGTGTTTAGCTGTTACAAAATTAATTTGTTGCACAGATATTGCATAACACACTTTGTTTTCCACATGGCGTTTTGCATTGTGGTAGTGGCTTCACATTTATAGGGTACCTAGCGTTACTGACATGGAGATGATTTTCAGTGGTTAGGTGTCTGACATGTAAATAGGTGTGGAATTATGCCACTCTTATGAATGAAACTTTGTTTTATTTCAAGGTGGTGGGAGCATGGGGCCTTCAGGTCCCATGCTCTCACGCTTATGTGCTACTACCAATAGATATTATATTCAGTAGTTCCACTGTTATGTTAGCCAGAAACCTGCAAGTTGGTGGGAGCATGGGCCCTTTCTAACTTATGCGACTTTCTACTTTTCTATTCTTTCTCAAAACGTTTGGAAATTCTATGCAAAAAACTGAATGTCATTGGGATTGTGAGGCCTAAATGTCACCCCATTCTTCTTTACTGTGGCTTGTGAATATGATTACACATGGAATGGGGTGACATTTAGGCCTCACAACCCCAATGACACACCCCGTCATCTGCGAATCTCAGGAGGTGGGAGGGGTTAAACAAAGGGGGGAGGGGCAACCCTAAAGGCCTCATTTCCTGACTTTTATGCTTTAACCCTAAATGATGCATTAACGCAGTTTTTGCATAGATATATATATATATATATATATATATGAAAACTCCATTTAATGCATCAGTTAGGGTTGTTCCACAGTGACAAAGTGAGGAAATTCAGTGTTAGTTGAAAGCCCCCTTGCACCCCCAGTTCATCCCTCAACCAGCATCAGTGTGTTGCTGGTCCCAACTCTCACCCATCACATGTGCAAAACAAGTTGAGGTATAGTAGAATGGGGTGAGAGTTAGGACCGATGACCCCAATGTACACCCTGATGCTGGTTGGGGTCGGGCTGGGTTGGTGCAGTTGGGGCTTTCAACCCTAACACTGAATTTCCTCGCTTTTGTTGCTGTGGAACAACCCTAACTGATGCATTAAATGGAGTTTTTGCCCTAATTTCCTTCTTTTGAGAATGAGGATGATAAATAGTGAATGGAATGTGGTAACAGGAACTGCAATGCAAACACAAATGGCAACAGTTACGCACATGGTAAAGCAAATGCAAATGGTAAAGCAAATGTTAATAGAAATGCAAGCGTGAAGTGATGCCGGTTTAACAGTGATGCAAACGGACATGCAAGCGCGCATAAAATGCAACTGGTAACGACACAGTGATGGCACTGGTATTGTAAACACAAATGTTAAGGTTACAGCAACAAGAACGCCACAGGAACAGAAACAAAATGCGAATGGAAGCGGTACGTAAATGCGAACCGTACGCGACGGGCATAGTACCACAATTGTAAATGCAAATGGTAAAGTTAATATGAACAATAATGCCAAGGAAACAGAAACATAAACGCTGACGCAAAACACATACGTAAATGCAAACCAGAACGCTGGCCGGTCACATTACCGCAATTGTAAACACAAATGGTAATGGTAACAGCAACAATAACGCCAAAGGAAACAGAAATGCAAAAGGAAATGCCAGCACATATGGAAACGCAAACCGTAATGCGCACAGACACAGTAATGCAATAGGAAATGCAAATGGTAACAGTAACAGCAACAAAGACGCAAAATGAAAGACAAATGCAAACACAAATGAAAGGGCTGCTGTAAACGCAAATGGCAATGCACACGGTGACACAAAGCAAAATGCAAACACAAACAGTAGTGGAAATGCAAATGGTAACAGTAACGCAAACGCAAGTGCAAAGGAGAACACAAAGGGTAACGCACACGTGTGCGCATAATGGTACAGTAACGTAAATGGGTAAGTAAATGCAAGTGAAACAGTAACTGTAACATTAACAGAAGCGCATAACCTGTTTTTCCCAAAGAATGTATGCATAATAATGGGCCTCGGAGCTGAAAGTGAGGTGTTGGAATACTAAATTGCTTATATCTCAGTAACCATGCGACGAGAAAATAAAAATTCACATAATTCATGATTTTCCTGGCTACATTTTCACTGAATGCATAGCCCATTGTCATGACAACAATTCCATATCTCGCACCATTTTCTAGATATGAGCCCCAAAAGACGCGACGATGCCACCATGTTAGTCTATGGGAAAAACATCAACTTTGGAGTACCGTAACTTTGCACCCATAAAATATTTTTTCACCAAAATACCAAAAGGCACGTCTGTGAGATGTTGGCTGCCTTCCTCCAAATTTCAGCTCAAAGACCAAACCGCTCTTTTGCAGCAGGGTGGCAAAGAACTCCTGTCATTTTGGCCATAGTCTGGAAAAGTAGTATCATGATTTGCAAAAGCTTTCTCAAAATTTGTGAAAGTGTCATGAGTGCGATATTACTTTGTACACTACTTTTCCAGAAATTTGAAAAACATATTTCTGGGGTGTTTATCCCAAAATAAAGACATGGCTAGCATCCTCAGGGCTCGAATAGGTAAACACAAAAATAATTATGTCCTTAGATGGTCCAAATTTTAAATGTTAAGCATTTCTGTGATCAGTAACTGAAAAAAATGGCTGACTCATGACACTACTAGGGCCATTTGCGACACTAAAAAGTGCATTTGCAAAAGTGTTGAACTTTTTGTTAACTTTTCCCATTGACTTATAATGGAACTTGTTTTTGAATAACTTTGAACTGTTTAATATTTTTTCATGAAATCTTCCAAAGGCACATCAGGGACCTGCCACACGCTCTGAAGTTTTGGACCAGTCACGCAAACCATGCAACCTGTAGGCACGGTAAAGAATTGCGAAAAACGTAATATGCACACGGATGTTGCTTAATAACTCTGCAACTGTATATCCAACCAGTACAAAAGTTGGCAAATCCCAAGATCTATGATTACTCCCAAGCCTGCCAAATTTCAGGCATATCTGTTGAACAGCAAAGTTATTAAGGTGCAAAGTTTCATCCTTTAACATTAAAAGTGCTACTCAACCCTAACTATGGTAGCACTACCGTACCATAATATATATATATATATATATATATATATTAGAGGCAAAAAACTGCTTAATGCATCAGTTAGGGTTGTTCCACAGCAATAAAAATGAGGAAATTCAGTGTTAGGGTTGAAAGCCCCCTTTGGACCCCCCCAACTGGCATCAGAGTGCACATTGGGGTCATCGGCCCTAACTCTCACCCCATCACATGTGTAAAGAAGCAGAGGTATAAGAGAATGGGGTGAGAGTTAGGACCGACGACCCCAACACACACCTCGATGCCGGTGGGGGGTGGAGGGTCCAAGGGGCTTTCAACCCAACACTGAATTTCTTCACTTTGTTGCTGTGGAACAACCCTAACTGATGCATTAAACAGAGTTTTTGACTCTAGTTTCCTTCTTTGAGAATGAGGATGATAAATAGTGAATGTAATGCGGTGGAGGGAGTGCGGGCCCCACCACGTAATGTCTTGTTACATAGTAACAGGAGATGCAAAGCAATGGAAGCGACAATGGTTACACACATGGTAAAGCAAACGAAATGGTAAAGCAAACGTTAATAGAAACGCAAATGTAAAGTGATGACTGAGCAAACAGTGACGCAAATGGACATACAAGCGCGTATAGAAATGCAACTGGTAACGCACACAGTGACGGCACTGGTATTGTAAATGCAAATGTTAAGTGTTACAGCAACTAATGCCAAAGGTAACAGAAATGAAAATGCACACAGAAGGCGGCGCACGTAAATGCACGAACCATACAGCGCATGGTCACATTACTGCAATTTAAATGCAAACGGATAATGTTAACAGCAACAATAATGCCAAAGGAAACAGAACGCAAAAGGAAACGCAAGCACATATGGAAACGCAAACCATAATGCGCACGGGCACAGTAACACAATAGGAAACGCAAATGGTAACAGTAACAGCAATGAAGATGCAAACCGAAAGAGAAACGCAAACACAAACAAAAGCGGTGCTGGAAACGCAGACGAAAATGCAAACAGAAACAGTAGTGGAAATGCAAGTACGTACAGAAACAGAAACTGTTACGTGCGCGGTCATGATACCGCAATTGTAAATGCAAATTATAACAGTAACAGCAACAATAACACCAAAGGAAACACAAACACAAACGCAAGCGCATATGGAAACACAAACCGTAATGCACGGGTACGGTACCACAACTGGAAATGCAACTGGTAATGGTAACAGCAACAATAATGCCAAATGACACAGAAATGCAAACGTAAAGGAAAACGAAAACCGTAATGCGCACAGTGGCGTAGACGGGAATGGTGCCGCGAACGGTAACTGAAATGCAACTGGAAATGCTAACTAGCACAGTAACGAAGGCACACCCTTCTTTTCCCCAAAACTGCTTTGAAAACACAGTGAAAGCAAAGATTGTATACATAACAATGGGCCTCGGTGCACAAAATGAGGACTTGGAACACTAAATTGCTTATGTCTCAGGAACCATATGAATTAGAAAAAATTTAAATTTCATATGAAATATGACTTTCCTAGCTAGTTTTGTACTTAGCCCCAATTTGGGGGGGCTAAGCATTTTTGTGACAAAAAGTCCGTATCTCGCACTGTTTCCGAGACACGGACCCCGAAAGGCGCGACGGATGCCGTAATGTTATCCTATGGGAAAAAGCATCAACTTTGTAGTGCCGTCACTTTGCTGCCCTGTAATATTTTTTCACCCAAGCATGAGAAGGTACATCTGTGGGATGTTAGCTTTCTTCTCTCCAAATTTCAGCCCAAAAGACCAAACCGTTATTTTTCAGCAGGGCGGCAAAGAATTCCTGTAATGCGGCAGATGCCATAATGTTATCCAATGGTAAAAAGTGTCAACTTTGGAGTGCAGTAACTTTGCCACCCTGTAATATTTTTTCACCAAACAACCAAAAGGCATATCTGTGAGATGTTGTCTGCCTTCCCTCCAAATTTCAGCCCAAAAGACCAAACTGTTCTTTTGCAGCAGGGTGGCAATAAATTCCTGTCATTTAGCCATAGCCTGGGAAAGTATTGTCGTGATTCGCAAAAGTGTCGCAACTGCGACACTACTTTGCGACACTACTTTTCCCAGAAAATTGAAAAACATATTTCTAGGGTGTTTAACCCCAAAATAAAGACACGGCTAGCACCCTCAGGGTCCGTCTAGGTGAACACAAAAAGAATTGTGAGCTTAGAGGGTCCCAAATTTAATGGCAAGCATTTCTGTGACCAGTAACTGAAAAAATGGCTGACTCATGACACTACAGGGTCATTTGCAACACTAAAAGTGCATTTGTGACACTTTTGCACTTTTTGCTAACTTTTCCCATTGACTTATAATGGGAACTTGTTTTTTCAATAACTTTTGAACCGTTCAGTATTTTTTCACGAAATCTTCAAAAGGCACATTGGGCACCCTGGTAACACATTCCCTGAAGTTTTCAGACCAGTCACACAAACCATGCAACCTGTAGGTGTGAGCAAAGAATGCATAAAAAAACGTAAATGCGCACACGGATGTCGCTTAATAACTCCGCATCCATATATCTGACTGGTACGGAAGTTGGTAGATCCCAAGATCTATGGTTATGCCCTGTGTCTGCCACATTTCAGGCAAATCTGTTGAATGGTGGCAAAGTTATTAAGGTGCAAAGTTTCACCATTTAACATTAAAGGGCTACTCAACTTAACTATGGTAGCACTACCATGCTACCATAAAATATATATATATATATATACATATATATATATATATATATATATATATATATATATATTTTTTATACAGTAGGGGTAAGACAAATGAGTAGTGGATAAATCCATTTATAAAATGGGTAAAGAAAATCAATGAAAATCCACTATCCTGATTGGCTGAAACATGTCACATGACCGCATTATTCCACAACGACCACATGCTTTTCAGTACGACCACACCTGAACTACTTTCCAGCCCTCAAAACCTTCTCACCAGCAGTGAGATCACTCCACACCGGGTGCAGTTAGGCACCCACACAAACACACATATGCAACTGGCACCCACAGGCATAACTAAATATACCAGTAGTAGCCCCACACTGTACAAACTAATGTTCTTGATCATGCCATTAATGTTTAAATAAAATGTCATGTAAAAATCAAATCCTGCCTGCCATTTTCACAGTCTCTGTGTAGAACCACTTTTATTACTGTAAGCAGTGTGACCAAGCAGTCTCAATCCTAGTAAAACATATGGTGGCAGCTGCTTAAGACAAACCTAGCTGTGTATAAAAAAGCAGGAGAACATACATTTTTTTAGTTGTCTTCTCTTAATTTGTGTGAAAAAAGCTCCATTTGTAGGGAGAGTAACGCGATTGTGGAGCACTTTCACTTTCATTGCCGAAATGTAGCGTGACCGAGCGGTGTGCATTGCAGAAAGTGGGAACCTGTTAAGAGTAAAAAGTAAGCCCCTTTCTGTTTAAAAAATAAGAAAAGTGAGTCCCTCCTGTTAGTTTGTCTTCGCTTTGAGTAATAGATGTTGCAGACTGTATGCAGAAGGGAGTGAGGATAGACCGAGCGAGTCGGTAGCTTTAGGAAGGTAGACGGAAGCCAGAGCGAGTGTGGCCATTTTATAAGATAGATAACCCACTCTAGGGTGTGCGGGCGCGCTCTGATATACGCACGCCTTGGGTAGGTTGAATGCACTGGGCCTGTTGCCTCGTACATCACAACGCACATCAAGGCATGCGTATATCAGAGCGTGACCGCACATCCTAGAGTGGGTTATCTATTACGTATCTTACACACAGTGATGTAAATCCTGGTAGAAAATCACACTGTGATTTTTTTACCAGGAATATTTTCACAGTGTGATAATATTTTACATGTATACATAATGGCCCAGATATTCAAAAGGGTTGCACATGGCACAACATGCAACCCACTGATGCCTTGACATGATATTCAAAAAAGGAAAAGTCGCGGCACAAATCCCGATGCACCAGAGCACATCAGTAATGTATGCAGGCACAGGTAGGGGGGGCATGCCCATGCATAACCTGCACAGCCCGATATTCAGCCTGGGATGTGCAGAGCCATGCATGTGCAACCCCTACCTGCACCAGCACAAAGTTACACCAAAAAAAAAAAAGGAACAACTGATGGCCACCCACAGGTGAGCTGCCGCATTGCAGGGCAAAACACAGCAGCTGCCACCTGTGAGTGGCCACCCGAGTTCTGGCTACACCTGGCAGCGCCCCATGCCCGATCAAGGGCATCTGTACAAAATGAGAACCCGTCCTATATCCCTGGTGGTCAGTGTACCTCTGACTGCCTGACTGTGGGCTTCTGTTAAAAAGAAAGGAACAGGTCCAATATCCCTGGTGGTCCAGTGGACGCTGACTGCTAATCGTGGGCATGTGTAAAAAGAAAATTCCAATATCCCTGGTGGTCTAGTGGTACCCCACCCACCCATTGTGCCCCACCGCCCACTCCCCCCGGTCAGACGGTGGATGGCAGCACCCCACCTGCTTGCCACCCTGCCGCCCGCTGACTGACACCTTGGTAGGGCTGCATGCCCATTGGTTCACAACGTAAGCCAATGGGCATGCAGCCCCTACCATATTACAAATTCCAGTTATGTGAATGATTGGGCAGTCAGCGGTCCACTGGACCACCAGGGATATTGGACAAGTTGTTTTTTATGAATTCCCGTGATTGGGCAGATAGCAGTCCACTGGACCACCAGGGATATAGGACAGAGTTTTCTTTTTGTAAAAATGCCCGTGATTGGGCTGCAGGGGGTGTCAGTCCCCAAGGGCTGCTGCCTGGCAGGGCGCCAGGCGCAAGTCATCGGGGATCGGTGCACCTGCATGCAAATGGGGCCATAATGACATGCAAATGGTCCCATGTGTGTCTTGCATACATTATGGCCCCATTTGCATGTCAACATTTGAATATCGCTGGTGCTGTGCATGGCACAATGGAACTTGCGCTAGCACATTTCCATGCTCCACTCTGGCCACTTACGCTGCCACAGTGCCACTGCGCCATGCACACTGGGGGTGGCCAGGGTGCGATATTCAAAGCTGCTGAGCCATGGCACAGCTCCGTTGAATATCACCCAGGCCACACCCCTGCGCAACCAAGTTGAGCTGCGCCCAAGCTTGCGCCACAGCCTGGCGCAGTTTGACTATCCAGGCCATTGTGCTTACCTCACAGGCTGATATTATTACTGTGCTGATGTCAGGCTGAAACCCTGCTTAAAACAATTAGTATCCTGATCTCTTAATTACATCCTGACCAATCAGAAAACTCAGCTGGACTCTGCTGAAGTAGATATCATCACTCTAGGCAGGTTTTCCTAACACAGCAATCAGGAAGGAACTCCACCAAACCCTCAGTAGCCTAGGAAACTAATCACCTGCAACTTAACGGCTAGCCCTAGAAAAGCACATTGTGTTCCTCCAGAGAACCAAAGCAAGCTAACAACAGCCAGTTTCATACTAACAAAAGCCAAAAAAGAGCAAAGTCTTTCACATCCAGGAATACCTCAACTACCAATGAATACAGTCTGCTTCATCCCAAATGGCAAATTAGTGTTTCAGCTTGTTTTATCAGAAGTTTCTATTTTTGTCCTGTGTTTTCTTTGTTTATTCCACAAGATAAAGTGGAAAAAAAAAGTTCTGGAAACCCCTATTGTATAAATCAGACACATAATGTGCAGTCGTGTGTTATGGACAATATTTTCACTCCTGCATCGTGACCTCTGGTTACTCTCACCCATGCCTTCGGCACTCATGAGTATCCAGAGCTCACTCTGCAGGAGTGAAAATATTTTCCGTATCACACTTCTGCCCATCATTTGTCCCCTATATATCTATACACACACACACACACATGATATATATATATATATATATATATATAAGGGATATGCAGCGGTTCAGTGTGTGATAATGCATTTATCTTGTACAGTTTCCAGTGACCTCAAGTAACCTCACAAGTGCCGAAGGCACGAATGAGAGTTACTAGAGGTCACTGGAAACTGTACAAAATAAATGCATTATCACACACTGAACCACTTCATATTCCATTTATGCAACAGGTTTAGATGTGTGAACATTTTGATTTTGGTAGGTGTAAATAATTTGTCAAAAAAGGGAAAAGAAAATTGAATTTTATGCTGTTTTTTGCCAATTATAAAAAAAAAATGGTATCTATAAATGAAACACCACTCATTTTGTAGATATTTTTGAGCTGAACATTTTTCGTGCTCACAGTACCATGCTATCATTTTTGTTTTAATGTTATTTATATTTGTTTGTCAAAAAGTGAACAATTACATTTTCTTCTGTTTTCTTGCTAACCATATACAATATACAGGGTTTATATAAATGAAACATTATTCATTTTGTAGATAATTTTGTGCTGAACAATTTTCGTGCTCACAGTACCATGTTATCTTTTTCGTTTTAAGTTATTGACATTTAAATATGGTTAGTACTGCTTCTGAGGCCAAACATTCTAAATGAATTCTGAAGAAAACTGTAGATAAATGAGCTACTGATGTAGTTACTGTGTGAATAAATGGGTGATGATGTAGTTACTATGTGGATAAATAAATTTATTACCATAGTAGCGAAGATAAATGGTTTTATTCTACAGTTTTATCCTGACCCTGTTGCATAAATATATATATATTCACATATACATTATATATATATATGCATATGTGTATATATATAAATGTGTGTATATACAGTACAGTAGATATAGTAATATATATGAACTTCATTAATATACCAGTTAAGGTTAAACCGACTAAAATAGGAAAAGTAGTGTTAGGGTTTCCAACCTAACACCCCCTACAAGCAGCAAAGAAAACCTTTACAATTTTGGCTGTTGGAATCTTAACAAATCAGGCATGGGGTCTTCCTTGAATGATCAACCCTAACACTCCCCATTCTATCAGCAAATAAGCGCAGATGTGCAGACTATATGAGAATGGGGTGGGCATTAGGTTGATAACCCCAAAGAGACCCCAGGCCTGATTTGCGAGACTCAGGGCAGACAAAAAGTAAAGTTTTTCTTTTGCTGCTTGAGAGGATGGTGGGTGCTTGTGTTGGAAACTGTAACACCACATTTCCTACTTTTTCGGTTTAGCCCTAACTGGTGCATTAACGTTTTTTGCAATTAATTTTCTTACTTTGAGACAGTAGAATAGTATTGTCATTCATACAGGTCCTTAAAGCAGGTTCCTGTGATTATAGAAATGCAGGGCCCTCTGGGCCCAGAAGTGCACTTCTGTGCTTCCATTTATCCACATGTGTATGTGGGTGTGGAAATGCAGACCTGCATTCTGTCCCTCCAGAAAAGCAATTTATTTGCTTCCTTGCATTATTTTTTTGGGGGATGGACCATTTTCAGTACTTATTTCTTAAGGGGCTCAGTGTTGTACTAGTCATTAGGGATGTTTCTATTGATATATATAGTACATTGTCCGTTAACTCAAAGATTGACAGAGCTGCAGCTTGTTAAAGTTGCAGGCCCATAAATGTTTTTTTTTTTTTTGGGGGAGGTGTTATGTGTTAGTGTTGTGGTAATCATTAAGATCTTTATTTTGATATATAGATTGTCCCATAATTGCATATATCGATGGAGGTATGCTGTTAAATTGAAATGTGGAAGAAAAACTAAGTCCAAATTATTTTTTCATATGAAGGATCTTTTATCATTAAGCTGTGTCATTCATGCAAACAAAGATTGCCTTCATATGAAAAAGAATGTCAAAATAAAAAAACACTATGTCCAAATTCTTTTTCATATGAAAAGAATATTTTTGGTATGGTCCTATTCTTTTTCATAAGGCCAGATGAAAAAATTTGGGTCATGAAAAAGTTCTAAAATTGTGTTAAAAACATATTTCTGAGTGATTTTTCCAAAAAATTGCAGAATCCTCCTAAGGGGTTCTGATTTAGCAAGATACATGTGCTAGTGTCTCCGTAGGATATCATTTTATGGCTTTTCAAAAAAAAAGTTTTGGAAAAAAATGGAAACAAGATGCAGCCTTATGAAGTAAGCAATAATACCCAACAGTGTGGGCAGTACTGGGCAATACCGGACCGCCCAGGGAAGGTCCGGTACTGCCCATACTGCCCACACTGGAGGGTATTATTGCGCTTAGAAAATGGGCTTGCTGTAACATTTACATATGGAATTTAATAAAATTAAAATACAATAAAACAAAACACAAGAAAAATGAAATTTAAAGCTTTTTTGTAAAGTAGTCCATCTGTTCCTGTGCTATTCTATCTCTTATTGCACCCCCAGTTATTTTCTCTTTTGCTTCCCTCCACTGCACCACCTCCAGGACTGTCTCTGTCCTGTTTCCTGTGTTTTTTTTTTTGAGGCAGTGCAGTTTCAGGACACTAGAGAAGCTGCTATGTCACTTAAGTTTTAGTTTATTTATTTGGGTCCTGGACGGCAAAATGGATTTGTGAGCGTGAAGCATGTGACGATTTGATGTTGTACCAGGAAGTTGAACAGTTGGAGAGGGTAATTTTGATCGCTGGATGATGTGTCGATGATGGATTTTGTACTAGACAGCAGCTGAGAAGGGTGAGCCAACAGTTTAAGATGTGGGGTGTTGATGGAGCAAGCAGGTGGTTTCTGTTGTGACAGGAGAGGGTGTGTGAGATGAGTTATTTTAAATGTGTGCCTAAACTAGTAAGTAATATGATGCCAGGACAAAGAATTTCCTTTGAGATGCAGCATACATCAGAGCCCAGTGTAGGTGGCATTTTGATGTTGTCACTTTCTGTGTGTGGCAAATTGAGCGACCTGACTGGAACTCTGGTTTCCACAACAGTCAGACCGTTGCTCTTCCTCGGGCTGCTGACATTTGTTTTAAGAGCTTTTGGAGAGAAATGCAGAGATACTGTCTGGGTGAGGCAGACAGTGTGGGTTAGCAGCACAAGTGAGTTTCAGCACTGTAGGGAGGCCGCGCTGTCATTTTAAAGCTGGCGGGCCGGGCGACGTGAAGCCAAGTAAGGTTGTCGGCTGCCTTTTTTGCTTTTTTTTTGTTTTCATGTGTGGCTGCTATTAAAATAATTGCAAGATGGGGTGTTTGGAGGAGAGGGGTTTGTTCTGAGGGATTTTCCTGCCACTAACTTGCTCCCAACTGTCTCGCTAACGCTAAGCGAGAGAAAAATGGCACATATTTTACATGGGAAAGAGGGTTTTAGCCAATTGAGAGCTGGCTGGGCACAAAGATTGTGGTGATGGGGCTGGCTGGGCTGGTACTTTTAATAGGTGGGCATCTGTTGTCTGATAGATGCCCACCTAGAAAAGTCCTCAGCCAATCAGAAGCCTCACGTATCTTTGCCCATTTTCTAAAATATTATTTTCTCACAAAAAGATTCCCCCCATAAAAACAGAATCTTTTTGTATGGGCCTGATTCTTTTTGTATGAAACAACTATCCAAAAGACTGCACTGAGCTTGTTCAGAACCATTCAAATCTATATTACTCTGAAATGGATTAATATTTTGTTCACCAAACCAGTGAAAGGCACCACTCTGGCCCAAGCCCTTCTATCCTGCAAATTTCAGAACAAAATTCCAAACCACCTGGGTGCGGTGATAAAAAAACCCTGCAAAATAAATTCAGATTTATTTTCACTTATTTTGCTATCCAGACAAAGCTCTCTGAGCCGCTCTCTGACCTTCTGTCCAGCTCTACCTTTACTTGCTATCTTCCCCACACTCCTCTTCTGATGTCTTCCACCCAGCCTTACCTTTATCTGTCCACTGAAGCAATCTTCATGTAACTACTGTATATTGTCTACTCTGTAAAGCGCACATGTAAGCCTGTTGTATACTGTGTTTGACATATGCCTGTATTTTTGGCTGATTCCTAAATGTACTCTGATTTTTTGTCTGCATTGATGTCTGTTTCTTGCACTGTTTTGTCCTCACTGTGACGAGATACCTTTGTAAATGAGCCTCTGGCTCAAAGTTTGTTAAACTGATGTTCTAATAAATTAATAAAATAAATATCCAGATTTTAGAATCCATGCATCCAACCAGAACTAAACTTGGCAAGTAAAGAGACCTTGGCCCTGAGACTGCACATGCAAACGTTCATGCAGATCCGTTGAATGGGGGAAAGGTATTAATGTGCAAAGTTAGGATTTTAACATTGAACAGCCTACTCATCCCTAACTATAGTGGCACTACTGCACCACTATACCATATTAATCTTGCTCTAAGCTTACATTTTAAAAACAAAAATAAGTTTCTAGTCCTAACTTTTTCTTCAAAGTTAAACCTTTTGAAAAATCAGGGACCTGATATTCAAAAGTTTGCCCAGTAGGCAAAGTGATTGCCTGCAGTTTTCCCAGAGTTTGCATCCTGGTCGTAATATTCAAAGGGGACTTTCATGCATGCAGACAGGGTTAGTGCATGCAAAAAAAATGGTGTAAGTGGACTGGCCCCCCAGTGCAGTGATGGCACAACTGTTAACTACGTCGATGACCTGGGTTCAGAAGCAAGCCTGGGTGTCAGAGGGCCAACCAGGGGAAGAGGATTGAGTGTCCCACAGACTGCTCTCCTCCTATGGTGGAGAGGATGGGGAAGTTTCCAGCACTCATCCAGCCCCTGGTGGAGGCCAGGGGTCAGACAGCTGGTGCAAGCCTCTTAGGCAGAAAATGGGACAAACTTGGGTCATGCAGGATGCTGCCCACCTCCTGTCACAGATCTCACACCACTGACCCATAGCATCCCCTGAGCTGTATCCCATCATCCAATGAGAGGAAGGGCCCCCTCCTTGAAGGCCCTGCACTGGGGGCAATTCAGGAGATAACTCCGGGTAGGGTAAGTCCAGGGTCAGTGGATGACAGGGATGGGCACATGGTAGGGCTGATGGGGGCCCGGTCCTGGGGATAAAAGTACAGCCAATTTAACAAAACAAAATGGTGTATGCCATTGGCAAAGGGAGGGTCAGGAACAGGAATACTGGCACAGCGCAATATTCAGCACATTTGCACTGCACGATGGGGTTAGCGTAGGCCACTTTGCACAGCACAAATACCGTTAATCAAAAACCTGACTTTCTCTAGGCAAGCCTTAGTGGCTTCCAGAGTAACTGAAACCAACAACTAAGTTGGCGGTGTGGAAGCACACCTGCTCCCTATTGTCCAGTGATCCCTCCCCGGTTCTGATCCCTGGCCCTGTTCTGATAATCATATTTCCTGGCATCCAGTGGTCTCTCCCTGGTCCCAGTCCTGGGCCCTGTACATATAATCATTTTCCCTGGTGTCCAGTGGTCCCTCCTCAGTCCTGAATCCTGGCTCCATGCATATAATCATATTCTCAGGTATCCAGTGGTCCCTCCCTTTTCATTGATCCCTGGCTCTGCAAGAAGACCCATATGCCTTGGTGGCCAGTGTTCCCCCCATCCTCCATGCCTGGCACCAGTGAAAGTACAAATTCCCTGGTGCCTAGTTGCCCCTCCCACTCTCCAATTGTCGGCCCTGTAGGAAAGCACTCAAGATAACTGATGATACTCCCAGAAATGGTCATGGAAGAAAAAATACTAACAAAATAACCCACATACCCTGGTGTCTAGAGGAACCACCCACCTGTCACCATCCAATATTATTTACATAAGTTCCCTGGTGGTCCATGGTTCCCCCATCTCTGATTGCCAGCCCATACCTGTTTTAAAATATCCCTGGTGCCTAGTGTACTCCCCCACCCTCTGATTGCTGTACTGCTGCATGCATAGGATAATTCTGGTGCCTAGTGTTTCCCCCGGTCCCTGATCCCCACCCCCAGTAACTATAATCTCAGTCTCTGGTGCCCAGTGCCCAGGAGGCAGTATAGTGTAGTGGTAAAGGAAACTGTGCTGCAAACCTGGAGTCCTGGGCTTTAATCCCATCAGCCCCCACTTGAATACGTCATGACCCTGAGCAAGTAACTTAGCTTCCTTGTGCTCCCAGGTCGCACCTGGAAACAAGCTCCAACTTAGTGTGTCTTTCCTGGTTAAGCAAATTTCTCCCCCCCCAGTGATCCCCCACCCTTTGATCAGTTGTACGTGTTAGTGTTAAGTGAAACCTTATGTAAAGTGATTGCAGGAGCAGAGGTGAAGTGTAACATTTTATTGTCCATAAAAATTTATACTCTGGTACTGACACATAGCACACATTTCACAGAGAACAAAACAATAATAATAACTCCCTGGTGTCTAGTGGCACCACCCACTGATCCCCATTCCTGTACACTGTCCCACAGTCCCTGGCATCTAATGGTCTCCCGCTCCACGGGGACTGACCACCCATCCTGCCAACCCCCCCCACCTGCATCGCCAGTGCTGCGGCTGAGATACAATGACTGGCATAGCCCTCCTCATTCCTTCTTTACTGACTGCCACATGAACAGGCAGGGAGCACGTATCCTATTTATAGTACAGGGAGCGCATCCTCTGTATTTTACAGGGAGTGTGAAGACAGTACTGCATTTCTGCAGCCAGAAGTGTGTATGTCTTACATTGTGCATGAGTACCTGTGGCTACAGAAGTGCTGGCCCCACAGGGCTCTTTTCCAGATAGAAATAGTGTAGCAATTTGTGTATCATGGATTTCTATCTGCAGCTGCAGAAATACTTTTGCAGCCATAAGTCTGTGTGTATGTCTTACACCTGTGGCTGTAGAAGTGTAGGCCCCTCAGGGACCTGCACTTCTGTAAAAAGATGTGTGTGTATGTCTTGAGTTCCTTTTGGCTCCAGAAGCACTGGCCCCATAGACAGAAGAACTGTTTGGATATTGTGGATTTGTATCTGTGGCTACAAGGGCCTGTGCTTCTGCAGACAGAAGCAGTGTTGTGATTTCAATATCATGGATTTCCATCTGCAGCCAGAAGTTAGTGTGCACATCTGGCAGTGTACATGTTGCAGATACACATCCACAAAAGTAGCATATCAGCACTTGTATCATCTGGAAAGAGTTGTATGTTATTTGTCTTACCTGATGATGGCTGTGTGTGGTTCCTTGTGCGGTCTTGTCCTTTTACTGCTTGGGGAAGGGTTGGAGAGTTAGGGTTGGAAATCCTAATGCCATATTTCCTTACTTTGTTGGGATTAAGCTGAACCCTAACTGGTGCATTAACACCACTATAGTTAGGGTTGAATCAGCAGTTCAATGTTAAGCTCAATTTTTTTGCACCTTAATAACTTTGCCGTTGTTTGGCGAATTACCACAAAATATGGCATGAGTAGTCAGGCTATCAGAGTCTCAAGATGTTAACAGTTTTGTGACAGCACCTTGTACAGTTTTCGAGATACAGAAGTTCAGATAAGTGACAAAATCAATTTGTTCCTCCTTTACTTAACATTAGGTATGTTTGCTGTCACCTACAGCCTAGACTGAATGGAATCTCTTCATGAAATTTTCAGGGATGTTTGGGCCTGTACCAAGGGTGTGTCTTTGGATGGTTTAGTGAAAAAATACTATACAGTATTTGAATTGTAACAATGTTTAGGATAATGTTCAAGTTTGATGGATTAAAAAAATAGTTTGATAGATAAAAAAAGTTTGCAAGTGTTAATAGGTCATGATTTACTGTTTGTGTGCAGAGAAATACCAATTGCAAAAGGTAAAAAAAAACATCATCAGTGGTTATTTGCATGATTTATTTACAATGGGGAAAAACACAAGATGGTCGCCATTTTCTTTTTATTGTTTTAAACTTACAAACAGTAAAAATCCAATCAAATTATGTATTTTTATAAAAACAAACACCTTAACCTAACTAAATGGGACCCGTTTAGTTAGATTCTGGTGTTTCTTTGTGTTTAAAAGTGCCAGAAATACCTTTTCTGGGCATCCAAAAACCAGGGTGCCCAGCTTAGCGAGAGGAGCCATTGACTCATGTTCTATGTTTGAGAACAGTGGGACTTTCTTGACTTCTGTAGCTGCAGCTGAAACTTGTGCTACAGGCTGTAGTGAGCCACCATTTCCCTGGTGTCCAGTGGTGCCCCCCCATTACTGTCCATCCAGGATGGCAGTAATTGGCTTAGGAACAAACTTAAAGGTTTCTTTAAATGTGGTAGGTGCAATGTTTGCAAACATGCCAGTCCTGGGAAAAAGTTCACTAAAGGTGATTTTTTCTGTGAACATTGTGGATTTCTTTACATGTACTACACTATTTGTAGTGTACATTTGCTGGTGTAATTGTGAATGCTATTATGTAGGCAGACTCACAAGACGTGTGAAAGAACATATCCAAGAGCATGTCAGGACCATTATTAATGGTAACGTATAATGCTTTAGGTGCACACTTTACTATAGTACATAATGGAAAACCTGACGATTTATGTTTCACTGTCTTAGAACTTGTTATAAGACATTCAAAGGGAGGCAATGGGTTATGTAGCCTATTGGAAGAATAAACTGAATGGATTTTAACTTTGGAAACTGCAGAACCAACTGGACTGAATGAAGACACAGATTTTTCTCTGCATTTGTAAATCTACTTAATTCGTTATATTTTGTCTGTTTTATTTACAGGTATTCACCCTAAGCTTGCTTTATGAATGAGGCCATGGAAATGCCTTCTGGACCCCTAACATCTGAGTAATTGCATGAGAAGTTACATTTTTTGTAACCATCTGCACAGATTCAGCTCAATACTTATTTGAGCTGCGGGATGGTACTTCCCTTTTAATTCATAAAATTGTTAGGGAAAACTTTCCTTTCTGTGTCTAATTCACTCCACCTATATTTTTATATCACCCCCTTAATTCTTCTTCTGTCTACCTATTATTAACATTTTGCACCTTAACAAATTTCCTCCCCCCAATTCTTCCATCCCAATCTGCCATATTTTTCCATTACCGTCATTCTATTTCTTCCTACTCTCCCACTACTTTTCCTTATCCCAGTTTCAGATTTAAACAACTGTTCTCTAATCCTATATTTCCTGTTGCCCATAGAGGCTACCTTTTTGCTATAATAATTGAAAAGATATGCATTCTGAAATGTTGTTTACATGTTTGCTACTGTTGCTCAAGGTCAGTCACCTCTATTCACTTTAGGCTCTGAAATGATTATATATTTACTCTATACATGTCTTGAATTTTTGTTAGAAAAATAAAAATAATTAGATCACTGATTATAATTATGCAAATAATTTATTGAGCCATGCTACAGTAATGATTGTGTTTATTACATTGTTTTGTATCTTGCAGTTAAACTTTTTATTGAATATTAATTTTTCATAGACACAGAACAGATAACATACATTCAGTCATGGTACATAGTTCATGCAGTTGTGTTCCAATACATGAGAATATAGCAGACAGGTATTTAACATCACAGATATTACAGCTAATATACAGTATCCTTTGTATTTTGTAGTGCACGGGTGGGGGTACATCATTCCTTTAGTAACTGGGTCTTACAGGCTAGCAAGTATGTGGAAGAGCTTCGTGTTGATCCCATTACATCTCCAACACTGGTCTGTGTGAAGTAGGACAATTCTTTTCAGGAGCGTGGGGGTTCGGTACCACATGTGTAGGGTTTTCTTTTGAATTAACAGGCTCTTTGGGTCTTTACAGGCCTTCTGAGCCATTCAATACCATACACACTCCTTCTCAGTTATAATTCTGCCCAGCAGTGTCTGCCATTTTATTCTGGCCTTCATGATTTGGTTGGGCATCTGTCTTTTTATTATGGACCGTATTTGGCCAGCTAGGCCCTTAGGCCTCTGTAGCCAATTGGCTATGGGGATGGGCTGGGTGGCGTGCACTTTACCTTTGCTGTATGATTGACAACTGCATTTGCTTCGCCAGGTTAAGTATATGCTCCATATTTGGAGGAATTTCCAGTGGTCAGAAATAGGTAAATCATATTTATCCCTCAAGGCCTGGAATGAGAGCAGCCCTCCAGTATTCGGATCTACCAAGTCCCCTACTTTATTAATATTCTTAGTTTTCCAAGAATTCCACATTATATTCTTTTTATCTATCTGGAGGGCAGGGTTGCACCATTAAGGCGTATAATTCCCAGGATGCGTACACATGTTTGTTAGTTTCCCTGTCCTCTGAACAGCTGAATATGCTGCCTTAATAGTAAGCCAGGGTGTGAATGGTTTTGGTGGGGGGGGATATACTGCAGGGTGTGCTCCCTCCAAGACTGAGGTCTCCATTTGTACCCAGGCCGGACATTCCTGGCTAGCTTCTCTAAACATTCTAATCGAAGTGGCCACATTACAAGTAGTAGCAAAGTGGTGGAAGTCCAGCATGTTCCAGCCTCTCCTATCTCTGTGAGCCAATAATTTTGCCCAGATAAACCTAGCCCTGCTCATGTCCCAGATGAATTTTTTTTATAGTTGTGTTTATTTTGCCAAACCAGACTTTAGGAATTTCTTCTGGCAGATGAGACAATAAGTAGTAGATCCTAGGGGCCGCCGTCGTCTTGATGGCTTCTGTTTTACCCATTAGGGAAAGGTTAAGCAACGCCCATCTTTCCATCTCCTGCCGAAGGCTATTAATGGCAGGGGTAAGGTTGTCTGTTGCTAGTCTACTAACTTTGTTGGATATTTTAATTCCCAGATATTTTATGCCACCCTGCACTATTGGCAATACCGCAGCTAACACACTGGAGGGGGTCACAATATCATTAAGATGCAGAATCTCAGATTTTGTTTATATTTGTTCACAAGCCTGAGAGTGCTGAAAAGTTCCTTAAGAGCCCCAGTATTGCTGGTAAGCTGGCACCTATGTCTTCTGATAGAATAAGGCAATCATCCATGTAGAGTTTGGTTGTGTACTCCTCCTCCCCGATCTTTATTCCTTTTATCCCAGGATGCATTCTAAGGGCCTGTGCCAATGGCTCTATAACCAGTACAAATAATAGGGGAGAGAGGGGGCAGCCTTGCCTTGTGCCTATATATAATTGAAGGGTGTCGTTTGTTAGTAGAATGGCCGTAGGGGCTGTATATACTGTAGGGTACAGATCCAACCACAGAAACCAGTCCCAAAGTTACCCACCTCAAACATGTGGTGCAGGTATTCCCTCTCTATGGAGTCAAAGGCCTTCTTGAAGTCTACAGTTAGGGCTGCTGCTGGTGTTATGAGGCCTCTCACCTTCTGAATGAGGGTGACTAAGGCCCTTATATGGTCAGAACTTGCCCGACCTTTTATGAAGCCCATCTGAGCTGGATGTATCATACCCGTTAGTAGGTGTTCCAACCTGGAGGTCAGCACTTTTGCCAATATTTTGGCATCCGCATTGATTAGTGATATGGGGCAATAGCTCATTGGACTGATGGGGTCCTTACCCTCCTTGGGCAACACCATTATGATGGCCTCCCTTATGGTTGGTGGTAGAGACCTTTGTTTGTGTGCCTCCTCCAGCATATAGAGCAGGGGGGATGCCACTGCTGTAGCCACCACTTTATAGTAATCAGTGGGGTACCCATTGCTCCCTGGGGCCTTACTGGGGGGCCATGGCCGAGATGGCCAGAGTTATCTCTTGAACTGTAGGGGGCATCTAATGTTTCTCTTTGTACTTGTGTGAGCTTGGGCAGCTTGAGTGTATCCATAAATTTCCTAAAAGTCTGGCCCTGCCACGTAGTGTCTGAAGCATACAGCATCTTGTAGAATGTCTGCATGATGTCATTAATGACTTTCGGGGCAGTTTGAATTTTTCTGTTCATCCTGACAAGTTGGAGTATATGTCTTTCTGCCTGTTGCTTATGCAGGTGGTAAGCTAGGAGTCTGCTATTCTTTTCTCCCTGGGCCCAGTACTTAAATTGTGTGCATTGAATTTGGAGTTCCACTTTCCTTGTAGCTAAGGTGTTAAGTTTAATTCTGAGGGCTGTAAGTTCGTAGATCAGCTGTGGGTTATCGAATTGTCTGGGGTTATCGTTATACTGCTTTTCTTTATGTGCTAGTTTGGCTTCCAATTTTATTACCTCCTCCTCCCTTTGCTTCCACCAAAAAGAGGCATTGCTAATAACTTTACCCCTCATGGTTGCCTTGTACCCCTCCAATATCCCAGCTGGGGATGCTGAACCTTGTGGGTTCACTGTGAAATAGAGTTGGGATTCCTTCAGCAACCAGGTTTGGAAGTCTTTGTCCTGGAGCAAGAGGGGATCCATTCTCCATTGTATGGATTTGGACTGAGATGGGTCTAGTGGGTATTGAAGGGTTACCAGGGTATGATCAGAGAGATATATCTAAGCAATATTTGTAGCTGGGGCAGCCCTGGTTACACCTAAGGATGTAAGCCAGAAATCCAGGTGGCTGGCCATGGCCCTTGCAACAGAGAAATATGTGTAGTCCCTATCTGCAGGATGTAGGGCTCTCCACACATCTGTTAACTGGTGCAGGGTCATTAGGTTCTTTAGGGCTGCCAATGCATGCATGTGCAGTTCTGGTCTCGAGTTGGATTGATCTAGGATATAGTCCAGGGTGAGGTTAAAGTCCCCACCAATGATGATATTCAGTTTGTCCTGGGTCCAGTCCACTATGGCTTGGGACGTGGTGTCCATGAATTCAGGACTGTCTTTGTTTCGGGGTGTATACATTGACTAACACCAAGAGGCCTTTTGGGGTATCCAGTTTTACCATTACCCACTTTCCCTGTGTGTTCGATTTTGCTTCTCGCAACTTCCAACTCAGTTTTTTGTGGCCCAGAATTGATACTCCACATTTTGCTGTCTTTGCCACACTGTGAACCTTCTAACCCACCCATTTCCTCTTCAGTTTCTGTGCCTCATCATTTAGTTTTGTTTCCTGCAAGAAGGATATCTGTGTGTGCAATTTTCTTAAATGAGACAACACCTTTTTCTGCTTAATTGGTGAGTTTAAACCTCTCACATTCCATGAGGTGGCAGTAGCATCTATGGAGGAGGCCATATTGCATTTTTATATCCTAGATGCTGAAGGAGGAGTGCTGCTGTCTCATTTAAGGCACTCGTCATGCCTGCCCATACCCCATTCCGTGCTTCTTTCCTAGGGGATCTCCGATGCGGTTCGACAAGACTTTTGTCAACCAGCATCACAGTGATAGGATTTATGATAGCTGCAAGTTGCAGTCTCGATAAATCGAATTCTCCTGGTCCTGTTTTTCTTATGGGAGCTTCACTAGACCCCATGCAGGGGGCTCTGCCCCAGCACCCCTCACACTAAAGATTCTCAACTCTGAGTTGGAGCTGATTTGGGGAGGGATCTCAGGCACACCAACATTGTGACTTGTCGGCAAACTATCAATTTTGTCGACAGCGACATAGGTCACTGTGTTGGTGTCGTTGTGGAGGGCATACCTTTCCCGGGTAGCTGTGTGTTCCCTGCTTATTTGCATGTGATCTGACCATGTACCTTTATATCTTACTGACCTGTCCTTACTTTCTTGCACATCTGTTTTTCTTTTGTGCTCTCTTTTGTTTTCAAAGTCCTTTCCTATCTGTCCTGGCAGAAAGTACTGCTTCTCTCTTGGACAATAGTGAAGGGGGAATTTTGTAGTTTCATGCTCCCTTTGGGGACAGAGTTCTTGACAATTTTCATTAACACTGTAACCTGTAACAATCCTATATAACACAACAAGCATGCACAGTTCCAACCTACTTGGGGGTCTGTAGTAGCTGCCCAGGCAGTCGAGTCACTGCAGTCAACGGGCCTGCAGAACTCCAGAGGAGGTATTCCATCCAAACCTCTTGCCAGAATGACCCCTACCTCCATTCATATATCCCTGAGTATCCCTTAGTTTTGCCTAGTCTGGGGGAGTGGGATCCCTAGGACTACATTGCTCCCGGATCCCACCATGGTCCACTGCTTTCTCTGGGGAAGTAATTGGCATCACCTTATCCCCTGATCCTGTTGCTAGTGTGCTTTCTGGGTGAATACTTGGGGCACTAGCACAACTCTGAAGATCCTATAAGCCCCCCCCTTAGATGCTCCCTCCCAGCCTGATAAACCCAAGGATCAGTTTGGCAGCTTCTTTAGAGCCATCTCTTGGCCCATTTACCTTGGAGACTCCTAGGTAAAAACCTAGGTCCTGTAATTTTACTTTTTGTAACCTCATCTGTATTTCCAAAAAAGAACCGCTTATATAAAGTATTTAACAGCTCTAGAGCAAGCACACAACCTAAAGGCCAACCAGGTACACTTGTAATTAAACCTTGCGGTATACCTTTCAAAATGTCAACTCTAACTTTGAAACCCCTTAAATTCAGTAATAGTACATGAAAAGCATTTAGGTTAAACTTGTCTGTTAGCCAGTTTGTGAGGGGGTGGGACCACTCTCCCTGATCGACTGTCTGCTGTTCAATCAGCCAATATGTTATGAACATACGAACATAAGAAATTTGCCAGCAGAAAAAGGCCTAGAGGTCTATCAAGTCTGCTCGAATGTGCAGCTACCACCCCTTATTCTGCAGCTGCTCCTCCCTTCCACACTTCCCCTTCATTAACCCCCTTGTCCTGTCCCATCCCCTTTTGAAGCAGTCCACTGTTCTACTGGATACCACTTTTGCAAGTAATGCATTCCACCCAGCTAGTACCCTCTCTGTAAAAAAGTATCTCCTCATCTCCCTCCTGAACCTTCCTTCCTCCCTCCCTCCAGTCTCATATCATGGCCCCTGGTGTCCCTCCCCTCCCTTACTTTGAACAGCCCCTCTGTACCTGTCTTGTTTATTCCTTTCATGTACTTAAAGGTTTCAATCATGTCCTCCCATCCCTTCTCTCCTCCAGCGAGTACATGTTCAATTCCCTCAGCCTCCTCTCATATGATAAGTCCCCCAGCCCCTTGCTCCTCATTGTTGCCCTATGCTGCACCCCCTCCAGTAACTTAATGTCCCTCTTCAGATATGGGCGCCAGTACTGCACGCAGTACTCCAGGTGTGGTCTAACCAATGACCTATACAATGGCAGAATCACCTCCTCCCTCCTCGAGGATATACCCCTTGCAATGCAACCCAGCATTTTGTTGGTCTTTGCAGCTGCCTTCCTACATTGTGCTGAGTTGTTCATTGACCCTGTAATGAGCACCCCCAGATCCTTCTCCTCCTCTGTCTGGGCCAGCTGCACTCCCCCCAGCTGGTAACTTCTCCTTGGGTTCTTCATCCCAAAATACAGTACCTTGCACTTTTTGGCATTAAACCCTAGTTGCCAGGTGTCTGACCAGGTTTCAAGCTTTGCCAGATCATCCTGCAACCCCTGCCATCCCCCTAGGTCATCCAGACAGCATGGCTTCATACATGGCAGATCCTGCCAAACCAACCTAGTGGAGTTCTATGACTGGGTAACCACTCCTATCTTGGTATCATCAGCAAACAGACTGATCTTGCTCTTGATGTCCAATGATACGTCTGCAATGAATATCCCAAACAACACTGGTCCCAACACCGAGCCCTGTGGAACACCGCTCATCACTACCCTTGGGTGAGAGCACTCCCAACCCACTACCACCCTCTGTTGCCTTCCCTGAAGCCAGCTCCCTACCCATCTCATTAGCTTTGCACCTGCCCCTGTGCCTTCTAACTTACTTCTCAACCTTCCTTGCAGCACCAAGTCGGATGCCTTACTGAAGTCCAGATACAGGACCTGTCCAGTTGCCTAGTTACCCAGCCATAGAACTCCACTAGGTTGGTTTGGCAGGATCTGCCATGTATGAAGCCATGCTGTCTGTTGTCCTGTAGTCCTTTGGCCTCTAGGAGGGCCACCAGCCTCTCTTTCAGGATAGTCTCCATTAGCTTACCCATGATGGATGTGAGGCTCACTGGTCTATAGTTCCCCGGTTCATCCTTGGGCCCACTCTTGTGGAGGGGCACCACATGAGCCATCCTCCAGACCTGAGGTTCACACCCTGAGTGTAGTGAGGCATTAAATAGGTCTGCCAAAGGTCCTGCAAGGACCTCTGACAGCTTCTTCAGTACCCTGGGGTGGATGCCATCTGGGCCTGGTCACTTGTCTACCCTCAGTACCTTCAAACCCTCCCGAACTCTGTCCTCCATGATTTCCCCATCTGTCACCCCCTCCCCCCGTTTCTGCCATTTCCTCCCCTTGTGTGTCACCCCCTCTTCTTCTTAGTAAATACCGAGCAGAAGTAATCATTTAGTGCTTCTGCCTTATGCTTTCCTGCTTCCACCCAACCCCTCCTTCCTAATCCTTACTATGTGGTCCTTACGGCTCCTTTTCTCCTGATGTACCTGAAGAAGTCCTTCTCCCCTTCTTAATGCCTTGTGCCAGCCTGAGCTCCATAGATGCCTTGGTTCCCCTTACTGCCCAAGTCACCTCCTTCGATTCTGTCAAGTACTCCTCCCTGTCCTCCCCCCTCCCTGTTTTCTTGTACCTTCTAAAGGCAGCTCTTTTCCTCCTTACCTTTTCCATGACCTCCTTGCTTAACCAGCTCGGTTTCCTAGCCCTACCGCAGCCACCCAGGCCTGACAAAGTGGGGCCCAGTCAGTCATTTCTGCCGGTATTGTCGCTGTGAGAGCTTGTGGGTGCTTCTCCCCTGCCATGTCTAATGTCATTGAGAGAAGCTCATACAAGGGCTCAAATCAGTTGCTGGTCTTGATCAGTGAATCAGCTGGTGATGCGCTGCTTGCTCCTGATAAGTGGTGGAAGCTTTGTTGGCTCCTGAAGGTGTGCTGATGTCAAAGTTCCCTGCTGGTGTCCAGGCTGTTGTTCCATTTTCATTGGTGTTCTCTCTGAACCTGCTGCCATGCTTCTACTGGGGTCTGGTTGGTCCGATGAGGCGGTTCACTTTCCTGGACTTCCATCACCGGAAATAAGGGCAGGTGCCATGCTGGTTTGGTGGGAGGTGGTCGCAGCTGTAATTGACCAGAGCTCTCCTCTTTAGTGTCCTTGAGAAACAGCTCCACCTGGGCAGGGTTGTCAGATGTGAGCTGTTCACCTTTGTACATGACCCGAAGCATAGAGGGATACCTTAGTGAAGCAGACATTCCCGGTCTGTAGAGCTCCTGTTTCACCCCTCCATAAGTGTTCCATTTCTTTGAGAGCTCCTGGGACTAATCTTGAAACAGCTGGATATGATGTCCCTCCCATATCAATTTTCCTCTTTCCCTGGCAGTACAAAGGTATAAATCTTTATCCAGATATCTCATGAAATGACATAAAATAGGATGTGGTCTGTCCCCCTCTTTGGGTGCTAGGGACCTGTGAGCCCTCTCTAGCTCTGGTCAAGGGAGGTTGTTTTGTTGTAACAGGATTGGAAAGAAAGATGTTAGAAAAGTCAGCATGTTGGAATCCTCTGACCCATCTGGTACCCCAACTATTCACAGATTGTTCCTTCTGGATCTGTTCTCCATGTGATCCACCTTTGACAGAAGATACTGAATTTGACCATGGTGTTCACGGTGTTCAAGCAGATGGCACTGGTGGGTGGGTAGGATTTCTTCATGGGCATTTACTGTCCTTTCAGTTCCAGCTACCCTTGTTGTTAAGGCTTGCATTTCTGTTACAGTTTTTGTTGTAATGTCTTTTACTTGAGCAGTAACTGTTAGTATTTTATTTAGTCTATTTGAAATACTTGCAAGTTCATTGGAGATTAATTTTCCCCCTGACAGTGCCATAACTGAAGACCAGTGGTGTTCCAGTGCACAGATGAAAATTTCCAGAGGTTGTTCTGACACTGCTAGCCTGGGGATTCAGCTCTGCCAGCAAACCAGGCCTCAAGGTAAGTGCCTTGATATTCCCTTTGGTAGTTATTTGGGTGAAATCCAAGCCCACCCCCAAAAGAGTGGTATCAAAATGAAGCTCCCAGTTTGATGAATGCTGCTATTCTATTTTTGTTTGGTGTAGTCATAAAGTGGACCTAGGATGCCATAGGTTGTAGTTCCTAGGGATCCCCTGGTGGATTCAAGATGTCACCATCTTGCCTGGCAAGCTCCACCCCCCATTGTTTTGTATCTTGAATTTCCCATTTGAATACTTTCGTATGAATTGATGGTTTAATATGGTGGTGTGTGTCACTTTAATTGTATCACTTATAAGTGGGGTATGTCTGTCACTCCTTAGACCCACCCCCTGAGGAAGACTCCATTTTGGGTTAAAGGGCTGGGGCTGAGGGTGTTGTTCTGAGCACTATGCCAGAATAAATGTTTTGTATGTGTATTTGGACTTTTTGCCTTGGTTTGTTATCTACAAGTGCCAAGTTCTGTGTGGTTTTATCTATTATTGGGCTGGCTGCCCTACTCAGCAATGCTGCTCTTTCCCAGTTTGCATGCCACCAGCCTTTCTCCTTGTTACTAGCTATCTGTGGTTACAGCCGGGAACACCAGCCGGTGTTTGAGGGTTAGAAGATAATGTTATGCACTGGACAGAGTTTTGGCATTCTGTACCTTTTTCTCCTTCTCAAAGTGACTTACAGATTCCAGTCACTTAAGTATGACCAACTTCTGTGCAACTCCTAGCCTACCAACTGATAGTAGTTCAGAAGGAGGGGATGACCCTAACTGCTTCAAAGACCTGCAGGATTTAAACAGATGCCGGGAACAAACGAAACATGGTTTTCACTGATACAGATAATGCTGTGCTGAAATATCTTTTTGTTAAACTTGAGAGACACAAAATAGTGTAATTATACCACTATTATAACAGAATTACTTTAGAAAAGTATCTTGAATTAGACATCTCACCTAGGGGTCTCAGTATCGATAAAGTCCCTTCATCTGTCTTTGATGATGATGAACTTAAAAATGACTGGGAAGCTGCTGCAACAGAATGCACTGACAAGATCATGACAGCACTAATTAAGAGAGATTTGAAATTACAAGCACCTGCCAATGCAGATATCAGGAACATTCAAATACAGCTCTCAACATACAAGAGTAAGCAAGATTGTTCAATACTAAGTAAAGTTTACTTCAAAAAGATTAACAAACATGAGAATGATTTGATTGCTAGGAAGAGAACAAAATTAAACAGAGACATTGCAGATTACAATAAAAATTAGGTTTTCATATGGGAAAGAAAGGATCGCTCTAGGAGTAGAGGACTCTCCCAGTCAAGGGGTAGACAACAAACTAGAAACCTTAGAAACCAACAAGGGGTTACAAAGAAATCAGCGACCATTCAGCTAACTGACAACCCAGAAGCTGCAGTATTTAAACAGACAGGTGATTTAACTACATCTATAGGCTCTGAGTTTTTTTAAAGAAGGACCAGGCACAACACAACAGCAAGAAAAACAAGACAACAAAAAACAATATTGCAAAAGGAAAAAAAAAAACCCCAGAAGGAGCAAGCAAGATACACAAAAACAGAAACCTCAAACAGATGGTTCTGAGGAACAAATAAATGATGTTAATAATTTAAGTGGGATTGAGCATGCAAAAACGTAAGTTCTCATTTTACATAAAGGGCTCTCATTTGTCCCTACCCCCAAACCTAATCTGTTTTGTCTGTATGTGGACATCTTCAAACTGATAATTAAACTAGCATTTTTTTTGGTAAGAAACAAAGATATCTCTATGATGGGGCACAGCGAGGCGCCAGTGGACGATATTGATACTGATTTATGACTTAATCTCTTGGAGGTCTCCTTGTCAACTCTAGGTATTGATAACCAAGCACCTAGTAGCAGAAATTTACAAGATTAGGATCATAACATCATTGATAACATTGTCACTATGGCACTCTTAAATGAGGCAGAATGAACTGATGTACAAAATCCAATCGTTAATGCCACTGATTTAAGACATAAATTTAAACCACAGTCATTTTTCTGTCTAGAGGTAATGAACTCTGCTGTGATGATCTTTGAAAAAAAAAATGCTGTTGTATGAAGTAAAAAAAATGTTTTAAGGACCATTGCCTTATTACAGACATGATTTGAAACCAACAGAAAATAGCTTTAATGGAATTAAAAAATTTGGAAGGGCTGGTTATTAAAAAGTCAGATAAGGGAGGAAACACTGTTTTGATGAAAGAGGATTTCTATGTTGACAAATGCTTGGGGTTACTGAATAATGCTAATAACTATGTAAAATTAAGGAGGGGGTCCAACTATTTGATATCAAAGTGAGTTGTGTGAATTTGTGGACTGGCAGCAGGATGTGGCTGGATAACAAAAGATGAATCAGACTTCCTTAAAGTCGACCATCCCATAATCTCCACATTTTACATTTTGCCAAAAATGCACAAAAATGTATTAGATCCCCCTGGGAGACCCATAGCGGCAGGCATTGGATCCCTCACTCAAAATCTTAGTGCTTTTGTTGACTCTTTCCTGCAACCACATGTTATATCACAAAAATCTTACACTGGAGATAGCACGGACCTTCAGGGGAAGTTGAAGGGTTTGGCATGGTATTTGAATTACAGCTGGGTCACAGTCGATGCCTGTAGCCTGTATACATCAATTCAGCACCATTTAGGGCTGTGGGCAGTTGACAGTCTTGTGCCCAATCAAAATGAAATTCCAAAACATTTACTAATTCAGGCTCTTAACTTTGCGTTGACTCATAACTATTTTATTTTTTAACAAAGAGTATTACCTAAAAGAATGTGGCATGGCTGTGGGGCAGCTTTTGCACCCTCATATGCCATTCTTTTTATAGGCCATTTTGAAAATCAGGTAGTATATGACGCCAATGTTAAGTATCTAGACCATATATTTCTATGGTATCGATTTATTGATGATATCTCTCATTTGCTCAGGTGAAACCACACAAATACCTGAATTTATACAGTATTTAAATGACAATATAAATGTTAAATTCACATATAAGACTGACTAACATTGCATTAAATTCTTTGATCTATTACTTAAGGGTCTACCAGGTGAAGACATTTTAACTGAAGGATTTAGGAAAGACAGCAGCAAATGTAATCTTTCATGCTAACAGTTCCCATCCATGTAAACTAATTTCATCAATTCCCTATAATGAATTGAAACATTCCAGGAACAGGCACAATCCCTCAGATCCAGGTTAATGAATAGGGGTTACTCTGAACAAACCTTTGATGAGGCCTTGGACAAGGTTAACTTGCTTTAAAGACGTGACCTCTTGATGCCAAAATCAAAAAGAGAGATCAGTAATGATTCTAGTTCATCAGATCATAATGTAACATTTATGATGGAATTCAATGGTGTGGCTGGTAAGGTGGGGGGCTTAGTCCACCAGTTTTGGTCTATTTTATTAGCAGACCCAGTTCTATGAGAAGAAATTGCACTTAAACCTCAAATTACTTTTAGTAAAGAGCAATCCTGTACTGTGAGACAGCTAAAAGTGGTGGGACAGGGTGGATTTGATCTCAGAAGTTGCCGCTTTGAGTGTTTGGTGCACTTGAACTTTTTTACTCGCTTTTACAGAGTCCCTCAATACACCCTGACTGAGGGCTATTATACTATTTTCAGGCTGCAAGGAAAAGCTGTACTGCTAACTTTTAGGGGGCTGGTGTTAATACTGAAATGCAGACACATAATTGTTTTCAGGGGGAGAGACCTGGGCAGCTTCCGGGTCCAAAAGGGATTTAAACAGATGCTCACACGAGCAGCATTCTGTTGATTAAATCCTGTACTGTGAGACCACCAAAAGTGGTGGGACAGGGTGGATTTGATCTCAGAAGTTGCCGCTTTGAGTGTTTGGTGCACTTGAACTTTTTTTACTCGCTTTTACAGAGTCCCTCGATACGCCCTGACTGAGCGCTATTATACTATTTTCAGGCTGCAAGGAAAAGCTGTGCTGCTAACTTTTAGGGGGCTGGTGTTAATACTGAAACATAGGCACATAATTGTTTTCAGGGAGAGAGATCTGGGCAGCTTCCGGGTCCAAAAGGGATTTAAACAGATGCTCACGCAAGCAGCACGAGCATGTGCAGCGCGTCTCGGCATGCTGAGATGCGCAGAGACACATGTGTCTAGCACGTGTTTGCATGTTAGCATGCAGCAGTGGCAGTGTGCAGAAGATTCTGTATAGTTTTCTCTGAAACTTAAGCAGTTTTGAGTATAAAATGATGACAGAGGAGGTGAGGATCTCTAGTTTTGTGACTTCAATTTTGACAACAGAGGGAGACTTGCTGATTGGATGTGAGGGATGTAGAATGTATAAAATTGTAGAGCTGGGGACTGATAATAGTAGCTATGAATGTGAAAAATGTGAGCAAAATAAGGAATTACATAAGAATTTGGGAATGGTTACCATAAGGTTAGTAAAATTAGAAAGGAGTCAGGGGGTGTTAACAGAAAAGATTTAAATACTTTCTAGTTTAAATGTAAATGAGGAGGCTAAGGGAAAAGAAGGTTTAGAAAATGAATATGGGAAAAGGAAATCAAGATTTGTTAAAAATGAACAAAATTCTGGTAATCTTTATCAGAATAAGAAAGCTAAAAGAAAACGTAGTGGTCAAAGTCCTTTTAAACCAGTTCCAATGGAGTTAAAGAAGGAAAAGAAAGTAAATATTAACTGTAATACTGAGGTTGTAGGACAGGTTGAGATTGAAATAGATAACAGAAATGATTTTGTTGGTAATATGACAGAAGGAATAACAATAACAAATAGATTTGATGTGTTAGAGGAAATAAACCAATCTACTATAGTGGTAGATGGTGGAAATGAAAATAATGATCAAATGGAGGAGGGAGGGGTGGTTAGTTCAAGGCAGGTTATAGTTATTGGTGATTCCATCATTAAGTATACTGATCAGTATATTTGTAAACATGACAAAGCAAATAGGATGGTCAGTAGCTTCTCAGGTTCAGGGGCTATGGATTTGTGTAACATGGCCGACAATATATTTAAAGGGGCTGGGGAACATCCATTGGCAGTGATTCATGTGGGCATAAATGATATCATGAGAAAAACCCTGCCTGAGATGCAGAAGGATTACAATAAGTTAGTGGAGAAATTAGAAGAGAAAGGTTGTGAAATAGTGATTTCGGAGATACTTCCTGAACCAAGGGCTAATTTTCACAAGGTAAAAAGGATTGCACTGGTAAATAAATGGCTGTGTAAATGGTTCAAAGATAGGAACTTTCAATTTATTAAACATTATGGAACTTTTGATGGAAAAAATGATTTGTATTGTAAAGATGGGTTGCATCTGAATTTTAGAGGAAGTAGAATTTTGGGAATGAGATTACGTCAGGTAGTAGAGAATTGTTTAAACTAAAAGCGATGGGGATGAGGGGAAATAGTGGGGTTCAAAACACTCCTGTGGCAAAAAAAGAAAACAATAGGTTATCCGAAATAAAGGCCATGTTTTGCAATGCCAGAAGTTTAAATATGTCAAGTACGGGAGAGTTGGAGGTTTTAATTATAAATGAGTGTTTGGATTTGATAGGAAAAGTAGAAACATGGTGGGATAATGAAAGTGAGTGGTTACAATATATTCCAGGATATAGAGTGTTTAAAAGAAATAGGGGAGAAGAGGTGGTGGTGTGGTTCTTTTTGTTAGAGAAGGAATAGAGGTTATGGAACTAGAACAATGTGATTACCCGGAAATTAAAAATGTTAGTATTGAATTGTTGGGGATAAAGGGAAAAACATGTAGAGTCTCTATCTTTTATAGGGCTCCTGATGTTGGTATAGAAGAAACTGAGACATATATTAAAGACATTGTAAATCAGGCCGGGATAACTAACATTATCCTCATGGGGGATTTGAACATGCCCAACATTGAGTGGGGAAAAAAAACAACAACTTGGGAATCATTTAGGATGTAGAGTCCATGAGGAGCTGAGTTCAGGTGGCATTAAACAATGTATAAAAGAGGCCACAAGAGGCAATAATATCTTGGACATTTTATTGACTAACATCCCTGATGTAATCAAGAATGTTAGTATTCAACCTCAGTTAGGCAATAGTGATCATAAGTCTATTATGTTTATAGTGGATTGGGCATCTAAACCAGCTAATGGAAATACAGTGCAGTATTTATACAAAAAAGGAAATTATATAGCCATGAAACAGGAAATGGTAGATATCAATTGGGAAAAAGAGTTTGAAGGTCTAAATATGGAAGAATCTTGGAATTATTTCTTGAACATATTCAATAATTTGAAAAGAACCTACATCCCTTGCAGAAAGGCTTATAATCACAAGGGTAAAAAGCCACCATGGTTGAATAAGAAAATATTAAGAATGTGTAGGAAAAAGAAAATAATGTTTAATAAAATGAAATCTAATGAATTAGAAATATCTAAACAGAGCTATAGGAAAGCATTGAAGAAATTAAAGAAAGAAATAAGAAATGCTAAGAAAGGCTTTGAATTTAGATTAGCTGTTAATGAAGATAAAAAAGAGTTTTTTTGCATATGTAAATAGTACAAAGAGTAGTAGGGGGACAGTTGGACCTTTAAGCATAAATGGAGTTAAGACCTCTGAACCTATAGATATGGCCAATGAATTTAGTAGAAGTTTTGGAGCAGTGTTTAGGAAGAATGATGTTAATATTAAAAGGCGTAATATGGGAAACTGTAATTTGGATCCCCAAAACATTATAACTGTAGAGAGGGTAGCTAAAAGAGTAGGGAGATTGAAGCAGGATGGGACGGCCGGACCGGATGGTATCCACCCATATTTTGTTAAGGAATTGAGTGATGTGATGATACCTATTATTACAATACTGGGTCAAAAATCTTTAAGTGATGGTGAGGTGCCTGAGGAATGGAGGTTGGCACATGTTGTGCCTATATATAAGAAGGGAATGATGAGTGATGCAGGGAATTATCATCCTGTTAGTCTGACATCAGTGGTGGTAAAGATTATTGAAGGAGCTTTGAGTGATGCTATTTATGAAAGTATGTTAAGGAGGGGAATTTTGGACCAGAACCAGTATTGTTTCATGCCAAATAGGTCATGTGAAACAAATCTACTGACCTTTTATGAGTTTGTCAGCAAATGTATTGATGAAGGAAGTAGCGTTGATGTTGTAATGCTCGATTTTAGTTGAGCATTCGACACAGTTCCACATTATAAAATAATAGAAAAACTTATAAATATGGAAATCAGTGAGAACATTGTTAGATGGGTAGAACGATGGCTAAGTAATAGATCACAGCAAGTAAAGATTCAAGGGTATTTGTCTGCTTTAAATAGTGTATGGAGTGGAGTTCCCAGGGTCAGTTTTGGGCCCATTACTGTTTTGCATATTTAAAAGCGATCTGAAATTATTAAGTAATAGACTAATTAAATTTGCAGATGATGTTAAGGTTGGAGCAGTGGTAAATACGTTTGATAAGAGACTCATTTTTGGCCAGGATTTGTTATATATAATCGACTGGGCAAAAAAAATTGGAATGATGTTTAATAAAGATAAATGTACCATCATGCATTTTGGTAGACAAAACATAAATCAGAGCTACTATATGCAAGATCTGAAGCTTAGGGTATCGGAATGTGAGAAAGATCTAGGTATCTATGTCCAAAATGATTTAGGAAACGAAGTAAATAGTAGACAATCATCTAACAAAGCAATGCAGATTGCTGGTTGTATTAGGAGAGGTTTTCAATTAAGGAGTCGAGAGGTTTTGATGCCATTGTATAAACATCTGGTGAGGCCTATATTGGATTATTGCTTTACAGTTGCAGGTCCTTTATTGATGAGGGATATTAAATTAATGGAAAGACCACAGAGATCCCTTACAAGGTTGATTTCAGGTTGTGAGAAAGAGTCATATGAGACTAGACTGGAAATATTGGGGTTGTGGTCTTTGGAGAGTAGAAGGGGAAGAGGGGATCTATTACTATTATATAAATCTGAAGGATCAGGGTATTAGAGCAGAGTTGGGACTGGTATATAAGGAAAGGACCTATCATTTGAGAAGGCATGATAGGTAATTGGGTGAAGAGCTAAGCAGGACTGAGTTAAGAAAAAGGTGTTTTAAATGTCGAGCAATAAGGACAAGGAATGGACTGCCCCAGGAGGTGGTGGAGGCAGAAAGTTTAGATTGTTTTAAGCAGAGATTGGACAGATATCTAGAAGAAGTTGGTGGCATCTGCCACTACCACTGAACTGTGGCGAAAATCTTTATGGGCCATGCCTTCTGATTTTCTTATTCATCCAGTATGAACTCCAGTATGACTGTATCACCCACAGACACTTTTCTCCAACTAGGAACATCCAGGATAGTAGTATTTGGCTTAGGTATAAACTTAAAGGTTTCTTAAAGTGTAGCAGGCACAATGTTTGCAAATATGCCAATCCTGGGAAAAAGTTCACTAAAGGTGATTTTTCTGTGGACATTTGATTTTTTACATGTACTACACCATTTGTAGTCTACATTTGTTGGTGTAAATGTGACTGCTATTGCAGTATGTAGGCAGAATCAGATGACATGTGAAAGAACGTATCCAAGAGCATGTCAGGGCAATTATTAATGGTAACGTATAATGCTTTAGGTGTGCACTTTACTACAGTACATAACGGAAAACCTGATAATTTATGTTTCACTGTCTTAGAACATGTTACAAGACATCCAAGGGGAAGCAATAGGTTATGTAGCTTATTGAAAAAAGAAACTAAAAGGATTTTAACTTTGGAAACTGCAATACCAACTGGACTGAATGAAGACATAGATTTTTCTCTGTATTTGTAAATCTACTTTATTTGTTATATTTTGTCTGTTTTATTTACAGATATTCACCGTAAGCTTGCTTTATGAATGAGGCCATGGAAATACCATCTGGACCCTTAACATCCGAAAAATTGCATGAGAAGTTACATTTTTGTAACCACCTGCACAGATTCAGCTCAATACTTATTTGAGCTGGGGGATGGTACTGCCATTTTAATTCATGAAATTGTTAGGGAAAAATGTATTTTCTGTGTCTAATTCACTCCACCTATATTTTTATATCAGCCCCTTAATTTTTCTCATGCCTAGCTTTTGTTATCATTTTGCACTTTAACAAATGTTTCCCCTCCAATCCTCCCATGCCAATCCACCAGTCTGTGCTATTTTTCCATTACCTTCATTCTATTTCTTCCTAACCCCCACTTTTTCCTTTTTTCTTATCCCAGTTTCAGACTTAAACAACTATTCTCTAATCCCATATTTCCTGTTACCGATAGGTGCTGACTATGTGCTATAATAATTGAACAGATATTCATTTTGAATTGTTATTTACATATTTGCTACTGTTTCTCAAGGTCAGTGACCTCCCTATCCACTTTAGGCTCTGAAATGATTATATATTTTTGTTAGAAAAACAAAAATAATTAGATCACTGATGACAATTATATAAAGAAACTATTGAGTCATGTTACAGAAATGATTGTGTTTATTACACTGTTTTGTATCTCAAATTTCCCATTTAAAATTTCACTTACAAGTGGGGTATGTCTGTCAATCCTTAGACCCGCCCCTTGATGAAGACCTAATTTTGGATTGAAGCACCGGAGCTGAGAGTGTTGTTCTGAGCACTATGCCAAAATAAATATTTTGCACCTGCATTTGAAATTTTTGCCTCGGTTTGTTATCAACAAGCGCTGAGTTCTCTCTGGCTTCATGGATTTCTAGCTGCAACTGCAGAAATGCTTTTGCAACCAGAAGCCTATGTGCATGTCTTACACCTGTAACTGCAGAAGTGCATGCACCTCAGGGACTTGCACGTCTTGAGCCAGATGTGTGTGTGTATGTCTTACAGTGTGCATAGGTTCCTTTTGGCTGCAGAAGCACTGGCCCCATAGACAGAACAACAGTTTGGATATTGTGGATTTGTATCTGTGGCTACTGTACATGGGTCTGTGCTTCATGGATTCCCATCTGTAGCCAGAAGTGAGTGTGCACATCTGGCAGTGTGCATGTTCCAGATGCGAACCCATGAGAGTAGCATATCAGTGCTACTGCATTTATGTCATCTGGAAAGAGTTGCATGTTTGTCCTACCTGATGATGACTTTCTGTGGTTCATTGTGTGGTCTTGTTCTTTTGCTGCTTGGAGGAGTGTCGGAGAGTTAGTGTTGGAAATCCTAATACCAAATCTTCCTTATTTTTTTGGGGTTAAGCTGAACCCTAACTGCTGCATTAACACCCCTATAGTTAGGGCTGAGTTGGTAGTTCAGTGTTAAACTCAGTTTTTTGTACCTTAATAACTTTGCCGTCGTTTGACGAATTACTGTAAAATGTGGCATGCATGGTAAGGCTCTCAGAGTCTCAAGATATGAATAGTTTTATGATAGCATCTCGTATGGTTTTTGAGATGCAGAGAGTAACAAAAGTGGAAAAATCAATTTTTTCCATATACTTAACATTGTATATTTTTGCTCTTGCCTACAGCTTAGACCGTATGGAATTTCTTCATGACATTTTCAAGGATTATGGAGCCTGTGCCAAGGGTGTGCCTTTGGATGGTTTGGTGAAAAAATTATATAGTTTGGTGAAAAAAATATTATACAGTTTTTGAATTGTAATGATTTTTGGGATACATTCAAGTTCGATCAATAAACAAATCAAAACAGTTTGATCGATAAAAAAAGTTTGCAAGTGTTAAAATGTCATGATTTATTGTTCATGTGTAGAGAAATACCGACCTTGAAAGGTAAAAGAAACAAACATTGAGAGTGGTTATTGGCATGATTTACTTGCCATGGGGGGGCACTCAAGATAGCCGCCATTTTTTCTTTACTGTTGTAAACTTGCAAACAGTAAAGTACAATCAAATGATGTATTTAAAAACAAACAAATACATGAACCTTGCTAAATGGACCAGTTTAGTTAGATTCTGGTGTTTGTTTGTGTTTAAAATTGCCAGAAATACCTTTTCTGGGCACCCAAAAACTAGGGAGCCCAGTTTAGCAAGAGGAGCCGTTAACCCACGTTCTATGTATGAGAACAGTGGGACTTTTTTGACTTCTGCAGCAGCAGGCTACAGTGAGAACATGGTGAGTCACCATTTCCCTGGTGTCTAGTGGTGCCTCCCCATTGCTGTCCTTGTATGCATATAATGTTGTCCTGGTGTCTAGTGGCACCCCCCACCCTCCAATTGCTGTCCCTACAATGATTTAATCTTTTCCTGCTGTCTAGTGGCACCTCCACCCTCTGACTACCATTCCCATAGTAAATTTATCTTTTGCCTTTCTCTGCTGTCTAGTGGCACCCCCACCCTCCAATCACCTTTCTGTAGTTTATTGACCTTTCCCTGGGGTCTAGTGGTATCCCCACCCTCTAATCACCATCCCTGTAGTTCACTGATCTTTCCCTGATATCTAGTGGTACCCCCCACCCTCTGATTGCTGATCTGGATGCATGGAATGGCCTACCCCAGAAAGTGGTGGCTATGAATACAGTGCAGGGCTTCAAACAGACATGGGATAGGCATAAGGGAGCAATACAGATCAGTATAAATAGATAGGCCACTGATAGAGCAAAGGCCGATGGCACATTTATAAGGTAGAAAAAGAAATGGGCAGACTGGATGGGCTTTCGGTCCTTATCTGCTGTCAACCTCTATGTTTCTATGTTATGTTTCTATCTCATAATTTAATGATCTTTCCCTGGTGTCAAGTGGCACCCACCCCCACCCTCCGATCACTGCCCCCATAGTTTATTGATCTTTACCTGGTGTTTATGGGCACCCCTGATTGATGTCCTCATAGTGTGTCTAGTGGCACCCCGCCCTCTGATCATATCCCTTTAGTTCATTGATCTTTCTTTGGTGTCTAGTGGCACCTCCTGCTCTCAATCACTGTTCCCATAGTTTATTGATCTTTCTTTGGTGTCTAGTGGTGCCTCCAACCTCCAGTCTCCATCCCCATTATTTTTGTTGTCTTTCCCTGGTGTCTACTGGCACCCCCACCCTCCAATCACTGCCCCAATCTGAAATAAAGAAAACGGTCTGTCGATGTTCTTTTTTTGCAAACCTGCAAAAAAGAAAATGGCTCCTCACTGATCAGACCCCCCACACCCCCACCTCCCACTCAGCATCCACCACCACTCACTCCCAGAACATACACCCTCATTCACCTGAAATGGTCACAGGGTGAGGATACACTCTCTGATTGAAAGCATGTCTTGCTGCTGGAACTGCTGACTGCAATATAAGAAACTAAGGAAAGGGCAGTTCAGTGTATTTCAATTAGGTTTTTAACTTGGATTAATAACTCAGTCATTTTGCGTATTTTGACTCCACCTCATAAACAAATCTGGCCCAAAAGGTGATTTCATGGTCACTTGGCAAAATAACCTTTCTGGCAGGATTTGAAAATGTCCACCACCTTTGTTCATGAGGTGGGGTCATTAAAAAGGCTATGTTGAAAATTTGGGGTCAAAATATTTAAAACTGGCAAAGTTATGCGCATGCACTGAAATTTTACTATGCTCAATCGTAACTTTGGTAATTTTAAATATTTTCACCCCAAATTTTCAACATAGCCATTTCTTCATATCACCTCATGACCATGACATTTTTCAAATCCTAGCCAAAATGTGTTCTCACCTGTGGTGCAGAATGACATTGTGGTGGTGTAGAATGATGTTTCAGTTGGGATTTGAAAATTCTCAGCATGGTATTCAGGAAGTGGGGTAATAACAAGGCTATGCTGACAATTTGGTTGTTCTTTTTCATGAAATGTAAGCCTTGGGCCTGAAGGGCCTGTGTTTCAACAACATGCAACAGAGAAATGAGCATAAGATTATAGTATCTTAAAAAGTAAGGACATTCTTTAAAAACTACATTAATGCAACAGTTAGGGTAACTTAATGCCACAAAGTATGAAATGTAATAGCTAGGGTTTCTTCCTACTGCCCCAAGCAGTAAAAAAAAAATCAGAGGTTTGGTTCTCAGAGTCTTGAAAATTAGTGGTGGGGCCCTCCTTGGGGTTGTTAGCTCTAATGTCCCCTCACCCCCATGGGCCCTGCATGAAGAAAGGAGATCATGTATAATGTTGTTTGCTTATGGAATGGGGTGGGCATTAGGTTGATAACCCCAAGGAAAATCACACCACAGATTTGCCAAGACTGGAGACCCAAAACCCTAATGTTTTTATCCTTTTAGTGCTTAGTGAGTGTGAGGTGTTAGGGTTGAAACCCCAACACCATATTCTCTTTTGTGCTATTAAGTTATCCTAACTGGTGCATTAACACAGTTTTTTCAAATAATATATTTATATATATATATATATATATATATATATATATAATTTAAAAGACAAGAACCTCTGTGTGCAAGCACTGAGGCAAGGGTTACCCTAAAGGGCATTTGGCTGGGAAGCCAAGTTTCAAAGAATACAAATTCACACATGCCCCTCACAATGCAGGGCATGTGTGATTTTATATATATATATATATATATATATATATATATATAACACACACACACACATATATACACACATACATATTGTCATATATATTGTCACTTGGGAACTCGAGCAGTAGGCTGGTAGGACAGAGGTCTGGGGTTATATTCTGTTTTAACTGAAATATTTGAATAGTTTGTAAGTGAAATTAGCTCTATGTGTTAAAAATTATTACCTTGAATTAGAACTGTTACTTGGGCTGTGATATTGTAACTTTGGAGGCTTGGGGACTGTTGTTTGTTAGGGTTAATTAGAGGGAAATTTAAATGTGTTGTTTGCCTGGTGTTAGGGGAAGGGGACATTAGCTGCAATTACCTTGTCTTTAAACAGGAATTACCCTGGCCTCCATTGTTCACTTGGGAACTCGAGCAGCAGGCTGGTAGGACAGAGGTCTGGGGTTATATTCTGTTTTAACTGAAATATTTGAATAGTTTGTAAGTGAAATTAGCTCTATGTGTTAAAAAATTATTACCTTGAATTAGAACTGTTACTTGGGCTGTGATATTGTAACTTTGGAGGCTTGGGGACTGTTGTTTGTCAGGTTAATTAGAGGAAATTTAAATGTGTTGTTTGCCTGGTGTTTGGTAAGAGCCCTCCCACCCACCCTGTTTTGTAGGCTTCTGAAATACTGAAAAACCACTGGGGGTTGGGATTGAAGGGCTGAGTATTTCTGTTTTGGGACTGAAATTCAAAGCAATAGGAGCTGGTGGGCCTGTGACATCATACGGTACCTGATGTCTGCTTACACACACTGTTAGTGGGACTGAACACACACTGGACTGTATGTGTTTGTAAGACTTTGGAACTTTATTGGTGGGTTGAAATTGGGTTTGTAAATAACTACAGTCTGTATAGAGAGAAACTGTATTCCAGGGAAAGGGACTGAGAAAAGGGGTAAACATATAAACAGAGGGGATAAACAGGGTGGCCATATTCCACCATGGCAGGCATCTTCGGAAGGGCTGAGGCTGCACAGGCTGTGGGATGGCATAATTCTATATTGGGCCTGGAGAGAGAGTCTGCCCACCTGTAGGCAGCTATCTTGTATCAGGAGTGAGGTGGTATTGATTAAGAAGCATGCTGGGGGAGCTGGGGTGTCCAAGGATAAGGGGTGGATATGAGCAGCAGAAGGGTGGGGCTGAGGGGAGGCTGGGGCAACACTCTGAAATTACAGGACGTTATGTTACAGCAAGCAGGAGGGGGATATTAGGGACAGAGGATCCTTAGATAGGGAAGTTGGATGCTAAGGGAAAGCGTGACGGGTGAAACATTCTGAATACAAAGAGAATGGAGGGGAAGAGTCAGGAGGGGCTGTTGAAAGGGAGCCTAAACAGTGGACTGTGGGAAGGGAGCTCCCTAAGGTGAACAGAGCAAGAGGGGAAGAAGAGGGGCAGTTTAGAGGTGCAGTCAGGGGAAACCCGGGTTACTTTGATGGAGGCTGACATAGAGCGTCACAATAAATTTGAGCTACTACAAACCTAGAGGGGAGGAAGGTTGGTACAAATGAGGAAACTTATACAGAGGCCGGGGAGGGAGCGGATACCCATAGGGCACGTAGACCGGCTAGGGAAAGGACAGAAATAGTCCCAGAGGGAGAAGGGGAAACATATATGTTAAGCAAATGGGGGAGATGCAACATATTCCAGACATGAGGGAGGAGAGCATGATTGGAGAGATACTGGGAGACAAGGAGGTGGGAGAGGAGCCCCCCTTCAGCAGGGGGGTCAGTACCAAGGATGGGGCCCTAGCTAAAGGGGACCCACAGAGAGCCTCTGGAGGCAGGGGTACTATTACAAGGGGGGAGGATGGCGGTGTGGGGAAAGGGGAAACCATCAGGGCCAGGATAAATGGTTCAGATAAGAGAGGGTTAAAGGGGACACCTATTCAGAGGGGTTTGAGTTAAGTGGGCAAAATAGCAAGGGAGGCAGAAAGGGGAGGGTGACAAGGTGGTCTCTAATAAGGCAGGAAGACTCCCACGAAATTGAGATCATGAATAAAGGGGGGAAGGGGGGCTGAGAGGGCATAGTGGAGGTAACCATAAGGATGATGGCAGTGTTAAGGTTCTGTTATTGGGAGACTCGATGATTAGGGGTATCCAGTGGGAGGGACAGGGGGGTGAATGCCATAGCCAGGTGAAGGTAGTGAGTACCTCTGGGCTGACAGTGCACAGAGCAAAGTTCATGGTGTATGAAATGGTTAGGAATTGTGGAGGGAAACCGGATTTCCTGGTGCATTTGAGAACTAATGATTTAGAGGGAAATAGCATTTTGGAAATCCAAGCAAGGTTCCAAGAACTTGCCAGAGTCTGTCGGGATAATGGATGCAACATTTCCTTTCGGAGATATTGCCAGTACCAAAGGCCTCAGTGGAGAAAAAATGAAGCTCACAGAGGTTAATGACTGGCTCAGGAAGTGGGGTGAAGAGAGTGGGTTGGGGTGTTAGGGAACTGGAATGGAGTTTGGGAGGATAAGGGACTATATGCCAAGGACAGGTTTCATCTTGCCCCATTAGGGAAGGAAGTCCTTAAACAGGGGATGGCTGACTACATACAAGAAAGGTGGGGTTTAAACTTGTGAGGGGGAAGGGATAAGGAAGGGGCTGACCAGAAGCCCTCTCCTCCAGATGAGGGGAGTAGCCTTCAAGCCCAAGGGGGGGAGGGGGAAACAGATTGGGGTGGAGGTTTCAGGAGGAGCAGAGGGAGGATGGAAGTATAAGGAATCTGGGTGGGGTTCGACAAAGAGGATCAGGGATAAGGGGTGGGGGTTGGTGTTAGTAAATGCCAGGAGCTTGGAAAACAAGTTGCCAGAGTTCCAGGCCATGCTGTTCTGGGGGTGGATGTGGCGCGGTCACGAAACGTAACAACAAAACCATGACTGGGACCCAAACGTACGGGGTACACTATGCCAGGGAAGGATAGAAAGGAGGCAGAGGGGTAGAGTGGCTATGTTCATTAGAGATAACATAGAAATTGCTAGGGTAGAAGAGGCAGAGGGAAACGTGGAGGCCTTATGGGTCACCTTACGATCCCTAGCAGGAGATAAGGTCAAGCTGGGTGTAGCATATAGGCCCCCCGGGATGAGTGATGTTCTAGAGGATGGTTTGCTGGACAACATCATTGCCCAGTGTGGACCAAAAGGGGAAGGAGTGGTGTTGATGGGGGACCTTAATATGCCAGGTACAAACTGGGGAACCATGTCCTCTAAGGTGGCCAAGGAGCAGAGGCTGCTGGATGGCTTCCAGGATGTGTTCTTAACACAGCATGTGATGGAGCCCACAAGGGAGGGGCATGTCCTGGATGTGGTTCTGGCAGATGGGGATCTGGTAAGGGACATGGTTGTACAGGACCCCTGACTGGGAGTGACCACATACTGTCTGGTTTCAAATAAGCATGGGGAGGGGGTGGGATCTAGGACACTGGCAGTGGACTTCAGGGGGGCAGACTTTATGGGCATGGGAAATATTCTCGAGGATCACTTGATGGGGATTACCTCAATGACAAGTGTGGAAAGGAGATGGGAAGTCATAAAATGGGGACTTCACGAGGCAGTCAGGATCTGCGCTAAGTTGAAACGTAAGGGAGCAAAGTCACATAAACCATGCTGGTGGTCCAGTGAGGTACAGGTAGCAGTCAGAGAAAAGAAGTGGCCTACAAAAAATATAAAACAACAAGAGGGATAGGGATAAAATGTATCAGCTGGCATCTAGAAAAGTCACCGCATGGTGAGGGAGCAAAGTCCAGTAAGAGCAGCGGCTGGCACAGGGATACATGGAGGGAAAAGAGTTCTTCCGGTACATTGGGGAGCGGAGAAAAACTAAGGGCCATCTGAGCAGATTGAGATCAGAAGGAGGGTGGGTGGAAGAGGTGAGGGACCAGGCAGAGGTATTTAATGAGTACTTTGCCTCTGTGTTCACTAGGGAGGGGGATGGGATATCTACAAAGCAAGGCACGAAGGGGATAGAAACGTCAGTAAGTGGGATCAGGGGAACAACAGAAATGGAGCAAGAGGGAGAGAGGTACCCCAGGGGTGTCACATCTGGCTAAGGATAAAAAGGCCAGTAAGGTGGAGGGGACGGATGATGCTATCTCCGCCAAAAGGGTGTGGTTAGCCCTCAAGGCCCTAAAGAAAGACAACTCTCCTGGGCCAGATGGCATTCATCCGAGAGTACTATGGGAATTGGCGGACATACTGGCTGCACCCCTGGCGGAGCTTTTCAGCAGGTCAAATGAGACAGGGAGGGTACCTAGGGATGGCGAGAGGCACATGTGGTACCAATCCATAAAGGGGGGTCAAGGGAAGTACCAGGTAACTATAGACCCATCAGTTTGACCTCGGTGGTGGGAAAATTAATGGAGAGTATACTAAAGGAACGATTGGGGGTGTACTTGGAGGAGGTGGGAGGTCTGGATAGTCGGCAACATGGGTTTGTGCCAGGTAGATCATGTCAAACCAACCTTGTGGAGTTCTATGAATGGGTAACATCAGAACTGGACAGGGTAAGCCTGTGGATGTATTATTCTTGGACTTCAGCAAGGCGTTTGACTCTGTCCCCACAATGGTCTGATGGAGAAACTGATGTGGTTAGGAGTAGGCCCTTTGATGGTCAGATGGATTGAAAACTGGCTAGCTGGACGCACTCAGAGAGTAGTGGTCTGTGGGGAGCTCTCGAACCCTAGAGAGGTTGGTAGTGGGGTACTGCAGGGCTCGGTCCTGGGTCCGATCCTGTTTAATGCATACATATCGGACATCAGGGAGGGTATAGGGTGTGAAATGAGTCTCTTCGGTGATGACTCCAAGATGGGAGCAGTAGTTGAGGGAGAAGAGGGGAGGTTGGCCCTGCAAGGGGACCTGGACACCCTGGAAAGCTGGGCTCACACATGGAAATTAAATTTCAATATCACCAAGTGCAAGGTGTTGCATCTTGGTCGGGGAAACCCTAAACACAGGTACACCCTGGGAGGGGAGGCGCTGGAGGCCTCAATAGGGGAAAAAGACCTAGGGGTCATGGTGGATGCATGTATGAATAACTCTGAGCAGTGCAGGAGAGAGGCTAGCAAGGCAAACAGGATGTTGGGATGCATCATAAGGGGGATCACCTCTAGGAGCAAGGAAATGATTCTGCCGCTGTACAATGGACTGGTTAGACCACACCTTGAGTACTGTGTACAGTACTGGAGACCACACTTGAAGAGGGACATACAGCTCCTGGAGAGGGTACAGAGGAGGGCAACAAAGATGATACGAGGGCTAGGAGATTTGACGATGTGGACAGACTTAAGGAGCTCTGCCTGTTTTCATTGGAGGAGAGGAGACAGGGGGACATGACTGAGGTCTCAAGTACCTCAAGAGAATAAATAGAGTAAACATGGAGGGGATCTTTAGACTAAAGCAGGGAGGTATCACCAGAGGGCATGGTTTGAAGTTGGAAGGCGGAAGGGTGAGGGGAGAAAAGAGGAGGAGGAGGTTTTTCACTGAGAGGGTGGTGGACCCTTGGAATGCACTGCCTGGTGAGCTGGTTCAGAGATCCACAGTGGAGGGCTTCAAGAGAGGGTGGGACAGACACAGAAAGTGTATGTATCAGATGATGGCCTGTCCCAGGGGGGTGGGGATGGATGATACGGGTTTCTGGAGCACAAAGGATGGGAGGGTCTCGGCACCCAACTAAGGATCTAAGGTTTGAGCAGACTTGATAGACCGTAAGGCCTAATCTGCTGGCAAATAGTATGTTAGTATATATATTTATGCAACAGGTGCCTGAATAAATCTGTACTGATAAATACATTTATCTGTGCTACTATATGGATACATTTATTTATCCACATAGTAACTACATCACTAACTACCACCACCTGTGCTGCCGTCTTACCAGCACTGTCTCCCAGTTTCACTTTCACCTCCTCACAGTGCTCTTAAAAGCCAAGCTATCACAGTCCCAAACACTCACAAAATGCACACCGTAACCAAACTCTCCCCCCAAACTGGAACCACATTTTAAATGAAAACACTCTTAAGAAAAAAAAGCAAATTTTCCTCTTTCTCAGCTCAGAAATCCTGCAAACCAAACACAGCAACCAGGCACAGAGAAAAACCTGAAAAGGAACTTAACTAAAAATAAATATGACAAACCAGAACCCCAAAATCCTGTTGCATAAATCATATGCAGGGGTGCCTGTGGAATAACAAGTTATTTGTTCTGATTGCCAGTGACCACTCATAACCCTCTCGCCCAAGCCGCCACTCGTGAGGTTACCGAGGTCACAGGCAACTGTACAAATACTTTGTTATCCCAAGGCACCCCTACATATCATATATATACATATATATATATATATATATATATATATATATATATATAAATGGTAGGGAAATTGCTTGGGATTGATTGGATATTGATCATCACATGACCGTGAATATATCAGAGCGTGACTGCACACCTGCACTTTTACCCCCTCCAAAACAATTTTACATTTTATAAGATAAACCCCTCTGAGGTGTGTGTGTGGGTACCTGATATCACATGCCTTGGGTAGTTGATGCACTCAAAGGTGAGGATCAGAGCGCGACCGCACACCTCAGAGTGGTTTATATATATATATATATATATACACACACACTGTATGTATGTATATATATTCTTTACAAGACTGCATTAATGCACCATTTTAGGATTAAAACATAGTGAAAAAAGTAGGAAGTGTTGTTTTAGGGTTTCCAACCCTAACCCCCCCAACCTAAAGTAGATCAGGGGTGAAGTCATCCTTGTGGTTGTCTTCCCTAAGGCTCACCCCATTTCATACACTCCTGAAACATACACACCTGTGTCCATCACATCTGAGCTTTTTTGCTACTGCAGTGGGGTGAGCTTTAGGGTTGACAACTCCAAAGAAGACTCCACCCCTGATTTGCTTCAGGTGTGTTGGGGGGGTTGGGTTGGAAATCCTAAAACCACATTTCCCTTCTTTTCTGCTGTAATCTCAACCCTAAATGGTGCACTAATGCATTTTTTGCAAATAATTTTCTTACTTTTTGAGACAGTATAATTGTATCCTCATTTGCCTGCGGGACATCCTTTCATAAATGCAGACATGTATGTTGCTGTGGAGTTTGTTGCAAACAGCAACCAAACTGTCAGCATTGCCTTCTTATTACCCCACCTCATGAACCTGGTATTAAAAATGTTCAAATCCCCACCGAAATGTTATTCCTTAAAAGCAGAATGTCATTCCGCACCACAGGGGCAAAAACACAATTTGGCCAGGATTTGAAAAATGACAGCTGTCACATTCATGAGGTGGTGTAAAAAATGGCTATGTAAAAAAAATGGCTATGTTGTAAATTTGGGGTAAAAGTATTTAAAATTGAAAAAGTTACGAGTGAGTGTCACAAAATTTTAATGGATATGCATAACTTTGCCACTTTTACATATTTTGACCCCAAATTTTCAACACAACCTTCTTATGACTCCGCCTCATGAACAAGGGTTGTGGACATTTTCAAATCCTGCCTGAAAGGTGATTTCACCAAGTGACCACAAAATCAACTTTCAGGTCAGATTTGTGTAATTCTACCACCATTGTTCATGAGGTGGGGTCCCAAAAAGGCTATGTTGAAAATTATGTGTCAAAATATGTAAAAATGGCAAAGTTATGCATTAAAGTTGTAATCCATATTGAAATACATTGAACTGCACTTACCTTAGTTTATCATATTGCAGACAGCAGTTCCAGCAGCAAGATGTGTCTATGATCGGAGAGTGGATCTTGACCCTGGGACCTGTTCAGGAGAGCGAGGGTGTGTGTGGAGTGTGGGGGTGGGGTGAGGTGGTGGGTGCTGAGTGGGATGTCACAGTTGAAGGGTCAGATCAGTGAAGGACCTTTTTTACAGGTTAAAAAAGACATTGAGGACAGTTTTCTTTATTACACGTGTTTACTGGTGTTAAACTGATTGTAAATGGGGCCGTGATTGTTATAGGTGTCTGTGATTCAGGAATATCCTGTTTTACTTTTAAGCTTTTGATATCTTTAAAATGTAGTGCCTTTTAAATTGTTTACAAGGCACCCTGTCTTTATACTTTTTGATCTCCCAAGAGCTGCCACTATGATTTGACTGCTAGCTGGTATTCAGCACTATATGTGAGGGAACTATTACTGAGCCACAGCCACAGCACTTTACTCCCCTTTGCCTATCAATGTATGCTGGTGCTTCTCTGTATTTAGTTAGTGGGGAATTTACACTGTTAAATTAGTTTTAGCTCAGTGTGTCACTGGTAGCTTTTTCCAGCATGACATGCAATCAGTTTTAATAGACATGAGTAGGCAGTTTTATATTTGGGGTTAGACAGTTAATTTATTGTTGTTTAAACATTTTGCACTATCACTGTGTCACCATGCTCTTTCCCCATGTTACTCAACGGATCATGTTAGTGCAATATAGCACTTAGTTGATATGGAGTTAGTGTTTGTCCCTTTTCCAAATTTATATTTGCACTTTGGAAGCATTCCCTTTCCATCTTCATTTTATTTATGCATTTGCTCTGGAAACTTTCAGTTGCAGAAGCACTCCATAAATTAATCCACATTGTGATCCTTACATCTACTAGTTGACAATTAGTTCTTAAATATATTTAATGAAGGAATTCAAGAGCGCTTTTCTGCACTGTATGTGTGCTTTACTATTGTGTGGTGTCACTTTTTCTATTTTCGCATCATGTTCAATATAATTCATATAAAACATAGAAACATAGAATTTGACAGCAGATATGGAGCACTTGGCCCACCTAGTCTGCCCATTTCCTACCTAATGCATAGGCCACAGATCCTGGTTAACCAACAGCCTACTTCCTCCTACCCTCCACTAGAATTTCCTTATGTCTGTCTCATGCATTCTTGAATTCCCCCACTGTTTTTGAGTCTACTGCCTCCTCAGGAAAGCTGTTCCATGTATCCACAACCCTCTCTGTGAAAAAATACTTCCTCACATTACCTTTGAGCTGTTCCCCCTCTATCTTCAAACTGTGCCCCCTTGTTCTTGCGCATCTCTTTTTCTGAAAGATGCTACCATCTTGGACTCTGTTGATTCCCTTGATGTACTTGAAAGTTTCTATCATGTCCCCCCTCTCCCTCCTCTCAAGTTATACATATTAAGCTTCTTTAATCTCTCTTCATATGTCTTCTGGTGCAGACCCTGCACCATTTTAGTTGCCCTCCTCTGGACAGCCTCCATCCTGTCTATGTCCTTGCGGAGATGGGGCCTCCAGAACTGGACGTGGAACTCCAGATGGGGTCTGTATGCTGCAAGACATAAACGATTTTTCACTGTTCATTTTGGAGCCCTATTTCAGTGCATGGAAACTTTGAGTTGGGACCACTAGACATCAGGAAAGTGTGATCAGAGTTTTTTTCATATAAACAAAAAGGCCATATGAGAAAAGCAGAGCGAGTCACAAAAATGATTAAAGACATAAAACACACTTCAGAGTAATTTTTCCAAAGTTGACTATAGAATCCATTTAATGGGGTCCCGATGAGCAAGATACATCCATTGGTCTCTCTGCAGCATATCATTTTGTGGATTTTGAAATCTTTTCTTTTTGTAAATAAAAGGAAAACAAGATGGGAGCATAAGAAAAGCATTTTTCTAACGAAAAGGATTCATTCTACAAAAAGGATCCTTTTTCATATGACCCAGTTCTTTTTTTGTTTCCAGCATCTTTCTAGAAAACTCTACTGAATATGCTCAGAACCAACATTTTTCAAATTAATAACTTTTGAACAAATTAACATTTTTCACTGAACCAGCAAAAGGCGTATCTGCGGACCAAGCCCTTTCTACCCTGAAAATTTCAGACCAAGATTTCCAACTGTCTGGACGCTGGCTGTGGACAAAGAAACAGCAACAAAATCCTGACAAAAATCACTTTTACATTACCTGGATCTCAGAACCCACATATCCATTCAGAACAAAAATCAGGATGTCAAGAGATCTTCCCTATGAGACTGTGCGTGAACATTTTTGAGCAAATCCATTGAACAGTTGTAAAGTTATTAAAGTTCAAAATTTGGGGTTTAACATTAAACACTCTAACCCTAAATATTGTGGTGCTACCAGGCCACTGTAATCAATCAATCTGTCTGTCTGTTTATCTAATACAGGCATGGTAGTGACTGTATAATAGGATTTCATTGGAGTGTCTTTAAAAAGCCATTTTCAAACATTTATAACACAGGTGTCTTAGACCTTAGGACTGTAATATTTGGTATGCATCATTCTGGCCTTAGTATCTACTAATATGACAAGTTTTATAGACATGTTTATCTGTTTTGGATTCATAAAGGGTTGAATTTATGTGCATTTGCCCATTTCTGAACTAAAATTTTGTTCAAGGCTAGAGAAAAAAATGGTAAGTAGTTATGTTATGAAACCTAGAGGTTTGTTAGATGATATGGAGGTATAGATCCTTTTTGTGGTTTGTTGAAAAAAAATGTTCATTTGTTTTTGTATTTAATGCTATTTGTTTGCAAATTTGTTTTGTATTTATTAACGATATTTGTTCACACAAGCTCAGTTCACCTGAAAAATAGCTGAAAAAAATCAACAAAGAGATACATTTTGAAACTTGCAGGTTTGTTAGATGCTATGAAACTATAGGTCCTGTTGGTGGTTTGGTAACAAAATGCTAATTAATTTTGAAGTTATTAATGATTTATTGTTTGCACATGCTTAGTTCACAAAAAAAAGCTACATAATGTATTTCATCAAATAGAAGCCACCCTTGACTAAAAGCGACCCTCAAAAATAAGCTGTAGGTCAAAATGAATACTTTTAATCAAAGCTGCCCTCAAATACAAGCCACAGCTTCTACTCATGGTTGAAGTCATGTCAGATTAAACACTGTGGAGGGACCTTGATTTTTATCCCGTAAATAGGATTAATATGGATCAATATGTTAGCTTGTTTTTTTAAACTGGTTATCGAGTTGATGTTTCATTTACTTATCTTAATATGAAGTAGACCAATAGCAATAAACTTGGCTAAATCCAAGATGTGTAATATTTTATTTTTAGCACTTAAAATTAGATTTTGCAAAATAAGCCCTCAAATACAAGCCACCCTTTAATACAAGCTACAAGTAAAAATACTAAATTTTAATATAACTACCCAAAGTATAAAGGTATTTATTTGCCTTGGCCTAGCAGGTTGGCTCCCTTGGATCTGTCCTACCACCCACCATCAGCAACCACCTCCCCAGGACTCCCCTGTCAGCCATGTTCCCCCATGGATTGTCTCCATTGTGATTGTGAAGCCACAAGGGAAGGGCCTTCCTTCCTTCAGAAACTCTTATTCAATTGCTGCCAACAGGGGTCCTAGTGGTGGTGCTTGTGAGGTACGATGTGCAGAGCATCATGTATGCCTGCCCTGTAGTCCATTTTGTTCTGCTTTTTGGTCCCTTCTCCACATCTGGGGCATGGATGTTGATACATGTGTGTGGAAGCATGCACACACTTCAGTGTCCCACAGCACCCTCCCTTTGTGGCACTGCAGACCTTCATTACCACTAGGCCTCCACCTGGTGGCAGTCTTACAGCAGAGCTTAGAAGCCCTCCTCCCTGGGCGAGAGAGCAGTCCATCGGATGCTAAGTCCTCTCCCCAGCCAACCCCACCAATCTTAAACAGCTTCTGATCTAGGGTCACTGGCATGGGGGTTGGCTGCTTTACTGCCATGCCATTGAGATGCCCTGTATTTAGATATCGTTAATTAATAAACAAAATGTTAGCACAGGAATCTCTCACAAATGTTTCTGAAAACCTATCTGCTGTACAAATAGTTTGAATGTCTACACAGTGGTTTTATTTATACTGTAGTATGGTTTTCAAAATCTACAAGCGGAACAAGAGTTTTCAGATCTGTGTACTGCACAGTTGTTTCCAAAATCTTTGTACTGTATTATAGTTTTTAAAATTTACTTGCTGCACAATGGTTTTCACAAAACAGAAACCCTACACAAAGGTTTTGACACTATGGGCACTGCGTGCCCTTCTTGAAAATCTGCATGCTGCATAATGGGTTTCAAAATCTACCTGCTGAATGGAGGTTTTTAGTCAGTGCTGAAGTACATGGTGACATAAAACTTTAAAGGAAAACTGCTCCAAATCCATAAGTTATTTCCCAGTAGAAGCTGTTTTTTAAAAAAAAATAATGGTTCAAATTCAGTTATAGCTCTAGCTATCCAGGAATTTTAGTTATCCCAGAGGGTATTTCTGATTTATATGCTGCTGGTAAGAACCATTTTAGAAATATGTGATGTAGTTTATGTCCCTGTTCTACTCTTCTGTTGTTTGTACAGTGCATCTACGTTCAACTACAGAACTCTGAGGTTGTTTGGGACATAAACTACATCATACAGTTCTAAAATGGTACTTACCATCAAATTGTAAAGATGAAACACTCACTGAGGTTACTAAAATGCCTGTATAGATGGAATAACAGAATTTTAACCACTGCTTAAAATAACTTCTACTGGGAAAAATGACTTACAGGTTCAGAACAGTTCTCCTTTAAGGTAAGATAATTTATTGAATAATTAAATGCTAAGGGTGATACTTTAGTGTTAGTAAGGGACAGGTAGAATGAGACACACAATGACCCCATATTATGATGGTTAGCACAGTGTTAAGAATACCGTCAAGTTAACCAGACTCAGTGCATCTGGGCAGGGTGAGGACCATATCCAAAGAGTACCTGTCACTGCACACAGTGAAAGGCACTGATACATAGACTACATTGCAAACTTCCAAATGAGGATGCCCTCCTGCATACAGGATGAAATGGTAAAGTCAAAGGCTTCTGTAAGCAGTAACAGGAAGCTGGGGCAGCCCTAATTAATTCTAATAAAACCCTGCTTTATCAGTGCACACATCGACATGTAACCCTGCACCCCAGATACATTGATGCTGCCCCTGCTTCCATCTGCCACAGCCTGTTAATAGAGAGCTATATTGCAGGTAATGTGTAATGTTAAAGATGCAAACCCTGGCAGTCTAATGCACAATCCTCCCTGACCTAGTCCCTGACAGTATTATAGAACTGTACTAAAACCCATGCCTGGTAGTCTATTGGACCCCCTACCTTAATGGAGCCCTATCAGTATTGTGAAACTGTATTAAAACCCTTCCTTTGCAGCTTAGTGAATCCCCTTTCCTCACCCGATCCCTGTGAGTATTTTGGAACTGTATAAAAGCCTTTCCTTGGCTGTCTAGTGGATCCCGCTCCCTCTCCCAATCTGGTATTGTGGAATTGTACTAAAGCCCATCTGTGACAGTCTTGGATTATTTCTTGCTGTCAACCTTCCCCCCTCAGGCTCACCCACTAAGCACCCACCACCCACACCCCCTGTTGGCTCCCTACTCACTCACCTGTCCATAGGACAGCCGCCATCTGGCCCTCATATGACAACTTGCACAGACCCTCCTCTCAGCATGTCAGAAGACCACTGTCCGATTGATAAGGAGTGGATGCATGCATTCTGTGGAAAGAACTGTTTCTGCAGTATGTATATGCTCACTACCTATCAATCTGATGGCAGATGACTGAGGTAGTGAGCAGGGGGTCATAGCCAGTCAGTGTTTGAGAACCTGATGGCAGCCCACCCATGGATGGATGAGTGAGTTAGGAACTGACAGGAGGTGGAGCTGGTAGTTGCTCAGTGGCTGGGCTGGGGAGGGAGGCTTTGACTGATTGGTTGGGGGTTAACACTAAAGTGCCAGGGATGGACATCACCAGATCAGGTGAGGGGGTCCACTAGACTGCTAGAGAAGGGATTTAGTACAATTCCACAATAGCAACAGTGACTGGGTGAGGTGGGGGGTCTACTAGATAGCCAGGAAGGGCTTTAGTAGCTTCACAATGCAAACATGAATCTGGAGAGGAAGGGTTCTGCTAGACTGCCAGGAATGGCATAAGTGGGTAGGTCACCCATGTGGGTGGCCAAGGCTCTGTACAATGCCACCAGCATTTGTGCATGGATGAATTGTTCTGAGCTGCTAATGGCTACATAATTGCATGCAAATGGCCCCTAGCACCAGGCATGCCATACGACATGGTTTTTAGCATGCCAGCCACAGGACATGGCAGTCAGAAGTGATGGCACCATTCCATTTCAGACTGGCCATCTTTCTTGCACCTGTTGCCAACAGGGACTATAGTAATGATGCACATATGCATCACGAATGACTCTTGTGTTAGTTGAGTCCTGACTACATTAAAAAACACTCCTGCTCCTATGTGCCTCAGTTTGACTGCTCCTCTCAATAGGGGAGAAACTGGTGGTGGATTCCTGAGTCCTTTGGAAGTCATCAGTGAAAAGGCCTTTTCTGTGGCCACCCCACTCATGTGGAATGCCTTACCAAATCAGCTGTGTCAGATCTCCTATGCTGAAGTTTTTAAAAGGGCTCATAACACTGTTTTTTTTCCCTTGTATTTGACGACTCATTTTAAATATGTTATGCAATCAAATACGCTCAAGTCTCTACCTATTTACTGTTCTTTTTCTTTCCATTCACTCCTTAATGAGCTTTGCTTGGTGCCTGTTTGGTCATTTCAGAAATAAATCATAGAAACATAGAATTTGACGGCAGCTAAGGACCGCTTGGCCCACCCAGTCTGCCCATTTCCCTACCTACTGGATAAGCTGCAGATCCTAGTTAACCAGTAGCCTACTTCTTCCTACCTCCACCCCCTAGAATGGCCTTATGACTGTCCCATGCATGCTTGAATTCCACCACTGATTTTGACTCCACAACCTCCTCCGGAAGGCTGTTCCATGCATCCTCAACCCTCTCTGAGAAAAAATACTTCCTTAAATTACCTCTGAGCCGCCCCCCCATCTTGAAATTGTGCCCCCTTGTTCTTGCACACCTCTTTTTTTGAAAGATGCTACCCTCTTGGACTTTGTTGATTCCCTTGAGGTACTTGAACATTTCTATCATGTCCCCCCTCTCCCTCCTTTCCTCGAGGCTATACATATTAAGCTCCTTTCATCTCTCTCTTCATATGTCTTCCAGTGCAGACCCTGCACCATTTTAGTTGCCCTCCTCTGGACAGCTTCCATCCTGTCTATGTCTTTGCGGAGACTGGGTCTCCAGAACTGCATACAGTACCCCAGATGGGGTCTCACCAGCTGAGGGCAGAATGAGGTAGACACTGGTGCATTTGTGTCCAGTACACTGTCTAGTGAGAATAAAGACCTGGTTAATGTGAGGTGCCCACAGCCAGGGTGGACATTAGCCAGGAGTGTCAGAATGAATGTCTCAAATCACGCTGCTAATGATGGATTGTTGTCATGTTTAGTAATACATTTACAGTTGGGACACATGGGAACACTGCCTCAAAAATCACTATGCTTGTAGACACTGGAAGACAGGCTCTATTCGGACCCAAGACATAAATCAAAACCTTTGGGTACCTTTTTCACATCACTTACAGGAGTCCCATATCTCCTGTTATTTCTTACAGTGTTTTACCTCAAGACAGAGCCTTTCCTACAGTATGCTTACTTCTGAATTTACCAGAGTTTCCACCTTGCTATACATATTAGGTTCACTTATTTTTTTTTATATATCTTTATTGGGTTTTTAGTATATAAAAAACGTAAGACAACACACTAATATTCTGCGTGGTATGGTTGCCCATCCACTTACATTTGTTCAAAAAGAGAGTCTTCATTGTACAGCAGTTTTTATATTCTCTAGTTTCATTACCCTTTTTCCTTTTTATAGACACATTCACTTTTATTACTTTTTTGTGAGAAAGTCGATGGCTCTTTATTGCACCGATGGCTCCCCTCTCTCTTTTCAGCCAGCAGGAGGTTACTTATGGGATATAGGTTCACTTATTTTTCATTTACTACCATGCCACTGACGTGTCAGTTTAGTTGCTGTGCAGGATGCAGCATCGCTGTTGAGACATTCATTCTGACACTCCTGGCTAATGTCCACCCTGGCTGTGGGCACCTCACATTAACCGGGTCTTTATTCTCACTAGACAGTGTACTGGACACAAATGCACCAGTGTCTACCTCATTCTGCCCTCAGGCAGTGGCTGGCAACCTCTCCAGGTCCTCTGGCATAGGTAATGTCTCCAATATTCATACAGTACCAGCTTGGGATTCCCCATAGAAATAGTAGGCCCATCTCCTACATGTTTCAACAGCTCAGTCTTTGGCAACAGATATCTCACCATCTTCAGTACTGCTGAGTGCATTTCTCAGTCAAAGACAGGACCAACATTTCCACCTGCAGTTAAAATACCCACTTTGGTGAAATCCTCTGTGTATGACAAGGCCACCATGGAGTACCCTTGAGGGTAGCCCTTAGGATCATCACTCCCTCCCAGTGATCCCTTACATTCCCACCAGAATTAATGTTGAGCTACACCAAATCATCTTTAGACTCCAAGTTCCCTCAGTCATCACTGCTTTCCTGGTGTCTATCCTTGGAAGCTACCAAATGACTAGACAATGAGTTCTGCTGTTCTCACACACTGCAGGGCCTTGCACAAAGTTAGGACTTGTGCATAGGAACCAAAGTACCCTTTGCATTTCATCCTGTACAAAGGAACTTAGAAGGCACAAAGAAAGGTAAGAGTCACCTTCTTCTGTACATAGGATCTCAAGGGCCCTGCATAAAACAGGATACCACTCTTCTGTCTCAAACAGTAGAGAAATTTATTGCAACAAGCTACATTAATGCATATTAGGGTTGCTGCCGCATAAATCTCAAACCCTCAATGTTTAGGAATATGCTATTATGGTTTTCAACCCAATGCCCACAAAATTTGAAAATGTGCTATTAGGGTAGTCAAGCCTAACTCCCACCACATCACTCCTCATGGTAATGGAGTGGGATTAGAGTTGCTATTCACAAATTTTGAATATGCTGGTCCTGTATGAGATACCACCCCATTGATGAATGGCCCCATACCTGTAGTTTAGTCTTGAGTAAAAAGGGAAAGAAGGGGGAGGTAGCGGGAGTTAGACTAGGCTGCTGCAATAGCACATTTCTAAACTTTGTGGGTACTGGGTTGAAGACCATAATAGCACATTTCCAAAACTCTCAGGGTTTGAGTTGTATGCTGTAGCAACCCTAATCTGCATTAATGTTGTTTTTAGCAATGAATATATATGGGATACGTGATGGACGCTTATGAGATATGATGTTTATCTTCATGAGTGGTCAGTGACCTCTTGACCTTCATGAGTGGTGAAGTCATGAGTGAGATCAAAAGAGGTCACTGACCTTGAATTAAGAAAAATGTCATATCTCATAAATGCATATTACATGTGTGGGGTAAACAAAATACATTTGAGTTTTTTAGTGCAATTGTTAAAGAAAATTCAAGTTCTAATGGCTTTGTGGTGTGTGTAATTTTAGATCATTCAGTGAATGAAGCCGTGATTGACAGGCTGCCAAGCTAAAGAATCTATGGGAACTGGTGTCTTAGCAACAGTTGCTATGCCGTTCCCATAGGATACTGTAGCATGAGAACTTCAATGGGATTGAATCTTATGGAAAGGGGTAGTCCCTGGGCATTCTGTGGATGTGGTAGTTTAGTCTGTGGTTGGCTGTAGATCAGGAAATACCTGCAGTTCTGTACAGCAGGATGTGGGAGCATTCAGAGCTGGGGTAAGCAGACCTGGGACTGCATGGTATTCAACATAGAGGCTGTAAGGAGGATGCGGGATTGGCCTACAGCACTGTTGTCAGAACAGGTAAAATATCACTGAAGCAGGCTGATGGACAGGGTTTACCTTTGATTAATGTAAATGGATTGGGAATGGTAATGATCATTTTATGAGTTGCAGCTGGCAACTTCACAGTGGAGGTATGGATGGTTAAGGGACTGGTAGTGCTGCAAGCTGTCGTGCGCTGACTGTATAGTTCAAGGAGCACAGGTGGCACAATCAGAACTGTATTGTGACATACCCAAGTAGCTAGATAAATTTAGTGACGTAAATGTATCTAGCTACTTGGTGTTTTCTGCTGTACATAGTGTTTTATTTGCCCTAACAAATGCTAACTGTAAAGATATATGTATCTATATCTATAGCCAATGGGAGCATAACCCTGGTGTAATGGAAGACTTATTCTGACACTGGGGTCCTAATGATCATGTAAGAAAGATTACATTTTTTTAGCTTGTTTCTTTAGTCCCTCCTCAGCTGGGGGGTGTTGCCTTTGGTTCTCCCCATCCGACTGGTCCTGCGGCACCGCACCACTCCCAGTGCTTGTGCTTGATCCCCTTCTCCACTCCTCTCACAGTCTGCTTCACTGTGGTTATGTACCCCATCACCATGGAAGCCTGGGGTCAGGATCCGGGAGGAACAGCCTGAGTGAAAGCACTGTGGTGCCATCATGATCAGACATCATCATGTGTGCTGGAGGATTTTGTGTTGTACTGGCCCCCCCAATGGTGTGGGCATGCAATGGCATCAATGACACTGCCATGTGTGCTTTGGCGCACTGCACATCTGACGTCAGCCTGCACTGACCCCACAGCTCACCACAGCATGCACTGACCGCCAGCCACCACCAGGAGCAAGCACAACTGCGGTTGTCCCTCCCCACCCTCCCCAGAGGAGGATATTAGTCCCTGAGATGCTCAAACCTCCTCCCCCCAGCCGACCCTCTGATTCCCGTGGTCACTCCCAACCTTGGGTCATCGGCGTGGCAAGAGGTGTGGCATCCAGTGCCTCAACCCTCAGTGCCACTGCCTGGTGCCACAGAGGACCATCACCATTCAAACAGGTGCCAAACCCTGGCGTCAGATATACATAGTAAAACATTTTTAAGAGTAATTTTCCCTTACCCTACCCACTACCACCCATCCCTCCTTCTCCTCCCTCCCCACCACACTGCAATATAATCTCCTCTCTCAGCCCCATAGCACCCTATCCCAATCCTCCACCCCCATGCCACCCATAATTTAAGTTGTTCATGACTGCAGTTTCATTTATTCTGAAGGCTGCTGGCTCAGGAGGTAAGAAGAGGGCTATGCCAGTTACTGTATGCGTTATTGTTAAATTATGCTGGCATGGGACAGGAGGGTTGGAATGGGGTGCTAGTGGGTGGGGGGAGGAAATGTACTTATTTTTTTAATAACTAATTGTATTCCACACCAATGTTCGACACCCAGTGTCAGAATTGGGGGAGGGGCTTGATGAGGGTGGGTGTGCCACTGAATGCAAGGGCTACTTGGATATGTGGTAGGCTGTTGGGGGGGTAACACTGGATACTAGGCATATTTGGAGATGGAGGATATCAGTTGACACCATGGAGAGTTGGACAGTGAGAGTGTGGTATGGGGTGCCAGCAAACACCAAGGGTTGCTTGATAAAAGTATGTGGTGAAGTTGGACATGCTAGTGTACTACTTGACTGTTTGGCACAGAATGGGGTGAGACTGGGGGGGTGTCACTGTGACCGGGTACTGCTTGCCATTGTAAATGTAAACAAAGTGCTGCATATCTGTTCCTTTTTAAAAAGTAAGGAATTCAGTTGCAAAAACATGTGTTTAGGCATTATTTAGGGTTGCCCCAAAATGCTAAAATATTAAGGAAATTGAATGTTTTGAGTAAACAGAAAAAATAACCTGAGCCTTGGTGAATCTGTGGCAGTCCTAACTTTAGCAGTCTTTCCATTAACAGAAAATACTCACATGCCAATGCTTGGAGACATGGGTGCCAAAGTGTGAGCAAAACCAAAGCTGCATAGCACATTTGTTCAAATCCCAAGAACTCCACGCCACAGATTTACCAAGGCTCTGGTGAATTTCCCTAACAACCCATTTCCTTGCTTTTGTGGCAGTGCCTTAATGTAGTTTTTGCAGTGACTATTTCATTATTTCATGGCAGTGTCAGTGGCTCAGTAGGTTGCACACTCGCCTCTGAGGCCGGGAGATCAAAGGGCTGTGGGTTCAGTTCCCACATCTGGCACTTGGGTTAATATCCCAGTACTGACACTGTAGTGCAGCATGAGAGGGGTGCTGCACTTCTGAGGTGCCGTCTTTCGGATGAGACGTTAAACCGAGGTCCCATCTGCCTGGATTGGTGGTAGTTCAGGTGGATGTTAAAGATCCCATGGGACTTATCGAAAAGAGTAAGGGAATTGTTTATTATAAGAAACAAAAACATCAGTACATTTTTCACAAAACCAAAAAAAAATCAAACAGGGAAAAATACAATCTCAAAGAAAAGAAAACAAGGAGATTCCACAATTCAGAAGAAAACAAAAATAAATACTGAGAAAGGAAAAAAAAGAAATAACATAACTGACGCTGACAGTTCTTTAAAGTACTTCAAAGCCAATAAACATGTTTCCAGTATTCATGAAACCTATGAGATGGTAGAAACCCCAATTCAAAGTCTCTTTGTTTTAGTAGTGCTGATTCTATATGAGTAAGCAAAACTGAAGGCAGAGTAAAAGTGTGCTGTAAAGAAAATTGGCATCTTGCTTGCCACATATAAAACTTGATACATGCGAAAATTACATTCAATGTACTAGGACAATATTGTGAAAAAAAAAACCAGAATAATCCCCAAACACCAAACATTCATAAGAAATATATCTTGAACTGCCCCAACCCCATTTAGAGAGCAGACTTGCCCCAAAAAGCTTGGCATAATGACAAGAGATAAAGAAATATTCCATGGTTTCCTCCAACCCTATACATTCAATGCGAATACATTGTCGCTCAGCAACAGCTTTATGCTTCAGGTTTCCCTTGACCCCTAATCTCCCATGACAACTAAGCCAAGTCACAACCCACATCTTAGGAGGGATACATTTATCAGTAAGGACTCGCAGGGCCAGATGAGTTTTGGAGGGGAAACATCTCAGAAAATCAACGGAAACCAAAAAATTCCTAGTCATGATCTCAACATACAAGGCCTTTCGGAAAAGCTGATGAACCACAGATTGAGCAATTTTTCACATCCGTAATTTAGCTGCTACCAAATAAATGAATGAAGGGGTGCTTGAATTTGACTTAATAATAGGAGCCTCAGGAGACCATCTTGCCAAAAAATCCTTGATCAAATAGAATGTCCAAAAATCCTAAGGATGAGACTTGTATTGCACAGGCTCCTTAAAAGTAGATTTAAGGTAAAAGGAAAAATAAAAAACTAAAGGAGTAATCATACCAAGGCCGCCTGTATTAATCCGTAAATAAGTAAAATCCCGCTTGACTGGGTTCAGACGACTTACCCAAAGCATTTGAAACAAAATACTATATAAACAGGTATCATACTGTTTAGGCAACGGAAATACAGAACTAAAATGCAGAAGTATTGGAAGAAGAAATCTTTTGATGACCGTAATACGCTTTTGTTTGGAAAAAGCCAAGATTTCCACAATTGCACACCTTATGTTCACCCAATTCAATGCGAGATTTCCAGTTCAGGTCTGCTAAGTCCCCATTTCCAAAAAGGCACCCCAAGATTTTTATAGGGCTAGTAGTTATAGTTATCTGCCCAATGGAGGAATCAAAGGGCCCCTCCCCTAAAAAAATCCCTGTGCTTTTTCCAAGACTAATCGTAGTCCCAGAAATAGTGTTAAAATGAGTCAAGATATCCAGGGCAATAAGACCAGAGGCTTTGTCACGTAAAATGAGACACATATCATCTGCATAGACAGCCAATACCTGGGGGGAACCTCTAAAGTGAGAGTAAGGCCAAAAATATTTGGATGATGGAGGAGTTCCTGAATCAAGGGGTCTAATACAAAAGTGTACAGCAATGGACTGATAGGGCATCCCTGATGTACACCCCCTACAAAAATTTACTCCATCCCCTATTAATCCATTTACCAAAGGATACATTTTTGCCTGATCATATAGTAGATGAACCCAAGACCTAAATTTCAAGGAAAATCCATATTGGTGGAAAACCTGAAACAAAAAAATCATGTGAAACTTTGTCAAAGGCCTTTGCTTAGTCTAGTGATAACAAATACCCCATAAGTCTCTTCAGTCAGCTACATTCACAGATATTCCACAAAAGTGTTAAGTTTTGCTGAATATTCCGTCCAGGGATAGAACAAGTCTGCACTGGGTGAATCAAAAAAGAGGCTACTCATTGAAGTCTATGGCACAAAATAACAGAAAAAATCTTATAGTCTGTATTTAGTAAACTAATCGGCCTCCAATTGCCAATATCATGTTTAATTCCTTTCTTAAATAGAAAAATTATTGCAGCAGAAGAGAAATCAGAAGGCAGTGTGTCTTCAGCTAACATCTCATTATAAACATGTGCCAGAATATCGCTAAGGTCATCCCAAAAAAATTATAAAATTCATTTGTAAGACCATCCGGTCCAGGGGAAATTCCAATCTTTAAACGTGTAATTTCCAACCTGAACTCTTCTTTGGTAATAGGTATATCCAACTCCTGTGATTGTTGAGGAGTCAGTACAGGGGGAAGAAAAGAAAAAAGATCAGTCCAGTTACCCATAGGCTGGAAGGCCAGAACATGTTGGTCCTGTAAAATGCCTTGAACAATATGCAGCATTTCAACATCAGTAGTTTTAAGAACACCCTTAGAATCAAAAAAGCCATCCATAAGTTTTTTTTCCAAAGCTTGTTTATGGGCTGAAAATGGGTCAGAGACAGGAGAGCACTTAAGACCATAGGATAAATCATCATGCAAGTGACAGGCCTTACCATATTGAAATTGTCTCATTTTAGTTTTGATAAGGAAGATCTGCTCCTGAATGCATACATCCGAGGCAGTGGGAAGGGACAATAATTTATAAAGCTGGTCCCTATGACCTAAATAAGTAATATAATCCACAGCCAGGGTTTTCTTATCAAAACCCAAGGAAAAGTTTTTAAACTTTGCTTTAGTGGCCATCCACCAGGCAATCCAAGAATTACAGAGCCCAGCTACCAACTGCTGGCATCCAAGCACCTCCATAAGAACAGTCTGAAACTGAACCTGAGTTAACAAAACAGGATTCAACTTCCATCATGTGGGTATTGCAGGGAATCAAGGAGAAATATGTGAAAGATTGAAACAAACTTTCAATAGCATATGGTCAGAAAATTCGCAAAGGGGTCAAACAAAACTTAACAGGTATTAAATGATGAGAGGAAAAAACAAAATCAATTCTGGTGGCATAGTTGCTCTGTCTATAAGTATGCTCAGGATCAGAATGTAAAGCCCTATATGTATCCAACAAAGAGGCTTTTAAAAGGAGGTAATGAAGAGCATGAGAACCGTAGTACACTTTCTGTTGTACCTGATCCTTGAACTTCAAATCTAAACTACAATTGAAATCTCTCCCCCAGATAACATGCCTTGGGGTAAAACATATTGTTCTATTTCACGAAGCAAGTCAATCCTAGCAGATTTGACTTGTGGGTCATAAATGTTAATAAGGCACAGGGGATATCCCTTGCAAATACAATCCAGAAGTAGCGCCCTACCAGGGGCAATGTCAACCATCCTGAGAACCTGAACCCGAGTGTGACAAAAAACAATCCCGACGCCATCTGCAGCATCGGCACCAAAGGACCAAAAAGAAGGCCCATGTACCCATATTTTTTTTGTTTGAACTATATCAAATAAGGAAGTAAATCTGGTCTCCTGCAAAAAAAGAATGTCTGCAGCTAGAGATTTACAGAAATAATATAACAGAATGGATCTCAGCATGGGGAATGACATGAAATAATGCTAAGTGTAAGTTATTGCAGTTTGGTAATAATAACCCTGGTTACCAATATACTTTACATTATCAATTGTTAATGGTATCCGATGTGGAAAAGGATTTAGGGGTTATCATATCTAACAATTTTGTCCCTGACCATCATATTAACTCAATCATGTGCAAAGCAAATTCTGTTGTTTGGGCTATAAAAAGGAATATCAAATCTAGAGAACAGGAAGTTTTGGTACCATTATATCGGGCATATGTTCGACCACATTTGGACTATTTGTCTCAGTTCTGGTGTCCTCATAAAAAAACAAGATATTGAGAAAGTAGAGAGAGTTCAAAGGAGATACACCAAACTTGTTAAGGGATTACAGGATGCATCATATGATTCTAGACTTTGGTCTTTAAATACGATGTCTTTATCTACTCGCCGGTTAAGAGGTGATCTCCTCATGTTATATGATGTAGTTAATGATCCTCTTTTGATGGTAAATCTGGGATTAGTATTCAAGGAAGCTACATATAATCTTAGCGGTCATCCCTTACAACTACAATATAAAAGTTTTGTTCATACAAAACGGAAATATTTTTATACAGTGAGAGTGGTTAAACCATGGAATTCACTATCTATGGAAGTCATTATTAGTAATACTAAGCAATCCTTTAAAAATAGATTGGACTCGTACATGATAACACACCTTTCTCTCACTTATTATTAATTTGAGAGCAATTATGAGCTTCATCACTCCATGGTTCTCCACAAATCCTAGTATGAATCCTAGTACGAAATGCAAAAATCCCAAATGCTTCCTAACATTTTTAATGCTGCAGGTGTTGAGGGAAACCAAAGTCAATGAAGCCAGGGGTGAAGTTTAGGTTTTGTCCTTTTTACGTTTATGGCCAGATTTTTTCTTGGTCTCCAATAAGTCAGGACCACCCTCATCATCGCTTTTTAATTCAGAAACTGCCCCAGATTTAACAGAAACATCTGATTCAGAATCATCATCCTGATCCTGCAGTACCTGAAAGGTGTTCTGCATAGAAATGCTAACAGTCTGGGCAAGCTTCTTAACATGAGATCTTGTGACCCATTTGGGGGTGAGGCATCTGAAACTCGGAGGCTGGGGTGGGGGCATAGAAGCCTCCTCAGGCAGCATAGGTTCAGCTGCCATAGTAAGCTGTTGAGCAGCAGGAGCATTGGGGCTGGGATCTGAAGTAGGAAGTTGAGGATCAGGAAAACCTGAAGGGACCGAGGTGGAAGGCCCTGCTTCAGAGGTGCCATCATCCTCAGATCTAGGCCTAAACCTGTCTTGAGCCTCTGAAATCAAGGTTTCCTTATCCAAACCCACTTGTTTGTTTTGTCCATCATAAGGACAATGGTGATAGGCATGGCCCTGTGCATCACAAAGGTTGCAGTGGAAAATATTGCGACAGGTCCCACTACCATGATCCAGCTCCCCACAAAGCGCACACTTAATTTTGTCGCAAGCACTGCTCAAATGGTGGGTGCTACCACATTTGTAGCAGGCCTTAGGCTGTCCCAAATAAAAACAAACCCCTCTGTCTTTTCCCAAAAAAAAAACTATTTGGAATGTGTTGTGTATCATCCTCCACAGTGCGTAATTTAATTTTGAATTTCCAACTCTCAGTCCAAATCCCTTCTCCATCTATGATGGGTTCAAGGGGACTGAGCACAGTACATTTACTTTCCAATCAATAAAGTATATCCCCCACGTTCACACCTTCATTGCAAAACATAATGTTAACTGTCTTAAAGAGAGGTTTGGTAATGGAAATAGCCCAAAAAGGTGTCCAAAATGGAGTAGTTTTTTAAAGTCTCATATTTCTGCCAAAACTTGTCAAGGCCAACAAAAGACCAAAAACTGACGTCAAATGTATCCTCCCCCCTAATATTTATAAGGGCATAAATATCTGAGGCCTGAAAATTCATTGAGTTTTTAAGAAGTCTCCAGGCAACGTAGAATCTATCGGGGTGTTCCTGAAGGCCCCCTCTATAGCGTAAGTGGATGGCATTATGCCTAGGGGCCTGTTCAAGTCTATTATGCTGAAATAAGTCAGAAAAATGGGGACGAGACCGAAACTGATCCCTACGATGGGAAGGAGGGGGAGGGGAATTGTGAGGCAGTTCATTCCCATCCTTAGCATCACCGTCCATGTTATCGGAAGGAGTAAAATTAGAATGTTCGCCTGGTAGCTGTGAAGCCGTAGCCATCGGTTCTTTTTGTTGAAACGAATCCCCAGAAACAGATGGCAATCCAGGTGTAAAGGATATCCAAGCAGAGTCTGGGAGCCAATGTCCATCCCGAAAAATCCAGCCCACATCCACTAAGGCTGAACCTTTGCTCCAGTTGGCAGAAGGAAAGGCAACATCAGTGGCTCTTGGGTTCCGCAATCCAGCACGAGAAGCGTCTGATGAATGAGTCACCCCAGATCCCCAGATACATCCACAGTATGCGGAGACTGACAGGCATCTATTTTGAGTGAAGAAGCTGCCACAGAAACACCACTGCCCCTGGAACATCCTCAGGACATAAAGCTTGTGCAGAAACCTGAATTTTCTCTCCAGAAGACATCTCCAAAAATAAAGTCTCATCAAGGATGCCCTCTGCACAGCCAATACCGCGCACATCACCATCAAGCTCCTGAGGTATGGTCATTGTATGAACTGTGTCCCAGGGCAGAGTCGACTCGAGCATAGCACTAGAAACCTCCAAACCATCACTAGGTGAAGTGTCCATCTCTGTTGAAGGTCGAACACAGTCTGCCATTCTGCAAACTGACACCAGCAGCGCCTCCTACTGTCAGCAATGCAGTATGGGAATTTCCCCGGTGTCCAGGCCAAATTTCCCTCATTCACTAAAAATACCACCAATAGCTTAATCTGGTTCAAGGTCAGTTTGCATTCATCTGTATCCCCCCTCCCCCGGGCCGTGTCTGAAAATAGGCAGGATTTGTCTAGTGCACTTACCTGGTCAACAAAAACTAAAGAAATAAAATAAATAAATAAATTAGGATTTTCTAGTTCTAGGAATAGGTTTTGAATTCTTGTCAAATTTAACATGTTCGTTTCACTGTAATCAGTAGAACACTTTGTTTTTTTGCCTGCAACCAAACAGCAAGATGTAGTAGAGAAATGTTGACGTAACTACTGTATGTTGTGGGAGGCAGACTGGACAGGCACTTGGAGAAAAAGGAATAGGGGTGTGACTGCTGAGTAATATAGGATCTCTGAGAAATAACATAAACATTGACTAGTGGGGGAGAAAACTACTGTATATGGACTAAGTTCTCAACTGACTCCCTTCTATATAATCCTATGTAACAGATTACACTCTATAGATGTCCAGCAAAGAAATACTACCTAAACTGGATAGGAGGTTTTCAAGCACATCAGGAGACAGATTTTCTGAAGGGTTTTACACAGACTCAGCAGCATTCTCTGCTTCCACCTGCTCTTATTTCCAAAATTTGGGAACCTTGTTTTCGTATCTTGTTTGCATTTTTGACCAAAAGTCACAGCTTCCTATGTCAAAAATGAGACACAAATGCATTTTGTATTTGATTTTTTTATGCAGTCAGATGGATAGATGTATGTATGGATGGATGGATGGAACTGCCAGACTACCTAAACACCCCTCTACTGTAGCAGGTGCCTGGCCATGTAGCAGAGCTTGACCATGTGATTTAGTTTAAATCCATAGCACTAAAGACTCCTGAAATGACCTGACAATCTACTGTTGTGGGTCAGTGGGATACAGTATTCCTCTTGTGTTGGTACTTTTTTCATTCAGAAATATGCAGATGGATTAAAACATTTACAAAAGACAATTTACATTAAGCTAGGCTTCCAACAGTGTTTGTATCTTTCCTACAGCACTATGGCACACAGTTTCCACAGTAAATCCCCATCCCTATTACCAAGAGTAAATAAATATTAAACGCAGCTGGAAAATTCTTTAAAGAAGAGCAAACATTTTTATACTGATTCAGGACGCTCCCAGTTCTCAAACAGTAAATGTGTATCATGGAGATTCATTGGTGTTATCATTGTAGAGTCAGTCACCAACTACTATATACAGTTCTTTACCAATTTCAAAATATAATAGTACTAACAATAAGCTTTAATTAATCATCCAACCAAGCTGTGAAGTTCTTCTTTTGAACAGCAAATGTTTTTCAATTAGAAGCTCAACACAACCATATAAAGCTGGAACACAGAAACTTGGGAAGAATACTGCAACAGTCTAAGGACCCAACGCACTAAGGGGCCTGATATGTGTCGGTAGGGTGCATACCAGGCTGTGTAACTACCAGATGCAAAGGGCCAGGATTCATGACCACCAGCTGGCCCAAGGTATGGCTGTGTAGGTCCATGCATTGGGTGGGGCCAATTGGGGGCATGGACTTGAGCAGGAATATGGGCTTCCAATTCTAATCCGATTAGAAATCCCAACCAGCTCCACAATGGATACTCTGCTCTGCAGGAGCAGAGGATCATGAGATGTGGCAGTCTGTGTATGGGCTGTCATGTCCCAAACTACTGTTTGGTTCCAAAACTGACACACATAAACAGTGCTCCATATGAGCATCAGGGCACTGGTCTGGGGTGTTAGCACCCCGTTATGGCTGCCATCTGGCGGGCACAATGGAATCCTCCCCAGCACTGCCCAGCAGGGATTATCCAGCGTTGTGCATGCTGTGCTCCACCAGCCCAATGCAGACACACTCACTCCCTGCCCTCTACCCAGACTGGCCACACAGCTGCAGGGGATTTGGTGTGGATGGTGCCAGGCTGGGTTGCAGAGTAGACACCTGGCATTCATGCATCTACAATGGACACCTGGGATGTGTGTATCTTGGGCTACACACAGAGTATTGTGGTGCATTGGGCCAAGAGCCCTTTGTGCACAGGGCCCTATATGAACTGAGAAGAAGAGTAGTACTGATTAGTTTTACTTAATAACTGACATGGATATGGATAAGGATAATTGGGGTTGTTAGGTAAAGTTGATCAGTAACCCCTTCTGTCTTCTCCTTCACACATTTCAATGATGTCTCCAAATGACCTCTCTTTTGTTTCTGCAAGGCCCTGTTATCAAACCATGTTCTAGCTATGGCAACAAACTCTCAAGAATAGGGTTCAAAGAACACAGCAAAAGAAAATGTTTTCTTCTAAAACCTTTTAAAGGTAAGATACCTTAGACTCTACTTTTAATTATGAAATGGAGGGTCAAAGTCTTCAAATCTGATTGGCCCAGACCACATTCAGCCATTACGATATGTCAGTACATAACCCCAGTCTGAAAGTAGGTCATGTCACCAGTCAACAAGTAGAACATGCCATCTGTCAACAAGTAGGTTATTCCATAACTCAACAAAATCATTATACAATATTTTTTAAAACTAACTTTTTAAAGGTTTTAGTACCACAAATATGGATCCATTTCATGATCACAATCAAACACTTCGAAATGTGTGATATAATGATTTATCATCCCTTTTTAGGTGATTAGAGTCACTCGGCCTATGGCCCTGTGCCTGACAATGCAACTGAGGCAAGAATATCCCATGGTATTGCAGATCTTGTATACGGTTGCTTGATTTTAAACTGAAGGTTTTTAACAGAAGTTCTTAAAAAAGAATGCCCATTGTCACTTCTTAATACTAGTGTTGAAGTAATAACTTAATTTTCTTCACAATCTTAATGTTTTTCTGAGTAATATGCAAGAGAAAATACTGGATCCTGCCTTTCCTGCCACGCTTATAGGCCAGTAACCCTTCTAAAAAAGATGAGTCTACCTACTGTGGCAAAAGTCCTAAAATTAATTTGTACAAGTACTCTGGTTTACATCTTAAAATATAAGAGAAAAAATGTAACTATATTGTTTCCTTTCTTATTAATCCATGCAGGCCACACATGTGCCCCCAACCCCACTGCCTGCTGGACTCACATCTCAGTGCTTGCTACCCACCTCCAGGCATCCCACATGGCTAAGTTCTCCCTTTGTTCCAGCTTATCACTGCTGAGGGCCACCTTGCTACCTCCGGGGGGGATGGCAGGTGTGACATTTGAAGGGATGGGGAGGCAATGCACTGAGGGCTCAGATAGAATGGGAGCAGCACACTGGGCCATTATCTAATGTGTTTAAGCATACCTTTTCCTGTGCTCCCTGTTTCTCTCTACCCACCTTCCACACAGACATGAATATCGTGGAGCGCGGCAGTATGCGATCACCCACACCCCAAGCACACCTTTGCCAGGCTGCCAGCAGGAGCTGCTTTAGGATCTGTGTACACTAAACTCTTCCCCAAGAGGCAAACACCAGTGCAGTCACAATGCTTTGCCCTCTCTGCTGCCCTCCCCACTTCAGTCTTCTGGAACATAGGTGCAAATCTGTCACTACCATGCCAATCAAGTGCCACACCACTGTGCACCATGAGGTCAGTGCCTATATTAGCTCTTTTAAAGATAAACAGGACTTGTATGAAAAAAAAAGTAGGAGAAATAGAAAAGGAAAATCATTACCTGGTCTTCAAAGTCAGAACCAGTATCAGCAGCATCACAAGAATCCTCAATAAGGCTGAGGTCCAGTTCACTGGGTCCTAAAAGGATATCAGAGAAATAGAGAAAGGGGCTTGGCACTGAGATACCATGCAAGGGTATATTGAATCACCCTACTAGTCTAAGAAAATAATTTCCCTTTTGGACATATACTACTTTAAGAATATGCAGCCTAACTCTAAATGTCATAAGCTAAAGACCTAATTAAACAGTAACACTCTCCCAGGCATGTATATCAGTACCCCTGCTGTGTCTAGGAGGTGAGTACTTTCCAACACCAGGAGGTAAGCTGACATTTTATGGTAGCAGCACATCCTAAGGGGTGTTACTGCCCTTTATAAAACTCACCGTGTTACTCCACCCAATGTCATATGCAGTTTAGAATCAAAATAAATGATTTCTTGCCACTTGTAGCATAGACCAGGGTCAACAATGGTATGCTACTCATTTAGTTATTTGATTGATGTATGTGGCTAGGAATAGGAACTTAGCAGTCAGGTTACAGTGCATATTCTTCCTGCAGTAGTTTACAAAAAAAATCAACAGTACAATCTCATTCACCCTGAAAAGAGGGTTTAATGTTATTGTTTAATTAACAAAACCAGCATCCTTATGGCGCTATCCCACCAATGTTTCATGATGCACATACATGACTCACTGCATCAGGGTGGGTGGGGGTCTGGGGTAAGTAAATGCAGATACCTGTTGCTATAGAATTAAAATCAATTCTTCAGTGTAATACTGTCTGTAAGAAATAGGACACAAATCCATGCAAAATGATACAATGGATCAAATTATAATTCTTTGTCTACGGTGGCACTCATTAAATAAATCTATTCAAACCATCAGTGTGTCTGGGTTTTTGCCATTTAGTCTCATCTGCTGCTGATGAATAAAATATAATAGGCTAATTCAGGATATAATACAGAAGAACTAACCGAATAGTCTTGGTGAATATAAACATCACTTTTTGTATTAATTAAATAATATCCCATGCTTTTGTTCTTTGCAATTAATTGCTATAAGTAAATAAAAATAAATCAGAAAGAGGATACGTAAATATTCAAAAACAGTCCTTGTTTTGCTCAGTAAAGGCTATGAACTTACAAAGTTTTAAACTTATCCCTTAGGGTTTCATACTGTACTCAATTTTATATGTAACCCCTTGGTGGCGCTATCCCCAGTGTTACACCCCTGCCTACTACCCTGGACATAGGCTGAGGGGTTTGGGTTCGCTAACTGATAACCATATTTTAAAACCTTTGCACAGTGTCTCCACTCAGGGTACTTTACATGGGTAAGCTGGTACAAGGAATAGCCCCCTGAGATGTTATACCACCCACGATAACCATTTACCTTTCCCAGACATGCCCCAATAAACATTTCCCCACATGTCAATACTTTAAATTTAATGACTGTCTCCAATAATATGCTCACACCAAATATTTCAACAAGAAGATATTTATTTAGGGGTATAAGGAGTTAGGAATGGGGGTGTGGTGTAGAGGTTATGTGATTACTATTTACATATGTACACAGATTGTTTGGCTTTTGCTGGTGAACCCTCCAGCTGGGTGGCTACATACTACCAGACAAAACGGCAATCACATTTATCAATTTGACACACAATACCCAGAGCCCTGGCTATCTAGCTGCTGAATAATCAGATGGTACATAAATAATTATCACTATTACCCACACTGGTATCTGTCCCAGATACAGCAGAAACCCAGCAATCTCATACCATACTGGTTAACCAGATACGGCAGTCCAAGATGTTGCAGGCCTGATGGATGTTGCAGCTGGTCAAGCTTGCCGGCTATACATTAAAAAGAAGGGGCAAACTTGGATAGCGGTTCCTGCAATGGCTGCAGATGCTATGTACAATAAAGGCAGGGATCGCCCTGCATTTGGCAGAATTAGCAGGAATTGACCCTGCTGGTCACAAAGAGCCAGGGATTGCCCTGCACATTACAGAATGACAGGGACACCCTGCATTTGCAGAATTCTGAACATTTCAGGACACGTTACTTGGATTTTGCATCCTGAACATTCAGCACAATATTTGAAAGTCCCATCCACTATCATTAGAGAGTCGGTACTTTTATCAAGCATCTGAATTCCCTTGAAATGAGGTCACATCCAGTACATTTAAACACCAAAATAGGCATCCATCCAGCATAAGCAGAACACAAAACTTTTATCAAGCATCCAGTATTTAGTTACGTGAAGTCACATCCAGTACATCTAAATACCAAAAACAGCATTCATAGACAAAATTTCATCCAGCACGTCTAGACCTTTTTACACTTATGGCAAGCACTCTCAGACGACATCCAGGTAAGACAAAGATAAATTCTCTTCAGACTAACTTAGACTCAGTATGGTCTAGGGCCTCCTGTCTCAAGAAGTGGCAAACGTGGCTTGGCAGTCAGCTCCACGAAGGCAGGACTCTAACCCACAGGGCAACAACAGTTACAACACATTTACATGATTCACTATCAAGGCATCTTGCTGCACCTGCTTTTTAGCCATTTGGGCAGCAGACAAGATGCAGCTAGCCATTTTAAACACTACAGTCTCTGATGGGGATGGTAGTCCAGACTGATAGCTTCAAGATCTTAGAATTGGCAGAACATATCTGGTAGTGGGGCTTGAGACCCCCAAGATTATTTTAGAAGCTTCTCCCTTGCACTGGGGGCTATGAGGGTACTCACTCAGGTCCTTCACAGGTCACATCCACAACCGAAGGCTTCCTGAATTCTCTTCAGCTCTCTCACAACTGAGGCATGGAAGATGGTCTTCTTTTCCACATCCTTCCCTGACGTGGGAGGGAGGGCTAGCCTCTGGAGGACATAACTGGCAATCTCCAGACTAGCAGTTGCAGAACACTACATTTACTTTTAAACTGTATCTAGAAAATAACAAATGTCCCCCGATGACTGGAGGGGCATAGCTAAGTGGCCCAGGCCTGGAAGCTTGGCAGGTGCCTGAAACCCCACCCCTGTGGGGGGCTCCCTGCAGGCTGGGCCCTGCTCACCTCATCTCACCCTGGCAGAATCTGATCTAATGCTGGCAGTCACTGTCTCTTATAGGGCTCCTAGTTCAACTCCTGATTGGCAGAGAAGATGAGGTGACAAGGTCTCTAAATGGCTGAAAGACTGGTCAATCACAGTACTCGAGGCACAATTGGATAGGTGAACTGGCGCCTGAAATGATGCCCCTATAAGTCCCCATGAGCACTTGGGTGGTTACCCATGAGGTGTAGTGAATATCTCGCAAGTCCTGGCTTTCTATTCCTGGCTCCCAATTGGCTGTGACTGTTGCAATGGCTGCTTAACCCACTGTCCCTTATAGCAGATCACACACAGTCCAGAAAACTGTCCTGGTGCAGCCAGAAAGAGATAATTATTTTCCCCATGCCCCACAGTTCGGCAGCTTAGAGGGTGTACTTGCAGTCACTACACAGATGATGGGTGTGGCTCCTTTAGATTCCTGTCACTACTGCACTTAGTAAAGCTCCCCCTGCAGCAGCTGACAAGCTGACACACAAGAGTCCCAAAGTTCTGGAATTGCCAGGGAAAAGCATTTATTAATTTATTAAACACTCCCCATTGCAGTACAATACATTCCCAATATGCAGCAACAAGTTACAAGGTTTAAAACATGTATTTTTCCTTTCTTTCCAGCAGCAGCCAATTATGGCTACCCTGGAGGTAGACAGACACAAGTTATGAATTATACAGATGACTGGTGCCCTTTTCAGGCATATTTCAATGAGCCCCAGTCAAACTCTTTAACTGGGTATCTGAGTGGCCCCCATGCAGGCTGTCCATGGTCACCGGGTCCCAATTAGGTGGAAGGGATCCCAGGACCCACGAGTCAGTCCCCAAGGCAATTGCAAACCGAGCAGTTCCATTCTGAGGGCAAAATCCTGCCATCGTGAGTCCTGCTGCCCTGGAGGCAGCACTTCTAACATGGGTGCTTTAGAATGCAATTCTTGCTGCCCTGGAGGCAGCACTTTTATAGTGGTGTTTGCAAGTGGTATTTTTTAAGTCCCGAGGGGCTGCATTTTCATTTGGGTGGCATAGCAAGGCACTGGAGGGGCAAAGCAGACCTGGGGGACCAGAAAACATTTGGAGGCCAGACTGGGAGAAACCCAGGAGACAGCAGGAGGAGAACAGAAGGTGCAGGGCTAAGGTAAGCCCAGGCTGGCGTTTTTAGGAACTCCCATTTGCAAGGGGTTTACATATATAATGCTGAACCGAGGTCCCATCTTGTTGTATTGGTAGTAGTTCAGGTGGATGTTAAAGATCCCATGGCACTTATCGAAAAGAGTAGGGGGATTTCCCCGATGTCCTGGCCAAATTTCCCGCATTCACTAAAAATACCACCAACAGCTTAATGTGGTTCAAGGTCAGTTGGCATTCATCTGTATCCCCCTCCCCCCAGGTCGTGCCTGAAAATAGGCAGGATCTGTCCAGTGCACTAACCCGGTCAACAAAAACTAAATTAATAAAATAAATATTAAGTAGGACACTGATGTCCTGTGAATGCTCTCTTTATGTTAATTTCACTATTTTAAATAGTTATGTACACTCACTATGTTTATTTATATTGTCTACAAAACAACTAAAACATGAGCTAAAATTAAAAAAATTGGTGTTTCTATTCAACTAAGATGATTTGTTTACTTTAGTTATATTTATTTATTTATTTATTTATTTATTTATTTCAGTTTGGGATTAATACCTTAGCGTCAAAGACTCATTTTCAAAGGTTTTAAGTCAAGTCAAAAACAAGACCAGGTAGAATACAAATAGAGACAGCACTGCACATTACTAGGGTACAAAAAAAGTTACACTGAGAATGCACATACTTTGGGGTATAAATAATACATAGAGCTCTAACATTGCAACTACTAGCATGGCATGCACGCAGCTACTACTAGAGAGAGCAGTGGGGGTAGGGGGGAAGCAGATGGGGAGGGTACCCTGCTGGGGCAGCCAGGATTGTGGGGAGAGGGGGACAGTGGCCATAAATAGGCTGTCATTGGGGTGCATCCAGTGCGAGAGAGGTGGGGGGGGGCAAAATCCATTGCATAGTAGTGGTGGGGGAAGTGTAATCAGTGGCAGGGGGAATTGAGGGAGGGATTAGCAAACATCTAAATTGGTTTGAAAACAAATAAATGTTCAGTGCATTTACTTCAACTGTCTTTCAAAAGCATTTTAGCATTACTGGTTTTCTAGACAAAACAAATACAATTCAGTATGGCTGGCAGTATAGCCTTGGTTAAAGAAATGAGTTGTGAATGCTCTTATACATCCAGCAGACCTGAGGTTGATTCTCACAGCCTCCACTTGCATACCGTGTGATCCTAAGCTAGTCACTTAACTTCCCTGTATTCCCAGGACAGACTTGGAAATGATCCTTTGGAAACTATTGTAAATGAGTCACTGACTCAATGTTGTATCTCTTTTTCATGAATAAAAAAATAAATGATTGAAGTCAGCTAATTTGGGAAGTTTTGGCACTAATAAGGGATACCTAGGGTGGGATATTCAGAAGGGTTGTGCATGGCGCAACACAGTTACACCATGCGCAACCCAGTGATGCGCCCCGGCGCGATATTCAAAAGGGGAAAGTGTGTGGCAAAAATGCCAATGCACCGGGGCGCATCAGTAATGTATGCGGCACAAGTAGAGACATGCCATGAATACCCCTGCATCCCGATATTCAGCCGGGATGTGAGGAGCCCATCTGACGCCACCCTACATGCGCCGCATACAGTTGTTCCAAAAATAAAAGGAGCAACAGCCAGCCACCCACAAGTGAGCTGCCATATTGCAGGGCGCAACATGGCAGCTACCAGCTGTGGGTGGTCACCCGAGCTCCAGCGGCACCCTCCATCGGGTAGTGCCCCCCCGCGAAGCATGATCGCGGGAAGAAGTAGGAAATCAAACAGTCCCATATCCCTGGTGGTCCAGTGGACTCTGCAGCCAGTCGAGGGCAGAAGTATAAATATAATAATCCCTATATTCCTGGTGGGCCAGTGAACTGCTTGCAGCCCGATCCCGGGCATAAGCATAAATATAATAATCCCTATATCCCTGGTGGTCAGTGGACCACTCACAGCCTGATCGCGGGTAGAAGTCTAAAAAGATTAGATCCCATCCCTGGTGGTCCAGCGGTACCCCCCTCCGCCCTCCCACTGGGCCCGTCACCCCACTCCCCTGGTCAGCGGCAAGCGGCAGCTCTCCACCAGCAATACACCCGCCGACTGACTGCATACAGTACAGTTGTACACCCATTGATCCACAGCGTGGCCCAATGAGCATGCAGACCATACTGTACTACACAGTCCAGATATGTGAAACTAGTCAGGAAAGTCATAATTCATAAGAAAATTAAATTTTTTTTCTACGTCTTACGGTTCCTGAGATATAAGCAATTTAGTATTCCAAATCCTCATTTTCTGCTCCGAGGCCCATTGTTATGTATACATTCTTTATTTTCACTGTGTTTTTCAATGCAGTTTTTGTGGGAAAAGAAGGGTGTGCCCTTTCGTTACTGTGCCAGTTAGCGTTTCCAGTTGCATTTCTGTTACCATTCGTGGCACCGTTCCCGTCTACGCCACTGTGAACGTTACGGTTTGCATTTTCACTTGTGCTTGTGTTAGCATTTGTGTTTCTGTGTCATTTGGCATTATTGTTGCCGTTACCATTACCATTACCAGTTGCATTTGCAATTGCGGTACCGCGCTCGTGCATTATGGTTTGTGTTTCCGTACGTGCTTATGTTTCTGTTTGCGTTTCTGTTTCCTTTGGGGTTATTGTTGTTATTGGGGTTATTGTTGCTGTTACTGTTACCATTTGCATTTACAATTGCGGTACCATGACCGTGCGCGTAACGGTTTGCATTTCTGTACTTGCTTGCATTTGCGTTTGCATTTCTCTTTCCTTTGGCGTTATTGTTGCTGTTACCATTACCATTTGTTTTTACAATTGTGGTACCGTGCCCGTGGGTGTTACGGTTTGCGTTTCTGTACTCGCTTCCATTCCTGTTTCTGTTTCTGTTTCCTTTGGTGTTATTCTTCATGTTAACTTTACCATTTGCATTTACTATTGCGGTACCGTGCCCGTGGGTGTTATGGTTTGCGTTTCCATATGCGCTTCTGTTCCCATTTCTATTTCTGTTACCTTTGGTGTTATTCTTCATGTTAACTTTACCATTTGCATTTACAATTGCGGTATCGTGCCCGTGCACGTTACGATTTGCGTTTACGTGCACGCTGCGTTCGCATTTCTGTTTCTGTTCCCTTTGCCGTTCTTTTTTCTGTAACACTTAACATTTGCATTTAAAATATCAGTGCCATCACTGTGTGCGTTACCAGTTGTGTTTTTGTACACACTTGCGTGTCTGTTTGCATCACTGTTCGCTTCCCCGTCACTTTGCGCTTGCATTTCTATTAACGTTTGCTTTAACATTTATGTTTGCATTACCATCTGCGTAACTGTTGGTGCTTGCATTTGCATTGCTATTCCTGTTACTATGTGACAAGACATCATGTGGTGGACCCCGCGCTCCCACCACTGCATTACATTCACTATTTATTGTCCTCATTCTCAAAAAGAAGGGAAATTAGAGCAAAAACTCCATTTAATGCATCAGTTAGGGTTGTTCACAGTGACAAAGTGAGAAATTCAGTGCTGGGGTTGAAGCCTCCCTTAGACCCCCAGCCCCCCCCAAAACGCCATCGGGGTGTGTGTTGGGGTCGTCGGTCATAACTCTCACCCCATTCTCCTATACCTCAGCTTCTTTATACATGTGATGGGGTGACAGTTAAGGCCAATGACCCCAATGCGCACCCCAATGCTGTTTTGGGGGGATGGGCTGGGTGGTCCAAGGGAGGTTTTCAACCCTAACACCGACTTCTCACTTTTGCCACTGTGGAATAACCCTAACTGATGCATTAAATGGAGTTTTTTTGCATATATATATATATATATATATATATATATATATATATATATATATATATATATATATATATATTATGGTAGCACGGTAGTTAAACCCCAAAACTTTGCACCTTAATAACTTCGCAACCGCTTGACAGATTGGCTGAAATTTGGAATACATGATCCAGAACTATAGGCCTTGGCATCTGCCAGGTTTTTATACTGAGTCGGATACACAGCTGCGGAGTTATTAAGTGTGATTTGTAGTGCATTTCACATTTTCTGGAATTCTACAGTCGGCATTGGGTCACACAGTTTTGTGACTGGCCCCAAAATCTTCAGAGAACATGCGGCCAGGGTCCTGATGTGCCTTTTGAAGATTTGGTGAAAAAATATTAAACGATTCAAAAGTTATTCAAAAAACAATTTCCCATTATAAGTCAATGGGAAAAGTTAACAAAAAAGTTCGACAGTGTCGCAAATGCATTTTTACTTTCGCAAATGGGCCTGTTACTTTCGCAAATCAGCCATTTTGTTTTCAGTTGGTGATCAGAAAAATGGTTGGCATTTAAATTTGGGACCCTCTAGCATCCTAATTCTTTTTGTATTCACCTAGTCGGACCCTGAGGATGCTTGCCATGTCTTTATTTTGTGGTAAAACACCCCAGAAATATGTTTTTCAAATTTCTGGAAAAAGTCCTTTGCAAATTACTTTTGTGCTCACGAAAGTGTCGAACGTTTTTACGAAAGCTTTCGCAAATTGCGACAGTAGTTTTCTACCTGTGGAAAAGTGACAGAGATTCTTTGGCACTGCGCTGCAAAAGAACGGTTGGGAGTTTTGGGCTGAAATTTGGAGGGAACGCAGCCGACATCTCACAGATGTGCCTTTCAGTGTTGTATTGAAAAAATATTACACGGCGGCAAAGTTACGGTACTCCAAACTTGACGTTTTTTTCCCATAGGATAACACTACGGCACCCGACGCATTACAGGAATCCTTTGGCTCCCTGCTGCAAAATAACGGTTTGGTCTTTTTTCCTGAAATTTGGAAGAAAGACAGCCAACAGCCAACAGATGTGCCTTTCAGTGGTTTGGTGAAAAGAAATTACAGGGAGGCAAAGTTATGGTGCTCCGAACTTCTCTTTTTTTTCCCATAGGATAACATTATGGCATTCGCCGCGCCTTTCAGGGCCCGTATCTCGGAAACGGTGTGAGATACAGACTTTTCTTTGGAAAAATGCTTAGCCCCCTGATATATATATATAATGGTAGCATGGTGGTGCTACCATAGTTAGGGTTGAGGAGCCATTTTAAGGTTAAAGGGTCAAACCTTGCACCTTAATAAGTTTGCCACTGTTCAACGGATTTGCCTAAAATTTGGTACACATGATTGGACATGGTAGTTCTTGGGATCTTCCAAGTTTCATACTGCTTGAATATATGGCTGTGGAGTTATTACTCACCAATGAAATGTGCGTTTATGCTTTTTTGCGAATTCTTTGCTCTCACCTACAGGTCACAAGGTTTGTGCAATGGGTCCGAAAACTTCAGGAAACGTCTGGCCAGGATCCCCGATGTGCCTTTTGAAGATTTCGTGAAAAAATATTAAACAGTTCAAAAGTTATTCAAAAAACAAGTTCTCATGATAAGTCAATGGGAAAAGTTAACAATAAGTTTGACAGTGTCGCAAATGCACTTTTTAGTGTCGCAAATGGCCCTGGTAGTGTCAGAAATCCGCCATTTTGTGTTCAGTTGGTGATCAGAAAAATGCTTGGCATTTAAAACTGGGACCGTCAAGGGACACAATTCTTTTTGTGTTTACTTAGTCGAGCCCTGAGGACGCTAGGCATGTCTTTATTTAGGGGTTAAACACCCCAGAAATATGTTTTTGAAATTTTTGGGAAAAGTAGCATCGCAAAGTAGTGTCGCACCTGTGACACTTTTGAGATTTTTTTTGCAGAAGTGTAGTGCTTTGCGACACTACTATTCGACACTATGGGGAAATAACAGGAATTCTTTGCCACCCTGCTGCAAAACACTGGTTTGGTCTTTTGGGCTGAAATTTGGAGAAAAGACAGCAAACATCCTACAGATATGCCTTTCTGTGGTTTGGTGACAAAATATTGCACAAATGGAAAGTTACAGTGCTCTGAAGTTGACACTTTTTCCCATAGACTAACATTGTGGTGTCCACCGTGCCTTTCGGGTTCCGTATCTTGGAAACATTTTGAGATACAGACTTTTCGCTGCAAAAATGCTTAGTCCCCCATTAGGGGGCTAAGTGCAAAACTAGCCAGAAAAGTCAGAAATATGAATTTTTTTTCTTTTTACCTCATACGGTTCCTGAGATATAAGCAATTTAGTATTCCAAGTGCTCATTTTCTGGTACGATGCCCATTATTATACATACATTCTTTCTACTCACTGTGTTTCTCTATGCAGCTGTTGGGGGAAAAACAGGATGTGTGCTTCCGTTACTGTTACCCTTATCATTTCCACTTGTGTTTCCATACCCATTTGCATTAGCGTTCTCATGTACGCCACCATGTGCGTTACCCTTTGCATTTTAGTTTGCGCTTGCGTTTGCGTTACTGTTACCATTTGCATTTCCACTACTGTTTGTGTTTCGATTTGCATCACCATGCAGATTTTCATTTGTGTTTGCAGCCACCTTTCCATTTGCATTTGCGTTTCTCTTATGTTTGGCGTCATCTTTGCTGTTACTGCTACCATTTGCATTTCCAATTGTGGTACCATGACTGTGCACATTACGGTTTGCATTTCTGAACGCGCTTACATTTCCATTTCTCTTTCCTTTGCTTTTATTGTTGCTGTTACCATTACCATTTGCGTTTCCAATTGCGCTACCATGACCATGTGCATCACGGTTTGCATTTCCATATGCGCTTGCGTTTGTGTTTCCATTTCTGTTTCCTTTGGCATTATTGTTGCTGTTACTGTTACCATTTGAATTTCCAATTGCGGTACCACGACCATGCGCATTACCACTTGCATTTCCGTATGCGCTTGCATCTCCATTTGCGTTACTGTTCACTTTGGCATCACTTTGCGCTTGTGTTTCTATTACTGTTTCTGTTACCATTTATGTTTGCATCTCCATGTGCGTTACCATTTGCGCTTGCGTTTGCATTGCAGTTACTGTTCCTATGTGACAAAAAATCATGTGGTGGGAGCGCAGGGCCCTAAGGACCCACGCTCCCACCACCACATTCCATTCACTATTTATAGTCCCCATCCTCAAAGAGGAAATTCATGGCAAAAAATCCATTTAATGCATCAGTTAGTGTTGTTCTACAGTGACAGCGGGAAATTTGATGTTAGGGTTGAACCCCCGCACCCCCAACTGGCATCGGGGTGTGCATGGGGTCATCAGTCCTACTTGCTCACCCGATCTCCTATCTTCCCACCACCTTGGCTTTTTACATGGGATGGGTGAAGTTAGGACCGATGACCGGCACGATGCCGGTTGGGGTGCAGGGTGGGGGGGTTTCAACCCTAACATCGAATTTCCTCACTTTTTTCACTGTGGAACAACCCTGACTGTTGCATTAAATACAGTTTTTTGCCATGGAGATATATCTACACAGTATGTATACAATAGGGGTGAGTGGTAAATGGTGAGATAAAACAGCGTATCATCCACTGCAGTGTGATATTTTTACCCTCTGCTCTACTATGATGATATCAGACATTTACACACACAGGTCACAAAAGGTCACTGATATCATCACCCTAGGCAGCTTTCCCCTCAGCATGCAAGAAATACCTGTGCTGTTACCATAGACACAAATGCAGAACTACCTGAGAGGTCTCACTGCCTACAGCTAACTCAGTGAGCATTACAAAACACACCTATCTCTCCCTCCCAACTTCCAGCTCATTACTGTGATGCTCTCAACTTGATGCAGCCAGAATTCCAAACAGCACAGCTTCACAGAACAGTCTAAACTACTGCCTGCAGCTAACTTAATTACTACTGAAAACAGTATCAGCTGTTCTGACACTCTGCCTCTCAGCTCATTACAAGTACTGTGATGCTCTTAGCTTCACTGCGGGCAGACTGCTAAACAATACAGCTTCACAAAAGTATGTTTCTCACGCCTACCTAAAACTAACTCATTTATCAATGCAAAACACACTCATGTGTCTCTCAGAGTTTATAACACTACCAGACCATTCAGCTCACACACAGAATGAGCAAACACATAAACAAGAACAGAATACACGACAGCATAACAAAATCTGAAACTCTTGGCCCTATTGTATATATCGAATACATGATGGGCAGATCATATGCTATAGTAAATATTGTCACTCCTGCATCGTGAGCTTGGATATCTCACTCTGCAGGAGTGCAACAATATGCCATATCACACTCATGCCCATCATGTATCCCCTATATATATATATATATATATATATATATATCGACCATTTTTTTCCTGTATGGAACAGGTTACCTCCAAATCTTGGTATTCACTGTTCAGGTGATAGAATGTCTTTATCCCACCATTTTGACACCAGAATGATGAGAGAACATCATCCTGGTATTTGGCACCAGACCAACCTCTAGTTTTGCTCACACTGATACACAAGTAAGCGATAAGACATGAGCGGGTGTGCGGTCATTAAGGGAATAATGCAAACCTTGGTTGGCTGTTTGGCATGGAGTGTAGCTGAGTGTCACAACAATCTAAGAAGTGCATTATTGCCTGAAAAGGGCATGCTCTGGAGTGTGTTAACCCTTTAATAAAACTGACTCTTGTTTGAAAAAAGAAAAACATATGTAGTTTGGGTAAGGTGTGCAGTTGTAATACTGCAATGCTTGCTACAGGATTTTCATTGCCCATTTTATAATAATTAGAAATCATGACCTTACTATGAGCCAATCAGGATTGTTTGTTCCTAAACATTCCAGACATTCTTATAACCATTAGAGCGTGGCACCTGCAAACGGTTCTAAAATTTTGAAATTCCTGGTTCAGTTGGTTTAGTCCATTTCCACTCTCAGGGGTTTCTCAAAACATTTAGATTTTAACCATAAGTTCCAATAACAACAAAAACAAACAAACGAAAAAAATAAATCTTAAACATGATTTATAATATGTCCAGATTCATGATATGTTATATGTATAGTTAAGAATTTCTTCTCAAGTCCTTTATGTATCAGAACTGCTAAGCTTCGCTTCACATTTCTCATACTCAAAGAACTCAAAAATGTACTCTTATAACCATAAGAAACACAGTAACTGTATAAATATATAAACGTAAAAGATGCACAACACTTATAACATTGCTTGGGATTCCATCTCAGGATTTCTGGCAACATAAACCTCTGGGCCAGGATATTCAAAGGGTTGTGCATGGCGCAACAGTGTTGTGCCATCGCAACCACTGATCTTGCCAGTTGTGATATTCAAAGGGAATGTTGTGCAGCGTGAATCACGATGTGCCAGGGTGCACCAGTAATCGTATATGGCGCAGAGTGCGGGGGCGATGCCCATACATATTCCGCACATCCCGATACTTAGCCTGGGATGTGCAGTGCATATGCTAGTGCAACCCCTACTTGCGCCGCACACTGGTACTCAAGGTTGAGACAAAAAGAAATAGGAGCAAGGGCTGGCCACCCACAGATGAGCGGCCATACTGCAGGGTGCAACACAGCAGCCACCAGCTGTGGGTGGCCACGCAAGCTCCAGAGCCAGTGTCTGTCAGTGTCACACCTCCCCATGCCCAATCGTGGGCATCATAATAGAAATAATATCCCTGGTGGTCCAGTGGACCGCTTCCAGCCCGATCGCGGGCATAAGTATAAAATAATACACGTCCAATATCCCTGGTGGTCCAGTGGACCGCTGCCAGCCCGATCGCTTGCATAAGTATAAAATAATACATGTCCAATATCCCTGGTGGTCCAGTGGACTGCTGCCAGTCTGATCACAGGCATAAGTATAAAATAATACACATCCAATTTCCCTGGTGGTATAGTAGACCGCTGCCGGCCCGATCATGGGCATAAGTATAAAATAATACACGGCCAATATCCCTGGTGGTCCAGTGGACCGCTTCCAGCCTGATTGCAGGCATAAGTATACAAAATGAAACTTTAAAATATCCCTGGTGGTCCAGCAGTACCCCCTCCCCACCGCCCACTGGGCACCACCACCCCGCTGCCCCCAGTCAGCGATATCCCCACTCACCCGCAAAGCCACCTAGCTGCCCGCTGACTGACTGCATACAGTGGCTATACACCCATTGGTCCACAGTGTGGGCCAATGGGCATGTTATACCGTACCTCACAGTCAAGATATGTGAATGGATCTGTTCACATATCGGGACTGTATAATACAATACAGTCTGCATATAGCCCATGTGGACCAATGGATACAGCCGTACTGTACACAGTCGATCGGCTGGCGGCCAGGCAGCTTGCAGGTGCGGGCTGCTGCCCACTGCTGACTGGGCGAGGGGTGGCGGGGCTCAGTGGGCGGGTGGGGAGGGGGTACCGTTGGACCACCAGGGATATTTTAAAATTTTATTTTGTATACTTATGCCCGCAATCGGGCCGGCAGCGGTCTATTGGACCACCAGGGATATTGGACATGTATTATTTTATACATATGCCCATGATCAGGCCGGCAGTGGTCCACTATACCACCAGGGAAATGGGACATGTATTTCTTTATACATATGCCTGTGATTGGGCATTGGGGCACTTTGTCACAATGTGCAGGGGGCATCGGTCCCCGACGGCTGCAACCTGGCAGGGCACCACATGCAAGTCGCCGGGGATTGGTGCATCTGCATACAAATGGGGCCATAATGACACGCTAATGACCCCAGTTGCACCTTGCATGCATTACGCTCCATTTGCATATCCACTGCCGAATATCGCGGTTCCTGCACCTAGTGCAACTGCACTTGCGCTGGTGCATCCCCCTGCTCCTCCCTTGCCACTTGCGCTGGTGCAGTGCCACTGCTCCATGCGCAATGTGGGAGGTCACATTGCCATATTCAACAGTGCTGAGCCATGGTGCAGCACCATTGAATATCGCCCAGTCCACGCCCTGGCGCATCCCAGTTGCGCTGCGTCCCTGCCTAGTGCATTTCTGAATATCCCACCCCTGGAGTTTTACTCTTGTTTTTCATCTCATCACCAGAAATCCCTTGATAGAATCATAGCCTTACTCTGTTTTGGTGATTATATATTACTCAGTTCTGCAAGAAATGATGGAGACTCCAAGCCAGAAGTTAACATTGTCATAAATGACTGAGTGTTGTAAATATTGATGTCACAGGTGTCATGATTATATTATCTCATATTCAATCACTTCTGACATTTTTAACCTCCTTTAAATATCAGAGATATTAACAGAAACATTAAGGACCCTATATTCAAAACATTTTTGCCATATGAACAGAATGGGAGAAATTGTTTTGAAACTGGTCTCTGTGTCACTTAGCAAACATCTAAATTGGTTTGAAAACAAATAAATGTTCAGTGCATTTACTTTAACTGACTTTCAAAAGCATTTTAGCATTACTGGTTTTCTATATAAAAAAAATACAATTCAGTACGGCTGGCAGTATAGCCTTGGTTAGAGAAATGAGTTGTGAATGAGCTTATACATCCAGCAGACCTGAGGTTGATTCTCACAACCTCCACTTGCATACTGTGTGACCCTGAGCTAGTCACTTAACTGCCCTGTACTTCCAGGACAGACCTGGAAATGATCCTTTGGAAACCATTGTAAATGAGTCCCTGACTCACTGGTGTATCCCTTTTTCACGAAGAAAAAAATAAATAAATGATTGAAGTCAGCTAATTTGGGAAGCTTTGGAACTAATAAGGGATACCTAGTGTACAATACCTCTGAAATAATTGTTTCATATTTTTTAAATATAGTTACAGTCAACATGCAGCATGATACTATTCTTGAAAGACAATTATGTTACTATGATGTATATTTTATGGGGAGTTACCATAATGAAGTTTTATGGAACTGTGACCAAAGATAAAAGATTTTATATCAGAAAGTCATATACTAAAGCTTTCTCTTGATGCTCCTGCTTAAAATAACAAACACAGTAGTATACATTTATATGTCCCCTGGAGCCACTCATTGCAGGATAAGAGTGTTTTAATAATAATAATGATCATAAAATGTATTTGTTATAGCGCCTTTCGTATACCAAAGTGTTGTACATTCAAGATAAAAACAAGACACAATAGATACAACAAAACCAAGCAAATCCAGAGTAGGCTTTCCCCCACAAAAAAGTCTTAAGAGCCTGCTTGAAGCACCCCACCGTCCTGCACTCCCGAAGCTGACGTGGCAGAGAATTCCAGAGGGCAGGTGCCACAAAACCAAAAACGCGTGCACCAGATGACTTTAAACTTACCCTCAGAATCTCCAGCAACCCCTCATCAGCTGAGTGGAGCTGCCGCAGAGGGGTGTAAGGGACCAGGAGCTCTTTCAAGTAATCAGGATCCTGTCCATAAAGGGCTTTGTAAGTCAGTAGACCTACCTTAAAGGTAATCCACCACTGAATAGGCAACCAGTGCAGACCGCGCAGCACAAGGGTAATATGAGTTCTTCTAGATACCCCAGTCAACAAACATGCTGCTGCGTTCTGCACTAGCTGCAAGCGGCGGATATCAACCCCAGGGGAAGCACTAAGTAAACGGAGTTGCAATAATCAGGGTGCAATGTCACAAAGGTGTGGACCAAAACAGGTAGATCACTAGACGGAACAAGGTGCTTAATCCTAGCAATGTTCCTAAGGTGGTAAAAGGCCAGCTTGATGACTGCCGACACCTGATGATGAAGGGTCAGACCATCGTCAAGCACCACTTCTAGGTTACACACCCGTTCAGAGGTGAGAATCTAGGCCCCCCCAGGACTAAACTGGAGTGGAACTCAGTCCTCAACCCCTCTGCCCTGCAACCCAGATCCACTACCAAAACCTCAGTCTTTACTGGGTTCAACTCTAAACCGCTGATAGTCATCCAATCTTGGATTTCAACAAGGCAGCTGTTCAATACTGAGATAGCACTAACCTGATTGGGGGCAAAAGACAGGTAGAGCTGGGTATCATCCGCATAACAGTGAAACCTCAGCCCATACCGTCTTACAATGTCTCCGAGGGGCAGCATACATACTGCGAATAACATGGAGGACAGCACCGAGACCTGAGGTACCCCACAAGGCAGAGAGAAAGCTCCAGAAAATAAATATACCCAAGACAACTCTTTGCGTTCTACCAGCAAGGAAAGATATAAACCATCTGAGGACTGTACCAGACAGCTGACAGATGGACCTCAGATGCTCGAGCCAGACCCCATGATCCACAGTATCAAAGGCTGATGATAAATTGAGGAGAACCAAGACAGAGTGGTGTCTCCAATCTCTTGCCATCAGGAGATCATTGAGCACCCAAACCAGAGTAGTCTCAGTACTATGCCTCTTACGAAAACCCGATTGGAGAGGTTCGTATAAATTATGGATGGTTAAATGGTTATCTAGTTGAGCTGCCACAACTTTCTCAATAACCTTCCCCCCAAAAGGGAGGTTAGAGATAGGCCTGTAGTTTGCTAGGTTCTTCGGGTCTAAAGAAGCTTTCTTCAGGAGGGGTATCACCACCCCATCCTTCAGGGAGCTAGGAAACTCACCCGACTCCAGAGAAAACCAGACAATCCGAGCTAAGACTGGGCCAATGATGTCACTACAACCCAAAATCAGGGAAGCAGGGCCCAGGTCTAAACTACAGCAGGTGAGATGCATCGCCTGGACAATCCTCATAATATCCACGAACTCCGGTAGATCAAAGGTACACCAGGAAACTCCGGGTTCTGTGACATGGCACCGATCAACAGCATCCCCCATAGAGTGAAGTTGGAGGCATTCCTGCCTGATGTCAGCCACCTTATTTGCAAAGAAATTAGTAATCTTGTCACAATCATTTTGTGAAAAAACTTGTCGGAACTGCTGACAGGCTGGGTTGCACAGTCTGTCAACAGTTCTGAAGAGTTGAGCTGGTCGGTTCCGTGTGACAGCTATTTTTCCTGGACAGGAATTCTGCCTTCTTACGGGAAATTTCTGTTTGATAGAATTTATAATATTCTAATAAAATAAGGTGATCGGCATCTAAGGCTGTCCTCTACCAAAGACACTCCAATCTATGCCCCTGTCTCCGCAACTCCCTTAGAGTCCCATCAAACCAAGGGGCCCCAGGGCGACGCGGGAGGGGGCTAACATGGACAGGAGCAATCAGATCAAGAGCTGAAGAGACGGCCCTATTATAGGCCATAACTAACTGCTCAGGATCTGTGCTAGTCTCACCCAGTAACGAGAGGTCAATTACCACCACCAGGTCTTCAGGGACCACATACCTCAAAGGGCAATAACTGATCATCTCCATAGGGGCCAACCTACCCAGGGGAGCTGAAAAATTTAACCCAACAGAGTAATGGTCAGACCAACTGACTGGTTCCACTACCAAGTCAGAGGCCTCGATCCCCAGGAGGAAGACCAAATTAAGAGAGTGATCACCCTTGTGAGTAGCTGAGGAAACAACCTGTGTGAAGCCCAGAGACATCATCAGCTGGAGGAAGTGTTGGCCAAAAAGCGAGGATTCGTCATAGACCCAGGCATTGAAGTCACCCAGAACCATCATTCTGGGCGACTCCAATGTCATGTCGGCAGCGAAGTCTGCTACGTCCTGCAGGAACAGCTTCTCATCACCTGATGCATGCTAGATGAGAGCTGTCCTGCACCCCACACCAGCCACCACAGTACACTCAAGAGACCTGGCCTCCTCAACTGGTACACTAGTTAAGCCCAATTCGGTCTTGAAACAGACCGCAACCCCCCCGGTCCAATCTTGGGTGATGTAAAACTGAGTACCTGGTGGGAACAGCTGCCTCTAGAATAGAAAATGTGTGTTCTGCTCAAGAGGGAACAAAGCAAAACTGAGCTGTTCTGGTTTGAGCAGAATGCATGTGAAACCACTCTTACCTTGCAACGAGTGGTGACAGGGGACACGAATATATTACAGATCAAGGTTAGTTAAAAAAAAAAAAAAAAACTGTCCCAGAATGTGCATGTTTCCAGGTCATCTGTGTATATGTGATGCCTTTCACAATATAATAGTGTCTCACATCAAATCAAATCAAAATTTATTTATAATACGCTTTTCTACATATCAAAGCACAATTACATATCAAAATAATATCACACATAATAAACAGCAGCATAAAAACAATAAAAGCAGCAGTAAACCTATTCAAACACTAATTCAAACAGATAACTTTTCAGAGACGCCTCAAATGACTCCATGGACAGACACTCTCTAATCTGACGAGGTAGAGAATTCCACAGGGTTGGGGCCATAAAAGAAAAAGCTCTGGCCCCAGATGACAGAAGACGAACCCTGGGAATCTCTAGCAATTCCACGTCTGCGGAGCAGGGTGGGCGAAGAGGGTGGTAAGGTCGAAGGAGACCTTGCAAGTAGCCCAGTCCCTGACCATGTAGGGTCTTATAGGTCAGCAATGCAACCTTGAAAGTGATTCTCCACTGCACCAGCAGCCAGTGCAGTTTGTGCAGCACAGGTGTGATGTGGCAAGATTTTGGTAACCCAGTCAACAACCTGGTTTCAGCATTCTGCACCAGCTGCAGGCGATGGAGATCCACTTCCAGCGACCCTAGATATAGAACATGCAGGGGAAAGGAGCGCTCTAATTGCTGACAAAGAGTAACACTTGCCAATAACTGAGGATTGTCCTAACGTACTGAAAGGGGGGCAAAAGTACTGGTGTTGATCAGGACTGAACCTGGTAGGACTGTAGTGACCATCTTGGGTAGACCTGCAGAAGCAGAATAAATTGGGTACTACAGCTATACCCTATCTGAGGTAGGTCTGCAGAGGCAGGATTGGGTTGAAACTATAGCTACACCCTATCTGGGGTAGGCCTGCAGAGACAAGCTGTTTAGGTGAGAGTAACCAGGAGAGTAGGACTGCTTCCGTTCTAGTGAGAGACAGGGAAGGCAGTGCATAGGACTCCCATGCACTCCTTCTCCAATACTGATATCTTAGGAATGCTTGCATAAGACCACCAGATATGCTAAATCTGAATATTTCTTCACCTTCTTCAACACTGACTTAAGCCATCCTTCCAAGTTCTGGAAAGTTGTGAAATCCCTCTTCTCTCCCACCCCAACCCAACCCTTATCTATGGAAATGTTACACTATCTGACATTCCATCTGTTGCATCTACTTTCAACACATTCTTCACTTCCTGTGCTTCTTCAGTCCTAACCACTCTCCCTCCATGTATACCTATTACCTCCCTAAACCGCCTTCCTACACCAATCCAGTCTACCATTCCCTCCTTTTCATTTTCACTCATCTTACCAAACTATGCTCTTAAGACACTCCATGTCTTGAACCACAGCTAGGGTAAGAGCCCTGATGGCCTGGACCCCAAACTGCCCTAACTCTCTGCTTCTGCGATAGCTTCCCCCTGGCCACACTACTAAACCTATCTTTTCCTCTACCCTCACTTCCCACAACCTGGAAAGACTCTACAGTTATTCCTCTCCCCAAAGGAGCTGATCCCACAATCCCAGGGAACTATCATCTGATTTCTTTACTTCATATTCTAGCTAAGCTCCGGGAATGTATTATCCTCACTCTGCTAACCCCTTACCTTGACTCCTCACTTTTCACCCCTTTCCAGTCTGGCTTCTGCAAGTCCCACTCTACCACCATCTCCCTCATATGGCTCACTGACTCCATACTCACCAATATGGATCAGGGACATGTTACCTTCACCATATTTGTTGACTGGCAAAAGTCTTTGACACAGTATCCCACTCCCTTCTCCTCCAACAACTCACAGCCACTGGGCTAACCTCCTGAGTCAAAGCTTGGTTTCAATTCTACCTATCAGGCAGATTTCAATCAGTTAAGATTGCCTCCTCCTTCCCCCCCCCACTCTCCATTAACACTGGTGTCCCGCAGGGTTCTGTGCTCAGACCTATTTTATTTTCAGTCTTTCTCAACAATCTTCCTACAGTCTTCTCCTCATCCCAAATCCACATGTATGCAGATGACACTGTTCTTTACACATCTAGTACTTCTCATACTGATGCAGAGGCTAGACTGCAACATGATTTCAATAAGGTGCAGCTATGGTTCCAGTCCAGCCAGCTGTTCCTGAATGCCAAAAAGGCAGTCTCCATGTCCTTTGGCACTAAACTCCAATCCTTCCCGCCTTCCACACCCTGGATGGTATACCTATGGAAAATGTCATTACCTTATACCTTGGGGTCTGGTTAGATCACCATCTGGACTTTTCAGCACATGTGAATACAATCCAAAAGAACCTACACTCCAAGCTTGGTGCTTTATACAGAAATAAGGATTGCATTCCACAAACTGCACACCATGTAATCGTGCAGAAAATTATCCTTCCCACCTTTGACTATGTGGACATAGTCTAGAGTGCGGCACCTAAAACTACCCTGACCAGACTGGACACCCTCTTCAACTCCTTTTATAAAGCCCTATCACTCCCATCCCTGGAGTCCAGATGTCTGTCCCATTCTGCCACTTTCATGGCCAAATTCTGGACTGGTAATCTCCCCTCCTATCTTTCTTTCTCCGCCTGTGTTTCCTCCCAGCGCACTTACCCCCTCCGTAACGCTAATCTAAAATTCTTCACAATCCCCTACCAATCTACCACCACTGGTCAAGCCGCCTTCTCTTTCTGCTGTCCTAAACTGTGGAATGCTCTCCTCCCTTCCATCTGTAATGCCATGTCACACAAATCTCTCTCCTCTCTCTTATGCGAATACACAACCCCTACCTGCTCCTGCCAAAACCTATTGACCTCTCAACTTACACTGCCACCTCTAGTCCTATCCTAACCCCTAGCCTCAGAACATGGCTTCCCCAGGACTTGTTCCTGGCTGGGCTGCCACCTAACGTAATGATTCAGCCTCCTGGGTTACCCAGGACTTGACCTTAACTGGTATGCTCCAATTAGTCCCAATCAACTGATGTCTTATTTTGATCAATTTGATTGCATGCCCAGTTATCTGTGTATCTATGTCTGCCTTGTATTTATCCTGCCCTTGTATTCATGATGTAAATATTGTGTAAAACTGGAAATTATATTGATGTAATGTCTGCTACGTACCACTGCGATTGGTCACTTATTCTCAATGTATTCATATGACTATGTACTTGTACTACTCCCACTCGCCTTCCCCCAGGACACATCTGGAAATGAGCAACACTGCTCAGTATGCCTTCCTGGTGAAACACTTGAATAAATAAATAAATAAATAAATAGGCAAGTGGGTAAATGCAAGACCAACAATAAGCATAGTTGGAGGAAGTCCTGGAAATAATAGGAGGGGAGTAAACATGTTCAGACATCAGGAATGTAGGGGCAGCATGGTGTGCTGTAGAGGGTGTGGGCTGTAGTATTTCTGTGGACAATGTGGGAGGCAGGGGGCTGCCCAGTGTGCAGGATGTTACATTTCTTGTTGACAGAAATACAGATGCTTAAGTGAGAACTGGGAACACTGTTAGGGGGAGGGTGAACAGGAAAGCCTAGGTAGGAAGATGGAGTAGTGGGGTTGAGCAGGAAGGAGGTATAGGCACTAGAGGGAAGCCCAGATGTATTGTGGCCATCATCTCAGATGGAGAGGAAACCTAGGGAGTACAGTGGAAAGGAGAGGGAAAGCTAGACAGGGGCAGGAGGGGGTAGATCCACTAGCCAACATAACAGTATGGAATAATTCCAACTACTGAGTACGATGGTTGATGGGGGGGACCAAAATGGAATGCAGGGAATGGATAGGGGGTCATCTCATGGAATTTGATCAGGGAAGAGCACAAGGGTGGAGGAGAGTGGAAGGGGCAGTGGCAATGGAGACTGGAGTAGGAAGGGTGACAGAAGTGTAGTAGGGGAAAAGGGAAACAGAAAGAATAGGAGGACAGAGTGTAACTAGAGAGGGGACAATAGGAGGGCCAATTGAGAATGGTAGGAGGGAGAGCAGAGGGTGGAGTATAACTCAGAAGGTAACAGTAGGCGGGGCAGCTTAGAAGTATGGGGGGATAGACAGGCAGGAAGGAACAGGTTAGGAGACAGAAAGAATAGGAGGACCATAATGTGGGGAGAGATAGGGAGGAAGGCAACAAGGGAAACAAAAGGGGCAGCAGATGGGGGAGAGAGAGAGGGAAAGAGGCAGCAGGGTCATAGTACTGGGAGACTTAATAGTGAAAGGCATGAGATTGGAGGGGAGATGGGAGTCACACCAAAGCAACAGAGTGTTGTGTATGCCAGGTATAATGGCAGAGCGAGTATGCCCAAAGATAGATTCACTCAGAGGGGATGGGGGAAACTTCATGTAATAATACATTTAAATACAAACCACTTAGCAGGTGGTGCGATAAAGAGAGCGGAGGGGAGATTTAGGACACTAGGACAGAGTTGTGGGGGGTGGCTAGGTCAGTAGCCTTCTCGGAAGTGCTACTGATGCTGATGGCCAGCACAGCAAGGAAGCTGAGAATAGCAGACTTTAACAGTTGGTTAAGGGATGTGTGTGTGTGTGTGTGGGGGGAGGTTGAACCTGGAATGACAAATCTCTCTACACCAGATAAGCTGCATCTTTTTTTTTCAATTCAAAGTTTATTGATTTTTCAACAATTACAAAGTACTGAACCATCTTAAATATAAGTCATACATCATTAGAAGAAATGGAGGAACAGTACCAACCTTCCCCCCTTACCCCCATCCCTCTGCTTTACCCCGCACAGAACCCTGACAAGGAGCTATCACGTACTACATTAAGAGTATTGTATATCCACAATTAAAATGAATATAAAGTATACAGTGGGCCCCATATCTTATTAAACCTTTTGAGTCTCTGGTTGAGACTTGCTATAGATTTTTCGGTCCTGAGATTAGCCAGCAACTCATTTAACCATTCCATGTATGTCAGTTCATCAGTATCCTTCCAATGTTTCAAAACCAGCTACTTCAGTGACATTGACATTAGAGTTTTATGATATTTACGAATAAGTACCCAGACATCGGAAAGGTCTCCCAGTAAACAATAACAGAGGTGAACAAATCATTCAGACCAAGAAGGGGATCTGCTTTCTGTTTAATAAAGGTCCATAATTTGGCCACTTTTGGACAGGTTCAGAAACTATGGAGCAGATTGCCTTCCCCTTGTGAGTACCGCACACAGGTGGAAGAATTAGAGTAACCAAAATCAGCTGATTTTAGAGGGGAATAATATACATTATGTAATATCTGGAATTGCTTCAAACATAACCTGTCCTGGGTAACAAAACAATGACAATTCTGCCACAGGTGAGACCAATTAATGGGTTTTCCCAAGAAAAGGGTAGACCAAAAGTTTGTTGGACCAAAATATCCAGGATACTTCAAATTATATAAGGTCTCATACAGATGGCATGTGGAAGTCCTACTAGTGATCTCAGTTCTGACCAGAAAGGCGGGTTAGAAGAGTTACATTGGACCTGTCCAAATGTTTTAACCAAAAGATGATGAAGATGATGGGTTTTAAAAATGTTGGACACTGGAATATTAGCTTTAGCTAGTATTTCAGAGGAAGTGTGCCATGTCCCATTATCCTTAATGAAATAGCTGATTGAACATTCTCCCAATTGTGGTAGTGAACCAGATAAAAGTGTTTTACCATCTATCTTAATATTGGGGTTGTTCCATACAGGTTGAGACATGTCATATGTATGAGCATATTTTAGAAAGCTACATAACTGAGAGTGGATTCTGATAGAGACAGCAATGGGAGAAGCCTTTAGTGATGCTGGGAGAGATTTCAGATTACATTACATGAGAGAAACTGGGGAAAGTCCTTGCATGTTCAGTGTATCCTTTTCAATCCTGAGCCAAATTGGGGTGAATGGATAGGAGGCTAGCCTGTCTCCAGCATCTGTCCATCTAAGGTATTTATTGGACTGACTAGCTCAATAATATAAACAAAGATACAGTAATCATAGACCCCCTTTAGCTTTGGGGGCAGCAAGTTTGTAGAAGGCCAGTCTGGATCTTTTCCCAGCACAAATACATTCTGAAAGCAGTCTATGTACCTTTTTAAACGAAGTTAAAGGGAGCCAGATATTTAACAGTCTAAGGGGATAAAAAAGGCGAGGGAAGACATTCATTTTTACCAGGTTAATTTTGCCCCAGAGTGATATTGGGAGAAAAGATCATCTTATCAAAACTTGTTTCATTGTATGTATAAGGGAGTCTAAGTTAAGTTTCAGGAGCTAGGTAGGGTTTCTTGTTAATTCTATGCCTAGGTAACTCAGATAATTTGTTTTCCAAGAGTCCTAGATTGGAAATATCATGTTTTAATACCTTATGGTTAAGGGAAAAAACTAATGTCTTTTCAATGTTTAACTTGTAATTGGACATGTTGCTAAAGTCTTTAATAATTTCTAACATGTGGAGTATTGAGGTATTTGGATGTGCTACTTGCAAGAGCAGGTCATCAGCATATGCCAATACCTTCACTATGTGTCCCTGGATATTGATACCCTGAACCTCTGGTGCTGCAACCATTCTACAAATAAGGGGTTCCCAGTATAGATTGAAAAGTAGAGGTGAAAGGGGGCACCCCTGTCTTGTGCCAGACTGAAGTGAGAATGTTTCTGAAAGAGCTCTGTTGTTGGATATGCGAGATGTGGGAAATCTATAAAGGGTACCTGTCCATTTTTGAAAGGTCTGGGGGAGGTGAAAAGCTTTCAAGGTTTGTAAAAGATAGTTCCAGTTGACTGGGCTGAATGCTTTTTCGGCATCCAGGTATACCAAAGCAGCAGGGAAATTGGCATCCCTGGATACAGAAAACACATGCACCAATGTGCGTAAATGATCTGAAGAGTATCTTCCCTTCATGAAGACTACCTGTTCCGGTCCTATCAGGTCTGGAAGAACCGTATTAATACGGTTGGCTAAAAGTTTAGATATGATTTTAAAATCCTGACTGAGGAGGGAAATTTGCTTGTAATTAGTTAATAAATCAGGGTTCTTATTGGATTTGGGAAAAAGGACTATGAGGGCTTCAAACAGTGACTCATCGACATTGGTCCCGGACAGGATATAGTGAAATAATGGAACTAATAAAGGAGCAAGCTTGTTTGCAAATGTCTTGTAAACATTAGGGGTAAATCCATCTGGTCCGGGGGTCTTCTCTGTGGGGATACTCTTAATTACTTCAGTAATCTCTGCAATTGAAATAAGCGTTATCAAGGCACATTGTTGTACTTCAGAGAGATGGGGTAAGTGAGAGTCACACAAGTATTGATCAATTTGTGGAATGGAGGGGGGATTTATCATAGGACTATATCATTTTTTTGAAATATGTACAGAATTCGGCTACTATGTCCGAAGGGGAAGTTAGTAAAGAGACATTCAGTCATTGAGCGAATTGCTATGATTAATCTGAAGGATTCTTGTTGTTTAATGCGTGAAGCCAACAATCGTCCCGCCTTTTCCCCTGATCAGTATAAGAAGCTTTGGCTTTAAGGACTGCATATTCTGCCCGTTCCCTCAACAGTTCCAGATAAGAATTCTTCAGTTTAATCAAATCTTGCCTATATTGTTCTGGAGAGTGAGGAGAGAGGTTAAATTCTTTGGTCCGGATTTGAACCAATAGGGATTGAAATTGTTTTTCTCTGTCCTTTTTCCTTTTAGAAACCAAGCCAATTAGAATCCCCCTCATATAGGCTTTAAATGCACACCACTCCACATCTGGTTTTCCAGTGGAATTGAGGTTATTGGAGATAAATTAAATATATTTAACTGCATCTGGGTCTTTCAATAATTGGTTATTAAGTTTCCACTGGGTTTTCTGTTTACATAGGGAAGAAATAGAGATTTGACATATAACTAAAGAGTGGTCTGATGGAGGACATGGTTGAATGGATGAATTTACTATACCAGGAAGGAGCGATTGTGTGATTAAGAGGTAGTCAATATGGGAAGAGGTTTGATGTACATGAGAAGTGAAGGTATATTGCTTCTTGGAGGGGTGTAAGATATGCCATATGTCGCATAGGCTTAACTGATCTACCAGATCCTGCACAGCTCTTTGAGCCGGAGAAAGTCCTTTATTGGAAGCTCCAGAGCAATCCAAACAAGGATCAAATGTTATATTCAAATCCCCCCCAATAATCATCAGGATGGATAAAGAGGGAGTTAGTATATTTATTAAACTCATGAAAAATCCAGGGGAATTGATATTAGGAGCATATATGCTACCAATTAGGATATCTTGTATATATAGAGTACCTGTAACAAAGAGGGATCTGCCCTGAGGATCTTTAATAATTTGAGATGGGCAAAAGGGTACCGACCTGGTAATTAGAATCATTACCCCACAACTCTCAGTGGAGCTCCCTGCTGAAAAAACTTGTCCAATTTGCTGTCTCCTTAACTTAGTGGCTTCTAAGTCCAATATGTGAGGCTCTTGCATACAAAGTACATCTATTTTCAATAAAGACAGATGCTTTAAAATTTTATATTGTTTAAGTTTCTGTCGTACCCCCTTAACGTTCCAAGAGGCCCATGTTAATGATCTAGCCATTTAATCCCTGAATTAGAGAGCCGTGGAGTATTGGGTAGTGTGCTCTTATTCAGGATTATATTAAACCATGCTAGTAGTGATTCTGTGTCACCCACCCCGATCACCCTACCACCCTTAACAACACCCCAAATTATTTGTTGTCTACTTGTGCCAGTAATATGCCAATGAACTAGAAAACATCCCTTACCCTCCCTGTTATGAGCTGCACTTTGCACACAAATACCCCTTCCACCCCTGCCTTCCCAACCTGTCCTAGGATTGCAAACTGTTACTATAATTTATCTAGCATGCTACCTAAAACCTATAAAGTCTCTACATATACTTGATAATTATAACTATAAACCTTAACAGGCTATTTAGTTGTCAAATATACCCCTAAATATTAACCCAATTCTAGGAAAATATTACCTAGTTAATATGAACCACTACGTAAACATACAGTCATTGCTGTAGTAACACCTACAACCCAGTATATTAGGGCGATTAATGCTAAAGAATAAGTCTACCTAACATTATTCTTAGGAATTTATATGGAAAAATATCCCAAAACTGAGCCAATCCTGTAGCTCCCCTAAACAAAAGAATAAGAAACAAGGTTGTGCAATTAAATTGTTTAAAGTTTTGTAGAAGGCAGACTAAGAAACCAAACTGTTGTGCCATTTGGCCCTTAAATCTAGTGTCCTGAGCAATGAGCACTTCATCCAGTATAGACCTTTTGTACCTTTGCTCTCGGGTTATTAAAAAAGGGAAAAGTAAAAAGAGAGAAAAAAAGGGAAAAAAGAAAGTGTTTAAATGAGGATCATATTTTATGCAAACGCTAGGACTCTTGAGAAAATGGCATCGAGGGCATGTTACCAGTTAGAAGGTAAAATTCTATCAGAAACATTCAGCGATTACTGTGTCTTGTATATCTCACAAACGAAAATATTTCTTGAGTTCCATGAATGACTGGTACTGATCTGAAAGGATTCCAGGCATCTGATTTTAAGCTGAAGCAATACTTCTGTTCCTTCATTTATAAGCCATTGAGATATATAAAGAGTTAGTATCATTACAAACTGGTGGAGCTATCATGAAAAGCCTTTTGCTCCCCACTAGTGGTAGATTGCTGGAAATGTATTAAGCCCTGCTAAAGTGGTTGTGATTTTGATCTTGCTCAGGATCACAGAGGCTAACAAGTCTTCCCACCATCCCAGTAGCTTGGAAAGGAAAACTTCTTCCAGCATTAAGATTCTGGGTTCCAAGTATAATTCAGAAGATTTTCTCCACTGCTTGCTGTATTACTCTATATGTTAAAGCGCTATAAAAGATAATAAGATCTTTCACAGGGCATTACTTTTATTAAACCACTAGGATCTAATTACTCTATTGATTGGGTGAAACACTGAATATTTTACCCTGAGCCTCAGAATGAATCATGTTGTACAGAAGAGGTCAGGGAAAGCTACCTTAAGCTTAGTACTGGCTGTTTCCAGATCTTCGTAGCTCTCCCAGCTACCGGCCACCAACATTTGCAATTTAGCAGGATAAATCATTTCAAACTACATGCGGCAGTGATCACTTTCGAGACCAAAGGGTGAAATGCTGTTCTCCGTTGTCTGACCGAGACAGGCAGGTCTTGGGTAATTCTAATTTTGTTCTGCTCCCACTGTACTTCTTGAAGCTCCTTCACTTTGGCCAAGAAGTGTTGGCATTCAAGGCAGTATAAAAACTGAAAAATTAGTGGCAGTGGATAAGAACCTGCTGGTGGCTTTGGACGTAGGGCCCGATGTGATTGCTCTATTATATAATTAGAGCCAAAGGGTGAGGGGCCAGCAATTTTTTTCAATAAACTTTTGCACAAACTTCACAGTATCTTGACCCTTTTCCCCTTCTGGGAGACCAAGAAGGACTGCATTATTTATACGGCTGCGGCCTTCCAGATCCTCCACCTTCATTTCAAGTTGAGCCATTGTTTGTCTCACTGCAGTTAGGTTGGGGTCTAGTTTGTTTGCCCATTTTTCCAAGGAGTGGATACAGGCTGCATTGTCAGTGGTTTGCAGAGAAACATCCTCAAGAGCCTGAGAGAGTGATTTAAGCTCTTTTGCGAATCCTTGCATTTCTTCCCTGAAAGGCTTAAATTCATCCAGAAATCTTTGCATGGTCAAGGGTTCCCGCTCACCAGAGGTACTAGTGCAGGCTGAAGCATTTGGCACACCGGAGGCCCATGGCTTTTTAGGGGCCTTTTCGGGTGTGACTGGCAGCGTGTGTTTCGGCGCTGGCTTCCTCATTTCATTTCAACATCCATGGAATTAGAAAATGTACTCTCTTGCTGTCAGATGAATATTTTTTGCTGCCCAGTTGAAGATAGTGTTATTTTCATAGCTATTTTGTAGAAAATGGACTAAATTCAGGTTGGGAGGCTGAAGTGGAGTAATGGAGCTGCTTTCAGGCATGCTGCATCACGTGGTCCTCCAGATAGGCTGCATCTATGCAGAGGGAGATCCAAGATACTCGTGGAAAAAATTTGAGCGTATGTATGCAAAAGCCTGAATTTAAACTGAGAAGTTGGGGCAAAATGTGTCATTGCACTCATGGCCACCAGGAGGAGGAGGCAACAAGGCCCCCTCCCAGGATGAACTGGCAACAGAATCAGGGAATGAGGGGAGGCAGAGAATGGAGGGGGGGCAGGGGGAAAGGAGTTCCAAAGGAGGAAGTACATTGGTAAAGGCCAGAGGGAAGTTGTATTGGGGAAAAGATGGGAGACAACAGATGGGATCTTGGGGTACTGTGGGCACAGGGGGGACAGAACAAGAGGAGAAAAGGGGAGAGATGCCAGGCAGTGGGAAAAGGAATGATAGAGTCATGGTTGAGGGTGGTATCCCTCAATACCAGAAGTCTGAGGGAACAAAATAATGAACCTGCAGTCACTGATGGTGGTGGGGAAAGTGGATATAGTGGCAGTCACCAAGACTTGGGCTACTCTGAATCTGACAGGGACCTCTCTATTGCAGGGTATAAGCTATACAGAAAGGACAGGGAAAGAAGGAATGGGGGGTCATAGCACTCTATGTAAGGGAGGCATTACTGCTACAAAGGAGTTGCCAGGGAAGGGAGAGTGGAGGTTTTGTGGGTGCAACTCCTTTCTGCAAAGGGAAGAAGTGTGAGGTTAGGGGTGGTATATAGGCCATCTAATCAGGATGAGAAAAGTGACAGGGAATCTGTCACCATGATTCAGGAGGTTGTGAGTTGGGGTGAGGCTGTGATAGTGGAAGATTTCAATCTGCCAAAGATGCGTTGGAGGGTCACATCCACACCTTGTGCCAGGAGCCAGTTAATCATGGCTGTGATCCATTGTGGGTTCTTGATTCAGGGGGTCACTGAGCCCACAAGAGAGGGGGCCATCCTGGATCTGGTACTACCAAATGGAAAACATGTCCAAGACGTCAAGGTGGAGGAACCCCTGGGGAGAAGTGACCAACAAATGGTCCAATTTAGAATGAACCTGGGTAAGAAGCCTATACATACTAGGATGCCTGCACTATACTTTAGAAAGGCAGACTTCAAGAAGGTGGGGGAGTTATGAAGCTGTGACCTAACTAGCCTTGGAGAAGGTATGGGAGTGGATCAGAAATGGTCCGTCATATAGGAAGGGATAGCAGCTGCCACCAAAGACTGTGTCAGACAAGGGGAAAAAAAACCTCCAAATCTAAGAACCCAAGTTGGTTTAGTAGGGCTGTGACCCAGGCAGCTAAAGAGAAGAAGGTCATGTAAAGGAAATGCAGGAAGACCCAAAAAGACAAAGATAATGAGGAGCACTTGGGGAAGGCTAAGGGGGCAGGTAGGTTAGTCAGACTAGCTAAGGACAGGAAAGAGTTACATATAGCAGAGGAGATTAGGATGGGGGAAAATATTTTCTAGTACATTGGGGAAAAAAAGAGACAAAAAGGATGGAATAGTGAAGCTTAAAAAAGATAAAGGTGAGGGAGGGTGGGTGGAAAGTAATATAGAGAAGGCAGAAGATTAAACAAGTACTTCTGCTGTGTCTTAGTAAAAGAAAAAGATGGCCCTGTGCTGCAAGAGAGGATGGGGGAGGAGGGAAGGGACAGGGTGGAAGACAGAATCCCAAAAGGAAAGGCTTAAAAGAGGGCTCATGGCACTCAAAGTTGATAAGTCCCTCGGATTGAATGGTATTCATCCAAGGGCACTGAGAGAGCTGGCAAGAGACTGGCAGGTTCCTTTGCAGATCTGGCCATCTGCTCGTTGGAAACAGGGGGTGGTACCACAGGAGTGGAGAACTATATATATGGTGCCACTACATCTAAGTGGGCCCAGAGACTTCCTGGGTAACTACAGGCTGTTCAGTCTGACCTCAGTTGTTAGGAAACTTATGGAGACCATACTAAAGGGAAAAACTGGTAGGGTTTCTGGAGGTGAACGGGCTCCAAGATTTGAGGCAGCAAGGGTTCATGGTGGGAAGATGCTGTCAAACTAATCTGATGTATTCTTTGACTGGGTAACAAGCACAGCAGGCAAATGCTAAGTGGTTGATATACTATACTTGGACATCAACAAGGCCTATGACTCTGTATCCCATAAGAGGCTGACTGGGAAGTTAGAGGACCTAGGAGCAGGGCAGAAACTAAGTGGGTGTGCATTGATTGGGAAGAAGGACTCAGAGGGTGGTAGTGGGGGAGCTCTCAGTTTTGAGGGATGTTACAAGTGGGGCACCACAGGGCTCTGTGCTTGGTCAGTGTTGTTTAATTTGTTTGTAAGTGACACTGGAGAGGGCATAAAGTGCAAGATTTGCTTCTTCGCAGATGATATTGAGCTCTGTGGGACAGTAAACACTGCTGAGGGGGAACAAGACCTTAAGGAAGATCTAGCCAGGCTAGAATGGTTGCCAGGGCTATGGCAATTTGGATCAATGCAAAGAAGTGCAAAGTCACTCTCTGGACCGGTCCTCTTCAATGTCTTTATAAGCGACATTGCAGAGGGACTGAAAGGAAAAGTATGTGCCTTTGCAGATGACACAAAAATCTGCAACAGAGTTGATGCAAAAGGTGGGGTGGAGAGGATGAGAAGGGACTTGGCAAGGTTAGAGGAATGGTCAAATGTATGGCAGCTTAGATTCAATGCTAAGAAGTGCAAGGTAATGCACCTGGGAAACAAAAACCCAGGGGAAGAGTACACAGTGGGGGGTGAGATACTAACAACAACAAAAATGGAAAGGGACCTGGGGGTAGTCATATCAGATGACCTAAAGGTGGGCAAGCAATGTGAGAGGGCAGCAAGGAGGGCTGGGGGATACTGGGATGCATAGGAAGAGGCATCACAGTAGAAAACAGGACGCTATTATCCTTCTGTACAGACAGCTGGTGCGACTCCATCTGGAGTACTGCATGCAGTTCTGGAGACCCAATCTCTGCAAAGACATAGACAAGATGGAAGCTGTCCAGAGGAGGGCAACTAAAATGGTGCAGGGTCTGCACCAGAAGACATATGAAGAGAGACTAAAGGAGCTTAATATGTATAGCCTCGAGGAAAGGAGGGAGAGGGACATGATAGAAACTTTCAAGTACCTCAAGGGAATCAACAAAGTCCAAGAGGGTAGCATCTTTCAAAAAAGAGGTGTGCAGAATAAGGGGAACAATTTGAAGATAGAGGGGTGGCTCAGGAGGTAATTTAGGAAGTATTTTTCACAGAGAGGGTTGTGGATGCATGGAGCGGCCTTCCGGAGGAGGCTGTGGAGTCAGAAATGGTGGAACTCAAGCTTGCATGGGACAGTCATAAGGCAATTCTAGGGGGTGGGGGTAGGAAGAAGTAGGCTGCTGGTTAACTAGGATCTGCAGCTTATCCATTAGGTAGGGAAATGGGCAGACTGGGTGGGCCAAGCGGTCCTTATCTGCCATCAAATTCTATGTTTCTATGTTTCTATGTCATTCACATAGGAAGTAAGAAGGTGAGGACTGAGTACAGCCTGGGGGTGGTCCTGGTCACCAAAATGAAAGAAGAAAAGACTTGGGAGAAGCCATCACTACTGAACTGACTCAATCAACACAGTACAGGAAGGCAGCAGCCAAAGCAAATAAAATACTTGGCTGTACTGCAAGAGAGAACACAAGCTGGTAGGAGAAAGTTATATTGCCACTGTACAGATCCTTGATGAAGTCTAACTTGGAGTATGGCATGCAATACTGGAGACCCTACCTGAGAAAGGATTTAATTCTGCTTGAGGCAATCCAGAGGAGGGCAATGAAAATGGTCCAGGGACAACAAGGCAAGGCAAGTGAGGACAGGCTGAATGACCTCAACAGGTACTTGCTAGAGGACAGTAGGGAGAGGGGGTACATGATAGAAGCCTTCAAGTACTTAAAAAGGTATCAACACGGTGAATACAGGGGTCCTCTTCAGTCTTAGTGAGAACTGGACTGCAGTGGAGCACTGCAATAAGCAGGCACGGGAAAGGTTCAGAAAGGAGGTCACAAGAAAATTCTTCATGGAATGAGTAGTGACAGGGTGGAATGAAATCTCGGAAGAGGTTGTCTGACTGGAGACAGTGGATGGATTTAAAAGTGGGTGGAGCACAGAAAAAGGGAGGATCAGGGTCACTGGGTGGGCAAGAAAGATGGAGGGGGGGCAGGGTTTATGGGGCAGGCGATGGAGCTCACAGTAGTTGATGAGTAAAGTGACTTTGCAATTTGAGCAGACTAGACAGACCAATAGGCCTTCTTCTCTTGGATAAATTCATGTGTTCGCATGTTCGATTTTGAGATACAGTATGCCGAACTGTACATTTCATTTATGCACTTTTTATCAAAAATCAATAGAAAGTAAAAAATGGCAAAAGGTATAAAATACAGTCAACACATTTGTTTAAAAGTTACTTAAAACTAATAGCCAGGATGAGATGGACTATTCTGTTTTTAAAACATCTCTTTCCCTATCATAACACATGTTTTGATGTCACATGCACTGTCATGGTTATATGTACAAATGTGGTCTTTTTTGCAGTGCATATTCATAGATAATGAACATCTTATTTTCTGAAGTATTTAGTAATTATTAAAAGGATTTGGCACCGAAGATTTAAAATTAAAACAAATTTGCTTGTGTCACCAAGCTCTGCTATACTGAGACAGTGTGCACTGCAGTTACTTTGGTCACTCTGTAGGGCACTTAGTTCTTGCATCCCTCAGTCAGCCACATTTCAGTCAGCAGCATCCATGACTGGCTATAACCGGGCTGCCTGGAGTCCAGGTTTAAGACTGAACACAGGCCACCTGTAAGTATGTTGCACTGCCTCTGGACCATCTGGGTGTCCTGAGTGTATTAAAGTTTCAATATCCTCTGGGTAAGCAGTATATGCATCTCCACTTAGAGCAGTGTTGTAAAACTAAAGACATGATACGAAGGGAATTTTAAGTTTATCTGAAGTTAATTCTTTTTTTTTAATTAAGTATGCTTTATTAGTTTTCAATGATCCAACAAACAAATATGTCATAACAGACAAAACCAAGTGGATCATATTTAAAACATACATAAAATCAAATACTAAAAACAAAGAACACCCTCGAAAACATAAAACACAGTGAAGGGCTCCCCACCTCCTCCTCCCCCCCATCCCTTATAGCAAATACTGCCAAGCTAAGATTAGACCATACCGTCAAAATATATACGAGACCATTAAGGTTTCCATAGAGCAAGAAGGGTCTCCAAGGCTCCCCAAATTGTCAGAAAGGCATTCAACCTATCTTGCATGGAGGCATGGAGGCAATATGCCTTTCCAACTGCAACGCTAATAAAACCTCCCTATACCATTCTAAAACAGGAGGAAGTATATCTTCTGCCCAATGTCTCATGATAACCAGTTTAGCCGCTGCAGCAATAAGCGCCATATGCGCCCTTCTGACTCTTGTGGTACCAGGGGGGTAATAATTTAGCAAACAGACTTCAGGGGTAAACAAAATCTCTAAACCCAGAAGAGGGTCCAAGATTCTATGGATAGATTGCCAAAAGTTCTGCGCTTTAGGATAAGTCCATAACATATGGTAAAGGGAATCAATATCACTCTTGCATTGACCACAAACCGGTGAAGTCAATTTGCCCATTTTAAAAAGCCTCATTGGTGTAAAATAAAGGTTATGCATAATGTTAAAGTGGACTAACTGGAGTCTGTCCTGTTTTATACATTTATAAGATGTCTGCCAGAGTTTTTCCCACAAATCAGTGTCCTCAGGGATTCCCAATTCCTGTGTCCAATAATAAATCCCAGTTGGTAATTTGGAGTCCAATACTTGGAGAGTCTTATAAGTATTAGACACGGGATGGGATTGGGAAGTCGCCTGGAGGATTACAGACACATCCGCAACCGCTGAATCTGTCTCAGGAATACTGCGAAAAAAGGAGGTAAGAGCCTTATTAACTTGTGCATGCTTAAATGCAGAAGGTGGTCGAAAGGGATCGGTCTCCCATTCAAAAATAGGTCAGAGACCCTGTAGCTGTTAATCTGAGGCCAAAAGGTAGAAGGTATTGGGTTATTTCCAATCTTGAAATGTGGATTACCTATGATAGGCCACTCAAATGACTGGTACCATCTAGAAACATAGAAACATAGAAGTTGACGGCAGATAAGGACCGCAAGGCCCATCCAGTCTGCCCATTTCTTTTTCTACCTTATAAATGTGCCATCGGCCTTTGCTCTGTCAGTGACCTATCTATTCATAGTCATTTGTATTGCTCCCTTATGCCTATCCCATGCATGTTTGAAGCCCTGCACTGTATTCATAGCCACCACTTTGTGGTAAGCCATTCCATGCATCTACCACCCTTTCTGTGAAAAAGAATTTCACATTCCCCTTAATCGGCCTCTCTAATCTCATGCTGTGTCCTCTTGTCCTGCTATTTTTCTTATATTTAAACATGTTAGACTCTTTCACCTTGTTTATGCCCTTAAGGTGTTTAAATGTCTCGATCATATCACCTCTCCCTCCTTTGCTCAAGGGTATACATATTGAGCTCCGTTAATCTGTCCTCATATGTCTTCTGATGCAGTCCCTGCACCATTTTGGTTGCCCTTCTCTGGACTGCCTCAATTTGGTTAATGTCCTTGTGAAGGTGTGGCCTCCAATACTGCACGCAGTACTCCAGATGGGGCCTAACCAATGTCTTGTACAGAGGGATTATTACCTCCCTCTTACGACTTGTGATACCCCTACTAATACACCCTAACACCCCCCTAGCCTTACCTACTGCTTTAGAGGTCTGCTTGGATGATTTTAGGTCATCAGTGATGATGATGCCCAAGTCTCTTTCTTCCTTTGTGACTGCTAGCAACTCCTCCCAGCCTATAAGTGGCTTCAGGGTTTCTTCCCTTGTGCATGATTTTGCACTTCTTTGCATTAAATCCCAGTTGCCACTCTTCTGACCATTCTGCTAGTTTATCCAGATCTCTTCTCATTCTGCCCACCCCATCTGGATCATCTACTCTGTTGCAGATCTTGGTGTCATCTGCAAACAGACAAGCCTTACCCTCTAGTCCATCTTGCAGGTCACTAATGAAGATGTTGAATAGGACTGGCCCCAGGACTGATCACTGAGGTACCCCACTTGTGACTTGCATCTCTTCTGACTGTATACCATTTACCACCACTTTCTGTTTTATGCCAGTCAACCAGTTTGCCACCCAGTTGACCAACTTCTGACCCACCCGAGCCTACCTAGCTTATTTATCAATCTTCTATGTGGAACAGTGTCAAAAGCTTTGCTGAAGTCAAAGTAGGCGACATCAACTGCTCCCCTTGGTCCACCACTCTGGTTACCCAGTCAAAGAAATCTATGAGATTAGTTTGACAGACCTTCCTTTGTAAACCCATGCTGTCTTGGATCCTGTGCCCTATGGATTCCAGGTGTTGCACTATCCTTTCCTTAAGGAGTGCCTCCATAATCTTGCCCACTACTGAGGTAAGACTGACCGGTCTGTAGTTCCCGCCTCCTCCCTGCTACCACTCTTGTGGAGTGGATCACATGAGCCCTCTCCAGTCTTCTGGGACCTCCTGCTCAGAGACTCACTAAACAATTCTGCTAATGGCTCTGCTAGTTCCTCCTTTAGCTCCTAAGTACCCTGGGATGTATGCCATCAGGTCCCATTGCCTTATCCACCCTGAGCTTAGCAAGCTCTTGTAGGACCCTTTCTTTTGTGAAGGAGTAGTGCTTACCTCCCTCCCCTGTGTCCATGATGCTGAGCTGTGGGCCCTGCCCTACCTTCTTCAGTAAATACTGGAGCAAAAGTATCTATTTAGGATAGATGCCTTTACAGGGTCCCTCCTCTCACATGCTCCCTTTTCTCCATTTGCTTAGACATTCTCTGGACTTTCTCCTTTCACTAATGTATCTATAGAAAGTCTTGTCACCTTCTTTTACTGTTTGTGCTAGTGTTTCCTCAGTTTGGGACTTTGCCTGCCTTACTGCCTTACCTGCTTCCCTTAGGGCAGTTTGGTATGCCTCCTATCTTCATCCCGCTGTGTTCCTTATATTTTCTGAAGGCCAGCCTTTGGCTCTGACCTTTTCTGCTACTGTATTTGAGAACCAAAGTGGTTTCCTTCTTCTTTGAACTTCCTTTTCTGTCTAACACAATGGGATGTTGCTTCAAGTATTGTATCCTTAATGCTTGCCCACTTTGCCTGTACCTCCTCACCTGTGTTTTTTTGCCAGGGCTAGCTTAACTCTGTTGGCCATCTTATCAAAGACAGCTCCTCTGAAGTCCCATATTTTTGCCTTGGAATGGGATGATTTAGATGTAGTAGCCAAATTGAACCATACCATGTGATGGTCACTGGCCCCCAGGTGACCTTCTACCTGGAGATCTGTGATCCTTCTTTGTTAGTCAGTACTAGATCTACCCATCTCACTCCAAGATGCTTCTGGAGTTGATGGAGGGCCTTAAGGGACCATCCTATGGGAATATTCTTAAGGGATCTGGGTATATAAGGAGGAGTAACATACAAAAGTGCAGATAATGAACAGTGGGATTTAGCTGCCAAATGTTTCTCTATACTCAACCACAGGGGGGATTATTCTAGTGGCCTGTAATTTTTGGTCCACAACGCCAACTTACTAAGATGACAAGCAGCATAATATAAGAAGAAGGAGGGGGCTGCAAGGCCTTCCTAATGCTTAGGAGCCGTTAACTTAAAATAAGCCCTGTGAACTCCTTTCCCTCTCCATATAAAACCACTGACCATTCTTTGAAGCCTGACAAACCATACTTTGGGTAAGAAGCATCCCAGCATCCCCATTGGGTATAAAATCCTCGGTAACGCATTCATTTTAGTAGTGTTCTCCACAAGGAAAGAGGGAGTAATCCCCATCTCTCCATATCCACAGCTAAAGTTTTAAGTAAGTTAGAGAGGTTATCCTTAATCATTGATCCTATATCCCTAGAGACTCTAATACCCAAATATGTTAGGGACTTTGCTTCCCATGAGAGACCATAGGATGCTAATTCCGCCTTCATTACTCTGCCATTTAAAGGAAAAACTTTAGTTTTAGAGCAATTCAATTTATAAAATGATATCTTTGAAAAATCCTCAATTTCAGAGAGTAAAACCGGGATAATTAGTTAAGGGTTCTCAACATGCAGTAATATATCATCTGCATACGCCGAGAGCGCATATCTTGCGCTACCTACCTGAATACCTGTAATTCTTGGATTAGCTGACAACCTTCAGATCAGGGGTTCTAAATAAAAGTTAAAAAGTAAAGGGAACAAGGCATCCTGCCTTGTGCCCCGAAAAAGCTGAAGGAACAGAGAGTACACCATTACATCTAATTCTAGCTGATGGGGAAATATACAAAAGCTGTACCCACTTAAGAAAAGCTTCAGGTAATCCAAAGTGGGTTAGGGTAGCAAAAAGGAAATCCAGGAGACCCTGTCAAATGCTTTTTTCGCATCCAAGGACACCAACACCATTGGTATGTTGGAGTCCCTAGACACGGAAATAAGGTGTAAAAGTTTCCACATATGATCCCCAGACGATCTCCCCGCCATAAACCCAACCTGCTCGTGACCTGTAAGATTGCTCATTACCTTCAAGAGTCTATTGGCCAGAATTTTAGATAATATTTTGATATCGGAGTTGAGCAAAGATATGGGGTGGTAACTTCCAAGACTTAAAGGGTCCTTCCCTGGTTTTAAAATTAAGGTTATCAAAGCCTCCTGAAAACTAAGGTCTGATATACCTTTATCATACCAATAATTAAATACCTCACTCAGTACTGGAATTAAAACAGACTGACATGCCTTATATAAATTATTTGGTAACCCATCAGGGCCAGGAGATTTATCAACAGGCAATTGTTCTATGGCCAGTTGGATTTCTGCAGTGAAGATATGGGCACTCAGTGAGGTTGCCTTCGCATTAGTAATTTTAGACAAGACTATTGAGTTAAGATATTGGTTTATATCAGCCTTAGAGGGGCGTAAGGAAGGATCAACCACATAAAGTTCCTGGAAGTACCGTCTAAAACCCTCCACTATCTCATTAGGATCAGTACATACTTGTCCATCTTGTGCAAAGCCAATTCCGGGAATGAACTGTGAAGTTTCCAGTTGCCGAATACGAAGTGCGAGTAGTTTCCCTGCTCTCTCTCCTGTCTCTAGATACTTTAACTTAGCTCGATGGAGAGACAGCTCCACCTTCTGCAAAATCAGACCTACATACTGAGCCTGCAACTGATACAGTCTAGCCCAGTCATCGGCCGAGGAATGCCAAGAAAGGGTATGTTCCAGGCTTTTGATTGAGGTAAGGAGAGCATCCATCTGAGCCCTTTGTTGACGAACTCTTATTGTCGCCATTCGAATAAATTCTCCCCATAGGGAACATTTTAAGGCTGCCCACATCAAATGATACTTGTCAACTGATCCCTTATTACAATTGATAAAAAATGTAATAAACTCCGTAATGTGAGTCAGGGGAACTGTATTACGAAGTAACTGAGTATTCAGCCGCCACTGGGGGGTCGTTTAATACCTGCCCCTAACAAATAATTAATGCTAATGGGCACATGGTCTGACAGGACTCTAGCATGGATCTCCACATCTAGCACACCAGGCAGGGCAGAAGAGCTTATAAGAAAATAGTCAATTTGGGAATAGATACCATGGGGAGGGGAAAAAAGGTATATTGCCTCTCTGTAGGATTTAGGACTCTCCATACATCAATCAAGCCAGCACCTCTGATCAAATCTTTCAAAGCTCTTTGAGCTGGGGAAAAGCCACACTTCTTGCAGTCTGACCTATCCAATTCTGCTTGGGCAACAAGGTTCCAGTCCCCACCTAGTATCGTTAGCTTCGGGGGTTGGTCACCACAAGGTTTAGTAATTGTACAAAAAATGAAGGAGAGTCAATGTTTGGGCCGTAGTTTGCACCAAACAACACTGGTTGAGATTCCAGCATACCATGTACCAAAATGTAACGGCCCCCTGGATCACAGATCTCTTGGGTTAATCTAAACGGGACATTTATTGCTACTAGAATCACTACCCCACCTTTATTGGTTGATATCCCTGATCCAAAAGCTTGTCCCACCCACTGCTTCTTAAAAAGGGAGCTATCCTCCCGCCTCAAATGAGTTTCTTGGAGACAAGCTATTCCTACCCGAAGATGCAACAGATGTTTCAATATCATTTGCCTTTAACCCCTATCTTTAGCCCCTTTAATATTCCAACTTACAATACTATATTGACTACTCAGGTTCTAACCGAAATGCTGTTCTGGACTACAGAGTCAATCCCAGCAGAAAAACCTTAATAGTCATTAAAATAGTCATTAAAAACAAAGCATGGCAGTATTTGATCATCCTCCCATTACTAATACAGTACCCACTCCCTAGTATCAGATATATACTTCCCCATAAAACAACACTGCCCCCCCAAAAAATAAAGCTCTTAAAGCAACCATCCCACAACACTAAAAACCACCCCCAGTTCATACTAACTGCACTACCACTATTTAACTGCCACATGATGTTATAGTGCAAGCCAAAAAGAAACATTCCAGCCCCTGTATGCCCCCCACCACATTCTCAATACCAATCATTCTGAGTCTGAAATAGTAAGAGCCTAATATAATCCCCGCCCTATATTTATCTATATTATCAGTAACACCGTACTCTACTATCGAGTATGTAGCATAATAACTTGAAACATATAGGGAAAAAAAATACAACAATAATAAAAAATAAAGAAAAAATTGCTCAGTACCCTGATACTCGATTGGTGTCTATGGAAAATTATTCTGTAGCTTCCACTAACATTTCAATTCAATATCAGCAACCAACAAAAATTAGTGCCTAATTAAAATCCAGTGTTAGACTACACTAATCAACTATGCTAACCTCATAACTATTTATTCACACTGGTAACAGGTGAAAGTAATCCCCTTCTCCCTATTTAAGCTACTCTCTAAAATGAAGCAAAACAAGCCAGCATTCCTATATTTAGATAATATTTATGTCTTATTAATATTGAATAAGAAAACCCCCCAGAACCAAATCCTATCTAACGAATGTATCCCTTCGATAAACCAGAAATGTTATAACTCCATTAAAGGAAGGGAGGGAATAAGCCCCGGTGCACTAGCCGTGTAGTATCTTCAGTCTAAATGACCAAACAATAGTCCCTCAATTGACTGACAGGAGGACCACTTGCAGCTCCAGATGTAACGTCTGCACTAACTTTAAAAGCAAGGGAGTATGCCATCAGTGCTCCGGATGGAGTGAAACAAACTGGCCTCTAGATGGTTCCTTTCTTAACTTGGGAGATACAGGACCCCCATTGCCTTCAGTTTATGCATGCCTCCGTCACAAACAATGCTGCGTTAACAAAATGGAATGCAATTAACCACTTGGTGCCCTGAGTAGATAAAACAAACGGAATGCAGAAACGAACATTTGGAGCACTTCCTCCACATATCGTGAAGCTCCTGGAGGGCAGTTAAGGACATACATAATTGCTTCATCCCCATTTAAGAAATCTAGGCCTTCGCTACGAGGGACCAAATCCAACCTGCCCAACTCTCCTATATAGAGCTGTGATGGGAGAACAGAACAGATTAATTAGAATGCAGTCTCATTCCTCAGCTGATCATAGCCACCATGTCACGCTATTCCCCTGGTCACTTGTATAAATCAGGGAACAGTTCTTTTAAACCTTGCATTGCCTAATCAGGAGAATCAAAAGAGAGCCACTTGTCATCGTGTTTAACTAGAAGGATCGCTGGGTATTTAACTCTGAAAGGTTTACCAGCTGCCACCAATTTTGACACCAGCGGGTATAGTTCCTGTCGCCTCAGTCGAACCGAATGCGGGAGATCTTGTGTGATGTGGATCTTCCAACCCTCCCAGGTCACCTCTCGGGTCTCCCTGACTTTCACGAGGATATGTTGCTTATCGAGGAAATTTAGTAATTTAAAGATAATCGGTCTGGGAGGCTGACTTGCCGGTGGCATGGGGCGCAGGGCATGGTGAGCCCTTTCAATGACATAATCCCCACCATTAGGGGACGGACCTGCTATCTTTACACATAACTTTTGCAAAAATAGAATCGGGGCACTGCCTTCTTCCCGCTCTGGAATTCCAATAATCAGCAGGTTATTACGCCTACTGCGCCCCTCCAAATCTTCTAATTTGTCTTCCAACTTCTTAAGCCTTCGTGAGAAGCTCAAGCTTTCCTGGCCAGACTTCTGCTTTTTTTCAAGGGAAACAATCCTTGCTTCGGAGTCCCCAACTCGCGTCGTTAAGGTTGCTACTGAATTTTTGATCATCTGGAGATCCTCGGAGATTGTAGCTACAGCCGCTTGTAACGGCTGCATGATTTCCAGAAATCTCTCTTCCGAGAGAGCTGTTGGAGCCGAGGACATCTTCGGGGAGCTAGAGGCCTGCTGTTTGGCCCACTTAGCGGCCTTGTCCTTTTCCGGCGTGAGAGGCGGTGAGTGTCTAGGAGGAGCCTTTTTCTTATAAACCTCCATGCTAAAATCAGGATCCAGGTGCTCTAACGCGTTATGTCACTAGTCATCATCAGAAAAAACAAGGTTTTGAACTCTATCAGTAGTTATTAGCAAAAAATCGGTAGGTGGGAGATGGAGCAATTGGGAAAAGCTGCTTCTGCTCAGGCTGCCATCACGTGACTATCTGAAGTTAATTCTGACACATGATTATAAGGTTTAAAACAAATGTTAGGCAGACTAAAGGGAGCCTTTCCAGCTCTGGTTAGATACCACATGGTGTGGTGGTTGCTTGACTTTCAGGCAATAGTTTAGCTGAATTGTGCCCCTATATAAACTATGGTTTGCTGCTTCTCATACTGACTAATTGACACTTGCCCCTCCATTTTGTTTGACTTTGGCAGCAGGACAGTGGATACAGATAAATATCATGTTGAGGGACAGTGAGCGAGCCCTCTCAGCTTGTAATGGGCAACACACTTATCTTCCCATTATCAGCAACTGCCCCCACTTGCCACAGGAGTATTTTCTGGAGGTTGGTTTGGACTATTTCAGTGCATATAGTTTCCTGCCCTAACCTGCTATATAGCCTGTCTCAGAAGGACAACACAACACTCAGGATGGTATGCTGGGTGGGTGTGGGGGGGAGGATACTGCATTTACATCCAGTATGAATAGGACAAGTCCTAGTTGTTGGGATTCCTCAGGAAATCATTCAGGTTGGTAACATTCAACACTACTGGCAGATGACATGGAAGGAATATAGATATACTAGGGCTGGGAGTATATCTTAGAGGTTAGAGTAATGAGCTATAAATGAGCTTGGTACATTCAGTAGACCTGGGTTTGATTTCCACAACCTCCACTTGCATACTGTGTGACCCTGAGCAAGTCACTTAACTTCCCGAGTGCTCCCAGGTCATCCCTGAAAACAGGCACTTGTGCCTAGTGAACCTTACCTGATTATCAATGAATAACCATTTGTCACTCTGTGGCATGGATCTTGTGACCTATATTTTAGGAATGACTACTAACACTCTGAGGTGCTCTTTGTGATACAGTATATAGAATCAATGAGAGGGAATTATTCTATGGACCAGTATTTTCTTTTAATAACTGTATGCTGCATTTTTTTTCTGGGAGAGGCTTAGTGGAATTGGTACCTTGCATATGGTGTATCATGTTAGATATCTGTAATCTTATGCCACTGGTTTCCCAGAGCATGCTACAGCCTAAGCATATTAACTCAGGGTCCTCAACTTCCTTCGAAGTGCATTACAATATAATCTCATTTATCTGAATGTGCTGGGGAACAATGCAATTGTTTGGATAAATGAGGTCTTGGATAAGTGAAAGCACTTTACAATTTAATCTATTAAACTGGGAGACATACCACAGGTTTAGATAATTGAGTTTTGGTTAACTGAGGTTTGGACAACCAAGGTTGTACTGTATTCTCAGGGAATGTGAAGCATTTTGCTTTCCTTGTGTGGCAGTAATTCTCCTTGGTGTGACCATTCCTGGGAAGGATACAATGTTTTTTCTGGCATCTTGCACTGGCACTTGAAGGGGGAAATTGACATCCTCTGTAACACTCTACCTCCACTTCTACAAATTGGAAAACATTTCCCATGTTGGGTTTAACCATGAAGCCCCATAGTTGTCAATGCTGTATCCCTTCTATTTGTAAAAGTTTTGACCACATGCAATATCACCAGTTTTTACTGTGCACCCAATGAAACTGTGGCTCTGCTGAGATATACTGTATAACACTGTGGAGCTTAACGTTTATGGTGGCAACTTCCTGTTCGGCTGCTGACTCATGGACAGCTACATCCAGAGGGATATTCCTCCGACTCTAAGTTATTATTTCTCCTGTCCAAACCCTAAGTGCACAGTGCACTAAGGAGGCCTGTCATCACTCAGTTACCAGCCTTCCCTCCTTATCGGAAGTGCTCATCATTACCGCTCCTCTCACTTCCAACACTATAGAGACCCAACTCAATGTATTCCCTACTATGGAGGGCCAGAACCAGTTTTTGGTTCATGCTGTTATTTATGTGGTTGACATGCTTAACGGATTATTTGCCTATATGTTTTTGGAAGGCAAATTACAGGAAGCACATGGAGGTAGCCAGATGTAGCAGAGGCTGAGGCATTTGAGAGACCAGTCAGGAGAAATGTGTAGAATTCATGATGTATTTGTGAACCACAGCTGAGTTACCTGTCAGGCAGCCCAGTAAAAAACATCTCACAAATTCCTGCATAACAAAAGGGCAAAATTGCCATTGAATTGCATATTTCCTGCAGCACTGTGCAGAAATTTATTAATTTACAATTCTTGACCAGGAAAGACACACTAGGTATGCAATAATGCACACCTCTTGAGGATATTGTTTGGCACAAGGCACTTGCACCGAGTGCCTTTACAACACCTGAGAGAGGTGTGTGTGATCATTGACCATAATCACACACCATAGACTGCTTTATCACACTTATAGCACATGTAGAAAATTGTAGAATAGACAAGTTAAGATATTGCTTTTGTATTTTTATAAACACTGAAATTGTTTTAACTGTGGGAATTCACTGATTTTGGACATAAAGTAGTCTCTTTCTCAACTGCTGCTCATTCCGGTTGGCTCCTGGTAAGTTTGAAAATCCAAGAGATGCAAGAAACTGGGGGAAACAATGGGACTGGTGAGTGTTTCACTATGAATCAGTGTAAGTAGCTACTCATTCCAGTTGGCTCCCACAGTTCCCCTTGGTACAGTATTGCACGACTCTGTTAAAACTCATTCCTTCCTGATGACGCCATATGGCGTCATAAAAAAAATACCTCTTTTTCCTGATGACGCCATATGGCGTCCTAAATCATGTGCTGTAGTGCCTGATGATGCCGATTGGCATCCATATCTTTCTCTTGGTGCAGCTCAAGCATTTGTTTACATTTGATGAATTGAGTTGTACCAGCTATTAGGGGACATCGTACCCTTACTGATTTTACCTAATACAATATGCATTCCCATTGGCTATTTTTGAGAAAACAAGCCTTAATACATAAAAAAATAAATTTACTATGTTTTGCATGTGCTGTGTAAGATGTATTATGTTCATTCTGCCAATAGCTTGTATTGTAACAACAAATCATCTTATTTTAGTGTAACATGTTAAGCTGATCAGGTTGACACTATAATTTCATAACTTATATTTTTTTTTATTCGAGCAATCCGATTGGCCGTCACCACTTTGGTGTATTTTTTTGTCTTTTGGGGTATTTTTCTACAATAACATGTTGTAGCTGATATCATGATTGTTATAACTATTAGTCCATTTATACCACTAAGTGAGCTGTGATTGGTCAGATTTTCTGACATCACCAATTCTGAATTTAATTGGTATAAAGGGATTGTCTTAGATGCAGGCACCATCCCCCTGATGAAGCATTAGTTGTCAAAGCACCAGGGAACCTGCATGCAGATCTTTTGTTGTGCCTTCCACTATTCTATCAATGTGTGAGCCTGAAATGTTAGACTAAATCCTTATTTAGCATTCAAGCAAGGACTCATATTTTTTTACAACCGTCACTGGAGGGAAAGTGGCGCTCTGGGCTCTGGAGCGTACAGTAATTTTTTTTGTGTTTCATTTAGGGTCACAGCCTCACCTGCACCTGCTCTAGCTCTGTAGTGCATCACCATCTGGTCATATTGATCCTCACTGTTGCCATGCTTGCTCTATGCTTATTGCACACATCACTATTTCCACTAACCAGTCAGAGTGCACACTGGGGCAGGAAGAGCATGGTGATTGAAAACTTAGTTTCAAGATGGAGGTGTTGCTCTTACCCTAAAATACTCACTTCATTTTGGTAGCAAAACCTCGATTTGTAATCTGTATTTACTTTATTTGTTTTTATTTTTATTTATAAGTTTTCATAGTTGTTACTTTGTTCATTTTGGGATAATTTCTGGTCATCCTGTGTGATCACATCTTATGGATCCGGCTGGCACTCCTGATGGGAGAGAGTGTTTCTTATGCATGTACTAGATGAGGTCAGATGAATTCAGCACCTTTTGTTACTTTTTAAAGAGTTTATGTTCGGATTATAGCTATGTTAAAATCTATGTGGCATGTTGCTTCCTGCGTTATGGATGATAAGTGGGTTAGGGTCAGTAGCATGTTTGTCTCATGCTCTGTACTTGAGTTTTCTCCCTAATACACAGTTCCTGATTCTTTAAAATGAAAAAATAATGGTGTTGCCTTCAACTTATCTGGCATCAGTCCAGCCCCAATCTCTGATGCATTGTAAAGGCCAAATCAGTTTTGAATCCCTCCACAGTCACCGGTGTTGTCCATCGACTCGTATGACGTCAGTCCAGACTCAACCTCTGATATACTGTAAAGTGTTCTTCAGGTTAAAATACCTCCACAACCACTTTGTAAGTTCTAGCTCCTTATCATGCATCAGTCGAGCCCCAAACTGTAGTGAACAGTGAAGTGCATTTCAGGTTCAGATCCTTCCACAGCTGATGGTGTTGTCATCGACTTACCATGTATCAGTCCAGATCAATCCCATAATGCACTGTGAAATGCATTTGATGTTCAAAACCCTCCACATCCACTGGTGTAGCCCATCAATTCATATGACATAAGTTCAGCCCCAATCTCTGATGCACTGTAAGGTATTCTTCAGGCTCAAATCCCTCCACAGCCACTTGTAAAATCTATCTCCTTATCATGCATTCATCGAGCCCCAAACTGTAGTGAACAGTGAAGTGTATTTCAGGTTCAGATCCCTCCAGAGCCAATGGTGTTGTCCATTGACTGATCTGGTATCAGTCCAGCCCCAACCTCTACTGCACTGTAAAGTGCTGTCCAGGTTCAAATCCCACCAGAGTCACTGATTTAGTCCATCTGTTCATCAGTCTTCAGTCCAACCGTTATCTCTGACACTCTGTGATGTGCATTACTGATATGGATCCCTCCTCAGTCACCATGGTGTAGTCCATTGTGCACATCAAGATTCATTCCAACACTACCCTCAGATGCACTGTAATTTTCTATTCAAGTTTGAATCACTCCACAACCACTTTAGTCCCTTGTGCTCATAATGCTTTAGACCAGCCCTTACCTCTGATGCACTGTGATGTGATCAGTGCCAGTGTATGACTTATACAGTCCATTCAAACGAAACATAGCACACAGTACACATGTGCACCAATGAGTATTATTACATGGTGCAGGCATACCCACACTCCTTCCCACCAACACAGTGCGCCATACTGAATGTTGCAACATATCACATGTGTATGCAGGCAAACCATGTGACACAGCACATAGTACACAACCTTTACAGATGCCCATGTCATCACCCTGTATGTGTACCCACAATGTTTCTGCATGGCATATGAACACCTTTACCAGGTGCAGGCAGCCCCACCTGCTTCCCTACAATTGAGTATACCCCAAGGGCAGGTGCCAATTCATGACGCAAAATGACTGCAGTGCTTATGAGCATCATTCCTTGGTACAGGCACACCCACCCCCTTCCCCATGATACAGTATACCTAAATTACCAGTGCCTTTTCAGCAATTTCATCAGCCTACACATATACCCATAATGTATCTACAGTGTATATTAGCACCATTATTACAGGCATACAGCCCCTCTCATTTCCCCAGAACATATGAAGTGCATCTGAGCCTGTATTATGAATGCAGGACCCCCCCGCCACTAACACACAGTGCTATATCATACAGTCATTCCCTCACCTTAAACCATCCCATAATACAACCCCCAAAAATAAACTATACCAGGAAATTAAATACACAGATTTATGTAGCATGATGTTTACTGAAAGATCATGAACCTTTACATGAACAGCATCATGCTTCATTTATCAGTATGATAAAGCAAACAGCACAAATAAAATACAGTTTCCTATTCTTATTATGGGATTTTATTACAAAAATAAAATAAAATAGTTTATTTCAATTAAATTATACATTTTAACTACAGCAAATATGCAATTAATCATAGAGAGACCTCCAGCACTAACAAATGTCTCCATTTCCTGTGTTAGCTCACTGACCTACACTGGAAGTGTTCTTCCTATTTACATCACTTGACCTCACAAAGCACTTCCTTCCTGCATCACTCCCTGATATGTCTTTCTAAGGTAATGTGTAAATATGTTCTTACTAAACTGGGGGGAAAACAAAACAATTGATAATCAGATTCATAAACTAAAATCAGTGGTAAGAAGAATTAAACACTGCAAAAATTCCAACCAGTGGGGTGGAACAAAAAAACTCAAACTGTAATAACAAGAGATTCAGATATTGATTTCTGACTAAAACAAATTGTAAAAAACTTGCAAAATTTATATTTAGACAGTTACAGATGTTTATTGTATATTTTTAACAATTTTACAGAAATTTAATACTGTTGCATGACTAACTAAACAGAGCATAATTATATTTAGATAAAATCATCAGAATTTATTAAAATATGAAAACAACCTTACACAACAATAAATCCAGTTAAATAGACATTACCAAACCTCGCTCATTTTCAAAAACTTTTTGTCCTGAAAAACTTTTCTTTTTACAGTTTTAAAACTGGATGTATGGTTTTTAAGATATGTAGATTTAAGCACAGTGTGTTTGTATGAATGCTGCAGATCTAAAATCTCTTCAGGCACACAGGTGTTCTAGCAGCAGGCAGAGGGTATCTGAACATTCTAAGTGACAATAGGATAGAATGAGTTAATAATTTAGACCTGACAGTCGGACTGTAATAAGAGCATAGTGTCTGTTGATACAGTAGCACTTCACCCTTTCTCTCCCCTCTTGTGCACTGTTTGCTGAAAGTCTCTGTGGGCAGCTGCCTGTTAGGTTTTCAAGCAGAGTTAAGGTTTTTGTTCCCAGCATAGGAAGTGAGATTTGGGATGCAGGAACTCATGCATCCTCTCTCTATGAGACGCGGTGTGTACATGCATGGCCATGCTGTGCAGGGAATGAGTGGCATGAGGAAATTGCATATACAGTAGCAGTACAGTAGCATAGTGGATTTTCTGTTGTGAGGCTGATTTTCAGAGGTTTCCTTAGTACAGGGTCTTACTGTATTAGTTTGATCTCTGTCAAAATGTGTGAATATGTGATACTTCGATGTTTATGTAATGGAGTTTGAATGGCTGTAAGTAGTTCTGGCATGTAATTATGGGTCAATAATTACATGGCTGAGAGGTACCTGCAGCTCACCTGCATCAAATCACCTGCATTTTTATATGAATGTTATAAACTGTGATGACATGTTTCCAGGCACATCCTGGGGGCGGCTTCCATAGACCTGTGTTTTTTGTTTGCTTTTTTTTTTATTGCAATTTTATTGAAATTGTCATTTTCTTGATTGTACAACATTGTACATAAACCCAGTAACAGGTGACAACTGACGGAGAGAAAGTAAGATATACAGCAGACAAGACAACAGCCTACATACATTCCTACATTTACATTATAAAAAATCAATAAGTCAATAGTTTTAGCTTAGGCTATAAGTACAGAAAGGACTATGAAAGCATTAAACACAACAAAAGCAGAAACAAGAAAAAGAAAAACACACACACACACACACCTCGAACCACAAACAGACCCTCCCACACACACTAATAAAGCTAAAATAGGTGATTACTTGGGTGCCCTACCAAAGTGTCGGACTAAGGGAGCATGAGGAGATTCCATGGAACCTTGCAAGGTCAACTATGACACTCACTTCAGGGTCTAAGTATCTCTTGCCAGGGCTTCTATAATGGAAATACCTTCTCTTTCGCACAAAATATCATTGTAAGGAAGCCACCTAGATGTGGATTTGTCCTTCTGCAAATGCAGGAGGGCTGTTATCTGTTCCATCCCTTTAATTTGCACTCAGCAAGCCATCCAGTGCTCCTCATCTAGTGCCGAGTCCGATAAGCATTTCTGGGTGATGGGTTTGGCAGCCACAGCTATCAAAATGTTGAATGAACACTTCCCTCCTGCACTCCTAATCTCCTCAGGGAGCTTTCCCAATATTAGAGTTTCACAAGAATTGGGTATCTGAGTACTCAAAATCTTACTCATAGCCTTGGTTACTGCCTCGCAGAAGTCCCACAGCTTGGGGCAGCTCCAGAGGATGTAATCACAATTTCCCACCACCCCACATTCTCACCTGCATTTGTTAGAATGATGATTGCCATAACGGTGCAAGATCACCGGGGTTTTGAAATATCTGTTTATTAATTGCCATCTAAACTCACGCCATGATGGGGACATAGTAGTTTTATTGGCTTAGTCCCAGATCTGGTCCCACACTTTACTAGGGGGGACATGCCCCACTTCTGACTCCCACTTGAGTTTAGAAAATGGGCTAGATACTAGGAGCTCTTTCTCTGGTGGAGAGCCACAGCAGGGGGTACATTAACTTTTGATATACACCCAGTGGAAAAAAGTCACAACCCACCATTTTTTTCCCCCACTTAGTGGGCGAGTTGCCAGACACCCCCCCCCAAGTCAGCCTCACATTCATTTAATAAATAAGAACAGCACCTTCACCCTGACCATCACTTTTCATTTCTTTCTGTGTTCAAGACCACAACTCCATTTCGGTCTCACACATCCCTGATGCTAAGTAGCCTGGAAAAAGACAGAAGCGCTCAACAACCTTATTTATTTAGTTTTTGTTGACTGGGTAAGTGCGCTAGCCATAAGGATGACTATTTTCAGGTACGACCTGGGAGGTTACAGGAACACAAAACAAACAGCACAAAATCAGGAAGTAGATATAAACAGTACAAAATCAAGATGTAGGGGTATCAGGAACATCTCAATAAACTGTACACAATGAATAGCAGAGAACAAAGCCAGCTTCTCATCAGCTAGTAAATACTTAATCATACAGGATATTGAGGTAAAAATACAGTTAAATAGGTACATCTGAACTAAAATCAGATCCAATAAACACAGAGGAGCGCTGGCAATGACACAGGAGGGTAAGTGTGGGAGTAGCAGGATTTCAGTGGTAGGAGGAGAAGCACATGATAGGTCATAACAAGCAGAAAGAATAGGCAATCAAGGGTAAGTGCAAGTTGCAAAGGAAGATAGAGGAAATAAACAGGAGAGAAACAGGAAAACAGTAGTAAGGACAAGACAGCAAGGTGGGTAAACAGACTAGTAGAGAAGAGTGAAAATAAGAGGCGGAGATGGTTCACAGGCTAGAGTGGGCTAGGGAGGATTAAAACACATGCAGGGGTCTGATCGGGATAGGAATTTTAGGAATTCCTTTTTAAACATAGCATGGATAGATGAATGGTGGATGGCTAGGGGGAAAGAGTTCCAGAATTTTGGGACAGCATGAGAGAAGGTGCAGGAACCCTTAGAGGTTTTATACCTGGATACGTGTAAAAGAGATTGTTCAACAGAATGAAGGCCATAGGAGGAAGAGTGGGATAAGCATGGTGGCAAGAGATAAGGGGGGGGGGTTGGGATCTGATAAGTGAATAGAGCTGGGGGGCAGTTTAGATCGGCTTATAGCTGGCAGCAATGTTGCACTGTGGAGATGATAGGGCTTACCGACAAATATTATTATAATTTGTGTCCCATTTGTGAAGAGTACTCTTGGGCACATTAGCGTATGCAGCAGAACCGTAGGTAAGAGCCAGAAGCAAAATATCTCTAGCAAAGGCCAATCTGGCAGAAGGGATTAGAACATGACTAGTTTTGTAGGCAATCCCTAACTTGACATTAACAGACTTACAGGTGGTCTGGATATGGACAGCAAAAAGATTTGAGTTTAGAGCCACCAGAAAACCCTAGGAGTAAATCTGAAACAGAAGTAATCAGAGGCAGAAATAGGGAAAGGGAGCGTGTGAGAGCTAGGCAAAAACTTTAGGGAGAGGTAGGGGACAGAAGCAGCACTCAGTAAAGCTAATTAAATTTAAAACAACTAGAGTTGACCAAATTGAATTACACCTTCAGGAACAATTAATTAAAACTTTAGGGAGCAGATTCACTGTAAGACAAAACTTTAGGAAGAAGTAGGGCACAGAAAGCAGCACTTAGTGAACTAATTAAATTTAAAACAATTAGAAAGCAAACCAAATTGAAATTGCCCTTTCAGGAATGATTAAATAAAGCTTTAGGGAAGCAGATACACTGTAAAACAGGAATTAGCAGAGAATGTGCAAATATAAGTAAGGCAGACAGGCAAGAAGAAACAGTTTTTTTTTTTGCCATACTTTTTCTCCCCTGGATGACCAGTCTGCCTACCTTGTCACGTCCAGGCTACCTCCAGAGAATCTGGCCACCATCTCGAGGATCCCTCGGCTCAGCCTGCGATATACTCTTACAGATTACTCCCCGCGGCGGGGAGGTGGAGAGTCCCCCAACACTCATCTGCCCAGACCGCATCCAGTGCCATGTTTCTTGCCCGAGCAATCCCCCATGAAGACGGCCATCATGCCACCGCGACTGGAGCCCAATTTTCCCTTGTTCTCCCCTTGTGCATGGCGTGCAATGACACCAATGGACAGGAGCGTGCATGCTGCCACACACACTCCTCCCCAGCGTCGACCACAGCAGGTCCCTTCATTTGTCTGCCAGTGCCCTGCAGTGCCCCCAGCCATTGCTAGAGGTCGCTAAGGCACCAAGGCATGATACCCCCCCCCGGAGACGGAGAGCAGTCCAATGGATGCTCAATCCGTCTCCTCCCCTGCCAACCCCCGATGACCCTGGCTAGTTCCCGAACCTGGGTCACCAGCGTGGAGTGAGGTGTGGCATCCAGTGCCTCAACCCTCAGCCCCACTGGGCCAGCTTATAAGAAACAGTTTTAAAATTGAACAAAAGGAAACTGTGATGAGTTTATCCATGGCAAGCCACAGGCTGAGGGTTTCAGAGCAGCCAGTAAACTAGACCAAATGTCTAAGAGCACCAGCCAATAATAGGCTGTTCAAAATGGTGCCAAAAGTTTGAAAGTTCTTTGTCCTGGGCAGCAAGCTCAGGGTGCTCCCAAAGTTGGTTACCTGGCTGGCTGGAGCTTCAATTGAACCACATTGATGGTTCGATGTAAAAATGCACAGCTTGCGGTGGCTTTCGACGGGGAGGGTGGGGGCGGTCTGCAGCAGCAGGATCATGGCTCCAATCCAAGTTTCAGGAAGGCAGGTGGTTTCTAGTGGTGCCGCCTGAGTGGAGTCACACCCGTGGAGGGCAGAGGAAGCCTACTGTGTCTCCTCTCATATGTATTCGGTTCAATTCAGTTCAGTTTATTGTGAAGGGATGAAAATCCGTTGAGTAAGCTCATTTGTAAGGATGTCCCTTATACAATACTCAAAAATATACACAACAAAACACAATAGCAAAAGACGAAATACAATGTATACCAATTACATGGGAGCGAATGGGGTAGGAATACATCTTTCAGAGTATAGATAGCTACATTGAAATACATAATAATTTACATAGAATAAGCAATTCTAAGGAGGCAGAAGGGAAACAGTGATAGAGGGGAGTGCAGAAATCAAGAAAAAACAACCCAACTAGGGTCAGGAAGTGCAAGGTATCAGAATTCAAATTGAAGAGGAAGGTTAGAAGCACTGGCAGAAGTCGGAGCTAGTGCTATGGATGATCCTTTTAAATGCATTTAGTGATATTAAGTTCTGAAGTTTATGAGTGGATTAGAGTTTATTCCAGATGGTAGGGAGAACAGAGCTCATGGCTGCCCTGCCGAAGCGCGTATGAAATTTGGGAACTTCTATGGAGTTGTAGGTACAATTTCTGAGGCCGTAGGCACTGTGTACATGGCAGAGGAGTGAGGTAACATGGGGGAGCAGCCTATTCAACAGGGCTTTGTATGTTCAGAAATAGATATGGGTGAGTCTCCTGGTTGCTAAGGATGTCCAATTTACCTCCTTGTACATTATGCAGTGCTATGTTCTAGCCGTGGCATTGGTAATGAAACGGATGGCACGGTGGAAGAGAGTATCTAATTTGTGTAGATTTGTACTAGAGGAGCTGTTCATGCCTCAGACTGTACAATACAAGCTTGCTCCTTTTTTAAAACTTTTTAGATTATTTAAAGAAGAGGGTAACAGAAAGAACATACTGTTTCATTCAGGAGTAACAGCCTCAGTGAAAGAGGTGAGTTTATAAATCCAAACAAATGTACTCTATATGAATAACATAATCCTTCTCCCCCCCCCCCTCCACTCATCACAACTATATATAAGACTGCTCTATATAACAATGAAGCTAGCTGATTATTTCTTTCTCTAATCTGTGTCTTTAGGTTTTGCACAAAATGGTCACAATATAACAAGAAGTACATTTAAGTTATTTAAATAACAGATATGTACCCCTGTATTAAGACAATCAATTCTATATGAATTTGATTTAATTATATAATAAGGAACTTTTTGATTATAAATAATGATGGTGTTTATTATATTTGTTTTTTGTATTTTAGAATATATCCCCAAAAGTGCTCTGAGGAAGGGACATTTAAGTCCTGAAACGTACGTTAACACATATACAAAGTGGGGTATTGTTAGGAATACAGACAACTGAAGACAAAACAAAGAAAGCAGAATATACTGTGAATGTACAACATATAATAAAAAATACAAAGAATATTTGAAATTCAAGTTTACTTCATCATTGGTTCTTAAGTATGGCAGACGTGTCCTATTCATGTTATATATGTGGTGAAACTTCACAACAGACTCCATGTGTACTTTTGGAAATTGTGGTGTGCGTATAGGGGTGTAACTACAAGAGAATGGCTCTCTGGGGGGAGCAACACAAGATAGAACAACATAAAAAAGGGGAGGGACTACTTTACCAAAAACACTTTTTTTCTACTTTTTCTTTTCATTTTAATGTCATAGGAAACTCATTTCCTCTGTTACTTTATTACCTAATTAAACCTGACACAGATGCCAATTTTCTAAGCACAATAATATCCTCCAGGGTGGGCTGTATGGGCAATACTGGAACTTTCAGGGGCTATAAGCCCCTCCGCCTCTGGCATCGGGCCTCATTACGTCCTGGGTGGTCCGGTATTGCCCAATACCACCCAACCTGTCAGGTATTATTGCTTGCTGAATACTCTCTCTGGGCTGGAAACTGCCCCTTTGCAGGCTTGATAAAGTCTAGATACAAGTTTGCTCACTCCTCTCCCTTCAAGCTCCATGGCACAAAACCCTAACAGAGAATGTGGGTGGGTCCTGCAAAAGTGTCTTTTGAGGGTCTGTGCTCAAATAGTGCCTAAACTGAAGACAGCAATAGAACTCCTTCTGGGGCAACAAATAGTCTCTCTGGAGTTGCGTGAAAGACTTCACTATATCCCCCCTCTAAAAATTAGTTGATCCTCGCCAACCCTCTTCTCTCCCACCTGGCATAGACTGGACTTATCTTACTTGGAAAAAAATCTTTACAAGCCCTGACAGTTGTTAAGGAGCTAGTGTCATTTTTAATGCCTTGTATTTTAAGCACCTCTTGCCATTTGAGAAGGAGATGTTTTAAAGGATTATCAATGGAATGTATGGTACCAGCATCCAAGCTAATAAACTACCAAGCTGTCCCCCCCCCCCGAGGCCAGACCTCTCCACAGCCACCCATCCCAATATCTGATCAGCTCTTAAATGGGGAACCATGTATTGAAGCTGCGCTGCCTGATAGTATGTTCGTAGATCTGGTATCCCTAGCCCACCCTGTTTTTTACTGCAAGGTACTGTGCTGCATCTTGGTTAACTCTGTGGTACATTACTTTTATATTTAAATTATTCCTGGTCAATGTCACCAGGCTAAATAGTCCAAATAAAAGATCTAGTCTATTATCAAAAAGCTGGGGTGGTTCCCCTTCAGAAGACTCATTATGAACAGAAGAACTCTTTGAAATGTGGCTACTCACACATATATTCCTCTTCTTACCCAAGAGAAAATAGAAGGGGTGGCTATTCTGAGCCTTCGAAATACTGTTTCATGTGACCTCTTGCATAATAGGTAGGAAGGGTTGTGTGGTGGTGGTCCAGGGCAAAATTCACAACATAGTTGTTACTTTTGCCTTTATATACAGTAACTATCCATCCATCCACCCTACCCCCCTTTCCTGCCTAGGAGAGAACTCTCCTGGCACACAGAACATGATGCAGCTTGTGCTCACTCACTCAGATGGCCTATTGATGCCAGCAAGAGTTTAATTTAATCATGAACCCCTTCTGGGATATGCCTTACCCATATCTACCTACGCAGCTTGAAGCTCATGAAGCCTGCAAATTACTGTCAGCCCATAATGGCTAAGCGGAAGTGTGGTGACACCGCCATCCTTCTACCTCTGGCTATCTATGCATTATTTGGCAGTTCATGGCACATTTGCCAGAATAGACAGCAGAATATATACCCAGATTATTTTCCTGTGTCATAGGTGACATATCATACACTAACCATGCACCAGTCACAGTTACTCTGACCTCTGCATTGACTGGAGGACTATCTCAAGTCATTCCCATGTTCTTCATCTTAAGAACCTCAAGTTCTGTCCACATTTCTTAGCCAATCTAAAGGAGTCAAAAATAAAGACACCACCAATGTCTCCCCCACTACCCTTTGGGGTACCCTTAAAAGTTCTCGGAGCACTCATAATTTCATACACTGTTCTAAAGAAAAAAAGGTGAGGACCCCGTAGAAACAAAATTTAAAATCAGTCTTCCATAATTTGCAAACACAGTATAAGCATGGAGACCTCACGGTGAAACCTCAGTTAGACAATATTAGAAAAGTACAGGATATTCTATGTACCCAGCACAGGACACAGCATGGTAAAATAGCTCTTAGATATAGTATGAGGGGAACTGAGGCCTACTAATTCCCATCATACCAACTCAGGGCTAAGAAGGTAAGGGCTGCCATTAGTAAAGGTAAACATTCAGACACACATCACTTCCTAATGTTCGCACCTGACATCACACAGACTTTTGAGGAAAATTATCAGACTTTGTACAAACCACAAGTAAAGCAAACTCCGGCACCACTCAGCTATCAGTAAAAGGCTTCTTTATTCCAAAATATTTAAAACAACAAACTGTCCATGTGCAACCCATGCCTGTTACCAACAGCATGTGGCATCTGGGACCCCCTATCTGTGCCACAAACAGGGGAAACAGGCCACCAGATGGCACAAACAACAAAGCATCACCCCCGGCGTTGACGTGATTACTGGCTCAGCAGTCTAAAGGGGTTGGAGGTTTAGGGTACAAAACAACATTTATATTTATTCCGAATTCTGGGGAAAGGTGCCAGGCATATGCTAGGTCTAAAACTATCACAACAGGGGCCCCAATAACATATCACTCAGGAAGCAGAGATCTAATGTCCACACAGGAATTGGGATTGTGAAGTATGGCTTATTGACAAATTACAGACTGGGTGGGCCCCAAGATTTGGAACAGAACTCTTTTCTTCCAGAACAACACTGTTAGGGCAATTTCAAGAAACATTCCCTCTCACATTTCGAACTGTCCATACCTTTGATCAAGGCATTCCTGGACATTTCCTTTTGAACAAAAGTACATTTCTTGTGGGAGCTGCCACACACTTTAGTACACACATTTCCAACTTCCTAACAAAGTGTAATTCTTGTGGGAGTTACCACACACATTCTCCAAGAAAAACATTTATCATGGAGCAATGACATCTGTTAACATTCCCCATTTAAATTGGTGCCCATAAGTGAATCAGTTAGCACTGACCGGAGAATCAAACTGGGGTTATGCCCAATCCTACCCCAAGTTCAGTCTCTGCCCTTCCTTCTGGGTTACACCAAACTGGATCCTTCATTTCCCATGAAATCTAAAGGGCATCCAAAACTTTAACTTCAAACATTCAGCACATGTTTCTGGTGAAACAGGGGTCCTGACAGGTATACTCTAACCTTATCTAGGGCACATACACCTCAGACCAACCCCCCAAACTCAGTCCAATGAATCTGTACTTTCAGCTTGGTTACCTTCTTTTACAGACGTGGAAAACATGAAGGAAAAACCTCTCTCCTTCCAGGTAGCTTTTCACAGATCCAAACTGCACACCTTTTCTCTTGGCAGCTGAACCACATTGGGATCTTCAGGGGGGTTGCCCCTTGGCACCACTGAAACACAATCTATTCAGACAGGTTTCCACCACTTCAGTTGGCATTGATACTGTTCTCCAAACTAGGGTGAGAAAAACGACCGAGGTCCTTCACCCAGTCAGCCACTGGACTGACCAGCAGGAACCTCACTGCAGAGCTCCTTTCTGTTAGAGCTCCCACGCTGAACTAACTGCAATACCATCTGAACATTCTAAAACTCCCCAGAGCAGCTGGTTCCAAAGTGGCTTATGTGAGAATTCTAAATGACATAATCCATTCTCTGCCCAGCCTAGCTGAGTAAACAATGATGTCATCTCCCCAGAGCTCCTAATGAGCTCTCTGCCTTCCTAGGGCTAACCTGATGGGATTCTAGTAACCCCAAGGGACTGGGTGATAACAGACCGGATGTAACAGACCGGGTCGCACACACAAATCCTGACCGATATTGCTACTATAGTGTCACCCTTGTGATGATGCTATAGTAGTGAAACCGGTCGGAGTTTGCATGTGGGACCCAGTCTGTTTCATGGACAGTTTGTTGTTTTAAATATTTTGGAATAAAGAAGCCTCTTACTGATAGCTGAGTGGTGCTGGAGTTTGCTCTTCTCCTTGTATGTATTTTACTCTGGGCACACTCTTTTTGGTGGAGCATTCTTTGCTGTTTCCCCTTTGTATGAACAACCACTTGATCCTTACTCTGCACAGACACATTCATTTCTTGGACTGCTGAAGCTGGTTTCATTACAGGATGTACACACAGTAACCAAAGTAATATCTACATAGATACATAGATACATAGACAGTGTCGGCAGATAAGGGCCTATGGCCCACCTAGTCTGCCCATTTGAGCTTGTAAGTTCAGTTTGTTTTCCTAGAAGTCTGTTTCCCCTTACCCCTGCCCTCTAGAATTCCTTTATGTCTATCCCATGCATTCTTAAATCCGTGATTGTTTCAGCCCCCACCACTTCCTCTGGCAGGGTGTTGCACTTGTCCACCACCCGTTCTGTGAAGAAATTTTCTCATGTTTCCTCTGAATCGTCCTCCCTCCAACTTCATCCCATGCCCTCTAGTCCTGGAAACATCTTTTTCGCTTAAAATAGTGTTTTCCTGCACCCTGTTCCTCCCTGTAAGATACTTGTATGTCTCTATCATATCCCCTCTCCCTCCTCTTCTCCAGGGAGTACATGTTCAGTTCCTTCAACCTGTCTTCATAGGACTTGTGATGCAACCCATGCACCATCTTTGTTGCCCTCCTCTGAACCTTCTCTACCCTGTCTATGTCCTTACGTAGGTATGGTCTCCAGAACTGTACACTGTACTCCAGGTGGGGCCTCACTAGTGTCTTGTATAGCAGAATTATGACCTCCCTTTTCCTGCTGGTGATGCCCCTGCCTATACATCCCAGCATCCTATTTGCTTTACAAAGAATACCTGGCTAAAAAGAATACCTTTGCTTTACAAAGAATACCTGGCTAAGTTACAGGACTCACATACAGTAACCAAGGTAATAATAACTAGAATACATGGGAATGACTTCTGCTACACCATGTAAGCTTAGAACCAATACATTCACTGGCCCAGATAGTCATCCTGATAATGTTTTTAAACCTTTCAGGAGCAACTTTCTCCAGTCATGCTCATGGGTGTTGGCAAGCATACTCAGTGTACACTGCTGAGTACAGTAAAAGTCTGGAAAACCCAGGGGCAACATGAACCTCAGACCAGGGCAACAAACAAACATAGCCTGATGTACCTGAATAACTGTCCCCCCCCCCCCTTCTTGGATGCTTTAGTGTGAGTTTGTGAATGATGTTTGGAAGATGTGTGAGTACCCAACTTAAATTCCATGATTGCATGAATGACCCAATCAAGTATGTATGCATGCATGCACGAGTGCTGGTGTAAATGTAAGGCTGGCTACCTTGATGCGGTACAGAGACTTATCACAATATATCCTAAACAGTGTAATAAAAGCCAGCCAACTTCTACCTAATTGGTAGTGTGTGTGTGTGTGTGTTAGATAAAACAGAATGGCTTACTACAGATTGTTGGCTAAAATGTGGGTGCGGCAATGTCTGTGTGGTTGGGCAGCACATCTTTTGGTTTCTGTTTATGGGGGGGGCAATAGTTCTGTCAACTTATGAGTACAATGTTAAAATTCCTGGCTACACCCCTGGTCATGCTTCATACTGTTTACTGTGTAATATCAGAGGGTATTTTCCATGATACATGGCAATATTCCACCATATCTGTTATTCCCAAGCTGGGCAAGGACCCTGTTAAATGTGGATCTTACCATCCAAAATCAGTGATGAACACTGATTACAGCATTTTTGCATCTTTCCTGGCTGTAAGACACAATCAAATTCTTCCTGTCATTATTATTACAAATCAAATAAGCTTTGTCAGAACTTGCAGACAGAGGACAATATTAAAACCATTGCACATTCTTCACAAACTACACCAATGACAGCTCCTTTTTTGGTAAGCCACATAAATAAAAATAAAAAAAAAGCCTTTGATAGGGACTCTTGGCCTTTATGTAATCTACACTCCAAAAATGTGTTTCCCAGCTTCTTCAGTTCACCTCATTCATTACCTCTAAACATGACCTATGACGTGTGTGAGTGTCAGTGGCTACCGAGCTGCAGCAAAGCATGTAGCAGAGGTACCTCTTCTCCTCCTTATTATTTCCTAAAACTATATTGAGCCATTGGCACAATTGGCAATGCACTATTCAAGGACTAGACCTAGAAGAGGAGGAATGCCATGTAGAGTTATATGCAGATCAATCCCTTCTCTATGTTGCTCATCCAAAGCAGACACTTCCCCACCTTCTTCTGGACCCTTAGGACCTTTGGACACCTCTTATGTTATAAAACTAACAATGATAAAGCACTCACTGTAGTTTTACAACAGAGTCCCCTTTCAGTTAGATATGGCCTCTATCAAGTATGTGGTGTTTAAGCATCTTAAACAACTGACTCTGTCAATAGTATATGAAGATAATTACACACACCTCTCAATGAAGGTCACTGAATATCTCAATAGGTGGAATGCTCTTCCCCTTGCATTAGAAAGGTGTGCCGATTTGGTTAGAATGTAGATTTTTGCTAAGACTTTATATTTTTACCAGGATCTTCCTTTTATGGTTAGGGGCTGACTGCAAGAACTTGAACAAGTGTATCCCTCAGTATATTCTGTCTGTAATACCCCCTAGAGTGCGTTAAAGACTATACCACCAAAATACTATATAAGGGAGGGTAGGCATTATCTAAACATGTCTCTCTGTTACGAGGCAACACTTTGGCACACTTCTGCTATATCTATACTCTGGGTTCCAATAGAGCAGTCTCTTCTGCTGACTCCCCAGATGAATTCTATAAGTGGTGCTCACCATCTTGAACGTGGTAAGAGCTGTGAGAATAGGGAACTGCTGTGGTGCAGTGACCATAACTCCATTTGGTTTGAACTGGCCTTTGGGTCTGGAAACCCCAATCGAAAGCTGAAGTCCTTGATTTTAGAAGGACGGATGTCAATAGGCTGAGGGAGCTGGTCAGGAAACAGAAGGCGTGGACAACACAGGTGGGGTAGAAAAGAGATGGGGCATTTAAGGAGGCCATTCTTGAGGCAACTAACATGCATGAGAGTGGTAACCAAAAAGAGCAGGTTCAAGAGACTGTTATGGTTCTCAGCAAGGGTCAGGAAAGCAGTGAGGGCCATGAAAAAGGCCTTCTACAAGTATCAAGAAAAGCAGGGAGAGGAAGAAGGGGAGAATGTGAGCTTATATCAGGATGATGGCCTACATCTGTCTGGGAAGGAGACCTCACTCCTTGGTGAGAAGTTGGAATGCTTCAGCAGAGAGCATTTAAACTGGTCAAGGGGGAGAGTCAGGAGGGACAGGTAGCTTAGGATCACTCCCCCATGGTAGCATGCAAAAACACAAGCTGACAACAGGAACAACTGAAGTGAGCAGGGAGGAGCAGGCAGGGGAAACATGTAAAAGGGGAGATGAGGGGGCAGGAGCACATGAACAAGAAAACCAGGGTGGGGGAAACAGGCAAGGGAGAGAGAAGAAGAACAGAGGGAGGGCAGGGTATAAAATATGGAAGGTCATGCTCACAAATCCCCCCAGTCTGGGAAACAGGGTTCCAGACTTGGAAGCCTTGATGACGGATGCAAACCTTGACATAGCAGCGATAACAGAGGCATGGTACTCTGATAATCATGGCTGGGACATCAGTGTACCAGGTTATACACTGTTCAAAAGGGACAGGGAAGGTAAAAAGGGAGGGGGGGTAGGGGTAGCCCTGTACATCAGAGAAGGCATAAAGGCTACAGAAGTACACGGAAGACAGGTGGAGGCCGAGGTAATGTGGGTCACCCTTGAACCAGGGAATGGCACAGCAATACGTACTGGGGTGATCTACAGACCTCCGGCACAGAGGGAGGAAGTGGATAGGGTACTAATTGAGGAAATTCAGGACATGGTAGCTAAAGGTGAAATCCTGCTGATTGGGGATTTCAATATGCCAGATGTAGATTGGACCACCCAGGCAGTGCTTCAGCAAGAAACACAGCATCCTGGAATCCCTGCAGGGAGTTGGACTCAGACAGCTGGTGCATGAGCCAACCAGAGACAAATCTATTCTGCACCTGGTATGGACCAATGGAAAGAGAGTCGAAGGAGTCCAGGTGGAAGGGTTCCTGGGATCCAATGACCACCACATGGTGTGGTTTGGCATGGAGACAGGGATTCAGTTAAACCACACAAGGGTAAAAGTATTACATTTTAGGAGGGCAGATTTCAGTGAAATGGATAGATGTTTAAGAGCAGCCCTGGAGAAGGGTGAGGTAATTGAGGAAGTGGAAGAACAGTGGGGGAAAACTAAAAGGAGCCATAGTGGAGGTAACTAACCAATGTCTTAAGATAGTGGCCAAATTGAAAAGAAGAAGGAAACCACTATGGTTCTCTAAAGAGGTAGCAGACAAAGGGCTAAAAGAGTAAGTTTCAGGAAGTATAAGGGAACCCCAAAGGGAGGAGGAAAGGGATGAGGACAGGGAGGTGTACATTGAATGTCTAAGAAAAGCAGGGAAGGCTGTTAGGAGAGCCAAGGCACAGACAGAAGAGAGTTTAGCGTGGACTGTGAAGAAAGGGGGCAAGACATTCTATAGGTACATCAATGATAGAAGGAACAAGCATTTGTCAATGCCGAACGTTCGCTTGCAGGTATTTGCAGTGGTGTTTGGCATGTATGGTGCTTTACCCTAATGCCCTGTGCGATTGCTGGTATTTGCACAATAAATTGTCAGCATGACCTGTTTGTTACCCCCATTGTGCGCTACATAGTGGAAACACGCTTTGGGCAGGATGAAAATGACAGCTGTACTGCTCATACAGCGTGGTAAAATGCCAATGTTGAAAATCTGGAGTGAAATATTAAAATGCACAAACCTATGAGCGCAAGGGGAACTGTGCAACGACGCAGAAACAGTCATTTTAGAATTTTTTCACCAAATTTTCAACATTGCCATTTTAAAACCTCTGCTAATGAACAGTGTCACTGTGATTTTCTTACTGTGTCCTATATATTGATTTCGAAGACACGGACTGCTCCATTGTGCACTACATGGGGAAAGACGCTTTGGCAGGATGTGAAAATGACAGCTGTACTGCTCATAAGGAGGTGTGGTAAAATGGCAATGTTGAAAATCTGGAGTGAAATATTGAAATTGCGAAACTTACGAAAGGCATGTAGGAACTGCACAACACACGCTCAGAAACCGTTATTTGCAGGACAGCCGCTAAATTTTCAACATAGCCATTTTAAAATCTCTGCTCGTGAACAGTGACACTGTGATTTTCTTAATGTCCCATACACTGAGTTCGCGACACCGACTGTGCCACTGTGCGCCATATGGGTGGAAACACGCTTTGGGCAAGATGTGAAATGACAGCTGCACTGCTCATAAGGAGGTGTGGTAAAATGGCAATGTTGAAAATCTGGAGTGAAAATATTGAAAATTATTAACGCACGAGCAGCAGCTGAACCGCGCAACGCACATAAAACAGTCATTTTAGGATTTTTTTCACCAAATTTTCAACATAGCCATTTTAAGACCTGTGCTCATGAACAGTGTCACTGTGATTTTCTTAATGTGTTCCATACATTGATTTCTTACACCGACTGCACCATTGTGCTCTACATGGGCAGAAACACGTTTTGGGTGAGATGTGAAAAATGACAGCTGTATAACTCATAAGAAGGTGTGATAAAATGGCAATGTTGAAAATCTGGAGTGAAAATATTGAAAATTCGCAAACTTACGAGCTCATGAGGAACTTCGCAACACGCCAGTCGTTTATTAGTTTTGCACTACCACATGAGCGTGACCCTCTCGAATGATGATATCATGGTGTTATCTGGTCGGGCGGGTGATTTTGCTTAGTGACTGCACAGTGCTCAAAATCACCCTTCGGGCCCGAACACCATGACAGTGACATCATTCATGAGAAGGGGTCCCAAAACCCCATGTTGAAAATTTGGTAAAAATTCCAAAAATGACTGAGATATGCACAGTTGAAACACCTTATTCAGCCCCATTATAGCTTACTGGCATTTCCTCAGTTCGGGGTCGCTTTTGAAGAGTGCAGACGGTTCCCGGTCCACCGAAGATCGCCGCGCCGAGTCCGGAGGTAAGTATGGGGTGAGGGGTGGGGAGGCTGGGTGCAGGGGTGGGTGCGGGTTGTGGGGGGCTACAAGACTCGCCATGGGACCGTTTTTATTTTACAGGAAAAAAAAGAACAACGTGATTGTTGCCACGCTGGGTGGGCTCCAGCATGGCAGAAGATGTGTGGGGGTTGAGGAGCTGACGGGGATTGGGCACCCGCCGTCAAAACAACAGCAGTTTGCCACGCTGGGGTGGGCTCCAGCGTGGCAGCTATGGCTTTTGGTGGAGGTTCGGAGCTGACGGGGGATTGGGCACCCCGTCAGCAAACAATGTTTGCCACTCTGGAGTGGGCTCCCAGCGTGGCACCTAAAGCTTTGGGGGCGCGGGCGGACGTGCGCTGGGGGTAGCGAACGCCAGGGGGGCGCGCTCAGGCATGGCAGGCTTTCCTTGAAAACAGAGGAACACCGCTGTCATACTGAGCTCCTACACCCATTGGTGCAGGACCGCCACACCTGCTCAAGGGAGCAGTGCATTGGGTGGGAGAGGCACACCTCCAAGTGTGCTACTCTCCCAATAAGTTCCTTGCGCATGCTCACAAGCGAACGTAAAAATGGGGGACGGGTTGTGAGGCTCAAAGGGGAGGAAAAAGAGTGTAAGGAGGGGGATCTAGAAAAAGCAGAAATACTAAACAAATACTTCTGTTCAGTATTCACTAAGGAGGGAGAGAGTCAAGGACCACAGTTGGGGAGAAGAGGCAATGGGGGGGGGGAGAAGTGGACACCAGTCCATTCACAGTGGAGAGAGTTCTGGAGGAACTCACAAAGCTAAAGGTGGATAAAGCCATGGGGCCAGACCACATGCACCCGAGGATATTAAGGGAGCTGAGAAGAGAACTAGCAGTGCCTCTGACAGCCCTGTTCACAGAGTTACTCAACACAGTCATGGTTCCAGAGGACTGGAGGAGGGTGCTTGTAGTCGCACTGCACAAAAGTGGCAGTAGGGAGGCAGCGGTGAACTACAGGCCAGTCAGCCTCACCTCACTGGTGGTGAAGATCATGGAGACACTGATGAAAGAAAGGATAGTGGCACACCTGGAATCCAGTGGTATCCAGGATCTGAGGCAACACCGATTCGCAGCAGGAAGGCCTTGTCAAACAAATCTGATAGATTTCTTTGATTGGGTGACTAGGGAAGTGACTCAGAGAGGAGCGGTAGACATCACCTACTTAGATTTCAGCAAAGTCTTTGATACCATCCTACACAGAAGGCTGGTTAACAAGATGAGTAGTATGGGCATGGGGCATAAGGTGATACAGTGGGTTAGAAACTGGCTGACAGACAGAAGACAGAGGGTGGTGGTAAATGGGATCCAATCTAGGGAGAAAGAGGTAACCAGCGGAGTACCACAGGGATCAGTACTGGGACCAGTCCTGTTCAATGTCTTCATTAGTGACATTGCAGAGGGGCTGGAAGGAAAGGTCTGTCTATTTGTAGATGACACCAAGATCTGCAACAGAGTGGATACTTCAGAAGGGGTGCAAAAAATGAAGAGGGACCTGGAGAAGCTTGAAAGATGGTCAGAGGTGTGGCAACTGAGGTTCAATTCAAAAAAGTGCAAGATAATTCACCTTGGTAGGGGGAACCTTGGGGAGAGCTACAGAATGGGTGGGAGGTGCTGACTGTCACCAAAGAGGAAAGGGACCTAGGGGTTATCATATCCAGTGACCTTAAGGTATCAAAGCAGTGCGCAAAAACTGCAGGGAGGGCCAGTGGCATGCTGGGGTGCACAGGCAGAGACATTACTAGCAGGAGACAGGAGGTGTTGATGCCATTGTATAAAACACTGGTAAGGCCTCACCTGGAGTACTGCGTGCAGTACTGGAGGTCACACATGCGTAAGGACATAGACAGGGTGGAGGCTATCCAGAGAAGGGCGACAAATATGGTGCATGGCTTGCATTACAAAACATATAAGGAGAGGCTAAGAGTCCTCAATGTGTACTCACTGGTGGAGAGGAGAGAAAGGGGGGACATGATAGAAACTTTCAAGTACCTCGGGGCATAAACAATGTGCAGGTGGGGGATCTTTTCCAATGTAGAAAAGATATCAGAAAGAGGGGACACAATATGAAATTGGAGGGGGGGTAGATTAAGAGGTAACGTGAGTATGTTTTTCTATACAGAGAGGGTGGTGGATGCTTGGAACAGTCTGCCACAAGAGGTGGTGGGGGCAAGCACAGCGCAGGGGTTTAAACATGCCTGGGACAAGCACAAGAAACATTGGGTGGGGAGGGAGTGATGAAAAGCCATTGATCACGTAGGGTCAGTCACTGCATACAAGTTTAGGGCTTATGGGCAGACTACATGGGCCTAGCGGTCCTTATCTGCTGACACCTTCTATGCACCTATGTAATATTTGCTGAAAAATGGGGAGGGATACAAAGAAGGCAGTTAGGGAAGCAAAAGCAGACACAGAGCTTCATATGGCAGAGGGGGTCAAGAGCAGAGAAAAGCAGTTCTTCTGATATATTAGAAAGAAAAGGAAGAAAGGAGGGGAAAAGGTAAGGCTAGCTTAGGGGGTAGGATAATACAGGATAATGGGCAAAAGGCTGCTATTCTCAAAGATTACTTTTGCTCAGTTTTCACGAGGGAGGATAGTGGCCCCTTGCCAGAGAGTGGCATCAAGGCAGCAACTAAGGGGTCCAGGAGATAAGGCAACCAACATTTACAAGCCAAAAGGTCCAAAAGGGGTGACAGCCCTAAAGATAGATAAGGCCCTGGGACCAGATGGGTTGCATCTGAGGTTACTCAGGGAACTGGCAAAGGAACTATCTCAATCCCTGGTAGGTCTATTCAATAGTTCACTGGGGACGAGGGTGGTTGCAAAGGACTGGAGAGTAGTGGATGTGGTTCCACTCTATAAAGTGGGGGGGGGGCAAGGAACAAGCAGGGAACTATAGACCTGTCAGTGTTACTTCTATTGTAGGGAAGCTGATGGAGACACTGTTCAAAGAGGACCGCCTGGACTACTTGGAGAGCAACAGGCTCCAGGATAGTAAATAGCACAGATTCATGGCAGGGAGGTCTTGTCAGATTAACCTAATACAGTTTTCTTTGAATGAGTGGCAAGAGAACTGGAGATGGACCACACTGAGGATTTTCTCTACTTCGACTTCAGCAAAGGTTTTTGACTTGGTGCCTCACAGACACTTGTTGAAGAAGATGGAGGATCTGGGTGTGGCTAAGGTCATAATAAACTGGGTAGGAAACTGACTAAAGAAGAGGAAACAGAGGGTTGTGCTCAATGTGGTCAAATCAGAAGAGAGGGAGAACATGAGTGGGGTATCACAGGGATCTGTCCTGGGTCTGGTCCTCTTCAGTATGTTCATCAGTGACATTGGTGAAGGAATCCGAGGCAGGTTGTGTCACTTTGCGGATGGTGCTAAGCGCTGTGTGATGATAGATAGTGATGAGGGAATCAGGAAAATGCATTGGGACTTTCAAAAGCTAGAGGGCTGGTCTAAGGTTTGGTAGTTGAAATTCAGCACCAAGAAGTGCATGGTAATGGACCTAGGGAACAAGAACCCCAGGACAGAGTACTATGTGGGTGGAGTGAGACGTAGCACTGCAGCTGAGGAATGGGACCTTGAAGTGATCATTAGTGACTACCTAAAACAATCAAGTCAGTGCAACAAGGCATATAACAAAGCGAGAAGGAAGCTGGGTTCTATGGGGGGGTATACTGACAGGAGAAGAGAGGAGGTAATACTTCCCCTAATACAGATCCATAGTGAGGCCACACCTGGAGTACTGCACCCAGTTCTGGAGTCCTTGCCTCAGGAAAGATAGGGATAGGCAGGAGAAGGTGCAGCATAGTGATGAGAATGATACAGGGTCAGCAATGCAGGTCCTGTGAGGAGCGCCTCAAGGCACTGAACACGTACTCCCCTAGAGACCAGAGGGGAGATATTTTATTTATTTATTTAAAGATTGGTAACTGAGAGAGGCATACTGAGCCGAGGCTCTTTTCCAGGTGCGACCCAGGGGAGGGGGTAAAAGTACAGTACAGTGAAACAAAAAATATACAAAAGTAAAGTGCATATAGTCAGTAAGGTTACAGGTTGTACATGAATGTACAAATATCTTCATGTAATTACAAAGTAGTGCGAAGTGCAGTAGGATGAACAGTACAATACAGGTAGGCAAAATGTACATAGATGCATATTCATAGCGCAGAGTCAGTGGGCAACAGGTAGTCAGAGTAGGTGACAGGTAGTACATGGGCGTATAGATGGACGTGCACTAAGTAGTGCAAAAATGCAGAAGGATGTACAGTACAGAACAGTTACGTGAAAATGTACATAGAATACAATTCATAGTGTGGAGTCAGTTAGGTAACAAGTAGTGCATGGATGCATTGGCATCAGGTGGTTACAAAACAGAGCAGTAAACTGAAGGTGACAATGACACAAAATACATATATGACAAAATAAAAACAGTAGAAAGAGGGAGGGGAAGGATCCAGGAGGAAGAAGCTGAGAAATGTAGACACAGTGTAGGAATTAGTCGGGTTGAGGGCACAAGCAAGTAGGAGTGGGAGAAAGGTAGAGTGTACATTTAAAGAGACTTCCAGAAGGCAATGCATGCAGTGTGGAGGTCAGGGAGTTCCACTCACTAGGGAAGTGGAAGGAGAAGGCAGCCCTGCCAGAGTTAAAGTGAGGGCAGAGTAGGGAAAAAGAGCGGGGGTCTCAGGAGCGGAGACTATAGGAGGTAGGGACAGAGAAGGACAGGAGGGCGGCCAGGTGGGTGGGGGGAGCGAGCCAAACCAGTATTTTGTGGTGATCATGGAAGTGTGGAGGGTTCGGTGGAATGTAAGGGAGGGAAGTGAGAGTGAGGAGTAAAGGGTGCAGTGATGGGTTCTGGGGGGAATTAGGGTGAAATGGCAGAAGGCATTGAAGAGGACATCCAGCCTGGAGAGGGTGGATGCAGAGGCAGATCTGTACACAATGTCAGCATGATCAAAGAGAAGGAGGATAGTTTTAGTGAAGAGGGTCCGGCAGACAGGAAGGGAGAGGGCATCTTTGTTTCTCTAGAGGGCCCAGAGTTTAGAGCGGAGCTTGGCATACATGTGGTTCACATGAGTCGTGTAATCCAGTTGGGTGTCCGGTCAGACACCGAGGTATTTGTAGGCTGGGACTATGTCCACAGATTTGCCATCGAGGGTGGTGAAAGTAGAGGGTGAGGGGAGTTCGGCTAGTTTCTGAGTAGTGCCGAAGTTCATAGAGACAGTTTTGGTTGTGTTAACCTTTAGTTGATTGGTTTCAAACCAGTTATGGACATGGGTGAAGTCGGACTGCAGTTAGGCGGTCACTTTAGAGGCAGAGGGGCTGGAATTATAAAAATAGTATCATCTGTATATGTAGGACGAGGAGCATACAAAGGGGAAGTCATTGAGAAAAATGGAAAAGAGGATGGGGCCAAGGACTGACCCTTGCAAAACACCAGTTAGGATGGTGGGGGGTTACGTCACTGACCTGGACACATTGAGAGCAGCTGGAGAGGTAGGAGCTGAGCCATTTGATGGAGTGGGGCAGAAACCAGCATATTCGAGCTTGGAAAGGATAGGATGGAAGAGGAATCAAAAGCTTTAGCCAGGTCTATAAATATAATGGAGGTAATGTGGCCCGGTCCACACCAGTTAGAATGGCGTTGGTAACTCTAAGTAGGGAGGATATGGTGGAGTGGTTTTTCCTGAAGCCAGACTGATATGGGGGCAGGAAGTTTGTGAGTCTGATAAGGACAAGGAGTTTGGAGTTTAGCTAAGGCAGAGAGGAGGAAAACAGGATGATAGTTTCCAGGTTGGGAGTGATTACTGCCTTTGTGAAGCAGGATCACTTTCACTACTTTCCATGCCTGTGGTACAGAGCCAAGGGAGAAGGAGAGGTTAAGTAGGTGGGACAGGGGGTGAGCAATGGCAGGGGCTGACAGCGCCAGTACGAGTGGATTGAGACTGTCAGGACTGGATTTGCACAGGTTTAGGGATAGGAGGGCCTTAAGGACCTCTTGGGCTTAAACAAGATAAAATGGACAAGAGTTAGAGGTCAAGGAGGGAGATGGTTCTGTGGTGTGGGATGCAGGAAAGGTGGGGGTATGCAGGGGGTGCTGAGTGGGGGAGGGGTGGGCAGGAGTAGAGGGAAGGGCACATGTTGCAAAGAAGTTATTCAAAGTAGAGGCAATGGTGAGCAGGTCTGAGATAAGGCAGTTATCAATAGACAGGGAGGGGGAGAAGGAGTTAGGTAAGGGTTTGAGAAGGGAGGAGAGGGTATATCAGAATTTGTGGGGGAGTTTAGGTTTTCTTGCAGTGTGTCCTTAAAATATTCAGATTTGGCTGCCCAAGTGACTTTAGTGCAAGCGTTTCTCTGTACAGGGTAGGTGGAGAGGTCACTGGGGGAGAGTGAGGCTTTATAGCGGGCCCAAGCTCAGTTACGGGAGTTGCAGAGCTTAATGAGATTTGAGGATATCCAGGGATAGTGGAAGTTTAGCAGTCTGCAATCGGTGTGTGGGGGGGTGCTTATTCCAGATGTTATTTAAAATGCAGCAGAAAAGGGAGAGGGCCCTGTTTACATTGTCTGTAGTATACAAAAGAGACCAGTCAGAGGATGTGAGATCACGCAGGAGCATTGAGATGTTCAAGGAACGTAGGTACCGCATCCAGTGGTATGTGGGGGGGGGGGGGAGAGTGAGGTAACCAGAGTTTGTGAGTGCAGAAGGTCATATGGTGGTCACAGAAAAGGTCAGGGAGTGTACCAGCTATTGAGATTCAGTACAGGTGAGATGCCAGGATCCAGTCCAGGAGGTTGTGGTTTTGGGAATGGAGGATTAGTCTGGTGGGTTCACTGATGAGCTGGTATAAATTTAGAGCCTCAATCTGCAAAGGGGAGGGATTGAGGGAAGGGGATGCCCAATTTAGATTAAAGTCACCAAGTAAAATCAGTTATGATAGGACCTTCAAGTTCCTAAAAGGAATGAACAAAATGAACTGCAGGGAACTATTTAGCTTGAATACTAGCTTGTGGTCATGTGGACAGAGTGGAAACTAAGAGGAAGGAGAGTCAGATGGATGTGAGGAAGTATTTTACAGAAAGGCTGGTGGAGCCATGGAACAGTCTACCAGCTGCAGTGGTAAAAGCAAAAACCATTGGTGGTTTCAATCACGGTTCGGACAGAATGAACGGTATAGTGCTTGCACAGGGCAGTAGAAACTGGGAAGAGAATGGAGGTAGGAGGTTGGGGAGGGCTAGGACCCTGGAAGGATAGTCAGTCCCAGGGCTAAATAGGGAACTCAGGCAGACTGGATAGACCATGGGTCTTTTTTCTGCCATCATTTTCTGTTTCTGTGATTGACTCCACTTTTTTCACCAACCACAGGACACCGACCTTGTTGTATCCTAGCCTTTATATGTATATGAAGATAGATAGATGTAGATGTAGATATAGATATAGATATAGATATATACATAGATATTTATAAAATGGGTAGGAAAAAATCAGTGAAAATCGGGGCCCTTCATTGGCTAAAACACACATGACTGTGCATTATCCCACAATGACCACACGCCTTCCACTACAATTGCACTCCTATGCTACTTTTCATCTCTCAGAACCTTCTCACTAGAGCCTAGACAAGAAGTTCACACTACACCTGGTACACACAGGCTGCCACACCCACACCACGACGAAAATCTGCACTCAAGGATAATAACCTTCAAATTGTCAGGTTGCCAAAAAAATAATTTATTGTAGCAAAGTCCATAGGGAGGGATATCAGGTATCCTAAGTGCTTTGGCCAAATTCTAGTGGGGGTAGGAGGAAGTAAGCTGTTGGTTAACTAGGATCTGCAGCTTATCCATTAGGTAGGGAAATGGGCAGACTAGGTGGGCCAAGCGATCCTTATCTGCCATCAGATTCTATGTTACTATGTCTCTATTGGACTTCATCAACCCCCTGAGTGCAGGTTTTTGTCTTATTTGTATATTAGGGGCTGGCCGCCCTTACCTGCCCCACAGTGTTTTCCTTTGTCACGTTGCTCTTGTTCTCCTGACACACACACACACACACACACACACACACACACACACACACACAAACAGCCTAACATTACCAACCATAACCCAGCAAATCTGCATAGCTGTCCCACATTCAAACAGTTATCTGGTTGATTCTGCCATATTTACACTGTTTCAGGTGTAATGACTTTCACTTTCCTTTTCCAGTGTAGTGTGACCAAGTGGCATTCATTGCGGTAAAAAAATGCTTGCAAAGCTTTATAATGAGGAAGGTTTTGTACAAAAAGATGCAAGCTGTGTGGTTTTAAACTTACTCCAGTTACTTCTGTGTAAAAAAAGCAATCGAGTGCACAGAGAGGAGAGCGAGTAAGTTGCCGACTTCAGCAGAGTAGAGTGTCTCCATAGCAACAGTTGCTCAGGCTTGTGACTCGTCTGCACTCTGCAGCTTCTTTTTTTTGTTACACAGAAGTAACTGAACTTAAAACCATACAGCTTATATCTTTTGTACAAAACCTTCCTCATTACAACCTTTTGGCAGCATTTTATTTATCACAATGAACGCCGCTCGGTCATGCTACCCTAGAAGATGAAAGTGAAAGTCATTAGACTGCAGACAGTGTAAAAATGGCAGAGCAACCAGATAAGGTTTTTTTAATCACTTTTAACCTATCAAATCGTGGCAGGGTCAACCAGATCACCTAAATAAAACTCTAATTTCTGCTAGACAAGGACTACTCCCCCTCCCCCCCCCAAAAAAACCCCCACATTTCTAGCCATTTTACAAGATAGATAATCCACTACAGGGTGTGCAGTCATGCTCTGATACATGCACACCTTTGGAGGTTGAACACACAAGGCTGCAGGCCTTGTGCGACTCGATGCACACCAAGGCATGCATATATCAGAGCATGACTGAATGCTCAGTAGTGGACTTATCTATTTTATATATATCTATATTATATGCATCCCTATAGTTAGAGTTGAGTAGTCCGTTTTATTGTTAAACATCTAATGTTGCAACTTACTAGCTTCTCCACCATTCCATGGAATTTCCATGAAATTTTGCAAGCATGGTCTGGAGGGCAAGGTCTCTTGATATGGCAAGTTTTGTTCGGGTAAGCTATATGGATTCCAAGAGCAAGATAGTGCATTTTTGTGGAAAAATTGGGTCTTTTCGGTGTTTTTTTTTTGTCCTTGCCTACAACCCAGATAGTTTGGAAGTTTGATTTAAAATTTTCAGGGGGCCCTGCACTTCTGTAGGCAGATGGATGTCTGCATCTACGGAGGCACAGAAGCACAGGGCTCTCTGAGTCCTGCAGTTCCACAGCCAAATGGATATGTTCATGCAGGTCCCAAAAGGACATATGTGAATGAAGACAGAATTCTACTGTCTCAAAAAGAAAGGAATTTCTTTGCAAGAAACAGTCTTAATATACCAATTAGAGTTCGGATTAAAGTGACAAAGGTAAGGAAATGTAGTGTTAGGGTTTCCAAGCCTAACTCCAAACCCCCACCCCAAGCAGCAAAATGAAAAAAACATGATTTTGCCTGTCCCGAGTCTTGGTGAATCAGTGGTGGGATCTTCCTTGGGGTTCTTAACCCTTTGGAAATGGGAAGGGAACTGGCTATAACATCTGAGTTATGGCACATGGCATCAGGCCTGGGAACACCAACATATCTCACATATATTACAGGAATACACGTATTGCATAATCAAGATCTTATACCATGACATCCTGGTATCACATCCTTAAAGTATATGGGGTGAGGGGGGGCAAGAGACCTCTGGAACTGAGAATCTGAAACCTCTACTGCTTCTTACTGCCCCACCAGCTCTGCCACCTCTCTGCACTTTTTGAATCCAGCAGGAAACGTAGACTTCACTGTCAACAGGGTATTGGAGTCACCCAGATGGTTGATTCTGGGTGACTTCAATGACTGGATTGATGAACTCTCACACTTTGGGCAAAATTTATACCACTTGACGGAATCACTTGGCTTAGCACAAGTGGTTACTTTTGTGACCCATCAACACTGGCATGCCATATACCTGTTTTTTCCCTGAGGCTTGAAAGTCACATTCTTGAGATTGATCTGGTCAGTTGGTCAGATCATTGTGTGGTTATATTCTTCTTTGGGGCCCTTCTTTGTAGTCCACCCCCTGTGGAAATAGTATGATACTGACCTTTAGGAGTGTCACAGCCAGAAGGACTTCAGGCAATGCTGGATATTTTGGGTATGATGGCATCGTGTGAGATGGGATCAGCATAAGAGGAAGTGGCTTTTAACAGGGTGACCTTCCTAGATTTCAATACCATTGTACCCCTCTGTGTATGTCCTTTGGTCTCTCATTGAGACTTTAGGTGATGTGACTGAGAGTTGATGGGATAGAAGACCAAGGGGTAGAGACTGGAGTTTGTTGGGAAGAGATCCAGGGTCCCAGAGGACAAACTGGCTTTGAGCATTCACTGCGATGAATACCACAGGGCAATCACCCAGAAAAAGGCAGGTTTGTTTATCTAGGAAGATCGCTGCTGGAAGGAATCGACCAAATCATTTCTTTCAGACTGTGGACAGGCTCTATCTGGTCTCAGTCAAAATAAAGGTGTGACACAGGTAGTTTCTGGGGTGCAGTAAATGGGAGGCCAGTCCCAGTGATTCATGAAGAAAGAAAAAGCCGTAAGTACTCCTTATCCAGAAAAAATGCTCTGATGCCAAACTTTATGCAAACAAGCAATTTATTTGAAGAAAATTCTTTGTATAAAGTTTGGCATCAGAGCATTTTTCTGGATAAGGAGCGCTTGCAGCCTTTTCTTTCTACTCTATCTGGTCTGCCTGCCGGCAGTTATAGTTTGTTCATCTGCCAAATGTGATGAGATTGTTTGATTCTTCTTGGACAAGGTATCCATCTTACGGGCTGGGATCTCCCCAGGTGGGCTCTCGCAAACTGACAGAATTGATTCATTCTCCACAGATGTTCTCATCTGTCTTGAAAAGAGTTTAGGCCAGTTACGGTAGAAGAGGTTTGTGGGGTGATCTCAGAGCTGTGGCCCTTGTTCTTGACCTGGACCTGAGTCCAACATGGCTACTTGTGTGCTGTGGGTTGAGTGTTTGTGTGGATTGTCTGGTGCTCCTTGTTGGAGGGGGGTCTTATCAGCTGCCTTGAAAGATACACTGTTAGGGTCCCCCTGAAAAACACATATCTGGACCAGGAAAATCTTGAAAATGTTTGACGTGTTCAACATGTCTCTTATCTTTCTTTTTAGGAAGAGTTACTGAGAAGATTGTGGTGCTGCCGCTTGAGGCACACCTGACAGACTTTGATGTCTATGAGCCCCTCCAGTCCATTTTAGGTCAAGGCACAGCACTGAGATCACACTGGTCAAGGTGCAAAATTACCTCCTCCGGGCAAAGGATAGAGGGAATCTCTCCTCAGCTTTTGACACTGTAGACCATGGGCTGCAGTTGTATCTACTAGCAAAGTTATCTGCTGGTTTGAGTCTGACCTTAGGGATAGGTTACAGAGGGTGGTGATGGAGAATTTTGCCCCCAGCCCTGTGGTGTACCCCGAGGGTTGGTCCAATAACCAATGTTAATTGCAGTGTATATGATGCCCCTGGGGAGGATCATTAAATAATACAGTGTGGGTTTTCACTGCTATGCAGATGAACCCAACTGTATCTGTTTTTTTCGCCCAGGATGCCTGATGTAGTGGATGTGCTATATTTGTGTCTTGCTGATATCCAGGATTGGATCTAGCTGACAGAGATTAGACCCAGAGAAGACTGAGGTACTTGTGGGCACTTGTGATCAATTTAGGCCAGGGGGATGTAGGGGCTATTGAAGAGGTGATGGGGCTTTATCTTGGTTATGCTAAACTGCAGTCCTTTACTAAGGTGAAAAATCTGAGGGTCATTCTGGTTGAAGGGCTGACATTTGAGGTTCAGGTGTTGGCTGTAGTCCAGAGTGGCTTTTAACATCTGAGGAACATCAGCCAGATTAAATCCCCATCCCCTCCAAAGACCTGGCAACACTGGTGCATGCATTCGTGTAGTCCAGGCTTGATTGCTGTAATGCGCTGTAGCTCAGGTTCAATGTTGGTACCCTGCAATGCCTAGAGTTAGTGCTGAATGCCGGGGCCATGTTATTGACAGGCCTTCCAAGGTCTTGACAGGCCTTCCAAGGTCATGCCAAGTGACCACAGTCCTGCGCAAACTGTACTGGCTGCCAGTGAAGTGGCACATCACTTTCAAGGTTGGATTATTAACCTACAATGGTTAGGCCGCTGTTGAAGAAACCATCTTTGGACCCCGACATCCTGGCAAATTATCGACCTATCTTGAACCTTCCGCTCTTAGCAAAGGTTCTTGAGAAAGTGGTAGCAGAACAGCTCGGGAAGCATCTCGTAGACTTCCAGATTTATGAACCTTTCCAGTCCGGACTGCCATGCACAGTACCAAAACAGCATTGGTCAAGGTGTTGAATGACCTACTCAGGGCAAGAGATCAAGGAGAGTGTACCATCCTCATCCTTCTTGATCTCTCCTCAGCTTCTGATACTGTGAACCATGGGGTGCTGTTGGTCAGGCTGAGGGTGTATGTAGGACTTAACGGCAAGGTCATCAGCTGGTTTGAGTCCTTTCTCCCAGGCAGGTCTCAGAGGATAGTTTTGGGGAACTGTTCCTCTGTTCTTAGGGCCCCACCCTGTGGCGTTCCCCAAGGCTCTGTCCTCTCCCCCATGTTGTTCGCAGTATACTTGCTACCCCTGGGTGAGGTCATAAGATGGTACAGGCTGAGTTTTCAATGTTATGCTGATGATACTCAGCTCTACCTGTCTTTCTCACCTGATAGACCTGACACTGTCAGTGTACTGAATAAATGCTTGGCCGAGATCCGGGCCTGAACGGCCTGTAACTGGCTGGGACTAAACCCCAGAAGACCGAAGTACTGGTGGTAGAGTCTGGTAGAAGGGTGAGTTTGGGAACCTGCGGTGACAGATTGAGCCTTTTTATTGGCCCAATGGAACTGGAGGTCTCCCTCAAGGGTGAATAATCTGGGCATTTGATGTTCAGGTGTCTGCTGTTGTCTGTACCATTTTTACCATCTCCAGAACATCACCTGGATTAAGCCCTTTGTCCTGCCTGAAGACTTGGCCACGCTGGTGCATGCGTTCGTGACCTCGAGACTTGACTACTGTAACACCCTCTACCTCGAGATCAGGGGTGGTGAGTGGCGTCGCCTGCAGCTTTTGCAGTATACAGAAGCACGGGTGTTGATTGGTCATTCTAGATTTAGCCATATCACCCCTGTGCTGCGTGAGCTGCACTGGCTGCCAGTACGTTGGTACATCACCTTCAAGACAGATCTTTTTGACCTATAAGGCCCTTCACGGTTTGGGTCAAAGCTATCTGAGGGATCTCCTGCATCCCTACATCCCATCTCGGTCTCTAGATCAGCCTCTGGTGCCCTCCTGGAGATACCCAGAGCAAGGCTGAAGAATTCTGGGGACTGGGCATCTGAGGTCGCTGCTCCAGTTCTTTGGAACTCTTTGCCTGGCCATTTCCGGGAGGCACCATCACTGGAAATATTTAAACATGATCTAAAAACTTTCTTAGTCAAGCTTTTTCTAGGTCTGAGGTAGAAATTTTAATTACTTGGAGAACAGTTTTATTAGTTTAGTCTGTGATTTTATTCTTGTTACTTCCTGTACTATTTTTAGCGTTACTATTTTAATTTTTTAACTGTTTTGTAAGGGCGCCCTGGGCCTTTGGGAGGGGCACCTTAGATAAATAACTAGAGGATGGAATATCACCAATCTTGTTCGCTTTGTTGATCCGAAAAATGATGCTGTGTGTGTGTCAACACTAATTTTTTGTTCAAAGGCTAGCCACGTTATAAGCAGGCAAAGATTGCAAAATAGCTTCAGTAATTAAAGTTGAATTTCATGAGCTTGTGTGAAAATTATGGAATTTTGTGATACCATTTTTAAAGCCCTAGCCATACCTTGTGTTCAGCCATACACAAGAACTGCCATTGTGGAGGCAGGAAAAGGCTAGGTAGAGTGTCAGTAAGGTAACATTCATAGGAGACTCCGTAGTAAAAGTATAGTGGTGACAAGCATCAGGTGAGTATCTTGAGTGAAGAACCATGAAGAATAGTCATGGACATTACTGCACTAACCTGTCTTCTGGCAATATGCCAGCTAACCACTAGAACTTGCTAACTAACTTGTGGAAACACATACATGCACAGTATTGTTTCTGTACAATGCCACCTGCTGACTCTTTAACAACCCTGTAGATAACGATGTATATTTTTCGCACTTGAAAACAATGGTATCCAGTGATACTAAGCATTACAACTAGTGATGACTGAGGCCATTGTAACAGAGGTACCTAGATGTCATTAGTCATGATGGAACATGATGCCGGGCATCATGCTGGGCATCACTGTCACACGAGTGCTGGAGGAGCATTGCTGGGCCATGATGCTAGTGCAGGTAAGGTGATCTGCCTGTCCACAGTACAAGTCAAATGAATGTGATCAATAGCCAACCCAAGATGGACTGATGTTTTTCAAAGAGGGAGGGCATATGGTCATGTCAATGAAAAGGGAAGTTAAGAAGATTTGATCTATAGCATAGGGGAGGTAGCTAGTATAGGGGTAACCAGTGGAAGGAGGTAGATGCATGGGTTCACCAAGGGAATTGCAGCTGGGATAAGTAGCAAAAAAATAGTAGATGGCCAGTTGGTGTAAGAAACCACACAAGGACAACTCTCACTTAAAAGCAGGACATTATGAGAATCACACCCCATAACATTGACTGGTCTGACCACCAAATACACTTGGAAGTCCAGAACATAGGACACACAGAGGCTTGGTTGTGGAAGAAAATTACTGGGGAAACAAGGAGGAGAGATTCTGGCTATTCCAAAGGGATATGTCCTACAGGAAAAGGAGTAGGAGGCTTTCCTGAAGAAAGCTTGTCAGTAAAAAACAAAGAGTAAATCAATTTGACAAGCAGGTCAACAGAGTCCATCTGATCAAGCTCACAGAAAAAGTGGGGGAAAATAATCTTCTGGAAAGGAACTACAGGAATGCAAACAGCTCAGAACAGCTAAATGGATTAATTAATGATAAGTGCTTTGTGAACGTTCAATACCACAAGTGGAATTCTAGTGGCATTACCTATTATGTGTCCATGAATTTTTGAGCAAATATTGCCAGTTAGTAATTTCTGAAACGTTCACAGTAAATTTTAACTAACTAAGCCACATTTATCCAGCTATATTAGATTCCAGGGCCTATTTACAATGGGTATGCATGCCAAACTTGGAGTGTATGTCCGTAATAGCAGCAGAGCTACAAATATCCAAATATTTAGAATATTTGTGCCCTTTTTTATTTCGCTGTCCCCCACCAATCCCCCTTTTGCCTGGCAACCCCCAGCCCTTTTACCTACCGAACCCAGGACTTACCCCATCTTCTGCTTTCTAACACAGTGGGTGAGTGGGTGCCTCAGGAGGCGATCTGGGGCCTACACACTTGCTAGCATTATCCTGTCAGTGGCACTGTTTTCTTCTTTCTTTTTCTCCCTGACCTGGGCTGGAACATGTACTATGGTGTGCATGTACTGCTTTTGGATGAGGCACACCTCTGCGCCTGCTCCCAGTCAACTAGGTACATGACTGCTGCTATGTCACCTAGCCTTCATAAGATGGCAACCAAGCAGGGGTACCATAGGGATCAGTGCTGGGTCCAGTCCTCTTTAATATTGTTATCAGCGACATCACAGAGGGCCTAGTAGGGAAAATGTGCCTTTTCGCTGATGACACAAAGCTCTGCAACAGGGTGGACACACCAGAGGGTGTGAATAGAATGAGGAGAGATCTGCAGAAGCTTGAGAACTGGTCAAGGGATTGACAGTTGAGAATGAACATAAGATAATGCACATGGGGCACAAAAACCCAGGAACAACTTATCAGCTGGGGGGGGGGAGGATAGAGAATGCTTCAAGCAGGAAAGGGACCAAGGGGTTATCATCTCTGAGGACCTCAAGGTAGGAAGTCAGTGTGACAAGGCAGCAGGTAAAGCAAACAGGATACTAGGATGCGTAGGCAGGGGTGTCACCAGCAGGAAAAAGGAAGTCATAATAAAACTATACAGGACATTAGTGAGGCCGCACCTCGAGTACAGTGTCCAGTTCTGGAAGTCTTACCTACATAAGGACATAGATAGGGCAGATGCAGTTCAGAGGAGGGCAACCAAGATTGTGCAGGGATTACATCACAAATCCTACGAGGTTAGGCTGAAGGACCTAAATATGTACTCCCTGGAGGAGAGGAGGGAAAGGAGTGATATAATTGAGACATTTAAATACCTCATGGGAAAGAACAAAGTGCAGGGAAATACAATTTTTCAAAGAAAAAGATGCTCCAGGACAAGGGGACATAGGATGAAACTGGAGGGAGGGAGGGAGGTTCAGAGGGAATGTGAGGAGTACTTCTTCACAGATAGGGCAGTGTACAAATGGAACAGTCTGCCAGAGGAGGTGGTGGGGGCAGAAACAATTACAGGATTTAAGAATGCATGGGATAGACATGGGGGATCCTCGTAGTCAGGGGAAGGGGAAAACCTAGTTCTAAGGAAGCTTGAAGAAGCACAGTCACTGGTGTTCAAGGGCAGACTGGGTGGGCGGAAGGCCTTTATCTGTCAACAGCATCTATGTATCTATGTAATCAGCAGTACATACTGTTTCCCTTCCCAGAAGGTGCAGAGCTGTCAATGGACACTCAGTCCTCTTTTCCCGGCCAGCCCCATAGTGACTCTGTTCTGCTCTTGAACCTTGGTTACTCATGTGTCAGGAGGTAAGGCATCTAGTGCCCTCCTTTCCACCAGGCTGGCACAGTTTTCACAGTTTAACAAATAATTAAATAGTGAAATTCTGAACTCCTGTAAGTTACAATTTGCTTTGCCAATTACCTCTCTATTTTGAAGTTTCTAAGACTCTTCCAAGAAAGTGAACATATAAATTTTCAATTACCTAGCTTCAAAGGTGGTTATGTTGTAAGCAAAGAAATATTTTCAGAAATTTTCACAAAAATAATAAATTGCCAGATTATGAACTCTTTTAAGTTCCATGCCCCACATCCGGTTGCCATGAAACCTGGTATCCATTCAGGGCCCCTTACACAAAATTAGCATACCAAAGTTCAGATCTCTAACTATTAAACATAGAAACATAGAATCAGTTGGCAGATAAGGACCATACGGCCCACCTAGTCTGCCCATTTCCCTACTCACTGCTGCAGCCCCAGACAAATGAAAGAATTTTGAAATATTTGATGGAACTGGCTAATTTCACCCAGCTCATTCTGTAACTATTTAACTGTACAGCACTGTGAGCCTCCAGGAAAGTGTGCCTTATAAATAAAATACTACTACTACTACTACAACTCTATCTATCTATCTATCTATCTATCTATCTATCCATCTATCTATCTATTGTCATCAGAGCAAGGAGGCAGCTGAGCTGATTGAGGCAGCTAGAACATGTTAACATACGAAAAAACACCAGCAGATACAGGCTTGATGGTCTATTTAGTCTGCTCAAGTGTGCAGCTAGCAGTCTGTTACACTGCAGCTGCTCCCCTCTCTCCTACCCGCATATCCAATTTCATGCCCATACTAGCTGTTACCCCTCTCCCAGTGCCTCATTGGTGACCTCCCCCTGACTTTGTCCCAACCCGACTTAGAGCTGCCCACCGTCTTCAAGTATACCACCTCCTCAGACAGTGTGTTCCACCCTGAAATTTCTAACTAGGTGGTAAGTAGGTAGATAAAAGTGTAAGGTCTGCAAGGTAAATTGGGAACTTCAGTCAAGGTATAAAAGACACAGTACTTAGTAGTAGAGATCTGTGAAATTGGGAAACTTCGCTCCATGGATAAATTTGTGGATTTGCCTAATTTCACGAAGTTAATCCAAGGTATGATGTCCAAATTCACATAAAACTAATAACTCTGTGAAATGCAAAATTGGCAACTCCGCCAGCAGAGTTTGGCATGGAAGTTGTTCAAACTAGGCAAGGCAAATTTTATTTTTATGGCACCCAATCCCTGAGGCTCTGGGCGCCTTATAACAAAATATAACAAGATAAACAACAATTACAGTCCAGAAATGACAGGGATAAAAATAAATCAAAGCTCAATTGTTAAAATTAGCTATAATAATAAATCAGATTGGGTGCATATTACTCTGTGTCAAACTAAAAGTGTCCCTGGTGTCTAGTGGTCCTCCCTGTCATTCGTCGGCCCGATAATGAATTCCCTGGTGTCTAGTGGTTCACCCCCCACCAATCGCTGGCCTGATGTAAAATAAAAATCTTTCCCTGGTGTCTAGTGGTCACCCCCCACTAATCACTGATCTGATGTTAAATAATTTCTTTATCTTTCCCTGGTGTCAAGCGTCCCTCCCCACCCGCACCCAAACCTGATGTTATCTGTAGTATTCTGTTGTGTTCAGTGGTCCTCCATCCCTTCACCTGATCACTCACCAAACATTATGTCACAGTTCCCTGGTGTCCAGTGGTCCCCTCATCCTGAACCCTGTATTAGGAAGTTAGACCATTCCCTGGTGTCTAGTAGTCCCTCTCCCCACCCACACCTCATACCTGATGTTATTTATTTATTTATTAGCTTTTGGTAACTGGGTAAGTGCACTAGGCAACAAACATGCCTATTTTCAGGCACGACCCAGGAGAGTACAAACTTGAGAGTACAGAAATGGCAAACAGTACAGTGCAAAAACAACAACTTAGGTACAATAATTACAGTCAGGGTTGCAATAAGTCTGAGGTTGAATTCAAGGACATTTGTACAAAGCACAGAAAATGATAAACAAATAATATTGGCAAGATGGGAGAGTGCCTCAGAAAAGCACTAGCAAACAGGCTAGAAGGAGGTGTGGAGCAACAATAGGGAATCATCAAAACTGCCATCACAGAGGCAACAAGCCTTTGTGTGAAGCAAATAAACAAATCAAAACAAAAGAAAAAGCCACTATGGTTCTCAAAAGAGGTGGCTGTGAAAGTCATGAAGAAAAAGATAGCATTCCGGAAGTATAAGGAAACACAGAAGGAGCAGGACAGAGAGTTGTACCAGTTAAGGTAGAAGGAAGCAGGGAGGGAAGTCGGAATAGCAAAGGCCCAAACTGAGGAAAAGCTAGCCAACTCAGTTAAGAAGGAGATAAAACCTTTTATAGGTACATCAGCGAGCATAGAAAGACAAAGGGAGGGATAGTGAGGCTGAATAGAATGAACGGTGGGTGGGCAGAGGGGGACAGTGAAAAAGCAGGGATACTGGACGAATATTTCTGCTCAGTATTCACAAAAGAGGAGGGGGAAGTGCCTAATCCAATTAACAGAAACACTCTTGATAGGGGGTCGATCCCAGTCCTTTCACAGAAGAAAGGGTTCTGCAAGAACTCCTAAAACTGAAGGTGGACAAAGCAATGGGTCCTGATGGAATTCACCCCAGAATTCTAAAAGAATTAAGGGAGGAACTAGTGAAACCACTGGCTACTCTTTTTAATAAATCATGGGAGGATGGTGTGGTACCCGAGGACTGGAGGAAGGCGGATGTGATTCCCCTTCACAAAAGTGGGACCAAGACAGAGTCAGGAAACTACAGACCTGTCAGTCTGACCTCTGTGGTAGGGAAAGTGGTGGAGTCACTTCTGAAGGACAGAATAGTTGAGTACCTAGAGGCCAATGGAGCAAAGGACCCAAGGTAGCATGGGTTCACAGCAGTAAGGTCATGTCAGATGAATCTAATAGATTTCTTTGACTGGGTGGCCAAAGTAGTAGACCAGAGAGGGGCTGTGGACATGGCCTACCTAGACTTTAGCAAGGCATTTGACACAATCCCACACAAAAGATTAATAGTCAAATTAACCAGCCTGGGAGTAGGTCCCAGGGTGGTAGCCTGGATAAAACATTGGCTGCACAACAGGACACAGAAGGTAATTGTGAATGGAGTCCACTCTGAAGAAAGAGGGGTTACTAGTGGGGTACCGCAGGGTTCAGTATTGTGTCCAGTCCTTTTTAATGTCTTCATCAGTGACATTGCAGAGGGACTGGAAGGAAAAGTATGCCTTTTTGCAGATGACACAAAGATCTGCAACAGGGTTGACACACAAGGAGGCGTGGAAAGGATGAAAAAGGACTTGGCAAAGCTGGAGGAATTGTCAGAAGTATGGCAGCTAGGATTCAATGCAAAGAAGTGCAAAATAATGCACCTAGGAAACAAGAACCCAGGGGAAGAATACACAATGGGTGGGGAGGTAGTAACAACAACAAAAAAGGAAAGGGACCTGGGGTAATCATATCAGATGACCTTAAGGTTAGCAAGCAATGTGAGAAGGCAGTAGGGAGGGCTGGGGGTATACTGGAATGTATAGGGAGAGGCATCAGCAGCAGAAAACAGGAAGTTGTTATCCCTCTGTACAGACAGTTGGTGAGACCCCGTCTGGAGTACTGTGTCCAGTTCTGGAGACCCCATCTCCGCAAGGACATAGACAGGATAGAGGTAGTCCAGAGGAGGGCAACTAAAATGGTGCAGGGTCTGCAAAAGAAGCCATATGAGGAGAGACTAAAGGAGCTTAATATGTATACCCTTGAGGAAAGAAGGGAGAGTGGGGACATGATAGAAACTTTTAAGTACCTCAGTGGAATCAACAAAGTCCAAGAGGGTAGCATCTTTCAGAAAAAGAGACTGCAAGAACAAGGGGACACAATTTAAAGATAGAAGGAGGGAGGTTCAGGGGCAATGTGAGGAAGTATTATTTCACAGAGATGGTAGTGGATGCATGGAACTGCCTTCCTGAGGAGGTTGTGGGGTCTAAAACTGTGGGAGAATTCAAGAATGCATGGGACAGACATAAGGCAATTCTTGTGGGGGGTAGGAAGAAATAGGCTGTTGGTTATCAAGGATCTGCGACCTATCCTGTAAGTAGGGAAATGGGCAGGCTAGATGGGCCAAGCGGTCCCTATCTGCCGTCAAAGTCTATGTTTCTATGTTTCTAATATCAACAATTCGGAGTAGGATAGACTTGAGGCAGAGCACGACAACAAGCCAAGCTGGGTAGAGGAAAAAAAAAACATATAAAAAGAGAGTATCATATAAGTTAGACATTTACAGCTAATAGCATGATGTCATAGGTGGCGATGTGCAGTGGCAGACCCCTAGAGCAAAAAAGTGAGAGAACAGCGAAGGCTTAAAAGAAAAGTGGGAGGAGGGGTTTTTAACATGGGGGAGAGTGAGTTCCAGAACTCGGGAGCAAAATAGGAAAACGCCTGCTCTCCCATTTTGGTAGCACAGTGCCGAACAGTGAGCATAGGGATGGAGAAGGACTAAGGGAGTGAGAGTGAGGGGCCTGGGTAAGCATATCACCCAGAGAGGCGGGGTGAGGTGTTCTAGTAAGGGAGTCAACAAAACACACTAGAGTGTAGGAATGGAGGGCTTTGGGAGACAACCAGTTTAAGCTAGAATAGAGCAGGCAGTGATGAGTTAGGTGAGGAGCTGATAAGGCAAACCTACAGATGTTGTTCTAAGAAGTGTCCCACTTGTAGAGCACGCAAGCATTGGCATGGTAGAGAACCGGGAGGGCATAAAGGAGCTGAGGGAATAGAACACCTCTTGCTACAGAGATCCTGACTGTCGGGGTGAGTGAGTGGCGCACTTGACAGGCTGCACCAATTTTTGCATTTTTCCAGTTTTTGCATTGACCGATTGACAAACCAGATTGACATGCTCTGAAAAATCCAGAGTCGGGTCAAGCATAACCCCGAGATATTTGAACGTGGAGGTGGTAGTAATAGTAGTGCCATCACCGCAGTGGACAAGGAGCTTTGAGGACTCAGAGGGCACTTTTTTTATCGGGTCTGTGGCTTGAGCAAAAGTGAAGTAGTAGTTTTACATTTTGACTTCACTTTAGTTAACTCTTGCTATCAGTGTGTCCTATCACGCTCGTGTCCCATTGCATGAGTGACACAGAGCAGGAGTGGAGAATCTGTGATGTCTGTAGGGTGTCCGTAGATAGTCTGCATTCCATAGGAGACTCTGCCCCTGAGGTGATCAGGTAAGCCTCCGATGCTGTAGCCAGCAAACTTGAAGAGAAAAAGGGAACCAGCTGGCCCGGTGGCACCGAGGGTGGAGGAAATGGACACCACACCTCTCACCGCGCCAGCAACCTGGATTCAGGAACGGGTCATCAGGTCGACTGGGGGGAGGGCAGGAATGGGACTGAGCTGCTGTGAGGTAGCTCTCCTCTCCCAGGGAGGATGGTGTCACCCCCTCTGTATGACTGCCACCATTTGGAGGCCTGAGGTAGTGCAGGACGGAGGGGGGGCATGAAGGGAAGGTGTTGGAGAAATGCAGTGTGCACGTGCCTCCATGCAAGTATGTGTATCCGCAAAAAGGGGAGGAGAGAAAATGGAAAATGGGGCTGGCAGGCTCTATGATGGCCATGACTGCGGGCTCCGACTCTAACACCCCTGTGATTCTGGATTGTGCTCTGAGGGGGGAGGGGGAAGATGACCCCCTTCCTCCATCCCCGCCATGGTGGGGGTGATCCGGGGGGAGAATTGCCCATGGGAAGCTGGATCATGGGGTGGGCCGTTGGAGAGAACTGAGTCCCCCAAGGGGGAGCCTGAGCTACCTTCCAGCCCCACAAGAAGAAAAAGTAAAATGGAAAAAAAAAAAAGAAAAAAGGGAACCCCACAACTTCCTATTTGGGAACAACTGATCCTCAGCAGTAGGCTAAGTTGCCTCTAATATATGACACTGTAATGTAATAAACATTGTAAGATTGTGGTGTTATAATATACAGTATCTGTGGAAACAAATTAGAATCCCTGGCCAAATGCCTATATAAGGCATTAGTACAGGGCTGTGCTAAGGACATAGTTTTGAGAGACAGTAAGCTTGTGGTATGCAGTTTCCTTACCAAAACTATCTACATGGGACAGGGGTACAAGGTAGTAATCTAAGAAAGACAACAAGGTAGTAAATCAGACCGGAAATAAGCCTTGTTCTAGTCTAAAGGAACCTGGCAGTTAAGGGAATATAGGTTGTTATTAATGGTCTAGAGTATCAAAGGTTCAGTATGAAGATGAGGTACAGTGGGGAGCTAGTCAGCTGTGGGGATTATGAGGCACTCTTCTCCACAGTTATGCTCTGAAGGATGGGGCACTGCTCCATCTTCAGGACCTTAGCAAAGCTCCATGCTCAGTTGATAGCAACAACAGAAGAGATATCTGAACTGTGTCACCATCTCTGCTGAAGTTCATGTCCAATGCCCCACTCTCCCAGAGGCCCACTGGTCCAGGGGGATGGAGAGTTGTGGGGGGGGGAAGTGAGGCAGAGGTAGTCATAAGGAGGTTGACCAGCCCCACACTACCCAGATGAAAAATCCCTTTGCACCCATGGAGGAAACTCAGGTGCCCGAGTTTGCTGGGTGGCACTCTGAGTCAGAGTTAATAGGCAGGACGACTTAGTGTCCATGAGAGACAAGCAGAATAAAGTCAGTCCGTAGAGTCTTAATGGCCGGGGACTCAAAAATGGAGGGTAGTGAGGGTGGTGGGAGGGGAGTTGCATGGGAGGGTGATGGTCAGGTGCCTTCCTGATGCATCAGCCATCTGGGATATAGACAGGATAGGGAGGATGGCAGAGAGGGAGAGGGAGTGGGGTACTGGATTTAAACTTGGGTGCCAAAGATCTGGTGAACCAGCCTGAGGAGATGATGATCCAGAACTTTAGCAGACTGGGGGACAGACTGAAGGCACATTTGGTCTCTCTGGCCTTTTCTCCCTGAGGTCCTCCCTGTGTGGAGTATGGATGAGGTGGGGAGGAGGGATTGAAAAAGAAGGGATGAGATTGTGAAGTTTTGGGTTTTTAAAGGAATAGTGTCAGGAGACTGGGTACCACTCTGTGAGAGACTGGGGGGGTACTTCTGGAACAAAAGGCTCTTCAAGGGTGTCAGTCTCACCTGGCAAGAGAGGGGGCCAGTGCACTGGGCCAGACGTTTTGACATCTCCACTGGACAGTTAAACAGACTGCAGTGGTTGACTGAGGCTAGGGGAACAATGGTGATAGGAGAGAGGAAAGGAAACCTAGCTAGTACTCCCCCTAATCTGGGAGCTTGTAGCAGCACAATGGGCAAAAATAAGGTTGAGGCTCAAACTAGGCTAGGGGAAGAGACCAAGAAGGGAGGGCTCAGAAAGCCTGCAATCAACATGAAAAATGAGACGTTAAGGAGACTAGGGAAGAATAAGGGAGAAGACAAATAAAAACAAATGGGGATCAGGCATTTGATGGAAGGGAGAATATATTAATGCCAGGAGTCTGGATAATAAAATCAGTGCGCTCCTGGCAATGATGGTAGACACTGAAGTGGCCCCCATAGCCAGCACTAAAATTTGGGCCTCAGAAAATAATAACTAGGACTTGACATTCCCTGGTTACACAGTGTTTAGCAGGGATAGAAGAAAAGGTGAAGGAGGCATAGGGCTATATGTTAGCGAAGGCACTGAGGCTGTGGAAGATGGGGAAGTAATGGGGAGATAGAGTCACAGTGGGTGCAGCTCAGCATGGTCTCCAGCAAAACTCTTTGGTTGGGGGGTGATCTACAGGGTTTTACCTTACTGCAGCGACAGCAGTGACGGAGACATCCCTGACAGTGACAGCTGCATTGCCGAGTGTCGGCAATGCGGTGTAGGAGATGCCTCTGTGTTTCCATGGAGGCTGAGCCCCTGAACCCCTCCATGTGGGTGCTCTGCCCCCACACCCCCCTGGTCTCTAGGATTCTAACTCCAAGTTGGAGTTGGACCGGGAAGGGGCGAAACACCCTGCGAGGCAATCCCCTGGCCATGCAGAGACCATCACAGCGACATGTGAATTTTGGCCAAATACTGTCACTGTGATCATCTTCACCATCAGGGAGTCACTGCGGTGATGGTATACCAATCTACAGATCCCCAAGACAACGGAAAGAGAGGGACTGGGAACTCTGGGAAGAACTAGAAAGGGGAGTGGCAAAGGGAGAGGTAGTGGTGGTAGGTAGTATGAACCTGCTGAATATTGATTGGGACATCCCACTACCAGCAGCACCAGAGGTCAGGTCCCACTGGATACATTCTAGGACTGTCTGCTGGTGCAGCTGGTTAAGGATCCAACTAGGCAGGTTGCCACTCTCAATGTGATGCTCACCAACTTGGTGGTGGTGGGAGGTGTGCAAGTAGGGAGGCTACTAGGGTCTGGTAACCATAACTCTATTTGGTTTGAGCTAGCCCTTGGGACTGGAAAGCCCCAATCAAAGGCTGAGGTCCTTGATTTCAGGAGTGCAGACTTCAACAGGATGAGTGAATTGGTCTCAGACAAGTTAGTCAGGGTAGACAGCATCAGAGGTGTGGAGAAGAGACTGGGACAGTAAAGGACCATTTTTGAGGCATCTAAGTTATGCATGAGAATGGTAACCAAAAGAAACAAATACAAGGGACCAGTATGGTTCTCAAAAGGAGTCAGGGAAGCAGCAAGGGCCAAAAAAAAAAAAAAACAGTTGATTGGGAACTATGGGCAGACTGGATGACTAGATGGACCATTGATCTTTATCTGCTGTCATTGTCTATATTTCTATGCTTCTAAACACTGCAGGTAAAAATCAATAAAGAGTGAATCTGAAAGCAAATCTAGGAAGTTCAATGAGTATATCAATATGCATTAAATTATGTTATTACTGGCTGTAAACCTCATCTCCCAATTCAAGTGATTTAATGAAACTGACTACTCTCTTATTCTCATTTAAGACTGTGAAGGATATCAGTGGGTTGCACTTAAACTACAAAGCACATACCAGCTTAGCACAGCACAGCAGCGCTTCATGGCACAATCAACCTCTTGTCCCATGGCCAAAACTGTGTATTCCCAGTTCCAAACTAACACTACTGTTGCTATGCACTTATGTCTCTATTTGTTATTGCCTACCTTTATAGTTTGGCTGCTAACATTCTTCTGGACCTCTTTGTAAATTTGATGCTATATCTTAAGAGGCATTATCCTGGTGAGCTACAATCAACGTACATAAATAAATGAAATCGCAAATGAGCAGATCTTAACTCCTCTGAATCATTTTTGATAACCTACCTTAGGTGAAGACAAATGATAAATATCTAAGATGTTATCAGTCATAGATCAGTTTGTCACATATCCTAGAAATTATTTTTCTGTTTCAAGAAATGTTAAAAGAATAAAAAACTTAAAGTGGTTTTCCAAGATTCAGAAAACCTTTTTTTTTTTTAAATTAAATACTGATTTACAATTCAACTAAATCTCACTTGCTTGTTTGTTTTTAATATTTGAGGACAAGTGCATAAAAACAGAATCGTTATCCCCCAGACTTCACTGGTTTCTCATGCCATTTCCTTGACTGAAGTCATAATTCTCGGTGTCATCACAATCTGTTGCTGCAGAAGTGATAATTTTCTCATGCAACAACTGATTATTACTTCCGTGGAGGAAAAAAGCTGGAAGTTGAGATATGGTCCAAGATACAAGGATATTTTTTCATGCTGATTTCCTCACCTGTAAATAATGAATAAGAATGAGGGTGGGCAAATATAAAAAAGTAATGAAATATAAGCTGAACTGAATGTGAATATTATAATCTGAAATATTTCCCCATATTCTGGAGAAATGCTTTAATGCAACACTATAGTGGCATTTTGGAATGGAAGAAGGCCAATGGTCCAAGTCTGCTTTCCTTCTGTCCAAACAGTTGTATCCCCTGAAGTTACTCATCTGGAGGCACTCCTCCAGTTTGAACTTAAAGTACCAAACAGAATCTAATTTGTTTTCCCTTGGTGCAGTTGAGTCCGCAGTCCTACCACCCACAGAGGAGTATACTGTACAGAAGATGAACACTCCCTTAGAAAGTTCCATCAGGATTTCAACAACTTTTACCCCTCTATAAAACTCACCATTGAATACTCCACCATGAACATAAGTTTCCACAATGCCACAGTCAGAATCACTAATGATGGGCGTATACAAACTGCTGTTCACAGAAAACCCACTAATAGACATTGCTACCTGCACAATTTCAGCTCCCACCTAAGGCACACAACAAATCTGCAGTCAGGTGATTCAACACCATCAGATCTGATCAGATGAGGTAAAAATGAATAGGCAGCTTACTTCACTCCATGATTTCTTCATCCAGTGGGGCCACTCCCCAAGACAAGTTAACAGAGAAATGGAATGTGCCACACAAATACCACGAGAAAATCCACTGGAATACAGGCAAAAAAAATCAAACTGATTGTATACCCCTAGTTGTCAAATACAGCCCCATATTAACAATCCTACAGCAAATAACAACTACAACCCATGCTGAGTGAAGAGGAAAACTCTGAGTCATTTTCCCTGAACCACCTGTTATTGACTACAACCTGTCCCCAACCTTTCGCACATAAACTCCTAGCAGAGTAAAATATCTTTGAAATGAGAGCAACACTAGGCAACAATACAAGATGCAAGAACTGCACCCACATGTACACCCACACCACCATCGAAACAGGACAGAGCAGCACTTTAACATAAATGGCACCTACACGTCAATAAAGCAATGTGGTTTACCTAATTCAGTACAAAGCATGCAAAAATGAATGCTATACAGTGGATATGAGGCAATCACTGCAAACCAGGATGAACCATCACCAATACACAATATTAAACCAAGTTGTCAGCACGCCAGTAGGACAGCATTTTTCCCCAACAGGTCACTCCCTATAGGACCTACCTGTCCTAAAACTTAAAGGTTACTTCAAAAACACACAGGAGAAAAGGACACAGGAATTACAATATATCAAACAATTATCTCGAACTGTAATGGGCTCAGTCAGGGCATGGGATTTATGGCACACTGTTGAAAACTCTAACACCCGTAATATTGAATGTTACTTTATATACATAAGAACGTAAGAATTTGCTGGCAGAAGGGAACCTCTTGATCCATCTAGTCTGCCCAGAATACCTGCCCCCCTCCAGACTATTTCCTTTTTTGCACATAGTGTTTATTCCACACAAGTTTGAATTCCCTTACATTTGTTGAGTCTACTACCTCTTGTGGTAGGCTATTCCAAGAGTTGACCACCCTCTCAGGAAATAAAAAGTACTTCCTGATGTTTCCCCTAAATTTACCTCCTGACAGTCATAGATTGTGGCCTCTTGTATGGCTTTCTGGTTTAATCTGAAACAGGTTTTCCTTCCACGCCATGTTAATTCCCTTTATATACTTAAATGTTTCTATCATGTTCCCCCGTCTCTTCTCTGTTCAGGTGAGTACTGCTGTAAGTCGGCCAGTCTGGTTTCATATGGCTCCTGGTACAAATTCTGTACCATCTTTGTGGCCCTTCTCTACACCGCCTCCAGTCTGTTGATATCCTTCTTCAGGTGCGGCCTCCAAAACTGGACTCAATATTTCATGTGCTGCCTGACCAGTGATCTGTACAGTGGCATTATCATCTCTCTTTTTCTGCTAGTTATACCCCTTCCAATGCATCTAAGGATGCCATTTGCTTTCTGTGCTGCACTTTCATATTGCTTGTTCATCCTAAGGTCATCTGTAATGATTACTCCAAGATCCCTCTCCACCTGTGTTACTTCAAGCTGGTGTCTTAGCAGCATATATTCATCACTGGGGTTTCTTTTACCCAGATGCATGACCTTGCATTTTTTTTTGGCTTCAAACGTCAATTGCCAATTTTTGGGCCATCCTTCCAGCCTATTCAGATCCTTTTCCATCTTCAAGACTCCCTCTTGGGTGTCCACCCGGCTGCAGAGTTTTATATTGTTCATAAATGGGCATACTTTCCCCTCAGCTCATCAGCGATGTCACTGATGAAAATGTTGAGGAGGATGGGGCCTAATTCTGACCCCCTGCGAAACTCCACTGGTCACCTTACCCTCCCATGACTGAGTTCCATTAACTAAGACCTTCTGTGTCCTATCCTTGAGCCAGTTTGCAATCCAGTTTATTTATTTATTGCAATTGTTTCACCAGGAAAGGCACACTGAACAACAAGATGCTCATCTCCCGGTGTGACCTGGGGGGGTACACATGGATATGATAACATGCAGGTTATCAAGTGAACAGTTAACAGAAGCAAATAAAAAGCAGCATAAGGATACACGACTGCATGAATATACAAGCAGCGCATATTGAATGCTTAGGATATTATAGTATCAAATAACAATTTTTGTGACAAGAAGCAGCAGACAAGGTAAATTAGCACAGTAGTAACAGCTGTAAACAACAGAGGACGTATATCACAGTTATACAGTTACACACAGTACATAGGGTGAACAACAGTTATACAGCTATACACAGTACATAGGGCAAACCAGGCCCTAGGACACAAGTGCAAGGTTGGGGTTATATACCAGCTTCTGTAGGAAGGTTAAGGCCGCTGGTCAGGCACTGGGGAGGGGATAGTGGGGCATGGCAGATTCAGGAACAGGAGCAATTTGTAGTAAGGAAGTTTGATAGGGCAGAAGATAGAGAGTAGGAAGAGGAGGAGTGCTGAATTTGCAGTGGGAGGGTGTTCCGGAGCTTGGGTAGCTGGTGTGAGAAGGCAGCTTGATCTGCAGAGGTCTTCCACCTAGGGACTGAAAGTTGGTGGGAGTCACTGGATCTAAGATGATGGGAGGGAGGTGGGACATCTGTGAGCATGGTGGCAAGGTAAGAGGGGATGGACCCAGGTCATAGGTTGGACACTAATTTAGCACAGTGAGAGATGTGGTGGTTTTCGAGGGCCGGTAGTGCCAAGGCTCGGTAGAGGTCACAGTGGTGGGTGAAGGGAAAGGCATCGAGAGCAAAGCGATAGAAGGCATTTATAAAGTGTGTCCAGTTTAGATAGGGTGGACTTGGGGGCTGCACTGTATACAATGTTGTAGTAGTCGATGGAGGGGAGTATCATCTTCAGGACCAGTTCACTTCAGACTCTGGGAGGGAGGCTGCTGCAGTTCCTCTATAGTGCACCGAGCATGGGGCGTCGTTTTTTTGAGATGGCATCGATGTGGTCAGAGAAGCAGAGATGGCCGTCGAGCCAGACCGCCCCAAGTAATGGAACGAGGAGACATCTTCAAGTTTTTTTGGCCATCCAGGGTGGCGAAGTAGGGAAGGAAGGGGAGTCTGGCCAGGCGTTGTCGTGTGCCGAAGGTCATAGTGACAGTTTTTTTTGTATTTAGGGAGAGCTGGTGAGAGCTAAACCATTGCTGTACCTTGTTGAAGTCAGCTTGGAGGTTTGATTGTACCACATCAGGGGCGGAGCTCAAGTAGCAGAGTACAGTAAAATCTGCATACATGTGGATTGAGGAAGTAAAGCAGATGAGTGGCAGGTCGTTTAGGAATATAGAGAACAGAACGGGACCAAGAACCAACCCCTGTGGGACACCGGTAGCTAAGGGAAGGGGGGTGGAGATTGCGTTTGAGACTCTAGCGGACTGAGTTCTATCAGAGAGGTATGATCTGAACCAGTTTGTGGCTGCGACAGAGAGGCCTGATCCAGTGAGACTCGAGAGCAATATGGGGCGGGAGATGGTGTCAAAGGCTTTTGCAAGGTCAACAAAACGGCTGAGATGATCAGTCCACTATCCATGCCTGTCAGGATAGTGTCTGTAAGCCTTATCAGGGAGGAGGTGGTGGAGTGTCCCTTCCTGAAGCCAGACTGGAATGGCATGAAGAATTTGGAGTCAGTGAGGAAGGAGGTAAGCTGGGTGAGCACAAGGTGCTCTTGTAGTTTTGCTAGGGCTGGGAGGAGGGAGACAGGGTGGTAGTTACAGGGGGAGGTAGGGGCACCTCCTTTTTGCAGAGGGATGACAATGGCCTGCTTCCATGCATGGGGGACAGCAGCAGCAGCAAAGGATTGGTTTAGGAGTTTGGCAAGCGTAGTTGCTATAGCGGGGGCGGAGAGGTGTAGAAGTTTGGTGTCTAATCCATCTGGGGATTTGCCTTTTGAAGGGCTGAGAGAAAGTAATGCATCTAGGGCCTCAGTTGCAGAGATATCTTTGAAGGAAAAGGAGCGAGGCCTAGTCTGGGTCTTTATATCTGTAGGCGGTGCGAGAGGTGTAATGTTGGGCAGGGAAGAGAGGAGGGGGGCAGCACAAGTGAAGAAGTACACACTGAACTCAGTGGCGACTGCTGTGGTCTCTGATAGGAGAGAGTTATTAACATTTAGCATTGGAGTGGGATTGGCAGCCGTTGGGGTGAAAAGGGAGTGAATGACCTTTCAGAATTTTGAGGGTTTATTTAGGTTTGACTGGAGGGAGCTGCTGAAGTACTCTGCTTTTGCAAGACGAGTGGCTCTGGTGCACTTGTTACAGAGCATGCGGTATATGGAGAGGTGTTGTGGGAGGCATGAGGATTTATGCATTTTCCAGGCTTTGTCCCATGCAATTTGACATGCAGTCAGTTCTTGGGTGATCCAAGGCAGGTGGTTTCCTCGTACTCTTGTACGATGCAGTGGGGGGTGTGTGTGTTCCAGACACTGAGGAATGTGTTTTTAAAGTGTAGGAAGGCATCATCAATGGAGATCGTAGGAGGGGCAGGGGCCCAGTTTGCTAGCACAAGTTCATCTAATGCAGGGGCTAGATTGAGGGATTTATAAGAGCGTTAGACTGCAAATTTAATGGGGGATTTTGGGCGGTGTATTTTACGCTCTAAGAAGGTTACGTGGTGGTCGCTGAGGGAGTCAGGAAGAATATCGGCTTTGTTTGACCAAGTAGGGGTGTGTGATAAGGACCCAGTTGATAAGCGAGTGGTTACCAGATTTTAGGTTAAGCTGGGTGGGTTCAGTAATGATTTGTGAGAGGTTTAGGGCAGAAATTTCAGTCATGGTTTTGTTGAGGGCAGGAGCTAGCCAATTGTGGTTAAGATCGCCCATAATGTAGAGTTCCCCTGTCATGGTTAGGCAGGAGATTTGCTTGAGGAGGTGGGTGACAGCAAAAGCTGGTGTACCAGGTCGGCAGTATATCCCAGCAATGTAGATTGGTAGCGAGAAGGGAAGGACAAGCTGAATTAGTATTACTTCAAGGACTTTTGGTTTGGACTTGGTCAGGACCACCGAATAGTGCAAGTCTGAGTTTACATAGATGGCTATTCCTCCACCTTTAGAGGCTCTGTCCTGGCGGGCCATAGTGTAGCCTGGGATAGCAACAGAGGAGTTGTTGATGTTTTGTTGAGCCAGGTTTCAGACAGGGTGAGGATACCTGAAGGACAAGGCTTCTTATATTTAGGTGCAGGAGGTGCAGGCCACGTGGAAGAAGGTCCCCAGAGTGAGGTGAAGAAGAGGCCAATGTTGGAGACGGGCATGGGGGGGTAGTATTGGGGCTGGGGTTAGGGTGGATGTCACCTGCTGCAAGGAGCTGGACAGCGAGAGTTAGATAGTGAGTGAATAGCTGTATATGACTGACTGTGAGCAGTCGTCTCTTAGATTGATGGCATGTATGAGCTGGGCATAGGGGAATAAGTTGAAAAATGACCCAGGGGAGTGATGAGTTGAAAAGAAATGGGCTGGGACATGTGGCAGAGTGTGTCCATACTTGGGTGAAAGGGGAGGTGGACACTGAGCTGGAGGGGTGGGAGAGCTCAACGAGGTTTGGCAGGGTTTGGGAGGGGGGAATGGGAGAGGTGGGTGGCATGTTGGAAAGGGAGGGAGGAAGAAGAGAATAGGGATGAGCAAGGTCAGGTGGCCTGGTAGAAGGATCATGGCATGGATCAGGTGCTAGGAGGACCCTACTGCTGTGGTTACTTAGTGGGGAAGGTAGGTGCTGTAGTTACTTAGTGGAGAAGGTGGAGGGCTGGGATGCGGGGGCAGGGAAATGATAGGGACCTGTAAGGACTAAGAACCAATGGGGGAGCAGAGAGAATGAGGGTCTTAGGTAGCCAATGATGGAGCGAGCAGTGCTGCTAGGCTTATTAGCCAATGTGGGAGAGAGTGCTGCTAGGCTTACTAACCAATGATGGAGCGAGAGGGAATGTGGGCAGGCAATAGGTGTATTTAATCAGTGGAGGGGGGGGTGGGTGGGAGGCTGAAAATCCTTCTATGAGACACTTGAATTTTGCATAGTTGCAGCTAAATCTATTTGTAAAATGCTCCAGGTGGCAAAAGCAGGGGAAAAAGTCCTGGCCAATCGGAGCGGGTTTGCTGGAAGCGCTCATGTTCTGATTGGCTGCGCTGTCACCGTACCTTCCAAGGAGCTGTAGGTGGACATCCTGGTCTCGGTCGGCGGCTGGCTGGGTGCTGTCCGACCGTGGGGGAGCTGAAGCAGCCCTGTTCAAGGGCAGGCAGCTGGAGAGAAGAAAAATAGCAGGGGTTAATTAGCGTAGAGGCAGGTCAGGTTTAGATTGAGCAATTTAGCAAGACAAAGGAGAGTAAGACTTTTCGGCGCCAAGGCAGAGTGCTTGGATGGGGGGGGTGGGGGTGCAGGAGCAAGGAAACAACAGAAGAGCTGTAAGCACTTTAAAACAGTAGTAGAAATTACAATCCAGATAATACAGTTGAAATCCCTGTATGAGACACTTGAATTTTGCTTAGTTGCAGCTAAATCTATTTGTAAAAAACGCCAGGTGGCAAAAGCAAGGGGAAAAAGTCCTGGTCAATCGGAGCGAGTTTGCTGGAAGCACCCGTGTTCTGATTGGTTGCCTACTATGGGGTACGGTGTCAAAGGCCTTGCTGAAGTCTAGGTACACCACGTCCACTGCCCCTCCCTGATCCACTGTTCTGGTCACCCAGACGAAGAATTCTATCATGTTTGTTAGGCATGATTTTCCTGCCATAAATCTGTGTTGCTTGGGGTCAAGCTTTCTGGATTGTTTTAGATGATCAACTATTCTATCTTTCAGCAGGGTTTCCATAAGTTTGCCTACCACTGAGGTCAGACTGACTGGGCGGTAGTTCTCAGACTCTTCCCTACTTCCACTTTTATGTAAGGGTACCACCACAGCCTTTTTCCAGTCTAGTGGTATTGTATCACTTTCCAATGACTTATTAAAAAGGTCAGTGAGAGGTGTTACAATTTCTTCCCATAACTCCTTTAGAATCCTAGGGCGGACTCCATCAGGTCCCACTGCTTTGTCTACTTTTAGTTTGCTAAGCTCTTCTAGGACTCTTTCTCTTGAGAAGTGGAATTCATCTGCTGTTCTGCTGTTGCACACTCTCTTTCCCATAGTAGGTCTGCTGCCCTGATCTTCAGTGGAAAAGACTGAGAAGAAAAAATTTTTTAGCACTTCTGCCTTGTCGTCATCCTTTTCAACTATCCGTCCTTCAGTTGATTTTAGCCTGATTATCCCACCCTTACTCTTTTTTTCTTTCGCTTATGTACCTAAAAAATGTTTTGTCCTGCTTTGTCACTCCCTGCGCTATTTTCTTCTTTGTCTGGGCTTTGGCTGTCCTAATAACCTTTCCCGCTTCTCAGCTTTGATATATAATGCTGCCTGTCTGCTTCTTTCTTTGTCTGCTTATACTGCTTGAAGGCCCTTTTTTGTGTTTTACTATTGTTGCTATTTCATTGGAGAACCACAGTGGCTTTTTTCTTCTTTTTGCCTTGTTGATGTGCTTTGTGCACTGTTCAGTAACTTGAAGTAAAGCTGTCTTCAAGGCTTCCCAGCTTCTCTCCACATCCCATGAGTTGTTGATTTCCAACAAGTTAAATGTTTTTTTCTGTTGACTTCCCCTGCACTTTGTGTATCTCAGGTATTTACTATGTCCTGTGTTCCTGTCAGCTAACCTTTCACATTAACAGTTCAGTGCACCTATTCAGTCTCATAAAATTTGCTGGCAGATAAGGACAACTTTGCCCACCTAGTCCTGCCCATTTTTCCCTGCCTATAATATCACTGCAGATCCTACTTAATCTCCATCCATTCACCACCCTTCCCTTTCCTTAAGATTCCATATGCCTACCCCATGCATTCTAGAACCCCGCTACTGTTTTCACACTCACCACTTCCACTGGAAGACTGCTCCAGGAATCCAGCACTATTTCTGTGAAGAAGTACTTCTTCACATCTCTCCTAAATCTACCCCCTCCAGCTTCTTATCATGCCCCTTGTCCTTGATCATCTTTTTTCTGACAAATACTTCCCTCTTGTACCCTGTTTACCCATTTGAGGTATTTAAAGGTCTCTGTCATATCCCCTGACTCACCTCTCTTCCAGGGTGTACTTATTTTGGTCCTTTAATCTCTTCTCATAGGGCTTCTGATGCAGATCCTGCACCATTTTAGCTGCCCACCTCCGGACTTGCTTCAACTCTGTCTACGTCCTTTCTGAGTTGTAGTCTCCAGAACTGGACATACTACTCTAGAAGCCTCTTTTACAAATATGTTAGCCTTCCTGCAAAGTATCCCCTTATCACAGTTATAGACTTGTTCCTATCTATTTTCCACCCACCCTTCTTTTTAAGTTTTTTTCACTACCCTGTCAAACATTACTTTGAAACAATGCATCTCATTGTAATATAATTTCAGCTTCTTCTGCTCAGTTTCCTACTGCACCTGATGAAGGGACCCGTTGGGCCCAAATGCTTCTGTGCTGTACCATCTTTGTAAAGGATGTATGTTGGTCAAATAAAAGGTATAAAACTATACAGTGACTGTCATTTTCCAAGGACTAATATGGCTACAATCTCTTTTTACTTAGTTGTGTTCTAACTAATCTTTCATACCCTAAGCTCCATCCCATGTCCTATTGTTCTGTGTTAGTGGTTAATGGAACACATTCTGAGGAGGGGAGAGTGACCAGTGGGGTACCACAGGGCTCAATGCTGGGACCAGAGCTGTTCGGTATCTTCGTAGGGGACACCACAGCAGTACTTGAAGGGAAGATATGCCTTTTTGCTGATGACACCAACATCTGCAATAGAGTTGGCACTCAGGAAGGGATTGAAAAAATGCACAGGGATCTTGGGAAACTTGAGGAATGGTCAATAACATGGCAGTTTAGGTTCACTGCAAAAAAGTGCAAAAGCATGCATCTAGGCCACAAGAAACCTGGTACTGAGTATAGGATGGGGAGAGATCTAACAGTCACTAGACAGGACAGGGACCTTGGAGTTACCTAGGACTACAAGGTGGCAGGGCAGTGTGACAAGGTAGTGGGTAGGGCTTGTGGTACACTGGAGTGAACAGGGAGAGGTATCTTCAGCAGAAAGAGGGTGGCGGTGGTGCCATTATATCACTTGCTGGTGCGAACCACACATGGAGTACCGTGTTCACTTTTGGAGAATGCACCTCAGAAAGGACAGACAGGGTACAGAAGTCACTGCTGAGAATAAGCTGGGCCTCTAAAAATGCAATCTGCTTCACCACCTCACCAATCTTAGCAGCTATGACTGTACCCACTAAGTCCTCCTGCCCTTCCTCCCACTCCTCCCCCTCATCTCCTGGCTCTTCCCCCCCCCCCGCTCCCAGCCTTCTTCCACATGTTGATCTCCCCCAACCCCCTTCCCTCTCCTCTGTCTCTACTCCTGGCTCCTCTCCCCTCTTAGTCTTCTGCCACTCACCTTTCCTCTCCCCATTCACCCTGACCTTTCCTACTCTTTTCTTCTTCCACATGCTTTCTTCCCCCTCCCTCCCTCCCGACCCCTCTGCTCCCTGCTTCTCTCAGTCTTCCTCCCCATATCTTCCTCTCCGCCCCTTCTAGCCACCCCGACTCACCCTTTTCTTCCCTAGCTGTAGCCCCTCCCTCCTATCTTCCCCCTCATCACCACTACCCCAGCAGTGTTCATCCATCCTTCTCTCCTTGCTCCCCTCTCCCTCTATCTCTGCTCTTAGCCTCACTGCCCCTCCCCGACCACCCTTCTCCTTCCTTCCCCTGCCCAATTTGCTCCCTCTCCTTTGCTCCCTTGTTCCCACACTCGATATCCCTACTTCTCCTCTCTCCTCTATCCCCTGCTCCCTTTATCCCTGTACACCTGGGCCCCTCCCTGCACTTACTGTAGCCACTTGCACTTATATGACAACTTCACTACGGTGACTGCCTCCTCTCCTCCACCTCTACCCCCCCGCTCTGACTTCTGTACCATGATACTTTTGTTCATTTTATATTTAATAACGTTTGCTTCTGTTCCTCTACCATTGTTTGTTCTACTGATTGTATTTTGACGTGGACCCTTTATAAATGAACCATTGGTTCAAAGGTATTTTTTAATCCTAGTATTCAATAAATAAAATAAAAAGGAATGAACAGGGTGCAGGTGGGGAGTCTCTTGCAAAGAAGGATAAGCACCAGGATGAGGGGGCATAATGAAGCTGACAGGAGGAAAATTCAAAAGTGATGTGAAAAAAAATGTCTTCACTGAAAGGGTGGTAGATGCCTGAAATAGACTGCCAGCAGAAAGTGGCAGAGGGTGAAACAGTGGGGGCTTTAAGTATGCATGGGGTAGACAGTAGGATATATTAGGCAGAAGGCAGGGAGGTTGGAGGGTCGCTGGAGACCTGATAGGGTCTGTAGAGACAGAATAGGCAGGGAACATCTGGGCAAACTGGATGGGCAAAGCAGTCATTTTCTGCTGCCAGATTCCATGTTTCCGTGTTCTCTTTTCCTGGACCACAACAGACTTCTTGAGTCTAACCTATGAACACCAGGGGTACACAAATATCCCTGGTTCACCCATGTCACGATGACATGAATCTGGTCGCCTTAAATTAGGGCACCAGAAACATGTCACCATGACTACCGCACCCACACATTTGCCACAACCCAAGTAACGTGACAAGGGAGAGCAGGGGAGAACAGTTGTTTTTTGAGGGGGGCTCTTCCTCCTGCACCCCCGGACACTAAATATAACTTCCTCCTGGTCCAGGCATGAGTGGACTGGAGCAGAACAGTGTCGGTGGTGAAAACGGTCATGAATTCAGGGCACTGCAAAATCTAACACACCCTTGTCACTTACAACCATTACCCGTCGCTGGTGCCCTAATTGGGTCACCCACATAATGGTATATCAATATCCCACTATTCTGATTCACTCTATATTTGCATTCTGATAATCTCATATTCAGAAATATTCATTTTCAGCTGTAACCTGTGTTTTGCAGCAGTTTTTGCTGAAAAACAGTTTTCTCTTTCAGGTGGCCAGAACTAGTTCCACCTACCACCCACTGACTTTCTTCCTCATCTCTGCTCTCTCTCACTGGAACCTCCAATAGTGCTAAAATTAAAATTATTAAGGTTGTTTACACTACCTTATTGCCACCAGTCTGAGTGGTGTGGAACTCCATGGACAAGGTTGAGAGGGGTGATCTTGCCATCTCTGCTCTCGCACCTCTAACGCTCACCTCATTAACCCCATGACTCACCTTTCCAGCCTTTTAGGAGCCCTCTGAAGCCAGTAGCCAATTGGACTGCAGGAGGGCATGGCCAATGGAGCAGAAACTTTTGAAATGGCTCCCTCTTACAAACAATGGTTTATCAACACTCTCAGAATCCGGCTCCAGACCATGAGAACTGCACCAACAGGGCTGAGAGGGGTAAGCTTGCCATCTCTGCTCTCCCTATCATTAACACTCACCTCATCAGCCCCAGGACTCACCTTTCCAACTTTGGGAGCCCTCTGAAGCCAGCAGCCAATTGGACTGCCACCTTTAAAGAGCTGTGAGATGTGCTTTGTTACAAAACAATACTGCCATATTATTTTGCAGCTATTTTTTCAGTTGCCAGACAATTGTCCCCCCCCCCCACCACCACATTTTCTGTAAGGATTTTTATCAGCTCTTTTGAACTCTTTTCCCTTTTCTTCTTGCTTGCCTGCACTTTCACATTTTGGCACCCTTTTGTATTTGTCTTGTTTTTATACTTTTTAAGCACTTTAGTATTAGGCTTGTCCCTTTAAGAGATGCCTTCTTAAGACACACATGGAAAGGGGAATTTCTTGCTCTGATGATAATGATTGAATTCATTGATATGTAAACAACCAGTGAGACTCTTGTGGCACAGCCGGCATTCGTGATGAGCAGGGGCCTCTCATTTTGTTTCTTTGGCTTTGGTAGAGAAAGTCTTAGTCTTTAACCTGGAAACTGACTACTGTTGTAGTGCTACTTTCTGTTCAACACATGGCATTGTTTGCCCCCCTATTCTGTTGGAAGCCCTATATGACCAAGTGGGTGAGCTGTATCTGTGGTTTCCAAACTTTGCACTTGATTTAAGACAGTACCAGAAGGTTGCCAGATGATTTGAGAGTTGTTCAACCTTATCATCCTTACTCCGCTGACCCAATCTCCACTGAGTGGAGTACCCTGTGTCATATAGTAACGTGTTGCTTTGCCCTGACCTCTTCAAAGCTCATGCATCACTGCCTCTTTACACTGGTCTGGGCTGGCCTTCCTCTCCTGGCCAATGATCTCTTGCTCTGGGCCGTTTTATGGACAAACACTTCTAATAGGCTCCTCATCTTCCCTAGCAAGGTATCTGCGGCACCCGTCCTCTACAAACTCGCAAAGATCTGTGGACTCCCAGCCTCTCATTGAGCATTGGCGCTCCACTAGCCTGGGAAAACTGCCTTTTACAGTCTGCCCCTATCTACTGGAACTCTTTCCTCAGAATGATGCCTTTCTCCCAGCTACCTACTCTTCTGTAAGGCTCTAAAGGACTCAAGTGTGCCTTCCTGGTCCTTGCTTCTGCTAGAAACCATAGGACTGTGTGTCCCAGCACTGTTGCACTTTGCACACAAACTCTCTGACATGTATTATCCTTTATACTAAATGTTTTTGCTCTTTGTATGTTGTACCTGCATCTTCAAAGTTGATATCACCAATTTTACCCCATGTCCTGTACCCTGTTTCCTTTTTTAAGGGCATTTTTTGACTACACGAACTACTGTCTTTTTTGCTTGCACTACTGCTTATTTATGATGTTTATTAATTGTTACCTCCTGATGACACTGCTCTCAGTTTACATGTACTGTTTGCTGTATATTTTAGTTTATTTATTTATTTATTAGCTTTTGGTGACCAGGTAAGTGTGTTAGGCAACTGGACCTGCCTATTTTCAAGCATAACCCAGGAGAGTACAGAATACAGAGATACAAAATTACAGAGAGCATAAACAGTAGAAAATGGTACACTATGATAAGTAGGACCTGACACAGGAAGGTCAAATACAAATCATCATTAATCACATAGGTCACCCACGTAGGAGTGAGACCAAAAAAAAAACAAATAACAAATTAAACCTGTACTGGACCCCAACACAGGAAGGTCAGACAATGTGGATTACATTCAGACAACTGGACACCCAGAGAAAAGAGAGAGAGAGAGAAGCAAAAACAGAAAGTTGTGTAGGAGAGTTAGCACAGCGGTTATAGTGGACAAGACAAGCAACAAGAAGTAAGGTTAAGAGCATTTGTAGACACCATGTGTCCATAGATAAGAGAAGAGTGTTTTCTTGAATGAGCCATGAGATGTGTATCCCTTAATATGTGGAGGTAGGGAGTTCCAGAAATTGGGGGCAAAGTGGGAAAAAGCTTGTTCACCCATTCTTTTTGAGCAAGGGGGGATAGAGAGTAGAGGGGAGGCAGAAGACCTCAAGGAGTGAGAATAAATCATAAGGTTTAACATAGCTCCAAGAGAGTCAGGTCTGAGGATATGGTAAGAGAGTCAATAAAGCATCCAAGGGTATAGGAGCGCAAGTCATTGGGAGCCAGCCAGTTTAAGGAGGAGTAGAGTAGACAGTGGTGGGTGAGTTGAGGAGCAGACAGGGCAAATCTACAGATATTATTGTATGTGACTTCTCACTTATGGAGAGCACTAACATTAACCTGGGACAGAACAGGTAAAGCATATTTAAGCCCCGGGAGGAGGATACCTTTTTCCTGCTGTTAGTCTGTAATTCTCACAGGTCATGCCTGAAAATATGTATGCCAAGTGTATCTTACTTGGTATCAAAAACAAAACAAATGCTGCACTGCTTCTCATCTAAACAGACTGCGCATTGTTGCGGGTTGCTCTCATGCAGTGCCTCATGACTGCGGTCTTCTTGGGACTGCATAGCATTGTGGCTATTTTTTCTCTGCTTGTAAACATGCAGCACCTCTTACATCAATCTAGATAGCTTTTGCTCATGTTGGTCACTCCCATCTGCCCACCCCCCTGTGTCAAGAAGAAGTGCAAATGGAAGTGAAAATGCTGGCTCTACCAGAGTAATGAAGCAGACATCTGTCATATAAATGTCCCGTGGTAGCTGTGCAGATAGAGGATCATCCATGTGGTGCAGAGTGAAGCACATTGATCACAATCATGTAAACATGCCTGTAGTGGTCCAGTAAAACCACAATAGTTAAGGATGAGAATGCACTTCTATGTTAAGTAGAAACACTGAGATGTTCTCGGTATGGCCACCACTAGTAAGAAAAATATCCAGACAAATTAAAACTAAACTCAGGCACAACCAGTAAAAAATGAAGACTACTATAAGATACTAGACTTCTAAACAAGTAAACTTAATTCAAATAAACAACTGAATACAAAAAGCAACTTATAGACTTTCAAGTGGCAGCATGCACTCCAGAACCCCTGCTCTGATGGTTCTCATCCAAAATAGTGCTTTTTCAAAGAGTAAATTGCACTAATACCCATCACTCCTTTTATACTAACTGACCACCAGTCATATAATAATCATCACCAGGTGTAGTGCTTTAACCAATACGTGCGAGCAGTGTGTAGCTAAAAACACACATAAATACATCTAAAATCCCCCCACTTAATTTAAACAATGCTCTAATAAGCTATATAAAATATTGACTCTATTCTAAAGTGCAATAAATCTTCATTTTACATGGTAAGGGAAATTTCATTTATCCAATAATAACAGCTACTTCACAATAAAGGGAACTAAATATATACATATATATATATATATATATATATATATATACACACACACACACACACACACTAAGGTGCAAAGCCCGTCTGAGCCACTGGAAACTAGAAGGCTAATGAGGAGCACTTATAACATTACTATGCAGTAGGTAACTTGAATGTAGGGCTCCATGCTAACTGTAAAACTTTGTTTTAGCAACAAGGGGAACTAACCCCTATCTCTTAATATAGACAGCCCCTTCTGTAAACTGGAGGTACAATATCAAGTCCTTAGGTTCAAATCCCACCAGGGCATTGTAGGTACAGGACAGTACAAGAGAGTGCCCAGGCATGCTTCCAGCAAGAAAATACAGATACTTGCAATACAGATATGCTATGATGCAAAGTCCGCCAAAGCCAATGTGAAATCTGGGCACACATATAACAAGTATGCAGATCCTAACTTAAATGAGACACTCCACAGTGCTGTAAAACTTCATTTTAAGAAATAGGGGAAGCATTCCCTGTCTATTAATATAAACAGCCACTTATATAAACAGGAGCTACAGTATCAAGTACTTGGGTTCAAAGCCCACCAGGGCCACTACATATACAAGAAAATATAAAACAGTACTCAGTTACACTTGCGGCATACTTGCCCATCCTGAATAGAATAAAACCACACAGTTCAGAAATTAGCACCCCATCAAAGGTAAATACTGAAAAAGTCCATAAAGAATAAAATTAGGTGAGACAAGCACTTTTTTCCGGGAAGTGGAAGATGTTCACAGAATGGCTTCTAAAGGCAGAATCTTAAAATATCTTCTCCTCAGGATGAGATGCTGCTTTAGATGGTTTACAATTTCAGAAGGTATTTCCAAAGATCTTCAAAGATAAATGCCATGCTCTATCATTATTTATCATAGGGAAGGAAAAAATATAGATTAATAAAAAGTAATTAATATCTAGTTATCCTACATAGGTTAGAGTAAAGTTAAAGATGTCAAAATAATAGCAGGAGCTATTACATGAAATTAAGTACCCTGGAAAGGGAGGTAGTGCACATTTTTCATTAAGACGCTTCCCCATCTTGTATGCCCCCATTTTGTATGTCCACAGATTCTCATTGTAACAACTTTTTTTTCTGAATCCTAATTTTTCAGTCTCATTAAAAACAAACTTATTGGTATTATCCATACTTATGCAAGCAGAAATTGAAGTGACTCACACCCACTCACCGGATAGTTTTAAGTATTTTATTATCACCACAAAACAATTAAATCGACGTTTCGTAGTGAACTCACTACTTCTTCAGGATCTAAGTGGTTTAAACATATAACATTTTAGTATCATACAGCATTTTTCCCCAGAGGATAAATTCTTGAATCAAAACATATACTGCAACTATAATTACAGGTGTTTCCATTTAACAAACGTTTAAGGCAGGGAGAAGAGTAAAATGTTTATGCACTTTAAATATAGCTTTTGCCAGAACACAGGTATAATTTGGGCACAAGATACATATTTGTAGATGTATTATTATATTATTCGCACCTTGTTTTGTGTTTTTATGTTGTTTCTTCCTCTTTTTATTTTCAAAATTCTTCCGGTTTTGACAAAAGTTTAAAATAATGATATATGTTGTCACTATGCCTTATTTAGCCTGTGATTTTGTAAAATATTTTTTCTAGAAGTTTTAATTTGACCTTTATTACCTTTAATCTGTACATCAATTCATACGTATAATCTAAATCTAGAGCTGCCCTGCTCCTTGATTCTCTTTCGCTAAAATGTAAAGATAGCATAACTTTTTATAACTTTTATCCATATCTCTATACAGAGAAACAAGAACTTTATAAGTGTATATACAATAAGGAGTTTACCTGCACTGAAAGCACAGGCTATCATAGGTGAAAGGTTTTATAAAAAATATATTTATGAGGGAAGCAAACGTGCTTCTTCCTGAGCCCTCTCACTGTAGGAGAAAAGAAATAGACACCAGTAGGACTTACTAATGCTCTTATCATGTATATAAATGCTAAAAACTAAGCACAGTGCTACATTCAATTTAATGGGAAACTTTTCTAGGCATAGCCAAGATTAGAAAACAAAAAAAAAAAAGCTACTGTAAACTCTAAACAGTATTCTTTGTTTCCTTTCCTCTCTGTATCAAGCGCCCTGTTAGTAAACTCATTTACTTTGATAATTCCTTTTCTAAATCACTGGTTCGCATTTAATATTTCATATAAACAAACTGCCAGAAATGGTGCAGATACAATCCAAAGTCTTTTACTTTATGAGCGGTCCCTCAATAATATTAACACTCCATTTGTTACTGGGAACATAACTTTTAAAACTGTGTCACTTGAAAAGACTCTGTGTCTCCACACAAACCTACCCTAAGTGTGCTCTCTCCTCACTCAGCTTTCAGAATGCAGCTGTCATATAATCCAAAACCAGTAATTAAAGACTTCTCAGATTTCTTAGATAAAATAGAAAAAGCACTGGAAGATTATGAAAGTATTCTTTTTTTCACTTTATCTTTTTATTGAAATTCGAGTATATAAGAAAGCACACATCTAATACAATAGAAGACTATCCTCCATCTGAGGTATAAAATATTACTTAACAAAACACAGTATTTAGGGTAAACATATTGGAGAAGCCTTATATACATGTATTGATAATAAAACACAAACCTAGACAGGAGGTAAGTGGAGAGCAGAAGGGTTACAATCAATAGGGTATTATAGGATCAGAAATAGCAACCATGTATGAAATACATGCTAGGGCAGGCTATGGCAAGGCATTCGGTAAATTGCAAAAAGTGATAAATGTGGTAATATGAACAATGTTCAGTAATGGAGAGGTGAAGATAAGAGAAAAGTGTGCAAGGAAAGAAAGAAAAGAGAAAAAAGTAAGGAAGAAGGGAAGGAGAGAGGGAGAAAACAGGGAAGAAGGGAAAAAAGAGGAGAAATCTGTGCACAAAAGTTTTGAGAAAACCTAATCTAAGAGCAAAATAAGAAGGAGGGCTAAAATAAGAATTAGGGTCTAGAAGAACTAGGTTTAATGTACTTGAAGTAATCCTGCCAACATCTGTCATATACAGTGAGTCGGTTATGAGTAACATGAGTTAATCGGTCTAGGGAAGCATACTGGGAGAGGCTTTGAAGAACATCTGAAAGAGAAGGCACCAGAGTTGATTTCCATTTCATAAGAATCAGACATTTGACCAGAAGAGAAAGTATGTTTAGCCATCTAAAATGTGCATGTGACAGGAGAGAGCTATTGGGGATAAGGATGTCTAGAAGGAATAGCTTGGGGTCAAAAGGTAGTTTTTGTCCTGTTCCTCTGGAGGCAAGTAAACAGACTTTATGCCAGAGCTTATTAATGGGAGCGCAAGACCACAAGATTTGAAGTAGATCCCCATTGGCCAAATTGCAGCACCAGCAATTATTATTATTCAATAGGCCCATTCGTTGGAGCACAGAGGGGGTTCTATACCAAAGATGTAGGATTTTAGTTTGTATTAAAGAGCTACAGGCATCTTTAAAGGTATTATGTGCAATACGCCAACAATTACTCCATTGTGCACCTGAAATATTGTAGTTAAGATGAGTACTCCATTTATTTTTGGCCTGTATAGACTGATCAGGTAGATTATCAATAATGTCTTTGTAAATGGAGCTATTTAATTTTACTGATAAATTAGTCCAGTGCGAGATGTATGGGTTTAGAAGAGTATGCCTATACACTAAACTACAGAGAGAGTTATAAGCTGCCTGAATTTGTAAAAACTTCCAGAAGTCCTGTTTAGGAAGTTTTCATGTGACCTGCAAGTCTGAAAATGATCTAAGAGTGAGTGCATTCTGGTCCAAGATATCTCCGAGAAAGAAAAGGCCTTTGTTCCTCCATGTACGACAGAAAATTGGGTGATCTTCTAAAGTGAGCAGTGGATTGCCCCATAAGGGGGCATAAAACAAGGGTGCTGGATTGGATTTCAGGAATTTGTGGGTTAGTTTCCAATAAAGAACAGAGGATGATATAGTCGGGTGAGATTTTAGTTTAGAGGAAATGGGATTAAAAGTGAAGGAAGTGGGAACTCCTCCTGCGCACAATGCGGATTCCATTGTAACCCATACTGGTGAGTGAGGGGAGGGTTTCTGAAACCATTCAATGGTTTGGGCCATTTGGAAAGCCCAGAAGTAGCCTTTAAACCAGAGGAGTCTGAATCCCCCTTTTTTCCAATGTGATTGAAGTTTGTTGCAGTTAAGTCTCGGTGGTTTCCCATCCCAGATAAAGTTACCTATTAATTTATCAATTTTAGCAAAAAAGGAGGATGGTAAGACTAAAGGAATATTGGCAAAGAGGTAAAGAATCTTGGGAGAAATGGACATCTTATGGCTGCAATTTTCCCTATGAAAGAGAGATTAAGAAGCTTCCATATGTCCAGAATTGTTTTGATATTATCAAATAAGGGTTTAAAGTTAATGTCCCATATCTTCCCTAAGTTACTTGTAATTTTGATTCCTAGATATGTTTTACCCTGTGGTGAACAGCAGAATCCAAGAGGTATGTTCATATAGGCTTTACAGTGGACGTTAAGGGGCATAGTTTGTGATTTACCATAATTCAAAGCAAGGCCAGGAAATTTTAGTAAAATTATTAAGCAAATCAACCAACAGGGGCCCAGCCTCATTCAGGTTTTCGAGTAAGATTAAGAGGTCATCCACGTAGGAGAGAGAAACATATCTTGAATTGCTCACAGGTATGCCCATAATGCCAGAAGATTGACATAAACAAGCACTCAGGGGTTCCATGACTAAAATAAACAGGGAAGGTGACAGGGGACAGCCTTGTCTAGTTCACCTCGCTAAATGAAAGTAAGAGGAAAGGGTGGAATTAGTAAGTACTTTAGCAACGGGGGAGTTATATAATAGCTTGATTCAGGAGCAAAAGGTATGAGAAAGACTGAAATAAGATAAAACTTGATGAAGGTAGTCCCAGTTTAAGGAATCAAAGGCCTTCTCGAAATCAATAGCTATGGCTGTAGCTGGTGTCTTGAGGGATTTGGCTTTGTGAGTTAAATTAAATAAGGAACGTAGGTGATCAGAACCAGATCTATGTTTAATAAAACCAGCTTGTGAACAATGAGTTAGCTTGGGAATTAAGGATTCAAGTCAAGAAGTTAGTAGTTTAGCAAATATCTTCCCATCTGTGTTTAATAAAGAGATGGGCCTGTAACTTGCGGGGAGAGTAGGGTCTTTTTCTTTCTTAGGGATTAGGGTTATGATTGTTTCGGTGCAAGATGGGGGGAAACTTGCCAGTGTTGGAAGCTTCTTGATAAATATTAAGAAGAAGGGGACATAAGGTGTCGGAAAACATTTTATAGAAATCGACAGGGAATCCATCACCCCCAAGGGATTTGCCGGATTTCAAGGAAGACAAAGCTTTCTGGATTTCCTGAAGCGAGAAGGGTTCATCTAAAGAATTTGCTTCAACAGTAGAAAGATGAGGAAGATGTAATAATTTAAGGAACTGTTGAATTTGTAAAGTAGATGGAGGATTTGTGTTAGAGTATAGTTTTTGATAAAAGGTTTTCATGATACAATTTATAGAGGGGTTGTCGGAGTGAATCGTACTCTGTTCATCTTTTAGGCTTAGGATGTGTAGTTCCATTTGTTGTGCTTTGAGTTGGTAAGAGAGGAGTTTCCCATTTTTATTGCCGTGTTCCCAAAACTTATATTTAAGTTTAAACAAGGCCAGTTTGGTTTTACGAGAAATTAATTTGTTAATTTTAACTCTAAGTTGAAGAATTTCAAGATGAAATTGAGAATCAGACAATGCTTATTAGAAGAAAAGTATAAATTCTCTTTAGCCTTAGGAGATTTTTCCAAGTCAGCCAGCTGTTGTTCCCTTACTCTTTTCCTATGTGCAGCATAACTGATAATTTTCCCTCAAATCGTAGTTTTAAGAACTTCCCATACAGAGAACATAGAAGATTCGGTTGGGGTATTGTGAAAGAGGAAGTCCTGAATTTGTGCTTTGATCATGGGTAAGAAACTGGGATCCTTGAGAAGGAGAGGGTCCAGCTGCCATTAAGAAGATTTAGGTGCTAATGGGACCCACAAAAGTTGCAATTTGACAGGGGAATGGTCCGAGATTATGATGAGAGAGATGAATGAATCAATAGTTTTTTCCATTATAACAGGAGTGGCTAACCAGTAGTCAGTTCTACTGTATGTCTTATGTAGAGAGGAGTAAAAAGTAAATTCTTGATCACGGGGGTGAAGGAGGCTAATCCAACATCTTGCATTAGTAATGAGGGGGCTTTAATACTTCTAGGGTGGGCCTCTGTAGTGGGGCTACTTCTGTCAATGCTTGCTTCTAAAGCTAAGTTAAGATCCCCTCTAAGAATAACTGGTGTGTTATCAGTGTTAAAGGATAGAATCTGTTGAGCTAAATTATGAAAAACTCTGGTGAATCGGAGTTGGGTGCATAGACATTAACAAGCAGAAGAGGACCAGAGTTGGTATTCAGTTTGACCATCACCCATCTGCCTTCAGTATCAGAAACAGAGTTTACAAGTGACCATTTGAGACTCTTATGAATAAGAATAGCAACTCCTCTATTTTTTGAGGTATAGGATGATTCGTAGATCTGACCGACCCAATCTTTTTTAAGTCTATGAACATCCTCTGCTAATAATTTTTTCTTGAAGGAAAACAATTTGTGTTTTTGGTTTTTTGAGATGTGAAAGAATTTGCTTCCACTTACAAGGAGAATAAAGTCCCTTCACATTCCATGTACATAAAAGTATGTCACTCATATTGTTAGTGTTAAAGAAAGGGAATAATTGCTGGAGTGTGAAGGGACAAATAAATGAGGCAGAGGATGATTAGAATACAATATAGAGACCTTACATATATGCAGAAAGTGGCAGGAACATTCAAGCCAAAAAAAAGTGAGATGTATGGTACATGAGTAGCACAGATATCTTATTAAAGTTAGAATAGAGATGGGGAAAGAGAAAAGTTATTAACAACAACAATACTAGTAAGCTAAATAACAAAGAAAACGTTTTATGGGTGTGAGGAGATATGAGTCAGCCAACTGGCTAAGAAACTCTCTCACCACATTCTGAGGCGTCGATGTAGAGAGGAGACTAGGGAGGACCGGTTATAAATATCGGCCCAAACCTAAGTCTGATCCCAGTAATATAATAAAGTAAGTATTCCTGATAAGCTAAACTGAAAGGGAATAATACCAAGAAAGGCAGGGGACTGTAATAACCTCAGCTTAATTCTAAGCTAACAGGACAAGGTATAAGGATAAAGCTAAACACCAGAACTTATTTATAAACATTAGTAGTAATAGTACAAGATATACCAACTTGAAATAATAGTAAATTAAAGAACCATATATGAGATGCCAGTACAGCCTAGACATAGAGCAAGGAATTCAAGGAGCCAGGTGGAATGCAAATGAACAAATATAAAAGGAAAAGTAGATCATCACCACATTAGAGTGACTCTGAGTATACTTTGCAGTGCAACAGAATAAGTACATAATAAATACAATACTGAGGGGGAAAGAAGAAAGGGGAGGTCAATTTAAGCCCTTAGGCCCTGAGCCAAATGCAAATTGGGTTTATGTGGGGAGGTATAGGCTTCAGTGATAACTGTAGGCAGAAGAGATAGTCATAGTAAAGATCAGCTCCGATTACTTGAAAATCACCTAAATAGGTGTTATATGGGGTGACTAGGTCTAGAAGACTAGGCCCAGTAAGCCCCAAAACAGGAGGGGGCACACAGCAGTGGATTTCTATAATATCTGTAGGCTTCGAGTAAAATAAGGAGCATAAGGAAGATGTAGATTGACAATCCTTTGCAACAGTACACCAAACATAGCCCACCCCTTTGAGTGCTAATGATAGTTCCATATTGAAACAGGAGGTAGTAAGAATAATGGAGCGTGAGGGAAGGAGATAGATTAAATGTAGTCTGCCAATAATACTTAAGAACCTGTGATCAGGAGAGGGAAGGGGTAAGTTGCCTTGTAATATATAACAATTCACATATGAAAAAAGAAAAGGCAATAATCAGGATGCATACCGATTGAAGATATGCAACAGAACAGCCAAAAGGCTATAAACCTGATGCACTGCTAAACTGGAGAGTAAATGGCTAGATACAGACAGCCTGTTTAGTAAGGTAATGTATAAGATCTAACACTAAAATAATGGGTTAGAAAAGCATTGCTGATATGCCAATGTTCCCTTGAAGACCTTTAAGCTGTTCATTTAAACACTGCAACAAAAAGTAAATTGATCGTGCCACGATGTACAGCCTTTGCTTTCTACACCCACAGAGAGTGAAAGCAACCAGGTAGCATAGATGGTAGAGTGGGCAGCTAGGCAGAAAAAGTGTACTGGTACTCCCTTTAAGTATCCTGGAAGCAAAACCTACCAAGATATAGCAACTGTGACCATATTACTGACCATATAAGCTCATGACACCTTAGATTTATTAGCAGGATTGTGACTATTGATGTTCTTGCTTTTGGTCTTTGTCCTATGTTTCTTTTTGGGTGGCTGTAAAGATTTGAATGGAGAACTTGCAACAACTTCTGCCCATAAAGTATAGGCAGAAATACATCTCTGAGGCACAGGGCCCAAATTAGAGGGATGTTCATCTGAAATTTGCTGGGAAAGATCCTCCTGTGAGGAGTGCATGTCATCCTCCAAGAGAGCAAACTTATTGCACAAGGGAATAGAGGGGTTGATTTGAAGGTGACAGGCTGCAGCTTGGGGTGTTTGGGGTGAAACCTTGCTAGAACAGCATGAATGTCTTGAAGAATAATGCTCCGACAGAAACTTCTCTTGCAGCTGTGTTGATTGCCTTGGGGTCAAATCAGTTGCGACATTACTGCTTGGGGCTGAGAGTTCTGCAACACTTTCCCCATGTTCCTGTGCCTCGTTGTCCACCCTCCACATGGATACCAAAGCTGTGCTCAGGTTGTCAATTGCTGCTCAACCTCCCAGGGTAAGATGCAGAGAGAGAGACCTCCAGATAGTTGGCTAAGGCATCAGGGGTTTCAAAATCCTTGAAGGAAGAGCCTGAGAAAAGGCATAGTGTTGTGGGGTAACGTAGAGCAAATTTAATGCTTCTTTGGTGGAGGATTTGTTTAAGTGGATTGTAAGCCTTCCTTCTGATGGTTAAATCTTTTGAAAAGTCTCTGTAGATGGAAATATTAAACTCTTGCCACTGAAGTTTCCCCATTTCTCTGGCTCATTTCAGTATTAATTCTGTGTGGGAATAGTTCAAGAAGTGAGCAATGATGGTTGTTGGTCTGATGTTGGCCTGGGACCCAGAGTGCGGTGAGACCAATCAATGATTAATGTTAGGTCAGGAGGCAGTTTAAGCATTGCAGGCAGCACATGTAATAAAAGCGCAGTAGTGTCTCCTAATTCTACACCTTCAGGGAAGCCAAAAAATCGTAAATTGTTGTGATGATTATGATTTTCAATATTGTCAGTTTTGGCTTGTAGGATTTAATAGTTTGATCTTGATTGCGGATAGTAGCCCGGAGGTCATGAATAATAGTGGTGTTACAGGCCGTTGCTTTCTCATTAAATGCAATTTTCTGGCTAAAAGTTTCAAGAGTGGTCGCATTCTGTTGGGTGGAGGTTTTTAGATCATTAATCTCAGCCATCAGTTTAGAAAACATTACTTCCACTCTAGCAAGTGAGCTTTGCTGTACTTGGAGATCTGCCATAATGCTGAAGGATGAGGCTTAGTATGCTGCAGTACAGTATAAAATAATTGAATATAAGTAGATGATGGATTAAAAATGACTTACAAACTGTGTCAGGCAGTAAGATTACAGGATGGTCACAGGAGTTGGTACCAAAGAAAGGTCTAGTGAAGGCTGGATCAGGTTAGATTGCAGTCATTCCTGCAGAGATTCTGAACTATGCTGCCATCTTCTGCCTGGTCAGGCCACGCCCCCCCCATGAAAGTATTCTAATAGACCAAAAACTGAAAAAATTGAAACGTGATTTGAATGACTATTAAGAGGGTTAAGTATATACCTACAACATATTTTCCCCTTGCAAAACACAATATAGATATAACCCTGACTCTGAAGGGAACTTGTATAGCTCAGATAGTAGCTCAAATAGCATTGGACAACAATAAAACTTCAAACATTTTTTAGGCAGAGGCAGCAACAGATGAAGAGGCAGGTGGAACAGGGGCCAGTGGGGTGGTAGAGGACAGAGAGGTGGCAACATGGGGAGAGGATCAGGAGATCAAACAGAAAGAAGAGAATCAGACAGACACAGAACATGCACAAGAACCCAAAAAACAGACAGAAACAGAATCCACAGGAAACAGGGTAGCTCTGAGGAACCAAAAGAAAGGACAGACATAGTGTTTAACCTGTCATCTAAAATTTTGAATAATGCAGAATTTACAGGATTAAACTTAGGCCTCACATTCTGTTCCCATGAAAAACTGAATCATTTCCACCTAAAAACAGATCTTCAAAAATTCTACCATAAGGTTAGATTGAAACACTTCTCAACAATTGAAGATACCCTAACACCCAAAGAGAAAGAAAAAAAAGACCCTTTCATTAAACTTAGACCTGAAATCTAAATGTCTACCTTCAGGCCAAATTCCAGCTAATACTGTCACATACATGGAGCTTGTAGACAAAGAAGTCAGTAGACTAGAGGAAAACAGAGATGATAGAATAAGGCAATACAACCTAACAGCAGCCTTAAGGACCCTGGAAAATGATAATTCAATTGAGATCAAAACAATAGATAAGGAAGGGGGAACTTTGGGATTATGGATAAAGACAAATACAGAAAAGAATGTCTTAGACAACTTAAAAATAATGAATTTTATGAAAAATGTGACACAAATCCAACTATTAATGCTATGAGAACAGTTAAAGACTTACTTGAATTAGGTGTGAAGAAAAAATACATCACAGAATGGGAACAGAGGGAACTCTACAGGCAACATCCAGTAATGCCAGTCTTCTGTGTTTTACCAAAAATACATAAAGACCTGATCAACCCCCCTGGCAGGCCCATTATTGCAGGAATATGCTCCACATTGGAAGCCCTATCAGTCTACATAGACTATTTTCTTCAACCCCTAGTGTTAACTACTAAATCTTACTTAAAGGACACAAAAGACACAATACAGTTAGTAGAACAAATCAACAAGGACAAAGTAATGATAGAGAGTAGCATACTAGTGACCCTAGATGTAAAGGACCTTTACACCAGCATCCCCCATACTGTAGGTCTCCAAGCCCTAGGAGAAAATCTACAAGAAAGGGACAACAGTGAAAACCCACTGAATGAATATCTTTTGAAGTTAGCCAAAACTGTTTTTAACAAAAAACTATTTTTGTTTCAACACACAACACTATTAGCAACGTAAAGGTATGGCCATGGGGTCCTCTATGTCCCCCAGCAATGCCAAAATTTGTATGGACAATTCTTGAAAACAAATATATATATATATATATAATGAGAATAACATATTTAAAGACAATTTGAAGTGTTGGAAACGTTATATTGATGACTGTTTTTGTTTCTGGGAAGGCACAGATACCAAACTAACTGAATTTTTTGAATATCTAAACACACAAGCAAATTATTTAAAATTTGTAATGACAAGTGATAAACAATCCATTAACTTTCTAGACCTGAACATAAAGAATAAAAATCTAACACTAGTCACAAGTGTGTATCAGAAACCTACACAGAGGGATGTTTTATTACACGCAAACTGTTTTCACAAACAAGAAGTTAAGGATAATATCCCATATGGGCAACTGGTGAGGATAAAAAGAAACTGTACTGCAGAAGAAGATTACAACACAGCAGCAAATGAACTTCAGGAATGCTTACGAGAGAGGGGATATAATGAGGAAACCCTAAAACTAGCCGGATAAAAGAATGATGGCAAAGAACGTAAGGAATTACTCAAAAACTCAGCAAAAGCAGGCAAAAACACTGACAGATTAACAGTGGCCATCGACTATTCTGACCACTTTGGCCTTATTAAATTACTTATCTATAAACACTGGGATGTTTTGAAGTCAAATAAAATTGGTGAAGAAATCTTTAAAGAAAAACCACTGGTTGTATCTAAAAAAGTAAAATCTATTGGTGATAGATTAACTCATGCCATCTTTAAAACACAAGAAAAATATGACATATTTGATGGTAGAACTAAAATAACTGGAAACTACCCTTGTGGTCATTGCCAGAATTGCAACAGTACCCGTAAGACTAAAACTGTTTATAATCCCTATCACGATGAACACATTGAAATCAAAGATTTTATTGCATGTCAGACTGACCAAATTATCTACATTATCAAATGCTCATGTGACCTTCACTATGTGGACCAAATGTCTAGAAGCCTGAAACTAAGACTTAACGAACATAGGAGCGACATCAGGAGGGGAGATTTAGAATCCGTGATAGCCAGACATTTTACGGAAAGCTGCCATAATGTCTCATCATTGAGATTTGTAGGTACTGAAAGAGTAAACACACCACTCAGAGGAGGTAATTTACAGAACTGCCTCCTCAGAAGCCTACTGGATGGATTGCTCTGGTACATTGGACAAACGTTATGGCATCAATGAGGAAACTGTTTGGTAAGAATTTGTTGAGCAAGCTTACGTATTTCATGTCTGTTGTAAATAGCATACAGATTTCTTGTACCCCTCGTACAGAGCAGTAGTGTATGACTGACCACCATTTCTTCAATTCCCTTGGAGAGTTCTGGTGGCTGCCTTGTTCAATAGGTGGTCAGGATGTGGGGTTCCACATCATCTGATGTGTTACCTTGTCCAGATTCAGTCTTGCCATATTTTTAATCATATCCTGTCTTTTTAATACCTAGGCCCAGATATTCAAAAGAGTTGAGCCATGTGCAATAGGGTTGCGCCTGCGCAAGTCTGAAAATGGCGCCATTCTGCGATATTCAGTAGGAAGCAGTTGCACCCCACAAATCACACTGAGCAACAGTGCAATGATAATGAAGGCATGTGCAACTGAAGGGGGAGGAACCATGCATAAATTGCGCAGTGCGATATTCAACAACTTGCACCACGCGCAATAGGGGAGCAAGCCGAAATTGCGCCATAGCGGAAATGAGCCAAAATAAAAGGGAGCAAGGGAGAGATGCAAGAACGCTACAGGGAAGCCACATATGAGAGCAACACACAGCAGGACACACTGGGCAGCATGGACACACAGGGCCAGGCAGAAAAGGGCATCTTGAAGCAATGGCCACAAGGGAAGGTGTGGGGAGACATTGCACAAGCGGGAGGTACACCACACAGAAGTGAGGCAAGCACAGGCAGATGTTCCCAGTGCAGGGGAAGTAGCAGTGAGGACAGTGGGGGGAATACAGTAATAGCTGCCGGGGGGTTGAAAACAAGCCAGGGACATGGCCAGTGCCACCTTCCAGATGGAGGCTGTTATGAGGGGGGTGAGAAGGCAGGCAGCAGGGGGGGGCGTGGCCATGGAAGGGCCCGTCGGCGGTATGCCTCCAACAGGCAGTACTGAGCCCACACCAGCTTCAAGCTGTACAGTAATACCAAGATTGTGGGCTGGTACCACCTGAATCGGCAATTCTGAGGTGGCTCTGTGAGCTGTGAGAGTGATGTGATGCAGGCACCCACAGGACAGAGCCATGCCCTGTCAGTGGAGACCAAAGTGACAGCTTGCATGTGCTTCCTCACCATGGATACCTTTCAGAGACCAACTGGGGACACCACAGGCATAACCCAGTTGGCCACGTCATGCCACCTCACCCAATTCCTCAGTGCACTGCTGCCACATGCTGCGGAGTACATCCATTTTCCAAGCACACCGGCGGAGCGCACAGCAAACATACAGGAGTTCCACAGGGTAGCACATATGCCTGGCATGCTAGGGGCAATAGACTGCACCCATGTGGCCATCTGCACACCACCTGGCCCTGAGGGGGCTGCATACATCAAATGCAAGGGCTATGCCAGCATCAACTGCCAGGTGGTGTGTGATGCCAGGGGGCGCATAATCAATGTCTGTGCCATGCACCCTGGGGGAGCACACGATGCCTTCATCTGGCACCAGTCAGCACTGTGCCACAGATTTGAGAGTGGGGATATCCCCACTGGACACCTAGTGGGTGAGTATGCAAACCGCATGGACAATCATAGGGCCTGGGGGGGCATGGTCAGAGGTGACATGGGTAGTGGCCTACATGGCCCGGGGCCGGGCGATGCTTATCACCAAATTAGCCTCCACCCTCTACACAGGTGACAGTGGATACCCACTCCTTCCCTGGCTGCTCACACCCTACCAGCGTCCCGTGACCCCATCGCAGCAATGCTACAATGAGGCACACGCCACCACACATAATGTCATTGGTGTTCAGGATGCTGAAGGCACGTTTCCGTTGCCTGGACACCTCCGGTGGTGCCCTACAGTACAGCCCCTCAAAGGCCTGTGGGCTATTCCTGGCCTGTTGCATCCTGCACAACATGGCCAATGATTGTGGGATAGCCATACAGGTCGAAGAGGGGGACAGCAATGGGGACGATGAGGACGCCGGTGACAATGGTGATGGGCAGCCCCCCCTTGAGCGATGGGACCCCGACTGGTCATGTGGCACAGCTGCACTGGGACACCATAACAGGAGAAGCACTTCAGCCAACCCAGGTAAGTCATGGGGCCATGTGCAACCACCAGTGGCAAGGCACAACCCACAACCATGCATGGACACACACCAGGGTGCATGCCATCAAGAAAGTTGCCGAGTGTGGACCACACACAGGGGATGGGTGAGGTCTAACATGCCACGTGGGCGAACACACACACACGCACACCGCACACACACACACAACGCGCACAAATTGAAGTAGGAGGCACACCGACCCAGAACACCATCCTACCACACACATATCCACAAACCACCACGCCACTGCCTGTCCATGTGCGTGTGTCAGATGCTGAGCACCATTGCACACTGGTGTACAGCGCAATGCAGGCATCATCATGCACACGTAACTGTGGACAGCAGCCGGGATGGTGTGCAGATGGACTGTGTGTCTGCGTGCAGGGCTGGGTACCCACCCGTGCACTGCCCACTGAAAGACACAATGCACACAGGGCAACACCAGACAGTAGCCATGTTGGGAGACAGGTCAGTCACGCGACACAGTGCCCCGGCCACCACAGATGCGTGGGGGCCCCTCCAAGATCCACCAGCACTGACAGGCTGACCACTGGCCTCATGGGGAGGCATTGATGGTCCCCAAGGGGTTCCACTGCATGAACGTGACCATGCTCGTGCAGGGGTCTGCAGCACACTGAACATGCCTGCGCCAGGTGTGCTCAGGATGCCCACAGCTGAACCCAGAGTCAACAGGGAGAGTGTCGTACAATGCCGGGAATGGGGGGTGGAGAGTGCACTGTATGGTGTCCGCGATGCATGGGCACATGACTGTATGCCCATTGTGGCCATGACAGCAGTGAATGTCTGTGCATGTCTGTCAATGGCAGTGGTCACATCTTCCCGCAACTGGTCCATCCCTGCCAGAATCTGAAGCGGTGTCTCTGCTGCAACGCTCCTCTGCCCACTCCAGAGCTGCACGCAGTGCAGCCACTGGCGTCGCAAGCCGCATCTGCTGCTGGACTGATGCTTGCAGTAGGTGGGTGTGCTCGTCCAAGAGATCATCTGCCTCCTTGGCATCCTGTCCCTCAGGGTGTGCGCGGCCCTGATGCTCAGCACCCCTTGAGGGTGGGCGCTTCACACCAGGACCAGGTCTGGGCATGTCCACAGGCAATGCACAGACGCCGCTGCTGGACCCTGTACCCCCAAGCCCATTGGCCAACTGCTGATGCTGCCCCTCTGGCTGCCACTCCCCAGGGCTCAGTGGTGCCACTGCAGTGGCCACAACAGTCCCACTGTCCTGAACAAACACCAGTGCTGCCCCACTGGCACAGACAGGCACAGGTTGGGACTGTGCTGACATGCAGGCCTCCATGGCAGCACCACCCACAGCCATGGCTATGATGTTACCTGTTGTGTGACCATCCCGTGGCACACACGTGTCACTGCCCATGCCATTGGCGACATCGTCATCGGTGACGGACTTGGCACCGGCCCGTGTCTCAGCATGCTGGCATCCATGGATGCTGTCACACTGGGACATGGGCAGGGCTTCCTCCACACCTGTTACAACAACATCAGTGTGGACAGCCAGGTGTGCCCACTGTCACACTGAGCCATGTATACCTGTGGAGGTGGATGGGCCCTCCTCCACCTCCAGCTGACTGTCCTCAGTGGACAGGCCCACCACTGCTGACCCATGCAGATGCTCAGGATCTGTAAGGGAAAATAAAGTCGCGTTACTGAATGTGACCTACCCTGCCCCCCCAAAGACATACCATGACTTATCATGCAGTGATGGGCCACCACCTGTCTGGAAGCCACCACCCAGAACACCCTCAATAGCACTACGCTGCATGCTTCCAGCAATCCTCTCCTCCTGTGGGGTCAGGTGTACCACCTCCGGCTGTCCCCCACCAGTCGCAGCTCATGCTGCCTTGATGACAGCCACCTTCTCCTTTATCCTCCTCCTCCTCCTCCTCCTGTCTGTACCCATCTTCTTCTTGCACTCCTGCACGGAGCGCTGGTGGCTGCCATGCAGATTCACAGCACATGCCACCTACTCCCATGCAGCAGCATGGGCTTGAGGTGTTTCCTGGTGTTTGCTGAGAAGCGGCTCCTGATCCAGGTAGGCATCAAACAGGGCTTCGGTCTCGGCCTTGGTAAAATTAGGCCTCCTCCTCACCACTGTGTTCCTCCTCTCCCACAACTTGCTTTGCCATTATTTAGCCTGTAAGAATGGCAGTTGTTACCTGTGACTGTGCAGTCCCATGCATGTCCCTAAATCCACAGTCCTCACTCCCAAACAGCATGCAACTCACCAATAGACTGCAGTAACCGACTATGGCCACTGCAGCCCAATGTCGCACTTTTATAGCACAACCCATGCAAATGAGGCGAAGTGCTACTTTAAGTGGATGCAAATTGCAGTGCTGTGCCATTGCATGGCTGATTAGCTGTTTTGCATATGATGGCTGAATACCGCGCTTTTGCACTATGCGCAATTGTGTTGAATGTGTTGAGCCAATGGCGCAGTTCTGTGACATACGTAGTACACACCTCACTGCGCATGCCCGGGTTGCTGACGCAGGCGTGTGCTGCGCTGCTGACATGCTGTGCATGGGAAGCAATGCAGGGCATGGCCACCATTGTGCCAGTGGCGCTATAGCGATGTTCACCTACATGGCGCTGTGGCACTGGGCCATCATAGGCACACTGGGGCAACAGCGTGGTAGGCCGCAACTGGCGGTAGCACACAGGCAGACAATCATGCTACACGCATTGGGTTCCGATGGTGCTGTGCGTGTCCGTGCTCCAGAGACCCTTGACCCTGTGCCCGACCTTTGCCCCCTAGGCGCCATGCATCAGGCATGGGTGCACCACTATCACACTGTTCGGTGGCAGCGTGATAGGGAATGGCAGCGCTGTACAGCGCAGCATCTGCAAGTGGGGAGCTGCATTGCAGAGCACCATATTTGCAGACCGAGCAGAGAGCATGGCACACAGGAGGGCTGCTCAGTGGACTCAGGTTGAGCTGGCCAACCTAATGGCCATAGTGGAGCCACACCATGGGCCACTGTTCGGGGAGGCACCCCTGGACAGGTCCAGCAGCCAGGTGTGGGAGGAGGTGGCCACTGCACTCGAGGAGGCCACTGGATGAGTGAGAAGTGCACAGCAGTTCCACCACAGGTATGGGGATCTGCGGCGGAGGGAGTCAGAGCTGCTAGCCTGCCTGCGGTGACGTGCCAGGGGGGCACGGTGCCACGGCCAGGTAGGTGTTACGTCAACACACTTTTATCTTCCATATGGGTATCACAGTTGTATGTGTCCAGCACATGGGGGAGGGACAGTCTGGGGTTGGCTGTGGTGGTGTTATCAGGTGTGGGGTGGGTGGGTCTGGCTGGGTGGGAGGCACACACCTGGGGGCAGGGGGCTTTGCTATGGGATTGTACTGATGTTCCTCTCTCCATGTTTGCACCACAGGCCTGGAGGAATGGCACCTGGCCCGTGAGTTGCGGCGCAATGAAGAGGAGCGGGGTAAGGGTCCAGAGCGCCCAATGGACTGGCCCGATGATGGTGAGTGCCATACCTCCATCATTACTATTGCATGCTGTGTAACAGAGTGGGCAGTGGGGCATGGCCACCATCCAGCGACACCACTGCCATGCACGCACCTTGTTACAGTCAACACTGTCCAGTGGCAATGTATGTCTGGGAGTGCATCGATGGTGGTCCATGCGTGCACCGGGTACATGGCTGTACCACTGACTTTGCACCACATAGCCATGTCACTAAACAGCCACGGTGGTGCTGTGCGTGACTTGGCTGGTGGATGTGTGCAGTGTTCGGCATGGCTGTATGCGCCTGGGTGGGCAGGTCATGTGGACATGATCACTGTGGGTGGTCACACACCATCACAGAGGTATGTCCCACAGCCGTATGCCATGCACAGTGGGTGGACTGTATGGGACTGTGCATTCACACCTATTGACTGTGCTCCCTTGTCCTAGGTACACGCCAGCTCCAAGACATAAGGGAGGCACTGCAGGAGATCCTGCAGGTGGTGAGGGTGTCCCTCGACATCCTTCGCAGGATTGATGAGCACGGGGTCCTGAGGAGACACAGACAGCGACGGATCCAGAGCGGGGAGCGGCACTCCCGTTAGGAGTCCCTCTGCCCCTGATATCCCCTACCCCCTGGACCCACCCTCACACCCCTCCTTTCCTGTCCCAGTTGTCCACCCCTGCCCCTCTACCCACCCCCACCTTGTTTGTGGCCCTCCCTCCCACCTTGTACATATTGTTGTAAATAGTTAACTTTTATATCTTGTTTTAATACAGTTATTTTGATATGAATACTGTGGTGGTCTCTGATTTGCAATGGGCTATAGGTGCTCAGCTCAGTGGTGTGCATGGCATTAGGGGTGGTGCGGTCATGGGTATGTGTGTGTGTCCGTGTGGAGGTGACTATGGTGTGGGGGTAGCTATCAGTCAGTGTCTGTGGTGTGTGTGTTGTGCCCTGTGCAATGGATGACTGTGTGCAGTGGTCCATGGTGCATGCTCTGTGTCCATGGCGCCCCTATCAGCCCATCCATGGCTTGTGCAGCTGACGCCCATGCATGTCTGTTACCTGCACGGTCCACTGGCACGTCAGTGGTGGCAGTCCATGCAAGGCAGCCACTGTACCTGTCACACTGCTGGGTTGCCTCCTGTCACTGGTGTGGTGCATGTCTGCCTCGGGTGACACTGTGGGCTCCACAGTTGTTGTCTCACCTCCATGCTGTGGCTTGTGTGTGTGTTGCAGGGGATGTGCACCACTGTCTGTGACTTGTGCTCTTGGAAAATGCTGGTAGCATACAGGTCCATAGTGCCTGCGCAGGGTGGCTGGCACTCCAGTGCCATGGAGGACTGTGGATTTTGTGTACACAGTTTACATGGGCCCACGCTGGGGGCTTGGTTTCCCCGCCACTGTGTCCCTGTGTTGTTGTGCCCTTGGGTATGGCTGGGTGTCTGTCCATGCACTGTGTGGCATCCGGTGTGGTGCATGCTTCCATGCATCACTATGCGTGACTGTGCTGGCTGTTGTGGCCAGTGCTGGGTTGGGGTGTGTCATTGGGAGACTGTGCAGGGTGCTGTACCACTGTTGGTGGTGTCCGGGGCAAGCCCTGTCCCATGTGGGGTACCTCATGTACTGACGCATGGTTGGTCTCCCGGCAGTACCTCAGGAGGACTGTGCATGGTGGCACTGTGTATGCCATTGTTGCATCGCTGTGTGCTGCCACCCACTGATGGGTGCTCGTGGTGGGGCTGCATTGCAAGGTTCTGTGGTGCACAGCATAGCAGTGTCACAGTGGGGGTGGTTGCATGCATGGGGTTTCCTGCAGTGGTGGATGCTGCTCCTGGAAAGAGTGTCTGGGGGTCACGGTGCAGGGTGTGCTGTGCATTGAGAGGATGGTGTGGCACGAGTTGGTCAGCCCTCCTTGTGTGCCAGTCACAGCTTGCCGGGGAGTGTGATGGGGCACCATGGCCCAGCTGTGGGTTGGTTGCTTGTCTCCATTGGCTGGTGGTTATTCCAGCCCTCCCCCAGTTGTGCAGTGCATGGGGTGTGGGGGGACTATGTCTGTTCTGCTGTGTATTCCTGTGCCCATCTGTGGCATGGGTGGTGGGCCCCTACCTCCCTGGTTGTGCAGTTGCATTGCCCTGCTGCTGGGGGGCTTCCCTGGTTGCACTATGGCACCTCTGAACTGCTCAGCTGCACATCCCTTGTTGCGCTATGGTGCATCTGATCTGCTCAGCTTCCCCTCCCTAGTTGCACTATGGCGCAGGTGGTGCGATATTCAGTCATCAGCTGTAGGTGCAGTTTGGCTGGCTCACTTTTTGAATATCGCGCCTCTTGCACATGGGTGCAATGGACTTGCACTTGCTTCTGCTATTGCACACTTTTTGGGCTCAGTTTGAATATCTGGGCCCTAACCTTTCTATCAAAAGAGTAAAAAAAAAAATTTTGTGTACCAAATCTAGATATTGAAACATAGAGTTGAGACACTTGGTTTATGGATCCATACATTGTAATAACTAAAATGATAGACAGACACTTCTGACATCTAGTTAATGTATTTAACACTAGGTATACACAAAATACCTCATGGTATATATGCTGAATAGTTCTTCAAAAAAAGAAATAACTAAAAATTAGAATGCATCACCTTAAAGTAATGCTTTTGAAAGTTGATGGTTATATTTATACATATTGACAACTGAGGAAATGAAGTCAAAAGCAAAGTTCTCTGCTGAACTTACTGAGCGTGACTAAAGAAATAGGACCACTCTCTAGCCCAAATAAGAGTGAAATTGTTTACTTGTCATGTGATCCCAGTGACATCACTGCATTACCTAGCAACCAGCTCCCTTTATCAAAGGGGAAGAAGCAGCAATGGCAGCTACATTCTGAAAGCTGAGTGAGGAGAGCACACTTAGGGTAAGTCTGTGTGGAGACATAGAGTCTTTTCAAGTGACACAGTTTTAAAAGTTATGTTCCCAATAACAAATGGAGTGCTAATATTATTGAGGGGCCACTCAGAAAGTAAAAGACTTTGGATTGTATCTACTCCATTTCTGGCAGTTTGTTCATATAAAATGTTAAATGTTAACCAGTGGGAATTATCAAAGTAAATGAGTTTACTAACAGGGTGCTTGATACAAAGAGGACAGAAAACAAAGAATACTGTTTAGAATACAATAGCTTTGTTTTTTGTTTTCTAATCTTGACTACGCCTAGAAAAGTTTCACATTGAATTGAATGCAGCACTGTGCTTTGTTAGCTTGTATATATGTGTGTGTGTGTGTGTGTGTGTGTGTGTGTGTGTATGTGTGTGTGTGTATATGTGTGTATGTATGTGTGTGTATGTGTATATATATATATATATATATATATATATATATATATATATATATATATATATATATATATATATATATATATATATAAAATAAGAGCAGTAGTAAGACCTACTGGTGTCAATTTCTATTCTTCTACAATGAAGGGGTCCAGGAAGAAACAGGTTTGCATCTCTCATAAATATATTTTTTTTTATAAATCTTTCACCTAAGATAGCCAGTGCTTTCAGTGTAGGTAAACTCCTTATAGTATACACACTTACAAAGTTCTTGTTTTTCTATATAGAGATATGGATAAAAGTTATAAAAAGTTATGCTATCTTTACATTTTAGCGAAAGAGAATCAAGGAGCGGGGCAGCTCTAGATTTAGATTATATGTATGAACTTGACGTACAGATTAAAGGTAATAAACGTAAAATTAAAACTTCTAGAAAAAATATTTCACAAAATCACAGGCGAAATAAGGCATAGTGACAACATTTATCATTCTTTTAAACTTTAGTCAAAACCGGAAGGGTTTTAAGAAATAAAAAGTGGAAGAAACAACATAAAAACACAAAACAAGGTAGGAATAATATAATAATACATCTACAAATCTGTATCTTGTGCCCAGATTATACCTGTTTTCTAGCAAAAGCTGTGTTTAAAGTGCATGACCATATTACTCTTCTCCCTGCCTTAAACACTTGTTAAATGGAAACATCTGCAACTATAGTTCTAGTCCATGTTTTGGTTCAAGAATTTACCTTCAGTTTGGGTAAAAATGCCTTATGATACTAACATTATATTTGTTTAAACCACTTAGATCCTGAAGAAGTAGCGAGTTCACTACAAAACATTGATTTAATTGTTTTATGGTGGTAATTAAATACTTAAAACTATCCGGTGAGTGGGTGTGATTCACTCCAATTTCTGCTTGCACATTTACACCAAGGTATACTGGAGCCAGATCCCTCCCAGTCTCTGTTTTATATCATAGGCACATAGTGGGCCACACTGCTTCTCTGCATTATCCATACTTGCCAAATGATTTGCCTATGCATTTTCTTTGTCATTATTGGCTATGCTTCCGAGATACTCACCTATATGGATCTTCAATCTTCTGTTAGTCTTTCCTACATACACAGACTGGCGGGCACATTGGGCCATATAGACCACAGTCTCAGTGCCACAGTTTATAAACTATCTGACTTGAAAAGTATTTCCGTTCACTGGGTTACAAAAATGCACTTCCATTCTAATGTTTTTACAGAACTTATGCCTGCCACAAAGTTTCTCTTGGGGAGTGGGGCAGCCAGTTTTTATCACTTCTCTTTTGTGCAGCCCCATAAAAACCACGAGTGACAAAATCAGCTAAATTCTTGCCACATCTGTAGACCATTCTTGAGAGTACCTTACAATGTTCAGACAGTTTGCCCTCTGCTTGTAGTACACGCCATTGTCTCTTAATAATCTCCTTAATTTTAGCCATGCCAACTGAAAACGTTATTACAAAATGTAGTGACTGTGGGCTTGTGTTAGAGGACTGATTTCCTGCAGTGGAAGAAAAATTAGGTGGAACAACAGCAGTGTTAGAAATGACTTGCTCTACAACATTTTCATTTGCTAACTCGGAAAATGTAGCCCCCTACTGTCTTGATTTCTAACTTCCAGTATAGCAATCATATCTCTTCTTAGACTGTTATCTGCCTTTTCTTTTGCTTTTCTAATGACATCATCTGGGCAGCCTCTTGCTCTTAATCTTTCTGGAAGATGTTCTTCATGGCTTTCACAATTGGGTACCCTGCTGCAATTATGTTTCACTCTTATAAACAGCTCCCCTGGAATATTATTTACTGTATGCCTAGGATGGCAGCTGGTGTATTGCAGCAGGGTATTTCTGTCTTTTGGTTTTCTATACAGCATAGTGTAGACTCCCACCCCCATCTTTATGAATAGCCAAATCCAAAAAATTAACAGGCTCTTTGTTACAGGCCACTGAAACAAACACATTCCCATTCATGTTTTCCAAAAATTCAACAAACTGGTTTAATTCACTTTCACTTGGCATCAGGGTCCTTTTTATATAAGTGGCTGTTTATACAAATAGACAGGGGATGGTTCCTCCATTGGTTAAAATGAAGTTAAGTTAGGTACTGCAAACTAATTATATATGTGCACCCAGATTTCACATTGGCTTTGGTGGGCTTAGTCATAGTACATCTGTATTGCAAGGATCTGTATTTTCTGGCTGGAAGTGTGCCCAGGCACTTTCTTGAACTATTCTGTATAAACAGTGCCCTGGTGGGATTTGAACCTAAGGACTTGATATTGAAAATCCAATTTATAGAAGGTGCCATCTATACTAAGAGATAGGGGTTAGTTCCCCTTGTAGTTAAAACAAAGATTTGCAGTTAACATGGAGCTCTGTATTCAAGCTGGCTACTTCATATTAATACGAACATATGAACATATAACAATGTTAGCAGAATTAGGCCTCAAGATCTGTCTCATCTGCTTGAAAATGCAACTCACAGTTCAAACATTACTGCTGTCCCCCCTTTCCATCCCTCCTGCCAAATTTTCCCTCCATGAGTTCACCACCCTGGTCAATTCTCTCCTATATGTACCTTGCCCATGAATCTATCCCATCGTTTCTTAAAACTCCCCACTGAACCCAACATGATCACCTCCTCAGGCAGCGCGTTCCAAGCTGCCACCACTCTTTCCATGAAGCAATACTTCCTCAGCTCCCTTTTGAACCACCCCACCACCAATTTCAGTCTATGTCCCCTCGTGGTCCCTTCCCCTTCATTCTAAACATACCCTCAGTACTAACTTTATTTATCCCTCTAAGTACTTAAAGTCTCAATCATATCTCCTTTGCCCCTTCTACCCTCCAGGGAGTACATGTTGAGCTCTCTTCATCTCTCCTCTTAGGATTTCTCCTCCATTCCCTGGATCATCTTGGACACCCTCCTCTGGACTTCTTCCAGGAACCTGATGTCCCTCTTTAAGTATGGGCAACACAATTGCACACAGTACACCAAGTGTAGCCTCACCAATGATCTGTACAGTGGTAGAATAACCTCCTCCCTCCTTGAAGTGATCCCCCTAGCAGTGCAACCCCGCATTCCATTTGCCTCTGCAGCTGCTTTTCTTCACTGTACCAAGTGATTCAAATTCGGTGTGATCACCACACCCAGATCCTTTTCCTCCTCAGATACTGATATCTGCTCTCCCCAACTAAGTGGCAATTGTTTCCTGGGTTCCTGACCCCAAAATGCAGTACACTGAACTTCCTAGTATTGAACCCCAGCTGCCATGTGTTTGACCCCTGTCCAAGTTTTTCCAGATCCTCCTGGAGTACCCTCTCCCTTCCTCACTGTCCACCACAGCTAATTTGAAGTCATTGGCGAACAGACTTATCTTGCCCTTAACTTTCTCTGCTATGTCCACTATAAAATCATTCAATAGCAGTGGACCCCAAACTGATCCTTGCAGGAGCCCACTAGTGACCTTCCTGGGTGATGAGAATTCACCCCTACCACCACCCTCTGCTGTCTGTTGCTCAGCCAGTTCTCTATCCACTGTGCCACCTTCACCTCTACCCCCAGGTTCCTCAGTTTGCCCATTAGTCTGTCATGTGGCACAGAGTCAAATGCCTTGCTGAAGTCCAGATACAGAACATCAACAGGCCGACCTTCATCTAGAGCTTTTGTCACCCAGTCAAAAAATGTGACCAGGTTAGTTTGACAAGATCTCCCCTGGACAAACCTATGTTGCCAGATGTCCTGAAGACTGTTTACTTCCAAGAATGCCACCAACCTCTCCTTTAAGATGGCCTCCATTAATTTCCCCAACTATGGATGTAAGGCTGTCCGGTTTGTAATTTCACACCTTATGCCTGGGTCCATTCTTATGGAGGGGAAACACATGCCCTATCCTCCAGTCCAGTGGTTCATATCCTGATTGAAGGGAGGTGTTAACAACTTGGAAAGAGGTGCTGCCAGGACCTCTGTCAAGTCCTTCAGGACTCTGGGGTGGATTTCATTTGGCCCCAGTACATTGTCTGTCCACAAGGACTTAAGGCCTTCCCACACTCTCTTCATTGGGATCTCGCCATCTGTTAGTCCCCCATCAACCCCCTCACCCTACTGTTCCCCTACAGAATTGGCTGTTCCTTTTCTCTTGTGAAAACTAAGCAGAAGTACTCATTTAGTACTTCTGCCTGCTCAGCTCCCTTCTCTGCCCACCCACCATCTCTCTTTTTTCTGGTGATTTGGCCCCTACAATAGCTCCATTCTCTGATGTACTTAAAGGAGAACTGTGCTGAATCTGTAAGTCATTTTTCCCAGTAGATGCTTTTTGTCATATATTTGATCCCTTTCTATTATTGTTCCACTGTACTTGCCTCTTAGTAAACACAGTGGGCATTTCTGACTGACACACTGCTGGTAAGTGCCATTTTAGATGTGTATGATGTAGTTTATGTCCCTTTTGGGCCAAAGAGTTCCAGAGTAGAATGTGAATGCTTTGCGAAAACAATGCGAGTTCTTTAACAAGGACATAAAGTGCATCATACTGTTCTAAAATGGTACTGCCCACCAAAGTATAAAGCAGATACAGTGAATCTACTAGAAGGCCAGCATAGATGGAACAGTAACAGAATGTGAACCAGTGTTAGAATTACAACTTCTACAGAAAACACAGACATGCAGGTTCAAGGTAGTTCTCTTTTACAAAAAAATCCTTCTCACCATCCCTGATCTCTTGTGCCAACCTCAGCTCCTTTGAAGCCTTAGCTGCCCTTACCACCCTGCTCACTTCCCTCAATCTCAATGTACTCCTCCCTGTCTTCCCCCCTGCAGGTTCTGTTGTATTGTCTTAAGGCTAACCTTTTCTTCCTTATCCTCTCCTGCACCTCCCTGATCCACCAGCTGGGCTTTCAGGACCTTGCTTTCTTACTGCAGGTCTTTGTGCCAACCTTTGTGGCCTCTATCAGGCCCAACTTTAAGATGGTCCATTTGCTTTCTGTATCCATGTCCAGGCTGACTGTCGCTATGTGCCCCTCAAGTATGTCTACCATTCTTCCGAAGTCTGCACCCCTAAAGTCAACTACCCTTGTTTTGGTAAGAGTTTCCTCCCTCCACAGATCAAGGGAGAACCACACCATACAGTGGTCACTCCCCACCAGCAGGTCCTCTACTACCACATCCCTTACAGGTCACCATCTGCCAATATCAGGTCCAAAATGTTCCCCTCTCTGGTTGCTCTACCACCTGTTGTGTCAGGAATACATCCTAGAATGCATCCAGTAAACGTTGTTCCCTAGCAGTAGTGGAAGCCATTGTTCTCCAGTCAACCCCTGGCAGGCTGAAGTCACCCACAGTCACCATCCTGCCCCTGCCACAGTGATTCATTAGGTTAACCACCAGTTCCCTGCCAAGTTCCTCAGGCTGAGATGGTGGTCTATAAACCACTCCCAGACTAACCCTCCTGCCCTTTGCATCCTGTATGGTAACCCACAACGTCTCCACATTTCCCGCCTCTCCTTCCTTCCTACTACACTGTATCTCATCTCTAATGAATATAGCCACCCCTCCTCCCTTTCTTATTTTTCTATCCCTCCTATACAATCTGTACCCTGGGATTATTAAGTCCCAATCATGATTAGTGATGGGTGAAGTGACCCCAATTCGTTCTGTGAAGTGATTCACAGAGTACTCCGCAGCGTGAAGTGGAGTACTTCACATTTTAATGGGTAACGCGAAGACCATTGAAAACAATGACTTTCCGTTACTCTGCCTTCGCAAACCACTACTCCACCAATTCTTAAGGCAAAGTACATTGAAAACAATGTACTTCGCCTCACGTCGCCTTGTTTTTAAGCTCCAAAGGCGAATTTTGCAGTGATTCATGAGATTTCAGGTCACATGGGTTCTAGATTGTTCTGCACAGCCTCAGTTTGGGGTGATGTGTGTAGGACGCTGTAGGAGACAATCTGCTCTGAGAGCTCTCTGTGATTCAAAGCTTCTAAAAGCTGTTAAAAAAGCCTTTTTGAGTAATTTTTTTTGCTGAAACTTTAGTTCATCGATTATAGGAAACCCTCCTGTGCTAATCATCAAGCATTTCTCGTTTGTGCATGGATTTTGAATGTTATTGTACAACATTCAGTCTGTGTACTGAGAGACAGTGGAAGTGTGCTTTGGGGGAGGGGCGTATCTGTGGTGTAGGTAGATTAGCGTGGAGAAAAAGGCAGTGCTTTCTGTTTTGGTGATATTTTTCTTGTATAACTGTGTTAATGTACACACAGTAATATTTTCAATATTTCTTGTCATTTTTTTCGGATTGTTGTGGTGTAGCAGTGCATACTTTTAGTTTGTTTAAAATATGTGGTTATATTACTGAAGTTTTCAATTTGCTATGCATTACTTAGTGTGTGTGTGTGTGTGTGTGTGTGTGTGTGTGTGTGTGTGTGTGTGTGTGTGTGATGCATGTCATCAAATCAGACACCTTTTATTGTGCCACATAATAATTTCAGCAATGTGAACCTGCTATCCACTGCAGCTGTGTGCTTTTTGTACTTCTTTGTGGTGTCTTTACTGGTACAAGTACTAGTGACTGTTACTGCAGCAGTGCATAACTTTAGTTTGTTTAAAATATGTGGTTATATTACTGAAGTTTTCAATTTGCTATGCATTACTTAGTGTGTGTGTGTGTGTGTGTGTGTGTGTGTGTGTGTGTGTGTGTGTGTGTGTGATCAAATCAGATACCCTTTATTGTGCCACATAATAATTTCAGCAATGTGAAGCTGCTATTCACTGCAGCTGTGTGATTTTTGTACTTTGTGGTATCTTTACTGGTACTAGTACTAGTGACTGTTACTGCAGCAGTGCAGTATACTGCCCCCATGGCCCGCCCCTAACCCGCAGAAGGTATGCTTTTCCAGATTTGAATTTCTGATGGTGAGCACTGGTTAGGTGTTGTGCCTTTGTGTCTGCATCTCTTCAGTGCACAGCGCAATCTTAATCTGTCTGTACATTTGCATCTCTTTAGGGCCCAATCTCCATCTGTAACTTAAGTCACAGTTGTTTTTTTGATGTCCCTTCAGAGTACTGGACAGGTGTGGTGCATAATTCTGCATGAACATTGTACTTATTAATATGCGTTTTTAAGTCAGGACCATCATTACGAGTCACTCGTGATACAAATCACATTCTTCATCATCACGGTCACAAATTCAGTCACAAATCACGATTCATGATCATGTTATGAATCACAGCATTCATTGTTTTTCTAGTTACTTGGGCGTATTGTATGCCTGTTTTGTAGTATATCTCCAGGCTAAACCACCCCACAATTGTACTCATTGATAAGTACATGTTTTTAAGTCTGGGAGTTTTAAGCTACAGCTCATCGGGGAAGTACAGCCATAGGCATTCGATTTCCCAATACAGTTTCATACTGGTTATCTCACACCATTGACACTGAATCACGTTCTTTATCAGGGTCACAAATGCAGTCACAAATCATGAATCATGATCACGTCACGAATCATAACATTCATTTTTTTACTAGTTACTTGGATGTATTGTAAAACTATTTTTTAGTATCTCTCCAGGCTTCACCACCCCGCCATTGTACTCATTAATACGTGTTTTTAATTCAGGGAGTTTTGTGCTGCAGCTCATCGGGGAAGTACAGTGGCAGTGGCTCAGTAGGTAGCACACTTGCCTCTGAGGCTGGGAGATCAGAGGGCTGTGGGTTCAGTTCCCACATCTGGCACTTGGGTTAATATCCCAGTACTGATACTATAGTGCAGCATGAGAGGGGTGCTGCACTTCTGAGGTGCCGTCTTTCGGATGAGACGTTAAACCGAGGTCCCATCTGCCTGGATTGTGGTAGTTCAGGTGGATGTTAAAGATCCCATGGCACTTATCGAAAAGAGTAGGGGAATTTTTATTGAGAAAGTTGGACTTCATTACAGAAAAAAGAAACCAAACATTACAACAAACAGAAAAAACTGCAAAATGACAAAAACAAGGCAAGCCAAACATACATACAGAAATTACAAAACAAGAGGGAAACACCCTTTAAACCCCAGTAAAAAGATCACAGTGTGACCATAAATGAAAAAACTGAGGCCCTACAAAACGCTCCAAGTCCTGTACTTTAACACTACGAATAGCAATTCTCATATTATCAATAACTGAAGATACTGGAATCAATTTTTAATGCAAAACCAGCATACATCTGGCCTGCCATAAATAACGAATTAAAGAAAAAACAATGAATAAAGTGTCTTCATGATATTTTTGACATAATGCACCCTGCGTACAAAACATAATTTGAGCATATGATAAATGTAACAACATTGGTTCTGACCACAAACCAACTAACTTAGTCCAAAAGGAAACAGCAAAGGGACACTCCAAAAAAACGGTGTTGTTGGGTTTCAACAATAACAAAACAACCCTCCCTGGGGCAAAATCGAACATCTAATGCTTTGTGCTTATGATTGTCTTTAACACTCAGACGCCCATAATTACCTAACCAGACTACATCCCACACATAGGAAGGCAAATGGGGATTACAGAGTTGTTGAAGAATCCATTCAACCCGATGTTCAGGACAAAACGGAAATACCACCCTATCCTGTGTTTCTTTCCTCCAAATGGTGTCATAAAGAAGTAATCTAGATAAAATACAAAAATCCTGAGGACGTAAATCCCAAGCTAATGCCACCTTAATAGCTTCTTTCCCATATAATGGAACATCAGGAAGTCGAGAAAACCACCCTTTTTTTCCCCAAATCCCAACTGGGAAGGCAAGGCATTAACCAATGCAACAACAAGGGTTTCCAACTCACCATCCCTGGTTTTATGGCTTTCCCAAAATTAGTGTGAAAAAATATACTGTAAAAGAAAGCCACAGGGTTAATCATCCCAACCCTTCCCTCCTTATATGGTCTATAGGTTATGCTCCTCTTCACAGGGTTCAATCTAGACCCCACAACCCTTGAAAAAAAATCCTATATAATCTAGAAAAACAATCCATGGGTGGCGGAAATACATAACAAAGATATAAAAAAATGGGAAGCACCAAAGTTTTGAGCAACATAACACATTTTTTCTTACCAATCAGATGTTGTTTCCATCCAGAAATCAAACCCTCAGCCTTTCCTAAGGCTAATTGCCAATTACAATGACATACATTATCAGTCCTAAAAAAAATACCCAAATACTTAAAAGGGCGAATATCAATTGAAATCCCAGCATACTGCCCTGATTGCGGAAGAACTGAGTGTCCAATAGGAACCCCAATACTTTTGCCAAAACTAATTCAGGAACCAGAAACTGAAGAATAAGTACTGAGAACTTGTAACACATCAGTTTCAACCATACCAATATCCACCATCAAAACTAAATCATCTGCATATGCTAGGATTTTAACTGGAGCTAATGGGGGGGGGGGGCACCTAACCCCAAAATCTGAGGACAAAGAGAAATTGCCTGAATCAATGTATCAATACAAAAGTTATATAAAAGGGGGCTTGGGGGGCAGCCTTGTCTGACCCCTCTACCCACCCTAACAGGATTACCCAACCAACCATTCACATTTGGAAGGATTGAAGCCTCCTTATATAGAGCTTTAATCCAAAGGAGAAACTGGCAAGGAATCCCAAACGCACCTAACACTGCAAATAAAAAATCATGACAAACCATATCGAAAGCCTTTTCTTGGTCTAACCCCAGCACCTAACCAGAAACCTTACCTTTCTCACCCAGCGCAAACAATTCCCGTAACAGAATTAAATTATCATTTTGGCACCTTCCAGGGATACCACAGGTCTGGGCAGGACTAAGATGTGATGCAATTTTTATAAGCCTTGCCAACAAAATTTTAACCATGATTTTATAATCAATATTTAATAAACTTAAAGGTCTCCAATTTTGTAAGTCAGTACGATCTCCCTGTTTTTTAAAGATGAGAACTAAAATAGCTTCCTTCATGGACTTAGTAACTGTACCCATGGTCAGCATATCATTAAATAAGAGAAATAAAGCTGGAACCAAATCCTCTTTAAATATTTGAAAAAAACGAGCAGTAAGGCCATCTGATCCTGGTGCAGAAGCAACATTCAGACTGTCAATGGCACATGCCACCTCTGAGGGTAAAATATCACCGGAAAACATTTCTTGCTCATCTAAAGGAAGTGGCAGAAGATGTAAGGATTCTAAGGGTTTAGCATCTTTGCAACTGGGAGCACTACTCAACGTAGAAAGGACATGTTGTTCCACCACCTGAACCATCACCTCTGGATCTGATAACAGATCACCACTGGGTGACCTGAGTTCCTGAATAAACTTAGAATCCACCCATCCTTTGCAGTCTTTGAACACATTCAGCCCACCCTTGGTTACCTGTGTCCCAAATCATGCCTCCTGCCCCAAGGAACTCGCCCTCTCATATTGCAGAGATCTCATTTGTGAGCAAAGCACTGCAATCTGAGCACTATAATCCAAATCCTTCGTATCTGATAAGGAAATCAGATGCTGCAGTTGGTGCCTTAGTGCTAGATATAAGTAAGTTGCAGTATGTTTTGCTGCAGCTTGTCCCTGAAAAATTTGCTGCCATCTGTGTTTTGAATCATCCCACCACTCACAAGGGTCTTCATAAACATCTGCCACAGAAAGTCTGGCTGCCCATTCCTTCCTCCAGAGTTTCTGTAGGCGATGGTCCTCTAATAAAGAATCATTAAGCTGCCGCCTATTTTTTTTACATCTTGGAGTATTCTTCCAAGAACAGGTCAACTTAATCGCTACATGATCAGAAAATTCAACACCCAGAGTATTATATGATAGAATCCGTAACACTCGAGATAAAAAAATGAAATCAATACGAGTCCGCAATGGCCCTTTAACAAAAGTAAATCCCCCTACTCGTGACACGATCTATATGCATCTACCAACTAAGCAGTTGTAACCACCTCTTTCAAGGCGACTGAATCACAAAATAATTTTGTGGTCTGTAACCCTCTATCCTTCTGATGCAGCCCACAATTAAAATCTCCCACCCACAAAATCAATCTAGAGGAATGCAAGTAAGGCCAAATTAACTGAAAAAGCGAAACCCTCTGTGCTTTAGATTGAGGGGCATAAACACCAATAATCTGAAATCTTTCCCCGTAATAGGTAAAATCCAACAAATCAGCCAGCTTAAAACCTACTGGTCTATCAGGATCCTTATCCTGTAATTCTAGTAACTGAGGGCCAGGTCCCATCCAAACTGGACCCTCTGGTTCTAGAAACGTAGACAGGGCTTTGACAGGGGAGTCAAGCAATTCAGAATTATCCTGTAAAGACTTAGAAACTAACACATTCAAAGCAGGCTCAACGACAGGAAAAGCAGAGTTATCACTACCAGACATTTGCTTAATACCAACAGAAACAGCCCCTTGAAAGTCGTCATTGTTCTGAACAGCCATAGTTACCACAGGTTCCCCAACCTTGTTCAGCATATTTAAAGACGTGGGATCTTGTGAATCAGGGGTCCAAACCCCACCATCACCCACCCATCCCCTTTTAGAGCTTTTTCTGGAGACCACAATGTCCCCTGTCGAAAAAAGGCAGTTGAAGTGTCTTTAGATGCCTTAGAAACTCGCTTTTCAACAAGATCCACAGTACCTTTTTTTACTCCAGCCAGGAGATTGTGAAGACGGAAAAAAGAAAACCTACGGTCCTTTAGACTTCTTTAAAAAAGCAGACTTCAGCACACCAGGCAACACACATGGTTCAGAAGAAACCTCACCTCCATCTGAGGACTGTAAGAGGGTTTTGGCAATGGGTAAATCCTGCTGGGGCTGTAGGCACACCAAGAAGTCACTGGAAAAACTGCCAGCCCCAGCCCCAGCGCCAGCTCCAGCTTCCTGATACAGCGCGTCGCTTGCAAGTGACACTGACTCCACTGCGTCAGTCTGGGTCTTCCCAGACTGAAGAAAAGGTGCCTTAGATGGCCCAAGCACTGCCTTAGGAAGTGCAGCAACTTCCTCATCCACCACCGCAAGTTCTCATAGCAAAGCTAATCACTTTGCCATCCACACTGATTGAGAACTACTGTCTCCTGAGCAACCGACTTCCGGTAGTTTGGCAGCCAGAACAGCCTTCCGTTCCTCCGATTCGATAATAGTCACCATCGTGACTTCTGCAACAGCACACTCTTCCTCCATGGCCCCTGAGAATAGAAGCACAGGGGAGGAGGCCCTCTCCCCTGTACTCTCACCATCCAGCTCAAGCTCCGACTGCAGCATACCACCAGCAGCCAGTAGGGGAAGTTCCCCAGTGTCCTGGCTAAATTTCCCTCATTCACTAAAAATACCACCAACAGCTTAATCTGGTTCAAGGTCAGTTGGCATTCATCTGTATCCCTTCCCCCAGGTCGTGCCTGAAAATAGGCAGGATTTGTCTAGTGCACTTACCCAGTCAACAAAAACTAAATAAAATAAAAAAATAAACAGCCATAGGCATTCGCGTTCCTTCCTATACAGCATGTGAGTTACAGTACTACGGAGCAACGTGGAACCCGCGGAGTACTCCACAATGTGAAGTGGAGTACTCCGCTTCATAATGAGGAATGCGAAGTCCATTGAAACCAATGACTTTGCATTATTCTGCCTTCCCTAAACCACTTCTCCACCAATTTTAAGGTGAAGTACATTGAAATCAATGTAATTTGCCTTGCTTCACCTTGTAATTGAGCTCCAAATGAAATTCTGCAGTCATGCATGGGATTGCAGGTCACATGGGCTCCAGATTGTTCTGCACAGCCTCAGTTCTGGGCTGTGTACTGTGTGTGTAGTGGTAGCTGGAGATAGTTTGCTCTCAGAGCTCTGCGATTCAAAACCTCTAAAAGCTGTTTAAGATGCCCTTTTGAGTCATTTTCTTTGCTCAAAATTTACTACATCGATTGTAGTAAACCCTTCTGTGCTCATCATCGAGCGATTATTGCTGTGTGGATTTTGAATGTTAATTTGAACAGTCAGTCTGTGTACTGTAAAATGTGCGTTGGGGGAGGAGCGTATTTGTGGTGTAGGTACATTAACTGGAAGAAAAAGGTAGTCTTTCTGTTTCGGTTATATTTTTCTTGTGTAACTGTTGTACGCAGAGTAATATTTTCAGTAATTCTTGACTTTTTTTTGCTGATTGTTGTGGTGCAGCAGTGTATTATTTGTCTGTTTAAAACATCTGGTTATATTACTAAAGGTTTCAATTTGCTACTCATTACTTGTAGTGTGTGTGTGTGTGTGTGTGTGTGTGTGTGTGTGTGTGTGTGTTTGAGATGCGTGCCATTAAATCAGACACCTTTTATTGTGCCATAGAGTAATTGCAGCAGTGTGAACCTGCTATCCACTACAGCTGCATGAATTTTTTATACTGCTTTGTGGTGTCTTTACTGGTAGTGGATTGTTACTGCCAGGCACTAATCCCCCAACTGGCAAAATGTATTCCTTTCCAGATTTGGATTTGTGACTTGTGTGCACTAGGTAGGTGGTGTTGTGCCTTTTTCATATGCATCCCTTGAGTGGGCAGTGCAATCTTAATCTGTTTGTGCATTTGCAGTGCACCATTAATTCTGGGAGACTGCATTTCTTGTTGCGCTCTCATTTCACTTCATCAGCACTGAGGAATTTTCTGGATACAAAACAGTAGCATTTCATCAGCACTGGGGAATTTTCTGGAAACAAGACAGTAGCATTTTGGGGATACACATTAATTCTGGTGACTGTACGTGACCACTGCATGCATTACTGAGTGCGCCATTAATTCTGGGAGACTTTGCATTTCTTGGTATGATCTCATTTCACTTCGTCGGCACTGGGGAGTTTTCTGGACACAAGACAGTAGCACTTTGGGGATGCACATTAATTCTGGTGACTGTGTGGGTGGGGTGCTGCCAGAATTTTTGTCACTCCACCTTACTTCACGTTTAAAGCAGAATGACAACGCAAAGTAATAATAACAAGGAAAAGTGAGCCATTCCGAGGTGGCACTCCACATAATGAAGTGCCAATGCAAAGTGGCCACTTCACGTTCACTTCACAGGTGGATTTTAAATTTGCTGCATCTCTAGTCATGATACTGGGTGGTCCATGTCTCCGTGATGGCAACTACATCCACTCCCCCTTCTGCCACCAATGCCTGAAGCTCTGGTAACTTGCTACCTAGGCTCCTCGCATTTGTGGAGACCACCATTCAACTGGCCCCCGCGATCGCTCCTATCCATCCCAATGCTATAGGTGATAAGACTTCTAGTTTCCAGTGGCTCAGATGGACTTTGCACCATAGTACATGTACATTGAAGCTCCCTTTTTTTACGAAGTAGTTGTTCTTATTACTGGATAAAAAAAAATTTCCTTTATTACTTAAAATGAAGATTTACAGTACTTTAGAATAGAATTAATATTTCATATAGCTCATTAGAGCATTGTTTAAGTTGGAGGATTTTAAATGTATTTATGTATGTGTTTATCTATACGTTGCTTGTACAAACTAGTTAAAGCAATACACCTGGTGATGATTATTATCTGATTGGTGGTTAGTTAGTGTAAAACGAGTGACAGCTATTGCTGCAATTTACTCTTTGAAAAAGCACTATTGTTGGTGCAAACTGTCAGAGGAAGGGGGTTGGGCTACATGCTGCCACTTAAATGTCTTTCAAGTTGCTTTTTATTCTGTTTTTTTTTTTTTCTAATTAAATTTACTTGTTTGGAAATCTAATATCTTCTAGAAGACTCCATTTATTTTGCTGGTGGTGCCTGAGCTTACTGTAGTTTTAGATTGTCTGGACTTATATTAACTCATTGTCTCCTAGCAGATGCCTGTAGTAGTCAATAAAATACACTGGTGTGTCCTGAGGACACCTGCAGAAGTCAGCTACTGACTCCCAGTGTGCCCTTGCAACATCTGGAGAAGTCACTTATATATTTTAACATATAGTGTAATAGAATATAATATATATTTGACTGCATAGCACCGTTGGAAAGGTAATTTTATGCTGAACAACTTTGCCACTGATATTTTGTGTATATCATGTATACTTTAGGAGTTATTTGCATTTGTTTATGGTACTTTGTGCATGGCTTATATTGCCTGTTTTAGTGAAAAAAATATTTTTTTGCTGTTTCAACTAGCATAGAAAAAAAACAAAATTACATATTATTATTTGCATACCACCATTTGAAAGGTAATTTTATGCTGAATAACTTTGCCACTCATACTTTGTGTCTAGCGCTTACAGTTCTTGATCTATTAGGATTTGTTTGTGGCATGCTGACTATAGCTTGATTTTGCTTAGAAAGGCCCAGGATTTACTGTTAACAGTATACAGGAGACAAGTGGTGCAACATCAGAGAGCTCCTGTGGAGGCAATGAGTTAAGCCTTGATTTGCGCACAACAATATTATGGCTATCCTTGGATAGAATAACCTGAAATGTGCCATGCACATTCTCATCAGACCCAGGATCTCTGGATTCTGAAATCTAGTAGTGGAAGGTTGATGGTTTGAAAGTTCTAGAAGATTAACATGTGAAAAAATATGCTTTTTAAGACATTTGCTTGCTCACCAATATCTCACAAGTGTCAAACAGCTGAAACCTGAAACTTTTAGGTTAGTTATTGTGTGATTCAAGGGCATTTCTTCACTATGTGGCTTAACTGAGAAATGTGTAGATTTTAAATGATTACAAAATGGTATTCTGTTTTCATGAATTTGCAGTTCAGTTCAAAATTTGACTTTTTTTTTGCAAAAGAGACAGGTCATGGTTTCATGACTCTTCCATTTTTGTGATATCAGACTTCCATTTTCATGAGTTTTAGCGGTCACAAAAGCAGGTACAGGAGAGGAGAACTTTGTGCATCAAAAACAAAACAAAAAAAAACAGCTTGGAGGTTAAGTTTGAAACTACTCTGTCTGACAGAACAGGGTGCAAGGGTATTTCTAAGTGTTTTTTTTATTTTTCAAATATTAATGAAAATAGGCTGTTTATCACAAAAACAGGGCCTGTTTATGTGACACACAGATTCCTTTTTGTGAAATAAAACTTATGTTTTTACTTCTGATTACCTGGAGGTAGCTAAACAGTGTGACAAGGCAGTGGGAAAGGCTAGCAGGTTGTTGGTATGCATAGGTAGGTGAATCACCAGCAGAAAGAGGGAGGTACAGTAATAATACCCCTGTACAGATCACTGGTGAGACCTCACCTCAAATAGTTTGTCAAGTTCTGGAGGACCCATCTCTGAAAGGACATACTGTAGATAGGGTGGAGGCAGTTCAAAGGAGGGCAACCAAAATGGTGCAAGGCCTGCCTCAAAAACCCTATGAGGAAAGGCTAAAGGAATTAAATATGTACTCCCTTGAGGAAAGCAGGGTAAGGGGGGATATGACAGAAATATTCAAATACTTCACAGGGAAGAACAAGGTACAGGAAGGTAAGATTTTCCAAAGAAAAAGTTGCTCAAGGACAAGAGGTCACAATATGAAGATTGAAGGAGGGAGGTTCAGTGGAAATGTGAGGAAATACTTCTTCACAAAGAGGGTGCTAGACATGTGAAACAGCCTTCCAGTAGAGGTAGTGGGGATGGAAATGGTTACAGGATTCAAGAATGCATGGGATAGGCACAAAGGGATCTTAGAAGTAAAGGGGGGAACTAGAGATTGAGTAGGGTCTGGAGTGTCACTGTAGATAGGGAAAACAGGGCAGACTAGGTGGGCCAGGAGGTCCTTCTCTGCCGACAACGGCTATGTTTCTATGAGACATTTACAAAAGCTGGGCAAAATGCAGACTTGCAGGATCGTATGCAAAGCAAGCTACAGCTCTGTGGCTATGCCCGGCAGAACAGTTGCTTTCCATGTGACCCACCTGACCATGCACAAAGCAAGTTTCCAGTTCAAATTGTGCTCCAAGGTCACTCCTGTAAAAAAGCTTTCAGCTTAGTGTGCTATACCTGGTTAAACAACGAAATAAAAAAAAAAAAGTTATAGGTCTAGGACTTCCAGTGATGTTACCAGGCAGATGGCTGTCTAATGTGCAAGCTCCTGCTTCTGACCATCTGAAAACACCCTGGAAAACAAAAGATTAACTTTTACAACTTTGCTGAGATACAGAAAAGGGGTACTGACTCCAGGGATGACGTCAGCAAGAAATAATTTCAGTGCATTGCCAGTCAATGATGATGGATCGGTGGCAGCCAACCTCTCAGATTCCATACAGTCAGGCACCTCCGGTACAGTTCACCACTCCACCGCTGAACACAACTGGCCAAAACAACAGGCCAGAGATAAACTACTTGATGCCATCCTCACCAAACTACAGGCCTTCCGCATGCAAATTCCAAGAGTGAAAATCCACCCTAACCCCAATTCAAATGGAGGTAGCAGACCTAGAGGTACAAGTCCAGAAAATGGAACACAAGGTGTACTCACAAGATTCCTGCTTTGCCACTCCAAGCACCACACTTCTTCAGCTGGCTGAGACCCATGCAACTTTGGGAGAAAGACAGAAGGTTGCAGAGAACTGGGCACACCGTAAGAGCATCAGAATATATGGTGTACCTGAGGACTTAGAAGGGGTAGACACGTACACATTTTTGGATGCCTGGCTCCACACTGCCCTGTCCCACCCAGCAGACTGCAAACTTGAAGTGAAACGATCCCACAGGGCATTGGGTCCAGAACTGTGATCTCTCACTGTCCTTCCCAGATCTATCCTGGCTTGCTTTGACACTTACTCCACAAAAGAAATGGTGATCTGAACAGCCTGGTAACAGATGGTAGTGTTCTATGGTTCAACTAAAGTATAGATAGACAATGACTATGCACCTTTAATAATGGAAAGACACAGGGAGTACATCCCATTTCTGCAGACCCTCAGAGCGCACAAGTTGAAATTCCAGACGTCTTATCCCTCCAGCTTGCAAGTACAATACCCTGAGGGACAGAGGCTTTATATTATAGCGGAGGATGCAGTTTAAGATCTGTCTGACAGAGGCAACAACTTTCTAATGAAATGTCCCCCATGAACGGAGCTCATGCCAGATCTTGCTGTGGACACACCTGCCACTGGATACATCCCAAATAAAGAAACAGCACGCACGGTAGGCCTTACACAGAATTGCCTCCTAACTAAAAGCATGGCAGAGAGACAGACCTGAACCTAGATGCAATATCCTTTTACTAATTTTTATCTCTGCAGCACAGCGGGGGGAGCTTGGTGCAGGGTGCTGGTCTTCCTGATGGCCTGGTACTAGATATTGGGGTGGGGGTGGAGGGCCTCTCTTGCCTCCCAGTTCAGGCCTCTAAACCAACATGAGCATCTCATGGGTGCTCGGCCTTCACGATGGCTATGAGCATGGCTGAGTGGGAGGTCACAGACCCATGATTTTGAAGCCAGTATGTTGAATCTAGCTACCACCACAGCCAATCTCTGTATAAGGGATATCCTCCAATGACACAGAGGTGGCTAGGCAGATGTCCACGTCCCTTCTCCCTACATTTCTCCCATACAGTTCACACTCAGTGCCTCCAAAGCTGAGAAGCCCATCCCAAGTAAGGTGTGATATATGATAATCAATGTCTAAACAATGCCAGCCCCAGTGGGGGGGGGCTTATAAACAGGCATTGGGGGGACACTAACATAACCAACCCATGCCACAAAGCAGGGTAATTCTCACCCTTATTTCATGGGGAGTACATTGGAAAATGCCCTAAAAGCTATCCAACTCAAATAAACTATGGGCCACTTCACAGCCACTTACTCCTAAGGACTTCTTCAATAATGATTTAACAAATTATTACAGTGTAACCACAGTGGAAAATGTTTTTTCTTAATCTATTTCCAGGCATGGCAATAGGTTGCTGAGATGATTAGAAGGACTTGATCAATACTGGTAGGGTTGGGGACTCTTTATCATTTCATTTTTTGAAATTGTTCAACCTTGAGGAATCCTTGACCACCCATCCCATCACCTTCCACAGCTCCTCCATATGGTCAAACCACATGTGACAGGGACATGGACCCTATAACAGAATGAGTTAATACTCATTCCTTCCACAGCACTTGTCAGCAGAGCCCTGAGGTGGCCCTGCTCTGCACGGTGTCCATGGACAACAGGCAGGAATTAACAGTGTGCATTACTCCCAAAAGGGCAGACTCCTCTACAACCCACATAGCTCTTTCAAAGTTCAGGAGGAGACAATAGGGGAAGTATGGTCAGATGCTCAGGTGATTTTTACCCATTCCCTCTACTCACTCTCCTACACCTATTGGCCATCGGCATGTGGTTCCTTTCTGTCCTCTCTACTGTCACCTACTTTGGAGGTCAATTCATCCTCATGGGAGTCCTACACTTTGCTGGATGGGGATTTACCAGGAATTTACCAATAGGGGATATCCAGACACCCCCCCAACTTTGGAAGCCCACAGTTTTGCATCCCCTTACTCCTCACTATGTGTCCTCGAGGCCCTGTGGACATTCCCCCCCCCACAGACCTCAGGACTATCCTTCACTGTACTATGGCCCAGTTGGCAACAGGACCCATTGTTTGAGTCCTGTTCTGGTTTTCTCTGTTTTAGATCAGACCGCCCACTAGGTGGACAGAACCCAGTTTTTAGTACTTGTGTTTTGTTCCACACAGGCACTGTTCAGCTGTTCCATCCAAAACACACTGCAGGAGACAGAGACAGTGACCTCAGTCATTGAGAGGAATCACTTGTGGACATGGCAGCTGGTAAGTGGGGAGCATTTTGAGAGGGGAGACAGGATACCCTGACTCCATGCTGTGCAGCCCCTAAATGATGGCTACCTTTAAAGTAATACTGCAGAATATAAATGGCCCATCTCATTCAGTCAAAAGCGCCAAACTCCTCAGTATCCTTAAAAAAACGGAAGCCACATCTCCTACTAGTACAGGAGACCCATCTTAGTACAACTGAATGCTAAGAACTCTTTAAATTTGGATTTCAGCAAATCATCAAATCAGCCTCCAAAATGGCAGATGTTGAGGAACAGTGATCCTCCTACCCAAGGGCTTCCACTTTACATCCAACTATACAGATCGGGAGGGAAGGCTCACTCTAGCAAGCAGCACCCTTTATGACAAACTGCTTACAGTAAGTAGCCTGTACATTCCTCCAGGCAGTGGTGCCTCACTGATTCAGAAATTGCTTGACACCATTCTTCTCCACTGCAAAGGTGCACTGCTCCTGGGGGGAGACTTTAAATTCCTCCAGAACCTCACCCGTGACTCCAGCAATCTCAGACCCCCACATCTACCTCAAGTCAAAAACCCCTAAGGAAACTACTTAAAGAAGTGGGGCTGGTGGATACATGGCGAAACCCAGGGACAGATAATACTCCTTCTATCTCAACTCCCACCACCGCTATTCTAGCCTTGATTATTTTTTTACCACTGATCTCACAGATTGGATAGAAGTCCAGATAGCCCTTATCCTTCTATCAGACCATGCCCCATTCACCTTGACCCTCACAGCACCAACCATGCCCCCATCACCTTGACCCTCACAGCACCAACCAAACACCAACAAACCCAGTGGTGCTTCAACCCTTTGCTTTTGTGTGATCAAGAATTCTTTATGATGCTACACACTTCAATACCAAGAATTATCAAGGAAAATACTTCTCCCAGTGCCACAGTGGCAGTCCTCTGAAACACCACCAAAGCAGTTCTGAGGGGAGAGATCATAGATTTTGCCTCTAGACATGAGGAATAGGCCAAAAATTGCATGAGTTCCAAGAGAAACTTCAGTTTCTCCAACTCATGCACATGCAGGAGGACGACTCCCTTGTGGACTTAAACACACACACACAATTCCATTCAGGGCATCCTGACCTATCAGACTGAACAAAATTTCCTCTGGCTCCGTCAGTCATATTTTGAAAGAGGGTCTAGGGCCACAAAATTGCTAGCACACTGCCTCCAGCAAAGGCAAAAAGCCTCAGTCATTACAAAACTTAAACACCCCCAGACAGGCCGCTACTGCTATAAACCCCTGATACACTGGTGGCCCTTCAGTGCTTTTATGTCACCCTCTACACCATGCACAACACCCCCAGACCAGCTTGTCCTGCAATATTGTTTTGGCAATTTGAACATCCCCACTCTCACACAAGAAAAACAAGAAATAACTCACAGACTCATCTCATCTGATGAACTCACTACAATGATACATGTCCCTAACGAGCAAGTGCTTAGTAAGGAGGCATATCTTAAAAAATGAATATTTTGGGTCTTTAAATACCTCTGTAATAATTTTGTTTACTTCTATTTGTTTCTTAAATTATCATTTCATTTGTATTTTGCCAACTACTGGTAAGAAACAGTCCAATGGAATTCTTGTATTATGATGTCAGAAAAGTTTTACTGACAAGGCTGGCAGTGTATATCAATGGGAAACTGCAAATCTGTTTTCAGATTCTTCCACCAAAATTGTATATACAGTATTTAATAGAAATAGGTGGGTTTTTAATAACCTGTGAGTTTGTCCTAATTTAGCAAGTGATATTTTCTTAACTGGATTTTACTTGAGAAGAAGAAGAAGAAAAGAGAAGCCAATAACTGGAGCACAATAATGCAAAACATATTAAAGGCAAAGTTTGTTTCTGCCGAAAGACTTATCTAGTTCTTTTGAAAAAGGAAAATGGATTTAGTTTCTCATGGAAATATATTGGGCTCAAAAGTAGTGGGCAGTTTCTGGCATCACAATACCAGAATTCTAGTGAATTATTTTTCACTAGCAGTGTGAAAAGCAAAGGTGAAAACTCACTTGTTTCACTGCACTAGCAAATATTTTATTATAAAAGTAGGAAGTAATTACTAACATATCAGAATACAATACATAAAATAGTTGTGTGTATATAATAGAAGTTAACACCTGGGGCTGGATTTTCAAAGCCCCAAGAGTGCCACAAGCCCCTTGTGCGCTAATCATTTGGCGCACAGGCAGGGCTTGTAGCGCTCTCCTGGCCAGCAATCAGGATTTTCAATCCTGTGCACCAAATGCTGCAAGATAGACCAACTTTTCCCTAGTCTAACTTGCACCATTTGGGGGACCCTTTTTATGGGACTTATACCAAATATTTGGTGCAAACTGCCATAAACTGATGAAACTTTCACAACTGCGCCTAACAATAGAAAATCGGGTGCAGTTACGGCAAAGGAGTTTGGCACAACTGCACCAACAAATGACTTTGAGGCAGGGCTTGATGTAAGCCCTGCATCAACCTTCAAAAATCTGGCTCCCGCTAGGTCCAGATGGATATGGGCAGAATTTTTATGCAAGGCAAATTTTTATTTCTGAGGCACCCAATCCCGGAGGCTCTGGGCTCCGTACAAATACAAACTAAGTGGGTAGTATACATGTAAAAATAGAAAAAATACATATAGAATACATGCAAATATATAAAATGCATAATATAATGAAACAGCAGGCCTAAAACAGCAAGAAAGACATGAGAGGGATTCAGATAATCATTGCCTGACTCTATAGGATTATGTCTGGGAATGCCAAGTTAAATAGGTGAGTCTTGAGGCGGGCTTTAAATACTGCAACTGAAGGGGCCTCCCTGACAGCTGATGGAAGCGAATTCCACAGGATGGGGCCGGTGACACTAAAAGCCCTGTTTCCAGCAGTTTTTAACCTCATCCTTGGAATCACCAGAAGACCACTTGAGGAGAAACAGAGGGAGCGGACAAGAGCTGAAGGTGTAGGAAGGTCAGCCAGGTAGCCAGGGCCAAGCCCATGTAGGGCCTTAAAGGTGAGCCAACCCATCTTGAGGATAAGCCTCCACCTGGAAACCTATTCTAATACTACAGGGGAGACTACCATTTTGGATTTCAATAGAGCAAACTTTGAGGCAATCAAACATAATTTAACAACATGGAAGTGGGGTCAGGAATTTGAAAATAATAAACGCTACAGAAATGTGGCTTATATTAATTAAAAAGTTAAGTAATTGTATAAAGGAACATATTCCTATAAAAATTAAGTATAAGAAGGGGCACAACACATCTAGTTGGTTAAATGGTAGAATAAAAAAAAATGATTAAAAGGAAACAAAGGTTGTTCAAGACCTTAAGAGGAAATAAAAAGGAAGCAGGCTGGGTGAAATTCAGAAACCTACAAAGACCGGTCAAAAAAGAAAAAAAAAGCAAAAGCAAATTTTGAAATTAAATTAGCAGCCTCAACAAAGGATAACTATTAATCGTTTTATGCTTATGTCTAAGAAAAAAAATTGGGAAATACAGTAGGTCCTTTACTTGGCCCAGTTGGCTCCATCACAACCACAAACAAAGAAATGGCAGATATTCAAAACAAATATTTTGCAACTGTCTTTTGAGAAAAGAAAGACCAGGGAAATCAAGAATATAAAAGAAAGCAGACCAAAAGCCCTATTTGTGTTGATCCAGCTGATGTAATTAAAAGGCTCTGTAATTTGAACCCATATAAATCCCCAGGACCAGACAGCATCCACCCCACAGTATTAAAAGAACTAGCAGGAGAACATACATCCCTAATTAGCCATATTTTGCAACACTCCATAGACAAAGGGGAAGTAGCAGTTCCCTGGAGAGAAGCATCTGTCATCCCTCTGTTTAAAAAAGGAAATAAAGAAAATCCAGCAAACTATAGGCCAGTTAGCTTAATATCTATACTGTGCAAAATATTGGAAGGGATAATTAAAGACTATATTGAGGAGTTTATAAAGGAGAACCAACGCGGGGATAATAAGCAGCACGGCTTCAAAAAAAACAGATCGTGTCAGACCAGTATGCTAGAATTCTATAACAGAGCCAGCAAAACTTTAGACATGAATAAATCAATTGACATGGTATTTTTGGATTTCAACAAGGCTTTTGATAAATTGCCTCATTACAAGTTGATTCAAGCTCTGGAGGCCTCCTTCATGACAACATTGTGACCTGGATCAATTCATGGTTGACTGATAGAAAGCAATGAGTCAGCATTAGGGGCCAGTTCTCAGGCTGGATCAAAACAAGTAGTGGGGTGCCACAGGGATCAGTCCTTGGTCTGTGTCTTAACATCCACTGTATATGACGTACAAGCGTGTGGAAGACTAAATTCACAGATGATTGTCGACTAAGGGCTGAAGTATAGGATATTGAAGACTCTGCTGCACTACAGGAAGTACTAAATCATATTTATGATTGGTGTGTACAAACTCCCTTTGAACAGGGAAAAATGTATAGTTATGCATCTGGGAAAAAAGAACCCTGACCATACATATTATATAGCTAATATACTCCTAAGAGCAGTAACTGAAGAAAGGGATTTAGGCATTACAATCACAAATGATCTCCAGTTTAATTCCCATTGTAAGAAAGTGGCTGGGAAGGCAAATGAGGTACTTAACTGTATTTTGAAGCATGTAGCCAGTAGACGCAGTGAGGTGTTGATTCCACTGTATGGATCCTTGGTGAGACCGTTATTAGAATATGGGGCTCAAGTGTAGTCACCATATCAGAAAAAGGAGATATATTTATTAGAAAGGGTACGGAAGAAAGCAACACACTCCATTAAAGGGATGGAACACAAAGATTATAACACTAGGTTAAGTGAATTGGACATGTTCTCCCTTGAGTACAGGAGACTAAGAGGGGATATGTGCCTGTTATTCAAAGCAATAATAGATCAGGATCTCTGGAAAGCTTGGGATTAAACCTTAGTGAGACAGTGTACAACACCAGATCACATCAGCTTCAACTTAGGGGAGAGAACTGCCATACTCGGTGGTGTAAATACTGGTTTAATCAGAGAGTGATTTCAGTGTGGAACTCCCTGCCCGAGGAAGTAGGACATTCATCAATGGGGAGCTTTGAACTTAAACTCGATAAATTGCACTGAATGGGACACATTTAGATTGAATATGGTGAGCATAAATGGACAAACTGTCTTTAAAAGCTCTGTACATACCTATGATACCTATGATACCTAACTGGCAGCCAGTGCAGTTTTCGCAGTACCGGGGTGATATGACTGAACTTTGACAGTCCCATCAGTAGCCTGGCAGCAGCATTCTGCACCAGCTGCAGCCAATGGAGGGTACCTCCAGAGACCCCGAAGTAGAGCGCATTACAGTAATCTAGCCTGGACATAACAAAGGCGTGCACCAATGTAGGGAGGTCCCCCGGTGGAACTAGGGGTTTGATCCTGGTGATATTCCTCAGAGGGTAGAAACTGGTTTGGGCAATGGATGACACCTGATGTTCAAATGTCAATTCGCTGTCAAGGAGGATGCCAAGATCATGCACCCTAGAGGACGGCTTCAATGGCATAGGTCCCAGGAATAGACCTGTTGCTGTGCCAGAGGCTAATCTATCACACCTTTGGTTTAACTCCACCACCAGTATCTCTGTCTTATCTGGGTTCAGTCGCAACCAGCTGGAGGACATCCAGCCATTGATCTCAGTGAGGCAGCTATTTAACATGTCCACAGTGTCGGATGTTCCAGGGGCAAAGGAAAGATACAACTGGGTGTCATCTACATAGCAGTGGGAACCCAAGTTGTACTTCTGAATGAGCTCACCCAGGGCAGCATGTAAACAGCGGGGCAGCATGTAAACAGCAAACAACATTGGTGACAGGACCGAACCCTGGGGTACCCCGCAGGACAAGAGGCTCAGGGAGGAGAATTTCCCCATCACCACCCATTGCCTTCTGCTTGTGAGATAGGACCCAAACTAGCATGCGACAGTACCAGCAAGTCCACAGTACTCCCTCAGGTGGTCGAGTAGCATAACATGGTCCACTGTGTCGAATGCTGAGGAGAGATCAAAGAAACTGAGAATTACCCTTCTCCTCTATCTCTTGCCCTGAGGAGGTCATTATGCACCAGAACTAACACCATTTCAGTGCTATGCCTTGCACAGAACCCAGACTGGAGTGGCCCATAGATGTCAAAAGCCACAAGATGCTCCTCAAGTTGTAGCACCGAAGTCTTCTCAACAATCTTACCTAAAGAAGGGAGGTTGGAGATAAGTCAGTAATTCACCATGATGTCAGGGTCTAAGGATGTTTTTTTGAGAAGGGGCTCACCAGTGCCTTTTTCAAGGAACCTGTAAAAAACCTCTCCGACAAAGAGCACTGGACAATCAAGCCGAACACCAGGTCGACGGAGCCGACACATCTCATCAAGAACCGCGTCGGCACTAGGTCCAGTTCACAATATTTGTGCATCAGGTTAGAAGCAACCTTGATGACCTCGGCCACCTCCACTGGTTTAAACTCATCCTTAATAGACAGAGTGCCCCTGCGGTGCCTGAAGTGATCACTGTTGGCCATGCTCTGGCTCGCTGGTGGAATTTCCTGCTGGATGGAGGACTCCCTGACTAAGAAGAGCCAAGCAAACTCTTTGTATAAAGCACCAGCAAAGACTTCTTTTAGCTGTAGGCAGGCCAGAAGTATTAGCCTGTCCACAGACTGAAAAAGCACCACTGGTTGGTTCTTCCCTGTAGCAATCTCCTTGGACAGGAACTCTGCCTTCTTACGGTTGATTGCCCCCAGCACTCACCACAGTGGGCACATAGGGCCAGTTTATCCTCCTCCTCCAGCACAGTCCTCTGCCAGCAGCTTTCCAACTTGTGACCCAGAATCTTCAGTGCCTTGAGCTCCCTGTCAAACCATGGGTATATCAAGTGAGAGGATTTGGGTCATACGCGGACCGGTGCAAGGGCATTGAGTGCATCGGACATCGCCTTATAGGCGGCAACTGCCTTGCTCGGCCCCTCTGCACATGCAATACCTACACTGGATAGGTCAGCCACTGCCAGGAAACCCTCTGGGGACAATCCCCTCAATGGGCGGTAGTTGACCATCTCCATAGGGGGAGGGCTCTTGAGGGGGGCCCTGAGCGAGAACTCCACTCTGCAATGGTCAGACCAACTGACCCAGTCAGTCTTGAGGTTACACACCTCGAGCCCCAGTGAGAACATCAGGTCCAGCATGTGGGTGCCATGATGGGTCATGGAAGAAACCTCTTGTGACAGGCCCAGAGATGACATCATCTGGAGGAGGTTAGAACCCAGCATGGAAGATGTGTCATCAGCCCAGACATTGAAGTCCCCCAGAACTAAGCATCTGGGGGCCTCCAATGTTTTGACAAAGATGAAGTCAGCTACCTCCTGCAGGAATTCTTCTGCTGTCCCAGGGGAGCGGTAAATCAGGAGGATCCTTCAGCCTGCACCCGGACCCCGCATATGGCCACACACTCAAAGGAACCAGGCATTTCAACTGGGTGCACAGTGAAGCCTAGCTTGGATCTAAAACAGATGGTTACTCCCCCGCCTCTACATTCCACTCTTGGACAGTGTACTACAGAGTACCCAGGAGGGACGGCAGCCTCCAAGACTGAGCCTGCATTGTCGCCTCCCCCCCCCCCAGGTCTCCATAATATAAACCAGATTGACTGTTGAAATCAAGTCCGCTATAATTGCAGTCTTATTTCTGATTGATCTGGCATTGCAGAGCACTGCCCTCAGGGGAATGGTTGGTATTGCAACCCCATTGGTTTCCTGCCCACTCAGTCTGGTGGGATCCCTGGGGACGGGGACCAAACATGTCTGGCCTCTCTCCAGGACCCATCTAACCCCAGGGCACCTCCTACACCTGACCACCTCTATCCTACCTCCCTCTGATGTGCCCGAGGCACCTCGCCACATCTGATCAATGTGGCGCCTCCTGATCTCGACCTCCCAACAGTGACGTGCTGTCATTGCTGACACAAGGTCAGTGAAAGGCAGTAGATCGAGCAGCTGGGATGCCTCATAAGCAATCCTTGCCATCTCTAACCCTTACACATCCCAGACACTAACTAATACCCTGCCAAGTACACAGGCACACTAGAAACATAGAAACAAAGAATTTGACAGCAGATAAGGACCGCTTGGCCAACCTAGTCTGCCCATTTCCCTACCTAACGGACAAACTGCAGATCCTAGTTAACCAACAGCCTACTTTCTCCTACCCCCACTAGAATTGCCTTATGTCTGTCCCATGCATTCTTGAATTCCCCCACTGTTTTTGACTCTACTACCTCCTCAGGAAGGCTGTTCCACGTATCCACAACCCTCTCTGTGAAGAAATACTTCCTCACATTACCTCTGAGCCGTCCCCCCTCTATCTTCAAATTGTGCCCCCTTGTTTTTCACATCTCTTTTTCTGAAAGATGCTACCCTCTTGGACTTTGTTGATTCCCTTGAGGTATTTGAAAGTTTCTATCATGTCCCCCCCTCTCCCTCCTTTCCTCAAGGCTATACATCTTTAATTCCTTTAGTCTTTCTTCATATGTCTTCTGATGCAGACCCTGCATCATTTTGGTTGCCCTTACGGAGATGGGGTCTCCAGAGCTGTACACAGTACTCCAGATGTGGTCTTACCAACTGTCTGTACAGAGGGCCAACAACTTCTTGTTTCCTACTGGTGATGCCTCTCCCTATGCATCCCAATATCCCCCCAACCCTCCTTACTGCCTTCTCACATTGCTAACCCACCTTTAGGTCATCTGATATGACTACCCCCAGGTCCCTTTCCATTTTTTTTGTTGTCAGTATCTTACCCCCCATTGTGTACTCTTCTCCTGGGTTTTTGTTTCCCAGGTGCATTACTTTGCACTTCTTTGCATTGAATCTAAGCTGTCATACATTTGACCATTCCTCCAACCTTGCCAAGTCCCTTTTCATCCTTTCCACCCCACCTTGTGTATCAACCCAGTTGCAGATCTTTGTCATCTGCAAAGAGACATACTTTCCCTTCCAGTCCCTCTGCAATGTCACTTATAAAGACATTAAAAAGGACCGGTCCCAGTACTGAACCCTGTGGTACCCCACTAGTAACCCTCCCTTCTTCACTGTGGACTCCATTTACTATTACCCACTGTGTCCTGTTGTCCAACCAGTGTTTTACCCAGGCTACCACCCTGGGACCAACTCCCAGGCTGGCTAATTTGTTAATCATTTGTGCGGGACTGTGTCAAATGCCTTGCTAAAGTCTAGGTAGGCCATGTCTATAGCCCCTCCCTGGTCTACTGCTTTGGTCATCCAGTCAAATAAATCAATTAGATTTGTCTGACATGACCTTCCCGCTGTGAATCCATGCTGTCTTGGGTTCTGTGCCCCACTGGCCTCTTGGTACTCAACAATTCTTTCCTTCAGAAGTGATTCCATCATTTTCCTACCACTGAGGTCAAACTGACAGGTCTATAGTTTCCTGCCTCTGTCTTGCTCCCACTTTTGTGAAGGGAATCACATCCGCCCTCCTCCAGTCCTCAGGTACCACACCATCCTCCCATGATTTATTAAAAGGTAGTCAGTGGTGTTACTAGTTCTTCCCTTAGTTCTTTTAGAATTCTAGGTGAATCCCATCAGGCCCTATTGCTTTATCCACCTTCAGTTTTAAAAGTTCTTTCAGAACCCTTTCTTCTGTGAAAGGACTAATATCAACCCCCCTATCCAGAGTGCTTCTATTGACCTGATTAGGTATTCCCCCCCACTTTTCCATTGTGAATACTGAGCAGAAGTATTCGATCAGTATCCTTGCTTTTTCACTGTCACTCTGTGCCCAACCACCTTCCTCTTTGTTCAGCCTCAGTAACCCTGCCTTAGTCTTTCTTTGCTCCCTAATGTACCTATAAAAGGTTTTATCCCCCTTCTTAACCGAGTTGGCCATCTTTTCCTCGGTTTGGGTCTTTGCTATTCTGACTGCCTTACCCACTTCCTTCTGCTTTAACTGGTACAGTTCTCTGTCCTGCTCCTTCTGTGTTTCCTTATACTTCCTGAATGCTATCTTTTTCTCCCTTACCTTCCCTGCCACATCGTTTGATAACCATAGTGGTTTTTTCTTACATTTTGATTTGTTTATTTGCTTCACAAAAAGGCTTGTTGCCTCTGTGATGGTGGTTTTAATGTTTCCCCATTGTTGCTCCACCCCACCTTCTTGCCTGTTTGCTAGTGCTTTTCTGAGGCACTCTCCAATTTTGACAAAATCAGCCCTCCTGAAGTCCAGTACCTTCAGTTTTTGTGGCTTGACTCTAAAGCTAAGTTTATGTGAACCACACTGTTTGGTGGTAGCTTGTTCCCAGATCGCTACCACTTCAGGATCAGAGATCTCTCTCCATCCCCATTTGAGTACCAGGTCTAAGATTGCTCTTTCCTGAGTGGGTTCCAAAACTATCTGTCTGAGGCATGCCTTGTGGGCATCAAGAATGGCCCTGATCTTGGATGTGGCTGCAGCAAGGTGCTCAGTCAACATCTGGCATATTCAGGTCCCCCATCAGCAATATCTCCCTTGCTCTGCCATCCCAAGGATGCCTTCTATCATTTCCTTGTCCATTTCCTCCCTGAGGTGAAGGTCTGCATACAACCCCTGTGCGGATTGTGGAGCCATTTCCAGTCTCCAGGGTGACCCACAGTGTCTCCTCTCCTCCCTGTTTACCCTTTAATTCTGTTGCTTTGATCCCTTCCCTTACATAGAGAGAGCTACTCCTCCTCCTCTTCTTCCCTCCCTGTCCCTCCTGTAGATTGTGTACCCTGGTATGTTGACATCCCAGTCATGGTTCTCATCAGCTGTCCATGGATACAGGTTTTTTTTGAACAGGTAGTGAAATCAAGGTTACAAAATGGATAATAACTTTACAATGAAGTAAAAGAGACCTTTAGTTTTTGCTATCAGATTTACTGGGGGTATGCTTATTCTAATTCTGCAGTGTAGCACTTTTAGCCAGAAGGTGTCGGTTGCCCTTTAAAGTGATTTTGTGAGCTTTCACAGATGTCTTTTTCACATAGTATTCCATTGCCACCCATGCTTCAGGTGCTGAAGCTGCAATTTGTTTTATAAAACAAATCTGTTATATACATTTTTATTTATGTTTTATCAGCACTGTCTTCTCCAGTTTTCTGTGTGCAGTCACACCCCCTGAATGATGTCATGCAAGGGAACTGTCAATGTTTTACATACAGCACCAAGGAATTCTGGGTACATTATCATGTTGATATAAATGTTAGTTCCTCAGAGGTACAGTCTGTTATTTTGGTGGTGGTGACTGCTCCTAATATGTAAACCTATGCCGTCCAGAAACAAGCACCTACAACTCTTACCCTCCACCCCGGGGAGTGCCCTCCTTCCTTTCAGACACCTATTTCACAAAGGCTAAGTAACGGGTCTAGTCACAACTGACTGCAAATATCTCCCAGCTACCGTTCCTCCCTGGCAAATTAAAGTTAAAACTAAAAAAAGTCCACCCCAGAAACAGAATCAATACTAGTTACTTACACAGGTCCAAAAAGTAATAATTCAGTTCAGTGTAGTCTAGAAAATAACCCCCTTGATTCAAGGAAGCTGTGGCTGCTTTCTTACTCTCCCTGTCTCAGTCTCAGCTACTTGTGCCTGCTAAAAAATGCTAACACACACACACACACACACACACACACACACACACACACACCCCCACACACAGACACACAACTAGTACAAAAAATTCTAAACACTCACACAAACCACATCACACAGCATATATAACTATAAGCAAATTAACCCCCTCAATACCCCCCCAACCAACCCACAGGAATAAGGAAAAGATGCTATGGTCTCAACTTTCTGTCAGAAGAGAGCAATTATGCAGGCCATAGATAAGCAGTGCAAGGCCCCTCAGGGCATGTCCAAGGCAACAAAATCAGTGTTTGGTGAATGTCACAACAAAGAAAAGTCAGGCTCCAAGACCCAGGATGCAAAACTAGGGACCCTCTCACTGGTCTCAGATTGTACCTGGGTAGATTAGTACTGGAACAGTTAGTTTAAAGCTGAGGAAAACCACCCTTATCCCACTCAGAGCCTCTCTGACCGCCTCCGAGGGTTGGGGGGTTCAAACAGAGTAGAAAAATGGGTTACCAGAGATTTGATGATGGCTGGCTTCACACACTCTTCCTACCAAGCCACTGCCTCCCTCACTTACAGGGCTTGAGTAGTCAGTCCTTCTCTTCCATGGGGCAGAACGGCCCCTCCGAGCAACCAGCCTGGGATATCCACAAAGATGATTCACATCACAAATCCCCACAGAGTCAAAGGACGATCAGTGGTAAACTGAACAAACCTGTAGTGGAGACCCAGACAGTCACAGCAGTATCTTTTTCACAGAAGTTTTAGTTACTAACCTGGAAGATGAAGACATGGGTTCTAAACTCCTTGCATCCACATCCAACCAGGAAAATGGTCCACCTGGGAAAAAGGATCCAATAACAATGTCGGACCCTTTATTGAGAAGGAAGAAAAAGGCACCTCCAATATCCAACTGGAGCCCCTACCCCAGTGACTCGCCACAGGAGTCGTTTGTGAAGATGGCCGGTCCAGAGATCCAGGAATCTGCTTCAGAGTCAGTCCCTCCATGGATGTTAAAAGGTACCTACTAAAGCAGCAAAGTATTTTACATGAAGTCCTTTTAAATACATTTGAAACCACCCTGACTACAGCCAACTGCCCAGGCTCCTGGTGGTATGCCACTGTTTTCGCCATGCTTAAACCAGTAAAAGATCCCACAAATTATTCCTTCTACCCCATATCTGTCCTTAACACATATTCTAAAATGTTTACTACTATTATGGCCCACAGTATAGACAACCTTTTACCCACATAATAAACTCCAACCAATATGTATCCATAAAGACAAGACAGACATCAGGCAATATAATATGAACCCTCCTCATTACAGACCATACAATCAGGCACTCCATCCCCACAATCATTCTTAGCTTGGACACTCAAAAGGTATTTGATAGAGTCTCATGGGAGGTTTTGTACCATACCCTGGAAGATTAAACTTACCCATTAAATTTAACTATTACTGTAGGGAATATAGATAGATCCACCAGCTGCCGTGAAGTCAAATGTTTCTGTCTCAGACAGATTCCTACTCACCACAGGTACAAGGCAGGGCTGCCCCCTCTCACCCCTCCTATTTGCTCTATATGTTGAACCCTTGGTACAGTACCTCTGGCAGCAGGAGAATATCACAAGCATAACAATAGCAGAACAGGACCACAAGGTTGCTTATGTCAATCATCTCCTTTATTGCACTAATCCCGCCTAATCACTCCTAAATCTCCACAGCAACCTCCAAGTAATGGAACTCCTAGCTGGCTATAAAATTAATGCAGATAAAACCGAGGTCCTACACCTAAATTACACTCTGGACATGTGTCACTGATATCCATACCAGTGGGACCGACCACATAGAATACCTGGGAGTCCCTATAGGAGCAAAGCTCAGAGACCTCTATAACTAATAATTTTCTGGACTTGGAGTGTGAGGTGAAGGATGATCTCCACTGGTGGACCTTCCTACCAATGGCATTTCTAAACAGGATACAAGCATTTCAGATGAACATCCTCCCATAGTTTCTCTACCGGTTTAAAACCATCCCTCTCATGCCTCCTAGAAGGACTTCCAAAAATTACATATGAACATATGAAATTGCCAGCAGAAACAGGCCTCATGGTCTATCAAGTCTGCTCGAGTGTGCAGCTAGCCTCTCATCATGCAGCTGCCCCTCCCATCCCCCTTTCCAGTATCCCTTCCCCTCACCCTGTCCCAACCCCTCTTGAAACTGCCCACCATGTTACAATACACTATCGTGTCTGGTAAGGTGTTCCATTTGTCCACCACTCTTTCTGTGAAAAAATGGCTCCTCATCTCCCTCTTGAATCTTTCCCCCTGCAGTCTCATTCCATGCCCTCTCGTGTCCCTCCCCCTTCTCATCTGAAAAATCCCTTCTGTGTTGGTGTTTATTCCCTTCAGATACTTAAAGGTCTCGATCATATCCCCCCATCCCTCCTCTCCTCCAGTGAATACATATTCAACTCTCCCAGTCTGTCCTTGTAGGGCTTGCTCTCCAATCCCTGGATCATCTCTGTGGCTCTTCGCTGCACCCGCTCCAACAATCTGATGTCCTTCAGGAATGGGTGCCAGTACTGCAAGCAGTACTCCAGGTGGGGCCTGACAAATGATATATACAGGGGCAGGATAACCTCCCTCCTTCTGGAGGAGATCCCTCTTGCAATACACCCCAGTATTTTGTTGCCTTTTGCTGCCACCTTCCTGCACTGAGCAGAGTTGTTCATGCTCCCCATAATGATCACTCCTAGGTCCTTCTTCTCTGTGGAGCTCACCAACTGTACCCCCACTCAGGTGATAATCCCTCTCTTGGTTCCTGGCTCTGAAGTGCATAACCTTGCATTTCTTGGTGTTGAACCCCAACTGCCATATTTCTGACCACTCCTGCAGCTAAGTCAGGTCCTTCTGTAACCCCTTCCACCCCTCCACATCAATCACAGCTTCCATCTAAGTATCATCTGCAAACAGAATGATCTTGCTGTGGATTCCACGTGAGATATCTGCAATAAAAATGCCAAACAGCACCGGTCCCAGTACTGATCCCTGTAGTACCCTGCTCATCACTGCTCTCGGTGACAAGAGGTCCCACCCCACCACCACCCTTTGCTGCCTTCCCCTTAGCCAGTTTGTAATCAATTTCACCATTTTTGGTCCCACCCCCACATATTCCAGTCCCTCCTCAACCTCCCATGCAGCACTGAATCAAAGGCCTTGCTGAAGTCCAAATACAGGACATCCACTGCATGGCCGTTGTCCAGTTCCTGTGTTACCCAGTCATTGTACTCTACAAGGTTTGTCTGGGAGGATCTTCCCACTATAAACCCATGCTGTTGACCATCCTGGAGACCGTTTTCTTCTAAGAAGCTCACTAGCCTCTCTTTTAGTATGGTCTCCATGAGCTTTCCCATGATCGATGTTAGTCTCACTGGCCTATAGTTTCCTGGTTTATCCTTTGGGCCACTTTTGTGCATTGGCACCACATGGACCTTTCTCCAGTCATGTGGTGCACATCCTGTGTCCAAGGAAGTATTGAACAGGTCAGCCAGTGGCCCCGCCGTGACCTCTGCCAACTCCCTTAGTACCCTAGGGTGAAGGTCATCAGGTCCAGGTGCTTTGTCCACCCTCAATGCCCTTAACCCATCTAGTACCCTGCTGTCTGTAATCCCTACATCTGTTGTCCCTCCCCTACCCACCCTCCCTCATCTGGGGTATCTGCCCCTCCTGTGTGAATACAGAGCAGAAGTATTTGTTCAGTGCCTCTGCCTGCTCCGCCCTTTCTCCACCCACTCGTCTTTCTTAATCCTCACCAGCTGATCCTTGCTCTTTCTTCTCTCTCTGATGTAGTGAAAGAAGTCTTTTTCTCCACTTTTGATTCCCTGCGTGAGTCTCAGCTCCCTGGATGCTTTGGCCACCCTGACCAGTCTGGTAACCTCCATGGACTTCTCCAAGTACATATCCTTATCTTCACCCTTCCCCGATTTCCTGTATTTTTGAAAGGCTGCCCTCTTGGTCCTTACCCCTTCCATAACCTTCTGTGTCAGCCAACTGGGATTCTTTGCCCTTCCTCTCTTGCTTTTCTTCCTAGTGCAAGACTCCATTGCCTCTGCCAGCCCATCCTTTATGATGTCCCATTTCTGGTCTGCATCCATGTGTGGTTGCAGTCCTGCTAGGTGCCTGCCCAAAATTTCCCCCATTTTCTTAAAGTCCGCCCCTCTAAACTTGGTTACTCTTGTACCCGTGCCCCCTATTTCCCTCCCCATGTTGAGCATGAACCACACCGAATAGTGGTCATTTCCAGCCAGTGGTTCCTCCACTTCAAGATTCCTTACAGCTTCCCCATTATCCAGTACAAGGTCCAGAGTCCTTTTTAACCGAGTCAGCCCCTGGACCCACTGTGTCAGAAAGCTGTCTTCGAATGCTTCTAGCAGGACCCACTCCCTTGCACTCATGGTGGATGGAGTGCCCCACTCCACCCCTGGTAGGTTGAAGTCCACCACCACCACTGTGCTCCCCTTCCTGCTGACCCTCCTAATTTTTTCAGCTAATTCCCTATCCAGGTCAGTCCCCTGAGCCAGTGGCCTGTACACTACCCCCATCCTCAGTGTCCTATTCTTTGCATCTTGGAACTGCATCCATAGTGCTTTTGTCCTCCCCTCCTCCCCTTCCTCCCTTATGAACTTTATCCCCTGCCTTACATAGATTGCCACTCCCCCCATTCCCCTTAGTCCTATCCTTTCTAAATAACCTGAACCCCAGGATCGTCATATCCCAGTTCTGGTACTGGGTGGCCCATGTTTCCATGATGGCCACAATGTCCACCCCCTCCACTGTCAAGACAGGCTGTAACTCCACTGTTCTATTCCTTAGGCTTCTTGCATTCAGTGAGGCCACCCTCCAGTCTGTCTCCTCCCCTTCCTTATCCCTATTCTTCCCTTCCTTTACCCCTCCCTGTGCTGCTTCCCCACTGCCTTTACCCATAACTAGGGGGGTGAGCTCACTAGGCTCCCCTTTCTGGACCCCTTTCCTATCAGTGGTCCCCTCGCCACCCCCCTCCTAGTTTAAATCCATCTTTGTTGATATATACCCCTCTATTCCCTGTTTTAGTACTCCCTTCCCCTCCATGCTCAAATTTAACCTGTCCCCAGCATATAGGTCACTATTGCCCCAGGTCCTGCCCCAGTCTGACACTAAGCCGTACTCCCTGGTATGGCACCAGTCCCTCAGCCACTCATTGAACTCCTCTATCCTTTTTTCCTCACTGTACTCGCATATGGTACCGGGAGTACCTCAGAGAATGCCACCGACTACCCCACCTCATCACACTGCTTACCCAACTCCTCGAACCTCCTCTTTACCACCTCTACTGTCTCACCCACCAAGTTATTTGTACCCACATGCATCACTATGTGAGGTTTCTCCTTCCCCCTCCATGGGCACTTGGGAAGTGCCTGCCCCGCCCTGCCTGTGGTCAGCCCCAGAATAGCCTCAACCCAGATGTGACTATGCCTTTCTCTCCTTCCATCCCATCTGACCCCTTTCACTATAGAATCCCCCAGTACTAGTACCCCATCTTTTTGTCCCATAACCCCCTCCTCCTGTTTTTGTTGTCCACATTTCCAGAGTCCACACTGCCCTGCTCCTTATTACCTCTAGCTGCACCATTTGTGACTCCTACATCTTCCCCCCTGTTTTCACCTCTCCCTCTGACTCTACCCTGTTCTTCCCTTCCCCCTTCATTTCCCAGCCTGACTCCTGACTCCTGGGCCTTCACTACCCTTCTCCTCCCCTCCTCCTATAATGTCTGACACTTTCACTACTCCCTCCGATGCCAGCACTGCAAACCTATTACTTGCTACCCCCACAGTGGTGCCCATCTCCTCCTTCCCCCTGCCCTGAGCCTTCCTTCCACTTACTGCTGCCCCCTGCTCTCCTCATCCTGACCCTTCCACATCCTCATAGGATTTAGCCCTGCTTTTCCTCCTCTGCTTCTCCCAGCTACTACTCTCCAGGGTCCCTCCTGCCCCAGCCCCCCACCCTCTCCAGCTCCCTCCAGAGTCTCTGTACCTCCTCTCCCAGTCTCTTGAGCCAGTAGCAAATTGGACAACTTCCAAGTTTCCATAGTACATTCATTTAAACAGCCAACCCACAACCATTGCACCCCACTGTCCTCACTGTGCCTACCCCCTCACTCCCTGGTGCCCGCCATTCCAACCACTATTCCAATGTGTCCCACCACTCTTATTCATGCCCCTCCACCCCTCAGTGCAGTCCCCCCATAATGCCCCATTATCCTTCCCTCCATAATTCAGACTTAACTGAAATACTGAAGTGTAACCTCAATTCCTTATCACATAGTCTGTACAGTGACTGCTGGATATCATGTGTGACCCTCCTAGCTTGCTTCTGAGTCCTTCTTTACCCCAATGTCCCTAGCTTGCTAGCTAAGTAACTCTAGTTAACACACTTATACATGACCTTGTCAGTTTGAACTTTAGGCTTTTAACTTTAAAATATGGAATTACCCTTCCTTAACCCAAACTTGTCAGTTTGACTTTCAAATTTGCAACTTTAAAACATATAAACCCTAAAATCCAACTAGTAAAAGCTTTAGGGTCTGAACTTTTCATCACCATACTATTAGGTTTAGGAGTTAGTTCATATGCCCAGTTTGCACCTCCCCAAGATCCTACCTCACAGCCTTCAAGCCCAACCCCCAGTGGCTTTCTAGTATTTAATAAAGGCCGGTGGAGGGGCTTTTACTCCAGCCAACAACAGTCCTCCTTAAAATCAGTTACAGAGTTTAAAGAAAGCTTTAAGATGCTTCCAAACTAACAAACTCTCAAAAAATCAGTTACAAAGTTAAATGAAGATTTACGTTAATCCCAAACCCACAGCAAACTCACAAAAAATCAGTTAGTTAAATAAAGATTTAAGCCAATCCCAAATCAACAGCAAAACTCACTCTCTTCCCCCTCCCCACTACAAGCAGAATGAGCAAACAAAATGGCCCTGTGAACATTTAAATAGTGATTCAAACTGAATTCCAAACGAACTTGATTGGCTGCTCTGTCTCTAGGTAAAGAATCCCTTCCTCCCCCAGCCAGCCAGCAACAGTCCTCCCAAAAATCAGTTACAGAGTTTAAAGAAAGCTTTAAGCTGCTCCCAAACCAACAGCAAACTCACAAAAAATCAGTTAGAGATAAAAGATTTAAGCTAATCCCAGATCAACAGCAAAACTCACCCTCCTCCATCTCCCCACAACAAGCAGAATGAGCAGACAAAATGGCCCTGTGAATATTTAAATAGGGATTCAAACTGAATTCCAAACAAACCTGATTGGCTGCTCTGTCTCTTGGCAAAGAATTGCTCACCGCCAGCCAGCCAGGAACAGTCCTCCTGAAAATCAGTTACAGAGTTTAAAGAAAACTTTAAGATGCTCCCAACCCCACAGAAAACTCACACAAAATCAGTTACAGAGTTAAGTAAAGATTTAAGCTAATCCCAAACCCACAACAAACTCACAAAAAAATCAGTTACAGAATTAAAGATTTAAGATGATCCCAAATCAACAGCAAAACTCACCATCCTCCCTCTCACCACAACAAGCAAAATCAACTTATCTCTTGGTTTCTTTGGCAAGAAGATCACCCAAGAATAGCATTCAAAAAAACTCCAACTACCTAAAGCCAAAGGGGACGAGTTCTTTCGGACCTAGTCCACCATGCGCAATTGATAGCCCTCCAGCATGTCTTATCTTGAATTACACCACCACCCCATCCCAAATCGGTAAGTGTCAAGGCATATCATATGTGCCTCCCCTGTTCAGACAATGCTCCTGGGAATCAATCACCATCCCCACTGATATACCATTATGACAATGATGGAAACACAGCAACGCAATTACAGTGACAGCTATATAGCGAATGTACTAACAGCAATAGGGATTCAATGTCGACAGGTGTAGGCATCGCTGTCATAATGGTATACCTTCAGGAGGTGGGGGGGCTGTGCAGCGGATATGATTGTGCATGTTTAATGGTCCACACACTAGGAGGAATGAATGGGAGGTGGGGAGGAGTTGTGTAGTGGGTGGGACTGTATTTTTAGTGGACTGAGCATAGGGGTAAACAATTGAAAGGTGGGTGGGATGTGCGGCAGTTTGGAATGTGTGTTGAAATGGGCCAAGCAATAGGGGAAATGACTTGGAGGTGGGCAGGCTGTGTAGTGGTTGGGATTGTGTTTTTTAATTGACCAGGCACCATGAGGAAATTGAGAGGGGGTGGAAAGTGCAGTGGGTGGGAATGTGCTTTTAAATGTATGGGTGGTCATGTTTGGTTCCCCAAGCCAGTTCAACAACAGTTTTGTTGATATCCTCTAGTGCCATTGTTGGGTGGTTTTGTATTTGTGCGGCCAGAGGAACTGCCCTTTTCTCCACCATCTGTGAGATGTGTGGGATTGACCCCTGCATTTATATATGTGTTTGAATGTTTTTCACTATGTTTGTATGCCATACTGTTGTCATGCTGGTAAAGGGGCTGTCGCTGTAGGTGTGTCACTGTTGAGGATGTCGGCAACATTTTTGTTGAACCAGCTTGGTAGAACTATCCCCACCCAGGATAATCTGATTACTCACTCATGGTTGGAATGATGCACACCTGGTGCATTTTGCTAACACAGCCTCACTTTTAGAAGGGTGCATTATAGCTACAGATCCCAGCCCTAGATGCACATTTCACTCCAATTACCCATAACCTATAATTTCTCACCTGGATGAGACAGGGTTTAACTCAGGCTTACGACTTCTACTTTGCAGGTATCCTGAAATCCTTCACTCAACTATGAGCAGACCACAATCTTAATAGCAACTATCATTAGAAGTACTTAAAAATCAAGAGTTATCTGCAAACAACTCTGGGCCTAGAGGCTAAGGAAGCTCTATTCCCCTCGCCCCTCACTAATACACTTCCTGCAGACTCCACTACAAGGACCCCTGCTGCCTCACTTTATCTCCCACTGCTATCAGACACTCCTGGCAAGCACAAGAACCACCACAGACTATAACACTGTCATATGGGAAAAAGGACTCTCCATCACCCTCACTGCCACTGACTGGACCTGTATATGTAGGTCAGACAGCACAAACTACCTAAATTCTAACTACAGAGAGAATTTGGCTAGAAGATGGTAATCCATTTTTTCAGAATGCCATAGCTAAATTTCACAAATCCAAAAATGCCTTATGCTGAAGGGAGTGCAAAACTGAAACAGCAACTCATACCAACATCTTCAGGTCATGCTCTAAACTGATCACCATTTAGGAAGTTGTGGCACAAGAAATCAAAGAAATATTCCCTTCCATTTACACCTTGGCACCTGTCATCATGGTAATTCTGCTTCATTTCCTCCCAAATATTAACAATGAACAATGCAGGTGACATTTTTTAAATCCAGCCCAAAAAGTGATTTTGCAATCCTCTGCAAAATCATCTTTTGGGTGGGATTTCAAAACTGGTACCTACCAATTTCATAACAGTTTCAGTGGCTCAGAAAGTTGTGCACTCTCCTCTGAGACCAGAAGAGTGGAAGGTTGTGAATTCAAGACCCACACCAGGTACTTGTGGTAAAAATCCCAATACTGACAATGTAGTGCATCACAAGGGGGATGCAGCACTCCTGAGGTGCTGTCTTTCAGATGAGATATTAAACTGAGGTCCCGTCTGCCTGTTCTGGTGGTTGTTGTTTAGGTGGACATTAAAGATCCCATGGCCCTTCTCAAAAAAAGAGCAGGGGATTTTCCCTGGTGTTCTGGCCACAATTTCCCCCATTCACTAAAAATACCACCAACAGCATAATCTGGTTCAGTGTCAGTTGGTTTCCATTTGTATCCCCCCCTCCAATGGGACAAGGCTGAAAGCAGGCAAAACTGTCTAGCCCTCCTTTCCTGGTCAACAATAAATAAATAAATAAGGTGGAAACATCAAATGACTATGGTAAAATCTACAAAAACAAAAACAACAAAGCTATGAAAGAATGTTGACATTTTTCAATGTTCACACATAACTTTGCTATTTTTCAATATTCTGACTACAAATTTTCAACATTTTTTGACCCCCCCACATGATGAATGTGACAGGTTTATTTTTTTTCAAATCCTGGCCAAAGCATATTTTCCTGACTGCACCACAAAATTATGTTTTGGCAAGTATTTTATAAACGACACATGTCATATTTAGGAGGACCATAAAGATACTTTGTTAAAAATTTGGGGTCAAAATGTTAAAAAAAGGAAATAAGATATGAAGAAATGTGTGCATGGCTGTCTGTTGGCCCACTGGATAGTGTGTTGTGATCTTGTGCTGGTGTGCTGAGTTTAGAGGCAATCTTAGTGAACCATGTAAAGGGGCCAGGACAGAGTGGACAGCACTACCATAGGGCACTGCTCCCAGCCTGGAGAGGGATCATGCAGTATTCTGTCACATGGGCAACAAGTAACCATACAGTGAAGATAACTCATTTCTTGGCACAAGACTCAGATTGCCTGTGCCTATGCATACATAACTGCATGGAAGCACAGGCTCAGAGGGTCCTGTGCTTCCACAGCCAGATGGAATTTTGACCCTATGTGTCTACAGCTGCAGCAACATGGAAGCACAGGGTTCAGATGGCCCTGTGCTTCTGCAGCCCCAAAGACAGCTCTACAAATTCTTGTCTTGGCACACGGTCTAGAGGGATCTGTACATCTGCATCCATAGCATCACTTCCACAGCCAGAACTCTTCCCTTGGCAGATGGCCCTGCACATTTGTATTTGTAGCTGCATGGAAGCACAGAGTCTGGAGGCCCCTGTGTTTCTGTATCCCCACAGACATCCTTATGGATTCTTGCCTTGATGCTGAGCCTTGCATGCGCAGTGCTACATGAACTATTCCCTTGGTGCAGGGCCCAGAGGGCCCTGTGCATCTGCAACTGTTCAAGCTAGTCTCAAAGGAACCTACATGAATGAGGATACAATTCCACTATCACAAAAAGAAAGGAAATTAATTGCAAAAAACTACACTAATGCAGACATTAGAGCTGAAGAATGCATAGCAGACAAATTAAAGAAATTAAAAACATTAGGGTTTGGAGTCTTGGGAGTTCTGATGAATCTGTGGCGTGGTGTTCCTTGTGGTTGTCAACTCCATTGCCCTCCCCCTTCCCAGGGCAAACAAACTTATACATCATGTCTTGTTTCATGCAGGGCTGACAGGGCCCTATGTGAAGACAATTACAACTGATTTTTTTGACAGCATGTGGCAAGCCATACTTCTCTATCTCCAAATACTATATACGTACCTATGACACATGTGCTTAGACCAACACCTTGTGTTTGGGCAGGAGGCTAGGTATTGGGGGTGGACTTTAGGGTTGGAAACCCCAAGAAACACCACACCACCAATTTGCCAAGACTCCCAAGAATCCAAATCCTAATGTTTCTCATTTCCTTACTTTGTCTGCTTTGTGTTCTTCAACCCTAATGTCAGCACTAACATTTTTTGATATACATATTATATATATTCTTTACAAAAAACTATGTTAATACACCAGTTAAGGTTCAATTTAATGCCCTCCCCCACTTCCATGCAATAGAAGAAAAAAACATTAGGGTTATGGGTCTCTGGAGTCTTGGCAAATCAGTGTTGTGGTCTTCCTTGGGGTTGTTGACTCTAATTCTCACACCCTCCTGAACAAACAAGGTCAGACATGATCTTTCTTCATGCATGGCCCGTAGGGCCTTGTATGAAGAAGGTTACAACAGATTCTTTTGGCAACATGTGGCGAGACATACTTCTCTACCTTTGAGTGTATCACTATGAGGCATTGACTTGGAGCTGTACCTTGTGCTTCAGATAGGAGGTTACGGACTGGAGGGAGCAGTAAGCATTATGGTTGACAACCCTAAGGAAGACCCCACCACTGATTTGCCAACACTTCAGAGACCCAAAATGCTAATGTTTTTTCCCTTTGTTGCTTGGGGTGTGGGACATTAGGGTTGTAAACCCTAAAGTCACATTTCCCTACTTTTGTGGCATTAAGTTGAACCTTAGGTGGTGCATTACTGCAGCTTTTTTTTTTTTTTTTTAACAAAGAATTTCCCTCCTTTTTGAGAAACTGGAATCAAGTCTTCAATCATGCAGGTCCCTTCAGACCAACATGAACAGATGCAGATGAACAGGACCATCTGGGCGCTGCACCAAGGAAAGATTTTGTCCCCTTACAGAAGTGCAAGGCCCTCCAAGCAACAACAGATGTCTAGAATTCATGGGGCTGTCTGGTGGGCTGTGGAGTGCTAGACCCTCTTGTCTCTATACTTCCATGTGGCCACATACATCAATGCACAGGGCAAAGATTCCATCTCTCAGCCAATGCACAGGGCCCTCTGCTACCCATTGGTGCAGCAGTGCAGGGCACTATGTATAGAGATGAGTTCTTCTCACTATATGATACCTGAACCCATGTGGGAAACTATGCACCTTTTGTTCCCTGCCTGGGTAGTGGTGTCCCTTAATAGCACTGTCCCCCTACAGCCTTGCCCCATCCAGCTAGCTCACTGAGCTTGCCCCCCAACTCAGCTCATCAGCATGTGATCACAAAGCACTACCTGCTGGGTTAAAGGCTGGCACTACACACAACATTTCTTAATTATTTTTTTAAAATTTTGACCCCACATTTTCAGGATAGCTGTTATATGACTCCCCTTTATAAACATTACATGCTGCATTTATAGTATGACTGAAACGTCATTTGGAAGCACAAGTGCAAAAAATGTCTTGTCCAGGATTTCAAAAAAATTACACCCATCACATTTGTCAGCTGGTGTGAAAACAAGGCCATGTTCAAAGTTTTGATCAGAATATTGAAAATTAGCAATGTAACATGTGAACATTGTTATAAGTGAACATTGAAATATTTCAATCAATTTTTCATATTTTTACACCATATTTAAAACATAGCTTTCTTATGACCCCACCTCATGAACTAGCAGGTGAAAATGTTCAGATCTTGCCTGAAAGTTGATTTTGTGCAGTGAATGAGAAGTCACCTTTTGGCATGTATTTGAAAAAATTCAACTGCCTTGTTCATGAGGTGGGGTCACAAAAAAGCCATGTTGAAAGTTTGGTAAAAAATATTGAAAATTAGTTAAGTTATGATTGAACATTGAAATATTTCAATGTTTACTCATTACTTGGTCCATTTTATCACCCTACCTCATGAACCCGACAGGTTAACATTTTTGAATCCTGTCTGAAAGGTGATTTATCACAGTGACTGCAAAATCACCTTTGGGTATGGATTTGAATAATTTCACCTCCCTTGTTCATGAGGTGGATTCTCAAAATGGCCATTTTGAAAATTTGTTGTAAAAATATTTAAAAATTATAAAGTTATGAGTAAAACACAATTGAAATACATTTAACCAGACTTTTCTCATTTCATCATATCACAGTCGCCAGTTCCAGCAGCAAGACATCTTTTCAATTGAAGAGTGGGTGTATGACGTGGGACAGTTTTAGCTGAGCAAGGGTGTGTGGTGGATGTGGGGTGGTGGGCGCTGAGTTGGGATAGGTTGGAGTTTGGGGTTCAGATCAGCGATGGACCATTTTCTTATTTACAGGTGTATTAAAAGAAAAAAAGACTATGCGGGACTATTTTCTTTCCAGCTTTACTACTAGACTTGACACAGGGATTGGGCACCCCAGTGTCAGCTTTTTTCTCTAGGCGGCACTGGGGGTAGGAACCCCCATGTCATCACCTCTTGATTGGGGGGCTGGCAACCCAGAGGGAAGGGGGTTGGCACCTCAATCTGCTTTTATTGCAATAACTATTTCATATTGGGGCAAACATGAGGGAGGACAGACTGAGCTGGGAGGGGGAGGGAATAAAATAATAAAATCTACTAGATAAATACAGTGCACCCTTGATTATCTGTCCCTGGATTAAATGCTAGACTCCCAATTCTCCAGCCTGTGACAGGGAGATCTTGCCACTCTTGAGGACTGACCTTTTCTCAAATCTGTTGCAGCAATTCTTCTATTTCATAACCTAATCTATCCTTTATAGTTTTTAGTCCAGAAGATTGGCTACCTATGGGTGCCTCCTCCCCTTTCTTGACTATGCTATAGTGTCATCTTTAATTTTCCTTTTCCTTCCCAGGTCCTCATACAGGGAGGTTATTATGGTTACCTCCAAGCTGATGTAAAACAGACTATGTTCCTCATTGGATTTAGTACGCAATAGCACTACATCATAAAATACCTTGATGTATATGCCTCATGTGTATGAAACCTGTAAATGTTGAAAATACCATGTCACTAGGTGTTTTGATAAACATAAAAAGCTACTAGGGGACTGTATTATAAAAATTAAGTTTCTGGGGTAGAGATATCAGAAAACCCCCATTGTGTTTTAAATGCATGTAAATTACAGATTGTTTGAGAGAAATTTTGGCTCCATGCATTCCTGCTTTAAGCTGAACCAGCCTAAAATTTCATGGTGATTTGCATATACATCCTATGATGCTTTGCATTATGGGGTATGTGTGATGTATTTCTTTGAAACTTGGCTTTATTGCCAATGCCCTTTGGGGTAACCCTTGCTTCAGTGCTTCTGCACTGAGGTTCTTTGTCTTTAGTTTGTTTTTGAGTTTTTCTTTTTGTTTTTTTTTTTGAGCTCCCCATCACCCAAACACACAAGACCAACATAGGGATGAAATAATTTTTACTAAAGAGATCAGTAGGTGTTGACTAAGGACATGCATAGTCTGTTGCTGAAAACTAATGTATTGAAGAAGGGATATGCCATTGCTTAAGGTTATCCTTTGTGTTTTAATTAAACCTCACATGGAGATTGTATGTTGAACCTGAAGTTCTGTGTCTGGTCCATCTGCTATCCCACAACCCCTCCTCACAGCCTTACCTTGTTCACCATTCAGGTGCAATGGAAATTCCTTCTGATATCTGCTACCCTCTATCTGCCATCGACCAGCTTTTTTTTTTTTGTTATACCATCTACATTGTTTCCAATTACTTTCTCTCTGTTTCATCCACCGGCACCAAGTGGTCATATCACACAGCATAATGGTCTTTGTCCTGGTTCATTGTTTCAACCATGAACACACATTTGATCTATCTGGTCTGTCTGTTGTCGGCCTGGTGGCACTGAGGGCTGAGGCACTGGATGCCTTACTTCACACTATGCTGGCAACCCAGATTCAGCAGCCTGCTCAGGTCATTGGGGGATGGCCTGGGAAGAGAGGACTGAGCATCTGGAGGACTGCTCTCCTCTTCTGGGGAGGGGTGGGTTCCATGTTCCTGGCACCTGCGACCTCCAGTGGAGACTGGAGGTGCTGCAGCTGGGGACACCTGGTAACGGGGATGGTGGCAGCAGTGGACATCCTGTGGGCAAGCATGGGAGCACGCTCATCGCATGCTGGATGTCATTGCACATTCATGCCCCCAGGGTTCACACACAGAAAAAACCCTCTGGCCAAAGTACTATGGAAGCCCATGATGGACTCCCTCTCCTGGACTGAACAAAGTCCAGTGAACAGGTGAATGTTCAGGGTGATATCAGTCTCCCTTGTTCCCATCCAGGGGGGCCCTCCATGGGGGGCAAGCCATGGTTCTCCCTGTCCGCTGCCATGGTGGAGGCTGGGCCATGGGAGTTGAGGGTCTGTGGACAGGACTGAAGGTGGGATAAGTTGCCGTTCCTCACCGAGCAAAAGGTGCCATAAATAGAGATAAAAAAAGAAAGTCTGTCTGTTAACATCACTGACTATTCACTAACTACACTCTTTTAGTAAAATTGGTGATTTTGGTTTCATATGATAACAGCGTCCCAGAAAGAGCGCCGACAACAGCAAACCTGACATCGCTGAAAGTGAAAATGACAATCTGAATTACAGCGACCACCGCGAACAGTGACAGTCACTTACTTTCTCTTTGGGGGCAATATAAATTAAATGTTTATGCGGGGGCACCATCCAAAATTAACATGATCAATTCCAGGGGGAGGAGTGGACATAGGGGAAAGGAGAAAACCTGGGAGGGGGGCTACTCCTGGGGGGGGCAACCTGCAGGCAGGAAGGAACAAAGCTGGGAGGGTTGGGGAACAGCAGTTGCTTAAAAAATATATATATTACTCCCCCCAAAAAATCCACTACAGCCAGACCTGAACCTGGGTCCACCAGCTACAGAGGTGCTGACTGAAGCCACTGCACCAAATGGGCAGTTGGGAACTGCTTGGCTGAACACAGCCCCATAGCCTGCTGCAAATGGTGTAGCTCACTGCTATAAATACTGTTCCTGGCTATAGTTTAACATTCGCTATTCCTACCAGCGGTCAAACTGAGTCGCTCAATTTGTCTCACCCACAGTATGTGATATCGTGATTCTTTGTTTGGTTTGGTTCCCATTCATTGAAAGCATTTTATCCCAGTTTGTGAAGTGCAATAGCTGTCCCTGTCCTGTCCCATTTACAAAGCATTTCCCCCTGGCTTTTGATCTACTTATGATTGCACTTGAAAGTCTATTTTAATTCAACTAGTGAGAAACACTGAATTAATTAAATGACTGCTATTATTATTTGAGGCAATAACCCACTGAAAGTTTTAGTAGAGACCATTTCTGGCAACAGATCCTACCGAATTGTTTGGTTTCTCGCAGGTTTAAAAAAAAAAAAAAAAAGCACTTTAAATGGGAGCACTTTTGTGTGATTACCTGGTCAGGCAGGTTAAAAAGAGAGCGAGAGTGACAGTCTTGAGAGAGTTGAAGTTTTAGGCAGGTATCCCATCCTGTCCCATCCCATTCATTAAGCATTTTACTCAGGTTTGCAATCATATAATTGATTAAATGGCACATCTGAGAAACACTGAATTAAATGACTGAATTGGTAGGCGTTCTCTTAGGTTTAATGAAGAAACACTTTAAGTGGAAGAACTTTTGTGTGGCTACCTGGTCAGGCAGGTTGGAGGGAGAGTGAGAGCAGCACACTTGACAGAGTTGGCATTTCAGGCAACAGACCTCTATCACTAAGCTCACTTCCTCAGCCCAGTCAGGTCAATAAATTAAGCTATTAAACACAAAAGTAACAAATCATCATACCTCTATCCACCACCCTCTACTACCCGTCAAAAAGTTGATGCACCCAAACTGGCAGATAATACAGGGTGCACGATGGATAGATAGATAGAGATGAAAGACAGAGAGAGTGAGAGGTCAGGGGATCACTGTCTTATTGATCCAACTGAAATTAGCAGCATGACCAAGTCCCACTATTCTTATACTGAAAACATGAGTGAATGGCTCCTCTTACTAAGCTGGGCACCCAGCATTTTTAGGTACCCAGAAATAGTATTTACAGGAATATTTTCCAAAAACTAACAGCAGAATCTACTTAGGTTCAGGTATCTGTTTTTTGAAAATACATTATTTTTATACATTTTCAATGGTTTTTTTAGCTAAAATAAACAAGATGGCAGCCATCACAATCAGTATTTTTTGTCACGACAAGTAGATCATGAAATATAATTCCCCACAATCAATTATTTTTTTATTGTTCATATCAGAGGGTTGTCCAAAAATCCTCCTTTAAATCCTTTTAACTCCTGAAGCATTTCATATTTTTTCACAAACCTTTGAAAGGCACTACTGCAAAAGATGTTGGCATGAAACTTTTCAGATCTTGAGACTATGCCACCCTGATCACACTTGCACGTTTTTAGGCTATTCCATTGCACATCACAAGTTATTCTGTTAACTCTTTTGTCACTCTGGTGCCAGGGGGATGTACCTCTCATTTGGCTCTTGGGCAGCTCACTCAGCATCCTACCCAAACCACCCAGCCTGGGTGACCCACAGTTTGACCCTGCGGTGGGACTCCCAGGGGGAGAGGAGAGACTGAGATCAACCAGAGACCCCAGCTGAGGCTTACATCTGGGGTCTCATTCAGAAGGGTACCCAGACAGTTTTATTCTGCTGCTGACCCCAAGGACTTTCCACATTCAGTTTCTCCTGGAGGTGCAAATGTGCAATGACATCAGCACATGGACATTAGTGCTCCCATGCTCATCCCACAAATGCCCACTGTGTGGCTGCCCATACAGCACATGGTCCTGGCTGTTGTACACTCAGTCTCCACTAGGTGTCATTCATGTGCCAGAAGCACATAACTCCCATCCTAGACATGCAGAACTGTCCATAGGGTGTTCATCCATCCTCCCCTGGCTGGCTGGCTGATGCTCTGGGCTAATTCCTGAAGCCAGGTCACCAGCATCGCAAGCAGTACCATTACCGCTGCACTGGTGGGCCGGCCACTGCCAAACTTATGAAGGTGCAAAAACAAAATTGGGTTTAACACTGAGTACTCCACTGAACCCTAACTATACTGGAACTACCATGCCTGTATAGTTAGAGTTGAGTGACAGAATCTATGTTACATCCCTTATTTTGCATCTTAACAGCGTTGGTGGCATTTGATGAAATTAGCTGAAATATTGCATGCATTGTCTAGTAGAAAAGGTCTAAATACATGTTAAGTTTTATGATGGCAGCTTGTGTGGTTTCTGAGATCTGTGTATGTCATTTTCCTGTAGATGTCAATTTTTTTTCCTAGACTCAACATGGATTTTTGGTTTTGCACTCACCTTCAGCCTACATGGAATGGAATTTTAACCCCCAAAACATTCAAGGTAGAAGTGTATTGTGCCAAGGTAGTGTCTTTGGAAGATTTTGTGAAAAAAATACTAAATGGTTCTGCAGTTACAAATACTAAACAGTTCTACAGTTCTATAGATTTAATTTTTTTTTTCTGTTCTGAACATGCTTAGTAGGGCTTTTAGGATCATGTCATGATACGTCATGAAAAATTCTGTGTTGCAAGACTGTTTTTGGTTTCTCAGCACTTGCTTCTCACATCACAATTTTTTTTTTCTGTGAGACCCACCATCTTGTTTTTTTCCCTTCAAACTAAAAAACTTGGAAAACACATAAAAATGGTGCAGCTAAAAAAATCAACAAAAACACCTGAACCTAGCTAAATAGGACTTGTTTAACTAAATTCTGATGTTTACTTTTTTAAAATAGCCAGAAATACCTTTTCTGGGTATTCCAAAATTCAGGGTGCCCAGCTTAGCGGGAAGAGCCATTCACTCACAGTCTGTATATGAGAACAGTGAGACTTTCTTGAATTCTGAAGCCATCACTGCATTCGTGCTGCAAACTTCAGTTGAAGCAGTGAGCTGATGATCATCTGTCTATCTATCTGTATGTATCACATATCCTTCCATCCATGTATCTATCTATCTTATTAAATATTTAAGTAGACCGGGGTGCCTATCACTGGTATTGCTTCTTTCTCCCCATCTCCTCCAGGTCACCTATCTGCCCTTCCCAAAGGCTGTATACATAATATAATATAAATATAAATATAAATATAAATATATTTCATGTAATATAAGCAGACCGGGGTGCCCACCCCTACCACCACTTATCTTCACACCCCCTCCCCTCCAGGTCACCCACCCTCATTACTTAAAGGACTGCACTCCATGCCAACAGTCTGTGGTGCAACTGACGAGTACCCACCCTTGCTACCACTTCTCTTGGCCCATGCTACCCCTCCAGGTTACCCACCCCCCATTACTCAGCAAAGGACTGTGCTCCCTGCCAACAGTCTGTGATGCAACTGGCTAGGGGATGTGATGCTCCCCTCACTAAAACCAGATAGAACAGTAGTAACTGTGCACTCAGTGAGACAGACATGAATTCCAAGTGTTAATCTACAAAGAAATCTTTTATTAAGCCAAATAGCACTTGGCATTTGTGACAAACAATACCAGGGCTAAGGCTAGAATCCCAGTACTTCAACCAGGTGTCTTCTTCAGGGAGTTAACTTCTAGTCATTATGCTACTACTTAAATACTAACAAAGATGCTGACATCATAGCTGACATCATTGTTCCAGGTGAAAATACCTTGTGTTAAGAAACAGCATTGATTTCATTAAGCAGGGCAAATCTTACACTTATTAATAATAGGCAAATAGGTGAAGATATAATCCAATGTGAATATACAGAGAATACTTGATGGGCAACTATGCGCAACCAGTGTGTTGTACCATTTAGGGGTTCTTATTCCCTGTAACCTCAAGAGCAAAGCTCAAGAGGTCCTTGGGAATCAGAACCCTGCAGTGGCACAACACACTGGTTGGGCATACAGTTGCCCATCCAGTATTTTTTATAGTATATCCCCCTAAACAAAAAAATACAGTTTCAGCAGTTTTTTATTTTCTTAAACTAGAAATGAGAAATTGATTGCTGCCACATCTTTGCTAGTCTGAGATGAGTGGTTGCTAGGGACCAGACATCCCTACGCTGGTAGTACCGCCATCTACTGGTTGCTAATGTAGTGTGGGAGGGATTTAAAAAAATGGCAGCCATATTCCTCACTTAGTGAGAGGACATGGACTCCAAGGAAGATATTTAATTTGTAAGTTATTTTAAATATCTGGTTGATCCTGCATTTCATTTTTATGTAACTGCACTTATCTGGGTGATCCTGCATTTGTTTTTGAGGTATCTGTTTGATCCTGGTTGAGTTGCTGGTTCAGGTGATCATGTCTCTGCCATAAGTGTTTATTTGGTTGATCCTGCCATTTTTGCTGCCAGGTGGGCTCGTGGTATATTTTTTCTTTCATGGAACACAATTACTGTACCCCAGAAGGGTACAACCGTGCTCCAGAATTGCGTCCTATGACCTTTGCACTGTGGTACAACAAGGTTTTGCATCAGATTGAAATCAATGCAGAACAATATTCCACCATACACTATAAATAGAATAATAGATAGGTTCTGGTGTATTACAAGGCAATAATTCCATCAAGAGGTTCTGGGGACACAAGAGACCTCGAGAGCGAAGCTCAAGAGGTGTCTTGTGTCCCCAGAACCTCAAGATGGAATTTCTGCCTTGAAACACCAGAACCTATTTGTTATTTTTTGTAATATATGGATGCAAGGAATTTCCAAGTTCTTACTTGTGCTGCTGCAGTCTGCAGAATGCATCAGACTCCTAGTGTTCCTTGCTCCTCATTTGCACCCCCCAGCTCCCGCTCCTTCCCGCTTCTTTCAGAGAAAAAAACAAACAAAACACATGGTTCATATAGTAGTCTCATCCGATAATCCCAATGATAGTATTATGGGGACTGGAAGTATAGTATTATTGGGACAGAAGTATACTATTACAGGACTAACTAATCTATTACAAGGATTTTTTTATATGCTTTTGGGGGGTATTATTTTAAGAATCCATATATTACATATTAATATTGAACTCCCACATACCAATTAACAAACTTAATATACAAATAACAGTACATACATATCAAAAAAGCTTCATGGACAAATCTCCAAGAATAATACCATATGCATAAATATGCAATGTTTTATTTGCCTGTTGTCTTTTCATTTCAAACCCAAAAAACTGTCTAAGAAAATAGATAGAAAAAATACATTTCATAGAACAAGCTTAGAAAAAAACAGAAGAAACTGGCTCAAATGTGGTAGATGTAATATCTGCACCTATTGTAATCAATCCAGCTCATTCTCCCTGGACAGTATAATATGGTGAGTAACCATTACTACTAATTACTAGTTACTGTAAGAAAATACTAATTAGAAATTACTAGTAACTGTATGGTTATACTTTTGGCATTGCTCACTGTGCTTTGAGGTGCTAAAGTGTGTATGCCATGTATATTCTACCTTTCTGCTGTGTATTAATTGTGTTTTATCTGCTATATATTATATTTCTGACACGTGTTATTGCATTTTGCCCTTGTCATGGGTTGCCCCTGAAGAAGGGACTATATTTTCTCAGTGGGCCGACTTGGTTACCAAATTCAAATAAATAAATAAATTAGGGAAATCCTAAACTGTTTCCCTAGATTTGTGGTCTATGCCTTTTAGTACCCATGTCCAAAAATGTATGTGGGAATGATCACCAGAACATTGTGGGAGAGGATATAGAAGCATGTCAGGGGCATAAAATCCCCCAGGTCTAACACAGTAGTAAGTATCCATTTTCATTAGGTGCATGAGGGTAATCCTGAATACTTCAGATGTACGGCCTTAGAATGTGTAAGTCAGCAGGCGGGGAGCTAATAGGTTACAAAGGGAAACCTACTGGATTTTCTCTTAGAATGCTCTAAAATCTAATGGTTTCAATGACGAGTGAGATTTAAAGCCTTTTTTGTAATCTAAATATTTTTGTGATCCTGAATTCTTGTCTGGATAATACCACTCACAGTCTTTTCTTTCCCCCTTTCTTAGATCAAGAAAGCACAGAATTAGATTCCGTAGTTTTTGAAGAGGCCATTGAATGCAGGGAAATTACTGCTTTGGAATCCTGGGAACAGTTTCTTTTAAGGGATGACAGTGGTACCAGTTTCTTCTATCTTTTCTAAGCTTGTTCTATGTACTTTATTTTTTTCTATTTTCTTAGTTTTTTTTTTAGATACGTGAGTTTGAAATCAGAAGGCAACAGGACAAATAACTGAAATTGCATATTTATGCAAATGAAATTTTTCTTGGGGGTTTTCACCAAGACCCCAGAGACTCAAAACCTTAATGTTTTTTTCTCTTGCTGCTTGGGGGATGGGGTGGGGAATTAGGGTTGAAAACCCTAACATCATAGTTTCCTACTTTTGTGGCATTACGCTGAACTCTAACTGGTACAGTAATGCAGTTTTGTTCCAAAGAAGATGTCTGTCTATCGATCAACCTATCTATCTATCTATTTGCAAAAAAACTGCATTAATGCAACATTTAGGGTTGAGGCTACAGTGAAAAAACATCGGGAAATGTGGTTAGGGTTTCCAGCCCTAAAACCCCACCCTCACACCTACAAAAAATCAGGGGTACAATCTTCCTCGGGCTTGTCAACCCTAAAGGGGGAATTGTTTAATCAGGAAAGGCACACTAAGCCAAAGTTTGTTTCCAGGTGTGACCTGGGAGCACAAGGAAGTTAAAAGACTTGCACAGGGTCACACAGTATGCAAGTGGGGGCTGTGGGATTCAAACCCAGGTCTTCAGGTTTGCAGCTCAGAGCCTTAAACCACAGTGCTAAACCCCACTCCCACTCCTATAACAAAACAAGGGTGCAGGCTGCTTTGGGGTTGTCAACCCTAAAGCTCATTCCATTCCATACACTCCAGAAAAATACACACCTAATGGGTTGAGCTTTAGGGTTGTCAACCCCAAGGAAGACTGCACGCTTTGTTGTAGGGGTGGGGTGGGATTTGGGGGTTGGAAATCCTAAAACCACATGTCCCTACTTTTTTCACTGGAGCCTCAACCCTAAATGTTGCATTAACATATTTGGTTTACAAATAATTTCCTTACTTTTTGAAATAGCATAACTGTATCTTCATTTGTCTGTGGTAGTGCAGGGCACTCTGGGCCCTGTGCTCCCATCCCTCCACAGATGCATATATATATATATATATATGTTGCTTTGGAAGTGCAGGGCCCTCAAGGTCCTATGCTTGCATTTGTAGTTAAACAAAAACAAAATTGTCAGTATAGCCTTCTTGTTAGCCCACCTCATGAACCCGGTAATGAAAAGTTTGAAATCCTCAACAAAATGTTATTTTGCACCCCTGCAATGCCATTATGCACCAGAGGTGTAAAAACGCAGTTTGGCCATGGTTAGAGAAGTGACAGCTGTCACATTCATGAGGTCATGCAAAAAGATGGTTATGCTGAAAATAAATTTGGGGTTAGAATATTTAAAATTGCCGAAGTTATAAGCAAGCATAGCAAAATGTGAATGTACGTGCATAACTTTGCTATTTTTATATATTTTTCCCCCAAATTTTCAACATAGCTTTCTTATGATTCCACCTCATGAACAAGGGCAGTGACAATGTTGAAATCCCACCCAAAAGGTGATTTTGCCAAGCAACCACAAAATCATGTTTCAGGATAGATTTGCGTAATTACACTGTAATTGTTCATGAGATGGGGTCTCAAAAAGGCCATGTTGAAAATTTGGTGTCAAAATATGAAACAATGGCAAAGTTATGCACCAAACTTAAAAGCCCCATTGAAATACATTAAACTACACTTAACTTACTTTCTCATAGCAGTCAATGTTTCCAGTTGTAAGACATGTCTTCAGAGAACAGCTCTTCCTCCTGGGACCTGTTCAGGAGAATGAGGGGGTGTGGGGCTGTGTGGGGGGTGTGGGGTGGTCGGATTGGTGAGGGTCTGTTTTCTTTTTTACAGGTTAAGAAAAGACATTGAGAGACTGTTTTCTTTACTTCATGGAGGAGAGCTAAGGGAAGAGAGCAAAGGGAGAGTAGGGGTGCCACTAGACACCAGGGGAAATACAGAAAAAATGGGGATGGCCATTAGAGGGTGGGAGGTACCACTAGACACCAAAGAAAATATTTAAAAAAATGGGGTCAGTGAACAGAGGGTGGATTGTCACTAGACACCAGGGAAAATAAGAACAGGGACAGTAATCGGAAGGCGGGGGGGAACCACCAGACACCAGGGAAAAATAATGTGACAGCAGAGACTGCAATTGGAGGTGGGGGGGTGCCACTAAATGCCAGGAAAAATATTACAAGCAATGGGGACAATAATTGTAGGGCAGGGGACTCCAATAGACACCAGGGAAAATAAGAAAAACAATGGGGATGGTGATCGGAGGGTGCTGGGTGCCACTAGACACCAGGGAAAACAATTAAAACAACAGGGACTGCAATCAGAGGTGGAGGGTGCCTCTATACACCAGGAAAAATAATTAAAGCAATGGAGACAATGACTATAGGGCAGGGAGCACCACTAGATGCCAGGGAAAATAAGAAAACAATGGGCATGGCAATTGGTGGGTGGGGGAGTGCCACTAGAAACCAGAGAAACTGATAAGAATGAGGACAGCAATAGAAGGGGGTGCCACTAGACACCTGGGAAAATTATTATAACAAGATGGAGGGTGATCGGAGGGCAGTGAGTACTAATAGACACCAGGGAAATGATGTCTTCCTCATGAAAAAATCTTTTTTTGTCACTTGTGATACGATAAAATCTTCTTTTTTTGTATCATGTGATACAGAAAAAGATTTATAAACTTTAAAAAAATACAATTGAAGGGCATTTCTTGAATAGTTAACTGCAGAATCCAGTTAAGGGTATCCCAATAAGCAAGCTACATGTGTTGGTTGCTCCCTAGAATGTCATTTCCGGGGGATTCCAAATTTAAATTTTTAGAAAAAACAGAAAACAAGATGGCGGCCAAGCAAAAAAGGATTTTCCACTCACAAAAAGGATGATGCCAATACAATAAATGAATTCTTTTTTTGTTTCATACTGCTGTCTTGAGGTGCTTATTGAGCATGCTCAAAACCAATTTATAAAAATGTTTAAATTAAATAACTTTGGAACGAATTAATATTTTTTCACTAAACCAGCAAAAGGCACATCTGTGGGCCAGCCCCTTTCTAGCCTGAAAATTTCTGACCAAAATTTCAAACCATGTGGGCACTACAGGAGTCAGACAAAAACCCATTGCAACCAATGGGGGAAAAAAATGGCAAAAATATACTTTTTGCACTATCTGGATCTTGAAATCTGCACATCAGACCAGAATGGAACTTGGCACATCCAGAGATCTAACCCCATGAGACCACGCATGCAAAATGTCATGCACATCTGTTGAATGGTTGCAAAGTTATTAAAGTGCAAAAATTGGGGTTTAACATTAAACTGCCTACTCAACCCTAAACGTAGCACTACTATGCCACTACGATAGCTAGATAGATAGATAGCTAGATAGATAGATAGCTAGATAGATAGATAGATAGCTAGATAGATAGATATAAAATTGCTAGAAATAATCTAGAAATTTAATTGACTGAGAGACATCATCTAACTGTACATTAAATCTCCATAAATGCATGGCCAGGTGCCAAATCTCATTTTCTTCCCCCTAAAAACTTTACAGCCGTTTTTCAAGTGTAGTTAGCCCCTCCAGGGTATGCATCATAGGATTTTAATGCTCTTCCACGGGGTGTAAGGACACTCAGTCTTCAGTCTTGTCCCTTACTACACCCCTGGGGTGTGCCTTAAAATCCCACAATGCACACCCTGTTATGACTTATTACCTACTTATAGGGGTGTGGTACCACACCTATAGTTAGGGTTGAGTACGGTGCTCAATGTTAAATCTGTAACTATGCATCTTAATAACTTCGGTGGGTTTCTACAGAATGCCCCAAAACTTTGTGTGCACATTTAGAGTGACATAGTCTCAAGATGTGAAAGGTTTTGTGATTGCACCTTGTGCAGTTTGTGAGATCTGGATATCCTTTACTTTGTAAAAGGGTCATTTTTTTCCTATACCTAACATGTTTTTTTTTTTTTGCTCTCATGCACAACCTAGATGGTAGTGACATTTTCCACAAAACTTTCAGGGTGGAAGCGGCCTGTGCCACGGTAGTGCCTTTTGTAGGTTTCATGAGAAAATACTAAACAATTCCAGATATATAAGGATTTAAAGTTTGGTTTTGGATCATCCTCTATATATGAACCAAAAATTGCTGGAATTGTGCAAGTGCTTTTGATACACATCACTTGGGTGTCACAAACCAAAAACGCTCCTTATGAACCAATTGTTTTTTTCAGCTCTTGGTGGACGCCATCTTGTTTTTTTTTTTTTTTTTTCATTTCCCCCCAAAATATGAAAACACATATAAATGGACACTTTGAGAAAAATAAAAACATGAATCTTGCCAAATAGGACTCCTAATGAAGATTCAAGTATTTGTTTTTTCAAAACATGCCAAAAATAATATTTTCTTACTTCGTCATTGGCCTTGTCCAATTTTCAGTTTGTCAGACTTTTTTTTGGTTCAAACTAAAAACATTTCTGTTTGCAAACTGAAAATCTGGTACAAACCAACAATTTCAGCTCATGAACAGAACATTTTGGTTCATGAACTGAATTTTTGTTTGAACCAAAAATTTGAGTTCTTGAATTAAACAGTTTCAGTTTGAACTAAAAGTAGTCCTCAGTGAGTGCAGCTGCTGCTAGCAGGCTGGAAAGTCCTTTTGTTCCCCAACAGCAGTCCCCTTTGTTCTGCATCTACAATTCTGAATATCAGTCTTCTCTTGCGAATTCCAAGTAACCAAATAGTGAAGATAAGTTTGCTATTTTGCATAGGGCCTAGAGGGCCCTGCACCTCTGCACCCACAGCTGCATGGAAGCACAGAACCTAGAAGACCCTGCACTTCCTCAGCCAGTAGGACTCTTGGCCCTGCATGTCTGCAACTGTAGCTTCATGGAAGCATAGGGGCCAAAGGCCCCTCTGATTCTCCAGGCCCCCCAGACAGACCCTCAGTTTCTTTGCATTCATAGCTGGCAGGCATATGAACACTTCAGTTTGCATTTGGACTCTTCCCTTGGCACAGGCACAGAAGGCCTTGCACATCGGCATCTGTTAACTTGGGTCCTGAAAGGACCTGCATGAATGAGGATACAATTTCACTGTCTCAAAAGGAAAGGAAATTCATTGCAAAAAACTGCATTAATGCACCAGTTGGGGATCAAGTTAATGCCATGAAAGTAGGGAAATGTGGCATTAGGATTTCCAACTCTAACTCCCCCCACCCCCAAGCAGTGAAAGAACAAGACCACACAAACAACCACAGACAGCCATCATCAGGCAAGGCAAACAGCATACAACTGTTTCCAGATGACACAAATGCAGTAGCTTTGATGTGCTACCTTCATGGATTTGTATCTGTGACTTATGCAGTTACACCGTTGTGTGCATGTTGCACAGTGTGCATGAGTACCTGTGACTGCAGAAGTGCTGTTGCAATGTAGGTGTCATGGTTTCAGCAGCAGATGTAGGAATTTTTTAAGGGGGTAGCAGTTTTGTCTAGGGGGTAACACCTTTCCTGAAAAAGTAGAATGTTATCTTTCACAGCTCAGATTAGGTTAAAATAGTTACTTTTTGTTGGCCTAAAGTGGTATCATGTGGTATCTCACTACATTGCTGGATCTGCCACTGCATGGTTTTCTGTATACAGCTGCATAAGTTCAGGCCTGTGCTTCTGCAGCCAGAAGTTGGTGAGTAGGTCATACACCTGTGGCTAAAGAGAAACCTGCTCCTGAGGGGCCTATGCTTTTGTAGACAGAAGCACGGTTGCAATTTTGGTATCATTGATTTCATGCTGCCTGTGCTTCTGCAGCCAGAGGTTAGTGTGTATATTGCACACCTGTGGCTGCAGAAGTGCAGACCCCTGCAGACAGAACTGTGTGCATGTCTTACAGTGTGGATGAGTACCTGTGGCTTCAGAACAGCTGGCACCATACGGACCTGCACTTCTACAGACAAAAGATCTCTTGTAATTAGAGCTGGGCAAAAGTTGCAAATTCTGGTTTAGTGGAACTTCCACATAATTCCACAACTTTTTGGAATTTTCTGAACTTCCACCCTTGGTGAACTCAGAAATCTTCGGAATGTTTAGTGGCACCTACTAAAGTGGAATTCACAACTTTTGCCCAGCTCTAAATGTATGCCATTAACTGCATAATTTGGGAGACTGTTAGTCTCTGTTATAGCAAGTCAGGAGATAAATCATGCATCAGTTCTATGCTCCTGCTATAAAAAAACTTAACTTCTCATAAAACTGAACTCCTATGGACACAGACCTGAGAGGTGGCAGCTGCCCTGCCTCAGTAAAAACTGCAGTCCTACAAAATAATGACTGCATTCCCCTTGCCGTTGGTGTCCTTCATGCATGCAGACAGCCCACTCAGTTGCTTTTTAGGCTTGCAATGCTCAAACGTTACACATAATTATTTTTGGTATTTATTTATTCCGGACTATCTTACTGACTTTTAATATATGGATTGTGAAAATGATATGCTTAAAAAGCATACAAAAAAATCCTTGTAATACCATCGCTCCTGGAGCGATAATACTACTGTTGGTCAGTGATAATACTATCGTTCGGGTGCCGTAATAGTATCGTTCGGCACCCGATCGATAGTATTATCAAGAAAGCTAAAGAGCGCATGCGCAAGGGTATCTCCGACGTTTCACAAAGCGTGCCCTCTGATTGGCCGCTTTTCACTCTGTGGGGCGGGCAGAAGGAGTCTGAAAACATGGCGGCTTGCTCGCTGGCTTACTGAACAATCTTCCGTGAAGCAACCGTTTTGGGGGTTTAGGTTGAAAACCATTTGACAACCGCGCATCGCTCTGGGGCTCCTCGCTCGCTTGATACCGCCACTGACCAAAAAAAAAACGGCTAAATGAAGCCCACAGCAGCCACTCGCCCACACAGGACTGGGGAACCCTGCCAGCACGCACATCCACCGCTTAACTCCACTGCTGAAGCGGAGGTGAGTCAATTCACCTCGTATCCATATATTAAAAAAAATAACAAATAGGTTCTGGCATTTCAAGGTAGTAATTCCATCTTGAGGTTCTGGGAACACATGAAACCTCTCGAGCTTCGCTCTCGAGGTTTTCTGTGTCCCCAGAACCTCTCGATGGAATTACTACCTTGTAATACACCAGAACCTATCTATTATTCTATTTGTAGGCTGCAGCTATTTTGACAGTAATGAAGGTAACAAGTGATAATAACGGGGTTTCATTACTGTCAAAGCAGCTGCAACCTACAGGTCAGTAAGATAGTTCAGAATAAATTAAGTGTAAACTCAGAGCACTGCATGTCTAAAAAAGTGACTGAGTCATCTGTCTGCATGAATGAAGGACACCAATGGTGAGGGGAATGCAGTTATTCTTTGTACGGTTTCAGTTTTTACTGAGGCAGGGCAGCTGTCGCTTCTCAGATCTGTGCCCGGAGTTCACTTTTATGAGAAGTTCAATTTTTTAGAGCAGGAGCATAGCGTTAATGCATGATTTACCTTCTGAATTGCTATATCAGAGATTAACAGTCTCTCAAATTATGCAGTTAATGGTGTCCATTAAAAGGTGCTCACTATTAATTAATCTTTTGCATATATATAAATAACTGTATTAATTCTGTACAACTCGATGCATTGATCCCTGACCCTTTTAATGGATACTCAGCGACATGTCGCTCGGGGATAGGGAGGGGACAGCAGGCAGGAACAATTTAAATTCATACATTCATTCCGCAGTGCAGTGACTCAGTGAGCTGTGGAATGAATGTATGATTTGCATGCTTTTCTACGTCAGAATTTCCTTGAAAACTGCCAAAATGATTTCTGAACTTTCACAGATGCGAAAGTCCAACTTTCATGCAAATTCCGCAGGCAGCAGATTTTTTTTGCACAGCACTACCTGTAATTTGGATTGTGGATTTGTATATGTGGCTGCAGAAGCCTGTGTTTCTGCACACAGTAGTAATGTTATGAGTTCAGTGTTGTGGGTTTCTATCTGCTGCCAACAGTGAGTGTATATGTGTTAACAGTGTGCGTACTACTGGTACAAATCCATGAAAGTAGCACATCAGTGCTACTGCATTTGTGCCATCTGGAAACAGTTGTAAATGTATTCTTACCTGATGATGGCTATCTGTGGTTGTTTGTGTGGTTTTGTACTTTTACCGCTTGGGGATGGGGAATTAGGGCGGGAAATCCTAACATGAAATGTCCCTACCTTTGAGGCATGCACTTGAACCCTAACAATGCACTACTGCATTTTTTGCATTGAGTATATACTGTGTGTGTGTGTGTGTGTGTGTGTGTGTGTGTGTGTGTGTGTGTGTGTGTGTATATACACTGAAAAAACTGTTATCCATACATTAGGAATGCAACAAAATGAAATGGACAAAGTAAGGAAATGAAAAACATTAAGGGCTTAAGTCTCATGAGTCTTGGCAAATTGGTGGTCTGGTGCTTCTTGAGCCTTTCAGCCCCAATACCCACACCTCCCCCCCAGCCCCTAGTCCTGTGTTCAAGGACAAGCTGCAGGTCCAAGCCCATTCCCTATAGGTCTAGTGCTTCAAGCGAGGCAACTGTGTTTTTCATATGGAGCCCCTTTTTCTTGGAACAATCGGTCCCCCTAGCTCACAAATTCACCTGCTCTGGGCATTTTCAAACATGGTTTAAGAAAGTTGCAGCTGCAGGAACAATCTGCTTATAGTTGTTTTTATTAATTGAATTGTGTATGTTGTTTTATTTGTTTAATTTTTTGTTGTGTGTGTTATATATATTTATTACTTGGGACGTTCTGTAAATGAGGCTTGCTTCTCATGGAACTCATTTTGTATTTTATAAAACTTTTCAATAAATAAATTAAAAAAACTATGGCTCTCCACATGGGGCCAACAGAATCAGTCATAACTTTCTTCATACAGTGACAGCATGCCCCAGACCTGTAGCAAGAAATGTCAACGTGTTTTTGTGGCTTAAAAATGCATAAGGAAAAAGAGTTTTTACTTGAATGGGTTTGATAGCTATGCTGTAATAACTGTCTATATATTATGGTGAAAGCCATTTATGATGGCATCTGAATGTGCTGCAAATCCAGTTATTAAATAACCTAACCATTAATTACAGTTCCTTACGACTGAGGCTGAGACTGGTCCTGAAGTTCTGTGTCCAGATCTGGAATCTCTATCTGAGAATGGGCATGAAGAAATTACAGGCAGTGCAGAGAAGGACCATAAAGATGATTCAGGGGCAACAACGGAATACATACAGAGACTGGGCAGCCTTAACATGCACTCGCTGGAGACCAGGAGGGAGTTAGAGGACATGACAGACCTTCAAATAGATGAGGGGGAATTAACAAGGTGGACTCCTGTGAATTGTTTATGCTCAGTGAAATTAGGAGAACTAGAGAGAATGGCTGCAAATTATGGGGGGGGGGAGTAAATTCAGGAGGAATGCCAGGAAAACTTCTTTACAGAAAGGGTGGTGGAAGGATGGAACAAGCTGCCAGTGACAGTAAACACTAAAACCATTGAGATCTTCCAGAGGGGGTGAGACAAGAACGGGGGGGGGGAAGGAGGGGGGTGAAGGGACATGGGTCTATAAGGGGTATGACACGTCATATCAGAAACACCCAAAAGACTAAGGCCTTTATCTGCTGTCAGAATTCTACTTTAATATAGACCTGAAGTCATATTATTATGCTTGTGATACCACCGTCTGTACCAGTGGAAATGATTGTGCAGTGACAAAGCATTGCAATTTCAGCTCCACACTGCGCCTCAGCTGCAGATGAACTACTAAGGGCAAAACTCTTGATTTCACATAAATAACTTTAATTTATAAAATGGGCCAAGAAATGTCCTATAACATCATTGGTCAAAACACATCACATGACCACTGATTATTTTCTAACAACTGTAACCTAATCTGAACTTCATATTTTTGAAACAAAATCCCATTTTATAAGTACGATAACACCTAACAACCACCCAAGGTATGAATTATTCCCTCGTAGCTGCACATTCTGTCATGTGATATCTCTTGAAATGATTAAGAATTCAAGTTTTGGGAGACTGTAGTGCAGCTGAGTTCTGCTGATGCCAGGTACGATTTTGACTGCTGGTGGCTGGAATGGACTGTATCTCTAAAACTGCAAATCTGTTCATCATAGAAAGCTTCTCTTTTACTTTTGACACTCCACAGCAGGCCTGTGCAGCAAATTAATTGTGGGGTCACTGGTTCAGTTAAGTGCTGAACTTTCTGCTTTCTCTGATTTTAGAAATAGAGGCCTGGCTTACTAAGAGGGAGAACATAGCCACAGTTCCTGATTTTGGGCTGTGCCTGTCCCTTCTGAGAAATGTCAAAATATGTGACTGCTGCCTGGCCCGGTGGTGCTGAGGGTTGAGGCGCTGGTCACCACAACTCGCTTCCCGCCGGTGACCTGCGTTCGGGAACGAGCCCGGGTCATCGGGGGTCGGCAGGAGCGGACTAGGATTGAGCATCCAATGACAGCTCTCCTAGTCTGGGGGCAAGTGGTGGGTGTAGACCACACTCTAGTGGTCCCTGGGGACACCCGGAGGTACTGCAGAGGCATGGGAGCCAAGGTTGGGGGGGAGCATGGCAGACGTCTGCACGCTAGTGCATGGATGTCATTGAACGCCCGTGCCCCCATTGGGAAAGAACAGGGAAAAAGCAGCGCAAGTCCACGGCAGCTTGATGGCCGCAGTTCACTGACCCGACAATGCCTGGAGGTTGTGCACTGGTAGTGGATCCTTGACGGGCATGGGAGCTTGGGGGAACCCCTCTCGACGGCGTAGCTGTCTCTGCCAGCTGGGCATGACAGCTCCGGGGTTGGCGATGGATGAGCAGTGGCTGGAGAATAGCAGGGCTGTGGCAGCAGGTAGGAAAAATGTTCAATGATAAAAAAAAAAATATATGTGACTGCTAATTTCAAACATTTCAACTAATTTGTAAGAAATTCCATGATTTACAACAGCTTGTGTCACTAAAATGATGCATGGGTCATTTTATTAATGCACACGTCATTGTTAGCATCACATGTTGAGGCAACTGCACCTGAAGGTTAGACCATTTCTGAGCTAGTTTAACCTTTGGTTGCATTTCAGTGAAAATGTATTGCAAAGCCCCTGAGGATATTGAAGATCTTGTCAAAAAACCATAGGGAAGGATTTTCAAAACCCTCAGGGTGCTTTCCGACATGATTTTGATGCATTTGCATGACATGCAACTGAACATCTGAGGAAGTACTACTTCGTTGAAAGAATGGTGGATGCCTGGAATAGACTGTCAGCAGAAGTGCTGGAGGCTTAAACAGTTGGGGACTTCAAGCATGAATGTGACAGACACAGGGGGATATTAGGAAATAGGGAAGGAGGAGGCAGGGTCCCTGGAGGCTAGTTAGAGTCTGTGGAGACAGACTAGGCAGGGACCATCTCGTTAGACTGGGTGGACCAAGCAGTCATTTAATGCCAACACATTCTGTGTTTCTATGTCTACATGAGACCACCTCAGAAGTGATCTAATGTTCGTCCACAGTTGCCACAACTTGTGACACCAATGATGGCATATACCACAAACTGCTGCCAATTGTGACAACTGTTACAAATGCTTCAGAAGCTTTGAAAATAGCACTTATGAAGTTTGATACCAGTTGAAGGATGCTGGAACAGCCCACAGTCAGGAATTGCATCTGTGTCCTCCCTGTTGGAAATCCAGCCCTGCCTATCTGCAAAAGAGCTCAACTTCTTTCTATTACACTTGTATTAGATTTGTTACTTTTTACCTGTGTCATAAATGCACTGTTAAAAACACAGGCAAATGAACAAGACTACCCTGGCCCAATTTGCAGTTGCAGTTTCAGGAGTCATACAGACAGCCGCCATGTTGCCTTCACTCATAACATTTCTATTTACAAAACTGATCTTATGTGTTGGAGAGGAGTTCCCACAGTGCATGCAGTATGTTGGGATGCAAATTAAGCATTCCAGCTTGTGTTTTTGCCATTGAAATCTTATTTATGAATACAGATGTACAAAAACATTAGAAATCAAAAGATTACATTATATTTGAATGAAAAAGAAAGGGAATAAAAATGAAGTTGCATGCTAAAATATATTTTCAGTTTTTATAATAGGCATTGTATAAATATCTGTGTCAAATACTGTTACCTATGGCCTGAAGTATTTCAGATAGTTCTAGGCACATCATGGAAAAGTAACATCATCTTACATTAAACAATATGGCCAAGATATTCAAAGACCCCCAGCCCACCCAGCCCCAGTCATCGGCAGGCAGCATACCCACCTGCATACCTCCACAGCCGCCTGCGAGTGACAGCTTATAGTATGTGCTGCAAGCTCATTGGTCCACCCTGTGGACCAATGGGCTTACAGTGCGTAAGAGTGTATTCACAACTTTGTGAATGAGTCATTCATTCACAAACTTGTGAATGACTCCTATGGTATGCACTGCAAGCCCATTGGTCTGCAGGGTGGACCAATGAGCTTGCAGCACACACCATAAGCTGTCATTCAGCAGGCAGCTGTGGAAGTATGTGGGTGGGTATACTGCCCGCTGATGATCGGGGGGACTGGGTAGGCTGGTGGTCCTGTGTGGGTGGGGGCCACTGGACTACCAGGGACTGATATTGATCTTGTTTTTTGGTGATCAGGGTTACAGGATGGGGTGGGGGTACCACTAGACTACCAGGGACCTTAAAAAAAGATTAATACAGCGATCAGGGTTACCAGCAGGGAGGGGGGAACCACTGGACCACCAGGGAAATGTTTTCTTTAACCTTACGGGTGATCGGAGTTACCGGCGGGGAGGGGGGTACCACTAGACTACTAGAGAAATGTTTTTAACATTACAGGTGATCAGAGGTATGGGAGGGAAGGGGGGTACCACTAGACTAACAGGGTTTTTAAACAAAGATTAATATGGTGATTGGCGTTAGGGCATGTGGAGGGGGGAACCACTGGACCACCAGGGATCTTACTAAAATATTAATACAGTGGTCAGTGTTATGGGATGGGGAGGGGTATTACTGTGGTCCCTAGTGCAGGGACCACATGCTTTGCAGGGTGCCAGGTGCATTTCTCTGGCCAGCCCTGCACAACACATGCAAATGGGGCCATAATGACATGCAAGTGTCCCTATTTGCACCTTGCATGCATAATGGTCCTATTTGCATATCCCGGTCTGAATATCTGGAAATTGTGCCTGACGCAGCTCCGATTATGCTGGAGCATTCCCATTCCTGGTATTCAGACTTGTCTGGGGGATGCGCCAGCACATTGTATTTGTGCTGTGTGCATTATTTGCTATATTCAGAAGAGATGTGCCATGGCATATCTCTTTTGAATATATTCCTTAGTTGCGCCACCATTTGCACCAGTGCCAGGTGCAATTCTAAATATAGGGCTCGATGTGTTTTAAGAATCAAATTTTATTGGTCATCTGTTTTGAGAATGCTTTCATAGTATAGTATGTCTAAAAAGTTAATTTTCTATTCATTTAAAGGAAAGGGTTAAGTTCCTGCTCGGTAAGCTTCTTGATCTTGGCCTGCCCAGGGACTCAGTAGCCTGGTTCCAAAGCTACCTATCCAAAAGCACACAGCATGTGACAATTGACGGCTCCTTCTCTGACAACTGACAACTGGAATGTATCCCCAGATGTGCCACAGGATTCTATTCTGAGTCCTCTCCTCTTCGCCCTCTTCATTAACCAACTCCCTGGTGCCTGCAGGTCAGTTAATGTTCTATACGCAGATGATGCTGTCATCTACATTAAAAGCGATGAGCCTGGTAACCTTAGCCTACAATTGAGGCCTTATAAAACTGGTTCTCAATTAATAAACGTGTCTTCAACTATATAAAAAAAAACAAAAAAAAAACATGCTTGTCACTTGCACATGGATGAAGAATTAAGCCATCCCTTCACATCTTTAATAATAAAGGTCAAAAGCTAGAACAGGTGGAAATATTTAAATATCTTGCAACGGTGCTGGATGATACTTCATCCTGTGCCCCTCATGTTGATAACCTGGTGTCATCTGTAAGCAAAAGGATGGGTGCCCTTTTCAGAAACTGGAGCAACCTTACGGCTGAGACCAGGTGACTAGTACTGTTGAGCTGCATCCTATTCCTAGCTGACTATGGCCTACCTGTATAGACAACAGCCTGTGACTCAGTACTGAGCAGGGTTAAGGTGGCCTGCAATAAAGCCTGTTGCTTTGTGTTAGGGGCTGACAAGTGCACCCAGAACTGAGTTGTATATGCACAAATGAAATGGCTACCTTTAACTAGCAGAATTTAGCTACAAACATGGATACTAGTCAAGAACTTCTAGGCCTAACTCCCCCTGCTCTACAAAACTGTTTCCACTCTGTTGTAAATCAATACAATGCAAGGAGTACGGGCATGAATGCCCTTGAACTACCTTTCTGCAGACCTCAGCTGTGTAAATGCTCCTTTGCTGTTAGGGCTGCAGGTTGGTTAAATAAACTGCCTGAATCTATGCTGAACCTCCCCATGATTGACCAATTCAAAAGATCCCTGAGGCTTGAGTTAGCAGCTCGGTGCAGCTGCACCAGTTAGTGAGCTAGCTCTATCACTCTGCATTTATTCCTACCATCCCTGTATGCAGCTTGCAGGCATGAACTTCCCCTTTTTTCATCCTGGTTTTCAGTATTATGTACAATATGTGTATTGATCACTTGATAAACTTTTCCTTTGGGATTTACTTTGACTGTTTACACTATTATATCCAAAACAGGGAGCAATCTGACGTAGAACTTTTGTAAAAGAGCACGTGTACTCAATAAATAAATAAATAAATAAATATAACAGAGTGCTTCTAATATATCGAAAATGAATCTCTTTGTTGCATTACAGCAATTGTTCAACAGTTTAATATCAATGTAATTGAAGATATATAGCATTGCTTTTAGATGAATTGCCTTAGATACTATTTTATTAAGGCCCAGATATTCAGACTGCACCATGCTGTGGCGCAAGCCTGGGTGCAGCACAACTTGGCTGCGCAGGGGCGTTGACAGGGTGATATTTAACAGAGCTGCGCCATGGCACAGCAGCATTGAATATCGCACCCTTGCCACCCGCAGTGTGCATGGCGCAGTGGCACTGCGATAGCGCAAGTGGCCAGAGTGGAGCAGTGGGATGCGCTAGTGCAAGCTCCATTGCGCTAGGTGCAACAACCACGATATTCAAAAGTGCACATGCAAATGTGGCCATAATGAATACAAGGTGCAAATGGGGCCATTTGCATGTCATTATAGCCCCATTTGCATGCAGGTGTGCCAATCCCCAGTGACATGCACCTGGCGCCCTGCCAGACTGCAGCCGTCGGGGACCGACGCCCCCTGCACAGCATAGCAATGTGCCCCACTGCCCGTCGCTGGCATATGTTGAATATTACAGTTGTCCTATATCCCTGGTGGTCCAGTGAACTGCTTGCAGCCCGATCACGGGCATATGCCTCAAAAATACTAGTCCCATTTCCCTGGTGGTCCGCGGCACCCCCTCCCCCCAGCCACTGGGCCCCACCGCCCGCTCCCCGGTCAGTGGCGGATGGCAGCTCCCTACCGCTTGCTGCCCGCCACCGCCGACTGACACTGTACAGTAGGGCTGTCGCCCATTGGTCCCTGGCGTGAGCCAATGGGCGTGCAGCCCGTACCGATACTATACAGTCCAGATATGTGAATGGATCCATTACATATCTGAACTGTCTTGTCAACAGACTGCATGCCATTGGCTCATGCTGTGGACAATGTGGCACTGCCTCTGATGTCGGTCGGTGGTGATGAGAGCAGCAAGCAGGTGGGGAGCTGCTGCCCGCCACTGACCGGGGGGAGCGGGGCAGTGGGGCTCAGTGGGCGGATGGGGAGGGGGTTACCACTGGACCACCAGGGATATGGGACTAGTATTTGAATGGCATATGCTCATGATTGGGCTGCAAGCAGTCCACTGGACCACCAGGGATATAGGAATACTTTTATTTTTACTTATGCTCGCGATCGGACTGCGAGCGGTCCACTGGACCACCAGGGATATAGGACAAATGTAAGTTTCAACTTACGCCCGAGATCAGGCTGCAAGCGGTCCACTGGACCACCAGGGATATAGTAATACTTTTATTTATACTTATGCCCGTGATCAGGCTGCAAGTGGTAAACTGGACCACCAGGGATATAGGAATACTTTTATTTTACTTATGCCTACGATCGGGCTGCGAGCGGTCCGCTGGACCACCAGAGATATATAGGCCAATTATTTACAGCTACATATGCCCACGATCAGGCATGGGGGGGCGCCACCACTAAGGTGCAGCCAGAGGTTGGGTGGCCACCCACAGGTGGCAGCTGCCGTGTTGCGCCCTGCAATACGGCAGCTCACCTGTGGGTGGGCAGCCATTGTTCGGTTTTTTTTTTTGGGCTCACCTGTGTGCAGCACAATTAGGGGTTGTGCATGCATGGGCTCAGCACATCCCAGGCTGAATATCGGGATGTGCAGAGTATGCATGGGCACCCCCCCACCTGCGCCGCATACACTACTGATGCGCTCCGGCGCATTGGGATTTGTGGCAGGCTCAATCCCAGTTTGAATATCGTGCCGGGGTGCATCAGTGGGTTTTGCATGGCGCGACAGCATTGCGCCATGCGCAACCCTTCTGAATATCCGGGCCTTAGTGTTTTAGTCCACCAATTTTGCATCAAGGTACATGTCCAAAAGACATGTATTGTATCCACATTATCCAGATAGCAATGCCAGCCATTTGAATTAGAGGACATGTCCATTTTGCTTAATCTTACAGATGTATAATAGACTATTAATTATTTTGAATTGTATTATTTTGGGTGCTTTTGTAACAATCTGCTTTTGTAACTATCAGTAGTGGGTAGTATGTTATCCCATTGAAATAAATTTATTAAATTGACTGTCTTGGGACCACTTTGTCCTAATTATAATAAATGGATCATTATTTAATGTTAATAAATTCCTGTGAATCCAAGCAACAAGTCCTTCTTTTATTTTGCATACTTGAAATACCTATCCAGATTTGTTTTTCCTTTCAGGAACTCTTTATCATCCAAGATATCATAGTTTTTTTGAAGAATGTCTCTTAATTGTATATGTAAAAAAAAAATCAGTCTGAATAAGAGAATTCTTATTCTTTCAATGTTGGCAAGTCATAAATCTACATTGTTCTATGAAGTTAAAATTAACCATTCTAAATTCTCATAATTTAAAAATAAATGTTTTATTACCAATTCTGTATTGTGAATTGTTCTAAATATTATTTGCAAAATATTTTCTGGTGTTTAATTTTGTTTTATGCTGATAGACCTTTGTAATTTCACTCCTGTTTTTAATATTATTGTTGACATGCATTTATTTGAGAGGAACAAACCACATACTACTTATACTTAATCAGTTTCTGGTTCTGTCATGATTAATATCATCTTCTGATAGTGGTTGCAAAAGAGCCATGCTATATATGATCAAGTTAAAGTTTGTCTGACAACATACGAAACAATGACAATTAAAAAAGGGATAGAAAAAAGTTAGACAGGGTGTGCTCATGATAAAATATTCTAACAGGCAAAACAGAAATCTAGGCACTTACCCCAAATGCCCTCCACTAAGCAGTCACAAAAAACAAAGCTGGTACTTAGCTTGGTGCTGATAATGAATCCTCTTGAAGGTGCAATGGTGTTATACAAGCAAGCATTCACTCTCTGTCATTCAGATAATGGCCAGCTGAGATGGTGAGAGGTGGGACTATGCCAGACACCATCTGCAGATCAGATGGTTGACCACAATTGGCACTCTATGGGTGAGTCAGGGGTGGATGGGGGATTGGGATGGTGAGGACTAAGTGGGTGGGCCAAGGAGAAGGTAGGGGGTATGATTAGTATAATGGGTTTTGGGGAGGAAGGGCATAACACTGGACCATCAGGAACATTTCGATGCAACTGGGGATCAGGCAGTAGGAACACTGGAATACCAATTTTTGATGTTTACTTGGGAATCAGGGGAACCACTAGACAACTAGGGTTTTTATGTTCCCCTACTCTGGGATTGTTCTGATCATTTGTTTGCTGCTCCTGCTGTCCTCCCTGGGCTACATACAGTCACAGCGGACTATACTTAGCCCCTGGAGAAAAACAGAAACAAAAACATCTGTTTGGCAATTATAAAAGCTCTAAAATGCACTGCAGGCTACTGAATCTCCCACTGCTGCCTACTACTCTAATGTAAGCTTCAGGGGATTCTGGAATTTGTACTAACAGTCAGCACAAAAGTAAACAAAATTAGTCTGATACAATATACTATACTACTGTAAACAGTAAGTAAATCAAAATTCTTTGCACACAAAGTGCACATTGGGACCAGCCCCCACACTGGAGTATGGGAATCGTGGAGCTGACTGTCCCCCTTTAAATGTTTTATCATAGCTTCTGATAATAGTTAAGTTTTTTTTTTGTGGCCTGGCATTCTTTGCATCTGCCTGTACCCCTACTGAATTCCACTTCCCTCATGACCTCCATGGCTGCCAACCACCCTGGCTTGCCCACTCAAGGTTGGGCCACTGATACGACCCCCCCAGAACCCCGTCCAGATTACTGGTGGCATCACTGCCACCTGTTATGGGCTCCCTAGGCTTGCCCCTCCTGGGTTGAGCCAGGGGGGTGAGCTGACCAATGGAACACTGTCTTGGTAAGAACCAGGAGGCACAGCAGGTATGGTGGGACTGAGGGGCGGGCATCATGGTGGGATCAACAGTCATTTTTTTACATGCTGATCCTTGGGGGGCAGGGCATGCAATGACATACAGGGGCTGAAGCTGACATCTGCCCTGCCCCCATAACTGATGGTGCCGGCTGCAGCAGAACCCCCAGACTCCAACAGGGGTCCATAGGCACCAGACACTCTGCCCTGCTCCCCCAGAGAAGTAGAGCCGTCTCTAGGATACTCAGTCCTTTTCCCCCAGCTGGCCCTCTGACTCTCGAGTCTATCCCCAAACCTGGGATGTCAGCATAATTTAATATTTTTGATTTCAATAGTTGTTGTCAATCGTGATGAAGAGGTTTAATTCCTTAAAATGTTGGCTTGGGTTTTTGTTTGCTGTTAAGATGCTGGCACCATTTGTAAAACACAATATGATAAGTTATTCCTGGCAAACGAGTCATTACTCTAATAAGCTGACATAGGGTCACTTGATTACCAGGGTTTTTGATGTTTACTCAAGAATCAGGGGGACCAATAGACTACCAGGGGTTCTGACAGCTTCTCAGGATTGTAGGAGAAGAACAGCCAAGACAAAATACAATACAAGGAGCTGGAGATATTGTGTAGAGCTGACAATGGCCATATAAGGACATGCAAATGGCTCTTTTGCACCTTGCATACCATATGTGTTCAATAGCATGTGGGGGACTAAATATGGTTCCCAGGAGCAAATACACTATCACATATGGGATGTGCTCTCTCTTCCTTTGCTCTTGGAAGCCTGCTGCCAGCAGGAGGTTGTGTTACCACTGCATATATGTACTTTGCACGGCACTAACACAGCTCAATATTCACAGAGGTAGTGCACGATGGACAGAGTGGGCTGCCTGTGTGCATATGGCACCCCTAATGGTTGTGCGCTATGACATATATATCGCTATTGTTTGTGCAGCACTAATGAACGCCTTTGAAAATGGGGCCCACAACTGTCTGTTGATTCAAGTTGGAGACAGATCAGATAGTGCACTATCCAGAAGCATTGTTTACATTTGTTTTGAATGCAATGAAACAGTGTTTCTCTTCATTAAAGGGACACTGTCAACCCCTTTAGGCCTGAAATGGTCCATATTTAAAAAACACACATTTTATAATTGCTCACATTCTGTAAAATGTGCTGCTATAGCTAGTAGTTTGATTCTAATTTATTTTTAAAAGTGAAAAACAAGGCTAGCCACCATACTGGTGTTACCACACAAAATATATGTGTTTACATTCCTTAATCAACTCCCACTGCATCTTTTCTGGACTTGGACACATTTCTGACACTGACCATATACTCAATATGCAGTAAGAGGAGAGGAGGCTATTCTACCATGAGTGTGAGCACTGTTTAGGGATGTTTCTCATGTCAGGAAGTAAGCAATAAAAGCAGATCAAGGAGCTGAAACAACCAAGGCTGCTTATAATTATACCATTAGCACACATTTGAGTTCTACTAAGAAAAGAAGCAGATAAAATAGCCAGCAACATCAGTGAATTTTAGAGAAGGTAAGCAATCATAAATTGTGTTTTTTCCACTAGAAATACTATACTGTAAAGAGTTGACGATATCCTGCAGTTTCAGCATTAAAGTAAACAATGCCTTTCTTTAGATGCTCTGATGTCATTTTTATTAAATTAAAAATATAGGTTGATTATGTGTCCTTCGAATTGATACATTGAGATGGTTGACTCTCCAGGCTCTAGGATATTGGAAAATGTGCTACCTGCATATTCCTAGGAAAAAATACTTTTCAAATGTGTAAACCAATAGGGAAATTGTGCAATCTGAGCACTGGATGTTGAAGGAAAGTACAGGCAAATCCTTTTTTTGGAAGAGGTAAATGACCCTTGGAAACCCTTCTGTTGACACAAACTACCAATTTTCAACTATTGGAAATACTGTAGTAGATAGCAAGATAGGTATTTTTATTTATAAGGCACCCAATTCCTGGGACGCTGAATGCCGTACTGCAAAACAATACAATAATAAAACCATCATAAATACAAATACATAAAAAAAATCTGTAATTCGTAAAAATAATTCAGTCAATGAAAGCCTGATGGAACAGGTAAGTTTTTAATCCTTTTCTAAAGGCTTCTACCGGGGTTCCTTTAAATACCCTATCTCCTGAATGCCACAACCTAACCCTGGGAACCCCAGGGAGGCCTCCCTCAGCAGAACGGAGTGCCTGGACCGAGCCAGTAAGGAACAAGAAGATCTTGCAGATAAACGAGGCCCCTTTCATGCAGGGTCTTATAGGTAAGAAGCCCTATCTTGAAGACAACTCTTCACTTGACCAGCAGCCAGTGCAGTCTGTGGAGGACCGGGGTGATATGTTCAGATCTCTTCACCCCAGTCAAAACTCTTGCTGCCACATTCTGCATCAACTGGAACCAGTGAAGGCTGCCCCCAGATAACCCAAGGTACAGAGCATTGCAGTATTCCAACCTGGTAGTGATGAAAGCATGCACCAGCATGGTCAGGTCAACTGGGGGAATTAGGGCTCAGATTCGGGCAATGTTCCTAAGATGATAGAAACCGCTTCTAACCATGGCTGACACCTGAGCATCAAGTATCAGGCCATCGTCTAGGATCATGCCCAAATCCTTCACCAAACTAGAGGGGCCAAGGAGAACACCCCCCCCCCAGCACTAAGCCAGGGTGACCCCCACCTCCCCGTGACCCAGATCCACAACCGGTATTTCAGTCTTGTCTGGGTTAGCTTAAGCCAGTTGTGAGTCATTCAGGACTTGATTTCCTCAAGGCAGCTGTTAAAAATTGAATCTGACAACAGATTTGTGGGTGCACAGGACAGGTACAGCTGGGTATCATCTGCATAGCAGTGATAACTCAGCCTGTGCCACCTGATAATGTCCCCCAATGGGAGCATGTACACCGTGAACAGTAAGTGTGACTAGACCAAACCCAGCAGTACCCCACAGCATAGAGGCTTTGGGTTTGATGAGACAAGTCCCATTTTTACACTCTGCACTCTGTCTGTCAGGTATGACCTGAACCAGTGGATGACAATACAGGACAGCCCACAACAGAACCACAGGTGGTCAAGCAGCACCTCATGGTCCACAGTGTCAAATGCTGCCAAGAGGTCCAGGAGAATCAAGATGGTACAGGCTCGCCTGTGCCTTGCCATCAGGAGATCATTAAGCACCCTTATCAGTGCCATCTCCATACCACACCCATAACTCAGACTGGAAAGGCTCATAGGCAGAGGAAGAGGTGGTGTCTCTCAAGCTGCACGGCCACCACCTTTTCAATAACCTTCCCTAAAAACAGGAAGTTTGAGACCAGCCTGTAATTGCTGAGGCAGTCCAGGTCCAATGAGGGCTTCTTCAAAAGGGGCTTAACCAACACCTCTTTCAAGGATATCAGAAAGACCCCACTCCTCAAGGAACTCCAAACAACCTCAGCAACCACAGGACCAGTCAGGTCCAGACATCCAACCAAAAGGCAGGTCGGACCTGGGTCTAGATCACACTGTGTAGGCCGCAGCTTTGAGATTATCTCCTCTACTCCAACTAGCTCAAACTCATCCCAGACAGGAGGAGTGTTCCAGCACAACTCCGGTCGGACACTGCATCCCTTTCGAGAGATACTCGAGGAGACCTCAGCCCTAATAGTGGACACCTAGTCGGCGAAGAACGGAGCCAGCTCCTCGCATCTAATGCTAGAAACTAATCCCCCAACATGGAGACAGACAGGATGTAAAAGCCTGTCTACCATGTGGAAGAGTTGAACTGGTCTGCTCCTCATCGCAGCAATCCCCCCCCAAGACAGAAATTCCGCCTTTTTCTGGGAGTTCGCCCCCAGTAAATACTGGAGTTGCTGGAATGCTGGAAAATTTCTATCTTTTATTTATTTGAAAGTGTGTGACCGGGAGAGGGACACTAAACTGTGGCTTGTTTCCAGGTGTGACCCAGGGGCAAGGGAAGGGGAATATGTGGGAATGGGGGAATTTGGCCAGGACATTGGGAAATTTCCCCTACTCTTCTATAGGGGGAGCTGCCATCTGACTCTAGGATGGCAAGTTCTGGTGAAATTTTGGAGTTTATGACACCAAGGAGGTTGGGGAGCAGGTCTCCTCCCCGGCCTCTGCTTTGTCAGAGACCAAAGAGTTTTTCGATGCTAATACGCATTCAGATGGTTGATCAGAAGAACTTAAGTTTACTACTGAAATAAATCCACATGTGTTGCAAGCTGCTACGGATCGTAGCCCAACACCAACAGAAATCCCTGCTCTGTCTGGCCAGATGTCGCTTACCCTTATGGAACAAGAGGAATTAGAAACCGAGGCACAGTGTTTGAAAGCCCAACTGCAAGAAGCCACTGCAGCTTTAGTAAGACTACAGAAAACAAAAGCTTCTCTAAATACAACTCTGGGCCCTGCAGATGTGAAAGCCTGTAGTGACAGCTTCGATAAAGCAGAGGACATGATATCCAGGATGTTGGACCCGCAAACTACTGGCTCTAAGTCACCTATGATCTACCTAACCAATACGGTAGATCAGTCCAAAGTCAACATCTTCTCCTTTTCAGCAAAACCTCTTACAAATAAAGGCATCATGAAAGAAGTCGCTAAGACTAAAGGTACAAACCTTATCTTTGTGAATTGCAACATCCTCTACTACTCTGCCGATCTCCGATGAAAATCCTATGGATAAGCAGCCTCAGCCTCCCATTTTGGAGCAATCACAACCAGCAGCTGCAGCAGTGAAAGGCATTTCCTAAAACTTCTGATGTTTCTGCTGAAAGTGCTCCATGGACTCCGGGTAAGGTACTGCTGGAATTTGGGTGGCTTTTAACAAATGAAGGGATTTTGACCCCAGACCCTCATTGGGACAATTCTGTACTTTTTCAGGGTTCCTCTGAGTGGTGACTGCCACAAGATAAAATAGCACTAGCACCTACTACCACAGGTCTTGCAGATGCAATAATCTTAGGGACAAGTGCCTCCCTGACAGGCTCTGGGGAGGAGAAGGAAGTTACTCCTATGTCTGTACCTATTGCTGAAAAACTGCCTGAGGGCACATTAAAAGGTACTGAGACAGCCCTGCCTATTGCAGTTTCCAACCCAGACCCTGATTCAGGCGGGAAGAGTGAACCCCCCCAATATACAGCAAACCAGTGGTTCCCATGAGCCTGACCAGTCCAATGACCCACACCAGGGAGAACCAACTCTTATCTCACCTCAATGGCCACTACTTTCTGACCTGTTTACTAAAAATAAAAAAGAAGCTGCCCCCCACCAAAACGCGCTATGTATAAGCTATAACGGAGGTCTAGAGGTGAGACCAGACTGGCGCTATGTAGGCAAAAATCTGCTCAAGGATTCTCTACACTTCTCACCCACAGAAGTGTTTGCTTTCATCAAAGTATCTGGCAAAGATAACTATAATGTTAGCTTCAGGTCCCCACAAGATTTAGAACTATTCTAGCAGTGCTATAACAGAGTGAAGTTCTCACCCTTATGAACCCCCTTCCTTGTTATTCCTTTAACCAAGCCCCTTATAAAATTTGTGACTGTCATGTTTTGAAATAAAGGGGTGCATGTAGAAGACAATGTCTATTGGCTGAATCAAAAATGTGAAGTCCTCAGTGCCTCTGAGGCAATTCTGGGTAAAGAAAGGTTCTGGACTGGGGGGTAGAAATTTAAAGTAAAACTGCGCCAGTCTACAGAGGGTATCTGTCACATACCCAACTCCTTCATGCTGGGGAGAGACAGTCATCTGTTTTTATGCTGGACAACCCCATGCCTGCTATAAATGTGGGGCCTGCATGCACCTGTCCAGTGTGTGCGATAAACCCATGTGCGATAACTGTGGAGAGATTGGGCACATTTCCCTTCAGTGTACCAACCATACACATTGTGATCCCTGTGAGGAATATGGACACATCTTCTATGACTGTCCATGGCCTGCAAAAAATAAAACCAACCTGATAAACCCTGACTCACTGATCCAGAAGGTCCAGGATGCAGTAATACCCCTAGAGGACCTCGATTTGTGTCTTACACTCACAGTACAACCTGCTCCCAAGAATAAACAGGAGGTTATTGACCTAAATAAATCTTCTGTTCCAGAAGAGACAGTCTCAAATACAGACACTATCCTTTCTGACAAAGTGCTTCCTGTAGAACTAAAACCAGTGTGCTATGAAGACCCACAGCCACCACCCTCAGAGGGGGGTTGTGCAAGCAACATCTGCATCTATACCCCTTCCTTGGCAGTAGTCTGGGCCTGCTGGGAGGAGATGGCCTACCTGAAACCTTAAAACTGACAAAAGTCCTACTCGAATAGTCGCAGAAAACTCCTTTTCAGTTTTGGTCAATGACTAGTGGGATTCAGAAATGGATGCTGGTGATGTTGACCCTGCCCCTCAGCTCCCAGAGACCCTTGGCTCACAATCTGAAACCACTGACTATAAGGGGAAAAAGAAGAAAGGAAAGACGAAGAACATTTAAACCTTTTTCTAATTGAATGGCTATCTCCTGTCTGGTTTCATTGAAAGTGTGTAGCTTGCTGAATTATAAGAAAATATGCTATATTTCAATCTTTTCATGATCACCACTATGAGGTAATTTTTTTTCAGGAAACCTGAATGTCATCTTTAGACCATGTTAGGCTTTTTAAATCAGAATGGTACTGAGGGTCCCTCCTATTGGTCTTTTGGCATAGACAAGGCAGAGGGGGTGGGTATAGCCTTTCAAAACTCTAATTTTAACCTTTCTAAACTTATGGATGTCATCCCTGGGAGATTGCTAATTGTAGATGGAAACTGAAATAATACACCAAGCAGATTTATTGTGGTATATGGTCCACAGACAAAAGCCAAAAGGGTTGCCATTTTGACCTCCCTACAGCCCTTTCTAGTAACATCAAGACATTTTTTAGGGGATGATTTCAATTGTGGGTTTCACAGTTCATCCCTCTCAGACACAGGGAAGAAAAAATACAGTGATTCCTTTGCCTTGGAAAAATGTATACAAACTGCAGACCTCCTAAACTGTGAGGCATTTCAAACATCAGGGCCTAAGTTTACTTACCAACGTAGAAGACATGTATCCACAATAGACCATTTCATTATTTCTAAAAATATTCATTTCATATTGTTAGGTACTGTTCCTTCTGAATTTTCTGACCATATGCTGTTAGAGTTAAAGGGCCAGAAGTCCCAGAGCTGTATTTTTAAACCAAATAGGGTGTGACTAAATTCTTCAGTTCTATCAGACCCCTTCGTAAAATCAGAAATAACCAAATTGTTAGGGGCCAGAACATCAGTTTTTGGTCTTTATGATGAAATAGGCCTATGGTGGTCTGATACAAAAAAGGACATAAAAAACTGGTTCGAAAATTTTGGAAGAACTAAGAAAAGGGAAAGATTTTTTACATGTTTAAAACTACGTACCCATTTACAATACCTGTTTTCATTGGTACTTACCTCTAGGCATGACTACTCATATCAAATAAAAAACATTAGGCAACAAATGAGACGGTATCAATATGACAAGGCCCAAACTATCCGAGCAGTATTGCAATATGGGACCCAAAACTCCCCTACTGGTGACCCATATGAAGCATATAAAACTCGAAAAGAAACTACCTCCTTTTTCTGTTTAAAAACTGATAAGGGTCCGTTAGTCCACTCGGAAAAATAAACTTCAAAAATTTATATCTGAACACTTATTCAGTTTTAATATGTCATCCCCCCATCAGAACCCAAGATATCTGACTTCTTGCAAACTGCAACTCAGTCTGTCCCAAAAATAGAGGGTCATAAACTTCCCATCTCCCATCCTAGCTGCAGAAATTGAAATGGTAATAAAAACACAAAAATGAGGCACCTCTCCAGGGGTAGATGGGTTACTCTATGAAATCTATAAAATGTTTTCCATTATTTTGGCAGTTTGTTTAGAGAAAGTCTTTACTTCCGTCTTAAATAGGGAACCTCCCCCCAAAGATTTTTTTTCACAGGGCTTATAATTTTTCTATTCAAATCTGGAGACAGACACTCTATAAAGAACTGGAGACCAATTAGTATTCTTAACTCTGACTACAAAATCCTTACACAAATTTTGAACATCAGGTTAAGAAAGGTAGCAAAGATTCTCGTTCACTCTTCCCAGTTCTGCGCCTTCCCGGAGTGGAAAATCCAACGTCCTCTTATTATTATTACAGAACATATTGAATTTTACAACTGCCAGAAGAAGAAATCTGGCTTATTACTGTCTTTGGACCAGAGTAAAGCCTTCAGTAGGGCTAATCACTCCTTTTCACTCTTCACTGTTCAGATCTATAGCATCCCCATCCCCCCATTAATGGCTTCATATTTGTATTCTTCAGCTGTCATCCAACCCATTATTTTGGGTCAGATCACCCAAAAACCCAGACCTTCGGTAGGGGTTCGACAAGGTTGCCCCCTTAGCCCTCTTCTTTATATCTTTTCTTTAGACCCCTTGATTCGGACCTTGGTTAGCAACCCTATGTGGACTGGTCTTTCCGGTAATATTGCTAATGATGAAATAAACGTTTTGGCCTATGCAGATGATCTCTGCCTCTTCATCTCTGACCCCAGGTGCATTCCTTTTTTGCTACAAGACATTAAGCAGTATTTTCTACTATCAAATGCAAGTTTAAATTTGGAGAAAAGTAAAGGGTTGCATTTTGGATATTTAAACCAAACACTTACCAATATACAGAGCATCCCTGTTTCTTTGGAACCGGTTAAAATTCTTGGGATACAGTTTGGGTCTCAAAACTTACCCCAACAAAACTGAGAGTCTGCATTACACACATGTGAATACAAGGTTAAGAAATGGAAGGGATGGAAACTATCTAAGTTAAAACAGATTCAGATAAAGACATTTTTAATACCATCTATACTATCATTTTCCCTCCTCCATTATAGAAATGAGATTGTACAGCTTAGAAACATAGAATCTGATGGCAGATAAGGACTGCTTGGCCCACCTAGCCTGCCCATTTTCCTACCTAACAGATAAGCTGCAGATGCTAGTTAACCAACTTCCTCCTACCCCCCACTAGGACTGCCTTATGTCTGTCCCATGCATTCTTGAATTCCCCCACTGTTCTTGACTCCACGACCTCCTCAGGGAGGCTGTTCCATGCATCCACAACCCTCTCTGTGAAAAATACTTCCTCACATTACCTCTGAGCCATCCCCCCTCTATCTTCAAATTGTGACCCCTGGTTCTTGCACATCTCTTTTTCTGAAAGTTGCTACCCTCTTGGACTTTGTTGATTCCCTTGAGGTACTTGAAAGTTTTTATCATGACCCCTCTCTCCCTTCTTTCCTCAAGGGTATACATATTAAGCTCCTTTAGTCTTTCTTCATATGTCTTCTGGTGCAGACCCTGCACCATTTGGTTGCCCTCCTCTGGACAGCCTCCACTCTGTCTATGTCTTTGCGGAGATGGGGTCTCCAGAACTGCACACAGTACTCCAGATGGGGTCTCACCAACTGTCTGTACAGAGGGATAACAACTTCCTGTTTTCTACTATTGATGCCTCTTCCTATGCATCCCAGTATCCCCCCAGCCTTACTTACTGCCTTCTCACATTGCTTGCCCACCTTTAGGTCATCTGATATAATTACCCCCAGGTCCCTTTCCATTTTTACTGTTGTCAGTATATCACCCCTCATTGTGTACTCTTCCCCTGGGTTTTTGTTTCCCAGGTGCATTACCTTGCACTTCTTTGCATTGAATCTGAGCTGCCATACATTTAACCATTCCTCCAACCTTGCCAAGTCCCTTCTCATCCTTTCTACTCCATCTTGTGTATCAACCCTGTTGCAGATCTTTGTGTCCTCTGCAAAGAGACATACTTTTCCTTCCAGTTCCTCTGCAATGTCACTTATAAAGACATTAAAAGGACCGGGTCCCAGTACTGAACCCTCTGATCCTGCTAGTAACCCTCCTTTCTTCACTGTGTACTCCATTTACTACTACCCTTTGCGTCCTGTTGTCTAGCCAATTTTTTATCAGGCTACCACCTTGGGGCCCACCCAAGGCTGGCTAACTTGTGTATTAATCTTTGTGTGGACTGTATCAAATGCCTTGTTAAAATCTAGGTAGGCCATGTCCACAGCGCCTCCTGGTCTACCACTTTGGTCACCCAGTCAAAGAAATCTATTAGATTCATCTGACATGACCTTCCCATCATGAATCCATGCTGCCTGGGTCCTGTGCCCCACTGGCCTCTAGGTACTGAACAATTCTTTCCTTTAGAAGTGATTCCATCATTTTCCATACCACTGAGGTCAAACTAACTGGTCTGTAGTTTCCTGCCTCTGTCCTGCTCCCACTTTTGTGAGGAGGAATCACATCCACCCTCCTCCAGTCCTCAGGTACCACCCCATCCTCCCATGATTTGTTAAACAGAGTAGTCAGCGGTGTCACTAGTTCTACGCTTAGTTCTTTTAGAATTCTTGGGTGAATCCCATCAGGCCCCATTGCTTTGTCCACCTTCAACTGTATTAGTTCTTTCAGAACCCTTTCTTCTGTAAATGGACTGGTATCGACCCCCTTCTTCAGAGTGTTTCTCTTGTTTGGTTTAGGTACTTCCCCGTCCTCTTCCTTTGTGAATACTGAGCAGAAATATTCGTTCAGTATCCCTGCTTTTTCACTGTCACCCTCTACCCACATTCCCTCCCCTTTAATAAGCCTCAGTATCCCTCCTTTGGTCTTTCATGTACCTATAAAAGGTCTTATCCCCCTTCTTAACAGAGTTGGCTATCCTTTTCTCGGTTTGGGCCTTTGCTGTTCTGACTGTCTTCCCAGCCTCTGTCTGCTTTAACTGATAAAGTTCTCTGTCCTGCTCCTTCTATGTTTCCTTATTTCCTGAATGCTATCCTTTTCTCCTTAACCTTCCCTGCCACCTCTTTTGAGAACCATAGCGTTTTTCCTTTGTTGTGTTTTGTTGATTTGTTTACACAAAGGCTTGTTGCCTCTGTGATGGCTGTTTTGATTACTCCCCATTGTTCCTCCACCCCTCCTTCTTGCCTGTTTGCTAGTGCTTTTCTGAGGCACTCTCTCATTTTCCCAAAGTCAGCCCTCCTAAAGTCCAATACTCTTGCTTTTGTATGGCTTGATTGTATGGATGCGTTTATCATGAACCACACTGTTTGGTGGTCACTTGTTCCCAGATGGCTACCCACTTCTAAATCTGATTCTTTCTCCATCCCCATTTGAGAGCTGTTCTTTTTTCAGTTATATAAAAGAATGTATACCTATCTACCAAAAAAAAGGGTGGCTTAGGAATGATTGATCCTGTCCAATTTTATCATTCTCTTTTCATCTCCCAAACCTTTAGACTTGGTTTATCATCCTCAGATAGTATACTTGGCAATGGATTAGAAACAATCTTAACCATTATTTCTAGGCATGGGTCGACATATCTCCTAAACCTACACCATGATTTCAAATCCTAGATTATCTCAAGCCATCAGCTCAAAAGATGTGTAAATGGGGTCTGTCCAAATCACAAATTACACAGAGTTCTAGTCCTCACCTGTATAGTGTTATTATGGGTATTAGTAATTGTGCAGAACCCGATTTCAAGAATTGTCCTCCTCATCTCCAGAAAAAGGGTCTTAGCACAACTTAATAACAATAAAATCCCTCCCCATATGTGGGAAATGTTGTGGTTATCCTCCTATGGGAGACTGAATATCCAGGGGAACAGCAAACATAAGGCCCTAGATGAGAGGTACTGTCCTTATCCCACATGTTGGGCTATGGAAGAGACAATGGAGCACTTTCTGCTCCTTTGTTTCCATGTTCAGAACTTATGGCACTATTTAGCTAGGAAATGGAAGCAACCTTGGCTAACTATCTCATCATATGACTTATTATTTTTGGGAGATTTTTCCTCTTTAAAAAAAAAATTTCATTCAGGGACAATTTTTTTGTTGTTGTTTAAAATTTTTCCTGTGGCAAGCCAGGTTCCTATGGGTTTTGAAACAACGTATGATCTCTCATGAATCCTTCAGTGTGTTATGTGAATCAGCTATGACTACTATCTACCAACAAGACATATCTCAACATTCTTCCTCTTTGGTGTCCAAATGGTGGAAAGGGTTTTTGTTTTTCATAAAATATAAATAATTGAGCTAAATCTATATCAGTGCACTGATATGACAGGAAAAAGAAGGATATAAAGACCAAGTATATTGTTGATCCTAGGATTGGACAACAATTATACTGAAATTGTCATAAATATGAAACACAACAGAATTATGATTTTGTATTTGTATAAGATCTTTTTGTTTTCCTTTCTCCTTTTATGGCACTAGATTTCCTCCTTTATACATAAATGTTTAAGTTAAATTATGTTTTTTGTTCTTTGTGTTTTTCGCTAATAAAATTCTGCTACTCTTATTGAGAAGTGCCATGGGATCTTTAACGTCCACCTGAACAACCACCAGAACAGGTAGATGGGACCTCGGTTTAATGTCTCATCCAAAAGACAGCACCTCTGGAGTGCAGCACCCCCTCTTGATGGACTACAGTGTCAGTATTGGGATTTATCCCACGTTCCCGATGTAGGGCTAGAACCCATGACCTTCCGATCTTCCAGCCTCAGAGGCAAGTGTGCTACCTGCTGAGCCACTGACAATTAGACCAACATATGTCTTGTACAAAGATGGTATAGTAACTTTCAGGGTCATACAGGTCCCTCTGTCAGGTGCCATACTCAGGATAGGGGACCACTAGACTACCAGTCTTCTTGATATTTGCCCTGGGATTGGTGAGGCCACTATACTACCAGTGTTCTGGACATTATAAGTATTAAAACACATACAGGCAGGAGACAGCACTAACATGCAAAGCAAACACAACAGCATGATACCACAATATCATAGGCTGCTTTTTTACATTTGATGTGCAAGCAACAAAACATTTTGGGATGAATACAAGGGGATCTGGGAGGTGTGTGCAACTAGTGAGCCCATTGCAGTTCACAATACCAGGGGCTCAGCAGTCTACACCAATGACCATGCACTGTGGTCTGATGCAACTCTTGGCTTTGGGGGCAGAAACTTCTTGTACTTCATAGAACTGAAGCCGCTCCAGTCAGAGAGGGCTTCAGTCCTTTGATCTGCATGAAGCTGCATCAGCAAACAGCTGAGTGGCTTTCAACATCAGGTGCCAGTGTTTGGATCCATGACTTTGGCGTGAGCATTAGCAACCATGCTTATGCACATGCCCAATGTCACAGAAATTCCTCGCATTCCAAAAACAAAGAAAACCATCCATTGATGTCTGTTGCTGGTAGTCCATAACTGTTCTTTCCTCACCCAGCCCTCCCTCTCAGCACCCACCCCCCCCCAACAAAAATAACACTGATACTGGGTGTGCTTAATCCCCAGTATCTTTTCAAATATATAACCTGTAATAAAAAAAAAAAACTGTCCATCAATGTCTGTTGCTGGCACCCCATAACTGTTCACCCCCCACACAACCCTCCCTCTCAGCACCCACCACTCCACCCCCCCAACAAACATAACACTGACACTGGGGTGCCCAATCCCTCAGTGTCATTTTTATTAAATATATGGCCTGTAATGAAGAAAACCGTCCATCAATGTCTGTTGCTGGTGTCCCCTAACTGTTCTCCCCCCCATCTGACCCTCCCTCCCTCTCAGCACCCACCACCCCACACCCCTCCTTCCAACAAACATAACACTGACACTGGGGGTGCCCAATCCCCCAGTGTCAAAACCTGAAATAAAGAAAACCTTCCCTCGGCATTGTTTTTTTTTAAATACCCTGCAAAAAAGAAAACAGTCCATCAATGTCTGTTGCAGCCACCACCATAACTTCAACCTCCCTGCCTCCTATCATATTTTTTTTAAATACCTGTAAAACAGAAAACAGTACATCAATGTCTATTGCAGCAGCCACCATCCCCTGTCCCCTACCATTTATAACACTGACACTGGGGGTCTCCAATCCCCCAGTGTCCACTGCTGGTGCTCTTGCAACCGTCACCCCCACCTGACCCTCCCACTCAGCACATATCACCCCACCCCCAGACATAACACTGATACTGGTGGTGTCCAATCCCCCAGTATCCAAACCTTCAATAAAGAAAACCTTCCCTCTGCATTTTTTTCTTTTTTTTTAAGCCTGTAAAAAAAGTCCATCAATGTTTGTTGTGACATTAGTTCCCCCCACCTAACCTTCCCACTCAGCAAACACCACCCCACCCAAGAACTTACTTACCCACTGGGAGTCCGAAGCCATGATCTTCTCTGGACCACAGACACATCTTCACTCTTCAAAGCCAGACCCTGAACTGAGGAAATCAGATAAGTCGTTCCATGTGTTTCAGTGGTTTTTTTATCTTAGTAGCATAACTTGGCCATTTTTCAATATTTTCCACCAAATTTTCAGCATATCTTTTTTGGGACATCATCTCATAAACAACGCAAGTGACAGTAGGTAAGTCTGGCCTGAAAGGTGATTTTTGTGGTCAAGGTGTGAAAACACATTTTGGGCAGGAGTTGAAAATTTTCTCTGCCCTTGTACATGAGATGGGGTCATAAGAAGGCTATGTTGAACATTTGGTGTAAAAATATTAAACAACAAAGTTATGAGCATACGTTGAAATTTTCAAACACAGGTTCATAACCTTGGTAATTTTCAATATTTTGACTACAAATTTTCAAATAGCGATTTCTTTACAGCACCTCATGAATGTGACAGTGGTCATTTTTCAAATCCTGGCCAAAATGTAATTTTGCACCCCGAAAGGTGATTTCACAGTCGCTGCATGAAATCACCTTTTGGACAGCAGTTCAATATCTTCTCTGCACTTGTCCATGAGGTGGAATCATTAGAAGATTATGTTGAACACTTGGGGCAAAAATATTTTAAAACAACAAAGTTATGAGACTATGTTGAAATTTGCAAATGCAGGCTCGTAACTTCGGTAATTTTCAATATTTTGACCCTAAATTGTAAACATAGCCATTCCTTCACAACACCTCATGAATGTGGCAGCTGTCATTTTTCAAATCCTGGCCAAAATGTGTTTTTGTACCTGTAGCATGGAATGACACCTCGGTGGTATGGAATGACGTTTTGGCGGGGATTTGGAAATTTTCGCCTATGGGGTTCATTAGGTAGGGTAATAAGAAGGCTGTGCTAAAAATCTGGTGTACAGATATGGTAAAATGCCCAGGTTATGACTAAACTTTAAACTATTTCAGCGTTCACTCATAACTTTGCTAATTGTCAATATTTTGATTCAACCTTTATACATAGCCATTTTTCCACACCACCTCATAAACGTGACGTGTTATTTTTAAAATCCTGGATGAGATGTGTTTTCACACCTCTGGTACCAAATAACATTTAGACCAATATACTATAAATGGTACATGTCATGTTAGTGTCAGTGGCTCAGCAGGTAGCACACTTGCCTCTGAGTCCGGGAGATCAGAAGGTTGTAGGTTCTATCCCTACACTAAGCACTTAGGTTACTATCCCAATACTGACACTGCAGTGCAGCATGTAGAGGGTGCTGCACTCCTGAGGTGACATTTTTCAGATGAGATGTTAAACCGAGGTCCCATCTGCCCGTTCTGGTGGATGTGAAGGATCTCATGACACTTCTCGAAAAGAGTAGGGGATATTTTTATTGAAAAAATAACACATAACAAAACATGACAGTAAATCACAGTTTAAATCCAAATCAGAATATGCAAACAAAAATGAAAAAGAAAACCAAAGGTATAAAAAAAGAATAGGATAAATATAAAGTTAATAATCATATTGTTTATAACCAAGTTATTAAACTTACATCATCTCATAAATAGTATCTTTATTACTCTCCCTTTCCCTCCCCAAGTGCTGTATAATTCTTAAGTGATATGGAGATCATTGTCAGTTATCCATGGAAGTCCAGTCCATAATTCAAGCAAAGTTTCAGCTGCTAAGGTTTTTTTCTCAGTCTCATATTCTTCATTTCCCATGTAACTTTGTTTAGTATTTCTACATGGTTCCCCTCTTTTTGTTGTAAGACAAAATTACATCTTGCAAGCCAAATATTCCATTTGAATAATACCAATAATATTTGTAAAGTACTAGTATGCCAAAGAAGCTAGGCTGCATCAAAACCCCGTACATTATATTTACATATGTCACTGTTCTAAAAATAGGTTTGCCCCAATTATGTTCAAGTTTCAAGTTCAAGTTCAAGTTTATTGCAGGAAAACTCCATTGAGCAAGCTCATTCACAAGGAGGTCCTGTGACATAAACACTTAAAGTACAAACATAGATAGGTAATAACAGTATATACATGAAATGCACGTTACATGATACAGGCTGGATATACATACAAGGGTACCACATAGGGTGACTGCAGGTGGTAAACATTAATATGACACAGGGAAGCGACTTACAGGTTGCATACTGATAAATGAAACATGATGACTGGTGTGTGCAATACATATATTTTGGCAGCTAGAACAAACAGACTACAACTGATATGGGGGGAGGAGGATTTGATAGAGTAGCAGTGGAGTGTAAGCATAGATAAAGCCAGAAGTAGAAGGGAAGGAAAGCAGTTAATATGACAAAGCAATTATACCTTACCAGTGGATAAATATGGCACTATGGGAAGGAAGAGACTTAATGACAGTTACAGGTGTCTTTTATTTTGGCTGAACTTAGCGATTTGTAGAAGTTTATTGAAACTGTGCTAGTTAGTTTCAGTACAGTTTGCAATTGGTTCCAAATGGAGGAAGGGCATGTGCAATATACGTTTACCAAAGGAGGTCCGCGCCCTTGGTATGTCAAGCATAAGAAAGTCAGATTTTCTTAACGAGTATGCACTATGTGAGATACTAATAAGGGAAGAGAGATAGCTTGGCAATTTCTGCAGGAGCAGTTTAAGAGTCCATAGCCCAGCATGGAGCAGGCATCTAGTAGTAAGGAATGTCCAACCAAGAGCTGCATATAAGTCACAGTGATGCGAACGGTAAGGGGAGTTGGTAATGAACCGTAATGCACGGTGATAAAGGATGTCCAGTTTACTTAGATTTGCAAGAGTGGTGGAGGAATAGATTACATTGCCATAGTCGAGTAGGGGGAGAAAAGTGGCCTGTACAAGTTTGTTTCGAGTTTCAAGGGGGAAAAGGGGCCTATTTCTGTAGAAGAAACCTAACCTTGCTTTTAACCTTCTAGAGACATCTTGACGTGGTCATTGAAAGATAATTTATTGTCGATCCAGATACCCAGATATTTAAATTTGGTTACAACTTCCAGAGGCTCATTTAGCGGTGGGACAATGAAGTCTTGGGCAAGGTATTGGGGGGCCTGTGACAGCACTGCGGGAGAATATCATCGCTTTAGTCTTCTTAGCATTGAGCAGAAGCTTTGCCTTTATTAGATTATACTCCAAGTTGTGTGAAATCCGCTTAAACACTCCCTTGACTACCAGATAGCGATGAGCGGAAGTATACAACACAGTATCATCCGCAGAAAAGTGTAGATTGGACGTAGATATGCTAGCATCTAAGTCATTAATGTACAAAGAAAACAAGTTAGGGCCTAAGATGGATCCTTGGGGGACTCCTCTTGCAACTGGCAAGGCAGCAGAAAAAAAGCCTTCCGTCTTTACTTTTTGGGATCTTCCAGTTAGGTAGCTAGAGAACCACTGGGTGGTATGGTATGTGGCACCCAACTTTGCAAGGCAATTGACTAATAGTTTGTGATCAACAGTATCAAAAGCTTTGCTGAGGTCCAAAAAGATTGCGCCAGTTACCTTCTTAGCATCTATAGCAGAGATCCAATCATTGGTTACTTTTGCTAGTGCAGTGATTGTGCTATGATTAGCCTGGAAGCCGTATTGAGCTGGGTTAATGAGAGAGAAGGTTTCCAAGTAAGATTTTAACTGAATATGGATCAGTTTTTCAAGAACTTTAGAAAGGATAGGCAATATGGAGATAGGCCTATAGTTGTTTACATCGCATTGGTCACCAGATTTAAATAGAGGGAGGATATGTGCTGATTTCCAGCAGGACAGCACAGTAGCAGATGTAATGGAAAGATTGAAGATGTGGAGAATTGGGGCAGTGAGATGGGCGTAGCCTGACCTTAGGAAAAAGGGTTCCAAGCCATCGTCCCCTGCGCTTTTTTTGGTGTCTAAGTTAAGAAGAGAATCTTCTACTTCTTTATAAGTTATCTGGCACAATTGGAAGGGGCTGGGTGCAGGACTAGATGTAGGGGGAGGGGGATGCTAGCTCACCGCAGCACCAGCATAAGGCGACGAGTCAAAAGCTAATCCAGCTGTGACAAAGTGGGAGTTAAGTTCCTCCAGGATTAGGGACTTGTTTTCCACAATCTTGCCACTTGCAACTATCTTTGTTGGGACAGAGGGGGCCATGGGCCGTCCTTCTATAGCTTTGATAGTCTTCCATATTTTATGAGGGTTACCTTTAGCTTGTTCGAGAGTAGAAATATAATAGTTAGCTTTAGTAGAGCAAAGTTTTTTCACACAGTTATTCCTGGCTGTTCTAAAGGCCTGCCAAGATTCTTTGGAATGTCTAGCTTTAGCCCAGAGCTTATCTCGAGCTATAAAAGCTGCCTTGAGATCCGAGGTGAACCAGGGGTTGGAATTGTTCCGTACCCTTACTTTGATGAAAGGGGCATGCTTATTTATTATTGTAGTGAGTTTGTCATTAAGGATGTAAGCTGCCTTGTTGACGTCTTTGGCTAGGTAGAGATCTTGCCATCTGATCTTGCTCAGGTCAGATAGGAAGTTTACTGCACTGAATTTGCGAAAGGATCTTTTTATTATAAAGATGGGCTGCTGCCGGGCCTTAATTTGAGATCTTATGCAAGCAACAATTCCATGATCGCTCATGTCGTTGTGAAACACTGCCGAATGAGATATTTTGTGTGGATGGGTAATTAGTACCACATCTAGAATGGAACTGTTGGCAGTATTTAGAGTGTTGTTCCTAGTGGGTTCACTGACTAATTGCCCAAGACCTAGCTCGTCACAAAGGGATTTGAGGCCGTGTGATTTAGGTGACAGCCAGTCCATATTTAGATCTCCTAGAAATATTGTTTCAGTTTTTGCATCTACAAACATGGATTTCAAAAGATTAAGGACTTCATCACCACCAGACAGGGTCTATAGCCACCTAGGATAGTGATACATTCGAGGAGGGAGATGAAGGCTCAGCAAAACTAACTCAAATTCCTTGGCTGAGATTTGCAACTAATATTGGTGACCGAGTACTTAGATTTAGGCGTGATGATAACCACACCCACCTCTAGACTCTCTATCTGGTCTAAATAAATTGTAGCCCTGCAATGATATTTGTTGATCAGTGTTAGGTCTTTTTAACCACGACTCAGTAATTATGATAAGGTCAGGGTTAACGTGCAGCCCAGGCTTGCAGCTGTACAAGTTTTTAGGCAGGCTTAAATGTTGACCATCATCATTTTGAGACCTGTGGCCTCAGCAAAATCGATAGGCGAGGTAAGTAGTGGGGGGGGGGTTGAGCTCCACATTTCCTGAGCAGAGAAGAAGCAGAAGTTTAACTTTCTTTAAGGAGCTTATAAGAATGGAGACTGCTTTTTTATTTCTTTGCGGTAACCCATATCATGCTGCGCAAGAGGCGGCACCACTGTAGTGACAGTTTATTGTGATCAGCGTAAGTGCTTGAATAGACATAGGTGAGGACAGTAGCAAGGGGGTGTAGGCTAACCGGGGGGAAATAGGCTAAAAGGGGAGAGGAGAATGACATAGTGTCTGCATGGTAGACCGTTATAATATTAGGTATTGATAAGGTACATTGGAGAACTGAATTGCATTGAGGTACTTCGAATTGCACTGTATTGCTGAGAACTCTGCACCTTAGGAGCAATAAAAACACAATAAAAAGAGCCATGGTCCCAGATTGAGTGGTCTCGTGATTTGTATTAGTGCAATATTTTCTAGGCAAGTAATTTGCCCACCTAGGTACTCACTTAAAACCTAGATGAGAAAATACAGCAGAAAGGGAACAAGGAGAGCAGGAGCAGCTTAGTTAGTGGCGGGCTCAAGAGATATTACACAGGGCAGTCTTATTGGCCACACTCGGATACCAATCATAGGTTGGCAGCAGTCGAAACTAGGCCAATGAAGCAGTAATATGATATAGGAGGCGGATCATGAGTGTATTTAAAGGAGGCCTGGGAGAGGGAGGTGGTGGGGGTGGGAGAAAATTTCAGGTCAGAGAGAGCTCAGAAGTCAGAATTAAGAAGGGAACACTGTAACAAGCTATAGAGAAGGTGCCCCAATCAGAGCAAAGCAGGCAAGCGGGCATACCAATCACAATCCCCCTAGGGCAGTACCACACCAATCAAGGGTGCCCAGGCATGCTGGCTCTCTGCAGAGGATTCTATCGGTATCTATCAGTATGACAGCGTAGCATAGGTAATAATAGGGTGCTCAGCTTCTATCTGACTTGAGTCTGAAGGGTGGATGGCAGACACTGAGGGCTTCCTGTTTTCAGCTGCAGAGCTGTCGCACAGGCAGTTTTAAGGAAGTTGTCAGCCTGTTGAGTGAAGCTTAGGGGAACCTCAACTACAACCACCCCTTGTAGCAGCACCGGGAAAGAAGTAGAATGATAATGCAGGCCATATTGCCCCTGAATGAGTACAGTGATTTAAGTAGAAGACCAAAAATCCATCTAGTGGCAGGACTGTATAACCTGCTAATGGAAAACTAATTATGTGCTACATATAACCAAAAATCTTTGATAAATGTGCAATGGAATAGTAAATGAGAAATAGTTCATTCTTCCTGAATACAAGTTAATCTTGAACAATATCTTTCTTGTTGTGGTTTGTGTTTCTGGTTTGATTTAATACTAATTTTCTCATGGCACGACAGCCAGTGAAAATCCCAGAGTTGTTCTGGTATTCTTCTATTATTTAGAAATTTAGTCAGTGTATTCCTATAGTCAGATGGACATTTAGGAAACACCTCAACATTACAGACAGTGGCCCAGATATTCAAAAGGGTTGAGCCATGCACAATAGGGTTGCGCCTGCGCAAGTCCGAAATTGCGCCATTCTGCGATATTCAGCAGGAGGCAGTTGCGCCCCTGAAATCATGCTAAGCAGCAGTGCAATGATAATGAAGGCATGCACAACTGAAGGGGGAGGAACCATGCATAAATGGCACAGTGCGATATTCAACGACTTGCGCCACGCGCAATAGGGGAGCAAGGGGAAGTTACGCCATAGCGGAAATGAGCCAAAATAAAAAGGAGCAAAGGAGAGGTGCAAGAATGCTACAGGGAAGCCACATGAGTCAGAAGCATAGGCAGACAGACAGGGCAGGAGGCACAAATAGGGCAGGCCAGGGAAAGGGCACTCTGAACAGCCAGGCACAGGGAAGGTGTGCGGAACCACACAGCACAGAGGCCAGCACAGGCAGGTGTTCCGTGCAGGGAAGTGGCAGCCAGGACAGCGGGGAATACAGCAACAGCTGCGGGGGTGAACACAAGCCAGGGACATGGCCAGTGCCACCTTCCAGATGGAGGCCGTTATGAGGGGGTGAGAAGGCAGGCGGCAGGGGGGCATGGCCATGGAAGGGCCCGTCGTCGGTATGCCCCCAACAGGCAGTACCGAGCCTGCACCAGCTTTGAGCTGTACACTGATACTGAGATTGTGGGCCAGTACCACCTGAATAGGGCAATTCTGAGGTGGTTCTGTGAGCTGTGCAGTGATGTGATGCAGGCACCCACACGACAGAGCCATGCCCTGTCAGTGGAGACTAAGGTTATAGTCTGCATGTGCTTGCTCACCATGGGTACCTTCCAGAGACCAACTGGGGATGCCACATGCATAACCCAGTCGGCCACGTCACGTCACCTCACCCAATTCCTCAGCGCACTGCTGCCACATGCTGCGGAGTACATCCATTTCCCCAGCACAGCGGTGGAGCACACAGCAAACATACAGGAGTTCCACAGGGTAGCACGTATGCCTGGTGTGCTAGGGGCAATAGACTGCACCCATGTGGCCATATGCACACCACCTGGCCCCGAGGGGGCCGCATACATAAATTGCAAGGGTTATGCCAGCATCAACTGCCAGGTGGTGTTTGATGCCAGGGGGCACATAATCAATGTCTGTGCCACGCACCCTGGACGAGCACACAATTCGTTCATCTGGCACCAGTCGGCACTGTGCCACAGATTCGAGAGTGGGGACATCCCCACTGGACACCTAGTGCGTGAGTATGCAAACCACATGGACAATCATAGCACCTGGGGGCGCATGGCCAGAGGTGACATGGGTAGTGGCCTACATGGCCTGGGGCAGGGCGATGCTGATCACCAAACTAACCTCCACCCTATACACACAGGTGACAGTGGATACCCACTCCGTCCCTGGCTGCTCACACCCTACCGGCGGCCCGTGACCCCATCACAGCAACACTACAATGAGGCAAACGCCACCACATGTAATGTCATCAAGTGGGTGTTCAGGATGCTGAAGGCACGTTTACATTGCCTGGACACCTCTGGTGGTGTCCTACAGTACAGCCCCTCAAAGGCCTGCGGGCTATTCCTGGCCTGTTGCATCCTGCACAACATGGCCAACAAATGTGGGATAGCCATACAGGTCGAAGAGGGAGACAGCGATGGGGACGCCGGTGACGATGGTGATGGGCAGCCCCCCCTTGGCCGACGGGACCCCCGACTGATCCGGCTGGCACGGCTGCACCGGGACACCATCACGGAGGAACACTTCAGCCAACCCAGGTAAGTCATGGGGCCAAGTGCAACCACCAGTGGCTAAGGCACAACCCACAAAGACGCATGGGCACACACCAGGGGTGCATGCCGTCAAGGGAAGTGGCAGGACACAGAAGCACACACACAAGCAGGGATGAGTGAGGATTAACATGCCACATGGACGGACACACACACACACGCACACACACAATGCACCAAACATGCACAGAGGGCAGGAGGCACACCGACCCAGAATGCCAACCCTAGCAACACACATGTCCACAGGCCACCACACCCACTGTCTATCCATGTGCATGTGTCAGATGCTGAGCATCATTGCACATTGGTGTACAGCGCAATGCAGGCATCATCATGCACACGCAACTACAGACAGCAGCCAGGAGGGTGTGCAGGTGGACTCTGTGTCCGCGTGCAGGGCCGGGTACCCACCCATGCACTGCCCACTGAAACACACAATGCACACAGGGCAGCACCAGACAGTAGCCATGCTGGGAGACAGGTCAGTCACACGACACAGTGCCCCGGCTGCCACGGATGCGTGGGCAGCTCAACCGAGACCCGCCAGCACTGACAGGCTGACCACTGGCCTCATGGGGTGGCACTGATGGTCCCCCAGGGGTTCCACTGCGTGAACGCAACCGTGCTCGCGCAGGAGTCTGCAGCACACCAAACATGGCTGCGCCACGAGTGCTCGGGATGCCCACAGCTGAACCCGGTGTTGACAGGGTGGGAGTTGCACGATGCTGGGAATGGGGGGGTGGATAGTGCACTGCGTGGTGTCCGCAATGCATGGGCACCTGACTGTGTGCCCATTGTGGCCATGACAGCAGTGAATGCCTGTGCATGCCTGTCAATGGCAGTGGTCACATCCTCCCGCAAATGGTCCATCCCTGCCAGGATCAGTGCGGTGTCCCTGCTTGCGACGCTCCTCTGCCTGCTCCAGAGCCACACGCAGTGCATCCATGGATGTCGCAAGCCGATGCTTGCAGTAGGCAGGTGTGCTCGTCCAAGAGGTCATCAGCCTCCTCGGCATCCTGTCCCTCAGGGTGTGCATGGCCCCGATGATCAGCACCCCTTGAGGGAGGGTGCTGCTCACCAGGACCAGGTCTAGGCATGTCCACAGGCGATGCACAGATGCTGCCGCTGAACCCTGTACCCCCCAAGCCCATTTGACGACTGCTGATGCTGCCCCTCTGGCTGCCATTCCCCAGGGCTCAGTGGTGCCACCGCAGTGGCCGCAACAGTCCCACTGTCCTGAACAGACATCAGTGCTGCCCCACTGGTGCTGACAGGCACAGGCTGGGACTGTGCTGACACGCAGGCCTCCACGGCAGCACCACCCACAGCCATGGGCGTGAATTGCCCTGCTGTGTGGCCATCCCGTGGCACACACTTGTCACTGCCCATGACGGTAGTGTCATCATCACCGGTGACAGACTCTGCACCAGCCAGTCACAGCATGCTGGCATCCATGGACGCCAGCACGCTGGGACACAGGCAGGGCTTCCTCCACACCTGTTACAACGACATCAGTGTGGACAGCCAGGCGGCCCCACTGTCACAAAGCTCCATGTATACCTGTGGAGGTGGATGATCCCTCCTCCAACTCCAGCTGACTGTCCTCAGTGGACAGGCCTACCACCGCTGACCCTTACAGATACTCGGGATCTGTAAGGGAAAGCAAAGTCATGTTACTGCGTGTGACCTACCCTGCCCCCCCCATAGACAGACCATAACTTATCATGCAGTGATGGGCCACCACCCGTCTGGAAGCCACCACCCGGAACACCCTCAATGGCACTGCGCTGCATGCTTCCAGCAAGCCTCTCCTCCTGTGGGATCAGCTGTACCACCTCCGGCTGTCCCCCACCTGTTGCAGCATGTGCTGCCCTGTTGGCAGCCACCTTCTCCTTTAACCTCCTCCTGTCCGTGCCCATCTTTTTCTTACACTTCTGCACGGAGCGCTGGTGGCTGCCATGCAGGTTCACAGCACATGCCACCTCCTCCCATGCAGCAGCACGGGCTTGAGGTGTTCCTCCGCCTCCACTGAGAAGTGGATCCTGATCCAGGTAGGCCTCGAACAGGGCCTCGGTTCCGGCCTTTGTAAAGTTAGGCCTCCTCTTCCTCCCACCACTGTGTTCCTCCTCTCCAACAACCTGCTCGGTCATTATGTAGCCTGTAAGAATGGCAGTTGTTAGCTGTGACTGTGCAGTCCCATGCATGTCCCTAAATCCACAGTCCACATTCCCAAACAGCATGCAACTCACCAATAGACTGCAGTAACCGACTATGGCCACTGCAGCACAATGTCGCACTTTTATAGCGCAATCTATGCAAATGAGGCAAGGAGCAACTTTAAGTAGATGCAAATTGCAGTGGTGTGCCATTGAATGGCTGGTTAGATGATCTGCTTATAACGGCTGAATATCGCGCTGTTGCACTTTGCGCAATTGTGTTGAACATGCTGAGCCTTTTGCACAGTTCTGTGACATGCGTAGAACACACCTCACTGTGCATGCCCGGGTTGCTGATGCAGGCGTCTGCCGCACTGATGATGTGCTGTGCGCGGTAGGCAATGTAGGGCACGGCCGCCATTGTGCCAGTGGCGCTATAGCGATGGTCACTACATGGCGCTGTGGCACTGGGCCATCATAGGTGCAATGGGCCAACTGCGTGGTAGGCTGCTATGGCGCTGTCACACAGGCAGCCAATCGCGCTACACGCATTGTGTTCCAATTGCGCTGTGTGTGTCCATGTGCCAGAGACCCTTGACCCTGTGCCCGACCTTTGCCCCCTAGGTGCCATGCGTCAGGCATGGATGCACCTCTATCGCACTGTTCGGTAACAGCGGGATAGGGAATGGCAGCACTGTACCACGCAGCATCTGCACGTGGGGAGCCACGCTGCAGAGCGCCATATTGCCAACTAGAAGAGAGAGAATGGCACGCAGAAGGGCAGCCCAGTGTCTGCGATTGAATTAGCAAATCTAGTGGCCATTGTGGAGCCACACCATGGGCCTCTCTTCAGGGAGGTGCCCCTGGGCAGGGCCAGGACCCAGGTGTGGCAGAAGGTGGCCACTGCATTGGAGGAGGCCACTGGACAGGGAGGAGTGCAGAGTAGTGCAGGCACTGATACGGGGACCTGCGGAGGAGGAAGCCGGAGCTACTGGCATGCCTGCAGGCACATGCCAGGAGGGGCATGGTGCCACGGCCAGATAGGGGTTCCATCAACACTTATCGTCCATATGGGTAACAGTGTTGTATGTGTCCAGCACATAGGGGAGGGAACATCTGGGGTTGGCTGTGGTGGTGGTCACAGGATGTGGGGTGGGTCGGTCTGGCTGGGTGGGAGGGCACACACCTGGGGGCAGGGGGACTTTGCTTTGGGATTGTACTGATGTTCCTCTCTCCTTGTTTGCCCCACAGGCCTGAAGTAACATCGTCGTGCTAGGGAGGAGCGGCGGCGGGAGGAAGATGGTGCAGCCAGGTGGGGCGAGGGCCATCACTGCCCACCTGACCGGCCTGATGAGGGTGAGTGCCATACATCCATGATTACTATTGCATGCTGTGTGACAGGGTGGGCAGCGGGGGCATGGCCACCATCCATTGACACCACTGCCATGCACGCAACTTGTTACAGTCAACACTGTCCAGTGGCAATGCATGTCTGGGAGTGCATCAATGGTGGTCCATGCATGCACCAGGTAATGGCTGTGCCACTGCCTTTGCACCACATAGCCATGTCACTAAACGGCCTCGGTGGTGCTGTGTGTGACTTGGCCGGTGGGTGTGTGCAGTGTTCCACATGGCTGTATGCGCCTGGGTGGGCAGGTCCTGTGGACGTGATAACTGCGGGTGGTCACACACCATCACGGTGGTATGTCCCACGGCCATATGCTATGCAAAGTGGGCAGGCTGTATGGGGTTGAGCATTCACACCTATTGACTGTGCTCCCTTGTCCTAGGTACCCGCCATCTTCGTGAGATCTGGGAGGCACTGCGGGAGATATTGGTGGTGGCAAGGGCATCGCTGGACATCCTGCGACGCTTAGATGAGACCGGGGTACTGAGGTGGCACAGGGCCCGGAGGAGCCAGAGCAGGGAGAGGCACTCCCGCTAGGGATGGATTGCTCCCAGTATTCCCCTACCCCCCTAGACCCACCCTCACACCCCTCCTTCCCTGTCCCATTTGTCCACTCCTGCCCTCTACCCACCCCCACCTTGTTTGTGGCCCCCCCAACCTTGTATATAGTACCTATGTTATATAGTATATAGTTCTTGTATTATTGTATATAGTTGATTGTTATATATTTTTTCAATACATTTAATTTTGATATGAATACTGTTGTGGTCTCTGATTTGCAGTGGGCTATAGGTGCTCAGCTGCAGTGGCATGCATGGCATCAGGGGTGGTGTGGTCATGGGTGTGTGTGTGTGTGTGTGTGTCCGTGTGGAGCTGACTATGGTGTGGGGGTAACTATCAGTCAGTGTCTGGTGTGTGTGTGTGTTGTTCCCTGTGCACTGGATGACTGTGTGCAGTGGTTCATGTTTCGTGCTCTGTGTCCATGGCGCACCCATTGGTCTGTCCATGGCCTGTGCAGCTGACACACATGCATGTCTGTGACCTGCACTGTCCACTGTCATGTCAGTGGTGGCAGACCCTGCAGGGCAGCCACTGTACCCGTCACATTGCTGGGTTGCCTCCTGTCACTGGTGTGGTGCATGCCTGGCTTGGGTGGCACTGTGGGCACCACAGTTGTTGTCCCACCTCCATGCTGTGCCTTGTGTGTGTTGCAGGGGATGTGCCCCACTGTCTGACTTGTGCTCCGGGTGACTGATGGTGGTGTACAGGTCCACAGTGCCTGTGCAGGGTGGCTGGCACTCCAGTGCCATGGAGGACTGCGAGTTGTGTGTACACAGTTTACTTGGGCCCACAATGGGGGCTTGGTTGCCCCAGCACTGCATCCCTGTGTTGTGCCCTTGGGTATGGGTGGGTGTCTGCCCATACACTGTGTGGCATCCGGTGTAGTGCATGCTTCCACGCACCACTGTGGGTGGCTGTGCAGGCTGTTGTGGCCAGTGGTGGGTTGGGGTGTGTCATTGGACTACTGTGTAGGGTGCTGTACCACTGGTGGTGGTGTCAAGGGCATTCCCTGTCCCATGTGGGGTACCTCATGTGCCGATGCATGGTTGGTCTCTCAGCAGTACCTTGGGGGACTGTGCATGGTGGCACTGTGTCTGCCATTGTTGCATTGCTGTGTGCTGCCACCCACTGATGGGTGCTCGTGGTGGGGCTGGCTTGCATGGTTCTGTGGTGCACAGGGTTGCAGTGTCACAGTGGGGGTGGTGGCATGCACGGGGTTTTCTGCAGTGGTGGTCACTGCTTATGGGGGGTGTCTGGGGGTCACAGTGCAGGGTGTGCTCTGCATTGGGAGGATGGTGTGGCACGGGGTGGTCAGCCCTCCTTGTGTGCCAGTCACAGCTTGCTGGTAGGTGTGATGGGGCACCGTTGCCCGGCTGTAGGTTGTTTGCTTGTCTCCATGGGCCAGTGGTTATTCCGGCCCTCCCCCAGTTGTGCAGTCCATGGGGTGTGGGGGGACGATGTCTGTTCTGTGTGTTCCTGTGCCCATCTGTGGCATGGGTGGTGGGCCACTACCTCCCTGGTTGTGCAGTTACATTGATCTGCTGCTGGGGGGCGTCCCTGGTTGCGCTATGGTGCCTCTGGACTGCTCAGCTGAACATCCCTTGTTGCGCTATGGCGCATCAGATCTGCTCAGCTTCCCCTCCCTAGTTGCGCTATGGCGCAGGTGGTGCGATATTCAGTCATCAGCTGTAGGCGCAGTTTGGCCTGCTCTGTTTTTGAATACAGCATCTCTTGTGCATGGGCGCAATAGACTTGCGCTTGCTCCTGCTATTGTGCACTTTTTGGGCAGTTTGCATATCTGGGCCAGTATCTAATAGGTAACAATATAATTGCTTTCTCTGGAGATTTATTTGAGTTTTTGTAATGTTCCACTTTTTAATTCTTAAAAAAGTCCCCCTAATGTATTCAGGCATTGCACTTGATTTTTTAATTACTTTTAATAAGTCTTGGTCCCACAGGGATAACCAATGCGCGTATTTTAGTATCAATAGGGGTTCACATCCATGTTGCGTACCTACTATCATTGGTTTTATAGTGTTATTTAAGAAAAAACTATTAAAAAACAGAATCGGGTTAGGCATACCCAGTCCCCCTTTCTTTATTCCTAGGTACAATATCTCTCTTTTTATAAGGTTAAGCCTGCTCCCCCAGCAGGCTTGAAAAAAAATACTTAAAGGTGACGTTTCTAGTACTTTAGAGGGTGGAAAGATATAACTCACATATAAAAAACTAGTATTAAATAAGTTTTAATTAAATAAACCCATTTCTTTTTACTTAATTTCCACTTATTCCAAGTTTCTACTTTACCTTGTCCGATATTAATTTTTTTCTTCCCATTAAATAAGTCCAAATCAAAGTTACCAAAAGAAATATCTAAGATTATTATTGGATCCAAGTAATTCTAATCCTCCCTATCTCCCCTGTGAGTTTTAGAGAATAATCAAGTCTTTGCCCAGTACATTTATTCAAATTGAGAGATGCCCCTGATAGTTGTACAAACGTTTTGCAGATATCTAGGACATAAAGAATGGAGATTTCATATTGCACTATAATATTAATATCATCTGCATAGGCTAGTATTCAAAATGGAAGTTTCTGCGCTCCTATAGAGATAGCTTTAACCTTTTCAGAAGTATTTATTTTCCGCAGTAATGGATCTATAAAAAATGCATATAAGACGGGACTTAGAGGGCATCCCTGCCTTACCCCCCCCTCTTTAATTGTATCATCGGACCAGACCAGCCTTGCACTACGGCTTTAACTGTTGCTGTGTTGTATAAAGTTTTAAGCCATGTGATGTGATGAAATTGCATGGGTATTTTATAATGTATCAATGCATTCCAGAGAAAATCATGATTCACCTGATCGAATGCTTTTTGTTGGTCTAACGAAATTAGAAAAAAAACACCTGTTACCTGTTTTCCCTTGCTCAACTATTTCCCTTATCAGGTATAGAAACATAGAAACATAGAATTTGACGGCAGATAAGGACCGCTTGGCCAACCTAGTCTGCCCATTTTCCTACCTAACAGATAAGCTGCAGATCCTAGTTAACCAACAGTTTACTTCCTCCTACCCCCCACTAGGACTGCCTTATGTCTGTCCCATGCATTCTTGAATTCCCCCACTGTTCTTGACTCCACGACCTCCTCAGGGAGGCTGTTCCATGCATCCACAACCCTCTCTGTGAAAAAATACTTCCTCACATTACCTCTGAGCCGTCCCCCTCTATCTTCAAATTGTGCCCCCTTGTTCTTGCACATCTCTTTTTCTGAAAGATGCTACCCTCTTGGACTTTGTTGATTCCCTTGAGGTACTTGAAAGTTTGTATCATGTCCCTCTCTCCTTCTTTCCTCAAGGGTATACATATTAAGCTCCTTTAGTCTTTCTTAGATGTATTCTGGTGCAGACCCTGCACCATTTTGGTTCCTCCTCTGGACAGCCTCCACTCTGTCTATGTCTTTGTGGAGATGGGGTCTCCAGAACTGTATACAGTACTCAGATGGGGTCTCACCAACTGTCTGTACAGAGGGATAACAACTTCCTGTTTTCTACTATTGATGCCTCTTCCTATGCATCCCAGTATCCCCCAGCCTTCCTTACTGCCTTCTCACATTGCTTGCCCACCTTAAGGTCATCTGATATAATTACCCCCAGGTCTCTTTCCATTTTTACTGTTGTCAGTATCTCACCCCCCATTGTGTATTCTTCCCCTGGGTTTTTGTTTCCCAGGTGCATTACCTTGCACTTCTTTGCATTGAATCTGAGCTGCCATACATTTGACCATTCCTCCAACCTTGCCAAGTCCCTTCTCATCCTTTCCACTCCATCTTGTGTATCAACCCTGTTGCAGATCTATGTGTCGTCTGCAAAGAGACATACTTTTCCTTGCAGTTCCTCTGCAATGTCACTTATAAAGACATTAAAAAAGGACCGGTCCCAGTACTGAACCCTGCGGTACCCCACTAGTAACCCTCCTTTCTTCACTGTGCACTCTATTTACTACTACCCTTTGCGTCCTGTTGTCTAGCCAATTTTTTATCCAGGCTACCACCTTGGGGCCCACTCCAAGGCTGGCTAACTTGTGTATTAATCTTTTGTGTGGGACTGTATCAAATGCCTTGCTAAAATCTAAGTAGGCCATGTCCACAGCCCCTCCCTGGTCTACTACTTTGGTCACCCAGTCAAAGAAATCTATTAGATTCGTCTGACACGACCTTCCCATCGTGAATCCATGCTGCCTTGGGTCCTGTGCCCCACTGGCCTCTAGGTACTCAACATTTCTTTCCTGCAGAAGTGATTCCATCATTTTTCCCTACCACTGAGGTCAAACTAACTGGTCTGTAGTTTCCTGCCTCTGTCCTGCTCCCACTTTTGTGAAGAGGAATCACATCTGCCCTCCTCCAGTCCTCAGGTACCAACCCATCCTCCCATGATTTGTTAGAGTAGTCAGCGGTGTCATTAGTTCTACCCTTAGTTCTTTTAGAATTCTTGGGTGAATCCCATCAGGCCCCATTGCTTTGTCCACCTTCAATTTTATTAGTTCTTTCAGAACCCTTTCTTCTGTAAATGGACTTGTATCGACCCCCATCTTCAGAGTGTTTCTCTTGTTTGGTTTAGGTACCTCCCCGTCCTCTTTCTTTGTGAATACTGAGCAGAAATATTCGTTCAGTATCCCTGCTTTTTCACTGTCCCCCTCTACCCACATTCCATCCCCTTTATTAAGCCTCAGTATCCCTCCTTTGGTCTTTCTTCACTCCCTAATGTACCTATAAAAGGTCTTATCCCCCTTCTTAACAGAATTGGCTATCCTTTCCTCGGTTTGGGCCTTTGCTATTCTGACTGCCTTCCCAGCCTCTTTCTGCTTTAACTGATAACGTTCTCTGTCCTGCTCCTTCTGTGTTTCCTTATTTCCTGAATGCTATCCTTTTCTCCTTAACCTTCCCTGCCACCTCTTTTGAGAACCATAGCGTTTTTTTCCTTCATTGTGTTTTATTGATTTGCTTTACACAAAGGCTTGTTGCCTCTGCGATGGCTGTTTTGATTACTCCCCATTGTTCCTCTGCCCCTCCTTCTTGCCTGTTTGCTAGTGCTTTTCTAAGGCACTCTCTCATTTTCCCAAAGTCAGCCCTCCTAAAGTCCAATACTCTTGCTTTTGTATGGCTTGATTGTATGGCTGGGTTTATCGTGAACCACACTGTTTGGTGGTCGCTTGTTCCCAGATGGCCACCCACCTCTAAATCTGAGATTCTTTCTCCATCCCCATTTGAGAGTACCAGGTCTGGTTATGAATTTGCTGCTCTGGAATAGCATAGGACTGGGCTGGGGATATTAAGGCTCCTATCTTGGACAATCTTACTGTTAAGATTTTCATTAAAATTTTAAAATCAGAATTTAATAGAGTGATGGGACACCAATTTCACATATATGTTTTGTCTCCTTTCTTATATAAGTAAATTAATGCCCCCATATTCATAAGTAAAGGGATCTGCCCAGTAGAAAGAATATTAAAAACTATCATAAGCTCCGCTAGCAAATGCTGTTCTATTAACTTATATAGCTCATTAGACAGACCATCAGGCCCAGGAGATTTATTTCCAGCTAGTGAGGAAATAGCCGTTCTTACTTCTGATTCTTTTATAGGCTGTATTAATTTTGAAACTATACTTTCCTGTACGTCTGGTACTGTGATGTCTTCTAAAAAAACATTTAAATTCTCAATATTCATGTCTAATTGAGCATACATATTTTTGGTATATTCTGTCACTATTTCTATTATTTTCCTTTGTTCAGTATGAATTACCCCATTGACATCTTTAATCTTAGAGATATCTTTTGTTTTTGCCTGATTCTGCCAATGTTCATATGGGCATACATTCTCTCTACTTCCTTGTGTAGCAAACTTTTGCTGATAATGTAAAGATTTTGCTTTTTTATTATGGAAATTCATCATTTCTTTTTTAAGTTTAGTAATTTGTACTGACACATTTTGCCCTGTCTTGTATGTAAAAGTTAGTAATAATTGCAGTAACCTTCTTTGTTGTAGATAATTTAAGTAATGTTTTCTATTATTATTTTTACTGATATATTTACACAATTTTCTTAGATCCGTTTTTGTGTCCTCCCACCACAGGACTGGATTCTCAAACAGAATGAACACCGATTTTCTAGCTCTCAAGAAGTCCTGAAGAGTAGGAAGCACATTATTATCAGACAGTAAAGATGTATTTAATTTCCAGTAGCCTGGACCTTTTGCCCTATTAATATTGATACCTACTGTTATGGAGACTATGCTGTGATCTGAAAACTCAGTGACTTGGGCCATAGCATTATGTAAGCTAATAGTTTCAGAGACAAAGATGTAATCAATTCTGGAACCTAAATTTCCTTGTTGAAAAGTGGGTACTTCCTGATTTGTGTAATTATATATTGTGTCTTTTAGTTTAGCTGAATGGACTATCTGTGCTAAAAGGTTGGAATCACAATATTGTTTTGCAGTTTTAGCTTTAATAAAACAGTTAAAATCTCCAGCAAACATAATTGCAAATGTTGTTTGTAAGTAAGGCTGAATGAATCTAAAGAGATCGCACCTTAGTGCCTTGGACTGGGGGGTCATACAAATTAATTAAGCAATATGCTGAATTTTGAATAAGCGCATCCAAAATGTAAATTCTACCAGGCATAAGATCATAGAGTTTAAAGAGCTTAGTTTCAGGGTATTTAAATAGTATTCCAAGTCCTGAGCATAGCTTTTCCCCTAATGACCAGAACAAAGGACCAATGAACCAGGACTTAAAAGCTTGCTATATTTCCTGCAGGGTATGTAACCTGATGTCTTGAAGAAAGATAACTCCTAAATGCAAGTAGGTGAGGAAAGATAGAACTGTCTCTTTGTAGCTCTTTTTATACTATTAACATTAATAGTATGAAAGAAAAATGGTTCAGTCATTTCTATACTTTATCTATAGCTACTTTTCCTACTTTGTTCATCCACATTTTTCAGTTTAACTCTTGCTTTCCTTTTTTTCTGTCCTTTGGGCTAGGTTCTCCCCTCAGTATCTGTAGTTCCATCTAGAACTGAGGACTCCACTGAAGAGTGATCAGACTCTTCTTCAGAGTATTCTGAAAGTAAAATATCAAATTTATTTGCAGTGGGAACTGTGATTTGTGTTTTTGTCTGGCACCCTAATGCTTCCTTTGGTTTTTGTCTAGTAAGCCTGCCTTCCGATTTCTTCTCAGGTAAAGGGGAAGGGGGTGGCATAGATATATTCAAGGTGCCTGATCTTGGAACAGAGTCTCCCTTATTTAAGGGAGGCTGAATAATTACTGTATTGGCTTGTAAGGCCTGTTCTATATCCTCAGAGGGGAGACCGGGGGTCTAACCATGATTCCATAGTTGGCCTTTCTTGTATTCTGTGATCTATATTTCCCACTCTATTCTTCTGAGCTATGGCTACTAATAATCTATTCTTCACCGTCAGCCTGATCTGGGATATTGTGTGCAGCTTTTTTACAATTTTGAAACGTATGGCCCTGTTCCCCACACAGGTTACATTTACACTCATTAACACAGTCAGTTCCCAATTGCCCAAGTTCTCCACATACTGTACATCTGGATTGATCACATGCATTACTTAAATGTTGTAAGGATCCACATTTGTAACACATCTTGGGCTGACCTGCATAAAATAAAATTCCCCTATCCCTGCCCAAGAAAAAGGAGTTTGGAAGGTGGATTACCCCAGTATCTGATGTTTTAAGCATAACTTTCACCTTCCATCCCCCAGTCCATATATTTTCGGAGTCCAGGATGGCTTCAGGGTCTTCAACGATCGTACAATGCTGTTTAAGCCATAGAATCAAGTCGCATACACGCACCCCTTAATTTCTAAAGAGGACAGTAATGTTTTTATGAATGGGTTTTGTTAATAGAGTTGCCAAGAATGATGGGCCTGATTCTAGAAAGGGAAATATGCTAGACACAAAAAAACGCAGCTGTGTAAGATACTCAATAGCAACTGCGACATGCGAGATACGTGCGATTCTAGAACCCGTGAGAATATGCCAAATGCAACCACGTTAGTCGTGACACGCAAGATACACCTTATAAAAGTGCGCAACATGCAGTAGCGACCCAACATACACCAGCAGATATGCCATAGCTATGGCACAAGTTGCAGCAGAATGGCAGAGAAGGAAGAGAAACTTTCACCATGAGGAGGTTAACACCCCAGTGGAGCAGATAGATCACCATCATGCACTCCTCATGGGCTGCAGAGGGGATGCCAAGAAGAGGGAGAAACAGAAGAGGCCAATGGACAAGGTGGCATGCAGGGTCAATGCCATTGCTACGCAGCACAGGACAGTCAGAGATGTGCAGAAGAAATGGAATGACCTGAAGCACCTGGTGAAGTGCAAGGTGGTACAGAATAGGCACAGGGCACAGGGGGTGGACACATGCTGCAGGAGCCACTCAGCACCATTGAGAGAAGGAGGATGGTGGCACTCCTCAGCCAGCAAAGCATCACTGGTGTCATACAGCTGGACACATACAGACAGCGAACGGCCACAGGTAGGGACAAACAACCAGCAATGTACAGGACAGGACAGGCAGGGCAACAGCACCCAAGCCAATGGCAAAGATGGGGGGAGTGGGGTGGCAATGTGTAGGCAATTGCAGTAGTGGGGAGGCATGCCACAGGACTGCCACATGGCCACAGCTGGCCACAGAGTGGGCCAAGGGAACCAGAAAATATGGGGCAGACCAGGGACAGGCATGTGTGTACTGTGAACTGCTGGGGGCATGCTGAGGGCTGGGCTGGGCTGCACTGTGTGTTGCTGTGTCCTGCGCTGTGAACTGTTGGGGGATGCTGAGGGATGGGCTGGGCTGCACTATGTGTTGCTGTGTCCTGCACTGTGAACTGTTGAGGGGGAGCATACTGAGGGATGGGCTGTGCTGCACTGTGTGTTGCTGTGTCCTGCACTGTGAACTGTTGTGGGGGGACATGCTGAGGGATGGGCTGGGCTGCACCGTGTGTTGCTGTGTCCTGCACTGTGAACTGTTGAGGGGGATGCTGAGGGATGGCCTGGGCTGCACTAGGGGATGCTGTGACTTGTATCGTGTGCTAGTGAGGGGGGCCATGCACAGGCATGTGCTGGGCAGTAGGGAGGGGGCATGGGTCACTGTCCCAGTGCCTGCTGAGCACAAGTGAGGGCCACAGGAGCTGTGCATGGCTGGCATGGAAACCATAGACACCCAGGGGTGCAGGCCCCTGCAGCGCAGTGAGGCCCCATGGGCGTGCCCGTGCACGGTGCCACTGTGCAGTGGGAAGCCATACGGGGTGGCTGTGGGACAACCAGAGTCACCGTACCAGGATGGACAGCACAGCAAGGGCAGCAATAGTGAGGGTCCACACCATCAGTGCAGGACGCATGTACAGTGGAGGCAAACATTAGGTTGGACAGCACAGAGGTGTGGTGGGTGCAATGCCAGAGTGCCAAGATGAAGCAAACCTGTGAGGGAAACACTGATCAGGCAGGTGAGGGCACACTGTGATGCGGGGACACACTAACATGTTTCCCATCCAACAGGTGCAGTGGCAGCTGGCGCATGTGGCCCCAGCGGAGCCGGAGGGTGGGAGCAGCAGCGGCAGGGCCAGGAAGGTGTCAGCATGGCCCAGGCCACTGGCATGGTGTCAGCTGATGGCGACAGCCCAATGGATGCTGGAGGCAGCCCTGCTGCCAGCACACCTGTGGCAAGAACACCGGAGCCAATGTCTGAGTCTGAGGGGAGTGGGGATGGCGACAGCCTCATGGCAGAAGAGGTGGTGGACAGCAGTGAGGAGGACGCAGCTGGACCACCACGGGAACAGCAGGGAATCACTGAGGACACCACCAGCAGTGCCGCCACATCTGTGGTGAGGGTGCAGATGCCCGTGGTTGAGTGGGAGGCATTGGACCCAGACCTGCCGGTGGCTGAGGACACTGGCATAGGGCTGCTCAGCCCACTGAGCACACGTGGACATGAGGATGAGTTGGATGAGGCCATCCAGGTGCTGCAGGACCAGCTGTCCTCACCGGCCTACATCAGGGACTACTGCCAGTTGCTGCTGGCCAGCCAGGGGGACTGCAGGCAGGAGCTGGAGAACATATGGCAGGGCATGCAGGAGCACTACCCCTGCATGGAGCTGCAGCTAACCAGCATCCCCGGTACCCTGCAGACATTCATGAGAGACACAGTGGCATGCATGGCTGGCCTGGGGGATGCCATAGAGGGCATCCTGCACTGTGCCGAACGCCGGATGGTCATCATGGACTGCCTCGGCACAGGGCTGGAGAACATGCTGGCACATCATCAGCACCAGGATACAGCCATGGCCATGGCCATGCAGGCGATAGGGTGCATACTGCTGCTACTGCACCACCTGCAAGGCCTGGCCCAGTGGATGGCACCCCCGGTCACCGTTCAGTCCAATACCCAGACACAGCCACCAGAGCCAGTGGAACCTCCTCCCCCATCCCCAGCTCAGGCGTCGGTACCCACCCACCCGTCAGTCATGCTGCCAGTGTCGCACACCTAGCCGGGCACCGCCCACACTGACTCGGGCACAGGACAGCGCCAGGATGTGACAATGATGGTGCACACAAGTGTACCGGCAACACAGACACAGGCCAGGCCAAGCACCACACACATTCCCACAGGTACAGGGTCAGTCACGGGGCATGCACAGGGTGGTGGGCACACCAAGAAGAGTGCCTCGTAGGCTGCACAGGGCCCGAGGTGTTCAGCATGGGACGGGGAACACACCGTGCAGCCCTGGCACAGCTGTTGCCACACGTGGCACAGAGGTAAGTATGCTAGCGTGGGCAGAGGCACAGCAGCCCACCTGTGGGACACACAGAGGCCCACAGGGTATGATGCCAGGGGAGGTCTGCCAGGGCACTGCACATCCCGCCAGACCAGTAGGGTTCCCCATAGCCCAGCACCCAGCACCAGAGGGGTCAGTGTGAGGATGGCGTGCATGTGGCAGATGGCTGTGAGTAACCCATGTAACCTGTGCAGTAGGGGAAATGTTGGGTGGGGCTGCAATGGAGGTGTGGGTCCATATGCATGGCAGGGGGCACATGTCCACGGGTGGGGAACTGTGCAGTCACATGGGTGTGTGTGTGTGTGTGTGTGTGTGTGTGTGTGTGTGTGTGTATGTATGTATGTATGTATGTATATATGTATATATATATATATATATATATATATATATGCATGACTGTGCATGGGTGTGTGTGGGGCACGAGTGTTGGGTGGAACTGGGGTGCACTGTGCAATGGTCACATGTGTGTAATGATCATCGTGTAATTAAACATGTTTGCACCTCAACCCTATGGTGTGCTGTCAATTTGTGATTGCATTGCTAGGGCCTTACTGGGACCATGTTGAGTAGGGTGTGACCCCCAGGTGCAACATTGTACCTTGTGTGCCACAGCCAATGGGCAACTGCCTGCCACGGCCCTCCCCCTCAGGTGCGCGCGCACACACACACACACACGGAGCCCTGCAGGCACAGGTACCACACAAGCATGGCCACTCACACCCATTTCACAACTGCATTGCAGCCACAGGGAGCACACCCATATGCGTGACAACAGACAGGCTGCATCCGCACATCGCAGATGCCATGCCACACAGCGGCATTGCATATCGCAATTACTGACATGCATGCTGCATATGTGCATACGCAAAGTACAACACGTGATACACGTGTGAAAAACATGTGGGGCTCGTGCGATTGTGAGTCAATAGGCCCAGGCACTGTGTAGTGATACAGGGTTTGCAGACCTGGGAGTTGGAGAGAACTGCATATGTACAGTGTCAGAAAGATTAAGACAGGGACAGAACTCCAGCAGACTGGTGAGTACTGGGTCACAGCAGCCCCCCCCCCCTTACATACCCCTAGCACTTCTGTTACTGCCATGAGGGACTGGGGCAGGCATGCATACCTCTGAGCCATTTGTCACCCATGTGTTGTACAGTGCATGTCACACTGTGGAACCCATGACCTGCATGTGAAGAACTGCACCAGAAAACACCTAGGGGCACAGGTCACTGTTGTACTGTAGCAGTCATGTACAAGGGTGTAGGTAGGCATACAGTTGTGTACAGACATGTGGTGTGCCTGTCATGTTACATATGCTGTTCACATCGCATTAGCACTCTGATATAGTACATATGTTCCTGTAGGCCACTGACGGATGTCTCTGTAAATACATCTGTATTGTGTAGGAGGGGGTCACATGTATGACCAATGTAGGGTGTAGAGGGGACATCTGACATCTGTCATACATGATTGGAAGGGGGGAGCATTTGGAGGGGATGTGTACTGTTATAGATGGGGGGAACATGGTGTTTGCTTGTACAATACGGAACTGCCTGGCTACACCACTGTACATGTTCTGCATGCCTGTCTCAGGGTGACTGTCATAGTGACAGGCAGCATGTTCAATGGAGTGATGCTCCCATAGGCCAACAATGTATGTGGCACAGGTGTCCACAGTGTGTCACAGGGAGTCCCTGTGAGGTGCAATGGGAAACAGTCCTCATACTGTGGTATGGGCAGGTGGTGTGCAGGCATGGCCCTCCCAAAGGTGGATGGTCAGGGGATCCAATACGTAATGTGCAATGGCTGTGGACAGTAGCAGGGGCTATGCTGTGGGAGGGCAGGCAGGGATATGGGGGGCATGTTACATCCACAGACCACTGTTTGGCGGGCGGTGTACTGGACCTGCCACATCTGGGTGGTAACTTGTTGCCTGTGTGGTCCATCACTCACCCATGCGGTTAGACCAGGTAGACCCTCCCCCATGCCTGCGGTGGGGCTAGACATCCTATGGCTGTGTCCTCAACCAGATGGGACACACAGCCCCCCCACCCCTGAGGACATTGTGGGACAGTGACCCTTGGGGTGTGGGGTGCATGGCCAGACCACTGTGGCACCCATGGTGGTGAGATGCAAGCTATGAACTACAGTGATGGGTGTGTCGTGGACTTGGCAACTGGCCAGCGGCATGCAGGCACTGCACAGTGGCTGTGTGGGCAGCACACTGCCCATGTGGGGTGGACGTGGGCCAGGGCTCTGGGGTGGGGCATGGGGTGAGATGGCACCAATGCTGAAGGGCATCAGGGCTATGCCCCCATTCCTCTGAGCCCCTCAGTGGTACTGCCCATAGCACATGCCGGCATGCCTGTGCTGCAAAGTCCATGGCCACATGCCTCATCGGCCCCTGTGGTACAGGGCTGTGCCTGCTGCTGTCAGGGCCACACAGGCAGCCCACATGTGGTACACACACAGCTGCCATGGCTGGGTGGGGTTGGGACACACACCGCCATGCATGCACTGGGCGGGCCATGTAGGCCACTACAGGGTACTGCAGTGCACACCCAGTGGCATGGTGTACGCAGGCCCTGGCACAGTTGATAGTGGTCTGGCAGCTGTATCCCCGGTGTTGGCTGCCCTGCACCTGGGTTGTGCCATGAAAGGGTGAGGGGTCTGGGCCTGTCAGTGTGGGACGTTGCCACTGTGCATGGTACATAGTTCACAATGGGTGCGCCCCTCACTGTGGGCTCCCAGGGAGGGTTGTACCTGCACAGGTCGGTATTGTGTTTGCAGTGGGCACTATTGCTTGCCATGGAGGGTGTCATGCAGGTGTCCCATCACGCCTCTGGCACGTGGGCATGGTCTGCAGACAGGGTGCAATGGCCACCAGAGGTGAGGCAGGGCCCAGCACCTCACACACCCTGCTGGACACTGCTGCCACACCACGGTGGCATGCTGTGCTACAGGCTCACATAGATGTGTCACAGACTGTCTGGTATGTGAGGTTCTGTAGTCCTGTGTTGTAGGTGTAGATGCACGGACCGTGTGCCAGTGGGCACACCATGGGTGCACAGTACATCTGGTACCGGTCACGGGTATCATGGCTGTGTTGCCAACACATTGCCCGTACCAGCCCACACAGGCAGTGCCATGGCCCAGGCACACTGTTGCTGTGCTGGTGCAACAGGGAGGCATATCTGATTGGTGGGGGGGTGTCACTGCAGTGGTGGGCTGGCTCACCCACAGGCCTGTACACAGTGTCCAGTCATGCCACACCATCCACCCTTGTAGTGCCATCCATGCCCATGTGCAGCACATGGTGGACCATGCCCCGGCCATCCCACATGGATGGGGCCAGGTGCCACCAGCTGTGGCCCAGACTGTGTGAGACGAGGCCTACACAGGACATTGCCTGTGCCATTCACACAGGGCACTGCCACCTGCCCAGTTGGCTGTGTGGCACTGTCCCTGTACCACACCTTCCATGTTACACCCGTTGGGTCCACACCTGACCATATCGACACTGTGCATGGGCAGTCATGGCAGGGTGTCCTGGGGGCTGTCCTGGACCACGTGCAGGTACATGCCTGTGGGATGGAGACAGTGGGAGGGAGCACCACCCAGAGGCTGCTGGCCACGGGGGCACATTCGGCTGTGTACTAACCCATGTCCATTCCCTCCCTAGCTCCACGGTGGACAAATATGGGACTTTGATGAGTATGTGACATTGTTCAATGTACACATTCCCAATGTACACATTCCCAATGCCTGTCAGGCACTGTGCACCTGACATTGTTGCTCTCTGTTCCCTGTGTAGGATCCAGCGCCACCGCACAGGTCCAGGTAGATACACACTGCAGCAGCTCCGGGGTCCCTGACTGTGCCACAGGCTTATGTTGCCCTGCTTTTTCCCCATCCAGGTGTGCTCCAGACCAGTCAGCACCACCCACTCCAGACTCCACAGTACACATCACAGGTAAGTAACTGTCTATCCCCATGCCAGCGCCCATGGTTGTCATTGTGTCAGCCCCTTGTCCACCTGGTGGGTGTGGCTGCATGCAGCTCCACATGGGGGTGCTGGTGTGGTCATATGGCAGGGCTGCATGTGGCACTCCATGCCCACACTGTGCAGGTTCGTACTATGACATGCCTCTGCAGGGGACGGGCACTGTGGTGGTGCACTGTGGTCACTGTGTGCAGCACTGTGTCCCCGGACCCTGCATGACACGGCTCGGCATTTACACACAGCGCACTGTGTGTGGCATTGGCACGGGGGTGCCACATGGGGTGGTGGACCCTGGTTGCAGGCCTGTGGCCCGGCACCGACCCAGTTCCCACGGCCCGTGTCCAGTGTTGCGCATGGTGGGTGGGGGTGGTCTGCAAAGCCATGATGGATGGCTGCACCACTGACTGGGCCCGCAGTTGAGGATGTTGCATTGGGGCGGCCGTGGATGCCCCACCAGCAGTCACTGTGTCATGTGCTGCTGTCCCTGCAGCTGGGGACTCTGGACCGTGGCAGGAGGTGGCCATGCCAGTGTTGCAGCGGGAGGAGCCATTGCCCCCAGGTAGCTGAGGGGCCCACCATCGAACACGTGCAGGGTGGGGGCCCAGGCCAGGACCCCCTAGTCATTCTGGTGACTGCCATCCTAGAGGACATTGGGCACCTACATGGGTCTGTGGCCACCCTCCTTCATGAACTGTGGTGCACATAGTCGCCATGTCCGCCATAGCCGGTTGTGGGTTGGGTTATGTGCGTGGGTGGGCATGTATATAGGGGTGGTTGTTTTTGCTGAGTCTGCTTGTGTGGGTGTTGTGGGTGTACATTGGGTGGTTGGGTTTGCTTATTGGTGTTTGTTTGTGGGTGGGAATGTTGTTTGGTTGGTGGGCCTGTGTTGGGGTGTATGTGGGTGCGGTTTGGTGTTTGGAGGTGTTGTGGGTGGCTGTTTGGGTTTGGGTTTACTGTGCTGCTTCAGTTTGTTGTTGTTGCTTGTTGTTCATCCCCATCCCCCTCCCATTATTACCATGTATCCCTGTCCCATTTTGATCATTAAATCGTTTGCCATACACACTGTCTCTATGTCTGTTACTGGTATGCTTGGCTGTGTGTGTGTGTGTGTCACTATGAGCAGGGGTGCACACTGGTGTTGGTGCCTGCTGTCCCCAGTGTTCCATCCCTGTGCATCAGGTTGGTGTGCCATTTGTGCTGCTCACAGCACAGGCCCCTGTCCCCAGGCCACATCTACATGGTGTCCTGTGTGCTGCAGGTCACCTTGCATGCTATGGTGTCCTTGCCACCTCACATTGTACCTCCCAGCTGTGTGGTGGCACGGTGCCTGTGTTGTGCCTTTCCACCTCGGGGTGCCATTGTTTCCTGCAGGTGGCATCACTGGCACGGACGTTGGTGTGTCTCACCACCGACTGTCCACTGGTCTGTGCCACCCAGTGCTGTGTCCCTGTTGTGGTTGCACTGTTTACATATATCAGTGGCCATGGCAGGGGCATTGTGTCTGGTGGTGCCATCATCCCTGCATTGTGCCTGTGGCCTCTGTGCTCCCTTTGTACCCTGTGCCACTCTGCCCCCTGTGTGCCTGCCTTCCTCGGACACTCTCTATCCTATCTCACATGTGTGTTGCTGTGTTTCTGACCTGTCTGGCCCTCCTCCTTTCTTTGTGTATGTTACACCCACTCCCACCTGGTTTATATTGCGCTGTCTGGTCTTGGTGTATGTTGTGGCACTGCTGCTTCTAGAATCTCACCCTGGCATTTCTCTGCCGTTTCCTTGGTGTATGTTCTGTTGTGCATTTGCATAACTGCGGGTTTGTCGCAACTGCGGCGTAAGTCGCCATTGGTGCACTGTGTTGCGTCAATGCGCATCTCGCAATGTAGAATTGTGTTTGGCATATTTGCTGGATGAATTTGTGGCTTATGCCATTTCCGTTGGTGCATCTGCGTTACACGCTGGCGTATGCTTTCTAGAATCAGGCCCGATGACCATAAGGGTGATTTTTTTTTAAGGCATTATACTTTGTCCAGAAGCATTCCAAACCATTCGTGGTTTTAAAACTATTGTAAAAAATGGTCTCTCCTGAAATATGGATAAGTGCATATGTTTCTGTTGAAAAAAAATTCATTGAATCCTTCAGAAGAGTTTCTGCAACGAACAATTGATCCTGGCGGGGGGGGGGGTCCATTCCACCCATGTATGTTAAGTGCACAGCATTCTGCCTTTTGGCCAAGTAAATAGGAGTTTTAAATAAAGATGCAAATGTTTTAGGAGCATTTTTGTTAATTATGTTCAGAGGCCTCTGAGGTTGAGAAGGTATCACCCGGGGCATCCCCAAGGGCCTGATTAGTATTTTCTTTATTTGCAAGCTGTAAAAATGGGTGCTGTGTAAGTTCTAAATCAGATGGGAGTTTGAAGTCTGATACAGGGGTTTGAGAGTTATTTGGTAACCGGTCAGTTTTCTTTTTAATATCAACATTAGACATAATTATTGGGATATCCCCGGAAATCCACTGACTTGTTATTGGATTCCGTTGCCATCCAGCAGATTGCAGTGCCTTTTCTACAGACCAGTTTTGTTCAGTGCTTGTTTGTTTTCCAGGACCTACAGAGCATCTTAGGCCGAGCTGAATCTTACTAGTTTGTGCCATTCCCGATGCAATTTCTGCTAGGTTTTGAGTCTCCTGACTTTCTCCTGTTGCAGTTACCCTTGCAGTTTCTTCTGCATTTTCAACCAACACCGCCCAGCTCAGCAGCCTTTCCTTTGATGCAACTGCATCATCAGAATTCAGCTATGAGGATCTGACAGGTGTCTGAGACTTGTTAGTTCTTATAGCTCTCAGCTTAGTCTCCAGCTGCGCTTTCTGCTGAAAATACTGTCTTTCAAGTATCTTAAACTGTTCCTTAAGGTGAATTTCAACATTGGTTTCCACATTATTTGTTTCCCTGTCATTTACATGTAATTCTGTATCCTGGCCTGAATCACTATCACTTGGTAGATCAGGAATTACCTCAGAGTTAAGAGATTTATTTGCACATAAATCAATTTCAGGTTCTGCAGTCCTCTTCACAGGGAGTTCTGTAGCACCATCAGGATTACCAATTTCAGTAATAGCTTTTTCTTCCACCGTAGAGTTCTCCATTTCCATTGGCTCCATTTCCTCACCACCATCCTGCTCTCTGTCTGCCATCTTGGCAGACAGCCAAGTAGGACAGCGTCTCCCGCTACTGACAGCAATGCAGTAGGGGGATTTCCCCGATGCCCTGGTCAAATTCCCCATTCACTAAAATACCACCAGCAGCTTAATCTGATTCAAGGCCAGGCATTCATCTGTATCCCCGGTCGTACCTCAAAATAAGCAAGAATTTATCTAGTGCACTTACCCGGTCAACAAAAACCAAATAAATAAATAAATATTATGTGAATCCTAAAACAAGTATCTTCAAAATTTGGGCTCAAAATTGCAAAACACAAATTGCTTACTAAGCATCAAATGTTCAGCATTGACAAATGCTTGTTTTATATAGTAACAACACTGGGTCACATAACCTCCAAAATCTTTATCTGGTTCTGCTAGACTTGGACCTTTGGCCAACCCTAGCAATGGAGCTTTCCCTGAATATTTGCAAATAGTTTAACATATCTCAGAAAGGTTCTGACATGACAGGGAGAAATAATTTCCACCAATTATTAAGTAGAAGCTTCCCTGTCAAGAGTTTCATAATATCTAGTGTGAAAATTTAATAAGGGAACTCCTTTGGGGATTAATTCACAATGTGCTTTGAATTTATGAGGTAGTAGGACTGGTATATCAAGTCTTCAACTAGTGAAACTGTTCTTTCTATTAAAATCTAATTAAGTCAGTTTGCTATCAAAAAATCAAGTAGTCTTTACTCTGAGAAATCCATAACAAAATACACAGGAACTCAGCAAGCATCGGAGTCAGTGGTGATATTTTCTGTAAAGGGCCATATATCAGTTAATTATATTTCCTTTGGCACACTAAAAGTGAATATTTAGTCAATTATTGATTGAAGGAATAAGAAAGAAGAGAAGCCTCTTTTCTCCGAGTGTCTTTGATATTGGATAATGCTATACAGTAGCAAACATTTATAAATGAGGGTCAAGCATAATAACCCACCATTTTTCTGTTTTACAGTTTATTTACCTAGGACCAGGCTAACCTAACTGAAATGTAACACCTAGGTTCTGATTTTTTGCCATAAGTGCCAAGCACATCAGATATACAGTTTGTTGCACAGGACTTGTGGCAAAGATACTGGATTTTTCATTCCTGTGTCTTTTTTCAGCTCACTAGACCACATTTCCATGGTCTTGTGTTCAGCAATGTTGGGGCCACCTATGGGCCCCTTGTAGTAGCTTGCAGTCAATTTCAGTGACAGGCTGTTGCAAACTAGTCAAAGTGCCAGAAATGTGTCAATTGATGGAAAATCAGGTGCAGATGCAGCATTTGGACATGCTGCACTCTCAGCACCAAACAGTCAGGCCACAGGGAATGTCACCATCACTGCATCTAAGTGGGCTTCTGCTTCGTCCTCATTTTTTTGACTGTGTGGCCTAAACCACATGGAAGTCAAACAGCTTGCATTAGGTCAAGCAGTCAGCTAGTGGCTATGGTGGGCTTTGAAACTTATAACTCCTGGTTCACAATTTTGTGTTCTGATACATGAACAACATGGTCTACCCAAGTAGTCATAACTGGCATAACAAACAAGCTTTTTCTGTGTTAGAGTAAAATAGCTTTCCATTTCATAATTGAGATTATTGTTAGGGCATTGTGCAATAAAACAAAATGATATATAATTAAACTATGTAGCAGATGGTGACTAATGAACTAACATAACTGAATAAATACAATTTTTAAACACATTGGTCTATGCCTGAGTGACAATTAATCTTTGTAACATCATCAAGGACTATTACTTAAACCATTAGTATAAAAAAAGAGAAAATACAAAATCACACATGCCCACACAATGCAAAGCATCATGGGCTGCATATGCAAATCACCACAGAATGTTATGCTGGTTCAACTTTAAGCAGAATTGCATGGTTCCGAAAGGCCTCTCACACAGTTTGCAAAGGGTGCTAACAGATGACAGACACGTGTTTCTTCCTACCAGGACTCATCAGTATGCCTCATCTCTTTGACACCCCAGTGGAATGAACCAGCTACCCTAAGACGGTATGTCTGGATTATGTTGTGGTGAACCCATTAAAATAAAAAACTATTTAAAAGACAAAGAACCTCTGTGCGCAAACACTGAGGCAAGGGTTACCCCAAAGGGCATTTGGCTGGGAAGCCCATGATGCTTTGCATTGTGGGGGCATGTGTGATTTTGTATTTTCTTGAAACTTGTCTTCCCAACCAAATGCCCTTTGGGGTAACCCTTGCCTCAGTGTTTGCGCACGGAGGTTCTTTGTCTTTTAAAAAAAGAGTTCCACTACCAAGAATACACTGCTATAGAACTCAACCTGTAGCTAAGACATGAGACAAATTATTTCAAGGAATTGTTGCTTATAGCAACAGCTATGACACATCTTAAGAAACACCACTACTGAAAATTCACTTAAGAAATTATTCTATAGCATGTTTGCTATTCAGACGCTTTGCATCCCCTTGAGCAATAAAGCTATATTATAAATGCTGCTCATGGTCTACTGTGCTTGCTAACTTTATTCCAGCAAGAAATCATCATGCTGGTTTGTGAAAGACAGAAATAGTTCTTTATTTAATCAAACATGGAATCCTTTGAAAGTCAGTAGTGCATGACAAGTATGTACAGTTATGAATAGAAATAATGGTAAGAACCATTATACTGTGATCAAGCAGAGAGTGCTTTTTAATATTTTTGGTACCGAACAAATTATAGAAAAAAATTAAAATGACCTCCACTGTGGGCTACTTGGAATTTTTGCATCCCTACCTGCCAACCAAGGTGTGGCATTGGAACTGACTTTCAAGGCAGCAGCTTTCCTGCCCTTCCACCAGAACAACATGTGCAGTCACCACAACCCTCTGATCAAGGTGGAGGTTGTGAACAAAATGGGTGAATGGTACAACTGGTATATAAAAACACAGCGACCTCAGTGTTTATCTTACCTGCCACTGGTTCCCGAGTAGGAAACAGTTTATTGTCAACTGTCACACTGATGTCATAGAATACCTCCTCTTCATCCCTGTCTGCATCAAACTAGTGGAAAGAAGAAAAACAGGCATTACCATATTAAGTAACTCAGAAATTAATTATATACATTACATAGATAATTGAATTACCAGTTACTTACTGCAATGGTAATATCACCATTTATTATATAGAGAATAATGTCTGGGTAGGGGGGTTATAATGAGAATTTTATACCCACACAAGGGGTGGGATGCCACAAAAACCCAGAGAGTGAAGCTTGAGGGGTTTATTAAGGCATCCCACACTGATGGAGTGTGTAAAACTCAAGTTTTACACACCTACCCACCTTTATTTTATACAATTGCTGGGGAGCATTTTTACGCCACAGCAGTTATATAAAATAGACAAAACTGCGGACTGGTTGGATTTCCACGTGGTATGCGGTCTGAAGCAAATGACACAAAATCCCTTTTCTTTTCATTTTTTTATAATGTTTAAGCATAAATGGAGATGAAGACCTTGTTTTTTTTTTCCTTTTTACAGTAATTTTCCACTGACTGCAAGGGATGGACTGCCATGAAGTCTTCGGTGATTTAGAATTGCCTAAAGTAAAGGAAAAGCGGTGGCTGTGCATTGCCCGAGGGAAACCTGGGACGTGTTTGCCATTATAACCAGCTGGCTATAATGACAAATTAAAACCAGGGCTTCCTTAAGGAAAAAAATGCTCACCAGTATTTATATACAGAGTTGGAGTTTTCAATGGCACCATTACTTAATGTATGCTTGATGGAAGGCTAAAACCTCAACTTTGTGTTTTTAAACTATATAGAATCATGTGAGAGATACAGTAAAATATAGAACAACTGGTGTATAGGGTACTGTGCCATACATCATATCTACACAACTGATGTGTCTGAAACAGAAAGCCACATATCTTCTGCTAGTGTCAGTGGCTCAGAAGGTTGCTCACTCACCTTTGAGAGAATAAGATCAGAAAATCAGGATTTCTAATTCCACACCAGGGAACTTTGGCTAATACCAAATACTGACACTGTAATGCAGTATGAGGGGGGCATGCCACACTGTTGAGGTGCCATCCTTTGCATGAGACATTAGACCAAAGGTCCTTTTATCACATCTGTGGTGGCTGTCCAGGTAGAAGTTAAAGACCTCATGGTACTTTTCAAAATAAGGGATTTATCCTGGTGTCCTGGCCAACATCCCCCATGTCAGTTAAGCAGATCCATGTAACCCACCACCTAGGGCACACATAAAAATGAGATGTCATGTGTAAGTGTGCCTTTCCTAGAAAAAATTATAGCTATATAGACAGACAGATAGGTAGATAGATAGATAGATGCAGCAAAACTTGTCAGGATCAAGCCCAACTCTGCAGAATTCTGCAGTAGCATTACTGCAGGGAACAATGCAATTTCAATGGGAGTTGATCCCTTTTGTCATATAGGGAAACTGTGACACTGCACTTGATCCTAGTGAGCTTCACTGTACAGTAAATAAATTAATTTAAAATTTGATGTTAAAGATGGGCACACTGAGCCGAAGGTCATTTTTCTGCTGAGACCCAGGGAGAAGGGGTTGCAAGGAGGAAAATGACAACATGGCAAGAATTTCAAACAGGGCAAAATGTAATCAGTACAAAGAGGACAAAAAATACAGCAGCAAATTAGAATGAACAGCTTATGTGAGCCAAATAAAATAAATACAATGTAAGCTAAACACTACACAATTGCAGTTACTACTTACCATTGAGTTAGAGTAGGAGGCTGAGGAGGCATAAAGTACACAGACAGGGCTATAATGGAAGTAAAAGACTGGGACGGAGGAAGCAGCAGTACAGGTGGAAAGAGAGAAAGAGGGGTGTATAGGATGATATGGCAAGTTGCAGGCATAGGAGGGCTGAAATGATTCCTAAGGACTTTGAAAGAGAGGGAGGAGGAGGAGGAGGAGGAGGAGGATAGCATAGGGTGGGAAAGCTGTTCCAAAGATGGAAGAAGTGAAAGGAGAAGAAAAATTGAGAAAGAGATATTTTGCAGTGGGAGCTTGAGAAGGATTTGGTATCAAAAGATGAAGGAAGTAAGAGGAGGGAAGGGAAAGGACAGGAATGAGGTGAGGTAGCAGGGAAGGGAAGAGAACAAATATCTACTAGTTTAATAGGAATAGCCAAACAGTGAGAGAGGCACCGATAACTCAGGAGAGAAAGATTCTGTTAAGGAAACAGTGGTCAGTGTGAGGAGGGCAATTGAGGTTGAAACAACAGAAAGAGTGTGGGGGGGGGGGTCCAGCCTTGCAAGGGTAGATTTGGGGAAAGCACTGTAGATTATATCTTTATAATCAAACACTAGCAAGATGATTCTGAGAATGGTCTCAAGAGTCAGAGGCAAGACTTGTTTTGGTACACTGCAGCAGACTTGGAGCACAGCTTCCTATGCATGGTGTGAATGCGGTAGAAGAACTCAAGATTTCAGTCCAGCCAAACACTGAGGTACCTGAACTGAGGAACTTCTTCAATGGGACACCATTAAGAGTCATGAAGATGGGAGTGTAGCCTAACAAGCTAATGCTTGGCACCAGCGGTTAAGGAGTCAGTATTTTTGGCATGACAAGATTGCTGGTTTGACAAGAATTAACATCGAATATTGTCAAAGTCCTGCATTAGAAAACCAATTCCTGCTTAGGTGATGAGGCACTAGAAGCAAAAAGTACTTTGTCATCTACATATGTAGAAACATGCAAGAAAACACAGACAGCACAGAGGTCATTGAATAATTTACAGAAGAGGATTGGACCCAAAATGGAGCCCAGTGGGAATTCAGACACATGGTGAGGATGGCATTATTGACCTAGACTAACTGGTGATTAGTAGATGGGTAGGATGGAACTAGATGACTTTGGGTTCAAAAAGTCCAGCCCCTAACAATCTGTCCATGAGGATGTGGTGGGCTATAGTGTCAAACGATTTAGCAAGACTGGCAAAAATGGTTGTGGTACAAAGGCCCTGGTTGTTCCTCTTGAGGATGGAGCTGATGACCAGTAGAAGGGAAGTCAATGGAGTGGAAAGCTGACTGGAAGGGGAAAATGAAAGAGTAGGAGTTGAGCAAAGAAAAGAATTGTGAGAGGACAAGCTTTTCTTGTACTCACAGTAAGTCGCTGCAGGAAGAATAAAGATAGGAGGGTAATTACCTGGAGAGGAGGAGGCACTCCCTTTGTGTAGTTCCTAAAAGGACCTTAGTTTAATTCCAGTTCTGAGGAAGTGATCCAACTTTAAAGGAAAAGTTAAGAAAGGTATTAATAGGGACAGCCATTGCAGGGGTAGGACAATGTGAGATTGGTATCTGGACCATCTGGATAGTTGGCTGTGGAGGGATTTCTCTCTCTCTCTCTGTCTCCTTCCTCCCTCATGTTCTCTTTCTTCACAGCCTTATTGTTTGCTTATTGTACTCATGAGTTGGCTTAATGGCCCAACTTTCAGAGTCCTAGCGATCATTGCGCCATTCACAAATATCAGTGGAATTTTTCAAGACTATAAAACAACAGTGTCACTGCTTAACAACCAGAAAAATAATTGTATTTACATCTGTAGAGATGAGGGCATCACACGTAAGGTGTTTTTATGACCCTATAGTGCAGGAGTTCTCACACTTTGTCATAGTGAGCCTCCCCCAAGCCTTGGAAAAGATCTTGAGCCTCCCTCTAATACAGAAATAATTTTGGGCCTCGCCATAGTTAGAACAACTATCATACTTTGCACATTACAGGAAGAATACGATGAAGTGCATTTGAGTAGTTGAGTTTATTCTTTTTATTAAATTTATTAGTCTCCCTCTCTATAACTCCCCCCCGGTCAGCCTATTCACTCCGCACTTCTGACTTTTGGACCCTATTTACCCCTCATTGCAATACCTCCATGAGTCAGACTGTTTTCTTTGTCAGTTTTATCTTGCTCTTAAACACCTTCTCGGGACCATTATGCTCCCTCCTTCTCTTGCTCTTATTATCTCTCTGCTTAGCCTTTGTATTTGTGCTGCTCTGCAGCCAGTAGAATGGGTCCTATTCATTTGTGTTGTTTTGCATTTTGTTTTGCACAGTTTCCAAATTGTATTTCCTCCTTTCAGCTTTCCCCCATGTCACAGCAGGAAACAAGTGTTTGTTGAGTGCGCCTTTCCTGGTAACCATTTTGTACATACATTTGCTTCCCATTATTCACTTTTAGTTTGCTGCATCCTTTCACACAAAGCATCCAAAACTTGACGTTTGTTATAGTACCTTTTAAGGCTTGCTTGAGCCTCCCCTGGAAGAGGTTGGGGCCTCCCCTGGGAGGCTGGCCTCACCATTTGAGAAACCCTGGTATAGTGGAATTCCATGAACTGTGCATGAGACTGCAATTGAACCTTAATACCAGGAAGTGAAAATGGGATTTTATATCTTGCAATTTAGAGGTGAAAACTCAAAACTGTACTCATATAGTATAAAGTTGAGTGTGGTAACAATATCTATATATCTTACTCGATTTTGGGACCTCATTTTGCTCAAAAAATTGTGAAGATTTAAAATTTAGAATTTTAAGTTTCCTTAGAAAGTGACACAGAGGTGCTGTTTTGGGATTTTCATCTTTAAAATTAGAAATGTTACAATTACATAAAATGTTACTGTGATGGTCTAGATTTAGTTTTGTTGTTGACCACTCAAAACCATAAATATTTGAAATGTGGTAACAGTATTGATCTATTTTATTCAATTTTAAGATTTTTCTGTTCCTAAAAAAAGTTAAAAAACAGTCATGATTTGAAACCCGAAATGGCCAGGTTCATTATATAACAGGTAGCACTTTGGGTATTTTGGGAACAAAGTATTTGACAATGATAAAGTTACAGGTATTATTATTTAAAATATTACTGTGATTGTAGAATATATCTTTAAAATCTCAGGTAACTACTGAAGACTGTAATCATAAATATTTGAAAGGTAGTAACAGTATTCATGTGTTACTCAATTTTAAGACATTGTCTTGCTCACAAAAGGAAAAAAAGTAAAGATTTGAAACCTGAAACTCTCTGGTTGTCTACACAGTGGCATAAAGGTAGTACTCTTGGGCCAGAATATTCAAAGGGCTTGTGCCATGCGCAACCCCCGAATGCACCCTGGTGCAATATTCAAAGCGGCAGGTTGCACGGCGCAACCCCTGATGCACCGGGGCACATTGGTAATGTATGCAGTGCAAATGCAGGGGGTGTGCCCATGCATATGTGGCACATTCTGATATTCAGCCCAGGATGTGCTATGCATATGCTGCCACAACCCCTACATGCACCGCACACTGGTGCTCAAAGTTGAGCCAAAAAAACAGGCTCAAATGCTGGCCACTCACAGGTGGGTGGCTGTATTGCAAGGTGCAATACAACAGCCACCAGCTGCAGGTGACCACCCGCCCAGTAGGAACACTGTCCACAAGCACCCTGACCCTCCCTGGTAGTCTAGTGGCCCCCCACCCTGTACACCTGATTGCGGGCATCTGTACATGTATAACAATTACCTGGTGGTCTAGTGGTCCCCTCCCCTTTCACCTGATCATGGGCATCTGTAAAGTTAAAGAACTACCTGGTGGTCTAGAGGTCCCGCCCGTACGTCTGATCACTGGTTGTTGTAAAATGAAAGGGTTACCTGGTGGTCTAGCGGTCCCCCCCCCATACACTCGATCATGGGCTGTTGTAAAATAAAAGTTACCTGGTGGTCTAGTGGTACCCCCCAATACAACTGATCATGGGCTGTTGTAAAAGGAAAGACTTATCTGGTGGTCCAGTGGTACCCCCCTCCCCATCAACCCACAGAGGGCCCCCGGCCACCCAGCAACCCCCCTCATCGGTGGGCGGCAGCACCCCACCTGCATACCACCTGGCTGCCAGCCAAATGACAGTGTACAGTATGATCTGTATGCCTATTGGTCCACAGTCTGGACCAAGGGGCTTGCAGACCATACTGTACTACACAGGACCAGATATGTGAATGAACGCGTTGGAATGAAAACATTTAAAATTAGGAAGCTATCAATATTTAAAATTTTACTGTGATTGTGTGTCTATAATTTTGTGACTGTAATTACATATATTTGATGTATGGTAACAGAAGTTGCATATCTTAGGTTAGTCATACCAGTTGTTGTTGTTGTTGTATATCTTCAACAGTGCATAAAACAACAATTGTATGTCTGAAAGGCATTTATGAAAAGCTTAAGCCAGAAAGAAAGTGTTCCTGTATTACTATGCAGTAACTGCTTAAAACCGGACGGGGATATTCAACACCAGGGACAGCAAGGCATGGAAATGGGGTGGGGAGATGTTTCATTGCATACTAGGCCTGCTTGGCATGTAGTGGTGGTTAGCAGGAGTGCCACTGGAGGCCCAGGACTGCTTGGCACTGGAATGGGAGGGGCATAGGTTCATAGCATAGATTAAAAGTTCAACAGGTAGTTGCCCTTAAAAAACTTGTCACCCCATTATGGATGCTATTCATATTTAGCAATACCCATAAAGGTATCAATTCTAGTTTTGAAAGTCTCAATTGTGTCACTCTCAACAATAGAGGGAGTGCATTCCAACTAGATATTCTTTGTGTAAACCATTTAGTTCTTTTCACAGTATTATTTTTTACTCCAATCATCTGTTGATTATGAGATCTTGTATGTTTTTATTTTTGGTTTGGGTTGTAAGTCCTATGGTTTCCTGCAAGAATGGGTCATTCATGGTTTTAAAATCTAGACAGAGATCACCTCTGATCCATTTACATTTCATTTAATATAATCCAAGTTTTTGAAGTCTTTCACAATAACTCAGATTGCTCATTCCTTTAACTCTTTTTGTAGTCTTTCTTTGTATTCTCTCTATCATTTTTGCATCCTTTGCTGTTTGGGGGGCACTAAACTGTATGCAATATTCAATGTGTGGTCTCACAAGACTTTTGTAGAAAGGAATGATTACATTTGCATCCCTACTTTTTATGGTTTGAAAAACACATCCCAATATTTTATGACAGTATTTGACCTTATGTTTAGCATGTAAATCAAATGAAAGATTATTACTGATAAAAACACCCAAATCTTTCTCATTGGTCATTGTCTCCAATATATGGCCATTTAAAGCATATGTATATTTTGGGTTGTGTCCAATGTGCATGATTTTGCATTTGCCCACATTAAATTTCATAACAGATTGTTTGGCCCAGGTACTTGGTTAATATTTTCTCGAAATTCCACACATGGGTTAAGATCTTTGATAACTGCACCAATTTTGCAGTCATCTGCATACTTGCAGATCCATGCAGAATTGCTGATCTGCATAGATGATACAAGTATATTGAAAATAATGGGGTCCAGGACAGAGCCCTGGGGTACACCACTGGTAACACTGCCATACTTAGACTCAAACCCTTGAATAACAACCTTTTGCTTCCTGTTGTCCAGCCATGAGATAATCCAATTAACTATATGTGGATGGAGTTCAATCATGATAAGGTGTTCAACTAGAATTGCATAAGAAACAATGTTGAACGCCTTAGTGTAATCTAGAAATAGTACATCTACAGACAGTCCCTTGTCAATAGCAGCACTAACAGGCTCAAAGAATTGAAGTAGATTGGTGAGGCAGGATCTATTTTTACAAAACCCATGTTGTGTAATATCCATTAATCCTTTTTCTTGAATATGGATTATTATTCGGTGTTGTAAAAAACGTTCCATTAACTTCCCAATTATGGAAGTTAAACTAATAGGTCTGTAATTATTAACTTTAGATTTGTCATTGCCTTTAAATATAGGTGCTACATTGGTTTCTTTCCAAAGAGGTAGGACTTTACCCTTCTGAATAGATATATTAAATAATTTGGTTAGAGGACCCAACAGCACTGGGGCCACTTCTTTTATGAATTTTGGTGGTATTCCATCTGGACCTGCAGAACTATTTGGTTTAATAGTCTTTATAACTAATGAAACCACTTGTAAAGTAAAGTCTACAAAGTTGTTTTCCATTAATGGTGGTATGTTTGTAATATGTTGTTTGGGTTGGAAAACACTTAGAAAATGATTATTAAGTTCACCAGCAACATCATTCTCATTACTAATAGTGTCATTATTTAATGTTTTTATGGGGCTCACAACTTTTTGATTACCCCTCATGGAACCAACATAGTTAAATACTGTTTTTTATGGTCCTTGGTATGTAATGCCAATTTTGATTCAAATGCTGCTTTTGCTTTTCTAATGCAGGTTTTTAATTTTATGGTTATTGATTCATAGTTGTTCTGATTATTTTCATTAGGTGTTTTGATATACTCTTTGTACAGCTTTTTCTGTCACTAGATGTCAGTGACTGCTTCACATGGATATGGAATAAGGAGGGGGGTGCCACTGTTTCCAAGGACTGCTTGCCAGTAATTTTAATACAAAATAGTGTCCATCTGCTTTCATGTAGCCTTTTAAAGAAGAGTGGGAGTTCACTGAAAAAAAAATACATTTAGGTATCAGTTACCATGAAAGTAGGATAATGTGATGTTAGGGTAACAATGCATCTGAATCTTGGTGAATGCGTGTTGGGTGTTCTTTGGGATTTGAATGATGGTTCAAAGCACTGTTGTCATATGTAATGGTTTTTAATTGTATTATTTATACTTTTATGTCTTTAGCTGCACCTTCACATTTCTAACCTTCATATACTGTCTCTACTCCTGTAACTGTCCCCCAGGACCCCCTAGGAAAATAGGTGCCTGACCTAAATAAGGCTATTATGGTGTGCAAAAAAATCTAACTAAATAAAGCACCCTAACTTCACCACCCACTTTTATATTATTGGTGTGTGAGTAAATTTCAACAACTTGAAGTCAGTGCTAAATTGAAGGTAATACTTTAGTGGCTAAAAAAAAAAAATATATATGTAAGGTTTGACTCTCACCTACATTGTCTATCTATTTTATATAACACACACACACATATATATATATATATATATATATATATATATATATATATATGTGTATGTTTTGAGAGAGAGAGAGAGAGAGAGAGAGAGAGAGAGATCAAAGGCAGAAATTAGTGATATTTTTCTTTCCTGGGACCTAGAATGAGGATATTGAAATATTCTCATTCTAGGTCCCCAGGAGGAAAATACTCTCACTGTAGGTTCCCATTAGCTGGAACCAACAACACCAGCAACAGAATTAGAATGCACCTGCTCACTTGCATGCCGGCTCCACTAACACTTTCACAACCTTGGTGGATCTCCAAAAGGCACTTTCATTTTCTCCCCCCCTTTTCACTTCAAATCATAATAAATAAAAACAACTTTCAGCCACAAACAAACCTTCCCTTTCTGGTGAGCGTCTGCATTACCACACACAGCAACCCAGTCTCAGTTACGGTCTCCTGCTGCTCTCCCCATCTGGAGAATGGCAGCATCTCTCCGACCACCTCTCCAGTAGAAGTGATGCCACCACCACCACCATGCACCCTAATACTGGGACTCTTCCCTGGGCCACACCCCTTGCTCCACTGTCATGGCACAAAAGTACACAAGGCACATCGGCAAGCTGTGCTGACACATTCACCCAATAGTGTTAGCTGTGTCAAATCGAAACACACACTTAGTCATCTGGAATCACAACTCAGACATACAAAATCACTAAATTAAAATAAACAAAAAAACACCAAAACCCTAATATAAACAAAGGTGTTGCATAAATGAAATATGCCATGGTTGCATCAGAAATATTCCTGATATTTTCCCATTATGCAGATTGACCTTTGACATCACTCATGGCTTTGCCACTCATGATTTCATAAGGTCAAACTGCACTCAGGAAAAATATCAGGAATATTTCTAATACACCCATAGCATATCCCATACATATATATAATTGCCTGTTGCTAGCCTTGCTTGTAGAGCAGAAAGCAGCTAACTAAAAAAGCTACATTTTCTTATTAATTTAAAACTTCTATCTCAGCAGGAGTCAGTGTCTGTTGAGATTAAGTAGACAGATACTTTATTAGAAGTAGAAGGGGTTTTATTTAGGGTTAAAAAAGAAAGAAAGGAAAGAAAGTCTGTGTGTGTTCTGTGCAGGGAAGGGTATTGTATCGGCTGACTTTGCTAAACCAGTAGGAGGAAAGAGAGCTTAATTGGGGGTGTGGCTTAGACACTATAAAAGCAGGTGACTCAAATCACAACTTCCTGTTGCTAGTCTTGCTTGTAGAACAGAAAGAAGCTAACTAAAAAAGCTACATTTTCTTATTAATTTAAAACTTATATCTCAGCAGGAGTCAGTGTCTGTTGAGATTAAGTAGACATATACTTTATTAGAAGTAGAAGGGGTTTTATTTAGGGTTAAAAAAAGAAAGAAAGTCTGTGTGTGTTCTGTGCCGGGAAGGGTATTGTATCGGCTGACTTTGCTAAACCAGTAGGAGGAAAGAGAGCTTAATTGGGGGTGTGGTTTAGACACTATAAAAGCAGGTGACTCAAATTACAACTTCCTGTTGCTAGCCTTTTTTCTTACTAATTGCCCTCCATCCCATCCTAAGCCAGTTCTACTTTTATAGCCACTGGATCTGACTGTCAACAGGAACTTCCTGTTTGGCAGTAGGAAGGGAAGGATCATAGAGAAACATTGGTTTTGTCAACCCTAAAGGAAAAAAGTAGCTCACCCCCCCAGCTGCTGGTGGTCTGACATTGAGCAAGGAAGAAGGAGGCTACTAAAAAAGATAGGAAGTTGCTGTCCCAGAACAGGAAGGGTGAGAGTTGTAAGGAGAGGAGAGAGTAAGCATACAGAGAAACAGGAGAGGGGACACAAAATAAGACATGATAGGAGTGGTGCAGTGCAATGGCTGTGGGGCGGCAGTGTTCCGGGAGACATTCTGGAGGCTGCGATGCTGCCCTATTTGCAGGCACCTCTCTGGTCAGAGAGGAGGTTGCCCATCTCCAGGCTGACCTGGCTAGGATTCGTGAAACCTCCTCCCCCACCCAGGGACCACCAGGGCCAATGCCACTACCTCAGAGGTTGCCAAGAAAGAGGAGAGGCTGGACTAGGGTGGGCTCAGGAAGGGATAGGGTGGTGGAACAGAGATGCATCCCTCCAGTTGTACCTCTCCACAATTCATTCGCTCTTCTGGTGGATAGTGGTTCCTCTATGGAGGCACCTGCAGTGGAGACTGGGAACCTTCACAAAGGAGACCCACAGGAGGGTGGCATGGGACCCCACAGGGGAAGGAAACAACTCCTGGTGGGGGACTCAATCATTGGGGGTAGAAATGGGGGAGGAAGGGGAGAGGGAGGTAAGGTGCCTTCTTGGTGCCACAGCTTGGAGGACAGGAAGCGAATCCTCAGGATCATGGAGCTGGATGTCATTGTCCACCTAGGGACAAATGACCTGGCTAGGAATGGGATCAGAGCAGTGCAAGAGGAGTTTGTAGAGTTGGGGAGGGGCCTTAGACAAATAGTGCATACGGTAACCTTCTCGGAGGTGCTGCCTGTCTATGGCAAGGGTGATGCTAGGGCACTCCTCACCAGGGAATTCAATGAGTGGTTGAAAAACTTGTGTGGAGCTCAGGGTTTTGGCTTCATTGGGGACTGGGGAGCCACCTGGAGGGATGCAAACCTATACTGGTGTGATGGTCTACATCTGTCTGGGGGGGAACCAGGATACTAGGTGAGAGGTTTAGATGCTTCATTGGCAAGCATTTAAACTAGCCAAGGGGGGAGGCACTGAAAAGGAGCAGGGAAATTCCAGCCTCCCCCCACAAAACATGGTAATTAGTGAGGTAAACACCAAGGTAGACAGAGGTAAATGTAAAAAAAGGCAAAGGCAGTAAGGATAGGAATGGGGCTAAAAGGGGTAAAGCTATCAAAAAGTGGAGGGTGATGAGTACCATTGTCTGTAGTCTGTGTAACAAGCTCCCTGAACTAGTGGCGTTGATGGAAGAGGGTTGCCTGGATATTGTGGCAGTCACAGAAATATGGTACACAGAGAACCATGACTGGGATGTCAACATACCAGGATACACAATCTACAGGAGGGACAGGGAGGGTAAAAGAGGAGGAGGAGGAGCTCTCTATGTAAAGGAAGGGATCAAAGCAACAGAACTAAAGAGTAAACAGGGAGCAGATGAGGCACTCTGGGTCACCCTGGAGACAGGAAATGGCACCACAATCCGCAGGGGTTGTATACAGACCCCCATCTCAGGGGAGGAATGGACAAGGAAATGATAGAAGGCTTCCTTAGAATGGCAGAAAAAGGGGAGATATTGTTGATGGGGGAACTGAATATGCCAGATGTTAACTGGAGCACCTTTGCTGCAGGCACATCCAAGAGCAGGGTCATTCTTGATGCCCTATAGGGGGCATGCCTCAGACAGCTAGTATTGGAACCCACTCAGGAGGGAGCAATCTTAGATCTGGTACTCTCAAATGGGACGGAGAAAGAATCTCAGATTTAGAGGTGGGTAGTCATCTGGGAACAAACGACCACCAAACAGTGTGGTTCACGATAAACACAGCCATACAATCAAGCCATACAAAAGCAAGAGTATTGGACTTTAGGAGGGCTGACTTTGGGGAAATGAGAGAGTGCCTTAGAAAAGCACTAGCAAACAGGCAAGAAGGAGAGGTGGAGGAACAATGGGGAGTAATCAAAACAGCCATCACAGAGGCAACAAGCCTTTGTGTAAAGCAAATCAATAAAACACAACAAAAGAAAAAAATGCTATGGTTCTCAAAAGAGGTGGCAGGGAAGGTAAGGAGAAAAGGATAGCATTCAGGAAATATAAGGAAACACAGAAGGAGCAAAACAGAGAACTTAATCAGTTAAAGCAGAAAGAGGCTGGGAAGGCAGTCAGAATAGCAAAGGCCCAAATGGAGGAAAGGATAGCCAATTCTGTTAAGAAGGGGGATAAGACCTTTTATAGGTACATTAGGGAGTGAAGAAAGATCAAAGGAGGGATACTGAGGCTTAATAAAGGGAAGGGAATGTGGGTAGAGGGGGACAGTGAAAAAGCAGGGATACTGAATGAATATTTCTGCTCAGTATTCACAAAGGAAGAGGAGGGGGAGGTACCTAAACCAAACAAGAGAAACACTCTGAAGATGGGGGGGGGGTTGATACCAGTCCATTTACAGAAGAAAGGGTTCTGAAAGAACTAATAAAATTGAAGATGGACAAAGCAATGGGGCCTGATGGGATTCACCCAAGAATTCTAAAAGAACTAAGGGTAGAACTAATGACACCGCTGACTACTCTCTTTAACAAATTATGGGAGGATGGGGTGGTACCTGAGGACTGGAGGAGGGCAGATGTGATTCCTCGTCACAAAAGTGGGAGCAGGACAGAGGCAGGAAACTACAGACCAGTTAGTTTAACCTCAGTGGTAGGGAAAATGATGGAATCACTTATGAAGGAAAGAATTGTTGAGTACCTAGAGGCCAGTGGGGCACAAGACCCAAGGCAGCATAGATTCACGATGGGAAGGTCATGTCAGACGAATCTAATAGATTTCTTTGACTGGGTGACCAAAGTGGTAGACCAGGGAGATGCTGTGGACATGGCCTACCTAGATTTTAGCAAGGCATTTGATACAGTCCCACACAAAAGATTAATACACAAGTTAGCCAGCCTTGGAGTGGGCCCCAAGGTGGTAGCCTGGATAAAAATTGGCTAGACAACAGGGCGCAAAGGGTAGTATTAAATGGGTACACAATGAAGAAAGGAGGGTTACTAGCAGGGTACCTGCAGGGTTCAGTACTGGGACTGGTCATTTTAATGTCTTTATAAGTGACATTGTAGAGGTACTGGAAGGAAAAGTATGTCTCTTTGCAGAGGACACAAAGATCTGCAACAGGGTTGATACACAAGATGGAGTAGAAAGGATGAGAAGGGACTTGGCAAGGTTGGAGGAATGGTCAAATGTATGGCAGCTCAGATTTAATGCAAAGAAGTGCAAGGTAATGCACCTGGGAAACAAAAACCCAGGGGAAGAGTACACAATGAGGGTGATATACTGACAACAGTAAAAATGGAAAGGGACCTGGGGGTAATTATATCAGATGACCTAAAGGTGGGCAAGCAATGTGAGAAGGCAGTAAGTAAGGCTGGGGGGATACTGGGATGCATAGGAAGAGGCATCAATAGTAGAAAACAGGAAGTTGTTATCCCTCTGTACAGACAGTTGGTGAGACCCCATCTGGAGTACTGTGTGCAGTTCTGGAGACCCCATCTCTGCAAAGACATAGACAGAGTGGAGGCTGTCCAGAGGAGGGCAACCAAAATGGTGCAGGGTCTGCACCAGAAGACATGCAAAAAGACTAAAGGAGCTTAATATGTATACTTGAGGAAAGGAGGAGAGGGCGTGATACAAACTTTCAAGTACCTCAAGGAATCAACAAAGTCAAGAGGTAGCATCTTTCAGAAAAAGAGATGTGCAAGAACAAGGGGCACAATTTGTAGATAGAGGGATGGCTCAGAGGTAATGTGAGGAAGTATTTTTCATGGAGAGGGTTGTGGATGCATGGAACAGCCTCCCTGAGGAGGATCGTGAGTTCAAGAACAGTGGGGGAATTCAAGAATGCATGGGACAGACATAAGGCAGTCCTAGTGGGGGGTAGGAGGAAGTAAGCTGTTGGTTAACTAGGATCTGCAGCTTATCTGTTAGGTAGGAAAATGGGCAGACTAGGTGGGCCAAGCGGTCCTTATCTGCCGTCAAATTCTATGTTTCTATTACAGGGGTGCGGTAGCACCACTATAGTTAGGATTGAGCAAGCACTTTAATGTTAAACCTCAAATGTTGCACTTTAATAACTTTACAACCGTTCAATGGATTTGCACCAAATCTGGTATGTACTGTTCTGTGAGGTAGATCTCTTGACATACCAAGTTTCGTTTCAGTCAGATGTACAGATTCTGAGATCCAGACAGTGGAAAAAAACTAAAATTCACCCCTTTTTGCAGTTTTTTTCCTCAATGCCCTGCACACAGATGGTGTTGAATTTTGGTCTAAAATTTCTATAGCAGAAAGAGTATGGGTCACAGAACTGCCCTCATTTATTTGGTGAAAAAATATTACTCCATTCCAAAGTGATTGCATTTTAAAGGTCCCATTATTTCAATGGGACTTTAACTTTCCAGGATAGATTCCTGGAATGCAAAAGGATTTTGCTCTGATGAACAAGGACCCTTTCTCTTGAGGAGTCAATCCTTGTTCACCAAAAAACATTCCTTTTTCATGAACTGACATCTTGTTTTTCATTTCTGGCTAAAAGAAACTGTCATAACTGTGCCCACGGACGTCTTTTGCAGACATCAAAGCATGTATCTTGCTCATCGGAGACTGATGAGCTGTTGTGTGTGTTTTAATTTTTTATATGTGCTCCAGTGCTCCAAAGTTTTTTTTTAAATGACTTAATTCCTTTTTTGCCACTCGCTAAATTCCTTCATTGTCAGTCCTTTTTCATCATGGCGAAGGAAAAAGGAATCACAGAATGGCCATCTGGTCATGAAAACTGATTGATGGCCATCTGGTCACTTCAAATACAGCCATCTGGTTATGGAAAAGGATTAAATCCTTGTTCAGCAGACTATTTCCTTTTTTGCCATGAAAAAGAGGATAACAAATAAGGAAATTGGGTGGCGAAGGAGGATGTAATGCATAACCATCTGGTCAGGAAAAAGGCTTCACAGCCATTTGGTCCTGAAAAACAGAGGCATCTAGTTGTGGGTAGTTTTCCATTTGTAACCCTGTAATATCCCTGGTGTTTAGTTTAGTGGGGGGAGCACACACACCCTCAATCCCCATATGTTTTGATTTTTTAATATACTGTATATACAGTAGTTGTTTAATTTGTTATTTATTTTTTGGTAATTTGTTATGAGCTGTGGCATTCTGCCACTAAGACACTTTTTCTCTGGTGTCTAGTGGTACACCCCCACCCTCCATTTGTTTTGTTTGTTGGTGGGTAGTGGCATCCCCCCACCCTCTGTGGTCTGTTTTTATCTACAAAATAAGAAAACATGGGGGTTTCAACTGTTATGCATAAGTCAGCTGTTTTTTGAGATTTTGACCTAAAATTTTCAGCATGGCCTTTTGGGGACCCCACCTCATGAACAATATGACTGCTGTTATGCAACTCCCATCGGAAAGGTGATTTTGTGGTTGGTTCTCAAAAATCACTTTTCCAGTGGGATTGGTATAACAATAGTCATGTTGTTTATAAGGTAGGAACATAAGAAGAAGAAGAAGAATCAGCTTTTATGTAGCGTTTTTTTATACACAGTATCCCAAAGTGCTTTACAAGCAATGCTAGACTGGTAGTGAAGTGACTGAATGTGTGGTGGAGGCCATATCGCACATCATCACCCATACACAGCCTGGATAATTGCATGAGCCAGTTTTATGGGAAGGGGAATGTTGGCCAGGACACCAGGAATGTTCCCTGCTCTTTGCGAAGAGTGCCCTGGGTTCTTTTACTTCCACCTGGACACCCACCAGGACAACACCAGGATGGGCAGAAGGGACCTCAGTTTAACGTCTCATCTGAAGGACGGCACACCCCAGCAGTACAGCACCCCCCAATACTGCACTCAGATGCCAGCAATTTTTAGGTGCAAGTCCAATCCCGGTGTGGGACGAGAACCCATGATCTTCTGGTCCAGAGGCAGATGTGCTACCAACTGAGCCACGCTGATAAGAAGGGTATGTTGAAAATTTGGCATCAAAATTTCAAAAAATGGCTCTGTTAAGACTATTAGTTGCAGTTTCACTATGCATGCTTATAACTTTCGACATTTTCAGTATTTTCACCCATATTTTCAAAATGGCCTTCTTATCACCCCACCTCATGTATGTCACAGCTGTCATTTTTCAAATCCTGGCTAAAATGTGTTTTCACACCTGTGGCACAGAATGGCATTGTAGTTGTGCAGAATTGCATTTCAGTGGGGATTTGACAATTTTCTGTACTTGGTACATGCTGTGAGGTCATAAGAAGGCTATGTTGAAAATGTGGAGTCAACATGATTAAAAATGCCACAGTTCTGACTATTTGTTGCAATTTTTCTATGCATGCTCATAACACTGGAAAACTTTAAATATTTTGACCCTAAATTTTCAACATAGTCTTCTTATTATGCCACCTCATGTATGTCACAGCTGTCATTTTTCAGATCCTGGCCAAAATGTGTTTTTGCATCTGTGGTGCAAAATGGCATTGCACTTGTGCAAAGATATGTTTTGGCAGGGATTAAAACATTTTCTGCACTGGGTACATGAGGTGGGGTAATAACATGGCTATGGTGACAATTTAGTCACTGTTGTCCTATAACTGGAAGCACAGGGGCTAGAGGGATCTGTGCTTCCACAGCTAGATACATATACGCATCTATGGAGGGATGGGAGCACAGGTCCTGGAGGATACTATTATACTAGGCAGGCAGTATCATACCTCTCAACCCCCTGCCTCATAAATCAGGGACAAGGCTTAAAAAAATCAGGGACAAATAACCAAAATCAGGGGCACATCTTCAAAATTTGTGATATCTACTCAGAAACCTGGTAGAATAAGGGGCTTAGTGTAAAATGCATTTTCTAAGGAAGAACAAGTCTGTAACTTTAATGTTTGACATTATTTTATGCTTATAACCCCTACTGTTTGGTCACGAAAATGCAATTTTCAGGAGGGACAGAGTAAAATTTTGAGGTAAAATCAGGGACATCCCTGAAAATCGGGGACAGTTGAGAGGTATGGGCAGTATAGCCTAGAAGTTAGAGGAATGAGGTGTGAATGAGCTTGGTACATCCAGTAGGCCAGACCTGAGTTTGATTCTCACAACCTCCACTTGCATACTGTGTGACTCTGAGCAAGTCACTTAACCACCCAGTGCTCCCAGGTCGCCCCTGAAAACAGGCACTTGTGCCTAGTGGACCTTACCCGGTTACAAAGACTAAAATAAAAAAAAATTTAAAATATTACCTCAAAAAGTAAGGAAATAAATTGCAAAAAATGTTGTTACTGCATCAGTTTGGGTTAAACCAACAAAAGTAGGGAAATGCGGTGTTAGGGTTTCCAACCCTAACATCCCATTCCCCACCCTGCACAGACCCAAAGGTGGGGGGTGCTGTCTTGAGGTTGTCAACCCTAATGCTCATACTGTTCTCCTATGCTGTATTCATGTCACCTCATTTTCTGATTGAATGAGGCGAGCGTTAGAGCTAACAGCCAAGACAGCCCTCCCTCTGCCTGTGGGTCTGTGCAGGGTGGGGAGTGGGGTGTTAGAGTTGAAACTAATGCCACATTTCCCTGCTTTTGTTAGTTTAACCTAATTGATGAATTAAGTTTTTGCAATTTTTATATATATATCTCTCTCTCTCTCTCTCTCCCGTCCTTCTCGAGATATATATTTGTGTGTGTGTGTGTGTATGTATATATATATATATATATATATATATATATATATATATATATATATATATATATATAGTATATATATATATATGTGTGTATATATATATATATATATACATACATATATACACATATACATATATACAATAGGGGTGAGCATGTAACCTTGACAATAAAACATGTATTCTCACTGCAGTGGAATAACTCTGTGATGACACAGACACTGTGGGTTTATTTCCTGATAAACCCACAGTGTCTACATCACCAGCAAATACACTCACAATGGTGATGTCACCAGAGTCAGACTACCTACACTTCGGCACTCATGATATTATCACAGTTCACTCTGCACTCATACAAATATTTGCCATATTCCACAGTCGCCCATCATGTATCCTCTATATGTGTGTGTGTGTGTGTGTGTGTGTGTGTGTGTGTATATATATATATATATATAGCAAAAAAAATTTGTTAATGCATCAGTTAGGGTGTTTACTAAAGTGACAAAAGCAAGGAAATGATGTGTTACGGTTTCCAATCCTAAAGCCCCACCTCCACCGTACAGACACCGACAGGCATCGGGGGTGTGCCTTGGGGTCATGGACCCTAAAGCTCACCCCATTCCATAAGTAAATAAGCTCAGCTGGGTACAGTATATGAGAATGGGGTGAACATTAGAGTCCGCGATCCCAAGGCACCCCACAATGCCTGTGGGTGTCTAGCAGTGGGGGTGGGGCATTGTTGTTGAACTTAATGCCTTCATTTTGTCGCTTTAGTAAACACCTTAACTGATGCATTAACAAAGTTTTTTTGCAATTGATTTCTTTACTTTTTCAGGTAGTTTACTTGTATCCTTATTTCCCTGTGGCCAGGCCCTGCACTCCCACCCTCCATAACTGTCCTTATGTCACAGTGGGAGCGCAGGTCATGTTGGGCCCTGTGATCCCATGCTCAGGGATTTTCCTTAGTTTACTGTGGAAGCATAGGGTCCTTTGGATCCTGCACAACCATCCCTCCATAGATGTGTGATGAAATTATCAGCACAGCCATCTTTTTACCTCAGCACATGTACCTGGTAGAGAACATTTTTAAATCACAGTCAAAACATGATTCTGCAGAACTGCAATGCCATTCCACACCAAGGTGTGAAAACACATTTTAGACATAATTTAGAAATGTTCATGAGGTAGTGTCAAAAAATGGTTATGTTGAAAATTTGAGTCAAAATATTAAAAATTACCAAAATTACAGGTGTGTTAAAAAAAAAAAAAAAAAAATTTCAACAAATGCACATAAGTTGGCCATTTTTAGGAATGTTTTCACCAAATTTTCAACTTGGACTTTTTGGGACCCCACCTCATGAACACTGACACAGTCATTTCATTAACTGATTCCAAAAGCTGATTTCGCTAACAGCCGTGCCATTCCATACCAGAGGTGTGAAAACAATTTTGGACAGGATGTTAGAAATGACAGCTTTATTGTTCATGAGGTGGTGTGAAAAAAGTCTATGTTGAAATGTTTGAGTGAAAATATTAAAAATTGTCAGTTACACACGCACGCAGAAAGATTTCAATGACTGCATGTAACACAGGTGTTTTTTTGGTATTTTTGCATTAAATTTTCAACATGGGCTTTTTGGGACCTCACCTCAATAACACTGGCACTGTCATTTCATTAATTGATCCCGAAAAGTGATTTCACACAGTGACTCCAAAATCACCTTTCGGGTCCGAGTAACAAAACAACAGTGGCAGTTTTTAAGGGAGAGGGGTGTCCAAAAAGCCCATGTTCAGAATTTGGCGAAAAAATACCTAAAATTGCCAACAATATCAACATAAGTTAAAAATGCCATTGAAGTACATTGTACAACACTTACCTTCATTCCTCAGTCTGCGGTTCAGCTTTGAAGAATGCAGATGTGTCCTGGTTCACAAAAGGTGGCAGTGGACAACCCCCGGAGGCAAGTATAGGGTAAGGGTGTGTGGGGTGGTGGATCCTCAGTGGGAAGGTCTGGGTTGGGGGAGCGAGAAAGCAGGGGATGACGAGGGACCGTTTTCTGATTTTCAGGTAAAAAAGCTAATTGGGGGATGGTTTTCTTCTTTACAGGTAAGGAGAAAACCATATCAGAACCCTGGGAGTGGGCTTCCCAGTTGTCCCACACTGTTGGGAAAGAGGGTGGTTCTGTAGTGCCAACAGAGGGATTGGGCAGCCTGATGTCGGAAAAGCACTCAGGTGTTGGGGGTGTGCAGGGGGAATGATGAGGGACCTTTTTTATCATTTACAAAAATGAGAAACATATCAGGGGACAGTTTTCTTCTTTCCAGGTTGTGAAAAGAAAGCCATCTTGGGACACTGGGAGAGAGAGCTTCGCAGTGTCCCATATGGGGGGTGATACATGGGGACACTGGAAGTGGGCTGCCCAGTGTCCCACATGGCTGGAGGGGGAAACACATGTTTGGGACATGGAAGTGGGCTCCCCAGTGTCTCACACCGCTGGAGGGGGGAGACACATGTTTGGGACACTGGGAGTGGGATCCCCAGTGTCCCACACTGTGGGGAGAGAATGATATATGTTTTGGGACACTAGGAGTGGGCTCCCCAGTGTTCCACACTCTTGTGGGGGGAAGAGTAGCATCCACTTGTGGCCCTCGGGCTATCAATTATGCCAATGCTTGGCCACAAGTGGATGGTAAATATTTGAAAGGGTGGTATGTGTGAAATTAGCATGTGCCTATTTTTTGTACATACCATACTGTCGAACCTTTACCATCTACTTGCAGACAAACATTCACACCATTGTTAAGTGAAGAAGAAGCACACTTAAAATTGTGCTTCTCCAATATGTAGAGGGATGGATACAAGACTGTGGACCCGAGGTGTCTTTAGTTTTTTTTTTTGCCTTCATTGTAGGTGTAGAAAAAAATAAGGAGATGATAGTCTTGAACCCAGGACCCTCAGATCCACAGTTCTGTGCCTCACCCTCTACACCATCCAAGAGGCACAGCTATTACAATGTGTTTTCTTTACCTATCATACTATGTGAATCTGGATCTGTTACTTTCCAAATTATAGCATGTTCAAATAAAGCTATAGCTTTTGTTGTTCATGCTACAGTTATGAAAGTGACATAACCAGTTCAGTCAGAAGAGCAATCCAGTCCCAGTGCACAGAAAATGACAGCACACCACCTGTGGAGGTAAATATACATTAACTGGGGAAGGGGCAGGGACACGACAGAGATGAGGAACCATTTTCTTTTTTTCATGTTTAACATTTAAAAAGACATCAGGGGATTGTTTTCCTTACCAACAGGTTTATGGGGACACTGGGAGTGGGCTCCTGTGTCCCACTTTGCAAGGGGCGGTGCCAATATACATATATATAGATATATCTATATATATATCTAGATATATCTATATATATATCTAGATATATCTAGATATAGATATAGATATAGATATATATAGATATATATATAGATGTATAGCTGGGGCACTGGAAGTGGGCTCCCCAGTGCCCCATACTGTTTTTTGGGGGAGTAACATTACTCAGAACACTGCAAGTGGATTCCCGAGTGTCCCACAATGTTTTGTTTGGAGGGAGTAAAATCACTTGGCACACTGGGAATGGGTTCCCCAGTGTCCTACACTGCTGAGTGGGCTAAATAAAAGAATAGTAATGGGAGGGTAGGGGTGCCACTAGACATCAAGGCAACAAAAACGTGGGGTGCCACTAGACACCAGGAAAAAAGGAAAGACAAACTTGACTCTGCAGCTGTCAGCACGAGTTCCAGCTGGGGCTGCAGAAGTCATGAAAATACTGCTCTTCTTATACAGAGAATGGGAGACAAGCAGTCCTTTCGCTAAGCTGGCACCCAAGATTTCCGAAGCTCAGTAAACTTGTTTTGGGCCAGAGAAAAAACAAAAACATCAGAATGTAGCTAAACAGGCCCCCTTTAGCTAAGTTCTGATTTTTTTTTTTTTAATATTACATTCTTTTTTAAATATTTTCAACACTTGTTAGTCCTCACCAAGGGCAAAACAAAATGGCAGACTCAATAGACCCCCTGCTATTAAACCAGTATGATACTTGCACAAAAATACCTCCTTTCTTTGTGAAATAAGGGACTGTTTTTTGCACAAAGTATCATTTGTGTGAAAATTCAAATCTTTTGTACCTGACATATACATTTTCCCATAGGAAATAATGGGAAAATTAAAAATGTAATAACTTTTGAATGGATTCATATTTTTTCACCAAACCTTCAAAAGGCACATCTGTGAGATAAAGGCTTTCTACCTTGTGTTGTAGGGTGTGGGTAACTTTGTGGACTGAACAAACTGCACAGTAGTGTGACACAATGGTAAGTAAAAAATTCAGCAAATGTATTTTACTTCAACATCTTTCTTCTTTTTAGCAAGACATATTTAAACAATGAACTGATATGGTATAAATAAAAATTATAAATGGAAACTTCAAAGCATAGAAATCAGTGGGAATCTATGGCCAGAAAAAAGCTAGCCATCCTAGGTGTTCTACTGTAATTATATACTTGCTTACAAACCCATGTGACCCTGAGCCCACCCCATCTAGTTTTTCAAACTTTTATTTTCAACAATACAAACTGTTTTTACTTAAATCTTTATTTAACAGTACTGTTATAATATTTGTATAGCATGGCACTGGAAATAAATACTGTTTTATTTATATTTCAAAAGAAAAACCAAAAGACTTCATAAATAATTAATGAGCTCCACCTCCATTCAAACGATCCTGCCTTGAACTGTATAAATATAGTGGCTGCAGGCCAGCAGGCTCTTAAAGAAATCTTGAAATTATACAGGGAAGAGCAGACCAGAGAGAGGGGTAAGTGTATTTCCTTTCCCTTGGGGCCACTGTTCACCTAACTGCAAATGTTTGAAACAAATAGTAACAAAACCCACTTGCTTCAGTTTCTTTGGGCAGTTTCTATGTCAGCATTTTAGAGCCCTTTAGGTAAAATACATAAAAGTGAAGTAGAAACATGAACACAAAAGCTGAGATGCCAAGGGGAGGAGGCAGATACCTATCTTGCTCACCTCTCTCGGTGCTCTGTGTCTTATTCGGCTCATTCGTAATTTTATTTTTATATCTCTTTTATTGCTCCTTAAAGGTTGCAAAAACACCACCCATACAACTTGAAAGAGCAGGCAGGCCACAAGGCATGATGGCAGCTTCAGAAATGGCCTGCAGAAGCAGACGGCACCCTAAGCCAAACCACCAAGCTGAAGGAAGGTCCCGAGACCCTACAAACAACAGCTTGCAACAAAGAGGTAGACAAATATGCAGCCACCTGTCCTAACATACAAATAACCCATAAACATCTGCCTGAAGTGGTAAGCACCCCTTACACTGTCCATCCAGCACATCACAAGAAATGCTCACCTAGCCACCTGGTTTTTAAACTAGCCCTGCAGTAGCATTATCCCCAGCGGCACAAATGTGTCGGAATTTATGGCAACCCACCACACCCAGCACCAAAGTGAAGAGAACAGGTCGGGAAACAGACTACACAACCCACTAAGCTGCACTGCCATGGAACAACTGCACCAAGTCCTAGCAGTTATCCGAGCGTCGGCTTTGCTGCTCCCAACACTGCACTCCTTCACCTTTTTCAGCTGTTCAGATGACTACAGTATAAGCCTACCCCAAGTCATACCACTAAAAGAAACTATTCCCTTGAACAGGCAAATGCCTGAGAAGCTGGAGGAGAACACAGGCTTTTCCACAGCTTTCACTCTAAAAGAAGGGGGGAGGGAGAAGAAGAACAGAAGAACATCTTACAACTTACAACAGTCTCCCACTCCCCATCCAAATGTTTACCCCACAAAGTGCAAAACAGCACTAAATCATGCGCTTTTTGCAAACTTTCTTTCTTTAATTCCCTATGATTTACATAACACAAAACGCAGCCTGAAATAAAATAACATAAGAAAAGCTGCACCACCAAGAGGAAACAAGCCATTTCCAATCCCTACGCTTCCTCGAGTGGCTGCTTTCACATTACATTCATTTAGCGTTCCTCTAAAAGTGCTCCTGCTTCCTACTTCAACTCAGAAATTGATGGATCACTACCAGGTTTATTTGACAATGAACAGCCATGCCTTCCTGAACCTTTACCTACTACTTACAGGGTCCATGCTGCACCAACGTTATACCACTAAAACTAAACATAACTCGTGTTCAGCAGAACAACCAACAGTTCCACACAAGCCGTTCTGCCCTTCCATCCCACCTCTATCTACTACTGCATTTATAATTACAAAGGGGGATCCTCTATTATAATCTTTTCCTTTATTTCAATTTAAGGACATAGGTAAAAATGATCAGTTCTCTTGCATGTCACTGAGATGCATCTCTGCTTTGAGCAACATTATGCTGTACAGCCCCATTTAATTTTTGCATATTTAAAGGCAACAGAGAAACCTACACTACACCTTTTTATTCTAATACTCTCTACCTCTATTAGATAACATCTTTTTGACCCCATATTTTACTTATACTACAAGTTATCAACCAGGTGCTGTATTAGTTTCTCCTAAGGGGGGGGGTTGACATTTTTATGAAAACCTTACTCATCATAGGTCACACTGTGACACCCTGAAAATTTCAGACCACAACCTAAAACCATTTCTGAGATCCAAGTGGACAAAGAAATGGCAAGAAACACAGGTTTTTCTGTTTTTTTTCAACACTCTGTACCTCAGAAACTACACAACAGATTCACAAAATTAGCATATCAAGAGACCTTCCCCTAAAGATTATGCATGCCAAATTTCATGCAAACCTGTTAAATGGTTCCAAAGTTATTAAGGTTCAAATATTCAGGCTTAACATAGACATGACCTTTCACCCTAACTATAGTGGCGCTATCATGCTAGTACAACATATACACACACACAAACACACACATATATCTATACATACATACATATATATATATATATATATATATATATATATATATATATTCTATGCAAAAAACACTGTTAATGCATCAGTTAGGGTTCTTCTACAGCGAAAAAAGTGAGGAAATTCAATTTTAGGGTTCCCACCCTTTGCACCCCAACCGCAGCCTGCTCCCAACAACAGGCATCAGGGGGTGCGTTTGGGTCATTGGCCCTAACTTTCACCCCATCCCATGTGTAAACGAGCTGAGGTGATGGCATGTAGGAGAATGAAGTGAGAGTTGGGGCCAATGACCCCAACGCACACCCCGATGCCTGTTGGTGGTGGTGGTGGTGGGCTGCAGGTGGGTGCAAGGGGTGGGAACCCTAAAATTGAATTTCCTCACTTTTTTGCTGTAGAAGAACCCTAACTGATGCATTAACAAAGTTTTTTGCATAGAATTTCCTTACTTTTTAAGAAAGTATAGAAAAGTAGAAAGTTGCACAAGTTGGTGGGAGCTCGGGACCCGAAGTCACGTGATTTTGTGTGACATAGTAACAGTAAGTGAAATGCAAATGCAAGCACAAATAGTTATGCACATGGTGATGCAAATGTAAATGGTAACACAAATGGAAATAGAAATGCAAGCGCAAAGTGACGCCAAAGCAAAGAGTGACGAAAATAGAGACCCAAATGGAAGTGCATATGGAATGCAACTGGTAACATGCATGTTTGTGGTACTGCAATTGGAAATGCAAATGCTAACGGTAACAGCAACAATAACACCAAAGGAGGCAGAATCGCAAATGCAAGCGCATTCGGAAATGCAAACTGTAATGCGCACGGACACGGTACCGCAATTGTAAATGCAAATAGTAACAGTAACAGCAAGAATAATGCCAAAGGAAACAGAAACATAAATGTAAATGCAAGCTCATATGGAAACGCAAACCGTAATGTGCACAGACAAGGTACTGCAATTGTAAATGCAAATGGTAACGGTAACAGCAACAATAACGCCAAAGGAAAGAGAAATGCAAGCGCGTACAGAAACTCAAACCGTTACATGCATGGTCATGGTACTGCAATTGTAAATGCAAATGGTAAAGGTGACAGCAGCAATAAAGTCAAAGGAAACACAAACGCAAACACAAATGCAAGTGCGTATGGAAATGCAAACCGTAATGCACATGGGCACGGCACCGCAATTGCAAATGCAAATGGTAATGGTAACAGCAACAATAATGCCAAATGAAACAGAAATGGACACGTAAGAACAAACGAAAATGCAAACCGTGTTGCACATGGTGGCATAGACGGGAACGGTGATGCGATCGGTAACGGAAGCGCAACTGGAAACGTTAACTGACACAGTAACAAAAGGGCACACCCTTCTTTTCCCCAAAAAACTGCATTGAAAAACACAGTGAAAACAAAGAATGTATGCATTACAATGGACCTCGGAGCACAAAATTAGGACTTGGAATACTAAATTGCTTATATCTCAGGAACCGTATGACGTAGAAAAAAAATTAAAATCTCATATGAATTATGACTTTCCTGGCTAGTTTTGTACTTAGCCTCTGTTTAGGGGGTAAGTATTTTTGTGATGAAAAGTCCATATCTCTCACCGTTTCTGAGATACAGGCCCTAAAAGGCGCGATGGACGCCATAATGTTATCCTATAGGAAAAAGCATCAACTTCAAAGTGCCATCACTTTGCCACTCTGTAGTATTTTTTTCACCAAATCACCAAAAGACACATCTGTGGGATGTTGGGTTTCTCCCCTCCAAATTTCAACCCAAAAGACCAAACCATTATTTTGCAGCAGGACGTCAACAATTCCTGTAATGCGGTGGACGCCGTTATGTTATCCTATAGGAAAAAGTGTAAACTTCATAGTGCCATATGTTTGTTGTCCTGTAATATTTTTTGACCAAACCATGAGAAGGTGCATCTGTGGGATGTTGCCTTTCTTCCCTCCAAATCTCAAGTAAAAAGACCAAACCGTTTCCGAGATATTCAATGTCAAAGATTAATAACATTTCCCTATCTATTCCATTATAAAAAATCTAGCCATCTTGTCCCTATTTTGCGATCAAAGATCGCTATCAAAGACTCTCATGATCAAAGAATTTGCAGGCTTACAATCAAAGAATTTGCAGGCTCACGAACAAAGAATAAAAACTGTTCTAATTAAAGAAATTCAAAGAAGTGCGGTAAACTACCACCATGATTCGTTAGAATGAAGCCTCCTAAGTAAAACCCACCAGCATTTGTCTTCCTAGGACACCCCTAAGCTGAGAAAAATGATTTTAAAATCTAGCCATTTCATCCCTCGCTCGCGATGCAGGCTCGTGATCAAGGAATCCTGCGATCAAAGAATTTTCAGAGCACTTCTTTGCATTAGTGCTCGTAATGCAGACAGTCGACGGCTGGCCGTGGAAGTGAGAGGTGGGCTGTGCCAGTCGCTGGCTGGGTAGGGGTTGGGGGCCACTAGACTACCAGGAAATATGAACTGATGATTTATTTTATTATGATGGGAGGGGCCACTGGACTACCAGGGATATGTACAATGACAATGAATATTATTTCATACAGATCTGGGGGCCACTAGACTACCAGGGATATTAACAGTAATAATTATTTTATACAACTCAGGGGGGTCACTAGACTACCACGGATGTAAAAAAAATACACATTGGGGGGCACTAGACTACCAGGACATTACACATGATAATATTTTTTATTATGATGGGTCAGGGGCCACTAGACTACCAGGGATATTTAATACATTAATATTGCTATTCAGATGGGGCAGAACAAAGCCCCCTGAGCAAAACCCAGCCTCATTTAAGTTTGTAGGGCACCCCTGGGCTGAGAAAATTCATTTTAAAATCTGGCCATCTCATCCCTCACTCTCGATGCATGATCACGATCAAAGAATCTCACGATCAAAGAATTTGCAGGTTCGTGATCAACGATCGTTAGCGAGCCATGAACGAAGATTTTAAAAGCTCAAAACTCTATTTTTGGACTGATTTGGATAAAACCAAAGGCATGGCTCGATAGACCAGGGTCCCCTAAGTAAAACCCATCCAAGTTTTACTTCAGAAGTGACCCCTGAGCTGAGATATTTGTGTTTTTACGATCGGAAATTTCAAAACAAGATGGCAGACCTCATGAGCAAAGAATTTTGAAAATCCTCAGGGACAAAGATTCTTGAACCGCGAGGCTGCAAATTCTTTGATCGCCAGGTGGGACCAGATGGCCAAAACCCCATTCTTTGCTCGCAAAACAGACATATAAATTTTCCTATTGACTTATAATGGGAACTTAAAAGTGGCATAACTTTTGAATGCTTTAATATTTTTTCACCGAATGAAAAGCGGCATGTTTGGCCACCTAAGCTCTTTCAAATGAGCCATCTTGCAGAATGGCACACCACATGATGGCTGTGCAGGGCCACGTCCAAAATCCCCAAAGATGCCTCCAAAAATGGTTAATTTTGCATTTTTCAGCGCTTTTGTACACAAAGACTGTAAGTCCAACTGAAACACAATTCAGTAGATCAAGAGATCTGCCATGCCCCACCGCACATACCAAATTTCAGGCCAATCTGTTGAACGGGTCCAAAGTTATTAACGCCCAAACTTTTGACTTTAGTATGTAAGTGACTGCTGAACCCTAACTATAGTGGTGCCACCGCACCACTATAATATATATATATATATATATATATATATATATATTGTATATATGTATATATATATATATGTATATATGTATATATATGTGTATATATGTATATATATGTGTGTGTGTATATATACAATGTATATGTGTGTATATATACAATGTATATGTGTGTGTGTGTGTGGTGTATATATATATATATATATATATATATATATATATATATATTGCATTTTCCATAGCCATTTCAGTTATTTTAATGCAAACAGATTTTTCTCTTACGTGACTGTTAATAGTTACGTGACCAGTAAAATTAACTGGTTTCATAAAAGTTTGCTTTTCTCAGCATGTTCAGCATTTGCACTGCACATGTGTAAAATGGAATAATAATTTAATAACTTAGAAACTAAACATTTATTTTGAAAGACAGACTTAAAAAGGATCAGGGGGCATGCCAGTGATGGGACTCGGTACCCAACATTAGCGAGCAATGTGACACGTACACACTTTCCTGAAAGCGAGTGACAAAACCACCAATAGATTGTGTCCCTTGCATGGGATAAACTTAAAAATATAGGTTTAATTCCAAATTAAAATTCAAGTCAGTTAGTAAAGAATCATCCTGACCCCCAAACAATCAGCCACATAAATTTTAACCTGATCTACCCCAGTCATTCCAGCTATTTTACAGTACAAAAATGTTTCTCTTTTTACTGGTTATATCACAGGTAATGGTCACATTACCAGGTATTTGAACAAAACAGGTTTTGTGAACATTCACATTTTTATTCAGAATGTTCAGTTTTTGCACTATGCATGTGCAAAAATGGAATGAAGTTTTGTTAATAGCTTAAGCATTAAGCATCTTTTAAAAACAGACTACAAAAAGGATCATCCTTGTGCTAAACTCTTAACATATCTGTAAGTTTCTGCTTTCAAATCCTAACTGTTATTTTGCTATCAGTAAGCAAAGATAAGGTCTTAATTTTCATGTTTTATGTGTTTATATGCTTGAACAATTTTTAAACCGCTAAACCAATCATTACCAAATTTAGAGGATTGCAAGATCTAACACTGATTTAGCACTTGCCAGATTTTGGGTGACTCGGTTGAAGGACAGCCAAATTAATGAATGTGCAAAAATCAGGATTCAACATTGACTTTAATTTGTATGGCCACCTCCCACTGGAATTTAGTCTTCCCTCAAATAAGAAATGTATCCACTTATAGTAGGTTTAAAGATGCAATAATGGATTGGTGCACTTACTGTGTAAACATGATTGTTGCAAACAGTAAAATGTTATTTATTTTTATAATATTGTTTCTTTAAATTTTGTTATGTATGGATTGTGAGTATTGTAACTGAAATGTTTTTCAAAGCAGGAAAGTCCTAAAAACAGTTTTGCTTGGTGACCATATCTTAGGAAAATATAAATAAAATTCAAACATTAAACTGCCTGCTCAGCTCTAATGTCCTGCTTGCATAATGTACAATATTGGAATTTTCCCCCACTGGAGCCATTATCATGTATTTCCCTGTAAAGATCCCCTATTAAACTTGTAAAGAGTACCTTCACAATTTAACCAATTAAAGCTGCATACTTCTGTATATAAAGCTGTAAAGTACAGGAAAAAACACCCATCGACATACACTGCAGACCAAATTAAAATGAATGACAATGTAAGCAAACTAACACATCAATTACCCAACCTACCAAAGCAATTACACTAATTCCAATACCAATTAACAAACTTACTATAAGACACTAAAAAACTGCCACAGCTGCAGAAAACAAAATCTGGCCTGAGCCAATAGAGCTGCAGCTGGGGAATGTGGGTTAAAAATATTGAAAATTACCAAAGTTACGAGTCTGCATTTGCACAATGTAATGTGGACTCATAAATGTGTTGTTTTTTTAAATATTTTTTATACCAAATTTTCAACATAGCCTTGTTATGACCCTACCTCATGAAGAAGGGCAGAGGAAATGTCCATCTCCTGGCGTAATGGTGATTTTGCACAGGGACTGTGAAATCACATTTTGGGATACAAAAACATATTCTGGGCAGATGTTGAAAAATTACAGCTGTCACATTCATGAGGGGCTATAAAGAAATAGGTATGTTGAAAATTTGGGGTAAAAATATTAAATATTAGCAAAGTTATGAGTCAGTATTTGTAAAATTCAGCATAGCCTCATAACTTTGTTTTTGTTTTATTTTTTAGATATTTTTACACCAAATTTATAACATAGCCTTTATATGAGCCTGCCTCATGAACAAGGGCACAGAACAATTTCAACTTCTGTCTGAAAGGTGATTTTGTGCAGGGACTACAAAATCACCTTTTGGGATGTTAAAAAAAATATTTTGGCCAGGATTTGAAAAATGACAGCTGTCACATTCATGTGGTTCTGTAGAGATATGGCTATGTTGTAAATCTGGGGTAAAGATATTAAAAATGATTAATGTTATGAGCCTGCATTCGTAAAATTCAATGTAGGCTCATACCTTTATGTTTTTTATTATTTTTACACCAAAGTTTCAACATAGTCTTCTTATGATCCCACCTCATGAACAACAACAGAGAAAAGTTCCAACTCCTGCCCAAAAGGTGATTTCATGCAGGGACTGTGAAATCACCTATCTGGACAGATTTGCCTAACATCAGTGTAATTGTTCACGAAGCAGGTTCCCAAAAAAGGGACATTGAAAATGTGGGCCAAAAATATGCAGAAATGGCCACGTTATTTCACTAAATTCAAAACATCATTGAAATACACTGATCCACATACCTGTTTCTTCAGTTTGTGGTCCAGCTTTAAAGAGTGAAGATGTGTCTGCAGCCCAGAGAGGATTATGGCACTGGACCCCTGATGGGTAAGGGCTTGAGGGGGTGCAGGGTGGTGGGTGCTGAGTGGGAGAGATGGGTTTGGGGACTGCAATGGCCACAAAATACATCAGTGGGTGTTTTTCTTTTTACAGGGTGAAAAAAAAAAAAAGAACTGAGGATTCCTGCACTGAGGGATTGGGCACCCCAGTGTCACTGTTACATTTCTGAAGGGGGGGAGTGGGGTAGTGGGTGTTGAAAAGGAGGGTCAGGTGGACAGGAGAACAAAAACATGGGGAAAAAATGGACAAAGGATTCCTGCACTGTGGGATTAGGCACCCCAGTGTGACTGTTATGTTTCTGGGGGGAAGAGGGGGAGTGGGGTGCTAAGAGGGAGAGTCAGGTGGGTGGGAAGTAAAAATAAATAAACAGTCATGTCCTTGATCTGGTCACAGCAGAACAGATCACAGTCCACCATGTCCAAGATGGCTGACAAATTCTATTGTGCATGCACAAGTAGTTGTGCAGGCGCAAAACAGTTTGTCAGCCATTTTGGACATGTCGGATTGTGCAGTGTTCTGCTGTGACGTCCAACTGCAGAAAAATAGTGCAGATAGTGCTGTGGAGAGAGTGGAGTTCTTCACAGACATGGAGGCAACTGTGAGGCAACTTCACGTTGTTGTTCAGTCAGAAAAATCTCCCTTTTCTAATCACAGGAGGTCTGCAGGGCTCCGCCCGCTGCAGCCTTAAAAACTACCCAAAGCAACAACAGAAAAAAAGTAACTGTAGCCTCACTGAAGCCCTCTGTCTCAAAAACTCTTGGCCAGATTCACAAAATGATGTGGGGCTAAATCTCACTCTGCAACTCTAGGTATGGACTGAAATCTCTGCACCTGCCAAGATTCGTATTCTCAGTCTGTTGCAGCTGTGGGAGATGTTATGCCTAGTCCTGCCAGGTGTAAAATTTTTCACAGCTGTGGGGAAAAACACCCGCAAGCTGCGATAAATCATGGAGTCATTATGAATACTGCAGCCACTGGAAAAACTGCAGCTGCGCAAATGGCAGCCCACTTGTGCCGGTTTTTTCCCAGAGCTGTGGGATTTTGGAGGGCTTTCTAAATCTGACCCCCTATTTGTAACAAAAGAATAAACCATTTCTGCAACCTCACAGGAAAAATCCTGTCACAAACAAAAGCCCTATCTACTGCCAAAGTAAAAATCTAGTGCAGCCTCATTAAAAAAAAAAAAAAAAAAAAGTCTCTAATTAAACATCTATGTCTCTCAGTGCAGCTGCAGGTCTCTCATCAGAAGCCCTGCCCTCCTTGTTGCTGTTATTGCCTCCACTCTCACCAGTGATGTCTCTTGACACTGCAGCTCTTTCTGCTCACGTTATTCCTCCCATGCTACTGATACTGACTTGAGTCTCCTGCAGATGCCACACTGAACCAATCACACAAACATGCATACCAGAAAAGACATTGAACCTGACCACAGGTGTCACACCACTCCAACTGCATGTACCACTCTGACCTAAGAGATGGACTGTTGTAGACATACCTCTTTGTAGAGGGTAACCTTATGCTATGGCAAAACACTGGGCCCACAATACTGACCACACCAAGAAACACAACTAGAACATGGAAAAATTAGAAAAATAACACAACAAAAAAAAGGCAAACCCAGAAATGATCACAAACACAATTTAAATGTAAAATTTACAATTCTCACATGCTGTAAAAAATAAAGGATGGGTAAGTCTGGCATACTCCTAAATATGCCCATATTGCGGACTAACCAGATATTTTAGCCACCCACTTTTGGTCCCACCATTCTAGATGTGATGGGATTAGGGACCACTCATAAAGCATTAGACATATATTTATTAAGCCCATGCCATATTCATCCTTCCTTCCTTCCAGACAGTGTGTGTATGTGTGTGTGTGTGTTAGTGAGTTACACATTGTCTTCCTTGCTTTTCCTTCAAACTGTCAAGATTTCATTGAAAAGAATACAGCAGCTCTTGACAGCTCTAAGGGTAAATTAACATGACAGCAACTGTGATTCTGTAGGGTACTTTCACATAGAAAAGAAACATCAGAGAAAGTTAACAAAAAAACCTTTAAAGTGCAATTGATTTGTTATTAGTTTTAATTGGTAGACGTGACTAGGCAATTAAATCTGGCATATGATTTTTCATTGTTGCCTTTTATGAAATGATTACAATTGATTAGGGTTCTCATTGAGAAGATGACATTACTTTTACATCTAATGCAACTGTGAACATCTGCCAAAATGGTAGTATGCAAGTAGTAATGCTCTGGCTAAGCAAACATTTTACAGATGCATCCTGTTCCAGTTAAGGCTGAAAAAAGGAAACTGCTCTTTAAAGCAGCAGCGCATGGTGGAGGTGGTGAAAATTTTGACCTGTAACTTTTATTTTATTGTAGATTACCCCTTATCTCCTGACTTATACAATACCCTTCTTTCCCCACTTTAAATCTGCTTTAGTACTTTTGTTTCACATTTCAAATAATAAAAGGAGTGCTCTTAATATAATCAAGACCACATTTTCATCAATATTCTCAGCTGGTGTTGCACACCTATTGTCCCACTGGGTCAGAAAGCAATGCCTGCTGCGTGCTAGTTCATTTTAGTCACAGCGCTCATGACATTAAGAAAATGGGTGTTCAAAAACAGCAGGGAATACTTATGAAAACCTGGTCTGAGTTATATTAAAATTAAGGGAAGCGTTCTTTTTATTATTTCAAATGTAAGAAAAAAGTACTAAAGCAGACACAGAATGCAGAATGAAGGATATCATACAAGACAGAAGATAAGAGGCTATCTAAAATAGAAAAAGCATCTCTAGGCAGAGCCAATATGGTTGGAAAATCATTGTAGTGATAGTGGAGAGAGGTGTGTAGAGAAAATGCAGTAGAGGAATGATGGGATGAATCAGTTAAGGGTTGTTGTGATTTACTGAAATTATGTTGCATCTTGTGGAGACCCTTATAATAGGATACTAAGCATGTGAAAATGTCCTGCAATTATAAATGCCCATATTTCAAAGCAGGATCATACATTCATGTAAATGTCCATAATAATCCACTGCGTGGTAGTAGTAACTGAAAGATCACTGTAGCTAAAGTATGTAAGAACTAATGTTTCCAACATCAATAATGACACCCCATGGTTTACGATGAAAGCGCTACCAATAGTAATACATGAACAAAAGAAAGCAGGAGCACCAGGAATTGTGTGGTGCTATGTATTCAAAACGATCAATATACACAAATAAGCACCCTCGCAGCTTAAAAAATAAAGGCCAAACGCTACCAAAATGTTTAAGCGTTTAATATCCAAAGTGCAGCAAATGCAAAACGGAGGACAAACGGACAGATTAACGTTTCACCTAGTCTCTGCTAGGCTTCATCAGAATAAATTAGTGCCACAATTTTAAACCATTTAAATACCATTTCATGTGCAACCCTATGACAAGAATAGGCCAATCACCATCATACATAGCATCAAGTTCATTAACCCATTCGTGACTGGCCTTTCAACTTGAAAGGTAAATGTGCAAAGCAATACATATTTTAAAAATACATTTAAACAACATACACCAATATAAATGTGATTAAAATGTTTCAGGACCTATGGGGGAACAATTAGTAGGACTATCTCCTATGTACAGCCAGGAGACCAGGCGCAGTCAGCGGCAACGCCGCACTCGCTTTCAAACAGTCCAGTTCCAAAGAGGAGGACAAGGAGGGGGGGGACAGCATGGAAGAAGAAACAAGAACAAATATTAATATACAATACCCTCAATAAAGTAGCTTCTGTGTCCTTGTCTAGCAATGAAGATCGTTCCCATTTTGAACTTTTTAGTGACTTTGAAACTGGTCGTGATGATATATATAGAACCCTTAATTTTACATCTCAATCGGGTAGTAAGCAGGTTTTTGAATGTCTAGATGGAAATGATACAAATGAGTCAAGTGAGGTGATTTCAAATACGGATGGATATATTGCAACTGACAATGTCCATGACAATATAAAATTTTCTCATGAACCAGCTTCTGTTCAAAATATTCGTGATAGTATGGTGGCTGTAGTGAATTTATCTGACCATAATTTAACATCTAGTGAAAATGCCGTATTAAGCAAGGGGCTTTCATTTTGTCCCACAGCTGATATTAATTTTTTCAATGTGTGTGTTGATCTACACAAATTAGGGAGGAATCTTACATTTAAATGTATTTACGGTGATGATGATAGTGATTTGGGAGAAAAAAATGATTTATCAAAATTGCAGTTCAGGTCTGAATATTGTCCTCCCATGAATTCTGTTGTTTCAACATTTATAAAAAAATGTGAACTTGATTTACAACGATTACAGAGTGAAAAAAGTTTTAAATCTTGGGACAATTGTACTAAGAACGAACGGCTGCTTTTAAAGATGCTAAGTGAAAACAAGTCCCAACAATTAAGCTCCGCAGATAAAGGGGAGCAGTAGTGGTATTGAACACTAAAGATTATATCATGGCGGTTAATAGGTTAATTAATGATGAATCATCTTATAAAAAGATTTCACAGGATGTGATTAGGAAATTTAAAAATAAGTTAGATGATATTTTAAATGAAGGTTTTTTGAAGGGTTATATTTCAGATGTTGAGTATAGAACTATGACCGTTAATTGTCCAGTAACATCCACGATATATGCACTACCTAAAATACATAAAAGTTTAGTACAACCACCAGGGAGACCAATAGTCTCAGGGAAAGGTTGGTTAACAGAACCTGTTTCATTGTATTTAGATGCTTTTCTACAGCCAATGGTTAGGCAATTAAGATCATTCCTTAGAGATTCCACCCAAGTTGTCCAGATAATTGAGGATTTAAGTATGGAATCTGATTGGTCCCTTGCAATTATTGATGTTAATTCCCTTTATACGATGATTCCACACAAAGAAGGATTGGAGGCCCTTTCCTATTTTTTGGATAGGAGAAGTGAAGAACAATGTGTAGAAGTACCCACTATTTTTCTTGTACAGCTTGCTGAATGTGTCCTTCAGATGAATGTTTTTCTGTTTTAGGGACAACTTTATCATCAACACGGGTAATGCCATGGGTACAGCTATGGCATCTAGTTATGCCAACTTATCTGTTGGCAAGTGGGGAACTTGATCACTCCGAGGACGCTGCCACAAATCCATATTATTCATCTGGATTTGTGGCGGCGCTTTATAGATGACATTCTTGTTATATGGAAAGGATCATATGACGAGTTTGTTTTATTTGTTAAGTGGATGGAAGATACTAGTCTCTTAAAATATCAGTTTGAACTTAACAAAGTTAGTATTAATTTCCTTGACTTGAAGTTATACAAAGATGGTAAGGGAGGGTATGTACTACTTTGTTTCAGAAAACCTACAGATAGAAATAGTTTACTGAGGTTTGAGAGCTGTCATCCACATCATACTCTCCACAATATACCTAAGGGACAACTTATTAGGACATTAAGGAATTGTACCGAATCACATGAATATGATAGGAATAAAACGGAACAAATACGTAGGTTTTTAGAAAGAGGCTATAGCCATCATAGCATTGCATCTGGCATTTGACAGGTAGATGCCATGGACAGGAATCAAGTATTGCAATATAAATCAAGGGAATCTAATAAAAGGAGGGAATTTGAGTGTCCCTTTGTTGCTGATTTCTCTAGTCGTACTGACAGAATTAGAAATATTGTTACTAACAACTGGCCCATTTTACAGTTGGAACCTAGATTAAAGGAGATAGTGGATAAGGGACCGAAAGTTATTTTTCGTAAGTGTAAGAGCATTAAAGATCATGTAGTGTCTAATTGCACCTAAAGGAATTATGGGATGAAACAGACTCTTGTGGCTTCTAAACCAATGGGCACATATAGATGTGGTAATTGTACCTATTGTGGTTATATACACAACAGTAAAAGTATACTACACCCAATTTCAGGAAAGGTGATAACAACTAATGGTTTGATTACCTGTAATAGTACTGGGGTGGTTTATTTACTGTTGTGTGAATGTGGAGCTTACTATGTCGGGAGAACAATACGAAAATTTAAGGTCAGGATTGGTGAACATGTCAGAGCAGTTGACAAGGGTGATGTAAATTATGCCATTGTCAAGCATTTGCTAATTAATCAGCTGTGTAAACATACTTTTAAGTTTTTTGGTTTGGAACTAGTCAAAATGGGCCCACGGGGAGGTGATATTCACAAAAAAATAGGCCAGAGAGAAAATTTTTGGATTTTTTCACTGGGAGCTTGTACTGGTAAGGGGCTCAATGACAATATAGATCTCTCAGCATTTTTGCGAAAATATAAAAGCTAAAGTAAATGGATTTTATTTCATTTACCGGTTGTTGTATTTTGTATATTCTATGTTGGTTCCCTTTACTATTTATACTATTGTTATTCCCCGTCCTGGCATTAAATAGGCAATTATTATAGCCACTTAATGCTGTGAATTTTTAAGATCAGTGCCTGTAAGTTCATTTTCTATGCCCTTAGCCATTTTGATAAATTTGTTTTTAAAAAAATAACATGAGATTTATCTTTGCCCAAATAAATATGTAAATATATGAAAAATAAATACTTTACATTTATTTTTGATTATGACATATATAAGATTGTGACTATGGCCATTTGACTAATATGCATTGGTTATTTGTAAATAAAATATTTATTTAAATAATAATATAAAATACTAAGTGTATATTATAACAGTGATTGGGTAATAATGGCCATGGGGTAGATATTTTGAACTTACTGAAACATTTTAATCACATTTATATTGGTGTATGTTGTTTAAATGTATTTTTAAAATATGTATTGCTTTGCACATTTACCTTTCAAGTTGAAAGGCCAGTCACGAATGGGTTAATGAACTTGATGCTATGTATGATGGTGATTGGCCTAGTCTTGTCATAGGGTTGCACATGAAATGGTATTTAAATGGTTTAAAATTGTGGCACTAATTTATTCTGATGAAGCCTAGCAGAGACTAGGTGAAACGTTAATCTGTCCGTTTGTCCTCCGTTTTGCATTTGCTGCACTTTGGATATTAAACGCTTAAACATTTTGGTAGTGTTTGGCCTTTATTTTTTAAGCTGCGTGGGTGCTTATTTGTGTATATCAATAGTAATACATAAATATTTTAAACTGTAATTTCAATTAAGTGTAGTGCAGTGATAGAGTGGAGAAAACAAGGACAGTGGGTACAGGGGATGTCAGAGGGATATAATCATACTGAGAGTGATATTTTTTGATATTATTTACCTGTTGTCATGGACATTTGCATGTATTTTGCATCCTGCTGTACATTTAGGTCATTCATTGCAGTTGCTGGATATTTGCATGCATTTAAGACATGTAGGGCCAGATATTCAAAACTTTGCGCTGGGCAAAAACCGTTTGCGCAGGTTTAGCGCAGGATTAACGCGAGTCTGCTATATTCAAAAGGCCAAATAGTGCGGGCAAACTGCATTAGCACTGGGCAAAATTATAATGTATGCAAGGGGCAAATTGACATGAATACAGGCACAATGCTATATTCAGCGATTAGCGCCGCGCTAAGTGGTTTTGTGCGACTTAGCGCGACACTTAGCACGGTGTACATTACCGCCCAGGAAAAGCTTGTCTTAACCCTGGGCTTTGAACGACACTATGGCTTTGCGCGGTGTTTGCGTGGGTTTTGTGCGACCCTAACAAAGAAATATGACACATAGATAAAGCTAAACATAGAGGAAGCATGCTGCTAACTGATGGCATCACAATGATGCCATCATCTGCCACCAGTCCCAGCCATGCCAGGCAGTAAGTGGTGACCCTGCTGCCAATGGACAGCATGGCAGTGTGGCCATACAGCACACACCTGCGGACCACACTTCTGTGGACACCAACAGATGCCAGCACACACATGCAGCACTGTGGGCATGGAGGATGTTGATGGGAGTATGTATGGGTGGCGAGGCTGTGCCACAGACTAGATGTGGCCACAAGGCTGGGACACATCATGCAGTGCACATGGGCCAGTATTGGGAATACCCCAACACCAGTGTGCCTTTCAGATAATATATGCCCCCCCGGCCACATACTGCACAGCTGTACAACTGCCACAGCACACAAAGCCAGAAATGTTCATGTCACTGTGAGCATCCCATGCCACAAGTACAGCATCTGTGGGTCACACAACAGCGTTAACAGTAATGTCCACTGTCAGTAAACACCTGCAGGTTGGGCCTCTCACTGTGTATAGTGCAGTCATCATCACTGCCCTACACACCATAGACAATGCTGTGTCCACACACTACTGGACCCCTTGCTACTGTAGTTTCTGCTGTGCACTGTAGCATGACCTACAATGTGACAGTTGCATGCAGCACCATCACCATCTGTGCCTATGCTGTGTTGTCCCACTACAGCTGCAGGCAGCAGCACATGTGGAAGTAGTGTTCAAAACTGTATAATATTCCCCAAGCTGTTTGCGCAGTGCTAACATGTTTGTGTGGGTTTAGCGCAGGGCTAAACAGTTAGCCCTGTGCAAACTGCATGCAAATCAGGTCATAATGAGATGCTAATCTGGATGTTTGCCCACAGACTACCTAAGTAGGCTCATTTGCATGTCACTTTTGAATATGGCAAAGTTTAGCTCCGGGCAAACGTGTTTGCTCCGGGCTAACGGTTTAGCCCTGCGCTAAACCCGTGCAAACGTGTTAGCGCTGCGCTAACAGTTCAGGGAATATTTTACAGTTTTGCACACTGTACTTTCACATACACTGCTGCCTGCAGCTGTACTGGGTCCACGCATTTGCTGGCACACACATTGGCCACATAGTTCATCTCTACCTACCTTCACATCGCTGTGCACTGTGTTGCTGTTGTGGTTTGCACTTCCTGGTTGCCATATTCAGAGCTGTCTTATTCCAGGGCTAAGTTTGCCCTGCACTCCCAGCCCAGTTTGCCCGGCCTCATTCCCATGCTATATTCAGAAGCTGTTTGCCCTGGGCTATTCCTTTTGAATATAGCTTGCTGTGTGCTCCGGGCTAAGTTTGCCCACCGGGCAGTGCTAATTTTGCCCCGGGGCAAAGTTTTCAATATCTGGCCCGTAAGCTATCATTATGTACATTTCTATGAGTTTGGGATCCTGTTTTGAAATCTGGACATTTATTTATTTCAATCTAGGATTACAATACCTTTGAGCCGAGGCTCTTTTACAAAGGTTCCACGTCAGCGTGTGCAACAGTCATCATTTTTAGTTACAAACATATAATAACCAGTACAAAGACTTGAGCTATGAGCAAGACAAGGGAAGGGGTGGTGGTGGTGGGGAAGTGAGGGTAGGAGATCGGGGGGAAGGAGGTGCAGGGGGTAAGGGGGAGTATGGGAGGTGGTTGGGTGGGGGCAGGAGTGGAGATACGGGGGGGAGATGGGTGAGGGTGGGAGACAGTGCAACCAGGGGGCCTTATCGAGGGAATATGACAGGTAGGGTGCTAGGGTGCAAAGACTGATTTATAATTGTGATAAATTATGGAAGTCTAGAGGAATTCATTTTTTGGATGACATCTTTTACCCTGAATCAGCTTCACTGGTGTCATTTACCCAAATATCCTGTAAATAGTCACTGCCTAGAACTGAATTTCATAATTACCTGCAAATAAGGGATATGCTTAGATGCACAGTCAATAAGGATGTTAACTTCCCAGCTACACATGTTTTAGATCAGATATGTACCTCAAACCAAGGCCATAAACATTTGTATAAATTATTACTAGATTCGGGTCTAGACCCCACAACTTCTTTATTAAATAAATGGCAAGAAGAGCTCCAAATAACCACTACGCAGGTAGAGTGGACTCAGATGTGGTCTATGACCTTAAAAGCATGCAGGGAAGCCAAAGCTAGGCTGTTACAGTACAAAGTGGTACACAGATGGTATCACACTCCCTGCAAACTGGTAGCCATGGGTCTTTCCACCTGTGATTTGTGCTGGAGATACATGAAGGAAAAAGGCTCGCTTTCCCACATCCTCTAGTTTTGCTCTTGCTTAGACCCATTTTGGGATAGTATTAAAGCTATTTGTGAAGATATACTTAAAATTCAGATTAACCTCTCTGCACATTTGATTATCTTGGGAATCTGTTCTACTATCCAACATTGCTCTGCTGCCCAAAAACTCTGGATATTGCCTGCCCTGATTATGGCTAAAAATGATATACTAAGACATTGGAAGAGTATGGATGTACCTAGTTTGAAAGAATGGGTACAGGACCTTATGACAAGGATTAATTATGAAAGGATAGCTTACCGTAACATAAACAGAATGGATAAATGTCATGATATCTGGGAACCTTTTTTACTTTATTTACAAATGTGATTTTGTTGTTACCTGTAGAGAGATTTTTATCTTAGCAATCTATTGTATAAGTTATTTTCATGTTTTGTGTCATTCTGAATAGATAAAGTTAGTTATCCCATCCTGATAGGTCCCTTTTCTTTCCCGTCCTTACATTTAATTGCTTTACTCATAATATTTTCTGTAATCATTTTATTTATATGTGTTTTATGATGTTTACTTTCCTGTATTAAGTATTTTGTCATGTTTACTGTATAATTTGTTGTATATCTAAAGAACATTTTTAATAAAGTATTGATTACAAAAAAATAATTGTGATAAATCTGCATATCTTTACAATTCTATTTTGAACATGGGGATATTTATGGGCTTTCTGATCGAATATGACTTTTTGGGACACTAATTTATCAACATTTTACTAGCGGGTTCTTTTTGTGCCTTTTGCTACTACTTATGTCATTTTACTATCCTGCTTATTAACCTGCCCTTATATATATCTGTGTATCCTGCATTTTGTGGAGATCCTTATAATAGGATCCTAAATAAGTGGAAATGTCCTGCAATTATAAATGTTCAGATTTCGAAGCAGGATCCTAAAATCATACAAATGTCCATAATGCACTGTGCAGCAGCAGTGACTGAGATCACTGTAGCTAAAGGATGTAAGAAGTAATACTTGGGAACACAAGCAGGAGGCTGGTAAGGACAGAGGTCTGGGGTTATATTCTGTTTTAACTGAAATATTTGAATAGTTTTGTAAGTGAAATTAGTTCTATATGTTAAAAATTATTACCTTGAGTTAGAACTGTTACTTGGGCTGTGATATTGTAACTTTGGAGGCTTGGGAACAGTTGTTTGGCAGTGATAATTAGAGTGAAATTTAAATGTGTTGTTTGCCTGGTGTTGGTAAGAGCCCTCCCATCCACCCTGTTTTGTAGGCTTTCTTAAATACTGAAAAGCCACTGGGGGTTGGGATTGAAGGGCTGAGTATTTCTGTTTGGGACTGAAATTCGAAGCAACAGGAGCTGGTGGGCCTGTGACATCATACGGTACCTGATGTCTGCATACACACACTGTTGGTGGGACTGAACACACACTGGACTGTATGTGTTTGTGAGACTTGGGAACTTTATTGGTGGGGTTGAAATTGGGTTTGTAAATAACTGCAGTCAGTATAGAGAGAAACTGTATTCCAGGGGAAAGGGACTGAGAAAAGGGTGTGCCATTATAAACAGAGGGGGATAAACAGGGTGGCCATATTCCACCATGGCAGGCATCTTCGGAAGGGTTGTAGGCTGCACAGGCTGTGGGATGGCAATAATTCTCAATTGGGCCTGGAGAGAGGGAGGCTGCCCACTCTGTAGACAGCTATCTTGTATCAGGAGTGAGGTATATTGGTTAAGGAGTAAGCTGGGAGAGCTGGGGGGGTTGTCCAAGGATAATGGATGTGGATATGGGCAGCAGAAGGGTGGGGCTGAGGAGAGGCTGGGGCAATGCTCTGAAATTACAAGACGTTATGTTACAGCAAGCAGGAGGGGGGATATTAGGGACAGAGGACCCTTAGGGATGTTGACGCTAAGGGGAAAGCGTATGGGGTGAACATTCTGAATACAAAGAGAGTGGAGGGGGAAGAGTCAGGAGGGGCTGTTGTGCGGAAGCCTAAAACAGCAGACTGTGGGAAGGGAGCTCCTAAGGTGAACAGAGCAAGAGGGGAAGAAGAGGGGCAGTTTAGAGGTGCAGTCAGGGCAAACTCGGGTTACTTGATGGGGGCTGACATAGTGTCACAATAAATTTGAGCTACTAAGCAACCTAGAGGGGGAGGAAGGGGTTGGTGGAAATGAGAACTTATACAGAGGCCGGGGGGAGGGAGTCAGATACCCATAGGGCATCACAGGCCGGCAATGGAAAGGATAGAAATAGTCCCAGAGGGAGAAGGGGAAACATAAATGTTAAGCAAATGGGGGAGATGCAACATATTGCAGACATGAGGGAGGAAAGCATGACTGAAGAGAAACTGGAAGACAAGGAGGTGGGAGAGGAGCCCCCCTTCAGCAGGGGGGGTCAGTACCAAGGATGGGGCCCTAGCCAAAGGGGACCCACAGAGAGCCTCTGGAGGTAGGGGTACTATTACAAGGGGGGATGGTGGTGTGGGGGAAGGGGAAACCATCAGGGCCAGGATAAATGGTTCGGATAAGAGAGGGTTAAAGGGGATACCTATTCAGAGGGGGTTTGAGTTAAGTGGGCAAAATAATGAGGAGGCAGAAAGGGAGGGTGACAAGGGGGTCTCTAATAAGACAGGAAGACTCCCATGGAATTGAGATCATGAATAAAGGGGAAGGGGGCTGAGAGGGCATAGTGAAGGTAACCATAAGGATGATGGCGGTGTTAAGGTTCTGTTATTGGGAGACTCGATGATTAGGGGTATCCAGTGGGAGGGACAGGGGTGGATGCCATAGCCAGGTGAGGGTAGTGAGTATCTCTGGGCTGACAGTGCACAGAGCAAAGTTCATGGTGTATGAAATGGTTAGGGATTGTGGAGGGAAACTGGATTTCCTGGTGCATTTGGGAACTAACGATCTAGAGGGAAATAGCGTTTTGGAAATCCAAGCAAGGTTCCAAGAACTTGCCAGAGTCTGTCGGGATAACAGATGTAACATTTCCTTTTCGGAGATATTGCCAGTACCAAAGGCCTCAGTGGAGAAAAAAATGAAGCTCACAGAGGTTAATGACTGGCTCAGGAAGTGGGGTGAAGAGAGTGGGTTGGGGGAGTTAGGGGACTGGAATGGAGTTTGGGAGGATAAGGGACTATATGCCAAGGACAGGCTTCATCTTGCCCCATTAGGGAAGGAAGTCCTTAAACAGGGGATGGCTGACATCATTCAAGAAAGGTGGGGTTTAAACTTGTGAGGGGGGAAGGGATAAGGAAGGGGCTGACCAGAAGCCCTCTCCTCCAGATGAGGGGAGTAGCCTTCAAGCCCAAGGGGAGGGAAACAGACTGGGGTGAAGGTTTCAGGAGGAGCAGAGGGAGGATGGAAGTATAAGGAACCTGGGTGGGGTTCGACAAAGAGGATCAGGGATAAGGGGTGGGGGTTGGTATTAGTAAATGCCAGGAGCTTGGGAAACAAGTTGCCAGAGCTCCAGGCCATGCTGTTCGGGGGTGGATGTGGCGGTCACGGAGACGTGGGCCAACAAAAACCATGACTGGGACCTAAACGTGCAGGGGTACACTATGCTTAGGAAGGATAGAAAGGAGGGCAGAGGGGCTGGAGTGGCTATGTTCATTAGAGATGACATAGAAATTGCTAGGGTAGAAGAGGCAGATGGAAACATGGAGGCCTTATGGGTCACCTTATGATCCCCAGCAGGAGATAAGGTCAAGCTGGGTGTAGTAAATAGGCCCCCAGGGATGAGTGATGTTCTAGAGGATGGTTTGCTGGACAACATCATTGCCCAGTGTGGACCAAAAGGGGAAGGAGTGGTGTTGATGGGGGACCTTAATATGCCAGGTACAAACTGGGAAACCATGTCCTCTAAGGTGGCCAAGGAGCAGAGGCTGCTGGATGGCTTCCAGGATGTGTTCTTAACACAGCATGTGATGGAGCCCACAAGGGAGAGGCATGTCCTGGACGTGGTTCTGACAGATGGGGATCTGGTAAGGGACTGGTTGTACAGGACCCCCTGACTGGGAGCGACCACAACACTGTCTGGTTTCAAATAAGCATCGGGGGGAGATCTAGGACACTGGCAGTGGACTTCAGGGGGGCAGACTTTGTGGGCATGGGAAATATTCTCAAGGATCACTTGAAGGGGATTACATCAAAGACAAGTGTGGAAAGGAGATGGGAGGTCTTAAAACGGGGACTTCATGAGGCAGTCAGGATCTGCGCTAAGTTGAAACGTAAGGGAGAAAGGTCACATAAACCATGCTGGTAGTCCAGTGAGGTACAGGTAGCACTCAGAGAAAAGAAGGCGGCCTACAAAAAATATAAAACAACAAGAGGGGATAGGGATAAGGAAATGTACCATCTTGCATCTAGAAAAGTCACCCGTATGGTGAGGGGAGCAAAGTCCAGTAAAGAGCGGCTGGCACAGGGGATACATGGAGGGGAAAAGGGGTTCTTCTGGTACATTGGGGAGTGGAGAAAAACTAAGGGCCATCTCAGCAGATTGAGATCAGAAGGAGGGTGGGTGGAAGAGGCGAGGGACCAGGCAGAGGTATTTAACGAGTACTTTGCCTCTGTGTTCACTAGGGAGGGGGATGGAATATCTACAAAGCAAGGCACAGAAGGGATAGAAGCGGCAGTGAGTGGGATCAGGAGAGCAACAGAAATGGAGCAAGAGGGAGAGAGAGGTACCCCAGGGGTGTCACAACTGGATAAGGATAAAAAGGCCAGTAAGGTGGAGGAGACAGATGATGCTATCTCCACCAAAAGGGTGTGGTTAGCCCTCAAGACCCTAAAGAAAGACAAATCTCCTGGATGGCATTTATCCGAGACTACTATGGGAATTGGCGGACATACTGGCTGCACCCCTGGTGGAGCTCTTCAACAGGTCACTTGAGACAGGGAGGGTACCTAGGGATTGGCGAGAGGCACATGTGGTGCCAATCCATAAAGAGGGGTTGAGGGAAGTACCAGGTAACTATAGACCCATCAGTTTGACCTCGGTGGTGGGAAAATTAATGGAGAGTATACTAAAGGAACGATTGGGGGTGTACTTGGAGGAGGTGGGAGGTCTGGATAGTTGGCAACATGGGTTTTGCCAGGTAGATCATGTCAAACCAATCTTGTGGAGTTCTACGAATGGGTAACATCAGAACTGGACAGGGGAAAGCCTGTGGATGTATTATTCTTGGACTTCAGCAAGGCGTTTGACTCTGTCCCCACATGGTCTGGTAGAGAAACTGATGGGGTTAGGAGTAGGCCCTTTGATGGTCAGATGGATTGAAAACTGGCTAGCTGGGCGCGCACAGAGAGTAGTGGTCTGTGGGAGGCTCTCGAACCCTAGAGAGTTGGTAGTGGGTGCAGCGAGGCTCGGTCCTGGGTCCGATCCTGTTTAATGCATACATATCGGACATCAGGGAGGGTATAGGTGTGAAATGAGTCTCTTCATGGATGACTCCAAGATGGGAGCAGTAGTTGAGGAGAAGAGGGGAGGTTGGCCTGCAAGAGGACCTGGACACCCTGGAAGCTGGGCTCACACATGGAATTAAATTTCAATATCATCAAGTGCAAGGTATTGCATCTTGGTCGAAACCTAAACACAGGTACACCCTGAGAGGGAGGCGCTGGAGGCCTCAATAGGGAAAAAGACCTAGGGGTCATGGTGGATGCATGTATGAATAACTCTGAGCAGTGCAGGAGTGCGACTAGCAAGGCAAACAGGATGTTGGGATGCATCGTAGGGGATCACCTCTAGGAGCAGGAAGTGATTCTGCCACTGTACAATGGACTGGTTAGACCACACCTTAAGTACTGTGTACAGTACTGGAGACCACACTTGAAGAGGGATGTACAGCTCCTGGAGAGGGTACAGAGGAGGGCAACTAAGATGATATGAGGGTTAGGGGATTTGACGTATGAGGACAGACTTGAGGAGCTCGGCCTGTTTTCATTGGAGGAGAGGAGAGACAGGGAGGACATGATTGAGGTCTTCAAGTACCTCAAGGGAATAAATAGGGTAAACATGGAGGGGATCTTTAGACTAAAGCAGGGAGGTATCACCAGAGGGCATGGTTTGAAGTTGGAAGGTGGAAGGGTGAGGGGAAAAGAGGAGAAGGTTTTTCACTGAGAGGGTGGTGGACCCTTGGAATGCACTGCCTGGCAAGCTGGTTCAGAGATCCACAGTGGAGGGCTTCAAGAGAGAGTGGGACAGACACAGAAAGTGGATGTATCAGATGATGGCCTGTCCCAGGGGGGTGGGGATGGATGATAGGGGTTTCTGGAGCACAAGGGATGGGAGGGCCTCGGCACCCAACTAAGGATCTAAGGTTCAAGCAGACTCGATAGACCATAAGGCCTAATCTGCTGGCAAATAGTATGTTAGTATGTTTCCATTTGGTGGGCAACATCAGTATTGGCACACCATGGTTTACGATGTAAGCAATCACTCCTACTCCAATGAAATATTCCTTTGATGTTGGCTGGTTTCTGCATTCAAGCAGAGTCACCATACTATAAGGCTGCTAATGACTTCTCTCATTATGGTTGGCATGTGTCTCACATTTATTTCCCTGTGCTGTGGATCTGGTACATAATAAAATATTACATGTTGTACTGCAGGTTCTGAAAAGTCAAAGATTGATCCCCTCTGCCTTATTAAAAATACAGTAACTAGAAACGAGTCAAGGGGAAGTCTCAAATCTTTTCACAGCAATATTTTCCTAACTCCTTATGTGTAAGTGTTGTGTGCCTCCTCCAGTTGCCAGCAGTCCTATTTCTGTCCAAATCTGGTTTATAAATGAAAAATGACAGCCCCCAGAATCTATCATTGTGTTTCTCCTCCATTTTTCCATTGTAGTTGCTGGAGGAGGATGTCAGCAGAGCAAGAAAGATTGTGGTGTTACAGAAACTGCAGTTCCAACAATAAACTGCTGCCAATAAGGATCTCACAGACATAATTTCTGTAAATATGTACATTTGAAACATTCATAATTATGTTCCTTTGATGTGCTGTATTTGATGTATATGACGATTATTTTTGTAATGTTGTTAATTACTATTTAATTTTTTTCCTATAGTACTATACTCCATACCTCTCCCCCAGGACACATCTGGAACCTAGCTGTTTGTGCATCACTGCATACCCTGGAAAGAGCATACCATAGCTGTTTCACAATGCACAATTGTGAGTGCAGTTATTCTGAAAATCTTGTACCATGTTTGTGTGATAGGCCTCTGGTATATGCCCACCTTGGTTACATGAACACACTTGGCTCTGCCTCATGCCTTAATGCATACCCAGGAAAATGTATCCCACAGCTTGTTCAGTATGTACAAGTGAGACTGCACTTGTTCTACAAACTTGAGTCTCACTTTGCATGTTCAGCCTCTAATATATACTAACCTGTGTTAATGAGCACTTTCCTCTGCCTTGTGCCTCAGTGTCTATCCAGATAACTGCATACCTTTGCTTGCTCACTATGTACAATTGTGAGAGTAGTTATTGTGAAAAATCTTCTGTCACTTTATATGATCAGTCTCTGATATATGCCCACCTGGGTTACATAAAGACACTTGGCTCTGCCTCATGCCTCACTGCATACCCTGGTAAGTGCATACCATGGCTGCATCACAAGGTACAATTGTTTCTGCAGTTATTCTATAAACCATCTGTAACTTTTCTGTGATTAGCCTTTGCTATATGCTCACCTAGGTACTTGAGCACACTTGGCTCTGCCTCATGCCTCGGTGGATATGCAGGAAAGTGCATACATGGTTCTATCACTATATACAAATGTGACTGCAATTCTTTTACAAACCTTGTCTCACTTTCTGTGATCGGACTCTGATATACTATCGCCTAGGTTACATGAGCACACTTAGATCTGCCTCATGCCTCAGTGCATAATCAGGACAATGCATGCCATACCTCTATCACTCTGTACAAATGTGAATGCACTTATTCTGCAAACCTTGTCTTTCTTTGTGTGATCAGACTCTGACATACGCTATCCTGTGTTCACTGAATAAACCTGGATCTACCGCGTGCCTCAATGTCTACCAAGGCACCTTTTCTCCATCCCAGTGTACAATTGTCTGCAGTTCTTCTGAAAACCTTCTCTCTTTCTGTGATCAGCCTCTGCTATATGCCACCCTGAGTTACATGAACTCACTTGGGTCTGCCTTGTGCCTCACTGAATACACTGGTAAGTGCATGCCATGGCTCCCTCACAGTATAGAATTGTGAGTACCATTATTCTCTAAATCCTGTGTCACTTTTGTATGATCAGCCTATGCTATATGCTCACCTCAGTTACATGAAGACACTTGGCTCTGCCTCATGCCTCAGTGCATACTTTGGAAAAGGCATACCATGATTCCATCACTATGTCAAAATGTGACTGCACTTATTTTACAAACCTTATCTCACTTTCTGTGAATGGCCTCAGACATCCTCTCACCTAGGTTGCATGAAAACATTTGGCTCTGCCTCATGCCTCAGGGCATACCCAGGAAAGGGCATACAATGGCTCCATCACTATATATAAATGTGACTGCACTCATTCTGTAAACCTTGTCTCACTTTGTGTCATTGGCCTCTGATATATGCAATCCTGTGTTAAATGAACACACTCAGCTCTGCCTCGTGCCTCGGTGTCTATCCGGGTAACTGCATACCATTGCTTGATTACTATGTACAATTGTGAGTGCACTTATTCTGAAAACCTTCTGTCACTTTGTGAGATCTGCCTCTGATATACGCTCACCTGAGTTATGTGAACACACTTTGCTCTGCCTTGTGTCCTGCTGCATATCTTTTTTTTTTTCCACACTCTTTTCATCTCCTGCTCCTCCCCTGAACTCTCTCAGGCTGCCCTAGCACACTGACCTGATCTACCACCCACAGTGGTCCTCTCTTCCTCATATATATATATATATATATATATTACTGTCTCTTGACGGACCCATACCAGACAAGCCCTCCCGACTCTGAGCCCCTCGGGACAGGGCAGCCAACTACTCTTGGCACTCTATCTACAATTGACCTCACCTGGCTAAGCCGACGAGAGGTTGAAGGGGCAGAGAGAGGACCTGATCCTGGGTGTGTGACAGCCAGCCCTGTTGGGAGCTGTTGACTAACAGGAGTGGAGTTTTTTTCCCTTTACTATGCCCTTCCCTCCCCCCTCAAAGCCCGAACGTGCAATGACGTCCAAAGACATCTGTTGTGGCTCTGCATCCCACTACTTTAGACTTAAGCATTGCAGTGCCTCCGGTCTCCACCAGGGGCCGCTGCAGTGCCAGGCTGTCCCTGGATCTCCCCGAGAGAGGAGAGCAGTCCTCCGGATGCTCGATCCTCTCTTTTCCCCTGCTGATCCCTGGAGGCCCGGGGCTCATTCCCAAACCCTGGTCGCCAGCATGGCATGAGGTGTGGCGTCCAGCACCTCAACCCTCAGCACCACCAGGCCAGCTATCCCGCTCCATATCTTTGTACACACATACCATGTACATTTGTCAGTGAAGTTATTCTGAAAACCTAGTCTCTTGGTGTAATCGGTTTCTGATATACACTCACCTTGGTTACATGAACACACTGAGCTCTGCACTGTGCCTCAGTTTCTACCCAGGTTACTGCATACCTTTGATCGATCACTATCTACAATTTTGAGTGCAGTTATTCTGCAAACCTTGTGTCACTTTTGTGTGACTGACCTAATACTGCATATGCTCACCTTTGTTACATTAACACACTTGCCTCTGCCTTTTGCTTCACTGCATACCCTGGTAAGTGCATAATATGGCTTGATCCATGTGCAACAGTGTATACCCAGGTATGTGCATATCACATCACCACTACACTATGCTAGTCTTGGATTATGCACTTCTTTGCACTGAAAAACACAAAAATCACTTTCTGCAATGTAACAAAAGTTACACATTCATTTTAAAGTTCAGCTCTAGCTGCATCAGCAGCTCTAGTTCTGATTTATCCACAAGAATGTGCTGCAGATGCTGGGCCAGCGCAACACATTTTTAAGTCTTCTCAGAAATCAAGACACTATGCTAGGGAAATCAGGAAAGCAGAGAGTTCCCAGCCAGAAAGTGCTAGCTGAGCTTTTATTTTGTCACAGGCTTTTATTCTGACATAAGCATACCAAGTTACTGTTCACTGGGCATTCCTATGTGAGGGACAGACCTTGTCTTGGGAATCTCTCCTCCCTCATGGAGAAAACACACACATACATACAGTACACACACACACACACACACACACACACACACACACACACACACACACACACAACACTAATCACAATGACAGAAATCCTTTGCAGCCTTATACTACATTAGGAAATGCTTGAGTGCTGGTTTCCAAGGAGCAATCCAAAACAAATTAAATACCTGTGCCATATAATACTATGCACTCCATCAAGCCCAGCAGTGATGAACATTACATGCATATTCTGTAGGTTACAGTCACTGATTTCAGAAATACATATTTTTTTATCCAAGCCATCAGCCTCCATTCAGTTCACATAGTAAGCTTTATTTATAAAAAGGCTGATAATAGATCAGTCCTGAAAGGGTTAACAAACCCTACAGACAGCAGCAAATCATTGTACACACACACACACACACACACAATTGGGAGAGAAATGTAATTTGAATCTCTGCTGGAGCAATGCAGTCTCATTACATATCAATTTGACCAATAGGCATTGTTTAGATGAAAATGTGTAAAAAGAAGGTTTAGGTGTCCTTTAGGACTAAAGACAGCAAAAAGAAATTTCTCCAGTGACACTTAGTTTAACAAGCTGCCTGTGCTGTTTACACTGAGCATATCCACTGATAATAATTTGAGCTGGCATGAGTATGCTGCATGTAGGAAAGGAATTGTTTCTCTGCACCCCCCTCCCAGTGTAGTGATTTCAGATAGTGGAGGGATTGCACTCCAGTGCCAAAATTGTGCTTTGGTGGGAGTCTGAAGTGCCCTTTTAGGGAAGCAGTGGGTGGAGCCCTGCAGATCTCTTGCTTTGAGAAAAGGACTCTGCATTCCTCGCATTCTTTGCAAATGAACAACATGATGGAGTTGCCCCATAGTCACCTCTGCATCCATGGAGGTGGAGCACTCCGCTAATACTGCACTATTTTTTTCCTAAAAAAACATCAGGGGCATCCTGATCATGACACTGGGGGATTGGGCACCCCCAGTGTTACTCTTATGTTTGTTGGGGGGGTGGTAGGTGCTGAGAGGGAAGGTTGGGTGGGGGAATATGAATATATATATTAAAAAAATAGAACAAAACAGAATAAATAACCACGGATGCGCAGTAGTGGGGGAATTGCAAAAACATCAGGGGCATCCTGATTGCCATACTGGGGGATTGGGCACCCCCAGTGTCACTCTTATGTTTGTAGGGTGGTGTGGAGTAGTGGGTGCTGAGAGGGAGGGTTGGGTGGGGATAACTCTAATTTTGAAGAAAAAAGAAATGACAGTCACGGCACACTCCGCCATGTGCAAGATGGCTGCTGCACTCTACAGCACATGTGCTAGCAAGTCAGGCATGCGCTGTGGGGTTCAGTGGCCATCTTGCACATGGTGGAGTGTGCCGTGACTGCATTTCTTTTTCTTCAAATTAGAGTTATCCCCACCCAACCCTCCCTCTCAGCACCCACTACTCCACACCCCTACAAACATAAGAGTGACACTGGGGATGCCCAATCCCCAGTATGGCAACCAGGATGCCCACAATGTTTTTGTGATTCCCACTACTGCACTTGGCGGTTATTTCTTCTGTTTTTTTTTAAATATATATATATATATATATATATATATATATATATATATATATATTATTGATATTCCCCACCCGACCCTTCCTCTCATACCCACAACCCACACCCTCACCAGAACCATGAGAGTGACACTGGGAGTGCCCAATCCTCCAGAGTCATGATGAGGAATCTTCCCTGATGTGTTCTTTTTTTTTTTTACAACCCTACAAAAGAAACCATCCATCGATGTCTTTTGCTGCTGTAACTGCCCCCCACCTGACCCCCTCACTCAGTGTCCATCACTCTGTAGCCCCCTCAAGACCTTACTTACCCATTGGGGTCCAACATTGTAATCCTCTCTAAACAGCAGACACATCTTCACTCTTCAAAGCCAGACCACAAAGTAAAGAAACAGGTATGTGCTTTAATGTATTTCAATGGGATTTTGAACTTAGTGGTATAACTTGGGCATTTTTGCATACTTTGGGCCCATATTTTCAACATGCATTCTTTGGGACCCTACCTCATGAACAATTGTACTTTCATTAGGTAGATCTGTCCCAAAAGGTGATTTTGCAGTCCCTGTGTAAAATCACCTTCCAGGCAGGAGTTGAAAAGTTTCTCTGCCCTTGTTCATGAGGTGGGGTCATAAGAAGGCTATGTTGAAGATTTGGAGTAAAAAAATTAAAAAACAACAAAGTTATGAGCCTACGTTGAATTTTACGAATGCAGCCTCATAACGTTGGTATTTCTCAATATTTTCCCCCAAATTCACAACATAGTCATATCTTTACAGCACCTCATGAGTGTGACAGCTGTCATTTTTCAAATCCTAGCCAAAATGTTTTTTTTTTTTTTTACATTCTGAAAGGTGATTTCACAGTCCCTCTGCAAAATCACCTTTCAGACAGGAACTGAAAATTTTCTCTGCCCTTGTTCATGAGGTGGGATCATAAAAAGACCATGTTGAAAATCTGGTGTGAAAATATTAAAAAACACAGTTATGAGCCTACATTGAATTTTGTGAATGCAGGCTCATAACTTTGGTAATTTTCAATATTTTTAACCAAACTTTTCAACACATCCATTTCTTTACAGCACCTCATGAATGTGATAACTGCCATTTTTCAAATCCTGGCCAATCTTTTTTTTACTTCCCGAAAGGTGATTTTGCAGTCCCTGCACAATATTACATCTCAGACAGGAGTTTAAACTTTTCTCTGATCTTATTCATGAGGTGGGGTCATAAGGAGGCAATGCTTTAAATTTCGTGTGAAAATATTAAAACAAAGTTACAAGGCTATGTTGAATTTTGCATATGCCAACGCATAACTTTGGTAATATTCAATATTGTTACCCTAACTTTTCAACACAGCCATTTCTTTACAGCACCTCATGAATGTGAAAGCTGTCATTTTTCAATTCCTGCCCAAAATGTGTTTCTGCATCCTGAAAGTTGATTTTGCGGTCCTTGCAGGAAATCACCTTTAGCCCAGGAGTTTTACATTTTCTCTGCCCCTTTTCATGAGGCAGGGTCATAACAAGGCTATGCTGAAAATGTGGTGTAAAAATATTAAAAAGCAGATTGTCAATATTTTTACCCCAAATTTCTCAGCTGCAGCCCTATCGGCTCTGGTCAGAATTTGTTTCCCAAGTGATATCAAGATGTCTGCAGGGCTCCATCCCCTGCAACCATAAAGAGGATAAGTCAAGATTTTCACTGCTATCATGCACTGCTTTTCTTTTGCTCTTGGTTTTGCTAATAAAGTAATTTACTAACTTGATGGTACATCTTGCAACTGTGATAACCATGCACACACGCACATACACGCAACATGCAAACACTCAATTACATGCTCAAAAACACACCACCAACAATGAGGAGCAATGGAGAACTAAAAACCTAACCATCAGACAAATCATAAAGATCAGAAAGATCAGACAATCCAATACAGGTACCCAAACTATCGAGCAATAGCCATTCTATGTTCTCTTAACGTACTGACTGATGGCGTGCCATGCCACACTGCCATGCTAGATTAGACTTTATCAGCATTGTTGATAATTGTAATGGTTACTGATTAATGTAATGTAGGAAAAAATTAAAAGGCTCACACTCAAACCTCAGCAGGAAAATATTAACACCACAAGAAAGTTCAAAATATTGAAAAAGTGCCATGTTAGGGCACGAAACAGTGTCAGGTGTTTTGTAGGTTGTGGGAGTGCATTATCTGTTTTTCTAGCTGTTACAACTTTTACAGGGTCTGTAAACTTTTTTGTGATGTTACTATTTTCCTGCTGAGGTTTGAGTGCGAGCCTTTAAAGTTTTTCTTGGTTTAGTAATTTTTGGCTTATGCACCAGAGCACTTCAAAGTGACCCTTTTGCTTGCTGTTATTGTAATGTACCAGTAATGTGAAGGATTATTAGTTGCCTTGATGTCCATCATCAATAGCCATGCCCAATGTTTGATGGCCACTTACATGAGATAGTTTTGTTTTGGGCTGTGGTTTGTAGTAGAGGGCCATCAATATTCAAGGGCAGTTATTAACCAAGGGCAGTTATTAATCAAAGACATATGATATTCATAAAACTAATTTATAGAAAAAGGCACAAAAGCAATTAAGTAACTGTAGTAATGAAAGTCTGCTAGACAAGTTCAGATACCTTTTCTTTTGTAAAAGCAGCTACAAAGAAAAAGCTTCTGAAGTCTATTAAACCAAAGCTATAAAATAAGTCTACATTTACACTTCTACAGTTGTGTAACTTTCAACTCTTGCATCATTTGTGGAAATGAACATCATGTTTTATGTCTATTACTTTCCAATGTGTAACTGCTATCTTGAGTGCTGCTCAGTTCATTTCAAACTCCTCCATTTATTTGATTGCTGTTAATATTTCCTGACATATTTTACTTATTTGGCTATGTTTATGGCAACTTAAGCTGTCAGCTATTAGCTGCCTTCCCTTTGTGGTGATGCTGGCAATCATACTCACACAGATCTCTCTTTCACAGCAGTCACATTATGAAACATGGTGTGAAGGACAGATGGGTGAGAAACTGGTAGGAAGAGACAGTAAAGAGGGGGTTGGGGGATGCAGAGAGACTTGCAAAGCCTAGAGTGGTTGCCAAATTTTGGCAGTTAAAATTCAGCACCTGAAAGTACAAAGTGATACACATAGGGAATAAGAACCTGAGAACAGAGTACTGGAAGGGGGAGTGGTAATGGTGGTCATGACCTCTGAAGAAAGAGGCTTACGAGTCATCATCATTGACTCCCTAAAACAATCAAACCAGTATAACAAGACCTACAATAGGGCAATGCAAATCCACAAATGCAAGGTACTCAACTTGTTCAGAAGATACTTCAATAAAGATTCAAAACATTTTTAAGTTCTTCATAATTTTTTACTCTTCAACAGTTTGAGGAAATGCTGTATAACTTGGCCCATTCAAAATTAAATTATATGTAGCTGCTAATGTTTTGAAACCATTAGGGCTTCTTCTTTAGAGTTGTTGGGCTCTATAGCGCTAAAAATGAAAAGACAGTCAAAAAATTAATCCCCCTTTCTATAATCTTATGATCTTAATTATGCATTTAACATGTTGTAAATTAAAGTAGCAGGAGGAACTGACCTGCAAAATAGATCAAGTTGTCATTTTTTTCAAAAAATGATATTTAAATTTTTCTCTCCACGCTGAATGTTTCAATATTTATAAAATAAAAATATATGTTTTCATATTCATTAAATCCTTGTTCCATAACCAAATGAACTAGTTTATAATGAAAGAATATTTTGGGATGGACTTGCCTCAATTCCCATGTCTTTATTTTCAAAGTACTTTCATTAGACACTGTTAAATAAAAACACATTTAATTTAGTGTTTGCCATTTTTAAGGTTTAAAACAAGAGAGGTACGGGTCAATTTAGATAAAATAAAACTCATCCCTTATTTAGGGGCTAGAAAAAAAATTAGTCTCTGTTTCTTATAGTTTAAATCCATTCCTTTTTAGAGCCATCCCATTCAAACAAACTAAATTTCCTGCTATATGGTTTCTGCGCCATTACTCTACATGCTAACTTACAAAATCAAGGTTTCTTTGTGCATTGTGAAATGGGGCTGGGATGTTTTACATGCACATGAGGTGTGTGGCCACATCATACCAATGACATGGCTTAGCGGCCCAGTCACTAAGGAAACCTAACCTGAAACTCTCCCGAATGGTGAATACAAATGGCTGAATCCCTCCATTCAGTAAATGTTTCACTGAGCTGTGCATACAAATAGAGAGAATCAGTGAGATACACATACTAGACGGATAACTTTAAGGACTGCAGATGGTCATTGTTTGGGAGGGAAGCTCTATTGAAAGCAATGATCTGATTCCTGGGATGGGTAAAGATACTGGATGTGGGAACTAAATTAACAATATTTAGAGGTGGATTTATATTCACATATCACTGTTGCTGTAAATGTTACTCTTTCAGGATAAATGTAATTGTTACATGTGGAAATGTATGACTACATTACAGTGTGATATAAAAATAATATAATGTTACTGGATCATTTGTCTTAGGATGATAACTAAGAAACCATAATGTAATTTTACTTTTTTAGTTCTTCTGAAAATATGAATTCAATCTCAAATAATGAACTGAAATCTACATAACAAAATGAAACCAATTAATTGAAGACTATTTCCGGTTTTATGCAAATGAATCAAAAAACTGTGATGAGTGTATTTACACTCATAATATGATCCATTTCTAGTTCTGTATGTATGTATGTATGTATGTATAAGACATATGGCTGTAAATGAATATAATCATCACAGTCACAACAAAGTCCAGTTTAAATTTTCATGAAGTCCATATCTGGAATTAATGGTTTGCAGCGTAAAAATCCACCATGCTTTCTTTCTCAAGAGTTTTCATTCTCAGCCTCTTCCTCTGGAAGATGGTGAAACCTTTTCAATGCCCATGAATTTTGAAGAGCTTATCTGATGTCCTCTTTCCTGAAAATGTCTTGACAGTGGGGATTAATCATCTTCTTTTCTTATATCACTTTTATGTTCTGAAATCCTTGTTTTCAGTACTCTGGATGTTTTACTAATGTAGTACAGTGAGCATAGACATATGATGCAGTAAACCACGTGGTCTGTAGTACGCGTGATCAAATCTCTTAATTTTAAAAACATTATCTTGACATGTGCTGCTTAGTTCTTTTGTTCTAACCCATTGACACAATGAATCCAATGTCCATATCTGTAAAAACCTTGTGGATTGGTATGAAGTAAAGTGTTTTGCCTTTCTGGTGGTATCCAGTGTTGGGTTTTGACTAATTTATTCTTGACTGTTGCAGTTTGTTTTGCTGTAATCCACGGTCTGTTTTGAACGTTTTTGAACCTGCATCTGTGCGTTGTAAAATGCTCAGATTTTTGTAAATAGCATTTTTCATTTTTCCAAAGCAATCCGAAAATGCTGTCTAAAATATGATTCAATTAGTTCATCTCTTTCCTTTGGAATATTAGTAATTAAAGTATTTCTATCTATTCAATCCACATTGTCTATGGTATTTTGCAAGGTTTCTGTGGAATATCCTTTTCTATAAATCTCTTAGTCATCATATTTTTATTTTTCTCACATCTGTCCATGGTACCACTGTTCCTTTTGACTTGTAGATAATGGCTGTAAGGGACGCTGTCTTTGAGCTTTTCTGGATGGTTACTGGAAAAATGTAATAAAGTTTTTTTCTCTCTATGGATCTGTTATTAATGCACTGTTGTCTTTGATTATTAATAAATCAAGATAAGAGATGTTTTTTTGTCATGTTCCATAGTAAATTTTAAATATAGGATTCACTAATTTCAGTATGCATAACAAAAAGAGATTTTCCTCAGTGTCATTCCATTATGTTAAAATATCATCAGTAAAGCATTTTATAGACTACCAGACTGTTTTTGTAAATACTGTAATCTGAAAATATGTATTGTTCCTCAAATTTAGCCATGAACATTTTACATATGTCAGAGCTAACGTAGCCCCCATGGTAGCCTCCATTTTTGAAGGTGGCATTGTCCCTCAAACATTCAATAATTATCCACAGCAGTTAGATTAGGAGGTGTACTATGAAAGACATAGTTAGATGTATGAGAAAATGGTTGGAAGGGAGACCACAGGGGGTTGTGGTTCAGAGTCTTGTGGTTAATGGAGTCAAATCAGAAGAGCTGGAGGTCACTAGTGGGGTGCCATAAGAATTGGTCCTGGATCCAGTCCTTCTCAATATGTTCATCAGGAACATGGGAGAAGGAATCCAAGGAAAGATGTGTCTCTTCACAGATGACACTAAGCTCTGTGGCAGGGCAGACAGTAAGGATGGAGTAAGGGAGATGCAGAGAGGTTTGCAAAGGCTAGAGTGGTGGCCAAAGGTTTAGCAGTTGAAATTAAATTCCAGAAAGTGCAAGGTGATGCAGATAGGGAACAAGAACCAGAGGACAGAGTACTGGATGGGGTGGGGGTGGGGGTAAAGCTGGGCATGACCTCTGAAGAAGGAGACCTAGAAGTCATCAGTGACTCCCTAAAACAACCAAACCAGTGTAACAAGGCCTACAGTAGGGCAACCAGGATGCTGGGTGTAAAGGAAGGGGCATTGAGTATGGAGATATTATTATCTTTCTATAGATCAGTGGTGGGGCCCCTCCAGATTACTGTGTCTGCTTCTGGAGTCCTCACCTAGGGAAAGATAAGGACGGTCTGGAGACAGTGCAACATAGGGTGACCCAAATGATTCAGGGCTAGCAGGGCAGATCCCATGAGGATTGGCTCAAGACACTGAACACATACTCACTGGAGGTCAGATAACAGAAATGAGATAACATAGCGACCTTCAAGTTCCTGAAAGTAATGAATAAGGTAAACCGTAAGGAACTATTTAGCATAAGCACCAGAAGAAGAACACAGGGCAAGAGTGTAAATTGATGGGTGGGAGGTTCAAGAGGGAAGTGAGAATGTTTGTATTTTATGGAAAGGGCGGTGAAGCTGTGGAACAATCTGCCAGCTGATGTGGTGTATGCCAAAACTATCAATAGTTTCAAACATGGCTGGGACAAAGTGAAGAACTTAGTGATCGCTCAGAGTGATAGCAGTAAGACAGGGAGCACTAGGGTGTCTAGTATGAATTAAAACCCTCTATGAACAATAGGTCCCTTGTTTATTAGGGTTTCTGGGCAGAGTGGATGGACCAGTGGTCTTTTTTGGTTGTCATTGTCTATGTTCCTATGGATGCAAAAATAGCAGTACTTGTCTTAAGATTAGGGTTGCTCAGATACCCCAAATCTGATCTAAGTTAGGTCAGTCATATATTTGTATAATCCATATCTGGCATCAGATGGGACAGATATCCTAATATCTGACCATCCTACTATCCTAAATTACATTCTCCCTCCCTACAATTAATAAATAACCCACCACCCCCACCCAAACCACCATGGAACCCACACAACTCTCATTCTCCCCCATAGCACACAAATATTTTATCTCTCTAATCTGGCTCCATCCTGACCAGTTGTCCTTATAACAAAAAACTCCCACCCCCACTGGCATTTAAGAGTGAGCCTCCCCAACCCTGGTACAACCCTCAAACTCATGCTCATCTTCACTCTACTAGGAGTAAGAGCAGTTATAATATTTATGGATGAAAGATGATGCCTCCCTAATAGTAACACCTGCTTATCTGACAAACAGCCAATCAGATATTACTATTAGGGAGACATCATCATTCTTTCATAAATAACACCTGCTCTGACTCCTACTAAAGCAAAGATGAGTTTAAGTTGCTCCACTGAGGGACCCAACGCATTTAATTTCTAAGGTATTATGGTGCTATGGGGCAGAATGGAAGTGGGATCTACAGGGCATGTTGTTGTATAGGCATTATTTACTAAACAGCAAGGTTGGGGAGGGACTCATGCAGTGTGGCAGTGTGTGAGAGGCTCATTCTTTAGCATAGTGGGGGTAGTTTTTTTATTATAAGGAAAAGGACTGATTTTGGAACTGTATGAACTACAAGTACTGAACTCTATTTGAGTGTCATGGTTGGAGGAGGGAAGTGGGGGCAAGTGGATGTGTTGGGTGGGGGAGTTATTTACTAAGCAGCAGGGTCGGGGAGGGACTAGTGGTTTGGGCCAGGGTGTAGGGAAGCTTATACTTTAGTACTGGTGTGGGGGGAGATTTTTTTATTATAATGAAGATGATTTTGAATTTTATGATATTGGATGTTGGATCATCCAATATCCTAAAATCTGATTTGACATCCGAGGGTTTTTTAGAGTATCGTATTTTGATGCTCAATATCCTAAAAACTTATTATCCTTAAAATCATCCACTATCTTGACTATCCATTTTTAAAAACAGATTTTCTGAGCAATGCTACTTTAGATATCTACTGTACTTTTAACTTTTTGTTAGCTCCTGCAGTGTATCATACATCAAATCTAATTAGTCTTTTAGACATTTTCTCATAAACTAGTCCTTTCACTAATATAATTGCCAGTAGAGGGTGCTGCTGTTTTTAAGAGCCATTTTTTTGGGGAAAGAGCCACTTTCATTTTTCTGGTTTCAACCCCTCCACACACACACACACACACACACACACACACACACACACACACACACACACATATACACACACAATTAGCAGTGCAGCATGGAAGAGAATCTATTATGACAGCTTTTGATAGTGTTTATTTTTGTTGCCCTTAGAGAAGATTTTGATGTTGTTGAATTAAATTCATGCTAGCATTCAGGAAACACCTTTGTGTGGTTGCTCCATAATAAAACCAAGATGGAGCACGATCAGACAGTAGCAAGGGTGCTGCATTACAGAAAGTGACAGCGGTATCAGCAGAAGTTGTTCTTTTTACCTGGCTGTAGATAATTACAAGCAGGTGATGCGAGAAGACAAAACATGGCTGCTATTCAGTTACAAAGCTCTTTTTTGACTGTCTGATACAGCTGATAACAAGTCAGGCTGCCAATGGGAATTGTTACCTACTGGTTTCTGTTGTGTGACAGATGTATGGATGCTGGGTACTGTTAGCTGATCAGGTTTTAGGAGTTCCCTAACCCATTTTTTTAAGGCTGAAGAATGTGGCACCACCCTCCTGGTTGGGGAAATGCTGTAATCAGCAGCATCTTTTAATCTCCAGCTACACAGTCTCTGGTGACCCAGATGCACTGCCGAACCCAGGCCGCCTGCGCTGGAGCACAATGCACTACTACTGGGCCATTGAGTGGCCTGAGATGCATTTCTCAGCATTTCTTTTTCCCATTCCCTTCCAAGATTATTCAGTTGCCAGGGGACTACATCCCCCACTACGTTGCTGTTGAGACAGGCAGCCTGTCATGTCAGGGACCTGAGGTAAGGTGCTCAGTCTTACACGAAATACACATACAGCTGGTGATTGTAATACAGTAGAAGCTTTGTTTTCATGTTCTCATCTCAGCAGCATTGTTAAGCATATACGTGTCCCCCCATATTTTAACAGTAAGAGAGTTCTCAGCAGCAGTTACAGTACATAGAGGAAAACTGGTTATTGTTTTACATGCCAGCACAGATGGAGACTGTTTTGGTAATCTGAGAACTGCCAATAAGCTTGGAGACAGCAGGAAGATGTCAGACACATGTTTGTTGTGACATCTATGTGACACTGTGATGCAATGTGGGGGAGGAGCCAGGTGTGCTCAAAAGCACCCGCACTGCTCGTGCTGGCATTCCCACTGGAAGTGAGAGGGGAGTCATGCCACCATGCAGATGAAGCTGATAAGCCTATTGCTGATAGATAAACATGAGAGACTTAACATTACCATTTCTAGGACCTTTTATAAAGCTAGATCAGGAATCCCTATATTTAAACTCTTATTTTTGAACAGCTATAAAACAAGAGAAATGCTTCTGAGTACTGCTTTATAGAATTAGCTTGTTGCTCATGTGAAATGTGTTTAATACAATAGTATTTTAAGGAATTGCAGCAGCCTGTGTATTACCTGGTCTGGAAACATATACCAGCAAATATACATGATGTTGTTTGATGCAATGCTAAACAATGAATGTTTACTAAACCTGCACAACTAAAAAACACTGGAAAGCTTTGAGAAGCAGTAAGACTTTAAGCAGGAACATTCAGTCAAATGGAAGGTCTCAAGTTTTATATGGAGTAGAGGGGGAGATATGACTGTGTCAACAAAGTTACAGGTATTAGGGGTATTTAAGTTTTACATTAATTATAGCCATTTTGTTAGTCTTTTAATTTAATGTACCCAGGCCACCCTGAGGAAGGGATCTCTGCCCCTTAAATGCTGATGGTATATGGGGCAATCTGAATGTTCTGTATGAATTAATTAGGACTTTTACACCAAATTCTGGGTGAGTGGTCAATTTGTCCCTTGAAGTCACTGTGTTTAACTGATCTACACAGGAACAGACTGCTCCCTGATTTCAATTCCACTTTCTTAAAGTACCGTGGAAGAATTCAGATTTCCTTTTTAAGGTGCAAAGTCTTAGCTAGCTTCAAAGGTTTTTGCATGTGTAGGGGAGGAGGAGCCTCCACATACACAGACAGTGTCTAGGATCCCAACCAAGGAATCCACCAGCAGTTCTAGAAAAGGAGTCCAGGTTGCCTTTGGTACCTTGCACTCTTTATGTTTCCTTGACTTTAACTGGTAAAGTTCCTCTGGGCTTTGGTATGATATTATCCCTTTCTCCCTAATCTAAACTGTACATGACTTGAAATAAGTATAATAGGCTATATTCATGAACAGGGCCTGCATACACACATAACCAGCAAGTACAGATAAATGCTCTGATTCCCCTCTTTGAGAAATCTCACAGTTGGCATTCATAGAACATGATTTCCCCTTGCATGAATTCTCAGCTCCATATAGAGGAAGGGGGTGGCAGAGTAGCAGAGCTGGACTAGACAACATGCTTCCATTGTACTAGATCCACAGAAATGCATAGGCAGGGGATTACGGGATATGGCTGTCTATGGCCAGATCTGTTGTATTCCAATACAGGACCACATTTTTAGAGTGGTGACCACCCTGCATATTTCCAGCCTTCCATGCCATGGAAGAGGGAAACTGGCAGATGTTTGTGGGGCTGGTCAATGACTCATCATCTTTGTCTGGGCCATGGTGGGATGGAAGTAGAAGATGTGCAGTATCGTTTCACTGGGTACAATTTATGCATTCCATGAATGCCTGAAGTCAGACATGATGCATATCTGGGTTTTATTCCACTGCCCCAGACTAGGCAGGTGGAGTGGAATTGGGTTGGAAGGGGCTGTATGTGGCTGTGGGAAGGATACGTGCAACCTTTGCATTGTGTTCCATCAAAAAGGGTAGTCAGCCAATGAGTGATCTCTACGTAAACCAAGTTTTGTTGCTCAGTTTATTTCTTTGAAATTTCTGACCAGGGAGGACATGCAAGTTGTGAGCATCTTCTATCCAACTATATCCCCAAGAGGTTACAAAAGAGAACACCATAAAATAAGGAAAATAGTAGAATAAAAGTAATTTGTGATACAGTTGACAGGCAAATATATACCAGGATGCATTAAACAAGGACCAGCACAAAATATTGCAAAGCAAAAAGTGCACTGCTAATGATAATTTGCAAAGAAAAACATAAAGGGTGTTGGGGACCAGACTATTGACCATGTATTGGATATGCAGGCACAGCAGCTAGGTAGTGGCCCAGTGCAGCTCAGTTCAAAGCTATGGGGTCCTATGAATTCTGTTTATCAGGCTTGAGGTACTCAGACCCCCTCTCTTTAAGTCTGTTCTTGCAAATGAAGAAAGCATTTTGGATGTTATAGTGGTGTATTACTAAAATGATGTCGCTTATGGTGGGCTACATTCAACATAACGTGGGCCTAAAGTCAAGTAGCCTTACATCAGAGGAAGCCATAAAACTGTTTTTGTAATGAGAGTAGTTCAGTACACTATATCTTTTTTTACTGTATCACCAAGATTATCACCATTTCTACAGACAGTGAGTTAAAATCTAGAATGTAAGTGCAAAGTACTGACAATAAAGCAGGGAAGATGTTCATCACAAATGTGTGTGTGTGCATGTATGTATGTGTGTATATATATATATATGTGTGTGTGTGTGTATATATATATATATATATATATATATATATATATATATATATATACTAGTATACAGGTCTTTAACATGTAATACTTTGCTTTAGACAGACATTCATAAATTGGTCAGATTTTCATAGACACTCGGAGCACCTAACGAGGACAGATGCATCGAAATGTAGTGCATATTCCTGTCTCTACATGATTAGAGTTTGGTGCTATTACTGAAAAATTAAAAAAGAGCAATGTTTGGGAAATGGCAAATAAAATCTCAAATTTAAACCTATGAAACCAATTTAAAGTGGCTAGAAGCAAAATCAAAATAATGGTATGACTGGCCAAAAGAAAATATTATCTGGACAAAATCAAAAATGCTGTTGACCACAGGAAATAGAGCTTAAAAAAACTCTGTCAGAGATCACTAAGAAATAAAAATAGCAAAAGAAAATACTGTGCAAAACTCAAGATCCTCAGCTAATATTTTAAATGATTACTTCACTAACTTTATCAATGTCAAGATCTTGATTCTAACAAAACAGCTGGTAGTCTATGATGACCATGCTGTGAAGGGATTAGTCTCCCAACATTCAGCAGATCAAAGGACCCCAAAATTTAGACTGAAGCAGCTTGATGTAAAATATATGTAAAACAGCATATAGAAATGAAACCCAGATAAGTCCATCGGCCCCAATGGCATAGAAACCTGCTTCTTAAAAGACTCAGTCAGCATAAGTGGTTGCCCCCATGCTTGTCTTGGAATTACCTCCACCACATATACCTATTAAATTTCAAAATTAATTATCGGTAGGTATTACGAATGAAGAAATCAAAGCTGCTATTGAACAATTACCTGCAAATAAGTCTCCTGGCCCTGATGGGTTAGTAACTGAAATGTATAGACAATTCAAGGATTTATTGATTCCAGTAATGCTTATATTATTTAATTCATTTAATCAATCTAAGGCAATACCCAATTCTTTTTGTGAAGCAATCATTCATAGATACATAGATAAATAGACAGTGTCGGCAGATAAGGGCCTATGGCCCACCTAGTCTGCCCATTTGAGTTTGTAACTTCAGTTTATGTTTTCCTAGAACTCTGCCCATGTCTTCTTAAAGAAAGATAAGGACCCGCTGAGCTGCTCCTCATACCACCCCATCTCCCTATTGAATGTAGATTATAAAGTCTTTACAAAAATTATAGCGAAAAGATTAGAAATTATTTTGCTATCGATTATAAATACCGATCAAAATGGATTCATAAAGGATAGAACAATTAGAGAAAATATCAGGCAATCCATTAATATATTGTCCCTAGTCAAGGATGAAGAGGCAATTTTTTTAGCATTAGATGCAGAAAAAGCATTTGATCGGGTGGATTGGAAATATATGCTAAATATGATAGAGGAGATGGGGGTATAGGAGCAGCTCAGTGGGTGGCTTCAATTAATATGTAAGAATCCAATGGCTATAGCTAAAACTAATAATAACTGCTCACACTTTTTTAAGCATTTCTGGGGCACGAGACAAGGTTGCCTACTTTCTCCGATATTATTTACAATAGTAATAGAGACACTAGCAGATAGAATAAGGGCAAACCCAGCTATTCAAGGAGTTATGATAAATAATATTATGTATAAATTAAGTATGTATGCGGATGACATATTACTTTATATATCCTCGTCGGAAACATCTATCCCAGAAATTATTGGAACATCTAAACAATTTGGTTTATTATTGCGATATAAGATTAATTGGGATAAAACGGTAATGATGCCATTGGTCCCAAGTAATGAAATAACATACCTGGAAATTTATCAAATGCAAAGGGATACAGAGATTAAATATTTGGATACTAGAATCACTTATAATCATAAACAAACAATAGCACTTAATTATGAGCCCCTAATATTACAAATATCAGAATAATTGGGGATACTGGGATGCATAGGAAGAGGCACCAACAGTAGAAAATAGGAAGTTGTTATCCCTCTGTACAGACAGTTAGTGAGACCCCATCTGGAGTACTGCATGCAATTCTGGAGACCCCATCTCCACAAAGACATAGACAGAGTGCAGGCTATTCAGAGGAGAGCAACCAAAATGGTGCAGAGTCTGCACCAGAAGACATACGAGGAAAGACTAAAGCAGCTTAATACGTATACCCTTGAGGAAAGGAGGGAGAGGGGGGACATGATAGAAACTTTCAAGTATCTCAAGGGAATTAACAAAGTACAAGAAGGTAGTATCTTTCAGAAGAAATGTGCAAGAACAAGGGGGCACAATTTGAAGATAGAGGGGGGATGGCTCAGAGGTAATGTTAGAAAGTATTTTTTCACAGAGAGGGTTGTGGATGCATGGAACAGCCTTCCTGAGGAGGTTGTGGAGTCAGGAACAGTGGGAAAATTCAAGAATACATGGGACTGGCATAAGGCAATTCTAGTGGGAGGTAGGAGGAAGTAAGCTGTTGATTAACTAGAATCTGCAGCTTATCCATCGGGTAGGGAAATGGGCAGACTAGGTGGGCCAAGTGGTCCTTATCTGCCATCAAATTCTATGTTTCTATGTCTCTATGTAATTAAATCACTGGAAATGTCATCCTTCAACATTGATTGGCCAGATAAATATAATATAAATGAAGATCTTGCCCAAATATATTTTTCTTTTTCAGTCTTTACCATTAATGCCATCCCAAACATACTTTAATCAACTAAAGACAATAAAAACAAAATTTATATGGAATAATAAGTCATCTAGGACTGCATATTCTTATTTAATACAAGATAAAGCTAGTGGAGGATTAGCTTTACCAGACATGTTTAAATATTTTTTGGTGGCACAAATAGTCCCAGTATGGGAATGGATACATGAGAATAAACATTTATCCAAATCGACAATATTTGAACTTAAAGCACATTCATATATGGATAAGATGCAATTATTGTACTCAGATTATCATAAAAAAGGGAAAAATAGAGGCTTGAGTCAGGCTACTGAAACTACAATAGCTGTATGGAATAAAGCTCATGGCCTACTTAAAGAAAAGAACATCATTTCCCTATATACACCTATTATGTTAAATTATACATTTTAACCTTCAGTTATGGATCAGACTTTTCAAAGCTGGTGTGTGAGAGGCATTAAGCAATAGAAACAAGTTATAGATAAAGACATATGCAACTCTTGAACAAGAATTTAATTTACCAAATACGCACTACTTTCAATATTTGCAATTACAAAACGTTATACAGGCATCTTATAAAAAATAAGATAAAAAATGGTTGTCATCTTTATTTAATGCTTTAGTGGATACAAAGGAAAAAAAAATTACAATGATATAAAGCATTAGCAGAAACTTTTCAGAAAGAACAGAAAATAATTTAAAAATGGGAAAGGGACTTTGGTATAAATATAACAGATCCCATATGGCAAAATGCAATAAAATCATACACATTTTGTAAAAGCTAGTAAGCTTCAACAGATTCAAATAAATACATTCTTTAGAACCTACTATACACCATCTAAATTAAATCATTTTAATGCAACTATCACAGAAAAATGTCCCAGATGTACCACAACTACTGGAACATTGATCCATATGCTGTATGCATGTCCATGCCTTTCACATTTTTGGCATAAAGTTATGTGGAATATTCAAAAAGCTTTAAAGAAGGATATAGCCAATATAGCACAACTGGCATTGTTAATGATACCATCCATCTCAGTAGATGAAGAAGAGAGTATTTTCACTTCAATATCAACAATAATTGCAAAGAAATGCATATTACTTAAGTGGAAAGATGGAAATCCTCCAAAAATTCAAACTCGGTTTGACTTTATGATAGGAATTATGAATTTGGAAAAAAATTATTATATTAAAGCTGGACAGGAACAAAAATATGGCAAAATGTGGGCCTCATTCATCCCTTCCCCCGTCACTCTTTCTTTTCCCCTCAATTATGATGATTAATTATGCCCTGCTTATGATAATTATAATGATAAGCGAGATGGGCTAAAGATCTGAATTGTTGCGAAAAAAAAAAAAAAAGAAAAAGTGCATATGAACAGTCCATTTAAAACCTCCATTGTAAAAAAAAAAACTAACTTAAATGAACTGTGTTTAGGGGTCCTTTAACTAATTTTCAGTGAAAGTTGTAATGTCAGATGATTTACTACATAAACATTCCATTCTGTGACATTTGACTTACTAACTGCTATAGTCCATGGGCTGTCTGTGTATCTCCCTTTATACATGGGAAAGGCTGAGTTGACATGTTTGAGCTTTGAACCTTTCTTGAAAGACAGTTCTACCCAGACTGAAGCTTAGCACACAAAATAGTGCTTTGAAGCACTGCTCAGCTGAATGAACATGGAGTAATACCACAAAAGCTCCAATTTTACCTAGTCCATTAGGAGCCAAGGGAGCTCCCTTTTTCTACTGTAATAGCAAAATGTCTGCAGGGCTCTGCCCACTGCAGCTGCAAAAAGTGGTCAGGGAGAATATTTTTCCAAAAACATTCTTTTTGTATTACAGGGCTACATAAGTGTAAAATCCTAACATCTTACATCCTAAAACCCTTGCAGTGCCCCAGCTTTCTATACACATCATATATTCCAATATGTTTTAAATCTACTTGCAGTATAGTGAGAGTATCACACTTGAGAAAACTTAGAAGAGACAATATTTAGAAAGAATTCAGCTACACAATATTGGGCTGCATTTCTCTTCTATTTGTTCTGCAGCATTAGGTTAAGTTGCAGAACAACAGGTTCCTTGCCTTGTTCATTAGCTTCTAATGCCTAATCATTTGCTGAAATCATAATCCTTTGTCTGTGACATCACAGTTTATTGCTGCGGAAATTATCTTGATGTCACAGAGGACTGTAATAATTATATACAACCTTGACTGGCACGACCTACTTTTGTTTACTGGCATAACCTATGTTTATTGTATTGAGTCTTACACGGTGTCTGTCAAGAGTCTTATCAATTGCTCCCTTATGCTAATCATGTATAATTTTCTAAATCATTGTGTCTGTCACTAGCTGGTACTATGTACCATGTAGTCTGTATTTGTACTATTCTTTGTACTTGCTTACACTCAACCGTGTATGTACCACCCCTCCCCCAGGACGCATCTGGAATCAAGCAGTAGCCTGCTCAGTATGCCTTCCTGGTAAAATGCTTAAATAAATAAATAAAAATAAATAAACTCTTTCATTTCCCCAGTTTTTCTGTATATTGTATATCCTTGCTGACAGGCATTTTGTTTTTGCACATGTTGGTTATTTGGGTTTAATACAATTTTAAAAATGTTGACTTGGGCACTGCTGAGCAGCCTAACAGAGAAGTCATATTTTCCTTGAGCTTTTGAGAGAGAATTTATCTTAAGTATTTACTTATATAAAATACTTATTTTACTGGTGCATTTGAGCTCTCCTTGGACAACTGTTCATCTCTTTATGAGAAAATGGGCAAATCAAGAAATATAACAGTTGCCAGTGCAAGTTTTTTCAAGCCAAAGGGACAACAGCATGGCGAGAAGTCTCACCAGCAGGCCTCATCCTACACCTCACTTGATGCCTCAACTGGAGAAGTTACTCTGACCATCATCAACACCACACTGGGCCAATTGATCCACACAGTCCAAGATCTGGATTGGAAGTCTGAGTCCCTTTCACTGAGGGTAGCAACCCTTGAAACTAGAATGGATGCCTTCAAACAAACAATAGCACAGTCCGAAGTGACTGTGTTACAAACTGGCCCTTTAGGACTCTCTCCAGTGCGGTTGACTTGGACCGGCTTTTCTCATATACTGCATAAGGTCTCCTTGATCCAGGCCTCCATCCTGGGAATTCTCCCCACCACTTCTTTGAACCATGATCCGGCACTGAGCCCCACGGAGTGGGACCGCTGTACTACTTATGGTGCTCTATCTAGAATCTAGATGGGCTGCTGCTCTGTGGGAGGTGATCCAGAGGCCTAGCTGAGGCAGACCCAGTGCTGGACATGGGAGCTGTCCCTTGGACCCACCATTGCCTTACTGGGTGCTTGGGCTTTTTCCTTGTTTTCTGGTGCCCTCCCTTGGCATGGATGTGCAATGTCATCCAGCACATGGCATGCATGCTCTCACACACACCCACAGGATTACCATCAATGCCAGCCCCTTGTGAGAGTTCCCAACTGCAGCGCACCTAGTCTCCACTGGACACCAGTAGCATTGTGGAACAGAGTCCCCCTTCCCTCCCAGGAGAGGAGAGTAGTCCAGGAGATGCTCACTCCTCTCCTTCCTGTCCAATCCCTGGCTCCCTGGGCTTGCACCTGAACCCAGGTCATTGGCGTGGTGCGAGGTAAGGTAGATGCCTCAACCCTTAGCACCACAGGGCCAGCTCTGTGTGTATTTTTTTTTGTATGTGTATTGCAAAAAGGATAAGTAAAAAGTTTAAAAAAAGTTAACTTCCAGTGATTTCACTAAGCAACATGGATGACTAATGGAGGAGCTCCATCTAAGCCCACTAATTGAGCCTTTGCAACTATAACTTTCATCTGCTTTTTTCAATTTTAACATAGAGAGGCTTTTATTTAGATCATGAACAAAGTGAAAAAACTGAAATCTGTCATTTCTGACCAAGATTTCTCTGCAAACTCACCAACTATGCCACACCCTGCTCTTAAGCACGAGGACATGGCAGTAAGCAGAGTGCCAGCACAGTCCTAGTCCGGCCCTACTAATGAGGCAATACTGCAAAAGTTGAAGGAGTTTTGCATGGAAATCCTCTCCATTTATTCAGAGCTCAAGGAATCAATCTCTCTACTGGAATCTAAAGTCAGCAATTTAACTAAGCAAGCTGCTGAAATGGACATCCAAATTGACAGGATGGAGTGAGTCCTTATTCACATTCTACAGGATTGTCAGCTTCTTTTGGATTGATGTGAGGATTTTGAAAATCACTCACATTGAAATAATCTATGAATATATGGTCTTCCAGAAGGTGCAGAGGGCACAGGTAACTTGGCATCCTTTTTGAAATCTTTTCTTCCTGCTATAATGGATATTGTTGATATATGCCCTTTGCCTATAGAGTGAGCTCACAGAGCATTATCATTGAAGCTACCAAACACCTCAGCACATCCCCGATTAATAATAGTCAATTTTTACAATTTTGACATTAAACAAGGAATTCTCCATCATGCTTGGCATAAAGAGAGCATAACATATAAAAACAATTGGCTATATTTTAATAATGACTATTCTCCCACCTTATTGGCAAAATGCTGAGCCTTTGCCCCAATACTTCGTATTTTGAAAACCCATAAAATAAAATGTTCCACCCTTTTTCTGGCCTGACTCTGCATATATTTCACAGATGGTAGTAAGGTATTTGAAGAACCAGACTCGGCCCTTCAGGAGCGTGCTTCCATCCAGACACCTGGACATAGCAAATGAGACAAAGGACATGTCTGAAATTTGGGACAAGCAGGCACTGCTACAGGATTCTTGGACCCAAATCTCATCTCACAGTAAAAAGCATTGCAGGGACACAGCTCTCCGAGAAATAAGGGCTATATTGCAAGCTTTCCACTGTGAGGAATCTTCTTGACGGACTTCTACAGCATACCGCACTATACGGACTTCTACAGCATACAGCAGTATTTCCATAGTGTTTCATATTTTAGAGCTACCTCTTTCTTTAGTATGTGACTTTGACACCTGCTTCTTTTTGTAAGGGAATGGCTGAGACTTTTTAATTATGGGTTTCTCTGTGGGGAATTCAGCGGAGATTACTTTTGGCTGTTCGCCAGTTAGATGTTGCATATTGGAATTATATGTCTCCTGTCTTTGATTCTATGTTGTTTCTAGAGAGCCTATATTTGATTTTCCTTATTGGATAGCCATTGCTCTTACCTATACTAAGCTCTGTGCTTATTGAACATTCTTTGTTGGAATTGTTTGTTATATTTGTAGCATGGCGGATCTGAATGTGGCTATTTTCTTTGGTTAACTCTAATTGATTTTGTTGTTTTTTGTTTATTTGTTTGGCTTTTCTTTATAGCTGTTTGGAGGGGGTCTTTCCCTCTGCTGGACCACAATTCTGCTGTGTAGTGCAGAGTTGTCTTTGTAGGTCAGGTCCCTTTTTAGCCAGGAACACAGTCTATGGGCAGGTGTCTGCTTGATTTGTTCGTTGAGCAATAGCTGACAGTCCCTTGATCCAGCTGAGAAAATCATGTTGACTGTTTCTGTTAGGGTGCCTTCTGGGTCATCAGTAAGTGGGCTTGGTTTCTTGAGAATGTCTTTATTTTTCTTTATGGTAGGGCCCATGATGGCCCTCTCCTCATTTGCTCCTCCCCCTTTTTTTTCTTTGCATTGGCATCTCACTTTGGGAGCGACCCTTCTAATATCATTCATCCTTTTTAACTTATGTAATCACTAGATTTAATTCTTTGTATAGGAGGGACCACAGCCACAACATCTTGATGGTGCCTTATTAGTCATGGTGCCTATCTAATGTCAGTAGCAGATTACCTAACTGGTTATTTCTGAACTATAGTGTACTCATTTATTTAATGTATTTCTTTAGATTAAATATATATAGTATGGTTCACATTTTATTTTTCTTCTATTATACCTCTGGTACCCATTTCTTTGATGGAGTAGCCTATGATGGTACTACTTTTATGTGACAGCTAGTAATAGTTTGTTTAATGGTATATCCTTTATTAGGGTCTACATGAACATATGGGCTTGTGGTCACTCTACTGGGAATATTTTTATTAGCTAGTCTAAGTTTTTAGCAATTCTCTTTTCAATGAAGTTTATTATAATCTATCAGGATTTATGGTAATTATATGCAGGGTGCTCTTCCCTGTCTCTTCAGGACAGACTTTTTCTTTTTATCTCTGTATTATAGGTACATACTTTAACATTTTGAATGCTGAACTTAGCCCCTTACATTTTTTATATAGTAAATGGTAGCAGAGGATGATGGAGTGTGTAGCCTCTCCCTGTTGCATTGGTTCCATTGGAACTTGTGAGCTTTCTCTTAGTCAATCTTTTACACCCTGTAGCGCATGTATCTTTTAGTGCTACCTAGGAGCCTGGGAAAAGTTTGGCTCCCTACCTTGGAAGCCAACATCTTTTTTTATATGGTTCTTGAACATAAGGTTAGTAATCCCTCAATATTTCTGCCCAATTGGCAGGCTTTGTTACTTTTTTGAATGTGTTATGTTGCATCTTTCCACGACTCAAAAGATTAACTTCTTTTACAACGAGAACCAGCTTAAGTATTTTGTCAGTCCATTCTCAGTGATGTTTTGGTCAATGCTTAAAACACGTTCATAGATCACTTTCTTTATCAGGTAAATGTTTAGTTATATGGGAATATGTGTCGTATTTGTATTAATGCTAAGCTAAACCTAGAGATTGTTATTTTAGTTTTTGATGAATTTAGTATAGTTTTAAGGCAGGGCATGGCCTCTGTCATAGTAAGGATGCCTTTACAAGTGGTTATATTTCTTTCTACTTTACATTCAAGTGTAGAGTAATTTGACCTATATACTAATTTCCAGCTACTTTGGCTATTTGTGAGAAAATATGGTCTCTTTTACAAAGCTTATATCTTATAATGTTAATGGAATACATAATTCAGTAAAACATTTTTGCCTCTTTCAATATTTCTGTAAATAGCAAGCAGACTTACTCCTTTTACAAGAAACACATCTGTCTCCAGACGAACATATGAAATTTGTAAAGTTCAGTTACGATAAGGTTTTTTTCTTGTCTCATACAGCCAGTCATCGCAGAGGTGTTATGACTTTATGTCACCGTGGCCTCCCTCTAGAAGTACACTTGAGTACTTGTGATACCACCAACTGTTGTGTTATTGTGACTGGCACTTTGTACAGATATGATTTAACTATAGTAAATACATACTTCCCTCAAGGCACAGCAAAATAAGTTTTTTCAAAATGTTTTTTGTATTGTTGACTTCCTTAAAGGGACAGTTAATTTTGAGGGGGGGATCTAAATATGACCTTAAACACTGACATTGATACCTCCAATCCAAAAACCCATTGTTACTCTTCTTCCTATAAATACCTACATAAAACCCTTAAACATCTAGGTGTAGTAGATATGTGGTGTTTTCTGCACCCCTTTCTCAAGGAATATACTCATTATCAACCTCAGCATGGGAGCTTTGCTATATTAGATAACCTTTTTAAGACTCTGGAGCATATTGGTTTTATACACATGGTTGATCACAGCCCCTTCATCTTTCTGATCATTCCCTGATCCATATTTCACTTTCAGTAGACAACCCCAACCCCCACTGTACATTTTGGAGGTTACACTTGGGTCTTTTGAATGATCAGGTTCTAACAGACAAATTAATTATTCAGACTGCTCAGTTTCTTGAAAAGAATGATGACGGTAATGTATCACCTAGTATACTTTGGAATACTTAAAGGTGGTGATAAGGGGAACAATAATTGCCTATGCATCAGGTAAGCACAGGGAATGAGAAAGAAAAATGAATGCACTATATAATTTAGTACACTCTTTACAAGTAGCCTGGATGCAACGTAACAAGTCAGTACGTCCCAAAATTCTCGAGACCCAGGTCGACCTTCAAAAGCTCATGGATCAGAAAATATAACTTGCCCTATTCTACTTAAGGCAGAAATTCTATGCAGGTGTTTCTCGTAGTGCACATTATTTGGCTCAACAGCTCTGTACTCATAGGGTAGCTGCCACTGTAGTTAAATTCCATCACCCAGATACAAGCATTCCCATGTATCAAGGTGCTGACATATCTATTTTCAGAGTATATTATGCTTCACTTTATTCTCCTGAAATTCCTCCTTCTTCTGACCAACATGTACTACCTTTCCTTTCTCAAGCTTGTCTTCCCTCATTATCACCTGAACAAGCCCATTGGTTGGCCACTCCAATCATTATCTCTGAATTGCATTCTGCTATTTAAAGGAAAAAAATGGGCAAATACCTGGGTATCAATGGAGTTCCATCATATTTTTATAAGGTCACAGTTCTTAGAGATTCTCTACAGGACAGTAAAGACCCCACCCCCGCTATCCTGGAATTATGTGGTAATAACAGCCCTTCTTCAACCTAAGACCCTACCATTCCTGAGTCATATCACCCTATTTCCATTCTGAATTCAGAATACAAATTATTTATATCCAAACTAGCACTTCAGGTCAAGGGCCTTCTCCCCAACCTGCTGGACCGGGATCACTTGGGCTTCATTTGTAAAAAGACAGACACATGATAATGTGTGGCGTACCTTCTTATTACTGGATTACGATCCCCAACGTTCGATCCCTCTGGTTCTGGCCAGCTTGGACATGGAGGAAGCCTTCACCCATGTTTCTTGTCCTTTCCTTTGGTTTACAATGCAGTCTTTTAGTTTTACAACTATGTTTATAACTATGTTGCAACAGTTAAATAAATCACTTTTAGCCTCTGTCAAAGTTAATGGCTTATTATCTTCCCCATTTTCATTAGGGAGAGGCACCCATCAGGGCTCTCCTGGCTCACCTTTATTATTTGCAATTTATATTGAGCCTTTAGCTTCTCATATCTGTCATTCTTTAAAAATTAATGGTATCCCTCTCAGAGGTTGGGACTATAGGATGACTTTATTTGCAGATGACATTCTTTTAACGTTAACTGACCCTACTTCCTCTCTTATAGAGGTATTTAACATTACAAAAGTTTTTGATCAATTAACTCGATTTAGGTTAAACAGAACTAAAACTGATTTATTAGCATATAACTATTCTCCTTCACCTGCAATTAGGCATTTGTCTAAGATTTCAGGAGGGCGGACTTTAGGAAAATAGGCGAAGTGCTAAGGAGCCATCTGGCGGGCATCAGAGCAGATATGGGGGTGGACCAAAGGTGGTCTATCATTAAGAAAGGAATACTGGTTGCCACAGATGAGTGTGCTAGGCTCAGGGGGGAAGAACACAAGGGCCAAAGAGTCTAGCCGATTCAGTTCTGGGGTTGCCCAGGCAGTAAGGGAAAAGAGGTTGGCCTATAGAAAATTCAGGAAGACCAATAGAGAGGTGGATAGGGAGAATTACCTAAGGTTGGCTAGTGAGGAAAGTAAGGAAGTCTGGAGAGCAAAGGCATAGAAGGAGCTGCAGATAACTGAAGGAATTAAGAAGGGGAGAAGGCTTTCTTTCAATATATAAGTGAGAAAAGGGATATGAAGTAAGGGATTATTAGGCATAAGGAAGGAGTAGATAGGGTGGAGGATAATGGGGGGAAAAGCAGAGATGCTAAATGAATACTTTTGTTCCATCTTCACCAGGGAGATAGATGGACCACTGCCTTCAGGAGGGAAAAGAGGAGAGGGAGGGGAAGACAGATATAGTGATAGAGGAGAATAGAGTGAGGGAGGGGGCTGCTGGCATTGAAGGTGGACATATCACCAGGTCCGGACAGAGTACATCCAAGGGTACTAAAGGAACAGGCTGAGGAGCTGGCAGGACCACTGGCAGACCTATTTAATAGTTCACTAGAGTCGGGCATGGTACCACAGGACTGGAGAACAGCACATGTAGTGCCCCTCCACAAAAGTGGTCCCAAGGATGACCCAGGGAATTACAGACCAGTCAGTCTGACCTCCATTGTGGGCAAGCTCATGGAGACCATACTAAAGGAAAGGTTGGTGAAATATCTAGAGGAGAAAGGGTTCATGGGGTAGAGATCATGTCAAACAAATCTGATTGACTTCTTTCACTGTGTCACTAAGAAAGTAGATAGGGGCCAAGCGGTTGATATCCTCTATCTTGATTTCAGCAAGGCCTTTGACTCTGTGCCCCACAAAAGGTTGATCAGGAAGTTGGTGGATCTTGGGGTTGGGGAAAAGATGGCCAGGTGGGTGGAAAACTGGCTGAGGGACAGAACCCCAAGGGTGGGTGTGGGGGAGAGTTATCTGGCACTAGAGAGGTAACCAGTGGGGTCCTGCAGGGCTTGGTGCTGGGGCTAGTGTTGTTCAATGTCTTCATCAGTGACACTGGAGATGGCATTAAAAGGAAAATGTGCCTATTTACAGATTACACTAACCTCTGTGGAACAGTGGACACAGCTGAAGGGATACAGGACCTACAGAAAGATCTGGAAAAGCTGGGGAAGTGGTCCAGGTTCTGGCAGCTTGGCTTCAATGCCAAGAAATGCAAAGTTATGCTTACTGGAGCCAAGAATCCCAGGACAAAGTACTACCTAGGTGGAGTACACGTATCTGCATCAGAGTAGGAGAAGGACCTAGGAGTGATGATCACTAGTGACCTGAAGCACTCCATGCAGTGCAAGAAAGCAGCAGCAAAGGCAAACAAGATGCTGGGATGTATATTTAGGGGGATCAGTAGTAGGAGGGAGGAGGTTATATTGCCCTTGTACAGGTCACTGTTAAGGCTGCATTTAGAGTATGAAGTTCAGTACTGGTGCCCATACCTCAAAAAGGACATTAACCTGCTGGAGAAGGTCCATAGGAAGGCTACAAAGATGATAGCGGGTCAGCAGGGTAAGGCATATGAGGAGAGATTGAGGGTACTGAACATGTACGCCCTGGAAGACAGGAGAGAGGGGGGACATGATTGGGACCTTCAAGTACTTGAAAAGAATAAATAAGGTTGATAAGGAGAGTCTCTTTAAGCTGAGTGGCAGCATAACATGAAGGGACACAGTCTTAAGTTGGAGGGTGGGAGGATTAGAAGGGAGGTCAGGAAGCACTTCTTCACAGAGAGGGTGGTGGATACTTGGAATGCGCTGCCGGAAGAGGTCATCTCATTGAAGACAGTGGGCAGCTTTAAGAGAGGCTGGGATAGGCACAGAGGAAGGTAAGGATCATGGATAGAGAGGATGGGAGGAATGGGGAGGGAGGGCAAGGACATTAGCTCAAACTGTGGACCCTGCAATATGAGCAGACTTGATAGACCAAATGGCCTTCTTCTGCTGGCTTCTTTGTATGTTTGTATTTATTACCAGTTGTTGGAATAGAAACTTCATAAAATATTGTGGAGTCTCTTATCATTAAGTTTGCAGACCAACTGCGTATACTGAATTATGAACCCTTGATGCATGTCATAGCAGAAGATCTCAATCGATGGTTAACCTTGCCTCTTTTCTTTTTCCATCATGTTGAAACTATCCATCTTAATATTTTGATAAGACTTTGATTTCCTCTCCAGACTCTCCCTATTTCTCCACCCAGATACTATCTATGGGAATGGCAGCAGTTAACTTCCTATTTTCTCTGGAGAGGAGCTAAACCTAGATTACGTTCCACAATACTGTATTTATCACCAGGCAGTGGTAGAATTAAGCTACCTAACCTTCGATGGTATGCCATGGCTTTCCAATTGCACATTCTATGTTTCATACTGTGGTTCATACTGCTGCTGGCTTGGGAACCAGAGGTATGATGCCCCTGTCAGTTATCATCTAAAAAAAAAACCTTAACGCTGAGAGAACCTCCTGTTCAAAATCCACCTGTCCAATCCATTTTCAAATGTAAATTTATTTTCACTTATAATTATCTCCAGGGGAAGGTTGCTCCATGCTTTTATTACTCTCTGAGAGCAAAATAACTATTATTTGTTCTGTACTTAAAATTGTAATTGCAATGGGTGTCCTTTGGTTTCCACCACATCCTGCTTGAAAGCAAACATAGAAACATAGAAAGTGATGGCAGAAGGGGACCATATGGTCCATCTAGTCTGCCCTTAAGCCTACCCCCTTCCCTTAATTGATATTCAATGTTATGATGCCCTTGTACATATCCCAAGAATTTTTGAAAGTTCTTACCATTTTCACCTCCGACACTTCCCATGGGAGGCAGTTCCATGCATCGACTACCCTCTCGGTAAAGAAGAACTTGCGTGTTTTGCCCTTGAATCTGCCCCCCTCCAGCTTCACATTATGCCCCATGGTTCTTGTATGACTCTTGATCTGAAACAGGTCCTGAACCTGCATCTTGTTTATTTCTTTTAGGAACCTGAAGGTCTCGATCATGTCTTCCCTCTCCCTACGCTGCTCCAGGGAATATACGTTCAGGTCACGCAGCCGTTCGTCATATGTTTTGTTGTGCAGTCCTTGTATCCTTTTTGTAGCACTCCTTTGCACTGTTTCCAGTCTGACAATATCCTTTTTAAGGTGTGGTCTACAGAAATGGATGCTATACTGCAGGTGTGGCCTCACCAGTGTTCTATAGAGTGGCAAGATGACCTCTCTTTTTCGTCTGGTAATTCCCCTTCCTATGCAGCCCAGCATATCATTTGCCTGTAGTGCCACTTTCTCGCACTGCTTGGACATTTTTCAAGTCATCATTATAATTATTCCCAGATCTCTTTCATGCTTAGTGGATTCTAGTTTTATGCCTCCTAGGTAGTATTCCTCTCTTGGGTTACCTCTTCCAAGGTGCATGATCTTGCATTTCTTTGCATTAAAATGTAGTTGCCATGCTTTTGACCATAGTTCCAGAGTCCTTAGATCAGCCTTCATCTTTCCACTCCACCTGGAGTGTCTACCCTATTGCATATCTTCATGTCATCTGTGAACAAACTCATTTTACCTTCCAGGCCTTCAGATATGTTGCTAATAAAAATATTAAAGAGAATCCGACCTAGTACCGACTCCTGTGGCATGCCACTTACTCCTCTTTCTTGTGATAGGGAGACATTTACTTGTACTCTCTGGGTCCTTCCACTAAGCCAGCTTTGTATCCAGTTTACCACTTGTTGCCCTACTCCCATGCTGTCTAACTTGTTTAGTTGCCTTCTATGTGAGACCAAGTCAAAAGCCTTACTGAAGTCCAGGTATACTACGTCCACTGCACCACCCTGATCCACTATTTTGGTTACCCCACTGAAACAGTCCTGTAAACAGGAAGGGTTGTTTACAACATCCCATAAGAATAACAGTTCCCCCCTATATCTTTGTGCTTCTAATCCCATAAGGTTGCGTGATCTTAGTCGGGTTTCATAGTCCATATCTTCTAAGCCTCTTATTTGTTAGTAAACCTTCTTTGGGATCTCTTTAACTGAGAGATGTCCTCCTTTTTGTAAGGGGACCAGAACTGGGAACAGCAGTCTTTGTGAGGTCTGACATAAACACTATATAATGGGAGTAGAACCCTTGCATCTCTTGACTTGATTTTATTTTTAATGGTCCACATAACTTTGTTTGCCTTGATTATGATCTCATTTGTCTGTTTAGAGAATGTTTATTTGTTTGTTATGTGTACCCCTAAGTCTTTCTCCAATGTTGCCACGGATAGTTTAATATTTCCAAGGTGGTATGAGTGGTTTACATTATTATGCTCTAGGTGCATGACCTTGTATTTATCAATATTGAGTCTCATACCCCATGTTTTAGTCCATTCATTTATGCTCTTCAGGTCTTTCTATAGTACTGTACTATAGTATCTTCTTTTGTGCTACATTCTCCCCCCACTTTTAGATCATCTGCATACTTAATATACTCACTATTTTGTCGGATATATCTGCTAGGAACATTTGAAAAATACAGGGGCCCAGAACTGAGCCCTGTGGTACCCCAGTAGTCATGCTCGCCTAAACAAATGAGTACCTATTCACAACCACCCTCTGTGTTCTTCTGTCCAACCAAATTGTAATCCAATTTATGAACTCTGTTGCACATGCAGTCTGCCAGACACCTAATTTAACTGACTTCTGTGCTATAATATAAAACCTGAACAGAAATATAACTTTTGCACTGTTTTTTAACTGTTGAGCCCTGCTGCTCTGAAGCAGGAAGAGGTGTTGTAGTTCTTGAGGATCCACTGAGGACTACAACTCAGTACTTTTACTGTGTTTTTACTGTTTTGGGACCAAGGACACCATTTGTAAAGTGTACCCATGCATGAGTGGTGTTGCACTGTAATAACATACAGTTTTTCTATATTTGCGAGGTACTGTATACTTGCTCAGTGACCCCCTGAGCTACTTCCGGGTCACCTGGCTCCTTATAAACTCAGTCTGCAGCAAGTGGGAATGATTTAGGCACTTTTCTGGTGCTCTGTTGCACATGCAGTCTGCCAGACACCTAACCTAACTGATTCCTGTTTTATAATATAAAATCTGAACAGAAATATACCTTTTGCACTGTCTTTTAACTGTTGAGCCCTGCAGCTCTGAAGCAGGAAGAGGAGTTATAGTTCTTGGGGATCCACTGAGGACTACAACTTGGTACTTTTACTGTGTTTTTACCATTTTGGGAGCAAGGACATCATTTGTAAGGTGTACCCATGCATCAGTGGTGTTGCACTGTATTAAAATACAATTTTACTATATTTGTGAGGTATACTCACTCAGTGACCCCCTGAGCTACTTCCGGGTCACCTGGCTCCTATAAAACTCAGCCTGCAGCGAGCAGGGTGAGCCTGAGCAGGGCGAGTGCCCCTCGGCATGTGTAAAGAAATGCGCATCTGCATGTGTTTTGTGTTTTTCACGGGGTTTCGAAGAGCATAGATGCATATCTTGATTGACAGTATACAACACTCCATAAGGTAAGGCTCACACTATAAAGAGTAATACTGTAATATACAGGTAAAACTGGGCAATCTAGGAGGCAGTGTTTACCCTTCTATAGTGTATATACTTGTTGCACATAACTAGCAATGGCAGATCATGTTATTACACTTGAAGGAGCCATGGACATTAGGTGTAACACTTGCCTAATGTATCTAATCACAATGTAACTTCCTCAAGACACATTAAATGCAATAAATGTATTCATAACAAGGCACTGATCCAAGAACTAAATGTATTTAGTGACAGGTTACTGCAAATTGAAGCAAGCCAGAAAGAAATGGCACTTTGACTTGGTACAAATGTAAATGCTTGTACATCCACTATTTCCCCCTTTTCTGGTCCAGTAACTGCCAATAAGGGAGAAAGACAAAATACCCCACCTCAAATGGAATATTCCAGCAGGCTGAATTACCTGCTGTGACAGAAAATTAGACTAATAGGAAAAAGCTAGAGAGGAAGATCCTCCCTCTGAAATTGATGACTTATGGTATAATGTCCACAAAACTAATCCTGCTAAAAAAGGTAAGCAAGCCACTAACTTCTGCATCCCCCTTAAAACAGATTTACTACATTAGCAACTATTGATACAAACACAGAACAAAGTATAACAGCGTCCTTAATCTCATTTGATACTACCATTAACCCAGCACCGTCCAATATTGATACAAACAACCAGGCAATGTCTGGAACCATAAACACTGTGTCTACAAATATCCTGGACAGTGACAACATGGAAATTAATAATTTTAATCAACAGACCCCTAGAAACCTATTGGCCATTGGCGATTCCATGATTAAGCACTTGGGAAGGGTTGTTTGCAACCCTGACAATGCATGCAGAACTTTGTCTTCCTTCAGAGGGGCCAGAATCACAGACATAACATATATGAGTAAAGATAGCGTTACAAACTCTGGTTGTAGCCCACTTGTTGTTATCCATGCTGGGGCAAATAATGTTTTTCAGGACTCCACTGAGAAAATTAAACAAGATCTAGCAGCACTAACCAATAAATTGATACATCTAGGTTGTGAGCCTGCCATCTCAGAAATTTTACCTATCCCTAAGGCCCTACCACATCTCAACCAGAAAATAAGGACAATAAATGACTGGCTAAGAAAATGGACATTAAGACAAGATATTAATTGCCTAACACATTGGGAAGAGTTCTACCTTCAGGATGATCTTTATTGCATGGATGGGCTATATTTAAACAAAAAGGGAAATGTATTATTGGGTAAACATTTTACCACCTTTATTGACAAACATTTAAACTAAATGGCAAGGGGGGGAGGGAAGGTTGTGAACACAAGTAATGGGGTTGACAAGCGTTCTATTGCTCCCTTACAAAATATGGATAACAATGCTTCCCAATACCCCACACCTACTCTAAAGGATAAAAATGAAATAAACATATTGTTACTTAATGCCCATAGTCTAGCAAATAAAATAGATGAATTAAAATATATTGTTCAAAAATAAAATATTTCAATTTGCGGAGTCACTGAAACCTGATTCCAAGATGACAGTTGTAATACAGATATACCGGGTTTTAATAAAATAATTTAAAACAGGGCAGATAAGGGGGGGGATAGCATTATACATATCAGATAGATGTACATCCCACTCTATTACACCAGCATAAATTACTAATAATAATAATACCAAAATATTATGGGCCCAGATTAAACTGCCATCTGAAAACCTATGTTAAGGACTAGCCTACAGACCCCCAAATTTAAGTACAGAACAAAACAATGACTTTTTAGCAACTATAGAAAAGTTTGACACAAGTAATAATTATATACTAATGGGGGATTTTAATTTCCCCAACATTAACTGGGAGACATGCCAAAGCAGTGGATCAATAGAAACAGACTTCCTAGAAATAGCAATAAATCAGAATCTGGTTCAAACCATCAAGAAAGAAACTAGAGGCAATAAAATCTTAGACATCATTCTCATAAATATGGAAGAAAAAATCCTAGAGCCAACTATAATAGAACCATTAGGAAAGAGCCACCATAATATGATTTTATTTGAAATACAAACTAAAATTATAGGATCCAAAGATATTACTATGGTCAAAGGCTATTCTAGAGCTAATTTCAGTGCAATAAAAAAAATCTTGCTTCCTGGGACTGGCAAACAGAACTTTATGGCCATCAAGTATGGAGACAAATTTGGACAAAATTGAAATTCTGTCTTGATACTTGGGTCCCTACCAGACGGAAATATATCAACAGTTGCAGAACACCTGTCTGGTGGGATAACAAAATCAAAAGAGCTATAGATAAAAAGAAAAAGAAATACAGGAAATATAAAAACAGACCAACGATAATTAACTGGAACTACAAAAAACAAGTTAATAAAGTTAAACAATGCATCAGAAATGCAAAATCAAATGCTGAGAACAAATTAGCTACTGCTACTTTGGACAATAAAAAGAAGTTCTATAACTGCGTAGGTTCACTTAGAAGTTCCCAGACAACAATAGGTCCTATCAAAACAGATAAAGGGTTAACCAGTAATGAAACTGAAATGGACAGATAATTTAATAATTACTTTATCATTCTTTTTACACCAAGGGATAACCATACTGGGGCAGCATTTAGTACTAACAAGCAAGGAATAACTCCAATTACTATCGAATAAGTAAAGAGGGCACTTCATAGGCTAAAAACCAAATCCTCAGCTGGCCCAGATGAAATCCATTCCAGATTCCTCAAATAAATAGTTAACAAAATCTTAGGACTATTATGCAAACTATTTAATTTATCATTAATTGAGGGAAAAACAATCTCTGCCTGGAATGATCCTACTGTCATTCCTATCTACAAATCTGGAAATAAAGAAGATGTCTCGAATTATAGGCCTATAAGCTTAACATCTGCTATAGGGAAACATTAGAAAGACTTCTTCTCCAAAGGTTGGAAGAACACATTCATCTCAATAACTTACAAGATACTACACAGCATGGTTTCACCCAAGGAAGGTCATGTCTGACTAACTTATTGCACTTTTTTGAAAATGTAAGTCCCTCACTGGATGCAGGGCTACCAGTGGACATTATATTTCTGGATTTTGCGAAAGCATTCAATGAAGTCTCTCATAGGATTCTAATAAATCATATGGTTGCATTAGAATTTCCTCAATACATAATAAAATGGGTCATCTCATGGCTACACAACCATCAACTGTGTACTGCTATTAAAGTACACTCTTCACAATGGGGTAAAGTGACTAGTGGGTCCCACAGGGCTCAGTTTTGGGCCCAGTATTATTTAACATACTGATCTCCTCAATGCAGTCATCAAATGTCTGGATGGCTAAGTATGCAGATGACTGCAAATTAGGATGCATAGTTAACACTCCTGAGGCAGCTGTAAATTACCAAAAAGAATTACTTTCATTGGAAACCTGGAAGATAATAACAAAATGGTATTTAATGTACACAAGTGTAAAGTAATGCACCTAGGTCATAACAACTTGAAATACAGTTATAAACTTAACAATGTCACACTTCAAGAAAAAACCAATGAAAGGGATTTAGGAGTAATTATAGATAACAAACTTAACTTTGATAATAATACCCTAGCTACAGTCAAAAAATGTCAACGTATTATTGGGTGCATACTAAAGGATATCAAGAGTAGACAGCCAAAAGTTATGTTACCATTATAAACCAGATTAGTGAGATCACACTTGGATTACTGTGCACCCCTTTGTGCACAGAGTACAATAAAAGGAAAAAAGTTAATTGAGGGAGTCCAAAGAAAAATAACAAAAAAGATCTCTGGTTTGGAAAATAAAGAATATGGTGAGATACTGCAACCACTTAACCTGTATTCAGTGAACTACAGTCAACTACAGGGTGATCTGTGCCTAACGTATAAAGCCATAAGAGAGTCATTCCTCTTGGAAACTCTTGGTTTAGAAATAAATCCTACTAAGCTTCAAACTAGGTCTCATAATCCCAAACTAAAAGGTGAACCTTGTAGAACTAAGAAAAGGAGTCAATGGTTCTCACAGCGAGTAGTGAACCAATGAAATACACTACCATGTACAACAGCTGAGAGTCGAACCATGGATGTATTTAAAAAAACAGACTTACACATGGGTACTAATAAAGTTAAATATCTTTAGATGACAATACCACCCTAGGGTGGTGAGCTCACATAAAAGGCATTACCTCCTGAGCTCATAAACCACAATGAAACTTTTTATGTACTTTTCTTTGTGTGCATTTGATGGTAATATAATCATGGGGATGATATTGAACGCTTTGCTAAAGTCGATGAAGATAATATGCTAGGGGATTTTTTTTTTTTATCAAGACTCTTACCCACTTTTTCATAGATACATAATAGGTTGGTCAGCTATAACCTTTTTTAATGAAACCATGTTGTGCGTTATCAGTGTTTTCTATATGTCAGTCTAATCTCTCCTTTATAATACCCTCCAAGATTTTACCAATCAGGGAAGTCAAACTAATTGGCCTGTAATTTTCTACTTTTCTTTTATCACCCTTTTTAAAAATAGGGGTCATATTGGCTGCCCTCCAGTCTTTGGGTACGTAGCCCCGAGTTCACACTACAGTACTTTCAAACAGGTACTTAAGGGGATATACAGTCTATTCCACTTTTATGCCTTTCAGTTGTGTGCACATTTCGGTTATGTTCACATAGCCACCTGGTCCCGATTCCTCTCCTATGTATTTAATGGTAATAAAATCAGTTGTGTGCACACATATTTTCATTTGTGTGCCTTTTTTAGCACTTTGGCATGTCCGTGTGGTAAATGACAGTAACTGATACCTATTCAGAGGTGCGATTTTAGAACTGTAACACTCTCTACTGTGATTAAGCCACTAATTGCTGTGATGTGGAGGGAACAGGTGATAACAGCTGGTGAGTACAGTTAATAACAGCACATTATAGAGCTGACTGCTAGCAGTTTTATGGTTTGCTCAGAGCTGGAAACATTACCCCCACCACAGGAATGTTGCCAGAGGACTTTGCTGGCTACTTGCACACGGACAATGAAGAGTCAACTCATCATACAAGACAGCCACAGAGATCTGTGCATCGGTACTCGGAGCAGACAGCAATGCTAAAAATTGTGAGGAGAAAGGTATGCTGCTACATCGAAACTAAAGAACAATGCAGTGCCATATTCTTTTAAGTTTACAAGCACATTAAAAATTATAGTTTCTTTTTAATAAAACCCCAGCCAATACTGGCACTACTATTTAAAATGTGTAAAATAACTATTTTTAATGCTACTTCCTGATGACAGGTCTTTATTAACACATACCTGCAATGCCCACATCAGCCACAATGGATTTTTGCTCATTTCAGTTAAGTGCATTTTCGGTTGTATGCACATAGTTTGTGATCCCCGAGCATGTGCACACAACCAAAATTGACTGGCTATAGTAGATATTGTTACATTAGTTTGACCATTTTCCTTGTGATTTGATGTGGACCAGGGGAGCAGTCATCCCTGATATGCTTTATCTTGTTTGATATTTCATCTTCAGTGATAGTAAGTAAGCAATAATACCCAACAGGGTGAGTGGTATTGGGAAATACCTGACCGCCTAGGGGTGTAATGAGGCCTGATGCTGCAGGTCTGGTATTTCTCAATAATGCCCACCCTGGAGGGTATTATCATACTTAGAAAATGGCTAGTTTGTAACATTTTAAATTTAAAAAAAGTTTAAAAAAAAGTATAATTAATGAAAAAAAATTAAAAATAAATCTTTCTTGATATGTTGTCCCTGCAGTGTGCTATTCTTGCCAGTAAAGGATGCCACTGATTAGTACACCCTGTGTGACTAAGATGCATTGCTGACCCATGGTTTCCTGGGAGTTGTAGTCCAATGGGATAATCACGAGGAAGGCAGCTGAATCCACAGTACAGAATGGCCATAGTCAGGTCTGTTTTTTTATTTATGTTTTTTTTTTAAGGCAAAAGTGGAACAATAGGGAAATAAGGAGTGGATGCAGCTGACTTGTTTTGCCTAAAAGTGAACAGTTTTATTGAGGTATTTCGTTTTATGTTTGTGCCAGGAGTTTAGGGAGGAGCACAGTGAGCCAAGAGAGGAGCGACTTGTGTATACTGGGTACCAGAGGTGGAGTTGCGATTTCAGGTAGCAGGTTTTATGAGTGCAGGCAGGCCTGTGGAGGTTGGGAGTGGTGTCATCACCGAGTTGGCTGCGGTTTTGTAAAAAAAAAAAAAAAAAAATACTGTTTGTTGGTGGCTAGTTCAATGTATTTCATTTTTATTTTTTATTTTATTTAAACAGCAGTTTGGAAAACCTTTGAGCCATAGGCTCATTTACAAAGGTACCTTGTCACAGTAAGACAAACCAAAATACACAGTATAGCAGTACAACACATAAGTATAACAGTAAAATTAAGACATAGATACAAACAAGCTGGCACAGGTAGGATGGATTAAAACAATACCAGAGTTATGTCCTTAGCAGCTTAGTAATAAGCTTTGTCACTGCTAAGTATTAGTCTACGGCTTTGACTAGTGGCAGTTACAGCATCGGGTGTTAATAAGGTGGTTACGTAAGGAAGTTTTGAAGCACGATATAGTTGGAGCTTCGGAGATGGAGGGGCAGTGTGTTGAACCAGGAGGAGCCCTAAAGCTGAAGGCTCTTTGGCCGTGAGAGGTCCTAGCTCTAGGGATAACAAGAGAGGTTTTCCCAGAGGTCCAGTATGAACTAGTGGGACAGAGGCGATGGTGGTGGTCAATCCTGGTGGGGAAAGCCCAAGGAGGGTCTTTTGTAGAGGTACAGCTAAGATATTTGAGGCTGCGCTGAGATCAAGTACCAAGCGCTTTTAGCATACAGTAGACAGGTGTGTGTCATCTTAGGTGCTCCAGTAATTAACCTGCAGGCCTTATTCAGAGAAAAGTAATTTTATGGAGTGCGGTCTGATCAGCAGCACCATACACGGCAGTCCATAGTCCACTAGGGACAGGATAGAGAGGTGACTGTGAGTGAAGAGCCTCCGGGGAGCAGTGTTTATACCGATGTAAGATGCCCAATCGATATTAGTGGCAGTGGCTAGGGCAGCGATGTGTCCATGGAAGGAGGGAGGGTCAAAATGGATCCCTATGGTATTTATAGGAGCAAACTTGTTCAAGTGGGAATGAGGACCCAGAGTTAATGAGGAGTTTGAAGTTGCAGGACTTGTTTTGGGGATGAGTGAAGAACATGGTTTTTTTTTTAAGATTTATCACCAATCTATGTTCCTTGAACCAGCCCTCGGCTTCAGTGAAGGACTTCTGCAGCGAGTCCTGGAGGGCAGTAGGGTTATGACTTGAGGCAAAGATGACTGCATCATCAGCGTACAATAGAATGTTCCCCGAGCAAGAGTGTGGAAGGGTGTTAAGGTAAAGGGAGAATAGTAAGGAGCCCAGAATGGAGCCCTGGGGAACCCCAGAAAAGATGGGACAGATGTCTGAGTAGGTCCCATTAATTTTTACACACTGTGAGCGGTCAGACAGATAACTGGTGCACCAGGAGATAGACCCAGCAGCAAAACCAGAGAGACTAAGGGCATCAAGAAGGAGGGGGTGGGAGACAGTGTCGAAAGCTTCAGAGAGGTCAATGAAGACAGCACCAGCCAGAGAACCAGTGTCTAAGGAGGTGGAAAAGTTGGAGAACTCTAGGAGGCTGTGTTGGTACTGTGGCCCTCGGAAGCCATGCTGCTCAGGACAAAGGACATTGTAGGTGGAGAGGTAGTCAGAGATTTGAGAGGCCACCACTTTTTCCAAGGCCTTGGAGAGAGGATAGAGAATGGAGATTGGTCGATAGTTTCCAGCCACAGTCCTATCACCACCATTAAAGATAGGGGTGACAGTGGCGACTTTCCAGGCAGTTGGAACCTTCCCCAGGCAAAGAGAGTGGTTGATGAGGCATGTGATCGGGGTAAGGACTGTGTCTAAGACCAGCCGTAGGATACACGGATCCAGGGTGTCACTGCCTGTACTATTACTCTTGAGGGCAGTGACGAGGTGAGGCCTAAGTTCTTGGGCAGAAACACGGTGGAGGAGAAAATAAGGGCGAGAAAGATTTACGGCAGTTGCTGGGGGAGGAGGGTCAAAAAAATTTGTAGGGAGGATAGGGCTAAGGTCAGTGAATGAGGTGTTGAGGTGGTTGGCTATGAGGGCTGGGTCTGAGGAGATCACACCATTAATGTTGATCTGGGTGGGTGGGGGGAGTGTGCACTCCCATTTAACTGTTTAATGTTATCCCAGAAGGTTCTGGGATTCCCCCATGAGGCAGTGAGTGAGGACCGATAGTGCTCGGACTTGGCCTTTCTGATGGCCCGAGTGCACTTGTTTTGGGTGGCAGCATATAACCGCCTGTCATTGGGCCGGCCAGTCTCAATGGCATGGTGCCATAGGTTGTCCCTATGTTTGAGCTGGTGGATCAAAGCTGGGGTAACCCAGGGGGCATTCTTCCTTTTAGAACGGCGGGTCAACACTGGGGCAAAGATATCACAGGCATTATTAGAAGTTTGGGTAAAGAAGGAGAGAGCTGTGTCGATGTCAGGATTTGCCTGTATAGGAGACCAGTCAATTTGGGACAGAAGTTCCTTAAGTTTTATCAGTCCACCAGGTATTAGACGCCACCGGCATGTGGACTGTGCTATGGGTTTGGGGACTGAGGTTGACCAGTGGAATAGAATGGGGGAGTGATCGCTGAGAGAGTCTGGGAGGACTTGTACATTGGGGATCCAATTAGGGTGGTTGGTGAGTACAACATCAAGCAGGGTACTGGAGCCTCTCTTGGGGTTAGTCCTGGTAGGGTGGGTAACTAGTTGCGTTAGGTCTATTGCAGAAAAGGAGTCTCGGTAGAGGAGGAGGAGGGGCTGAGCCAGTTGACATTTAAGTCACCCATCAGAATTTGATCAGCAGAAGGAGGTGAGAGGTAAGGTATTCTGTAGAGAGGCAATGGCCTGCGTTTGGTCCCTGGGGGGCACATATGCAGTAGTCAGATAAAGGGGTCCCTTTAAAGGGTCAGGGGTTAGTTTCAGCGTAGCGCCTGGGCCCTGGAGTCAAGGATGGGAGTGGGCAGGGCTAGTACAGGAGAGATTCCTTGACATAAATAGCGCAGTCCGCCCCATCTCCCAACACGGTCGGACCGGAAAAGGGTGAAACCGGAAGGGAGACTAGGGAGTCAGGGAGGATTTTGACAGCCAAGTCTCAACCAGGGTGATGACATCAGGGTTAATTGATGTGACCAGGCATTGTAGTGAGTCAAACTTTTTAGGAGGCTACAGATATTCATGGAGACCATGCATAGGCCTGTGGTGCAGAGTTGGGGAGCTCCTGGGAACCGGCCAGGGTTTGGATGAATGTTCCTGACAGGAGTAGTAGCATGACTAACACCCTGGCTGGGAGATGGTGAGAGGTTTTCCTATGATTGACATGAGAGGGAGGGAGGGAGGCTAAGGGAGCAGGGGTGGGCAGGGAGGTACAGGAGGGGAAAGCAAGAATAAGAAGACACCCAGATGTGCCTGAGGTGAAGAGAAAGCTAGGGGAAGGGCAGGGGGGACGGGGACACACAGAGGTCCCAAGGGGCAGGAGAGGAGGTTCAGGAGCAAGGGGAGGGAGGGGTGCCAGGGCACAGTGTAAACTAGCAGATGGGTAAGTGGGTAAGTGCACTGCTAGTGGGGATAGGCACAGGCAGAGCGTGAGGCAGGGCCAATACATTGTGGTGCGCAAGATCCCAGGAAGTAGTGCTGTACAGGTAGGAGTAGGAAGTAGTGAGGGATAGGTCCCACTAGTGGCCAGCAGGTATAACCTGCAAATGGAAAGTGGGAGATAGGTTCTGGCAACAGGGGCGTGATATCACCGGATGTGATGTCACGGGGTGGATCTCTAAATTGACAGCCGCCTCTGGGTTGGAGGGTGGTTGTAAGGGAGGCAGACGGCGCTAAAGCTACCGTCAGGCTAGCACTCTCTGCAGGCATCCAGACGAAGAGAAGAGGCTCTCTTTACCTCGAAAGTTATCAGGCTGGAGATTTGGCTTCCTCAGCTACTCAGGTGAACTGCTTGTGCTTCAGTTGCTTGATTGTCCCGAGTGCCTAGCTTGGGGAGCTGCCTCGAAAGTTATCAGGCTGGAGATTTGGCTTCCTCAGCTACTCAGGTGAGCTGCTTGTGCTTCAGTTGCTTGATTGTCCCAAGTGCCTAGCTTGGGGAGCTGCCTCGAAAGTTATCAGGCTGGAGATTTGGCTTCCTCAGCTACTCAGGTGAGCTGCTTGTGCTTCAGTTGCTTGATTGTCCCAAGTGCCTAGCTTGGGGGGACTGCCTCGAAAGTTATCAGGCTGGAGATTTGGCTTCCTCAGCTACTCAGGTGAGCTGCTTGTGTTTCAGTTGCTTGATTGTCCTGAGTGCCTAGCTTGGAGGGCTGCCTATGTTGTGGAGAAAACAAAGCCTCTCATTACTATGCAGCGGGAGAATATGTTGTGACTTACACAAAGGAGCTCCACTCTAAGCAAACAGGGCTATTCCAAAATGAGGTCACACTAGGACCCAGCTAACCTAATGCCTTCAGTAACAAGCACAATTAGCTCAATACCACCATATTAAACAAGTCTGATCTATATTAGCTGCTTGGTATATCTGGCTTTAAGATGAAATCAGCAATTAGCTCCAAATTCCACCATATTAAACAAGTCTGATCTATATTAGCTGCTTGGTATATCTGGCTTTAACATGAAATCAGCAAGGCAACTCTAGAAAAGCCAGTGAGTCCCTAGCTTTACACTTCAGCAATTAGTAGCACTAAGAGAATCAGATAACAAGCCCACCCAGTGGTGAACAGGAACAAAGTTCATAAAATATAAGTGCTCATCAGGTAGCACCCCTCTGCAGGTGTCCAGACGAAGAGAAGAGGCTCTCTTTACCTCGAAAGTTATCAGGCTGGAGATTTGGCTTCCTCAGCTACTCAGGTGAGCTGCTTGTGCTGCAGTTGCTTGATTGTCCCGAGTGCCTAGCTTGGGGGAGCTGCCTCGAAAGTTATCAGGCTGGAGATTTGGCTTCCTCAGCTACTCAGGTGAGCTGCTTGTGCTTCAGTTGCTTGATTGTCCCGAGTGCCTAGCTTGGGGGGGGGGGAGCTGCTTCGAAAGTTATCAGGCTGGAGATTTACCACCAGGTTGCAGTGGAGAGTTACCACTAGTATAACATTACTGTTCCTTTTTGTATACTTTGGTTACCAAGCGGGGAAAAATATGGTGGCTAACACAATTCAGACTGGCACATGGAGACCAGCATGAGATGGAGCTCCTGGCACTTCTTTCTAACAGGGCACTATTGAAAAGCACCCACCCGGCAATGGAATCCATCTAGCCAATCAGGATGCTAGCTTTTCCATTGCCATTTTCTAATATGATCTATTGGTTGAGTTTCATGGACTTCGGTTATGTTTTGTTTGGTGCTATATACAGTATACTATTGAAGTATGTGTTGAAGAGCTCAGCCATTTGGCCAACCTCCTACACCACTTAATTGTTATGTTCAAGTGGGCCAACTTTGCATGCTGGTTTCTTTAATGAATTAATGTATCCATAAAATGATTTGTTATTGCTTTTGGATGCTCTTTTTTTTTCAAGAAATAATTCTGTATTTTGTTCGGAATGTCTTATTTCTGTTTTGCATTTCCTCAGTCTTTGTTTGTACTTGTTCAAATAAAGGAGTGAGTTAGTCCTTTTTGTAGATCCTCAAAGTTTTGTGTTTTTTTTGGATTAACCTCCTGACCTTTGTGCTTGACCATTTTGGTTTTAATGTATGGTTACTAGTAGACTTCCTATATTTTGGTATGCAACTATTGCATACATCCATGACTCCCCCCTTTATCTTAAACCACATATCCTCTGTTTCACAATTTGTAAGCATCAACTCTCAATCAACCTTTGACAGCACATTTGATAATTTTGCTATATCTGCCTTTTTGTAGTCATAGAAGAAATTTTCATTAGTAACAGAGGTAAAAGAAAGTGCAATATTAAAGGTCACAGAGTTATGATCACTTGTCCCTAATGGTGGATTTATTCTGCAGTTGGTAATGTTTAGGCCCGATGTCACAAGCACACTATCCAAGATACTTGACCCCCTGGTTGGGTTTGTTACATACTGATGCAGGGTGAGCTGCTCACAGGCTGCTATGAATTTTCTTCTAAGAGGAGAGTTTGGCAAGGACCTCGACAAGTTTATTTCACCAAGGTTCATATCACCCATGAATATCATATCCACTTCTTCAATCACATGTGTTTCGTGTGCATATTTGGAACACATACTGTACAAGCAGAGGAGAGAAAGAAGTAAGTGCATCAGCTGGGACTTGAACCCAGGCTGCCCAGAATACTGTTCCAGTTGCATCACCTAGGCAACTGGAAACTGGGCTGTCCCGGAACACACATTGCTTTTTCTCTAATGCACAACCTGGTGCTGCACAAATAATTACTACATTTTCAATCACATGGGTACAGTGTGTATATTTATGGAACACATACAAACAGAATAGAGAAAGCCTCTGGTTATCATATCCCCTTCCTCACATGCAAGCTTCATTTCTTTGATTATACAAGATGTGTCTTCAAATGAAGAGTCTGGGGGGTCGATAACCAAGCCCAATAATAATAATACTGTTCCTAGAATTTGGAAGTAATCTTATCCATATAGTCTCAGTCTTGGTGTTTTTATCTTTTTTAATTTTTGTATGAGTTATATCAATCAATGGGTTTAAATGTGCTGTTGATGAACAGAACTATTCCACCACCTTTTCTATTTGTTCTGTTTTGGTAAAATGTTTCATATCCTGGGGTGCGTTTATCCCATACATTGGTTTCAGTCCACCAGGTTTCCTTTATACCTACCACACCAGGCATGTTTATTGTGACTGCCACTAGTAGTTCATCAGATAACTTTTGATTTTACCATTTGCCTTGTTTCTCATTGTTATTTTCCTAGAGTGTGTGCCTGTCTTCTTCCCTGTCTCTGTTGGACTGGTGGTTCCCCCATACTGGTTAGTTTAAACAGCGATTATTTAATACATTGGAAAGGTTTTTTTCCCAGCAGTTAGACCCTTTTCATATTTAGGTGCAGTCCATCTTTGGAATATAAGTTAAAACTTGTCCTAAAATATCCCAGTTATTTATGAACATAATTCCCTCTTGTGTGCACCAATTGGAAAGTCTAGCATTTATCCTTTCAATTGTATTATTTTTCTCGAATTGTGCTCCAGGTATTGACAGGATCCACGAGATTGCAGCGTTACACCGTTTACCTTGGATTTCCTTTGCAATGGAAATTAAATCTAGGCAGGTGACCTACTCGTGAGATCTACCCACATCAGTTGACCCTACAGACTCGATTTTCAAAACATTTATGGATGCCACAAGCCCCCAGTGCACCAAACAAATGGCGCAGGGAGCGTGCAGCATCTGCCCAAAGCAGAATGGCATTTTTAGTCTCTGGCGTCAAGAGGCAAAAGTTAGACCAGCTCCCCCTGGTCTAACTTTGCACTGACTGGGAGCCCTTTCTACGGGCTTGTGCCAATGCTTTGGCACAAGCTGCTGTATAGTGTGAGAAATGTCACAACTGCACTTGAGGTACTAAAATCGGGTGCAGGTTGTGACTGTTCCGTGCAGCTGCACCAAACACTGTGGTAGATGCAGGGCTTGACACAAGCCTGGTGCCCACCTTTGAAAATCGGACACTACAAGTACTATAATTTCTGATTTGTTTTCTAATTTAAGCTTGTTTACTAAATTTTGGACATCTATGATTTTGGTAACTCGGAGGCAGTTTACCGTTATGTTAGTTCTGTTATTCTTATATACTAAAATATCTGTGTAGTGGATAATAGAGTCCCCCATGACTAGTTTATTAGGTTCATGACTGTCCGGACCAGTTGGCAAGCTTTCTGTTGTCTCATGAGTTTTGTTCTCCCAGTGCTGTATTGTTCAGTACATTGTACCTAGTGGCCAAAGTTATTTCTTTAGGGCCGATAGCCTTTCTGCCTTTTTTTCCAGTGTTATTTATCACTAGTGTCCATTCAATGTTAGAAAATGGGTATTTCATGTCCTGTACTCTGATTGACCAGCACACTTGTTTAGCCGGGTGGATATTTTTCAATAGAGCCCGCTGATAATCAAGTGCCAATTCAGGGTGTCCCATTACTTAGTGTATCCTAGGGCACCCCAAATTTTCAGTCTGGCCAACCACCATTTTTTTCTGTCTCGCTTAGCGAGACTCACCTCAGCAGACCTTATAAAATGATCCCATTGCACCACAGTACACAGAAACACCAAACAAGACTTAAAACTTTTAAAATCTTTGCCAGAAAAGAACAAAATAATTTTTTTTCATTTTTAATTAATCGGCAGCATACTCTCAGCCATTTCTCATGGCCATTGCCTCGTGCTATTACAGCCTTTCTCTCATTCCGTTACATGCCTGTAAACAAAACGAAATGAGGAAAAACATTTCGGCTTCACCTTTTTTATTATTAAAAAATATAAATGTACCTCTTCTCTCTCCTTTCCTCATCACTCCTTTGCTGCACTGTTGGGGGGGGGGCAGATGGTGGGGGTGGACCGAAAGTAATTGAAAGAACTGGAAGGGGACAGGATCAGTTGTGTTCCAGGACAGTAGCTGCTGCTGTTGTTGTTTTCACAGGGTTCTTGTGGATTTTACTTGGTAGGTTAGTTCTTTTCTTTATTACTTCTAAGGGGCTAGCAGGGTATTGTTTTGGGGCTGCTGGATGTTTGTAAACTGATTTGGTGGCTGTAAGTGGGGCTCATTTTGTGGATGTTTCACTGTGTAACAGGCTGCGCTGGTAGAGGCCTATTTCTTCTGATTTAAAACCTATTTGGTGGGATTTGCTTGGAGATGGTTATTTGAATTGGAGACCTATATCTGTTAATTTCAAGCCTATTTTGATGTGTTGTTAGTGAAGCTGATTAAATTGGAGACCTGTTTCCTTTGGCAGTAAACATATTTTGGGGGCTTTGACTTGAATTTTGATTCCTTGTGCTGACTCCATTAGCTGTAAAGGTTAGTTCATAGTGGGGGAGGGGTGTTAATGGTCTGGCCAGGTCTCACTCAGCCAATTGACTGGAGGCAGAGCTGAATCAGGTTGAGGTGTTAGCTGCTTTGTCTTCTCAGAAAGAACTGGAAGGGGACAGGATCAGTTGTGTTCCAGGACAGTAGCTGCTGCTGTTGTTGTTTTCACAGGGTTCTTGTGGATTTTACTTGGTAGGTTAGTTCTTTTCTTTCTTACTTCTAAGGGGCTAGCAGGGTATTGTTTTGGGGCTGCTGGATGTTTGTAAACTGATTTGGTGGCTGTAAGTGGGCTCATTTTGTGGATGTCTCACTGTGTAACAGGCTCGCTGGTAGAGGCCTATTTCTTTCTGATTTAAAACCTATTTGGTGGGATTTGCTTGGGCCTGGTTCTTTGGCTGCTGGGCTTGGAGGGAGACACAGGGCTGATACACTCTCTCTCAAGTCAGGTGTCTGCCCAGGACCCACCCTCTCCCCAGAGTCTGCAAATTTATAGAGAACACCTGCCCTGCAATTGGAGGAAAAGGCTGCAGGTGCAGCTCATGTAGTTCTAGCCACTGGGGGTTGGATTTAAAGGCTAGGAGAGAGGAGCTTAGGGAGTTGTTCATTTCCCTTATAAGTTTAATGTGTTGTACTGCACCTAGTAACAGGGTTACTGGTGTACAGTGGGACTGTCTCTAAGATTACTGGGTGACCTGATTAGGCAGTAGGGGTATCTTGGACTAGGGGGGAACCTGGTGGCTCACCCAAGGAAACCTATTTGGAAGGGGATGGAACCACACATCATTAGGGCCGGCATCTTTGGGAGGGTGGTGGGGTGCACAGGGTGTGGAGCAGCCAAGATACTGGACTGGGCTTGGAAGTTCGGTGGTTGCCCAGTGTGCTACCAGCTAGCACAGCTTAGGGAGGAGGTTGCGGGGATTAGGAGAAAGCTGGAGAGGGGGTGGTATGGTTGGGGAAGGGGGCTGGGAATCTCCCACAGGGTTGCACCAAGCACTGGGGGTGGGGGCATAGGGAAAGGAGTGCAGGAGAATACTCAGGGGTCACATAGGGACCCTGGCACAGGGGGTCCAAAAGGACACTACCAAGGAAGCAGGCAGGTAACTGGGGACCCTCACAAAGGGGGGACGGAGGGACAACATTCTCAGGGAAGTAGGCAGATGGCCAGGGCTGGACAGAAGGAAGCAAGGTGGGGAGGTGGATCAGACCTTACACTCAGTAACTGCTTCAATTCTCTTCTTCTGCTCAAGGATGAGGAGGGTGATGTAGCCACGACAGAGGTGGTTAGAGGCGGAAGGGAGTGGGAGGCAGGAGGCAGGGGCCAGATAGCAGGAAGAACAGGGGGACCTGGAATGCAGGAGAATGGGGAGCAGTGAATCAGAGCAGGAGGGGCAGGGGAGGAGAAGCGCAAGGAGAAGGACCAGTTGGGAGGAAAGGTAAAGGAAGGACCAGAAGTACAAGGAGGATTCGGTAAGGGAGCTGAGGGTTTAGGCCAGGGGCACGACGAGCAAGGAGGAACTAAATGGAGACAGGAAGGAAGGAGGGAGGATGAGCCAGGCTAGTTTGTAGATGGGGGACAGGACCAGTTGCGAGCAGTGAGGGAATAGCAAGGTACAGAAGGATACTCGGGAGGAGGAGAGGCATAGGATTGGAGGGGAGGGGGTGGCCATGGTAAATAAGGAGGGGGTGGCATGTGGCACCCAGATAGGGGGAGGAACAAGGAGCCTGCTGGGTGGAGGGGCCTGTAGAAAGGATGAGGGACATGGAAGGGGGGGATGGAGGAAAAGGATTGGTCAGAGTGCTCCTGCTGGGGGATTCTATGATCAGGGATATCAAATGGGATAGGGAGGGAGAAGCCTGGCCAGTTAGAACAAGCTGCTTCCCTGGACTAACAGTGCACAGGGCTAAGCATGAGGTATATCAGCTGGCAAAGGATTGTGGGGGTTCCCCAGACATACTGGTCCACCTGGGTACAAATGACATTGAGGGAAATAGCGAGCTAGAGATACAGGCAAGATTCAGGGAGCTCACCAGGGTCTGTCATGACATAGGATGCACAGTTTCCTTCTCAGAAATCCTGCCAGTGCCAAGGGCTAGTGGGGAACACAAAGGAAAATTAGGGAGATAAACCAGTGGCTCAGGAGTGGTGTGAGGCCAGAGGGTATGGGTTGATGAGGTTGGGGAGACCTGGGAGGATAAGGAGCTGTATGCTAGAGATGACTACATCTCAATTTGGAGGGAAGGGGAATCCTTAAGTTGAAAATAGAGGGGTTCATTGGTGAAAAGTGGGGTTTAAACTTGTGAAGGGGGGTGGGATGGGAGAAAAGGCTGTCAAGGGGGTACCGATAAAGGAGGGACTCTGTCTCCACCCCCCTGGGGACCAGGAGGATTGCAGGAAAAGGTCAACTGGCAAAGTGCAGACCAGGGGAAAACAGAATCCCCATGGGAACACGAGCAGGGGAAATGGAACTATAGGGAAAGGGTGGAAGGTAGTCCTGCTAAATGCCAGGAGCTTGGGCAATAAAATGCCTGAGCTCCAGGCGATGCTAACTGAGGGAGCAGTGGATGTGGCAGCGGTCACTGAGACTTGGAGCCACTGCAAGACATGACTGGGACCTGAAACTGGAGGTTTACACTATGTTCAGGAAGGACAGGGGGAGGGAAGGGAGGAGGGTAGCAATGATAGTCAAAACTGCATAGGCACAGGGGAGTAGAGGAGGCAGAGGGAACCGTGGAGGCGATTTGGGTCACCTTGATAACAAGGGGGGCAAGAGAGTAAAATAGGAGTGGTGTATAGACCTCCTGCCCTGGCGGAGGAGCTGGAGGACAGTCTGGTGGCAGATGTTGGAGACACTGCAGACTGGGCAGAGAGCAGTGGTGGTGTGGGGGACTTAAACATGCCAGGAACAGACTGGAGACTATGACATCCTCTGTGACCAGGGAACAGAGGTTGTTGGATGTCTTTCAAGGCGTTCCTAACTCAGCAGGTGAGGAACCGACCAGGGAGGCAGGGTACTGGATGTGGTCCTGGCAGACAGTGACCAGATTGGGAGCCTGGAGGTAAGGGACCCATTGGCGGGAGAGACCATGCCACGGTCTGGTTCTACCTGGACCTAGGAGGGGAGAAGGCTGCACAAAGGCGGAGTAACCGACTTCAGGGGCGGATTTAAGAAATGGAAAGGCTCCTTAAGGAGCACTTGGATGGGATTGGGTCAGACATGGATGCTGATAGTAGGTGGGAAATCATCAGGAGAGGGGTGCAGGATGCTACCAGCACCTGTGCAAGAGTAAAGACGAAAATGGTGGGGCCCCAAAAACCCCTGTTGGTGGACCAGGGAGGTCCAGGAGGTGATGTGAGGAAAAAGCAGCCTATAAGCAATTCAAGTGCTCAAGGAGTGAAAGGGATCGAGGGGAGTACGAGCTGATGGCTAGAAGAGGCCACTAGAGTGGTGAGGTGGCTAAGGCAAGGAAGGAGCAGAACCTGGCCAGGGAAATTAGGAGAGGGAACAAGGGGTTCTTTAGATACATTGGGGAAAGACGAAGGGTGAAGGGACAGATTAGCAGGATGAAATCAGGGGAGAGATGGGCACAAGACCCGGGGGAGCAGGCTGAGGTACTAAATGAGTACTTCACCTCAGTTTTCACCAGGGAAAATGGGGGTGCTGCATCATACATGGGAGGAGACAGAGATATTGGGGGGGGGACCCTTACCGATTGGCAGGTCTGGGGAGAGGGGCGGCATCACTGGCAGATGGGGAGGGCTAAGCAGGAGAAGAGGTACGGAGGTGAAATCACAGCAGAGAGAGTGAGGAAGCCCTCAGCTCCCTTAAGACGGAGAAAGCACCGGGGCCGGATAAATTACATCCCAGAGTGCTGAAGGAACTTGAAGATGTCCTGGCGAAACCCCTGGAAGAGCTTTTCACCATATCTCTGAGGACAGGGTGGGTGCCCCAAGACTGGAAGGTGGCGCATATAGTGCCTATCCACAAGGGGGGATCAAGGGAGGTGGCAGGGAACTACAGGCCTGTCAGCCTGACATCGGTGGTGGGCAAGGTGATGGAGGGCATTGTCAAGGAGAGGCTGGGGGGGACCTGGATAGAGTCAGGGCGCCTGGACGATGACAGCATGGATTCATCCCGGGGAAATCGTGTCAGACAAACCTGGTGGAGTTCTATGACTGGGTGACAAGTGCCTTGGACCTGGGTAGACCAGTGGATGTCCTCTTTCTAGACTTCAGCAAGGCATTTGACTCTGTTCCTCACTTGGGCCTGTTGGATAAGCTGGGAGAAATGGGGTTGGGGAACCAGATGATCAGATGGATAGGCAATTGGCTCCAGGACCGGAGCCAGAGGGTCGTAGTTGGTGGGATAGTCTCATCCCCAGGAGGGTCAGTAGTGGGGTCCCCAGGATCAGTCATGGGCCCCTTCTGTTTCACGCACATATCTGACATAAGGACAGGAATCAGGAGTGAGATGAGTCTCTTTGCAGATGACTTCGAAACTGGGGGCGGTGATGGATGGGGAGGAGGGAGGGTGGCCCTACAGGGGGACCTGGAGGCTCTGGAAGATGGTCTAGAAAGTGGAAGCTGAGGTTCAATGCAGGAAATGCAAGGTACTCCACCTGGGGCAGAAACCCAGGCCAAGTGTGTACACCCTGGGGAAATGCTACAGAGTCTCAATGGCTGAGAGGGACCTGGGGTGGTGGTGGATGTCAAGATGAACAGCTCTGACTTGTGGGAGGGCAGCAGCCAGGCCAACAGGATGCTGGGATGCATGCTAGGGGATCACCTCCAGAAGGAGAAGTGATACTCCCTCTGTATAACTCTTGGTGAGGCCGCACCTTGAGTACTGCATGCAGTTTTGGAGGCCACACTAAAGAGGGACATTAACCTCCTGGAGAGGGTCCAGGGAGGCAACCAAATGATTTGGGGCTTGGGGACAGGACCTATGAGAGAGGCTCGAGAGCTAAATATGTACACATTGGAAGAGAGAAGGGACCGGGGGACATGATAGAGGTCTTCAGGTACATGAAGAGGGTAAATAGGGAGGAACAGTCAGGGTGCTTGAAGGAAGGAGGAAGGGGCCACTAGAGGCATGGGTGGAAGCTGGAGGGAAGATTCAGGGAGAAAGGAGGGGTGCTACTTCACTGAGAGGGTGGTAGAGCCATGGAATGCACTGCCTAGGGGCTGGTGGAGGCAGAGACAGTGGAGGGGTTCAAGAGGGGGTGGGACAGGTACAGGGAAGGGTTCTGGAAGCAAAATCCAATGCAGCAGAATATCCGGAATTGGGAAGGAGAAGCCAGAGAAGCCGGGAGGGACAGCAAGGTCAGCACCCAGGGTGGGGGCTGACCAAATGAGCAGGCACGAAAGAACCGTTAGGCCTATTCTCGCTGGCATTTTAGTATGTTAGTATGTAAAAACATAACACCCTGTATGTCGGGGGGAAGGGCAGTCTACTTTTTGAAACAAAGCAAGTGTCACACAATCTCTGACTCTGTGTGTGTGTGTGTGTGTGTGTGTGTGTGTGTGTCAGTAACCATGACAACCAGCTCCAGTCCTAGTACAGAGGCTCATCTAGGACAACAATGTGTAGCTCAAAAAAACCCACACATCATTGCAACACAGGCGGAGGAACTATTTTATCATAAAACTTATTTTAAGCTAATTTTTTTATTAACTTTTTAAATTAAACAAAATTTTTTTAACAGTGCTCATTTTCTAAGCACAATAATATCTTCCAGGGTGGGTGGTATCAGGAAATATCAGACCTTCCAGGGGCTATAAGGCATTCCATCTGTGGCGTCAGGCCTCATTACGCCCCTGGGTAGTCTGGTATTTCCTAATACCGCCCACCTTGTCGGGTATTATGCTTACTTATCTTCTAGATCATCTGCTTCTCTACCCCTTTTTATTAATTGTTGTTCAGTATCTGAACTCTGTAAGGCTCCACTAGAGTTTTGAGTCCTTTTTCCCATAGTTGTATGAGTGACTGATTGTGCGGTATTATCATCATCACCTCAACACATAGACGTCCATAAACTGCTTCAGAAAGATGAGATTGTCACTTTTCAGATTAAGTATGAGGCTTTCAGGCAGTAAATTCATCACAGTGAGCTGGGGAAAACCACACAGCTCTGGATGACATATCGGATATAGTGGATCAGCAGCATTTGCTCCACACAGCAATACAAGAAAACAACTTTAATCTTAGACTACTGTGTTGGAAATATTCACTGCCCCTGTTCTTTGCCTTCAACGAGCAAAATTATGCTCGATATGGGGCTTACTATGTACAAACACTTGAAACTCTTGAAGCTTCTCATCCAGGGTGCAGGACATTAATTGAAAAGCAAGGGCTTTAAGTTCAAAGGAGCCATCACAAACCTTCAAGGGAATCAGCTGACCAAGCCGGTGAGCAGACATACACTGTGCCAAAATTCCAGGTGGAATTGAAGGTGGAATCAGTTTTTTGCATATCAAATGGCCTATGATAAATGGATGTTAAATCAGCCACATCTAGCAAAATTCAAAGAGGCACTTTTGGAGATGACTGGCCTTGACAGTTCAGCCAGTAACCCACAAAACGCATGCAGGCCATCTGAAATCATCAAGTCAGAACAACGCGTCAAAAGCCATATTGACTCTTCTCGATCAAGAGTTTCTCAACCTTTTTAGTGCTACTTTAGATGTTGAAAGATTGTACAATTGGAGTACCTGTTGCACCTGATATTTAAGACAACCTCACCAGTACCATTGAACGAGTTACAAAAATCTATGAACAGTTCGTCAAAGAAAGACTGGAAAGTGGTAAAAATAAATATTTTGATCCAATTTCAAAAGCACCAGTGAAAACCTTCAATGTTGCAAACAAAAAGGCACAAGTAACTACCAAAGAAAAGTTACAGAACTTAAATTTGAAAAATATATATTGGGAAAACTTTTGGCCCTTTCAAACAAGCACAGCTTCCCTTTAGATATAAACAAATTATTAACATATTATCTGGGCCCAGTCCCACTGAGTCTAGCCAATGCAGATGGAACTAGAAGGCCAACATCATAGAGCAAGTTACTTGAGGTACTAGCAGAATACTGTCCAGTGCTAGACACTTTGAAGCTTCGCCCCAGGAAAACTGTCTCAGCATACATAGTTGATCTAATGGCAACAGTGTGTGTTATGACAGGAATCCCTGAAACCTTCAGCGATCTGGCAATGAAACTCCTGAATAGTCTTCCAAAGAGATTTGCGAGAGTGGCTGTTGTTACAGATGCATTCAGAGAGCAGTCAGTCAAAGAGGCTGAGAGATTTCAATGAGGATTTAGTGAGAAGCATATTATCAAAGACCCCAACATCAAAGTGATGAAGAATTTCAGTTACTTCCTTTCTAATGGATCTAACAAGGAGCTTCTGATTGATTTGATTGTGCAGGTCTAGGGAGAAAATTGCACAAGTTTGCCAGAGGGCCAAGTGATCTATTTTTTTGATGAGAGATAAATGTTACATGATCACCAGAGAAGGGACTATAGTTGTGGATGATCTCTGTTCTGACCAGGAAGAAGAAGACAGAAAAATTGCCCTTCATGTGCAACATACCATTACAATACGTCCAGGCCCTGTCATCATCTGTTCACCATCTGGGGATACCGATATACCAGAAATTTTACTATCACTATTTTCAGAATGCGAGCAAAGTATATACCTGGACAATGGCCATGGCAGCAGTAGGACAATCTTTGACATTATCAAGTGTGAAATGACCACTGCAACAAAGAAAGCCTTAATCGGTTTCCATGCATTCACAGGCAATGACTATCTTTCTGCGTTCTTCAAAAAGGGTAAGAAGATTTGCTGGAACATCCTTCAAAAGTACTCCAAATTCCTGGATGCCTTTCAGAAACTTGGGAGTGATTAGCAAGTGGATAAGGGTGTTCTAGCTCTGTTGGAGGAGCGTGTCTGTAAACTGTGTGGAAGGAAGCAAGTTACTAGTGTAAATATAGTGAGGCAACAGATCTTATGGGAGAAATATAACAAAGACAACAGAATAACTGATCTGTCTCTGCTACCACCCTGTCAGGAAACCCTGAAGTTACATATTCTATGAGCCAACTACATCTGCCGATTGTGGAGGCTTTCTTCTGTAGCAGTTATCAATGCCCCAAATGTAGCTTTGCATGGCTGGACTGATGATCTCAATGTAAAGTGAAGGGACACACCATTTCCAGATGATGTTATGTCTTTGCTCTATAATGCAAATGCTGAGGACTCAGATGAGGACTAAGATATATATGATTACCTAGATGATATTGGTGTATCTGATTATGATGATGATTTTTCCTAAATGGACAAGATTAAGTTTCACTACTTTACCAACAGTCATATTTTAAATTTTACATTTTGTGAAATAAAAATGACAGCTCCAGAATTATACACAATACTCAAAGTATGGGTGAAGCAATGACTTGCATCAGGGGAGTATAATCTCCCTCCTTTTGCTTGCTATCCATCTCACTATGTAGTCCATCATTCTATTTGCTCTTTTACTGAACACTGGGCTGCTGCTTTCAGGTTACTGATATGGATAACTCCTAAATGTCTTTCCTGCAAAGTAAGTGCCATAACCTCCCCTGCCCTTCCATCCTTTAATCAGCTCTGTTTTTTTTTGTGTCTGATGTATATGACTTCTCACATTTTGGCACTGAATCCCAGCTACAGAATTCTGGACCACTCTTCTAGCCTTCCCAGCTCCCTCCTAATGGTGGTCACTCCCCCCATTGTGTCCAGTCTAATGCAAATCTTGGTATCATCTGCAAATACACAGACTTGTCCCTCTAGCCACACCCCTATGTCACCAGTAAATATATTGAAGAGTATGGAGCCCAGTACTGACCTCTGAGGTACTCCATTTGTTAGCCCATCTCCCCTGTGAATACCGCATATAGTTCTACCCTCTGGGTTCTGTTCAATTTCTACTTAAGCCCAGAGAAATATTTGGGGTATGTCCTTAATTCTGATTCACTCGAGGTTCTAAATTAATTTAATACTTTACATTTAAACTCATTGAACAAAAATGAAAACAAAACCAATATTCCTGAATAAAATCTGAGAAACCAGACAAACAAACCTTACTTAAAAGTTGTATGCTGTGTAAGTAAGTAAGACAAATTGGGGTTGTGGGGACCAGAAGACACCCTGAGGTGAAATGGGTCCTGGATAGGGGACCTCCCTGTCTGGTTCCCATACCCAAGGGCTCCACTGTGAGTGGGCAGATGGCACGGTCAGCCTCAGTGTCCCATCCTACTTGGGCAGTGTTGTACAATGCCAGGTCCATTAAGAACAAGACTGCAGTAATTGCTGATCTTGTTGGGGTCATTGGACCTGGCTTGCATCACTGAGACCTGGCTGGATGAGAACCCTGGCCCAGTTCATGAGTCAGCTAATCCAGCCGCGTTCTCGGTGATACACCGTCCGAGGATGGATCATAGGGGCAGGGGTGTAGCCAAATGTTTTAGAATGGAATTGAACCTTGTAGGTGTGCCAGTTGGGGAGACCTGGTCCTTTGAAAGTATCATGGGTGCAGGTGTGGGGTGCAGGATTCTTCTTATCTACCATCCACCCGGGGGCAAGAAACAATTACTGCAGAAAGTCATGAACTTAATCATCAACATGGTGTTGAGTCCCACAGATGGATGGTTCTGGTGGACTTCAATGCCTGGGTTGACGATGAACTCTCACAGTTTGGTCAGGACTTCCTCCAACTTATGAATTCATTGGACTTCACACAGGTGATTCCCACTGTGACCCATAATCACAGTCATTCATTGGACCTGGTCTTTCTACTGGGTATGGAGACCTCTGACCTGGTGGTGCAGCTGGTCAGATGGTCTGACCATCACACTATAAGATTTAATTTCCAGGCTCCCCTCAAAGGCCTGCCCCTATGGAGATGGTCCAGTACCACCCTTTAATGGGTTTGTCCCCAGATGGCCTGACTGCAGTGCTGGACCTATCGGGTCTACCGAGTGCAAGTGGTGATCCAGATACTCAGGTATGGGCCTATAATAGGGCTGTGGCTGAAGCTCTGGATGCCATCACTGCTGTCTGGGTTCGCCCCCTCACCCTGTGCCCTTGGTCCTCTTGGTTTGATGGGACTTTGAAGGAGCTAAGGAGAGTGGGATGAAGGATGGAGCATTGTTGGCTGAAATTGGGCCTTGAGACCGACAGACTTAGATTGATGGCCCATTTTAAGGACTATCAATTGCCTATTTCCCATAAGAAGGCAGAGTTCATGTCCAGGGAGATTGCCACTGCACAGAACCAATCAGTTCAGCTCTTTTGAACTGTGGACAGATTGTGCAATCCAACCTGTCTGCAGACTTGAAGAGCATTGTCACAAGAGAATTGTGATGGGTTTGCTCAATTCTTTGCAGATAAGGTTGCCAACACCAGGTCTGAGATCTGTTCAAGCCCACTCCAATGGGGATGGCGGTGGTTAGTGGGAGGTCACAGTTCCTTGGTTTGTCTGGTTTGACTTCAGCCGGCCAGTGATCAGGGATGTTGTGAGGATTATCCAGATTATGCAGCTGACCTATTGTAGTTTGGACCCGGGCCCAACCTGCCTCCATGTGAGGTGCATCAAGGACATTATCCCAGACCTAGCTGAGATGATTTGGTGTTCATTAGAGTCAGGAGTCTTTCCGAACACCCTGAAGGAGGCAGTGGTGAATACTCTCCTTAAGAAATCCTCTCTCGACCCAGACTGTCTTTCCAACTACAGACCTGTCTCTAACCTTCCCTTTGTGGGTAAGGTTACTGAGAAGGTGGTCACGCTGCAGCTGGAGGATCACTTTACCAGCCATGACATTTATGATCCTCTCCAGTCTGAATTTCAGAAGAGGAATAGCACTGACATGGCCATTGTTCGGGTTCTCAGTGATCTCCTGATAGTGAGAGATTGGAAGAGCCGTTCCATCTTGGTTCTTCTTAATCTCTCTGTGGCATTTGACACTGTTGACCATGGTGTGTTGCTAGAGCACCTGCGGCTGATCTGTGGACATTTGAGCATGGTCCTCCTATGGCTTCAATCTTTCCTCACTGGTAGGTTTCAGAGAGTTGTCTCAGGCATGTATTCCTCTGGCAAGTTCTCCCTACCATGTGGGGTGCCACTGGGTGCTATCACCCATGTTGTTTGTGGTGTATATGCTGCCATTGGAAGACATTGTATGGCAGTTTGGGTTGAGGTTTCACTGCAATGCAGATGATACTCTGCTCTACATGTCCTTTATACCCAAACAGGTGGGAGCTGTCTCAAGCTTTAACAACTGCCTTTCTGAGATTCAAGACTGGATGAGTGCTGGCTGGCTGAGGTTGAACCACGGACACAACTGAGGTTCTGGTGGTGGACCCGGGTCATCAAGTAGAGGGGTCATCAGCTGGATGGCCTTCTGGGCTCTGGCATGGAGGTTGCCAGCTGATGACCTCTGAATGGGTTCGAGATCTGGGTGTTATTCTTGATGAGGGTCTGACATTGAAATCCCAGGTGTCGTCCATTGTCAAGACTGCCTTTTACCATCTGAGGAATATCACCCAGGTTAAGTACCTCATTCTGCCTGATGACCTTCCAACTCTGGTCTATGCCTGTGTGACCTCCCGCCTTGACCACTGTAATTCCCTGTACCTAGGGCTACCGGAGTTGATATCCACTGCTTGCAGCTGGTGCAGAATGTGGCAGCTAGGCTACTGACTGGGCTCCCTCTGGCGTGCCATGTTATGCCTGTGCTGTGCAGCCTGCACTGGCTGCCTATTCAGTGGTGAATCACCTTCAAAGACAGCTTGCTGACCTACAAGGCCCTACATAGACAGAAAATGTGCTATCTGCAAGAGCTTCTTTGCTCCACCACCCCCTCCCGCCCACTCCGCTCTGCCAACGAGGGATTGCTAGAGATTCCCAGGGTTCATTTGAAGACCTCTGGGGCCTGAGCATTTGAGTTTGTGCCCCCCTCCCTATGGAATTCTCTACATCGTCAGATAAGAGAGTGCCTAATGGTGGAGACGTTTAAATCTGCATTGAAAGCATATCTGTTTGATCTTGCTTTTCCCAATTTCAAATAATTTTCTGATGCTGATATTTATTGATTATTTATGGATTTTTAGCTGTGGTTTTATGGTTTATTGTGCTAGCGCTATGGTCCTTGTGTGAATAGTGCTATTTTATAAATAAAGTTTGCTTTGCTGCTTGCTTTGCTTTGCTTCAGATAGAATTATCTGATTGTCTATTTCCTAATACGATAGTTAGTTTGTTCAATTTCTGTCTTGTTGTCTATAATACATTGTGATATTTTCATCTCTAGATATTTATTATGTATTTATCCCTTGTTCTATTAATTGAATAAACAGAAACTAGTTGACTAAATTGGGCCAGCAAGAGGGAAGTGCGTGGGTAAATGGACCTTGGGAGCTAAGCTAAAGTATAGCAATTTAGGGTAGAAGGGGGTCTATTTCAATCTAGAAGGCAGATGATTCCTTTAAAATTTAAGTTCCCAAGAACTTTAGGAGCAATCAGGTTAAACATTTGAAAAATAGGCAGGGGTTAAATTACTAGCTAAAACGGTTTGTTTAAAGCCATGGCTACTGTGCTGAGGCATTAACTGGGAAGTAGGGATTAGTGCCTTACAAATTAACAAAAGGTAATACTGGATAATATGGCCCACTAGAATATCCAGCTTTCCTGATGAAGGGTTTATCCCGAAGCGTCGATACTGATTTATTGATGCTGGAAGATACCTTTATTTAAAAATATATCTAAAGTACACATTTACCTGTGTTTGTAGATTGTTGGGTGAGTGGGCCATATTATCCAGTATTATCTTTTGTTAGTTAGCAGCAGCTTATACTGGCATTTTTTGGCCTCTCCCTAAGTTACCAGTAATAACATATTTCTGTATCATATATTTCTCCAAGGAATTTGGCTGTACTGGACAAATCCTTTTACTTGAAGATATTTTTCAGCACATGGCTTGGGTGCTGAAGCCCAGGGGGCCTTTCTCCACAGTTGAAAATAACTGTTGATTGGGGCTGAAGAAATTTTGAACACTTGAAGACCGGAGAATTTTTTTCTATTATTCTTTGAAGATATTTCATGGACTTATGGACTGATATTCAGGAAATGGTCCATGGTAGAAGTGTGCGATTCCTTGTTGGGATCTGGTTGTCGGGACTTTTTACCTCTTCATCATCTACAATGTAACAAGTTTTTTCTTTAATGAATGGTCTATGAGTTTAAGTTTCCCTTGTTCTAGATTGCGAATAATCAAATCTGTGGAACCAGTAAGCTATTTATTTACTTTGCACATCTCCTATTATCTATTTAAAAGTCATAATGAGTAGTTCTGAAGAGATTGGAGCTACCACTGATAAAAGGTATTTACCCAGAATCATCACAGAAGTAGAAGAAAACACTATTCTAGAAAAATTTAAATCTAAGAGACAGTTCATAGGCCCGGTCATTTCTAAAACTGTCCAGCATGATTATGAACTCTGTAGACAAAAACTGAAATGGGACTGGCATGCAATACCTTAACTGAGTATTTTAAACAAAAGAGAATCCCTAGAGGACTCAGGATCCTAACAGAACCAAACTTAGGATTTACTACAGAAGAACTTATGGAAAAATGGGATGGGGTTAGGAACAGGTGTTCAAAAGATTTTATGTTGATTCTGGTTGAAGCCCTTACTACGGAGCTTAAAAAGACTGTCAAAGAAATTGTGACATCAGAAGATGAAGTTAAAAAGCAGTTTGCAATAGAAGATTTAAACATTTATTTGGAAAAGGTAAACAAACAAATTGATGACTTTGAAAATGAAATAAGATCCATCAAGATCACAAAGTTTAAATGTGACTTAAATGATTATAGGGATGGGAAAACCTATGCATGGTTTAAGAATAAAGATAATAGAAATAGGATATTGTATGTATATAATCCTGATTCTGATGGTAATATTTATACTTCCAGCACTGATACAGAGGGGGAAGTGAATAGAGGAAGGAGAAGAGATTGTTTTTTAGGCAGGAGAGGGTTCAGGGGCAGAGGAAGACAGCAGTGGGGGAGACAAACTCAGGGATATCAATATACAAAGAAAGATCAAGGGACAATGTTAGACCCAGATGAAGGGGGGCAGGATCAGGAGGAACAGAAATAAATACAAGACAAGAAGGAAAATGCAAAGAAAAACAAAAGGAACCACCTCTTCAGGTTGTCACGAGGTCACAAGTGAAATAGCTGTTTTTAATCTTTCTGGTAGACAATTGACAAAAGAAGAGGTTAACATATTAAATAAGGGTTTAACTTTTTGTCCTCATGAACAGGTCAGTGATTTTGAAATTAAGTTAGACCTTAATATATTTTTTAGAAAACTAAGGTTACGGTATTTTTTTTTATAATAACCCACAAGAGAATGTAAATTTAGATGACCAGAAGAAAAAAATATTATTGGGACATAAATTGCAAGTAAAATCCCAATTTCTCCCTCCAGGCCTGGTGCCCCATATTATTGAAACTTTTATTTGTTTAGTAAGTAAAGAAGTAGAACAACTTATTAAGAAAGAAAAAAAATTGATCGTAGCACCAGATTTAATTTAACTCCTAAAGAGTTTAGTGCTTTAAGAAACTTAGAAAATGATTCAAATATTGTTATTAAAAAGGCAGACAAGGTGGCAGGTATAGTAATTGAAAACTATGCAGCTTACAAAGAGAAATGTTTGAATCTGTTGGAAGTGAAAGATAACTATTTGAAATTGAATGAAGATCCTACTAAACAAATAGGAGATTTAATAGAGAAAATTTTAGAGAGGGCATTGGAGAAAAATTGGATTAATGAATGGGAACGAAGAATGTTAAAGAAAGATTTTCCTATTATCCCAGTCTTCTATACCCTCCCTAAGATTCATAAGGGCCCTCTGTATCCTCCTGGGAGACCCATAGTGGCAGGTATTGGTTCCGTGTTAGAACCCCTGTCTGTTTTTGTTGATTCCATATCAAGGATTTAGTGGAAGCTACTCTGTCTTTTTTAAAAGACTCGACACATCTGCTTAATTTGTTAACAGAATTTAATCAGCAGAATAATTTAAAAGAAAAAGATTTTTTCTTGTTAGTTTTGATGTTAAGGACCTGTATACCTCAGTACCCCATGCAGAAGGATGTGCAGCATTGAAGGAAATGCTGGAATTACATAGGACAGATACAAAACCTTCTAATGAGTTTCTATTACAACTAGCACAAATAGTTCTTACACAGAACTATTTTTGATTTGAGTAAAATTATGTCCAAGTGAAAGGTATGGCGATGGGTTCGAGTATGGCCCCATCATATGCAAATATTTTTATGAACTGGTTTGTGGAAAGATTTATAAACACTAATAATCCATTTAAAGATCATATACTAGAATGGAAACGCTTTATAGATGACATTTTTGTTATCCGGGAAGGGACAGAAAGAGAGTTGTTGGAATTCCATGATTATTTGAATAAACAAACCGAGTGCTTGAAATTTACCTTAGATTATGATCAAACAGAAATTTCTTTCCTGGATTTAATGATTTTTAAGAAAAATGAAGAACTATTGATATAATTATTTAGAAAACCAACAGATATAAATACAGTCCTCTGTGCTGATAGTTTTCACCCAAAAAAGTTAATAGAATCAATTCCATTTAGCCAATTATTAAGAGTAAAATGAAATTGTGCAGAGACTAGTGACACTGATTTGTTTATGGAAGAAATGACAATAACATTTAAAGAAAGAGGATATAGTTATGAAACTTTGGAAAAAGCAAAGCAAAAAACATCTGTGAAAGAAAGAAGCGATCTTTTAAAAAGAAAGGAAACCAAAGAAATAAATATAGGAGATAGAAAAATTATCCTTTCTTTAAAATACAGTGACATTTTTATGACATTAAAAAGACAGTCACTAAACACTGGAATGTATTAGAATCGACTAATATGGGAGAAAAAGCCTTCCACAATGGTGTACAAGTGGTAGCAAAGAAGGCTAGATCACTGTCAAATAGGTTGGTACATTCGGAACATAAAATTCCTGATCTAAGGCAAAATACTTTATTTACATCTGAAGAGCTGAAGGGAAATTATAGCTGTGGTAGATGTATGCATTGTAATAATACTCGGAAGATTAAAAATATACGCACAAGTAGGGGTGAGGACTTTAAGATCAGAGAATTTATAAATTGTCAAACAGAAGGGGTAATATATGGTATTAAATGTCCCTGCGATCTAATGTATGTAGGCAAAATGAAAAGGGCATTGAAACAAAGAATTGGGGAACATAAAGGACACATTAGAAATAAAGACTTAACTTCCCCTATAGCACGCCACTTTTTAGAAAGGGGACATCAATTACCATCTTCCAGATTTTTCGGCATAGAAAAAGTCCATAGAGACAGTAGAAGAGGAAATTATAACAATAAATTACTTCTAAAAGAAGCAAGGTTCATTAACTATTTTCAGACTAACAATCCAAAGTTTGGACTAAATGAACTTATTGAATGGCAACCTATACTGTGAACTGAGAGTAGGTGAAATTAACCGGCAACCATGTGTTCTGATTTTGTAGTTGCACAAGCCATTGGGGCTTTTTCTAGATCCATTAGGAATAATAGAATGTTTTTATTTTGTTCAAAATGATAGACATATGGGTTATAAGCATTGAAAAGTGAAATATATTTGTAGGCACCTCTGACACCAAGTAATGTGGTATTTGGTAGTGGTAGAAGGCGGGTCTGGCACTCATGCAGGTTATTTCTGCATGTGTTATGCATTAGCGTTAATTGCCAGATTCAGGGGTGGAGTTTCCCCACTATAAAAATGATCAGTCTAAGCCCTGCGTCACTCCCACTCTAGCAGTGCATGTGAGACAAAGGTGGTGAGTACAAAATAGTTTACAAGCTGAAATGCTAAAAACTTTGTGTTAAGAGCTAGTTAAAAGGAACATTTCATTCATTCACCCTGTTTTTATTTGCAGTGCGAGGGAAGCGCAAGACCGTAAAATAGTATATCACGTAAGTGAAACGGATGAAAGTTTGAAAAGGTTAGCATTTTTTGATGGAGTTTGGTAGTGAACTTGTAAACAAGCAAGAAATTGCAAGGTACATTTAAAAAGTGAAGGACAGGTCTTTCTTTAACATGATATTAGTTAAAATATATAAGAATACCAGTACTTTTTTGAAATGATTTAAAACTTCATAGCAGGTTTACACCGCTCAGGGGATGAATTTATTTAGTTAAAAAGAAAGTGAGAGCAGGTTATACTACAGAATAATTTGATTTTGATAAGTATTTTTATCTTTTGGTTCATCAGTGACCTGTGGTGGGAGTCAAACATGAAAATGAGGTTTGAAAAGTATTGGACGTACTAGACTGAGCAATATGAAATGCAAGGCATGCCTCTTTTCATTTTTTCAACTTTTCTTTTCATTGGAAACTTGTTTAGCCATGATTATGAAGCATACTATGTTAAAAATATATTTTTCTTTCATATGCATCTTTTTATACTAGAATATCTAGCTTTCCTGATGAAGGGTTTATGCCGAAACGTCGATACTGATTTATTGATGCTGGAAGATACCTTTATTAAAAAATATATCTAAAGTACACATTTACCTGTGTTTGTAGATTGTTCGGTGAGTGGGCCATATTATCCAGTATTACCTTTTGTTAGTTAGCGGCAGCTTATACTGGTGTTTTTTGGCCTTTCCCTAAGTTACCAGTAATAACATATTTCTGTATCATGTATTTCTCTGAGGAATTTGGCTGTACTGGACAAATCCTTTTACTTGCCTTACAAATTAGACACTGTATGAGCCAGTGGTGAATAGTCATGAGGCAAACAGAGATGGCTGAAGTGAGAACTGGCCTAAGGGGGAGTATGCCAGGGGGCTAGCAACTGTTTTTTCAGTGTTGAGTACCTAGAAAGATGGAGGCACGCTTGGAGCACTGCCAGGGCTATAAAATATGTGCCATTTGTTTCTGCAGAGGGCATGGGCATACAGTGGCACCCACTGTTAGGTTCCCTCATGTCTATTCATGTCAATCAATATCTTGAGTAGGGAACTGCCAGGAATATTCAAGGCTTTCAGCATGCACTTGCCTGTTTTCTTGCAATTTGCCAGCTGGTCAGTAGAATATGAAGGTTAAAGGGCTTGTGGAGACACACACATGTGCATCACTGTTTCTGTCCAGTGTCACCTGCAGTCTCTTTAACAACGCTGTACACTGTGATGTATATTTATAACTTTTAAAAAGATTGACACCAAGTAACACCAAGCATTACAGCTACTATACTTGCGACTGAGGACATCATGACTGCAGCTTCTGTGTAGCTTTAATTATGATGGAACCTGATCCTGGGTGCCATTGTACATCTGCAGCCACTGTGAGCTGGTCACTGCTTTGGAGAGGCATGTTGCCAGTCTTGGAATGACAGCAAGATGTGTAGCTGGGGCATGGGGAGGAGGGATGGCAGCTAAGACAAGGCAAGGCAATTTTATTTCATGGCACTCAATCCCAGAGGCTTTGAGCACCGTACATTAATAAAAACAGCATGAATAAAACAACATACAATATCAGGCAGAGAATTTATACATAATTAACAGATATCCCCAGACTCATAGCGGATGTTAAAAAGATGGGTTTTCAGTTGTTTTTTCCATATGTCAACTGAGGGGGGTCATTAATCTACAGGGATGGTGCATTCCAAAGTCTTGGTGCAGTAATCCCGCATACACAATTCCCCAATGATTTAAGGTGCAGTCTTTGGATAGAAAGAAGACCCACTTCAGAGGACCATAGATAATGGTTGTTGCAGTAGTAGTAGTCTTTATTTTTAACTGCTGCCCTTCCCTGGAGGCTCAGGGCACCTTACAAACATAGTACCATAAGACCATTATCACAGATTCCTAAAATCAGATGAATACATAAAACTCGAGAAGTAGACTACAAAAAACATCATAAAACATTAACAGATCGTTAAATAAATAAACAATTACAAACTGGGATGATGGCAGATAGGGAGACATTACTCCCCAAATGCCTGGTCCAACATGTGAGTTTTTAGACCAAGCATAAAGGCCTTCACTGAGGGGGCCTCCCTCAGGCTCTTGGAAGGTAGTTCCATAGGACTGGGCCCACCACCCCATAGGCCTGGTCCCCTGAGGTTTTTAGACTCACCCTATAAACCACAAGGAAGCCCTCCTCAGTGTAGCGAAGAGGGCACAAGGATATTTAAGGGTGCAGAACATCTGTCAGGTAACCTGGGCCCAGCCTGTGTAAGGCTTTGTAAGTTAGCAAGCCAAATTTAAAGGTGATATGCCATTTGACCAGCAACCAGTGCAGGTCATGCACTGCCAGGAAGACATGACACGTCCTCGGAAAGCCAGTCAGCAACCTAGCATCTTGGTTCTGCACCAGCTGCAGGTGCCGCTGCGTACCTCCATTGACCCCAAAGTAAAGAGTATTGCAGTAATCAAGCTGTGATGTCACAAATGGTAAAAGCCATTCCAGACTAATGACAACATCTGAGCCTCAAATGTCAGCCCCTCATACAGAATGACTCTGAGATTTCTTACCTTCGTTTCAGCCAACAGTGCTGCATCTCCCTTCCCATGACCTGGCTCTGCCACCAGTACTTCAGTTTTATCCGGGTTAAGTCACAACCACCTCAATGTCATCCAGTCTTGGATCTCAGCCAGGCACCTATTTAGCACATCCACCGTCCCCAGTGTCCCGGGTGAAAAGGACATATGGAGCTCGGTATCATCTGCATAGCTGTGAAACCCAAGTCCATCTTGCCTAATGATCTTACCCAGGAGTAACATAATATACTGTGAACGACGTGGGTGAAAGGACTGAACCCTCAGGTACGCCACAGGGCACAGCTATAAGGAGTAAGGAAAACTGTCCCAACACAACCCTCTGAATCCTACCACTGAGACAGGACTTGAACCAGCAAATGACTTTGCCAGTGAGTTCTACACTTCCCGAGTCAGTCCAATAACAGCCTATGGTCCATGGTGTCAAACGCTGAAGAGAGATCAAGGAGAATGAGAATTGACCATTCCCCTCTATCTCTTGCCCTGAGCGGTTCATTGTGTACCCTAACTAGAGTGGTTTCTGTGCTGTACCTAGACCTAAAGCCAAACTGGAGAGGATTACAGATGTCAAAGGTGGTGAGGTGTGCCTCAAGCTGCAGCACAACTACCTTCTCAATAACCTTGCCCAGAAAGGACAGGTTAGACACAGGTGAGTAATTCACCAGGTTGTTGGGGTCCAAAGATGGCTTTTTCAGAAGCAGACTCACCAGTGCACTTTTCAGTGACACTGGGAATACCCCTTCTGGCAAGCAGCTCCAGACAATCTCAGCAAACACCAGGCCCAGCTGTACTACACAGCTCACAAGTAGGGTGCTGGGCCTTGATCCAGATCACAAAATGTCAGTTGCAACTCTGACATCGCCTCACTGACCTCTTCAATTGTCACTGGTCGAAACTCTCAGATGGTTGGGTGCGTATGGGACTAGGAGATCTTTCAGGTAGCCCAGGCCCAATCCATGCAGGGCCTTGTAGGTCAACAAACACACCCTGAAGCTGATGCACCACCGAACTGGCAGTCAATGCAGCCCATGGAGCACTGGTGTGATATGCTCAGACTGAGATGCCCCAGTGATCAGCCAGGGCTACATTCTGCACAAGATGGAGGCAATGCACCAGCCTCATGGAGAGCCTTAGGTAAGAGCATTGCAGTAGTCAAATCTAGACATGATGAAGATACGCACCAGGGTCACCAAGTGAGCAAGTACTAGAAAGTGTCTGACCCAGGGAATGTTTCACAGATGGAAAATGTCACTGTGGACCAGGTCACTCCAGCAGCACTACTGTCTTTGTAGACTTCAGACTAAGCCAGCTAGTGACCATCCACTCTTCAATCTCCTTAAGGCACTGGTGCAGCCCTGTGAATGAAACCCCTCCATCTGGAGCACAAGACAAGTAAAACTTGGTTTCATCGGCATAACTATGAAAACCCAACCCATCCTGTCTATTATGAAAAGGGTAGAAAGAATGCTGTGTCCTGACTGGGCAAGAGGTATTTTCAACCGAGCCATTATCCCAGCATAACAGATTGGTTGAAAGTAGCTCAAAAAGTATGTTTACAAAAATACTTCTAATTTACTAAAAATGACACATTTCATAATTGCAATAAGGCACTCCAGGGGGTGCATTATGGTGGACTAACAACACTTCTCAGGTGATGGAAGTACTCATCTTTGCTTTGTCTTCAACCCACCTGAAGTGGGCTGTTATCCCACCATAATGCACTCTCTGTCATGTCTTATTGCTTAAATAAGGGGGACTCTGTGAGAGGTTGTGGTGGAAGGCAGAAGCTGGCATCCAGGACACCAGGAGGGAAGCACATCTGGTGGGCTGCCAGGCTGTGTGTTATACATTATCCTCCATAAGGAGGGAAGAAGGATTTATTTACAATATCTGCTAGAGGGGTTGAAGCTCTCAAGAGGTACACTGCCTGTATGAAGTGGCAGTTGGTGGCATTACAAGGTTGTGGAGAGGTGAGCAGACTGCTGAAGAGGATGGGAGGGAAGGGGAGGAGGCTACAGATATGGCCAATTTCCCTGGGGTGTAGTGGCTGGCAGGGACAGAAAGGGCAAGAAGGAGGATGGCAGGAACCATGATCTGTAATGGCAGAGATGGAGGATGGATCAGAAAGAAATGAGGGCATGGTCATAAGGGAGCATTATTGCTAGTAGACACCGGCAACAGGAATCAGCATTTAGTTGGCCAAGTTGAGGGGGCCAAATGTCAGCTGGGCTAGTGGCAGGCCCTGGCATCAGAATACCCAACCTGTCAAGGATGGGGGAGAAAATGTCAGAAAATGAAGGAAGGTAGTACTCATTGAGGACTGTTATTAGGGTAGAGGGTGAAGTGGAGGGGGCATTGCTGGAGTAGGATGATAGCTCAGCTAAGGTGGTTTGCCAGCCCAGACCACAGGTTAATAAAGTGGTATGCCAGGCCAAACAATGCAACAGTGTGAAGTAGAAGACCCTTATCATCCATATTGGCAAAAATGGCACAGGAACCACAAGTTCGGAGTACATAAGGAGATCATTCATGAAACTAGGAATATTCCTGAAGGATAAGGTGTCCAGAGGGATCTTTTTCAAGAATCTCCCAGTCTTTGTGGCTAGTGTGGAGCAGCAGTAGGGTTGGGTGAAAGTTGTGAATTCTGCTTTAGCAGACCTTTCAGGAAATTTTGCAGTTTTCGAGGAATTTTCTGAACTTCTGCCTTGGCAAAATTGGAAATCTTCCAAAGGTGTTTGGTGAATTTTCACCCTGTTCAGTGTAATTTTATCACTGACCTGCGTTATAAAACACATGAACTGTGGAATGAATGCATTAATCTGCAATTCATGTGATTATTTCTCAGTTCAGTGATCAGTCCTGTGCTGTCTCCACAGAAAAAAAAAAAGTACTTGGTGTCCAGTGGCACCCCTACCTCTGATCGCTCTACGCCTGTATTTATGCTTCCCTGGTGTCTACAGAACCCCCCACCCTCCCATTGCTTACCCCACATATTGTTTCCTGGTGTCTAGTGGCACCCCACACTCTGATTGCTCGCCCAAGTCACCCTGCATTTATGTTTCCCTGGTGTCTAATAGCACCCCCACCCTTCGATCGCTCGCCCTGTAATTATTGTTTCCCTGGAGTCTAGTGGCACTTCCTACCTTTTGACAGTTTAGACCATAATTATTGTTTATAAAAGTAAATTTTAGTGTTCCTTGCACTGTTTTCTTTGTTGCCGGGGGTGTACATAGCTGAAATTCAATTCTGGCGATGTACACTCTCCATAATGGTGATCGTCTTTCGGCAATCACCCTTATGACATAGAATCTGCCTGAGTCACCCTGTATTTATGTTTCCCTGGTGTCTAGTGGTTCCCCCACCTCAATTGCTCACCCAGTTTTCACAGTGGCTGGTGGCACCTCCACCTTCAATCGACTTGCCGAGTCACCTCATAATTGTTTCCCTTGGTGTCTAATGGTACCCCCGTCCAGTCGCTCATCGGCACCACTGTTTATGTCCCAAAACACTTTAAGTCCCTGGCATCTAGTGGACCCCGCACACCACCCACACTGGGTCAGGTACACAAACCTGCCACCCTCGCCTTTCATACATAGTCATTGGTCAGACTACTCAGGTGGGGAGCCCATTTGGCCACCAGCACTGCCTATCTCTCACCACCTCGGCCACTGCCATATGTATGACAAGGAGCACTCCCTGTCATTACATATGGCAGCCAGCCAAGGTGGTAAAAGGAGGGCTGTGCCGTTTGCCGTATGGGCTCCCCACCTGAGTAGTCTGACCAATGTCTATGTATGGAAGGTGGGGGTGGCAGCATGGTGTACCCACCCCGGTGTGGGCGGTGTCGGGGGCACTAGATGCCAGAGACCTAAAGGGTTGCAGGACTTAAATGGTGAAATTGGTGAGAGATCAGAGGTAGGGGGGTGACACTGAACACTAGAGAAACAATAATTACAGGGCAAGCGATCAGACGGTGGGGGGTGCCACCAGACACTAGGGAAACATAAATACAGGGTGACTCAGGCAAGTGATCGAAGGGTGGAAGGTGTCACTAGACAGCAGGGAAAACAATACCAAGTGAGGGATTGAGGGTGGGGGTTGCCACTAGACATCTGGGAAACAAATTATTAAATTAATACTGGGTCAGCAATCAGAAGGTAGGGGGTGCCACTAGACACCAGGGAAACAATATTTACAGGGCAAGTGGTCGGAGAGTGGGGGGTGCCACTAGACACCAGGGAAACATAAATACAGGAAGACTTGGGCAAGCGATCGGAGAGTGGGGGCTCCAACAGACACCAGGGAAACAATACAAGGCAAGTGATCGGAGGGTGGGGGGGTGCCACTAGGTACTATGGAAACATATTTATCAAATTAATACCAGGCCAGTGATCAGAGGACAGGGGTGCCACTAGATACCAGGGAGACAAATTAGCAAGGTGACAGCGATGCACGGGTCATACTTTCATTCTGCAGTTCAGTGACTCACTGAACTGCGGAATGAATATAGGAATTGCAGAGTAATTAATATATATATATTTTTTTGCAGTTCGTCTTTTTATTATAGTTATTGTAATTATACATACAAATACACTACATTCTCCAATATACACTTACATACATTCTTAATGGGAGAAGGAAAAAACAAGTTGTCTGAAGTATTATACAATGATATTAAGGGGAAAACAAATGTTGAGAAAACAATATGCAGCAGTACAATGTGTATGAGAGAGGAAAATATGGCAATTTATTGTTCAAGGGTTAAAAGGAGTAGATACAAACAAGAAATATGAGTAGTTGTGATTGTACTTCTATTATTTTAATTAATATATTAAACTGCTGAAAGAAATTCCACAGAACTGACCTCTGACAGTGATCAGTTCTGCAGAATTTTTTTACGCAATTTAATACATTAATCTGATGTTCATATATTTATTCCATCATTCTAAGTCGGAATTTCTTTGAAAGTTGCTAATTTGATTTCCGAACTTTCATAGAAGCGACAGTCCGACTTTCGCACAAATTCTGCCAGTGAAAGGTTTTTTTTCTTGCACAGCTCTAAGCAGTAGTGAACAACTAGGCAGGCTAATGCTTGTCCAAGGGTGTAGTGCAACCAGGAGAGTTTTGTTTTTCTTGCCAACTGGAGGTCCTTCTGTGGCAAGCGATGCCATTACACATTGGATGGGTTACACTTGCACAAAGAGGTGGTGGGGTAGTGACTAGGAGAATGGGCATGGTAAAGAAGTTAGGGGGGATTTCAAGTAGAGGATAGTGTGAGGTGGCTGGTGCAGGGAATCATCATGGTCAGAAGTCAGATACATGGGATCATCTAGGGAAGGGCAGCTGAGCATAAGGAAAAGAGACCCCCTGGGGAGCCAGGAAACATGGAAGGGCAACGATCCTCACTTGCATGCAGGCCAACATGAGGAGCACACCCAGAAAATTGGGTGAATTCAAGGCCTAATACACTTGGAATGCCAGGACATAGTGGACCTCAAGGAGATCTGGTGGGTCAGTTGGACAATGGCTGGGAAACCAGGATACAGAGATTCAGACTATTCCAAAGGGATAGGCATGACAGAAAGAGGGTGTGGTGGCTCTCTCCATAAGGGAAGGAGTCATGGGGGACAGGAATGAGGACATGGGAGGCAACAGTGTCACAGACTCAATCTGGGTTGAGATAGGGGAAAAAGTAGGGCAACAGGCCCCCAAACAGCTCAGCGCAACATGATACCCTGCTGGCTGAAGAAATTACAAGAGCCACATCAGATGCAGGGATGATCCTAGGGGACTTTAACTTCCTGGGCATACACTGGCATCTTGAGAGTGCTGATGTCAGGGCTGAGACCAAGTTCCTGTCCACCTTTAAGGACTGCTCCCTGCAGCTGTATGTCCAACAGGGGACAAGGTCTGAGGTCACACTTAACCCTCTACCCAGCGGTGGTTATGGAGTTATCTCAAGTGCAAATGTCAGGGAACTGATGTAAGGCAGTGGCTACAACTGGACAGGGAAAACTAGCTGAACCTCAGCCACTACAACCAGAAACTTTAGGATGGAAGATTTTGCCATGATGATGGACCTGGTTTCTAGGGGTCTGGAGTGGCTGCATGAGGCTGGTAACACAGAGCAAACATGGTATTTATTGAAAGAGGTGCTCAAAGCAACTGCAGAGGCCTGTAATCCAGTAAGCAGTAAGGGAAAATGGCCAAGAAGTGGCCACACTGGCTCAAAAGGGATTTTTGGCAACTGATTCTGAACAAAAAGAAGGTCTATGACAACTGGGAAGAGACTGAATTCATCCATGCCACTGAGGAATACACAGCAGCGCTGAGGTACTGCAAAACTAGAACTAAGAAAGCCAAGAAGGGGCCTGGCCCATCAGCACAGTGGCAGTGCTACCGTTCATGATGCTGGTGACTGGGGTTTGGGAATGGGCCTCAGGACCTTGGGGCTGGCTCTCCTACTCTGAAGGAGATTGACAACACTCCACTGTGCTACCACCACATTGGTGACCAGATGGCAGTGCAGTCAGAGGGGCCTACTTTGGAGGGGAGGTCATTCGCCAACTGTGTATGTGCAGTGCATGTGCATGCTCTACATATATACTTGCCAGGATAGTCACAATGGCGGTGTCCTCAGGGGCTGGGGATATAGAGAGAGGGAAACCTCATCTGTGCACAGTGAAGACTACAGGGACTCACAGGGCCTATATCCACCGAGCCTGGTCAGCCTATTTATGACCTCATCTCATGTCCCTTCAGGATCTAGGGCCGGTCCTGGTGGACCCTGCTGTGAGGTGCATGCCATGGAGTTCAACAGAGAGTGGAGGTAACTTCTGGGGTATGGCTGGGTGTTGGGGCTGGTGGGGCTCCTGAGAAGGTCTGATGGGGTATATCCCCAAGGCCAGAGGAAGAGAATGAATAGAACCAAGGAAGGGTCAGAAGTCAGGATAGCAGTTGGAGCTACAGGCAACTGCAAAGCCTTCTTCCAGTAGATATCTACATGGAGAAGGTGAAAGAGGGGTTTGGTCCCAGGAAAACAGGGGTAAGGGGAGGAACCTGTGAGAGAGCCAGAGTTGATGGCTAAGTTGCTTATCAAATACTTTGCTTCATGTTCACCAAAGGGCCCTGGGTGGGGAGAGGGGTACATTGGGAGGGCCCATAATATCAGCAGTAGCCATGATGCAGCCAGTAGACCTCATGCCTACCCTAGTAGTTAACTACATGACAAAGGACAAGCCAGGTCTGTCTAAAAGGCTAGATGGGATACACCTCTGGAACATGGTGAAGCTAAACTAACAACTGATGGTGCCACTTGCAGTATTCTTTCAGGAGTCTATGTGGTGCCAGAGGACTGCAAAGTTCCCATTGTAGTCCCCATATTCAAGAAGGGGGCAAGGTTGGTTCTGGGCAAGTACAGGCCAGTCAGTCATACATCAGTGCTGATCAAGGTCCTGAAGGCTTTTACTGACAGAATAATGGAGCACTTGGTTGAGGCCAAGGTTCTTGCCCCCTCTCAGCATGGCTTTATCAGGGTCAGCTCATGGCAAATACACCCGATCACCTTCTTCATGGGGTGACTAGGGACATGGATGGGCTCAGCCATGGACACATTAGGATTTCAGTTAGGCATTTGATACAGTGGCATGTGACAAGCCTCTGGCCAAAGTAACCCAGTGCGGTATACATAAGACACACACTAGGTAGACTTAACTGGCTTTTGGGCAGGACACAGAGGGCAGAGGTTGACAGCCATCATGAGTGGCAATGAGTACATAAGTGGCATATCTCAGGAATCAGTGCATGGGCCACTGCTCTTTAATATCTTCATCAATGATCTGTAAACTTGAGTCTTCGGTAGGCAGCATAGGTTTGCTTATGACACTATGCTGGCCAGGGTGATGGACTCCCTTGTAGGTAGGGACAAACTTAAGGGGATGTTGAACAAGCTGGGTAAGTAGTCCAAACTCCTGAAGTTTTAGGTTAAATGTTGGTGAACACAAGGTGCTAGATTTGTGGAGGAGAAACAGAGGTAAGACACACACATACTATGGGGTGGGGAGCTCTTCTTGGTACAGTCAAGGAGGCAAAGGATCTCCGCATTATAACAGACAAGGGCTAAAGCAGGACAAACCATCTACAGCTACTGTCGAGAGGACCATTGGAATACTGGGATGCATTGAAGGAGGGTAACTGGCCAAGCAGGGAAAGCAATCCTGCCTCTTTACAAGGCCCTGGTCAGGTCCCACCTGGAGTATTACATGCAATTCTGGTCTCCTCAGTGCAAAAAGAACATTGAGTCAGTTGAGAGATTGAAATGTAGGGCCACCAGAATGATCAGCAGTATGGGGGAGAAAGGTCTCAGTACAGGAAAAGGCTAGGGGCCTTAACATGTTCACCCTGGAGAAAAGAAGGCCAAGAGGGGATGTGATCACCTTTCTCACACTCAAGGGGACCAATAAGGTCAAAGAGATGGAGGTGTTTAATCTAATGTCCTGCGGCACACATCCAGTGCAGGAATGCACCCTGAAGGTCAGGAGTGATAAATTCAGGGTTAAAGTTAGGAGACACTTTCTTCCCCAGACAGTGGTGAACCTATGGGACAGCGTACTAGCAAAGAAGGTGGATATATTATGAAGGCAGTATAGGCCTTTAAGGTAACCTGGCCGTAGTTCTACTTACAAAATGAGAAGAGACAATCCTGCTTTTTAAATGGTTATTACCTGTGCATGAAATCTGTTTCAAGCACAGGTAATAACAAATTCCAGACCCTCCAACTGTACCATTTTGGCCAGAACAATACTGGATTTCTGACAGTGGACTGGATCCAGGCTAGTTCTCAGTGTGTCCCGAATTTCGGTCTCCTGAGGAAATACTTTATTTATATTCAGTTCCCCAGCAATCTTGTCTGCAGTGAGAGTGTGCAACTTCAAGCACAGTGGTCCGAGAGGGGAAAGGTTTAATTTATTATTGTAGTTAAAGTTTTCCCCTTGTCTGCAGTGAATGAAGTACAAGCCGGTGCGGTCCGATAGAGCATCCCGTCCCCACTGACAATGCACTGGCACTGCCGGCTCACCTGTGACCCCTGGAAGGAAGCAGCTGAGCTGCTGCAGCCGGATTCTTTCCCCTGACACACTAGGCAGGAGTGTTTCAGTGATAAGAATCACAACTGTCACTGAGCCAAGCACAATTGAATTAATTAATATTGCCTTCACACTGAATTTGAGGCTGTCTGTGTCCAGACGACTGCAGCAAGCATCTATCTCTCCTCGATCCTGTCATGATGCGGCTCTGCTTGTTTAATTCTGCAGCACTTAAGTTAAAATCAGACTTAGCACTGATGTGACAGTCTCTGAGACGCCGTCAGTTGTGTCAGGTCTGTGACCGTGCGTGGGGAGACATCAATCCCCTCAGTGCTGCACTCTGAGCCCGGCTAATAACAACATAGCTAGCTGCATAGAGCGAGGTAAGGTACTACTGCAGAACTTCAGCAATCTGAAGTCAGCAGCAGTCTTGTTTTATTGGGGTACAGTAAAATTGACTGGCTGCAGTGACTGACTGGCTGCTGTATGATGTTCTTGATCGATATAGTCAAATGTTTCTTCTTTGATCTGCATACTTTTAGGCAATGTGTCCCACATCTGAGTGAGTCTAAAAATAAAATAAATAAGAAGTTATTGGAGTTTTCTTTCTCACTTCCAGGACCCTATTAAGCAAATAACCACTTAATTCATATGTGCTGATAGACATGCCGACTTGGCAGTATTTTGCTTTAAGGGAGATTTTCATTTTAGATATTAATTATTTTTGACAGGTAATGTCAAACTTTGTACAGCTTTAAACTGCTTAGCCAGTTAATTGAATGGGTCCTTGGAATATTCATGGGCAAAATTAGGGGTGCCTCTGTTCACTTGCAGTAAATATATGTGTACTCTATTTTCATCTGTTAAATGTTGGAGGGTCTGAAGCTCCTAAAAGCAGGACTGAATTACTCAAACAAAATCACTGTGCCATTAGAATACACAAGTTTGAAATGCCACCATTACACAGTAAAAATCTTCAACTGGGCCCTAAAAATAAAACTACCTTAAATAAAAATTAAAACAAATTAATTAAATGTTGTTTCTCTGATCATCCCACTCTCCTTACACACATAAACAAATTTGAGGCATTAAGTATTGTTTATAGTTTTCATTACAACTGTTTCTTTGCTGACATTAAAAAATTCCCCCTCCATCATACCTGCTCATCAAGGAAATCTCTTCTGCTTGCCCTGACAGTGAGCTAATTTAGTCTCTGGCTCTGGAAGAGACCTTTGTTGTGTGTGTATACAGTATGTTAGATGAGGAACATTCTGCCAGTGAAACTGAGAATTTTGAATCCCTGTATTCCATGGTAAACATTCCATATCTTGAATGTGGGGGAAAACCAAAGAAAAACAGGATTAAGAAAGTAAGCAGTAATACTTTATAAATAAATAGAAAACGTGGGAAAACAAGGGTTTTTTGTTCTTTTGAATGACCCTCCTTTGCTTTGCTGTTTAAGTTTTAATGTATCAGGAGACCGAGGTTACATGGACTGAGAAAGAAAAAGAGAGAGAGGGGGAGAGAGAGAGGGCATTTAGTAGAGTGGCTGTACTCCCACATTACCCCCCCTTCATTAAGCCAAAAAAAAAAAAAAACAGAAATCTGAAGCAATGGTTTTTATTTTCTAAACTGTGAGATGTCAATGCAGAGGAGCAGATCAGACAGCTCTCCTGGTACATTAAAAAGAGCATCACTCAAAAGATAAGGGGCCGGATATTCAAACTGCACCCAAAAAGTGCACAACAACTGGGGGGGGGTCACGTGATGGCAGCTTGCTGAATGGCAGCTGGGGCCTAGAGCTCTCCCCTCTTGCCGCCCTAATCGCCGGATTCTGAATTCCCCGAGGCATTAACATTTTTGAAAATTGTACCAAAGGGGCGTTTAAACACCGATTATCGACCTGAGTGGGTGTTTCTGCTGATTTATCTCATCTACAAAAGAAAGATGGAGAGTGGATAGGAAGCAGGCGCTGGCGAAACATCGCCGCCTCGACCCCTGAAAAGGCTCCCAAGAAGCCGCGGAATCAGGCGGGACCGGCGTCGGAGAAATGTGGAGAAAAAATCCAGTCGCCGCGCCCCCTAACGGAGGAATTTATGCAGGAGTTAACTCCACTGAAGGGCATCCTCCAGGACATCACCGCGGAGTTGAAGTCCCTACGGAGCGACCTTTCCTCCCTGTCTACACGGGTATCCGATGCGGAGGCCAGAGTGTTTTCGTTGGAGCAATGGAAGGCCAAAGCAGAAGTGGAGATGGCTGGACTAACCCAACAGGTGCGGAAACTACAGTCCAAAACTGAAGATTTAGAGGGACGTAACCGACGGAACAATCTGTTGATCTTGGGCCTGCTGGAGATGGAGGAAGGGCCCGACCTAATGGCTTTTCTCCAGAAATTCCTTGTTAAGGTGGTAGGCCCATTGCTGATTAGCCCAAGCTACCACATCGAGAGGGCCCATCAGTCGCTGAGACCTCGACCACCCTAGTTCCCCAGCGTCCCTATCATAATGAAGTTCTTAAGTTTCATCGAAAGGCAGTAATGCTTATGGTAGGTCTCGGGACCTGCAAGAAGTTGCATGGGGTCGGTGAAGATTCGACTGCCCAAGATCTCCCGAAGGAAATGAGAGAGAAGAGGGCGCCTTTCATCCCACGGTCCAGAAGCTGATCGCGGTCCATCCCTTTAGAATGATGTATCCTGCTATTCTAAAGTTTTGATTGGTAGTACCACTCATAGTTTCAATTACGCCAGAAGCGGCTTGTAAAGACCTCTCTACCAGACTTCCCGATCTGTTTAAATCTCAGGGTTGAGAGACTGGATGCATCTGCAGTTATATAAGAGGGCTGGTTTTAATTGGTCTGCTAGAAGATACTGAGCTTTCCCTTTTTTTTTTCCCTTTTTTGCTTTATTCTCCGGTTTCCCTATTGGTTTTCTCCGATTACTTTTTAGGGATACTCGGTGTTACTCTCCTCTTCTGCTGTTATCTGACTCTCTTACCTGTGTTGCGTACACTCATTGGCCTGGGGAGCTGGGTGATGTCCTGGGTGGTCGGGTAAGAGAAGGACCGGGCCGAGATGATGAGATCTGCGGTTTATTCCTGGAACTCGTTTTATAAGATAACAGTTGCCGGGGGTAACCTCCTGACTGTTGGACCGGCTTGGTCCTGTACCGAATTGGTGCCCCCTGGAATCAAGCGGCCCGAAGTGGGATCAGTCCTTCGCACTGGGCCTGGTTACCGATTTTGAATCCCCCTCTTTGGCACCTGAGACAGGGGGTGAGTTGATGTTAATTCTGGATTAGATTCATCTCGTTTACCATTCTGCTAATTAAATAGAAAGGGGGGTAGCATCGGAGGGGATTATTTTATTTTATTTTTATAACTGGTGTGGTAATTGGCGGTTTGGGGGCAGGTGGGGAATAGTTAGCTCTAAGGCCTTGCATCTAGCGGAGGCTGAATTACGAGCCTATGGAAGGGGGGTTGGCCAATCCAGTCCCAGTCGCCAGGCTACTACTGTTTTCTTTATTTTGGATTGAGTCTTATTTTTATTTTAGGGGGCTTGAGGTTTGGGGTTTCCCCTTGTTAATTGACCCGGTGGTGCTGGGAGTTTCTGGATTCGCAAGGTGGGTCTGGCTGCCAGGAGCTGAAGTTTTCCATGTTGGTTTGGTTTCTTACCAGTCCTGGCTCCAGGTTGTAAATAGTTGTCTGTTTGGGGTTTGTGAAGAGATGGGTGAACTGGGGTGGGAGGGGTTTCTGTCAAATTTTCATCCTGTCAGATTGCCTTCTGGATATGGTTTTTCTAGATTGGGTGGGGAGGTTCGGGGAGGGAGGCTGGCTGGTTGCATTCCTTTCACTGTTATATCTTAATACTATCTCCTGCTTTGTTAGAGTTAATTTTAAAGAGTCTCCGTAGGCGAGCTGGGGGATGGGGAGGACAGGGTTCGAGTAGGCTCATTTTCTTGTCTTTTTTCTGGAGGGAGGGTGGGGGCTTGCTGGTTATATCCTGTTCAGTTTGTATCTCAATAATAATTCCTGCTTTGTCAGAGTTACCTTTAAAGGGTTTCCGACGGCAAACTGGGGGATGGGTGGGGTTCGGGTGTGCTCATTTTCTAGCTCTAGCTCTGGATATGTATATGTCTTTCTTCTTACAACATGAATTTTAAAATGGCTATGTGACGCTTAAGGTGATGTCATGGAATGTACGTGGGCTCAGAGAGAGGTCAAAAGAACCAAATTTTCAATCATTGTGCGTTGCTGCAGACAGATGTTTTATTGCTACAGAAACCCATTTGGTCAGGACGGAGAATAAGTGGCTATCCAGGTCGGTTTCTCAAATTTATGGCAAGTGGATCCAGTTCTAGTAGGGAGTAGCTATACTCATTAAAAAACATGTCCTGTTTTTGAAAGACTTGGTTGTGGAGGACCCAGAGGGAGATTTGTTTTGGTCAGAGGTTCCTGTATTGGAACACTGTAGTTTTGGGCTCTATTTATGGCCCTGTTGGAGAAGCCCTGAGTTTCTAATGTCTCAGATAAAATTAGTGCTCTGCTTCCTCTCAGCTTATCCTAGGGGGATTAAATATTTCACCCAGCCACTTTCCTAGATAAAGATCCTCAAGGTACCCATTCCTTTACTTCCTCACAGAGAGCTCTGCAGGACTTTTCGCAGCTGTTAGGTTTGTGTGATCCTTGGCGCTTCTAATCCTTCTCTGCAGCATCTCGTATTTTTCTCAGCCCCATAGGTCATGGTCTAGATTGACTATATCCTGCTCAGTATGAGTCTTCTTTCGGGTTTCCTTCAGGCTGGTATTGAGTCGATAATTCTTTCGGATCATGCATGTGTTTGGATTAGACTCTCGCTGGATCCTGAATTTCATAGGGATACTGCCTGGAAGCTCAATACGCAACTGCTTAAGGACCCTAATACGGTGGCGCACATTAAATCTCTAATCTCCCTTTTTTTGCAGATAATCTTGGAACTGTTTCAAGGTTTGATCTGGTCTGGTGTTCCTTAAATGCTACCTGAGGGTGAGCTAATTAAGTTAGCCTCGCAAGGAAAAGGGCTGCCGCAAGCAACTTTCTTTAATAGTAGGATCAGGAAGTCGAGGCTGCTCAATCTTCTACCTCACCGTATCTTCTCTGGGGCCCTTTTGGCATTAAAAAGTGAATACACTGATCTTCTTAAGGAAAAGGCTGAATACTGTTAGATTAAAACACAAGCTAAGTATATTGACCACGGGAGAAGGCTGGGAAACTGCTGGCCTTAAGGCTTCGGTCTGTAGAGGTTCTAGACTAATTCGGCCTTGCAAACACTTAATGGTTCCATTCAAACTTCCCTAAGAAGGTCTGCAGATTTCGAGGACTATTATCGAGATTTATATAGTATGCCCATATCCTCCACCTCCCTTAGATATAGATACATATCTGGCTGACATTGACATTCCAGAGTTTCTGCCAGCTCATGAGAGGGCCTAACTGTCCCAATCTCTCTCGCTGAGATAGAAGAGGTCATTGCCTCCTTGGCCTTGGATAAGGCACCCGGCCCGGATGGGTTCCCTGTCAATTTTTATAAAGTGTTTTCGAAGGAGCTCGCTCCGATGCTCCTTAAACTCTATGAGTATCTTTTTTCTTCCCCTGTCATTGATCCTACGCTTCTTGAAGCCACCGTTATTCTGATTCTTAAGCCGGGCAAAGTCCCTACCGACCCGGCGAGTTATCGCCCTATATCTCTCCAAAATTATGATATGAAAATACTCTCTAAGATCTTGGCTGAGCGAGTGAAGGGGGTCTGGACCCATCTTCTCAGTCCAGAACAGGTCGGTTTTGTCCATTCTCGATCGCCATCGGATCATCTTAGAGTTCTCTCTCATATTTCTCAATATGCCGGCACTGCCCTAACTCCAGTGGCTTTGGTCTTGCTAGATGCTGAGAAAGCCTTTGATCGGGTGGATTGGGTCTTTCTCTGGGCAGTGCTGGCTAGGATGGGGTTCCCGGCTTCTTTTCTCAAATGGGTCCAGACCCTCTACAGATGTCCTTCGGCTAGGATATATTGTAATGGGCTTTTCTCTTTACAGTTCTGGCTATATACTGGCACCAGACAAGGCTGCCCCCTCTCACCATTCTTATTCAATCTTTATTTGGAACCCCTCCTCATTAAACTTAAATCTTCACCAGCTATTAGTGGGTGCCTCGTACCAACGGAGTTAGTTCTCTCAGCGTATGCAGATGATATTCTTTGCACGTCACGCACCCTGCCGAGTCATTAGAGCATGTGTTGGACGTAATCAGGCAATATAGGGCCCTTTCGATACAAATTAAATATTTCAAATCGAGATTTTCCGCTGAATGCTCTTACACCTAAATCAGACCTTCTAATTTGGCATGAAGTGGGCTCCTAAATCAATTAAATATTTAGGAATCCTTCTCGACAGATCCTTCCCTACTTAAAAAGCTTAATTTGGACGACCTTAAAAGTCATATTCAGCAGGATTTGCAGCGGTGGTCCGCTCTCCCAATTTCCCTCTGGGGTCGGATTAACATTATAAAAATGAATGTTCTTCCCCGTATCTTTTACTCTCTTAATTTACTAAATCTTTGGTTGCCTGTCTCGTACTTTCAGCAGTTCCATAGAATGTTTTCCAATTTCATCTGGCAGGGTAAGGGAGTTCGGCGTTCCTTTTAGCTATCCTTACCCTAAGATAAGAGGCGGTCTAAGGCTTCCTAATTTGCAGCTTTTACTACTGTGGTGGCTGGCTAAATTAGGAGGTGGCCACCGGGTTAACCCTAATCCCACTTCCCGACTTGCTCCAAATCGAGAAATCAATTCTGCTTGATTCTGGAGTCGACCCTTATGCTATTTTCTACACTCCCATTCCATACTCTCACACCGATAACAGACCAGACAGTTCTCCTATCCTCAAGTCCCTATCACAGTGTATGTTCTTTTAAGATATTCCCGAAGGAAGATCTGAGTCAACCGATTACGTCTAATCCCAATATTAAGGTTGGAATTCAATGATCACTCCCGATTGGCTCCCACAGATTAAAGAGACTTGTCTAGAGCATTTCTCTGATTGCGGGTCCTCCTCTAGATCTCCGGACATCCTAGATAAGTATTCTATCCCCAGGTAGATATTTTTAAAGTATACCAATTGCGACATCTTATTGCAGTAAGTTTGGCACGCATTACAGGAGTCGGTAGTTCATCCTTTTCTCTCTCAGGTGCTAACTCTTGCTGCAAACCACATGCTCATCTCGACAATTTACTCTTTTTCTGTTGAATTATAAGGTTTCAGAGCCTTTGGTAGGCTCCAGGACTGGTCTTCCTCTTTCCAGACTCCACTCTGAATTGGTCCCGCCTCTGGAAGGATCTCCATAAGTATCATACTCAGGATAGGCTAAGGACTATCCAATATTATATTGTAAGTAACATGTATTACACTCTAGAAGCTTTTCCTACTTAAAAGGCTTCCTCTCCCGACTTGTTCCAGATGTATGCGAGGCGAAGGAGTTCCTTGCATATTTTCTGGAGTTGTGGCAAAGTCTCCCCTCTGTGGTCCTCTATTCGTGATAATATAGATCCGTTATTGGGTCTTTCTGAGTTCTTTACTCCCGAGGTTTGCATCTTAAGGAACTATACCCAAGGTTGATAGTGTGAAACGTCGCTATCACATGGCGATGATTGCTTCTTGGTCAAGACTGGTCCTTAGGCATTGGATGGACCAGCTGACTTTGTCATATGCTGAATGGTTGCTGAACTCTCCACGTGCCTCAATGCGAAAAAATTGCTGCTAGCTTGTGCAACCGCATGGACCTGTTTCTGAAAAATGGTGAGCTGCATTCTGTGTAGCTCCATTAGTGTTCAATGACCTTCTCTCTGTGGCCTGCTGTAGCTCAGATGCCCTTTGATTTTAGTGATGGCCTCTTCCTGTATGGGGAGATGAAGCTCGTTTGCTAGATGGACATGCTGTATATCCAGTTCTGAGTATTGCTTGACTTGCACACTCTGGTGGGGAGGGTGGTGGGTGGGGGGTGTTTTGGGGAGGAGAGAGGATGGAGGGGTGGGTTTATTTTGTACCATGTAATTTCGTGAGCTTGTTACTACTGTCTTGTTGTATGTTTTGGTTTTTATCTGTTGAAAATCAATAAGCTTAAATTTAAAAAAAAAAAAGTGCGCAACTTGAGCAGAAACAAGCACAAAGTCGAATGAGCACATGCGCAATGAGCGCGATATTCAAACATGGAGCAAGCCAAATTGCAGCCAGCCATATCTGAATATCGCACAACCTGCGCTATAGCGCAACCAGGAAGGAAGCTGAGCAGAGACGATACGCCATAGTGCAACAAAGGCAGCCTAGCTGAGCAGTCCAGAGGTGCCATAGCGCCAAAGAAGACCCCAGCAGCAGGCAATGAACTGCACAACCAGGGAGGTGGCAGGGGCCCACCACCCATGCCACAGATGGGCACAGGGACACACTGCAGAACTAACAATGTACCCCCCACCCCAAGCACAGCATAACTGGGGAGGATGGAATAGCCACGGACCATAAGGGACAAGCAAACAAAGACACATCCGGCTGTTGCATGAGAACACCACTGGCAAGCTGAGACTGCCACACAGGGATGGACCACCCGGTGTACAGCAGCCCCCTTGTGCACACACCTTGCACTGTGACCCCAAGACACCACCCATGAGCAGTGACCAGCACTGCAGGAATCCACGCATCCCCGCCGCACACTGCAACCTCTTGTACACAACATTACAAGCCAAACCCACCATGAGCACCCAGCAGTGGTGGCAGCACAACAATACTGACTGAAATCCACACCCACACAGAGACACAGCCCCACACACACACACACATACTCATGACCATACCACCCCAGATACCATGCACACCACTGCAACTGGGCACCTGGCCAGCTGCAAATCAGAGACCACCATAGTATTCATATCAAAATATATAAATGTAATAAACAAGAATAAGAAGAACAACAAATAGAACTATGTACATATATATATATATATATATATATATATATATATATATATATACAAAGCAGGGGGGGGGTATGGGTATAAGGTAGGGGGTGGGTAAGGGCAGGGGTGAACAACCGGGAGAGGGATGGTGGGGTGAGGTGATGGGCAGCTACCGCCTGCCAGTCTGCCCTCCTGCCGCCTGGTGCTGGGCCCAGGGTCTCCTCCTGCACCACACTCCATGATGCTGAAGGTCCAATAGGATGGCGAGAGAATCAATGGCCACCTGTGTCAGCCGCTTCAGTGTCCGCTCCATTCGTCGCAGGATCTGGATACCTAGGACAAGGGATCAGAGTCAATAGCTGTGACTGTCCATCCCTGAATCCCACCCATCATGCATGGCATACAGCCAAGTGCCCTGCTCCTGTGATGGACTGCACCACCCACAGTGACCGTGCACAAGACATGCCCAACCAGGCAGCAACAGCCATGTACTACTGCACACACACCACCCATGTCCATCACAGCACAACCAAGGTCTGTTGCAGTGACGTGGCTACATGGTGGGATGCTAGTGCCACAGCCATGGCCCAGTGCATGCATGGACCACCAGTGGCGCACACACAGACATGCAGTGCCACTGGACAGTGATGACTGTCACTTGTTGTGTGCATGGTAGTGTTGTCCATGGATGGTGGCCGTGCCCCCACAGCATGCACAGCATCCATGATGTAGATGACACTCCCCTCATCCAGCCGCTGCTGCTGCTGCGGCTGCAGCTGAGCTGCTGCTGCTGTGGCCCAACTCTGCCACCTCTGCCAGCCACCCTGCACGCCATTCCGTGCCTCAGCCCGGGTCTGCCTCCGCTCCCACGCCTGTGGGAGACAAATGAGAGAAACACATCAGTGAGATCCCAACAGACAGCCCCTGCCCCATTGAGTGTGCCTGCCCACACAGCCAGACCCATACAGCACACACCTAAACACCTTCAGCAGCAAACCTGCCAACCCCCCATACGCAGGTCACATTACACAGTGTCACCCATGCGGACAATACAGGTACATAGACAGCACCCCACCAGCTAGGCACAATGCCCCTCCTGTACGTGACCTGAGGGCGCTCAGCAGTTCCTGCTCCCTCCTGCGGAGTCACCAAACCCGGTGCCTGCACTGCTCTGAGTCCTCCGCCACCCAGTGGCCTGCTCAGATTGGTCACCACAGCTGCCACACATGGGTGCAGGCCATGTGCAGGGTTCTTCCCAAACAGTGACCCATGGTGGGGCTCCACCACAACCACCAGGTTGGCCAACTCCAACGCACTCCATGCAGGAGCTCTCCTGCGTGCAGCCCTGCAGTTGTATAGTGGCCAATGCCAGCCTCCGTGGTATAGCAACTATGTGGAAATGTTTGCATAAACTCATCAGTCCCTATCGCGCTGTTTTCATATGGCGTCGGTCCCACATCACGCTGTTGCGAACAGCGCGATAGAGCCATAGACAGATGCCAGGCGTAACAGCGCCAGAAGGCAAAGGTCATGCACAAGGTCATGGGTCTGTGGGCAGGAGCCCACGCACGGCGCACTGGGCGTCTACATGTCCGGTCGATCGATCACCTGTGTGCCAGTGCCACAGTGTACTGTTAGCAGGTGTGCCACAGGCGCTATGTGGTGCCAACCACTGGCACAATAGTGGCTGTGTCCTGTCAATGCTGATCGCGCACAGCGCGTCATCAGCGCGACGAGCGCCTGCGTAAGCTACCTGGGCATCCATGCAGTAAATTCTCGCAGTCACAGAACTGCCATGGTCCCTTGGCACAACCGTATTACTTAAGCGCAACAGCGATATTCAGCAAACGCCTTAAAATCATCTGATCAGCCATTTCAAAGGCGCATTAGGCGCGTTGCATCTCATTAAAGTTGCTCCACTACTAATTTGCATGCATTGCGCTATAAATAATAAGACGAGTGATCTGCGGTGGCCAGTGTCGGTTACTGCAGGTGAGGTGGATTGCATGCTGTGTGATGTTCTGGGCAATGGTCGTGGATAATGCTGTATACTGCACAGTGACAGGTGTCCTTCCACCCATTCAGACTGACATGGCGAGCAAGGACTGGGTGAGGAGGATGATGGTGGGTGAAGGAGGGCCCCAACTTCAGAGTCCGAGACAGAGGCACTCTTCAGAGCCTACCTGGATGAGGACCACTACTTAGTGACGGAGGCACCCTCAGGCCCGTGCTGCTGCATGGGAGGGTAGCTCATGACGTAAACCTGCACGGAAGCCACCAGGTCTGTGCAGGAATGTAAGAAAAAGATTGGGACCGATAGGAGAGGGGTGAAAGAGAAGCTGGCAGCCCTCAGGGCGGCACGCGCTGCCACAGGCGGGGGCCAGCCAGAGGTGGTGCAGCTGACCCTGGTGGAGGAACATCTGGCTGCATCCATGCAGTGCAGTGCAATTGAGGGTGTTCCAGAAGGTGGCTTCCAGACAGGTGGAAGCCCATCACTGCATGGTATGACATGGTGGGGGGGGAGGTTGATCCCATGCACTAACATGTTCTCACTTTCTGTTACAGATCCTGTGCATCTGCAGGGGATGGTGGTGGTGGGACCATGCAGTGTGGACATCCAGCCAGAGTTGGAGGAGGGTCCATCCATCTCTGCTGCCAGCCGGCATGCATTGCACCAGTGTGCACGCCTGGCTGCCATCTCCGATGTCGGTGAGTCAGGTGTGGGGGGTGCCCATCCTGTGTCACAGCAGTCTGGCGTGCAAGCATGCCAGCATGCTGTGACTGTGGCTGTTGCACGAACCTGCACCATTGATGATGCAAGTACCGCAATGGGCAGTGACACGTGTGTGTCTCATTGCAGACACACAGCAGGACAGCACGTGCTCCTGGACCTAGCTGGTTCCAACGTGTGTGCCAGCACATCAGCACAGTCCCAGGCAGTGCCTGGTGGCACCGGTGGGGCAGCACCGGTGGCTGTGCAGGTCTCTGGCACTGTTCGCGGACACAGTAGTGGGCAGACTGGTCCCTGGGACACAGCAGTTGGAGGGCAGCAGCAGCTCACCCACCAGGTCTGGGGTACAGGGTTCAGCGGTGGCACATGCACACCACCTGTTGACTTGCCCATACCTGGTCCTGGTGAACACGCCCACCCTCAAGGTGTTGAGCATCAGGCCCTTCCATACCCTGGGGAACAGGTTGCGAGTGGCAGACTACCCGCAGATGAGCACACACGCCTCGCAGGCATCAGTACAGCAGCAGTGCGGGTTGGCATCATCGTGGAGGCACTGTGTTGGCTGTGGGCAACAGCAGGACAATGCAATGATCCTTGCAGAGATGGTCCAGATGCGGATGGATGTGACCCGCCATTGACAGGCAGACCCAGGCATTGGTCGCTATCATGGCCACATTGGGCACACAGTCAGGTGCCCTGTACCATGCACCCCATGAAGTACTCTCACTCCCCCCATTCCCAGCGTCATGCGACACCCAGTCTGTCGACACCGGGTTCCGCTGGGCATCGAGCACCCTGGTGCAGGTATATTCGGCATGCTGCAGACCCTGTGCGGAAAAGGTCACGCTGCGCAGTGGGACCCCTGGTGGTACATTGGTGCCATCCCATTGGCCCTTGCTCAGCCTGCCAGTGCTGCTGGGTCGCGGCGGGCCACCACGCATCCGAGGTGGCGTACAGTGCCACCTGACTGACCTGTCTCCCAGTCGGGCCCTGTCTGGTGCTGCCCTGTGTGCAATGTGTGTCGTGGTGGTCAGTGGCACTGGTGGGTGCCCTGCCAATGCGCTGACACACTCGACCACCTGCACACCCACCCGACTGCTGTCCACAGGTGCGTGTGCATGATGATGCCTGCATTGTACTGTACACCAAGGTGCAAGGGTGCCCAGCATCTGACACACGTACTTGGACAGTACAGGTGGTGGGGGTGGTCCGTGGATCTGTGTGTTTCACATGTCTGTTCCTGCTCTGCTGTGCACCTGCCCATGTACACTTTGTGCCTGGTGTTTGTGTGTGTGTGTGTGTATCCATATAGCATGTAACTATTCACCCCTCCCTGATGGTGTGTTTGTGCGCCTGGATCCTTCCACTCCCCTTGCCGTCATGCACCCCTGGTGTGTTACCCTGTGTGCCTGCGGGTTGCGCCTAGACAGTGTTGGTTGCACATGGCCCCATGACTTACCTGTGTTATGCGAAATGCTCCTCCATGATGGTGTCCCGGTGTAGCTGGGCCTGCCGGATCAGTCGGGGGTCCCGCTGTCCACAGGGGGGCTGCTCATCCCCATCTTCACCGGTGTCACTGGCGTCCCCATCGCTGTCCCTCTCCTCGACCTGTACGGCTATCCCACAGTCTTTGGCCATGTTGTGCAGGATACAACATGCCAGGAATATCCCACAGGCCTTTGAGGGGCTGTACTGTAGGGCACCGCCGGAGGTGTCTAGGCATCGGAAGCGTGCCTTAAGCATCCCATACACCCGCTTGATGATGTTGCGTGGCGCATGTGCCTCATTATAAGCATTGCATGCGGGTCGGGGGCGCGGTAGGGTATGACCAGCCAGGGATGGAGTGGGTATCCGCTGTCACCTGTGTGGGAGATAGTGGAGTTAAGTATCATATTCAGGTCCATCTTGCCCATAGCCCTGTGTGCCACTACCATGGCACCTGTGGCTTTCCACCCTGCCCCAACTTTGCCACTCCTACATGCATACTCACCCACTAGATGTCCTGTGGGGATGTCCCCACTCTTGAATCCGATGGCACAGTGCAGATTGGTACCATATGAGGCATCATGTGCTCCACCAGGGTGTGTGGCACAGACATTGATGATGCGCCCACTGGCATCACACACCACCTGGCAGTTGACACTGGTGAACCCCTTCCGGTTTCGGTATGCGGCCCCATCGGGGCCAGGTGGCGTGCGAATAGCCACATGGGTGCAGTCTATTGCCCCTAGCACGCCAGGCATACATGCTATTCTGTGGAACTCCTGCATGTTTGCTGTACGCTCTGCCGTGTTGCTGGGGAATTGGATGTACTCCGCAGCATGTGGCAGCAGTGCGCTGAGGAATTGGGTGAGGATGTGTGACGTGGCCGACTGTGTTATGCCTGTGGTGTCCCCTGTTGGCCTCTGGAAGGTACCGGTGGCGAGCAGGCACATGCAGGCTGTTACCTTTGTCTCCACTGACAGAGCGTGACTCCGTCGTGAGGGTGCCTTCATCACATCACTGCACAGCTCACAGAGCCGCCTCAGTATTGCCCTGTTCAGGTGGTACCGGCCCACAATCTCAACATCCATGTACAGCTCAAAGCTGATGCAGACACGGTACTGCCTGTTGGGGGCGTACCACCGATGGGGCCTTCCACGGCCACGTTCCCCTGCAGCATGCCTTCTCATCCCCCTCATTACAGCTTCCATGTGGAAGCTGGCACTGTCCATGTCCCTGGCTTGTGTCCCCCCCTCCGGCTGTTGTTGCTCTGTTACCCCCGCTGTCCTGACTGCTACCTCCACTGCACCGGGTACACCTACTGGCCTCTACAGTCTGAGGCCCCATACACCTTCCCTTGCCCCTATTTTGTCCTAGGATCTCCCTGGCCTGCCCTCTTTGTCCCTCTTGCCTTGTCTCTCTCCCCCCCTGCCTCATGTGGCTTCCCTGTAGCGTTCTTGCACCTCTTCCTTGAGCCTTTTTATTTTGGCTAATTTCTGCTGGGGCGCTCCTTCCGGCTGATCCGGCTGTTGCGCATTGCTCACAAGCCTTTCAATATCGCATTGCGCTCTTTTATGCATGGTGCTACCGCCCTTCGGGTTGCGATGCCTTCATTTCGCTATGCTATAGATTCCGGTATGGCAACTGCCTCCCACTGAATATCGCAGAATGGTGCATTTTCGGACTCTGCGGTAGCGCAACCCTATTGCGCATGGCACAACCCTTTTGAATATCTGGCCCCATATGTGTATATATATATATATATATATATATATATATATATATATATGATATATATATATACACATACAGATATTTTTACAATGGGGTGAGCTGATAACATATGAAATAAAAACACATATCACTCACCCCCATTGTATAACTACTCAGTGACATATGCACTGTGATACCTGCTTACAGATATACACACAGTGCATACGTCAGCAGGTGATATTATCACAGTGCTTATGCAGTAACAATCTCACTACAATTCACCTGCCTGACTGACCTTTTTTTTTTAAGAGCTGTGACACACCAGACAAATCACTTAATTCAGAAGGCACATAACACATAAGCTAAAAAGTACTCGTACTAAGTATCACAATGGAAACTGCAGTTACTGACAGGAAACGCTATGCACAGCTTGAAAATGACGGAAACAACAAACGATCGCCAAACGCATTGACTGCAGCAGTACATCTCTCTCAAACCTCTGTTACACATGAGCACAAATAAATAACAGGTAAATAAAAAGAATTGTGCTACCTTAAACACATACAGCAAACCATAGTGCATGTAAAAGCGGACTGCATGAAAAAGTGAAAGTAAGTGAAACACAGCTCCACTGAAGTAAACCGGAGCGACTCATCAGAACGAAATCATTAGCACACATAAAGAAGTACATACCACCAAAACTAAAAGTGGGAAGTCTAAATAAATGTAGGAAATGTCCAATAAAGTACTCCACAGCACTGAAGATGAAATAAATCCAAGTCATCACGAACCTTTGATGCGGACACCATAAGAAACTCCCATCCACTACCAGAACACAACCAATTGCATTACAAGCTGAACAACCCAGCGACCAGTCACAACACAGAATCACAAGCCAGTCATGGAAGTAGCCAATCAAACAGTAAAGAAGCTAATCATGCACAAAACTGAAAGAAAAAAGAAAGGACAACCAGTACAAAAAGAAAACGAACTGCAGGAGCAAAACATACAATGTGTAAACATCACTCAAAAACATCACACAGGCAACATACCGAGGCCCTATTGTATAAATCGCACACATGATGTGCACTCTTGAGATATCCAGAGCTCACTCTACAGGAGTGTGAATATTTTCACATATCACACTCCTACCCGTCATGTATCCCGTATTGATATATATTATATATATATATATATATATATATATATATATATATCATACACATACACAACACACACACACACACACACATTTGAGACTCTCTTTAAATTCTACCATGGCACTATATGGACATATCTCTGTTGGGGGGTGGGGGGGGCAGTCACCATCAGTCATGCTCTCATTAAATAAAAAGTACAACTATGGATGCTGCCAAAGAACAAAAGCCCAATAGCAAACCAGGCAGTAGGACTATTTTATCATAAATTCATCAAATGACAGCCTTTTTTTCATAGATAAACCTATTTATTTAATTTTAGAAATGTTTTTAAAAAATATAGCCCATTTTATAAGTACAATAAGACACTCCAGGGGTGTGCGTGGAACAGATTTTACCACACTTTCAGAAGCTGAAGGCACTTGGCCTGTGGCCTCGTACCACACTATGCTGCTGGGCGTGTGGTTAAATCTGTTTGATGCACACCCCATTGTGTCTTATTGCTTACTTACCAAGGGCATCACAGGATACTGCACCTTGGGCAATAGAGAGGGGAGAAAATCCCTATAACTGTACAGGTTTGCATGGTATACTTAGTTTATTAAAATATTTCAACAGGAATGTCTTGATCAGTAGTTACCTAGGTCAATAACAGGAACACCCTCTCCTCTAGATGTTCATGTGAACATCAGAAGTTTCAAATGAGCATGTCCTTGACAGTGGGCCCAAAGATCTGAATACAACATTCAAAGACTGTCAGATGAGCTCTTTATGCACTTTCTGGCATCTTAGACCTTGCACAAATTATGGTGTGCATGCTAGCACTGGCCCATTTTAAAATGCTAAATGGAGAACAGTTCAGGGGCCCAATCAAAACATTGCCCTGTGGGCAGACTGTGTATGCTTTGAGTGCTGTTTGCATGCTTGTACTATATTTAAAAGCCCGATTAGCATGGACAAACTGGAATAGCGCAGTGCAAAACGATAATGTTTGCACTGGGCAAAGAAAGGGGGCATGTACATGAATACAGGGGCTGTGCTACATTCAGCATGTTAGCACTGTGTAAAGTGTGTTTGCATGACTTTGCACAACACATAGCGCAGTGCAATTTACCGCCCAGAAAAAGGTAGTCTTAACTCTGGGTAAAACAAGAATGGGGGACGTGGACTCAACAGCAACAGGCAACAGGGCTATATGCAACAACAGCACCATGGTGTGCCTGATGATTGCAGTCATTGGGCAGAAAGAGAGGGCAGAAAACCTCCCTAGGCCACTCCATATGCCAAGGAAGAGATATGCTGCAAACCGATGGTACTAGCCATGAGTCCTAGCACGGTACCCTGTCAGTGCCCACAACGCCTTCATCTGGCACCAGTCCCAACTCTGCCAGGCAGTTGAGGGTGGCCTAGTACCCTGGAGACACCCTGTCAGTGAGTACATGCAGCACACCCCCTTAGTCCCTCCACAGGGGGTACATCAACACAATACAGCACACACATGCTGCACTGAGGGGAGGAAGGGTGGTGCAGGGAGGGTGCACAGGTGCCTGGGATGCGCCACATAGTAGGTGATGAGGCACAGCTGGGGTCATCCACACAGTGCACATGTTCCAGTGATGTGAATGCCCCTGACATTATTGGGCCTGCTTGATGGTATGTCTTCCCCCTCCCAGCTTGCTCTGACACCTTGGTACATGCACTCTGTCACACACAGCTGGCCGTGTGTGGTACTGTGAGAATCCCATGCCATTGGCACAGCACATGTGGGTCACAGGACAGTATGACAGTGTTGTCCACTGTTAGTACACACCTGCCAGCTGGGCTTGTCTATGTGTGGATAGTAACATTCAATGCTACCTAAAATACAGTATGCATTGATGTGTCCCTCACAATTCCGGCTATCCATGGTACTGTAGTACATGATACACACTGTAGCAGAAACAACAATATGTCTATGGCATGCAGCACAACCACCCATCTCTGTGGTGCTTGTCCCCCTGGGGCACAAAAGTCTGTGCTGCTGTGTACAAACCCAGCCTGCAGCTACCGACTTGTAGTTCCAGTCTGACATACAGGTGGTGCTGTGTGCCCTTGAAATAGCCCAGGCAATCTACACATAGAAATGCATGCAAATCAGGCCATAATGACATGCTAATGTGGCTGTTTGCCCTCAGAATGCCTAAGTAGGCTCATTTGCATATCCATTTTGAATATGGCAAGGTTTTTCCCTGCGCAAACATGTCTGACCCCTAAGCGTGGCTCTATAGTATATTGCCTGCACTGCTGGTTGCAGTTGTTATGCACCATTTCTTTGCTAACACACACAGTGGCCACGTAGTTCACCTGTGCCTGACTCCACCTCTGTCTGCACTGCCCAGTTGCTATATTTAGAGCCATCTTCTTTGCTGGGCTGTCTTTGCACTGCACTCCCAGCCATGTTTGCCCACCTTTGTTTCCCTGCTATATTCAGCAGTGTTTGCCTCTGGGCTATTCCTTTGAATACTGCATGCTATTGGCTGTGGGCTAATTTGCTTACAGAGCAGTGCAATGTTTGCTCCTGGGCAAAGTTTTGAATATTGGGTCCCAGAGGCCAGATATTCAAAACTTAGCCCCGGGGCAAAATTAGCACTGCACGGTGTGCTAAATTAGCCCTGAACCATTAGCACGCTATTTTCAAAGGAATAGCCCCAGGGCTAAACCTGCTGAATATAGCATGCAACAGAAGCAGTGTAAACAGGTCTGGGAATGCAATGCAATAATAGCCCAGGAAATAAGACAGCTCTGAATATAGCAACTGGGCAGTGCTAACTGCAACAGCATCCCAGTGCACACAGAGGTGGAGCAAGGCAGTGTTGCAGTAGGTGGACAATGTGCAGGATAGCACTGAAGTGGTGCACAGCTGCAAACAGTGCAGGCCACACACTGCAGAACTGTGCTATGGTTGTGAGAGGTTTGCCTTGGGCTAACTCATTTGCACGGTGCTAACACACTAGCCAAGGGGCTAAATGTTGATATATTCAAAGCTCCTATGTAAATGAGCCTACTCAGGCAATCTGTTGGCAAACAGCCACATTAGCATCTCATTATGGCCTGCTTTGCATACACTCCCATGTAGTTTGCCCAGTGCAATTGCATGGAGCACACAGCTCCACCTGTAGGTCAGGCTGGAACTACAGGTCAGGGGCCACAGGCTGAGAGGTGCACACAGCTCCATCTGTATGTCACACCGAGCAACAGTTTGGCAGCAGCAGGCCATGGATGTTGGCAGGCTAACTCAGTGCACTGAACTGAGGGATGCAGATGTTCAGAATGAGGGTCAATAAGGGACACTGATCCCTATAAGGAGAGACACATCCTCAAACATGGAGAGACAAACACAGAACACTATGGAGAAAGGTGATGGTTTCCATAGTGTTCTGTGTTTTAATATATATATATATATGTATATATATATATATATATATATATATATATATATATATATATATATATATATATATATGTATGTATATATGTATGTATGTATGTATGTATATATATATATATATATATATATATATATATATATAACACTTTGCCCTGGTAGTCTAGCACTGCCCCCCAAGGCATGATCCCCAGACAAGTAACAATATTTCAGCCCCATCCCTGGTAGTCTAGTGCCCCCCAATAACCCTCCACCTTTGGCACTGAAATGAAGGACATGGGCACGCAAAATGAGGGACACTGACCCCCGTAATGAGAGACACATCTGCAAACATGGTGATACAAGCTCAGTACACAGTGGAAACCACTGTGTCCATGCCTATAATGCTTATTTTTGATTAGCCAGCTGAGACTATTAAGAATGCACAGGACAATCTCTTTGTGTACATCACCATTTCTTTGAGGGACACATGAGGGGCAAAGCAATATTGAGGGGTACAGTGAGGGATAACACTCATAATCAGGGACAGTTGATAGGTATGCCCCCACCCACAATGATCCCGAAACAAGGCAGCATTAAATCATCCCTTTCCCTGGTACTCTAGTGCCCCCCCTCCCAGCCACAAACACAATCCTCGCACACCAATCACCAACACATGTTGCACTATACACACCACAATATACAATGTCGCCGTCACCCACCCCAGTCCTGATGCCACAAAATATGTATGCATCCCTGGTGGTCCAGTGGACTGCTGCAGCCCTGATCCCACGTAATGTGCATCCCTCCCCCCACATACCTGGTTATCTAGTGTACCCTCCACCCCACAGTACCTACCACCCCGCTCCCCCCATCCCAGAACTGAGCCGGCGACTGACTCAGCCCACCACTCACCTAGCAGCCAGCCTGACTCGTTCTGCACGGCCCCACTGGACACCAATCGCGCTGCAGAAATCGGTCGATAACTAACCAAAAATAAAACTGGGCAATAATCGCTCAGACCAGAATGGGGCAGAATGTATTTCTTTGCGGCGTTAGTGCAGGGCTCTGTGGCCTCTGACAGTCTCCCTTCATGCACAATTTGTTTCTATTCTTTTCAGGACTGACCATGTCTGTATGTATCGCAGTTTGCTACTACTGAGTTTTTCTTTTTTCTCCAGGGCTCCTTCTGACTTTACTAGATTCCGAGGGATAGTTTTTCTTTATTGTTAATAATTACGTATCCAACGGCTGGATGGACTCTATGTTGTTTCATGTATGTATTTGTATCTTTGTTATTTGTTAAATGTTTCAATAAAGTCTAAATTGAAAAAGGATGGGGGGAACAGGGTGGTAGGCACCACCGGGAGGTGGAGGGCCACTAGACCACCAGGGATGTGGGGGATGTGGTTCACGGGGGATCGGGGCTGGTGCTGTCCACTGGATCACCGGGGACTTCCGCTGTTATTATTGGAGATTGCGGTGACAGAGGGGAACATGTGTACCAGGATACTCTGGTGATGACCTTGTAAGGGTGTCGGGGATCTGTGTTCGGGGCTGAAGGGGGCCACTAGACCACTGGGGATGGGGTGCCGATTCATGTATGTGTGTCGGGGAACAGGATGGGGGGGCCACTACACTACCAGGGCTACTTTGATTATATGGGGGTGGGGAATCAGTGTTTATACAGAGGTGTTGGGGAATGGGATGGGGGCAACAGTGTGCTGTGTGCATACAGCAGGATCAGGAGATCCACCTCCCTGCTTGCGCCGCATTACTGCATGCTGTTTTCTGGCAGTATTGTATGCCACACTACGGGCCACGCAAAAACCTGTAGCGTGGCACTGTTCTTTTGAATATGCCGGTGCACTGGCATTCATGGTCGCTCCCCTCACTTCCTCTCCTGCATAAATTAACTTTTCTTTTTAGTTACTGTATAGCTCTCCATCCTGGTCGGCTCACTGTCCTGCCGTCCTCCCAGCCCCGTCCCCCAACCTTCAGGCTTACCTTCCCTTCTTCTCCCATGACTTAACCTCCATGGTAGGGTGGCAGGTAGCCCACAACTCTTCCTCTAGGACTGGATCCAGTTCAGGGAGGTGCCTTCTTGGGGGCAGCGCCTGCAGAGGACAGCCTTCATTCAGCTTGACTGGGACCAGTTTCCATTTTTCTGCAGCGGGGAGTGTGCAGTGCCGACAATGGGCAAGCTGCACAAGCTTCTGCATGCAGCACACCAGTTGGCTGCTCCGCCTCCAAGCCCCACAGTGTTGGAAGCAGTGTGCCAACACCTAGCCTCCACTAGGTGTTGGACAGGTGCCGGTCTCTGTCCCCAACCCTCCCCAGGAGAGGAGAGGTGCCCCCTGGACACTCAGTCCTCTCCCTCCCAAGTTGATCCCCGATGACCCGCTTCTAGCGCGAACACAGGTTTCCGGTGTGGCAGGAGGTAAGGCATGATGCCTCAGCCCTCCACATCACTGCGCCGGTACATAAATTAACTTTTAGCGAAGGTGCTATCACATAGCAATGGCGCTAACTGGCCTTTTGAAAATTGCAGCCGGGTGCAAATTCGGTGCTATTCTGCTACAACGGATTTGCGCCCAGCACAAAGCTTTGAATATCTGGCCCCAAGTGTGTTAACTTTGTTTTGGAAAAACTGGGCCCTGGAATATGTGAACATTTAGGTATCATTTTGAATTCATGTCAATTTCAATTAGCCAAAATCCGAGGCTAAGATCAAACGGTGTAATTTATTTATTTGTATTTATTTATTTTACCAGGAAAAGGCTCCATTGAGCAAGCTCATTTACAAGGAGGTCATGAGTAAAAGTGCTGGAAGTTCTAGCCATTATGAAATGTTCATGAAAGAGCTGTACAATGAGGGGCATTGTTTCACTATAGCCAAAAACCTGTTAACCTTCTTCTTTATTTTTGCTGAATTTGAGTTTGGATCTAGCTTACTAATGAGGACTTTGAGTCACCCATCACAATGCGATTTCAGAGGCTGACCCAGTGGCATGGAGGGCTGAGGCATCCGTGCCTTACCTTCTGCCATGCTGATGACCCATGTTCGCGGTGAGAGCAGGCAGCTGGGGGTTGACCAGAGAGGGAGAGGATCGAGCATCTGGAGGACTGCTCTCCTCTCCCAGGGAGGGGTAGGGATGGAGTCCCTGCTTGACTGGCCCCTGGCACTGGCTGGGGGCTGGCACAACAGACCCACAAATGTAGGGGGTGGATGTGGGGCAGACACCCGGCATGCCACACGTAGAAGTGTGCACGGCTTGGCCCTTGGCGTCATTGCACACCATTGCTCCGTGCTCGAGCCGGGAAGCAAACAGGAAAATCCTGACTGGTGAGATGATGCCGACCCCTTGCAGGCTCCGCACCTGGCCAGCCGGCACCTCATGGAAGCCAGAGGTGAGACCAGTAGATGCCAGGGTGACGGGCTGGGGGGCAGATGAAAGGGGGCCAGTCGGGGGGAGAGAAAGTAGTTAAACATTTTTTTTTAAAAAGAATGTGATTTCAGAGGAAGAAGATCTGCTTCAGCTGCTTTGATAAAAAATGAAAAAGTAGCGCACACAATGTTCTTTGTGCTAAAACCTTTCCTGATTTTGTAAAAGCTGAACACTGGATTTGTGAATTCTATCAAACCATGTCACAGTGTTTTTTTTTGTGTTGCCCCACGTATCAGTAATAAACACTCCTTGTTATGTCAAGGGGCTAAATCTTCTGTAAACTGCATTACGATATTCCCTGGGATTGAACTGGGCAACCTTTACCTCACAGGCAGCAGCTTCAACCATTCAGCTGTAGTGGTAATTACCTACTATTACTGTAGACTAAAGTCCCATTTACATCTACCAAGCTGCTACACACTAGTGTGCCACACCCCAGTGTCAGTTTGCACCCGGTCATTTATTAAGCCAGTGGTGTGCACCACTTTGACACAGACTTCCACACCGGTGTTACACCAGTGTCATAGAAACTGCACTGTAGGACCCATCCTGCAAGGCATTCCCTGTGTGTTGTGATGCTAAATTCCCCTCAGGCAGTGATGTGTGAAGTGGCCATGGTTTACACTACACTTGAAAACATCCACATCAGCTCAGCTCCTCTGTCTGGGAGAGGAGCAGAAGAGCCACCCTGGTTTGATGCCTGCACAGTTTACAAAAGTAAATGTACACTGGTGTAGAAATGGCCAGGGAAAACATGGTTATTGCCTAGTATGTCATATATTGCAATCTCAACCCTCACCACCAGTTGGCCATCTGCATTTCATAATTGCTACTTCTGTAGTTACAGCACTCCTGTCCTTCCATCCACCATGCACTGCTGGCTGGGGGCAGTCACTACAGACCTTCTCTACACTTGTGGTAGTGGTGTACGACCTATATCTCTACCAGAAGACTCTGGGTGTTCCCCAGCCCCATCATCTGGATGTTGTTGTTTTCCATATTACCCCAATCCACCCTGTGCTACATTAGCTACCATAGTGCAGTACCTCCAGTCAGGTGGGCAGGAGGGCCACTCCACTGCTCTTCACTGAACTGCCCAGCAGGGGTGACTGAGAACTACACTTCCTAGCCTGAGTTCCCTGCATAGCAGCTCAGTATATAGACACTAAGCCACTAGGTATTTAATAATTGTTTGTCTGGCAATCCTTTCAGAATCAGTACAGCTCTACTGGAAATATGATTTTACACTCAGCGAGATCTGATGATCTGCTTCTGCTTTAGGATGGGCCACTTACTACAATGGACCCATGGATAGGGGTGTACGAGTAATGAGTAGTATTTCCCAAATACCACAAATAAGGCATTGTTTGTTGTTTGGATTTAATTCATTGAACATCCCTCAGTCTATCTTAACCACTCTGTGTAACTATAATAACTGATGCCAACTGTTTATGGATTGCAAAGTGCTTGGGTTACAATATGAATGAAAGGTGCTATATAGCACCAAATTCTCTTCCCCATTTTTTAAACCCTGTGGTCATGTTCTATACTGAGTTGAATTCATTGGAATGGAGTAAATGCTCCAGACAGGCATAACTTGGACAGTGGAACTGGTCCCAACTTGGGCAGAAGTTTTATTACTACATTAAGGAGGCATTTTACTGTATTTGTTGTCCAGTTTCAGTTACATTATCATTATTTGTTTGCAATTCTAATCACCTGTCACTTTATGTCAAGCTCTATATAAAGTCAGAGGTCATTTTAATTCCCCCAAGTGTGTGTCATTCTTTCTGTAAGGTTGCTTGGGATCCACAATACGGTCAGGGTGGTAACAGGACCTTATTGTATAAAGAAGATATGTACTGCTTTTGGTATCTCTTAAGTGGTACATGCCAGTAGCCACACATCAATTATGTCACCATCTTGCTCACACTCATCTGCATAGGGGTTTGATACACTATGCACTTGTCCTGTGGGCAAGTGTAACTGTATTCCACAGCTACATACACATACGCATCTACGGAGCGATGGGAGCGCCCACCGTAAAATAAGGATAATATTATACTATCTCAAAAGTAAGGAAATAGGTTGCAAAAAACGTCATTAATGCTCCAGTTAGGGTCAAAGTGACAAAAGTTGGGAAATGAGGTGTTAGGGTTTCCTAACACCCCCTCCCAAACCAGGAAGAGAGCAGTTGCAGGGTGCTCACTTTGCTTTAACACTCACCCCATTCTCAAAGTCTACACATCTGACCTGATTTACAAATGGAATGGGGTGAGAGTTAAGCCTCCATGGCTGGCTGCTATCTTTAGGGCTTTTCAATTATCAAAACAATATTCCCCCTGGCAGTACCCAACTCCCATGCTTCTCCGCCCAGCACCCAATTTTTCTTTTAAAAGAGAAGGCTCCCAGTGAGCAACAATTCTGGTAAACCACACAACCCTCCCTCCTCCATAGTCAGTCCCCTTCTATTAAAAGAAAACTATTCTATGCTTGTTGACATAGGCTGTTTTACTATGCAAGCAAGTGCGGGAGGACTTTCACTCAATAGAAGGTGAGCAGCCAACAGTGAAGGAGGGTGGGTTGTATCAGTTGCCTTTGTTATTGTTCACTGGGGGCCTTCTCTTTTAAAAGAAAAATTGGTTGTCGGGTGGAGGAGGGTGGGAGTTGGGTGTTGCCAGGGGTGGGCAAATATTGTTTTGATCATTTAAAAGTGCTGAAAACGGCAGCCAGCCATGGATGCAGGTGGACTGTGTTGGTCACCTATTGTGGTTAGGCTTTTTGTTTGGCAACATGACATTGTGGGTGCTGGGGGGTGGAGGATTGGATTGGGATTATAGCTGAGGGTTGGGGATGGGGTTGTCTATTTAAAGGACTGGGCAGGATGGTTGGGAGATCCATCCTTCCTTCCTCCCTCCCTCTCTTTCTTTCTTTCTTTGAATAATACATATGAATACTCAAATATGTTGGGCCCCAAATATGAATATTCAGACAAATATTTAAAAAAAGGTATTCGCCCACCTCAACAGACAATATCTAGAAAAAAATTACCAAAACAAAAATTTCTGAATTCTCTTTCGCGCACTATGGATCTCAATTATTAAACAAGGCTGTCAAAATAGGATTTGATACACTTAGCAAATCCAATGTTTTTAAACATAGGTTAAAAGAAAGGTTGAATAACAAATTCACTTGTGTGCAAATTAACCAAATGAAATGCAGTACTTAGTTCTTTTGGATAAAATTTAAGTTATCAATATGTATATTTTAGCAATTTAGAAATGCTCTCTTGTACATTTTTGTACACATTTTGTACAGTTTTATGTTTGCTTGTGCATGCTCAAAGCAAACATATGTTACAATAATGGGTTTCAGAGGTGTGTCACTGTCTGCTCCAATGCAGCTCTGGCTGCAGGGGGCTCAACAATGACAGCCCAATGATCTGCAAGCTGATTATGACGGTGTTCTCTGCTTGCCAGGTGGAAACTATGAATAGTTGAAAGGAGCAAGGCAATCCTATAACAGAGCAGTTCAATTCTTTCATCTGCATGACACCACCAAGCAAACAGCTCAGTGGTATCACAATTAGCTCTGAGCTCCCCTCACACAGAGAGGAGATGAGCAAAACAACTCCCTCCCACTCTCAAGTATCCCACCCATCTCCCAATCCTTCCCCCATGCCATATTCATAGCAAAAAGCAACCTCCCACTGCCAAGTATCCCACCTACATCTCAATCCATCCCCGAGTGCCCTGGTCAAAAAAATAAACACCCTTCCACTGCCAAGTATCCCTCCTACCTCCTGATCCTTCCCCATTCCTCATCCATGAAAATAAAATACCCTCCCACTGCCAAGTATCCCATCTACTTCCTGGTACTTCCCCATGACCCCTCCATGAAAATAAAATACCCTCCCACTACCAAGTATCCCATCTACTTCCCGATACTTTCCCATGCCCCCTCCATGAAAATAAAATACCCTATCACTGCCAAGTATCGCATCCGCCTCCTAGTCCTTCCCCTGTCTGTAAACCTGTAAAAGAAGAAAACAGTCCAGCAATGACTTCTCTCACCACGCCCCCACCCCAACCCCCCTTAGCATCTCCACCCCATACTTACTTATCTGATCCAGCGCTGCTCCTTTCACACATCCTGCAACTTCTGAGCTACACCAGGAAGTGAAATGTGGTTACTCGCTTTTTAATGTATTTTGAACTTTTACTTATAACGTTGTCTTTTCTTAATATTTGTACCCCAAATTTTTTAACATAGCCTTTTTTAACGCCTCGTGAAACAGGTGGGTGAATTTTTTTAAATCCCCTCAAATGTGTTTTCACAGTCACTCTGTGAAATCCTGTTTTAATAGGGATTTTAAAAATGGCAATGTTTAAAAAAAAAACAGGGCTTCCAATGCTTATGGCTGATTAAGCTCCCCTGGAGCTGTTGTTTACTAGTCACTGTCTATACCCAAATCTTATTCACATATTCTCCTGGCTGTGCTCTACTTGAACTGCTGCTCTGCTGGTTTGTTCTGTTGACTATGCTCCACGTGAGCTGCTGTTACTGTATTGCTAACTGTAATGAACTCGAGGATACTGTTTTGTGTGTCCTCTTCTTGTCTCAGACGTGGAACCTTTGCAAATGAGAACTTGTGCTCAAAGGTGTAATCAGAATTATGAAACAAATAAATACATTTCACTTGTCTCTTAAGGTAGGGCAATAAAAAGGCTATGTTGAAAATTTGGAGTCAAAATCTCAAAAAACAGTAGTTATGAAGCAACACTGAACTTCTTCAATGTTTATTCATAACTTTACTATTTTTCCAGATTTTGACCCTAAATTTTCAACATAGCCTTGTTACCCTACCTCATGAACAAGATAGGTCTAATTTTTTAAATCCCCTTCAAAACACCTTTTCACAGTCACTCTGCTATAATCACTTTTTGAATTGGAATTAAAAAATGTCAATTTGTCTTGATCATAAGGTGAGGTCATAATAAGACTATGCTGAGAATTTCAGATCAAAATCTCAAAAAACGACAAAGAAATGTTGAAATTCTTCAATGTTTATTCCTAGCTTTGCTATTTTATCAGATTGTGACCCCACATTTTCAACATAGCCATTTTTGTACCCATGTCATGAACATGACATGGGTCATTTTTCAAATCCTGCCTAAAACGTCTATTCACATTTGTGCCACAAAATGACATTTTGGACAGGATTTTATAAATGAGACCTGTCATGTTCATAAGGTGTAGAAGAAACACAAGTGGATCCGTGTCCTGGAGACTGAGCGGGTACTTGTCTAAAAAACACAAAAAACAACAGGAAGGCAACACTCAAATTATAACTTGCACAGTTCACTTTTAAATAAATAAAGAGAAGTCAAACCATCCAGTGCAAAGTAATTCATACTGAACCCACGGCATTAACCTCAGCACTTCGAGTCTTTCCATGACTCTTCATCAGGGGGTGTGGCTTCGGTGCACTGTAATTCCCTTTATTGCAGGCATTTAAAGTTACATAATACATTTACAGACAACATGCACCATAGCACTTTGGTGCAGGCACTGACTTAAGAAAATAAACAAATGACTGATGTACACTCAAAAATAGCTGATTGCAAGCACAGAAAGATGACATACATCATAAATAGGAGAATTCATACTGGTAACAGCTGAAAAGGAAAATAAAAAAAATAAGAAAGAGGAAGGGGGGCCCTCGGACAAACACATGATCCAAACCCCCAAAAAGTAAATACATAATAAACCTTAAAGCAAAAAATTATTATATTTACATTTGATAAATCTAATAAAAGAGGAGTGGCAAGACCCAGGTGTAGGTGGCGGTGGGGGTTAAAGAAGGAAATAGGTCACAAAACCTTGTTCAAGTTCATTAGAACGGATCATCCTCCTTCAGAGAAATGGTGCAATATCTAAACTGTTATTTACCTCTGCTGGTATCAATGCCTTTAATGTGTAAATCCATCTTGATTCACATTGTGATAACTTATTCACTCTGTCTCCACCTCATGGGCTAGCCTTCCCATGGTCAATGCCCATGAATTGAAAGTCCGTCACATTTTTATTGTGGAATTTAGAGAAATGTACTCCAATTGGGGTATTGGGTTCAGCTCTTGTTATTGTTCTTGCATGTTCCTGCATTCGTTCTTTCAAACTTTGTTTGTTCATTCTACATAAATCATAGAGCATGTACATTTCACTATACATACCACAAAAGTTGTTGAACAGTTTATAAACTGAGAAATATTTACTTTTTTGTTTATTTTTGGGTGTATAAAGATGTCACCTTGGATGCAGAAACATATGTCACAATGTCTACAACGAAAGCACCCCATAGGTTTCGGGGGCATCCAGCCAGAGCGAGTGACAGTAACCTTTTTTTCATACCAACTGTGAATTAAGAAATCCTCCAAATGTTTCCCCCTATGGAAAGTGATCCTGGGTCTTTCTCCTACTGTCTTGCTTAGCTTTGGATCACCCTTTAGGACATGCCAGTGTTTAAAATTATTTTTGACACCTTTTGTGCTATCTGATTAAATTCAGTGACAAAAGTAACCAGTTGTTCTGTCCTAATGCTTTTACATTTTGGGGTTAAAAGATCCATTCTGTTCAAATTTCTTGCCCTATCATGTGCATGAGACAGAGCTTCCTCCGAATAACCCCGATTGAGGAGTCAATTTTTTAGCTCCTCACTGTTTTTCAAAATCAAATAAGTTGGAACAATTTGGTCTAATCTGAATGAATTCTCCATAAGGGACACCTTTTATGATGTTCTTTGGATGGGCACTTGTTGCATGTAGCAGAGTGTTACCTGAAGTGGGTTTCCGGTAGATGGTGGAGGAAATTCCCTGCCCATCTTTTCCCTCTAAAGTTAGGTCCAAAAAGTAATGGATGATAACATGCTCAGAAAAAGTGAAATTTAGACCAACATCATTTGTATTTAAAAAAATCTACAAAGGAAGAAGCTGATGCCACATCCCCCTTCCAAATGACCAGCAAATCATCTATGTATCTGCCCCCAAAAGTAATATGGGGCACATATGGGTTTCTGTTCGTATTGAACACCATAGTCTCCTCTGACCATGCCATGAAAATATTGGTGTAAGATGGCACCATCGTGGTACCCATGGCGGTACCTCTTGTCTGTAAATAAAATTTATTGTCAAAATGAAATAATTGCTATTCAAAAAGAGTTTAATGGCTTATAAAACAAATTCCCTGGGAAAATCTCTTGCCACTGAATTCTGGTGTAAGTCATGTTCTACTGCTGCCAAACCAAAATCATGTCTAATACAAGTGTACAGACTGGTGACATCAATGGTAACCCAAACTATTTCAGAGGACCAGATCAGTAAGCAATAAGACACGATGGGGTGTGCATTAGACAGTTCTAATGCACGGCTAGGGGGACGTAGTGAGGCATAGGGCCATAGGCCGAGTGTATCCAGTCCCCTAGCTGTGCATTAGAACTGTCTAATGCACATCCCCGGAGTGGCTTATTGTGCTTATAAAATGGGCCTTTGTATTCTAAATGGGTGTTCTAGTTTTAGCTGTGCATTAGACACATCTAATGCATGGCTAACAACCAATCAGATTGCTTGAAATCCTTTGCCCATTTTATAAATGTGTTTGTCTGAGGGCCCCCTCGTTCCTTATTTATTTTATTTTCCTTTTGAGCCAGTATCAGTATGAATTCTCCTATTTATAATGAATGTCATCTTTCTGTGCTTGTAGTAAGCTGTTTTTGAGGATATATCAGCCATTTGTTCATTTTCTTAAGTTAGTGCCTGCACCAAAGTGCTGTTTAAAAGTGAACTGTGCAAGTTTTGAATTGAGTGCTGCCTTCCTGTTGGTTTCACGTTCATAAGGTGATGTAATAAAAAGACTATGTTGAACATTTGAGGTCAAAATAAAAAAAAAAAGCACTATAAACAAGCGCTGACATTTTTCAATGTTTACCCATACCTTTGCAATATGTTTACTTTTTAACCCATATTTTCAAAATACTCATTTTTTTTTAACCCCAACTGAATGAAGATGGTAGGTATCATTATCAAATCCCCCTCCAAAACCTGTTTTTGTGGTCATTCCACAAAGCAATGTTTTGAGTTGCATTCCATAAATGACACCTGTTATGTTCATATGCTGGGGCACAAAAAAATAAAAAATTAGCATCTGAAAATTCAAGGTCACGATCTAAGAAAACAACAGCGTTATGTGGGAACTTCTCCATTTCCCAATCATTACAATTGTACTATTATAAGTTGTGTTATTTATTTATTAATTAGCACCTATGCACTATCAATGCCAAACACATACACAGCAAATACAAGCAAGTAAACATTCAGCATTGACAAATGCTTGTTTATATGTGCCATGACTGTTTTGCATTATTTAACTGTTTATCCTTCTCACTGTTTCACCCTATGTCCCCAGGCGTGGCTGAAACTGGAGCTTCAATCCAGCCCACTTGCCTGCAATCTGATTGGTGGATTTCAGCCCATTAACTCTCACTGCCTGTTTTTGAAATGAAGCCCTGATCTCAGTGAACCGCTGGACTGCACTTTTTCACCCTGGGACTTAATTTTAAATTCTACTAAAGGAAAAGCCACTTTAGAGCTCTCACTCTCTCACTCTTTCTGTCAGAAGGCTTTAGAGGCATATCACTGTGCAACCCACTCTGTTACTAAGAGTGATATACAGCCCTCTTTTGCAATTGTCTGAATGTTAATAACCTTAGCACATAAGTATACCTTGCTAAAGCATTGTTCTTAGTGTCAACTGTTAAATTTCTCACTTTACCTGATTGCTCTCAACCAGCTAAATCTCCCCTCTGTTTTCAGCCCCCCTCCCCCTTCCCAGCCTAGCCTCCTCCTTGGATTTAATTTTGACCCCCCAGTTCTTTTGTTTTAGCTAAACGCTCCTCCCCTGGCTGCCCCTACTTAATCTTTCTCCTCTTCCTCTCCCCTTCAGGTGTGTTGTGTCTGACTGGGGCTAAGACCTCACCACCAGAGGAGAAGGTGAGAGACCTGCCCTGGAAACCGACCTGCAGTCCTGCTCCTGCTGACAGCAGATGGCACGGCTTTTTTCTGTGCCATACTGCCGCCTGGGATCCTTCAAACTCCAGTTCATTGTAGGGCCCAGAAACCTCAAGGAAACCACCCCTTTCTGGACCTGCTTGCCCGGCCTGGACTGCGCCATGCTACGGCTGCTCACCCGGAGTGGCAGCTAGAAAAACCGTAAGCCCCTGTGGTGGACCTGTGTTCCACCTCTGTTGAATAAGGACCCCAGGTACTAATTCTTTAGCCTTCTAATATTTTCATATCTACAAATCTACTGCACAGTAGAATCTCTATTCTTAGCTATGCTTTTCATAGTTTACAATGGGTTGGCCACCTATTGTGACCCTATCCTATACACTCTAACTTATTCCTATCTTTGAGTATCTTTCCTATTTCCTTTCCTTCCTTGGGGACCCTAGCAGTTAAGTTCCTGAGGGAATAAAAATGGAACTAGTAAATATGCTAATATACATTGAAATGGTGTACAGTAAGTGTGCACTCATGAAAACCTAAACAAAAGTTTATCAATCATTTACAGTTTTTTTTTTGTTTGTTTTGATCCAGTTATTTAACCAGGAGTGGCACACTAAGCTGAAAGCTTGTTTACAGGTGCGACCTGGGAGCACAGGGAAGTTTAACGACTTGCTCAGGGTCACACAGTATGCAATTGGGGTCTGTGGGATTCAAACCCAGGTCTCCAGATTTGCAGCTCAGAGCCTTAAACCACTGTGTTATACTGTCTGAAATGGTGCCTATAAAGTAACTAGGTTGAAACCATTATAGTAATATGTGTTTTTATTGTACACCTATAAATAGAAGTTGCAGGTATGTCTTGCTATGTGAAAAGAAGTGATTAGATTCCTTATGAAATACATATGTACCAAATATATTAATTGCTTAATGTGAAATAACAAAATAGCTGTGGAAATGGAGTTTAAAATGCATTTATGCAGTGAATAGCGCTTAAAATCTCTGGAACCTGGGATTTAATTGATGTGCTGTATAAAAGAAAGTGGGATAATCCCAAAAGTTGCTTCCTGGTATAGCAAAGTGGGTGATATACAAGTCAGGAGCATTTAGTTGTTTTTTTTTTTGTGTTTTTGTTTTTAATATGCTCCTGACTGCAAAACAAGAAGGAAACTCCAACGTAATAAGATAAGGAAAGGAAGGAGTTTGGGGTATTTTGGTATGAAATGGAATACCTGACCCTCTTGCCTTCCTGCTGCTATTTTATTTTATTTCCCTCTTGTCTCAAGGAGAAGCCATTTTGTAAAACAGCAGAGAAATCAGAGCGCGGTACAGAAATGATACGAGCAGCTAGAACTTATACTTTCGGACTCTCCATGGTACCGCTTGCTCCCCGTTAGATTATTTTTCTTTGCCTCTCAGTCCTTGAGCTTTATTAATAAGGAGAAGGCATAGAATGGTCTACAAATGCTGTATCTCAGCAGTTGTACCGGGCATCGGGGAGCAGCTGGCAGAGTGCCAAATGAAAGATTTCAGCCGCCGCTCTCTGCTGCGCTCTGCCTATGTGCCCCATTAGTACACCCTACTGTACATTTGTTTTAGATCCCAGAACCTAGTTTAAAACCCGAGAGAAAGCCTATAGAAATGAATAAGAGGCTTCTTGCTCCTGCTCTTGGGTCGACATTAAAAGAATAAAAACAAGTGGCAGGCAAGTTGCTCGTTCTAGCATTTATACACAAACAGACTTCCTGTCTTGGAATTATGTGTTTGTCTTAAAGAACAAATGAAATAAACATTGTTGTCATGCAATATCCATTTTTCTTTGCCCTACTAAAATCCCTGTATAAGACTTACTTGCATCTGCCAGCCATGAACAACCATGCAGTATAGAGGAAACAGTGCCCTCACATGGCTGTTTTTATATTAATTGGAGCTGCCACTCAAACAGAAATGGGAGGTGCTTGAACCTCATTATAGTCCAATTAACCTTGCAGAGCACTATATAGGCTTCCAGTAATGTACATTTATGTTATCATGGTGTTAAATTCTTCATAATATTAGAATGTATTACTACAGGGGTCATCCTGCCTGATTCATTGAATGTATAAGTAGCTACATGAATGTCTAGCTTAAGGGCCGGGTCAGGAGATCCCGGAGTTCCTTATAAATACTCCCCCTAGAGAGGTAGTTTACTGGAGCCTTGGTAATGGTAAAGAAAAGAGCTACCTAAAGGAAGTAGCCAAAGGTAGTCACAGAGGTAATGTACCTGGATTGACAGGTCAAAACTGTGAAAGCTACCGAATGTAGCATACTTTTGCTTCTTGCTTTGATTTTTATTTAGTTTGCTTATTTTGAGTTTAAATAAATATCATAATGAGGTGTGTTTTAAAACTTAAAAAGTTGTGTCCATGTGATCTGTCCCACACACTTACAGCCCCTTCAGAAACATTGGTATTTGGTGCCTAAGGACTTTGAATTTAAGCACCTGCTTCTGATTGGTGGATTTCGATCCATTGACTCTCACCACCTGTTTTTGAAATTGGGCCCTGATCTCCGCGAACTGCTGGACTGTGCTTTTTTACCATGGGACTTAATTTTAAATTCTACTAATGGAAAAGCCATTTTAGAACTCTCCCTCTCTCTCTCTCTCTCAGAAGGCTTTAGAGTCATAGCACTGTTACCTACTCTGTTACTAAGAGTGATTTTCAGCCCTCTTTTACAGTTGTTTGAATGCTAATAACCTTAGAGATTAAGTATACCTTGCTAAAGCATTGTTCTTAGAGTCAACTGTTAAGTTTCTCGCTTTGCCTGATTGCTCGCTACCAGCTAAAGCTACACATGTTTTCAGCCTCCCCCCCCCTTCCCAGACTAGTCTCCTCCTTGGATTTCGTTTTGACCATCCAGTTCTTTTGTTTTAGCTAAACACTCCTCTTCCTCTGGTTGCCTACTTAATTCTTCTCCTCTTTCTCTCCCCTTCAGGTGTGTCATGCCCAACCAGGGCTTGGACATCACCGCTGGAGGAGAAGCTGAGATATCTGCCCTGGAAACCTACCCATGGTCCTGCCCCTGCTGACTGAAGACCACTTGGCTTTTTCCCCTGCTGTACTGCCACCTCGGATCCTCTGAACTCAGGTTCATTGTAGGGCCCAGAAACCACAAGGAAACTGCTGCTTTCTGGACCTGCTTGCCTTGTCTGGACTGTGCCATGCCACTGCTGCTCGCCTGGAGTGGTAACTAGGAAAATCATAAGCCTCTTCAGGTACATTGATGTTTGGCGCCTAAGGACTTTGAATTTAAACACCTGCACTCTGATTGGTAGATTTCAGTCCACTGACTCTCGCTGTCTGTTTTTGAAATTAGGCCCTGATTTCAGTGAATCATTGAACTGTGCTTTTTCACCCTGGAACTTAATTTTAAATTCTACTAAAGGAAAAGCCATTTTAGATCTCTCTCTCTCTCTCTCTTCTCTCTGTTAGAAGGCTTTAGAGTCACAGCACTTTGTTACCTGCTCTGTTACTAAGAGTGATTTACAGCCCTCTTTTGCAATTGTCTGAATGTTAATAACCTTAGAGCTTAAGCATACTTTGCTAAAGCATTGTTCTTAGAATCAACTAAGTTTTTGCTTTACCTGATTGCTCTGTACCAGCTAAATCTCCCCTCTGTTTCCAGCCCCCCCCTTCCCAGCCTAGCCTTCTCCTTGGATTTAATTTTGACTACCCAGTTCTTTTATTTTAGCTAAACACTCCTCCCTTGGCTGCCCCTACTTAATCCTTCTCCTCTTCCTCTCCCCTTCAGGTGTGTTATGCCCGACCGGGGCTCATACCTCGCTGCCGGAGGAGAAGCAGAGATACTTGCCCTGGAAACTCACCTGCGGTCCTTCTCCTGCTGATGACAGACTGCATGGCTTTTCCCCCTGCCCTATTGTTGCTTGGGATCCTCCAAACTCCAAGTTTGTTGTAGGTCCCAGAAACCGCAAGGAAACCATCGCTTTCTGGACCTGCTTGCCTGGCCTGGACTATGCCACACTATGGCTGCTTACCTGGAGCAGCAGCTAGAAAAAAAACATAAGTCCTTCCCTATTTTCCTGCCGGCACAGTGTGCCGCCTCCCCACCCCCCCACTTCACCCACCCTGGTTGACCCATTGCTTTTATAGCCACCACCAGTCATATAACTAAGTATCTACTTTTCCATTGGCTCCTTATACGGAGCAGCCGCTAGTGGAACAATCAACTATCTGCTCCAGTCAAGGGCATACATATCCCCAGCATCTTTTTGAATAAATTTCTGACTCGCTACCTGAGGGCTTTCACGGATTTTCCATTCCTCTTATTTCCTATGTTTCTCTGTTCTGTCCCAGTATGTTTCTGCCCATATCGTGACTCTTTCCAGGTTACCTCACCTGTCTGTGAACCGGCTACTGTCTGAGCCCACCAGAGTCACTCCATCACTAAAATCCTCTACCCTCACTGACTGGGTACTAGTAATCCACATAGATCATGTATACTCAGCAGGTACCTTGACTGATGTGCTTACAGATCACTCCCCTATTTTCTGCATTTGGAGCCCTGAGGCTGCTCCATCCCCCCACTGCGCTATGTCACCTTTACCAATTTTGCCAACCTAGATACTGAGGCTTTCTGTCATGATGTCTGAAAAATAAACTGGGCTGGAATATATAATTCCTGTGATGTTGAGTTTGCACGGAGTATTTTTCTCGATAAATTCCTGGGCATCCAGTACAAGCATGCCCCCAAGGTAACCTGGAGGGTTAGGGGTAAACAAATGCAATGGCTTCACAAAGATCCACTGAAAAATCTGTGTACTGGGGACAAAAGTTGGAAAAAGTACAAAGAATTAGGGCTACAAGCTGACCTTGCTAACTACAGAACCTTACGTAACTCCTGTAAAAGAACAGGTCAGCATGGCTAAGAGTGTCTATTGTAAGTATTTACTGCTAAGCTCTGCTGGGGACCCAGGAAATTCTGGGGACACGTCAAGTCTTTCCTTGGAGCAACTCAGTCGTCTACCCCTAGTGACTTGTTATTAAATGGTGTACATTGCAATGACTCCAACACCATAGCTAATTCCTTCAATTGAAGGTTCTTGGATCTATTTCAGTTTACCTCTGCCTTCCCATCACCTCAGGCAGCTGCTCTGCCATCCCCCCTCAGTCCACTACCCTTAGCCCTCCTTCTCGACTACAGCCTAATAATCCCCTGTTCCACTTTAGGGCAATATCAAGGACTGAAGTCCTAAAACTACTATGGACTATCTCTGACAACACTAGCTCTGGATCTGATACACACAAGCCTCGGCTCCTGAAACTAGTGGCACCCTACATAGCCTCCCGTCTGGCAAAAATGTTCACGTTGTCCCTCTCCACTAGTCAAGTTTCTGACCTCTGGAAGATAGCCTGTATAACGCCTGTTTTCAAAAAAGGTGATCCCAAGTTGATTATGAACTACAGACCCATAGCTATTCTGTTGGTCCTAAGTAAAATCTTAGAAATAATTGTTGCAAATCAAACCATCGACTATCTAACAAAGTACAGCCTGCCTTCTCACATTCAGCATGGCTTCTGAAAACATCACAGTACCTCCACAGCTCTCCTCAAATTCACTTCTGATGTACTTACCAACACTGGATGCGAGTCTACTGACAGTGGCAGTATTTATAGACCTTACTAAGGTCTTTGATCTAGTTGATCACCCCCTGCTCCTCTCCACTTTTCGCAAGCTGTGCTTCTCCCCTAGGTTGTTGCCTGGTATGGAAGCTATCTATCAAACAGAACTCAAATAGTGAAATTCAACTCCTCCTTATCTGACGGTGCTATTATAAATATTGGGGTCCCCCAGTGCTCCATTCTGGGACCCCTTCTTTTTTTCACTGTTTATCAATAATATAGCTGAGGTCTTTCATTCGTGCTCGTCTCTACTTTATGCGGTCAATCTTGTACTCTATTCAAGCTCTAACAATGTCACCAGCATTAATGCATCCCTCTCCTCAGATTTCACGAATGTCCAATGTTGGCTGTCTGCCCATAAGCTTGTACTAAATGTTAAGAAAACCTAAGCCATGTTACTTGGATATGCCCCTAAACTTAGGACATGTCAAACTTTCCTGCTTGTGAAAGACCTCTCTGGTACACAAATAGAGTGTGTAACATCATTTAAGTACCTGAGAGTTCTTCTGGACCAATCCCTGGATTTCAACCAACATATACAATCCACTTACAAAGCAGTTAACGCCCAACTGGGAATCGCTTATAAGACCAGCTTCATGCTAACTCCCTCTGTAAAACTTGTTATTACCAGAGGCACTTTACTCCCTGCGCTCACTTATGGTGCACCCACCGTTGCTGCTGCACACAAAACCACTCTTCATAAGTGGGATGTCACCTACAATAATATCTGTAGGTACGCCTCCTCATCACCTCGACTTAAGCACCATTTCCAACCGTATAGAGACCTGGGCTGGTTATCCCCCTCTGACTGCTGGCAATACTCTGTTTGCTCCCTGATGGACTCAGTACTTAGAGACCAAACCCCTTTGGTGCTTGCAATATTGCTGGTACCTCAAACCTCTGCCTATGGGCTGTGCTCTGTTGATAAGCCCTTACTGAATGTACCTAGATGTAAAACATAAAAAGGCTCTGGTGCCTTCTATCACTCAGCTCCTAAGCTTTGGAACTCCCTACCCCAAGCACTTAGACTATCAGGATCCCACAAGAGTTTCAAAAGAGAGCTGCACCTTTACCTATCTCTTGCTGATCCTTGCATGTGCTTTAATCCTCCCTAATCCTCTCTATCCTCCAACTGCTCATCATTCACCTTCCACCCTGCCCCCCAAGTGCTACTGCCCCCTTGCCCCTGCCCTTGCCTTGCTTAACTGCCTCATGAATTTCCAATGTTATTGATCAATCTAACCAATATTTTCTTGGTTGCTGAATTAAATTATCTTTTATATTTTTTTATTTTTCTCCTGAACTGTATGGGTAATTTTACCCTGATCCTACATGCAATCTGTTAGAGTATTATGTTTCTTGGCTGTATGTATTTCTAGTACTGACTGCTTTGAATGTACTGACCAGCACTATGTGTAATCCTCTTGTACCAATGTTATTGTACTTGTCTTTAATTGTTGTACTCTCCCAGGTCGTGCCTGAAAATAGTCACCTCATGGCTAGTGCACCTACCTGGTTAACAAAAACTAAATAAAATAAAGAAAGAAATATAAAAGACATTCTGTCTCTGCACCTATATTTTCACTACAAAAATACCACCTGCAGTTGATTGTGGTTCTGTAAGTCAGTTTATCTCTGTACAAATATTCCCCTTACCTTGCCCTCAGGTCACACCTGGAAATGAGTTGTGGCTCAAAGTGCATCTCCCGGTCACCAACTTTTAAATAAAATAAATAAACATTTTTTTTAAAAGACAGTGGATGATGTATGGTTCTTTTCCTGGTTTAAAAGTGCATTACCCTTATATATTGTAACTATATCACCTTGAAGATACAAATGTTCCTTTTAATCTACCATTTTTTCGGGAAGTAACAATTGTCCTATGGGATCCAAAGACTCAAAGAAATTCTGCAATGCCAGACACTCCATTTGTTTTGCTGCAAGTCCCCCCTATTTTCCTGGGCCACCCTCGATTATTTCCTTTTTTCTTTTTCTTAATGTATGGCTCCTTTTATCCAGAGCCTAGATGTCTACTGATCTACTGTTTGGATTTCAGTTAATGAACTTCTACTTTGTAGGACATTCATGCCTATTTCATTGACTGTACCATCTTTACTGTAGATCATGCACTTCTCATATTTCAATTTTCATATTAAAAATGATATGTATATTATTTTGTCAATTTCCTGTATTTATGAATCCCTATTCCCCTTCCTCCAAGATGTACCTGTAAATAACTTGCTCTGAGCTAACTGCATCTTTCAAGCCAAATATCTGTAAATAAATTAAATTAAATAAAAAATGTTGTTGCCCATAACACAGCCTAGATTGGATCAAGGGAGCTTGCTAATACTGTAAATTTACCCTAGCTATGCAAACTCTAAAGCTCTGGATTAGTGGCAGCAAAACTTTCCCACCAGATTTAAAGACATGTAGCACAGCCATCAATGACATTTTGTTGTATGCATATTGTGAAACTCAAACCCTGAATGCTTTTGTCTGTTAGAGAGAAGAAGCTTTAACAGCAGCAGTGCCCTTGCAGCCCGCACAGCTCTGTTAGAATCCATGCTGGAGAAGAGCCTTACTTCATTAGTGGCTCAAATGCAGCACAGAGGCAGTAAAAAATAAGGGTACTTGACATCATCACGGTGTGTAGTAAGGTAACTCTTCTCAATTAACTCAGCCCTTGAAGAGGGAGGTGGAGAAAGTCAGTATTTCAGAGCTTTCCTGAACAGTAGACAAACAGTCACATGTTCTCTCTACTGTTAAATGTCTCCCAGAGGACATCAGAGAAACAATAGCACATTCAATGGTTCAAGGTTCAGGAACTGCAATAGGGCTTTTGTGAGTGATTGCACCAGGAACCTACAGTACTACTGCTGTGTGAACAGTAATCTTGCTCTTTTTTTTCACTGTAGGTATTACATCCTCTACAGCATTCAGCTGCTGGAAGGTAAATATTACACTGTGTGATTAGCTAATTGAAAATGAATGAGAAAAAAACAATATCTTACTCATGTTGTATTTGAGGCGCTGGATATTACCATGAGGTGACTACGACCAGAGCCCCTAGAGGCTCTCAGAAGTATTAGGTGAAGCTGTATTGTGACCCATCAACTCCTAGGGTGCTTTAGTGTAATCAAGAAGTAGGAACACTAGTTTTTATTACTATGATTACAATATTTTTTGGTTTGCCAGTACCCAGTACGTCACACGTAACCCGCCAGTTAAGGCATGGGACCTCATTTGCAAATGCTGCCCAGTTCTAGGGTTCCCATCAACTCAGCACACTACTACAAGAGCATTCCTGTCCTCTGAGTTCAGCAAAAGTAGTTTGATTACTTTATTTTATAGTTTTGGAAAGAATACCATAATTCAGAAGCAGCATCTGAGGACCTCTTCAACCCAATTTTGCTCCTGGGCAGACTGAAGGACTGGGAGGTCAACAGACTTGCTCAGTGTCATGAAGGGAGCCTGTGGCTATGGTAGGATCTAAATCTGTGGTCCTCTGTTCCACAGTTCAGTGTTCCAGTCACTAGGCCAACCAGCTTTCATATGGGGTTGGAATTGGTATCATACCCCTTGTGCCAGTGTTTGAGAAAATTAGACTATATTTTGTTATGAAAAATAAATTCACTTTGCCAGCTGGAGACGTGGAACCAGAACCATAAAAACAGTTGCACATATTAATAATTATGATTAAAGCACAAGCTGTTGAAATACTGAATGCTTTTGAAACAGACCTTCTGCTTTTTATAAATTCATATTAAATTTTTTGACTACATTCGGAACATAATACAGCACACATAATGGATAGATAAATGTAAATATACTGACAAGCAACACTATGTATTGCTAATATTTGGTAATAATAAGTGTACTCCCTCCATCATGGGGGTCCAAGTGGCTCCAAAGTAATGATACTAAAGTCAGTATTTAGTCAACAGTTAATCAATTTAATTGCATAAATAGTGTACTGCAGCAGAAATTACCCTTTATTTTAATTAATTTATTTATTTATCTATTTATCTATTTATTTGGATAACCAGGTAGGTACACTGGCACCAAGGTGCCTTTTTCAAGCATGACCCAGCTATCAAAAGAATGAAATGTGTTACAAGTGTATGCAGTACATACAAAGTGACATGGTGCAAGAGTATAAAATTACACATGTAACCCCCAGTCGGCGCTAAACTGAGAGGGCTACTACCCCTGCCTGTGTAGCTAGTGAACAGGTTGAGGGGCCTAGGTCCTATGTCGCGGTCCCTCCATTTTTGTAAGTTGAATCTTGGGGAGAAAGGTGTCACTCGGCATGTTGGCTAGGTTTGGCCACTCTGCACAGGGGCCCCAAATAACTCCAGACACAGGAAGCAATAACTGTAATGTCCAATACCAGAAGTTGGGATTCTAAAGTGTGGCTTTTATTCACATCCAACAGAATAACAAAGCATAGATGGACCCCCACGGGGCTACACTCCTGGTAATGCAGATTTATGGAGACCAGAACACATCCTCTTTACACTGAAACCCTCAGGTTTCAAAACACTCTGGGCATTTGGCCCTAACTCAACTCTTTTTCAGTTTCCCTGGCTCAGCTCCTTTGCCAGCCCTCTGGACTACCTTTCTTCCATAGCTCGGCTCTCATGCCAGCCCTTGGACACTTTTCATATAGCATGGAACATTTCTTGGTGTCTCCCCAACCCACCTCTGAGCACTTCTGGCTCCATCTGGCAATCTTCTTCATCAATCCCATGTTTGGGTACTTTCCTCAGGCACTGGCCTAGTACCTGAGAGAAAGCAACAGGTGTCCCAAAGCAAACCCATAGAGGTGAATTTGGTTACTACTGATGGGGGGTCTCCCACCTCTCGCTCCCATAATTCATACCCGGCCATTTCTCTGGACTTTAACACCTCATCCTCTGAAAACAGTTTACTGTGTAGATTCTCTTTAAATGTATGTCACATTTAATCTACTGTTCTTCCATCCCACTTGTTCTGAACTTGAAACATACTTAGAGTGGTTGTGTCCATTTCTCTAGACCCCCACAGAGTTAAGCAGTCCAAGTCCCACAACTTTTAACTGTACTTGGCTGTCTTTTCCTGACCCCACAGTAGCAGTCATTTAACTTCATCTTGTCTCAGGTAAAAACACATTGGCCCTTTATCAGAGCAGACTCACCCTTTGGTTGCAGGTGCCCCACAGTCTTTTCCTCTTCAAAGAAATCTCATCCAAACTTCTGGTGCCTCAGTACGAACCTAAAATTAGGCAGCTTCTTCTTCCCCTAGCCCGGACCAGGGGATTGCCCCTGGAAGTAGGCTGAATCCTCCCCCCCCCATCCCCACAGGGATGGGGCCCTGAACCCCTGGTAGCAGTCTCTACCACTTTACTTGGCTCTTCTTGCATTCCTGTTCAGGTGAGAACACACACCTCTAACGAAAAAATAGCTCTTTGGCAAAGCTAAGGGCTCTGAGGCCCTGCAGCAGCAGCACACCTCTTCCCTCTTCTGAGCCCACTACTGAACTACTACTGACTCACTTCAAATTCCCCAGCATTCTATCCTAACTTCCCTAGTTGCAACATTCCAGTATGGCTTATGCAGCTGTGACAGTTCTAAATGATGTTATATCTCCAGCTCAGCAGAGACTGAAAACAGAGCAACACATAGTGAAATCCATTTAACTGGAGTTTCGCTAGCTGTCTGTCCCTGCCTGCCATTAGGTCTTACTGGGATTCTAGTAACCCTGGGTAACAGGGGGGGGTTGCACACATGTAAAGTACAGTAGAGCAGCAAAACATGGTAAGTTATACAAGACAGGTGCAGACATTAAGCTTCTGAAGATTATCTTTCAGTTTAGCAGGGCAGGCATTGGGAACTGAAGATGCTCTAACTGAAAATGGAATGGTGTCCTGGAAGGACAGCTCTGTAGCTGAACAAATTCTGCCCTATACTCATGCACATGAATGATACTTTTAATAAGTTGTTTGCAGAGAAACAGAACGATGGGTTATCAACAAACAAAAAGCTTGTTGAGGTATATGGGTGCACTTCCATGCAGAATCTTAAACATGAAGTTGGCTAGAGTTAACTGTGCTCTGTACTCTGGTTGAAACCATCCAAGACATTTAAAGTTAGTACAGTGATGTGACCTTGGGCCCTGGGAGGATGCAAATTTGGCAAACCTGTATGTTAATTAAGGCTCTTTTTTTGCCCACACAGTATTTGGGTAGAATCCATTACAGTGGAACCATATTAAGTCACTGGGAGAATGCTACTTTTGGTGATTCTGATCCATGTATCAGTTGCTAAATATTTTGAAATTCAGTAAAGTAACCCTAGTTTTTGGCATACAGATTTGACAGTATTTTTCATATGATTGTTGAATATGAAACAGGGGCCAATAGTTACACCCAAGTATCTGAATTTGTCAACCACTTTTAGTTGGAGACCATTTAAGGTTGAGATACTAAACACTGAGCAAATCCTTTTATCTTCAGGGCAGAACCTAATAACATGGCTTTTGATTTTGGAACATTCAGTACCAGTTTTTCTTTTATGAACCATCTTTGCAGGGAGTGAAAGTTGTGCCCAAGAACTTTGTTAATTGTGTTGATGTCCTTCCCATGAACATAAATGACTGCATCATATGAATTAAGCAGTGTTGTGGCATTTTTGTAGTATTTTTGAAGGCTACTGGTGAAAAATTGTAGATAAACAAACTCCTAAAATAGATGCCTAAGGAACACCACACATGATCGCATTTGCCCTGGACATATCTTTACCAACTTTAACAATTTGTGACCCATGTTGCAAACAGTTTGAGAACTACATGGTTGTTGAAGTCCCCAGCCCCCAATCAGCAGGTTTCTGTAAAAGTGATCATGGTCTACTAAATCAAAGGCTTTGGGCAGGCCCACAAACATAGCTCAGGTCATCAAGCCCTTATCCATGGCACAGTGAACCACGTCCATGAATCTGGCCAATGCTGTGCAAGTCTTGTGGCCCTTTTTGAAACCATGTTGCTTTTCACAAAGTAATCCATGCTGTTCTAGATAGGAAGTGAGTTGATTATGAACAATCCTCTTCTGAACTTTAGCCAAGGCTGGTAGGATAGAAATAGGTCTGTAGTTATCCAGGGCAGTTTGCTTACCTAGTTTGTGCATAGGAACTATAGAGGCCAATTTCCAGGTATCAATGATTATTTTGGTCTCAAAGGATAGGCTGAATGTTTTGGTGATGGGTAGAGCAATTTGTGATGTGGCAATGTTAAGGAATTTGGGTATTAAGCCATTACTGCCAGCCGATTTGTCTGCTTTTAGGTGGATCAGCAGATTGCGGATTTACTTGCCAGTGACTTTTTTAAAATAAAGTTAAGGATGACAGATTACTGTGTTAGGCTTATTTAAATCAGGTGATCATACCTCTTCACTAGTGGGGTTTCTGAATTACTTTAAGTTGCAAAAGTGGTAATTGAACAAATTTGCAACTAATTTGGTGTCTGTACATTTGACACCATTGGATTCAAGGGTCATACGGGTTCTGGTTATTGTGGGACTGAATAAGGAGTTAATGCAGTTCCAGAATTTTTAGGGTCACTCAGGTTAGCTATTTACTGTGCTTTGAGGTATGCACTTCAGGCAATGTTAAGTTTCTGTTTACACTTATTTTGTAAGCATCTATATGCAACCCAATCAGACTGCAAGTTATATTTCTTGAAGACACCCCAGGCAATGTCTCTTTCCTTCATTAATTTAAAGAGGCATTTGGATTGAAATTTAGATTTCAGGTGTTTAACTCCGCATCTGGCGATGGGGGCATGGCGATCAAATTATTCCATGAACTCTGTAATAAAAATGTCCAAAGCTCCAGTTTACATTGGGTATTGCATCTAAAAAAGGACCAGTCAACGCACAAGAGATTGTGTAAGAATGCTTGGGAATTGAAACATTTACAACTGCAGTATGTGACATCATTTGGGACTAGGTTGTGAATTGTTCCATTGTGCCAGAGACAGTTAATATTAGTGTGGTCACTGCCTGAGTCAGATAGTTGCCCATGCATACTGATTCTGTCAATACTGCTGTCCAATAACCAATCAATGAGGGTGTGATTCCCTGATTTGATTAATTTAGTAGGTGCAATGAGGATTTGCTTAAGGTTATTGTCATCCAAGATGTCTCTATATGCTACAGTGTTACTTAACTAGTTAGGTTAAAAATCTCCCATTATTATTATTACTTCGGTACAGCCTTGGGTAGCTACCAGTTGCATCACTTCCTTGAGACCCTCCATTAGAACCTTAGGTGGATTGTACACCCAGCAGAAATTTAGTTTGTTGATGCCCAAGTTCAACTATATTAGCAGTCATTCGCAATCAGTAGTGGCTGCATATTTGGGGATACAGATCTCAGCATCCAAATCTGATATGATGTTGAGTAGTATGACCCTGCCTTTCTGATTCAGTCTATCTTTAAGATGGACTGTATAATTTGGTAGCACAGTTTCTGAGTTACTGATGTATTGTTATAACCAGCTCTCAATAATGACCCAGATGTGTGGGTTGTGTGCAGAGACAGTGACCTCAACATCGGCAATTTAGAGACAAGACTACAAACACTGAGAAGCATTAAACCAAGACCTTTTGGGCCACCCATAGTTTGTTACTTGCTAGGAGTAGAGTGGTTGCATTAATTGGGCTGGGATTGCTCTCTATATAACCTGAGTTAACAAGCAGACAGATATTGATTTTGAACATGCTGACACCCTCATAAGAAACAAGCCCAGAATGCATTTTGTGACTGAGCGGATGTAGGCATTTATTTTGCTATCAAGCCAGGTGAAGGACAGTTGATTTGATATGGGGCAATTGTTACCTCGTTACCAGGAGCGCAGGTGTGGTGTTTGTGGCCAGTGTCTAACATAAGAGAGATGAACACATTGTCTAGTAGAAGGAATAAAGAGCAGCAGATTAGACTTCTATTTAGTCTTTTTAATTAAACATGAAAATATCAGAGAACATCCCTTACCTTAAGGCACTGTGAGAATATGTAACATTTCATACTATCACTTTAAAGAGGCTCAGTTTGTTCAAAATAACCTAAATAGTACAAGAAGAAATTCAAGGCACACAGCTACATTGGACTTGGCATTCTTATCTTTTTAGTTTTTGTTGACTGGGAAAGGATGGTTAGGCTACTCTGCCTATGTCTAGCCTCATTCGGGGAGGGGGGGAGGCACAGATGCAAACTAACATATTAAACCAGGTTTAGCTGTTGCTGGTATTTTTTTATTCTTAGTGCACTAGTTTATTCTTAGTTTATTATTAACTGTGTTTTTTTCCTTTGGTAACCAGGTATGGCCCATGAGGCACAATGACTGTTTTCAGGAGCATTGAGGAGGTTAAGTGACTTGCTCAGGGTCAAACAGTATGCAAGTGGAGGTTGTGGGAATTGAATCCAGGTCTGCTGGATGTACCAAGCTAATTCACATATCATTACTCTAACTTCGAGGCTCTACTTCTATACTTGTTATTTTCAAGAAATTATTATACTGATACCTAAGTTCCAGGTAGAATTGTAAAAAAATAAAAATAAATATAAAAACAAATAAAATAAGAAAAGCATTTGACAAAGTCCCTCACTCAATATTGTTAAATAAAATGAAAGGTTATAACCTTGACAACAGGATTCTTAGATGGGTACATAACTGGTTATACACAAGAATGAAGAGAGTTAGGATGAAGGGGGTGCTTTTGGAGACTGGAACAGTGATGAGCAGAGTTCCCCAGGGCTCGGCCCTTGGTCCAGTTCTTTTTTCTCTGTTTGCTGGCAATCTAAATAAGGGCATAGAGAAATGGCTTATCTAATTTACAGATGACACCAAGCTAGAAGGGACAGTAGAAACTGTTCAAAATCAGATAAATTAGAGGAAGACTTAAAAAAAAAAATAGAGAAGTGGGCTGTTAATAACAAGATACTCTTAAACATCAACACACGTGCTGTAATACACCTGTGGGCAAATAACATAGGATTAATTATACACTAAACTGCTGGGAAGGGAAATCAGAAAACTGGACAGTGAAAAAGACCTCATGGTCATCATAAGGAAAGAACTTAAGTTTGGGGAACACTGTAACAAAGTAGTTAAAAACAGCAAACAGAATCCTGGGCAGTATTAAGAAATCATTCCCTAACAGAAGTGAGCAATGCATCATCCCGCTTTATAAATCCTACATTAGGCTACACCTGGACTACTGTTCCCAGCTGAGGAACCAATATCTGTGTCGGGACATAGAGAATATTGAAGGGGGAGAGGAGAAATTGTTTAACCAGGAAAGGCACGCTAAGCTGAAGCTTGTTTCCAGGTGTGACCTGGGAGCACAAAGAAGTTAAGTGACTTGCTCAGGGTCACACAGTATGCAAGTGAGGGCTGTGGGATTCAAACCCAGGTCTCCAGGTTTGCAGCTCAGTGCCCTAAACCACTGCGCTATACTGTCTCCTTAAAGGGTACAGCACAGGGAGACCAAGCTGGTAGCAGGTTTACAAGATAAGCCATATGAAACTAGATTAAACACTCTTGGGCTGTATAGCTTGGAAAAGAGGCATTTAAGGGGGGACCTCTTGCAAATGTACAAAATCGTACATGACAAAAATCTGAGAATTATAATGGGTATTGAGATAAACCAAAAGGAGTATAGTTTAAGGTAACATGACAAACAAGACTTGAAAACTATACAAAGAATGATAGAAGATGGTTTTACACACAGAAAACAGGGAGATGGTGGAACAAATTGCCAAAGGAGATAGTCCAAGTAGATTCACTTATACAGTTCAAAGCAAAATTAGACAATTTCTTACTTGAGGAGGCCAGGGTAAATTGGACCTGCCCGTGCAGGGGTCATACTAGATGGACTCACAGCCTCCTTTTCACCAACTAATAAATATAAGACCAAGTATGTAACGATTTAAAATTATTTTCAAACACAGTTCAGGTATACCTATTAAACAGTAATAGACAGCCAACTGGCCTACAAATAAATTATGCAACAGAAAAGGGGAAGGGGGAGCATCTGTTCTTGGCTTGTAACATTACCATGGGCTAACTCCTCTTACCAAAGTATTATGTTTTTATAAACATAGAAATAAACACAATCAGCAGGTACAGTCCCATAAAGCAAGTGTCCATTTAACACTGTCTAAATAATATTTTATTTTAAACATACCAGCTAGTGAACTAAATGGTCTGTCTCCGCAGCTTAAATGTTCTAAATCCACAGTAGTTTATCTGGAAAGGTGGCCTTGAATTAAATCTATTAAATGATCATTATACTCATTTCATCCCTACTTGTGAAGGGGGCATATGGACTTTGGGACCCTAAATGACTACAGTATGTTACAATGTATGGTATCAGCATTGAAGAAAGGATTTCTTTTATTGGAATATGCCACCCTGCCTTCTGCAGGATACATCACTGAAAACAATTAATTCAACTGCAGCACATCACTTCTAAGACTTAAAATCTCTTCCTCCAATATTGTGTTGAAAAAGTAACACTGGGGAAAAGGAAAAAGGAGTCTTCTTTCCAGCAGGCAAATTTTAGCACTAGTTTCTGGTCAGCATCAAAAGCAACAGTTAGCATTACTACATGTTTTGGTTGTATTGTATAACTGCCAACATTTTTTTGCCACTGCTAGATCCACTGGTTCCCCAACCTAGCCTGAGCTTTTTTAGCATATATTGTATTTGCTAGGTGTCTATCACCAACAGAATGTTCTTTAGAGGTAGGTTCAAAGAAGAAACAAAAATATCTTTTAATAAGTCAACAGTTGGGGCACTGCTTTGCTAGTGTCAATGGTGGACACTTGAGTGCTCAGTTCCCTCATCAGCATCCACAATCTGGTGTAATCTGGTGGTTTAATGCCTATTTTTTTTTAACTGAGTCTGTTACATTGAGCATGTTGGCTGCAAAAAAGGCAAAAAGAAAAAGCAAACAAATTATTGTTAGAACTGGAAACACTGACACACATGTGAAGCCTTCTCCCAAAACTCTCTGACCCCCCCCCACCATTCCATCTGAGTCCCAACTGTTGGCTATACTAAAGAACTTGCAGTCAGAGATGCATTCAGAATTTAGTACCTTATCTTATAGTTTTCAGCCTTGCAACAATTGCTTCGATCCATCAGTGAGAAAATGCAGGTTAATTTTACCCATATACTGTAGTAACATCAGAGCACTGGATAAGCAGTCTTGAGGACCAGTTGTATGGCATCTGATGGGGACTGAGAGTGGCCTCGGATACAATTAAAAATTTAGAATAGAAGGCTGATGACCTAGAAAACAGGGAGAGATGCTCAAACATTTGCATTGTGTGTCTTCCTGAGACTCTTGAGGGGAAGGACACTTGCAGGGACAACCGGGACTCTCTGCAGGGAACATTCCTCAGGCCATCTGTTAGCAAACCCACTCGTAATTAGACAATACTGGACCTGGTACTCACTAACAGGGACAGTATTGCAGACATCAAGGTGGAAGATCACCTGCCAACCCACCGGCACAGTGGTTGGATTTCCGCTTGTGACACCAGTGACCCGGGTTTGGGAACGGACCCGGGGAACTGGAGGGCTGGCCGGGGGAGAAAGATTGAACACCCTCAGAGCTGCTCTCCTTCTCCGGGGGGGGGAGGGTTGGAGTGAATGCTTGGCGTGTGTAGGACTTCTGGCAGAGGTCAGAAGGAATCACAAGTGCCAGCGTCAGGATCTACAGAGGGGTGGGGCGGACGCAGGTCGTCATTGCACATCTCCGCCCCTGGGGACATAAGGGGAAAAATCCTGACAGCCGCCACGAGTGATGCCCGCCCCTGGCCCCGATTAGCCTCCAGGCTGGCTCCCAAACTGGTCCTAAGATTATGGCACTGAGCTCAGGTGTCATAACCCCACCCCGAGGGGGCAAGCCGGGGGTATCGGGAGATGCGGCCAATCTGGAGGTGGGGGTACAGGGGTCCATGACTGGGTTGATGAATCGGCAGCTGCGGGCAGCAAAAAGGGCAAATTAAAAAAAAAGTAGAAGGCCACCTGGGGACCAGTGATCACAGTACAGTGCGGTTCAATATAAGGATGGCTGCGGAACCGAACCACACAAAGGCGAGGATCCTGGATTTCAGGTGGGCATACTTTATAAAGATGGGTGAATACTTAAAGGATGAACTGGTGTGGGGGGGGGTGGCTCAGGTGGGGTGGAGGAACAATGAGCAAAGCTAAAAAGGAGCATAGTAAAGGCAATAAAGCTCTGTGTTAAACAAGTAAGCAAAAGCAAGAAGAAAAAAGAAACCACTATTGTTCTTGAAAGAGATGGCTGAAAAGGTAAAGGCTAAAAGGGTAGCATTTAGAAGGTCTAAGGAGACCCACAGGGAGGAAAACAGGGAGGTGTATCAGGGGAAACAGATGGAAGCAGGGAAAGCAGTAAAGAGCACAAAGGCACAAACTGAAGAGAGAATAGCCCAGAAGGTAACAAAAGGGGATGAGACACTTTTTTAGATATGTAAGTGAAAAGAGGAAGACCTGGGGTGGGGTTGTAAGGTTAAAGAGGGAGGGGGAAGGATTGTACAGAGAGTGACCAGGAAAAGGCAGACATCCTGAACAAATACTTTTGTTCAGTGTTTACCGAGGAAGGAGAAGGGAAGGGGCCACAAAAAAGTAACAGAAGCTTTGGAGGGAGGTGGACACTGGTCCTTTTTTGGAGAAGAAAGTTCTGAAGGGACTTGCTTATCTGAAGGTGGACAGAACAATGGGGCCAGATTGGGTGCATTCAAGGGTATTGAGGGAGCTCAGGGAGATACTGGCTGCACTTCTAACAGTCCTATTTAACAGCTCACTGGAAACAAGAGTGGTTTCAGAGGGCTGGGGGAAGGTGAATGTAGCTCCATTACACAAAAGTGGTAGCAGGGAGGAGGCTGGCAATTATAGGCCAGTCAGCCTGATATCGGTGGTGGTACAGCTACTGGAATCACTGCTGAAGAAAAGCATTGTGGAACATCTTGAATCCAGTGGGTTACAAGATACGAGGAAGCATGGGTTCACAGAGGGGAGGTCATGTCAAATGAATCTGTTAGATTTCTTTCACTGGGTGACAAAGGATTTAGGTCAGGGTGGAGCGGTGGACATGGCATACCTAGATTTCATTAAGGCTTTTCACACCATTCTGCACAGCAGAGTAGTACGCAAACTGGGTAGCTTAGGAGTGGGTCCAAAGGTAGTAAACCGGATATGAAATTGGTTAGGGGATAGGCAACAGAGGGTGGTGGTAAATGGAGTTCACTCCAAGAGGGGAAGGGTGTCCAGTGGGGTGTCTCAGGGAGCAGTGCTGAGACTGGTCTTCTTTAATGGATTTATAAGTGGCACCCTGTGGCACAGGGAGTAGCTTGAACTGCCACCTCAAACTACTCTGTGCCACAGAGACCCACGCACCTTTGCTATCTCTTGCCCCCATTTTGTTTCTGGTCAATCTGCTTTCTTCTATCACTTTCTCTCTCTCTCTCTCTCTCTCTTCTGGAACAGACTTCCTCCTGACATTCGACTGTCATCCTCTTTCTTTTGAATCAAAAGGCTCCTCAAACTCCCACCCCCCCAGTGCTCCCAATCCTCCCTCTTAATATTCTGCTAAGGCCCCCTCTTGTCAATTTCTTGGCAAATCCACGCTTCCTTCATGCTTAAGTAGTCCCCAGTTTTTTGCTTCTAGTACCTTGCTCCTTCGAACAATTTTATTAAAGAAAGTCCTACATCTGTACTGCTATAACAGTAATGAATTTAAGTGTATACCTGTGTCAGGTCATTTATTTGCTGATTATTTTATTTACTGCTGTTTTTTGCTATTTTGTAACCATAGCTAATGCTTAGCTAATGCTTGCTTTCTTGCTTATGTCTTCCTCTGTCATTGTTTTGGGTCCAGCAACCGCGACTCACATTCCCTAATTTGTTGATGCTGTTCTGTGTCTTTGTATTTTGGGTCTTGTAACCGTGAACTATGAGTTGTATACCTGCTTATGTTGTATTAGTTCACTTATATTATTCCTATGTAATCTTCCCCGGGTCACATCTGGAAATGAGCCTTGGCTCAATGGTGCCTTACTCGGTTATCAACTTTTAAATAAATAAAAATAAATAAAATAAATAAATAAAGAAGGGACACTGCAGAGGAGCTGGAAAGAAAGTCTGCCTCTTTGTGGGTCACACTAAAATTTACAATACAGTGGACACTCCATGAGGGTGGCATGGATGAACAGAGACCTGGGAAAACTAGAGGGGTGTTCAAGGGTATGACAACTGGGTTTCAATGCAAAAAAGTGCAAAATAATGCACTTAGTGCACAGAAACTCAGGGGTGCAGTGAAAAATGGGTGGAGTGGTATTGACAACTACCAAGCAGAAAAGAGACCCGGGGGTAATCATATTGGATAATCCAAAGATGGCCAGGCAGTGCAACAAGGCAGCCAGGAGGGCTAGTGGGATGCTGGGGTGCCTAGGGATGCATATCACCAGTAGAAAGAGGGAAGAGGTGCTGTTGCCTCTGTATAGATCGCTGGTAAGACCCCACCTAGAGTACTGTGTCCAGTTCTGGAGACTACATCTCGAGAAGGACATAGACAGAGTGGAGGCAGTCCAGAGGAGGGCAACTAAAATGGTGCAGGGTCTGCATCACAAAACCCTATGAGAAGAGACTAAAGGACCTCAGTATGCACACACTGGAAGAGAGGAGGAAGGGGGGATATTAGAGACCTCTGAATACCTCACAGGGGTAAATAAGGTACAGGAGGGAAGTATTTATAAATATTTGCCACCTGGCAGGCATCAGAACAGATATGGGGGTAGACCAAAAGTGGTTCATCATTAAGGAAGGAATACTGATTGCCACAGAGGAGTGTGTTAGACTCAGGAGGAAGAACACAAAGGCCAAAGCGCCCAGCTGGTTCAGTTCTGGGGTCACCTAGGCAGTAAGGGAAAAGAGGTTAGTCTATAGAAAATTTAGGAAGACTAAGAGAAAGGTGGATAAGGAAAATTACCTAAGGTTGGCTAGTGAGGCAATTAAGGAAGTCCAGCGAGCTAAGACTCAGAAGGAGCTGCAGATAGCTGAAGGAATTAAGAAGGGGGAAGGCCTTCTTTCACTATATAAGTGAGAAAATGGACAAGACAAATGGGATTGTTAGGCTTAAGAAAGGGGAGAAGTGGGTGGAGGATAACGGGGGGAAAGCAGAGATACTAAATTAATACTTCTGTTCTGTCTTCACCAGGGAGAAGGATGGACCAGTGCCTTCAGGAGGGAGAAGAGAAGCGGGGGGGGGGGACACAGATGTAGTGACAGAGGAGGATAGAGTGAGGGAAGGGCTGCTAGCACTGAAGGTGAACAAATCCCCAGGCCCAGACAGAGTACATCCAAGGGTACTAAGGGAACTGGCTGAGGAACTGGTGGGCCTATTTAATAATTCACTAGAGTCGGGCATAGTACCGCAGGACTGGAGAACAGCACATGTGGTGCCCCTCCACAAAACCAGTCCCAAGGATGACCCAAGGAATTACAAACCAGTCAATCTGACCTCAATCATGTGCAAGCTCATGGAGACCATACTTAAGGAAAGTTTGGTAGAATATCTAGAGGAGCATGGTCTCCTGGATGTGAGGCAGCATGAGTTCATGGAGGGGCAGATTGTGTCAAACGAATCTGATTGACTTCTTTGACTGGGTCACTAAGACAATAGACAGGGGCTAAGTGATAGACATCCTTTGACCTGGATTTCAGCAAAGCCTTTGACTCTGTGCCCTATAAAAGGTTGATCAGGACGTTGGTGGATCCCGGGGTTGGGGATAAGATGTCCAGATGGGTGGAGAACTGGCTGAGGGACAGAACCCAAAGGGTGGTTGTGGGGGGAGACTTATCTGGCAGCAGAGAGATCACCAGTGGGGTCCCACAGGGCTCGGTGCTGGGGCCAGTGTTGTTCAGTGTCTTCATCAATGACATTGGGGATGACATTAAGGGCAAAACGTGCCTATTTGTGGATGATACCAAGCTCTGCGGAAGAGCGGACATGGCTGAAGGGATACAGGACCTACAAGACGATCTGGAAAAGCTGGGGAGGTGGTCTGGGATCTGGCAGCTTAGCTTCAATGCCAAGAAATGCAAAGTTATGCACACTGGAGCCAAGAATCTCAGGATGGAGTACTACCTGGGTGGAGTCTCTGCATCAGAGAAGGAGGAGGAGAAGTACCTAGAAGTGATAATCACTAGTGACCTGAAGCACTCCACACAGTGCAAGAAAGCAGCAGCAAGGGCAGACAAGATACTGAGATACATTGCTAGAGGGATCAGTAGTATGAGAAAGGAGGTTATACTAGCCTTGTACAGGTTACTGGTGAGGCCACATTTAGAGTATGGAGTTCAGTAGTGGTGCCCACATCTCAAAAAGGACATTAACCCGATAAAGATGGTCCAGAGGAGGGCTACAAAGATGATAGTGGGTCAGCAGGGTAAGGCATATGAGGAGAGGTTGAAGATGCTGACCATGTACTCCCTGGAGGAAAGGAAAGAGAGAGGGGACATGACTGGGACCTTCAAATACATGAAAGGTGTAAATAAGGTGGATAAGAAGGGTCTCTTTAAGCTGAGTGGCAACCATTACACAAGAGGGCACATTCTTAAGCTGGAAGGGGGAGGTTTAGGAGGGAGGACAGGAAGCACTTCTTCACAGAGAGGGTGGCACACACTTGGAATGCGCTGGCAGAAGAGGTGGTCCCATTGAAGACAGTGTGCAGCTTCAAGAGAAGCTGGGATAGGCATGGGGGAAGGTAAGGATCATGGGTAGGGAGGATGGGAGGAGTAGGAAGGGGGGCATGGACAGTGGCTCACGCTGTGGACCCTGCAATAGGAGCAGACTAGATAGACCAAATGGCCTTCTTCTGCTGTCTTCTTCGTATGTTCATATGTTTGTATGTCTCAGAATAAAAGGTGCTCAAGAACAAGGCGACATGCTATTATGCTGGAGGGGGTGGATTCAGGAGAGATGTGAGGAAGTACTTCAGAGAAAGAGTGGTGGATTACTGGAACAGCCTTCCAGTGGAGGTGGTGGGGGTGTAAACAGTGGTGTAGTTCAAGAATGCATAGGACAGGCACAAAGGAATCATAGTGGAAAGGAAGGAGGGAGAGAGAAAGAGCTGTAGATCAGTTACGGTCCACAGTAATAGTGTAGGTAGGAATAAACAGGCAGACTGGGTGGGCCAAGCGGTCCTTATCTGCCATCAAATTTTATGTTTCTGACATCGTTGTCTTTTGAAACATAGAAACATGGAAAATGACAACAGAAAAAGGACCAACAGCCCTTCCAGTCTGCCTACCCTTCCTAATTGCCCAATGCAGGCCATTGTGGCCATCCCTTTCTCTTACTTCTTCTCTTCACCCTCTTACCATGGCCATGTGCCTGTCTCACCCTATCTTGAAACTTTCCACTGTTTCGGCCATCACTACTTTCTCTGGAAGCCTGTTCCACTTGTCTGCCAAACATTTGGTGAAAAAGTGCTTGTGGACATCCCTTCTGAATATTCCTCCACTAGTTTCTTTGAATTTCTCCATGTTCCTGTACTCATACTTTGCACTAATATGTCTTTGTAAGCCACCCTGTTTACCCCATGCAGGTATTTGTTTGTTTTCTGTCATATCACTTCTCTCCCTTTTAATCTCCAGAGAGTACATATCAAGGTCTTGTAGTGTCTCTTGGTACTTCTTTACCCCCATACTCTGAATCATTTTGGTCACCCATCACTGTACCCTTTCCACTCTCTCACAGTCCTTATGCAGGTGTGGACTCCAGAACCTTGTGCAGTACTCCTTAGGGTGCACCAATGAGTTGTAAAGTGAGAGGATCACCTGCTGGATTCTGCTACTTATGTCCCCTTCCTATGCATCCTAGCATCCAGTTAGATTTTTCCACTGCCATGTTGTAGTGAGCTGAGAATTTCAGATTTTAGTTTTAATTACCCTCACATTTTGTTCTTCTGCTATACTGTCCAATACAACATCCATACTATGTATTGCACTCTTGTATTCTTCTTCCTGATGTGTATTACCTTAAATTTTGAGGGGTTAAAAAACACCTTGCAGATCTTTGACCATTTGTCCAGCCTACCCAGGCCCATCCTTAGTGCTCTTGTTCTCTCCTCAACATCTACCCTTGCACAGGTCTTAGTGTCATCCACCAAGTGGCAGATCCTTCCCATTATGGCCACCCCTTTGTCACATAAGAATATGTTCAAGAGGATGGGACACAGGACTGAGCCTTGTGGTATCCCACTTGTTTCTTCTTGAACTTCTGAGAATTCATGATTCACTACTACCCTCTGCGCCCTACCCCCCAGCCAGCTTTCTACCCCTGATGCTATCCATTCTTCCATGCTCAGGCCCCACAGCTTTTTGAGCAGTCTCTTGTGGGGAAATGAGTCAAAGGTGCTACTGAAGTCCAGTTACAGTAAGTCGACTGCCTGCCCTTTGCCGGCTTTAGTCATCTGGTCAGAAAATGTTATTAGGTTCATCTGGCATGACCTGCCCTTGGTGAACCCATGCTATATATCATTTTGCAACCCATTTATAAGGGCCGGGCACCCCCCCTGTGTCTTGGCATATATGGTAGCATGTCTCATAAGAGGAGCACCCGACTTATACCATAGAAACCTGCACATTCATCTTTACCTTTGCAACCATGGGGCTGGAATGGTGGGACCAGGGGACACCTCAATCATACACTGGGGCACCATTTAACTTGAGACCACACATAAACGGAGTTCCAAACATGGAGTTGGGATCAAGCTGGATGCATTTATTTGGCTTTCTCCTGATGTTATACTGGAAATAAAGGTAATTTTCCTCACCACTTCTGATCTTCATTTCAGTTCTCCGGTCATCCTACTCACTGCATTACAAGGTATCATATCACTTTCACTGGGGTTCAACTCTGTACCCTCACAGTCTTCCCAGAGCTTATCTACCATGCGCTAGTCCTACATAATCACCTACAGGTTATTTACTTAGATCTAAGGGGCATTGCTACTAAAGTTTCACTGGACCCATTTTTTTTTTTTTTATTCTTGTGGTAACCGAATAAGACCCACTAGGTACAAGTGCCTGTTTTTAGGGGTGACCTGGGAGCACTGGGGTGGTTAAGTGATTAGCTCAGAGTCACACAGTATGCAAGTGGAGGCTGTGGGAATCAAACTCAGGTCTGCTGGATGTACCAAGCTCATTCACAGCTCATTATTCTAACCTCTAGGCTACACCGCCAGCCCCAGTTCTCCAGTTCTTAGGTGGAAAACATTGAAGGCATATGACAAGAGGGCAGTAATTTCTGCATATCGTAAAGAGATGGTGCAGTAACACTTTAGCCCCCTACAGTAAGAAACTATTATCCTGGAGAAGGCCTATATGGACAGTCCAGACCTAACATCCAACTGGACTTACACAAACTTAAACTGTAATATAACTTCCTGGGCACTGAGCAGGTGGAGTGCAATAATTTACTTTCCAGTGAAGACAGTTACTTTGAAAGGGATAACTGAGGGAAAATTCTAGAATGGATGTTAAAAACAGGATGGAAGAAAAAGTAATTCACTTGATACAGTCAGCACACGGACCTGAGACAGTCATCCTAACAGGGATCATCAAAGTTTTGAAAGACTTTTATACCCAGTTGTATTCATCAGAATTCAATGCTAATAGTGCAACCATAGCTTCATGCCTCTCCAAAATCTCTCCCAGAACTGAGCCCCACCCAACAAGAGGAGATTGACACCCCATTACAGTGGTATGAGACAGAAAATGCTATCAAGCTACTGAACAAGGGAAAGCGCCAGGCCCTAACAGTATACCCACTGAATTTAAGAAGAGCTTTCCCTCAGTGCTACAAGTTCCTCTGTTTAACATTCCCCCAAAAAGTTAAGTGCTCTTACCCCTCCATGCTGCAAGCCACAATAATTGTTCTTACCAAACCTTCAAAAAACCCTAAACTTTGAACCTCCTACAGACCAATTTCTCTCCTCAACTCAGATTACAAAATTCTTATGGAAGTACGGTAATATCAAATAGGATAGAAGGGGTTCTCCCTAGTGTTTTACACATGGATTTAGCCAGATTTATTAAGGTGAAGTATTGCAAAACCCATTTTTAAGCATACTTTAATGTAGTCTGGAGGCTGGCCAGAGGAAGTAAGCAACAAGGGTTGGGCGTACTACAGTAGCTTTAGATGCAAAAAAGCATTTGGTCATCTTTAGTGGGGGTCTATGTTCTGCATTCTCTCTAAATTTGGGTGGGGGGGTCATGCTCTTTCTTAGGTGGGTGCCATATATGAGAGCAGTAGGTGCAAATACATATCAATACTTACCATCTCCAATCTCTCAAACAGATTTTCCCTGTCTAGACGTACCAGACAGGGATGTCCCCTGTCTCCTCTCCTACATGGCCTCCTGGCAACCCTCAAAAGGGAGCATTCCCATATTCAGGGATTGCAGGGGGAGAGAAGAATCACAGTCTCCTCCTTTGCAAATGATCAGGGCTCAAATTTAATGGTATTCCGCCCTGTTTTGGATACCAGTTTTCAAGGCGGAATACTATTTTCATTATGCTAGTATTCTGACTGGAATACCACTTCTCCATTCAGTCACTCTGCAGTTTAATCTATAGCAGGACATTTTGGATAGGTGGCAGGGGCATCAGCAGGCATACACACTGTACTCAGCAGAGTACAGTAAAAAATCAGGCAGGGGCAACAAAAAGAGGAAGGCAAGAACACTGTGAGTCACATTATGTCTGTGTCGTGCTGAGCCCTTCAGCCTTTGTTGTTCGCTATGGGGCATTGATGCCACCAGCCAAATACACAAACAAGAACAACTTACCAGGCAGGCAGAAAAACAAAGAAGGAGGATTACAGGAAGAAACTGATTACCTGAACTCAGACATGGCAAACAGGAAGGGGGCGGCCTATTGCTGGTGTGACGTGGCAGCGCATATTTTGGTTTATGTTTACATAATGGAGGGGGGCAACAGTGCATCAGTTTTGAGTACAAGTTTAAAATTCCTGCAACACCCCTGATAAGTGGAATACAAGACTCTGAGACAGAATATCAAATTTACGCTTTTCGTATTCCTCCTTCCAGACCAGATTATTTTCTTAATTTTTACCTCTGATTATGTATTGCTATACCTAAAAGACCTAGTAACCTCGATACTTGCCTTAGAATAAATCTTCTAGAAATATATTCTCCTGTCAAACTATAAACTCAGCTGGCACAAAAGTGAAATATTGCACCTTGGTAAGAAAATCCCTATCCTTCCTAAAGTATTTGGATTAAATGGAACCCAAATCACAGACTATCTAGGCAACACTATGCTGAGGCAGATCGCAAAAGTGCATTACAATGTCAAACCTTTGCTTGCTTCAATGAAGCATGACTTAGATATGCAGACCTAGCTCCCTCTGACACTGACTAAGCGAGTTGATACTACTAAAACAAGTGTTCTACCTAAAATATTCTATTTATTTCAGACTCTACCTATTCCAGTACCTAATAGGACCTTTAACAACCTGGACAGTATGTTCTCCCACTTTCTGTGGAAGGAGAGACAGTCAGGAGTAAGAGAACTACAATCACTAGGCTGCTGGGGTTGGGGGGGGGAGCAGGTCTCCTTAATTTGAAACTTTATTACTACATGGTGCAGTTAGCCTTTTTTGGGGACCCAGGATAGATGGGATTATTTGGTAGTTTGGTTAGCTATGGATAAGCAGACATTGTGTACAGACCTCTCACATGGTATATACTGAGTGTTACGCTATCGTCCCCTGCAATGACGAATGTAACCAACCAACCAACTAACAGCTACCATGAAAGCTCTCTGGAAAGAAGCTCATAAAACTATTAATGATAAATCAGGTTTTCCCAGGTGAGCGACCTTGGCAGGCTAATACTGGAGAGGTCACAACCATCTCAGATGCTATTAGCTGGCCTGGTTTGATGGGTGGCTAAGGAACGCTTATTGGGAGACAGATATGGGGAGGAATATTGAGATCCTTTCTGAACATCAAATAACAGTACCTATTGGCACAGGGGATTTGTTTTCATTTATTTACAAGTGCATCAAGTTGTATTAGACATTGTAGGTAGTTTAGTACCTGTTCCATCTCTAGTCTCGCTGGAGGAAGTTTTGTATAGGATTTTTTCCCAATACTAGACTTTTAAAGCTATATTACAAACTACTGCTAATAGCTTCCTGGGATATTTTGTCCTTTATCAGGTCTAGATGGGAGGAAGACCTAGAGCTAGTGAATTACTCATGAAACTTGGACCACAGCTTTCACATTTTTTATGCATTGTAGAAAAAGTAATTGGCTTGGGCAGATACAGTATAATGTACACTATAGAACATATTGTACCCCAGTGTGGTTAATAGCATATGACTCCTGCATTTTACAGCTCCTGCCCAAAGTGCAAATCAGTGCAGGGCACTTCTGTGCATTTAGCTGTAAACTGTAGTAAAGTTGCCCCTTTCTGGCACTCTACTTACAACATCATGGAAAGGGTTCTGGGGCAGCCACTCCAGCTCAGCCTACTAGAGTTTTTGTGGGGGGCTGATACAGTAATCCCACAAATCATACCTCTCAACTGTCTGTGATTATGAGGGACGTACCCCATTTTACCTACAAAATTGTTATGTCTCTTCTGTCCCTCATAGAAAAGGTGCTGTTCAGACAGAGAAGGTGCTGTAAATTTAGACTTTAAAGCAGAAATTCTTAATATTCCAGCTTGTTAAATCAAAAATAAACGTTGTACAAGTAAAGACAAGTGTTTCCACAGAGTTTTGAATTTGTATCACAATGTTTGAAGCTGTGTCCCTCATTTTGAGGGCTAGTGTCCCACATTGTTTCTCATTTTGAATGCCGGTGTCCCTCATTTCAGTGACAGAAAGGTTGAGAGGTGTGCCACAGATGCCCAATGAAACAACATTCTTGTGGCATTTGGCACTGGTGAATGCTAAACAAATGACTGCACAAGGCTGGATGTTCACTCAGCTTCCTTCTATAGTTTAGTTGCCAGTTAACATGCTTACTTGCTTCAGACTAGAGAAAATTCAATGCAGCCTTTTAGGTCTTTCCCATGGATAAGTCTGAAATGATGCAGACTGGGCTGAATAAGTACAAGTCCATGAACACTTGGTGCTGCACTAAATGCATACTTCAGTGGGCAAAGTGGAATACATGTCTTCTCTATATCCATTTGACAGCACTATTAAACTGAATGGGGGAGTAGTAACACTGTGACTGGAAAGCTTAAAGGGACACTGTCAACTTTTTGACCCATTTTCATGACCCCTGTAATGTCTGTGCCTGTTGATAGAGCTCTGCATAGTAACTGCTTCCATTGCTTTTCAAATGTATATTTTTTAATTCAATCAGTATTTTTATTTTACAAAAAATTACTTTCAGTCATCCTGACCTTACCACTACTGGCCGCTCCTTACTGCGCATCCCTGACAGCTATGACGCTGAATCCTGCTGAACTTGTGTATGAATGAGTTTGGTGATTTTTGTGGCATATAAAGTAAGTGGCTTGTTGTATTCAAGGAATTGCGCTGATTGCAGCAATATCACTTGTCTTTTTTTTTATTTATGCTTTATGCGCAAAATATAAATACAAAAAATGTATCTCTTGTTTGTCAAACCAAGGGCTATTTCATATAGGAATCTCTTCTTGAAAAGTAAAATCAGGACTCAGTGCATGCACACTAGTGCTGACACCAATACACTAAGCCAGGTCTTGTTTCTAGGTGTGACCTGGGAGCACAAGGAAGTTAAGTGACTTGTTCAGGGTCACACACTGTGTTTTCCAGCACCTCCAGTTTTCTAAGCAGAGCAACATTATATCTGACCACTGAACTAGTGAGGACAAGGCTTGTTTGCAACTTTATTTAACTTAAATTTTATTATAGTATATTAGTGTATGGTGGAATGTTGCTTCAACCCAATTTCCATCGCAGCTGAAATGCTGTAGTACCACCACAGTTCAAAGGTCATGGAACATGACTGTACCTTTCTGTGGTACAGCAGCATTCCAGCTGATTTGGAAAGGGAAACAAAAAAACACGCTCAAACCTTTGCATTACTCAAAATGCAATTCACATTTCTGGTAAAGGGTGCAGCTGGTGTGTGGCATCCAGTGCACCCCCCCCAAAAAAAAAAAACATGGTACATATTCAGAATTAAACATGTAACTGCCTATTGGCTTTTCTTACTTTAAGCTCCATGAAAAAGGGGGGTCCTCTTAGTTTTCGGATTGGAATTCCAAGGTGAGCAAGCTGTACCACCTCTTGACAGTGGGACCCATTTGGTATAGTCCCTACACTAGCTTCTCAGCTCTGAAATGCCTGCAGTGGCTACTCAAATATAGAGTGCTGCCTAAATTGGCTTAAAGTGCATTACCTAATTGGCTCCTTTAAATAAGGTAATACCTCTCAGGAATTTACACAAGTGGTGACAGGGAGCATGCTAAAAGGAGTACCTCAACTCCCCAAACTCTAAAGACAAACAAAAAAGCAAGCTCAAACCTCTGCATTGCTCAAAATGCAATTCACGTTTCTGGTAAAGGGTGCTGCTGGTGTGTGGCATCCAGTGCACCTTCCCCCCCAAAAAAATAAAAACATGGCACATATTCATAATTAAACAGTTTAACTGCCTATTGGCTTTTCTTACTTTAAACTCCATGAAAAAGGGTGGTCCTCTTAGTTTTCAGATTGGAATTCCAAGGTGAGCAAGCTATACCACTAAGAGGACCCCCTTTTTTACATGGAGTTTAAAGTAAGTAAAGCCAATAGTCTATTCAATTGTTTAAATACTAATATGTGTCATGTCTTTGGGGGATGGGGGTTTGTGCACTGGTATTCTGCTTTTGATTTGGAAAGGGAAAGGGATGAAGGGGACATTTTTTTCAACTTTCTTTATCGCCCGGTCATGGGCAGGGGGATGTACCACCTCACTGGCACTTGAACATGACCTCCCAGCATCCCTCCCAAGGCTGCCTGGTCTGGGTGGCCCATAGATTACCCCCTACAGTGGCTCTCCCCAAGGGAGGCAGAAATCTGAGGCCTTCAGAGCTACGCTTGGGGCGTCATTCAGGAGGTGGCCCAGGGGCATCAGGGTGATCCATGTCCAGGGTTTTTTCTCCTTGGGTTCCCCAGGAGGCATGGATATGCAATAATGTCAGTGTGGGCCAGGTGCGCTCCCACATTCAGCCGACAGACGTCCACCGATGCCTCGATCACTGTTTAGTGATCTGGATGTTGCGCACCCAGTTTCCACTGGGTGTCGCTGGCATGCTGGTAAACCACAACCCTCCCCCAAAGGAAGAAAGCTGTCCATGGGATGCTCATCTAACCTCCCCATGCTGACCCTCTGATGCTCCTTGCTTGCTTGTGAAAGGGCATACCACCATCCATTAGCTAAGCGACATGGTCTCAGCAGCTGGAAGTTGTGCAGGCAGCTCAGAGACAGCTTTGTTGGAGCTTGCTGAAGCCATCTAGTAGCTTTCTTTTAAACCACAAAATCAATGTGCCGCTTAGCTAACGGATGTCTTTACCTGACTGAAGATTTGGAATGATGGCTGTTATGAGGGAATTTTGTGGGCTGTGAACTGCTGCCTCATTCAGAGTGTTACTCTTGCTTAGAGATGTTGCAAATTAAAATTTCACTGGCGAAACTGCCACGAAATCGGCAATTTCGCTCTGCAACATTTTTCACGAAACGGTGAAATTTCACCCTCAATTTCACCCCCCTGCAAATGAGCATCTCCCTGGTGTGTAGTGGTCCCCCCCCCAGCTGATCACCAGCCAAAACTGAATAAAGCCCCCTCGAAGTTACCCTCATGTCTTGAGTCCTCCCGACTCCTTGTGCTAAAAATAAATAAATAAAATGCCTAACTCCCTGGTATCTAGTGGTCCCACCCATGGCTGATCCTTGCCAAAACAGAATAGCCCCCAGTTACCTCATGTCCTGAGTCCTCCTGACTCCTTGTGCTAAAGAAATAAATAAATCAAATACCCAACTCCCTGGTGTCTAGTGGACCCTCCACCTCCCACTGTGTCAGCAGATAGCACCCCCAACCCCGACTGGGCCACCAGCACAGCCATCCACTCACCTCCATGGCTGGCAGCCCAACTGAGTGCTTCAATGAATGAGCACGTGCTTGTACAAACACATGCTCATTCATTGACAGATTCAGACAGCCAGCGCCCTCACTACACTCCAGTAGTAGTAAGAGCACTAGCTGTCTGAATCCAATGAATAAGTGTGTGCTTGTACAAGCACGCACTCATTCACTGACACGCTCAGTCAGGCTGTCAGCCATGGAGGTGAGTGGAGGGCTGTGCCTGTGGCCCAACTGGGGTACTGGAGGAAGCGGGTGGGTGCTATCTGCTGACAGGGTGGGGGTCCACTAGACACCAGGGAGTTGGGCATTTCTTTTATTTATTTTTAGCACAAGGAGTTGGGAGGACTCGGGATATGATGGTAACTCGGAGAGGGGGGTTTTATTCAATTTTGTCTGGTGACCAGCTGGGGGGGAGACCACTAGACATCAGGGAGAATTTTTTTTTTTTATTTTGGCTGTTGAGCGGCTGGGGGAGGGACCACTAGACACCAGGGAGGAAGTTAGTGGTGAAATTGCGGAATTTCGCCTGTGGGTGGTGAAATTTCACCTACGAGCGGTAAATTTTGCCAGTTTGTGGCTGAAATTTCACTCGCTCTGCAGGTGAAATTTTGCATTTCTCCCCACGAAATATTTTACGAAATGCATGAATTCCACAAAATATTTTGCGGAGCAAAATATTTCAATTTCGCACAACACTACTCTTGCTGCTGTGCAAATAGTGGTGGTATGCCCATTGAAAGCACTATTTTAAAAGTAATATAAAACCATTGTGTCTGCAACTCAATCTGCTTTATATGCTGAGTGGCTGAAATGGTGCTGACCTTACCAAAGTACATCAGTATTCACAGTGTTTGACTTTGTAATAGCCCTGTGTATGTTCCAAAGCAGGAGTAACTGCTAACTTTTATGTTTTTGACCTGTCACACCTACTTTGCTAGATCTCTCCTATGTTGCTAACCATATATGTTTCTTTCATTTTCTCCGTTCTGCCCCTTACCAAGTTTACAGTGGTGTTTCTAAGACAAATGTGGTGGCCATCTTTTTTCTTGAGAAGAAACTAAATTAATACATTTATAAAATACTCACATTTTGGTGAAACTAGATAATGTTACCACCAAATAAACATGGAAAATGCCTGGAATTTTTTTATAGTGTAAAAAAGTAGGGTTTGATTTTTTTGCCTCATTTCATTGCACTGCCGCTTTAACTATCTCCCTCTGGGGTACCCAGTAACCCGATGTTTGGTGCCCAGGTTTCATATCCAAGCATTTCCAACCAGCTACATAGCCAGTTGTCCTGGGTAAGCATCCACATTATGTAAGATATCTACATAAATTACTTTGATATCTTATACCCTTTATATCCTTATAACCCAGTTTTAAAACATTACAATGTTGGGCCACACTCTGAAACATTATTAGCCTACTTATAGTTCACTAGAAATATAGCAGTTTCTATTTTTGGTTTTTTTAATTATGCTTTTTAGTACCTCTGCCCCTTGTGGCTCAACCCCCGACTTCCTTGGCCCCCACCCACCCTAGGACTTATCTCGAGACGGCGATCCTCCCTGGTTTATCCTTCAGAGCAGGGCCACCGAGTAGGTGCTCCCTCGATGGAGACTGGCATGAAGGTTTCCAGTGTTTCTCCCTGGCTTAGCCGCTAGGGTGAGGCCACAGAGTTGTCCGTTCAGAAGGGAGGCTTGCCAAATGTCAGTGCTTTGGCGCCTTACCTCATAGCAGTTTCTAACCACTCCAGGATGTAAAATAAAAATCTACATTACATCCTGTTGATATACTTCAAGAACAAAGAAAGATGACAAGCACCCACATCGCAACTGGCAAGTTAAGTCAAAGGACAAGTGGAGTGGGTTGTCCTGCCAGAGCAGTGGTAGCACAGCCGCTTGTTAAGGGGATGACCTGGGTTCAGGAGCAAACTCCAGGCATCAGAGGGTTAGCCAGGGAGAGGAGAATTGAATGTCCAGAGGATTGCTATCCTCCTTAGAGGGTTATGGTGCTCAGCATTTGCCTGTACCCTAGCGGAGGCTAGGAGAAAGGCAGACAGGGCCCCTAGCAGAGCCTAGGGGCGAAGCAGCCACGGACTGCAGCAGCTGGAGATGTCCTATGCACAGGGGTACAGGTGGGGTTGTATGGATGACACTGCATGTCCACTTCTCCTGGGGTGAAAAATGCAGGTGAAAATCGACAAACCCCTCACAGGCTCTGCAACAGCTACAGAGCTCTCTCCCAGAACTGGATCCCTTGACCGCAAGCAGGGGGAGCTGCCAGCCTCATCATGGGGGGGGGGGTAAGCTGTGGAGGAAGTCAGGATTGGAAGGTTAAGTCCCTGAGGTACCAGGTGACAGAGCTGGGGGATGAGTCAAATGGTAGCTTGCACTGGTCAAGAGGAGAAAGAAATCGACTGAAAAAGGGACTAGTGGAGTTGCTTATATGCAAAAAAAAAAAAAAACAGAAGATCAAATTATTTACTACAATTCAACAGTAAAAGTACTAGAATAGAAAAACAAATAGATCTTTAATCTCTGTTACCTAAAACAGCTATATTAGCTTATAATCATAAACATCCACATGCTCCCATTCCACTGCTGGATCTTATTCAGTCATAGCCTAGCTGAACTCTCTTATCTCTCTGACCTCATCAACCCTTATTCCCCTAACACATCTCCTACACTCCTCAAAACTCAGGTCTTCCTTCCCCCCAGCTCTCATCACTGTTGGTGTAAGATCCTTTGGTTACTCTACCCCTATCTTCTGTCATCTCCTCCATGCCTCATATCAGTTGACTGACTCCACTTCCATTTTAAATGCCACCCAAGAACCTTTCTCTACTCCTTGAGTATACATGCCACAGTATCCCCCACCTCCTTCCAAATCCCAGTTTAGTCATATGCTTCCTGTAACACACTATTTACCAGTGCTGTTCAATGTTAATTACTAAATGCTATTTACCAATTTAACATGTAATATTATGATATGTTCCACAGTTCTGTGCACTCCACTGATTATTGTGATATTACTGTTTTGTAATGTGTTGCTTATTATCTAGTACTGTATATTCTTATTGATTTGTACTCTGTTTTGTTTGCTACAGTCTGTTTGTGACACACTTTAATTTAATGAAATTCAAACAAACTGCACTATCATCAAAGTTAAATCATGAATCCTGGCTATGAGACAGAGCCATATATCGTGTAGATCTAGGCACACAGGTGACTGTAGACTTACTCCAGAAAGATTGCTAACATGGGCCCTATACACAATTAACATTCAGCCCCATGTGTAGCAATGCATGATGCATAAGGCCAAGTTACACACATACAGGGTGCCCTTTAGATGCACTAACATCCCACCCTTGTGGTGTGTGCCTCGAAGCTCAGACTGAGCTGGGGGCAGGAAGGGGGGTTTGCCAAGTGTTGAGCTGGCATGGCACAGCATGTCATGCACTATGGCAATTGCAATGTGCCACTCCACTGTCATGGGGGGGCGGGTTCAAGTATACCAACCAAGGGGCTGCCATAACTGATGATTCCCCGGCATTGTTACTGAAGCAATGGAAGTCCCTGCAGTTATGGACCCCAGTCTTCCTCTGTGCTGTGGATGGCTAGGGTGAGAAAGTTGACCACTACAGTCTGTCATTTGTGCATAACAAACATTCCAGTTCCTGTGATAGGCAGTCCATATTCAGACAGCCATATCCCCATAATCCGCTTCTCCTGCATGGACCAGGGGATCTACTCCAAGACTGGCCTGGATGTCTGACTGGAAGCCAGGTGTACAACCCAAGTCCACAACCCTGGCAACTCCGTGTGTGGAGCTACGCACTTCACCAAACTAGGGTCACTGCATCCTGGGCCTACATGTTATTTTGGGTCTATGTGCGTGGTGTGGAGTTCTGCTTCCCAGTACACACCTGTTTTGGTCTGTACCAGGCTTTAAAGTGCATAGGAACTACTGTTTTCTGCTGTAAGAGCACTTTCAGAGTGCGTGAATGCAGTTTAGTTTTCATGTGTTCAGAGGCTTGTCTGAGAATTGTTCCAAAGGCAATGTTTTACCATCCTAGAACTACTGTGTGATTTGGGCTACAGACATACTGTACACCTGCACGTGGTATTCTTTATCAGAGCATAATCAGTTTCTGAAAATGATGTTTCTGAGTATTTTGCATTTATTTACTACCTTCAAGTTTAACACCTTCAGTCAGTTATTTGTCTTGTGTTTGGACAGTCCTATCCGCCTCACAGCTTTCACAGTTGTGTTACCAGGGACTAGAGGCTGAAGTAGGAGCAGCAGCTGCCAGATCTCGTCAGTCACTCTTCTGACAGAAAGACATTATGACAGAAAACAGATGGCAGGGCCTAGTGTTGCATCTTTCATGTTTCAGCCTATAACCCCCTCCTCGTTAATCTCTATCACTTAACGTTTTCTTTCTTATACAAAACACATCCCAGCCAGCTTCCAGCAGTGTTTCATCACAGTAATAGTTCCAAATGGACACAGAAATGCAGACCATGTCAGGTAGATGACATAAGACCCAACCTACTCGTTCTTAACTTACACTAAAATGAGAGAGGAGAGTTTTAACATGTTAATGCTTTATATGAATCTTGTTATTTGATATCAGAAAAAGGATGCAGCATATGTTGGTATGAATGAAAATGAACAGCTGAGCACAGTGTGGACAGTGTGATGTGTACAAAATGCAATTGCATTTATACAGTTGTGTATGACATTCTTGTAATCTTTGTGTTCCTGGTGACTTGGCTTCCAGTCTCATTTATGCTATTTTTTAAATGTCTCATCTTCACACTTCATTCAGTGCTGAATAAATCTGATGCAGTCACAGGAAAAAAATGATATTTTACTAAAATGTGCACGTTCTCTTTTTCTTATTACCATGTCACACTGACAGAAATATCGACATTAGGATTAGTTTAAAGCATGCAAAATGGGACTGGAGTGGGGTTATGGCCTAACCTAGTTTTCATTAAATGCAGCAGTGTTGTCCCTTGGTAGGCCAAGCGAACTCTGGATAAAATGAAATAAGCATTCTTGGTGTAGTAACGCAGCTGTGTAGTGCCACCGGACCATGTTTGGTGTGGGACTGCATAGTCTCACGGGATTATATATTTTGGGGGCACTCTATATACACAGTGCAGGGGAAGCCTGCGTTGAGTAGTTAGTGAGATGTCAGACCTTCTGCTGCTGCTGCTGCTGCTGCTGACCAATTTAGTGAAGGGGCCAGCAGAAACCTGTTTGTTTATCCTGTTGTTACCTGTTATACTAGGTGTACTAGTTGCACCAGTTGTATTTGTTGCTGACCAGTTATTAAAGTAAGCAACTCTCAGAAAAAGCCTACCTCGGCATGTCTGTCTGGTAAGCCTGTGGCCACGCACATGTCGAACCACATATAGTAACTATGCCAGAAGTTATCCTGCCACACAGCTTACCACACTGGCAATGAGGAGAGCTGGCAAGGGTTTAATTTGTGGGCACATTTCTCGACAGACACTACAGTCTAAGCAGTCACAGTGCCTACTATAGGCCATGTTGCTGAATTTAATGATGCAAAAGAAGATTCTGAATTATATTTTGAAAGATTTGTGAGATGGCTGGCAGCAAATTACATTGATGATGGTAAGAAAGCAGACATTTTTCTTGCAAATTTACCGGCCAAAAAGTATGGCCTCCTTAAAAGCCTGATTACCCCTCAGAAGCCGCCAGAGCGTATTTAATAGCAGCTAACTGACACACTTACAGCTCACTATAATCCTGAGCCCATAATCATCGCAGAACGATTCTGGTTCTACCATTGAAACCAAGAGGCGGGGGAAAATCTTGCTGACTTTATTATTGCTCTTAAGAAGTTGGCCTCCATCTGCAAGTTTGAAGCCTTCTTAGACCAAGCCCTCCAAGAAAGATTTGTCTGCAGCATTCAGGATTAATATTATCTTCAGCGACTTCTCAGTGAGAGAGACTTGACTTTTCAGTCAGCTTGCAACATTGCCTTTGGCATTGAACTGGCCAGAAAAGACTTGCAGCAGTTCATGGAGCATTCAAGGTGTCCCCAGACTGGCATCCACAAAGTCAACCACTCTGCATCTGCTAAAGCCATGTCTGAACAGTGCCAAACACTGGTAGAAGCACAGCCCACAAAATCCAAAGCTTCATCTACCCCAGAAGGAGGGGTAACCACGCCAAACCCAACAAACCTTGCTACTGGTATAGGAGCAAGCACCTGCAACATATCTGCAGATTTAAACAGGAGACTTGCTGCAGGTGTGAGAAGGCTGGCCACATTGCTAGAGTCTGCAAAAGTAAGCAACACTCATCTCAAGCACAGTATGTGACTGATGGCAGCTTCTGTTCAGCAGATGAAGACTCCTCCTCTGAGAGAGATACACTGGCACTGTATACAATGAGCACCACTTGAAGTGGAGATGATGGAATCTGCATTCCCCTTAGGTTAGCTGGGAACACACTGAAGATGCTGCTAGACACTGGAGCATCTGTTTCACTTATTTCAGAGCATGCCTACAGGGAATGTCTGAGCCAATGCTCACTTCAACCATCCAGTCTGCAGCTTACCTTCCACACAGGGAAAAATATTTTGGTATTGAGAGAGATCCAAGTCCTGGTCACCCTTAGTCGTGGTTCAAAGTAACTGAATGGCCCTCCGGGGAAGAAATTGGCTTCACCAAATCCATTTAAGTTGGGCCAAGATTTTTTTGTTACAGGAAGTTTCTGCCACATCCAGGGATGCGCTTGCAAAGATTGTGGACCAGCACCATCCTATTTTTCAAGAAGGCTATGGAACCATACAAGGACTCAGGAAAACTCTCGGAGTGTGACCTGGCACTACTCTAATTTTCCACAAGCCACGGCCACTACCCTATCCACTTAAGGAATCTGTGAAAAAGGAACTGGAAAGGCTAGAATGCCATGGCAGCATATCATGGTTGGAATGGAGTGACTGGGCAGCTCCAACAGTGGTGGTCCCCAAGAAGGACAAAGCTCTGCGACTGAGTGGAGACTATTAAGTGACTGTAAATCGTTGTGTTGAACCTGAGCCATATCCCTTAATGAATGCAGAAGATGTTTTTGCTACCTTAGCTGGGGGCAAGTACTTTAGCAAAATTGACTTGCCTTACGCATACCAACAACTAGAATCGGAGCCAGACTCTAAGCCCTATTTGACCATTAATAACCATAAGGGTCTCTATCATTACCATCATTTCACTTATGGAGTCTCAACTGCTCCTGTTATTTTCCAGCATGCCATGGAACAGATTCTTCAAGGACAAGACCATGTGATGTTTTCTAGATGATATTCTGCTCACAGCACCCACCATTGAAGAGCACTTGGTATAGAAACATAGAATTTGACGGCAGATAAGGACCGCTTGGCCCACCCAGTCTGCTCATTTCCCTACCTAATGGATAAGCTGCAGATCCTAGTTAACCAGCAGCCTACTTCTTCCTACCCCAACCCCCTAGAATTGCCTTCTGACTGTCCCATGCATGCTTGAATTCCACCACTGTTTTTGACTCCACAACCTCCTCCGGAAGGCCATTCCATGCATCCACAACCCTCTCTGTGAAAAAATACTTCCTTAAATTACCTCTGAGCGCCCCATCTTCAAATTGTGCCCCCTTGTTCTTGCACACCTCTTTTTTTGAAAGATGCTACCCTCTTGGACTTTGTTGATTCCCTTGAGGTACTTGAAAGTTTCTATCATGTCCCCCCTCTCCCTCCTTTCCTCGAGGCTATACATATTAAGCTCCTTAAGTTTCTCTCCATATGTCTTCTGGTGTAGACCCTGCACCATTATAGTTGCCCTCCTCTGGATAGCTTCTATCCTGTCTATGTCTTTTCGGAGATTGGGTCTCCAGAACTGCACGCAGTACTCCAGATGGGGTCTCACCAGCTGTCTGTACAGAGGGATAATAACTTCTTGTTTTCTACTGGTGATGCCTCTCCCTATGCATCCCAGTATCCCCCTAGCCCTCCTTGCTGCCCTCTCACATTGCTTGCCCACCTTTAGGTCATCTGATATGACTACCCCCAGGTCCCTTTCCATTTTTGCCATTGTTAGTATCTCACCCCCCATTGTGTACTCTTCCCTTGGGTTTTTGTTTCCCAGGTGCATTGCCTTGCACTTCTTAGCATTGAATCTAAGCTGCCACACATTTGACCATTCCTCTAACCTTGCCAAGTCCCTTCTCATCCTTTCCACCCCATCTTGTGCATCAACTCTGTTGCAGATCTTTGTGTCATCTGCAAAGAGACATACTTTTCCTTCCAGTCCCTCTGCAATGTCGCTTATAAAGACATTGAAGAGGACCGGTCCTAATACTGAACCCTGCGGTACCCCACTAGTAACCCCCTTTCTTCAGAGTGGACTCCATTTACTATTACTCTCTGTGTCCCATTCTCCAGCCAACCTTTACCCAGGCTGTCATCTTGGGACCCACTCCCAGGCTGGCTAGCTTGTATATTAATCTTTGTGTGGGACTGTGTCAAATGCCTTGCTAAAGTGTTCAGGTAGGCCATGTCCACAGCCCTCCCTGATCTACTACTTTGGTCACCCAGTCAAAGAAATCTATCAGATTTGTCTGGCATGACCTTCCACTGTGAATCCATGCTGCCAGGGTCCTGTGCCCTCTGGCCTTTAGATACTCGACAATGCTTTCCTTCAGAAGTGATTCCATCATTTTCCCTACCACTGAGGTTAAACTAACAGGTCTGTAGTTTCCTGCTTCTGCCTTGCTCCCACTTTTGTTAAGGGGAATCACATCTGCCCTCCTCCAGTCCTCGGGTACCACCCCATCCTCCCATGATTTATTAAAGAGGGTAGTCAGTGGTGTCACTAGTTCTACCCTTAGTTCTTTTAGAATTCTTGGATGAATCCCATCAGGCCCCATTGCTTTGTCCACCTTCTGTTTTAAGAGTTGTTTCAGAACCCTTTCTTCTGTAAATGGGCTGGTATCAACTTCTGTATCCAGAGTGTTTCTACTGTTTGTTTTAGGTACCTCCCCCTCTTCCTTTGTAAATACTGAGCAAAAATATTTGTTTAGTATCTCTGCCTTTTCACAGTCACCCTCTGCCCACCCTCCTCCCCTTTATTAAGCCTCACTATCCCTCCCTTGGTCTTCCTTCGCCCCTGATGTACCTATAAAGGTTTTATCCCTTCTTAACTGAGTTGGCTATCTTTTCCTCGGTTTGGGCCTTTGCTGTTCTGACTGCCTTCCCAGCTTCCTTTTGCTTTAACTGATACAGTTCTCTGCCCTGCTCCTTCTGTGGTTCCTTGTACTTCCTGAATGCTTTCTTTTTCTCTTGAACCTTCACTGCCACTTCCTTTGAGAACCATAGTGGTTTCTTACATCATTTTGTTTTGTTTATTTGCTTCACACAAAGGCTTGTTACCTCTGTGATGGCAGTTTTATTATTCCCATTGTTCTTCCACCCTCCTTCCTGCCTATTTGCTAGTGCATTCCTTAGGCACTCACTGATTTTGGCAAAGTCAGCCCTTCTAAAGTCCAGTACTTTTGCCTTTGTATGACTTGACTCTATTGCTGTGTTTATTGTGAACCATACTGTTCGATGGTTGCTAGTTCCCAGATGGCTACCCACTTCTACATCTGTGATCCTCTTCATCTCCATTTGAGAGAACCAGGTCTAAGATTGCTCCCTCTCGAGTGGGCTCCAATACTAGTTGTTAAGGCATGCCCCTGTAGGGCATCTAGAATAAACCCACTCTTCAAGTGGCTGCTGCAACTGCACTCCAGTTAACATCTGGCATATTCAGATCACCCATCAGCAATATCTCCCTTTTCTGCCATTCTAAGTATACTTTCTATCATTTCCTTGTTCATTTCCTCCCCCTACGAAGGGGGGTCAGTATACAACCCCTGTGCGGATTGTGGTGCCATTGCTGGTCTCCAAATTTACCCACAGTGCTCCTTCTCCTCCCTGTTTTCCCTTTTGTTCTGTTGCTTTGATTCCTTCCCTTATGTAAAGAGCTGCTACTCCTCCTCTTTTACCCTCCTTGTCCCTCCTGTAGATAGTGTATCCTGGTATGTTTATGTCCCAGTCATGGTTTTGTGTGTACCATGTTTCTGTGACTGCCATGATATCCAGATGTTCCTCCTCCATCAAGGCCACTAATTCAGGAAGTTTGTTACCCAGACTACGGGCATTGGTACTCATTGCTCTCCATTTTTTGATGCCTTTACCTTCTTTTGTAGCATCCCCCACTGACCTTTCTACCTCGGTCTTTTTCTCATTTAGTACCCTGTTTTGTAGGGAGAGGCTGGGATATTCCTGCTGCTTATCAGTGCCTCCCCCCTTGACTAGTTTAAAAGCTTGCCAATGAAGCATTTAAACTGATAGCTTAAAAGACTTGTTCTCTTCCTGGACAGATGCAGACCATCCTGCCAGTATAGGCTGGTGTCCCTTCAGGTGGAACCCCAGTCCCCAATGAAGCCAAACCCCTGTGCTCCACACCATTTTTTCAACCATTCATTAAACTGCATGGTGCAAAGTACCCTCGCCTCACTCATGCCATTGACAGGCAGCACCTCAGAGAAGGATACTGGGTGTGCTACCTGTCTTAGGCCCTTCCCCAATTCTACAAAGTCCTTCTGCACTGCTCTAATCTCATGATGAGCAAAGTCATTTGTCCCTAGGTGGATAATGACGTCCAGCTTAGACTCCCGTACAGCTGTTCTCGTGATCCTGAGGATGTGCTTCCTGTCCTTCCAAGCCATGGCACCAGGCAGGCACCTTACTTCAGTTTTCCCTGCTCCCCCCAGTTCTATCCCCCTAATAAGTGAGTCCCCCACCAGGAGCTTCTTCCTTTCCTTGTGGTGTCCTCTGCCTCCTTCCTGTGGGCCTCCCTTGCGACAGTTGTCCTCAGCCTCCTTAGTCTCCTCTGCGGGTGCATCCATAGGAGAGCTATGCTCCCCCAGAATGGTGTATGGATTGTGGAGTGGAACAACTGACTGGGTGTGCCTCTGTTCCACCCATCCTCACCCTCCCTGAGCCCACTGTGGTCCAACTGCTGTGCTTTCTTCCCAACCTCTGAGGTAGTGGTGGTAGCTCTGGTGCTCCCTGGATGGGGGAGGTTCCCTTCCTACCGTCCAGTGTGGCCTGGGGGAAGGTTCCCTTACTACTGACCAGTGTGGCCTGAAGACTGGCAACTTCCTCCCTCAGGACAGAGAGTTGTCTGCAAATGGGGCAGCATCTCAGCCTCCAGAAAGACTCCCAGAAGACTGCTGCCCCACAGCCATTACATTGCACTACTCCCCACATGTTTGTTTATTTTTTTGTGTGTGTTTGTGTGTATGATTGGTTTGTTATATAGAAATATATATATTATACAATGTGTATGCTTACATTGTCAGTGCAGTGTGCTGGAGAGGATATGACAGTGATATGCACCTTGCACTCTTGAGGAAATGATGTCAAAACCCCAGGTATAAAGGAACTATTTCCAGGGGTGGGTGGTGTGAGGGTTGGGAAGGAGTTGAGCCTAAACTGTGCCCTCACAAAACAATCAGCTAAAAGCTCTGACCCTCCGCTGCGATGAGTGTGCTAGACCAAGTCCTAGCCAGGCTGGAATGCTATGGACTGCAAGTGAAACTGCCAAAGTGTTACTTCCTGCAGGGTTCAGTGGAATATTTGGGATACTGGATAGATGCCCAGGGTCTGCACCCAATGGTATCAGCCATTGTAATTACACCTGCACCTTCTAATGTTTCTGAATTGTGTTCTTTCCTGGGCTTACTGAACTACTTTGGGCATTTTGCGGCAAACCTGTCCACACTGGTGCAGCCATTGCATGACTTGTTGCATAGGGATACCAAGTGTAACTGGCCACCAAAGTGCGAGTCTGCATTCAATGCAGCCAAGCAATGACTGCTGAGCAACAAATGGCTAGCACACTACGACCCGGACAAGCCACTGAGGTTAGCCTGTGATGGCTCACCTTAGGGAGTTGGCGCAGTGATATCACACATACTGCGAAGTGGGTAAGAGCACCCAATTGCATTTGCCTCGAGGACACTCACACTCAATGAATGGAACTGTGCTCAAATAGAATGGGAAACTTAATATCATCTTTGGGGATAAGAAGTTCCACAAATATCTCTACCGGCATAAGTTCACCCTGATCATTGACCATAAGCCCCTTTTGGCTATCTTGGGTCCAAAGGCTGCAATACCTACGTTGGCAGCACTTAGAATGCAACGTTGGGCTATGAATCTGTTAGTCTATGGTTACAAAATTGAATACCATTGGTTGCAGGATCATGGCACTGCAGATGCTTTATCCCATCTACCCTGCAATGCTAAGCCGGAAGACACCAACGAAAGTACCCGTTTTCATGTTTCTTATCTGAAGTATCTACCTATTGGTAGCAAGGACATTTCTGCTGAAACTAGGTGTGACTCTGTGCTCACAAATGTCTGGGACGTCACTGTAAAGGGATGGCCTAATTACATTCAAGACAAATCCCTGCAACCTTATTCTGACAAGCGAGAGCATTTATCAACAGACCAAGGGTGTGTTCTCTGGGATCTTAGAGTGGTTATACCACCAAAGTTTAGACAGCACCTGCTGCATGAGCTCCATGAATGCCACCCAGGTGTTAATCATATGAAGGCTTGAGCACAAAGTTACCTCTGGTGGCCGGGCCTCGACCAAGATATTCAAGACCTGGTAAGCAAATGTATTCCTTGTGCTTCTGTACAAAACCAGTCTGCTACGGCACCTCTTCATCCCTGGTCATGGGCAAAAGCACTGTGGAAAAGAATTCATGTGGACTATGCTGAGCTGGACAAGCAGTATGATTTGATAGTTATCAACAGTCATTCTAAGTGGCTGGAAGTTTTGCCAACCCCTGTCACCATGGCACACAAGACTATTGCTTTGTTGTACAATTTGTTTGCTTCTTATGAATTCCCTCAAGAATTAGTTTTTGATAATGGTCCCCAGTTCACGTCTCATGAATTCCAGCATTTTCTCCAGCAAAATGGGGACACACATTTTAACTGTGCCCTACCATCCAGTCTCAAATGAGCTGCTCAACAGGCAGTCCAGATGTTTAAAAAAGCCTGGAAGAAACAAGTGGCTGATTTCACCCCTGATGCTACTATAGCTGAACAGAGGTTGTCTAGGTTCCTATTTATCTACCAGAACACACCTCACACTGCCACAGAACATTCACCTGCTGAACTTTTTCTCAAGAGACAACCTTGTACCAGGTTGGATTTGCTGAAACTGGACCTTTCTCAAACAGTCTAGAAACATCACCAACAACAACGGCGAGCAGATGACAAGTTCACTAAAAGACTGAGGGAATTCAAACCAGGAGATAACATCCTGGTTCATGAGTTCCAAGATTCAAGACATCTGTGGTCTCTGGGTGCTGTTCGAGATAGATGAGGTCCCTTAACCTACACTGTGCAAGTGGGACAACGTCTTGATCATGTGCACATTGACCATCTGCTACCTTTGAGAACTGTTCGGGCTACTCCTCCAAATGATTTGTCTACAGAGGTCCCTGTCTCAGTTTCTGACAACAAGCCTCCAACACCACCAAGGTGTCAGGATGTGCCTGTTCCTGTACCACGGTGGCAACCTGCCTCCCTGGGGCCAAGTCAGCAGGCTGCATCCCCAGATCCATGAAGACAGCCTGTTTCACCTGCGTCTTGCCATGTTGTTCCAGAGAGACAATACCCCCTACACCAATGAAGGGCACATCAGAGACTTGATTTATGAGGACTTTCTCTATAATGTTTAGTTATTTTTCTGTGGGACTTTCTTTCTTAAGGGGGAGAGAATGTAATAATGTGGCCGTATAGTCCTGCCGGATCAAGTTTGGTGTGGGACCGCATAGTCTCGTGGGATTATATATTTTGGGGGCACTCTATATACACAGTGCAGGGAAGCCCATGCTGACTAGTTAGTGAGATGCCAGACCTCCTGCTGCTGCTGCTGCTGACCAAGTTAGTGAAGGGGCCAGCAGAAACATGTTTGTTCATCCTGTTGTTGCCTGTTACCTGTGGTACTAGTTGTACCAGTTGCACCAGTTGTATTAGCTGTTGACCAGTTATTAAAGTGAACAGAAGAAGCCTGCCACAGCCTGTCTGCCTTGTAAACCTGTGACCACACACTTGTAGAACCACGCACAGTAACTATGCCAGAAGGTACACTGGCACACAGTTTACCACATTTGTATGCACTCTACAATCAAAAACAAACTAAATGTGGTCAACAGATTATCTGAGAACAAAATGAATACTGAAGGTGGTAAACTTCAGCAGTGTTTTATAATAAATAAATAAATTAAATTTTAGCACACCTGGTAAAGCAGCATAAGTTACATGAACTGCAGCTGCATGTAAACAAAGTGCTTGAGAGTTAGAGAAAAAGAGAGCAATATTGAATTTGTGGGGTCACAGTGGCTCATCATTCATAGCTCTGAAGCGAACCTCAGAAGTTCACGTAATGCTGACATTAATTTACTTGTTGACCCAGTTGGGGGGGGGGCTAGTTTATTTATTGACTGATTTTTGATAATTGGGTTAGTATACTAGAACTTGCATTCCTTTTCCAGAAGTGACTCGGGGCAGTGTAGAAACAACAGTTAACATACAAAAGAGGCAGTATGGCGTAGTGGTTTAAGGCTCTGAGCTGCAAATTTGGAGACCTGGGTTTGAATCCCACAGCCCCCACGTGCATACTGTGTGACCCTGAGCAAGTCACTTAACTTCCTCGTGCTCCCAGGTTGCACCTGCAAACAAGCTTTCAGCTTAGTATGTCTCACCTGGTAAAATAATTGGTTAAAAAAAAAATTGTATAAATAAATTAACACATAACATTAAGACACAATCAATAACATACCACAATAGAGAAGTATAACACAATCATTTAAACATATGTACATAAACATTATTTGAGTTCTCAATAATATAGAAGTTTTAGGATCATTCAAATTTGCGTGGTAGGGCATTCCATATTAAGGTAGTATTGACTGCAAGGGCACATTGTCCTGTTACCGTACACAGCAAAGGTACCTTTAAATCATTGCAAACAAAAGATCCATGTCCCAAGCCCAGAATTACAGTTGACGACTGGCAGAGTATTTCTGCAGCTACCCAAGACATGAAGTGCCTTGAGGGGAATTTTTGGCTTTTCCCACTGCTTCACTGTCCCTCTGTGGTCCTGTGGGGGGTGGGGTGTCCCCCCTCAAGCCTTTCCCCCAATATTTAGTTGGGGCTCAGTGGAGGTCATGACGGCAACCACTGCTCTGCCCCATACAATATTGTCACATGCATGGCCTACAGATGGAGGCACTTCCCCATCTGCTGCAATTATAAATGGTGTTTTTCTTTGGGAAGTTAATCTCTGGGGTGGAGAAGGAAGCCACACCTTGCAGCTCTACAAAGAGTGAGTAGAGGCTATTGAGAACAGATCTTTTCTCCTTCAGAAAAGGTTAGAGGGCCAGGAAAAGGAGGTGTTATGAGGGAGGAGGGTGGGGACTTTGGTAGAGGGAGGTGTCTGGGGGTGTTTATTAAAACCAGCAGTGGAAAACATGAAATAAGATGAAAGAGAACTAGAAAATAAAGGCTATAGCCTTTAACCCTGAAAACTGAATCTGCATTTCATTACTTTTAGAAACATGAAAAGCTGCTCAAATTATATTTCTGTTTGTGAAGTATATGCAATTTACGCTAAAGCAATTGTGGTAGCCTGATGGTACAGCAGTAGAGATATCACTCATGACACCAGTGACCCAGGTTAAAGAGAATTCCAAGCTTCTCAGTTCTGCACGTTTAATAAACTGTAACGGAATGAGCCTGGTTCATCGGGGGAGTGGGCGGACCGAGTGTTCCACAAGATGCTCTCCTCCCAGCAAGGCGGTCACTATCTCCACTGCGGTTTACCACCTGGATGACCATGGCTGGAAGTACAGTGGAGACATGGTGGGGGTGTCTGCTGGGCTTGTGAGCAGCCAGACAATGTGTGCACTCCTGCACAGAACCCACTGCATTCAGGTGTCCCAGGGGACTGAGAGAAAAAGGAAGAAAATGGCCCCAGCAGCAGTGAATGACAGTCCCTGATACATCCAGACCCAACACTGCCTCCTACCACTACGCCTGATGCAACAAGAAGTTTGGGGGTTGTTCCCCTTCTCATTCCCATATGGGGGTAGAGTCATGGTTACATGGAGGTAACAGTTGTGGTCAGGGGTGATGCAGGTCCAGTAACCATAGGGTGTCCCAAAAGAAGGCTGTACCAGAGGATAGAAGGGGCATAAACAGTAAGTGAAAAATATACTTAAGCAATAATGCACATCAGGGCATTTGTCATTGTGGGATTTACACATACTTCTTGTGGTGTGGCACAAGTTGTTGTGGGATTTACACATGCCTCTTGTGTTGTGGCACAAGGTACAATTAAGTATCATAAACCAAATGAGAAGTGAGTAAATCCAACAACACCCACCCTGGAGTGAATTATTGTGATTATAAAATGGACCCAAAGAAAAAAAGATGAAAACACACACCTCTAATTAGATTAGAATAAACAGCTGGAACTTTACATATGTGTATGTTGTAAGATTTACTCATGGGTAAAGGCTCAGACAGACCAATCAGATGGTAGGAATATTCTTGTCCATTTTATAATGTATTATTTAGCTCCTATAGAACCAAACTGAGTCTAGTTAAGTTTCAGTATGATGGATGTATCTACTGGCATGATTTGATGTGTACGTTATTGAAAAATGCCATTTTTCTTTTTTTTCCTTTTTAAATACCAAGGTTTTTCTAGTGCCTTAAAAGCTCGGTAGCAAAACTGCTGCAATCAGTTGTTCTTTTTTTATTGAGGCAAGGCATTAATACAACTTTTTTTTTACTTTCCCAGGATATAGAATAATCATATAGTAGCACATAGTTTGTAACATTCTCTTAAGTGATATCCACTAAGCAAAAATTATAGAAAGAAAGAAATGTGCACAGGAAAAGTAAACAAGAGAATAGAGACAAAGTTAAGGTACAGTTCAATCGTCAACATCTATATAAGTATTTTTTGTAATGATTGTTTCTTTATTATTTACACAGAGCCGAAATTCCTGTAATTTTAAGTGCCAAATATTGGTATAATATTCTATTCTGTAAGCTATTTTTAGCTTCATTCCTTAAGGATGACTTATTCTAATCTCAGTTTCAGTTTCAAAGCTTTATTTGATCGACTTTAAAGTCTTTTCAAAATTCAAGTACAAAATACAATGTTAAAGATATTTCCAACAGGACATCATTTATACAATGAAATTCTTAGATGTACAGTTACAAACATATTATCACAAAATTGTAATCAACATTAAAAAGAGATAAATCCTGTTGATTTTCCCCTTTTATAATCTAAGTAAGGGTCTTAGTCGACATAATATTAAGTACCCACTTCATGTATTTTATCATGTCTTGGAATTTGATATACCTTTGAGTCAGAGACTCATTTACAAAGGTTCCACATCCAAAAGAAATCGTAACAATTAAGTAAATGCAACAATGTAACAAAAACATGGAATGGATATGACAAAACAACAACAACAATAAAAAAACTAAATAAAAAAACAGTCAGAGCCGTCATTATATCAGACTTTGTCAAGGCTGGCAAATAAGAATCAAAAACAGATGCCAGGGTAAAAGCTAAGATAAAATACAATAATGTATCAGTGTATGATAATAGGCAGTCAAGAATAACTTTGTCAAAGTCAATAGGTTAACATGGGTCAAATAAGACAAATAAAAAGGAGCATCTAAAAAGGGGAAAGAGGGAGGAGGAGGAATAGGTGGACATCAGAGTTCAGGAGCTACAGAATGAGGTGAAGTAGAGAGAAACACGTCAAGAGAGAGGTACCTATGGGGTGGGGTGGGGAAGAGGAGGGTGGGGAGTGGTAGCTGTTTAGGCAGGAAATGAGGGATATGAGGATGAAGTAGCTTAAGGTGGGCAGTCGCAGCAGTTGAGAGAAAGAAGGTACTGTCTGAGGTTGTGTTTAAACTGCCCTAACTTGGAGGCAGTTTGTACATCAAGAGGGAGATCAGAGAGCCAGGTATGAGCTCTGTAGAGCTCTTCCACTCATTAATTCATCAGTATTCTTAAAGTTTCCTTTTCTGAAAGTGTATTTATTTGGAACTACTGTTCTAGGAACACACTTCTCAGCTTTCCAAATTTTGGACAGTACAAGAAAACATGAGTGAGTGTTTCTAATTCATTACTACAACAATAACTATATATATATAGATATGTTTATGTTGAGATCTATCTTTTGGAAAGATGTATTTTAAGATTTTTGATGCATATAACTCTAATCTAAATTTTAGAAAGATGATTCTGTCCTTTTTATCTGTAAGATATAAAAAATATGGTTCCAGAAAGGACATGATTTTGTTTTGTGAATACCAATTGTGTAGTTTCAGTAATCTTACTTTTTTCATGTCACTATTGTATGACACTTATTTTAACCTGTTTTTATGTAACTCTGTGATATATGCAGTCCCTGTTTTAGATCTATCCATAATTGTCCAAGTCCTAAAGTGTCTAGAGTTTCTACTATGTGTTCCAACCACAGTGCAGAGGAGCCTCTATTCAACCCTGCTGATTTCTCACCTAACCACATTTTTACCAGTCTATCATTTTGCATATCCCTGCATTTAATCCAATAGACCAATTTGGTTATACAGGCAAAATACATTATTTGGACTCTGCCTAATTCAGCTCTAGCTATTTTAGGTGGGGAAGATCTTGGGAGCTGTAATATTGCCCTGTATAACTGAGTAAAGGGTTTTTCTATATCTTTTTTAATGTCATCATACCAAATTTCTGTTGCATATAAGCTATTGGATTCATTTTTATTTCCACAGCTCGAAAAGTTTATAATATTGAGTTTCCCACATACCTGGAGTTAAACCTCAGGAGTGCACTTTTGCTTTGATATCATTTATTAATGGTGTATATTATATGTTTATTTTTTTTTTCCATCCAAGGAAATCTGGTAGCTCAAGTAATAATAACTTTGGACCACTTGCAAAGATGTATCATTTATACACCAGACGTTTTTAGTCTTCTGTTTACCTATAATTAGTATTTGACTTTTTGCTGTATTAATTGTTAATTTGTTTTGTGCACAATATTTTTGTAAAACTTTTAACTGTTTTTCAAGTCCTATGGGGAAAGCGAAAACAGCACCAGATCATCAGCATATATGAGTACTGGTGTAATGGTACCCCCTGCTGAGGGGGAATGGTTTGATGCAGGAAAAAGAGTATTTGGAAAATCATTTATATAAAGATTAAACAATAGTGGGGCTAGGATGTACCCCTGCTTCACTCTCTGATTTGTGTTAAAAGGGTGTGTTTAACTACCTATTAGATCATATCTTACTACAATATGATTTTGTGAATAAAGATTTATGATCAAATGTAATATTGTGTGACTCATCTTTAAATTACACAATTTATCCCACAGTAATGTTCTATCGATTTTATCAAAGGCTCCTTGAAAATCAACGAAAGTCATATATATTGGTAAATGATTTTTAATATAATATTTTTTAATAATATGATTTAAAATAAAGCATTGGTCTATTAGTCAATATTTTTGTCTAAAGCCAGCTTGATATATGTTTATAATTTTATGTTGAGCAAATATATAATCTTGCAAGAATAACTCTGGAAAGATTTTCCCTATACTGTCTAAAATACTTATTGGGTGATAGTTTTCAGGTATGTTTGGATCACCTATTATTCTAATCTAATTTCAGATATAGTTTTCATAAAGGGTTGCCATATTTTATCAAACAGTTTTGCCTTATTCTTTGAAAAGAAGTGTATGCATTCAAGTCTACATTAATCAGTCATAAAATTTAACTATTTATACACATTCGGGGGTTCCTTGTCTTTCCACTGCATTAAGATGCATTTTTTTTTTGCTACTAAGTAACCCAGTGATATTAATTTTTTTGATTTCTCATTTATTCCATTTTCTGTTAAGTTGTATCCCAATAGAATAGCTAGATCCTGCTTTCTTAATTTATGGTAGGTCGCATTTTCTAATATAGACATTACTGTTTTCCAAAATTTGGATAGTTTCTTGCAGGATAAGAACATATGGGTAAGTGATTAAGACATCTTGGGCAGTTTTCATTAATTGTCTGGTCTATTTTAAGTAATCTAGTTGTGGTGAGATGTGCTGTATGGAGTATATTGAATTGTATTTGCTGCATTTTTGAGTAGTAAAATTCCATTGTATGGCATTTTATAATGTAATTCCAAATGCTCCCATCAATCCTGGATCCTTTATGTTGTTCCCATTTGCCTTTTAGTTGTGCTAAAGACTATTGATTGTAATTTTGTATACAATTATAAATAGCTGAAATAAGTTTCAGTTTTGGGTTTTTAGTAAATAGAATATGTTCTCTTGGTGAAGTATCAGTTGAGAGATTTTTTTTTGTAAATAGTTACTTAACAATAAGTATCTATAGAATTGTTGTTTTGGCAGACCATATTTTATTTATTTTTTTATTTTTACCAGTTATTTTACCAGGTGAGACACACTAAGCTGAAAGCTTGTTTCCAGGTGCAACCTGGGAGCACAAGGAAGTTAAGTGACTTGCTCAGGGTCACACAGTAAGCACCTAGGGGGCTGTGGGATTCAAACCCAGGTCTCCAGATTTGCAGCTCAGAGCCTTAACCCACTGCGCCATACTGCCTACTATTTGTCTTGCAGTTGTTGAAAAGACAAAAGGGTGTCACCATCAAAAACATGTTTAAATGTTTTTATGCCTAGTTGTTCCCAGACCTAAAATCCATCATCCTTATGAGAGGGTTTGATGTTAAAGTTTCTGCAAATAGGTGCATCATAAGATTTCTGGTTTTGCCATTATATTATCTCATGTACTTTCTTCCAGCATAGATAAGAATTTTTGTGTTGATGTTAATGTTTTCTTATTGCTTTGGTGAGTTCTGGATTTAGAGTAATATTCTGAATGTAATAGGCTTCCTATGATTTCATATTGATATATTTACTGTTCTAATGTTCCATTGATTGTGATTTGGTTATTGAACCAATCCTGTATCTGAGATAATTGTGCAGCATTGTAGTACGAAGTGAAGTTAGGCAAGGCTAATCCCCCCCGCCCCATTCTTTGAGGAGCCAAAATGTATTCATATTTAGCCTGGGTTTCTTATCTCACCAAATACATTTTGATATGGCCTTATCCAGATTTGTTTTTAAATATCCTGATCCTACTGTTATGGGGAGTGCCTGAAATAAATATAGCAGCCTCGGAAGGATATTCATTTTAACAACATTGCATCTTCTTAGCAATGTTAGTGGAAGTACTTTCCATTTTCCTAAGTCAGCTTTTAGTTGTGAGGGTATATGAAGGTAGTTTTTATCATATATACTTTGTTTGTCTTTGGCTATAATAACCCCTAGAAATGTGAAGTGATTGACTACTCTGTCCTGAAATGTCCTCGGTAATGTATCCTTTTTGCACTTTGCTAGTAAAATAATCTCCATTTTGTTTTCATTTATTTTGCATCCTGAGGCTTTTCCAAAGTTCTCTATAATATTGAACAGATCCAGAAACAAATGATTTGATACCTTTTATTGGACCAAAATGGATGTTACAGAAAAGAACAAAGTGCTGTAGCTTTCGAACCAACCAGGTCCTTCTTCAGAAGCTTTGTGGCAGTTATTTCAAATATCCCATACTATTAACACCAGATTATATTGAAAAAACAGAAATAATTCTCATTGGTTTAACATATACATTTAGAACATAACAGAAGATTATGTCAGAGAAGCTAATTAACACCAGTATGCCTTTAACTGAGGAGCCTCAGAAGGGCAAAGGTTATCAAGAATTCTCTACAGCCAGAGGGTTCTTGTCACATAAATTTTAAAATGTCTCAGTATGCCAAGAAAGTATTCTAGTGATAAAAAAAAAAAAACTTTGGGTGGCATTCTCTCTAATACATGTAAAATGAGCTTACAACTTACATTCCAATTGTCCTGGTATATTAAAGAACAGATAATGAGAGACAAAATCTGAAATTAGGTATAACTGCAAGTTGAAAACAAGCCTCAAATTAACATACACATATATACATGATGCATGATAGTATCACTTGTAAGTGTAAGTGCCAAATAAAAAAATACAAAAATACTTGTCAAGGACCCCCAAGAAATTTTTAATTTTTTGTTTTAGTTGTTTTAACCAGGTATAGCACACTAAGCTGGAAGCTTTTTTACAGGAGCGACCTGGGAGCACAAGGAGGTTAAGTGACTTGCTCAGGGCCACACAGTATGCAAGTGGAAGCTGTGGGATTCAAACCCAGGTCTGGTCTGCTGGATGTCACCAGATTTGCAGCTTAGAGCCTTAGACCACTGCGCTATACTGCCTCAAAATGAGACCATGAGCCTGATAAGTGCAGATTTCAACACAGAGTCCGTGTATAACAAAAATGCACAGAATCAGTCTAACGAATCTAAATGAAAACCCAAAGGAATTCCACCTTTTATGAACCCCCAAGTAAATGAGATATGCATCTTAATATGAGCAGATTTGTTTCTGGATCTGTTCTTAAAAGGACCAATACGGCACCTACAACATTTTTTCTATAATATTGAAGCATTCCTGCATTGAGTTTTGCTGGTCTGTTAGGAAAAGTAAGGTATCATCCACATATAAACTAATTCGGTGTTCCTTGGAGCTGATTTTAATACCCGCTAATCTTTGGTTACTTCTTACTGCTAGTGGTTCAATGGTTAAGGTAAATAGTAGGGGTGAGAGCGGACAGCCTTGTTTTGTGCCCCTCGATAGAGTGAAACTGGGAGATAAATTTTTGTTTGTTTGAACCACAGCTTTTGGGTTGTAGTATAATGTCTTAATTATGCTGATAAATTTATTTCCAAATCTGAACTATTCTAATGCTGTGAAGATGAAGTTACATTCCACATTATCGAAGGTTTTTTCTGAATCGACTGCTATGATGCATGTATTCTCCTGTTTACACACATCTATTATATTAATCACTCTTCTTATATTTGTCCTTATTTTTCTCCCTTTTACAAAGGCATTTTGATCCATTTATGATTTTTGATGATACAGTTTCTAACCTCTTTGCTATTAGTTTAGTTAAAATCTTCATATCTACATTTGGCAATGATATTGGCCTATATGATGAAATTAGATCTGGTTTCTTATCCTTTTTTTTAAGAAACAGAGATTCTGGCATCGTAAAATGTTGGTGGAAGTATACCTGTTTCCCAACAATGATTATATAATAATAATAATAATAATGGGGTCTGAAGTTGTTTTATGTATATCTTGTAGAATTCAGCTGATATCTGATCTGGTCCTGGGGCTTTTCTGGCTGGTAAAAGTTTAATTGTATTTATAATTTACTCCATCTTTATGGGTTGGTCTAATAAATATGATTCTTCCTGTTTTATTTTTGGAAGTGTTTTTTTTTTCTGTTAAGAATTGTTGTATGGCTTTTGGGTGTTTTGGCCTATCAGTTGTGTACAGTTCATAATATTTGAGAAATGCTTTATTCATTTCTTTTGGGTCAGAGGTTACTTGGTTAGGAATGGTGGGATTATCTGAGATTATAAGGATTGTTTTTTCTTCTTTTCCTTTTTGTAGTTGATAGGCCACTACTTTATCCATCTCATCCCCTAACGCCTACAGTAACACTTTGCTCTAGTTCTTAGTATGCCACTTTTTGCTTCTTGGAAAATTATCGTATTGTATTCTTCTTTTGTTAATATCACATTTTTAAATAATTATGGGTTATGGTTAGTCATGTGTAGCAATTTCATTCTTATTTCTTTTAAGTGTATTTTTCTTTTCTTGGCAAAGTAACTTATTAATGTTCCCCTAATTATTGCTTTAAATGCATCCCAACGTGTATAATGGGAGGTCTGAGATGGGTAACTGAATTCAAAATATTCTTTAATTGCATTATATGTTTTTCTGGATAAATCTCTGTCTCATATTAAGGCTGGTTCTAGGGTCCAGTATCTAGTTTCTTCTGTTTCTGGGTGTTCAGATTGGGTTCCATAGGGGCATGATCCGAGATTACAATTTTATGGTATTGTACAATTTGCAGTATTTTATTTATTTATTTATTTTTATCTTATTATGCTTTTTTTCCTGCTGGCACCCCTAGCCCTGTGAATGGGCTCGCCCTGGGCTCAGCAACCCATATCCTCACCTGGGGATGCCCCCCTGAGTGGGGCCACTGAGGCAGAACTGATGGTGGCTGGAGGGTCGGGCACCGAGCCCCAGCTCATACACAGGGGATGGCAACTTTTTGTGATGAAGTCACCTTGAAGCTGGGAGCTTGCAATGATGCTGACGCCAGGGCAAGCATCCACCCCAGCTCCACCCATGTTCTGGTGTGGTGCCATGTCCCCCAGCCTCCTGCCAGGGGGAAAACAATACTGGGACCAGCTCCCTAGCCCTCCCAGGAGAAGGAGAGCAGTCCTCCAGATGCTCAATCCTTCTCCTCTCCTCCCCTGCCGACCCCCAGTGACCTGTGTCCATTCCTGAATAGGGGTCACCAGTGTGGCGCAAGATGTGGCGTCCAGCGCCTCAACCCTCAGCACCACCGTGCCAGGTGAATTTGCAGTATTAAAAGGCTTGTGTAATAAGAAACATATCTATTCTAGTGTAGCATCGATGAAGGGCAGAAAAGAAAGAGTATTGGTGTTCAAATGGGTTAAGTTTTTTCCAGATATTTATTAACTTCAGATCTTACATGTGACCTCTTAATTGCCTTCTTGATTATCTATAAAAAGAGGAGGATTTGTCCATTTGACTGTTTATTGCAAGGTCAAAATCTCCTCCTAAAATATACAGACCTTCCAGGGTTGCTAAATTTAGAAAACAAAGTGCTTAAAAGTGTTGAATCGTAATGTTAGGTGCATATATATTTGCAATGGTCAGTGTTCCCTCCATGGTTCTAATTTCTGAGATAATAAATCTTCCTTCGGGATCTGTTATGGTTTTTCCAAACCTAATAGGATTTTATTGTGTTTTTTTATGATAATTGCTGCACCCTGGGCAGAATTGTTATAATTTAAAAATCTGCCTTCCCCAATTTTTTCATGTAGAAAGATGCCTCTTTAGGGAACAACTGAGTTTCTTGTAATACAAGATCATATGCCTTTTTGTTATTAAAATAAAATAATTAAAAAATGTAGTTTTTCAACTAAGGACCTCTAATCTGACCTCTGAACTGGACATATCTCATACAACCTTTAGAATGCAGGGTATTTGACCCCCCTCCTGTGCCAAGATGTTTATGCTGACTGCACCTTAAAGAGCAAGTACTTAGTAAGGAGGTATATCTTAAAGAATGAAGGTTTGGGACCTTTAGATGCCTCTTTAATCATTTTGTCATCTTTTATTTCTTTCTTTAATTATTGTTTCATAATTTTATTTGTATTTTGCCAACTACCGTTAAAAAAAACAGTCCAATGGAATTCTTGTATTATGATGTCAGAAAATCTTTACTGGCAAGGCTGGCAGTGTATTTCAATGGGAAACTGCAAACCTGTTTTCAGATTTTTATAGAGAAATAACACATTCTACCACCAAGATATTTCATATTTAATACAACTATGTGAGTTTTGATCATCTGTGATCTTTTGTTATGTTTAAGTAGGTGACATTTTTCTGTATTTACTCATTTTCATCCATGTTTGTATCTTCTACTAGCCTATTTTTTACATATTGTAACACTTTAATATTTCTTTGTACCATTGTGTCATGACTGTATTTGACTTATACTATCCTGGGTCATGCCTGAAAATAGGCATACTTAATGTCTAGTGCACTTACCTGGTTATCAAAAAACAAATAAATAAATAACCAACATTTACTTGGGAAGAAGAAAAGAGAGAGCAATTACTGTTTAGAAAAATGTAAAATCATACACATGTACCACAATAGTGCAAACATATAAAAGGCAATGCTTGCTATTGAAAGAAGTAGTGTAGCTATTTATTTTTAAAAAGATAGAAATATATATATAGTTTCTTATTGAAATACATTTGGCTCCATAATTGGAATGAATTGAGTGTTTTGTATTGTATGATAATTTTGTTTCTGGTTTTTAAATATTTTCCTATAAGTTCATCAGTGTATGGTTTTAATATAAGGCAATGCTTGAATGTAAAGTTCTGTATCTTTTTATCTTGTCGAAACCAATAAAATAAATTATACAAAAAAATAAATACATTTGGCTTCTAAACATTTTGGCAGTTTCTGACATCACAATACAAGAATTTTGCTGAATTCATTTTACTAGCAGTGTGAAAAGTAAAGGTGAAAACTGCTTGTTTCACTGCGCTAACAAATATTTTATTATAAAAAGTAGAAAGTAATTACTAACATATCAAAATACAATAAATGACGTCTGTTTATTAAAAGTAAACAGAAGTTCTTTAAGCTAAGCTGTACCTGTTTTCAAAGGTGTTTTAACACTGTAGCACTACATTTATGCCAGGCATCATGCTGCTCTGTGACATCATTATTTGTACTCTTGGCACAGCTTGTACTGTTATTATTTTTTATTATTAATATGGTATTACAATGTTTCACATTTTTCCCTTATACGTGTCCCCCAGGATGCCTCTGGAAACAAACTGTTTTCTGATCAGTATGCCTTTTCCTGGTAAAACCTTTCTAAATATAAATACTTTATAATAACCAGTGTTAAGATAGTGCCTGTGACTCTGTTGGTAGTATACTTACCTCTGGGGTTGGCAGATCAGAAGGTTGTAGCTTCTAGCCCCACACCAGGTATTTGGGATAATACATTTAATTGACACGGTAGTACAGTGTGACAGGGTTGAATAAGGCCCTGCCCCATTTGTTATTCAGAAAGAGGTTAAATGCAAGGATCTGTTCTATCCTCTCCTTTTCTGTCTCTTCTCTGTCTGGTTGCACAACCACATTTTCTTGAGACCTAGGAACTGATCACTCCGACGGTATTGCAGTTCTCTGACTCTCGCTATCTCTCTGCCTTCCCTTGCTATTTCTGTCTTTCTACCCCTTGCATATCTGCTGGTATAAAATATATATGAATCATTATGTGGGAATGTAACTGCTACTGAGATCCCTTTCTTTACAAATGTATATACAGTGGATTCCACTTGTATGCCATTCAGATGTATGCACATTCCGGAAGTATGAAAACAAAAATGAAGTCCCGATTCTTGCCCTCCTCCAGCAATGTTAACTATTCCATTTGTATGCACACCGTTTTTCAGTTATATGCACATTTTTTTCATCTTGCCATGCTCCCCAGCAGGTCCCCATAAGGTCTTTGTCGCCTCTTTTACAGTTGCATTCAGCTGTCATTCTCTTGTAGCCAATAGATTGTCCCCATAGCTAATCTACTAATTGACTTACAAATCCCAGAGCCAGTTAAAATTGTCCTTCCCCACACCATAGTGCTAGTGATTGCTATTGGTTTTCAGTTCTGATTAACTCACAGAGGGTGATGGACTGATCGCAAAGGGTCTGACTTAAAAATTCATGCTACACACTGCATTTACTCTTGCTTGACACAGCAGAAGTGGGTCAGCATCAGTGAGTGTTCAGTTTAGCAAAAAAACAATTATGTGCTATGGTAAAGGCTGTCACTTCTCATATTCTGTAAAATAATATTTAACCGCATTTAAGATGGCTTAGTTCTATTTGTGAGCATGTGAGTTACATTTGTAAACAGGTCTCCATTGATTTCAATTTGCACCCATTAATTTCTATGGCATTCTGGTTGTATGCACATTCCGGTTGTATGCACAAATTCAGCTTGTCCCAGGAATGTGCATACATCAGGAATCCACTGTAGTTATACTATTGTAATGATTACAAAGCTATTTGAAACTCAGTGGGTTAACCGGAGCTGCAGTTTTTAAGCCTTTTGCAGAGCTGTAAAGAAGAGGTCAGTTCTGGGTCACTTTGTTCTTTTTGCTGCAGCTGCATCAAAACTGCAAGAACATTAGAAACTTACAAGAACATTGTGTGAGAAGCGTGCTGTTTTCTTAACAAGTTTCCCAGGAACAGACTTATAAAAAGAGCAGCAATACTTGTGCAAGAGAGAGACAGAGACTGAGATTTGAACTTGAGAAGAAAAAACTCAGAAGGACTCTGTTTCCTTTTTTTTTTTAAGTAAACTTTATTAAAGAAAAAGTACCAGAGAACATAACAAATACAATGAAAAATACAACATATTCCCCTCATTCTAATTGAGCCAGTATTGTGTGCCATCCCAAGTTCTGTAGTACTTGCATATTGCAGCTTAAGTTTTGCATGATGTGCACTGTCCTGCTGCTGCATAGTACCACACTGTAACTTTATTGCACTGATGTTGTTAGTGGACTAGTGTAACCCCACTTGTTTTGTATGTCTACTTCTCTATCATGTATTTTTTGATGTTTTTGATGTTTTGATGGGTTTTTTTTCTATAATCGGCTTATAGAATGGCTATGTACCCTTCCCCCACCCCAGGACGCATCTGGAATCGAGCAGTAGTCTGCTCAGTATGCTTTTCTGGTAAAACTCATAAGTAAATAAATAAATACAAATAAACAGCCCTTATCCCATCACCCCCACCCTCCCCCCAGCCTACCCCATGATGGAGCTACCTTGAAACAGAGAGTACAATATAATAGTACATTGAAAAGGGGAAACTCAAATAGGTTGGACACTCCAAGAACCAGGTAAAGCAGTACAGTTACAACATCCCAGAAAGTGAACAAATGCCCCAAGAGGCTAGATGGTGTAAAGGGAGTGAAACTTGCCTTATCTTTTGTCAAAAAGGGGAAGTCTGTGTTGGAGACTTGCTATCATGCATTCCACCAAAAAGTTGAACAACAATTCCTGTAGACACTCCTGGTAAGAGATAGAAACCTGATCGAGCCAGTGCTGCAAGACCACTTTTTTCACACAGAGAGAGAGAGAGAGGGATTAGGGCCATATAAAATCTACACTCTTTGACTAAAATAGAACTATAGTCCTCCAAAATGCAGATCTCTGGTCTAAATAGGCCTTGAAGTCCCAGAAGAGGATCTGCCTGAGCCTCCATAAGAAGCTATCTTAGGGCAGTTCCAAAAGATATGTAAAGTGGAGCCCTCATCTTGCCCACATCTAGCACAGACAGGAGAAGGCAATCTCCCCATTTAGCCAACTTCTTGGAAGTGAAATAAAGGTTATTCAAAATATTGAACTCAGTGAGTCTCAGTCGATCCTGAGCAAAATAATGATACAGGTCAGTCCATATGGTTCGCCATTGAGGAGAGGATAAGGGAAATAAAGTACCCCATGAAGGGGGAGATACATCCAATTCTGGAAAAATCATAGAGAAAAGAAGGGAATACAAATGAGACACAGCATGTGGTTTTAAAACCAGATCTTTAATGGAGGACAAAAGCTCTGAAAAATCAGTGGTCCAACTGCCTGGACTGAAGCAATGAAGCAAAACATGTCTGAGCTGAAATATCTTGAAAATATGAATAGTCCATATCTGGAGACAATCCAGTATATTTGATGATGGTAACAAGGACCCTTCTCTCATCAGATCACAAACCTTGACACCAGCCAGTTGGGGAAGCCAATCAGCAGTAATAATATGACCCCCAATCTTAAAATTATGATTATTGAGTATAGGTTGGGTAATAGCTTTAGAAATAGGGTGCTTCAACAATGACCAGAATTGTGAGTACATCCGGAGTGAAGTTCCCATGGCAGTGTCTTGTAACCCAGAAGGGAGAAATTTCAAGGGTGTAAAAAACAGGGATGTCACTGACAACCCAAAACCCTTGAGTAAATCTAATTCTAACTCTAACCATATAGGTATGTAAAGGGAACTGGAGTCCTGGGGAGGATGGGAAAGCCATTGAAAAAGCTTACTGAAATGGCTAGCAAAATAATAGATAAGAAAATGAGGGAGTTTAAGGCCACCCAGAGATTTAGGGATGGCACATTTTTTATAAGCATGCCTTGGGGCTTTCTTGGACCAAATAAATTCAACAATCATCCTGTGAACATGCTGAAACCAAGCCAAGGGAAGCCAAATATTTAACATGTTAAGGGGGTATAATCAGTCGGGGGAGGACATTCATTTTAATGATATTGATCATCCCCCATAGGGTCAAAGGGAGGGTCTGCCACCTCTGGAGATCCTGTTGAAGCTTGACTGCCAAGTCATCCAGGTTAAGCTTATGCATAAAAGTAGTATCCCTCGAGAGGTGCAAACCTAAATATTTAATACAACGGGGGGCCACTTCATACCCAATGATAGAATATCTTCCTTGACCGCTGTTAGGGTGAGGGGCATGACTTCCTTTTTTTTGAGGTTAACTTTATAATTAGATAAAAGACCAGATTCTTCAATAATACATAGCACGATAAGCAACAAGATCCTGGGATGGGCAGTATGCAGTAGAATGTCGTTTGCATATGCCGATAGTTGCAAATTATGAGAGCCCACAGAAATACCAGTCAGATCAGGGCATGCTTTTAACTTTCAAATAAAAGGTTCTAAGTACAAATTAAAAAGGAAGGGAGAGAAGGGACAACCCTGCCAAGTACCAGAAAATAGGGCAAAAGAGGTGGAAAACATCCTGTTTCAATAGATCCTGGCAGTCGGGGATGAGTATAAGACTTGGATCCAATGAAGGAAAAACTGCAGGGAGCCAAATTTTTCTAGGGTCAGCCTCAAAAAGTCCCAATCAACCCTATTGAATGCTTTCTCTGCATCCAAGGAGACCAGCACCATAGGAGTAATGGAATCCCTGAACATGGAGAAAATGTGAATGAGCTTCCATGGATGATCCACAGAAGAATGAACAGCTACAAGCCCCACCTGCTCCCAACTAATAAGCCCATCCCAAACCTGGTGAACCCTGTAGGCAAGAATTTTATAGTTAAAATATTGACGTCATAGTTTATCAATGAGACAGGCCTGTAATTGGAGACTGAATTTGGGGGATCACAAGGCTTGAGCAGAAGGACTATCAAAGCTTGCAGGACAGTGGGGTTAGAAATACTGAAGCTGTGGGACTTCTGGTGATGTCACCATCTAGATGGCTGGCTGATAAAGGAGCTCCCGCATTGCAGAGATTAAAACACACCTCCACACAGACTAAACGATAAGAAAGTTAAAAATGTGGCTGCGAAAAACAGTGGAAGAGTTCATTCTAACCGATCCAGTTTCAAACAAAGGAAATCCAGAATGGATGGCCGTGGATCTAAATCAGCAGACCTGATGCCAGGCTGGAGCACCTCACCAGCAAGCATGGCCAGGACAGATACAGACACTGAGGAGGAACAAGAAAGGCTGACACGGTCCCAATTCAAAGCCATTATTGCCGAGATTAAAAACTTCAGGACAGAGAATAAATAAGAATTCAGCAAACTTCACGCTCAGCTCACAAAACTTGAAACAAGAGTACAATCAACAGAGGAGAGAGTGTCTACCATGGAAGATAACTTAATTCAACTAACCCAGGCAGTGCAATACCTGGTTGAGCAACAGGAACAGCTAGCATCCAAATGTCTAGACCTGGAGGCCAGGTCCTGAAGGGACAATCTGAAAATCTATGGACTGCTGGAGGGCTCCGAGGTGGGAGCTATGGAGGACTTTCTTGTGAACATGCTAAAACACATCCTGGACCTGCCACAGGCCTTTTATTTCAAAATAGAAAGAGCCCATTGGGCTTTAGTGCCAAAACTGGCAGACCCCAAATCTAGGTCTCGCTCAATAATTGCCAAATTTTCGAGCTTCGTGGATAAGTAATATCTCCTAAGGTGGGCTTGGCAGCAAAAATCAGTAGAGTACAACGGGGTCCGCTTTTTCTTTGACCAGAATTACCCCTCCGATAATACAGCAGCAAAGATTAGTGTATGCCCCAATCCTTAAGTTCCTCCACACTAAAGGGGTTTGATTCCAGACACCCTATCCCTCCATGCTCAAGATATTTTGGAACACTGGTGTGGAGACCTACCTGTCTCTTGAAGCTGTGATCCAGGCACTGCAAAAATGGGGATAGGAATCAGACGGCAGGGGAGAAGAAGAAGAAGTCCAAACTAGAAGACCCGAGGCACCACAATGGCTCCCGATGACCAAGCACAACTCAAGATCATAGGGGAAAATGCTCAGCCCCCGCTGCACTTCGGGACATCAAGAAACTACTGCATGACATGACGGCACCTTCGGTGCCTTCTGAAGTGGATGCTATATCCAAAGAGCCGACTTAAAGGGCTAAAATTGAACTGTGAGAGTTTGCTTTTCTTTTCTTCTATTCGCTATCCTGACAGAATCTTGGTCGGGATGGGGAGCCTCACTGCTTGGTACACTGCTAGCCGCTGGGGGCTGGTAGTGAGTGACTCTCCTTTCAAAAGCAAACTAGCTGCCCTGCTAATTCGGAACTACATCACATTCAGCATGAACTTTACAAGTTAAGCCAGCCTAAGAGAGATAACTGGTTAAATGAAAATGTACCTTGTTCATGTGAAACTGAGGCTCACGCTGAGCTGTAATTGATAAAAAATATGTAGTCAGAGAGCCTCAGAACCTCTCAGAACAAAATGGGAAAAGTAAAAGGGGGAGTCATTTCACCCTGCCCTGTGCATTTCTCCATTAGGAGTACTAGACTTCTACTCCCCCATCCTCTTAGGGAATGTAATACATGATTAGAAACTGAATATTTGTAACTTAAAGTATAGTCTCAAGCTAACAGAGGATATGGTACAAACATAAAGATGTAGGCAACTAAACGCTATTAGGCCCCCTTTCAGAGTTTAGATTTGGAGATATATAGGGCTGGACCACAAAATTGAACATATCTTTTGTTTTCTCCTTTTTTCCTCTTTTGGGGAAAACAAAAGCAATGAGAGTGGAAACAGTTGTACTAACGCTATTACATGGGGGAGAGAGGCAACAGCTGTAGGAATATCATGACAGCGCTTTTTCTCCTGCTTGACTGCTTCTGTCTGCAAGCCATTGTACAGTATTCAGCTTGTATTGATCCAAGAGGCAATAAGCGTGGTGTTTATCTACTGGCTCTTAGCTGGGTCCCTCATTTTGTGTAGGGCATTGCCTGGCTCCTGAAAGGGTGAGCTCGAATGCCCTTCTCCCTTGGGAGTTGAAACTTGTATAATAGTTATGTTCTGTCTTTGCCAAGGTTAAAGTTAAGTGTACAGTATTTGTCTGTTAATTGTAAGGTTGATGATTTGTTGTGTAAGAGGTCAGACAAAAAACAAATGAAAGAGAAGCAGGAAAGATCTATATACAGGGTCAATTATTTCACCAAAATTTCAACATAGGCATTTTGTGACTACTGCTGATGAACAGTCACTATGATTTTCTTAATCTGTCCCAAATGTTGATTTCCCACAGCGACCACGCCATTGTGCGCCAGATGTGCAAAACCACATTCCGGGCAGGATGTGAAAAATGACAGCGGTACTGTTTACAAGGAGGTGTGCAAAATTGACAATGTTGAAAATCTTGAGTGAACATATTATAAATTCTTGAAGTTACAAGTGTGCATGGAAACTGTGCAATGCACACTCGTAACATAGTCATTTTATGGACTTTTTTCACCAAATTTGCAATGTAGGCTTTTTGGGAGCCCACCTCATAAACAGTGACACTGTCATTTCATTAATCAGTCCCGAAAGGTGATTCCACAGTGACCATGAAATCACCTTTTGGGACTGAATAACCAGATGACAGTGACTGAATTCATGAGGTGGGAACCCAAGAACCCCATGTTGAAAATTTGGGGCTAAAATTTGCACAAATGGCCGAGATATGCACCAAAGTTGAAAAAAAAAAAAAACATTTATGCCATTATACAGTTTCCAGCATTTCTTCAGTTCGTGGTTGGCTTTAAAGAGTACGGACATATTCCTGGTCCACCGAAGATCATCGTGCCCAGCTCTGGAGGTAAGTATGGGATGAAGAGGGGTGTGGGGAGGTGGGTATGCAGAAGGTGGGTGCGGGTAGGGTGAGGGGGGCATGGCAGACTACTAGGGACCATTTTCTGGTTTACCAGTCAAAAAATAAATATATCCAACGTGGGAAGGTTTTCTTTGTTAACAGGGACTTTGGCACATTGGAGTGGGCTCCCAGCATGCCACCTGAGTGTTTTGGGGGGAAGAGGGGCTATAGCCAATGGGGATTGCGCACCCTGTCGGCACATATGGAGTGTTTGGGGGGACAAGAGCTCAGGGGGATTGGGCACCCCCCCTCGGCACACAACAAAATGGGGGGATTATGCCAATGAGGAGTGGGCTCCCCTATCAGCAAATGAACTGGGAGGGGGCATGAAGTGAGGGGGACTGGGCACCCCTGTCGGCTCTCATGGGGGACTGTAAGAGGCAGACGGCACTAGGCTTGCCGTTTGTTTACTAAACTGGGAGGGGCATGCCGACTGCCTGGGCTCAGCGCATTCACACTGCAAGCTACAGCAGTGTGAACGTGCAACCAGGTATGCAACAATGCAGGAATGCAACATCAAAGGACCGAGCTGCGCCACTATTAGTGCAGCTCTGTCCTTTGAAAAGTTGTCCATCTCCACCTGAACAGCTGAAAGGGAGTCATTGCCAGCCTGTTGACTGATCCGCCTGCCGCTGACCTGCTCCTGAAACGGAGCTCTCCATTGGGCACACCGCTGTATAGCACCTCTTACAGCAATGAGTTTGTATGCACCTGTGCACCACAATGAACTCAAAAAATACGAGTAGCGTATGGCATATGATTCACAGATATATAGGATGGCCTGCCATGGTAAATGCATTCACTCCCTTATGGAATAATCCAGTTCTGCCATCCTTCCTGAAGGACAGGGGCTTTGAATTTTGGTAACAGGCAGGCATTCAATATATTGGCCAGTTGTACACAGGTAGTTCATTGTTATAGTCTGAGGCATTTTTGGTTAAATTAAGCTACCCCAATATCAGTTTTTTGACTTGGCTCAATTGGTCCCAGGTAGGGTGACCACAGACCTTTCACCATTATACGGAATTCTACTCCAGTGAACAGCAGAAGTTTGGTATATCAGTATATTACTCCTTTTAAACTTTGGAACTATTAAGGGAGACATGATGACTATTGTTGCCACAGGTGCCAGCTAGAAGGGGCTGATTTCATTCACATGCTATACCCTTGTTGAAGATTAACTGCGTTCTGACAGGCCATAGAAGGAGCAACTAGTACAATTCTGCAGGTACTGTATCAATCCACTTTGATACAGATTGGCCTAGGAGAAAGATTCATTCATTCCTTCCTTCATTCATTCATTCATTCATTCATTCATTCATTCATTAATTCATTTAGTTCATTTAGTTCATTCAGAGAGTACTTTTGAGCACAGATGCTCATTTACAAAGGTTCCATGACAATGACAGAACAATAAGACTACAAAGACATTTACTTCATCAATTCCAGAGGAATATAGTTGAGTCATAACACGAGATGAATAGACACACTGATGATTTTAAGCAGACACATTAGCAATAACATTATTGATTTACAAAGCTACACAGGGCATCAGTCGGCAGCAATGTAGATTAGTTAAAGCAGGTACAATTGGTGCTGGAGGTGATGGCTAGTTAACCCAGGGGGAGGAACTATGTTTTGTATACCTAGCAATCCTGGTGGCCAAGCAAGTAATATTATGCTACTGGAAGGCCACCAACATCGGCATTTTACAACAATGGGTAACAACGAGTAAATGTGCAACTGGTAAGAAAATTATATATACATCTATGGAGGATTAATCTTTTAGGACCATAAATGGGCAAACTGGGACCCTTACTTACACGGTTGAAGGAGAAAACATTTTATCTACTGCATGATAATTTTTTTGCCTTGTTGACCTCTATACCCCACCCTTCACTGAGTACTCAGGTGACATTGTTGTTTCCAACGTTTGGTTTGAGTACTTATTTTCTTAATTATGGAGTGAGTAATTATTTCCAATACAGCACCACACCATTGATTACAGGTCTTTAATTTTGTTTCTAGTAGCACAGGGATTGGGACCCATCATGTCAAAACCTGTATAGGATGTAGTCGATCATACTTCTTGCTTCTTCCCTAGCATGGAGGGATCCCACTTTCAGGGCTGTCCTTTTTAATATTTTAATTATTTCAGATTCAAGATCTTGGACCGTGATTCTGTATGACCTTATGAATCTTTATATGTTGCCCTAGATTGATGCTAGTGAATATGTACTGTATAGTATTCACCAAAACAAACATGTGGAATAGGTTTTTTTTGTAACTTAAAGTTTATAAAAAACTTTTTCTCAGAAAGGATACAGCAAGAATCACACAATAGTACAATCTTGATCAAACATACAGTATATCCATACAACATAACTACAGATCTGTCAGTCTTATTCTCTATTGTGGGTAAACTGATGCAGATACTAGTCAAAGAGGACCTCGTGGACTACCTGGTGAGCAGTGGACTCCAGGATAGCAAACAGCACAGGTTTGTGGCAAGGATGTCTTGTCAGATGAACCTGATAGTATTCTTTGATTGGGTATCTAGTACAGAAATATCATGCTGTGGATTTACTCTATTTCTATTTCAGCAAGACTTTCAACTCAGTGACTCACAGAAGGTTGCTGAATAAGCTATAGGATCTGGGTGCAGCAGAGGGCACAGTTAGATGAGTGAGAAACTGGTTGGAAGGGAGACAGCAGAGGGCTGTGGTTAATGGAGCCAAATTAGAAGAAAGAGAGGTCGCCAGTGGGATGCCACAAGGATCAATTCTGGATCTGTTCCTTTTCAATATGTTCATTTATGACAGGGGTGAGGGAATCCAGGCCAAGATGTGTCTCTTCACAGGTGACACTAAGCTCCTCGGCAGAGTAGACAAAGAGGAGGGGAGTTGGGAGATGCAAAGAGACTTTGAAAGGCTAGAGGGGTGGTCAAAGGTTTGGCAGTTGAAATTAAATGCCAAAAAGTGCAAGATGATGCATATAGGGAACAAGACCCCAGGACAGAGTACTGGATGGGATGGGAGAGCTGGGCATGACCTATGAGGAAAGAGACCTAGGGGTCATCATCAGGGACTTCCTAAAACAATCAAGTCAGTGTAATAAGGTCTACAGTAAGGCAAACAGGATGCTAAGGTGCATAGGAAGAGGTATTGACAGCAGAAGGAAGGAGGCATTGCTACATCTCTAGAGATCACTGCTGAGCCCCACCCGGAGTACTGTGCCTAGTTCTGGAGTCCTCACCTAAGGAAAGTTAAAAGACAGGCTGGAGACTGTGTAATATAGGGTGACCAAAATGATTCAGGGACAGCAGGGCAGATCTTACAAGGATGAGCTCAAGGCACTGAACAACCAAAGAGGGGAGATATGACAGAGACTTTCAAGTTCCTGAAAGGAATGAACAAGGTACATTTCAAGAAACTGTTTAGCATAAGTAGTGGCTCAAGAACACAGGGACAAAAGTGAAAACTGACATGGGGGAGGTTCAAGAGGAAAGTGAAAATGTTTTATTTTACAGAAGGGGAGCTGGACCCATGAAACATAGAAATATAGAAGTTGACGGCAGATAAGGACTGCAAGGCCCATCCAGTCTGTTCATTTCTTTTTCTACCTTATAAATGTGCCATCGGCCTTTGCTCTGTCAATGGCCTATCTATTCATACTCATCTATATTACTCCCTTATGCCTATCCCATGCCTGTTTGAAGCCCTGCACTGTGTTCATATCCACCATTTCCTGTGGTAGGCCGCTCCATGCATCCACCACCCTTTCTGTGAAAAAGAACTTCCTCATATTACCCCTTAATCGGCCTCCCTCTAATTTCATGCTGTATCCTCTTGTCCTGCTATTTTCCTTATATTGAAACATGTTAGACTCTTTCATCTTGTTAATGCCCTTAAGGTGTTTGAATGTTTCGATCATATCACCTCTCTCCCTCCTTTGCTCTAGAGTATACATCTTGAGCTCTGTTAATCTGTCCTCATACGTTTTCTGATGCAGTCCCTGCACCATTTTGGTTGCCCTTCTCTGGACTGCCTCAATTTGGTTAATGTCCTTGTGAAGGTGTGGCCTCCAGTACTGCACGCAGTACTCCAGATGGGGCCTAACCAGTGTCTTGTAAAGAGGGATTATTACCTCCCTCTTCCAACTTGTGATAACCCTACTAATACACCCTAACATCCCCCTAGCCTTACCTACTGCTTTAGTGGTCTGCTTGGATGATTTCAGGCCATCGGTGATGATGATGCCCAAGTCTCTTTCTTCCCTTGTGACTGCCAGCAACTCCCCTCTCAGCCTATAGGTGACTTCAGGGTTTCTCTTCCCTATGTGCATGATTTTGCACTTCTTTGCATTAACCCCCAGTTGCCACTCTTTTCTGACAATTTTGCTAGTTTATCCAGATCTCTTCTCATTCTGCCCACCCCATCTGGATTATCTACTCTGTTGCAGATCTTGGTGTCATCTGCAAACAGACAAACCTTACCCTCCAGTCCATCTGCAATGTCACTGATGAAGATATTGAAGAGGACTGGCCCCAGGACTGATCCCTGAGGTACCCCACTTGTGATTTGCATCTCTTCTGACTATATACCGTTTACCACCACTCTCTGTTTTCTGCCCATCAACCAGTTTCCACACCCAGTTGACCAACTTCTGACTCCACTCCTGAGCCGACCCAGCTTATTAATCAATCTTCTATGTGGAAGAGTATCAAAAGCTTTGCCGAAGTCAAGGTAGGTGACATCAACTGCTCCCCCTTGGTCCACCACTCTGGTTACCCAGTCAAAGAAATCTATGAGATTAGTTTGACAGGACCTTCCTTTTGTAAACCCATGCTGTCTTGGATCCTGTGCTCCTATGGATTCCAGGTGTTGCACTATTCTTCCCTTAAGGAGTGTCTCCATAATCTTGCCCACTACTGAGGTAAGACTGACTGGTCTGTAGTTCCCTGCCTCCTCCCTGCTACCACTCTTGTGGAGCGGGATCACATGAGCCCTTCTCCAGTCTTCTGGGACCTCTCCTGTGCTCAAAGACTCACTAAACAGTTCTGATAATGACTCTGCTAGTTCCACCCTTAGCTCCTTTAGTACCCTGGGATGTATGCCATTAGGTCCCATTGCCTTGTCCACCCTGAGCTTATTGAGCTCTTGTAGGACCCTTTCTTTTGTGAAGGGACTACTGCTCACTTCCTTCCCCCCTGTGTCCATGGTGCTGAGCTGTGGGCCCTGCCCTACCTTCTCTTCAGTAAATACTGAGCAGAGTATCTATTTAGGATAGATACTTTTTACAGTCCTCCTCTCCACGCCCCTTATCTCCTTTGATCTTAGCAATACTCCTCTGGACTTTCTCCTTTCACTAATGTATCTATAGAAAGTCTTGTCACCTTCTTTTACTGTCTGTGCTAGTGTTTCCTCGGTTTGGGCCTTTGCCTGTCTTATTGCCTTCCTTGCTTCCCTTAGGGAAGTTTGGTATGCCTCTCTATCTTCATCCCGCTGCATTTCCTTATATTTCCTGAAGGCCAGCCTCTTGGCTCTGACCTTTTCTGCTACTGTTTTTAAGAACCAAAGTGGTTTCCTCCTTCTTTTGCAGTTCCCTTTCTCTCTAACACAATAGGATGTTGCTTCAAGTATTGCATCCTTAATGCTTGCCCACTTTGCCTGTACCCCCTCACCTGTATTTCTTTTTGCCAGGGCTAGCTTAACTCTGTTGGCCATCTTATCAAAGTCAGCTCCTCTGAAGTCCCATATTTTTGCCTTGGAATGGGATGATTTAGTTGTAGTGGCCAAACTAAACCATACTATGTGATGGTCACTGGCACCCAGGTGACTTTCTACCTGGAGATCTGTGATCCTTTCCCTGTTAGTCAGTACTAGATCTAGGATAGCCCTGTCTCTTGTGGGTTGTTGTACCAGTTGTTTGAGGCCCTCCCCCTGCAGGGAATCCACCATGTGTCTAGTTCTGGCAGATGTTTCTGCTGGTATTGACCAATCCGTATCTGGTATGTTGAAGTCTCCCATTATCGGAACATCCCCTTTAGCTGTCATTTCAATTTCAATTTCAATTTCAACTTTATTTTTAAAAGGCGCTTTTCTTAAATCAAAGCGCCTGTACAAATAAATATAACAATAAATATAGTAAATCAAATCAACAGAAATCCTTAAAAGCTATATTAAGCTATATCATGGTTTGTATATTTTCTAACAGTAATGTGTCTATGTCCTCCCCATGGCCAGGGGGCCTGCAGGCAACCCCAGTTCTTATGGATGTCCCATTTCCTGTTTCTAGGGTGACCTACAGTTCTTCTGGCTCCTTATGTGTATTCTGAATTTCTGTAGCTTTGATACTTTCATTGATATATAGGGCCACTCCACCCTCCCCCCCTTTTTGCAACTTGGTCTCTTTCGAACAGTACATAGTCAGGTACTGAAGTCTCCCAAGTGTGGTTACTGGTAAACCACATATCATTAATTGCTACTATATCCAGTTTAGCCTCTGTCATTATTGACTGCAGGTCTGGGATCTTGTTTCCCAGACTGCGAGCATTTGTGTGCATGTGTAACCCCTGGAACCCTGCCTTTTTGCAAAACGACAGGTGGCATGCTGTTGAAGCTGACAGCAATACCTGGTGGGGACTGGGTTCGGGGAGGACTAGGTTACTCGGCACAGGGGGGCCTAGGTTTGGCTACTCTGCACAAGGGCACCCAAGTAAATCCGAACACAGGAAGCAATAACTGTAATGTCCAAAACCAGGAATGGGATTCTACAGTGTGGCTTTTATTCACATCCAAACTGAACAAACAAAGCATAGATGGACCCCCACGGGGCTACATTCCTGGTAATGCAGATTAGAGATAACAGAACACTTCTTCACATTTCAGCCCTCAAGCTCTAAACCCACCAGGCACACAGCCCGGACTTGCACGCAGCTTTGGGTACACAGCCCGACTTGTACACTACTTGGGTTTTTCCCATGGCCCTGCTTCCCCGCCGGCCACTTGATCCGCGGTCCATTATGGGAATGAACCAGTTTTCCTATTAGTGGCTCCCCAAACCACCTTAGAGCCTTCGACTCCTAGAGGGACATTTTCCTTCCATCCTACGTCTGGGTACTTCCCTCATCACTGGCAAAGTGCATGAGGCAAAGTAGAAATCCACAGAGCAAATCCATAGAGGTGGACCTGGTTACTAAAGATGGGGGGTCTCCCACCTCCAGCTCCCACAGTCCATACCCGGCCATTTCTCTGGGAAACTAAACAATAGTCATATGTCACATCTCCTCTACATGTCTTGACTTTCCCTATGTGCTGGACTTGAACATACTTTTACTTTTGGCTAAGCCTATTACTCTAGGCCTCCCACTACTTCAGTTGTCCAATCCCCACTTTAACACAGTTCAGGATGAAACATGGGCCCTTTAGAAAGAGCAGAACTCACCCTTTGGTTGCAGGTGCCCCACAGGCGAATCACGAAATCTTCTTGTACCCCACACTTGTGGACAAAATAAGCCAGCTTCTTCTCTAGCTGAAGCCAGGGGGTTGCCCCTGGAATAGCAGGCAAACCTTCCTGCCCCATCCCCTGAGGGATGGGGCACAGAGACCCGTATCAGCAGTCTCCACCACTAAAAAAAACTTACTGTGTCTCTCTTTAGGTGAAAACACACACCTTTCCCTAAATGTAGCCCTATTTCAGGGCTGAGGCTCCAAGAGCCTGAGCACAGAGCTGCTGTGCTCCTCTCACAACAATCTCCAAATTCCAACTGCCACAGACTGACTATTCAAACCTCCCAACATTCTACTCTAACTCCCTTCTGCAGATTCCATTGTGGCTCAGGCAGCTGCGATAGTTCTATGGTGATGTCATCCCTCAGTCTCAGATGAGACTGAGAACAGAGTGAGACAGTGTGAAATCCATTTAGCTGGAGTTTCACAAGCTGCCTTCCCTGCCTACCACTAGGTCTTACTGGGATTCTAGTAACCTCGGGTAACAAGGGGGTTACATTCGCCCTTGACCAGGAAAATGACTGTCTGCAGTCATTGTTTACCTGGCTTAGGCCATCCCACCCTATGTGCTACCTGCAGAGGAGGGTGATCAGGCCCCCTCCTACCATGTGCGAGCACAGGCAGGCAACACTAAGGGCCTAGAGGCCTTTAGCTGACATATCAGCCTCTACTCTACCCACTTACTATGGATGCCTAGTGGCTCTGGTAGAACTGTCCAGAGCATAGCCCCAATAACTCAGCACTGCAGTCCCTATGGCCATTCAGGACCACAGCCTGTCTATCTCCCCGTAGCCCTCTAGGGAAAATCTGTCTGCCTCTAACTTAACACCCCAAAATAAAAACAACCCGGGGACCTCCCCGATCTTGGGCACCCTGCAACCACACACCAAGAAACTAATACCACACCATTACCTCACTTTACTGCCTCCCTGCCCCCACAACCACACCTGTGGAAGGAAAGGGTTACTACAGTAACAACAACAACAACCACCACAGTACTTTAAATTACTACACACTAAAGTACTAGTGAGGAACTCCGATGAGCCCCTCCTCCTCTTCTTGTCTTCTCTTCTATCTTCTTCAGGAACACCTGCAAGAAAAAAGAAAGACAACACACACTCCTAATCTGCATACACAGTCTACCTAAACCCCTACCATCAAAACACTGAAGAATCCCAAAAAATTTTTTTTTTTTTTTTTTTTTTAGAAAAGGGTAGAAAAACAGTATATACACTAGAAAACAGTAGAAAAACAATGACATTATTTACAACACACATTTGGGGGGATGGAGTGCCCTAAAAGTCCCAACTAGTGACCACAGTGCCCGAAGGCTAGTCCATTAAAGAGTCTTTCCTGGGCCGGAGCCTGGTGAAGCACAGTTCTAGCAGGCCAAAGTCCCGAAGGGGAGAGTCTTTGAGGACAGTCCACACATTCTGGAGTCTGCTAGTGTAGGGTGTGTACTGCAATGTCATAAAGAAGAAAAGTTCGGACTTACCAGCCCCTTGTAGAACGAAAAAATCTGCACCAACCTGCTCCACAGCCGAAGACTCTCCCTGGCAGCATTTCTTCCGATACAGCTGGGCGGACATCTTCGGGGAATCACAGGAGGGCACATCTCGGAACTGCTGGGCTGATGTCATCTCTGGAGATGGAACCTTAGAACAGGAACAAAAAGGAAAACATCTGGTCTGAAGTCATCCGATTACCAGCCGATGAAGCAGGATACAGCTGGGCTGGTGTCCTCTCTGGATCTGAAGTCATCTGGTGGGCCAGTCGATGGATTCTGGAAAGGCCAGAACACTGTAGAATTGATGAATGTGGGGCACCTGAGTCCTGGATGTCCATACTGGCGGATCAATAAAGGCACTGCAAAGGCTGGTGTGGCAGTATTGACTACCACTGCTCGGCTTTCCATCTAGTAGGCACGGGCACATTTGCGCAGAGGTCCTTGCATTGAGGCCAAAAGTACAGTGGGTCAGGAGCTTGAATTATTATCCCATCTGGGTGCACATGATTCACACAGTGGAAGGTTTCACGTCCCTCTCCGTCCACTATTCGCACTCTGTCCTTAAACAGTGTCCTGCCTCTCTTCCACTGGGTATATTTCTCATGAAACAGTCTGTTCTTGACATGCTTGTTTGCACCAGGGTGCACACATTTCATTGCTACAGCCCAGATCCAGGATTTCCTGCTGTTCTCAGTCTCCTCCCAGACTCTCTGAGGAATGGTAGGAAAGGTCATCCCATAGATCTCATTCACCTTCCTGCGAACCAGCCTCTCCTCTTTACTAGCTTTGGTCAACCTGAGACCGCTGGCCTGGCTTGGGGGCGGCCAGTCCTGGTTCTACCAGCTACGCATCCTTAACGAGATTAAAAATGGATCCCTGACTTCTTCTTCTTGCATAGCCAGGGCAGTGGCATCATCACCCTCTTCCATTCATTACTCCGAGGCAAGAGCTTGAGACTGTGTACCCGTTCCTTTTTCACAAGGCCACATAGGTTCCCCCTCATCTTCTTCCTCACTAAGGATCTGAGCCCAGCAGTGAGCAGTCGTCCTCTCTCCTGAGACTATCCACTCATCACTAGGCGCGGAGGTCGACACCTCCCATTCAAAGGCCTCCCGCATCTCATCTTCTCCTATGAGACTTGGGCTAGGTCCCCCCCCCAGGGGTCTACTGATGTTTTATCTGAACTTTCCTTCTGAGATCCAGCATCCAAAACTTCAACTTCTGATTCTGTCTCTAAATCTGCACCCTCTAGCTTTGTGCCACACTCCCTTGAGGAGCCTTCTTCAACAGGATCCGCCTGGTGCTGTGTGCTGCCAACTGCAGATTCCTGAACATTTGTCCATGTGGGAGCCAAACAAATCTGAGGCATTTTGTACAAGCCATATTTCTACAGGCACCCAGCACAGTGAGGTATCATGAAGACATCCCTTCCAGCGTTCAAGCATATTTGACACACATGCACTGGATAACCAGGAATTGCCACATGAGAGGCAGTTCTCCTCCATAATGACACCTTTCAATTTCCCTTAATCTATTTACTACTGCTATTACTTCAGCCCGGGCATGATCCGGGTAGCGAGCTGGTCCTGAGGCCATAACCGCAGGGAAAACAAACAAAAGCTCACTGTTACTGAAAGTCCCCTTTACTGAACACCTTGTTTACTTTTAAAATTGCTCCTCTGCTGCTGTGTTTACTTTACTACCCCACCCTCTAATGGCAGTGGCAGCACTCCTGTGCATCAACATTCAGAAATTGGGTCAAGCCACTGCACATCTGATTTACACACACTACTGATAACTTTTGCTCAAACTGCACAAACTTGCACTGTTCTTTTTCTAACACATTTACATGATTTTCCATGGACTTTTCACTTGCTGGAGACATTTCTTTAACTCACAGTCCCTTAAAGCCTCAGGATTTTAAGCACAGGATTGCCTGTAAACTAGTGCTGCACATTTGGCTACAACTCACAGTCTCTCTCTCTGGCTTTAAAACTTTAAACTGACGCTGAGCTCATAACTATGCACACAGTCAATGGCCTAGCAGACTTGCACTTGCTGGTAGAACTTGACACATTTGCTACTTGCAAAGCGACTACACTGCTGCACACATGTTTAGCTGGCTTTTGGCAGAAAATCACTGTTTGAGCAACTTTTACTGTTTGTACTTACTGTTATCAGTAGCTGTTAGCTGCGATGGAAAAACAGCCTGCAGCCAGTCTTGGAGGCCTCAGAAAGAAAACGGATGGGCAGTCCTGCCGATCATCTCCTCGATCACCACACTCACAATTCAGACGATCGAGATGCGGGTTGAGCCCGATTTTGAACAGACAAGTCTATTTTTAACAGTTTTATAGCGCTTTTTAATCACTGCAATGCTCCTCCACTAGCCAGTACACACACTCCACTCACACTCCCTCTCGAATGCTGGGCAGTCACTGTAGAGCTGGCTGAGGGGCGGGACTGATTGCAGCCTCACCAATCACACAAAGCCATGCAAATGAGCCTCTTCTTCCTTGAGAGTGCTCTTCTCCTCACGGCGATCGTCGAGCAGGCAAATTTAAACTGCAGAAACCACTTTTTTTTCCTTCAACTGACTCCATGGCGGGAACCCATTTCAGCCATTTAGCATGGCCATTCACACAGCAAGTTTCTCAGTTCACTCAAAAGCATTTCCAACGTCCAGGGCACAATTTTCCAGTTGCTACCCCTAGTCTTCCACACTTTTCTTTATCACACAGTTCTTTTAAAAGCATTTCCAATGTCCAGGGCACAATTTTCCTGTTGCTACCCCTAGTCTTCCACTCTTTTCTTTATCACACAATTCTTTTAAAAGCATTTCCAACGTCCAGGGCACAATTTTCCTGTTGCTACCCCTAGTCTTCCATACTTTTCTTTATCGCACACAGTTCTTTTTTAAAAAGCTGGAAAAAGTGCTGTCAACATTTGATGCAGGACAAGGGCACACTCTTTTAGCTTTACTGCTCTTTGGTAAACAGTTGGCATTTTAACAGCAGCATAAGATCCACAGCACACAGCGACACACTAGTTAGATTGCTTCAGCTTTTTGGGCTACCCACTGCCAGATAGCCAAAACACTAGCCTCCTGCCCGAGCACCTTCCTCCCAAATTTGAAAATCCCAGCGGTGCTTCCATTTTTGCAACCCCCAGACCTCTGCCTTTTTTGCAAAATGACAGGTGGCATGCTGTTGAAGCTGACAGCAGTACCTGGTGGGGACTGGGTTTGGGGAGGACTAGGTTACTCAGCACAGGGGGGCCTAGGTTTGGCTACTCTGCACAGGGGCACCCAAGTAAATCCAAACACAGGAAGCAATAACTGTAATGTCCAAAACCAGGAATGGGATTCTACAGTGTGGCTTTCATTCACATCCAAACTGAACAAACAAAGCATAGACGGACCCCCACGGGGCTACATTCCTGGTAACACAGATTAGAGATAACAGAACACTTCTTCACATTTCAGCCCTCAAGCTCTAAACCCACCAGGCACACAGCCCGGACTTGCACGCAGCTTTGGGTACACAGCCCAACTTGTATACTACTTGGGTTTTCCCCATGGCCCTGCTCCCCCGCTGGCCACTTGATCCGCGGTCCATTATGGGAATGAACCAGTTTTCCTATTAGCGGCTCCCCAAACCACCTTAGAGCCTTCGACTCCTAGAGGGAAATTTTCCTTCCATCCCACATCTGGGTACTTCCCTCATCACTGGCCAAGTGCATGAGGCAAAGTAGAAATCCACAGAGCAAAACCATAGAGATGGACCTGGTTATTAAAGATGGGGGGTCTCCCACAATCCATACCCAGCCATTTCTCTGGAAACTAAACAATCCTTTTCTGAAAGCTTGGCAAGGTACATTACTGGGTAGACTTATGTCAAATCTCCTCTGCATTTCTTGACTTCCCCTATGTGCTGGACTTGAACATACTTTTACTTTTGGCTAGGCCTATTACTCTAGGCCTCCCACTACTTCAGTAGTCCAATCCCCACTTTAACACAGTTCAGGATGAAACATGGGCCCTTTAGAAAGAGCAGAACTCTCCCTTTGGTTGTAGGTGCCCCACAGGTGAATCACAAAATCTTCTTGTACCCTACACTTGTGGACAAAATAAGGCAGCTTCTTCTCTAGCTGAAGCCAGGGGGATGCCCTTGGAATAGCAGGCAAACCTTCCTGCCCCATCCCCTGAGGGATGGGGCACAGAGACCCATATCAGCAGTCTCCACCGCTAAAAAAAACTTACTGTGTCTCTCTTTAGGCAGAAACGCACACCTTTCCCTAAATGTAGCCCTATTTCAGGGCTGAGGCTCCAAGAGCCTGAGCACAGAGCTACTGTGCTCCTCTCACAACAATCTCCAAATTCCAGCTGCCACAGACTGACTGTTCAAACCTCCCAACATTCTACTCTAACTCCCTTCTGCAGATTCCATTGTGGCTCATGCAGCTGTGATAGTTCTATGGTGATGTCATCCCTCAGTCTCAGCTGAGACTGAGAACAGAGTGAGACAGTGTGAAATCCATTTAACTGGAGTTTCACAAGCTGCCTTCCCTGCCTACCACTAGGTCTTACTGGGATTCTAGTAACCCCCAGGTAACAAGGGGGTTACACATGATTTTCCATTGGCCAGATTTTGGTGTGTTAGTTGTTGGGTGAGGTCTGGCATTTCCCCTGTGCATCATATGGGGAGCTGCACCTTTTTCCTTACCTGGTGATGCAAATGAACTGCAAACATGCTGAACTCCTGTTTGATCACTAGCTGAGGGGGGAGGGGTGTTCTTCCCATTTGACTTATGGGGTGCTGCCCCCCTCTCCCCATTTGCTAATTTAAATGTTCTGCAAAGACATCAAACTTCTGCCCCAATTCACTAACTCCCTCCTTAGTCAGATGCAGTCCATCAAATTTAAAGAACTTTTGTTCCCAAAACTGTTGCCAGTTCCCTACAAATTTGTGTCCTTTTTCCTGGCACCAGCCCTTGAGCCACATGTTTAGCTCACCTATCTTCCCTTCTCTGACCTTCTGTCCATCTGCCCCCCTCTCCCAAACTGGCAGGATCTCAGAGAAGGAAATGCCAGACGAAATGGATGATAGTTTGTCACCCAGCCTGGTCAGGTGTTCCTTGGTCTCCACAACTGACCAGCTGGTGAGATCATTAGTCTCTATGTGTACTAGGACGTCAATGTTTTCCCCTGCTTCCTGAACAGTTTTAGCAATTCGGTCAGTGCCTCTCCACTCTGATGTACCAGTGAAGCATCAGACCATTACCCCTGGCTGGAGATAGGTATCAACTCCCCGAATCATGGAGTCTTCTATGATCAGAAGTTTTTTGGATTTCCTTTCTACTTTTTTTGTTTTGGTTCCTGTTTTGGGTGAGTTTTGTTGTGCTAGCTCCTCTGCTGCAGTGTCCTGCTCTGCAGTGTCCTCTGCCCCTTTGTTTGATTTCGGAGATAGAGGCAGATACCTGTTTGTAGTTTTGATATGGTTTGTGGAGGTAATATGTTGGAGAGCACTGAGTGATGGGGCACCCAATTTGCCCCTCCTAACCACCTGCCAACCTCCCAGACCAACTACCCTCTGCAGTCGAGGTGCTTCTCTTGGATGTTGGGGAAATGGCGGGTGGTTCTTATAATACATTTCCTCTTGTATATGAAATCTGAGGCATGCAGTCTCTGCCCGTTCTGTCTGGAGCTGAGCCATAATATCTCCAATGACCCAGCATGTACAGCAGTGTCCTAAATCCTGTAAAACTGCCCTTCTGAAAAGTGTTCCACAGTATCTGCAGTTAATGATATCCATTCCAGATAATTTGCTGGGTTTATAACCTGGTCAGAGTAATTAGAAGGAAGAAAATGCAAGCAAAAGTTTGATTTTGTGTTTTGTTTGTTTATTTTTGTATAACTTGTTATAACAAGTTAAATTATTAGTGGCCCTGTAAATAAGGTCACCACTCCACTCCACTGATCCGCCCCTTCCTACTTTGTCATAGGAAATCTCACGACTGTGCTACCCTATAAAAGGAGTATAGTATGGGGTGGTTGGGGATGGGGTTGGGTGGCTGGACCCTTCTCCTGCCGAAAAAGAAGAACCACGGACAAAAGAAACAAGGAGGTAAGAGCAGAAACAATCAGTCAGCAACAAATGCAGTAACCCTGAAAGCTTATCCTAATGATAGATAAAACTGTAAAACCTGTAAAGTACCACCTGTAATAATTTCACAGAAGATATACCCTGTAAGAAACACTTTGCTACAGAGAAAAATAAAGCAGTAACAGAAGATATACCTTGCAAAAGACAACTTGAATCAGAAGATTACAGCAGTAATCTGTTAGCACACACCTGTAGGCACACCTTATAATAATGCAGCAGAAGGTATACCCAGCAACAACAATTGGAATCGGAGAAAAATAAAGCAATAAAATGTTAGCAACAAACAGTAACAATCCCTGTGAGTACAAAATAAAAACAACAACACACAGTAAATCTGCCTAGCCAAAAATAAGTTTTAATCCTTTCCCTTTCTCTGGTAAGGTTCTTTGCTCTGTCCTTTCGAGCAACCTAGAAGGAAAGAGCTCAGGTGAAGCTAGGTGCCTTGGCCAGCAAACCTAGTCTTCCACAATCTTCCAGCTGATGAGGTGGATTGAGTTGAGACCCTTGTCCCAGTGTGTTAAAGCCCTTTATCTGCCAGTGCTGGAAAGTGGCATCAGTTCTAGTTGGGGGAAGGTTTGGGAAGCATACAATTGGAATTGAGGCTACACAGGCATTCTGGGGAGACTGCAACCTGAGGTAGTTCCCCAGACCTCCAGGGTGTTCACCATCCATGGATTTTAAGGTGTCAAATTTCCTTAATCGAATATACCAGAGTCGGTATAGCTGCCAGCAAATACTGAGGCATGTCTTCTCCTTTATTTGCTTCCAACTTGATTCCTCCATCATCCTCATACCTGAGGTAGGAAACCAGTGTAGTATGTTGTGCTGCTATGTAGTATTTGGTAAGGTCAAGGACCCCATTCCTACCTTAGTTTTTGCTCTTGTCACCAGTGACCAAGTGTGTCTGGCTTTCCTGCCTCACCAGAGGAACCTGGACAGACCTTTTTATACTTTACAAAAAAAAAGGTTTCCTTATCATAATGGGTAACATGAGAAATAGGAAACATGGTAAAATGTTTATTTTGATCAATTACTCTCTGGCCTAAAGAGAGAAGGGTAGACGCTCCCAGCATGCAACTTCTTTAATGATATGAGGAAACAGGGGATCAAAGTTATTTATCAGCAAGTCTCTCGTGTTAGGAGTGATTTGAACCCTTAAGTACCTAGCTGGTCCCATAGTCCATTTTAGAGGGGATCATTGCTCTAATATTCTGGGTTAATGCCACATTCAGCCACATTATTTCAGATATACTGTTGTTAATATGAAAGCTAGAAGCTAAGCCAAAAGCATGTCGTAATGTACTGTAGCAACCTATGGGAATGACTGCAGGATTTATTTAAAAAGAGGAGGGTGTCATCAGTGTACAGGGAAACCTTTTGTTCAAAGCCACCTGCTCCATCCTGGCTGACCTCAAATGGTTTCAACTAGAGGCTTCATACTAACTCCAAGTAAGGGTGGGCTGGGGGTGGGGAGAGCAGGCAGCCCTGTATTTTACCTGTATGGGTCTCAAATGAGTCAGAGTGGGTCCTATATAAAATATGTTTAAAAAGCTGACATTAAATTATATAGTGAAGGAAAGAAGTAGGCAGTGCTCATCTTGTCTGTCCTTCTGCTATTTCAACAGCCATATCAGAGTATGTTCCTTGATCTTAAGTAAACCTTAATCTTCCTTTTAAATACAGATAGTTTCTGACTCTACCACTTTCAATGGAAGTGTGTTTCACAAATGTACCACTCTGTCTGTAAAGAAGTTATTTATATGTAGCCTGGCTCTTTCTGTCCCTATTTTGTATCAATGCCCTCAGTTCATCCTTTCATTATACATTTCCATACTATCTTAATTAAACCCTCTGTGATGCTGCATGATGTTAAAGACTATGGCCTCGTGCCTCACAATGCACCCGGGGTGTTGATTAATCCCCAGTAACCCCATACCTTGTTGTGGGTTATTTCTTACATTAGGTCTCCCTTAAATCTCGTGATCTCCAATGAATACATGCTGAGGCATCAAAATCCTTTGCCATACTATAGCTTAATCCCAGACCTCTGCAACCACATGAGTTGCCTGCCTCTGTACCTTTTTCAGATTATCAGCATCCCTTTTAAGACATACTGAACAGGTCTGAATTCAGTATTCTAAGAAATGTCTCATATGTTGTTTAAAGTGGTACAAATACCTCTTTAGTTCTGTTAACAAAGCTTCTTTTAATGCTACCAAGGATCATATTGGCTTGTTTAATAACTTTATTAAATTGCTTAGTACATTTTTTTTTTGTAATTATCTCCTCAGAATCTCTTAATTCATACACTACCTGCAGCTCAATGCTGCCAACATGGTGGTAGTTACTGTATGCAAGTGGAGGACTTTACACTTGCTGGCATTAAAGGATATGCCCCACTTAACAATGCTGCAGGAGTATATATGTCCAAAAGCTATACTGATTTATTTTTATAAAATATTTTACCAGCTAAGCAGGAAGAGTCCATAGGGCTCCTTTCCAGCTGCAACCTAGGGGATGGGATGAAGGAGAATATCAAAGGGAACATAATATAGGCAGCTACCAATAAAGGCAAAAAATAAATAGTGAACCAAATGAGAGATACAAGGTTACAGTCAATGAGGATATGCAATAACTCCCATGGAAGGTGCAGAGGAGTGTACAAGCCCTGGTGGGTGCAGACATATTTATTTCATTTTATTTATTTCAGATTAGGATTAATACCTTTGAGTCAGAGACTCATTTACAAAGGTTCCAAGTCTTACAAGTACATAACAAAACAGACAACACATAGGTTACAGAAGGTTACACAGATTACATGGTAATATACATTGCAGATTACAAATTCATGGTTGGGTACAGCCTTGTCCAGGTTCATGGATTATGTCAGTAAAGCACTGGATAGCAGTAAGCTTACTGGTGCAGTGTTTGTGGACCTGTCCAGGGCTTTTGACCTGGTAGACCATTGCTTGTTGCTCCGGGGGTTGGAAGGCCTCAGAGTCGGGGGTTCCCCATTGAGATGGATTGGTAGTTATTTAACTGAACGACCTTTATGAGTTAGTTATCAGGGAGCTCTATCGAGGAGTAAAATTATGAAGGTGGGGGTACCCCAGGGCTCTATCCTGGGTGCCCTACTTTTCTCTCTGTTTGTTGATAGCTTACCAAATTATCTGGTACATACTGAGGTCTTGATGTATGCAGATGATATTATTCTTTATACCAGTGCTGCATCAGTACATGATTTAAAATTAAATTTGACTGTTGATTTTCATGCACTTGAATTGTGGTTACATTCCCATCATCTTCTTCTAAATACAAGGAAAACAAAGAGTATGCTTTTTGGATCTAAGTATAGGCTGAACAAGAGTGGACCTGTTGAGATTGTAAGTCATGAGGGTGTTATGTTAGAGCAGGTTTTCCAATTTAGGTATTTAAGACTAATTTTGGATCCTTATTTATCTTATACATTACATATTAAAACTGTTTGTAGGAATGTAAATCAAAGATTGGGGCTTTGTTTAAATTGTGTGATCTGTTAACAAGGGAAGCCAGATGTGCAATAAGTCAAAGTGTCCTATTGACAATGTTGAATTATAACTCATTTTTATTTGTAAATTTGGCTAAGTCTGATGCTTCTTTATTAGCAACTACATTTCATGCTATATGTAGATTTGCCTTAAAGCTTCCATATAGAACACATCACTGTGATTTGTTTTCAGCTACATCTTGGCTTCCCCCATGTTTAAATTCTCAATATAGTTTAAGTTGCTTGGTTTATAATACCTTGGCCTTGGGTACAGTTTCTCCTCTGTTTTCATTGTTAAATACTAGGATACCAGATAGGGAATTACGCTCTAATGTCTCTGTAATGTTAACCATCCCAAAAATAAAATCTAGACTAAGGCAGCAAGTTTTTTCTTATTATGCTCCAGTTTATTGGAATAATATTCTGTGCACTATACAACATATTGAAGGAACAAATGCATTTAAAGCATCAGTGAGACAGCATTGTTTAAGTTCTATGGTCTGTCATTGTTATTAATGTATTGTTGTTAGTGTGTTATTTTGACTATGTTTTGTCTGGTTGACATTGTATTGTATTATATGTATTTATATAGTATTTACATCTTGACTGTAACTTTGATTATGGTCCCAGGTCACATTTGAAAAAGTGCCTTGGCTCATATTGTCTACCCGGTAAACAAAAGTTTAAATAAATAAAAATAAAAAACAATTTTTCAACATTAGTACATATGTTGCAGTGTTCAGTCAGTTATTATTGGGTACTCAGGACACAACATAAATGGTATAGGCATCAGTGCAAGAAGGAGAGTGTTGTATACAATACAGGAGTAGACTGAAATGTATGATCTTACCAGGGTAAGTGCAGAGTACAGCAAGTGTAACTAGGAGAGGACTTGCTTGGTAGAGTAGAGTAGCCAGAGAAAGACTTTGTCAGCTCAGACATAGGAGAACTGGGTTTGGAGGGAGCGAAGCATAAGCAAAATCATGGGAAAGGGAAGAGGAGGAGAAAAGGGATTTGTTGAGGAGGAAATACAAGGGGGTGGGCTGGGGGAGTGAGTGAGGGAGGGTTGCATGAGGGGAGGAAGGCTGCAAGAAGGAGGGGGAGAGAGAAGTGGGGAGGGAGCAGCGGTGACAGGGGAGGGTAGAGTAGCAGGTAATACCAGTGAACAAAAGAGGGGGTAGGACAGGAGTCAGGGAACACTGCTACGGTACATGCAGGAAAAAGTTTATGGTTTGAGAAGGCATTTACAGATATTCTCCTGGACCAAGTTGGCTAGTAGCCCTGGCTTGAACTGGCTAATCTTAATACCTTCAAGCAGGTCCTTAGGGAGTTCATTAAGCCACCTGGGACCATGGAAGGAGAGGGATCTCTGGGCTTGAGATGTTCTCTTAAATGGCACCATCAGCCCCTCCACCCATTGTCGGCATTTTGGGTCCTAATGGTAGGTTGTGCGGTTATGAAAATGCAGGATGTTGATCTGGGGGTAAGTAGGCACATCTGGTAAACAATTCAATTGTGTAGAGGGTGATACCCTGTCTCTTGATAGAGGGTACATGTATGTGTCCAGTGATCCATCCCCAGAAACAGGTGACAGGCCTTATTAAGTAGAGTTTTAACCCTTTTGAGGACAGTGTCATGCCAGCCCCATAGAAAACAAGGCCGTAGTCTATGGTAGCTAAGACTGAGCAGCTTGTGACCAGTTTCAGGGCTTCTGGGGTCACAGAATGCTGGTGGAAATAGAGGACGCCCAGTTTTGCATTAGTGGTTTTAACAACATGGTCAACATGTGTTCTAAATGATAAGATATCATCAAGATAAACTCCAAGATATTTAAAGGTGATCACCTGCTCCAGTGTGTCACCATTGAGACCCTGAAGCTGCAGAGGTCCGAATGTCTTCTTGCTCTGTTGTACAGAGAAGAATGTGCTCTTAGTTTTTTTTTTATAGTTGAGCAAAAGTTTGTTGTCAGAGAACTTTTTCTCGAGTCTGTGGAAATTGATTTGCAGTTCAGTGGTGATAGAGGCCTGTTTTTTTCCTTTGACAGAGATTACCGCATCATCCACATAGAGTACGATTTTCGCTGGGTATTCTGTGGATAAAGGGTTAATAAACAGACTGAAGAGGAGTGGCCCTAATATGGACCCTTGAGGGACACCCAGGCTCACATTCCTTGGTTCTGAGAGAATTACCTTTGATTTTGATGCGTTGAGTCCTGCAAGAGAGGTAGCTGTTAAACCATGTCACCACATCACTGGACAATCCTATAGAGAGGAGGTTTTGGAGTAGGAGTTGATGGTTGATGGTGCCTTTATAAGGTCTATAAAAATAGACCCCACTGCCAATCTATCCTTGAAGGCATCATAGATTTGGGAGGTGTAGTCAATCAAGGCAGAGACGGTGGAGTGGTCTCGCCTAAACCCATGCTGCTGGGGACTGAGTAGGTTGTAATTGGATAGTTACTCCATGAGTTGGTCTGATACCACTTATTTAAGGGCTTTCAAAAAAGGGGGGAGGATGCAGATCAGCCTGTAATTAGACATGTTGGTTGTATCTCTATTCTTGAAGACAGGGGTTACCTGAGCCGGTATCAGGTCATATATAAATAGCACAACCATTTAACACGCAGTCGTAATAGCGTGGCACATATTGGCGACCACAACATTAGAGCGCGCTGCCTGTTTTCAGGAGTTACTCCTTGCAGTGCTAAAATTCAATAATATCAAGCAGCAGCAATGCTACAGAGAATAGATTCTAATGTAGCAGACCTAAAACAAGATCAGAAGGAACTGAAGTGCCGCATCTCTTTAAAAATTTGAAAAGAAAACTGTAATCACGAAGGTTCAGCCTGGCAGGTACTGTTAAGACTTTATCTCCAATGGAGTTTGGCAGCTGAAAGAGTCCTTTCTTAAAGACAGCCCTATATAAGTAACCGCACTCACTCATAGCACTGGTTCAAAATAGTGGACTTTATCTATTGTGTAGCGGACATGATCTGAGAGCAACCCAGGCCCCTGGTTCCAGTGGCAATGTCCAATCTCTGCAGAGACACGAGTAAAGCATAAATTATTGAAACACGGGTTTTGCCTGAAGTGACACTGTGGGAGAGGGTTTAGCATAACAGGCTGCACTGCTGGGGGAGTGAGGAAGGGAGAGGGCAATTATAGTTAGTTTACTTACCATGACATTCTGGAATGGATTTACAGAACATTAATTCCACAAGATTTAAGGTCCCTTATGTGCCCCCCACCAAATCTAGTGCATCCTGTCACTAAATGTGTAGTGTCCATTCCTGATATTTGTCAGAGCTTACTAAAGTTACAAATTTCACCTTGCAGTAAAGCAAAAAAGCAAAAATATACTTACGCTCCACTAGTCACATGCAGTAAAGTACATTTTATGATCTATTCAGAAATCTAGCGCTGTTTATGCACCAAAGCATTTTTTACATGCACTGTTTTTGACAAGCACTGAACTGTAGGCGTTATAATGATCCACGCTATTACAGTCACACGGTATTGACAGTGATCCAACTGAGCCTCCTTCCACCTATCTGGGAAGACTCCTGACCTTACAGAGGCATTGAACACTTTAGTGATAGGATCAGCTACCTCGCTTAGTACCAAAGCTAACAACTTCATATCAAGGGGGTCACTAGCAAGCCGAGTCTTCCCAAGTGCCAGTTTAATGTTGTTGTTGTAAATGTTTATTCCTTATAAATTCAGGAAAAGGATAACCCTTTGAGTAGTTAGACTCATTTTCAATGGGTCCAGTAATATATATATAATGGTTTCCTGCTTATGAAGCAGCCTTAAGTAGAAAAGGGCAACACTTGTGGGTGAAGTCCTGTTAGATGGTGTATTTGGGTTAGCGGGGGATAGATAGTCACTGGATAGTACTGAGCTGAGGTCAGTGAATGCCCTGTTGAAAGCATTTGCAATGTCACAGGACTTCTGCAGTGTCCCAGTTGAAGTAATGACTAATTCAGGATGGGCTGTAGTTGCTTTTCCTGTAAGAGACTTCACTAAATCCCAAAACTCTCTTCCACAGCCCCAGGTCTTCTTCAAATAATAATAATAAATCTTTATTTGTACCGCACCTTTCTTAAAACCAAGGCGCCTTACAGAATTAATATATATCTAAAACTGCTGAGTTCATAAAATACAGTAACATATCATCATCAACCTTTGACCATAAATAGGTCTTTAAGGCTTTCTAAATTCCTGCACGGATGCACACTGCTGAAGCAGACGGGGTAGAGTATTCCAGAGGGCAGGAGCTGCGTACATAAAAGCATGAGCCCCGGAAGATTTTAAAGAAACCCTCAGAATCTCTAGCAACCCCTCGTCCGCCAAGTGGAATGATTGCCTAGGGCAGAAGGTACCAGAAGCTCTTTCAGGAGGTTGTTATAATAGGGCGCCTTAGCCAGTTGAATGAGCTTGATGCATTTGTTCCTAGCTGTTTTGTAGGCAATGATATCAGGATGTTTACCCGTAGCTTTGATCTTATGCCACAAATTGTCCCTGTGGCGCATGAGCTCAATGAGGGAGCCAGAGAGTCAAGGGTTGGTAGAACTTCTTATTTTTTTGGTTTTGTAGGGGCCAAAAATATCACATGCCTTGTTAAACATTGTGAGGAAGTAGTTAAGGGCTATGTTGCCATCCTGCACCTTGTCAAGCAGTGACCAGTCCACAAGGTCAAGATATTGCTTAAAGGTATTCAATTGACCAAGTCTCAGTGGTCTATTTCTTGTGACCTGGGTAGCATTTCTTGATCATTATTTGACTAGGTGCACATGATTGTGGCGTGGCTGCTAGTGGTTGCAAGGGGTGTCAGGTAGGACCGAGACCTCGGAGATGTGTTCCGGACAGGTAGTGAGGAGCCAGTCTATTAGCTTACTGGTGCCCATTTTGTAGTTATATCTGGTAGGTTTAGTTATCAGCTGTGAGAGGTGGAGGCCTGTAAACTGGTCCCGGACACAGGATGTGTCATTGGCCTGCCAGTTGACGTTAAAGTCACCAACAATGATGTGTTCCCAGTTTTGCTCATAATGCAGGTACTAGGCAGTATGCAGACAGTGGAAAGTAGTAACACCTTATTTTGTTTGCCAATGGTAAGTTTAAGGCTTAGAATTTGTGTCTCATTGGTCTGGTGACTAGTTGGTAGTAGTTGGCCTCTGATCTCGCTTTTGATGTAAACCAAGCAGCCACCCCCCACATTTGGCTAGCCTATCCTGATGGTACATGGTATAACCATCATGGGCTATGGCATCATCACTAACTTTTGGTGAGAGCCAGGTCTCCGTGAGTGCTATGGCATCAGTTTTAATCAATTCAACCCATACCTGAAATTGCGGCATCTTGGGTAGAAGGCAGAGTATGTTAAGAGATACTATTTTTAGGTGCCCCATTCTTTTTTTTTTTTAATTTACTGTGCTTTTTTGTCCACCCTCAACTTCAGGACTTCTGCCCCAGTCACAGTCCTCACCGCCATCCACTCCCATATAGCCGAGACTCCCATGTTGCCCCCTTGGCTTACCCCCCAGGGTGGGGCCACGGCACCAGCCAAGGCACTGCAGACTTAGGTCAGGTCTAGGGAGCCAACTGGGAACTAATGTAGGTGTAGCAAGGTGGGCATCATGGAGATGCTGGCGATGGTGTTTTTCCCCTTTTGTGCTTGGGGGCAGGAACGTACAATGACGACTCCACGTCCCCACCCCTCGATGTTCAGATCTGGCTGCTTGTTGTACCCCGGCCTCCGCTGGTGGTCCATTGTGCACCAGACATTCTCCCTGCCTTCTCTCTGGAGAAGGAGAGAAGTCCATGAGATGCTCCATCCTTCTCCCCTGGCCGGCCCTCCGACGACCTGGGTCCATTCCCAAAACCAGGTCGCTGGCGTTGCAAGCAGAAATCCAATGGCTGCACTGATGGCCAGCTTAGGTGCCCCATTCTCATTGGGGGCTTAGTCTTGGGGGGTCCTGGATTGGGGTGTACATTGCCAGAAATTAACAGAAGTAGTAGTAGCAGCTTCCTCAGTATGCATGCTCAATACAGTCAGCCTTTAGCTGTATATTTTGTGTACATGGTCATTTGTAGCAGCCACCAGGGTATTACACAGTAGTAGGGCAGCCACAGGGATTTCAGGTATAGAAGGGGGTACATAGGTATGTGGTGTTGGTTTGGAGAGTAGAAGCATCCAGAAATCAGTCTGTGTTCCCTATGGGTAGTATGCAGTGTTTTCCAAGTAGGTGGGTGTGTCTTGTATGGAGGCTGCAGTAATTCTTTCAACATCCCTATTAGGTATAGAGTACAGAGGATAATGTACCAGATCATCTTGAGTAATTATGTAGTAGAGGGCTGCAGCAGCACCTTATTAGCCAATAGTTATGTCAGGTGAGAGGCAACCAATGGGGGGTATGTAGGAGGGGGTGCCTAGAGAGAGAGAGAGAGAGAGAGAGAGAGAGCATTTAATAGTGGTCGGGGCTGGGGAGGGTCGGAGGGACAAAAATGCTACAGGTCAGCTAAGTTAAAAATGAGGGTGGTAGTTGGAAGCTGGACCCGCTCCGGGTGTGGCAGCAGGACTGAGCTCATTATTCCTGGCCAGCTTTGAGAGCTAACCAATAGCATGGGAGAATTTCATGAGCAGACCAATGAGAGAAGTCTGGGTCCGCTCATCAAGCCAATGGAAGAGAAAGCCATTGCCAGAGCTAGGGCCGGCACTGTAGCTGAAGATAAGATGCGTACCTCTGGGTTGCAGCTTGAGGTGGGGACGGTGGCCATAGAAAGCACCGCATCCCGAGGTGGTGGAGCAGCCGCTGCTTGGGAGGGAGCACCCGCTCAAGGTGTACTGTCTGCAGAGAGAAAAGAAAGAGGAGAAGGATGATTAATTTAACGGTGGCTACAGGTGAAACAATAGGGTGGGCTGGGCGGGGGACAGAAGCAGGTGAGAAACGGAGGCCAGGACCAGACAGACAGGAGACAGAAAGCCAGCATGGTTTGGCCAAGAGAAAAACAAAGTACAGAAAGAGAGAGCAGGTCAAAAGGGGTGGGGGAGCTTAATTCCTCAGGTAGCGAGGTGAACGAGTGCAGGCAGGTGGCGGTGAGAGATTGAGAGAAAGAGTAAGAGAAGGAATAGGTCCCTGGGAGGCAAGAAAAAGTAGGGGTTAGGCAGAAAAACAGAGGCTTTAATAGATAGTGAATTCTTTGCATAAAATAGAACTGGAAAGCTATCGAAAGGGCTGTAACACACCAACTCTAAAATGCAGTAAGACTGAGCTGTAAACACTGAAAAGCAAATAGGCAATCCTACGGTTTCAGAACACAGGGCTGTGTATAGAGCAGGTTACAGTCTACTACAGGCAAATAAATACAATGCTGATTTAGACAAAATGCTACAGGCTAGCTAAGTTAAAAATGCTACAGGCTAGCTAAAATATTTATTTATTTATTATTTATTTATTAGATTTTGATTACCGGGTAGGCCCACTGAGCCCCGAAGATTCCTTTTTCAGGGGAGACCCAGTATACAGTACAGAGACAGTTTGACAGGTACAACATTTTACAGAGAGAGAACATTTACTAACCAGGTTACAGAAAAAGCAATAAAACAGTTTCACAGTGAGTAAGTCAGAACCTTATTCAACAAATGATAAGTGACTGTTTGAGACAAGGCCAAGCCTTGTTGCCTGTTTGTATGACTAAGGGGGAATGGTAGGCATTGTTTATTAGACTGGGAGAAGGCTATCCTATACCTTGACAGTGACAAGTGTTGGTCTCAATCATGTGGGCCTTGAGCCTAGTGCGAAAAATTGATAGAGAAGGGGTTTCCTGTACAGAGGGTGGAAGATTATTCCACAAGTAGGGGGCTGTAGAGAAGGATCTGCCACCAGCATTTGTCCTGACTCTGGGGGTTTCAAGTAGAGTCCACCCTGAGGTCCGGAGTGCCTGAGAATTGTGCTTGAGGGAGATAGTCCCTTTTAGGCTAGGGGGAGCAGCCAGACTCAGTACTTTAAACGCTAGACAGAGTAGGGGATACTGAAGTCTAGAAGCAAAGGAAGGCCACTGCAGCTGGGCAAGTGTAGCGCAGGGGTAGCTTCTTGGGTGACTCTGAGTAGCACACCATGCGACCTTATTGTACAGTACCTATAGCCAGTTGAACTCTTGCTTAGGCATGCCCTGTAGTACTGGGGCAGCATACGTAAGTGTTGGAAGCAGGTCACTGGAGGCAATTGCCAGCCTTGCCCCGGGATAAGCTGGTTTTTAGTTGGTACATGGTGCCAAGTTTACAGTGGGTGGTCCTGGTTACTTGATCTACATGGGACTTGAATGTGAGCCCTTGGTCTATTTTTAGCCCAAGGTACTGTATGGTGTCCACCACATTTATACTTTTTCCAGCTAGAGAGTTAAGCTGTAGGAATTTGGACCTGTCCTGCCCAAGGGATCTAGGACCAAACAGCATAGTTTCATTTTGCCTGGGTGGCCGTTGGAAGCTGGACCCACTCCGAGTGCAGCAGCAGGGCCGAGCTTGGTGTTCCTGGCTGTCTTTGAGCACTAACCAATAGCACAGCAGAGTTTCACAAGTGGACCAATGAGGGACGTACAGGTCTACTCCCTGAGCCAATAGAAGCGAAAGCCATCGACGGAGCTAGGCCCAGTACTGTAGCTGAAGAGAAGATGCATACCTGTGGGTTGCAACTTGAGGTGGGGACGGCGGCAGTAGAAAGTGCCACGTCATTAGGTGGCAGATGAGCCGCTGCTTGGGAAAGGTGTGCTGTCTGTGGGTTGCAGCTTGAGGTTGGTATGGTGGCCATAGAATGCATCACATCCCGAGGTGGCAGGGGAGCTGCTGCTGGGGAGGGAGTACCTACTCAGGGAGTGCTGTCTGTGGGTTGCAGCTTCAGATGGGGACAGCTGAGGTGGGGATAGTTGTGCAGATATGTTCAAACATATTCAGCTCTTAAAGAGTTACTGAAATTCACCACTGAGGAATTTTACTTTGGTCTGATTGTAATTTTAAAGCATCTGTTTTACTCCAACTGTGCTCCCCAATTTGGTGTATTCTGTAAATTTAGACATCCGGTCACCCACTTCCAGCTCCAGATCCCTAATGTATATGTTAAACAGGACAGGCCTCAACAGAGATAGACCCCAGTGGCACATTACTTCCCATGAACACCAATCTGAGAATGCTCCCTCCACACAAATCCTGCTTTGCCTACCCCCAGCCAATGTTTTAACCCACTTAGTTAATTTGTAAGTGGTCTCTAGCATATGCAATGTATCTACTAATTTGTGATGTGGTACTCTGTCAAAGGCTTTGTGAAAGCCAAATATATCTCATCTGCAGGTTTCCCAGTGTCAACCTGGGATAGATGGGGGGGGGAGGGACCTTAGTAACAGGGCTGTGGGGAAGGATGGAGATCAATAAGGGTCTACGGTAGTGCAGCAGGGGCAAGGGGTCATAAAGCAGCATACAATATCAGCACAGCACAAAATGCTGCAAGCAAAACAACAAAAAGCAAAATAAGGTCGATCAATATACTGACCGCCACAAAATGCTGCCCACACAATGTCACGTTATGGAGCGACAGTACAGATTTTTTGTTTTGTGGGGGGCAAAGCCCCCCACCACTACATGAGGTTAAACCCCCACCCCAGACCTAATACAATCAACTCCAGGATATTGGGTAAATTTGGGGACAGAGAGAGAAACTGCGGGGGTAGATTTAAAAAAAAACTTTTTCCAAGATCGGGAGAAGGGGAACCAAATCATGGTTCCCAGGTCTCTCACTCCACCAGGTGCTAGTGCCATTGCCACTCCACCATAGGAGTGTCTCAACCCAGCACTGCACCTACAGCTCCTTTGTCCCCTCCTCATCTGCCCATACAACTACAGGGGTAGTGGTAATTCCCTACCGCCCGCTATTATACCCCTGTTGCTGTAATCGTTTTCACCCTTTGTACAGTGCAGTTTATTCCATGCTGTTCTTTCCATGACATACTGACCTGATACCCACAGTAGGTAGTGACTTAAGGGCTGACTAGATGGACCAGGAGAGTTTCTAACCTCCCTTGTCACCTCGTCCAAATACATGAGCAAGTCAGTTTGGCATGAACTTCCTTACCTGAAACCACGATGATTCTCTTCGTCAAGTCCTTTCTCCATCATTAATATATATATATATATATTTTTTCATTTTTATACTTGTAGGCTGGATGAGCAAAACTGCCCTTTTTCACCAATGACAAGTTTTAACATAGAACAAGAACAAAACAATCAAAGTAAAATAAATACAAAATACAAAAAGTACAAACAAGTAAGAACATATTAAGATTGTGCAAAACATGTGCATACATCCTTTTCCAGTAACCAATGCTTTAGTCTAGATTTGAAGGACCAAGTTGTTTTACTTTCAATAATTTCATGGGGAATGGTATTGAAGAATAATGGAGCCCTGTAAGATAAAGATCTCTGCCCATGGGCCATAACAAACAGTGGAAGTCTAAAAGTAAACTCTGACTGAGATCTAGTACCACATAAATTAAGGGATCTATGAAACAAGGCTGTAATTGCAGGATAAATAAGCCCTTTCATAACCTTATACATCAAGCAACCAATTTTATAGGTTACTCTAATTTCAAGTGATAAGCTATGAAAGCTAGAAAGCAAAGAATAGTGATGGGTTAGAGAGGGGACAGCAAGCATAAAGTGAAGAACAGAATAATATGTAACCCAAAGTTTATCATATAGCCTTCCTAAAATAGCAGACTAGATCACAAGACTGTAATCCATTGCACTCAACAAAAAACTATGAGCAAGTAAGTATCTGGAATCCTTAGTAAGAAATTGCTTCGCCCAATGAAGACAGCCCAATATCTGATGAAGAGACTTTCGAAGTTTAATGATATGGGGTTCAAAGGAAAGCATAGTATCAAATGTAATCCCCACATAATTACAGGCATTAACGAGTTCAGTAGTGTTCCCATCACAAGCCATAACAGTAAAGAGATTAGCAGAAGAAACAGCCTTTTAGTAAAAACCTTAACTTTAGTTTTTTTTTTTTTTGAGTTAAGCACCATGTAATTAGATGGAAGCCAATTCTGAAATAAATCAAAACCTTGTTGAACCCTTTCCAGAGCCTCATTGGGAGATGAACCAAAACTATATATTGCTACATCATCAGCATATAGTACCATAGTAGATCTAGAGCATACAGATGGGGCAGCATTCATATATAATGAAAAAACAAGAGGCCCCAAAATCTACTCTTGAGGTACACCACACTTAATAGGAGTTGGGAGAGAAACTTTATTGCCAGTTCTACTACTGAAACTAATTAATAGTACTATTAGAGAAGAAAAAAACAGAAAGAATGCCATTGATCAGACAGCGTTCAACCATGTGAAGACCTTGGTGAGGTCCACAAACAGCACCGCTACAGTCTGGTCCTTATCAAGGACACTCTGAACAGCACCTGTGAACCCCACCAAGGCCGTCTCAGTGTTGTGCAATGGTTTTAATCTGTGTTGATAATCAATAAGCAATGAATGCCTTTCGAAATATTCAAGAGTTTGATCCATAACAATTCTCTCCAAAATTTTGGAGAGAGGTGATAATAATGAAATAGGGTGATAGTTTGAACATAACATAGGATCTCCAGATTTAAATGAGGGAATAATAGTGGCTAACTTCCAACAGCTAGGAAAAAACCCTGACGACAAGGAAGAATTAAAGAGTGCAGAAAGAGGATGAGAGAAGATGTTTATACCCAGCTTGATAACCCGGTAATCAATTTCATCATGAGAGATGGACGGCCGAGGATCATATTTCAAAATATAGTCTTTAACCATACCAGGAGTGACTAAATTAAAAGAAAATTTAGACAATACATTTTCACTATCAGACAAAATGCCACTTGAGGGAGAATCCTGAAAAGATTTTCTGTAACCATCCAGGTCACCAAAATACTTATTAAAGGCTTCAGAGACAAATTGAGTGTCACTGATCAATTGGCCTCCAACCTGCACAGAGAATGTGGCTTCTTTTTTTCCACGTCCAATTAAATTATTAAGGGTCTCCCATGTTCTTTTGGGGTTACCAAAGGCCTTATTTTGTTCAGACAGGTAGTATTTAGTCTTAGTCTTTTGAATTTCAGATTTATATTTATTTCTTAACGCCTTGTAATTCTGAAGTGAACCAATATCAGAAGAATTTTTATACTTTTTCCAACTTTTACAGTAGTAGCCATAGACATTGCCAGCTATTTCCAATGATTTCATGACATTTCTAAAGCATTTCTCTCTGCTACCCCTACTGTGGAAATGCAGAAAGCATGAGATTTCTCTAGAAATATCACAGAAATTTCGGGAAATAGCTGGCAATGTCTATGGCTACTACTGTATCATTAATTTTCATTAAATGCAATAACTCTGAGGATATCCATTTTTGCTTAATTGCCCTAATCCTCATTTTCCTTAATCGATCCAGTTTATTAATTACAGTAGTATAATGAGAAATAAAAGTTTCTAGCATTGCATCAGAATTGTTTATAGAGACAAAGTTAGTCCAATCTATTTCTGCATCTGCCTTCTCGATCATTTCAGAGGATAAATGCTTAATATTTCTAAATTCAATATACTTTAGAGGATGCTTCACCACTCACAGAAGACTGGGCAGTGGTCCTCAAACTGTCAGATAGCATTCCAGAATTAGCAATACATTCAGGATGAGTGACCACCACCCAATCCAATAGGGTCCCAACACCAGTCTTGTAGCTGAGCCTGGTTACCTCTTTAATTAATTGATGCAAACCAAGGTCCAACAGAAAATCCCTAACATCAAGGCTGGTGTCGCAAATCCAATTACAATTGAGGTCACTTAGCAATAACCACTCTCTATGAACTGGAAGAACTTTTCTTACTTCGGAAATGAGTTTCAGGCCAGAATCAAACTTTCCCGGAGGAACACATATTGAACTAATAGTGACTCACTTATTCTAGCCAAATAACAAATCCACAGAAGTAAAATCACAATTAGTGTTGTGAGGTGGGAAATTACTGATACAAAATTCATAATTATTTTTAATATAAATAAGGGTCCCCCCCACACTTACCCACCCTATCACTTCTGCAAAGATTATAGCCCACCAGTGTTTTTTCCACATCCTTCATTTTTTCATTCAACCAAGATTCAGACAAAGTTATGATATCAAAACTATGTAAGTTGACCCAAGCTACAAATTGAGTCATTTTGGCTGGTAAACTTTGAATATTCAAATGGACAACTTTTAACATAGAAGCAGATAAAGAAAAGGCATTTTTTTAGAATGGGAGCAGAAACTTGATCAATAGGTCCAAAAGAAACGGGACCAGGGTAAGGATGAACAATACTAGTAATCAACAACAATAAGGCTAAAAGCCTTCTCACTCTGATTTTATTTTCATAAAAATCTTCCCTTTTAGAGCTATATTTAATAGATTTATAATTAGCTAATGAGAGATAAATGTTAGCACACAGGGAGGAATTAATAATAAAAAGAGGGGCCAAGCCAGACTGAGGACAGTACAAATACAGTCCCACAGGATAATCTCTGACAAGGGTAGAAGACCTACTTAGGTTGGAATTAACATCAACCTGTTGGTTTAATTCCCCCAACTCAATAGGACTGGCTCAGAAGTGCTGTATGCATCTTGTCCCTCAATATCCTTTACACAGCCTTGCATGCCACCGATGTCTGTAGTTTATTGGTACTTTTCTGTTTTCACCATAGTATATTGACACCACTTTGGCAACCTTCTAATCATCTGGAACCACAGAGTCCAAAGATGCCTAAAAGATGTCAGTAAAGGATTTTAATAATCCATCTGCTGCTATCCTTAAAATCCTTGGGTGTATTCCATTAGGCCAAGGTGGCTTACTATTAGTTTCTTCAATTTTCTTTCAGCCTCCTTTATTGTAATATGTATACTTGGGTTATTTTCTGCTGAATGTTTGGATTTTAATCACAGATCACCTTGGTTTTATCAGAATTCCTGTTTGTTAAATTCATGTTTTAGCTCGGTGTTCAACAATCCTGCTTTTTCCTATAATTTCAGTTCCTCCTGTCAAAGAGCTGCTGACACCTCTGGGATAACTTGGGAAAATATAATATTTAGCCGCAGTTCAGCCTGTAGTTAATTTACCTTCTATACATGTCTCCTATTATTTATTACTGTGCAAATTCACACAAAAACAGGATCCTGATTCCACAGAGTTAATATGCCCTACCATTTACTCCCTACTTGAAATCACAATGCTCTGTTGTGAAATCACAGCTAGTCTCTGTGGGAATAAGTGTGATGTCACAAGCAAAGTATTATGACATCAGGTTGGGAATAAGCAATAGGAACTGATGAACCCTTGAGGAACAGAGGTCCTGTTTTTATGTATGTCACCTCAGTAATAAATAATGGCAAGAAGAAATGCAGGGCTCATGAGAAATAAAAGCTACTTTGCTTCTAAATATAATTTTTTTTTTTCAAAGTTCTTGTGGAGATGACGGTAGGTCTTTAGCATTGGCCCAATCAATTTCCTATTGATCCTGTTGTTTCACACATGGATATAAATACTATTTCTTATTATCTCCTATATCAATGGCTGTTTGGAATTCCATTTTAGTTTTTGCCATCCTAATTTCTTTGTTACACGTATCTGCAATATTTTATACCATCTGTTTGTATCTGCAGTATTTTATACCATCTGTTTGTATCTGTAGTATTTTATACCATCTGTTTGTATGTGTAGTATTTTATACCATCTGTTTGTATCTGTAGTATTTTATACCATCTGTTTGTATCTGCAGTATTTTATACCATCTGAAGTTTACTTCATTGTGTGAACTAACTTTGTTGGTTGCTTTTTTGCCCCTTGTTAGTCATAAAAAAGTCTTATTTTACCACATAGTATGATTCTTTATCTTTAGTTTTGGTTCCCTATAGGAATACAATATTCTCGCATTTTATGGATAATGGATTTGAAATTTTCCCCACCTCTTGTTTGCATACTTTCCTTCCTTGCAGTTCTGTTAACCAGTTTTCACTTCCTATCAGCCATTTGATCTTATTGAAATTAGCTTCTTTAAAAATTCCATGTAAGCATCCCTTCTGATTTGTTGATTGTTCCGATTTTAACTACGAAACTGAATACTGTACAGTCTTGACTTCCCTTAGCTGAGGCTGTTAGTGAAAACATGGTGATATTCTCTTACTATTATATAATTCTACAACTGCATCTGCTCTGAAATGGATGGAAACTAAAGGTTTTCTTTTCTTCCCCCTCTGTTACTATGTTACAATAGTGCCAAGTACGGAGGGGGCATGGCTAGCCATCGCACTGAGAAGAAACATTTCAGAGGAGCTCCTGCAGGACATAACTAAATCAATATTCTTAAAGCCACAAACTTCAGATTTTACCAAAACAATTTCAGATTTGAAGAGATAACATCCTCCTGAATAATCTAATATCAGAAATAATGGGATCAGCTGTGGGAAACCCTAGAAAAACTATGGCGCAGCAGCAAGGGGCTCAGAATTTTTTTCAGCCATGTGGCACAAGCCAGGATTCTGTGAAGGCCTCAAGTTCAGCTCCATTTGAGGACTGCACCAGCGTATCACTTGAAGTGCTAGAAAAAACATTTGCAAAGCTGCGCTCTCCTATTAATATCATGGACAAGAAACTTGATTCTATTACTATTAGGCTTACAACAGTTGAACAAACAATAGATGCTGTGAATATCAATTCAGCCGATGCCCAAAAGCATGCAGATAATGCTCTTGCAGTGGCAGGCACATTGACTAAAGAGAATGCTTATCTACGTATTTGTTTGGAGAAGTCAGAGAACTTAATCAGGGCAAGAAACACCAGACTGCTGGGCTTACCTAAGGGATTGGAGGGAGACAGTGCCCTGGGATTCTTGGAAACCTGGCTGCAGAAGGAACTACATCTAGCAGAGATTCCCCGTCTGGAGCAGGTGTACCGAATTACTCTTAGAAGGGCTTTAACAAGAACAGAGCACCCCAGAGCACTCCTGCTATCATTCCTTTCAGTAAGAGACAAAGATCAAGTTTTACTGGTAGCAAGAAGAACATCTGTTATGATAGAGGGTCACAAAATACTTTTCTTCCAGGACTGGTCATATGCAATGAGGCGGAGATGCAGGGCTTTTGACGGCGTCAAAAAAGAACTACACCATAAAAAAATCCCTTTTGCCTTGTTGCTGTCTGCTCACCTCCATCTTACAATCCAAAACAAACTACTGTATATTCATTTACTGACCCAAAGGAGGAGATCAAAATGATTAACCAAATGGACAGGTCGGAGTCTACTGTGCAAGAGACGACAATGGCTGAATCGGAGGCACAGGGTATTTTTGAGGCAGAAGATGAGAACACTTAATATGGGCACACAACTAAAACAAGTTTAAATGTTAGTGTAATAATTAGCTTGAATGTTTTCTGTCTCCTTACCATGTTATTTCACAGTGACTAGGTATGTGCTGCAGGGTGCATGTTTTAGCAATTGGGATGCAAATAAGAGGGTGTACATTTCGATAGTGAGCTCCTGAACTTGTTTTCTTTCTCCTGCGCTATGTGTCTGGTCCTCATTTAAAAATATGTAGAAATGTAAATAGTAATGCAGGACTTATGACTAAAAGGGGATCATACAAGATATTTCACCTCAGTTAAAGATGGCGCCTCATCGGAGGAGGAGGTTTTCGTGCCTTTTATAACTGTTAGAAAAAGAAAGCTTAAGTGCTTAAATTGAGCAGAGATGTGTCTCCTGAGAATAGGAAGATTGTTTCACTCTCTGACACTTATACTTATTGTTAGCTGAATATACAACTCAGCAGAAACATTTTAATTCCTGGAACAAAATAATTAACATGGAGAGCATTTACTGTTATTGATATGGGTTTACCTCATAGATGTTTGGACTATCTGTTTGTATCCGCTGTTCTTTGCTTGTACATTTGCATGCAGGGGCTTGGGACTTAAGTTTAGACCCAGGATGAAAGAAAGAGTTGAACTGGGTACTATTAGGCTAACAGGATTAGCCAGTTGCTAGTAATTTTTTATTTAATTTTATGTCTTTTATCACCCAAGCACTGGATGGCATTATGACCTTGTGTTAAAACTTTCTTGTTTAAATATTGTAGCTTTTGCTGTAGGATAACTCCTCAATCTAGTAACACATATAGGCAGTGCGATTGCTCACCTGTCATAATAGTACTGTGTAACAATATACTGTATATTGTCCTACAAGAAACTATATGTAATGTCTTTTTATATTTAAAATAATAAAAAAAAAATACTGCCATGTACAAGAACATATATAGTATCCATAAATACAGTTAAAAAATGAATTGCATTGAAATTTGAGTTACATAATTCATCTACATTATCCAACAGTTGTGTAGTTAATGCATCAACATTACCATGCTGGGTTGTATTATGCACCATATTGATAATGTATGTAACCAGAATTAGCGACCATCTCTGAATGCTAGTTACGAATTCTATTGGGTTTTTTCACTACGTGCTGGTATTTTATGATCAGTTACAGCACCTAAACAGGCTGATGGGGCATCATATGCCAAAATTTCTGCTACTGCATTATAAAAATGTACTAACACAGAGAATGTAGAAATCTGGTTCATCACCAGCTCAACAGGTTCATCGCACTCTTTTGGCCAAACCATTTCTGATCCTTCTGTAATAGTTCTGTTACAGGTTTTATCAGAATGGCTCAGTTTGAACAAACTTCTCATAATAATTCAGCAGTGCTATAGGTGTATTGTCATCAGCAGAAATGTTATGTTCCAAGTAAGTTATGCAGTCTAAACCAAAATGTGCATTTTTGTGAAAGAAGATGTGCACTCTGTTAGCATTTAAAGCCCAAAAACTTCCAGGTGAAAGTGATGAGGCCATGGCTGGCTAACTTACAGAAGTCAAGGCCTGATCATGTGGTCCATGTGAAAGAAACTCCTTTGCTGCAAAAAGAACTGGTAATGTCCAGAAGTCCTCCATGAGATAAAGTGTTCAGGAAGAGTCTCCATAATCAATGCTCACTGTCCCTCTGAGCACGTGGATACTGCAGAGGTTGGAAAAGCCCCCCAAACCCATTGCCCTGTATCGGTACAAATGTATCATAAAGTCAACAGAGGAGTTGGAGTCACCAGACATGTTCCCTATGAGAAGGACAGAGAATCAGCATTAGAGTACAAATTGTCAGAGTGCTCTTGTCAGAGCTCCCTGTCTGGATTCAGTGAAAATATGTCACAGTGTGAACTGTTGCTTGATCCTTGCTCAGGATCTAATGAAGGAAATTGTTTCTGTTATGCTCGGTGGTTGTCCTCCATCCCAGAAGTACAATGAATGCTGCTGCCTGCGTGTAAATAAAATCATTGCTGCTTGAACATGAACAAAGTGTAGACTCCCATTTGTTCAGTGCCACTGTGAAACTTTGTACTCTGAGGGGATGATAAGTGCTTATAAGTGCCAACACCGTTTACCATCTCATTTAGACACTCTGGCTGGCATTCTTGCTATCTGGGGAAAGCCCCAAGGATCATGATTCTACACTTGATAGCAAATAGTACTTCAATATTGGGCAAAGAATTCTCTGTAGAGAAAGTTAGAATATTCAAGTAATGATGAACCTCCTACACCCCTTGTTATATTATTATTTTTTCTATATCCTGTTTGTGGATGCTGGGTCCATGGCAAGGGAGGCTCCCTTCTGCCAGCTGCTACTCCCTCCCACCCTCCAATGCCTCCCCAAGACACCAATGGCCAGGGCATCCCACAGATTACACCCCTCATGGCAGGGTCAGGAGAGAGAAAGGTCCATCTACCCCTTCACTAAGCACATAATTCAGTTTCCTCACCAAGGCCACCCTGGTAATGTCACAGGTGGAGGTGTGGCTAGCGGGCATCATACACTCTTGCTGTGCCTGACATTTTCCTCTGCTTTTTCTTAACTTCCCCGGGCCTTAGCAACTTGGTCATGCATGTGCATGGAGGCTTGCGTGTGCACCAGAACAAGTGGCCCCACTCCATCCACGCTGGCCTTGGCCCCCCCATCTGCATGATACTACCACCGAGTCTCCACTCAGTGGCAACCAAGTGCAGAGAAGACCATCATCCCCACACTGGGAAACAAACTACCTGATGGCTGCTCAATCCTGCTCCCAGATCTCTGCTGACCCCAGGTGGTCCGAATTTATTCCCAAACTCGGGTCACCAGCATGAGAAAGGTAAAGCACTAAGCGCCTCATCCCTCTGCACCATGGGGACAGCACCCCTTGTTATCTTCTGTAATTCTGGTGACATATGAAAAGTCTAAAACTGAGGAGCCAGATATTCAAAACTTTGCCCAGTGGGCAAAGTGCACCCTGTTTGCCTGGGATTTGTACCCATGCAAAATATTCAAAAAGGGCTGTTGCATATACTAACAGGGTTAGCACACACACACAAAAAAAATACAATGTATGTGTTGGGAAAAGGGAGGGGCAGGGACAGGAATACTGGCACAGCCTGATATTCAGTGCATTTGCACTAAGTAAATGGGTTAGCACAGGCCATTTTGTGGAGCGCAAATACCACTGATCAAAACCCTGACTTACTCCAGGCAACACTCATGGTGCTGGAGCCACTGCAGCCAACAAGCAAGTTGGCGGTTGGGGGAGCACACATGCCCCCTGGTGTCTAATGGCATCCTTATCCACCAGTCATCATCCCAGGTACAATAAAACATGTCCCTGGTGTCTGGTGGTCCTCCCATCTCTGATTGCCACCCCCAGTACAGTAAAACATGTCTCTGGTGTCCAGTGGTTCCCCTCACCCTCCAAGTGCCATCCCAGGGAAATGATAAATCAGTTTCTGGTGTACAGTAGTTTCCCCCACCCTCAGGTCACCATCCCAGTAAATTACAAATTCTTCCCTGGTGCCTAGTGGTCCCCCTCCCACACTCTGATCACCATCCCCAGTGGAATGGAAATTAGCCCTGGTACCTAGTGGTCCCCCCACCCTCTGACTTCTATCTGCTGACATTGAGAATAACTCCCTGGTGCCTCATGGTCCACCTCCAATCACCAGCCCCAGCGTAAATGAATATATTCCTGGTGCTTATCAGATCCCCCCCCCCGCCTCTGATCACCAGCGCTTGCGTACTTTAATGTATCTCTGGTGCTTAGTAGTCCCCTCCACCCTCCAATCACCAGCCATATATATGATCAAGTCTTCCCTGGCATCTACCAGCCACTGCACCATGGGCACTGACAAACCCACCCTGCCAACCCCCTTTACCTTCAGCAGCAGGGCTGTAGATCCCATACGGTGACTGGCACAGCACTACTCTCACCTCTTCAGCTGGCTGCTGTATGGAGACAGGGAGGGTGTGTCTAATGTAGTGTACATTACAGGGCACATGTTATCCGTATTGTATAGGGAACATGCAGCCTGTGTACTGTACATGTCATCCAGGCCAAGGGGGGGGCATGGGTGCATGACACCACTCACCCACCATCATGGGAGTGACACATGGGGATGCACAAACATAAGCCATATTAGGGGGCAACAATGGGGTCTAAAAGAATACCCACCAGCCAGGCAGGTGGGAGCTGTACTCCAAGCCAGCCATGCAGGGGTCAGATGGCCATGGCCATGACAAAGGGCAGCTGGAGGTGTGGCAGGGGACTGAAGGGGTAGTGGGCAGTGGGGATACCCTGGTGACTGGGGGTGGCAATGCACCACCTATATCTGTCCCATACCACCACTCCAGGCATGGACCATCTGCTTGTGAAGCCCTCTGTGTGGTGGGGATGTGGACCAGAGCCATAGTTTGGGGGATGCACATGGTGATGGTGTCACCCACCCCAAGTGTGGGTCCGCAGAGTACTGCCCCCTGGGAAATGACAAATCGCAACATGGTGTGTACGGTGTCCTTGGGGATCTGGATGTACTGGCCATTCTCTTTCTAGCATTCTCTGGTGCCGGTGTACACTGCAGTGTCCATTCTGGGGTGGCACTACTCACACTAGGGAGGCCGAGGTTATGGCCAGCCCTTGCAGTGCCTGCCACTATGGCTGAAGCCTCCCACACAGTGCCACGCAGGGCCTGTAGGACAGCCACAAGCACACCTTGTTGTGACTCTGCTCGCTGCTTGGCATGCTGCATGTCATCATGTAGCACTTGATGAAGGTGTGTCACATCCTCATGCAGCATGTGGCACAGGTGTGTCAGCTCCTGCTGTGCTGTAGTTTGTGCCTCCACAGCAACCCTCAGCAGATGCCTGATCTCTGACCCATCCCACCACCACCAAAGACTGTTCAGTGGAACAGGGTCAGGCTGCACCCATGGCAGTTGTATGGTCTGGGACCACACCATGATAAGTGTGGTGGCTCAAGGTGGGTATGGCGAGCCAGCTGTGTCTGGTACATTGCAATTGGTGCAGGGCAATAGGGCTATAGACATGCCACTGGAGCCCTCATGGGGAGGCACAGTGGTGGTGGTGGCCTGCCCAGTGGTGTCAGCGGGAGGTGGTAGGATGGTGGTCATGCTGGTGGTGGTGTCCTAGGGTGGCTCAGCCACGGCTGTGCAAGTGATAGATGTGAGCAGCATCTTTGGAGCTGTTGGGCAAAATGGTCACTGTGGCTGTTCCCTGGTGGGGGGTGCTGGCTGCGGGGGGCCACCTGTCTCTGTCTGGGTCCAGCCCCGCCTACTCCAAGCTCTCAATGTAGGTTTCATTGTCATCCTCTTCCAGGGCCTCCTTGCTGCTGTACTAAAGGTGGTGTGGATGGGTGGGTGGCAGGCAATGTTTGCCTCCTCTGTGTCTAACTCCCTAGTCTGTGCTGGAGGGAGATGACAGAGGAATTAGTCAGGCCCACAGCGGATGAAGCGTTATACAGGCTGAGGCAGCATGCATGCTCCAGTGTATGGTGCCATGCATCAATTCAGTGTGTACAGTGAAGACCTTATCCTCCACAGGAGAGGCACAAACCCCTACACTGGGAACACACCCACTATCATCACGAGGAACACGGCACATTATTAGTGTCACCATGACCCACCAACCAATCTGCCCACACACCACACATGTGACATACAACCAGCACCATGGTGTACACACCTTACCACCAGAGGCCACTGATCTAACACTGGTAGGCACACCCCACCATCAGTGACAACACACTCAGCACCACTGCACACACACCCCAGGTTACCCAGGCATACCACACCACCCCAGGTGCACACATTCTTACGCCAGAGGCAGATGGGTAGCACCATATGGGGCACTGCTGTGGAAATGTATGCAGCTGGGCTTAGTGTGGGTAATGGAGACACAGTAGTGTTGTCCAGACCCCATGTGCTGCCAAGCCATGGCCACACCATGCACCCATACATTGGAGACACAGGATATACTGTATGGGTGGCCCAGGGCCTCCACTCCTGCATGGCCCTAGCACCCAGACAGCAGACCCACCACTGGTGGCATGCATCCCCACATAGACCGGTAGAGAATGGATGACACCCCCACAGGACAGGTGATGTGTAGACAATGGGGGGTGAGGTACCCCCTCCACAGAAATGCCACTGACACAGATCCCCCACCCACCTGCACAGCACATTTGAGGATGAGTGATCTGATGTGACTGAGTTGGCTGAAGAGGCAGCAGCAGGCAACGAGGGTGACCGACATGGTGCAAAGGTGAGAGCTTCACTGCCTTGTGGGTCGACTCTGATTGTCGGCTGCTGTCTTGTTTAGTCCTGGAGTGGACTACGCGAGTGCCGAGGTTGTAAGGAGCAGCCTTCCTGTGACCCAGACTTTTCTGTGACTTGCTGGGGTTCTTCCTGGGATTATTGAGACTGTTTTTAACAAAGTGGATCCTCTTCTCAGCCCTCTGGCCTGGACTGGTGTGCTGGCTTGGTGTTCATTCTGACCCGGCAGTTTATTTCCATCTGCAAGCCCAGTGAGAGTGTTGGCTTGGTGAATGTGACCGGTAAGAGGTGTTTACCCATTTTTCAACCTGGTTTCCACTCGTGAGAGGAGTGAGAAACCTTTTGGCTGAATCTGCGTATGTGAATAATGTATGATTTGGGACCTTGTGACTATTAAGATCTTTGCTGGAAACTAGCAGTCTGACTGCCTTCTCTTTTCCATTCTGAGTCTCTGGGCTGGTTATCTCTGGCTCATTTATCTGGACTTGGATTATCTGCTAATTTAACTCAGTTTATGCACTGTTTTGAATCTTACATGTTTTGACTATTTCCCCTTTCGGAGAGAGTACTTTTCCACAACACATTGCACTTTATTGAGATTCTCCCTTTTATTTATTTTTTGTTTTAATTATTTTAAGGGGTGGGTGGAGTGTGCTTTGTCACTTTAAAAATCTAGTGTATTTGGGTGGGTTATTTTGGGGGAGGGGTAGTTTGGGTTTTAAGTTATTTAGTGTGTGTGTGTGTGTGTGTGTGTGTGTGTGTGTGTGTGTGTGGTGTAGAGTGTGTTTGTGGACTGTGTATTTTGGGTTAGGGATTACGTAGTCAGGAGGGATGTGTCTGAGAAGGTGTGAAGGCCTGGGGAGGGCCAAGATAGTGTATGGGGCATCCCAGCTGCGCGATCTACAGCCTTTTTCCAGCCTCTCAGTGTCTGTTACTACAGCAAGGTGCTGAAGGGAGGCTGGAATAGGGAGGAACCACATGATTCAATCGGGTTGGGGTGCCCCATGCACTGCGGTTGGTGGTAGGATTGAGGTAGTGGGGTGTAGAAGGTGCCTTGGGATTAGACGGGTGCTAGAGAGAGGCCAGACATGTTTAGTTCCTGTCACCAGGGTTCCCACCACACCGAGTGGGCAGATAGCCAAAGGGGCTGCACTGTCCACCAGTCCCCTGAGGGCGGTGCTTTGTAATGCCAGATCGGTCAGAAACAAGACTGCAATTATAGCGGACTTGGTTTCTTCAGCCAGTGTGGCTTGCATCACGGAGACCTGGATTGGTGATGATGATGCTGGCCCAGTTTTAGAGGCCACTGTCCCATCCGGATATACCGTAATGCACTGCCCCAGAGTGGAATGCAGGGGTGGGTGGGTAGCCATCTGTTTTAGATCCACGCTAGGCTTCACCCTGCACCCAATGAGAGCACCACATTCATTTGAATGTGTGGCCATCCGTGGGGGTCGGGGTGCAGGTTGCCTGATTCTCCTGATTTACCACCCTTCTGGGGCAGTGGGAGATCTTCTGCAGGAGGTGGCCGATTTCGTCGTCGGGGGAACATTGGAGGCCCCCAGATGTTAAGTGCTGGGGGCCTTCAATGTTTGGGCCAATGAAGAATCTTCTCGGCTTGGTTTCAACTTCCTCCGGATGATGTCATCTTTGGGCCTTGCGCAGAGAGTTTCCTCCGTGACACATCAGGGTGGTCACATGTTGGATCTGGTGTTCTCACTGGGACTTGAGATCAATAATCTCAGGAGTGATCAGGTCGTTTGGTCCGATCATTGTAGGTGAAGTTCTTGTTTGGGGCCCCCCTTGATAACCCTCCCCCTGCAGAGATGTCAGCTATTGCCCTTTGAGGGGGTCGACCCCTGAGGGTTTTTTGGCAGTAGCCGACCTATCTAGTGTGGACAGTGCATGCATTGGGGGTGTGTGCACGGCAGTTGATGCCTATAATAAGGCACTGTCTGGTGCGCTCGACTCCCTCGCACCAGTCCATGTATGACCCAGGTCTTCTCACTTGAGGTTCCCTTGGTATGATGGGAAGCTCAAGGTGAGGAAGACTTTCAGTCAGAGATTAGAGCACTGCTGACAGAAGTTTGGCCTGGAGGTAGACAAACTATCCCTACGCGTGCACTACGGTGCATACCAGGGGGCAATCAACCGTAAGAAGGCAGAATTCCTGTCCAGGGAGATTGCTGCTGGGAGGAACTGACCAACTGTGCTCTTTTGGACTGTGGACAGGCTTCTCCATCCTTCCTGTCTACAGCCGAAGGTAGCCTTTTCAAACGCATTGTGTGAGGAGTTTGCTCAGATCTTCTAGGACAGGGTGTCTGCCATCAGACAGGGGAGTCCACCAGTGGGCCAGAGTTTGGCTGATAGTGGTCACCATGGGTGACCGGAGAGCACGCCGCCTGGTTGGGGTGAGTTTAGACTGGTGGAGGTGGCTGAGGTCACTGAGATTGCGTCCAAGCTTTGGCACACCTTTTGTGAACTGGACCCTGTGCCAACTAATTTCTTAATGAGATGTGTTGGCTCCGTTGACCCGGTGTTTGCATTGATGGTCCATTGTTCCTTGTCAGAGGGGATCTTTCCTGATGTCTTGAAGGAGGCATTGGTGAGAGCCCTTCAGAAAAAAACATCGTTGGACCCTGACATCAAGGCAAATTACAGTCCCATCTCCAATCTTCCATTTTTGGGTAAGATTGTGGAGAAGGTGGTGGTGCTTCAGCTTGAAGAGCATCTCGTGGCCCATGATCTGTATGAGCTGCTCCAGTTTGGGTTTCGTGTGAGGCATAGAACAGAAACTGCACTAGTTCGGGTGCATAATGACCTCCTATGGGCTAGAGATCGAGGGGAGGGGACAATTCTTGTTCTCTTCGATCTCTCTCTTCAGCGTTTGACACGGTGGACCATCAAGTGTTACTTGACCGCCTAAAGGAATTCTGCAGACTTGCTGGCACTGTCATCCGCTGGTTTGAGTCTTTTTTTATCTAACAGGAGGCAGAGGGTAGTGATGGGGAATTTCTCCTCCTCCCCTGGCCACCTGTCATGCAGAGTTCCCCAGGGTTCGGTCTTGTCGCTGATGTTGTTTGCCATGTATATGCTGCCCCTGGGAGAGCTCATTAGGAAGTACAGTCTGGGTTTTCATTGCTATGCTGATGATACCCAGCTGTATCTTTCCTTTGCCCCTGGAACATCTTGTGCAGTGGAAGTGCTAAACAGCTGCCTCACTGAGATTAATGACTGGATGGCCTCCAGCTGGTTGCGACTGAACCCCGATAAGACGGAGGTACTGGTCGTGAAGTCGAACAGAGGGTGTGATAGGTTGGCCTCTGGTGCAGAGACAGGGCTTTTTCTTGTCTCTGTACCATTGAAGGCCTCCTCTAGGGTGCATGATCTGGGCATTATTCTTGACAGCAGGTTTTTATCACCTGAGGAATATCGCCAGGATAAAGCCCCTAGTTCCGCCACTGAACTTCCCCACCTTGGTGCATGCCTTCGTGATGTCCAGTCTTGACTACTGTAATGCACTCTATCTCGAGGTCTCTGGGGGTACCCTACGCCAACTGCAGCTGGTGCAGAACGTGGCAGTGAGGCTGTTGACAGGACAGCCTAAGTATTGTCACATCACTCCGGTGCTGCGTCAACTGCACTGGCTGCCAGTTAGGTGGTGAGTCCTCTTTAAGGTAGGTTTGCTCACCTGTAAGGCCCTACACAGCCTGGGCCCTGGTTACCTGAAGGACCCTCTTACACCAGCTGTCTCGGTCTGCTTCCTCCGCTCCTCCTCTAGAGGCCTCCTCGTGATTCCCAGGTTGAGGTTAAAAACAGCTGGCGACAGAACATTTAGTGTCGCCGCCCCCATCCTGTGGAATTCGCTTTCTTCAGCTGTTAGGGAGGCCCCTTCTGTGGAGGTATTTAAAGCCTGCCTCAAGGCCTTCTTGCATAATCAGGCCTTCCCAGACTGTGTTTTATAGTCCTTACCTGTTTTCAGAACCTTACGCTTAGGTTAGCCTTTGACTTCTTTGAGTAGTTGTTGCTGCTGTTGATGGTAGTATTTATATAAAATTTTGTTTTAATTGCTGTAATATTGTATGTTTATGTTTAATAGCATGTTGTTTATGTATTTTTTATGATTTGTAATATGAAATTTTAATATGTTCGGCACCCAGAGCCTCCAGGATGAGAGTTTCTTAAATAAAATTTGCCTTGCCTTGCCTTACTGTACAGGGCATGGGCCAGAAGCCCATGGACAAGGGGGTCATGGTGGTACAGTGTATACACAGGGTCAGCAGCTGCAACTGCCATCACTGCTCAACATGGAAGGTTCTGGAACACTGCAGATCCAGGCCCAGTGATACAGAGGCACTGAACCCAAGTCACTGCATCAAGCACCCTGCAGCAAAGTGGCACATGTGCAGTGGTCCCCCGCTGTGTACAGACAGGTGAGGGCCACCTGCTGGCACTGTGGTCCCATCGACCCCTGCATGTATATGGGGCCGGTTCTCTGCTCCAGGCTCTAGGTCTCTGTGCAGTCATGACACACATTAGGAAAGCAATCTCCACCTAGTACACACAGCAGCCCCTTGTGCTACCAGGTGTCATGTATGTTACAGGTCTTCTGTGGTGTCCACATGGACAGCTGTTCCATACAGCCACCCTGGCAACCCAGGACAGTTGGTAGCATCAGCTAGTAGAGGCCTGCCTATTCACTACTTGCACACAGGCACAGTGCCCCAGGATACAGGAACAATTCTGGAACATTCCAGGAGCTCCCGCTATGCCCATACCTCCCCACTATCCCAGAGTGTCGGGATGTCCCTGATCTTGCCTCCAGCTGTTCCTGTGACCCATGTAACATCTGTGTGTTTGTGACAGAACTGTAGGGTTTGTACGCACAACATAATGTCCACCATGGCAGCTACAGACGCAGTATGCCATATCTATTAACTGTCTCACTGTATGAGGGGACAGTGTCACATGTTATGTCACCAAAGGCCCCTGGTCCACATTATGGGAATGTGTCCCCTATATAATGTTACCATTTTAAGAGACCCATCCATAGGACAGCATAAGACACTGTTTTATATCTTCATTTGCGAACATGTAGGCACACAGTTCAAGTATGCTATCAGCTTTCTAGATAGACCTGTGCTGCACTGTCCCACATTTTGTTTCTGTGTTCCACAGTGTTTAAGCCAATGTGCCACAGTTTGGGGTTGAATGGTTGAGTGGTATGCACAAGGCCCCTACTACTCATAGCTTGCTGCAGGACCATGGCCCAGTTTCAGATGCGTCTCTGCATGTAGATCTGTGTCCCTAATTTCGTGACACTTTGTCTCTGCTTTGTGAGACAAATGGTTGAGAGATCTGGCTATGACCCATGCATCTGGGGGACATACCCTTTGTACCAAATACACACAGGCAGCTGTACACACCACACACCCTAGTGCACTCCACCAAACACCTCTGCTTGGCTTCAGTTCCATGTTGCTGTATAGGTGGTGCACTGTGCTCCCTTAAATAGCCCAGGTGTAATTTGGCATGCTACAGTAATGTATGCAGCACTTTCTATAATGACATGCTAATGTGGCATGTTGCCCTCAAACTGCCCAATGACCTCATTTGCATTCCCTGGTTGAATTCTGCAGTTTTGCCCACTGCGATATCTAGTATAGCACTTCTTCAGCTGTGTTTCACGTTGCGCTATTGGTTGTGCATGCTATGGCCCTGGCAGGCCTGATGACGTGTCCCACCTATGACGTCATTGAACTACACTGCCTGCACACAGCAACACTGCATAACTATGTAGCACTGCACTGTGCCATCTATGTGTCATAGACACCGATGAGTACTGCGCTTGTGCCACCCCATGCAGGCTGCGTGCCCCTCAGATGTGAGTACTACGCAGTGCAATGATGCATTATGCAGCACTACATATAAATTATACTGCGTAGCAGAAGCACAGTCCCTGTAACAGGAAGCAGCATGCCAGGAATCTCTAAGGCACTCAGTGAAGGCAGTCATGAGTACTGGATGATGCCATGCTCCCTTGCAGCATGACCAGCTATGGTCGGCTGTTGAGATCACCAGCCTGGTGGACCTGGTGGTGGCCAGGGAGGAACAGCTTATCAAGGAGGCATCTAGGGTGGAAAGACCCTGGTGTGAGGTCTGGGCATTGGTGGGCCATCACCTGGCCTGCACGATGGGGGTCACTGTCACCGGGGACCAGTGCAACCACTGGTACAGCAACCTGCAGAGGTGGGAGGCATGCAGGCTTTTAGAGCTAAAGGATACGGTTGCCAGTGACAACTTGCCCAGGCCAAGTAGGTGCAACCAGGTGGTAGGAAGGTGCGCTCCCCACAACTGTCCATGATGTACAGGGATGCCCCTGAGTGTACCTCAAATGTTACCACTGTCCCACGTACAATATGTGTATGAGGCCGACCAGTGAGGATTGTCAGCACAAGCTCATGTCAAACAGTAAAGTGACAAACGTGTTGTTCCCTGGACCAGGCATGTCACACATAACCCTGGAGTGTCTCAGCGATCGAGTGTACATTCCCACTGTGTTTGATGTGTCCCTGATGTTGTGTCTGTGCCCCGATGATGTGTACCCATGTTCCTGCATTATGCAACAAGTGGATGACTGGTATGGGGGTGTATGTGGACAGGCATGTGTGTGGCACAGTGGCATTGGACAGTGTGTCTGGGCACTCCCCCCCAACACTTGCACATCTCATGTATGCTCCTGGTCCCCCTGTGTACAGCAGGTAATGCCCCACAGCATTGCCTGCAAGCCGTCTGGTGCTGGACGCCACCCTGTCCCTTGGGACACCAGTCTGTCCCATGTGTGAACTGCACTGCCATAGTTGCCTGGGGGTGCACAGACCATTATGGCATGGGGGGGATGCTGCCAGGCCATGGTAGCAGGGGCATAGGGGCATAGGTGCATGGGCCATCTGTATAGTGGCAGGGCACAACTGTCGGGGCCTGCATGCTGCCTATGTGGTCCCTGCCATACCACCACCTGTCACAATGATGGATGGGTTGATGCCCACATATGGTGTCCATGTGGCGGCCTTGTGTGCTGCACCCAGAAGATTTTGGCAGTGTCCCTTGGCACATGGTACACAGTGTCCACAAGTGCAACACAGGACCACGGGGATAACTGTGCCGGGGACACAGGGGATGTGGCACGGCCGGGGGTCCATCCATGTACAGGACTATGCACAGGCACATTCCATGGCATCCAGGACCCCTGTGGGTATGGCTGGTCTACCCCCACCCCTGTGTTTTGTGTCCAGGCACACCATGCATACCTGTGCAGTCAACACCTGCATGCGGGCTGAGGCTACCATGTTGTGTCAAGGGCACCAGGCCAGTGGGCAACAGTAACATGCAGACTGCATCAGCAGGTCCTGGACACTGCCATGTGGACCCTCCGTCTATTGTGTACCTGGCCATCTTCACCACTCTGTCAGCCATAGTGTGCTCAGCTGAGTTGGATCTCATGGACTCTGTCCATCTCTGTAGGTGGCAAACAGAGGGCCACAGTATATTTTGGTAGGGGTCTGCTAATATATGTCCATTCCCTAGGACACCCTATTAGGTGCCCAAGGGGTACCAGTGTCACCATCACAAGCAGGGACCCTGTACCCTAGTCTAACCCTTGTGGCAACTACACAGGGTGGTATGCATTGTGAATGTTCCACCCCATGAGGGGGCCATACTGTATGTGTGCATGCTAGTCAACTGGTGTGTGGTGTTGCAGGCCAAGCCTCTGGTACCAGATAGTTCTGCCCACCCCATCCCCCACACACATGGCATATGTCACAGCTGGGCCATGATGCAGGCAGATCTGTGATTCTGTGGGATATTGTATAATGGATGGAGCACTGTGTACCACTGTATGAAACTGACTACACCTCTCTTTTCCTATCCTACAGATTTCAATGCACAGTCTGCACCAGCCCAGGTGGATGAGCCACAGAGCCAGAGGTGCAGGAGGGAGCTGCGTGATACATCGGCAGGCCATGAGGGGGCCCAACGTGGTCCATCACTAGGGAGGCGATACAGTGCGTAGACTGCTGTGTGTGCAGCAGCCATGGTTACATGTGTATATGTACAGGAGCTGGCACAGGTTGTGCAGTGTGGACATGGCCCACTACCATCAGTGATAGTGGTCCTCTACCTCTACTGTGTCTCTGTGGCTACATGGGACTCTGGCGATGAGTGCTTGTCACTGCACACAGGCTGTCAGGGGGGTGGGACATCACAACATGTGGGTAGCAGCACAGGGGCCAGTGTCACCAGGGAATGGTGGTGGTGCCCCCAAGCATGCAGTCGGGGGTGCCCATGCACCTATGTCACTGGTCCATGGCACACTTGGTGCCAGTACCCAGTATCCATGGCAGTCATCACCATGGGAGGTAGTGGGCACAGGGGAACAACAGCGGGGGATGTGAATATGCCCTGACCATGGTCACCTGCTTGGTCTGGCACCAGGGATAGTGGTGCCCTGGGGGTCCACCCCACCATGCCTGGTTCAGTGCTGTGCACCCTAGATATCACATGTACCCACTACAGTGCCAGTGCCACTGTTCAGCAACATGTGTCCTTGTGTGGGATACCATGCCAGAGCCAAACCTGTGGGGGTATGCCCCTAGGGATGCAGGTGGTCAGCATACCATACCCCATTTGTGCTCCAGGCATCCCACATGTGTGCCTCTCCCATGCTGTGCCAAGGTCCCCATTGTGTGGCCAGGGTACTGTGGGCCGCTGGACAGCTGCCACAGGGGATGGCATCAGTGCGCACCAGTCACAGCGGTGGCCCCCTTCAATCCGGTGGCTGGGGCCATGACCACAAGGTACAATGGTGGCAGGCAGCCATCTCTGTGTGGTTGGTACAATGCCATGGCCACCCATGTGCTCTGGATGCCTGCCATGGTGTGTCCCCTGTGCCTTTGGCCTCTCTAGTGCAACATGTTGTCTGTGGCATGCCCCAACAGTGCTGGGCCTGCCCCCAATACTGACATGGGGTGGTGGGCACTGGAGCTTGGGTCCCAGGGGGCCAGGCATGCACACCTCAGGCCTCGGTCATGATGATGTCCATGACAGACTATGCTGACTCAGCTATGGTAACCCAAAGCATATAGCACCACTGGCAACATGTCACCAGCCATGGCAGGGACATATGGCCAGTGCCCTGCATGGGTCATGTAGTGGAGGATATCCCATGGTCCCTGTAGGATAGGGGGGCATGCCCGGACAGTGTCAACAGGTGCACAGGATTGATCACTGGGATTTTGCATCAGTGGGTTGCCATGGTGCTGTGTTGTGGCTACACTGACCCAGCAGCCTTGGTCAGGTACAGTATGGCTGCTACATGCAGGTACCATCAGGGTATGTAGGGCCACCATAGACCTACCGGCGGGCCCATGTAGACATGTCAAGGCATTGTTCTGGCATCCCCATGCCCACTCTGACTACACTGTACCAACACTGCACCAATGCTGCCTGTGCTGTTGGTCACATTTGGCCTCAGTGCAGCATAAACTGGTGTTCGGACAACAGGTGCACAGTGGGTCCTGTGGCCTCCCCCATGTACCACTGCAGCACTCATGTTTGCCATGGGCCTGTACATGGTGTCACTAGTCATTCCCACTCTTGTGCAGTTGTGTTATGTGCCCCATGTGTGTGTGTGCCTGTGTCCTTTCCCATGTATGACCCAGGGAGGGTCATGGCTGTCCGGGTCCAGCACACCTTCAGTTGCCAGGGCACGGGATGCCTGGTCATCAGATGTCAGGTGTGTGTGGCTACCCCAACATATCTCTGGGACATGACTCCTCTCGGCAGACCCTGGCACGTGCTGGCAGGGCCTTTGCCAATGGTGTACATTTGCCATTCCCATTGATGATCTGTGTGTATGCCATAGCTGGCGTACTCCATGTGTTGCACAAAGTGGCGATGGCCATGCAGCCCTCCAGTGTACGGATCTATGGTGCTTTACATGGTGTGCCACATCCAGTCCATTGCAAGGGCCAGCCTGCTGTTCTCCCTGGGTGGCATGGTGGTGCATGTCCTGGCTTGATTTACAGTGCTGGCATTCACTACACAGGTCTTGCATCTCCATCCTGTGCTTACAGCTAGCTGATTTCCTTTTCTTTATTTCCATAGGTTTGCAGCAGAGCCTGGACCACTGCTGGCAGCCTGAAAAATATGAGAGCTAGGATGACATGCTTCTGTGCATTGTAAGGCAGCAATGCCTGACAGTACAGCGGCTGGAGACAATTTGCAAGGCTGCACAGGCAGTAGCAATAGTGGCCAAATGACTGGACCCTGCAATGCCTCCTGCACCACACCCACACCCACCAATGCCATGAGTCTGCTATGGGCACAGTCCCCCTTTTGCTTCCCCAGTTGGACTTACCCTAGTCCATGTTGCTGCCAACCCATGTTTACCCTCCCCGTTATCCCTTTCCTAATGGCCTGTTGCCATGTTTTCTAAATAAACTATATTTCTGTTTCTGATGCAGCTGTGTTGTGTGTTTGTCCTTGATGACCTCTCTGCTCACCCACAGCCACCCCACTGTTCTGCTTCATAGCTACCACCCTCCACAGTGCGGGACCTTTGCATGGCCCCCTTCATGGGCTGTACTCTCCTGTGTGCTGCACCACTGCCCTATGCCTCACAGGCTACACCTGTCTGAAGTGCACCATGCCCACCCTATATTCAGGTGGCACAGCACCGGTGCTATGCCTCTGCATATAGCAGACTCAGTGGCGGAGCTAGAGGGGGGTCTGGGAGGGTGGTCGCCCCTCCTGGCTGCCCCAATGTGAGTAGTGGCGCCCCACCACCATCTTTATTCACTGTTTAGTGTCCATTGTGAGCCCGTGATTAACATGAACCCCCCCCCCCGACTCCCAAATGCTTCCCAAACTGGCCCGCCACTGAGCAGGCTGCAGACCCAGTGCAATTGCAAAAGCATAAATTTTGCATCTTCATGCACTATTGAATATTTGGTCCCTGTTGTTTTATTCTTTTACACAATGCATACCACCATGCTTAATTTCTTGCTAAACACAATAGGCACCTGTTACAATAATGAAGTTTCCATTAATTTTTTGTTTCAAATCATGTATTGTACAGTATATAGATGAGTTCTATCAAAAATATTTCTAGGTAAAACAGAACAAAGATCAGTCTCCAGATTTTTATCATCTATTACTAGTATTTGATCATATCTAATATTTTCTCTTTTCTCTTTTTCTGTAAAAGTAGTTATCCACATTACAATTCTTGCATAATTCTCTAGTGACAACAGATATGAAAGACATGACTGGAACAGACTTTCACAGGCCGGTGGCTCTTAATGTCAGCTCCTAAGCTGTAGCCAGTCAATTAGTTAGGCAGCTGAACACGCTCTCCTGTCCCATAGGGTTTTAGGAGGAGATGGAAGTGAAGGGGAAGTCACTCGTCTCATGTCATTACAAAGTTCAGCTTTCATTGTGGCACAACTGAGGCATGGAAACTCACCTCACCAATCCTGCACATTAATATCTTTACTTGCCAAATGGAATAATGGTATGAATTACAAACCATTAGATACAGCAGGTTAATGTACTACAGCATTTGTGTACTGAGTCATACTGGGTGCATCTGTTGTTTGTTTTCAAAATGGGCTAGAGATTAGCTTGGCATCCTTTTTCTATGCTGCAGTTTCAATGTTAACAATAGCACTATCAGGAAAACAATGTATGTCGACAAAGAAAAGTCATAACAAATACTAGTGCCTGGGTCACATACAAGATAACAGTTGATAAATTCAAAAAAAAGAGCATATGTGTGGCAGGTCTTTAAATTATGGTTAATTACCTAGAGGAACAAGGAATTAATTGTTATGCCTCCCTTGTACTGGTTGGGAATGAATGTGATGGCAAGAGACTTCTTTCTTTCCCATTTCCATATTTTCTGCTGAATGCATTTGGTTGAATGCCCCCACTGCTATCACAAGTTCTGTGTTTCACACCAGTTAGAGCCACAGTATTTCAAATACAGCTTTTCCACAAATTAACACCTGGGTTTGTTTCACACCAATTAAAGCTACAGTATCTGAAATGCAGCTTTCCGATATGCTAACACTTGGATTTTTCATAGCAGCTGTGTGAGCTGGAGTACTGTGGGTATAGACAGGATGATCTCAATTTGCGGACGGTCACAGCCTTCAGTTTCTCACCAACCAAAGGCTGATAAGCATCTTTAATTTTTGTTACTAATTAAATATTAATAACTAATAATGCTAATTGGCCATTGGTAGTCATATGCATTTATGAGAGCAGAGTCTCCCACTGTTTTTAAAATCCTGGATGGTGCTGAAATTAGAGAGGTTCCCTCTTTCAAGTATGTGGGTGTTTGGCAGAACCATCACTTTGACTTCTCCTGCCATGTGGATGGCATCCATCAAACCACCACCCTCAGCTTGGTGCTTAACACAGAAACAAAGCCTTGATCCCACTTCCTGCCTGTAGACAGATTGTCATTAAGATGATCATCCAAACTGGAGGGGCGAAGCAGGACGCACTGAGCATGTATGTGTGCTAGGCAGCATGAGAGTCCATTGCTGCGCATTAGAATGTAGTAAGGAGGAACAGCCTAAAACTATTTAAAGTAGAAGAGCTTCTTATTATATTTAAAACAGCAGTCACTAAAAGAGTGAGGTGAAGGAGGCAAATAGAAACAGAAGTTGATAGCAGATAAGGACCGCAAGGCCCATGCAGTCTGCCCAAAATACAAAGTTACCTATAGAACTAAAGTTGGGGGACACTGCTCTGCATATTGAACCAAATGAGAACTCCTACAGATGCTAGCTGTGCACGTGGGGATACCAAACAGAAGTGGTAAAAAAAGTCCAAAACACAGCACCAGGTTAACAAATCGAAAACAAGTACAGTATGGTCAGAAACCGCATATGAAATACAATGCTTCAGAAAGTAGTGTGCCACAAAAACACAGACTGCAATGACAAAGCCAATGGTAGCAGTCAAGAAATACACCAACCACTACCATGGCTAACAAAAAACAAGTAAACTCAATTTTTTTGGGGGGAGGGCTTTGCCTCCCACACCCCCCAAACTAAATATAACAAACTCCACAGGGGTTGAATTTCAGGGATGGGGAGGAACTTGGGAGGGATTGTATCTGTGAGGGCAGGAGGCAACAGTGCAGGGTAGGGGAAGAAAGCACAAAAAATAAAGCTTAGGAGGGGGTGAGAAGGAAAGCAAAACAAATGGCAGACCAAGAACTGAATCCTGGTCTCTGGGACGCTCCACAACCCTAGCTGCTTGCGGTTTTAGCCTCCTGCACCACAGGAGCAGCTCAGCACAGTGCCAAGTAGTTTGCTACTTCTCCTCTTCCTCCCATGCGACGACAGCTACAGGGATAATCCTGGTGACATATTCACTGGGTATGCAAAATGCTGGTCCGACATACTCAGCTGAAATGCTGCCCAGGAAAGGAAATGCAGAAGAAATATTTCACGATAGCTTGAACTAGAGAAAGTTTCAAAATTCACAAAAGAAACATTTATTCTTCACACATATTTTCAAACAAAGTGGTATGAGCAGGTGCATGATTAAAGTAGTGAAGTGAGTGGAAAGTAGGTGTGAACAAGCAGCAGTGAGCAGCAACAGAGCCAACGCATGAGGCAAACAGATGAATAGGGTTTCTCAAGAGGATGGTAAATCCATAACATTGAATGAAATCACGGTGGTCATGTAAGCTTGGTTAGTACCCGGGTGGAAATTTGCCTCATAGGCTATGTTTGTTGCATTAAACAGGAACTGCTACCTTAACCACTGAAAGCATTAAAGGGAGAAGCATGCAAAAACAATACTGAAAGTAGCGCAACTTTGAAAATGTTACGAGTGAGAACATATTTATAACCTGAAGCAAGGAGTTGCCCATGTTGAAACCCATTAGGCTGTGGTTTATTGCTCTGAGAGCTGTGTGAGCAAAGGCTTGGAGCTTTGAATTGGCAGTGAGAGAGCATTGTTGACCTCACCCCAGGCATTCAAGCTTTGTTAGCCTAATATATCAATTACAAAACAAAATCCTAAACCAAAGGATTATATGCAGAAGCAAGACATTGAAAGCTGGGGGTAGAATAAACTAAAAGAAGTCATTTAATACCAGAGCACACTGTTAATAAGAGGATTAATAAGCTACAAAGAGTTTCTGAAAGGAAAATGGAATTGGTTCAGCCATAAAACAAGGACTTTAAAAAAGTAGACCGAGCAGAAAAAAACAGTAAAAAATGGGGGAAAAAAATGAAAAAGAAAATGTTAAAACCGGAGGACCACTAATGCAGACTCAGTTGTCTTTTAACACACAAAAAAATGTAGTTTGGCTGAAAATGGCAACAAAGACTTGTAGCACAGTATAACAGAGGCAGACAATCAGAAATATGTCAGTGCAAGCAATACAAAGATAAATGATACTCCAACTGAAAAAGAAAAGATTGGGGTGTTAGAAAAGAGCATAGGAGTGCTAGAAGCTATAAAGTTAAAGGGGTGCAAGAAGCGTTAAACAAGACAAAAGAAAATAATTCAGCAGGGCAAGACTGGCAGCAAAGCAGTGACTCTAATAAAAGTAAACAACTGCCCCAAATGACAGAGGTCCCACATTGTAATAGTAACCCTGAAAAAATGACAATAAGAAGCAAGCTAATACTGGCATGGAAGACACACTACCAGGTTGGGTAGTGAAATTATCGAAAGTATAAATAACATTCAAGAAATATAAACCAACTGCAGTCAGTTCTGGAAAGTATCCAAGAATTAAAGAGCTGGTGACACGTTCAGAACAACTTTAACAAAACCTAACATTTAGACACAGTCCAACTTGTATTTCCAATTAGTGCTGTTTTCCTCCTCCCCATTATTAATTACTGAGGTCATCTGTATGAAAAACGGATCTTTGCTCCTGAAGAGTTTGTCTATTCTGGTTGCTTTCTCCTTACCTGAAGTTACAGAGAAGTGCTTGTGACATCACAGTTACTCCCATGGCAACACATTGTGATGTCACAACAGAAGACTGTGACTTGAAGTAGGGAGCAAACTATAGAGGCAGATGGACTCTAAAGAAACTCTTAGGGATAAAGACCATATATTCATGCAAATTTCCCAAGTAATAAATAATGGTGAGGAGAAATATGTAAAATACAAATGTAATGCAGGCAGAATTGTACCTAATTATTAAGCTTTTTTAAAGTTTTCTTTGAGGCATCAGTAGCTCTTTAAAAAACAAAATAGAAGTTCTGGAAAAGGCAGTAAATAAGGAAACATCAATAACAAAACAGTTAGAAAAAAAGGCAGTTATCCTTAGAAGATACTATTAATCCTCTTTTATTGGAGCTCAAAACAATAAAGCAAAAGCAGGAAGAAATCACAAGAAGGCAAGATGACCAAGAAAATAGATTGAGCAGAAAAAATGTAAGAGTATTCAGGGTACTTCAGCAATGGGAGAAAGGCCCCAATTTAAAGCAACGCCCAACTGTCCCTCAAGATCCCCCAAGGAAAGACGTACCATTCTTTTACTTTAGACACGTCATCAAAGCTGAAACCATCAAGCATATTAAAAGGGCGCTTGGCAAGACAAGGATGGGGACGGATCTGCTTGACATGAAGCTGGTTGGTCTACTCCTTCACAAACTTGCTGGTCCTCTTACCATGGTGTTTAATGCTTCTCTAAAGTCAGGAGTATTTCCAAATGCATGGAAGTCAGCTAACATAACGCCTTTTTTTAAAGAGGGGGATAAAACCCAAACATCCAACTACAGAGCTATATCCATCCTTCCTCCTCTTTTGAAAGTACTCAAAAGAATGGTCTCGGAGCAGCTTACTGAATACCTTGATAACCATAATCTGCTCTGCCCATAACAGCATGGCTTCCTTAAAAAGCATTCCACACTCACCGCTTTAGTTGATTATTCATCCCAACTATATAATGCCTTGGATAGTGGTCAGGCAGTTGGATCAGTCTTCATCGACCTCATGAAGGCTTTCAACTCTATTAATCACAACCTCTTCCCAAGTTGCCTTCTGTCTACAGGTCTATCCCCAGATACGGTACTATGGATTGGCAGCTACCTCTCTAACAGATCACAACGCATCAAAATTGGTGATACCCTATCTGCTGCTGAGGAGGTGCACTTCGGGGTTCCATAGGGCTCAATCCTCGGTCCTCTACTCTTTAGCTCTTCATCAACTCTGCCCCAATGGCTTACTCAGCAAGCACAGTTCTATATGCTGATGATGCAGTGGTCTCAGTTGCTGGCAAAGACCAACAATCCATCACAACCGAACTACAAAGCAGCTTCTATAAACTTGAATTTTGGTTTACGGAAAACAAGCTACTACTAAATGTCAAAAAAACAAAGAGTATGCTCTTCACCACCTCCCAAAGCAAAAAGAAATACCTGCCCCTGCGTACTCATAACCAAAAGGGTGAAATCCTAGACCAAATATCTAACTTCAGATATCTCGACCTTACCTTTGATGACATGCTCACCTTGTGAAACCACATTGACTCTGTTCTCTGTTATCAAGACTGCAAATATAAAACTTGGTGTACTTTATCATCACAGACATTCAATGACACTGGATGCACTCAATCTAGCCACCAGTAGCTCAGTACTGTCTACCATTGACTATGGGTTTCCTATATATGGGGCGGGCACAAAAACTGTTCTTAGCAGAATCAACACACTCCTCAATAAGGCCTTTCATCTTACTTTGGGGGCTACTCTCGACACCCACACCTGCTGGCTGTACACTGAAACTGGGTGGCTCCCACTCCATTTTAGATGGCAATACCAAACCTGCCTACTTCTACAGAAAGTACTGCTTGGGCTGACATCCCCCACACTGGGCGTACACTTTAAGCTTGCCATCTCAACAAAATCTACCCATAGTGCAGTCACTGACAAGATGGTGATTCCCTTCAACAGGACAAAACTTGCCCAGGACTCCATCCTGTATCAAGGTCTGAAATGGTACAATGAACTACCTGCTGTCCTCACCGTTGCTACCAAGATTAGTACCTCCAAAGCTGGGCTCAGATCTCTCCTTGGCTCTAAAATGAATTGTACCTGCCTATGCTAATGTGATAGTATCTCGCCTGCATTTTTCCATTTACCTACCTCCCTCTACATCTTTCAGTTATATACCACTTTTTTTCTTAACCCACTCCCCTACCCCCAATTACCTGACGATGGCCTCACTTGGTTGAAAGCTCCACCTCTCTTCCACCTCAGACAATGCCACCTTTGGCTGATACCCCCCAACCCCCTCTTATCTAATTAGTCTATCTGTTAATATTTACTAATTTGATACGTATAAGTTCAAATTTTACTATTACTGCCTTGTATATGCTTCAATGTTTTTTCTCTTTTTTTTTTCTCTGTAAACCTTGTATTTTTGTAATGTTTGCTCAACACTGATGAGGAACCTTTGAAAATGAGCCCTTGACTCAAATGTATTAATCCCAAACTGAAATAAATAAATAAAAATAAAGCAGGTAGCAAAATAACTATTTCAGCAACTCCTAAAAGACTCAGATAGCCTAGAGGTTGAAACTGATAGAATCCATTGGATGGGGAAAGCTGCAGATAGTGAGGGATCAAGACCCTTATTGTAAAATTTCTCAGGTCTGCAAACAAACGTTGAGTAGTTTCAGCCATAGTTCAACAAAAAGGTTTCAAATTTAAAGTGATTTTGTCATGTTTGCCATAGCAAATGGGAGTAGTAACTTGTAGGAGTTGGGAATCAATCTCCTACCATTCAAACTACCAAAAAGTGCTGTATTCCATGAAAAAAATGCTTTTATTTCTGTGCTCTGCTTCATTTGCATAACCCTGCCCTTTTTGTCCTCAGTGTTCCAACGCCAACCATGACATCATGCAAGGGAAACAAAGTTTTTAAGCACTATGTTGAAACAGAGACCTCTGTTGGTCAGTCTTGGTATTGCAGACATCCTTATTCTTTCACAATTTTGAACTCATAGCAGAAGCTAGACAGCAAAAAAAAAAAAAGTAGCCTGACCCATAATTAGACTCCTGAACTCTTATAGTCATTCAGGCCCTGTAACATTAACATGGAAAAGTATCATTACGCTTCCACATTCTGACAGGAGCTGCCACTTCAGATCTGTCACTTCACCAGTAGGCAGTAAAAGTCAAACAACATCTACACAGACTGGCAAATTATCTTTTTGGCCTATCTGCATCACAAAAACAGTTTTCCAGAAACGTTTCTACAGATTGTACTGCTGTAAACACTACCATCATAGCAGACTGCACTTTGTTAAGGGAGACATAAAAATCAGCTATGCCCAGTACCCACAATACCTTGCTATATCGCTATACATAAATACATAGATGTTGACAGCAGATAAGGGCCTATGGCCCACCTAGGCTGCCTATGTGCACACATACTTAGCTTCTTCATGCTTCTCTAGAACTAGGTTATATGTCTACATATCAGGTGCTATTCTGCAGTCCCTACTACCAAAATAAAGGACTGCACCTCTGAGTAACAAAAATTTAAGTTAACTTTATAATTTACCCAAAATTCCTTGTCACTATATGTAAAACATTGACAGTTACCTTGCATGACATCATTCTGGGGGTGTGGCCTCACACAGAAAGCTGGAGGGCACGCAGAAACAAAAACATACACAAAATGACTACGACAGATTTTTTTTACAAAGCAAATTGCAACCTCAGCATCTGAAGCATGGGTGGCAATGGCATACTATGTGAAACAGGCATTTGCAGAATGTGACTAAATCACTATAAAGACCAAAACATTTCCATTAGACAGAACTTTTCATATGAGCTGTTACAAAAAAAAGGAAAGCATTTGTTTTTAGCCAACAAAACTGAGAGTCTTCTTAAATAATCAAGTATTACTAGGGATGGTGCTTTAAAAGACTTAAAACTGAGATTACTGACAATTTTCTGAAAGCACATACAGGCAGAAAAGGACTTGAAGTGCTCCTGGATGTGTTCCCGAATTGCTGTTTCAGAGAGTGAAATGAAATTTGAAGTCTGAACAGTAATGTCAAGTACTGTAGAAAGTAATTTACAAGGTGGGGGCTGGGGACAGGTTAGGTCAAAGACTATGAAATACAGACCTGTCAAAAAGAACTACTTACAAATATAATTTTTATAGTAAAGATGTGAAACAATCATGGTGCCAAAAACTGAGTAATTAAGTATAAATGGGTTTACACAGCTCTTGTACACAAGTAGGACCTTACTGATAAAGTGTGGTGCAGAGTAGTGCATAAAATGCAAAGTGTGCCATGTAGCAAGGGGAGAGTGTACAAAGAATTTCCCACGGTATGAACACTAAGAGAAGGGGACACATGCTGGGAGGATTATTGGGGTTTTGGGCATGCAAGAAAAGTAAAAAGAGGGGGTTACAATTGGAACACTGTTAGCAAGATACAGAGTAATGTTAAAGAATGTAGAAATGCACCAGACGTTTAGAATACATTACCACAATAACTGGGGTTTGGATTAGAGGGATTACACTAAATATCAATGGAATTTCCTCACCAATTAAAAGAGCAAGATTGTACAAGTATATTAGAAACAATAATATATAGAATTATACCTGAGGTGGAATGCATAATGAGAATTTAGTGCACACCCGAGGTGTGGGATGCTACATAAACCCCAAGGGTGAAGCACAAGGAGTTTATCAAAGCATCCCACACCAAGGGAGTACATTAAATTTGAGTTTTGCACTCCCTCCATGTGTTGTTTCATATAATTGCTGGGGGAGTGTTTTCTCACCTGCTTCATTAATTGAAATTAATAAGACAAAAAGTAGATTGTATGGACAGTACAAGGTGCTGCTGTTTATAACAGTAAAGCAGCAGTGATTTAAAATATCCCCAGCAGAAGTTTGTGATCACTAACCTGCCCCCCCAAAATCCTTTTTGTCTGTGCTTCTACCTTGGCATGTTGCTAGGGGAGCTGCAGCAAAACTGGTAGTTCAGCTGCAATGGGACTGAAGTGCCATTTTTGCATTTACTTTTTTTTTTTTTTTTGGTTTGTTTGTTTTAATGAAGCTGGAGAACCTGACCAAGAAGTCCAGTGAGGAGGAAAATTGAAGCGGGGAAGGTAAAGTAAACTGAAGGTTTCCTCCGAATAGGTCTGTGCAGTGGCACAGATGGTGATGAGATAGTCCATTCACCGGCAGGTCACACGTGAGCAGAACCAGGGAAACCCGGCGCATGTTTGTTCTAATATGCCACAGGTTATAATGGTGAAACATAACCAGGTTTCCCTTTGGGAGTACCCCCATTTTATTATATTGATATTACACTTTTACAGGAAATGTACTTAAATGCAAGAGGCTCAGAAATTAAGGAAACTATGGATTAAACAAGTATTCTGTTCACCTACAGACAAAAACATTAAAGGAGTAATTGTACTAATTAACAAGAATTTTGAAGGTAAAGTTGAGGAGGTATGAATGGATACAGAAGGCAGAATTTTGCTACTAAAAATAGACGTGAGAGGAATTTCACTAATACTGGTGTCAATGTATGAGCCCTTTATAAACATAGCTAGTTTTTTTTTTTTTTTCAGAAATAAACAGATTACTGCTTGACTGGAACACAGAAAATGTTATTTTGGAGGATACATGAACTGCCTGCTGGAAGCAGAGTAGGACAAATCTTCAAAAATTAAGTGATCGGCCATGTATAAAATCAGATTGTTCAACAAATTTCTAGACTCTAATCTATTTAATTAATTAATTTATTTAGTTAGTTTTTGTTTACTGGGCAGGGTACGCTAGGCAAGTAAATGCCTATTTTCAGGTACGACCTGGGACAATATAACAATCTGAACAATAAACACAAGAAGATACATAATGCAGAAAAATAGCTTGGGGTCAGGCAAACAACATGTAAAGGGAACAATAAGCAGTTCAAGGAGATTACGTACATGGGGTTGAGAGTATAAATATAAAACTGATTCTGAATATACATTCAACAATACAATATCCAGGCTTAGGATTGCTTACTGGGACACACCATAGTTGGGGGGGGGGCAAGCTTCGGGACACAAGGGCAATTAGAAAGGATAACACAGAGTGGGGGAGCAAGGGAGTTAATCAGTACAGTGGCAAGAGGTCAACCGCATAAGGCGTCTAAAGAGGGCACCCTTGAAGAGCCCATGCGAGGCAAAATTATGAATCTCGAGTGGGAGTGAATTTCAAAATTTCACCACAAAGACTGAGAAAGCTTGTTCCCCCATTATAGATCCCTACAATGTTGGAGGAGGGCAGCATTGTTGGATCTGAGTAAGGAGGCCTGATGCAGTTCCAGGGGGAGGGAAAAGGGAGGTGTGGGAGATTTTAGCAATTTGTCAGTAAAGCACTCTAGGGAGTTGGAATGGACGGGGGGGGGGAGAGAACCATCCCAGGAAGACATAAAGGGCACTAGGATGCATGAGTCATGGGGAGGCTTGGGAGAAGCAATAGGCGTTTATTGTGGGACACCTCCCTGTTGCTTAGAGCAGTTTTTAATGCATGGGAAAATATCAGCTGTCTATATTGATGACGGGGGAGGAGAGGTTCCATGTCAATCAAGGGATGTGATTAAAGCAACTGCAATTTGAGTGAATATTATATAGCAAAGTCAATCTGAGTGACACTACAGCCCAGTAATGCACAACCAAATTACAATTGAAACTGACAATTGTATGCTAAACCACGCAGGTATTCTATGCGCATACAGGTTGAATATTCAGCAACTATCTGCACAAGATGCTCCTTCAAGTTACGGTACCTCCTACGGCTGCTGCCCCAGACTCAGCCCGTGCCATGCACACCTCTGACATCTGCTGCTCCTCTTGGATACACTCCAGGAACCTCCAAATGTTGGAGCGGCACACACTCAGCCAGGGTCCCACCCTATTTATTTAACTTCTGCACCTGTTCCTCATCATCCACAGGTGCAATTAGGCACAATTCACATCTCTTCCTGTAACGCAGGGGGACTCCACCCCTCTGCACCCCCATGGGTGAGCTGTGCCCCCATAATCCCCCTATATCTAAGATTACCACACCATGCATGGACCATGGGGAATGCTCCATATGTGGGGTCACCTTACTGTCTAATCACCGTAATGTCCATTTGCTGTATTGTGGCATTCGCTGTAATGTGACGGTCGCCCTTATTGTATTCGCCCATCTGTACTCGCTGAAATCGCATCACTCAAACTGTATCGCTCAACTGATGTGCTACCTTTGTTTTGGATGAACCAGTCCTGTTAACCTAGTAATAATCCTCCTGAAGTGGCGAATTAATCGTGGTGATGGAGGGAGAGCTGAGATACAAAACAATATCATCCACATACATGACTGATGCACAGTGTGTGGGTACAGGAGGAAGATCATTTATAAAAATGGAGAACAGTAGCAGACTAATAATGGAACTCAGAGGGACACCAAGATTTATGGGGGGGGGCAGAAACTGCATTATTAAGGTGGACATACTGCTGTCTCCTGGAGAGATAGCTCATGAACCAAGAGGCTGCTTGGTATAAGAGGCCCATATAAATGAATTTGGAGTGGAAGCAACATGTGATTCATCATGTCAAAGGCCCTGGAGAGGTCAATAAGGATGCCTACTGTAAGGGAGCTACCATCAATGACACATTTGATGTCATTGATCAGATGGTCAAGGCAGTGGTGGTACTGTGCTCTTTTCTAAATCATGCTGATTGGGCATGGGACAGTTACAGTATTTCTTTATTTTTTGTTGACCAGGTAAGTGCACTAGACAAATTCTGCCTATTTTCAGGCACAACCCGGGGATGTGGGGGATACAGATGAATGCCAACTGACCTTGAACCAGGTTAAGCTATTGGTGGTATTTTTAGTGAATGGGGGAAATTTGATTAGGGCACTGGGGAAATTCTCCTACTCTTTTTTGAGAAGTGCCATGGGATCTTTAACATCCACCTGAACTACCACCAGAACAAGCAGATGGAACCTCGGTTTAACATCTTATCTGAAAGACAGCACCTCAGAAGTGCAGCACACCCTCATGCTACACTACAGAGTCAGTATTGGGATTTAACCCAAGTACCTGGTGTGGAGATAGAACCCACAGCCTTCTGATCTCCCAGCCTCAGAGGCAAATGTGCTGCCCGCTGAGCCACTAACACCGATATGGTAATTGGTGTCAGGGTTATTACAATGATACTGTTATATCTGGGGAAAGCCAGCCAATTGGGAGGCTAGAACCCTTTCAAATAAGTTACTAAGTAAAGGGAGGAGCGCAGTGGGTCTGTAATTGTTGAGAAGTTTGTGGGCTTGGGGTCCTCTTTTTTTAGAACCAGAGTGATTTTTGCAATTTTGAAGTCATTGGGGACTATGTTTGCGGAGAGGGACAAGTTGAAAATGTGTGTAATGGGTGAGGTTAGCATGAGAGCACCTAGGCCTAGGTCCTGTGCTGCCTTCATTAGGAAATGATCTTAATAACTGAAAACATCCTTGGGAGACACCAGCTTTAGGCTCAAGACTGCTTAGAATATGAAGAAATTCTAAAACTGGCCATTTATCTCCAAATCTAAAAACAAGACATAATTTACAAGAGGTGAAGCTACAAGTGTGATGGTAAGGTCTTATTCTAACTAGAGTAGGCAAAAATGATACTCTCAGTATAAACCATTGTGTATGAAATGCAAAACAAGCATTAGAGTTACTACAGGATCCATGACAAGTCACCAAAACCAAATACAGCGCAGTAAATATCACATAGTGAAAACAGCGAAAGTCAAAACCGCGCATGCAGAATGCTGCCGAAAATTTTTTTTCAAGTGGGATTTACTGTTGCAACACCACGCTGCCATGGACCACCACTCAAGTGAAAAGTTGTAACTTTTGTAACTTACATTTTTTTGTCTTCTCCGTGTGTATTCTGCATGCATGGTTTTGACTTTCACTGTTTTCACTGTGTGGTTTCTGACCATGCTGTATTTCCTTTGGCAAGTTGTCGTGATACGATCCTCTTCTACTCAGCCTCTGAACTATACCAGCTCTGTCTCTTCCTCAGAATATGCTTCCCACACTCTCTATTTACAATTTGTAACTGCTGCTCAAGGTTAGATATTCTGAAGGGCGGGGGGGGGTAGGCATGGGTGGAGTAGCTGGGAGAAGATAAGTGAGGGTAAGTGAATCTTGGGTACATAGGCAAAGAAGTGTCCCATGGGAGAAAATGGTCTTCTACACGGATTCTAACTGTTTGGTCCTGATCCTAAGGAAGTCATTTGTTTTAGGCAGAGAGATTTGGCAAAAGGCCAGGCAGCCATGCTTCTCCCGTCGAGACAATAGTATTAAAAAAAAAAAAAGACTACATTTAACCTGCAAGTCAGTGTTATCTATAGAAGTTGTTTTTCAAATACTTGCAGACATTCTGCTCTGGTTCCTCCCTTACATGCATTTTAGCTAATTCAGTTGTTGGTTCTTTTTGCCACACTGGTGGTAAGAGCTATTTTAGAACTGTGTGATGTTTTTTTTTGCACTTGTTAAGCTCTTAAATTGTTGTCACAGTGCATCATACTATAGACCTTTGTGGTTGAAAGGGTCATACACTGCATCACAGAGCTCTAAAAGGGCATTGACCCCTAGTGCGTAAATCCGAAGTGCTCAATGGGTTTACAAAAAGACATAAAGACTGAAAAATAAAGGAATGGGAGCCAGTATTTAAAAATCAGTTTCTACAACAAAAAAAGACTTACAGGTTCAGCACAGGTCTTCTTTATTGTCAGAACAATCAGGAATAACACTGCAATGATTTCCGGTTCCATTGTGCATTTTTCTATCAAACTGGTGTACATCACAAGGAGAGAAATCTATCCGGGTGATGACGCTGGTCGTATATTGGCACTGGCCATCCCAGCTCAGTTCTCTGTGGTGCACTACTGAAACTGGCGTGGATGGAGGAGGGGTCGGGGTAGCTATTTGTATTAGATACATAACTGCCAGTTGGCTTTAGTAATGCAGTAGGTTCACGGACCACTAAGGGTTAACTTTGGCCAGCCTGGAGACTCCCTGCTGGCTGGATTGGGTGGGAGTTTTCAAGGGGTGCAGCTAGCTCTTGGTGACTGGTGAGTCATTGTTGGCTGTGGTTGTTTACTCAATTCTAGGAGAGAAGCAGAGAGAGCTGCAGCCTGCAGGTGAAAGAGTAAAGGCCTTGATACAGAAGTGGAAGCCACCTAAGCCTTGGGATCGTAATGGCGGCCTGCAACATACAGCACCTTGTGGGGTGTCACTCCACTATCTGCAATCCTCAGGGGAAGTTATTTTACCTACAGTTAAGTTTGCAGCCTCTGAGGTAAAATGCAATTGTTCTGGACATTGAAAAGAAGAAATGTATTATGGTACCTCAGTGCCTCCCAGAAGGGGGGGATACCCTGTAACAGGGAGATACTACCATTTTGCTTGGGATCCTTTATTCCCTGGGGGCTGATAGAGCAGAGTGTGAGGAAACAGAACTTGTGGCACCTACAGCCCCCCAGTGAGTACTGCTCCGCTCTAACCCTTCTAAATTGTGTGGTGAGTCACACAGGTCATGGATTATCTGGGACTGAAGCATGGACTAGATGGAGATTATGTAGGCTCCAGGGCCTCTAAACTGGTTACAATAATTTCTCAGGGAGGTGGATGCACCAGAACCCTGGTCAGGCAATAATGGACTCTCCCTTGGGGGCATCGATGAAGTAGGTACCAAGTTTAGGGGACAGTTGAAAGGCTGGAATCCCCGGGTAACCTCCTGGCAGAATGCCCCTTAGTCACATTTATATTTAATTGCTGATGCTTTGAATCCTCAGTCTGGAGTTTCAGTTTAGGTCTACTTCATGTCAGGCCCTGTCAAGAAGTTTTGGTATGAAACCCACACCAATAGTTAATGTTCTAGTGCCCCAGGGTTATGCATGTCCCCAGAAGACATGAAGATACCTATTAGGTGACTTGTGCCCGGATAACATGCCTCCTGAAGTAGTACGCTGGAGTTATTAGAAGACACTGAGATTCCTGACGAAGGAGTTGAAGTACCTGAAACTCACCTAGCTGGGACTCATGATTTCCTCCCCTTGTGGTAGTATGCTCATGAGTTTTACTTTCAAATCTTTACGTGCTTAAGGGAAAAGTTAGAAAATGCCTAGAAAGATAATGATAAAAAATATAGCAAAAAGGAAAATGTGGTAATATAGTTTAAACATGGTGATAGGTTTAAATACAAAGATATCTTTAAAATGTGTTAAATGCATTTCACAAATGCAACAACTTGTTTGCTATAAGATTTTGAATACACTGAAGCAAAATCTGAGCAAGCTGTTTTCTTAGTCAATTCATTTGTCAGACTTGTAGTGATTTTTGATTATTTCAGTATGTATTACGATGTCTTATGTTGAAATGTGTCGCACACATTTTTTTTGTGTAATTTTAGTCTTTGGTAACCGGGTAAGGTCCATTAGGCCCAAGTGCCTGTATTCAGGGACAGCCTGGAAACACTGGGATGGTTAAGTGACTTGCTTAGAGTCACACAGTATGCAAGTGGAGGCTGTGAGAATCAAACCCAGATCTGGTCTGCTGGATATACCAAGCTCATTCACAGCTCATTACTCTAATGTCTAGGCTATACTGCCAGCCCATCTCCTGCTTCTTAATCAGTTACATAATTTTACAGCTTTGCTTGTGAAAATGACAAGATACAATAACTGGGAACCTGGCATGTGAATATTTCTCTAAATAGAGTCCTTGCTCGCCCAGTCTCAAAATTATAAGTATTCATGGAGGCTGAGTTTACCCTAGTATGTCCTTATTTGAACTGGTTAAAGCTTGACAGTTACTGGATGTTAAGACAATTAAAAGGTCACTGGACAATGAGCTCCACAGGGTATGAAATGTATGTGAATATAACACACCCTCTGGAGTAGGCGTTTTAATTGATTTAATAAGCAGAGCTGCAAATGTTACTTTTGGTCTCAAGCTCTTTATGATGGGAGAAACGTATTGACAGCCACTGGGGTCTGCCTTTTTCATCAGCAGCTGTTCTGGGCCATTTTTTCTATCCAGTAATGGATTTTCACAACATTCTTTCTAGTAATATGCTCTTTAAGTGATGCCTCAGTGTGAGAGCTGTATACCACGACTACATGGAGCCTTTGCAACCAGTGCCTCTGGTTGTTGTTGTTTTTTAACTCTGCTTCTACTCCCTTTGTATAGCATCCTGACTCAAGTGAGTGTATGTGTGCGTGGGCCTGGGGCATCATTGGCTGACAGGAGTCATTTCCTTCTCCCTGGAGTCCCTGCTACAAGACTGTATGGGGTACACATCATTGTATTGGTGCACAAGGTACAGAATGCATGCCCTGTCAGTGGTTCAGGCTTGGGCTGTGAGCTTTGATTGCTTATGTTGCAAGCTGTACTCACTGCCACTGCTGCTCCATCAGAGCACCTGCTCTTGTTGTTTTTAATATTTTTTTGCATTCCATGATTAACAAGCATTTGTCAAAGCCGAATGTTTGCTTGCTGGCATTAGCAGTGGAAGTGCAGGAGTTAGACAGTTACAGTATAGGAATGGCATTGAAGTATTGAACTGACACTAATTCCACCCTCACCCTGCAGAGATGGACAGGCATTGGGGTGTGTCTTTGGGTCGTCGCCCATGACAGTCACGACATTTCACCTCACCCTACCCTTCAGACACTGAAAAGTGTCGAGGTGTGCCTTGGGGTGTTTGGGCTTTACATTCACCTCATTCCATAAGGAAATACGCTGAAATGGGTGCAGTATAGGAGAATGGAGTGAACTCTGGTTCCAAAGGGTCCAAGGCGCACCTCGATGTCTGTCACTGGCTGCAGGGTGGGGGTGGAATGGCATGAGTATTACTGTCGACAGTCCCAAGTCACATCCCTGACGCCTGTCAGTCCCTACAGGGTAGGGCATTATGGTTGAAAACCCTAATGCCCTGGGCGTTTCTGGGTATTTTTATTCCAAGTTTTCGACATGGGCTTTTTGTGACCCCATCGCATGAACAGTGACACTATCAGTTCATTAGGTGAAAGTTGATTTTGCACACCGACTGCACCATTTCGAACAGGATGTGAAAAATGACAGCTGTACTGTTCATGAGGAGGTGTAAAAAATATCACTGTTGAAAATCTGGAGTGAAAATATAAAAAAAATGAAGTCATGAATGTGCGTAGAAACTGCGCAAAGTACACCCATAATGTAACTAGTTTGGGGATTTTTTACAGCAGATTTTCAGCATAGGCATTTTGGGACCTCCGCTCATGAACAGTGTCACTATGATTTTCTTACTCTGTCCCAAACACTGATTTCCCACAGCGACCGTGCTATTCTGCGCCGGAAGTGCGAAAACACATTTCAGCCAGGGTGTGAAAAATGACAGCTGTACTGTTCATAAGGAGGTGTGGAAAAATGTCAATGTGGAAAATCTGGACTGAAAATATTACAAATTCGTGAACTTACGAGGTTGCATGGAAATTGTACAATGCACGCTCGTAACACAGTCATTTTATGGACTTTTGTCACATAATTTTCAACATATCCATTTTAACACCTCCACTCATGAACAGTGTCACTGTGATTTTCTTAATGTGTCCCGAACATTGATTTTGTACACCGACCACGCCACTGTGCGCTACACGTGTGAAACCACATTTTGGGTGAGATGTGAAAAATGACAGCTATGCTGTTCGTAAGGAGGTGTGGTAAAATGGCAATGTTGAAAATGTGGAGTGAAAATATTAAAAATTCTCAAAGTTATGAGCGTGCGTAGGAACTGCGCAATGCACACTCATAAAACAGTCATTTTTTTGAATCTTTTCACTAAATTTTCAACATAGGGTTTTAAGGGGCCTACCTCATGAATTGTGACACTGTTGTTTCATTACTTGATCCCAAAAGGTGGTTCCATGCAGTGACTGCAAAATCACCTTTCAGAACCGAATAACAAAATGACAGTGACTGAGTTCATGAGGTGGGGTTCCAAGAACCCCATGTTGAAAATTTGGTGAAAAAATTCCCCAAAATGGCTGAGATATGCACCAAAGCCCAAAATCAATTTTTGTTCTGGGTGACTCCATTATTAAATACACAGACAGATTAATTTGTAATCCAGACAAAAGTAACCGTACGTGCTCTAGTTACAGAGGGGCAAGAATATCTGACATTACTAAAATGGCCAAATCTATACTCAAAGACCAATCAAATAAATCATTAGTGATAGTTAATGCTGGAACAAATGATATCAGCAGAACAACGTTAACTGAACTCAAAAGAGATTTTACAGCTTTGAATGATGTTTTGGTTGACAAAGGATGTGATGTGTGTTTTTTCAGAAATCCTCCCAGTACCTAGAGCTACCCCAGAAATCACTAACAAGATCAAGGCCCTAAATAAGTGACTTAGGAAGTGATGCGTTAAACAGAACATTACATGTTTAACTCACTGGGAGGATTTCTACAACAGACCCTCCCTTTACTGCTGGGATGGTTTATATTTAAGCAGGAGGGGAAGTTCCATCCTTGGGAAGAAAATTACTTCATTTATTCATAAAACTTTAAACTAATATCAAAGGGGGGGGGGGGGGGGGATGGATTCACTTCCACATCTCTAAATAATAAACAGAACAGTCACACACTATGCAATGTACTATCTTTAAATGCTAGATCGTTAAATACACTCAAAATGGCTGAACTTGAAGCAAAAATCAATGCTCTTAACATTGACATTATTTCAGTAACTGAAACCTAGTGGGACACCGACTCTGAGTGGGCAAAAATATACTAAGTTTTAAGCTTTATCACAAAGACAGAACTGACAGAAAAGGAGGAGGAGTCTGTATGTATGTTAGGAATAACATCCCCTCCTTTGAAAACAATATGCAAATCAACACTGAAAGCTTATGGGTCACAATTCAACTCAAAGGGCAACCGCAAACATGTTTTGGGACATGTTATAGACCACCCAATGCTAAATCTGAATATACCAACCTATTACTTTCAGATTAAAAACTTGCAAGTAAAGGAAATGTTATAGTACTGGGGGATTTCAACTTTCCAAATATTAATTGGGAAAAACTTAATTGGAGGCTCAGAAACTGAGAAGACCTTCATCTCATGTATACTTGACCTGGGGCTAGAACAACTAATATCAGAACCTACCAGAGGAACCAACATACTGGACTTTTTGCTGACTACTACTGACAGTCATATCTCTAACCTATCTGTGTCTGACCCTCTGGGGAACAGTGACCATAAATCTATATTATTCAGTATACCTTGCCACCAACAATACTCTAAAACAATACTGTATATTATTAAAAAACTTTGATAAAGCCAACTTTAACCTAATAAATAACCACCTAAAGAACATACAATGGGAACATATATTATTACCATTAACTTTAGAACAAGCTTGGAACAGCTTTAAAAGAACTATTCTGGATTTAGAATCTAAATTTGTACCTACAAAAAATAAATACAATCATAAAGGTCATATTCCCATGTGATTAAATAATAACATAAGGAAGTTAATTAAGCAAAAAAAAAAAAATATATACTCAACCTACGAAAAGTCCAAACAACAATAAAATTGTATTACTTTACAGGGCCTCTGTAAAAAAAATGAAAACCAGCAATTTTTAAGTCAAAACGAAATCTAGAATTCAAAATAGCACACTCTAAAGATGGACATAAATCTTTATTTTCCTACCTAAACAAAAAAAAAAGGGAATGTAAGACAAGTAGGACCATTAATAGTTGATGACACACCGATAATTTCAGACAAAGACACTGCTGACCAACTAAATAAATATTTTTGTTCTCTTTTCAAAAAAAGACATATGTCCCCTTCAAATAACGGAATTAGTTAATCAGCCTAATCACTGTATAACAATTAATCATACAAAGGATGCTTTAAAGACACTCAACAAAAAAGGAAGTCTGGGACCAGATGGGATTAGCCCCAGGTTTCTGTCAGAAACTGCTAACACAATCTGTCTCCCCTTAACTATCATTTTTAACAAATCACTAAAAGAATCAATAGTCCCCACCGATTGGCTGACAGCCCATGTGACACCAATTTTCAAAAAAGGGAGTCAATCAAATCCAGAAAAGTACTGACCTATTAGTCTAACTTCAGTACCCTGTAAATTACTAGAAAAAATTATCAAAACCATATTAGAAATTGAATTTCAAACCTTAAAACGTAATGATATCACACAGTATGGATTCAAACAGAGCCACTCAACAACCTCTAACCTTATAGCTTTTTATAATCATAATCATCACCAGATTGATGATAGTATTCCCATGGACATTATTCTTTTAGACTACAGCAAAGCATTCGATCGAGTATTACACAAAAAACTAATTAATTAACTCATACACTTAGGGATTTCCACCAACCTAGTTAAATGGGTGGATCACGGGCTAACAGGCAGGACACAACAGGTAAGAATTAATGGATTCCTGTCTGACTTTGGTGAAGTGACAAGTGGAGTTCCACAGGGCTCTGTCCTTGGACCTATTCTGTTCAACTTATTTGTTTCTGATATGCAGACTAGTTCAAATACCCTACTTTCAAAATCTGCAGATGATACCAAATTGGGAGGAAGGGTAGATTCCCTAGACAATAGAAATCAATTACTTAAGGACCTATTCAATATTGAGGAATGGGCAAATATAAATAGTATGGAATTTAACATCAATAAATGTACAGTACTCCACCTAGGCAATAATAATCTACTCCAGTCCTATACATTAAACAATATCAAATTAAAGGTAGCAAAAAGTGAAAAGGACCTTGGGATCATTGTTAACAATAAACTATCCTCAGCAGTCCACTGTAACAAACTGGCTAGACGCTCCAATGGATTGCTTAGAAAAATAGATTGTACTTAGGCAACCAAATTGGAACATTGCATTATTCTCCTCTACAGGACATATATTAGACCACACTCAGATTATGGGTCACCTTTTTGGAGCCCTTATCTGAGGAAGGACATAGCAACAGTTGAGGGCATTCAAAGGAGAGCAACCCGAATGATACCTCATCTGGCGCAGCTATCTTACACAGACAGGTTACAAAAACTAAATCTTCAGTCTTTGGAAACAAGGTGGCACAGGGGAGATCTTCTGTTCCTTTATAAAACTTTACAAAACCCTATTCTAATGCAACAATGTGGGATCAAGTACGCAGATAGAAAACTCATACCCAGATTACATTCCAAGCAAATTGATATTCCAGAAGCAAATACCAACAGGAGATTACATTTTTTTACTGTAAGAGCCCCAAGGATGTGAAATAAGCTACCAGATAGTCTTATTAACTGTGCTAATTTTGAAACATTTAAAACTAATCTTGACCTCTGGCTATATGCAGACACTAAACAATGATCCACAAAATTGTGGGGGGCATTCTTGATGGGCAATCAGCCGTCTTATGCCTCACAATACCACTTAAAGTTGAAAAAAAAAACCATTTATGCCATTATACAGCCTACCGGAATTTCTTCAGTTCACGGTCGTCTTTCAAGAGTGCAGACGTGTTCCCGATCCACCGAAGATCATTGTGCCGGCCTCCGGAGGTAAGTATGGGGTGAGACAGGGGTGTGGGAAGGTGGGATACGCAGAGGGTGGGTGCAGGTTGGGGAAGGGGGCAAGAGAGTCAACGAGGAACCATTTTTTCTTATAGGTTTTTTCTTTTTTTTTTTACAAAGACGACGTGGGACTTTTGCCATGCTGGGGTGGGCTCTCAGCATGGCAGCTGGAAGTTTGTTTGGGGGGGCAGTGGAGCCGATGGGGGATTGGGCACCCCTGTCAGCCATATAGACTTTTGCCATGCTGGGGTGGGCTCCCAGCGTGTCAACTGGAAGTCTGTTTGGGGGGGCAGTGGAGCGGCCAGGTGATTGGGCACCCCGTCTACCATATAGTGTGTGTGGGTGGGGGGTGCATAAGCACGCTGGGGTGGGCTCAGCATGCTACTTGGAATATTTATTTGGTGTGGGATACAAGAAAAAATGGAGCTGTCTATGACAGCAGTTCAGATGCAGTGCTGGCGTGTAGGCAGTTTGCATACGCAGTATGCAAACTGCCTACACGTTACCACTGCTGATTGTAGTGGTCTTTTACTTTGAACTGAATGCCACTGCATCTGAACTGCTGTCATAGACAGCTCGGACATTTAGTGGTGCGGTGTGGCTGTGGCTGCAAAAGGAGCAGGGCATTGGAAGTGGGGGTAGCACACCTACGAAAACTCGTATGGTGGCACTATGTTTCTTGCACATGTGTGCATGCAAACGTAAAAATGAGGGGTCAGACTTTCAAAGGATGATGCAGGGCTTGAGTCAAGCCCTGCATCAAACCAATTTTTTGGCACAGCTGCACCAAACACCTTTGCCGCAGCTGTGCCCAATTTTAGCAGGTTGGGTGCAGTTGTGACCTTTTACCCAATTTATGGCAGCTTACATTAAATATTTGGTGCAAGCCCTGTAAAAAGGGTAGCCGGGATTGGTGCAAGCTAGACCAGAAAAAGTTGGTCTAACTTGCGGCAATTGGCACACGGGATGGAAAATCCTGATCGCCTGCCAGGACAATGCTGCAAGCCCTGTGTGCTATTTGTTCAACACATCTGGTGCTTGCACCATTCATAATGCTTTGAACATGCAGCCCCAGGTATCTACTATTACAGCATCTGGAAGCTGTAGTGATCACATTTTGTTCTCCACAGAAGTTTGTGGTGCAGGGTGGCTGTTCGGCCCTGTTCCCACCTCCCCTAACCAGTGAGTACATCCCCTGGGACTCACCTGGTTTGTAGATATTCCCCAATGGCTTTTTCCCAGTGATGGGGCCAAAGGAGGGGGGTGCTGTCTCCCCCCAGTCACATAATCTGGACCATACCAGGGTCCTGGGCAGTAGTGCAGAATGGGGACAGGCAGGCAGGCAGGGCTTCTTTAAGTCCCCACCACTAGTTTTTCCATATTCTCCCCTGCCCTGCCAAACTGTGTGCATGCATGCATGTGGAGCACACATGCATCTTGCCCTTGTGGACCCTCCCTTCTGATCACCCATGCTGCACCTCCACCAGGCCTCCACCTTTGGGGCAGAGTACAGTTGGGCCAACAGGCCTCCTCATCTCGGAAAAGGAGAGCGCTCTCTCGGACGCTTGATCTTCTCCCCTGGCTGACCCCTGAAACCTGAGCTCTTTCCTGAACTTCGGTTGCTGTGGTGGCAGGAGGTAAGGCACCCAGCACCGCAGCCCTCCATGCCACTGAGCTGGCTATAGCAATCACATGTAGCTTTTCTGTACTCTACATTTTTAGTTTCATCCCATTATCAGCCGTTATAAACTTAGATGCTCCTAAAAGCACTGAATTCAGAATTAGGAACAGCTAATCCCAAATAATCATTATGGCAAAATCAAGATTTCTAAGAATACAGGAGCATCGACAGTAAAAGACAATGAGCTGTGTTTGCAGCTCCGAGGATGCTGTTACATGGTGTCAGCATCCTCCAAGTGGCATAAAAACTTGAGTGCCTTATTTTTAAAGGCACTCGGGTTTTTAAGACAGTTTATGTGACTTGTGACAGCTTGCATCAAAAAACAATCAGTGCCATATCCGCAGAAAATTGCAGCAGCTGCATCCAAACATTAGACCACTTCAGGGGTGCTCTATTGTTCAGGTACAGTTTTGCCAGAAATGTCAGAAGGGTGCCATGAGTTGGCAGCACCCTTTAAAAAAACTTGTCTCATAGGTCCATTGTTTTCATCTCGTGCCATCCAGATAGCTACAGAATTCAATATTATGTGAAATACCTGAAGCCCTTGTTATACGGGAAATACTGCCAGTAATCCCTTTTAACAACTGGTCCACTAATTTGCATTGCGCCGATGTTATGGAGGCTCCTCCTACGTAACATGCACTCACATCTGTATATGTCACTTTTGGGTGGTGTTAATGTGGTGCAGGCTCAAAAAGTGTCCATTTTTCCCTACACATGCTGACAATCAGGTGTGCAGTATTTTTTAACAAATAATAAAATCAGGGTTACTGAAAAGCTTGTAACATTTAAACAGAGGACTCAGAAACCTGACATTTTGGTACAATGCTTATTGGAGATACTGGGGCTGGATTTTCTAAGCAGAAAACATTGTAAATGTGTGGTAAAAGAGTTAAACAAGGGAGAGTGCCCTTGCATGACCACAAAGTTTGCTGCATGTGTGCAGTTTGTGAACTTTTTTATTTTTTTTTACTTTTCCAATGTTTATAGCAGCTTGCAGAAGTAATTTTTTTTGCCAAAGGTTTTTCTATCTGCAGGTGAATGAGCAGCTCATCAACCCTGTCCCCATGTTCTATAGCTGGCTTCTGTCTCATTTGATGTGCCGGGAGTACCCCCCCCAACTGGATTCCCCCCCACAGCAGAGCAAGAAAAGGGAGAGCCATCCTCTGCCCATGGCAGACAAATCCAGAAGTTCCCGGTTCACGGACAGTGAAGCAGGTTGCAGGGAGATGGGCAGGGCTTCATGTAGCCCATTTTCCATTTTCTTTCCTCCTCGATGCGGGGTGCTCTCGTCATAACATGCTTGGAGTCGTGCATGCTCCACAGACATCCCGTGGTTCCCTCCCTACTGTGTCGCGTACTGTCCTCTCCTGCCTTCCATCTGGTGGCAGTCATGTGGCGGAGTCAGCATCCACCCAGGGGAGAGCAGTCCCTCGGAAGCTCAATCCTCGCCTGCCCCGGTTGACCCCCAGTGACTGAAGTCCGTTCCCGAACCTGTCTCACCATCATGGCAAGAGGCAAGGCACCAGTGCCTCAGTCGTTTATACCTCTGGCCCAGCCTGCTTGCAGAAATTGTTTTGTGTAGATACTACGCACGTTTTTTGCTAGGCTTAGCATCTGTGCAAAAAGGAGAAAAAGCTGCCTGTGAGCAAAAAAATACTGAAAATAGCATTTTCCCTAGTGCCTGAAATTTTCTTTCCACTAATGAGTTTGCACGCAGGAACTTGTTTGAAAATCAGGCCCCTACTGTTTGTAATTTTTACTTTATGGATGTTGGGAAAAGTTGGCTGCAGCCCATCTTCAAATATTTCAAAATAAACATGTTCTTATTTCACTGCCTGTTGCAAAAACATCCGACTACCTCCAATTGCTCTCAAATGTTTTTGTTTGTTGTCACTTTCAGTTATTGTGGTGAGCACAACAATACCAAAACAAGTGCACCTTGAAGTCAGATAATCCTCAGTGGATCTTTTGTATGCAGACTTTCTCGATAAGCTGGCAAAAGCATACTGCAGAGCCCGTAGGCAACTGGTCACACTTTAAAAAGGGGATCTCCTGCAAATTATGTAATGGCTGACAAAAGTTTGTTTATGAAATTCTATACAGAATTAGATAGCTGCTCTTAGTAACATTATAACTTGGTCTTTTAAGGTCAGAAGGGACTCTAAGGCTCATCAGGTCTGCCCCACCCCCCTCTGTTTCATACATAGGGATGACTCAGGATGCTGTGTAGTGCTTAGTGTTTAAGTTCAACATGCACTAGAAACAGGAAGTATTCTTAACCCTACTGAACGTATTTAATTTGTGACTGTAATTAGTTTCCTAAAAGACTTTGTAAGCCCACCTACTCCCCGATGTCTAGGGGTATGATGGTATCTGTCCATGGCAGGGGGCGGCCACAACAGCAGAAAACCTTCCAAGATGGCTTACATTTACCCAAGTCCATAAATGGAAATAGGGGTGCCTGCCGACCCCACCGGTGCTGGGCTGAAAGGTAAAATCCAAGGTTAGCAGCATCAATAGTCCATACAGAATGAGGCCATTCTCTCTTATTTAAAGGAACAAATGGAATCCCAGTTTAATAAACTTGACGCAAACGTATGGCCACTCCATGGAGGGGAAGCAGTACATTACTCCGGACCATGGAGGTCACATAATTACTTGAGTTCATTCACATAAAGTCCATTCACGGGGCATGATCTGGATGACCCCAAATCTAAGGCAGCTCAGTTCATCCTGAAATAAAGAATATTCACAGTGCTGCAGGGTTTCTACCCTCACACTCCCCAAAAACATACTTGTTCCAATCCTCTCGACTTGGCATGGCCTCTCACCCTGCTACTGACCCCAGGACCATATTGCTCATTAGGGCAGTTCAGCTAGCCTTTCACCGAAGGGCTATGCTCCCTCCTCCCAGAAGTCAGTCTTTCAGCTTGGGAAATTCTGTTGCTTACTTCAGGGCCACTACCTTATCTATCACCAGGCTCACATTCATCGTGGGTGACGGCCCCATGAAAATCCTGTGGTAACCTGTCCCATATTGGCTGCCACTTTGTTCTCCTTTGGACCTCATCTCTACACAACCTTGCTCCTCTAGTGGAGATGGTCCCCAAACTCATCCCCTCAAACAGGGGGTCCCATTGAAGTGGCCGCCGCCTCATCCCACTGAGAACTAAACTCTTCACTAGCTCCCCGAGAGAAAAAAATGGCCCACTGCTCGAGTGGGTAACTTCCCAGCTCAATCTCTGTTGACCAACCAACCCCCGTCTTTTCCCATGCTCTCCCTTATATTCGATATCACCAACAGTTCCCCGGGGAGGCAAACTATTAACCCCTTAATTACAGGGACGAAATGTCCCAATCAAATATTTTAAACTGGTGCATGTCTAAATGCACAGAAATTATTCCCCTAACCCCATGAAGGGGGGGTTACAACCATTTTATTTTGCTAGGTTCGGGAGCAAAAGGTATATTAGAAATACTCCTTTGAGTGGAGAAAGATGCAAGGTACAAGTGTGTGAAGATTAATCTATTAACCATTTTATGTCTTGTATATGTAACCCCCCCCCTACAAATGGGGGTTCCCAAAAAGTCTTCCTTGAGCTTGCCTAAATGCTCACTGCCAGGCTGGTGTCCTGCATTTTAGCAGTTTAAATGTGATTGCCAGAGAGTGCCTGCATAGCCTATGTGTACTGTCTCATTAAGAGCTGCCTGGATTGCAGTCATAAGTAATCTGAGAGGGAGCTCTGTTGAAAGATGTAACTATTTGCTGAACATCATTTAGAGTGATAATGATAATGTAGTTTATCTAACCTGCCTTCTTTGTAGCAAGGACTGTTTTGTTTATCTCCACTATCTTGGTCCTGGACTGTGGAATTGGACCATCAGTACTGGTGGGACTTAAAATGGAGCCAGACTACAGGAGCTGTCCGGAGTCAAAATCTGTAGGAATTGTAGTTTGGGGCTTTTGGCGCATTTTTGCACCTGAAGGGGGAGCCTTTGTTGTGACTGACAGATCAGCCAACCGAACCTTTTGGATCTTGGGGGATTTCCCAGACTGCTTGCAATTTTCAGTTAGCTCTGGGCTGAGAAGTGAAGAAGTAACAGCTCAAGTGTTTCGGGCAAGAGTTCTGTGTAGTTTTGCATGGGACAACTGTGAAAGGGCTGAGTTGTGGCCTGCATGTCTGCCTGCTGCCCCCTGAGAGTGAGAGAAAAGAATTATTTCGGACTAAATCCAAGTTTGTGAGAATGAAGTAAGCCACTGATTTTTTACCAGGCTCATACCTGAAGAAGACTGAAGATTTTGCTGAATGCGATCGGCCTGTCAGGATTTCCAGCTGCTTTTGAATCCCTGGTTTGTGCAGAGATTCTGCGATCATGACTGGAGAACGGTTTGCCTGGTACAGTAGAATTTCCTTACATGTAAATGTGCTGTGTATTGAAAGTGGGTCGTGATTTGGCTCCCCACTGTCTGAACTGTGTTCTGCTTGCTGGAAGATGTATCCAGCCCAAAATGGACTGTATCCGAATTTGTCTCCATTTGGCCGGGGCCTTGCCACATTGGCCCAGCCAGACTACCCACTGCACAGAGAAAGCCATCGACAAGAGACCTGTCTGGGGATCATCCCCCTGCTCCATGCCTGAACAGAAATGACTCCTCGGTGATTCGTGTTGGCCCTGCTTCTTCTGGCACTCCAGATGAACCACCTGCCATCTCAATTTTCGTCCAGCCTGTGTCCAGTCTTGGGTATCATGAGTAATCATCAGGGTAGCTCCCTGCAATAACAGCCTAATCTAAAAGTGTGTCATCCGATTGTCTTGTTGTTTTCTCTTCACGAACTGAGCCCTCCAGCTCCGGTTTACAAATAGTGTGTGTGTTGTACATGTTGTTTTCTTCCATCACAGGGCCCCAACCAGGTGCAACGTTCCTGGCTAGCCCACTGTTCTCCATCTGGGTACCCAGGGTGTGTGACTGTTTAGGGACCCTGAAGTGCATGCATAACTGTTTGATTGATACAGCCTTTAAGCAAATTAACCTGATTACGCCCCTCCCCTGTTCAAGTTCCTTAAATAAATCAGATCTAACTCTTTTTCGCAGTTACCCTGACTTTGGTTCCAGTTTGTGCAAGGGTACTGTACTGCTGTTATTTGCTGTGTGTAACCTTGTTTTATAGGGGGTCCCCAGGGCCGAGCCAGAGGAAAGCCCTGGTGGTAAGTGCAAACAGTGTGGGTACTCGTGTGGTGTATCAGGGGTATTGTGAAAGTGATTATTGTGTATTGTTCCAGCCACTAGTAAGGAAAGAGGGGGGTTACAGTGTCCCAGAGGGCTGTGCCCAGGTTAGCTTAACCACTACCAACTGTGGCCTCCAGGTGGAGGCATCCATTTCAGAACTCAGGCCTCTTAACCTGCTACTAGACAAGCAGGCAGGGGTAGTAGCCCTTGGGATAGCGCCACCTAGGGGTTACATCTTGGAGGCTCACAGCTGGGATTTTGTGCATTCTAGTGGCCAAAAATTATGAATTATTGTTAAAGATTAATGGCTACCCCAGTAGAAATGGCTGTACACCAGTTGGTGGGGTGGTGTACAGGGCAGGAGATCAACCCCCAAAATGCTCTGCTTATACTAGATATTCCTCTGGGTACCAGTAAGGACACTGTAGAGGGAGTACTCTCCAAAGTTGAACATTTAAAAAACCCTGTGGTGGTGGGTCAACAGGCTGATTTGACCACCCAAACTTTCATAGCCTTAGTAGAGTGTAGTGACCTTCTGGACAGCTCTAAAGTGCCACAGACTATTGCCCCAGAAGGGGTTCCAGCTGCCTGGAGAATGATAACAAAAGACAGTAAAGACCCTGGGGAGGATGAGCTCCCACCATTATCTGAGACTTTTGAGGAGAAATTTGCTAAGTTGTTGCTGGAGGAAGGGAAAATCGTAGAGAACTGTAAGAAACTATTACTGCCACCTGGGGGTGTTCCTTTCCCAACACCCCCTCCCACACCAGCACCTGTTACTGCCCCGCCTTCTGTGCCTGTGCCAATGCTGGCCCCTATATCTGTACCTGTCTTTAGTTACGACTCCTACCGAAGGCTGAGAATCTTCTCGGGCACCCTCCCCACCCCCCAGGGGGAGGATGACTGGGAGACCTGGATCAACTATGTTGCCCCCTTGGTACCCGAGTGGCAGTGTGCAGAGACTGAAAGCAGAAAAGAATCACAGAAAGTTTGAGGGGCCCCACGTTTGACGCCATTACATTTTTGAGGTCCACGAACCCTGATGCATCTGCTCAGAAGTACCTATCTGTACTTGAAGGCAATTTTGGGAGCACTGAGTCAGGGGATACTTTGATGTGGAAATTCCGAGGTACCAAGCAATGGAAGGGGGAAAGTTTGTCTGCGTATGTTACTCACCTAGAAAGAGCTCTGCCGACGAAAGCTTACTGGAAAGGTGGGGTAGCCACTAATGATTTGAACCATGTGAGATTGGGGCACATACTGCAACATGCCAAGCATTCTAAACTGCAGATCATCCAGTTAAGGCTCCAGGATAGGAGAGGTAACCCACCTGACTAATGTGACTTGATAAAAGAACTCTGGGAAGTAGGAGGTGAAGAGGGGGATTGTAATTATGGGGTGAGTGCAGCTCAAGTGATCATGGCACCGGAAGGCCCTTCCAAAATGGAGACCACTAAGAGTCCCCCCCCCCCGTGGGGTAAACGGTGGGGGGAGGAGTTGCTGAAGGAAATTAGAAAAGCACAACCGGGTGTGTTCACTGAGGAATCCCCTGCTGACAGAGACCGTGGTCCCTGTCAAAACGTGACTGCCATGGGGGTGGGGGTGCACCCTCAGGCATCTGCTGCCGAGGGGTGGCTCCAAGGCTGAGATCACCAGATTGACTGCCACTCTAAAGGAACTGTTAAGACACACTGCACCACTCTCACCGCTACAAGCAGATACTAGACCCCAATCTCTTTCTACTGCTTCAGCTCCTCATACGATGTTCTCTCCCAGGATGCCCTGAGAGCATGTCATTTGTCACAATTGCGGCAAGGATGGCCATATGAAGAGGGAATGCCACTTTCAGAAGGACTTAGAGAAAGTGGTGAACCAGCTTCAAGGAGAGCTTTGGAAAATGAGTCAGTGGTCAAGGGTTGCACAAAATGACCGCAGTAAAAGCTTCAGCCATCCTAACTCAAACCCCTCTGTGTCTAAATCATCTGTCCAGGCCCCTGCTGTTGTCCCTCCAGACTGGTCCAAGATAGTGGCCCTTCAACGGAGACTAATGTGGCTGTGAATGGTATTCCTACTCGGGCTATGCTTGACAGTGGGTCACAAGTGACCACTGTGTTTCAGGACTGGTATGACAAACACTTATCTGATGTGCCCCTACAATCCCTGAAAGGCCTACATGTATGGGGGCTGAGTGACAAGTCTTATCCATATCTAGGATATTCCCGCCTCTGGTCTTTTCCTGCAACTGTCACTGGTATAGAGGAGCAAGTAGAGAAACTGGCCCTAGTGTATCCCCCCACCAGACTGTATGATGGGGTTCCCCTGTTAATTGGAACAAACGCCCATATGTTTGGGCGACTGGCGCAACTCTGTCATGAGAAACATGGGCGACGGACTGGCAGGTCCCTGAGAATTCCGTCTCTGCTCAAGAGGGCCTATGATTTGCAACAGAAACCCGAGAAAGTAGACCAGGATGAACCAGTGGGAACTGTGTGACGAAGAATCCCGATTCAATGGTACTGGCCCCTAATGCCCAGTGTACCATTCAAGGGGATGTCTGCCTCTGGAAAGATGTCAAGAACAAAATACTGATGTTGGATGTGCCAGGCGATGGAAAATTGCCAGAAAGATTATTGGTCAAGCCCAGATCTTGCCTGCTCATGCCCATGCCTATGCACAACGAGTGATGGTCCAGATTCACAATGTGTCAGATCGGGAGATCCGGGTGAACAGTGGGTGCACCCTAGCTACGGTACACTGTGCAGACACTGCAGTATTGCCCAGCAACAAGCAGCCTGGTAAGAAGGAGAGAGTGACCCCAGACTTGTTTGACTTTGGTGACTCCCCGTTGCCAGCTGAATGGAAGGCTAGAATTAGCAAGAGACTTGCCCAGAGAGACCAAGTGTTTTCGTTGAAGCAACGGGATGTGGGATGTGTCCAGGGTGTGGAGCATCACATACGCCTGCATGATGAATGGCCATTTCGAGAGAGGTCCCGATGCCTAGACCCACCAGACATAGATGATGTGAGAAGACACCTGCAGGAAATGCTCGCTGCTGGCGTGATACAAGAATCCAGGAGCCCATACGCCTCTCCCATTGTGGTTGTGCATAAGAAGAATGGGTCTGTGAGGATGTGTGTTGATTATCGAACCCTGAACCGGCGGACCAGCCCAGACCAATACACTATGCCTCGTATACAAGATGCCCTGGACTGCTTGAATGGGAGCAAATGGTTCTTGGTGTTGGATCTTCGCAGCGGATACTACCAGATCCTGATGGCCTCGGAAGACCATGAGAAAACAGCCTTCATCTGTCCATTGGGGTTCTACAAGTTTCTGAGGATGCCACAGGGGATATTGGGCACCCCAGCCACCTTTCAGCGACTGATGGAACGTTCGGTGGGAGATATGAATTTGCTGGAATGTCTGGTGTACTTGGACGATGTCATTGTGTTTCGGAGTACCTTATAGGAGCATGAGACTGACTGTTTAAAGTCCTAGACCAACTGGAAGACTTTGGCCTCAAGTTGTCCATTGACAAGTGCCAGTTTTTCCAAACCTCCGTGAAGTACGTGGGGCACATAGTATCTACAAAAGGGATAGAGACTGATCCCAGTAAGGTTGAAGCACTGACTACTTGCATATAAGTCACAGTGTTGGTTGGACATCCCTTACTACTAGATGCCTGCTCCATGCTGGCCTATGGACTCTCAAACTGCTCCTGCAGAAATTGCCAAGCTATCTCTCATCCCTCATTAGTATCTCATATAGTGCATATTCGTTAAGAAAATCTGACTTTATTATGCTTGATATAAGAAGGACGCAGATCTCCTTTGGTAAACGTGCTATTGCATATGTCCTTCCCTCTATCTGAAACCGATTACAAGCTGTACTGAAACTAACTGGCACAGTTTCGATAAACTTTTACAAATTGCTAAGTTCAGCCAAAATAAAAGACATCTGTAACTGTCAAGTCTCTCCCTTCCCCACGTGTTCCATATTTATCCACGGGTAAGGTATAATTGCCTTGTCATCTTAATTGCTTTCCCTACCCATCTACTCCTGGCTTTACCTATGTTTAAGCTCCAATGCTACACTATTAAATCACTCCTACCCCCCTTATCAGTTGTATTCTGTTTTTTCTAGCTGCCAAAATTATATGTATTGTATACACCAGGCTTCATGTTTCATTTATCAATATGCACCCTGTAAGTCTACCCTGTATTAGACTAGTGTTTACCACCTGTGGTCTTCCCTTGTGGTGCCCTTGTATGTATATTCAGTCTCTACCATGTAATGTACATTTCATGTATTTACTGTTATTACCTGTTATGTTCTTCATTGTTTAGTCTATATGTCACAGGACCTCCTTGTGAATGAGCTTGCTCAATGGAGTTTTCCTGCAATAAACTTGAACTTGAACTTGGCTCCAGCCCCATAATCTGAAAGAACTACAATGTTTCCTAGGGTTCTGTGGCTAGTACCACAGGTTCATAAAAGACTATTCCAAGGTGATTCACCCACTCTTGAACCTTACCCAGGGTTATCCTCCTACCAAACGTAAATACAAAAAAGGGGCCATTAAAGAACCAGAAAAAGTATACGTCCACCCAGGTGAACTCTTTGGGCCCCGTTGGACGACAACTGTGAAGCAGCCTTCCATGAGATCATATACCAGCTCACCCACACCCCCACCCTCGTCTATGCTGACCCCACCAAACCCTATGTGCTGCATACAGACGCTAGTCTGCAGGGTCTAGGAGCGGTGCTGTATCAAGACCATGAGGATGGCCTGAGTCCAGTAGCTTTCACCAGTAGGTGCTTGACCCCATCCGAATGAAACTACCCTGTGCATTAGTTGGAGTTCCTTGCGCTAAAATGGGCCATCGTTGACCAGTTTCATGAATACCTCTATGGGGCAAAGATATTGGTGAAGACGGACAACAACCTGTTGACCTATGTACAGACTTCAGCTAAGTTAGATGCCGCTGGGCACCAGTGGCTTTCTGCATTATCAACCTATGATTATGCTGATGAATACAGACCGGGCCTGAACCATATTGATGCTGACGCCCTATCATGAAGGCCCACTTCCAGGAGTGATTGGGTCAGGCTGCCTGAGCCTGACATTCGAGCATTGTGCCAAAAGTTTGATAGAGATGAACAGATGTCTGTGGACACAGTGGACTGTTTAGTAGATTGCTTGGGCCCTCCTGACACCTGCATACCAGCTGCTTATTGCCACTTCTTTGCTCTAGATATTAGTGCACTACCTCAGTTTGACAATGACAGCATTCAGTGGGCTCAATCCCAAGATCCTATGATTCAGCCAGCACTAGGCGCCCTTCGTGCAGGAAAAGATGTATCCCAGTTGCATTTCTCTGACTTGCGAACTGCTATATTGTTCAAAGAAGGCTCCAGGTTGAAGTTGCGCAATCAGCTGTTGTATAGAGAGACAGTAGATGATAGTGGCAAAGTAGACAAGCAACAATTGGTCCTGCCCATAGCCTTTAAAGATTTGGTTCTGCGGGCCCTCCACAGCAACCTGGGGCATCTCGGTATTGACAGAACCCATGACCTGGTATGATCTTGCTTCTACTGGCCCGAAATGGGGGCCGATGTTGAGCACCATGTAAAGACTTGTAGTCGCTGCCTGCAAAGAAAAGCCCTGACTCAGAGGGCTGCCCCACTTGTTAATATTACTACCAGCACCCCCATGGAACTAGTCTGCATAGACTTCTTGTGTTTAGAACCTGATCAGTGGAACATTGGCAATGTGTTAGTGGTTATGGATCATTTCACACTGTATGCACAAGCTTTTCCCACCAAAAATCAAAAGGCATCTACCTCGGCCAAGGTGCTAGTGGAAAATTTCTTCGCCCACTATGGTGCCCCCAGCGGAACCACTCTGACCAGGGCAGAGACTTTGAGAGTCAACTAATCAAAGAAATGCTCTCTCTCTATATGGGGTGCAAAAGTCAAGAACCACCCCCTATCACCCGTAGGGAGACCCTCAACCAGAATGCTTTAATCGCACCCTGCTAGATATGCTAGGCACCCTCCACCTGAAAGACAAGCATAAATGGAGTCAGCAGATTTGCACCTTGGTACACGCATACAATTGCATGAAAAATGATGCTACTGGGTTCTCCCCTACCGCCTCATGTTTGGGAGAGAAGCCAAGTTGCCTGTTGATGTCTGTTTTGAAGTCTCTCCAGATGGGTCCGTGCCAAAAACTACTTGCAATATGTAAAAAAACTGAAAGCTAAATTGAACCATGCCAATCAACTGGCACAGACAATGGGTACCAAGAGAAATCTAGCCAACAAAGAGAGGTATGATAAAAAAGTAAAGGGTCAAGAGCTTCGACCTGGAGACCGTGTGTTGTTATGCAATTTGGGACTGCATGATAAACACAAAATTGCTGATTGGTGGCACCATCTTCCCCATGTAGTAGTTGGAAAGTTGGATGATTTACCTGTGTCTAAGGTGCACCCAGAGAACAACTCCAAAGCTGTCAAGACCATGCACCGTAACCACCTGCTACCTATCGGCCAAGTCATGATTGAGGCTGAACCCCCAGAAATTGAGCCCCCTGGGCTGGTGACTCGTGCTGCTGCAAGAAAGAGACAGAGTCAACCTACCCCAGTGGTCACAGATTTAAGGTTTCCTCTGCAGCAGGCCCAGAATGATAGTGACTGTCAGTCCACCTTGGACGAAAGTGAATGTGACAATGCCTATTACCCCTCTTATGAATTGAGTCAGCTGTTTCGAGGTAACCCTATGACTAATTGTGGTGATGAAGCTGGGCCTTCTGGACTGCCTTACCCCCCAGCTTCATCCTTGTAGCCAATGCTTCCAGAAAGTGAAATGCAAAGTATCACATCTGAAGATGCAGAGTCTCTGTGTATTGTGGAAATGTATGATTTGCCTGAAGGAGGGGCTGATGGAATGAGTCTTTCTGGTGACATGCCAGAACTTGAAGAACACTATGAGAGTGCTCATAACCCCCATTCAGTACCAGGGCCTCTTCAAAATGAGCAAAGTGTTGTAGAAACAGAGCCTACAGAGCAAGGAGCTGACAGTGCTCCAAGTTTGGACATTTCTACCCAGGCAGAGGCACCCCTCACAAGTGATGAAAGCCCCAAGGCTGTTGCTGAAAGTACAGAGACTGTGGTTGTTCCCCCCAGAAGGACTGGGCAAGCCGTCAAGCCAGTAGTATGCTTCAGTTATGATTCTCCCAGGAGGCCAGTAGATTTGCCTCTCAATGTGGTCCGCAAAGGGGTTTACGTTTCCCAGAGCTCACTGCCCAAACTGAGCCTAAGTGCCAATTCCAGGTTGATTGTTCTGCCTTCTAGGTATGGTGCCTCTGCCCCATCTAGCCCCAAGTTAGCTGATAGGGAAGGATCCCCTCTTACATTGTTCAATGTACAAGAAGTTATTACATGATTCCGCATAGTAATGTGTAAATTACCTGTGTGAAATATGCATGATGTATTGTCAGAATGGACACGGTATTGGGAAATGTAGTGAATGTGTATAGTAAAGTAATATGTTTATGTTAATTGATGCATGATGGTATAGACTTGACACAGACGCCATTTTTTTCTCAAGACAGGGAAGGGTGTAACTCCCCTACAAAAGGGATTCCCGAAAAGTCTTCCTTGAGCTTGCCTGAATGCTCACTGCCAGGCTGGTGTCCTGCGTTTTAGCAGTTTAAATGTGATTGCCAGAGAGTGCCTGCATAGCCTCTGTGTACTGTCTCTTTAAGAGCTGCCTGTATTGCAGCCATAAGTAATCTGAGAGGGAGCTCTGTTGAAAGATGTAACTATTTGCTGAAAATCATTTAGAGTGATAATGATAATGTAGTTTGTCTAACCTGCCTTCTTTGCAGCAAGGACTGTTTTGTTTATCTCCACTATCTTGGTCCTGGACTGTGAATTGGACCAATCAGTACTGGTGGGACCTAAAATGGAGCTGGACTACAGGAGCTGTCTGGAGTCAAAATCTGTAGTAATTGTAGTTTGGGGCTTTTGGCGCCTTTCTGCACCTGAAGCGTGAGCCTTTGTTGTGACTGACAGACAGATCAGCCAACCGAACCTTTTGGATCTTGGGGGATTTCCTAAACTGCTTGCAATTTTCAGTTAGTTCTGGGCTGAGAAGTGAAGAAGGAACAGCTCAAGTATTTTGGGCAAGAGTTCTGTGTAGTTTTGCATGGGAGAACTGTGAAAGGGCTGAGTTGTGGCCTGCATGTCTGCCTGCTGCCCCTGAGAGGGAGAGAAGAGAATTATTATTTTGGACTAAATCCAAGTTTGTGAGAACGAAGTAAGCCACTGATTTTTTACCAGGCTCATACTTGAAGAAGACCAAAGATTTTGCTGAATGCGATTGGCCTGTCAGGATTTCCAGCTGCTTTTGAATCCCCGGTTTGTGCAGAGACTCTGTAATCGTGACGGGAGAGCAGTTTGCCTGGTACAGTAATATTTCCTTACATGTAAATGTGCTGTGTATTGAAAGTGGGTCGTGATTTGGCTCCCCACTGTGTGGACTGTGTTCTGCTTGCTGGAAACCGTATCCAACCCAAAATGGACTGTATCCGAATTTGTCTCCATTTGGCCGTGGCCTTGCCACACTGGCCCAGCCAGACTACCCACTGCACAGAGAAAGCCATCAATGACAGACCTGCCTGGAGATCAGCCCCCTACTCCACGCTTGAACAGGAACGATGCCTCGGTGATTCATGTTGGCCCTGCTTCTCCTGGCACTCCAGATTAACCACCTGCTGTCTCGATTTTTGTCCAGCCTGTGTCCAGTCTTGGGTATCGTGAGTAATCATCAGGGTAGCTCCCTGCAACAACAGCCTAATCTAAAAGTGTGTCATCTAATTGTCTTGTTGTTTTCTTTTCATGAACTGAGCCCTCCGGCTCCAGTTTACAAATAGTGTGTGTTGTGCATGTTGTTTTCTTCCATCACAGGGCCCCAACCAGCTGCAACGTACTTGGCTAGCCCACCGTTCTCCATCTGGGTAGCCAGGGTGTGTGACCGTTTATGGACCCTAAAGTGCGTGCATAACTGTTTGATTGATACAGCCTTTAAGCAAATTAAACTGATTATGCCCCTCCCTTGTTCAAGTCCCTTAAATAAATCAGATCTAACTCTTTTTTGCAGTTACCCTGACTTTGGTTCCAGTTTGTACAAGAGTACTGTACTGCTGTTATTTGCTGTGTGTAACCTTGTTTTTACAGGGGGTTCCCAGGGCCAAGCCAGAGGAAAGCCCTGGTGGTAAGTGCAAACAGTGTGGGTACTTGTGTGGTGTATCGGGGTAATGTGAAAGTGATTACTGTGTATTGTTCCGTCCACTAGTAAGGAAAGGGGGGGGGGTTACGGTGTCCCCGAGTGCTGTGCCCAGGTTAGCTTGACCACTACCAACCCTGACCTCCGGGTGGAAGCACCCGTTTAAGAACTCAGGCCCCTTAACCTGCTACTAGCCAAGCAGGCAGGGGTAGTAGCCCTTGGGATAGCGCCACCTAGGGGTTACATAAATCTTTAACATGATTTAGAAACTAGTGATTTGTTTCCAACAACAAAACAAATTTATCACTATAAACAAGTAGATTAAAGCTTTATGCTTTTCTAATACCAGAGGATTTACTTTTTTCAATGTTCAACTAAACCCAGATTCCATATCTGTACATTTAGTTCCCTGTCCAACATAATATGCCAAGGAAGCGGACCAGGGAGCAATGCTATAACTCTTTGACATTCCTCACCTCAAGTTAAAGCTTGACTTACCCTGCAAAAAAACATATATTCATAGAGAGGGGTTCACATCACTTTCTACCAGTTTACCTGGAACACCAGCCCATTTATAGATAAAGATAAAAGAATGATACAGAGCACTAGATCCTGACACTACTTGAACAAGTGTTTTCTAATCATTACCCTCAAAAGAGATGTTCATGTTTCCCTCCAGAACTTGAGAATCCTGGTTTGAGTTCTCAGACGGGCTGGGTGTGAAAGGCAATGTAATTCAATATTCAGGGCAAATAGAAACGCACAAGTTCAAATCCCTCTGCAGCTACTGCAAACATTCTGCAAGTACCAAATCATAATTCTCAACCACCATATGATATAATCATCACCATTTGTGACATGGGTGTATGTGTTATGTTAGACTGAGCCTTCTCAAAAGCTATCAGAAGTCTTGATGGCTTGTCTGGAGAGTTTGCCTGAAATCCCCAGCAGGCAGAAACTCATTTACAGGCCCATTGCCAGGAGTTTTGCAAGGGGGGTTCTTTTCTTGCATTTTGTGACTTTTTTCAGAAAGGTAGAGGTCTGGGGACAGCCAGAACCCTAGACACAATGGTGTACTAGATGCTCTGTGGTGCATTTTGTGTATTTTTGAAGCTAAATAACTCATCAGTCTGAGCTCTTCTCCGCCCCTTACTCTAACGAAAATTATTACTATCTGTCTGACTGCAGTGTGAATACTTGGAAGGCTACAGCCTGTAGTTCAAGGGGGGGAGGTGCAACTGGCCAGACTCCCGTTTGGCCTATTGAAGGGCTGCTCTCCTCACTCCACACACAAGCATTTTTCCTCACCAGCTGGAGGCTCTGTTCATCTCTCATCTCACTTTGGGCCTGCTGTGGCCTTTCCCCTCCCCCCAATCTGGTTTGTTTGTGCCATGGACTCTGCTAAGTTTCTGCTGGATGTGTTCCTGTGTTTCTCCTACTATGGTTAGTATTTGTTTTGCTTCTGGCTGCTGTGTGCTGTTTTTCTGTTCTACTGCATTTATGCTTTGGTTTTGTGCATTTTTTTTTCTTTTGGAGCTTTCTAGTTGGCCTTTATTTGTGCTGTGTTGCTCCATTGCTGTGCTCTGGTTCCCTGTCCTCCTCAGCTACCTGTCCTCCTCAGTTTCCTGCATTTATCATATGTTTCAGCTCCCACTCCAGTGCTCTGTTGCTGTTTCCACTTAACTGCCTGTACCTGATCTAAATTCTTGTTCTCAGCTAGCTGCAGGATGTTGTAGCAGGTACTGCTATGTTCTGTTGAAACTCCAGGTAATCTGTGCAGCTTTTGCTCCTTCCTTCTTTTCCTTGGGATTTCTCTCTACAGTCTTCATTATATTTACAAATTATTCTACTTGTCCACTGCATTTACTCAGCCTGCAATTTCTCTTCCTTATTATTTGTGCAGACACACCTATTTCACTTTGCATGGCTATTTAGTGCTGCAAGCTATGCATCAGAATCTCACCCAATTCTCCTGCCCTTCCATGTTGCTCTCCTCTTGTGTACAGCCCTTTTGGGGTTCTTAATCTCCTCAAACACATGCCAGCCCAGCTACAGCTGCAGATATTCATCAATTTAATTTCATCTACTAGTTTAATTCAACTGCTGGTACTTAAATTATTTTATCCTACTGGTTTAATTAGCTGTTTGGCGTCATGGTGCCTCTCTGTGGCTTCTCCATTTTGCCCACGGTGGGGGACTGTGTTGTAGCACGGGCATCATGGCTACAGGCAGTGGGAGCAGCTTTTATCTTTTTATATGCTTTATTGGTCACTGGCTTGCCCCAGCCTTCTATTGCTGCTCCACTCAGCCTGTATGGCATTCTGCGATGAACTATACCAGAAAACTCTCTACCTTAGGGCAGGCCCCTTGCACTACCAGTAGCACTCATATACCAGTCATCATGGCACTAACGCAATCAGCTTGCAAGTCCATTCATTCCAGGACCTCTCCCCTTTCAATACTGGCATCCCCTTCCAAGTCTGAGAGTATATCATGTTTACTTGCTTCCAACCGCACATTCTACCATACTGGCTTGCAGCCTCCTCCTACCTAACCAGCTTCACAGCCTCCTCCTCTCCAACCATCCGCCCTGGGCTTAGCCCGGCCTTGCTGTTCTCTTACTCATAATATACAATCCAATTCACTCCCAATTTGGCTTTCTAATGGACTTGGCTGGCATGCATTCCTGTGGTTGACAACTGCTATTTGCCTTACCTAGACCTATGAGAGGATCTATATTGTTCAGCCTGACCTACGAACAGGTCTCACCCAGTCAAGACCCACGAGAGGGTCCACAGTGCTCCGTCTGATCTACGTACAGGTCTCCCAATGTCTGCTATCAGCCATCATGACACATGATCATGACACATGTACAGATCCCATGCTCTTTACCATGTGCAGATCTCATGCTCATTTCAGCTCACTTTTCCATATTTTGGAGACATGCCAACAATATACATTACTCCAGGACTCGGGGTTAGCCCTGTGGCCACCAGTCTATCTCTGCACCCCGAAATCTGTATCTTGAGCATACAAAGCTTGGGGCGAGATCCTTCTCACTTGGCCCATAGTTCGGGATGTCCTCACTCTGGGTGGATCTTCAGTACCAATGGCACCTCTTGATCTAGCATTTAAGACTTCAGGGGTGAAGGGATGGGGCTCTCATGGGAAGGGCACCTTTAGCTGCCCGAGTGGGTTCAGAGGCACCATTTCAAGCTATTCTCCCTACAGCTGCTTCTGGTTCACCTGATTTGTTCTTAGACTGGTAGGCTGACTGAGCACCTCAGTGGTCGTTGCTCTCCTCCTCCCTCCTTGGTTGCCCGTTGTTGCAGAGTTAGCTCGCAACCTTCCATGTCATTCCTGTTAGAGGGACAGAGAGAGGGTGTTCCCTGAAATTGCAGTTCTCCTGGATTGGTCTACTAAATTGCAGTAGAAGAGCAGTCACTAAACAAAACTGTCCCAAAGCCTGGAGGGAAGGTGACCTAGGCCTTGGATCCCCCAGAGGTTTCCTCCTCAAAGGGGTTTTTTCCTCTCCTCTGTGCCAATGGTCATAATACTAGTTAGGCATAGCTGTAGTCTCTAGGTCACTTAGTTAGGTTTCCACTGTTGGCTACCCCGTATGCGTCCCTTCTCCCCCTTTGGCTGTTTTCTCTCTCTCTCTCTCTCTCTCCTTAGGAAGTCAGGCCTCCATGCCTTACAATGAGACCTCTGAGCGGGTCACTATTCACCTGTTGTTTTCTGCCTACTCTACTCAAACAATATGACCAACTGACCCATGCTACCAACTGAACCCATACTACCAACTGACTTACATACAGGTCTTCGATCCCGATAAGTATTCACTACCTTGTATGCTTTCTAAGGTACCTTTAGCCAAGGGAATCACTCCCATGGCACCTCAAAGGGCGGAACCCTCTTCTACAGTTCCTTGCCTTCGTACCCCCTACAGGGTGGTATATCCCATGGATAGGGAGGCGAACAGCCAAAGTTTATCTACATAACACAAGCACAAAAACCAGTTGCACAGGCACATTGAAATATATGTATTCAGTACCTGAAGCTAGCAAGATGCTGATAATATACCGTACCTGAGGCATAGAGTCTGCAGCTGGGGCTGACTGGGTATTGTACTACCTTTCTGCTTTGCCTGATGACTTCTGGTTGTGGCCTGACCACAGATGAAACTATACTGTACATTCACTATCCCAGTCAAAGGCCATCAGCAGTGGTCTCAATAAAATCGACTTATATCCCTCCCTCCCGAAGGGATAGATATCAGTCATTATTTATTCAGAACACTGCTGCTGGCCTTTGATTAGAGCAGTGAAGGTCCTTGCCTGTCCTGTCTAATTCTTCCCACTGTTGCCTTATCGAAGCTCATACTTATCCCAGTTTCCATCCACTTCATGCAATTATTATTTATTCAACAGGAGGTTGCAGACCCGCTGTCCTCCTGCCACTGCAAACTGCATCGGCTCTCAGCTGCCTTGATCAGTACTTCCTGATGTACCAATTACCCTACCATGTTAGTATTCTCATTTATAGAAAAATACCTGGTGGTTTAGAGTGTGTGTGTGTTGGGGGGGGGGTTGGTAGTGGAGAACAAAGCATTTTCTGTGACATCCAGTTGATATACAAGACTGGGTCATAGGGGACCGTGATCTTTGAGTGGACATTTCCTGTTCTTAACTCCCCTTCCCCCACCCCCCACTAGACCACCAGGCATTTTCCCTAGAAATAAGAACACTGACATTGCAGTGTACTTGGGCAGATCAGGAAGTACTGATCAAGGTAGCCAAGAGCCAATGCAGTTTTCAGAAGCACAAGGACAGTGGCTCTGCAAGCTTTGGTTGTGAAAGCAGCAGCAGCAACAACAGCAGAGATCTACATGGGACTGCAATTATTGACAGATTTATTCACCTTATTTTCCCTCCATTAGACCTCCACTGGACCTCCAGGTATGTTTGTTGGTTCCCTGAATAAAGGCAGAAGGAAGACACACTAAACAAGCATTTATCAATGCCGAATGTTTGCTTGCTGGCATTGGCAGTGGTAGTGTAGAAGTTACAGAGCTGCGTAATAGGAATGGCAGTGAAGTATTGAACTAAAGCCAACCCCACCACCACCCTGCAGGGAACGACAGGCATTGGGGTGTGCTTTTGGGTCGTCAGGCATAACGGCCATGCCATTTAACCACACCCCACCCTGCAGACACTGACAAGTGTCACAGTGTTCCTTGGGGTCTTTGGCCCTTATGCACACCCCATTCCATCAGGAAATACGGTGAGATGGGTGCGATATAGGAGAATGGGGTGAACTTTGGGGCCGAAGAGTCCAAGGCATACCTCGATGCCTCTCACTGGCTGCAGGGTGTGGAATGGTATGAGCATTACAGGCAAGAATCCCAAGTCACCCCTGATGCCTGTCATTCTCTACAGGGTTGGCGTTATGGTTGGAAACCCTAATACCTCAGGCATTCATTGGTATTTTCACTCCAAATGTTCAAAATGGTTTTTTTGTGACCCCACCTCATGAACAGGGGGAATATCAGTTTGTTAGCCGAAAGCTGCTTATGCACAGCGACTACAGCATTTAGCACCACAGGTGCAAAAACATTCCGAACAGGATGTAAAAAATGACAGCTGTACTGTTCATGGGGAGGTGTGAAAAATGGCAATGTTGCAAATCTGCAGTAAAAATATTTAAAAAATGGTGGCGTTATAAACGACATAGAAACTGTAGCAACGACACCCATAATATAATTAGGTTGGGGATTTTTACAGCAGATTGTCAACTCAGGTATTTTGGTGCTCCGATCATGAACAGTGTCACTGTGATTTTCTTTATCTGTCCCGAACAATGATTTCCCACAGCGACCACGCATCTCTGCGCTGAAAGTGTGAAAACACTCGCCATGTTGTGAAAAATGACAGCTGTACTGCAAATAAGGAAGTGTGGAAAATGCCACTGGTGAAAATCTGGACTTAAAATATTACAAAGTCGTGAACTTACGAGGGTGCGTGGAAACTGCGCAATGCTCACTCGTAACACAGTCATTTTATGGACTTTTGTCACCAAATTTTCAACATAGCCATTTTAAGACCTCTGCTCATGAACATTGTAACTGTGATTTTCTTAATCTGTTCCAAACATTGCTTTCGCACACCAACAGCACCATTGTGCGCTACATGTGCGAAAACACATTTTGGGCAGCATATGAAAAATGGCAGCTGTACTGTTCATAAGGAAGTGTAATAAAATGGCAATGTTGAAAATCTGGAGTGAAAATATTAAATTCGCAAACTTATGAGCATGCATAGGAACTGCGCAACGCACGCTCGTAAAACAGTCATTTTTAGGAATTTTTTCACCAAATTTTCAACATAGCCATTTTAAGACCTCTGCTCATGAACAGTGTCACTGTGATTTTCTTAATGTGTTCCATACATTGATTTCGCACATCGATTGCACCATTGTGCGCTACATGGGCGGAAACGCATTTTGGGCAAGATGTTAAAAATGACAGCTATACTGCTCATAAGGAGGTGTGGTAAAATGGCAATGTTGAAAATCTGGAGTGAAAATATTGAAAATTCGCGAACTTATGAGCGCGCGTAGGAACTGCGCAACGCACGCTCGTAAAACAGTCATTTTTAGGAATTGTTTCACCAAATTTTCAACATAGCCATTTTAAGACCTCTGCTCATGAACAGTGTCACTGTGATTTTCTTAATTTGTCTGGTACACTGATTTCGCACACTGACTGCACCATTGTGCGCTACATGGGCGGAAGCACATTTTGGGTGAGATGTGAAAAATGACAGCTGTACTACTCATAAGAAGGTGTGGTAAAATGGCAATTTTGAAAATCTGGAGTGAAAATATTGAAAATTCAGCGAACTTACGAGTGTGCGTGAGGAACTATACAACGATGCTCATAAAAGTCATTTTTGGAATTTTTCACCAAATTTTCAACATAGCCATTTTAAGACCTCTGCTCATGAACAGTGTCACTGTGATTTTCTTAGTTGTCCTGTACATTGATTTAGCACACCGATTGCGCCATTATGCGCTACATACAATGAGGAAACACGTTTTGGGTGAGATGTGAAAATGACAGCTGTACTGCTCATAAGAAGGTGTGGTAAAATGGCAATGTTGAAAATCTGGAGTAAAAATATTGAAATTCGCGAACTTACGAGTGTGTGTAGGAACTGTACAACGACCGTAAACAGTGATTTTGGAATTTTTTCACCAAATTTTCAATATAGCCATTTTAAGACCTCTGCTCATGAACAGTGTCACTGTGATTTTCTTAATTTGTCCTGTACATTGATTTAGCACACCGGCTGAGCCATTGTGCGCTACATGGGCAGAAACACGTTTTGGGTGAGATGTGAGAAATGACAGCTGTACTGCTCATAAGAAGGTGTGGTAAAATGGCAATGTTGAAAATCTGGAGTGAAAATATTGAAAATTCGCGAACTTATGAGCGTGTGTAGGAACTGTACAACGCACGCTCGTAAAACAGTCATTTTTTGGAATTTTTCCACCAAATTTTCAAAATAGGCTTCTTGAGAGCCCACCTTATGAACACTGGCAGTGTCGTTTTGTTAATCGGTCCCAAAAGGTGATTTTGAGCAATGACTGCGAAATCACCCTTCGGGCCCGAATAACGCCATGACAGTGACAGCATTCATTAGAAGGGGTCCCAAAAACCCCACGTTGAAAATTTGGTGCAAAAATTCCAAAAAATGCCTGAGATATGCAACAAAGTTGAAAAACCCCTATCTATCCCATTATACAGCTTACTGGCATTTCCTCAGTTCGCGGTCAGCTTTGAAGAGTGCAGACGTGTTCCCGGTCCACCGAAGATCGTCGCGCCGGAGTCCGGAGGTAAGTATGGGGTTAGGAGGGAGGGGGTGTGGGAGGCAGAGTGCGCAGTGGGTGGGTGCGGGTTGTGGAGGGGCAGGAGACTGCGTGGGACCGTTTTCTTTACAGGTATTTAAAATAAAAAAGATGGCGCTAGATGTTTGCCATGCTGGGGTGGGCTCCCAGCATGGCAGAGATAACTGGAGGCGTGGAACCGACAGGATTGGGCACCCCGTTGGCCATAGCATTTGTTGCCCCACTGGGAGTGGCTCCCAGCGTGGCACCCTGTACTCGGGGGATGGAGACAGTGAAGCCGACGGAGATTGGGCACCCCCGTCGGCTATAACATTGAGTTGCCACGCTGGGGTGGGCACCCAGCGTGGCATTTGAAAACTTTGGAGGGGAGGGCAGCACAGCCCGGCGAGTTGGGCACCCCGTCGGCTATGAAATGATAGTGGGGGAGGCACGCGCGGTATGCGTGTGTGTTTGTGTGTGTGTGTGTGTGTGGGAGCTGCGCGGGCAGGCGCTATCTTATCGCTGCTCACTGAAGCGTAGCTCCCCTTTCAACTGTATGCCACTGCATTTTGGAGCTTGTCATAGACAGCTCCAGCATGCATTGGCGGACAGGGGCCGCGTCTGCCAACACACTGACTGAATTGGAAGAGGAGGTGATACACCTCCGAAAACTCGGATGATGGCACTATGTTTCTTGCACATGCGTGCAAGCAAACATAAAAAGAGAGATGAATACACTCAAATCTTGAATGCAGTTATCTGCAACAGCAAGCTTCAAGCACAGGAAACACTCTAGCGATATCACTCCACCAATGTAAATCAATGGCTGATATCAAGGCAAATCACATGACCAATTTTGTGCTGAAGTATCAATGGGAATAGCCCCTTACATGCACCACGCCAGAAAATATGACACACATAATAGTTACAGCCACACCAATAGGCTCCAAACATTGTCTGGCGCCTCACAAGTGCTTCTGCACACAAAGTGCAGACTGGGGCCACCAGCACAACACTGTTAGTGCTGACTGTTCCCCTCTGAAGCAACCTGTGCAAATCATGACACCCGGGGCCTGATATTTGAAAAGGGGCAAAAGTGGAGTGCAAAGGGTTGCTCTGCACTTGCCCTTGCCCTTGTCCATGACCCCGAGGATGCTGTATTCAGTTGGACAGTGCACCAGCACTATTTGACTGAATATAGGGGCATGTCAGTATAGCACTAAGTCTAGTAGTGCTGCCCTGACATGGATCTTGGAAGTGCAAGGAACAGCTCCCCTGTCCCCCTACAAAGAAAAGCAGGCTCTAGTGTGCAGTGACTCCCCATCCTCTGATCCCCATCCCATTAAAATGAAATTATTAACTGGTGTCCGGTCATCTTCCTGCCTTCTGATCCCTGTCCCCAGTGAAATTAAATTATTCCCTGGTGTCCAGTGGTGCCCCCATCCTCTGATCCCTGGTCCCAGTCAAATGAAAGTATTCTCTGTTGTCCAGAAGTCTCCCCATCTTCCAATCCCTAACCCCATTCAAAATACAGTAACCCCTGATGTCAAGTGATTCCTCCCCTACCCTTTGATTCCCAGCCCCAGTAGAAAGAAAACCTTATCTTGTATCCAGAGGCACCCCCTTGCTCCAACCACTGTACAAGAAGTCCATGGTATCTAGTGACACCCTGCATCATCTGCAGTGGGCACATCATCTGCAGTGGGCACACCACCCTGCCATCCCCCTTTACATTAATCACTGGTGCTGCAGGGATACCATACAACAACCGGCACAGCCCTCCTCTCACCACCTCAGTGGCCACCATATGCAATGACAGGGAGAGTATGTTCTGTGTACTGTAAAGGGAACATGTGTACTGTGTACTGTAGTATGCACAATGCACGTTCCCTCTAATTGCATATGACAGTTGGAGTAGGTGGTGAGAGGAGGGCTGTGCCGGTCACCATATGGGATCCCTGTGATGCCAGCAATTAAGGTAAGGGGGGGGTGGCAGGGTTGTGTACCCAGTGCAAGCAGTGTTGGGGGAACTTGATACCCAGGACTTCTTGTACAGAACTGTGGTAAGTGATCAAACAGTGGGGGTGCCACTGGGCACCAGGGAATACTTTAATTTTAACGAGGCCAGGGATCAGAGGGTAGGGAGCCCACTGGAGAGCAGGAAATACTTTATTTTAACAGGGCTGGGGATAGGAAAGTGGAAGGACCGCTGGACACTAAGAAATACTTTCATTTTAACAGGACCAGCGATTGGAGAGTAGGGGGCCAAACGGACAACAGGAAATACTTTTTTTAACAGGGCCAGCGACTGGAGGATGGGGGGGACTACTGGACACCAGGGAATACTTTAATTTTAATGGGACCAGGGATCAGAGGGTGGGGGGACCACTGGACACTAGGGAATACATCAATTTTAACAGAGCCAGGGAGTGGAGGATGGGGGGGGGACTGCACACAGGGAATACTTCAATTTTAACAGGGCCGGGGAGTGGAGGGCAGGGGGGGACCACTGCACACCAGGCAATACTTTAATTTTAATGGGACTGGGGATTGGAGAGTGGGGGACCACTGGACACCAGGGAATACTTTAATTTTAATGGGACCAGGGATCAGAGGGTGGAGGTCCACTGGACACTAGGGAATACTTTATTTTAATGAGGCCAGGGGTCAGAGGATGGAGCAATCACTTAACACCAGGTAATACTTAAGTTTTAATGGGGCTGGTATTGGAGTGAGCCATTAGACACCAGGGAGCAGGTGTGTTCCCCCAACTGCCACTGTGGTTGTTGGCTGCAGTGTCTGCAGATTAAGTCAGGCTTCTTCTCAGTGGTAACTGCGCAGCGCAAGGTGGTCTGCGCTATTACATTTGGGCAGCGCTAGCAGGCTACATATTACACTATACTCATATTCATGTCCCCCACCCTTCCCTTTGAGCACCAATCCTTGTGTGCATGCTGACCCATTCACACATGCTCCTCACGCCTTTGAATATTGCACATGGGCACAAAACCCAGGCAAACAGTGGGCTATCACTTTGCCAACTGGGTACACCTTTAAATACTGGGCCCCTAAGCCATGAATTCCTAATTCAGCAGTCAGAGCAACCTCCCTCCACCTTGGGGAAATAGCAGGGTATTCAAAATTAAAATTCCCAAGGGGCGGGGTATGGAATGGCGTGAAACCCCCAGGCCCACACTCCCTGAAGCAAAGAAGATGACAAAATCCCCAGGTAATCCCTGTTTGCCCCACATTGCCCATGGTGGGGATAGGTGGAGGAACTGCTACATAACACATGAGTAAATGTATTTATTTCTCTGGCCTTTTGTTGATGATATATTAAATAATTTTGACATAAACACAACATTGCAGAGGTTTTATTATTGCATCATCTTATAAAATACTGTAAGACTGCATCTGCACATACAGAGCAAACCTTTGCAAAAATTATCTATACGCAGCACAAATAACTGGCATATTGATAGCTTTCACAGTTAATTTATATTTGGTCACATGGAGTTGAGGACTCAGTATCAGAGACTGCCTCTGTCTGCAATCCATAGGCCACATGGCAGAGTCAAGGGACTTAGCAAGCATCCTCTGCCTCATTACGGTGCAATCTTATTGGCTTCTGGTGGCGGTTAGTGTAATTTTAGAGGCTTTTGGTGGCGATTTAGTTTAGGTCAGGGTGGCGGTCCCTGAGCTCACACCCTTGACAATGCCCCAGGCCATAAACATCTTTAATGGCCCAGTCAGTCACAAATGTACTGAGGCATCCCAGGCAGCACTGGCAGCATTTGTGACTGAGGAAAGTGTTAGGCTTCCGTGTCTATTCATCGGATGCAGGCCACCAGAGGCATAGAGTACTTTTTTTTTTTTTTAGATGAGGAATCTGGAACAGAAAAGCTTACTAGTCAGTGATTTACTCTGCACATCATCTCCTTGGCCACCAGTCTACTTCACAGTTTGGTGTCTCCATAGAACTAGAGTGCTTTTAATTTCTATGGGTGTCTCTCATTCGACTTCATGGCAGGCTCTCGCGCCGCAGCTTCATGTGCTGTTCTCACACTGTAGCCAATCAGCATGACTTGACGATGTCAGCCACAAGCTGACTGGCTGATCATGACTGCGTGGGTGTGTGGTGTGATGGGGGAAGGAGCTGGGCAACCGTAACATGAGCCTAGCTGCCAAGGGATTATCCAGATTGTCAGTAGAATGGGTGGAGAGTTATTTATCAGGTAGGGAAATACAAGTTCTTTATGAGGGTTCAGTGTCAAAGAGTAGAATTTTAGAAAAGGGTGTACCTCAAGGGTCAGTCTTGGGACCCCTATTGTTTTCCATATTTGTGGATATTATACCAAGTAAAATTCTTAAGGCTAAGACAATCTTATATACTGATGATATAATATTATATAATAGCTGTAATTCATTAGATAAAATTGCCCAAGATTTGACTGTAGATTTTCAGAGTCTAGAAAATTGTTTGTTGGACTTAAAATTATCATTGAATATTTCAAAAACCAAGAGTATAATATTTGCCTCTAAACAAAAGTTGGTTAAATTAGGGAAACTGAATATTTTTGGCAAAAATTGAACTAATTTGGAGCAGGTACAATGTTTTAGATATTTGGGAATGAATTTGGACTCAAATTTAACATTTTCAAATCATATATTGACTTTAACAAAAGCAGTAAATCAAAAATTATGGGTTTTATTTAGACTACAGAATGTGTTAACTTTACAAGCCAGGAAACATATTGCCCAAAGTATACTACTTTCTCAACTGAATTATATTTCATTTTTTGTTTACTAGTTTGTCTAAACATGTGGTAAATAACTTAACAATGACTTTTCATAGTATTTGTAGATTTGTTATAGATTGCCTTATAGTATACATCATTGTGCTTTATATCAAGTTTCAGAGTTTCTACCACCTAACTTGAGTTCCATTTACTCTCTTTGTTGTAAAACGGACAATGCATTGAGACAAAAAAGTCTCTCTCCCCTTGTATTCTCTGATATCTGTAAGGGAAGCTCCGAGAAACTTGAGATCAAATTTTCTTTCTTGTTTAAATTTGAAAGTAACTAAAACTAAAATGGGTGCTCAAGCTTTTTCTATCCAAGCACCAAAATACTGGAATGATCTTCCAATTGAATTGAGAACTATGAGTAGTCATAATTTATTCAAAAAGAAATTGAAGCATAATTTATTGAGTAGCTTGCAATGTCACTGCTATTTTAAATAATTTGTATTATATTGTTTGTCTTATATGTCATGTATTTGTATTCCTGTATTAAGTGAATGTAAAAGTTATCTTTCTGTATAACATCTTGCGACTATTTTATAGTCTCGGGTAGCATATGAAAAAGGGCCTTGGCTCATATGTTTACCTGGTTAACAAAAGAAATAAATAAATAAAAATAAAGTCTGCTGGCAACTGGGGGAGGGGTAAGGGATTTAAAGGGACATGGCAAGTCTAATTTAAACACACACACAAAAAAATGAGGGTTCTAGGAAGGGGTGGCCATTTGGATCTGATGAACCCCAGCTGGCAATGGGTCTGATTTGTGCTTATTGTATGGAATGAGGAAAAGGGGAGGGGATGTCTGCCTTGTATCCTTTCCCAAGCACTAATTACAGTTATACTGAAAAGAATAGGAATCCCACAGACTGCTCTAGTTAATCTTATCTTGTCAGTCAATGGTAATGGTAAGATTTGCACAAAACTCTCCGCAAACAACATGGGCAGGGTGCCAGCCTCTCTTATTCAAGCTGTTTGGTGGGATTTTTTTTTTTAATTGTTTAACCAGGTGAGACACCCTAAGCTGAAAGCTTGTTTGCAGGTGCCACCTGGGAGCATAGGGAAGTTAAGTGACTTGCTCAGGGTCACACAGCATGTGCAAGTGGAGGCTGTAGGATTCAAACCCAGGTCTCCAGATTTGCAGCTCAGAGCCTTAAACCACTGCACTATACTGCCTCTGTGTTATGTGGCTCACTCGGTAAAAGTGAATTATGATACTGAAGATATTTTATCAGTATACTAATAATTAATTTTCAAGAGCTTGTCATGTTGAGGACATGAATTTTTTTACACACTGTCAGCCCTCGTTTCATTAGAGAGAGGCAAGGACAGAGTGATCTAGTGGTGGGAGCACTTAACTGTGAGACAGGAGTTCACCTAAATGGATCTTACCATAGTCATTACTAATGTACCATGCAACAGTTAGCAATACATTCATTCATTTAAACCATTTTACCAGGAAAGCATACTGAACTGGTAGTAACTTGTTTGTAGATACCATCGGGGGATGGGAAACAGTACAGTGCAGGACTCACATCAATACAAGGCATGAATTGTCACACTTTAAAACAGCAGTGGTGAAGTGAATTGCAAGAACAATGACAGTGCCCCACAACAGCATGCAAAAACAAGGTACAGGGTGTTCCACTTAAAATTCTAATAGACTGTTTGCATTGGTTTTCAAGTTTATTGTCTTTTTTACCTGGTTGGGGCATGTGTATAACTTTTCACAATGAAGACATGACAATATTTTTGTTATTGTAATGTTTTCCAGGAATTTGTTGTTGGAGGAATTGTCAAGAGATGAGCAGCGCCAATCGTCAATCCCCTAGCCGGAAGTGACACTGAGTGAGAAAGCCTCCCAGTGTTTCACTTAAAAGATGATACAGGCATGTGTTGGTAGCTGTCTCTGTTATGTGGCTCACTCAGTAAAAGTGAATTATGATACTGAAGATATTTTATCAGTATACTAATAATTAATTTTCAAGATCTTGTCATGTTGAGGACATTAATTTTTTTTTACACACTGTCAGCCCTCGTTCCTTTGTGAAAAAAAAGGTGCACACTAATATCAGCTACAAAAAATGTAGAATGTATTACATTAGCTCACACAGATACACTGGAGAGACCGCCAGAAATCCCTACAGTTAATCTAATAAATGTTAAATGTTTTGCAGCTAACATTAGTGTGTGCTTTTTTTTTCAGTTTGCAGTTTAGCCTTTTCTCGGCAGTCTCAAACGTGCACAGTGAGCATTAACCCCCCCCCGCAAGAAAATGGACAGCAGAGACCATGTTTGATTATTATGCCGTTTCAGAGTTATGTTGTCAAACAGAGAATCTTGATTGCTCTCTGGCAGCTTAAAGAAATACATTTTGAGATGGTGTGCATTTACGTTACCCATGATTACTCTCCTCATGTGATGAACCAGTGCAAGCACTATGACCTTGTCCTGCTTGCCCTGCAAGCTAAGCAGCTCAAATACCAAACACGCTATCCTGCAAAAGTTAGGGTGTTCTATCCCAATGGACCAATTCTGTGTGAGATCGTTCTAGCTGCAGCAGAGCACCTGCAAGTGAAAGGGATCTCTGCAGCCAAAATGCAGCACTCCCGGACCAGCTTGAATCGAAATCCCAGAAAGCAGAACTCACACAATGGTATCTTCCAAGCCCAAAGAGCACACACATCGGCCTCACTCAAAGCTGCACAAGTACAGCTCCATTCTTTTCAAAAGGTGTTGGATGCTTGATCTTACATTGTGCTCTGACTCTCTCGATCCTATGGACCTCCAGTACATCTTTTTACACATGGACTGCACCACGTTAATACAGCTCTGACCTTGGACTTCTTCTTAGCAGTCCAACTACTCCCCTTGGGTTTGTTATGAGGATCCAGCTGAGGACATTTATCATACCTTTAATAATAATTTTATACTTTTTTTTTTCTATTTTATTTTTATTTTACTTAATTAAAGCTATCTGCTGAGGGGACAGCAATGTGCTGGGGACATAAGAGTAAAACTGCCATCAGTGGCAGACTAGCTGCACTGGAAGATAACAGGACTTTCACTGAAAATAGAGGTTTCCTCTAATAATTGTTTCCTGTATAAAAAAAAAAAGTATCAATCAATCAAATAATTACAGCAAGCGTGTCCTTGTGTGTATCTTGTTTTGTAAGCCTTTGTTCCTTTGCATGGTGCATGACTATGTCTAGTAGCAGAATTTGTAGTGGGAAGGGGTTCATAGCAACTGCAATTTAAACTGACTTGACTACTGTAATTCAGAATTAGGTCACATCAGCAATATCAGTCTGAGAGGACGCAGCTTACATACTGCGGGAGGGGGTGGCGGCAATCACTCCAAATTGAAAAACAACTTATGCCAACGTATGAAAAATTAACTATTTGCTGTCATTTATCATTTGAGCCTAACATCATAGAGATGCAATGATGTTTGTCAGAAGACTGCAAACACTGAAAATGGATAAACTGGTAGTGCTGATGCTGACAGGAATACGAGGAACTGCTGCATTCACTACAACATTTTAAAACACTGAATCCAGTACCACGCAGTCCCCTCAAGATGTCACTTCCTACCCAAATGTAAACACCCATATGAAGCACACTGTGCGGCTACTCTGAGCGGCTCTCTGTGAAAACAATAGGATCGGTCCAAATATTCCAAGACAGCTAAAGAATTATGACACCTTGTATATAGAAATAAGTCATGTTGTCAAACTCCCACTTTGAAATTCAGAAAATGCCTCAATCCACTAACTCTTTCAAAGAAAAAAGATTTAAATGAAGGCAAATAAATAAGCAAATACTGGGCCAGGAGAGCAACAGTGTGCAATCTTAAAGGGGACAAGACATTTGTTGCCGATCAGCAGGAATTAGAAATGTTCCAAATGATCCATATTTAACTGCGTCAGAATAAACTCTATGAAAAATGGTGTTGTCATTTGTTTTCTTTTTATGGACAAAATTATAATCTGCACAGTTCTTTTCATGGAACCAGGAATGTAGAGTTTTTACTATGTCTTATAAAATGGGTAGGGAAATTCCTGAATCCTGATTGGCTCTTACCTGTGCATTGAATCCATTCAATGCACAGGTAAAAACAAGTACTTAAAAGCAGGACCGCAGTACAATAAAAATCATTGTGCCATTAGAATAGCGAGGATTTTAAACACTCCCATTTTTTCCCCTATTTTAGCAAGAAAATGATTCTTTACTAGACATCCTCCAGTAAACATATGTGGCATTTTCTTTGTACAGCAAATAACAGCCCTACACATTTTTGACACTTAAAAATTTAAATTAAAAAGTGTTTATTGTATTCTCCCATTCTGTGAGCTGTTTAGTCTCCCCCTCCCACTGTCTGACACTCGCTTGATCACTCACATTTACTTACTCACTCGCTCACTCACTGAAACTGCGAAGCTCCTCCAAGTCAGTACTACTCCTGCCCTGATACTTGTAAAATAGAATAAATGCTCAGCAGATCTTCATCAAACTTAATCTAAGCCTTATAAATAAGGATCATGTTTATTTGTTACCTATGAAAAAAAAAGCTTCTGCTGATATTTCGCTGCTGCTTTTCAAGTCCCTGACCACTCCTGCTGGAGTTCTCATCTGCACTTCCAGTGTTGCTGTGCTGCCATCTGTCGAGGTTCAATTAAAAAAATAATAAAATAAAAAACACAGTTCTCTCTCTCTCTCTCTCTCTCTCCTATTCCGTCTGTCCTAGTCCCCCAAAAAACACCACACAAATACATGGGGGGTGGGTAGTGCTCCTGTATCACACTGGCAACAAACATTACTACTGATGCCAGTACAGGACAAACTTTGCACAGCACATGCATAATGACATCATTATCTAGTAGGCAGAAGGACTATTTTATCATATATTTGTATAAGCAAATGAGTTCTCTCAACATATAACCATGATTTTTCTGACTGTTATAAGTTACAAAAAATGTAGCCCATGTTATAAGTGCAATAAGACATTCTGGGTGTGCACTAAACAGATGTGACTGCACTTTCAGGGGCTGAAGGCACTCGGCTTACACCTCTGGGCGTGCGGTCATATCTGTTCAATGCACACCCCATCTTATCTTATTGCTTATATGATCTGTGTACAGAATTTTAAGCATGAGCTGTTAACCTGTCAGAACTGTGCTCAGCATTCTATACACAAACTAAGACATAGTTATTACTCTAAATCACTGACACTGATTCCATGAAGAGAACTTAACAGAATGCTGACCATAAAAACAAAATAATGCAAAATAAGTTTTATGCATTGCTTTTTATTCAGGTGCTGTTAAAGATAGATCATTTAGGGGTGTGATTATATAATAAACAGCCACCAATTAGAAATAACTTCCTGTCCTCTTTAAATTGACTACGCAAGGTAGCTCGTAATGGTGGTGCGTCATATGTAAGATACTAGGTAGTCAGACTACCCTGTGTTTGATTTAGGATACAGAGTAAGCCATCTTTGGGGCTAATGAGGGTATAAGGTACCAGGATGTGTCAGTGTCAGTTGCAGATGGGGGCTGTGAGGTCATGCAGCAAGGTTTTGAAAATCACAGGTGAAGATGCAGAGTAAATAGCATTAGGAAGGTTGGACTAGTGCTAGGAGAATCTAAAAGTGAAGCAGCCTGACCTGCTGATGATTTTGCATGGGGAAGGGGGAGATGGCAAGTATGAGAGCTGCAGAGAGAGTATGTGGGGGTAGAGGGGCTCATGAGAAAGGAGCTGCGAAAGGCAAAAGGGTACCATACCAGACATTAGAGATAAGGATGGTGCAGTTGGTGAGGCATCTACCTTCAAGAAAGGTTAACAACTGGGTTGCATAGAGGAAACAGTGGATAGTGCAAGGGCAGGGGCAGTAAAGGGTGAAATGACTGAGGGAGTGAAAAAGAGGTCCAGTCTATTGGGGGGGGGGGTGGATTTGGATGCTGCACTCTACTTAATGTCCCCATAGTCAAAAAGTAAGAGGATCATCTTCATGACAAGCCATCTACAGGTAGTGAGTGGGATACGAGCTTTGTGTCTATAAAGAACACCAAGGTCAGGATGAAGGTTTGATGAATGGTATCCACGTGACAAGGGAAACTAAGGTGTCGGTATTGCCAAACTTTGAGATACTTAAAGGAAGTAACCTTATCAAGTCCTACATCATCCAGTGTCTTGAGTACCACAGTGGACCAGAGTGTAGCCAATCACTGACTGCTGCCAGCATCACAGAGACCATTTTCTCGACATTTAGTGCAAGCTGATTAGAACAGAACCAGTGTTGGATATAGATAAAAAATCATATTGTAGCTGAATCACAAGATTGGAGGCAGAGAGACCTGAAGTGAGAAGGACAGTGTTATCAGCATACATATGTATGTTCGGAAAGACACATGTTTAGGGAAGATACCTGAGAAAAATTGAGAAAAGGACAGTACTAAGAACAGAGCATAGGGGAACACTGAACTTATTGGGAGTGGGGAGGAGAGGGATTTCACTAATACAAACCATTTGAGACCTGCCAGAGTAGGAACTGAACCATCTAACTTAGTGTTCAGAGTCCAGTGCTCTTATGTTTCTCCTGGAAAATGGGATGGGGATAGTATCAAAGGCTTTGATCAAGTCAACAAAGATGGCAGAGGTAATTGGGCCCTGGTTCATACTCTCAAGAATGAAATCAGTGAGCCAGAGGATGGAGGAGACAACAGAAAGAGACTTCCTCAACCCAGACTGAAAGCTGGCAAAGAAGTGATGAAGAGTCCAGAAAGAGGGAAAGTTGGGGAAGAACCAGGTTTTCTTCGAGTTTATCCAAGGATAGCAGGACAGAGACAGGGTGTTAGGTTCCTGGATAGAATGGGTTACCCCTTTAGTGAGGATGACAGTGGCCCTATTTCAAGCATCAGGGACAGCACCAAAGAGGCGAGAAGATTCTGTAGCAATGCTTGACCTCCCTTTGTCTGTCGCAGGTACAAGACTGGATACAAGCATCTCAGTGGGGTTACCCTGGATCAAAAAACAGATTTTAGCACGATTTGGTTCTGTGTATTCAGAAATGTGAAGTTTTTCAATTAGCATGTTGTAGAAGATTGTGTTTACTGTATGTGTGTATTTTATCTATTTACTGTAGTTATTCTTACTGTAACGCATGCAAAACTTTTGTATTGCTGCCTCTTGCCCACAGCCTCACTAAAAGAGCCACCATCTCAGTAAGCAAAGATTCCTGGATCTTTTTGGAGACCTGTATCAATCAGACTCCCTCGTCTTTAGCTTAGGTATGAGGCGTTCGCCTTGGTCAGTTATGAACAAAACAACTGAAGATAAAAACAATACAGAGCAGTTACATACAAAAGGTACAATGCCTCAGCTAAACAACACATACCATGAAGCAATTACAGTCCTAGGCAATGAAGAAGGTGCTTGCGTGCCAAAGGTTTCAGGAAAATGCTGAGATGCAGAAGGGACTGAGCAGAGGAAGAACATAGATACTGTAGGGTACTGTAGGGGAAGATTACAGTAGACAGTAGAGATAGGAGGACCCAAAAAGATCCTGATCCTTATTATCAGGATGAGGATCTGGGCCAGGGGTGCACAACATGTGGCCCGGGGGCCAAATATGGCCCACACAGCAGCTGTCTGTGACCCCTGAGGACCTAGCAGCTTCCACTTGCAGTCTTTATTTTTTTTCGTTTTTAGTTTTAGTAACATGTTGATCAATAAATAAATAAACAAATAAATAGATAAATGTATGTTTTGTTTTATGTGTACTTTTAATAATGTCTTGGTGGACATTTGCCACCTCGGGCCATTTTACAGTGGCCCTCATCAGTGACCCTTGGCCCTCGGCCTTGACTCAAGTCCAGTCTAGTCCTCCACAAAAAAAGTTGTGCACCACTGATCTAGGCCAAAGTCCTCATAAGTTCTGATTAGTTCTGATTTTAATCAGAACCTTTAGGAAATTAATTGTAAAGCCAGAAAACTTTACATTCTGACACTCAGTATGTCAGCAGCAACATAACTGCCCCTTCCTACTGCTGTTCTCCCATATTTGCTCCTCCATGCCCCAGTTCTCACATATCTTCCCCCCCTCTCTGCCCCAGTTCTCATGTATACACCCCTTATCTGCCCCAGTTCTAACAGATATATGTCCACTCCCTGCCCTAGTTCTCATGGCCCCCAGTTCTTACCTTTTTGTCCCTCCCGTCCCCAGTGTTCACATATCTGCCAGAAAATAACTAAATGGCACACTCACAAGGAAATAAATAAAATGTAGTCATATTCAAAATTCTCTTGTTTTATTGCTGGGACATGAAAGACACACTGGACTACTCCCCAGCGCTTAGGTCAAAGGACCTTCGTCAGGGGGTGGGGTTTAGGTGTGATCAGCATACCTCTATACCCATAACAAATGACATCATAATTACTCAATTACAGAAACGTATACAAAATCCAACCAATTAATTGTCCATAGATCACATAGTCATAGTCTGTAATATAAAAATTATATATATATAACTTTCTTCCTGTAAAAGTACAGAATTGCAGACTACGACACTGTCTATAGGTAAAAGAATAACACAGACCCCGTATCTATGAAGAGCAAATATCGCTATAAATTTTATCAGCTTGGTGCATCAGTCAATGAAACTTCAAAGTCCCATTAATACCAGGGACGAAATGCATTCAATATTATAACACCAATTTAACAGCCCCGAAGTTTCATTGACTAAACCACCAAACCTGAAAATTTACTCAGCGGTATCAAGCTGTCAATTTATTCATTTATTGCAAAATCAACCCATATGGTTCTCATATAAGCAAAAGTATGAAATCTGAAACATTAGTCAGCTGAGTGAATCTCCACGGTTCAGTTTGTCACTTCCCAAAAATAAATATAAACTTCACATAACCAACAGTGAACCTGATGTAGTCAGCATTTTCATACCAACAGGAAACTCCCTACATGTTTGACAGCACCAAAGTTTTGCTATGACTGAAACCCCTGATAATGGAGACTCACTCCATGGCACCACTATGGCAAAATCAAGATGCCATATAACTGTAAGCAAATTATGCCCATATGATATTCGAGTAATCAAAAAGTTCTGAACAATGAGATGCAATTTACAGAAACTCTGTCAGTAGCAACACTGCCGGTTTAACAGCCCCTGAGTTTTTTGGGTAAAACCGCTGACCGTGCAGTTTACATCAACAATATCTTATTGTAAAATGGCACACACGGCTCTCATGTAAGATACAACTCAAAATTTAAAACATGAATTAGCTGAGTGCATTTCCACAGTTTGTTACGTCTGTCCCCAAAATTAAAAGTAAAGTTACCATACACAACACGAGACTTAATTAACATATGCAACATTTTAACACCACTGGCATTCCGGTTGAGTGCAGGTCTTTTAGTTTTGTTGGTGATGTTGTTCACATGCTTGCCTCCTACCCTGCCCCAGCTGTCACATTTCTGCTTGTTTTCTGTTGCCCCAGTTCTCATATGTCTGCTGCAGTTCATAATCTTGGCCCCTTTCTTGCCTTCGTTTTCAAAACTGATACCATCTCCCTACCTGCCAAATTACAACAGTGCACCGTCACAGTCTACTAAATCACCACCGCCATACCGACGAGATTTAATTTCATATCACTTCAATAAACTGGTGCTGTAGTTTCCCAGATTAACAAAACAAACAAAAAAAAACAACAAATGATCCAGACCATTTGTACTCTGTTGCCGCAGACTTGCCTGCTCTTCTGGCCACTCCTGCATTCTGCACCTTGAGTTTAGGCATGCTCAAAGTATTGCATGAGTAAGAAGCAAGAAAGGCGGGTCAGTGTGGTCAGCTGGCTTGAGCAGGTTAATGATTTTTTTCCCCATATTGGAGCATTTCTCTGGTACAGGAGTAGTTTGTAGAGCTCAGAGGGGGATGTTGTGATTTTTTTTCATGTGCAGCCGCTGTTATAGAGGCGAGCCTGGTACATTTCTCAGCAGAGTTCAGATCTACTCAGGTTTGCCAGACAGCATGGGATTTTGGGGGGGGGGGGATCTGCATTTTTGACCCTGGTTTTCAGGAGCTGGTGTCAGGGTCCTGGCTCCCCTCCCCGGGGGGTCAAATCTGTCACTGGCTGGTATCCCCATCACCAGGAACACCACAGGGACATCATGGAGTCTACCAGCTCAGTTTTTCCCCTGCCCGTGCCACGGCTGTGCATGCATGTGTGGAGCCATGCGCACACCATGGTTCCACAGCACCTTCCCTATTTGTGCTACCACCCGCATGCTCTGCCCTGAGGTCTCCACCTGGGGGTGATAAGTTCCCTCCCCAGGAGAAGAGAGAGATGCATTTCAGTTGCTCAATCCCACTTCCTCCCCCCCAGCTGACTCCCGATGACCCAGACTTGTTTCCGAACCCAGGTTGCCGGCATAATGTGAGGTGTGGCATCCAGCCCCTCAACCCTCAGCACCACCGGGTTGGCTTGGGGGTTCTGATTCTTAATGGACCAGTCCACCATCCCTAGTAGACACGTGAGGCATTTCAGCTCAAATCATGCCACTGGCACTAATAGCTTTACATTTAGTTTCAGGTAATACCTTCCTCCCTGGAAGAGCCACATTGCCAGATAATTTAGCATCTAATGTGATATCATCTTCATAATGACAATTGCAAGCCATTTGTGCTTATGTACCATGTCATGGGATGTTCTGGTTACCATTTTTCAAAGCAATACATTTAGCAATAGTATACAAATGTTGGGAAATTTTGAGGAATAGGCTTAAGTCTCCTGTAGTTTACAGCTACAACAAACACTTACTTTATAAATTGAAAAAAGTATAGTTAGCTTGAGCCATGATTTATTTTATAAAAGCATCGCATTTTGGCGCTATATAACAGGGTTTCTCAAATGGTGAGGCCATCCTCCCTGGGGAGACTCCAACTTGTTCCAGGGGAGGCTCAAGCAAGTCCGAAAAAGTATTTTATATACATTTTGAGTTTAAAATATTTTGTGTGAAGAGATGAGGCAAATAGTAGATGAATGTATGTATTTACATATCAGTGACCTGGAAAGTACACTGAGCCAAGGCTCATTTCAGGTGTACCTGGAGAAGAGTAGGGAGTGCATACAATTCAAAAGGTACTGCAGAACAGTTAAGTAACACAAAATAGTAGTGCAAGCAAACTGAAACAGTGAACAACTAATGAGAGCTAATAATTAACCAATTAGGTTAGTAGCCGAACAGCCCAAATACAAGGGCTCAGCAGTAAGGTTCTAGCAGCAAGAGCAGGAGGTAGCAAAATGATTCCTCAAAAGCTGCTTAAGAGCAGCGTAGTAGAGGCAGAGGTGGGTAGGAAGGTTATTATAGATAGAGGGGAAACAGACTGAGAAAGCAGTCTGACCCATCAAGGTACTGCAACAAGGGTTAACAATGGTTCGAGAATCAAACTAGTAGAGTAAGTAGGCTGACCTGGAGAGAGAGGGGGGTTTTATAAGGCTGAACAAAATGAGAGCAAACTGCTTAGAGTTTCACTTTATTCCCAATGTACTGTGCAAGGTATGCAATTTTTTCCATGGGGAGGGCCTGAGATTATTTCAATATTTGGGGAAGGCTCAAGATCTTTTCCATGGCTTGGGGAGGCTAGGTATCACAAGGTCTGAGAACTCATGGCATATAACAAAATCAAAACTGAGTATTGGTGTTGGCAATAAAAATTCTAAAATGAATGAACACTGTTGGTGGTGCATAAAGGCATGTGATATTAATAGCAACTGCTAAATTAAGTGTGTGTGTGTGTGTGTGTGTGTGTGTTTGCTGGGGGGGTATTTTCAAAAGGATTTGCATGAGATCAGCTTAGCTCTAGTTTTGGCAATCTCAGGTAACAGACATCTGCGGCAAGCTATTCAAAAACTCAGCACGGGCGCTAAGGGATGTTTTCCTGCACTAACCAGGTATTGTGCCCAATTCGTGGATGGGATCTATTTTCAGACTGCCTCATACTGCAGGCAAAATCCATTTGACCTGAGTACTAAGTTACTACTGCACCCATGCAAATGAGGGGTCCTCTTCTATATATGGGTGCAACATGAAATTAAGAGGTTTGCATAGGTGATAAATACCACCCAAATGGGTGCAAGTTACCACCTTTGTAAACCTCGATATAATGGAGTATAGTGCCCTGTTGGTAGGCTGCTGTACTGCAGCTGGCCACCATCTGCACCCCCAACCCCAGCCCATTGCAATGATGGATGCCCTGGTGTCTAGTGGCAGCCTTTGCCCTCTGATCACATGTACCAGTAAATGTGAGTGTTTCCCTGATGTCTAGTGGCACCCCTACACTCCAGTTGCCCACTGCCATGTTCTAACAGATGTCTCTGGTATCTAGGGGAATCCCCGCACCCTCCAGTCGCCCACTGCCATGTTATGACAGATGTCCCTGGTGTCTAGTGGCAGTCCCTACCCTCCGATCTCCTGTCCCAGAACATGGTACCATTTCCCTGGTGTTCAGTTGTACCCCCCACCCACTGATCACCCATCCTTGAATACGTCACATGTGACCTGGTGTCTAGCAGCCTCCTCCACTGCCTGCACTGAGCACAGCACCCTGCCCCCCACAGTACCTATTTGGCTGGTGCCATGCAGGGGATCCAATACAGCAACCAGCACAGCACTCCTCTCACCACCTCGGTCGACTGCCATATGGAATGACAGGGAGCACACGTACTGCCTACAATATAGGGAGTGGAAGGATCGGAGGGTGAGATGGGGGCATCGGGGTGGGGGGTGCCAGTCGCCACCATGCTTAACGTGGTGGCCAGCCACAGGTGGGGCACAAACTTGCTGCCACTTCCCATGCAAATGAGCCCAAGTGGGCATGCATATGGCCCCTTAGTGCCTTATATGGCCAATGGGCTCGTTTGCATGTTATGGACTAAATATTGCGCCATGGCTCCTGTCACTATCGGGTCTGGGAATGCAGTTCCCTGCAGTTTTCTATGGGCCGCAGACAGCCCAGATCCATGTTGGGGCAGTGTTAGTCAATTAAGGCTGTGCTGACATGGCCCAATATTCAGTTGGATAGCCCCGGTGCCGTATCTGGCTGAATATAGCACAAACCTTTGCGCTGCACTATTGCTTATATTACAATAGCGGGCCCTTGAAGTTTGGATGCAGCTGTTAACAAAATAGTAGAATGTTGCATTAAAAAATTATGCAGGCATATTTTTTGACAGAAATTGCAACAAGCATTAATCTTTTATCCCAAACAGATGCAACTGTTAAAAATAGTAGCAGGACTACTGAGATACAACTGATCAGACCCAGATAAAGTAACAATATACATTTATATCCATACTTAACCCTTTTCAAAATCCCTTCCCCTAAATATTTTATTATCAAACACCGGACATACGAACATACATGCATACGAACATACAAAGAAGCCAGCAGAAGAAGGCCATTTGGTCTATCAAGTCTGCTCATATTGCAGGGTCGAAAGCTTGAGCTAATGTCCCTGCCCTCCCTCCTCCCATCCTCCCTACCCATGATCCTTACTTTCCCCTATGCCTATCTCAGCCTCTCTTAAAGCTGCCCACTGTCTTCAACGAGATGACCACTTCCAGCAGTGGATTCCAATTGTCCACCACCCTCTCTGTAAAGAAGTGCTTCCTGACCTCCCTCCTAAACCTCTCACCCTCCAGCTTAAGACTGTGCCCCCTAGTGTTATGGTTACATCTGTTGCTTAAGATGTTACTTTTGCTTTTTCACTATACAATCCTATTAAAAATAATCCAAATGGCAGCGACTAAGAAACTGGCCCCATTCGTCATATATATTTTATAATATGAGTTCTGGCCAATTTTAACTACTTACTGGTCAAACTACTATCACATGGGACTTCATTAAAGTATAGTTGTAATAAGCAGGGGAGCATTAATTAAACTAGAATTTTTCAATAATCAACATTTAGGAGTGCATTAATCTACCATAATCTATCAGATGCCAAATACACAAATTAAACAACATGACAAAAATTACCATAAAGCATGCCCACAGACTCATTATGAAAATGAAACAACCACATGGAAAAAATACCATATAACCTCCTCCTGGCCCCTGCACACATAAAACTGCTTAAAATCAAACACTGCAAACCAAAGTGTAAAAACATACCACCATCTTGGATATACTGTTTCAAGCTACAGGCCTGGGTCCATGCGCCACAAGTCTGCTGCTCCTCATAGGGCCCATAGGATCAGTCATAACTTTCTTTGAGCAGTGCCCTGTGGGCAATACATAAAGCAAGAGATTACTCATAACTTTCTTCGTGCAGAAAAAGTCATAACTTCCATTGAACAGGGCTCTGTGGGCCCTGTGTGAAACAGGAGATCACTCTTAATTTGCTTTGTGCAGGACGAAATCCTTCATAGCTTTCTTTGTGCCTAGCCAAATCAGGAAATCAGTCATAATGTTTTTTGTACAGGACCCAGACCTGTAGCTTGAATCAGCAGATCCATGGGGTATGGTCCCAGACCTGTAGCTTGAATCAGCAGCTCCATGGGGCATGGTCCCAGACCTGTGGCTTGAATCAGCAGATCTATGGGGCATGGTCCCAGACCTGTAGCCTGACTCAGCAGATCCATGGGGCATGGTCCCAGACTTGTAGCTTGAATCAGCAGATCCATGGGGCATGGTCCCAGACTTGTAGCTTGGATCAGCAGATCTATGGGGCATGGTCCCAGACCTGTAGCTTGAATCAGCAGATCTATGGGGCATGGTCCCAGACATGTAGCTTGACTCAGCAGATCCATGAGGCATGGTCCCAGACTTGTAGCTTGAATCAGCAGATCCATGGGGCATGGTCCCAGACTTGTAGCTTGAATCAGCAGATCCATGGGGCATGGTCCCAGACCTGTAGCTTGAATCAGCAGATCTATGGGGCGTGGTCCCAGACTTGTAGCTTGAATCAGCAGATCCATGGGGCTTGGTCCCAGATTTGTAGCTTGAATCAGCAGATCTATGGGGCATGGTCCCAGACCTGTAGCTTGAATCAGCAGATCCATGGGGCTTGGTCCCAGACTTGTAGCTTGGCCGTGGATCATGAGGCTATGGGCAGGGGAGGTGGATGGGCATTAGTGTTAAACCCTAACATCACATTTGCCTCCTGTTGTGGCTTTGTAACCCTAATATATGCATTAAAGAACTAATGACACCTCAAAGAAAATTTTGAAAAACAATTAGATACAATTCAGCTTGAATTCCATATATTTTCTATATATTTCTTTTCCCCAGTATTTATTAATGAGAACATTTGCATAAATACATGATCTTTATCCTTCTGAGTTCCCTTACAGTTCCTATGCCTCTATAGTTTACTCCCTACAGTACTTCAAGTCATAATCCTCTGTTGTTACATCACAATCTGTTAGCGTGAGAGTAGCTGTGTTGTCAAAAGTAGGACATTATGACCTCGGGTAGGGAGAAAGCAACAGGAATAGCTAAACTCTTCAGGAACAAAGATTTTGTTTCAATGCAGATGACCTCAGTAGTAAATAATGTGGAGGAGGAATACAGAACTAGTGTGACACCCAAGCTGGACTGTGACTAAATGTTAAAGTTGTCCTGAAGGTGTTAGCTGCTCTTTAACATAGCTTTTCGTACCATATATTTATTTATGCAATACCTGTGAGAATACATGGTGGCAAATATGAGTGATGTTTTTGCCACTTTGGGGACCTAGAGTGAGAATATCATGATATTCTCACTCTAGGACCATAGTGGCAAAAATATTCTCACTGTAGGTTGGGATTGACTAGAGTGAGCAGCACGAGCAGTACGGTTCTATTTTTTTAGAACACTGCCGCTCACTCGCCCACTGGTCCAAGCTCCATGCTTTCATTACCTAAACTGTCTCTACATAGTGCCTGCCAACTCTCTAAGATTAAAGAAAAAAAAATACATTCTCTGTCACCTCCTAAAAACTTGTTTCCCCCAGACTGCCCAAAATATTACCTCTGAACAACATAAATGGTATAATATCTCCCTCTGTGCCCCAACCATCACTGTCCATGCTCTGATGAGCACTCTGGTGACTCCCTTGTTGGCACTGACTCTCTATTTATCTGCTTATTTTAAAGGCCATACCCACTCACTCCCACAGTCTAATTACTGCCATAACCCACACCAGCCGTGTGTGCACCAGCTATTTGGTCTGCTAACGTGCTGACACAAAGACGACATCATTGCGTCTTGCATCCCACGATTCTGCTCCTGAAACCACTGTGCCAGCCTTAAATGTAGTAAGAAACAATGACCCTTTTAAAAAAAAATGAATAAAACCTTCAAATGCTTCAAAGACAAGATGAACTACAGGGCACTACACCAAAACAGAGTCCGACTCATTCTCTTGGTTTGTCAGCACTCACACCATTGCTAAAAGACACACTGACGAACCTACGCAGCATCTCGGACACAACTGCCAGCCATCCAAAAAATGTTACATTTTAAAAAGAAAATGCTACAGTACAAAATAAAATCCAAAGCAATAAAATGAAAAATGAAAGAGCATTGCATAAATCCAATATGCCCTGGCCCTAAAAAACATATTGATGATATTTGTGTCTCATGCCGCTTGACTTCAGACATCACTTCTGGCTTCATCATTTGTAATGTCACACGGTCAAGCAGCACTCGAAAAAAATATCATCAATATTTCTCCTAGTGCCGTGGCATATCCCATTTATATTTTAAATATATGTGTGCAGCAATATACATGGTCAGATATTTTCAGATATTTAGTGATATTTCTAAAGAGATTCTCTCTGCTCGCCCTACCATGGTACTGCAAGCAGGCAGGGAATTTCTCTGGAAATATTACAGCTCCCTCCTTTTTTAGTATTCTAAATGAATTTCCTTACATTTTTGACAAAGTGGAGTCATAACTTGCTTTTTTTTTTTTTTTTATAAAGGAGCTGAGACCTAACTTGCTTTCCACAGGCTGGACAGGGCCCTTCGGGCTCTGAGCAAAACAGAAGATGAGTCATAACATGGTTTGTGCACCATTCAGCGACCAAGCAGCCAGCCACTCCCACTTCCTGAGCTATATAAGCAGTTCCTCTAAGCCTCACAGTGAATCATTTTTTCTTTGCAGCCGGAGGCTATGTTGGTTTGTCCTCTGAGCTGGCTGGGGCCTACTCCCCCCCCCCGCCTACTGTTTATGTGTGTCTGCTGGACTTCAGTGTTTGTTTTCTTGCTTCTGGTTTGTATTCCTCCAGCTGTGTGCTTCCCTGTGTGTTTTGTTTCTTTTTTTTTGGGGGGGGGGGCTTTCCCTGTTTTGCTTTGCTGTGTTTTGGTTTAGTCTTCTTTTTGGGGGCCTTTTATTTTCTAAACTCCTAGGGTAGGGTATTCAAACGGGTTGTGCCATGTGGAACCCACTGATGCGCCCCAGCATGATATTCAATGGGGGAATATGTGCAGCACAAATCCCCATGCGCCTGGGTGCATCATTAATATATGCAGCGCAGGTAAGGGGAGCATGCCCATGCATATCCTGCACATCCCGATATTCAGACCGGGATGTGCTGAGAATATGCAGGCGCAACCCCTATACGTGCCGCACACAGTTACGCCATAAAATAATGGAGCAACAGCTCAATCACGGGCTGTACTACTAAAGAACCTTCCTGGTGATCCCGTGGCCCTATCTCCATGCCTGATCGTGGGCTGTAATATTAAAAACCCTCCCTGGTGGTCCAGCGGTACCCATACCCCCCTCCCAACTCACTCACTCTTTCCCACCACCCCGCTCTCCCCCGGTCAGTGGCGGGTGGCAGCACCCCACCCGCCAGCCGCCCGCGGACTGACAGCATACAGTACAGCTGTATGTGCCCATTGATCCTGGCGTGACCAATGGGTGTGTAAACAGTACTGTACTACACAGTCGATATGTGAATGGATCCATTCACGCCCATCCGGGACAATAATGATACAATACGATCTGCATGCCCGTGGCCACTCTACTGGGCCAATGGGCGGCTCTGCTGTGCTGCTCTTGTCGATCGGCGGGTGGCGAAAGCGACTTCTTGGTGGGGTGCTGCCACCGCCGTGACCTGGAGGGCGGGAATTAACAAGTTCATTTAAATGGGCGAGTTGGGAGAATATGGGCTACTGCTGAACCACCGAAGGTATTTTAATACATGATCGGCATGGAGACTCGTGCCTGGGCTCACCAGGGGAGTTAATTCTATTCTGACCCCACATTGAGCCATTGAGGCGCATTGCCGGTGGGGGCAGGGGCCACTCGGTCCCCAATGGTTGCTGCCTGGCAGGGCACCAGGTGCAAGTCGCTGGGGATCGGCGCACCTGCATGCAAATGGGTCTATAATGACATGCAAATGGCCCCCTTTGCACCTTACATATTATGGTCCCATTTGCATGTCCACCGCTGAATATCGCAGTTGATGCACCTAGCACAATGGCACTTGCGCTAGCGTGTCCCCCTGCTCCTCTCTGGCCACTTGCGCTGGCACAGTGCCACTGCGCCATGCACAATGTGGGTGGCCACAGTGCCATATTCAATGGTGCTGAGCCATGGCGCAGCACCATTGGATATCATCCTGTCACCGCCCTGGTGCATCCCAGTTGCCCTGCATAGAAACATAGAATTTGATGGCAGATAAGGACCGCTTAGTCCACCTAGTCTGCTCATTTTCCTACCTAACAGATAAGCTGCAGATCCTAGTTAACCAACAGTTTACTTCCTCCTACCCCCCACCAGGACTGCCTTATATCTGTCCCGTGCATTCTTGAATTTCCCCACTGTTCTTGACTCCATGACCTCCTCAGGGAGGCTGTTCCATGCATCCACAACCCTCTCTGTGAAAAAATACTTCCTCACTTTACCTCTGAGCCTTCCCCCCTCTATCTTCAAATTGTGCCCCTTCTTCTTGCACATCTCTTTTTCTGAAAGATGCTACCCTCTTGGACTTTGTTGATTCCCTTGAGGTACTTGAAAGTTTCTATCACGTCCCCTCTCTCCCTTCTTTCCTCAAGGGTATACATATTAAGCTCCTTTAGTCTTTCTTTTATGTCTTCTGGTGCAGACCCTGCACCATTTTGGTTGTCCTCCTCAGGACAGCCTCCACTCTGTCTATGTCTTTGCGGAGATGGGGTCTCCAGAACTGCACACAGTACTCCAGATGGGGTCTCACCAACTGTCTGTACAGAGGGGTAACAACTTCCTGTTTTCTACTATTGATGCCTCTTCCTATACATCCCAGTATCCCCCCAGCCTTCCTTACTGCCTTCTCACATTGCTTGCTAACCTTAAGGTCATCTGATATGATTACCCCCAGGTCCCTTTCCATTTCTGTTGTTGTTGCTACCTCCACCTCCCCGTTGTGTAATCTTCCCCTGGGTTTTTGTTTCCCAGGTGCATTATTTTGCACTTCTTTGCATTGAATCCAAGCTGCCATACTTCTGACCATTCCTCCAACCTTGCCAAGTCCCTTCTCATCCTTTCCACACCTCCTTGTGTATCAACCCTGTTGCAGAGCTTTGCATCATCTGCAAAGAGGCATACTTTTCCTTCCAGTCCCTCTGCAGTGTCACTTATTAAGACATTAAAAAGGACTGGACCCAGTACTGAACCCTGCAGTACCCCACTAGTAACCCGTCTTTCTTCAGAGTGGACTCCATTTACAATTACCTTCTGTGTCCTGTTGTCCAGCCAATGTTTTACCCAGGCTACCACCCTGGGACCCACTCCCAGGCTGGTTAATATGATTATTAATCTTTTGTGTGGGACTGTGTCAAATGCCGTGCTAAAGTCTAGGTAGGTCATGTCCACAGCCCCTCCCTGGTCTACTACTTTGGTCACCCAGTCAAAGAAATCAATTAGATTTGTCTGACATGACCTTCCCGCTGTGAACCCATGCTGCCTTGGGTCATGTGCCCCACTGGCCTCTAGGTACTCAACAGTTCTTTCCTTCAGAAGTGATTCCATCACTTTCCCTACCACAGAAGTAAAACTGACAGGTCTGTAGTTTCCTGCCTCTGTCTTGCTCCCACTTTTGTGAAGGGGAATCACATCCGCCTTCCTCCAGTCCTCAGGTACCACACCATCCTCCCATGATTTGTTAAAAAGGGTAGTCAATGGTTTCACTAGTTCTCCCCTTAATTCTTTTAGAATTCTGGGGTGAATTCCATCAGGCCCCATTGCTTTGTCCACCTTCAGTTTTAGGAGTTCTTTCAGAACCCTTTCTTCTGTGAAAGGACTGGGATCGATCCCCCTATCCAGAGTGCTTCTGTTAATTGGATTAGGCACCTCCTCCAGCTCATGACAGGAACTCTGCCTTTGTCAGGATTATTGCCCTCTGATAGTTCCTATAATTGGATTTCAGAGCCATCCTGTCATCCATGAAGCCTGACCTCTTCCAGGAAAGCTTCAACCTCTCTCCGGTCACTTTCAACCACCTCCGTTCATCACTGTACCATGATGAGCTGTGACAGAAGGTCAGCAAGTAGGCATATATTGGTGCAAAGGAGTTGAGCACCATTGTAATGGCCACAATATAGCCATCAATGGCAGCCTGCCTCCATGTCTCTGATGCATGCTGCCTTCATACCCGAGATGTCCAAAACTGTCAGAAGCTTTTCCATTACCAAAGCATGTTTAGGAAGGTATTGGATCATCTCCACTGGTGGGAAAGGTATCAGAATCACCCCTGTCAGAAAACTATCAGCATGTTGATCTGACCACCCTGCTGGATCCACACTGACATCAATGATGTTCAGCCCCAGAGAGAAGTTGAGGTCCAAGGTGTGGCAGTGCTCATAGGCAGTGGTGCAAACAACCTGTGGGAGGCCCAGTGACTCCATCAGCTGGAGGAATTGAAATTGTGAGGTTTCATCATCAACTCAAACATTAAAATCCCCCAGCACAATTAACTTGGGGGCATACAATGACAGGTCAACTATGAAATCAGCAAATTCCCATAGGAACTCGGGTTCACATCCTGGAGGGTGACAGACCAGGAGAATCCTACACCACACACCCACATCACCCTTCAGAGCTACACATTCAGATGTCCCTGTCTCCTTCAATGGGTATACTGTTAGCTTCAGACTGGATCTAAATCACATTGCCACTGCTGTGCTCCCCCCTCCAGGGGTGTGCCACCAAGAACCCATGTGAGATAGCCGCCACCAGGATTGGCCCAGAGTCATCACCAAGCCAGGTCTTGATGAAATACATCAGTTCCCCAGAAGAATCCATGATAACACCTAACAGTACAGTCATTTTATTTCTCAGGGACCTGGCATTGCCCAGCACATCGTGAAGGGGAGGAGTTGGCACAGTCAACCCTTCTACTATCTGTCCCAATTCTAGGAGTCTCCTTGAGGATCGAGACCCAGCAGGTAGGACCCCATTCCATGACCCACCTATACCCAGCGTGCCTGCTCAACCTGACACTCCTGATCCAGCTGTCTCCTGCTCCTATCCTCAGAAATTGCTTCCACTAAATACCCTGCCTTCCCAGTATCCCCAGTCTCTGAAAGCAGTCCAAGACCACTTTCTGAGGATCTGGGGGCTGTAAAGAATGAAGCAAGCAGAGCAGTTCCGTGGAACAGGAACAAAATGGGGCCCTTAAACCCACACCCATGATGTGCCACACTAAAATCACCTTAAAACTATCTAACTACTAATAATAAATACCCCATGTACCATTTTGGTTCTGAGTATGGTAAGTAGGGTATCAAACATCTATCCAAAAGACCCTATAGAGCATGCTCATAACTGAAATTTCAAATCCTTATAACCCCAGCTTTATTAATATTAATTAATTTTTTATTTATTAATATTTTTTACCAAAACAATGAAAGGCACCATTCTGGGGCAAGTCCTTTCTACCCTAGAAATTTCAGACCAAAATTCCAAACTGTCTGGGCAGTAGGCGATGACAAAAGAAGGGAAAACCCTGATTTTCCTAAAAACGCACTACCCGGGTCTCAGAATTCATGCATCCAACTGGAACGAAACTTGGTAAATCAAGAGACCTCACCCCCATACTATGCATGCAAAAACATTTTCTGTTGAACGGGAGCAAAGCTATTACAGTGCAAAGTTAAGGATTTAACATTAAACAGCCAACTTAACCCTAACTATAGTTATAACATATCAGTAGCAAGTAAATATACAACAGAGGGTCATTATCCCTGGCATCTAGTGGTCCTCCCAGCCCCTGAAACACTGCAGATTCCCCCCCGACCCGCTCGTTCACACCCACTGTCCCGCACCACCCCCCCTCACCTTGGTCACCAGTCCAAAAGGACAGTCAGTGAGGTTGACCAGCACAGTTCTCCACTCACCTCCTTGGCTGGCCACTGTCTGACAGTCGTTGAGTGGTCGCAAATACAAAATACTTGTGATCGCTCACTGGCTGTCAAACAGCAGCCATCGAAGGAGGTGAGCAGAGGGCTGTGCAGGTTGCTCTCATTGACAGTGTGTTTGGACCAGTGACCAGGATGAGGGGTGGGTGTGGGGTGGTGGGTATGAGTGGGCTGCTTAGGCGGAGGGACAGGTAGCTCTTTGGGGGGTAGGTGACCACTAAATACCAGGGATAATGACATTTTATTGTATATTTGCTTCGTATTGATGTACATGTACCAGTACATGGGTGATTGGCAAGACCACTAGGCATCAGGGGTAATGATACTTTGTTGCATAATTATTTGTTATTAATATATGTAGACATTATATATCTACACACAGCTACACTGAAGATCGTGGGAGTGGAGTCCAGTAGTCTACCAGTGAAGTAGATATAATTTTACACATCAGCGACTGGGGAAGGTGGCATGCTAGACTACCAGGAAAATATATATGTTTTCACATGGATTATTGGAGGGGGCACTGGACATCAGGAGGTCAGTTTACCTAAAGCACAGCATAGATGCTACAGGACTGCGCGGCATGCTAATGCACCCATAATGGCCACGCAAATGGCCCCTTAACACCTTTCATGCTCAGTGGGCTCATTAGCATGCTAGGGCTCAATGTGGACCACAGGAACCATGACACTGCCTGGTCTGGGCAGTGCTATCACCAGTGGGCTTCCCTGAGGCAATATTCAGCCCTGGCCTCTGCTGGCAGAGCGCATAGTCACTGAATGCTGTGGTAGCACAGCCCCATATTCAGAGGGTGCACTCTGTTGGAGCATTCTAACTGCCTGAATATAGCTCAGAGCTGACCTTGTGCTATTTACCTGACAAATTGGCTCTACTGCTCAAACCTGTGACCTCTGTGTACCCACTGAGATCAGCTGACAAATCCAATCTTGTCCAACTGAGATGTAAAACCAAAATAGGGGAGAATGCTTTCTCTAGCTGGGCCCCTAAACTATGGAACTCCCTTCCACTGAGTGTAAGAATCTCCCCTTCTTCACACAGCTTCAAACAGGAGCTTTGTTTGGCTCTTCTAAGCTCTGAACCCTTCTCCTGTTCTCTATACACCCATTCCTGCACTGGTTCCTTCTAGTTGCCTACTAGCTCCAACCTCTACTACTCTCAAACCTGCCTGGAAATCTTGCTATTTCCTCTCTTCTAGCACTTACTCACTAGTTGTATGATTTATGACTATTAGTTATTTGCACTTATATTTCTGTTTTGTTACTACATATAGATTCCTGCAAATGTATTGTCATTGCTGAAAATGTTGTGTGAGTGTACTATGTCCGACTTCTACTTGTTCCCATTATGTTTTCTTGTATCTACTATTGTCTACATACCCTTTGTTGTAATCTCCCTGGTCGTACCTGAAAATAGGCAGCTATGCTATCTAGTGTACCTACCCGGTTAACAAAAACAAAATAAATAAAAAAATAAATTTGCCACACAGCACTGTGGGTTGCATGGTGCTATCAGCCATCTCTGAATATGGGGACCAAAATGTTGACAAATAAAAATTAGATTCTGAATATTTCTAATACACATTTCACGTGGGTGGGCCCAGTATTGCAAGAGCATGCCTCATCAACTTTGTACAGTTCTGCTGCCTTCATGAATCCCAAGACAACAAATCAGACTGAAAACTAAACATGTAACACTAGTTGTTTCTACCACAAACAGTTTATAAACAATGAAGTACCGTCTGCTCTAAAAATCATTAACGTAACCCCAGGATTCCCGTGGGTTCCCAGAATAAGTGTGTTAAGGTTGCTGTTGAAAGTAAAGGGTTACTATGGGCTCCCTGTAACTTCCTTGTCAATCAGAGGCTCTGGTGCCATGGTGGGAGGGTCTATCTACAGCAGCCCATTAACTGAGCTACAAGGCTTCTAGTGTTTTCCAGGCAGTTGGCCTGACAAGAAACAGAAGATGGCCTGTATCTTATCTGCTTGAAATCCATTTTCTCTATGAGGAGAGAGAACTCTGGTCCACTAAGGAAATGGCAGGGCTGTTTCTGTTAGATCCCCTTGAAAGATAAAAGACTGCTTCATTATCGCGTGTTCTCATAAGTACTGAACTGCATGCAAAAAAGAGACGCTTAGAGTTACAGAAGCAGGGGTATGAGAAAGAAATACAAATTGAATAAAAGGACTGTGTCTAGTGGCAGCAATTTTGGTACACACTCAGATTTGGAAAATCTTGTATATTCTTCTATGGAGAAGTACAGAGGGGGTATACTCAGTAGCCTCTCTGCTCCAATCTCAAACGCAGCTTGAGAACCCGTGCTCAGTGGAAGTAATAGGCTGCTATTTTCAGGAGAAGTGTAAGTTGATGGATGGATGGCCACCTCCGGAGTGACCCCTTAATAGAGGGTCAGACTTCAATGGGGTCCCTCCCATGTGGAGGCTGCTGTCTGTACCGGGGCACTATGTTCAATGTCTGCAAAAGAGTAAGCCTGCATAAAAAGTAATCTCATATGTCGTTCTAAAACACCCTATGTGGCTCTTGTCAAGTTCCTATTGGGAACTCTTTCCACACCTACAGTATAAGAGGGTGAGGGTACTGGAGTCTAGCTTTCAGTATGCACAAGTAATTTGTGCCTCTGGTACCTTTTCTGGGACTGGTGAAGTAAAAGGTGGAAGTCTAGGACCTCTGTCTGTTGCAGTCCCCCAGTGAGAATTAGCACATGGTATGCCCAATGAGTACATCCATGGCAAAGATTACATAACACGGAAGATGAAATGTAATGTCTTTATCAAAAATCACCCTACATTTCCTACTGAGACTGCCATTCTAGTGATTCTTAGTAAAGATTTGCTAACATTAAGAAAGGCACAGCTACTTGATTCTATATTGTACATGTATATTAATATGTGTGTCTCTATGTGTCCATTGCTCATCCCTTGTGGTATTGTGTACCCATAGTCCCCCCCATTCTTGAAACCTGGTTTGTTCAAAATATTGAAAGGCTATGCCTGCAGTTCAATGGGATGCAGCAACTAGCCACTCCCCCTGCATGGCTGTGGTTTCTGTGCTTCTCTATCAGTTGTTTGGTTCTGCTTCCTCCAGCCTGTGCTTATGTTTGCTTTGTTTGTTTCTTTTTGGGCTTTTCTAGTTTTTCTAGCTCCCCTTTGTTTGCACTCTACTATTCAGATGCATTGCTAATCGGGCTCTCATTTCCTTTTTATCATACTTTCAGCAGTCCCTCTCTTTATCTGTAATTGTTTACCTGTGCTCTCAGTTCTATTTGCTGTCTCCAGGCTATAGCAGTTCCTGTGCACATCTAGCTTAATTGTTTACACTTGCTCACTCAGTGCTGGCTCCACTTAAGCATCTATAAATCTTATCTTTCATTCCCCTAACTGCTTCTAGCAGTGTCATGTTTCTCTACTACATTTACTCCTCATTCTTATGTTTGTGTTATTCAGGTTCATATGCTGCTGTATCATACTTTTACCAAACCATACAGTTACCAAGCCCCCAGCACCTACTGTACTATTACTTTCCCGTCCGACTTAGGTTAGTGTGAATAGTATTAGTTAGTGTTCATTAGTCAGTGTCAGTAGCTAATCTTAGGTAGTGTTAGTGTTAGCGTGAGTTAGAATTAATAAGCACCAGTGTTAGTGTGAGTTAGTTAGTCTTAGTGTTAGTATTAGAGTTAGTGTTCATGCTAGTGTGTTAGTGTTCATTCTCATTTAGCTTATAGTGTGTTGTGCCCTGCTGAAATGTAGGCAGCGGCCTCCTGCCCTGCTGAAATGATAGGCAGGTACATTTATTTATTTATTTGTTTTGCTTTTGGTAACCAGGTAAGTGCGCTAGGCATAAGGATGCCTATTTTCAGGCATGACCTGGGAGAAAACAGTTAAAATACATACAAGATACATGTGCCGCAGCACATGAAAACAGTACAATTCAGAGGGAATAACAATACTAAGGGGATGGAGAGACAATTGTTTCAACAGAAATTATAATGAAACATGTTACAGTAGTATGCAGATCACAATACAGATTGGAACAAGTAAACACAGGAAAATCAAAACAGAAAGGGGACAGGAATTTGCAAAACAGTACAATAAGTGCCAAACTGGTTAATGAGTAAGGGAGAGGAAGGGAGAGTGGTAGGAGGTGAGAAAGAGAGAGAGGTGAAAGAGAGAGTGGGCATGATAGCGTATGAGAGAGGTTGGGAAGAGGTATCAAAGAAGTGGATTGTCTAGAGAGGAAAAGTAAGAGGGCAAGGAGAAAGTAAAGTAGGGGTGTGGCTCTGCTGAAAATAGGCAGAGATTTCTCACTGAAACGGTAGGCAGGTACCTAGTTAGGATCATGGCTCCTCTGAAAATAGGCAGAGATTTCTTGCTGAAACGGTAAATGGGTTCCTAGGCAAGGATATAGCTCATCTGAAAGTAAGCAGAGATTTCTCGTTGACACAGTAGGCAGGTGCCTAGGCAGGATTATGGCTCCACTGAAAGGCAGAGATTTCCCTCACTGAAACGGCGGATGGGTGCCTAGGCAGGGTTATGGCTCCGCTGAAAGGCAGAGATTTCCTCACTGAAACAGTAAATGGGTTCCTAGGCAAGGATATAGCTCAGCTGAAAGTAGGCAGAGATTTCTCATTGACACAGTAGGTGGGTGTCTAGGCAGGATTATGGCTCAGCTGAAAGGCAGAGATTTCTCACTGAAACGGGTGGATGGGTGCCTAGGCAGGGTTATGGCTCTGCTGAAAGTAGGCAGAAATTTCTCATTGAAACAGTGAGTGGGTGCCTAGGCCGGGAGGATAGCTCAGCTGAAATGTAGGTAGTGGCACTGAACTCTGCTGATTCGTAGGCGGGAGTCTAAGCAGGGTTGTGGCCTTCTGATTTAGGTTTGTGTTCATAGTGCTAGTTAGTGTTCATTAGTCAATGTAAGTTAACTGCCATTAGTTAGAGTTAAGTGTGAGTTAGTTAGCATTAGTTAGTATTTCTGTTAGTTAGTCTGAGTGTTAGTTAGTGTTACTGTTACTGTTAGTAATTGGTCTTCCTCCTTATTTAGTTCCCAGTGAGCTGCTCTGCTGAAATGTAGGCAGAGGCTTCTCGCTGAAATGGTAGTGGGTGATAAGGTAGGGAGTGTAGCTAAATGTCCTTCTCTCTCGGTTGTTGGTTTCTGCTTACTTCTGCTCCTGTGCTTGTGATTGCTTTCATTTTGCTTCCTTTTTGGGGGGCTTTTTCTAGTTTTCCAGTGTTCTGTGTCCCCATTGCTTAGTTTTTCTAGTGTTCTGTGTCCCCATTGTTTAGTTTTTCTAGAGTTCTGTGTTCCTGTTGCTTTGCTTGTGCTGTTCAGTCTTTCTAAATGTATCCCAAGCCAGGAGGGAAGGTGATCTAGGCCTCGGATTCCCAGAGGTTTCCTCCTCATAGGGGCTTTTTTCTCTTCTCTATGCTGAATGTCATAAAAGCTAGGTAGTAGATATTGTAGTCTATTCCTCTTAGTTCACCCAGATAGGTTTTCGCTGTTGGAAGGGGCTGGATGGTGGCTTTCTTTCCATGCTGTTCACCTCTCTTTTAAGAAGTCATGCCACTCTGCTTCAGTCGATATCTATCAGCTTGCTGTCAGTCTGTGTCTGTATCCAGTTGTCACTGGTTGCTGTCAATCTATGCTCTCAGCCTTAATGGTCAACATTTGCTGCTCAATACTCTTTTTGGGTCTCCTTCCAAAGGTCCCTTTAGCCAAGGGAATCCTTCCCATGGCAACTCTATAGGTGGAATCCTCCTTGAGGGTTCCTTGCCTTCAGTACACCTAAAGGGTGGTAGTTCTCCCTGGAACACAGAATGTGAATGGCCAAAGTTATCAACAGTTGCACAAGCACAGCACTACACTAAGTTGCGTAAGCCCATTGTATTGAAAGGCTATGCCTGCAGTCCAATGGGCTGCACCAACTAACCACTCTCCCTGTCTGAGCTATATAAGCCAGTTCCTTCCAGCCTCATTCAAAAGCACTTTTCTTTGCCCCACCATCCTCCCCTCCTCCTCCTGTGGCACACCTCTCTCCTGGGGCTCCTTCCTACGATACCTTTAACCAAGGGACTTCTTCCCACGGCACCTCTAGGGGTGGAACCCTCCTTGAGGGTTCCTCACCTTTGGTATCCCTACAGGGTGGAAGCTCCCCATGGAACAGAGAGTGTGGACAGCCAATGTTTTCAACATCTGTACAAGCATAACACTACACTAAGCTGTGAAAGCCCATTAAATAAATATTTATGGTGTGCACCCCACTCTGAGAGCCATTTATCACTGCAAGAAATCACCCACACTGAGGAGGGTGGCTTACACTAAAGATTTGCAAGGCCCCTAGCTCAGCTAGCCTTCAACAACACTTTTTAAAAACTGTTAGTAATATAATTGCTATTGTAACCCCCATCCCCAAAAGGGGTACTAACCTTTTTCCATCCAGGGCACAGTGGAGTGGATTGTTGTGTTTTATGTGCAAGGGTCTGTACTCCAGCTTGATGCACTGAATCTTTGCTCCTGGAACCCAAAGAACTACAGCTGAGGGATAAGGAGTCACAAAAGTGAGTGCATCCTGTAAACTGATGCCTGACAGCTGAGCACAGAGGCAATCTCTAACAACTGCTGCACAGATGTTATTTGGTGCCTTAAGGCATACCTGATGGCTGGAAGCCCTCAGCAGGGTTGGGGTTTAGTAACCCTGCCGAAACTGCCCTAGCAGTCATGGGGCAACCATCTTTGTTGTCCCATGGCTCTAGAGATGTGTGGGAAGGGGTCTGAAGTTGCCATTAAATCCAGGATGCCCATGAACCAATAAGAGGTGGATGAGTATATGGACAAAGCATGAACCCTGGCTGCATCCTGCATGAGACTGTTGCCTGCAAAAAATGACCAATGCTAGAGTCACCAGTGACAGTCTTGACCAATGAGACTGGAAATTCAAAATGGTACTGCTGAAAAAGTGCCTAAGCCACCTCAGATTTGAATGATTTGCAAGAGAGATAGACATGCTTATAACTTATCCCATAGGTTGGGGGATTAACAGGGTTTCCTGCCTAGGGACTTGCAAGACAGATTCAGAGCCTGAAGCCCCTGCCTGAGACTTCAATCACTGGGGCTGGGGTCACCGAGCATAGCTCTGTTACACTGGGAGAAGCAAGCCTGCTTTTTCCAGGAAAATCCTGCTGTGAGGATTTGTTCTCACAGAGGGTCAAGACATGCTGCCTTCAAGGGCTGGCAGTATAGCCTAGAGGTTAGAGGAACAAGGTGTGAACGAGCTTGATACATCCAGCAGACCAGACCTGAGTTTGATTCTCACAACCTCCACTTGCATACTGTGTGACTCTGAGCAAGTCACTTAACCGCCCAGTGCTCCCAGGTCACCCCTGAAAACAGACACTTGTGTCTAGTGGGCCTTACCTGGTTACCAAAGACTAAAATAAAAAGAAAAATAAAAATAAAGGAAATCAAGAAAAGAGCCCCCCCCCCCAACTGGGGAAGAGGACTGACCAGGAGTTCTACAGGACTCATCATATCCTGTATCTTTCATGGCCAGAGAAGGTATTAGGTACCCACATCATAGCCAAATCAGCCTCTAAAACCAGCATGGAGACCACCCCTCCCTCAGCAAACTGTCATGCTGCTGCAAACTGGTAATGGCGAGTAAAGACTGGGGCGTTATTAGATAGCTAGGGAGAGTTAAATAGAGTGGGACTGGACTGTGCAATAAGTAGAAATGCCCATAGAAAAAGATTCAACATAAAAACATAGAAAATCTCGAGAGAGACTGTTGGACCAGCCTGTTATTTGAACTTTTCCACTGCTTGTTTAAGAGACTTGCAGTGGGGCCCTATACCACCTAGTAATATCTCCCAGTGGTAACACACTTCATCTCCATCAGGCCTGTAACCATTCACCAGATTGTGTGCATGCATAATAGCTGTAATACCTCCCAAAGGGACTTTGGTACTGGCATATCAGTGGTGAATAGACTGTTGGGAATGTGGGGATAGTGCTGCACATCTGGTGGGAGGTGGGGTGATATCTGTTAAGTCTTTTACTGTTTGCATTATTGTCTTACCCTAAATTTCTTTTCCCGTTCCCCTGTTCCCGAGTTTCTGTTTCTCACTTCTGAAAAACTGATTTGCATTCCATTAATACATCCACAACTTGTTATTGTTTAAAGTGTTAGTATTGTACTGTTTAATTACAGATGTCTCGTTGTGCAGTGTGGTACAAAGTGTTGGGTCTCCTACTATAGCAAAAGGTTTTTTTGTATTCCCAGGGGGGCTGCACCCTCGCAGTCCAGTTGTCAAAACTATTCCCATACGTAGAGACACCATGCCACATCCAAATCCCATAAACATCAACAGAACCCAGGTGCCATTCACTCAAATGCCTAAAGACCCAGCCACTCCTGATCTCTACTTGGCTGCCTCACTTACCTTGTGGTTGGGAGTAGCTACAATATTTTAAAACAATGGCTGGGAATGGAACAGTTTTATTGACTAACTACATTCTAAATGAGTCACATTAACTGCTGGAATCCCTCATCTATAATTAAACAATTAGAATTTAAGCTATAACAACAGTCATGAAAAATTAAACATTTAGCTTAATAACAGAGTTGAGGCAAAGCAAAGTTTGGGTTATCTTCCTTAATCAGGCCCTTGGAACACAAGACGCTGAACTTCACCTTATACCACATGATTCCCATACAGTTAGGTATATTAGTGGTAACCCAGCATATGATTGTGCCTCAATATTTCAGACCTCTCACTCACACATTTAACTTTTCCATTTTTCTCAATGATTAAAATAAGAGATTTAAAAAGCAGCTTTTGTCTTCACACTGCATACAGGAGGTGATGTTACAAATCTCAGTAAATATAGGCCCATTTCCAGTCTATGTGCAATGGCACAATCATGAAAAACTCTGTAACAAAAAAAAATCTAAAAAGTGTTTTTAGAAACTAATCAGATGTATATGCAGTGCCAGTTTGGGTTAAGACCCACAAGTAGTACTATCAAAATAACAAATAACAACTTACCTTGTAAAGGACATTCTATTAGCGTTGGGTCATAAATGGATGAGTGCCCCATTTCTCAAAGACTTAACTAGTGCTTTTAACACAGTTCATCATCTATTGCTAGTTTAGAAAATGGGTTACAAAATTATCGGGCTCTGATTAGCTCAAAGTCTTGCCAAGGTGGTCATCTGTCAGACAACAGAGCCTGGGTATTAAAAGTGCCAGTCCCAACTGACCTCATCACCAGTATTATTGGGTATGGCTATTTTCAAACTGCAGACCTGCCATTTTTTTCCCCTCACGCTTAACGAGAGGAATGAGCCAGTAAGACTTTCCTTGGAGTGACCTCCCACCAATGTACCTCAGCTCCTGTAAATGGTTCCAGTTTTAAAGAGCAGAAATTCATTAATTATTTAATGGATATGTGCTCTTTAAGTTATGTTCTGACTCTGTAAGGTGACTGGAATTGTACTCACAGAGTGCGATTAGGTCGCACCATAGCCTGCCAGCATCCACCACTCACCCTCATCAAACTGGTGGTGGGGTGCAGCAAAACTACAAACTGCTTTTCTTTGTGACCAAACTCTACTCCTTCCACAATGAAGCCACAAATGACTTTTCTTTTTAAATGAACTCTGCCCCATCCATAAAACACACCAGAAAAAAAAAAAAATTGTCATCTGTATCTCACCACTGGACAATCACGGTACACTTCAAAGCAGACACCATCTCCTTTTTAAACTTCCGGTGCTGTCATATATCTTGAAGCTGCCTCCACAGACACCGCACATTGCCCAGCAGCAATTTTGACCCTTCCTTTCCAAAAAGCTGAGTAATGTCAGTGAAAAAGGAAAAAATCACACATTACTATGCGGTTGAAAGAAAAAAGACAGAGAGAGCAAGCAACTGGTCATCTCCCCGTAACCATTCTCATTGGCAACAGCACCACTCTCCCGACCATGCACTTGCAACCCCTTACTCCAGCTACCCACCTGCACACTGTCAAGCTAGTAGCTTGTGTCCATTTGCACAGCCACTTTTAATTAAAAGACCAAGTCCAAGTTTGTATTTTGTTAAACATCAGAAAACTAAAGAATGTTCAGTCTGTAATGATCGCTGGTGCCAGTTCTTATATCCTGCATGTAAACCACAGACCACTGCCGACTGATATTTTCAGCTGCTGAATTGTCAGGTTTGTGAACTCGATCAGTAATGTGTGCACAGCCAGACTGATTTAAATGCTGCCAGCCTGTTTCTGTAGTGGCTGCCCGCTGGATGCCTTCCAGTGCCATGAAAGATGGATTCAGGTTTTTTCTGCAACCCCTGACTGCTCTCGCCACCAGCCCGCTCTTTCCCACGGTTTGGTTTGGGTCACACTCGACATCAACAAGCTGGAGTTAAAAAAAAGTTGACATGTAGACATCATGATAGCCCAACTGCAGTTCAATACTAGAGATGTGTAAAATTAGAAAATTTCACCCCGCGAAATATTTTGTGAAATTCATGCATTTTATGAAATATTTCGTGGGTGTGAAATTCCACAGGCAAAATGTGAAATGTTGCCACAAAATGCAAAATTTTGCTCGTGAAATGTGAAATTTCCCCCGTGAAACAGCACAATTTTGGTGAAATTTGCTGAAATCACGCATTTCATGGCAAAATTTCATGTTTTGTGGGCAAAATTTTGCACCCAGTGAAAATTTTCACAGAATGGCAGAATTTTGTGAAATATTTCACGTGGCAAAATTGCTGATTTTGCAGCAATTTTCCTGGCAAAATTGAATTTTGCAACATCTCTATTCGACACATATGGGAAGGGGATGTACCGATGTCAGTATACAAACAAATAACAAAAGATCACAGCTTGTATGTATCTCTGGTGGCTGTGGGGAAGGGGGAAGACAGTCAACTTTCTGACAAGAACCAAGTCAGCTCATGATCTGTGTGTGTGTGTGTGTGTGTGTGTGTGTGTGTGTGTGTGTGAGTGTGTGGTGGCAAGGTATGGCAACCAGCTCCAAGTCATGACTATGTAGGCTTCTGTAGTACAAAATTCCATAGCTCAAAAAAATTAAAAAAATTAATACAGGTGGAGGAACTACTTTATTACAAAACTTATTTGAAACAAATTTTTTGTTAACATTTTTTAATTAAACTATTTTTTTTTTTTACAGTGCCTATTTTCTAAGCACAATAATACCCTCCAGAGTGGGTGGTATTAGGCTATACTAGACCTTCTGGGGGCTATAAGACCCTCTGCCTGCAGTGTCGGCCCTCATTACGCCCCTGGGTGGTCCAGTATATCCTAATACTGCCCACCCTGTCTGGTATTATTGCTTACTTAGAAAATGGGCTTTTTATTTCCTGGTCTCTGATTGGTTGGTACCCCTGCCAGAGGATTACATTAACTTACAATAGATGGCCAGGAAATAAAAAGTGCCAACCTCTCATGCCTTAATGTTAAACTGGCATCCCTGTGCCAGGTAATATCTTAAACTTCAGTAGCCGCCATTTTTCCCACTCACTTAGCAAGGGACGTGACCCACCCCCTCCACTCGGTACTATCAGCTGAGCATTTCAGTCTCACAGAAAGTGAAGGATGTTTATGTATCTTCTCACATTTACCAAAAAAAAAAAAAAGAAAAGAAAAAAAACAGGTTTAGTATCAGAAGGTAGTAGCGCTAGCATGTCACATGCTCAGTGCTACTCCGACTCAGCCCAGCACGAGTTCACTGCACACCTGCTTTCCTCAATAGAAACAAATGACAGAAACAGAACATTGTCTGTTTTAAAATAAAAATCACCTTCCTGTACTGTAGATCCTTAATTGCGATCCATCTGTCACCCAGACATGTACACTTCAGTGTGCTCCGTTCTGTTACCGTGTATTCCTGAATGTTTAAACAACATCACGAATAAAAAAAAAGAAAACAATACTACTAGTCCACTGGGGAGCCCAAAGAAAAACAGACCACTAGCAGCACAGGCATAACATGCAACCCAATACCTCCACATAAAATACAACAGCACTATCTAGTGATAGCTAATGATATAGACAGCATCAAAGGGACTACTTTACACAAAATCATTTTATTAATAAAAATTAAGTATTGACAATATTTCTTAAATTTTATAAACTATTTTTTTTTTATCTAATATACAACCTAGAAAGCCCATTTTCTAAACGCAATAATACCCTCCAGGGTGGGCGGTATGGGCAATTCCGGACCTTTCAGGGGATATAAGGCCCACCGCCTGCAACGTTGGGCATCATTATGCCCCTGGGCTGTTCGGTATTGCCCAATACCAACCAACCTGTCTAGTATCATTGCTTGCCTATTTACAGTGGAGCCCACGAAGATGCAACACAGAATACTGCAGAATTTTGCAGAGTTACTAATGGAAATAAGGCAGTTTCAAATGCAGTTATGGCAATCTCTTTTGTCATGCAGCAAACTGTGGCACTTCACTGTACCGTCGCAGACACCACTATAAATTAGTACAATTGGGGGTTAACTTGCTACTAACACCCAGCTTCCTTTACTGTATATGCAGAATACATGATTATCTATTCTTTTGGTTCCTCTTTAAAAGACGCTCAAGACCACGTAGAAAACTCTTTCAACAAAAGTCTACAAGATCTAATCAACATAAAGATGCTGCTGCACTCAAAGAAAACCAAACACATAGCTTTTGGTAGAGTAGGTCTTGTAATCCTGCGATGGTTAGAAAGCCATCTAGACTTCAAGTCAATAGCTATCTAGACTTCAAACTCTGCACCCATTTGCACTTAAAACTCCATACTCATCTAGACTTCAAACTGTATACTGATCACCTTACTAAGGAGCCACCGACGCCTCGTGAATAACTTTATAAAACATGATACCTGGACTCAATACAGCTTATATTTCTCATTGGCTCTGTATTTCATAACCAGATTATTTATTACTGTGGTAATTTGCATGAATACAGGATAGCTGTTCCTTGAAGGTTGATCAGCTCCTACGGTTTCTTCCCAACCTGATGTAATAATACTCTGCTTGTGACATCACAGTTATTCCCATAGCAACAGACTGTGATGTCACAGCAGAGCATTATAATTTCAAGTAAGGAGTAAGCCATCGAGGCAGATGAAGTCTAAGGGATAAAGATTTTGTTTTTGTGGGAATTTGTTTAGTAATACATAATGGAGAGGAGATATCTATAGCAGAGTTATGAAATACAAGCTGAATTCTGCCTAAATATTTGGTTTTCCAAAGTGTTCCCAAAGGTGTCGGCAGCTCTTTAAGAAATTAAGTGTAAAATGAAGCTTTTTCTTACAAAGTAAAGCCCATTTGTCTGCAGCAGTTCAGAAGCAACAGGTACTGAGCACCTTATTATCCACCCTAAATTATATGGGTACAATCCATGAAGCTGCTTCTAGTACCACATAATAAAAACTAAAATGCACCCTACCAAAAAAACTTAGGACTTATTCTCAGGGTGAAAACACCTTCAACAGTGTGACCTATGCAAACTCATGTGTTTTCCAGACCAGCAAAAATACATTGGTTTCTCTTATTTCATTATGCTGTACTACTTAAACTCCCAAGATACTTAAAACCCATTCCTACTGGTAGTATCATATGTTGTCAGAACCATCCATTGCTTAACCTGACCCAAAATGACCGCACAAGATAGAATGAGTTCAATGTGAACGGCCTGTACCAAGAACCCCACACCTAAGTGCTGGGCTGGTCCCAATTTGCACTTATGTACAAAAACCTTTTGTTTTACTTACTGTTTACGGCAGTATAGTAGATTGCATCATGCTGATTATTACAAATCCCAGGATCCCCTGCATCTGACATCAGAGGAAGGCTGAAGCAGTGGGAGATTCAGTAGGATATAATGCAAATATGGGCCAGCCTCACACTTGAGTATAAGCCTCTCAGTGCTGACTGTTACCCTTTAGAGTGTAGTTTGACTCAGTCCGACCCCCACTATTGTCTTAAGGTGAATAAACATTGCGCCTGCATTGTGGCAGCTGATTTGCTCCCGTATGTGGCTGGCAGTGCTGCCAAGGTTTTCAGCATGTCCAGACACGGTAGCAATGTGGATGGCTTGGCTCTCTGTTTCTCCCACCACACTACTAGGTATTTCATTACTACAGAAACAGGGACACAGCAAGGGAATTTTAGGCTACTTGCTCTAGGATGGTGTTACTTAATACAGAGATGGGATGCAGTGGCAGGTGGGGGGGGGGGTTAGCTTCGGTTCCAGCAGGAGTAGCAACTAGAATACTTCCTGAGACAATTAGGGCTCTCTGCATCTCCCACTAGACTACCAGGTAATTTTTATAAATATATTAGAAACATGGACATAGCTGGGGAATTGGGCATGTGGAGGTGGAGGAGGGTGATGCCACAGATGGGATGCAGCAGGGGGGCAGTAACTCCAGTTATGGCAGCAGAATCAGAGAGATCTTTGTGGGACATTGGGGCTCTCTCAGTTCCCTCGCTAGACCACCAGGTATTAAAAAGTAAAATAGGTGCAGGAGGATTGGGACATTAACAGACATATGCAAGGAGGCTGGCAGGGGAGACTGTGGATTTTGTTGTGTGAACCCGGTAGTTGTTTCTGCATGTTGTAGTATACATATGTAAAGCATCACTTAATCTATGTATTAGTCGGTGCTATGCGCATTGGGAGCAAAGTGGCTATGCACGCATATCTGGGGTGCGCAGCCACTCCGCACACCCTGCGCCCCCCCCCGTGCAGCATGCTCGAAGGGGGGACACACAGACCCACCGCACTCAATCCCCCACTTCCATGGACAGCTCCACACTGGGGGCATTCCAGGGGCATGCCAGCACTACACATTATTCACTAACCCATGTAGTGCTGACTGTATGGGTGTGGAGGGTGGCTCAGGGTACGCCAACGTAGACCCTGCCAGAACTCACTGTGTGCCCCCACTGACACAGGCCATCAGTCAATGAGGGACTGGGACAGGGCACACTGTGCTTCCCCTGACTGCCGGGCAGCAGGAGGTGGCAGCGGCAGCTAGAAGGGAAAGCACCCGGTGTGTTCGGGAGTGGCGGCACCAGTAAAGAATGGTGCCGCATGGGTCTGGGTGCCTGCATTCAGCATGCACAGTCCCAGACCCACGCCACCCTATGCTGTGGAATCCACTAAGGATCCCAGGGGGCATCCCATTGGATGCCCACCCAGGATGACGTCTCCTCTCCCAGCCACCCTGCGGAGTCCTGCGTGCTGGGGGGGGGGGCCACAAACAGGTGGCCAGCATTGGTGAATGCCGGTATGGGTGCACCTGTCCATGGAGTGCAGGGTCGTGGGCAGGGTATGTGACTTTTCCGTGTACCCCCGCTCGCTTAGTGCATAGCGCCAAGTACGAATAATACACATATTAAGTGATGAGTTTTACATCTTTTAACAAACGGGTAGTAAAATTAATGGAGAACAGTGTGCTGCTGCATGAATGGCTGCAACAGCAATGCTCATGCATATTGGGCTCTCTCCTCTCTTTTTTTAATACAGCTTTTTCTCCACTTGGCGGTCATGGGTGGGTTCTCAGCCCCATCCCCCTTTCCTCTCACCTGGAACCTATCTCTCCCAGTCTCCAAACCCTAGATCCCCCATGGATTGCCCCCCCCCCGTGGTGGAGCCAGGAAGGGAAAGGCCATCTTCCTCCCACCCAGACACTCATCCAGATTGTTGGGCCACAGACTGGTTGATGGAGCAGGGATGGACGTATGCGGGTAGGGCTTCATATAGCCAGTGCCAACCAACTTTTCCGTTTTCTTCCATATTAACTCCCCAGCCGTGGTGTCACGTAAGTGCGTGCACATGGAGGTGGGCACATGGTATGCAACCATGACCCCTCCACGCTGCTCGAGCTGCCAGTGCTACCTTTAGGTCTCCATATGGGGGCAGCCAAGGGCTGAGCTAACAAACCTTCACATCCTGGGAGAGGAGAGCTGTCCTCCTGACGCTCAGTCCTCTACCCCCCCCCGACCAACCTCCAGCCACCCAAACTCATTCATGACCCCGGGTCACCAGCAAGGTAAGAGGTAAGGCACTAGGTGCTCAGTACTCTATGCCACTGGGCCAGTGGTCCCTCTCTCCTCTTTGATGTCATCAAGTTGCACATCTGCAGCCCTTTTAGGGAACTCAAAGGAGGGATATTTGAACCAGGAGAATCTGTTGTTTACATTTTTAAATGCTACAAAACTGCATTTTGTCCTAATTAAATAAATACTGTTTCAGCATTCATGTAAACAGTAGGCTTTCCTTTAAAGGGCTATGAAGCCTGATTTAAACCATGTCAAATCTGTATGTTTAGGAGTCCTTTAAAAACGTCATTGCTTTTGAATACTTTTGAAGGGAGCATGGTGATATCATATGGGAGGGCAGCATAGACAGGAGACTAAAAGTAAAGGGGGGAAAGACTGGAGAAGAGAGAGAGAGAGAGAGAGAGAGAAGAGAGGGGGCACGGAGAAAGGGAGAGACAGACTTTAGTCACTAGTTGATATTAACCTGCCTCCAACAGAGGTGCTGACCTGCTGCCCAGGCAAAATTCAATACTTGTGGCAGTGTCTTTAACAGTCTATTTTTTTTGTAATGGAATGGCAGCCACATCTAGAAAATTAATGCCATCAAAATCTTACTTTTACAGTAAGCTTCCCCAACGTTCTAATCTTAAAGTGAGAATTGTCTTCAAATTTCATTGAGAAAGCACTTATTGATAAAAACCATTGACTAAACTGTTTTCTTTTTTGAATGATTTATGACCCAAATGAGGCAGTCATGCCACTGCAGGTGGTGAGGGGCATCCAAACAAGGACAGAAGACATCTGTACGGGTTCTGCTTGCCATCACTGCAGCCAAGGAAAATGCTTGCAATATGTTGTCTCTGCAGCAGGAGGTCTCCATGCCATACCTCTCAACCGTTTGTCTCCCAGATGTGGAACATTGCATTTCAAAATGTGGAACGAATGAGCAAAATGTGGAACACTTAATCTAATCTTTACCTAGGAGGCTCAGAACACTGTTAAAATGTTTGTATTTATGTTTAGAAAGTAAGTTATTAATTGGGTAATACATTTTTTGCAACATTTAATACAGATTTTTGCTTTAAAATGTTAATACTGAATGTGGAACAAGTCCTCACGATGTGGAACAGGGAGCTTTTGTGAAGTAAAATGAAGAACGTTCCTCGTAATGTGGTACAGTTGAGAGGTATGCTCCATGCTAACTTGCTGGTGGTGGATTAACACCTCTGTACTGCTTACAGTGCTGCAAACAGGTCAGTGCAAATAGGCTTATGCACACAGAGGTTCCCAGTCTGTTTAAATTTAGTAGTCCCAAAAGGTAAAAGTCATTTTTGAAGAATGACCTTTAATTACCTTGCTCTTTAGTCCAGAAATGATCTCCAAACCAAACATACATTTTCAGATATCATACCTCTTGTATATTTTAAATTGAAACTTGTATCTTATTTCATTTATAAACACTCTTGTTTTTGCTTAATGTTTACATCTTGGGTCTCAACGTGTTGTAAATTATTTTGTCTGAAAGTAAATTATCTAACTGCTACTGTACTGTTCATATTTATTTATTTATATGTATTGTCATTTTAGCAGCTTGTTTCTATGTGCATCCTGGGTACTTGAGTTGTATGAACCTTTTTTATTGGCTGGTAGAATGTTACCCTATAGTTGTCAGCATGTCTTTGTTCTATATGTGTTAATTAGATTGCAAGGGTGGGTCTTGTCCAGGTCACTCTTGTAAAACAGATTTTACTCTCAAATGTCTCCTTGACTTGAATAACTGAAAGTTATTACTATCATCACCATCATCATCTTAAGAAACACAAAAGAGGTCAGGTCCCTTTCCAGCATTTTTACTTAGATGTTTGTGAAAAAGTTGCAATAAGCATGGATAAAAGAGATTTGGAAATGCAGAGCAGACTGCAAGATTCATATTCTTTTATGTGCAACTGTAATTAGTGTTTGAGAAAGTAGAGAGGGCATACAGCCTCTTCTTAGCCCCTTTCCACATGGGAATCATAAATGAGCTCATGTCTACTGGAATTTCGAGTAAAATCTCTGGAGAAGTGATCAAGCCAGGGGTTGATTTTCAGAAACCTCAGAGTGTAAGGCATAAGTTGCTGCTGAAACTGTTGTTATTACATCTTGCAGAGGCTAACGACTTAAAAAAATATTTAGTGCTTACATGATTTTTTTCTTATGCATGAACAACAGTCATTTTGGGCTTATTTTCAAAGTCACGTATTCCACATAAAGTTAGACTTTGAGCCACAGAGTGTAGATGTGTTTCACCCATGTCTACTTTCTGAGCTCCTGTCACAAAGAAACAACAAAAAAGATTAAAACGCTCCTAACCTTCAATCCTAATGTCCCATAATTTGGAGATTGGGCTGTATTTAATCATTTCAACTAAAAACAATTTTCATATGTAAAGTTATAACATTTATAAAGGCTCGATTCACAACAGTGGCTGGGATACCCTCAAATTGAGCATATTCCAACCGTATAGCCATGCACACTGGGACCATGCAAGGATGGGTGCAAGCCACAGCCCCATCCCCCTTCCCCCCCACAGGTGCTGAGGGAGGCACCAGGGGTGGTGCCGATGGAAAACCAAGCATCTAATTGGACGACTGGGTTGGGACTTTAGTAGATTCCCTACTCCGCACTGAGTGGAGGACCACAGGATATGACAGACTGTGTCTGACCTACATGGGCTGCCATATCCCCACTGAGAAAACCACACAGTTGGATTATTTATCAGCTCATTCCATTGATGCCCCAAGCCTTTACAGAGACATCTAGAGCAGGGGGCTGAAGGCGAGATCATGGATCAGGCTCAGTATTAGGCTGTGCAGCTGGGCAGGGTGGGGTGCATATATGCTATGGCACCCCCTTGGACTGTGTAGGTTCCACCCCCCGCTGGCCTTAGGTAGTACCACCAAGGTGCCCCCAAGATTGGGGTCAGGCACATCCTTGCCTTCCCTGGAACTGGCCAGGTGCATAGATGTGAGCATGGTGAGGGGCTGAGCACAGAGGAGGTGCACAGCATGGCTGGCGATGAACAGAGGCCCCTGTATGTGTGGAGCAGAGCCACTGAATGTCCCCAGTGTGCATGGGCACCCTTCAGTTGATGCAGATCTTTTGTCAGATTGAGCCCTAAATTGTTGAAACCAATGCAATTATAGCAGAACCTCCCCACCCCAGAGTTGTACCATTTTCTTCTTGTAAATGTCTCTACCTTAAAAGTCTGCACATGTGCTGCTGCACCTTGTTCTGGAGCTTGCAGCACTTAAGCCACAAGCTTTAGAACCTTAATTCTTCCTCCATAATCTTACCAGGTCTAGAGCCTTCACCAATGTGCTTCATTCTGCAACTATGAAACAGTAGAAGCTCCTTAAAGCATTCAGATTATTTCATTCCTGCTTGTGAAGCAGGGAGATGGACTTAACAGACCTAGTTTCCCTTCCAGTTTTAAATTACAATATTACTATGTTATCCTTCCAGAATTCTGCTGAGTGAGGTAAAGGAAGGGATTGAAAGACAGCTCCAATCCTCCCGGAGGTCATTATCCACCGCAGTAGTATACCATTTTTACATAAACATGCTGCGATGGCCTGATTAGATGCTCTATTGCTAAATGCTAACGTAGCCTCTGGCAACTTACTTGTGTGCTTAGTATCAGAGGTCATTGCCTAATATATGAGCCATGGTTACTGACTTTCTGACAGTGTTAAGAAATGATTGACAGAGATGTAAAAGTCCCCTTTTCACATCATGTAGACAAAATGCATTCTTTTCAAATTTAAAAGCAGTCAGCGGTCTCAAATGTGCTACAGAGGGTGTTTGCATGTAAAGAGTATCTCAATGCCTACCTGCAGCCTTCATTCCTTAACCACTTAGTACACTTTTTTCTCTCAAGATGTACTGGATATTGGATGACTTGACTGCCTGTAAATGCACTGTCATAACGTAAATAGGGGTCTCTTTGCTAATCACCCAGGGTAACAGAAAAGATATTTTGTACAGGTATTCTTTGTATGTAGTTTATGAGGATTCACATTTATTGCAGAATCTTACCTTTCATTTCTAAAAATTAATTTTCCTATAGCCCAGTGCTTCGGTTGCAGCCCCTGTATTGTGTGGGAGGCCTAAACCTTTGAAGAAAAGGTTTGGGAGTGACCTTGGGTGATGGTCTCTCACTCACTTACTGGGCTGGTTGAGGGCAGATGGGCCAGAGATGTCATGCATGCACTCACTCTCTGTCGAGGGGGATTAGAGTACATCACTCGTAAGTACCCCATGAGTTAAGAATTGGACATAGTGGATACCACTGCCCAGGCTCCCTTGTGGTCAAGGTTATTTTGGAAGCATGGGAGTGGGTGACAAGAGTGTATGGGGGAAATATCAGATCCAGCTATATAGTGAAAAAGCACTTCATTCCACCTAAAGCTTTACTGGGGAAAGTGCTACCCCATTGACAATGACCTCCAAATTCATACTTGAAACATGGGCAACAGACCACAGGAAAACAAAGTACATTTCTAGCTTATTGTACTGAATATTATCTTCTGTGTATACTGTAAATACTGCTATTGTCTTGAGCCAGGTTTCTCACTGTCTGCCTTCACTGTAACTGTTTCCCAGTATGGGAACTGAAAAACAGTGGCAGTAACAAAGGTGTTAATTTGCCTCATTAATCTTAATGGACATTACCTTGAACATCATAGTCTGGATTTCTGAATGTGTCTTTTTGCCACAAATCCTTGGTGCATCAAAGATATGGCACACTGGACTTGTGGCAAAAAAATACAGGATTTTCTATCTCATGCATCATTTAGACACCCACTAAGCTATTTTTATGTGGTCTGGTCTAGCGTGTGCCAATGCTGGGGGCCTTTTGCAAGCACCTGAAGGACCCCACCTGGAGTAATGTGCCCAGTTTTGGACACCACACCTCAGAAAGGGCAAAGACTCGGTAGAGGTGGTCCAGAGAACAGCAACTAAAATGGTGAAAGGTCTGCATGAGAACCCCAATGAGAAGAGAAGAGAATGAGGGATCCTGTATACCCCCCCAACAGTGACACTGGCACAGCGAACAACACTACAGTGACTACAGCGTCACGTCACTGTAGTGTCCACGCTGGAACCCGGCACTGTCTGTTGGGGGTCTTGCACACCCCCCCCCAAATCAGCTCTGACTCAGAGTTGATAATTCTTAGTAAGAGTGCGTGGGGGCACAACCCACATGGGGGTTCAGTAGCCCCCGAAGAAAACACATTGTTTTCTTTGGAACCAGCAGCCAACAGTGAAAACGGGTCGACCTGTTGTTTGGCTGTCTGGTCATTCGACAAACTTTTGTCGATGACCAGTTGTGGATCTGTGGGATCTCAGCATGTACACCCTGGAAAAGATGAGAGCTACAGTTGACATGATGGAGACTTACAAGTACCTCACCGGGGATTGAAAAGATAGTAGATGCCTGAAACAGACTGCCTGCCAGCGGAGGTTGTGGAGGCTCGGGCAGTGGGGGTGGGGGGGTGTCAAGCATGCATGGAATAGTCACAAAGGTATATTAGAATGAATGCAGGGAGGTGAAAGGGTCACCAGAGACCAGATATGCTCTGCAGAGGCAGATTAGGCAGGGAACCTCTGGGCAGACTGAGTGGGCATGTGGTCCTTTTCTGGTAATAAAGTCTATGGGCCGGATTTTTAGATGACTTAGATTGTTGCAAGCCCTGGGTGCGCAGACGATTCAGTGCACTGAGCTTATAGCAATCTAACCAGATTTTCTATCCCGACACAAATTAAACCAACTTTTTGTGGTTTAGTTTGTGGCAATCCTGTGGGCCATTTTTACAGAGTTTGCACCAGATATTTGGCACAAGCTGCCATAAATAAATGGAAACTGATGCAACTATGCCTGAGATTGCAAAATCGGGTGTAGTTGTGGCAATCAGGACTTGCACAGCTGCGCTGATGCAAGGGTTGGACACAAGGTTTGCTGCAAGACCTATGCTGCTGTTTGAAAATCCGGCCCCAGGTTTCCAAGCAGCTTACAGCCAATCTTTGCCACGAGCTGCCATAAAGAAGGCCCAAAGGTCGTAACTGATTCTGAGATTAGAAAATCAGGAGTAGCTCCCACATTTGGATTTGGCACAGCTGTGGCGATGCCCAGCACTGACGCAAGCATTGATGCAGGCACCGTGTCATCCGCTGAAAATCTGGCCCCTCATTTTGAGTCTTCGTTTGGATGCTAATACCTAAGCAAGGCAATCTATGAAACAAACTCCCAACAGGAGTTAGAGACATTCAGCAATACAATTTTAGTTGTTTAAAAACTAAACTACAGGCTGGTCTGGTGGCACTGAGGGTTGAGGCACTGGACGCCACACCTCATGCCATGCCAGTGACCCAGGTTCGGAAGCAGACTCAGGCCATCAAGGGTTGGCGGGAGAGGAGAGGATCAAGCGTCCAGAGGACTGCTCTCCTCTCCTGGGGTGGGATCCAGGGGTTTCCCCACCTAGCAGTGGCCCCCAGTGGAACTCGAGGGCACTGCACTGGGTGGGGATATAAGTTGGGGAGGAGGAGGTGGCAGACGTCTGCAGGAGGCACCACGCTGACATCATTGCACTTCCGCTGCCTCTGGGGCAACCAAAAGGTGGAAAAATCTCTCTAGCACCAGGAGGTAGACGGCAGTCCCTAGGGGTAGGCACACATGCCCACCGCTGGTCCTTGCCTGGTAGACTTTCCCGAATCCTCTCCTCTCTCCAGAGCCCAGGAGAGGAGGATTCTGTCCCTAATTCCTTGCAGGCTGGGGATTCAGGTAGGGCGGTAGTGCCTGTCGAGCGGGTCTCACCCGAAGGGGCCCGGGTGTCCAGGGTGCATAAAGAAAACAAAAAAAAAAAAAAAAAACTAAACTACAGAATAAACTATTTGGGTTCCCTGTTCATACTGGGCCAGACTGTGGACCACAAGCAAAAGTTTATTTTTTGCATGTTGATGCTAAGCAGTCTGTACCACTCCAAGTCGCATTCTCATTATTGTTTTGGTGCGTGGCCATGCAAAGTAATTATATAGGAAGAGGTGGCACTGGAGTTCCAAACTTGGGTTTCACTGCACTTCATTAATTGGATCTTCTCTGTTTATTACACCAGAGGACACACTGCTGCTGCACACTGCTACACTATTATCTCCCAGAGTCTTCAGGGGAATTCAGACAAGCAGTCCTACAGTATTATTTTAAGAAATGTATCTCTCTGAAAATAATACTGGAAATGGACACCCTATTTTCAAGTGTGTGGGGGGGGGGATTACAAGATGGGCACAATCAAATGCTGCAGTGAACAAACAGCAGTACATTAAGTAAATAAGTACACGATTGTAAATTTCATGATTATAAGTGATGAAAATGTAGATGAGAGCGAGAGCCAGTTCAAGAAGAGAAATAAAAAGTCTAGCTCAGTTCCAGGAAAATCTGAGGAAGCAATTGTTGCTGTGATAAATTTTAAATACATAAAAAATGCATCAAAGTGTAAAAATGCTAGATTTTAGAGATCCCCCCACACAGATTTCCTTTCTTAAACCAAAGCTGATGGGTTCTCCCAGTGATTTTTAACTGCATCTCAGATGAATACAGAGATTTAACTGAAAGCATGTATAGTACATAACATGGCAGCCCTCAAATAATTCTCTCTCATGCAGATCATACCTTTAAATAACCCCAAGCCCACCAGGACAGCTCTGCCAGCACCATGTGGGTGCTCTGCCCGCTCTTCACCAGATCCCTGTCTTAGCTGGGAACCTCATGGCTGATCAGTCCTTGCTACGGGGATGAGAAGTGGGGATTTTAAGTACAGTATGCTTGGGATAGACATAGAGGTATATTAGAAAATAAACAGGGAGGTAGCAGACAAGTTGGCCATTAGGTCCCTGCGGTAACCACAATACTATGCAAATACAGTATCTAAAAGGTGAACTTGGACATTGCCAAGATACAGAAGGTAGAACAAGAATAATAAACAATGGTAAAGACTGGCAAGTAATTCAGCTGGGAAAGAGTGCCGGGTAAACCAAGTCATACATGAAAAACACAAACTTAAAAAGTGATGGCAGAAGAAGACTCAAAGTCCATTCAATCTGCTCTGAGCTGCATCTTACCCCATCAGCCTGTTGTCAGACAGGATCTTACTACTTTTTCATATGTCCTGCTCTGTTGCTTTTCAAACTAAAAACACATACAGTATATTCAACTGGGCTCCTGGAGATTAAATAAGTTATGCAAGTGCAATGCATAGTCACCCTGGAAACAGGAAATGGGACAGTCACACAAATTGGGGTTGTCTACAGACCTCCAGAGCAGGGGGAGGACATAGACACATTACTGTTAGAAGATATATAAAACATGACAGCTAAGGGGGAGGTTCTGATAATGGGAGATTTCAACATGCCAGATACAGATTGGTCAATACCAGCAGGAACATCTGCCAGAACTAGACACATAGTGGATTCCCTGCAGGGGAAGGGCCTCAAACAACTGGTACAACAACCTACAAGAGACAGGGCTATCCTAGATCTAGTACTGACTAACAGGGAAAGGATCACAGATCTCCAGGTAGAAAGGTAGAAGGTCACCTGGGGGCCAGTGACCATCACATGGTATGGTTCAATTTGGCCACTAGAACCAAATCATCCTATTCCAAGGAATAAATATGGGACTTCAGAGGAGCTGACTTTGATAAGATGTCCAACAGAGTTAAGTTAGCCCTGCCAAGAAGAAATACAGGTGAGGAGGTACAGGCAAAGTGGGCAAGTATTAAGGGTGCAATACTGGAAGCAACGTCCCATTGTGTTAGAGAGAAAAGGAAGTGCAAAAGGAGAAGGAAACCACTTTGATTCTCAAAAACAGTAGCAGAAAAGGTCAGAGCCAAAAGTCTGGCCTTTAGGAAATATAAGGGAACGCAGCGGGATGAAGATAGGGAGGCATACCAAACTTCCCTTAGGGAAGTAGGGAAGGCAGTAAGGCAGGCCGAGGCCCAAAGCGAGGAAACACTAGCACGAACAGTAAAAGAAAGTGACAAGACTTTCTATAGATACATTAGTGAAAGGAGAAAGTGTAGAGGGGGTATTGCTAAGATCAAAGGGGATAAGGGGCGTGTGAGGAGGAGGAGGAGGAGGACCATGTAAAAGCATCTATCCTAAATAGATACTTCTGCTCATTATTTACTGAGAAGAAGGTAGGGCAGGGCCCACAGCTCAGCACCATGGACACAGGGGGGAGGGAGGTGAGCACAAGTCCCTTCACAAAAGAAAGGGTCCTACAAGAGCTCGATAAGCTCAGGGTGGACAAGGCAATGGGACCTGATGGCATACATCCCAGGTACTAAAGGAGCTAAGGGTGGAACTAGCAAAGCCATTATCAGAACTGTTTAGTGAGTCTCTGAGCACAGGAGAGGTCCCAGAAGACTGGAGAGGGCTCATGTGATCCCACTCCACAAGAGTGGTAGCAGGGAAGAGGCAGGGAACTACAGACCAGTCAGTCTTACCTCAGTAGTGGGCAAGATTATGGAGGCACTCCTTAAGGAAACTAAAATGCAACACCTGGAATCCATAGGAGCACAGGATCCAAGACAGCATGGGTTTACAACAGGAAGGTCCTGTCAAACTAATCTCAGATTTCTTTGACTGGGTAACCAGAGTGGTGGACCAAGGGGGAGCAGTTGATGTTGCCTACCTTGACTTCAGCAAAGCTTTCAATAATGTTCCACATAGAAGATTGATTAATAAGCTGGGTAGGCTCAGGGTGGGTCAGATGTTGGTCAACTGGGTGGCAAACTGGTTGACAGGCAGAAACAGAGAGTGGTGCTTCAAGCGATATACAGTCAGAAGAGATGCAAGTCACAAGTGGGGTACCTCAGGGATCAGTCCTGGGGCCAGTCCTCTTCAATATCTTCATCAGTGACATTACAGATGGACTGGAGGGTAAGGTTTGACTGTTTGCAGATGACACCAAGATCTGCAACAAAGTAGATGATCCAGATGGGGTGGGCAGAATGAGAAGATATCTGGATAAACTGGGAAAATGGTCGGAAGAGTGGCAAATGGGGTTTAATGCAAAGAAGTGCAAGATCATGCATATAGGGAAGAGAAACTCTGGAGCCACCTATAGGCTGGGAGAGGAGTTGCTGGCAGTCACAAGGGAAGAAAGAGACTTGGGCATCATCATCACAGATTGCCTAAAATCATCCAAGCAGACCACTAAAGCAGTAGGTAAGGCTAGGGGGATGTTGGTGTGTATTAGTAGGAGTATCACAAGTCGTAAGAGGGCGGTAATAATCCCTCTTCACAAGACACAGGTTAGCCCCATCTGGAGTACTGCATGCAGTACTGGAGGCCACACCTTCACAAGGACATTAACCAAATTGAGGCAGTCTAGAGAAGGGCAACCAAAATGGTGCAGGGACTGCATCAGAAAACATATGAGAACAGATTAACAGAACTCAATATGTATACCCTAGAGCAAAGGAGGGAGAGAGGTGATGTGAATGAAACATTCAAACACCTTTAGGGCATTAACAAGGTGAAAGAGTCTGACATGTTTCAATATAAGAAAAATACCAGGACAAGAGGACACGGCATGAGATTAGAGGGAGGCCAAGTGAGGGGTAAGGCGAGGAAGTTTTTTTTCACAGAAAGGGTGGTGGATGCATGGAATGGCCTACCTCAGGATATGGTGGATATGAATACAATGCAAGGCTTCAAACAGGCATGGGATAGGCATGAGGGAGCAATACAGATAAATATGAATAGATAGGCCATTGACAGAGCAAATGCCGATGGCACATTCATAAGGTAGAAAAAGAAATAAGCAGACTGGATGGGCCTTGCAGTCCTTATCTGCCATCGACTTCTATGTTTCTATGTTCACTAATATGCTGAAAAAAATTGGTCAGGCAAATATGAAGGGGCTTATCCAGAGACACACCTATAAACAAAGTTGTGCCAAGCAAACTGTCTTCTGAGAATGTCAGATTTATCTTAAAGAAGGCAGTGATGAAGCCCCCACCCCTCTTTCTGCACAGTATGAATCCACAAAGTTGGTTAATAGCAACCATCCACCTTTGTCAGCACAAGTAGAAAAATGCAGTTTTTCATACCATATCTCATTACAGGTAGCCTTTGCTGGGAAACTGCAGTACTGCATATCAAGATGTAGAGTTGTGATAGAAACTATGAAGTTCTAAATTAAACACCTTTAGTTGCTGAGGAAACTTCTACTCTTCTGGAACAGAATGCTATCTTAAAGTGGAGCATTTAAACACAGTGGCCAGCATAGCTGGAAAATCCATGACATGCTCTTTTCAATATGGTTTTGGGCTAACTGCATGTAGTCCAGCACAGCCCATTCCCACATGACATTGCAAGCTTCCACAAAATGGTGGCAACGTAATATCAATACTGAATAGACTTAGTCATCGATACAGTCTCTCAGGACTGCTTCCAGTCAGAGGCGAGTCCAACACTTTGTTTAAAGGAGCTTTGGATTGGCCTTCCCGCTGTAATAGCCACTGTGCTTAAAGCAGCAGTACTAGAGAAAAAATAATCGGATCTTTTGCAACAGTTTGTTTCCTGTGCTCTGTTGAGCACTTACCTGGTACTCTTTCTTGTTTTCGCTGTACTATCACCTCATAATTTGCTGTTTTCTTTGTTTTTGTTTACATTTCTCCCACCCGCCATGTTGAACTAGAACCCTCTGCTGCCAACTGCACATGTGCATGACTTGCAGTACTACACAGGGACAGCATAAATGTGCAGCACGAAGTCCCATGGAAGTAAACAAAAGACATGATGCACATGAGGCGGAGCTCGGCTACAAATTAGGCACCAGTCATATTTACTGTGGACCCACAACAATGGAAATAAATGTTCAATATCTAAAAAATTAAGGATCACTAGAAAAAAATATTTACAGATATGGAAACCGGAACTATGGCTACATGCTTTCAGCCCCAAAGCAGAATTTTGATAATCACTTCCTAATAATCCAGTACTGCTGCTTTATGGTCCCCTTTACATAAATTACAATCTGGCTTTAGGAACAAAAAAAAAACACTGTCTCTGTTTTGGCTAGTTACTAATGACCTGCTGGTGTCTGCCCAAAAATGAGAAGCCTGGGTGGGCTCAGCGGCCCTTATCTGCTGTCATATTCTATGTTTCTGTGCTGACAAGGGTCACTATTTGGGGAAATCATTTCTGGACCTACTGAAAGCTTTTGATGCAACAGATCACAGAACTTTGATATCGCAGCTGAATATTTTGGGCTTCAGTACAATAGTCTTGAGCAGGCTTAGCAGCTATTTCATGGACAGAAAACAACTAATATTCTCTGCAAATATTTATTTGGAGCTGTTGCTATTTGCAAAAAGTCTCTGTCAGGGACATGTTTGTGCCTACTTCTATTTTCATTATACATAAAGTATTGGAATGCTGGCTTAAAGGGAGTTCGTCATTACATTTATGCAGGTGACATGGGAACATGGGTCAGCAATTGCAATTTTGGGGAAGGCCAAACAGCTTTACAATGTAATTTTGATGTTTGCAAAAAATACTTATTGGGAAATTATTTAATTCCTAATGCAAACAGATCACAGTGTATGCTGTTTTGTGCCTGCCATAGACTAAAGTTTGCACCAAATACACTTTCAATTAAGACATGTGGTCAGAGAACCCTTGATAAATTACCACACTATAAATATTGAGGTACCTGGCTGAGTCAGCAATTAAAATGAACATGCATACTTACAAGCTCTTGGCTAAAAAGGCTGGTGCCAGAATTGGATCTCTACATCAGCCCTGTCATCACTTACTGCAGGATATTTATAAACAAATTGCCAACTCATTTAGTGGCTCTTACTTTGAATATCGTGTTTTTACACATGCAAAAGCCTCTTTTTTTTTTACTTTAGAAATTATACACGCTTTGAAATTGGTTAGCTTGCTTCTCTTTGAATGCAGCTTTGGGTAGTCACCATTGCTTGCTGTGCCATAAACATTAACTGGCTATGTCTGGCAGGAAAGAGGTAACTGCACTGTCTTTAGTGTAGGACAACACGTGCAGATGGCAGGCCACCCCAATGCATCCTATTGCAAACCTGGTTGCCAGGAATGTACCCTCTGCAGGTTCATGATCCACAGATGGTATTCAATTTATAATTGTTTTCTCTTTATTGGATTTTGTTAACCAGGTAGGCTCACTTAGACTTATGTCCCTTTTTCAAGTGCGACCTGGGATTTATTACACACAACAGAATGACATTTTGTCTGATACAAAGTTAGATACAAAGATGACATCTGAGACAGTATGATAGTGGTAGCAACAATAGGCATACATTGCAGATCAAGGAGGCAAAGTGCATTTGTGCAGTATTTCAGAATACAGTACATCAAATTAGGCTTTCAAAACTAGACATGGTGAACAGAAGGGACAGATCACACATGACAGCATATGTAGGCTTACAGATTTAACTCTAACCTTGTCAGTAGTGTACTGGGACTGGTGCTGTTTCCTAAGCTATGGAATGCCATGCCCTCTCATTTTTGAGCACTAAAGGGTTTCTCAGTATCTCCATTTAAAAGCACAACCTCAGGAAGAATTTGTACAGTTACTAATGTAGGTTATTACGGTGCTTCAACAAAGAGGATGGTACCTTCTTTTGAAGTAGGTATTTTTCCTTATTCTGCTCTGCATTACTGAACTTAGCTGCTTATAGAAATGTGCTTCTTTTATTGTAAATCATTTCTAATAGTGTATTATGTATCTAATGATAAGATTATTTTACTGTAACTTTTTAATAAACTTGTGTATCAGTAGGAGGTCACTAAAAATTAGCTTTGGCTCAACTGACTCTTAACAAATGGGTGTTTACTCACCTGGTAAAGGTGATTGTGTTGGTTGGCATCCATGGCACTCCAGACATTACCTCATGGGTTTTAGCCCACCTGATAAGCTAGTGATGCACATGACCCAGATCAGATTTCCAGTATATCCAGTTCCCAGAAACCCCTGCTCTCCAGTTTGAATCTTCCATAGCTGAAATAAGGTTAATTAGTACAAGAGAGAAGAACATACAGTGCAGTTACAGTTGAGAGATTATTAGAAGGATGAACCAGAACACAAAGGAGGCGTACAGCATCGTAGAGAAAAGCCCTGGGGCTTGTTCTTTTATTCCTTATTATTTACAGTCTAGTCTGAACTCGGGAGTTCGACTAGTTATTTATTATAGCATCAAACACTCTATCCGTTCCCTTAGAGTCTACCTGGTGAGGACCCCTCTAGCCCCGGACCGGTCACTCCGATCACTCTGAGGGAGGGCCTTGGAGTGCCATGGATGCCAACCAACACAATCACCTTTACCAGGTGAGTAAACACCCATTGTGATTGGTTGGCATCCATGGCACTCCAGACATTACCTCATGGGTAGATAAGAAGCAGTTAGTACTCTGGGTGGGAGTCGAGTGACTAGGAGTGAGCGGTCGAGGATGCTGCTGCCAAGACCTGAGTTGCGAAGGAGGGCCGAGCGGCCTGAAGTTGTTCCAGCCTGTAGTGTCTGGTGAAAGTGTGGATGGAGCTCCAAGTGGCCGCCCTACAAATGTCCTCTGAGGATACACTGGCTCTCTCCGCCCAGGAAGTGGCAACCGCTCTGGTGGAATGGGCTTTGATCCCCTGGGGTGGGGTCATCTGGTTCGCCGTGTAGGCATTCTGGATAACCCGTCTTAGCCATCCGGCGATGGTGGTTTTGGAGGCGGCATACCCCTGCCTCTGCCCCTTTGAGATGATGAATAGTCTCTCTGTCTTGCGAATGGAACGGGTTCTGGCTAAGTAAACTGAGAGGACTGATCCCACATCTAGGTGGTGTGGGGCCCAGCTGTAGCCTTGCGTGGAGCCGCTTGGGAAGGTGGGCAGCTCGATGGGCTGCTCTCTGTGAAAGTTGGATGGGACCTTAGGTTGGAAGGCTGGGACAGTTCTCAGACTGACCCCCAGGGGGGAACACTGTGTAGGGCTCCGCACAGGATAGGGCGCCAAGTTCCCCGATCCTTATGGCCGAGCAGATGGCCACCAGGGAAACACGTTTTGAGGCCGACCCAGTAGAGGTCTGTCTCCCGGAGGGGTTCGTAGGGCATCAATCTGAGGGACTCAAGGACCATTGGAAGGTCCCACGGGGTGATAGCTGGTCTAGACCTTGGTTGAAGGATTTCTACAGCCCTCAAGAAGCGTATGGAGTCGGGGTGTGCTCCCGAGGATACCTCCTCCAGGCCTATGGCGCCCTATGGCTGACAGTTGCACCCTGAGAGAGGAGTGCGCCAGTCCCTTGTCTAGTCCTTGTTGGAGGAATAGCAGAATGGTGGCCAGGTCGGTCTGTTCGGGCACTGTCCCTCGCTCGGCACCACGAGAAAAGACGCCCATTGCCTCTCGTAGTGGACGTGGTGGACGCTCCGCCTGGACTGTAGCTAGGGTGCCAATGACCGATTCATGGTATCCCGTTGCCCTCAGTCTCTTCCTCTCAGGAGCCAGGCCGTGAGCTTCAGGGTCCGCGGAGTCGGATGGAGTACTGGCCCCTGTGAAAGCATGTCTGGACGATAGGGTATCCGGAAGCTGGCCAGAGACATCTCTCTGGCTGCTGCGAACCAGGCCCTGCGCGGCCAGTAGGGGGCCACTAGGATAATCGTGAGGCCTGACTCCCGAACCTTGGCTAGGACCTGAGGAATCAGGAGAAGTGGCGGGAAAACGTAGGCGTTCCCCCGCCTCCAGGTCTGTGACAGGGCGTCGGTTCCCTGGGAGAGGCAGTCCCTGAACCACGAGTAAATCTTGCTGACTTGGGCGTTCTCCCGAGATGCCATGAGATCCATGGTCACGGGCCCCCATGTTGCTTGGATCATCTGGAATAGAGTCGGGTGTAATCGCCATTCTCCCGGATGTACTCGTCTGCTGAGCCAGTCTGCGCGGACATTCAGCTTCCCTGCGAGGTGAACTGCGCTCAAGTGGGTGAGATGCCTCTGGGCCCAGCTGAGGACCATTGTTGTTTCCCTCATCATGGCCCTGCTCCTGGTCCTGCCTTGCTTTGCTATGTAGGCTACAGTCACCCGATTGTCGGAGCGGATTAGAACCGACCGACCGAGTATTAGGTGCCTGAATGCCATCAGGGCATGGTACACGGCTCTCATCTCCAAGATGTTGATGGAAAGCTTCGCCTCCGCTGGTGACCATAGGCCCTGTGCCGTAGTGTCTCCCAGGCAGGCTCCCCATCCCGAGGCTTGCATCCGTCTCTATGGGACTGGGCGAGGGGCTCCAGTGGAACTCCCTGGATAGATTCCTCCACCTGTCCACCATGCCAAGAAGGCTCTTACTGCCTGGGGTAGTGGTACCACGCAGTGAAGATTGTGCTCGCTCGGTGCCCCTCGTGACAAGAAGTAGGTCTGGAGCGGACGCATGTGCCACCTGGCCCAAGGCACGAGGTCTATGCAGGAAGCCATACAGCCCAACAGCTGGGCTATCCTCCCCATCGTAGTGTGGTGGCATGCCTTCATTTCGCGTGCCAGCTCCCTTAAATTGCGGACTCGCACCAGGGACGGTTTTGCCCACCTCTCGGCCGAGTTGATGAAGGCCCCCAGATGTTCGATCTGTTGAGTGGGGCTGAGGTGGCTCTTTTCTCGATTCACCACCCAACCGTGGTCTTCGAGTGCCTGTATGGTGAACTCCGTGTGTGTCCGTGCCTGTTTTTCGGAGCGAGCGTGAATGAGCCAGTCATCCAGATACGGGATGATGTCTAGACCCTGTTCCCTGAGTCTGGCCACCAGGGTTATGGAGACCTTGGTGAAGACTCTCGGGGCTGATGATAGGCCGAATGGTAGCACCTTGTACTGGAAGTGGTGGCCTAGGATGTGGAAGCGGAGGAATTGCCTGTGTTTCCGGATGATGGGGATATGGAGATAGGCGTCCTTTAGGTCGATGGATGTCAGGAAGTCGCCTACTCGGATGCATCGTAGGGTGGATCGGATGGTTTCCATCTTGAAACGGTGTGAGACTACGTGTTGGTTCAGGTGCTTCAGGTCCAGGATGGGCCTGAGCTCCCCCGACTTTTTGGGTACCAGGAAGAAAATGGAATAAATTCCCAGTCCTTGCTCTGGTACCGCTACGGGCTGAATGGCCCTGTTCTGGATTAGCTCTGTCAAGATTTGTTGGACCTGATGAGGGGACGCCCTTCTCCTGGCTACAGGAGAGGAGACAAACCTGTGAGGGATATGTTCACGGGATAGCTCTATGGCGTATCCCTTGGACACTACGTCTCGCACCCACCTGTCCGATGTCATGGCTATCCAGTGGTGGACGAAGAGGGTTAGCCTTTGCCCCATCGGTGGGTACGGATCCTGGCCTTGTGTTCTGGGAGGGGCAGTCACTGTGTTTCCCTGAAACCTCTACCCGACTCCGTTATTTGGGGCCCGGGTCTGAAAGGAGGGACTGATAGCTCTGAAAGTACGGGCCACGGGAGCTGCTGAAGGGGCCTCTACCTCAAAAGGAATGACCCTGTTGATGAATGTCCTTGCGGGGTTGGTAAGGTTTGTTCCCCCCCCGAAACCTCCGCCTCGAGGAGGGTAGATAGGAGAACTTGGACCTATTCTTGAGGAGGTCCCTGCCCTCCTCCTTTTGCTTTAGATAATCCTGCAGTCCCTCCCCAAAAACATGCTTTCCCCGCAATGGTAAATTCTGTAATAAAGTCTTTGATTCATGATCTGCATCCCAAAGTTTCAGCCACAGTGCCCTGCGGGCCCGGTTGGTGATGGCGGTGGCCCTTGCCTGAAGGTGCAGGGTGTCTACCGCCATATCAGCCAGGTATTTGGCTGCATCCAGGGTGCATTCCAACAGTTCTGCCTCCCTAGACTTAGGGGTGGCTTGCTCCTGGAGTTCCTCGAGCCAGCGAATCTGAGCCCGGGTGGTGTAGATGGCTGTGGTGGTTGCCTTAGCGGCGGTGCCCTCAATCTCAAAGGCCTTTTTGAGCATGTCCTCGATCTTTTTGTCTGTAGGGCCCTTGAGTGCTATAGTGCCGCATGGGAGCACGGTCTTCTTGCTGAGGGCCGCCACTTGAGGGTCGATGGTGGGTGCCTTGCACCAAGCATCCGATTTTTCCCCTTGCACCGGGTACATTCTGTCCAGATTTTTGCGGTTCGGCATCCTGCCCGGCTCGGGAGATTGCCATTCTGTGCTGAATATGTCTTCGATCGCTGGACATACAGGAAAAGTCTCTGTGGTTGTAGGCCTAAGCTGAATCATCGGGTCGAGTTTCGATTCAGGCCTGCCTTCTTCAGTGTCTTCGGTGTCGAACCCCATGGTGGCCTTGATCATCCTCATGAGCCCTGGGATCGTATCAAATGAACATAGCTTTGAAGTCAGGGAAGGGGTCGTCTGCAGTGCCATCTCCTCTGCGTCCGAATCCGCCTCGTCCTCTTCCCCTGCGTCATCGCTCTCCCCATCCTCGTGCGCGCTGTCGTGTGGGATGACTGGGAGGGTGTCTTCAGGGATTGGAGGTCCATCTGGCTGGCCCCCTGTTTTGTTGGGTTCTATGCTTGGGGGTCTTGCCCTGTTTTGGGTGAGGGATTCCAGTTTCTCCATGATTTTGAGCATAAAGTTCTGTTGGCTCTCCATCATGGCCACCGCGGCCTGCTGGTTCTGAATCAGAAGTGAGCCCGGGTCCATCCACGTAGGGTTGCTGGGGCCGGTATTGTTGGGGGCCAAGGACGGTGTTCGCTCCAGGAAAGAATCGTCATCGTCCAAGAGACAGGCGGCGCAGAGGGGGCCCGGGGTTTGGGGGAGGAGGTTGGCGCTGCATGCGGAACATTTCTTTGCTTTCACCATCTGGAATCAGAGAGAGGTATACTTAGAAGTAGCCCGAGTATATTCCCCCTTATTTCTTTTGTACCCACAAGAGACTGAGCGAGCCCCACCCTCCAAGGGATCCGTGGGGGCGCCACTGAGGTTGAGGGTGTTTGTGAGGACCCCTGCAACACGGGCAGTGGTCTGGTGCCGAGGCCGCTATGGGAGGGCGCAGCAGCCGTGGGGAGACCAGGTGAGTAACACCTACCGGGTCGCTGTGGGAGGGACCAGTGGTGGTAGAGGAGGGTTGGTCTCTTTTTTTTTTTTTTTTTTGAGAGTAAGGAGGGCTGGTTTGGACCCACGACCCTCCTGAACCAGCGCCAAGGATATCACACCGGCGAGGACCTGCCAGGTGACTCTGGCTGGGGATGTCGCCTAAATAACCTCCCTGAGGGTAGGCCTGGGAGGGAGGTGCTCTGGTCGCTCGGTGGCCCATCGGGAGCGAATACACTCCTGATTGGAGAATTCCTGGGCCCTAGGAATTTCTGGGTAAGGCCTCCTGTGAGGCCCCCTTTTTTTTTTTTAAATTAGTCTCCCAGAGAGGAGGGAAGAAGTTGTTTGCCGAGCGCGGCAGAAGCGAGCAGGCCCCCCCGGCGAGAGAGACCTCTCTCTCTCTCTCTCTCTCCTCTCTCACTCTCTCTCCCTCTCTGTCGAGGGAGGAGCAGCGTCGTCGCGATGCGGATCCCCCTCCCGATCGTCCCTCACTGAGAGGAGGGGGAAAACAGCCGGAGGACGTCCTCACGCTCGGGTGCGGCTGGGGCAGCCCAACCGGGGCCTAGTCGCGCACGCCTGAGCGCGAGGGAGAGAGAGAGGCCCAATGAGGCCTGAGAGATGTGCCCGAGTGTGATGGGAATGTGAGCGGCAACACAAGCGCCGCAAGCGTCAAGAGGGGAAGGGCCTGAAGGGGGGGAAGGACTATAGGCGGCCTCGCGGACCGCCGAACACAGGGGAAACATGGAGGCGGTGGCGGGGAAAACGCCCAGGCCGAGTCCGGTGTGCTGGCGGTGCATCAAGCATGCGGCCTAGGTTGGGGGGGTGGACGGCTGGCGAGCGAGGTCGCGTGGCGCCAGAGAGTCCTGGGCCCCCACGAACAACGTGAGGGGAGGAAAACAAGAGCTAACTGCCCAGATAACAAAAAACAACATACTGGCCGAGGCCAGGGAGGTGGAAATAACACCCTGCCCACAAACATGGCTGAGCCGAGATAACAAGCCTGAAGGCTCAGCACACCTTGATGGATACTTCTTAAATTAACTTCATTGGCACACATTGCTGGTTACTTAGTTGACTCTCATTAAGTCTAAATAACAATTCTTTATCAAATTGAAGTCTTACCTTGCCAGAGCAGACAGGGATTCCTGGTGTGCTTCTTGCCTGTTCAGATGCACGATTCAAAAAACTGGAGAGCAGGGGTTTCTGGGACCTGGAGATACTGGAAATCTGATCTGGGTCATGTGCATCTCTAGCCTATCAGGTGGGCTAAAACCCATGAGGTAATGTCTGGAGTGCCATGGATGCCAACCAATCACAATGTACTTTACAACTTACCACTACTACTTATAACTGGAAGCCAAGCTGTTGAAAATTAGACCCATGGTAAAGAGGCACTGCCTCAAGGGTCCTCCTAATAGAATAGGAATTGGTTTATATACCACCTGTCTTATACAATGTATACTAAAGCACTTTATGCATACTATATGTGTGTGAGTTGAAAGAAATATAAACACACTCTTTTTGCTGGTGACATTACCAGAATAAAAAAAAACAAGCTAGTTCCACTTTGAAGAGGTTGTTAGCAGTGATATGATTTAGGGGTCAGGAGTGTAGCCAGAAAATTCTGTTTTGTATACACTATTCTAAACTGATGCCCTCTCAACCTCAAGCAGGAGCCTCATATTCAGGAAGGTGCAAAGCGTAGCGCAAATGTTTTCACTGTGCTTTACAATTGCCCAGGGGTCCCAGGGTGGTATATTCAGTTGGGGACTATCTGACTGACTATAGGGCCATGTCAGTGCAGTGCGAAGTCAGGTAGCATTGCCCCTATATGGCTCATGAAGTGGACCTCAAGAGTGGATAGCGCCAGAAAGCTACTACCACTAGCACCAGGGAGACTTTTAATACATAGGGCTGGTGACCGGAGGAAGGGGATGCCAGAGACCATAGGGGATGGGTGTGCTACCCGAGTGGCCAACTACTAGTTGGCTGCAGTACCTCCAGCAGCTGCTAGGGTTGCATGGAGTAAGAAGGGGTTTTGTTCAGCAGTATTTGTGCAGCACAAAAGGACTACACTAAACCCTTTTGCACAGTGCAAATATCCAGAATATCTGCTTGCACTGATATTCCTGTCGCTGCCCCACCACTTGCATATCCCCCATTTTGGTTTGTGTGGGCACTAACCAGAAGACCAAGGCCCATAATGAACTCGTCACCATTTAATGGTGGTATTTATACTTCATTTCCTTTATGTAGTCATCAAATAAAGTTTTAAAACTATACACTGTTTCACTATTAACCAAATTTTTTGGTAATGAATTCCATATAGGTGGTACCCTCTGTGTCAAAAATCTCTGTCTTTGTTGAGTTCTGTTTACCGGGCATTTGATTTTATCTTTATGTGATCTGGTTTTATTCACAGTATCCTGTTTTTCTAGGCATATGACATCAATGTGTCATTACTGTAAGACATTATATATATATATATATATATATATATATATACACACACACTGTATATATATATATATATATATATATATATATATATATATATATATATATATATATATATATACATGTGTGTATATATATATATATATATATACACACAATCACCCCTTAATAACCTGTGCTCATGTGAGTATAAGTTTAAAGGGGCACTGTCAGCTTTGCTGGTCAATTTTTTATCTATGGCTGCAGTGTGCTTCCTGGCACACACATACAACTGATTGTCTCTACTATGCCCTTATGCATGTGAAACTTAAAGAATTGTCTTACTTTTGCTCATTTTTACATTAGAAGGTGGTCGCTCGGACAGCAGTAAACTCGCCTGCACACTGGAAGCATTATCGCGACGAGACTGCGCGGCTGCTACAAGCGTGGTCCTGAAGCATGACATTTGGAGATGCAAGGTGGAAAAATAGATTAATCCAGTAGATCTGCCTTTAGTGAACACTTGCTGGTTCATACTGCCAAAAAATTGAGCACTGAGAAGGGAGCAAATAACTTTTAAAAGCCAGGACTGAAATCCTGCGCATGCATGGCATGAGTAAAGATCCCAGATGTGCAGGAATATGTCATGAAGGAGATGGGCGGGCATCACTGCACGCCTGAGCGCTGAGGGAGAGAGAGAGAGGCCCAATGATGCCTGAGAGATGTGCCCGAGTGTGATGGGAATGTGAGCGGCAGCACGCGCCGCAAGCCAAGAGGGAAGGCCTGAAGGGGGAAGGACTATAGGCGGCCTCGCGACGCCAACACAGGGGAAACATGGAGGCGGTGGCGGGGAAAACGCCCAGGCCGAGTCCGGTGTGCTGGCGGTGCATCAAGCATGCGGCCTAGGTTGGGGGGGTGGACGGCTGGCGAGCGAGGTCGCGTGGCGCCAGAGAGTCCTGGGCCCCCACGAACAACGTGAGGGGAGGAAAACAAGAGCTAACTGCCCAGATAACAAAAAACAACATACTGGCCGAGGCCAGGGAGGTGGAAATAACACCCTGCCCCACAAACATGGCTGAGCCCGAGATAACAAGCCTGAAGGCTCAGCACACCTTGATGGATACTTCTTAAATTAACTTCATTGGCACACATTGCTGGTTACTTAAGTTGACTCTCATTAAGTCTAAATAACAATTCTTTATCAAATTGAAGTCTTACCTTGCCAGAGCAGACAGGGATTCCTGGTGTGCTTCTTGCCTGTTCAGATGCACGATTCAAAAAACTGGAGAGCAGGGGTTTCTGGGACCTGGAGATACTGGAAATCTGATCTGGGTCATGTGCATCTCTAGCCTATCAGGTGGGCTAAAACCCATGAGGTAATGTCTGGAGTGCCATGGATGCCAACCAATCACAATGTACTTTACAACTTACCACTACTACTTATAACTGGAAGCCAAGCTGTTGAAAATTAGACCCATGGTAAAGAGGCACTGCCTCAAGGGTCCTCCTAATAGAATAGGAATTGGTTTATATACCACCTGTCTTATACAATGTATACTAAAGCACTTTATGCATACTATATGTGTGTGAGTTGAAAGAAATATAAACACACTCTTTTGCTGGTGACATTACCAGAATAAAAAACAAGCTAGTTCCACTTTGAAGAGGTTGTTAGCAGTGATATGATTTAGGGGTCAGGAGTGTAGCCAGAAAATTCTGTTTTGTATACACTATTCTAAACTGATGCCCTCTCAACCTCAACAGGAGCCTCATATTCAGGAAGGTGCAAAGCGTAGCGCAAATGTTTTCACTGTGCTTTACAATTGCCCAGGGGTCCCAGGGTGGTATATTCAGTTGGGGACTATCTGACTGACTATAGGGCCATGTCAGTGCAGTGCGAAGTCAGGTAGCATTGCCCCTATATGGCTCATGAAGTGGACCTCAAGAGTGGATAGCGCCAGAAAGCTACTACCACTAGCACCAGGGAGACTTTTAATACATAGGGCTGGTGACCGGAGGGAGGGGATGCCAGAGACCATAGGGGATGGGTGTGCTACCCGAGTGGCCAACTACTAGTTGGCTGCAGTACCTCCAGCAGCTGCTAGGGTTGCATGGAGTAAGAGGGGTTTTGTTCAGCAGTATTTGTGCAGCACAAAGGACTACACTAAACCCTTTGCACAGTGCAAATATCCAGAATATCTGCTTGCACTGATATTCCTGCTGCCCCACCACTTGCATATCCCCATTTTGGTTTGTGTGGGCACTAACCAGAAGACCAAGGCCCATAATGAACTCGCCACCATTTAATGGTGGTATTTATACTTCATTTCCTTTATGTAGTCATCAAATAAAGTTTTAAAACTATACACTGTTTCACTATTAACCAAATTTTTTGGTAATGAATTCCATATAGGTGGTACCCTCTGTGTCAAAAATCTCTGTCTTTGTTGAGTTCTGTTTACCGGGCATTTGATTTTATCTTTATGTGATCTGGTTTTATTCACAGTATCCTGTTTTTCTAGGCATATGACATCAAGTGTGTCATTACTGTGTAAGACATTATATATATATATATATATATATATATATATATATTACACATGTGTATATATATATATATATATATATATATATACAGTGTGTGTGTGTGTATATATATATACACACACACATACAATCACCCCTTAATAACCTGTGCTCATGTGAGTATAAGTTTAAAGGGGCACTGTCAGCTTTGCTGGTCAATTTTTTATCTATGGCTGCAGTGTGCTTCCTGGCACACACATACAACTGATTGTCTCTACTATGTCCTTATGCATGTGAAACTTAAAGAATTGTCTTACTTTTGCTCATTTTTACATTAGAAGGTGGTCGCTCGGACAGCAGTAACCTCGCCTGCACACTGGAAGCATTATCGCGACGAGACTGCGCGGCTGCTACAAGCGTGGTCCTGAAGCATGACATTTGGAGATGCAAGGTGGAAAAATAGATTAATCCAGTAGATCTGCCTTTAGTGAACACTTGCTGGTTCATACTGCCAAAAAATTGAGCACTGAGAAGGGAGCAAATAACTTTTAAAAGCCAGGACTGAAATCCTGCGCATGCATGGCATGAGTAAAGATCCTGCGCATGTGCAGGAATATGCCGCTTTAGCGCATGTGCGGGATTTCAGTCCTGGTTTTTAAAAGTTATTTGCTCCCTTCTCAGTGCTCATTTTTTGGCGGTATGAACCAGCAAGTGTTCACTAAAGGCAGATCTACTGGATTAATCTATTTTTCCACCTCGCATCTCCAAATGTCACAGTTCGGGACCGCGCTTGTAGCAGCCGCACAGTCTCATCAAGATAATGCTTCCGGTGTACTGGTGAGTTTAAGCTGAGTCGAGTGACCAACTTCTAATTAAAAATAAGCAAAAGTAAGACAGTTCTTCAAGTTTTACATGCATGAGGGCATGGATTTAGGAAAAGGCACAGCACATCGACTACCCTACTTGAAATCTCAGGAGCAATCCACAATGCCATGGACAAAGGAAACCTAACTGGAGCAGTCTACATTGACTTAACCAAGGCATTTTATATGGTACACCATGGCCTACTCATCAAACAACTACTATCTCTAGGGCTCTCACAGGGTCCTGGTGACTGGGTAAAAAATTACCTTGCTCAGCGCTCTCAATCTGTAAAAGTAGCTGGAGTTCTCTCAGACTCAAAACTGGTTCGCTCAGGAGTTCCCAAGGGATCCATCCTGGGCCCCCTCCTTTTCAGCCTTTTCCTAAACTCCTCCCAAATCCTGCCCTGAACAAATAATCCCTATGCCGACGATGCCGTGATTCTTGCCACTCATAAAGATCTGAACCTCTTATGCCTCAACCTTCAGCATGCTTTTTCCAGTTGAGATGTGGTTCCTTGAACATAAGCTGGTTCTAAACCACAAAAAAACTAAATCCATGCTCTTCTCTAACCTGCAAAACAAGAAATGGCAAGTCCCACTCACCATTAATACATACCTGGGAAATACCCTTGAACAAGTGCCAATTTTCAAATATCTTGGAATCAACTTTGATCAAGGCCTAACCTTTGCAACTCACATTGATAGTACAGCAAAAACTATTAATCAGCGAATTGGGATTCTGTATCGGAACCGATAGCTCCTAACCCATTCTGCACTGAGGATTGCCATCCAATCCTCTATCATCTCAATCATTGACTATGGCTTAGTTATATACGGATCTGCCACTACTACAGCACTTAGTTGCATTACAACATCCCTAAATAAGGCCTGTCGTCTGCTCACTGGTGCACATCGACATACCCACACATGTGAACTCTATGCTGACTCAGGTTGGTTGCAACTCTCAAACCGGATAAAGTACCTTACCTGCCTGATGGTGAAAAAATCCACCCTGGGCCTCACTCCACCTTGTATCCAAGACCTGTTATGCCTGAGTGCTAGCACCCGTTTTACCAGAAGATCAGAACATCAGCCTCTCCAAGTCCCCCGATGCCGGATTTCAGGACAAAGATCATTTGCCTATCGTGCCCCCAGCTGGCTAAATGCCCTCAGCACTCCTATTACTGCCTCCACCTCTCTAGGTACTTTCAAATCAAGGCTGTACTCTCACCTTGCCACCTCCAGCTCCTGTGACTGCCCTGATTAAACCTCCTATTTTTCTCACTACCCACCCTGTTCCGTTATTTGACAAAGACATGTTTGGGAAACCTTTCCTCCTGCTATTGTCTGCTCCCCACACCTTTCACTTACCCTCTCTGTTCTGGACTTTTTCCCTATTTGATTCTCCTAATCTGGCATGACCTCTTTCTTGTAATAATAATGTGATTATTGATATCTCATGTCCTTTTGCACAAATGATTTGATATGTATTTGTATATGTTTTCTCGCTCTTGACACAGCACAAATTGTTGTGTTATCTATGTAACCTTTTTTGCACTGTACCTAATTGACATGGAACCTTTGTAAAAGAGCCTCTGGCTCAAAGGTAGTAATTCCTAGAACAATAAACAAACAAACAAACAAATACTAGGGACAATCAGTTGTAGGTGTGTGCCAGGAGGCACACTACAGCCGTACATCATAAAATTGACCAGCAAAGCTGACAGTGTCCCTATCAGGATTTTAACCTTTCCTCATATGGGAGATGCTTGATTTGTTTAACTTTCTTAGTTGCTCTTCTTTGGACTTTCTCCATCATTCTTAATGAACCTACAGTAGTGGGTGCACAGAAAGGGGCACAGTACTCCATGTGAGGCCTAACCAGACTTGTATACAAAGGCATCAGGACCTCAGCCTTTCTGCTCTTTATATGTTGATGTATACATCCCAAAATAGAATAACATGTAATGCCCCAAAGGTGGCCATTCCAGAAAACAATAAAATAAATAAATACAGTGAGAGTACACAGGTGCTCAGGGTACCTGCTGCAGGGATAGGCAGCAGGGTACTATGCTAAGGGGCCCCTAGACATGAAGAGTCAACCTCCCTATACACAGAAAACACTGTATATAATAGAAAAGTGCCTTGTGCACTTATAGCTAGTAAAAAGGCAGATTGTAAAGCAATACATGTCATAATGGTCTGGATGGAATGTTGTGCTGAGTGGCTCATGCACAGCATTCCAATCCAGCCATTCTAGAGCCCAGGCAGGTTTAACTTTAAAAATAACAGTTCAGTTAGTCAGTTGGTCAGTTCCTGGGCAGCTGTTGAGGAGAGAGGACACAGTAAGTCAAAGGGATAAGGAAAGGGCTTACCTGGGGGTTGAAGCCATCCCTGAGGACTTAGCTGTGTGCCTGCTCTGCCTCCACTGCCTGAAGAAGCCTGTGCTGCTGTAGTACTGTGGTCAGTGGTGCCATCGGGGCACCATGAAGAAGAATGCTGTCCCCCCCCCCTTTTAAGGGCTTTTATGCCCTCCATTTATTTATTTTGGTCCCCTGAGGTAATGTTAGCAGTTTTCACCGGTCCCACGTCGGCAGCAAGAAAGCCGCATCATTTTTGGCCATCGGAGGCCCCCCGGAGCCGTCACTCTCACTGCCTGTATACTTCCCTCCCACTGCCAGCTCACCTCCTGCCTCCCAGTGACAGCAGCAACCTCCCGGAGACCGCAGAGCGGTGAGTCGGTGGCAGCACACGTAGTGCTGACCGCCAGTTTATTACAGGGGGACTGCATTGTGTTGAAAAAGCGCAGTAGGCACTTAGGAAAGGCGGCCGAGTGCCACAGGGGCATCGGGTTGTTAGGACCCTTGATTTTAATATTAATTATAGAGGCGGGGCTAGCGACGCCCACGGGGAGGGACCGATAAGCAAGGCCAGTTCAAAGGCCTATTGAATATTCATTAGAGGCGGGATTTGGGGCAGAGATTTCGGGGCTAATGACAGCAGGCACTGGGAGCCTGCACATTTAAAAGGGCAACAAATTTAAAAGGGCAATTCAGGCCCAGATGTAAAGTAGGGCATTAGGCCCAGTATAAAGTGGGGCACCAGGCCCAAAGTTTAGAGGGGCATTAGGCCCATTATAAATTGGGGCACCAGGCCCAGTATTTGGTGGGGCACCAGGCCCAAAGCAACGTGGGGCACCAGGCCCAGTACAAAGTGGGGCACCAGGCCCAATGCAACGAGGGGCACCAGGCCCATTGTGAAGTGGGGCACCAGGCCCAATCTAAGGTGGGGCACCAGGCCCAAGCTAACGTAGGGCATCAGACCCGAGGTAAAGGTAGAGCATTAGGCCCGAGGTAAAGCCTGGTCTAAAGGGAGGCCCCGGCCTAGCGGAATTGGGCAAGCCAGCCTAGTGGTACTAAAGGGAGGCCCCAGCCTAGCGAAATAGGGCAAGCCAGCCTAGTGGTACTAAAGGGAGGCACCGGCCTAGCGGAATAGGGCAAGCCAGCCTAGTGGTACTAAAGGGAGGCCCCGGTCTAGCGGAATAGGGCAAGCCAGCCTAGTGGTACTAAAGGGAGGCCCCGGCATAGCGGAATAGGGCAAACCAGCCTAGTGGTACTAAAGGATTCCCTAGCCACAACGTACTGAAAGGGATCCTATTCCAGAAGACCCTACATATAGAAACAGGGGTTCATTTGAGAGTGCTTGATTTGCCTATACTGTGAAACTACTGTGATTACTGTACTGCTTATGCTGAACTATTGCCCTAAGTACCTGAACTATTGCCCTAAGTACCTGAACTATTGTCCTAAGTACCTGAACTATTGCCCTAAGTACTTGAACCATTGTCCTAAGTACCTGAACTATTGTCCTAAGTACCTGAACTATTGCTCTAAGCACCTGAACTATTGCTCTAAGCACCTGGACAATGGCCCTTATCAGTAATAATTACCCCTGAAGTTATAATTTGCCCTTCTCCGGCAAATTATTGTATCATTCCACAGTTCTTTGGGCATTCTTCAGTTATATGTTTACTACTGTACGAAGACAGTCTCAATCTTCTACCACACTGCAGTCTCTTAGTGTGGTCTGTAACACCACATGCTCAGAATCAGTCTCTACTCAGAAGAAGACGTCCTTCCAGCATTCTTCACTCCTGGGAGATCATCCATCAGCTCATCCCGTACGTCAGTGTCGTCCACTGAAGTCGAGTCTGTCGCCATTCATACAAGTCGTACCAGCCGTTTTCTTGTTTTCACAGCTTGAACATACGTCCGCCGAAACGCATCACGACAGCCGTGCCAGTGTCGCTCCGTATGGTTCCTGTTCCAGATGTCCCGGTTGGTCGCTCTCTACAGAAGAGTGAGCTCATCCTGGAGAACCTGTTCTGTGCCCCCACCTGGTCGTCACGAAAGTCGATCCGTCCGGGCTCAGTACAGGACGGTTCGCCGCTTTTGTTTTGTGTTAGTTCCTGATCCTAGGATTGCAGAGTCAACCATCATCTCTTCAAATTCTTATGGTTCCTGGTCCTGTCAGAGTTTCTTCCGAGTTCAGCTGGCCCTTGGAGTGCCACAGCATCAGTCAGGTCATGGTAGTCCTCCATTGGATTCAACGCCACGCAGATCTTGATCTTTCTTCATCCTTGGCGACCCTGGAAGTGGGTTTTTGCCGAGGAACCCTTTTGTTTTCAGTGTGTTATTTCAGGAACCAGTCACTCTGGTTCTACATTCCAGCAGCCTTGGAGAGAGTGGGCTTTTGCCGAAGATATATGGTTTGTTTACCAAACCTCTCACCACCGCAGTGGCCTTATCTAGGTCCTTGCTGAGAATTGAGATTAGAGTTCTACAGTTCTGTTTTATTTCCCTTGTAGCTACCAGCGAAGAACGGCGGTGTACACGAAGACGCCGGATCTCTGGACTCTTGTAATACCTGGACTCCTATGGAAATGTGTGATGCTGGTCACTTTAATGCAATGCTGAGTAGCCTATGTAACCTGATTCTCATGTAGAGTATAGAAGTACAGTATAGACTAGTGTCAGAATAAGAGTGGCAGTAGGCCTAAAGTTTATTCTTGTAGTAATAACCATAGAAGTGGTAGATAAAAGTATTTCCCTGTTCCATTGCCCTATTGTTCTCGGGCAACCCCTCCTCTTTCTTGTGACTGTGTCTGTCTACCCTTGGTACCAAATAAATGCCCTGCTGGCATCGAAATACTAAGTTGACTCCTGCCTCTCCTTGTCTGGATAGCAGTTATCCTATCCACATAATTCGGACCTTGGTGCCTCATAACATCATCTTCCAGAGCACCACTAGAACCATCACAAACATTGTTTAACTGTTCTTTTTGTATGAACATCACATTTTAAATCATTGGTGATAACTACACCCAGATCTCTTTCCTCTATTGTTGATTGAATTATTTTATCCTTTATAATATAGTTTGCTCCCTGATTATTAATTCCAAAGTGCATCACCTTACACTTTGATTCATTAAATGTCATTTTATTCTCATCTGCCCAGTTGCTAATGTTATCTATACATTCCTGGAATTTGGATACCAAGTCTAAGTTGTTAACTATACTTACAATTTAGCAATCATCTGCTTACGTTCCCATCTAGACACCATCACTCACACTCATTGTAGATATAAGTATATTAAATAACAATGGACCCAGGACAGAACCTTGTGGGACTCCGCTTGTCACAGGACCCCAGCTAGATTCATGTCCCCGTACCACTACACATTGTGCTGTTTCATTCAGCCATGAGCTTATCCACCTGACGATGTTAACATTAAATTTTAGTTTACACAGATTTTTTTATCAAGATTTTATGTGATACTGTATCAAATGCTTTGGCTAATCTAAAAAAATTATATCCACTGGCAATCCTCCATCAAGAGCTTCACTGACTGGCTCAAAAAAACTAATTAAGTTGGTCAAGCACGATCTTCTAGGTGTAAATCCATGTGTGGTCATGTATCATTGTGTATTATACAATGGCAAGAAAGAATCTAGAGCTCTGATTCATCAATCTGGGACTTGACCCGTGATGTTATCCTGGCATAACATCATGGCTCTAGTCCCAGTACAGTTATGACCGCATTCAAAGTTTAAATAAAACATTGCTCCAAAGCCTAAAAGCAGTTTTTGTGGTCCCCGCTTTGCTGCTCTGTTCAAAATCCCCACTCCATGTCTGCTTGGAATCAGCAGTCTATCACACACTCTACCCATCATTTCCCACGTTACTGTCAAAAAAAAAAAAAAAGCACATGAGTAAAGTAAAATACTGCTTCCCACCACAAATACACTCCCCTCTTTAAGACATTACATAGACACATGCTCGCACAGTAATGCAGTGCGTGAGCCGAGCACATGTTAAACCCCGCGCTTCAATTCCTCACCCTTTCAATGCTCTCATCTCACCATCCTGTCTCTCGGTAATGATAAAACCGCTACCGGGAGCTTACATCTGCAACATTTAATCCTGTGGCATATCATGTATTCAACTTCCGTATGACGTGCAATGAACAGCTGGTGGTATTCTGACCATGGGGGCGGGGGAACATGATGACTCACTTTCACACACGGCAATAACAACAGCAATGTACAGGAGATAAAGATAAGCTGCACATTAAAACTAGGGGAAAACCAAAAAGCAAAAACAAAGACAAACGTTAGTGAGGGGGAGTGAAGAACCACAGAAACAGCAGCTCCAACACAAACTAACACCAGCTCCACCTGCTGGTCGAAAAGAGTAAATCTGAACTATTTTTTTTAAAAGTAAACCTACACCATTAAATAAACAGTAAAAAAATCTATTTTTATATGTATTTTTTTTCTTTCCCATTTTTTTACACTCAAGAGCCATTGTATAATAAGAATAATGCACTCCAGGGTGTGTGTCGTGCTGGGATAACATCACTTCTGGGGTGATTGGTCTCACTCGGCCTGCAGCCTCATGCCCAGTCACCCCAGGTGTGATGTTATCCCTGCACGACACACACACTGTCATGCATTATTCCTTTAATTTAACTCATTCAATAGGAACAGAGTCCAATATAAAAATTAAGATAGTTACCAGATTATGTTCTCATTTTTTTAACTAACTACAAAATTTAACAATGCATCAACAAAAGTCAATACAGGTGACATACGTGTTCCCATGCCCTAAAACATCAGCATATAAGTGGCCACAGTTACTTACTGTTAGCTGTTAGCCACTTTAAAATGCACCAGTGGCATGGTCTCCTTCAGTTCAAATTCGAAAGGTAATGGTTAGAAAAGATACATTATTTAGGACAGTTCCTTAAAAAACTGTACACAAATGTGTACAATGACTATGCCTTCCTAAACCCTTGTTAGGGGAAGTTGTTAAGAAAATTTAGTGAAAGAGCACACCTTGTTAAAAAATTTTTCTAATGTGATTCCTATGGATTAGGTCTCTTTTTTCTTGTAAGAGTTTCCCCCCTGTTACTTTTGTAGAACTAGAATACCGGAAATTAGCATGTTATTTCTACTCTGGGTAGGTCACAAAGGAGACCTTAACCGATAGGAAAACAGCTTGTACAGCACCTGATGACATCACAATGGTCTCTTCTGCATCAAAACAGAGCAGTAAATTGAAGCAGAAACAGGTAAATCTTCATAAAAATAACTAGTTGAAAGGAGAACTGTGATGAATCTGTAAGTCATTTTTCCCAGTAGAAGCTGTTTTTTTAAACATTAGTTGCAATTCTGTCATTGTTCTATCCATACTGGCCTATTAGTAAATTCAGTGGTTGTTTCTGACTGCTTCTCTGGTGGTAGATGCCATTCTAGAACTGTATGATGTAGCTTATGTTCTTCTCAGTCACAGAGTTTAAGGATGCATTGTGCAAACAATGGAAGAGTTGAGCAAGGGACATAAACTACATCATACAGTTCTAAAACGGTACTTACTACCTGTGTTTAAATTAGAAGCATCCATTAGGATAACAAGCATTTGTCAATGCCAAATGTTGTCTCGCTGGCATTGTTATTGGTAGTTCCGGAGTTAGAGACGCATAATAGGAATGGTAGTGAAGTATTGAAGTGATGCCAACCCCACCCCCACCCTGTAGAGACCGACAGGCATTGGGGTGTGCCTTTGGGTCGTCAGCCGTAACGCTCATGCCATTATACCTCACCCTACCCTGTAGACACAGACAAGTGTTGTGGTGTGCTTTGGGGTCTTTGTGCATAATACTTACCCCATTCCATTAGGAAATATGCTGAGGTGGGTGCAGTATAGGAGAATGGGGTGAACTTTGTGGCCAAACAATGCAAGGCACACCACGATGCCTGTCACTGGCTGCAGGGTGGGGGTGGAGGTGGAATGGCGTGAGCATTACAGCCGATGATCCCAAGTCACACCCCTGATGCCTGTCAGTCTCTACAGGGTGGGGTGCTAATTTTCAACATGGGTTTTTTGTGAGCCCACCTCATGAATAGCGGCACAATCAGTTTGTTAGCTGAAAGGTGGTTTTGCACAGCAGCTATGCCATTTGGCGACACTGGGATGAAAACACATTTTGGGCAGGATGTGGAAAATGACAACTGTATTGTTCATGAGGAGGCATAAAAAAATGGCAATGTTGAAAATCTGGAGTGAAAATATGAAAAATTGAAGTCATGAGCATGCATAGAAACTGCGCAACACACGTTCATAACCCAATTATTTTTGGGAGTTTGTTAGCCACATTTTTAACATAGGCATTTTGGGACCTCCCCTCATGAACAATGGCGCCGTGATTTTATTAATCTGTCCAAAAAGTTGATTTCCCACAGTGACCACGCCATTGTGCGCCACAGGTGTGGAAACACATTTTGGGCAAGATGTGAAAAATGACAGCTGTACTGTTTATAAGGAGGTGTGACAAAATGCCAGTGTTGAAAATCTGGCATGGAAATATTGCGCGAAGTTACAAGGGTGCGTGGAAACTGCACAAGGCACGCTTGTAACACAGTCATTTTATGGACTTTCAGCACCAAATTTTCAACATAGGCATTTTAGGACCTCTGCTCACGAACAGTGTCACTGTCATTTCCTCAAACTATCCCGAAAACTGATTTCACACAGCGACTGTGCTATTCTGCGCCGGACGTGCGAAACCACATTTCAGCCAGGATATGTAATATGACAGCTGTACATGCCAATTTTGAAAATCTGGAGTGAAAATGCTACAAAGTCATGACGTTATGAGCGTGTGGGGAAGCAGCATAACGCACGCTTGTAAAACAGCCATTTTGGGAATTTTTTTCACCAAATTTGCAACATAGGCTTTTTGAGAGATCCCCTCATGAACAGTGGCACGGTTGTTTCATTATTCAGTCCTGAAAGGTGATTCCGCGCAGTGAACACGAAATCACATTTCGGGACTGAATAATGCCATGACAGTGACTGAATTCATGAGGAGGGGTCCCAATAACCCCACGTTGAAAATTTGGTGCAAAAATTCAAAACAATGCCCGAGATATGCACCAAAGTTGAAAAAACCCTATTTATGCCATTATACAGCTTACTGGCATTTCTTCAGTTCGCGGTCGGCTTTGAAGAGTGCAGACATGTTCCCGGTCCACCGAAGATCATCGGGTCGGACTCTGGAGGTAAGTATGGGGTGAGGGGTGGGAGGTGGGTGCGAGAGGCGGGGCTGGTTGTGGGAGGGGCAGGGAGACTGTGAGGACTGTCTTTTTTACAGGTTACACAAAAACAAAAAAACATTGCAGGATGGTTTTATTTTATGGGGATTTGGCACGCTGGGGTGGGCTCAGCATGCCACTAAGTGTTTGGGGGATGCTGTAGCGACAGATGATTGGGCACCCTTGTACACAAGCTAAGTGGGAGGCAAAAGTCGAGGGGATTGGGCACCCCTCGGCACATAACAAATGGGGTGCATTATGTCGATGGGGAGGGGTCTCTGGTCGCACATTAAGACAGTAGGTGCCACAGGGGATTGGGCACCCCCAAAGTCGGCATTATGGAAGGCAGTGTGCAGCCATGTTACATTTTTTTTTCTCACCAGGGAAAACACGTTGGGAGGTCCACTGCATAAGATGAGCTTTGCTCGCCTTGCAGCGGACCTTTCCTTAGATGTGCTCACCACATTATGTATGCATGGTGTGGCACCAGCATGCAGGCTTATTGGGGAATGAGGGACGCACCTACTGATGCGTGCCCTGCATTTGCCCAACAGTGACCGCGCCTACAAATCTGCTACTACCGCAATATGTTGGCTGTGCATGCATGAGCCAATATAATAAAAAAGGCTGTAGAGATCAACCAGTAACAGAATTGGAACCATTATTTATAAAGCAACTTCTGAAGGGGGAATGTCTTTCAGACTTAGTGCAGAATGTTTTTAGAAATAATTAGATTTTAAAATACATTTTTATAAATTGGATACACATTAGTCTAACAGACTATATGCCATTATCAGGAATTTAGTAACGTATATGTGGCTTTGCCATGTGAGAGTTATGATCCTGTCCGCTCACTCATGAAGATAAATGGCATATTCTGAGTCAGGCCATTGCATAGCCCCAATTTATTTATAAAGAATATTCTTTGCAAAAACCTTTTTTACTGCACAAATTAGGGTTCAAGTTAATGCCGTAAAGGTAGGGAAATATAGCATTAGGGTTTCCAACACTAACTCCTTCCCCCAGCCCCCACCTCCCAAGCAGAAAAAGGAAAAAACATTGGGGTTTGGGGACTCTGGAGTCTTGGTGAATCAGTTATGGGATCTTCCTTGGTGTTGTCAACCCTAATGTTCACCCCTTCCCCCCATCCCATAGCCTCCTGTCTGCAGCACGAGGTACAGCTGCAAGCCAGTGCCTCATAGTGATACACACTTCAAAGGTAGAGAAGTATGTCTCGCCACATGTTGCCAATACAATATATTGTAGCCTTCTTCATGCAGGCTCCACTTGCTCAGGGAACAGGATGGGTATTAGGGTTGACTACCCTAAGGAAGACCCCATAACTGATCTGCCAAGACTATGGAGATCCAAAACCCTAATTGTGTTTTACTTTTGTTGCTTGGTGGGTGGGGAGTTAGGGATGGAAACTCTAATACCACATTTCTGTACTTCTGTGCAATTAACCTAAACCCTAACTGGTGCATTAAGTTGAAAGTCTGCAGTCAGAATATGAAAATTAGCAAAGTTATGAGTGAATGTTTGAAATACTGCAGCGTTCAGTCATAATCTGGGCATTTTACCATATTTATTTATTTATTTAGATTTTGGTAACAGGGTAAGCCCACTGAGACCAGAGGTCCCTTTTTCAGGGGTGACCCGGGATTAGATACATACAGCAAAAATTACATACACTGGACGATAATACAGTGGTTAAAATTGAGACATTACATTGGAGAGGCAGTAATTACAGGTTGACAATCCAGAATTTACATTTGCACAATGCATAGAATTAATAGGAGTCACGGTTGCCACATTCGCTGGATAGGGCATTGAAGTACAGTGGTCACAGTTGATTGGAGGGAATAGGGGCTAACGATTGCAGCCACAAAGGCTAAGTTCCAGGAGGTACACTTTGAAGCTTGACTTGAATCCTTGGAGAGAAGGCTTATCTACCAGATTTGCTGGGAGCGTGTTCCATAAATGTGGGGCAGCATATTTAAAGGAGCGCTTGCCTGGGTTGGTGTGAACAAGGGGATGTCAAGGGGATGGCCAGCTGAGGATCTCATATCTCGGCATTGTACTCTGGGGTTGAGCAGTCCATGCAGATGAGGAGGAGGGTCAGTGGTGTTGAATTTGTAGGTCAGGCAAATGGAGGAGTAAGCCAACTTGTGACATATGGTGGGCCAGTGGAGGTCTGCGAGGACCTCACAGTGGTGCCTTCTAGGGGGAGAGTTAGTGGCAAAGCGTGCCACTCTGTGGTAGAGCACCATGAGTTTTCTTAGTTCCCCTTCTCGTAAGAACTGTAATGGGGGGCCCCACAGAGGAGGTAGGGGAGAAGGGTGCAGTTAGTGATAGCACGCCGAGCCTCATCAGAAAGGGAATTTCCCAGATGGTAGAGGAGTTCAAGCCTCTGGTGGATGGACTTAGTTAAGGAGTCAATGTGTGGTTAATAGGACAGTTCCTGGTCAAGGAGGATCCCAAGGTATTTGATCCTATCTAGGACCTCAACTCGCTTCCCCTGGGCTGTTTGGAGCAGGAATAGGTCACACCTGTCTGAACTGAGGCGTCTGGTTCCAAACAGGACAGCCTTCATTTTCTCCTCATTCAATACTAGGGAGTTGGTGGAGAACCAGGCTTCGAGTGCTGAGAGGCTGGTTTGTAGTTTGGCAGTGATAATGCTCGGTAGCGGGTCACTGCAGTAGACGACAGTGTCATCTGCATAGAGGATGAGTTTGCTCAGCCCACGAGCCTTCTCTATGTCATTGACAAAGAGGGTAAAGAGCAGGAAGCCCAGGACTGAGCCCTGGGGTACCCCAGAGACTACCAGTTGGGTGCTGGACTGTGTTTCTCTCCAGAGAACTTTTTGGCTTCAATTGAGTAGATAGCTCTTGAACCAGGAGTGGGAGAACCCATCCAGTCCGAGGAGATGGAGTTTGGAAAGAAGAAGACTATGGCTGACTAAGTCAAAAGCCTTGGACAAGTCGATAAATAATGCACCCATCTGAGAGCCCTGGTCCATAGAGTCGAGGACATCAGATGTGAGCTGGATAAGGGCTGTGTCTGTGCCATGGCATTTCCTGAAGCCATGTTGTATGTAGGCTAGGAGAAAGTGCTGCTCAAAGTAGTCATGCAGTTGGTTGTGGACCAATCTCTCCTGCACCTTCCCGAGGGGGGCAGAGAATGGAGAGGCCTATAGTTCCCCACTTTGTCCCTAGGCCCTTTTTTATGTACTGGGTCTATGGTCACTACTCTCCATTTACTTATGACTGTTTCCTCGAGGAGGGACCTATTGATGAGCCAAGTGACAGGGAGGGTGGTAGCAGGAGCAGCGGCCCTCAGCAGCCTTGGTTCGAGCAGGTCATGTCCCAGGCAGGAATCAGAGTTAATTTTGAGCAGGAGAGGTAGTACTTCAGATGGTTTGACAAGTTTCAGGTGAACCTGGGGCCGAGCATGACCCCATTTGGTACCGTTATTGAGGGGAACACCAGGAGAGATGAGGGAGAGAGTCTGCCTGGGTTGTAAAAGGAGGCATTGAATGCCTCTGCTACTGTGGAGGGTTTCATTGGTCAGGGTATTCCCAACAAGTACTGCTCCATCCTCAGCATTGGGGGTACCTTTAAGTAGCACATTTATTTGGCTCCAGAATTTCTTGGGATCCCAGAGGTGACTGGTCTGAAGATCGCACAGGTATTTAGACTTGGCGTGTTTGGAAGCTTTCTTACAGTGATTTCTCAGTTCCCTGTATTTCTCCCAGTCAGCATTGCGGCCGGAGGATTTATATAGTCCCTAGGCTCTGTCACGGAGCAGCATACTCCATTTGAGGCCAGGGCCTAGCTATTTGTGGCACTGCCCCTGTACTCTTAGTTTCTTTCATGGTGCATGGGCATTAACCATGGACAGAAATGAGCAGGTGTAGTAGTCCAAGGCTTTGTCCAGGGTGGGGAGAGTGACAATGGGATCCCAGTCGATGGCATGAAGGTCTGAGCAGAAGTCAGCTATCACAAGTCTGGTGTAGTTCCTGGCTTCAATCACCCTGGCAGCCAGTTTAGGGGGCTTGTTGGACCAGGTGCAGAAGATTGGTGAATGGTCACTCAGAGAGTTAGACATGGTCCTGGCTATCAATATATGATCAGGGCAGAAGACAAGGGCCCAGTCGAGTAAGGAGTGCTTGCCAGACTTGGCATTATGCCTTGTAGGCAGCTCAAAGATTTGAGTCAGGTTGGAGTCAAAAACTAGATTCTTGTTAGTTGAGGTCCCCAGGGCAAGCCAGTTCTGATTAAAGTCCCCAAGGAGAATCATCTCCACCAGGGGGTGCTCTGCCAGGGCATGGGTTAGAGATTCTAGGGAAGAGGCGGCAGACTGGGGTGGGAGATAGGCACACCCGACATACAGGGGCTTGATATCTCCAAGGAGCAATTTAATGAAAATAATCTCATTTACTGAGTCACAGAGGGAAGGGGAGGGTAGTCTAGCTGCATAGCATTGAGATTTGTCTTGGTGTAGACGAGAACCCCACCACCTTTCCTTCCTACACGATTCCATCTGAAGGCATTATAGCTGACCAGGTCTACTTTATGTGGAAGGATTTGCAGCTTAAGCCAGGTCTCAGTCACCGCTAGTACATCAGGTTTGTACAATGCTGTCCAGGCTTCAAGGTCATGAACTTTATGCTGTAGGCTGCCAACATTCATGTGGACCAGCTGAATGCCCCTGGCCGAAGGCCAGAGCGGGTAAATGAGGTCATTGAGAGCAAGATTAGGGGAGTGGGGGCCAGGGTTGGGCTTGACATCTCCTCCCAGAGCAAGCTTAAGCCTGGCAAGTACTCAATGATTCTGGAGGGAGAGAAGGAGTACCTCTGTCTGTCTCTCATGTGCATGTAGTAGAAGAGGTTGTAACAATTTCCATTACGGGTTACCCCATACATGGAAAGGAGCAGAAGGTTGGTCCCCTCCACCAGGGGCTCAAGGGGGCAGGGGGGTTGACCATTGTTCCTGCCCTGGTCCAGGGGACAGTGATTCTAGGAGTAGAGCTGGTCAGCCCCCAAGATAAGGGCTATATAGGCAAAGGCTGCCATGAGTCCAAGGTCTCGCATGATTACTCAGGGTACAACAGGGAATGTATCGGCAGCTCCCTGAGGAGGTAGAGTCAGCTATAGGGGAGGAGGACACCAGTGGAAGATCAGGCCAGTAAAGGGACTTGGGCAACAAAGGTTAGGGACTGACTAGAGGTAGCAGCTATAATAAGTGGCAAACATTATTATAGCAAGATCTAGCTCATGAGGGATAATTATCCTTCGGTATAGAGGGATTGATAATGCTGGGCAGGTAATCAAGGCTATGAGCAAGCAATCTAACAGGTGGATATAAGCAGCAGAACTAGCTTCATTCGGGATCACTAACTTTGGGTAGGGAAGAAGTAAGTTATACTGTAACAGGCAATCAAAGCTAGGGCAACCAATTTAACAGAACAGCTTTAAAAGACAAAGGCAGGCATATGAGTCAGTAGAACAATAGGAGGAAAAAATAAATTATACTGTAACAGGTAATCAGGCTAGAGCAATTATTCTAACAGAACAGCATTAAGAGACAAAGGCAGACATGTGTCAGTAGAACAAAAGGAGGAAGGTGGACAACAACTCTAACACTTTTAGGTCCAATGGACAACACTGGCACAGATACAGTGGGGGTTGTCACAGTAGGATAAGTCCTCCTGAGTAATGGGAGGGGCTAAGGTCCATTTAAGGTGAGAAGGGAATGGGCCGGGAGGGCAGGACAAATTAACCCCCGAGAAGAAAGTCTTAGTAAGAGTCTCGGAGGTCATTGCAGGAGGATGGGACCTACGGCAAAGGGCCACCCTCTCAAACCCCTGAAGCTGGTAGAAAAGCAGCAAGTGTGGCCAGCGGGGCTCGGGGCCAGCTTTTAATACCGGCCACCTGAGCATCACTGGCTGCAGGACCAATAGGTGCACAGTGCAATTTTTGAAAATTCACATGCTCAAGGACTTCATGAGCGGCGCTCTGGTAGCAAATGCAGTGGGAATCTGGGTCAATCAGTAAGGGCACACAGGTCCAGGAGATGTGACCCCCTCGTCCGCTGAAACGCTGTAGTCCATAAAGCAGTTTTGCATGCGGTGTTCTGGAGGCATCGTAGCAGGCTTTGCAAGCTTCGGGGGAGGTCCAGCAGTGCAGGTGCCTCACCCCAAGGAGAAAGTCTTAGGAAGAGTCTCAGAGATCATTGCAGGGGAAGGGGACCTGCAGCAAAGGGCCACCCTCTCAAACCCCTGAAGTTGGTAGAAAAGCACAACATTTTCAGCACAGCCTTCTTATGATGAGACCTCATGAACCTGATAGGAGAACATTTTCAAATCCTTGCCAAAGTTTCAATCCACACCACAGATGTGAAAACACATTTTGACCAGGATTTTAAAAACGATGGTTGTTACGTTCATGAGGTGCTGTGAAAAAATGGCTATGCTGAAAATGTAGGGTCAAACTATTGAAGATTACCAAAAGTTATGAGTGAATGTAGAAAAATTTAAATGTACACTCATAACTTTGTCATGTTGGCCCCACATTTTCAACATAGCTTTCTTACCATATTACCAGATGGAGTGTTAAATAGTTCACATTTTGTCACATTAAAAGTAGTTTGGATAGATATTTACAAGGAGGGGGTTTTGCTCCCAGTACATATTGATTGTTTAGCAGACAGGCAAGATGGGCTTTTGCTCCCTCCTGTCAGTTTCTCTTATGTTCTTATGACCCCACCTCATGAACAAGGCCAGTGAAAATCCTGCCCAAAAGGTGACTCCTCAAAGCAACCGCAAAATCACCTTTCAGGCCAGATTTGCAAAATTCCACCTCCACTGGTCATGAGGTGGGGTCCCAAAAAGGTCAAGTTGAAAATGTGGTGTTAAAATATGTAAACATGGCAAAGTAATGAATCAAAGTTCAAACCCCATTGGAATGCATTAAACTGGGCTTACCTTATTTTCTCACATCGCAGTCGGCAGTTCCAGCAGCAAGACATACCTTTGATCGGAGACTGGATCTATGCCATGGGACATGTGCAGGTGTGTGGGGTGGTGGGTGCTGAGTGGGAGGTTGGGATGGGGGGTGGGTGGGGTCTTTGTAGGGGTCAGATTGGTGAGGGACCATTTTCTTTGTTACAGGTCAAAAAATCAGGGGTAATTTTTTTTGTCATTTTTACGTATGTTGACCCCACATTTCCAACATAGTTTTCTTACCATGTTACCAGAGAGAATATTACATTTTGTCACATTTAACCCTTTGGCTGCCAAAAGAATAAGAATGTATAAGAATTCTGGACTGATATAGTGGTCCACGGCACAGTAAGAGTTAAAAGTAGGTTGAATAGGTATTTACAAGGAGGGGGTTTGCTTACAGTACATTTTGATTGTTTAGCAGACAGGCAAGGTGGACTTTTGCTCCCTCCTGTTAGTTTCTCTTATATTCTTATGACCCCACCTCCTGAACAAGGCCAGTGAAAATGTTCCAATTCTGCCGGAAAGGTGATTTCTCAAAGTGACCGCAAAATCACCTTTCGGGACAGGTTGCAAAATTCCACCACCACTGGTCATGAGGTGGGGTCCCAAAAAGGCCATGTTGAAAATGTGGTGTTAAAATATGTAAAAATGGCAAAGGAATGAATCAAAGTTCAAACCCCATTGAAATACATTAAACAAGACTTACCTTATTTTCTCATATGGCAGTCTATAGTTCCAGCAGCAAGACATACCTTCAATCGGAGACTGGATCTATGCCGTGGGACATGTTCAGGTGAGTGGGGTGTGTGGAGTGGAGGGTGCTGAGTGGGAGGTCAGGATGAAGTGGGTGGGGATCTGTGCAGGGGTCAGATTTGGCAAAGGACCACTCTCTTTGTTACAGGTAAAAAAAAAACAGTGAGGGATGGTTTTCTTTATTGCAGAGACTTTCAGATTCCAACACTGGGGATTGAGCACCCAAGTGCTGAGCTACCTACTCTTTGGGGAATGGGGGTGGGTGACCTGGAAGGAAGGGGGCTCAAGAGAAGTGGTACCAGGGGTGGGCACCCCAGTCCACTTATATTGAAAATAAAAATAAATACTGGGAAGCAGGGCAGGTGACCTGGAGGGGAGGGGGAGAAAGAAGCGGTACCAGGGTGGGTACCCGTAGATAGATAGGTAGATAAGTAGATAGATAGATAGCTAGATAGAAAGATAGATAGACAGACAGACAGAGACAGAACAAACAGGAGACTGTTGTCTCACTGCTTCAACTTAAGCTGTCAGCATGACTCCAGCTGTGGCTTTAGAATTTAAGAAAGTCCTTCTGTTCTCACAGAGAATGCATTTGAACTGCTCCTTTGAGATGGATTTTGGGGTGCCCAGAAAGTTATTTCTGGTTGTTTTTTTAAAAAACAAACACCAGAATCCAGCTAAAAGGATCCTATTTAGCTAGGTTCAAGTGTCTGTTTTTTAAAATTTAATTTTTTTAACGCATTTTCCTTGTTTTTTCAGTTCGATGGGAAAAAGCAAGATGGTGGCTCCCACAGCACGAAAAAAATTCTGGTGCTGTGAGAAGCAAGTAGTGAGAAACCAAAAATGGTCTTGTGACACAGAATTTTTCATGACTTATCAGAATGTTATCCAAAAACCCTACTGAGCATGCTCAGAACAGGATAAACTATTTTAAATTGTTATAACTGTAGAACCATTTAATATTGTTTCGCAAAACCTTCCAAAGACACTACCTTGGCTAGCATGCTTCAGCCTTGAAACTTTCAGAAAAAAATTCCATTCTGTGTAAGCCATAGATGAGAGCAAAATCAAAAACCCATATCAAGTGTAGGAAAACAAAATTAGACGTCTATAGGAAAAATTACATATGCGGATGTGAGGAACTGCAAAAACTGCATTCACAAATCTTTCCACATATTTAGACTTTGCCTACTAGACAATGCATGAAACATTTCACCTAATGTCATAAAACACTGCCAAAGCTACAGTACTAAGGTGCAAAGTTAGGGGTTTAACATAGAACCTGCTGCTCAACCTTAATTATACTGGTGCTACTGCACCAAAGTAATTCAGATCATGACAGATCCTTTGGCAAACAAGCAGCACATTTTTGAGGAGGCACTGTGGCAATATGACTTCATATAAATTAACAAATTACTAATACAATTAGGTATTTTTGGCTCTACCACGCCAGTTTGACATATCTAATGTCAACCGGCGTTAACAGCGACAGGAATCATGTCAACCGCAAATCACGGTCGGCATGATTCCTTGCAGACTCCCAGTCCTGTTTTTCTATCAGGGTGCTTTGCCCCCAAAACCCTCACCGACTAATGGATTGTTAACTCCAGTCGGAATTAACTCAGAGCAGGGGTGCAGGACCGGGAGACAGCATTCCCCTGTCTTGGGCACACCATCACAGTGACCTGTCAGCAAAGTGCTGATTTTGCTGACAGGAGAGTAGTTCGCTGTGTTGGTGTCGTTGCACAGTGGGCATATCGGTATTTTCAAAGCAATGCATTATATACTGGCACTGATGTGTGTGATTACAGTATGCATTAAGTATGCATTATAGTATGCATTGTAGCCATTAAGTGCACTAATATCAAACACACACAGCCATGAAGCAATATTTATTCACTGGAAACCTACTTAACTATGTAAGCATATTGAGACCAATAGTGGGCTCATTCCCAGTTGTGAACTGTAGAGGGAGGGGATTTACAAAGGAAAAAAACAGCAGGCAATAAAACATAAGACTAGCAACTACAAAATGAAGTTGGTATAGATGGAAATGGCAAAATACTGCTACAAGGAGCATAAGGTAAAGGCTTAGTACAACAAATGTACAGCAAAACAGCCAAAGTGTTGTATAAAAGGCATAACAGTAAAGTGGACAGCATTAACAGCATCCCAGAACTCAAGTCGGGGAAGGGGACCAAGAGAAGCTGTTACAGGAACAAAGGGGCTCTGTTGTGCTGCTTGTGCAGAATCTTAGCTGACCAGAAGCTAGGTGAAGTGGTCTTGGTACTGGGTAGGCCATTTTACAGGTGTAGGACTCTATATCCTATGGAAACCTGGCCGGAATTTCAATGGCACTGTGACGTTTAAAGCCTGTTATGCAGTGTAGATCTGCATGGATGCATGGGAGGCAGGGTTAAATATAATAGTTAGATATTCATGAAGTTTGCCAGCCAAGTATTTAGCACCCAGGAATGCAACATGAAGAGTGTGCCTCACCTCAAGTGGGGCTCAGCCCAACTGTTTATATATTGTGCAGTGGTGTGTGGGAAGGACAAAATGCAAATCAGCACAGGGTGATAAGGTAATAAGTCTAGAAATGGTTGTTTGAGGGGCAGCAAAAGCAACATCTCCACAGGACAGATTGGGAAAAATCACTTGCTCTATACTATTTTTTGCTGATACTGAGGGGTAGACAGTTGGTTACTCCGTACAAAATATCCTTGTAGCTTGGCATAACAATTAAGAAGGCTATTGATGTGATCAGAGAAATTTTGCTGCTGTTCAGGCATCAGACCAAGATATTTATAACCAGATAGATTGTTAAGAGTGGTACCATCCCTGAGACAGTATTTAAGGGAGATGACTTATTCAACCTGTGTTTCTAAAATAGGTCCTGTGCAATAACAAAAAATACTTTTTATGTAGATTTTTCTTTAGATTAGTTTTAGACCCCGATGTTGTACTGCGATAACATCATGGCGGGAACTACATCTCGACCAATCATTTTTCAGATTTTTTGTTCTATCCATTTTATAATAGTGTACTTAGATTACTCAAGTCTAAGTAGCACTATCTGATTGTATTCTTTGTACTAAAAAGCTGCAGCACAGTTTCCTTTTTATTTACTCTAAATGTATGTTCATGGCAGCAGTTTTGGTTTTTCAAAACTTAGTTAAAAAGGTGCCTGTTAAAAGGTGATTGATTAATATCCTTAATTACAACTGGCTTACTAAGTGGACATTATTACACAACTAGAAATCACACACTGGTACCAAAATATTTAAAAAATGTGAGTTATACCTTGAAAATAGTGCACAATATTGTGCGTACTTAAAAACAGCATCTCACTCTTTCAAACACTGTTAGCAATTGTCTACAGATACATTGATTGCAAATGGTTTGCACCCAATTTGGCCCAACGCTATACTATACTATACTATATTATACTATACTGTTCCTTGTTGACAAACCCAGGTCCACCTCGAAAATGAGCTTGCTCAACGGTGATCGCCTGGTTAAATAAAGACTCTGATTGATTGTTTGAATACTAACTGTGGCACAGTTTACTATACTAATGAAGTGGAAAGATACAAGACATTCCAATACAAAATTTCTATGGTATATTACTTTGAAAGTAACTACTTATTTCTCTTATCAATCCATACTTATCAATATAATAAATATGGCCATTTACCCAAACATGTTGATTGCCCAGGGTATATGAATAAAAGTATTTAGTGTGGCTGATAAGTCTCACGCCTTGCATCATCTTGTTTCAAAGAAGTAAATCAATGTATTCTCAATCACAAGACCTGTGTATGGTACCTATAGTTCTGTCCATTTAATTTTGACTGTCCTCCATAGAAAAACTAAATTGGGCAAATATCTTTTACTCATGTTATGGCCAAAGAATGGAACTCAATACTCTTTTTTTGATGCTCTGAATATTAGTGTATGCTAATCTCTTTACAAAACGTACCTATTGCCCAAACGTAGTTGTAAATGTTTTAGATGAGTGTTTTATTAATGTCTTCCTTGTATGTATTGTTTTCTTTTCTCCATTGCTTTTCCTTGAGTTTTTACCCAGTCATCAGCATTTTAAATTAATAAAATAAAAAGTACAATGGCTGTGCCAAATGATATCCAAAAGTCTATGCTCAGATTATGCACTGGCAAAAAAAAAAAAAAAAATTGCTCAACACACCTGGTCACCAGGGGTTGGAGTCCCAGGGCAGTTAAGGCTATTTAGTATTGTAGGTCCCTCAAAGTAATCTTGCCCTCTCTTTAATACTTGTGCACCAGACATGTAAGCATTATTGTAAATGGGCCAGAAAACAGTTTGTATACCAATGGCAATTCATTTTTGCTAAGTCCAGCAGTTCAAAACTAAACTTTTTACTAGCTTTAGTCATCAAACATTCAACATGGGACTCCAGGCCATCTGAAAGTACAAATCTTATCAGTTGGAATTCTGAAACAAGATGGATCAGGTAATTTTTTTTTAAACTTGTCTGTCCCCCTAGGGTACCAGGCAGCCTCTTTTATGATGGGCACTCCAGCCCTGCTACTCCAAGTTCCCCAGAATTTACCCCACCTGTTTCATCCTCTAGGGCTTGATCTCCCCAAGTGGGGGAAGCAGGGTTCACCAGCCCCCATCACTAAATAAAAACATAGACTTTGACGGCAGATAAGAACCGCTTGGCCCACCTAGTCTGCCCACTTCCCTACCTGTTGGATAAGCTGCAGATCCTAGTTAACCAACAGCCTACTTTTTCCTACCCCCCACCAGAATTGTTTTATGTCTGTCCTATGAATTCTTGAATTCCCCCACTGTTTTTGACCCCACAACCTCCTCAGGAAGGCCGTTCCATGCATCCACCACCCTCTCCATGAAAAAATACTTCCTCTCATTGCTCCTGAGCTGGATCTGATGGATGTGATTTTCGTGGCAATGCCTGGTTGTCGGGTGTGCCAGCTAGGAATTTTTCTTGGTTACTTGGGCAGTCCACTCTGTCTGAACATGACTTCCAAAAAGGGTTAAAAAGGCAATAGATTTGCTCCAGTTCATATCTGGGGGCATTCAAAAGTGTTAGTCTAATAAGCAGGTTGCTAGGGGCAGACTGGTTACACGTGACCAGAAATGACATTGCAAGCTGACAGTGTCCATTTAAGCATTATATTTATTTCTGAACTTCATAACTAGTCTCTTCCTTGGAATCTTTCTGTGGTCTAGGGCTATTTCCTACAAATGCTTGCAGTCAAATGCAGGGCTGGAATAAGAAAATATTGATTAAGATATGGATGCCATGAACTTTATGGATGTAAATAATAAAAAAACATACATCAATATATGGCACCCTTTTGAATATGAGGCAAAATACCGTACTTAGGGGTCATCCTGTATGGAGCCACACAGGATGACCAGTATACTGTAATTCTTAACTCTGCTGTTCAACATACAGCACAATTGTTCAGGAATGTAGGAACTAGCAGGCTTCTCTGTTATATACTGTAGGTCTGGGTAATAATACATGAATAACACACATCCTTCTGCTTCTCAAGTTAATTGCCTCTAGACGGTCAACATGGGTGATAATGGGATGGGATTGGTAGATACTGAATTCCTTTCAGGGCTGATGCTCAGGCTCTATACTGGGATTAAGCATCCCTTTCTTTGGAAAAATAGAGTCCCTGTGTAGGATGTGTTGTACTCCAGATGGGATGTTGTCTCAGTCCTCACAGTGAGCCTCTTTCCAGTATTCTTTATGCTCTGTTATCCAGGGGTGTAGCCAGGGATTTCAGATCTGCACACCAAGTGGACTCACTGCTACCCCCCCTTGTTAAGGTGAGCTACTCCCCCCCCCCAGGTGTAGCCAGACAATATACAAATGTACACTAGGACTGTTTGTGTTGCCTCATTTGGCACAATAAATACAACTTTTGTATCTCATGACAGTGGTTGTTGCCATGCATGGGTAAATACAAATGCCATGCATTGTTCCCTAAGACACCCACATACCAGCCCAGACGCCTGTAAAGTTGTATTGTCCTTGGGATGCAAAGAGAGTATTAGTGACCAGTTCTTCTAGTTTCGACTCCTATGAATAAAATTACAGAAAGGTTCAGTATTTTCTTTGTTAGTTTTAATGGAAAAAGGAAGCAGTTCAGAGCCTATTTGCTACCCCCCCTTAAATAAAATTGCACACCATGGAGTGCTTGGAGTATGCCTGCCTACACCCATGCCAGTGTTATCTTTGCTTATTGGACAATCAGCCTTATCTTGAAAATGCCTTACTGTAAACTGGCAGACAATAAATTGATTGAGCTTTCCCATATAAAGATATTCAGTATTGGTAGATGTTGAAAACTTTGAACATGTGAGAGGCAGGTGTGAACACTGAATGTGCATGATGACACTCCAGCATGATTAGTGAGAGAGAGAGAGAGAGAGAGAGAGAGAGGAGGGGGGGGAGGAGAGAATGTGTTTATGAAGAACAAATACAATAATGAACAAACTAGTCTATTCTAATCAAAGCACACTATATTATATAACTCTTTCCCTTTATAAATATAATGATTTTTCTCATTTGAATCTCTGCAGACTACATTTGTAATGCATGTATAAGCTCACTATTGCAGAGCTTGCTTAAACAGGCAACCTTTTGTTTTCTTAAAGCCTTAGTGCAGTTCTTCCCTCTACAATTGCCATAGCAACTAGACAGATTTTTACTTCTGGGACTCTTTTTAAAATAACTCATGCCAAGTTAAGGCCTCCAGGAAAACTATAACATTTTAAGCACACTAACCCATTGACAGGCACAGCTCCTAGTCAATCAATGATCAGCAGGCTAGCCACTGCCACAGATCTATCCAATTGCTTCTTCTCAAATACTGTGAACATCAGAGGGTGAACATAAAGGAACATCAACTTTTCATCTAATTTACCATCCCATACCATCACTTAATCAAAGTATCAGAGTTACTAAAAGGCATCACACCACAGCATATGATACGCTTCTTTTCATCCACTGGACATAGTAACCTACACAGTAAATAAGCAATACACCCAGCTGAAAAGATAATGATTTTATAATGATGTATCATGAATGATCATTATCAATTATGTTCAAAGATCATTATTAAGCTTCAAAAACTATCATTGTGATCATAATTTACAACAATTAAGCATGAATGTTAAATGGCCACCAATCAAAAACCATTATGCATGCCTGCCCACTGGCACAGAGGTAGTGCTACTGCTTGTGATGCTGATGACCCGGCTTTGGGAACGAGCCCAGGATGTCAAAGGGTTAGCCAAGGGGAGGTAGGACAAGCATCTGCAGGACTGTTCTCCTCCCCTGGAGGGAGTGTGCTGTGGTTCCCGGTGTAAGTGCGACTCCCAGCAGAGGCTTGAAGTACAACACCAGCCTGGGACCACGCAGTTGGGTGGAGACGTCAGTGGATGTCTATAGGGTGTGTGTGGGAGCATGCGCACCCCACGCTAACCTTATTGCACATGCAGATCTCCAGGGGCAACTTAAGTAAAAAAAAAAACCTGAAGTAGCTACCAATGATGTCAGGGCCCTCACAAGCACTGCCTCTAGCCTGCTCCGGGGGATGCCAGGGGACTGGATTATCATCTCTGTCATCCTGTTTGTGATCAGGGGAGCCCCACTGTGGGAGTTAGGCCATGGTCTCAGGTTTCCCCTGGTAGGTCCCCAGAGCAGGCACAGCAGAGTGGCGAACATGGAAGAGGCATACTGGCAGATACAGGGTATATCCACAGCCTCCTCCAGGAGAACGAATAGAGTTAATAATTACAAAAAAAACATGTTGTTATGGAAAAGATGAATGTGATTAATGATGATCTCAAATCATCTTGAGTTTGTCATGATTTCTCATGGTGAAGATTACCGTAATAAATAAAAAAAAAATATCAATTTATCTTTTTTCTATATATTTGGAATTTATCTTGCCTTCTATTTAGACATCTTTATTGGAATAATCAGTTATGATGCATCTTCTGTATGTTTATATGTACAGTTGCTGTGTCTCTTACGGTTATAAAAGGTAGTCCACCATCAGCTCACTGATTACATCAATAAACGCAACCTCCTATGCCCACAACAACACGGCTTCAGGAAGCACCATAGCACCACATCTGCCCTGGCTCTGTTCACAAACCATGTCCTCAGGAACATGGGCACTGGGAACACCACAGGTTCCATGTTCGTAGACCTAAAAAAGGCTTTCGACTTGGTTGACCAAAACCTTCTCCACGCCAGACTGCTAAACCTTGGTTGCTCAGTTGGCACAGCAACATGGTTCCAGAGCTACCTCTCGGGCAGATCCCAATCAGTGACCATAGGGGCAGCCACTTCTTCGGCCATGGCAGTATCCACTGAACTCCACCAGGGCTGCATTCTTGGTCCCCTGCTCTTTTCTATCTTTAATAATTCCCTACCTACTGATAGCCTCTCCTGTCAGGTCCTACTTTTCTCTGATGATCTAGTACTGTATCACAGTGAGAGATCCCTTGCAAACCTATCAGACACCCTCACCCAAAACTATGGGGCAGCCCACAAATGGTTCCTGTCAAACAGGCTCCTAGTTAATGAGAAAAAAACTAAAGCCATGCTTCTGGGATCCAAACCCCACCTCCTAAAACATGCTATAGCAAATTCCTCCCTCACAGTCCTCTCACTCAATGCCCCCCCCCCCCGCAAAATGTATCATATTTTAAATACCTGGGTGTCACTCTAGACCACTCCCTAACCTTCTTGGAACATATAAACATCACTGTAAGATGGATCAACCAGAAACTTGGGTCTGGTTTCAGACAAACACTGCCTTTCCCCGAGGATCGCCTAGCCATAGCCCAAGGGAATCTTCTCCACCTATTGGATTACTGTGCCTCAATTTACTCTCATGCTTCCTCCTCCTCCCTGTGTCTAGGCCTGCATACAGCCTATAACAGCATTTGTAGGGTTGCACTATTTGCACCTTACTCTACAAACCACTTCACCCTGTACCAGTCACAATGCCATTAGAAGTGGCAGCTTGTCTCTCTCTATTCATCCCTGATCACGCACAAAACCATATCCAGGTGCCTCCAACAGTCCTTGGTCCCAGGACCTTCATCTGCCTTGGCAGCAAGGCCATGTCCATCTCAGCTCCCTCACTGTGGAATACTATCCTGCCTCCCTTCACTCCCATGACTCGCACCTCGCTTTTAAGACACACTTTAAAACCTGGCTGCTGGCAGAAGTCGACTGTACATGTTAAGCCTGAAAACCTGTGGCAATCAGCCCTTTTCCCACTCACAGTCCTAACCATCCACCATGCCCTGCACTTATTATTTCCAGGTCTGGATGATCTGTCCCTTCCCTCATCCTGCACTTTGCAACCTGCATATACAAATTGTATTTCAAGTTGTGTTTTCTGTATCCAAATTGTGCATTGCTTGCACTGTTTCTACATTTGTCTGTGTTACCTGAAGCATCCCAGGTATTTTCTGTTTGCTTTTATGTACCTGTCAACATTTTCTAACTTAATGTAAATGTACTTGTACATTTCTACATATCTTCTAAATTGATGTAATCTATATTGAACATTCAATGTGCCATGCTCATGGCCCAGGTTGTGCCTAAAAATGGTCCACTGGATTAGTGCACTCACCTGGTAAACAAACAAACAAATAAACACAGGAATAGGAGTGCATTATTGAGTTCTTTGGGTGAGAGATCGGCAAAGCAAGGCTGAGCAGTTCTGGCGCACAAATGACTTAAAAAGAAACATATAACCATACGAGATAAAGGAACTGTGCATGTAAACATATTATAAATCATGTTAAAGGCCTTTGCTTAAAAAAAGAAATTTGAATTTAAAATCAGAATGTATTACTTTGCTGAATATTAAAGAATCCCCTTTGTGGGACATGGACTGTGCCAACGGAAATTATTGTAGAACTCCCGAATTTTAGAACTATGTGCATGAGTCATCCTCTTATGGTTGTAAGAGTACCAAGAATGTTCAGAAATAAACCCTCCTGATTAGCTAAGCATAATGTCATAATTTATAATATACAAACACACTGCTTTCAATTATACTTATGTAACCCCTAGATGGCACTATCCCAGGGGCTACTACCCCTGCCTGATTTGCCACTAACAGGTTGAGGGGCCTGGATCCAATGGCGGGTGCCTCCACCCAGAGGTCAGGGTTTGCAATAGTTAAACTTACTTGGTCACAGCCCTCTGGGACACTGCAACCCCCCTTTCTTCCCACTAGTGGCCCACACAATATCAGAATTACCTTCACAGTATACACTTACCCCAGGGCTGGTTCAGGCACTGGGACCTCCTGTAAAATAAGATACAGTGCAACAATCACAGTACAATACTTTAACATAGACAAATACCTCAGGCAGTATAACTTTGCTGAAACAAGCAGCTCGGATTTATTTGGGGGACTATAACAAGGACAGGAAATCAGGTTAATTAGCTTATCACTTTACTCATCTACCTATGGCTCTGTGCACAGGCCTATCCCTACCAGTTACTGTCCCTAGGTACCCAAGCCCTAGTGGCTAGTCCAAACCGTGGCAGCTGGTAGGGGCCCTTTCCCACAGAGAAAGAAAATTAGTTTAAACAGTCAGCAGTACAGTGATTCCATTTGGATTCAATGTGGCAATTCAACAGGGAGCGACCCTGAATTAGTACTCATGACCTCCAAACAAGATAGGGTCCTTCAATGTCAGCAGGGCTACTCTTGAGCTCCACGAGACTCCTCATACATTTATATGGCAAACTGCAACAGGCAAAAGTCCTTTAATGGCAGCAGGATTCACTTGAGCTAACCAAGCCTCCTCACATTTATATGGTGAACAGTAACAGGCAAAAGTCCTTTAATGGCAGCAGGATTCACTTGAGGTACACAAGCCTCTTCACACATTTATATGGTAAAACAGAAAGTACTATACCAGGCAGGCTGCTTCTCTATCCCGATCGCAATTACTGCACAATACCCGGGAGAACACACAGCAGATTCAGTTCCTGACAGACCGAGTGCAATTCAGCAATTTCTCCAGTCTTCTACAGGGTGAGCCTGGTTTCTACTCTTCAGATATCCTTTGATTCTCTTCACAGGACGGATTCAGTCCTAACAAGCAGTTACACAAGATGCAGACCGGAACTCTGGGCCTTACACACGTTTCCCGACTAAAACTGCACACTGAAAAAGCACAGGGCTCCTTCCTTCTTCACTGCCAGAGCTCAACTGAAACTCCAACAGACAAAACCGGGCACTTCCTTTGAGTTCCTCCCAGTTCTTGACTGGGATTGGCTGTCACTCACAATAGACTGCTCCTGTTGGTCCAAAAGGCGCAAGTCTAAACTACATCTCCCAGAGTCACTGCCCATACAATCCTCTTGTGGCTGGCCAGATTATGAGTCCAAGTTCTGATTCGTCAAGGCACCATTTTAGAGCTAGCTTACCCCACACTGATTGGTCCAGTTCAGCAGTTCAAAACCAGAATGGGGAACTAGGCAGACACAGTTCTGACTGCAAAGAAAGCAGGTTAGACAAACTGTAATTTCATTATTACTCTAAATGATTTCTGGCAAACAGTTACATCTTTCAGACAGGTTCCTTTGCACTCCTAGTGACTGCAAAAATGGAGTGAATTGGCAGCAGCTCGAGTGGTACTCAAACAGAGAAACACACAGTCCCCATACAAACTAATTATGTCTGCAAGCAGACAGCTCTTAAAGAGACAGTACCAGAGGTTCTAAAAACACTCACTGATAAATGGCTTAAACGCCAAACACCATTCAGGCTTGGAGCATTCAAGCAAGCTCCTGGAAGTCTTTTGGGAACCCCCATTTGCAGGGGGGTTACACTTACTCTGACACCTCATTTTTTATTAGTGTCAAAAAGGTTCAAATTGGTTTATATAACTCCATTCAGTAGTTCCTTTTATGGTTGTGGTGAGTTCCTACAAGTGCCTGGGTTTGTGCTTAAAACCTTTCCTAACAGTCTGACAACTGATAGCATCAAGGCAAAATTATATTAAAAAATATTAAATACCATTGCTTTGGTCCATAAACTGGTCTTTTAAAATATGCAGATTAGTTATGCAACTGTGTATACTATACTTAGCATAGCATGTACTCTTCCTAAACTGATTAAAACTTATAATTAATTTGCTTTTGCTGATATTTGACATTCATATTTTCATAACAGTAACTCATAAACTTTAAGTATTACTCAGATGACTTACATTCTTATAATGCATAACTAATATATTATACAATGGCAAGAAAGAATCCTGCCCTTCAATTGGTCAGTCTGGGACTGGACCCGTGATGTTATCCTGACATAACATCATGGATCTAGTCCCAGCAAACCTATGACCAACTGACAGAAAAACATATCATTGCCCAGTGCCCACTGCCATTCAGCCACTCACAAAGACCAGGACAAAGTAACAACTCCAGCACCCGCCCACCCTCTCCACAGACTTCACCCCCCTCAGCAATTCACATCCACCCTGAACAACAACTTCACAGAACCTGTCACCCACAGAAAAAGCAACACAGCGGCAGACAAAGTGTTTATTCACATTCCCTTCCCCGAACCGAGCGGCTTCACTGAAGCAAAGACTGACCCTGCTCATGGCATTTACAGATGTGACTTTAATTTTGTAGCAACTTTCACTTACAAAAGAAAGAAATCCGAATGCAGTAGACAGTCCGATAACATCATTACTGCCATGTCTTTACTTTTCAGCCCACCCCAAACTGACTGAGCTGACCACGTGCTTTGAGAAATGGCTTCACTTTTCAGCTCTCCCAGCCACCTGAACTGACTAAGCTGACTGCACACTTCTGTTGCTTCAGTTTACACACTTTCTTTTCTCTTTCTTCTACCAGTACAAAATGCAGCTGTACCAGAAGAAGAACATGGATACCCTAAGTTCCACTACAGTGTTCTGACTGCCGGGGGACGAGTGGCTTCATGAGATGGGAACATATGCAGCTTTCTAGCCTCAAAGTGAACAAAATAAGCAAACAGGAAATAGACACAGAAACAGGCTGAGAAATGTATTGGGGGGGGTGGCACAGGGGCTACTAGGACAAAGAACAAGTGTTCACATAATGGACAGATTGTTTCATCAGGACAGCCTCAGCCATAGTCTATTTGGAGGGTGGGAGCCACAATAACCGTAGGAGCGTCACCTAGTGGCCAAGATAAGCAGAACTACCTTTCTTCTTAGTATTCCTACACATTGAAAAAATTTAAAAATATATTTTAAATGACTTTTTCTTTTTCTTTTTTCTGTTACAAACAAGCCATTTTATAATAGGAATAGTGCACTCCAGGGTGTGTGTCGTGCTGGTATAATGTCACTTCTAGAGTGATTGATCGCAGTCAGCCTGTGGCCTCATGTCCAATCACCCTAGGCATGACGTTACCCCAGCACAACACACACCCTATCGTGCATTATTCCTTTAATCATCAATGATCATCACCTGATCATCCACAGGTCATCAAAAACCATCATGCAGATTTAAGCTTACAAAAATAATCAGTGATCATCAGTTGATGATTTGAAAGCTCATGTTTGCTGATTAAATCATAATCTAGATGATGATCTTAGATCACGATTTTCATTGATGATTATATTGTAACATTCAAGCCCAGATAAGCCCTGTCTTAGCCCTTAGGACCTGAAGTGCCTGGTGCATGCTTTTGTGACATCTAGACAGGACTATTGTAATGCTCTTTATCTTGGGCTATCTGGAGGTTTGACGCACCACTTGCAGCTGGTGCAGAACTCCCAACACTCAACTGATTACCAGAGTTTCCCACTCCGAGTGTATCCTCTTGCTTTGTGGACACTGCACTGGCTGCCTGCAAGGTAGCGCATCTCCTTCAAGATAGGTTTGTTAACATGCAAAGCCGTACATGATCTGGGTCCACACTACCTAAAAGAGCTCCTGTGTCCATATGCTCCTGACTGCCCTCTCCACTCTTTGGAGGTGGGCCTCTTGAAAGTCCCCAGATCTCACCTAAAGTTGTCTGGGGATCGTGTCTTTGCAGTGGCTGCTCCAGTTTTCTGGAACCAGCTGCCACAAGAGCTGAGAGAGGCCCCCTCAGTTGATAGTTTTAAGCAAGAGTTAAAGTACTATCTTTTATAAGGGCTTACATAACTTATTCCAAAACTGTTACCATGTCAGTAGTATTATTTACTGAAAGTTACTTAAAGTTTTGCTGTTAGTGTATGTATTTTGATATGTAAGACACCCAGAGCCTGTAGGATTGGGCACCTAAGAAATAAATATAGTAATACAACTAATGATTAACAATGATCAGTCATGACTAACCTTCCAAAAACATAATTGATGATTTACCGAGTTGCCTGGCTGGCTTGGGTTATTGGGGGATTTACACATGCCTCATGTGGTGTGTGACTTAAGCACACAAGAAGTGGGAAGTCCCCCAATTACCCACATCTTGGAGTGCCTTATTGTGATTATACAATGGAACAATGTAGAAAAATATTAACAGTGTGTTAAATTACTGTATGTTTTTCATAAATGCCTTACTTCAGTCATGGGTTACTGTAGGAGTTACCCATGGGTAAAGAACTTTGCTGACAAATCAGGTTACAGGATTTTTTTTTATGCCCATTGTATAATATAGTACTGTGATGGTGGAAAGGACTTAGGATACATCGTGCCGGCCCTTCCTGCCAAATGGCAGAGAGTATATTTCTGCGTAACTGCTGGACTGTTAGCTCCACTAATGCTCAGTAATTTTTTATTGTTTGGTACTAACTTTCTGGAGCTGCTGTGTAGTAGATGTGCCTGAGACCCTTATAGAGGACATGTTGTATATTTCTCCTGGGGCTGCTGGCCTCTCTCTTATGAGGTGTGGTCACTCCCTCCTGTTGACACTGCAGGGAGGTGTTCTGCCTTTTTTCAGCCATGAGAAAAGTTTCTGCTGGTCTTATTCACTCCCAACACCATGGACAATATCAGTAGTGGCTTATCCCCACCCCCATTCTGCTCCAATATCCTGCTGGTCAAGGCAGCTGTGGAAGTCACTACTGGGCACCATTCAGTGATGCCCCACTGGTTGTAGGCACAAAGTATCCAGTTATAACCTGCGAGTCAGGGCTGCCCATTCATGCTGGTTTGGTGGAACAGAAGGAGCTGCCACTGTTCAGGGCAATCCCTACAGTTTGGGTGAACTGACACTTGGCTTCCATCCCCACAGGTCAAGGTAGCCACCATACTTCCATTCCTGTAGGCTGTGGGCCGTTTAGGAGTAAAATCCATCCCAGAAGCTTAGGAAACACATCAACGGGTGCACACTTTTATCCTTGCAGGCTGGGGTCAGCAAAAGTTACCACAGGATAGCACACTTACCATTCTGCAGAGACACAGGTGTTACCACTAGACAGCACAGTTCCAGTTCTGCTGGCTAGGATAGTCAACGAAGCCACCACTGAGCAGTACTCTTCCAACCCTGCTGGTTAAGGAAGCAACTGGAGTCAGCACTGGGTAGCATATTTTTAAACCTGCTGCTTAGGGGGAGCCACTAGAGCTACCACCAGACAGCACATTTCCAGCCCTCCTTTTAAGGGGAGCAACTGAAGCCACCACCAGATAGCACAGTTCTAACACTGCTGGTTAGAGGAGCCACTAGAGCTATCACTGGGTAGTGCAATTCCAACTCTGCAGGTTAGCGGATCAACTGGAGCTATCAATGGGTAGTACAATTCCAACTCTGCAGTTTAAGGTTGGAGAGTCCTGGAAGCCACCACTGGATAAAAAGAAATGATCTCCATGCCCCTCCCAAAATGTGACCCTGCACCTCTTTCAAAATATGTGCCCCACACTCCTGAAATTTTTATCCTGCCTACCTTCCCATAATTTGTGCCCTCAGAACCCCCTCAAAATGTATTCCACCACTCTCCTGAAACATCCAACGTGAAATGTGCATCCCTTTTTCCTAAACTTTGCCCCACCCCTCTCCAAATTGGTGCCTTACCTTCCACTTTTCTTAGAATTGCCTCCTACCCCCACAAAATGTGTACCACCCATCCCATCCAATATGTGACCTCCTTCACCCCTCAAATGCTGTTCCTTATCCCTTCCACAAATCTTCTGCTTCTGCATCATTTGTGACATAGTTGTTTTAATTTGGTACCTGCTTTAATTATGTTATCAATCAGTCTCTATTGTGAGGCTCCTAGAGCCTTTGGAGTTATGCACCATGGGGGCTATGCTGAGCCAGGGTTGGAACATGTGCAAAACCGTATCCCGCTCCGTGGCTCCCGCTCCTGTGGACAGGTGCACCCCCATCGGCATTCACAGCCACCCCCACAGTGTGTGGGTACATGCAGATTCACATGGGGAAGCAGTGGGCAAAGCAGCACACCTGGGTGGGCATCCAATGGAATGCCCATCCCAGATCCCTCAGTGGATCCCTTATGCAGTGGGGGTGCATTGGCTGCGCTCCCTCGCGGATGTCCGCATAGCCGGCGGCCGTGGAGGTGAGAGGTGGGATGTGCCACCACTCGTGTCATGCCCCCGAACTGATGGGGCAGTACGGGGTTGGGGGGGTGGAGCCATGAGTGTATATGTGTGTGTGTGTGTGTGTGTGTGTGTTACACAGCCCACCACACCATGCCTGGTCAGGCCGGGATCCAGAGTTCAGGGAGGTAGAGGTGAGCAGGTGGTGCTGTACTGGGGGGGTGTCTGCAGTCCAGGGGATGATGCCCCCATGAGTGTGTGTGGGGGGGCTAGCATACACGGGGATGATGGGGGGACACAGCTGGGTGCTGGGGTTGGTGGCCCTTGGTGATCTGTGACTATGGATGTTGGGGTCCCATTGGCGTGGGACAGAGGTGTGGAGTGCACAGGGGGCTTACAGCAGGGTTTTCTCTCTCTAGCCATCTCCGCACCCCCACAGCCAGCATTATGCGCCATTGTGCATCACGCGTAGTGCTGGCATGTCCCCGCCCGCCCCCTGCGTGTTGGGGTCTGCGTGGGTGGGGGATCGAATGCATAGGAGCTGCATGCCTCACCTTGGTGCATCCAGCTCGGGGGGATGCAATGGGTGCAGAGTGTCTCAGCACCTCACGTACGTGGCACGGAGGCACTCCCCACCTTCGCGCATAGGGCCCATTATAAATAAAATTGCCTTGCCTTATACCCTCCCCCCCAAAAAAGAATACTCTAGTTTCTATTTTTTTATTTCTGTTTTCATTTTCTACTAAGGAACTATTTTTTTGATTGGAAAGATGTGGGTTGGATCAATAACATGTTAAAACTGCAAATATGGGGACAATGATATCAATATATAGTACCTTGTTAAGACAGTAAATATAACGTTTGGAGCTGTTTACCGTAATAGACCAGTCTTACACTTGAAGCCTAAATACAGGTCATTTTGACATACAATTACAGTACTGAATATGGTCTTGCAATATATTCTTCTGCTGGTAAAACTGCATTGCATCAGGTTGAGATGATGTTGAATAGGGCGTGCAGATTTGCTTTTGGCCTGCTTATGAGTTGCCATACCTGCCCGCTTTATTCAGCATCAAACCTGCCCAGTCTGACTCAGAGAATAGAGTATGTCTTGCGATGCTGGACCTGTAAAATGCATCATAAGAGGGTAAAGCATATTTTGGGATCATTGGTTAACCAGAGTAATTCAGACACTATTATCACAAGATCAATGACAGCAGTTCTGATATTACCACACTACAAATAATTTTAATCAATGCTCTTTTATTATAGGATAAGATGCATCTGGAATTCTTTGCCTAAGTAAATTACTGTTGTGATGACTTAATAAACAAGTTGCACTATCTTTGAGATCATATTTAGACAATATGTACTGTTGTACTTGTTTTAGCTGAGTTTGCTAACTTAAATAATGTCTGTCTATGTCATATTATATCTATTTATGTACGGTCACCTATGAAAACAGGCAATTTTATCCATTGGCCTTCATTTAAATAAATAAATTTAATGAAAATAATCATGGTTTAGACAAAAGCAACACGCATTTGTCAATGCCGAATGTTGATTGCGTTGGTGTGTTGAGCTCGCTCACTGCCCCTCTGTCACTCGCTCAGTCTGTTTCTCCTGGTGCTGCAGGCTGCTATGTTGTACTGGGCTCCTGCCTGCATTGGCACCTTGTTCTGCCCACTAAAAAATCTGCAGCTGTCCTGACAGAGCTGCGTTGAGGTGGCTCACTCCTCCTCCTCTCTCACTCGCTCATTCTGTTTCTCTTGCCGCTGCAGCCTGCCGTTTTGTACTGGGCTCCTGCCTGTGTTGGTGGCTTTTCTGGCCCACAAAGAAATCTGCAGCAGTCCCGACATAAGTCTGTTGAGCCTGCTGACTCTCCCTCTCTCACTCACTCATTCCATTTCTGCCAGCGCTGCAGGCTGGCCTTTTGTACTGGGCTCCTGCCTGCATTGCCGCCTTTTGCTGCCAACAAAGAAATCTGCAGCAGTCACGATAGAGCTCCATTGAGCTCGCTCACTCCCCCTCTCTCACTTGCTTGTTGTGTTTCTCCCAGCGCTGCAGGCTGCCCTTTTGTACTGGGCTCCTGCCTTCATTGGCACCTTTTTCTGCCCACAAAGAAATCCACAGCTGTCCCGACAGAGCTCTGTTGAGGTCGCTCACTCCCCCTGTGTCACTCACTCATTCATTCTGTTTCTCCTGGCGCTGCTGCCTGTCCTTTTGTACTGGGCTCCTGCCTCTGTTGGCGCCTTTTTCTGCCCACAAAGAAATCTGCAGCAGTCCCGACAAAGCTCCGTTGAGCTCGCTCACTCCCCTTCTCTCACTCGCTCATTCCGTTTCTGCCGGCACTGCAGGCTGCCCTTTTCTATTGGGCTCCTGCCTGCATTGCCGCCTTCTTCTTCCCACAAAGAAATTTGCAGCAATTACAATACAGCTCCATTGAGCTCGCTCACTCCCCATCTCTCACTCGCTCATTCTGGTTTTCCCACCACTGCAGGCTGCCATTTTGTACTGGGCCCCTGCATGCATTGCTGACTTTTTCTGCCCACAAACAAATCTGCAGCAGTCCCAACAGAGCTCCGTTGAGCTCACTCACTCCCCTTCCCTCCCTCACTCATTCTGTGTCTCCTGCCGCTGTAGGCTGCCCTTTTGTACTGGGCTCCTGCCTGCGTTGCCACCTTTTTCTGCCCACAAAGACATCCGCAGCAGTCCTGATAGAGCTCTGTTGAGCTCACTCAGTCCCCCTGTCTCACTCGCCCATACTGTTTCTCCCACCGCTGCAGGCTGCCCTTTGCACTAGGCCCCTGCCTGCATTGATGCCTTTTTCTGCCCACAAAGAAATCTGCAGCAGTCCTGACAGCGCTCTGTTGACTTCGCTCACTCCCCCTCCCTCCCTCGCTCTCTCGTTCTGTTTCTCCTAGTGCTGCAGGCTGCCCTTTTGTATTGGCCTTTTTATGCCTACAAACAAATCCGCAGCAGTCCCGACAGAGCTCAGTTGAGCTTGGTCACTCCCCCCCTCACTCACTCGATCTTAATCTGTCCCAAACACTGATTTCCCACAGTGACTGTGCAATTCTCCGGCAGGAGTGCAAAAACATATTTTCGGCAGGATGTGGAAAATGACAGCTGCACTGTTCTTAAGGAGGTGTGAAAAAATGCCACTGTTGAAAATGTGACGCGAAAATATTACAAATTTGCGAAATTACAAGGGTGCGTGGAAACAGTTCAACGCACGCTTGTAACACAGTCATGTTATGGAGTTTCGTCACCAAATTTTCAACATAGGAATTTTAGGACTTCTGCTCATGAACACTGCCACTGTCATTGTCTTAATGTGTCCCGAACACTGATTTCCCACAGCGACCGTGTTATTCTGCACTGGGACTGTGAAAACACATTTCGGACAGGATGTAAAAAATGACAGCTGTACTGCTCATAAGGAGGTGTGAAAAAATGCTACTGTTGAAAATCTGTTGTGACAATATTACAAATCTGCGAAGTTACAAGGGTGCGTGGAAAGTGTGCAACGCACACTTGTAACAGTCATTTGATGGGCTATCATCACCAGAGTTTCAAAATAGGCATTTTAAGACCTCTGCTCATGAACAGTATCACTGTCATTTTCTTAATCTGTCCCAAACAGTGATTTCCCACAGCGACCGCCGTATTCTGCGCAGGAAGTGCAAAAACACATTTTGACCATGATGGGAAAAATGACAGCTGTACTGTTCATAAATAGGTGTGGGAAAATGGTAATGTTGAAAATCTGGAGTGAACATATTACAAATTTGCAAAGTTACGAGCGTGCGTGCAGACTGCACAACACATGCTCGTAACACAGTCATTTTATGGAGTATCATTACCAAATTTTCAACATAGGCATTTAGGACATCTACTCATGAACAGTATCACTGTCATTTTCTTAATCTGTCCCAAACATGGATTTCCCACAGTGACTGCGCTATTCTGCACTGGAACTGCAAAAACACATTTCGGCCAGGATGTGAACAATGACAGCTGTACTGTTCACAAGGAGGTGTGAAAAAATGTCAGTGTTGAAAATCTGGCATGAAAATATTACAAATTCACGAATTTAAGAGTGTGTGTAGCAACTGCGCAATGCACGCTCGTAAAACAGTCATTTTTTTGGATTTTTTCCACCAACTTTGCAACATAGGCTTTTTGATAGCCCACCTCATGAACACTGGCACTGTCGTTTTGTTAATCAGCACCAAAAGGTGATTCCTCACATTGATCGCGAAATCACCTTTCTGGGCCGATTAACGCCATGACAGTTCGAGAATTCATGAGGAGGGGTCCCAAAAACCCCATGTTGAAAATTTGGTGCCAAGATTCCAAATAATGACTGAGATATGCATTAAAGTTGAAAAAACCTATTTCTACCATTATACAGCTTACTGGTATTTCCTCGGTTCGCGGTCGGCTTTGAAGAGTGCAGACGTGTTCCCGGTCCACCGAAGATCGCCGCGCCAGACTCCGGAGGTAAGTATGGGGTGAGGGGGGTGTGGGGAGGCAGGGTGTGCAGTGGGTGGGTGCGGGTTGCGGATGGGGGGCAAGGACAGCGCCGAGGGACAGTTTCCTTTTTTACAGGGGAAAATAAAAAGACGTCACAGGACCGTTTTTAACTTTACAGGGGCATGTAGCATGCTGGGGTGGGCTCCCAGCATGTCATCGGAGGCTTTCTTTTTTTGGGGGGGCAGCAGTAGCCGACAGGAGATTGGGCACCCCCGTCGGCACACAACAAAAGGGGGGGGTATCATTATGTCGACGGGGATTGGGCACCCCATCAGCAGACAATAAAAGTGGGGATGGGGGTTTACCTAATGCTGACGGGAAGTGGGCTCCGCCTTCGGCAACAGAAACACAGGGGCACTGAAGCCAACAGGGATTGGGGCCCCCGTCGGCAAGTAAACAAGGTGGGGGGGTTAATATTTTTTGTGAACAGGGCGGCAAACTGCTGCCATGTTCACAAACAATATCAGTATGTGAAGATCCCGCCCTGCAATGACGGGTCGCTCACTCATTGCAGCGGATGGCTTACACTGCAATGACGAGGTGGCCCCTGATTGCAGAAAGTTGGTGGCAAGGTTCCAAACTACTGTCACCAGCAGCATGCCACGGCATTGGAGGAAGCGGGACAAGACTTTGCAGGCTGTGGGGGCATTGGCCACAACCGTGCCGCACCTCCACAACCTGCTTCTGAGCAAGCTGTCCCAATATGTTTCTTGCGCTGTGCGCAATCAACATAAAAGTGAGAAATAACAATATGTGTATTAAAACCTTTACTGAATTAGGAAGCATCAGCTACAGTAGCTTTTTGCAGCCCTGGACCATGTGTTATTTTTCTCTCATGCAGAAACAGAAAAAATGACAGTGGCTAGCACTTAGCCTCTTCTTCTCTTAATACAATCTTTATTCTTAGGACTCTCCAAACAGTAAGTACCAAACATCATCCATGCCAGGGCTTGCCTACCTGTCTCTGCACCACTTCAAACTAAGTGGTACAAATAAACATTTAATAAAATAAGTTTTGTCACCTCATTATTTAATTAAAACTCATTAAGCAATAATAGACTTTCCACATGTATATATCTGGCAAGTAATTAAACACTGTGGCCCAGATATTCAAACTGCACCCGGCTGTGGCACAAGCTTGGGCGCAGCTCAACATGGTTGCGCAGGGGTGTGGACTAAGCGATATTCAAAGAAGCTGCACCATGGCTCAGCAGCTTTGAATATCGCACCCTGGCCACCCCCAGTGTGCATGGCGCAGTGGCACTGCACCAGCACAAGTGGCCAGAGTGGAGCATGGAGATGCGCTAGTGCAAGTTCCATTGTGCCATGCACAGCACCCATGATATTCAAAAGTTGACATGCAAATGGGGCCATAATTTATGCAAAAGGCACATGGGGCCATTGCATGTCATTATAGGTCACTTACATGCAGGTGCGCCCGATCGACGACTTGAGCCTGGCACCCTGCCAGGCAGCAGCCATCGAGGACTGCGCCGCCATGCAGCCCGATCGCGAGGCATCTGTGTAAAAATAGAAAACCTTCCTAAATCCCTGGTGGTCAGTGGACGCTATGAGCCCAATGCGGACATCTGTAAAAATAAAAACCTTCCTATAACCCTGGTGGTCAGTGGACCGCTATGAAGCTGATCACAGGCATATGTAAAGAAAACCTCAACATCCCTGGTGGTCTAGTGGTACCCCCCACCCACCCACTGGACCCTTCGCCCCGCTCCCCCGGTCAGCTGGCGAAGCGGCAGCACCACCGCCTTGCACCCGCGCCCACCGACTGACACCTCGGTGAGGGCTGCATGCCCGATGGTTCTGGCGTCAGCCAATAGACATGCAGCCCTGCATTTTCACGGTATTCTAGATAATGTGAATGATTCGTGCATGTCATCGAATATGTGGTATGTGTGGATGCATGCCCGTGGCTCATGCTGGCGGACCCAATGGGTGTGCAGCCTACCCAGTGTCGGTCGGTGGGCGGGCTGCTGGCTGGTGAGGTGCTACCCGCTCGCCCGGCTGGCTGAAGCGGCGTGAAATCCGGCGGTGGTGGTGAAACCTGTTTCCTGAAGATGAGTCCCTTTCTATATGCCCTTGATCGAGCAGTCAGCGGTCACTGGTACCAGGACGTAGACTCAGTTTCTTCTTTCTTTTGTACACATGCCCGATCGAACACATAGCGATCACTGAACATCCCTGGAATTGAGCAGTCATGTTCTACAGAAGCCCGCGATCAGGCACATAGCGGTCCACTGGACCACCAGGGATATTGGACCTGTTCCTTTCGTTTGTACACATGCCCACGATCGGGCACATAGTGGTCCACTGGACCATCGGACCATCATGGATATTGGACGAGTTTTTTTTATACAGAAGCCCGCAATGGGGCATGGGGGGGCACCACCAGGTGCAGCCGGAACTCTGGTGGCCACCCACAGGTGGCAGCTGCTGTGTTGCGCCCTGCAATGTGGCAGCTCACCTGTGGGTGGCCATCAGTTGTTCCTTTTTTGGCGTAACTTTTGCTGGAGCAGGTGAGGGTTAGCATGCATGGCTCTGCACATCCGGGCTGAATGTCTGGCTGTGCAGGTTATGCGCAGGCGTCCCCCACCTGTGCCTGCATCATTACTGATGCACTCCGGCGCGCCGGGTTGTGCTGCGCACTTTTCCCTTTGAATACCGGCGGGGCGCACATCAGTGGGTTGCGCGATGGTGTAACACTGTTGCGCCATGCGCAACCCTTTTGAATATCTGGGCCTGTGTATATAAATGCCATTACATTATTACCTAATTTTAAAATGTATTAATATATATTATACAACAGGTATCTCTTGTAAGCCAATCAGAACACAGGAAAATTGTCAGTTATTATCCCACAGACTACTGCAATCAGATGTTTGATATGCCCACAGTAGGTTACCCACATTCTGGTGATACCCACAGTATGTTACCCACATTCTGGCGAAGCCCACAGTAGGTTATCGACAGTCTGGCAATGCCCACAGTCATACTTCTCAACCTTTCTTCACCCAAATGTGTGACAAGATGTGTGACAACAGGACAACATGTGTGACAAATCATCAAACATGACACTGCGAGCTCAGAACACTGTACAAATAAATATACTAAGGTTACTAATGCTTGCTGACAATATAGCATCTTAAATCATTATAAATTTCTGCTGAAAAGTCTCAGTGGTCAATGGCTGATGTCACCTTCTTAGTGTGGGACAGAGGGTTTCTGAGAGATAAAACGAGTGACGTACCTCATAATGTGTGACAGTTGAGAGGTATGCCCACAGTAGGTTGCCCAAATTCTGGTGACACCCACAGTAGGTTACCCACATTCTGAAAAAGCAAACGGGGAACCGGCACCTGCTTTAAAACATGTAATGCTCTGTTAGCTCTGTTATAGCTCTCCTTTAAAAGACTGACAGCCGAGAGTGCTAATATGGTACAAATAATTTTAATGATGCATGGAAATGCAAAAAACTCACTTAAAAATGGCACAAGGAAACTGAAGGAGTTCATGAATGGCTAAAGTCCATAAAGTCCATAAAGTTCCTTAAATCCAAGAAAACTCCATGTAATCCAAAACACAAACGGCTGTATGTCCCGGACAGGTATGAGCAAAGGCTGAGGGTCACTTCCAGCTGACATCACCTGACGCGTTTCGCTCGTAGCTTTTTCAAAGGCTGACATCCAAAAGTATACATCTGTATTTAAACAATACCCTTAAAGGGAAATCACCCATATTTTACTCAATATAAATAACTATATGCAAAACATCATATAATCAAATATAACAAACAAGTAAAAAAGAAAATAATCAAAACTGTGCAAAGTATTCATTATACAGCACCAGTAAACAGATGCACAACTTACTGCTGGAAATATTCCCCATAACAACAAATGATACCATTATCCAGTAGGTCATAGTGTAATCTGTGCACTGCTGAAAGATAGAAGAAAAAAGACATAGATGTTAGATAGAAAAACACCAAAAATTAAAAATAACTTATTTTTTATACTTCAAAAAAGGCCGAATCTCAATCCTCTCATTTAAACCTGGTGTGTACATTGCTCTCATAGCAAATATCCAGTATTGTTCCCTATGTAGAAGGAGGTGATCAAAGTCCCCCCCTCTTTTTGTCAGCGTAGGTTTTTCAATAGCTGTAAACACAAACTTGTGTGCACCCTTGTCACTTGCTCTTAATATGAAGAGCTAAGGCATTCTTTTCATCACCATTTAAAATGGACCTAACATGTTCACCTATACGTATTTTAAAGGGACGTTTTGTTTTACCAATGTAGAAACTATTACAGGAACATTCTGCAATGTATATCACTCCTGAAGTATGACATGTGACAAAGCCCTTTATCTTAATGTCAGTTCCTGTTGCATGATTTTTAAAGGTTTTAGTGGTTTTTACCCACGAACAATATTTACAGTGACCACATCTATTGCACCCCTCCACTGGTTTAACTAACCAATTATTTGATTTTTCCACAATTGGTTGTACAGAGTGCACCACTAAGTCTTTGATGTTTTTTCCCCTTCTAAACACTACACATGGATCCCCAATACTAGTATGGAGTAAATTAGTGTCCAAACGGACTAAATGCCAATGTTTCCTAATTATCTTGGCTACTTCTCCTGATTGGGGGCTATAGGTAGTAACTAAAGTGGTCTGAGGGTCACTGTCATTAACCCGATGTTTCCCAATCAATAAATCTTCCCTTGCTATTCCATCAACTGCACATTTAGCTTTTTCCAGTATATTACTGCTATACCCTCTACTTTGTAATTTGACAGTCAGTTCTTTCACCCTCTTGTCATATTCCTATATATCACTACAGTTTCCTTTTTGTGCGAATATACTGACCTTTAGGTATAGCATTAATAACATGCCTAGGGTGACAACTGTTTGCCAGTAAAATAGTATTATGATCTGATTGTTTAGTGTAAAGATCTGTCTTCACACCACCTATTCCATCTTTATAAATTGTTAAATCCAAAAAATGAATTTCAGTATAACTAAAATTAATAGTAAACCGCAAATGCTCATTACTATTTTCTAGATATTTCACAAATTCAAACAGTTCCTCCTGACTCCCTTTCCACACCATAATAACATCATCAATAAAACGTCTCCACAGATCAATTTTGTGTAGAAAGGGGATTATTAGGGTTCCTAATTGTGTCAAGTTCCCATTTTGCCATGTATAGATTTGCATAATTTGGTGCCATACTTGCACCCACTGGATATTTGCTATGAGAGCAATGTACACACCAGGTTTAAATGAGAGGATTGAGATTCGGCCTTTTTTGAAGTATAAAAAATAAGTTATTTTTAATTTTTGGTGTTTTTCTATCTAACATCTATGTCTTTTTTCTTCTATCTTTCAGCAGTGCACAGATTACGCTATGACCTACTGGATAAAGGTATCATTTGTTGTTATGCGGAATATTTCCAGCAGTAAGTTGTGCATCTGTTTACTGATGCTGTATAATGAATACTTTGCACAGTTTTGATTATTTTCTTTTTTACTTGTTTGTTATATTTGATTATATGATGTTTTGTATATAGTTATTTGTATTGAGTAAAATATGGGTGATTTCCCTTTAAGGGTATTGTTTAAATACAGATGTATACTTTTGGATGTCAGCCTTTGAAAAAGCTACGAGTGAAACGCGTCAGGTGACGTCAGCTGGAAGTGACCCTCAGCCTTTGCTCATACCTGTCCGGGACATACAGCCGTTTGTGTTTTGGATTACATGGCGTTTTCTTGGATTTAAGGAACTTTATGGACTTTATGGACTTTATGGACTTCAGCCATTCATGAACTCCTTCAGTTTCCTTGTGCCATTTTTAAGTGAGTTTTTTGCATTTCCATGCATCATTAAAATTATTTGTACCATATTAGCACTCTCGGCTGTCAGTCTTTTAAAGGAGAGCTATAACAGAGCTAACAGAGCATTACATGTTTTAAAGCAGGTGCCGGTTCCCCGTTTGCTTTTTCTTGATTTTTTCTGAACCGAGCACTGCTTGCTTCCCTGTGCAGTCTTTTTTCCTTGCGCTACCCACATTCTGGCAATGCCCACAGTAGGTTATCCACGTTTCAGACACACCCACAATAACTTATCCATTTAGTCTACAGACATAAAAAGGGGAAAAAAGGCATGTTCCTCTTCTACTGTTTCCCTGGAGCCAATATAGTGCAGTGGTTAAGAGCTCTGTGCTGCAAACCTGGAGAACTGGGTTTGAATCCCACAGCCATCCCTCACATACTGTGTAACTATGACAAATCAACTTAAAAACTACCACTGCACTTTTGAAATACTGGGTTCAAAATTTATTTTCAGTTAGCTGGAGTATACTCGGAATAACCAGCTTTAGTGGTTGATTAAAGGCCTTGGCCTTCAGCCTCAGCATTTAATCATCCACTTCAGCTGGTTATTCCTTCATACACACCGGCTAACTGAATGTTACTTTATCACATAAATAAACAGCAGTAAATATGTTAATAAACTTGCATTTTCCTGTTGAAATTTAGTGGTGGCCTGATCTTCAGCCCTCTGTGCTGGCTTCTGGAAGACATTTATATACATATTTAGTTAGCTAGTTAGTTAGTTGAACATTGGTAACTGGGAAAGGCATGCTGAGCCAATGCTCATTTTCAGGTGCGACCCATGGAAAATAGTATAAGTTCTGTTCTGCTCACTGTGAAGAGCTTGGGGAGCACAGGCACTTGCGGGGTACAAATTAAGCTCCAGCCATGACTGGTTGGGAGGGGCTTGTGGGTACAGGATGTTGGCAGGGTTCAGAGTGATACTGGCTCCCTCCAGGCTGAGTCTCCAGAGGTTAGATCCTCATGAGGATCCTAAGTCGGGATGGTGATGGCCTGTTGACTATTCCCCTTTTATGGGGGTTGCCTGATGGCATTTGCAACTAAATACCAGGGTTCAGAAGGCAAGCCAAAGTTCCCCCTTGCTCACCAGGCACACTGCTGGGGAGAAAGTGCTGGACCCATATGCCTTGAGGAGATGGGGCAATGCTGAAACATGAGACCAGAGTGTAGAGTAAGATGCAGTGAGCCTCGTTCTACCTCATTGAGGTGCCCATAAGTGGGTGCTATTGCACTAACATAGGAGGGTATGCTCCTCAGTGATCTGTGTGGTATATGTTGCCTTGATAAATTTGGTTACTGCTTCTTACAAGTTCAGGACATGTACATAATTACTGTTTGGGCTCTTAATGGGGTAGCAGTTGGGGAGCTGTCTGTGTAACTCCTCAGCTTAACTTCGACCATGCATAGATTAGTTTAAATAAACTGTTGGTGTTTTCAAGCAGTTTTAGTCTCAAACAAAGGGCCCATGTCCTGGTCTCATTTGTTCAGAAGAGAGGACCAGAGTTAAAACCACTGCTGCTGTGTTTATAATTATGCTACTGTTACCCTCACTTGTCTCCCTGTGATCACTGTCTGGGCAGGGGAGTAAAGTGTTGGGATTCTCCCTTATGAAGTTAGTGCAAATCAATATTTTTGGATTTATTTGCATCGTATAGGCCCATAGAGCTACAACCCAAGGTATTGCTAGATTGGGGTGCTCACTTCAGAAGAACTGCCTCACCGGAAAGGCACTTGTAATGTTACAGGACTGAGCCATCTGGTGATTCATGTGGCTATTTCAGAGGGGCTATGAGACAGGAGAAAGTGGCAGCCCATGCATACTGTTTTGCAAGGGGGGGACTCTAGGTGAGGATCCATCAAACTGCTAGAGACAGAAATCACCTTGGCCATTGCCCACGCCCATCTGGGCATGGAGACAGATTGGTCAGTGTGCCCAGGTGGGTTGTAAAGATAGTAGAAACAGTCCATGTGTGAGACTTAGTAGCCAGAACCACTCAGCTTCACTTTGCGATCATCTTCACTTTGCGATCATCAAGCTCAAATCTCACCCTTGGACTCCCTTAGAGCTTAAAGCATACTCAACAAGGGATGTATTACAATATACTAAAGACTGAATGTCCCTTCAAATTTTTTAGAAATGTTATCAGATTGAGGTCTGCTGATGCCAACTCTCATTATTTTGAACTTGTTTTTCTTTTTCTCTTTTTTCTTTTATTTGAAAACATATGCCTAAGAGAGAGAACATGCTGAGCTGCAAGCAACTTGTTTCTGGATGTGTCCTGAGGGAAGGGTACAGGCAGACTAATATCTGATATAGCAAAATACTAAAGTATAGTTAATTTAGCAATCAACACAATGTACAACAAAGAAAGAAACAGCCTTTTGAGCCTAAACTTATTTCTGGGGCAAACTGGTGGGGTGTGGGGGGGGACAAAATGAAGAAGGTGAACTGTACATAATAAATAGCAAAAATAAAGAGTATACAAAAATCCAGGAACCACAAATAGACAGAACACAGGAATTCAAAGTGTAAAGAGTAAGGATGCATCAAAACTACAAAACAAACAGAGTTGTAAATAAATTATTTAAAAAAATATAAAAATAATGCAAAAGCTGCCGAGTAGGCAGTGGGAGGAAGGTGACAGTAATTTTGGCAAAAGAAGAGGGGGTGGAGTGGGAGTACACAGGGAGAAAAGAAAAAGTGAGCTAAATGGATGGGTGCAAGAGGTGAAACAAAACCATAAGAAGTAACAAAAATTGGGATTAAAACCGGGAAGCATATAGCAAAGAAATGGTGGGGGAGTGTGGAGAGGGGAGAAGAGAGGTTGCAATGGGATGCAGAAGGTAAGTAAAATGGGATAAAGCTAACTGCAGGAACTGAGTGGAAGAAATGAACACCATGGAGAGGCTTCAGGAAGGGGATAGAGGAGGAGACACAACTGGGAGAGGAAGGCTGTTCCAAAGCTTAGTGAAGTGGACAGAGAAAGCAGACACTGACTTACAGAGGTTTTACAGTGAAGGACGAAGAAAGTGTTGGAGGAGCAGAGGAAGTAAGAGGATGGGTTGAATTAGTAGAGATGCATTGAAAGGTAGGAGGTATTCAGCTAGTCACATGAAGAGTAGGTACAAAAATACAACTACAAAACAAGCTCAAAAAAGATTATAAGATAAATTAAACACCAGGATTGGTTGCAACCTAGGGTGAGGAGCAAACACATGAAGGGCTGGCCAATTCCATGACTTGTCTCTTGAAAGAGATATGAAGCAGCGGACTGAATCTTAGAAGTGAAGGAGTATGCAGCTTGTCTGTCAGACTGGTGATGCCTAGACATAAAGAATTAGTATAGGTTTAAATGTATTTATTTCTTTGCAATACATGAGCAGAAAAAGCACACTGAGCTGTGATAGCTCATTTCCTGGTGGGTCCTGAGGGGTGAGTTACATGGTCTTGTTTTACTGACAGGCGGAAAAGTTGGCCACGGCACTGGGGAAATTCCACTACTCTTCTTCAACTCCTCCACCATTCCAGGCTATATTAGGGTGGCCCTAGTAAAGCTACAACAATAGAAAATAATGAGTTGCCAGATGGGTTCCAGCTCCAGGAAACAATTGTATGCATCTGTGACAGTACTGGCTTTCCAGGAACCACTAACGTTTAAACACTGTCTGATAGGACATATTTAGACAGATATGCAGCAGTTGGTGAATGACAGAATACCTGCATCTGTGCTGTACCGAGACCAGGTATAGACTGGCAGTGGACTGACAGTCTATGCCTCGTCCCGGTGTAGCACCGAGACATGTAGATTCCAAGCTGGAGCTGTTAGAAGCTCCAGCTATACAGAAATCTTATGGATGGACCCATGGCTGCTCCTCATATGACACGTCATTCTCGGAACAGCCATGGGTGGTTGTAGGCACACCACTCAGGGAGCTTGATTTTTAAAATTCTGTGGAGAGGGATGAAGGATCAACCAGATAAATTGTAAATAAATAAACACACCAAAGTTAAAAAGTTAAACTTTTTCTGAAAGTGCTAATCGGACCCTGCCTCACACTGAGGTGGGGCCTGTTTTTACATGGACATTTCTCTTTAATTCAGTTTCCTACCTTTCCATAGTACTTGGGACCCCCCCCCCCCATGGAGATTATCTGCCAATATTTTGTTGTTTTTATCATCCTGAAATATTGTATATGGCAGGCAAGATGCGCCTTGGTTTTATAACAGTGACATGCAAGTTATCAGGATTTTGCTGCAGAATGCTATTGTTGGTTGCACTGGTTCAAAGAAGAGCATTGGTGGCACAGTAGTTAGCATTGTTGCTTTCAAAGCAGTTAACCCAGTTTCAATTAATGGCCAGCGCAGCAGCTAATGTTGGGGACATGAGTGGAAACTGGTGAGGGGAGGCTCAGGAAGGACATCAAAAAGTTTTCTTTTACAGAGAAGGTGGCTCAGCAGTGAAGCAGTCTGGCAGCGGAGGTGGTGGGCACCAAAATCATTAATGGTTTCAAGCACAGACGGAATAGAACGAAGGGCTTAGTTATTACTCATGGTGGTAGCAGTAGAACGGGACCATGGGGTGGATAGTGTGAGCTAAAACTGTATATTGACATTAGTTCTAGGGGTATGATAGAGTGTATAGGCAAACTGAATGAACCAGTGGTCTTCTTCTGCCATTATTGTCTGTTTCTATTATACAGGAGGGGAAATTAAGGGAACAATCCAGCCTCTGAAGAGGCAAACTTTAAAAAATATGGTTAAATTTTCAATCCATACTTGTGTGTTAAATGGGTGCAGAACATTCTGGTCATTTGAGTAGCATGTGGTAGCCTTATGCTGGCTCTAAACATTTAGGGTTCATCTTGTTTCCAGTTCTGATCAACCCTTTCCCTTGTAAGTCCCCTTGATCCTTTCTCTCTCTCCTCTTCTTACTTTCTCATTTCATACCTGTCTCCTTCTTTTCTATTTCTCCATTTCACTCTTTACCTTGGGGTTAATTATTGTTTTGTATATGAACTATTTTTCTTTGTACCATTTACGTTTGCTTGCGGCATCGCAAGAACGTTGCGAAGAAATGCACACTTTGGGTGTGCCTCTCCCTTCAATCCACTGCTCCGTTGAGCAGGCATGGTAATCCTGCACCAATGTTGCGGGAGCTCTGTATGACAGCGGTGGTCTTCTTCTTTAAAACCACAGCTGTCATATCTGGCACACCATCATGCCGCCCCCTCGCGTCACGCGCTCCCCGCATCACGCCCCCAAAGCTTTGGTGCACAAAGCGTTGTTTTGCTGATGGGGTGCCCAATCCCCGTGGCTCCCGGCCCCGTATCCTTCTGCCACGCTGGGAGCCCACCCCAGCGTGGCAAACTCCGGTTTTTTGCCGACGGGGTGCCCAATCCCCTGTCGGCCTCGCCCACCCCCCCCGGTAGTTTGCCGACGGGGTGCCCAATCCCCATCATCGGCCTCGGCCCCCAGCCACCTTTTCTGCCATGCTGGGAGCCCACCCCAGTGTGGCAAATGTCCTATGTAGTCCATTTGTTTTGTTTTTCAACCTGTAAAGAAAAACGTCCCCGAAGCCTCCCAACCCCCCAACCCACCCACTGAGCACCCAGCCTCCCACTCCCCTCACCCCATACTTACTCCGGAGCTCGGCGACGATCTTCGTGGACCGAACACGCCTGCACTCTTCAAAGCCGACCGCCGAACTGAGGAAATGCCGGTAAGCTGTATAATGGGCTAGATAGGGGTTTCAACTATTGCATATCTCAGGCATTTTTGGAATTTTTGCACCAAATTTTCAACATGGGGTTTTGGGACCCTTCTCATGAATGATGTCACTGTCATGGCGTTGACCGGACTGAAGGTGATTTAGCGGTCAGTGCATGAAATCACCCGCCAGACCCGAACTCTTCATGTTTGTGTATCGTCAAAGAATGCTTCAGAGCCAATGCAAAATCAAAAAATATCTGTTCTGACGTGCGTTGCGCGGTTCCTCGCAGAGCTCATAAGTTCCACAATTTTCAATATTTTCACTCCAGATTTTCAACATTGCCATTTTACCACACCTCCTTATGAGCAGTACAGCTGTCATTTTTCACATCCTGCCCAAAACATGTTTCCGCCAATGTAGCGCACAATGGCGCAGTTGGTGTGCGAAATCAATGTATTGGACGCATTAAGAAAATCATGGTGACACTGATCATTAGCAGAGGTCTTAAAATGGCTGTGTTGAAAATTTAGTGACAAAATTCCTAAAAATGACTGTTTTACGAGTGTTCATTGCGCAGTTCCTATGCACGCTCGTAAGTTTGCGAATTTTCAATATTTTCACTCCACATTTTCAACATTGCCATTTTACCACACCTCCTTATGAGCAGTGCAGCTGTCATTTTTCACATCTTGCCCAAAACATGTTTCCGCCCATGTAGCGCACAATGGCACAGTCGCTGTGTGAACTCAGTGTATGGGACACATTAAGAAAATCACAGTGTCACTGTTCATGAGCAGAGATCTTAAAATGGCTATGTTGAAAATTTGGTGAACAAATTCCTAAAAAATAACTGTTTTACGAGCGTGCGTTGTGCAGTTCCTACGCACGCTCGTAAGTTTGCGAATTTTCAATATTTTCACTCCAGATTTTCAACATTGCCATTTTACCACACCTCCTTATGAGCAGTACAGTTGTCATTTTTCACATCCTGCCCAAAACATGTTTCCGCCCATGTAGTGCACAATGGCGCAGTCGGTATGCAAAATCAATGTATGGCACACGGTAAGACAATCACGGTGACACTGTTCATTAGCAGAGGTTTTAAAATGCCAATGTTGACAATTTGGTGAAAAAATCCATGACAATGACTGTTTTACGAGCGTACATTGCACAGTTCCCACGCACGCTCGTAGGTTTGCGAATTTTCAATATTTCCACTCCAGATTTTCAACATTGCCATTTTACCACACTTCCTTATGAGCAGTACAGCTGTCATTTTTCACATCCTGCCCAAAACGTGTTTCCGCCTATGTATCGCACAATGGGGGTAACAAAAAGGTCATGCTGAAAATTTATTGTGCAAATACCAGCAATCGCACAGGGCATTAGGGTAAAGCACCATACGTGCCAAACACCACTGCAAATACCTGCAAGCGAACGTTCGGCATTGACAAATGCTTGTTTATATATATTGTGTAACCTAATGTATTTTTTTGTTGTTGTCTGTATTTGGTTTGGTATTTTCTTTTAATAAAACATTCCCATACTCCTCATTGATAAGTGCCAAAGGATCTTTAACGTCCACCTGCACAGTGATCAAAGCTGGACAGACAGGACCTTGGTTTAACATCTTATCCAAAGGAGGGCACCTCAACAGTTCAGCATCACCTTGTACTGCACAAGAGTATCAGTTATGGGTAGAGCCCTGTGAAATTCTTTTGTATTTTTTTTATAGTTTTTCTTTTTATTTTTCAGCAAATTCTTGTTATTCCTTTTATTCATTGAAAATGTAGTTTTTTTCTTATCACATTTACATTCATAAAATGCCTCAAAATGACATCATACATCCTAGAAATCACATTGCTAGTATACTACACTGTATTAAGCAACATTATGCTATGTTCTTGAAAGGTTTTGTGAATCAGACAGTTCCATTACCGCTTCCTTACGGACCATCTCTGTGGTAACAACGGAGCCTAAACAACAACTGCTGCAAGCATTTATTTAGTTTTTGCCAAACAACAAGCCATTTTTTAACTTTTTTCATGTGTTTGTTTTCATTGTATTTCTTTGTATACCTTGAATTTCTTGTTATTTCTTACTTAAGAAAAACATGGGTCTCTAGTTATAGGTATTACCCCAAGCACCAGGTGTGGGGAACATACCCTTCTGATTTTCCAGACCCAAAAGTGAGTCTACTATCTGCTGAGCCACTGACACTGACAAATGACAGTGGCTGTAGGCTGTAGGAGTGTACAGCATGAGAAGGGAGAAAAGACCATCAGGGAAAGAGTTAGTTCGGAATTTAAAAATTAGCAAGTAGGAATAGGAGAACTTCAAAAGGTTCTGAGGTTTTGAAAGGTTCCTAAATGCAAAGGAAGGTTCTAATAGTTATACGAGCCTTAAGATGATCTTCAGAGCCGGTTCAGTTTATGTACTGTAATAGTTCTGAACAATGTGTAATCAATAAACTATAAAAATCTGACGGAAAAATTGTTTTAAAGCAACTGAGTAGCAGTAGTATTACTAAACAGCTTGACTACATTGAAAAGGAACCGTGATTAGCCGGCCCGGTGGCACTGAGGGCTGAGGCACTGGGCGCCTTACCTCATGTCACACCGGCGATCCGTATTCGGGAACAAGCATGGGCTGCTGGGGGTTGGAGGGGGAGAAGGACTGAGCGTCCCCAGGACTGCTCTCCTTCTCTGGGGAGGGGGGTTAGCAGTGCTCGCTGATTGCCTGCCCCCTAGCGGAGGTTGGGAGGTGGCACGCCAGCACTAGAGAATGGGAGTGAGTGACTGCAGCAGGAGCTTGTGGGGGGTGTGCACGGGTGCATGCACCCTGCCGCCACTGGCACCATTGCACACTGCAGTCCTCAGGGGAAGGCAAGTAAAAGTGAAAATGGGAGTCCTCTGCAGGATGACGATGGTCCCCCACTGCAACGGCCCGGGAAGGTACCTCCCCGAATACTCATCTGGTCTGGTGAGTCGAGTCGCTCCCCAGCCCCTGCCATGAAGGGTAAGTCATGGGGTTCAGGGAAGGGGGCCTCATACCCGGTGTCCGTGTGGGGGGGGGGGACATCAGAGGGGCAGCAGAGAACTACGAGGGGAAGAAAATAAGTAACTGTAAAAGAAAAAGAACTGTGACAAGAAGTTCACCTGGCTTGCTACAGTAGAACAGTCAGTACCCCTAGGCATTAAAATGTAGTGGCTGCACCTCCTATCTACCCACCTACCTCCAAGGATGATGGTTTGGCCCAAAGGCAAGTAAATCCCAGATGTCTGACCAATCTTCTGAACCTTTCAGAAAGTCTATAAAATCCTTTGTAGATCTAATTACAGTATATTTGTGAACAGACATTGCTTTAGTTTGCAAGATTTATCAGCTATGAAGCATGTCATCAACACCACTATTAACAGAGTGCAACGCCATAAGCCAATCACCACTACCACTACTATCATGAAAAGGACAGAGCAACCAGGCTGTGATGCTCTGTACAAATGGCACATTTCCCAAAAGAGCTATGAAAGGGATTGTGACAAAGACTAGGACGGAATTCTGTATGAAATTTACTGGCTGCACCCCTCACCCACTCACCCCAGGACAATGTTTTGATCTGTGAGCAGGCAAGTCCCAGATCTTTGACCACTTATCTACACTTTTAGAAAGTCCCCAAAATCTTTCATAGGGCAAATTGCAATATATATCTCAGCAGACTGATTTGTTTTGTGTAAGTAGTGGTTTAGCGAGCCATGGCCAACAGGTTGTCATGGGGATTGCTACCCATACGCCCAGCAGTGGTGATGTCACACAGTCTGTTGGCAGATTTTCCTGGGCCCTCAGGGAACACTGTGTCCCTTTACACCAAGGGGACTGGCCTTGGTTCTTTAACAGTTCAAGGGTACAGAGGGAATATATTTACAATTATCATGGTGCTTCCACCTGGGAGATACTGATGGAGAGTACCCCAGTGCACTCAATCACTGAATCCACTGTGCAAGAGAGCATAAACTCTGGATGATATACAGGCCTAGCATAGGTAGGTCCCATGTGATACATGCAAAAGGCTGAAAGTCTAATAGCAACAGTGCCAGCACTTTTCAAATATCATCTGATCCATCTCTGATGGGGCTGGCAGTATAGCCTAGAGGTTAGAGTACTGAACTGTGAATGAGCCTGGTACAGACAGCAGACAGACCTAGGTTTGATTCCCACAACCTCTACTTACATGATATGTAACTCTGAGCAGGTCATTTAACCTCCCCAGTGCTCCCAGGTTGACCTGAAAACAGGCACCTGTGCCTAGTGGGCCTTACTCGGTTACCAAAGAATGAAAAAAATAAAATAAAATCTCTTCTGCCAGTAACTTCAGAACACAGGGCACCACACTTGAAATGGGAGTTGCTTCAAATGAAACAATTTATTTGCAAGATATCATGCGTGACACTAGTGGCAACGGGGGGTTTACACAGTCAGAGCCCTGACTGAATCCCCTTCAGGGGCCCAGTCATCATCAGCAATAATTCAGTATTAATGTCAATACTAGTCAAGTCAAAAGCTAGCCATGGGTACATATTATGTGGTAATAAATAACATATTTACAGTCTCACACAGTACACAGACATTCATAACCTCACAGCTGCAAGCGGGACAAGGTAACCCAGGGTGCACCTGGCCTTGTGAGACCAAGCTATAACTTGGCACTTGGGCAGAGGTTAAACGGCAGAGGGGTATACCCTCCAAGAGTAATTTCTCTGTCCAGCATGAACATAGCAAACTGAGGTAGTACACATATACCAGTCACTGCACCTAGCCCCTTGGGCTTCGCTACATAGTACCTTAAGCATTCACACCTACAGAGGCTTATCGGGCTCACCACATCCTTCTCTTTGCCCTCAGGTACAGATAAGCAGCATTAACCACCTGTGGTGACTGGCACAACCCTTTTTCCTTCCCTCATTCAATCAGGCCTCAGGTCTCAGGCCTTCACCTGAACAGATGCTCTTGTCCATTTCTTCTGCTGGAAACAAAGGGCATTTTTTGCAGAAACTGCAAGGCAGCCCTCCTCGGGGTTGAGCCACCAACAAGCCCTCACTGTCCCCAGTCTCGGAGCCAAGCCTCTGGAGACCTGTACCAGAGGGAGCCAGTGCCACTGCAGACCCAGAACTCTGCCACAAGCCAGGGTCTGCAAGCTGCCTTTGGCCAGTTCCTGTTGGAGAAAGTGCAGCCATAGGTGTTGCTTCAGTCTGTAACTCCAATAACACAGAAAAGATCTAAATTTGTTCCCAGTTTTGACATGCAAATCCTAGCTGCAAGCAGATCTGGGCTATTAGTCCCTCTGCTATTAAGAGACCCACAGACATCCAACCAATGGTGAGGACCCTACACAATGGGGATCCCACAGGATGGTCCCCTTTGGCATCCGGAACTTAAGCCACTGATGCCTGCACTAGAAACCCCTGCTTGTTGTCCCTTTTCCATGAGGCTCTAAATCCTGGCCCAGATAAAAGATTAGTAACCAAGTTCCCCTCAGCCAAAACCAGCAATGATTCCTAAGATAAGGCACTAAACATCCCTTCTCTAAAGGTACATGGAAGCTGGAGGCTAGTGGATCCCAGTGCCACCCCAGACCCAGCACCCTGTCACCATCCCAGGCAAAGAGGGCTTCCTTCTGCCACCCTGATTGGCATGGAGTCCTTATTGCTTGCTGCCACCTCTGAATAAAAACTGAAAAAGCTGAAGACTGAACTGCTCTGCCTAGGGAGCCATATTTATAAGGCCATAAGGATATACAAATTAAGACAAAAGAGAGCTAGTAAGTCCATCTAGTTTGCCTTCCACTGCGCAATGGTCAATAGTTCTCTGTATTCCAAACACTTTTGAGGGTAGTGTTGCTCAGATAGTATCCTAGCAATTAGGATACCACCAAATACCTGCTGTTTGGCACGATAGTGGATCTGGTTGCATAGCAGCGCTATCCGACTGTGGATCCGATCCTCCCAGATCCAGGTCGGATCCCGCATTATCCGACATTGGATCCCTGGATCTGGCATCGAATGCTTGGATCTGACATCAGGATCTGAAATCAAATCCCTGGATCCAGTGTTGGATCCCTGGATCTGATGTCAGATTATGCGGGATCCGACCTGGCTGACCTCCAAATTAGGCCGGATCCCAGGTTGGATCCCTCTCAGATAGTGCCAGTATTCGACGGATCACAGTTGGATCCATGGAGGCACTATCCGAGCAACACTATTTGAAGGCATTCTTTTTTTTTTTTTTTGATTAAGGTATATCCTCCTGGGTTGACCGGGTGACTATTCAGTCCTTTCCCTGGGTACCAATGGCCAGCTTGAGTGCTTCACTCCTTCTGGGGGGTACTTCTTCTATGGATTCCCCCCCTTGGCAGGGCCGGGGCAAGGGACATCCTTCCCCCAAGATACTCTCATCTAGATGTCCCCCTCACCCATCAGAGTGGTATGGCAGGCCATGGCACCTCAGACAGGGCTTCAAGTAGCCCAGCCCCACTTCCATTTTTCTCCTTATTTTCTCCCTCTTAAAGCTACGGCAATCACAGATGATGCATGTGTGTGGAGGCACGCATGCATACTGGAACCTCCAGCCCCTTCCACCTGCCCAACTTGTGTCTGCCTCCCAAGCATCAGCACTACCACCAGACTTCCACTTGGTGGCACCCAAGAGCAGGTACGCTTCACCACCACAATGCAGGAGAGGAGAGCTGCCAGGCGGCTGCATGATCCTCTCTCAACCGTCTCCCCTGCCGATCCCTGGCGACCCAAGATTGTTCCCAAATTCAGACCACTGGCGTGGTGAGAGGTGAGACGCTGCCAATGTCTCAGCCCTCTGCACCACTGGGCCATATTTTTTTTTTTTTAGAGTATTATATACCCTTTTCGGGGAAGGTACTCCAGACAGCATGGAACCTTGCAGGAATGAAGAAGTGCAGGATGTTTCTGAAACTTACAAAGATTAGAACACTGAGCTTTGCAGAAAAGTAAATGCCATGCATTTGTAACATTTCTATTGTCTGCTGTTCTTGATTGAAAATGTTTATCCTTTACACTACCAGGGCAGGCCTGAGGAACACTAGGGACCCCTATTTTAATAGGACTGTTACATCTGTGTTTCTCAGTATGAAACATAAACACATCAGCACTAATTATAGATAAAAAAATTCAACTGATTCAGATAGAAACTTTTCTTCAACATATAGACCCCAATATTCCAACATTTAGTGCGGCACTTATTGGATTAGTGCCACTCTAATTGCATATACGGCGGAATCAGCCACGATGCAATGCACTAACTTGCAGAAAATGACATGACACAACATACTGTAGCAAAAAAAGGCTTAATTACAATTGAATTACACTGCTCCCTGCAGTATACGGCAGCATTTTGTGATACACCGCAACATCACTGTGTTGTATCATGACTGGCACCACTGTAGTATGGCTAAAAGCTTGTTAGATAGCCGCCGTTTTATTCAAAGACCCAACTAGCACAGCACTAATGTAATAGTATTAATGCACTAATGCAAATCAGGCCCCCATGCAAATGAGGCTGTCCTCACTGCATATTGGTCATGATGGTATATTCAATGTTTTTTAGAAGAACTAACAGGCTGGCACAGTCTGTATGGGAGGGGACATCCCTTTCTCTCGCACCCAACCCCCTCTCCATCCTTATGATTGTGCTAACATATATCCTAACATATATCCATTTTAGTCTGCTGATCCCACTTCACTCCCCTCAACATCAGTATGATTATAATGATATACGTCCTTGGTAGTCTATTAATCCCATACCCAATCCCCTCACCACTGGTGTGATAATTATATATATATTAATACAAGAAGTGTGGATCAAGATTAGCCAAGATGTAAAGGGTTGTGTATGAGCAGTCATACACTACAAGGCTGTGCTTGAACTGAGAGGTCTTCTGTTACCTAGGAAACCTCAAGATTCAAACGCAGCCTTGTCTGTGTATGCCTGCTCATACACAATCTTTTATAGTGTATGGGCAAGCATGCCATTTATTTCAGAAAATAAATATCCCAGGACACATTTTTTGCTGTCCAGTCCCTTTCTGTTAATTATGTTTAACTCTGTCAGACACTCTAGCGGTCAGCCAAAAAACAGCACGTTTTCTGTACCAAGCAAAAAAAAAAAAGAGAAAGTCTTATTTTTTCTAGGTTGCCTTTCAACAGCTAACACCCAGGGATGACATCTCTCCCTTTCTTGTTAGCGTTGTCAGAAACTGCCCAAAAAACTGCTTGACAACGCTAACGTCGGAAAAAAAACCCCCACAACTCCATGATTGCCAGCATGGTTAAAGCAGTGGCTGCACAGTGACATTCCATCTTGTTGTTCTGCAGTAGTGAAGTGGCTAGCGCAGCACAACAACTTGATGTCACTACTGCAGCACAACAAGGTGATTCCAGTAACTGAATTCTATGCTCATCAACGTTCTCCCATAAATTATAAAATTATTATCTTATGATCAACTTGCCAGATAGCACTGCTATCTCACATGTTCTAAGATAGAACTACTATTTTGCAAAGCTGGTTATGTCACAGTGGAACATGAAGCGACCAGAGTACAGCTTTAACAATATTGATGGCATCACAATAGCCATGTGCAGCACTGAAGCTGTTGTGAGGTTCTTTGTAGACTTACTTGCTTTCTAGTTCCATCTGTACTGACTGTACTGATTTGTACTGTATTGATTGATGTTTAACTGTATTGATTGTATTGATTTGTACTGCATTGATTGTATTGATTTGTACTGTATTGATTGATTTTAACTGCATTGATTGTATTGATTTTTACTGTATTGATTGATTTGTACTGCATTGATTGTATTGATTTGTACTGTATTGATTGTATTGATTTGTACTGTACTGATTGAATTGATTTGTACTGCATTGATTTGTTTCTTTAGGGATGAGCCACTGATCAGAAAGGCACAGTTTACATTTTGTACTTTTTCCTTTTTGTAACTTTTTATCATTTCTATCACAAAACCACTGAAGCACCTGTTGTGCAAATCAAATATGACAAGGGGGAAGTGAGACAGTAGAAATATATTCACTTGCTATACCTCACCCCTTCTGGCCTCACTCATGGCATCGTCACTCGTGAGGTCAGAAGGTCAAGTATAGCTCAAGAAGATGTTTCTACTATCTCACTCTGGGAGCTGTTTCCCTGATGCTTAAGGTGCAGCTGTGCACTCTAGCCATTGTTAAGAAATGGCAGAAGCAGGGTTGCTGAAAGGATTATTTTGTTTCTATTTGAAACAGGTATACCACCATTGCCTTTGTTTTTTCTTATTTTTCAGCAACCTTTCCAGTTGATCTTGTGCGGTTACTTTCAGAGTGTTTTGTGCTGGCTGGTTGTGTTTTGTCTCCAGCTAGGAGGAAGGTGAGATGGTGGAGCTTGAGTAGCGGGATGACAATGAGCTCTTCGGTCGCCTGAAAACTGCTGCACCAGCTGAGATACAAGTGAGCGGGAACTTTGGAAATGTGAAAGAAGCTGAAAATAAAGATAGAGCACAGAGCTGAAAGGACCTGAAAAAGAACTGGGCGATATGATGCTACATGTGAAAAAATCTAATTTGAGGAGAGTATATTAAGTATACTGTGAGCCTACATATAATAAAGCTCCCCCTCAGTTTTAAATTTGTTTTGAGTCTCCTAGTAAATACTACAACCTCTTTTCTTTTAATATACTCTTACATATATACACAGAGCATATCTAGAATAGAAGCCTCATCACATTAATTATGGTAGAGGCTTCCCTGTTCTGTGCCAGACAAGTCACAAGGTAAGGAGATAAAAGCACAGGTGCCAGTGTTTTGTTCCTCCAGATGCGATTAGACACCACGCCTGCTAACTGTTGCTGCTGCCAGACTCTTTTCGTTGCAGCTGATCTTCAGACCCATTTCTGGCAAAGAAAATAATTTTTTATAAATTGGGAGACTGTCCAGAAAGCACTGGGTAGGTGGAGACAGAGCTCCATGAGTTATTCGAAAAGTGCTTTTTTGCCCCCCATCTTCTCTTTCTCTCCACCACCAACCAGCCCCCTTCCACCAGCCTTCCCAGCCGCATCACCCCAGTGTCCACTGGGTCTTACCTCTTGCCATTTTGAGGTGCCAGCTGGCTGGGTGTGGCACCTGCAAGGGGTCGGTATCATCCCACCGGTTGGTGGATTTTCAGCCTCCTTTTTTTTCTCCCATCCCTGAGTGTGGAGCCATTGCATGCAATGACACCAATGGCCAAGCCTTGCATACTTCCATATGCAGCACGCCAGACATCTGCTCCGTCTCCGCCCCCTGTCTTTTGGAGCTGATGTGCCAGCCTGCAGCCGCTGCTAGAGGCTAGGTATGTACAGGTCTCTGGTCTCACCCATCCCCAGGAAAGGAGAGCTGTCTTCCAGATGCTCGATCCTCTCCCTCCCTGGCCGCCCCCCGGTGACCCACTCGCACCACAAACACGGTTCACCAGCATGGCAGGAGGTAAGGCAGTGATGCCTCAGCCCTCCATGCCACTGGAACAGCTCTTCAAAATGCATTTTTAATGTTTTAACTACTTTTTATGTACTGAGAGGCTTCCTTTTCTCAGCTATGCTTAGACCAAGGACAGTGTGTGGCAAGCAGATTATTGTATTACTGTATTCTAAAACAAGTTGAGGGCAGTTTTAAGAAAGTAGTTTTATGGTCCAATGGTTTTATGACCCTTACGAAACTAGTGAGAAATACGTCTTTTTTTATTATTAGAAATCCCTGGTGAGCATATTTACCATGTTATACCTGAGTTAAAGGGCGCAGGAGCTGACTCAAGCACTTTACAGACTGGGAAGCTTTCTCTATGTCATATGGCAGTGGTAACTATTATCAGTGGGACATTTTTTTCCCCCCACAGAAGAGGTGAACAATAGATAAGAGGGTGAAACCAGAGAGTAGATACTGTAGATACAACAGCTGGAAAGTTGAAAAAGCAACTGAACCTGTAGGAACTATGAACTCAGAGGAGATGCTGTGGCTCTAAAAGACTAAAAAGTATTGCACAGCATAACTATTTAGTTGTTTTTCTTAAACTCTTGTACAAATTCAATTTTTCAGTATTTTATTTCACCAAACTGGGAAAGTCTGGAAAAGTTCATGAAAGCTTACTGGGGAACTATAATTTCTGTTTGGTAACATATTAATTACGGTACCAGGTCAATACAGTGTTGCCTGAACAGTGCATGAAAAACAGCACATGAGAAACCTCGAAAGGAACTACAGTGAGAGGGGTTTCTGAGCGTGCAGTAATAACTGCTACCACTGTCGCAGTAGTTTCACATTGAGGAGTATGATGTATGCTGCCGGTACAGTACGTGGGCAAGCCGCTCCCATGGTGGAGTGGCTAAAGCACTGGCACCTGGTGACATCAGGGACCAGGGGCTGTGTTTCGATTCTCTCAGGTCCCTTTGTGATGCATTTTATCTGTCTTTAAAACACAATTTTCTCGCTCCCAACCTGCACCCCATCCCCTAACTCCACACACCCTCAGAGTTAGATATTTATCTGGGGTGGGAGGCAAAGCCCCCACATTGTGGGGCGTGGGGGCAGAACCCCCCCACAAAAACAAAGATATTCCTCTGGTGTGTACTTTTGTTTCCTGGTTGGCATGTTGTGCCAATGTTACTTTTCTGCATGCTGATTTGCATGCAGCATTCTTGATGTGCGTGGTTTTTACCTTGACATTATGACCCCATGCCTTAATTACAGAGTCTTTAGTGGCTCCTGATGTTTAAATAACACCCTAAAAAACTCAACACATTTACTGCACATATCATTTTAGAAGGTGTATTTTGAAGATTCTGTGTATGAAATAACATATATTAAGTATTGAGGTAAACTTCCTCAACTCAGGATTATACACTGTATATATTATTGTGTTCTAGACTTTACATGTACCTTAGGAGTACTGTTTTAGTTAAATCTTGTCTATTGTTCCATTGTATACCATGCAGTTGCTATTAGATTATAATTTTCCAGAATTTAGTGCCTGACTAATAGTCAGGTTAGAGTGTTTAACCCTTAACCTGCCGACAGAATACGAATGTATAGGAATTTTGGACCGATAGATCAATCTGCAGCCCTGCAAGGGTTAATAACACAAAGGTGTGAACCTACAAAATATTTAAAATCTCTTTGGTGGCTCCTAAAAGGGATATAAAACAATTACAAATTGCAGTGCGGTTTAATTTTATTATTTTAAGTACTGTTTTTACAATACAGTATCTGTATTTTAATCATGGGGATGACTACGAGGAGCAAAAAATTAACCTATATGGCAAATTTACCAAAATCAAAGAGGGCCAATAAAGGCTTTCAAGTCGAGTCTAATACAAAGGGAAAGAGAAAAAGTAAACCAAAGTCACTGGAAAAATTAACGAGAGGGAATGACATAAATCCTCTAACACTGTGAAAAATTTTGCAAAACAGATTACTATTAATAAATTCCTTGGTACATCCACACCACACCTACAAAAAAAAATGTACAGAATACTATAAATGGTGAAAGACTAAATGATATAAGTAAAGGAAAGGAAGGCATCTCAGTCTCACTACCAAGAACTCTTAAGTAGTGAATATTCAAGACTAGAAAAGAAAGGCAGGGCTTCCATGCATTCTGTCTCGTCTGACAGAGTAGCAACTACACTTTTAAATATATCCCCTCCAATCCCAATGGAATTTGAATAGGAGCCATTCTCTGAATCAGCTACAAAAATACTGTAGAATATTTGCAATCCTCTCTTGAATATTGTAATTATTTTTTCTTTGATTATTTATGTTAATACATATTAGCCTTACATAGTTTAGTGCTGGATGTTAGTTGGCAGTGTATTTGTTGTATACCCCTTTCTTTCCTCCTGCAAATGTGATAGTTGTATGTTTGTACTTGTACCCCAGATTTGCCTTGTAAATGAGCTTGTCTCAATGGTGCTCTGCCTGGTAAAATAAAGATGATTGATTGATTAACTGAAATTCAGTCACTGATAGTAAAAGAATCCTCTTTCCCACAGATAGAATATAAAGATTGGTCAGAGCTAGTGAGAAACTATCCCATTCCATTTACTCCTCACTTAACTGAAGCATTAAAAAACAACACATGGCTAACATTTTAATATTTGAACAGCTATGTGTTTTGAGGGATTAATCTTCTGTGGTGAAATTAAGCAATAATGTCTGACAGGATGTGTGTCGTGCTGGGATAACATCATGCCTCAGGTGGTTGGGCACAAGGCCTCAAGCCGAGTGTGTCTAATGACTGAGGCGTGATGTTATCCCAAATGACACACACCCTGGAGGGCATTATTGCTATTATACAATGGCTCGTTGTTATACAGAATAAAAAAAAATATTTTAAAGATGTTTTTGTGTGGAAAAATATTTTTGTTTCTTCAGAGAAGATGAAACAATCAATCAAAGGCTCAGCTATAGAACAATCATCTGCAGGTTCACAGTGAGGCTGAGACTAGACCCGTGATGTTGTACTGATTAACATCACGGGTCCATCCCAAGACTGACCAGAGTCCAGGATTTTTTCTTGCCATTGTATAATCTACATTAGCTCATCATGAAAGCTTAATTATGGATCTCTTTGAAGAATTAGTTAAAGCAGAACTGGGGTCAGAAGCTAACTCAATGAAACCATCTCCTTTAGATGTGACTGAACATGACACAAATCCCATTCCAATAAACTATTTAAATCAAATCCCTACACTACCTTCTTGGGATAAAACTGTGAAGGAAAATAGGAAAAGAAAGAAAAATAAAAAAATCTAATAATAAACTTAATAAAAAATCTAAAAAAAAAAAACCCACAAAGAAATCCCCTAATTCAGCTGATAACAAAAATGACATGGTAGAAAACTCAATACAAAAGGGAATAAATAGAAAAGTTAAAATAACATCAAAAGGATGTAAATCTACTGCAAGAGAAGAGAATCAGCTCTCAGTGATTATTATTTGAGATCCCAATAAAGGTGGTAAGCTAGATCTCATAGAACAGTCAAAAAATCACCTAATTGAAAATAAATAAAATGGTCCCTTACCCAGATACACCTTCAAAGGGAAATGAAAGGAAAGTAATGCAGGGATTGTGGACATCAGGAAATGAAGCAATTTTATCAATCTATGGAATTTATCAATGTATGAATGAATCATTGTTACAATTGGTGATACAACTGTTAGGGAACTATAAATTCCAAATGGGAAAAATTATTTGATATATGTCTTGAGGGACAATATAGCAAAGGGTACTCTTGTGCGCTTGGTACTATTAGACAGGGAAATCACTGAATGGATATGGAAGCAGATACTTATCACACCACATTTGGGTCTTACTGTTGAACCACCAGTTACCTTACAAATTTTCTTCTAAGAACCAAAAGAAAACTTTTATCAAGGCAAATTTTTCCTAAAAACAGATTTTGAAACCTGTTTACTCAACAGTAGGACAGGTAGCAACACCTCACAAAAATGGACAACCAATACTTGTTTGCCACCAATGGGACTGAGAAACCTGGTGAAAGGACCCAACAATCACTGATGAGATCAGTTTGTTATATCCTAAGTAACATACTGGGAATAAAGTTAGGATACAAGGTAGTAAAATGGGTGCATAGAGAACCAGGCATTACAAATCAAGAACACATAGTATTTGCAGTCCAAGATTATGTGCTATATAAATTAATATTAACAGAAGCAAATAAGTTACACACATTAGCCATTCTATTGTATGAATGGCCTTTACAACCAGAGATAAACTTACAATTTAAAACTTTTTCTGATAACATAGAAATTGATCTAAGGAGCAGTGGACATCTATTTACCAGATAAATGTGCCCTCCCACAATCATTACCAGTGTTTAACTAATTTAGAATCTGAATTACCTCAGGCTGAATCAGCACTGACTCCAAACAAGGCTGATATACTCACTCAGTATGAAGGAAATACAAATAGGATAGTGTCATGGAATATTGCGGGGTATTCAAAGAACATTACAGATCAACAAACTAAGATTTTTCTCATAGAATTAACAATAATCTGCCTCCAAGAGACATGGGATACAGAAAATTCATATCTAGAGGGTTATGTAAACATTTCAACTAAAGCCAAAAATAATTATAAATGAGGTAGACCTACAGGGGGATTAGTAACCTTTATAAGGGTAAGGAAGAATACTGAAGTAAAAACTTTAACTGTTGGATCACCAAATCTAATATTAACATTACTAAAATGGAATGAAGAACTGTTACTTATATGTAATTGTAATATATGGATCTTCAAAATAATACTACTGAAAACGATGTAAAAAAATCGTTGTAATACATAGCACAGAACACTGCACTCCCAATAATACTACACTTCACTGCCAATAATACTGTCGTTCCAACGAACGATAGTATTATCACTGCAGCATTACAGCGCAAGTGCACCCTTCAACCTCGCACCCACCATGAGCCACCTTCTTCACCACATAGCTGCAATAATTTAAACAACAGATCCACGGGAAACTAATGTACACAACTATTCGGCGATATAGTCTCTCAGTAAAAAACGAAATCACAAGTCTCCTCAGCCCAAAAAGAGAAGACATGTGATGTACTCACACTCGGAGTCTGAGTGAAAACCACAACTGCAAACTTTACTCCATTCATTTACTCCTTCCTCTGCCACAATCACTGACTTTTTATTTTTTTTTTAAAGTTTAACGTTATATGTTAAACATTTTACAATGAACTGTTAGATGTTATGCTTAGAAACTGTTATTCTTACAAACTCTTCCTGATGACCTCTTCAATCAACTTCCTGATGCAGCGTTCAAGCCATCACCCAGCCTACAAGTAAGAACTCGCCACTTTCCTGCATCCATAGATTATAAAACGTAAAAAAATAGGTTACTGTAAATTACTTGGCTGAAGTTTCATCTCGAGGTTCTGGGGACATAGAATCCTCTCGAGCTACGCTCTCGAGGTTATCTATGTCCCCAGAACCTCTCGATGAAATTACAGCCTTGTAATTCACAGTAACCTATCTATTATTCTATTTGTTATATCCTCCCCTTAAAGAGCAAGTGCATAGTAAGGATGTATATCTTAAAGAATGAATGTTTGGGGCCTTTAGATGCCTCTGCAATCATTTTGTTTTTATTTTAGTTACATTTTCATCATTTTATGTGTATTTTGTGAACTACTAGTAATAAAAGAACCCAATGGAATTCTTGTATTAGGATGTTAGAAAATCTTTACTGGCAAGGCTGCCAGCGAATTTCAATGGGAAACTGCAAACCTGTTCTCAGTTTTTTTTTTTTAGAGAAATGGCACTTTTTACAACCTATATATTTTATATTTATTAGAAATGTGTGATTTTGAAAACATGTGATCTTTTGTTATACTTTAGCTGGTGACATTTTCTTCATAAGCAGATTTTACTTAGGAAGAAGAAAAGAGAATCCAGTTACTGTTTTAAATATTGTAAAATCATACTGGTAGACCACAATAGTACAGATATACAAAAGGCAAAGTTTGTTGCTGAAAGAAGTATTTATTTCTTTACAAAAAGATAGAAACATATATTTAGTTTCCCATTGAAATACATTGGGCTCCTAAGTAACTGGAAGTTTCTAACATCACAATACAAGAATTCTATTGAATTCCTTTTACTAGCACTGATGAAAGCAAAGGCTAAAAGACTCTTGTTCAAATGTACAAACAAAATGTTTTATCATAAAAGCAGGAAGCAATTACTAAAACATCAGCATACAGTACATAAAATAGTCAGTTGCCTATTTATTAGAAGTAAATACCCACTCTTTAAATACAATCAATTATGACCATGCCATCTGGGAAGAAACAATCTCAATTACTGTACATAACATTGTAACAGATTACCCAAATGTGGGATTACTGGTTATGGGGGATTTTAATGCTAGATTGGGCTCTATGACTCCTAATAATGAAGAATGTGCATATACAAATAGAAAATCAATGGATAAAATTGTTAATGGACATGGTAGAAGACTAATGTATGTTTTAGAAACACGGGCCCAGATATTCAAAAGAGTTGAGCCATGTGCAATAGGGTTGAGCCTGCGCAAGTCTGAAATTGCACCGTTCTGTGATATTCAGCAGGAGGCAGTTACGCCCCCGAAAACATGCTGAGCAACAGCGCAATGATAATGAAGGCATGCGCAACCGAAGGGGGAGGAACCATGCATAAATGGCGCAGTGTGATATTCAAAGACTTACGCCATGCGCAATAGTGGAGCAAGCGGAAGTTGCACCATAGCGGAAATTACCCAAAATAAAAAGGAGCAAGGAAGAGGCAAAGAATGCGGCAGAAGCCACATGTGTCAGAGGCAGAGGCAGACAGACAGGGCAGGAGGCACAAACAGGGCAGGCCAGGGAAAGGTCACTCTGAACAGCCAGGCACAGGAAGGTGTGGGAGCCACACAGCACAGAGGCCAGCACAGGCAGGTGTACCTGGTGCAGGGGAGGTAGCAGCCAGGACAACAGGGGGAATACAGCAACAGCTGCCAGGGGGGTGAACACAAGCCAGGGACATGGCCAGTGCCACCTTCCACATGGAGGCCGTAAAGAGGGGGGTGAGAAGGTGGGCAGCAGGGGGGCATGGCCGTGGAAGGGCCTGTCGGTGGTATGCCCCCAACAGGCAGTACCGAGCCCACATCAGCTTTGAGCTGTACAGTGATACTGAGATTGTGGGCTGGTACCACCTGAACAGGGTAATTCTGAGGTGGCTCTGTGAGCTGTGCAGTGATGTGATGCAGGCACCCACACAACGGAGCCATGCCCTGTCAGTGGAGACCAAGGTAACAGCCTGCATGTGCTTGCTCACCACGGGTACCTTCCAGAGACCAACTGAGGACACCACAGGCATAACCCACTTGGCCACGTCACGCCACCTCATCCAATTCCTCAGTGCACTGCTGCCACATGCTGAGGAGTACATGCATTTCCCCAGCACAGTGGCGGAGGGCACAGCAAACATACAGGAGTTCCACAGGGTAGCATGTATGCCTGGTGTGCTAGGGGTAATAGACTGCACCCATGTGGCCATACGCACACCACCTGTCCCCGAGGGGCCCACATACATGAATCACAAGGGCTATGCCAGCATCAACTGCCAGGTGGTGTGCGATGCCGGGGTGATCATCAATGTCTGTGGAACGCACTCTGGGGGAGCACACAATTCTTTCATCTGGCACCAGTCAGCACTGTGCCACAGATTCAAGAGTGGGGACATCCTCACTGGACACCTAGTGGGTGAGTATGCAAACCACATGGACAATCATAGGGCCTGGGGGGGCATGGCCAAAGGTGGCATGGGTAGTGGCCTACATGGCCTGGGGCAGGGCGATACTGATCACAAAACTAACCTCCGCCCTCTACACACAGGATACCCACTCCGTCCCTGGCTGCTCACGCCCTACCGGTGGCCCGTGACCCCATTGCAGCAACGCTACAATGAGGCACATGCCACCACACGTAATGTCATCGAGCGAGTGTTCGGGATGCTGAAGGCACTTTTCCGTTGCCTGGACACTTCCGGCGGTGCCCTACAGTACAGCCCCTCAAAGGCCTGTGGGATATTCCTGGCCTGTTGCATCCTGCACAACATGGCCAACGAATGTGGGATAGCCGTACAGGTCGAAGAGGGGGACAGCGATGGGGACGATGGGGATGCCGGTGATGATGGTGATGGGCAGCCCCCCCTTGGCCGATGGGACCTCCAACTGATCCGGCTGGTGCAGCTGCACCTGGACACCATCATAAGGAGCATTTCAGCCAGCCCAGGTAAGTCATGGGGCCATGCTCAACCACCAGTGGCCAAGGCACAACCCACAAACACGCATGGACACACACCAGGGGTGCATGCCGTCAAAGGAAGTGGCAGGGAACAGAGACACACACACAGCCAGGGATGGATGAGGATTAACATGCCACACCGAAGGACACACACACACACATGCACGCACACAATGCAACAAATGTGCACAGAGGGCAGAAGGCACACCAACCCAGAATGCCAACCCTAGCAACACACATGTCCACAGGCCACCACGCCCACTGCCTGTCCATGTGCATGTGTCAGATGCTGAGCACCATTGCACTTTGGTGTACAGTGCAATGCAGGCATCATCATGCACACGCAACTGTGGACAGCAGCCGGGAGGGTGTGCAGGTGGACTGTGTATCCGCGTGCAGGGCCGGGTACCCACCCGTGCACTGCCCACTGACACACACAATGCACACAGGGCAGCACCAGACAGCAGCCACACTGGGAGACAGGTCAGTCATGTGACACAGTGCCATGGCCGCCACGGATGCATGGGCAGCCCCACCGAGACCCGCCAGCACTGGCAGGCTGACCACTGGCCTCATGGGGTGGCACCAATGGTCCCCAAGGGGTTCCACTGCATGATCGCGACCGTGCTCATGCAGGGGTCTGCAGCACACCAAACATGCCTGCACCAGGAGTGCTCGGGATGCCCACAGCTGAACCCGGCGTTGACAGGGTGGGAGTCGCACGACGCCGGGAATGGGGGGTGGATAGTGCACTGCGTGGAGTCCGCAATGCATGGGGACTTGACTGTGTGCCCATTGTGGCCATGACAACAATGAATGCCTGTGCATGCCTATCAATGGCAGCGGTCACATCCTCCCTCAAATGGTCCATCCCTGCCAGGATCAGTGCAGTGTCCCTGCTGCAATGCTCCTCTGCCCACTCCAGAGCCACACGCAGTGCATCCATGGATGTCGCAAGCCGCATCTGCTGCTGGACCGATGCTCGCAGTAGGTGGGTGTGCTCGTCCAAGAGGTCATCAGCCTCCTCGGCATCCTGTCCCTCAGGGTGTGCAAGGCCCTGATGTTCAGCACCCCTTGAGGGTGGGTGCTGCGCACCAGGACCAGATCTGGGCATGTCCACAGGCGGTGCACAGACGTCGCCGCTGAACCCTGTACCATCAAGCCCAGTGGGCGACTGCTAATGCTGCCCCTCCGGCTGCGGCACCCCAGGGCTCAGTGGTGCCGCCGCAGTAGCCGCAACAGTCCCACTGTCCTGAACAGACACCAGTGCTGCCCCACTGGTGCTGACAGGCACAGCCTGGGACTGTGCTGACATGCAGGCCTCCACAGCGGCACCACCCACAGCCATCGGCGTGAATTGCCCTGCTGTGTGGCCATCCTGTGGCACACACGTGTCACTGCCCATGAAGGTCATGTCATCATCACTGGTGCCGGACTCTGCCCCAGCCACAGCCACAGCGTGCTGGCATCCATGGTGGCCAGCACGCTGGGACACAGGCAGGGCTTCCTCTACACCTGTCACAACGATATCAGTATGGACAGCCAGGCGGCCCCACTGTCGCAATGATCCACATATACCTGTGGAGGTGGATGGTCCCACCTCCGATTGCATCTGACTGTCTGCAGTGGACAGGCCCACCACTGCTGACCCATGCAGATGCTCAGGATCTGTAAGGGAAAGCAAAGTCGCGTTACTGCATGTGACCTACCCTGCCCCCCATAGACAGACCATGACTTACCATACAGTGATGGGCCACCACCCGTCTGGAAGCCACCACCTAGAACACCCTCAATGGCACTGTGCTGCATGCTTCCAGCAAGCCTGTCCTCCGCTGGGGTCAGCTGTACCACCTCCAGCTGTCCCCCACCTGTTGCAGCACGTGCTGCCCTGATGGCAGCCATCTTCTCCTTTACCCTCCTCCTGTCCATGCCCATCTTCTTCTTACACTCCTGCAAGGAGCGCTGGTGGCTGCCATTCAGGTTCACAGCACGTGCCACCTCCTCCCATGCAGCAGCACGGACCTGAGGGGTTCCCTGCCGTCCACTGAGCAGTGGCTCCTGATCCAGGTAGGCCTTGAACAGGGCCTCAGTTTCAGCCTTCATAAAATTCGGCCTTCTCCTCCTCCCACCACTGTTTTCCTCCTCTCCAACAACCTGCTCAGTCATTATGTAGCCTGTAAGAATGGCAGTTGTTACCTGTGACTGTGCAGTCCCGTGCATGTTCCTGAATCCACAGTCCACACTCCCAAACAGCATGCAACTCACCAATAAACTGCAGTAACCGACTATGGCCACTGTAGCACATTGTCGCACCATTATAGTGCAATCCATGCAAACGAGGCAAGGAGCAACTTTAAGTAGATGCAAATTGCAGTGTTGCGCCATTGAATGGCTGATTAGATGATTTGCATATGACGGCTGAATATCGCGCTGTTGCGCTTTGTGCAATTGTGTTAAACGTGCTGAGCCAATGGCGCAGTCCTGTGACATGCGTAGTACACCTCACTGCGCATGCCCAGGTTGCTGACGCAGGCATCTGCCACGCTGATGACGTGCTGTGCATGGTAGGCAATGCAGGACACGGCCATCATTGTGCCACTGGCGCTATAGCGATGGTCACTACATGGCGCTGTGGTACTGGGCCATCATAGGCACAATGGCCCAACTGCCCGGTAGTCCGCTATGACGCTGGCACAAAGGCAGCCAATTTCGCTACACGCATTGTCATCTGATGGCGCTGTGCATGGCCTTGCGCCATAGACCATTGACCCTGTGCCCGACCTTTGCCCCCTTGGCGCCATGCGTCAGGCATAGGTGCACCTCTATCGCGCTATTCGGTAACAGCGCGATAGGGAATGGCAGCGCTATACCGCGCAGCATCTGCATGTGGGGAGCCACGCTGCAGAGCGCCATATTGCCTACTATAGCTGCTAGAATGGCGCGCAGATGGGCAGCACAGTGGACAGCAATTGAGCTGGCCAATCCGGTGGCCATCGTTGAGCCACACCATGGGCCTCTCTTTGGGGAGGCCCCCCTGGACAGAGCCAGGACCCAGGTGTGGCAGGAGGTGGCCACTGCCCTGGAAGAGGCCACAGGATGGGGGCATAGTGCTGAGCAGTGCAGGCACCGCTATGGTGACCTGCACAGGAGGGAGCCAGAGCTACTGGCCCGACTGCGGGCACGTGCCAGGAGGGGCACAGTGCCACATCCAGGTAGGAGTTCCGTCAACACACTTTTATCATCTGTATGAGTCACAGTATTGTATGTGTCCAGCACATTGTGGGGGACCATATGGGGTTGGCCATGGCGGTGTTCACAGGGTGTGGGGTGGGTGGGTCTGGCTGGGTGGGAGGGCACACACCTTGGGGCAGGGGGACTTTGCTTCAGGAATGTACTGATGTTCTTCTCTCCTTTTTTCCCCACAGGCCCGGACAAACTCCACAGATTGCAGGCAGAGCGGCGGAGGGGGGAGGACAATGCAGCCAGGCGGGGCGAGGGCCATCAACGCCCACCTGAACGGCCCGATGAGGGTAAGTGCCATACATCCATAATTGGTATTGCATGCTGTGTGACAGGGTGGGCAGCGGGGCATGGCCACCATTCATCGACATCACTGCCATGCACGCAACTTGTTAGAGTCAACACTGTCTAGTGGCAATGCATGTTTGGGTGTGCATCACTGGTGGTCCATGCATGCACCAGGTGCATGGCTGAGCCACTGCATTTGCACCACATAGCCATGTCACTAAACGGCCACAGTGGTGCTGTGCATGACTTGGCCGGTGGGTGTGTGCAGTGTTCTGCATGGCTGTATGCACCTGGGTGAGCAGGTCCTGCGGACTTGATCACTGCAGGTGGTCACACACCGTCACAGTGGTATGTCCCATGGCCGTATGCCATGCACAGTGGGTGGGCTGTATGGGGTTCTGCATTCACACCTATTGACTGTGCTTCCTTGTCCTAGGTACACACCATCTCTGGGACATTCGGGACACCTTACGGGAGCTCCTACAGATGGCCCGCGAGTCCCTCGACATCTTGAGGAGGCTTGACACAACGGGGGTGCTGCAGAGGCACAGAGGCCAGAGGTCCCAGAGCCAGGAACGGCGGTCCAGATGACAGTCCTTCAGTCCCTGACTTCCCCTACCCCCCTAGACCCACCCTCACACCCCTTCTATCCCATCCCATTTGTCCACCCCTTCCCCTACCCACCCCCACCTTGTTTGTGTCCCCCCCAAGCTTGTATATAGTTTCTATTGTTGTACGTAGTTCACTTTTATATTTACAATACATTTGAATTTGATATGAATACTGTGGTGGTCTCTGATTTGCAGCGGGCTATAGGTGCTCAGCTGCAGTGGTGTGCATGGCATCAGGGGTGGTGCAGTCATGAGTATGTGTGTGTGTGTCCATGTGGAGGTGACTATGGTGTGGGGATAGATATCAGTCAGTGTCTGTGTTGTGTGTGTTGTTCCCTGTGCACTGGATGACTGTGTGCAGTGGTCCATAGTGCGTGCTCTGTGTCCATGGCGCACCCATCGGCCCGTCCATGGCCTGTGCAGCCAACACACATGCCTGTCTGTGACCTGCACGGTCCGCTGGCATGTCAGTGGTGGCATTCCCTGCAGGGCGGACACTGTACCCGTCACTTTGCTGGGTTGCCCCTGTCACTGGTGTGGTGCATACCTGGCTTGGGTGGCACTGTGGCCAACACGGTCATTGTCCCACCTCCATGCTGTGGCTTGTGTATGTTGCAGGGGATGTGCCCCACTGTCTGTGGCTTGTGCTCCGGGTGACTACTGGTGGTGTACGGGTCCACAGTGCCTGCGCAGGGTGGCTGGCACTCCAGTGCCATGGTGGACTGCGGGTTGTGTGTACACGGCTTACATGGGCCCACAATGGGGGCTTGGTTGCCCCACCACTGCGTCCCTGTGTTGTTGTGCCCTTGGGTATGGGTGGGTGTCTGTCCATACCCTGTGTGGCATCTGGTGTGGTGCATGCTTCCACACACCACTGTGGGTGTCTGTGCTGGCTGTTGTGGCCAGTGGTGGATTGGGGTGTGTCACTGGAATACTGTGCAGGGCGCTGTACCACTGGTGGTGGTGTCAAGGGCAAGCCTGTCCCATGTGGGGTAACTCTTGTGCCAATGCATGGTCGGTCTCTCAGCAGTACCTTGGGAGGACTATGTGTGGTGGCACTGTGTCTGCCGTTGTTGCATTGCCATGTGCTGCAACCCACTGATGGGTGCTCATGGTGGGGCTGGCTTGCATGGTTCTGTGGTGCACAGGGTTGCAGTGTCACAGTGGGGGTGGTGGCATGCATGGGGTTTCCTGCAGTGGTGGTCACTGCTCATGGGGGGGTGTCTGGGGGTCATGGTGCAGGGCGCGCTGTGCACTGGGAGGATGGTGCGGCACGGGGTGGTCTGCCTCCTTGTGTGCCAGTCACAGCTTGCCGGTAGGTGTGATGGGGCACCACGGCCAGGCTGTGGGTTGTTTGCTTGTCCCCATGGGCCAGTAGTTATTCCAGCCCTCCCCCAGTTGTGCTGTGCTTGGGGTGTGGGGGGACGATGTCTGTTCTGCTGTGTGTTCCTGTGCCCATCTGTGGCATGGGTGGTGGGCCCCTATCTCACTGATTGTGCAGTTACATTGCTCTGCAGCTGGGGGGCTCCCTGGTTGTGCTATGGCGCCTCTGGACTGCTCAGCTGAACATCCCTTGTTGTTCTATGGCGCATCAGATCTGCTCAGCTTCCCCTCCTTAGTTGCGCTATGATGCAGGTGGTGCGATATTCAGTCGTCGGCTGTAGGCGCAATTTGGCCTGCTCCATTTTTGAATATCGCGTCTCTTGTGCATGGACGCAATAGACTAGCGCTTGCTCCTGCTATTGCGCACTTTTTGGGCGCAGTTTGAATATCTGGGCCACTGTGTTTAATTATCCTGAATGGAATAAAGGGCACACATTCTATTTCATTTAGCTATAGAAGTTCACATGGGGCAAGTGTGGTCAATTATATTTGTGCATTACCTTGTCAATTCTTCTTCTTCAAGGAATGTAATATCTTGAGACCTGAAAGTGGCCACTATCCATTAGCCCTGAAATTGAATTTTCCCAATAAAAATGATGATAAATGGGAAAAGATTCATATGCCCCATATTGAAATTAGAAGTCAGAAAATAATTCTATTCTTAGCAGAAATTGAGAAGCTTATAATAAATACCTAACAAATCCAGAAATTCAAAAAATAAATAAATAAATAAATAATATAGTGACTCAGTATTACTCAGCACATGATATCTACAAGAAAATTCAAGATCTATGTAACAGCATTCTGCCATATCTATATGCTCCTTGTAAAGAAAATGTACAAACCCCCAGATTGTAGACATTTTAAATCACACTTAGCTGGGTTCATGAGGTTTGTAAGACTTCATTCCATGAAAAAAAATTATACAAAACTTAACAACATGAGGAAAGAATGTAAAAACTCCTGAATTATAAACAACAAATGCTCCAAAGAAAAAGCTGGAAACAGATGTTAAATGTAATTCAATCCAAAGATAGTAAAAATTTCTGGCAGATGGAGCCGAAGGGTTTATTACTTTGCTAACATTGCAGCTCACATAACTCCAATGAGGTGGGTTTTATATTATCAAAAATATTTTATAATGGCTCACAAAATCTGCCAATAAATGGAATCCTTGATAAATTGGAGAATTCCTCCCAACCTCTCAACACAACTCCACATGAAGTGTCAATGGCAATAAAAAATACAAGATCAAATAAAGCACCTGGTCCAGATAAGGTGCTGCCATACTTTTATAAAACCCAAATCAAATGGTGGAGCGATTTATTGGTAATTCTTTTTAATAAAATAATTGCAGAAAATGGTATCCTAGATAGTTGGAGAGGAAACATAATAATATCAATTCACAAAAAAGGTGACCTAAATTTACTAGAGAATTACAGGCCCGTAAGCCATACTGATTTTCTGAGTAAAATTTTTACAAGAATAATATTACAGAGACCAAATGACTGGGTAAGTAAGGAAAACATACTAAATATTTACCAAGCAGGATTTAGGAAAGGCCATTCTACGACTGATCACATTTTCCTATTGCAACATATTTTAGAAAAACATTACATAAAGAAGAACATCTCTATTTAACTAGCTTTTGTGGATTTCAAGAGTGCCTTTGATGGGATAAATAGAACTATTCTGTGAAGAAAAATGAATAATATGAACATGAATCACACCATATTCAGACTGATCATAAATTTATACTTGCAAAATTGGACAATGGTAAAGTGCAATCTTCAGGGGAATTTAACACAAACCTTTAAATACAGTCAAGGAGCCAAACAAGGATGTAATTTTACCCTTTTACTTTATAATTTGTTCATTAATGATTAACCACTCTCCTTTTTGAAAGAGAGTTCTCATTCTCCAACAGTAAAGGGTAGCTAATACTGGCCTTAATGTATGTGGATGACTTGGCCATTCTATCCGTTTCCACATTGGGTTCAAGAAAATATTTAAAAATCTTACAAGAATATTGTACGTAAAATCCATTAAGTATAAATATACAAAAGACAAAGATTTTGGTGATTGGTAAATGCCCATTGAAATCAATATGGGTCCTGGATAAGGAACCATTTGAAGAAGTAAAAATCTTTTGCTATCTAGGACATACTTTTTTAAACAACTTAAAAGCTAATAAACATACAACTTATATATCAAATAAACTGAGCCAGTTTAAAAATGCCCTCCTACGATTTAATATAAAATATGGAGGCAATTCAATTACCTCAATATTAAGAGCTGCCGAAATGAAGATGAACCGATACCACTACTGTATATGTAGTAGACGTCTGGTTAAATAAACAGCTGGACACTCTAGAAACTTATTTCACCTGTTTATATAGAACAAAATTACCTGTATATATAGAACAATATTACAAGTACCAAGAACAATACCTACTGAAGTGGTAAGAGCAGAATTGGGGAGAGTAAGACTTAAATATCTTGCCCTGGCAGCAAAAATCTCCTACTGGATTAAAGCCACAGCCCAAGAATCCTCAAGGCTGGTCAAAAAAAATGGAGGAGAAAGTAGAATAGAAAATCAAAGGTTATACATCCTCGTGGTTAACAGACCTCTTAGATAGCTTAAGGAAACTAAACATGGAACATTTATGGAGGGACTCTCTTAAACATATCACAATCTCCAATGATTATATGAAATGAACAAAAAAATAAACTAAAGATAATGTAATTTAATGAAGGCATAGATAAAATAAGGACCCTAAGATTACATAAGTGGTATTCCCAGAACAAAGTAAACCATCTGCTTGAACCTTACCTCCTCTTCATACAAGATAAATAAGATAGACAAATATTTACTAAATTTAGGCTCAAATTATACCCCTCGAAAGTGCCCAATTATATATATTCCAAAAAGAAATTAACAAATCCAGTTTTGCACTGTGATTGTGGACTAGGTGTCTTTAAAACATTAGCTCATTATATGCTAATTTATAATTCTGTATGTGAATTGTGCCTGTAAAGACTGAAGAACTATCTCACTCTCACTCATGTCATATCCCATATTTATAAATATGTATATATATCTCTGGTAGTCTAGTGGCACCCCCTCCCCTGCCAAACCTGATCCCCTCACTATTGTTAAGATTATGATCATTTATAGCCCTGGTAGTAACAGACAAAAAGTCGCCTGCTTCATAGCATGGTGATGCCTAAGTTAAAGAAGTGAAACAGTCACAAAGTAGAAGAAACCACACACCCATCTTTTGAACAACTGTTGGTTGACTGGAGCAGCTTACCAGAGGAGGTAGTAATGAAAAAGACTGTGGGGCGCTTCAAATATGCCTGAGATAGGCACAGTGGCATATTACATAGAGGAACAGGAAAGGAAGTGATACCTATGATCAGATAGGGTCAGTGGTGATGGAATACATAAGGACAAGGGGCAGACTGGATGGGCCTAAACTTCTAAAAGCAGGCCAATGCATACATCCAGTGTTTTGAACAAATCACTGCTAGACTGCTGTTTTTCTAGTCTGTTGTTCAAGTTCTCTAAGCATTTATTTCACACACAGAGCAAACAAGTCAGAGCATATCACTCTTTCCATTGTAGTGCAAAACTTGCAAAAAATAAACAAAATCATTTTAAAGTGCAGACCGTTCTCAGAGCAAACTAGACGAGATGCAAACAGAATAACAACCCTACAAATTAAGGTTTCACACTGGTTATATCCTTGGTAATCTCGTGGTTCTTCCCCCCACACCTGATCCCATAGCTGTCATTATGATTATAATAGTATATGTCCCTGGTAGTCTATCCGTCCCTCTCCCACACTTGATCCCCTTAATATCACTCGGCCCTATGCAGTAAAAAACAAAGTACCTATGCACCGCATATCAGAGGTGTGTAGGCAACCCTAAATTGGAATCACAGCGGGAGTCCCGCAGATCCCCAGTGGCATTCACAAATGGTACACAAGGCAGTTACACGCCGGATCACCCAGCCATGCAGGGAGCAATGCACTGGGGGTGGTCGGGGGATGCCTGCACTTCATGTCATTCACTAAGGTGCATAATGCTGTGCACAGGGTGCATAGGACAGCGAAGGCTATGGCATTTTATGGCCCTGCCATAACCACTGTACGCGCCCAGCCCTGTGCACACAGGACCTCTGTCCAGACCCAGCAGCAGTATGGAAGCCCCCAGACACACAACAGAACACACACACTGGCCCCAGCAGTAATGTGCAGACACCCACAACACAACTGGTCCCCCGCCCTAGTCCTGTATGGCACCCCAGCCCCACATATCATCCCCGTCCCTGGTGATGTAACTGTATACCCCCCCAGCACACATCTGCCGCCATCCTAATGCATACCCTGCCAGCACACATCGTCCCCATCCCCACTGATGTAAATGCATCACCCCCCAGCACACATCTGCCCCATCCCCAGTGTGGTACAAGCCATCCCCCCACACAACCAGAGGTGCCCCAGTCCCTGTATACATGACTGTCTCACACCCCTGACCCCTAAATTCAGAACCCCAGCTCCTGCATTAGTGGCCAGTGGCATCCCCCATCCCCACATGGCACCAACAACCCACCACCCCCATACCGGACAGTCAGTGCCGCAGGCAGGGGTGGCCAGTGGCATACCCCTCCCCACACCTCCTTGGCCGCCAGCCATCCAACTGATACTGGGAGCATGCTGCCTATTTATAGCAGTGCACCAGCAGCCTCAGTTGGATGGCCGGTGGCCAAGGAGGTGTGAGGAGGGATGTGCTGCTGGCCATCCATGGCCGTGGCACCAACTGTCAGGTATGGAGGTGGGGGGGCTTGTCATTGCCACATGGGAGTGGGGGTGCCACTGGCTACTAGCCACAAATGGTGGAGCTGGGGTTCTGGGTTCGGGGTTTTGGGGGGTCTGAGACAGTCATGAGGACAGGGACCAGGGCACCTCTGTGTGTGTGTGGGGGAATGTCTTGTACTATGGGGATGGAGAGACATATGAAGGGGGGATGATGCATTTACATCAACACGGATGGGGACAATGTGTGCTGGGGGAGTATGCAGTTACATCACCGGGGTCAGGGACGACATGTTGGGGAGTGGGCTGGCATATGGGCCAGGGGCAGGGGTTCTGCTGGTGGGGGTCCTTCTGTGTGCCAGGTGGGTGTGGTGCCAGAGAGGCTTGGGCAGGGGGGACCACTGGACAACGGGGCCTGAGCACATGAGTCCAGGTGCCTGCATTAGCTATTCACCCACCCAGACCCATGCCTTCCTGTGCAGGAGATCCACTCTGGGACCCAGGACAGGCATCTGATTGGCTGCATGCCTGGGTCTACTACTCTGTCCCCATCTGCCCTGTGCATTCCTGCACACTGGGGTGGGGGTGAACCATGGACAGATGCCCTGCGGGTGCATGCAGTCATGAATACCACCCACCCTGTGCCTGTCCAGGGATGAAGAGCTACACAGCAGGGTACTCGCCTCTGGTGTGTACTTTCCGCCCATTAGTGTATAGACACCATTATAATTATAATAATACATATCCCTGGTAGTCTAGCAGTCCTCCTCCCATACCAGATCTCTTCACCAATAGTATGATTATAAAACAAGACCCAGAATCCAGCACTAGCCACCATAATGTAAGACCAACAACACAATAAATGTGTATAAATTGCAGCTTTTTAATAGGCAGAAAAAGACAAAATCAGTGCAAACCTCTAATGTGCCTAAGCACAGACCAGGAGACAGAAGGTAGAGCCCCACCAGACTTTACTAAAGCTTTATCAGGAAGTGTCCCACAGGTGTGTTGGTGACCAATCTAAACAGAAAATTTAATGAGACAGTGCTCAAATATGATTGGATGAATCCACCAAAGTCAATTCATTCACCAAAATAATACTGGCAAGTATGTTCCACAAATTAAATATGTGGAGGCATCCAAAATACAGAGTGACAATTAAACCCAACAAAAAACAATGAAAAACCTCACATCAACAGTGTAAAAATAAATAAAATACAGAAATAAAAACATGTCACAAGGGACCAACGGCCCAAAATCTGACACTGGAGAAGTAAATGGTCTTTCAATACATCAAATCTTTAAGACATTAAATATCCCCCTCTCATTCAATCAAACCAATCAATCCAAAAGCCATACAGTATGTCTATTAAACTTCATAGGCATGAGACAGACATAAAGAATACATCTATATAAGTAACCTTATATTTGGTAAACATATAACCATAATGTCATAATTGCTTTTCTGATGAAAAACAGACTATCATTTGGTTTAAAGTAAACAGTGGGCAAAACCATATGGAATAGAGACATCAGTATTGAACAATATCTAAATATGTATGTTCTTGCAGAACAGCAAATAACTTTTTTATTCTTTCAGAAACAGCAAGAAAAGACTTTATCCATCACAACCCCACTCAGGATTTTTCAGATAACACTAAACATACAAAAATCGGCCAATCAATTATTAATAGCTCTATAATCAATATAAGGAAGAGAAGGAAGGGAAGGGGAAGGGGAAATGGGGGGAGAAGGGGAAACAGCCAGAGTGGAAAAAGAGCTACACAAAATGTATGCTACAAGCTAACCCTGTATTATATCATACTGAAAAAAGTATATCTCTACTCCAAAAGAATAGCCCACTGTACAATTAACCACTCTTAAGGAATGAACATTACAATCCACAATGGTTTCACATCTGTTATGGCTAAACCATGAATGACAGTTTTCATTTGTGCAGGTAAACTGTCAAATCAATTCCATCATTAAGACTCGGAGCATTCAAGACACCAAGAGTGTAGATCCAGAAGGATTACTTTTCTGATAGAATGGTGCCTACATTCCCACCCTGAGGTCCAGAAAAGGCCTGGTCAATGCTGATAAAGGTAAAGCCATGTGGCTGTTCTGTTTCTACCTGGAGCATAGGTACGTTCAAAGCACTCTTACTATCCTTGAGTCTTACTGAACTCAAATGTTTGCAAATCCTAGTTTTCAATGGCCAGCTAGTCTTGCCAACATAAAAGAAGCCACACAGGCATGTGGCCAGAGAGATTACACTGCAAGTACTACATTTAACAAAATATCTGGTCTGGAATGATCTTGGGTTGTTAACAGTTAAAAACACATTTGTTTTGGTACAACCCTGCACTGGACACATCTCTAATGGGGCTGTACCTTCTTTCTCCTGATCTGTGCTTAGGCATGCCTGTTTGCGCTGATTTTGTCTTTTTTCTGCCTATTAAAAACTGCAATTTATACACATTTATTGTGTTGTTGGTCTTACATGGTGGTGGGTAGTGCTGGATTGTGAGTTTTGTTGGCTGCCTTCCTGTAGCACACCCAGCTGTGGGGCGGCTTTCCTTGAGTTGAGTGTATTGAATTTTGACATTCGCCTACAGCAACTGCTTTGTGACCTGTACTCAGTTTGTGTTAGCAGTTTGGGCAGTGTAGGCTGTTTTGCAGTGCTATAACTCAGTTCCCATAGTTATTCAACTGTGTCAACTGGAATGCCCGGATTACTAACTGGCATTCGACTAGCGGACATTGGTGGGGCCCTTGTAATGACTCTTTTTTCTGACACTGGAGTTGGGGATCCTTTCAATACAGAAAGTACACCTGCTGCTGAAACTACGGAAGGAACAGAACAATTTGAACAAGCCACTGTACCGCCTACTGAGCCTGATATTGTGCTTCCTTTTGTGACTTTGAAGCTGCTGCCCTAAAAGCAAGATGGGTCTTTTGGCACCGCATGATGCTTGAGGCTTATGCCCACGTTGATAGGGTACCCCACAGCTTGCGAGTTTTGAAATGGCCTGACTATGGTCAAGAAAGAGACAATCTTATGCTGGAATTGAAATCACAAATGCATGCCACCTCCATGCTTTTTGTGCACTGCCTTATTAGAGATTATATCAATCAACAGACAGAAATTGAGGAGCAGGTCAAAACCTGTGAGTCACGGATATCCAGATTTAAAGAACATCCTGATTTCCATGATTTTGAGTCAGAACTGAGAACAGCAATTTTAAAGTAAGAGGATAGACTTAAACAACACAAACTAATCCAGTGGGACAGAGAGCTACAGGATTATCTATTGGATCACATCTTTACCTGGAAGAAGAATTCAGGTTCTTTCTCAGGTACTTCTAAATCCAGGGGGAAGAACATAAGGAACTTTTGGAAGAAAAATAAAAAGACTGGTAATAAACAAAACCAATAAGAATCCACTGAAACTAATGGTGTGTTGAGATCGATTCTAAAAAAGTCCAAATCAAACATTTGAACATTTCACCTCAGCTTCTGAAATGGATTAATCGGATGATTTATTAGAAGAAATGGAGGAAGTGAACCAACAGAACAGTCATGATGTCGGTGACATCGACAACTCGACACAGCCCACGCACACTGCAATTCAAGTATGGTGCTCCAGGAAAACCAGGCATGGCGGACGCAAGTGCAGGGACAAGTGGCATAACTGAACAGAAACAAACATAAAAAAACACTTACAAGAAGTGTCTTCAACCTGCAATGGACAGCTGGAAGACATATTAACAGAAGAAGAAATAAATGTGTTATACTTGTTGGTGTTTCCATTAGAGAGCTGTCATCTTCAGGTACTATCTAAAGGTTTAAACTTTATTCCCACATGCACCAACCAAGCTTTTGAACTGTATATTAATTTAAAGAAATATGCCTGGTAATTGAACTTGAAGGTTTTCTTCTCAAAATTACGAGACTGCACAACTAATTTTTCGAGTACAGATATGGGTTTTGATACTAGTGTTTTGACCCCTAGTGATGACGTCACCATTCTGGGCCCTGAGAGTTCTGATTCTTCATTCAGACAGCCTTTTAATTTTCTTCCAGCATATTCCCCTGCATTTTTTTTTAAACATTGTACTTATTAGTTTCATAGTAAATACACAGTTTTTTTCCTGAGGTAGTACAAAAGGGTATGTAGAATAACCTCACAAGGGCTCCACCCCTCTTAATACATGCAATTAAAAATAAGTCGACTGACATCCATAAGATACAGCATTGGGAGAACCCAGAAAAACATTAAATTCTGACTTTTAAAATTCTGATATAAGCTGTGCATTTTAAGCCCATGTGCTGCATACTGAATAACATATTTACTACTGAAATAATTCCCGCGTTCCTATTCCCATTAAAGGAAAGCTATGAAAGTGTATGCTAAACCTTTAGAAAAGTACCAACAGATATTATATGAATGGGATCATATTTAGAAACTGTGTGGAAAATCCACATATACAATTTTGTTCCATATCTGCATTAAAGATTTTAACATTACTGTCAACAATAAAGTAAATAAGCACTGCAAGAAACCTACTTCAGATTTAGGAGATTTTTACCAAATTACTCCATTCTTATCCCTTAGGGTCTCTAACTCTCTCCTATATATGCCCAAGAACTGCCATTTTCCCAAACCAGAACTAGATAAAGAGAAACATGTCCACACAAATATGGAGCTAAGCACAAAATGTATCAGTTAGAGTCTCTCACTAAGTCTCTGCTCCATCCTCACTCTCCAATACAGATTCAGAGGGTTCTCGTCTCCTTCTGGAAGGCTGGGCATGTTTTTGAGCCCATTTCAGGGCCTCCTAATGTCTGAAAAGATAAATACTCTCTTCATGCACCAGCCAGAGTCTGGCTGGAAACAGCATGTCGTGCACGATACCAGCTTCACGGAGCATCGCCCGGATACCATCAAAACACTTCTTTTTTGTGCCAGGTCGCATAGCTGACGTCAGGGAAGAGGGAGATTCATTGTTCGTCTTGTAAAAGTGTACATTTTTGTCTGGCCATAGTAAGTATCAAGTCTCTAGTCCCCATAGTATCCACATGACAACTATCGCCCTGGGTGCATCAGTAACATTGGGCCTACTCCGAGAGGCCACCCTGTAGGCCTTCTGAATAGTCCAGACCCTGTCCTTTAAAGGCTGACTGAGGTGTTGTTCAAGCCATTCTCTAAGAAAGAGGATGAAGTGATCCCGCTCCACTCCTTCCGGCGTCCCGATGATCTGAAGGTTGGCTGCTCTAGCTAGATTTTCTAAATTCTCTAGCCGGGACCACAAATGAGCGTTCTCTTTTACTAACATCGCTGCAGTCCCCAATGCTAATTCCGATTGTTTTTTAGTCTCATAGACCTCCATTTTAGTAGATCCAGCTTCAGACTCCAAAAATGTGACCCCGTTTGTCAAGGCATCGAAGTGATTGGACAGTCCAGCCATGTATGCCAGCATCCTGTTCATTTTATGCCCTAACGTCTGCAGGGTCTCCTCTCCGTCACTACTTGGCTCTGTGAAAATGTGGCCTTGCACCAACCATGTTGCTGGTAGAGCTGAAGAATGTTTGTTTTTTGTGCCTTCTCCAAGGTGTTTATCTTTTTGTGGATTTCCCATTTTTACTCCAGAGAAGTTCTGAAGCCCAAAAATGTAGATCAGGGGTATTTTCTTACAGTTGCAACAGGTAGAAAACACATTTATAGTCTGTTGTCCTTAGGAGTTTCAAATCCCAGTGGCCATGTTACTCGGGCTCCACAACCCCACCCCCCGGGCAATCTTGACTTTTGAAAGAGCTATTATGCAAGACTTGCAACAGGCTTTGACTTCTGATCATGGTACTGAGTATATGAATTTTTCTAGGCTAGAACAAAATGCGCTACATGAACTACAAATAAATCCACATTTTGTAATAAAGCCTACAGATAAGGGGGGGATCTATTGTTCTCATGGATACTGAAAGATATAAGAATGACATTTTTCGACAGCCAACACAACACTTTATGCAGGGCATAAGTGTGGTCCTACCATCAGGTTTAAGTCAGAGATAGATGCATATCTAGATAGGGTCCAGGACCAGGGGATTATTTCTGATTATACCTTGAAATATTTAAAAGCGGACCAACCTGTAAGACAGACTATCTATGTTTTACCAAAAATCCATGAGTCCCTGATAGGTCTTCCAGGACGCCCAATTGTATCTGATATAGGATCCCTGACTGAACCATTATCCAAATTTGTGGATGGTCACACTAAACACTTGGTACCAACTCTAAAGTCATATATCAGGGATCCCACCCAGGTTTTGGGCATCCTGGGGGATGTGGAACTTGAACCATCATGGTTGCTGGTAACTTCAGACATAGGGTCATTGTACTCGAATGTACCACATGATGGAGGGCTCCACTCACTTCAGTACTGGCTAGAAAATGGTATGTCATATGACTCTAGTTTTATTGATTTGCTCGGTGATCTGTCTGAATTTGTTCTCATGAGAAATAGCTTTGTTTTTCAGGGCCAACATTTTTACAAATAAAAGGCACCGCGATGGGTGCGACTTTTGCCCCCACGTATGCCAATTGCATCTCTGCTTATGGGAGCAGAACAACATATGTAATCACATGTGCAACCCCTTTTTAATAAACTAGACCTCTGGTGCCATTATAGTGATGATGTGCTGATGGTGTGGAGGGGGGATGATATACAGCTATTTAGATTTGTTGAATATCTTGAGCAGTCAAATCAAAATCTAAGGTACATTTTGTCCACTATTCCTTAGATAGAACACAGTTTTTGGATTTGGACATAAAAAAGGGACCAGATGGCACTCTGTCCACTGACTTGTTTTGTAAACCAACAGACTGGAACAGTCTTTTGTTGTCCAGTAGCTGTCATCCCCGTCACATCATCAGCAACATCCCTAAATCACAATTTCTATGGGTAAAAAGAAATTGTTCTGACACTGGGGCCTGTGAAAAAAGAAGTGCAGAGTTGCGACAGATGTTTATTAGTAGGGGTTATAATGCAGAACATCTTAATGTGGTGCAAAGACAGGTGAACTATATCCCCAGAAGTGACCTTTTAGATGACAGAATATGACAGGACTCCAATCAGAATAAGGTACTATTTATTTATTTATTTATTGAAATCTTGGAAATACACCTTTGAGCTGGAACCTCATTTACAAAGGTTCCATGTCACATGAACAAAAGACACATAACATACATTACAGGATTGGAACACTAGGAACAATAAAAGTGCAGTGTTACATGGCACCAGTGTCCGAACGGAGACAACAAGGATAACATACAATTAGATTACAATATAACAACGAATTAGGTATTTAAGCAGAAATAAATGTTTCTTTGTCAAGCTCAAGAGTTAAGCAAGATAAATACTTCTTTGTCAGGTTCCATGAGAGAGGGGTTGGGGAAGGGGTGGGGTATGAATAAGTGCAGAGGGCATAATGGGCAGAGGGTGGTCAAGTACAGAAATCAGGGACTAGCAATCACAAATGCTAAGACAGGTGAGATGCTGGTGGAGTTGTCTTTTAAATGGGCCAAGCTTGGGTTCATTGATTATATATTCGAGGGGCTTTTGTTAAGCCATAGAGGGAACCAAAAAGTGAAAGATCTTTCCGCTTGTGAGGTATGGAAAAATGGGACATGGAGAGATTGTCTGGCGGTGCTTCTCTCACAGTGGGGATTGGAGGCGGTGAAGAGGAGGTGCTGGATGGCAGGCGGAGTTAGGCCAAGGTGTTTTTTTCCCCCTAGAATACATACTTGATACCGTATTCTACCTTTTAGAGTAAACCAGTTGGGCTGTGCATAAAGGGCACATGTGTCACAAAATATGGCATGGATAGTGGTATAGTCAGAGACACACTGTCAAAATACTGGTACATTCTGTCCATTGAACCTGCTCTATCAGATGTTGTAATGGAACAGCCTAAGATTGTTTGCAAACATGGCAAGAACTTAAGAGACCATTGAAAACTAGGATTTGTGAACATTTGAGTTCAGTAAGACTCAAGGATAGTAAGAGTGCTCTGAGCATACCTATGCTCCCAGGCAGGAACTGAACAGTCACATGGCTCTACCTTTATTGGCATTGACTATGCCTTTACTGGACCTCAGGGTGGGAACGTGGGCACCGTTCTATCAGAAAAGGAATCCTTTTGGATCTACACTCTTGGTGCCTTGAATGCGCCAGGTCATAATGATGGAATTGATTTGACAGTTTACCTGCACAAATGAAAACAGTCATGCATGGTTTAGCCATAACTGATGTGAAACCATTGTGGATGGTGATATTCATTCCTTAGAGTGGTAAATTGTACAGTGGACTATTCTTTTGGAGTAGAGTTATACTTTTTCAGTATGATATAATACAGGGTTAGCTTGTAGCATACATTTTGTGTAGCTCCTTTTCCACTCTGGCTGTTTCCTCTTCTGTTTCCCCCCCCCTCCCATTTCCCCTTTCCCCTTCCTCCTTACCTTGATTATAGAGCTATTAATAATTGATTGGCCGATTTTTGTATGTTTAATGTTATTTAAAAAATCTAGAGTGGGGTTGTGATGGATAAAGTACTTTCTTGCTGTTCCTGAAAGACAAAATACAGTAAGTTATTTGCTGTTCTGCATGAGCATACATAGATACATAGACAGTGTCGGCAGATAAGGGCCTATGGCCCACCTAGTCTGCCCATTTGAGCTTGTAAGTTCAATTTATGTTTCCCTAGAAGTCTGTTGCCCCTAACCCCTGACCTCCAGAATTCCTTTATGTCTATCCCATGCATTCTTAAATCCTGTGATTGTTTCAGCCCCCACCACTTCCTCTGGCAGGGTGTTCCACTTGTCCACCACCTGTTCTGTGAAGAAATTCTTCCTTACGTTTCCTCTGAATCATCCTCCCTCCAACTTCTTCCCATGCCCTCTAGTCCTGGAACATCTTTTTCACTTAAAAATAGTGTATTCCTGCACCGTGTTCCTCCCTGTAACATACTTGTATGTCTCTATCATATCCCCTGTCTCCCTCCTCTCCTCCAGGGAGTACATGTTCGGTTCCTTCAACCTGTCCTCATAGGACTTGTGATGCAATCCATGCACCATCTTTGTTGCCCTCCTCTGAACTTTCTTTATCCTGTCTATGTCCTTACGTAGGTAAGGTCTCCAGAACTGTACACTGTACTCCAGGTGGGGCCTCACTAGTGTCTTGTATAGTGGAATTATGACCTCCCCTTTTCCTGCTGGTGATGCCCCTGCCTATGCAACCCAGCACCCTATTTGCTTTACCTGCTGCCTTGTCACACTGTTTCCCTACCTTGAGGTCATCAGAGATGATAACCCAAAGATTTCTTTCCTGCTTAGTGCATGCTATATCCTCACCCCCCAACCAATATATTGTGCCAGGGTTTTTTGTGCCCCATATGCATTATCTTGCACTTCTTTGCATTGAAGTTCAACTGCCAAACCCCTGACCATTCTTCAAGTTTCTGCAGGTCCCTTCTCATTCTGTCTACACCCTCTGGTGTGTCTACTCTGTTACAGAGCTTTGTGTCATCAGCGAACAGTGAAATTCTGCCTTCTAGGTCCTGCGCAATGTCACTGATGAAGATGTTGAATAGGACCGGTCCCAGCACTGATCTCTGTGGTACCCCACTAGTCACTCTTCCCTCTGTGGAGTGACAGCCATTTATCACCACCCTCTGTGTCCTGCCGCCCAGCCAGTTACCTACCCACCACACTACTGTCCTGCCCACACCCATATTCCCCAGTTTTTGCAATATTCTTCTATGTGGCACAGTGTCAAAGGCCTTGCTGAAGTCCAGATAGGCCATGTCCACTGCCTTCCCCTAATCCACCTCCCTAGTCACCCAGTCAAAAAATTAAACGAGATTGGTCTGACATGACCTCCCCCTGGTGAAACCATGCTGACTTGGGTCCTGTAGTCCATTGACAACCAGGTGTTCCACCAATCTCTCCTTCAGTAGTGCTTCCATGATCTTCCCCACTACCAAGGTGAGGCTGACTGGTCTGTAGTTCCTTGCTTCCTCTTTGTTCCCACTTTTGTATAAGGGGACTACATCTGCTATCCTCCAGTCTTTGGGTTCCTCCCCTGTTTCCAGTGATCGGCTAAACAGGATAGCCAGGTTCAGCCACCACCTCTCTTAGTTCTTTAAGGACCCTGGGATGCACCCATCTGGCCCCATTAGCTTATCAACTCTTATTACTTCCAGTTTCTTCAGGACCCTTTCTCGTGTAAAGGGACTTGTGTCCATTTCTGCACCATTCTCACCTCTTGTACTCCCTTCAGACCCATTACCCTCCTCTTCCTCAGTAAAGACTGAGCAGAAATACCTGTTCAATATGTCAGCTTTACTGTTGTCATCCTCCACGAGGCCCCCATCCTCCCCCTTCAGTCTCACTATCCCTCCATTTCCCTTTCTTTTTTCACTTATGTACCTGTAAAAGGTTTTGTCCCCTCTACCCACTGATTTTGCAATGTGTTCTTCTGTCTGAGCTTTGGCTTCCCTTACTGACCCCCCTGCCTCCCTTTGCTTCTCCCGGTACTTCTCCCTATCCCCTTCTGCCTGTGTCTTTTTGTACTGCCTGAATGCAGTCTTTTTGGCTTTCACTTTCTTTGATATCTCTTTGGAAAACCATAATGGTCTCCTCTTCCTTTTCCTCTTGCTAACCTGCTTAATGCATAATTCTGTTGCTCTTGTAATCCCCATTTTAAATACTGCCTACTGTTCCTCAACCCCTGATTCCTGCCCATTCCCTTAATGCCTCTTTCAAGTATCTCCCATTTTCCCAAAGTCTGCCCCTAAAATTCAGGATCGTGTTTTGTGTGGTTTGGTTCTGCTCTTTCTGTGATTTCAAACCACAATGACTGGAGTCACTGTTCCCCAGGTGCTCCCCACTGTTACCCCATCCACTGTCCCTGTTTGTAGCACAAGGTCAGTATTGCCTTCTGCCGAGTTGGTTCCATGACCAGTTGCTTGGGTAGGCACCCCAAGAAGAGTCCAGGATAAATCTGCTCCTAGTTGATGCTGCTGCTGGGATGCTCCAGTCCACATCTGGAATATTGAAGTCTCCAACCAGTACTACCTCACCCTTGTCTGCCATCCTTTGGATGGCTAGCATCAGCTACCTATCTGTTTCTTCCTCCTGGGCTGGTGGTCTATAGACCACACCTGTGCAGATGGCTGGACCAATTTTCCTTTCCAGCTTAACCCACAGTATCTCTCCCCCTTTTTGTTCCTACTGGATCTCTGTGGCCCTTATGTCATTTTTCACATACAGTGCCCTCTTCCTCCCTTCCTGCCTGCCCTGTCTCTTCTGAATATGTTGTAGCCAGGTATGGCTAATCCCCAGTCGTGGTTATCATTACACCAGGTTTCAGTGATGGCCAAATGTCCAGGTCTGACTGCACCATGACAGCCTCAGATCTTCCATCTTGTTGCTAAGGCTCCTGGCATTTGCACATATGGCTTTCACATGTTGACCTCCTAGACTGTTTCGCTGTTCTACTCCAGCCCCTTCTTTGGTTGTCCTTTATCCTGGTTCTTCTTGCTGTCTGCCCTTCTGCTGAATTTTGCCTTTTCTGCCTATCCACCTCTTGGGCTAATCTCCATCTTTTAGCACTGCTTTTGTAGAGATAGCCACTCCTCTGGTTCACTGGTTCCACTGCTAGCTGTGGGGGTGAGCAATGCAGGTGCCCTCCTTGCTGGCCTCCACCCCCGTTCTAGTTTAAATGCTTGTCAGTATAGCATTTAAACTTATCATGAAGTCTTGGATTTCCCTCCAGGATGGATGCAGGCCGTCAGGCTTGAGACAAACCTCCATCTCTCAGGTGGGTCCCCAGTCACCAATGAGATCCAAACCCTTCCTCACAGCACCAGTTCTTCAACCATGAGTTAAAGTTCCTGGGTGCATGCACTAATATATACTTGCCTCGCAGGTAGTACTTCTGAAAGTGACAGAAGCAGCTACTTGCTTGAGACCCCTCCCCAATTTCCTAAACTCTTCCAGAACTTCCTTTGGTTCCCCATTTGCCAGGTCATTAGTACCTAGGTGGATAATGACAGCCAGCTCACCCTCCCGTCTTGCCTTCCCAGTGATCCCCAGGATCTTTCTTCCATCCCTCCATGCCGTGACACCTGGTAGGCACCTGACCTCCCTGTCCTCCCCCTCCTGTGTTCCTAGCTGGATCCCTCTTATGATGGAGTCCCCCACCAGGATTCACTTCCTCCTCCTCTGGGGTCCACTACTTTCCCTGCTGAGGTCACCTCCATGGCTAACCTCCACATCCTTTCCTTCCACTTCTCTGGGTACCTCAATTTGGTTGTCCCCCTTTGCCAGTGTGGCATATGCATTCTTGAGTGGAATAGGATCTGGGATGTTCCTCTGCCTGACCGCTCTAACCCTCCCTGAGCCCACTGTCATCCAAGTGCTCCTCGTTCTTGGCATCCTTGAGGTAGTTGCATTGGACTGGGTGGTCTCTGGATAGGGGTGATGGTACTCCTGACCCAGTTTACTTCTGCTCTGAGTCTGGCTACCTCATCCCGTAATCCAGAGAGATGCATGCAGATAGGGTAGCACCTCAGTGTCCAGAAGGTCTGCCTGAATATGGCTGCCCCACAGCCACTGCATTGCACCACTCCCCACATTACACTGCAACTATACTTCTATTCCGCTACTTGCTACATGTTTAGATATTTAGATATTGTTCATTACTGATGTCTCTATTCCATAAGGTTTTGCCCACTGTTCACTTTAAACCAAATGATAGTACATTTTTCATCTGAAAAGCAATTATGACATTATGGTTATATGTTTACCATATATAAGGGTACTTATATAGATGCATTCTTTATGTCTCTATCATGCCTATGAAGTTTAATAGACATACTGTATGGGTTTTGGATTGATTGATTGGTTTGATTGAAAAAGAGGGGGATATTTAATGTCTTAAAAATTTGATGTATTAAAAGACCATTTACTTTTCCAGTGTCAGATTTAGGGCCGTCGGTCCCTTGTAACATGTTTTTATTTTTGTATTTTATTCATTTTTACACTGTTGGTGTGAGGTTTTTCATTGTTTTTTTGTTAGATTTAATTGTCAGTTTGTTTTTTGGATGCCTCCATATATTTAATTTGTGGAATATACTTGCCAGTATTATTTTGGTGAATGAACTGACTTTGGTGGATTCATCCAATCATATTTGAGCACTGTCTCATTAAATATTCTGTTTAAATTGATCACCAACACACTTGTGGGACACTCCCTGATGAAGCTTTGGTGAAACTGGTAGATGTCTGGAGGGGCTGTACCTTCTGTCTCCTCATCTGTGCTTAGGCACGTTTGAGGTCTGCACTGATTTTGTCTTTTTCTGCCTACTAAAAACTGTAATTTATCCACATTTATTGTGTTGTTGGTCTTACATTGTGGTGGGTAGTGCTGGATTGTGAGTTTTGTTGGCTGCCTTTCTGTAGCACACCCAGCTGTGGGGCAGCTTTCTTTGAGTTGAGTGAGGTGATTATAATGATATCAATCCCTGGTAGTCTAGTGATACTACCTTCCACACTCAATCCCCCTGCCATCATTATGATTATAGTGATATATATCCATAGTAGTCTAGTGGTCCCCTCTCAAAATACCCGATTCCCTCAGCATCATTATGATTATAATGATATGTTTTCCTAGTAGTCTTACAGAGAGTGATCCTCCCCCCACACCTAATCTTCATGCCACAACTATGATTATAATAATATATATCTCCAGTAGTCTACCAGTCCCCCCCTCACAACAGATCCACTTACCATTGGTATGATAATAATGATATATATTCCTGGTAGTCTAGTGGTCCCCCCCGTACCCAATACTCTCGCCATCATTATGATGGTATATATATTCCTAGTAGTCTAATGGTCCCTCTTCCACACCTGATCTCCTCATCATCATTATGATTATAATAATATAGAGAATATCCCTGTAGTCTATCAGCCCCCCTCCCACTCTAGATCCACTTACCACTGATGTCATATTAGTGATATATATCCCTGGTAGTGTAATGAGCCCATCTCCCACAACTTGATCCCCTCAGCATCTTTATGATTATAAAAATGGGTAGTCCTGGTAGTTTAGTGATCCCCCTCCCACACGCGATCCCCTTGTCATTGTTGTCTGTAATAATATATATCTCCAGTAGTCTAGTGGCCCACCCCTTCCTGTTGCTAGTCATCTTTGCCCACACCACAGCTCTGAGACAGCAGCCAGGAATTACTCCCCTCTCACCTCCACGTCCATTCACCATCTGCCACCCACAAGTACTAACAGAAAATGTAAGTACAACAAAATGCATACTCCAGATGCTCACTAACATATTCTTTTCTTTCATTCATAACTTTGATATTTTAAAAATGTTTCTCAAGAAACTTGAGTGCTGTCATAGGTACAACCCCATCATGAATACATATGTGTTTACTCCCCCCCCCCCAATATGGTAGTATGAAGCTACCCTCCTGAAAAACACACTTCTGGTGGAATTTAAGTAACCATTGTGATTTTGATTGGGGGGGGGGGCGGTACCTAGGACAGCACCAAAGTTTTGTGAGAAACACTTGTGTCAGTGGCGTAGCAGGTTGCATACTCATCTCTGAGGCCAGATGATTGGAAGGCTGTGGGTTCCATCCCCACACTAGCCACTTGGGATAAATCTAAATCCATTTACACTAAAGCACCAAGTTGCATGTGAGTAAATAACTTTAAGTGGGGGATGGGGTTTCTTAGCCCTCCAATAGCAGTGAATGGGGCTGTGATCACTTAGTGAATCCAAGGGAGGAGAAGCAGAGTGAATTCAGTCAGGTCTGTTTGTTAAGATACAATTGATGACTGTTCTGGCATTGGTTTTATAATTGATATGAGTGGGGCTATCAAATAGCTGAGACAGGTTCAGTCTGGCTAGCCTGTCTTTGATTTTAGTATTCACTTTATCAATCCAGTTTTATTGGCATCACCTAATAGGGTATGCTGTTTAGAGTGTCCATGGGTTCCCATATATTTAGAAAGTAAGGTGAGTGCTTCTTCAGAAGAGTTTGTAGGAAAGTAGAATGTGCTAACATATAAATGTTTAACTCCTTTCTAAAATAAGTTTAACAGTTAAAAGGTCACAGTCACTACAAGCTTCCAAATAATCTTCTCGTGCAGCCACTAAGGAGGCCTTAATAAACTTTAGACCCCCCCCGGTTTATAAATCTTATCCTTCCTAAATAGGTTATAATGGGGCAATTCTATTAAGGAGTCAGTAATCTTAGAGCAAAGCCATATTTCTGAGAGATTGACAATATCAAAATCATTAGCAGTAATCCAAGCCCTAAGCTCATCATAGAAACATAGACTTTGACGGCAGATAAGGACCATGTGGCCCACCCAGTCTGCCCATTTCCCTACCTACTGGATAAGCTGCAGATTTTAGTTAACCAACAGCCTACTTCCTGCCACCCCCACTATAATTGCCTTATGTCTGTCCCATGCATGTTTGAATTCCTCCACTGTTTTAGACCCCACAGCTTCTCCAGGAAGACGGTTCCATGCGTCTACCACTCTCTCCGTGAAAAAAACTTTCCTCACATTACCCCTGAACCGTCTCCCTCTATCTTTAAATTGTGCCCCCTTGTTCTTACACATCTCTTTTTCTGAAAGATGCTACCCTCCTGGACTTTGTTGATTCCCTTGAGGTACTTGAACAATTCTATCATGTCCCCCCGTCCCTCCTTTCATCAAGGGTATACATATTAAGCTCTCTCTCAGTCTCTCTTCATATGGTTTCTGATGCAGACCCTGCACTATTTTAGTTGCCCTCCTCTGGACTGCTTCCATCCTGTCTATGTCCTTGCATATAGGGGTCTCCAAACTGCACCAGTACTCAGATGGGGTTTCTAAACTGTCTGTACAGAGGATAACCATTTCCTTTTTCTACTTGTGATGCCTCCTATGCCTCCCAGTATCCCCTGGCTCTCCTTACTGACTTCTCACATTGCTTACCAACTTTTAGATCATCTGATATGACTACCCTCAGGTCACTTTCCACTTTTGTTGTTGTTAGTACCTCACCTGCTATTGTGTACTCTTCTCCTGGGTTTTTGTTTCCCAGGTGCATTACTTTGCACTTCTTTGCATTGAATCTAAGTTGTCATTTGTCGGACCATTCCTCCAACCTTGCCAAGTCCCTTCTTATCCTTTCTACCCCCATTGTGTATCAACTCTGTTACAGATCTTTGTGTCATATGCAAAGAGGCATACCTTTCCCTCCAGACCCTTGGCAATGTCACCTATAAAGATGTTAAAGAGAACTGGACCCAGCACTGAGCCTTGATGTACTCCACTAGTGACCCCCCTTTCTTCAGAATGTGTTCCATTCACTATTACCTTCTTTGTCCTGTTGTACAGCCAGTTTGCTACCCAGGCGACCACCCTGGGACCCACTCCCAGGCTGGCTAACTTGATTATCAATCTTTTGTGTGGGACTGTGTCAAATGCCTTGCTAAAGTCTAGGTAGGCCATATCCACAGCCATATCCACAGTTTAGAGAGAAAAATGCAGATGTTTAAATGTATGATAGGTGATGCCCCTTAAAGTTTTTTAACCTCAGCAGTATTTAGGACACTGTCTTGTCGAGGTTCAAGGTTAACATTAACATTTCCAGATATTAGTAGGAGCAAGAGGATCTGTAGTCATCTAACATTAGCAGAGTTCAAGCATTTGAGTTAATCTTTAGTAAGACATGTTTTTGCTTAGAAAGGTAAAGGTAGAACACATAGCCGAATAATGCTCTTGTGTGAAACCCCATTCATAGCAATACAGGGATGGCTTCAAGACCCGAAATAGAAACAAGCAATTAATACACACATTATCAGCTGTTGTAGTGTTACCTGTTTTAACATTATTTAAGATGGCAAACAGGTAGGAACAAAATGCAATGGTCCTATAGTTCAATATTTTCAGTTCGGAGATCTTCTCTGTATTGTAATCATAATGCTTTGTAATTGTAAATTATTTTTTGCTCTATAGTTAATTGTACCTGTCTGATGTCTGTTATGCCAGAATATACTACTTCTGCTACTCGATTATGGAATGGGAATCCTACCAAGCTTACGTGCACAGGAGCTATCTTGGATGTGTGTGTTATGCAACAAGATAGGGTATTTCACCCACAATGCACATAAATGTGAACAAAACATCACTGCAGAATATTTATAGAGCTGGGGTGGCTAACATTAGAGGCTAAGCAACAACACTTATGCCACTGCATGGCCTTCAGGGTCTCTAGTACTGGTACACCATCTAGCCTGCCTGCTGTCATAGTTTCCAGTGCACAGACCATGGGCTAAGGTCACCTTCTATACCCCATGCATGAGAACTCACACGGGCCAATGTTCCTTTGTGTGTGCAACCCCTGTACTGTGGAACTCCCTCACACCGCAGACATCTAAGGGTGGCACTAACCCTAAGTACCTTCCAAACAGACCTTAACCATTATCTCTGTGAGAAAAAAAAACCTGTGTAAGTGCTTCAGCTGAAACATGGCTGGATTCTTGTAAGTGATATGTCAGATTATACAGTATATCAGTAAATGCATTGTACGTGTGAACTGTACTTCTTTGGAATGTTTTTCTGCTGTTGTACATGTACTCTGTGAATGAAATGTCTGTAATCCATCCTTGTTGTCTCCTCCTGGTCACTACTGAAAATGGGCTTGCTTCCCAGTATGCTTATACCTAGTTAACAAAAAAACAAATAAATGAACTACAATTAGTATCTGGAATTAGTAATTAAGTACATACTTGTATCTGTTTATTTATCTGCAGTAAGGTACCTTTGCTTTTTAATTTTAAGTGCAATACTCTGTATTTAGTTTGTGTATTCTGTTGTACGGTACTGTCATTGTGTACTGCAGTTTACCTCACCATTGCTGTCGTGTGCTGCAGTTCACCACTGCTGTTGTAATATCACACTTAAAACAGCAGCAGTGAAGTGAATTGCAGCACTCAGTGACAGTACCGTGCAAGACTGTACCTTGTTGATGTATACTGTTGCACAGTACTGTCATAGTGTGCTACAGTTCACTTCACCATTGCTGTTTTAAGTGTGATATTCCATACCTTGCTGTATTAATGAGATTACTGCACTGTATTGTTCTCCATTCCCTCTCCCCTAGGACACATCTGGAAAAAGGCTGATACCAGCTCAGTGTGCTTTTCCTGGTATAACTTTTGAAACAATAACTACACCCTACTGCTGTACTGAGTCTCCCAGAATTCTCTTCCAAAATAGGTGACATGGCAAAATAGGGCTATCCTAATGAACAAAATTAAATTACATAAATTAATTAATCAATTAAATAGTACATCTTTCAAATAGTTATGTACCTGATTGCGTAACATCTTGGGTAATAATTATCCATCTTCATGAATTGTTATGCAAAATCTCTCTGGATATCCAGTTTCAAATATGGTGGATCGTCCTGGGGCTAGGTCTGAATCACAAACACCCCCCTACCCATGTTCTAGTACCATTCCCTAGACAGAGTAGTTCCTTTCAGTTTAGCCCACAATGCACCTAAGATGTTGGTAGCAGTAACAAAATCAATAGTAAATTCTGAAAATATTATTCATAAAAATCATAATAAATACCTCAGAAATCAAAACAAGTATGCTGACTTACTCCTGGGCAACAATTACATAGCACTCCTCAGGTGCAGTATATGCTGTGCTTAATCCTCCTTACTCCTGCTGTAAAATTGCCAGCCACATATTATGCATGTAGTGGCTGTGAATTTTAAAGCAGAGGAATAGTGTTTCCAGTGCTTTGCACATTTCTTCTCACCAGTAAAGGTGATACTCATTTCAGCCTGGATAACTGAAAGGGGGAATTTAAGGAAACAGAGTTCCCTGTAACTTCTAAGTCTGCTCTCCTTCTCTCTTTCTTGCTCTACGTGAGCAGCATGCAAGATCTAAATCCAGCTAGACTCTAAAGGTTTATGTCACTCACACTGTTAATTTGTTTTGGCTGAATATTAAGGAAGTTGATTAGAGCATTTACAAACCAGGGTGCTTGACAAAGTATTGCAACTATGCTCAGAAATAACCAGTAGGAACATCAGCAGGTTTTTATCTTTTTACATATCCTAAGGATAATGTTAAAATATTATAATGCAAGGTAATGTACACAGAAAATGAAACACTGAAACACAGAACATAGAAAATAGAATTTGATGACAGAAAGTGACTGCTTGACCCACCAAGTCTGCCCACATACTCCCTATCTATTCTCTCTCCACCTCCCTGCCTCCTATCTAATATACCCCTATGTCTATCCCATGCATGCATGGTTGAAGCCCTCACTGTTTTGTCTCCACCACTTCTACTAGCAGTCTATTCCAGGTGTCTACTCCCCTTTCAGTGAAAAACTATATCCTCACATCGCTCTTGAATTCCACCCCCTTTCAGCTTCATTGTATGTCCCCTGGTCCTGGTGTTTGTTCTTTTTGAGAGAATACGCTTAACCTCTTTGAGTTATTTGAAGGTCTCCATCATGTCACCTCTCTTTCTCTCCCCTTCTCTTTTGCAGGGTGTACATGTTGAAATCCCTCAATCTTTCCTCGTAAGGCTTCTCATGCAAACCATGGCACCATCTTAGTTGCCCTCCTATGGACTGCCTCTACCTTGTCTATGTTTTTTCTGAGGTGCAGTTTCCAAAACTGAACACAGTACTACCGGTGTGGCCGTACCAGTGAGCTATAATGACATCACCACCTCCCCCTTCCTGTTGGAGATACCCCTCCCTATGCAATCCAGCATCCCACTAGCCCTACCCAATGCCTTGTCACACTGCCCAGTTTCCTTGAGGTCCTCAGATATGATAACCCTGAGATCCTTTTCCTGTCTAGTGACTGTTGCTATCTCCCTGGGTAATACAAATGCTTGAGAGATATTATTCATAAGCAAAACAAAATACCGTGTTGCAAGCTGCATCTGGTCTTCTGTATATAGACTTATAGTACAGTGTTATTGACCATTACTGTTCTAGCAGAATGGAATCCCAACGTGCTGAATGTAGAATTAAAGCAAATTTCAAGTCAGTACCCAGCACTGGGCAATTTATTCTGTATTGATTTTCATCATTCAGGACAATGGCTCTCAGCTGTGGGCAGGGGGATGTCAGTCTGTATTGAGCCTGTAATGGCACAATGGCAAGCCTGCTGTAAGATGCACATGAGGAGAACTGAATGGATTTCATTCCAAAAGGGCTAGAAGCTACAATTCATAGCAAAAGCTAGTACTCCAGACACAGGTTTATTTGTCCACCTGGAAGACTCATAAATCACTGAGACAGAATTGAAAAATCCTAGAGGTATCCTGCATCAAGCAAAGATGGCATTGATCATACAGATTTGTACAGCAAGCAAGCTCTTCTGTCCACAGAGGGTGTGTGTGTGTGTGTGTGTGTGTGTGTGTGTGTGTGTGTGTGTGTGTGTATTTATATATAGTGTGTGTATATATCTATATCTGAATCTATCTATTGATATATATATATATATATATATATATATATATACTATATATATATCTATATCTCTATCTGTATCTATATCTATATGCAGTATATATACTAGCATGCTTGTATGGGGTTTAGTGGGGCAGCCATTGAACACAGTGAAAGTGCACCCCTATTTTGTTACTTTGTTTGTTGGCTGCATGACTGCAGCTTATTCCTGCCCCTCCTTTCATTATCTTCTGTTGCTGTACAGCTCCTGCCCTGGTATCCCTGCTCTCTCTGGTCCCCATGTCACTGCGTGGTAGCTGACTTGGCTGGCTGCTTCGCCTGGCAGCTGGGACTCTTGGCTTTCCTGGCTCAGTATCTGCAGCCATTGGGATCAGAGTGGTATTCTTCCCCCATTCCTGTCATTTCGGTTTCTGTTTTACTCCTGCTGGATGTTTCATCTGCCTTACCTCTCTGCTCCTGTTCACTGTGGGGCTGAGAGGGGCTGTTTCTGATGCAGGCCTTTTCTGGCTGGCCTTCCTTCCTCCCTTGGTTTGGGCTGTGGGACTTGAAAAATGTCACCTATCAGGTTCATGAGGTGGGGTTATAAGAAGGCTATGACGAAGTTATGAGTAAATGTTTAAATATTTCAATGTTCATTCATAAATTTATTAATTTTTAATATGTTTCCACCAAACTTTCAACATCCCTTTTTGGGAGCCTACCTCATGAACAGGGCAGTTATTTTTTTTTTAAATACATGCCAAAAGGTGATTTTGCAGTTGCTGCGTGAAATCATGTTTTGGTCAGGATTTGAACATTTTCACCAATTGAGTTCATGTAGTGAGGTGATAAGAAGACTATGATGAAACGTTGGTGTAAATATATGGTAAGATGAAAAAGATATGAGTGAACGTTGAAATATTTCAACGTTCATTCATATCTTCACTAATTTTCAATATTTTGACTCCAAACTTTCAACTTAGCCATTTTTTTTCATACCACCTCATCATTTTCAAATTCTGGATGAGATGTGTTTTCACACTTGCGGTGCAAAATGATGCTTCAATCTGTATTCTAAATGCTACTTGTCATGTTTATAAGAGGGAGTCATAAAACAACTATCTTGAAAATTTGGGGTTAAAATCTGAAAAAAAAAAACAATTATTAAGAAACATTGTGTGCAATGCCATACTTTACCCCAACTGGTAGCTTTGTGACCCTATGCCAGTGAGTTTGGTTCAGTTGTGAGGTCAGTGACCCAGCTGGATGGGTCAAGGCTGGGGGGGGACTTCGCTGTCATGTGATATCAGGTTTTCTCGCATGGGCCCAAGTACCATATAGTGAAAAGAACTCTACTGTTGGCATAGGGCCCTGCAAATCTACTCCTGTGGGTGCCAGAGGCCCTGGGCTTTGGCTGAGAGATAGACTCTTTACCCTGTACATCTGTATCTGTGGACACCTGGAAGTGCAGGGCTCAGAGTGTCCCATGCTTCTGCAACTCACCAGATAGCTCCATGAATTCCTGACATTGGTTGCTGCATGGCGCCCTGCTCTTTCATAGGCAGACAGGGTCTGCCCTTGATGCAGAGCATAGATAGCCTTGGGCATCTGCACTTTGGGACCCGTGCAAATGAGCATACAATTCCACTATCTCAAAAAGAAAGGAATTTTTTTTTGCCAAAAAACTGCATTAATGCACCAGTTAGGGTTCAACTTCATACCACAAAAGTAGAGAAAATGTGGCATTAGGGTTTCCAACTCCCCACCCTACCCCTCAAGCAGCAAAACGAAAAACAAACCATTGAAGTGTTGGGTCTCCAGAGTCTTGGCAAATCAGTGGTTGGGTCTTCCTTGGGGTTGTCAACCCTAATGCCCACCCCCTTCCCTAACCAAACAAGGTCAGATGTGATCTCTTCTTCACGATCAATTTGCATCCAATCTCAGGGCCCAGCCTGAAGAAAGCTATAATAGATTCTGTTGGCAACATGTGGCGAGACACCTTTGAAGAGTGCATCACTATGAAGCACTGGCTTGGAGTTGTACTTTGTGCTTCAGACAGGAAGCTATGGGTTGAGGGGGGGGAGGTGAGCAGTAAGGTTGTTAACCCCAAGGAAGACCCTTCATTGATTTGCCAAGAATGTGGAGACCCAAAACCCAAATTTCTTTTTCCTTTTGCTGCTTGGGGGTGGAGTGGGGAGATTGGCTTGGAAATCCTAATGCTATATTTCCTTACTTTTGTGGTGTTAAGTTGAGCCTTAACTGATGCATTAATGCAGTTCTTTGCAAAGAACATATATATATACATATATATATATATATTATACTGGCACTGTAGTACAGTTGGGCTTGAGCAACAGGTTCTGTTAGGCTCCTAACTTTGCATCTCAAGAGGTTTGGCAGCATTTGACAAAATTAGCTGAAAGTTTGCATCCATTGTCTAGTAGGAAAGATCTAAGCATGTGGAACGTTTCATGATGGCAGCTTGTACAGTTTCTGAGACCTGAACATGTCATTTTCCTGTAGATGTCTAATTATTTTTTTTCCTATACTTAACAAGGGGTTTTGGTTTTGCTCTCAAATACAGCCTACACACAATGGAATTTTTTTCTGAACCTTTCAGGGTACAAGTATGCTGGGAGTAGAACCAGGTATGAAAGAACTAGTTCAGAAACCAGTCAGAATGTATTATAAGAGAGCACCTACACTTAGAGATGTTCTTACACACCATCACTTTAAAACCAATCAGCCAGAAATGTGGCTTAGTAAATCAAAGAGGAATTTAAAATGTAGAAAATGTGTGTATTGTGACTTCATTGATCAGTGGAAGAATTTCTCTAGTTGCAATAATGATAAGATGTTTGAAGTTAGGCAGTGTATAACATGTAACACTGAAGGTGGTTATCTATCTAGCAGCTTGTGAATGCCAAGCTTTTTTATGTGGGTAAAACCACTAGAAGCTTTAAAGTGAGGGTGGGGGAACATAGTAGAGCCATCCAAAGAAATGATGTTACTTATGCCACAGCAGCTCACACTGCTGCATCCAAGGTCAATGCACCCCATTCCTTTAAGCTTATGGCCATTGACTAAGTATGTCGTAAACCTAGGGGTGGGGATTATGATAATTTAGTATTGTGTAGGGAGAATTTCTGGATTCTAACCCTGAGGGCTGCTACATGCCCAGGATTGAATGCTCCATTAGAAATTCACCCCTACCTCAAAAAATGTTAAACTAACGAATTTCACTGCATGCCCCTATCTGTTTTTTTGCCTTGAAACAGAATAATTGCCCCTCTGACTTTCAGTTTCACATCTCTCTCTCTGTTCTAGGCTATGCCATGACCTTTGTTATTTATTTGACTATTAACTGACATGAGTTAACTATATGGTATACAAGAGTATATTACTCTTTTTAAATGGCATAGTATTTTTTGATATTTAGAAACTGTGGTAACAATTGTTACCAATATATTTATTAGTCATTAAGTGTTTTTATTGTTCTTAGTCCCTTTGTTATAAGTTTCTTCTGTTTCTTATTACACATTAGGGTTTTTAATTGGTTTTCATGGCACAGACATTCTGATTGTTATGCACTTTAATAATCACTAATGATAATTGATGGTTTTTATATGTGATTCACCTGGTTGTTGCTTGTATTTAAGAGGGGTGTTTTTTGCTTGTCATTAGCCTTTGAAGAAGGATTGCAGACAGTCCGAAACATGTTAGGCCAGGCGATGTGTCGTGGTGTAATAAAAATGGATTTATAATAATTTTTTTGTGTCCCTCTTATGAGTTAGCGTGTGCCAGAACCTTTTTCTTTTTATTCTATGGTTGGTTCTTGAGCACTGCATCCCAGTGCACACTCATTTTGGAATGTGCTGTGCCAAGGTAGTGCATCTGGAAAGTTTCATGAAAAAATATTAAATGGGTCCAGAGTTATAAGAACTTAAAGTTTTGTTTTTTTCTGCTCTGAGCATGCTTAGTAGGGTTTCTTTGATAATGTTCCGATACTACATTAAAAATTCCATATCACAAGACCGTTTTTGGTTTCTCACCACTTGCCCACCCCCGATACAGCTTCTTTCTCTCCACTCCACTCCAGGTTGCCCACCTGCCCTTTCCAATGTTTATGTTTTTTATATAAGCGGACTGGGGTGCCCACCCCTGGTACCATTTCTTTTGACCACCCCTCCACGTCACCCACTACCATTCCCTGAACAGTAGCCTGACACTGGTTGCCCAATCCCCAGTGCTGGAATATGAATGTGTATATCTCTTGAAATAAAGAAAACTGTCCCTCACTGATTTTTTTACCTATATCAAAGAAAATGGTCCCTCACTGATCAGACTGCTCCCACACACTCACACCCCACCCCGACCTCCCACTCAGCACCCACCACTCCAAATCCCCTCCCCCACACACACCTTCACTCACCTGAACATGTCCCACAATGTAGATCCACTCTCCAATCAAAGACACATCCATTCACTTGCGTTCTCTGTATGACATCAGCGGGACTTTCTTCAGTGCTGACACTGCAGCTGCAGTTGTGCTGCTGACTCCAGTTCTAGCAGTAAGCCAGTAATCCTCTGTTCAATCAATCAATCAATCAATCAGTCTGTCTGTCTGTTTGTCCACCTGTCCATCCATCCGTCCATCTGTCCATCCATCCATCCATCCACCCACTTTATCTGTCTAATCAATCTAATTAAAATGTTTGTTAAGCGGACCTGGGTGCCCAACCCGGGCACTGCTTCTATCTCCCCCCCGCCCGCCAGGTTGCTCACCAACCCTTCCCAATGTTTATGTTTTTTTATATCTAATATAAGTGGACTGGAGTGCCCAACCCCAGTACCCCTTCTTTTGACCGCTTTCTCCTCCAGGTCACCTGCCCCCCTTCCCAAACTGTAGCCTGACAGTGGGGTGCCCAATCCCCAGTGTTGGAATGTGAATGTGTATGACCCCTGAAATAAAGAAAATTTTCATTTTTTGATTTTATTAACCTGTAACAAAGAAAATAGTATTTCACCAGTCTCCCCCCCACACACACCACTACCAACCTCACCCCAACTTCCCTCTCAGCACCACCACTACACACACACACACGCGCGCACACACACACACACACACACACACACTCACTTAACTGAACATGTCCCACAATGTAGATCCACTCTCCAATTGAAGACACATCCTGCTGCTGGAACTGACAACTGCAATATGAGAAAACAAGCCAAGTCCTGTTTAATGTATTTCAATGGGATTTTAAATTTTATTCATAACTGTGTCATTTTTATATATTTTAACACCAAATTTTCAACATGGACTTTCTGGAACCCCACCTCATGTTCAGCATTGGTGGAATTATGCAAAACTGGCCCAAAAGGTGATTTTGTGATCACTTTGCTAAATCGCCTTTCAGGTGGGATTTGAAAACGTTCAGCACCTTTGACTGCTCATGAGCTTGGGTCTGAAAATTTGAGGCCAAAATATATAAAAATGACAAAGCTGAGAGTGCATTGAAATTTTTCTGTGCTCCCTCATAACTTTGGCAGTTTTCAATATTTTGACTCCAAATTTTTTCATCCATATTTTCACACCACTCAACAGGGAATGGCAGACATGAAGACCCCCTGTATTAGTGGAAGCTGGGTTACTCAATCTAGATTTGGTAGCTGCATGGCAAATGGCAAATCCAGGTGTGAAGGAGATTTACCTTCTTTTTGAATCACCATAAGACTTTGTCCAGGCTGGGCTATATATGTACCTAGGGGACTTTATGGGCTTATCCATGCTGTCTCCAACAGTCTGATTTACATCTTGGACCAGGCTGTGGTTATGGTGAAGTTGGATGTAGGTGGGACCATGCAGGAATTGTTGGACTGGGGATTCCCCACATACCCCCTGGCCAATGAGGAGTTCCAGCAATATATCAAAAATCAGCAGACAGAAATACCTCTTATATAATGCCCCTTCAGCCTTGTCCTAGGCAGTTCTCTGAGAGGCCAGTAAGGCTTGTATGAGGGGAATTATAATTCATTATGTGGCATCCTGAAGTGGAAAAAGTAGGAGAAGAAGCAAGAGTTGCAAGACAGGCTGAAGAGGCTACAGGACAGCAGCTGGGGGAGGAAGTTCCATCCTCTTGGAGAAGATTATTACTGCATGGGAGGCTCTCAACCTATTTTTCTTAGGAGACACCCTTGTATTTCACTAAGCAACATATCTTTGAATGGAGCAACAAACCTGGCCCCCTACTGGTAAGACTAGGTAGAGGGTGTCAAGTGCTAGCTTTAACAACAGCTCTGAGAGGCCACGGGGGTTGGCTGAAAACAGAGTTTGGGGTGATTATGATCACCTTTTGGGAGTTTTATAGAAAACTGTACCAATCTGATTGCCAAGGCACAGGCCAAACTGCTGAGACATTCCTGGAGGGTCTCCCTATTTCCTCAATGACACAGGGACAACAGAAAGTGCTAGGGGTAGAGCTTACAATGTGGAAGATCTAGTGGTCCATTGGCTCTTTAAAGAGGGGAAAGGTGAGTGGCCCTTATGACTCTGTGGCTGAATGGCATAAGGAACTTAGTGAGGTGCTTGTGGGACCCATGGACATGTTTGTGAAGGCCAGGAAACAGGGAGGGGTGTGGGTACTCCCTACCTTGTGCTACATAGGTTTTATTTGTGTCTTGCCAAAACTGGGGAACGACCAACTGAAGTGTGTGTCCTACTGGCCCAATTCTCTTCTAAACTGTGATCCAAAGATCTTGGCCAAAATATTAAGTATGTCAGTGTGAGCAGATGCTCCCAGAGATGGTACACCCAGACCAGATGGGGTTTGTGAGAGGGAGACTGTCCTACCATAATATGCAATGAAACAAAAAAACACAAATGAACACATGCTCTGGGTGGTGAATGGGTATTTAACCAATATTATGCAATGACTGCTTAATGTAGTCCATTGGGGTTCTCAGCTTCCACAGACAACATTTGTGTTGCAGATGGACATTGAAAAAACCTTCAATCACATACAGTGGGAGTAGCAGTTTGGGGTACAAGAACGTTTTTGGCTGGGGGATACATACATAGACATGGTAAAGCTGCTGTATAGAGACCTTGGGGTAAGAATCTTTGTCAATTGAGGGTTGTCAGATAGATTTCAGTTGCACTGAGGCAAGAGGCAGGGGTGCTCCTGTCACCACTATTGTTTAAAATGGCCATTGAGCCTCTGGTGCTCAAGATCAGGGAAAGTGCAGATATCAGAGAGGTACAAGACTTTTCTAGAAGTCGGCATAAGATAATGTATGCAAATGATGTGCCCTTGTACATCCGCATTTAACAATACCTGCTATACTAAAAGTGTGAGGGGGTTGCCGCTTTCTCAGGTTACAAACTTAAGCTGCATAAATCAGAACTGCTGAGGTTAGGTGGGATATACACCCCAGGAAGGAGCAATACATAGCACTCAAAGTTAAGGATAAGGCACTCACTTACTTGGACATTAAAGTGGGATGGCAAATGAAAAGGCTTTATTCCCTAAATTTCAGATACCTGTTCACTATGTTACTTGCCAAGTTGGAACTCTGGGTGGCACTCCTTATATGGATGAAAGTGGGACAGAACCCTCTGGCTGGTTATACTATGGAGGCCTTGCAGGAGGTGAGATGCTGCTGAGGTGCAAGAGAGTATCACACCATGTTGGCCCATTTAGTGGGGAAACTGGAGTTTCTTCCCAGTCTAGAGTATAGGGGGTTTAAGGAATGGGAAAAGAATGGTATATAGTATGTGTGGGGGATATCTACACAGGGAGGATGTATGCTTCTTCACTGATCTGCACACACAGTTGGAGATCCCAAACATGCGTCAGAATGAATATTTTGAGGTGCAGGCCTATGACAGAAGTCTGGGGAGGAAACACAGGCAGCCATCTGCACTTTATTCCCTGGAAAGGACAACTACCATGGCTAGAATCTCCTCAATGAGACTAATAGCCAACCTGACTATGCAGGATAGGATGTACTTGCTGGATCTGTCCCATAAGATGAAGTGCTCTACAAACAGGATTTAGGAATTACTATTATGGAAGCAAGTGGGGGAATATGTTGAAAATGCATGTTGGGGCTATAATAAATATAAGGAGTCACAGCTGAAGTTCATACACAGGCTGTGTTGCCCTCCCAGTATGGTACACAGGTTCAGTTCCACTACTTCTCCTATTTGTGTCAGATGTTGGGTGGTTCTCTGTACTTACCTCAACTATTTTTTGGAGTTCCCCACTCTGAAGTCTTTCTGGATAGCAATTACAGGAGAAATGGCAAGGGTATTTGGAAGAGCAATTGATTGCACCCCATTCTTGATCCTGTTTGGGATGCTGGACATGAAGACTGAGTGGTGGGAGCTGTACCCCAAGTGTATAAGAGTCTTGCTTGTGCTAGCAAGGCAATACATCCAAAATACATGGGTAAATTGTGCAGCTCCTACTGTGACTCAATGGAAGACACTGACTCTTTAGGCCCTGACACTATTACAGCAAATATATGCCCTGAGGGGACCAGAAGAATTGTTCCTCAGAGGATGGGGAAGGTTTTTGGATTCCTTACCTGCAGCAGAGGTTTTAGTATTATGAGAGGGTATGGTATAAAACAGCCCTCCAGCTGGAAGAGGGCATTCCTTGCTAGATGTATAGGGGCATTCATTTGGGTGGTCTCAGCATAGTATCTACAAGTATGTATGCTTACATCAGGTGTATAACAACCATGGTTTATTTCATTGATTGTCTGTAGAATGAAATATGTTTTTCTCTTGTCTGTATACCTTTGTGCTGCATTTGTTGTATGAAAAATGCAATAAACATACTAAATGGAACAAAAGAGACATGTTTCAGGGATTAAACAAAATTAATATTAACCTAGCCCCTAGCCTATATTCCACAAGGAAGCCCAAACTAATCATAGATACATGATTAAATGGGGTATATAGGAAGAGGAAGGAAGGAAGGGAGGAAGGAACTCATCAGAACAACAAGACAAAATCCATGTAAGAGAGAGTTTCTGAAACTAAATAAACTAAGGAAAGAGTATAGGTTGATTTTAGCAGCTGAAAACAAGCAATAAGAAGCAAAGTGGAGACTAATGTATAAGGCAATAAATAATAAGAACATGGCCAAATTCTGGACTCTTGTAGCCAAAGGTAGCAGCAAGTTTTCAGATGCTATGGATATACTTATTATTGCAGATGAATGGATTAAGCATTTTATATTATATTATTATATATCTATAATATATGATATGAGTATATTATTATGATGATTATGATTATATGATTAAATGATTATATGATATATGATAAATGACTATTATATGATGACAATGAAGGTCAGATATTCCGGGTTAATACCCAATTAGCAACTATAAAAATATTGTGTGAAGAAATTGTGTCAGTAATAGCATCCTGTAAGTTAAACATTGACCCTGATGCAGGTAGGATTTCACATGAAGTGTACTGGTATAAAATGGACTGGTGGGTTGAAATATTTTTGGGGTTATTCAATAGTTGCATTAGATGTTGTTCCTTTCCTGTGAGCTGGCATCTAAACATTATTGTACCTTTACATAAAAAAGGACCACATTTTAATCTGGCTAACCTTAGGCTGACAATTCGGCTGAAATCTTCACAAAAAAATTATATTGGTAAGACTGACTACATCAGTAGAACAGGAAGGGATTTTGTTGGATGTGCACATGGGGTTCAAGAAAAATGCTTCCACATTAGATGACTGTTTCATCTCATCTCATCTCATAGTACACACAAATATAATAGAATTAGGAAACCGAGGATCCTTGCTATTTTAATTGATTACTCATCTGCTTTTGGCTCAGTAATCCATGTGGAATTGTGGGGAAATATTAAAAAGGGTGGGCACAGATGAGTCTATATTAGCTATAATAGTAGCATTAGATTCAAATACAAAAACTGTCACAAGATATTCTAGAAAAGGTTATCTGTCCTCCCCTTTTACTTCTAAAAAAGGAATGAAACAGGACTGCTTAATGCTCTCTGCTGTTCTGTTTTTATGTAAATGAGGTAATAGCTAATGTAATATAGAATGCTGAGGATGTCTTCTCGATATGAAGTAGGAAGCTAGCAATTATTGTTTACATCGAAGATTAGACTGTATTTGCTCTTACACCAAACTGTCTTCAGAAACACTTGAATAGCCTGTAGGAAAAGTCATCTACTCTAAAGTTAAAGAATAAAGATTAAAGTGAACCTTTCCTGCATTTTCATTTTGCTAAAAAGCAGAAACATGGCACACCCTTACCTCAATGGGAGTCCCACCACAGTGTTTAGTGTTTAAAAATGTTTTCAATTATCCCCCAAAGGAAGGAAGGAGATCACAATTTGTCCCTGAGAGGCTGGCAGCATGATCCCTTTAACCACTTCCTAACTCTGTGATCCACCTCCACGCTCCAACGTTTTGTGTCATCTGTATGGGGAGAGCATGGGGGCAAGCTCCATTCACTTGAATAGAGCATCTTTTTTCAAATCTGATTTCCCAGTTTCAGATTGGGTTTTGGTACTGATTGATGACAGGGTTCAACTAACAAGGCCAGCCATCGTATGAGCTGTTAGTGAACATGGTACAGTAAGCTGTTTCTACTGTATGTGTGCTCACTGGGAGCTCATGCGGTAGACAGCCATGAAGTTGAGAGGAAGGCTGTGCCAACTGCTGCATTGTGCTGAGAGGATGGCCAGCCACCAGATGATGGGAGGTGTGGTGAGGTGGGATGTCAGTGGGCTGGTCAGGTGGGGTCTGTTAGGGGGGCTACCAGACCACCAGGGACTCATTTTAAATCATGTGAATGGGCAAGCGGGGGGAGACCACTATGCTACCAGGGTATATTTAAGAGTTTGGAGGAGTGATCGGGGGCAGGGGACACACTAGACCGTCAGAAAGGTTTATGGACAGCTTGAAGGAGAGCTCAAGAGGTGGGGAGTCACACCAGACCACCAGGGAATATTACTGTGAACTCTGAGGATCAATTGGGGGTGTGGGGGGTCATACTGGACCACCAGAGACTATTACTGTGAGCTCTGTGGAGAGATCAGAGTGCAGGGGGGTCACACAGGACCAGCAGTGAATATTACTGGGAGCTTTGCAGAGTGATCATGGGTGGGGAGGGCACACTAAACCACCAGGTATGATTTCTAAGTACTCTGAAGAGAGATCAGGGGGTTGGTGGATCACACTGGACCATCAGGACTTAATGTTTCCTCTGAGTCAGATGCTCTAAAGGGCTGCTGTGTGCCATGCAAATGAGCCCATAATGGGCAAGCAAATGGCCCCTTAGCATTTTGCATGCTCAGTGGGCACATATGTTTGTTCAGGCTGAATATAGCCCTCAGGGGCCTTGGTGCAATCCAATTTTGGGCAACGCTATTCCCTGTGGGCTATATATAGCCCGATCCCATGTTGGGGTAGGACAGTTGCACTTAGCACTGTACCGACATGGCCTTATATTCAGTCAGATTGTGGCACTTGCTATCTGACTAAATATAGCAGCAGCTGGGGTGAGTGCAGGTGCAAATGTAGTACAAACATTTGTGCTGCACTTAAGCCTTCATCTGAATATGGAGACCATAGTCCTTTATGCAACAGAAGTGTGGAGAGATAAAGTAGTGAATGAATTGGGAGTTATTGCCAGTAAGTTCTATTGAGCAATTTTGGGAGTAACTAAAGGTTCTCTCACTCAAATGACAAGAACGAAATTGGAACAAAATACACTTATAATGTTATCTAGGGCTATGATTTTAAATTACTGGTTGAGAGTAGAAATATGACCCAAATTCACTAATCTTTCTTGTATACCAGGAGCAAATATACCTGGAGAGTTTGAGTTTCACATCTTCCTGGCTTAAGACTGTAAAGTCTATATTTTAAATTACCAATCAACAACAGCTAAGGCATTTAGTGGGTAAAAAGTTATTATTCATGACTCATATAAAACATTTATCAAAAGTAAATTGGTTAGAATATTGGCAAATGATTATTTGGAGTATATAACAATATGAAAACTAAGTGGTCGGTATCTAGAAGCTAATTTAACTCATGGCTTTGAGAATCCCTTGGATGCTCTGCTCTGTAGACCCAGTTTCCAGGAAAACCTTTGTGAATGATAACTTCCAGACGAATCACTTCAAAACTGTGTCAAAAAAGGTATTCTAAGGATAACTCCATATCTGATCAATGGGATTGTGATTTGGCTAGGGAATATACTTTTCATATGACTCTCATATGTCCCCTGCATAATAAAATTAGGAGAAAATATCTAGGGCAGTTGTGAACTCTATTCCACTCCCTCTTTGTATGGAATGGGCTTATCTAGATATTTTGTTAAAATCTAAAGATGAGCCATTAATAAACAAACTGGCAAGGTTTCTGAATGAAATCAGAAAAACAAAGAAATAGCTATGCAGCAATAGATAGTTTATGGCAGCTGTATTATGTTGAAATGATTTGTTGTACTGTTCTGTAATTTGCACTTCGTGCTACCAAAAATTAATGTTACCCAAGTCATACTATGAACTTGTCATTTTTTGCAATAGATTGCAGTGGTATGTATATGTCTTTCAGTAAGTTAAACGAATTGAAGGTATAGCTGTCTATATGAATATGACATGTAATGGGCTGACTCAAGATTTGCAGCATATCTTCAATTGTGAGGAGGCAGGACCATAACTTATGAGTGAGAGAGCCAAAAGTGAGTTATGAAAGTCCTGCCCACTCACAAGTGGTCATAAATTGCCTATACTGAGTCAGGTAATTGTATATTCTATTTATACAATAGTAATTTACAAGCAGTTAGTTTGAAGATTTCACTTGTTTCTTTTATTTTAACAGCAGGCTTCAGTGTCTGCACTAGGCATTGCGATGTCACCAGCATTATGAAAGCTGCTGTCTGGCTCAGTATTCCACTGTGATGACTGTAACATTAAAAATATCCATTTTGACAACAGAAACAACATATTTTTGATATGTCGCCGTTACTGATGTCGCTAGCCAAGATATATTTTTATCTCATTATTTTAACCCCCCACTCCTGGTGTGTGAGTGTATATGTGTGTGTTTATATTCTTTACAACAAATTAAGTTAATGCACCAGTTGGGTTTAGCTTAATGTAACAAAAGTAGGGAACTGTGGTGTTAAGAGTTTCCAACCCTAACTCCTCACACCCCAAAGCAGCAAAAGAACAACGCCACACAAGCACCCACAGACAGCCCTCATCAGGTAAGACAAACAACATACAACTGTTTCCAGATGACATGAATGCAATGGCACTGAAGTGCCACCTTTGAGGATTTGTACCTGTGGCATGCACACTGCAAAAGATGAACACTCATTTGTCACTGCAGATATAAATCCATGATACTCAAATCACAACACTGCTCCTGTATGCAGAAGAACAGGACCCTGCAGCCACAGATACAAATCTGATACCCAAATTACACAAGTTATATTGTCTGCAGAAGTGCATGCCCCTATGGGGGTAACACTTCCCTAGCCTCAGGTATTCATGTACACTGTAAGACATACACATGCTTGACAGACCTGCACTTATGCAGTAACAGGTGTTTGACATACACACCAATGTCTGGTTGCAGCCACAGGTGTAAGACATATACACCAACCTCTGTCTGCAGAAGTGCACGTGCCACAAAATCCATGATACTAAAATTGCAATACTACTTCTGTCTGCAGAAGCATAGACCCATGAGGGTTCTGGACCTCTTCAGCTACCACTATAAGGCATACACATTGACTTCTGGCTTCAGAAGGGCAGGCCCCTATGGGGCCTGCAGTTATGCAGACAGAAGTACTTTTGCAATGTGGGTATAATGGTTTCAGCAGTGGATCTAGAAATTGTTCCTGGAGGTAACAGTTTTCCAGTTACACAGATGCATACAGAAAAGCATGCACTAATGGATCATGCTATCTATTGAGGTAGCTTGTACAGTGTGCATGAGTATCGTGGAACCAGCCAAGATGCAAAACAACACTTGGAAGTAAATGACATGTAACAAAATACTGTAGTAGAGAAGGGCTTAATTGCCATTGTATCATAGCGTTCCCTGCAGGATACTATAGCATTTTTGTGATATACTGCAGCATTACTGTGTTGCATCCTAGCTGGCGCCAGTGTACCTCTGGCTACAAAGGCACAGGCCCCATGGATCCTTTTGTATGGGGGGGCAGGCCCTCATTGGGCCTGTTCTTCTGCAGCCACATGTATTCATGGATGCACTACAACATACATACACAGGTGTGGCTGCATAAACACAAATACAAATCCACAAAGATAGTACAACATCAGTGCTACTGGATATGTGTCATCTGCAAACAGTTGTATGTTGTTTGTCTTACCTGGCTGTATGTGGTTGCTTGTGTGGTGCTGTCTTTTTGCTGCTTTGATGGTGTGGGAAGTTAGGATTGGAAAACCTAATGCCACATTTCCCTACTTCATTGTGTTATGTTGAACCATAACTGGTACATTAATGCAAAGAGTTTAATTTCTTCTTGAGATAGTGGAAGTCCTAAAGGGACCTGTGTGAACAGATGCAGATGCACAGGGCCACCAAGGAAAGCCTCTGTGGGTCTAAGGAAGTGCAGGCACCTGCTGACCTTGCACTTCTATACACACACAGATGTCAGGAATTTATGGGACTGCCTGGTGGGCTGCGGGAGCACAGGGCCCTCTGGACTTTGCACTTCTATGTGGCCACAGATACAGACACACAGGGTAAAACGTCTTTCTCTCAGCAAATGCACAGGACCCTCGACCACCCATGGGTGCAGAGCCCTATGCCAAGAGAAGAGTTATCTTCACTATATGGCACCTGGGCATGTGTGGACAGCCCTGCACCTTTCCTTCCCTGGATGACCCATCTCATGGACTTATGAATAAACAACCACTTACATAGACCCATGTTTGGTGGGTGGCCTGTCACGTAGGGTCATGTGGGGTTGTGGTTAATGCCAAGTGAACTGGGGTGGTGTACTCCATTTTTTGCCCACCAGGTACTGTGCATGAGGCAACTGTGCACATAAACTGTGATGCATATATGGATTGTGTCATTATGCTCCTGACTACATCTGCTGGTCCTGTTGTGCTGCTGCCCAGCCTCTGCTGGGTGGCAGGCAATAGCAGGACTCAGTGTCATCCCTCCCTGAGGGAGGACAGTAGTCCTTAGGGTGATATATTCTTCCTCCCCCAGTTGGCCCTTGAGTACCCCTGGTCACTGGCATGAGAGGAGGTAAGGTGTCCAGTGCCTCAGCCCTCCACACTACTTGGCCAGCCTACACAGCACTTTTCTATTGTTTGTTTTGTGTAATATACTGTATTAAGTTAGCCAAAAAATGGCTTGATTTTTAAAACTTTCTTTTAAAAGCATATCATATGGATTCAGAGATATGAAATATGAAAGAAATATTGCATCATGTGGTTGCAGGACTGAAACAAAGGAGAAAACAAAGCACCTAGCCTACACCAAATGGATATTTTATTTAATACTTAAAGTGTCAATGGGGGGTGGGTGGGTAGGTAGATGTAGGTTCTTTTCAGTTAGTGTTTTTGGTCGTTTTTTAAAGTTCATCCACTTTTAATAGACAGTGTGGGGAAACTAACTAGGTAAAATACTACAGTCAGTTGTAAACTCAGAGGTTACAACCAGAGAAGCAGATGTGTGACTAGGGGAGTAGCTGAAACAGACTTAGTACCTTCCAGCAGAAGTCAGGAGATTTAAGTGGCTAGTTAGCTGGGGGCCATAGTTGGAAGAACTAAAACAGAGGAAATAACAAAGCATCTGGCTTATACCAAACATGTATTTTATTTAATATTTATAGTGACAGTGTAGGTGGGTAAGTACAGATAATTTTATGTTTGGGTTACTCTATCTGTAGTGTTTATTTTAAGGAGGGTAGCTGGATTAGAAGTGTGTAGGTCTAAACTGTTATGATTTGTTTTTATAATAGTAGTAGTTGTGGACCTAGAATGTGTTGGCCAGCTGCTTCTGTTAGAAGGCATTAGTCCCCATCCTGGCTTTGGGACCTTCACCCCTTCGATTGCTCTTCTTTGCCACCTGATGTCTTTAGACGCTGTAGAGAATTAGGCATTATCTGAAGAAGCAGGATATGGAGGTCTATCAGGCCGATTGCAGGAAATGATGCAAGAGTTGGACAGACAGGTGTGGTGAGCTCTAGGAGGCACCCTGGGGCAAAATGGGTTTATAATAGGGGTTTTCCCTGTCTTGTTCCCATACTCAAGAGCTCTACGATTGGTGGGCAGAAACCCAAAGGACCAGCCTCATCTGCCTATCCTTCTTGGGCAGTGCTATGCAATGACAGGTTCCTTAGAAACAATGCAGCTATTATGGCTGATCTGGTCTCTACAGCTGACCTGGCTTGCATCACTGAGACCTGGTTGGATGAAAATGCTGGCCCAATATTAGAATTGGCAGTTCCTGCTGGGTTGTTGGTGATTCACTGTCCGAGAAAGGATCGTAGGGGTGGGGGTGTGGCTATTTGTTTTAAGTCAGACTTCAACTTCACAGCTCTCCCTGTGGTAACAACAAGGTCTTTCAAATGTGTGGCCATTCAAGGGGTTGCATATGCAGGTTGCAGGGTCCTTCTCATTTATTTCCCTCCAGGGCATGAGAGGGAATTCCTGCAGGAAATCATGGACTTCATGGTCGGACTAGTCTTGGAGTCACCCAGATGGATAATTCTGGATGACTTCAATGCTTGTATCAATGATGAACTCTCATCATTTGGACAAGACTTCCTCTGATTAATGCAGTCACTGGGCCTGCTACAGGTGGTTACCTATGTGACCCACTCACACGGTCACTTCTTTGACCTTGTCTTCTCACTGGGATTAGAGGTCACTGATGTCATAATGAAACCGGTCATTTAGTCAGACCACGATACTTTGAAGTTCTTGTTTGAAACACCCCCTTATAGACCCTCCCTTACAGAGATAGTTCAGTACCACCCTTTGAGAGGTTTCACCCCAGAGGGTCTTATGGTGGTGCTGGATCTATCAGGTCTGATAAGAGTTTGCGAGGAGCTGGGAGAATTGGTATTGACCTGTAACAGGGCCATCACTTACATTCTCGACTCCATCGCACCAGTCTGTGTTTGAGCCCTCACCTCATGCCGGAGATCCCCATGGTTTGACGGGACTCTCAGGGAGTTGAAGGTGAGGGGCTGTAGGTTGGAGTGCTGCTGGCAGAGATCCCTATCTGAAGGGGAAAAGCTTGTTTTGATGTCTCACTATAGAGAGTACCAAACAGCAATTTCCCATAAGAAGGCATAGTTCCTGTCCAGGGAAACTGCTGCAGCAACTAACAGACCAGCTCAGCTCTTCCGAACTGTTGACAGGCTGTGTAATCCAGCCTTTCTTCAACTGGTTAGAGCATTTTTATTGTCTAAATGTGATGAGTTTGCTTTGTCTTTTGCTGATGAGATCTCCATCAGATCTGGGATCCTGTTGGCATCCTCCATTGGGACTTGCAGTGGTGAGCCAGTATTTATCACAGGCATTCCATCTATCTGGTCTGACTTTGGTCAGGTGGCAGTCAAGAATGTCTTTAGCGTCATCCATCAGTTGAGACCCACCTACTGTAGTTTGGACCCAGGTCTGACATGCCTTCTTGTGGGGTGTGTCAAGTCCATCGCCCCGGTGTTTGCTAGGATAGTCCAGTGTTCATTAGTGAGGGGGTCTTTCCTGAGCCCCTTCAGGAGGTGGTGGTGGTGAGGCCCCTCCTGAAAAAAATGTCACTAGACCCAGACTGCCTGGCAAATTACAGACCCATCTCTAACCTACACTTCCTAGGGAAAGTTATTGAGAAGCTGGTGTCTTTGTAGCTGGAGGCCCATTTGTTAACTCACGACATCTATGACCCTCTTCCATCGTGCTTCAGGAAAAGGCACAGTACTGAGACTGCCCTGCTTCAGGTACTAAATGCTCTCCTGGGGGTGTGGGATAGAGGAGAGCAGTCTATTCTTTTTCTCCTCAATCGCCCAGCTGCTTTTGACACCATGGACCATGGGGTGGTTTTGGATCACCTGCAGGTTCACTGTAGACTCTCTAGTGTGGTCCTCAACTGGTTCCATTTTTTCCTCACTGGCAGGCTGCAGAGAGTGGTCTTAGGGGCTTCTTCCTCCTGACCACTGCCCTGCTGTGTGGGGTGCCGCAGGGTTCTGTTTTGTCCCCCATGTTGTTCGCATTGTATATGCTACCATTAGAGAACACTGTAATATGGTGCAGACTGGGTTTTCATTGCTATGCTGATAACACTCAGCTGCACCTGTTTTTTGCACCCAAACAACAGGATACGGTCTTAGTTTTTAATTGGTGCTTTGCTGAGGTCCAAGACTGGATGAGTATCAACTGGCTGAGGTTAAACCCAGATAAGACGAAAGTTCTAGTAATGGAACTTGGTTGCCTGAGGGCTGGTGTGCAGGCTAGTCGAGTCACTGGGCTTAGGCTCGGAGGCTCCCAGCTTCTCACCTCTTCCAGGGTGAAAAATCTTGGTGTTGTGCTGGATAACAGCCTAACATTTGAATCTCAGGTGTCAGCCGTGGTCCAGAGTGGCTTTTACCACCTTAGAAGCATTACTAGGATTAGACACCTGATTCTCTCAGGTGATCTGTGATCACTAGTCCATGTCTTTGTGACATCATGGCTTCATTACTGCAATGCCCTTTACCTTGGGCTATCATGGGTTGGTCTTTGCCGCTTACAGCTGGTGCAGAATGTGGCAGCCAGGCTTTTGACTGACCTTCCGAGGTCATGTCATATTACACCTGTACTGTGCTCTATGCACTGGCTCCCTTCTAGGTGGGGATCACCTTCAAGGTTGGCTTACTGACCTGTAAAGCCCTATATGCTCTGGGGCCAGTTACCTGCAAGATCTACTACAGCTCTACAACCCTTCTTGTCCTCTCCAGTCAGCCAAAGAGGGACTTCGAGTGATTCCCAGGGTTCATTTAAAATCATCGGCACCCAGGCTTTCTCAGTTGCAGCACCTACCCTGTGAAAGTCACTGCCTCAATTGCTTAGAGAGGCCCCCTAAGTTAGTGCCTTCAAGAAGGATATGAAGACCTTTTTATTTAGCAAATCTTTCCTCTCCTTTTAATTTATTATGAAATGTCTATATTTTGTATGTATATTGCATTTTAATTTTGTTTTTATCATTAGGGCATCTGTAAAGTGCCCAGAGTCACAATGAGATAAAGTGCTCTAACAAATTACTAAACTAAATGATTTTCAGTCAGTGCTTGCTTTCAACAGTTGCTTTCCTTGTAGTGGGGGGAAGCAAGCTCTAAAGGTAGGCCCACTAGGAGGGGTCTTATTAGCTGCTTAGAGGCATGGAGTGATGGGGAGTACTTCCAGGTAGTGCAGCAACAGAAAGTATTTAAGGAGATCTGTCTGCAAGTGGTAGTGAATCATGCATTAGAGCAGTGGAGCCACTCAGTGAAGTGCCATCTGGTTAATTGCCATAGGAACTTAACAAAAGAAGGAATTGACTAGAGAGAGATAGGGTCAGGAAATGGTGTTCAGAAAGTAAGTCAGAGAGGGGGGGATTAGTAGAAGAAGTAGTTGGGTCTACCAGGGCAAAACTCTTTTGCCAATGAAATCTACTGCTGGCCAAAATGCCTTCTCAGTCCACTTCCCTAAAATTTGGGGTCTCTGCCCACTTCCATTTGTTCCACTTCTTCCTTTCCCACTCTGAAACCTCTCCTCTGTGATTTCTCTACTCACTCCTGCAGCTGTTTCTGATATGGGGTGTACTTCTGTCAATAGTTTTCCTCCCTGCACTGAAACTAGATTTCCCTTATTCCCCAGTTAATCAGACATTACTCTCTACTCCTCATTTAGTGTCCTTTTGCCTGTTTCAAAATTTTCTGTATGCTAATTTACAATATAGAAATTTTTATCTGAAGTGTTTTCTTCTAATCTGTATATATTGTTTTACTTATTTCCATATTGCTGTATTATTTTTGTGCACTGTACATTGGAGCCATTCTCTTCTATTGCGCCTCCCCCAGAACATATCAGGAAATGAACTGATACCAGCTCAGTATGACTTTTCTGGTAAAACATTTGAAATACATAAATAAATAAACCAACCAACCAACCAACCAACCAACCAACCAACAATTAAGCAAACAAATATATAAATAACATGTAAATGTAATGCTCTTCTGAATTAAGTACAGTGCTTTTTTGGGGGTACAGGGAAGTGGTGGAGCTTCTGCCAGTGCAAGACCCTGCAGGACAAGCATAGCACAGGTAGTGTAGTAAAACCTACACTACACAAAAGTATTCACACTCAGAGAGAGGGCTGGGGGGCACGTTAGCTGTAGGGAATATGGAAAGGATATTTTCCATAGGGTGTTCTGGATGAATGGCTGCTGGCCAGCATGTCGGAGGTTTTGGGCTCTGAACTCTGATCTAGTTGCCACAAGGGCTGTGATATGCATCTTGGGTAACAGCCCAGGGGACAGGGGCAGGATAGCTGCAGCTCCAGTTTCCCGGAGGACCCATAATGTCCTGAATAGGTATAACCACCCTGTCCCCTGGGGTTACTAGAATCCCATCAGGTTATCCCTAGGAAGGTAGAGGGCTCATTAGGGCCTGTGTGTAGATAACATAATTGTTTACTCAGCTAGGCTGAGCAGAGAATGGATTATGTCATTTAAAATTCTCACAGCAGCATAAGCCACTTTGGAATCAGCTGCTCTCGGGAGGTTTAGAATTTTCAGAAGATAGTGCAGTCAGTGTGTAGTAAGAAGCAGTACAGAGAGGAGCTCTGAGTATGGGGGTTCCTGCCAGTCTCGTGGTGGGAGACTGGTTAAAGGACCTGTGGTGGTATTTCTCACCCTAGTTAGTGAGACATCAGCAGTGCTATCTGAAGTGGTGGAAACCATCAGTTTCAGGACACCTGTGTGCCATTTTCCTGTGAGAAGAGAGAGTGGGACTGCAGTTCAGTGTGTCCAAGGGGCAATCCCCTGATGACCAAAAAGAAAGTCAGCTGTCCTAGAGGAGACAAAGAGTGTTTCCAGCTCTGAAAGCTATGGAGAGCTATGATATAAGTGTGACTTTCAGTTGGATGTCTGTACAGAAAAGTGCAACAAAGCTGTAAGTACTGAGACAGAGATTAAATGGAATGTTTTTCTGGGTTGCTGTCTGCTGGTTGAATGTGCCACACCTAAGGTTAGAGTGCACCAAGCAGAGCCCCAGCCTCACCACAGATATGTGCTTAATGTTTTTAATTTACTGTGAATGCCTCTAGCACCCTGGTGAGGATGGAGGGTCATTTGTGTGTAATCCCAAAGGGATGGCAGAGGCTGGCTGGGGCCAGGGTGAGAGGAACGCCATTTGACAATACATTCAAGGCTAACTGGTCTTGGAAGGGCACACAGTTTAAGCCTGCAGATGTTAACTAAGCCCATCAAAGTCAGGAGATGTTTTGAGTGTGTGGCAACCCACCACATAAATAGACACTTGTAGAGAATAAATGTCCAGTATATCCCTAGGAAAGAGGGGTGGACAGTACCAGTGTTGAAAAGAGTAAAATGTCTAGATATCCTTGAACATAAGGATGGAACAGTGTTTGAACTGTTGTGCTAACAGAGAAGAGTACAATTTGTCTCATTTGTTCTGAGAAAATAGTGTCAGCATTCCTCATCTGTACATTGACAAACTTGGGGACCACCCTGTTCCGCATTTGTTGCCAACTTGTTGCCAAAATAAAGTCATACTTCACAATCCCATTTTCTGTTTAGACATTAGAGCTCTGCTTCCCGAGTGAAATGTTATTGGGGCCTCTACTGATAGTTTTAGATCTAGCATATGCCTATTACTTCTCCCCAGAACCTGGAATAAATGTTATTTTGTGCCCTAAACCCCCGATCCCTTTAGACTGCCAAGCCGAGTATTCACCTCAGAGCTGGGGGTGATGCCTTTTATTTTGCCAACTGGTGGCCTGTTGCCTTGTCTGTGGCATGAGTTAGGGGGGTCCCATTCTGCACCTGGTTGGGGCATGGGTTATATAGGGAATGGAGGTGCTGCACAAAGGGGACAGACTAGGAAACAGCAGTACCTGGGGGGGTGTTGGACCCCGTGTAAGTACACAAGAACCATTTTTTGTTACTTGAAGAAATAGTTCAAGCCATTCTCTTCAATGTGGATTTGGATGCTGGTGCCAGTGGAGCACAGGCTACTTCTGGAGCAGATGAGCCCAGTGGGAGACACACTGGTAGCAACAGAAGGAATGATTGGAACGTGATGATACTGGGAGATTCAACAGAGGGACTGAATGGGTAGTGAGTGCTGTAAACCCTAGCAAATGATCAGTATGCTGTCTCTCAGGGGTGACAGCTAACAAAGTCATTCCTAGAGTGAAGGAACTCACCAAAGTTGGGAAGGGAAAGTCAGACATGGTCATTCACTTAGCGGCAAATGACCTGGCTGAGTACAGAACAGTTAGGATAAAGGCCAGCCCATTGGCTAAGTGGCAAGGCTAGCGCTCATGATATTGGCAACCTGGGTTTGGAAACAAGCCTGGGTTATTAGGGATGGCTGGGGGTGAGGGGGGAGTGGGGAGGGAGGAGGAGGATTGACTGTCTCGAAGGATGCTCTTCTCCTTCCTTGGGGAGGGTGCCACATCTCAATGCACTAGTGCCATCTGTAAATGTAAAGATGGCAGAGCACACAAGACACAGGGAAGGAAGGATTTGCCATGCTGAATATCGCAAAAGCATGCTAACACATACTCGCATCGGTAACTACATTCCAATGCCAGCATCCCTACAGGGATCAGGGACACAGGGCACAGAAAGAAGGGGGGAACTAATAAAAACAAGAAAAACCTCTCCTCCACCTGCAGTTATATGATGTTTGGTACATCCAGACTGAAAGCATGTAAATCTGTCATGCCAGAGAAAAGGAGACATAGAAACAATGAATAATAAAGAAAAAGATTTGTAAGGATAAAGGATACTTTTTGTATAGGAGGCAGGATGTTGAAGGTAGCAACACCAAATGGTAACCATAACGGAAGTGCCACCAGTACCATGTAAGAAAGAGAGTAGCCAGATTAAAATGCAGGTGTTTAACACATGGTTAAATACTGTAGATGTGTCAGGGAGGAGGAAGTTCATTTCAATGGTGGACTAGGGATTATTCTGGTAGGATAGCTATCTATTCAGAGATGATGGACTACATCCTTACAAAAAATGTACCAGTGCAGTGGGCAGGAGAGTAATGTGACTATCAATAGGTATTTGAACTAGCTGAAAGGTAGGGCAGAGACAGGTCATACCATTGCACCAACATACATAAGGGGTGCAAAGCTGTCTCTCATCTAACTCACACAGATTACAGGAAGCAGAGTTAGAGGCCAGGAAAAGAGAACCATGAACATGAGGGACCAAAGAAACAAAGGGAAGATAGGGTACAAAAAGAGGAAGGTTAGGGCAAGGAGGGCAGGGAAATTTAACATTCTCTGTGCAGATTCCATGGAGCTTGGGGAATAAGTGGGATGATTCTCTGGCAACAATATCTGCAGAACAGCTACAGGTTATAGCAATCACTGCGACATGGCCATCACAGAATAATAGCTTGGATCTTACAGTTTTTGGCTACAACCTGCTCTGTAGGGACAGGGAGAATAAAAGGGAATGGGGTGGCAGAATATGTTAAGGATTCTATTAGAGTAACAGGATAGAACCATAAAGGTTAGGTTGGGGGAGTTAGTGTCCTTTTGGCTGCAGACATCAGAGGGTGGGGGTAATATCCTAAGGATTGGCATAGTCTATAAACTCCAAAACAAACTATGGAATTTAACCTACAATTTAAGGTAGACATTAGGAAGTTGGCTGGAATAAGAAAAGGAGTTCTCAGGGAAGACTTCAATCTCCTAGCTATCATCTGGAAAACTCCAGAGGCCAAACATCCAAAAAGTCGTAGGTTTTTGGAAGCAACCCAGGACTTCTTCCCAAGCCAGTGGGTGAGACAGACAACTAGGAAGGAATGCAATTGTGGACCTTATGTTGTCTATTCAAGATATTATAAGTGATCTGAGAGTGGAGGCCCCCAATGACAAAGCAATCATACCACTGTAAGTTTTAACAAAGCTTTGAAAGCTTCGTGCTTAAACTCCAGCAAAATGGTCCACAACCTAAGGATGGCAGACTTTGCCAGGATGGAGAAGATACTGGAGGGCAGGCTGAAGGGCATAAAATAGGAGGTGGGTGTAGAAAACAAATGGGCAGTAATCAATTTTCATTTCATTTCATTTTATTGTTTATACTGGAAAGGCATGTGAGCAAAATTGCCTGTTTTCACACACGTCCAATGACAAAATTTGGTACAATAATACATACTGGTAAACATTACATAGTTCGGAATGAGATATATAATAAAATATGGTATTAGTGGCCACACAGGAGTGTGTCAGGTACATTACAAAGGGCAAGATACATAGGAAGTCCATTTGGTTCAGTGACAAGGTGAAGACACCAGTTAATTTAAAGAGATATGAAGGGGACCAGACCAAAGCTAATAGGGAGGATTACAAGAGAAAGTTTTAAGGAGCAATAAAAAATGGAGACAAAGGCTATAAAGAGAGTAAGAATTGTGAATGGGGTTAAGAAGAAGGATAAAACATTTTTCAGATACAGAAGGGAGAAAAGGCAGATAAGGAAGGGAACTGAAAGGATGATGAAGGAAGTGGCGAGTGTGAAGGATGAAATTGGCAAGGCAGGTATCCTCAACAAATGTTTCAGTTCTTTGTTCATGATAGATGCTGTGGGCTTGCTCTGAAAACTGGTAAAATTTAGTAGTCACTCAGAACTAAGGTAAGAGCTAGGGAGATTTCTGTGAAAAATGTGCACAAAGGGCTCAAATCTCTTGGACCAGATGATATTCACTTACGAGGGCTGAAAAAGGCTAGCCAAGCATTGATGGAACCCCTTGCAGAACTGTTCCCTAGAAAGGGGGGAAGTTCAGAGAGATTGAAGGCTAGCTGATGTAGAACTGTTCCACAAGAGGGGACAGGGAGGACCTGGCAAACTATGGACCAGTGTGCCTGACTGCTCTAGTGGGGGAGTTTTTGGAAACTATTGTTAGGGAGCACATAGTGGAATTCCTGGAAGCAAACAGATTGCAGGACAGGAGGCATCATGGGTTTGTAAGGGGCAGGTTTTGTCAGACAAATCAGATTGTTTTCAATTTTGTGACATTAGCAGTGGACAATGGGTAGGGGACAAGGGGGTGGATATAATTTTGTTTCACACAGAAGGTCAGTAAACAAAGTGGGGGGTTTGGGGCTAGGGAAAAGATTAATGAGTTTGACAGAGAACTGGTTAGAGGGCAGGATCACAATAATGCTCCTAAATTTTAATTTCTCTTGGGTAAAGACGTTTACCAGTGGTGTACTGCAGAAGTCTGTTCAAGGCCCTAGCCTTTTTAACATGTAAATCAGTAACATGGATGAAGGATTATAGGGCAAGGTATGTCTCTTTATGGATAACGCCAAACTCTGTGGCAGGACAGATAGTGCAGAGGATGTAAGGAATATTTGTTAACCAGGTAAGTTAATTGGGCACAAGAGCCCATTTTTTGAATGTAGCATGAGATCATGGTTTGACTGATGTCACTAATACACACTGATATGATTTAATTGTTCTGACATACAAATCAATGATTCTTAAGCATCCTTGTTTTGGAGAGAAAATTATGAGAACATGTAGATCCATCTGGTAAACATATGCTTCACACTGTTTTGTTGAATTCACAGCATCTGAATGATGCATCATTGTCTACTGTTAGCAATGGTAGTTGCACAACTTGTCTGCGGCTTTTCTAAATTTCTTATTCCAGTCTGTTCTCATTAGTAAATAAACGTTGCCATATTTTCATGTTTAGGATGGATCTTTGGGGATCTGTGATGGGGGACTACCTTTTCTACACATATTACATGCTTTGTTATATTATTAATTGATCTCTGCAGAATGGTTGAAATGACAGGAGACAGTGTACCTTTTCATTACCATTTGTGCTGGATGATGTTAGATGCGATGTGATCCACTGTGCATTTTTTTAAATTCTTTTGGTAACAGGGTAAGGCCCACTAGACACAAGAGCTGTTTTTCAGGGGCAACCTGGAAGCTCTGTGGAGGTTAAGTGACTTGCTCAGAGTCACATAGTATGCAAGTAGAGGTTGTGGGAATCAAACCTGGGTCTGCTGGATGTACAAAGCTCATTTACAGCTCATTACTCTAACCTCTAGGTAAACTGACAGCCTTAGTGTGTACTCCTGTATTTTGCATTTTTTTTATCCTAATTGCATTGTTTCCTTTTTATTACAATGATGAGAATATTTCTACACTGGTAATGACAATCAAAACAGTTACATGTATTTTATTGTTTAATTATTATCAGTGCAGCTGTGGCCCATTGTGATAGTCATACAGTGCCTTAAGCAAACAACTATTAAACACTGTGCAGACTGGCTGAGAGTCCCTAGTGTGCATCTCTAGTGGCAATGCAGGCAAATAACCAAGCATTCCTACAATAACAATCTAATATTCATGAATCTTCATATAACAGGAAATAATTAAAAAAATGAATACTCCTGCAGCCAGCCAATACCACATACTGTCACTGCCCTCTACCCCCCCAAATCCATTTTCATGGTTAAACTCCTCAACAGCGCACCTGTAACAGAAACAGCACGATTACTCCAACACTCCAACCACCCCTGACATTCCACAAATGGTCATAATTAAACAAACAGTAAAAGCAGCCAGCACATCCCATCTCTCACTGCAATATCTGACACCTCCTGAATGAATGACACCACAATCAGAGAACAGCTGAATACAACTGCGGTCATTAAAGATACGGTCTTTAGATGATGAAAGAGGATGGCTAAGCTAGAGGCCATCTGATTAAAAAAGATGACCGTTTTGTATCCTGGTTGGAGGTGGGTTGATTAGGGTGCAGTAATAGGTATTGACATCTTCAGACACCAAGTGTGTCAGGAAAATGCTTCAATCTTGATTCTTTCTGCAAATTACATTCACTAGAAACTAGGTCACAAAAAATTAGCTTAAAGATAATTGGCAAATGTTTCTCTTGTTTCCAAAATTTAGCATCATTGTTCAAACTGCTGGTTCAAATCTACTGAAGTTCACAGTATTATTCCATGACATTAGTTGCTATTTTTCAGTTTATACTAGATTTATTGTTCTTATATGTCTTGAAATGCAACGTTCTCACACTCTGACTTTAGCTTACTTGGTTAGTTGAGACAGCCTTGCAGCACGTCATTGAGAGTGTGTGTCTCATTTGCATAACCTGCTGGTATGAAAATGTCTAGTGTTACAGTGCAAACTGCTCCTCAGCTGTCACCTCAGGAACTGTCACTGAGTTTCCCCTGTGGTAGTCCTGTAATAATTGTATTATTTAAGTCTATAACTCTGTATCCTATTGCAGATATTTTGTAATTACAAGTGTTACTGGTTGTTGTTGCTATTCTGCTCTGTACTTGTGTAGTTCCCTTTCCTAACTGGTCACTATTTTCAGTTTGTATTATTAACTGCTATTACTGTAACATGATTATAATGTATGGCAGAACACAGTTACATAGCAAAATCTATCATTTCCCAGAGTTAGCAGTGTCACACCTGGACAGCTGGTTCTGATCCCTGTATAATTTTTTGTTGTAAATATAAAAGATAATGTATGATGGACTGTGGAAAAAGGCAATGCTGGCTGCTGAAACTGACACTTCAAACCCCCCAGGGATAAGTTCAAAGGACAGAACATGGCTAAACTGCAGATATTTGGGGTGCAATTATCTTGTCAATTTGCTTTGATCCCAGGAAATTAAATTAGCCATTCATGACATCCTCAGAGAAATCCTTTGATCTGCACTAGATGTCCTGAGAAAAGAGACACTGGCCAGTGGTATGAATAACCTCCCAGGCAGCCAGCTCATTTCATCAAAGAGACCTTTGATGTGTAGATACCAAGGCCAGACAGAATTAAGGAGTCAAATACACTTTTGCTTTGAATACAGTGACTTATATCAAAGAGACTTTTGATGTGTGTGTGAAGCAAATCATAGACTGGTTTTGACTAGTTACATAGAGCGGAGATTTACTATGTCATCTCTTATTTTTTTAAATACCTTAGTAGGCCATCTTGGTGTTATAAAAAAAATATATAGATTTTGTTTCACCAAGGTGGAGTTTAGTGACCTCAGAGAAGGCTGGCTCAGAACTGTGTTTAACAGCTGAGAGAACACTGACAGACACACTTTCATATTTCTGACTAAGAGTGGAGGAACATCAAAGCACTGAAAGATTAAGAAGTAAGAACTTTAGGCAAAACTAGTCTGAGTGTTATTATTTGTAGAAATCTACACTTTTAAACCTGTTTGTTTTAAGACTGCATGTGTGGGGATATTTTGTTCTGTAATTTTACTATTTTCCTATTTTATCTATTTTAAAGTAAAGATATATATTTTAAAATGGAAACTGTTGGTGTGCCTTGAAATTTCTCTTTATTTAAGTGAAGCTTTTAAAGGTTATAGTTGACACTGTGTATGAGCTTATTTTGATACCAAACTGGGAAATGGATAGAGTCCTCAAAAGTCTTGCATAGAGTTCTAAGGGTTCATTTTGTAGACCTGGTTAGGTGCCCATAGGCAAAGATATCTGCCCCTCCAAAGACAGAATTATCTGAGCCTGATAGTTGGGTATGCTAACAAGAGGTTATCAGTTTGAATCCCTCCAGAACTTGAGACTAAGGTGACTCAAACCCACAAAACAGACAAGAGGGTTACCTTGTATTGTTAAATGTCCACAAATCATATGCTCAGAGGCTGGCACTTTAGGAGTAGAGAGCTGACCAGTTGAGCAAATTTGTGACAAGCAGTAGTTGTAAAAAGTATTTATTTTTATACAGGATACAAAATGACTTTCATATTTTACACCATTAGGATAAAAATCCTATTTACAAGGCATTCCTGTCTTAGATGTTAAGAATCAGTTACCTATATCAAGCATATCCAAAATTCAATAATTACAATCATACATTTGCATAAAACCTTCTATACTTAATCAAAACAAGTGCATATAACTGCTAGTTCATTTTTCAAGGCAATTTTAAATATTTTCCTTGAATATTTAACTCATTCCAGAATTTTGTTGCTATATAAGCAAAAGACATTTCTCCCATCCTAGTTCTTGGTACACCATTGATCAGATGTCACGATGTTGTTATACTATCGTTCAGACGTCACATCAATGGTGTAACAAAAGAGAACCCTCATGAGCCACCTCTGCCTACATGACTGTGCGAACATTCACAAGATTTAAAACAGTCTTCACAGTGTACACAGTTACTCCTCATGTTAGCAGTACTTCTAGGCAGCAGTAAATGAGAGTCTATCTCAGAATGGCAGCAAGCTTGTACTCTAAGCCTGAGTGTAGCGACCTTCAGTTTGTGTGTCAAAATGGATAAATTTTGAGCTGCTTGCACTTGATCTCGACTCAACTCCTTATGTAAGGTAAGACAAAAAAAAAGTAGTTTCATGTCAGGGTTACAGCTTTTCATGCACGAAGCTAAATTTCCTGCAATAATTCAGCTACCATACACTATAAAAGATAAAGTATGTTCGCTGATAAACAACAACACATATGCTTAACATCTCATGGATACCATTGCAACTCAGAGAAACCTCTTGAGCTACGGTCTTGAGGTTTAACTGAGTTACCATGGTTATCCACTCGATGCAAGCATAGCATTGTTGTTCATTGTCTAACATACAATATCCTCTATATTTTGCTTGCACTTGCCTTCTGTTTCCCCCTCCCCAGGACACATCTGGAAATGAGCATTTGCTGCTAATTATGTTCTCCTGGTAAAACTTTCAATAAATAAATAAATAAAATAAACTGCGACACTTTTTAATGTTATCAGTGCTGCCAGCACATGTTGTCTTACGAAAGTGAAAGGTCACAGCACACTGCGTTTCAAGGTACAGTTGTACCTTACTCTTATGGGCCATGGGTTATCATACTGTAGCTGAGTCCAGTTCTTCTAATCTAGTATGCCTGACAGTAAGGAAAAAGATGTGCCTGCCAGTACTCACCCTCAGACTGATGATAGATATTAAATTGACAATTTACTATATGATGCACTTTTGGGGTCGGTGGGTAGAAGGATGCTTACATAATTAGAAGATGGGTCATTTCTATCATCTGCGATGTAAATGTTACTGTCTGTGCCATGATGGCTTAGCATACCTGTTTTACAACCTATATTCCCCATTAAAAAGGTGTACCGAAACATGCTTGTGTTTCATAGAGAAAATGTTAACATAGCTGATTATTTTTGTCATAATGTCTGTGTAATAAAATGAAAAAAAAAACAAGAAAGAAAGCTGAACTAGCCTGCTAAAAGAATATACTAATTTCCTGCACATGTGATTCACTCCTCTGCCAGCGCTGATATTTCTTAATGTTGTTGGAAAAATTGTCTCGATTTTTGTCGACTACTTTCATTTGTAAATAAAGTATGTGCTGATACCTTGATTTCTGTGCCCAATGGCAGCACAAGTTAATGATGCAAATAGAGCTCACACTTTCTGTGCATACATAATCTCACTGCTCAATTAAGTAAACTTCATTTGGCATCTAAAAAAAAGAAATCCCTGTTAGAATCTGCCACTCAGTAAAATGCTGAGGAATTAAGTCCCTACCATTGCAGTGAATAAGCCCAAAACATATCACTATGTAAAAGTTAGATACTAGCTAACAAAACTGAATGGCCTCTGGGATCTTAATGGGGCACATATCCTGCACACACCAAACTGATGAGAAAAAGTGCAGGTCTCAACAATAGGTGCCTAAAGTAGCATTTCAGGACATTCTGTTCCTTATTATGAAAGAAATGTACCATAGATACATAGAATATGCTGGCAGATAAGGACCACCTCGCCCATCTGGTCTGCCCATTTGACCTACCTTCATTTGCGCTATAGATTTAGCTGATCTGCAGCTTCCCCCCTCCTTGTTTCAATTATTCCCATGTGTCTGTCCCATGCATTTTGAATTCCTCCATCATTTTTGCCCACACCACGCCAGCCAGGAGGCTGTTCCATTCATCCACTACTCTCTCTGCAAAGAAGTACATCCTCATATTTCCCCTGACCCTTCCTCCTTCCAACTTCAGGTCATGTCCCCTAGTTCTAGTACATCCCCTTTTCCAAAAGATGCTCCCCTCTTGTACCTTATTTATCCCTTTGATGTACTTGAACATCTCAATCATGTCCCCCCCTCTTTCTCATTTCCAGAGAATACATACTGTATTGAGGTCTTTCAGGCTCTGTTCATATGACTTCTGTTGCAGCCCCTGCACCAATTGTGTAGCCCTTTTTTGTACTGCCTCCACCTTGTCCATGTCTTTCTTGAGATGAGGCCTCCAAAATTGGACACTGAGCTCCAGATAAGGTCTCACCAATGATCTGTGCCAAAACCATACTCTTTACCACTAAGTCTTCATTTGTTCCTACTGCTTTTCCTGCCCTGAAGTCATAATCCTCTTGTTGAATATCAGAATAATTTCTGGGACAATATGTTGTGATGTCATAAGTAGATATTTATGACTTCATGGTAGGTATAAGCAACTTGAAAAGATGAAGTCCAAGGTGATGTGATTGTGAATTAATGAAAAATGTCATCAACAATAAAAAGTGGAGGTTCCTAAAATTTAAATTTTGGAGGGATTATGTGTAACTGAATTCTGCTGATATTTACTATGTATATTTTGCTGAAAATTGGAAAATCTCTTTAAGATAGAAACAGCTAATAATATGAAGGGTGCTATGAAAAGACTGGAAAAATGGTCTAGCACATGGCAACTGAATTCCAATGTCAAGAATTGGAATGGATTTCTGTCAATTGTTACTAACTGCAACTCCTTCTCCTCCTTTATAAAGTCTTTTAAGCTGTCATTAGATGAACAAATATCATGCAACTGTACTGCATTAGATCACTTGTTTAAGCTTGTTTAATTTATCTCTGCATGACACAGAAACATATAAGTTGTTGGTAGATAAGGACCTCTTGGCCCACCTAGTCTGCCCTATGACAAAGTACTTTTATTTATTTGAGTTATCATATACTTATCCTACTAATTATGTCACTGTCACACCCTCATCTCAGTAGAGATGGCTTACATAGAAACATAGAATTTGACAGCAGATAAGGACCGCTTGGCCCACCCAGTCTGCCCATTTCCCTACCTAATGAATAAGCTGCAGATCCTAGTTAACCAACAGCCTACGTCTTCCTACCCCAACCCCCTAGAATTGCCTTATGACTGTCCCATGCATTCTTGAATTCCACCACTGTTTTTGACTCCACAACCTCCTCTGGAAGGCTGTTCCATGCATCCACAACCCTCTCTGTGAAAAAATACTTCCTTACATTACCTCTGAGCCGCACCCCTCTATCTTCAAATTGTGCCCCCTTGTTCTTGCATGCCTCTTTTTCTGAAAGATGCTACCCTCTTAGTCTTTGTTGATTCCCTTGAGGTACTTTAAAGTTTCTATCATGTCCTCACTCTCCCTCCTTTCCTCGAGGCTATACATATTAAGCTCCTTAAGTCTCTCTTCATATGCCTTCCAGTGCAGACCCTGCATCATTTTACTTGCCCTCCTCTGGACTGCCTCCATCTGATTTATGTCTTTGCAGAGATTGGGTCTCCAGAACTGCATGCAGTACTCCAGATGGGGTCTCACCAGCTGTCTGTACAGAGGGATAACAACTTCCTGTTTTCTACTGGTGATGCCTCTCCCTCTGCATTCCAGTATCCCCCCAGCCCTCCTTACTGCCTTCTCACATTGCTTGCCCACCTTTAGGTCATCTGATATGACTACCCTCAGGTTCCTTTCCATTTTTATTGTTGTTGTTAGTATCTCACCCCCACTGTGTACTCTTCCCCAGGATTTTTGTTTCCTAGGTGCATTACCTTGCACTTCTTAGCATTGAATCTAAGCTGCCATACATTTGACCATTCCTCCAACCTTGTCAAGTCCCTGATCATCCTTTCTGCCCCACCTTGTGTATCAATTCTGTTGCAGATCTTAGTGCTATAATATCAGCTTACTACAAAGAGGATAAGTATGCACCCCATACTCGTGCCTTCTATCCTTCTGCTGATCCTTCTGTCTATCCCCTCTGTTGTGTCACCTATCTTCATGTCTATCTCACAACCAAACTCCTACCTGAACATACCTATCTCCCTTGCCTGCTCTGGTTGTAAAAATTTCCATTAGTCAGGTTAAGGCACTTACCTCTGAAAGTCTAGTACTTATACCCTTGCACATGTAGCCAACCTCATAATGGCTAATGTGACTGTTTCAATTGTATAAATGACATAAAAAATATATATATATATATATACTGTATTTATACCACTGGGGTGAGGGCTATTCCAGTGGAATAACCTGGGTTATTTTCTCTGGAGTGAGGAGAAATCCTGATGACATCACCAGAGTGAGGATATCACATTTATCCTCACTCTGCTGATATCACTGGAGTGAGAATATCTGTACTGCAGATAGCATTCTAAAGCAAACTGTTTCAGAAAACAGTTTATCTTTTACCTTTGTTTTTACCAGGAGAGAGACACACTAAGTTGAAAGCTTGTTTTCAGGAGCAACCTGGGAGCACAAGAAAGTTAAGCAATTTGCTCAGAATCACACAGTATGCAAGTGGAAGCTGTGGGATTCAAACCCAGGGCTGGTCTGCTGGATGTTACCAGATTTGCAGTTCAGACCCTTAAACTACTGCGCTATACTACCTCCCTAAAGGGAACTGCTTCAGGAAACAGTTTCCCTTTCTCACTGAAGCTGCAACTTACTCAATTAGCTTTGAAAAAGACTCTCACCTATGTCCCATTGTGTTTCTAACATTCCTAGCCCATTACTGTGTTGATCTCAGCTTCAAAATAACCTGCATTCTAAATGAAACTCTTTTACAAAGCAGTTTCTGTTTCTCAGTGCTACCTGCAGCAATTTGTCTTTCTCAGTGAGCCTCTGACTCACTCAATTAGCTTTGCAAAACACTGTCAGCTGTGTTTCTCACTCCCAGTCCATTCAGAACAACCCCCACACACACACACACAAAGAAAAAGCAGGAAACACACAGAAAGAGAACAAATGTTCCTAAAGCTCTCACCCCAGTGGTATAAGCTGCACAAGTAATGTGCAGATCGTGGTATATGGAAAATATTCTGACTCCTGCATCCTGAACTGTGCATTCTCACTCGTGTCTTCGGCACTCATGAGCATACAGAGCTCACTCTGCAGGAGTCAGAATATTTTCCATATCCCACTCCTGTCCATCATGTGTATGTGTATATATATACATATTTCTCTATTGTTCATCCATGTATCTAACCTGTTCTATTGTGTTGACTATTACAAAATATTACTTCTGTATTTATACAATTTGCTAGTTGTATATCTTGTAACAAATTGTCCATTCAGGACCTCTTTGTAAATTAGCGTGCTCAATGGAGTTATTCCTGCTAATAAACTGTAACTTGAACTTGAGTATGTTTGTATGGTAATTGTTGTCTATGTAAATGAACAAATGTTGCCTATAAACTTTCCTGATAACTAAATAAATAAAATAAAAATATGTAAGGCCATATACATTGGTAGCAGTCATCCAAAAACAAAGTACTGGATCAGTGATCTGATAGTAGAATGATTTAGGGGAGAAAGTGACTTGGGGATAATCGTTAATGACAACATGAAAGACACCTCCTAATGCCTCACAGGATGTAGAAAAAAACAATAGAATTCTGGGGTGTGTAGAGCTGGGCTTTATCAGGCACAGGAAGGAGGTGTTTTTTTCCACTTTCTAGGTCTCTAGTGAGGCCCACCTTAAGTGTTATATTTAGTTCTGAAAAAAAAAGGACAGGGATAGACTGGAGACCATACAGTGAAGGGCCACTAAAATGATCCAGGGACAACATGCAAAAACATATGGGGAAACATTTACAATCCTTAATATGTACTTTCTGGAAGCATGAAGGAGAGAGAGGATATGACTGAGGCTATCTTTTAGCCAGAGACCAATCTTGCTATCAGTGAAAAGCCAAGGAGGAAGCTGACTAAGGCAGCTAGAACCTTTCTGCTAGGACACCTCTGACTAGGGGGAAAGCAGAAATATACTTTATTAGAAGTGTAGATCTGCAAGATAAATTGAAACCTTCAATTAGGATAAAAAATCAACAACACAAGGGTTACTGTGCTAGTACAAATTGAAGAAGGGAACTGGATTCCACATTTTGTTTGGGCAAGAGTGAAGGATTCAGTTGCTGGTAAGCTTGTAACTGTTTGTACTCGGCTGAGCCTGTTACCTTAAGTGCAGGTCTAATATTTCAGGGAATTAGTGAGGTTTGAAATGGAGGTCTTTTCCTAACTGCCATTTAGTGTGATTCCCCATTTTGTTCAGGCAGGAGTGAAGGATTCAGTTGCTGGTAAGCTTGTAACTGTTTGTACTTGGCTAAGTCTATTACCTTAAGTGCAGGTCTCGTATTTCAGGGGAATAGTGTGGTTTGAAACTGAGGTCTTTTCCTAACTGCCATTCAGTGTGATTCCCCATTTTGTTTGGGCAGGAGTGAAGGATTCAGTTGCTGGCAAGTGTGTAACTGTTTGTACTTGGCTGAGTCTGTTGCCTTAAATGCAGGTCTCATATTTCAGGGAATTAGTGTGATTTGAAACTGAGGTCTTTTCCTAACTGCCATTCAGTGTGATTCCCCATTTTGTTTGGGCAGGAGTGAAGAATTTAGTTGCTGGTAAGCTTGTAACTGTTTGTACTTCGCCGAGTCTGTTACCTTAAGTGCATGTCTCATATTTCAGTGGATTTTGGGGATCATTTTTTGATCATTGAGGCTTGTCCTCTGTGAACATAGGGTAGAGGGGTCTTTGGCTGATTGGTTTTGGATTTAGCCAGAGACTAATCCCACTTACCCATCCCTCAACCCGCCCACCCCTGGGCTAGTCCTCCTTATATAGGGTGTGGGCCCATAGTGTTACACCTTCCTACACCACAGAAGAAGTTCCACATCGAGGACAGGGAGAAGCATAGGGGTTCATCTTGAGGGTGTACCTAGATTATATTGCAGGCCAGGTCACATCAGACATGACAGGAGTGGTGCAGTGCAGTGGCTGTGGAGTGGCAGTCTTCAGGGAGATGTTCTGGAGGTTGCAATGCTGCCCTATCTGCAGGTACCTCTCTGGGCTGAGGGAGGAGATTGCCTGTCCCTGTCACCTCTGGCCCCGTTTTTCACCCCACCCAGAGACCACTGGGTCCACAACATGAACCGCAAAGGTTGCCCAGGAAGAAGAGTGACTGGACCACAGTGGGCTCAGGGAGTGTGGGAAGGGGTAAGAGACACATCATCCAACCGGTCCAGCTTAATAACTCCTATGCTGTTTTGGAGGAATGGGAATGCAGCGCACAGGCACACACAGCTGGGACCAGGGAGGATGGTCGGGACCTCCATGCTGGAACCCCAGGGAAGGGAAGGAAGGAGGGGGAAGCTTCTCTTAGTGGGGGACTGTATTGTCTGGGATGTGACATTAGGGACACCTAGCAGGGGGGGAGAGGGAGGTCAAGTGCCTCCCAGGAAGCACTGCATGGAGGGATGGGAAGCAAATCCATTGGATCACTAGGGCACTAGCCGGGGGGGGAGGAGCTGGATTTCATTGTCCACCTGGGGACCAATGACCTGGTGAGGAGAAGAGTAAAGTTAGCCAGAGTTCAAGAAAATTTCAGGAAGCTGGGGGGACCTGAAACAGGTAGCACATTCTGTCTCATTCTCGGAGGTGCTACCTATCCAAGACATGGGGAGGCCAGGGCACTCCACATCCAAACATTCAACTCCTGGTTGAAGGATTGGTGTGGAAGGGAAGGCTTTGACTTCATATGGGACTGGGCTCAACATGGGCAGATGCGAGCTTGTATCAGTAGGATAGCCTGCATCTGTCCAGAAAGGGAAACTCAGTCCTTAGTGAGAATTGGAATGCTTCAGCAGAGAGCATTTAAACTGGCCAAGGGGGGAGAGCCAGGAGAGACAGGTGACTTAGGAACCCCCTCTGTGGGAACATGCAAAAGTGCAAGTTGACAACAGGAACAACCTAAGTGAGCAGTGAGGGGCAGGCAGGCAAAACATGTATAAGGGGGGATGGGGGGAAGAGCACATGTGCATGAATACCGAGGTGGGGGTAAGAGGCAAAGTAGAGAAAACAGGAATGGAGGGGAGGCAGGGTGTAAAACAAGGAAGGTCATGTTCACAAATGCCTGCAGTCTGGGAAATACGGTTCCAGACCTGGAAACCTTAATTATGGATGCAGACCTTGACATAGCAGCAATAACAGAGACATGGTATTCTGCTAATCACAGTTGGGATGTCAATGTACCAGGCTATGCACTGTTCAGAAGGGACAGGGAAGATAAAAAGGGAGGGGGTGGCCCTGTACATCAGAGAAGGCATAAAGGCTACAGAAGTACAGGGAAGTCAGGGGGAGGGCCGAGGCACTGTGGATCACCCTTGAACCATGAAATGGCACAGCAATATGTGTAGGGGTGCTCTACAGACCTCTAGCACAGAGGGAGGATGTGGACGGGGTACTACTGAAGGAAATTCATGATATGGCAGCTAAAGGTGAAATCCGGTTGATAGGAGCTTTCAATATGCAGGACGTGGATTGGACCACCTAGGCATCCTCCCACCCTTAGCCAGTTCCACTTTTATAGGCATTGGATGTGACTGACAACAGGAACTTCCCGTTTGGGAGCAGGAAGGTAGGGATCACCAAGACACATAAGACTCACCTTCCATAAAGGGAAATAGTAGCTCCCAACCCCCCAGCTGCTGGAGATCCGACTCTGAGCAAGGAAGAAGGAGACTACCAAGGCACATAAACACTCGACTCAAAGGAAGAAGGTAGAGAGAGAGAGAGAGAGATGGGGAGAGGGAAGAAGAAGGAAAAAGAATAGCAGGTAGTTCTAAAAGGAGTATGTGCAAATAGTGCTTCTGGGAGAGTTAGCCTGCGGGTTAACTATTGGATTGGGTAAATTTTTAAGGGTAGGAAGTGCTAAAGGGTGTGTGTGCAAATAGTGCTTCTGGGTGTTGTAGCCTGTAGGTTAACTACTGGATATGCTAAGTTTTTAGGTGTTAGGTTAACTATTGGATTGTGTAAATTGTTAGGAGGCAGCGGGGTAAGGTTTAGATATAGGGAGTAACTATAATGGGAGTGGCGCAGTGCAGCAGTTGTGGGGCTGCAGTTTTCATGGAGACTTTCTAGAGACTGCGGTGCTGCCCCATCTGCAGGCACCCTGCTGAGCCGAGGGAGGAGGTTGCCAGACTCAAGGCTGAGATGGTTTGGGTTAAGAGGACCTACTCCCCCAATTCAGGGACCACCAAGTCCACCTCCACTTCCTCAAAGGGTGCCAGGTATGAGGAGTGGTTGGGCAACAGTGGGCTCAAGGAGGGTTAGGGTGGTGGAACGTAGGCACATCCAAATACCATACCACTACGGAACTCCTGCACAGCACTGTTAGGATGGGACTGTCCCACAGAGGCTCCTGAGGTAGTGGCTAGGATGGATGTGGAGGTCCTCCATGGTGAAGACCCCAAGGGGTGTGACAGAGGACCCTAGAGGAGGAGGAAGCAAATCCTGGTGGGAGACTTGATAGTTACAGGGATACAGTTGGGGATAAGTAGGGATGAAGAGAGTGTGGTTAGGTGCCTTCCTGGTGCCATGCCTCATAGGGATGGAGGGAGGATCCTAAGGATAGCCAGGGGAGGCAGGAAGAAAGGGAAGGAGAGCTAGATATCAGTGTCCACTTGGGAACAAAGGACCTTTTTGGGGAGAGGCCAGATGCAAATCGGAAAGAGTTCAGGAAAATGGGAAGGGGTCTTAGGCAAGTTGCACAATCTGTTACTTTCTAGGAGGTGCTACCTGTCCATGACAAGGGGGATGACAGGAGTTTCCACACCAGGCACTTCAACTTTTAATTAAGGAAGTGGTGCAGAGAACAGATATTCAGATTCTTTGGGGACTGGGGCACTACCTGGAGGGATAGAGGCCAGTACAGGAGCGATGGCCTACAGTACATCCCTCTCTAGGAGACCTTAATGAACTGTTTAAATGCTACATTACTAATCATTTAAACTAGATGAGGGGGGAGGTGGAATAAGGCAGGAAGACATGGTGTGTGCCCCCGCACCCCATATGCTTACAGGATCAGCAATGGGAATCCGAGGGTGGGAAGTCCCACAGGGAACAAACGCAAATAGGAAACCAGGTGGAAGAGGGAAGGGGAAAGAGGAAAGATAATAGTGGAGGAAAAGGGAAGGGGCAAAAGAGCAAGAAGGGGGAGATGACAGTATAAAATGGAGAGCCATGTATGCAAATGCTGAAGGTCTGGGCAACAAGATGGCAGACCCAGAGGCCACCATGGCAGCAGGATACCTGGACATAGTAGCAATTACAGAGATCTGCTGCAAGAAAAACCAGGATTGGGAGGTAGCCATACCAGGGTATATGCTATTCAGGAGAGATAGAGTAGGAAAAAAGGGAGGAGGGGTGGCTCTTTATGTGAGAGAGAACATAAAGGCCACAGAAATACTAGGGGGACAGAATAAAACAGAGGTACTGTGGGTCACCCTGGAGACAGAGAGGGGAACCTCTATTAAGATAGGGGTGATCTACAGACCTCTATCACAGGGAGAGGAAGGAAATAAGGATATGACAGATGAAATTCAAGGGATGGCCAACAAGAGTGAAGTACTGCTAGTGGAGGACTCATTCTACCAGAAATGGATTGGAGCCTACCTGCTGCAGCATCAGTTAGTAGTAGGGAAATCCTAGACTCCCTGCAGGAGGCATTCCTCAGGAAACTAGTTAAAGAACCGACTTGTGAGGGGGTGTTACTTGGCCTGGTACTGCCTAACAGGGACAGTGTCACTGACATCACAGTGGGAAGCCACCTGGGGACCACTGATCATCGTACGGTGTGGCTCAGCATAAGGACAGGGCCAGAACTGAGCCACACTAAAATGAGGGTCCTGGACTTCAGGACGGCTGATTTCAAGAAAATGGGAGAGTGCCTCAGGGAAGCCCTAGCAGGAATAAGGAATAAGGGTGGGGTAGAGGAAAACTGGGCAAGAATAAAGCAGGCGATTGAGAAGGCAACAAACCTCTGTGTCAAGCAGGTTACTAAGAGCAAGAGAAGAAAGAGACCGCTATGGTTCTCCAAGAAAGTAACAGAGAAGGTAAAGGGAAAAAGCAAGGATTCAGATACAAGATGACATGGAAGGAAGGGGATATGGAGAGTTATCAGGAGAAATAAAGGGAGGCAGGGAAGGCAGTTAAGAGAGTTAAAGCACAAATGGAGGAAAACATTACCAAATCAGGAAAAAAGGGGGATAAAGCTTTCTTTAGGTACATAAGTGAAAAGAAGAAAAGCAAAGCAGGGATAGTAAGACTAAAGGGGGGGAGTGTGGAAGAGAACCAGAAGAAAGCTGACATATTGAATAAGTACTTTTGTTTGATATTTACAAAGGAAGGGGTAGGTGACGGGCCACAGACAGTGGAGAAGGCATTGGGGGAAGGGAGGTGGACATTAGTCCTTTTACAGAAGAAAGAGTTTACAGGGAACTCGTAAAACTAAAAGTAGACAAGGCTATGGGGCCAGACAAGGTTCACCATAGGATACTGAAGGAAATAAAGGAGGAACTGTCTGTGCCTCTGAAAGCCCTGTTCAATCCATCACCGGATATTGGAGAAGTTTCAGGGGACTGGAGGAGGGGGATGTGGTACCGCAACACAAAAGTTGGAATATGAAGGAGACAGAAAACTACTGATCTGTAAGTCTGACTTTGGTGGTGGGCAAGGTTATAGAAACTCTACTTAAAGAAAGGATTGGGGAATACTTTAAAGAGCAGCTGACAACTTCAGGAGAACTTTAACAAAATATAATATTTAGATCACGTTCAGCTTGTATTTCGCATTAGTTCTTTATTCTTCCTCCCCATTATTTGTTGCTGATGTCAATTGCATGAGAACAGGACTTTTGCTCCTGAAGAGTTCATCTATTTATGTTGCTGTATCCCCTACCTGAGGTCATAATGTACTGCTTGTGACATCACAGTTACTCTCATGGCAACAGATTGTAATGTCACAATAGAGCATTATGACTTGAAGTAGGGAGTAAGCTATAAAGACAGATTAACTTTTAAGTAACTGTAAGGGATAAAAATCATGTATTCATGCACTTTTCCTCAGTAATAAATAATGAGGAGGAGAAATCTAGAATGTATATGGAATACAAGCAGAATTTTACCTACTTATTATGTTTTTCAAAGTTTTCTTTCAGGTGTCAGTAGCTCTTTAACACCAGGGGATTACATGATCCAAGGCAGCATGGTTTCACAGGGGGTAGATCTTGCCAAACAAACCTGATAGAGTTTTTTGACTGGATTATCATGGAGGTGGATCAGGGAGGAGTGGTGGATGTGGCCTATCCGAATTTCAGTAAGGCCTCTGACACTGTTCCACACAGAAGACTGGTAAAAACCTAGGCAGCATGACAGTGGGTCCAAAGATAATAATATGTGTACAAAGTTGGCTAAGTGACAGAACTCAGAGGGCGGTGGTAAATGGAGTTCACTCAGAGGAAACTAGGGTAACCAGCGGGGTGCCACAGGGGTCAGTACTGGGACCAGTCCTCTTCAATGTCTTTATTAGTGATATTGCAGAGGGACCAGAAGAAAAGGTATGCCTGTTCATGGATGACACAAAAATCTGCAACAGAGTGAACACATCTGGGGGGGGAATGAAGGACGATCTAAAAAAAACTGGAAGACGGGTCAAGGGTTTGGCAACTGGGCTTCAACACCAAAAAATGTAAAATTATACACACAGGGCACAGTGTCAGTGGCTCAGTAGGTAGTACACTCGCCTCTGAGGCCAGGAGATCAGAGGGCTGTGGGTTCAGTTCCCACACCTGGCACGTGGGTTAATATCCCAGTACTGACACTGTAGTGCAGCATGAGAGGGGTGCTGCACTTCTGAGGTGCCGTCTTTCGGATGAGACGTTAAACCGAGGTCCCATCTGCCTGGATTGGTGGTAGTTCAGGTGGATGTTAAAGATCCCATGGCACTTATCGAAAAGTAGGGAATTTCCCTGTGTTCTGGGCAAATTTCCTCATTCACTAAAAATACCACCAACAGCTTAATCTGGTTCAAGGTCAGTTGGCATTCATCTGTATCCTCCTCCCGGGTCGTGCCTGAAAATAGGCAGGATTTGTCTAGTGCACTTACCGGTCAACAAAATCGAAATAAAATAAATAAAACCCAAGGGCAACATATCATTTGGGTTGGGGGTGGGGGGGAGGTGTTAACAACAAAACAGGAAAGTGATCTGGGGATCATCACATATCTGAGGACCTGAAGGTAGCAAAGCAGTGTAATAAGGCAGTGGGAAAGGCTAGTAGGATGCTGGAGTGCACAGAGAGGGGTATCGCCAGCAGAAAAAGTGAAGTAGTGTTACCCCTATATCAATCAATGGTAAGACCACATCTGGAGTATTGTGTCCAGTTCTGGAGGCCCTATCTCAAGAAAGACATAGACTGGGTGGAGGCAGTATAGGCAACTGAAATGGTGCATGGCCTGCATCAGAAGCCCTACGAGGAAAGACTCAGGGAATTAAATACGTACTCACTGGAGGAAAGGAGAGAAAGGGGAGACAAGATAGAAACATTCAAATATCTCAAGGGTATCAATAAGGTACAGGAGAGTGACGTATTTGCGCAGAAAGAGATGTTCAAGGATGAGGGGGCATGATATGAGGCTGGAAGGCAGAGATTTAGGGGGATGTGAGGCAATATTTCTTCACAGAAAGCATGGTGGATGCCTGGAACAGCCTCCCAGCAGAGGTGGTGGGTACCAAAACGGTAACAGGTTTCAAACATGAGTGGGATAGACTCAAGGGGACCTTGGTAACAGGGCTGGGGGGGCGGTGAAGGCCGGAGATCAATTAGGGTCTACAGTAGCACAGTAGGTAGGGACTTTAGGGCAGACTAGGTTGGCCAAGAAGTCCTTTTCTGCCGACAGCTTCTGTGTTTCTAGAGATGCAGTGAAGTAAAACTATGCTGGCGAAGCTGGTGTAAAGTTGGGAATTTCACACTATACTGTACATAGCAAATGAAGTTTCCTGACTTCACCCTAACTTTGCATGGTGAAGTTATTTACTATATATTTTTTATGGAAAGAAATTAATTTCAATTTCAGTTTTATTGGAAAGCAAATTGAGCGCAAACTCTCTTTTACAATTGCATCAAATTCAAAATTAATTTGGTTGAAAAATCAACCCCACTCACACAGAGCAACTGTCACACTCCGACACAACAAAGTATACAGTACCCCCCAACCCCCAACCTCATAGAACCCATACCTCTCTGTCTTTCCCCCATACTGGCAAAATGTATAGATTTTATCCCCCTTTCCCCACCCAATTTGGATATTTCTACCACCCACCTCCCCACACTCACTCAACCCAGTAAAATACAAGAAGACCCCCACCCCACCACTCTCAGGCATCCCACCACCCTCTTCCTCCTACTCACTACCAAAGATTACTAAAAAGTCATTGGTAAGTAATTCATAAAAGAGGAAACTGTCCCTCACCATGGTGACTTGCCTTCCTGTCCACTGAATACACCATAAGTGAATGAAACTGGTGACAATCCCCATAGTAACACCTAATCGGGCACAGTGGTCTGCCAAGGAGGTGTTACTTTGGGGCATATCACTGAGTGAATATGAGGATAGGTACCCTCTGGTTGGTGTCAAAGATTATAGAGACAGTCTTTTTGACATTAAGAAAAGGTTGGTTTGAGTGAATTACCATTGGACATTGTCACTGTCCTGTTGAATTGACAAGTCTATATCAGGTACTGAGGTCCCGTGTCATCCATATACATGTAGATATGCGAGTAGACACAGACTGATGTGAGGGCAATTAAAAATGTTTAACTGCAAAAGAGGTTAGGTCTAACAATGGAGCCCTGGGGGACACCAAATCTGTTGAGCAAGGAAGTGGATAAGGTGTTGCCAACACGGACTGACTGGTGCTGGTTAGAAAGGTAGGATTAGAACCACACAACCACCAGGTGTATTATAAACTTCCTGTGTATATTTACTGCTCTATGTAAATACTATGTAAGCGTGAATTCATTTTGTGTATTTTGTTTACCCACTTATGATGTAACCGAGTATTCCTTTGTATGTATTGTTAACCTCTCCTTTCCAGGTCCATCTTGAAAATGAGCTTGCTCAACGATGTTTGCCTGGTTAAATAAAGATTTTGGTTGATTGATTGATTGATACAGTCTGCCCAACCCTGTCCTGTAAGGAAATGTCTAGCTAGGGGACTAAAAGTAGACAGAGAAAAGGGTGAATCCAGAATACAGTCTTGAGGAACACTATAAATAGTGGTTTATAAGAGGAGGAGGAGACACTATCACAAACTACTAACAAGGAATGTTATGAAAGGTAAGACTCAAACTAGGCCAGTGGGGTTCTGGAGAAATTGAAATTGAAGAGGCTTGTATGATGATCTAGAGGGATAAAGTGATAGATGGTATCAAAAGTGAATCTCAGGTAAAAATAAATGTGGAGTAGGAAAGAGTGTTTGCCACTGGAGATGAACAACTCACTGACCACATTAACCAGAGCAGTCATAGTCTTGTGACAAGGTTGAAACCTGGACTTGGATTTGTCAAACAAGTTATTTTAAGAGATGTGTGTAAACAGCTGACAGTAGACAGCCATCTTTTGCACCATACTAACAAAGGAAAGGCTGGAGAAGGAGCGGTAGTTAGAGTAAGTTATGGCCAGCTTACTGAGGGATGATCAGCCTACAGAAGTTTTTAGGAGGTTGTGGATAAACCTGCAGAAAAACAAAGTAGCACTTTGATCCAATGCAAAACTAAGCAAATGTCAGGTAATTGCAAAAAGTAGTAAGTAGTCTATTTAACAAAAAGTCAGTGCCGAAGGTGCAGTACAAAGATCCTCAGCGCTTCGCATCATAGGTGTGATGCTTCATCAAAGGGAGGAGCCTCAGTGGAAAAGCCTCCTTAATTAAATTATTTAAAGCCATTCAGTACATACACATTTACGCAGTCACAAATGAAAGGAGGGCACAGAATGCAGTTTCAGCTAGTGGTGTTTGGACTAACAATATTGTAACCCCGGCTCCCCCTCCGTCTAAGAGCATAAATTGCTGTTGCAGATGGCCCAGGGGGCATGAGAAGGATTACCACAATGTGTAACACTCTGAGCTAGTGCACCTGAAATAAAGATAGTAAAAACAGCTATCCTACCTCTCGATGGCTTCATCACACCGTGCACTCTCGATCTCTACCTTCAAGACCTGGATTCACCCCAAACCTCTGGCCACCAGAACAGGACCTCCAACCTGTAGCCTCCTGTCTCTTCTGAGCTCCCGAGCCCCTTAATCCTGGTGCAGCATGATGGACACCTTCTGGAATTACAACTTATGACACAAATTAAACACAAGGGAGTTTTCATTTCATTTCTCCCCCTTTCTAACTGAAATAAAGAAGAAATCACTACCATGTATCTTCCCAAACAGCTTCTTTGTTTTAGCACTTGCGCTCCAAACGATTTCAGGAATACAGGGATCCCATCTTTCACCAAATAAATAAAACAGCTCCATGAGGTTATATAAACTTTTTACAGTTCACCCAAGGCTGGACCTATCGAGCAGCATAACTGTTATTCAGACAGTACAAACAGATTATCTCCAACTATGATTCTTGAATGGTTTACCCAAGCAAACTCCTCCCTTGAAGAATCTACAGGCTCCTGGCTCACTGGTGCTTGTAAGCCAACTCTCCCTCTTTTCCTAATCTGGGTTACCCTTTTCCTCTTCTCTGTCTGGTCTGGCACTGGTCAGCTGCCCTATCTCCAGTGCAGAGAAGCGTGCTGCTTCCCCCACCTGGCCCCTGAACCTTGGTCCAAATCCATGAAGGGTACCAGGATTTTTTTCTCTCTGACTCAGGCCCTGTAACCTGTACACTCTCCTCCCACATGGAACCTGAACCCACCGCTGCACCCAGCTTCATTGCACTGGTTCCCATGGCCATGTACTTTCTCTCTCTCTCTCTCTCTCTCTCTCTTTACTGGTGCATCGGCCTTCAAATCTGGCCCTGCTCTAGTGCCTGAGCTACCTCTCCCAGGCTGCCCTGCCACCAGAGAGTCCTGAGCACCTGCCACCTGTTTTATGTGATAAGGGTGAGTCCTTTATCATGCCATTCATTAGAGTGATGAAAGACTCACCCATGACAAAAGGGCAACTTCCCATTAGAGCCACAAACAGCAACAGTCCTCTAAAAATACACAATACTCCATTTTTATGCAGAAGATTATGCCCCCCACAGGATTCTCAACTCCAGAGGGAGTGGACTTAGAAAAAAGAGAACCCCTGGAATCAAAACAATTGCCTGCTCCGGGATCCAAACCCAGCACCACAGGCTCCAGGCGCAGTGGCTCAAGCCACTACACCACACAGCCAACTTGGCAGGGCTTGGCCAAATAAATTCTCTTGTCCTCTGTCTTGCGAGTGCAGTGTGTATTCCTCAGTGCTACACTCACTATACATAAAAAAAACACATTCTCTCCTTGCGCCAGTGCAGCTGATCATCCTCCTAACTGACCTGCACAGAGCTGCACTTTGGCCACTCCCCATTGACATTGCCACCACTTGTATAGGACTAACTGTATAGGACATCTCTGCTGCTGATCTCTGTCTCTGCTATATGACAATGCCCTAGAAGCTGTACCTACACTGTAACTATACCTCCTATACTAATACCACTACCCTAGCTACTAAATGTATAGGTCAACAGCCACCCAGGCTACTATATGTAAATACTTCCTTAAAACTGTGTTGTCTCACTATTGTGTAGATCACTGTTACTACTATACAACAGTGCTCCAGGGGTTGCACTTGTATTATAATTGTTCCACTGTAATAATATCAATACCCTAGCTACTACATGTATAGACGTTCAGCCACCTTGGCTATTATATGTAATTACTTGAAATGTGATGTCCCACTAATGTACTATCTCTGAATGTATGACTATGCTGATGCGGAGCCTTTGTAAATTAGTCTATGACTCAACAGGTTGTAATTCCTATGTCTGACTAAATAAATAAATAAATACATATTCAGAGCTCTTTTTCCCCACTCGCTCTACATGGGAGCCATATTATTGAGTCACCCATATTGAGATGCTCAGTAATTCTCGCCCATATAGGCTGCTACCCCTGCCACCACTCAGGCCCCCCAAGCCACCCAATCCTCCATAACTGGTGCCCATTCTCTTCACCGAGCTCCCAGATGACCACCTGAATAGTCCCAGCCTCTGGCTCACATCCCTGCCAACATATCCTGGGCTTGAGACAAGCTCCAGCCAGGAAACACCCCCCAAGGCCTGTCCTAAGACCTGCGACCTACCCGGCCCTTAGATGCTGGGTCCCCGAGACTGGCCCCTCCATGCAGGTCCCTTTAAAATGGGCCCCTCTGGCTCCCTCTACATTCAGGCCACCCTGCCACCCCAGGTGTGGAAGAGAACCACTGCCATTGGCCTCCCCCTATGGGAATCCTGCCACTGTCCCTACAGCTCTGGCAGCCCAAGCCACTCTTTTACAGGATCACATGGGCTCCTGCCTATCCTGGCATTCTCCTACCACCTAAACCTCCCTATCCCTGATGATGCAGGTACCTGGCTGGCCATCCTTCCTTGAGAGCTCCCTTCCTGGCTCCTCGATGCCACGTCGCTGCAAAGGTCTTCCCTGTCTGCCACACTTTGGGGTGTCCCCCCACAACCCCAACCTGGACCATTGAGCTCCCTCCTTGCCTGCCTCCTCTGCTGCTCCAGCCACCCCCCTTGAGCCCCAGGCCTAGTGCCAGGGCTGGAAAAGGCCCCAAACTTCCTGACTACAACCTTATATACCTTCCCTAACCTGCCCTTTGCTACCACCTTGAGGCATCCACCAAGGATTCAACCCTCAGAGCACTAATAAATTCCCTAGCTCGGGGTGGGGAGTAGGAGGGGGAAAAGAGGTTCTTAATGGGAGCATAAGCCCCTCCGACAAGGGGGGGTTACAATATAATATAATCTCAACAACCCACCACAAATAATAACAGTAGTCCTACCTCATTCACCTAATAGTGACAGGTTCTTCATGCTGCACTTTCATCACTGACTTTTTGGTAAATAAACTACTTGGTATTTTTTGCAATTACTTGGCATTTGCTTAGTTTTGTGTTGGATCACATTGACACTTTGTTTTTCTGCAGTTGCACTTGTAAGGGCAACTGTTTCCTTGGGAGGATTCAGACAGGAACACAAATAGGCAAAGGTGGTCTGAAGTGGGGACCCTCTTATTAGTAATGTAAGGGTAACTGTTTCCATGGGGAAAACATCAGTCCAGATAGGAACAACATACTCTACAGGGAATCTAATCAGGAAGTGTGCATTATCTAGCAATCAACAATCTAGGTAGGCAGACTAGCACTGACAGTTACACCAACAGGACTATATTATCCAGGGAGTTCAGAGCATGTAAGTGACCCAGGCAACCTGGAGATCATCACAAAAGAGATGATGCAGAGAGGGTCAGGAAGGATGGATGCTACCAGTTCAGTAGACTGGGCAGGGAGCAAAATTATCCAACAGGAGGCAGCCACAATGGGGAACTAAGCCATGAGGCCCAAGGCAGAAAACACACAACACACGGGAGCAGCCCCAGCAAGCAACAGCTACAGATATAGCCAACATTTGAAAAACAGTATGCTTGTTTAGCTTTCGTAAGAATAGCAACTAATTAAATTATACACAACTGAGAATAACCATGCCATCCAGTTAGACTCTAATTATATTTAGTTCCATAATAGCCATAGCCTAAAACTAATTGTTACCTATGTGTCATTCTGTCTTGACAACCTGGTGCCTGGTGCTTACTGAAAGCTGTTATCATATTCCCTGTGGCTGCGTATTAACTTAGACATTCAAAAGAATATTGGACACTACTAAAATTACCATTTGCCTTTGTTGTTGTATGTCTTTTTATGTGTTCTGGTAAAAAGGATAATTATATTGATATCAGTCATGGATGGATTTCATAAAGCATGAAGGTGGCAAAGTCAGAAAATGGTGAGCTTCGAGGCCCGAGATAAAAAAAAAAATACTAGGATATTTGCTTGTGGAACAGGCCCAGTTTGTGCAAGCATTTAAACAACAGTTAGGGTATGTGCGGGCATTCATGAAATTTAGCCTGAATGGTTTGCACTTACAAAAAACAAGAAAACATAGGTACTTCAACCTAGAGGGGTGGTACAGTATGTAGCCATATTTCCTTTCTGCGTATGCAAACTAAACTTTTAAAGGAAACATTATCTGTCAGGCCAAATAGTTTTCATACAAAGTGTATTCTCTGAAGCACCAGGCAAAGAGTCATTTTCACTTTATTTTAAAACCTTAAAATGGAAATTATGATGGGGAAATTTACAATGGACTAGAGTGGGGCATACAATATCATACATTTTCTAGAAAGACCCCATTGATTCAACTCTAAGAAACTATTGCTTTCAGGAGTGAAGTGCACTCATTTTTTATGTTCTTGTTGTATTCCACTAATTTCAGGAGCTTAAAGTCAATTTTATTTTCAAAGGTACATATTTCTATAACCTCGGTCAGTCCAATTAAATCAGTGGGGTCCTTTTGAATTTAGAAATGAATTGTAAGTGCTAATACCCATAATTAACATGAACAGAGTGGGTTAGATGGTCAGTACTCTCATTAGACTACATATATGACAGCTGGAACATTCCTCCTGTGACTTGTTGGCAAAGCTTTTTAAACATAATAATCTGCTGTCACAGCACGAACCTTGACACTGAAATCCCTAGGTGCTGTATGGAAGTTGATGACATGAGAATGTTGGGCCCTTTCTGTTTTTAGTACCTACAGAAGGGTTTTAGTTACTGAATCATCCTGGAGGATGAACATGCATTTTATAGGACATAACAAGATCCTGTTTAAGTTCACTGTGTTCATTCTAGTTTGTATGCTTTCTGCTTAGCGTGATGCAATAGTACATTTTCATATGGGCTTCCTAACAACTTCAGTATGACAAATAACAGCAGACTCTCTTCCTTGTGAAATTTAAAGAAGCTGCTATGGGGGAGGGGGCACATTTTGCTCCAGCTTAAACCATGGGCATCCTATAGTGATATCAGTGTGATTGCATAATGTGGGACAGTACCCTTTTCATTGGCAAGTGTTTGTCAGAAGGAAAAGCGATAGGAAGAGTGATGCGGCAACTAATGAAGCCCTGCTGAGAGGTGCACAATAACACTATTTCTGTTTCTGAAGGAAACCTTTTCTTACTGTGTAAGCATGCTCTGACAAATTGAGTACTGCATCCAGACCTAGTGAGTTCATCTGGAAATAGACAGGGAAAGGCTGGAATCAGTCCAGAGGAGGGCAACAAAGATGATGAGCAGTCTTTAGGATAGTCCTTATGAGGAAACATTAAAGAGTTTGAACATGTTTTCTCTAGAGACCAGGAGGGAGAAGGGGGACGTACTGTAATAGAAACGTGCAAGTTTCTACACAAGGTTAACAGGGTGGACATGGCAGAGTGGTTCACAGTGAAAGGGACCACAGTCACTAGAGGGCACAATCATAAGTTGTTAGAGGTAAGTTAAAAAAAAATAGTGAGGACGTTTTTCTTCACAGAGGTGGAGGTCTAGAATGGCTTGCACAGGAAGATGGCAAAATCTGGCAGTGTGCTATGGAGTACAAAGTTAAGCATGGGGCTTAAGATTTGCTGCCATACCTTTGACTAGGAACAGTAATGTGCAGCCAGCCATGGCCATGTGTTATTCTAATTATTTTCCAGCAGGGGCTAGGAAACCCCAGCTTCCTGTCTAGTCAGAGTCTAGTCTGGACCTTGTGCTGATGAGATGTCCCCGCTTGTGTCCCAGAGTAAACATTATATTGTTTATTATTTTATGCGTCCAACTCTGTTTGGTACCTGCAGTCGACTACCACAGAAGCACCAGATGGAAAAGCAGAATACTGGAGAAGGTAAGGGGTCCCGTGGCAGACCAAATACCAAAAACACCACACATAGTGGAGAATGTGGTCCTTCTTCTGCCCAGACCCCCATTTCGCTTATCTGCGTTGTTGGGTACCCCAGAGTCATCACCCAAGTGTGCCTGAACTGTTGCATTCTAAGAAAAATTCCACCTGGCAGCAGAGAGAGACAGAAAATAAAACTGAACTGTATTCTGTTAACTTAATCTTCCTGCAATCTGCCTCAGGAAATATAAATGTGCTGGCAAATAAATGTGCGTGAATGTGCAACACTGTTAATTAGCTACAGTATATAAGTATTTTTCATAAGCTTCCACACACCCCATGGAGCTGCATGCTGCACAAATTCAGCGCCAAAAGTTCCATGGAGCTTGAAACTGCAACCCCTCCCCCCAGCTCCAACCCTGTAGTAAGGCCTGCACATAGCCGTACAGTCTTTTGATGGAAATCAACCAATTTAAAAAAAGGGCACCAAGTTAAAAAATTGTCCCTCTGCCCTGCACTAACCTGCTACTGTACTCCTACTGTGACTTCAGTGTTGGAACCTCCTGCTCCAACCCACAGCGCGTAAGGCCGCTCCTCAAGGGACTGCTCCTCTCCCAGTAAAATAAAGAAATCACCTCAGTTGCTTGTCCCAAAACATTCCGTCTGGTTCCCCGACTTTCCCAGGTGCAGAATACACAATCGGAGCCACCACTCCACAACTGAACTTCCTACCTCTCACCACAGCGGACCGAAACTCTTTCTCAGCGTGGCCCACTCTCAGCTCTGCCCACACGGCTATGGCTCTCTGATCGCTATTTAGCAGCTTCTTCCCCCAGCCAAATGGAGCATCAACTCATGCAGCTGCAAGTCTGCACAGCCCTCCCAGCAGCTTCTTGACTTCAGTAGCTTCCCCTGGCTTCGGCTGCTCATTCCCAAAGAGCCCTATAGCCAAACCATGGCTTCTCTCTCTCTCCTACTGCTGCATGGAGCTCTGCTCCTCTCTGCTCAGCCACGTGACCACTGAGTCTCCCTCCAGTACAACACAGCCTGCAATAAAAGTGACTGCCCTCTGTGCTCCAACAAGGGACACCAATTATTAATCGGGGGCTGACACAAGCAGGGCTCAATCAATCCACTGTGGGATCCTTCCAATAAACCAAGAGAGAACCAGAGAATCAGTAACTTTAAGGACAGCAAAATAAAACATCACCCAGCACATCAGGAAATTCAGCAGGGCACAAATATAAATAAAATAAACCCCCAAAGGGCAGTCAAAGCACTAAACCTGGACTATAAATAAACGGGGGCAAGAAAAGTGAGCGAACAAAGTGCAGCCTGAGAGACAAACAGAAAATTTACTGGGGGTGGGGGTGCTTTACCCAAACTAAACAGAGGACTCAGGACAGTTGGGGCATACAAAAAGAAAATCAAAGCTGGCCCGCCAGTGCAGCGGTTAGATTTCCACTTGTGACGCCAGCGATCCGGGTCCAGGAATGAGCCCGGGTCGTGGAGGGCTGGCCGGGGGGAGAAGGATTGAGCATCCCATGGATAGCTCTCCCTCTCCGGGGGGAGGGTAGGGGACTGGTCTGGTGCCTGCTGGCTCCTAGTGGAGGCTGGAAGTAGTGCAGGATGCATGGCCCAATGCTAACTGGGGGAGGAGTGGACGTCTGCATATGCCGTGATGTCACTACGCTGCTCCCAATAGAACAAGGAAAATTGGCTGGGAGTTTGCCGGATGACGGCCTCTGGATCCTCTGCATCCCCCAGGGAGCCATTCCTCATGGGTGCCCAGCAGCATCCTGCAGCCTAACAAAGTAAGTGCTAGTGTTCCCCATCCACTGGTGCATTCCCCCTCGGAGGAGGGAGACCTGCCTGGCGAAGGGAAACGCTGGGATACTGCAGAAGGGCTGCTATGTGGGACCCGCGGGGGAGTCAGGACTTGAGAAGGGATGGCAGAAGCAGGAAGGACCCTAGGAGAGCCCGAAGAAGTGGTGGGCACCTGAGCAGGAGTGAGGGGATAAAACAGATTACACAAAAAAAAAAAAAAAGAAAAGAAAATCAGCTCCATAAAGCAATCAGAGCGCAGCAAACTAAATAACAGAAAATTCCCCAGCTCTTTTGTACTCACCAAAGGGAAAGCCTGCCATTTTTCTGTGTGTATAGGTGGAGAAGAAGGTCTGCAGCCTGGCAAATTGCTATTTCACTCCCTGTGCAGAGACCTCGTGGCAAGGGGCCTCCATTTTGTTGCCAGCAAATAGTACCATTAGTAGTGACCTTGCTCCCACTGGTGGTAAGACTGTGCCACAGTCAACCACTGAAATTACCTCAATTCAAGGCAAATGAATAGGTTTCAGTACAAGTCAATGACAAACCTATGCAATTAAAGAGACAGTACACCAAATAATTTATCTTGTGATTCAACTTTATTTAAATAACAGACAACACCAAAACAGAGTGGAAATTGTTTAAGATGTCCATGGATGAAAATTGCTTACAAATAACTGTACTTTTCTCTGCACAAATAATTTTCTCTTGGCAATTTATTTCTTCCAAGACGTCTCGTTCTCTACATGACAACCACTCCTACTCATTCCTACGACCTCCGTTCTGTGACACGCAGCTTGTCTCAGACCATGAGGTCTGAGGAGGCCGCAGTTTCCAGCACCTACAAGTTCCAGGGCTCCAGCTTCACCTGCCTCAAGAGCATGGGGTCTCAAAATTGAAACCATCCTGCACGACATCCAATCGTCCATTTCAACCCAAGGGATTCCCACTAAGCAGGCCATTCAGGATGCCCTCACCTATATTAAAGCTATTTCTCCACACTCAATGGTTCACACCAGCTTATAGCCAGTTCCTTTCTCACCACTACCCCATGAAATTACTGTCGACTGGCTTGAGCAATTTCAGGCCTGGATCTCCTTCAATGGTGGACAGATCTCTTGCGAATCTCCAACGCCATGCGTTTACTCCTGAGAGGGACGGCCATCTCATGGTTTAATGCCCTTCCAGACCAGATGAGAGGGGACACTGCTACCCTGTATACCACCTTCAGGAACCATTTCTTACAAGCACATCCAGCCTGGTTGTTAAAACAGCAACTGTGGGAATGCACTAAGCAACCCTCCAAGTCACTGGAAGTATTTATAGTGGACACTGAATCATGATGTAAATGTCTACAAAAATCAGAGAAAGACCAGATCACAGCCTTTGTCCGGGGACTACCTCCGCAATTTCATACATACGTTATTCAGAAAAAGCCAACCACCTGGATGGATACAATCCAAGCTTCACGGTTAGTCCAGGAGTCTGTTTCCATGCTCCGGCCTACCACTGTTCAGGAGCCACAGTCCTTACAATTGACTGCACTTGCTACTTACATCCAACAGCAACAAGCAATGATTGACAAGCTTATTTCAACTGTCAACAGCTTACGTTCCAATACTGTGGCTTCCCCTGCAACTCCAGTTAATGTCCTGCAGCCACCTCCACAGCGACCAGAGACACCTTCACCTTCATGAAAGCCAGTGACCTGTCAGTGATGCAGATTCAAAGGTCACACTGCTGCAGTCTGTTGCAAACTGAAAAACTTATGCAGAAATCAAGAAAACCAAAGGCATCCACCACAGCACAATCAGCAAAATGCTAGTAACTATTCACAGAACCAGGGAAATGCGTGCTGTCCAACAAACTAGGGGCTTTTGTTGGGCGGGAAAATTAAGCAACTGACTGTCCCACTGACTCTCTCAACTCAAACAAACTGCAACCTCCGGCTCCTAAGTCAGGCACAATCTCATCCAAAGGAGCCAATGTTCCTGTCATCAGGTCACCCCTCCTTGCCAATTATGTCCCTGTCACCATTGGGAATTGGTCCATGCATACCTTGGTCGACTCCTGAGCAGAAATCTCCATTATTCACAGCAGTATACTAGATAATCCAGCTATTCATCACGTACCTACTGTTGCTCCAGCTGACCTAAAGTACATTATCACAGCAAGCACTGCTACAGTACCTGTCACAGGTGTGGTCGATCTTAAGCTCCACTTTGGCTCACAGCAAGCTACTGTTAAATTCTACCTAGTGCCTGAACTTCAACCAGACATGATTCTTGGCTTGGACTTTCTCAAGTGCACAAAGCCATCCTAGACTTTGCCTCAAACAAACTGTTACTAGATCCCCGGAGGCAGCTTGCAGCTATAGACTCAGTCACTGTGTCTCCTAAATCAGAGATGGTTTTACTTGCCAAGATTTGAGGCGACCCACTCCCACAAGGTGTTATTGGCATCATCATGGAATCCTCAGCTCTGCACTCCTCAGGTCCACTTCCAGGCAACACCTTGTCTGCTGTGCATGGCAGCTCAGTATTCCAAAAATGCTGCAACTTCACAGACGAGTCAATGGTCATCTCAAAGGGTGCCAACATCAGAAAGTTTGTGTGTCTGCCTTCAGGGAACCAACTTCAGTTTCTGCACGAACCTCAGCCAGGTTTCACTAACATTCGTCTTGTCAGTACCATCACAACCACGCCAGCTTTACAAGAAGTACCCTTCAGCCAGCATCTATCTGCCTCAAAACTTCCAGCATGTCCAACAGAGAAACAGCAACTTCTGGAATTCCGGGAAATCTACCCAGACATCTTTGTTGGCCCTGATAACAAACTCAGATGCTGTGATATCCTGCAACACACCACTGAGGTGCAGCCCAACCAAAAGCCAATTCGTCAGTGAGCCTACAAAGTGGGACACAAACAAAAACAAGTCCTGGAGGACTTAATCATGGACATGCTTGAACAGGACATTATTGCAGAATCTACAAGTCCCTGGGATGCACCTTGCTTGCTGGTAGTAAAGAAAGACAAAGGGTATTGGTTCGTGGTGGATTACAGAAAGCTCAATGCCTATACGGTGCAGGACGCACATCCCTTACCTACCACAGAGGACGCCTTAGAGAGCCTTGGTGTGGCCAGCCCAGCCTACTTCATCACTCTAGATCTTCAGAGTGGATTCTATCAAGTTACTATTGATCCAGCTTCACGCCCATACACAACCTGGTGCTGCCACGTGAGACTTTTCCAATTTAAACTTCTGCCTATGGGACTTCGGAACAGCCTAGCCACATTTCAACGGATCATGGAAGCTGCATCACATGGACAGTCTTGGAAATCTTGCCTAGTTTACCTCAACAATGTTATCGTCCTCAGCAGAACTTTCCAAGACCACCTCCAGCATCTCAAAGAGGTGTTTGAACATCTCAGGCAAGCCAACCTCAAACTTTGTCCAGTGAAGTGTTGCTTTGCACAGCATCAAATCCATTACCTGGGACATGTGGTCAATTTGCGAGGCATCTCGCCAGACCTGAATAAGCTGTCTTCAGTAAAAGACTATCCAGAACCTACAAACCTCTGGGCTTGGCTGGCTACTACAGAAAATGAATTTGCAATTATGCCAAGATTGCAGCTTCACTGTATGCTCTCACCAAAAAGGGATGTGTCTACCTATGGACTTCCGAATGCAAAGAGGCCTTTGAAACTTTGAAAGAAAAACTTATTTCTTCCCCAGTATTGGCCTATCCCAGGTTCAACCAACCATTCAAGCTCTACACAGATGCTAGTTCCTTTGCAGTGGGCGCTGTGCTGTGTCAAATCCAAGACGGAACAGAACAAGTTGTTTCCTATGCTGGGCGCTCTCTTTCTTCAGCTGAGCAAAACTATGGCATCACAGAAAAAGGATGCCTAGCCGTGATCTTTGCCATAAAGACGTTTGACTGTTACCTTCGCTACTCCACCTTCACAGCTACCGTGGATCACTCTTCCCTCAGATGGTTGTTTGAAATGAAGGAGCCAGTAGGAAAGTTAGCCCAATGGATTGCCATACTGCAATGCTTCAATTTTGAGATTCAGTACCAACCAGGTCGAGTTCACTCCAATGTCAATGCTTTAAGCCGGACATGGTATCTCTCCACAGCAGCCTCTCCAGATGAAGAAGCCTGCCTACAATCTCTTCCTTTTCACTCCACAGATGAGCTCCCTGTGGACATTCCTTCAGCACCTCAAGTTGCTTTACTGCTACCAACTGCTTCTACAGAGAAAAGCACCAATCTTCACTTATTGCAAGCAGCTGAAGAGCTTCTTACAACCTCTAATACCGATATCTCCCTGGCAATGATTAAACTTCAACAAAGAACTGATCCTCAGTTTACAGACATTATCACGTATCTCGAGACTGGAACTTTACCTCAACAAAAGAAACACCACCAGGATGTACTATTCTGTGTGTCACAGTATTTTCTTAATGACGGTGTGCTTTTTCACATTTGGACCAAGGAAGGCAAGGATCATTGCATGGCTAGAACTCATGTAAAGTTAGTTGTGCCAGCCTCTCTGGTCTCTGAAGTTCTTCAATCCACTCATGCCGCTCCACTTTCTGGAGGTCATGTGGAAATCCACAGAACTCTCGAAAAGACAAGGCTTCACTTCTTCTGGCCTCACATGAACAAGGACATTGTCCGTTTTGTCAAATTCTGCCATCCCTGTCCTCAAAGAAAGCCTCCTGCCAAACTGACAAAGGCACACATCATTCCAATGCTTGTAGCCACAGAACCTTTCCAAAGAGTCAGCACAGACATTCTTGGCCCCCTGCCTGCATGCCCTGACTCCGGCAACAGGTACATTCTTGTTTTTGTGGACTACTTAACTAAGTACTTGGAACTGATCCCACTAAAAGACATAAAAGCTGCTACAGTGGCAAGTGCCTTCCTCAACACAATCATTTGCTGTCACGGTACCCCAGCGTACCTGCATTCAGACAGAGGCACTAACTACCTTTCAAATATTGTGTGAGAAATCTGCAAACTTATCGACATCAAAAAGACTCACACAACCAGTTACCATCCACAGTGCAATGGACAAAGTGAGAGAATGATGTCCACCATTCTTAGCACACTATCCAAGTACCTGGATGAGACTCACGACACTTGGTTTCATTTTGTTCCCTTCATTCAGTTAGCTTACAACTCCAGGCCTTGTGTCAACAATACAGAGTACACACCATTTTTCCTAGTCCATGGACGTCACCCATGAACACCTCTGGACAAAGATCTCTTGCTGCTAGAGGTCCCAAAGCCAGCTTCATCCTTCATCGTCCCAATGTTGGAACAGCTTGAACTTGCCAGACGTGTTGCCATTGACACACTGGGCCAGAGAAAATCTGCAATGCAAAAAATGTCAGCAGCTAAGTCTCATGATCCTTCATTTTCTGTTAGAGACATTGTATATTTGTATCGACCTGTCCTTGTTCTAGTGCCACCAAAAAACTGCTTCGTCCTTGGACTGGTCCATTCTATATTGTGGAAAAGCTTCCTCCTGTTCATTTTCGCTTGCGCTGCAAGTCAAATAGAAAGCGGGTACACAATAAAATTCACATCAACAGGCTGAAACATGGGTACCTGAATGATACCCTCACTGATGATCCCAGTCCCCCAAGTAATGAAGCTGCACTTGAACCTGCAATACTTTCAGACACTGAACTTCCTGTTGACAATTTGACTCCAGTTTCACCAAAACCCCACAGTACTGGCACTTATCCGTCGGATTCTGTTCTACCTGCTCAACCAGATGGACTTTCAGGAACTTCTTTATCTCTTGCGTCTTCTCAGGACTCTCATGTACCCCAATCAGTGTACCAGATCAAGATGATTTTGTGCAAAAAGTACATTAAAGGATCATGGTCATACCATGTTAAATGGTGTGGGTTTGACAGTGCTCAGAACTCTTGGTTCCCCTTTTGTGACCTGATCATACCCTGTCAAGAACTAGTTCAAGCCACCCATTCATCAATCCCAACTGACCGTAAAAGTCACAGAACCAAGCGAACTTTATTATTTGGACTCAGTGTGGTGATTCTGTAAATTCTGTGTCTTAACAATATGCATATTGGTTCTAAATTACTGTTTGCACTGACATTTTTTCTCTCCTAGATCTAGGAAAAGATATATTGCTCCAGTCATTACATTAAATTGAATTGCATTTTGGTAATGAGTGCTGCTCCCCTGCCCTGTCTTTTCTTTCCCTTCCCCACACCTTAGTGCTTGTGGCATGGCCAGCCTCAAGTGCTATGGTGTCCCCTCCTCCCCTGGCATTACACTGACTGGCCACCAGTGTAGTCCAGATTATTTCCTCCCCTCTCTTGCAGCAATGTATTGTGCTTATCATTCAATCAAAAGTCTTCTACTAATGTCTCCATGATGTTGATAATGTTCATATTAATGTTTAATGAGGTAGTAATGTTTACAGAGGTTTTGATACTTTTTGCTGTTGTTTCTTGCATAACAATGTCTTTACTTGTTCAAGTGGCACTCACATTTACAGTATCTGGGGTGATGCAGAATACAGAGCTAAGCATGGGGCTTAAGATTTGCTGCTGCCCCTTTAACTAGGAACAGTAATGTGCAGCCAGCCATGGTCATGTGTTATACTAATTATTTTCCAGCAGGGGCAAGGAAACCCCAATTTCCTGTCTAGCCAGAGTCTAGTCTGTACCTTGTGCTAATGAGATGTCCCTGCTTGTGTTCCAGAATAAACCTTATATTGTTTATTATTTTATGCGTCCGACTCAGTTCATTCGTTACCAGCAGTCGAAGCAGAATACTGGAGAAAGTAAGGAGTCCCATGGCAGACCAAACACCAAAACACCACAGTCCTGACATTTAAGGCAGGGTGAGATAAATACAGAGGAGTGTAGGGTGACTCAGGGTAACCTGATCCAAAATAAACAGTTAGGATGTTAGAGGTCAGTAGGTGACAACCGGATAGACTGGATGGGCCGTTGGGCCCTTGTCTGTCCTGAGCATTCTGTTTCTATGTCTGTAGATGACAGAAACCCCAAGACTAATAATCAAGTAAGTACCAAATATTTATTTATAAGTAAGTTAAGCTGAGGGTCCCATTTCTATCATTTATACAATGGTAAAAGAATAAAAAAAATATAAATTGTAAATGTCAAATAAGTGATTTTTAAACATGTGATGTATTATAGTGTCACGGTACTGCCATTATAGTTAGGGTTGAGAAAGCACTACCATGAAAACCCCCCATTTTCATTCACTTATATCTTGGTCATCTTTTGACATAGACATTAAGAAAAAAAATTGAAGCCACTCATTCGAACTTGCCAATTTGAGAGAAATTTGGTTCTGTTGTTTTTGTGCACTGGAGTGGCAAAAGGGTGGGTTTTTTTGCTTGATAACTTAATGAGGCTAGGATATGAACCATAAAAGATGCAGTTTCATTAGAGCCTGTCTTGGGGGTGCTTTTTTTGCATTCTGTTTCTTGCCTCCTGGAATCTGTTATGGCCTTCCTCCAGTTGCTAGACAGTGTCCAGCCACACCCATGCCTTCTATGTCACTTATCTGTGTCCTCTAACCCCAGATTTTTCCCTCCATGTGGGAGGCGCTGATGGGGAGTTGGCAGGACTCCCCCCCCCACACACACACACGCAAGCTACACAGTTCTGGGAGACAGAAGGCAGTAGGCACGATGGGGGCCAAAAGTGCCAGTGGCTTCATCCCATGTGCTGACAGGGTGTTTTCTGTTTCTCCCCATCCCCTAGGGACACCAAACACAAGGGCTCAGAGACATGTGCATGTATGCTGATGTGTGGTTGCACCAGACATAGCCACTTGGTGTCCCTACCTCCCACAGTAACAGCTCTGGCTGCACTACCACCTGTGGTCACCGGGTGGCAGTATTGCAGTGGAGACTGTTTCCCTCTTGCCTTGAGCAGGAGAGTATCCTTTGGGGGATGAACACTGGAAAATGCCAGCTCAAAGCAGCCTTGGGTGATGGTCTCCCTTTGTGCTTCCCCCATGCCACCTGACCCTCATCAGCAGAATTTCTGCTACCCAGCCCCTAGCGCTTAGCACTGGCTTTGGCAGTGCACTTCTCCCTCTCCTGCTACAGCACAGAGAAGGAGAGTGTCCGCAGGAGGATAAAAAAAGAGTCCGGTCAACAGAGGGACAAAGGGGGGACTGATAGCGGAAAATGCAGATGAGAATTTTTATTTTTCCTGTTAATATTTTTATTGAGTATTCATGGAATATCAGTTTACATTTACACTTACTTATGGTATGAACCCATGGTTACATAGAAGAAACACAGTACATAAATGCAGTGCCAGGAGCAATTAACAATATAACACTTGAACCATACATTCAGGTGGTAGTTTTTAAGTTGATTGCAGATAAGTATTAAGATAAAGGGGTGGATGAAGTGGGGCCTGAAATAATAAGGCTCTTGGGGGCATGAACAGTGGCAAAAATGTTTACAGAGGCTGGTTTATTGGGTGTGTACTAATATTGATGCAGTGCTTACCCAGAAAACTAACTAACTAGGGTGTTAACAATTTAACAAAGGCTGTGGGTCCTGATTTGTACTCATGACTGGCCTCAGGTTAGCTGTTGCACTCCCTCAGGAGTATCCTTGTTGTTGATCCTGGTTGTATGACTTGAAATGGACCTGAAGACCCAACATGACTCCAGTGGTGAAGGGTGCAAGACATGCTAAAAGGCTTTCAGTGAAACTCCTTTGATAATTCTCTTCACCCAGTGGGGGCCTTTTCTTCACCTACTCAGTGACAGGCAGTCACCCAGGGCCATGGTGTTGCAGACTTTAACAGGAATGAATCCTTGCAGCAGAATCTGATGGGAGCAGGGCCTGTATTCTTCTAAAGAAGTTAAGCTTAAGCAAGGCAGCCCCTGATCCAAGCAGTTCAGGGTTGGCAGTTCAGGACCAAGCCTCTGACCCAGGCAGGGTTTTCAAGCAGAAGCTCAACCTAGGGGCTAAGCTGCAGAAAAGCACATGTGTATTCTTCTGTGCATCAGGTAGCTCTAAAATAGCAGGCTGAACTGACTTAGTTGGCCAGGCACTGTGGAGGTATCCCAGTTTTCTAACTCTAGCATTCATTGGTTAAGGCAGTCAAAAATGGAGAATGGCCCTCTCACATTTGTCCATTTTTAGCACCCTTTTATTACTGCATTTCTAATCCAATAGCCATCTTTTGCTGGGTACTCTCTTCTGATTGGCTCTTGTCATGGGAAAGTGTGTCCTGAGGCTCAGAGGGCCTCCTATCAGATTCCCGACAGCACGGGCAAAGTGGTAACCTCTGGACCTGTTCCACAGTCCAGTGGGGCCAGAGGATCAACAGATGGCAGTGAGCATCTGTTGCTAGACTTTTTTAAGGCTGGTCTTCTTTGCAGACCAATTCCTATTGTGACTGAACAGCGATTGGATGGTAACATATGCCATTGGAAATTAATTGGCAGGCTGGGAGATATGGCACTTTTGTAGCCCAAAATGAGTCCATGAAGTGGCACACTATTTGTTGTTGATACTGTTTGTGATATTTTGTAAGGATTTCACTGATTGTGAGGATGACTGTTCATGAGAGCCACCCGAGCGAGTAGCAAACCTCCCAAGACCGTAGGGTAAACCTCCTGAGCATTTGGAAACACAGAAACATAGAACATAGAATTTTCCGGCAGTCAGATAAGGACCACTTAGCCCACCTAGTCTGCCCCTCTTTTCCCTCCATATTCTGCCACTGCTGACTCCACCTGTCCCCGCCACCCCCACTTTGATACTAGTTTTCCTTTACGCCTATCCTATGCATGCTTGAAGCCCATCACTGTTTTCTCCCCTGCTGGAAGATTGTTCCAGGCATCCACCACCCTCTTAGTGAAGAAATACTTCCTCACATCCCTCCTAAACTCCCCCCCCTCCAGCTTCATTGCATGCCCCCTAGTTCTTGTACAACTTCTTTTCTAAAAAAATGCTCACTTCCTGTACCTTGTTCACCCTTATGAGATATTTAATGGTCTCTATCATAGCTCCAGTCTCCCTCCTGTCTTCCAGGGTGTATGTGTTTAGATCCCTCAGTCTCTCCTCATAAGACATTTGGAGCATCCCTTGTATTATTTTGTGGCCTTCTTTGGATGGCCTCTACCCTGTCTATGTAATTTCTGAGGTGTGGTCTCCAGAACAAGACACAGTACTCCAGGTGTGGTCTCACCAATGACCGATACAGTGGCAACACCACCTCCCTCTTTCTCCTGGTGATACCCCTCCCCATGAACCCCAGCATCCCACTGGCTTTCTCTACTGCTTTGCCAAATTAACAAGGCAAAGTCAGGCACTCACTAGCTCTAAGACCAAGCTCCACATTGATGCAGTTGTGTTGTCTTTATTAAAAACAACAATCTAGAGTTAGACACAGCAGTTCTGCATGGAATCCATGCCTGCTTGATGCATTTTAGACAGGCCATTGCTTTTTTAATGGCTTTGATGTTCTTTGATAAAGGACCAGCTGGTCCAGAACACATTAGGCAGGCATGTAGTGACACACTATTTGTTGTTGATGCTGTTTGTGGCACTCTGTAAGGATTTCACTGCAACATAAGCTGTAAGCAGACTTTAGCACAATACAGAGCTGGTTCACTGCCAACTCCCATGTAATGAATAAGCAGAAAACCACTTGTATGCTCTTCTGTAACAGAAATAAGCTAAGCCATTCTGCCTGCCCTCACCATTGTCACAAACTCGGGCTCACAGCTTGAACAAGTAACATCATTCAGGTACCTTGGCGTGACACTTGATAGTGGGATGACCTACAATCCTCATGTTGATCTACTAATAGAAACAGCCAACCATAGACTTGGTCTGCTCTACAGGCATAGACACAACCTCATAACTGAGATAAGCAAGCAGTTAGCACAGTCCCTAATAACTAGCCTCATTGACTACGGGATTACTGTCTATGGTTTGTCCTGCAAGAGTGTATTAGCCAGAGTCAGGGGCCTCCTCAATAGATTGTGCTGATTTGCCCTGGGCCTTAAGCCTGACATGCATACATGTATCCTGAATAGGTCTCTAAACTGGCTTGACCTCGACAATCGGTTGGCCTTCCACACACTTGTCCTTGGCCACAAGGCCTTGCACGGCCATCTTTCCCCTGGTCTTCAATTCAATTTCAATTCAATTTTATTTTTTATCAGGAAATATACCATTGGGATTCTCATTTGCAAGGTGGTCCTGGAGGGACACTCAACAAACACAACAGAGTTTATACAATAATTCATACAATACAATGGGTAAAACATAACAGGGTAGACAGTCAAGTTACACAGAATTTTACATACCTATATAAGTGCAACAACTACAACAAGAGCAGAGATAGACAGGGAAGTGTAAGAAGGGGAACAGGAGGGCCAGAGGGCAAGAACAGTGGTAAGTGCCAGACAAACTTTCAAGGGAGGAGAGACTAGGCATAACACTGGCAGCCTTCCTTCAACAGTGGTTTTAGAAGCGATTTGAAGGAGGATAGGCTAACTAGACGAGTCAATTTGAAGGTACTTTGAAGGGAATTCCACAAGGTAGGAAAAGCGTAACTGATAGATGTGGTGCCAAAACGAGATCTGACCCTGGTGGTATCAAGCAGAATGTAAGCATATTTCCTAAGGGGAGTATGCACAGGGTGTAAATTTAAAGAGACTGGATATGTAGAGAGGAGGGAATTTGTTGATGAGGGCTTTGTAAGTCCAGATGGAGGCATTTCGCCAGCTTTTGTTGGCTAATGAGGTCCAGCCCAGGCAGATGTAGAGTAAGCAGTGGTGAGTTTTAAAAGAAGAGTCGATCATGAATTTTAAAGCCCTATGGTACAGTACATCCAGCTTTGTAAGAACAGCCTTGGGACAATGACTATAAAGAAAGTCAGCATAGTCAATTAGTGGAAGAAATGTTGTATGGACTAATCTTAGTTTTGCCTCGTAGGTGAGCAAACGTTTGATGTGGAAGAATGATCGCAGTCTTTGTTTTAACTTTTTAGAGAGTTCTTCAACATCAAAAATACAAGAGAGCTTACAGTCCAACCAGAAAACTAGATATTTAAATTTGTCCACTTTTTCCAGGGTTTCACCCAGCATAGTAGTTATATGCATATTGATAGGCTGATGAGTTCCGGAAGTTGCTTTGGTTGGGGCACAGAAAAGCATGAGTTTTGTCTTTTTGGCACTGAGTAGGAGCTTCAGTTGTAGCAGATTTTGTTGTAGAATATTGAATTCTTGCTGTAAATCCCTGTAAGCAGACTGAAGAGTAGGTTGAGTGACATAAAGCACAGTGTAATTTGCAAATAGATGAATACTGGCAGAGTTAATATTGTGGTCAATATTGTTTATGTATATTGCAAATAATAAAGGGCCCAAGACTGAGCCTTGACATACCCCTCTTGGAAAAATTTTACAGGGGGAAAGCCCACCCAACACCTTCACATGTTGCAGCCTACCAACAAGGTAGCAGGAAAATCATTTAAGGGCATTATCATCTAGTCCCAAGGTTCTGCAGAAGGGTCAATAGTAGATCATGATCCACAGTATTGAATGCTTTGCTTTGGTCAAGGAATAGCGTAGCCACATGATGTCTAGCGTTGAGTGCCATTTGCCAGTCATTAATGACCTTGGCTAATGCAGAGACCGTACTGTGGATCGGCCTAAAGCCAGACTGTTGAGAATTTAATGGGTTATGATACTCCAGAAGTTCTCTTAATTGAGAGTTTACTAGTTTTTTAAGAAGTTTTGACAAAATAGGAAGTAGAGATATGGGTCTGTTGTTGTTTAACTCGCTGGGCTAGCCAGATTTGAGCAGAGGGATAAGATGAGCTGTTTTCCACACCAGTGGAAGTGCCCCCTCCAAGAGAGACATATTAAAGATTCTGAAGTCCCTCTTCTCTGTTATTGACAACTACTTCACCCCAGGGGGGCGTGGGGGGGGTGAACAATGCTCCATTATGCTCCCAAGGAGGAAAACCACCCTTGGCCAATCTTGTTTCTCTTTTGATTCCCCAAGTAGTAGAATGACCTACCTGTCACCCTAAAAACTTGTCTCTCAGCCAATCTCTTTAAGACTAAACTACTCTCTATAGTCTCCCCTGCTGAGTCCTGTAAATGCTACAAATGATATGATTCCCCCCCCTCACCTCAAAGCCTGTTGCCTAGTACAGCACCTTACTGCAAAATTGTGTGTTTTTATGATATGTATTGACACTGGACAAGCCCAATTATTGAACTAAGAGGTGCTCAGACTACAGGTGTTTATCATCCTGGAATTTTGTACCACTCAAATCTCTGTTTCACCTTTTATGCACTATGTCTGATACTATTTGTTGTTGTATCCTTGACACTAAATTGTTTGAAAATAGACTCTGCCTAAACAGTTTTATGTGAAATAAAAATAAATAAATGAATGAATAAATGAATGAATGTATGCCATGGAGAACTGCTGTTTTTAACTCTGGATTGTTGTTTTTAATAAAGATAACAAAGCTGCATCGATGTGGAGATTGGTATCCGTATTTTATTAGAGGTGGCGAGTGTCTGACTTTGTCTCGTCACTGCTTCTTTGGCTGTCATGGAGCACCACTATCCCAGTGCAAACTTTTTTTTGTGACTCCTGCTTTGTCACATTGCATTGTTGCCTTAAGGTTATCAGTTATGATTACCCCTAGGTCCTTGTCCTGTTTAGTGACCATCACTAGCTCCCCCTCATTCTATACTCTGCCTCTGGGTTTCAGCAACCAAGGTGTATGATTTTGCACTTTTTTGCTCCGAGACCCAACTGCTATCCATACCCGTGACCATTTCTTGAGCCAGTCAGGTCTCTAGTCATTCTCTCCACCCCCTCCGGAGTGTCCACCCTATTGCAGATCTTGGTGTTGTCTTCCAAGAGCCACACCCTCCCCTCTAGTTCTACAGCAATTTCACTTATAAAGACATTAAAGTGGACTGGACCCAGTACAGAACCCTGAGGAACCCCACTGGTCAGTCTCCCTTCTCCCCAGTGAGTGCATTCAATCACCACCCTCTGTCACCTATCCATCAGCCAATTACATAGTCAGTGTTCCACTTTGGTTCCCACCCCATGCTTCCCAGTGTTTATGAACTTCCTATGAGGCATGGTGTCGACGGCCTTGCTGAAGTCTAAGTAAGCCATGTCCACCACTCACCCTGATCTATTTCTCTGGTCACCCAGTCAAAGAAATCCAACAGGTTTGTCTGACATGATCTCTCTCCCATGAATCCATGCTGCCTTAGGTCCTGTAACCTGCTGGATGCAAGGTAATCTACCATTCTTTCCTTTACAAGTAACTCCATTAGTTTTCCTACTACTGATGTCAGACTGATCAGCCTGCAGTTTCCAGCCTCATCCCTGCTACTGCTGTTATGGAACAGGACTACAACTGCCCTTCATCAGTCCTCTGGGAACACCCCTGTATGTATCTAATGAGTTATTGAACATGGATGTCAGAGGTGTAGCCAGTGACTCCCTGAGCTTCTTCAGTACCATTGAATGTACCCCATCCGGCCCCATAGCCATGTCCACTCTCAGATTTGCAAGTCTCTTCAGGACTCTCCTCTTCGAATGGACTTCTGTCTTCCTCCTTCCCTCCAGTGGTTCTGTAACCTATGTCACCAATCCTCTTTCCCTTCCACAGTGAAGACAAAACAGAAGTATTTGTTCACGATATCTGCATGTTCCTGATCATCCTCTGCACAGTCTCCCTCTGCACCTCTCAGCCTCACAATTCCTCCCCTTGTCTTTCTTTTTCACTTATATACCTAAAAAAGTTCTTGTTCCCCTTTGTTGCCCCCTGACTATTCTTTCCTCAGTTTGTGTCATGGTGGCCCTTGTTCCCTTCCCTACTTCCCTCTGTTTTTGCTGATACACCTCTCTATCCTCTTCCCTCTACATCTCTTTGTATCTCCTGAACACTGCTCTTATTTGCCCTTACCCTTGCAGCCACCTCCCTTGAGAATCATATTGGTCTCTTTTTCCTCCTGCTTTTGCTCACCTCTTTTGTGCAGAGGCTTGTTGCCTTCACTATTTCATCTCCTAATCTGGTCCACTGTCTCTCCATCCCATCAGGGTGATCTTCCTGTGTCAGAGCATCTCTGAGGCATTCATTATCTTTTTTTTAAATCTTGTAGAAAACATTGCCACAGCACTGTAGGTTTTAATGTTTATGGAGTGTGTTAACTGGTTGAGTGTATAGTTTAGAAAATATTTTCAGATAAGTTTAATTCTGTATGAATGCTTTAAACAGTTGTTCATACAAGGTACATTTTTCTTATTCCCCTCTTATTTCTATACATACATTATGTTGTACAGTTTTTTTATCATGCAATACTACCAAGTTTTAACTTGGACATTTGTGGTATTAACTCTAAAGGTCTTGCTTTTAATTTTGAATGTATTCTAATAACACACACTTTCATTAATAATTTCGGTTAGATGCCTTGCCTGCTTGATTGTTCAGCTTATCTAATAGATGTCATTGAAAAGATTCTCAGTAATAGCAAGCTAATGGAATGCTATTCATTCCATTTAAAAGTTGTGATTTTTTGAAAATGGTACTTTTAACCAAAGAGAATTTTTCCTTTTTTTTTTTTTATGTATGATCTGGGTGTTAATAGAATGTGACTCTCTGAACAATTGTCATAAGTCTCTGAGGAAGGACTTGGTTGGTCCGAAAGCTTAGACATTGCTTTCTTTTTGTAACATCTATGTTGATCCAATTACAGGATCTGGACACACAAGTTAAGTACTGAAAACTGGGTATTTTCGATACCGGTATTAGTAATGAATATTTATCTGGTACTGTAGGTACTAGCATATGACATGGAACAAAAATAAACAATTTACACACTCGCTAGCTACCTGATCTAGATAGGAGTAAGCTATGTAGACCTTTTTATAAAGGAGGAAGTAACTGAATCCATAAAGTCTTTTAAGAATAAGGCCACACCTGGACCAGATTGTTTGGCCTCAGAATGATGTAAGTCCCAAACTGAGATACTAGCCCCAGTGTTAACAGACGTTTTCAATCAATATCTGCTTTTTGATCATTTGGAAGGCTCAATTTGAGAAGCAGCACAAATCTTCCTGCTTAAAAAGGAAATAAACAAAATTTACAGAATCGGAGACCAATTTGCATTATGAATACAGATGCCAACATTTTAGCAAAAATTCTGCATAAAAGAATGACAACACAGCTAATACATCTACTATCTTCTATGCAGACTTACATAGAAACATAGAAATTGTTGGCAGACAAGGACTGCCAGGCCCATCCAGTCTGCCCATAAACCTTATACTTGTTTGCAGCCTCTGACTCTATCTGGTCAGTCGCCATTCACCACTCCGTCCCACCTCCAAGGTTCTCTTGTGCCTATCCCAGGCATGTTTAAATCCCTCCACTGTGCTCACTCCCACCATCTCCTGTGGCAGTTTATTCCATGTGGTCACCACCCTCTCAGTGAAGAAAAACTTTCTCACATTTCCCCTTAACCTGCCGCCTTCCAATTTCATATCGTACTCCATCTATATTGGAAGATGTCTCCCCCCCTGCACCTTGTTTATGCCCTTAAGATACTTGAATGTTTCTATCATGCCCCCCCCACTTTCTCCTGCCCTCCAGTGAGTACATACTGAGGTCCTTTAATCTGTCCTCATATGTTTTGTGGTGCAAGCCCTGTTCCATCTTAGTCACCCTTCTTAGGACCACCCCCACCCTTTCAATGTCCTTTCAAAGGTGCGGCCTCCAGAACTGTATATGGTCTTCTAGATGAGGCCTCACTAGTGTTTTATACAAAGGTATCACTTCCTCCCACCTTTTGCTAGTGATACCTCTGCCAATGTACCCCAGCATGTCACTGGCCCTCCCTGCAGCCTTTGAACTCTACTTAGACACCTTTAGGTCATCTGAAATAATAACCCCCAGGACTATTTCTTACTTGGTGACTGTTAGCAACTCCTCCCCCCAATACTGTAGCTCTTCCAGGGTTCCTTTGTCCCAGGTGCATTATTTTGCAGTTCTTTGAATTAAACCTCATTTGCCACACCTCAGACCATTTTTCAAGCTCCCCTAGGTCCCTCCTCATTTTCTTCACCCGGTCTGGAGTATCCATCCTGTTGAAGATCTTGGTGTCATCTGCAAACAGGCAGACTTTTCCCTCTAGCACTTCCACAATATCACTAATGAAGACATTGAACAAGACCATCCCAAGAACTGATCTGAGGTACCCCCATTGGTCTGACTTGCTCCATACCTGGTCATAAGACTCATGAAAACATACTGTTACTGAGAGAAAGTGTGGAAAGCAGTAATACACATCACTTGGATGGGTTTATTCTACTTTTAGGCCAGGACAAGGCATATGATAAGGTGGCACATAAGTATTTGTTTTCAGTGATGGTTACATATGGGTTTCCAACAAAGTTTATTAAATGGATTCAGTTAAAACTCACACAATCCCAGTGCATATGTTTGAGCCGAAACATTCTATGCTTAACCTTATTTAAAATGGCTGCCTCAAACTGAATAATAACACGTGCATTATTCCTAATGTTACTGGATGGTTTGGACAAAAAAATAAAAGTAAAGATATTGTAGGTGTTTGACAGGGTTGCCTGATGAGGCAAATGTAATACATTTTAAGTTTGGATCCAGTGCTGCAAGCTTTGGAACAACACCCCTTCATGCATGATCTTTCCAAACCAGCATAATGAGGCTTAAACCAAAACACTGCACATGCAGGTGATGTCTGCCATAGCAATGAGGTGCTCAGGGACACAAGCTATTGTAATATTTTAAGACTTTTCATGAATTTCAGGTGCTAAATGTAATATTGATAAATGCATAGGTCTTAATTTACAGCACCAACAGAATAAGCAGGTAATATTAAGAGGTATCAGGATAGTAAGCACCCTAATAAAAAATACCATATATCATTGATTAGAAGCCACCTTCTAGTAGAAAAAAACACAGGTGATAAAAGCCACTCTCTATAAGAAGCCATGGCTTGTAATTGAATACCATTATTCCAAACTGTCTGCAGTATTGAAATTGTATGCAGTATTTCACACTGATGCACTACTTGTACACTACACTATTTGTCCACCTTTCCTCCATGTAAGTATTTCTATGCTATTAGCGAGCAACACTATCTGCACCTTTCTTTGGAAGACAGAAAACTGTAGCCAGAAACTGACATGCTAATGTGCCAGTCTTCACACACTCCTCATACACTGATTCACCTTCCCCACTAAACTGTGTTGTCCTAAAAGTATTGCTTCATTACAGCTAGTACAAAGAAAAAATAAAGAAGGTCATGCCTGGATTTAGTGGCTATAATGGAGTCATAGCATACTGATCACCACAACTGGGACATAGCCATACTGGGCTATTTTCTGTTCAGAAAAGACAGGGAGGGAGGTGGGGAGAAACTGTATTATATTTGAAGGAGGAATCAAGGCCATGGAGGTATGGGGGCACGAAGAGGAGGTGGGGATGGAAATGCTGTGGGTTTCACTGGAGACAGACCCTGGGGCAGCTATCTGTGCTGGGGTGATGTACAATCCTCCAACACAGGGAGAGGAGACAGATCAGGCACTTGGCGAAGCCATCATCAAAATGGCAAGTAAGGGGGAGGTGCTGTTTGTTGGCAACTTCAATCTGCCAGGTGTGGAGTGAAGCCTTCCAACTGTGGGTGGTTTTGGCAAGGAATAGGGTCATCCTTGACTCCTTATAAGGGGTTCTCTCAAGCAGCTAGTCAAAGAACTCACTGGGGATAGGGCAGTGCTAGACTGGGTGCTTACGAACAGGGACAGTATTGCAGATGTTACAGTGGGTAGCCCTCTAAGTACCAGTGATTACCTTACAGTGTGGTTCACCATAAGGACAGAAGCAGAGGCAAACCACATGAGGATGAGGGTCCTGGACTTTAGGAGGGTGGATTTTAAAGTAATGGGAGACTGCCTCAGAAACTGTCTTGAAGGAGAGGATTTCCATAGAGAGGTAGAGGTGCAATGAGGAAAAATAATGGAGGACATAATTAAAGCAACCAACCTCTGCATGAAAGAAATGAGCAAAAGTAGAAAGAAAAAAGAGACCATTATGGCTCTCCAAGGAAATGGTAAGGGAAGTAAAAGAAACAAGCATTTCTCAACGTCGAATGTTGTCTTGCTGGCACTGGCATTGGTAGTGCAGGCTTTAGAAAGATGCATAATAGGAATGGCGATGAAGTATTGAACTGATGCCAATCCCACCCCCACCCTGCAAAGACTGACAGGCATTGAGGTGTGTCTTTGGGTCAGCTATAACCCTCACACCATTTCACCTCGCCCTATCCTGCAGACACCAACAAGTGTCGCGGTGTACCTTGGGGTCTTCAGGCCTTACACTCACCCCATTCCATAAGGTAATACTCTGAGATGGATGCAGTATAGGAGAATGGGGTGAACTTTGGGGGCCAAAGAGTCCAAGGCACACCTCAATGCCTGTCACTAGCGGCAGAGTGGAGGTGGGGGTGGAATGGAGTGAGCATTACAGCCAACAATCCCGTCACACCCCTGATGCCTGTCAATCTCTTCAGGGTGGGGCATTACGGTTGGAAACCCTAATGCCCCAGGTGTTTGTTGGTATTTTCATTCCAAATTTTTAACATAGGCTTTTTGTGACCCCACCTCATGAACAGTGGTACTATCAGTTTGTTAGCTGAAGGTGATTTTGTACAGCGACTGCACCATTTGGCACCACAGGTGCGAAAACACATTTTGGGCAGGACGTGAAAAATTATAGCTGTACTGTTCATGAGGAGGTGTAAAAAAATTTTAATGCTGAAAATCTGGATTGAAAATGAGAAAAATTGAGCCGGCTTGGTGGCACTGAGGGTTGAGGCGCTGGACGTCACACCTCGCACCATGCCGGTGACCCAGGTTTGGGAATGAGCCCAGGCCACCAGGGGTCAGCAGGGGAGAGAGAGGATTGAGCATTCAGAGGACTGCTCTCCTCTCTCAGGGAGGGATCCAGGGTCAGCCCAGCATATCAGCGGCTCTGGTGGAGACCGGAGGCACTGCAACGCCTGGGGCTGCAGAGGGATGACGTCAGGTGTCTGCCTTCCAGACATGAGTGGGAGCATCCACACCATGGGCAGGGCAGCATTGCATGTCCTGCATCTGGGGCCAAAAACAAGGAAATACCCTGCCACGCTCATGGAGATGACGGAGGTTCCAGGGATGCTGCCCACATACCACCATCAGCCCTGCACTCGGAGGACTCCACAGCTGACCCACTACCCAGGTAAGACCTGTATAATCCCAGAAAGGCCATCACAGAAGGACGGGCCTGCCCCATGGTGTGATCGGGGGGCTAGGTCTGCCTGGGTGATCGGGGGAATCGCTCTGTGCAATGCAGGGTTCAGACTGCGAGTAGAGAAGGCAGTCATGTGAACACCCTGGAAGGATGTCCCGGGTGTGGCGGTGATAGAAATAGAGTTTGGAGAAAAAAATATGAAAAATTGGTGAAGTCACGAGCGTGCGTAGAAACTGCACAACACACACCAGTAACGCAATTATTTTGGGGATTCTTTTTAACCAAATTTTAAACATAGGCATTTTTGGACCTCCACTCATGAACAGTGGTACTGTGATTTTGTTACTCTGTCCCAAACATTGATTTTCCACAGCGACCACGCCATTGTGTGCCAGATGTGCGAAAACACATTTTGGGTAGGATATGAAAAATGACAGCTGTACTGTTCATAAGGAGTGTGAAAAATGGCAATGTTGAAAATCTGGAGTGAAAATATTAAAAATTTCGAGTTACGATGCATGGAAACTGCACAACACATGCTTGTAACATAGTCATTTTTTGGAATTTTTTCACCAAATTTGCAACATCGGCTTTTTGGGAGCCCCCTCATGAACAGTGGCACTGTCATTTTGTTAATTGGTCCCGAAAGGTGATTCCACACAATGACTGTGAAATGACCTTTCAGGAGGACCAAATAATGAAATGACAGTTACTGTGCTCATGAGGTGGGGTCCCAAGAACCCCATGTTGAAAATTTGGGACCAAAACTCCCAGAAATGGCTGAGATAGCAACCTAAATTGAAACCCCCCATTCAGTGCCATTATAGGACTTACCGTCATTTCTTCACTTTGCGGTCTGCTTTTGAAGAGTGCAGGCGTGTTCCCGATCCACTGCGATCACTACTCCCAACCTCCCTCAGGTAAGTATGGGTGAGGGTGGGGGTGGGGAGGTGGAGTGCGCAGGGGGGTGGTGCTTGGGGAGGAGGGCGGCAGCAATGACGAGGACCATTTCTTGTTTTTCAGGTTAAAAAAAGGCGTTGTGGGTCGTTTCTTTCTTACAGAAACTATGGATGTTGACACACTGGGGTGCGCTCCCAGTGTGCCACAGTACTTGGGGAGGGATCAAGAGGGGATCAATGCTGACCCAGGGATTGGGCACCCAAGGTTGGAGGATATGTTGGGGCGCATCCAACACCAGGAGTGAGCATCCCGGTCCATCACAGCACAGCACAGTTTGGCACACTGGGGTGGGCTCCCAGTGTGCCACATTAAAGGATGGCGAGGGATTACACACCCTGATGTCGGCAGGCGGGGGGTCCATCAATGCGATTGGATCACGCTTACAGTACAAGTGCCTTCGGGCACTGAATACTCCCAGTCTGTACGGAGCTTAGGCTGTGGCCTGCTCTGCACGGCTGGGAGAAACTTTGAGCTGGAGACAGCAGGACATGGAGGAGGCAGGGGAGGAAAGCACCTCCTCCCACTGTTCAGGCAGGGATCAGCGGGGTGGCAAGGCAGAGACGTTACAACAGAAACAGGTGTTTGCTCTGCTGCCATCGCCGCCATGTTTATTGAAGTGTTTCACCAAGAAAGGCTCATACGGGAGGTGTGTCATCTGTGCAGCTGCATGACAAGCTTGTCTCTGATTGCAGCGGCACGTTTTTTTCAAGTTGGTGGCACTTTGCATATGCTTGTCTCACTGCTAGCATGCTCACTAATTGGGGAATGAGGGACGCACCTTCTAAAGCATGCCCTGCATTCGCCAACACTGACACACCTCTGCATTTCTCATACTACCACAAGATGTTGCTTGCATGTTCGCAAGACAACATTAAAAGGGTGGCATTCAAGATGTACAAAGAAACTCAGAGGGAGGAGGACAGGGAGTATATTAAGCAAAGCAGAAAGAAGTAAGCAAGGTGATGAGGATAGCAAAGGCACAGACAGAGGAAAGATTGGCAAAAGGGTTCACCAAAGGGGATAAGACTTTCTCTGTGTACGTAAGTGAGAAGAGGAAAACAAGGAGAGGTGTAGTAAGCATTCAAAGGGTGGAGTGGGGGGGGTAACTGTGCAGAAGGGGACCAACAAAAGAAAGCTGACATCTTAAACAGATACTCCTGCTCAGTCTTCTCTCTGGAGGCAGGAGAAGATGGACCACCAGAGAGATGCAAGAATGGGGGGGGGGGTGGACACAAGTTCATTTTCAGTGGAAACAGTCCTGAAAGGACTTGCAGCCCTGAAGGTGGGCAAGGTTATGGGACCAGACAGGATCCACTCTATGGTACTAAAAGAACTCAGGTAGGTGCTAGCTGCCCCACTGATAGCCCTGTTCATCGGCTCCCTTGGAAACGTGTGTGATACCAAGGACTGGAGAAGGGCTGACATCACTCTACATAAGAGCAGCAGCAGAGAGGAGGCTAGCAACTATGGGCTGGCCAGTCTTACTTAGTGGAAACGCTATTGTAAGGATGACTGATACAGTATCTTGAATCCAGTGGGTTGCAAGACCACAAGAAACATGGATTCATGGTTGGGGGGGGGTCATGCCAAACAAATCTGATAGATTTCTTTGCTTGGGCATCCAGGGAACTAGACCGGGTGAGGGCAATGGTGAGATATACCTGGACTGTAACAAGGCCTTATACTGTGGCACACAGGAGGCTGATTAGGAAGATGACTAGCCTAGGAGTGGGATCCGAAGAGGTAAACTGAGTTAGAAACAGACTAACAGGTGGGAGACAGAGGGCGATGGTTAATAGCACTCATTTTAATGATGGGAGAGAGAGAGACCAGTGGGGTACCACAGGGCTCGGTACAGGGACCAGTTCTCCTCAATGTATTCATTAGGGGCATTGCAGAAGAACTGAAAGGGAAGATGAGCCTTTTTTTTATGACACTGAAATCTGCAATAGAGTGGACACTCAGGGGGAGGCGGTGGATAAAATGCACAGGGTTTGTTGGGGAAATTCAAAATGGTAAAAAACATGATAGTTGGGGTTTAATGTCAAACAACACAAAGTCATGCACTTAATGCATATAAACCCCAGTGCTCAGTATAGGACATTAGGGAGGTACTGACAGTCACTAGAGAAGAACGGTGCCTTACGATTATCATATCCGAGGACCTCAGGGTGGCTAGGCAGTGTGACAAGGCAGTAGGTAGGGCTAGTGGGATACTAGACGCATTGGGAGGGGTATCTCCTGCAGGAAGAAGGAGTGGTGTTGCTATTGTATCATTCATTAGTACGACACAACCTGGAGTACTGTGCCCAGTTTGGGAGATGACACCTTAGAAAGGACAGTGACAAGGTGGAGGCGGTCCAGAGGAGGGCAACTAAAATTGCATATGGTTTGCATGAGAAGCCTTATGAGGAGAAACTGAGGGATCTCAACATGTACACCCTGGAAGAGAGGAATGAGAGAGGTGACACTATAGAAACCTACAAATACCACAAAGGGGTGAATAGAGTACAAGTGGGGAGTATCTTTCAAATGAAAATGAGCACCAGGACCTGGGGCATGTGATGAAGCTGGAAGGGGCGATTTCAAGAGTGATGTAGGGAAATATTTCTTCACTGAAAGAGTGGTAGACACCTGGAATAGACTTCCAGCAGAAGTGGTGGAGTCTGAAAAAGTGGGAGTCTTCAAGAATGCATGGGATAGATAAAGGAGTGTATTAGATAGGAGACAGGAAGGGGGGAGACTCTCTGTAGACCAGAGAGGGTCTGAAGAAGCAGAATAGGCAGGAAACATCTGGGCAGACTGGGTGGGCCAAGCAGTCCTTTTCTGCTGACAAATTCTATATATCTATGAACTATGATGCAGGTACAGTGACAAGGGCTGTTTGGGTTGTTCGAGTCTTCTGCAGAGTACTAAACTGTGTTTCTCGATACTGCTGCCAGTTATCATACCTAACCCTCCCAAGTCCACAGCTTGAATAAGAATAGCTAGCAGCAGAACAAACTCAAAAGAACATATGGCTCTCTCTTTCACATACGGAACCCCCTTATATGATCATTAGTACTTCTGAGACCTGTACTTGCAGCTGAATCTGGCAGTCAGCCACACCAACAGGATAGGAGTGAGTAAGAGATGTTTTCCTCTTTCAGGCAGTGGTAGAAAAAAGTGTGTGTTCCAAGAGTGTGTGTATAGCAGCTTACAGCAGCAAACAGTAAATTATATTAGCTGTGTTAAAATAACAGCCACCTTTTAATACTAGCCACCCTTGAATAAAGCCGTGGCTGCAAACTGCTGTTTGTTAATAGAAGTCACAGCTTCTGTTCAAAGAGATACGGTACTAGGAATGTACTGTGGGGAAGAAGATATGGCTGTACTAAATTGGGAAGCTGCCTTTAATATTGGTACTGCTTAAATATCTGTGGAAAAATGGACAACTCTCGAAAGGGAAAAGAATCGGTATGATTAAAATTTTTCTATTGTTGGCATTTTATATGTTAGTACAGCATTTTCATTACCAACACAATTTGAGACAAGGCTGTTAAGTATTTTCTTTCAGGCCCTATGAGGCAGTCATCAGAACCCAGTTAAAAAAGAAATTACATAACTTTCCATAGGCATGGGGGTTTGCAGATGATCAGTCCCGTAACCTTTTATACAACTGTTTTTATGCATTACAATTTTGGGAGTCGGATACGATATCATCCACAAGAATGGTTTCAATAGACCTATGTATGCTTATTATCTGTGATGCATATTGAGTCTTAAACTCATTTTTCAGCAAAATAATGTCACTCCAATACATATTCGTGATCTACTTTTGAGAGTGAAAAAATGTAAAATAAATTTGTACGTATTTCAAACAGGACAGAAGAAAACAGAATACCAGATTCTACAACAAAAAGGATTTGATATCACATTTCAATTTCCAGAAGCCACAGACAGTACAATGTGGACAGTATTGCAATTTTCAATGAACAGAAGAATTCCAGAAAAAGTATATGACATGAGTTGGCTTTGCTGTCATGTCATGCTGAATATGAAAGACAATCTGAAACATAAAATTATTCTGGAAAGGTTTTATCCAAGGACTTGTTCTTTAGACACTTTGGAAACACAAAATCATTTATAGTATTTTTCATATGTCCATACAGCATTAATTTCTGGAATTTACTATTAAATTCTTGGAAATATAAGAGTTAGGGATCACTGATATATAATGCTCCAATCTTAGGGGCGATAGAAGAAATGCAATGAGTGTTTATTTATTTATTTGCTTTTGTTTACTGGGCAAGGCACACTAGACAGCCATGTGCCTATTTTCAGGTGCGACCCGGGAGGGTTACAAGGTAGATGCATACAAGAACAGTGAAGGAGTCAAGTTAACATACAGTGAGATAACAGGCTTAACAGGGATTGGATAGGTAGCTGACAGCATGAATCAAATTTAACATACAGAAAAATAACAGGCTTAACAGGGATTGAATAGGTAGCTAACAGCATTAGAGACAATTTAGCACATGATAAATACAGTGAGGTCGACCACACTGCTGGTTATATTTTCCATTATCAGATTTTTCATATGGCAAGTTCACTGTAAACTACCATTTCAACAACTTGAAATATCTCAACTGAGTTTAATCAAAATGATAGAAGCTGAAGTAAAATAAGTAAGGGTAATGGAATCTAGAATCCCACAGTATACTGAATGGAACAGAAGGTGGCAAAATAAATAGATATGTGAACAACTCAGGTTAAACACATTTCCAGAATACTAAAGATAGTTCTTTTGTTTGAGATAGGAACTATTTAATGTCATTACAGTTTCGTGTTTAATGTTTATAGTCATACTTGTACTGTAAATATGTGATTTTAAATATAGAGCTAAACAGCTGGCCTGCTGGTGCGGAGGTTGGATTTCTGTCTGTGACGCTGGCAACCCAATTTCAAAATCAGACTCAGGATGTTGGAGGGCTAGCTGGGGGGAGGAGGACTGAGCATTCTTGGGACTGCTCTCCTCCTGTGGGGGGGGAGGAGGGAGTGACTGGCATGTGAGTGACCCTTGCAGTGGCCAGGGGGAATACAGCTGCCGGAGCCAAGCTGTCAGGGAGGCGTGCCAGACGTTCACACATTACGCACTACATCATTGCACATCATACACCCTGGGGAGTCCATTATAGGAAAAACCTGCTGCCAGCTCCATTCATGGCACCCCATCTCCCTGGCACCCTCGCCACCCTCCATGATGCTTGGCCGGTGACTGAGCGAGAGTCTCCATCAATGCAGCTGGGCCCCATGGCTCCACCTTGAGGGGTAAGCCACGGAGGCCTCCAGGTGGTTCTTCCACTGAGAACCTTATACAAGCTTCTGGGTGGGTGTGCCAGCCCAATGGCCTGCCCAGAGGGGGCAATCTGGATGGATCGCTGCTCCTAGTAAGTCCATGGGTGGGTGGAGGTTGGAGGAGTCAGTGGTTGAGCTCTTGGAGGACTGACACTCAAAAAGCATAATAAATAAATAAAATATATACAGCTAAATAAAAATTCCCCTATTCTTGTTAAGAAGTGCCTTGGTATGTCTAAAGGACACCTAAACAGCTAATTTCTGGGGTCACTAGGGTACCATTTTAAAATATGGTGCTCCTCACCTTTGTTTTACAGATTTACCGGTTTCTGTCATGTTTTATTTTTGTAAACAAAGATTCCCTAAATTTGAAAATCAGTGCTGTGATCTAGCCATAAGATAGCACTGATGTGAGACGTGATTACATCATTGAAGTGAGACTGCTACAACAGATTAACAAAAGCACTATGTATCAACCAGTTTCAGTCTTACTGAAAAACTTCTAAAGCCCACCAACATGTTAATTGGCACCTTACACACGTGTTGATTAATGATTATTTTGAGTCATGTCGGACACATTAAATATGTGGAGGACGGTTTCCGGTATACTTTGTGGCACTGGAAGGGAGGGATTTATGTTTAAAAAAATTGTGAAGTATTGGTAAACTGCACAGTGATCATACCAAGAGTAAGTAACTTGGACATGGCATGTGTAGTGATTTACTTTACATTTCACAGGGCCTGCAGATTTACCTGTAACTTGCATATGGGGTGTTATACCTACACACTCTGTTCAAAATTGAATCTGCCTAACTTGACTTAGAGAACAGAGTATTTACTATGATACTGGGAATAGAAATGCATTATGGGAAGGCACTGCACTCCCTACGTTCTTTGATGAAAACAAACCAGACTCCTCTGTTACAGTGTCTTTCCTGTGAGCTGTGTTGAAATTACTGCACTGTAAAAATAAGTCTGACCAGGAATCATTTTATTACAGAATATGATGTTTTTGGAATTTTCTACCCAAGGATTTGACTACTGTGATGACATACAATATAACCAATTTACATCAGCACTGAGACCTTATTTGCACAGTTTGTATCATTGCACCTGTTTTAATTAAGTTGTTTATATGATACTTGTTAATTTATGTTTTGTTGTATTTATGTATGGTCACCTATGAAAATGGGTGATTATGTCCGTAGGCCTTTGTTTAAATAAGGCAAGGCAAGGCAAAGTTTATTTAAAAGACGCCCAATCCCAGAGGCTCTGGGCACCGTACAAACATTAAAACAAGCATTTAAACATAGTAAATATATAAATTACACATAATAAATACAAATCATTACAAAAAATTAAACCTTAACTATAAATATTCATCTAAACATTAAATGCCTTAGAAAAGAAAAAGGCCTTAAGCTGGGCCTTAAAAACATCCACTGACGAAGCTTCTCTGACCATAGTTGGTAAGGAGTTCCATGGAACAGGGGCCACGGCGCTAAATGCTCTATCGCCAGCGGATTTCAGCCTAATTCTGGGAATGGTCAGGAAGCATTCACTGGAGGAACGAAGAGGGCGCGAGGAGAAGGCAGGTGACAGAAGGTCTAACAGGTAACCAGGGCCCTGCCCATGTAGGGCCTTATAGGTAAGGAGACCCACCTTAAAGAGGACTCTCCACCTGACCGGCAGCCAGTGCAATTCATGCAAAACCGGTGTAATATGACAGAACTTTTGCTGCCCAGTCAACAACCGGGCAGCTGCGTTTTGCACCAGCTACAATCTGCGAAGAGATCCTCCTGTGACCACGAGATAGAGCACATTACAGTAATCAAGCCTAGATGTGACTAAGGCATGTATCAAAGTAGGGAGGTCCAGAGGCGGAACAAGGGACTTAATCCTGGCAATGTTTCTAAGATGGTAAAAACAGGTACGAACCACGGAGGATATTTGAGCCTCCATGGTTAGATCTCTGTCCAGAATCACACCAAGATTTCGCACCCAAGAGGAGGCCTTCAATGGCACAGACCCTAGGACAAGCCCAGTTTCTGTGTCAGAGGCCATCCTTTCACGAGCTCTGTTCGACTCCACTACTAGTACCTCCGTCTTATCGGGGTTCAGCCACAACCAGCTGGAGGCCTTCCAGTCGTTAATCTCGGTCAGACAGATATTAAGCACATCCACCGCATTGGATGTTCCTGGGGCAAAGGAAAAATATAGCTGAGTATCATCGGCATAGCAATGAAAACTCAAGCCATATTTCCTAATGATCCCACCCAGAGGCAGCATGTACACTGCGAACAACATCGGAGCCAATACTGATCCCTGAGGAACTCCACAAGGAAGCAGACTGGGTGTAGATGAGAAATTTCCCATCATAACCCGCTGCCTCCTGTTAGTAAGAAAGGACTCAAACCATTTGATGACATTACTGGTGAGTCCACATAGGTCCCCAAGGCGAGCAAGCAGCACACAATGGTCCACAGTGTCAAATGCTGAAGAGAGATCGAGGAGAACAAGAATTGTCTTGTCTCCCCGATCTCTAGCCCTGAGAAGGTCATTCTGCACCCGAAGAAGTGCAGTTTCGGTGCTATGTCTGGCACAAAACGCCGACTGGAAGGGTTCATACAGCTCGTGAGATATGAGGTGCTCTTCCAACTGAAGCGCTACCACTTTCTCAATAACCTTTCCCAAAAATGGAAGGTTAGAGATTGGATGGTAATTTGCCTTGATCTCCGGGTCCAAAGATGGCTTCTTTAAGAGGGGTCTCACCAGAGCCTCCTTCAAGGCATCCGGAAAGACACCCTCAGAGAGGGAGCACCGTACAATCATGGCAAACACCGGGCCAACAGAGTCAACACATCTCATTAAAAAACGCGTTGGCACCGGGTCCAGTTCACAGAAGGTATGCCTCACATTGGTTGCTACCTCAATAACCTCACTAACCTCCACTGGTCTAAACTCTCCCCAACCAGATGGAGTGCACTCAGAACACATCAGGCGATCACTGCCAGCTATGTCATTGCTGGCTGAAGGAGCCACCCGCCGGATTGCGGACACCCTGTCCGAAAAGAACCGAGCAAAATCCTCACAATCGGTGTTGGAAAAAAACCCCTCCCAAGCCGTAGACAGACTGGATGTAAAAGTCTATCAATAGTCCGGAAAAGTGAGGCCGGTCGGTTCCTTCCGGCAACAATCTCCCTAGACAAAAACACTGTCTTCTTACGGTTGATTGCCTCCTGGTACCCAACATAATGGGCACGCAGGGCTGATTTGTCCACATCCAGACGGGATCTCCTCCAGCAGTGCTCCAGTCTCCGACCCATCTTCTTCATCTCCCTGAGCTCGCCATCAAACCATGGCGACCTCAGGTACGAAGTTCTGGGTCGTACACGGACAGGTGCGAGGGAGTTAATGGTGTCGGATAGCACCCCATTATAGGCGTCAACCCCGACCACAACACCTCCCGCGCATGCATCACCCACTCTAGACAAATGCGCTGCTGCCAAAAAACCCTCAGGGGTCAAACCCGGTAAAGGGCGACAGCGAATCATCTCAACAGGGGAAGGGCTTATGGCGGGAGCCCCAAGCGTGAACTGGACCATGCAATGATCAGACCAAAAAACTGGATTGATCTTAAGATCATTAATATCAAGTCCCAGTAAGAACACCAGGTCCAACATGTGGCCATCTCGATGAGTTGATGAAGTAACTGCCTGTGTCAGACCCAAGGAGGACATAATCTGAAAAAATTCATAGCTATGTTTATGATTCACATCGTCGAACCAAACATTGAAATCCCCCAGAAAAACACATCTGGGGGATTCCAATGATGCTACGGCGACAAAATCTGCAACCTCCTGCAGGAATTCTCCCATCAACCCAGAAGGGCGATAAATGAGAAAAATCCTGCAGCCCGCATCAGGTCCTCCCCGGATGGCCACACATTCAAAGGAACCTGGGGCTCTCACTGGGTGCACGGAGAAGGTCAGGCTGGATCTAAAACAGATGGCTACACCACCACCCCTGCACTCCACTCTGGGGCAGTGCACCACAGTATACCAAGGGGGGACTGCAGCCTCAAAAATTGGGCCCGCATCGTCTCCCACCCAAGTCTCCGTGATAAAAGCCAGATTGACTGACGAAATCAAGGCAGCAATAATTGCCGTCTTATTTCTGATCGATCTGGCATTACAATGCACTGCCATCAGGGGATTTGGGGGTGATGCAGCCCCACAGGTTACCTGGCCATTTGATCTAATAGGCTCCCTGGGGATGGACACCAAGCACGACTGGCCTCTCCCATGTGCCCATCGCAACCCAGGGCACCTCCTGGACCTGACAACTTCAATCCTCCCATAACCCGAACTGAGGTTTCTTGATAATGCATGACCAACACTATCCCTACCAATCCCCATCTCCCAACAGCGTCTGATAGTAACATCAGAAACTGGAAGGGGGATGAAAGGGCGAAGGTCACGCAGCATCAAATTATCATAAACAATTCTAGCCCCTTTGGATCCTCCCATATAACCCATATACCTCTAGGGCACAACAAATTCAAAATATCTAAATAAAAATAATAAACTAATTAGATATAATATAACTCGCCAAGCCTAACTTCTAAAATATAACAAACCTGCTAATAGCCGTGCCCTCAGATTGACTGATTCTCAACTTCACATAGTAAAAGGCTATTTAACTAAAACATTTCATTTTCAAATACACACAATAAAACATAGCCTAACCCTCCTGTATCAGCTGAGCATTTCCAGTGCCGAGTGGCGCTCGCGCTTGCGAGCGGTGCGAGGTTTTATCGGGAGTCACACCAGGACATACAGGTCCTAACTCCCTCCAGTTCACTTCAGGCAGAATCGAAAATGAGTAACACCTGCTTGCAGTCTCTCACACTGCACAGGTATACAGTCCCAGAAGCTCTGCAGGATCGCCAAAACAGACTAGTTTCCCACTTGCAAGACCTCCCAGCCACCAGTAAATAGCAGCACAGGTCTGTCAATCAGCACATGCTACACGCCGCTTGCAAGCGGTGCAAGGTTTTATCAGGAGTCACACCAGCAAATAAATGAAATGAAATCCTGTAAATGATACTGGTTTCTCATAGGACCTCTCCTTACATGTATTACATATGGAAACGTGAACAAATAAATAAATAAACATTACTGGGATTTCCTAATAAATGCCAAATTGCATAACACCTGACTGAATGCAGACTACTAGTCTGATACCCTTTATGGAAACTGAACGTTGTTTCATTACTTGTAACCATATCCCATACTGATTCAGTATAATGCAGACCAAAAAGATCAGCACGTATCAAAATTTACATTGCACAAATTCTACAATTCTACCTCCAACCCATGTGATTTGTTTGATTTTTAGTTAAAGCAATTTTCTGATGTCCAGCAAAAACTTCACAGCTGGCGTCAGCAGAATTCAATTATACAGTACAAAATCCTACCCCTCTAAAATGTGAACACTGCATTTTTTACTGCTGAAGACATCTGCCTGAAAAAACAGGTTATTTGCTCTTTAGACTTCATCTGTTTCTGCCGCTTCTCCTGCTTTGAAGCCACAGTCCTCTACCTGTGACTTTAGAATAATTTCTGAGGCAACGGGGTGTGCTGTTACAGCAGAGGATTATGACTTCAAAGCAGGAAAAGAAGCCGGAATCAATAATGTGCAAGGAGCAATGAACCTGTTTTCCTACTAATGTCTTTAATAATAAAGACATGCCCTTTAATTCAACATTTTTTTGGAAAGTTATGACATTTGAGTCCTAATGCTAATGTAAGCTGTCAGTGTTTTTTAGGAAACTGTTAAATTACTTTAAGGCAATACTTAATCTTTTAGTTAGGACAAACTTCAGTATAGCATTAGAACTCAGAACTTTTAATCTCTTTTCCATTTTAAAAGAATAATTGTTTTAATTACTCCTGTTCCTTTCCTCCAGTTCCATGTTTCCTATTGATTATCACTGGCCATTTTAAAAAGCAGCTACACTGGGGGTGCTGTGGAGCCGAGCAAAAGGATGCAAGGATTTTAGCTCTACAAAATTGTTTGGAGAAAAAGTATTTTATTATACATTAAAAGTCGAAGCAAGTATAAAAAACGATTGAACAAGCAGTTGGAAGATCAGTACTACTGATATGGGTAACCCGAAGAAAGACAAATCTTCTCAGGAGGGAGCCAGGACCAAACAAAGTTCAGTCCCATTAAAGACAAGGTCAGCAGACTCGGCCCAGAGTTCTGCTTCCCCGGAGTTGGAGTCTACAGGTGAAGAAACCCTCCAGAATTTGGGGATTAAAAATAAGTCGTCTTATCTCTTCGGTTGAGGGTTTGACCTCTTGCTTTGATTCCCTGACTACCAGAGTTATGGTGTTGGAGGCAGACTACAACTACATTAAAATGGAAACTGGGGAAGCTGGAAAGAGATCCGAGGTGGCTCTGAGAGCGACAGCAAAACTGGTGAAGGAAAATATCCATTTGCATTTCAGACTTGAGATGCTGGAAAATCAGGCAAGGGCTGCTAATCGGAGGGTGATTGGAATTCCTGAGCAAACAGAGGGTGACCATTTGGGGCTGTTCATACTAGAATGGTTGGAACAACAACTTGGACAACCTCTAATTGAAGATTCAGATCCAAAAAAAGCCTATAGAGTGGCAACGAGAGGCTGTCATGTGTGTCCAGAAGCTCCCAGGGCAAATGTGCAAGTGTTGGATGGAATCGGAATGACAGACTTTATTTTTTCTTTGGCCAGACAGAAGTGGACCCTCTTATGTGATGGGGAGAAAGCAAAATTGTATCCAGACTTGAGTTTTGTGACAAGGCGGAAAAAAAAGCAATATGATGGCGCACACGCCATGTTGAGAGGAGCAGGGGTGCCACATAGCATGATTTTCCCCACTCGCTTAAGAATCGTTCATCAAGGGAAAATGTAAATCTTTTCTGATCCCCAAGAGGCCTTAAAATGGACCCAGAAACATGTCCCTCCCAGTCGTCGTCGGGAGCATGGTGCGCAGTCCCAATCAGAGGAAGAGGACGAGGTAGAGGGTGCAACTTGAAAAAGGACATGCAAGCTTAGAGAAAACACATAATACTTATTGAGCTTTACCTTCAGAGAACTATATAGTGTGGGGTTATAGTTTTGTTTTTTGTTTTTTTAAAGTTTATTGTCACATGAAATAATAATCTACATTATTTGTGTTTGCATAAATGGCCCCCTAAAATTCTCTTAACCCAGCAACGTAGGTTGGCACAAAGTCAAGATTCTCAGTCCTTAATTATTTCTATTTGCTTGTTAAAATGGTAGAAAGCCTTAACTCTGACAAAAAGTATTATAAGTAGAGCTTATTCCTCTTTAATTTAGTACTGATATGGTACTCAATAATATGGTGATGCATGATTTCTCATTTTCTTCTTAAGAAGACGAGCTGTGGTTAACTAAATAGCCTTAGGGTTAAGAAATTATAATGTGATAAAACATTCATGCTGCTCATGGGTTTATCACACAGCAAGAGTTAGTTAAAAGTTGATTATTGGCATAATTTAGCCTAAATGGGATACCCCTGTATGATGTATCTTAAAGATGTAGTACGGAATTATTATTCTTAATTGTGTGTATTAGGAGGGGTGGCACCCTCATTGGAACACAATGATATTATGTATGTACTTCATCCGGAATATACATGTTTGTATCATATTGATAAACTCAATAAATATAAAGTATAAAAAAAAATCAGCTATACTCATCAGAAATGGATCTACTTGCATAAACATTATGTTTCAGCTATTATAAGTCATTAGGGATCCCTCCCCCACTTTTTCAGGGATATTACCATATCTTGGCAGTCTACTTAGAAAGTTTATAAGGCAAACTTGTGGATGGTTTGTCCTTAGATACTGGTCCCCTACATTAGGCAATCAGATGCACATGTGATGGAGTCAATCTCAGTCTATTAAATGTAATGAAATCATCAGATTTAAAAACATTATAAAATATTACATTCCCAGTACACTTATGAATAAGATCTCTTTCTATACAATACATATTCCTTATTTGTCTTTACATAATTTTGTCATCACAATGTGTGCAAATTTTGCTATAGACATTTTCTGGGAATAACAAATACACCATTTTTTGGTTTACAGGTATAATAGCTTTTTAAATAAAACAGAGGTATAATCCACCTTTCTCTTGTCAAGCAGAAAGCCTTATTACATTCTGACAGAAGATGTTGTACAGTGACACATTTCTAAATTTTGCATGCACATTCCTTTATCACACTTTTATTTCTGTATCTAACAATATCTGGAAGATAGCCATATAATATTGATAGTATTAACTTACAAAATAAATTACACAGGAGTTTACTATCACATACCCTAAGATATGTTTTGGTACCAAGTTCTGCTTTTAAAATAACTACAAATTATTTCTGTTTAGATCATGAATCTTTGATGGATCTGATTGCACTGCAATATGTCTGAGTCAAGATATAGTAATAATATCATAATAATAATTTTTATTTATACGGCGCCTTTATATTTCTAAGGCACCTTACAATTTAAAACAATTAAAAATAACCATTACAAAATTCAGTAATACTCAACACAACTAAAAAATCATAATCAGATAAACAATTCAGTTCTCCAAGAAGGATTTTTGCTAGAGAAAAGTTTTCAGATACCTTTCGTTATGTAAGCTTTTATAGCTCTTTCTTTATTCACGTTACAATATTCTATTAGACCATTTTGTAAGAATTCCATTTATCCCAGTAAACCAATTTTTAACAACTTTTGAATTTAAATTAGACACTGTATCCATCAAACATTGCTTAGGTAATCTTGATTCATTCAGTAGGCTCACTCTCTGCCAATAGTTTAGCAATGATATCTTAAATGTATATTCTAAACTAATGAGACTACATTCTGCTCTTGTGAACAATGAAGGGATGTGTAAAGGAGTCTCTTTTACACTATTAAATATGGATAAAACTAGGAATAGAAACTCAACTCCTGTGTGTTAGCTATTTCTACATTTTTTTTATTGTTATTGTGCCACCTCAAAACAACATCCGAAACTGACATTTTGTGAACTTCCTACACTTTCTCAATTCAAGGCCCTCACGGCATTGCAAGAAGATCAGTCCATAACAATAAAACCAGCAGGCAAAGAGGGACAGTAGTTCAGAACTATGAGGATTATAAACAGGAATGCAGCACACAATTGGGAAATTGCAAGAAGTACACCCCTTGGATAATGATCCAACTAATGAGATAGAGAGTGTGGTAATCTGGGCAGCGGAAAAGGGATGGTTCAGTGAATGGGAATACAGAAAACAATATCGAAGAATACCCATATTCTATACAATCCCCCAAGTACACAAAGTCTCTGAACAACCACCAGGACACCCAACTTATCAGGAACAGATTAAATACTTGAACCATTATCCAATTATGTAAACTTCTTTACAGAACCCCTAGTTATCAAAATTGACACATACATACAGGACATGAAACACACTCTCAAGTTAATTGAGGAGATAAATCAAGTCAAAGACCAAGAATATCTGATTTTAGTGATGATGGATGTGCAGCATCTCTGCACATCCATCCCACATGAGGGAGGACTGAGAGTCTTGGCATAGGCATACGAAAACAGAGAGGAGGGAGAACTTCCACCCTCTAATTTTCTTATTCAACTAGCAGAAACAGTGCCAGCAAAAAATGATATCAAGTTTGAAAACAAATTTTATGGTCAAATAAAAAGCACTGCCATGAGAAGCACCATGGCCCCTACCTACAACAAACTCTATATGCATACATTTGAACATAAACACATCTTGAGTCAACCCAATAACTCCTACTGCAGTAATATTATTTCATGGAAATGTTACATTGATGATATTTGGATCCTCTGGCAAGGTTCTAAGGAAAACCCAAAATAATTTGGCACATATGTCAATGCAAGAAATCCACATTTGAGGCTGACCAGTTGCAGTAGCACACAAACGGTACTATTCTTAGATTTAATACTGAAGGACAACTTAATCAGCATGAGACTACTTCAATAACCTACAGACTCCACATGCTACAGACTGCAACACAAACCTCTATGTGGGCTACATTTATGACTCAAAACTGATAAAGTCCATCCTTTACTCTCAGTTATTGAGAGCCAAAAGAATTGCAGTGACCAGGAAGAGTTTGACAAAGACAAAAAAATACAGTGGGAAGATTCCAGGAAAGAAGGTATCCTAATTTGGTATTCAGAGAGGCTAAATGTTAACAGAGCTTGACTATGACCCTGAAAATCCCACGGGCAAGTCCAAGTAGATTTCTGTTCAGTAGAAGATACAATAAACACACAAAAACTACCAGACAGAGAATCAACAGCCACTGACATATTCTGGAATATCATTCAGAAAGCTTTATCGGATCCCATCAAGAATCACTAGCTGCCAGCAAACAAAACCACAACAATTAAGGATAAATTGGTCTACACACAATATCAGAGACTGATAAATGAAGAATCTTCACAACTACGACTTGGACCTCTGAATCTGAGAAGCTACCCATGTAGTAACTGTGAACAGTGTTCAAGAACCAGTACAAAAACAGAATTCAAAGATTCCTACACAAATAAAAAGTACAAACTAAGGGACTTCATTAACTGCACCACCACCATGGGACATGTCATATATATCTTAAGATGCCCAAGTGACAAACTTTATATGGGAAGGACTACAAGGAAACTTAAGACCAGAATCTCTGAGCATAAAAGCTGCATATCATGGAAGAATCCAAAATTCTCAGCCACAGCACAGTTTAATTCATCTGGGCACAATGCAGCATCACTACAATTTTGGGGATAGGAGACTATTAAGGAAGACTTGAGGGTAACAGAGGTTTACAACTTCATCACAAAGAAATGTGGTGGATACACGAACTGAACTCTTTGAATCAGAAAAGGGGGATGAATGAATAAGAAGAAGACTGGAAAATATTCTTCTAATACCATATGGAACAGGAGAAAACCAGAAAAATTCCTCAGATCACTGACTTTGTGCTCTGTTCTATCCACAGATGTGGTTTGTGACTGGCCCACTGGATTGGGAGATCACAAACAAAACATAAGCATTTGAAAAACTATGCTAAGAGAAAAACTATGCAATTTCAAAAATTATGCACTACGTTATTGTGCCATATTAGATTTGTACATTGACTTTGAGTGTTTGTGATTTTGGTGTTAAACAAATTGTTTTTAATATGTATGGTGAGTTTATTGATCATACATTATTTATATATCATTTAAAATGGGTATTACTGGTTATGCACTTTAATATACACCTACTATATAAAAAGCTTGGGGATTCGATTATTGCACTTTAAAACACTGTTTCTTTAAATGCACCAGATATAAGTTTTACCACTAGGGGAGGCTGTTTACCCTTGAAAAAGCTCATTTTGAGTGAAACACGTTGGGGAAAGGAGTACTATAGCTGGTGGTGGAGCCTTTGGAATTGAAATTTTTTTTTGGCTTGCTGCTATTTATTGGTGTTATTTGAATGTTGTTCACCATGATTTTAATGGCTCAATAAAGAAACTGGATATTCCGACATACCGGTCCGGACAGTAGTTCCTTCTGAGAACTATGTGAACTGTGAGTAAAATCAAATAACTGAGGGGATTGTGCTTCACAGGTGCCGGTTTTCTCCTTTTCCTCTATGTATGCTTATTTGAACCATGGCACTGTTTTCTCCCAGGTGCAACCCGCCCTCCTCTACCTCTGCACCACATGGAACAATGAGTTCCATGAAACCTTGAAATGTCATCACCATTGATGAAACATATGAACTAACACATTTATGTGTATTATACTGGGTACCTAATAGGAATAGGTGCACCATGGACTGAAAAGTTATAGTTGGTTGAGTACTGTAAACAATGCAGACTCATGTTCTATGGGACCTTCATCACTTTTACTTGAGTTTTGTGACATATTCCTTTTATTTTATTTTTTCATTAAACATCTTTATTATAAAGCTACTATCAGTGAGATTGATAGATATTGCTTGGGAGAAAATATAATATATCCCTTTAACCATAAGTTGCTGATTTGTCAGGGACAAATCAGGTACATTGAATCTATCTTTAGAAACTAATGTAGAAGGTAAAGCTATTGGTATAGCAAAGAACAACAGGATGTTATGGAGAAAACTGTCTGTATGGGGATGTTTCCAGATACTCACATTTCTGCCTTGCCAGGCTAGGTCAGTTGGAACAGACACTTGCACCCCTCCTCCACTCACTCCACCCTCCACTCCATAGTATAATTATAAAACATTAGACTATGACCACTTTTCTCTCTATGTATGAGAAACTATTATATGCACTCCCCAGCTTTGGGCATAACATACAGTCTTCCCCAACATCACCTTTTATTACCTTCCCATTTTCCCATTCTTTTTTTTATACAAGGATCTGCTTTAGTTTTCCTTGTAATTATAGGAATAGGAAGCATTAAAAACTCAAATCTCTAAATAGTATGGACTAAAACATTAAGGCTAAGTACAATAAATCCTATTTGCTTCAAGTCATCAATAGAGATATATTTTTCCTAACATGGGTAGAATAACTTGTGACAGTAAGTCTTAATTTATAGCACATCATCTGACTCTTGTTAAGACAGCAAGTGTGTCTAGTGCTAACAGCAGTTTCATACAAACAGCCCTTTTTCATAAACAGCACAAGCGCCCCCATACACAGACTATACCTTCAAACACAATCACAATCAAGTCACCTTTTGAGTACTTTCAAACCATTGAAAGAGATTTATTTTAAATAATTCCTCCTAACAGGGATAGAATAGCTTATGACAGTAATTCTAAATTTTAAGCAAATCATTAGACTTTCGCTGCGGGAGAAAGTGCATCTAGCATTATCAGCAACTTTACACAAAAAGCCTTTTTCAATTAAGAGTGCAAGCCTTCAAACACTGACTGTGCCCTTTAACTCAGTGATAGTCACTTTTTGAGTACTACACATGCATTACTTTTGGCACATTTTGTGAGGATTGCCATACAGGTGGCACTCCTTAAAAGGAGTTTGACAGAGTAGTTAGCCACTCCACTAAAGGGAAGTAGGTGGCTGTGGCTCCTCACTCCAGACAGTGCTACTCTAAGGTAGGACACTGTATACCAATGGCAACATTTGCATTAAATTTAGCAGTAGCTACTTCTTATTATTCTAAGAAATAATTAACATTTTTATAACGGTAAATCCCCGGATACAGTAATAATCAAGACATGTGTCACAAGCCAGGTAGGCAACCCATCACACCAAATAAGGTAAAGCAAGCACTAATGCTCCTATAACATCTAGATACCAAAAGATCAGTCTAACACATGTACAGTTCATGTCAGTTAATACTTTGTAAGTAAACTAGAATGCAGATAATATTAATATATAGAAAAAGTGACTTGCAACAGTTGCTAGGAGCTATTACATAAACTGTGAGGTAGATTCTCAAAAGTTCCTTTAGATTGTCACAATTTGCAGTGATCTAGGGATGCGGCAAACCCCTGGTGCACCAGAGACCCTATGCCAGATTCTAGAAAAAACAGGGTCCCAGTGCCAAAGTTTTTGGGTTTGCAGTACATCGGCCAATGCACCAAACCATCGGTGCACATGGGGGACAGGACCCCCCCCACCTGGTACAACTCTATTGGGGCTGAGATGGACGGGGGGGTAGATCACCAGGATGGGGGCAGGATGCAACATGGATGGGGGTGGCAGAGGACATGTTGTGGGGGACATCTGTGACAGTAGAAATGGGAATTGGCACCCAGCAGGGTACGTTTACAGCATACTACAGCATTTAAATGCCCCCTATGTACACAAACTGTACTGTACTGTATGGTACAATGCCTACTGGCCATCCAGAATGGACAAGTGAGGCCTAATGTGGCACAGTACAGGTGAGCTCAGTCATAACTGATCACAGTGTGGCAACATGTTGCACCGTCAAACAGTGGACTGCATGACAGTACAGAACAATACAGTACAGTACAGTACAGAATGTGGACATAGTGGCATGTAATTGTTATTTGCTGTAGATGCAGCCTGCTGGGTGCCAGTTCCCATTTCTGCAGTCATGTCTGTCCCCCACAACCCACCCCCTGACACAACCCCTGGCTGAAATGCCCCTAGCAGCCCCATTCCCACCCAGTTCCAGTGGCACAGGCAACTTAGACCACCTCCTGACTGGTCTAAGTTGTGCCCTGTCCTGTGGCCTCAGCAGGGCTTTTGCAATCCCGATAAAGGTGATGTGGCAGCCCCACCATGGTGTATACCCCCTCTTGTGACCTGGTACAGCCCAATGCAGGTCGCAAGGGTGGCGCACGTCCCCTTTCAGAAAAGCAGCCTGCATTTGCCGCAGGCTGCTTCTGAGAATGGCTTAGGGTGCAATTGTTGATGCAAGGTGCTACTTGCATCATTTAGGTTCAATTCAGGCACCTTGCGTCATGCAGAAGGCTTTGAGTACCGACCCCTGTGTGTTTGAGATAGTACATGTATAAGGGAAAACTAAATGGAAAGATATATAGAGATAGTGCAATTTCATTCTAAATACAGAAAGCAATGTTACTGTATCTCTGTAACTGAATGTTACTCCAGTTAGGGCAAGAGGTTGGATTATATCATAACTTTATGAAACATTTTAACAGCATCACTGAAGGGCAGCAGTAGTCATAAATATTAGGAGATAATTTGAATAGTATTTCATTTATTTGTATGTATGCATGTGGAATTCTCACTAGATTGTATGAAAAGTTAAAGGAATCAGTATATGACTGTTAATAGTTTGGCTATTAAGAAATGTTGATTATGCTGGCCCGGTGGTGCTGAGGGTTGAGGCATTGGATGCTACACCTCGCGCAAGGCCGGTGACCCAGGTTTGGCGATGGACTCGGGGAGCCAGGGGTCAGCAGGGGAGGGAGAGGATGGATACATCCGGAGGACAGCTCTCCTCTCCCTGAGGAGGGATCCAAGGTTGCTCAGTGTCCTAGCGGCCCCCTATGGAGATCAGGGGCATTGCAGGAACACCAGCCAATGTGACGGGCAGAGTGCGGTAGACGCCAGCAGGGCAGCTATGCACAGGCATCATCGTATGCTGCACTCCCAGGGGAGGAAAAACAAAGAAAATCCCCATCCTCGGGGATAAGTGATGGCACCTCGTCCCTCCAAGCCACACTCCAGCAATGGGCTTCTCTTCTCACCAGGCTGACCGTCCAGCCAGCATATTGGGTTACAGATAGAGCACCCTGGGAAGATAGGGTGGCCCTACCTTGGGGGTGCAGAGCCAGGGGGTCTGCCGGGCTGGTGCAGGGTGAGGAAGAGAGCTTCAGGTGGGAGGTAGAGCTCACAGAGTGCAGTGGATGCCCGAGACAGTTCCCCGTGGGAACGGAGCAGAAAAAGAAAGTCCTCCCCCCCAAAAAAAAGAAATGTTGATTATATAATAAATCAAGATACAAAAGTCTAAAATAATAGAAAGTCAAATATTACATGTATTCAAAGCTAAGTACATCATTTTGAACTAAGGACTGCAGACTTTATCATGAGCAACATTGTATATATTTAGATGTCTTTTTTTCTTAAAGGATATGAACTTCATGCAGTGAGCATATAAAAGCGAGACTGATTGTATCATTTAAGCATATGTTGATATGCATGAAAACATTATTTATATAATCTCTTAATTTGAGCCACTTGTATTATGATCAAAACACATTTTTTGTAACCACTTAACTGATTATATATGTATAATATTGCTTGCAAAATTTGCTCTGGTATATATGTGCAATATAGCACGTACATTAAATTTTAAGAAAATCTGGGCTGTAATTGTCTAATAAGGGGAAGTGAAAGATCACACTAGGACAGTATGGCTGGTGTAATCATGGATAAACATACAGTAGTAAATAACATGAACCACTTTGCGGAGTTTTTGAGACACACCAGTGTAACTGGATGAAAGTAGGTGGAATTTGAACATATTACTGAATATCTGTTAAAATGTTATTGTCTGATCTTTTGTGTGAGTAGGTGACCACCATACTTTGAGGAAGTGGAGGACGTCCATAAAACATTGGTTTCTGATGTTGTTTTGAGGTGGCACAATAAAAAGAAAACAACTTGTATAAATAGATACCACGCGGGAGCTGAGTTTCTATTCCTAGTCTTAACCCATAAAAAGCTTCTACCAAAAATATTAGATTGTCCTCAAGTGATCTCATAGTGTACTTATTATGGCATTGCAGTGCTAACCAGCAATTGTGAGGTAGGCTTGGGGCTGTCAGATGATTTTTGAAAGACACAGTTTGCTTAATATTACATTGTCTGAAATATTTAGTAGGTACGTCCTAATAGAAAGTAAACGAAAAACTAGAAAACAACATTTCAACATAATTGTTAATAATATTATGCCATTTAATTCAGTAGCTACCCGCTCTTTTAAAAATTTAAGACTCAACAATAAACAGTTCCAAACTCCCGTATTACTGTGGTTATGGGACTTTTTCCATAATGCATTATGAGAACTCCTGGCCACAGTGCCCTGCCTTACTTTATGCTGATTGTACAGGGATTAAGCACAGAATCCTGCAGTTCTAAACAGTGAAACTCAGTGTCAGTTAATCCCATTTGCCATGCAGGAAGCTGTAACTGATCAAATACATACAGATTGAAAAGTATTAGAAATGTCAGCAAAGGAAAGGATGTGGAAATCAGAAATTTCATTACTTTCAATACAGAAAAAGTGCTTTCCATCTTCAAGTACCTATGCAATCTAATCTATGTTGGTAAAACCTTGAGACAACTTAAAGTGAGCATAGAGGAACATAAGAGCACCATTAGAAGGGCCAATATAAGCTCCTCGGTGGCTAGACATTTTGTTGAAGGTTAGCACACAATCCTATTGCTGAGATTCTTTTTTTATATAAGTTTTTACTGCTCAGGTTTTCTGGCCATCCCATCCCATCCCCCACCTCCCCCAGACTGGCTGCCACCTCCCCCTGGATTACCTCTGCACAGGTCCCCCCACGGATTGCCCCCCCCATGGCGGGGCTGGATTGGGGAGGGCCATCTTTCTCCCAGTGAAAATATACAGAAGATGTAGAGGTGTCTGGGTGGTGGTGTGGGTTTGGGGAAGTGCAGCATGCACTACCCAACCCTCGGGTCCCATTTTCCATGTTCTGTCCCCTGTGTGAGCTGAGGCGACATGGGATGTGCATGCACATGAAGATGCACATATGCCCTGCATCCTGCAGCTCTCCCGCCACCACATGATGCTCATGTCTGATGCTCAGACACTCACCACTGCCACCAGACCTCCACCTGGTGGCACCCAAGAGCTGAACTGGCAAGTGTCCCTGATCTGGGAGTCAAGAGCTGCCTGATGTCCACTACATCCACTCCCAGTCCACCCCCATGCTGACCCCTAACAACCTGAGCTGGCTTCTGAACTCGGGTCATCATGGTGCAAGATAAGGCACTCATTAGCACCTCAGTGCCACCGGGTCACTCGTTACTGAGACTCTTAGGTATTAAAAATGTTCTAGCACCTTTCCATAGGGTTGATTGGGAAAACAGCTTATTAACAAGGGAAGCATTTTTGATTGATTGCTTTGACTCCACCAACCCCAGCTAAGACTTAAGCAGAGACCTTGATTGGGTAGCTATAATATAAATAGGGATGTGTAGATAGGCATTACTTTTTTCTAGCTATATGATAATTATGCTCTGTCTTTTTAGGTGCCAGCAAGCTTTAGCTTGCAAGCACCTCTTGTGGTCATATGTGTTCTTTTCTGCATTTTGTTAAGTTTAAGTTACATTCACTTGAAGTAATATGACTGCATGATGCCTTTAATGATGTTAGCGATTAGGCTTTTAGGGCATGGCATAGGGTTTTAGACCTACACCGAGCCTACATTCCATTCCACATGGGGCACAATTTTCTTTCTCACTACAATTTGTGTTGTATGAGAGAAATTATTAGATGGCATTGCTAATGTCAGTGCTAGGGTTTCAGTAGGGCTTGAAGTACAGTTTAAGAACATGGAACTGTCAGTTCTATGTTACAGTAAACTTGAGGCTTGTGTAGGTCTAAATGTGGGAAGCATTCCTTCCTGTTGGCAGAGTTCATTACTTAACTCCACTGCAACTGTGCATGTGGGGGTGGGATCTGCACTCAATGTAATATATGTTTGCCTATATCATGCTCCTCTGTGTAGAAACTTTATGTCCCACCGTGTGCAGTAACAGCACAGTGACAGAGCAACAGGACAGTAGTTGGGGAGGATGAGTCCGATCCCTAGTGGGACACATTTTTTTTTCTCACAATTTATGTTGTATGAGAAAAACTGTTTGGCATTGCTGATATCAATAATTGGGCTTTCAGGGCTTGCCATAAGGTTTTTTTTTGCTGATATCAATGACAGGGCCTTTAGAGCTTGCAGTAGGGTTTCATACCATAGAACTATAAATGATAAAGGAACAAAGAACATGGAAAATGTAACTATCCCACTCCATCAAGATTAATCAGTCACAAGAGTACTGGAGGTTCATCAGTCACAGCTCATGAGGCCTTCGTGTGTGTGTGTGTGTGTGTTTTTAACAAAAGATCAGGCTGACTCCAGATGCCCTAGTGCAGGAACTGACCAGGTTAAAAGATCAGAGTTTGTGTATTGTATGGGGTATGCTTGTTTATGTGTATGTGTGTACTTGTGTGCATGCATGTATATGTCTGCATTGTGTAGCATCTGCATGCACATTGTGTAGCAAGTATATGTGTGTTATATTATACAAAAATGACACAACCATACTATAGCACTGCTTAGTAGCATAGGTAATTTGATTTCTCTTTACTAACAGGATCTCCCCTAGGCTGCTTGACACATAAGGGGTTAATCTTTTAATTTGTTCTATGATGTGACAGATGATAATGAGCTTTTCCCAGTTCACTGAGATGTGAGTTGAGATTAAAGAAATTCCTATTTAAAGTAGAGATATTTATGATTCACTGTTTTTCAACTTAATAGTATTTGGATTTTAATTTTGTATCTTTTCACATATGTTCAAGGTAATTGGACTGTCATTTGGACTGACTTTAAAAACTTTCATTTTCTTTCTCAGAACCCCATCCCTATATGAGGATTGTTCCCTTCCTCAATTTAGAATAAATACATGAGTGTGTATCATTTTAATATACTTGCTTTTTTCTGGCTGTTACACAGGACAAACATTTTTATTTCCTTCTTGACCACTATGTTTCATACCCTAGTTCATTCCTTTCAGTAGTAATTCCCTTTGTTATCACAATATTCATTTGCTCTAAGGGTGACAGTATGATTTGGTTTGAAAGGGACTCACAACATACAGTCTATTGGAGGCATTAGAAGTCTTCTTTACTACTGCTCTGCCCTAGACACAGACTAGAGACCTGACATACCTCCCACTGAATGATGTCATGATGCCAATGGCATCATCATGCAGGCATGCGTGCGAGCATGACCAGAGGTGTGCAGGTCCCCTCAGTTTCAAATTAGAGAATATGGGGAACTTTTGGAGCAGAATGCAACTCTTCTCTCTTGAGAAAGAAAACAGAGGGAGCCATGATGTGCTAGGATTCAGCACTGCTTTAGCTCACTTTGTAAATATACAGTATTAACAATGCCAGTGAGCTTTTTCTAGTTGAGAATCTTGAGGCTTGGTTAAGAAGACCCTACACTGCTAGTTCATTACTTCTGGTAGCTTCGTATGAAGCCTGAACCATCCGCTGCTTAACCTGACACAAAATGGCCAACCAGGTAAGAATGAGCTAGGAAAAGGACTAATGCTGTATAACTTGATTTTCAGAAAAACAGAACTGCAAAGCCCAGTATATTTAAGGACTAGAAGGTGATTAGACTACTATGTGAGTACGCTGTAAAACTTTTTATTTCTTAGTACTTTTCATTTTCTACCAGATATTACTGCTTGACAGGATGTGTGGACAGGTGCTCTGGATATTTTGTCCCTGGGCTGTTAAAATACAGCTATTTTGTCACTGAGTAAAAGAGATTAGAACAGAATAAAATGAGAGCTTGCAGTTTTCTAGGAGATAAAAGGAATATCCAGGACTGTAAAACACACAGTTCAGTAATCAGTTTGAATATGGGCTAAGTGTACTGTGAACTAGTTTCAAGAACTGTTCTGAAGAGAGAAAAGAGTATTTGAAAGGTACAGTACGGGCTAATCAGTGAAGGAGACTGCAGCTAGACTACCATATAAAGTCAATATATATTTTTTTCTTTATAGCTGATAGAAAAGTAAACATGTGCAGCATTATGGTTTTTCCCAGCTAAGACCCTGAGTTTTATGTGGTAGGATATTTTACTATTTGTTATCCTACCAATACATCAACAATGCAACATATTTGTTGTTTTTTCTTCTACATTATCTGGCCAGTACACACACTCCTCTGATTTTCTATGGGTGATTCTAGCTAAATTTAGGGCTTTTATTTATGGGAAACTTTATTATATAATTTTAATAATTACTCTCAATATAGAGCATTACCACCTTTAAGAAGTTACTTTGAACTGTCAGGAAACATTAGTGTACTGTATACAGGTCGTTCATCAATTGCATTTCTTAAAATAAAACCCTTTTATACTGAAAAAATATTGGCTGCGTTTTTTTTATATTCAAATATTCTTTAGGTTCTGGCTAGAGGATCTTGTTGGATTCGGACTGCTCACTGCTGTTTCATTTTTTCACAGATCAGAGGGCCAGGAGGGGTTTACTGACATCGGTGACATTTTTTACTGTTGTGCTTCATCTTGGTGGCTACCACTCTGTGTATTGCCCTTTTCTTCAGAGCTAAACAGTTCTGTAACAAATCTTCTTATTTCCTGTGAAAGTGATCAATGAAGCTCTGAAAGTTCTCAACATCAATGACTTCCCTTCCACTTAAGGTGATCACCCTACTTTTCATGAATCATTTTACAGACAAGTCCATTCTTCAGTAAACAAAATCTTGTCGGAGCCAACACAGCTGCTATACATTAAGATGAAACAAAGTTTTCTTTTTTTTTTCTTTTGTTACAGAAGTCCTTCAAGAAATGTAATGCTTTAATTGATATAGTCTACTTTGGCTGGCTTATTTTGTTGAAGTGTGATGTGTTACATTTTAGGGGTGCAATTGCAGAGCTATTTTGTCCATTATGCATAGGTTTGGGTACATCACCTGGTTATTGAGGTTTTGCAGGGCTTGACCTCTGATGGTAAATCGTGCATGCATCAATGTGTGACTACTGTTATATTGTATATGGGGATATCCATAGCTTTACAGCAGCAGACACACAAACCTACTCCCTCAGACACATTTGTCTGCCTCCTTCTATTCCCCATATAAAATATTGCAATAGTCATACATCGATGTACGCACAATTTACCATCAGAGGTCAAGCCCTGCAAAACATTGATAACCAGGTGGTGTTGCACCTAAACCTATACATACTGAAACAATAGCTTTGGGGTTGGACCCCTAAAATGTATCACATTACACTGTTCAGAGATGGTACTGATACTCCCACCAGCTCCTCTGTTCTCAGTCACTGCTTCTGAGACACCCCAATCATGTGCCTGTAACAGTTCTTTAAGCAGGGGTGTCACAAAAGTCTGTGCTCAGATTTCCAAGGGTTACTCTGCTTTGTGCATGTGTTGGCAATTTGACCTCCTAGCCCTTCCCCACATGGTCCTTACACTAATAATCCACGGGGCTGTGGCTCTTTGAACTTTATTTATTTGTTATCTTGGAGTTACACCTTTGAGCTGAAGCTCTTTTACAAATGTTCCACGTCAGGTAAGGGTCAAACAATTGGTACATACAGAATAAAAAAATAAGGTATAGACATAGTCAAGTACAACACATAATTTACAATTGTTGGTGAAATTCTAGGGTTACAAAGAGGAAAAAACTATATAAAAAGAAAATGTACTATATACAAGAAGCAAGTGCATTAGTTCAGTACAGACAGTATTTATGACAGTTTTGACAAGCTATGAACACAGGGGTCAGAGAACTAGTGCAGTGAGGAGAGGTGGAGTGGGTAGATAGTGGAGCAGTCAGGGGTGACTAGGACAAGGAGTAAAGGGCTGGGGGGAGGGGTAGAAAAAACATGGTGCAGACAGAGGTGTCCTTGTCAGTGATTATTGGGGAGGGTGAGCAAGGGGTGTTGGAAGGGGATGGTGAAAGAGAAGACAATTATGGGGGGGGTAGAATGAGTAGTGACAGAGGGGTGAAGGTTGGGAAGAGAGGGAAACATGAGGGGGTAAGAAGATATGAGGGTAATGATAGAAGAAAAAGGAGAAAGGTGAATGGGGGCAGGGTGGTCAGGTAGTGGAGAGACAGAAGGGGGGGCAGGAGGTTAAAATCTGCAGTCACAGGAGCTGAGTACTGTCAGGTGTTTGAGTAGGGATTTCCTGAAAGTTCCAAGCTTAGGCACATTTATTACCTCTGGGGGTAGTTCATTGAGCCAGAGGGGTGCCTTGTAAGTGTAGGATCTCTGTGCAAGTGCTGTGTGATGGAAAGGGATATGTAGGAAATGTGTTTTTCCTCTGGTCTGGAGTGAGTTAGACGCAGGTTTAAGGAGGTCTGTAATGGGCTGTGGAGTTAGAACAAGGAGAGCTTTTTTCCCTAGTAGGCAGGTCTGGTATTTAATCCTCCCCTGAGGATTAAGTCACTTAGACTCAGAGTAAAGTTCACAGGTGAAAGTGAGTCTGTGTGCCCCCCAGGGCAAGCCTACAAGACTTGTTGAGGGTGGTTCTGACCCTTTTTAGGGCTGTAACTGTTGCCACACTGTACACAATTAGCCCATAGTCTATGATAGAGATTATAGAGCTATTGACAGCCAAGACAATGCAGGGGTCATATTGTGTCTGTGTCAAGAGAGGAGACCAGTTCTGGTGTTGGCTGTCTTTACAACATTGTCAATGTGGTGGGTAAAGGAGAGGGAGCTATCCAGCGTGATGCCTAAAGGTACTGATCTAATCGAGTGGCTCCTGCTTGTTGTTTAGGATGGTCAGCTGACTAGCTCTGTATTTGCTCTGGCTGTTGGTAAACAACAGAACCTTAGCTTTTTGTAGTTCAGGAGAAGCTTGTTTTGAGTAAACCAGCCCTCTAATACTGCAAAGCTATTTAGGAGTTTGGATTCCAGTAGGTGCGGGTATGGGTGACTGGAGAAGATAGCCGCATCATCTGCATATAGCAGGATGTTATCAGGGTAGGCCAGGGGAAGTGAATTAAGAAACAGGCTGAATACGAGTAGGCCCAGGACAGAACCTTGTGAGACACCGGTAGTTACCTGCCTACTATCTGAGAGAGTCCCATTGATTTTCACTTGTTGGGATCTGTTACCAAGGTAACTTTTAAACCACCCAACTGTGTCAGGAGACAACCCAGAAGCATGGACTTTGTTGATTAGTTGTAAGTGTTCTAGCTGCAGTTGATAAACCAAGCACAACACTCCAGTGTTTATCCAGTGTTTTAGGAATGAAGCATTTTGTATATTAAGATTTTAGATTGGCTGCTTCCTCCTGACCTCCCCTGTGCTGTGTCATTGATAGGAGAGCAACTGGATCAGATCACCCACCTATATTATAGTGAGCATGGGGGACCTCGCTAAACTGTCCATGATGGACCCCACCGGCATCAAGAAAGATGAGCTCTGTGTCCGGGTCACCTATTTCTTCTCAAATGAGGAGATGATCAACGACAGGGTGACAACCCAGTCAAGTGCGAAATTCAACCAGAAGGCAGATTCATGGGAAAAATGCACAAATGCATCACCAACACAGGCTGCTAGAATACCTCAAAAACAGCAAAAGATAAACTTTATAGAGTCTTCCAGTTCTCTAATGGCATGCTAGGCACACACTAGGTGCACACATGATCAAAAATGTCCTACGTTTATATATTTTCTATTTTCTCTACACATTTGTAAATACCCTATCGAAGTGGTCTCTGTTCAAAACTGCCGGGGGAAGCGAGGAACTGCCCCAAGGAATCTGCTGAGTCCAATGAGCAGACAGGTCAGTGGAATGTGAACTGCTGATGAAACTACTCATAGAAATTCAGAGCTGGTTGCCCTGCAGAGGATAACTGTGAGGGCTGATCAGGGCTGAGCTTAGACACTCGCACCTCTCCTGATGTCGGTTCTCCTACCTGTTACCAAGTCCAGTTCCAGTTCTAGACTAGTGTGCAGCTATGGGGCTTAGACTCCTTTAAATACCTAGGAGTAACCCTCGATCCCACCTTGGATTTTGACCTGCACCTAGCCTCAGTCATTAAATCTGTCAATATTCAACTTAGACTGGCATATAGGGTGAGACATAGCCTAACATCCACAGCGAGGATGGCCATTGTACTCGGGATCTTGAGACCCTAATTGGCATATGGGTTAATAGTCTTTCCGGCAACTACTGGAGGGCTTCTCCAAAAGTGGAATGTCTGCTACAACAGCATTTGCCGTTTTGCTCTGTCCTTGCCCAAACTTACTCACCGATGCACACTATACTCCAGTTTGGGATGGTTTACCCCCTCAGCCTTCCATCAGTTTACTTCCTACTGTTTTATAAAGAATATAATCTTCTCCCAGATACCTGACAAATTGGCTCTACTGGTCAAACCTGTGACCTCTGCCTACCCACTGAGATCAGCTGACAAATCCCTTCTTGTCCAACTGAGATGAAAAACCAAAATGGGGGAGAATGCTTTCTCTAGCTGGGTCCCTAAACTATGGAACTCCCTTCCACTGAATCTAAGACTCTCCCCTTCTCCATGGAGCTTCAAACAGGAGCTTCATATGGCTCTTCTGAGCTCTGAACCCTGCTCCTGTTCTCTATCCACCCACTCCTGTACTGGTTCCTCCTAGCTGCCTACCAGCTCCAACCTCTATTACTCTCAAACCTACCTGGAAATCTAGCTATTTCCTCTCTTCTAGCACTTACTCACTAGCTGTATGACTTATGACTGTTAGTTATTTGCACTTATATTCCTGTTTTGTTACTACATATAGATTCCTGCAAATGTAGTCATTGCTGAAAATGTTGTACAAGTGTACTGTGTCTGACTTCTGCTTGTTCCCATGATGTTTTCTTGTATCTACTATTGTCTACATACCCTTTGTTGTAATCTCCTGGGTCGTACCTGAAATTAGGCAGCTATGCTGTCTAGTGTACCTACCTGGTTAACAAAAACTAAATAAATAAATAGACATCTGTGCTTCTATGTAGGGACTAATGTGTAGCCAAACACAGAAGCAATGCAAACTAGAATGGGAATTTCTTCTATGTTTGGCTGCACATAAACATGGGCAAAAGCTGTTCTGCGTAGGTGGCACTCTCACCGGAGCACGAAAATGTGTTTTCTCTGTAGGACAGCTGCATCACTCATAATAGGCCGAATGATAACATCTGCAGTTTTTTTTTAATAAATAAAATGGCACATTGATTCATGGTTTCACTGTCTAACAAAAAGTGTCATCCACCTGTTTGATTTTTCAGCGCAGTTGCGCATATCACTGTCAGGTAAACACAAGTGAAATCAGCCAAGAAGATTAGTTAAGATTTCAAGGAGATGAATCCCACCCTTCTTCTTGTATAGCCATGTGGGCTGTATATGTAAAAGTACTATGTTTCATGAACACAAACATACACAATAAAAAAATAAAATAGGGACTGCTGCTTTTTTTTTTTTTTACAAAACTTGCTCACCCTGGCACACCTCTGAAAGAGTCAATTGTTACAGTGGAGATTTATTTTTAAATCACCCTGTCAGACACTGATTCTACTGATGTTTTCCTTTTTGATTTTGTCAGTGTGTGTGTGTTGTAAAACATAGAACTGTTACATAAGTAGTGTCATGTCCCACCAAAAAAGCAAAGAAGGCTTTTGCACTGTGATGCAGGGTCAGCAGTCTTTGGAGGCTGGCTAAAACTCAAAATAGTCATGGAAATCCAAGTGTGGAGAGCATTCAGGGTTGACTGTGACCATACAGCTCAACTGGGTAATGTAATGCACAAATGCAAATCCACAACAAAGGTTGTATTTAAAAAAAAAACAAGGTCTGTGTGAGACTTTGACACATGATTACCTTGAGACTGACTCCTAGGCAACAATGCTAGCAACTGGACCTCACTGACATATAATAGTTAATCATAATGAATAGATACTTAAAATACAACACACTAGGAGGTAGTTTAATCATTGATTACTATGCATGCTCATTAATAAGACCACTCCTGTGCAGAGTCCAGCATGTCTGTAGAACTCAGTAGTATTTGAAAGGTATTTGAAAGGTTCAAACATAAACTGTCAGGTGTTATTGTAATACAAGAAATTACCTATACAGCCAGATGAAAACAGCCCTAGCATAGAATGGGGATGAAGAACCTGCCTATACAGCCAGACCAAACAGCCCGAGCACAAAACATGGGGGGACCTACCTACACAGCCAGATCAAAACAGCCCTAGCACAAAACACAGGGGGTGAAGAACCTACCTACACAGCCAGATCAAACAGCCCTACCACAGAACATGAGGGGGAACCTACCTACCTACACAGCCAGATCAAAACAGCCCTAGCACAAAACACAGGGGGGGGGTGAAGAACCTACCTATACTGCCAGATCAAAACAACCCTAGCAGAGAACAAAGGGAGGGGGGAAGATGTGTCTGCTTCCGTGACAACACCCACTTACTCAATATCCACTAACTATAAAGTAAAACATAAACATTCCTTTATAAGCACTCAAAAGCTGTGGATTCTGTTTCGGAACGTTTTTCCCCATTATTTTTTTTTTTTGCTATTATGTGATGTAAGTGGTCCATATTAAAATAATGTGATACTGCATTCACTCACTCCCGGCATGGTGCTTTGCTGCTGCCCCTGAGGTCCAGGTTTATTTAGCAGCATTGCAAAATTCTTTCATACTTATCAAATTACTTTTGAGCTGCTCTGTGTGTAGCCAAAAAAAATGTTTTGGAGGGGGTTTGAAGAATTACACTTGCCTTGTTTATGATGTGGGTTTAAAAAGGCTATGTTGAAAATATGGGGTCTGAATCTGGAAAAATACCAGCAGTAAATTTATAAAAAAATTTTGAAGAATTTTAAAATTGCTTCACAACTTTCTTGTTTTTTGAGATTTTAACCCCAAATTTTCAGCACAGTCTTCTTATTGCCACCCTCGTGAACCTGGTAGGTAAAAATGTTCAAATCTCAGCCAAAGCATCATTTGTCACCACAAGTGTGAAAATACATTTTGCCCTGGACTTGAGAAGTTTCACAGGCATCAAAGGCTGGCAAGAGGTAGGATGCCTGAATTATTAAGACTTTTTGTGAAGTTGCTCTGACAAACCAACTGCTCCTTTGCAAAAGAAGAGGTGGCACTGCTGAGTGGCAGAGCTGGTAGCAGGACTGGAAGGGGTTAACTTGTAGACAGCTCACTTCATTGGAACAGGCTGATTTGGGCAGCTTGGGTGGGCTGTCAAAGGAGTCTGTGTTTTTGTTTTGTTTTTTGTAGCAGAGCTGGGACCAGGACTGCAAGGGGTTAACTTGCAAGCAATTGGCTAACTACAGTTGGCATTGGTGCTGATTCCCCTCCTTTCTTTCTCCAGGTACTGTAGTTGAGGCTTGTTCCATACCTCCCACATCTGAGCTTCTAGCTCCATTTCATGTGTTGAGGGACAGTGTTTCACATTTTCTCACATTTCGGATATCCAATGTGCCCAACATTTCAGTGAGTGACAGATGATTGTGAGGCATGACTTGTCATGAAGCTAAGTTCACAAAATCTGCAGAAATCCTTGGGAGGTCCACTGCTTTGCTGAAAGTCGCACAGTTAACCAGGGGTAGTGGTGGGATTCGAACCTAACACCCCCACAGTCATTGAATCAAAGTTCACCATTTTTGCACTAGAAATCGCATGGTGTCTCAGCACCACCAGGGACCCTCTTTTAAGTAAATGCATAGGACTTATTTTTGGATGTTTTTTGGGGGGGGGGGTGTTTACCACAAGTAGCCCAGCTCAGCACACCTATCAACTGTCACACAAAATGAGGTACGTCACTCATTTACCTCTCAAAAACCCCTCTGTCTTACATGGAGAAGGCAATATTTCACATTGCTCAATGAGATTTTAAAGCAAAAATTCATAATAATCTATGATGTGCTACAATCAGCAAACATTATAATCATTAGTGCACTTGTTTCCATTGAGTTTAGAGCTTGCAGACTCAAGTTTGATCATATGTCACTGAGCGGTATGCAGCTTAGATGCAGTATCTCCCTTTCAGTGGGTTCCTGTTTTTGCCTGAATAAAAAAAAAAATCAGTTTATAAGATACAGAATAAGTTGGAGGGGCAGATAGGAAATCTCACTTTTAAGAAGTCAGGCAACACTTTCCCTGGCTAGTCACACATTATTATAGTTTCCATTTCTAAGATGCTCTGACAAGCCAGCAGCAGAGCTGAGACCAGAACCGCAAAGGGTTAACTGCAGACAAAACCAATCAAGAGACAACTCAAATTACAGTTGCCAGAAATGCAATAAACTCTGTAGTGGGCACATTCTGTTTCACACTGCACTTTTCCTAGAGCAGATTTCTTTATAAAATAGTCCTCATTTTTAGAAAACACTTATATTGTGAAAATCAGTGGCGTTAGCACTATGCATAAAGCTATTTATCCTATATGCCCCCAAAATGACGCAGAGCAATTACTGCTTAAGCTGTTTTTCAATAGGAACCAAAGCAGTTACTTCTTGAAGCTCTTGTTAAAGGAGCTCTGTAGTGCAGGCCGACAGGCTGGCAGGAAATGAAGGAGAAGCCAAACAGAAACAGACCACTGCTTTTAAATGAGATAACCTGGACCAAAGCACTGATGTATGTCCACTCTGAAGCACTCAAGGGAAGGACACAGTCATTGTGTCCTCTCTCTCTCTCTCTCTCCCCCTCCTAGTGATCCCAAAACGCCTGCAAGGCTCAGCCCATGCAGTCATAAAAAGCATACAGACGGAGTTTGATTAGAAAGCCAAGGTACAATATGAGTCTTCTCTGTAGTACCTGGAACAGCAGTGAGTTATAAAGGTCACTGAAAATCAAAAGTCACATCTGGATACACGCACGCACAGTAGAAGTAATGTTTCAAATGTGAAGTGAAGCAGGGAATTCTGAGCTAAACAGAACCTTTCCTAAAGGTACAGGAGACTACCAGGAACTAAAACAAAATCTGTGACATCTCTGTTTACTAAACAAGAAAGTCCTTGGTGAAATTAGAACTGCTGCTAACAGTGGAGAGACTAATGTAGTTTTGAATAATTGTCACATTACTGAATGATTGTTCTCTGATGGCTGCATTTATTAAAAATAGAAAAATGTATGAGCAGCATGTTTTTGTGGTGGTCTCTAAAAGCTATAACCCACCTTTTAGAACATTCAGAGAAATAATTCTGATTATGACAGCTGACATACAACCCTCCTCACTAACACTGATTTCAAAACAGAACCCAGTACTGTTACAAATTCACAACATTGCATCACATATTAAAATGGTAGAAAAGTTAATTCAGTCTGAACATGGTTACCTTTTTTTATTCTTTTTACTCAAAACAGGCAGTTCTTACATTATATATAACAAGAATCCCCCTTGAAGAACTTACTGGTAACCTCACACCTCTCGAGGTTAGTGACATCAGGAGGGTACTCAAGTTTCATTCTAATGCCAAAGATGTCTCTAACCTCTCTCAGTGTGAGGATACCAGCTTGTTTTTCTCAGAGGGGGACTCATTATTCTTTTTATATTTGGCCCTGGAGAAATTGAGAGGGGGTGCAACGTGGAGCCCCAAGAATAAGCCATGATAAGAGGCTGGTGGCTCTTAACAGGTTTACCTTAGAGAAAAGGAGACAGTGAGTGGATATTTATTTATCTATTTAGTTTCTGTTGACAGGGAAGGGAGGGCTAGACAATACCATTTAGTTCCAGTCTCACCTGCCAGGGATTCAGATGCAATCCAACTGAAATCATGCCAGGTTAAGCACTACAAACTAAAAGGCATCAGCAAGATGGAACAGACAGAGATGTTTTGATTTGGTGTCTTCCAGCAGGACACAGGACATGCCCCAAAGCTCAGAGCTGAAATTAATTCACAGGTAATACTACACGGCATTGCTTCTCCCAGAGGGTGGTGAACCTATGGAACGGCCTGCCAGTGGAGACAGTAAACATGAAGACAGTACAGGTCACCACAGTAGAGTATGAAGCAGGGGAGGGGCAGAAATGATGGACCTAGAATCTCTTTTGACCATAAATTACTAAAGTATTATGCTACTTTTGTTATCAAAATATAGGGAATAAGACCTATCTTGTAATATTAAAATGAGTAAAAGAATTTCTTACAGGTAGGATTCAGTAAGTGCTAACCAAATGAAGATGAGTCTGATTGGCTAATGGTATGGACTAGTGGTTTCTCAGTGAATTAAGCTGATCTTTTATTGTTTTGTAAAAATTAATAGTAATACGGATAATGTATGGGAAGTGGTTTATTATGAGTTATTATACTTGTCACAAATGCACTTTGCAGGTCAGGCCCTTTGTTCCCACAGTGCCAACCTCGAAGTGCAATAGTGTGAACAGGTGACAGACAGGGTAACCATCCTGTCTGTTTTGGGTCCGAATTATCTGCTAGTTTCGAGTTCAGGGGGTCCAATGTGGACCTTATGCTAGCATACCCAATTTACAGGCTCAGATATGTACCCTCTTTGGGAATGCAGTACAATCCTTCGCCCAGGGGCACCAAGCTACATTTCTAAAATGCACCCTTGCAACTCTGTATGAGACCTAGATATATTCTTACCTTTAAGCAAGCTTAGTAACACATTCAAGCCTTTAACAGCTGTCACACTTAAACATAGGTTCAGCAATCACATGTAAAATAACAGAAAAAGCACAGGCAGTATATTAAGGAAAAGGTAGTTTACTAAAAATTGTAAATCAGCTGAAATAAAATACAGAACAATTTATATCATGAACTTACAATCGCATAAAAAAATGGGAAGTTACAGAACACAAACTGCTACCACAAATTTAAGTTATTTCTTAATTATCCCTTTCTAAAGTGCATAGTTACCACTCCACAGACTGTGTGTCTTTTGAGTTTCAGAGTCCTACTCCTCTCAAACTTCTCTTGCAAGCCATATTCAATAGACAGTTTCTCCACCTCCTAGTGATGCTACCCATGAGGTCACAGTTAGATCCTCCCATAGATTTTTAATTTTCTACTGGGGAAATCAAGCAGTCATTAATTTTTAAAATATGAGTCTCTGATCAAAACATCTCTGTTTGAACTGCCTGCTGGTTCCTGTTTTCCCAGGGAAGATCTAAGGTTTACAACTTATGACACAATGCTGTTATCAAATGGCCTGTTCCTGCAGGAAATCATAAAAGTTTATGAGGCCTATATCCTGGCAGATGGCCGGAAGCTTTAATTAAAACAGAACAGGAAACCTTTCATTATGGTTTCTCTTTACTGGTCCATTTGACACATCCTGCAGCTGTCAGCCACACTGACACCTGAGGTCAAAGGTCAAGTCTCTCTCTTACTGCAGCAGTCAGTCTGGTTTTGTGCATAAACAGACATTTGCATTTACTTATAATACAAATATTATACAATAATAATATTAGAGGGTTTAACACGTCACATTCCTCCCTCCTTAGACTGAATTTGGGGGGATCTTTTCCCACATGGGATGAGTTCTGCAAATTCAGTTTACATCTCAAAACTATGAGATAAACCATCAGCGTTTGTGTTCGCTGCCCCAGCCCTGTGTGAGATACAGTCATGCCATACCCTTGCAAGGCAATACTCCATCTTAGTAAACTATCATTCATTTTACCCATTTGTGCCAGCCAAACCAGGTGGTTGTGGTCAGTTTGTACCTCAAAATGCTGTCTGTATAAGAACGACTCTAACTTCTTTAGGGCCACACCATGGCAAGTGTGGCAGAGTTAGGCTACATGCTCAACTGTGACCGATGGACCACTTTTCTATCTCCTTATTTCCTAGCTACCAAAATGTTTGTGCACAACAGTTAATGCTTTTCTCTTTGCTTTTCTTCTTTTCCCCTCTACCCTAGGTTGGCCACCTAGCGTAGCTCTTTACTATCCCTCCTAAACTTCCCACTAGTTCTCTCTTTTCATTCTTTTTCCATTTCTATCCATCCAGTCCCTGGAATGAAGCCAAACACCCAGAGAGATGTTGTGTAAAGTGCATAAGTGTATTTTGTGTACAAAAAAACATGAAGGCTATTTTAAATAGGAATACATACAATTAATAAAGCCTTTTTAAAGAAAAAGGATTCAGAAGTCATGTAAAATAATAATAATGTCATGCTTAGTACAGTTATAAGAAATCCTTTTGGTAATTTCATAAATTCACACTACAGACCTGTTACTGTATAAGGTTTTATGTATGAGGCTGAATGATATGCTTTATAAAAGTGCTTAGTCATTGTGGATCAGAGCTCTAGAGAGTCAATATCTGTGGATATATACACTGTACATTTAACTGAACCAGGAAATCCCCTGACATAATCCCCTCCCCCCTTGGTTTTGAAACATGTCTAGACATGTAAGGGCTCAGTCAGGTGACCCTACCAAAAAGATATAAAAACCTCTTCAGTGAGTTTACTTCAGTTCAGTCCAGAGGGGCTCAGCCCTATGAGAGGGAGAAGAGAGGCAGACAAGCTGTTGAATGCAGATGATAAGGGTCTTAGGAGCCCTAAGATCCAGGACTGTATTTTGTGAGAAACTAGTGATGTTAAAGTTTTCATTTATTATTTTTCTGACCTTTGAAAAATAAATATCACACCATGGTGTGTTAAACCTGTAAATTTGCCTTGTCTGAAGTTTATTCCCACATGCTGTGACAGACTTGGTGTTAGAAGTGGGATAGTACTGGTTGTCCAGAGAAATGAGGGGGAGACCAGTACCCAGATACCAGCCCTGGTATCCAGACATGGGGCAAAGAGCAGGGTAGCATACCTCCAGGATCTCGTGGATGCCAAGGATCTGTTGGAGGAGAAGGGGCCTATCAGTGTGCATACCAAAGCCAAGGTGAGGAGAACTGGAGAGGAGCTATTACCTGGATTGGAGTTTGATGGAATGTGGAGGTGGACCAGCAGTGGAGAAAGGTGGAGCTCTGCTGCCAGGAGCTGATGGAGGGTTTCCAACTGGAGGATTTCATGGTGGAGGCAGAGGACCAGGATCCATGGGTTCTAGAGGATGAGGACCCCCGATGAAACTTTTTTGCCAGCCACTTTTGAGATCCCACTGTTGTCCATTTTTCCAGGCTACTGCTACTTGGAGGATGATGAGATGGAGGCCCCAGGTAAGACTGTTTCAGGACATTTGTACACTGGGGAAAAGACTACAAGCAACAGGGAAGACACCATGGTGGTTGAATGGATTTTCCCATGTTTTAAACCCCCTGTGATATGGTATGAAATGTATGAAACAAGTAATGTTTAAAATTAATATAGCATTAACACTGGTGCTGAGTACAGTCAGTTAAGGGTAACAGAATGGTGTAAGGGTTAAAAGGAACCCCCTGGTATGTTAAAAATAAGGGTTGAAAGGAAACCCCAAAGGTTTTGGAGTTAGGAACTGGCTGGCTGATGTTGAGCATGAGAAGTTTCCTTGTCTACCAGAAAATATATGAAATGGAAATGGATAAATGAAATGTATGAAAGGATTACAAGAAATATGTAACATAAAAAAAAGTCTATACTGTATGATATAAAATGGGGAACCTAGTGTCATGGAAGATCTAGGAATGGGGTGGAACCTATAATTGGGCCCCTAAGTGGAAACAATGTTAGAATGGGGTTAGACCTGGGTACAACGCGCCCCAGAGAAGGTTGTGGTATAAGCCTGTCCGGCTGCCCTAATAGATGGGTATGAAGGAAGCTCGAAGTCAGCATAAAACTGCTGTGTATTACTTCCTTTTTTTTAATGTACTGATGAAGGTACAATAGTGGGTGCACAGGGCTGAAATTATGCCAAGTGATGAGTATGGAGGAAGCTCAAAAGTCAGCATAAAACTGCTGTGTATTACTTCCTCTTTTTAATGTACTGGTGAAACTTTCACAGTGGGTGAGAGAAAGTTTCAATCAACCCCCAGTCTACTGTTTTGGTAGAATATTTATGACTGAGAGGAGGTTCTTGAAAAAACAGTATACTTTTGAGAACTGTTTTTTTTCTTAAGAAGGGAGGTGTGTGGCAGATTTAGGCTACACCCTCGGCTGTGACTGATGGACCACTTTTCTATCTCCTTATTTCCTAGCTACCAAAATGTCTGTGTACAACAGTTAACGCTTTTCTCTTTGCTTTTCTTCTTTTACCCCCTACCCTAGGTTGGCCACCTAGCGTAGCTCTTTACTATCCCTCCTAAACTTCCTACTAGTTCTCTCTTTTCATTCTTTTTCCATTTCCATCCATCCAGTCCCTGAAATGATGCTAAACACCCAGAGAGGTGTTGTGTAAAGTGCATAAGTGTATTTTGTGTACAAAAAAACTTGAAGGCTATTATAAATAAGAATACATACAATTAATAAAGCCTTTTTAAAGAAAAAGGATTCAGAAGTCATATAAAACAATAATAATGTCATGCTTAGTACAGTTATAAGAAATCCTTAAGGTATTTTCATAAATTCACACTACAGACCTGTTACTGTATAAGGCTGAATGATATGCCATATAAAAGTGCTTTGTCATTGTGGATCAGAGCTATAAAGAGTAAATATCTGTGGATATATACACTATACCTTTAACTGAACCAGGAAGTCCTTTGACACAATCTCCTACCCCTTGGTTTTGAAACAAGTCCAGACATGTAGGGGCTCAGTCAGGTGACCCTACCAAAAATATATAAAAACCTCTTCAGTGAGTTTACTTCAGCTCAGTTCAGCCCAGAGGGGCTCAGCCCTATGAGAGGGAGAAGAGAGGCAGACAAGCTGTTGAATGCAGATGAGAAGGGTCTTAGGAGCTCTAAGATCCAGGACTGTATTTTGTGAGAAACTACTGATGTTAAGTAGTGATTTTCTTTGCAATTTTTGTTGTTTTCATTTATTATTTTTCTAACCTTTGAAAAATAAATATCACACCATGGTGTGTTAAACCTGTAAATTTGCCTCGTCTGAAGTTTATTCCCACATGCTGTCACAGCAAGACACTCTTTTTACACAGTAGAGTAAGCCTGATCTGTGGGAAGTAACTTTTTACTCAGGTACACTATGGGGTGATCTCTCCCTTGGTTGGATGTCTGACTCAGCACTGCCCCAATGCCCAAGTCTGAGGTGTCAGTCTGGACTACAAAGGGTCTGCTGTAGTCTGGACTTGTCAATACAGGAGCACTACACAGTGCCTCCTTCAGTCTGGTAAAGACTTTTTCATAGGCTGGTTCCCAGGTAATTTTCTTAGGCATCTTTTCTTTAACAGGCCAGACAAGGGAGCGGCCAGGGCACTGTAAGTTGGTAAAAATTTCCTACAGTACCCTGCTGTCCCTAGAAAACTCCTGACCTGCTTCTGCATTGCTGGTCTGGGCCATGCCTTGATCACCTCTATTTTCACTTGGTTAGGATGGGGCTGTCCCCAGCCTACAACATGCCCAAGGTATGCCACTTTAGCCATGGCCACCTGGCACTTCTCAGCTTTGACAGTGAGCTCAGCCCTCTGTATCCTGCCCAGCACTTCCCTAAGGTGGGACAGGTATTCCTCCCAGCTGGCACTAAAGATGGCAGTGTCATCCAGGTACACCACAATGTACTCCTCAGCACCATTTAACACCTGGTTCACCAACCTGTGGAAAGTGGCCATGGCATTCTTCATTCTGAAAGGCATTACTTTAAATTCAAATAACCCTATCAGAGTGATGAAGGATGACCTCTCCCTAGTTCTGGCAGTTAACTCTACCTGCCAATACCCCTTTGTCAGGTCAATAGTTGTAAGGTATGTCACCCCTCCCAACTTGTCCAGGAGTTCGTCCATCCATGGCATCGGGTGGACATCTGACTTTGTGACTGCATTCAGTCCATGATAGTCCACACAAAAATGAGTAGAGCCATCTAGCTTGGGAACAAGGACTATGGGTGAGGCCCAGGGGCTGTGGGATTTCTGGATTACCCCTAAATACAGCATTTCCTCCACCTCCCTCATAATGTCCTTTTGGACAGCCTCTGACACCCGATAGGCTGTCCGCCGTATGGGCGCCTGCATCCCTGTCTCCACATCGTGCACCGCTAAGGGGGTTAGTCCAGGCTTGGTGCTAAATAGTGGGGCAAAGTCTGCTAAAACTTCCCTTACTTCCTGGATCTGGCCAGGGGCCAACAGGGGTGACAACTTAATTGCCTCCACAGAGGACTCCCGCTTGCTTTCTTCTAGCAAGTCCAGAAGTGGGTCTCCTTCGTCCGTCCCCTCCCCAGGACTACACACGGCAAACATCATGTCAGCCCTATTAGCATTTGGCTTCATCATGTTGACATGGTACATTCTTTGTGTATGTCTTCTGTCAAGTAACTCTATAATATAGTTCACATAATTTTCCCGTCTGACTACTTTGTATGGTCCTGCCCACTCAGCCTGCAGCTTGTCTTTCCAGACCGGGATTAGGACCCTGACTTCCTGACCCACCATGTACAAGGGAGCCCTGGCTCTGCGGTCGTACCACACTTTTTGTTTTTGTTGGGCAGCTGCCAGGTTGCTCTGGGCTGTCCCCATCCTACCAGGTCATAATGTTGCACGCTTAGTAGTGTACGACATTATGACTAACCCAGTACAATGCAGTATGCTACCGCTACTGGTGCAATAATGCATATACTGCTGTAAGCGGTATTGCACCAGTAGCGCTTTCCCAGGCAGAGGATAAGACCTCTGCTGGGAGGGGGTTCCGACGAGCAGCTGCAGTGGCTCACAGGACTGAGCCACAGCAGTAGGAACCCAGGCGCTGCGTCTGGGACTGGATTTGATTCCCGGTCCCAGAAATATTTTATTTTTTTCTGACTTTTGCGGTTCCGAGTTGGACTACCCCCAGAGTTGAGAATCTTTGGTGGGGGTTCCAGAAGTGCAGCCCCATAATGAGGAGTGGAGGCAGAGCCCCACAGAAAAAAGACATGCCTCATGGCATAAATCGCACTGTACTGGCAGCGCAAGTTTGCCATGTAGCATGTCTTGTGACATTATGACCCCATGTCTGTCCCCATACACTCTTTCAGCCTTTCCCTAAACCTAAGGACATAATCCATTATGGGAGTTACCTGGGTGGTGTGTTTACCTTCCCAGTCCTCCTGGATCAAGTCTAGGGGCCCACATACTCTGCGTACATAAAAGAGCTCGAAGTGAGGAAACCCTGTTGACTGTTGGGGCACCTCCCTGTATGCAAACAACAGGTGGGGAAGGTATTTCTCCCAGTCCCTCCCATGCTGTTCAGCAAATGCTTGGAGCATTGACTTAAGGGTACCATTAAATCTTTCCACAAGTCCATTGGCTTGCGGGTGATACGTTGTCGTGCATCTCTGCACCACCCCACACTTTTCCCACAAACATTTAATTAGATCTGACATGAAGGAACCCCCTTGATCGGTGATAACCTCCTGCGGAAACCCAACATGGGAGAAAATCCCTAGTAAGGCATCTGCCACTTTGTCTGCCTCAGTGAGGATAGGGTGACTGCCTCTGGGTACTGGGTGGCATAATCCACCACAGTCAGGATGAACCTCTTCCTGGAGGAGCTGGGGATATTTAAAGGCCCCACAATATCCATTCCCACCCTCTGCAATGGCTCCTCCACTATGGGCAATGGAATTAGGGTGGCTTGGGTTTTCTTACCTGTCATCCCTATTTCTTGGCACTGGTGACAAGACCTGCATTACTCCTTCACCTGCTGGGTGAAGTTGGGCCAATAGAAATTCTGGGACAACCGCTGCATAGTGCGCATGATTCCCAGATGACCAGACAAGGGAATATTGTGTACAATCTTGCGTAACTGCTCACGGTACTCCTGGGGAATGACAAGTTGCCTTCGTATCACCCCTCCCTCTGTCTTAGCATCCTGCGTATATATCAGTCCATTGCCCCAATAAACCTTCTGTTTCCCATCACCTCTCTGTGCTCCATCAGAGTCTGCCCAAGCCCTCAGCTTCTCTAGACTAGGGTCTCATTTCTGAGCAGCTGCAAACTCCTTACACATTCCCAAGGCATGGAACAGGTCCCCTTCAGTGTCTAAACTAGGGTCCCTAGCTCTAGCATCAGGGCATTCAGGATCACTCCCATCCCTAACCCTCTGACAATGGGTCACCCCTCCTTCCTCAGAGTAACCCTCCATAGCTGTTTGGTTAACTGCTACCAGGGAGATTTCTACTCCCCCTTTCATTAGTCCCCAGATCAGGAGACACAGGCTGGGGAACCAGCCTCCCAGTGGTTTCCACAGGGACTTCTATGGGGTCCAGGGAACTACAATTTTCCTTTGCTGCTTGGCTATGGGTAACTGCACACACCGTCTCCTGTTTGAGATTGTTGCCAAGAATTACATCAACACCTAAAGTTTCGGCTACAGCAACCTGTTGCACAGTTCCCCCTGTCTCACCCAAGTCTAGAAGGACACTTGCAAGTGGCAAGATTTTCTCCTCCCCAGTGAATCCCTGTACAGTCACAAATTGATTGGGTATAAGCTGACCAGGCTCTACCAGATCCCCTTTTACCAAAGTCAGGGATGCCCCCATGTCTCTTAACCCTTGTATCTGCACACCATTCACAGTGACTGGGTGCATGTGTTCCCTCATGTTTACAGGCATGCTTTCAGGAACACACAAACAACCCACTTCTTTTCTAGCACTACTTTGTGCACCGTTTGTCCTTTTGGGACACTGTCTTGCAATATTCCCAGTTTCTTTGCAAACCCAACATTAATTTCTTCTCTCAGGTAAATCTTTTCTTTGTAACCTGGGGCTACCTGGTTTTGGTGGAGGCAGGGAGGGTTTAGCTGTCCTGAAGGCACGCTTTTCCCTTTCTGTGCTGCCACACCTGCCCCATTAGCTCTCACAGCAGGTCTGCTCCTGGCATAGCGGTTCAAGAGTTCAGCAGTCTCTTACACTGTTTTTGGATCTCGGTCCTCCAGCCAGGTTTTCAGTTCTGCTGGGCATGCCCCAAAAAATTGCTCTAACAGTACAGCATTTCAATTTTTTCTTCAGAATCTGCTTCAATTCCTTCCCACCAATGTTTTAAAAACTGATATTGTTTAGTGGCTAGCTCCTCGTAGCTCATGTCAGGGCTTCTCCTGAGCTTATGGAATTTAGCTCTGTATGCCTCTGCTGTTAGCTCACATTTTTTTAAAAGTGCAGCTTTAAGGTTACTGTTATCATTACTGTTCTCATTGTCCTTTTGACCCAATGCATCCCGAGCTTTCCTGGTAACTAGCGGGGATAGCTGGAAGTTCCAGGACTCTCTAGGAATATTTGCCTGAATACCTACTTTTTTAAAGGAATTTAAAAAGGCATCTATATCTTCCCCCTCTTTAAATTCAGCTATCAATTTGGAATTTAATTTGTAACCCAGTCCTGGAGTCCCAATTAACCCCAGGACACTTACCTGCTCTGGTGCTGGTGTTTGGAGTCATAGCTTCTCTAGTTCATGTTGCCTGTGGCGGTCACACTCTTCTCACTCGGCTTCTGGCTGTTCTTGTCATTCCCTTTCCTCTGCCTCTCACTGAAGCTGCTCCCTCTTATCCTCTGTAGCTCACTGCTCTTGTCTCTCTTCTCTCTGGAACTCCAGCTCCCTTTGCTGCTGGGCTTCGAACCTTTTCTGTTCAAACTCCAGTTTCATCCTCCACAACTCCATCTGCAGCCTGATCGCTTCTGGCTCCAGAATGCTGGTGACCTTCCCCTACTGCTGTGGCACTTGGCTTGCACTGGCCCTGCTGTCCTCCTCACCAGATCTGGACACTGCACTGGACCCAGGCCCCTCCATGCCCAAGGTTCAGTCCTTTTCAGTCACAGACTGTGACTTGAGGCTTTGGGCATCGGCTGCCATGAGAGCCTCTACGTGGTTGTGCTTGTTGGCTCTCCCCTCGTGCTGGACTCCTCTCTCCTGGCATAACTGCCTCAGGTAGTCTGCAGTGTACCTGCTATAGTTGAAAGCCATCTTCTTCCCTAACTACAGCTATACTAACTTGCACTCAAAAAAAAAAAACAGGTAGGAACTTTGACTATAAGCACAATGATATAGTTCTGTTTACTATTTAAAAATAAATCACTGCCTTATTTTGAATGTGAGCTGTACAGTATTAATCTGACACACTGAACTGTTAATGCTTGTGTTACCAATTACTTTTAAATAGCATATCTTAGTTATGGTTGATTAATTTATGACTGTTTTAATTTATATGTATGTGTGATCCTTTTGTACAGCGCCTTGGTTTTGAAAGGCGCTTTAGAAATAAAGATGATTTTATTTTATTTAAATTGCACCGCTGCCAACCAAATCTGTCACAAACGCACTCTGCAGGTCAGGCCCTCTGCTCCCACAGTGCCAACCTCGAAGTGCAATAGTGTGAACAAGTGACAGACAGGGAAACCCTCCAGTCTGTTTTGGTTCTGAATTACCTGCTAATCTCGAGTCCTGGGGGTCCAATGTGAACCTTATGCTAGCATACCCAATTTATAGGCTCAGATATGTACCCTCTTCTGGAATGTAGTACAATCCTTCACCCAAGAGCACCAAGCCAGGTTTCCAAAATGTACCTTTGCAACTCTATATGATACCTAGATACAGTATATTCTTACCTTTAATCAAGCTTAGTAACACACTCAAGCCTTTTACAGCTGTCAGACTTAAACACAGGTTCAGCAATCACATGTAAAATAACAGAAAAAGCACAGGCAGTATATTAAGGAAAAGATAGTTTACTAAAAATTGTAAAACAGGTGAAATAAAATGCAGAACAATTTATAAGATGAACTTACAATCACATAAAAAATGGGAAGTTACAGAACACAAACTCCTACCACAAATTTAAGTTCTTTCTTAATTATCCCTTTCTAAAGTGTATAGTTACCAGTCCACATACTGTGTGTCTTTTGAGTTTCAGAGTCCTTCTCTTCTCAAATTTCTCTTGCAAGCCATATTCAATAGACAGTTTCTCCACCTCCTAGTGATGCTAACTATGAGGTCACAGTTAGATCCTCCCATAGATTTTTAATTCTTTACTGGGGAAATCAAGCAGTCATTAATTTTTAAAATATAAGTCTCTGATCAAAACATCTCTGTTTGAACTGCCTGCTGGTTCCTGTTTCCCCAGGGAAGATTTAAGGTTTATAACTTATAACACGGTGCTGTTATCAAATGGCCTGTTCCTGCAGAAAATGATAAATGTTTGTGAGGCCTATACCTGGCAGATGGTCAGAAGCTTTAATTAAAACAGAACAGGAAACCTTTAATTTTGGTTTCTCTTTACTGGTCCATTTGACACACCCTGCAGCTGTCACCCACACTGACACCTGAGGTCAAAGGTCAAGTCTCTCTCTTACTGCAGCAGTCAGTCTGGTTTTGTGCATAAACAGACATTCACATTTGTTTATAATACAAATATTATACAACAATAAGAGTAGAGGGTTTATCACGTCACAATACTAACCTGAGGTGTTTGATGTCCATAAACTGAAAGGTTTATGCAGACGTTACACACAGTGTGTACAGACACATTTCTAGATCACTTCATATGTTTTATTTTTTATAATTACTGGTTTGTGGAAATACACTGTTATATGTAATGAAAACAAAGAACACTGGGCTGGATGCCAGAGTCTCAGTCACACTGGCGTAGATACAATCAGAACTAGCACTGCCTGTCTACCATGGTATACAGGACCCCGTGCCCTGGTGGTAGCAGGCAGCACTAAGCTGACTATGTATCTGGTAGCCAGTATATTCATGAATAGTCATGAACCTACCTCTTGGCTGTGGGGTCTGCTGTTGATCTGGCCAACTATGGCATTCTGGGGTGCTGGGTGGCAGGTGGAACATTCATCGCCTCAGCAGTGCTTCATCCACTAGTACCTGGATGTCACAGGAAAGGTAAGTGAACTGCTTACCACTTACCTGTTCCTGTTGCCTGACATCTACAATATGTGTACTGGCATCACTGTGCCCTGGGTCATCTGGTTGTGTTGTGAGGAGTTTTGCTGGGAGCACAAGTCCTCCTAAACAGTTAAGTCAGATTTTTCCCCTACTTAGGTACTGTGCCCCGGAATTGGGACTTGCTAGTCCTATATGCAGTGCTCTGTTGCAATGCACATGCAAATGAGTCTGGCAATCCTAGTGCTGCCATGGCTGCTACCGCTGCTGCTCTTGTGGTAGCCAGTACTCCATGTGGGACTGTTGCTAGGCACTCCATCCATCATCAGATGGGGATTGTGTACCAGTAGTGGAATGGATACCACTGGAAATGCCAGCAGTATCTTATCTTGAATTTTGCCCACTATTACTTACCATTAGGTCTGTATTAATTATAGCAGATTCAATGAAGTAACTTTTTGTTTGAACAGTAAACTTAATTTGATGATTAAGTAAACATTTTCTAGTTTCTGTCAACTAAACCATATTGTTTAGTTAGGCAGTTTTTTTCAGTTAGGGCAATGCAGCTGGAGTGGAAACAACAGTTTCGAAACCTATATCGATGGAGCTGTGCAAGGCAAGAATCAGGCAGAGAAGGGTTTATGTTTCACCGGGGTGCCAGGGATATACAGAAATTGACTTTTTATGTGCACAGCATAGCCGGAGTTGACTTAATAGTACAAAGTAGAATTTGAAAAGCAGGATCAGCTGGCATTAGTGTGAGCATGAGGCAAATTCTGTAATACACATGTGTATTATCACTCATCTATTACAGAGTTTAAAAGTGCTTGAAAACTGTATATTAATTTATTTAACCTAATTTTGTTAAAAATAATGCCTATTTCACTGTAGATGAGACAAGGGACAGGTGATTTTAGCATCTAGGCCGCCCCCCTCAGTGATATTGAAAAGTAGTCAGTCATAAATTACAATAATATGTCACTAATTATAAAAAAATGTAAACAACTTGGATAGGATTTTCAAAGCCCTGGGTGGTGCATTGTGCCACAACTGTATTAGACATTTGGAGGCTGCTAGATCATAGTGTTGCACCTTTGTTGTATGCATCATGTTTCTGACACAAACTGCCATAAATCACAGAAACTGTTATACAAACAAGGGACCTTTGAAAATAAAGCTCCCAAGTTTTGACTTAGCTCATCAGATGCTGAAGTAAGCATTTCATTAGCATCCACTGCATTTGAAAATCCCACATTATTTTCAGCTCAAGGAAGCCAGTGCCTTTTTCTTCCAATTGAGTTTATGAAATTAATAGGCAAGAAGACATGCAAATATTATAATTAATTATTGAAAACAAATTGTCAGGTTGGTTGATGGCTTGGATAACATGGGCTATGAGGGTCAACTGACAGAACATGGGCTATTTTTCATTTAAAGGAGAAGATTCAGGAGAGACATGCGTATTATATTTATTAATCTAAAAGGGAAAACACAATCAGATCAAGTTCAGCTCTTCGAGATGCACAAGGATAAAAGGACAAGGGGACACTCAATATCACTGAAGGAAGGAAGATTCAAGGGAAAAATCAGAAAGAAGCATTTCACAAACAAGTGGCTAACACTTGAAACAGATTGCCAGAGCCTATGGTATCAGCTGATGCTGCAATAGCCTTTAAGCTTGCATCAAACAAGTATTTTGCAGAAAACAGGTAACAGGGTATTCCCACTGAGCTAGTGGGCAGAAGGAACACAATACACCACTGGTATTCTTTCCCCCTAAGTGTGTGTGAGTGTGTGTGTGTGTGTGATAAAATATTGATGAAATGGAGGTTGGGGTAGAAATTAATGCTGCTATTAAGTGCAATTAAAGAGACAGTCTCTTGCACTCCATGAGCTATCAGCCAATAACGTATAGTATAAATGATGCAAATATGTGCATACGTATAAAATATTCTATTGAGAGGGTCTAAAGAGATAACAAGCCACAAGCTCATGGGGAGTTGTTTATTATCTCATCAAACCTTCCGAATTTAGTTAATAACTATGCTGCACATTTCCATTTTTATTTTATATAATGCATTTGGGTAGAGAAAAATAGCCTTGTTTTCATCTTCATTAGCGGTTTAAAGAAACATTTCCAACAGTAAAGGTGTCAATGTTTCTAGTGTAGTGTACTTAAATTTGTTGACTTCAAAATGATCAATCATCTGAAAATTGATGTATTAGTTTTTATAGCACATACATTACTAGTCATTGTATGTTCAACACAGAATGCAGCATGGGTCTGCAGCTTCAGAGAGTTTATTCTGCATGCTTGTTTGGTGATCAAGTTATTTGTCAAAATACTCTTAAATAGTTGTATAAAAATGAACTTATGTCAGTTGTAATGTGTCTTAAAATGTTGGATAAGAGTTGTCAAAGGTTTTAGTCACAGATACATAATGGGAGAAACTTGAAAATTCTGCTATCCTAACCTCAGCACATTTTTGGGGGCTGTATTTACATAACCACGTTTTGAAAGCTGTATTTACATTTCTGTTTTAAAATACACTACACAGATTTAGAGATTGGTTGCCTGTATCTCTTAATGTGTAAGTACAGAGGTCAGAAATTTGGATGAGCATCGATTGGTTTAGATTGTGCTGGGGACGGGGGGTAGGATTTGATTCAGCATCTGGTGAGAGGTTTTTTTGGAAATATCTGGCCGTGGGGTTGATCCAGGAAATTTAAGAAAGTTGTGTGTAGACCCATTTTGCAAAGGACTGCTTGCTCATTGATGAATGTGGCAAGTGTTGCTTTAGTACTGCAAGGTAACAATCCAGCACCATCCAGGCCACCATAAAGTGGTCTTCATTATGATGTTTCGGCGCGAAACCGATCGAAGGTTTAGTGGGCCCTACCAGCTATCCCAGCTTTGTGTATTTATACCTGTACAGCTCAGCATTTATCTCACAAACAAACTTGATTGCTGTTTGCATTGTTATTTGTCTGTGTTGGTATAGTGGTCTAGGTGGTCCTGGATTGTTGCCTTGCATCTGCTCTGTTTTTCCATAAGCACTCCCTGCCATTGGGGCGGCTTTGTTTGTTGTTGCTCCGTTGTTTAGTAATGCAATTGGTGTTTCTTAGCTGATGATTGTGTTAATTGTTGAGAATGTATATTGCTTTAGTAAAGGTTAGTTTAGTTGATTGATTTCTTTATTTATCATGCCACATTTTCATCTGATCAGAAAACTCTGATGAGCTGAAGTTCATTACAAAAAATTGAAAGGACCAATATAAAAATAAGCATTATATAACACATATATAGAAATAATCCTATATATATATATGTATCTATATAAACTATGCAATACATGAGTTAGTAGAGGTCCATAACTTGGTAAATTCAAAGTTTTATTTATTTATTTATATTATTGGTAACCAGATAAGTGCACTGATCCAGTGGACCATTTTCAGTCACAAACCGGGCCACAAGGTGGCAATACAGGGAAATCACAGTGGGCACCAATTACGTTTTAGTACACAGTCAAACAACATTTTAGAAATAGTGAGAACAGTCATTTATACATGATATATACAGGCATGGGGGTGACATTTGACAGAGAAAATAGCCAGGGATAAGAGGGAAACAGATTAAGCATCAGCACAGATTAGTTAACAATTGCACAACTAGACAAGGATCAGTATGACAAACCGGCAGACTGCCTTTAATCTAGTCTAGATAGACACTTGTGTCCTCTCAGATTACTGGAGCAGGTCGAGTTGGGTGAGCATGTCAGGTAGGCCGCACGATTCATCATGAGAGTTATGCATGTTGTCAGTGCTCAGGGGAGAAGGGGGAAGTGGCTACAGAGATGTAAGATTTAAGTTGGTTTACAGGTATCCACACCTCCCAGTGAGCATTTGCAGGTGGACTTTTCCATTAGCCAGGCCTTACGGTTAGATTTGAAAGACACATGGGATGGAGATGCATGAATGGAAGTGGGAAAGTTATTCCAAAGGGAAGGGGCGCCTACAGAGAAAGCTTTGCTGTCCATCACCATGGAAATATGAGGAACTTCAAGAGTGGGAGTGGAGGTGGCCCTCAGGGGTCTAGTGGCTGCTCTAGGTATGAGTAGGGGGGCATAGGGAGATAGCTGGTTACTTCTGAGAGTGCTATCCACCAGGCAGCCAGTAGCATAGTCAAGGTGTGCCTGGAGAGGGAGCCATCCTAGGGACTGGTAGAGCATGCAGTGGTGGGTTAAGGATGGGGCTTTGAGAACAAAGTGACATATAATGCTTTATATGCCATGTTTATGCGGGAGTGTTGCTTTATGGACATGAGGGAGTAGATGGGGGAGCAGTAGTCCAGGAGAGGGAGTAGGTTGCCTTGCACAATGGTGAGACGAGCTTCCGGTAAAAGCAGACGAATTGCACGGAAAGCCGCGCCTAGCTTCTGATTGATCTTTTTTACGGTCAGGGTTGTGTGGTCGTTAAATGTGAGGAAGGGTTAAAGGTTGACGCTGAGGTATTTAAAAGAGGTGACCTGCTCAAGTGGGGGGCCAGCAGGTGTACATACGGTGAGGGTGATGTTATATCTTGTGGTCTTGTTTAGGAAGGGCTTAGATCCAAAGAGCATGGCCTTCATCTTTTCCCCATTGACTAGGAGTTTTCTGTATGAGAATCAGCTTTTGGCCACCCGATAGTTGTCAGTGAGGATGGAGGAGATGGTTTCCAAGGACTTATCATTGTGGTACAGGACTAGGTTGTCCGTGTAAAGGAGCACATCACAGTTTAGACACTCCATTGGTAGTGCATTGATAAATATGGAGATGGGAAGGGGGCTGAAAATTGATCCTTGGGGAACTCCGGTACTTGTAGGAAGGGAAACTGAGGCAACTTTGCCTATGCGCACAGATTGGGACCAGTCTGTGAGGTAGCTATGGAACCAGGCTGCAGGTCCAGGGGCACAGCCAAGTAATCAAAGTGTGGAGAGAAGGAGGTGGTGGTCTACAACATCGAACGCCTTTGACAGGTCGATGAAGACTGCACCCATAGCCTTTCCCATGTCCATGTTTTTGAGGATTTGGTTTGTGAAACTGCCAGGGCAAAGGAGGTGCTATGATGCTTACAGAAACCATGCTGGAGGGGGCAGAGGAGGTTGAACTTGTTGAGGTGTTCAGATAGTTGGGCGTGGACAATCTTCTTAAGCAGTTTGCTGAGATGTGGAAGCAGAGAAATGGGTCTATAGTTTATGGGGATAGGGGATCTCCTGCCTTGAAAATGGGGATAACATTAGCATGTTTCCAGGTATCTGGCACTGTTGCTATGGACAGCACAAGGTTAAAAATGTATGTTAGTGGTCTGACCAGGGCTGGGGAGATGATTCTCAGGAAAGCATGGTAGAGCCCATCACTTCCAGGGCTGCCTCTAGGAGGGTGGGTTTTCAGTAGTTTTTTGATGATAGTGGTACCAATAGCTCTGAAATAGAAAGTGGGGGGATAGAGGCACCAGGTTATAGAGGAGTGGGGGGCTACCATTGCTGTTTTGGTTGGAGGGAGGGTGTGGAGGAAGCTTGCTAAGGTATGGAGTTATGTCGGTAAACATAACGTTGAAAAGGTTTGCGATGCCCTCGGGGTCAACGATTGTGCCTGACGGGGATGTGAGTTGTGTTATTTGCTTACTGGACTTAGGGTTTAGGATGGATCCAATTGATGCCCAGAATTTATGAGGATTTCCCAGGGTGTTTTGTTGAAGGTTGTTAAAGTATTTCCTTTTGAGTGACTTTGTCATCTGCTTACAGGTGTTACATAGCTGCCTATAGGCACTCCATAGATGGGGGGATGGGGATGCTTTGAAAGCTTTCTAACTGGAACCCTGTCCTTCATTAGCCGTAACAGTTCTTTTGTTAACCAGTGGGTGTAGCCGCCTCTAACCCTTCTGGATTTGATAGGAAAGTAGTGGTTCTGTAGCTTCCGAAGGGTGCTGGTCAAGAGGTTGACAGCAGACGAGATGTCTTCTGTCAGATATAGGGAGGACCAGTTTAAGGACACTGCATGTCAGGTAATGAGGTCATGGTTTGGGGCACTGAAGTTTCTGAAGGACAGTATTTTTGGTAAGGGTGAACAGACTTATTGTTCACAACTATGTAGGTGGGGGCATGGTCACTAATCGCGTCGGACATAGTCCCTGCTTGGAGGATTAGATCATGCCGGTTTGTTAAAATCCAGTCAAGGATTGAGTGGTTGGTTGTACCTAGTTGAGGTTGAGATTACTTGCTCCAGATTATGGGACTTTAGTAGTGTTGAGTAGTCCGGGTCAGGATTTGCAGCCCAGTTTAGATTAAAATCCCCAAGCATGAACGCATCCCTAGATGGGGTGGAGCATGCTAGACTGGAGAGAAAACAAGACAGTCCCTGAGTATTAGCTGGGGGGGGGGGGGTTGTAGCAACAGCCAACATAAAGTTGCTTGATTAATGTAGTAGCTGGGCTTGTAAATAAACCTTTCTATGGAAAATGGTCTATTCATCAATCATGTAAGTAATAACACATGAAAGTCAAGGAATTCTGCTATATTAGAAAATGGGGCAAGAAATTTCTGAATCCTAACTGGCTGACAACACTCCAGAGCCATACATTTATGAAGAAACTAAACCCATTAAAAAAGACCTGTGCTAGAGCTGACCCTTTAGCAACAATATTAATGAGCTAGCCATGGAATCTTCAATTGTGAACTGAACACCATTTTATAATAATAATAATAAGCTTTATTAAGCACCTTTCAAGCACCAATGTGCTGTACAAATATAACAATAAAACAATAAAACAAATATAAAATCAGAATCACAACAATATTAAAAATTAACAATAAAAACAAGAAAAATATGGTAAAATCAGAAAGCGATGATCTTAAGTAATAAAAGCAAGATTCCAAAGATGGGTCTTAGTCGTATTTAACAGTTCACAAAATAACAGTTTGCAGAGTCTCTAATAAGCACAAATGCAACTACTTTTCTTCCTTTGCCTGCCACCCCCGCACATCACATTGTTCATCTTTTCTTATCTTTACTTGAGTTCAGGATGACCGCAGCACAGTGCTACAGCACAGTACCAACATCGCCACTCCTGCTCTTCCCTCCACCCCTCTGCCTGGATTTGTCGTAGATTTCCTGACGGTGTTGTCAGTGTCTCCTGATCACACCTCACCCCCTGCCATCACTTATACTTGTGCTCCTCACTGTAATGCCACTCTATAAAAAAATGGGGCTTTGAAACCAAAAGGCAGGGGCTAGGAAATACTGAAAAGTGGAACAGTAAATAAAAAAGCTGGCTCTAACATGACTACTTAAACAGTACAGTTTAGTACTGCTAGCAGCAGTGCCCTCTATAGGCAGTCTACTAGTGCAAATACTTTTAAACCAGAACCATTATTACAATCTTTTTAAACATTGTATTTTATTAAGCATTTTCTTTTTATTTTTAAGTAAAACCCATCTTCAAAGCACAATAAGACCCTTCCTGGTGGGTGTTGTTGGGTTATATCCACACTTTCAGGGGCTGTAAGGCCATCTACCTGCAACATGGGGCCTGACTACACCCCTGGGTGGGTGGGTTTAACCCAACATTGCCCACCCTGTCACGTCTTACTGCTTATGTAGCATCCTGAATGGCAGTCTGAATACCAGGAAGGATGTTACTATGAAGCATAATTCCCTGTCTAGAATGTGTAATTCCACTTATAAAATGGTTGTTAATGACAAATGAATCAGAATGTTTTAAGGTCACTGTTACTGTAATGAGTACAGTGGCGTCCAGCATCTGCTTCCATCATTATTAAAGATATCCAAAGACTGCGGTCATGGTGTTCTCAGTCATAACTAGCTGCAAGTTTTTAAATGCCATAAATATTCATTGTTAGCTGCAACGTTGGGGGCAGTTAGTGTTGTACAGAAACAGTACTGTACATGGGCGTGCCTCAACAAGCACATAGCCTGTTGGCTCTATTAGTCAGCTGGCAAACTGCAAGAAGACTAACAAGTGCAATCTGATGAAATGATGGCCATGACTGTACTTCACTGAAAATACATATTTACATGAGGGAACCTGATGCTGGGCACAACTGTTCAGAGGTTTGACGTGGTACTGTGGCTCTAAGAGCCAGAGAACAGAGGAAGTTTACTTAGGGTGGGTGCAGAGTACCACTTCCTGTTTGATCTATGCATAGAAGAGTCAAGATGGCTAAACGTACTGTAGTAGTCATCAGTATGTCTCACTATATCTAGATATATCTAGAAATTTCACTGGAAATCCATATTCATTTCAATGGGACTTCCTGTGATCCATCCAAATGTATCTAAAATGTACTGGGACATACCTCTGGCTACCACCCTAAAGCTGGAGAGTCTGTTACTGGTCAAGGTCTGCATTTCTGTATCATCACATGTATTGTAATGGTTTCTAAGCATGTTTGGGTCAGTGTGCTCAGGCAATGTTTGATGTTTTTGAGGTAGTAAGAGGAAATAAGGGAGAACATAGTTTTAGCTGTTTTATTGTATTTTACATTTGGTTGCAAAACACTTGTTCTGTGTTTGCTGTTTTCTTTGTTAATTCTGTTTTATTCCTTTATGTGTGGTTTTGCAAAATGTTTTGTTACTGTTTGTTGGGGGGGGTTAGGTATGTTTTTCATTTTAGGCTGTTCTGGTTTTGTTTCTGAAGGTTGCAGCTCACTGGGATAGTGAGGTAATTTTTTATGTTTTTTTGCTAGAAGTGCTCTGTGTTTTTAGTTGTTTTTTGTTGTATTTTGGGGGTTGGGGACCCAGCGAATGTTCTATTTAGACCCTTCTGGTTTTGGGTTGAAGGTTGCAGCTCACTGGGATAGTGAGGTGAGTCTGTTTCACTGGAACTGCTCAGTATGTTCTTTGCAGGTAGTATTTTTATTTTGTTATACAGGTGACAGACTGGACATGTGGCATTTGTCATGTGGTTGTGCTTAATTTGTATAGTGAGTTTTTTAACCAGGAGTGGTTATAATGTGACCTGAAATTGATGCACTGAGATCTTTTTGACCTAGAATGGTTACACTGACTCAAGCAAGAAATTCTCTATGAGGTAAAGCAGTCCCATGTAATGTGCTGTCTACCAATGAGGAGATACCATTAGCCAGACCTCTTTTATAATTGGCAATAGTATAGCTTTTCTTACAATATGCATGGGTAGTATGGCCAGTTGGATTTTATGATTTGATTCTATGCACAAGCAGTGTGTTCTGCCACAGAGGGGGTTTGATTCCCTCTGACCTTGAGAGAGAAGCGTGAGCGGTCCGTTTGAATCAGAATCCTGAGGTGGCAAAACACACTGGTTATGCAAAAAGTTGTTCATTCTGCAGTTGTTATAGTGGATAGTATTATGTGAAATGTATACATTGGACCAGATATTCAAACTGCGCCAGTTTGTGCCGCAAGCCCGTGTGCCACTCAAAATAGTTGCGCAGCGGTGTGGCCAGGGTGATATTCAATGGAGTTGCGCTATGGCACAACTGCTTTGAATATCGCCCCCTGGCCACCCCCACTGTGCATGGCGCAGTGGAACTGTGCCAGCGCAAGTGGTCAGAGTGGAGCATTGAGATGCGGTGGCGCAAGTTCCATTGCGCCATGCACAGCACCTGCGATATTCAAAGGGTGACATGCAAATGGGGCCATAATTTATGCAAGGTGCATGGGGGTCCATTTGCATCTGATTACAGCCCTATTTGCATGCCATTAGCATGCAGGTGCGCCAATCCCCGATGACTTGCGCCTGGCCCCTGTCAGGCAGGAGCCGTTGGGGACCGATGCCACCTGCAACCCGATTGCGGGCATAACATTGTCCCCCCCCCCCCGAGTAGCCCGATCATGGTCAGAATGTTATCCAACCCCGAGTAGCCCGATTGTGGGCAGAATGAACAGTCACCCCACCCCTGGGTGGCCCAATCGCGGGCATAACAGTAACCCCCACCCCAAGAGTAGCCCGATCATGGGCATCAGACCCCCAAAGTCCAATATCCCTGGTGGTCCAGTGGACCGCGAGTAGCCGATCAAGAGGCGTTCCCTCACCCCAAGTCCGAAATCCCTGGTGATCTGGTGGACCCCACCTCACCGCCCACTGAGCCCACCACCCGCTCCCCGTCAGCGGCGGGTGGCAGCACCCACCGCTGCCCACCGACGACAGCTCGGTATGGCTGCACATCCATTGGTTCAGAGAATGAGCCAAATGGGCGTGCAGCCCATACCGCTACTAGTCAGTCAGATATGTGAATGAATTTCATTCACATATCAGGACTGACTAATGCAGTATGGGCTACTACGCCTATATCTCATGCTTGGAACCAATGGACATGCAACCACCCGGCTATCAGTCGGCGAGCAGCGAGGCGACGAGTGGGTGAGGTGCTGCCACCCGCCCGGCTGATGGGGCGGGGTGGTGGGGCTCCAGTGGGCGGGTGGGGTGGGGTCCACTAGATCACCAGGGATTTCGGACTTGGGGTGAGGAATGCCGCCCACGATCGGGCTACTCGCGCGTCCACTGGACCACCAGGGATATTGGACTTTGGGAGATCTGATGCCCGCGATCGGGCTACTCGGGAGGTGGGGGTTACTGTTATGCCCACGATCGGGCCACCTCGGGGTGGGGTGACTGTTCATTCTGCCTGCGATCGGGCTACTCGGGGGTTGGATAACATTCTGCCGGCGATCGGGCTACTCGGGGGGTTACTGTTATGCCTGTGATCAGGCTAATTGGGGGTGGGGACAGTTATGCCCGTAACGGGCATGGGGGCCACCGCCAGGTCAGGCGGGAACAGCCAATGGCCACCCACAGGTGGCAGCTGCTGTGTTGCACCCTGCAATCACGGCAGCTCACCTGTGGTGGCTCTCGACTTGTTCCTTTTTTTTGGCTTAACTTTGAGCAGGGCGCAGGTAGGGGTTGCGCCTGCACTGCCTTCCTACGCGGCCGGGCTGAATATCGGGCTGTGCAGTTTTGTCTGTGGGCACGCCCCTACTGTGTGCTCGCATTACTTATGATGCACCCAGCGCATCGGGATTTGTGCAGGCGACTTTCCTGCTTAAATATCGTGACTGTGACATCAGTGGTTTGTGCATGGCGAACACCTTTGTGCCATGCGCACCCCTTTTGAATATCTGGGCCATTGTGTTTTTTCTCTTTCACAATGAAACTGACTTGTGCAGTCTCTAGAGGTTCTAGAATGCTGTTCTAGCACAGAAGGGTACAATCACATTCCATGACCTTTGAACTGTGGTACAACGGCATTTTGAAAAGGATGGATTTCTATATAGAACAAAGCTCTTCTACACACTAAAACAGTTTAGAATGCATACAACAAGGTTTCTGTACTGGTTAATGTTTATATAGAACATGCTCTAACCACATACTATTTAATTTTAATGCAGTGGCTGGCAATGAACACAGGTTGTATTACATTTTGGTAGATGAAGAAGAAGAAGAAGTAGAGCTCAGTAATCTTACTTGCATGGTGAGCATATGGTTGATCAAGAAAAACTGTTATAGAAAAGATTTCCAGACCTGGCATAGAAAGAATCATACTAGGTTCTCATGCTGACCTAGTGTGACTGTACTACAGTAACCCCTCACTATAACAAATCTCATAATAGTGAACAATCAGCTGTAGCAAATGTTCATCATGGCTCCCAAGGGTTCATCTATACTTGCGCTGTATAAAAAAAAAAAAAAAACAGCTACAGAAGCGCTTACAACTTTTTAAAATGTTGGCATCTGTGGTGTTTTACTTAATGCAATATGCAGTACGTCTCTCCTGAAGGTTATTATTCCACTCAAATGACCGAATAGGGAGAAGCGGGTTGCTTGCAAGTGCTTCCCCAGCATCGCGGAATCCCAGGTCACCCCAAATCACTGAATCCTGGGCTGTCCATTATTGATCATGTCTCCAGCATTACTTGGCAGCCACAGCGGGTGACAGACAGGGAGGACAGCAGGAGGTGTGCAAGTACAGTACTGTACTATCATGGGTGTAGCAGAGCCCCCCTCCCCCACCACCTTGCGATGTGGACATCAGCACTGGACAGCTCACCCACTGAGAGGAGGAGATAGAACGGCATGGCAGAAGTTGTTTAACACAGCAGAGGCACACATAGGGAGATTGTGCCAACATATGTACAGTAATTACTTTCTTTCTTTTTACTTTCTTTTTAAACTGCATTTTTTATTACTGAATTTAGCCTCACTGACCTTGCTGGCTTCAGTAACTTTTCATTCATTCATTATTCTGCTCTTTAGTGGTACCACAAACAAGTGTATCATCTACTGTATGTAGGCCGTCATTTGCTCCACTTTTTTGTGAAAGCCCTATTGCACAGAAATACTTTCTTTCTGTTTACTTTCTTTTTAACCTGAAAACTACAAACTCCTCTCCCCTATGACTAGTGCTATTCATGACACGCTAAAAAACAATAACCGCATAGCTGAAACAGCGTCCCTCACTTTGACGAACGACTTACAATAATGAATGTTCGATATTGATGCCAAGTCATTCATTATAACGAGGGGTTACTGTATTCCATAGGCTGTAATAAGTAACTGATTTGCCAGACTACAATGAACAATAAAAGAGCAGACAACTGACTGAATGAATATCTTCCTGGTTGTTCAGTAGAAAGCAGAGAAGCAAGACAGAACAAATGTGTTTTGTAGAGGTGCTGTTTACTGTATTCAATAATACTGGATTGACTAGTTTAAACTGACTAATTGTACTGAATGAGAAATATTCCCATTTGTACAATCTAGCTACTCAATTATTAGCATAGGTATAATAATAAATAGACTAACAGATAATCATCAATGTATTTAAAAAAATAGAAACATAAACTTTGATGGCAGATAAGGACCACTTGGCCCACCCAGTCTGCCCATTTCCCTACCTATTGGATAAGCTGCAGATTCTAGTTAACCAACAGCCTACTTCTTCCTACCCCCCACAAAAATTGCCTTGTGTCTGTCCCATGCATGTTTGAATTCCCCCACTGTTTAGACCCCACAACCTCTCCAGGAAGGCGGTTCCATGCGTCCACCACTCTGTCCATGAAAAAAAATTTCCTCACATTACCCCTGAGCCGTCCCCCTTCTATCTTTATATTGTGCCCCCTTGTTCTTACATATCTCTTTTTCTGAACGATGCTACCCTCCTGGACTTTGTTGATTCCCTTGAGATACTTAAAACTTTCTATCATGTCCCCCCGTCCCTCCTTTCATCAAGGGTATACATATTAAGCTCTCTCAGTCTCTCTTCATATGGTTTCTGATGTAGACCCTGCACCATTTTAGTTGCCCTCCTCTGGACTGCTTCCATCCTGTCTATGTCCTTCTGTAGATGAGGTCTCCAAAACTGCACACAGTACTCCAGATGGGGTCTCACCAACCGTCTGTACAGAGGGATAACCACTTCCCTTTTTCTACTTGTGATGCCCCTCCCTATGCATCCCAGTATCCCCCTGGCTCTCCTTACTGACTTCTCACATTGCTTACCCACCTTTATGTCATATGATATGACTACCCCCAGGTCCCTTTCCATTATTGTTGTTGTTAGTATCTCCCCTGCTATTGTGTACTCTTCTCCTGGATTTTTATTTCCCAGGTGCATTACTTTGCACTTCTTTGCATTAAATCTAAGTTGCCATATGTCTGACCATTCCTCCAATCTTCCCAAGTCCCTTCTCATCCTTTCTACCCCCCCCTTGTGTATCAACTCTGTTACAGATCTTTGTGTCATCTGCAAAGATGCATACCTTTCCTTCCAGACCCTCTGCAATGTCACTTATAAAGACGTTAAAGAGGACTGGACCCAGTACTGAGCCCTGAGGTGCTCCACTAGTAACCCCCCTTTCTTCGGAATGTGTTCCATTCACTGTTACCTTCTGTGTCATGTTGTGCAGCCAGTTTGCTACCCAGGCTACCACCCTGGGACCCACTGCCAGGCTGGCTAACTTGATTATTAATCTTTTGTGCGGGACTGTGTCAAATGCAACTCAGCTGAGGTGTTCTCATGATGTAAACCACGTGAGTAACAGTTAATGGCATGGAAATGTTTCTTTGGCATTTTCAAATGTAGTTAAATTTAAAACTTCAGACTTTAAAAATTGAAAATGTTTCAGCAACTTGAAGGAGGGGTATATGAAGGGTATATTTCAGGAGTGCTGATTTCAGGGTCAGGTTGATTTGACAGATATGCAAAGCAGGAACAATAATTTTAATTTTAAATTCAGCTGATTATGTCAGAAGTTATCATATGTATGATGTTACATCACATCAATGGCATGATAATTCTGTTGTCCATATAGTATAATATTTTTGATTTGCTATACAACTGTTTTTGGTCAGCTGTTGATATATTATAGGCTCTTTTTTTCCAAAAAAGAAGACTGCAGTCTTATTTCCTTGCATGTGCCTTCTGTTCATGCTTTGCTCTTTTCAAAATGTGTCTTTAAACTGAAGCACTGTCTATTATAGTTATAAGAATCAGTCCTCTCTGTGCCATCTATTTTAACCCCCTGATCACCAGGAGACGTTTTTTATTGTTAGGGAACTCATTTATTAGAACAGTTGACATTTCACCCAGCAAAAACTAATTTAATGATTCCCTTCTTGATGTTTGCCTGTACACCCTTTCATCTAATTTCTTTTCTGATCAAAAAAGTGACAAGCAGGGCAGTAACCAACACAACTGGATTGTTTCCCTAGGCCTGCTTACCCTAATTAAGGCTTCCTCCAGCATCTGCTGTATCTGGTTATTGTTGAGAGTATAAAATATGTTCCCCGCAATGCACCCTGTGGAACCATGCGTCTACACTGTATAATTAACAAGCTGAAAGCCAAACTTTCATCAAAACATTTTTATCTGCAAGAATTAAGAAATAGAATTTTCCTGACACATAATCAGATAGGCTCGTTTATTCTTTGTGTCACCTTTTGCTGAGCTGTAACAGTTTGCATTAAGTCATAACTTGCACCCGAACAGCATAAACATATAATAATTAAAAGCAAGAGTTGGTCACATTCCAGCAATGGCTGCTTTGGAATGAACTTGTTTTAGGCGGGGTGGCTTCATCTGCTAGGGTGTGCTGGGGTATTTTATCCCACGTAAACCCTCCATTATCCCTCCCCCAGGGCACAGTCCAAAGAAGTAACCCAGAAGAATGTCTATCAGTGCTATCAGAAGGGTTAGTGAGCCTCACCCTACCTTTGGATTCCCCTGCTGGACCTGCTTTTGACATGTGACACCTCTGCTTCACTGGTCAAGCAAACAGGTGCATGCTAACATAAGGCCACTCCAGAGATACCATGTATTCCTTCCACATGACAGCCTCCCAGGCCACCAGGGATAGTCTTACAGCAGAAGGAGGTGCACTCCCTCCCTAAGACAAGAGGCAAGACAAACACTAAATCTCTATCTCACCAGTTAGCTCCAGACATCCTGGGTCAGGCAACACAAACCCAGGTTGTCCTTATGGTAAGCAGTAGTGCTGCTACTCTGCTAGCCAGCTGGCTTCCCCCATTTGTATACTGTATTTACCCAAGAGTGCTCTACCTAGATAAGATACAATGGGCATGATTCTCAAAGAGCCCTTAGATTGATGCAAGCTATGGCAAAAGGCAGCTTGCATCAAAGCCCCATGCACCAGGAACCCTGCACTCAATTCTCTATCGCGCAGGGTCCCAGTGGCAAAGTCCCTTGGCTTTTGGCAACTGTGGCCATGCACCAAACAGATGGCACATCTGCAGGGTTTGACACAAGCTGTGGGGCAGCTGTGCACCACTCTAACTTGTTCCTGGTGGCTAGCGGTACTGCCCCCGGCCCCGATTGGCCTGTAAATTTAAATGTTAACCTAAATCATTCCCTAGTGATTTAGCAGACCCCCCCAGCCCCGATATGCCCATATAAAAATTAAAAAAAAACTATTCCCTGGTGATCTAGCTATCCCCACCAGCCATGATCTGCCTGAAAATGAAAATATTAATAACAATCATTCCCTGGTAGTCTAGCAGCCTCCCCGCCCTGATATGCTCTGATATTACATTGCTGATACCATCTCTGTTCTTGGTGGTCTAGTGAAGCCCAGCCTCCCACCCCAGCAGGTTGTGCCCACCACCTCCTCCCCAGCCCGAACCCTGAGTTGGCGACTGGACAGCCCTCCTCTATCACCATGGCCAGCTGCCAGCTGAGCTGTCACTGAGTGCATACTATACAGTATGTGCTCAGTGACAGTTCAGTCGGCATCTGGCCATGGTGGTGAGAGAGGGCAGTGCCAGTCCCTGGCCTGAGGTTTGGGTGGGAGGGTGGGGGGTGGAGTGTCCGCTAGACCACCAGGAAAAGATTGTATCAACAATGAATTTTGCCCTCAGGCAGGGTCTTAAGAATCCCAATTTAGGGGATGTGAAAGCTTGTGTCCCGCATGCCCCCTAGCACCGTGGCACAGCACATTTTGTGGCTCATGGATGGTGCAAGCACCCTTTTGTGCACACAGCCTGCAGCTGACACAGACTGCCTTTATGAATTGCTCCCTGTGCATCTTCTGGTGCAAGCAACACAACACTTTGTACCATTCTTTGTGGTGCAAGCTGTGAGAATCGGACCCAATATCTATCTTTTAGCATATTCCTGCTTCTACCCATTTTTACAATGTATTCATCCAGGTTAATTCAGCTGAGATGCAATATATCTTGTTTTTAGTGAGGTCCAGCTTTTACCAGCTTTCACAGAGCATTTACGCAGGATCACCCCAAGTGAGATGCAACATCTTATTTTCAGTGGGGTCTTGCTTTCATTGTTATGTTGTATTTACCAAGGACTTCCCACTGAGAGAAAATATCTCCTTTATAGTGAAGTCCTGCTTTTAACAATTTTTACACTGCATTTACTCAGAGCAGCTCAGCTCAGGGGAAATGCATTATCTTATTGTAAGAGGTATCCTACATTCACCTTATTTCTGTGATGTATTTACCAAAGACACCGCTGCTGAAATGCCACATCTCAGTTTCTGAGGTGTTCTACTTTTACTTATTGTTACATTGTTATATGGTATTCTCCATAGGGTCCTTCTTTTGTCAATTTTACAATGTAACCTGAGTACCCCAGCTCAAGTGTGATGTCTTGTTTAATTAGGGTCCTGCTTTTATTCATTTTTAGGATGTATTAACATCTCATTTTAAGGGTGGGGGGTCCTGCATTTACTCATTTTACACTATGCCATTAAAAACAATCTGCAATGCCACATCTTAATTTCTACGCCATCCTGCTTTTGCCCATCTTTTTCTTTAAAGAGGGAGTCTGGCCAAAATTTCTAGCATCATTAAACTGAGACTTTGAATCAGCATTCCCCCAATCAGCCGCATGCCAAAATAAGGTCTTTAAAGCCCTGTTTACACTGCCCTATTTGCAGCGCATCAGCCCAAGCACACAGGTTGATGTTCTGCAAATGCTGTCATGTGGACACTCCCGGGAGCACTTCAGGAGCCATTTGAATCCCATTTCTGTATTGATGCAGGAGAGGGGATGTCTAGCAGATTGAGCGCATTTTCCTGCAGTGTAAACTCACTTATGCACTTGATCCACTATGCTGCCCACTTTTCCCATCACCTACGGTCTCGGAAACACACTCCCACTATAGGAACAGCCCCACTGGGGCGTGACCTGTGGCATAGCATGGGGGGCTGTGTAAACAGTTAATTTGAAAGTCGTCACACAGCGCATCCTGCGAGGAGCGATGGAGAATTCAGACGGCTGCCGCAGTGTAAGCAGGGCATAAGTTACTTTGTTTAAAGTTACAAGTCATTTTGTGTCCCTATATTCACATCCTGCAAAAAAAAAGTTTCAGTGAAGAGCTACTGATGATGTCATAACCAAAATTCACAGCATAGTACTCCCTTCAAATTACCCTGTAGGACTTAGTTTTCCCTTTTTACATAAAGCTGCAATTGTAGTAAACATGTGAAAAAGGAAAGCCAACAATGGGTGAGTACAGGACATGCATTTCCATAATGTGCAGATGCAAGGTACTTAAGAGTGTGACTGGGGTGTTGGAATGTAACTGCAAACATGGCTTTACAATGCCGAAGTTGTGTGCAATTTTTGGATAGTGAAGGAATGAGATTTCAGAATGTCACCAGGTTGCAACTGTAGAATGCAGCAATGACACAGTCTCAAGGTAGCTGGGACCCATAATTTTGAACAGTGGCAGGGACACTGAAATTCAGAATGTGGCAGTGTCATCAATTTTTAGAATGTGACAGAGATACTCTATTTCAAAATTCGGGAGACACATAGTTGTGGAATGTGGCAGGGATATGCAATTTTAGCATGGGTCATGGATACAAGATTTCAACATGTGATGGTGATGCACAATTTCAGAATGTGGTAGGGATGTTTGATTTGAGATTTTGGTGGCAACATGCAATTTTACAATGTGGCATGGACAGGGAATCTCAGAATGTAGCAGGTACACACATTTTTAGAATGTGGTGGTCACACATGCAATTCAGAATGTGGCAGGGATGCACATTTTTGGAATGCAGTGGGATGTGTAATTTTGAAGTTTGCCAGATAAATACTTATTTGGAATGTGACTGGGTGGGAAAAACAATTTTAGAATGCAGTAGAAATGCGTAATTGCGGAATGTGGTGAGTCTGAGCATTTTTTGAATGTGACAGGGATGACAATTTTGGAATATAGTGGTGACACAATTTTAGAATGCAGCAGTGTACAATTTTGGAATGTGGCCAGAACACACAATTTCAGAAGCTAGTGAGACATGCAATTTTGGAATGTGGCATTGACATGCAATTTTGGAATGTGGCAGGGATGCACAATTTCAGAATGTGGTGGAGACACAATTAAGCAACGTGGTGGTGACAGTTTTAGAATGTGACATTAATGCACAACTTCGGAATGTGGCAGGATGTGCAATTTTTAAATGTGGTGGGGACATGCGCTTTTGGAATGTGGCAGGAATGCACAATGCTGGAATGTGGCAGGGATGCAATGCACAATGTTAAAATGTGGTCAGAGAGTATAATTTTGGATTGTGGTAGGGACAAGCAGTTTCAGAATAAAATGGTGTGTCCTGTCACATTTCGACACAGTACATCCCCACTATATTCCAAAATTGTCAGTCCCCACCACATTCCTAGATGTGGGTCCCTGTCACTTTCTGCTATGGATCCTCCCCACGACATTTTTTTTTTTTTTGCAGTTAAACTTTTTTATTAATTTTTCATAAGATATACAGACAAACCTCTTACAGTACAGTACAATGTGAGAATTTTTTTTTTTTTTTTAAAGAAATTGAGGCAGCATATAATAAGAACTTTGCTACAATAATACAAGGAGCTTTTGGTTTAAAATATAGTAAACAATACAGGTCATCTAATTAGCATATACGTGACATTTGTAGTGAACTTAAAGCGGATAGTATGATTAGATACGGTTTATATTAAAATGTTACATAATTATATATGATGCTGCAAAAGGGAAAAAAGTACATTTGTAAAAGGATTGTGGAGTAATAAAGAATGATTGAGAACAGAGTATAGGAAAGAAAAGATATATAAGAAAGTTAAGAAGAGAGAGAGAAACTATAAAAAAGGGGAAAAGCAGACTACAATGATGTATCAGTAAAGGGAAAATCCATATATACTAAGTCCATATATTGGTGTTGGAAGATTTAGTTGATTCCAAAAAATTAAGAAAGCCCTGCCAACAATTGTTATATAACATGAGTCGGTCAGACAAGATATATGTCATAGGTCCAGAGGCATATTGCAATAGTTGGTTAATGATACCAGGAAGGGTAGGGATTATGTTGGATCTCCAATGCATGAGGATTGTGCGTTTAACTTGAAGGAAGAGTATATTTAACCATCTGCTCTGCGAATATGAAATTTTATAAGAACGGTGATTAAAAATACCAAGAATGCAATGTTTAGGGTCTAGTGTAAAAGGTTGACCTACCACTTTCATTGCAAATCTGTGAGTACAGTGCCAAATCTTTTGTATGAGGGGACAGTGCCATAAGATATGCAATAAATCCACATTGTGGGAACTGCAGCGCCAGCAATTGTTATTGTTCAATAAACTCATTTTTTGTAATACAACAGGAGTTCTGTACCACAAATGAAGGATCTTGGTTTGAATGAGGGAACTGCGTTTATCATTAAAAGATTTGTGACAGGAGAGCCAACATCTGGACCATTGTGCATTGGTGATATTATATTGTAGCAAAATTACTCCATCTGTTTTAGCATTGACAGAGTAGTCAGGAAGGATATCACAAATATCTTTGTAAACAGTGCTATTTAAATTGGATGTTGTTTTATCCATTTAGAGATGTGCTTATCATACAGAGAATTGATAGAGAAGGTGTGAGGTAAGAGTTGCATGCGGTACAGCTGTTGATATTTCCAAAATCCTGATGGGAAGATTCCATATGCCTCGTAGGTCGTGTGTAAGATTTTAACTTTAATGACTTGGGTTCAAGTATATCCTGCAAAAGAGAATACCCTTATTTTTCCAGGTACGACAAAAAATGGGGTGATTATCAAAGATATATGGTGGTTACCCCAGATGGGGTGTAAGCTAAGGGTTTGGGGTTAGATTTAATATGCTTGTGAATGATTTTCCAATAGAATATAGAAGCAGCTATGGTAGGGTGAGACTTTAAAGAAGAGGTAAGGGTGTTATAAAGGAAAGAAGTCGCCACATTACCAGGACATAAGGATGTTACCATATTGACCCATAAAGGAGACTGGATGTTGGGTTTGTTAAACCATTTAATTGTTTGAGATGTACGGAAAGCCCATACCCCACGACATTTTGAGATTGCTCATTGCTGCCACATTCCAAGACTGCATATCCTTCCCAACATTCTGAAATTGTGCACCACCTTGACATTCCATAGCTTCATCCAGCACTGTATTCCAAAACCACTACCTGCTGTATTCTGAAGTACAGTATCATGCATTTGTGTATTGTATTGTACTTGTCTGTATGTTTCATGACATCTTTTTGCCACAAATATAGTGGCCTGGGCCATTCCTGAAAAAGGGGCCTTTGACTCAGTGTACTTAACTGGTAAACAAAGTAAATAAATACATTCTGGAAACACATGCACTGCACCCAACCCCTGTGTCAGTTTTTTTTTTTTCAAAAATATTACTACAACTACAGTTTTTTAAACTTTAGAGAAATAAGTCCTACAAGGTTGCAGATATAGAGGACTAAGCTGCAAGTTCTGGTTATGACATCTTCAGTAGTGCTTCACCTTCAATGAAACTTTTCTGAACAGCGAGTGAAATCAGTGTCATGAAATAGCTTATAACTTTTAAACAAAGTAACTTAGATATCTAATTCTAGGTATGAGGCTTATTGGGGTTAAGCGGAGTATAATTCTGCAATGTAGCTCTTTTGGCCTGACTCCCTCTTTAAATGTGTTGACTGGGGAAGACACACTGATCCAGAATTCATTACCAGCTGTGACCCAATTGGGGATGGTTAACAAGGGAGGATACACAACAGAAACTGGAATATATAAAATGCAGGTAGAGGAAAACGGAACAATATAAAAGCCTTTCAAAATATACAAATGTATTTTCTGTGGCTAGCCTAGCTAAGATACAAAAGCTTATTTTCAGTGGAGCCTGCTTGTGTCCATTTCAAACTATATTTACTGTGGACTGCCCAACTGAGATGCAACATCTTGTTTCTGTGAGTTTCAGCTACTCCCCATTTTTAGATTTATTTACTACACCAGCCCAGGTGAGCGAGACACACAGATAAAAAGAATTTGACAGCAGAAAATGACTCAGTGGCCTATCCAGATTACCATACACCATGTCCACCTGAAGCCATGCCCAGCGTATACTGGGCCAGAATTATTACTAGATAGCCCTAGTGGATTTTCAACACTCCCATCCCCAGAGTGCTCTCCATCCCTGTTTCCCATAGTTAGCATTATTTCATTCTGTGTGTCCTACCCGATGTTTGAACCAAGTCACCGAGCCATGGACTTTGAGTGGATCACCTCATTGGGCAATTCCTTCCATTTGCCCATTACACTTTCCATTAAGAGAAACTTCCTTACATCCTTCTTAAACATCCCCCATTCATTACCATGTACAATTTATTGTCACAGTGCCTTCTTTCCTTTTGAACAGTTCACTGCAGTCCACCCTGTTGCTACCCCACAAGTACTTGAAGTCTCTGGCACATCCCCTTCTTCCCTTCTGTCGGTTAATGTGTCCATAGTGAGGCTCACCAGCCTCTCCTTGTACAGTTTTCTCTGCAGCCCCTGGGTCGTTTTTGTGGCCCTCCTCTGTACAGAATCCTGGCAGTCCCTGTCCTTAGGTGCGGATTCCAGAACTGCATAATATATTTTTATTTTTTCCTTTTATCCATTTCAATAATGTATTTCCAGAACCAGCCCAGTGGCGCTGAGGGTTGAAGCACTGGATGCCACACCTCACTCCACGCCGGTGACCCAGGTTCGGGAATGGACTTGGGTCAACTGGGGTTGGCAGGGGAGGAGAGGGATTGAGCATCTGAGGGGCTGCTCTTCCTCTCTGGGGAAGGGGGGTCTTTAGTTGTCGGCCTGCTTGAGGCCCCTGGCAGAGGCTGGGGGGGTGGCACGCTGGCACTGAGCTCGGGGGAGGTGAGTTGGGGCATGGTGCCAGGAGGGAGCTCATGTGGACGCTTGTGTGCTCCCCCTCTTGGCGTCTTTGCACACCCCACTCACACAGCCACAGAACAGGGGAAAAATGGCAAACGGTCATGGCAACTTGATGGCCGTCTATGGGATGCTTGGCTTTGGAAGCATCACTGCATTACTGGATCCAGACTCAGTTGGAGAGTGAGAGGGACTCTCCACTGCCCCACCGTGGGGGGTAAGCCGCAGGGGTAATTGGCAGCGAGGGTTCCACTGGGGGCTGGGAGAGGACCAGAAAGTGGCTGGATGAGAAGGATGCGTGGATGTGCAGGCAGACTGGGAGCCAAGGTAAAAAAGGATTAACAAAAAAAAATAATGTATTTTCTCTGGATAACCCCTCAGCGATGCAACATTTTGTTTTCCAAGGGGTCCTGCAACTATATAGTTTTGCTTTTTATTGACCCAGGATAGACAAGCTGAGAGGCAACATCTCCTTTACAAAGGGGGTCCTTCTTAAATTTATTATTGCACTGTATTTACCAAGGATAGCCCAGTGCAGTTTAAACACTATGAGCTGGATATTCAAACTGCGCCATTCATAGGTGCAAGCCCTTGCGCTGCGCAAAATAGTTGTGCAGGGGTGTGTCCTGGGTGATATTCAAAGGAGTTGCGCTATTGAGCAACTCCTTTGAATATCACCCCCCAGCCACAGCCACTGTGCATGGCGCAGTGGAACTTGCGCCACCGCAAGTTGACAGAGTGGAGCATTCAACTTGCGGTGGCGCAAGTACTCGATGCGCCATGTGCAAAATCACGATATTCAAAGGTGACATGCAAATGGGGCTATAATTCATGCAGGCGCGGGGGCCATTTGCATGTGATTATGTCTCCCATTTGCATGCCAACTCTTATGTAGATGTAGCGATCCCGAGGACTTGCGCCTGGCGTACTGCCGCAGCGGCCGTCGAGGACCGATGCCACCTGCAGCCCGATGTGGGCATAGTGTACTCCCCCCCCAGCCCGTCGCGGGCATCAGTAGCTCCCCCTCCCGTACATATCCTGGTGGTCAGTGGTTCGAAATGCCCGATCAGCGGGCGGTATGTATGATAAAACCACCCCCTCCTGTACATATCTCTGGTGGTCCAGTGGACGGAAATGCCTGATCGCGGGCGGTATGTGTAATAAAACCACCCCTCTGAACAAGCCCTGGTGGCTGGTGTCCCCACCCACCACCCAAAGCCCCACCACCCCGCTCCCCGGCGGCGGGCGGCAGCATCCACCTGCCTGCCGCCCGCCCGCCCGCCCGTATTGACTGCCCAGTGAGGGCTGCCGCCCGGTGGTGCAGAGCAAGAACCAATGGGCATGCAGCCCATACCGGTACATGACGGTCCAGATTTGGCATGAATGATGTTTGTTCACCGTCTGAACTAATCGCTCTGATATCAACTACGTATATCAAGCGTACCTCTAACAGTCGGATTGGCGAGCAGCGGGGTAACGGTAGTGGGATGCTACCGCCCGCCCGGCTGCCGGGGGGGCGGGGTGGTGGGGCTTCGTGGGTGGGTGGGGTGGGGACACCTGCCACAGGGCTATGTTCGGGGGGTGGTTTTATCCACGCATCACCTGCTGATCGGGCATTTCAGTCCACTGGACCACCAGGGATATGTGTGCGAGAGGGGTGGAAATTATTACACATACCACCCGTGATCAGCATTTCAGTCCACTGACCACCAGGGATATGTACGGAGGGGTGGAATTATTATACACCGCCCGCGATCGGGCATTTTGGTCCACTGGACCACCAGGGATATGTACGGAGGGGGTGGGAATTATTACACATACCGCCAGCGATCAGGCATTTCGGTCCACTGGACCACCAGGGATATGTACGGGAGGGGGGTGGAAATTATTACACATACCATTCATGATCTAGGCATTTGGTCCACTGGACCACCAGGGATATGTACGGGAGGGGGGTCGAATTATTACACATACCGCTCAAGTATTGGGCATTTCGTCCACTGACCACCAGGGATATGCACGGGGAGCTACAGGATGCCCGCAATCGGGCTGGTGGGGAGTACACTATGCCCGCCATCGGGCTGCAGGGGGGCACAGGGACTGGGTTGGGCCAGCCACAGGTGGCAGCTGCTGTGTTGCGCCCTGCAATACAGAAGCTCACCTGTGGGTGGCCCTCGACTTTCAAACTTTTTTGGCTCAAAGTCCTGCAGGCGCAGGTTGGGGTTGCGTCAGCACAACTCTGCACAGCCCAGCTGAATATCGGGCTGTGCAGTTTATGCATGGTTCCTCCCCCTCCAGTTCAGCGTGCATTCATTTGCATTGCGCTGTTGCTCAGCATGTTTTCTGTGGGGCAACTGCCTCCTGCTGAATATCGCAGAATGGAGCAAGTTTGGACTTGCGCAGGCGCAACCCTATTGTGCATGGCGCAACCCTTTTGAATATCTGGCCCTATATTTACAGCAGAAGTGTAATTTCTTACCCCTGATGAAACAAGATTCCTATCTATTCTACACTTACTGCTGGCTGCTTATTTGATGGCAAGGGTGAGGGAGCAGAATTGTAGACACTGTTTACTCAGAATGTCAACTGTAAGTTTAAAAAATACACTGTCAGCATTTTTTATGAGTTCAAGACTGCTCAGTTTATATGTTATCTGTGACCCTTTCTGCAAATACATTCTGGCTGACCCGATGTGAAGCCCCTCCAGCTGATGTTCCATGCATCCACAGTGACATATAGTGCTGAGCAGAGGGTACACACATTCATGACTGAGTCTGGAAAACATTTTTTGCTCATGAGTAAAACACACACTCAGTTTTTACATTGTTTTCTGATGTCTGCAAAGTGATGCCTGTCTCAAAAAGGGTGTTCTAACCATGGAAAATTAGTGTTTAAATATGCAAGACATGACTCTGGGCATGAGTAATTGAAGTGAACAAATCCTACAATCTTAAAACAAGCTGACAGTGTCCTTTAAGTTTTTTTGGCCCTGATAAATGAAAATTCTGCTGAGCTTACTATATACATTCTGGCACAAACTACAAACAGTTATGTCCCACAAAGTCGATTATTACACATTAAGACAATGGCTATGGTTTGGGTCACCATCTGTTGATCTAATCCTTAGGGAATCATGAAGTACAAGGCCAAGTCAAGTACCATATGTTACTTGGGTTAAATTAACAAAGGTAACCCAATCCATAGAAACATGGAATGTGTCAGCAGAACAGCAGAAAAGAATTGGTAGACCCATCTAGTCTGCCCTTCCCCCCCATTAATATGAAAACAGATGTGCGCACACACACACACACACACACACACACACACACACACACACATGCACGCACGCGCACACACACACACACACACACACACACAAACACACACACACACACACACACACACACTAGCTGTGCAGATATTTAATATAAGCACAAAAAGAGAAAACTACATCACCATGCACATTCACCTACAAAGGATTCATCAGGGGGGCAGTGCTACCTATGTTAGTGTGGTTAAATATGTGCATTAGTTGAATATTCATGAATGACACAGTGCATGTAAATATCTGCAATAAATATTCATCAGTGATAACGAAAACCCTGTAGATTTGTGCAAAGCAGAACATGTGGATCATCATATTCTACTTAATGTCTTGAGCAGCATCGGGTTAAACAACACTGTCTTAAAGTGGTTTGATTGTTATCTCACCAACCGAATGCAACAAATCAAAGATCAAGGGGAACTGTCTCAGTTAAAGTCCCTGCCGCACGGTGTGCCACAAGGCTCCATCTTGGGCCCTATTCTCTTTGCTAGCTATATAAACCATATAGGCTCCTCTATACGCACAAGTAACGTTCACCTATTCGCTGATGATACCGTGCTCTATACTAATAACACCTCCCTAGACGTAGCCCACAAGGAGCTTCAGTTAGACTTCAACATCCTTCAACGCAACTTAATAAGGCTCAAACTTCTGCTTAATGCCAAAAAGACCAAAGCTGTGATTATCTCGCCTTGTGCTGCCCACTACACAAGACCATCTTTGAGCCTCCAGATTTATACCTTGCTTGGCGAAGCCTTGGAACTAGTAGAAAAATTCAAGTACCTGGGTGTTTGGCAGGATAACAGGCTCAACTTCTTGGCTCACCTTAATGAACTATCTAAAAAGCTAAGACAATGTCTAGGCATATTTTATTGGATAAGACACCTCCTTACTCTTGAAGCAAGGAAACGACTTGTCCAAACAACTTTTCTACCACTGCTTGATTATGCTGACTTTCTCTATAGTCACTGTCCTATTCAGGCACTATATAAACTTGACACCCTCTACCATCGTGCGCCGAGATTTATCCTAAACATGCCATTATGCACCCACCACTACCTGCTCTATCAGGTGCTAGACTGGCCCTCCCTCACTCTGAGGAGGCAAAAAAATGCCCTCATGTGGACATACTGGGCCCTAACCACTAGACTACCAACCTATATTTCTACACTGTTTCAGCATACTGAGGGGAACGTATGGTCTAAGGAGTTTGTCGCCTGTCTCTCTTAAAGTACCCAAAATAAGGACATGACATGGCTCAGCGGCTATCATCTTTTCTCTGTCCACCCTTTGGAATGTCATGCAAAAAACTCTCAGGCTGTCCTCCCTCCTGGGGCCTCACTCTTTCAGGAGGCTGCTCGCTCTGAAACTGAGAGCTGTGTGTATGCCGCAAATAACCACCTCCTCCATCTCCTGTGGCTCCCCAAACTCTTGGCACTTACATGTATTCCCCTAGCACTTCTCTTCTTCTTTCTACCTTCGGATTATTCTGCCAACTCCCACCTGTTTGTTTAATTACATCTATTTCCACCTCTCACCAACCCTTTCCTTTGTTTTTCCCCCATCCATAAACCTTCGGTTGTTGTTCCCTCACTTACTTACCTGGTATCCCTCATCTTACTGTAACGTTGTGACCTTTGTCTGAATAATCCCATGTCTTGAGAAAATCCTTTATATATACATTAAATTATCAACCCGGATAGTGTTCACCATATGTACTCCCTAGCCCTGATCTTATTTGTTTCTCTGTAACTGTCTTTTATTTGCTCACTGTGTGTACACTGCTTATCTGGTAATTTTGCTGTAGTTGTATATGTCGTACTTATCCAGGACCATCTTGCAAATGAGTTTGCTCAAGGATGATTTTGCCTGGTTAAATAAAGTCTGATTGATTGATTGATTGATTGATGTGCAAACTACAAAGTGCTTATTTTTTTATATTTGTAACTGACATTAAAATTCATTGGTGCACTTTGTTTGTTTAAAACCATTATATTAAAAACACAAGAACTGCATAGTCTAAACAAGTTATCTGTCATATCAAAATTGCCACAATTAAATTACAGTGTAGCTCAAGGCACAAAACACTTCTGATTATTTCAAATTAGGTTTTAATAAATGTGTCGCCAACCCCCACACATTCATTAAAATTTTCATTAAAATCCACACTGCCACGGACAATGAAGAACAAAGGGTGTGGGGGCTTACTGAGAATTAAAAGGGGGGGTCAGGCTAAGAAACTTCAATTTGACTGCTATGTGACAGATTAACAACACATTTCATAAATATGCCCATGCCAGTAATTCACTCTTTTAAAAACAATAATAATAATAATCTCTGGGCACACATGATTGCTAGCTGAAATGTATGTCCCACCTTAAGGTTTTACAAAGTTCTCCGTCATAAATTTTCAAATATATGCATATCCAACCAGCATTATTCCCTTCAGAAAGCATAAGTAGAACAAAAGATTATGTATTATTTTCTCTTTGCCCTGCCATCACGTCATTAAAACTGAAAATGATTCGTGCTTACGATCTCTTAAGCATCAGAACAAAAACAGAAGCTTACAGAGTGCAAGAAGTATACCCCCTAGAGAAATGATCTCAAATCAAAGATTTCATTTAACCCATTTGGGGTTACATTTGCTAACCAAAACATTCAGTATTGCTCCCTTCTCTCAAGACTCTCCAACCCATTACCTCCCCTTTCAGTCATGGCCACATAACTCTAATGATCTAAATTTAAATCCATTCGGTTACACCCATGTGTATTTTTAAAATGCTGGCCAAAAACAGTTTGTGTATCCCCATTACTTAGTGCTCTAATGCGTTCCTGTGTTCAGGATCACAGCTGTTGTTGCATCCTCTCCACATAGCACATTCAGCACTCGCACCAACCCACATAAATTATGCGTGTAGTTTTACAATTCACAAAATTGATTGATGGGAAAAACCTCACCAGTTTTTGGGTGCACAAAGTCTGGCCCACTTGCTGCAAACCTACATGTGTTACAAGAGTGACACTTCTGGAAGGGTTTTTGGAGGGGTGCTTTGGTGTTTGATTTGCCTATATAGTGACTATGTGTCACCATATCTGATATACTCCTCCCCCTTCTATAGAGGAGACTTGGATTTGGATCCTCCACTGGCTAAATCAGGATCTGAAGTCAGTATTTCCCACCTATTATGCAGACTTTCCTGATTTTATATGAATTTGAGTGTAGTCTATCACACATGTTATTCCCCATCCTTTGAACCACTCTGTTCCTGATTCGGGACCAGAAGTTCATGCCAGTTTTTGCTTTTTGCTTTTTTATAAGCATTGTCTGTGACTTTATAAGAGTAACCTCTTTCTCTAAATCTGGTGGTCAGCACAGCATCCCTGCTTCTTTTTCAAATGTTTCATCAGATGTACAGTTCTTCCATATGTGGAGGAACTGACCAAAGGGGATGCTGTCCACCTGGGGCCAGGAATGGGCACTTTCCGTTCAAAGGAGCATATTCCCTGAAATAGTCATACTAACATACTAATTGCCAGAAGATTAGGCCTTATGGTCTAGCGAGTCTGCTCGAACCTCAGATCCCCTGTTGGGAACCAGGGCCCCATCTAGTCCTATATAGTCTTTATAGTCTTTCTATTTGGCTCCACAGTCACCACATTTCCTTCTCCTGACTTTAAAAGGATATCTAAAAATTCAGTACTGGCCTGATGACAATGGAAAGTACATATAATGTTCAGGCAATTTTCATTCAACCATCCCACAAACTGTGGGACAGACTCCTAACCCCGACCTTGGACACAAATAATATCATCAACAAATCTGTATTAATGCACAATGTGTCTGAGGTGGGGGGCTGGAATCCGAGAACACAATGTTTTTCTCCCACCAAGCAAGGAGGAGACTGGCATACAAGGGAGCTAATAAAGCCCCACAGTGGTTCATTGTAATTGCAAATAATAATTGTGATCAAACAAAAATAATACTGATGTAACACAAAGTGCAATAAATGTAAAATGAACTGTAGTGGTGCCACTTCACTTTCAAATCCTTGTCCCCCGCCATAAACTGTTTAGCAGCTCTAATGCCATGCTGGTGTTGAATGCGCATGTATAATGACACTATGTCAACTGCGACCTAGCAGTGTTGGTTGTCCCAGAGTATTCCTACTAATTTCTCAATCATGTGATTAGTGCCACATGTATAACTTCTCGTTTTGGGTAATACCACTTTCAAAAAATGGTCCACATACTGCAAAGGACCATCACTGAGCGACCCCTTCCAAGAAACAATTGGTCGCCCAGGAGTATCTCCAGTCTGTGAGGTCTGGTACAGATACAGATAGCACCTTCAGGAATCTTGACTCTCAGTGCGCCACATTGTTTTCTTTTTTTTACTATTACTACACCCTGGACCCTATTTGGTCACCGGTGCCCTTCCCTCCTTCCTCCCTTAATTCTACTTATTATGCCCATGTGCCTTTACCACACATGCTTGAAGCTCCCCACTGTCTTTGCCCCCATCACCTTTTCTGTCAGGATGTTCAAGGTGTCCACCACCCTTTCTGTGAAGAAGTATTTCCTCACGTCCCTCTTAAACATCCTCCACTACAGCTTCATAGCATGCCCCCATGTTCTGGTGCTCCTCCCCCTCGGAAATAGACTCCCCTCCATATCTTGTTCACCCCTGTGAGGTACTTATATGTCTCAGTCATGTTCTCTCTCACTCTCCTGTTCTCCAGGAAGTACATGACAAACTCCTGTGGCCTCTTCTCATATGTGTTCTCATGCAACCCCCACAACATTTTGCTAGCCCTCCTCTGAATTGCTTCCACCTTGTCAATGTCCTTGCTGAGGTACAGCCTCCAGAATTGGACACAGTACTCCAGGTGGGGTCTCACTAGTGAGCGATGCAGTGACACCATCTCCCTTTTCCTGCTAGAAATCCCCCTTTCTATACACCTAAGGATCTGGCTAGCCTTACCTACTGAATTGTCACACTGCCTTGCCACCTTGAGATTATAATATATGACTACCCCAAGGTCTCTTGTTTGGTAGCACTTCCCCCCATCTTATACACAGCCCCCAGGTTTTTCCACCCCAGATGCATTACTCTGCATTTTCTGGCATTGAAACCCAGCTACCACACCCTAGACCACTCTTCCAGTTTCCCCCTGATCCCTCTGCATTCTCTTCGCCCCGCCTGGTTATCTACCCTGTTGCAGATTTTTTAATTTTTTGCAAAGAGACACACTTTCCCCTCCAGTTCCTTATCAATGTCACTTATGAAGACATTGAAGGGGACAGGGCCCAGTATCAACTTCAGTGCTACTCCACTGGTCACTGTCCCATCCCCAGAGTGACTGCTCTTTACCACATTCTCCCCCACCACCAGGTTGCCAAGTTTCTTATCAGCCTTCTATGTGGTACAGTGTCAGGGGCCTTACTGAAGTCCAGGGAGGCCACATCCAATGCCCTCCCCAATCCATCTCCCTAGCTACCCAGTCAAAGAAATTGATAAGGTTCGTTTGACATGACCTCCACCCTGTGAAGCCATACGCCAGTGGTCCTGCAGCCCATTTTCTTCCAGGTACACCATCAGTCTCTCCTTCAGCAGGGTTTCCATTACTTTCCCACTGTTGATGTGAGACTGACTGGTCTGTAATTGCTAATCTCCTCCCTGTTGCTGTTCTTGTGCAGAGGGACCACATTAGCCCTCATCCATTCCTCAGGAGTGCCTTCATGTTATTATTCAATGAAAGTGTTTTGTATTTTTTTAAATTAATATTTTATAGCTAAAATTTGAATGGTTTGATTGTGCATTAGGATTTCCAGCCAATAACATATTCCTTTTAAAAAGCTGTCAGTCAATCAGATTGCTCCATTTCCAGCCAATGTTTTATAGCACCCCTTTGCACATACCACCAGGACAAAACACTTTTTTTTTTTTTTTTTTTTTTAGTTAACTTGTTTCTCCCCTGCACTGGCGGCCCACGTTCAGGCAGGCACTCCAGTCCCATTCCCCCAAACATCCACCGGCACTCAGCTTCTGCCTGCAGGGCTTGTCCCCCCCCCCCGGCATGGTTGGCAGGGGGAGTGCTCACTCCTGTCACACACAGGATCCAGTTCTTCTGAGTCCAACTGGCCTGGGGCAGGGCCCACATCCAGTCACCAGCAGTTTTTCCTTCTTTTTTTCGCTGCAAAGGGGGGGTGTACTGGGATGCCAATGACAGTGCTGCACAGGCTCCCATTCGTGGTGCGCCAAGCATCTGCCCCACCTCTGCCCCTCCATCTTGCAGCACTGGTGTGCTAGCCCCTGGCCTCTGTTAGGGGCCAGGCTAACACTGACTACTGTCCCCTCTTCCCGGAGGAGAGAGCTGTCCTGGGGATGCTCGATCCTCCTCCTCCCTGATGACCCACTCACACTGCAAACACAGGTCACTGGCATGGGAGGAGGTAAGGCATGGATGCCTCAGCCCCCACCACCACTGGGCTGGCTAGGATAAAACACTTGTGACACTGTTTGGATTCCCATGTACAGACATACTGAGAGCTTACCTCTTAATGGTTACTGACAGGTATGTTTGCAATTCATATTCAACTTTAGTGTGTCAAACTCACTCTGACCACTAATATTGCACAACTTAGCTCTGCCATATTTTTAAAATCACCATCAGTAGATCAGCTGTACAGGCATCACACAGATAACACCCATATAAGGTACGAGCAAGCAATAATACCCAACAGGGTGGGTGGTATTGGGCAATACTGGACTGCCCCATGGCATAATGAGGCCTGACACCACAGGCAGAGGGCCTTATAGCCCCTGGAAGGTTCGGTATTGCCCATACCACCCACCCTGCAGTGTAGTATTGCGCTTAGAAAATGGGCCATCAGTAACATTTTTAATAAAATTAAATACAAAATTAAAAACAATTGTAAATAAATGTTAAAAGGAATAAAAGTATTTTCCTTGTAAAGTAGCCCCTCTACTGCTATTCTTGTCTGGTAGAGGGCATTGCTGTTTAGGAGATGTGTTTCAGTAGGCTTCATAGCTGTCCCAAAGTTTCATGGGAGTTGTAATTTGTTTGTGGTGGGGCAGATTAATTTTCAACTTGTCAGCTTCGGTAGCCAGACTTTGTTTCTTTGACTTTGGTGATGCTACTTTTTTTTTTTTTTAATTATGGTATTATTTCTGTTTTTTTTTTTTTTTAATTTCATTTGAGGAGTTTTCAGCATTAGACCAGGCAGACTGCAGTGAGGATGCTGGCCCAGAGAGTGTGATCAGGTTACTGGAAGCGCTACATCTCTAAAGAGAGGTGATTTTTTTTTTTTTTATAAAATTCAGAAAGTACTGTATGTGTCACGGTTATTTTCTTCTAGCGGAGAATTGGGGTGGACTTTCAGCAAGCTGGGCACTCTCACAGTAGCACTTGGCATGCAACGTGCTAGCGTTACTACTTTAAACAGAAAAAAAATGTTTTTATTTCTTCAGAGTAGCCCTTAGTACCCAACGTGCTAGCACTACTACTTTAAACTAAAGAACTGTTTTGTTTTTGGCGGGCCCGGTGGCACTGAGGGTTGAGGCGCTGGACGCCACACCTTGTGCCACACTGGTGATCCGTATTCAGGACCGGGCATGGGTCGGCAGGGTTGGGGAAGGATCGAGCATCCGGAGGACTGCTCTCCTTCCCCGGGGAGGGGGGACACCAGTTGTCGGCATGTGGCTGCCCCCTGATGGCAGCTGGGGGGCAGCTCCACTGACGCTGTACCGCAAGGGGTTGGAGGAGGCCCACGGGAGAAGCGCACGGAAGCACACCGCCCTTGGTGTCATTGCAACGCCTCCAGCAGGGGAACTCCATTCAGAAAAATCCCCACTGGCAGCATGAAGGCTCCTCACCGGCACAGCCACGGTCCCGTGCAAGTCAGCTCCCTCCGGACACGTAGCAAGGAGGTATGAGCTCTGTCAGGGACCAGGGCTGCTGCCAGCCCAGATGCCTAGATGGTGGTAAGGAGGAACCAAAGGCACAACCTCCTCCCCAGCCGTGGAGAGTTAAAAAAAAAAGATCAAAAAAAAAATAAGAACTGTTTCGTTTTATAAAGAAAAAAAAAACAAAACAAAGGGAGTGTGAGCTGGACTGGGGGGCACATCTCTAGCTAAGCGATGGGTAAGAAATGGAGGCTGCTGACTTTTGAAAATTCAGGGTGCCAATGGATGCGCTAAGTAATGGAGCACCCTGAATTAGCATTTGTTTTTCACCAGGCATGTATGGAAAGTTAATGTACCTCCCGGTTGTGGCTCTCAGCCAGTGAGAGACATCCTAGTAGCCAGCCAATTTTTTAAAATTACATCATTAGCATACACTTACCTCATAGAACACACTACAGCTCTTTGCCTCACATGTAAGGTGCTTCTGTTGTCACCATTCTTTTTGTCTTTGGCTTATCCAGCCAAGTCTTGCACTTAATGCTGCTACCTATAGAGGTAGTCACAGCCAGAGCAAGTAGTGTAATGGTTTTCCAGTTTGTTGTTTGGTCATATTTCTCCTTATGCCTGTCCAGTTAACTCTTTTTAACCCCTCCAGACCACTATCAAAGGGAAAAAGAAAAAAACCCTTTCAAACATTTCACTCTTCAGCTCAGTAAGTATCTTTGCTACCATTGATACATGTTTCTACATATTCAACAGCTTCTATGTGGGCTTTTCTTAGATTAATGACCACATCAGTCTATGAGGGAAGGGTAAATATTATACTTCCTTCCTGACAGACCCATGCTCATTGTGACCCAATAAAGCTGCTGACTATGCCAAGCAGCCTTAAAAATAGCAACCTGCTCGGTGTTGGGGGGAATAGGAGCAACACTGTCAAACTAAAAAGTAGCAACCTATTCCCAGAAGGGGGAGGCTGCATGTGAAACAATATCAAGAAGAATAGGAACACTAGTATCAAAACAGAATCAAAGGCTCCAACCTTTCCCAACAATAAGCAGGACCCAGTTATAAATAAGATACTATATGGCATCTCAACTTGGCTAGAATGCATAAATCAATTTATTGTAAAGCACTTTAGGATATGAGGTGTGAACACCACTATATTAATAATAATTATTTTTCTCCACTCCAGAGGACCACAAGGAGTGACAGTTTGTTTGCCCTGCAACAGCTGACCAAAAACCATACAGAGCAACGAGTGTACTACATCACTGCCATGCCACAGATAGACAGGAGAGTGGTGCACACAGTGCGCTCACTCCTTCAGCACAATAGCCAGTCCACAACAGACCAATGTACGCCTGTCACTCATTATAATCAGAGGTAACATGCCCCTCCCAAAAAAGAAACATAATATGGAAGTTGGTTGAAAGAAGAGCAGTATACATCAACAATGCAGAAAGACAGATCATTTCTAATTGTTTTTTTTGTAAAGCTTTCCAAGCCTCACGAGCCAATCTAAATCCTCAAATCCAGTGCAATGAATCACTGGTATGCAAATTGGTGGTAGTGGTGTGGGGTAAATTGAAAATTAATGCCCCAACTGGTGCTACTTTCTGCATACCATGTCACTATTCAGATATCCAACAACAAAGTTCTGGCCTGCTCGAGCAATGAATGCTACTACACATGAAGTCTTTATAAAGTTCGTTATTTTTATTTTATAAAATCCCAACGTTTCACCTAGTATTAGGTTTCTTCTGGGGAACTGTAAAGAGATTTATAAACAAATATTTACTATATTTCACACTTGAAAATAATATTTATTTTAATTTTCAATTTTTAATATCTTTCCATATTAGACCATGCTTGTCATATGGAAAGATATTAAAAATTGAAAATTAAAATATTAAATATTATTTTCAAGTGTGAAATATAGTAAATATTTGTTTATAAATCTTTTTACAGTTCCCCAGAAGAAGCCCAATACTAGGCAAAACGTTGGGACTTTATAAAATAAAAATAACAAACTTTATAAAGACTTCGTGTATAGTAGCATTCATTGCTCGAGCAGGCCAGAACTTTGTTGTTGGATTTGAATGTACCGGAAACTTGGCGAGCTCCACCAGATACCTTACTGAATCATTTGTACAAGACTGGTGATTTCCCTGGGCACACAAACTTTTTGCACTATTCAGATATCACCACAGCTAACTCAAGCATATTAAATATATCTTTAATCTTCCTAAAATGTACAGAATAACACACGCAACAGTAGGCTTTCCAAGTTTTACTTGAAGCCTAAAATGAGCAATCTGCTGGGGGTGGGGGCTGCCATGTAAAATGATCAGCAAGAAGCATAGGAACAGTAGTGTCAAAATAAATTGGTCTAATATTACTAAATATGCCCGACTGATCTATTGTATTTGAAAGTTTTGACCAGAAAAGACACACTAAGCTGTGATAGCTTGTTTCCAGGTGCGTCCAGGGGGGGTGGGTTGCACGGACCTGTGTTGTATTGATGGGGGAATGTTGGCCAAGACAGGAGAACCCCCCACTCTTCATCAACAAATGTCATGGGATCTTTTACTTTAACCTGAGATAGAAGGAACTTTGGTTTAACTTCTTATCTGAAGATGGCACCTCAACAGTGCAGCACCCCCCCCAACATACTGCATTACAGTGTCAGTTATGGGCATTACTGCAAGTGCCTGGTGACTTAAAACCCACAATCTTCTAATCTTCCAAACCCAGAGGTGAGTGTGCTACCTACTAAGCCACTGACGCAGTATGAAAACAATTACATAGTACCGCCCACTGCATGTAAAGAAATGCTACTTCATTGATATAATTGGAACAGAGTTTAAAGGGTTAATGTCAACCCCCATAGAACTCAAAGTGTCTCTTGTTTAAAAAACACATTTTCTGATTGTTCGCATCCTTTGGAATTTGCTGATACATACGAACATACGAAGAAGCCAGCAGAAGAGGGCCATTTGGTCTATCAAGTCTGCTTGTATTGCAGGGTCCACAGCTTGAGCTAACGTCCCTGACCTCCCTCCCCACTCCTCCCATCCACCCTACCCATGATCCTAATCTTCCCCCTATGCCTATCCCAGCCTCTCTTAAAGCTGCCCACTGTCTTCAACAAGATGACCTCTTCCAGCAGCACATTCCAAGTGTCCATCACTCTCTCTGTAAAGAAGTGCTTCCTGACCACCCTCCTAAACCTCCCACCCTCCAGCTTAAGACTGTGCCCCCTCATGTTATGGTTGCCACTCAGCTTAAAGAGACTCTCCTTATCAACCTTATTTATCCCTTTCAAGTACTTGAAGGCCCCAATCATGTCCCCTCTCCCTCTCCTGTCTTCCAGGGAGTACATGATCAGTGCCCTCAACCTCTCCCCGTATGCCTTACCCTGCTGACCTGCTGTCATCTTTGTAGCCCTCCTCTGGACCTTCTCCAGCAAGTTAATGTCTTTTATGAGGTGTGAGCACCAGTATTGAACTCCATACTCTAGATGTAGACTTACCAGTGACCTGTACAAGGGCAGTATAACCTCCTCTCTCCTACTACTGATTCATCTAGATATGCATCCCAGCATCTTGTTTGCCTTTGCTGCTGCTTTCTTGCACTGCGTGGAGTGCTTCAGGTCACTAGTGATCATCACTCTCAGGTTCTTCTCCTCGTCCTCCTCTGATGCAGATACTCTGACTCCACCCAGGTAGTACTCTGTCCTGGGACTCATGGCCCCAATATGCATAACTTTGCATTTCTTGGCATTGAAGCCAAGCTGCCAGATCCTGGACCACCTCCCCAGCTTTTCCAGATCTTCCTGCAAGTCCTGTATCCCTTCTACTGTGTCCACTCTCCCGCACAGCTTGGTGTCATCCGCAAATAGGCACATTTTGCCCTTAATGCCATCCCCAATGTCATTGATGAAGACATTGAACAACACCAGCCCCAGCACCTCACCCTGCGGGACCCCACTGGTTACCTCTCAGGTGCCAGATAACTCTCCCCCCACAACCACCCTCTGCATTCTGGCCCTCAGCCAGTTTTCCACCCATCTGGCCATCTTTTCCCCAAACCCAAGATCCACCAACTTCCTGATCAACCTTTTGTAGGGCACAGAGTCAAAAGCCTTGCTGAAATCAAGGTACAGGATGTCTACCGCTTGGTCCCTGTCTGCTGTATTTTCCCATTTTCTTGGGAGCGTGACAGGCCACATGATGTCAAGGCACAAGCCGATGTCTGTCACGCTCCCTCCTGCAGTAAGGGCTGACATGCTGTTGTGCCTCTGGCCTCCACCAGGGGCCAGCAAATGCTGAGCCATGAACCCACCCTCCCTCCCAGGAGAAGGTGAATGGTCATTGGACACTCAAGCCTTCACCCACCAGCTGGCCCTCAAACATCCAAGTCTGTTCCCTAACCATGGTCAGCGGTGTCACAGGCAGAAATCCAATTCAGGCAGTAAAATTACAGATGGAAAAAAACAAAGGTAGTCCACCTTAGCGGTGATGGTTCAGATTAATTCACATCTGAGTTCTAACAAGCAAAGAGTCCAAGTCATTTGTAACTTGTGCATGTGGCGTGTGGGTGTTGAAGAAAGGGGATCATAGTGCTGTCACTACTGCCTTCACCCCAGAGGGATGTGTACTGCATTGTTACTGCTGCCAACACACCGAAGGGGTGGGGGTTGTAGTGCTTGTGCCATCACCACTGGTGGATGGGGAATGTAGTACTGCTGCCGTCCTATCTGAGGGATGGAGGCCATAGTGCTGATACTGTCATCACACCTGAGGAATGGTGAATGTAGTACTGCTGCCATCACACCTAAGGGATGAGGGTCACAGTGCTGCTGCTTCTGTCACACCTGAGGAAGGGAGGTCGTAGTGCTGTTGTTGCTGCCATCACACCAGAGGGATGGGGGTCATAGTGCTGTTGGTGCTGCCATCACACCTTAGGGATGGAGGTTGTAGTGTTGCTGCTGCCATCACATCTTGTACCTAAAAGAACTTTAAATTGGTACAAGGATGGAAGAATGTGTAATAGTGGAGGTCAAAATTGCTAAAATGCACGTTAGCAGAGTTAAAAATTGCTAAAGTACACAAAACCAAACACCGGTAAAACTGGATTTTGACTTAGTAGACACCGGTGACAATACCGCTTTTTACAATGTGCAAGATGGAATGTGCCCTGTCTCAATCCCAGTAAACCAGTGTCCCTGGGTACTTACAACCAAACCAGAGAGGATTGCCAAAGTACAGGTCCTGCCTGACGTACTTAGTGATCACTCCCTAGTCTTAGTTGATTGGACTGCCAAGAACAAGAGACAGATGCCAAAACGTATTGCCTGTAGGGTAATGCGTGATAACTCCATAAAAACCTTTAGGCAGCACTTGGCAGAAGCTGATTGGAGTTACATGGATTCTATTCCTGACATTATCCTGGCACTGGACTTCCTTATCAAGGAGTTCACACTGGCAGCTGACAAATTTGCCCCCCCCCAAAAGGCATATGATCCCAAGAAGCTCCACAGACTTGCTCACCCCAGATCTGCGAGGACTAATGCAACTTTGAGATAGTGCTTGGGCTCAAGCTAGAGCATCCAATAACCCCATGGATAGCCAGGCATACAAAATGGCCCACAGCAAATGTACCTGCTTAGTCAGGGAGGCCAAGGCCAGCTACTACAGAGAGAAACAAAACAAACTCTGGGGAAATGGCAACAGATTCTGGGGATCCCTAAAGGAACCCTGACCAGAGTGCACCAGAATTGATCACACACAAAAATTCCCATATCTCTGACCCCAAGGAAACTGCAGACACCCTTAACACAGCCTTCACCAACCTCAGCTCCTACCTCAACACTATAGACTCCATCCCAAAGCATGCCACCCTCAACACCTCACTGCATGCCTCCCATAACACCCCACCTTCCAAGTCCATACATGTCAACCACTCCAAGTTCAACCTTAGAGTAATAACAGTGTCAGAAACCTCTAAATATGTAAGCCGTGTGCTTAACAAAACCAGGGTAGGCAGTGACACCATAGACATGAGGCTCCTCGCCTCAGCACTGGACATCCTGGCAACCCCAATTACCAAACTGTTCCACCACTCTCTCTCCTACTCCAAATTCCCTGCCCTCTGGAAATCTGCGATAGTCACACCAGTACACAAGGGTGGTGATAAAGCCTGCATCACAAACTATAGACCAATCTCCATACTCTCTCCTCTCTCCAAGGCACTTGAACGAGTAGCTGTGGACCAGCTGGTGCATTATCTGAATCACTACAACCTACTATGCCCCCAGCAGTACAGGTTTAGATGGCTGCACAACACCATTTCGGCCCTTCTTGAATTCACCAACTCACTGCATGAGTGGCGTCACTCAACAAAGGTGAGATGGTTGGGTCAATTTTCATTGGTCTAACCAAAGCATTCGACCTCATGAACCACATACTACTTAAACTTGCAGAAAGTGGCCTATCTAGGTACACTGTGAAGTGGTTTGAGAAATACCTAACAAGCCGCAGCCAAAAAGTGAAAGTCAGTGGAGTCCTATCAGACTCTAAGGCAGTGATGTTAGGGGTTCCGCAGGGATCAATATTGGTCCCACTACTGTTTAGCCTTTTCATTAATGACCTGCTTAAAGCCTCCGTTGAAGCTCGCATCCTGCTTTACACAGATGATGTGGTTATCTACACCAACAGCACTAAGCAGCAAGCCACCAACCAAACCCTGCAGCACAACTTCAGTGCACTACAGCCCTGATTCTTATATAGTAAGCTGCTGCTAAACCACAAAAAAAAAATCCATGATATTCACTAGCCAACAGAGGAAGAATAAACTTCTACCCCTGTCCATCTACAACCAGGCTGGTGAGGTCTTAGAACAGGTAAATTCCTTTAAATATCTTGGTATTCACCTAGACAGTGCACTAACATACACTCAACATATAGACCACATTGTTTATACAGTTAACAAATAACTGGGGGTTCTCTATAGACAGATGCACTTTATGACACCAGAGATCAGGAAACTTGCTGTAGCTTCCTCAGTCCTCCTCTCCATCTTTGACTACGGACTGGTAATTTATGGAGCTGCAATAGACACCAATCTCAGCAGAATCAGGACCATCCTAAATAAGGTTTGTCACCTCGTCCTTGATGCGGACAGGCTCATGCACACATGCAACCTCTATCTGGATACAAAATGGCTTCAGCTTGACCTCAGGATAAAATTCCAAACCTGTCTAATTGGGAAGAAGGCCCTACTAGGACTCCCCCCCCCCATCTTCAGTCACTGCTAAATACCCCCTATAACCACCACTCTACTAGGAGTGTTGCAAGAAAAACCCTGTTCATTCCATGCTGTAGGACCAGTCAAGCCATGAGGGTCTTTCCCTACTGAGTGCCAACCTGGTTAAATGAACTCCCCACCGCACTGCTGGAATTACCCAAACTGAACCAATTTAAATCGTTCCTCAAAAAATACTCTGCTCAACAATTCAGTGCTGGTGCAATCACTAGTCAGATCCTTACAAACAACGTCTCCCCTGTTGTGCCTCATTGACATCATTGGAATACTGCAGACAAAGTTGCTTCTGCAACTGCCCTAAGCTCTAACCATGGACAGTGCAATGCCTGCTGCTACTGTAACCCTGTATCATACTTGTACATAGAAACTCTTTCTCACCAAGTATATAATAGAATTCCTAAATATTATAAATATACTTGGGACCTTGCATGGTCCTGCACATGTAGTACTGTTTAGAAAATGGCCAGAATTAATTCTGAAACCTGATTGGCTGAGACTGGCTCCAAGCTGCGCATTTATTTTTCAATAGATGCCCAGCTTAAAATAAGAGCCAGTCCAAGTGCTACTTCACCAGGTACCCTTGTGTACTGGTGCTCAGCCTGCTTTCTCATTGGCTGAAAGCACCCGGCGAAATTTCAAATCCCCGCCATCTTTTTCTCTCACTTGGCGAGAGCTACTGTCCCCTCCCAAACACACATAAGGCAGAAATTCAACAAAATAAACAGTCACGACTAAATCAGCTGACAGAGAGAGAGTTGAGTGCTCTATCTCCGGCAGCTCACTATGTATGAGAGGAGCGGTACTTTTTTCGTTTTCCATACCGCAGATGAATGTCCATCTGCGGTATGGAAAATGAAGAAATGACTGCTCCTCTCACACATAGTAGCAGCACCAGAGCTAGCAGTCTCTATCTTCCTTGGCTGCCCGCCCACCACCACCGCTCCTCAGCTTTTCTCCCATTGTCAGTACCCATAACCCCTGCTGCCGAGAGATTTTTTTAATTTAATTTTAAAAAGAAACCAAAGTCACAGACCATGAGCCTGCTTCCCGAGTCAGCAACAGCGCTCAGCATTCACGACTGATGCCCAAAGAAAAAAAAAAAACACACCACCTTAATGAACACAAAGCAGTCCAAGTGTCAGAGTGACACTAAGTATTATTTTTATTGCACTTACGGAACAAGGAACCACAAATGGGGGAAAAAGCCATTATTCTTATAAGGTCCTGCAGCTTTTATGCCTTTCATGTGCATGGCTGTCAGTTTGAATCGCACGGGGCTTGGTACCGGGCCCGAGGACAAAAAAAAAAACAAAAAAAAAAAACACAGAGCACAGCACAGGGGGATGGAAACTGCAGAGAAACATGTAGAATCAACATATCTGTCCCTGTATTTCGGGAGGTAAGAAGGACAACAACTTACAGAAGGAGGCTGTTTAGCGGATCTAGCACCAAAACAAAAGTAGCCATATGTGGTTTTCAGTCTGCTTTCTACACCTTCTGCAGTCTCAAAGTGTTGCTTTTAAATTTGAAATCAGTCCCTCATCCTCACCTCTGCAGTGCAGCAGGCTCAAATCAGCAACCATTTACACTTCTCAGTAGGACAAAAGTCCCTAGCTAAAAAAAAATCATTCTAAAGCAGGCGGAGGAACTATTTTATTACAAAACATAGTTTAAACCAAATTTTCATTAACATTTTTTCTTAAACTTATTTTTTTACAGTGCCCATTTTCTAAGCGCAATAATACCCTCCAGGGTGGGCGGTATTATGCTATACCAGACCTTCCAGGGGCTATAAGGCCTTCTGCCTGTGGCGTCAGGCCTCTTTACGCCCCTGCGTAGTCTGGTATAGCCCAATACCGCCCACCCTGTCGGGTATTATTGCTTACGTGTCTGTACCCTAACCTGTATTTTCTGACTTGGAATCTTTGTAAACAAACTCTGTTCAAAGGTGTACCCCTAACATTCCAATAAATAAACATTCCAATGAACAAAATGAATAAATACTGTCCCAGTGCTCTAACCACTGAGCTACAAGCTCACAAGGTTGGATCTGCGGTTCCCTGATACCCTTGCTTTCTCTATTATTGAAAATCCTGCAACTAGGAATAACCAAGATGACAATTAAATGTTTTTGGTGCAGTATTTTCTACTGCTAAGCAATTTTAAAATCACAAATTATAGTGAAAAAGAAATAATGTGACCTACTGGAAATTGAACCCAGGCCCCGGATTAATTTCCCAGTGCTCTAACCACCAAGCTACAGGCTCACATGGTTGGACCCGAGGTTCCCGGACACTTCCTTTCTCTGGTATTGCATATCCTGCAACTAGGAATAATCAAGATGTCAGGGGTTGTTTTATTTATTCAACAACATCCATGCTTTTAAAAAGTTGTTTGAATTTTAGGAACATCTTTTGGTAACCCTATCTGAGCTATATTTTCATATATTTGTGGCACAATTTTAGTACAGTTTCATGCACCTGTAGCAACTATGGCGTCACATCTAGACCACCTCAAAGTGTTCCAATGTCTATGCACTTATTTATTTATTTAAAAGTTGATAACCGGGAAAGACACCAATGAGCTGGGGCTCGTTTCCAGGTGTGACCAAGGGAAAGGGACACAATACTGCAGCAAAATAATGCATTTGTATAAAAAAATGGGACACACCTGCCACATTTTTGATGTAAGCGCTCATAACGCAGGTTTCACAGATGAGCAAAAATGTCTGCAAATAGGGAACATCACAGTTTCCCACATTCCAGAGTACACAGTCATAACCTAAAATTGAGTTATGGCTGCATCATCATCACCTTTGAAAATGTAGCCTTTTTGTGCTACCAACGGCAAGTCTATGCCATCCAGAATGTAGAAAAGGAAATAACTCATTCTAATTTAGCACATGATGTGGGCTGGTACTCACCAGTGCTGAATACTGCAGCTTTTAAACTGTATTATCAACTCATAAAGTATGAGCCATGGAAACACAGACACACAGGAATATAGACAATGGTGGCAGAAGGAGACCGAGGGTCTATCAAGTCTGCCCGTGTGTTCCCAAGACCTACTTTAGGTCCCAGGTCCATGGAAAGGCATTGACACTTACTATGGTTAGGGCCCAGTGTAATTCACAGGCACAAATTAGACATTTCACAGGTCAGTCTTGTTAACAGTGGCCGACTTCATGGGTTTCCTAAATCACATTTAAATACACATGAAAATATGCTGCACGTTATTTTAGGGAGTGTTTTAACTTTTTTAACAATAATTAGTATAGATTTTTAAAATCAACAACCTCTGGGAGGACATTTTTTAATAGCTTAGCATGGGGCTTTTAACACTCAGAACTGCAAGTGCAGTACCACTAAAAATGGTCATTGGAATAGGGTGCACAGTGGGTTTTACTCACAAAAGTGGCTTGGTCCAAATTTGAATTGTGAATCTCAACTGCCAGTTTCGTTTGAATAAAACACTGATTGTTAATACAGTAGATGGGAAAACAGATAAGTAAATAAAGTATGTTATCAACATCCTATCCCATGGGTGCTTACAGATACACAATATACAATACACAGCAGCATAGAAAACATTCTGGATTACTGTAACATTCATTCTAGCCTGTATTATTAATACAGACAGAGGCCCTGTACACATTTGGGTATTTAAAATGGTTTAAGAGGCTTACACCATTTTAAGCCCTCATAACACAGTTTCCAGCCACATTCATATGCAATTTAAAACATTTTTGAAAACTGTTTAAATCCTGCTTAATACATAGGATTTAGCATGGTTTTAAAAACATTTTAAATCAAACACAGATTACCTGGTGAGTGTGTATGTGCTGCAGAATTTATTCTCCATAGCCATACTCATCCAGTATCCCATGATGCCATCAGAACCTGAGTCTTTGCAGCCAAGAATGAGGAAGTGAAAGGGTGGCTAATTTAACCCTTGATGTGCCACAGACTGATATAACAGTCCAGAATTCTTATATGTTCTAATTCTGTTGGCAGCCTAAGGGTTAAAGCATTCAAGGAGCTGTCAAATTACACCGTTAGCTGTAAATATGTCAGATAGATCAGCCAACTGGTCTGAGGGGGTAACAAAACTAACAGACTACTGGTCCATAGAGCCTGTTCAGGAAGAACGGAACAATTACAGGTGAGATAGCAAAATATTCCAAATAGTCTCTACCCACCTTATAGCAAATGGTCACAATTACACTGCTAAGCAGTGAAGAGAGAAAATTAAATAACTAAAAGTACACTATCACAAAACCAAGGATAATAATAAAAAAAATTAAAAAAATAAATTTGCATGCCCATTTTTTGATGATACATAGATATATAGATTATGTCAGCAGATGAGGACCACCAGGCCCAACTAGTCTGCCCATTTACCCTAATTCCCCCACGTCTCATCTACCCTTTTGTCCCAACCGTTAGCATTTCCCTGTGTCTATCCCAAGTATGTTTGAATTTCCCCACTATTTGTACACCAACCACTTCCCTAGGGGAGACTGTTCCATGCATCCATCACCCATTCAGTGAAGAAATACTTCCTCACATTCCCCCGAATCTCCCACCTTCCAACCTAATCTTGTGACCCCTTGTTTTTGAGCACAACCTTTTCTTAAATATGCTCCCCTCCAGAATCCTATTTATCCCTTTTAGATATTTAAAGGTCTCTATCATGTCCCCCCTCTCCCTTCGCATCTCCAGTGTGGTCCATCAGCCTCTATTCGTATGACTTCTGGTGTAGCACTTGCACTATTTTTGTAGCCCTCATCTGGACTGTCTCTAGCCTATGTCCTTTCTGAGATATGTACTCCAGAACTGGATGCAGTATTCCAGGTGGGGTCTCACCAGTGACCTACAGAGTGGCATCACCACCTGTCACTTTCTGCTAGTTATGCCCCTCCCTATGCACCCCAGTATTCCGCTGACCTTCCTGGCTGCCTTCTTGCACTGCTCATTCACCTTCAGGTCATTTGTTATAATCACCCCCATATCCCTTTCCTGCTTAGTGGGTATCAGCAATCCCCCCCATGGTGCATTTTTCCCTAGGGTTTCCCCTCCCTAAATGCATTATTTTGCATTTCTTTGCACAAGGGATTATAAATGAACTACTAAGGAGTGGATCAGAGCTAGGAAGAGACCACTAGACCACCAAGGAGTTTGACAGCAATACCAAGGAAGGGATCAGGGCTGGGGAGGGATCCTAGATCACCAAGGATGTTGGGGAAATTTATGTGAATGGGAATTGGGGTTGGGGAGGGACACTAGACCACCAGGGATGTTGTGAAAATGTATGTAAATGGGGACTGGCACTGGGGAGGGACACTAGATCACCAGGGATGTTGGAGACATTTATGTAGATGGGATTGGGGCTTGGGGAGAAGACCGGGGGGGGGGGGCCTGGCACAGCGCACACAACAGGGTGTTAGCATGCAAATGAGTCCATAATGGGTGTGCTTATGACTCCTTAGCGCCGGCATGTCCAATGAGCACATTTGAATGTTTGGAGTGAATATCACCAATGGGGGCTGTGGCCTTACCAGTGTGTACCGTGCTTTACCCCTATGGACAGTCTTCAGTCCCACCCTCTGGTGGCACTGTGCCAAACATGGTGACCACTTGCTGTGGGTTGTGCTACCAGAGTCTAATATTTAAACAAATAGCGCGGTCACTTCAGATCGACAGGACAATGACAAGACAATGACATCTCAAATGAAAGCGTGGACAATGACCATAAACCACAGGGTAAACCAGAATCAGAACCAGTGATGGAAATGATGCACATGCAAGTGCAAGTGATGCAAGTGCAGATACAACAAATGCAGTTGAACAGCCATCGATACCTGGACACCAGCATCAGAACAAAAGGCCAGCTGAGGAGCCCCTTTACTTATCTCCACTGACAGACAAATCCATATGCAAGAGCTTATGGGGGCTGTTTTTGAGCCCATGTGCAAAATGATCCTGAAACAGCATAACAAAATGCTGGAACTGGAAAGGGGAAAGAGAAGCAGCAGAGTGGGATATGGAGGAGAGGTTGCAAAGGCTGGAGGCAGTGCAAAATGCTCAATTTTTCTAGCTCTAATACAGATTATGGCACCATCCAATGTCCATGTGCAGCAGTCTGCTCCTCAGTCTCAAGCTCTTATGCTGAACAGTCAGTGCCATTGAGGTAATAATCAGACTAGATTTAAGCCAGTCCCTCAGCGTATGGCAATGCCACAGCACCAAACTCCACTAGCATCAGTTTATATTGATTCTAATCAGAGCACTTCATAGATGACCTCAACCCCTAGTATCAGCATGACCAAAGAATTAATGTCAGAGAGTCTGACTTGGACTGTGTTGTAGGGACTTCACAGTTTGAGTGCCTCTGTGCACTGTTACAAATCATTTATTCTATATTTGTAACATACGTTGCAAGTTTTCATGTGCACTTGGCAGTACTTCAGGCATACAAGGTTGTGGAAAACTTAACATGTTGCTCATTGTTCTTTTTTATTGGTCCACCCCCGTGAAGGAAGCTCAACCCATGCCCGCACGCCGTACCCCCATGCCCAGGCTTACACCCCCCCATGGTCATTGGTATCTTGCCCTGGCTTACCCCCCCCAGGGTGGGGCCATGTAGGCAGGACCCCCCCCGGTGGACACTGGTGGCAGCGGGGATAGCGGCAGAGCAGGGCACCATGCTCGGTGGACCAGAATTTTTTGTTGACTTGCGCTAATCCCCCTACGAGGCAGGGCATGCAACGATGCCAGCATCTGTCCCACCTCCCACGTTAGTCTGGCTGGATGTTGTGTGTCCTCCAGCCTCAGCCAGTGGCCACTGAGATGCCAAGCACTCCCCCCCACCCCCAGAGCACAAGAGCCATCCCTCGGACACGCAATCCTGCCCCACCGGCCGACCCTCCAACTCCCAGGTCCATTCCCAAACCTGGGATGTTGGCATTTAGTAACAACTTTAAAAAAAGTTTAAAAAAATTAAATAACAAGTCACAAGAGTTAAAAATAATTTTTGCACATAACATAATTTAATGTTCAATATGTGGGGCCAGATAGTCAATGGGAGGTACAAGCATGGTGCAAAGGCTTGCTTTGCACTTGCACCTGCACCCAACCCAGCAGCTGCTCTATATTCAGTCGGATAGTGGAGCAGCGCTATCCTACTGAATATTGGCCCATGTCGGTACAGTGCTAAGTAAACCTGTGCTGACTCAACATGGACCTGGGCTGTATCCAACCCACAGGGAATAGTGCTCCTGGATCAGACAGTGTCAGGACCCTTATGGGCTATATTCAGCCACACCATACAAGTCAGCCCATTGGGCATGTAAGGCACTAAGGGGCCATTTGCATGGTGAACAGTGGCCCTTTAGCACCCATTCGGGGTGCACCTGATGTCATCCTTAGTGTCTAGCAGCATCCCCCAACCCCAAAATCCATCCCATGAATGCAGTCCATATCTCTGGTGTCTAGTGGCACCTCCTTCCCCCAAACACCTGTCCCCTGAATGCAGTCCCATCTCTGGTGTCTGATGCCACCCCCCCACTCCCGAACACACATCCCATATTATGCATAGGCATCCCTGGTGCCTAGTGGCACCCCAACCCCCTGAAAACCCATCCCATATTAAGCATAGGTATCTCTGGTGTTTAGTAGCACTCCCACCCCGATACCTGTCCTATATCATGAATAGTATTCCAGATGTCTAATGGCATCCCCCACCCTCCGAGCACCCCTCCCGTGTCACTGATACCTATCCCTAGTGGCCAGTGGCATCTCCCACCCCCTGGCCACCACCTGTGTACAAATGGTACAGGCTGCCTTGGTGTCCAGTGGTCCCCCCCCAAGTGCCCATCGACATCTGTACTGGTAAGCATTGGTAGTCCAGCTGTCCCCCACTTATCCCTTCTGTTCCCAGTACACCCATCCAACCCCCCCTTAGCAAGGCTCTGGGGATGTTCTTGTAATCCTGATATAGTGCCTGGCACAGCCTTTCTCTTTCCTGCTGGCCATCCACCGTATGAGATGACAGAGAGCACATGTACAATATACTGTATATGAATTCGCTGTCAGCTCGTATGGAGGCTGGCTGAGGAGCTGAGAGGAGGGCTGTGCCAGTCACCATATCGGGATTCCAAGAATATCCCTGGAGCCCTGGTAAGGGGGGATTGGTGGTGTGTACTGACAGGGTGGGGGGGCCACTGGGCCACTAATGCTTAGCCATGCAGATGTTGATGGGCATTCAGGGGGCAGGGGTACCACTCAACACCAGAGTGGCCTGTACAATTGTACATGGGTGTTTGGGGGCGGGGGTGCCACTGGATGCCAGGGATAGATATCAGTGACAAGGGATGGATGCTCAGGGGTGGGGGGCCACTAGGTAAAAGGGACAGGTATTGGTGATACAGGGCAGGTGCTTGGGGAGGTGCCACCAGACACCAGGGATACCTATTCATGATATGAGACAGGTGTTTGGGGTGGGGTGCCACTAGACACCAAGGAACCAAGGATACCTATGTATAATGTAGGATGGGTGCTGGGGGTAGGAAATGTCACTAGACACTAGGGATACCTATGCATAACAATGGGATGGCTGTTCTGGGAGGGGTGCCACTAGACTAGAGATGCAGTGAAATTAAATTCCTCTGGTGAAGTGAACGCAAAGTGGCCACTACGCATTGTCATTCCGCTATGCGGAGTGGCCAATCGGAAAGGCTCACTTCACCTAGTAATTATTACTTTGCATTGTCATTCTGCCTTAATGTGAAGTAAAGTGGAGTGGCAACAATATTGGCAGCCCCCCAGTGCCCCCCCACACACACACACACTGTCACCAAAATGAATGTGCATCCCCAAAATGCTACTGTCTTGTGTCCAGAAAACTCCCCAGTGCTGACGAAGTGAAATGAGAGCACAACAAGAAATACAAAGTCTCCCAGAATTAATGTCACACTCAGTCATGCGCGCAGTGGCCATGGTCACATCACACACAGACACCAGAATTAATGTGCATACCCAAAATGCTACTGTCTTGTGTCCAGAATATTCCCCAGTGCTGACAATGTGAAATGAGAGTGTAACAAGAAATGTAAAGTCTCCCAGAATTAATGGCACACTCAGTCATGTACACAGTGGTCGCACACAGTTATCAGAATTAATTTGCATCCCCAAAATGCTACTGTCTTGTGTCCAGAAAATTCCCCAGTGCTGGCGAAGTGAAATGAGAGCGTAACAAGAAATGCAATGTCTCCCAGAATTAATGGTGCACTCCGTCATGCGAGCAGTGGCCACACACAGTCACCAGAATTTGCATCCCCAAAGTGCTACTGTCTTGTGTCCAGAAAATTCCCCAGTGCTGACGAAGTGAAATGAGAGCGTAACAAGAAATGCAAAGTCTCCCAGAATTAATGGTGTACTGCAAATGCACAGACAAATTAAGATTGCGCCGTGCACTCAAGAGATGCAGAGTCCGACGCAAAGGCACAACACCACCTAACCAGTGCTCACAAGTCACAAATACAAATCTAGAAAAGAATACCTTTTGCTGGTTGGGGGGCAGTGCATGGCAGTAACAGTCCACTACCAGTAAAGATACCACAAAGCAGTATAAAAAATTCATGCAGGTGCAGTGGATAGCAGGTTCACACTGCTGCAATTACTCTGGCACAATAAAAGTTGTCTGATTTAATGGTACGCATTGCACACACACTCACACACACACTCCAAGTATTGCATAGCAAATTGAAAACCTTTAGCAATATAACCAAATGTTTTAAACAAACTGAAATTATACACTGCTGCACCACTACAATCAGCAAAAAAAATGTCAGGAATTGCTGAAAATATTACTGTGTGTACATTAACACAGTTATACAAGAACAATATAACCAAAACAGAAAGACTGCCTTTTTCTCCCAGTTAATCTACCTACACCACAGTTACACCCCTCACCCAAAGCACACTTCACAGTACACAGACTGACTGTTCTGAATTAACATTCAAAATCCACACACAAACAATAAACACTCGATGATATGAGCACAGAAGGGTTTCCTACAATCGATGCACTAAATTTTGAGAAAAAAATTGGCTCAAAAAGGCTTTTTTAATAGCTTTTAGAGGATTAGAATCGCAGAGCTCAGAGGAAATTGTCTCCATCTTCTACTACACACACACACACACACACTACACAGAACTGAGGCTGTGCAGAACAATCTAGATCCCATGTGACCTGCGATCCCATGAAGCACTACAAATTCACCTTGGAGCTCAATAACAAGGCGAAGTGATGCGAAGTACATTGCAATGTACTTCGCCTTAAAATTGGTGGAGAAGTGGTTTGGGGATGGCGGAATAACACAAAGTCATTGTTTTCAATGGACCTCGTGTTCCCCATTATAATAAAAGTGAAGTACTGTGCCAAGGCGGAGTGCTTCACGATTCTGCATTACTCCGCGAATCACTCTGCAGAGCAAATTTCGGCCACTTCGCCCACCACTACACTAGACCCCAGGGATATGTTTAACTAACATGGGACAGGTGAACAGGGGGGTGGCAATGCCACTAGACACCAGGCATATATTTCACTGACACAGGAGAGGTGATGGGGGATTGGGTGCCTCTTGCCACCAGGGTTATTGTACACTACATGGTATGGGTGTGCCAGGGTGGGAGTGCCACTGGACATGAAGGCCTACAACCTCCCTGGTGTGACGGGCAATTGGGTGGACAGCTGCAGTACAGCCTCCCCACCATCAGTGGGTTGGGGGAGGGGCTCAGAGCCCAGTTAACAGATGTTTTTTGGTGGCAGTACATAGTACTGCTTTTTGTGCTATTTACCACCGTCGCAAACCTTTGAAGATGCAACTGCACCCGTATGCAAGAGTAGACCTCCTCATTTGAATGGGCGCAGCATTATGTCAGTGCCTGGGTGCTAATGAATTTAGTGCGTGCTACTGGGGCCTCTGAATATAATCCCCCAGTTCAAGCTGCAAACCCAGATAGCAGCAGTGTAAACGCCGTTAGTGCTGGTGCTAACATGTGCTAGCATTTTATCTGGCCCCTGAAGTTCTAATCAATAAGAGCTGAAAGTCAACATTTTAAGGCAACATTTTCAGGATTTATGAACTGTGTGTTATGTTCAGATGCTGTGATATTTCTGTGATATTTCTCACATAGTAGAGTGTAAGTTAATTGATATGATATGTACCATGTAGTCTATGTAGTTTGTGCATACAAAGCAAATAATTCATTGCTGATTTCTTGGTTCTGATTTCTTGTTACTTCAGAATTAAATGCAAATATTTTACCAACAGTGAGTTGCTACAGCTTCATAACAGTTAAACTGAATATGTTTTAAACAGTTACAAAACTATTTTGTAAACTCTATAATCCGTATTCATAGCCTACAAATGTAACTCTTGTGCCATTCCACATTTATAGCAATAACATTACATGTTCTGCTATTTTTTTTGCCAACAATCAAGTGTCATGTTTGTCCATCTGTCCACAGTTACCTTTGTGCATCCAAAATAATCTGCCAATATATTCTGAATTGCAGTAGCTTGTCTGCACTGTGCTGCCACTGACATGTCATTATGGGAGGCAACCAGATGCAGTGCCTGTGTCTGGCTGCTGCACCATGTCACTCTACTCTTGTGACATCCAACTTACGTCAAACTGTCCACCTTTCATCTTACAAATATGCAGGACACAACATGCCACGATAACAACAGAGACACTTTTAAAATCATTCCCCTTAAGAAGGCAATGCCATCCACTGTTTAATCTCCTGACGGCACATTCGGCAACCATGCATGTCTTGCTCAGTTGATAGTTAACCTGCCTCTTGACAGGATTCTCATAGTCTGGGGAGGGTTTCCTAACCCACGGAAAACAAGGCCATTAGGCTATTTGTCCTACTTTGGCAACTGCAGTTGTAGTTTTTTATTATCCTACTGCAATCTGGGGTGCTGATCCCCCCACCAACACACATCCTCCGATACACAGCAGCATGTCCGTTTATGTTTTGTTTTAAATCTTTAGTTTTTAACAGCCAGAGAACTTGAGTACAAGCAGTGGTATGACACCAGCTGGTGAGGAGTGAAGAACTGAGCTTCGAGAAGGAGTCAGTGTTGCAGTTTGGTTCCGGCAATGCTGTTGATCCAGCTGGCACTGAGCATAGAGGGGTAGGGGAGAGAAGTCAGAACAAGAGCTACTGTGGTTGTGGGGAAGGCCTGACTGTCAATACTGGGCGCAACAGCACAGGCATCAACAATCAGGATAGAATGTAGAATACTAAAAAATAGAGTTGAAAGTTTGAGACTTTATTTTTAAATAAATTTTATCTTTTCCTTAGTTGTTTGCCCGGATCTGTTTTAAGAACTGTGTTGGATTGGGGAACCTAGAATGCGTTTAGTAACATGTCTGGATGAGAGAGTGAGCAGTGGCTGCCACAGTTTGGCTGTGAAGCTAGATATCACAAATTATTTTAAAAAGTCAATTTCTAACTAATCCAGCAGTGTAATTCTGTTTGTGTTGTTCAGTACTTGGGATTTTAACACTAGACATGTTCAGTGTTTTAAAAAAAAGGCAGCCGTTGAGAACTGTAGCGTTTTTAAAATTCTACAAGCACACAGTGATTTCTTATGGTGGGAGCTGTGTCCAGGCTGGTGGCACTTGTGTTTACCTGTGCATCACACAAATTTAATGCACAGGTAACAGCCAGTCAGGATGCAGAATTTTCCCTTCCCATTTTATAATGGCTTTTTAAGCTGTTGCTGGAAGTATTGTTTTGTAGCCATAAAACGTAGTGCTGCCAGAATGACTACTCTCACACAGTGGGATGCCATTTGTACACTATTGTGGTGTGTGCCTAATAACAGCAAAATGCATCCTGGGATATGTGTGGGGCTGATGGTATACACAGACCTCCAGTGCACATCACAGTGGAAGGCAAGGCAGACATTCAGTAAGTAAGCATGTACACAGTTTAGAAACCGTGTTAAGGGTTTGAATAAAATCAATGTGGCAACGGGAACATGGTTAGTGTTAAATCATTTTAAAAAACAGTTTTGAAAATGATTATCTTATCTGTACAGGGCCTAAAATATAAATGGCAATAAATAACCATATTAAATCAGCCCCAATGGTCAGTGCAGCTCCTGGTATTGCTGGAACTAGCCAAGGAAAACTAGTGCACATAGATACAGTATCAGACCCTTTTTTAAAGCTCTTACTCAAGAGATGAAATTCCTTTCTCCTGCATCTTTTTTACCATTAATGCCTTTCTCTTTTTGGCCAGCTAGTGCACCCAGAGTTTTCATGACTGATTTGTATCGCTATAAAAAACCCACATGAGTTTAAATGGTTCGCTCCTATATCCTTATTTCTTTTGGGTTATGGTGGGATTTGACTTATTCCAGATCAGTAAACTTGTATAACCTATGTCAGTCTAAGGCACTTAAATAATAACCAAAATGTTAAATAAATAAATAACATGAATGTTTACACAATCCCCGCTCGGTGGTGCAGAGGGCTGAGGTGCCGTGAGAGCTTTGTCTCATCCCATGCCGGCAACCCGGGTTTGGGAATGGACTCGGGTCTTTCAGGGAGTCGGCTGGGAGAGGGAGGACTGAGTGTCCGCAGGACTGCTGTTCTCCCTCGGGGGGGGGATCCCACGCCTTGCCGCTTGACTGCCATCTGGAGGAATCCAGATGGTGGTACAGTACAGCAATTGGGAAGGGTGCATGTTCAGAGCACCGGGGGCATCTCTGCAGAGACAGAGCTCACTCAACATGCTCATTGTATGTCTGTGCTGTCCAGGAGAGAAACCTAGGAGGAAACATGGAGGATGGGCTTCATGAAGCCTGCCTGCTCATGCCGCTGGCCCGCGCTCAGTCTCTCTGGCTCCAGGGACATTCTGGATTTGTGTTCTGGTTGGGGGGTGGCCTACCCTTCCTGGCCCCACCATGGGGGTCAATCTGCAGGGGATAAAAGTCCCCTGAGACTGGAAGAGATCCAAGACAGCCACAGATGACAGAAACAGGACTGAACAAGCTGCCCATACCCACCAAGGAGGGAAAAAACCTATACAGAAAATAAATACATAAATTAAATAAATGTTTATGCAGTTAGATGTAGTCAGCATAAATCTGCTAAAACAATGCTGTCTCCTTTTGGCTCATGTCATTGCAAGAAAGACAATAATGCTAAAGAAAAATTATTGGAACGTATAATGCTACAAGTTAACAGAGCTTCCATGGAGCATTTCATATCGTATACAAAACTCCACATGTGAGATTTTGGTGAGAGGACTGTGAAGCTGAGTGGTTCTGACCACCAAAACCTCATTGAAATGAAGGTGTCTCGCTACCAAAAGAGACTCTCCAAAGAGGCCCTATTAACCTAATATAAGTCATTCCCATTAGCCACAGTGATTTATAAAAACCTCTAAGTATTGCTTTTAATTTCAAAGGTTAAATGAAGCAACCCCCCCCCCGAGGTGAAGTGGAATGCTCCACTCCTAATTTTCCTGCATAATAGGCCACTGTAAGCAGGATAATTGGTGCAGTGGCTCCATTTGTTGATTGTCCAAAATAAAGTAAGGAATGTTAAAATTATGTACCTTAACTGTCATACTCAAATTTCACTGTTCCAGTAAAAGTGTAACTGCTTCTGAGAGATGCTGGACTGATGGAGTTTTTTTTTTTGTTAGATCCCAGCATGCATGACAATAATGAAGGAGATGTATTATACCAGGAGTTCTCACACTTTGTCATAGTGAGCCTCCCCCAAGCCTTGGAAAAGATCCTGAGCCTCCCCCTAATATATAAAAAAAATGTTGGCCTCCCCATAGTTAGAACAACTATTATACTTTGCACATTACGGGAAGAATACAATGAAGTGCATTTGAGTTGCTGAGTTTATTCTCATTTTATTGAACTTATTATTTTCCCTCTCTATAACCCCCCTCCCCAGGTCAGCCTACTTGTTCCACACTTCTGACTTTCGGACCCTATTTGCCCCTCACTGCAATACCTCCATGAGTCAGATTGTTTTCTTGGTCAGTTTTACCCTGCTCTTAAACACCTTCTTGGGGACCATTTTGCTCCCTCCTGCGCTTGCTCCTAGTATCTCTCTGCTTAGCCTTTGTATCTGTGCTTTTCTGCAGCCAGTATAATAGATCAATTGTTACCTTGTTCCTATTTATTTATACTATTTTGCATTTTGGTTTGCACGGTTTCCAAGAATTGTATTTCCTCCATTCAGCTTTCTCCCATGTCATATCAGGAAACAAGTGTTTGCTGAGTGTGTCTTTCCTGGTAACCATTTTGTACATAAATTTGCATGCCATTATTTGCTTTCAGTTTGCTGTGTCCTTTCACACAAAACATCCAAAACTTGACATTTAAATATAGTACATTTTAAGGCTTGCTTGAGCCTCCCTTGGAACAGGCTGGCCTCATCGTTTGAGAAATCCTGTATTATACTGAGTATATGGCCACCAGCACAAAAGTCACAGTTCATGTCAGCAGACGTCAGTAACATGACACTCCAAACTATTTGAATTAAAAGGCATTCATTCCTTTCTTTAGTACAAAGGACAGTTGCATGAAAACAACATTTCCTTAAAAGTTTCTTGGCTGCTGATGCTCAATCCCTGTCTGAGGACATGACCTTTTGCTTGTGCCATCATACGTTGTAAAGGTGGAAAAGGCTATGGTGTCACAAACTGAAGATTATGATCCCAGCTAGAGAATAAACATCAGGAGCAGATGGACTTGGACAACATCAATCCTGTTTTCTTGCAAATATCTCTGATTATAAAGAATAGTATGGCTTTAAAGTGAGATTTCTCTTTGGAATGCTAGCTGCTAATGCCAGTTGTGAGTTACCTGATGGTGGTCAGACCTTATCTTCAGACTCTCTAAGAGGAAACTATCAGTGAGTCTTTCATTACTCTTACTGTAGTTCTGATGTATTTACACCTTAGGGTCTGAAGATACTATTTATAAGAAGTACCAAAAAACTCACATCATCCACTATTGAAGACAGAACAGTCATTCGAAGAAGTGTACTGCAAGCTACTGTCATATAACCATCCTTTAGTTTACATATTAGCATGCTGAACATCTATTCAATATAACATTTCCTCCACAAGTTCAACAGAAATACAATAAAACATTACTGGCATGCAGTGCCTTCCCATATTCCAAAATAAAGAGGGCATGCATACAGAATATAGCTATATGGTAGGTTTACAGTATGTACACAGCATTTTCAGAACTATAACCTTCTTCAGTTAGACATTTCTCCATGCTATAACTATATACTGTACAGTACAGTATCCAGACTTCATTCACAGCAAATTAAACTTCCATAACCTCAGTATGCTTCAGCACACAACACTTTATGCTGGCAAGTTTCTATAGCAACGTAAAAGTCAACAGCCTATGCGTGGCAATGTAACCTGATTATATTTTTAGCATATTAGTACACAGCAGGGATACTTGGACCAGAAAACTAAACAACTTTAGTGCAAAATTGTTATAATTTCTATAGTTTTATAATGTAGCAGCAAATCACAAATAATATAGCAGTAAGTTACTTGACAAGGTCCAAATTACTGAACTCAGAGCAAAGTCCATTGCATGGTATTGTGTAGTCAAGAATGCCTGATGAATTTCTAACCCTTGCATTATGCCATAATGTGCTAATTAACTTCAAGGAGTTTTCTTAGTTCATAAGCTTTACTTAAAACATTATGGGTAGTAGGGTACAGTTTTCATGTGGATGTGTCCCTCCAGTTATTAGAAGAATTATAGTAATGTGTCAGGAAATATGGGCTTAATTTTTAAGAAAACTACAGTAAAATGAACCACTTCAAGATCCTCCAATTGCTCATTTGTAGATTGATGGAATGACTTACTGTGACAATCAGCCCTTTCTCCTGGTAGAATTTTACCAGTGGGACAGCGTTCTGCTTAAAATTGGTTAGTCGCCTTTCGGTGGCCCTGGGATTATCATCAGGTCTTCCCTGCTGTTCTGCACGCTTCTCCAGCCTTTCTTTCAGTCTCTGATTGGTACAGGCCAGGAAGATCACTAAATCAGGAGTGCAAATCTGTGGAGGAGAGGATTATTAAGAGTGGCAGTGTTGAGATCAGCCGACTAGCAAAAACTTAAGCAAAGCTGTCAGTGCTTTCTCTCTATAAACAATATGAAATCTCAATTGACTGATTCCTTACTATATTACTACATCCATGTTATTACCATTTTCAAAGTGACACAAACACAACAAACTTCCTGGTTTTCTTTTATTGGCAAACAGAGGCCAATTTCAAACATTTTCCTTTTGAATTAATCACAGCTCATTTATATAACTAATTATACCATGATAATACTGGGAGCAATCTAGGTTAAACACTGCTACCCTTAGGAAAAGTAAGGACTATTTATGGGCCGATAAACATTTATCTGACAATTTAGTTCCTTGATTATAGTTCATAATAGATAGATTTGCTATAGTAACACAAATATGAATTTTTCAAAACAAAAAAAAAACAGATAAATGTGAACATTATATTTTCTCATGTTGTTTCAGTAATGGGACCTGTTTTGTACAGAAACGTCCCAATATATAAAAACAGAAATGCTGACAAGTAAGTCAACGCAAAAAGTCAGTTTCAATCTATGTTATAAAACTGTATCTAATGCTGCCTCTAGTTACATAGTAACATCCAATACTTTTGTGTTGACAGGAGTGATTTGAAGTCCATCTTGCTATCTCCTCCTGTGACACGAGTGTCTTTATCTTATTAGACTAAGGACATGCATCAAAACTTATCAGCTGAAGTGGTACCTCTGCTCATGCTGCATAACCATCAGTGCCATTCTCCCTTAGGAATCTGGCTAGTCTTGCTTTGAAAGCCTGAATAATGCTAACTTCCACATCCTCAACGGGTCGGCTATATCACATTAACCACCCTGTGTGAAGCATCCTTATCCTGTGCCTCCCCCAACACACTTACACACATACACTCAGACTGAATCCATGTTCTCTAGATCTAGAAATAGCAGAGGGGAACAGAAGACTACAACTTGAAGTCCATTACACCAAACAAATAAAAGTAACACTTACCCAGTGGAGATACTGATGAACAACGTTTTGTTAAACAGCTGCTGACACCTCTGAAAACACTATGGGACCATAATATTTATGCACATTCCAGTTTCTCTTTCATATTGCTTTAAAAGTGTAATATTACTCTGTTGCATTACCTACAATTCATAATTCATACCAAAGCTGGATCCCTGTCCCTTTCATGTTTTACCTTCCATGTTTGACCACAGATCCAGCGAACTGTTGAACTTAAAACTAAAATACGAATTTCTTCTTTAAAAACATTGATTTTTCTCTCTTATTTTATACTCAGTGTGATTGTTATAGACAAATGTATTTTATTTGCTACATCTGCTAATGCAGTGTGATTTCCAGTGTATTTATACTATATTATATTGCCGGACATTGCTTTTCTGTCAGGTAGCTAGGTATTTGTATCTATATCGTTGCAGCTATAAAAGAGGAGCTTCCCCTCGATTTGCTTACCAATAAACTTGACTTGGCAGTGCCGTCAGGTCAACTGAAACCTGAGGATCCCAAAGGCACTTATCCTCTCTCAACACTCACTCTGAAGACACACACTCCTTGTAAGTACAAATGTAGTGCTAATTTGTTTGGCACCAGGGTGTGCATTTATAGAATGGGAGAACATTATGATCCACGGGTTTCCAGTTGTCCTGAGCAGGCTTAGGTTCAAATGCCAGCTGGGAATTTATTTTCTTTCTCACTTCTAAATTGTATCCAAAAGTACACTCATTGTAAATGAAGATGCCAACACAGTTGCCAACTCAGCATATATTTGATATATTACAGCCTCAGGCAAATCTGACACTATTTCATGATACTTAACAGACCACAGTGAAGAGTACATGTTCACAATGAGGTGTCAGACTTTAGAAAAGACAACTGGCTTACACAATCTCAGAATGAGGGCTGGAATCATAAGTGTAGCGTGGCTCATTGCAGGTCTGTCCCTGAATTGCAGTGTCCATAGCAAATATGGTTTGAGCAAGACATGTCCATTGTTTATCAATCCTGCACTGAAATTATATTAAAAGATGCTACATAAGGCTAATATTAAGCAAGGGCACCACAGGTCCTCATCACCAGCATCTTACCCTGTGCTAGACATTTTACAAGTAGTCTTGCCCAAACACATTCTATGGCACTTTTCCCCTCAGGCCCTGCTTAATTTAACTGTCAACAGGGCGAGTCCTGCCAAATTGATATTGTTAGACATTTCATATTGCATGGCCTTATGACCACGACCCCATAACTAGATACATGACTTCAGGACCACAACCCCATAACTAGAGGTCTCTTGGTTTAACATTCTCCACTCCATCGGCTAGGCACATGTATTATCTGGGCAGATGCTGTAACAGTCAGGAGAACTGCAGTTATTATGGCCTGTTGGCCTTAACAAATGTGGTTGGGTGACAAGTGTGGCATGCAAGGCAGCTGACTTGGACCCATGGCTCCTCCCCTAAGGAACTGTGCCTGCCTTGAGTGAAAATGTGTGAACAAAAAATTCCAGTGACACAGCTGATTGCAACTGAATAGGACTACTTTTCACTCCCCAAAGGTGGCAACTCCCTTTTCTCCCGTCTCCTCTGTGCCCCTTGAGCTATATCCCACAGCCAAAGGGGCAGACTGACAGCAAACCCTGGGTCTTATCTTCACTCCTCCATCTCTTGCAAACACACATTGCACTCCATGCAATTCCCCAAAGGGATGGACTGACAAGAAACCCTGAAATCTGGAGCCCCAGCCCTTTTAGAGCTGGTGTTCTCACATCCTGTGCCAAAAAATGAGTGTAGCCAGGAGCCCTAGACATAAAGTGACTCCTGAACTTATGGTAGGCTACATGCCTACCCATAGAAACTGTGATGTTCTTGCAGGGACAATGACTGACCAGCAAGAAACTCCATCCAATCCCCCAACTGTAGTCAGCATATGATCAGGTTGCAGTAAGTGTTTATTTACATTGCCATCTTAAAACTAATATGTACATACATGCATAACAATAAAATGGAAGCAAAAATAATGTTTACACCTGTATACACATATATACAATGACCCTTTCAGTGTAACATAAAATATTATTCATCTTAGTTTTTGTAAAATGGAAATAAAAGGCTAGGAGATATTTCTTGTATTCAGCCTCATCCAGGGGAAGGGGGAACAGAGATACAAACTGCCTGACACTGAACCAGACTAGTTACAGCTAGCTCTAAATGAAAAATTAAAAATAGGCAAGGTTAACACATGTTAAAATTCAAACAGAGCCATTGTCATGGTACACTCGACGAAGGACCTGGATTTCAACATCTTCATGTCAGGTCTAGTAGTTCATCAAAATTTACAGTTAGAGAGTGGTCTTGCCCTAAAATCAATGACCACACTCATTGTGATGCTCACTTTGCTTCTGCAGTACTGATGAGACTAAATCAGTGCAATGCAAATTAAATTGGACTTATACTCTGTTACAGAATGCAAAGAACAATGGTCACGGGGGAGGCAGTATAGTGTAGTGGTTAAGAGCACTGAGCTGCAAACGTGGAGACCTGGGTTTCCATCCCACATCTAGCACTTGCATACTGTGCGACCATGAACAAGTCACTTAACTTCCCTGTGCTCCAAGGACACACCTGGAAACAAGTCTTGCTTAGTGTGACTTTCCTGGCCAAAAATTGTAAAACAAAACAAATAAAAACAGTCAAACAGGCATTTTGTCCAATCATCAAGCAAGAAAAAGTAGGTTAGCAATATCAGTCAGCAAGCACTGCAACTGCGGAAAATGCTCTGTCTCATTTCAGAGTTCATAATTACCCCATTCTGCAAATGTTAGTTGCTTGCCTTCCCAGTTGACTTACCAGTGCTGCAATGTCATTCATCTTACAAAACAGACTAAAGTTTTATATCTCCAGGCCTAAACTGTCTGCTATGCTACCAGTCTCTGTCACTAACCCATCTCAGTCTCTCAGTGAGGGATAATGTTTTCTCCCGAATGGACTGAGTCATTCAGCCAGCCACAAATCAAGTCCAACCTGCATACACAGTCAATAATAATGTGCAAGAACATGAACACTCTCACAAGTCCTGTCACCTTGGTAAATACTAGTGCTGCAATACTTCTGGTGACCACTGACCTGAATATAGATCACATACAGAATAGTGTATGGGTGACCACACACAGCAAAATTGTGTTTCCATTAAGGGGATGTGATGACATCTTACAGACCTTGAGAGCACAGTTTGAGAGGTCTCTCTGAGGGTATCACATCCTCGAGATAGAAACAAAGCCTTGTGTATGGTCACTCATACACAATTTTATATACTATATGGTTCCCTGAGGTTTAAAAAGTTTAATTTCACAAGGTTTCATACCCTGTGTTCATGTTCCCACTTGCTCCTGGCAGCTCAGTCTGCTCCGAAGTTACTCGCTGCAGTCCTGCTCCACTCCCAATCCTCCAAAGATTCATAGTGGCAGTGATTTAAAAAAAAACTGACAAAATTAATACAGTTTGGAAACACAGAGCTGATTACAGCTGTCTGTGTCCAAACTGTCTCATTGAACTGCTCGCTAAGCAGGGCCACCATTTTACCCTAACTTTTTTTTTTTCAGGTGGCAGGTCAAGAGGGAAATGTTGTTGTGGTATCATTGTGACATCAGAATGATACTACAGCAACCTTCCATGATCTTTGACCTCTCCTACAAGTTTTTGGGAGCCACTGATTTCTATACATGATAAGCCCTAACCATATACAGTATGTGCCGCTTGTAACAGACTAAAATGGCATTAGTGATCACGTCCGTTACAAGTGGCATCCGTTACATCCTAAAACACCAAAATGCAGAAAGAAAGAAAGAAAGAAAGAAACAACAGAGACACACGGTAAGACACAGTAACAAATTTAGGAAATACTAAGGTTCAGATTTACAGCTCTTTTTGTGGTTGTATGATTGGCTTTTTTTAGCACTGGAAGCCATACCAGACACTGTATAACCTTTATTTGCAAAAATAAAACAAAAAAATAAAAAATACCATGCCCCAATTTAGAGTTCACTGCCGGGTTGCTTGAAATAGTCTGCGACACTTGTTTGTTTTATGCAGGCTGTGGTGTATTTCTTCCAGATAGCCTCCATTAATGAGAGCTGGTCCCATCTTGGAACAAGGTCTTCTCCCTGTTCCGCAGCACGCCGCAATGTTAGCAAGGCACCTCTCACATCTGCCGGTGTTACTCAAGTTTCCATGTGGAGATCCTCCTTCTCTTCATCCGACTGGACATCCTCTGCTTCCTCTGCATCAAAATGGAGCCCTTCCAGCACCTCTGTGATGTCGTCAACAGCAGACGGTTCAACGTCACTGCCAAGGTGACAGATCTCATCCAGCACTTCGGGTGACAGTTCCTGAATATTTCCAGGAGAGGGGGGGAGAACTGGTTCCACTGATCCCTCTGGCTCTTCAGTAACGATGCCTATAAAATTAGCAGTGGCAAATCCTCCTTTCCAAAAGCATTACTGGATTGTCTCAGGTGAAACTTTGTCCCATGCTTTTTGGATTAGCCGCACCGCATCCAGCAGGTTGATCCGTCGTACACACAGCAAAGCGGTGATCTCCTCATCCCTATCAAGCACATCCAGCAGTCTGGCTCTCATGTGGGTAACGTAGTGTCTTTTGAAGCTGCAGATCACACCCTGATTGAGTGGTTGCACTATGCTGGTGGTGTTAGGTGGGAGGAATATTAATTTGATGTTACGGAGCCCGCTGACAGGTGGGTGGGAGCTACAATTGTCCAGGAGTAAAGCCATCTTGCGTGACCAGAGGAGCGATCCCAATTTTGTACCCAGGTTGTGAAAATCTTCCCAGTCATCCAAGCGGTCTTTTTGTTCTTATAGATGACAGGGAGGTGACAGATATCATGGAAGCACCGAGGCTGGGCACTCTTCCCAATGACTAAGGGTGTTTTTTTATCAGAGCCTGTCATGTTACAAGTTAACAAGACCATTATACGTGCCTTGGCTTTTTTCAGACCTAGAAGTGCATCAGATCTAAAAGCTAACGTACCATACCCAATGCACCTGAAATAAAGCCTGGTCTCGTCAGTGTTGTAAATGCTGTCTGGGCTGTAACCTGACAAAATCTGTGGTAGCACGTCCTGAAGCCATACATCTGCAGAACTATGGTCTGCATTTAACTTTCCTCCGTGGATTTTACGGAAGCATATGTTATGGTGTTGCTTCCAACGACTTAGCCACCCGTCAGTTGCCTTAAAGTTAGTTTTACCTAGAGCTGCTGCAAGGCTATCAGCCTTCTGAAGAAGTAGATGCCCACTTATCAATGCATCTCTACCACAGGCATTTGTAAACCACCGGAGAAGCGCGGATTCAACATCGTTATCTTTACCTTGTCTCTTGCTCCTACGATCCGGGTTTTGGTTACTATGCCAGTCAGCAAGCAACTTGTCCTGTTTTTTTAACAAATCTGACACTGTAGACTTGGGAACAGCAAAGTCAGTGCTTAAATCTCTCACGCTTAGTTCAGGGAGCTTATCAATTTCATTAATAATCTCGATTTTTCTTGACAAGGGAAGACACGTTCTCTTACCCGCTAGCATTTTCTCAGGACACTCAGCTCTGGAGAAACGGTACAGGTACACACCTTGGTTTAAAAAAATAATTAGTAGTCTGGGAGTGTTTGGGGGCTATTTAAGTAGAGTTCACTAAACAATTATCACCTGGTGTTAATCATAATTAACTGCCAATGGTGCAAGTTCTGTTAGAAGCCATTATAAGCCTTGTTAGAAGCCGTGTGGATGATGTAAACTAGGTGTGAATGCTCCTCCAGGCGGATGTTAAATGTGGAAATACAGGTCCGCTACATCAGTTAAATTTAACACAGGGAAGATAGCAAGTGGTATTTGGCAAGCACAATTTGTCCACTACATGCAACTCTCCATTACAGCTGCGTCCGTTACAAGTGGCGTATACTGTACTATAACATTCTTTCAGATACTTCTTTTGATCTGCTAGTCCTCTTTTACTCATTTGCATGTCTCCTGATAAGCTTTTGACCTGAATGCTATTGGTGTAAAACACTGAACACAAACCTCAGCCACCTGCTGCTTTACCCCATTACCTCTGTGCTCCTCCCACTCAGGGATTGCTGATAGTGATAGCCGGCACAGGGTCATATTGTCACAGACAGAAACAGAGTGGCAATAAATGCCGTAAACAAATTAGCGACTGTTGAAACAAGGTCAGTCAAAACACTGACCATACAATAAATGGGACTTTTTCTTTTTTGAGGAGAGCTCAACCCCCCAAGCATGGGGGGGCTGCACCCCCCACACTCCCTGGACATTTTATTTAACCAACTCTGAGGGAGTGTGGACTTTGGGGATGGGGTGAAACTCGGGAGGCGGGAAAATTATTTTTTGCTTAAAAAAAAAAAAAGGTGCAACACCAAGAGACCTGGAGGGAGCTGAACCATGGTCCCAGGTCTCCTTAGTTGCTGTGTGCTGGTGAATTAGCCACTCCACCATGGGAGTGGCTCGACCAGGCACAGCAGCACTGGTTCCTTCAGCCCTTCCTCCACTTCGCGGTCAGTGACAGGGGTAGTGGTAATTCCCTACCTCTATTATACCCGTCGCTCTAAATGTTTCCACGCTTTGTATAGTGCGTTTTTTGTAGTGCTGTTATTGTAGCGCTGTACTGACCTGGTACCATGGTAGCTCTACTGCAGCTGTACCTTCTTGGCTACCTCATGGTAAGCTTGGCAAATCTTCCCTTGCTTGGGGTGATGATATGATCTACCCGACGGTAAACATAACTGCTCTGCCAGAGCAGAAATGGATCCACCAGTCTCTGGATCCTGCTGGATGTCTCCCCATTCCAACAGACTCTGTTCAGGCAAATGGACCTCCATGCCCTTAATGCTGGACTTGGATCTTTTGTCTCTTCCTTGACATTTCCTTTCTTCCACCACAGTAATGTTCCTGTAGGATTAGGCATTGCTGGAACAGTTCCTGAGGAAGCCTTTGGTGAAACCGTTGGAGTTCGGGGGCCCTGCCTGTTGCTCCTGAATCCGGTGCATTTGCACTTGATGAGGTTAACACTTTATTTGCTTTTTACATATTTTACCTCGATAAATGCTTTGTATTTTACAAGCTTGTTGGTTTCCTTACTTGTGGTGGTGGGTGGTGCAAGATCTGTGAGATTTGCCTGCTTGTCAAGTGCCAGACTGAACACCCACTTCCCAACCTCTCATCACAGGTGTCTCCAGCTCAGTTGTGTTGATTGCAGCTGATGGCAGAAGGTTCATCTCACGATTATGGTAGAACCCCAGGCATCCCCTCAGTCAGATGGCACCCACCCTGAGACAGTCACACATGCAGCATCATGCACCCCAGCTGGTGAAGACGGTCCCCAGCTGTGGGTACACATCATATAGCTTGAGACTATGTCTGCAGGTCTCCATGGTGTACCAGGTGGCTCATCCTCAATAATCGCTGTGTCTCCACTACTTTAGGACTGGGACAACAGACTCTCCCATTGCAGGCCCAAGGCAACATACTCAGTCTGCTCCCTCTGGGCATCATTCTCCTGCAAGACATTGTCAAATTCCTCCCTCAGCTGACAAACCTCCTTCTCTGCAGCATCCAAATCAGCAAGGTCTGGGCTCTCAGTTGCAACAAAGCCTGCTTCAGCCACCCTCAAAGATTAGCCTGTCACTCATGGTGGTCAACTGATCTCTGGTAAGCCACCATACAACACTCATAGATGTTTGTGGGGTTTAGAGTCTGGCTGATATTTCCACAAGTAGAATACAAGGCCGACATGGTGGAACTGGAGTCATCTTCCACCAGCTGAAACCTCCCAGATGCATAGTAATTGGTAGCACACTGAACTTTAGCCATCCTTTCAATACATTTGTTGCCTTTGCAAAACCACTCCTTGAAAAACAGCAGTACTGACTAAGCTCAGCATGCATTTCTTCAGCTCTCCAGTACCTTCTAGTCCCACTCATGTGCTCTGCAACCTACATGAACTACTGAGGCCTGTGCATTGCAGCTGACCCAGCCAGTCACTGCAGGTCTTTCTTAAGCCTAACATCCCCCTCCTCATGCTCTGACCCATTTTGCAAATGAATTTATACCTGCAAGACCAAGCCTAAATTGTCTGCTGTGCCACCAGCCCCTGTCACCAACCCACCTTGGTCTCTCAGTGAGGGATCATGGTTTTACAGTACTTTAAACTTATATTGCAAAACTTCTACACACGTCCCCATATTTCCTCCTCCTCCTCCTCCTCCATTAGCACTGGGGTCCCTACTTGGGTGCCATTTGTTAACCCCAATCCACTGTGTGTTATTGATTTGATTTGTAAATTTGTCAATCAGAGAAGCACACTGAGCCAAGGCTTGTCTCCAGGTGCAACCTAGAAGAGGGGATTACGGAAGAAAAAGAACAAAAAGTCAAACAATACAGACAAAAAACAAACAAATACAGTGGGCAAAAAACAACTAATTATAAAATGTGGACATAGTGCAAACAACTTAGAGGTGCAGAAAAATAAAAACAAATATGGCAGATATATACTAACCCAAACATTACAGAAGTATGCACTGTTTACTGTTTATCTTCAATTAGAAGCCATGGCTTCTATTTCAATTTTTTGCTGCGGCTTCCTAGTGTGGGTGCCTATTGTTCAAGGGCGGCTTCTATTTGAAAGCCACCTAAACAAGTTTGCTCAGTTGAGCTAACCTGAAAATAAACTGATACTGTATATTATTCAAGCTTATTCAGTCAAAGCCTTGCCATGTTCACTCCCCAGCAACCACTGCAAATCAAACCGTACCTGTTCACCATACCACCACCCCTGCAAGAACGTACCTTGTGGCCTACCATGCTGCTATCACTATGGTCTTTCTGTTACTCAGGCTCCTCACTCATTGGCTGGTCATATTCAAACTAAATAAAGTAAAAAATACACTAATTCCAGTTTCAGTTTGATTACTGTAGGAGCCGAGTCTGCAGTGGAGGGCAGGAGGGAGGATGTAGATGTGTGTCACTGAGGTCTGCTGAGGTCAGGTCAGCCCTGCTTTTATTATGGTGTTTTCTGACTCTGCACTGCATATATTCATGTTAAACTGTACATTACTCTGCACTACCAGTATTAACCTGTTTATTAAACAAAATTACCAAGCATTATATTGGAGCATTGCTAATCATATTTAGCATGGCATGGTGTGGTGTTTTCCATGATTAGAAGCCATGGCTTCTAGTAGAGGGCAGCTTGCATTATGACTTTGTTTTTTCAACATGGCTAACAGAGGGTGGCTTTTATTTGATGGCAGCTTCTAATCTATGATATATGGTATATGTAAAATAAGTATGTATGTAAAATAAAGTACAACTATACATAAATTAAAAGTGCAAAATACAAAGGGTGTAATAAAACTGTATGAAAGTCAATTTAAGGTACTGTAATAAGGTAGGAAAAGGACAACCCACTCAGACCTGAGGAGTGGTTTCCTTAGTGTTCTCTTACTTGTGTGTCTTTCCTGTATGGAGGCGCAATCTGCAGTATCAATGTTTTTAAATAGGAACATAGAGACTGTTGACAGAAACAGATTACTGGTTCACCCAGTCTGCACTTTTTGGTTTTCCTACCTTACCCTGTGACCAACTATCCAGGAGGAATTGTTATCCCTTCCCTCTGTCAACCATAACAGTTCCCTTTGGTGTAACTGTCAGACCCCTTATTCTGTCCCAGACATGCTTGAACCCATTATTGGTCTTTCCCCCAAGGCTCGATCCTTTCACCCATGTTGTTTGCAGTATAAGTGCTGCCCCTGAGTGAGACCATCAGATGTTATAGTATGGCGTTTCACTGCTATGCAGATGATGCCCAACTGTATGTCTTTTGCTCCAGGCACACATGATGCAGTGGCAGTGATAAATAAATGTCTGGCCCAGATCCAGGACTGGATGTTCTTTAATTGGTTGAGGCTCAGCCCATGTAACATGGAGGTGCTGGTGATTAAGCCTGGTCACCAGAGGAAGGGGGATGCTTCGACGGCCAGAATAATCTTGATGCTTGGTATGGTCCTTCTTTCAGCATCCATGAAGCTGAAAAATCTGGGCATTATCCTAGACAGCTGATTGACATTCGAGGCTCCAGTGTCATCTGTTGTCCAGACTGCCTTTCACCATTTTAGGAACATCACCTGGATTAAAGCCTTAATCCCCCAGATGATCTGCCATCATTTGTGCATGTTTTCATGACATCCAGACTCGACTACTGCAACGGTCGGTATCTCAGGGTCAGTGGAGGGGTTTATGCGTCACCTGCAGCTGGTGCAGAATGTGGCAGCCAGGTTGCTTACAGGCCTTCCAAGGTCCTGTTATGTGACCCCAGTCCTGCTCCATCTGTACTGGCTGCTGGTGAGGTGGAGCATCTCTCTCAGGGTGGGTTTACTCACCTATAAGGCCCTATATGGTATGGGTCCGGGCTACCTGCATGACCTCCTGACTCCTGCCCGCTCCCTGCGCTCTCTTCGCTCTGTCGGCGAGGGCCTCCTAGTGGTTTCCAGGGCCTGGCTCAAAACCTCGGGTGGTTGTTCTTTTGAGGCTGCAGTGCCGGTCCTGTGGAACTTGCTCCCAAGGTCCTTGAGGGAGGACCCTCGGTGGAAGCTTTAAAATGGGGTCTGAAGGCACATTTTTCCTAGAGAAACATTTGGGATTTCATGATCTTCTTCCTTTTATTAATCCAGCTATTGTACCTGTTGATGTTGTATATGTTTTTAATTTACTTATAATTTTATTTCCTTTTGCTTGTTTCCTGTACAGCACCCTGAATCCCAGGGAAAGGGCACTTAAGAAATAAAACCTTACTTACTTACTTGCCTCTACCACCTCTGCCAGTAGATTGTTCCGTGGTTTAGCTACCCTCTCCATGAAGTAAATTTTACTTACTGTACATTCCTTCTGAACCTCCTTCCCGCCAATTTCCATTCATGCCTTGCTTGCTCCATGACTTCTGATTCCTATTAAATAGTTCCCTACCATTCACCTTGTTTATTCCTCTCTGGAACTTGAAGGTCTCTATCATAGACATAGAAACATAGAAACATAGACTTTGACGGCAGATAAGGACCACCTGGCCCACCCAGTCTGCCTATTTCCCTACCTATTGGATAAGCTGCAGATTCTAGTTAACCAACAGCCTATTTCCTGTAACCCCCCCGCTATAATTGCCTTATGTCTGTCCCATGCATGTTTGAATTCCCCCACTGTTTTAGACCCCACAACCTCTCCAGGAAGGCAGTTCCATGCGTCCACCACTCTCTCCTTGAAAAATAATTTCCTCACATTACCCCTGAGCCATCCCCCTCTAACTTTAAATTGTGCCCCCTTGTTCTTACACATCTCTTTTTCTGAAAGATGCTACCCTCCTGGACTTTGTTGATTCCCTTGAAGTACTTAAAAGTTTCTATCATGTCCCCCCGTCCCTCCTTTCATCAAAGGTATACATATTAAGCTCTCTCAGTTTCTCTTCATATGGTTTCTGATGTAGACCCTGCACCATTTTAGTTGCCCTCCTCTGGACTGCTTCCATCCTGTCTATATCCTTGCGTAGATGAGGTCTCCAAAACTGCAGCAGTACTCCAGATGGGGTCTCACCAACTGTCTGTATAGAGGATAACCACTTCCTTTTTCTGCTTGTGATGCCCTCCCTATGCATCCCAGTATCCCCTGGCTCTTCTTACTGACTTCTCACATTGCTTACCCACCTTTAGGTCATCTGATATGACTACACCCAGATCCTTTCCATTATTGTTGTCGTTAGTACCTCCCCTGCTATTGTATACTCTTCTACTGGATTTTTATTTCCCAGGTGCATTACTTTGCACTTCTTTGCATTGAATCTAAGTTGCCACATGTCTGACCATTCATCCAACCTTGCCAAGTCCCTTCTCATCCTTTCTACCCCTCCTTGTGTATCAACTCTGTTACAGATCTTTGTGTCATCTGCAAAGGGGCATACCTTTCCTTCCAGACCCTCTGCAATGTCACCTATAAAGATGTTAAAGAGGACTGGACCCAGTACTGAGCCCTGAGGTACTCCACTAGTAACCCCCCTTTCTTCAGAATGTGTTCCATTCCCTATTACCTTCTGTGTCCTGTTGTGCAGCCAGTTTGCTACCCAGGCTACCACCCTGGGACCCACTCCCAGGCTGGCTAACTTGATTATTAGTCTCATGTCATTGCTGTCTCTTCTGGCCTTGATTACACGTTCACTGCCTCCAGTAATTCCTCATAGGTTCTGCTCTGCTGGCTCTGAATCCTTTTGGTGACCCTTCGATGAACTAATTCCTATCTCTCCTTATCTTTTCTCAGGTGGAGATTCCAGAACTGGGCACAGTACTCCAGATGGGGCTTCACCTGTGATCCATACAGTGGCAATATCACCTCCCTCTTCCTCCTACTATTGAACTCTCTCCCAATGCACCCCAACATTCTGGCTGCCTTGCTGTAGACCTCATCACATTGGCTTGTTTGTTTGAGGGAGTCACATATGATGACTTCCAGGTTCCTTTCTTTGGTGGTAGTGGCCAACCTACCACCCACCCACCCATCCAGTATTCTGTCTTAGGATTCATCTTTCCTATGTGCATCACCTTACTTTTTGGCATTGAATCTCAGCTTCCAAACAATAAACTACCTCTCTAATCATTCCAGGTTCCTTAACAGATCCCTCACCCCCCTCATGTTGTCCACCCTGCCGCAAAGCTTTGTGCCATCTGCAAAGAGCCCTTTGTCACTAATAAATATGTTGAAAAGGACAGGTCCCTGGGCTGACCCCTGTGGCACCCACTTGTGACCTCCATATCTGCTGATCTGACCCAGTTGACCACCACCCTCTGTTGTTTCTCCCTCCAGCTAGTTTACCACCTATTTTGCCAGATCCTTTCCAATACCCAAATCCTCCAACTTTCTCAGCAGCCTTCTATGCAGCACCAAGTTGAATACATTGCTGAAGTCAAAGTAGAGTAGATCTACTGCCTGTCCCTTACCTACTGACCTTGTTACCCAGTCAAAGAACACTATCAGGTTTGTCTGACAAGACTTCCCTGCCACAAATCCAAGCTGTTTACTATCCTGAAGCCCATGGATTTCCCAGTAGGTCACCAAGTCATTCTTGACTAGTATCTCCATCAGTCTACCTACAGGGGAGGTAAGACTGATAGGTCTGTAATTTTCAGGTTCTTTCTAGACCCACCCTCATGCAGCAGAACCACGTCTGCTGTCCTCCAACCCTTTGGAACTACACCAGTTCTTAGTGAGCTACTGAGTAGCCCTGCTAGGGAGTCATCCCATTCCAACACCAATTCCCTGAGCACTCTTATGCACATCCAGTCCGGTGTCAGTGCTGTATCTACTTTCAGAGCAGCAAGCCCTTTTCTTACTCTTTCAAGTCAGATCTCTACCCTCCCCTTTTTCTGAATCACCCTCAATGCTGCATTAATTCCACTATCCAGTAGAAGTCTGCCATCCTCCACTGTGAAAACGTAACAGAGGTAGCTGTTCAAAAAGGTTATCCTTGACCATGATCCTCTGTTACCCCTCCACCAGCCTACCTATTCCCCATCTTTCTTTTTTTTTCCTGATGTACCACAATAACTCTTTCTTCCCTTCTTTGACCCCCTCCACAATTCACAGCTCTGTGTCTGTCTTTACACCCATGATCACCTTTTTGGCCCTCTGCTTTATCTTATTCTGATACTCCATCCACTCCTCGTTCCCTTGGCACTTCTTGTAGTTAGGTAAGTCCCTTTCTCGCTGCCACCCTTACCTCCTTAAAGAACCAGATCAGTCTCTTGTGTTTGTTGTTTTTGGTAATTGTTCTCAAGCACATTAGAGGTAGTAGACAAGTTTAAATACCTAGGCCTGTGGCTAGACAGCAACCTCTCCTTCACCGCTCACATTGAAGCCCTCTCAAAAAAGATGAAAACTAGACTAGGCTTCCTCTATAGGATCAAATCACTTTTTCCTACTGACATTAGGAAGAGGCTAGTCCAAGACACCTTCCTTCCCCTCCTCGACTACGCAAACATTATTTACTGTTGAGGTACAGCCTTTAAGCTACATAAATTAGATGTCCTGTTTTACTGTGCTATTCGCTTTATAGTGAATGCACCATCCAGAACCCACCATTGCTCTCTTTATGGTGTGGTAGGCTGGCCATCTCTCGCTATTAGGAGATCAATTCATAACTGTACTTGTGCATATAAAATGCTACTGGCCAAACTCCCCATATATCTCATCCCTATATCATTGTTCCTTTAGTCAATAATCACTCAGGAAACACTCTGTTATATTACTAGACATACCTAAGTTCCACACCCGCTTCGGTAAAGCCGCAATCAGCTACACCGTTCCTTCCACCTGGAACAAACTACAATCCACTCTCAAGCTTTCTGATTTAGTCTCCTTCAGCACACTCAAACCATTGATTGGCAAACATCTTATGGAAAAATGCCACTGTCATACTATCTAACATATTATCTTTCACTTATATAAATTCAGCACTGCATTAAGCTCTTTCTTAATCTCCATATCATTTTTAAACTTATTTTCTAGTACTATTTATTATAGTTATAATTTGTTGTTCTATGCCTTTGCTCTGTTTACTTATGTATCCCTATTACTGTATATGTAACCCCCTTCTGGGGGCTTACCTTATTGCCCTTGCTCCCATGGACTCCCACACTGTAGTTCATCCCAGAAAGGACTGTGGGGATCTAACAGCAGGACCGGCGATCTTTGTGTTGTTTTTCCAGAGGTCCGCCGATCTGCATATGCGCAGAAGCGCCTGGTGTTGTGGCCAGTCCAGTGGCCAATTAACCACTTCCCTGGTGATCTCAACCCCCTTGCGCAGCTAAACAGGGGTCAGACGCCTGGGGGAGGTGAGGAGGAGTGGTAGAGTTAAAAGTGGACAGCACCTGAGAGTGTGATGGAAATGGGGGGAAGTTACACATTCATAAGGGAGGTTATGAATATTAATGAGCCTGGTGGCTGCCTGGGGGGACTCCGAAGATGGGGCTAGCAACAGGCTACAGAGGGACTTTGCCACAATGATGGTGCAGTCACTTAACAGGGGCAGGGACTATTATCAAACCCTGGGGCCATTTCATGGCAAGACTGTATTTTCTGGCTTTAGAAGCATCTAGAAACTGAGGACTGCTATAGAACTGGCGAACTGTGTGGTAGCAGCAATTTTTCTGATACTTTGACCCCCTAAAGACATCCAGTCAGATAACTGGGTGCCCAAAGACTGTTGAGAGGGCTGATTGGAGGAGCTTTTAGCTCTTTTCAGGTGCCAAGAGGCTTGTCCAATTAATAATCAAAGAGGGCCAAGGAATGTGATTGATGACGGAAACAAACCTATCAGGGGGCAGGATTTTCTGGAGAAATCCCAGAGGCTTTGGGCAGTGGAGTCAGTCTGTGGCTGGACTCTGATCAAGTCAGGAGGCTCTGTGCTACAGAAGAAAATGTCCAAGGCCTTTCACAGAGCTTAATTTTGAGACAAGCAGAGTTTGTCAGAGAAACAGTGGAGAACTGTTACTGCTGAGTTTGAGAAGCTGTGGATCCTAAGCTAACTGTTCCAGGCATTCTTTTGGAGTTTGCTGTGTTAATTGGAGACTTTTGTGGCAGCCATCCTGTAACAGTTTGGGACTGAGAGAGCAACTTGAGCTGGGGAAAGAGATTTCCCAGGAACTGTGAGTAAGATGAGAGAAAAGCTGGAATCTGATTTAAAATGAAGAGAGAGAGAGAGAGAGTGAGCAGGTGCCTTAGATTTCAGGGACCTGTGGCCATTGTTGAGATATGGCTGAGGACTGGAGCTGCTGCTTTAGAGTGGAATTTGAGCCTGTGTCTAACAGGCTGGTAGCGCAAATAACTGGAGAAACTGTTTTGGCTGCACAGCAAAGCTGATCTTGTGTTGCGAGGAGAAAAGAATCCCAGAGAGTCCCAGCTTAGTTTCAGAGCCAGGTGGGGAACCTGCTAACCGTCATCCAGTGGGGTCTGCTGGCTACAGGGGGCCACCGGCATGTGCTAGCCCCATTCCTGTGACCTGTGAGGGAGCCGGGCTGCAGAGCCACTCCCAGGTCTGTGTGTTCTGTAGTTAGTGGGCCCTGCGCAGTAGCTCTGCAACAGACCTGAGAAGCTGAAGGTGACTAGTGACCAGATCTTCAATCAAGGGGACAAATAGCCAGACCTTCAATCAAGATCAAGTCATCAGGATACCTTCTGCTGCCCATTTGCTTCACCCTCCTTTGATCTGAGACCCCCTGAATTGGGACTGGTGGAAGCCCTCTGCATCAGGAACTTTCTAGATCTCCCAGACCGTGAGTACCCAGGGCTTGCCCTGGCAATGAAGGGGAGTGTTTGTTTAAATTGTCACAGCCAGTTATGTGATTTCTAGGGCCCCAACGCCAGCCAACCTCTAGCACTGAGCAGGCCTGCAACTCCTGGGTACCCAGAAAGGACAGAGGGAAGCATTGGTATCAGTGGGGGTGGGCATCTTGGTGGTCTGGCCTACGGCCCCATATGTTATTAATTGTTCTGATCATATTCTCTAACCATCCTTCCTTCCACAGATATCCCCATTCCAGGTACCCTGATCCTAGCCCTTCGCCCTAGTAAGGCTGTGTTTTGTTGTTTGGCATTGCTGTGTGAAGGGTGTTTTTTGAGAACCAACTATAAAGTGTATATGGTATTGGGAAACTGTTTGGCATCCAGTGTGTGGTGCAGTTGGAAGGGGAAATGGGTAGCTATAGCATCCCAGGGGGCTGTACCAGTCACACACCTGGCCCACTGCTACTTACTCTAGGTGGACGCACCGCACTATTTTCAGTTATCTTCTGGGATAGAACCCTCGAATACCACTGTAGCAGGACCCAGGCCCCTTAACCTGTGTGCATTTCAACAGGCAGGAGTAGTAGTCCATTGGCTTATGGTGCCTGGGCTACATATACTGTGATTCCTTACCACTGCTTGTTCACTTTTTATTGCTATTGTATCCTGTATGTAATGTACTGTTCTCAGTAGGACCTCCTTGTAAATGAGCTTGCTCAATGGAGTTTTCCTGGTAAATAAACTTGAACTTGAACATGTTAGCTGCTATGAGAACAGTCCTTTTAATTACTCCCAACTTCTCCTTCGCTACCCTGATGTCATCCACTCCTATTTGCTTCCCACTGATTATTTCCCTCATCAGGCCAAGATCTGCCCAGATGAAATCCAGAGCTGCAGCTTTTGATGGGGGTCTGTCCTTGCTAGGGTCAGTTCATACCATAAGGTTTTGTGGTCACTGGACCCCAGTGGTTCCCCAACCTTTACATCACCTACCATTTCTGAGTTGGTTAGCATTACTTGACTGCTTGCCTTGTGCATTCCCTGACCAGTTCACTTTGCCTTTTCCTCCTTTGAAATCACAGTCCTCTGTTTTGACATCATAACCCATTGCCTTGGAAATCATTCTGATGTCAAAAACAGATTATTATGACCTCAAAGTGGGAAAAGCAGTAGGAATACATAAAGACTAAAGAGCAAAGAGCCTGTTTTCCTGTAAATGTCTTCAGAAATAAAAAAGAAAAAGTTCAAAAATGTAAATTTTTGGGGAATGTTTTGTAACTGAATTGTGCAATTTTGTTCCAAAAATTAAAACAATTCCCTTTGAATAAAACCTGCAAAGTTGTCCACCTCCATTGTGTAGTGAGCCATATATGTTTGCACACTTCACAAAGTACTATGTCCTATGACACTTATTGGTCCCCAACTGCAGCTGTCACCCCAAGTTTAAACCAGACACAAAAAAATCCAATGGCCTTCCAGTATCTCACAGAATGGCCCGACACCCCACACATAAAAGCCTCAGCCAATGACCACTTATAATCAGCAGTGAAACCTTCACAGTCATCACATCAAACACTAACATTTACAAATTTTAAATCACTTCCACTGCCCCGGGTGTCAACATACCATCCACCTGTCCTTATGACTCCAATTCCTAGCTGCTCCCTGACACCCTGAAAGTCTAATTCTAATAATTTAGTAATGAAAAACAGAGAGAGAGAGAGAGAGAGACAGGTTAGTGCCTCTGCCTATCAACAGTACATATGCAGTCAGTCACTGTTACGTCTGTTTAGTGTTACCAGAGCAGATTCTTTGGACACTGCTTACAGAGGACCAGCTGAAGCCTTCCTTCCCCAGCCAGTGCCCCAGGGCTGTCTGAAGCCTTTTCCTCTGAAAAGTCTTTAGTCTGTCTGGCAGTGGCTAGGGAAAGGAGGGAGACTTCAGTTAGCCTGCCATAGGCAGTGGCCCATGAAACCTCACCGGTGACATTAAGTAAAGTGGCTGTGTGCACGCTGTCTGCAGACAGCTGTTCAACCATGGCTATTTATTTATTTAGTTTTTGTTGACCGGGTAAGTGCACTAGACAAATCCTGCCTATTTTCAGGCACGGCACAACCCAGGGGAGGGGGATACAGATGATTGCCAACTGACCTTGAACCAGATGAAGTTGTTGGTGGTATTTTTAGTGAATAAGGGAAATTTGGCCAGGACACCGGGGAAATTCCCCTACTCTGTAGGTGGAGTTTCTGTTTCCTGTAAGCACCATGGAGGAGTCAGGTAAGGCTCTGCCTGCCTGGGATGCTGACTCTTTGATTTCTTTCATTTCCACGGATAGTACAGCTACCTCTACAGAAAATAAAATGCGAACGTCTGAATCCTCGGCATTTTCAGTGATGGCAGAACTTATTTTACCTGAATCTCCTTGAGACAATTCTCAACGTGACAAGGTGGATGCATCGGTTGTTTTCAGTATCTCCCCCACCGCACCAACCGGAACGAATGATATGGGACACGGTGGGAGTAACACTGCCCTTTCCCCCAGCATCTTCCTGTGTTCCCCTGCAGTGTATTGGTGAGCAGCAAGAGAGGAAAACGAATACTGGCTCTAAATTAGAACAAAAAACTGTTCTAAAACCTGGACTTGTGCAGCACTCGGTTTGTGAGTCCCCGGATAACGTGGCTTCGACTTCTGGATCGCAACATTTAAAATTACTCTTGAAGGACGCTTGGTCTGTGGACGTTTCTTTGAAAGAAGCAGGATGGATCAAAACGCCGGGGGGGGAACATGGACACTGGACCCTGCATGGACTAAATCTTCTCCAGGACCCTTAACAACTACAAACAGTCCTGCAATGCAACAGAGCTCCAACGAGGTACCATGTACTAATGTAATGACTGTAATAGATAGTAAATCTATAACTCCTTCCTCTGGGACCGCTTCTTGGGGGGATATAATGGATGAAGATGATACAAGGGTAAATCAATGTTTAAGTAGAGTTGTTAATGCTTCTTTAAATTCAGGTTCACAAACGGCCCCCCCCTTGAGTCCCCTCATTCCTGACTTGCCTCCAAATACTTCTACCCCTACTACACACACAATACAGAATACTGAGCTAAGTAATGTCTCTTTATTAGACAGCTCTACACAGAATAAAGATGCTGCCTGGACCCTGGATAAAAATAATTTCCCTCCATCTCAGACACCAGGCCGACCCCCAGTACTTTCAGACCTTTTCAAAAATAAACTTGAGCCAGCTCCCCGTAGGAATGCAGTTCGATCTCCGTTATAGAGAGGACTGCCTGAATTTAGATAGGTATTATGTTAGAAACACTTTTAAAAACAAAGTTACTTTACAGCTTCCGATATTTATGCTCTAATACACATCTCAGGAGAGGAAACTTTCGATGTTAGTTTTAAGACCTCGGCAGGATTAGACCGATTTTGGCACCTATATACTGTGCAAAAAAATGACCCTGTATGGACCCCTTTCTCGGTCATTCCTTTATCAAAGCCCACAATAAGAACTGTAACCATTATGTTTCGAAATGAAGGAGTTAGTGTAAGTGACATCTACCATTGGCTACAAAATCATTGCAATGTTCTCTCACCTCCTGAAGCCATCCTAGATGATGATGGTTTATGGACTGGTGGCTGGAGGTTTAAAGTTAAACTATTCCAAATTGATTCAGAAGTTATACACCTTCCTAATAGCTTTTTTCTTGGTAAAGATAGAGGGGTCTGCTTTTATGGGGGACAACCTAGGGCCTGCTATAAATGCGGTGCCACCACACATCTTAGCAGTACCTGAGATCTACTTAAATGTAGTTTTTGTGGAGGGTATGGACACCCAAGTATGTCGTGCAGAAATGTATTTAAATGTAATCTATGCAGTGAAACAGGGCATGCTTACCACCAATGCCCATAGGCAAGCAGAAACAGATCGGCAGAATGGAATTCAGATGCCTTAGTATAAAAGGCTCAAGATAAATCACAAGATAGAGCAAAAGAGCATACTATTTCTACGCCTGATATTGCTAACCCCCTCTCAGTCCCTTCATCTGAGAAGGATATTTCGGCCTTATCAGAACATAGAACCCCTCCACCACAACAGAGCAAGGCTCCCCAAGTGGAAATACCTGTTAACTCTCTCTCTGAACCTTTATCTGTTACACCTTCTTCTTCTTTTGTTTCTGATAAAGAAGAATTTCAGACAACTAAACAAATGACCAGAGCCACGGCTCGAAAGTCATTGAAGTCATTAGACATCCCTACATCAAACTCATTTGACTGTTTGAAAGAAGACAAAGAAGTTACAGATAGAGATTCGAACATGTCTATAGCACCCTCTGATATAGATACCCCTAATAGTAAACCTCCTGATGTCAGGAAAAAATTAATAAAAACAAAGAAAAGTGTGAAAAAGAGGAAAAACATGGCAATTACAGATGGAAGTGGTTGATATTTTTTTTACAAATAAACATTCGCATTGCATCTTTAAATGTATGTAGCCTCAAGAGCTACAAAAAGAGATTACTTTTTTTCCAGTATGCAAACCGTCTGACAATAGATATTTTACTAGTTCAGGAAACCCATATTTCAAGCATTGGGGAAATACAGCAATTAAAGCGTGAATGGCATAAGGGTCCTTCATATTGGACATTTGGAGTTGATTCTGCAGATGGTGTAGGTGTTCTTTTTTATTCTTCACAGTTTTCAATAACCCGTATTATTGATATATTGCCAGGAAGGGCCTTCATTGTGGATTGTATTAAACAATCTTCATCCTTTAGAGTAATAGTAATTTACAGTCCTCAGACTAAAGCAGCACGGATAGCACTATTAGATATGATTAAACCTTATTTATGTACAAGAACACATATTTTATGGGGTGGAGATTTCAATGTTTCTGTTGATGTACAAAGCAGAGTGTCTTCAGGGGAAAAAATTTATTGCGACTCTATAGCTTTATCTGCTTTAGTAAAAGATGCCAGCTTAACTGATGCTTACAGGTTTTTACATTCAGACGCAGGTTACACTTACTATAGATCAATATTTCATACTAGGATAGACTATTTCTTTGTTTCTCGTTCATGCACTCCACTGTCCATTTCCATAATTCCAACTGAGATCTCGGACCACTGCCTTTTAATAGGTAATTTTTCTATTAACTCCTCTACTGCACCTACATTGACTCATACTATATGGAAGTTAAACAATTCTCTTTTTTCATCACAGGATAAGCAGTCTTGTATATATAGTTTTTTTCAAGCCCGTCTTTCAGTTCTGCTATGTTATGATTCTTTATGGGAATGGTGGGATGACACGAAGTCAGATTTAGCTTATTTTTTTAAAGCCCTAGGGAAAAGAATTGTGAGGGAAAACTATCTGATGTATCTATTACACCGAAATCAATTATACAAATTGATGTCTCTCCAATCTACCTCTAACATAGATTACTCATCGCAAATTTCTAAAGTAAAGGATAGCATGCTTTCTTTCCAATATGACAGAGCCCGAACGCTAGATTTTATTATGAGAACAGGAACAAGTAACTTCCCAGGTATCGATCCTTTATAGCCTTCAAAACTAGATTACAGTCAGCGGTAATCGCAGTTTAAAAAATGCTCAAGGTACAATAATGACCTCTATCCCTGAAATGTTGTCAATAATGACTGAGTATTTACAAACTCAATTTTGCATTACCCCTGAAGAATCTACCATGACGCCCCTTATTTTCTCAACTCAATTCCCACAACTTCCTAAATACCATATTCCTAAGTTAACCAGCCGGAAAACTCAAGAAGAAGTCTCTGAAGCTATTTCTAGCCTGCATTTGAAAGTTTCACCTGGACCAGATGGTTTATCACATGAATTTTATAAAACATTCAAGGATCAACTACTAGAAGTATTAACACAAGTTTTTAATTACTTACTTGATAAAATGGAAAAAACACCAAGTTTCGGATTGTCTATTTTAAAATTTATATTTAAAAAAGGAGTTGCGACCTCTCTTACAAATTGAAGACCTTTACATCTTTTCAATACAGATTATAAGATTTTCTCTAAAATTCTTTGTTCCAGGTTACGATTAGTTGCGCCTGACTTGATCGACGTGGCTCAATCATGTGCCATACCTGGTAGATCCATTCATACTAACTTATTTTTACTACGTGAAATCTTTGAGAAAAAAATACAACATAAGATATCCGGATATCTGTTTGCCTTGGATCAATCAAAGGCGTTTGATTCAGTATATCACAATTTTTTGATACAGACCTTATCAATGTATGGCATCCCAAAACAATTTATATCATGGATATCATATATGTTATCCTTGGCATTTTTTTTCCCCATGATAAATGGCTTTCGAGGTCCGACTCTTTTACAAAAAATTGGATTGCGACAAGGATGTCCTTTTAGTCCATTATTGTGTGTATTTGCACTAGATCCCATCATCCGACATATACAACAAAGTTCAGATACTGTAGGTATCACCCCTCATCCTAGTTTACCTTCCATTAAAATATCTACTTATGCGGACGATGTAGTCTTATTATGTTTAGATCTTCCTTCTAGCAAGAAAGCTATATCGATATTTCAATCATTCCGGTCAGTCTCAGGAAATAAATTAAATTTAGAGAAAAGTGTATGTGTTCCATTACACCACTTTACACATGATATACAAGTTATACAAGGAATCAAAATCAGTTCTACCCCTCAGAAAATACTGGGAATTTGGTTTAACTCATCAAACGATTCAAATTATAACTGGGAAAAGCATTTAGTTATAGGTGAACATAAAGTACGCATCTGGAAAACGTGGAAATTAAGTAAAAAGAAACGAATAATGATTGTTAAAAAATTCTTATCTCCAATTTTTTTATATCTAAGCCATGTTTTTTGTCCCCCGAAACATTTGGAAACTAGAATATTTAGTCTTTTCTTTCAAATGATATGGGGTAACCGTCTAAACCCTGTCAAGAGGCAGGTCACATACTTACCTCTTTCTCAAGGAGGCTTGGGAATGATAAACCCCATATTCTTTTTCTTCTCTTTTTTTTTCCACCACATTTTGCAAAGTTATAACTACACACTGACTGTATGTGATTCATGGATTTCACATGAAATAGATGCAGTGATGTCGGCCTGGAATAATTTGCCACCCATAGTTGCTTGTATGCCCTTTATTCCATCATATATTATTGATAGCTTTAGATTTCTTCGCTCTTGGAAGTAGCTAAAACCTCTATCTTAAGTTTAACTAGAAACAGATATATAATTATTTACTTCAGATTGATGCACAATACTAAGTTTTCCACTATGTCCTCCATCGTATACCAGTCATGCGTTACAAACCCCGAAAGACAAAAGAATCCCTGCTCACATGTGGGATGTTACTTGGCTATGTGTCCATGGGAAGTTACAAGTTCGTGGTAACCTGAAACATAAGTCAGCACAAGAACATTTCTGCCCCAAGTCCTTTTGTATGAATATTGAAGAGTCTATGGAACATTTTTTTTTCACCTGTACAGATGCTCTATTATTCTGGAAAACTCTAGCAAACAAATGGAACTGGTCTTTTTTAAGTAGAATTGCATACCCTGCTTTAATTTTCAGTATTTTTCCTAAAGAATGGGATTCTTTCCACCCCAGTACGCTCAGAGTTTTTTTTGCAGCCTGTAAATATTTCATGTGGCAAGCCAGGTGTAAATATGTTTTACAGCAAATTCCAACCTGTCCACTAGTTGTTATTCAATATATTGAATCTACTTTGTTAAAGTTACAAGACTTGGAGTCCAGGCGACTATCTCCTGCTCAATTTGCATCATATTGGAATAATATTACCCTTTAATTTTATTAGGGGAAGCACGTTGTTATGAAATGTACATTTTGTTGTATCTAAGATTTTTTCTCATGCATTTTTTTTGTAAATGTGATGCTATGTATATTTCAAATAAAAAATTCCCCTACTCTTGTCGATAAGTGTCATGGTATCTTTAACATCCACCTGAACTACCACCAATCCAGGCAGATGGGACCTCGGTTTAACGTCTCATCCAAAGATGGCGCCTCAGAAGTGCAGCACCCCTCTCATGCTGCCCTACAGTGTCAGTACTGGGATATTAACTCAAGTGCCTGATGTGGGAACTGAACCCACCGCCATCTGATCTCCCAGCCTCAGAGGCGAGTGTGCTACCTACTGAGCCACTGACACTGCACTGCTATCTCTCTGTCTTTGTCATTCATTACTAGATTATTGCAACTGGACTTTAGGACATCATGGAGTGGTTAGGACTGGAGTAGGGCCATGCAAATGGCATGATGGGACCTAGAGATTGTGATGGTGAATTAAAATATGTAAAGACCGGTGTCAGATGTGATAACTGTATGAGGAAGGGGGTTCATTACTGTCTGTGAGTGGCCCCTGGGGGAGAGTAACTGGGATGCAGGATTTGTGGAGGCAAGTGGGAGTTGGACATGGGAGGGTAAAAAGTGAAATATATTGCAGACTTTACAGGCAAAGTTCATGAATCTGCATCATTCACCTCCTTACCCACTTCTATTCACCTCCCTTTACTGCTGCAAAGTGACCCCCAACAGTGCAGCAAACTAAATGAACTATGTAACAGACGTTTCTCTACTTTGCAGCCTTTGTGTCACATAACGAAGCTTGCCCACTTTACCCAGCTCCAACAGGGAGTTTAGGTGACTTGTTAAAGGTCACAGTGAGTAAGCTAAGGTAGTGGGACTGGCACTTGGGTCTCTGTTTCACAGCTCTGCACTCCAGCCAGCAGGCTACACTGCCTACCACAATTTCTCTTGTATTAAATGATAGAGTCAAACACTGCCAGTTCTGAGATATTCTTCTTATCTTTTATACAAATATTATGCAAAGTAATTGCTTAGGAGTCATGCAATGCAGTTATGTGCCGGGTGTCGAAGCAATGGTTTGCTTTTCACTGCTTTATTTAACTGCCACCTTTGTTCTTTAACAATCAGTTTGTTACATCTGTCTGTTTTCATATGTCAGTCAATATAAGTTTTGTTGGAGGACGGCATGCACCTCCAAAAATATTCTTTTCAAAGTTTTCTTCAATGCTTAAGTCCCTCTGCCCTCCACCCCAACAGATTTGTTACTGCCTGGTTCAATTCTATATACAGAAGATCCCTTTCCGTATCTTTTTGGCCTTTACCAGGAAACATTTTTTTGTTGAATTCCTGTATGAAAGTTTCACATTTTTGTTGAGATCTCTTTTTATTTTTGTGACAAATCAATCATTCTTAAAGCTTTCCTTACAGATGTGACACATACTCTCTCTCAATGCCTGATCCCCAAAGGCCCTCTGGATACACATTCATCCGGCATATCTGGGGTGCGTTCACTTACAACCCTGTGAGCTGGCATACCTGTGGGAATTCATGATCTCCAGTTACCCAGGAGCTGTGCACAGTGTGTTATACGGATGGGCCAGGGGCAGGTCCAGAGGAGGTACTATACCAGCCCCTGGGCATCAAATCAGATACCCAAGCTGGCTCACCACAGGATCTCTTTTCCTGCAAAAAGCAGGAACCAGCAGGATACGGCAGTTCTCCAAGGACCTTATGTTGTGGTTCAATATAAGGATGGCTGCAGAATCGAACCACACAATGGAGAGGGTCCTGGACTTCATGAGGGCAGATTTTATAAAGATGGTGAACGTCTCAGGGATGACCTGGCAGGGAGGAATTGCCTGGGTGGGGTGGAGGAAGAGTGGATGAAGCTGAAAGACAGCATAACAAAGGCAATAAACCTCGGCATCAAACAAGTGAGCAAAAGCAAGAGGAAAAAAACAACACTTTGGTTCTCAAAAGAGGTAGCTCAAAAGGTAAAGGTTAAAAGGTAGTGTTCAGAAAGTATAAAGAGACACAGAGGGAGGAGAATAGGGAGGTGTACTGGGGAAGCAGGGAAAGCAGGAAGGAGTGCAAAGATACAAACTGAAGAGAGAATAGCACAGGAGGTAATGAAGGGGGACAAGACATTGTTTAGGTATGTAAGTGAAAAGAGGAAGACCAACAGAATACTTTTGTTCAGTGTTTACTGAGGAAGGAGAAGGGAAGGAGCCATAAAAAAGTAACAGAAGCTTTGGAGGGAGGTGGACACTAGTTCTTTTTTGTAGGTGAGAGTCCTGAAGGGACTCGCTAATATGAAAGTGGACAAAGCAATTGGGCCAGATGGGGTGCATCCAAGGGTATTGAGGGAGTTCATGGAAATACTGGCTGCACCTCTGACAAGTTTATTTAACAGCTCACTGGAAACAAGAGTGGTTCTGGAGGACTGAAGGAGGGCGGATGCAGTCCACTACACAGAAGCGGTAGCAGGGAGGAGGCTGGCAATTAGGTGTCAGTCAGTATCATATCAGTGGAAGGAAAGTTAATGGAATCACTGCTGAAGAAATGGATTCTGGAATATCTTGAATCCAGTGGGTTACAAGATCTGAATCATGGGTTCACAGGGTGGGAGATCATGTCAAATGGCTATGATAGATTTCTTTGACTGAGTGACAAAGGATTTAGATCGGGGTGGAGCAATGTACGTGGCCTACCTAGATTTTAGTAAAGCTTTCAACACTGTTCCATGTAGGAGACTATTAAGCAAGCTGGGTAGCATAGGAATGGGTCCAAAGGTGGTAAGCTGTATAAGAAATTGGTTAGGCGATAGGCAAAACAGAGTGGTGGTAAATGGAGTTCACTCTGAGGAAGGGAGGGTGACCAGCAGGGTGCCTCAAGGATCAGTGCTGGGACTGGTCTTTTTTTAATGTTTCTAAAAGTGACATTACAGAGGAGATGAAAGGGAAGGTCTGCTTCTTTGTGGATGACTCCAAAATCTGCAATAGGATGGACGCACCACAGGTGTGTGTGAGTGTGTGTGTGGAAAGGATAAGCAGAGACCTGAGAAAACGAAAGGAGTGGTCAAGGATATAGCAGCTGGGTTTCAATGTGAAAAAGTGCAAACTAATGCACTTAGAGGACAGTAACCCAGGGGCGGAGTACAAAATAGGTGGAGTGATACTGACGACCACCAAGCAGGAAACAGAGCTGGGGATAATCATATTGGATGACCTAAAGGTGGTCAGACAATGCAACAAGGCAGTTGGAAGGGCTAGTGGGATGCTGGAGTGCATAGGGAGGTGTACCACCAGCAGAAAAAGGGAGGTGGTTGCCTTTTAATAGATTACTGGTAAGACCCCACCTAGAATACTGTGTCCAGTTCTGGAGACCCCATCTCTGGAAGGACATAGACAGAGTGAAGGTGATACAGAGGAGGGCAACTAAAATGGTACAGGGTCTGCATCAAACACCCTATGAAAAGAGACTAAAGGACCTCAGTATCTACACCCTGGGAAAGAGAATGGAGAGGAGGAATATAACAGAGACTTTTAAATACCTCATAGGGACAAATAAGGTACAGGAGGGAAGTATTTTTCATATGAAAATGTGCTCAAGAACAAGGGAACATGGTATGAAGCTGGAGGGAGTAGATTCAGGAGAGATGTGAAGAAGTACTTCTTCACAAAAAGAGTGGTGGATTCCTGGAACAGCCATCCAGCAGAGGTGGCAGGAGCAAAAACAATAGAGGGGTTCAAGAGTGCATGGGATAGGCACAAAGGAATCAGAGTGGAAAGGAAGAGGGGGAGGAAGAAAGAGCTGTAAATCAATTACGGTCTGCAGAAAGAATGTAGGTAGGGGAAAAAATTGGCAGACTTGATGGGCCAAATTGTCCTTCAATGCCATCAAATTCTACGTTTCTGTGTTCTATGTTTCTAAGGACTGCCATTTCCCCGCCAGACTTACTGTTTTAAATCTTCAGCAGCCACTGCCTGTCTAGCTCCTAGCCCCCCACAGAGGTTCTGAAGGTTGGGGGCGGATGGTCCAACCGCTGATCCAACAGCAGCCATGCAAAAGGGATGTTTAGCTCTTACTGCTGCCTTGGAGCAGTGAAGCCTTTGCTCCCTTTGGAGGTCCTCTTGAATGTGCATATTAGTTTGTGAAAGGGGCAAATAGCTATCCTGCGCCTACCCCCAACCCCACCATATGTGTAGCATTATGTATGGCTAAGAATCAGGAGTGGAAGGGTTACCTATCAAGCACTGTGAATGCATCAGAGTGCTCTGTAAGTGCGCAGCATGCATGAAGAGCGCACTCTGAGACTTTTCCTGGCATGTGGGATGTGTGGAAGGGCTAGGAGCCTTTTGTGGAGCAGACCAAAATGTCTGCCATCTTGATTATGAAGCCTAACACAACTAAACTGTCAGTCTTAATGACATTATAGTTTCGGCCCTTTTTCTTTTTCCTAAGTATTTGTGTAATAACAAATTTTCTTGCCACTTGACAATTCTCATATATTAAATTACATAACAGTTCTGTGGAGGTGCACAACTGCATTCTCACAAAGCATCTCCACCTGTAGAGACTCCAATGTTATTCAACTGTAAAAATGTTATGAGAACAGAAATTGTACTTGCTTTTATTTTTTTTTTTTATCATTTAACATTTTCTACCTTGCATCCACAGTCCTGCTCCACATCCATCCGCTGCTCCCGCGCTCCACCGCCTATCCCAAAGCTCGCATGCCCAGCTGGCATACGCATCTACACCTGTGAAAGGGGCCCCCCGTAGCCCCCGCACCCGGCAAGGAACCTTTACCGGCACATGCCTCCAGGCATCGTTGGCCGGTGAAACTGCGGCCATCAAGCTGCCGTGAACTTGTGCTGCCATTTTTCCACTTATTTCTCCCCATTGGGATCGTGGATGTGCAATGACATCCACACACATATGTGCAGACGTCCACCGTGGTACCCCCTCCAGTTACACCATCGTCTGTGGTACCTCCGGGCGTCCCCAGGGATCGCTGCAGCGCAGTGTAGTTTTCCCAGCCAACCCCAGGACTAGGAGAGCTGTCTCCCAACGCTCAATCCCAGTCCACCACTGCCAACCTCTGATGATTCAAGCTCGTTCCCAAACCCGGGTCACTGGTGTAGCGCGAGGAGTGGCGTCCAGCGCTTCAGCCTTCAGTGCCACTGGGCCAACTGTACTTGCTTTTATTTATTTATTTTTTAATTTTCTTTTTGTTGCAGTTATATAAATAACATATACAAAACTGTCCCTTGGTTTCAAGGCATAGAAATTAATACAATGAAAGTTTACATACAAAGGAAATACATTCTTGTTTCCCACTGCTATGTCAATTGGGGGGAATATCAATATAAATGTTGCAGAAACCAAAAATCCCTAAAAGTGGCTTATTTATTTATATATTGAAATCTCAGAAATACAACCTTTGAGCCAGGGGCTCATTTACAAAAGCTCCACACCATAGAATGAGAGAAACAAGGACAATATATATGGTACAATAAACAGCGTGAATAGGTACAGAGTCCAGTAAAGAAAACAAAAAAGAAAATACAAAGTAAGTGCTGCAAGGTTACAATAAATTAACATGGCTTCAGATTACATTGCACAAGTTGCAAAGGATTCAAGAGTTACATGGATACCAGCTTTTGCATGCAGTGGAGGAGCAGCCATAGGGACGACCTTGTCAAGGACCTGTAATTTGAAATACAAGAGTAGGGGAGTATAGGAGTATGTGGAGACCAGATGGAGGTAGAAGAAAATTGAGTAGCCCGAGATAGGCATTGTACTGGAGAGGTACTAAGTCCTAAAATCAACAAACAAAGGTGCAGAGGTGATGACAGAAGATTGAGGGACATATACAGAGTAGAAGGAGGAGTTTACAGAAGTAGGGAGACAATAAAAGTAAAAGGAGGATTTACTATAGGTGGTAATGAGGGGGTAGGAGGTGGGAGTAGATGCAGGGAGGAGGATGGTAGGACCAGAGAGGAAGTAGGGGTGCAGGAGGATGGACAAGAGAGTTGTGGAGACAGGGTGTGGTAGTATGAACTTTGGGTGATTATCAAGGGTTGAGGGGGCACATAAGCTGGGAAATAAGGCTTGGGGTGAAAGAAGAGAGGGAAAGGGAGGAAGGAGGGGTAAGAAAAGGAAGAATGGTGAAAAGAGGAGATAGGTGTTAGGTAGGAATGGAAGAGTCAGGTAACTAGGAAGGAAATCATAACTGTTCCATTTAAGGAATGCAGTCTATGTTTGGTTTTGAAGGACCCAGCCTGGAGACAGCCAGGAGGTCAGGTGGAAGGTAATTCAACCAGCTGGGAGCCCTATACATAAATATTCATTGGGCATGGGCAGTACTGCAGAAAGGGACTAGGAAAGTGGGATAGGAGGTGCTTCTGGTGCAGTGTATGTTATTGGTCCTAAGGAGAAGTGGAAGAAGTGAGGGGGGTCTGGGGCTAATCCAAGACTAACCTTCTTAGCAAACAGGCAAATTTCGTAAAAGACTCTGCCTGAAGGTTCAACCAGGTTTGCTGCAGTATACAGGTCACAGGTGTGCGTGTACTGGAGGGCTCCAGTGACAAGGCGGCATGCCTTGTTAAGAGCAACACTTATTCTCCTGAGTGAGGAGTTGGTGGCAGCACTATAGATAATAAGCCCAAAGTCTAATAGAAAGGATAGAGCTAGTGATGGCTAAGCAGAGTGCATCTTGGGTCATGCTATGTTTACGTCTATAAAGAAGCCCCAGCCTGATGCAGACATTTCTGGATATTAATTTGATATGTTCCTGATAGGAAAGGTGGCTATCAAGGGTAATAAGAAGATAGTTACAGCTGTAGACTCGTTCAAGGAGTGAGCTGAGATTGTTTATGATATGTAGCTGAGCATTTTTGTACTTGTGGTGTGGGCAAGTGAAGAGCATCACTTTGGTTTTCTTATAGTTAAGAATTAGTTTACGTTTGGAGAACCAGGTCTCAACTGCAGAAAAACTCTGTTGCAGACTATTGGCGAGGGGTAGGGGATTAGGCTGGGAGTGAAGAGCATGGCATCATCTGTGTATCGGAGCAAATTGGTGGGACATACCTGTGGCAAGGAGTAAACAAAAAGGCTGAATAGGAGAGGGCCCAGGATCGAGCCCTGGGAACTCTAGAGCTAACAGGGTGACTAAGAGAAAGGTGTCTTGCATTTTTACTCATTGGGCTCTGCCATTAAGGTAAATTTGAAACCAACCTGTAACTTCTTGAGAGAGTCCAAGGGTGGGTAGGGACTCAAGTAATAGAGAGTGATTAACAGTAACAAATGCCTTTGTGAGGTCTATGTAGATGGACCCCACAAGGTGACCACAATCTAATGCCTTATGAATGAAATTGGTGTATTCTAAAAGGGCAGTGGTAGTGCTGTGCCCCATTCTAAAACCATACTGCTGGGCACATTGGATATTATAGGTGTCCAGATACTCAGTCAACTGATATGCAGCTATACGCTCCAATGCTTTGGAAAGTGGGGGCAAGATGGAGATGGGACAGTTATTTGAGTGTAAGGCCCTGTCAACACTCTTGTGAACAGGTGTTACCATCGCTGCTTTTCAAACTGAGGGGAACTGACTTAGATGGAGGGATAGGTTGAGAATCCTGGTGAGAGATGTCAGGACTGCTTCTAAGGTGAGGTGGATCAATTTAAGATCTCATGTGTTGCTACTAAATCTTGAGTTGGTGAGTACCCCCTGCAAGCATTTTTTTGTGGTCCCAGTAGTAACAGCCTTGAAATAAAAAGGAGGGAGTAACAGGGGTGGGTCTGTGTTTTGAATGCTGTCATGGTGGGGTGGATCAGTGAAGAAGCTGGGAGGAAGTATCCAACTCAGGTTGGTGAATGCAGTGTTGAATATATCAGCAATTTCTTTAGGATCTTGTGTAATAGTTCCATTAAAATTGAACACTGAGGGAGAGGATTTGCTGGGTTTGCCAGTGAGATTTTTTATGTTCTCCCAGAGCTGTTTGCTATTGCCCCAGGAGTTGGAGAATTGGTCTTGAAAATGGTTGATTTTAGCAATATGTTCTTTTTTCCCCCAAGCCTGTCCACTCTGAAGAGGGTGTACCCAACCAGGGCAGCAGCAGAATCGAGAGTTTTTGGGGAGAGCCAGGTTTGGCAACTGCAAGGATGTCTGGCTTGTGCTGTTGAACCCATACTTGCAGCTAGTCAAGTTTGGGCAGTAGACTCCGGATGTTAAGGAAGGCAATCTTGAGACCACTGGAGTTAATGGATTTGATAAGAGGTTGCTGAGGAAGGCCAGGGTTGAGGTGAGCATTCCCAGTGAGCAGTAGGAGTATTAGGGCATTGCGGAGTAGCATAAGTTTGAGAAACTTTGTTTTATGGATAACTGGATGCAAGGAGGCATGTTCAGGTGACACGGGCAATGGAAGTGAAGTGAGGTGCGATAGTAGTAGTAGGAGGGTTAGGGCTGGCCTTGAGTGCATGTTTACACACCCCAGTAGGTGTGGTGAGGGTGGCTGAGTAGAAGAAGCACTTAAGGTGCTTGATGGTGGAGTTATAGCTGCGAGGTTGGGGGGGGGAGGAGGATGTGGTTGTGGAACATATAGGGACAGTGGGGTACATAATTAACAGGAGTAAGATAAGAGGGATCAGGTAAGATAAAGTTCACATTGCTGGCCTGGAGACAGATTCACTAATGTATTGGCAGAGAGCTAGGGTGAGAGTTGGGGAGGGGGAGAGGCTAGTCAACTTCTGTAAAGAGTGAGTAAGGAGAACAAAGGGGTGTAGGAGAAAGGCAGTAAGGTAGCTAGGAGGAAGAAAAGATAATGTGGTTAAATCTAACAAATGACTAACCTAACTTTGTACCCAGCATTTAGTGCAGTGGTACCTAGTATTTAATGCAGTGGCAGGGTGTTCGCTTTTGGCACAAAGAGTTGAGGGTTTGAAACCCAGGAGGAGGGGAAAGGGTAATACTACAGGTGTAGTGGGGGAATTTATTTATTTATTTATGACTCTGATAATTGGGAGGGCTCAGTAGGAAGTGGAAGCCAAGTGAGGGGAAAGGTGGAGTCATAGGTAGTGGGGAGGAGGAGGCTCCCCTCTCAAAAAAAACACATCAGCCATATTGTACCCAGAGCTACAACTCTGCAAATGGGCACAGCCTGAAAAAAGAAACATGCATTTTTTTTTAACCAGGAACAGCACACTAAGCTGAAAGCTTATTTACACTTGTGACCTGGGTGCACAAAGAAGTTAAGTGACTTGCTCAGGGTCACAGAGCATGCAGGTAGGGGCTGTGGGATTCAAACCCAGGTCTCCAGGTTTGTAGCTCAGAGCCTTAAACCACTGCGCTATACTGCCTCCTTGCATAGATTCACCAACTGAGTAGATCTCAAACAACTCCTTACATCTAAGAATCCAGCTCAGCTCCCGATAGAGGATCACTGTTCAGAGATAGATTTTGAACAATATATATCAACTGTATAGCGAAACAGGCTTCCGAGTCTCAAATGCAAAAGTAAATGCAGTCAAAGAGATTAACTGAGATATGTAAGATAATTCAAGCACGTAATTCAGTCCCCATCATCTTCAGTTTGATCCGTAGGTTGACACTAAAAGCCTTATTTAATTTGTAGGACTAGCTTGCCTGCTTCTACTGGATTGGAGAAACGTCTTAATGGAGTAAGTAAGGTGTAATTTTGCTGGCTGAAGCAAAGTGTGCGTAATCCCCAGCTGACGAAGCTCTGATCTAATGGAGTCGAAAAATGTTCTTTGTCGGGCTCCGTAGGACGGATTAGGGAATAATAAAATATAGTTCCATCTTCAAGCACGAGTTGTCCTTTTTTGTCTGGCAGCCTGTAGTACAGTATCCCAAATGTGGATACCTGAGCAACAAGTAGCAAAGTCCGTGGTGTCTCCCTATCCCTCATTTACCTGCGTAGAGTTATCCTATAGACTTTAATTATAAGGCTACTAAGATCCAAATTAAACTGTGTTTTGAAGAGAGTCGTTGCAAAGACTCTCGAATCTGGCTTCTTGTGGTGTTCTGGAATGCCCAGCATGCAAATATGGGCCTGTCGAGCACCATTCTCAAGTTGCTCAAGGCACATACAGTATGCAGGATTTTGTTTTCTTGCACCATGCCTGAGGCCACCACCATCGCCTTCTCGGCAGTGGTTTTAGTCATGTGAGTGTCCGAGAGAACACCATCCATCCTTGTCTCAAGCACTGCCACTCTGTTGTTAAAGGAGTCCACCTTTTTGTCAAGGTCTCTGATAAATTTTTCAAGATCTTTTACTGCCTGAAGAACTGCACTATTCGGTGGTTCAGATTGCCCGTCCGGCTGCTTTCCCTTGCTGGAATCTTGCGATAACTGATTTTTCTCAGCTTCCCAATGTCTGATGTAAGTACAAAAACCACTATTTTGTACAGAAGCAGTCAGGTAGTTAGAGTATTGAAATCACTAGCAGTAAAAATAAAGTTAAAATTGAAATAATAAGTTTAGATGCAGGAGATGTCAAAGGAGCTACTTCAGGACATGTCAATGCAACTGGCAGCTAGCCACGCCCCGTACTTGCTTTTAGAGCTGTACAAAACCTCCCCAATGTTTCATCATGCAAACTTCAGACTAGGCAAAGTTTGCTACAGTCCAAATAGGTTCACTGTTTGCATGGACAGATAGTAAGACAAAGTGAAACACAATTTAAAAAATACCTCTTATTCCTCCCAGGTGGCTACGAGAAGTGCCTTGCCCACTGCCCTCCACAACACCAGTCATTTAATGCCCTTCACTTCCATCCTCCTACATATATAAGCATTACTATGGCTCAGTTGGTAGCATATACACCTCTGGGCCATAAGGTCATAGGTTCTAGTCCCACACTGGGGCTGAACTCATGCCATAAAAGCTGGCACGTGAGTGCAGTACTAGTGGACTGTTGTACTGTGAGGGTGTGCCATCCTTTGGATGAGATGTTAAATTGAGGTCCCTTCAGCCAATCTCTGCTGCTGCTGTGCTTGGTGTCCAGGTGGAAGTCAAAGAACCCATGGCACTTATTGCAAGAGCAGAGGACCTTCCCCGGTGTCCTAGCCAACATTCCCCTTCCCATAAAACTAGTCCATACAGTTGTCAAAGTGTATGTGTGTGCATGTGTGTGTGCTGATATGCAAAATGGCTGTTACTACACATTTACAGTCACTTCACTACCAGTCTCTCATTACCTGTAAAGCATTTTGGGATACATTGTGTATGAAAAGTACAATATAAATAAAAATTATTTTTTTCTTCTTCTTTTTCTGTACACATTAAAGAGGAATTTCTGGCTCTGAGCACCATGCCAGGAGCTGACAATGCGTGTCTGACTAATACCCCCCTCCTTAGCCCACCTATGCCCCAAAATATCATTATTATTAGTTGCCCTTCCTACTGAGCCCCAAGCTTAAATTTGGGGAGGGGTGACACTGGAACTGTATCATAAACCACACTGGCTAGCTGGGTTGACACTTCCCCCATCCTCCATTCACTATTCACAATAAATAATATCATCACCTGCCCATGTGCCAGAAGCAGTCACCATGTTTACAGTCAAATCCCCCTCCTTTGCCCATCCCCAAACCTCCAAATACTTGTATTTAAAATTGGAGCCCCCCCCCCGATCCTGATGCATGATTTTTGGAGGAGAGAAAACATCAGTCCAAATCTAGGCTAGCTTTTTGGGGTCCCTGTGCAGCTGTATAAAGCATCATACATGTGCCTGGAAGGGAGGAACTGGGCAGAGCAGCTGGCATCACTGGTGACACTAGGCTGACTGAAGGCTGATCTGCCTTGCATAATCGATGCTAAACACATCTTCCCAGATTCACACATGGCACGCTTTCACAGTCTATAGCTGTATAAGTGGAATAGTACCTCAATGAGTGGGGCCCAATAGCTAGCCTGGAGTCCACCTAGTGCCAGAAAAAAGGAATGATTTTTGGAAAAAGTGTATGGGAGAGCAGGAGGGGGACCTGCCTAGCTAGTCAGGTTTATAACTGCATTTGGCTGCCCCACTAATCATGGATTGGGGCTCAATGGAACGCGACAATTAAATAATGGGTTGGAGGCCTGTGTTTTTTTACCTTTTACAATCAGTATTTCTCTGGATTCGAACAGTAAATTATGACCAATCACTTGCAAATGTTTTTTTACCAGTCGCACCTTTTTTTTACCTGCCTATCTAGCTGTTATTCCAAAAACTGTCAACAAATGAAAAATGGTATGATATTTTTTTCACCAAACCACCCATAGACACGCCCTTGACACAGAACCCATCATCCCTGAAAATTTTATGAAAAAATGTCATGTTGTCTGCACTGCAGATGAGGCCAAAAACCCCATGTTAAGTATAGGGGAAAAAAGTGTGGGTTTTCAAAAAGTATCTCAAAAAATGTACAAGATGCCATCATGAAACTTTTCATGTTTTGAGACTCTGGCAGCCTAAATGCGCATGCCAGAGTTTGGGCTATTTAGTCAAAATGTGCAAAAGTTATTAAGGTGCAAACACTGGGGTTTAGCATACTGTAGAAGTGCCAGTCCAGCCCTAAATATGGCGTGCTACTGTGCCCCTATAGTATAATACAATTTAACACAATGTGTGTGTGTACGTGTGTGTGTACAATACACAATGGCCAGATTTGGAGTATGTGAAGGGGCAGGAGCATAAAAGATGCAGCAAAATCAAATTCCGCCGGCAAAGTGAATGCGACGTGGTCACTTCGCATTGTTCCAGCGCTACGCGGAGTAACCTTTGTAAAGTACTCACTTTGCTTTGTTATTATGACTTCGCATTGTCATTCTGCCTTAACGCAAAGTAAGGCAGAATGACAACAATATAGGCAGCCCTCACACACACATCACATGGCTTATAGTACTGTAAGTCACATGCTTTAGCCAGGCAGGAAGGAAGTGAGTCATAGAAGCAAATACTTTCACTTTCTCCTTTGCAGAGGTAGAGAGAGGAAGCATTTTGTGGAGAGGAGAGTCCTTGGCTGCTTGTTCTGAAAGTTGATCAGATTCAAAACCCAAAAGTTTTTTAAAAGCTAATTGTTTAGTTTTTTTTTGTACAGTTTTGTCAGTTCATTTTTTCCTTTTTGGTGACTAATTTCTTTGTTTTATAAGTTTTGGTGTGTGTGTGTGTGTGTGCCTGTGTTGTGTGAGTGTGTGTGAAGTCTGAACTCGTCAGAGAGGGAAGGAATGTTTTTTTTTTTTTGTAATGGAGGATCAGGGACAGTATGTGGCCTGTGGTAGGAGGGGGAGCAGTGCACACGTGTGGGGGGGGGGCATAGCCGGGTGGTGTTGGACAGGTCCAGAGTGTTTGGTCATTGTCCCCAGAAGCAGCAGCTGCAGCACCACCAGTGTCACATCCAGGAAGTCTGCCACCACCACCACCACCAGTGTCAGCTGCAGGAGCTCCAGCAGCACCACATTCACAGCAGCAGGTGGAGCCCCAGGTCCATGAACATGCTGCCGGCAGTGCATCTGCCCTTCCCATGCCTGGTCCCCCCTGCAGCTCACCAGTTTGGCAGTTTTTTGACTGTACTGGGGGGACAGCAGCCTTGTGGTGTATCTGCTTTGTGGGGTGCAGGTGCACTGTGGCCCCTGGGAGACACATCTGGGGACCAGGGGCCAGCGCACCCATTTGTTGAACCACCACAATGTGGAGTGGTAGGCTGCCACAGAATGGGCCAGGCCTCCACCTGCTAGCTGTTCTGTGGCAGTGGCAGAGGGTGCTGCTGTTCTGCTTTGTCACAGCCGAAGGAGGGCCAGAGCAGCAGTTGCTCCAGTACTGCCACCAGCACCATCCTCACCACCACATCTACCTGGTGTTCCCCCACCAGTGGACCCCAAAATGCCTGCAACTCAGGCAGACATAGGACTTTTGTGGGCCATGGTGGAAGAGAATAATGAGAGGGTGGGTGCTGTCCAGCAGCAGTTGGAGCAGATAAAGCGACATCAGTTACAGATTGTGTCAATGCTCCATCTGCTGTTGGACCATCAGGGGATCCCCATTAGCTCTTTTTTTTTAGCACCCTTCCCCCCCACCACTGTAGTGTTTTGTCTTTTGTTTATGTCTAATAACAGACAGAGGAAAGGCCACAGTAGTAGTTTAAAGGGAAGCAGTCAGCAACAGCAGCTCCAACCCCCTGCAAGGCTTACTTTCTGGTTAAGCCTTTGAAGTATGTTGCGGTGTTTTTCTCAAGCCACAACATACTTTATTTTAATAGAGAAAAGTTTGTGACCTGAAAGTATGGCAAATGCTATGGGGGCTCCATTATGTGTAAAGGTGTGAAGACGCACAATGCACTTCAATACTTTTGTATTGAAGCGCATGGTGTGTCGCAGGCACACACTCAATCTACTAGCATCTCTTCAAGATTCTGGACTTTCTGTATTAAAATAAAGTATGTTGCAGCGCAAGAAAAATGCCACAACATACTTCAAAGGCTTAACTAGAGGGTAAGCCTTGCAGGGGGCGGAAGTTCCTGTTACTGACTGCTTCCCTTTAAATATATACATACATACATACATACACATACATACATACATACATACTCCTTATTGTCCTGTTATTATAATCCGGTGCCTCAGTAATGTTTACTTTCTGTTGTGGAGTGATTGTGGAAAAGCAGGACTGAGCAGTGCAAGTATAATGTGTTAAATGGCATGTGTGCAGTCAGTGTTGTTTTCTGTGTGTGTGTGTGTGTGTGTGTGATGTCAGACATTGTCCAGCTTCTTGCAAACTTATATATGCTGACTTATTGCAGTGTTTATGGTATTAAGAATAGAGATAAGAATATATAACGTATATTTTATTGTCACCATCATCATCAGCAGACTAAGTGATATGATATTTTTTCAGAGGTGTCTGGCCAGAGTGCACCTTAGTCACATACTGCACACATGACTTTTAGGACAGCATGTGTTTTTTGTGCTATTATCTTCACAAATTCATGTGTGCACTGTGAGTGACTGAGGTGCACAGTGACCCGAGACCTCTGAAAAACTATCATATCACTTACTCCACTGGTGCTGATGGTACAAATAAAATAAATGTCATATGTTATTTCTCATCTTTATTCTTTATGTACTGCAACAAGTCGCACCCTATATATGTTTGCACAAAGCTGGACAATGTCTGCACATACAGGAAAGAACACTGATGGCACACATGCAGTTTAACACAGCATACTTGCACTGCTCAGGCCTGCTTTTTGACAAACACTTCACGAGTCCCAACACAAAGTAAACATTACTGAGGCTCCAGAAATATTTCTTTTTTGAAACAGACGTTAAAGCAGCAGTGCAACAATCTGGTGAAAATTTTGACCTATCCTTTTTCATGCTATTTCAAATTGCCAGTTTACTTACCTCCTGACTTGTATGATACCATTCTTTCCAGTATTTGAGTCTGCGTTAGTACTTTTTTATGTCTGAAACAATAAAAGGAGCACTCCTTTTAATACGGTGTGGACCAGGTCTTCATCAGTATTTTCCGCTGTTTTTGTCCATCAATTGTTTATATACCATTCCTGTTGTGAGTAAAACTAACAATTATGCAGCAGGCAGCGTTTTCTAACCTCACAGAACAATGTTTGTTCAAAAACAGCTGCAAATAGTGATGAAAACCTGGTCCAAGCCATGTTAAAAGGAGTGCTCCTTTTATTTTTTCAGACATGAGAAAAAGTACTGAAGCAGACACAAATTGTGAAAAGAAGGGTATCATACAAGAAACATAGAAACGTAGAAACATAGATTTTGACAGCAGATAAGGACTGCTTGGCCCACCTAGCCTGCCCATTTCCCTACCTACAGGATAAGCTGCAGATCCTAGTTAATCAACAGCCTATTTCTTCCTACTCCCCACAAAAATTGTCTTAAGTCTGTCCCATGCATTCTTGAATTCTCCCATAGTTTTAGACCCCACAACTGCCTCAGAAAGGCTGTTCCATGTGTCCACCACCCTCTCTGTGAAAAAAAACTTCCTCACATTGCCCTTGAACCGCACCCCCCATCTTCAAATTGTGTCCCCTTGTTCTTGCACATCTCTTTTTCTGAAAGATGCTACCCTCTTGGACTTTGTTGATTCCACTGAGGTTCTTAAAAGTTTCTATCTTGTCCCCCCTCTCCCTCCTTTCCTTAAGGGTATACATATTAAGCTCCTTTAGTCTGTCCTCGTATGGCTTTTCTTGCAGACCCTGCACCATTTTAGTTGCCATCCTCTGGACTGCCTTTATCCTGTCTATATCCTTGTGGAGATGGGGTCTCCAGAACTGGATGCAGTACTCCAGATGGGGTCTTCCCACCTTTCTGTACAGAGGGATAACAACTTCCTGTTTGCTGCTGGTGATGCCTCTTCCTATACATCACAGTATCCACCCAGCCCTCCCTACTGTCTTCTCACATTGCTTGCTAACCTTAAGGTCATCTGATATGATTACCCCCAGGTCCCTTTCCAGTTTTGTTGTTGTTACTACCTCCCCCCCATTGTGTAATCTTCCCTTGGGTTTTTCTTTCCCAGGTGCATTATCTTGCACCTCTTTGCATTGAATCCAAGCTGACATACTTCTGACCATTTCTCCAACTGTGCCAAGTCCCTTCTAATCCTTTCCACACCTCCTTGAGTCTCAACCCTGTTGCAGATCTTTGTGTCATCTGCAAAGAGGTATACTTTTCCTTCTAGTCCCTCTGCAATGTCACATATAAAGACATTAAAAAGGACTGGACCCAGTACTGAACCCTGCGGTACCCCACTAGTAACCCCTCTTTCTTTGGAGTGGACTCCATTTACAATTACCTTCTGTGTCCTGTTGTCCAGCCAATATTTTACCCAGGCTACCACCCTGGGACCCACTCCCAGGCTGGTTAATTTGACTATTAATCTTTTGTATGGGACTGTGTCAAATGCCTTGCTAAGGTCTAGGTAGGCCATGTCCACAGCCCCTTCCTGGTCTTCTACTTTGGTCACCCAGTCAAAGAAATCAATTAGATTCGTCTGACATGATCTTCCCACTGTGAACCCATGCTGCCTTGAGTCCTGTGCCTCACTGGCCTCTAGGTACTCAACAATTCTTTCCTTCAGAAGTGATTCCATGACTTTTCCTACCCCAGAGGTCAAACTGACAGGTCTGTAGTTTCCTGCCTCTGTCTTGCTCCCACTTTTGTGAAGGGGAATCACATCCACCTTTCTCCAGTCCTCAGGTACCACACCATCCTCTCATGATTTGTTAAAAAGCGTAGTCAGTGGTTTCACTACTGCTCCCCTTAATTCTTTTAGAATTCTGGGGTTAATTCAGTTAGGCCCCATCGCTTTGTCCACCTTCAGTTTTAGGAGTTCTTTCAGAACCCTTTCTTCTGTGAAAGGACTGGGATCGCCCTCCCCCTATCTAGAGTGCTTCTATTAATTGGGTTAGTCACCTCCCCTCCTCCTCTTTCATGAATACTGAGCAGAAATATTAGTTCAGTATCCCTGCTTTTTTACTGTCCCTCTCTGCCCACCCACAGTCCATTCTATTCAGCCTCACTATCCCTCCCTTTGTCTTTCTACACTCTCTGATGTACCTATAAAAGGTTTTATCCCCCTTCTTAACCAAGTTGGCTATCTTTTCCTCAGTTTGGGCCTTTGCTATTCTGACTTCCCTCCCTGCTTCCTTCTGCCTTAACTGGTACAGCTCTCTGTCCTGCTCTTTCTGTGTTTCCTTATACTTCCGGAATGCTATATTTTTCTCCCTGACCTTCCCGGATGTTTCCCATTGTTGATCTACCCTCCTTCTTGCCTGTTTGCTAGTGCTTTTTTAAGGCACTCTCCCATCTTGCCAAAGTCAGCCCTCCTGAAGTCCAGTACCCTCACTTTTGTATGGCTTGACTCTGTAGCTGAGTTTATCATGAACCACACTGTTTGGTGGTCACTTGTTCCCAGATGGCTACCCACTTCTAGATCTGAAATCCTCTCACTGTCCCCATTTAAAAGTATGAGGTCTAAGACTGCTCCCTCATGAGTGGGTTCTAAAACTATCTGTCTGAGGCATGCCCACCTGTAGGGCATCGAGAATGGCCCTGTTCTTGGATGTGGCTGCAGCAAATGTGCTCCAGTTAACATCTGGCATATTCAGGTCTTCCATCAACAATATCTTCCAATTTTATGCCATCCTAAGAATGCCTTCTACCATATCCTTGTCCATTCCCTCCCTCTGGCATGGGGGTCTGTATACAACATCTGTGCAGATTGTGGTGCCATTTCCAGTCTCTAAGGTGACCCACAGTGCCTCCTCTCCTCCCTGTTTACTCATTTGTTCAGTTGCTTTTATCCCTTCTCTTACATAGAAAGCTACTCCTCCCTCTCTTCTCCCCTCTCTGTCTCTCCTGTAGGTTGTGTACCCTGGTATGTTAACATTCCAGTCATGGTTCTCTGTGTACCATGTTTTTGTGACTGCTATGATATCCAGGCATATTTCTTCCATCAAGGCCACCAGTTCAGGGAGCTTGTTGCCCAGACTATGGGCAATGGTACTCATTATCCTCCATTTCCTGATGGCCTTACCCCTTTTTGCCCCATCCCTGTCCTTATTGCCTTTGTCACTTTCTCCCTTTACCCCTGCCCTTCCCCCATTGACATCTCAGTCAGGTGGTAACTAGTGGCTGGCAATCTAAAATAGCATAAAAAAGTATAGGTCAACATTTTCACCCCATTGTTGCACTGCTGCTTTAATTTACAATTTAAATATGACATTATGTGCTCACAATCACAACACACAAAATGCAACTATTTTGTGTCCAGAAAATTCCCAAGTGCTGACGAAGTGAAATGGGAGCATTACACCACATGCACAGTCCCCCAGAATTTATTGTGCAGTCACTCATGCATGCAGTGGTCACACAGAGTCCCCAGAAATTTTCTGCATCCCCAAAATGCAACTGTCTTGTGTTCAGAAAATCATAAAGTTCTGACGAAGTGAAATGGGAGTGTTACACACATGCAAAGTCCACCAGAATTTATTGTGCAGTCACTCATGTGCGCAGTGGTCACACAGAGTCCCCAGAATTGTTCTGCATCACCAAAATGCAACTGTCTTGTGTCCAGAAAATTCCAAAGTGCTGACAAAGTAAATTGGGAGTGTTACACCACATGCAAAGTCCCCCAGAATTTATTGTACAGTCACTCATGTGCGCAGAGGTCACACAGATTCCCCAGAATTTTTCTGCATCCCCAAAATGCGACTGTCTTGTGTCCAGAAAATTCCCAAGTGCTGTCGAAGTGAAATGGGAGCATTACCCCACATGCAAAGTCCCCCAGAATTCATTGCACAGTCACTCATGCGCGCAATGGTCGCACAAAGTCCCCAGAATTTTTATGCATCCCCAAAATGCAACTCTCTTGTGTCCAGAAAATTAATATACTGTGATGATGATGATGTCATGATGTACAGTGTGTTGCCAAACTGTGTGAAGGAGGGATAACATGACATGAATCCATTCAGTGTTTCGTCAGAAATGATGACTGTGAGAGAACTGTTGCTGGTCCAAAGTGTGCTGTGATTCCTGCGAATGCGATGCCATCACCTCAACCGGATGGAAGGGTGCCCTCTGTGTGTACACTAATAGTAGCCTTGGTGAGTTGATATATATATATATATACTGTATATGTATTTTCTAGGTGGGGGGTTGACATATATATACATATACTCATTGTATTGTTTTGCATCACAGATCACATACTGTTGGTATACACATTGCAGTGTTTGATGAGAAATCTTGGTGTTGAAATTGGAAATGGAATGCTCTTAAGCCAATGAAGGTAAGTATTTTTTTTGTGGGGGGTAAGCATATTTGCAAGTAGGTCTCTTTAATGGTTTATAATTTGGTTATTTCTTCACAGATTTCATCTGCATCCTTCTGCAGTCCAGTAATCATGGTCATCGATTGAAACGACTTCTGCTTGTTGCTTGTCAGCCCCAGCCTGGGGGACATATTGTTGAAGAAGTTCTTTGGATAAGGCAACTATGACACAACAAAGCATCTGGAAATTTCCTAAAAAAAGAAATGAAGGACTTATTATAACTTGATTGCAGCAGTAAGACATTATGTTTAAGCCGTGGCTGTTCCACCACGGGTATCTGGTTTAACACAGATAGCAAGCTGTCCCACTGCAATCATCAGATCACAAATAAATTTAGTACCAGGCTGTGTAACAAATATACTGTGTCAGTGTCCCTGCATCTCAACTCAAGTTACATTTTAAAACCACATCTTGTCAAGTAACATGACCTGTGTCCAACTTTTTCAACACTGTCATGGCTGCACAGCTGCAGATTTGGAATACAGTCCATGATATGTTGTAGAAATATTTTTTGTGATGTACATGTCAACTAGTTTATGAATCATCAGTCGAATTTGTTGCACTGTTATAAAAAAAGGAACAGATGAAATAAAATTGATATACTTACCAGTATGGATTGGAAATGGATATCCCATAGGTTCCTGTAGACAGTACTGCTGCTGTACCATTGATACAGGATTTCAGCAAAGGACAGTCATTTGTTGTTAACCTGTAAAAAAATAAAATAAGTTGACAGAATGGGTTTGACCACTGCAGCTCAGGAAAGCAGCAGAAAACAAAACACACAGCTAAAGGAAGTTGAATAGCATGAAAAACATTAGTACACATACTCACTTTATAGTTTTAATAGTAAGAAGCCTTGTGCCTGTGGCTGATGGATGTGGTCTCCTGTTCGACTCCCTCCGCATTGGCATGGTCAAGACATGTAATGGCAAACATTGTCACAATGGTGGTGGTGGGTGGAGGTGGACTGGTGGTCATAGCTGAGGCACATGATGACATTCCCTCTCACATCTTCCTGCATCTGGTGGTGGTGGCAGTTGTGAACAGCGGTCTTATCTCTTATGGTGGTGGATGGGTGGTAGTCCAGAGGGACACACGGTAACATTCCCTATGCTGGCAGTTGTGAACAGCAGTCTTATCTCTTATGATGGTGGACGGGTGGTAGTCGACACATGGTCACATTCTCTATGCTGGCAGTGGCGAACAGGTAGCAGTGATGTTATAGTGGTGGTAGTCCAGGGGTCAGGATATACTGTGTTCTGTGTTATAAATGTGACATGACATATGGAATTTGAGTCAGCATGAGTGGGACACTTTTTTAACTTTATGAAAAAGAAAACATGTATCATACAAGAAATGTGACAGCCTTTTAACCACTTAAGTTAAAACCTGCCAACATTAACCTCATCATCATTCATCATCATTCTCATAAAGAAAGCTGCCCTCGCAGTCTTCTATATCTGAATTCTGACCACTGGGAAATTCTTTCTCCATTGTGTTATCATCTACATCAGTGGCAGGCTGGTTCATGCTGCCACTGCCACCAGGATGGTCCCTTTCTATAGCATCAGCTAAACCATGACTATGCTGGGGTATGAATACTGAGGTTGCAGTCTGAGCTGGTATGTGCCTCTCATTCATTTTTATGAATGTCAGCAAACTGACATTTGCAAGAGAGAGGTTTGTACAACAATCCTGAGCTATTGCACCTGCTGAGCTGAACACCCTCTCAACACTCACACTGGAGGGTGGGCATGTCAGATACTTCAGTGCCACAGCGGTCAGCTCTGGCCATTCACTGACCTTCCCACTCCAGTATAAAAGGGGATCATTAATGATTAACAGATGCCTGTTTTCAGACACGTATGGTTCAACCATTCGCTGTGCTGCTCTAAGTCCAGTGTTTGATGCATCATCCGCTTCTCTGGAATCATTTATGTCATAAATCCCGACTTGGGACAAAGCCTCCCAAAGTGGGTTAACGCCAACCGCTGTTGATGACAGACCACCTGGAACTACAGTCCCCTTCCCCTTACAGGAGGATATGCTTGATACTGCTCCTCCAGGTTCACCTTCAGCCTAATTATGCTGCTGAGGTTTACTGACCTTGGCATGTGACTTCTGTGCCCCATGAACCAAGTGCACCAGTTGCCCACTGACAGTTTTTACCTGTTCAGGCCCGCCTTCCAGTATTGAGGCAATTCCACGTTTGTATCATGGGTCCAGCATTGTTGCTATTGCAAAGTTGTCACTATGCTGAATGCTAAAGATGTGACAATTCTGGTCAAATACTGTCAGCATGTGTATCAGCAACACACTGCTAGCACTGTCTCCAGCAACATCAAAGCTATGCTGTACATTCACCAATGTCTGCCTCAACACCCGCAGCAGTGGAATTGATTAACATAGAAACATAGACTTTGACGGTAGATAAGGACCACTTGGCCCACCCAGTCTGCCCATTTCCCTATGTACTGGATAAGCTGCAGATTCTAGTTAACCAACAGCTTATTTCCTGCCACCCCCCACTACAATTGCCTTGTCTCTGTCCCATTCATGTTTGAATTCCCCCACTGTTTTAGCACCAACAACCTCCCCAGGAAGGTAGTTCCATGCATCCACCACTCTCTCCATGAAAAAAGATTTCCTCACATTACCCCTGAGCCGTCCCCCTCTATCTTTAAATTGTGTCCCCTTGTTCTTACACAACTCTTTTTTTGAAAGATGCTACCCTCCTGGACTTTGTTGATTCCCTTGAGGTACTTAAACATTTCTATCATGTCCTCCCTGTCCCTCCTTTCATCAAGGGTATACATATTAAGCTCTCTCAGTCTCTCTTCATATGATTTCTGATGCAGACCCTGCACCATTTTAGTTGCCCTCCTCTAGACTGCTTCCATCCTATCTATGTCCTTGCGTAGATGAGGTCTCCAAAACTGCACACAGTACTCCAGGTGGGGTCTCACCAACTGTCTGTACAGAGGGATAACCACTTCCTTTTTTCTACTTGTGATGCCCCTTCCTATGCATCCCAGTATCCCCCTGGCTCTCCTTACTGACTTCTCACATTGCTTACCAATCTTTAGATCATCTGATATGACTACCCCCAAGTCCCGTTCTGTTTTTGTTGTTGTTAGTACCTCCCTGCTATTGTGTACTCTTTCTCCTGGTTTTTGTTTCCCAGGTGCATTACTTTGCACTTCTTTGCATTGAATCTAAGTTGCCATATGTTTGACCATTCCTCCAACCTTGCCAAGTCCCTTCTCATCCTTTCTACCCCCCCTTGTGTATCAACTCTGTTGCAGATCTTTGTATCATCTGCAAAAAGGCATACCTTTCCCTCCAGACCCTCTGCAATGTCACCTATAAAGATGTTAAATGGCTAACGGATTGGCTAATGGAGGCACACTCACCACTCACTGCCTGTGTAGCATGTTCAAAAGGCCTCAAGATTGTTATTACAGAGTCCATGAGGTGCCACTGTTCAGTCGTCATAGACATGGAGGCCCTGGAACTGTCACGGCTAGTGTGCATGACAAGATATTCTGAGATGGCTATGTACTGTTCATACAACCTCTCTGCCATGTATAAAGTGGAGTTCCACTGGGTGACAACTTTCAGTTTCAAGCGGTGCTGCGGGAGTCTGTTTCAGATCTGCAACTGCCGAAGTTGGTCACAGGCCTTTGCAGAGCGTGAAAAGTGAGAACAGATACGGCGTGCGACTGTCAGCATTTCCTTTATATCAGGGTGCTGTAGAAACTCCTGCACCACAAGATTTAAACAGTGGGCCATGCATGGAACCCAAAAACAGCCACCATTCGTGATGCATTTCACCACATTTGACCCATTGTCACTTGCTATGAATCCAGCTCTCAGGGACAGGGTGTTCAGCCACTTGTCAATTTCAATCAGTACCACGTCCAACATGCTTTCACCAGTGTGTGAACAGGTCACATTGTGCATAGCAATCGTTGCATGCTGTCGAATTCCTGGAAGACTGCTACCATGACACTCCACCTTACTGCACTGATTATTCACACTACCAACAGCACAAACAACCCCTAGCACCTACACCTAGTGTGCAGTTATACACAAATATGAATTTCCTGCCGTTTTGCCACTTGTCCACATATCCATACTTAAATGGATTAATGGAGAGGAAGAATGTTGAAGGGCATGTCTTACTGAGTCAGACCCAATACAGTACAACTCAGGGACAGCATGGGCCGGAAAGTATGTCCTGGATGGGACTTTCCATTATGGACAGGCACATGCAGCAAACCACCGGAACCCAGAATTCTCCACAAAGGAGAAGGGCAAAAGTTCATTCGCCAGCATTTCAGCTACAGCAACATTAAATTCACGTGACATTGTATGATTGGGTGGGTACTTTAGCTTATGCACAGAAACACTCTGTAACGTGGGCTGACAAACATTTTACATGGGGTGAGATGACAAATGGTTCTGCTCTGCGAATCTCAGGGGGTGGAGTGTGGATGTGTGATGAAGATGGTTGCACAGGTGATGACAAACCCAGAAATGCAGTTATTTTCCCACATTTACCAACAGGGGTTGATGTGCCACTTGCACTAGACATACTGCATTCACCACCACCACCACCAAAACTGCTACTCTCACCACCACTGGACAAGATTTCAAAATCATTCAGCTCCTCCACCTCATCATGCCTATAGTAATCCTCTGCTGTTATTTCATCACAACTGCACACATTTAATTGCCTACTTGATACTACAGTCATGAAAGGGGATAACATGCTCATTATGGTGATCACGAGAGTGAATGCCCCACTGTGATACAGGTATTAGCTGCCATCTTGTGCTGGGTCCACAGTGCCATGTACCTGTTCTTAAGATGTGTATGCTGTCCCCCATGCCCAGATGGCTCCCCTTTTTACCTCGACTCACACGCACCTGGCAAACCTGGCAGATTGCAACGGACTCATCATTTGCATCTTGCACAAAAAATCCCAAACAAAGGATTGTGATGCTCTAGTTTTAATATCCCCCGATGCTGCTTATTGGACTCTGTTTTTTTAAGCCATGAAGTGGGGGGTGTGCTACATGATTTTTCAGGCAGGACACACTTGGACTGCAACTGACCACCACGACTACCTGTCATTATTACTGGGTCATCATCATCAACTGAAACTGGTAAATCACAACTTTTTACGGGGGGGGGGGTGCAAACAGACCCAGACACAGCCACCTTGAATTTCTTTTTTTCCAGTTCCCAACAGGGGTCACTGACATCATCATATTCATCAACATCATCCACATCTTCTGCTTGGATGCTGGCATGTGGACTGCATGTTGTAACCACGGCAACATCATCCTCATCAGCACCACCATCACCCAAAATGTTTTCACTGCACTGTAAATCACTGCATGGCAAATGTATGGCCTGAACTGCAGTGGAAGAAATGCCACATTGCGTGCTATTGTTGACATGATGATCAGGATCCTCATGTTCAGTTACTGGCATGTTACTGGGGAGTATGACGTCATCTACACTGTCACTCACTGGCACTGCTTCACACTCCACTATATTTTTGGGCACGGTAAACTGTTCAGAAGTGGAAACTGAGGCAGCAATACTCATACCACCACCAGCAAATGCACTAACACCACCAGCTGGGACAACATCATCTCCTTCAACTATGAGTGAAGCTACTGATTGCGCTGTAAAAAACATTGAAGGAGAAATACCTTTCCTGACATCAGCAATGCACATCTGTGACTGCGTACTACCACGCCCACAGACAATCTTATCACTGGTGGCAGTGCCATGGAGAGAAACAGCTTTGCTTGCACTTCTCTTTGCGGGCATTTTGGGGGATCAATAAGAATATTCTAAACAAATTTAGATTTTGGAATGTTCACTCTGGGTGGGGGCCGGAGGGGGGGTGACACTGGATATGAAGCCAAAAAAACAACTGTGGCTTCAACAAGAGATACAGATGCAAAGTCATAACAAGTTCAACAACACCTTAACTAACCAGTGGTGTCTCAAGTCACAAACAATCCAATCTGGAAAAAGAATACCTTTTGCTGGTGGAGGGGAAGAGCACTGACTGCAGATTACAGAAGTGCAAAACCAAGAAAAGATACCACAATGGCAGTACAAAATCATGCAGGTACAGTGGCAGAAAACAGGAAGAGAACAGCAACAGTAAGGAGCTGCTGTTACAACTATACTTCTCTACTGGGACTGGGACCTTCAATTTAGGGTTAAAAAACAATTGTTAGTGTGTTTGTCTGAGTTGGCTGAAGTGAATTGTTATCTTTGCAGTTATCTAGGTGTTTGTCTGAGTTGGCTGAAGAGAATTGTTATCTGTGCAATTAACTAGGTGTAGAAAGAGCTGTAAATTAGGGGGAGTGACTTATCTAGAAGGAAGCCAGGTGTTTTAGATTTAAAAACTGCCCTAGATAGCTTCAGGCAGAGAACACCAAGAGGAAGGAGCTGCTGTTATAACTATATTTCTCTACTGGAACTATATTGCCCTCCTTCTCTCCCCTCTACCCCCCAACCCCCCACACACTTAGCCAGTTCTACTTTTATAGGCAGAAGATTTGACTGACAACAGGAACTTCCTTTTTGGGAGCAGAAATTAAGTGATCACAGAGTCACAAAAGACTCACCATCTCAGAAGGAAAAGAGTAGCTGTCCGTCCCCCCCCAGCTGCTGGAGGTCTGACTCTGAGCAAGTAAGGAGACTACTGAGAAATATAGGAACTTCTTTTCTCAGAAGAGGAAGATCAGAAGCTTAAAGGGAACAGAGGCAGTAAGTAAGTAGGAAGAAAATACAATAAAAAAAAATAAAAATAAATAAACAGAGGAAAGAATAAGTATTCAAAACAACAGTTAAGGGGCCAGAAAAAAACATGATGGGAGTGGTGCAGTGCAGTGGCTGTGGAGCAGCAGTCTTCCGGGAGACGTTCTGGAGGATGCGGTGTTGTCCCATCTGCAGGCACCTCTCTGGGTTGAGGGAGGAGGTTGCTCTTCTCCAGGCTGAGTTGGCCATGATTTGGGGGACCTCCTCTCCCACACAGGGATCACCAGGGCCACTGCCGTTGCCTCAGAGGTTGCCAAGAAAGAGGAGTGGTTGGACCACAGTGGGCTTAAGGAGGGTGACGGTGGTGGAACAGAGGTGCATCCCTCCAACTGTACCTCTCCACAATTCATATGCTGTTCTGGCAAAGTGTGGCTCCTCTATGGAGGCATCCGCAGTGGAGACCAAGGAGGATGCTGGGAACCAACACAAAGGAGAACCACAGGAGGGTGGCATGGGACCCCATGCTGGAAGGAAACAACTCCTGGTGGGGGACTCCATTGTTAGGAGGGTAGAACTGGGGGGGAGGGGAGAGGGAGGTAAGGTGCCTGCCTGGCACCATGGTTTGGAGGGACAGGGAGCTAATTCTCAGGATCGCAGGAGCAGCTGCATGGGAGAGGGAACTGGATGTCATTGTCCACCTAGGAACAAATGACCTGGCTGGGAAAGGGATCAGAGCAGTGCAGAAAGAGTTTATAGAGCTTGAGAGGGGCCTTAGACAAGTAGCATGCACTGTAACCTTCGCGGAGATGCTGCCTGTCTATGGCATGGGTGAGGCAAGGTGCTCCACACTATGGGATTCAATCAGTGGATAAAAAACTGGTGTAGAACTCAGGGGTTTGGCTTTATTGAGGACTGAGAGTCCACCTGGAGTGATGCAGGCCTATACTGGCATGATGGTCTGCATCTGTCCAGGAGGGGAACCAGGATCCTAGGCGATATGTTTAAATGCTTCATTGGCAAGCATTTAAACTAGCCAAGGAAGGAGGTACTAGAAAGGAGCAGGGAAATCCTAGCCCCTCCAAATAAAAATCAGGGTAGTAAGTGAGGTAAACACCAAGACAGAGATGTCGATAGGGAGAAGGGCAAGGGTAAATGGAGAAAACGACAAAGGCAATAAGGACAGGGATGGGGCAAAAAAGGGTAAGGCCATCACAAAATGGAGGGTAATGAGTACCAATGCCTGTAGTCTGGGCAGCAAGTTTCCTGAACTGGTGGCCTTGATGGAAGAGGGATGCCTGGATATTGTGGCAGTTACAGAAACATGGTACACAGAGAACCATGACTGGGATGTTAACATACCAAGGTACACAACCTACAGGAGAGACAGGGAGGGTAGAAGAGAGGAAATAGTAGCTCTCTATGTAAGGGAAGGTATAAAAGCAATGGAACAAAAGAGTAAACAGGAAGGAGAGAAGGCACTGTGGGTCACCTTAGAGACTGGAAATAGCACTGCAATCTGCACAGGGGTTGTATACAGACCCCCATCTCAGGGGGATGGCATGGACAAGGATATGATAGAAGGTATCCTTAGGATGGCAGAGAAAGGGGAGATACTGGTGATGGGGAACCTGAATATGCCAGATGTTAATTGGAGCTCCTTTGCTGCAGCCACATCCAAGAGCAGGGTCATTCTCGATGCCCTACAGGGGGCATGCCTAAGACAGCTAGTGTTAGAACCCACTCGGGAGGGAGCAATCTTAGACCTCGTAGTCTCAAATGGGGACAGAGAGAGGATCGAGGATCTATAAGTGGGTAGCCACCTGGGAACAAGTGACTGCCTAACAGTGTGATTCATATAAAACTCAGCGCAGAGTCAAGCCATACAAAAATCAGGGTATTGGACTTCAGGAGGGCTGACTTTGGCAATATGGGAGAGTGCCTTAGAAAAGCACTAGCAAACAGGCTAGAAGGAGGGGTGGAGCAACAATGGGGAAACATTAAAACTGCCATCACAGAGGCAACAAGCCTTTGTGTGAAGCAAATAAACAAATCAAAATGAAAGAAAAAATCACTATGGTTCTCAAAAGAGGTGACAGGGAAGGTTAGGGAGAAAAAGATAGCATTTAGGAAGTATACGGAAACATAGAAGGAGCAGGACAGAGAGCTGTACCAGTTAAGGCAGAAGGAAGCAGGGAAAGCAGTCAGAATAGCAAAGGTCCAAACTGAAGAAAAGATAGCCAACTCAGTTAAGAAGGGGGATAAAACCTTTTATAGGTACATTAGGGAGCGCAGAAAGACAAAGGGAGGGATAGTGAGGCTGAACAGAATGCACGGTGGGTGGGCAGAAAGGGACAGTGAAAAAGCAGAGATACTGAACGAACACTTCTGCTCAGTATTCACAAAAGAGGAGGAGGGGGAGGTACCTAATCCAATTAACAGAAGCACTCTGCATAGGTGGTCAATCCCAGTCCTTTCACAGAAGAAAGGGTTCTGAAAGAACTCCTAAAATGGAAGTTGGACAAAGCAATGGGGCCTGACGGGATTCACCCCAGAATTCTAAAAGAATTAAGGGGAAAACTAGTGACACCACTGACTACCCTTTTTAACAAATCATGGGAGGATGGTGTGGTACCTGAGGACTGGAGGAGGGCAGATGTGATTCCCCTTCACAAAAGTGGGAGCAAGACAGGCAGGAAACTACAGACCTGTCAGTTTGACCTCTGTGGTAGGGAAAGTGATGGAATCACTTCTGAAGGAAAGAATTATTGAGTACCCAGAGGCCAGTGGGGCACAGGACCCAAGGCAGCATGGGTTCACAGTGGAAAGGTCATGTCAGATGAATCTAATCGATTTCTTTGACTGGGTGACTAATGTAGTAGACCAGGGAGGGGCTGTGGACATGGCATACCTAGACTTTAGCAAGTCATTTGACACAGTCCCACACAAAAGATTAATAAACAAATTAGCCAGCCTGGGCGTGGGTCCCAGGGTGGTAGCCTGGGTAAAACATTGGCTGGACAACAGGGCATAGAAGGTAATAGTAAACGGAGTCCTCTCTGAAGAAAGAGGGGTTACTAGTGGGGTACCGCAGGGTTCAGTACTGGGTCCAGTCCTTTTTAATGTCTTTACAAGTGATATTGCAGAGGGACTGGAAGGAAAAGTATGCCTCTTTGCAGATGACACAAAGATCTGCAACAGGGTTGACACACAAGGAGGCGTGGAAAGGATGAGAAGGGACTTGGCAAGGATGGAGGAATGGTCAGAAGTATGGCAGCTTGGATTCAATGCAAAGAAGTGCAAAATAATACACCTGGGAAATAAAATCCTAGGGGAAGAGTACACAATGGGGGGGATAGTAACAACAACAAAAATGGAAAGGGACCTGGGGGTAATCATATCAGATGACCTTAAGTTTGGCAGCAATGTGAGAAGGCAGTAGGGAGGGCTGGGGGGATACTAGACTGTATAGGGAGAGGTATCACCAGCAGAAAACTGGAAGTTGTTATCCCTCCGTACAGACAGTTGGTGAGACTCCATCTGGAGTACTGCGTCTAGTTCTGAAGACCCCATCTCCACAAGGACATAGGATGGAGGCAGTTCAGAGGATGGCAACTAAAATGGTGCAGGGTCTGCAAGAGAAGCCATACGAAGAGAGACTAAAGGAGCTTAATATGTATACCCTTGAGGAAAGGAGGGGGCAGGGACATGATAGAAACGTTTAAGTACCTCAGTGGAATCAACAAAGTCCAAGGGGGTAGCATCTTTCAGAAAAAGAGATGTGCAAAAACAAGGGGACACAATTTGAAGATGGGGGGGGGCAGCTCAGAAGCAATGTGAGGAACTATTTTTTCACAGAGAGGGTAGTGGATGCATGGAACAGCCTTCCTGAGGAGGATGTGTGGACTAAAACTGTATTAGAATTCAAGAATGCATGGGACAGACACAAGGCAATTCTTGTGGAGGGTAGGAAGAAATAGGTTGTTGGTTAACTAGGATCTGCAGCTTATCCAGTAGGTAGGGAAATGGGCAGACTAGGTGGGCCAAGTAGTCCTCATCTGCCATCAAAGTCTATGTTTCTGTATTTCTAGTGGATAGCAAGTTCACACTGCTGCACCTGCAATTACACTGTGACACAATAAAAGGTGCATTATTTGATGTCATACACCGCACACACACTCACACAATTTGTCTACAAGTAATGTGTAGCAAATTGAAAACTTCGGTAATATACAACGTATTTTAAACAACCTGGAATTATGCACTGCTGCACTAGGTCCTCCAGACCACAACACACATACTCAGCAAAGAAATGTCAACAATTACTAAAAATATTAATGTGTGTACATTAACACAGTAAGTTAAACAAGAAAAATATAACCAAAAAACAAAGAACTCCCTATTTCTCCTACTTAAGTCTACGTACACAACAGATACGCCCCTCCCAAAAGCACACTTCCACTGTCTCTCAGTACACAGACTGAATGTTGTACATTAACATTCAAAATCCACATACAAACAATAAACGCTCGATGATATGAGCACAGGAGGGTTTCCTACAATCGATGAATTAAAGTTTCAGCAAAAAAACAAATGACTCAAAAAGGCTTTTTTAAAAGCTTTTAGGTTTGAATCACAGACAGCTCTCAGAGCAGACTTTCTCCAATAGCTTCCTACACACACTACCCTGACAAGAGGCTGTGCAGAACAATCTAAAGCCCATGTGACCCGAAATCCCATGAATCGCTGCAAAATCCGGCTTTGGAGCTTAAAACAAGGAGAAGTGAGGCAAAGTACATAGATACATAGATACATAGACAGTGTCAGCAGATAAGGGCCTATGGCCCACCCAGTCTTCCCATTTGAGCTTGTAAGTTCAGTTTGTTTTCGTATAAGTCTGTTGCCCCTTACCCCTGACCTCCAGAATTCCTTTATGTCTATCCCATGCATTCTTAAATCCCGTGATTGTTTCAGCCCCCACCACTTCCTCTGGCAGGGTGTTCCACATGTCCACCACCCGTTCTGTGAAGAAATTCTTTTTCATGTTTCCTCTGAATCGTCCTCCCTCCAACTTCATCCCATGCCCTCTAGTCCTGGAACATCTTTTTCACTTAAAAATAGTGTTTTCCTGCACCCTGTTCCTCCCTGTAAGATACTTGTATGTCTCTATCATATCCCCATTCTCCCTCCTCTCCTCCAGGGAGTACATGTTCAGTTCCTTCAACCTGTCTTCATAGGACTTGTGATGCAATCCATGCACCATCTTTATTGCCCTCCTCTGAACCTTCTCTACCCTGTCTATGTCCTTACGTAGGTATGGTCTCCAGAACTGTACACTGTACTCCAGGTGGGGCCTCACTAGTGTCTTGTATAGTGGAATTATGACCTCTCTTTTCCTGCTGGTGATGCCCCTGCCTATACATCCCAGCATCCTATTTGCTTTACCTGCTGCCTTGTCACACTGTTTCCCTACCTTGAGGTCATCAGAGATGACAACCCCAAGATCCCTTTCCTGCTTGGTGAATGCTATATCCTCACCCCTCAACTGATATATTGTGCCAGGGTTTTTGTGCCCCATATGCATTATCTTGCACTTCTTTGCATTGAATTTCAACTGCCAAACCCCTGACCATTCTTCAAGTTTCTGCAGGTCACTTCTCATTCTGTCTATACCCTCTGGTGTGTCTACTCTGTTACAGAACTTTGTGTCATCAGCGAACAGTGAAATTCTGCCTTCTAGGTCCTGCGCAATGTCACTGATGAAGATGTTGAATAGGACCGGTCCCAGCACTGATCCCTGTGGTACCCCACTGGTCACTCTTCCTTCTGTGGAGTGACAGCCATTTACCACCACCCTCTGTGTCCTGCCACCCAGCCAGTTACCTATCCACCACACTACTGTCCTGCCCACACCCATATTCCCAGTTTGTGTAATAGTCTTCTATATGGCACAGTGTCAAAGGCCTTGCTGAAGTCCAGATAGGCCATGTCCACTGCCCTCCCCGATCCACCTCCCTAGTCACCCAGTCAAAATATTCAACAAGGTTGGTCTGACATGACCTCCCCCTGGTGAAACCATGCTGCCTTGGGTCCTGTAGTCCATTGACAACTAGATGCTCACAATCTCTCCTTCAGTAGTGCTTCCATGATCTTCCCCACTACCGAGGTGAGGCTGACTGGTCTGTAGTTCCCTGCTTCCTCTTTGTTCCCACTTTTGTATAAGGGGACTACATCTGCTGTCCTCAGTCTTTGGGTACCTCCCTGTTTCCAGTGATTGGCTAAACAGGATAGCCAGAGGTTCAGCCACCATCTCTCTTAGTTCTTTAAGGACTCTGGGTGCACCCCATCTGGCCCCATTGCTTTATCAACTCTTATTACTTCCAGTTCCTTGGGACCCTTTCTCGTGTAAAGGGACTTGTGTCCATTTCTGCACCATTCTCACCCCTTGTGCTCCCTTCAGACCCATTACCCTCCTCTTCCTCAGTAAAGACTGAGCAGAAATACCTGTTCAATATGTCAGCTTTACTGTTGTCATCCTCCGCGGCCCCATCCTCCCCTTCAGTCTCACTATCCCTCCTTTGTCTTTCTTTTTTCACTTATGTACCTGTAAAAGGTTTTGTCCCCTCTACCCACTGATTTTGCAATGTGTTCTTCTGTCTGAGCTTTGGCTTTCCTTACTGACCTCCCTGCCTCCATTTGCTTCTCCTGGCACTTCTCCCTATCCCCTTCTGCCTGTGTCTTTTTGTATTGCCTGAATGCAATCTTTTTGGCTTTCACTTTCTTTGCTACCTCTTTGGAAAACCATAATGGTCTCCTCTTCCTTTTCCTCTTGCTAACCTGCTTAATGCATAATTCTGTTGTTCTTGTAATCCCCATTTTAAATACTGCCCACTGTTCCTCAACCCCTGATTCCTGTCCCATTCCCTTAATGCCTCGTTCAAGTATCCCCCATTTTCCCAAAGTCTGCCCCCTAAAATCCAGGATACTTGTTTTGTGTGGTTTGGTTCTGCTCTTTCTGTGATTTCAAACCACAATGACTGAGTGGTCACTGTTTCCCAGGTGCTCCCCACTGTTACCCCCATCACACTGTCCCTGTTTGTGAGCACAAGGTCCAGTATTGCCTTCTGCCGAGTTGGTTCCATGACCAGTTGCTTGAGGAAGGCACCCTGAAGGAGTCAGGATAAATCTGCTCTAGTTGATGCTGCTGCTGGGATGCTCCAGTCCACATCTGGAATATTGAAGTCTCCAACCAGTACTACCTCACCCTTGTCTGCCATCCTTTGGATGGCTAGCATCAACTCCTATCTGTTTCTTCCTCCTGGGCTGGTGGTCTATAGACCACACCTGTGTGGATGGCTGTCCCCATTTTCCTTTCCAGCTAACCCACAGTATCTCTCCCCATTTTGTTCCTCCTGGATCTCTGTGGCCCTTATGTCATTTTCACATACAGTGCCACTCCTCCTCCTTCCTGCCTGCTCTGTCTTTTCTGAATATGTTGTAGCCAGGTATGGCCATCTCCCAGTCGTGGTTATCATTACACCAGGTTTCAGTGATGGTCACAATGTCCAGGTCTGACTGTACCATGACAGCCTCCAGATCTTCCATCTTGTTGCTAAGGCTCCTGGTATTTGCACACATGGCTTTCCATGATTTGACCTCCCTAGACTGTTTCACTGTTCTACTCCATAGATACATAGATACATAGACAGTGTCAGCAGATAAGGGCCTATGGCCCACCCAGTCTGCCCATTTGAGCTTGTAAGTTCAGTTTGTTTTCTTAGAAGTCTGTTGCCCCTTACCCCTGACCTCTAGAATTCCTTTATGTCTATCCCATGCATTCTTAAATCCCGTGATTGTTTCAGCCCCCACCACTTCCTCTGGCAGGGTGTTCCACTTGTCCACCACCCGTTCTGTGAAGAAATTCTTTCTCATGTTTCCCTGAATCGTCCTCCCTCCAACTTCATCCCATGCCCTCTAGTTCTGGAACATCTTTTCACTTAAAATAGCATTTTCCTGCACCTGTTCCTCCCTGTAAGATACTTGTATGTCTCTATCATATCCCTCTCTCCTCCTCTCTCTCCAGGAGTACATGTTCAGTTCCTTCAACCTGTCTTCATAGGACTTGTGATGCAATCCATGCACCATCTTTGTTGCCCTCCTCTGAACCTTCTCTACCCTGTCTATGTCCTTATGTAGGTATGGTCTCCAGAGACTGTACACTGTACTCAGGTGAGAGCCTCACTAGTGTCTTGTATGGCGGAATTATGACCTCCTTTTCCTGCTGGTGATGCCCCTGCCTATACATCCCAGCATCCTATTTGCTTTACCTGCTGCCTTGTCACATTGTTTCCCTACCTTGGGGTCATCAGAGATGACAACCCCAAGATCCTTTCCTGCTTGGTGCATGCTATATCCTCACACCCCAACTGATATATTGTGCCAGGGTTTTTGTGTCCCATATGCATTATCTTGTACTTCTTTGCATTGAATTTCAACTGCCAAACCCTGACCATTCTTCAAGTTTCTGCAGGTCACTTCTCATTCTGTCTACACCCTCTGGTGTGTCTACTCTGTTACAGAGCTTTGTGTCATCAGCGAACAGTGAAATTCTGCCTTCTAGATCCTGCGCAATGTCACTGATGAAGATGTTGAATAGGACCGGTCCCAGCACTGATCCCTGTGGTACCCCACTGGTCACTCTTCCCTCTGTGGAGTGACAGCCATTTACCACCACCCTTTGTGTCCTGCCACCCAGATTATTGTTTTTTCGGAACGGCACTCGCCTATCTCTTAGGACCGACTGACCCATGTTCAACTGCTGTTCACATGGAACCCTTCTCCACTTTGGCCTTCAAAGATCTCATTTGAATATTTGCTACTACCACCAAGATCTGCACCTGCGGCGGCTCCACCCGGGCCCTCGCCCTGGGCTTCAGTGCCACCGCAGCGGCCCTCCTACTTGTCACGGCCTAGCCCCCTCGGCTCCCATCGCCAGCGACAGCGACAGCCGGGTATGGGCCCGACGCTCCAGCGCCATCCATTTTCAGGGCTAGTTGATTCGGCAGGTGAGTTGTTACACACTTCTTAGCGGATTCAGACTTCCATGGCCACCTCCAGCCCCTTCCTTGGTTGTCATTTATCCCTGGTTCTCCTTGCTGTCTGCCCTTCTGCTGAATTTTGCCCCTTTTCTGCTTATCCACCTCTTGGGCACTAATCTCCATCTTTTGCACACTGCTTTGCAGAGATAGCCACTCCTCTGGTTCACTGGTTCCACTGCTAGCTGTGGGGGGTGAGCAAGTAGGTACCATCCTTGCTGGCCTGCCACCCCCTTTGCTAGTTTAAATGCTTGTCAATGTAGCATTTAAACTTATCATTGAGTGCTTGGATTCCCCTCCAGGATGGATGCAGGCCGTCAGGCTTGAACAAACCTCCATCCCTCCAGGTGGGTCCCCAGTCACCAATGAATCCAAACCCTTCCTCACAGCACTAGTTCTTCAACCATGAGTTAAAGTTCCTGGTGCATGCACTCCTACTCCTTGCCTCTCACAGGTAGTACTTCTGAGAAAGTGACAGAAGTAGCTACTTGCTTGAGACCCCTCCCCAGTTTCCTAAACTCTTCCTGAACTTCCTTTGGCTCCCCATTTGCCAGGTCATTAGTACCTAGGTGGATAATGACATCCAGCTCACCCTCCCATCTTGCCTTCCCAGTGATCCCCAGGATCTTCCTTCCATCCCTCCATGCCGTGGCACCTGGTAGGCACCTCACCTCCCTGTCCTCCCCCTCCTGTGTTCCTAGCTGGATCCCTCTTATGATGGAGTCCTCCACCAGGATTCACTTCCTCCTACTCTGGGGTCCACTGCTTTCCCCGCTGAGGTCACCTCCTTGGCTAACCTCCACATCCTTTCCTTCCACTTCTCTGGGTACCTCTATTTGGTTGTCCTCATTTGCCAGTGTGGCATATGAGTTCTTGAGTGGAACAGGATCTGGGATGTGCCTCTGCCTGACTGCTCTAACCCTCCCTGAGCCCACTGTCATCCAAGTGCTCCTCGTTCTCGGCATCCTTTGTGGCAGTTGCATTGGACTGGGTGGTCCCTGGATAGGGGTGATGGTACTCCTGACCCAGTTTATTTCCGCTCTGAGTCTGGCTACCTCATCCCGCAGTCCAGAGAGATGCATGCAGATAGGGCAGCACCTCAGTGTCCCGAAGGTCTGCCTGAATATGGCTACCCCACAGCCACTGCATTGCACCACTCCCCACATTATACTGCAATTCCACTACTTGTCTGCTACTGAAGCTCTCCTAGTTCCTTTTTATTAATTTACTGTACTAAAATCCTGCCACTGATCCTCAGATAATTTTTTTTAAAGAAAAGAAACCAATAAATAAATAAATGAGTCAAAACACTTATGCGTGCTGAGTGGGCTTCTTCTTCCCCTTATGCCTCCTACTTCACACCCTTACTATACCCTGTGTTTAGCTCCTGTCAATCAGATTTAGCAGGGCATATAATTAAGAGTTGGGGGAAGGGGAGGCGGTAATATTGCAGCAATTAAAGACAGCACAGAATTACACCACCACTATGTTTTAAATTTTCAACAGCCCAAAAACAATTATAAGTAAAGACAACAAAGAAAGTATAGTTTCACTAAAAGCCCACAATCTAAGTTTAAAAGAAAAATAGCAATTACCAGTTACTCTAAAGCACTGAATTGAATATGTTTCCTTCCTGCCCCTTCTGGCTTCTTCTGTTCTTGTTCTCAATGTACTTCACTTTAATTTTTGTGGAGTAGTGGTTTGGGGAAGATAGAATAACACAAAGTCATTGTTTTCAATGGACTTTGCATTACCTCCTATGATGCAAAGTACTCCGCTTTGCACTGTGGAGCACTCTGCGAATCCGCCTTCACTCTGCGAATCTCTCTACAGAGCGAATTGAGGCCACTTTTCCCACCACTAAGCATAACTCATGACTGGAAGAGCCACAAGAGAGCTAAAAAAAGTCCTGCCCCTTCACAAATGATGACAAATGCCATAGTCTGAGTAAGGCCACTGTTTGTCAAATTTATACAACATTTACATTGTACAGCTTTTAGATGATCTATTTTTATGTTTTAAATTGAAGAATAAACATTTTCTGTTTGATTTCACTGCTCTGTATTGAGTACAGCTGAGGTCATTGTGATGTCACCAGACATGTTCAAGCCGCTCTCCTGTTGGTTAACAGTTCCTTTGTGATCAACCTCAAATGATAATAAATGGTGATGACCCATCTAGAATGATGATAAATGATTTATCACCATTTAGGTCCTCAGGCCATACAAATAAATAATTTATCTGTAAGGTTTCATTCTCACCTACATTTGTCTGTCTGTCTGTCTGTCTATCTTTGTTATTTTATTTTTTATCTAGTAATCTATTTTTTGCATAAAAACTGTTAACACACCAGTTAATGTTCAAGTTAATGCCACAAAAGTAGGGAAATGTGCCCCCCACATGCAGTAAAAGGAAAAAACATTAGGATTTTGGGTCTCCGGAGTCTTGGTAAACCAGCTGTGGGATCTACATGCTTCTTGCTATAAGCTACAGCCTAGACAGTAAGGTTTTTTTTCTGAAACTTTCAAAGTCGAAGGTGCCTGTGTCAAGGTAGTACATTTTGAAGGATTTGTGGAAAAAAATATTAATTAGTTCCAGAGTTTTAAGAATTTAAAGCTTTTTAAAGCCAAGGCAAGTTCATTTTCAATAGTTTTTTTTTTCTGAACATGCTCACTCAGTAGAGTTTTAGAATAACCATCTGATATGACACTAAAAATGTTACCTTTGTGAACATTTTGCTTTTGCATAAATTCATGTTTTTGGGGTTGTGAGAAAACTTTATGGATTATTACAGCTGCCAGCTTGTTTTCTTTTTTTCAAAACAAACAAAATGGAAAATACATAAAAATGATGATTTTGGAAAAAACAGACACCTAAAGTTAAGTCAATAGGACCTGTTTGGATAGGTTCTGGTGTTTGTTTGTTTTTTTATTTGGCCTAGAAATACATTTTCTGTGCACCCCAAAATCCTGTTGCCCAGCTTAATGAGAGGAGTCATTTCTGAAGTTGTGAGCTGAGAATTCCCCTGTTGCACACAAAGTGCTGCAACAGGGGAATTTTTCGGCTTGCACCCAAAACACTGAAAGTTACAGTCACTGAACCTAACCTGCTGTATTGTCCCTCCCCCTGCCAGCTGAGCCAGCCTTCTCATGTCCTTCCTGATAGTCTTACTTAATATTTAAATGTATGCTCCCTCCCCACTCGGCTCAGCCAGCTCTACCTTGTCCTTCCCAATGTTGATTTACATTTCTTCTTAAGTGGACCAGGGTGCCCCCTGCTCACAACCCAGCCACCCAAAAACACATAGATGGTGACACTGAAGTGTCTACCCCCATTGCCACTGAACGCTCTGCTGACACTAGGGTGCCCAATCTCCAATGTAGGGTCTGTCCCCCTGAAAAAAAAGAGAACTGTCTTGTGCTGATCTTTTTTTTTTTTTTAGTTTATACCAGAAAATAAGAAAACAGTCCCTTGTTGATCTCTGTCTACCCCCACCCACCCCACCTCAATCCCCCACTCAGCACCCACCATCCCACTCGACCCCACACACCCTCACTCACCTAAATTCAGTCCACCATCATAGATCCACTCTCCAGTCTCAATGATGTGTTTCTTCAGGAACCACAACTGCAATATGAGGAAATAAGGTAAGAATGGTTAATGTATTTCAAAGCATTTTGAACTTTTACTGACAACTTTTGTCATTTTTAAATATTTTTCCATCAAAATTTCATAATGACCTTTTTGGGATCCCACCTCATGAACAAGGTAGGGAAATATTTTCCAATCTGGCCAGAAAAAGTGATTTTTCAGTTGTTCCATGAAACCACCTTTTGGGCAGGATCTGAAAATGTTCACCTATTGGCTTCATGAGGTGGGGTCATAAGGAAGCCTATGTTGGAAACGTGGGATAAACATTGGAAATTTGGGGTAAAATATTATAAAACAACAAAGTTATGAATGTATATTGAGATTTTTCCATGCTTGCTCTTAACTTAGGTAATTTTTGATATTTTGACTCCAAACATTCAACATAGCCATTTTTTTACACCACCTCATAAATGTGATGGGTGTCATTTCCAAATCCTGGCTGAGATGTGTTTTGGCACTTGTGGCATTTTGGGCAGTATTCTATAAATGCCACATGTTATGCTGTATAAGGGGGAGTCATAAAATGACTATGTTGAAAATCTAGGGTCAAATTACAAAAAAATTAAGAAACATTGTCTGCAGTACCAGCCTTTGCCCCAGTGGGTACCACTTTGTGATCCTGTGCCAGTGAGCTGAGTTGATTTGTGAGCCAGCTGGATGGGCCAAGACTGCGTGGGGGGGGCAGTGATGCCATGCGGCACCATCCCCCAGCCCGGGAAGGGAAGGAGCAGGATTGTCTTTATGAGCCCATGTACCATATAGTGAAGAGAACTCTTCTTTTGACAAAGGGTCCTGCACCTCTGCATCCTTGGCTGCCAATGGGCCATGTGCTTTAGCTGACAGATGGACTCTTTGTGCTGCATGTCGATATCTGTAGCCACATGGAAGTGCAAGGCCTAGAGGGCACTGCACTTCCACAGCCCTTAAGACACACCTACAAATTCTTGACATCTGTTGCCATATAGATATGCAGGGCCCAGAGGGTACTGCAGTTCTACAGACAGACAGACTCTTCTCTTGATGTAGACCCCACAGGGTCATGTGCACCTCATCTGTTCACACAGGTCCCAAAGTGACCTGTGTGAATGAGAATACGGCTCCACTATCTCAAAAAGAAAAGAAATGAATTGCAAAAATCTGTGCTTATGCACCAGTTAGGGTTCAACTTACTGCCACAAAAGTAAGGATATGTGGTGCTAGGGTTTCCAACCCTAACACCTCCCCAAACAGCAAAAAGGACAAAACCACACAAGCAACCAGAGGCAGCCATCATTAAGTAAGTCAAACAACATGCAACTGTTTCCAGATTTCATAAATGCTGTAGCACTGATGTGGTACCATCATGAATCTGTATTTGCTGCCACAGAAGCACAGGCCCCACAGGGGCTTATGCTTCTGCAGCCACAACTATGTGTACATGTCTTACAGCATGCATGAGTACCTCTGGCTGAGAAAGTGCTGGACCCACAATGGCCTGTGTTTATACAGAAAGAAGTACTGTTGCAATTTGGGTATCACAGATTTCTATATGCACTTTTGAAAGTGCAGACCCCATAGTGGCCTACGCTTCTGCAGACAGAAGTACTGGTGCAATTTTGGTATCATGGCTTTTGTTGGACCTACACTTCTGCACCTAGAGGTTGGTATGTATTTCTTACACCTGTGGCTGCAGAAATGAGTGCATGTCTTACATTGTACACGAGTACCTATGGCTACAGAAATGCTGGCCCCATAGTGGCCTGCATTTCTAGAGACAAAAGCACTTTCACAATTTGGGTATCATTGATTTGTATCTGTGGCTGCAGATGTCTATGCTTCTGCATACAAAGGTAGTGTGATTTGAGCACTGTGTTTAAAGCACGTCTGTATGTCTTGCGATGTGCATAACACAGATACAAATTCATGAAGGTAGCACATTAGTGCTACTGCATTTGTGCCATCTGGAAACAGTTGTATAGTGTTTGTCTTACCTGATGAAGGCTGTCTGTCATTGCTTGTGTGGTCTTGTCCTTTTGCTGCTTGGGGGAAGAGTTAGGGTTGGAACTTGACCAAGGTTTTCTATGTTAAACCTTTAATTTGCACCTTAATAGCTTTGACAGCTATCATCAAAATGGTCCCAAATTTGGCATGCATTATTTAGGAGGCAAGTTATAAATGTGCAGAAAGTTTTGTGATGGCAGCTAGTGTGGTTTTTCTGAGATCCATATATGTCATATTACATTAACATTTACATTTTTTTCCTGTACGTAACACATGTGTTTTTTTTTGTTTGTTTTTTTTTTTTTTTTTTTTTGCTCTCCTCTAGAGCCTAAACAGAACAGAACTTTTTCCAAAGCTTTCAGGATAAAGGCAGTCTGTGACAATATAGTGCCTTTTGAAGATTTCATGAAAAAATATTAAATGTCTCCAGAGTTATAAGGATTTAAATGTTATTTTATGCTCAGCAGGGTTTTTGGACAACCCTCTAATGTGACATGAAAAATTTGAGGTCATGAGACCTTTTTTTCTCACCACTTACTTTGCACAACCTGAAAAAAAATTTTTCAGTTCATGACAGCTGCCATTTTATTTTCCCCCTGGACTTAAAAACATGGAAAGTACATGATAATTAATTATTTTTAAACAAACAAACATCTCAACCTAGCTAAACAGGAACTGTTTAGCTAGATTATGGTGTTTGTTTTCTACTAAAATGCCCAGAAATACCTTTTCTGGGCACCCCAAAATCCAGATTGCCCAGTTTAGTGAGAGGAGCTGTTCACCCATGTTCTCCGTATGAGAACAGGGGGACTTTCCTGACATCTGCAGCTGCAGACAGAGGTGTGCTGCTGGCTTCAACTGACTTTAGTGTCAGTAGTGAGCCAGCAACCACTCTCTCTTTTTCTCTCTTTCTACCTCTATGTATCTATCTATCTATCTATCTACCTATCTATCTATATATCTATCTATTTTTTAATTTTTTTATTCTCTCCCCCTCCCAGCTCACCCAACCCTCTCTCATCTATCTCCGATATCAATCAATCAACCAACCAATCAATCAGTCAGTCATCTTTATATTACCAGGTAAAACACCATTGAGACAGACTCATTTGCAAGGTGGACCTGGGTAGGTCAAAACAAAAACATATAAGCTATATGTTGCCATAATACAATGAGACAATAGTCCATGTAGAACAAATACGAGCTACACTCTATAGTACCCTCACTTGTCTGGTTTACCATATTGAGGGACTGAGGGGTGCCAATTTCAGATTCTGTGTTAATCTAGAAATCCAAACAGCTGGCAGAGGAGATGGGAGTTGATTTTGAGTCATCAGCTGGCTGACTCTCAAGGCAGAGCAACAGACACAGCACTAAATATCAAAAACTTCATGGGGAGCATTCAAGTGGCAAAAAGAAAGCAAAGGAGCTCTTTTTAATAATGTTTTGGCCTAATGCCACTGGAACTGAAAAGTTGCCTTTGCTGGTGGTGGGTAAATCTAAGAAAAAGTGATGTTCCTATAGGGTGTTCGTGGAGACCCTAATGGTCGCTTACTATATGAACAGCAATACCAGCATGACAGCTAGGAAGTTTTTACTCTGGCCCCTTGATCTGGACATTAAAATATGCCACAAAGAAAGAAAGATCAAAATGCTGGTTAACTGTCCAGCTCACAATGCGACCAGTCTCTGAAATGTGCAACTTATTCTCCTACCACCAAATTGTATTTATTTATTAAAATGTTTTGTCAGGAAGGCACGCTGAGCAACAAGTTTGTCAATTGCACAGCAGTCATCCAGCCCATGGAGCAGGGTATGATCCCATGTCTGAAAACCCATTACAGGAAGCAAATTGTGAACAAGGTACATGGAAAAATTGGCAACACTGACCGAGCATTTACTGGGATTGCAAAAAGGGTTACCATCCTGGATGCAATCCATATGGTTTACTCAGCGTAGCAAGCAGCAGCACCTATGACAATCAAGCAGTGTTTTCAGAAGGTGGGTGTCTCCCCCCCCAGACCAAGCAGACAAACAGGTAACCAGAAGAAGATTGAATTGAACCATCAACATGGATGAAAAAGAATGGTTTCAACTTCTACATGGCAACTGATGTGGGTGAACTGGCCATTGGTGACCTTATAGACTCTGACATCTGCAGTTCAGTAATGGGAGTTCAACCCACACCAGAAGAAGATGAGGATGCTGCAGATGAGGAGGTTGTTCTGCCTACCACAAAATAAATCTGGGTTGTGTTGAAGTGCATCAGGAATTATGCTGAGACAAGAGAAAAACAGGACTTTGAGTAGTTTCACTTATTTGAAAGGCATTTGGAGACTCTTGCTTACTCTACCACTTGCCATTCCCTCATAACAGATTACAGCAAACACGATGGTTGACATCCTGTTAATGACTAAAAAGTTTTATTTTGAAAACGTTTTTAAACATGTAAACCATTTCATAAACATTTCGTTATGTTACAGCAAGCAGGAGGGGGGATATTAGGGACAGAGGACCCTTAGATAGGGAAGTTGGTGCTAAGGGGAAAGCATACGGGGTGAACATTCTGAATACAAAGAGAGTGGAGGGGGAAGAGTCAGGAGGGGCTGTTGTGCAGAAGCCTAAAACAGCAGACTGTGGGAAGGGAGCTCCTATGGTGAACAGAGCAAGAGGGAAGAAGAGGGGCGGTTTAGAGGGTGCAGTCAGGGGAAACTCTGGTTATTTGATTGAGGCTGACATACAGTGTCACAATAAATTTGAGCTACTAAGCAACCTAGAGGGGGAGGAAGGGGTTGGTGGAAATGAGGAAACTTATACAGAGGCCGGGGGGATGGAGTCGGATACCCATAGGGCATCACAGACCAGCTATGGAAAGGATAGAAATAGTCCCATAGGTAGAAGGGGAAACATATATGTTAAGCAAATGGGGGAGATGCAACATATTCCAGATATGAGGAAGGAGAGCATGATTGGAGACAAACTGGGAGACAAGGAGGTGGGGCCGGAGCCCCCCCTTCAGCAGGGGTCAGTACCAAGGATGGGGCCCTAGCTAAGGGACCCACAGAGAGCCTCTGGAGGCAGGGTACTACTTACAAGGGGAGGATGGTGGTGTGGGAGAAGGAAACCATCAGGGCCAGGATAAATGGTTCGGATAAGAGAGGGTTAAAGGGGACACCTATTCAGAGGGGGTTTGAGTTAAGTGGGCAAAATAGCAAGGGAGCCAGAAAGGGGAGGGTGACAAGGGGGTCTCTAATAAGGCAGGAAGACTCCCATGGAATTGAGATCATGAATAAGGGGAAGGGGTCTGAGAGGTCATAGTGGAGGTAACCATAAGGATGATGGCGGTGTTAAGGTTCTGTTATTGGGAGACTCGATGATTAGGGGTATCCAGTGGGAGGGACAGGGGGGTGGATGCCATAGCCAGGTGAAGGTAGTGAGTATCTCTGGGCTGACAGTGCACAGAGCAAAGTTCATGGTGTATGAAATGGTTAGGGATTGTGGAGGGAAACCGTATTTCCTGGTGCATTTGGGAACTAATGATCTAGAGGGAAATAGCGTTTTGGAAATCCAAGCAAGGTTCCAAGAACTTGCCAGAGTCTGTTGGGATAATGGATGCAACATTTCCTTTTCGGAGATACTGTCAGTACCAAAGGCCTCAGTGGAGAAAAAAATGAAGCCCACAGAGGTTAATGACTGGCTCAGGAAGTGGGGTGAAGAGGGTGGGTTGGGGGTGTTAGGGAACTGGAATGGAGTTTGGGAGGATAAGGGACTATATGCCAAAGACAGGTTTCATCTTGCCCCATTAGGGAAGGAAGTCCTTAAACAGGGATGGCTGACTACATACAAGAAAGGTGGGGTTTAAACTTATGAGGGGAAGGGATAAGGAGGGCTGACCAGAAGCCCTCTCCTCCAGATGAGGGGTAGCCTTCAAGCCCAAGGGGAGGAAGAAACAGACTGGGGGTGGAGGTTTCAGGAGGAGCAGAGGGAGGATGGAAGTATAAGGAACCTGGGTGGGGTTCAACAAAGAGGATCAGGGATAAGGGGTAGGGGTTGGTGTTAGTAAACGCCAGGAGCTTGGGAAACAAGTTGCCAGAGTTCCAGGCCATGCTGTTCAAGGGGGGGGTGGATGTGGCGGTGGTCACAGAGAAGTGGGCCAACAAAAACCATGACTGGGACCTAAACGTACGGGGGTACACTATGCTTAGGAAGGATAGAAAGGAGGGTAGAGGGGGTGGAGTGGCTATGGTCATTAGAGATGACATAGAAATTGCTAGGGTAGAAGAGGCAGAGGGAAATGTGGAGGCCTTATGGGTCACCTTACGATCCCCAACAGGAGATAAGGTCAAGCTGGGTGTAGTATATGGGCCCCCCGGGATGAGTGATGTTCTAGAGGATAGTTTTCTGGACAACATCATTGCCCAGTGTGGACCCAAAAGGGGAAGGAGTGGTGTTGATGGGGTCCTTAATATGCCAGGTACAAACTGGAGAACCATGTCCTCTAAGGTGGCCAAGGAGCAGAGGCTGCTAGATGGCTTCCAGGATGTTGTCTTAACACAGCATGTGATGGAGCCCACAAGGAGAGCATGTCCTGGATGTGGTTCTGGCAGATGGGGATCTGTAAGGGATATGGTTGTACAGGACCCCTGACTGGGAGCGACCACAATACTGTCTGGTTTCAAATAAGCATGGGGGGAGATCTAGGACACTGGCAGTGGACTTCAGGGGCAGACTTTATGGGCATGAGAAATATTCTCAGGATCACTTGAGAGGGATTACCTCAATGACAAGTGTGGAAAGGAGATGGAGGTCATAAACGGGTCTTCAAGAGGCAGTCAGGATCTTACGCTAGAAGTTGAAGCGTAGAGCAAGGTCACATAAACCATGCTGGTGGTCCAGTGAGCTACAGGTAGCAGTCAGAGAAAAGAAAGCGCCTACAAAAAATATAAAACAACAAGAGGGATAGGGATAAGAAATGTACCAGCTTGCATCTAGAAAAGTCACCCGTGATGGTGAGGGAGCAAAGTCCAGGAAAGAGCAGCGGCTGGCACAGAGAGGATACATGGAGGGAAAGGGGTTCTTCGGTACATTGGGGAGCAGAGAAAACAATGGCCATCTCAGCAGATTGAGATCAGAAGGAGGGTGGGTGGAAGAGGTGAGGGACCAGGCAGAGGTATTTAATGAGTACTTTGCCTTCTGTGTTCACTAGGGAGGGGGATGGGATATCTAAAAGCAAGGCACGAAGGGGATAGAAGCAGCAGTAAGTGGGATCAGGGGAGCAAAAGAAATGGAGCAAGAGGGAGGGAGAGGTACCCCAGGAGTGTCACATCTGGGTAAGGATAAAAAGGCCAGTAAGGTGGAGGGGACGGATGATGCTATCTCCGCCAAAAGGGTGTGGTTAGCCCTCAAGGCCCTAAAGAAAGACAAATCTCCTGGGCCAGATGGCATTCATCCGAGAGTACTATGGGAATTGGCGGACATACTGGCTGCACCCCTGGTGGAGCTTTTCAACAGGTCACTTGAGACAGGGAGGGTACCTAGGGATCGGTGAGAGGCAAATGTGGTGCCAATCCATAAAGGGGGGTCGAGGGAAGTACCAGGTAACTATAGACCCATCAGTTTGACCTCGGTGATGGGACAATTAATGGTGAGTATACTAAAGGAATGATTGGGGGTGTACTTGGAGGAGGTGGGAGGTCTGGATAGTCGGCAACATGGGTTTGTGCCAGGTAGATCATGTCAAACCAACCTTGTGGAGTTCTATGAATGGGTAACATCAGAACTGGACAGGGGTAAGCCCGTGGATGTATTATTCTTGGACTTCAGCAAGGCGTTTGACTCTGTCCCCCACAATGGTCTGGTGGAGAAACTGATGGGGGTTAGGAGTAGGCCCTTTGATGGTCAGATGGATTGAAAACTGGCTAGCTGGATGCACCAAGAGAGTAGTGGTCTGTGGGGAGCTCTCGAACCAGAGGGGGGTAGTGGGGTACCGCAGGGCTCGGTCCTGGGTCCGATTCTGTTTAATGCATACATATCGGACATCAGGGAGGGTATAGGGTGTGAAATGAGTCTGTTCATGATGACTCCAAGATGGGAGCAGTAGTTGAGGGAGAAGAGGGAGGTTGGCCTGCAAGGGACCTGGACACCCTGGAAAGCTGGGCTCACACAAGGAAATTAATTTCAATATCACCAAGTGCAAGGTGTTGCATCTTGGTCGGGAAACCCTAAACACAGGTACACACCCTAGGAGAGGAGGCTGGAGACCTCAATGGGAAAAAGACCTAGGGGTCATGGTGGATGCATTTATGAATAACTCTGAGCAGTACAGGAGAGCGCTAGCAAGGCAAACAGGATGTTGGGATGCATCGTTAGGGGGATCACCTCTAGGAGCAAGGAAGTGATTCTGCCGCTGTACAATGGACTGGTTAGACCACACCTTGAGTACTGTGTACAGTACTGGAGACCACACTTGAAGAGGGACATACAGCTCCTGGAGGGGGTACAGAGGAGGGCAACAAAGATGATACGAGGGCTATGGGATTTGACGTATGAGGACAGACTTGAGGAGCTCTGCCTGTTTTCATTGGAGGAGAGGAGAGATGGGGGGACATGAGTGAGGTCTTCAAGTACCTCAAGGGAATAAATAGGGTAAACATGGAGGGGATCTTTAGATTAAAGCAGGGAGGTATCACCAGAGGGCATGGTTTGAAGTTGGAAGGTGGAAGGTGAGGGGGAAGAGGAGGAGGTTTTCACTGAGAGGTGGTGGACCCTTGGAATGCACTGCCTGGTGAGCTGGTTCAGAGATCCATAGTGGAGGGCTTCAGAGAGGGTGGGACAGACACAGAAAGTGGATGTATCAGATGATGGCCTGTCCCAGGGGGGTGGGGATGGATGATAGCGGTTTCTGGAGCACAAGAGATGGGAGGGTCTCGGCACCCAACTAAGGATCTAAGGTTCGAGCAGACTTGATAGACCGTAAGGCCTAATCTGCTGGCAAATAGTATGTTAGTATGTTAGTATAAATTGACTGAATAAAGTAGATAATTAAAAACTAAGGGTTGTGCCTTAATGATGTAACAGACAAGTGCACTTTAATATGGTAAATATACATTCACATTACAGTACCAGACTTAAGCTGGTGCTTAACATTCCACATGGACTGACATAACTTATCACAGGACCAAACTCTGGGCAATTAAACATTACAGCAATCTGCCAGCAGCACAATACCACCCCCATGCAGTATTACCGCTAGGGGTGTGCGAAAAAAATTCAGCAGGGGGAATTTCGGCGAAAGTCAGATTTTCACTTCCCCGAAAGTTTGGAAATCATTTTGCCAACTCTCATGGAAATTCTGCTGAAAACTGCAGAATAATTGTAAGAAATGCAGGTTACTGTATTAAACTGTGGGAAAAAAAAACTCTGCAGAACTGATCACTTTCAATGTTCAGTTCTGTGGCTTATGTATTAAACTGTGGGGGAAAAAAACAGAAGTAATGCAAACCACAGATAATTACATGATATACGGTGAAATACGAAGCAAGAGACTTTATTTCCACATGTCATGTAAAAAGTTCACAGTTTGTAATTAAATGCTGCAGTACTAGGTGGAAATCTGCAGTTATTTGGCAAAAGTTCGGAATTCCAGCACAGACGAAAGAGTGGAACACTCTGTGAAATTTTTGATATTTCATGGAACTTCCACGACGGTGGAAATCCGCACTTCTGCCCAACCCTGATCACCATTACGCCAGAGGACAACCAGACTGGGGGTCTGGCAGACAGTCAAAAACCTTAAGTTGCGTTCCACATTGCAGAGCCATGGCAAACAAACGTACATCAAATTGCTGATACAGACTTCAAATAGGTACTCACTGCTTTCATCCAAGCCTTCCACCGAGGCGCAGGATGAATCAGTTCACATCCAGGCATAAAACACAAATAAGCATACCACCCAGGCCATTTCACAAAAGAAGACCAACAAAAAACCCTTATTGTTCACTGGAGACTCTATGGTAAGAGGAGTAGAGTCTCACCTACAGCAAAATGGACACTCTGTAGTTGCGGTCAGGTGCCTCCCTGGGACATCAGCTTGGAGGGACATGAACAGCTTTGAGAGAATAGCACAGAACACGGCTAAGGATGCACATGTCTTGCTTCATATAGGAACAAACAACCTGGCTAGTTAAACTGTAGGTGAAACAAAAGCACAGCTATCCAGCCTCAGGGATAAATTGGCTTCTGTTTTGTCTACTGTCTCCTTCTCTGAAATCCTCCTGTATGGGGGAACGGATGTAGCAAGCAGAAAATCAGGGAAAAGGAGATCACTGACTTGTACACCTGGCTTAAGGACTGGTGCAAGGAAAAAGGACCATTGCTTCATGGGAGGCCAGGGGAATTTCTGGGGGTGAGACTTTTTCAGGTTTGATGGCCTACACCTCACAAAGGAGCGGACCCATGCACTCAGCCAAAAGTTTGAAGTTTTTATCAGTCATTTAAAATAGTGTAAGGGGAGAGGGCACTAGCACCCACTATGGCACCAGGGGTGGCAGTTGCCTCCCCCTCACCTGCTAGTTCTGCAACAGGTCACAAGACAACAGGCACCAACCAAGACATAACAAGTACAGCCCAAGCCAAACCACTCAAGAAGCGAAAACTGCATAATAGAAGGAAAGACACAGCAAACAGACACAGCCAAAGCTGGTGGGCCCTCTGTCTCAATGCCCATAGCCTAGTAAACAAGATACTGGACCTCACTGCCATAATGGCAGAGGCTAACCTTGGCTGGGTAGCTGTAACAGAGACTTGGTTCAATAAAAATCATACCTGGGATGTTGCTACCCCAGGGTACACTCTGTACAAGAGAGACAGCAAAGGAATGAAATGAGGGGGCTGGCTATCTATGTATGGGAAGGAATCAAAGCCACAGAGGTACAGATGGCAAACACCAAGACTGAAGCCCTATGGATCACCCATGGAGCGAGGGAAAAGTCCCCCATCCAAGTGAGTGTGATCTACAGACCCCTGTCTCAACAGATAGATAGAGACAAAGAGCTACTAGAAACCATCCTGATTATGGCCAATAAAGATGACTTGTTGCTCGTCGGACACTTCAGTCTGCCTGATATAGATTGGTCCTCCTACATGGCTTCATCGGACAGGAGCAGAAAATTCCTCATAGCTCTAAAAGTGGCAGGACTAAAACAGTTGGTGGAGTTACCCACCAGAGAAAATGCAATCCTGGGCCTCATACTATCAAACAGCACTAGGATCACAGACATTAAGGTAGGAATCAATCTGGGGTCAAGCAACCATAGGTCAATCTGGCTCACAGTCAAAAGGGCAGAGGACACAAGTCACACAAAACCGAAGATCCTGGACTATAGGAAGGTTGACTATGTCAGAATGAAAATGTATATTAAAAACCATCTCAAAGATGTTGCAGGGGTGATGTGGAGGAAAGCTGGAAGGCCATAAAGGACACACAATAACTCTGGCCGCAGCAGTATGCACCAAACATACCAGTAAAACTAAGAAGAGGGGAAACCCTATTTGATTTTCTAAGAAGGTTGCTTTCGGTATAAAGAAGAAAAAAAGCTTTCAAAAAGTACAAACAGACAAAAAGGGACAGCAACATGGAGGAATACAAGGCAAGGCTCAAGGGAGCAGGGAAGGGAATTAGGATAGCCAATGTGTGAACACAAGAAAAAATTGCTGAAGGGTTTAAAAAAGGGAGACAATACCTTTTACAGCTATAAACAGGAGAAAATAAAAAGCAAAGGGGGTATTGTTTGGTTGAGAACCAGAGGGTGGCAGAACGTGGAGACTGACAAAGAAAAGGCAGAGGCTTTGAATGAATACTTCTGCTCAGTCTTCACACAAGAGCAACAGGGTAGTGGGCCAGTACTAGGAAATGAAGGACACCCCACCAGTGAAGCTGCACAAATCCCTTCACAAAAGAAAGGGTCCTACTAAAACTGAAAAAATTGAAAACCAGAAAAGCAATGGGACTTGACAGTATCCACCCCAGAATACTGAAGGAACTTGCAGAAGAACTTGCCTCCCCATTAGCAGTCCTCTTCAATAAGTCCCTGGTGAGTAGCAGAGTCCCAGACGACTGCAATAAAAGCCACAGTGGTACCTTTGCACAAAAATGGGAGCAAGGAAGACACTGGTAACTACTGTCCAGTCAGCCTCACCTCAGTGGTGGGGAAAATCATGGAAACATTACTGAAGGAAAGAATAGTGCAATATATGGAAGCAAATGGAAAACTAGACCCAAAGCAGCATGGCTTCTCAGCAGGAGAGCATGCCAGACAAACATGATTGATTTCTTTGATTGGGTGACCAGAACGGTGGACCAGGGTGCAGCAGTAGACATAGTGTATCTGGACTTCAATAAGGCGTTTGATTCCGTTCCACATAGAAGACAAATAAACAAGTTGGAACACACTGGAGTGGGGCATAAAATAGTCAGCTGGGCTAGGAACCTGCTCCAGGGGAGAACCCAGAGGGTCATGGTAAATGGCACTCTGTCAGAACAAGGTGGGGTAACCAACGGAGACCCCAGGGTTCAGTACTGGGGCTAATTCTATTTAACATATTCATCAGCGACATCGCTGACGGATTGGAGGGAAAGGTATGCCTGTTCGCAGATGACTCCAAGCTCTGCAACAGAGTAGACATGCAAGAGGGGGCCACAGGAATGGACTCTGATCAACAAAAGTTGGAAGAATGATCAAAACAATGGCAGTTGAAATTTGATGTCAAGAAGTGTAAAGTTATGCACCTGGGGAGAAAGAACCCGGGGAGGAAATATATCCTAGGAAGGGAACAACTGACAGAAACTAAGGTTGAGAGGGATCTAAGAGTACTCATATCTAATGATTTCAAGACAACCAGGCAATGTGAAAAGGCGGCAACAGACCTCTGCATCAAGCTAGTGAGCAAAATCAAGAAGGCAAGGACTGTGGAAAATCCTTGAATCCAGTGTCTTACAAGACCTGAGGCAGCATGGATTCACAGGAGGGAGGTCATGTCAAATGAATCTGATAGATTTCTTTGACTGGGTGACCAGGGAATTGGATCGGGGGGGGAGGTGGATGTGGCCTACCTAGATTTTGGTAAGGCCATCAACACCATTCCATGTAGCAGACTTGTAATCAAGCTGATCAGCATAGGAGTGAGTCCAAAGGTGGTAAACTGGGTAAGAAATTGGTTAGGGGATAGGCGACAGAAGGTGGTGGTAAACGAAGTTCACTCCAAGAGAAGGGAATGGTGACCAGCAGGGTGCCACAGAGATCAGTACTGGGACCAGTCCCCTTTTATGTCTTTATTAGTGACATTGAAGAGGGGCTGGAGGGGAAGGACTGAATTTTTGCAGATAACACTAAAATCTGTAATAGAGTAGACACTCCAGGAAGGGTGGAGAAAATAAGTAGTGAGCTGAGAAAGTCTGAGGAGTGGTCAAGGGTATGGCAGCTAAGTTTCAATGTGAAAAACTGCTAAATCATGCATTTAGGGCACAGAAACCTAGGGGCAGAGTAAAAAATGGAGGGAGTGGTACTGATGACCACCAAACAGGAAAGAAACCTGGGGGTAATCATATCTAATGACCTAAGGGTGGTCTGGCAGTGTGCCAAGGCAGTTGTGAGAACTAGTGGGATGCTAGAGTGCATAGGGAGAGGTATCACCAGCATAAAGAGGGAGGTGGTGTTACCTCTGTATGGATCACTGATGAGACCTCACCTAGAGTACTGTGTCCAGTTCTGGAGACCTCATCTCTGGAAGGACATAGACAGAGCAGAGGCGGTCCGGGGAAGGGCAACTAAAATGGTGCAGGATCTGCATAAACAGCCCTATGAGCAGAGACTGAAGGACCTCAATATGTACACCCTGGAGGAAAGGAGGGAGAGGGAGGATATGATAGAGACTTTCAAATACCTCATGGGTATAAATAGGGTACAAGAGGGAAGCTTTTCAGAAAAAAAGTTGCTCAAGAACAAGGGGTCAATCTATGAAGTTGGAGGAGGGTAGACTCAGGGGAGACATGAGGAAGTACTTCTTCACAGAAAGAGTGGTGGATGCCTGGAACAGCCTCCCAGTGGAGGTGGTGGGGGCAAAAACTGTGGTGGGGATCGAGAATCCATGGGATGGGCATAAGGGAACCTTAGTTATAAGGCATGGGGGGTATAGCCGGAGATCACGTAGGGTCTGTGGTAATACGCTAGGTAGAGAAAAATGGGCAGACTAGGCAGGCCAAACAGTCTATATATGCTTTCAAATTCTATGTTTCTATATTTCTATGTTGCTGGTAAGGAGGATATGTCTGCATACCCAGGAGGGTGCACCCCACAGCATCTCCCAGTTTTCATAAAACTACATCCCTGGGGTTTCTATTTGGTGCAGGATTCATATAGCATGTTGTTTCAAATTGGGGAATTTATGCTGTTACTGATGTTTTTAGTACTTAGCACTAAAAATGATTATCCCTTATTGTCCTAGCAGTTGTTGAATTTCTTAGCTATGCTTTCATTACTTCTTGCATACATTATGGTAAACATAGAACTTGTCTGCAGAAAAGGCCCAGTAGGCTTATCAATCCAGTCTGCCCTATTTTTCCCTACCTATTCCAACACATCAGACCCTACTTGGTCACTGATGTCCCTCCTGCCTCCCTTTCCTCTATTTATTACACTTGTGTGTCTATCCCATGCATTCTTGAAGCTCCCCACTGTTTTTGCCCCACCATCTCTTCTGGCCAACTGTTCCAGGTGTCCATCACCCTTTCTATGAAGAAGTATTTCCTCACATAAAAACATAGACTCTCATAGCAGATAAGGACCGCTTGGCCCACCCACCTTGTTCACCCCTGTGAGGAACTTACAGGTCTCAATCATGTTCCCTCTTGCTCTTCTCTCCTCCTGGGAGTACATGTTGAGATCCCACTGCCTCTCCTCATATGGCCTCTCATGCAACCACTGCACTATTCCGGTGGCCCTCCTCCAGACTGCTTCCACCCTGTTAATGTCCTTGTGGAGATGTGGCCTCCAGGACTGGACACAGTAATCTAGGAGGGACCTCACTAGTGAGCAATACAGTGGCAATACCACCTCCTGCTAGAAATCCCTCTCCCTATCCATCCAGCATCTCACTAGTCTTGCTTACTGCCTTGTCACACTGCTCTGTCAGCTTGAGATTATCAGATATGATTACCTGAGGTCCCTTGTTGCTTGGTGACTGTCAGTACCTCCCCCATCATATGCACAGCTCCAGAGTTTAGCACTGAAACCCAGCTGCTATGCCCTGGACTACTACTCTAGTTTCCCCAGATCCCTCTGCACTCTTTATGCATCCTTCCTGCGTGTCCACCCTGTTCCAGATTTTTGTGTCATTCATAAAGAGACACACCTTCCCCTCCAGTTCCTTAGCAATGCCACTTATGAAGACATTGAGGAGGACTGCTCCCAGTACTAATCCCTGTGGCACCCTGCTAGTCACTCTCCCATCCCCAGAGTGTCTGCCGTTTACCACCACCCTCTGCCTCCTATCCTTCAACCAGTTTGATACCCAGCTTTTCACCTTCTCCCCAACCCCCAGGCTGCTCAGTTTCTTTACTAGGCTCCTGTGTGGCACATTGTCGAAGACCTTGCTGAAGTCCAGACAGGCCACATCCTCTGCCCTCCTCGATACACCTCCCTAGTCACCCAGTCAAAGAAAACAATCAGATTTGCTTGGCATGACCTCCTCCCTGTGAAACCATGCTGCCACTGGAACTGCAGCCCATATGCCTCAAGGTAGTCAAACAGCCTTTCCTTCTGCAGGGTCTAAATTGCATTTTCCTGGTTTGCGAAAGAAAACAGCCTAGATTGTAACAAAATTGTGTTGCCTGTATATTGACAAATATTGAGATCTAGGATTATAATAATGGAGAATTCCAGCCCCACTATTCGGAGTTGGCCATTGGCGCTGAGCAGTCAGCAATGCTGCACAGGAAATAGTGTACTATTTAGTTAGCATGTTCAGATGGAGCACAATAACCTTCTGAATATGGGGCTATGCAGGCACAGCGCGAGTGACTACAGGTTGCGCTGGCACAGATCAAGGCTGACTATTACCAACAGGTGAGCCCTCTGGAGACAGAACTGCCTAAATGGGATAACACCAGGGCTTCTATGAACCATATTCAGCCCTACCATGCTGATGAGCCCACTGGGCATGCATGACACTATAGTGCTATTTGTCTGCCCATTATGGGCTCATCAGCATGCCATGTAGCACCTTAGCACCCATGCTGACTGTGTGACAGAGTGCACAACTTTATGTAATCCCCCTACAAATGGGAGTTCCCAAAAAGTCTTCCTTGAGCTTGCCTAAATGCTCACTGCCAAGCTGGTGTCCTGCGTTTTAGCAGTTTAAATGTGATTACCAGAGCCTGTATAGCCTCTGTGTACTGTCTCTTTAAGAGCTGCCTATTGCAGCTTAAGTAATCTGAGAGGGAGCTCTGCTGAAAGATGTAACTATTTACTGAAAATCATTTAGAGTGATAATGATAATGTAGTTTGTCTAACCTGCTTTCTTTGTAGCAAGGACTGTTTTCTTTGTCTCCACTATCTTGGTCCTGGACTGCAAATTGGACCAAACAGTACTGGTGGGACTTAACATGTAGCCAGACTACAGAAGCTATCTGAATTCAAAATCTGTAGGAACTTTAGTTTGGAGCTTTTTGTGACTTTTTTGCAACTGAAGGGGGAGCTCTTGCTCTGACTGACAGCCAAATCAGCCAACCAAATCTTTTGGATCTTGGGGAAGTCCCGGGCTGCTTGCAGTTTTCAGTTAGTTCTGAGTTGGGAAGTGAAATGAGAGGAGCTGAAGTGATTCTGAGCAGCAATCCTGAGTGGATTCACATGGGAGGACTGTAAAAAGGCTGACTTTTTGGCTTACATGTCTGCCAGCTGCTCCTGAGAGGGAGAGAAGAGAATTATTTTGGACTAAATCCAAGTTTGTGTGACTAAAGTAAGCTACTGAAATGGGCCAGGCTCAACCTGAAGAAGACCGAAGATTTTGTTGAATGCGATCGTCCTGTCAGGAGTTCCAGCTACCCCTAAGCTATCGGTGTGTGCAGAGACTTTGCGATTGTGACCGGGGAGTGCTTTGCCTGGTACAGTGGAATTCCTGTACATGTAAATGTGCTATGAGCTGCTAGTGAGTTGTGAGTTAGTTCCCCACTGTGTGAACTGTGTTCTGCTTGTTGGAAGCTGTATCCAGCCCAAAACGGACTGCATCCAAATTTGTCTCCATGCGGTCTGGGCCTTGCCAGACTGTCCCAGCCAGACTACCCACTGCACAGAGAAGCCATCGATGAGAGACTTGCCTGGGGATCAGCCCCCTGCTCCACGCTTGAACAGGAACGATGCCTCTGCGACTCGTGTGGGCCCTGCTTCTCCTGGCATTCCAGATCAACCACCTGCAGTCTCGATTTTCATCCAGCCTGTGTCCAGTCTTGGGTATCGTGAGTAAATACTAGGGTAGCTGCCTGCAACAACAGCTTAATCTGAGTGTGTCATCTGATTGTCTTGTTTTTTTGTTTCCTTTACGAACTGAGCCCTCTGGCTCCAGATTACAAATACTGTGTACTGTGCATGTTGTGTTTTCCATCACAGGGCCCCAGCCAGCTGCAACCCTGGGCAATAGTCGTGGCTAGCCCATCTCTTCTCCACCTGGGTACCCAGAGGTGTGACTGTGTGGGGGGACTCAAAGCGCATGCATAACTGCTTGACTGATATAACCTTTAAGCTAATTAACCTGATTTTGCCCTTCTTGTTCAAGTCCCCTGAATAAATCAGAACTAACTTTTTCTGCATGTAATCTGACTGTGGTTCCAGTTTGTGCTCAATGTACTGTACTGTTGCTATTTGCTGTGCATAACCTTTTTTTTTACAGGGTGTCCCCAGGGTCAAGCCAGAGGAACCAGCCCTGGTGATAAGTGCAAACAGTGTGGGTACTTGTGTAGTGTACCAGGGGTACTGTGAAAGTGATTATTGTACAGTGCTCAGGCCACTAGAGGGGAAAGGGGGGGGTTACAGTGTCCCGGAAGGCTGTGCCCAGGTTAGCTTGACCACTACCAACCCTGACCTCCGGGTGGAGGCACCCATTTCAGAACTCAGGCCCCTTAACCTGCTTCTAGCCAAGCAGGCAGGGGTAGTAGCCCTTGGGATAGTGCCACCTAGGGGTTACATCTTGGAGGCTCACCGCAGGAATTAGCATCCCCTAGTGGCCAAATTTGTGAATTGCTGTTAAAAATAAATGGCTACCCCAACAGAAGTGACTGTACACCAGTTGGTGGGGTGGTGTACTGGGCAGGAGATCAACCCCCAAAATGCTATACTTATCCTGGACATTCCCCTGGGTACCAATAGGAACACTGTAGAGGGAATACTTTCCAAGGTTGAATGTTTGCAAAACCCTGTGGTGGTGGGTCGACAGGCTAATCTGCTCGCCCAAAGTTTCATGGCTTTAGTAGAGTGTAAGGACCCAGCAGACAGTTCCAAAGTGCCACGGACTATTACCCCTGAAGGAGCCCTCACTGCCGGGAGAGTGATAACTAAAGACAATAAAGACCCCGGAGGGAATGAGCCCCCCCCACTACCTGAGACTTTTGAGGAGAAATTTGCTATGTTGTTGCTGGAGGAAGAGAACACTGTGGAGGACTTAAAAAAACTAGTCCTGCCACCTGGGGGTGTTCCTCCCCCAACACCCCCTCAAGCTCCAGCACCCATTATTGCCCCTCCTTCTGTGCCCGTGCCAATGCTGGTTCCTATATCTGTACCTACCATTAGTCACAACTCTTACCGAAGGTTGAGAATCTTCTCCAGCACCCTCCCCATCCCCCAAGGGGAGGATGATTGGGAGACCTGGATAGATTGTGTAGCCCATTTGGTACCTGAATGGCAGTGTGCAGAGGCTGAGAAATGGAAAAGGATCATAGAAAGTTTGAGGGTTCCCGCCCTAGAGGCCATTAAATTTCTGAGTTCCACAAGCCCTGATGCATCTGCCCAGAAGTACCTATCTGCACTCGAAGGCAATTTTGGGAGCATTGAGTCAGGGGAGAACTTGATGTGGAAATTTCAAGGTACAAAACAATGGCCAGGGGAAAGTTTGTCTGCATATGTTACTCGTCTGGAAAGAGAGCTGCAGAAGGCTTACCGAAAAGGTGGGGTAGCCGCCAGTGACTTAAACCATGTGAGGTTGGGGCATATACTGCAACATGCAAAGCATTCTAAATTGCAGCTCCTTCAATTAAGGCTCCCAGATAGAAGGGGTAACTCATCGGACTATTGCAACTTGATAAAAGAACTCCGGGAGGTTGAAGATGAAGAGGGGGATTGTAATTCTAGGGTGAGTGCAGCCCAAGTGAGCACAGCATCGGAAGGCCCTTCCAAAATGGGGAACAATATTGGTGTGCCACCATGGGATGAACTGCTGAGGGAGTTCAGGGAAACAAAAAACAGTCTCTTTATGAAGGCCACTCCTGCAAGTACAGGCATCGACCATTATCCAACTGCATCTGCTATAGGGGTGGGGGTGTCCACCCAGGCATCTCCTGCTGACAGCAGCTTGAAACTCGATGTCTTGACTATGAAAGTAAGAGAATTGACAAGATGTCTCCAAATGTTCACCACACAGCAGACAGAGATGGCACCAAGGTTTTCAATTGGTAGTACCACCACCCCAGCTCCCAGTGTGATGCCTCGGCCACCCCCAAATCCCAGAAAGCTTATTTTGCCATAATTGTGGGAAGGATGGGCACATGAAGAGAGAATGCCGGTCCACAAACAACCTAGATAAAGTTGTACAACCTAGATAAAGTTGTATACAGGCTTCAAGGAGAGCCTCAGAGAACGAATCAGCGGTCAAGGAGTGCCCAAAATGACCGCAGTGAGGGTTCAAGAAGTAGTAACTCAAATCCCTATGTGGCTAAATCATCTGTCCAGGCCTCTGCTGCTGTTCCTCCAGACTGGTCCAAAATAGTGGGCCCTTCAATGAAGACTACTGTGGCTGTGAATGGTATTCCTACTCAGGCTGTGCTGGACAGTGGGTTGCAAGTGACCATTGTATTTAAGGACTGGTAATGACAAACACTTATCTGCTGTGCCCTTACAATCCCTGGAAGGCCTACATGTGTGGGGGCTGAGTGACAAGTCTTATCCCTACCTAGGATATGTCTGCCTCTGGTTGTCATTTCCTGCAGCTGTAACTGGTGTAGAGGAGCAAGTCAAGACACTGGCCTTAGTGTGTCCCCCTACTGGACTGTATGATGGGGATCCCCTGTTAATTGGGACCAACGCCCATATGTTTTGGAGACTGGCACAACTCTGTCACGAGAAACATGTTCGACGGACTGGGAGGGCCCTAAGAATTCCTGCTCTGATCAAGAAGGCCTATGATTTTTAGTAGAATGCCAAGGGAGTGGACCAGGATGAACAAGTAGGGGTCGTGTGGAAGAAGGATCCCGATTCAATGGTACTGGCCCCTAACACCCAGTGTACCGTTCAAGGGAGGTCCGCCTCCGCAAAGATGTCAAGAACAAAATACTGATGTTGGACGAGCCAGGCGATGGAAAATTATTAGAAGGATTATTGGTTAAGCCCAGCATCTTGCCAGCTTGTGCTCATGCCTATGCACGACGAGTGATGGTCCAGATTCATAATGTGTCAGATCAGGAGATCCGGGTGAACAGAGGATGCACCCTAGCTACGGTACACTGTGCAGACACTGCAGTGTTGCCCAGCAACAAGCACCCTGGCAAGACAGATAGAGTGACTCCTGACTTGTTTGATTTTGGTGACTCCCCATTGCCAGCTGAATGGAAGACTAGAATTAGCCAGAAACTTGCCCGGAGAGATCAAGTGTTTTCATTGAAGGAATGGGACATGGGATGTGTCCAGGATGCGGAGCATCACATATGCCTGCATGATGAACTGCCATTTCAAGAGAGGTCTCAACGCCTAGCCCCTGCAGACATACATGATGTGAGAAGACACTTGCAGGAAATGCTTGTGGCTGGAGTGGTACAAGAATCCAGGCGCTCATATGCTTCTCCCATTGTGGTTGTGCATATGAAGAACAGATCTGTGAGAATGTGTGTTGATTATCGAACTCTGAATCGGCGGACCATCCCCGATCAATACACCATGCCCCGTATACAAGATGCTCTGGATTGTTAGAATGGGAGCAAATGGTTCTCGGTGTTGGATCTTCGCAGTGGACATTACAAGATTCTGATGGCTCCGGAGGACCATGAGAAGACAGCCTACATCTGTCCTTTGGGGTTCTACAAATTCCTGAGAATGCCACAGGGGATATCGGGCGCCCCAGCCACCTTCCAGTGACTGATGGAACGAGCAGTGGGAGACATGAATTTGCTAGAATGCCTGGTGTACTTGGACGATGTCATTGTGTTCTGGAGTTCCCTAGAGGAACATGAGCATCGACTGTTCAAAGTACTAGACCGACTGGAAGATTTTGGCCTCAAGCTGTCCATCGACAAGTGCCAGTTTTTGCAAACCTCTGTGAAGTATGTGGGGCACATAGTGTCTACAGAGGGGATAGAGACTGATCCTAGTAAAGCTGAAGCCTTGACTACTTGGCCCCAGCCCTATAATTTGAAATAACTACAACGTTTCCTGGGATTCTGTGACTACTACCGCTGGTTCATAAAGCACTATTCCAAAGTGATTCGGCCACTCTTGAATCTTACCCAGGGTTACCCTCCTACCAATCAGAAATACAAAAAAGGGTCAGTCAAAGAGCCAGACAAACTATATTTCCACCCAGGTGAACTTTTCGGTCCCGTTGGACGCCTGACTATGAAGCAGCTTTCCACAAAGTCATATACCAGCTCACCTATGCCCCCATCCTCGCTTATGCTGATCCCACCAAACCCTATGTGCTGCATACTGACGCCAGTCTGCAGGGTCTAGGAGCTGTACTGTATCAAGACCATGAGAATGGTTTGAGACCAGTGGCATTTGCCAGTAGGAGCTTGACCCCATCAGAGTGAAACTACCCTGTGCACAAGTTGGAGTACATTGCGTTAAAATGGGCCATTGTCGACCAGTTTCATGATTACCTCTATGGGGCAAAAATATTGGTGAGGACTGACAATGACCCGTTGACCTATGTACAGACTTCAGCTAAGTTAGACGCCATGGGGCACCGGTGGCTTTCTGCATTGTCAACATATGATTATGCTGTCGAATACAGACCAGGCCTGAATCATATTGATGCTGACGCCCTATCTCGGAGGCCCATTTCCAAGAGTGACTGGGTCAGGCTGTCTGAACCTGACATCCAAGCATTGTGCCAAAAGTCTGATAGAAAAGAACAGATGTCTATGGACACAGCAGACTGCTTACTAGATTGCTTGGGCCCTTCTGACACCTGCATACTGGCTGCGTATTGCCACTTCTCTGCTCTAGATATTAGTGCACTACCTCAGTTGGACAATGACAGCATTCAGTGGGCTCAATCCCGAGATCCTATGATTCAGCCAGCACTTGACACCCTTCGTGCAGGAAAAGATGTGTCCAAGTTGCGTTCCTCTGATCTGCGAACCGCTTTATTGTTTAAAGATGGCCCCAGGTTGAAGCTGCTTAATCAATTGTTGTATAGACAGCCTGTAGATTGGGGTGGCCAAATAGACAAGCAACAATTGGTCCTGCCCACAGCCTTCAAAGATTTGGTACTGAGGTCCCTCCACAATCATATGGGCCACCTCGGTACTGACCGGACCCTTGACCTAGTACGATCTTGATTCTACTGGCCCAAGATGGGGGCCAATGTTGAGCACCATGTAAGGACTTTGTAGTCACTGCCTGCAGAGAAAAGCCCTGCCTCAGAGGGCTGCCCCCCTTGTCAACATTACTACCAGTACCCCAATGGAACTAGTCTGCATAGACTTCTTGAGTTTAGAGCATGATCAGCGAAACATTGGCAATGTGTTAGTGGTTATGGACCATTTCACATGGTATGCATAAGCTTTTCCCACCAAAGATCAAAAAGCATCTACCAAAGCCAAGATGCTAGTGGAAAATTTCTTCGTCCACTATGGTGGCCCCCAGCGAATTCACTCTGATGAGGGCCAGGACTTTGAGAGTCGGCTAATCAAAGAAATGCTCTCTCCATGTGGGGTGCAAAAGTCAAGAACCACCCCATATCATCTGCAGGGGGATCCTCAACCAGAATGCTTTAACTGCACCCTGCTAGACATGCTAGGCACCTTCCACCAAAAAGATAAGCATAAATGGAGCCAGCAGATTAGCACCTTCATACACGCATACAATTGCATGAAGAATGATGCTACCGGGTTCTCTCCCTACCACCTCATGTTCGGGAGAGAGGCCCAGTTGCCTGTTGATGTCTGTTTTGGGGTTTCTCCCGATGGGGTCCAAGCCGAAGATTACCTGCAATATGTACAAAAACTTAAAGCTCAATTGAACCATGCCTATCAACTGGCCCAGACAATGGCTGCCAAAAGAAATCAAGCCAATAAAGAGAGACATGATAGAAAAGTAAAGGCTCAAGAGATGGAGACCGTGTGTTGTTGCAAAATTTAGGATTGCATGGTAAACACAAAATTGCTGATTGATGGCACTATCTTCCCCATGTCATAGTTGGAAAGTTGGATGATTTGCCAGTGTACAAAGTGCGCCCAGAGAATAACTCCAAAGCTGTCAAGACCATGCACCGTAACCACTTGCTACCTATTGGTCAAGTTATAATTGAGGCTGAACCCACTGAGATTGATCCCCCTGGACCAGTGACTTGTGCTGCTGCAAGAAAGAAACAGAGTCAGCCTGCCCCTGTGGTTGCCGATTTAAGACTTCCACCACAGCAGGCCCAGAATGATAGTGACTGTCATTCTAACTCGGATGACGGTGAGTGTGATAATGCCCATTACCCCTCATATGAACTGAGTCACTTGTTTTGTGGAAATCCTATGTTGAATTATGTGGATGAAGCTGGGCCTTCTGGACTGCCTAACGCCCCGGCATCATCCTTGGAGCCAATGCTCCCTAAAGGTGAAGTGCAAAGTATCACGTCTGAGGATGCTGAGTCTTTGTGTATCGTGGAACTGTATGATTTGCCTGAAGGAGAGGCTGGTGGTATGAGTCTTTCTGGTGACATGCCAGAACTTGAGGAACACTATGAGAGTGCTGACAACCCTTCTTCGGTGCCAGAGTGTCTTCCAAATGAGCCAAGTATTGTAGAAATGGAGACTACAGAGCTAGGGGCTGACAGTGCTCCCAGCTTGGACATTCCCCTTCATGCAGAGGCACCCCTCACAAGTGATGAAAGCTCCAAGACCATTGCTGAAAGTACAGAGACTGTGGTTGTTCACCCCAGAAAGGCTGGCCGAGCTGTCAAGCCAGTGGTGCGCTTCAGTTACAATTCCCCTGGGAGGCCAGTGGATTTGCCTCTCAATGTAGTCCACAAAGGTGTTTATGTCTCTCACAGCTCACTGCCCAAATTGAGCTTGACGGCCCATTCCAGGTTACTTGTTTTGCTCTCTCACCATGGTGCCCCTGCCCCATCCAGCCCCAAGTTAGCTGACAGGGAAGGGCCTCCTCTTGCATTGTTTAGAGTACAAGAAGTTATTACATGATTCTGTATAGTAATGTTCAATTTACCTGTGTGAAATATGCATAATGTATTGTCAAAATAGAAATGATATAGTGGAGTACATTGAAATGTATAGTAAGGTGACAAGTTATGCCAATTGATGAATCAGATAGTACTTGTATAGCATGCTAATGGTATAAATGCCTTGTATATGTTGCATTTTCAATGTTATGATGGTACAGACTTGACGCAAATGCCAAGTTTTCCCAGGCAGGGAAGGGTGTAACCCCCCTACAAATGGGGGTTCCCAAAAAGTCTTCCTTGAGCTTGCCTAAATGCTCACTGCCAGGCTGGTGTCCTGTGTTTTAGCAGTTTAAATGTGATTACCAGAGCCTGTATAGCCTCTGTGTACTGTCTCTTTAAGAGCTGCCTATTGCAGTTTAAGTAATCTGAGAGGGAGCTCTGTTGAAAGATGTAACTATTTACTAAAAATCATTTAGCGTGATAATGATAATGTAGTTTGTCTAACCTGCTTTCTCTGTAACAAGGACTGTTTTGTTTGTCTCCACTATCTTGGTCCTGGACTGCAAATTGGACCAAACAGTACTGGTGGGACCTAAAATGTAGCCAGACTACAGGAGCTGTCTGAATTCAAAATCTGTAGAAACTTTAGTTTGGAGCTTTTTGTGACTTTTTTGCAACTGAAGGGGGAGCTCTTGCTTTGACTGACAGCCAAATCAGCCAATCAAATCTTTTGGATCTTGGGGCAGTCCTGGGCTGCATGCAGTTTTCAGTTAGTTCTGAGTTGGGAAGTGAAATTAGAGGAGCTGAAGTGATTCTGAACAGCAATCCTGAGTGGATTCGCATGGGAGGATTGTGAAAAGGCTGAGTTTTTGACTTACATGTCTGCCAGCTGCTCCTGAGATGGAGAGAAGAGAATTATTTTGGACTAAATCCAAGTTTGTGTGACTACAGTAAGCTACTGAAGTGGGCCAGGCTCAACCTGAAGAAGACCGAAGATTTTGCTGAATGCGATCGTCCTGTCAGGAGTTCCAGCTACCCCTAAGCTATCGGTGTGTGCAGAGACTTTGCGATTGTGACCGGGGAGTGCTTTGCCTGGTACAGTGGAATTCCTGTACATGTAAATGTGCTATGAGCTGCTAGTGGGTTGTGAGTTAGTTCCCCACTGTGTGAACTGTGTTCTGCTTGCTGGTAGCTTTATCCAGCCCAAAATGGACTGCATCTGAATTTGTCTCCATGCGGTCTGGGCCTTGCCAGACTGGCCCAGCCAGACTACCCACTGCACAGAGAAGCCATCGACGAGAGACCTGCCTTGGGATTAGCCCCCTGTTCCACGCCTGAACAGGAACGATGCCTCTGCAACTCGTGTGGGCCCTGCTTCTCCTGGCATTCCAGATCAACCACCTGCAGTCTCGATTTTCATCCAGCCTGTGTCCAGTCTTGAATATTGAGAGTAAATACCAGGGTATCTCCCTGCAACAACAGCTTAATCTGAGTGTGTCATCTGATTGTCTTGTTGTTTCATTTTCTTTTCGAACTGAGCCCTCTGGCTCCGGTTTACAAATATTGTGTACTGTGCATGTTATGTTTTCCATCACAGGGCCCCAACCAGCTGCAACACCGGGCAACAGTCATGGCTAGCCCATCTCTTCTCCACCTGGGTACCCAGAGGTGTGACTGTGTGGGGGGACTCAAAGCGCATGCATAACTGCTTGATTGATATAACCTTTAAGCTAATTAACCTGATTTTGCCCCTTTCTTGTTCAAGTCCCCTGAATAAATCAGATCTAACTTTTTCTGCATGTAATCTGACTGTGGTTCCAGTTTGTGCTCAAAGTACTGTACTGTTGCTATTTGCTGTGCATAACCTTTTTTTTTTTACAGGGTGTCCCCAGGGTCAAGCCAGAGGACCCAGTCCTGGTGGTAAGTGCTAACAGTGTGGGTACTTGTGTGGTGTACCAGTGGTATTGTGAAAGTGATTATTATACAGTGTTCAGGCCACTTGAGGGGAAACAGGGGAGTTACAGTGTCCCGGAGGGCTATGCCCAGGTTAGTTTGACCACTACCAACCCTGACCTCCGGGTGGAGGCACCCATTTCAGAACTCAGGCCTCTTAACCTGCTACTAGCCAAGCAGGCGGGGTAGTAGCCCTTGGGATAGTGCCACCTAGGGGTTACATTTAATACCTGGTACATAGTAATCCCCACCCTCTGACCGTCCATGCTGGCTTTATTTTATCCTTTCCCTGGTATCCAGTGGACACTTCCCTCTGTGATTACCCATCGTGGCTTTTTTGTATCCTTTCCCTAGTGTCTAGTGGACCCACCCCCACCCACCCACCACCGATTACCCATGCCGGCTGTCTTTTGTCATTTTGCTAGTGTCTACTGGACCCCCCAACTGACTGACAACCTCCAGTCACTCACCAGCTGTGAATATCTTGCCATGCACCATTTCCTCACCTAGGTCACCAGCTTTACCTGAAATGTTGGAGACCGGAACAGACCTCTGCTCACCTTTTCATCCAGTAACCATCTGCGCAGCTGTATCTACGGTACTCATGACCATGCTCATTGACAGTCATGTAGCAGTTGTATGAGTAGGTGAGTTTAGGATTGTGTTGGCTGCTGTCGTGTAAGGTAAAGCTGGTGACCGGTGTGAGGGGGGTGCAGGATAGGAGGTCCTCAATGGGTGGTGGGTCAGAGGTTGGCAATTGGTCAGGGTTGGGGAGTCCACTAGACACCAGGGGAAGGATAACAAACAGCCACCATGAGTGATTGAGGGGGACCACTCGACACCACAGAACAGATAAAAGAAAGTCAGTATGCGCATTTTGTGGGGGGAGAACACAGCCATTGCATTCAGTTAAGGCCAGGGTTTCAGCTGGCATCTGTAAACAGTGCTGGGATGGCAGCAGTACAGCACTGCAGAAACTTAGGAATATATTGTGGAGACCTTTATGCATGAGAGATCCCTCATTTGCATAGCACAGTGGTACATTCTGCATGGTCACACTGTTGGATTAGCACAGTGCATTAGAAGCCTCTTAATATAGCCCCTGCCCTGACTGCTGGTGCTATTCAGAGTTACTGAGGCATTAATGGCACTGTGGTTTAGGGCACTGAGCTGCAAAACTGGAGACCTGGGTTTGAATCCCACAGCCCTCACTTGCATACTGTGTGACTGAGCAAGTCACTTAACTTCCTTGTGCTCCCAGGTTCCACCTGGAAACAAGCTTCGGCTTAGTGTGCCTTTCCTGGTTAAACAATTTCCCCTTTCCACCCTAACCCTGTTAGTGCCACACTACTCATTTGAATATGAGGGCCTCAGTTTCCTGTGATATTGGTCCCTCACCCTCTACAAGCACTAATTTTATTTTAAAACAAGGGACATATCCTTGTAAAGAGCTTAGGGGTACAATTCTGGCAGCTGGTGACCAAACAGACCGTAGCTGTTTGAATACTGTTTGGTGATATGAGACTTGTCAATTACTCTATTATTAACATAGTTTTATTAGTATTAACATTAACATGTGTAATTAGCATGAAACCTCTTGAAGCAGCATTAAGTCCATGTATCTACTGTGACATAAAACAGTTGTTCCTCAGTGCCATGCTAATGATTTTATAAAACAAAATACATAAAATTATTTTAGATGACTAATAAAAAAGCAAATTGATAACAAGCCTGAACTGCACACAATTTTTCAAACACTGTTTGTTTATTTGGTTAACTTTATTGCACTTATTTTCTTCAGCACTGTATTTCCTGAAAATGAAGAACCATGGCAGCTTGAGTTGAACTGCCGGATAAACGATTTCTAAGAACATAATTACTTGCATCACAGCCTGTGAAAAGAGATCTGTGCAGTTAACTCTTTATGTAAGACATACTTTTGTCCTGATGAAAGCATTTACAGTTCCCTTTCCAGCATGTGGAAAAGATATCCTGAATGAGCACAATAAGATGGCCTTTGCAAAAAGCATAAACAAGTCATAGTTTGGCATATCATATGACCTTTACTTTGGACCAAAGAAAAATAAATGTGCTGATATGTTCCAAAGGCTGGTAAGTCACAAAGCATTATGAAAATAAGATCTATGCTGCAAATAGCTGAAGCCCAGTAGCAAAAATGGTATGAATACATTACGTTAGAATGTCATGCTTTGAAGCACATTTTATTTAGCCACAGAAACTAGTCCAATCAATGACCCAAAAACTCGCCAAGCATGAAGAACCATTTTAATGTACCAGGATTTCAACCAGGCAGTAAGAGTTACAGGAAAATGGAATTTCAATGTTTGAAAAAAAAAGAAAAAGTACATTAAATATATGTGGCGATCGTTAGTGTAGAGAAGAGTTTTGTAAGTTTTGCTATTGTTTTAGTTTTATTTTTTTTTACTTTAGCTTAAAGTGGAATTTAGCGTAAAGGTTTCTGTGGCTGGAGGGATTTCTTAAATACTGAAATGCCACTGGGGGTTGGGTTTGAAGGCTGTGAGGGAGGAGCTTGGGGAGCTGCAAACTGACCTGAGCCCTCAGAGTAGGTCAGGAGGGAGGAAACAAGGAACAGTCATTTGAGCTAACTCTTAAAGAAATATATATATATATATATACATATATATATCTTATGAGTAGGACTGTGGTGTACAGTAGATCCTATGAATAGGATTGTGGTTTCCAGTCATTACTGTAGTTGGCCATCTTTTTTTTTTTTTTTTTTTTCATTAGGTGAGACACACTAAGCTGAAAGTTTTTTTACAGGTGCAACCTGGGAGCACAGGGAAGTTAAGTGACTTGCTCAGGGTCACACAGTATGCAAGTTGAATCTCTGGGATTCAAACCCAGGTCTGGTCTGCTGGATGTCACCAGATTTGCAGCTCAGAGCCTTAAACCACTGCGCTATACTGCCTTAGGCTGCATGCAAGGGCATTTGGTATTACAATTTCAGTTAGAGGCTGGGCTAGGATTAGTTAATTCTACTTGCTGTGGAGAGAGTTAGCATTGGAGAGGATTTTTGTAAGTTTTGCTTTTTTTTTATTTAGCTTAAAGGTTTCTGTGGCTGTGTCTTTTGAATTAAGCTTAAATGTTTCTGTGGCTGTATTTTTTTAATTAAGCTCAAGAAGGGGTACAATGACCCCACTGTAAGCTGGGGAAGGGGAATAAAGAGGACCTGGGGCAAACGTCTAATTTCTGGACTGTATGTGTTTGTGAGACTTGGGAATGCTATTGGTGGGTTTGTAGTTGTGTTCGTAAACAACTGCAATCAATATAGAGAGACTGTATTTCACTGTCCTGTATAGGTAGTGTGAACTACGGGTAGGATTGGGGAGTGCAATGGTTGTGGGACAGCAGTGTAGATGAACATACTGTGGAGGCTGGGAGGGTGCCCAATATGCCTCAGGCTAAGGAGGCTAAAGGAAGAGGTTCAGTGGCTTGGCAGGGAGCTGGGAAGATTGAAGAGTGAGGACAGGGTTGCACTGGTAGAACTAAGGCCTGACATCTGAGAGTATCAGGGGGCACCACAGAGAAGGAACAGTGGGTCAAAGGGAGGGGGCAGGGGAGGGGGCAAACTAGACAGGAAGCCAGCTGATGAAGGGTTGACTCTAGTAGGGTCTAGCAAAAGAGGAGCAGCAGTAGGCAGAAGGGAGGAGAAAACGCATAGTAATGCAAAGAGGGTAGGGAACATGTTTGTTGTACTAGCAACACATGGGGAAGAGGATGTAGGAGGAGACTGCACAAGGGATAGTACTCACAAAGAGGAGAGAGTGAGGAGCATTACTAGTGGAGAGATTGAGTATGGCATGGCAGGGGAAGGGATAATACTCAGAGATATGAGGAGGGAGAGGGAGGTTGACAGTCAAACAGAAGGGAGGGAAGGGGTCTCAATTGAGAGGGGCAGTGGAGAAGACACTGGGGCACATGGTAAAAGCACCACCTTGAGTGGCCCTGTGAATGTGAACCTGGGTGGGGGGGGTGATGGGCACAAGGAAAGAGGAGGGGGGTGTACTGGTGTTTGGGGACTCCATACTCAAGGGGATCGGATGGGGCAGCAAGGGGGAAAAGCACATTCGGATATGGGGGGAGTTCATATCGGGATTAAAGGCAGACAAGGCAGGACAGGCAATCCTAAGGTGCGCAAGGAGAGGTAGGAGGAAACTGCACATTGTGGTACATGTGGAGACAAATGACCTAGCGGGCGAAATGGTGGAGGTAACAAGGGAGAGGCTTGAGGAAGTGGGATGGTTGTGTGAGGAGACTGGGGAGTCTGTGGCTTTCTCAGAGGTGCTTCCAGTACCCTACGCTAACACAGTGAGAAAGGAGAGGATTATGGAGTTGAACACATGGTTGGTAGAATGATGTCGAACTAAGGGGTATGGATTGTGGGAGGCTGGGGCAGTACCTGGGATAATAATCCATTTGCAAGGGATAGGCTGCTCCTGAGCGGGAAGGGGAAGGAGGTGTTAAAGCAAAGACTGGGGAGGTATATTGCAACAAAGGTGGATTTAAACTAGATGGAAGGGTGGCAAGTGGACAGCCTACCCCCTAGGATAGCAGGAAAGGACTTGGGGTAGATAAAAGGGAGGGAGTAGAAGGGAGGAGATTGAGGGTGATGAAAGGAAGGGGGCAAGATGGAGGGTGGACTCGCTGAATGCGAAAAGCTTAGGCAACAAATCAGCTGAGCTACAGGCACTCTTGGCAGTGTGGAGGGTGGATATTGCAGCTGTCATGGAAACGTGGGCAACCAAGCACTGGGACTGGGATCTGGCAATCCCAGGGCACAAATTACACAGGAAGAACCATAAGGGGGGATGGGGTGGCAGTCTATGTGTGTGATGGGATCAAATGCACAAGGGATGAGGGGGAGGAAAGGAGACTAGAGGAAATCTGGCTGCAGCTCCTAGACTCAAGGGGTAGGAAACTGAGGTTCGGGGTGGTATAGAGTCCACCATTCCACTCTAAGGAGCTTGACAGGGAATTAGCGGGACAAATCAGAAAGGTATGTAGAAAAGGGAAGGTGGTCATCGTGGAGGATTTTAACTTGCCAGGGGTTGACTGGAGCATTCTGGTCACCTCCAGTGCTAGGGACCAAGTGCTCCTGGATGCGATCCAGGATGGTCTCCTGATGCAGTTGGTCAGTGTACCTACTAGGCTAAAGAACACTTTAAATCTTGTATTGTCAAATGGGGAGGCAGTATGGGAAATAAGGGTGGAGGACCCACTAGCCAACAGCGATCAACAAATAGTGTGGTTTAATATCACAATGTGCGGGAAGCCAGAGAAATCAGTAAACTTCAGCAAGGCGAACTTTGGGAGGATGCAGGAAGTACTGAAAGGAAAATTGGAGGGCATAAGGCAGGAGATGGATGTGGAGCAGAAATGGGATATTATTAAATGGGGGGTTTACAGAGGCAACAGAAACCTGCACCAAGACACAGAGTAAGAGGAACAGAGCAAGGAAACCATGCTGGTTGAACAGCAATATAATGGAGGTGGTGAGGGCAAAACAAGAGGTGCACCAGACGTGTAGGAGGATGGGGAAGGAAGAGGACAGGGAGAAGCATGCAAGATGATCCAGGGAGGCGACCAGAAAAGTGAGAGAAGCCAATGCCCAGAGGGAATTAACAGTGGGGAGAAAGACTTTTTCAGATACATCAGGGAGAAAAGGAAGTGCAAGGAGACAATAGTGAGGATAAAAAAGGGTGGGGAGTGGACATAAAAGGAGGAGGAACAGGCAGAAGCACTAAATGAATACTTTTGCTCAGTGTTCACAGAAGAAAAAGGGGGACCGCTACCACCATGGGCTGGGAGGGTGGGGATGGGGGAAGAGGAGGTGACAGATGGGAGAATTGAGGGAGGTAGAGTCCTAGAGGATTTAGGGTAGACAAGGCACCAGGGCCAGATAGTATCCACCCCAGGATGCTGAGGGAGATGGCAGAGGTGCTGGTGGAGCTGGTGGCGGATCTGTACAGCACCTCACTGGAGTCGAGATGTGTGCCGCTGGACTGGAGGATGGCACATGTAGTGCCGTTACACAAAAGGGGACCAAGGGACGAACCGGGTAATTATCATCCAGTATGTCTCACCTCCATAGTGTGCAAACTCATGGAAATGATACTAAAGGAAAGAATGGTGTTGTGCCTAGAGGACAACTGCCTCCAGAATGTGAAACAGCATGGGTTCATTTCGGGTAAGTCTTGTCAAACCAACCTGATACGATATTATGACTGGTGACAGGTGAGCTGGATAAGGATCATGCAGTAGATGTTCTTTACTTGGACTTCAGCAAGGCCTTCGATTCGATTCTTCATGGGTGGCTTGGGGGGAAGCTAACTGGTGTAGGGATAGGGGAAAAAATGACAAACTGGATTACAAGCTGGCTGAGTGGGAGGCTGCAATGGGTGATGGTGGGAGGAGAGTTCTCAACTCCGAAGCCAGTGATGAGTGGGGTGCCACAGGGCTCTGTGCTGGGACCAGTATTATTTGGGCTCTTCATATCAGACCTTGTGCATGGCGTGGTGAGCAAGGTAAGTCTGTTCGCAGACAACACCAAAATGGGAGCAGTGGTGGATGGAGGGGAGGGACAGAAGCAGTTGTAGGGGGACCTAAGCAAGCTACAGGAGTGGTCAGAGTAGTGGCAGCTGGGGTTCAATGCAAAGAAGTGTAAAGTTATGCACTTCGGGGCGAAGAACCCAAGGAGAGATTACTGGCTTGGGGGGGTTAAGCTGGGGATCACTGAAGAGGAGAAGGACCAGGGTAATGGTAACAGGGACCATGAACAACACCACCCAGTGCAGGAGAATGGCTGCAAATGTGAACAAAATGCTGAGGTGCATAGCAAGGGGGTTTTCGTCCGGGGAAGAAAGGTGATCTTGCCCCTCTACAGGTCGCTGGTAAGGCCACACTTGGAGTATTGTGTGCAGTTTTGGAGGCCATACCTGAAGCGATATATCAGGCTACTGGAGGGGGTGCAGAGGAGGGCAATGAAGATGATATGAGGAATGGAGGGGAGCGACTATGAGAGCAGGCTGGGAGACCTGAATGTGTACACCCTGGAGAATAGAATGGACAGGGGAGACATGATAGAGACATTCAAGTATCTGAAGGGAATCAATAAGGATGGGGCAGACATGGTCTTTAAGCTAAGGAGGGGGAGGGACACCAGGGGGCACGGGCTAAGAATAGAGGAGGAAAGATTTAGGAGGGAAATGAGGAGACACTATTTCACAAAGAGGGTGGTAGCAAAATGGAACGCACTACCAGAATGGGTGGTATCATGTAAATCTGTGAACAGTTTTAAAAGGGCATGGGACAGGGAACAGGGGAGAGTGAGGGTCGAGGGGGTGGAGGGCCGCAGTGGGATGACAAAGAGAAGGGGGGTGGGGCAGCTGTAAACCAGGGGTGCTAGCTGCACACTCGAGTAGACTTAGATAGAGCAGGTGGTCTGTTTCTGCTGGCAGATTGATATGTTTGTATGTATGTTCATATGTTCGAAAATACTATTCAATATTGATATATTGTTCTACTCATTAACAAAAACTAAATTTGAAATTCTGACTTCTCAAGGCAAAGTCTATATACACTTAAATGTTGGAAAATCCAATAAAATAACAATTTACTTGTTAAAATCCCTACTGCTTCATAATCTAACTGAGCATGGCAAAAAAACAAAACAAAAAAAAAACAGTACATAGGCTTGATTCACTGTGCACTTAAAGCCTGAGTTCTGTGAAAGGCTCCAAAATATTTGTGGCAGATTTGTTTCACTTTTGTGGTAGAAATTATTATGTTTGCAGTATGCATGCTTGCAGAGAACATCTTGCTATGATAGTGACTTTTGAGGGGTGTAACACTGTCAGTCCAAAGCAGAGCAGTCTGCAAGGGTCGCATCAGTGCCACACCAATCATCAGCCAGGCTGATCACGACACATGTTTTGGCTTGCTGGGCAGAAAGTTTGTGTTTTTCAAAAGAAAGAGCTGACCCAATCATAAGGCAGTTTTTTCCTCTCATCTGCAAGACACCACCCAGCAAACAGCTAATCGGTGTCCTGATCAGCCTGCCTCATGTCAACCACTTTCGATTTGCTTGTTACTGCTGTTTCTGGAGCTGCCCCTGTACACAGCGATCTCGTGTCACATGCTGTGCTCACCCTAGCACTGTGCGCTTTCTGTAATTCATCATCTTGAGTTTAGGGGCACAGTGCTTTTCCTGGCTGGGGGAAAACATGGGAAAATCAGCTTTTTTAACACTTCAGAGTGCCACCACTGGGGACCAGGGGCTGCTTCATTTATTATCCTCCACTGGCTGCTAAATGCCCTACAAACAATGACATCAGCAGCCGGTGACAGGAACTCATAAAACCATCCCTCTTAGTTTATTTTTTAAAACACACGGTGTCCATCGATGTTGGTTGCTGCCCTGCCATAATTCCTCCCCCAAGCCCAACCCATATAAGTCTTCTGGCACAGAGGTGCCTAATCCCCCATTCTGGCTCCTTACCCCACCCTGCCCAATATTACACTGACACTGGGGTTGCCCAATCCCTCAGCGTCGTGGCCTGAAATAAAAAAAAATTCCTTCATTTTTTTGGGGGGGGAGGTGTTGTAAATAAACCCTGTAAAAACGAAAAATGTCCATCGATGTCTGTTGCAGCCATGACTATCCCCCCACCTGACCCTCCCACTCAGTACCCACCAAGCCCTTACTTACCCAGCCGGTGGTCCAATGACTTAATCCCCTCTGGACTGCAGCGAAGTCACATCTTCACTTTTGAACACCCGATCATGAACTGAGATAATCAGGTATGCGGTTCAATGTATTTCAATTGGGTTTTGAACTTAGTGGCATACAAGCAAGAACCAGTACAACAGCAATACCAGCAGTGAACATTTGGCACTGACAAATGTTTGTACTAATAGTAAAAAGGTCTTAATATTCTTTCTATCTATGAAAGAACTGGGGAAGCCTCTTTGAACTTCCTCTTCTGCATGTTTTAAATTTTCATATAACAGGGCATGGTGGCTGGTCTGGTGGCACTGAGGGTAAAGGCGCTGGACACCACACCAGCGACCTCTGTTCGGGAACGAGCACAGGCCACCAGGGATCGGTAGGGGAGGAGAAGGATTGAGCACCCCAGGGATGACTCTCCTTCTCCAGGGAGGGGGGTGATCAGTTGTCAGTGCATGCCTGACCCTTAGCTGAGGCTGAGGGTTGGCACACCAATGCTGCCAACTTGGGGTCAGAGGCAGGGAAGACACCTGATGGGAAGTGCACGGGAGCATGTGCGCTACCATTGCTGGCATCATTGCATGCTCCAAACTGGTGGAAAAAGAGCTCCCGGCTGGATGACAGAGGAAGCCTGCAGGTTCTACCCCCGAATAGCCACAGCGTTGATCACACTGGATCCGGTTTTTGATGGGGTTTGGGGTGCCCCTGCCGGCCCTGCTGGGGGGGTAAGCCCTGGGGGTAATGGTTGGCGTTGGTTGGTGGATGTCGGGAAACGGGACTGGGGCTCCCTATTGAGGGCCATGGAGCAGGAGGATAATGGAATAGCAAAAAAAATAAATAACAGGGCTTGGCCATTTAAATCACATATAATGTTGCTGGAAAGACCATAGTCAATTTTTGTTTATGTTTGCAAAGGAGCTTTCTCAGGCCATCATATTGTAGCCACCCTTTGACCAAATATATTGGGTAGTCATTGTATATTGCAGTATTGGCTCCTTGTAGTGTCAATCTTTTTTTCTTATATATGGCGTTCATGATAAAATCTTTGTTGGCATTTCTTAGAAATGTAGGTATTATAGCCCTAGAGGGTATGCCATGATTAGGTTTTTGTTTCAACACATGGTGAAATCTGCCCCGCTCAAGTGACATGTTGCTAGGTTCTGTTCCCAAGTATTATGTGAACACATTTTTTCAAAGTTTTTTTCAATGGTGAATCCTTATCCCATTCATCAGGAACTCCCACAATTTGCATGTTTTTTTCTTCTGGAGCGACACTCCGTATCTCTTATCTTCCTCTGCATCTCATCCAACTTATTTTCATTGGACTGTCTCCCTTGCCCATGGTACCACTTTATCTTCTAAATCGGAAATTCACATTTCCATTTCCTGGGCTGTGTCATTTATAATCTTAACTTCAGTTGCCATATTGTCTAAGGTGACTTACAATTTCTCTACTTTCTCAGTTGTGTTGCCAAGTAAATTAATCTTAGGATTTAGAACTTCCATTTGTTTAATCAGAAATCTGGCGCAAGCAGGTGGTTCAGCCTCCTCTTCTGATGCAATCTGCCCGGAGGAAGCATCAGCTTTTCTGTTGTCCTGCTGTTTGTTTTCATCTGAAGCTTTTCTGAATTCAGACCTCGTGTCAGAATTTGAGGTGTTGTGTTCCTTGAAATTACTTTTTTTTTTCATTTTGGGGAGGCACTGCATAAATAGCTGAGTTACTCTCGTCATCAATGAAATGTTCATTTCCAAGTGCAGTTCCTATCGTGTTCACAGCAACATCAAATTCAGCAGAAAGGGTAACATCAGTTTGGGTAATAATCTTGCTTGAGCTTATACAACTGCATTTTGTCTGCGCTCCCATCTCTGTAATTTTGGCAGTCTCATCTGTAGCAAGATTGGCCAAGGGATTTAAAGAGCAAGAGGAATTTGACATGCACTGCCCACTTATTTTCTCATTAGTCAAGACATCTGCTGAGACTTCTGCTTTTTTATTGCCTGCCCCCATTTCATTTAAGTCGTCACCTCTGTATAGAAAGGGCAATCTGTAAAGCAATACCATCTAGTAGTAAAAGCTGATAATGACACTCAAAGGAGTGCGGAGTAATCGTGACAATTACAGAGACCTCTAGTGGTGGTCCCTGATATAGCAAGTATGTGAACATGACTGGAATACGTATACTATCCCAGCTGGGGGGAATTTCCTTGTAGTTAAATGGTTAGAGTTAATGCCTTCAGGAGTCAGGATACCAGAATGGATTCCCAGCAAGGACTGGAGGTGTATCTGCTTAGACAGTGAGGGGACAGACATAACTGGCAACAAGGATAGATCTGCTTCGTCCTTAAAAAAGTGGAAGTAGTAGTATATATGAGAAAAGGCAGTTTGTGCAAGCAGTCCCATCTACTGGTGAAAACTTTTAGTAACAGTCACATGAGTTCTGAGTAATTGTAACAGCAATCAAGCATTTGCCAATGCCGAATGTTGTCTCACTGGCATTAGCACTGGTAGTGCAGGAGTTAGAGATGCATAATAGAAATGGCAGTGATGTATTGAACTGATGCCAACCTCACCCCACCCTGAAGAGACACATTTTTAAAATAGGCATTTTGGGATCTCCCCCTCATTAACAGTGGCACTGTGATTTTGTTAATCTGTCCCAAAAGTTGATTTCCCACAGCGACCACACCATTCTGCACCACAGGTGCAAAAACACATTGGGCAGGATATGAAAAATGACAGCTGTACTGTTCATAAGGAGGTGTGAAAAAATGCCAGTGTTGAAAATCTGGCATGAAAATATTGCAAATTTGTGAAGTTACAAGGGTGCATGGAAACTGTGCAATGCATGCTTGTACCACAGTCATTTTATGGACTTTCATCACCAAATTTTCAACATGCGCATTTTAGGACCTCTGCTCATGAACAGTTTGTGCAAGCAGTCCCATCTACTGGTGAAAACTTTTAATAACAGTCACATGAGTTCTGAGTAATTGTAACAGCAAACAAGCATTTGCCAATGCCGAATGTTGTCTTGCTGGCATTAGCATTGGTAGTGCAGGAGTTAGAGATGCATAATAGAAATGGCAGTGAAGTATTGAACTGACGCCAACCTCACCCCCACCCTGAAGAGACACATTTTTAACATAGGCATTTTGGGATCCCCCCCTCATGAACAGTGGCACTGTGATTTTGTTAATCTGTCCCAAAAGTTGATTTCCCACAGCGACCACAGCATTCTGCACCACAGGTGCAGAAACACATTGGGCAGGATATGAAAAATGACAGCTGTACTGTTCATAAGGAGGTGTGAAAAAATGCTAGTGTTGAAAATCTGGCATGAAAATATTGCAAATTTGTGAAGTTACAAGGATGCGTGGAAACTGTGCAATACATGCTTGTACCACAGTCATTTTATGGACTTTCATCACCAAATTTTCAACATGTGCATTTTAGGACCTCTGCTCATGAACAGTGTCACTATCATTTTCTCAAACTGTCCCAAAACTGATTTTGCACAGCGACCGTGCTATTCTGTGCTGGAATTGCGAAAACATGTTTTGGCCAGGATATGTAATATGACAGCTGTACTGTTCATAAGGAGGTGTGGAAAAATGCCAATGTTGAAAATCTGGAGTGAAAATATTACAAATTCACTAAGTTACGAGCGTGTGTGGAAACTGCACAATGCACGCTCGTAAAACAGTCCTTTTTTAGATTTATTTAACCAAATTTGCAACATAGGCTTTTTGAGAGCCCACCTCATGAACAGTGACACTGTCACTTTGTTAATTGGTCCTGAAAGGTGATTCCACGCAGTGACTGTGAAATCACCTTTCAGGACCGAATAACACCATGACAGTGACTGAATTCATGAGGAGGGGCCACAGTAACCCTATTTATGCCATTATACTGCTTACTAGCATTTCTTCAGTTCGTGGTCGGCTTTGAAGTGTGCAGACGTGTTCCCGGTCCACCGAAGATCGTTGCGCCAGACTCCAGAGGTAAGTATGGGTTGAGGAGGGTGTGTGGGGAGGTTGGGTGCGCAGAGGGTGGGTGCGGGTTGGGGAGGAGCAGGACAGACTGCTAGGGACTGTTTTCTTCTTTTACAGGTTAAAAAAACATTGTGGGATTATTTATTTTTTTTTTACAGGGCATTTGGCATGCTGGGGTGGGCTCCCAGTGTGCCACCTGGTATGTTGGGGGGCTAGCAGATGGGGATTGGGCACCTCTGTCAGCACTTACTGAAGGGGGGGCTAGAGCCGAACGATTGGGCACCCTCCTCGGCACACAACAAATGGGGGGGCATTATGCCAATGGGAGTGGGCTCCGCTGTTGGCACATGAACTGGGTCAGAACATGCTGGCAAGGGGACTGGGCATCCCCAAAGTTGGCATTGTGGCTGGCGGTGGCGGCAGTCACTGCTGCCGTGTTTACTAGAATGCTTCACCAGCAAAGGCACATCAGGGGGTGCTGCTACATGATGAGCTTGGCTCTCATTGCAGCAGACCTTTTCTTAGATGTGCTCACCACATTACGTGTTGCTGGTGTGGTGCCCACATGCTGCCTTATTGGGGAATGAGGGACGCACCTACTAATGTATGCCCTGCATTTGCCCACAGTGACGGCACCTCCAAATTTGCTACTACTGCAATATGTTAGCTGGCACGCAAGCGCGAGCCAACATAAAAAGTCCTCTAGTGGTATCCTGTGGGGTACCAAATATGAAAGTCAATGTAATGCTCTAATCTCTCAGCTGGGGAAGATTACTCTTTAGTTGTGTAACCACCCAGTCCTCTGGGGTTACTAGAATCCCATCAGTAATAGTGCTAGGCAGGGAGACGCAGCTGGTGATTAACTGGTTAAATGGGTTTTTTACCTGCTCCCTCTTTTGTTTACTTGGCCTCTGCTGAGATGAAAGAGATGAGCTCATCTGGAACTCTCACAGCAACATAAGCCACAACCAACTGTGAGGAGGGGGTTTAGATTCTTGAGATGGTAGTTTGTGTAGAGTTGCAGTTTGAAGAGTGAGGAGAGAGAACTGCTCAGCTGAGGGCTCTGAGGAGGGCCCTGCATTCTCACCCTAGTACTGATATTCTCCAGTGTGCCAAGAGAAGTGGTGGAAACCATTGTCTACAGCAGGATCTCCTGATTACATCCCAGGAGGGGTGAAAAGGACTGCTAGTGGATGGATTCTAGGGGCAATCCCTTTTTTTGATCCTGGATGTTTTGAAGCTGTCTGAAATGTCTAACAGTGAGTAGGATCTGACCTTTTGCTTCAGAAAGCAAGTACCTGTGCTGTTGTGTTCTCTGGCTAAAAGGGAATGCAGAACTCTTCTATGAATTCAGAAGTTTGAGACTGTTCTCATTTAAAGTTGGCTGAAATGTGTGATGTCCAGAGGTATGACTATATCACATTGTATGGGACTTTAGTTCTTCCACTACCAGTATAGTGTTTTAAATGCTGGATGTGAAAGTATTATTCAGTGAGCATTTATCCAAGTGTATTCAAGATGTTGAAGGTGTAATTCTGAAGAATGGTTGGGTATAGATTTGGGAGCAAAGGGTGGGTAGACCCCCAACTGGAGTTACCAGTTCAAGACTACAAGTTCAGTAAGTGTTACTTTAGACAAAAGGCCAATGTCCAAAGAGGATTTTACCACCTGAAGTTGGTTGTGCTACTTATTAGCCAAATGTATGTTTAGTTGTATCCTGTGCCACTAGAAGCAATGTTCCGTTGTGGCCAGTGCCACTGGAAGAAATGTTAAATGTCCTATGAAAAATGTGAATACAAGGTGAAAGAGTTCGGTCAGTAAATGTGTGTTCAGTTGTGGCCAGTGCCACTGGTGGAAATGTTAAATATCCTATGCTGTATGGGAATACCAGTATAAGCTGTTCAATGTCCTACAGTAAGGGAATATGAAGAGTTTTCTGTCAGACGCAGTCGTTTTGTTGTTCTGCAAGTTCCTGTTGCCACAATGTGTAAACCTTGGGGTTCTACCCTAGCTTTAGAGAACATCTTTGGAATGAAACCACACTCTAGAACTCCTACTTTGATCTGGACAGTTATGTTATTGCTTCCTGTGTGTGGATTTACTGGGTACCCCTCCAGAAGTATAGCTCTAGCATAGCCCTAGCAAAAAGTTATCTCCCCAGGACCTGGTTTTGTAAATAGGGCTGGCAGTATAGCCTAGAGGTTAGAGGAACAAGGTGTGAATGAGCTTGATACATCCAGCAGACCAGACCCGAGTTTGATTTTTACAACCTCCACTTGCATACTGTGTGACTCTGAGCAAGTCACTTAACCGCCCAGTGCTCCCAGGTCACCCCTGAAAACAGGCACTTGTGCCTAGTGGGCCTTACCCAGTTACCAAAGACTAAAATAAAACAAAAAAAATAAAAAAATACCTAATAGGTCAATATTATTTTTGTACCCCAACCCCTTTGATCTCTAGAGTAATGAGCCTGGTGTACATTCCCAAAGCTAGGGATGGTACCATTACTAAATGTGTTTCCTGAAGTCTGTGCCCAGTTAAGGGTGCCAGGGGTAGCTAACTGTGCAAAGTAGTGTGTGTGGTGGGAGGGGGGGGGTTGGAGTTGAATAGCTAGAGCTGCTGCTTTCATGACTCAGGGTCTGAGGTTTGATTCCCAGCAAGGGCTGGAGTTGTGTCTGCTTGTATAAAGATAGTTTTAACCTTCTTTAACTTTCTGGTAGGTGAGGGGTTCGAAGAGAGCCAAACCAAACACATACACATTTTCCAGGTTCAACACTGGAAGATCAAAAAGTCAAACTCTTAGAGGTTTGCACAGTTTTCAAAGGAACAGATTAGACATTGATGGCCTATGAGTTATTTTCTGTCTTTGAATTACTGTTTTTCTGTTTCTATAAATAAATACAAAGGCTACTGGGCCCTGTTTTCAAAAGATTTCTATCACAGACCCAGATAAGGAGAAACCCTTTTTAAGAATAGTGTATGCAATGATAGTACTGTGTGTAATGATTTTGAAACCGGTGAAAAAACAAAGCCTGTGAGCTGTATATTGTATATCTGTTGGGCACCAACACTTTCCAGTGCAGTTTCATTCCATGAAGACTGCAGAAAGGAATGCAATAACACAAAAAATCAGTTTAAAGCAGCTGTGCAACAAAAATAAGTTTTTTTTCTCCAAAAAAGCTACTTTCAGATACAATTCATAAAAGTATTAGCATTCCTGTCAAAGGTGCTTTTTTAGGTACCTTCAATACTGTGCAGCATAATTTATTTTTCCTCAGTTCTAACCCTTATCAGGCCCGCAGTTGTATTTCTGAGCCAAATGTAGTGGCCATCTATTTCCTAGAGAAAAAAATGAAATTAAAACATTCATAAAATACGGAAATTATGGTGGAACTAGAACATTTTATCACTGAATAAAACTGGAAGGTGCCTGGATTCTTTTATACTGAAAAAGAAAGGTAGGGTCAAATATTTTGCCCACCTTCATTGCACTGTTGCTTTGAGGAATACAGCTGCCTGGCACCTACCGAGGCTATGCATTTAACAGGGCCCCCACTGTAGACTGCTGTCAACTCACAGTGCCTATTCTGCCACATCCACTTACTTACCCAACCAGGGATCCAACGCTCTAATCCCCTCGGGACCGTAGACACGAGACACATCTCCACTCTTGAATACCGGACTGTGAACTGAGGAAATCAAGCTTGTGGTTCAATGCATTTCAATGGGGTTTTGAACTTAGTGGTGTACAAACAAGACCCAGTACAATAGCAATACCAGTGGTGAACTTTCGGCATTGACAAATGCTTGTTTGCTTATGCAACAGTATTCTGTCCAGCCACTGACAAACATACCATGTAATGTCCTTTATAGCAGCAGGTCATAAATATGGGGGAGTGGCTTCAGCACAAAGAAAACTGGAAAGCAGGTCTGGAATTAGGGGCAACTACAATTTTTAAAAAAGTAATTTTGCAGGTACACATATATTCTACATCAAGATGCAAGTTCTGTGGGTAGCTCTGCCATGGCAGGATCACAAAATTCCAAGGGCCTTGACTGCTAAGTCCTACACAGTATGTGGCATCTTAAATAGGAGAGAGGAATACCATTATAAAAGTCAAGAACACATTTCAAAGGACAGGGCTCCACACCACACCATATGAGTGCAATATACCCCTATATTATGTTATGTGTTTTTTTGCTGCTGTGAAATACACCACTGACTATACATGTTTAATACAAAATTTTGTGGTATAAGATTCTTTTTGTACCCATTTTTATGTTGGCTCGCACATGCGCGCCAGCCAACATATTGCAGTAGTAGCAGATTTGGAGGTGCGATGCACAGTGCAGGGAACGCATCAGTAGGTGCGTCCCTCATTCCCCAATAAGCCAGCATGCAGCCGCTGACACCAAGCATACATAAACTGGCCACGAGATCAAACAAAAGTGTCACTGCAATGAGAGGCAAGCTCGTCATACAGCGGCACAATAACACGACTCCCGACTTGCCTTTACTGGAGAAGCTTTCCAGTAAACATGGCGACACTGACTGCCGCCATGCACAATGCTGACTTCAGGGGTGCCCAATCCCCCTGTTGGCATGCTCTGACCCACTTCATTTGCCGACGGGGGAGCCCACTCCCCATCGGCATAATGCCCCCCTCCCATTGCAATTGTGTGCCAAGGGGGTGCCCAATCCCCCTTGGCATCATGCGCCCCCTAACAGTCTTTCTTTGCTGACTGGGGTGCCCAATCCCCATCAGCTTCAGTCCCCCCTGCCCAGTTCAATTTGCCGATGGGGGAGCCCACATCTCATCAGCATAATGTGCCCAACCCCCAATTTGTGCTGTGTACTGAAGGGGTGCCCAATCCCCCTCAGCATCATGTGCATGCCCCCACTCATTTCGGTGCTGACGGGGGGCCCAATCCCCATCGGCTGTGGTCCTTCTCCCCCCCCGTAATGCAGGTGGTACACTGGGAGCCCAGCCCAGTGTACCAAACAAACACCTGCAAAAAAAGAAAAATTACCCTCAGTGTCTCCCCCCCATGAAAGAAGGAAACTGTCCTCGCAGTCTCTCCTGCCCTCCCCCAACCCGCCCCACCCTAGCGCATTCCTGCCTCCCACTATCCACCCCATACTTACCTCCGGAGCCCAGCATGACGATCTTTGGTGAACTGGGTACATGTCTGCACTCTTCAAAGCCGACCTCGAACTGAAGAAATGCCAGTAAGCTGTATAATGGCATAAATAGGATTTTTTCAACTTTGGTGCATATCTCGGGCATTTTTAGGGAAGTTTTGCACCAAATTTTCAACATGGGGTTATTGGGGCCCCTCATCATGTATTCAGTCACTGTCATGGTGTTATTTGGTTCTGAAAGGTGATTTTGTGGTCGCTGTGTGGAATCACCTTTTGGGACAGATTAATGAAATGACAGTGCCACTGTTCGTGAGGTGGGCTCTCAAAAAGCCTATGTTGCAAATATGGTGAAAAAAATCAAAAAAATAACTGTTTTACAAGCGTGCGTTGCACAGTTTCCACGCACACCCATAACTTCATGAATTTTTAATATTTTCACTCCAGATTTTCAACATTGGCATTTTTCCACACCTCCTTATGAACAATATAGCTGTCATGTTACATATCCTGGCTGAAATTTGTTTTCACACTTTCGGTGCAGAATAGCACAGTTGCTGTGGGAAATCAGGTTTAGGGACAGATTAAGAAAATGACAGTTACACTGTTCATGAGTAGAGGTGCTAAAATGCTTGTGTTGAAAATGTGGTGCTGAAAATCCATAAAATGACTGTGTTACAAACATGCGTTGCACAGTTTCCACGCACCCTTGTAACTTCGCAAATTTGCAATATTTTCATGCCATATTTTTCAACACTGGCATTTTTTTATGCCTCCTTATGAACAGTACAGCTGTCATTTTTCACATCCTGTCCAAAATGGGTTTTCGCACCTATAGCGCACAATGGCATGGTCGCTGTGGAAAATCAACTTTTGGGACAGATTAACAAAATCACAGTGCCACTGTTCATGAGGGAGGTCCCAAAATGCCTGTGTTGAAAATGTGGTTAAAAAATCCCAAAAATAATTGGGTTATGGACATGTCTTGCGCAATTTCTATGCATGCTCATGACTTCACCAATTTTTCATATTTTCACTCCAGATTTTCAACATTGCAATTTTTTTTACACCTCCTCATGAACAATTTGACATTTTTCACATTCTGCCCAAAATGTGTTTTCATGCCTGTGGCACCAAATGGCACAGTCACTGTGCAAAACCACCTTCCGGCTAACAAACTGATAGTGGCGCTTCATGAGGTGGGGTCACAAAAAGCCAATGTTGATAATTTGGAGTGAAAATACCAACAAATGCCTACGGCGTTAGGGTTTCCAACTGTAACACCCCACCCTGTAGAGATTGACAGGCATCAGGGGTGTGACTTTGGATCACTGGCTGTAGTGCTCATGCCATTCCACCCCCACCCCCCACCCTGCAGCCAGTGACAGGCATCGAGGTGTGCCTTGGAGTGCTCGGCCCCACAGTTCACCCCATTCTCTTATAGTGCACCCATCTCAGCGTATTTCCTTATGGAATGGAGTAAGTATAAGGCCCAAAGACCCCAAAGCACACCACGACACTTCTCAATGTCTACAGGGTAGGGTGAGGTGAAATGGCATGAGCGTTATAGCTGATGACCCAAAGGCACACCCCAACATCTGTCAGTCTCTGCAGGGTGGGGGTGAGGTTGGCGTCAGCTCAGTACTTCACTGCCATTCCTAATATGCATCTCTAACTCCTGCACAACCAATGCCAATGCCAGCAAGACAACATTCGGCATTGACAAATGCTTGTTCTCACAGTTTTGTTCACTCCTCATTATCTTTAGAGAACCATGGCAGTCACTCTTTTTTTGGCTGGGAGAGCAGGCAACCGGCTGCCTCACAACTTATGTCACTGTTGCTCCTTTGCTAGTTCCCAAGAGGTGACAATGTGAGACAGTGAGTGATTTCCTTCAGAGACCAATACCACTAGTCTCAACAAAATTGTGTATGCTTTTATTATCTTATTTTACTTGGCTGCCAGTAGTTCAAAAAGGCCGCAGATTCATAATGTCAACATTTTGCAATGTTATACATAGCTTTATCAAGACTAATAAGTAGTATCTAGGAGTAAGCAATAAATTAAATGTTGTCATGATATTTTATAAATATCAGCTAAGTTAAACAAAGGGGAGTAGAACCCTCCCCCAGATATAACACACATCATCTAGTGAGCATATACACAAAATGTGGTGAGTGGGCCCTATTTTCTTCAGACTAGTGGTATTGATGTTTTGCTTTAAGTTTGGACCAGATTCACCCAGTTTGTTTTTTTTCAATACAGGAGCTGAATGTCATAATGGTTCATGTTTGGAATTGTTCTTTCAAGAACCAAGCATCTCTTCTCCTCAGTGTGCTGATCCCCCACTGGCTTAAGGGCAGGAATTCCAAGTTCAGGCAAATGCCTACCTGGGTGTCCAGTACCACCGACCAGCCCTGTTCCCCATTTCTTTTGTCATTTTTCCTAAAATGCTCATATTTAAGCAGTAAGGCATGATGGGGGTGGAATATTATGAGGTAATATGATCCTTGTGCTCCAAACTACACAAGCCATAGGTAAGTGCAGTCTGCCATGGGGTGGGATTATCCCATACCTATATCCACATACCCACCCCATGGCATGCCTAAACATAGAAACACACAGAAACCTAGAATTTGTCAGTAGAAAAGAACCACTTGGCATATCCAGTCTGTGCAGATGTTCCTTGCCTAGTCCTTCTCCACAGACCCTAACTGGTTTCCAGTGACCCTCCCTCTTCCCTGCCTATTTACTAATATTCCTCTATATCTGTCCCACGCATGCTTAAAGCCCCCCACTGCTTTTGCCTCCACCACTTCTACTGGCAGTCTGTTCCAGGCATCTACCACCCTTTCAGTGCTTCTCTATACCTGTCCCTTTCAACTCTGAGCTACTGGACCACATGCAAAGAAACTGTGAGTCACCCAGTGAGTCTGCTCAAAGAGAACCTAAAAACAAGAGTTTGTGAGTAAATTATCCTGCCACAAGAAAAGTAAGTGATGTGTAATTGATGGAGGTATTGTCAGTAATTTGTGGAGGAACAGTTTAAATTGGGCCAGTAATGGGGAGTGTGAGTGATAATATACTTCGGAGTAGAAAGGGGTCTAATTTCATATTCATGACAAGTGATTCTTTTTAAATTTAAGATCTGAGGAACATTTACTTACATCTAGGGCAACTGAGTCAAGAACGTGCAATCAGGGATTAACCAGCCAGCTAAAACCAGTTGCTTGAAGCCAAGGCTATTGTATCTCATTGTCTTATAAGTCAAAGGCAGTGTGAGACTGCAGCAAACAGTACCAGTAGTGAATGGTCACAAGGCTAACAGAGTTCACTGAGTGGGAGTTGGGCTCAGTAGGAGCGGGACGAGGCCTAGCAACTATTTCTACAGTACAGATTACCGGGGGAGGATGGAAGTGAATTTTTAGTACTGCCAGGGCTGTGTGATGGATGCAGTCCTGCCTGCAGAGGGAACATGGGCACATAATCAGCAACTGCCAGCTAGTTGCTACTCCAGAGAGGCATGTTGCCAGTGTGGAATGGCAGTCAGCTGTGCAGTGAAGGCGTAGAGATGAGTGCTGATAGCTGAGGGGAGACTCTGATGAGGGTAGGGGGATGCTACCATGCAGAACACTAGGGCAGAAGCACAGCTGCTATGCTGCTATGTGCTGTATATCATACTGCCTATGGTGGGCAGAAGGTCTGAATCTCATGCCAAAGTTGCTGTTCAACAGTCTCAAAAGGTATACTGCTAGGCTTTAGTGGCAGTTGGAGGCACCACAGGGATGTTTAAAGATACTGTACAGGTAAAGTGATTAATTTCATGAAGTGTCTGGTCATGCAGCCTACTGCCTCCACATACCATATTCTTCACCTCACAAAGGGTTCATGTAAAAATGTTTAGCAGTTAATGTATGAGGTAACAACAATTGTTAAAGCTGCTTGGGTGCTCCTACACTTGAGCACATGATACATGTATTTACAAAGCAAGCAAAGAAAAATGAACGTCTAAAGAAAGGACTTTAAATACCATCAGTGTTATGTGTGCTTCTGTTCGGGGAATGGTTGAGCAAGGCATATATTTACAGAATGTACCTCTCAAACCAGAGTGCACTGTGAGAGCTTCCCCACTTTGGAATTGGTGGCTTTTCCATACGTGAAGATAAGCAGGCAACAGAGCAGGATATGAGAGAGGAGACTAGAGACATAGTAAGCTTGGAAGGGGAGGTTGGCAAGGACAGGTATACAGGAGGGTGGCAGGGACTACAATCTCTAAAGGCAGGGATGAGGGACTGAACTCAGTGGAGAAGGGAGATAGTAGACATTGTCATAAGGGAACACTATCACCAGCGAACATCAGCAACAGGCTTTAAAGTCTCACCCCTGAGCAAGCGGGACGAGCTCAAGTGGGATGGGTGCATGGCTCTGCACATGGAGACGCATGCCGAGACAAGCCTGTGTGCGTGTCATGTGTGCCCGGCGTATCTCGTGTAAGGTGTACTAGAAATGATCAACAAGTAAATGCATAGTTTAGTTCTTGTTGCATCCTGTTTCACTGAAGTAACTAAGATGAAACAGGAGACAGGTGTAAAGATATTACTTGGTACCCTATGTAGAGAGGGGGAAATTAGCAAGTTGTCTTAAATGCAAAATGTATTATACTACAGATATTCCATCATAGTTGATATTGAGTGTGTAAAATGCTCACAGCTGGAAGTGGTTCAATACAAATTGAACGATACCCTCATAGAACTTACTAATCTCAAGGATGTTATGAAATTGGAGCAGCAGTGTGAAATTAATAGTACTTTCAAACGATCCTAATGTAAGACCATTAACCAATCAAGCGTGTCCAGTTGCACAAGCACTTCAATAAATGCCAACCAGAAACCCAGTTCTCACAGTACAGCACACAACTCCAAAATCGACCATGACGATGGCCTGAATAACCCTTCTAGTAATACATCTGCCTCAAGGAGAAGAAGTAGAGAGGAAAACACAATTGATTTATCCATGAGTAGTTCATTAGAAACTATAATTAACACAAACAAAAAACGTAGATAAGTTGCACCAAATTTTAAGGAAGATTGGTACTTGGTACAAGGTGGCAATAAAATGGTAAAAAAGGGACGCAGAGACCTAACTTCCAATGAAATAACAATTCACAACAGGTTCAGCTGTTTATCAATAGAAGAAATTACTCCCCCAAACCAAAGTATCATTGAAATGACAGTAATTGGGGACTCCATAATTAAGAAATGCGACTCCACCATATGTGAACCTGATAAAGAACACAGAATGGTTTTGTGTTACCCAGGAGCAAAGATTTTAGATGTTAAGGGTGCAATACCTAAAGTTATAAAACAACAAAGTGCAAACAACAAACATAAAGTTACAGTACATGCTGGCATCAATGATGTCAGGAAAAACCATTAGAAAGATATTTGAATCCACTTGTTAGAATCCGCTTTACATCTTAAACAATTGGGGGCTTATCCAGTTATATTAGAACTACTACCAGTACCAAGAGCAGTCAAATAAAAGAATAAGACCATAGCTAGAATCAATGCTAGGCTAAAACATTGGTACACTAAAGAATCAATTGGCTTTATAGACTCATGGAATGATTTTTATGGTAAAAGAAAATTGTATAGCAATGATGGTCTTCATTTAAGTAATGACAGGGCTTATTTATTGGGTTCACTTATTTCCAAGGCAATGGAATCAATACATTTAAACTAGGTAATAAGAGGAATGGGGAATGTTCTTCACATATATTACGGCCACCCAGAAAACAAGCATCTCCAAAAACACACATTAAAAAGTTTAAGTAATGTAAGAAGTTTACATACACAATTTAGTGAACTGCAAGCCTTAGTACACACTGAAAAAATAGACATAGCTTTAGTAACAGAAACATGGATGGATGACAAAGACAATTGGGGTTACAATATTAAGGGGTTTAACGCTATATGCTATAATAGGAAAACTAGAAAAGGAGGTGGCATAGCTATTTATATTTCATCTAATATCAAGTTTATAGATATTACAGACAAAATAAAATCTTGTGAAGATACCAAAACAATATGGCTGAAAATACTAGACAACAAAAATATATACATTTTAGGTGTGTGCTATAGACTACCAAAAACAAATTCTGCAACTCATGAAAAAATAATTGAAGAAATACATAAGGCACTTGAAACTGGGAAAGCTGTATTAGCAGGAGATTTAAACCTTTCGGACATTGACTGGAACCTGCACATAGCAACCACAAAACAAGGGAGAGATTTTTTTGAATCTCTGCTCTGAATACAATTTAACACAACATGTCAAGTCCCCTACCAGGCTAAACAACCTACTCAACTTAATATTAACATCAGAAGAAATCAATATTAGTAATTGATCTGTTGAGTGCCAGTAGGTAACAGCGACCATTCTACAATACATTTTATGATTGAGTACCTTATACACCCTAAAACCGGTTGCACTGAGTTTTATTTATACAAAACAGCCAGTGAAGATGGTATTAAGTAGGATCTTAGTAGTATTGACTGGGCCAAAAATCTAGAAGGAAAAACTATCGACAATTCATAGGATTTCATAAAAGCAACAATACATAAAACAATGTAAAAACACGTAAAACAAATAAAGAAGCATGGAAAGCATGGTATAGAACCAAAATGGATAAACAGAAACATAAAAAGTTAATAAACAGGAAAAACAAACAATATTGTCATGCTATGGAAAATAAATCAGAAGGAAATTGGATGAAGTTCAAAGAAACACACAAAAAATGCAAAAACAAAATAAACAGGGCAAAGAAAAAAATATGATGTTTATTTAGTCAAAACAGCCAGTAAATCAAACAGCAAGAAATGTTATAGTTATATCAACTCACAAAAGAAACATAACAGTGAGCTTTCATCAATTATTGTAAATAACGAGTGCATTACTGACCCACTCAAAATAGCAAACATCCTTAATGCTTACTTTTGTTCTGTTTTCTCAAGCCATTTATAACAGGATGAAAATTCCATAAATACAAAAATGATAAGGACTCATACCTTCACTAAGAATGAAATTTTATCCCAGATAAATACACTGAAAGATAACAGTGCCCCACGTATCAATAGCATCACGTCCCCCATGTTAAAACTTATGAAAGAACAAATATGGTTACCTCTAAAACTGTTATATGAAAAATCCCTGAACTATAAACAGATCCCATATGACTGGAAAAAATCAAGAGTTACCCCAATATTTAAAAAAGGAAATAAATCCATTGTATCAAACTATAGGCCAATAAGCCTCACCACTATTCCTTGTAAGATCTTACAAAAACAGAATGAATGACAAACTTAAAATCATTCCATTGTTTGATCAAAATCAACATGGTTACAGATGGGGGAGCTCCTGTATGACCAACTTCTTATGTTTTTACGACACAGTTAATCGAATGTTAGACAATGGTTTGCCAGTAGACATAGTTCTATTTGATTTTAGTAAAGCCATTGATCTTGTCACATTGGACAATTAATAAAAAGCTTCTAAATGTGGAATCGATATACATATTGCTGACTGGATATATAATAGGATGCAGGACAGAATGCAAATAGTTTCTATAAGAGGATACCATTCAAATGAAGGAAGAGTCACAAGTGGGGTACCACAGGGATCTGTAATTGGACCATTAATATTCCAAATCTTTATAGCAGATCTAGATGACAATATTAAGAGCACAGTAGTCAAATTCGTGGATAACACCAAGCTATGCGGCCCCTGTGGAACAGACGAGCATATTAACATTATACAAAATAACATAAACACAACTGTACAGTGGACAGATACTTGGAGTATGCGACTTAGTACAAACAAACGTCTCATACATATGGGGGATCCTAACCCTCTCCATACTTATACTCTCAAAAATGAGGCTCTGCCCACAAAAAATTCCCTCAAAAATCTAGGAATTTTAATTGACTGTAACCTCAATTTTAAGGAACAGTGTCATTCGGTTATTTCTAGAGCTACTAAAACTACTATATCAATAAAAATAAATATTAAGAGCAGAAAGGCAGAAGTCCTTTTGCCATTAAATCAGTCCTATGTTAGGCTGATAATAGATTATGGTAGTCAGATATGGAGTCCTCATACCAAAACAGAAATTAACAAATTAGACAAAGTCCGAAGGCGTTACACCAAATCTAATTCAACTGTAGAGGATCTTGATTATAAGGACAGATTAGCACACTTAAGACTGCATACATTAGAGCTGAGGAGACTTATTGTATTATGACATCCTAAATGATCCACTAGTTATGACGGAATTAAATATAGAATATAACAATAACAAACATGGAACACAAGGACATCCGCTTCAAATCAAAGTGAGAAGATTCCGTACAAATAAACAAAAATATTTTGACACATTAAGAGTAGCAAATTTGTGGAATAGACTACCCTTGAACGTAATATCTAGTCCAAGAAAGGACCAATTTAAAATCAATTTGGACAAGTATATTAACAGTGGTGGAAATCTAGATTATTATATCTTGTCTTAATAGGAGCTATACTATGGGCCTCAGCCTTTTTTTGCTCCTTTACAACATAGTGAACATAGTATCAGCATCTGGTTGGCCAGGTCAAGTGAGTCAACAGGCAGCCTGAGATGGTGGGGTACAGTTCAGGCACCAGGAAATCCAACCTGCCAATTAGAAGGAAAGAGAGGGGATGGAACGAGGAACAGGAAGGCATCAGTAATTATTTGGGACTCCATAACTAGGGCAGTGGGTGAGATGGAGTGGGCATAGCTGGGCCAGAATGATAACCTGGGAGAGGTGGTTTGCAGAACTGTACCATGGGTTGTGTTAATGCTATCCTTAGCAAAGCAATGCAGTTGGGAGGCGACACCGACCTTTGTCATCTATGTTGTCATGAACAACAGATATAGCCCTACAGCAGAGTACATGAGGAGGTCATTTATGAAACTAGGGATATTGCTGAATGGAAAGGTATCCATGGTGATAATTTCTAAGCTCATCCTGGTCATGGGTCCTAGTAAGGCATGGCAGTGGGCCATTAGGCAGCTAACGCTTGACTATTGGTCTGGTGAAAGAAGCATTTTCTTTTCTGGGTGAACTGGTGGGCATTCTGTGGTAAGTGATGCCTCTATGCCCAGGATAGGTTTCACCTGCACCAGGCAGGAGTGCAAATACTGGCCCAGAGACTGGGTATAGCAGTCAGACAGATTTAAGCTTGAGGGTAGGAAACAGGCTGGTAAAGGGAATAATTACAGGTAGGAGGAATATGCAAGGGATCACCACGGGAAGGACAGCAGATCAATGGTGCACCAGGAGAGGAGAGCTCCAGGGGAGCAAGGAAGCACTGAGAGGCAGCTATCCTCACCATTAAGAGGAGCATGCCCAGCAGAATGGGCAAGCTCAAGGAACTGATGCACATCAAAGAACAGTACTTAGTGCCACTCATAGAAATCTACTGGTGGAATTAAATGACTGGGACCCTAGGCTAGAGGGATACAGACTATTTAAAAGGGATAAAACTGACAGGAAAGAGGGTCAGATGGCTCTCTTCATAAGGGAAAGAGTACCTTTTGTGGACAAGGAGGTCTTCAGAGGCAGACAGACCCACAGAGCCCATCTTGGTCAATATAGGGGAAAGGAGGCAAAGGATTCACCATGGGGGTGTACTACAGGTCTCCATCCAGCTCAGAAGATCATGATGCCCAGCAGGTTGAGGAAATTAAGACAGCAGCCAAATCATACACACTTGTGATCCTGGGGGCCTCCTGGGCATAGACTGATATATTGAGAAGCCTAATGGCAGGTCTGACACTAAATTCCTTGTTCACCATCAAGGATTGCTTCCTAGGGCATCATGTCCAACAGGGACTAGGCTTGAGGACACTCTATGCCTCATTTTCAGTAGTAGGGATTGGGTCATGGCCATTGTTAACATCAAAAAACTGGAGGGAGGCAGTAACCATAATCAGGTACACTTCTATCTGGTCACAGGAAGGACTAGCTTGGCCTCAAACACGAGTATCAAGAACTTCAGAAGGGTGAACTTTGCCAAGATGAAGGACCTAGTAATCAAGGGGCTGAGCAGCTGCATTTAACATGTAATGCAAAGCACATAAAGCAGCTGCAGTGGTCAGGATCTTTGAAAGCAATAAAAGCAAATGGGCCAAGATGTTGCCCACCTCTGGATTTGACAGGGACTTAAAGCCACTGATACCAGCCCTCATCCCCATGAGTCCACTGCTAAGATGGTCTATGACTGCTGGAAAGAAATGGTTTGCCTACAGGCCACAGAGCAGTACAGAGCAGCGCTGAGGGACTGCAAGACCAGAATTAAGAAAGCCAGTATAACAGTAGGATCTGCAGACAGTGCCAACACCATCTACCAGTAAATAGATGAATGAAGGACGTTTACGGAGAAGATGGTGCCCTTGAAAATAGGGGAAGGGGAGGAACCAAGAGTGATATTGAGATGCTAAAAGAATACTTTGCTTCAACAGGTGTAGCTTTGATGCAGCCTGCTAAACTGATACCAACCCTGCAGCTCACTATTTGCTGAAGATCAAGTCAGGTAAGCACCAAAGGGCAGATAGGATACGCTGCTGGATCGTACCACAGCTAAAGGAACAATTCACAGAACCACATCTAGTAACCTTTCACAAGTCTGTATGTACAAGTGTGGTGTCAGAGCACCAGAAGCTGGCCATCTTTTTATATATATTTTATTGTGTTTGGAAGACCTTTGACCTCAAGAGTCCTTTTTCAAAGGTGTCCAGGTCAAGCAAGTTACATACAATGTCAGGCCAATTCAGTAAATGACAGGTAACAAGGAGCAATAACATTGCAGGAGGTTTTAGCAATGGCTTAAAACATCACACATTCACATCAGCAGGGGGAATCTACAGGAGACAGGGGCTCAGGCAGAGAAGGCAAGATTCTGTCAGTTATGGACTAAGCACACATGCAGTGCAGCTTCTGGAAAAGGTGGGTGGTGACTTGGGCTTTGAAGGGGAAGAGGATGGGGAGAGCAGTACTAGCTGTAGGCAAGGAGTTCCAGGTTTTGACTGCTCTAGAAATAAAAGAACGCTGCCCAATCATTTTCCTGAAGGGTAAGAGCAATTTTTTGTTCCCTATGGATCGAGTTCCATAGTTGTTTCTGACTTAAGGGAGAAGTGGTTTTGGACACCATGTAGCATTTGACCAAGAAGAGCTCTCTTGCATAGAAGGGCTTCATTGAGTTTAACTTGGCGGTGGAAAGGAAGCCAGTTAGAGGTGATGTAAAGGTAGAGGTGATGTAAAGGTCACAATGGTGGGAGTCAGGTTTCATGTTGAGTGTAACTCTGCAGGCACAGTTGAAAGCAGCTGAAATTCTTTCTAGGGCAGTGTTATTAGCAGCAGAGTAAATGATCACCATAGTCAATCAGCAGGATGATGAGTATGGAGGCAAGTAGTTTTTCACATCAGGGTAAGGTTTGTCCTGTTTCTGTATAGCAAGACAAGGCGTTGGGTGATGTGTTTTTTTTAACATGAAATATGTTATTAGTTTTCCATGCTTATGTTAAGCCAGTGCAGTACAGCACACATAATGCAAGCTAACAATACGAAAGAGCAAGTAAAACCATAGCAGAGATGGAAGTGCAACATAGGTTAAACAAAACTGCTGTATATAACATTGCAGTCCTGTTTCATAATAAAAGGAGGGATGCCTTCCTGGTAATACAGTATGAACAGTTAGTTGATGTAATATAACTCAGTGACACCAAGTAATTGGTGGCTGGGGGCCAGAAGGGGAGAGAGGAGGGGGAGAAGGACATAGTCTTGTCCTGCCAGGAGCCTCAGACCTCCTGTGAGGAATTGAGATCAGCAAAGTGTACCTGAAAAGGCATGCGGAACAGCTTACAGCTGTTACAGAGGATGAGGGGGAAAGAACCCAAGAGAGTCCCATAAACACCTTATCATCTGATCAGTGGGTTGCCCAGTAAGGGGGGCACTGAGCATAGGTGCAAATGGAGGTATGTATCCAATTTTTGATGGTATTTAGTATACTTGTGAGAATTAAAGTAGGAGAGTCATTCTAGAATGGATAGTTGAGTTATCGCAGCATGCCAAATCAATCGGGATGGAGGCAAGCTTGTCTCCATTTCAGAAGAAGGGCACGCTTAGCCTCCATCAGCACTGATACAGCCTATCGCTTCAGTGGTGGTGTAAGGGAATCTAGAGTGGAGGTGTCCCCAGGCAGCACTAGCAGAGGGGTCAGCGTGACACACTGCCCAGTCACCTTGGAACAGTCCTCCTGTACCCCAGAAGTGTTTTAGCCTTGGGCATTATCAAAGGATATGGAGTAGGTGGACATGGTCTTGCTGGCACCACCAACACTGTGCATTAGGGATAAGGCCAATCTGATGCAACTGTGCAGGAGTACGGTACCACCGATGCAGAATTTTCAGTTGTATCAGCTGGCTCCGTGCATCTCTGTAGTAAATGCGAGCATGTCTGAAGTAAAGGGCCCAGAGCTCATGGGAGATTGTGGTGTTTAGCTTCTGTTGCCAAAGAGACCTGCAGTGGTCCAAACTGGGTGGGTGTGCATCCCGCAAACCCTTGTAAAAGGCTCCCACAAGGCCTTTGTGTTTCCCAGGTGACAGTAGTGTGCCAAGCCACTCCTCTTGGGAACTTCCGGGTAGTGGGTACCAGATAGATTTCAAAGCATCATGTAGTTGCAAGAATTGCTGGAATTCTTGTTTGGGTAAAGAGTAATGCTCTTGGATTTGCTGAAAGGACATTAGTACCTCGGAGGGGTATACACAAAGGTCACCTACCATCGAAATCCCTTTCCCTTTCCAAGAGGGCCAGTGGAGTGGTATTCTGCCGATTAATAGGTTGGGATTATCCCATAGTCTGATGTACCTAAAGGGCGGGGACCAGGCTCCTTTGGGAATGTGGGAGATTGACAGGCCTGCCTGCCATGCTCTCCAGGTTTCAGTTACAATAGGACCACATGTGGCTTTTGGAGGCTTCTGAGACTGCAGCAATGCTCCCAGCCAGAGGACACCCACTATGGCAGTTTCCATCTTCACCAAGGGGGATATACAATTGCCAGGTGGTAAGAGCCATTTAACAGCCTGCGCCATCCTATAGGCTAATGAATACCCTAAGAACCGTGGCAGGCCTAAGCCCACTTTAGACCAGTGGGCCCTGAGCTTCACTTTCCCCAATCTGGGAGATTTCCCTTTCAAGAGGAGAGTAGAAATGAGCCTGACAATAGTCATGAAGACTTTGGGTGAGACTCTCAGTGGAAAGTTAAGAAAAAGGAAGGAGAGTTTGGGAAGGGTAAACATTCTAATGGCTTTCACCTTGCCTCTCAGAGAGAGTTGCAGTCTCTTCCACTGTTGAAGCTTGGCAGTGATAGAACCTGGCAGGGGACTAAAATTTCTATCAACCAGGTGTTTCCATGAGGTCGGGATCAGTACCCCGAGATAGGTAAAGCCCTGGGGTGCCCATGATAGCTCAGTATCGAGCAGGCAATCCTTAGTTCAGGCTATGTTGAGAGAGGATAAAGTGGTTTTCCTTTGGTTAACTTGTAGACCAGAAAAGGATGCAAATTGCATATGAATAGACATAACCAGGGGTAGCATTTTACCTGGGTAGACGATGGTGAGAAGTTGGTCATCTGCATAAGTGTTGGCTAGGTAGGGTTCCTTACCCACTTCGATACCTTGTATCTCCGGGTCTGCCATAAGCCTTCTCGTTAGGGGGTCCAGAGCTAGAAGGAAAAGTAACGGTGAAACGAGGCAGCCCTGCTGCGTTCCTCATCCCAGCTTGAATGGGGGAGAAATGTTTCCCTTGGTAAGTATGCGAGCAGTGGGTGAAGCATATAGCATGGAAATCCACCCCCTGAAAGGTCCACCAAACCTGTAGGCCTCCAGTACGTGGTGGAGGTAGCACCACTCAACAGAATCAAAAGCTTTGGAGAAATCATCCTCCGGTACAGCCATGGGAATCTTGGAGTGGGCTGCGTGCCATTTCAGGTCTACAGCTGTGCAGAGGTTACCCGCTCCACATTTGCCCCTGCTGAAGCCTGCCTGGGAGGGATCAATAAGAGAGGGGAGTACCCTTTCCAGTCTGTTAGCCAGAATTTTTGCCATTATCTTAGTGTCTACAGAGATTAATGAAATGGGGTGAAAATTAGCACAGTTCAATGGGTCATTAGATTTCTTCGGCAGCAGTGCGATAATAGCATCCCTCATAGTTGGAGGGAGTGTCCCATTCTGATGGGCCTGCCTGAGAGCTTCTAGGAGGGGTAGAGTAATCCGTTCCCGCAGCACTTGACAGAGTTCCACCGTCATCTCATCGGGACTGGGTGCCTTATCCTTAGCCAGCTAGGAGGGGGCCATTGAGAGCTCTGAGGCTGAGATGCCAGCATCCAGCATAACCCCGTCTGCCTCTGCGAGCTGAGGAATGGGAGTGGTGTCCAGGAAAGCATGCATCTTCTGCATCCACTCCTGTTCAGGATGAAGGAGTCTTGAGCTGTAAAAGTGAAGATAAAAGTCCCTCATTAAAGATTTGATGAGACTGGACTCTGTGACTATCTTCCCTGAGCTATTTCGTAGGGCATGAATTTGAGAGTCTGCCTACTGTTTCCGCAGTTGATAGGCAAGGAGCTTACCTCCTTTGTCACACCCCTACCAAAATCTGTGCTTAGATCACATAAGCTGCCATTCAGCTTTGCATTGGAGGATTGTGTTGATTTTATATTTTAACTCTGCAATGGCAGGCAGGAGGTGTGTGGGGGAATTGGGGGACACCTTGAACTGGTCTTCCAGTGGTTTAAGCTGTTGGTAGAGTAGCTCCGATACCTCATGCCTTTTTCTGTTCTGTGATGCAGTGTATGCTACAGTATGCCCTCACAGGAAGGCTTTGAAGGCTTCCCATACTGTTGCAGGGTCTACATCACCCGTTTGGTTGGTTTGCAAGTAACCTCTGGCCTCCTCTACCATTTGGGCACAGAAAGCTGGATCCTTCAAGAGGAGAGGGTCGCATCTCCACCGTGGGGAGGAGCATGTGTTTCAAGGGGGCAGATAATACATGGAGATGAGGGCATGGTCTGAGATAAGTATATTCTCTGTGGAGGTGTTATAGATAACTCTGGGCGGCCGCTCGGTCAGCCAGCCAGAAGTCAATATGGCTATTTGTGGAGTGAACTAGGGATAAAAAAGTATAGTCTCTACCCATTAGGTGGTCACTGTGCCAGGGGTCACATAGCCTCCACTCCTCCTGCATTTCTGCCAGCTCTGCCTTGGCCTTTGGGTGGACTTTGGGGGTCAGTTAGGTTTTATCTAGAAAAATGTCTTCCACTAGATTGAAGTATTCCCCTATCAGTACGGGGATGCCACTATTCTCCTTTTTAAGTTCAGCTATGGCTTGACTAACTTGCGGGAAGAAATCTTCTGTGTACCGGGTCAGGTGCGTGAATGTTACCGACCACTACTTTCCTGCCTGGGAAAGCAACATCACAACCACCTATCATCCCTGCAAGTCAGTTTTGAGCCCATCCTCCAGCCAGGGGCAGTTCTTTCTCAGTAAGAGAGCTACGCCTCTTGATCTGGACAAGGCAGAGCTATGTAGCACCTTCCCCACCCATAATTTTCTAAGCCATGCCACTGTATTAGTCATGAGGTGTGTCTCTTGGAGTAGGGCTACATCAGCATGAAGTGGCTTGATGTGTTGAAACACCTTAGTTCTTTTAGCTGGATGGTAAAGGCCCTTAACATTCCATGAGACACATGTCCAGCTTCAACACGTTGTATTGGTCATGGTGACCCACTCCTACATCAAGCTGAACCTGCCTCGCTATAAAGGGGTTGCAAAGTAGTGACTGGGGTAACTACGGTGGGGGGGGGGGTGCTACCAGGCAGGAAGGTGACCTAAAACTTGGTGCTAGGTTAATATGTGGAAAAAGTGTAACAAGTCAAGTAAAACTTAACAGAAGGCACAAATCACAAACAGGTAAATGCAATAGCACTAGCTGAATAACAAGTACAGAATAACACAGTGCACCAAACAGAAACCGTTTAACTGTGATCAACAAACTCCAGTAATTGAGCAATTAGAAATAATGAAAGCCACACAAATCAACCTCAATCCCACTAAGAGGAGGAGAGGGGTAAGGCTGCAACTCCGGTCTTGCTAAGGTTGGTGTAAAGGGGTGTAGGTCAAGCAGGTCACACCACATGAAGGCGGGGCCCTAGAAGAACAGTAGAGAAACTGTTGTGAAACCACTATAGGCACTAAGGGTATGCGTGACATGAGACCTGAGTAAGTCTCTGCCACGCTAGTCTAGTGCCCACTGGGGAGAATGAGTGAGTGCCCTAGAGCAGAATTACTACTCCCACCCTGGACCCGATTGAGGCGGATTTGAGAATCCCCCCATCTGGTAAAGCTTATGGAACAGGCTGGGGGAGAGTGAGGAGTGTGAGGAGTCTCCCCCGAGCCAGCTTAAATGAAGGGAGATAGCATTCTAGTTTGGGGAGCTATGTCAAGAGACAATCTAAGCAGACACTATAACTGTTCTGAGGGAGTGTGTCAGAGGGGGGCCTATAAAATCAGGATTAGATTAGAGGTGGTGGAGGGGGGGTGGACAGGTAACGCTGAGGGACAGAATAAAGTTTTGGGGAACGTGACACTGCCTTGACCTTCAGAGCAAAGCACACAAAGGTTTGCTGAGGCCAAAATGGTGGGAGGGAGGGAGGTGATAAGACACAAAGGGTTGAGTTTGGGTATGTGGCTGCAATGGAGGGATCCCTTGCCCAAAGGTAAGCAGCGCCTCATGACCATGGTATCATGCACAGGTGGGGTGGGGGGCAGGGTTTATACCTAGCCCAGACCCCAAACCAACCAACTCTGTAAGTAATGTTAGAATCAGAAGGTGCGGGGGACTGTGCCATCTTAAGGGGGGGGTGTGAAACATAGACTTTGACGGCAGATAAGGACCGCTTGGCCCACCTAGTCTGCCCATTTTCCTACCTAGAGGATAAGCTGCAGATCCTATTTAACCAACAGCCTATTTCTTCCTACCCCTCCCACAAAAATTGCCTTATGTCCCATGCATTCTTGAATTCTCCCACAGTTTTAGACCCCACAATCTCCTCAGGAAGGCTGTTCCATGCGTCCACTACCCTCTCTGTGAAAAAATACTTCCTCACATTGCCCCTGAGCCGTCCCCCCTCTATCTTCAAATTGTGTCCCCTTGTTCTTGCATATCTCTTTTTCTGAAAGATGCTACCCTCTTGGACTTTGTTGATTCCACTGAGGTACTTAAACGTTTCTATCATGTCCCCCCTCTCCCTCCTTTCCTCAAGGGCATACATATTAAGCTCCTTTAGTCTCTCCCCGTATGGCTTCTTTTGCAGACCCTGCACCATTTTATTTGCCCTCCTCTGAACTGCCTCCATCCTGTCTATGTCCTTGCAGAGATGGGGTCTCCAGAACTGGACGCAGTACTCCAGATGGGGTTTCACCAACTGTCTGTACAGGGGATAACAACTTCCTGTTTTCTGCTGGTGATACCTCTCCCTATACATCCCAGTATCCCCCAGCCCTCCCTACACGCCCTTGAATAAGAACCACCACAGATCATTCCCCATAACAAAAACAACTGCCTGGATCTAGTTAGGATACAGCAGAAACCACATAAGTATAATGTAATACAGATCCTTATGAAGTCTGTGAACCATCTGGACCTGGCCAGGTTGTACTCAGGATCATTCAGCCCTCCGTGGTGTTGGTGGTGGGTGGTGAATCGGGCTTGGCCAAAGCTGGACGAGTGTCTGCCACCTCCGCAAAGGATCTGAGTCCATGCTTCATGCAAGCAGCATGGTGTGAGTCCACATTAGATACAGTGTCCCCTGCGGCAATGTCCACCATTCCCGCCCAGCTAGGTGGGCCACCAGTGTCCATCAGAGAGTCCAGTGGTGAAGCTAGGGTGTCTCTGTCATCTTCTTCACTGGGAGAATCTTCTTTAGGAAGCTTGGCCAGTGGCGAGAGAGAGGAAAAGTGGCAAGACCGTAGTTGCTCCGGTTATGGCTTCTGGATCTGTGCCTGACTCTCTCTCATTGAGCCATGGGGGGATGGTTGCAGTCATCGCTTCTCCTGTGTTGAGCTGTGTGGGGAGGGGCAGAATGGTTGGGCCCCTGTTGCTGTTTCTGGGAGTCCCCTGGTGGTGGCAGTGGAGAAGAGGAGGAGGGTGGTGGGACAGTATCTCTACTTTCTCGCTTTGCTGGAGAGCGAGGCCTGCTCCTGTTTTTCTTGTGGGATTCAGTTGAGCCTGAGGAGGGCCAGAGATTAGTGGATGGCCAAAGCTGCTATGCCCAGTGCTCAATATCCTGCAGTGAATTAGCCAGACATTCCTTCCCATCTTTCACCACATGCAGACTAGTCAGCCCCTAAAAGCAGTAATGGAAGCCCAAATCTCTCAGTTTTTGTTTAACGAGGAGGTAGGATTTACGCTTTGTAGCCACTTCCTAGGAGTAGTCTCTATAGAATGAAATGCAAGCTCCATTCCAGAAAGGTCCACATACTCCCTCTCAATCCACAGAATTTGTTCCTTGACTGAGTAGCGCAGTCGGTATGTGATAATAGGTCGGGGGGAGCCTGGTGCTGCTAGCTTGCCCCCAGTCCTATGAGCTCTTTCCACCTCTGTAGGTCCCCTCCACCTTTCCCCCAAAAGCCTGGGAATAAAGTCCATTAGAAATTTTCCATATTGTTACCTTCAGTCCCCACGGGGACTCCACGAATATGAATAGTGTTCCTACGCCCTCTATTCTCCTGGTCCTCAGCTCACTCCCATAACTTTTGAATCTTAATATCTTGCTCCCTCAACTGAGACAGAAACCTGTGGTACTGCTGTTCCAGATTATCAATGCGCTGTTCAGAGATGTGCATACAGTCCTCCAGCATCCAAACAACTGCCACATTCCCTGTTAAGGCTGTGCTGATAGTGTCCGCCCTCACAAGCAGGGTTTCAAGCATTTTAGTGATATAGCTGAGCAAGTCAGCCACTGGGGCCTGCACTCCTCCGGAAGCAGGTGGTGCAGTTGAAACCATGCCATCTGTCATAAGGCCCTAAGCAAAGTCCTGAGGTATGTTGTACCCTGCCGGAGTCGAGTGGCCAGACACTGATATCCCATGCAGAAAGTCGGTGATAACCACACATACAGCAATGCGGCACGCCTGAAAACAAGATAGGGTTCAATCCGACAGCTGGAGGGGAGATTAGCAGTCCATCGATGAAGCGCAGAGCAGGTAAGGTGTTTAGTAGCCTGAGAGTGCCATCCTAAACTGTATCGGCTGGTGAAGAGCACCTAGACTGTGCAGGCCTGTAGCTTTAGCGTAGCTCAGCCTGCATACCACTCTCCGTCATGCAGGTTGCCTCGAGCAAGCTCCATGTCGCATAGCAAGCAAAAATATGGCTCAGGGGGACTTCACAAACTTTCTTCCACCGCGATCACACGTGAAAATGGTCAGAGGTCGGACATTTGAATAAGGGTCCCCCGTAGGACGGAGCGATTGAATTAGGTGGCCATCTTGCTCGGTGACTCAGCAGGTTGATATTTTTGACCATACAATTAAGAGAGATGTGAAGGATAGGATTGCGTCCAGATGCATGCCCAGACACTTGAAGACCTGAACCTGTTCAATGGGGTCCCCAAAAGGTGTAGTGATGTGCAGCTCAGTGCTGCCCTTCAGGGCATGGGTGCTCCTGAACAGTAGGGATTTGATTTTCTTGGCATTAATGATCAGCATGTTTGTGATGAATCAGTTGCAGACCCTGCCGAAGTCAGACTGCAGCTTGCCTTCTAGAGACACCAGATCATGGTGGGATGTGAGAATGACTGTGTCATCAATGCATAGTAATGATTTGGAGCAGACACATTCTTCAAGGACCTTGTAGATGAAAAGGATGAACAGTACAGCCTGGTGGCACTGAGGGTTGAGGCGCTGGATTCCACACCTCACTCCATGCTGGTGACCAGGGTTTGGGATCGGACTTAGGCTGCTGGGGATTAGCTGGGGGGAGAATGATCGAGGGACACCTGCCCAACAGCCTGCTCTCCTTCTCCAGGGAGGGATGGGGAGTTAGCCTCGCTGCTCTAACACCACCACCACCTTTGGATCTCAAGGGGTGCTGGTGTCATCGGGTACAACAAAGGGGTTGACTCTAGCAGAGAACAGGAGCAGACGCATGTATCAGCATGCCTCGGGCTCATTGGACCTCACTGCATGCCGATGTCAAGGGAACCAGAAAGAGGAAAAATTCCCCCAGATGATCCTGGCGATGATCCCCCACTCCACTTCCACGATGCAGAGGGGCAGACTCCACTGTGTACACATGCTTCCCTGATGTCCAAGAAAGGTAAGGGGGCCTTCCTTGCCCTGCCTGAGGGTTGACTGGGGGCTTGAAGTAGAACTAAGGTGGTGTGCACTCTAAGGGCAGACTCCTTGGTGGGTTGGAAAGTGGATGCCTTAGGGATCTGAGAAATAGGAGGGTCTGGGGGCCGTAGGAGGATAAACAAAGAGTTGAAAAAAGGCTGAACAGTAGGGGTCCAACAAATGAGACTTGTGGGACTCCAGTGGCAAGAGGTTGTAGGCTGGAAAACACTTCTTTCCATCTGGTTTTTTGAGTTCTGTTAGGTAAGTAGTCCAAGAACCATGCAGTAGCCTTGGCCGACAGGCCCATCTTCTGGAGCATTACAAGTAGGAAGGTGTGACTAACCAAGTCAAAAGCCTTGGAGAGATCAAGAAAGGCTGTGCCATTGTAGTTGGCACCTTCAAACAAGGGGAACAGATTGACCCAGTTAACTACAGACTGGTCAGTCTAACATCACTGCCGGGCAGTGTTCTGGAATCCATAATTGAGAACAGAATAATGGAACACTTTTGTTGAGGCCAGTGTTCTAGCCCCGCCCCCCCAGTGTGGTTTTATGAAAGAAAGATCATGCCAAATGTCCCTGACAACCTTCCTCTAGGGGATCACTAGGGAGGTGGATGGGGCAAGGCCATTCAGATATTCTATCTGGACACTGACATGGCCTTTGACACTGTAGTGCCTGACACACTTCCAGACAAAGTACACCAGTGCTGTATGCATAAAGCATACACTAGAAAGATTGCTAAGTTTGCCAAAACACAGAGATGCTCACTGAGACTGCAGTGCTGGCAATAAAAACAAAGCAAACATGAGAAAGGAAAACCGCATGCGCTCACTCATGCCAGGACTTCAGTGATAAGTCAAAGATACCACTACGCACAATATATTTAAATTGTGTCCGGTACTTTTTCCAAGGTGTAAAAAGTATGAAGCGGGTAAAGCCAAGCAGAGGATAAAACCACCTCAATATTTCATGCTTGTATGCTTTTTCAAAAGGCTGTTGTGGCAACAATAAATAGCCCCTTTTATACAGGAAATTCTTAAAGGGATATTACTAAATCAATATGCTACATGTACTGAATTTGACAGTGCCCAATATATACAAGTAATATAAGTGAAAAAGTGTTAATAGCACACTGACATACATAAAAACTCACTTAAAACATATCTTGAAATGCACCGCTGATGTTAACTACAACAAAGGGGTTTGCCTTATACATGAATACTGTTATGATAAGCAAACATGATATACATCCCCGATTTGTTGTTCATACATCTCCCATTAACAAACTTAGAATCACAAATGAGCATCAGAGAAAAGGTAACAGTTTCACTCTGTCATCCAGTCCATGAGGACTGGTAGAATGAAGTTTAAATATCCAAAATGATTCTTTTTGTATAAGGTTCAAATCAGCGTTGCCCCCATGAGCACCAACTCTGACCTTCTCAATACCAACAAAATTCCATAAATGCTGAGTTAGATTGTCAGAATTCAGAGTATGTACTGCTGTCACATACTCAACATTATGGTTCACAATTGTTTGCATAAGGTTACCCACTTTCTCTTTTAATTTGCATTTTAGTATGCCCTACATAAATTGAACCACAACTGCAGGTGCCAAGATAAATCATATACGTAGAGTCACAGTTACAGTAACAAATATATGTATCTCGAACCTTTCACCACTGTGAGGGTTCTCAAAAGTAGATGTAATTTTTATCACTGGACAATATTTACATCTTTGACATATCTATATCATCTTTGACATCTGTGGCAACCTGCTGGTAAAGCAGGTGGCCAAGTAATTGACAGGGTCATAGGTTGGAGATTACGTGTTACCTTATCTATAGTACTTGTAACATAGGTAAAGGGATATATTGTGCTGCCTGTCAAGATCAAGTGCTTTTAGCATAGTTGTGTGGTGTTCCTTGGGGTTGTCAACCATAACACCTACTCCTCTCCCCCACCCCTTAGCATCTTCACTGAGCTAGGGATAGGCAAAATTAGCAAATTCAGATTTTTTAGAATTTTCATGGAATTCCTCAACATTCTGTGAAATTTTATGAAAGCCTGCAATATGTTGTGGAATTTTCTAAATATTCTTTTTTTTTTTTTTTAACCAATTATTTTACCAGGTGAGACACACTAAGCTGAAAGCTTGTTTGCAGGTGCAACCTGGGAGCACAAGGAAGTTAAGTGACTTGCTCAGGGTCACACAGTATGCACCTAGGGGGCTGTGGGATTCAAACCCAGGTCTCCAGATTTGCAGCTCAGAGCCCTAACCCACTGCGCCATACTGCCTCCATAAATATTCTCAATTGATCATAACTTCACTATTATAGCTAGAGGTCTAATGCAAGTTGGCAGAAAGAGGTCCTAAAATGAAGTCAAGTTTCATGATATTTGAATAAGGGGTGGAAACATTATAGAGGTTCAAAGTCTGGCAATTTCTTATTCATGTGAACATTTCTGAAAACATTTTTCTGCTTTCAACTTAGCCAACATTGGAGCTAGAGAACAGAAAATGTATATGCATACTTTCTTGGAAGTGTCATAGAAACTGCTAAATGGAGAGGCAAGTGATGGTATGAATTATATGTTACCGTATCACCCCTTTTCATTGACACTCCGACGGCGAAACAAGGAAAAGAACCATTACGGCAACATTAGCGGTAATGGTCCATTTTCCTTGTTTTGCCTTCCCCCAGTTTTCTGCCCCCTCCCCGGGCCAACTCCCACCTGGGTTGGAATCTTAGAGTCTGGGGGTGTGGGGGGCAGAGTCCCCTACATGGGGGGTGTGGGGGACACAGCCTCCCACAGAAAACAAGGAGTCGAGAGGCAGCACAATATCTGCATCGGTATTGTGCCGTTGTTGTGGGGGAGGTCAGCATTTTTGCTGATGGGAAAACTTGGTGCTTCCCTAAGTTACAGGTGTTCAAAATTTCACAATTTCATTATCTGTTAAATTGTGTGAAATTTTTCAAAATATGTGAATGTTTATTGCTCCACTGCTATTGCAGGTATACACTCAAGATTTGGCATGCATAGCAACGTAAATGTGTCCTGTAATTTGATTAAGCTGGATAAATGTGGTTTAGTAGGTTAAAGTTTATTATGGGTACTTTAGAAATTACTAATTGGCAAAATTAGCTCAAAATTTCATAGCTGCATAATAGGTAATGCCACTAAAATGCCACTTGTGGAATCTAACTTTCACAAAGTACTTATCACCACTGAATCACCTGACCTGCACTAACATCATGGCCCTGCAATACCTTCCAAAACTCCTGTGACAGTGATGCCCAGCATCATGTTCCACTATTACTAGAGATACCAAGATACTCCTGTCACAATGACCTAAGTCACAACTAGTTGTAAGGTTGGGCATAACTTGGTGCCACTGTTTTCCAATAATGAAAATATACATTGTTATCTACAGGGTTGTTAAACAGTCAGCAGGTGGCTTTGTACAGAAACAATGTTGCATATGAATGTGCTTCCATAAGTCATTAAATCAATGAGCTGTAATGATTAGCTGGCATATTGCAAGAATTCAGGCTAGTACACAGTGATGTCTATGACTATTCCTCCTGGTTCATTACTCAAGAAGTGACCTGACACTTAATACCAATATACTTTTACTATGAAGCCTCCTATGAATGCTACCTTATTGTCACTTTACACAGCCTTTACCTTCCTCTACAGTGGGAAAACAGGTGTATGACTGGGAAAAATGTATGGAAATGGCTTCAACAAATGTATCCCAAGATTCCACATAATCACAAAAGCTCATGAAATTCAACATTAATTACCTATGTTATTTTGGAATCTTTGGTTGCTTATAACTTGGCCAACTTTTGAGCAAGAGATTAGAGAGTTGATACGCACAGCCTTTTTTATTATATTGTTTTTTTCTCCCAACCAGTAGCTCATTTCTCAGGAAAATACTCTGTTCGCAGGCATACACCATCATAAGGCTGAACCCAACCATCATTCAGTCGGCTACCAGGGTTTTCTCCAACACTTGTTTCCCTTTCATCTCCCCAGGTGGTGGCAGTTCCTCTGTCAGCCTCATATAGCCAAAGCTTCCCCTGTGGCAGAAGCAAGATCCCTGACCCAGCCTCAGGGGTTGCTGTGATGGTGGAACCTGCCACCGACCCTGCCTGACCAAGATGCAGTACCGAGCGGCAGCTGTCTGAGCCATGGACTGCCTCCCAATATGACTTCCTGGGCTCATTTCTTAACCCAGATTGTCAGCACGGCAGCAGGACACTCTGCAGCTGGGCCATGAGTTTGGTCTCATAGCTTAATATTTAGGATCAATGAACCTAACAAAACTGGTGATCTTCTGTTCTCTAGTTTAAAGTTATAGGTGCTTAAGATTCTGCAGTTTACATTAATTGTGAAATGTAATTTTAAAAATGTTTGAATGTTTTGAGGCTTATAACATAGTCACCTTTAAAAACAGTGATCTCCAGCTTGGCATGCCCCTATATAGGCATTTGGAAAGTTATCATACTAAATCTGGTGCAATCTGGACATATACCTTTTAAATTAGATGGAAATAGCTGAAATCACAATTGTGGTGAAATTTCACACAATATTTGCAGAAAATTTCACAGCATTTTATATTTCATGGAAGCACAATCATCATTTTGCCAAAATTCCAATGGCGGAAGATAAATTCTTTCCAGCCCTACACTGAGCATAAGGTACAGGTCCAAGCCCATACCTCATAGTCATATACTGTTTGGAAGTAGCGAAGTATGGATCACCACATGTGGCCAACAGAATCAGTTATAACTTTCTTCATGCAGGGCTCACAAGAGATCATGTATAACTTTGCTTGCTCAGGGCAAGGGGTGGGCATTAGGGTTGACAACCCCAAGGGAATACCAGACTACTAATTCACCAAGAGTACTGACACTCCAAACCCTAATGTTTTCATTTCCCTCTTCATGAGCTTTGACATGTTGTGAACCCTAATCTTTGCATTAATGCAGTTCATTGCAATAAATTTCCCTTCTTTTTGTGATAGTGGAATTATATGCTGAAGCCACAAAAGCACTGGGCTTCAATGCAGCTATGGATGTATACACACAGATCCCACAGGGCCTTGCACCAAGGGAAGAGTCTGTTTGACTGCAGAAGAATTGAGCACTCTGGGCTCTGCACTTCCATGAAGCTACAGTTGCAGATGCACAAGGGACAAGTCCAGTGGAAGTAAAGGCCCTGCAGTTCTGTGCAGCTAAGGAAGCAAATCATTTTTGGTGCTGTCTGAGGGTCTGCCTAAGTGCAGGGTCCTTGGATGACTACAGATGTAGATGCACAGGGCCAGGAGTCCTTCTGGCTGCAGAAGCATAGGGTCCTCTGGGACCTGTATTTCCATGAAAGTATGGGTGCAGATGTGCAGGGTCCCCAAGAAAAGACTTCTCTTCACTATATGGCAATGTGTTGCTTGTATAGCCAACACTGTAGTAGTAAAATCTTTATTTTTATACAGGAAGGTTGACCATCACCCCATTAGGACCACAGGTCCTATTTACAAGGTGGTCCTGTGTTTTAACCCTTGTAGTGCCACGGACTGATATATCAGTTCGGAATTTCCATACATTCTATTTCTGTCGGCAGCCTAAGGGTTAAAAACATAAATCTAATCTAATACATACTGTAGATTTTACTAATCTAAAAACCAACATCATTACACTGGATGAACAAACTCATACATCACACATTATACACAATTTTACAATATGTACATATGAACAAAAATAGCTAAGGTGGAAATTTACACAGTGCTGAAAATGCACCGTCTGTCTCCAGGCTGGGGATGGTGCCATATGGTAGTGGTGTCATCCCAGCCTTGGCCCATCCTGTGTGCTTACTGAGCTTGCCACCAAACTCTGTTCACTGGCACAGAATCACAATGCACTACCCACTGGGAAAAAAGCTGGCCCTGCACACAGCGTTTCTTCATAGCTTTTTTTTCTTTAGTTTTGAACCCATGTCATGAACTTGGTCACTAGAATGTGTTAAATCCCATCTGAAAGGTGGTTTCACAGAGCAGCTGTGAAAAAGCCTTTCCACCTGTATTTGAAAATTGTCACCATCCTTGTTCATGAGGTAGGGTCATGTAAATAGTATATTCAAAATGTCCTTTCTTCCTGCTTTCCTGTTTAATGAATTTCTTAAGTTTTGCCATCTTTTTGAATCCTGCCCCCCTTCTTGGAACACTATACTTTGTGTTGCCTTGTTTTACTAAGGCATAGTACTATTTTACACTTTATCAGATGCAGTGGACATTGCTGCTTTGGCAGTTCCCATTATAACTGGTCTCCTTGTAGTTTCAAGTTGGTTTAGAAGTCTTGACATTTTTCCTAAGATCAACTGAAGCAACCTTTATTAATTGCAACCTCGGCCCTGTAACCATACATACTTTTGAAATGGTAGTAATATAACTTTGAGAAAGGGTCCAGTGGACCAGAAGCACATCAGGTGATAAAATAAATGTTTTAAATGTTTTCCTGTCATGGTCAGCAGTTTTATTTGGGATCTAATAAACTTGAATGTATCAGGTTTCAAATTATTGCCAGTTTTCTGTTTTCTTTCCTAAAAAATGTCTCTTAAAATTATATATTGTTTTGTATTTGCGACATCCTATAACTTAAAATCATCTTAATTATTTTTATCAAAGCAAGTGGCTTGGTAGTTCTATACACAAAGGGTGTTTATAACAATTTTTTTGTCCCCAGTTAAAAAGACAGCCGAGTTGTAAACTGTGGAAAATTACAGTTTAACTCAGCCCAAACCATAGTGGTACTTCCGCACCACTATGATGACTGAATGGTGTGCATTGGAAGACAGCATTAAAAGTTCCCTTCCCACTATGGTAAAAAGAAAAGAAGCCTCCAGTTCATAGCTGTTTTCTTCTACTCCAGATATGGAAAGAGGCTTGAGAAGGATGTGAAAGCTCAGTTATCTAGCACCTTAGATTTGATACTGCTAGGACCATAAAGGTGACTAAGTCCTAGAGAAGGGAAAATCTAGGAAGAAACTGAAATGCCAGAAGGAGCAGTAGCTTGGATTTAAATTTAACTCATTGTTTTTCAGTGTAGAAAAAGAGGCAATTCCTAAACAATAACAAAAAGTTTGCAGGGGTGCTTCAGTTGATACAGTTATATACCATCAACACAACTATATAAGTGTTAGGTTTAAAGAGCTAGGGTACTGTGTAAAATTAATATTAATTCTCAAAAGTAATTAACTTTTTCTTCTTATAGCTGAAATGATTGTTTTTTGCCTGTTTGATCATTAGAAATTTTTATACCTGACAATACTAGATGTGATGTGTGGAACGGTACCATGTCTAGAGACTGACGCATTTAGTTGTATTCCTCCTAACACATCAACAGCTGTGTGACCTTACTGTCTCTGATCAAGGAGAACCAATCATATGCTGCAAGATCGGGGGGGAGGGGATTGTTTAACCAGGAAAGGCACATTAAGCTGGAGCTTGTTTCCAGGTGTGACCGTCACCTGGGAGCATAAGGAAGTTAAGTGACTTGCTCAGGATCACATAGTATGCAAGTGGGGGCTGTGGCATTCAAACCCAGGTCTCCAGGTTTATAGCTCAGAGCCCTAAACCACAGTGCTATACTGCCTCCTCAAGATCAGTCTCATGATGTTACAGTAAGTGAGGTCACAATTTTGATGAAGTATGAAGAGGAACAGGACTAAACATGTCAGGTAAAGTATTGCTTTTCATAGCATATCTTATTATCAGGTAGAAAACCTAATGAGCTAAAAAAAAGAAAAACATGTTAAAAATACAAAATAAGAACTTACTCCTTTTAAAAATTAATAACATTTTCTGCCTCCTAGATTTGTGCTACTAGCTCTTTAGGTGTGCAGAAATACAATTATATCAAATGTTATCAATCCAATTACAATACACATAGAAAAAATTATGTTTTGACATCAGCACCAGCAAGTTCATTCATGTTCAAGTTGATGATGGATTTCCCTTAAGTGTAGGACAATATCAAGATTGATTGACTGAACACTTTTATTTATAATTCACTTTTCTATTGCTCAAGCACAGATATAAATTCAAACCCAGCAACATACAATAAAACAATACACAGTATGACAAATACAAATACTTCAGCTCAGCAATATTTAAATACAGTAACAGAACTAGGCATAATCCCAGCTTGTCAGGATAATGGGAAATCTTCTCCAAAATGATGAACAGATTTCTTTCACAGGAACTCTTGCAGGGGGGATGACAAATGTCAATGGGCAAAGAGTTCCAAAGACTTAGTGCTGCCATGGGAAAAGGCTGGTCACCACTGGACTTCACATGAAATGGTGACACACATAACAGCCACTGGCCTGGGGATTTCATCACTGTAGACAGCATATACAGGGGGTCAGGAGTTTATGGATATACTGAAGGCTTGATATGTTTAGGGCTTTATTTGTAAGTTAAAGAACCCTGTAGTGCATCCACAACTTAACAGGTACCTAACCCAAAACCTGAAGTGAGGAGGTTTTCTGACTTCTAAACAGATGTTAGAAGCCTTGCTGTAGTGCTGTGGATTAGCTGCAGGTGGCTGATCAGACCACAGGGTCTCAGCAAGATGAACGTCTACACCAGGGTGTGCACATCCATGGAATCAGGTCTTAGTCTAGCTGCTGAAAAACTGTTTATTCTTGGGTAAGTTATATTTAGCACATGGCACTAATCAGTTGCAATTGTGCAAATTTAATTTCACACTCAGCAGTTTGCTTCTAATTCACACCCATTAAAAATATGCAATTTTGGTAAATTAGCAGCATTTTATTTTTGCACAGTTATCACTTGAGCGAATATAGCTATAATTATTTTACAACAATTACAGTATAGCCTTTGCTACAGCATGTTTTTAAGGTGGTAGAAGAAGCTCCTGATGATACCTGACACCCAAGATACAAGCAATAGTCAACTGTCAAGAATTACTTGAGGACTACAGTCTTCCTTCACTTCGTTCAGCTGAATCCCTTCAAGAATGAGAAACCGCAGGCTACATCAAAGTGTTGATAGCTGTCAATCAGCACTCACAACTAGCAACTTTGTTCTGCCCAGGTTTAGCACCAACCAGTAGAAGCTATCTACTCACTAATCTCCAATAGGCAGTACTCTGACAAAGCCACCAATTCTGAAACCAGGAGTATAGAACACATAGAGCTGGGTATCAGCATAGCAATAAAAATTCACATTGTATTGCCTTATGATCTCCCCAACTGGTAGCTACATCATGAACAACGCTGATGGGAGGACAGAACATTGAGGAATCCTACATGACAGTGAGATCCACAGTGATTGGTGAGAGCCAATGACAACCAATTGTTCTATATCAGCTAAGAATGACTGGAACCGATTTAACACAGTTCCCCTAGTCCCCTCATAGTCCCTAAATGTGTTACCCAACTCCATGTAGCCACAGTGGCAAATGCATATGACTAATGGAAAATAAAGTACACACTGTTCTATGCTTTCTTGCCAGGTGGAGATCACTGCATACCCTGACCAATGCAGTCCAATTGGTATGGCACCTTCAGAAACCAAACTGGAATGGCTCCAGGGCATTATTTAATTCTAGGTGATAGGCAAGCAGCCTATCCATCACCATGTCCAATACCTCAGACAAAAATGGCAGATTGAGACTGATCTAAAATTAGAAAAGTCAGTGTGTAATCTGTACCCACTGTCTTGAGCAGGAGCTACATCACTCCTCTCTTTAAAGAGGGAGGTAGATAACCTTTACTAAGAGAGACATTGACAATAACTGCCAAAATGAACACCACTGTCTAACACTCAGTCTTGAGAAGCTGGGCAGTGGCTGGGTCCAAACAACATGAGGTAGTCCTCATCTTACCAATCACCCAAATGAAGTCCTGCTCATCCATTTATCATAATTCCACCCAGGGCAAGACAGTGTTCCATCTCAGTGGGATTGTGCTCCTGTCACTAACTTGTGCAGTGAAGGGAATATGGTCCTAGATGCTGCCCTTAAAGAACAAATAAACAGCTTGTACCTCTCCATGGAGGCCAGCTTTAGAACTTGAAAACAGGATGTAAAAGATTGTACTTCTCCAGGAAAGTGCAGCAGACCAGTTCTTCTATGTAGCAATCAGCCCTGAGAGGAAACTCTTCCTGTCCATGTGGATTGCCCGTGGTCATTTTCTAAATGAACTACAAAGGTAAGCAAGTCAACATACGCCCATGATTTTTTCACATGCACTCTATACATATGCCTTAAACTTTCAAATGCCAAAACTCTGCAAAAAAACAAGATGCACTTTATGAGAAGCAGTAAGCTGTAAGTGAATCAGCACCAGGGAGTCCAGTACAAATAATAACAAGGCTAGATTATAAGCTTCAACTGGTGTCAGCGTGGCTCAGTTAGCACATCCACCTCTGGACCAGAAGGTCATGGGTTCTCGACCCACACCGGGATGGAGTTGCACCGAAAAATCGATGGCATCCGAATGCAGTATTGGGGGTGCTGTACTGCTGGGGTGTGCTGTCCTTCAGATGAGACATTAAACCGAAGTCCCTTCTGCCCATCCTGGTGTTGTCCTGGTGGGTGTCCAGGTGGAAGTAAAAGAACCCAGCGTACTCTTCGTAAAGAGCAGGGCACATTCCCAGTGTCCTGGCCAACATTCCCCTTCCCATAAACCAGTTCATGCAATTAACCAGGCTGTGTGTGGGTGATGATGTGCAACATGGTCGCCACCACACATTCAGTCACTTCACTACCAGTCTAGCATTGCTTGTAAAGTGCTTTGGGATACTGTGTATGAAAAGCACTATATAAATGCTGATTCTTCTTCTTCTTCTTCTGCTGTGGTGACCTACTAGTGAAAACTACCTACAGGCCTGAGGTATCCAAAAGACTAGAAATCTCTCTATTTCTAGGTCCTCACTGGCACAGTATTGAATTACATCCACAAGGTAAGGTGTAATATGGATACACTGAAACTGAAACCGAAACTGAACTGAATTGAGGATTGGTGCAGCCAAACAGGTTCCACTAAACTCCAGGAAGTCATACATCTCCCATCTACTCCAGTTCAGACTCATAAGCTGTCATTATTATACCTTTCTCTCAGGAAAATATTCTCTGAGTCTGGGTTGTCAGACAAAACTTTGTTCGCCAGTGGGCAGTCCTCCACTCAGAGCATAAAAGAGTGTTAAAGGAGTTAGTAAAACAATGTCAAAAACACTTTGCTGGTACTGCTGTCTCCTCCATAGTAAGTTCTCCCTGGTGGACTGAACAAGAGCTGAATGCATCATTTCTTAAGATATTATATGCACTTCAGCTTTGCCATCATCCTTCCCTGTGGCTATGTGGTTAGAAGAGATGCATTTGATTTTGATAGGTTTTCAGTTGTCATGGCCAGTTTCCACCAAGTGTTCAAAATTGTGGGATGTGCATGTGTGGTCATTTTTTATGCATCTTGTTATCTCCATGATCTAACTGCTCAGTTTGTTCCTTTACTGGATTTGATCTGTGTGACAGTAGCTTCGGAGTTTTATCTTTCTTAAATACTTTCCTTTAATTTACCTCAGAAGTGTTTACAATATAAGCAATAAACAAAGCCAACCATACATAATGAGAGTATATTGTTATCAAAGGTCTTTGCTAACCTTACACACCACTATTACAGTACATTTTTATGTTGTAGGGTTTGTATGTCATTTTTTAATAATACATGGTCCCCAGACATTGTGTCCTCCTAGCTGGAGGGAAGACTCTGTTTCTACAATCTCATTACATCGCTCTGAACTGGTGACAGAGTCATTTTTGTTCTGCATCTGCACCTGCACCTGTGCAACTGCGTTTGCATCAGACCTGCCCTACTTTCTGTCTTTTTTTTGCAAGATGTCATGATTTGTGGCAATCTGCTGAAAAATATTTTTTGATGTAATTTCAGCTTCATTTAGATGCAGCTATTTCTGAAATTTGGATGGAGGTAGACCAGGTGATAGATGGTCTCCCAGTGGGATGGATATCCCCTTTTGAAAATATGGATGGGTGGATTCTGGCCAGATGTGTTTGAAAATCCTGCTGTTGATGTTTACAGCCTTATTGATATTTAGTGCAACGCTGAATCTTAAAGGGACACTGTCAACCCCCTTCAGCCTCAGAATGTCCCTAGTTTAAAAAAAAACACATTTTACATTTGATCTCATTCCATTGAGACTGTTGATGCAGGTGGTAGTTTGATTCCGATCCTTTTTTCTTCTTTTAAAAAATGAAAAATGCACTGCCCACCATACTGGTGTTACCACACCAAAACATGTTCGTTTACATTTCTTGACCAGCTCCCATTGCATCTTTCCTGGACTCAGGAACACTCCCCAACACAATCTAGCCACTCATTATGCAGTGGGAGCAGAGGAGACTACTGTATCATGAGTGGTCACACTGCTTGAGGGTGTTTGTCTAATGTTCAGGAAGTTTTCATTAAGTGCAGGTCAGTGATTTGAAGCAAAATAAAACTGGGCTTAACTATACATTACCATGCATTTTGGTTCTAATAAGCAAGGACGAAGACAGAACAACTAGCAACTTCAATGCATTTTAGAGACAGTAAGCAATCATAAAATGTGGGTGTTTACCTAAAAATAACATGATGCAAAAAAGGTTGACAGTGTCCCTTTAAGATCGTTCAAGGCTGGCATAATAATTTCATGATAGGATTGTAAACGGCTGTAATTTAAACATATGTACAATTATAGTTCATTCTATAATCAATCTATCTATCTATCTCTCTATCTAGTTTCTATTTATGTTTAGTACATGGGTAGACCTTTTTCTTCAAAAAAGTTCACATTTATCTGTCCATAAATCCATCCTAATAAATTATTTAGCACTAACAATGAATCGATTATGACACAGTCACTCACTAACTCCTCCTAGTCAAATACAAATACCTCGCTAATTAATTATTACATTATTAATACACTAATTATTACATCAAAAACACAGAACTTAAATTTCCTATTCTTACCTCAAAGCCAGAGTGCTCCAGGAATTATCAGTAATCTTAGCTCCCCTGCTCACACGTATATTTCAATTCTTGCTAGATAGAGGAGAAGTACCACAGGGTTGGAATGAAGCTATAGTGGTTCCCCTCTTAAAAAAGGGCCCTATAACCAAACCTGAGAACTTCATGCCTGTGAGCTTGACCTCACAAATGGGGAAAATACTGGAGGGCATCCTCAAGGAACGTATACTAGAATTCTTGGAGGCTAATGGGCTGGTGGACCCCTTGCAGCATGGGTTTACTAACACTAGGTCTTGTCAGACCAGTATGCTAGTCTTCTATGAACAGGTTAGTAAGGCACTGGACAAGGGTCAAGCAATAGATATTGTTTTCCTGGATTTTTCCAAGGCTGTTGATAAACTTCCCCACATGGAACTAATTAACAACCTCCGAGAGCTTAAACTTGAAAACAACATCATATATAGAATAGTGAATGATTGCCCGTCCACAACAAGGCTGTGTTTCCCTCGAGGGAGCTGATGACATCACAGAGACCTCGAGAGCGAAGCTCGAGAGGTCTCACTGATGTCATCAACTCCCAAGAGGGAAACACAGCCTTAGTTGTGGATGGGTGATCATCCACTGTTTTATATAGTATATGGACAGCCTTTATTGTCCATAGAAATCAGTGGCTTTCTAAATGTTTACCTTTTTTTTTTTTTTTTACTGGTGCCGTTCCCTGTCCCACTTGCTCTGGCTTCTCCTGCTTGTTCTGTCTTCTCACAGTCAGACCGTATTGGTCTGAATAAACTCCTCCTTTTGGTTTTCTTCTTCTGTGGCCGAGCAGTTTAATTTTAAAATAAAAAAAAAAGTTATTTTCTTTTCTGACAAACAGCCGTAAAAGTGTTCTGTGGGTGTCACTTAACGGACTGCTTTACTGCTCAAAAGGCGTAATCAAGGCTGCCATGTTTCTTTTTTTTGTTCTGGTGGGTCATAAATGAATGAGCCAATCAGGTGAGAGAATGAGGCTAAAAAGATGTTGTACTATCGATGTGACGTCAGAACGATAGTACAACAGCTTTTTTGACATTTGAACTGCCCTACAACAACATTTAGAAAGCCACTGATTTCCATGGACAATAAAGGCTATCCATATACTATAAAATGGATTATGGAATGGCTTGGGGGAAGAAAACAGAGGGTTACAGTTAACAGTATACTTTCAGATTGTGCACCAGTGGCAAGTGGAGTTTCCCAGGGTTCGGTCCTGGGTCCTTGTCTTTTTAATATCTATGCAACCTCCTTAAACATTAAGCAGCCTAACATTTGAATGTCCAAGTTTGCAGATGACTGTAGGGTAGGGGCAGTGGTAAACAACTCTGATGATAGTGTAAATCTGAAGCATGCTCTGTTTTTTTTGTTGTTATTTGCCTGGCTCCCACTGCTTCAGAAGAGGCCTTGTACCTCCTCTTATTCCATCTGCCAGGGCAATCCCCCAAGGCTTATCATCCCCAGTTTCATTATGCATGTAGAGTCAGGTTTTTTTTTTACATTTTTCCCCTGTTTTTCTCCCATTTCCTTGGGCCGCCTGCGCAAAGAACATATGTCCAGGCTGACGACGTGCTGATGCATGCCAACTGCCATGTGCTTAACAGCGTCCCCCTCTCCAACTCCATGGACCAGAGCTGCCGGTGCCCTGAAAGCCCATGTCTCCACTGGCTACAGGGGCATCGGGTGCTAGAAGCACCCCTGGTATCCCACCCCAGAGGGAGGAAAGCATCCATAGGGACACTCAATCCTCCTTCGCCCCACCAACCCCCGACAACCTGAGTCCATTCCTGAACCCGGGTCACCGGCGTAGCATGAGGTGTGGCATCCAGTGCCTCAACCCTTAGCACCACCAGGCCAGTTTGCACCATGCTCTTGATAGTACATACAGTTGGACTAACATAAACAAACTAGAACTTAATCTGAAAAAGTGCAAAGTTATGCACATGGGTAGGCGAAATGAGAATCACATGTACAAACTGGGACGCGAAAATCTTTTAGTAACATCAGAGGAAATAGATTTGGGGATCAAGATAAGCAATGTTTTTAAATTTAGCCCCCACTGTAGTGGCATCGTTAAAAAAGCAAACCAAAACTTAAACTGCATTGTAAGGCGTATACCATGTCGAGATAGGAGGATGCTGATTCCACTGTATGGGGCCTTGGTCAGACCTCATTTGGAGTATTGTGCTCAGGTCTGGTCTCCCTGTAAGAAAGAGGATATACAGTACTTAGGATTGAGAGAGTACAGAGGAGAATGACTAGATCAATCACTGGGTTGCAAAACATACCCTACGAGGAGAGATTGAGAATGTTAAACCTTTATCCCCTACAGTATAGGAGACTTAGAGGAGATCTGTGCATGTTGTATAAAGCCATTGTAGATGCTAGACTGAGGGATGAGTGTGGTCTGGTGTTAAAAAGATGTTGGTATGGAGGTAGGAGACACATCCTACAGCTTTTTATGAGGAGATGGAATTTGCTTCAAAGAAGTAATTGGTTCAGTCAAAGGGTGGTCCCATTTTGGAACAGTCTCCCAGCTGAAGTGGTTGACAGTGCAACCATGGACGTATTTAAAACAAAACTGGATGCATACTGTAGCGAGCGGGCTACACAATTTTAGATAAAATTGCAAGCATTAAGGACGCAAGTCTAGTTAAGCTTGTATTTATTTATTTTTTATTCATTTATTGAGATATTCAGAAAAACCTTTGAGTCAAAGACACATTTATAAAGGTTTCACGTCATACATAGAAGAGAACAGGGACAATATTTTTACAGGTTGCTGTACATTCTATTATATTATAATTATTTAACATGGTTACACATTTGTTCAGTGAGTGACTGCTCTTCTAGGATAACATGATTTACAGTGATATGCACAGCCATAAGGTAGCAGTGAGGTTCTGAAGGAGGCTGTTTGTGAAAAATAAGTTAGCTCATAAAAGCCATTGGCAAAGGAGGAATCAAAGATGTTCTGGGTCATCGAGGGGGGGGGGGGTCAGTTGCAGTCACATTGATTAGAGGCCTGTAGGTGATTCTTTAGTCTGGCTTTGAAAGGGCCAAGCCTAGTTTCATCAGTTATTAGGCTAGGAAGCATTAGTCCAGAAAGGATCTTTGTAACTGAAAGTTCGCTGGAATTGGGAAGTCCGGCAATGGGGTATCCATAGTAATGGTTTGTGCGAGCTATGGGTGGTTCTGCCAGAAGAAGTTTGGAGGATAATTTTGTCAAGGACGGGGGAGGTGAGGCCTAGGATTATCTTTTTGGTCATTAGGCAGGTGTGATACCAGATTCTGTTGTCTAAGTTTAATCAGTTTGTGGTACTATAGAGGGAGCAGGTGTGAGTGAAGTGATCATATCCAAGGACTGAGGGCTGTGGAGGGCACGGCACTGTAGACAAGAATGCCGTAGTCTAGCAGAGAGAGGATTGAGGAGATTAAGGTTAGTTGTAATGCTTCAGGGGTGAGGCAGTGTTTGTACCGGTAAAGTACGCCTAGTCTGGAGCTAAGGGCCCGTTGATAAGTGCAGGATATGTTGATTAAAATTGAGGGCAGGGTCTAGTGTGATCCCTAGGTATTTAAAGCTGCTTACTTGTTCTAGGGGGGTCTGATTAGCTGTGAGAAATTGGGGGCAGAGGTTCTTGAGTGGGTTCTGGGGATGGGAGAAGATCATGACTTTTGTCTTATTGTAGTTAATTATTAGACGTTGGGTGGTGAGCCATTGTTCGATTTCACGGAAAGAGTGTTGGAGAGTTTGGTGGAGTGTGAGGGGTGCTGGGTCAGAGGCCAACAGGACAGAATCATCTGCGTATAGGAGCAGGCTGCCAGAGCAGGCCGATGGGAGGGAGTTAAGGTATAGGCTGAAAAGCAAGGGGCCAAGTACGGAGCCCTGTGGGACACCGGAGTGGAATAGGGAGGCAAGGGGACAGGACTGTGCCAACCTTGACCGTCTGTGTTCTATGGGAGAGATAGCTGGTGAACCAGTTCATGGCATCATTGGAGAAGCCAGTGTAGGCCACAGTGTTCGGTAAGAGGGCATGGTTGACAGTATCGAATGCCTTAGATAGGTCCATGAAGATGGCGCCTATGAGGTGGCCATGGTCCAAAGCTGAGTGGACGTGGGAGGTAAATTCAAGGAGGGCAGTGGTGGTACTATGACCCTTTTGGAAGCCGTGTTGCTGGTTGGATAGAAGGTTATATTTATTAAGGAGGTCAGTGAGTTGGTCGGTGACTATGCACTCTAGAGCTTTAGATGGGTGGGTGAATGGAGATGGGGCGGTAGCTGTTAGTTGATGTGCGGTCCCCACTTTTATGGATAGGTGTGATGGAGGCCGATTTCCAGTGTGTGGGGAATTTCCCTTGATAGAGGGAGCAGTTGAGAATGTGGGTAAGCGGGGCTAGGACTTCCAGGAGGGTGAGGCAGAGAAGTCTCAGGTCCAGGGAATCGTGACTATAGTGATAGTGGCTAATGGCATTGGTTAGGTAGGGCTTGGCTGCCTCTGGGGTGAGGACAAGTAGATAGAAGGGAGGAGCAAGGGGAGGATGGGGGTAGATTTGGGCAGGCGGGGGATCAAAGAAGTACGGGGGAGCACATGGGTGAGATAAGTGGAGGCAGAGTTTAGGGCCGAGGCTATACTGCGGGGGTTGGTGGAGAGGTTTCCGTCAATTTGCATTTGGTCTGGTGGCAGATTTTGGCTTTGCCACAGGGCTCCTTAATATTATTCCAGAATTTGCGCCCAGTGCCCCAGGTGGAGGTTAAGGTAGCTTTGTAATAGTCTGCTTTGGCGGTGTGTATGGCCCAGGTGCACTTGTTTTGGGCCTCCCTATACTGTTGCCTGTCCAGAGGCTGTTGGGTCTCATTAGCTAGGTGCCATAGGGTGTCACGCTGTCATAGTAGGCCTAGGAGGTGGTCTGAGAACCAAGGGGCTTGGTTTCCCCTGGAATTAGTTTTGGTGAGGGGGGGCGAACTTGTCACAGGCCGCATTGAAAGTGGTGATAAATAGGTCAAGAGCATGGTCTGGGTTGAGGGTGTTTGATGGGGTGTCCAGTCCCAGTCTCTAAGGTGGGCCTTGAGTTGAGCAAGTTTACCAGGCCCAACTTTGTGTTGTGAAGTAATTTTCGGAGGAGTTTTGAGGGGGGTACCAGACCAGTTGCAGAGTACCGGTGAGTGGTCACATAGGGCGTCAGGGAGGACTAGGGTGCTGGTAATTTTGTGGGGGCAGTTTGTGAATACTAGGTCTAGTAGAGAGGATGTCCCCATGTGGGTGTCAACCCGGGTGGGGGTTGTGACAACCTGTATGAGATCGAGGGTAGCAGCCTCGTTAATGAACAGGGCGGCTGTCTTGGTCAGCCAATCTATGTTGAAATCCCCCAACAATTTTTTTTTCATGCTGTGGGGGAAGATTAGAAAGACAGGACATGATGGCTTGGAAGGCTAGCTTCTGGTCTCGGGGAGGGACGTAGGCAGTAGTGAGGAGGAGAGGGGAGGTTGACTTACCTAGAGTTAATTTTAGGGTGATGGCCTGAGCCCTGGAAGATAGTTGGGGCAGAGGAAGTAGGTGGCCTGAGAGTGAATCCCTGTAGAGAGCGCAGCCTCCCCCTCGCTTACCCACTCGGTTGGAATGAAAGAGGAGATATCCAGGGAGGTTAACTGCCGAGTCGGTGACAGTGGGGGAGAGCCAGGTTTCACTCAGTGCAATGATAGCTGGGTGATGCTGGAGTACCCACCCCTGAAAGGAGTCCCATGTTTAGTGAGGCAATGCGCAGGCCATTGACTGGTAATGGGTGGGACGGTGGGGGATTCTGTGGGCCTGGGCTGGGGTGGACATTGCCCATCAGGAGCAGAAGAAGTATGAGTAACCTGAGGCAACTGCTACCCACTCAAGTAATTAGTCTCTGGCATATTTGCTGCAGGTGCACCATGGTGGCATTGGAAGTTTTAGGGTATGGGGGGCTAATAGGAGGAATAGGTGGGGAAGGGGGGAGATGCACTGTCGTGTGGATGTGGTAGGAGGTTGGCAAGAGAAGGAGGGGCTCTAGGGAGTCATTTGCCATGGTAGATGTATCTAAGGGGGAGGGAGAAGATGCTGAAGTTCCTGTTTATGTGTGTGGTGTAGTGGGGGGGGGGGTGTTGTTGGCTGTTTATCAGCCCGAGCTTGTAAAGGCTGGTTGCTTATGTGTAGTGCAGGGGGGTAAGGTTGGGAGTGTCAGACTGCATGAGGATAGGGTGTGGCAGTTTTGCTCCCCATTTCAGCATTTGGAGTGGGAGGGTGAGGTGTTAGAGGGAGCAGAAGAAGGAGAGTAATGAGGGTATGTGGGAGCATGGTTGGGCTAGAGAGCTTTGTCATGAGGATGTGAAAGTCAGGTCAGAAGCATGAAACATAAATGGACCTCTAGTGGTGGGAGAATATAAGCTGCAGGTGGGAAAGTTGACTGATAGGTTATTTCGTGATCATGTGAACAGAAATATACCTATATATGGGAATGTTGACCAAGGGTGGTGGTGGGGGTGGTGAGGCGCCGAATGCATAGCGTTCAGCGGGGCAAGCCTGCGGTTTCAGGAACAGTCATAATCAGGCGTGCTGCTCCCTGTGTGTTGCTATGTACCTGGGCAGAAAATTCAGTGCTCTGGTTTCGGTGGGGGGAGAGGTATTAACCTATGAAACCTATGAAAAGGAACTTGCAATATGTTGGGTTAAATCACACACCCAGGCTGTCTAAAACCAAGAGATCACATTAGTGAGTGATGTCTATTCCAGTAATAATACCTGAGTAGCACATAACCAGCCAATTGAGCATTACTGCTGTGCTAGATGTCACTCACCATTCATTCCTATTCAGACAATGAAGAGTGAAGATGCTCACTCTGCCACAGAATGATTTTCTTCGTTTAGAGGCTCAGCTAGACCAATTAAATGGGTTTGGAGGCTTTGGGGAAGAGGAGGTGGTATTTATTCAAAAGAGTATGGAAAGGAGAGGGTGTTTCAGTTAGTAACTAACAGGAATAGGGAGAAACACAGAATTTGACAGCAGATAAGGACTACTTGGCCCATCCAGTCTACCCATTCCTCCTTACCTACACTATTACCGCAGACCATACCTGATCTACAGTTCTTTCTCCACCACCCTTCCTTTCCACAATGATTTCCTTGTGCTTGTCCCATGCATTCTTGAACTCCATCACTCCTTTCACCCCCAGCACCTCTGCTGAAATGCTGTTCCAGGAATCCACCACTCTTTCTGTAAAAAAGTACTTCTTCACATCTCTTCTGAATCTACCCCCCTCCAGCTTCATAGCATGTCCCCTTATTCTTGACCACCTTTTCCTCTGAAAAATGCTCCCCTCCTGTAGCTTATTTAGCCCGGCGAGGTATTTAAAGGTTTCTATCATATTCCCCCATCTCTGTTCCAGGGCATGCATACTGATTTCCTTCAGTCTCTTTTCACAGGTCTTTTAATGCAGACACTGCACCATTTTAATTTCCCTCCTCTGGATTGCCTCTACTCTGTCTATGTCCTTCCAGAGATGTGGTCTCCAGAACTAGACACAGTACTCTAGGTGGGGTCTTACTAGTTATCTATGCAGAGGCAACATCACTGCCCTCTTTCTGCTGGTGATACTGATACTGGTGGGGGGGAGTTGGTTTTGCAGGCAGGGGATGGCAATGCCAGTTTCTATTACAATCAGAGAAACTTCACAGGGTACGGGGAGGAGGGAAATTGTGGCATGTAGGAGGGATGAGTGGGAGATGTATTAAAAACATATGGCAGGGCCAGCCAGCCCACTGGTACAGTGGTAGCACTGCTACTCGCAACGCCAACAACCCAGGTTTGGAAGCAAGCCCGAGGTGTTGGAGGGCTGCTGGGGGAGGAGGATTGAGCATCTGCAGGACTGCTCCCCCCATGGGGGGAGGGTGGCCGAGAGCTCAGAGCTTGACCGACTCCTGGTGGAGGCCAGAGGAAGACACAGCCCAGACTACAGAGCTAGGCAGATGTGGCAAACATCAGTGCAGGAACCTTGATGTCAGCACACACCACCTCTCCCAGGGGACGAAAACCGTGAAAATCCCTGGTCAAGTTGGATGACTGCTGGCCTCCTCAGGCCCTGCACTGGGTGACTCAGGTGCCTCCCAGAATCTGGATCTGGTCTGATGGGTCGAGGGGTGTCCCCGCCCCCTGCCACAGAGGGCCATGGGGGTGGAGTGAGAGGTAAGTCCTGAGAGAGGCCGGGGTGATAGGGCTAGCAGGACCAGCAGGAATGAGGGCTGACCAGGCAGGGGAGGAAAAAAAACATATGGCATAGTGGGGCAAAACAAGGGTGGTCTGTGATATACAAACATGAACTGGGGAAAGTAAATCACAGCACTCACCCACCTACATAAAGGATGCTGTCCAGGCAGGAAGAATAATCCAAAATCCAGAACATTTATTAGAATGCATACAGTACAAGTATAAAATGCAGAGTGCTAGTGCATAGAATCAAACAACCACGGACGTGGGGAGCAGCAGATCACCTGACATTTCACCAGTTCCTGGCTCTATCAAAGGTAGTGCCCTCTAATGTTTGAGGTCTTATATAGCAGCTATGGTTATATCCATGTGGTAGACACCAACTAATCATAGTGGTAATAATTTAAAGTGCTGAAACAGCATTAAAAGCCCCTATATAATAAAGAAAGTACAAACTACAAACACGGTTCCACAGAAAACTTGATAACATCTCTGGCAAATGTATTTCAACATTTTAAATATTTGTTTCAATAGTTTTACCAGGAAAGACATACTGAGTTGGCAGCAGCTGATTTCCAGACATCTCCTGGGGGAAGAGGAAGGGGAGAATACACTGCAATTATAAAATACAGCGTTCAGAAAATGCAATAATATGTGAAAAAGTATAGTAGAAGCTGTTTAAGTGGGACAGCCTGGTGGCAGTCTTTCATCCTGATTAAGCAGCCGTCCCAGTAATCAGAAGTTTAAGGTATTCTTGTTGCATTTTTTCAGGCTGACTGTTTTTCTATGCCTTTCTATAGTATATGAGGGTGAAACCTGTGGTGGGTTTCAAAAATGCCTCAGATAGGTACAAAAGAACCCTTGGAGGAAGGAAGGGGATGGAAGAGAAAATGTTGTAGATCAAGCCAGGTCTCCAACAAAACTGATTATAATTAAAAATGGGCAGACTAGATGGGCCCAGCAGTCATTATCTGCCATCCGTTTCTGTTTCTATGTATGACAGGTTAGGAGATTCAAATGGATAATGTGTAAAATTAGTAATATGCACATTATTGATACCGTAAACTGTGTGGTACAAATAATTCAAGTTGTACTGTGCTACACATACATGATGATCAAATCAGTAATAATATATGCATTGAGCAAGGCTGAAAAATCATGGGGAACATGTGTGAAGGAATATAGGACTCATGGACTCGTGACACCATGACAGGCACATGCTGTGATGCTTGGACAGCTGGTTCTGATTAATCTATGCTTTTTGTAATATAAAAATGTGTTATTGAGTGTCTCTCATGAGAGTTTCAGCTAATAGATAAAAGCCAGGACATAATTACAGGCTAGAAGAGACTTAAAGTAAGAATCTTCTGTTTATCTAGCTTAATTGTAGCTGCCAACCGCTAGGCTGGAAATCATAAACATTTATGGTGTTTAGAGGAAGAATACAGGTTATGGCACCTAGGTGCTACATCATAAAGGTCCTTTGATGTCCTTGAGATCGGCTGCTGCTCATGAATGAAAGAAAGGACCTGGAAAATTTACAGACTTAATTGGGAAGTCATATGGGGAAACAAGTTTTTTCTGCTGATGTCAACTATTAATTTATCTCCTGACACAAGACATCCTGATTGTATAATTTTTAATAAACAGAGGAGGAGCTGGGTGACATCATGGAGAAGGCAGGGTCAAGACAGTGTTTTAATTATGCTGTAATAGACCTTTACAGACACACATGTTTGGAAAAAGAAACATCTACAGCACTATTTGAAGATAAGAATACATTAGGTAGACAGGTCTAAGTGTATTATTGGTAGGAATTTGCACTTTTTAAACCTTATTGTTTTAAAAGATTGTATGTTTTGTGATATACGGTTCTGTGTTTTACATTTTACATTTTTATCAATTTTAAGTAAACCTCTATTTTTAGAGATGACCTTGTGTGCCTTTGAAATTCTTTCTTCGACAAGGAAAGCATATCTGGTTAAAGCTGACACTGTACAAAGCTTACTGGTTTTACCAAACTGGGAAAAGGTAAGAGTTTATTCTGAGGTCTTTCATAGAGTTTTTAAGGATTCATTTTCTACACCTGGTTAGGTGCCCATATGCGAAAGATATCTGCCCCCCACAAAGAACAGAATGATCTGAGTCTGTACATTGGGTACGATAGCAAGAGGTTCACAGTTTGAATCCCTCCAGAACTTGAGACCAAAGTTTGATCCAAACCCACAAAACAGACAGGAGAGTTACCCTGTTCTATTAACTGTTCACAATACTGTGCTCAGAGGTTGGCACTGTGAGAGCAGAGGGCCTGACCTGCTGAGTGGGGTTGTGACAGACTGGTTGGCAGCGGTGTGCATAATTTTGGTATTAGAAGCTTTTATTGCTCACTGTGTCAGCTTGAGTCCTTCAGCTCACTTACAAAGAAAGAAAAAGGCAGTGATTTATTTTTAAAAAGGAGACAGAACTATATCACTTGGTGTACAGTCAAGTTCCTACTCATTCTATTTTTTTTTCTAAAGTGCAAGTTAGAGTAGCCATAGTTAGGGAAGAAGATGGCTTCCAACTACAGCAGGCACACTGTAGACTACTAAAAGCAGTTGTGCAGGGACAGAGGAGTCCCATTCAAGGTGAAAGCCACCAAACAGTACCTTGTGGATGTTCTGATGGTAGCAGACACCCAGAGCATCGAGTCACAGACAGTGACTGAAAAGGACCGAACCTTGAGTGTGGCAGGGCTAGCGGCCAGTGCAGTGTCCAGATCCAATGAGGAGGGCAACAGGGCCAGTGCCAGTAAAGGGCCACAGCAGCAGGGAAAGGTCACCAGTATCCTGGATCCAGAAGCAGTCAGGCTGCAGACTGTTGCGTCGAATGGAGCTGGAGTTCCAGGAGAAGAGAGAATGAGAGAGATGAGAGGCAGAGCAGGAACAGTGGGAGGCTGAGTGTGAGGAGTGTGAGCACCAGCGAGCTACAGAGGAGAAAAGGGAACAAGAACAGAGGGAAGAAGAGTGAGAACGCTGAGAGACAGAGTGAGAACGCCGAGAGGCAGAGCGAGAACAGAGAGACACCGACCATGAGGAGTGTGAGCACCAGAGGCAACACGAACTGGAGAAGCTACGGCTCCAACCAGCGGCACCAGAGCAGGTACGTGGCTTGGATTTAACTGGGACTATAGGACTGGATTACAAATTGAATTCCAAACTGATAGCTGAATTTAAAGAGGGGGAGGATATGGATGCCTTTTTAAATTCTTTTGAAAACGTTTGTATTCAGGCTAAAATTCCTAGGGAGTACTGGAGCTTCCAGCTATCCCTGCTACTTACTGGAAAAGCTTGGGAGGCATTGGGTCAAATGGACAATGAGGACAGTGATGATTACAGCAAACTTAAAGTTGCACTGTTAAAGAAATTTGAATTAACTTCTGAATCATACAAAGCTAAATTCTGTAAGCTCAGGAGAAGCCCTGACATGAGCTACAAGGAGTTAGCCATGAAACAATGTCAGTTTTTAAAACACTGGTTAGAAGGAATTAGGGCAAACACTGTTGATAAAATTGAAAATGTGATTTTATTAGAACAGTTTTTCTGGGCATGCCCAGCAGAGCTGAAAACCTGGCTGAAGGACCGAGATCCCAAAACAGTGCAAGAGGCTGCTGAACTCTTGGACCACTATGCCAAGAGCAGACCTGCTCCGAGAGTGAATGGGGTGAGTGTGGTAGCACAGAAAGGGAAAAGCGCACCTTCAGGGCAGCTAAAACCCTCACTGCCTCCACCGAAACCAGTTAGCCCCAGATTTCAGAGAAAATATTTCTCTGAGAAAAGAAATGAATGTGGTTGTGTAAAGAAACTGGCCATATTGCCAGACAGTGTCCCAAACGGATGAGCAATAATACGCAAGGTTGTGCTAGGAAGGAAGTGGGTTGTTTGTGTGTCCCTGGAAGCATGCCTGTGAACATGAGGGAACACATACACCCAGTCATGGTGAATGGTGTACAGACACAAGGGTTAAGGGACATGGGGGTATCCTTGACCTTGGTAAAGGGGGATCTGGTACAGCCTGGTCAGCTTATACTCAATAAATACGTCCCTGTACAGGACTTTACTGGTGAAGAGAAAACATTACCACTCACCAGTGTTCTCCTGGACTGGGGTGAAACAGGGGGAACTGTGCAACAGGTGACTGTAGCCCAAACCTTAGTTGTGGATGTGATCCTGGGCAACAATCTCAAATAGAAGATGGTGTGTGCAGTTACCCATAGTCAAGCGGCAAGGGAAAATTGTAATTCCCTGAACCCCACAGAAGCCATTGTGGAAACCACTGAGAGGTGTTCCCCAGCCTGTATCTCCAGATGGGGAGATTAATGAAAAGGGGGTAGAATTTCTCCAGTAGCAGTTAACCACACAGCTAGGGAGGGTCACTCTGAAGAGGGAAGGGTTACTCATTGTCTGAGGGTTGGGATTGACAGTCATCCTGAGTGCCCTTATGCTAGTCCTAGGGACCCTAGTTTAGGACTGAAGGGGATCTGTCCCATGCCTTGGTAATGTGTGAGGGGTTTACAGCTGCTCAGAGAAGTGACCCTAGTCTAGAGAAGCTGAGGACTTGGGCAGACTCTGAAGGGGCACAGGGAGGTGACGACAGACATAAGGTTTATTGGGAAAATGTACTGATGTATACTCAGGCTGTGTAGACAAAGGCAGGATGCTAGGCAGGCAGCTCATCATTCCCCAGGGGTATCGTGAGCAGTTGCGCAAGATCGCACATGATATAACCTTGTCTGGTCATCTGGGAATCGAGCACACTACACAGCGGTTGGCACAGAATTTCTATTGGCCTAACTTCCCCAGCAGGTGAAGGAGTATTGCAGATCTTGTCACCGGTGCCAAGAAATAGGGAAGGTGGGAAAGAAAACCCAAGCCGCCCTGATTCCATTGCCCACGGTTGAGGAGCCATTCCTGAGGGTGGGAATGGATATTGTGGGGCCTTTAAATACCCCCAACTCCTCAGGGAAGAGATTCATCCTGACTGTGATGGATTATGCCGACCAGTACCCGGAGGCAGTCGCCCTATCCTCACTGAGGACAGACAAACTGGCAGATGCCTTACTTGGTATTTTCTCCCGTGTTGGTTTTCCACAGGAGGTTATCACAGATTGAGGGGGTTTCTTCATGTTGGACCTGATGGAACGTTTATGGGAGAAGTGTGGGGGTGGTGCAGAGATGCCCAACACTGTATCACCCACAAGCCAATGGGCTTGTATAAAGATTGAATGGTACTCTGAAGTCAATGCTCTGGGCATTTGCTGAACAGCATGGGAAAGACTGGGAGAAATACCTTCCCCACCTGTTGTTTGCATACAAGGAGGTGCCCCAAGAGTTGACAGGATTTTCCCCCTTCAAACTCTTACATGGACGCTGGGTACATGGGCCCCTAGACTTGATCCGGGAGGACTGGGAAGGCAAGCATGCCACCCAGGGAACTCCCACTCTGGATTATGTCCTTCGGTTTAGGGAAAGGCTGAAGGAGCTTATGGGGACAGCCCAGAGCAACCTGGCAGCTGCCCAACAGGAACAAAAAGTGTGGCATGACCACAGAGCCAGAGCTTGCTCATACTTGGTGGGTCAGGAAGTCATGTCCTTATTCTGGTCCAGAAAGACAAGCTGCAGGCTGAGTGGGCAGGACCGTACAGAGTGGTTAGGAAGGTAAATGATGTGAACTATATTATAGAGTTACCTGACCGAAGACAGACAGAAAGGATGTACCATATCAACATGATGAAGCCATATGCAAATAGGGCTGACATGGTGTTTGCAGTGTGTAGTCCAGGGAAGGGGATGGATGAAGGAGACCCCCTTCTGGACTTTCTGGAAGAAAGTAAGTGGGAGTCCTCTGTGGAGGCAGTTAAATTGTCTCCCCAGCTGACCCTAGACAAGATCTAGGAAGTAAGGGAGGTTTTAGCAGACTTTGCCCCATTGTTTAGCACCAAGCCTGGACTAACCCCCTTAGCGACTCATGAGGTGGAGACAGAGGACACAGACACCCATACAGCGGACAGCATATCGGCTGTCAGAGACTGTCCAAAAGGACATTTGGAGGGAAGTGGAGGAGATGTTGGATTTAGGGGTAAGCTAGAGATCCCACAGCCCCTGAGCCTCACCCATAGTCCTTTTACCTAAGCCAGATGGCTTTACTCATTTCTACGTGGACTATCATGGACTGAATGCAGTCATGAAGTCAGATGCCTATCCAATGCCCCAGACAGACGAACTCCTGGACAAGTTGGGAGGGGCGACCTACCTTGCAATGATTGACCTGACCAAGGGGTATTGGCAGGTAGAGTTGATGGACAGAGCTAAGGAGAGGTCAGCCTTCATCACTAAGATAGGCTTATTTGAATTCAAAGTAATGCCTTCCGGAATGAAGAATGCCTCAGCCACTTTCCAAAGGTTGGTGAACCTGAGGAGTATGCCGTGGCATACCTGGATGACATTGCCATCTTTAGTACCAACTGGGAGGAACACCTATCCCACCTTAGGGATGTGCTGGACAGGATACAGAGGGCCGGGCTCACTGTCAAAGCTGGGAAGTGCCAGGTGGCCATAGGAGAAGTGGCATACCTTGAGCATGTGGTAGGCCAAGGACAGCTCCATCCTAACCAAATAAAAATAGAGGTAATCCAGGCATGGCCCAGACCAGAAATGTAGAAGCAGGTCAGGAGTTTTCATGGGACAGCAGGGTACTATACAACATTTGTACCCAATTACAGTACCCTGGTTGCTCCCCTGTCTGACCTGGTAAAGAAAATGATGCCAAAGAAAATTACCTGGGGACCAGCCTGTGAAGAAGCCTTCACTAGACTGAAGGAGGCACTGTGCAGTGCTCCTGCACTGACAAGCCCAGACTATAGCAGACCCTTTATAGTTCAGACTGATGCCTCAGACGTGGGTATTGGGGAAATACTGAGTCAGACATCCAGCCAAGGGAAAGATCACCCTGTAGCATATCTGAGTAAAAAGTTACTTCCCAGGGCGCAGGCATACTCCACTGTGGAAAAGGAGTATCTTGCCATAGTGTGGGCCCTAAAGAAGTTGGAGCTATACTTGTATGGGCAGCATTTTGTGGTACAGACTAACCACAATCCCTTGGTTTGGCTGACGCAGATGGGAAAAAACAATTGTAGATTGCTAAAATGGAGTCTTGCTTTACAAGGGTATGACATGACAATTCTACATAGGGCTAGATGCGAAAAATCAGAACTCAGATGGGTTGTCTCGTGTCTATGAGAAGTGAACTGATTTGTGAAGCTTATCCCATGCAGGGGATAGAGCCCCCAAATTCAGTCTAGGTAGGGAGGATTGTGATGCTTGGACAGCTGGTTCTGATTAAGCTATGATTTTTGTAATATAAAAATGTTATTGAGTGTATCTCATGAGACATGCTGTTTCAGCTAAAAGATAAAAGCTAGGAGATAATTATAGGCTAGAATAGACTTAAAGTAAGGATCTCCTGTTTATCTAGCTTAATTGTAGCTGCCAGCTGCTAGGCTAGAAATCATAAACTTTTATGGCATTTAGAGGAAGAATACAGGTTATGGCACCTAGGTGCTACGTCATAAAGGTCCTTTGATGTCCTTGAGAGAGGATGCTGCTCATGAATGAAAGAAAGGACTTGGAAAATTACAGACTTAATTGGAAAGTCATATGGGGAAACAAGTTTTTTCTGTTGATGTCACCTATTAATTTATCTCCTGACACAAGACATCCTGATTGTATAATTTTTAATAAACAGAGGAGGAGCTGGGCAACATCATGGAAAAGACAGGGTCAAGACAGTGTTTTAATTATGCTGTAACAGACCTTTAGAGACACACATGTTTGGACTCTGAAAAAAGAAACATCTACAGCACTATATGAAGATAAGAATACATTAGGTAGACAGGTCTAAGTGTATTATTGGTAGGAATTTGCACTTTTTAAACCTTATTTTAAAAGATTGTATGTTTTGTGATATATGGTTCTGTGTTTTACATTTTACATTTTTATCTATTTAAAGTAAACCTCTATTTTTAGAGATGACCCTGTGTGCCTTTGAAATTCTTTCTTTGACAAGGGAAGCATATATGGTTAAAGCTGACACTATACAAAGCTTACTGGTTTTACCAAACTGGGAAAAGGTAAGAGTTTATTCTGAGGTCTTTCAAAGAGTTTTTAAGGGTTCATTTTGTACACCTGGTTAGGTGCCCATAGGCGAAAGATATCTGGCCCCCCAAAGAGCAGAATTATCTGAGCCTGTATATTGGGTATGCTAGCAAGAGTTTCATAGTTTGAATCCCTCCAGAACTTGAGACCAAAGTTTGATTTGAACCCACACAACAGACAGGAGGGTTACCCTGTTCTGTTAACTGTTCTCAATACTGCACTCAGAGGTTGGCACTGTGGGAGCAGAGGGCCTGACCTGCTGAGTGGGGTTGTGTCACATACTATATACATTTACTATATTATGATGGTACCTAGCTGTATACCAATGTTGAGGAAGCTACAATATGGGATTATATTTATTTTTATTTTATTTTTAATAATCCAGACATTGTCTATACAGTAATGACAGATAGCTAAGAATGCTTTTTACAATTTGTGAACTTTTTTTTTTTTGTTAATTCATTTTTGGAAAATCATTTGTAATGGGACTGCAATTCTGTTCAACCAATTAACTTTTGGTTTGGAGGATGGAAAGAGGTGGAAGAGACAATGATCTAGATCAAGTTGGGTTTGCAGCAAAAGTGAATATATAGTAATTATTTATTTGTTTATTTATTTTATTTATTTAGTTTTTGTTGACCGGGTAAGTGCACTAGATAAATTCTGCCTATTTTCAGGCATGACCCGGAGGAAGGGGATACAGATGAATGCCAACTAACCTTGAACCAGATTAAGCTGTTGGTGGTATTTTTAGTGAATGAGGGAAATTTGGCCAGGACACTGGGAAATTCCCCTACTCTTCGATAAGTGCCATGGGATCTTTAACATCCACCTGAACTACCACCAATCCGGGCAGATGGGACCTCGGTTTAACATCTCATCTGAAAGACGGCACCTCAGAAGTGCAGCACCCCTCTCATGCTGCACTACAGTGTCAGTACTGGGATATTAACCCAAGTGCCAGATGTGGGAACTGAACCCACAGCCCTCTGATCTCCCAGCCTCAGAGGAGAGTGTGCTACCTACTGAGCCACTGACACTGACAATTAAATACAGGTAGACTAAATGGGCCCTGCAGTCATTATCTGCCATCAATTTTTATCTTTCTATGTATGACAGGTCATGTGATTTCAAATGGCTACAGTGTAAAATTCTTAATATGTCCAATGTCGATACTGTAAACTGTGTAGCACACATAATTCATGCTGTACTAGGCTACACAGACACGATAATCAAATGGGTAATAGAGGATAGAGGAATTGAGACAGCTAGGTGTTGCAAGCTCAGTGACAGCTGGTCACAAGTATTTTCCTGTGGACAAAGTGCAGAGGGATGCCTGTACACCTGCCAGCCATGTACAGTTTGATGTCATGCTGCTACACTACACTGTATATATAAAAACTGATAAGAGCATACTGTTTTCCTATTTCCAGAGCTATTTTCTCTAATACCTGGAGTTATTACTAGGAGGTCTGAGACAACAGGAGACATTGTATGTCCATATTTAGAAAATGGCAAGAATCAGTTCTTAAAGCTGATTGGCTGAGACAGGCTCCAAGCTGGGCATGTATTTTTCAATAGATGCCCAGCTAAAAATAAAAGCCAGTCCCAGTGCCACTTCACCAGGTAGCATTCTCCTGTGGTGCCCAGCCTGTTTTGTAATTGGCTGAAAGCATCCCACAAAATTTAAAATGCCCGCCATATTTTTTCTCTCACTTAGCGAGAGCTACAGGTCCCGCTCCCCCCCAAAAAAAACTTCATTGCTGGCTGCCTGCCTCAATAAAAGAAAAAGAAAAGAATGCACACTGATTTTGCGGTCGGGAGAGAGTGAATAAATTCTCACATACGTATTCTTTACTATGGCATGACTCTCCTGACCTCCGTCTTGCACTACTGCGCTGGACAAAAAGTAAACGAAAGCTGTTGCTCTAGTACGGCTTTTCCTGGTTTACCTCACCTCCAACTCAGCTCGACGCATAAAAGCAACAAAACAAAAGTAATTTTGTTTATTATACAGAACCCAGTACTTTAACATGTTCTTTTAGTGCAGTCTTCTTCTCATACACTTTAACAGCATGCGCACCAATGACTCGTCAGTGCATTTCCTTATGCGAGGGTCAGGGGACAGCTTGCTGACCTTAAGTCGTGTAAAAACCAAAAAAACAAACAGTTTCATCTGCAAATAACTAAATGATTCTTGTGAAGGTCATTCTTGTTACCTCTGACTTCTAGTCACCATGGCAACATAAAGGAGACTGTGACCCAGACTACTGCTTTCAAAACAATAGATACAGTGCCCTCTAGTGTCAGTAATACCAGTATACAGACAGCATAAAAACATTCTAATGCAGGTGGAGGAACTATTTCATAACAAAAGCTACTTTAAAATAATTTTTGCTTTACTTTTTTTATAAAACTTGTGTTTTTTTACAGTGCCCATTTTCTAAGCACAATAATACCCTCCAGGATGGGTATTATTGGGAAATACCAGACCTTTCAGGGATTATAAGGTCCTCCACCTGTGGTGTCGGGCCTCATTACGCCCCTGGGTGGTTCGGTATTTCCCAATAATGCCCACCCTATCAGGTATTATTGCTTACATAGCTATCTCATAATCATGTAAAATGGCCATTTAGTTATCCTCCATGCATATATGTGTGTAGTTTTCTCTAGGTTCCTTATTCCCACAAAGGGCTGTGATAAGGAGTAAAAAGTAATATAATTTGTTTTTAACTTTCTTTATGCACTACTCTCTGGCTCCTTAGAACTCTTTCCGGTGAGGTCTCTCAGACTGGCAACCTTCTGAGGTCTTCCCAGACCAAGCCTACATCCAGGGATCACTCTTTGCCCTACTAATGACCACCAACCTCCGTCTCTGAGCCCCTTGAGGTGGGACCACCTACTCCTCTTGCACTCTATCTAGAATCTAGTATGGTGGCTGGAGTGGGGAGGATTTGGAGGCTGGCTGGGGTAGACTTGGCACTGAGTGTGGGGGCCATCCACTGGACCCACCTTCTCCTTCCCAGGTTCCAGGGCCTTTTTTCCTTGTTTTGAGTTCCCAGAGGCATGAACATGCAATGATGCCCAGCTTGTGATGGGCATGCTTCTATGCCCATCCATGGGACATCCGCCACCACCTCCATACTCCATGTACATGCCCCACTAGTGGCACTGCTCCCAGTCTCCATTGGGAGCCACCAGAACTACCGGATGCACAACCCACCCTCCCCATAAGAGAAGAGCAGTTCATTGGATGCTCAGTCCTCTCCTCCTTGGCTGACCCCCCCACGACCCGAGTCTGCTCCCAAACGTGGGTCACAGGTGTGTCACAATGTAACACTACCACCTCAACCCTCAGCACCACTGGACCAGCTGAGAACTAACAGAAACTGATATTGTCCAACTCCGAAGTATAAAGGAATATAATGTGGGGAGGGATACAAAATATTTCCCTTACACATCCAGCAAATGGTCCAGTGCTGCTTCATCCCAGCTGAGTAAATGCTAGGGTCCAAAAACTAGCCACTGACTAAAATGCAACCAGTGTTTTATCCACTTATGAACTGAATTAGCCACTCTACAGACATGGTCTGATGCTGCGTTCCTGTCTCTGTGACCCAAACATCCTGGTGTTTTCTACTGTTTGGTGTTAGAATTGAACTGACAGATATCATGTTCTCAAGGGGCTGGCAGTATAACCTAGAGGTTATAGTAATGAGCTTGGTACATCCGGTAGACCTGGGTTTCTGTCCCACAACCTCCACTTGCATACTCTATGTCTCTAAGCAAGACACTTAACCACGACAGTGCTCATGGGACACCCCCATGAAAACGGGCGCTTGTGCCCAGTGGGCCTTACCTGTTTACCCAAAAAGAATAGAATAAAGGGGCAGTGAGTGAACTTGTACTCTCTAGCCATCTTTGCTCAGGATTTTTGTGAAGACAAAAAAATAAGATTCGGAACTTTGGGTTCAGAGGTCTGTTTCTAACTGGTTGGTGGTGATCCCCTGGGCTTTTGTTTCACATATGCAGAACTGCTATTTAGCAGTAAAGGATTTGAGTTTCATACAGGCATATTTGAGTACACTGACATCATTAGGGAACAGAGCCCTGTGAACAAGGTGGTCCTGTTTCAGGTTATGGTTTGACTAATGAACACTAATTGCAGACTGCACATGTTTAAATAGTGTGAGTCTAAATATTCACAAATAATATTAATGAATGAACACACAGAGTTATGTGTTGTGTATATATATATATATATATATATATATATTAATATGCTTTAGCACACACACACACACACACACACACTTCGTTTGGCTTCAGTGAGATTTAGAACATCTGAGGAGTCAGTTCACAGCATTCCATTCTGTGACCTTTGACTTACTAGTCCCCGGGAATGTTTGCTAATCTCTGGTTGTTATTTCTTGACTAATGGCTAATCTGTCACACTCATGTTTTACATTTTTTTCCTCTGGGTTATTTAAAAACTCTCTTAAAAATGATGCACAAATTAAGACTGAAATAAATGTACTGTTATTGTGACCATTATTTCCCATCAAAACTTAAAACTACTGTCAGAGTGAAGTAAAAAATATCAACCACTGCAGAACAGCATAGTTACAGATAACAGTCTTGATCTCCTGAAGTAAAAACAACACTTTATTCTGTGTTGATCTGAGAAATATGAACCTCTATCCTCACTGGGAAACTCTAACAGAGATGAAGTAGTGCAGTAAACAGACTGCTGAGCAGAAGGATTGCTAGTCAACTCCAATAAAAAAGAAGTCTGTTAGACATTTGGTAAGCTCCTTATTTCTCCTGTCCTAGCAAAACATCTGCAGAGCTCTGGACTGCAGCCATAAAAAACTGGTGGAGGAAGAGCTATGCTAATAATAGTATATGGTGAAGGGCAATGGAATAAGTCCAGGACACAATATCAGGGGCAGCTGCAGGCTTGAGTAGTGAAATCACAGAGGAGAGATTTTGGAGCATGATGGGAGGAAGCAGAAAATGTATGGAAGGAGGAAGCGAGAACCAGAGTTTAGGGAAGTGGAAAGAGATGCAGCTTGCCCAGCAGAAGATTTCATGGGGGTGAGACCAAGAGAGTAAGAGAAAGAGTTCCAGAGGCAATAAGAGGTAGTAGGGAAGAAAAGAGGAGAAAGGAAAGGAAAGGCAAGTGGAGAGGGAGCCAAGCCAGAATTTGGAGGTAAAGTCAGTATAGTGGGCAAGGGGCTTCACACCAAGGGATGAAAGGAAGAGGGAGGTGTACAAAGAACAGTGGTGAGTGTGCACGGGACTGTCAAATGCAAATGGACAGAAGGAATGAAAGAAGGGTCCAGTTTGGCTAAGGTAGACTTGGGAGCAGCATTGTAAACAACATCACTATAGTCAGAACTGGAGAGCATCACTTTTAAGAGGCAAGCCAAAGCAAGGTCAATATTATTTGTATAGCACTCAATCTGAGGGCTCTGAGTGCTTTACATACACAACTAAACTAAAACTATAAAATATACCCAGAAATTTAAACAAAAGTAACTCAAGTTCCATTAAAAACTTGTTCAAATAAGAATGCTTTAAAAGAGGCTTTGAAAGCCTCCACTGAGTTGGCTACATGAATGCAATAGGGAATATAATTCCAAATAACAGGTGCTACCACCCTAAAGGCTCTATTTGCCAGATGTCCAGAGCCTAGAGGTGGGGACTACTAGCAGTCCAGCTTCAGTGGAGTGGAGAGGATGGAGTGATCAATAAGGAATCAGGTGCTCTTTTAAGTAGTCTGGTCCCAAACTACATAGGGCCTTGTATGTTAACAAACCAATCTTGAAGGTCACACGTGAACACACCGGCAGCCAGTACAAAGCACGTAAAACCAGAGTAATGTGATCCCTAGACAAGGAGCCCACCAACATCTGGGTCACAGCACTCTGCACCAGCTGTAGTCAACTCATCAAACCTCCAGATAACCCTAGGTATAGAGGAAAGAGGATAGGTATAGAGGAAAGAGGATCTCTCTGCAGGCAGGAAGAGCGATGCTCCTCTTATTCCTGTATGTGTAAAAGCCCACATATATATATATATATATATATATATATATATATATATATACACATATATACAGTATATATATATATATAAAATACTACATGGGACAGAGGGTGGAGTTGACTACATTGGCAGCGGTTTTTGGGCTTGGACACCCTAATGGTCACACTGATATGGATGGCCACCAGCCATGGGCAATCCAGTGACCAAATCCACAAGGACGGGCATCAGGCTTGGGCACCCCAGTGGTCATAACCTTTTTTAATTTGTTTTCAAGATCCAAAACAGCAGCTTCTGCTCATGCAAACTAACTGTCCTAATAATTGTTTTTGTTCTTTTTCCCTCTTAGTTTTTGGCAGAACATTGCTAGTTGGAGTCCAACTTGACCCACAATTTTCAGGGTAGACATATCACCATCCCACATAAGTGTCATTCTGTTAATGTACCCCAAAATGTGTTTGGGGTGTGTCAGCCCAAAAACACATTTTGGGTTGCAGTAATCAAAATGCCACTTGTATGTCCATGGGGGGGATACATACTCATTGTGGAAACCTGAGGTCAGATGGAACTCAAGCAGCCAAGACAGTGCAAAAAGTAAAAGAAAAAGGGATAAAGGATGAAAACAATATTTTTTTCATTTCTGTCATTTATAAATCCCATTGTTGCAAAAAAAAATAGCCTTATTATTAGAATGCTGACAAAATATTATTTGCATGCATGACAATGGTATTTTGAAACTTAAAAAAACTTAACATTTGCCTGGAAAACCACCTATCAAAGTCATTTCCTTAGGTCAAATGGTAACAAAACTGAAAAGTTTCAAGTTTCAGCTATTAGCCATTTCTGAGCTACAGTTGTGAAAAAAAAAAAAAGTCTTACTTTGGCAGTGTTCATATATTTTCAATATTCTAGAACTTTTATATCATGGAGCCAATCACTACCAAATTTTCAGGATCTGGACTCCTGGGCCCAATTATACACATAACCAAATTTCAGGCTATTCCATCCAGAGACATAAAAATGCATTCGTAACCCTAAATATATATTATGGCAACAAAAAAAATACAGTAATACATCACTTAGGATTTTTCTGAAACTTCAAAAGTAAGGAAATTCAATGTTAGGGATTTCTTGGACTCTAACTCCTCCCATACCATGCACCACCCCATGAATGCCACCAAACTAAATGCCAAAGCACAATCCAGATTCCAATCCAGAAAGACGTGCATGAACCAAGTTAATATTCTTAGTTTTTGAAAAAGCAGAATTGTAACTGGTTTTGTGATGGACACTTTGGTCCCTGTGGGAAACAAGAAGCATGCAGGGCCTTCAACAGGACCTGACGCCTAATTTGCTTTGCATAGAAGCTGAGTCCTAAATCGATTGACACATGATTCTTTTCTTCCTGCTTGAAGCAGGAAACATGCAGGGCACTTTGGACCCGCTGTGACACAAGATCTGACAACGTATTAACTTACTTTGCATGGGGCTCTTTGTGCCCTGTGTGAAGCAGAAGCCTAGTCCTAAAATTCTTCATGCAGAGCCCTTCAGGCTGTGTGCAAAGCAAAACCTGAATCTGAACTTGCTTCATGTAGGGCCCGCAAAGCAGGATACACAGGGACCTTAAGGCCCTGTGCAAAAGAGGAGCTGGTTTCTAACTTGCTTCGCTCAGGGTCTTGCATAAAACAGGACCCAAGTCTTAACTTGCATTGCACAGAGTCCCTCCAGAGCTGTCAGTCTGGTGGAGTTCACTTTTCATTTTTCACCCATCCTTATGAATATGACAGTTAGCAGTTTTTCAAATCCTACTTGTAACATCATCTTGCAGAAAAACAACAAAACAGTGTTTCAGATGGGATTTGAAAAAATGAAAGCTGTTTGGGTCATAAGGTTGGGTGAGGAAAGACCATATTAAAAATTTAGAGTCAAAGGGCTTGATTTTCAAATAGCCTGTAGTGTGGCGCAACCTGCATTGCTCTAGTTGTGTAGCAATGTGGAGGTGCACCAGGGACCTTATAGGCGATTACGGAAAAATCAGGGTCCTAGCGCCAAACTCCCCTACTTTACCGCAAGTTGCCAAGTGCGCCAAATAAATGGCACATCACAGGGGAATGACACAAGTCATAGACAGGCTTGCAATAGCTGCCGGAGAGCTGGCAACCCACAGGCTGCCATGGCACACAACACAATATACACTTCAGGATGATCTGCACATGTCAACATAGCAACACTTACTCACGCTTGCATCTACTTCAATGAAGCTGCCGACTCGCTCGCACTCCATTCGCTCTCCTCTGTCTACAGTCGGTAGCTTCTTTTCGACAAAACAGCATAAACTTCATATACAAAATATAGTTGAAGTACATTTTGAAGTCAGAATGCTTATTTTGAACTTCTGCCTGCAAGTCTTTTACAGCAGTTAACACCGTTCGGTCACGCTATGTTACAGAACGAAAAGTGAAAGTGTCTATAACCTAAGACACTGAAAATGGCAGGATCAACCAGATAATTATTTTTAAGACACAGACAAATGGCAGAATCAACCACAAAATTATTTTAAAATAATTTTCCATTTACAAATCATGGCAGGATCAACCAGATAATTATCACCTATAATTTCAACTTGTTACAGTTATGACAGGATCAACCAGATAATTATTTTAAAGCTGTGAAAATGGCACAATCTACCTACTACAAATAAAACACTTCTTTTGTGCTAGGCAGGGACTACTTTTTGTCCCCTCCCAAGTTTGTGGCCATTTTATAAGATAGATAACCCACTCTAGGGTGTGCGGTCACGTGCTGGATATATGCACTGGGTGGTTGAACACACACCATGCAGGTATATCAGAGCGTGAAAGCACCCTAGAATGGGTTATCTATTATATATATTTATATATATATATATATATATATATACACACACATATATATATATATATATATATATATATATATATATATGCAGTGGACGGGGAGGTGACGAATATCTGGTCTGTCTGGACGGAGTTTTGCTGACCGGAATTCATGGACATCGTGAAGATTATCCAAACCTTGCACCCAACTTGTCGTAGTTTGGATCTGGGCCCTACCTCCCAGCTGGTGGGGTGTGTAGATGTTATCTGTCCGATCCTAGCTGAAATTGTTTGGAGATCTTTGGAGGGTGGAACCTTTCTGGACCCCTTAAAGGAGGCGGTCATTTGACCATTCCTTAAAAAATCTTCCTTAGATCCCGACGATCCACCTAACTACTGACCTGTCTCTAACCTTCCCTTTGTTGGGAAGGTTATTGAGAAGGTGGTTGTGGTGTAATTGGACAATCATTTAGTAACTCACGGTGTCTATGAGGCTTTCCAATCTGGTTTTCGGAAGAGGCATAGTATGGAGACTGCTCTTTGACCGGGTATTAAATGCACCCTAATGGCGAGAGATTGAAAGGCTTGTACCATCTTAGTCCTTCTTGATCTCTCAGCAGCTTTTGACACTGTGGACCATGAGGTGCTTTTGAAGACCCTGTGGCTTCTTTGTGGACTGTCAAGTATAGTCCTCAAATGGTTTCGATCTTTTCTGATAGGCAGGTCTTAGAGGGTGGTCGCAGGAATCTATTCCTTTGATGCCCTCTCCCTGCCTTGTGGGGTGCCTCAGGGCTCAATTTTGGCACCCATGTTGTTCGCAGTGTACATGCTGCCCTTGGGAGAAATCATTAGGCATTATGGCTTGAGTTTTCACTGCTATGCAGATGATACTCAGCTATATATGTCCTTTGTACCCAGACAGTCTATGCAGTCTCTGTTCTGAACAGCTGCCTCTCCGAGATCAAAGACTGGATCAGCTCCAGTTGGCTGAGACTAAATCCGGATAAGACTGAGGTGTTGGTGGTGGAACCAGGTTGCCTGGGGGCGGGTGTTGGTGTTGGGCAAATCTCTGGCCTTTGGCTTGATGGTGCCCAGCTCATCACCTCAGATTGGGTGCGAAACCTGGGCGTTATTTTTGATAATGGCTTGACCCTGAAGTCTCAGTTGTCGGCTATTGTCCAATCCTCATTTTTCCATCTGAGGAATATTTCTCGGGTGAAACATCTGATTTCCCCCGGCGATCTTCCAACATTAGTCCATGCATTCATTACCACCCATCTTGACTACTGCAATGCCCTCTACCTAGGGCTGTCAGGGGCTGATATCCGCTGCTTGCAGCTGGTGCAGAACGCTGCGGCCAGGTTGTTGACTGGTACCTCTAGGTCCAGTCATATTATGCCTGTCCTGCGTGAACTGCACTGGCTGCCAGTTCAGTGGTGGATTACCTATAAGGTAGGCTTGCTTACCTTTAAAGCCCTACACAAATAGGGACCGACTACCTTAAAGATCTCCTGACTCCCTACTCCCCCAATCGTCCACTCCGATCCACTGATGAGGGATTGCTAGAGATTCCTAGGGCTCATCTTAAAACATCTGGAGCCCATGCTTTTTCATTTGCAGCACCGACCCTGTGGAATTCTCTACCTCATCGGTTAAGGGAATGCCTGACCATCAGTAGTTTTATAACAATGTTGAAAACCTATTTGTTTTCTTTGGCCTTCCTGAATTAGAGCTGGATGACAATGATTTGGTTTCATATATCTGTAAATCAGTTTTGTGGTATTTTATTGTATTTATGGTCTGTACAGCACCTCGGTTTTGAAAGGCGCTATAAAAATAAAGATGGATTGGCTTGGATATATACATATACTTCACAAACTGCTTAACTCCACAAACTGACTTAATTTAGACAATATGATCAAGTTCCACACCTGCCTTATGGCCAAAAAAAATCACCCTTGGTCTTTTCCCCCCTGGTCTTACCTCCTTAATCTATCCGTCTACAGCCCAAAAAGTAACCCGCAGCTCCAGCAAGAAACTCCTCACAGTTCCCCACTGTCATACCTCCCAATCTCAAAGATTCTTCAGCTACAAGGCCCCCTCATGGATGAATGGCCTACCTAGCTCCATCAGCCTCTTCAAAACCCATCTTAAGGGACGTCTTCAGTCCTTAAACAGCTGTGACGCCATTGATCCTGCTGTCACTCACTCCTCCCCCTACCATGACAATGGCCTCTGTCTGGCTTTCCCTACCCACCCCCACCATCTTTTTATCCCCTTACCTTTAATTTTTGAGCATCTCTGTATAAATGCCTACATGATTATCTGGTCTGGCAATCACCCCAAATTTGTTTGGTACTGATTGTGAGCCATTAACTGTATTTAACTGTATTTTTACTGTGTATCTAGCTTGTCTTGTTCCCTGCATTGTATTTATCTTATTACTGTTTTGTCCCATCTATGTGAAGTGGAACCTTTGTAAATGAGTCTCTGACTCAAAGGTATTTTCTGAATTCTGAATAAATAAAAAATAAATATATATATATATATATATATGTATTCATTCCAAAAATCTCTGCTAATGCATCAGTTAGGGTTGATATTACAGCGACAAAAGACTGGAAATTCGGTGTTAGGGTTGCCAACCTTACCATTAAATACAGGTCTTGGTTATTAATTGCCAAGTAGTACTTATGTGGAAAAACTGTTTTACAACTGAGAAAAAAAAAAAAAAAAGATGGCTGACAGCACTGGACATTGTGACCATCATAGAAACCTGATGTAATAACAACCATGACTGGGAGATGGCCATACCTGACTACAACATATTCAGAAGAGACAGGGCAGGTAGGAAGAGAGGAGGAGTAGCACTTTATGTGAAAGATGGCATAAAGGCCACAGAGATCCAGGAGGAACAAAATGGGGCCGAGATACTATGGGCTAAGCTGGAAAGGAAAATGGGGCCAGCCATCTGCACAGGGGTGGTCAATAGACCACCAGCCCAGGAGGAAGAAACTGATGCTAACCATCCAAAGGATGGCAGACAAGGGTGAGGTGGAGCTGGTTGGAGATCTCAATATTCCAGTCATGGATTGGAGCCTCCCAGCAGCAGCATCAACCAGGAGCAGATTCATCCTGCAACTGGTCATGGAACCAACTTGGCAGAAGGCAATACTGGACCTTGTGCTAACAAATGGGGACAGAGTGATGGGGTAACAGTGGGGGATCACATGGGGAACAGTGACCACCAGTCAATGTGGTTCTGAAATCACAGAAGGAATAGAACCAAACCACACAAAAACACGTATCCTGGATTTTAAGGGGTAGACATTGGGAAAATGGGGAGTTGCTTGAAAGAGGCATTAATGGGAATGGGGCGGGAATCAGGGGTTAAGGAACAGTGGGCAATATTTAAAATGAGGATTACAAGAGCAACAGAATTATGCATTAAGCAAGTTAGCAAGTGGAAAAGGAAGAGGTCATTACAGTTTTCCAAGGAGGTAGCAGAGAAAGTAAAAGCCAAAAAGATTGCATTCAGGCAATACAAAAAGACACAGGCAGAAGGGGATAGGAAGAAGTACCAGGAGAAGCAAAGGGAGGCAGGGAGGTCAGTAAGGAAAGACAAAGATCAGACAGAAGAGGGCATTGCAAAATCAGTGGGTACAGGGGACAAAACCTTTTACAGGTACATAAGTGAAAAAAGAAAGGCAAAGGGAGGGATAGTGAGACTGAAGGGGGAGGATGGGGGCAGCGTGGAGAAAAAATGGTGCAGAGCACAGGGGTTTGGCTTCATTGGGGACTGGGGTTCCACCTGGAGGGACACCAGCCTATACTGGCAGGATGGTCTGCATCTGTCCAGGAAGGGAACAAATCTTTTGAGCAATCGGTTTAAATGCTTCATTTGCAAGCTTTTAAAATAGTCAAAGGGGGAGGCACTGACAAGCAGCAGGAAAATCCCAGCATCTCCTACAAAACAGGGTACTAAATGAGAAAAAGACCGAGGTAGAACGGTCAGTGGGGATGCTGCAACAGAAGGTAAAGCCATCAAAAAATGGAGAGCAATGAGTACCAATGCCGAGTCTGGGTAACAAGCTTCCTGAATTAGTGGCCTTGATGGAGGAGGAACATCTGGATATCGTGGCAGTCACAGAAACATGGTACACACAAACCATGACTGGGACATAAACATACCAGGATACACTGTCTACAGGAGGGACAGGGAGGGTAAAAGAGGAGGAGAGTAGTTCTTACATAAGGGAAGGAATAAAAGCAACAGAACAAAAAGGTAAACAGGGAGGAGAAGAAGCACTGTGGGTAAATTTGGAGACAGGCAATGGCACCACAATACACAAGCGGTTATACTCTGATCCTCCTTCTCAGGGGAGGAAATGGACAGGGAAATGATAGAAGTATACTTAGAATGGCAGAAAAAGGGAGATATTATGATGAGTGATCTGAATATGCCAGATGTTAACTGGAGTGCAGTTCAGCTGCCACTGGAAGAGTGCAGTTATTCCTAGATGCCCTACAGGGCATGCCTTAGACAACTAGTACTGGAGCCACTCGAGGAAGGACAATATTAGACTTGATTCTCTCAAATGGAGATGGAGAGAGGATCACAGATGTAGAAGTGGGTAGCCATCTGGGGCCAAGCGACCGTGAACAGTATGGTTCACAATAAACACAGCAATAGAGTCAAGCCACACAAAGACAAAAGTACTGGACTTTAGGAGGCTGACTTTGCCAAAATGGGTGAGTGCCTAAGGAATGCACTAGCAAATGGGCAGGAAGGAGGGTGGAAGAACAATGGGGAATAATAAAACTGCCATCACAGAGTAGCGAGCCTTTGTGTGAAACAAATAAACAAAACAAGATGATGTAAAAACCACTAAGGTTCTCAAAGGAAGTGGCAGTGAAGGTTCAAGAGAAAAAGAAAGCATTCAGGAAGTACAAGGAATCGCAGAAGGAGCAGGACAGAGAACTGTATCAGTTAAAGCAAAAGGAGTCTGGGAAGGCAGTCAGAACAGCAAAGGCCCAAACCGAGGAAAAGATAGCCAACTCAGTTAAGAAGGGGGATAAAACCTTTTATAGGTACATCAGTGAGCAAAGGAAGACCAAGGGAGGGATAGTGAGGCTTAATAAAGGGGGGGAGGGTGGGCACAGGGAGACTGTAAAGGCAGAGATACTAAACAAATATTTTTGCTCAGTATTTACAAATGAAGAGGAGAGGTACATAAAACAAACAGTAGTAACACTCTGGATGCAGAAGTTGATACCAGCCCATTTACAGAAGAAAGGGTTCTGAAAGAACTCTTAAAACTGAAGGTGACAAAGCAATGGGGTCTGATAGGATTCATCCCAGAATTCTAAAAGAGCTAAAGGTAGAACTAGTGACACCACTGACTACCCTTTTAACAAATCATGGGAGGATGGGGTGGTACCGAGGACTGGAGGAGGCAGATGTGATTCCCCTTCACAAAGTGGGAGCAAGGCAGAAGCAGGAAACTACAGACCTGTTGGTTTAACCTCAGTGATAGGAAAATGATGGAATCACTTCTCAGAGGAAAGAATTGTCAGTATCTAGAGGCCAGAGGGCACAGGACCCTAGGCAGCATGGATTCACAGCGGGAGGTCATGCCAGACAAATCTGATAGATTTCTTTGACTGGGTGACCAAGTAGTAGATCAGGGAGGGGCTGTGGACATGGCCTACCTAGACTTTAAGCAAGGCATTGACACAGTCCCACACAAAAGATTAATATACAAGTTAGCCAGCGGGGTGGGTCCCAAGATGACAGCCTGGGTAAAGGAATTGTCTGGAGAATAGGACATAGAGAGTGATCGTAAATGGAATCCACTCAGAAGAAAGGAGGGTTAATAGTGGGGTCTACAGGGGTTCAGTATTAGGACGGTCCTCTTCAATGTCTTATAGCGACATTGCAGAAGGACTGGAAGGAATATGTCTCTTTGCAGATGACACTAAGATCTGCAACAGAGTTGATGCACAGGTGGGGTGGAAAGGATGAGAAGGGACTTGGTAGGTTAGAGCAATGGTCAAATGTATGGCAGCTTAGATTCAATGCTAGGAAGTGCAAGGTAATGCACCTGAGGAAGCAAAACCCAGGGAAGAGTACACAATGGGGGTGAGATACTAACAACAAAATGGAAAGGGACCTGGGGTAGTCATATCAGATGACCTAAGGTGGGCAAGCAATGTGAGAGGGCAGCAAGGAGGGCTGGGGGATACTGGGATGCATGGAGAGGCATCACAGTAGAAAACAGGAGTTATTATCCCTCTGTACAGACAGCTGGTGAGACCCCATCTGGAGTACTGTGTGCAGTTCTGGAGACCCAATCTCCGCAAAACACTAGACAGGATGGAAGCTGTCCAAGGAGGGCAACTAAAATGGTGCAGGGCTGCACTGGAAGACATATGAAGAGAGACTTAAGGAGCTTAATATGTATAGCTTGAGGAAAGGAGGAGTGGGGGACATGATAGAAACTTTCAAGTACCTCAAGGAATCAACAAAGTCCAAGAGGGTAGCATCTTTCAAAAAAAGAGTGTGCAAGAACAAAGGGCACAATTTGAAGATGGGGCGGCTCAGGAGGTAATTTGAGGAAGTATTTTTCACAGATGAGGTTGTGGATGCATGGAGCGGCCTTCGGAGGAAGGTTGTGGAGTCAAAATCAGTGGTGGATTCAAGCATGCATGGGACAGTCATAAGAGCAATTCTAGGGGTGGGGGTAAGAGAAGTAGGCTGCTGGTTAACTAGGATCTGCAGCTTATCCAGTAGGTAGGGAAATGGGCAGACTGTGTGGGCCAAGCGGTCCTTATCTGCCATCAAATTCTATGTTTCTATGTTTCTATTCAAAGACTGGAGGACAGCAGATGTAGTCCCCTTATACAAAAGCGGGAACAAAGAGGAAGCGGGGAATTATAGACCAGTCACCCTCACCTCAGTAGTGGGGAAGATCATGGAAGCACTGCTGAAGGAGAGATTACATAGAAACAGAATTTGATGGCAGATAAGGACCGCTTGGCTCACCCAGTCTGCCCATTTCCCTACCTGATGGATAAGCTGCAGATTCTAGTTAACCAACAGCTTACTTCCTCCTATCCCCCACTAGAATTGCTTTATGTCTGTCCCATGCATTCTTGAATTCTCCCACTGTTCTTGACTCCACAGTCTCCTCAGGAAGGCTGTTCCATGCATCCACAACCCTCTCCGTGAAAAAATATTTTCTATCACTACTCTGGAGCCGTCCCACCTCTATCTTCAAATTGTGCCCTTGTTCTTGCACGCTCTTTTCTGAAAGATGCTACCTCATGGACTTTGTTAATCCCTTGAGGTACTTGAAAGTTTCTATCATGTCCCCTCTCCTCCTTTCCTCTCTCAAGGGTAAGTAAGTAAGCTGCTTTAGTATCTCTCTTCATAGTCTTCTGGTGCAGACCCTACACCATTTTGTTGCCTCCTCTGAACAGCATGCACTCTATCTATGTCTTTGAGAGATGGGGTCTCCAGAACTGCACGCAGTACTCCAGATGGGGTCTCACCAACTGTCTGTACAGAGGGATAACAACTTCCTGTTTTCTACTGTTGATGCCTCTCCCTATGCATCCCAGTATCCCCCCAGCCCTCCTTACTGCCTTCTCACATTACTTGCCCACTTTTAGGTCATCTGATATAATTATTTCAGGTCCCTTTTGATTTTTGTTGTTAGTATCTTACCCCATTGTATACTCTTCCCCTGGGCTTTTGCTCCCCAGGTGCATTACATTGTTCTTTTTATTGAATCTGAGCTTGCCATAATTTGACCATCCTTCAACCTTTGCCAAATCCCTTTTCATCCTTTCTACCCCACCTTGTGTATCAACCCTGTTGCAGATCTTTGTGTCATCTGCAAAGAGACATACTTTTCCTTCTGGGTGCTCTCCAATGCCACTTATAAAGACATTAAAGAGGACCAGCCCCACTACTGAACCCTGCGGTACCCCTCTAGTTACCCTCCTTTCTTCACTATGAACTCCATTTACTATTACCCATTGTGCCCTGTTGTCCAGCCAATTGTTTTATCCAGGCTAACACCTTGGGACCCACTCCAAGGCAGGCTAACTTATATATTAGTCTTTTGTGTGGGACTGTGTCAAATACCTTGCTAAAATCTAGGTAGGCGATATCCGCAGCCCTTCCCTGGTCATCCAGTCAAAGAAATCTATTAGATTCATCTGACACGACCATCCTGCTGTAAATCCATGCTGCCTAGGGTCCTATGCCCTACTGGCCTCTAGGTACTCAACAATTCTTTCCTTCAGAAGTGATTCCATCATTTTCCCTAACATTGAGGTCAAACTAACCAGTTTGTAGTTTCCTGCCTCTGCCCTGCTCCCACTTTTGTGAAGTGGAATAACATCCACCCTCCTCCAGTCCTCAGGTACCACCATATCCTCCCATGATTTGTTAAAGAAAGTAGACAGTGGTGTCACTAGTTCTACCCTTAGTTCTCTTAGAATTCTGGGGTGAATCCCATCAGGCCCCATTGCTTTGTCCACCCTCAGTTTCAAGAGTTCTTTCAAAACCCTTTCTTCTGTAAATGGACTGGTATTGCCCCCCCCCCATCTAGAGTGTTTTTCTTGTTTGGTTTAGGTACCTCCCCCTCCTCTTCTGTTGTGAATACTGAGCAGAAATATTTGTTCAGTATCCCTGCTTTTTCACTATCCCTCTCTATCCACATTCCCTCCTCTTTATTAAGTCTCTGTATCCCTCCCTTGGTCTTTCTTCGCTCCCTAATATACCTATAAAAGGTTTCATCCTCCTTTGCAACAGCATTGGCTATCTTTTCCTCGGTTTAGGCCTTTGCTATTCTGACTGCCTTCCTTGCCTCCTTCTGCTTTAACTGATAAAGTTCTCTGTCCTGCTCCTTCTGTGTTTCCTTATATTTCCTGAATGCTATCCTTTTCTCCTTAACCTCCCCTGCCACCTCTTTTGAGAACCATAGTGTTCTGTTCCTTTGTTTTGTTTTATTGATTCACTTCACACAAAGGCTTGTTGCCTCTGTGATGGCTGTTTTGATTATTCCCCATTGTTCCTCCACCCCTCCTTCTTGCCCATTTGCTAGTGCTTTTCTGAGGCAGTCTCTCATTTTCCCAAAGTCAACCCTCCTAAAGTCCAATACTCTTGCTTTTGTATGGCTTGACTCCATGGCTGTGTTTATTGTGAACCACACTGTTTGGTGGTCGCTTGTTCCCAGATGGCTACCCACTTCTAAATCCGAGATCCTTTCTCCGTCCCCATTTGAGAGTACCAGGTCTAAGATTGCTCCCTCCTGAGTAGGTTCCAACACTAGCTGTCTGAGGCATGCCCCTTGTGGGGCATCAAGAATGACCCTGTTCCTGGATGTGCCTGCAGCAAAGGTGCTCCAGTTAACATCTGGCATATTCAGGTCCCCATTAACAATATCTCCCCTTTTTCTGCCATTTTTAGGATGCCTCCTATCATTTGGTTGTTCACTCCATCCTCTTAAGATGGGGATCTGTACACAACTCCCATGCAGATTGTGGTGCTATTTCCTGTCTCCAGGGTGACCCATAGTGACTCATCTACTTCATGTTTGCTCTTTAGTTCTGTTGCTTTAATCCCTTCACTTACATAGATAGCTAGCCGAGTCCTCTTTTACCCTCCCTGTCCCTCCGGTAGATTGTGTATCCTGCTACATTGACATCCCAGTCATAGTTCTCTGTATACCATATTTCAGTGACTGCTGCAATATCCAGGCATCCCTCTTCCATCAAGGCCACTAGTTTAGAGAGCTTGTTACACAGACTACGGGCATTGGTACTCATCACCCTCCATTTTTTGATGGCCTTACTCTTTTTAGCCTCATCCCTGTCCTTACTGCCTTTGCCTTTTTTTGCATTAACCCCTGTCCTGCTCCCAAATGACTTCTCTACCTTGGTGTTTGCCTTGCTAATTACTGTGTTTTGTGGGGAGAGGCAGACCATCACGCCAGTATAGGCCTGCATCCCTCCAGGTGGCTTCCCAGTCCCCAATGAAGCCAAAACCCTGAGCTCCACACCAGTTTTCAACCTTTCATTGAATACCACAGTGCAGAGTACCCTGGCATCATCCTTGCCATAGACAGGCAGCACCTCCGAGAAGGTTACCATATGTGTTACTTGTCTAAGGCCCCTCCCCAACTCTACAAACTCCTCTTCCATTACTCTTATCCCATTCCCAGCCAGGTCATTTGTCCCTAGGTGGACAATTACATCCAGCCCTCCCTCCTCCCTCATGCAGCTGCTCCCATGATCCTAAGGATTCGCTTCCTGTCCCTCCGAGCCGTGGTGCCAGGCAGGTGCCTTACCTCCCTCTCTCCTTCCTCCCCCACTTCTACCTCCCAAATGATTCAGTCCCCCACCAGGAGTTGCTTCCTTCCCCTTTGGGGTCTCATGCCACCCTCTTGTGTGTCTCTTTTGTGGAAGTCTCCAGCATCATCCTTGGTCTCCACTGCAGGTGCCTCCATAGAGGAACCACTCTTCGCCAGAACAGCACATGAATTGTGGAGCGGTACAGCTGGAGGGATGCACCGCTGTTCCACCACCCTCTCCCTCCCTGAGCCCACCTTGGTCCAATCCCTCCTCTTTCTTGGCAGACTCTGAGGTAGCAGCGGTGACCATGGTGGTCCCTGGGTAGGGGAAGAGATTTCACGAATCCTAGCTAGGTTAGCCTGGAGACGGGCAACCTCCTCCTTCCGACCAGAGAGGTGCCTGCAAATAGGGCAGCATCGCAGCCTCCAGAATGTCTTCCGGAACACTGCCACCCCACAGCCATTGCACTGCACAACTCCCATTATGACTTCTTTTGTGTCCCCTCTCCTGTTGCTTTTTATGCTTACTTTCTCCTCCCTCTATGCATTTTTCCACCTACTTTCCTGCTGCCTATGTACCCTTACAACTCTCACCCTTCCTGTTCTGAGACAGGAACTTCCTGTATTCTTCAGTAGTCTCCTTCCTCCTTGCTTGGACTCAGACCACCAGCAGCTGGGGGGCAGAAAGAGCTATTTTTTTCTCCTTCAAGGTTGATAAAACTCAAAGATTGGTGGAACATCTGGTTGCCAATGGACTACATGACCCAAGACAGCATGGTTTTACCAGCGGGAGGTCATGTCAAACCAACCTCATTGAGTTTTTTGACTGGGTAGGTGGATCAGAGAGGGCAGTGGATGTGGCCTATCTGGACATCAGCAAGGCCTTTGATACCGTGCCACATAGAAGGCTATTACACAGATTGGGAATATGGGAGTAGGCATGACAGTTGTGTGGTGGGTAGGTAACTGGCTGGGCGGCAGGACACAGATGATGGTGGTAAATGGCTGTCACTCCACAGAGGGAAGAGTGGCCAGTGGGGTACTGCAGTAATCAGTGCTGGGACTGATCCTTTTCAACATCTTCATTAGTGACATTGCACAGGACCTAGAAAGCAGAATTTCCCTGTTCGCTGATGACACAAAGCTCTGTAACAGAGTGGACACACCAGAGGGTGTAGACAGAATGAGAAGGGACCTGCAGAAACTTGAAGAATGGTCAGGGATTTGGCAGTTGAAATTCAATGCAAAGACGTGCAAGATAATGCACATGGGGCACAAAAACTCTGGAACAATATATCAGTTGGGAGGTGAGGATATAGCATTCACCAAGCAAGAAAGGGATCTTGGGGTTATCATCTCCGATGACCTCAAGGTAGGGAAACAGTGCGACAAGGCAGCAGGTAAAGCAAATAGGATGCTGGGATGTATAGGCAGGGGCATTACCAGCAGGAAAAGGGAGGTCATAATTCCACTATACTAGACACTACTTAGGCCTCACCTGGAGTACAGTGTACAGTTTTGGAGACCTTACCTACGAAAGGACATAGACAGGGTAGAGAAGGTTCAGAGGAGGGCAACAAAGATGGTGCATAGATTGCATCACAAGTCCTATGAGGATAGGCTGAAGGACTTGAATATGTACTCCCTGGAGAAGAGGAGGGAGAGCGGGGATATGATAGGGACATACAAGTATCTTACAGGGAGGAACAGGGTGCAGGAATACATTATTTTTCAGTGAAAAAGATGTTCCAGGACTGGAGAGCATGGGATGAAGTAGGAGGGAGGCCGATTCAGAGGAAACGTGAGGAAGAATTTCTTCACAGAATGGGTGGTAGACAAGTGGAACAGCCTGCCAGAGAAGTAGTGGGGGCTGTAACAATCATGGGATTTAAAAATGCATGGGATAGACATAAGATCATTCTGGAGGTCAGGGGTAAGGGGCACAGATTTCTAGGAAAACATAAAGTGAACTTACAAGCTGAAATGGTCAGACTGGGTGGGCTGTCGACAGTGTCTATGTATCTATGTATCTATGTAGCACAAACAGTATTTCTCCAGGCAAATCCTCCATTGATAACAGTTTGAACATTTTTCATTTACCTAGCTGTCTAACCGCTATCACAAAAAAATTTTACAATTTAAAAATGGTAAGATATCTTTTCACCAAACTATCCAAAGGCACACCCTTGGCACAGACCCCATCATCCCTGAAAATTTCAGGGAAAAAAAATTAATTTCATCCGGGCTGTAGATGAGAGTAAAAATCCTTTAAATATAGGAAAAAAGTGGCAATGTTACGCTTTTTTACCACTCCATATCTCAAAAACCATACAAGATGGCATTACAAAACTTTCCACATTGTGAGACACTACCAGAATGATCACACATTCCAAATTTGAGCTATTTTGTCAAAGAATGCCAGAGTTATTAAGGTGTGAAAATTGGAGTTTAACATTAAGTCATGGTACAACCCTAACTATAGGGGACTACCGCACCCCTATAATATATATCTCATGTTTGGCATAACATCTGCAGTTAGGACCAGCACGTGTCTGCAGTCAGGAGTGGCAGCTGAAGGAGCTCAGCATAGGCAGGAGCAGTATGACATCCATAGCGATAGCTGCAAGAGGTAGGCATCAGTAGCAGCTGTATGGAGAACATTGAATATGAGAGAGAGCTGGAGCGTTAAGTGACATAACTGGTGACAAACAAGGGCATCTTTTAGGTCATTGTTAGGTTGTATTCAGTATTGTTTTGTCTGAATAGGGTTTTTGTAAGTCTGGGAGTGTTTCTGTGTTCCGTAGTTACAGTTTAATTGCTGTAATTAGGTAAGTATTCTATTTAATGTTATAACAGGTTAATAAATTTGGTAATCAGTTGTAATTAGTGTGGTACAATAGGGTTTTATGTACTGTGGGTATATAATTTTAATCATAACATGGCCAGGGAAAATGGACTGCTCCCATTCATGAGAAGCAGTCAGGTGACTGTGGATTAATTCTCCATTAATTCACAGTTGCTCTAGTAGTACCCTCAGCAACCACTCCTGAATAGTGCACTCGGAGGAGTGCTGAATGTTGAACATGTGTGTGTGTGTGTCTGTCCTACTTGTTGATTGTGTCCCCTCCCTACCCACCCACCCTGCTGATCTTTGGGGACTGAGCTCATATTCACTGGGAGATGGTCAGGGGTGCAGGACATGACAGAAAGCCATCAAAGAGCCAGGGGAGTGGAGGAGTTTTTGCGCAGTGTGCTGGGGTTCAGAGCAGCATGGTTGCTGTCTTGCAGCCAACAGACAGCGCTAGCAATACCCAGCAGTGTCGACTACAGTAAGCAATTGCATGCAGCTCACAGAAACAGCCTCGGCATGTTATAATGAGCCGATGGTCACTCCTTTCAACGTGTCTATGCCTGCCGTGCTCCACTTGCTGGGCACCAATGATGTCCTGGCTCCAGCATTGGGGCTCTATTTTGAAATGGCGACCGTTATGTGAGCCTCCTTCGCAAAGACATCAAATGCAGGCAAAAGCAACCTGATGAATATAGAACAGAATGGTATTTCCCCTGGCCATGTTATAATACCCTGTGTGTCAGAAGCTGCTCTGATTGCTGCTCTGTGTGCCACAAAGTGTGCATCCCTGTTTGTGGTTATAATGCTCTTTGTGTCAAAAGTAGCTCTGATTACTGCTCTCCATGCCCCAAGTGTGCACCCCCGATTGCGGTCACAGCAACCGGCATTTACTGTTATTACATACATTCCACTTGCCTACTACCTGACAGCTGCACCACTGTTTGCGGTGAGGGCTGTCACATACTGATGCCTACACTCTGTGTCTGACCTCTTGGGCACACGTGTGGAGGCCTCAAGAGGCGGCCAGGGAGGACATGCGTGACACCGCGGAACATGGGTCTTTATGACAGAGAAATGGAGGCAGTGCTGAACATGGGTCTTTATGATAGGAAAACTGATGCAGCTCTGGGGAATACCTCCAGGTCTCTGCACACCGGGGTGGGTTCCCAAAAAGGCCATGTTGAAAATGTGGTGACAAAATTAAAAGAAATGAACAGGTTATGAACATAAGTTCAAAACACTATTGATATCCATTGTACGGCACTTACATGTATTCTTCAGTTCACCATGGTTCAGCTTTGAAGAGTGCTGGTGTGTCTTGGTCCACACAGGATGACATTGTTCAACCTTGTGTGGTAAGTATAGGGTAAGGGGACTGTGGGGTGGTGGGTGTTCAGTGAGAGGGTTGGGATGGGACAGGGGGATGGTGTGGATGATGAGGGATGGTTTTCTTTCTTTCAGCTTTAAAAAAAAGACATTGCAGGATTCTTTTTTTTTTTTCAGGAACCTATTGAATAATTAAAGCTATTTTGGGACACTGGGGATGGACTGGGAAGGCTTGTATATGCCAAAATGGGGACTGGGCCCCACAATGTCAGCAACTATTAATAAAACAATGGGTTGCGGGAATTCGACACTGGTGGTGGGCATCCCAGTGTCAGCTTATACAAAAAAAATATATATGGGGGGGGGGTGCTGTGGAGCAACCTACTAACAAGACGTGCGTAGAGAGAGCTCCTTACAACCAGAGTTTTAAAGTTTCAAAATCTCTGTTTTTGTGAGCTGAAATAGCGATTTACTGCTCAGGAACAGATCCTGCTTGAAGAGCTGAATCGATCGATATAAAACTTGAAAGTTGGGTCGCACTAATAAGGCAACAGGACCCGGGTCAAAAAAATAGCCTCCTGCAGAATCAACTTCCCCAGCAGAGCCATAACCCCAATCGGGGACTGACCCTCCATGGAAGGCCCTACAGAAATCTATGCAAGCCATAGATAGTAAAATTGAGCTTGCACTAACTCGTTTGGCTGAGCAGGATACCAAACTGAAGCCACTATCAAGACAGCAGAAGTAGCCAAATCAATGGCAACTAAAGCCCTCACCTCCACCCCCAAAATGGCCCAAGAAAACTCTCAGCTAAGGTATCAACTAGAGGCCTTGGAAAATGCACAATGGGCTCAGAATGTTCATATTGTCGGGTTTCCGGAGAATTGCGAGGGAGAGAGTCTGCTGGAATTCTTATGATCATGGCTACTGAAGGCATTACAACTTGATGTAGACCTCTCGCTGAATAAGTTTCTAAAGGCTTACGGCATTTCTCCGAGGTTCGCCACAAGTCAGGGAGATGCTCACAGAACTGTTCTGTTGGTCACAGGCGGAATGGCCACGAGGGATCTTATGCTGCAAGCTGTCAGGGGGTTGTGGTCCCTGACTTATCGAGGCAAAACAGTCCATCTATTTCCAGATTTGTCCTTTGCCACTGGAGCCCGGAGAAGGAGATTCAACTGAGTAAGGGCGAGACTTCGAAGTCTGGGCATAGTCCATTCTCTGCTGAAGCTGGCTTGCTTAAGAATTTTTCACGGAGGGAAAACATACCAATTTACAGATCCAGAAGAAGCAGGGAAATGAGCTGAGACCATTAGTAAAGAGTTCAAACGAGCAGAGGCAGTGGAGTCGGAGTCAAATGAAGATACCTGAATAATATTTGGGACTTTCTATCCAAGTAACCTGTAGCAGCCTTATACTTACTAACGTTGTATTTATACATTGAGGGCTTAGCCGAGGCCATGTATTTACAACCCATCAGTTTTTATTTCTAATGTTGGCTTTTGTATTATATGTTCATATTATAAATGTTTAGGGGGCCAGTTTTAGATGGTTGGCATAAAAGTTTGAGAGGGGCTATAGGGCTGAATCTGGTTATTTATGTACAACTTGAATTGAGTTGGGGATAATATCTGCGTAGTACCCTGCATGGATATCCCCAGGCCTCTAGTTTATATATTTCAGCCATGGTATTAAGGCTCTGCATTATTAAGAATGGTTTCTTTCTATGCTCTCTCCCACAGCACATAATATGTTTGTATTGCTATATATAGAAAGGGGGTCATATCAACACAGGAGGTTGAGTTTATTTTATCAATTTAAACTAGTATCATTGGAATGACCACTCATAGTTTTGTAGGTTGTAGCATATCTTGGATAGTATTCTTATTTTGGTTCTGAATTTTATTGGAATACTTTTGCATCCATAATCCAGAATGCATAGACTTCGAATACTTATTACATTGAAGGTATCATCTGTGGTAAAGTGTGATCTCTTGCATGAGATAATCATATGTCATTGTTTTTTATTATGAAAGCAATAAAATATAATTACAAAAATATATATATATGTATATATATAAATAAGTTGCCACTGGGGATTGGGGCCCTAGGTGTGAGATCCAATTTTAAGACAGCTTGAGGGAGGGAGGGAGGAGTATGCAATAGATGAAAGCAGGAAGGACTATCCGACACCAGGGGTGAGCATCCCATGTTGGATTATACAAAAAATAAATACGCTGCCACCGGGGATTACCCCGTGTGCAGATCCAATCTGTCTGAGGTAGAGCACAGTCAGCATGATGGGACTATAATGACAGTAGCCCCGTCCCTGAAATACAAGTTATGACACAGCAGGAGTTGCCATATGACACGGCTGTCATTTGTTACTAAACAACAGCTGTGTCGTACAGTGCAACCAGCTGTTTTTGCAGAAATTCAGCTATCAATAGAAGGTTGATTTTTTTTAAACTGAGCATGCTCACTAACAAAACTTTTTTCTTAAATAATTTAAAAACTGCTTAACTGTGAGAGGTAGAATCACAAAAGCACGTACAGTACCTTGGGCCAAGCTCTATCAAACCTGAAAGTTTCAGGTTTCAAATCCTCAGATGTTTTCAGTTTTCGGACAGCAAAAAAAAACAAAACATCTTAAAAACTGAGACTTTTACATTTTTGGCACTTCTGTAACTTTGCCCCCACTGAACCAATCTACATAAAATGTTAAGGATCAAGAGATGCTGGCACAAAGGCTGCATTTTCCAATTTTTATGTAAATCTGTTGAAAGGGGGCAAAGTTATTAAGGTAAAAAAAGTAGAGGTTTAACTTTAAAGCGCCTACTCAACCATAATATATAGGCACCACCATGCCTGTATAATATATCATCATTTATAAAATGGGTAGAACATTTCTTGTATTTTAATTGGCTAAGAGGTACCATTTGCTGTGTCCTTATCAGGACATATACTGGCAACTGGCACTACTTATGCCAAGCAAAACAAATCACAGTGTCAAATCACTGCATGGTACAGCTTTCCCACTGCATCTTCTCACTTAAGGACAGTTCCACAACAGCTAGACTAGCACAGCGCTGTCACCAACAGGAGAAACACAAACATAGCACAAAATGTGTCCAATATCCCTCCCTCACTCACTCTTCTTCACTTCATACACCACAAGAAAGTATACCTCTCAGTTTACTTCACTGCTCGTTTGTTGGTAGCAAGTGTATGGCCCTTGGTCCCACTATTTGAAACTGCACACAAGAAGCAGTCACCATTTCCGGAATCTGCAATCTCTGGTTCCATTTCAGTTTCCAGCATCTGCAGTCTCCTTCCCCCCCCCCCCCCAATGAGAGGACAAACTAACTGAAATAAAGTCAAGCCCCCACACCCATCCATGAAAGGATCCCAGATCTGCAATGGCAGCTCAGAGCAGACCTAACAGTTTCAAAACTGTGAAGCAGGAAACTGCTCAGTAAAGCGGCCGCCAACGGACATGCTTGCTCAGAATCAGGCAGTCCAGTCAATGTAAATGCAATGGGTAAACTGAAGTAAGGAGACAAAGATATTAAAGAAAAACAAAACCTCAGGAGACACACACAAAAAATTATTTTGAGGGGAACAAGAAACATCACAGTAACCACGGCAGCCCACATCGGGTACACACACTTGCTTTAACTGAAACTAAGTGGGCAGTCAGTTCATTTCTCAAAGCACTAGAAAAAGTGAAAAATGTGAAAAAAAAAGGAAAATAACCCCATATTGTACAATATACTGAGTGTTTGAGTGTAGAGTGTAAGTGACAGACAGACATAAATGCCCTCTGCTGACTTTTAATTAAGAGATCCATTCCAACAAAACAAGAGCTAGTTTTTCTCTTTTTCTACAGATATGATCACATTTTTTTCACTGTTTTTACGTATGCTTTTCCTGTGCATAGTTTAATTAATTTCTTTACTGGGGGACCCATTTTATAAGAGGAATAAGACACTCTGAGATATGGTTTATGGGCTGATAAAGAGCACTTCCCAGGTGCTTAAGGCACTCTGCACAAGCGCCTCATGCCTCATTGTGCTCCTGGGGCGTGCTCTTATCAGGCCATAAACCACATCTCATCATGCTTTATACCTTACATATTTTACAGTGCATTCAAGTTGGTCATTTTGTAAGCAATAGTCATCAATTCTATGTTATTTTAAGTAGTTTTGTGTTTTTCTGTAGAGCAGTGGTATGCCCGTTTAGTTTTTTCCCCATAGTGTAGGGGTGTTGGAGCAGTGTAGTTTTTCTTTTAGTGCAGAGACCTCCTACACAAGCATTTATAAATGCCATATGTTTGATGCACATGTGACAAGCTGGCCTATGGTAGATGGAAAGGCAACACGCTGGGTTTATAGTTCACAGAACAAAATGTACTTTTATTGCTCCAAATGTAAGTTGTTGCTCCAGAAAAGCATAGTCAGTCAGTTCAACTTCTCTAGCCTGGTCAGGTAACATAAAGGTTAACACAAAAGAGTTCTTTCAGGCTGGCTAGACAAAATACATTTTTGAGCCACCTATGTGGGCCAGCAGTTTGTTCAATATACAGTCTCAAACAAAACAAATGGTTTGTGGGCCAGCAGTTTTGAATACACAGTCTCAAATAAAACACAAACAGTTTTCCCTTTTTGTCTTATTTGTAGGTTGTTATCAGCAGTACATTCCACTCACTGGTTTTAGCCCAGCTGGCTAGACTGATCCTTTACCTCAGGACTCTCTGTTCTAGAAGTGGTCTGTTTCTCAGCAGCATGTTTCAACTTCTTCCCAAAGGCTCTCTCCAATACTTAACCATTCTCCTTGGCTTTCTGCTCTGGTTCCTGTCTTACATTCCGCCCTCCATCTTGCAGGGTTCTCTGCCTAGGAGTCTCTGCTCCTTGCAGCAGTTTCCAGCTTCTTCTTTTTTTTCCAATTATTTAACCAGGAGTAGCAGACTAAGCTGAAACCTTATTTACAGGTGCTACCTGGGAGCACAGGGAAGTTAAGTGACTTGTACAGGGTCACAGAGTATGCAAGTGAGGGCTACGGGATTCAAACCCAGGTCTCCAGATTTGCAGCTCAGAGCCTTAAACCACTGCACTATACTGCATCCCCTTCTAACTAACTCCTTGCTGGATTCTCTCTGCCTTTCAGTAATCCCTCTAATTAGCAACACCTGGGGAGGCACCCTTCCCCCTTGCCTGTTCATGTTGCATTCCCTGCATTTCCTCAGCCTCAAACAAGATGTTAACCTTTTGTTTCCCAGTGTAGTGTTTACACTGTCACATTCCCCCCCCCCCCTTTGTGCAAAGGCACAGTTGGTCGGCCCCTGTCCATTCCCCTCCCAGGACAGAAAGTCCGCATTTCCATTCTGGGTCCCGGTCCGGTGGTGCACCATAAAGGAAAATGGCTGGAGGGCCAAGTACCACCTGGTGATGTGGGGGCTGTCCTCCTTCATCACCTGTAGCCACCTCAGAGGGGCATGATCCATGACCAGGATAAACTGCCGGCCATGCAGGTAGTAGCAGAGGGCATCCACAGCCCACCTAACTGTGAGACACTCTTTCTCTATCACTGCATAGTTTTTCTCCCGGGGAAAGAGTTTCCAACAGAGGTAGAGGATAGGATGTTCCTCTCCCTCAAACCCCTGGGAGAGCATGGCTCCTAGCCCAACTTCAGAGGTGTCCATCTGCAGGATAAAGGTCCTGTTGAAGTCATGACTGCATAACACTGGCTCTCTACACAGTGTCACTTTGAGTTGTGTAAAGGCCTGGTCTCACTCCTCTGACATTGGACCTTACGGGGGGGAGATTTCAAGGTAAGGTCTGTAAGGGGGCTGGCAAGAGTGTAAGAGTGAAGAAGTGTGGTATGAACTGGCAGTACTACCCTGCCAATCCTAAGAGGGCCCTCACCTGGGTTTTTGTGGTGGGCACTGGGCACTCTGCTACATCTTGGACCTTACTGACCAAAGGTCTCACCTGTCCATTGCCTATACAGTACCCCAAGTACTTTGTTTCAGCTTTGGTCAAAGCACACTTTGCTGGATTGGCCGTCAGCCCTGTTTCTCATAAGGACTGTAATATGGCTGCCACCTTGGATACATGGGACTCCCAATCAGTGCTGTGGATCACCACTTAATCTAGGTAAGCAGCTGCATAGTGGGCATGGGGGAGCAGCAAGTGAATCATGAGTTTTTGAAAGGTTGCAGGTGCCCCATGTAAGCCGAAAGGCATGGTACAGAACTGGTATAGCCCAAAGAGGGTAACAAATGCTGTTTTTTTCCCCCAAGACTCTGGGGTCAAAGGGATTTGCCAGTACCCATTCGTTAGGTCCAAAGTCGTGATGTACTTGGCTTCCCCTAGTCTGTCCAACAGTTCGATGGGATAGTCATCGAACTTTAAGATGGCATTGACCCTGCAAAAATCAATACAGAAGTGGGTAGCCCCACCTTCTTTAGGTACTAACACTCTGGGGCTACACCAATCACTGCTGGATTCCTCAATCACCCCCAACTCTAACATGTACTGTAACTCATTCTTAACAGTGTGTCAAATGGCTTTTGGCAAGCGATACAGTCGCCGACACACCTTTTTCTCCTGGCTCTGTTTCTATATGATGAGCTATCATATGGGTTGTCCTCGGTAGGAAGGAGAAAACATCCAAAAACTGGCTTACCAACTCTCCTAGTTGCTGTTTCTGTTTGTGAGACAGCTGTTCTCCCATTGGGACTTATATTCCCAGATTCTCATCCAGCACTTGGGGTCCCAGATCCACTATGTCTGGTTCAGGGGAAATCAATAGGCTATCTCTCTGATTCCAGAATTTCAGCAAATTGACATGATAGAGCTGGGTCTCTTATCACCTCTCTGGCTGGCAAACTTCATAGTCAACTGGGCTCACCCTCTGGGTAACTTCGTAAGGCCCTTTCCATTTGGCTAGAAGCTTATTCTGGCTACTCGGCAACAAAACTACTACCTGATCCCCTGGTTTATATTCCCTCAACCAGGCTCCCTGATTATAGTAGTACTCTTTTCTTTGTTGAGCCTTCACCAGATTTTCCCGGGCAAATCTCCCCACCCGATCTAGTCTTTCCTTCATTTGCAAGACATATTGCACCACATTTTCAGTCTTGGGGTTGGGTTTCTCCCACATCTCCTTTACTACATCAAGAACACCTCATGGATGGTGTCCATAGAGGAGTTCAAAAGGAGCAAACCCTGTGGAAGCTTGAGGGACCTCCCACATTGCGAACAGCAGTAAGGGAAGTAACTTGTCCCAGTCCCTGACCTCAGTGGTTTTGAACTTTTGAAGCATCATTTTAAGGGTTTTGTTGACTCACTCCACGAGGCCATCCATCTGGGGATGGTAGATCAAGGTCCTTATGGAGCTGATTCCCAATACAGTACAAACCTCCTGAGTCAGGCGGGTCATGAAGTTAGTTCCCTGGTCAGTCAACATTTCCTTTGGTATTCCCATATGACTAAAGATCTTTAATAGTTTCCCAGCTACAATTCTGGCCAAAATGCTTCGTAACGGGATGGCCTTGGGGTACCAGGTAGCATAGTCTACAGTCAGCAGAATGTTTGGTACCCCTGCACTCTTTCAAGGGTTCCCTACATCAACCCCAATCTGGTCAAAAGGTGCCTCCATAACAGGTAAGGGCACTAAAGGGGCCCTTGGACTTTTCTTTGGAGCTAGTAACTGGCACTCGGGACAAGATGCACAATAATCATTAACATGTTGATAGATGCCCAGCCAAAAGAATCGGGGCAACAGTCGGGCCAATGTATTCTCTACCCCACAGTGCCCTGCCACAGGAATAGAGTGGGACTGCAAAATCACCTTCCGGGACATATTTGCCTAACTTCACCATTACTGTTCATAAGGTGAGGTCCCAAAAAGGCGTGTTGAAAATTTTGGGCAAAAATAGCAAAAAATAGCCAAGTTATGCCACTAAGTTCAAAACCCCATTGAAATACATGAAACCGCATACCTGATTTCCTCAGTTCATGGTCCGGCTTTGAAAAGTGAAGATGTGTCTGCAGTCCAGAGATGATTATGGTGCTGGACCACTGGTGGGTAAGTAAGGGCTTGGGGGGCTGGGTAATGAGGGGAAGGCTGAGAGGAGGTGAAGTAATGGTGCAACAGACATCAGTGGATGGTTTTCTTTTTTACATGGTTTAAAACAAAACATAACACTGAGGACAGACTGCATTCCAACACTGGGATTGGGCATCCAGTGTCGGCTTCATTTAAGGGGTGGTGCGCGACCGGGGTGTCAAGAGAAGCAGTAGTGGTAGTGGGCACCCCGCTCTGCTTACATTAGAAATATATGAAACAGCAGACCAACAGGAGTATGGGAAGGGGGTGTAGAGACACGGAGCGAACTGCAGCAAAATGATGAATGGAGTGGGGGAAAATGAGAATGAGCCATGGAACGGCCACAAAGGAAGAGATAGAGGAATGCACAACAAATCAAATGATGGCAAAGACAGAATGGGGGAATGGAAGGGTGAACAAGGCAGGCAAGGGGAGAAGGAGAGAGGAGGTAGGAGGTACAGATGGGAGAACTTAAGCGAGGAGGAGAAAGCCAGCCCCAAGGACCACTCAGCCGTGTCAGTGTTCCTGATGTTGAAGACCAATTAGCTGCTTGCTGACCAGCTTCATGCAAATCAAAGGACTGAAGCCCTCTCTCATTGGAGTGTCTTCAGTTCTTTGAAATACACAAAGTTTTCACCCAGCAAGCTGCAAGTGGTGTCATGACCAAAACACATGGTTATTGGTCGAGACTGCCAAGCCCATGCTATTTTTAACTACAATGGGCTCAGCAGTGACACTCACCCCCCCCCCAAAATCCCCTTTGACTGTAGCAAAACATTTGGTGCACATGTGCGCATCAAACGTAAAAAAAGGAGGCATGGCTGTGGCAATCCATCCTTTAGTCTTTTTCAGGATGGTGTTAGTAAGTGGCATGGAAAGCCATCAGGACTGGTGTGCATAGTGCAGTCAGGAGTAGCATGCAGAGTGAGGTAAAGAGAGGCAGTTCAGAGTGGAATGCAGTTTGAGGTTGCAAGCAGTGATCTGGATTGGCACTGAGGAGAGGTATGGTGTTTGCAGTCAGAAGGCTCATGGGAATAGGTGACAGCAGCATGCAGTCAGCAGAAGCATGGAGAGAGCAGCAGCAGCAGCCTGACGGACCTGTTGAAGAAACAGAGAAAGAGAGGCTTGAGCACTGAGGGACATGACTGGTTTGTGAGTGAGGCTAGAAAGAAGAGTTGGGTGAGTGATAGGATTTTAGGCTAGGGTAGTTTTGCAGGCAGGTTTTTTAAATGTGTTTCTTTTTAGGGGCTGTAGTTTTGAGAGGTTTGGAGGTTTTTAGGGTGGTTATTACATGTGTTAATACGGTGGCTGCTAAATGGGTTGCTAAGGACATTGTTACATGTGGTAATAAGGTTGCAATAATGAGGATAGTAATGTATCGACCCCTATAAATATATTCCGGGTCAGATTTACAAGGTGCCACTTGTATGGACATGACGGGGTGGTGATTTTGGCATTTTGAGACCTTCAGTCCACAATGGCCAACAATGGCAACGTTACAAGCAAAGGACAAAAAAAAAATGTCCCAATGCATGTACAAATGGCACATTTTGGGACTTAGTTTTTTTTTTTGCTTTTTTTTTTCCTCTTTATTTGACAGCAGCTGGTCAAGGTGGAGGGGGCAGGGGGATATGCCAGTCATCCCATGCTGAAGAATAATTTTAAAAGATAGGTAGTACATCCATTGCGTAGTCCAGATTCACTAACAGAATGTAATGGAGAATGCCCTATAACCATAACAAACTGATTTTCCCCACTTTATTTAAAAAATTAAAAACTGGTGTTGCATAAGCATAATACACAGTGTATATTCATATTCATATATCGTGCCAGATGCATAAGAAATGTGTCAGATCAATGAGGGATATCTTTCATGGTCTACTCATGGGTTTGCCGTGTACTGATTCTAACGAGGTATTGAAGGGGACTATAACTAGATATGTTAGCCTTCGAACTGAGTACTGTTCCAACCATCATACCCAGTTCTGCCATGTGGAAACTATGTTATTTAGCAGTAGAAAAAAATATTTCAGATATAAAAAGTAGCAGCTGGGTACTTTGAAAAATTATTATTATATTTAGAGGGTACTCTAGCTCTTCAGTGGACCAAATAACAAATGAAAACCAAGACCATGGTAACAGTTTTTAGGCAACTTTCAGGCTAACGAACTCACCTCAACTGGTAGAAACATTTCTGAGTGCTCCAAAAGTTCTATTAGCCCTCCAACATGATTGGAGAGAGGATATTGCTCATTCCTGTAAAGCAAAGAAGAAAGAGCTGCACATTCCCTTCAACCTTAAGATTATTTGTTCGACTCATTTAAAGTTCAACATGAGTTGAGTTCCTTCCAAAGCGCAGAGTGCGTCACAGTATGACTAAACAAGGCTCAGAAACGAACAGCCCAGCAATCTGTCATCCAGGGTCATGTGATCAGCAAGATATGTTGGCAATGTGAACAGCAGATTAATGATTGTTTGCTACTTTCTGTGCTATATTCATTTGTACTGTGATGCACTCTGCACTTCAGAAGTAATAAAACTCATTGAACTTAAAATCTGAAGAGGACTCTGTCTTTATGGTGAAGTAGCACTTCAAAGCTTGTGCTCCACCCATTATCTCTAGCACTTCTCGTGAGTTATCCATATGCTAACCTTTGTCCTTTGTCCTTTTGTACCACCTTCTCCCCGGGGTGTTGCAATGCATACAGTATATTGTCCCATTTTATGTTTGTCCACCCTAGCTGGTAGGTTTGGGTTTTTCTGCTCCATAAATTTATACTTGTGTTCTTTTTAATAACTGTACTTGTATTGCTCATGTATTGCTGTGTTCCTGTTCTCCCAACTCTTGTACCCCCCGATGCTTCTGGAAATGAGCTGTTTTACAGCTCATGTTGTCTTTCCTGGTGAAACATTTTCCAAATAAAAAATAAAAGTAGGTGTGCAGCCCATTTTTCTTTGCTATAGAAGATTTGTGTCTGCTCTGTCTTCTTTTTAGAATATCAGTCTTTAAAGAACAAATGCACATATTCCATAAAAAGTTTGAATCCCCTTGACGTCTTTATAGGTGACATTGCAGAGGGTCTGGAAGGAAAGGTATGCCTCTTTGCAGATGACACAAAGATCTGTAACAGAGTTGATACATGGGGGGGGGTAGAAAGGATGAGAAGGGACTTGGCAAAGTTGGAGGAATGGTCAGATGTATGGCAACTTAGATTCAATGCAAAGAAGTGCAAAGTAATGCACCTGGGAAACAAAAACCCAGGTGAAGAGTACACAATGGCAGGGGAGGTACTAACAACAACAACAACAATGGAAAGGGGCCTGGGGATAATCATATCAGATGACCTAAAGGTGGGTAAGCAATGTGAAAAGTCAGTAAGGAGAGCTGGGGGGATACTGGGATGCACAGGAAGGGGCATCACAAGTAGAAAAAGGGAAGTGGTTATCCCACTGTACAGACAGTTGGTGAGACCCCATCTGGAGTACTGCGTGCAGTTTTGGAGACCCCATCTACACAAGGGTATAGACAGGATGGAAGCAGTCCAGAGAAGGGCAACTAAAATGGTGCAGGGTCTGCATCAGAAACCATATGAAGAGAGACTGGGAGAGCTTAATATGTATACCCTTGATAGAAGGAGGGACAGGGGGGACAAGATAGAAACTTTCAAGTTCCTCAAGGGAATCAACAAAGTCCAGGAGGGTAGCATCTTTCAGAAAAAGAGATGCACAAGAACAAGGGGGCACAATTTAAAGATAGAGGGGAGACGACTCAGGGGTAATGTGAGGAAATTATTTTTCATGGAGAGAGTGGTGGACGCATGGAACCACCTTCCTGGGGAGGCTGTGGGGTCTAAAACAGTGGGGGAATTCAAGCACGCATGGGACAGACATAAGGCAATTATAGTGGGGGGTTGCAGGAAGTAGGCTGTTGGTTAACTAGAACATGCAGCTTATCCAATAGGTAGGGAGATGGGCAGACTGGGTGTGCCAAGTGGTCCTTATCTGTCGTCAAAGTCTATGTTTCTATGTTTCTATGAATACACATCCATGTGTCATGATTAGTGTTTCCTGAAAATATAATGCAGTTTGGTTTTGTGGTTTTCTTTAAATCAGCATCTGTTAATGTGCTCTGCAGTAACTGAAAACAATGAAGAAACAGTGAAGATGTTTCTGTCCCTGTCAGTGAGCAATGACATCATACCTGTCCTGCCTGCTGCTTCTGCAATTAAGTCCCTGATTGACTAATCTGTTGCAGTCCCTAGTTACAACAGTCTGTACAGCTAATTGTTTTAACTCAGAGTTTATTACTAACCCATCTGGTTTGTGTTTAGATAGACATGTTTAAAATCTTTCTTTCTGTTCTCATAAAAAGTTGATCACTTGGGGTTAAATGCTGACATAAAGTGATATAAATGAATCTGTCAAAAATAGCAGTTTCTGTATCACAGCTTTCAGTTCTCTGTCATCAAAACTCTTCATCCTATTCTGGCTGTATAATGGATATAAAATAAATTACATTCCATTAATTCATAGAAGCAGCATGTATTTAATGTAGTCTCAATAAATATGTGCATGTGATAATTTTGTTGGAATGTCAGATTGGCAAATGTGTGTCTGCCACACTCTGCTATTTCAGGAACATGTACTGCATAAACTCATAAAATTCTGCTCTTAGAGGGGTTCTGTGTGAAAATACTTCATTTATGTGAATAACTAGAAATACTATATGGCATCCTGATGCCCCTGTCTCCTGCCCAACAGTTTAGGTAGCAGCTCTCTGCTTCCCCCTTTCCCCTGCCTCAAAAGCCCCATCTCCTGCCCCCATTTGAGGCTGCTGCAACCCACTGCCCACTGTCTTCTCCACACAGTCAGGACTGATGCACCCTGCTGCCTCCTGCACAAACAGTTGAGGCTGCTACACCCTGACGGGGGGTTGCTGGAGATCCCGAGGGTCTGTTTAAAGTCATCTGGTGCTCACGCCTTTGGGTTTGTTGCCCCTACCCTCTGGAATTCTCTGCCCCATCAGCTACATGAGTGCAGGGCAGTGGGGTGCTTTAAGCAGGCACTGAAGACCTTTCTGTGGGGTAAAGCTTACCCCGAACTTCTGTGATTTTATCTGTTTTTATTGTTTTGTTTCATGTGATTGTGCAGTGCCTTGATTTATGAAAGGCAGTATATTAAATCAAATGTATTATTATTTCCCCCACCCTATAACACAAGATTGAAGTATTTTTGTTTCTTCTTCTTTCAAGTAGTTTCAGCAGTGTACCAAAGAATCTGACTCTAGTGGCAGGAGCAGTATGGTGCAACAACTCTAACTGTGGAGGCAAGAGGATCTATGGTGCAGCAGAGCACAGTGGTATCAGGGACAGAGGACAGCATGATGCAGAAGCCTTGACTGTTGTGCAGGACATCGTGGGGCATCAGAGTACAGCAGCCCTGACTGTGTGCCAGGGTGCAGGTGATGCAGCGGCCCTGCACATTTGGGGCAATATAAGTGGGTGTCAGGGTGCAGCAAAAGCCCCACCTTTGATGGCCTGGGGAAGCACGGTGCAGCAGCCCAAACTGTGGATGCAGAGGCCCTGAGACTCTAGAGCTTAGCAGAGCATGTCAGCCCTGTCTGTGGAAACAGGAAAAGGGGGCAACAGAGTGCATTGGCCCTGACTGTGGGAGTGGGGGACAGAGGGAAGCAAGGTGCAGCAGCCTCAACTGAGAGGCAGAAGACAGAGGCATCAGGATGACATATAGTATTTATAGTTATACACATACATTATGTATTTCCACACAACTGAATTTTATGAGATCATACAGTACATGTTCCTGAAATAGCAGAGTGTGGCAGACACAGGTTTGTCAATCTGACATGGAAACAAACTTTTTATCACATGAACATGAACCTATTTATTGAGGCTACTTTAAATACATGTTGCTTCTATGAATTAATGGAATGTAATTTATATTACATCCATTAAACAACCATGTGTTATATAGCCAGAACAGAATGCAGAGTTGTGATGACAGAGACCAGAGAGCTGTGACACAGAAAATTTTGTTTCTCACAGATTCATTCATACCACTTCAATTCAGCACTGAACCCTCAAATGATCAACTTTTTTATGAGAAAAGAAAGATTTTAAGCATATCTCTCTAAACACAAACCACATGTGTTAGTAACAAACTCTGATTGAAAAAAAATAGCTCTGCAGACTTCTCTAACTAGGGACTGCAACAGCTTATTTAGCAATAAGGAACTTTCAGTAATTGCAGAAGCAGCAGGCAGGACAGGTATGCTATCATTGCTCACTGACATGGATAGAAACATCTTCACTGTTTCTTCACTGTTTTAGTTACTGCAGAGCACATTAACAGATGCTGATTTAAAGAAAACCACAAAACCAAACAGCATGATATTTTCAGGAAACACTAGTCATGACACAGGGATGGGAATTTAAGTGAATTCAAGCTTTTTATGAAATATGTGTGCATTTGAGTTTTAACACAGACAAACACTTTCAAAAGCAATCCAAATGCCCCCTACCAACTTGCAATGTACAAATGGACAACTAAAGGATTTGGAAAGGCTTTGCCTGAAGTTCAGTGGCCAAGCAGCCAGCCACTCCCACTTCCTGATCCATATAAGCAGTTCCTCTCAGCCTCACTGTGAAGCATTTTTTCTTTGCAGCCGAAGGTTCTGTCGGTTTGTCCTCTGTTGCTGCTCTCCCTGCCCCCGCTGCTTCACTTGTCTCTGTTGGGCTTCTGTGTTTATTTTCCTGCTTCTGGTTTGTATTTTGCCTTCAACTTTGTGTGCTTCCTTCCTTTTTTTTGGTGGGGGGGCTTTTCTAAGCTCCTAGCATGCTGCTACTTCAGGGCTCATTCTATGTGTTTCAGTTACTCACAACTCTCAAATTACTTGCACTGCAACTGCAAACCTGATTTGTGTGTTTCAGCTCAACTATAGCTGTTCCATGGCATACTCTATTACTTTCACCTGACTCAGATTCACTGAACCTAGCTCTACAGCTCACTCATGCTTGTTCTAATTACCTCATTGCGGCAGTTTCATTGCACTTCCTGGTGACAGTTCTTTAAGAGCATTATGCCTCCTTTTATTTATTGTGGTTACAACTCAGTGTACTCATTTGTTTTTTACTACTGCTGCACAGGCCTAATTGCTTCCTGCTACTGCTCTGTTTACTCCCATGCTATTGTACATTGTTTTACTCTGAGGTTAGCTAAAGCTCCCGCTGAGGCTATTAAATTAGCTTTACATCTGCATGTGGTTCTCGGCCCTTCCATCACTTCTTTGTTTGTCCTAGGGTGGGGACTAGGAGGTGTATGGGGGGTTGTGGCCTATGTGGCTAATTAATTCTGTTCTAAATCTGTCACCGCTGAAAATCCTCAGAGTTTGTCACCTTGATTTGGCTTTGAACTGCTCTGGCTGGCTTGCCACCAATTCAGTGCTGTTAATGCTATACGGTATGTTATGCAGACCTCTGTGTAGGTCCACCTATCACTACTGCTTACTGACCTACATGCAGGTCCACACTTGCTTATGCAACCGTTGCTCCTTGCCTATGCAAACCATTGCTTCATGCCTACTGCCATCCCTTGGGCTTCAGCCTCTGGGATTCTGTTGCACTCAATCTGTACTGGACCTTGCAAGGTCTCAGCATTCAATGCTCATTACAATCTCAGCACACCATGCTCATTCAGCTCACCAGCTTTTCAGCTCTCAATCAATTTCTGGGGCATACCAGCCATTCTATTCTGGTGCAGGGTTCCTGCAGCTGACGGTCTTGCTTTGCATTTAGTCTGCATCTCGAGTGTGTCCAGCTTGGGGTGGGATCCTTCTCACCCGACTCATAGCTGGGAATGTTTTTGCCCTGATCTTGGCTTTAGCTGCCTGCTATGCGACAGCAGCTCCTGGTGTAGAATTTAAGACTAGCGATAAAGGGTGGAAAAAGTTACCACCTTTGGCTCTAGTGTTCCACTATAATGGTTAGCCATTGACTTTAGTGGTTTCCCTAGTGAGGCACCTTCACCGCATTCTCCCTACAACTGCCTCTGGTTCACCTGGTTTTATTTAGTGTGGGTAGGCCAGATGAGTGCCTCAGCAGTTGTTGCTCTCCTCCTGTGCCTTGGATGCACATATTGTTGCAGAGTTTTCTTGCAACCTTCCACGGCATTCTCACTAGAGGGTTTGAGTGAGAGCCTTCCTCCAAATTGGAATATTTTCCACCTCCCTTTAATTGGGTTTTCCAAATTGCAGCTGCAGAGCTGTCACTAATTAAACCATCCCAAGCCTGGAGGGAAGGTGACCTAGGCCTTGGATCCCCAGAGATTTCCTCCTCATAGGTTTTTTTTTCCTCTCCTCCATTGCCTCAGGTCATAACACTTAGTTAGCATAGTTGTTTTCCCTAGTTTGTTTAGATAGGTTCCGTTATTGGATGGAGGTGGAGAATGTCCTGCCATTCCCTCTCCCTCTCTCTCCTTAGGGGATCCCCTCATCTCAAGGCAAACCATCAGTTTCATGCTACGCAAACCTGGGTGGTCATTACATTATCCAACTGAGCATCTCATTGCATTATCAACTGCCTATGCTTTTCTACTACTAATTACAGTTACTGCTCCTATGTCACAGTTGCTGCTTACTCCTATGCTTCATGTTGCCTCCTTTTTGGGGATGATACTACATTTCTTTTGGGAATTCCTAAGTTACCTTTAGCCATGAGAATCATCCCGTGGCACCTCTAGGGGTGGAACCCTCTCCAGGAGTTCCTTGCCATCGTACCCCTACAGGGTGGTATTTCCTTTGGAATAGAGAGTGCAGATGGCCAAAACCAAACCAACACAGTTGCACAAGCATAACACTATACTGGCTGCGTAGGTCAGTGAATGAAAATAACTGTGCTTAAATATTATCAAATTAATCAAGTTGTCTACAAAAAGGCTTTGAAGGCTTTGACTAGAGTGATTAGACATACACATGACATTAAGAAGAAATTACTATAATGTATCATGTTATTCATAAATAAAAGTTGTGAAAACTGGAATTGTGATTTAGATGATTCTTTAAAAAATTGCTTACCTGCAGAATATATTTTCGGACAGAAAATGCCCACATAGTTTTTACCTCTAAAAAAATGCAGAACCTTTATTTGGGAGGGGAGACATTGAAAACTGGGCCCTATGAATTTCTAGGTCTTCTATATCAAAGTAACAACTATATCTGTAATATACATACCCCCATAGCAGGGCAGCAGTGTGAATGTTTTAAGGATCTGAATTTAAAAAGTTGGTAGTTTTGTTGATAATTATATGTATCTAAGATGAAATAATTTTACTAGCTGTATTTGACATTAGGAAGCTGGTTTTATTAAAAAACAGAACGTCTATATCAAGTTTGGTAATAATCAGGTACGAGATTCTGAAAATATAGTACAAAATATATTATTCAACCACATACTCAAACTTATCCATAACAAAGTAAGCATGGCTGATATTCTAAAACCCAAAAAACTTATAGTACTAAATGTTTATACCAAGTTTACTGACAATTTGGTGTGGTCCTCCAAATATAATCAAAAATATAATAAATATAATACTCAATCACAAGCCAGAAATGATGCATCATTTGGTCATTGTGGCTGAAACCATGAACTCATAAAAACTATGGCATTTCTAAAAGGGATTATCTAAAATTTCTGAAAATGGCTGAAACATTGAATTCCTAAATTCCTAACCACTGAGAAAGGCAGTCTAGATACAATGAAGCATTTCTGTTCAGCCCCTTTTAGGAAAGAAGGGATCATATAATAGCCTCAAGGAGGTAGCCAGTTGATCCATACTTCTTCCCCATGTGCCAGTTTCAGCCCAGCCCTCAGATGCTTGATGGCTTCTAACCAGGGAGGGCACAGGTGTGTGCTCCATTAAAGGGAATGGGGCAATTTTTAATGATTTTTTTATATGTTAATTAGGATTTTAAAATTAATTAAAGCCACCACTTAACTAATAAGGGCCTTGTTAGCTGAGCAGTGGCTTTGAGTAATGTTAAATCCTCATTAATATACAAAAATTGTAATTAAAATTTGCCCTATTCACTTTAATGGAGTATGCCCCCGTGCTCTCTCTGTTAAGACAGACATAATAAAATATCTGATTATGGGGGCAGGGCTAGCACATCAAGAGGAGGAAGGGATCTACTGGCTGCCTCCTCAGGGCCATAATAGAGTTCCTTCCTGCCCAAAGTGGGCGTACCAAACAAAATTGTCATTGTAACTAGAAAGACCTTCACAAATAAGCTTCATCTATTTTCAGCAATTTTAGCTAATCTCTTTAACAAATACAGTAATTGGTGCAGGCATAATGATCTCAACATACAGTATCTAGCTGTGATAAATAACCTCAGGGACTAGTAACACTGATGTCATTACAATGTTTGATGAAAAAATGGCTAGTCATTATCATAATATAGTCAAAAAATACTGCAGTCAATCAGAAGCAAGAACTTGTGCATAATTATTCCTACATGGTGAACATTAAAAAATCTTTATGGAAACATTAAACCAGATATTTATGCCAAGTTTAGCGACAATAGTATAAGTGATGCTCAAGATTTACTGTAGTTAAAGTGTGTGACATACTATAAACATGTACAGTATATGTAAAATCTGACCTACTACCTCATCCCTGCTGTTCTCCGCTGTCACATTTGTCTATGACCTTCATAATAACAACTCCATTCCTTTTTAAAATAGAAATACTGCTCTTGCTTTTCAAGGGTATGCACACTTATGTATATCATTGTAAGATGTACTATATACTACTACTTATAATGTGTGCTTCAGTTAGGCTCTCTGAAAAAGTATTTTGCAATTTTTTTGTTTATTTTACAGACTTTTTATTGTAATTTATACAAATAATTTTGTACCCTGTTTTTTATCACCCTGTACCCCTCTCAGCAAAATGCTCCTAACCACATGAATGTATATATATATTATGGGGAGTGTAGCACCCCTAGAGTTAGAGTTGAGCAGACTGTTTAATGTTAAACCCCAGTTTTTGCACTTTAGTAACTTTAGTATTGCTTGATGAAATACCCCAAAATTTGGCATGCACAGTCAGGTTGTCAGAGTCTCATGATGTGAAAAGTTTTGTGAAGGCATCTTATTTGGTTGTCAAGATATGGAGCACCCAATAAAACGGGGAAAAACATTTTTGATTTCCTTATACTTAACATTGCGAATATTTTGCTCTCACATACAGCCTAGGCAGTGTATAAGTTTGTCATTAAATTTTCGGGGTTGAAGGGGCCTGTTTCAAGGGTTTTCCTTTCAAAGGTTCAAGAAAAAATATCATATGGTTCCAGAGTTATAAGGATGTTTTTGGATAACTGAGAAATGTGAATGGAAAAAAAAAATATTGCATGGGCTTATTTTCATGATTTACTTGTCGTGTGGGGAAAAATACCGACTATGATGGACACCATTTTCTTTAATTCACAAACATTGAAAATACATAAAAATGATACATTAAAAAAAATAAACACCTGAATCTAGCTAAACAAAACTGTTTTGCTACCTCTTCAAGGCACCCCAAAATCCTGGTAGGCAGACAGAGTCTTCTATTTTTTCCCTTGGGCCCTGTGGGTCCACATCAGTTCATACAGATTCCTGAGGGTAAAATTCCACTATATCAAAAGGAAAGGCAATTCTTTGCAAAAAACTGGGTTAATGCACCAGTTAGTGTTCAAATTAATGCCACAAAAGTAGGGAAATTTGATGTTAGGGTAACCGACCCTGTCTCCCCACCCCCACCCTTAGCAACAATAGGAAAAACCAATAGGGTTTGGGGTCTAAGGAGTCTTCGCAAATCAGTTGTGGGGTCTTCCTTGGGGTTGACAACACTACTGCCCATCGCATTCCCTGAGCAAACAATGTCAAATATGATCTCTTTCTTCATACAGGGCCTGCAGGGCCCTGAATGAAGAAAGCTATAACAGATTGTGTTGTCAACATGTGGTAGGACATACGACTCTACCTTTGAAGACTGTTTTACTATGAGGCACTGCCTTGGAGCTGAATCTTGCATTTTGGACAGGAGGCTAGGGGATGGGCGGGGGTGAGCACTAGGGTTGACAGTTCCCAGGAAGACCCAACCACATATTTGCCAAGACTCTGGAGACCCAAAACCCTAATGTTTTTTTCCTTTTGTTATTTGGGGGTGGGAATGAGGAGTTCTGGTTGGAAACCCTAATTCCATATTTCCCTACTTCTGCGGCATTAAGTTGACTCCTGACTGGTGCATCAACACTTTTTTTGTGAAGAATACTATATATATATATATATATATATATATATATATATATATATATATTTGCAATAAGCATGGACACAGGAGTCACTGTATAAATCTCTTTATTTTCACTGCCATTGCATCAGTTCTGATCTGGCAGAGACACAGCAAATCTGTACAGCTCACAAAGAACCATACCTACCTACAAAAATTCTCTTTAATTGTTCACTTCAGCAGCACCCAAAGTACATTAAACAACATACGGAACACAGAATGAAAAAAGCCACCCACCCACTCCTTCAGTGCCTATCTTGAGCTATCCCAATCTTCACAGCCACTCCTAGTTTTATTACTCCAGTTCCTCTCCCCAACCTGCCCACATGACCTCTCAGCCAACCGTACTGAAAAGGCAACTTGCCAAACCGGCAGAAAGACAGAAGCAAGCCTCCAACCATGTATCTGGAAAACAAAATGTCAAGAATGTCAACTCTGCCTCCTAACATAGCCCATCTCTCTGAACAAGAGTACAGCATCACTCCCTCACCCACTCGCTTACCAGAGACACCATTTTTTTTCTTCAGAACATTTCCAACAACTGCTCATTCAGCCAATCACTGCTGATGCTGCCTCGCAGGCACTATATACATGAGACAGTATCCATGGAAATGGCCATGGCAACAGAGCTCACTGAAAGCTAAGCAGCTCTAATTCACAAAGTAAATATTTTTTCTCTTTTTTTAGTAAAATACAAATGGGTTTCAAAAAAGCACATGGAAACACAAGGTCCTTGCCTATTGCATTTGTGAAATACACAATTCATGCTATTTGACCTTGGGCACATCACTTGTGGCTTACGCCACTTGTGCAGTTTCCCAAGGTCAAACAGCACTAGTGATAATAAATCATGTATTCCACAGGTGCCTGCCATGTATCCTGGGCACCAGTCCACTTCCACCCACATACTAGATATTGCAACTCTCCTAGGTTTAATAATGTGCTGAGGCAACTGAAAAGATGTGGACAAAGCCTTTAGAGGAGTTGAAGGAGATCCAGCCTGCTCCCCGACAAACTTGTTCTGCTCTCCCATTATCAGTATTATCAGCAGGTAATGACTGGTGTGAGGAAAAGCTTGTATTCCTCCTTCATTGCAGCCAGGAAGAATAGACCAACAGTGCTCTTCAGACTGTTTTATGTGATTTCTAAATTCAGACTGTCTTGGCTCTCAGTTGGTACCAAGTTCAGTGGAGAGATGCAAGCAGTTTTCTAATTTCTTTGCAACCAAGACTGTGGAGATAAAGCGTGATATCTCCACCCATGGTGCTGATCACCAGGGCAGTGTTCTTGGAGTTGAGGTAACTGAATCTTGGGAGCTGTGGTTAGACTTTCAGCCAGATGATTATATTAAAATCTGCCAGACCCAGCTCCCTCCCATTTGGTAAAGCCATTTTGGTAGATGCTAGTGCCTGTGTTTGTGGAGAATGTGAATTCTTCTTTGAGAGAGGGTGTCTTCCCAGACTCTCTTAAAGGGACCATTGTGAAACCCCTCCTGAAGAAGATAAGTTTAGATCTGAACCATCTCACAAACTACAGGCTTATTTCTAACCTGCCTTTTGTAGGAAAGGTTATAGAGAAAGTGGTAGCAGTTTGTCTGATGGCTGCAAATGTGTGTTGGTCCCTCTCATTTCTTTTTCAATAAAAGCTTTCAAAACATCTATGTTTTTTTCTGTCTTTGTCTTTATTTAGCTGCGCATCAATTTTGATGGAACACCAAGAGAAATTGGAACTATATGAGCCTCTCCAATCTGGTTTCCAATCTCCCCACAGCACACTGACTGCTTTAGTCCTGGTCATGAATGCTCAGCTCCTGGCAAAGGAGGGGGAGAGCTATTTGTTTTGATTCTTCTTAATCTGTTATCCGTATTTTATACCGTGGACCATGGGGAGTTGGTTAAGTGTCCATGGAGTTTATGTAGTTGTCTAGCACATTGTTAAACTGGTCCAGATCTTTCCTGGAAAATCGACATCAGACCGTGGTACTGTGCAATTTTCAATCTGCTCCCCTCCCTGGTCATGTCTGGCATCCCTCAGGGCTATATACTCTCCTCTTTGTTATCCATAGTATAAATGTTACCACTGGGAGAAATCATCTGAAAGTATGGCTTGAGTTTTCACTGCTATGCAGATGAAGAGTCTACTTTACATTTCACTTAAACCCAGAAAAGGAGATCCAATGTGTGTAGTTGAGAAGGGTAACACAGAGATCAAAAACTGGATGAGTGCAAGCTGGCAGAAACTCAACCCTAGCCAAACCTAGTTGCTTCTGGTGGGCTTGATTGCTTGGTTTGTTCAGTAAAAGAAATGTCAATCTGCCAGTATGTGATGAGACAACACTGCAGATTAGGGAGGAAGTTCGCAATCTGGGAGTAATTTTTGACAGTCAGTTGACTTTAGCAGCTCAAGTTTCTGCTGCCATTAGAAGTGTTTTTTACAGGCCAAGCTGGTGGCACGGTGGTAGTGCTACTGCCCACCACGCCAGACTGGGAGTGATCTCAAGTTGCTGGAGCTGGCTGGGTGGAAAGGATAGAGTATTTTATGAACTGTTCTCCTCTCCTGGGGAAGGAAGACTACTGGCTCTGTAGCATGACTGCCAGCAGGTAGAGGCCTCATGGTAGAATGGTAAGGGAGCATCAAGGAAGTGAGGGAGCTACGGCATTTCTGCAGCACATGGTCGTCTCTAGAGGCACACAGCAACAAGTGCACCCCAGCACCAGAGAGGGAGAAAATAAGGAGGAAAAATACATGGAGATGGGCTTTGTGAAGCCCTGCCCATGTAGTCAAGGCCTGCTCTGCCTTCAAGCCAGTGTGTGTGTGTGTGTGTGTGTTTGTCTATGTGTATTTATGTGCACATTCTCCAGGAAGGGGACAACAGCCCTCGTCTCCCTGGCCCTGCTGCAGGGGGGAATCTATGAGGGAACTAGCCTCTGGCTGGCTTTTATAGTATAAAATGCAGACACTCTATGGTAATCATGTAAAGCCTGGAACTTTCAGATTCAAAGTTCAAAAAGGTTTATTTATTCAGCAATAGCCTTTACAAAACATACAGACATACAAACATAAACATAAAATGTGTACACATTCCACTGATGTATTCCATGAATGTTTATATCAATATTTAATTTACAATAAATAGTCTTCTCATGTTAAAATATCCATTCTACATACAAACAGATCCATCAGTTAAGAGTGAAGATTTCTCCAAAACCAGACTCTAGAGACAAGAATTATATTTGTAACCTCTTAAACCATTTACAAATGAGCTGCTGATATATATCCTATGAGTTTGTTTAATAGTCCAGTGTCCGTGTTTGACAACAAGTAATTTATTGTTGGACAGGGAGGAAGGCCAAGATTTGCCTGGGTTTCCCCAAGCCATTTCTTTCTGGCTTTTTCATAGATAGGGCACAATAACATAATATGTTTTAAGTCCTCTACCTTATTCCCACAGCCACAGAAGGGATCTATTACATCGTTCCTCTTCTGTCTAGAGTGTACATATTTAGCTGTATAAAGTTCCAGCTGAAATCTTGTAATCAACCACCTGTATTCAGGGATTTAAATTTTAAGCAGATATGGTTCTAGCTGGTGGACTAATTTAATTTCTTTGTACCATCTATAATTTTTAAAATCCTGAATTCTCTTTAAATCTGTTGTTATTGCCAGATCCATAATCCTTGTTTTAACCACCATATAGATTTCCTCTTTTGGTCTCAAGTAAATCTCATGCAGAATATAACCCAGCCCCACTGGATAAAGTTCTTTTTGAATCAGTTTAATGTTTGAAAAGATAAAACCGAGACATGCAGGCCAGCCCTGTGGCACTGAGAGTTGAGGAGCTGGATGCCACACTTCGCACCATGCCGGCATCCCAAGTTCGGGAAAGAGCTTGGGCGCCAGGGATTGACAGGCGAGAGAGAGGATTGAGCGTCTGATGGACTGCTCTCCTCTCCTTGGGGAGGGATCCAGGGTCTCTCTGGCACAGTGGAGACCCCTGATGAAGACCGTGGGTACCACTAGCATGGAGCAGCTAAGGGGGAGGAGCGCTGCAGACATCTACAGTGCTGCCATGCTGACGTCATTGCACATCCATGCTCCTGGGGAAAACAACCATGGAAGAAAAACCCTTACCATGCCGGTAGGCACTGATGTGGATCAGTGGTGGGGCCATCCATCCTAGTGCCCCTGGTCTTCCTCTGTCTCTCTGGTCATGCCATTAGATTGTAGATAGAGCACTGGAGGAGTTGTTGGTCCCACCCCAGGGGGTGCAGAGCCATGGGATCAAGTGGCCAGGTGAGGCTGGAGGAGGGGTCCAGGATCAGTGAGATCCGGAGTCAGACTCTTCAGGAGGGCAACAGAAGCTATCACCAAGAATCTACCCCGAGAGAGTCCGACAGGGTGAGTGACAAAGTCTAAAAAAAAACAAAAAAACGAGACTTATAAGTAATTTCTTCTTCCAGACAGCATCTAGGCATCCTAGCTTCAGGAAGTTGGAAGAGTCCTAACATGAATAGCACTCATCTTTCCAGGACCACTGACTCCAGTGAAAACTGCCCCAGTTCCATCATTATAATTTCAGTAGGTATCGATTGTGGCACCATCAAAATATATCGATATGGTTTATTAATTATGCATTTGAGATATTTTAAGTTGGTATCTTTCCATACTTCTGTTGCATACAATATACTGGTCTTCAGTTTCACATTAAGACCCTAATAATTCCTTTGACCGTTCCTTTACCCAGTTTGGAATTAAACAGCCTCAATGCATTGGATGCTATCTTCATTTTAGTCTGAATAAGTACAGTATGACTCTTCCAAGTATTATTTTGAGCAAAACATAAGCCCAAATAATTGTAATACTTACCAGTTATGATTCTTTCATGATTTACAATTGCTTTAGGTGTTAATTTTCATTTACCAAAAATTGCTACTTTTATTTTTTTCCCTTATACTGTAATCACTAGTTCATTGGTCTTATACATTTCTGCGAAACTATCTACTTTCCTTTGAAGTCCTAACAAAGATGAAGAAATTAAAACCAGATCATCTACATGTGCTAGAAGTGGAACTCTATTATTTCCAGTCTTTGGTGAATGAAAATTGGAACTGTGAAGATTCTTCAAAATGGAATTAATATACAGATTAAACAAGGTTGGGGCCAATATGCAACCCTGACGTACCCCCTAAATTTATGTAAGTCCTTGCAGTTGTCTGCCCCTGGTGGTTATATTGTGCTTTCATCCAAGTATCTTTATGTAATCTATTAAGAATATTCAAGAAAGCACTGTCTAGTTTGAGATCTTTCAGTTTCCCCATAGAAGTGCCCTGCTGATGCTGTCAAATGAGGGGAGAGCAAGACAGTGTTTTGCCTGTAGCCTGCTAGAAGGCATCAGAAGTATTATGAAGCTGTGATGGGCAAAAAAGGCCCAGGTATGAACTATTACAACAGGAATAAAAATTATGTAAAGATATCTACAACAACAGGGAACAGTGACGACTGTGACAAAACACTTTGCTTTAAGATCAAAAAAACCCAGAGAAAAAAAATTGGCAAAAAAGAGAAATGCAGAGCCATCTTTAGTCAGGTTATGTAGGGGAGGATGGTGGGAGGTCAGTAATACTAAAGGACACCTTGAAAGAAACAACATTACTATGGTGAGTAATTTGTTCTTCTCACCCCAGGAGCCCTTTAGTATTATTGACAGTAGCAGAATACAAAGCAGTGCAGTTGGGAAGCGCGTACAGAACCTACTAGGGAAAAGACTCTGCAAGACCGCTGTGCCAAATTTGGCATCAGACCTGGACTGTGCATCTAAGGAAAAATGATTTGTGAATGTATGTATGGTCTTCTAGGTGACTGCTTTGCAGACATCAAGCAGGGGAATATCCCTTGAAGCTGCCACTGTAGCAGCAGTGTTCCTAATGGAATGGGCCCTGAGGTCCTATGGGTCTGTTTGCCAGCTTTGCTGTAACAGAACTGAATGCAAGAGACTATCCCGAGGGAAATGGTCCTTTTGGTGGCTGTTTTTTCCCTGTCTCCCTTTCCATAGGTGAGAAAGAGCTGAGTATGAGAGTCTCTTAACTGCTTGGTATGCTCCAGGTAGTAGGTCAGAACTCTTTTACATCCAGGCTGTGAAGCTTGCACTCATCTGGTATGAGTTTTTCTGTGAAAAAAGCTGGAAGAGTGATGAACTGGTTTAGGTGAAACTCAGAGATCACCTTAGGCAGGAACTTCCTATTTGTTCTAAGTACTACTTTGTCCCTGTAGGCTATAATGTAGTTAGGTTCAGTACACCAGGCCTGTAATTCTGAAATCCTTCTGGAAAAAGTGAAAGTCACTAGGAAGACAATTTTCCAGGTGACCTGCTTTATGTTAGCAGTAGCCATTGGCTCGAAGGGAGGTTCTATGAGCTTGGTAATGCAGAGGTTCAAGTCCCAGGGAAGGATAGGTTCCTTTATTGGGGTTGAAGGTGGAACAGGCCTTTGAAAAATGTTTTTCAAAAACAAATTGTGGGATTAAAAAGACTTTTCTTTCCCAGTGGAAAGATATGTGGATATGGCTGCTAGGTGCACTTTCAAGGATGCAACCTTGAGGCCTCAGGATTGTAGGTGTACCAGACAGTGTAATAGGAAAGGTGGAGTAACCCCAGAGGGTATACCTGATTTCCTTACACTACAGAGAAAAACTCTTCCATTTGGAAGCATAGGTTTTCTTAGTACTAGGATTCTTTGCCATATGGAGGATTTTAAGAAGTTGTTCAGAATACTGAGACTCAGGGAAATCTAATTCCTCAAGTACCAAGCTTTGAGGTGAAGAGAGTCTATGCTTGGATATGGTACCCCTGTCTGAGGAAGAGTCAGGAGCCTGTGGCTTGCAGACAGATGAATGGGGTTCCTGACCATTAGGACAAGGAGCAGAGAGTATCATGGTTGCCTTGCCTAGTCCACAGCCAGCAGAACCATGGTGGATGACTGATCCCTGAGTTTTAGTAAAGCTCTGAGGAATAGTAGTGTAACCCCCCTGCAAATGGGGGTTCCCAAAAGACTTCCAGGAGCTTGCTTGAATGCTCCAAGCCTGAATGGTGTTTGGCGTTTAAGCCATTTATCAGTGAGTGTTTTTAGAACCTCTGGTACTGTCTCTTTAAGAGCTGTCTGCTTGCAGACATAATTAGTTTGTATGGGGGACTGTGTGCTTCTCTGTTTGAGTACCACTCGAGCTGCTGCCAATTCACTCCATTTTTGCAGTCACTAGGAGTGCAAAGGGAACCTATCTGAAAGATGTAACTGTTTGCCAGAAATCATTTAGAGTAATAATGAAACTACAGTTTGTCTAACCTGCTTTCTTTGCAGTCAGAACTGTGTCTGCCTAGTTCCCCATTCTGGTTTTGAACTGCTGAACTGGACCAATCAGTGTGGGGTAAGCTAGCTCTAAAATGGTGCCTTAGACCGAATCAGAACTTGGACTCATAATCTGGAGCCAGCCACAAGAGGATTGTATGGGCAGTGACTCTGGGAGATATAGTTTAGACTGTCGCCTTTTTGGACCAACAGGGACAGTCTATTGTGAGTGACAGCCAATCCAGTCAAGAACTGGGAGGAACTCAAAGGAAGTGCCAGTTTTGTCTGTTGGAGTTTCAGTTTAGCTCTGGCAGTGGAGAAGGAAGGAGTCCTGTGCTTTTCAGTGTGCAGTTTTAGTCGGGAACGTGGTAAGGCCCAGAGTTCCGGTCTGCAGCTTGTGTAACTGCTTGTTAGGACTGAATCCGTCCTGTGAAGCGAATCAAAGGATATCTGAAGAGTAGAAACCAGGCTCACCCTGTAGAAGACTGGAGAAATGCTGAATTGCACTCGGTCTGTCAGGAACTGAATCTGCTGTGTGTTCTCCGGGTATTGTGCAGAATATGCGATCGGGATAGAGAAGCAGCCTGCCTGGTATAGTACTTTCTGTTTTACCATATAAATGTGTGAAGAGGCTTGTGTACCTCAAGTGAATCCTGCTGCCATTAAAGGACTTTTGCCTGTTACTGTTCACCATATAAATGTGTGAGGAGTCTTGTGGAGCTCAAGAGTAGCCCTGCTGACATTGAAGGACCCTATCTTGTTTGGAGGTCATGAGTACTAATTCAGGGTCGCTCCCTGTTGAATTGCCACATTGAATCCAAATGGAATCACTGTACTGCTGACTGTTTAAACTAATTTTTCTTTCCTCTGTGGAAAGGGCCCCTACCAGCTGCCACGGTTTGGACTAGCCACTAGGGCTTGGGTACCCAGGGACAGTAACTGGTAGGGATAGGCCTGCACAGAGCCATAGGTAGATGAGTAAAGTATAAGCTAATTAACCTGATTTCCTGTCCTTGTTATAGTCCCCTAAATAAATCTGAGCTGCTTTGTTTCAAAAAGTTATACTGCCTGAGGTATTTGGTCTATGTTAAAGTATTGTACTGTGATTGTTGCACTGTATCTTATTTTACAGGAGGTCCCAGTGCCTGAACCAGCCCTGGGGTAAGTGTATACTGTGAAGGTAATTCTGATATATTGTGTGGGCCACTAGTGGGAAGAAAGGGGTTGCAGTGTCCCAGAGGGCTGTGACCAAGTAAGTTTAACTATTGCAAACCCTGACCTCTGGGTGGAGGCACCCGCCATTGGATCCAGGCCCCTCAACCTGTTAGTGGAAAATCAGGCAGGGGTAGTAGCCCCTGGGATAGCGCCATCTAGGGGTTACAGTAGGAAAACAGGTAAGGTCCACAGGAACTTTCTTGGCCATTCTGAGGTTAGGGCATCTATTGGCAGGGTGCCCAGAGCTGGGGGCCTGCAGCAATACAGTGGATGCTGATAGGTGAGGTTGGAAGCAAGAAGGTGTACCTCTGGGGTGTTCTACCTCCTGAAACTGCGGCTAGTACTTCTTTGTTGAGAGCCCACTCGTGATGATCCCAGCTGATGCTACTTAATGCATCTGCTATGGTGTCATCCTTGCCTGGGAGATGTATGGCAGACAGATTCCTGTCCAATGAGTAGGCCAGAGACCAAATTTTCATTGCCTCTGTGCAAGGTTTGGTGTATCTACCCCCCATTTGTTTGTGTAGAACATGGCAACGGTATTGTTTGTTCTGGTCTGGATTATACAATTTCTGAGCTGTGGGATGAAGGCCGTGGTGGTCAGATACACAGCCTTGAGCTTGAGAAGGTTGATGTGGTAAGTGGATTCCTTGGGATCTAAGTGCCACTTTTGGACTGTTCCTTTAGGTGGGCTTCCCAGCCTAGCAGGGAGACATCCTTAGTGAGGGCTTTGGAAGAATGAATCTGTTGAAAGGAGAACCTTTTCCTGAGGTTTTCTCTTTCCTTCCACCAGTCCAAGGTTTGAAACAGTGTCTTGGTGACTGATACTAGTTTTAAAAGAAAGTATCTTTTTTTTTTTGGACCAGTGAACCTCCAGGTGATGCTGGGTGTCCCTCATCTTAAACCTGAAGCTTGGGAATATGGCTGTCATAGAAACTATGTGTTCTAGTAGCTTGAGAAAATGCCTGATTGGTCTTGGCTGGCCCAGGATTAAGGCAATGACTAGGGACAGAACGTTATGCGCTCTGTCCTGTGGAAGCAAGGCCTTCCCTTGCAGGGTGCTGAGTTGTTCTCTAATGAATTCCAGTACTTGAACTGGATTAAAATGAGTCTTTTCTATGCTGATTATGAATCCTGAGGATTCCAAGGTATGCACTGCGAGGATGAAGGCCTCTCTGACTTTCTGAAGAGACCTGTCTACTAACAGGCAGTCATCCAAGTGTGGGAAGACTGATATCTGCTGTCTTCTTAAATGAGCTACTACCACTATCAGGTTGTCTGTAAAGACTCTGGGAGCTGAGGTAAATCATAATGGCAGGGCTGCAAATTAGCAATAGTGCTATCGCAGCCTGAATCTGAGAAACTTTCTGTGAGACTGCCTAATAGGAATATGAAAATAGACATCCTCAAAGTGCAGGAAGGGTAGCTAGTCTCCCTTTTGTAAGGAGTGAATTACCAAAGTCAAAATTATCATTTTAAATGTTGGTTTCAGCAAGTGCCTGTTCAGGTACTTTAGTTAGAAAGTGCCTGGAGTAAAGGCCTTGTCCCCACTGAGGAAAAAGAGATCGTATCCACTGCCTTAGCGGCTAACAGAATTTCAATCTGAAACTCCAGCAAGAAATTCTCTGCTGGGGTTACAGGTTTTGATAGTTTGGGCCCCGTAGGGAAATAAACTTTTTGAACTATAAGGTTAGGCCTTGGCACCCATGTGTGTGTGTGTGTAGTGGTAAGGTGCCATTAAGGGAGGAAGTGACAGCCTGCCACCCACTGAAGGAAAAGGCTAATTTAGGTATTACAGTCAGGATTTGGATTGAATTGTGGGAGCAGGAGGGGAACTGGCTCTTTTCTGACCTCTCCTCCCCTTCCTGTGAAGTATTGTCTTAACTGTGAAGACTCCAAGGACATAAGCATAGGATAAAAAGCCCTAGGAAAAATATTCCCTGCCTGTTTTCCCCATTGAAGTTTGTGGGTGGTAGAGGCTTTTTGCTTACCAGCATTAGTCTGATAGGTTTTATAATCCTCCACCTTTTTCATGTAAGCTTCAGTCTTGTCCCAAAGAAGAGAAATATTCTCACAGGGGAACATTCCCATAGACTTGGTTTAAGAATCCTGCTAGAGATTTGTGGGTCTCAACCAAGTTAAATGCCTTAAGGAAATGACTTGGGCCATGACTCTTGAGGCAGCCACATTATTGTCCACGGCCATATGAAAGTGGTATTTGGTTGCTCTTGGGCAGTTTTCACAGCTTTTGTGATGCCCTGTACCATCCTATCTGGACCTTGCTGAACTATGGCCAGAATAGAATTCCAAAGAGCCTTCTGGTAACTGGCTGTATAAGCCATGTCTATAGACAGGCGGAATAATAAAAAAGCTGTAGTGTAAAACTTCTAACCATAGAGCCTAGTTTTCTTGACACTTTTACCAGGGTTTGAGAGGAAAGAAGTAGCTTAGCTTTGTCACAGGCCACAGCCTGTATTACCCCCCATGGCTAAGGTGTGCCTAAGGAAACTAATTTGGTTTCCTTAGCTGGCAAATGTTTTAATAATAATATCCCTTCTAAGGGTTTTGTGTATTGGCCACAGCATTTCTTAGAGGGAAACCCCATCATTTGTAAATGATCTTCACCCCTTTCTTGGTAAGTGGTCTCCTGGATAGTCAGGTTTAGGGTGTCCATAATGCACAAATGTGAAATGGGATGAAAAGAATTCTCCTGGCCATTAGAAGGTTATCAAATTCTTGTGTCCCCCACAATGGTCTGGACTTCAGCAAAGTGTTTGACTGTCCCCCACAATGGTCTGGTGGAGAAACTGACGGGGTTGGGAGTAGGCCCTTTGATGGTCAGATGGATTGAAAACTGGCTAGCTGGACGCTCCCTCCTCCTCTTTCCCACCTCACCCTTCACCCTTCCAACTTCAAACCATGCCCTCTGGTGATACCTCCCTGCTTTAGTCTAAAGAACCCCTCCATGTTTACCCTATTTATTCTCTTGAGGTACTTGAAGACCTCAATCATGTCCCCCTGTCTCTCCTCTCCTCTCCTCTCCTCCAATGAAAACAGGCAGAGCTCCCCAAGTCTGTCCTCATACGTCAAATCCCCTAGTCCTCATATCATCTTAGTTGCCCTCCTCTGTACCCTCTCCAGGAGCTGTATGTCCCTCTTCAAGTGTGGTCTGCAGTACTGTACACAGTACTCAAGGTGTAGTCTAACCAAGCCATTGTACAGTGGCAAAATCAATTCCCTGTCCTAGAAGTGATCCCCCTTACGATGCATCCCAACATCCTGTTTGCTTTGCTAGCCGCTCTCCTGCACTGCTCGGAGTTATTCATACATGCATCCACCATAACCCCTAGGTCTTTTTCCCCTGCTGAGGCCTCCAGTGCCTCCCCTCCCAGGGTGTACCTGTGTTTAGGGTTTCCCCATCTAAGATATAATACCTTGCACTTGGTGATACTGAAATTTAATTTCCATGTGTGAGCCCACCTTTCCATGGTGTCCAGGTCCCATTGCAGGGCCAACCTCCCCTCTTCCCCCTCAACTACTGCTCCCATCTTGGAGTCATCAGCAAAGAGACTCATTGCACACCCTATACCCTCCCTGATGTCCGAAATGTATGCATTAAACAGGATTGGACCCAGGATCGAGCCCTGCGGTACCCTACTACTGACCTCTCTAGGGTTCGAGAGCTCCCAACCGACCACTACCCTCTGAGTGTGTCCAGCTAGCCAGTTTTCAATCCATCTGACCATCAAAGGGCCTACTCCCAACCCTGTCAGTTTCTCCACCAGACCATTGTGGGAGACAGAGTCAAACACCTCAAGGCAGGGGAAAAAGTGTGACAAGGCAGCAGGTAAAGCAAATAGGATGCTGGGATGCATAGGCAGGGGCATCACCAGCAGGAAAAGGGAGGTCATAATTCCACTATACAAGACACTAGTGAGGCCCCACCTGGAGTACACTGTACAGTTCTGGAGACCTTACCTATGTAAGGACATAGACAGGGTAGAGAAGGTTCAGAGGAGGGCAACAAAGATGGTGCATGGATTGCATCACAAGTCCTATGAGGACAGGTTGAAGGAACTGAACATGTACTCCCTGGAGAGAGAAGGGAGAGAGGATATGATAGAGACATACAAGTATCTTACAGGGAGGAACAGGGAGCAGGAATACACTATTTTTAAGTGGAAAAGATGTTCCAGGACTAGAGGGCATGGGATGAAGTTGGAGGGAGGACGATTCAGAGGAAACGTGAGGAAGAATTTCTTCACAGAATGGGTGGTGGACAAGTGGAACACCCTGCCAGAGGAAATGGTGGGGGCTGAAGCAATCACAGGATTTAAGAATGCATGGGATAGACATAAAGGAATTCTGGAGGTCAGGGGTAAGGGGCAACAGACGTCTTGGAAAACATAAACTGAACATACAAGCTCAAATGGGCAGACTGGGTGGGCCATAGGCCCTTATCTGCCAACGCTGTCTATGTATCTATGTATCCACAGGCTTTCCCCTGTCCAGTTCTGATGTTACCCATTCATAGAACTCCACAAGATTGTTTCGACATGATCTACCTGGCACAAACCTATGTTGCTGACTATCCAGACCTCCCACCTCTTCCAAGTACACCTCCAGTCGTTCCTTTAGTATACTCTCCATTAATTTTCCCACCACCAAGGTCAAACTGATGGGTCTATAGTTATCTGGTACTTCCCTTGACCCCCCTTTATGGATTGGCACCACATGTGCCTCTCATCAATCCCTAGGTACCCTCCCTGTCTCAAGCGACCTGTTGAAGAGCTCTGCCAGGGGTGTAACCAGTATGTCCACCAATTCCCACAGTACTCTCAGATGAATGCCATCCAGCCCAGGAGATCTATCTTTCTTTAGGCCCTTAAGGGCCAACCACACCCTTTCGGTGGAGATAGCATCATCCATCACCTCCACTTTACTGGCCTTTTTATCCTTATCCTGATGTGACACCCCTGGGGTACCTCTCCCTCCCTCTTGCTCCTTTGATCCCACTCACTACCACTTCTATCCCCATTGTGCCTTGCTTTGTAGATATCCCATCTCCCTCCCTAGTGAACACAGAGGCAAAGTACTCATTTAATACCTCTGCCTGGTCCCTCGCCTCTTCCACCCACCCTCCTTCTGATCTCAACCAGCCGAGATGGCCCTTAGTTTTTCTCCGCTTCCCAATATACTGGAAGAACCCCTTTTCCCCTTCCCATATCCTCTGTGCCAGCCGCTGCTCTTTACTGGACTTTGCCCCCCACACCATCCAGGTGACTTTTCTAGATGCAAGATGGTACATTTCCTTTTTCCTGTCCCCTCTTGTTGTTTTATATTTTTTGTAGGCAGCCTTCTTTTCTCTGATCGCTACCTGAACCTCACTGGACCACCAGCATAGCTTATGTGACCTTGCTCCCTTACGCTTCACCTTAGCGCAGGTTCTGACTGCCTCATGAAGTCCCCGTTTTATGACCTCCCATCTCTTTTCCACATTTGCCATTGTTGTAATCCCCTTCAAGTGATCCTTGAGAATATTTCCCATGCCCACAAAGTCTGCCCCCTTGAAGTCCACTGCCAGTGTCCTAGATCTCTCCCCCCATGCTTATTTGAAACCAGACAGTATTGTGGTCACTCCCAGTCAGGGGATCCTCTACAACCAGGTCCCTTACCAGATCCCCATCTGCCAGAACCACGTCCAGGACATGCCCCTCCCTTGTGGGCTCCATCACATGCTGTGTTAAGAACACATCCTGGAAGCCATCCAGCAGCCTCTGCTCCTTGGCCACCTTAGAGGACATGGTTCCCCAGCTTGTACCTGGCATATTAAGGTCCCCCATCAACACCACTCTGTCCCCTTTTGGTCCACACTGGGCAATGATGTTGTCCAGCAAATCATCCTCCAGAACGTCACCCATCCTGGGGGGCCTATATACTACACCCAGCTTGACCTTACCTCCTGCTGGGGTTCGTAAGGTGACCCATAAGGCATCCATGTTTCCCTTTGCCTCTTCTACCCTAGCAATTTCTATGTCATCTCTAATGAACATAGCCACTCCACCCCCTCTGCCTTCCTTTCTATCCTTCCCAAGCATACTGTACCCCTGCACGTTTAGGTCCCAGTCATGGTTTTTGTTGGCCCACATTTCTGTGACCACCGCCACATCCATCCCCCCAAACAGCATGGCCTGGAACTCTGGCAACTTGTTTCCCAAGCTCCTGGCATTTACTAACACCGCCCCCATCCCTTATCCCTGATCCTCTTTGTCAAACACCACCCAGGTTCCTTATACTTCCATCTACCCTCTGCTCCTCCTGCAACCTCCTCCCCCAGTCTGTTCCCCCTCCCCCCCTTGGGTTTGAAGGCTGTTCCTCTCATCTGTAGGAGAGGGCTTCTGGTCAGCCCCTCCCTTATCCCTCCCCCCTCACAAGTTTAAACCCCACTTTTCTTGAATGTAGTCAGCCCCCTCCTGTTTAAGGACTTCCTTCTCTAACAGGGCAGGATGGAGCCTGTCCTTGGCATACAGTCCCTTATCGTCCCAAACTCCTTTCCAGTTCCCTAACACCCCCAACCAACTTTTTTCACCCCACTTCCTAAGCCAGTCATTAACCTCTGTGATCTTCATTTTTTTCTCCACTGAGGCCTTTGGTACTGGCAATATCTCCAAAAAAGAAATGTTGCATCCATTATCCCCATAGACTCTGGCAAGTTCTCGGAACCTTGCTTGAATTTCCAAAATGCTATTTCCCTCTAGATCATTAGTTCCCAAATGCACCAGAAAATCTGATTTCCCTCCACAATCCCTAACCAGTTCATACACCATGAACTTTGCTCTGTGCACTGTCAGCCCAGAGATGCTCATTACCTTCACCTGGCTATGACATTCACCCCCCTGTCCCTCCCAATGGATACCCCAATCATCGAGTCTCCCAATAACAGAACCTTAGCACCGCCATCATCCTTATGGTTACCTCCACTATGCACTGTCAACCCCCATCCCCCCTTTTATTCATGATCTCAATTCCATGGGAGTTTTCCCACCTTATTAGAGACCCCCTTGTCACCCTCCCCTTCCTGCCTTCCTTGTTATTTTTCCCACTTAACTCAGACCACCCCTGAATAGGTGTCCCCTTTAACCCTCTCTTATCAGAACCATTTATCCTGGCCCTGATGGTTTCCCCTTCCCCCACACCACCATCCTCCTCCCTTGTAACAGTACCCCTGCCTCCAGAGGCCCTTTGTGGGTCCCCTTTACCTAGGGCTCCATCCTTAGTACAGACCCCCCTCCTCCGCCTCCTTGTATCCCAGTTTCTCTCCAGTTGTGCTCTCTTCCCTCATGTCTGCAATATGTTGCATCTCCCCCATCTGCTTAACATTTACGTTTCCCCTTCTCCTTCTGGGACTATTTCTATCCTTTCCGTTGCAGGTCTGTGATGCCCTATGGGTATCAGATTCCCTCCCCCTGGCCTCTGTATCAGTTTCTCCATTTCCACCAACCCCTTCCTCCCCCTATAGGTTGCTTAGTAGCTCAAATTTATTGTAACACTCTATGCCAGCCTCCATCAAGTAACCTGAGTTTCCCCCGACTGCCCCTCTAAACTGCCCCTCTTTCTCCCCTCTTGCCCTGTTCTCCTTAGGAGCTCCCTTCCCTCAGTCTGCTCTTTTAGGCTTCCCCATAACAGCCCCTCCCTTCTCACTGTCTGCTCTTCTAGGCTTCCCCACAACAGCCCCTTGTGACTCTTCCCCCTCCACTCTCTTTATATTCAGAATGTTTACCCTGTAAATTTTCCCCTTAGTGTCAACATCCCTATCTAAGGGTCCTCTGTCCCTAATATCCCCCCTCCTGCTTGGTGTAACATAACATCCTGTAATTTCTGAGCGTTGCCCCAGCCTTCCCTCAGCCCCACCCTTCTGACACCCATATTCACGCCCCTTAACCTTGGACACACACCCCAGCTCCCCCAGCTTACTCCTTAACCAACATACTTCACTCCTGATATGAGATAGCTGTCTACAGAGTGGGCAGCCTCCCTCTCTCCTGGCCCAATTGAGAATTATTACCACCCCACAGCCTGTGCAGCCTACTACCCTTCCGAAGATGCCTGCCATGGTGGAATGTAGCCACCCTGTTTATCCCTCTCTGTTCATAATGGCACACACCCCTTTTCCCAGTCCCTTCCCCCGGAATACCGTCACTCTCTTTCTCTCTCGATACTGACTGCAGTTGTTTATGAACCCTGTTTCAACCCACCAATAATGTTCCCAAGTCGCACAAACACATACAGTCCAGTGTGTGTCCAGTCCTACTAACAGTGTGTGTATGCCGACATCAGGAACTGTATGATGTCACAGGCCCACCAGTTCCTGTTGCTTCAAATTTCAGTCACAAACAGAAATGCACAGCCTTTCAATCCCAACCCCCAGTGGCTTTTCAGTATTTAAGAAAGCCTACAAAACAGGGTGGGTGGCAGGGCTCTTTCACCACCAGGCAAACATTACATTAAATTTCACTCTAATTATCACTGCCAAGCAAGTGTTCACACAAGCCCCGATAGTTACAATACCACAGCCCAAGTAACAGTTCTAACTCTAAGTAGTAATTTTTAACACACATAACTCATTTCAAGTACAGAACTATTCAAATATTTCAGTTAAAACAGAATATAAACCAACTGTCTTTCCTAAACAACCTTCTACTTCTTGAACACGTGGAAAGACACCCCAGAGGAGTCAATAGAGTAAATAGTCTATTACAAAAAGAAACAAAATGGATCCTAACTTTGGACGCAGTGACCCCAATTGTGGTAAATGAAGAAGCAAATTTCTCACCTTACTTATAAACTAATGTACTTATAACCTCTTTTCTTTTCTCTCTGTTCTCAAAGGAGAACAACATAACCCCTACTCTGAAATGGCAAAGTGTGAGCTATAGTACTGTATGCCCACAGAGCTCAGACAAAGTTAATTACACTAACTGGACTTGGGGTGGTTACATCTCTAAAGTTATATTTTTATCTACTGTTCTGTTTGTTTGCTTATGTTATTATAGTGGTACTTTCATCAGGAGTTTTGATGTCTGATATCACTGTTTGTACCAGTTATGCAGATGCAAAGCTACACACGAACCTCAAGAGTGACCCTTCTATTTTGATACTTTGGATTTTATATAAGATTTACATTATGTGAGCCTATATGCTTCTTTCTAAAGATACAATGACTGAATTAGTAGTTCCTTTAAATCTATGTAATTACCTGTACCCCTGTGGAAGTATAGGGAAGCCATATTCTGGTGGCAGTTCTTTGATCTTTTGACCTCCCAGTAAAAAACAAAACATTTGGATACTTTTTTGGATAATTTTAAAGTCAGAACTTAATCAGTTAATAATAATGATTTAATTTGATTCTGACTATTTGAATTTATGATTTGGTATCTTTGAGTGCCACTGTTTAAAAAATTCCCCCCGGAGTCACGTGATGTCTGCTTGCTGAGTGGCAGCAGGGGTTTGGAGCTCTCCCTTCCCGTCAACATATCCGATAGAATCAGCGATTTTCTGACCAGCTACCATCAAATTTTACCCCTTACCGGCACTGCTGTACTCCGCCTGTCAGCCTTTGGGCGTTTGTCATGGTAAATCCTTACGATCTGCAAGGTGATGAAGAGGGACAAAAGCAGGCCGCAATCAAGCATCGCCGCCTGCCACGCGGAAAAGCTGCCCAAAAGCCGGAATCAACCCAGTACCACCTCCGATAGAATGGGGACAAAATCAGGCAACTAGCCCTCTCCGAAGAGATTCTTGCAAGAACTTGCTCCATTAAAAGATGTGCTACAATCTATCACCGCTGACCTGAAGTCTATTCGGGGGGAATCTATCATCTCTTACTACGAGGGTGTCTGACTCGGAGGCCAGAATATACTCTCTTGAGCAATGGAAACTCACTGCCGAGTCTGAGATGTCTTCTTTAGCTCAGCAAGTCAAGAAACTACAGCTGAAAACAGAGGACCTGGAGGGCCGCAACCGAAGAAACAATCTATTAATCCTGGGTCTGCCGGAGCTCGAGGAGGGACCTGACCTTATTGCTTTTCTGCAAAAATTCCTGGCCAAAATAGTGGGCCCCTCACCCCTTAACTCCCACTACCATTTGGAATGGGCACATAGGTCATTAAGGCCCAGGCCTCCACCGGGCTCTCCCCCACGGCCTATTATGATGAAATTTCTCAGCTATATAGAATGACAGCATGTCTTTAACAAGTCTCGGGAGCTGCAGACTATCATGTGGGGATCAGCTAAACTACGCATCGCTCAAGATCTTCCAAAAGAAACCAGAATGAAGAGAGCTGCTTTCCATTCTGTCATTCAGAAACTAGTTGCTGCGGGCATTCCCTTTCGCATGCTCTATCCTGCCACCCTTAAAGTTACTGTTGACGGCAGTACCCACAGCTACGAATCCTCGGACTTGGCTTTTAAGGATCTGACTGTTAAACTGCCCAATCTGTTCAAAGCGAATGGCTGAACTGATGCCCCTAGTTTAAGTTTCCTTGTGGGGTTCTCCCTGCCTCATTTGGTGTTTTGTGCCTTCAATAGTGTTTCTTGGCATTTGCTTGGTCTAATCTTACCTGTCTGGTTGCTCTTGGGGTCACGGGTTGGCGAGGACTTGAGCGGTTAGGCGGACGCTGGTTTTAGGCATGAGCGTTTTTTCCTTTCTCTAAAGGTACAACTACCCGGAACTTCTGGGCTGGCCGCTGTTTCCGGCTTACTGTTTTTGGAAGGACCGTTTGGTCCCACCATTAGGCTCCCCGGAAACAACCTGCTCTCATCGAGATGGTGCCTCATCTAGAGTTTCACTCACCCGTTTCTTGCCCTCTTTTCCTGCCATCGTCGCCGGTGAGTAAATCCCTCCACTTATGTCTCCTCTTGTTTATCTCTATTTTTCTTTTTTTGTTGTTTCGTTGCTGGTAGGGGTACTGGGGCTAGTTTTAGAAGGTAGCTGTTTCCTGATTTCAAGCCAGACAGTTGTTGGTGGGGGGGGGGATACTTCTGAGCCCCTTGCGACTACTCAAAGTTGCATTGCGAGCTGATGGAAGGGGGGTTTGCAAACCCAGTCCCTAGCTTAGGATCTTCATTAATTTCTCTGGGTTGGATGGGGAATACCCTCCTTTCGAGGTTTATTGGGTTCTGGTCACTTTTTAGTCTGCGAGACCCCTATAGCCTAATGTGTTCTGGGTTTGCACTGGGGAACTGGTTGCCAGGCTCTCACTGTCCCTACACTTGTTTCATGATTGTTCATGCCTGGTGCCGGTCTGTAAATAGTTGGATTGTTTTTTTGAGGGGGCTAATAGGGGCGGGGGTGGGATGTTCCAGCCTATCTGTGTTCCTGTCTGTTTTGTTCAAAGCCAGCTTTATCTCAATTGCCTAAGAATTCACTCCCTTGGCAATCCTCTTTCAATAGGCTATGGGAGGCTGGAACTCTGGGTTTTAAGTGTGCCTACTATTTTGGGTCATACTTGCTCGGTCCTGTATCTGCTTTATACTTGAAATGGCTGTAAATTCTCTTAAAATTGCATCGTGGAATGTGCGTGGGCTCAGAGGGAAAGTCAAGAGGACTCAGGTATTCAAGCACTGTGACTTATTTCACGCTGATATTTTGCTCCTGCAAGAAACCCATTTAACCAATGCGGAAACAAAATGGCTGTTTCGGTCTGGTTTTTCGCAGGTATTTGTCGCAAATGGGTCCAGTTCTAAGAGAGGTGTGGCTATACTCATTAAAAAATATGTCATCTTTCTGGTAAATAATATGATAGCTGACCCTGAGGGGAGATTTATATTGATCAAGGGTTCTCTTAATGGGGACACTACGGTCTTAGGGTCAGTGTATGGCCCAATAGGGGGTAGCCCCAAATTCTTTATGTCCCTAGCAGATAAAATTAGCGCCCTGCTCCCTTCCCAAATTATATTAGGTGGTGACTGGAATCTCCCACCCTCCCATATGTTAGATAAAGATCCTCAATCAAACCATCCACCTACTCCAGCTCAAAGGTCTCTGATGGACTTCATGCATATGTTAGGTCTTTGTGACCCCTGGCGTCTCTCCAATCCTTCCCTTCGCCCCTTTTCATTTTTCTCTCAACCCCATGGGTCCTGGTCTAGGATAGATTATATTTTGATTAGCAAAACTCTTCTTCCGGGTCTCCTTCAATCTGGCATTGAGCCGATCGTTCTCTCTGACCATGCAATTGTGTGGACAAAAATTTCCCCAGACCCTAATTTTCAAAGGACACTACCTGGAAGCTTAATACTCAACTTCTTAAAGATCCCCAAACTGTGACTCACATCAAGACCCTTATTTCTTTCTTCTCTGGAGAATAACCTTGGATCCACCTCTAGATTCGACAGCATTTGGTGTTCCCTGAAATGCTATCTTAGGGGTGAGTTAATTAAGCTTGCTTCAGCAAGGAAAAGGGCTCGACTGTCTCAGGCATCCCTTCTAATGGCTAAAATTAAAGAACTGGAGAGTTCTTACCTCCCTTCCTCTCCCCTGTCCTCCCTTGAAGCCCTTCTGGCAGTTAAAAATGAATATACCGACCTTCTTAAAGAAAAAGCTGAATACTGTCTCGTTAAGACTCAAGCCAAATATATTGAGCACGGTGAGAAAGCTGGTAAGCTCTTGGCTCTAAGACTTCGGACATTAGAAAGCTCCAGAATAATCCTACTATAATCTCCTACTGGCTCTACTGAAACCTCTCCTAGGGAAATAGCACGGGTCTTTGAGAGGTACTATAAAAATCTTTATAGTGTACCTTCTTCCTGCTCCTTTATCAGACATCTCAACATACTTAAAGGATACTGATATTCCGCAACTTTAGCCTTCCACATAACTACCCTGACCTCCTATTTCCTCTCTGAAATTGAGGTCGTCATTGCCTCTATGGCTCCTGATAAAGCACCCGGCCCAGACGGTTTTCCCGCTAATTTCTACAAGGCTTTCTCCAAGGAACTTGCCCCATTACTCCTTAAGCTTTATCATTATCTCTTCTCTGCTATCACGGTGGACTCTACACTTCTTGAAGCTACTATTATCCTAATTCTTAAACTGAACAAAACTCCCACGGACCCGGCGAGCTACCGGCCTATATCCCTCCAAAATTGTGATATGAAAATTCTCGCCAAGGTATTGGCTGAGCGGATTAAGAAAATATGGACCCATCTTCTTAGCCCTGAGCAGGTCAGCTTTGTTCACTCTCACTCTCCATCTGACCACCTCAGAACCCTCTCTCATATTTCTCATCTTGCCCAAACGTCCCATCTCCCCATGGCCCTGGTTTCACTAGACGCAGAGAAAGCATTCGACCGCGTGGACTGGTCTTTTCTCTGGGCCACATTGACCAGAATGGGTTTCCCAGTTTCTTTTCTCAAATGGATCCAGATTTTGTACAATTCCCCTTCGGCCAAGATATACTGTAACGGGGTTTTCTCCTCGAAGTTTCAGCTTTATACTGGTACCAGGCAGGGTTGTCCCCTCTCACCTTTTCTTTTCAACCTATATCTCGAGCCCCTTCTTATTAAACTTAAGTCTTCCCCACTTATTAAAGGTTGCGGGTGCACCAGCAGGATTTGGTCCTCTCAGCATATGCTGACGATATACTCCTACATGTTACCCACCCTGCTGCTTCTCTTGAGCAGGCAGTATATCTCATTAACCAATTCGGTAACCTCTCTCAATATAAACTGAATATATCTAAATCTGAAATCTTTCCCTTAAATGCCTATACATACAAACACGACCTCATCAAATTTAGAATGCATTGGTCCTCTAAATCGATTAAATATTTGGGTATTCATTATTCCTCAGACTCGGCTCTACTTAGAAAGCTTAATCTGGATATTCTCAAGACTCAGATCCAACAAGATTTACTAAGATGGTCTAATCTTCCTATCTCTCTTTGGGGTAGGATTAATATCGTTAAGATGAATGTCCTTCCCCGTATTTTTTATCCCCTTAACCTACTGGGTCTTTGGTTGCCGCTCTCTTATTTGCAACAGTTTCACGCTGCTTTCTCGAAATTTGTCTGGCGCGGGAAAGGGGTTCGATGTTCATTCCTTAAATTATCTCTCCCCAGAGACAAAGGGGGTCTTAGGCTTCCCAACCTCTTATTATACTACTGGGCCACTCACCTATCTAAATTAGGCAGAGGGATCTCAATCCATCCCGACCCCCTTTCCCCAATTTGGCTTCAAATCGAGAAATTGATCCTTTCGGAATCTAAGTTAGATCCTTACGCCATCTTTTATACTCCCACCTCTGTTCTCTTGCAGTGGATAACGGACCAAACAGTTCTTACATCTCTTAAATCCCTTTCTCAGTGTTTACATTTTCTAAAGATTTCTCCTAAATTTGACTCAGGACAGCCTATCACCCTTAATCCCAACATTAAGTTGGGCAACTCGATGATTGCCCCTGACTGGCTCCCGCATATTAAAGGTACTAATTTAGAACAGTACTAGATCAGGATCTCCTCTCTCATCATCTGACATCCTTGCTAAATTTGGCATTCCCAATAGCAAGGTTTTTAAATATATCAATTAAGGCACCTCATTGCTGGGAAATTTGGCACTCAGGTTAGGAATCCAAGGTTCACCCTTCCTCTCTCATCTTTACTCTTGCCTCTAAACCACACTCTATTTTGGCAATTTACTCCCTTTACTGGATTACAATTTCCCAAACCTACCATGAGGTCAATATCTGGCTTTCTCTACTCCCGGCGTTACCTTTAACTGGTCCCATATTTGGAAGGATCTACATAGATACCACACTCAGGACAGGCTTAAACTTACCCAATACTATATTCTGAACAATATGTATTATACTCCTAAGAAGCTTTTCCGGCTCAATAAGCATGCTCTCTCTCTCATTGTACCAGGTGTTCACATAGTGAAGGGAATCCCTTGCACATTTTCTGGTATTGTAATAAAGTAGCCCCACTCTGGTCTGCCATCCAAGACAATCTAGACCCCCTATTGGGCCTTACCAATTTTTTTACTCTTGAAATATGCGTTTTAGGAGACTATAATGCCATAGACTGTATTGAACGCCGGTATCATATCGCCCTTGTGTCCAGTGCGGTTAAGAGATTAGTCCTTAGGCATTGGACAGACCAATTGACCCTGACCTATCCTGAATGGTTGACTGAGCTCTCTGCCTGCCTTAATATGGAAAGGTTGTCAGCCAGTTCGCGTATGTATGGATCTGTTCCATAAAAGGTGGGGTAAATTATATGCTCTATATTTACACCAGTGACCTCCCGGCTTTTCCTCTGATGCCCAATGAGACTTCTTCCTCTTCTTTATCTCTTACCCTTGTCCTCTGTTCTTCTGCGAGCAGGTTTTGCCTTTTGAAATATTTGTAAACTTATTAGTAATTTTCAATTATGTGGACATTTGGCACACTTTGTCTAGGAGGGTGGGGAGAAGAAGCAGGGGTTGGGGAGGGTGGTGGGTGGGATGGGGTTGGGGGCTTGTTGTGAGTTTTTGTTTTTTTTAATACCATGTATGGACAATTGGCTTAATTCATGCAATGTTCATGTTATTTCTCATTTTGTAAATTTAATAAACTTGAATTTCAAAATTAAAAAATCCCCCTGCCCCTTTTTCTCTATCGGTGCATATATCCATTTAAGGTACACATATAAGGTGACCTTGTTATTTAATTCCCCTTTCCCACCTTTCACTTTTGAAAACTTGTGGACACCAAACCAGGATCCAAAGCATCAATAGATAAACCTAAATTTCAATTAAAATTAGACTGAATACTTGAATGCTAGAAATGGGTATAAGCCCATGACACTGATGTAATGCATACAATCTGAAAAAAAGTCCTTTAATATAAAACATTGTGTAGTTTTTTCTGTTTTGTGTTCATTGTAACACTTGGGTGTTTGGTACTTTAATGATGATGTATTAATATGTGGCACATTTGTTTATTCCTCAAACCCGCCCCCTGAAGAAGACCCAGTGAAGGATTGAAGCACTGGGGCTAGTGGGTTCTGTCAAGGCACTTGCTGAATAAACTTTGTATTGATTCCTGAATTTCTCTCCATGAGTGCTGAGCATGTTTTTTGTGTATAAATATTTGAAATACCCCAGAAACTGGACCAGCACCAGGATCCATTCCCAGAGTCAGATTCCCAAATTAGCTATTCTAACACCAGAATCCATTATCCATGTTTACCCCCCCCCAAGAAAAGGGGCAACACTGGGGTACCATTACCATTCTGACACAGAGAGACCATCTCCAGTGTCACACCCTCCCCCTACCACCAAGCTAAGAAAACTTGACTGGAACTGGAAGCCTATCCATGGTGCTGAAACACCAACATACATGCAAATCTCCCCACATAACACGCGTCTGGTCAGATCCACCACAGCTGCATAATGAAGTTAGTGAAGTTGTGTGGAATTGTTAAGAAGGTATGAAGAAACAACACAATGATTTGTAAGTAGCAAGGTTTGTTTTAGTTTCTGTTCAAAGGAAGGCATATGCATTATTAGGAAAATATGTGGAGGTGCACATTTTAATGGAAGGAATAGGAAGCTTACAAAAGAACCCCAGAGCAAATGCCACTGATGTATGTGTTATCCTGGATGATATTGGCCAGACAGCCAAATTTTAAAGAAAACACAATTGCACATATCCCAATAATGCAAAGCATCAAGGGAAACATCTGCAAATCCCCATGATGGTACAGAAGGTGGCAGTACATGAAAAGTAATGGCTGTCACATGTTCAGCCTTGGGATTATTTACACAGTTTTTTTTTTTTTTAAGAGAAACAGGGTTTTTGTTCATGAGGTGATGTAAGTTATATTTAAGCAATGTGTTGATGTCAAGAAGTCAGGTGTGATGATGATGGACTGTTAGAGAAAATGTGATATTAACTTTCAGAGGGGGGCCACTTTTGGTAAGGGCAAGGTAGTTATGCTTGTGATAATGGGAATATTAGGAAAGTATGAGGTCTACGCAGAAGTGGAGTACAAATATGCACAGTTTCATAAGTATGTGCTCAGAGTGCAGGCAAATATGATATGCAGGTTTGTTTTTGAAATAGATAAAAATAGCGACACATGCAATTAATAGAAAGATAGATAATTACATAGACATATAGATAGACAGACAGGCAGAATAGGAATGACAGTGAAATATTGGTAGCGTAACCCCACCCCACCCGCAGACATGGACAGGCATTGAAGTGTGCCTTTGGGTCATTGCCCATAACACTCACACCATTTCACCTCACCCTATCCTGCAGAAACAGACAAGAGTCGAGGTGTGTCTTGGGGTTTTCATACTTTACACTCCCCCCATTCCATAAGGAAATATGCTGAAATGGGTACAGTATAAGACAATGGAGTGAACTCTGGGGCTGAAGAGTCAAAGGCACACCTCGATACCTGTCACTGGCTGCAGGGTGAGGATGGGGGTGGAATGGCATGAGCATTACTGCTGACAACCCCAAGTCACACCCCTGATGCCTGTCAGTCCCTACAGTGCAGGGTGTTATGGTCAGAAACCTTAATGCCCTGGGTGTTTCTTGGTATTTTCACTCCAAGTTTTCAGCATGGGCTTTTTGTGACCCCACTGCATGAACAGTGACACTATCAGTACATTAGCCAAAAGAAGATTTTGCACAGCGACTGTGCCATTTGGCACCACAGGTGTAAAAACACATTTTGAACAGGATGTAAACATTTACAGCTGTAGATTTCTTGCTTCAGTAACTGCTCAGCACATCTGTTGCATGACTTGCTTATTGACATTTTATATCTGCTATGCAATGTACTGCTGCTATGGCTATATGACTGAGAGGGACCCGGGGGTGGTGGTGGATGTCAAGAAGAACAAGTTGGAGACTTGTAGGAGGGCAGTGGCCAAGGCCAACATGATGCTGGGATGCATCACTAAGGGGATCACTCCAGAAGGAGGGAAGTGATACTCCTTCTGTATAACTGCTTGGTGAGGCCACACCTTGAGTACTGTGTGCAGTTTTGGAGGCCACACTTAAAGAGGGACATTGAACTCCTAGAAAGGATCCAGAAGAAGGCAGCCAAAATGATCTGGGGCTTGGGGAAAAGGACCTACAGGGAGAGGCTTGAAGAGCTAAATGTATACACATTGGAAGAGAGAAGGGATGGGGGTACATGATAGAAGTCTTCACATACATGAAGGGGGTAAATATGGGAGGCGCAGTCATGGTGCTCCAAAGGAAAGAGGGAGGTAACTAGAGGGCATGGGTGGAAGCTGGAGGGGGGACTTAGGGGAGAAAGGAGGAGGTGCTACTTCACTGAGAGTGTGGTAGAACCATGGAATGTGCTTTCCAGGGGACTGGTGGAGGCAGAGACTGTGGAAGGGTTCACCAGGGGGTGGGACATGTACAGGGGAAGGGTTGTGGAAGCAAAGTGCAATGAAGTGGGAATACACTGGACTGGGAAGAGAGAAGCCCGTGAGGGTGGGGGGGCAGCAAGGTCAGCTCCCAGGGTGGGAACTGACCGAACAAGCAGACACAAAAGCCCACTAGGCCTATTCTGCTGGCATTTTTGTATGTTAGTATGTTGGTATGCTTACTACACCAACATCATGAACCATAAAACAGATGACTGCTATAACTAGGGAGGCAGTGTAGCACAGTGGTTTAAGGCTCTTAACTGCAAATCTAGAGATCTGGGTTTGAATCCCATAGCCCCCACTTGTATACTGGGTGACCCTGAGCAAGCCACTTAACTTCCATGTGCTCCCAGGTTGCCCCTGTAAACAAGCGTTCAGCTTAGTGTGCCACTCCTAGTTAAACAATTGATTAAAAAAACACAATATATTATTTTTGTTGCTTTATTTTACTACTACAAGCTTTGACTAATACATCCATCCTTATTTATAGCTTATGTGTCTGTGACCTAGACAAAACTACACTTAAAATCTCACACATAAATAAATAAAATATCAGAATACCATTTATTTTAGTAGTATCTCCTTCCTTTCAGGTGCCCATGACACATATATATATATATATATATATATATATATATATATATATATATATATATATATATATATATATATTTATATCTTTAACTAAAACACTAAATCTATTCAAATGCAAAAAAAAAAACACAAGACTTTATTCTCTTCACACAATAGTGTTAAACTTTAGATCCCAGAATGGCCAAGAAACAATTTAGACTTCACTATTGCATGCCACTCTCATGCCCACTTCTCATGCAAACAGCAATCAATTACAGAAACCCTTTCATTTCAATGCTATGTACTCTTACATCAGAGCGACATAAATCTTACAGAACTGCTAAAAAAACAAATTTATCAAGACTGAATTTCTGAATTAAAACCTGTCATTTACAGTACCTATGTAAATAATAGTTTACTGGCTACAAATGATGCTACATACATGACATTAACAAAATTTCTGTTTTACATGGAAAACATCCATATAATGAACTTGTCATACAGGATTTGTGACCTTCTGTCTGCATGTATCTGACAAAGGAAAAGGCACATGCTTGATCCTTTTTTTCCTATTTTATTTTTATGCCCAACTTGCCCATACTGTAAGAGACAAATATTGACATGCTTAGAGTTAAAAAAAATCATGATGTCTATGTGTGTGTGTGTGTGTGTGTGTTTGGGGGAACATGCCTAGATGCAATTTCAGACACTCCTTAATTACTTCTCCAGGCAACTCTGATAGTCAGTTGTTCCAACATGATAGATCCACCTCATGCCCCTCCCAAGAAAATGAAAGTATAGTGCATGCAACAGACCTTAGGAACATCACATTTTTTAATGTCAGCTCTGATCTGTTCAGTCTTACTTTTTTCCTGGCTTAGTTTATAACATCAGTGAAAAGAAAGTAGGAAAAAAAAAAAACACCCAGCATTTTGCTTCTACAAGTAATTGTTAATTGCAGCTGGTGTATTTTAACATGTGCAAGGCAACTCCACCCACAATTTCCCTAACACAGACAAATGGCATCAGTGTTCATTGATGTGTTAACATCCTGTTTCTAGGGTCCCTGATAAAATAAAATAAAAAATACGGTTGAGATTTTTTTTAATGTCAGCTCTGATCAGAATAGCTTTTAAAATCACCAGTTGTTTTAATTGTTTTCTTGTTCAATGTTTTCTTCTCTCCTTTAACTGATAGTCCAAAATGAGCCATAGCGATTTCTTCTAATAATACATGAAAGAAAACCTTATGATATATATCAATGTTTTGCAAAATGTATCCCTTACACTTTTTTCTTATTTGCAAGACAGCATACATTTATCCTAACACATCTGTCCTACTGCCATATTCAAAACACTATCCCCTACCTACTTGCCACATATAAACTCAATTATATTAACAAAAATTCTAGGCACTTAACCATTATTCATTCCCCAGTCCCATTTACAACACTGCTACACTTATATATAATACATACTTCTCAAACTTAAAAGAAAAAATACACTTTATCATCAAAGGACTGTGTTTATCATGTACTGTGCCCATGATTAAAATAATTTGAACCACCTCCCCAAAAAAAAGTGCCCTCTCATTAAACTGCATGTTTAACTGTAAAGACAATTGAAAAATGTATTTTTAAATGCATTACTAACACCAATGCTTTCAAAGTTTTGAAACTACTAAAAAGACAAACTATATATATATATATATATATATTGAATATGGTAAACAAACAGGCCCGGATATTCAAACTGCACCAGGCTGTGGCACAAGCTTGGGTGCAGCTCAACGTGGCTGCACAGGGGTGTGGCCTGGGCAATATTCAACGGAGCTGCACTATGTCTCAGCAGCTTTGAATATCACACCCTGGCCAACCCCACTGTGCATGGTGCAGTGGCACTGCACCAGCGCAAGTGGCCAGAGTGGAGCATGGAGATGCACTAGCGCAAGTGCCATTGCGCCAATCCCAGCACCTGTGATATTCAAAAGGGGACATGCAAATGGGGCCATAATTTATGCAAGGTGCACATGGGGCTATTTGCATGTCATTATGGCCCCATTTGCATCCCATTAGCATGCAGGTGCACTGATCCCTGATGATTGGCACCTGGCACCCTGTCAGGCAGCAACCGTCGGGGACCGATGCCCCCTGCAGCCCGATCGGGGGCATCTGTGTAAACGTGGAAAACCATCCTATATCCCTGGTGGTCCAGTGGACCGCTTCCTGCCCAATTGTGGGCATCTGTGTTACTCATAAAGAATACCCGTCCAATATCCCTGGTGGTCCAGTGGACTGCACTCTGCCCGATCATGAGCATCCTTGTAAGAAGACCCCTCAAGATCCGCTGACTGCCTGATTGCGGGCATCCCTATGAAAAGAGACCCCTCAAGATCCCTTGTGGTTTAGTGATACCCCCTCTACCCGCCCACTGGGCCCCACCACCCGCTCCCCGGTCAGCCGGCGGCGGCAACACCCACCTACCTGCCACCCGCCACCTGCCGAATGACAGCTCAGTAGGGCTGCATGCCCATTGGTTCACGCTGTGAACCAATGGGCATGCAGCCCCACCGAGCTGTCAGTCAGTGGGTGGCAGAGTGGCAGGCAGTTGGGGTGCTGCCGCCCACCAGCTGACCGGGGGAGCAGAGTAATGGGGCTCAGTGGGCAGGTGGGGAGGGGGTACCACTAGACCACCAGGGATATTGGAGGGGGGTCTCTCTTCTTACAAGGGATGCCCATGATCGGGCAGTCAGCGGGATCTTGGTGGGGTCTCTTCTTACAAGGGATGCCCGTGATCTGGCACTCAGTGGGATCTTGGGGGGGTGTCTCTTCTTATGACAGATGCCTGTGATTGGGCATAGTGCGGTCCACTGGACCACCAGGGATATAGGACAAAGATTTCTGTTTTATTATAACACATGCCCGCGATCAGGCACATAGCAGTCCACTGGACCACCAGGGATATTGGAGGGGTTTATTTAAACAGATGCCCATGATGGGGCATGGGGTGCTGCCAGATGCGGAGGATTGGTGCCACCAGGTGGCAGCCGTGTTGCACCCTGCAATGCGCAGTCACCTGTGGGTGGCCATCATTTGTTCCTTTTTGGCTTAACTTTGTGCAGGCACAAGTAGGGTTGCACATGCATGGCTCTGCACATCCCAGGCTGAATATCGGGCTGAGCAGGTTATGCATGGGAATGACCCCCACCTGTGCTATCATGACATTGATGCGCCCGCGCATCGTGGATTTCAGCGACGATTTTTCCCTTTTGAATATTGCATAAGACATCAGTGGGTTGCGCCATGCACAACCCTTTTGAATATCTGGGCCATAGTGTTAATCTCAAAAGCTGAACTTTATGTTTTTAGTATACACACATTTAAGAAAAACCTGTGGCTCTTTCAACTTGAATCAGAATGCTGTGTCTATTGTTTTTCTTGGGAGCTGTAGTTTCAGGCACTCCTTAATTACTCTTTCCTTCTGAGGCCCCAGGTGGCTCTGATAATCATTTGTTCCAAGGGTTTTTAAGTCAATTTGAAGGCATTAAGTATCTTTTGTTCTTCTAGTCCTTAATAAAATGCAGGAGCTCTACAACTTGATCACTCCACAGACTTGTTCTGTTGCTTGGTCCAGATCCCAAACTAGTGTGTCTTGTTCCAACATGATAGATCCACCACATGCCCCTCCCACATGAATAAAACAAAGGTGGGGTGGATCTTTAGGAGCTTATGTATGTGTGTGTGTTGGGGGGGAAGATGCCTAGATGCAGTTTCAGGCACTCCTTAATTACTTCTCCAGGTAGCTCTGATAGTCAGTTGTTCCAACGTGACAGATCCACCTCATGCCCCTCCCACATGAATAAAAAAGTGGGGGTGGATCTTTAGGAGCTTCTCGGTGGAGGAGGGGATGGATCTTACTCCCCCACAAAACCTAATGCTGCCTCCCACTATTCAGGTTCCAGTTCTTGTGCCACCCATTTATGAAAGAAAATAGTACCCTGCAACCATTGACTAGCATGAAAGCGTATTTATTTGAGGGTGGAAAATATTTCTTGGAGGAGCGTAAGTCGGAGGAGACTATTTACACCTTCAGTCAGTTCCACTGCCAGAAAACATGACATCACTCCTTTTGTACATACAAAACGTCTGCAGGCTCCACCTACTGCAGCCATAAAAATGTCAAGACACTGTGTGTAATAGAGGAGGTGCTACTGGATGCCTTGGACTGCTTGGCATGGAGTGGGAGAAGGGAGAGGAGGACACTGGACACTTGGAACTGCCTGTAACCAACCATCTTGACAATGGCAGGCAAAGATCAGCACTACCAAATTGAGTGCATCTGATGAATATCCTTTCAAAAAAGGATGGAAAATGATTGCAACCACCTACATTTATGCATCAGTCAGGGCTGAAGTGCAATGCCATGAAAGCACAGAAATGCAGTGTTAGGGTAAGCTGCTCTTCTTAATTTTGGTGAATGAGTAGTGTGGATGTCCTAGTATTTAAATGATTACCAGAAACAGTGTTGGTATTGCATTAACTTCAGCACTCACAAGGCATTCTGCATGTGAATTTCTGTGTCTGGCAGACAGTGCTGAAATTTTCACTATGTATTGCTGCTCTGAGTAATCATTCAAAACTAAGGAACAGCACACCACACATTCACAGAGAATTAGGGCAATATTTTACCCTACAGATGCTTTTCCCTCTTTTGTGATTTTATGGCTTTAACACTGACTTATGCCTCGACATAGTTTTTTTTTGCAATTTATATACAATTATAAAACATTCTGCTATCTAACAATATTATAAACATTCTGCAGCTGCCATTGAGAGTTGCTGCTACCCACCTCTGAGTCAATTATTACAGTAGATTTCAATGGCCAATGCAAGCTACAGTGCTGTAGCTGTAGAATTTAACTATTAAGTGTGCTAAACTATATGCAGAAAGGAACAAAAACATAGCCTTATTAATACGCAGTGGTGTGGCTGATGAAAAATCTTCAGATGACATTCAAAAACTACAAGGGTCAAAGCAACCCTAACCCCCCCCAAAGGAAAAGCACAAGACCATACAATCAGCTATAGACAGCCATCATAAGGTATGACAAACAACACAGCTATACTGAAACAAATGCACTGAAGTGCAAGCCTCCCCCAGATAAAGAGAAAACACTGTCACACAAATCTCTTTAAACAGCTGTAGTGCAAATTAGTAAATGTGCCATTGTGCAAAATGTTATTCATGTGCAAAAAAATCAGTAATTTCTCAGTCACTTTTCAGAGATAATTCATTTCAATAGTCAGCAGCCTTTTAACCTTTCAGCAGCAGTTGTAAACATTTTTAATGTATGGATTTTGATTTTAATATTGTACAAAAGCATACAAAAAAATCTCGGTAGTATTATCACTCCCAAAGTGATAATACTACACTTCAAGAGTGATAATACTATCGTTCAGGTCCCATAATAGTATCGTTCGGGACCTGAATGATAGTATTATCACAGAATGGCAACATCACATGCACTGGTCTGTCTCCCCCACGTCTGCCAAAGCATGCCTGCTGATTGGCCACTTTTCCTATGTGGGTGGGCAGAACAGTTTGAAAAATATGGCAGCCCTTCTCTCACTTACCAAAACTGAACTAGGTCATCAGCATTTCTCTGTTTTTTGTTTCTGTTTTGGCTCAGCAAATGTAAATATCTGGTTTATCCTGCCATTCCCACAATGAAGAACAGGTAGGACCTGTGTTACTGAAAAACGGGCAGGGGTGGGAACCATCACGAATGAGCAAGGAGTCAGCTCAACCAACAGCGTGAGGCAGTGAGGTGGTCAACCAGGACAAAGTCAGTCCTTCAGTGAAGCATTTGACCACCCACTACAAAGAAAACTCAGATCCATATATTAAAAAAAATAACTGATAGGTCTGTGTCTCCATTACAAGGGAGTAATGGCATCTCAAGGTTCTGGACACATTGGAACCTCGAGAGCGAATGTGTCCAGAACCTCTCGATGCTATTACTCCCTGGTAATAGGCACAAACCTGTTGGCTATTCCCTTTTTAACTTTTGCAAATTTTCAAGTCCATAACATGATATCTGTTATGTTAGACTGACCTAACATCCAGACAGCAGTAGGTTCATAAAGTGCCTGCAGGTGGTGAGCTCCATGTTCAAAAATGGACTTCCACATTGGCTGATTGTGCAGATTGCATATTCAGGGGATTCTTTATTTTCAGACTCCCGCTTGGTATCCCTCTGTTGCCTGTGTAACCCAGACGCCGTCTCCCAATGGGCTACTACCCCTGCCTGTGTGACCACAAACCAGATTGAGGAGTCTGGGTTCCTATTTTGATATTTAAACTGGTTCTTTCCCAAGATAACATTATTGCACAGCACCTCCATCCAGAGTAACATTTAAGTGGGTCTGATAACTACCCAGTGCAACCCACTGGGATGCTGTACTTACCCACCTTACATTGCTGACACACCACACGTGGACTAGCATTAACTCAATCCCACCAATGACATGCTTTTGAATTTTCTGCCTCACTCTAATAATATGCTCATGACTCAGATTTATAAAAATGGTTAATCAACAATTTATTTATAAGGAGTGTAGGGTTAGGAAAATGGTGAATGGAAGTAGAGATTAGACAACATTTTAGACTGGATTTCTGGCTATGCCTCAAAACAATAATTTTGCAGTTTAAATTTGAATATCTTTAATACTAGCCATCCACCAACCTTCTGATGGATTCAGATTTAACTTTCTATCTAGGTAGCTGCTTTGATGGTTAATATTACCATTGCCCAACTGGTACCAGTCCCCAGTCCAGATAAGAACCCTGCAATCCTATCTCTGAGTACCCAATACTAAATGTTGCAAGCCTGATGCAGCTGCAGCTGGTTGGCTGGCATTGGCATACTTAAATTAAGGTAAACTTAACTTTTTCTTTTGCCTTAATTTACCTCTAAATAAAACTCTGTGATAAGCAGGTAAATCCCACACTTTAGTGGCTTAGGCTTTGGATACTGAACTTGGCAAAACACATAGCTGTAACTATTTACAGTCCCTCAAAATGCAGAGCTGACTCTGCTTACTCACGGTTCTGTTGCCAGACGTTTTCAGGTGCAGCAAGGATTCTTGCAGGCAAATATGAGGTAGACATAATTTATGGAGCTGAACTCTTCACTGAGGTGCATGGCAAAGACCTGCAGCAGGGCCCCCCTTTCTGAACTGCAGGCTCTCGCATCTTTGCAGGCTAAAGCTTCTCTCAGCTTCTTTAGAAGTTGCCCCTTTCAGGCTGAAGTCCCATTCTGTAAAATACAAACCAGTAAAAGGACCAGGGCCAGTAATCCTCAGACCCTCACATCTAGGCTTGACCCCTCAGGGGGAGGTGCAGTGTCTAGCTGGCACACTATCAGGCTGACTCCCATTGCTGATTTTAAGTGTAACCCCCCTGCAAATGGGGGTTCCCAAAAGACTTCCAGGAGCTTGCTTGAATGCTCCAAGCCTGAATGGTGTTTGGCATTTAAGCCATTTATCAGTGAGTGTTTTAGAGCCTCTGGTACTGTCTCTTTAAGAGCTGTCTGCTTGCAGACATAATTAGTTGTATGGGGGACTGTGTGCTTCTCTGAGTACCACTCGAGCTGCTGCCAATTCACTTCATTTTGCAGTCACTAGGAGTGCAAAGGAACCTATCTGAAAGATGTAACTGTTTGCCAGAAATTATTTAGAGTAATAATGAAATTACAGTTTGTCTAACCTGCTTTCTTTGCAGTCAGAACTGTGTCTGCTAGTTCCCCATTCTAGTTTTGAACTGCTGAACTGGACCAATCAGTGTGGGTAAGCTAGCTCTAAAATGGTGCCTTGACGAATCAGAACTTGGACTCATAATCTGAGCCAGCCACAAGAGGATTGTATGGGCAGTGACTCTGGGAGATGTAGTTTAGACTTCAGTGCCTTTTGGACCAACAGCAGCAGTCTATTGTGAGTGACAGCCAATCCAGTCAAGAACTGGGAGGAACTCAAAGGAAGTGCCGGTTTTGTCGGTTGGAGTTCAGTTGAGCTTTGGCAGTGAAGAAGGAAGAGCCCTGTACTTTTCAGTGTGCAGTTTTAGTCAAAAACGTGTGTAAGGCCCAGAGTTCCGGTCTGCAGCTTGTTAGGACTGAATCCGTCCTGTGAAAAGAATCAAAGGATCTCTGAAGAGTAGAAACCAGGCTCACCCTGTAGAAGACTGGAGGAATTGCTGAAAATTACTCGGTCTGTCAGGAACTGAATCTGCTGTGTGTTCTCCGGTATTGTGCAGTAATTGCGATCGGATACAGATGCAGCCTGCCTGGTATAGTGCTTTCTTTTATATGGATGTGTGAAGAGGTTTGTGTACCTCAAGTGAGCCCAGCTGACATTGAAGGACCCTATCTTATTTGAGGTCGTGAGTACTAATTCAGGGTCGCCCCTGTTGAATTGCCACATTAAATCCAAATGGAATTACTGTACTGCTGACTGTTTAATTCTCCTTTTCTCTGTGTGAAGAGGCCCCTACCAGCTGCCACGGTTTGGACTAGCCACTAGGGCTTGGGTACCCAGGGACAGTAACTGATAGGGATAGGCCTGTGCACAGAGCCATAGTGAGATTATTAGAGTGATAAGCTAATTAACCTGATTTCCCTGTCCTTGTTATATCCCCTAAATAAATCAGAGCTGCTTGTTTCAGCAAAGTTATACTGCCTGAGGTATTTGTCTATGTTAAAGTACTGTTCTGTGATTGTTGCACTGTATCTCATTTCACAGGAGGTCCCAGTGCGGAACCAGACCTGGGGGTAAGTGTATACTGTGAAGGTAATTCTGATATATTGTGTGGGCCACTAGTGGAAGAAAGGGGTTGCAGTGTCCCAGAGGGCTGTGACCAAGTTAGTTTAACTATTGCAACCCTGACCTCTGGGTGGAGGCACCGCCATTGGATCCAGGCCCCTCAACCTGTTAGTGGCAAATCAGGCAGGGGTAGTAGCCCTGGGATAGCGCCATCTAGGGGTTACATCTGGAGGCTCACCGCTGGGATTGTGTGTCCTCTAGTGGCCATATTTACGAACCACTGTTAAGAAAAAAATGGGTACCCGACAGAAGTGGCTGTGCACCGGCTGGTGGAGTGGTGTACTGGGAGGAGATCGGCCCCAAAATGCTATACTTATCCTGGACATCCCCTGGGTATCAATACGGACACTGTGCAGGAGTACTTTCCAAGGTGGAAGGTTTACAAAACCCTGTGGTGGTGGGTCGGCATGCTAATCTGCTCACCCACACTTTCCTGGCCCTAGTAGAGTTTAAGGATCCCATAGATAGCTCCAAAGTGCCACAGACCATTACCCCAGAGGAGCCCTCACTGCTTGAGAGTGATAACTAAGGACAGTAAAGACCGAGGGGAATCAGCCCCACCACTATCTGAAACTTTTGAGGAGAAATTTGCTGAATGGTTGCTGGGAGAGGAAAACTGTGGAGGACTTGAAGAAACTATTCTTGCCACCTGGGGTGTTCCTCCCCAACACCTCTCCTGCTCCAGTGCCCGTAATGGTGGCTGAACCAATGCAGACTCCTATTTCTGCACCTGCCATTAGTCACGACTCTTACCGAAGGTTGAGGATCTTCTCTGGCACCTCCCCACCCCCAAGGGAGGATGACTGGGAGACCTGGATAGAACTATGTTGCCCCAAGTGCTAGAATGGCAATGCTCGGAAGGCGGCGAAAGAGGGTTAGTGAGGCCTCCGAGGTCCTGCCCTGGCTACCATCCGTGCTAAGCGGGCCAGTAACCCTGAAGCGACTGCACAGGCCTATCTTGAGGCCTTGAGAATGTGTATGGGAGCCCAGATTCTGATGAGGACCTATGGTGGAGTAAGAAATGCACAACAGTACCAAGGGAGTTGTTGTCTGTGTATGTCTCGGCTGGAAAAATTGTTGCAAGAATGCCTCAGAAAGGGTAGTTTGCCAGCGATTGAACTAGACCGAACCAGACTGGACAGAATCTTAAGTCTGCCCCTTCTCAGAACTGCTGTTGCTTCAGTTCACGCTGGCAAATCGACTGGAATCCCACCCTCCTATGATGAGTTAATGAGAGAAATTCGAGGAGTTGAGAAAAGGCGACCTCGGAGGTACCTGCACCAACAGCTGTGGCTACGACCGAGTGACTGAGGGTGACCCATCAAGTGAAGTTCAGGGCAGAGGTTGACAGTCAATGAGTGCTCTGACAAGGAAAAGATATGCCACAATAGGGGCGAACTGTTGAGAGAGATCCAGGAATTCAAAACAGTCCTTTATGAAGGCCATGCTGCAAGTACAGGGCCCTGACCTATATCCGACTGCATCTGCTATGGGGTGGGGTACCCACCCATGTATCTCCTGCTGATAACAGCTCCAAACTCAATTCCTTAACCATGGAAGTGCAGAAACTGACGAGATGTCTCCAAATGCTTATCACGCCAGAGACAGAGATGGCACCCAGGTTTCCAGTTAGTAATACCCCGCCTGGCTCCCAGTGTGGCGCTCGCCAGCTCAAACTCCAGAAAGTATGTTTTGCTATAATTGTGGGAAAGATGGGCACATGAAAGGGAATGCCAGTCCCAAAAGACACTGACAAAGTTGCATATAGGCTACAAGGAGAGCTTGGAGAAGAAATCAGTGGTTAAGAGGTGCACGACATGATCCCAGTGAGGGCACCAAAATGCTAATTCACGTCCTTTTGTGGCAAGGTCAGTTGCCCAGGCCCCCACCGCCTCTCCAGACTGGTCCAGAATAGTGGGTCCCTCCATGGAGACCACTGTAAAGGTGAATGGAGTGTCTAAAGAGCTGTATTAGACAGTGGCTCCCAAGTGACAATTATGTTCCAGGATTGGTATCAGAAGCATTTGTCAGAAGTACCCTTACAACCATTAGAAGGACTGCATGTATGGGGTTAAGTGAGAAGGCCTACCCTATTCGGGTATATCCGAATTGGCTGTCTTTCCCCACCTCCGTGGCTGGAGTGGCCGAACAAGTAGAGACCCTAGCCTTAGTGTGTCCCCCACTGGACTGTATGATGGTGTCCTTTGTTGATTGGAACAAATGCTCATATGTTCGGAAGGCTGGCACAGTTGTGTTATGAAAACAGGGGTCAAAGACTAGTAGAGCTTTAAGAGTTCCGGCTTTAATTAAGAAGGCCTATGAGGCACAGAGAGATGCTGAAAAACAGAACCAGAGGAACGGTCGGAATTGTATGGAAGAAGGATCCTGAGTCTCTGATCCTGGCGCCAAATGCCCAGTGTACCTTACAGGGAGAGGTCCGTATCAGAAAGGATGTTAAGAATAAAATATTAATGTTGGATGCACCAGGCGATGGAAAATTGCCAGAGGGACTGCTGGTCAAGCCTAGTATTTTGCCGCTAGAGCCCATGCTTATGCCAGAAGGGTAATGGTCCAAGTTCATAATGTGTCTGAAAGAGACATTCGAGTAAACAGAGGTTGCATCCTGGCTAATGTGCATTGTGCAGACACTGCAGTGCTACCCAGCAGCAAGAGTTCAAGGAAGAATGACAGAGTAACGCTCTGACTGTTTGATTTCGCGACCCCGCTGCCAGCTGAATGGAAAGTGAGGATCAGTGAGAAGCTTGCCCAGAGAGACCAGGTGTTTTCTTTAAAGGAATGGGATGTAGGATGCGTGCAAGGAGCTGAGCACAATATCCGGCTGCATGACGAAAGACCATTTCGTGAGAGGTCTCGACGCCTGGCACCTGCTGACATAGATGATGTGAGACGGCATCTGCAAGAGATGTTAGCTGCTGTGTAATACAAGAATCCAGAAGCCCTTATGCTTCCCCCATTGTGGTAGTGAGAAAAAGAATGGAACAGTAAGGATGTGTGTGGATTATCGCACCTTAAACCCGGACTATCCCTGATCAGTACACAATGCCCGCATTCAGGATGCTTTGGACTGCCTAAGCGGGGCAAGTGGTTCTCGTGCTGGATCTCCGCGTGGGTACTACCAGATCCCATGGCCCCAGAGGACCGTGAGAAGACGGCCTCTTATCTGTCCGGGCTATCTATGAATTCATGAGGATGCCTCAAGATTTCAGGTGCCCCAGCCACTTTTCAACGATTGATGGGCGTGCAGTGGGGGACATGAACTTACTAGAGTGCCTGGTATACCTAGATGATGTTATTGTGTTTGGCAGCTCACTGGAGGAACATGAGAGCAGATTATTTAAGGTATTGGACGGACTGGAGGACTTTGGCCTTAAACTGTCCATTGATAAGTGTCAATTCTTTCAAACATCAGTAAAGTATGTGGGACACATAGTATCCACCGAGGGAGAGAGACCGACCAAGTAAAGTTGAGGCCTTGACCACCTGCACAGCCCAAAATCTAAAAAGAACTGCAAAGATTCCTGGGATTCTGTGGTTATTATCGGCGCTTCATCAAGGACTATTCAAGAGTGATCCGCCCTTACTTAACCTTACTCAAGGGTATCCCCAACCCACAAAAAATACCAAAAGTCAGCGTCCTCAAGACTGAAAGAGTGTATTTTCATCCAGTGAAGTATTGGGGGCCGCTGGACTCCTGATTGTGAGACTGCTTTTCATGAGATCATATATCAACTTACCCATGCTCCAGTGCTGGCCTATGCCGATCCAAGAAAACCTTCGTCCTGCACACTGATGCTAGCTTGCAAGGGTTGGGGCTGTGTTGTACCAAGAGCACGAGAATGGCCTGAGACCAGTGGCCTTTGCCAGTAGAAGCCTGACCCCATCCGAAAAGAACTATCCTGTACATAAGTTAGAGTTCCTAGCTTTGAAGTGGGCTATTGTTGACCAATTCCATGAGTACTTGTATGGGGCTAAAATACTAGTAAAACTGACAATAATCCTTTGACCTATGTGCAGACCTCAGCTAAGTTGGATGCCACTGGCCATAGGTGGCTTTCTGCATTATCTGCATATGACTATGCTCTCGAATACACGAGCAGGTCTGAACCACATAGATGCTGATGCTCTCCCCGGAGGCCTGTTCCCAGAATGATTGGGTCCGATTGGCAGAACCTGACATTCGGGCACTCTGCCGGAAGTTTGACAGGGAGGAACAAATGTCCACGGACGCAGTGGACTGCATGGTGGATTGCTTGGGACCCTCTGAGAATTGCATACCTGCTGCTTATTGCCACTTTCTGCAATAGACATTGGTGCACTGCCTCAGCTGGACAATGACAGTATTCACGGGCTCAATCCGATCCCATGATCAAAGCAGCTTTAGAAGCCCTCTATGCAGGAAAAGATGTGTCCAAATTACGCTCCACTGATTTGAGAACTGCACTGTTATACAAAGAAGGTCCTAAGTTGAAACTGATCAATAAACTGTTATACAGAGAAACAGTAGACAGAGGGGGACAAGTAGACAAACAACAACTAGTGCTGCCCACTGCCTTCGAGACTCAGTACTGAGGTCCTTGCACAACCACATGGGCACCTTGGTATAGACAGAACACTTGACTTGGTGAGATCCAGATTCTATTGGCCTAAGATGGGGGCTGATGTGGAGCAACACATTCGAACTTGTAGTCGCTGCTTACAGAGGAAAGCTTTGCCCAGAGGGCTGCCCCTTGTTAACATCACCACCAGTGCACCCATGGAGCTGGTCTGTATTGATTTTCTGAGTTTGGAGTCAGATCAAAGAAATATCAGTAATGTGCTGGTGGTCACTGACCATTTCACGAGATATGCCCAAGCTTTCCCCACCAAAGACCAGAAAGCATCCACTGTGGCCAAAGTACTTGTAGAAAACTTTTGTTCACTATGGGGCTCCACAAAGAATCCATTCTGATCAAGGGAGAGACTTTGAGAGTCGTCTGATCAAAGAGATGCTTTCTCTGTGGAGTGCAAGTCCAGAACCACTCCTTACCACCCCAGGGGGACCCACAGCCTGAACGTTTCAACCGCACTTTGCTAGATATACTAGGCACCCTGCACCCAAAGGACAAGCCTAGATGGAGCCAACAAATTAGCACCCTGGTACATGCTTATAACTGCACCAAAGTGATGCCACTGGATTCTCCCCTACCGCCTGATGTTTGGAAGAAAGCTCGACTACCAGTAGATGTGTGTTTGGGGTCTCTCCTGATGGGGTTCAAGCTGACAACTATTTACAGTATGTGCAAAAGTTAAAGGCCCAGCTAACTCATGCGTACTAACTGGCTCAAACCATGGCTGCCAAAAGAAATCTGGCCAACAAAGAAAGGCATGATAAAAGGTGAAAGCACAGGAACTCCAGGAGGGAGATCGGTATTGCTAAGAAATCTGGGACTGCATGGCAAGCACAAGATTGCTGACCGATGCACCATCTCCCTCACATTGTAGTGGGCAAACTAGATGATCTGCCAGTGTACAAAGTAAGGCCTGAGAATAATTCAAAAGATGTAAAAACAATACATAGAAATCATTTACTGCCCATTGGACAAATCTTAATCGAGTCTGAGCCCTAGAAGATGCCCCTCTGGACCAGTGACTAGAGCTGCTGCTAAGAAAAGATCAAGAAAGTCTGCACCTACAGAAGCAAAGTTAAAGTGTTCCCTCCACAAGTCCCAGTTGAGCATGACTGTCAGTCCATATCGGAAGAAAGTGAGTGACTTTGAATACTATCCTTCTTACGAACTGAGTCAATTGTTTGAGGGCAATCCCTAGTCAATACTGGAGACAAAGCTGGGCCTTCTGGACTGTCTAAGCCCCAGCTTCGTCCCTGGAGCCAATGCTCCCAGAAAGTGAGGTGCAAAGCATCAGATCAGATGAAATGGAATCATTGTGCATGGTTGAACTGTTTGAGCTTTCAGGGAGAAAATGATAGATTGGGCAGACTGGTGATACACCCGAACAAGAAGAGTATTTTGAGTGCCCGACAGTCCACTGCCAGTGTCAGCTCTCCATGCGAGCCAAATGTTGTGGACTCAGAAACTGTAACTCCTGGAGCTGAAAGTGCCCCAAGTTCTAGCCTCTCTACCCCATGGAGACTCCCTGACAAGTGAGGACAATGCTGAAAATGAGGCTCAGAGTGCAGAGACTATAACAGTTCCCCTAGAAAGACTGGTCGAGCTGTAAAGCCTGTGGTGCACCTCAGTTATGATTCACTTGGGGGCCTGTGGACTTGCCTCTCAATGTTGTCCATAAAGGGTGTATGTGTCCCGAGCTCACTGCCCAAACTGAGCATCAGTGCTAACTCCAAGTTACTTGTGTTGCCTCTAAGTATGGTGCCTTGCCCCATCCAGCCCCAAGGTAACTGATAGGAAGGGCCCCTCTCTTCAGGTTTCATGTACAAGAGGTAATAACTTGAGTTATGGTACAATGTGTATGTAATACTGTGTAAGAGTGACGTACTGCAATGTTTCAGAAATGTGTTCTTGGTAAAATGATATATTGACTGATGATTACATATGCGAGCCTAATGCAAATGTATATGGTTGCAGTTGAAACTTATGGGTACTTGCTTGACGCCGACGCCAAGCTTTCCCAGGCCAGAAGGAACTCCTCTGCAAATGGGGGTTCCCAAAAGACTTCAGGAGCTTGCTTGAATGCTCCAAGCCTGAATGGTGTTTGGCATTTAAGCCATTTATCAGTGAGTGTTTTAGAGCCTCTGGTACTGTCTCTTTAAGAGCTGTCTGCTTGCAGACATAATTAGATTGTATGGGGGACTGTGTGCTTCTCTGAGTACCACTCGAGCTGCTGCCAATTCACTTCATTTTTGCAGTCACTAGAGTGCAAAGGAACCTATCTGAAAGATGTAACTGTTTGCCAGAAATTATTTAGAGTAATAATGAAATTACAGTTTGTCTAACCTGCTTTCTTTGCAGTCAGAACTGTGTCTGCTAGTTCCCCATTCTAGTTTTGAACTGCTGAACTGGACCAATCAGTGTGGGGTAAGCTAGCTCTAAAATGGTGCCTTGGACGAATCAGAACTTGGACTCATAATCTGAGCCAGCCACAAGAGGATTGTATGGGCAGTGACTCTGGGAGATGTAGTTTAGACTTCAGTGCCTTTTGGACCAACAGCAGCAGTCTATTGTGAGTGACAGCCAATCCAGTCAAGAACTGGGAGGAACTCAAAGGAAGTGCCAGGTTTTGTCGGTTGGAGTTCAGTTGAGCTTTGGCAGTGAAGAAGGAAGGAGCCCTGTACTTTTTCAGTGTGCAGTTTTAGTCAAAAACGTGTGTAAGGCCCAGAGTTCCGGTCTGCAGCTTGTTAGGACTGAATCCGTCCCTGTGAAAAGAATCAAAGGATCTCTGAAGAGTAGAAACCAGGCTCACCCTGTAGAAGACTGGAGGAATTGCTGAAAATTACACTCGGTCTGTCAGGAACTGAATCTGCTGTGTGTTCTCCCGGGTATTGTGCAGTAATTGCGATCGGGATACAGATGCAGCCTGCCTGGTATAGTGCTTTCTTTTATATGGATGTGTGAAGAGGTTTGTGTACCTCAAGTGAGCCCGGCTGACATTGAAGGACCCTATCTTATTTGGAGGTCGTGAGTACTAATTCAGGGTCGCTCCTGTTGAATTGCCACATTAAATCCAAATGGAATTACTGTACTGCTGACTGTTTAATTCTCCTTTTCTCTGTGTGAAAGGGCCCCTACCAGCTGCCACGGTTTGGACTAGCCACTAGGGCTTGGGTACCCAGGGACAGTAACTGATAGGGATAGGCCTGTGCACAGAGCCATAAGTAGATTATTAGAGTGATAAGCTAATTAACCTGATTTCCCCTGTCCTTGTTATATCCCCTAAATAAATCAGAGCTGCTTGTTTCAGCAAAGTTATACTGCCTGAGTGTATTTGTCATGTTAAAGTACTGTTCTGTGATTGTTGCACTGTATCTCATTTCACAGGAGGTCCCAGTGCCGAACCAGACCTGGGGTAAGTGTATACTGTGAAGGTAATTCTGATATATTGTGTGGGCCACTAGTGGGAAGAAAGGGGGGTTGCAGTGTCCCAGAGGGCTGTGACCAAGTTAGTTTAACTATTGCAAACCCTGACCTCTGGGTGGAGGCACCCGCCATTGGATCCAGGCCCCTCAACCTGTTAGTGGCAAATCAGGCAGGGGTAGTAGCCCCTGGGATAGCGCCATCTAGGGGTTACATAAGCACAGACTTTGTTCTCTCTCTCTCTATCTCTCTCTCTCTCTCTCACAGTTAGGCACATTCAGATAGGTTGGCATTTCAACCACACTGCCAGCATAGCAGCTGTGGCCCTTTTCATGTAGACACAGTCTTAGACAAAAGTCTCTTTTCTCATTAATGGAGATATATGCTGGAGCTTAAGGCAAGTCTCCCACCCAAAGATAAACACTGGAGCTTAAGGGAAGTCTCCAAACCAAAGTAAGCACATCTTGAATATAAGTAAATTCACTTTTCACATAAGCTTCTTATAAGCTGAAAACACAAGGAAACAGTTCCTCTTGGCAGCCATGGCTTTTTGCAGCTCCAAGAAAAACATCAGCTTCTCACAGGCAATTTCTGATGAGATCCTCATTTCAGGGACACTAACATTCCATTCCATTCCTGTAACAACTGGACCACCACATGGCTATTCCACAAACACAAGACCATCCCCAGTCATTCAAACAACAGATGTCCACCCAATTCTGGTGCTGGGGTAATGCAGGGTGTAGACAGAACTTGAGCATGTCTTGGACTAGTGGCGTCTTGGCCCCAAGCAGGTCTCCATCTCACTTGCACTTTAAAGTAGGTTTTTACTCACTCAGGATTACTCATACAGCTCTCTCACAGCTGAGGTTATCTATTCTTGCAGCGCTCTCACTGCTACAGTGGCAAAGTTCTTGCAGCTCTCTCACAACTGCAGGCATGTTCCTTACAGCTCTCTCACTGCTAAAGTTAACTCAAGATTCCGCAGCAAATCTTCCCAAATGTGGAATGGCAAAGGCTGGCCCTGGGGACAAATAACTGGCAGCCCCCAGGCAGGCCACTCCAAATCCTTGTAGCCACATTCCAATAGCAAGGAGCTAGAGCCCCCCTTTCTGTGGAGGGGCTCCCATCGATCTGGACTCAGAACTAAAAGTCTCTGGAGTTTTGGGAGCTTCTGACAGCTCCTGATCGCTTGAATCAATTGCTTGAAAAATTAGAATATTTATCAGGCTCTCTCTATGCCTGGTTGGTTAGTGAGATGGGTACCAAACATTGTCCCTGCTTTTTCCCCCCACAAAGCTTCTGCGCAGTCCCAAAGTTCTTAGCAACAAATCCTGGCTTCTGATTGGCTGACAAAAGGTCAAAGGCTGCAAGCATGGCTGCTGTTAACACAGTTCTATTGGTAGTCCACACAAATCCCAAGTTTAATATCCTGATGCAGTCCGAATAATTATTGTGATTTACTCAATGCCCCACTGTTTTATAATAGCCACTGTGCCCTGAAAAGTGATTGCAGAGTTAAGCATTTTGGTTCAGTCCCTTGCCTGTCGCTGCTGCTGATCTGAACAGTCCCCAGGTGCTAGACAGGCTTCCTCGTGAATATTAATGATGTCCTCATTACTATTCATAAAGCTGCCCCAGCACTGATAGGCACTCTTTAATTAAAGTATTCAGAGGCTTCCCTGGTACCTCATCCAGGTCTCTGGTTCCCATTCTGCCTTAACCAGGAACCAGAATCACCAGAGAGCCATCCATTTTACCACTACAGTGGTAAGAAAATGAAGGCATGCTACCGCACATGCACGGGCTGCCCACTTGCACAACTGTGCTGGAAAGGAGCAGCAGCTCTTTAACTGGCTTCTCCAGACCCCACTCCAAACTGCCAAAACAAGCAGGGGCCATATGGAGGCTTAGAAGCATATCGAGACTTGGACCAGGTGGTGGTAAGAACAGGGAAAGAATCAGGAGAATGGGGCAAATAAGGTAAGCTCCCACAGGGGGGTTACACCTGCAATGGTTCTCACCTTCCCACTGGTCACATGACTAAGCAAGTCTTCCACATAGCCTGCTGATGAAGAAGTCCATTTGTGAATATGGAACTCACCATCTGCAGGCACCACTACTTTAGGAACCTACCGACATCTGGAGGTGTTGGGGTAGGACAGATTATCGAGGGACCATTTTCTTCTTTACAGGTTTAAATAAAATTAAAATAAAAAAAAGACCCGACACTAGGGATTGGGAACTCCAGTGTCAGCATTTAATGTTCATCAGCACTTGGGGCTGGGAACCCCCATGTCACCACCTATGTATTTGGGGGATGGGTGATCTGGAGTCGAGGGGGTGGCATGAAGCAGTATCAAGGGTGGGTTCCCCTGTACACTTAAACAAAAAAGCTTATCAGGAAATACAAGGGAGGGCTGGCTGAGCTGTGAGGGGGATGGAGCTTTTTAAATGCTTTTTAAAATAAGACTAAAGAGCATAGGAATGATGAGGGAAGGCTGGCGGAGCTGAGAGGATGAGGGAGCAAGTAAATGTGAGTTTCTTGGGTGCGAGTCAAAAACTCCCCTGTTGCACCACTTTGTGTGTAATAGGAGAATTCTCTGTTCGTGACCTGAAAAATGGGTCCTCTTGATAAGCTGGGCACCCAGGATGTTGGGGTATCCAGAAAACATATTTCTAGGTTTAATTAATAAACTAATAAACACTGTTTAGCTAGGTTCAGGTATTTGTTTTTTTAAAAAGGCATTTTTATGTTTTCCATGTTTTTAGTTTAAAAGGAAAACAAGATGGCAGCAACCGTCATGACCTGATCTTTTTTCTCAAGATCTGAAAAGCACTCATTTTTTGAAAGGTAAATGCTTGTGACTCATAAATTTATGCTTTGTATCAGAGGGTTATTCTAAAACCCTAGTGAGCATGCTCAGAAAAAAAAAACATTAACGTTCATATAAGTCTGGAACTAATGAATATTTTTTCCCCGAAATCTTTGAAAGGCACTACCTTGGCACAGTCCCCTAAAAGTTTCAGACAAAAATTCAGCACCATCTAGGCTGTATGTGAGAGCAAAAAATGTGTAATAAGTATAGGAAACAAATCTAGACTTTTCTGTAAAAACGACATTCTGGATCTCAGAAACTGTACAAACTGCCACTTTGAAACTTCCCACATCTTGAGAACTTGTCTTCCAAGTAGCACATGCCAAATATGGGGCAATTTTCTTGAACACCACCAGTGTTATTAAAGTGGAAAGTAGGCGGTTTGATATTAGCACTCTACACAACCCTAAGTATACTGGTGCTACTGTGCCAGAATAATAATAGTCCATTTCTCCATTAGAATGTACATGAATGGCTAACTTACCATGCAGAAAAACTAAACACATTGTACCTGACTACCAAAGGCAAAATCCAGGTTAAGGGGCTGAATCAGGAAGCTCAAACTATGTAGATGAGCACAGTTTATCTAGAATATTTTAGAAACACATCATTGCTTCTATAATTATTATTCTGTAGGCAGAAAATAGTAAGGGTCAATTAAAAATCTTAGAAATGAAGAACTATTTGTTACAGTACATTAAATGCACACACAATTACCAGGACTGCTCCATAGGGAGGCAGTTTGACAATGTGGTCAGAATGCAGAGCTACAGAATAAATCTGGAGTCTGAGGTTTAAATCTTACATCTGCCACTCACTCTATGACCATGAGCATGAGACTTAACCTCCTTATGCAGCAACTCTCTGTAATCCTTTTCAAATCTCTCTCTTCATTCTTTGAATCTCCCTGTGTGCTGCAGACTGCAGCAACATTCTAGAAACATAGAAACTGATGGCAGATAAGGGCCGCATGGCCCATCCAGTCTGCCCTGTTTTGTTGCATTGCTCACACTGTAGATCCCTCCAGGTCTATGGCACTTTCTCTGCCACCCCCCTTACCTATCCCTTATGACTCCCTTGTGTTTATCCCAGGCTTTTATGAATCCCACCAGTTTTCACACCCCACAACCTCAGCTGGAAGACCATTCCAGGCATCCACCACCCTTTCCGTGAAGAAGTATTTCCTCACATCTCTCCTAAACCAACCCCCCTCCAGCTTCATATCGTGGCCCCTTGTTCTGGAGCACCCTTTCATCTGAATGATACATCCCACTTGTACCTTCTTCACCCCTGTGGGGTATTTAAAGGTCTTGATCATATCCCCCCCCTCTCCCTCCTCTCCTCCAGGGTGTACATATTTAATTCCTTTAACCTCTCCTCATAGGACATTTGATGTAGACCCTGTACTATCTTGGTAGCCCTTCTTTGGACAGCCTCCATCCTGGCTATGTCCTTCCTGAGATGTGGCCTCCAAACTGGACACAGTACTCCAGGTGGGGTCTTACTAAAGATCTGTTTAGGGGCTACACCACTTCCCTCTTTCTACTGACACTACCCCTACCTATACATCCCGGCATCCCACTAGCTTTCCCAATTGCTTTGTCACATTGTCTGACCACTTACAGGTCATCCAATATAATTATCCCCAGGTCTCTTTCCTGCTTGGTTGCTGTTGGTATCTCTCCTCCACCATTCTGTACTGCACCCCAGGGTTTTTGTGACCCACGTGCGTTATTTTGCACTTCTGTTGCATTAAACCTTAGCTGCCAAACTTTTGACCACTCCTCCAGTTGTTTCAAGTTTCATTCCATCCTTTGCACCCCCTCTGGAGTGTCCACCCTGTTGCAGATCTTGGTGTCATCCACAAAGAGACAAACCTTACTTTCCAGCTCCTCTGCTATGTCACTAATGAAGACATTGAAGAGGACTGGCCCCAGTACTGACCCCTGTGGTACCCCGCTGGTCACTCTCCCCTCCTAAGAGCGAACTCCATTTAGCATCACCTCTGCCTCCTATCCCCTAACCAGTTTCCTACCCAGGTTACAACTTTATTGCCCACCCCCATGCTACTCAACTTGTTTACCAGCCTCCTATGTGGAACAGTGTCAAAGGCCTTGTTGAAGTCCAAGCAGGCCATGTCCACCCCCAATCCAACAGCCTGGTTACTCAGTCAAAAAAATCTATCAGAGTTGTTTGGCATGACCTCCGCTCCGTAAAGCCATGTTGCCATGGGTCCTGCAGTCCATTGGATTCCAGGTGTTCTATGATTCTTTCCTTTAATAGTGTTTCCATCAGTTTCTCTACTATAGAAGTCAGGCTGACAGGCCTGTAGTTTCCCTCCTCCTCCTTGCTGCCATTTTTGTGAAGTGGGACTACATCCCACCCTTCTCCAGTACCACGCCGGTCTCCAGCGAACTGTTAAACAAGTCTGTCAGGGGTGCAGCTAGCACCTCCCTGAGTTCCTTTAACTCTGCTGGATGCACCATGTCTGGCCCCATGACTTTGTCCACCCTCAGATTAGCAAATACTTTCCTGACCCTGTCCTCAGAAAAGGGACTGGTGTCCATTTCTCTTCCCCCCAATCTATTGGTGCTTATTTGTGATCCCTCCCCTTCCCCTTCAACTGTGAATAATGAGCAGAAATATTTAAGATATTTGCCTTTTCTTGGTCCTCCTCAGTATAGCCCCCTGCCTCCTTTATTAATCGTGCACTCCCTCCCTTGGTCCTCCTTTTCTTGTTGATGTACCTAAAACATTTCTTGTGCCCCCTTTGATACTACCTGGGCTATTCTTTCCTCAGCTTCCACTTTTGCACTCCTTACTGCCTTGCCTGCCTCCCTCTGTTTCCCCAGATACACTTCTCTGTCCTCCTCCTCTCTCTGGGTCTCCTTATACTTTTTGAATGCCACTGTTTTTGCTCTTACCTTTTCTGCCACTTCCCTCAAGAACCATAATGGTCTCCTCCTCCTCCTCCTTCTGCTTTTGCTCATTTGCTTGACATATAAGTTTGTAGCCTTTACTTTGCTCTCTTTTATTCTGGCCCATTTTCCCTCCACCCCACCCCCGACATCTCCTGCTGCCAGTTCTTCTCAGATGCATTCCCCCATCTTTGTAAAGTCAGCCCTTCTGGAATCCAGGACCCTCACCCTTTTGTGGCTGGATTCCACTGTTGTTCATATATTGAACCATACTGTATGACGGTCGCTAGTCATCAGATTACTCCACAATCTGACATCTACCACACTATCCCCATTCATAAGTACCAGGTCCAGTATTGCCCCCCCAAGTGGATTCACTGACCAGCTAACTGAGGCATGCCCCCTGCAGGAAGTCCAAGACATCTCTGCTCCTAGCTGATGCTGAAGCAGGTTGGCTCCACTCTACATCTGCCAGATTAAAGTGCCCCACCAGCACCATGTCCCCCATCTTAGACATTTTGCCTATGTCTTTCAACATCTCTTTGTCTAGGTCCTCTTCCTGTGTTGGAGGCCTGTATACTAGTCCCATGTGAATAGTGTCTCCATTTCCACACTTGAGGTTGACCAACTACACCTCAATCCTCCCATCCTCTCTGTACCTCTGTCGCTTTGATGTTTACCTTACCATAAAGCATCGACCCCCTACCTTTCCTTCCTGTCCTGTCTATTCTAAACATTGTGTAGGCAGGTATGACCATTTCCCAGTCATGGCTGTTTGTGCACCATGTTTCAGTGATGGCCACAATATCCAGGCCTGCATCAGCCATGGTGGCCTCCAGATCTGGTTATCTTATTCCCCAGACTTCTAGCATTGGCATATATGGCTGTCCAGATTGTGTTACTCCTACTCTTGTCCCTTCTTATGTTGTCTAGTTCCCCCTTCTTCTCATTTGCATACTGCCTCCTTCTCTTCCATTCTTCCTCCCATGCTGATTCCTTGCACCCTTGGTTGTCCTTCATTTTGGTAAGAATCCTTTCACCCAGAATTTTCTACCCTGAATCACAGCCTGAGGGGAGGGGCAGTTTCTGCCACCCCATTGATGTCTACCCCTTCCCTTGGCTAGCTTAAATGTCCATTAAAGTAACACTTAAACCGTCTACTGAAGACTGCCACTTCCTTCCTGGATGGATGCATTCCGTCCTCCAGGTGGAGCTACAGTCCCCAATGTAGCCATACCCCTCCTCTCTGTACCATTCCTTCAAACATGAGTTGAAGGCCTTAGTGTGGAGCACCTTCCCCTTCCCCCATTGTAGACAGGCAGCAGTTCTATAAAGGCTACAGTGCATGCTACCTGCCTAAGACCCTTCCCCACCTCCCTAAACTGCTCCTGCACTGCCCCTGTCCCTTCCAGAGCAAGGTCATTCGTCCCTGGGTGGACCATGACATCCAGCTCCCCCTTCCTTCCTATAGCCCTCGCGATCCACTGGGTATGCTTTCTATCCCTCTGAGCCAATGTACCAGGTAGGCACTTAACCTCCCTCTCTACCCCTTTCCTTCCCCCAACTGTGTTCTCCTGACTGTAGAGTCCCCCACTAGAAGTTGCTTCCTCCTTCTCTGGGGGTGCAGTATAGGAGAATGGGGTAAACTTTGTGGCTGAACACTCCAAGGCACACCTCGATGCCTGTCAGTGGCTGCAGGGTGGGGTTGGGGGTGGAATGGCAAGAGCATTACAGCTGATGATCCCAAGTCACACCCCGATGCCTAACAGTCTCTACAGGGTGGGGTGTAACAGTTGGAAACTCTAACGCCATAGGCATGTGTTGGTATTTTCACTCCAAATTATCAACATGGGCGTTTTGTGACCCCACCTCATGAAGAGCGGCAGTATCAGTTTGTTAGCTGAAAGGTGATTTTGTACAGCGACTGTGCCATTTGGTGTCACAGGTACGTTAACACATTTTGGGCAGGATGTGAAAAATTACAACTATATTGTTCATGAGGAGGTGCAAAAAAATGGCAACGTTGAAAATCTGGAGTGAAAATATGAAAAATTGGTGAAGTCATGAGCATGCACAGAAACTGCACAACGCACGTCCATTACTCAATTATTTTGGGGGTTTTGTAAACCACATTTTCAACATAGGCATTCTGGGACCTCCCCTCATTAACAGTGGCACTGTGATTTTCTTAATCTGTCCCAAAAGTTGATCTCCCACAGCGACCACGCCATTGTATGCCACTAGTGTGAAAACAAATTTCAGGCAGGATGTGAAAAATGACAGCTGTACTGTTCATAAGGAGGTGTGAAAAAATGCCAGTGTGAAAATCTGGCATGAAAATATTGCAAATTTGTGAAGTTACAAGGGTGCATGGAAAATGCGCAACACATGCTTGTAACACAGTCATTTTATGGACTTTCAGCACCAAATTTTCAACATAGCCATTTTAGGACCTCTGCTCATGAGAGTGTCACTGTCATTTTGTCAAACTGTCCTGAAAACTGATTCGCTTTGCTTGTTCTAAGCTGGATGTGCAAAAACACATTTTGGCCAGGATATGTAAAATGACAGCTGTAATGTTCATAAGGAGGTGTGGGAAAATGGCAATTTTGAAAATCTGGGTGAAAATGTTACAAATTCCACGAGAAGTGCGTGCGTCTTGTGGAAACTGCACAACGCACACTCGTAAAACAGCCATTTTTTTGATTTTTGTCACCAAATTTGCAACATAGGCTTTCTAAGAGCCCCCCTCATGAACAGTGGCACTATCATTTTGTTAATCTGTCCTGAAAGGTGATTCTGCACACTCACCGAGAAATCACCTTTCGGGACCGAATAACACCATGACAGTGACTGAATTCATGAGGAGGGGTCCCAATAACCCCATGTTGAAAATTTGGTGCCAAAATTCCTAAAAATGGCTGAGATATGCACCAAAGTTGAAAAAACCCTATTTATGCCATTATACAGCTTACTGGCATTTCTTCAGTTCGTGGTCGGCTTTGAAGAGTGCAGACGTGTTCCTGGTCCACCAAAGATCGTCACGCTGGGCTCCAGAGGCAAGTATGGGGTGAGGGGGGTGTGGGGAGGTGGGGTACCCAGAGGGTGAGTGCGGGCTGAGGGAGGGAGCAGAACAGACCACGAGGGACCGTTTTCTCATTTACAGGTTTAAAAAAAATAAACATTGCGGGACGTGTTTTTTTACAGAGGCATTTGGCATGCTGGGGTGGGCTCCCAGCATGCCACCTGAGTGTTTTGGGGGGGTGCTGTAGCCAACGGGGATTGGGCACCCCCGACAGCACATACCGAAGGGAGGGACAAGAGCCAAGGGAGACTGGGCATCCCCCTTGGCACACAACAAAAGAGGTGGAGGGGGACGTTATGCCAATGGGGAGTGGGCTCCCCGCCTGCAAATTAAATGGGGAAGGGAGGACTGAAGTCGACAGGGGGATTGGGCCCCCCGTCAGCAAGGAAGACTGTTGAGGGCGCTGATGCTGCGGGGGATTGGGCACCCCCTCGGCACACACGTGAAATGGAAGGGAGGGCATTATGCCGACGGGGAGTGGGCTCCCCCATTGGCAAATGAAGTGGGTTGGGGCATGCCGACAGGGGGACTGGGCACCCCTGAAGTTGGAGCTCTGCGTGGCGACAGTCAGTGCCGCCAGGTTAGTTGAACTGCTTCACCAGGAACGGCACGCCGCTACATGACAAGCTTGGCTCTCATTGCAGAGGACCTTTTCTTTGATATGGTGGCCAGTTTACATGTTGCTGGTGTCAGCACCTGCAGCTGCCTTATTGGGGAATGAGGGACACACCTACTGATGCATGCCCTGAATTCGCCCACAGTGACCGCACCTCCAAATCTGCTACTACTGCAATATGTTGGCTGGTGCGCAAGCGTGAGCCAACATAAAAATAAGAGAATAGTAGCTACTTAAAATTGCAACTATACTTACTTTCTCCTTTTCCAGCTGTGCACATTGTCAGGCTTCTTGCTGCCTTTTCTTGCTATCTTTACTACTTCTGGCTTGATGAACCAGAGGGATGCCTTGGCTTTTTCTTTTCCATTGAAACGGAACTTGCAGTTAATACAAGCATGGACTGGAGGCTGACTGCTTGTTGCAAACCACTGCAAGTAGTAAGTTAGCTAGATCCTTGTCAGAGTAAATGCAAGGCTGCCTGATAAGGTTTCTTTTAAAATGCCTGTACAGTTTCTGCTGGTTTGGTACTCTTTCTCCCCCTCCCACTGTACTTTTAGGATGAAAGAAAAAACTGTAGGTATCTACTTGGAATATAAATCTATGTTTTATAAAGGCTTTCTAAAGGATAAACTGGTATCATACTTACCTTTTCTCCTCTTCTTGTTTGTTTGCTAAAGGCATTTTAGTATTATGATTCTTTTGAGTTCTGTTTGCTGTAGGCAGTTTGTATGTCTGCCTTTCCTGTGTATGTGTTACCCTCCCATACTCTTCAATCTTTCAGAACCCCCCTGACTGTCAGGAGCTACTGAATGGCTCTTCAGGGGTTCAGCTAGTTCTGATGCCAGTTCCCTGAGAATGCTTGGGTATATCCCATCTGGCCCTGGAGACTTCTATTTTAAGGGCTGCTATTGCTAAATATTTCTCCTATAATTACCACCTTCCCCATCTCTGGGATCTCTCTTGCAGCAACCTTTATGCCACATTCAAGCAAGAACCACTGTCCTTCACTGTGAATACAGGGCAAAAGCAGTCATTAACAATGGCTACCATGTGCTTGTCTTACTCTATTACCCTGCCCCTCCATCAGCCTAACTCTTCCCTCTCATCTTCCTTTTTTCCCCCAATGAGTCTAAAGAATGGCTCCTCCTTTGACCCCCTTCCATAATATACAATTTTGTTTCTGTTTTTGCATCCCTGACTGCCTTCTTGACCTCCCTCACCCTTAACTAGTAATCACTCCATTCCTTGTCTCCCTGTTTTCTCTTTTTATCTAATAAAGCCCTTTTTTAGCCTTAAAGCCTCTCTAACCTTCTACAAGAACCAGAGTGCTCTCTTATGCCCGTTTCTTTTCTCAGGCATGACTTAGTTGTCTCTAGAATAGCCCCCTTAATTACTCCCCACCTGTTCTCCACCCCTCCCAATTCTGTCCACTCCTCTCATCTTATTCTTGACTAGTTCCCTCATTTGGTCAAAGTCTGCTCTTCTGAAATCCAAATAACAGCCTTAGAAGAGCATATACCACATTTTATATGTTTGTTTATCAATCTTGTAATTATATAAATAGGGAGACTTGTAATATATTCTGTTACATAGAAACATAGAAGTTTACAGACAGAAAAATACACTGTCCATCAAGTCTGCCCGAGTCCTACCTAAGTCTCCACTGGTCTAGCACTAATAGATCTTATGCGGAACTCCTATCTTGTAGCTCCTCCCAATTTACCCCATTGCCCCCATTTGCCACCCCATCATCTTCACTAATTCCATATTTCTATCAAACCCTCTAGTTAAACTACAAACTTTCTTGATTAATGATGCACTCCTCTGCTAGACAGTTTTACTTCTCCCCCACCCTTTTCAAGAAGAAGTACTTCTTTGCACCCCTTCTAAATTTGCCACTAACAACTTGTAGCTATGGCCCCTTGTAACAGATCCCTTGTTGTAGGCCTTCCACCTTGTTTATGCCCCTCAGATATCTGAAGGTTTTGACCATGTTCCCCCTTCTCTCCTGGCCTCCAGGGAGTAAATGTTGTGGTCAGCCAGTCACTCCTAATAGGTCCTACCCTGCTGCCCATAAAGACCAACTCCAGATGATCTCTGTCCTTCTATTGTGAGAGTTCCAGTACTGAACACAGCACTCTAGGTTTGGTCTCGTAAGAGACCTTTAAAGGGGCAGGATCACTTCCTCATTTCTACTTGCACTCCAGCATCCTGCTATCATTGCTGAATGTCTTGTTATGCTGGGCTGAGGTCTTGAGGCTGCCACTTATTATAACTCCCAGGTCCTTCCCCTCCGACATCTGCTCAACCCTTAACCCCTCATCCAGTGTTAATTTTTCAAATTCATTTTCCCCAAGTACATAACCTTGTAATGCTGGCATTATATTTCAGTTGCCTGATCTTGGACCATCTTTGCAATGTCTCCATATCTTTTTTCAATTCCCTTACACTTTCATTATGTTCGACCCTGCCACATAACTAAGTGTCATCCCCAAAGGGACACATCACACCCATCCTGCCCTCTCCAGTATGAGAAATAAACACATTGAAGAGCACTAGACACAGGACTGATCCCTGTAGTACCCGACTAGTTACTACTGACCCCAGAGTGTGTACCATTTAGTGTCACCCTTTGTGCTCTCCTTCCTAACAAGTTCTCTACCCATCACGTGATTCTCTCTTCTACCAGCCAAGTCCCTTAATTTATTCACAAGCCATTTTTGGGGCACAGAGTCAAAGACCTTCCTGAAATCCAGGTACAGGACAACTAACACCTATCCCTTGCCCCTTGTCCAGCACTGGGACATGGTGTTGAAAATTTCTACAGAGTTTGGGAACACTTTACATCACTACAAATCTCCTTGACTGTCATAACTACATGAAATTATGTTCAATGTGCTTATGCAACTTGGTATGATGTATGCTTGTGCGACTTAGATACATTGTGACTGTTGGCCTCTCTATCCCTGGGATTTACCACCCTGTAGGGGTACATTGGCAAGGAACCCTAGAGGAGGGTTCCACCCCTATAGGTGCCATGAAAATGATTCCCTTGGCTAAAGGTAGTTTAGGAAGGAGCCCACAGGAAAGAGAGACAAGCCGCTGGAGGAGGAGGAGGAGGGAAGGATGGTGGGGCAACAAAGAAAATGATCCTGGAATAGCCAGGAGAAGCAGCCTTTTAAGGCCTGATTGGGGGAGTGGTTTGTTGCTCCGCCCATTGAACCACGGCAAGCCTTGCAATTCAATGTGCTTACGCAACTTGGTATGATGTATGCTTGTGCGACTTAGATACATTGTGGCTGTTCACCTCTCTATCTGTGGGCTATACCACCCTGTAGGGGTACAACAGCAAGGAACCCTACAGCAGGGTTCCACCCCTATAGGTGTTGCAGGAATGATTCCCTTGGCTAAAGGTAGCTTAAGAAGGAGCCCAAAAAAAGAATGATATTGAGGATAAGAGTGGAGGTCGATAGTTGCAGATGGGTAGGACAGGAGATGAACGGGAGATGCCAAGAAATATTTAGTGGAATGGAAGCTGACACAACGCAGAAGGACGGGACTTCCTAAGGAGAGAGGGAACAGCCAGGGTGACCATCTGACTCCATCCAACAATGGAACCTAACTACGGAACCTAGGAAGCATTAACCTTATCTAATATTATGACCATCGGCACAGAGTAGAGGAAAAAAAAACCTTTGAGGAGGAAACCTCTGGGGATCCAAGGTTTAGGTCACCTTCCCTCCAGGCTGAAAGATGTTTTGGTTAGTGATGGCTCAGCTACTGCAATTTAGACTAGAGATCGAGGGAAGAAGAAAAGATTTTAATTTGGAGGAAACTCTCACTCTGTTCTAACAGGAATGCTGTTGAGGGTTGCGAGCAATGTCTCTGCAACTAGACGCCCAAAAGCAAAGGAGGAGAGAAATTACCGCCGAGGCACTCAGCCGGCCTACATGAGCTTATGATACAGATCAGGTGAACCAGAGGTGGTCTGATGGAGAATAGCATAAAGAGCGTCTCCGAATCCACTCAGGAAGCCAAAGGGATTCTGCGGATAAGAGCCCCACCCCTCGCAGCTTGAAGTTGTAACTTCTATTTCCAGAGATGTCACCAAAATGAGGGACAACTGAAGGTCCACCTGGAGTGAAGACATTCTCACTATGGGCCAGGGAGAAGGACCCTGCTCCAAGCTTCGCATGGTCAAGATACGGACTTCATGGGTGCAGAGTGAGACTGTCGGCTACACAGACTAACCCCAAGCCATAGAGCAATGAACACGGAAGGCATGTCTCCAAGTGGACAGCAGGTAGAGTCGAGGCAGCAGAGGACCCATATGAGGGGTAGGCTTGATTAGTTGATATGAACAAGCGGACCAATAGAGAGGTTGGACTGAGTGAAGGAGTCCCTGATGTGGGTCTGAGGAGGCTGATTGTGATTAGTAACCACTGGAGTGCATGGCAACCAGGTCCACTAAGAAGCCAAATTAGGAGTGGCTTGATTGCACGAGTATGAGAGATAAGAACGGTCGGGTGAAGCCTGAGCCAATGGCGGAGGTACATAGTACCAGGAGTAAAGCTAGGAAAATGGTAGGCAGGAGGAATCACTGATGGAGGGAATGCCATGAAGGCCGATATGGAGCAGCAGTGGAAGGCAGAGCAAAATGACTTTGAGGAAGTGAATGGAAGGAGAAAGCTGCCCCCGCTGCCAGGAGCCATGATGCCTATCACAACAGCGGAGTTCCACCACTGTGGGAAAAACAGGACAGCCACGAACTAGGCACCCTGATGCCAAGCAGCTATGTAACAAGGGAGATAAGCAATGATGAAATCTGGCAGCTAAAGGTGGACCAACAGGACTGCTGACCAAAGCAGTAGGGAATAACCTGATTGAAGGGGTAGGCTGGAACCCCAAAAAGAAGTGAGGCACTGAGAAATTAACATGATGGGAAAGGAGCTCAGGCACAAAAGACCGGAAAGGAGGGAGAGCAATGAGGGAGGCCAGAAAGCAAAATAGCCAACAACAGAGCAAGAGAAAAGGAAAATAGAGTGCAAATGCTCGGAAAGGAGACAAACAGTGGACAGGAAAAAACCTGCCGGAGCAGTAGAAAATGAGTCAGGCAGGCAGGACAGGCAGCTGTGCAACAGGGATGAGTAGCGGCAAGGAGCAGCGGACACACCGCAATGTGGAATGAGACAGGCAGCCAGCCAGGCAGGAGGGCAAAGGTGGCGACAACAGCCATCACATAGGACTAGGTGGACAAGGAATGCACACCCAGAAGTGGCGCAGCAAGAGAAGGAGACAGCAGTCACAGCATAAAGGAGGTAGGAAGAGTGGGAGGCAGAGGCTACAAAAGGTGAGCACAGCAAGGAGCAACAATGAGAATGGATGCCTGGCATGCAGGTGATGACAACCCAGGGCTAGGAGAGAAACAATGCTAGGTGAACCGGAGGGAGCGGACCCAAGACAGTGGCAGGAGGCAAGGTAGAAAGGGGGAGAGAAAACAGCAAAGGGGGGCAGAAACAAAGCAGCCTAGCTGTGGTATCAATAGGAGGGCTGATGCGGGAAGGATGGAATGGGAGACCAGAGCAAGTGGCCGGAGGTGCAAATTAAGGGACACAGAACCCAGAGTGAAGGAAGGCAGTGCCCTTGGCCGCAATGAAGAAAACGGACCTGGAATAGCCGGGTGAGGGGGAGGTCAAGTAGCCACAGGGATCACTGATGTAAAGTCCAGCTTGGGTCACTAAAGCAAAACCTTTATGAGGCAGAATAATAATGGAACTGTAGCAACACTATGGTTAGGGCTGAGAAAATACTTCTGCAGTATGCTAAACCCCTATTTTTGGTTACTCATAAATCTGCCATCTTTTGACCTAGGTGTTGAAAAAACAGCATGCAGAACCTTTGTGACAATCCACAAATCATGAAGTTTGATAACAATTGGTCTGGTCATGTTTATGCTACAGGGTGTTACAAAACATGTGATAGTATCTATCTTAAGATACTTTTTTCTGTGAATGAAAATTGGGGTTCGCTTGCAGTATGCTACAAAAAAAGACACCTGAACTTTCACAAGATTTCAGCAAACATCACAAGGACATCCGGGCCCAGATATTCAAAGGAGTTGTGCATGGCGCAACAGAGTTGCGCCGGTGCAACCCCGCATTGCACCTGGGCAGGATATTGGAAAAGCCACCTGGCACAGCACAAATCCTGGCACGCCAGGGTGCAACAATCAGATGCAAGTGCACAGATGCAGGGTGTGCCCACGCACATATGGCACATCCTGGTTATTCAGCCCAGGATGTGGTGCATATGCTGGCACAACCCTGCATTGCGCCGCACAGGGACTCAGAGTTGAGCCCATGAAAAGTGGAACAAATCCTGGCCACCCACAGGCAGGCTGCTGTATTGCATGGCGCAGCACAGTAGCCCACAGCCGTGGGCAGGCCACCCACCCACCCAGAACGCCATCATGAAGAACCCACATAACCCTGGGCCCCAGCGTACATCACGGTAAATGTAAATCACACATTCCCTGCAGTCTAGTGGACCCTCTCCTCTGTGTCCCCGATCACCAGTATATGACATTTATTTAACTCCTGGTGGTCTAGTGGACCCCCGCCATTGCAGTACAGCACCTTAACATAATTCCTTGGTGATCTAGTAACACCCCTCCACCCACACAGACCCCTTGCCCAACCTGTCCCCCAGCATCGGTGGGCAGCTGCAACCCGCCCACATGCCACCTGCCGCCCGCGAATGGCAGGTACAGTATGGTTGTAAGCCCATTGATCCACAGTGTGGACCAATGGGCTTGCAGGGCTACAGTACTTGACAGTCCCAAATATGTGAATGACCAATGAGCTTACAGCCCATACTGTACATGTAAGTCGGCGGGTGGCGAGGTATGCGGGGTTTGCCTTCGCCACGCCAATAGGGGGAGCGGGGGTGGGAAAGGGGGTCTGTAGGGTGGAGGGTGGGGAATGCCACTGGATCACCAGGGAATTATGTTACGGCGCTGTACCGCGATCATGGCAATGGGCGGGGGGGGTCCACTAGACTACCAGGGAGTTAAATAAATGTCATATACTGCTGATCAGGGACACAGGAGAGAGAGGGGGGTTCCGCTAGACTACCAGGGAATGTCTTATTATACATATGCCGCGATCGGAGAATCAGGTGGGAGGGGAGTCCACTGGACTACCAGGGAATGGGTTGTTATGCATTTATTGGGGCATTGGGGGGGTTCCACTGGACTACCAGGGAATGGGTTGTTATACATTTATTGGTGCATCTGGAGGGAGGGGGGTACCACTAGACTTCCTGGGAATTACATTATGAAGCTTTACCGCGATCATGGCTACGAGACGGGGGATGCCCCGGGACCCCCACTGTGCACACATCATGCTGTGCAGGGTGCCAGACACAAGTCACTGGGCAGCCCTGCAGAAGGCATGCAAATGGGGCCACAATGACATGCAAATGACCCCATTTGCACCTTGCATATATTATGGCCTTATTTGCATGCCCCTTGCTGAATATTGCAGGTGATGCACCTAGCGCAACTGCATTTGCACTGGCACATCCCCATGCTCCCTATCTGTGGCTTGCGTCATGCGCAGTCTGTGCCATATTCAACGGTGCTGCGCCATGGTGCATCACCGTTGAATATCGCCTGGTCCTGGCCCCGGTGCTTCCCAGCTGTGCTGCGCCCATGCTTGCGCCACTGTCAGGCGCAGTCTGAATATCCGGGCCCCAATGTTCAGCATCACAGACATCTGAAGTCACAGGCAGCATCACAGAAATGAGGAGAGGAAGTGAGTTAACATGCAGCCATCTCTCAACCACAAGTTATTCAAGTAAATAAATGAATTTTATTACTTGCATTTCCTGTGTTAACTTTCTTGTACACAAATATCTGATCATATTTCAGTTCAGGATTGCACTTATATGTGTGTGTTTGGAGTTTCTTGATTTAAAATGTATTCTACAGTAAATTTGGTTTAATTGTAGTTTATACTACACAAAATTTGACAATGAGATTTCAGTGTTTTATAGGCATCCAACGTCTGACATCACAGATGTCCAGTGTTGCAGGCAGCATCATAAAAATAAAGATGAGAGGAGATTTAACATGCAGCTGTCCCCCCAAATATGAGTAATCAAGTAGCTAAATTCATTTTTTCACTTACACATACTGTGTTTGTTGTTCTTGAGTTTGAATTTTCTTGTAGACACAAATTTGAATATAGTTCAGTTCAGGATCAACCTAATGTACGTGTTTGGAGTCTACGAATTTGAAATGCATTCTACATTCTAACATTCTCACAATTGTTTTTTACAACTTAAATTAAATGAGGTGTGGGGGAAATATGTGTGCAATCTTATACTATATTTAATTAACAACAGGATCTAGAATCAATGAATCACACATACAAGCTTCCATTTCATTGAATATTATTTATTGTTTTATAATTACTATGCTACAAACTCTGTGATCACGTTGTGGCATCTGGTAGTGGCATGAACTCTCAGCAGCATAGCAACACGAGCAAGATCTCATGGAACCATGTAATGTCATGTACCAAAACCTAGTCTGCCATTTTTTTATAGTATAAAATGCAGACGCTCTATGGTAAACATGTAAAGCCTGGAACTTTAAGGTTCATTAGATCTTGTCATACATGTGGGGCTTTTGTAGTTTAGGAACAAAATAAACACAAATTAAAAATATATAACTGTTTTCAGTAATGACCATCCATGCATGGCAGTGTTTTAGGGAGTTTCTGTTATTCATATTAGGTACATACAGGACATCTCTGGAGCATGTCATAGGCTCATTCCCCTGAAGTGTCGCCTCTCCTCTATAACTGAGGTGATTATCCAGTACCATGAGCACATCATCTGTGCATAAAGTACCCCCTGAAAAACTGGGCCAACACCAGGGGCCCATCCCCAGAGTCACATCCCCAAGTTAACTATTCGAACACTAGGAACTTATTATCCTTTAAAACAGCCCACTCCCCCGACAGAAAAGAGAAAACACTGGGTAACATTACCATTCTGACACAAAGAGTCCATTTCTAGTGTCAGACCACCCCTCCCAACAAACAAAACCTGGCTGAAACAAGAATCTCATCCATAGTACTGAAACACCAACATACACGCAAATACACCCACATAACAAGCATTTGTCAATGCCGAATGTTTGCTTGCTGGTATTAGCACTGGAAATGCAGGAGTTAAGACAGATGCAGAGTAGAAATGGCAGTGAAGTATTGAACTTCACGTCAACCCCACCTCCACCCTGCAGAGACGGACAGGCATTGGGGCATGCGTTTGGGTTGTCGCCCATAACGTTCATGCCATTTCACCTCATCCTATCCTGCACACACTGACAAGTGTTGAGGTGTGTCTTGGGGTGCTTGGCTTTACAGTCATCCCACTCCATAAGGACATACGCTGAAATGGGTGCAATATAGGAGAATGGGGTGAACTCTGGGGCCGAAGAGTCCAAGGCACAACCTCGATGCCTGTGACCGGCTGCAGGGTGGGGGGCGGAGGTGGAATGGTATGAGCAGTACAGTCAGCAATCCAAAGGCACACCCCTGATGCCTGTCAGTCTGTACAGGGTGGGACGTTATGGTTGGAAACCGTAGTGCCCCGGGCGTGTGTTGGTATTTACAGTACAAATTTTCAGCATGGGCATTTTGTGGCCTCCACCTCATGAAAGCATTTGGGACCTCTTCTCATGAATAGTGGCACTCTGATTTTGGTCAATGTGTCCCAAAATTTGAGTTTCCCCAGCGACCGTGCCACTGTGTGCCAGATGTATGAAAACACTGATCGAGCAGGATGTGAAGAATGACAGCTGTACCATTCATAGGGAGGTGTGAAGAGATAGCAATGTTGAAAATCTGTAGTGAAAGTATTAAAAATGCTCAAACATCTGAGCATATGTGGAAACTGCGCAGTGCATGTGTGTAACACAGTCATTTAGTGGAATTATTTCACCAAATTTTCAACATAGGCATTTTGTGACCTCTGCTCATGTACACTGTCACTATGATTTTCTTAATCTGTCCCGAACATTGATTTCCCACAGCAACCTCGGTATTCTGCGCCAGATGTATAAATGCATGTTTCGGGTTGGATGTGAAAAATGACCGCTATATTGTTCATAAGGAGGTCTTAAAAAATGACAATGTTGAAAATCTGGAGTGAAAATACTACAAAATTGCAGAGTTACGAGGGTGCATGGAAACTGCATTATGCACGCTTGTAACAGTCATTTTATGGATATTTGTCACCAAATTTTCAATATAGGTATTTTAGGACCTCTGCTCATGAACAGAGTCACTGTGATTTTCAATATGAACATACAAATCTGCCGGCAGAACACACCAATCGGTCTATGTAAGTCTGCCCAAGTGTGCAGCTAGCACCCTAGATTGCAGCTGTCCCAGCCTCCTCCTCCCCCTCAGTTCCTCCCCCACTTGTCCCAGCCCCTGCCTCTGACTCTTCCTCTTGCTTTATCCCACTCCTCCTTAAAGCTATTGACCGTCCTACATGTTACATTACCCTCTGGCAGCGCATTCCAATTAGACACCACACTCTCAGAGAAGTAGTGCCTCCTCATTTCCCTCTTGAAACGTCCCCCTTTCAACCTTAGTCCATGCCTGCTCGTTTCTCTTCCACTCCTCAGTTTAAACACCCCCTCGGTGCTAGGTTTAGTTACCCCCTCAGGTATTTAAGTGCTTCAATCATATCCCCCCTATCCCTCCTCTCCTCCAGTGTGTACATGTTCAGGTCCTTCAGCCTAACTTCATATTTCTTTCCTTCCATCCTTTATAACATTTTTGTTGCCCTCCTTTGCATTCCCTCCAGTAACTTTATATCTCTCCTCAGGTATGGCCTCCAGTATTGCACATAGTACTCTAGGTGCGGTCTGACCAATGATCTGTAGAGAGGTAGGATCACATCCCTGTGTCTGGATGAGAACCCCCTTACAATGCACCCCAGCATCCTGTTTGCCTTCACTGATGCTGTCGTGCAGTGGGCTGAGTTGTTCATGCTCCCAGTTACCAAGACCCCTAGGTCCTTCTCCTCCTCTCTGATCCCCAACCAATAGTCCCTCTTCTGGTTCTTAGCCCTGAAGTGCATCACCTTACACTTCTTTGCATTGAATCCTAGCTGCCACTCCACTGACCATGTCTCTAGTTTGGTTCAGTCCCCCTGTAGTTTTCCCCATCTGTCCTCTTCATCCACCACTGCCCCCAAGTTGGTATAATGTGCGAACAGACTAACCCTGCTCCCCACTCCATGTGCTATATCGGAGATAAAGGCCCAAATAGCACCGGGCCCAGCACTGACCCCTGCAGCACCCTACTTGTCACTGCTCTGGGTGCCAAGAGCACCCCCCCAACCACCACCAACACCCTCTGCACCCTCCCCTGTAACCAGTTCTCTATCCATTTAGTCAGCTTTTTTGCCACCCCCACTGCCGTCAGCTTCCCCCCCCAGTCGCCCATGAGGCACTGTATCAAAGGCCTTACTGAAGTCCAAGTACAGGACATGTACCGCATGGCCCCTGTCCAACTCCCTTGTCACCCAGTCACAATACTCTGTTAGGTTGGTTTGACAAGACCTCCCTGAGACGAACCCATTTTGCTGCCGATCTTGGAGGCCATTACTGTCTAGGAATGCCACCAGCCTCTCCTTCAGTATCGGCTCCATAAGCTTACCCACTATGGACGTGAGACTTACCGGCTGATAATTTCCTGGTTCCTCCCTAGGCCCACTCTTGTGTATGGAAACCACATGGGCCACCCTCCAGTCCTGAGGCACACACCCTGTTTCCAGGGAGGTGTTGAACAGATCTGCCAGCAGCTCAGCCAACAGCTCCGCCATCTCCCTCAGCACCTTGGGGCAGATGGCATTGGGACTTGGTGCCTTGTCCACCCTTACTGCCCTCAGCCCCTCTAGCACCCTACTTCCTGTGATCACTTTGTCCATCACCTCCCCCCTTTTCCCACCCGGCCCATTCTGGTAGTGAGCCATCCCTCTCCTTAGTGAAAACAGAGCAGAAGTACTCATTTAGAATTTTCACTTGCTCCTCCCCCTTTTCCAGCCAATCCCCTCCCCACTTTATTCTCACAATATGTTCCTTGCACTTCCTCTTTTCCCTGACATACCTAAAAAAGTCGTTTTCCCCTCCTTTTATGCATTGTGCGGAACTTAACTGCCTGGAAGCCTTAGCTTTTTTCACCCTGCTGGCAACCTCCCTTGACCAACTCCCGAAAGCCTCCTTATCCTCTGCCTTCCCTGTTCTCCTGTACTTCTGGTATGCAGCCGTCTTTGCCCTCACTCCTTGCAGCACTTCCTTGTTCAGCCAGCATGGTTTCTTGCCTCTGCTCTTCTTACTCCTGACCCTAGTGCAGGCTACTGTGGCCTCTGTTAGCCCAGTCTTTATGACTCCCCACTTCTGTTCTGCGTCCATCCCCAGCCTTATATCCTGGAGTCTTCCTTGCAGTATTGCTCCCATCTCCCCAAAGTCCACCCTAATAAAGTCCACCACCTTAGTGTCTGTGCCTCCTGTCTCCCTGCCCAGTGCGACAACAAGCCACACTGTTTGGTGGTCGCTACCTGCTAGTGGGCCCTCCACCCTTACCTCCCTCACCACCTCCCCATTTGCCAGTACTAGGTCCAGAGTGCCATGAAGCTCTGTAGGCCCACTTACCAATTGTGTGAGAAGGCCGTCCTGGAATGCATCAAAGAGCACCTGCTCCCCGGTACTGCTAGTGACATGGTGCTCCAGTCAACCCATGGTAGGTTAAAATCCCCCACTATCACCACACTTCCCCTTCTACACACCCTCCTTATCTGCTCTGCCAACTCCCCATCCAGTTCTCTGGATTGGGTTAGTGGCCTGTACACCACTCCCAGCCTCAGCTTTCTGCCCTTGGAGTGCAGGAGCTGCACCCAAAGTGCCTCTGTCCTCTCCTCCCTCATCCCTTATGCATTTAATCCCTTCTCTCACATAGAGTGCAAATCCCCCCCTTCCAACTCCCCCAGTCCCTCCTGTATATCCTGTATTCTGGGATTGCTAAGCCCCAATCATGGTACTTTGTGGCCGAAGTCTCTGTCACTGCAGCAATGTCCACCTTCCCCTCTGAAAGGAGTGCCTGAAGGTCTGCAGTTTTGTTCTCCAGGCTTCTCGTGTTGAGAAAGACCACCTTCAACCCGTACCCCTCTTTCTCCTCTCTCTTCTCCTCCTTGGCCTGTGTCCCTCCTCCCGGTAGTCCGCACCCTTTCTCTTCCGCTCATTAGGCTCTCCTGTCTGGACTTTTCTACTAACCTCAGTCTTTTGGCCACCCCCATCACTAGTTTAAATCCACCTTAGTAGAGATATAACCCTGTAATCCTGCCTTTAATACTCCCTTCCCCTCCCCTTCCTGCTCAAGTGTACCCTGTCCCCCACATACAAGTCACTATTTCTCCAGACCCTACCCCAGTTAGTCACTAACCCATCATTTTTGGTGTGGCACCAATCCCTCTACCCCTTGTTGAACTCCTCAATCCTACCCTTCCTCCCTATGCTTGCACATGGTACGTGGAGTAACTCCGAGAATGCCTCTGGCTCCCCAACCCCCTCACACTGCTTGTCCAACTACTCAATCCTCCCTGTCACTACTTCCACAGTCTCCCCCGCTAAGTCGTTTGTACCCACATGCAACAGTAAATGAGGTTTCTTCCTCCCCTCTCGCTGCACACTTGAGCAGTGCCTACCCTGCCCCTCCTGCAGTCAACCTGGGGATAGCTTCAACCCAAATACGGCAGTGCCTTCCCCCCTTCCATCCCATCTCACCCCTTTCAGTATACAACCCCCTAGGATGAGTACCCCGCGTCCGTTAGCCTTTCCTTCTAATGCCCTTCTACCACCCCAGTATTCGACCTCCTGCGCCTTACCCTCCAGCTGCACCCTTTGTGACTTCTGTATCTGTACCCCCTACTCCCGCCTCACCCCTTTTCTCTGCCTTATCCCTTCCATCCCCCTTGAACCCCTTCCCAGCCTGACTACTTCCTACTGGGCTTCCCATGTCGACGTCCCCTCCTCCCCTGCTGATTTCCAACCCCTCTTCTATCCCCGCTGTTGTCGATTTAGAGCCCCTATTCTGTTCTACCCAGATAGTGATGCCCCTCCCATCCTTCCCCCTTCCCGTAGCCTTCTCTCTTCCAGTCACCACCCCCTCCTTCCTTACTAGCCTGGCTTCTACCCTTTCGTTCTCGCTATCTCTTCCCCTAGCTGTTGCCATCCCTCTCATGCCCCGCTTGTCCTCCCCCCCTTCAGTATGTTCCTGCTTCCCCTTCTCTCCCCCATAGCAGAGGCTCAAATCTATTCCTAGTCGATACCCCTCCTACATCTCTTCCCCCTATCAGTTCCCTCCTCCTACTTGTTCCCCTCCATGCCACCCCTGGTCCCACCCCTAGTCCATCCCTACCCGCAGCCATCTGCTCTCTCCCCTGGTACTCCTCATGGTCTCTTCCTCCCCCAACAGGAGGCCCCCCTTCTACCCCTTCATCTTCGCTATCTCCTCTCCCAGCTGTTGCCTTCACTCTCATGCCCCGCTTGTCCTCTCCCCTTCAGTATGTTCCTGCGCCCCACTTCTCTCTCCCATAGCAGAGGCTCAAATCTATTCCTAGTCGATATCCCTCCTACATCTCTTCCCCCTATCAGTTCTCCCCTCCTAAATGTTCTCCTCCATGTCACCTCTGGTCCCACCCCTGCTCCCTCCCTACCGCAGCCATCTGCTCTCTCCCCAGTTCTCCTCGTGGTCTCTTCCTCCCCCAACAGGAGGCCCCCCTCTCACCTCGGACACCCCTCCTTGTCCTCTCTTTTCTGCTAGTGCCTCTGATACTGGGGTCAGTTTCAGTCCCTAGTTGTTCTTCCTCCATACCCCCTTGCCATCCCTATCCCCCCAAGCCAGGATGCCTACCATACTCATCTGCCCTGCCACTTATACTCCTCCATAACCTCCACAGTTCCTCCCTCAAACTAGCCAGTTGTCTACAGACCATACACCCCCCCCCCACATCCTCCAAGCTCAGTCCAGGATCATGGCGGACCCACACCCTGTACACCCCACCACCCTTCCAAAGATGCCTGACCTACTGACATGTGGCACCTGCCCCATTTTGGCCCCCATCTTATGTTATGAGCTGTTACTCCCCGGTTCTGTACCCTACCACAACTGTTAGGCCCCTATTTACTCAAACTCCTGTTCCCCCAACCCCACGCTAGTCCCCCTACTGGCCCCTTGCCAACTGGGGTAATTCAGTCTCAAATCTCATCTGTTAGATATTGTATTACTGTAGCGCTGCAATCCTAAAGCCTCCTTCTCTGTTTTTCACTCCTCAGCTACCATACTTTTTGTTCTCAGCTCTCATATAGTTTCACTTAGCCCAGTTAGAAATCCTATTGCACTCCAAGTATTACTCAGCTCAGTTAGAGAAATAAACAGAACAAATAAATATGTATGATTACAGCAATCATAACAGTATAGCTCAGTACTTAGCTCAGTTAGAGAAATATTCAAAATTCAGCAGAAGGGCAGACAACAAGGAGAACCAGGGATAAAGGACAACCAAGGAAGGGGCTGGAGTAGAACAGCGAAACAGTCTAGGGAGGTCAAATCATGGAAAGCCATGTGTGCAAATGCCAGGAGCCTTAGCAACAAGATGGAAGATCTGGAGGCTGTCATGGTGCAGTCAGACCTGGACATTGTGGCCATCACTGAAACCTGGTGCAATGACAACCACGACTGGGAGTTGGCCATACCTGGCTACAACATATTCAGAAGAGACAGGGCAGGCAGGCAGGGAGGAGGGGGACTGGCATGTGAAAAAATGACATAAGGCCACAGAGATCCAGGAGGAAAAAAATGGGGAGAGATACATGTGGGTTAAGCTGGAAAGGAAAATGGGGACAGCCATCCACACAGGTGTGGTCTATAGACCACCAGCCCAGGAGGAAGAAACAGATAGGGAGTTGATGCTAGCCATCCAAGGATGGCAGATAAGGGTGAGGTAGTACTGGTGGAGACTTCAATATTCCAGACGTGGACTGGAGCATCCCAGCAGCAGCATCAACTAGGAGCAGATTTATCCTGGACTCCTTCAGGGTGCCTTCCTCAAGCAACTGGTCATGGAACCAATTCAGCAGAAGGCAATACTGGACCTTGTGCTCACAAACAGGGACAGTGTGATGGGGGTAACAGTGGGGAGCACCTGGGAACAGTGACCACAGTCATTGCGGTTTGAAATCACAGAAGAGCAGAACCAACCACACAAACCACGTATCCTGGATTTTAGGGGCAGACTTTGGGAAAATGGGAGATACTTAAAAGAGGCATTAAGGGGAATGGGGCAGGAATCAGGGGTTGAGGAACGTGGGCAGTATTTAAATGGGGATTACAAGAGCAACAGAATTATGCATTAAGTTGGTTAGCAAGAGGAAAGGAAGAGAGACCATTATGGTTTTCCAAGAGGTAGCAAAGAAAGTGAAAGCCAAAAGATTGCATTCAGGCAATACAAGAAACAGGCAGAAGGGGATAGGGAGAAGTACCAGGAGAAGCAAAGGGAGGCAGGGAGGTCAGTAAGGGAAGCCAAAGCTCAGACAGAAGAACACATTGCAAAATCAGTGGGTAGATGGGACAAAACCTTTACAGGTACAAAAGTGAAAAATAAAGGCAAAGGGAGGGACAGTGAGACTGAAGGGGAGGATGGGAGCCATGGAGGATGACAGCAGTAAAGCTGACATATTGAACAGGTATTTCTGCTCAGTCTTTACTGAGGAAGAGGAGGTAATGGGTCTGAAAGGAGTACAAGGGTGAGAATGGTACAGAAATGGACACAAGTCCCTTTACATGAGAAAGGATCCTGAAGGAACTGGAAATAATAAGAGTTGATAAAGCAATGGGGCCAGATGAGGATTCCCCAGGGTCCTAAAGAACTAAAGAGGTGGTGGCTGAACCTCTGGCTATCCTGTTTAGCCAATCACTGGAAACAGGTGATGTACCCAAAGACTGGAGGATAGCAGATGTAGTCCCCTTATACAAAAGTGGGAACAAAGAGGAAGCGGAGAACTACAGACCAGTCAGCCTCACGTCAGTAGTGGGGAAGATCATGGAAGCACCACTGAAGCAGAAATTGGTGGAACATCTGGTTGTCAATGGACTACAGGACCCAAGGCAGCATGGTTTCACTAGGGGGAGGTCATATCAGACCAACCTCATTGAATTTTTTGACTGGGTGACTAGGGAGGTGGATCAGGGGAGGGCAGTGGACATGGTCTATCTGGACTTCAGCAAGGCCTTTGACACTGTGCCACATAGAAGACTATTACACGAACTGGGGAATATGGGTGTGGGCAGGACAGTAGTGTGGTGGGTAGGTAACTGGCTCGGCGGCAGGACACAGAGGGTGGTGATAAATGGATGTCACTCCACAGAGGGAAGAGTGACCAGTGGGGTACCACAGGGATCAGTGCTGGGACTGGTCCTATTCAACATCTTCATCAGTGACATTGCAGGGACCTAGAGAGGCAGAATTTCACTGTTCGCTGATGACACAAAGCTCTGTAACAGAGTAGACACACCAGAGGGTGTAGACAGAATGAGAAGGGACCTGCAGAAACTTGAAGAATGGTCAGGGGTTTGGCAGTTGAAATTCAATGCAAAGAAGTGCAAGATATTGCATATGGGGCACAAAAACCTTGGCACAATATGTAAGTTGGGGGGTGAGGATATAGCACGCACCAAGCAGGAAAGGGATCTTGGGGTTATCATCTCTGATGACCTCAAGGTAGGGAAACAGTGTGACAAGGCAGCAGGTAAAGCAAATAGGATGCTGGGATGCATAGGCAGGGGCATCACCAGCAGGAAAAGGGAGGTCATAATTCCACTATACAAGACACTAGTGAGGCCCAGTGCTTCAGATACTTTTTTTTTGGGTGGAAGTCAAATACTTCCATGGGTTGAAATTTGGAAGTCATTTCAGTTTTACTGGAGTCAAAATACTCCAGCTGTCAATTTTTTGGAAGTCAAAATAATTCCAGTCGACAAATTTTGGCAGTCAAAATACTCCAAGTCCTATAGTTTTAGAAGTCAACTTGTTGGCTTTCTGAATACCTCACTGTACTCCATGCTACATCCACATAAATACATTTCTTACTGTTAGGAAAGGAAAACATACAGTACACATTAATCATCTGCAGACAATATGTGCTTATTTCATGAATTTTTTTTGGAGTTATCTTCCATCATGCTAGTATGTGAAGTTAGTTGCAGACAGACAGATGCCTGCTACATTCAAAGTCTGGCAGTCAGAGATAAATCTGTCTCCTTCCTATTAAAGCTGGCTGTCATATGTTTTAATATTTCATCTCAGTTGTTTTATATAGGAAATAATACATAAAGGACAGCACACTTCACCAACACATCTAGACTACTCTGAGCCTGTGCCCCATCAGACTGCAGTGGAATATCACAACGTATACCATTTGTCTCAACTTGTGAGTGGTAGGAAGACACACATAACTCCCAAATGGTGAAGTGAAGATGGAAACCATGATTTAGTTATGAAGTTTTTTTACCCTGTCCCTTACCACTCATGTGTTTTGGTAAATGTGTCATTCTGCTGCAATAAATCCATTATGTATTTGACTATATATGTAATACCACACCAGTGGCAAAAAAATGGGGTAAAGAAATCAAATGTTATTTTGGCAAAATATTTATCTTCACTTATAACACCATTTATGTCAGTTGGATCACAATTTATTTAACTTAGAAATGTTAACTTATTTCCACTTAGAATGTGGAAATTGAACTCAGAATAATGGGCCACACAGCCACTGCAGAGATTACAATGGAAAGAAAGGAAGTTTTGAGCTAAAACAAGGTAAAACACGATACCAATAAAAAAATCATTACAAATGGTTTGGTATATATCACATATCTAATGGATAGCAGTGGAATAACTCCTTTATTTCCACTGCACAGTAGCAGTAAAAGCTTTATAAGTAACTCGTGGCTGCGCCACTTGTGAGTTATTGTGTCTTATCACTTACTGCTAATGTAAATAAATGTGTTTTTCATCTGCAGTCCATTATGTATTTCGGTTCCCTATATACCACAACACCATTTTCAATGGTTCTGTACTGGCAGTGGTACTACTGTACTGGTGTGGTATTTTACCTTATTTTATCTCAAAACTGCCTTTTTTTCCTTACTAGTGAAAACCGGAGAAGACCCATTACCCAGAGGACACACCATACTCCACGCACCATGCATCTCCTCAAATGTCATGGTAATACTTTGACCCACATAGAGAAACCCTTACATTATCTTCTTTTTGATCCCTGTGCCAAGTGTCAGAAGCAAAGGATGTGACCAAACTGATCACCACTGCTGGCAGAATTTAACAGGCTTGAAAATCCTTGAGACAGACAGCCCCTTTGAGGGAGAACCCCTTCCAGGTCTCTCCCCCCACCTCATTTTTATCTCCAAGATGATCTCATCCAAAATGGCACCAGGCACAGCAGCACCTCTTATTTGTGCTCCACCCGAAATCACATGACATGAAAGCCTACACACCAAGCAACACTCAACTCTTTCAGAGCATAACAACTAAGGACCCTGCACTCGAGTTCAGCTACAAATTTCAATGGACAAAAGTTGTGTGAAAAAGCCTTTTTATTGTGTGCATGACTGGTTAACAGAAGAAGCTGTAGTGAGGAGGCCACCACAAACTAACATGTCACACCTGGACTGGGCAGCTTTGTCAAGGTCCAGGCATGAAATGTTGGGCTTGTGGGTGGCCTCCTGGGCCACAGTTTCTCTTCCGGTTAACTACTCACAATAAAAAGCGTTTTCGAATGACATTTTGTGTGTTGAAATTTGTGGCTGTACTGTAGTGCTGGGTCCATAGTTGTTTTGCTTTCAGTAATTGGACCTACAGCACCAGTCTGAGGGAGCAACCCTTTTTCAATTATTGTTTAAGAGCATGTAGACTACAGTGCTGCAGCTAGCACACCCTACCCGAGAGGGATGGGGGTCAAAGACAAAATAAAAGTAGTGTGCAAAGATCAGTAACAAGAAAATAATCCCTTGGTGCTTGTGATGTTCCAGAAACCAGTGCCACTGAAGTATGATGCCACGGGCCCATGCCACATTGCCAACCCTGAAAGTAACTAGTTATTTCTGTTAATTCATTTAACATACCTCACTCTGTCTAGTTTTCGATATGAAACAGAAGCAACATCAGCATCACCATGCCACACAGTTACATTTGCTGTTTTACCCAGGTCAGTGTGTCACTCACAACTCACAAGGAATTTCTCAGTGCATAAGAACATGTGTACCTTGCTAACCTGCCTGCATGTTCACTCAGTACCTGGCTAAAAGAAACTGTCTAACCTGACTCTGACTGAGACTACCAGACCACCAGTCAAAATCAAAGACTTCAGTCAATGTTCAATCACGATCATAAACAAGATTGTGTGATGATAGGGAGGCAGTATGGTGCGTGCAGTGGTTTAAGGCTCTGAGCTGCAAATCTGGAGACCTGTGTTTGAATCCTACAGCCCCCACTTTGCATACTATGTGACCCTGAGCAAGTCACTTAACTTCCCTGTGCTCCTAGGTCGCACCTGTAAACAAGCTTTCAGCTTAGTGTGCCATTCCTGGTTAAACAATTGAAAAAATAAATAAAATGATTTTCTTTTTTCTGTATAACATTTTACCTGGCTGGCCTTGAGCTGAGTCACTCCCTCGCAGCTGCCTGCACTCCTTGTCATCTGCCCGGCCCCTCCTACATGGCTGCAAGTCTGTGCTGTGCTACTGGAAGTTGGGGGGGGGGGGGGGGGAGTCGAGTTTTGGGGAACCCAGCCGGGTTGACTAATGCTTCAAGCCTCATGACCGGCTCTCTCAGATTCATTCGGCACTCCCTCTTCCAGACGATGCCTCCACAACAGGCACACTGTTAGGCTGCAGCAGTGTACACTCCTCTTTGACCAGTGACTGACCTGACCCCAATGCCACACAGTCCACCTGACCTTCTGACCATCGTTGACTCGTTGCTCACGGTCCGGCACGACCAACCACAAGCTGCTCCAGACTACGTCTAAGTCTACGTCAACTCTACTCCTCCTGAGGCTGATCCTAAGTCCCGAGTCTGACTCCATCCCTCCTGGTCCCGGCCCTCTGCTCAGTAACTCATCTGAACGCTCCTGATGCAGGCTGCATGCTCAAGTCACTCCACTCCATCTTCTAAGCTGCAGACAGTGCTCTCCTCTACACTCAGCCGAACAGTCTCTGCGCATGCACATGCGCATGCGTGAAATGAACACTGCCAGGAGTCTGAAGGGGGGGGGGTGGCAGGCGCCAACCAGCACCAGAATTAAAAAAAAAAAAGAAGATGATTGCCATGGTAACTGGGAAGTTTGCCAACCCATTTATGGGACTGGAAAAAAAAAACTAAAGACAAAAACATAACGTCCACTCAATGGAAAAATGACGTCGGTCTTCAGCAAGTGAAAACTTACTGGACATCACTGACTCCAGAAGCTATTTTTGGATGTTTTAACTTAATTTTTGGACGTAAAATACATCCAAAATAGACTTATTTGAAGGGCTGGTGAGGCCCCACCTGGAGAACAGTGTACAGTTCTGGAGACCTTACCTACGTAAGGACATACAGTAGACAGGGTAGAGAAGGTTCAGAGGAGGGCAACAAAGATGGTGCATGGATTGCATCACAAGTCCTATGAGGACAGGTTGAAGGAACTGAACATGTACTCCCTGGAGGAGAGGAGGAGAGAGAGGAAATGATAGAGACATACAAGTATCTTAAGCGAAAAGATGTTCCAGGACTAGAGGGCATGGGATGAAGTTGGAGGAGGACAATTCAGAGGAAGCGTGAGGAAGAATTTCTTCACAGAACGGGTGGTGGACAAGTGGAACACCCTGCCAGAGGAAGCGGTGGGGGCTGAAATAATCACAGGATTTAAGAATGCATGGGATAGACATAAAGGAATTCTGGAGGTCAGTGGTAAGGGGCAACAGACTTCTAGGAAAACATAAACTGAACTTACAAGCTCAAATGGGCAGACTTGGTGGGCCATAGGCCCTTATCTGCCGACACTGTCTATGTATCTATGTAATAAATAGAACAACTAAATCTGTATTATTACAGCACTCCTCAAAGTATCCAATCATTGCTTTGTCTCCACCCCAGAGACCCTGATGTAATATAGGACCATAGAGGACCCTGGGTGGAAGGGTGGACAACTCTAAAGTCCTGGCAGAGCTCCGTTGAGCTCACTCACTTCCCCGTCTCTCACTCACTCATTCTGTTTCTCCCGGCGCTGCAGGCTGCCCTCTTGTACTGGGCTCCTGCCTGGGTTGGCACCTTTTTCTGCCCACAAAGAAATCTGCAGCAGTCCTGACAGAGTTCTGTTGAGCTCACTCACTTCCCCTTTCTCACTTGCTTGTTCTGTTTCTCCTGGGACTGCAGGCTGCTCTTTTGTACTGGGCTCCTGCCTGCATTGGCACCTTTTTCTGCCCACAAAGAAATCTGCAGCAGTCTCGACAGAGCTCCGTTGAGCTCGCTTACTCCCCCTTTCTCACTCGCTCATTCTGTTTGTCCCGGAGCTGCAGGCTGCCCTCTTGTACTGGGCTCCTGCCTGCATTGGTGCCTTTTTCTGCCCACAAAGTAATCCGCAGCAGTCCCGACAGAGCTCTGTTGAGCTCGCTCACTCCCCCTCTCTCACTTTCTCATTCTGTTTCTCCTGGCGCTGCAGGCTGCCCTTTTATACTGGGCTCTTGCCTGCATTGGCACCTTTTTCTGCCCACAAAGAAGTTCACAGCTGTTCCAATAGAGCTCCGCTGAGCTCGCTCACTCCCCCTCTTTCACTCGCTCATTCTGTTTCTCCCGGTGCTGCAGGCTGCCCTTTTGTACTGGACTCCTGCCTGAGTTGGTGCCTTTTTCTGCCCACAAAGAAATCTGCAGCAGTCCCGACAGAGCTCCATTGAGCTTGCTCACTCCCCCTCTCTCACTCACTCATTCTGTTTCTCCTGGTGCTGCAGGCTGCCCTTTTGTACTGGGCTCCTGCCTGCATTGGCGCCTTTTTTAATTGCCCACAAAGAAATCCGCAGCAGTCCCAACAGAGCTCTGTTAAGCTCGCTCACTCCCCCTCTCTCACTTTCTCATTCTGTTTCTCCGGGTGCTGCAGGCTGCCTTTTTGTACTGGGCTCCTGCCTGAGTTGGTGCCTTTTTCTGCCCACTAAGAAGTCTGCAGCAGTCATGACAGAGCTCCATTGAGCTCGCTCACTCCTCCTCTTTCACTCGCTCATTCCGTTTCTCCCAGTGCTGCAGGCTGCCCTTTTGTACTGGACTCCTGCCTGCGTTCGCAAATTTTTATGCCCACAAAGAAATCTGCAGCAGTCCTGACAGAGCTCCACTGAGCTTGTTCACGCCTCCTCTTTCACTTGCTCATTCCGTTTCTCCCAGCACTGCAGGCTGCCCTTTTGCACTGGGCTCCTGCCTGCGTTGGTGCCTTTTTCTGCCCACAAAGAAATCCACAGCAGTCCTGACAGAGCTCCATTGAGCTCGCTCACTCCCCCTCCCTCACTCACTCGTTCTGTTTCTCCCGGCGCTGCAGGCTGCCCTTTTGTACTGGGGCCCCTGCCTGCATTGACACCTTTTCTTCCCACAAAGAAATCCACAGCAGTCCCGACAGAGCTACGTTGAGCTGTTCTCCCCGCCACTTGCTCATTCTGTTTCTCCCGGTGCTGCAGGTTGCCCTTTTACTGGACTCCTGCCTGCATTGGTGCCTCTTTCTGCCCACAAAGAAATCCACAACAGTCCTGACAGAGCTCCATTGAGCTTGCTCACTCCCCCTCTCTCACTCGCTCGTTCTGTTTCTCCTGGCGCTGCAGGCTGTCCTTTTGTACTGGACTCCTGCCTGCATTGGCGCCTTTTTTAATTGCCCAAAAAGAAATCCGCAGCAGTTCCGACAGAGCTCAGTTGAGCTCGTTCACTCCCCCTCTCTCACTCGCTCGATTATAATCTGTCCCAAACACTGATTTCCCACAGTGACAGCGCTATTCTGCACCAGAAGTGCAAAAACACATTTTGGCCAGGATTTGAAAAATGACAGCTGTACTGCTCATAAGGAGGTGTGAAAAAATGTCAGTGTTGAAAATCTGAAGTGAAAATATTACAAATTTGCGAGAAGTTACAAGGTGCATCTAAACTGCATAGCATGGAAACTTGTAACACAGTCATTTTATGGACTTTCTCACCAAATTTTCAACATAGGCATTTTAGGACCTCTGCTCATGAACAGTGTCACTGTCATTTTCTCAGTCTATCTTGAAAACTGATTTCCCACAGCGACCGCGCTATTCTGCACCGGAAGTGCGAAAACACATTTTGGCCAGGATGTGTAAAATAACAGCTGTACTGTTCATAAGGAGGTCTGGAAAAGTGCCAATGTTGAAAATCTGGACTGAAAATATTACAAATTCGTGAAGTTACTAGCGTGCGTGGAAACTGCGCAATGCACACTTGTAAAACAATCATTTTTGGATTTTTTTCACCAAATTTGCAACATAGGCTTTTTGAGAGCCCACCTCATGAGCAGTAGCACTGTCATTTTGTTAATCGGTCCCAAAAGGTGATTCTGCGCAGTGACTGCAAAATCACCTTTTGGGACCGAATAACGCAATGACAGTGACTGAATTCTTGAGGAGGGGTCCCAAGAACCCCATGTTGAAAATTTGGTGCCGAAATTCCCCAAAATGCCCGAGATATGCACCAGAGTTGAAAAAACCCTATTTATGCCATTATACAGCTTACCGGCATTTCTTCAGTTCGTGGTCGGCTTTGAAGAGTGCAGACGTGTTCCCAGTCCACCGAAGATCATCATGCTGGGCTCCGGAGGTAAGTGTGGGGCGTGTGTGGGGAGGCAGATGCAGAGGGTGGGCGCGGGGTTGGGGAGGGGCCAGCAGACTCCAATGAGGGACTGTTTCTCTTTATAGGTTAAAGAAAAAAAATTGCAGGATGGTTTTTTTTTTCAGGGACTTTAGGCACACTGGGATGGGCCCCAGCATGCCACCCTGGAGTGTTTTTGGGGGTTGTGGCCGGCAGAGTTAGAGCACCCCATCGGCACATACCGAGTGGGGGAGAGCAGGATTGGGCACCCCCTACGCCACATAACACATTTTTGGGTGGGACATTATGCCAGCGGGGTGGGCTCCCCCATCGGCAAATTTACTAGGAAGAGTGGGGACTGAAGCCGATGGGGATTAGGCCTCCCGTCGGCAAAGAAAGACTGTTGGGGGGGCTCATGATGCTGAGGAGGATCGGGCACCCCCTTGGCACACGACAAATGGGGGGGTCACAGTATGCTGACGGGGAGTGGGCTCCCCCATCGGCAAATGAACTAGCGGGGGCACCACGGCAAAGTACCGCCCTGCAATTAAGGGTCGCTCCCTCATTGAAGAGGAATGTCTGACGCTGCAATGATGAGGTGGCCCCTGATTGCAGTGGCAAAAACATTTCCATTTGGTTAACTAGGATCTGCAGCTTATCCATCAGGTAGGGAAATGGGCAGACTGGGTGGGCCAAGCGGTCCTTATCTGCCGTCAAATTCTATGTTTCTATGGATAAAACTGGTGTCCTGCACACAACAAATGAAAAGTCAGAACATCAAGCACACAAGTTACTATATTTACCTTTATATTCATTCTCTGGTGTCAAAGGCGTACAAAGAAACCATTTACTGAAGGGTAAATGACTGCCTTTCCCTCAAAAAGGCACTTCAGAGAACAACTGATACTGACTACTATTGATTATGGTGATGTAATTTAGAGAATTTTCCAAACCATTGTGTTGCAGAACTTCCCTGAATACTCTCTGCTGCATTGTGCTCAACTGTTGTACACTCCTGTGTGTTGTATGTCGAACTATGCTGGTCATTGCTGGAAGACAGATACTCACTGCATCTAGCCATGTTTGTAAAACAATTGTAAATAAATATGGCTATTTCTATTAAAAGTAAAATACAGGCAGTCTTGTGAAGCAAAACAGTAAGTTATATGACTACAAAATGCTTGATATAAAAATCCATTTTCTATTTCATGGGTTACTATAACCTCAAAGATTAGGACCAACTTTTTCAGTAGACTAGGAGAAGAAACAATGAAAAGGAATTGTCTTAGCAAAAACAGGACATATCATAACAGTGTGTGCTTCCAACTGCTCATCTGTTCAATGCTCTTGCATCCCAATGAAATGTAATTGCACCTGGGTATTTCTTTAATCCATTAAATAGTACTACCATATCAAGCAACAATGTGGTTCAGTATGCCAGCACAAATGTTGTGCAACAATAATACCAGCTGCTCTTTTGTTTTCAAAAACCTATTGTGAAAACGTTAAGTTACAACTGTCTAGTACAATCTAATTATCAAGTCTAGACTAGTCTAGGGACTGCTGTCTGGTCTTAACACATTACTCCTTTGACCCGTAAGTGATCCATTATTTAACCTGGCAGTGGTAAACTTGAGGGGAAAAACAATTATACAGCACTTATCTCCCTGCACAAAAAGATTTCATTAACACATTAGCTACTATAGTCAGCTGAAAGTCCTTTTAGTACAGCATGTTCTAAACTAGTATATACCAGTGTCACAGAGTCCCTCTGTGTCAAGCCAAGGGTAATAGTGGGTAAAACAGAAAGCCTGAGGAGGTGCTATAGCCCCTGAATGGCTCACAGAGCATGATGCCCGTCCATTGGAGAATTTATGAGAGCAGCCAAATCTGAGGCAGCAATGATTCTGGGGAATGTCAATCTCATGAGTATAGTCTGATATCTTGAGAAAACTAACAGGAGGGCTGAGATTGAGTTACAGTCCCTCTTCAAAGGTTGCCTCCTAGAGCAGTATTTCCAATAGGGAACTAGATTTTAAGTGCACCCCTGACATTATTCTTAGCAGTGAGGATGGAATCATCTCCAGTATGAACACCAAGGAACCAGTGGACTGTAGTCACCACAACTGCTCAAATGTCTCCCTCGTCACAAAGATACAAAATTTGTGCAGCACCCATAGCAGTCCAAAGACACACCTACCAGTTGAAAAAAGTGTAAGGTCGAACTTATTCAGATACCAGCAGCATATAAAAGATGTGCAATCTATCTCCCAGAGGAGCTAGGTTTCATCAGAATGATCTGATGGGATCACTCTGATGAAGCCTAGCAGCTGCTAGGGGAAACGTTTAGTGTGTGCTGTTTTGGCATGTTCTCCTCTGGGAGATAGGTATGGGTGCTGCACAAATTTTGTATCTATGTTACACTGGTCCTTAGCACCATAGTCATAGGTCCTGGTGCTCACTAGGTTTGCCTGCTTGTCCCTTGTGACAAAGAAGTCTAGCCAGGCCTCAGCCACCAGAACCCAGAACTTCAGAATGGCTGACTTGCCAAGATGAAGGACCTGGTGTCCAAGGGTCTGAAGCAGCTGCATTTGGCTGGTAATACAAAAGTGGGTTTCATCTAAGAAGGTACTCAAATTAGCTGCAGAGGTCTGTATTCCTGTAAGTTATAAGTTATAAGGGAAATGAGGCAGGGAGTGGCCACGCAGGCTAAACAAAGACTGAAGGTACTGCAACCAATGTTGAAAAACAGTCTGCCTCTAGTCTAGGAGGAGTACAGAACAGCAATGAGGGACAGCAAGCTAGAATTAAGAAAGCCAATGGCTGTCTGGATGGTAGTAGGGGGCTGAACGTAACCCCAAAGCCTTTTTACAGTATATAAATGGAAGGAGAAAGTGAAGGAGGAGATTGGGCCCTTGAAAACAGGAGAATGCGGGTTAGGATCTGTGTGAGAGCCAGAGATTCTGGCTGAGATGCTGAATGAATACTTTGCTTCAGTATTCACCAAAGGGACTCTGAGGCAGGAAGGATATTTGTTGGCTAGATCTCAGGGATTAGCAGTAGCCATGATGTAGCGTGAGGAGATTGCATCTGCCCTGGTAGCTGACTATGTAGTGAAGATCAAGCCAATTAAGTCACAAAAGGCAAATGGGGTACATTTCAGAATCAGATTAAAGCAAAAGGAACAAGTGATGGGGCCACTTGCAGTAATGTTTCATGTGTGTGTCCAAACAGGTGGGGTACAAAGAATTGTGAGTAGCCTGTATTATTCCTGTCTTAGAGAAGAGGGCTTTATCAGACCTGGGTAACAATAGTCCATTCCACCTTGCATCACTGCTGGACAAGGTCCTGGAAGCCATTAGCAGTAACAGAATAATGGAGCACGTAGCTGAGATAAGGGCTCTTGCTCCCTCTCCGCATGGCTTTATGAAGAATAGATCACCCCAAACTAAACTGATCACCTTCTTCTAGAGGGTGACCAGGTAGGGTGACAGGGGCATGGGTATAGACATAGTGCATCTGGATCTGAGCAAGGCTTTTGGCACTGTGGTGCATGACAAGCTAAATTGCAAAGTACACCAGTGTTTGATACAGGAGGCATACACAAGGTGTGTGTGACAGCACTGTAGCAAGTCAGAACTTTTGGTGGAACCCTCTGAAAAGAGATTCCAGGCACATAAAGTTCGATAAAACAAAAAGTTGCTTTAGTTCAGCACAAAACAAGGTTTCAAAAGCAGTTTACATTGACAAAGCAAAAAAAAAAAAGACTTTTAGTGTAGCTTGATTCAGCATTCCAGTTCACAGCAGCACTGTTCTCTCTCCCCCCAAACCTACAAATTCTCTCTCTTATTGTGATAGTTTTTCTTTTTATGCATCTCAGGTGAGGCTCACTTGTGCTCTTCCCCTGCAGGGATTTTCCATGCCTGCATATAGCCAATGCATATTGCCTTTAAAGGGCCAGATTAGAAATCAACAGGGCTGGGTTTCAATTCACCCTGTTCTCCCGCTAGTATGTTAGAGGAGAGGGGATCCCAGGTGAAGGTTGTATAGACTTCTTTGCAAACTGTTTACTTCAGAGCTGTGCCTGGACTTGCTCAGCACTGGCTATCATTGAACTGCCCTCCCGGAAGAAAAAGTCAGCATTGTTATACAGTGAACTCACCCTGTGGTGCACCTGGAATGAAAATGGTGCAGAGCACCATTTGACTTGGAAATTAACATCTCGTATGGCATGCAACCATTTGAGGAGTGCATGGTCAGTGAACAAGGTAAAGCATCTTCCCAACAGAGAGTAATGCAGGGCTACTACTGCCCACTTCACTATCAGACACTCTTTCTCTAGCAGGCATAATGTTGTTCATTGGGAAACAATTTTCTGCACAAAGAGAGGACCAGGTGAAACCCATTGTCAAATTCATGTGACAAGGCAGCTCCCAACCCAACTCTGAGGTACCCAAGTGCAAAATGAATGGATGGTTGAAATCTGGACTTCATATGACAGGTTCCCTACACAATACACTTTTGATAATTTGGAAAGATCTCTGACACTTTGAGGACCACTGAATCTTATTTGGGCCAGCATTTTTATTCAAGTCAGTCAGTGGGGCAGCAAGTGTCAAAAACTCCATAAAGAATCAATGATACTACCCCGTTAAGCCAAAAAGGACCAAACCACAAGTGGCTGCATCTGTGGTTCACCCTGACCAGTCAGGTTTCATACCACAGAGACACCTGCATGACAACATGAGGAAGCTGCTCAATGTTAATGTGGCTATGGAAAGAGGGATAACACCAAGCATGCTCCTGGTAATTGATGCCAAAAAGGTGTCTGAATGCTTGGACTGGCAATTCCTGGATAGCACATTAGAAGTCTTTGGGATGGGAGATATTTTGAAAAATTGGGTTTCAGCACCATTTGAGGAGCCTACAGCCAAAGTTAGGGTTAATGGAGTATGTTCTCATAAGATTCCAATTGCAAGAGGTACAAGGCAGGGGTGCCCCGGTCCCTGCTTCTTTTCACTCTGAGTATAGGCCGTTACACAGGCAGCTCCTGAAACAAAGGACATACTAATTGTGGGAGAAGATGTACTATACACATACCCCTTTATGCTGCTGACACCTTCCTGTTTCTGCAACTACCTAAAGTAAGTCTCCCCCCAATGAGATGGATCTTACAGGCATGTGGGAAAGCATCCGGCATTAATGCCAGTAATGAGAAATCAGAAGCAATGCTCCTCAGAGGGCATATTCCCTAGGACTGGATACAACAATGTCCTTACAGGTTGGTCACATCACAGTTTTGATATTTAGGAATCCAGATCCCCACAGATAGAAATAAACTATTTGATGTTAATTATTCCCCGTTACTACAAACAATTGAGTCTGACCTCAAGTGTTGGGTGGAATTACCACTGAGTGTAGTGGGAAGAGTAGGGGCTCTGGGGATAAACATCTTACCACACCTCTTGTTTTTATGTTCCTCCCTCCCTATTAAAATAACAAGACCTATGTGGAAAAGAATAAAAAATATATGGTTGAAGTTTATGTGGGAGGGACCCAGAATCCCATGGAAAACTTTATTGCTACATAGGAAGCAGGGGGGGCTTAGGGGTACCAGATGTAAAACCTTACTATCAGGCTTGTCAAATACAACATATCCTTCTGTAATTAAAACCTACAGAGGCTGTGGCTGGGTATCCCTAGAGGGAGGGGGTGAATTTTCAATGCAGGCTATGGTCTCTCTGGACAGTGTAGAAATTAAACACATTAATAACCCATGCACAAATGTCATGTTGGAATCCTGGAGAGCTGCCCTGAAAGATAGACATGAATCCACGGGTACATGCACATTCACTCCTGCTAGGAAGACCCATGGATTTCACCCAGGAAGGATGGATCCTACATTCAAGAGGTGGGAATGAGTGGAATTGATAAGGATAGGGCAATTGCTTGGTGGGGATAAAATTAAGTCATTTTTATACCTTAGACAAGAATTTTGGTTGCCTCGGAGGGACTTTTATTGCATCTTATAATTAAGAGATTACTTATCTAAAGATCCTGCTAAGTCCCAAATGAAAGCGGAGATAAGTACATTGAAAGCCTTTTCAGGGTCAGTCCTAAAGGGAACAGTAATAATACACCCCATATCTTTATTAGACTCTATCTATGCTAGTCCATGGGTGGAAGCCAGAACAATTTAACAGGGCAGGTGGGAGAGGGAGGCAGTTGTTAATCTAACAGACTAGGAGTGTGAGACTTGCTGAGAGGTGACTTCTAAAGTCACAGCATCTAACATTTGGAGAGAACATAGGTGGAAGGTGTTATCTCAGTTCCTTCGGACCCCCACCATTACTGCCCACTTTGGCTCCCATCCATCAGACAGGTGTTGAAGGCAGTAACAGCAGAGGGAGCATCATGAACACATCTTTTGGAGTTGTCTGAAGCTCACAAATCTTTGGAGTGTGGTGGTGTCAGCTGTAGGACAAATCTTCTTTAGCTCACCACCATTCCATATTAAAGATCTGTTATGGGACCGTATACCTGCTGGTGTAAGAAAGAAAGGGGAAGAGCTCCTTAGATCATTATTTCAGCAGCTTCCAAAAGTATCACACAGCTGTGGATGCAAACCTTCCCTCCACTGTTGGAGACTTGGGTGCAGAACTGCAAATCAATTCTGATTATGGAATGGCTTACAGCTAAATTACGGCTATGGATGGGGAAGGTCAACTCATATTGGTTGCCCTTCTTTGACTATTTAGAAATCCTGGAAGGTACCCCTACATTAGAACAGACAGCAAACTTACCTTAAGAATCATACAACAGAGAGCCACCTTAATCAGTAGCTGACACCAGCTGTCCAAAAATCTAAAAAGAAGAGATGCTAGGCAGAAAGGCTTTGTGATGTTTGTCTCATGGTTATAGTTTATTATTTTATGACTGGCTCTGTATCTTTTTTTTTCCTTTTATGTTTTCCATCTGGAATATTCAAGGCCCAGTAATATTATGAAATGGAAATGTGGGGAAGGTATTCATTTGTTTTCAGTCTGCGCTATGTATTTTAGTTTGTAAATATAGAATTTTTCGCCAGCCCGGTGGCGCTGAGGATTGAGTTACTGGAAGCCACACCTCACACCATGCCCGCAACCTGTCTGGAACAAGCCTGGGCTTGGCTGGGGGGGTCGGCATCGGAGAGGGATGCTCAAGCATCTGGAGGACAGCTATCCTCCCTCGGGGGGGGGGTTCCAGGGCTATGCCTGGCACTGCAATGGCCTCTGGTGGAGACTGGAGGTATGCTTAGGGCATGCATAGAGGGTTGCAGAGCCACAACGGATGTCCCCTGGCATCATGGCACTTTCGGGCTCCACCTGGGGGGTGGGAGTAAGGGCATAACCAAGCAGGAAAAATCCCCACCCCCAGGGATAGGTGACGGCACCACCTACCTTGGCCACACTCCACTGGCCGGACTCTCTCCAAACCTGGGCTGAGCCCAGCCCAGCCCAGCCCAAATTCTAGATAGAGCTCCCTGGGAGGATAGGGTGGCCCCACCTTGGGGGGCTCAGAGCCAGGGGGATAGCCAGGTTGGTGCCAGGAGCCACGGAGGAGTTTCAAGCCCGGAGGTAGAGCTGAGATCAGGTGGATGCCCGAGACAGTTCCCTGGGGTGTCGGAGCAGAAAAAAGAATTGTAAAAAAAAAATATAGAATTCCTGTTGCCTTATTGTAATGTACTGTATCCCATTGACACGCCTTGTATTTTGGTTTTTGTATTGTAGTGTGTTCTTAAAAACTAAAAAGTTCTCAATAAATTATGAGTTAAAAAAAGGACCTAACTTGCTTTTTGGTATTCAATACAGGGTAGTCAGCAAGGGCTTTAACCTTATCAACAACTGGGTGTACATCGCCATTCCTGACTATATATCCCAGGTATTTCATTTCCTGTCACCATAGGGCACATTCTGTGGCATTGGCCATACACCTATCTCCCTGAGTGACTGAAGTACCGCAGCCACACCCATCAGGTGAGTGTCCCAATCAGAGCTAAATATGACAATGTCATCCAGGTGCACTGTTGCATGTAACCCAAGGAAACGGAGAATGCAATCCATCATTCTTTGAAATGTTTCCGGGTCAACATGTAGTCCGAAGGAAGCACAATAAACTGATACAGACCAGGTGGGATGACAAAGGCTGTTTTCTCCCAGAATGCAGGAGTTAGTAGGATTTGCCAATATCCCTTAGTCATGTCTAGGGTACTAACATACCGGGCCTTACCCAGACGGTCCAGAAGTTCATCCACCCTAGGCATAGAATATGCACCAAAGTTGGAGACTGCATTAACTTTCCAGAAGTCGATACAAAGCTGAGTAGACCCACCTGGTTTTAAGACTAATACGTCAGGGCTAGAAAAGTCACTCTGAGATTCCTTAATGACCCCCAGTGCCAACATAAAGCGGATCTCTTCTTGTACCATCTCTCAGACTTTTTCCAGGAGCCTATGTGACTTTTGACAGATCCAGGCAACTGGAACTATGTCTACGTGGTGTTGGATCCCATGAATTCACCCTGGTTTTGGAGAGAACACATCCCCAAAATTTATTACCAGTTGCTGGGATTCATGTTTTTGGATCAGGTTGAGCCAGTCATCCGATGGGATGAAGCTTGATTTTAAAACTTTAGGGCCTAAGTCAAGGGTTCAGTCTTCAGTGCCCTCATCTCTTACCTGATTAGGGGCTCCTTTAGGTAGCTCTGGGTCAACTAGCAAAACCCCACTGTCTTCCCAGGGTTTCAACACACTAACATGATAAATGTGTTTTTCATTTTTTTGATTGGGCTGTAATACCTCATAATCAGCTATCTCCACTATTTCAGGACCTCCTATGGTCCCTGCCATTTAGCCAAGGGTTTACTTTTGGAGCTACGGAGCAGAAAAAATACTTTGTCGCTAGGTTTGAACTCCCATAGCCTGGTTCCTTGACTATAGTGTCCTGCCTGGGTTTGCTGTACTTTTGAATACATGTTTTTCTGGCAAATCTGCTTGTGTCCAATTTTTATCTCATTTGCCTTACATACTGGAGCACATTCGGAGGACTATGCACCTGTTCTTCTCCTATCTCTTTAGAGATCACTCATCCCTTGAGGTTTTCTCCCATGGATGATTGTGGCACCTGTCAAACTGCAAACATTAAATAGGGTAATAGTTCATCCCTGTTGTTTTTTGTTTTTCTTAGCTGAAACAAATTGAGACAGCATACCAATTAAGAATTTGTTAAATCTGTCAACAAGGCTGTCAGGCTAAGGGTGGTACACTGATGTCCGAATGGACATAAACTTCAGTAAAGCACACTCCTCCCTCATAAGTTGTGACATAAAGTTAATGCCCAGATCAGTTTATATTTCCTTTGGAATCCCAACTTGTGAAAACACCTTTAGCAATTCTTTGGTTCTGACCGGGCTGTAGTGAAGCACATGGGAATAGTCTTGAAGTACTGGGTGGCGTAACCCATTATCACTTTAATATACTGATACTCTCCTGAACTTTTTACCAGTAGTCTCATCATATCAACTACAATATCTTCAAATGGAATATCTGTTGTGGGCATAGGGATCAATGGTGCTTGCTTTATACTTTAGGGGTGCAGGGTGACTAACTGTCACTCTGGACAGGAAGCACAAAACTCTGTCACTTCCTTCCATATACCTAGCCAGAAAAAATGGACAGGTACATGCTTCTTGCTTTTCTCTCAGCCCCATTGCCCCACAACAGGTATGGTAGGAGCAAGTCTTAATACCTTCTTTCTTGTAGACTGAGGAACCCCTAGCTGACAGCATACAGTTGCCATTTGTTTTTCCCATTCCAACCTGTACAAAATGTCATTTTTCAGTTCGAACCTTGGAAATATTTGTTCTTTTTGTTTATCAACCACATTGCCATTTACCATAGCTAAGTTCTGATAAGCATTTGTAACAACCTTGGGCCAGATATTCAAAACCCCAAGATTGCCGCAAGCCCAGGGTGCCGAAGATGTGGTGCACCAGGCTTGCTGCAATCTAATGGGATTTGCTATCCTGTGCAGTAACTGATGCAAGCAAGACCATCTTTTTGTGGCCTAGCTTGTGTCAGTTCTGGGGAGCATTTTCACGGAGCCTGTGCCCAAGACTTGGCACAAGCTACTGTAAAGCAGATAAACTGTTGCAACTACACTCTTTGAGACTCGGATGCAGTTGCAGTAAAGGGGCATGGCACATGGAAAGGGTTTAACACTGGGCTTGATGCTAGGCCTGCACCACCCTTTGAAAATCTGACCCCTCATTATTTCTTTGTTCGGAAATTATGTTGACTGTATTTTGAAACATGTCTGGCCTGACCTCTGGAAGTACATTGTAGCCTGCTGTTGATGTGGATGCCATTTCCTCATTAGAGTCACTTCTGACCTTTCTTGAACCCATGTCCTTGCAGTCTCCAACCACTACAACCTTGGACAGAGGGGTTCCCTAATTTTTCTTCCTTTGTTTCTGTCCCCCAAGCTTCTTGGGCTTCTCAGCTGGGTCAAAAATTAAGCATCAGCTAAGGGAAATATTTTTTCAACACCCCCCAGATTTTTTTCCTCCTTCCCTGAGCATACACTTTCAGCAATATTTTGAAGGCAGGCATGAAAGCCTTTGCAATCTTGGCCCAGACCTATTGACCAAGGTAGGTTGTTGAAATACCCACTTCTATTATTCCTACCTAACTGCCCTTTTTAACCACACTGGGGCTGTATATGTGAGGGTATCCCCATGTACACAAGCAATTTTTATACATACTTCCCAGTGATCTAAACTGGGTCCTATCACTGACTCTTTTGCCAATCCACATTAAAAACTGTTCTGGGTCCTGGGGATAATACTGGATTTTTATGTTGCTTGCACGCATGTGCAAGAAACATAGTGCCATCATCGGAGATTTCGGAGGTGTGTCACCACCTCCTCCAATTCAGTCAGTGTGCTGGCAGGCGCGGCCCCTGTAAGCCAATGCATTTTGGAGCTGTCTATGACATGCTCCAAAATGCAGTGGCATACAGTTGAAAGGAGGAGTTATGGCTTCAGTGAGCACCGATAAGGACATCGGGTTGCTCACATGCAGCTCCCCCAAACACACGCAGGCGCAAGTACAATTCGCAAGACGCACTGTATAGCAGCTGGCGGGTGCCCAATCCCCGCTGGCTGAGCAGCGCCCCCCAGTAGTAGGTGCCACACTGGGAGCCCACCCCAGAGTGGCAAGCAGTCCTTGGCCAACGGGATGCCCAATCCCCATTGGCTGAATGCCCCCGTCCTTGTACCATGCTGGGAGCCCACCCCTGCATTGCAAACGTCCCACGATGTTTTTTTTTTTTAAACCTGTAAATGAAAACGGCCCGCAGGCACATCATCTCCCAACCCCTTCCCACAACCCGCACCCACCCACTGGCAGCCCAGCCTCCCCACACCCCTCACCCCATAATCCTCCAGACTCCGGCCGACAATCTTGATTGGACCGGGAACACGTCTGCACTCTTCAAAACCCGACGCGAACTGAGGAAATGCGGTAAGCTGTATAATGGGTTAGATGGGGGTTTCAACTTTATTGACATATCTCAGGCATTTTTAGAATTTTGCAAATTTTCAACATGGGGTTTTAGGACCCCTTCTCGCAGATGATGTCACTGTCATGGCGTTGTTCAGGCCCGAAGAGCGATTCGGCATGCATGACTGTGCAGTGACTGCGTAATCACCCTTTGGGCCCGAATACCACCATGACAGTGACATCACCATGAGAAGTCCCAAAACTCCATGCTGGAAAATTTGGTGCCAAAATTCAAAAAATGATTGTTTTTATCAGCATGCGCGCAGTTCCTACGCAGGCTCATAAGTTCGCTGAATTTCAATATTTCACTCCAGATTTTCAACATTGCCATTTTACCACACCTCTTATGAGCAGTACAGCTGTCATTTTTCATATCTCACCCAAAATGTGTTTCCGCCCATGTAGCGCAGAATGGCGCAGTCGGTGTGCGAAATCAATGTTCGGGAAAAATTAAGAAAATCACAGTGACACTGTTCATGAGCTCAGGTGTTAAAATGGCTCTGTTGAAAATTTAGTGAAAAAATTCCCTTCAGATGTTCTGCAATATTACTAATGAAGACATTGAACAGAACTGGCCCCAGGACCGATCCCTGCAGCACCCACTGGTCGCCCCTCTCCCTGAGACTGCATACCATTTACCACCACTCTGCCTCCTGTCTGTTAGCCAGTTTCTAACCTAGTTTACCACCCTTTCCCCATGTCCAGCCTACCCAGCTAGTTTATCAGCCTCCATATGGGATGGTGTCAAAGGCTTTGCTGAAATCAAGATAAGCGTTGTCCGCTGCCCCACCCTGATTCACTTCCTTTATCACCCAGTCAAATAAATCAACCAGATTTATCTGACATGATGTCCCCACTGTGAATCCATGTTGTCTATGGTCCTGGGTTCGATGGCATCTAGATGCCCACTATCCTTTCTTTAAGCAATGTCTCCATGATCTTCCCACTACTGAGGTGAGGCTGAATGGCCTATTGTTCCTGCCTCCTCCTGCTGCCGGACTTGTATAGAGGGACCACATGTGCCTCCTCCAATTCATTTATGTTGAATGACTCAGTGAACATGGCTGCCAGAGGTACTGCTATCTCCTCTTCGCAGTTCCGTTAATATCCATTGCATGCCATCTGGTTCCATCGCTTGTCTACCTTCAATTTAGTGAGCTCCTGCAGGACTCTTTTGTCCACCTCTTCACCCCTTGGCAACTGCTGTACTGCTGTGGCCTTTGCCCCTCCCACTCTTCTGTGAATACTGAATGGAAAGACACAGTGGATGTCTTGGGAGGAAGGCATGAAACTCTCACTTCCAAATACCTAAACAGCACATACAAGCAAGCAACATTCGGCATTGACAAATGCTTGTTCTATCAGGCTTGTTAGAGACACCTCTATGGCTTTCCAGGCTCAACATCTTATTCCTCATATTTTACTCCTCCTCTGCAAATATCTAACATAAGATGGTAGTGGAAGTACGGTCTTTATTTTATTTCTCCAGTCTAACTAACTTTGTAACTTTCCAGTCAGAGCAAAAAATGTGGTCGCCCTAGAATGCTGAGGATATGATTCAAAATGTTGGTTGACTTTAATTGTTTCTATGACTGTGTTTTCAAAAGTCTCTGATCCTGTAAATTTCTGCACCATAGACTGTGTTTCTATGAAATGACTGTTTGTTTTTTTTGTTTGCTGGACATTGAAGACTTGTTATTAACACTTTTATTTGACTGTGTATTTTATGTTTGACTGTTCTGTATAATTAATGTATTTTATTGTTTGGTGGTTGAATGGTGTTGCATTTGGTTTGGGTTGACTGAGTGTTGGTGCATGTTCGATACTGGCACTTTTCACTAACATCAGCCACGTCCTCCCACCCACCTTCTTCGACCCCCCGGTCCCGTCCCCCTCATCCCAGCTCCCTCCTCCCTTCCACCTACGTTGTATTTCCCCCAAAACCGCTGATTCTTATATTAAAACCGCTTTAAGCCACTCCCATTACAGTAGTGACACCTTGGATCTGAGGCTTCTCTGGCTCACCCTCCACGACGTACTCTACCCCCTCACCCACATTCTTAACCACTCTCTCTCTGCCAAGGTAAATTCCCTTCCCTCTGGAAATCTGCTTCCATTGCCCCCTTATTTAAGGGCGGGGACAGTACTGACACCAATAACTACCGGCCCTTCTCTATACTCCCCCTACTATCTAAAGCCCTCGAATGCATCATCTATGATGAGCTTACCGACCAGGTTAGCAAACATAATCTTCTCTGTAAACAGCAACACAGCTTCCGCAAAGTGCACAGTACCACTACAGCCTTTCTAGAATTTACCTCACACATCCACTTCACATTAGACAAAGGCCAGGTCACTGGTACTGTGTTTATTGACCTCACCAAGGCATTTGACACTGTCAATCATTCCCTTCTGCTAGTCACACTCTCCAACATTGGCTTCTCTCAGGATGCCCTGTGCTGGTTCACCGACTACTTGTTGAATCGGTCCCAACAGGTCAAAACTGGCACTATTCTGTCTGATAAACTCCCAGTTCTCTCTGGAGTCCCTCAGGGGTCCATCCTTGGTCCCCTTCTTTCTCTTCAGCCTATACCTTAACTCCTTACCCGCCTCCTGCTCTGGCAACCTTTTACTATATGCCGATGATGCGGTACTCTACGCATCCAGCCCTGACCCATTCCATCTGCACCATGCCCTCCAGCCCTCCTTTAATGAAGCAGAACTGTGGTTTTCTGAGCAACGCCTAATACTTAGCTATAAGAAGACCAAGTTCATGATTTTCTCCCACCCTCAGAACTCCAGAAAGGAACTTTTCCCCCCAGATCCTAACAGAGGACCAAACTCCTGTTGAGCAAGTGGACTCCTTTAAATACCTAGGCATCACCCTTGACCCGGCACTCAATTTCCACCAGCACATACAGCACCTATCCTCTGCCCTTAATGTCCGCCTTGGTCTGCTCTACCGGGTTAAACACTGCCTTACTCCTGACGCCCTCCGTCTTGCCGTCACATCCTCTATCCTCTCCCTCCCCGACTATGGATTACTCATTTATAGTGCTGCAGTCACCTCATCCCTAAGTAGACTCCACATCTCCCTCAACAAAACCTGTCACCTTGTACTGAAATGTGACTGTCTCACCCATACCTGCTCATTATATAACTCCACAAACTGGCTTAACTTAGACAACAGGATCAAGTTTCACACCTGCCTCATGGCCAAACAAATCTCCCTTGGCCTCTCCCCTCCTGGTCTTACCTCCCTAATCTATCCGTCTACTACTCAGAAAGTAACCAGTAGCTCTAGCAAGAAACTGCTTGCTGTCCCCCACTGTTAAACCTCCCAATTTCAAAGATCCTTCAGCTACAAGGGCCCCTACATGGATGAACGGCTTACCTTTGCTCCATCTTATACCTTAAAATGCCATTATCGCCTTCAAAAACCCACCATAGCAAGTATCCTTTAGTCCACAAACTGCTGTGACTTGCCTTGACTCTCCTACTTTCTTGCTCATCCTACAACCATGACAATGGCCTCTGGCTGGCTTACCCTATTTACCCCTCCCCCATCCCTCTCATCCCCTTCATGGCAATTGCTTTGCATCTCTATGTAAGTGCCTGCAGGCTCATTCTGGACTTAGCTTGATTGGTACTTCATGTGAGCTTTTAACTGTATTATAGTGTATCATTACCTTGTATCTAGCCTGTCCAGTTTCCTGTACTGTATCACTGTGTTGTACCCTTCTATGTGATGTGGAACCTTTGTAAATGAGTCTCTGACTCAAAGGTATTTTCTGAATGCCAAATAAAATAAAAAAAAATAAATAAAATAAATTATATGGGATCTACAATGCCGGTTCGACAACTATTTTGTCGATCGACATCACAGTGACAGATTTATGTTGACCACAAGTTGCGGTTGATATAAATCTGGCAGGAGACCCCGACTGTTTTTCTGTAGCCCCTTGAACCCTCCATCCAGGGGGCTCTGCCCCCCACATCCCCTGAACTAAAGGATTCCAACTTTGAGTCGGAGTTGATTCAGGAAGGGGGTGCAGAACTGGGAGTCAGAGTGCTGAAGTCTCGGGCAGACCATTACAGCAAACTGTCGATGTTGTCGGCATCAACATGTTCACTGTAATGGTGATGCCACACAGTCGGCATACCCATTATATGGAGTGCTTTCTGTCTTGCTGCTTGAAGGGGGTGGGGTGGGGTTCCCCTGTCAGACTAAGTGAACTGTGGAGGGCCCCCCTTATATCTAACCTTTCTTTCCTGCTGGTGGATGTTTCTCTGCATTTGGTTGAATGTGCAGTATTTTTGAGTGTTTGTGTGTCGAGTGTGGTTTGAGGTCTAAATAGTGGTTTTATGTGAATCTGGAGTGTGAAAAGTTTAAGATGTGTTTAGGTACTGACTTCATTAGGTACTCTCCCAGCAGACTTAGGCAGCTGTGTCCATTTCCAGATTGACTATTGGATCTGCAGGTAGAGGTTTTTAAGTTATGCAAACAGTTGAGTATATTAACATGGAGAGGGAGAGGCAGCAAGGCGGAGGGGGAGGTATCATATGGACAGAGGTTCTCCCTGCCACCTTGAGATCCCCCTTTCCATTTGTAATCCAATGGTGAGAGCTGTGCAAGGCGACCAACCCATCACTGCAAGGGCAATGTTGATAAATCCCCACTCAGTGGTTAATAAAACTAGGATTTTACATAATTTGTTTGATTCAGAAAAGGCCGATCTGACTTTTGTCACAGAAACCTTGTTGGACAATAATGGTAGTCTGATTGTATCAGGTCTCAGTCCTCCAGGTTATTCCATGATTCATCACCCTCGCACTGGATGGGGGGGGTGGAGTGGCTGCCATTTCAGGACCTCACATGAAATGTGTCCAGTTACCCTTGGAGTCATATGACTCATTTGAAGTGGTGGCTTTCACTTGTTTGGGGGTGTTGGATAATAGATGTTACTATGCCATCCACTAGGAGTAGATGGTGAATTTCTTGGGGATGTCTCTGAGTTAGTGTCGTCCCTGGTCTGATATATCATGGGGACTTCAATGCCTGGGTGGACTCCTCCTCATCAGCTTTTGCAGGAGGTTTTCTTAGTTTAATGGAATCGATGGACTACCACCAAAATGCAGTGACTCCTACACATATGGATGGCCACACTCTTAATTAGATTTTTACTGTTGGAATAGGGATACCAAAAATATCTGCTGTACCAGTTGTTTGGTCTGACCATTCTGTTTTGCAATTTGAAATGATGAGTGAGGTAATTACTACTCCTCCCCATGCTGAAATGGTCCACTGTCATAGCAGGAGAAGTACCGAACCTGATAATAGTGTATGGTGGAACGCTGTTCCGCATGGAAATCCATGCCTGGAACAGCATTGTTGTGCTGCACTAGGTGCGTCACGATCTTGTTGTGCAGCACAAGATCGAACGCATTTGTGCATGCGCAATTGAGCGGTCCACGGCAATGCGAAAGCAAGCATGCAGCGGCAGACACAGAAGTAAGCCTTTTGTTTGGCCATAGACTTGTTCTGGGGTTCAAGGAGTACTGCTTATGGTTGCCCATACACTATAAAAGATTGTGCATGAGCAACCATACACAAACAAGGCAGCTGTGAGATCTTGAGGTTTCCTTGGTAACGAACCTCTCCAGCTGCGCTCTCGAGGTCTCTGGTTACCACGGAAACCTCTCAATCACAACTGCCTTGTTACGTATGCTTGCTCATACACAATCCTCTATTTTTGTGGGCTCATGTGAACATTTCAGGGATACTGGCCACTTCCACCAGGGTGTGCAGTGCAGTGGTTGAGGCTTATAATGTAGCTGTCTTCAATGTAGCTGCCACCATCGTACCAATCCACCTCCATCCACATCATCAATCAATCAATCAATCAAGTTTATTGTTTGGCTAGATAGCCATTACAATAAATACAACAGCCATTAAGAAAGTATAAAAGTAAAATAGAAATATATTGATAAAAAGACATAAATAAATTTTGCTAGAGTAAGGCCCCAGCATACAGGATATTATATTGCACAATGCCACTTAATCTAGAAATTATTTGATAAGGACTTTCATTTTTGTATTAATCTATTTTTAGCCTTATTTATTGCCATAAAGTATTTCGCTATTCACTCTATAGTCCATGAATCTGCAGTATGAAGTAATATAATTGTTAGTACATCATTTCCAACCTGGTAGGTAGAATTAGTAAATGACCTTTGCCAATACAGCCTCTCCTTTCTGTACCAGGTACAATCCCACAAGACATGCATTAAGTCTTTACAAACTCGTGCTCAACAGTCACAATTTTCTGAAATATTCTCTTTATTGAATCTATGTAGTAAGACGTTGCTCGAGAACTGCTCAAATTTGTATCTTATAAAGATATTTCTAAGTTTCATATCAGTCAAAATACCCAGGTAAGGCTTAACCCCAAAGTAAAAATTATTTTTGCTAAACCAATGGGAATAGTGAGAATCAGAGAAAATCTTCAGGTCCTGGCAGTTCCAATAATGTATCATTTCTTTCGTAATATACTTCATATATTGAAGGCTTAGTGTAATGCCCCTATCTACTACCTTTTTTAGATTCACTAAAGAGTGTCTGTTCAGCAGTGACATAATCAGGGTGTACCAAAACTCTCCTTTATATCCAAGAGTGTGCCAGAATTCTTTTTCCTTTACACATTGTTTTACTAGCATGACTTCTGGGAGCCTACATATTTTCACCCAGTAACTTAATTTCCTATATTCAATCCTCGCTCTAATGTTAGGAAGGCCTAACTCCACTTGTATATAAACCAATTGGCAAGAATGTCCTAACCTTAGGGTACTCCTAAGTGCTTTGTATAAGGGAGACATCGACTTATCAATGTTCACTTTCTTATATTCCCACAACTCTGCACCACACAGTAATTGAGTTTCAAATTTTGCCTTCATCACTTGAAGGAGAGGTCTAATTGTAGACCCTCCATACTTGCAATTAAATCTCACCAATCTGTCCATAGTTTTCTTGAGTTTTTCCAAGGATATTTTAAAGTGTGTGTACCATTTGCAAGTAGCATTGAACTCTATCCCCAGGTATGTGTAGCTTTGGACAACCTCCAATTTTTTATCCCCTATTGACCAATTACCACTTTTACTTTTGTCCCCAAAGACAACTATCTTGGTTTTTTAAGATTAATTTTCAATTTACGTTCAGATGACATTGTATCAATATAATATAACTTTTACTGCAAACCTTTTTTAGACAAGGAAAATAAAACAATGTCGTCAGTGTAAGCAAGTAGGAGCAAACACAAGTTGAAATTTTAGGTGAGTCTGAAATAAGAAATTCAGTTTCTTTTAGCATCTTATCTACATAGAAGGAAAATAACAGGGGTGCTAGGATGCACCCCTGATGGACGTCTTTATTAATCTTAAAGGAAGATTTCATGCTTCCATTTATCCCCATTCTTATTTTTGCCCATGCGTCCTGGTATAAACTAGCTACTATGTATACTAGATTTTTCTCAATGCCTCTGTCAAGTAAAATAGACCATAATAAGTTTCTCACGATTGAATCAAAGGCTAATGAGTAGTCGGTAAAAACTGAGTAAAGCTTCTGTTTACAGAGTAATAGGTATTTCTCAATTAAATGTCTTAATATGAAAATATTATCAGTAGTAGAGTAGTTAGTTCTAAAGCCTGCTTGGTATTTAGAAATACCCCCAGTATTGTCAACCTGTACCTTTAGTCTTTTCAGAACTATTTTTGAAAACATTTCAGACTGACATCCAGCAAACTCTTTGGTCAATACACAGCTGGATCAGTCAACCTGCCTTTTTTATGAATGGGAACAGAAAGCTATTTTCACTGTTACATTTGTTATAGTAAATAGTTAAAATCTTACACCAGAATGTTGGATGACTCAAGTAAACTTCAGCAGGAATTCCATCTGGTCCTGTGGCTTTATTCCTTTTCAGAGTACAAATGGCTAAATATATTTCATTTGTAGTAATAGGCATATTGTTTTTATTAGTTGCTTCTATTGTACTTGTAGTTCCTTGTTCAAGTGGATCATAAAAATTCTCTGTAAAGAAATCCAGCCATTTTTGTTCAGGAGTTTCAGGAATATAGGTATCTTAATATGTATACCCTTGAGGAAAGAAGGGAGAGGGGGGACATGATAGAAACTTTTAAGTACCTCAGTGGAATCAACAAAGTCCAAGAGGGTAGCATCTTTCAGAAAAAGAGACATGCAAGAACAAGGGGACACAATTTAAAGATAGAAGGGGGGCGGTTCAGAGACAATGTGAGGAAGTATTATTTCACAGAGAGGGTAGTGGATGCATGGAACAGCTTTCCTGAGGAGGTTGTGGGGTCTAAAACTGTGGGAGAATTCAAGAATGCATGGGACAGACATAAGGCAATTCTTGTGGGGGTAGGAAGAAATAGGCTGTTGGTTAACTAGGATCTGCAGCCTATCCTGTAGGTAGGGAAATGGGCAGACTAGATGGGCCAAGCGGTCCTTATCTGCCATCAAAGTCTATGTTTCTATGTTTCTTGCATCTTTGTAGGAATTAATGCCCTTTGAAACCAATATCCAAAATTTCTTAGTATCATTAGTTGTAACAGCTTGTAGCATCAGTTTTCATTGATTGTGATGAAATAAACATTTCTTATTTTTGATGACTAGTTTATTATTCTTGCATACTTGTTTGAGATCTTTTAGTATTTGTCTAGATGGATGTGTTCTATACCTTTTATACATTTTCCTGATTTCAGATTTAAGTTTTTTAGTCTGAATCAAACCAACCTGTGTTTTTTGTTTTCCTTAAAGGTCTTTATGGATGTTCTAATTTATGTTTGATTTTGTCATATAAATTATTAATGGCAGTTGTAATCTGTGATAAATGTAATTTAGCAATCTCACTTGGATGTATGGATAAAGGAGACTCCTGAATTATGGGAGCAATCTCAATATCTACATTGTTATACCATTTAATCTTTTTTGCAGATCTAATTTCTGAAAATTGTACCATTTCAGTGTTAGATTCCCCTTGATCTTTCTGATAGTTGTACTCTAGCACATCCACATCATGGATGTAGCAGCTCTTCTCATATAATGATGAGCTGAGGGGACTAAAAAGATGTGGACTAAGGCTTGAGAGGTATTGGAGGAAATCTGGCCTGCTTTCTGACAAACTTGTCCTGATCTCTCACAATCAGAGTTATCAGGAGGCAATGACTGGTGTGGAAACAGTTTTATTTCTTCCACATTACAGCTGGGAAAAACAGACCTGCAGCTCTCTTCAGACTGGTGGATAAGATTCTTAATCCAGAATGTCTTGGCTCTCAGTTAGAATCAAGTTTAGCAGAGAGATGCAAGTGTTTTTTTGCTTTCTTTGCAGCTAATATTGCAGAGGTAAGGTGAAATATCTCCTCCTCTGGATCTGGTCTCCAGGACAGTGCTCAAGGAACTGAGGGAACTGAGTCTCGGGTGCTGTGGATGGAAATGCAGCCAGCTGATTATGTAGGAATCTACTAGATGCTGTCAGTGTTGCGCCAGTCCACTTGCATTTTAGACTCTGATCCCTCCCATTTGGTTAAAGTGGGCTGGTAGATACTACTGCCTGTGTTTCTAGAGACTGTAAATTCTTGTTTGACAGAGGGTGTTTTCCCAGACCTCCTTAAACAGGACATTGTGAAGCCCCTCCTCAAGAAGCCAAATCTAGATCCAGGCATTCTCAAAAAACTACAGGCCTATCTCTAACCTTTCTTTTTTTATTTTAATGATATCTTGGAGAACACCTGTGAGTGGATGCTCATTTGTAGGTTCCACGTCAGTTACAAGAGAAAATTGAACAGATACATAGCATTACATTACAAGGCATTATAGTCAAGCAAGTACAACATTGCACTGGTAAAAAAACAATACATTACAAGCTAGATAGACAATAAATTGGTGTGAATTACAAGATTGGGATAGCATTTAGCTTAAGGTATAACATTTAGACACTGCTATGGCATTGTTGAGAAGGCGCCTGCATCGGAGAGTTAAGCATACTTGTGGAGGGAGAAACAGAGTGGAGAACAGGGACAGCTTTGGCATAGTTAAGTGTATGCTTGTGTAAGGGGCTAAGAACAGACTTAAGGAAAGTTGGAGACAATGGGGATAGGACAGCAGCATATGGGAGGGCATGAGGGTGGGGACAGAGTGTGGAATGGCTGCCCAGTGGGGAGGGCAGGGGAGGGTAAAGGAGTAGACGGGGGTGGAACAATGGAGTGCTGTGAAGGTAGGTGCCCCTAGGATTAGGTGGAACACTAAGTGCTGCTGCTTTACGGTGGTCCCAATGTAGGAAAGTTGTTTTGGTCATCATGAATGGCCAATGCAGTCACAGTTGTCATCTGTGGCAAGGTGCTGGCTGAACTTACGCTTGAAAGCACCAACAGTTGTGGTATCGGAGATGGCTGAAGGAAGGGCACTGGTCCAGTGTGGTGTGTGGTAGTAGAATGCACGTTAACCCTGTACAGTGCAGTATCTAGGTTCACTGAAAATTTGGCTGTCAGTGCTTCTGGTCAGCCTGGCACTTACATGGCATGTGAGCAGATTCTGGACTCCTGGTGGCATCACATTTAGTGTGATTTTTTTGGCCAGTAGACAGGTATGGTTCTTAACTCTGCTCTTCAGCTGGATCCACCCTACACATGAATAGAGTTCACTGAAGTGTGTAAGCCTTGCAGTACCTGTGAGGAGTTGGCAGGCCTTAGTAAAGGCCAGGGAGATGCAATGGAGAGCTGAGTCTGGTGCAGAACCATAAACCGCCAGGCCATAGTCAACGAGGGTAACAATCGAGTTGGTGATGACTATTTTAAGTGCTTCATATGTAAGACTGTGCTTGTGGTGGTGGAGTATCCCGATTCTGGAACTGATGTCCTTGGCTGTGTTGTCTATATGCTGTGCATAGGACAGGGTGGAGTCAAGGGTGATACCCAGGTACTTAAAATGCTCCACGAGGTCCAGCACATCACCACTGTTGTTCAGGATGGATAGTGGAAAGGTCTTGTGTTTGCTGTGGGTGCTGGAGTAGATCATAGTCTTAGTTTTCTTATAGTTAAGGATTACTCTATGCTCCTTAAACCATGTTTTGGCAGCAGTAAATCCTAGCTGGAGGTCATTTTGAAGTAGTTCAGGGTTGGGGTTGCAGGTGAAAATGATGGCATCATCAGCATACTATAGCATGTGACTGGTGCAAGAGCCTGGAAGTTTATTTAAGAAGATACTGAAGAGGAGGGGTCCCAGTATTGATCCCTGGGGGACCCCTGAGCGGACAGGTTTGCTATGTGAGACAATGTCCCAAATCTTGACCCACTGTGAGCAATTGCTGAGATAGCTGTCAAACCATAGAACTGTATCAGAAGAGAGACTGGTGTCAGCTAGCTGTTTAAGGAGGAGTGTGTGGTGAACTGTATCAGAAGCTTATGATAGGTCAATGAAGGTAGCCCCCACTAGCTGTCCTTGATCCAGGGCTTGGTGGATATAACCAATGAATTCCAACTGGGCCGTGATAGTGCTTTGTCCTACTTGGAACCCATGCTGTTCCGGGCATAGGAGTTGGTGCATGTTCAGGTATTCCACAAACCGACCTGCCGCTAGTCGTTCAAGTGCTTTGGAGAGTGGTGGGAGTATGGAGATCAGTCTGTAGTTGTTCTGTAGTGCCCGGTCTCCACTTTTGTGAACTGGTGTTACAGAAGCTGACTTCCAGAGCTGGGGGAACCGAGAGTGGTGGAGGGATATGTTGATGGTGGTCAGGGAGGCTTAGTACTTCCACAAGTACCATAGCGATGAATTTAAGGTCCAGGGTGTCTCCACTGTGCCTCAATTTGCCAGCACCTTCTCAAGGTACTTTATAGCATCGGTAGTGCTGACTTCTTTAAAGTAAAAAAGCAGACAGTTCCCCATAGGGGATTGATCACCTACTGGGTACTTCTGGACTGGAGGGTCAAAGTAGTCCACTGGGAGCACTCCACTTAGGTCCATGAAGGCAGTATTTAGGGCATTTGCTATTTGGAGTGGATCCACTGTGGGTACATCATTGACCAGGAGCATGGAGGTGGGCTGTTTTGGGATCCTTGCCAGTAATATCACTGAGGTTGGCCCAGAAGGATTTGCTACAGTTCCAGGAGTTGAAGAGAGCTTCCTTATAGTACAAGTATTTTGATAGGCAGATAGCCTTTGTGCACTCATTTCTAGCTTTTTTATATAGTTGGATATTGGTAGTTGTACCATGTGTACATGCCTTTATCCAGAGTGGTCCTGAGCATTGAGTTGAAGCAGGAATTCTGGCATTATCCAGGGGATGCAGGGAGCTTTATATTTTCTTGTTTTCAGGGGGTCATGTTTATTGCAAGTGGCATTAAATTTTGTGATGAAGTATCCGAGTGCGATGTCTATGTCATTTGTTTCATGTAGGTCAGACCTGTCTAGGCCTTGAAGATCCACTTTGAGTTGTGTAGGTGCCCTTTGAGGAGTACATGGCTGGTTATGGTTCTCGATGGGGGCTTGCTGAAGTTGTTTTGCCAGGTGCAGGTAACAGGTGAATGATCACTCAGCGAGTCAGAGAGGACAGTGGTGTTGGTGATGTGGACTGGTCAGTTTGAGAGGATCCAGTCCAGCAGTGTGCTAGTACCAGTTTTGTAGCTGACCCTTGTTGTGGTTACCACCATCTGGGAAAAGTGGATAGTCGCAAGAGGGTCTCTCAACGTAGCTGCTGCAGGTGAGGGCCAATCTATGTTGTAATCCCCGAGAAGAATGATCTCAGAGTTAAGGCACAGGGTTGCAATAAAGTCCATGAGGTTGCTAGGATTGGGAATTGTTGTTTTGGGTGGGATGTAGACTATGAGGATTGTAACCACCTTGCTGTGAACACCCAATAGGATTTTGATGGGTAGGATTTGCAGATTGGTGTTTCTGTAGGGAAGGGGAAGGATATGCCCCTGAAGTGTGTCCTTTACGTAGACTATGCAACCCCCTCCTTTCTTCGAGGTATGGTTCTGCCTAAAAAGGGTGTATCCAGGCAGCACGATGGCAGTGTCCAGTACCTTGGGTAATAGCCATGCTTCCATGATCAACAGGATATCAGGGTTGTGTTTGGTAATCCATACCTTTAGGTTGTCCAGTTTGGGCAGCAGACTACAGATGTTTAAGGTGGCAAGGGTGAGTCCTGCAGATTTTTGTTGTGGGCTATTCTGAGAGCGAGGAAGGCCAGGGTTGGGGTGTACATTACCCGATAGCATTAGCAGTAGCAGTAGTAGGTGGGTAATGTGGTTCAGAAGGAGTTTGCAGCTTCTTGATGTCCCTGATATCAGCATTTTAGAGGAGCTGTAGCGGGCAAGGAATAAATGGATGTGCCAGACTAAGGAGAGATATTTAGGCCTGCGGTCCTGGGGACAACACATTTATTGCCCTTTCATAGAGTATGAGCATGTCCAGGAGTTGGAAGAAGTGGTCATGCCATATGCATTGAGTACAGTCACCTGGAGGTGAGTTAGGGCAGCTGGCAGCAGCTTGCAGCTCGGGGGCTCTGAGGGGTATATCAGTGTGAGTGAGACAAGGCACAATAAAATCCCAGGTTTCCAGGACTTAATAGTTCCTTTTTTTTAGGGTGGTCATGTGTGGATCCATGTCCAGCAAGGCCAGGGTTAGGATGAACATTGCCTGACATAAGCAGTAAAAGTAGGATGATGCTGAGCAAGCTTCTTTTAAGTTGTTTGTAAAAAAGCTTATTGGATCTTCTGGGGCTCAGGCACCTTCTGTGTTCCAAGTGCAGTACCATGAGATTAAGTGGAGTAATTAGAGTGGGGTATGAGGCAGGAACCCCAGTGGTAAGCTACCCCTGTGGAGGCAGCAGGAGCCAGTGGCAGGAGCAGTGACCCTTGGTTAACAGTTTAAAATTACCTGTGATAAAGCAGGGGTCATAATGAAGATTATGCTCGATAGTGGTACGGGATAGGGGAATGAGCATATCACTTTGTGAAGTGCCATTGCTCTGAATCAACAGCAGTATGAAAGAGAAAGAGGTTGGAGGAGGTGGACGTAGCCCAGGTTGATAGGAGGAAGAGCTTGCATGTAGCCCTGGTTTTGAAGGAGGCAGAGGAACCAGGTAAATGTACACAGAGTTGTGATGATAACAGCTGGAAAACAGCCTGCATGATGTGCCAGATAGGAGCCCCTAGCTGCATATAACCTGCTAATGGTGGAGTAGATACAGTAAATTTCACTGCTACCAGAGATATAGCCCTCTAGTGGCTAGAAGATATAATCTGCTAATGGAAATGGAAAAAAAAAAGCTGGGCAGCGGCTCCAAGGCCTGGGCTATCTGGCAATTTATATCACAGTAGAGTAGACACTAAGCATTATTAAAAAAACAAAATAGAATGTTGAATTCAATAAAATATACAGAGCAGTAAATACAACCCAGCAATATACAAGTTAGTGCAAACTAAGCAGCTTAGGGAGATGAAAGCAGTAGCGAATAAGCGGGCAGAAGAAAGGTAAAGTGCCCATTCAGGAGACAAAAAAGCGCCAAGATTCAAGTCCGGTAGCTCCAAAGGCCAGGCTGCGTTTCTGTGTCCATAACTGTGGGTCTTGGGGCTGGCTGGCAATCAGGCAGGTCACTGTGGAAGAGCCCCTGGAGAAGGCGCAGCTCCCACGGGAGAGGTTGGAGGCAGAAACCCATTTAGGGATAGTGGCCTGCAGAGGGGAGAAGGGACAGTCAATTTAAGGCAAAAAGTACAAAGGCAATGGCATCTAATCCCCTAGGCCCCAGGAAGGTGGGAAGGCAGATTGCATAACAAAGGCTCAGCACAAAAGTATCTATAAAATTAAGCCAAAATGAGCTTTAACAGCTTAGGCTATAAGGGGGTTGGGGTAGACGATTAGCAAGTAAAGCCACAGAGAAAAAAGAAAGAAATATTAGGGCAAAGGACAGAGATAGGCAGCAGTGCAAAAATGCAGGACACTAATTCAGATAGTAGAAATTTAAAGAAAGGATATAGGGTACCGTGGAGCACTTAGCGCTACTCCCTTGGCTCAGGCAGGGTTACAGGGTGGAAAGGAGCATACAAACTATACCTCTAACAATATTTGGCAACTTATATCACAGTAGAGTAGATATAAGCAATATTAAAAAACAAAATAGAATGCTGAATTCAATAAAGTATACAGAGCAGTAAATACAACCCAGCAATATAATAGGTTGTGCAAACTAAGCAGCTTAGGGAGATGAAAGCAGTAGCAAATAAGAGAGCAGGAGAAAGGTGAAGTGTCCATTCAGGAGACAAAAAGCACCAAAGATTCAAGCCCAGTAGCTCCAAAGGCCAGGCTGCATTTTTGTGTCCATACCTGTGAGTCTCTGGGCTGGCTGGCAGTCAGACAGGTCACCGTGGAAGAGCCCCCGGAGAAGGCACAGCTCCCATGGGAGAGGTTGGAGGCAGACACTCATTTAGGGCTAGTGGTCTATGGGTCTCAAGGCTGGCTGGAAGTCAGGCAGGTCACCATGGAAGAGCTCCCGGAGAAGGCACAGCTCCCACTGGAGAGGCTGGAGGCAGACACCCGTTTAGGGGTAGTGGCCTGTGGGACTCAGGGCTGGCTGACAGTCAGGCAGGTTGCTGTGGAAGAGTCCCCTTTTATAGGGACGATTATAGAGAAAGGGGTAGCAATTCTCCTGACAGAACACCTGGAGAAATTTAAACTCTACAAGCCTTTCCAATCTGGCTTCCACTCTCACCACAGCATGTAGACCACCTTGGTCTGGGTCATGAATGATCTGCTCCTGGTGAAAGATAGAGGAGAGCTATCTGTTCTTATTCTCCTTGACCTGTCATCAGCATTTGACACTGTGGATCACGGGGAGTTAGTTGAGTGCCTGAGGTGTGCCTGTGGATTGGCTGGCACAGTGATACACTGGTTCAGATCTTTCCTGGAAAATTTCCACTGTACTGTGGTGTTGAGCAATTGTCAGTCTGCCCCATCACCGGCCATGTGTGGCATCCCTCAGGGCTCTATACTCTCCCCATTCTTATTCACAATATATATGCTGGGAGATGTGATCCAACAGTAGGGCTCCAGTTTTCACTGCTACGCAGATGACACTCAGCTTTACCTTTGATTTAGACCCATTCAGGGGGGATCCAATGTGTGTAGTTGAGAAGGCCATCATGGAGATCAAGCACTGAATGACTGGCTGAGACTGCTGAGACTCAATCTCAGCAAAACTGAGTTCCTTCTGGTGGGGTCAGACTGCTTGGTGTATGCAGTAAAAGGAGATCTTGCTCTCCCTGTCTGTGATGGGGAGACACTGCAGACTAAGGAGGAAGTTCACAGTCTGAGAGTAATTTTTGAAAGTCACTTGGATTTTACATCTCAAATAACTACTGTCACTAGAAGTGGGTTTTACCTCTTGAAACATGTAGCCAGATTGCATCCTTTTCTTGACCACAGCGATCTATTCACACTAGTGCAAGCTTTCGTTACCTTTCAAATTGACTACAGCAACACACTCTACTTTGGCCTCTCAGCAACTCAACTTTGCCATGTGCAGTTGCTGCAGAATTCAGCAGCCAGATTGGTAACTTGTATATCACGATTCAATCACATTACCCCCACTTTGTGAGAGTTGCAATGGCTGCCGATCAGATGGTGTTTGGAATTTAAAATTCTTTTGCTGGTCTATAAGGCCATAAACAGACTGGGCCCCTTCTACATTCATTAATTACTGGTAACCTGTCAGGATACCCGGGGCTTTTGTTAGTTCCAGCAGCAAGATTAAAATCTTCTGGGGACCAAACATTTTCAGTAGCTGCACCGAGTCTCTGGAACATTGCTCCAAAATCCATCCATTCTCCCCCTAGTGGAAAGTTTTAAATCACAGTTAAAGACCTGGCTGTTTAGACAGGTTTTTTCAGGAGATTTATAAGCTCTGCCAACTTTGTGAATCAGGGATCCATACTAAATCCCGACTGTCATAATCCTGACAGCAATTCTCCCAACTCTGCAATCCCAATACGTTCAGAATCCCGACTTTCGTATGCCTGGTAAATTAATGCCTGTCAAGTAATTGCCCGAAATGCTAAATCCCGACTATGGTACTAAGACACTCATTTCATCACAAAACGTTCAGGGCATAGTACGGTTCTGTGCACCATTTAGTGGTTTTAGTGCAGTCATGCAAGTGGCTGACAGTAGACTGTAAATTAATCAATTAGTTATCCTACCTATTTCCATACAGTGACATCAGTCATTGCAAGAACTCAAGGTGTTGGCAATGAAGTCCTATAAGTTAAAAGATTTGAGAGCTGGCCTTGCTTGCTCTCATTAGACACAGTGCATTGTAATGGCTGAGGCAGTCATATGTGATACAGTTTTGTCTCAGAAAGGCAACAATAAACTGTGCATCAATGGTTACCCTTACATTAAAGAAAGAAAGAAACCACAGTGACCTTTTCTACTAGTGCTGCCAGAGTCGTAAGGGTTAAGAACTGTTTAGGGAAGGCTTCCACAGTATTGGTGAGGGACAACATCACTTGCACAAGAGCTCAGAACACAATCATTTGCCCAATGCCACAGATTTCCCCAAAGCTGCATCACTGGCATCCTTAAAAGAGAGGGCTATTGATACACACGACACTCCAGCACAGCTTATTCAATGTGAGCTGTCACAGCTGTCCAAGAAGGTCATGCAGAGCATACCTTCTCATCAGGCTTTGCAGAAAATAGTTAAACATGCCAAAAGACAGATTTCCACCCCTGAACCACGAACATTGGATGAGTTAGTGTTTCCAGACCACCTATGCTATGTCAATGGACAGCAGAGAAATAGGAAGGACTGCACGAAGGAGCAAGCAGTGCTAGGTTCGAAAACACTAGAGGAATAATGAACAGAGAACCTGCACTTGCTTAAAAAAATACAAACTTTGTTTGTGCTCAAAGGTGGATAATTACCAGCCGAGAATGCTCATATGGTATAAACATACTTTAACTCATTATACCCTGGGTGGCCATTTTATATCAGGAGAATCAACGGACGGTTTGGACTTCATACGGAGCTATTGGGTACAATGTTAATCCATAAAACAGGAGCAAAAAACAACTCACTAAAATGAAGTTACTGTACAAAGGAGTCCATGTATTGCACAGAGTCCATAAGGTCCATAAGGTCCAAAACAGTTCAAACGGCTGGATAATCCAAGTTAGAGCCAGAGCCAGAGCAACAGCTGAGGGTCACCTCCATCTGACGTCACCTATTTTATGGATTAAAGTATGTTTATACCATATGAGCATTCTCGGCTGGTAATTATCCACCTTTGAGCACAAAGTTTGTGTGTTTTTAAGCAAGTGCAGGTTCTCTGTTCGTATGTCAATGGACACAGATTTCTTGCAAAAGAGTTGTCCTTGGGGGAGGAAAAAATAATTATATTAACCACAAAACTGAACATCAAACAGCTTACTGCAGCTGATTATTGGGTGTTGGATGGCACTTTTAAGACTGTGCCAACTTTATTTCACCAACTGTATTCCATCCATGCTGCAGTCGGCTCCCCTGAAACATCACGTATTGTGCCATCAATGCATTGATGTCCTCTAAATCACAGGAGTGTTACATCCACCTATTTCAAGATGTTCAGGATATAGCAGATGAAAATGGCCTAAGTCCGTCACCCAAATTATTAATCACAGACTTCGAACAAGCTGCAGTGAATGCATGTCATATACAGTTTCCATCAAGTAAGAACAAGGGCTATCTTTTCCACTTCGGCCAGATAGTCTGGCGAAAGATCCAAAGCTTGGAACTGGCCACTGTGTATGGCACTGATGCTGATTTTAGTTTAAAAATGTGGCACCTGGTGGCACTTTCCTTCCTACCCCCTGAGGAAATAGAGTGCATGTTTAATGAAATAAAAAGTGATACGACACCCTCTAGCACAGCCCTCATCGAGTAGTTTGAGGACAATTACGTTCCAGGCAGAGTTTGTTGTTGGACGTGAAACAATAGCACTGTATGCAGCCCACCACTATTCCCCGCCTTCTTTCTGGTCAGTGCATGATCAAATGGCTCTGGGGTTTCCCAGAATGCAAAACAATGTCAAAGCATGGCACAGAAGGTTGAAGGCCTTAATTGGCTCAGCACATGTAGAGATATTCCATTTTGTGGCTGCACTTCAGAAAGAATAACTGGTGACTTTCGGCACCATTGTAAAAATTAACCGAGGACTACCAAAATCCCCCATGAAAAAAAGGTATGTGGCAAGAGAAGACAAGATTTCAAATATTGTGAAGGACAGAACAGCTAGATCAGCTGTCAAATACTTACGCAGAATTGCACATAACGTCAGCCTGTGAAATTTTCAAGAAAGTGAAGACTGTTTTTAGCTATTTTAAACATTAAAATAAAGTTTTATCTTTTAACCGTTTTTAACTTTTGTGTACTGCATTGAAATGGGATTATAGCATTTCCATACTGGAATTGGCATTCCACAAGGTAGATTCCACAAGGTAAGCACTATCAAGCTGCATGCTTCCATTATGTTACATTAAAGACCTGTTGCTAGGTGATAGCATGCTGTAGGTGATAGCATGCTCTAGTGTGTAAAGGGCAAAGTGCACAGGGCAGGGGTACTGTTGATGCAAGGCTAATGGGGACATATGGAAATTGGGTCTGCTGCTGCTGTGGTGGACATCGTTTGCTGCATTAATGAGGTTAGTGCAACTTAGGTCTTAAACTAAATATATGCTGGTATAGTTAAAATTTGCTAACATTTGCTACCCAACAAAGCCTGACACTGCAACTGTCGGGATTATGAGGTGCAGTGATTTGCACCTGTCAGCCTTTTGCGTGTCAGGAACTTAGTGTCGGGCTATGGTTTGTCGGGCTAATTGATGATGGGAATTCATACCTAACCTGTGAATCATATATGAGCCTAATTTATACTCCTATATTTGCATTTACTCCTGTTGATATGGAATACTTGCAATTTGTGTTTATTTATGCACTGTAAAGTGCTTTGAGGTGCTGTATAAATAAAGTTCCTATCCTAATGTCTCACCACAACCCAAATCTACCACATCCATAACTGTTTGGTCCTCCACTTGCATCAGGGCTGTTATGGAAGGTTGGAATGGGGTCCACTGTTGTGGTCTGTGGCTATACATTCCATAATGTCACAGTACATACTGTCACAAAACTTACAGATATGCCCCCACTTTATCACAGCAAAAACATGTAAGGGTACTACAGTATCAGGTCATTGATCTGTGCACCCCCTCCCCCATTTGGGTGACTGGAGACTAGGCTCTTAGGAGTGAGGGAATTACACTGAATCCTGGGGTTATACCTTTTGGGCATGACAGAGTAAGCATTATTGCACCACTTGGCCATTTATCCTTACCAATACACTTATTCCCATTTCCCCTATTGTCCTTTCTCCCCTCTTCTATGAGGATCTTCCCCTTGGGTCACCCCTGAAGTTTATCATGGGTTATGCTCTTCTTAGCAATCTTTGGTCTCTCGGTTTCCAAGTAATGCTGTGTGATCGTGACAGCAGCATCCAGGGTGGTCAGTTTGGGATGACTCATCCAGTCACGTACTTGATTTGGCAAAATGTTGAGGTACTGTTCCGAGATTATTAGATCCAAAATGTCCACTTTAAAGCGTACCTTTGCCTCTAATCAGTGGGTAGCAAAGTATATCATTATTTAAGCTGCCACTCTGGCTTGGGTTCCAGCTTTAAAACAAAATGTGCAAAAAGTTCCATCGATAGCTTTCTTCACTTTACAATCTGGTAGAGTATAGCTGCCTTTACCTGCTCATAGTCTCTGGCAGTGGCATCTTCTAGGCTCCGATAAGCAGCTTGTTCATCTCCAGTCAGATATGATGAAATGTGAGAGGCTCTATTTTCTTGTGACTGGGCAGTGGTACTGGTAACTCTCTTATATGTCACAAGGTAGGCCTCGGGGTCAACCTCTGGATCCATTTTTGGTAGCAGAGGACGAGGTCTTAAAGTGACTAGATTCTCTGGGACCTGGAGCTCGAGCACAATCTGTTTTCCTTTTTATGAATCCCAGGTGAGCCTCATTGGTGCCCTTTCCCCCAGGGATTACCAGACCTGCATATGGCCTTTAATGGACCAGGCCAGAAATCAGCAGGGATGGGATTCAATTCACCCTGATCTCCATCCAGTATCTTAGTGAATGGGGATCCTGGGTCAAGGTTGTATAGACCCCTTCACAGTGTGTTACTAACTGGTTTGGGATAGGCCCAATAAGGCTGTCACCAATGGACACTACTCTGAGTTGAGGGAGCACTCAGCAGTTTCGTCAATATTTTTCATCAATAATTTGGGAGCTGGGATCTCCTGCAGGCAGCCTAAGTTCACTGATGATGCTAAGCTGGCCAGGGTGGTGGACTCCTATAATTATAAGAAGAAACATCAGAAGGACCTGAGCAGGCTGGAGGATTGGTCAGATTCTTGGAGTCTATGTATTGTTCAGAAGAGACTGAGGTGCAAAAAAGGGGGGGGAGGAGTGGCCCTGTATGTCAATGAAAATATCAAAGCTACAGAAATTCAGAATACACATAAGGAGCCAGAAGAACTGTGAGTCACCCTGGAAACAGGAAATGGGGCAGCCATAAGAACCGGGGTTGTCTACAGGCCCCCAGACCAGGGGGAGGACATAGACACATTACTGTTAGAAGATGTACAAAACATGACAGCTAAAGGGAGGTTCTGATAATGGGACACTTCAACATGCCAGATACAGATTGGTCAATACCAGCAGGAACATCTGCCAGAACTAGACACATAGTGGATTCCCTGCAGGGGGAGGGCCTCAAACAACTGGTACAACAACCCACAAGAGACAGGGCTATCCTAGATCTAGTACTGACTAACAGGGAAGGGATCACAGATCTCCAGGTAGAAGGTCACCTCGGTGGCCAGTGACCATCAAATGGTATGGTTCAATTTGGCTACTACATCTAAATCATCCCATTCCAAGGCAAAAATATGGGACTTCAGAGGAGCTGACTTTGATAAGAAGGCCAACAGAGTTAAGCTAGCCCTGGCAAAAACAAACACAGGTGAGGGGGTACAGGCAAAGTGGGCAAGCATTAAGGATGCAATACGTGAAGCAACATCCCATTGTGTTAGACAGAAAAGGAAGTGCAAAGAAGAAGAAACCACTTTGGTTCTCAAATACAGTAGTAGAAAAGGTCAGAGCCAAAAGGCTAGCCTTCAGGAAATATAAGGGAACACAGCGGGATGAAGATAGGGAGGCATACCAAACTGCCCTAAGGGAAGCAGGGAAGGCAGTGAGCAGGCAAAGTCCCAAACTGAGGAAACACTAGCATGAACAGTAAAGAAGGTGACAAGACTTTCTATAGATACATTAGTGAAAGGAGAAAGTCCAGAGGGTATTGCTAAACTTAATGGAGAAAAGGGAGCATGTGAGGAGGAGGACCCTGTAAAGCATATATCCTAAATAGATACTTTTGCTCAGTATTTACTGAAGAGAAGGTAGGGCAGGGCCCACAGCTCAGCACCATGGACACAGTGGGAAGGGAGGTGAGCACTACTCCCTTCACAAAAGAAAGGGTCCTACAAGAGCTTGCTAAGCTCCGGGTGGATAAGGCAATGGGACCTGATGGCATACATCCCAGGGTACTTAAGGAGCTAAGGGTGGAACTAGCAGAGCCATTAGCAGAACTGTTTAGTGAGTCTCTGAGCACAGGAGAGGTACCAGAAGACTGGAGAAGGGCTCATGTGATCCCGCTCCACAAGAGTGGTAGCAGGGAGGAGGCAGGGAACTACAGACCAGTCAGTCTTACCTCAGTAGTGGGCAAGATTGTGGAGGCACTCCTTAAGGAAAGGATAGTGCAACACCTGGAATCCATAGGGGCACAGGATCCAAGACAGCATGGGTTTACAAAAGGAAGGTCCTGTCAAACTAATCTCATATATTTCTTTGACTGGGTAACCAGAGTGGTGGACCAAGGGGGAGCAGTTGATGTCACCTACCTTGACTTCAGCAAAGCTTTTGACACTGTTCCACATAGAAGATTGATAAATAAGCTGGGTAGGCTCGGGTGGGTCAGAAGTTGGTCAACTGGGTGGCAAACTGGTTGACGGGCAGAAAACAGAGAGTGGTGGTAAATGGTATACAGTCAGAAGAGATGCAAGTCACAAGTGGGGTACCTCAGGGATCAGTCCTGGGGCCAGTCCTCTTCAACATCTTCATTAGTGACCTTGCAGATGGACTAGAGGGTAAGGCTTGTCTGTTGCAGATGACACCAAGATCTGCAACAGAGTAGATGATCCAGATGGGGTGGGCAGAATGAGAAGAGATCTGGATAAACTAGCAAAATGGTCAGAAGAGTGGCAACTGGGATTTAATGCAAAGAAGTGCAAGATCATGCACATAGGGAAGAGAAACCCTGAAGCCACCTACAGGCTGGGAGGGGAGTTGCTAGCAGTCACAAAGGAAGAAAGAGACTTGGGCATCATCATCACTGATGACCTGAAATCATCCAAGCAGACCTCTAAAGCAGTAGGTAAGGCTGGGGGTGTTAGGGTGTATTAGTAGGGGTATCACAAGTCATAAGAGGGAGGTAATAATCCCTCTTTACAAGACACTGGTTAGGCCCCATCTGGAGTACTGCGTGCAGTATTGGAGGCCACACCGTCACAAGGACATTAACCAAATTGAGGCAGTCCAGAGAAGGGCAACCAAAATGGTGCAGGGACTGCATCAGAAGACATATGAGGACAGATTAACAGAGCTCAACATGTATACCCTTGAGCAAAGGAGGGAGAGAGGTGATATGGTCGAGGCATTCAAACACCTTAAGGGCATTAACATGTTTAAATATAAGAAAAATAGCAGAACAAGAGGACACAGCATGAGATCAGAGGGGGGCTGATTAAGGGGGAATGTGAGGAAATTCTTTTTCAAAGAAGCGGTGGTGGATGCATGGAATGGCCTACCTCAAGAAGTGGTGGCTATGAATACAGTGCAGGGCTTCAAACAGGCATGGGATAGGCATAAGGGAGCAATACAAATGAGTATGAATAGATAGGCCACTGACAGAGCAAAGGCCGATGGTACATTTATACGGTAGAAAAAGAAATGGTCAGACTGGATGGGCCTTGCGGTCCTTATCTGCCGTCAACTTCTATGTTTCTATTTTTCTATGAGTCTCAGCTTCAAAGTAGTGAAATTCAAAGTGCTACTCTTGAGAAGAAAAAAAGGTTGGACCTGTGCACTAGGTAGGGCATCCTTTGCCACCCTGGAGGAGAAAAAAGGAACTATGGGTCATAATACGGAAGGGGCTAAAGCAACAAGCAGTGCGCCACTGCTGCAAGGAAAGCAGCCTCACTGCTGATGTGATTCAAAATGTGGATGATTTGTAAGGCTAGGGAAGTGCTCTTGCCACATTATAAGACCCGGGTCAGGCCCCACCATGTGTACTGTGTGCAGCTGTAGACTTCTCAGTGCAATTAGGGCATTGAGGCAATTACAACTCAAGAGGGTACAATGTAAGGCCAACAAAATTATTAGGGAAAGGGTAGACAAAAACTATGAGGACAGGCTAGTGGCCCTTAACCTTCTCACCTAGGAGAAAAGAAGATTGAGGGGTTCATGGTATCAGTCATCTATATACTCAAGAGTCTCAACAAGATCAAACAGATTGAGATATTTGATCTGGTAAATACAAAGAAGACATAGACAGCCACTCTTAGATGGGAGGTTGTGCTCACGCTAAGTGGATCAAATACTGAAACCATAAAACTATGCAGTGACAGATATCCAAGTGGGCACTCAAGGCAACAAACAGTAAAATACGCCAGCAATCCTACCCTTGCAGGCATTTTTCATTTTATTTGTGATGCACAGCATCTTCACAAATGTACAGGTGATGACAGTGACATTCAATAGTGAGGGGAGGGGTTGTGCTTCTACTTGGCGCTTCCGACTGAGCTAATATTTGAAAGTCCTCCTCACAGTGCTTTAAGGAAGACTTGCTCTTCTCCTCGACTGGCCACCTGCTACAGAATGAAAGCACTCTCATGGTTGCTCACTCTGTACAGTGAAATGATCAGCTGGCCATTTTCACTACACAGAATGAGCAAGTGCAGGAGCACTTTATTCTGTGGCTGGCGGACGGCTATGGAGGAGAGTGGGTTTGTATTATTCACCTCCTTGTTGCTACCAGCCAGGGGGAGATTAGTTGTCTTTAAGTACAAATGAGCACTTACATAGTGGCTGTCCATGGAGGCAAGTGGGTTGTACCCATCATGGGAGTTTTTCTATGTTAAAATATCAAATTGTGGGTGCTGGTGGGAGGAGGGTGGGACTGGATTTCCTAACAGAGGGTGAGGAGATGAGGAACATGGAGTTAAAGGGACACCGTCAACCCCCCCCAGGCCTCAAACTGTAGCTGGTAGTTTGATTGTTATCCCTTTTTCGGAAATGAGGAACATGTTAAAAATGAAAAAGAGACTGCCCACCATATTGGTGTTACCACACCAAAGTGTGTTTGTTTACATTCCCTGATCAATTCCCACTGCATCTTTCCCGGACTTGGGAACACTCCCAACACAGTCTATCCACTCCAGATGCAGTGGGAGGAGAGGAGTCTATTGTCTCCTGGGTGGCTGCTCTGTTTGGGGGTGTTCCCCATGTCTGGGATGTATGCAACAGAAGCAGATCAAGGATTTTAAACAAAACAAGGTTGAGTATAATTAGGCCATTACCATGCAATTCAGTTCTACTATGAAAGGATACAGAATAAACAACCAGCAACACCAATGGATTTCTAAGAATGTAAACAATCATAAATGCAGGTTTTCAACTAGAAATAGCTTGATACAAAAAGGGTTGACCATGTCCTTTTAAGGACTGGGGCTGTGGAGGGGGGGATTGTTTCTTTTTCTTTTTTTTTTTTTTTAACTACATCCCTCCCAAATACCCGAATATGAATACCAAATACCCAATTATTTTGGGTGTGACTATTCGGCCAGAGTACTCAGAATAAGGTATTCACAAACCCCTAGTAACATGTGCCACAGCAGGGAAGGGTAGGTCTTTGAGACATCCTAACAGATGAGAACAGCAGCAATGACGGATTAACAGAATAAAAAAAGGCTGCTAAGTAAAAGTGTAGGCTAACCATTGTTGGATGAGTCACTGTCTGTACCTGTTCATCTACTGGAAATCCTATACACCATAAATAAAGCCACAAATACTAGCAAGTCTGAGATTACTGGTGTTTTTTCACTGGCTGGTGCCTCAAGTGCCCACTTGGTTATCTGCCACTACACAAAGTTCTGTCACTGTGCAGTTCAGCGGCCTCAGTGTTTTATCCGGTGTCCTTCAGCAGGATATGGGGACAAAACCTGAAGCTCAGGGGTGGTAAATTCAAGGGTAACATTAGGAGGCACTTCACCCAGAGGGTGGTGAACCTAAGGAAACTTCGACCAGTGCAGACAGTGAACATGAAGTCACTATAGATCTTCAAGGTAAGCCTGGACAAATGTCTGCTTACCAAGGGAAAAAAGAGTACCCTAGCGAGTAGAGTGGGTAGGGAATCCCTGTAATGTAATTCATATTTGTACAATACTTACTCATCTCTGTTTATGAATCGGGAGCAAACATGATGGTCCTGGGGTCCTTCCTCGCTTTAAAGCAGCAGTATCTATTAGTGACTATATCATTTTTGTCAGCAATAATGTTTGCCTGGCAGAAATATCAAGATAGCCCTTTTTTGTTTTCTATCATTCCTGTGAACCAAGATTTGGAGTTTTTTAATTTGTAAAGGTCCCCACTCCTGTGCCATGCATACCACGAGAAATTAAATATCTTGATACAGTGTTGTGCTCTTTACCATCAGAAACATGTAGTAACAGTATCCTTCAACATTCACATTATAAATCTAGCATGTACGGTACCTTCAACAGGTATCCTCGACAGATGAGATTTTGTATGAATTGCAAGTGGCAGTCTTCTTTAATTATGTGAGTCATTAATTACAAAATTAGCTGTAAAAACTGTTGTACCACTGTCTGAGAAAGCAAAAAATAAACATAAAGCATGAATCTAAGGATGACAGAAATAAATTTTTTCCAGAAACAATATGATTAATCTTTTTGCCGACTAACAAATATTGCTGCTTTAAGGTACTATATTAGTACTTAATTGTTTCCTAATTACAGACTGATTCTTCAGTGTTTGTCCTTGCCTATGCTTACTGGAAAATTTGAACTACTGTATACTGTGGTGGTCAGGTGGCAAATACATTGCCATAAGTATGACTCACTTACTTGGTGCTCAAAGGATAGGGCTTGGGCAACATCTCGTGGGAATCCATCAATAACAATTCCTTGCGCGTCAGGCAGCTGCATTAACCTCTGCTTTATCTCAGTAATTGTAGTTTCCTAAAACAGAGAGAATAATTGAAATCACCTCTGCAGTTTGTAAGACTGCCAATGTAAAATATGAGCATCTATTACATGTAACATTTAAAGGGACTGCCTAGGATTCCTGAAAATGCCTGAAACTTAAAATGCCTAGTTTGCTTACCTTTGCAAAAGGATTTCTAGCTACACTGAAAATTTAATTTTGCTAAGCCCCCTTTAGGAGGAAAGGGATCATATACTGGCTCTGAGGAAATGGCCAGTTGATCCCTTCCATTTCATAGTGTTCTGGTACCATTGCAGAACATTTTATGACGTCTAACAAAGGAAAATGCAGGAACAAGCTCCATTAAAGTGAATGGGGGCAATTCTTAATTATTGTTTTTATATGTTACTAAGGACTTTAACACTGATCAAAAACAATGCTGAACTAGCAAGGTGCTGGTTAGTTGAGCAATGGCTTTGATTAATGTTACAATACTTGTAAATATATACATTAAAAAAGAATTGAGAATCTCCCCTTTCACTTTGATAGAGCATGCCCCCACATTCTTCCTGGTTAGTCATCATAAAACCTCTGAGAGTGTAGATGTAGTTAACATATCAGGAAGTTGAAGGGATTGGCTAGTCACCTCCTTGGAACCAAATTATGATCCCACCCCTCCTAAAGAAGGCTTATCAGGAAAATGCTCACTGTACAGTTTAGGACATAAGCTTTTCTGAGCATTTGCGAAGATGATGCAGGCTATATCTGAAATAAGGACTTCCACCTGCATTGTGAATTCTGAAAATGCAACCTCAGTTATCCACATAAGGATGTTCTCTTTTAAATATGGTTCAGCTACTGTGATTTAGTTGGTGATACTGATGAATTTTCAAATGTCCTTTTCAGGGTTTAGACTGCATTTTGGCAGCCTGTCCAAGAAGACCGTTCAGAAGCATTTGGCTGTTCGTAGCTGACTCATAGTGTTCTTGTTTGTGACATTATAGTGTCTGCCGTGGCAACCGACTGATTTCACAAACACTTCTGTGGAAAGTTGGAGCAAATTGGATGAGTTTTGAATGGCACAATAAAATAAGTCCTACATTATCTGGCATACAGGGAAGATCAATAACAAGGGAATATAAGAAAAACTTTGAAAACATCAGTGTTAAGCAGCATTGTTGCAATTATGATAATTACAGGATTTTTTAGTGCATACCTGGTGAAGGAGTTTTAAAAGGATTCATCTGAGATCTGCATGTTGCTGCTTTTAAAACAGAAGTGCATCTAAACTGTTCGACTGTCTGATAGATAATCTAACAGCATCTGAATTTTGCATAAAGAAAAATAATGCAATTGCAGCAAAATCATGCAAATCCAATTTGTGTCATTTGTTTTGACTGCAAATTGTGATGTTTTGTTGCAAATGGAGCACATATTTTAAAAATAGCAGCAGGACTGATTAGACACAACCAGGTGGAGGCAGATGCAGGTGTAGTTTGCATTCATGTCTGGGTCCTGTCATTTCAAAAATCTGTCCTCTACTGTTTAAAGTGATCCCAAGAAAGTGAAAGCTATGCAACATTAATAAGGAACGTTTATGCCAGCCTGTTGATGCAGTGGTAGGGTTCCCACTTGTGATACCTGTGGCTGGGGATTGGAAGTGAGCTGTGACTGCCAACAGTAGGCCCAGGAGAGGAGGACTGCATATCCCACAGAATGCCCTCCTCCTCTGGGGAAGGAAGGTTTCATCCCCACTGCATCACTGTTACCTGGGTGACTATAGGTTGCAGTGCTGATGAAATGCTGGTGGGAAGGTGAGGAAGATTGCTGATGTCATCACACTGACATGCACAGCAAATGCTCACCATGACATCTGTATATGCAATGTCCCAATGGACTAAAAGAAACACTAGGACAATGACCCCAGTACCACATGAGAACGTACCCCAGTACATCTGGGCACCGCTTCTCCCATAGAGTACCACTATCTGACAATTTTTCAAGTTTGAGGGTAAATACCCTCGCCCCATCCCTGCCTGAGAGGGTTAAAGCTGAGGCTCTATGGAAGTAGATGGTGATGGTGGCTGTGTCTCTGTGAGGTAGGGAGTAGAGGTGCGCCCTGGGGACTCCTGAGGGAGACAAGAGTGCTGGTGACAGACAGCATTAAAAAACAACGAACATTTACTATTGTAAGTGCGACTACTAAGATTTTTCTTAGCATTCTTAATTGTAAATATTCAAGGCTCTTATACCTGTGGAGCTAACTCTCCAGTTGTAACTATTTTAGCAATTAGACTCCATTTCCTGTTGCTAGTTGTACTGTGGATCTTCTTTCGCAGAAGTTCACCCACTGAAATCCATTCAAATCCATAACGTTCTGCAATTTTTTTACTCTGGGTTCCTTTCCCACTACCAGGACCACCTAATACAATAAAGAAATGGTATTATGTAACATTTAACTGAAAGGCATTTTCTTTCTTTTTGGAGGACAGCTTTAAAAAGAGTTTTAAACAGGTTACAAAATCAGTGCATCTGATTGCAGTTTTGGCACTTTTATAGGTAAATGCCACACATAAGTATGTAGTTCTAAAGATAAAACACAGATAGCAACTACAGTGTAACTAGTGTTTTTTTTTTGTTCTGGTTGTTGTAAAAGCCTATATTTTAAAAGGCTGAATATTTAAAATCCTTTAGAAGGTGCACAGTACTGCTGGAAACAGAAGAGTGACATTTATAAAATGCCAGCTTCCACAACCCCTGGGATTCTAAATGCAGGCACTGAAGAAGTGAGTGCCAGCTGTTGAACCGTGATTTCAGGGCTTACAAGCAAGTCTTGTGTGCTACTCCCAGTAATTTGTGTTCAGCTTGTCCCCATGCAGTATTCCACAAACTACGAGCATGCTTACATGCAGACACTTTCATCTGCGATCACATGAAAATGCTGCACAAGGGGTGCAGCACAGAACACCACATTTCTAATGTGAAACCCTTGTTCAACATGTAGTATGCAGATACCCAGAACTTAAGGCAAGGGGTGCAGTATCTACCTTACAACAGTGGGTATCTTCACTGTCGTGGATTGCAGCTGACTAGTACAAACATTTTTTTTATATTTTTAAAATATGCTAACTATCTGAATAATATATTTAATGGCCAAATAGGGCACTGTACAGTACAGCAATAGTAATTATCTTTAAAAGCAATACCATGATGCATTTAACTTTTATGAGAGACTGCAATGTTGTACCTGACTGTAAATCTAATGAAATATTCATGAGTCTAGAGAGACTCCTGATTGGCTACTGGCTTGGTCATTAATGTCTTAGAAATGACTGACCCAGCTGCCATCTGGCTCTGAGGCATACATGGCTCACGCCACTCTGCTCAAAACCTGAAAGTAAGTAAAAACAAAATGGTAAAAACAGACATTGTTTATTGTGATTACACTTATGATAAACAACCTCAAAGTCAGTCATTTCCCTGGATTAATGACTGGATTGAGGGAGATGACCCTCAGCTGTACTTTGGCCCATATTTCCCCCCAACAAGTTGTTAATCCTTTAGGAAATGACTGACTTTGAGGTTATTATTGCTCAAATCTCTGAAGTGGTAGTGGTACAGGAACGTTTTAGGTCCCCCAGAGTCAATTTTGAGTTTTGTGAATTAACATAGCGTTACACATCATCACACATCCTTCTACATGTCTCCTCTGCCAACCACATAGGGCGGTGTGCAAGTTTCTGCATGGTTACTGGTGGGGCAAGACAAATTGCACATGCATGCACACAAACATGCATAGGCCATTCAGAACACATAAGCAAGTAAACATGTAAAAGGGAGTGGCCCTCCTTTACAGATTATCACTGCTGTCTTCTGATGCAGGGAAACATTATTATATCACGTATTAGCCCCTACATGCAGAAACTGAGAAATGTGCAACCACTGAAAAGCTATGCCAGTCTTATCTGGGTATGCTGAATGTAAATCAAACTTGGGAACATTTGAAAAATGTGTTTTTAAAAAAGTAAAAAAAAAAAATGATGGTAAAAGTACAGTATATCAATGCTAATTGACGCATGGAAATGTTGAGCAGTATTTACATTAACATTCACAGTAATGAGCAGTCCTGTCAGTGCAGTAGTAGCACTACTGCTCACAACACTGGCAACCAAACTTCGTGAATGAGCCTGAGCTGTCAGAGGGCCAGCAGAGGGAGAATGATCGAGCATCCCAGAAGACACTCTTCTTCTCAGGGTGTGGGTGGGGTGGAGTTTCCTCTTCAGTACTCTTATCTGGTTGATCACAGGTGGGTGGGGGGGCAGTTAGGGCTGTCAGTGTGGGAGGGAGGAATGCTGTCTGGCTCTGACATGTACAGTAATGCAAAGCATGTGCTTACACATCATGAGCTCAAGTGTCCAGCATCTCTGAGGGATGGGAGGACAGGGAGAACACACCACAAGGATGCAGGATTAAACCACTGGCATATTTAGGCCACCAATGAACCAAATGGCATCTGTGTCCCAGAACTGAGTAGTTTGGGGGGGGAGTTTGGCCACCTCCCCCTGCTGACCTCCAACCCATAGTGGAAAGTCTGGGTGAGGTAAGACGATGTAAGATAAGTGCCAGAGAATGTGACACATGGTGGGCTAATAGGTTGTCTAGGATGAGTGGAAGGGGTCACAGTGGTGAGAAGGGGTTAAAAATAGAATATATTAATAATGAATACTGGGCACCCTGACAAAGTTCATATTTTTTTCAAATGTAATGCATTTTAGAAATTGCAATATGTTCACGTTAAAAAAAAAAAACATACTGGGGTTGAGGGAGCCATCATTTTGAGTATGGAAAATAAGGAGGCCTAAAGGGGACATGGAGGGGGCTCAGAATGGAAATGATGGGATGTGGGGCAAGATACAGGGCCTTTATGGTGCTAAATGCCTTGTCTGAGCCATCACTGTGATACATTCCTGAAAAGCTATCTAATGGGGTTATGTCCAGTGGAAGTCATGTTGTCAAAGGGAGGAAGTACCTAGGGGTCAGTGGACCCCAAACTGGAGTTTTCAAAGTTGTCCTCTTTTGCACTGAACTATCATGGTTTTCCAAAATGCCTAACTTACATAGTTTTGAGCAATGCATTTCCACCAATGGAAAGTACAGTGATCAAAATGGTGAGACATGCAGGACTGGTGGCATGGAGTGCTGAGTCAATGGGTATCACAAACGCACTCTGCAGATCAGGTCCTCGCCTCCCACAGTGCCAAACCTCAAAGTGCAATATGTGAACAGGAGACAAACAGGGTAACCCTCCTGTCTGTTTTGGGTCAGAATCACCCACTAGCTTCGAGTCCTGGGGTCAAATATGCACCCTTTTTTTGCTAGCACACCCAGTTAACAGGCTCAGATATGCATTCTCTTCGGGGGGTGCAGTGCAGTACTTCATCCAGTGGGCGCCAGCCTGGTTCACAACTTTACCCTTTTGACTATATTTGAGAACTAGGTATATTCTTACCTCAGCAAAAAAGTAACACACTTTAAGCCCTTAACAGTTGTCAGAATTATTAACACTATTCCAACATTCATCACATTCAAAAGAAACTGAGAAAAGGCACAGGCAGAATTTCAAGAAAAACAGTGTTTACTAAAAATTAAAACTAGATAAAATACAAAATGCAGAACATATAAAATTGGGTTTACAATCTTTTAAAGTAAATGGACAATTATATAAAAACGCCTTATTACTGAATTTCTACTATTCTAGGTTTCAAGTAATAAACAGATGGTTGAAATTTATCTACGGTGCTGTGAGAGTTTATCAGAAGTCCCACCTCAAAAACCAGAGGCAAAATGCACAAAGCCAAAAATCAAATGCACTCTTTTCTCCCAGCTGGCTGGTAATATATTTCTTTCAGACTCCTCCTCCTCCCTGATGAATAACTCTGAGCAGTGCAGGAGAGCGGCTAGCAAAGCAAACAGGATGTTGGGATGCATCATAAGGGGGATCACCTCTAGGAGCAGGGAAGTGATTCTGTCGCTGTACAATGGACTGGTTAGACCACACCTTGAGTACTGTGTATAGTACTGGAGACCACACTTGAAGAGGGACATACAGCTCCTGGAGAGGGTACAGAGGAGGGCAACTAAGATGATATGAGGACTAGGGAATTTGATGTATGAGGACAGACTTGAGGAGCTCTGCCTGTTTTCATTGGAGGAGAGACGGGGGGACATGATTGAGGTCTTCAAGTACCTCAAGGGAATAAATAGGGTAAACACAGAGTGGATCTTTAGGTCACTCAAGCCTGAAAACTTAAATTAATTTTATCAGTTACAGGTCTCAGCTCACTGCTAAAACAGTCCCAAAAATGTATATATCTTTCTTCTTAATTAGTGAGGCTTTATGACAGATAGAATTATCCCTTTGGTCTCTCCACAAGCTACCTAGCCTTCAAAGTAATTGCAGGTTTACAAGCCAACAGAAATCTGTTAGAATGGCCTTTTCCCCAGAGGTCATAAAATGCATACTTTGTCCCTGCACTTCAAAGTAGAAGGGTTACTTTACAATGTGTTACATAACAGCTAACACAGATATGACAGGAGATGTCAAAGGAAGCCTCTTATTTAACCCATTCACTGATTCAGTGTTACTATAGTAAATTGTGTTCAGTGAGCCAGGGCCTTTGGAGTCAAAAGGTCAGCCCCCTTTAAAAGCTGATGGCTGCCATTTCCCTGAGCAGACATTCACATAAACATATATTTATATCACAAAAGTAAATATAACTATTAGAGGGTTAATCACATTACAATGGGTACCAAACCTCCTGCCAGTCCAACAACTTATGTTCAAGAATGGATTTAGGTCACTAGTGGGCTGGCCAAGGAAGGGAGGATTGAGCATCCTCAGGACAGCTCTCCTCCATCGAGGGAGGGGGGTATGTGCTTCCTGCTAGGTGGTTGCCACCTGGAGGTTCTTGGTGGCCATGCAGTGGGACATGAGGGAAGCAATACCATCTACTTGACATTGGGGGGCATCCTTGCAGAGGCAGAGCTCAAATAACGTGTCATTGCAAGTGCAGTGAAATCCCCAAGTGTGGCATGATGAAGGCTTGATCCCCACAGGCCCCACACCAGCACCAGTGCTCTCCAGGTCCTGTGGCAGAGGACAATTGGAAAATAGTAACTCCCCAGGAAGCCAGATTATGGCACAGGGGGACCAGTTCAGAAGCGGGAAGGTCAGCAGACAAGGAGCCCAAATTACTACTAAGAAAAAGGTATGACATATGTGTTCATAGCTACAATAATGTTGGTGTGGTGGATTAAGGAATGGGGAGGCTGCAGGTGTTACAATGCAATTTTCAAAAGTGCATAGGAAGAAAGTTACATTTAATGTTGTAATGTGTGGCTTACATTCAGCCTAAACAACTAAAAGCAGCATTTTCCAGTGATTTGCACCCTTCCAAAGTAATGTAATCACTTCACAAAAAAATAAATTTTCCCTCAACACCCCATACTCCTCTTATACTTTTGCAGGGTATGCCTGCAAAAGCATAGAAAGATAGTGATGTAAGTAACGTTTGGTGGAGCATAGCCCTTTAACAGCAGGGCCCTATAATGGAGTTTAATGTATATGGGAGTCAAGCTGGAGCAGCCTTATTATAATCTTAGGGAAGCAGTGTGATCCAGTTGTTAGATTGCACAACTGTGAACTAGGAAATCCCAGTTTCAAACTCCATCACAGCCCCATTTACCACTGTGCAATCTTGAGCACATCTTTTAGCATTCCTGAGGTTCAGTTCTGCCAGCTGTAAAATTGTGTAGACTCTAGATCAAGTTGTAAATTATATGCTGTACCTCTCCTGGGCTTTCTTAAGAACACAAATTGTAAAATGTAATTGCATGCCTTGTGAAGTGGGTGCTCTGAACTGAAAATAATATTATAGTTTACATAACCCTTGTGCATGGAAATCAGATAATTCCAAAGACTTGTGCACATTCAGAATGGTTGAGCATGTTGTAAAGTGTTGTTATACATGTTTCAAATAAAACCGAAATAACAGCATCAGACTGTGCAGTGTGTTAATGCTGTCGGGCAGCAGTGGTGAGTAAGCAAGGACATATTTTCAATAGAAATGATTTTATACTATAAAACATAGAATATAGGCAACCATACACAACTCAGCATGTGTTTCCATCTAGAGGCTAAGAGAACATCAGGGATCTCTGAAACTTAACTCTCGCGGTCCGTAAGATGTCCTCTCAGCTGCTTTATGGATACACAGCCTTGCTGAGTGTGATTGTTCATACACTTTTCAGTATATAGTGCAGTTTGGGCAGCCTTACAGAACTGTACTACCTTACTAAGGTCCAGGCCAATGCAGTTGCTCTCATTTATTTCCTAAAGTTTATCTAAAAAATCAGCTACGCTTTGCCTTCATACCAATAATAAGGATGATTTTAGGACGAGGTCGTGATGGGTCAAATATCTCATACTCCTCAATGAGCTCTGCAGTCTCCGACATGTCTGTGTCACTTTCTATGGAGAACTGATGAATTGGAGGCAGTCGGTCATAGCGTCGGTATGGAAAATTAGGACCGTCAGGTAACACTGAAACAAAAAGCAGCAAAACAAGACAAGAAAGCCAGGGTCAGAATGAGCTATTGTACAAAACACATACATATTCTTGTGACAACTTTTATATACAGCCTAATAAATACTTAAAGGAAATGTGTGATTTAAAGGTTTGGGCTTCATCGCCTGGTATCCTGGGGCAGTGATAACCCCAGTGTGCTAAAATTATAATTTTTATTGCACTCTATACAGTTTGGGAAGGGAACGTAATTCTGGCCAAACTGCCAGCCAGCTGATCCCTTCCTACTTCCTTGACCACCTGCTTCAACCCCGCTCTCCCCCGTTTTGTGACGCTTAACCAGGGACAGTGGGGGGACGCACCCCATACAATTCTACGGGGCTCAGTTTCAAAACATTTTTGCAGCACTTTAGTGTACCTTATGATAAAAATGAAAACTACTGCCAAGTGGGCTAGATTCAGGAGTCCCCAGGCTAGCACTGGCACTGCAGGCATTGGTACAGCTGCTGCTGCACTGCCACATTCAGGACACTGGCCCCAGGTAGTACTGCCCAGCTTTATATATTGTGTGTGTGTGTGTGTGTGTGTGTGTGTGTTACATGGTTCGGCAATGAATATTCATGATCTGTTCTGAAGGCCTGCAGGTATCCATGTGATGATGTCACACATTGACATGGGTGGTAGCCAAAGGTACAACATACTGCATAGCTGAGGCTGCAGTAATGGATCACTGGGGACTGGACATCACAAGCAATGTCTATGCTGGGCATGCTCCCAATCCCTGTGACCCCTTGGCATCCCACATAGCTATGCCCCTAGCAAGCTGCATGGTGCTGGGAGTTGTGCACATGGGTGTTGTGTATCCATACTGGGTTAAGTTGGGAAATTTTCTGACTCCACTATCGCTGCCCAGACCACCAACCAACCCATCATGCATGCCGCACTCTCGAATACAGAGAACATGAAGTGTATACAAATGTGGCTGGTTGTCCCCCTGCTGTGGTGTGTACACACTACCACTTTGCATTGTGAGCCACAGCTCATCTATGGTACAGTTACATTACAGGATGCTGTTCCAGACTTGAATCAGGGGGAGGCTTTCTGATTAGTGGTGTGCTGACACCACTGTGATTCTTCCTGCACTAAGTACCCTGGACACAGCCTAACATTTCTGTTAAGCTTAACATACTTTAAAATGATGTATTGGTTTATTTATTTTTTGATGAGCTTGATCACAGTATAGTGACCCAGAACTGTTCTGTCAAAAATAATATCTGAACCACTACTAATTAACTAAATTTACTTTCCACCAGGAAGAAGAATTTGTATCAAACAAAATTGTTCATTGCCTGAATATTTATAGTAAATGAATAAGGAAACTGCAGTCTCAAATAATATCCATGCATTGTGTAATTTAGCAAAATGTAGGTGCTCTGTAAGCGCAATCCCATTGTCACAACACAGCATAAAGCACAAATAATTGACACACTGCAAACAAAAATATTTATTTTATGACCCTGCAGCTTTCTTTACTCGTTTGCTACAATTCTTTCTGACTGCATATCAGTTTACTGAATCAAAATTCTCATTACTACTGCAAAGTAATTCGGTTAATTAGTAGTGGTTCTGGTGTCATTTTACATAGATACATAGATACATAGACAGTGTTGGCAGATAAGGGCCTATGGCCCACCCAGTCTGCCCATTTGAGCTTGTAAGTTCAGTTTGTTTTCCTAGAAGTCTGTTGCCCCTTACCCCTGACCTCCAGAATTCCTTTATGTCTATCCCATGCATTCTTAAATCCCGTGATTGTTTCAGCCCCCACCACTTCCTCTGGCAGGGTGTTCCACTTGTCCACCACCCGTTCTGTGAAGAAATTCTTTCTCATGTTTCCTCTGAATCATCCTCCCTCCAACTTCATCCCATGCCCTCTAGTCCTGGAACATCTTTTTCACTTAAAAATAGTGTTTTCCTGCACCCTGTTCCTCCCTGTAAGATACTTGTATGTCTCTATCATATCCTCTCTCTCCCTCCTCCTTTTAGACAGAAGATGTGTCACACATTTGGTGTCACTACACTGTGAACAAGCTCTTATTTGTAATTTTTTTGACAAGGATAGACACACTAAGCTATTATAGCTTGTTTCCATGTACATCCTGGGGGGTAGATTGTATGGGCCTGTTTCACTGACGGGGGAATATTGGCCATGACACCGGAAAACTCCTCTACTCTTCTTTGATAAGCACTATGGGATCTCTTAACTTCCATCTGAACAGTGACCATTATAGTACTGATTTGAATATTAAGTCATTCCAGTGAGTTAGCAAACCATACGGTTTTATTTTCTCTGATAGTTCCCGCTTCCTGGATGGGTTCTCCCATACTTTGCTTTGGACTAAAGCATGCGGCTAAGGCCTCTGTTCATTTGCAGCAGTGAGACAGCCTACAGTGCATGTAGGCCTGGGATGGTGGTCACATCTTGTCTTCATATTGCATGCCGTTTTTATTCAATTAATGCCCCTATTACCCTTATTAAAGCCACTACAGTACACTGTGTCCCCATCTATGGGGGCTGAAGGTCATGCATGTCTGGTCACAGTATTGAGGCTGCTCATTGGCTGACAGCAGAGAATGCTTAAGTCATAAAAGTTGTCATCCCATCATCCCCACAGTTTAAATGCTTCCCCTTTACAATGCTACTTGAACTCTGCTGGTCTGAAGTGGAAGTCCCCCAGAACAGGATAAAGCATGGTAGTGTAATGTTGTGCCAGTGTGAAATCAGTCTGGCCTTCTCATGATTCCTTTTTATTATAGGTGTTTGATCCAGCATAAATATATACAGACACATCAGTTTTATTTGTATTCATATGCACAATATTTTGATGGGGATAACTTATGAAATACTAATACAAATAAGCTTTTTTCAATAACTGCCCTTGAAATACCTTGATTTGTAATGCTGCTAGAGTATAGGTGTGGTAAAAGATTTATGGTATCAAGAAAAGTCTTTGTTGACAGATACTAGGTCTGTTTACATCTATGCACCATATGCTACCAATTGCACTTCATCGTTGGGCAATGGTAGACAGAAGACAGGCAGCGCTTTCCAGACTGGCAATGGTGCTGCAATGCTGCCAGTCATCATGCCACCACTAGCCCAATGATGGAATACATCTGGCAACAGGCTACACATCAACATAAACAGCTTTATTTTCTTTAAATGCACATGGCTGTACAGATGCAAAGATAGGTTATTATAAAGGGCAGAGAGACAGTACAGTACCTGAAATGAATACTAACTTTGAAAGTCCTCATTTGTTACATTTTGCATTTGAAGTATTTTTTTCCTTTTCCCTTTTGCTACCATACTTAGAAGATTTTCCACCTGAGAGTACTAGGTATAATGTGTGGAACAATACCCTGCCTGGAAGCTGACAAATGTAGTTCTGGTCCTCCCTCACCCATCATGAGCACTGTGTCATCACTGACTGTGGCATCACAAAAGACCAAGAAGAGCCAGTGATGTCATAATGAGTGCGGTCACAATACTGATGAGGCATCAAGGGGCATAGCACTAGAAGTGTCGGCTTCCAGGGACAGTGCTGTTTCACACCCTACAGTATCAATGAGAAAACCTAATTAGCAGCAGGAAAAAGAAAAGTACCTTAGAAATGAGAAAAGTAAAAACTGACTACTTTTACAGATTACTAACATTGTCTGCTGCTGGTTTGTGATACTAGCTCTTTCATTTGATGAAGGAAACAGCAGATATAGTATAAGATTGGAGGCTAGCTACAGGGGCACATGATTAATCTAGTGATTGTGTGAACAATAACAAAAGTAACAGGTCTCTGATTAATTAGGTAGGTTGACACTAGAGAAATTATATAATACCTATTATGCACTGGGCAGGAAAAATCTGAGAAGCTGATTGGATGGCAGCATTCTAAGCCCGTACTTATATTCCCCTATAAAAGAACAGCTAGAAAGAAGAACCCTTAGTCAATCTGGGACTAGACTTGTGATGATATCCCAGTATAACATCACAAGACTAGTCCTAGCACATAGATAACCGCATCAACCATTACTGGAATCGCTACACAGCCTGCTTCAGTGATCCCTGCTCGGCACCCAATTCAGTGATTCCTGCTCACAAGCCACTGTCAATGTTTCTGGCTCCTTTACTATTAAAACTCCAAACCTTCCTCCCACCAGGTCACAGTCTTTACTCCCCCAGCACACAACGCTCATATAATAAATGTAATTTTCATGGCCATTTCTTCCACGAACCCAGCAGCTTCAATGAACCATGGAGACCATAACTGCCAGTCACGGGGTTCACTGACACCACTCGGTTCACGGGAACAATGATGCCATGAAAATGTAATTTATTTTGTCCATCAACATTGCAGTATTTTCCCTATCAAATAAAACTCTTTAACTTTTTCATTCTCCTCCCTGCAGTCACCGCTCAGCAGCCTACCAGAAAAGAACATTACATACCTAGGAGGCATTCTGTGGTCACCAGCCTACCTGACACTGCAACACTGAAAGCTGTCAAATCATCACTCAGAAGCCCACCCCAGCCTCCCTCATAGAGCGCTATAGCCTAAAAAAAATTACCACAGACTGGGACCAGACCAGCGGTGGGGGGGGGGTGGAGTTTCACCATGTAGTGGGAGGCACAAATGACAAACAGCAAACAACCAGCTCAGGGAGGCTGAAATAATGACAGAGGAAAACAGGGATATAACGACACTGCCACCTACTGGCAAAAAGCAGCAACAACAAACTTTTTTTTATAAATGTGCACCTACACACAGACAAAAAGGCTAAAAATACTTATAAAACAGTATTTGATATATACATTTCAAAAACTTTGTTAATGCATCAGCTAGGGTTGAAGCAACAAAGTAAGGAAATGAGGTTGGGGTTGACACAATAACACCCCCATGCCTTACCACCCACCCCACCCCCACCACAGACCAACAGGTGATGGGGTGTACCTTGAGTCATCAGTCCTAACTCTCTTCCCATTCCATGTGTAACAAAGCTCACATGATACAGTATAGGAGAATGGGGTGAGAGTTGGGCCCAACATCCCCAAGGCACACCCGTCACCTGTTGGTCTGTGTGAGAAGGTAATAAGGCATGGGGGGTGTTAGGGTGTCAACCCTAATGCCTCATTTCCCTACTTTTGTTGCTTCAACCCTAACTGATGCATTAACAAAGTTTTTTGCAATGAATTTCCTTGCTTTTTGAGAAAGTGTAATGTAACTGGTATGTGTTGGTGGGCCCATCTAGCTTCCCATTCTTGCATAATGATATGTGTCTGTGGGAGCGCGGGCCCTCTGGGCTCGCACTCCCACTTACACATAACTACGGAGTCACACAGCAGCCCTATAGGGCTGAAAAGGAACCCTTGTAACACTAATTTGCTAATATCTCAGTAACTATAGCAGCTATGAAAAAATTCCACTGCAGTTGTAATCATGACTTCGAAACCTCCACGCATGCTTAGGCTACCCAGAGCGAAAAATCCGTATCTCAAATCGTTTCCAAGATACGGGCACCGAAAGGTGCAGCGGGTGCCGCAATGTTATCCTATGGGAAATATCTAAACTTTGTAATGGCATAGCTATGGAACCGATGAAAATGTTTGCACCTAAACAGCATAATTCACATCTCTGGGCCACCCCCTTTATACCCTGCAACTTTTAAGCCAAAAGACCAAACCATTTATTTGCAGTGCACTGGGAAAGTTTTAAAATTCCTAGTTCGTGAGGTGTCAAAATCCACGTTCACAAGGTCAATCCCAATTTGCGAGCTGTCAAAATCCCCATTCATGAGAATCCCTTGTTAGTCAGATTTTGGCCATCTGGGCTGGTAATCGCGATCAAGGATTTTGTCAGCTCGCGAAAGGATGGAGCTCTACAAAGGATTTTTGACAGCTCATAAAAGGGGATTTAAAAAACCAATCCCCTTTCATGAGCTGTCAAAATCCCGTTTCGTGAGGTGACAAAATCCTTGTTTGCGAGCCAATCCTTTTTGACGAGATAGGACCATCTGGTTTGGAAATCACGATCAAGGATTTTGTCAGCTCGCGAAAGGGGATCATCTTGCGAAAGGGGATTCTGACAGCTCGCGAAAGGGGATTCAGAAAACCATTCCCCTTTCATGAGCTGTCAAAATCCACTTTCTTGAGCCGATCCCCTTTCGTGAGCTGACAAAATCCCTGCTCGCAAGCCAATCCTTGTTCATGAGATAGGGTCATCTGGTCTGGAAATTGCGATCAAGGATTTTGTCAGCTCACGAAAGAGAAACGGCTCGCAAAAGGGGATTCTGTCACCTCGCAAACCAGGATCGGAAGCGAGTGCCGAATAAGGATTTTTTTTAATTTAAAATGCCCATTTTTTCACAAAAACAAAGCAAACCAAAGCCATGGGTTTGTAGAGGGAATCACCCTGAACAAAACCCATGGTTCAATTACCAGACAAGACATCCGTGAGGCAAGTTACAACATTTTGTTTGTGGGGAAAAATGGAAACAAGATGACGGCTCACAAACGGGGAATTTTTCGAGGAGACAAAATCCTTGACTGTGAGCCCAGTCCTCTTTCACAAAACATACATATATTCCAAAGACTGAAATGAGCATGCTCAGAACCTGAAAATTCTAAATGAAATAACTTTGGAATGGATTAATATTTTTTTATCAAACTAAATGCTGGATTGTTCTTTGGGGAAACCTCTTTCTACCCTGAAAGAGTCTGACCAAAATTCCAAATGGTGTGACCACAGCGCAATGAGCAATAAATCAGCAAAAATGGGGAAAAAAGGCGAAAAATGCATTGTTTGGTGCTTTGCTGCACGAAAACTGCAAATCTGATAGAAACGCAACTTGGCATATCAAGAGAGCTACCATCCAAGACCAAGCATTCCAATTTTTGTGCAAATCCGTTGAACAGTTGCAAAGTTATTAAAGTACAAAATTTGGGGTTTAACATTAAACTGTTTACTCAACCCTAACTATATATATATAAAATATATAGCAAAACAGCCGTTGTATAGTTGTAATAATCACTCCAGGGTGTGTGTCGTGCTAGGATAACATCACTTCTGTGATGTTGGATGCACTCAGCCTGCGGCCACATGCCCAACCACCCCAAGCATGATGTTATCCTAGCATGACACACACCCTGTCGTGCATTGTTGCTTAATTGTCTGTTAATGTAAGATACAAAGGTTCCTTCATTTGTTAACAAGGAAAGGAAACCAAAGGAAGGAATCTGTTTTTTTATAGTGCCTATCAGACACACTGTATTCCAGTTTTCAGCACGGCACAGTTGGTTTCACATCTGCCTCTGGGACAGAATGTCATAGGTTCTTGTCTCACACCAGAACTGGGCTCATACCATAAACCTTGGCACCTGGGTGCAATACTTGGTAGGCATTGTACTATTGGAGTGTGTTCCCCTTCGAACCCAATGCATTCTTTAAAGAACCAAATGAATTATTTGCAAAAGTAGAGGATTTACCCTGGAGTACTGGCCAACATTTCCCTTCCCATACAACCGGTTTATGCACGACTGTGTGCGGTTGTTGCTTCTAAAGTGCTTTGGGAGACTGTGTATGAAAAGTGCTATATAAATGCTAATTCTTCTTCTTCTAAATTGCTTTACAAGCCATAAGATGTTGGCAGCAGCCCTTCAGCATGCACACACATGTTAAATGAGACTGAGGAAGGTTAAAGGTCTGTGGGAATTTAAAATAAAGGGCATTTTATTTTTACCAGTTGCACGTAATAGCAAAAGAAACTGTGTTTAACCAAAAGTTCCTCAGACTTTCCAAGGGATTGTGACACCTTGGGGCCACTTCTCAAAGGTTAGTACAAACTGTGCGGAAAGCAGTTTGCACTAATCGCCTGTGTGCCAGGGAACCTGCACCTGATTCACTATCGGGAAGGGTCCGGGGAGCAAAGTCCTGCAGGGTGCAGCAACTGTGGTCCTCAACAAAATAAACTGCACATCTGCAAGGTGTGCCGTAAGCTGTGAGGTGGCCTTGCAGCAACAGTACCATGGACAGCAGTCCCTGGTGGCTAGCATCCCCCCGCTCTGATCCCCTTGTCAGAAAAACAATCATATCCCTGGTGGTCCAGCCCCAATCCCCTATTGTTAGCAAAAGTATATCCCTGGTGGTCTAGCGGACCCCTGCCCCACCCCAATCCCCTGTTCTGTAAATAATTATACCCCTGGTGGTTTAGCGGCCCCCTGCCCTGATCCCTGTTCTATAAATAATTATATCCCTGGTGGTCTAGCAGACTCCCCCACCCTGATCCCCTGTTAGTAGGATAATTATATCCCTGGTGATTTAGTGGCCCCCCCACCCCAATCCCTTTTTAGTAACAGACACGCATTCCAGGTGGAAAAGCAAACTCCCCCTCCATCCCAGAGCAGCCCATATAATAGAAATATATGTATTTCCCTGGTGGTCTAGTGGACTCCCACCCCCACCCTGGTAGCCAATGCCCACCACCCGGCTCACATACTACCCCAAGCCGGCAACTGGCACAGCCTCCACACCCCACTATGGCCAGCCATAAATGGAACTGTTAAGGAGCATGTATTGTTTACAGCAAGTGCTCATTGATTGACAGATCTGCCAATCAATGAGTGCATAGTGTATATAGTATACGCTACTTGATGGTTCAGTCAGCGGCTGGCCATAGTGGGGTGTGGAGGGCTGTACTAGTCATGAGCTTGAGGATAAGATGGGGGAGTGGGGTGATGGGACACTGTCTGCTGTGGTGTGGGGGTGGGGGTCCACTAGACCACCAGGAAAATACATATATTTCTATTATATGGGCTGCTCTGGGATGGGGGAGGTTGCTAGATCACCAGGAATGTGTGTCTGTTACTAAAAAGGGATTGGGGTGGGGGTTCACTAAATCACCAGGGATAGGCAAGCCCCCTTTGGCACATTCAGCCTGCATTTGCCATAGGCTGTGTTTGTGACTTGCTCGCTGCACCTTCTGTCATTTCTTGTGGCGCGTGTTCCTGGTGCCATTAAGGGGGGCTTTGTGAATCAGACCCTGTGTGTTTGTCATTGTGTGCCTTTTCTTATCTTGAGGGCTTTACAGTACCTTAATTGTGATTTTAGTCCTTTTTCACTATTAATATTTTCATCTGGACTTTCTGAAAGGTTTTTTTTAAATAAAAAAAGTATAATTTTATAGTGAAGGGATTACTTGTTATGTAACAGTGTATTCAATTTACTTGTTTTTAGCAGGAGGAAAACTGTGCTGTGACTAAAACGATTTCATGCTGTTTCCCAAGAAATACTGGGTGGGATATTCAGACTGCGCCAGGCAGGGGCGCAAGTCTGGGCGCAGCTCAACTGGGATGTGCCAGGGCAAGGTCCAGGTGATATTCAATGGTGTTGCCCATGGCTCAGCACCACTGAATATGGCACTGGGGCCTCCTGCACTGCACATGGTGCAGTGGCACTCTGCCAGCGCAAGTGGCAAGTGAGGAGCAGGGGGAGGCACCAGCGCAAGTGCAGATGCACTAGGTGCAGCAACTACGATATTCAGCACTGGGCATGTAAATGAGGCCATTATGTATGCAAGGCACAAATGAGGCCATTTGCATGTCATTATGGCCCCATTTGCATGTGGTATACCTATCCCCAGCAACTTGTGCCTGGCGCTCTGCCAGGCTACAGCCATCAGGGACCGACGCCTCCGGCCCCTCGGTGGGCAACGCACCTCAAAGCATGACCACAGGCTTTGGTTAAATTTAAATTCCCTGGTGGTCCAGTGAACCATTCACATTTTGGGACTGTGTAGTACAGTATGGTCTGCACGCCCATTGGCCCACACAGAGGACCAATGGGCATACAGCCATACTGTATGCTGTCAGTTGGCAGGCAGCCGGGCAGCTTGCGGGTGGGGAGCTGCCACCCACCACTGACCGGGGGAGTGGGGTGGTGGGTCTGAGTGGGCGGGTGGGGAGTGGGGTACCACTGGCCCACCAGGGAATTTAATTACGACTAAAGCCCGCAATCGGGCTGGGGATCAGGTCCACTGGACCACCAGGGAATATTATTTTAACTACAGCCCCCAATCGGGCAGGGGAGCAGGTCCACTGGACCACCAGGGTTTTATTTATAATATGCCCACAATCAGGCAATGGGGTAGGGTCCACTGGACCACCAGGGAGTTATCGCTATTATGCCCATGATCAGGCGAGGGCATGACACCTGTAGTGAGTCTCGGGAGATTGGGTGGCCACCCACAGCAGGTGGCTGCCGTGTTGCACCCGGCCATACAGCAGCTCACCTGTGGGTGGCCAGGACTTGTTCCTGGATTTACCAGGCACATCTTTGCACCCCTCTGAGCAGCGCAAGGTGGGACTGTGCCAGCATAAGCGCCGCACATCCCGGGTTGAATATCAGGATGTGCCGCATATGCATGGGCACACCCTTCGCACTTGCGCCGCATACATTACTGGTGTGCCCCAGTGCATCGGGAATTGTGCAGCTCAACATCCCCCTTTGAATATCGCGCGGCGGTGCATCAGTGAGTTGCGCATGGTGCAACACTGTTGCGCCACGTGTAACCCCTTTGAATATTCCATCCACTGTTTCTCTGAGAACTCAGGGCAGAGACAGCAGTAACAAAAACACAGTTTAGCATCACACTTTCACATCATTTGTTTTAAATAAAGAATACTTTGTTATAAATACACCTGAGCAGTGTAAATAACACAAAGTAAATGTTATAGTTCCAGTGATCTTTAAAGGAAAACTACATTCAAAAATTTAAAAAAACACATGTTGTGCATTGAGTTTCTGTTTCTCTGATGATCCCTAGCATTCTGTTACCTGTGTCTGTAGCAAGTTTTTTTTTTTTTTTTAAACTTTTCTCTGCAGATTTTATGGCCCTTAGGGTAGCCATTTAGGCTTCTTTTATTGCCCTTGATCTGTTGGAATTTTCCCAGAGTACCTCTCAGAATTATGTAAATTAGACCTTGAATTGCAAGTAACAGCGCTGGATCCTTATTTATTTATTGGATTTTGTTGACCAGGTAGGCTCACTGAGACACGCACCCCTTTTTCATGAGTGACCTGGATTAATTACATGCAGTTCAGAAACTGGACATACTAACAAGGTTCTGTGCAGAACAGTAAGCATCTTATTAAATGAAGAAAAGCAAAAATCACAGCGGTAGTAGCAGGACAGAACACCTTATGAAAATGAACAGCAATAATAACAGTGACAGTAAAAGATACATGTTCTCAAAAACCGAGAATCAGACACACAGTACACATTATCTATTTGGACAGTACAGCTCAGTGGACAGGAATGGAATTTAGCTCACAGACAACATATGCTGACTTGCAACATTATAAAGTGGTGATGACTTAACAGGAATCTGCGGAGGCAAGTACAGCTATGTTTAGGAGGGGGATGCTCCTTGAGCTGCCTTTTGAATGACAAGAGTGTCGTGCTTTCCTTGATGGGAACATGGAGCTCATTCCAGAGCAGGGAGGCTTTGTGTGAGAAACAGCATAGATCTGCTGTAGTTACGGCCTTAGAGACTTCTAGTAGACTAAGAAAGCAGGAGCGGAGGTACCTCCTTTGGAACTTATGGACCAGGATATCTACAAAACTAGGGAAGTAGCCTTTTTACATTGTATGTGCCAAGCACAGGGTAGGGTAGTTAAATCTTTCTTCCAGGAGGGGCCAGCTGAGGGAGGCAAGGACACTGCAGTTGAGGTCTCTATTACCAGTGCCCAGAGCAAATCTACTGATTCTGTGGTACAACAACTTCAGCTCATTAAGTTCAGTGCCTTTCAGAGGGAACAGTATGGGGACCCCATACATGAGTATGGGGCTCAGAACTCTGGTAGTTACAGACAGTCGGGCTTCAGTAGTGAGATAGGCCCTGAGCCCATAAAGTACACTCAGCTTCTGCGTAAGGAGCATATTTACTCATTAAGTATGTGATCTGAAGGAAAGGTCCTGGTCTAGCCATACACCAAAGTACTTTACAGTGTCCATGACCTCTAACTGGGTACCCTTTGAGGTGGTGATCTACAGGAGCTCACTACAGTCGGAACCACATTTTCTTGTCCCAAATAGCAGGGCCTTAATTTTGTTTTGTTTTTTGCATTGAGGTCAGGACTGTTAGAGGTGAATCGTGTTTCAAATTCTCTAAAGTCCTTGCTGAGTTCAGAATTGATGATGCTGGAGTCAGGGCTGGTTCTATAAAGCACTGTGCCATCAGCATAAAGAAGCACTTTAGCACCACCACAGTTGTAAGGGAGTTCATTGATGAATGGTGAAAAGAGAATGGGTCCCAGGATAGAGCCCTGTGGCACACCATATGAGATCCCATGCTTGGAGGAAAGACAGCCTCCCCACTTGACTGATTGATTTCAGCCTGTGAGATAGTTTTTGAACCAATGGCAGGAGAGGAGATCAAGGCCCACATTCATTAGCTTGGCCAGTATGATCCTAGTTATAATCTATTCACACCATCTAACTGCAACTGCTTGTGAAAGTTAACTGCTTTGAAAAAGGGTTTGCCCTCCCTTTCCAGCTAAAGTCAGATTTTTTTAGGTGCCAACTGTTGTTATTCTGGATGTGTGGCAATTTCCTTTGTAAAGTGTTGTCACTGGGTGATAATAAAGCCAATACACCATTGAATGACTTGGATCTAATTCACATCATTCCAAGAGGCATTCTGGGAAAATTATAACAGATCAAATGCAATAAAAGAAGCCTGAATGGCTACCCCCATGAGCCATAAAACTGGCAAGGAAAAGTAAAACAAACTAAAACAAACAAACAAACAAAAAAAAACTTGTCACAGACACAGAGAACAGAATGCTAGGGACCATCAGAAAAACAACAAGCATTTGTCAATGCCGAATGTTTGCTTGCTGGCATTGGCATTGGTAGTGTAGGAGTTACAAAGCTGCATAATAGGAATGGCAGTGAAGTACTGAACTGAAGCCAACCCCACCACCACCCTGCAGTGTCACTGTGATTTTCTTAATCTGTCCCAAACATTGCTTTTGCACACCAACTGCGCCATTGTGCGCTACATGTGCGGAAACACATTTTTGGGTGAGATGTGAAAAATGACAGCTGTACTGCTCATAAAGAAGTGTAATAAAATGGCAATGTTGAAAATCTGGCATGCAAATATTAAAAATTTGAAACTTGCGGGTGTGCGTAGGAACGGCGCAACATGCGCTCCTAAAACAGTCATTTTTGGGAATTTTTTCACCAAATTTTCAACATAGCCATTTTAAGACCTCTGCTCATGAACAGTTTCACTGTGATTTTCTTAATGTGTCCCATACATTGATTTCACACACTGACTGCACCATTGTGTGCTACATGCGTGGAAACACATTTTGGGCAAGATGTGAAAAATGACAACTGTACTGCTCATAAGGAGGTGTGGCAAAATGGCAATATTGAAAAGTCAGAGTGCAAATATTAAAAATTTGCGAACTTATGAGTATGCGTAGGAACTGCACAACGCACGCTCGTAAAACAGTCATTTTTAGGAATTTTTTCACCAAATTTGCAACATAGGCTTTTTGAGAGCCTACCTTATGGACATTGGCACTGTCATTTCATTAATTGGTCCCAAAAGGTGATTTCATGCAGTGACTGCGAAATCACCCTTCGAGCCCGATTAACTGCATGACAGTGAGATAATTCATGAGGAGGGGTCCCAAAAACCCCATGTTGAAAATTTGGTGCAAAAATTCCAACAAATGCCCGAGATATGCATTAAAGTTGGAAAAACCCTATTTATTGCAATTATATAGCTTACTGGCATTTCCTCAGTTCGTGGCCGGCTTTGAAGAGTGCAGACGTGTTCCCGGTCCACCGAAGATCATCGCGCTGAGCTCCAGAGGTAAGTATGGGGTAAGGTGGGGGTGTGGGGAGGTAGGGTGCACAGAGGGTGGGCATGGGTGGGCTGGGTGACCGCCAAGGGCGTTTTTTCTTTACAGGTTTTTTATTTTGAACGACGCGGGATGTTTGCCACACTGGGGTGGGCTCCCAGCGTGAAAGCTGGAAGGCTGTTTGGGGAGGCTAGAGCCGACGGGGGATTGGACACTCCTGTCGGCCATACAGTGTGTGCGTGGGGGGGGAGCGCATGAGCACGCATTATGCATGCTTCTGTGCGTGTGTAGGGGGAGCTCTGCTCACTGAAGTGGAGCTCTCCCTTTCAATGTTCGGCACTGCATTTTCAACTGCTGTCATAGACAGCTGCAGCGTTGATTGGAGAACTGCGACCGCGCCTGCAAACACACTGACTGAATTGGAAGATAGGTGACACACCTCCGAAAACTCGGATGATGGCACTATGTTTCTTGCACATGCATGCAAGCAAACATAAAACACAATGTACAACATGTGTTTTTCTAAGTTTTGCATGTAGTTTCCTTTAAGGAAGAAAATAAGAAAATCCATTCACTGAGAGTCCTCTCTCCTAACTGTTCACAAGGATTGCATTATTACCAGTTTCGCTTGAATAAATTTTTATTTGTATTTATTTTTATTTGTAATGTGTTAACCATGTAGGACCAAAGAGCATCAGATGCCCAATTTCAATGTGTATCTGGAGATGTAAACAAGTGCAACAGTACAGAATAAATGTGCAATACAGAACAAATATGCAATAATATATAGGATAATATATGGGCAGCCATACACAACAAGCCTGTGTCTGCATCAATAGTTTTCTATAGCAACCAGGAGCCTCAAGAGTGAATCTTTAGAGGTTCCCTGTTTGCTGTGGAAAACACGAGATGAAGACTCAGGCTTGACTGTATATGGAAACCCATACATTATTTTTTAACGTGCACAGGTATACAGTACATATTCATTTCAGACACTCTGTATCTTTTCAGTGAATTGGCAGTTGGTGGGGGGCACTTGAAGGTTGGTGGGTGGATCAAATTACTGATTCAATGTGTGACTAGCAAATGCAGCTGCAGACCTTTCTGTAAGTAAAAGGTTTTTCTGAAAAAAAAAACTGCTACCAGCTCGACTGGCTAGAGGAATGCACGGTATTATTCTAGGTATGGAGTTCCTTGAATAACAACACTCCACCATACACTACAGATGTATTGTCTACTGGTTTGAGCACTGGCTTGGGAACCCAGAGACCATGAACAGAGCTAAATACTTATTGTATGACTTTCAAAAAGTCACTTCAGCTCCCTGTGCTCCAGTCAATCCAGCTGTGGAAATGGGTACTGTAGAAGCAGGAGCCAACTGGAAATAAAATGCTGCCTCTCTGCTGGGCTATGCTAGGTAAATAAATTATAAAATAAATAAATAATATGAATTTCTTTTTGTTAAGATGTTTTTCTGTGTGTGAGTTTTAGCTTTTAGACTGACAGTATTGATACCTGACTTCTTTTGTTTATCTACGCGAGGTACATCACGGGTAGTCACAGTGCAAGCTTCCCAACATGGTCCCACCAATGTGCCTCAATCCTGCCATGGAGGAACCATCATTTAGGTAAGAGGGAATTTCAGACTCCATGCCCATTCATTCCTTATTCTTTCATGTGAGACTGCCAACAAGGGTGCCAATTAGTGCCAATAGTTTTTTTTTTTTGTTTTGTTTTTTGTGATGTGGCCACCTGCCCACTAGGAACTGTGACTGAGACCACCACAACTCCTTTCACATAAGCCACTGAACAGCCCTCAGGTGATAATGACTTTCGGTCACCAGTGACTTGTGCATGATTTGAACCACTGACCTAGAGATGAAAACTGCTTAACCCACTATCAGTCCACTGAACCATCCAGTTCTCCTGATAATATAAATTTATCTTCAGGAAGGCAGAGTGGTCCAGTGGTTAGAACCCAGAACTATGAACCATAAGATGCAGTTTCAAATCTCACCACCATTGTGGACTCATAATGTTACCAAAAGAAAGTCACATGGGTCCCCATATTTAAAGCTGGCCCTGTGTGTTGCACAGACACGAGCACTGTGGGGCAAACAGTGCATGGGTGGCTCAGAGGCAATATTCAGAGATCACGTATGCTCCAACTGAAGCGTGCTGTCTGAATATTGGGTTGTGTTGGCACAGAGCATAGTGACTATGCACTGCATAGACACAGCCTCCACTGGAGCCCAAAACAGATAGTGTGGCCCAAAGAGTATAGCACCAGGGCTCCTGTCGGCCATATGCAGCCTTAATATGATAATGAATGAGCCATTGAGCATGCAAGGAACTATGGACCATTTGCATGCCCATTATGGGCTCATTAGCATGCATGCAGAGACCCCCAAATGCCTGATCCTGTAGCATACTGTGCTATTTCCTGTTGGTCCAGGGCCCCCCACTCCCAATCACCCATCTGCTAGCCGTTTCACTATTCCTAGTGGTCCAGTGATCCATCACACTCTGACACATCATCCACTAGCAGTTTCTGTATTCATGGTGGTCTAGTGATCCCCACACCTCCCTGAAAGGGCATCCATTCCCCTCCCAGCCCACCTGCTCAGCACCCTCCTCTCCACACACCCCTTACCCCAGTCAGTAAGTCATAATACAGCATTTGCGATGGGGACCAGCTTAGATCACTGCTCACCACTTCTGTTGGTCACTGTCTGCCAGTGACTGATTGCACGCTTACTGTAGAAACAGCTGTTTATATCGTAAGCGTGCAATCACTCACCTGATAGCCAGGGAGCCAGCCAAGTTGGGAGTAGAGGACTGTGCCATTCAGCATTTCAAATACCTTATTATGGCTTGGTAGCCCTAAGAAGGGGGTGTGGGGAGGGTCCTGAGAGGGCTGGTCAAGGGGGGTGTTCGGGTTGGGTGACCACAAACACACCAGGAATAATATAACCAGAAAAAGTGAAACCACGAGCAGATAGGTGATTGGGGTTGGGGGCCACTGGACCACCAGGGAATAGTGCAATATGCTAAGGGACAGCCATCTGGATGGGTGGTCAAGGAATGGGGATTGACTAAACTACCAGGCTATTTATTCATTCAAAAGCTTAAGTGATCAGGGGATGACTGTGTATGGGGATGGGGCAGGGTTTTGGCATGGTTAAGCAGCACTGCAACAAAGGCTGTTTAGTACTGTCAAAACCATTGAATATAATGCTGCACCCAGTATGCAAAAGGGGATCCCTCATTTGCATGGACATAGAGAGATGTTTTACATGGTCACACTGTTGAGTCAGTGTAGTGCATCTGGGGCCTTTGAATATGGCCATCCATCATCCAAATTAGTCACGGTTACTGTGGCACTAACTCAGTTAGTGCCACACTAACCATTTGAATATGGGGCCCATATCTTCTTGTGTCTCATGTCCACCAGCTATAAAATTAGATAGAAGGAGGACCCCCTGCTAAACATGAGATGCTTGTATCTCAGTTGAGCTACCATCTGCTAACGAACTGCCAAACAATAACATTATAAAGTTAAACTCCATAAATTGGAGTTAATAAACTATGCTTTTAAATAAATAAATATGTTAATACCATTAATCATTAATATCTCAAGTGCTAAGTAACTCTGAGTAAGATAAAGTCTTGCCGTGATTACACCAGAAACATTTTTGCCACAGTTAGATTATGGAGATTTTATACATATGAATTGCCCACAATCTCAATTATCTAAATTGGACGTGCGTTATCATTTTTACATCTTTGCAGCTTTAGACTTCACAACTGGTCAGCATCTAAGAAATCACAAATGATTTCTGTATCCAGCTCTCAACTGGACCTCACTATGCAACAGGAAGATAAAAAATGTATTGTTGGATCTACAGAGCCATTAAATGTAATTTACCTCTGTACATTATTAATTTATTTAGGAAACAGTTGTAAACATACTGTAATTTGAGATGTTCATTCTTGTTTTCCTTCAGGATACTTCTATTTTGAACCCAATATAGTAAATATTCATTTGACAGTATCAATTCAACACTATGGAACAGACTGCAGTGTTCATTGAAACTAGGAGTTGAAGTTAGTTATGTTCTGTTCAAAGTATTGATTGATCAACATTGCACTGAAAAATGTGATTTTAAATCTTAATAATCTATTGACTTTGTTTTTTTGTTTTTTTTACTTGCTATTTATCCTTCTTGGCCACCTCTCTGCACCCCGATTTTTTCCTCACATCCTGCCAGGGATCCGGCCGCTGTCCGTCTTGACCGGGACTGCAGGAACCCTGAAACTCCTGCAGCTTGCCCCCCGCAGCGGAGCAGTAGGGAGCCCCCTAACTCCCTACCCTTCATGCATCCAGCTTGGGTGCCAGCACCCAATGAACACTCGTGGATAGCCATCAAGCCACGTGAGAGGTGTCACTTTTCCTCTGTTCACTCTACCCCACCCTTGTTTGGAGTCTTGGGCATGCAATGACGCCGGCGGGGGCAGAGGCACGTGTGTCCACATGTCCTCCCCCAGGCATCTGCTCAGAAGTCACCCTAAGCTGTCATCCTGTGCCCTGACCCCTAGCCTCCACCAGGGGGCAATCGGGCATTAGGAAGTGAGACTCCCCCCTCCCCGGAGAAGGAGAGCAGTCCAATGGATGCTGCATCCTTCTCCTCCCTGCCAACCCCAGTGACCCATGCTCATTCCTGAACACGGGTCACCAGCACAACACGAGGTAAGGCATCCAGCGCCTCAGCCCTCAGCACCACTGGGCCTGCCTTGACTTTGTTTTAACACTGTAAATGTAACTGATTTGAATTGCAACACATTTTATATATTTTTTCTATACATTGTAATTTGTGAGATTGTTCTAGCTTTTGCACCCAGGACCCTCTTGTAAATAAGCTACACATAATGAAGTTTTATCCTGGTAAAATGAGTAAATACAAATACACTGACTAATACATCAGAATCTGGAAAAAAGGCTAGCTTCCAGAAATATAAGCTTTAGTGTCTGTAGTTACCACTTCTGAGAAAAGATCTTCTGACTTGTCCATTCAGTGGAGGCAGTGTTCTCTTGTCTTGACCTACAAAAGTGTCCCATCGAACCTTGTCGGATCCTCCTAATTCCTTCACTTTTTTTTAAGCAAGTTTCCAAATATTCCACGGGATCATCAGGTCTGTTGTACATTAACCCAGTAAGCAGGCTCTGAAATAAAATAAGAAATCGTAAGTTGTATTCAAACAGCTGTGTCCATATTATCTCAGATGAGCATGCATATGTCATGTGATGACAATCACTGTTACTGTAACACTTGTATTTCAGATAACAAAAAAAGTCCTGAACTGAAACAGCCACAGTACATTCTCCTCTTTTATTCAAACCTGACAAAATAGTAATAGATGCCATTCCCATCAAATAAAAGAAGTGTGTTTAAAATTGGAAAAATAAAGTACTTTTACATCCAAAGGGTAATTGGGTTATGTAATAGCCTCCCTCTCAAACTGATAATCAATAAAAACAAACCTAAATTTAAGAGTAAACTGGACAAATATATGGATGGGAACTCGGAGATGGATTATTTTCACTGAAATATTGGTAGAGTAGTACTTACTATATGGTCCACCATGCCTTTTCCTGCTCTTACAGACCATAGTATAAACCATAGTATGAACCACATTATTGGTCCTATCTTTGTACCTCTTAGTAGAACAGTGTGTAGCTCAATAAGCAAGGCCAAAGAAGAAGCACACAGCTCACTTCACATGTTCAGTTCATGTTAGTGAGCTGGGTACAGTCTGAAGAATGAGAGAGCTGGCAAGCCAAGGCAAGCTGAATCCCGACTCAAGCCTAACGCCTGTCTCTAGCTCTGCTTGATCTTTATAAGCAGCCATGAGCCAAAGTCAAGTCAGGCCAGTTAGGATCAAAGCAAGCACATTTGTCAGCCTCAGCAGTTGGTGGAGGGATGGAAACCTCCAATTCTTCTTGTGCAACTCATGAGAGACACACATTCACATAGTGGAGGACAGTTGCAGCAGCTCAGCTCAGCTCGTGCTTTGACTCATGGAGTCAAGCCAGACCCTTGGTTTGGTTCTGGATGGGCTCTACATCCCCAAATCCCTGGCTTGCCCATCTCTAATGAATGCTATGTGATACACAATCAAATGATAGGAAGGATGATCAAAGCAATAAGTTTATTACATGCTTTTTCTAACAGCAAGATACTAAAAGGTACAGTATATTCACTTTTGAGTGCTTCTCTGTTCTGATATGACTTAATATTCATCTGTGGTAATGAGAACTCAAGTGTCAAACAAAGTGAATCCTAAGTAAAACCTAATAGATGTATAAAGCAATAACTATTTATCCTACTTGGCAATTAAAACCTTGGTTAATTGAAAACAGAAAAGCTGCACTCTCAGTGAAGAGAGAGTGCTTTTAAAATAAATGATACCAACAAACAAAGAAAACAGGCACTCTGCTGCATTGGGGAAACATTGTAACTTTCAATATGCATGCAGTGCAAGCTGTGCGAATAATACCAGTTTTAGAGGGACAGAGTCCAAACGGACTGCTGCCTGATGAGCCCCAGCGCTTTGAGGCAAAGCCACCTCTTCCTCAGGGGGCGTGGCTACCTATGCAACTCAAGCTGCATTTATTGAGGTGTATAAGGTGTACATAATTAGAGTCAGAGTGGTATAATTGAAAAGTACCTTAACCTAGGCTGTGGATCTGAAGCACGTCTCCTTCCCATCCCATTCAATTCAGGGATATGTATCCAGTTTAACTCTCCATTATTTTTGAGAGCCAATCTAAATGGCAGGGGGAGGTGCTAAAGGAGTCACAAGTCCTGCTGAGTAAAAAATAAAACTCATCTCACCATTGTATATTAATACAAAATCCATGTGAAGTGCATAAAAAGATTAAAATTCAAACCAATGGTAACCACAGTTTTACAAAATACCTCACTGATTTTGTCAACTGCAAATTTCACATATTTGCTAACATAACAGAATGATGTGGCTGCAATCACAGAGAGTCTAATAACTAACAAGCGTTTGGATGACTAATGCAGTGAATTGACTGTGCTATGATGAAAAAAACTCCTCTTGGATGTTTTCAAATTAAACCCCCCACAATAAGGGATTGGGGGGAGAACAGTACTGAAAAACAGCAATGACAGATTTTAATACAAATGATTAATAAAGGCAAACTCTTGTCTTAAAAATTGTATGTGACAGTTCATATAAAATAAACCATTTTTTCCTGTGAGCTATTCTCGTTAATTACAATGTGGTCTCCTTTACCTTCCTCTAAACCTCTGTCTTCTCCCTTATTCAGAGTCCGACTAAACTTTTTTTTTTTACTTTTATCATTTCAGAAGTTGCTAGCGTAACAGAATGATGTGGCTGCAATCACGGAGAGATTAATAAGAAACAAGCATTAGAATGACTAATGCAGTCAATTAACTGTGCTATGATGAAACAAACTCCTGGGTGTTCTCAAATTAAACCCCCCACACACACACACAGGAGAAAGGTAAAATCATATTAAGGCACCATATGAACAGGAAAAAACATTGCATGATGTACAGGACTTCTGAAATGATAAAAGTAAAAAAAAAATGTTTTAGTCAGACTCTGAATAAGGGAGAAGACAGAGGTTAAGAGGGAGGTAAAGGAAACCACGGTGTAATTAATGAGAATAGCTCTCAGGAAAAACTAGTTTATTTTATATGAACTGTCACATACAATTTTTAAGACTACAGATTGCCTTTATTAATCATTTGTATTAAAATCTGTCATTGCTGTTTTTCAGGACTGCCACCCTCCCAATCCCTTATTGTGAGGGGTTTAATTTGGAAACATCCAGAAGGAGTTTGTTTCATCATAGCACAGTTAATTGACTGCATTAGTCATTCTAATGCTTGTTTCTCATTAATCTCTCTGTGATTGCAGCCACATCATTCTGTTATGTTAGCAAATATGTTTAATTTGCAGTTGACAAAATCAGTGAGGTATTTCGTGAAAATGTGGTTGCCATCAGTTTTAATATTAATCTTTTTATGCACTTGTGACTTCACACGGATTTTGTATTAATATACAATGGGGAGATGAGTTTTATTTTTTACTCAGCAGGACTTGTGACTCCTTTAGCACCTCCCCCTACCATTTAGATTGGTTCTCAAAAAATAATGGAGAGTTAAACTGGATACATATCCCTGAATTGAATTGAATGGGAAGGAGACGTGCTTGAGATCCACAGCCTAGGTTAAGGTACTTTTCAATTATACCACTCTGACACTAATTATGTACACCTTATACACCTGAATAAATGCAGCTTGAGTTGCATAGGTAGCCATGCCCCCTGAGGAAGAGGTGGTTTTGCCTCAAAGCTCTGGGGTTCATCAGGCAGCAGTCCGTTGGGACTCTGTACCTACCTACAAAACTTGTATTATTTGCACAGCTTGCATTGCATGCACATTACAAGTTACAGTGTTTCCCCAATGCAGCAGAATGCTTGTTTTCTTTATTTATTAGCTTAAAATCTTGGCCCTGTAGAACCTAAAAATGAAAGCGCTATCTACTTAGTGTTTAAATGTGTATTTTATCTTAATAGGCATCTACTGTATTTTGCCTCATATGGTTACAGTATTTTTAGTTTGCCATTATTTAGCAGTCACTAGCATATTTTCAGTATGATTATAAAATAGAAAGTAAACATTTTAAAAGCTTATTGCTTAGTCAGTATTTCAAGCTACAATATTCATATAGAAACTGATCTTTAAAACTTCAGTGTTTACGTAATAGAACCACACCTCAACAAGCCTGTAGGTGTAGTGGCAGCATTGCAGTCTACAATGTTGGTGACCTGGGCTCAGGACTGAGCCCAGATAGAAGACTGGCGGGAGACAAGGCTTGAGCATCCTGAAGGATGGCTTCCTCCTTCTGGGTGGGAAGAGGTCTGACTCTACTGTATGATCATAGCTTAGCATATAATCCTAGAGGCAGTTTTTAAAAACCTGTTAATTCAGAAGTTCAAGCCATTTCAGTCCTTCTAAGAAAGTAGTCAGACATGCTATTGGTTGGGAAAAGCATGTTATATTATAAAATGGCTTGGATAAAACAGGCAGTCGGAGTGGTTAAAACTAGTCATATGAGCATACATTAAAGGAAAGTTACTTACTTACTTTAAACCTTGATCTTTTGAGAATTTCCTCCATAATGCCATACTCTTTGGCCTGTAATGAGAGGCACTAGGACCCTGTGGGAACCACAACTTTCGAGGCCAGTGCCTCCAGTGACAACACCAGCATATGGTACTATGCACACACCAACAGCATAGAAAATGACACTGCCCCTACCCTGCTCAGTACCTTTTTTACTTGAGGGAAGAGAGCAAAAAACTACCAGTTAAAAATCTGGGAATAAGTATAGTAGAACATGAAAAGGGATAAGCTATGATACTTGTCCTTGTAAAAAAAGATGAAAAAAAAACCACTACTTGCCTTTGCTGTACACGCACCTGCTGGTGGAGGAAAGTAAAACACACACACACACACGCATTGTCAGCAGTGAATTCAGAGGATGGTGGGTGGGTGACTGTGGCTTAGTAGGGATTGGGAAGATACTTTGGAATATCAACAGTTGCGGTGGTAACTTTTCTGAATTTCTAAATTGTTTCCTTCATAGCATCACAGTCTTTAATTATGTGACTAGCTGTATATCAATCACCAGACTAAGGTGGCTGGAGACAACAGGACTCAAGAAGAAAGCAAACTCTGCAGTACAACCAACCACAAACCTGCATGTTTTCATGACTGGACATCTTGCGGATTCCATTCTGTTTTGTATCCATCAGATAATCAGAACTCTTGATTTTGACTCCAATTCCAATGCCAGCAAAGGCACCAGATGTAGAACAGGAGTCAGGGTCAGAAGGTTTAATTTTGCATCTGACTCTGCATTCCTAAAACCAGAAGCCTCCTTCACTTAGTACAAAGTATACAGGAGCTTGTAAAGAACCAGAAAAAAAAAAACTCCCCCATCACCTTCCACTTACCTTTAACATGCCATGGAGTCCCTCTCTGACCTCTGCTGTTGAGGGAGGCTCAGGCTGTAGGGACTAGAGACATTAGTTATGGTCCAGTGAGGGTGAGGCAGTGACTCTTGCTTCTGTTAATGGTTACAAAATCTCCCCCCAATATTCTTTGTCATTGATGATGTGAAAGTGTTCATAAATTCACAAAAAATGACACCCCCCTCAGCAAGCCAAAGTCTGATTAAATGCAACAGCTCTCCCCTATTATTTGGTCCCCAGTCCCCTGGCCTGACTACCCCAGTTGCTGACCCATAGCCAAAGTGCCACAGAGTCCAGGTTATGATGAGTGAGCAGCTGATAAGTGCAATAAATATAATCCAAAACACATCAGTCCAGTGCAGACCCAGTCCCAGTTCTTGCCTCAGTATTCTCTGAGTCCCAACCTTTCCCAGACATCACCGGTTGTTCTCTGAGGTGGCCAATCTTAAGAAAGCATTGGGAGAAGACTCTACCAGATGCCTTACATTTACAATAAGCAGCTAATAGATCCTTCTCTCAGGGCTTTATGAAGACTGGACACTTCAAGGAACAACCAGGGGCTTCTGGTATTGGTAGGGACTTGGAGTTTAGTGGGGCAAGAATGGGGACCACATACACACCAGTGTGCTTTGGATTATATTTATTGCACTAGTTGGCTGCTCACTCATCATGAACCAGACTTGTCTGGCACTGTAGCTATGTACAGAGTCTTGGGGGGCAGGGGGAATTGGACCATGAGACAAGAGACTGGGTAAGGGGGAAGTCCTTGCTTGGAACAGGACTTTAGCTTACTCGAGGGAGGCATTCTTGTGGATTTACAAATACTCACACATCATCAATGACACAGGGCATTTGGGGCAGTTTGGCAGTCACCAACAGAAGCCAGGGTCACAGCACCACCCTCATTTAACCCTAACTACTGCCTCCAGTCCCAAGACTCTTAGCCTTCCACAGCAGCAAAGGACAGATAAGGACTCCACAGCACATTAAAGGTATGGGGGACATGGCCTGGGGAGGGGAGAGGAATTTTTTCCTGGCTCTTTATAGGTTCTTGTGCACTTTGTATGGGTGAGAGAAGGTTTTAAATACTTAGAAGAGGTTTTTTTATTTAATTTGGAATTTTGGCTTTGAATACTGAAATTCCAAAATCTGAAAACAAGCCTGAAATCCAGTCACTCCTATGCCATTCATTGGATTCCAAACAACCCTGAAATCTGTTGTAGGACATAGCATTTTGTGAAGGTGTGAAAACTATTGCCTATAACGTTCTATATATCTCTGAGATAGGGACCAATCTAAGCAAAGCCAAAGATGTGGCTGTAGGTCTATTTAAATCAGTTGTAAAAGGCTATTTCAATTGCTTCCCTGCAGGGGAGTAGCAGTGCAGGGTGCAATTGATAATTCCATTGGACAAACACTGTCTGGAAATTAGAACGCATGTATTATTTGGATCAAAGGAGACAAACAGCTGAAATGATTGTCTGTACTCCTTATCGCTATAAAGGTAAAGCTGAGAATTCTTCTGACTCTGAAAGAATATAACTATACTTTCCTTGGATTCTCAGATTTGATAAGTTGGGGCAGTGTTTTCCAGATATGAAATTATCCCAATTCTGGTGGTTAAAAATTGCCAATTTTGGGCAATTCCAGATACCATTCAGAATATACATTAGAACCTGAAATTTTCACTGTAGAATATTTTAGTTTTACAGTGAACATTTTTACAAATGTTATTAATTTCATTTCCTGCCTGTGCATGTCCAAAATGGAATCCCTACATGCTGAAATTCTGTGCCCTGTTGGTTGTGGTCTGAATTACATGTCCTACTTGCTGCCCCCATGGTTCTCTCTGAAACAAAGACTGGACTGGACTGGTTGACTTTTTAAACCTGCCGAGTTTCTAATCCTAATTTCAAGGCTTGCTGAGTTAGCACTAACAGTATTGTTTTGGCAGTGCCCCATAGTGTATGTGTATACCCTCATCTCACCTCCTGGCTACTGCTGCACTGAGACAAACTCAGTCAGTCCCCCAGCACCATCACACAAAAAACAAAACCTGATTGGACGATTAAATTTTTTAGGGCACCAGTCCACCAATTGGTCCCTTACTGCTGAATGATGTGCTTCTGATTTCCAGATCTTAGCCTCCCTGATCATCAAACTCACATCATCCCTAACTCACCCTTACCAGCACAAATACACCAAAATTAAAGACAAGCTATCACCAATACACAAATGTGCCCCTCTGTATTTATTTTGTTTGTATTTCTTTATTTCTGTTTTATTGCACTCTTTGGAATTTGAGGGGAGGTCTGCTTTCATATAGGAGGTGCTAGGGAGCTCCAGCAAACTTGCATGTTATGTTTGCTATTCAACCTGCCTGGGTCAGTGCGAGACACTCTAGGAGCACAGCAAACAACAAGTTAAAGGTTCCCAAGTTTCTACAGCTCCCACTTTATGTAAAATAAATATTTATGCTTTCCTAGTGGCCACTATGTGGATTTTTCTCAAGGGCAACTCTGCAGTGAAGCAGAGTGCAGAATTTCTGGAAGACAGGTGAGCAAAAACAGCAATTTTGGATCCAGATTGTAATTTCTGCAAAAGCTGCAGCAATTTTGGTGACTGCCAGAATTCACTACCCCTGTTGATAAGGAATGCTGACAGTACTGAGGAATAGTTAATGAGAATCTCGAACACTACCTTAGCCAGAAATTTAGGGTGTTTACAGAAAACAACATTATCCTTATAGAATACTGTACAGGGAGGATCCATCACAATGCTTTCAACTCTGTCACTCTGCAAGCCAATGTGTTACTACCAGAAAAACTGTTTTGTATGTAATTTTAGCTCATATGTGGCAGCTGGTTTAAAAGGTTTACTAGAAGGTCATTCTAGCCCTAAATCAAGATTCCAGTTAACTACTGGTTTCTTCACTGGATGTCTCAAAAATGAGTATCTTCCTAAGTTACCTCCTGAATAGAGGCAGTTGTGACACTGGAAGGCCACTCACAAACTAATGGTATGTCAAAATAATAAGTGAACTTTGAGTGATGAATACTGTTGGTGAGTTTGTGTGATGTCCAAGAGATACTGTACTCCATAACCAGTTCAGGAGCAGAGGTGTACTCAGAGACACTGAACCTGTTAACTTTTACAACCTAAGGAGAAAAGCTTGGAGGTTTAGCAACGGAAGGCTTGGATGACCCAGCTGACTTTAAAATTGGATCAGCAGACTGCATCACGGGGGGTATAGGCACTGAATCATCATTTGATACAACAGTGAGTAGTATATCTACTGAGCCCAGCATGTTAATATTAGTATGTTTTCAACCCACCCCCACCCCCGTTGGACTCCAGTTTGAGGAAGACCCTCTGAATCAATGGAAATAGCTGGATGGTGTAGACGTGTCCACCTCGGTCTGAATACATCAAGACAGAAAGTTTCATGCTCCAGATTTTAGTAACAGTAAAGCAGCAGTTTTGCACAGTGGTGGGATACTAAACGGTTTATCTCTGGTTCACCTTAATCATCAAACAGGGACTGTACCACTGGGACAACTTGTATGGATTTACCACTGATTGACTGATACTGTCTGCCAGGAGATTTTCCCCTTCTGTTAGATGAATGGCCTGGAGCAGCACACTGTTTTCCAGTCCCAACTCCAAAATTCACTTTACATCTCTGGACAGATGGTAAGAGTGGGTTATGTCCTGCTTGTTGAGATAGACCATGACACATTTGCTGTCCATCAGGAGATCCCTTACCTTGCCTTGGACTACATCTGAGAATTTATTTATTTTTTCATAATTTTTGACCAGAAAGACACACCAAGCCAAGGCTTGTTTCTGGGTATGGCCTGGGAGCACAGGGAAGCTAACTGACTTGGACATGGCCACACAGTATGCAAGTGGTGGCTGTGGGATTCAAACCCAGTTCTCCAGATTAGCAGCTCAGTGCTCTTAACTGCTATGCTATACTGTCCCTCCAACCCAGGTACCCTTGTTTTGGAGACCCTGGCAGTGTACTCCTCACCAGACATGATGTACCCATTGTCACTGTCACTTGGGATTCTGGAGGAGACAACAAGAACACATTAAGGAGGTTCTCTTTGTTGGTCCATCATAGAGGGGACCGAATCAAAAGATTTGTCTCTCATATGGAGTGACCTAGTGGTTGGGATGCTTGAGATCATTGACTGCTGATCATCTACTAAGAGGCCCTCGTGTACAGCATGTTGAGTGGTATTGAAAAGATCATGACTACAATGAGATCCAGTACCTTTGCATAGTATGTGGTTTTTCAACTCTTGGTTCTCACGCAACAAGCCAACTGTACTATCAACTTCACTTTATCCTTTAACAAAAAGGACATGGCATGGGTGGAGTACAGGACTGCCTCTGCGAACTGAAGCCTCAAGTCTAAACAAATTGTTCAAGCTGAATAGAACATCCATGGAGCCAAGGAAGGAGTACACTAGTCTGATTGCTGCTTCTGCCTGATTTTTGGTCAGGCTTATTATGAGTGAATTATCCAAAGTATACTGCTAAAACTGCAAAGCACTTGGTAAAGACACACAGTGCCAATGCCAGCCCAAAGGGTAGGACTCTGAGCTGGTAGTGTTCAAGGCCCACAGAACATCTGACATATACTTGCTGTGTCTGACACAGATGTGTTAATGAGCAGCTTTGCTGTCGAGCAAGAGTAACCAGTCCTGCTACTTCAGATATGGCAGGAGAGACCACAGGGACACCACTCTAAACATCTTACATTTCACATATACATTCAGATGTCTAAGATATGAAACTGGGTGCATGATGCCTGTTTTCTTGTAGACAAGAAAATACATGTAGTGGAAACCCTTGCCTTTCTCTACTATACTTGATGCCATACTTGAAATGGAGATGGTAGAAGATGATTAACAACCATCTCCCACTTCTCAGCTGTTGTATCCCTCTATTACCCTGTCAGACATGTATTTATCCAGGTTCTTTTTAAAGGTCTCTAATGTAATTGTGCATGTTGCCCATTCTGGTTGGTCATTCCACAAGTTCACCAGCCTCCAGGTAAGAAATTACCTCTGCTTCTTCTTTTGAAAAGTTTTGATGCTGGCTGCTTGTTATGCCTTCTTAGGTTACGTGTGTTTAGTTTGAACATGACTCCCATTGTCATCATTAAGTTCTTGTCATTTACGATTTGGTACAGCTGTAGCACATCCTCTCTTACCCTTCTCCTCTCCGGTGTGTACATTCCTAACTCTTCCAACCTCTGCCTGTAGGTATTCTTTTCAAGACCTCTTAATATTGTCACTTTTCTTTGTGACCTTTCTAATAGTTGTATATCTTTTTGTTTGTGATACAGGCTCCAAAAGAATAAATAGTGATCTAACAGGGACTCAATATTTGACTTGTATAATGGTAGTATTGTCTGTCTATATCCATGTATGAATGTTCTTTTTACAGTGTTTATTAGCCTAAATACTTTTTCTATTATCTCAACACAGTGGTCAGTTGGATTGAGTGTATTGTTAACTGTTATTCCCAAGACCTTTTCTTTCTTTTCTGGTCTCTTTCAAAGTTGTTTCATTTAAAGTGTACGTTTGTTATAATACAGTCTTCATGGTGTGTACTACAATTTGAAACTGTGTTGTGGACTATGGAAAATTCAATAAAGCATATTTAATTAAAAAATAAAGTGTACGTTTGTTTAGAGTTGTTTGTGCTCAAGTACATCATCACGCACTTTCCTATACTGAATGCCATGCCATTTTTGTTTGCCCATATTTCTATAGCCTTAAGATCATCAGCTAGCCTCTGCTGCTCTGATAAGATTCTACAATGCCTCTCAATTATGTATCATTTGAAAGACATTTGTCCACCCCTTTACATTAATGTCCATAACAGATATAAAGGTTTAAAGTAGAACAGGTCTCAGGATGGATCCCTGGGGAACATCACTAGTTTTGTCTCTTTCTTCTGACAACAGACCATTTAATTTAACCGCTCTGTTTTCTTTTGGTAAGTCAGTTGTTAATCCATGTTGTAATACATGTGTTAATTCCTCCTTTTCTGAGACTGGTTATTAGTGGTTCATGATAATTTAAGTAAATTAGATTGCTTTATTGTTAGCCATACTCTCACTTATTTTTTCATAAAAAGCAAGTAAATTGTTTAGCATGATCTATTCTGTGTGAATCTATGTTGGTTTAAGTTTTCAATGCCCTTATTTTTTAGTGCAGCATTGAGTTTATCCAGGATTAGTTCTTCCGTTATCATTCCCACCACTGAGGTCAGACTAACTGGCCTATAGTTTCTTACCCTCATTCTGCCCCTTTTTTTGTGGGTGAGCACTACATTTCCCATGCGCCAATCTATTGGTACTTTGCTTGTCCTGATCAATTCATTAAAGAGGTTAAGCAGGGGTATTTAATTCATGTTGGCTAGCTCTTTAATTAGCATAGGGTACATCTGGTCTGGGTCATCTGATTTGTTTGTTATTATTTTTCCCAATTTATTCCTTAGGGCTAGGATATCATACCGTATTTGTTTGCAGTTGCAGATGGCCCTTGGGTTTCCTTCTTTTCTTTACTGCCTATTGTATAGTAAACTAAACAAAATCTGTCCTGAGCCAATAGTTCAGCAGCCGAGGAATCTGGGGTAAATATATTTAAAATGTGTTTTTTAATATGTTTACACCAAATTTTCAACATAGCCTTGTTATGACCCTGCCTCATGAAGATGGGCAGAGAAAATGTTCAACTCCTGGCCTAAAGGTGATTCTGTTTTTTGTATATTGGTACAGGATGCCCTATAATTTTAATGAACTCAGGTTTTCCTGGACCATCCTACTTGGCAATATACTAAATGTGTAAATCATGTAGGACTAAATCCAGTAGTTTATTTCAATTTAAAAAGTCTTTATTATATCTTTTTTCTCCACACCATATATTCAGGCAACAGTTTCGTAACTTGACGCCACTTCTTCAGGCCCCAAATAAAAACAGTGTTGTTGTCTAAACATAAAACAAATATAAACAGCCATCAGTATATCACTTCTCCAATTAAAGCTTTTAAAATTCAGACCACAACAGTACCAAGTACTATATTCCTATTGAGACACCGCTTAACAATCCTTATTAAACATGTTCATAAACAATTTATTCATCACATAACGAATTTACCAATGTTACTTTATATATCACTGAGTTTCTAGTTCATTCCAGTGTTAACTTTCCAAACTCTCTCTCTCTTTCATAAATCTAGTATACATTTACCAAACATTTCTCATGCATATCTGTTTATTTATTAAATTAAATTTCATTATTTAAATACTGCAAAAGATGATAAAAAGAACATCATTTCAAAGATTATTCAGGAAAGATTTTTTATATATTCACACTAATTAAGTAATGCGTATAAGCGCCACAATATTATTTTCCTACTTGTTGATTTATGTTATCCTTTTCAAACTTCTTTATTCAAATATTTAAATAACTTGTCCAATGTCATTCAACAAAAAGAATCTCCTGTCCTCCTCCTCACGATCAACTCTAAGATACACAAATGAAAAAAAAAAAGTGTGTATTTCCTTTACCACGTTTCATCTATGCTGCTCTATTATCTGCAGCTTTCTGTGCCTTCAAAAAACAGTTCTGATGTTATACAGGGCCACATAACTCTTTCATTTACCTCGGGTATTATTTTCTTTTCTGCAATTTTCACTATTTACTTCGTGGGAGGATTCATCACTAAAAAGAGAAGTTTACTGGATTTATGTTATGGATAGCACAAATCCAAGGATTGAAATGAATGAATCCTGTAATTGGAGTTTATACTGGAAATGAACATGGATTACATTAACAAATCACGGAATACCTTTTATTCCAAGAACTGTTTCGTCAAAAAAAAAAAAATAGCCAGCATCTTTTGTAAATTTGCCTATTTCTACAATCCGGGCACTCCCTTTTTGAGGAAATTCATGACTGAAAATTTTCTAGCTACAATGTGATATATAAATGATATTTCAAAAATAATTCAATATTTTGAAATGATGTTCTTTTCATAATCTTTTGCAGTATTTAAATAATGAGATTTAATTTACATTGGGAGAGTGAAGAGGTTTAAACCAGTTTAATAACAATTACACTGCAGGTATGCATTTGAAGTATTTGGTGAAAATATAAAAAGGTCTATGAAATTTAAAAGATTATTATAAATAAGCAGATATGCATGAGAAATATTTGGTAAATGTATACTAGATTTATGAAATGAGAGAGAGTTTGGAAAGTTAACACTGGAATGAACTAGAAACTCAGTAATATATAAAGTAACATTGGTAAATTCATTATGTGATGAATAAATTGTTTATGAACATGTTTAATAAGGATTGTTAAGTGGTGTCTCAATAGGAATATAGTACTTAGTACTGTTGTAGTCTGAATTTTAAAAGCTTTAATTGGAGAAGTAATATACTGATGGGTGTTTATATTTATTTTATGTTTAGACAACAATGCTGTTTTTATTTGGGACCTGAAGAAGTGGCGTCAAGCTACGAAACTGTTGCCTGAATATATGGTGTGGAGAAAAAAGATATAATAAAGACTTTCTAAATTGAAATAAACTACTGGATTTAGTCCTACATGATTTACACATTTACTAAAGGTGATTTTGCACAGGGACTGTGAAATCAACACATTTGGGGCAGGAGTTGAAAAATGACAGCTGCCACATTCGTGAGGTGCTGTAAAGAAATGGTTATGTTGTAAATTTGGGGTAAAAATATTGAAAATTATCAAAGTTATGAGCCTGTGTGCTCAAATTTCAACATAGGCTCATAACTTTATTGTTTTTTTAATATTTTTACACCAAATTTTCAATATAGCCTTCTTATTACCCCACCTCATGAACAAGGGCAAATAAAAGTTTCAACTCCTGCCCAAAAAGTGATTTCACGCAGGGACCACTAAATAATCTTTAGAGGCAGATTTGTCTAATGTGCAATTGTTCATGAGGTGGGATCCTAAAAAAAGGTGTGTTGAAAATGTGGGCCAAAAATATGGTAAAATATCCAAGTTATGCCACTAAGTTCAAAACCCCATTGAAATACATTGAACTGCATACCTGTTTCTTCAGTTCATGGTCTGACTTTGAAGAGTGAAGATATGTTTGCGGTCCAGAGAGGATTATGGCATTGGACCTCTGATGGGTAAGTAAGGGCTTGGGGGGTGGTGCAGGGGGTGGGTGCTGAGTGGGGGGTCATGAATGGCTGCAAAAGGCACTGATGGACAGTTTTCTTTTTACAGGTAAAAAAAAAATCATAACCAAGGATTCCCGCTCATGATACTGAGGACTGGGCACCCCAGTGTCACTGGTATGTTTTGGGGGGGTGCTGAGAGGGAAGGTCGGGGGAGAAAAAAATACATATATTTTTTAAAAAAAAGGTCACAGAGGAGCATGATCGTGACACTGGGGGATTGGACACCCCCAGTATTATTGTTATGTTTCTGGGGAGGGGTGCGGTGTGGTGGGTGCTGAGAAGGAGGGTTGGGTGGGGGAAGAAAAAAATATATGTGTGGATGAGGTATAATATATGCATGTAAATTCCTTTTTTCAAGTACTGAGTGAATATTCATATTTAGTATCTCAGATACAAAACTATTCATTACTCACAATTTAGCTGAGGGGTCATGGCACAGCACGATCATGACATTGAGGTATTGGGCACCCCCAGTGTCATTGTTATGCTTCTGTGGAGGTGCTGAGAGGGAGGGTCATGGGGGGATAATATTAATTTTAAATAAAACAAAATGACAGTCCCAACGGAACATGGCAAACTCCACTGTGTCCAAGATGGCCACCGCTCTCTACTGTGCATGTGTCAGTGGTCGTGTATGCACAGTACAGTTTGGCAGCCATCTTGGACACAGTACAGTGTGCTGTGTTCTGCCATGACCGCCGATGAAATAAAAAAATAGTGTAGTGTGACTTCCAAAGGAGACAATGAGCGGAGTGCTTCACAGATGTGGTGGCGACTGAGTTGCAACTTCAACATGTTGTTTGGTCAGAAAGAATGCGCTGAGTTCTTTTCTGATAGCAAGAGGTCTGCAGGCCTATGCCCACTGCAGCCCTGAAAAGGTGCTGAATTGTGTTGCTATTTCCATTGATATGTACTCTCTCCCCCCATCATTCTGTAATGGCCCCCACTGACTCATCCACCACCTTTGATGCATTAGCATACCAATAAACGGACTTTAGGTTGTCCTTCATGTGTAGTATTCTGACCTCCAGTTTATATATTTTTTCCCTTATTGTTTTCTTGATGTACTCCCAAAAATTTTTATATCATTGAATATTGTCCTCAGAATTATGCCCTTTTAGCATTTTAAAATACTTTTTCTTTGTGTTAATGGTCTTACTGACTTGTTGTTAATCATCCTGTTTTTCTTTTCTTTTTCCATTGTACAGTTTATGGCTTGGTGTATATTTTCTTTCTAATTGTAGCAGTTTATTTTATTTATTTTTATTCTATTTTTTCCTGGCAGGTCCACTGTCATCATCTGCCCTGGTCACAGTCCCCGGGGCCTCCACCACCAGCTACTGCTGCCTTGTTCCCCCAGTTACCCCCGGCTTACCCCGGAGGGTGGGGCAGTGGTAACGGTCCCCTATCCATGCCGTGGGACTAGTGACTGGTCAGGGGACTGCAGTGGTGGTGGTGGCTAATCAAAGCCCTGAGGAGGGCTTCACATAGACAGTGGATCCTGCCCCACCTGCTCTTTTTCCTGTGTTCTCTTTGGAGGTGGGGATGTGCAATGATGCCAGCATCTGCCCTGCCTCCCTGTATGATGAGCGCCGGTAGCGTGAGTGTCTTCTGGCCTCTGCCAGGAGTCCTCATCACGCTAAACACTTCCCCACCCACCCCCCGGAGAAGGAGAGCTGTCCATGGGACACTCCATCCTTCTCTCCCCGGCCGGCCCTCTGATGACCTGGGTCCATTGCCAAACCCAAGTCGCCGGTGCTGCAAGTGGAATTCCAACTGCTGCGCCGGTGGGCCAGCCCGTAGCAGTTTATTTTTGATTTTGTCCCAATTTGCTCTGTGTTGTTACCTACAGTACGTCTACTATTTTTAGCCAATCCTATATTTCTTTCTCTATGGCTACATAATCCCTTTTGTGGTAGTTGTATGCTTCTGTGCTTTCCACCTGTTTCTTAATATGCCATACCAATTTAAATTAGACCATCTTGTGGTCAGTATTCCCTAATTCCTCTCTTATCTTTCTTCTTTTAGTTGTATGTGGTACATCAGTAATGATTAGGTCTAGCATGTTTTTATCTCATGATGGTTTGTCTACCATTTTGGTCAGGCCATGCCCTACTGTAGCTTCACGTAATACTGCCCGATTTATTTCTTCTATTTGGTTTCACTCTCAGGTTACTTTTGCCAGTTAAAATTGATCCTGGTCAGCATGTCCCATTTGTTTGCTGGTGTTTCAATTTCTTTAATCATTGTTATGTCTGTTTCTCTGTTGTTATTGAGTGGTTCATAGCATACATCAATCTGTATTTTTTTTTCCTTAACATATAGATTGACCCACAGATTCTCCACCTGCTCCCCCTCCTATACAGAGGTGGTTACACATTCATTGATTTCTAAGTCAGTGTTGATATAAATTGCTACTCCTCCCTTTTTTCCCTCCTGTCCTTACAATACAGTCTATATCCATCTATACTGTATGCATTTACTACTGAATTATTCCATCATGTTTCTGTTATTCCAACTAGGTCTATGATCTTCTTTTTGATAATATGTTCTACTAGTTCTGATATTTCTTTCCATATGGGTATATAATCCCCCGTGGCACTTTATGCTTCTGTGTTCCCCACCTGTTTCTTAACATACGTTACCAATTTAAATTGGACCATCTTGAAGTCATTATTCCCCAATACCTCTTTTATCTTTATTCTTTAAGTTTTTGGGTGGTACATTAGTAATGATTAGGTCTAATATGTTTTTATCTCATGTTGGTTTGTCTACCTTCAGTGCCAGTCCCTGTTCTACTGCAGCTTCAAGGAATGATGCCTCAATTGTTCCTTCTGCTTGGTTTACCTCCCATTTTATTTCACAGGTTAAAATTATTCATGACCAACACATCCCCTTTGTTTGTTGCTTTTTCAGTTTCTTTCTTTGGTGTTGCATCTGTTTTTTTGTTGTTATTGGGTGGTCTATAGCATACAATGATCTGTATTTTTTTGTGCCTTATCATATAGACTGATCCATGTCCTCTCCACCTGCTCCACCTCCTCTGCAAAGGTGGTTGCACATTCATTGGTTTCTAAGTCTGTGACAATATAAATTGCTACACCTCCTCCCTTTTTTCCATCCTGTCCTTCCTATATAATCTACATCTGTCTATATTGTATGTATTTACTGCTGAATTATTCCACCATGTTTCCATTATTCCAACCAGGTCTATTTTCTCTGTCTTGATAATATGTTCTAGTTCTGATTGTTTAACTAAGTTCAGGCTCCTGGCATTCAGTAGCAGACAGTTTACATTTTTCTTACAGTCATTTGCTTTGATATTGTTTCTTTTCGTCGGTCAACATGTCTCCTACACCTTCCCAAGCCCCGTGTCAACTAGTTTAGTTTGTTCTGCTACATTAGCAATTATGTTCACTAGCACATTGCTTCCCTAGCTGTCTAGATGTAAACCATCTTTACTGAATAAGTAATTCCTTCCATAGAAGGTGTCTCAGTTTCTTATGAACAAGTATCAGTCTTCCTGTGTCCAGCTATATAACCATGTTTTAGCTGTTTTATGGACTTCTGCCTCCTATGTGATGCTCTCAGAACTGGTAGTTACTGTAGCTACTTTCCCTGCTTTCTTTAGAAGTTTGCAGCCTATCTCTTTAAAGAGACATTGTCAGCCCCATTAGGCCTCATAATGTCCCTAGTTTATAAACACATTTTATGATTGCCAACACTCTGTAAATATTGCTGATGTAGCTGGTAGTTTGATTTGGATTGGGGCTTTTTTAAGTGAAAAACAGACTGCCCACCATGCTGGTGTTACCACACAAAAGCAGATTTGTTTACATTTTTTGATCAACTCCCACTGCATTTTTCCTGGGCTTGGGAACATCCTCAACATGGTCTACTCACTCATGATGCAGTGGGAGTTTAGGAGGCTACTGCAGCATGACTGACTACCCTGTTTAGAGGTGTTTCTAATCTTCAGGAAGTATTCAATAATAATAGTTACAGGATTTGAAGCAAAACAAAGTTGTCTATAAATATACAAAACTATGCATTTCAGTTCTAAAGAAGTAGACAGACAAAACAAACAGCAACATCAATGCATTTTGGAGAATAAGCAATCATAAAATGTGAGGGTTTAACTAGAAATAATATGATGCAAAATAGATTGACAGTCACCCTTTAAAATCATTCTGAAATTTGGTGATACTTTTCCTTCCTACATTGTTGGTCCCTATGTATAGGAGAATTGTGGATTCATTGCCAGCTTCCTGTAAAATATTGTCTAGCAAGTTATGTATATCTTTTGTTTTTGCACCTGAGAATGAACTAACAGTTTGAGTCTCTTTGTCTTCATTGCAACTATTTCTGTCTGTGTATTTTAGGATAGAGTTTCACTGCACTAATAACTGTTTTTTAAGGTTTCTCTTTGGATCCTGGCTGTGCTTAGTGTTGGGTTAGGGGTTTATATCATCATTTTGTTCTGGGGAGGGCAAGATCAGCTAGTGGGCTATATTTGTTAGTGGCTCCTAATCAAAAAGTTTCAGCCCTTCTACCCCTTTTCAATTTTGAGTCTTTCCTAACGATGCTCCAATATAATTCTGAATCTTCTTCCTCTTCCATCCATCTTTTTTTGTTCTTTGCATTATTTGCTGTATTTAGTACCTCACTAGGAGGGCTAATGTTTCACTTGTGGTTGATATTCTGTTCCAGCAGGCTTTTAATGACTGATTTTGGTTTTAATGGGATGGATAGAATTTTAAGTTTATGTTGAACTGCTGCTTATATGTACTCTGTTGTTGATTTGTATTGTACAGCACCCAGAGTCCATGGAATTGGGCACTTTATAAATAAAATATCTATCTGTTACTACTACATTCCTTTGTTCTGTTGTCGCTTGTTCATAAAAGATGTCTAACTCCCTTGTCTCCCTCATTTAACTCTTTTTCTAGTGTAACAATATTCATTTCCACATCTTTTATTTTAACACACTGCTTGTATATGTACCAGTGAGTTCAGTTTGAGTATCCAAACCATAATGTATGCATTTCTCACACTGGGGGGCAATTAGGACAGGGATTTATTTAACTCCAAAAATTGATTAGCGTTTTGCTTATAAAAGTGCTAAAACATTATGAAAATGCATAGCACTTGCTTCACTGTGTTTAACAAACATAACACTTCTAGAAAACCTATATAAATACTTTCTGTACAGTTAGCATTGTCCCAAGAAAAAAACTGCTAATCAATTATTTAAAACCCTGTATGGTATTCTTAAGGACAAGTATCTTTTTCATTTTGTATTCCTCTCTAAACATGACCATTAGATGTTTTTGGTGCAGTATTCTAACCACTGCTAAGCAATTTAGATCACAAATCATAGTGGGTCTATGACAGGGTAATGTGCCAGATGGCTTCTGGTAACATTTCATAACCCAGTTTAAATCAATGAAATCGTCTTTACTTCAGTAAGCAGAAAACAAAACAGCTTGTTTTCACCAAGAATTCAGTTTAGTATCTGTCTCCACTTGCATTAGTAAACAGAAAAGAGAACAAAACAGCTTGCATTCAGCTTAACCAGAATTCAGTTCAGTCTCTAGGCACTTTTACACACAGGTTTAGGTAATGGAATAACTGTTAAGGAAACAGTATTCCGTTACATCCCTTGTGTGTAAAGCGCATCTGTTTCGTTCCATAGACCAATGTTTGTCCAAACTGCAGTCTCTGCTTTTCGCAGTTTACACTGTTGTATTCCGTTTCATCAGGCTGTGTAAAATGGCCATTCTGAAGTGGTATACGAACAGCAATAGAGCAGCAAGCTCTGTGGGGGTGCTGAAACACAAATGGAGGTGGGAGCTGCCGGAAAGCTCACGGAGTGTAAAGGGATCCTAAAAACGCAACAGAGCACAATGGCGCCACAGGTAACGCTCATTTCGTTTTAAAAACCTGTGTGTAAAAGCGCCTTCTGTCTCCAGTTACAGCATCTTGCTGAAACAAAAACCCACTATCTCTTTATTCACCCAGCCCCCTTTATTGGGCCAAGATGTTGGTTGTTAACACCCCTGCTCCTGAGATACATCCAACACCCAGAACAATCATGACTGAGAAGTTTCAAAGTGCCAACTTTAAAATTGTAGGGATTCTGTACAAATCTCACAACAGCCCCAGTCAAAACTAGTGCTGCCTGTGTTGCAGCGTTAACCTGTGCTGCCTGTGTTGCAGGGTTGTGAAGAGGAGTGTGACGGACATACACTCATTCAAGGATCACATCATTTCTTTTTTACTACAATTTGTATTCCTATCTAAGTAAGAGAGTTTACCTTGCTGTTGCAGGATTTTGTGCTCCTACACCTGGCTGACTCAGCTGACGTGGCAGATGTGCTCGCCTCTGTTTGCACATTGCCTCTGCTCCATGCTCACTGCCGCTTGCTTGGAGAGGCCCTTCAGTATCATGGGACTGGAAGTACACTCACACAACTTATGGTTTCACAAGTAGAACCATAAAGCTTTAAAAAGCTTTTAAAATACTGGATTTATAGTACCCAGTTTACAGCACAAGCATTTTCTTCTAAAACGTTCACAGTTCTATGCAGGCTAATTGTATTTAACTTGGTTGCTACCAGTCCTTCAATGTCCTGGCAATCGACTGTGGCAGCCAAAGAAATAGAACTAAGGCACAGGAAAATACACACAGGAACAATATTTTTTCCTTTTTGTGTTTTTAGTTACAGAGCAATAGATGCAGCAGAGCTAGGTCTACACAGGTGGACAATATTCTGCCTATGCAATGTTCAACCCTCAGACACTTCTGCTTGCTCAGGAAAGCCCTTTAGTACTGCAAGAGAAGAGCACCCATGCAACTTCCAGTTCCCCGAGCAGAACCAGAAAGCATTAAAGCAGCAGTGTAATGAAACTGGAAAAAAAAATTGACCCTACCTTTTTTTTTACTTTAAAAGGTTTGAGGCATCTTCCAGTTTTATTTGGTGGTAAAAAATTCTAGTTCCACCAAAATGTGTATACTTAATAAATGTTTGAATTTTGTTTTTTCCTCAAGAAAAAAAGTTCTCCACCACATTTCACTTAGAAATAGCATTACATACCTGCTAACAATCAGGATCAAGAAAATTAAAAAAATGCACTGTGTTGGCAACAGTCATAATGCTATGGTTGCTGAACCCTTCTCTTTAAATCTTTTAATCTGTTCATTTCTTTTCATTTCATATTCTTCCCTTTCCATACAATTTCTTAAGGTCCTAATCAGTTGTCCATTAGGAATGTTAAATTTCACATAATGAGGGTAACAGTTTTCAAACCTCAAAAGTCTGTTCCTATCAGTAGGTTTTTGGAATAGTGTAATGCATACAGTGCCATCAGCTTTTCAGTAAATGCTAAGATTCCGGTAATTTATCCAGTCAGGGTGAGTGATGTATTTGAAGCACAAGCAACAGGTTGTGCTCACTAATCACTGCGCAAATTCCTGGAATTCTGACACTGTCCCCTTCCATATGACTGGAAAGGGGATATACGAGTTATGCCATTGTGAAATATGTTTAAAATTCCCTAGGCATAACTCATAGTATCAGATTTGCAGGAACTGAACAGGTAAGACTGGGCCTTAGGGGTGGGGACATAGAAAATCTGATTGGAATGGGAGAGAGCTTCTGGATTTATGAATTTGGGGCCAGGAATCCAGGGGGCCTGAATAATAATATAGATCTGGCAGCATTCTTAAAGAAATTCAGGTGTTGAATCAAGCCATGCAATGCTCTTTTAATATATATTTCTGTGTTATGCACATGGAGGGTTAAACAGTAAACTGTGTTGCTTTAAGATCACACCTGTAATAAGATTCTGTGCCTATCTTCTAGCACACCATACTCTAAAAAACCAAGATGATAATAAGGATATATATACTGTATATATATATATATACACACACACACACACACACACACACCCTTCAAATAGTGAGCATGATTTAATTGGTGGTGCTAAAACTCATGTTATGCTATGCTTAGATAATTATTTTATTGTTCTTAAATATGAGTCATGTGATGTTTACGCATTTTTTATTTGTAAAGTTATTTTAGCTCCACCTCTCACTTGTATATATTGGCCACACTTTTCACAAGTTTTAGATTACTCTGAGGAAGCCCGACAGCCAGCCAAGAGAAACATTAGTTTCATGGGCCAGAGTGGCCACATAGAGGAGATACCTCTTTGCGTGTTTGTTATTTTCACTATGCCAATAAAATGAACTCTTTTAGCGGTATATGAGTCTGGTGTCTGTTTCCTAGCTTTGGGTGCTTTTTGAATGCTTGGAGTACACTATTCTAGCTATGCAGTGGCGCTTTCAACCCTCAGACTTTGGAACTTTCTCCACTGCCTTATTCTATGGCAGCCCTACAACTTTCAAGGAAAGATGTTCAACAAAGGAATCCTGAAGCTGAGACAATTTTCTGGTGGGCAAGCAAGTAGCTTCTCTACCAGTTCCAAAGAGTAACAACCCTGCATAACTTTCAGGACCACTTGTCTCTGGTAATGTCTCCAATTGGAGATAGAACATGCCCCCCCACCCCACACACACACACACTGCTATAGACTGGTCCACCTTGGGCAGATGAGGTGAAACCAGAGCTGGTAACCTGTCATAGGATTCTGCTCTAGGCCTGCACTTGCTGGACCATATTTTGCACTGACTTTTATTTTTGTTGGAAAGGCTTAGATTTAACTTCATTTTGAAAGCCTCTTTGGTTTTGGTTGGGTCCACCACAAAACAACAGCTGGTACTAAAGATCTAAAACTGGGTGCATGCCACTTGTCTTCTTACGGACAAGGAAATACCTGTAGAATAAATCCTTGCCTTTCTCCAATCTGGAACTTTCTCCACTGCCCTGTTCTGTAACAGCCCTGAAACATTCAAGGAAAGATGTTCAGCAGTGGAACCCTGAAGCTGAGAGAGTTTTTTTTTTTTTTCAATTCAACTTTTATTAAAATTTAACAACTTTAAGGAGTACATCCAGAAGGGTAACAAGATAACAGTGAAAATAACTGCCATTAAAAAAAACAGATTATCAGGATGTAGACCTTACCCCCCACCTCCTAAAACCCCCAACCCCCCAACCACCCACCTTTTGCACAGCACCCAGATACAGACTGGCTGGAAAACTAATTACCAATTACAGTGGCACAGAAAAAAGGTGTATAAAGAACCCAGGTATGATTAAAGTTAGAGAGTTTATACTGCAAACTTGCAATGGTTCTATCCATGCTGAGATTAGCTAAGAATTCCTGCAACCATTACGCCATCTGAAATCTCTATGCTATCTTTCCAATGCCTCAAAACTAGTTTTTTGACTGAAGCTGAAATCAACCCCATATGATATTTCCTGGACCGGACACCAACCCGAGTCATGTCTCCTAAAATACAAATCTCAGGGGTAAATAAGTTTTCAAGTCCCAAAAGGGGATCGAGATTGTTCTTTATAGTCTCCCATAGCCCTGTTATTTTTGGACAGTGCCAAAAAATATGGAGTAAATCTCCAACCCCTTGCTGACATCTGAAACAAGAAGATGAGGAGGCCATGCCCCTCTCGGCTAATTTTACAGGGGAGAAATAAGAATTGTGTAATAACTTAAACTGCATTAACCTCAGCCTGTCTTGTACTAAAAAGTTGTGACACGCCCCACAAATTGCCCCCCAGTTAAAAACGTGTTCTGGAAACAATTGCAACCAATATTGTTTGGGGGCATAAATATTAGGGTGCAACCAGCCAATCAAGGTACTATATATTGCCGAAATGGCGTGAGCTTTTCCGACTATTGGTGTCAAAGTTACCTCAAAATCACGTAAACCGCAGTCTCCGGACAGGGTACTCAGCTTCCCCACTAGGAGATGGCGAAGCTGGAAAATTTTAAATATCAGACGCTGGGGAATTTGAAACTTGCTCAAGATATCCATCGAGGTAAGCAATTTACCCCCCTCATCAAGTAGCTCTTTAACCGCCACTTTTCCCAATAAAGGTAGCCAAGTATCTTGGATAGGTTTTCCACCTATTAAAAAATTAGGATTACCCGTTATTGGTTGAGCGGATCCCCAGTATGACAATACTTTAAAAGGAACATAGTTGCACATGTATTCTAACTGAGGTTTCAATGGGTGTCTTCCGTAGAGCAGGGGAGAACTTTCAGAGGACAGTATAGCAAGGCCTCTGGCCTAAGGCCGGAGTCCACGATCAAGTGATACCTCTAAGTCTAACCATAGTGGGCGTAGTTGTCCAACCTGTAAGCGTCCGTTTTAAGCCAGCGGAGGTATTTGATGCATAGCTGGCCAGTAATATAACTTAAAGTAGGGGAGTCTCAAGCCCCGGATATCTTAGGAGTGGACAATTTAAAATAAGACAATCTGGGTCTTTTATAACTCCAAATGAAACTGGAAATAATTCTATGCACTCTCTTGAACCATTTAACTGGAAGCCAAACATTTAACATACTAATGGGGTACAATAATCGAGGAAAAACGTTCATTTTTACCAGATTAATTCTGCCCCAAATGGACAAGGGGATAATCGCCCATCTCCTTAGGTCCGCCTCAATATCACGCAACACCGGGTCCAAATTACTCTGCATTAGGTGGGATGTGTCTCTAGTTAACGTAAGGCCTAGATATTTGATAAGCTTAGCATTCCAAGCCAGCCCGAAAGGGGCAATCTCATGTACATTTGTCCTAAAATTTAAAGGAAAAAACACCGATTTACTAATATTAAGCTTATAATTGGCAATAGAGCCAAACTCATCAATAATATCTAACAAAATTGGAATGGAAGAGGATGGATGTGAGATCTGCAGAAGGAGGTCATCTGCATATGCCAAGATTTTAAGTGTGTGCCCCCAAATCTGGATGAGAGTTTTTATTCTGGTGGGCATGCCAGTAGCTTGTCTACCAGTTCCAAAGAGTAACCATCCCTAATAATTTCCAGGACCACTTGTCTGTGGTAATGATCGCCCACTGCTGGCAGAACATGGGCAACCCCCCCCCCAACACATACACACACACCAGTATAGGCTGGTCCACCTTCGGCTACTGAGGTGAAACCAGAGCTGCCAACATGCCACAGGTATGTACTATGGGCTTGTGCTTGATGGACCACTTTTTGATATGGATTTTGCTTTTGCTGGAAAGGCTCATATTTAACTTGATATTGAAAGCCCATTTGGTTTTGATCGGACCTACCACATAAGGGCTGCTGGCACTAACAGTTTTGTTTTTGTTTTGTTTTACTTAAAATCTGGTAAATCCATGGGCCAAAAACCCACTTTCATGGGCGACCAGAGCAAACATACAAATATAGATCCACATGACAAACGAATAAGTTAAGAATACAAAACAATCAATATACAACCAAAACAATCACACAAACTAATTGTTAAAACATTTACATTGACTCCTGGAAAATAAGTAGTTTCTCAAAGCATATGTAAAGCTACAGATAGAGGCAGTAAAGCAATCAAAAATAGTCAAGATAGTGTTAAAGAATAATGGTAAATTATAAAGCATAGTTTTTTGACCAGCTGATGTTTTCATTTTAGGAATACCAAAGTACTGATTTGCAGATGAACAGGTAGAGACAAAACTAGTGTGTTTTTTTTTTTGTCTTTGTTTTTTTTGTTGGTACTTTTAACCCCTGGGACACCAGTCTGCTTACCTCACACTTCCAGGCATCTTCCTGAGGTTTTCCACTTCGGCCGTCCCCTGCTGGTCTCTGCTCCATGTTTGGGCCACAGCGGCATACCCCCGCAGCTTGCCCCCCACAGCGGGGAGGTGGACAGCTCCCCTCGCACTCTTGCACCAGGACTGGATCCAGTAGAGCTGCGCATCCTCAGTGCTGAGCAAGTCCTCCTCGGAGACGGCCATCAAAGCCGCAGCGACTGGTGCCCATATTTCCGTTTTCTCCCCCATGGATGTCTGTGGCGTGCAATGATGCCAAGGTACAGGAACATGCATGCTACTGCATGCACCTCTTCCTGGCATCTGCCACAGCAAGTCCCCCCCCCCATTCTGCCCATGGTCTGCAGTTGCCCCCAGCCACCACTAGAGGCCACTAGGCCACCGGGGCTTTCCACCCCCCTGCCCGGAGGACAGCAGTCTGATGGATGCTCGATCCATCTCCTCCCTGCTGACCCCCAATGACCTAGGCTCATTCCCGAACCTGGGCCGCAGGTGTGGTGCGAGGTGTGGCGTCCAGCACCTCAACCCTCAGTGCCACTGGGCCGACTCAAACTAGTGTGTTTTTTAAAAACAGAATGGAAGGAAATGGGAACCTTATTGAAATCACTTTTTTTTGCAAAAATAACAGAATAACCCACATCCCCTTCCTCAGTTAAGAGTAGCATGGATGTTACTTATGTCTTCACTGTTAACTTTATTTTATTGGACTCTTTCCTGACCTGTTCTCCAGTCTGGCCAAAGGTACAACCAATCAAAAGGCACATTCGTGACTTCTAGCTGAACATCATTTGCAAAACCAGTGAATATAGCCTAAAAATGCTTTCTGATACAGATTCCTGCTACTGCCACCCAGGCCACTGCATTGATACATTCATGGCAGCTCTGTTTGCCCCTTGACTTGAAGCCCTGGGTAATAAACTACCAACAAGTATTTTGAGGCTGACTGTGGCAACTTTTCTGTAATAGCTTTCAATCTGGACTAGAGTGAATAATAATACTTAGCTTTGTGACACTGATAATGTGCAACTCTAAAGCCCAATGTGTCCAAAATTAATACCCACTTCCCCATTATATTAATCTTATGCAACTCACAATCAGGCGGTTGTGCGGATGCTTCTTTAGGAACAATGGTTTTATCGTTTGCAAACATAAAGACAATAGCACCAGTTATAAGCAGCATGTTGTAATGCAGTTTGAGCTTTGGTACTAATTACTTTTTATCCATCATGTGGGGGTACTGCAGGCACCAAAGCTGGTCAATTCCAGGCTGCTAGGGTAGCATTCTCTAAAGCACTCTCTGTATGAGGCACCAGAAAAGTGGACATGGTTGAAACACTGAAATATTTCAACTGGACTTTCTTAGGTTCTTCCAAAGCCACCATCTCTAACTGAAGAGTTTTAGGTATGCTTTTGAGAAGGGAGTGGAACGTAAGGTCTTACTGAGGAGCATGCAGAGGCTGTTGCTGAGGAAGTTCTGGTTAGTCATAAAGAATAGTTTCCTTATAATTCTCATCTTTTATATCTATGAGTCTGGATTGTATTCAAATGTATCATCTATCAGAGTAGAGAATGTAAGGGGAGTGATCAGTGCCAGGGATGGCACCGCAGACTGCACCAAACATGTAACTGACATGCAGAAGAGTCATTATTCTATAAGAGTTGTCCACATACCAAACTGATCCTGTGATATCTCACCTATGGGAAGCTAGAGAGACAAAAACAGAGGCACTGGTTTATACTGAAGCCGAATCTGTTCCTATCGCAAAAGATGATACAGGTGGTATCATTGACAATGATTCCTCTTCCACAATATCCATCCCCTGACCTCAAAAACCTAGAGATGGGATTTGTAATGTGACCTATATCATTTTTCCTTTTTCTTATGTGCCACCATGGTCGATCAGCACCAGGAGCCCTACGCCATCATGAGAAGACCCCATACATGCAAGTGTATCCTCAAGGGCTCATCTGGACACTGACTGGCAAGTCAGGCAATCTTCGATATCATAATTGATACTGAGACATGTCTGACAAGAGGAGTGTGGGTCCTGAGCCAAAATCTTGTTGCCACAACACAAGTTCTAAAAGGAGCTTTACCTGACATAGCAGTCACTGAATGAATGATAAGGATGCCATGGCACCAATGCCACAAAGAAAAGCAGCAGCACTGATAAAACGTAAAATACACAGAAATTGTACAAAATAATAAGTAAGGACAAAAGCAGTGAGAAATTACATGAGAAATGCCAAATGATGACACATTAAATTTTGATCTCACCGAAGTGAGCTGAGCGCTATGATGGTGGAAAAAAGGAACTGCGGCTGTTGGGCCTGGCACCACTATATATGTTGTGGGCACACATATGGCACCATATATTAGTGCAATCACTGACTCTAGAGGACCCAATACTTTAAATTCTCACAGGGTGCTAAAATTTCCATCCCTAGGACCAATGCCTGTGTCTTTATAAAACAGATTGACTCTAGAAAGACTTTAACATCACACACAGCTCAGATGTTGCTTTCTTCTTAATTTTTTTCTTTTATTTTGTTTTTTTACTGTTAAAGGAGGACTGCAAAGAACCTATAAGCCATTTTCCCGATTGAAGCTGTTTTTGAAATCCTGGCTGCCAGTTTGTTTTTGTTCAGGCTTTACTGGCCTTTTGGTAAGCTCGGTTGACTTATTCGTAAGTACCATTTTAGAGCTGTATGATTTAGTTGATTTCCCTTTTAAGCTTAAGAGTTCTAAAGCAGTATGTAAGTAGATGAATTGTGACAATGCCCAATGGGCCAGATCCATATAGATGGTATGGATATGTGCAAATCATGCATATTCAGCTGCATACTGTAGCTCCACACCTTGAGATGAGGTTACATTGCCTGAATTTAAGGCCCCAACCCCATTCATATGTGCTTGAAGAAGACCCTTTAAGGCTAAGAGAATTATAAAAACAGATGCCTGATCTGGTGCATGAGTTGTTCTTCTGTGGGGCATGGAATTGTGGGATATGGCAGTCCTCTAAAGACTGCTATATCCCCATGTGGTGCAATCAATCTTTAAATAAAATTCTGAAAATTTCAGTTGTCTCCAGCCCTCCATACTGTCTTCTTGGGCTGTAGGCAACATGTGGGGGGCAGGCAATTATGCCTTATGAATGTCTTTGGTGGCCTTGTTTAGAGGGCACATCAGCACTACTTCAGGGTTTCTCCCTTCCACAGCTTTAATGCCCTCTACATGGCTACCACATCATGCAATGGAAAATGAGGGCCACATGGAGCACACCCACACACACCCCATGCCCACCACTATCTTACCACCCTGCAGAGACATCCAGGCGGAGTTGGACTGGGATTGGGTTTCGAAGCCCAATGCAACCCACGGCCTGCATGATGTGGAGTGCCCCACATGAGCAAAGAGCTGGCAAAGGTCACAGAGTGCCCCTCAATATAAGTGTAAGGGGTCTGAACCCTTTAGTGGATTTTGTTTTCATTCTCTGGTAACCAGGTAAGGCCCACTAGGTGCAAGGCCTGTTTTCAGGGGCCACCTGGGAGCACTTTGAAGGTTAAGTGTGTTGCTCAGGGCCACACAATATGCAAGTGGGGGTTGTACGAATCAAACCCAGCTCTGCTGGATATACCAAGCTCATTCACAGCTCATTACTCTAACCTCTAGGCTATACTGCCAACCCCATATTGGACCTTAAGAGCATGACAAGGACATAACATACATCATATAGTTCAAATTGAGTCCTTACCACCAGTGGGTAAATCACAAACACCCATTAAATTTATGAAAAAGCCAGTAGAGATTGAATAGTAGGAGAATGCAAGCCGGAACTTAGAAAACAGATTCTCAAAAAAGTACTGGCTTGCAGGTTAAAGGCATTTCTCCCTTAAGACAATTTTATATATTCAATAACAAACAACAGGGTGTGCCGTAATGCCATCCATTACAGAAATACACCTGTGCAGCATGCATGCCGCATGCTTATTAAGCTCAAAGCATGCATGCTACTATGCTGCGTACTTGTATTTCTGTGAGGGATATCTCCCATCACTGGATAGTGGGAGTAAACTGGACTGACTGCTGCAAACTCTTTGTATATTCTTGCAGTACTGATTTCTCATGAAAATGTACTGCTGTTACACTAGCAGACAAGCAGGATATTTTGGAATCCTTTCACAGCTTTTCTAACAAATTCTTGCTTTTGCAAGAAGTGAAACAAGGTGAGTAATTACCCAGTCCTAGCATATCTAGATATATTGAGTTGCAGTTTATCACTAGAAATCCCCATTTATAGCAGTAGGGCTGCTCAACAGTAAAAGAGCACTTGATACATTGAGGAGGAAGCACCATTTGGAGATTGTTGTTAATTAGACAAGCCCCATTAAAATAAAATAGACTCTTTTATGTAATCATGAAGACATCCTAGGCTGTGTTGTTGTCTTACAAGAATGTCATATATTGTGTTGTATTTTTGCTTATTTCGCCTTATAAGAATTTATATTGGTATACTCCTAACGCTTACATTTTTACTGACTGTGACCAAGAAAAGGTTTATTTTGTGCTCACTCCATTGGAGCACCACTAAAAATCAATAAACTCGGAGCCAGCCTCACACTGTAGGCAAAGGCATTGTTAGCATAACAAAAGATCCTGAGCACAAGCCCTCGAAGGCTTGGGGTTACCCACAGATATTTTTAGAAAAGGATTTATTTTACAAGTTCTAGTGAGATGTTTAGGACATATATGAAAACAAAACTGATGCCTGGTCTAGCATCTCCCCTTACTGTAGGCTCCCCCTTGCAAGTGAAGTGTGATGCAAGTCACCAACCAAGATGTTAGCAAGTCATAATCAGTGATAACAAACAGTGACATCTTAGAAACCATCTGCAGATACAGTATGACTATATGTTGCATATAAACATGCACCCATCATGTGTCTCTGTGCTACAACCTGTGGTATAAAATGTTTTTTACTAGGCCCCCTTCTCATCTCTGTTTCAAGCACTCCCTGGAGTACGGTGACACACCCCATTCTTTCCCCATTCCTATTTTAAACACTTCTTGCTGTCCAGTGGCACACCTCTCTCTCTCTCTCTCTCTTTCTCCCCATGTCCTTGATTTTAAACATTTCTTGCTTTTCAGTGACACCCCTCTCTCTCTCTGCCCTTGTTCTTCAACACTCCCAGGTGTCCAGTGGCAACCCACTCACTCACTATGATCCCAAGCTGTGGTCCCATATTAATTTAAGAGGTGTTCCCATCATCTGATGTAGACCCCATCACCCAGTGCTGTTTCCATATGAATTGGGCCCCCAGCGACCGCAGGGTTCACTGGTGCCTAAAACCGGCTATGGTAGACACACAAACTCATATAGGAGCATCCAGGAAGAGTCTGTAACTATGCTGTTGTGATTGTAAACTTAGTATATATGCAAAATGGCCTTTGCAAGTACAAAGTGGCCTTTGTGCCCACTTTGCATCCACAATAATAACTGGGAATCTGGCTCATATTTTGTTATTTGATCAGTGGTCAACTAACCTGCTTTTGCTCATCCATATGTTATCTTCACAACACTTTTCTAAACGAATAATTTGTTAGTATTTTATTTACCAGCTAATGAGTTTTTCTATTTAATATTTTTAGCATTTACATAATTGATGTATATGTTCTTAAATCAAAAAACTTGGACCATAACATATTTGATACCTTATAATCATATTGTGATATAATTGTGGAAATGAATTGTTGGATGAACCACCGGGTTACTGTATTAACATTTTAAATATGGTGGATAATTGGAACAGGTTTTCACTACCTTTACGAGGGCACACTGAAACCCTCAAGATGCCAGTGATGCAACATATATTATTTTTATTTAGTCCTCTGTTTATGAAATACCTGGCTCTCGGTTTGATACTATTAAAAAGTAGAGAGGTGGATCTCTGAGGATTCCCTGGGAAACATTAACTATTCATAGATCCGGGGTTAGGCTGCCTAGACTCATGCTACTATTATACGACTCAGAGAACTAAGAAATAATAGGTTGGGCAAATTCCTTAGATACTGTAGAAGTGTTAATGCCCAGGCTACCTGCAATACTCTTATCTAAGACATATTAAGGTCCCCATATTCAAAGATGTGTGGAGCATCTTGGTGGAAAAGGGAGATGTGCTGTGCAACCCCAACAATGCGCCACAGCATGACATTCAAAAGGGCAGGAAGCATTGCCCCCAAGGCAATGGGCCTGTACCCAAAAGTAATGTATGCTGCGTGAGTGGAGGGGGCGTTTCCATGAATAAGCCACACAGCAGCATATTCAGAGGGAATGCGCCCCTCACTGTCCAGAGATGTGCAGCCCAAAGATCCACCGTAAAAAAGCTGGCCTAAGTTGGCTGGCTACCCACAAGTGGGCCTTGGAAGTGCACAGAGGTGCACCACAGCCTGTCAGCCCTGGCGGACCAGTGACACACCCCTGTCCCAATCCCCAATCGCACCAACAGGATGTGCTGCCTCATGCCACAACACAGAGGCAACCCCCACCCCAGCCCCAATCTCCCCTACTGACAATAATACAATTAATACAGCCTGGTAGGCTAGTGGACCCCCTTCCCATTCCGATTCCTGATCGCTGGTGTGCCAATATGTATATGCCCTGTTTATGCCCTGGTGGACTAGTGGCCCCCCTCCCCAGCCCTGCTCACCATAACGGACAATAAATGCAGCCACACTACCTGTTAGTCCAGTAGAACCCCCTGCCCTGGCCTGATCCCCAATAATCGCTGACAGGAGGTGTACCCTTTACTATAGTGCAGGTTCCCCCCAATCTCTGACTGTTGGCCGAATGGGAAACATAGTGTTCCATAATGTAGTGTACCCCCTCCCTGCCCATCCCCATCCAATAATAGGACAGTGCCCCATTTCCATAGCATATGGCCCACGGCCCCGTCCATGAACCCTGATCCCCATTTGCATAATAATAATGCTGCGTCGCATAGAAATCTGTGTCACATAGATATTCCATTCCACCGACAAATGTCACAAACACAACCCTGGTCCAGCATGCCATAATGTAGTGGTCCCCCACCCCCACTCCAGTAGGCGGGACCACCTCCCTGCACCCCCCAACCACACCCTTGCTGGTGACTGGCACAGACCACTGCTCCCTGCCATGGCCAGCCACCAACTGACAGGCATTGGGGGTCTGGTCATAATATAGGCCGGCGCTCATTGGTAGTCTCTAGTGACCAATGAGCGGCTGTCCTATATTATGACAACCCCCATGATGCCTGTCAGTCAGTGGCCAGCCTGGGGAGCAGTGGACTTGCAGGTCACTGCACAGGTGGAGTTGGGGGGCTGTGGGAGGGGGTCCCACCACCAGGGAGGAGGGTGGGGGGCCACTACATTATGGCATGCTGGACCAGGGTTGTGTCTGCGGCATTTGTCTGTGGAATGGAATATCTATGTGGCACAGGATCTCTATGAGACACGGCATTATTATGCAAATGGAGGTCGGGATTCATGAATGGGATGGGGGGGCCCTATGCTACAGAAATGGGATGTGGGCACTGTCCTATTATCAGATGGGGATGGGCAGGGAAGGGGGTACATTACATTATGGAACACTATGTTTCCTATTTGTCCATGAACAGATGGGGATTGGACATGGGGGGTTTCCACTGGACTAACAGGGAGTGTGGCTGCATTTACTGTCAGTTACGGTGAACAGGACTGGGGGGCCACTAGACCACAAACAGGGCAGTAGCGGGGTGTATACATACAGGCATACTGGCGATCGGGGGTTCAGGATGGGACGGGGGTTACCACTAGACTGCCAGGGTGGTTCGGTACAGGTTTCTGCACCATTCAGGATCAGGGATGGGGGGGACCTCTAGACTACCAGGGCTGACTGTGTTATTGTAGCGTTTGCATGTTTGGGTTGGGGGCTGGCCTGGCGCATTTAGCTAGATGCAACCATGCTAATGGGCTTGTAATGAGCATACATGGTGACTGTTTGTGCCATGCATGCCCAATGAGCTCATTAGCATTCACTGTCTGAATATCGCCCATGGGGTCATGGCGCATCCAGGTATGCACCATGCATGTCCCAAAATGGTAGTAGTCAGCCCCCGACCCAGGATGTGCTGCATGGTACTAGGCAGCCAACCACTCTGCGCTGCACATCCATGGCCAGATATTCAGACAGTATGCACGATCAGTCACGATTGCACATACTGTTTGAGTATACCCTCAGAGCCGGCCCGCGCATCTATTTTGTGCGAAGCATCTTTCCACACGCGTAACCAGACAGCTCTGAATATGCCCCCAAGATCAATAAATCCCAGATTTAACTATTCAGAATCTCTTCGTGTACTCAGAAGATTTTTTTAAAGACTCTATCCCTACTTATTGTTTTTTTAGCAGAGTTAATTAAAAAACAAGTACTGTGTTTAAAAATAATTGGGAAAAGCCATTATTGTCTAACCAGATTTACTGTAATAACAGATTATGTAATTATAAATCAGGAATGTATAGCAGAATGTGCATTTGAGAACTAATGATCTAGAGGGAAATAGTGTTTTGGAAATCAAAGTAAGGTTCCGAGAACTTGTCAGAGTCTATCGGGATATTTGATGCAACGTTTCCTTTTCGGAGATATTGCTGGTACCAAAGGCCTCAGTGGAGAAAAAAATGAAGATCACAGAGGTTAATGACTGGCTCAGGAGGTGGAGTGAAGAAAGTGGGTCGGGAGTGTTAGGGAACTGGAAAGGAGTTTGGGAGGATAAGGGACTATATGCCAAGGACAGGCTTCACTTTGGCCCTTTTATGGAAGGAAGTCCTTAAACAGGGGGTGGCTGACTACATTTAAGAAAGGTGGGGTTTAAACTTGTGAGGGGAGAGGAATAAAGGAGGGGCTGACCAAGCCCTCTCCTCCAGATGAGGGAGTAGCCTTCAAACTCAAGGGGCAGGGAAACAGACTGGGAGGAGGTTTCTGGAGGCAGAGGGTGGATGGAAGTATAAGGAACCTGGGTGGGGTTCGACAAAGGGATCAGGGATAAGGGGTGGGGGTGATGTTAGTAAATGCCAGGAGCTTGGGAAACAAGTTGCCAGAGTTCCAGGCCATACTGTTTGAGGGGGGGGTGGATGTCGCGGTGGTCACGGAAATGTGGGCCAACAAAAACCACGACTGGGACCTAAACGTGCGGGGGTGCACTATGCTTAGGAAGGATAGAAAGGAGGGCAGAGGTGGTGGAGTGGCTATGTTCATTAGAGATGACATAGAAATTGCTAGGGTAGAAGAGGCAGAGGGAAACGTGGAGGCTTTATGGGTCACCTTACGAACCCCGGCAGGAGGTAAGGTCAAGCTGGGTGTAGTATATAGGCCCCGGGGATGGGTGATGTTTTGGAGGATGGTTTGCTGGACAACATCATTGCCCAGTGTGGACCAAAAGGGGAGAGAGTGGTATTGATGGGGGACCTTAATATGCCAGGTACAAACTGGGGAACCATGTCCTCTAAGGTGGCCAAGGAGCAGAGGCTGCTGGACGGCTTCCAGGATGTATTCTCAACACAGCACGTGATGGAGCCCACAAGGGAGGGGCATGTCCTGGATGTAGTTCTGGTGGATGGGGATCTGGTAAGGGACCTGGTTGTAGAGGATCCCTTGACTAGGAGCGACCACAATACTGTCTGGTTTCAAATAAGCATGGGGGGGAAGATCCAGGATACTGGTAGTGGACTTCAGGAGGGCAGACTTTGTGGGCATGGGAAATTTTCTCAAGGATCACTTGAAGGGGATTACAACTATGACAAGTGTGGAAAAGAGATGGGAGGTCATAAAACAGGGACTTCATGAGGCAGTCAGGACCTGCGCTAAGGTGAAGCATAAAGGAGCAAGGTCACATAAACTATGCTGGTGGTCCAGTGAGGTTCAGGTAGTGGTCAGAGAAAAGAAGGCTGCCTACAAAAAATATAAAACAATGGGAGGGATAGGAAAAAGGAAATGTACCATCTTGCATCTAGAAAAGCCACCTGGATGGTGCGGGGGGGGGGAGTCCAGTAAAGAGCAGCGGCTGGCACAGAGGATATGGGGAGGGGAAAAGGGGTTCTTCTGGTACATTGGGGAGCAGAGAAAAACTAAGGGCCATCTCAGCAGATTGAGATCAGAAGGAGAGTGGGTGGAAGAGGCGAGGGACCAGGCAGAGGTATTAAATGAGTACTTCGCCTCTGTGTTCACTGGGGAGGGGGATGGGATATCTACAAAGCAAGGCATGATGGGGATAGAAGCGGTAGTGAGTGGGATCAGGGGAGCAACAGAAATGGAGCAAGAGGGAGGGAGAGGTACCACAGGGGTGTCACATTAGGATAAGGATAAAAAGATCAGTAAGGTGGAGGGGATGGATGATGCTATCTCCACCAAAAGGGTGTGGTTAGCCCTTAAGGCCATAAAGAAAGATAAATCTCCTCGGCCAGATGGCATTCATCTGAGAGTATATGGGAATTGGCAGACATACTAGCTGCACCCCTGGCGGAGCTCTTCAACAGGTCACTTGAGACAGGGAGGGTACCTAGGGATTGGCGAGGGCACATGTGGTGCCAATCCAAAAAGGGGGGGTCGAGAGAAGTACCAGGTAACTACAGACCCATCAGTTTGACCTCAGTGGTGGGAAAATTAATGGAGAGTATACTAAAGGAATGATTGGGGGTGTACTTGGAGGAGGTGGGAGGTCTGGATAGTTGGCAACATGGGTTTGTGCCAGATAGATCATGTCAAACCAATGTTGTGGAGTTCTACGAATGGGTAACATCAGAACTGGACAGGGGAAAGCCTGTGGATGTATTTATTCTTGGACTTCAGCAAGGCGTTTGACTCTGTCCCCCACAATGGTCTGGTGGAGAAACTGACGGGGTTGGGAGTAGGCCCTTTCATGGTCAGATGGATTGAAAACTGGCTAGCTGCATGCACTCAGACAGTAGTGGTCGGTGGGGAGCTCTCGAACCCTAGAGAGGTCGGTAGTGGGGTACCACAGGGCTCAGTCCTGGGTCCGATCCTCTTTAATGCATACATATCGGACATCAGGGAGGGTTTAGGGTGTGAAATGAGTCTCTTCGCTGATGACTCCAAGATGGGAGCAGTAGTTGAGGGGGAAATGGGGAGGTTGGCCCTGCAAGGGGACCTAGAGACCCTGGAAAGGTGGGCTCACACATGGAAATTCAATTTCAATATCACCAAGTGCAAGGTGTTACATCTTGGATGGGGAAACCGTAAACACAGGTACACCCTTGGAGGGAAGGTGCTGGTGGCCTCAACAGGGGAAAAAGACCTAGGGGTCATGGTGGATGCTTGTATGAATAACTCTGAGAAGTGCAGGAGAGCAGCTAGCAAAGCAAACAGGATGTTGGGATGCATCATAAGGGATCACCTCTAGGAGCAGGAAGTGATTCTGCCACTGTACAATGGACTGGTTAGACCACACCTTGAGTACTGTGTACAGTACTGGAGACCATACTTGAAGAGGACATACAGCTCCTGGAGAGGTGGGGAAGGCACTAGGATGATCACGGGACTAGGGATTTGACATATGCGGACAGACTTGAGGAGCTCTGCCTGTTTTCATTGGAGGAGAGACAGGGGGAACATGATTGAGGTCTTCAAGTACCTCAAGGGAATAAATAGGGTAAACACGGAGGGGATCTTAGACTAAAGCAGAAAGGTATCACCAGAGGGCATGGTTTGAAGTTGGAAGGTGGAAGGGTGAGGGGGGAAAAGAGGAGGAGGTTTTTCACTGAGAGGGTGGTGAATCCTTGGAACACGCTGCCTGGAGAGCTGGTTCAGAGATCCACAGTGGAGGGCTTCAAGACAGGGTGGGACAGACACAGAAAGTGGATGTATCAGATGATGGCCTGGCCCAGTGGGGTGGGGATGGATGATAGTGGTTTCTGGAACACAAGGCGGGGACAGCCTCAGTATCCAACTAGGGATCTGAGGTTTGAGCAGACTCGATAGACCGTAAGGCCTAATCTGCTGGCAATTAGCATGTTAGTATGTTAATATATTGGCTTACAACATATGGGTTTTGTATTTGGACTGATTTATTTCGAGTGACTTACTCAATGGGTTACCAATAATTAAATAACAGTATAGTAGATAGGGGTGTGAGTGTATCTACAGTATAATATTACATACTGAAATCTAAATTTTATACATTTTGTTGAGTACATAAAATAAATATGAAGAATCTGGATAGGTCTACCACAAGGATACTTAGTTTTGGAAATATATTGTTAGAAATAAACTTTGTTTCTATTCCAAGAATATGGACTGGGAGAAAGTTTTAGAAATCAAGTTATCATCTTTATGCAGATGATACTGCCATCTATGCTTCTAGGGATTCCTTTTCAGATGTCCAGGAGGCTCTAGAACATGGTTTTACTGCATACCAGATCTTCATTACAGCATCCAAACTAAAACTAAATTAGGTGAAAACTAAAGTAATGTTATATTCAGCTCCCCTGCAAAGTTTGGAAATGTCCCAAATTCCCTGTTAAACATTTGTTTATGAGATGGACAGTTCCTTGATCTGGTGGCCAAGTACCAACAAGTTTCAAGTTTACTGATCGACAAATGTCATTACATTAAAACAACAAAGATAAAAGAAATCGCACATACACAATATACAAAGATAAAATAGCATTTCCATACTATCATGAGGTCCTCCATAAATTTTTACATTTTTGCAGAACATATTGATCCCTGATACATTGGATTCATTAATATCGCATATTATTCAATGGCAAGAAAGAATCTTGGACTGTGATTGGTCAGTTTGAGGCTGGACCCATGGCATTATCCCAGCATAACAACACAGGTCTAGTCTCAGCACTGTGAACCAATTGATGATTGTTTGGATTTGTTCATCTTTGTTTGCATCTTCTTTTAAGAAACAAAAATATTTTTCCACAGAAACAAATAAATTCTTTAAAATAAGTTTTTTCAGTTCTTTATATAACAACAAGACATTGTATAATAGGAGTAATGCCCTCCAGGGTGTGTGTCGTGCTGGGATAACGCCATGCCTGAGACATTGGATGCACTCGGCCTGCGGCCTCGTGCCCAACCCCCCAGGTGTGGCATTATCCCAGCATGACACACACCGTGTCATGCATTACTCCTTTATTAATTTCTATTTCACAAGTAAGACAAAGATGATTTGGACCAGTCTTTCCAGGATGCGATAAGTTCCAGCAATTGATACCATTAAATGTGACATACATTTGTGAAAAAGGACAATAACCTCATCCTCTGACAAATCCCTAGTGCAGAGGGTGAAATGTAAGGAAGTGATGGCACGTCACCACCAGACTTCATTTTTGCTGATAATTTGTGTTATGTGGTAAACTGGCTGATTAAAGGGACTTTCCATGAAGAAAAAGCTTACTGTGTCTCCTTTAAGAGGGGTGAGTGCTCTTGGCTGTTCTGCAATCAAGGGCAATGACCCTTATTATTGACATCTGCATTTTGTATAATGACAGGTTTAAAAAGGAAAAAAAAAAAGAAAAGAAAAAAATAGTATAGCTGTGTGTGATAGTCTCATTATTCTTACAATGAACACCTTAATCTTAATCTTGATTACTGAATGCTTATGTATGTTAGGAAGTTTGCCTATTAGTGCAAGACTAGCTATGGGCTTAATTGGGACTGTGTTTGGACCCCTAGGAGGATGAGCATTAGAGCATATTAAACTTGAAAAATTTACATTTAGTTCAGAAATATTGATCAATGAAATATGTGATACACTTACTTAAATATGCAATCACAATCAAGTTACTATGGGTTTATTGACCACAAGTTCTTATAATTCTAATTAAATATTAAGCAGCCCCTTCCCCTTGGGCCCACTTTAACCTACTCTGAGGCCTTACCTCCCCCTCCTGCAACTGCTACTAATTCATGCACCCCTCACCCTGCCCACCCTTCCCACCCCTCCTGCTTCCTCTCGCTTCCTCCCACTTCTCATTGTCCAAGTGGTTACCACTGCTTATAGGCACTTATGCTCCGACTGCTCTATATTTTTTTTTTACAGCTAGCTGTAACTGTTTTGATCCAGGTGTTCATGACTGTTACTGTAACTATCCTCAATGCATATTGCACGTGTGTGCTATTTCTGCTCTGTAAATGGATTGGCAACTTGTAACTATACCTATTCTCAATGTATATTGCACTTGCGCACTATTTCTGCTCTGTAAATGGACTGCCAAATTGTAATTGTACTTGTGTTCTCAGGCTTTCATGCCTCACTCTGTACCACTCCCCCTTTTCCTCCGGGATGCATCTGGATACAAGCTGCCAGCTCAGTATGCTTTTCCTGGTGAAACCTTTAAATAAATAAATAAAAATAAAAACAAAAATATGTCTAAATTACGCTTGTGGTTTTATGATAATTCAAACAGGTACAATAAACATGTTAAAGCAATAACTGGTTCTATCCTGTTGTGAGTGAGAATCTGAGAGGATTTATCATTTAGTTATCCTGAAAACAAGATTAAGTGGAACTTGACCGGGTTTGGGTCTGGTTACCTTCACCCCCGGAGAAGTATTGTTGTCTGTAATCTCAAATAGATTCCAAAGAATTTGGAAAGAGAGGCCATAAGTGGCAAAAAAAGGAGAAAAATACCTCTCATACTTTCATGTACAATATACAATATTATAACAGTCAAAAATGTGACACTATTTCATAATTTCAAGGATCTTAGATGACCAACCAATCTATTCAGAGTTGCAGGATCATGAGTATTATATAAGAAAGATATTATTAGGTTTGGTGAAATGCTGCAGTTGGACAGGATGGATCCCAGCCAGTAAGTTCATGTAACATTATACAAAGGGCACAAAAGAGTTAAGTGTTTTAGAAAATCTTTGGCTAGATTTCCACATTTATAGAATCTAGTCATTATTTCAGGTTGAGTTTGATCAAGAATATGTAATTAGCTTCATACAGTTCCATTCTAAATCTTGTAACTATTTTACAGTTGAGGGGATTCGATAAATGTATCAAATAATACTCAAGCTGGTGAGAAACTTTAAATTGTTTGTACCATTTATAAAATTTCAGGGAAGAAATGAGAGAAAAATCCTGACCATCACATCTAATACCCTGTTCTTAATTTTAATTTTAATTTCATGAAATGGTTTAATATATATTTCTTGTAACAGATTTCCCAGACCCAAAGGTAACAAATGTTCTGTGATAATTCTGATGGACAGACAAATCCCTTCTGTCTGTAAGCAATTTCTTCCTCCAGACATTGTCTGGGTAGTCTTTCTTCCGGCAGTAGAAAAAGGCCCAACAGAAAATTTAAGGATCTCTCCCTCACCAGAGTACAATAGAGAACTGACCTGTTTCTACTTTTAAATTTTTTGCAGGGACTGAAGTAGGAAAAGACAATACAAGCGATATATTTTGTTCAAGATGACCTTCAAAATGGATATGTTAGAGAAACCCCATATTTCTGCTGCATATAAGATACACGATTTAATTTTAGCACTGATGACTGTGAGAAGTCGGTTGATGGTACCTTTTTCCATTTTGCAATTAAAGCTTTTAAATACATTAAATGCCACTGTCATTTTTGTTTTTAATATCTTTAAATGTCTATTTCAAAGGCAATTATCAGAATAATGGAGGTCCAAATAATCACAGTAGTTTTCCGTTCCAGTTCCCTCAGTTCCCACAATTAATTTTGGCATTCTCCTGGTTCGATTGCTAAAGACCACCAATTTAGTCTTTTCCTTATTTATTGCCAGAGAATTGTCTTTACATAGATTGGCAAAAAGATTCATTTTTCTTTGTAAACCCAAAAGAGATGTAGCTATCAGAACAAACTCATCAACATATGCTAAGCAGCTAATATTGCTTTATACACGTTTAGAGAGTGAAAATCAGAATGATATAGCTGTGTAATGATGGAATTAATGTATGTTAAAAAGTGTTAGGGCCAAAATACATCCTTGATGGACTCCTCAATTTGTATGAATTCTGGAAGTTAAGTTACCATATTGATTATACTGAATTTGTATCTGGGTATTAAGATGAAGTCTGATTAGAATATCTAATAAAAAATGGGTCAATGCCCCAGCGACTTAATTTTTGCCAAAACAGTTTATTGCTAATACTGTCAAAGGTGGCTTTAAGGCCCACAAAGCAACAATATAACTTTGCCTTTTTTATCTCAGTATATACTGGATATAGATTAAATGTAAAATAACATAACAATGTTGAATTGTGGAATGCATGTGCCTAAAAACCATTCTGAGCCTCGTCAAGTAGCTGATATTCTTGGATCCATACATCTAGTCTCTGTAATAGAATTTTGCAAAATATATTTTGGGAAGCATCTATTAGGCTGATAGATTTATACATGGCTGGATCAATCAGCTGCCCCTTTTTATAAATAGGATATATAATACAACTTTCCCAGCTATTGGAAAAGTCCTCACCTTAAATAAATCTATTGAATATGTCAACAAAAATAGGGGTCCACCAGTCAGGAAATTTTTTTAAATATCTGTGAGAATTTGATCGGGGCCTGGAGCCTTATTAGATTTAGTTGTGTTAAATGCAAGTATGATTTCAACAGGAGAGAAGATAATTTGTCTCGGGAATATATAAGAATGTAAATACACTTTGAGTTTGTCATATACTGAACATCTTTGCTCTTCTGTAGATGAGAAGTACAGGGCCATAAAATGGCTCTTCCACATTCAGGACATAATATAAGCCTTTACTCTTATGGAGTATTAGGTGTACCCTAAGGTTACCAATGTCCAAAAAAGCTTTTGTGTCTTTTTCTATGACTGTTTTTTAATTTATTAAAACATATTTGTACAATATTTTTCTTTTTCACTTTCTAAGACTTTCTTATAATCCTTCCTATGTTTGTTTAATACTTGAAGGTTGTCTTTCAATCTGTGTTTTTTTAGTAAATCTCACTAGTCTGTTGAGCTCCTGTTTGGCAGCCCTGCAGGTCCCATTAAACCAAGATATGTTTTTAGGTTTTTTAACATTTCTTGTTCTGAACATAGGTCTAAGGAGATTATTGATTTCCAGCCATTCTTTGATACTGGTTAAACTGTCTTTATCTGAAGTAGAGATTATATAATTTCTCAAAGTTATGAATGGATTAGTGTTGAGTATTGTTGAAAACAGATCCATGGTGTCACTTTGCCATTGTATTCTTTTTGAATTAATTATCTCAACAGTAATTTCCTAGGAAAGAGGTTGAGGTGATAACGTATTACCATGGGGAAAAGTGAAAGTAGCAAGTATAGGTGAATGGTGGGATTCTGGGCAGTCTAGTACTTTCAGATCTAACAACATTTCAATGGCTTCCTGTTTAGCTCAGACTAAATCAATGACTGAGGATCCCGTGTGTCCCATATAGGTAAAGACAGTATCTGGGTCACCGGGGTACCTGTCATTATACCTCCTAGCAATTGGCCCTGCTGGTTACATCTACTGTCCTTGGAATTCCTATTTATTTTGATTCTTGAAATAGTCATGTTAAAACTTATGCCCGTGTTCATTTTCGATTGCTGAAATTTTAATGTATATAGGAACTCTAACATTAAAGTCACCAATAATCAGAAAGGAGTAACTCTCAAATCTAGCTAGAAGTTCTTTCAAAATATCTGATAGTTGTGTCCAAAGTGTGGGGGTATACATTTTACTTGTTCTGGAAGGAAAATAGACATTTAATAAAATAAGTTTCATATTGCTATTTTGGATTCTAAGGACCTCAAGAAAGAATAGATTATAATCAAATGCAGTTACTTGAAAATATAAAGATGTTGTCAAGAACATAACCAGACCAGTTTGTCCTCTTCCTACATTATTTTTGTTAGCTGCACACGCATATAGGCAGTATACCCTGGAATCATAGGCGGGTTATCACTATGCCACCAAGTTTCTTGCAGACAAATAATATCATGTTTTGTCAAAACTTCAACAATCTCAGAGTCTGCCAATTTGCTTGATAATCCCTCTATCTTCCAGGATAGTATACTTAAGTGAGGATAATTACAATTAGAAGTCTGGTTATTTGAAAAAAGCTATAAATCTGATCATGTCTGGAAAAGATCCTCTAATGGAGCAAATCTGTTATAAATTGTAATTTCTGTAGTCCTATAAATAGATGTTTGTTATTGTTTCAAAGTGAGGGTTATTTTCATGATGATTCATCCATGATCTCTTATTTGCCTAATCATAATCAAGCAAAATAATGCCAAGCCCATCAAGAATTGAGGAAACTGAAGCAGCCAGAATTGCAATATTTGAACTTCTAAAAGTAATATCAGTTTGAGGACTGGTGGCCAAGTACAACTATTTAGATTTCTAGATAGAGCCAAGTGGCACAGGGAATAATCATATCAACAGTTTGATTAAAATGGGTAGGCTTGCTTTTTAGGTATAAAGACTGTGTGTCCACTGATTTACATCAGAAAATAGAACAAATACAGATTATGTCATTATCTGAGTATGCGCATATAACATATGATCACTCCTCTCTTTGAAATGACATAGATTAATCAATTAGCTGGATTCATATTGGCATGTCTCCAAAAAGCTCATCATTGTGAGCTTTATGAAAAGCTGGGATGGGTCTCACTTCAAAAATATAAAAACTTACATAAAATGATCTTTGCATTAAAAAAGTGCTTATGGTCTAGTACCAGACTGAAGGCATGATTTAAAATCAGATCAATAAAAAAGTCATTAAGAAGTGCAGTTCTTTACGAGTTGGAGATCCCAAGAGTTAAAACCCAAAAATTAACTTTCACCTATAGCTATTTTATTCCTTATTTTTTTATCCACTTTGTTTCCTTCCCATCGCCTCTCACTGGGGCCCCATCAGTCACCCCACCTTATCCCACCCTGCTGTGATCTCCTATCTACTGCAGGTCCTGTTTCTCCAACCCACCCATGGCACACCTACCTGGCACTCCTCGGTCTTCCCAAGGCAGGGTTGCCATTTTGCTCTGCGGTGATCTTCCTTTTTCCATAAATCTAGTGCCAAGGTGGGCAGAGGTGAAGGAGGGAGGCAGTCAGGACCCAGAGAGGAGGATCCAGCATGGGCATGGTGGTGGAAGTGATGTCTTCCTCCCAGTGAGAGAAGTGTTTCTTCTTTTACATGATCCCCCTGAGGGGCTGATGTGCAATGACATCAAGCATGGGCAGGAGTGCACTTCCACACTCATTCCACAGACATCCTCTGTGGCCTCCCCGACACCTTATGTGACCCTGACTGCTCTACAGCATGCCTCCATATGGTGTCGCTGCTGCCAGGGATCCACAACCCACTCCTCCCTGAGAAAGAAGAGCTATCCATTGGATGCTTGATCCTCTTGTCCCTGGCCAACCCCTGGCAACCCGAGGTCACTCCCGACCCCAGATCACCAGCATGGTAAGAGGTAAGGTGTCAGTGCCTCAGCCCTTTACACCACTGGGCTAGCTTATTTTATTCCTTATTTGTAGAATTCTTTGCCCACTGAATTCTGTATCATTCTTGGAAAAACAAGAGCACTGAAAGTATGGTTTAAGGGTATGATTCCTCAATATAATAACAGGTGTATGGGACTGAGTTGCATCACATGAATACTGTATTTAGTTAAGATGCTGGGGGGAATGGTTATTTAAAGTGATTGTGTATGTTATCGATATGTAATGTGTAATGATTATTGCACTTTGCATTCATGTTCCTTTATACTATGTAACTGATACAGCTGCTTGTAGGAACACCATTTTAAATTAGCTTGTCTCAATGGTTAATCCCCAAATACAATTGAAAAACTGAAAAAAAAACATTCAAAATAATAGAAGTACAAGTCATAGGTGGATTTGGGGGGGGGGCTAAGGGTGCTATAGCTCCCCCAGCATGGAGATCCTCTATTAGTAACACACTGTGCTGCATTCTTAATCGGTATGCACTAATGCCTCCATGAAAGCTGCCTAAGCCACACAGGTCTCATCTGTCCTCCAGTGTCCTGGAAGTGCAGTAAACAACCACCCCACCTGCATTACATAGTTGATCACCCCCCCAGAAAAGCCAGTCTCCAGCATGACTTTCTTACTGACTTTCATCCTGCACCATGTGGTAAGGTCCCAGCATTGTGGCAGCAGCTGGTCTTGCCTTGGTGAGCCTGAGCATTCATTCTCTACTTTTGCAGGCTTGGTGCAGCTCCTTTGTTTGTGCACAGGGGGGTTGTGCATGGGGGCGTACAGCTGCAGCAAAGTGGAGTGGACCTTAATAATACAGATCTTAACCAAGTCGCCTGGTGCTCAATGTTCCTGATTTGTTGTTGCATCCAGTAGTGGATGTGGCTAGAAAGGGGTGCCTTCTTAAAATGACTGGGCTGCCGAAACAAGAGTAAGCTGTAATTCACTCAGAAGATTAATGTTGGAGTGAGAGAGGAGTGTGTGTACTGCTGAGGAGCAGACAGAGAGAGTGGAGCCCACAAGTGAAGAGCAGAGCCTGGGGTTTCAGGCGGCAGAAGTCCACTAACGCGAGGTCAGTGTGGCCTTGGAATATCAGCACAAGGAGTTGGAGTGAGGTTCAGATCATCTTCTAGTAGCTGAAGCAAGCTGTAGCTGAGAGCTCTGCTCATTAGGAGTCATGAGGTCAGTGTGTGTTGTCTAGAGAGAAAGAGTTTGGCAGCCTGGTGACTGGAGACAGTACTCAACTAGGGGCACATAGACTTCAGCCTGCTGAAAATGGATCAAGTCTTCATGTAATCAGGTACTTCTTGCTTTAAAAAGAAAGACTTTCATAGTCTCACACTATGGTGGGTGGGAGGTGGCTGCTGGGATGGGACAGGGCATTAGTGTTCCATCAAACTGGGTGTGTAATAAATGTAGTACTAGTGTTATTAATTTCTAGTATGGGGAGCTTAAACTCATGACATTAAAATAGTTTAAGGTCACTGCTGGTTTTGTCCTATATAGCAAATTGATTTTGGTGTGGATTTGCAGGAGAGGGAGTTGGAGGGTAGTGCCCTCCAGTAGCATGCTAGAAGTGGTACAAAACTAATGCTGGGGCAGATCTGATCTCAGCAACAGCATGAACCAGGAGAGTCAGAAACTGGTACATGAGACCTTTGAACTGAGGTAAAAACTTCAGCATGTACTGTATGTCTAATCTGTGTGATCTTTTCAGTTGTGGTTGTACAGTGTGAACGAGCACAGAGGGAAGTAATAGACATAAGGGTTTTGAAGGTGTTCTGCTGTATATTATGATATGTGCAGGGGTTTCTGCATGCTTGGAGAGCAAAATTAGCAACAGAAGTCATAAGACCTTGTTTGGCACAGTGACACAGGCAGTTACAAAATCAGAGAAAAAAGTGATAGAATAAAATATTTAGTTTATGTAGTTATGTGTGTTGAATGGGGAGGGGGTGCAAGTTGTGTTGTACTCAAGTAAGTGCTGTTGCTAATAAAAAAATGCATTTTTATATTTGCTTAAAAACTGTGTTCTGCTGTCTGCTTACTGACTTCTTGGGCCTATCATAAAAAAAAAAAATGAGATGCCTCATACCGGGGTTATCCCAGTAAAGACAATTTTAAAACATTAAAAAATGTTTTATTTAAAAATGTATTTTCTTTGGAATACATTGCTCTACAGAAAAATCTGTTTTGCAAAACTAGCAAGCAAACTTGAGATTATATTTTCAGAAACTAGGTAGAAAAGTGACTTTGTTCCCATATTTCTGTAGTTATTGTATTTATTTTTTTTACTGAGGTAAGGTTGGGGGACAGGTTAATCTTTACTGCAGGACAAACTGGGATGGGTTGGCTTTATGTTAATGTCATAACGTGCTTGAGTGAGTGACATTCGTGAGCGTGTTTACTTGGATTGTCATTTAATTTGTCTGCAATTTGACTTTATCACCAAGTCTCTTTTAACTCATTTCATTTTTATGTGTTTCGGATGTGCTGCTACCCAACTGCAGTCTTTTGGTGTTTTGTTTTATTTTTGGGGTGGAAGGATATTTTGGGCAACATACTGTCATGTTGACTATGGGGACTCTGGGGATGGTGCTAGGGCACAACTCACAAAGCATGGGGAGGGAGGAAATGGGTAGAAATTCCATTAGAAATACCCTCCAAAATGTACCAGAATGCACCAAAATGTTAAAAAATTTCTGGGGGCCTAGCCAGCCCACCAGATCCCCAGCCTATTACTTTCAGTTTTTTATCTGACTTGAGCACCCCCATCTATAGGACTCCTGGATCCACCCCTCAAAGTACAGTGTAAAATAGCTGGGGTTAAAGAAGTAGGTGAAAAATAATTCATAAATGACTGGCAAGTTGGACTAAAAATGGCAACCAAACTATACTCAAACACTAGAAACAAAACTATACAATTTAAGATCATTACTAAGACATATTCAGCATGCTGTAGATTGTACAAATGGACTGTTGCTGGATCAGAAATGTTGGCACAAATGCGGACATGCTGCAGATTTATTACACCTAGTTTGCGCTTACCCACTGGTGCAAAAATGGTGGACAGGGTCAATGAAATGTCTGTTAGAGTCCCTGAAAATAGAATGTTTGCTAGTATAGAATGTATTTCTAATGTTTTTTATCTGTTCAGTCTAGATCCTGTGCAAACAAAGATTTCTGCGCATGCCATAGGGGTCAGCAAAAGGCAAATAGTAAAAAATTGGAATGAGTCACATTTTCCCCTTCCAATAAATTAAAATGGTTGAGTGGTTTTAAAGATACCCTGACATATGAGAGGTTAATAGATCACATATATAGTGATGAAGATCTGTTGGGCTATTCCTAGAGAGAAACATTCAGAAATACATCCAAAATTAAGAAAATCATATTTTCTGATTTACTGTACTTAAATGTAATTATTGTGTAAAAAAATAAAATAAAAGTACCGGTATAATTTGGAAAAAATACTGGGTTTGTGTATGATTCCAACTGAACATCAGTGACCTACTATCTACACTCAGAAGGGCAATATTTATCAGAATGAAGCGGAAAACACAACCGTTTTGGTACACAGCTAAATTAACTAACAATTTATTATACTTCGTTTTCAACCAAGAGGACAATTTTTTTCCTAGTTATGTTAAAAGTGTCCATGATAATTATGGACTGCAAAAACAATCTTGACTGAAGACTCAGTAGTGCAAAAGCTGCCTGTGTCTGTGTGTGTCATGATATTTTCTGCATCACTTTCCTTCAAATAGTTTAAGACTACTATGTGTCAACAATCAGGTTTCATCATCTATGATTATTTCCTAAACAATTTTATCAGTAGCTCGTACACTGTATGGAAACAACAACATCAACAGTTGTAATAAAAAGACTCAACTGAATTGTATAGTTCCTGTCCCAACTGGAGTGAGCACAAAGGTTTCTTTCATTCCTGTTCACATTTTTTATGGTTCTTCTCTTTCTTACAGTGTCTTCCACCCCATATGACAGTGATGCATCCAGGGCCATTCACCATTCATTCAACAAGAACTAATTTTAGTCAGGTTAACAGCAGTACAGTTGTGATTTTAAATACCTTTCAGTAGTGTAGCAAATTCCCAGAGGGCCTGGGTGCAAGGGTATGTTATAGGGCCCTCCTGGTTTTGAATAGACATCAAAATTATAGTTTGGGCCCCTCAAAACTCATGGGCCCAGGTGCGACTACACCCCCTGCACCCTTGTATCTACACCCCTGGTACCTTTCCTTGTCCAGGGAGCTCTAGTTGAGGATAAATTTACAGATGTCAAACACCTAATGGATAATTGAGTGAACATTTCTGTAAGAAAACACCTAAGATCCTTACTAATTATAGCATCGGTGACTGGGGTGATTTGTGTGCTTTTTTATGGTTATATGTAGTTCAATAAAATGACAAGCTTTAAAAACAAAGCATTCATGTCTTCTGGCTAAACCTAGAACATACCTAGAAAACAGAAAGTTTGGACTAGAAAGAGTTATTTAGCTGAAGCCAGAATGTCTTGTTTCTAACAAAAGATTGCTGCTGCAACAGTTATGACTCCCTGAATCAACAGACTTGTTCACACGACTGACTGTGAGCCATTGTCAGTGGCTCACAGAGGCCCGAACAGTGCCCTTGCCCACGTGTGAACCTTACCATTTTTGCAATTTTATGTTGCGTGGTGTTGCCACCACGATCCCTCTTTTCCTGGGTTTGCAGAGCATTGTCAGTGGTGTCCTTTGTCGTCTGAACAGTTAAACCACCTGCACCACCACAAATCCCCATTTACCCAATGCTAACTGGAAAAATGCTAAAATCACCAGAAAGTTAAATGGGCAGCAACAAGACTGCTGCAGTGTGAATAGTGATGCAGTGAATTTAAATTTCACTCATGGAGTGCCGGCGAAGTGGTCAAATTTGCATTGCGGAGCACTTCATGAAATTTTCCAATGGAAGGTGAAATTTTTCCTTCTGCTGGCAAAGTTTCACCTTCCATGGTGAAATTTTGCCTTCCATCCATGGGTGAAATTTCACCTTACGCAGGTATAACTAAATCCCTGGTGGCTAGCGGTCACTACCCCCACCTGTCCCACATATATAGAAAAATATCTGGTGGCTAGCAGTCCTTCCCCCCACCTGTTCTACATGTAAATAATTATCCATGGTGGCTAGTGGTCACTCCCCTCCACCCGGTAATAACTCACCTGCCGTGGAAATGTACAGTAACCCCCCCCCGGATGGAGGGGAGGGACCACTAGCCACCAGTAATTTTTCTATACATGTGGGACAGGTGGGGGGAGGGTCCGCTAGCCACCAGGGATTTAGTTATACCTGCATAAGGTGAAATTTTGCCCACAGACGGAAGGTGAAATTTCACTGCAAAAGGCAAAATTTCGCCATTCCGCCCGGTGAAATTTCGCTAATCTGCGAGGTGAAATTTCACATTTCGCTATGTGAAATGGGTGGAATTTCATGGATTACTCTGCGAAGTGAATTCTGCCTACTTTGCTCACCCCTAAGTGTGAACGCAGCTCTCTGGTGCTTTGGAAGAAATTTTCCAAATGATCAGAAAGAAGCCATTGTGGCAAGGCACAGTGCAAACAAGCCTAATGATCCTGGACTCATCACTGTCACATGGCACACGAGGCACTGTAGGAAACAGAAGAGCCATAAAAATGTGAACACTGAGATTCTCATGAGCCATAAAACTAGCAGGAAAAAACTCCTTGCAGCAAACAAAGGGAAGAACACACCAGGACTACACCAACATATCAAAACAGTCCGCACAATATATTGTTTGTAAATTTTGACTTTAGGTCCCTTTTATTTTTATCATTATGTTTGCTTGCACGCATGTGCAAGAAACATAGTGCCATCATACGAGTTTTCCAGAGGTGTGTCAGTCTCTTCCAATTCAGTCAGTGTATTTGCAGGCGCGGTCGCAGAGCGTCAATCACTACTCCAGCTGTCTATGACAGCTGAAAAATGCAGTGGCATACAGTTGAAAGGGAGAGCTCCGCTTGGTGAGCAGAGATCTCCCCACACTACGTGCGCATGCACGCCGCACCTGCATGCTCATGCCTCCCCCTCCACACTGTATGGCTGGCTGGGTGCCCAATCCCTGTCGGCTCCATGCCCCCCCCAAGCATCCAGGTGCTCCCAGTGTGGCAAATGATGTAATAACCGACAGGGGTGTCCAATCCCCATCGGCTCACTGTATCTCCCCACCCCCATGCTGTTGCTGATGGGGTGCCCATTCCCCATTGGCTTCCTTCTCCCCGAGTACAGGGTGCCACGCTGGGAGCCCACCCCAGCATGGCAACAGATGCCATGGCCGACGTAAGCCTAATCCCCGGCCGGCTCCACACCCCCAGTCGTTTCTTCTGCCATGCTGGGAGCCCACCCCAGCATGGCAAATGTCCCAGTCATCTTTTTAAAAAAAATACCTATAAAAAGCGGTCCACACAATCTCCCCACCCCCCCACAACCCGCACCCACCACTGCGCACCCTGCCTCCACACCCCCCACCCCATACTTACCTCCGGAGTCCGGCGCGACGATCTTCGGTGGACCGGGAACACGTCTGCACTCTTCAAAGCCGACCATGAACTGAGGAAATGCCGGTAAGCTGTATAATGGGATAGATAGGGGTTTTTCAACTTTGTTGCATATCTCAGGCATTTTTTGGACTTTTTGCACCAAATTTTCAACATGAGGTTTTTGGGACCCCTCTTCATGAATTCTTGCACTGTCATGATGTTACTCAGGCCCGAAGGGTGATTTCGCAGCCACTGTGCAAAATCACCTTTCCGGAATGATTAATGAAACGACACTGCCAGTGTCCATAAGGTGGGCTCTCAAAAAGCCTATTTTGAAAATTTGGTGGAAAAATTCCTAAAAATGACTGTTTTATGAGCGTGCATTGCGCAGTTCCTACACACGCTCGTAAGTTCGCGAATTTTCAATATTTTCACTCCAGATTTTCAACATTACCATTTTACCACACCTTCTTATGAGCACTACAACTGTCATTTTTCACATCTCACCCAAAACATGTTTCCGCCCATGTAGTGCACAATGGCGCAGTCGGTGTGCGAAATCAATGTACGGAACACATTAAGAAAATCACAGTGATACTGTTTATGAGCAGAGGTCTTAAAATGGCTATTTTGAAAATTTGGTGAAAAAATTCCTAAAAGTGACTGTTTACGAGTGCATTGCAGAGTTCTATGCGCTCGTAAGTTCATAAATTTTTAATATTTTCACTCCAGATTTTCAACATTGCCATTTTACCACACCTCCTTATGAGCAGTACAGTTGTCATTTTTCATCTACGCCCACAACGTGTTTCTGCCATGTAAGCGCACAGTGGCTGATGGGTGTCTTGAAATCAATGTATGGGACACAGTAAGAAAAATTACAGTGACACTGGTCATGAGCAGAGGTGTTAAAATGGCTATGTTGAAAATTTGGTGAAAAAATTCCCCAAAATGACTGTTTTAGGAGCACACATTAGCGTAGTTCCTATGCAGCTGGCAAGTTTGCGAATTTGTAATATTTGCACACCAGATTTTCAACAGTGCCATTTTATCGCACTTCCTTATGAGCAGTGCAGCTACCATTTTTCACATCTCGCCCAAAATGTGTTTCCGCACATTTAGCGCACAATGGTACAGTCGGTTTGCAAAAACAATGTTTGGGACAGATTAAGAAAATCTCAATGACACTGGTCATGAGTAGAGGTCTTAAAATGGCTATGTTGAAAATTTGGTGACAAAACTCCATAAAATGACTGTGTTACGAGTGAGCATTGTGCAGTTTCCATGCACCCTCGTAGGTTCATGAATTTGTAATATTTTCAGTCCAGATTTTCACCAGTGGCATTTTTCCACACCTCCTTATGAACAGTACAGCTGACATTTTCCACAACATGGCCAAAATGTGTTTTCACACTTTCAGTGCAGAGATGCGTGGTCGCTGTGGGAAATCATTGTTCGGGACAGATAAAGAAAATCACACTGACACTGTTCATGATCGGAGGTCCCAAAATGCCTGTGTTAACAATCTACTGTAAAAAAATCCCCAAACTAGTTACATTACGGGTGTGCGTTGCACAGTTTCCGCACATGCTCGTGACTTCACCATTTTTTTTAAGATTTTCACAGCAGATTTTCAACATTGCCATTTTTTACATCTCCCCATGAACAGTACCGCTGTCATTTTACACATCCTGTTGAATGTGTTTTGCAACCTGTGGTGCCAAATGCCATAGTCGCTGTGCAAAAGCAGTTTTCGCTAACAAACTGATATTGCCACTGTTCATGAGGTGGGGTCAAAAAACATGTTGAAAATTTGGAGTGAAAATACCAATGAATGCCTGAGGCGTTAGGGTTTCCGACCATAATGCCCCACCCTGTAGAGTATGACAGGCATCAGGGGTGTGACTTGGGATTCTTGCCTGTCATGCTCATACCATTCCACCCCCACCCACACCCTGCAGCCAGTGAGAGGCATCAAGGTGTGCCTCGGACTCTTCGGTCCAAACTTCACCCCATTCTCCTATACCGCACCCATCTCACGTATTTCCTGATGGAATGGGGTGTGCATAAGGGCCAAAGACCCCAAGGCACACCGTGATACTTGTCAGTGTCTGCAGGGTAGGGTGTGGTAAAATGGCATGGTCGTTATGCCTGATGACCCAAAGGCACACCCCAATGCCTGCCACTCTCTGCAGGGTGGTGGTGGGGTTGGCTTCAGTTCAATACTTCGCTGCCATTCCTATTATGCAGCTCTGTAACTTCTACACTACCAATGCCAGTGCCAGCAAGCAAACATTCGGCATTGACAAATGCTTGTTTTTATAGTCAAATGGTATAACACAAGCCAGTGAAAAGAGAAGCATAGAAATGGTGGATAACTTCAGATATCAATCTGTTTCAATCCTTTTTTTTTTTCTCCCTTTGCACTTGTCCAAGTTTTCCCTTTCCCTATTCCTTTAAATAGGCAGCCTTTTGGTGAACTGGCCTAATATGCATTTTATTATGGCTAAGAAAAAACATATTAATGAGGAACATTGTAAACTGTAAGCTGAAACATTTGAGTCATATAATCATTTCAATATTCTACTCAAAATGTAAAACTTCAGTAAAATCAGATACATCATCAGTCATTATAAAGTTTATTGAATGCTAATGGCAGAGTACTAACATGTTTGGTCAGAGTACTAACACTTGTTTATTTTTGCATTACACACTGCTTTACAGTATACCATGGTCTAAAACTGGCATATTAAGAATATTTATAATGCCTCAAAACAAAGTCCTTCATTGAGCAGTAAAGCTTCAGGACAAGAAGAATTTAGTGCAAAATCATTTCATTTTTCAAACAGCTCAGTTTGCCAATGCATGTTCTTAACTGAACAACAAAGGTCAACCATGACATTTCATGTTGGGATACAGGCACATGCATGATTTGAAACCTAACGAAACGTTACATGTCAGAAAACAACATAGTGATTAATTGGCAAGCTGTCATTACTTTTCAGGAAATAGCCACTGATATAAACATGAAGCATTATCATTTTAAAAATAGTATTAGTTTTTAAAATATATGCCATCTGTTTTTCTTCATTCTTTTAATGGTGATTTAATGACCTTCTGGATAAACTCTTCCAGCATTTAGTCACTGCCAGTACAAGACCAGCGCATCGGCCATTAGTACTTACAGTCCCATGTGGATTCCTACAATAAAAGCCTTAAAAATAGACCTTGGAATACATTAGACATAAATTTAAATAGTATTAGTTTGCATAGCCCCCTTTCAGTAAGATGAATACTTTCTGCCAGATTCTCTATTAGGTGACCATTTGCCATGCTCACAGACCAGAATCACTGTGTATGTTATATAAATCTATACATTAAGAGCAATATACTGTACTGCATGCTAAGCATCATAGTAGGCATTGTCCATCATTTCCTAACCTTGATTTCATTTACAGGAGGCACTGTCCCTCTTTGTAATATATAACTTTGTAACGAAGGCAGTTCAGTGTAGTGGTTAGACTACAGAACTGTGAACCAGGAGATCACGGGAGTGGGGGGACTCTCCCCAAAGGCACTGTCTCATTGTGTGGTCTTGTGCAAATCACATAACTTCTGTGTGCTGCAGTTCACCCAGCTGAAGCTGTAAAGTTAGGTAGAATCAAGACCACAGCGAAAACAATATGTTGCATTTGGGCTTTCTTGAGTAAATACTGTGAATTGTTAAGTATTGCAGTTTTAAAGAAATTAGTTGAATGCTGGTTTCAAATGGCAAGCACAGAATGAAAATTAATTTTTTCATGCTGTGGTTCTCTCAAAGTGGGGATGTGCATCCCATTCTAGTCCCACAGGCTTCTGATGTTCTAAATAACAAGTATGTCATTTATTCATTTTAATATAAGAAGCTTAGTACGCACAAATGATTATCTCAGGGAATGGACTTGTGCTTATAGAGCTGATGTTTTTATAATTTCAGAGACCTAGCTTAATTCTAGGATTAGGGACAATTCTGCTGCTATTGATGGGTACTGTGGGTACTTGTAAAGCATATAAATAAATTGGTATCAATCTGAACTGTGAGAAGGCTTTAGGGGCAGCCCTTCGTCATCTATCACAGCATCAGGACACTGAATTTCCTCCATAATTCTGCCCATTCTCTGCATTTCTCCTCCTCCTTTTTGCTTTGAAATCCTTGTCTAGTCACAAAGCACACAATTCATAATCTAATAAAAAATGTTATGTGAGAATCTTCTCATCTCTCAACAGTGCCTGAATTGTTAAGTTTGCAGAGCATCAGACTTTTAATCCGAGGGTTTGGGGTTCAAGTACCTATCTGGGCAGAAGTTATCTTTGTAACTGATTAAAACTATTTCCTCAACCAAATTTACTTTAACCAAGGAAGTGTGGGGTACTACTTAGTGTGCCTGCTTGGGAACCAAGAAGCCACAGGTTCAATCCCTGCTACTGTCAAATAATCTAGTGTGACCTTGGGAACCAGTAGCTCTGTGCAAAGTGAAAAAAATGTCACTTTAGGGGCCAGAGATAGCCCACTGATGTGTCTTGACTTTACAAGCAAAGTGTCTTGTGATGTGTCTTTACTGTTTACAGATCAGAACACATATTTTATTGGGGGTGGTTATATCAGACAAACCTTATTAGTTTCTTCAGCTGGGTGACTGACGCGGTGGAACTGGCCTACTTAGAATGCAGCAAGGCCTTTGACATTATATCTCATAAGAGGCTAATAAGGAAACTGTGCAGTTCGGGGTTGGACCCGGGGTGGTAAACTGGGTGCAAAACTGGTTGATGGAAAGGCAACAGAGGCTGGTATCAAACAGCACTCACTCTAATGAGGGATAAGTGACCAGTGGGGTACCATAGGGCTCAGTACTGGGACAAGTCCTCTTTAATGTCTTTAAAGCAACACTGCAGAAAAACTGGAAGGGAAGGTATGTCTCTTTGCAGATGACGCCAAAATCGGTAATACTGCAAATACTTTGGAGGGAGCAGAGAAAAGGAGTAGAGATCTGAGAAATCTCCAGGAATAGTCAAGGGTATGGCAGCTGGGTTTCAATGCACAATATTGCAAAATCATGTACCTAGGACACAGACGCCTTGGGATTATCATACCTGGTGACCTCAGGGTGGCAGGGCAGTGCAACAAGGCAGTGGTCAGGACCAGCAGGATGCTGGAGTGATCAGGGAGGGAAATCGCCAGCAAAAGGAGAGAGGTGGTGTTACCACTGTATTGATCGCTGATGAGACCCAGCCCTGAGCGTTGTGTCCAGTTCTGGAGACTGCATCTCAGCAAGGCCATAGACAGGGTGGAGGCTGTACAGAGAAGGGCAAACAAAATGGTGCAGGGGCAGCATCATAAGCCTTTAAAGGACAGATGAAGGAATCTCAATATGTGCACCCTGGAAAAGAGGGGGAGGACATGATAGAGACCTATAAGTATCTCACCAGGGCGAATAAGGTAAAGATGGGGAGTGTTTTTCAGAAGAGAAGAGGCACAAACACAAGGGAGTGTGCTATGAAACTGGAAGGGGGAAATTTAGCATGGTTGTGCGGATGTTCTTCACTGAAAGAGGGGTGGACACCTGGAACAGTCTTCCAGCACAAGTGGTGGTGGTGGTGGGGAGAGTGGTGGGCTTCACGCATGCATAGGATTGGCAGAAAGGAATCTTGGTAGAATGGGGGGGAGCATCCAGAGATCAGGTAGAGTCTGCGGTAACTGTAAACGTAAATGTTCTTGTACCTGGGAGTCAGTTCTGTAACAGTATTCTTGCACCATAATGTTGCAGCCTGTATGCCTTGTTTTTCTCTTGTCACATTTTTGCATTTTTTATCTTTAACCTTTCATGAAATTATATAGGATGCATTCTGCGTTTGCATCGCACTCACTGCAGCTTCATTTGTGCTTGTATGAACTCTACCTGCAGAGTGTGACACTGTTACTAGTTACACATGTTGTGCCTCATTATTATTATTCTGCACTTTGTATTATCATTGCTGGTTTATGTCATTTCAATTGACTTTTGCAACCTCCCAGGTTGTGTCTGAAAATAGGCATTTTCCTGTCTAGTGCACCGACCTGGTTAACAAACACTAAATAAAAAAACAGTATCTGCCTTAGTCATAGTATTAGCAAGTAATGAATAATTAAGACTGCAATCTAATAGTAAATCCAAATACTAACATGAAGTTATATTTTCTAGGCAAACATTATCCAATCTATAAACTGTTAGCCGGGAAAGTTTATAATTAAAAGTGTGGGGACTAGCAAAAAGCATTGTTCTTGTTTTGTTGTTGTTGTGTGTGTATGTGTGTGTGTGTGTGTGTGTGTGTGTGTTTAAAATAAAGTGATGCTCTTTAATCCAGTTTTGAAGGGTACAAAATCATTCTGCAAACAGTCCACCGCTTTCTCTATATCCTTAGCAGTGGTATGTACAACAGCATCGTTGGTATATACTGTATAACACAGATGTACCTGTACAGTTATCTGGGAGACCATTAATAGACTAAACAGCATGGGGCCCACCAAATAAACATCTCCTACCTTTGTTCTGTAATATAGTATCTTCCATGCAGATAACTTTCTAAACAATTCAGGACAGGTTCAGACAGCCACGCTGCCTTTAACATAGAAAGCAATTGACTAAATCAAACACCTTTGAGCAATAAATAAAAATGGAAACAACAGAAAAAAACAGTCAATAGAGCTACATAAATAATCAATAAACATCAATACAGCAGTACAAGTGCTGCGGTGCTGCCCAAACCTGTGAAGTTGAGAAGTCAAAATATTATACTTGTCTAATTAGTTGTGTGATTGTGTATAGCCCTTTCCAGCAATAAAGACACGGAAGAAAGAGGACCAGTGGGACAGAAGTACTCTGCAGAAGTCCTTAGACCCTGTTTGTGAACCAAAACAATGTCAGCCCTTTTCTATAAGGCTACAGTATTTCCAGGGCACAAGGATGAGTTCATGATTTTTGATAGTAGCATGGCAATCTCCTCCTCAGTTAATGTCAATGTACCAATGTCATTACTGTCAGGTCTCATCCTAGTGCTATAGTTACATTTTTGTAAGTATTTATGAGTTGAATTTACAGAGATATTCTTGAAACAGAATTTAGGATAAATATTTCTTGGTGTATCAGAGTCAAATAAATTCTGAGGCTTTATCCCAGGCAAATCTTTTAACAAATATTCATAATTGCCAAAGTAACTACTGAAACATTCCACAATATCTTGTTTGCCTGTCAGGTTTGTCTTACCTGTGACAAACATCTAAGGGAAAAAAAAATATTCTTAGCATTTGTCAAATTACTTATTAACTTCCAAAACTGAAAAGTCCCTTTTTTTCAACATGATCTGTTTATTCCTAAAATACCTAGTTTTAGCTAACTTTGCCATCAATTTGAATGTATTTCTTTTAAACTTGTAGCTAACCAATAATCTCTCATTAATGGTACAGTAGCTTTCCAGGTTTCCCAGTTCTGATCCCTGTCCTTCATTAAGGAGAGGATCTAATCATTAATCTAGCAGTTGTATTTTGAATGCATTCTTAGTTTATTGATTGTTACTAAGTCGTTACATATTCTATTCACATTACAGAAATCAATGTCAGGTGTGACAATGAGATAATACCCTAAGCACTGTAACATCTAATTTTTTAGGTTCCTAAAATAGCATATTTCAGCTTGCTGTTAAAAAATTGTTATTCAACAACTGCTGGTGTTAAAACCTCCAGTCTGTTTGATGGTGCAGTCAGACTTGAAAGTATACTGTAGGAGTGAGTTGCTGGTGTAATGCAGGCAGTATTGGTTTTTGATGTTAGTAGCTCTGCCCCCTTCCTGATCACTGCCGGTTCGTTCTGAATCCTCTGCCAGCCATTACTGAAATATTGAAGTCCAAGGCAGGGTTTGCCTGCAAGAGTTGCTGCTGCTATTAAAACCAGCAGTCTTGCAGATGGTGAAGGTGGTCTATTGTAGGAGTGGATTGCTGGTATGATGTGGGCAGCATGGGCTTTTCATGCTGGTAGCCCCCCTCCCGCTGATGGCTGCCAGTTTGTTGCCGAACCCCCCTGCCAGCCATTACTGAAATACTGATATACAAAGCAAGATTTGCCTGCTTGAGTTGCTGCTGCTGCTGTTACAAAAATCAGCAGTCTCGCTGTGGTGAAGTCAAACTTGGTGATGGTAGTCTATAGTAGCAGCAAGTTGTTAGTTGTCTAGTATATCTATTGTTGAGGGTCTGGAAGGAGTCCTTCTATGGTGTTTGCTAACTAAATCCTAACCCATCTACTTTTGGGGTAGTTATTGACAACCAAAACCAGACCCCACAAAAATTGTTGACTTGCATTATATCTTGGTGCCACATTTTATTTATTTATTTATTTATTAAGTGACTGATTATTTCATTCATTTATTTATTTATAATCAGCAACTGGGAAAGGCAGACAGAGTCGAGGCGTATTTTCAAGTGTGACCTGGGGGAGGGGTACAGGATGTAAAATACAGACAGCAGAAGCTAGTACAGACAAAAATAATGCAATTAGTTACAGTATAGTACAGGTAAACAGTACAAAACTGTTAATTGTCAGAACCACTGAATGAGCATGGGGAATATATTAGAAATACAACACAGACAATAGGATTAAAAGGGGTGCTAAAATAAACATTGACATGGCTCGTGATTAAGGAAAAACAAAGACCTTGGGGAAGCAAAACAGGTGAACCTCAGCTAAAACAGAAGAGCCAAAAGGTCTAACCAGATTTGGAGTGGGAACAGGGGGAAGCAAAATGAAGCTTTAACACGTGTTTAACACAAAAGTAAGAAGCAGACATACAGAGCTTGGGAGGAAAGTTGTTCCAGAGACAGTTGTTTGCCCAGTGGTAGATTTGCAATGAGGATCAGAAAAAGTACAGGAGACCAGAGACCAGAGTGAGTAAGTGTAGGAAAAAGCAGAACAGATGAGGGAAGACAGATAAGGAGGGGAAGGTGAACCAGTTCCTAGAGAGAGAGGAGGCTCAATGTGAAAGATGGTCAGAAGCAGGAGGAGGAGGAGGAGGGAGAGAGAGAGAGAGAGAGAGAGGTTTATATACAGTGGAGCAAGCCAAGATGCAGCACAATACTTTGCAGTAAAGGACATGTCACAAAATGCTGCATGACAAAAGAATTTAATTGCCATGGAATTACACTGTTTGCTGTAGCATAATGCAACATTTTGCAGTACTACTGCAAGGTATGGCATTGCATCCTGGCTGGTGCCACTGTAAATCCATATACATCCACTCATGAGGTTTTTGTAATGGGAGATTTAGGGCCTGATACTGAAAGGTTAGCACCCTCCCCCACTAAAATGTTTAGTGCATGCACTACCCAAGGTGTGTATGAGCGCTCCCGGCCAGTCCATATTCAGAAGCCCCAGGAATGCCCTGCAAATCCGGCAGTACCAAAGTGCTAAAATCCCCTTATGCATACCAGCACAGTGGTATACCAAAGGTTTGCAGCAGCAGTAAACCGTCCCTCCCCTCCAAGTGATGCTGTTTACCAGCACTGCAAACCACTTCTTAACTGGGTGCTAAGCCTGCACAACCCCCCCAAAGGCAGGATGGCAGTACTACAGCTACCCACAATGAACTCTCATTCGAGCACCAAAATATTCCCTAGTGGTCTAATGTGATCCCCCCACCCCCAATTGCTTCTTTGAGCATATTATGATCATCCCTGGTAGTCTACTGTGACTCCTGGCCCTCCCAACTGCAACTCTGAGCATATCCTACTCATATCTGCTGGTCTAATGTGACCCCCCACTCTGAAACTGACATCAAATACAGAGTTACCAGATGTGTGGATAACAACATAAACTTTGGTAGCCAAAAAGTCAAAACTGTTTTTCAATGTCTTGGCTACAAAAACTCAGTCTGGGGGCTCGTCCATCCCTCCTTTATACTTCATGTGAACCACATTCCTCCTCTTAGCTGACTCCACAAGTTTATGAAACAGACCTGCATACATCCTGCCATTCTGATCCCTATCCCTGGGTTCCCTTTGTAGGGGCTATCAAGAAGTACTTTCATCAGAAGCAACTGCAGTGCTTGCACCACTAGTACTAGGGTCTATCAGCTGGGGGAAAATCCATGTTTTCCATGCCTCATGCATTACAGTATGTATGTTCCAGCTCACACCATATTTGCTCCTCTAATTGCTGTGCCTACAGTGGTAAAGGTTGACTTTCCTCGGGTCTTCCCTCCTCTTTATCTCTGATGTCAGGGTCTATATTACTTATGTCCATATCTGCATCCCCTCCCTCGCTAAAGTAGGTGGGTCATCCGGGGTTGGCTGGGGAAGGGGGGTTACACCAGCCTCCCTCTGTGCAAAGGGATTATCTACCACAATCTGCAATTTATAACTGTGAATTCTGAGTCCATTAAAATTTAGAAGGAATGGTAAGAGAAATGTCACTTGCCTGCACCTGCTGAGGAGATGAGTTATCAACATCCTGCATTCTTGAGTCTCCTTTTTTCTGCCTGTATCAGTCCACAGTCACAGCTTTTGGGCTCTGCAGGCACCACTTTCCCAATGTTTCTGACACTCACAGGACCATTAGAGCTCCACAGTTGGCTCTCTCCCTGTTTCTGCCAACCAGCCCTGTGCAAAGCCTCCTCCAGTGTTAGACCTGAGGTTGGTACATAGCTGGTGGCAGAAGACTGTTGCAGGCACCTCTGCAGCATTCTACTATTGCAATCACTTTGCAAGTCACTTGGTCATCCTAGTGGTATAAAATCAATTCATTTCACTCTTACCAACATAGCTATTGGATCCTGCACTGTATTGCTCAGGTGGGGGGGGGGGGGTCATTCCTGTGCAGCACCATGCCAACAGTCAGTGGAGTGAATGCAACTAGCTGTAGCACAGCTGATTCAGCTGCAGTTGGCATTACTATGTAATCTGCACCCAGTACAGACCCCAGGATTTCTGTGTGATGGGCCATCTCAAGTTTGCTGTGCAACAAACTCTGCCTCTGCAACCCTCTCCGTTGGGTATATTGGGACCACGACAGCTTTAGAAATGGGATCAACTGTCAGATTTCCCCTGACATCATTGCTTTCTGTGCCAGGAAAACCTGGTGTGCCTTCTCCCACTGGGCTGTCATGCTGCTATTAATTAGAAAAACATTCACTGTGATTCTCTGCCCTGTGAGTCGTTCAGGAGATTCAGTAGTTACATTAACCATAGGTAGGCTTGTCAGGATTCGATTTAAATTGGTAAAATTTGATGAAAATTGAATTTTTAAGAAGTTCTGAAAATGACGGACATTAATAAACCTCGATATTGATCTATTTTTTTGTGGGCACTGGATTCACATATTATGCTATCAATTACAATCTGTAAGTTAAAAACAGGGAGAAAATAGAAGCACTTGCAGACAGCTAGCAGCTCTGTTCAAATAAAACTTCTGAAAAGTGACTATATATGTAGCCGGGCACTCAGCCAGACTGTCGCGGCACCTTTGAATTAAATGGACTGAAAAAATCCTTAAAGAATCACCTCCTGCTGTAGCCATCATGGATCCGGTGGACTGTAGCTCTGTTAGTGGCAGGGTTTTAGATCCACTCGTACCTCCGTTATGCTGCCAAACATCGCCATATTCATCTCACTCTCCTGGCTGTGCATACTGCAACTCAGCGGAATTACAGTCTACAAACCACAAAACTGTTGCAATTCCCACTGAAGCTCAGTCACTCAGTGTCCTCTAAAGACACATATAACTCCCACACAGTTGCAAAACCTCAGTGACTCAGGGTGTTCTCTTAGTTAGACCACTAAGCCACACTACTGATTGCAGGCACGGCAAGAGGAAATAGGCAAGCCATAGCTTTCATTTTTTTACCTTGCGAGTGAAAATATTGAAGCTACTAATTTTTTTTAACATCGGATAAAATCAAAAATTATGATTTAAAAGGCAGAATTTCAAGCATGGGTAACTAAATGTATCAAAACAAATTGGGTAAAAGGCTACAAAATATACATCGATATTTTCAGTCAAAAAGTGAAAAAAACAAAAATCAAATCCTGGCAAGCCTAACCATAGGCAAAGGTGCATCTGTACTTCCTACAGCAAACTCCAGACCATGTTGCTGTACTCTTAAAGATTTAAACTTCTCTTCCTCATCCATCAGCAATGCAAAAAGATGAAGAGTAGTGATTTTTTATTTATAAAAGACATTCTTTGCAGAACAGTTTGTTGATACACTAGTTTAGGTTCAAGTTAACACCACAAAAGTAGGGAAATGTGGCATTAGGATTTCTTACCCTAACTCCCCGCCCTCCCTGCCCAAGCAGCAAAAAGAATTATCATTAGGGTTTTGGGTCTCTGGAGTCTTGGCAAATCAGTGGCAGGATCTTCCTTGAGATAGTCAACCCTAATGCTCAACCCCACCCCCCTTCAACCCATAGCCTCCTGTCCAAAGCAAAAGGTGCAGCTCCAAGCCAGGGCCTCATAGTGACATGCTCTACAGAAGTAGAGAAGTATGTCTTGCCAGGTGCTACAAACACAAAATGAAGAAGATCGCATTCGATGTTGTTTGCTCAGGGAACGGGGTGGGCATTAGTGTTGGCAACCTCAAAGAAGACTCCATCACTGAATCACCAAAACTCCAGAAACCCAAAACCATAATCTTTTTTCCTTTTGCTGCTTAGGGGGCTGGGGATAGGAAATCCTAATGCCATTTTTGTGGCATTAACTTGAACCCTAACTGGTGCATTAACAAAGTTTTTTGCAAAGAATTTTCTTTCTTTTTGAGATAGTGGAATTGTATCCTCAATCACCCAGGTCCTTTTGGGACCTGTGTGAACAGATGCAGATGCACAGGGTCCTTTGGGCCCTTCACTAAGGGAAGTCTCTATCTGCCTACAGAAGTGCAGGGCCCTTGCAAGCCCTGCACTTTTGTGCAGAGACAGATGTCAAGAATTCATGGGGCTCTCTGATGGACTACAGAATTGCAGACCCCTCTATACCCTACACTTCCATGTGGCCACAGATACAGATACGTAGGGCAAACAGTCTATCTGTCAGCCAATGCACAGGGCTCTCTGTCACCCATGGGTGCAGAAGAGCAGGACCTATGCCAAGAGGACAGTTGTCTTCACTATATGGTACCTGGACACAACCCTGCAGCTTTCATACCCTCACTTGGGAGGATGTCACATAACAGTGCCATCCCCAACCCTCACCACATCTAGCTGAGTCACTGAGCTCACCCTGAAACTCAGCTAACCAGCATGGGATCACAAAGCATACCCTCTGGGGTTAAGACTGTCACTACACCCAAAGTCTCTTAACAATTATATATATATATATATATATATATATATCTTATAGTGGCACAGTAGTGGCACTATGGTTAGGGTCAAGTACCCCATTTAAGATTAAATCTGAAATTCGGCAGCTTAATAACTTTGCAACTCTATAACGGATTTGCCTGAATTTTGGAATGCATGGTCTGGTATGATAGATCTCTGGACCTGCCAAGATTTGTTACAGTCGGATGTGTGGTTGTGGAACTACAGAGCACCAAAAAATCCATAAATTACGGGTTTTTGCTTGTTTCTTTGCTCACGCCTACAGGGCACACGGTTTTCACGATCAGTCCGAAACCTTCTGGAAACATGCAGTCGGGGTCCTCGATGTGCCTTTCAAAGATTTCATGAACAAATATTAAACGGTTCAAAAGTTATTCAAAAATAACTGTTCCCCATTATAGTCTATGGGAAAAAACAAAATATTCAAAAGTGTCGCAAATGCTGTTTTTACTGTCACAATGACTCTTTTACTTTTGCAAATTGGCCATCTTGTTTTCAGTTGGTGGTCAGAGAAATGCTTGCCATTTAAATTTGGGACCTTTTAGGGACACAATTTGTGTTGTGTTCACCTAGTCGAGCCCTGAGGATGCTAACCATATGTTTTTTGGGGGTTAAACACCCTAGAAATATTTTTTTTTAATTTTTGTAAACAGTAGTGTGACAAAGTACTTTCGAATATGCGATACTTTTGTGATTTTATTTGCAAAAGTATCGTGATTTTCAAAACTATTTTGCGACACTATGCCCAAAACAATAGGGAATCTTTGCCACCTGGGGTACGGACATTTCGTCGTGAAGAAGTGGTAGTGGACTATTAGTAGCAAAGCAAAGTAGACGCTACAACAATCGTTGCACAAGTATTGTCATCGCCAGTACAATGGTTGCAACTCACAACAGTTTTAAAATCAAGGGGCTTAGTATTATTCGAATCTAAAACTGTTTTGTATGCAGCAGAATTGATGTTCCTCAAATGGCAGCTACACTGAGCTGACCATTGTTTGTTGGGAGAGTAGAGCTTATGTAAAGCTAAGTTTATTTGTTTTATCATTTTTGTGTTAGTTTAGCAATAGGGTTGGGTGTTAGTTTAGTAATAGGGTTGGGTAACGCTAGTTATGAACTGTTTAGTGAGTAAGTTTTAGGAGCGTAGTCTTTTATTTTTAGATAGGAGTCTTTATTTGTAATTTTTGTTTGGTTTTGCACGGTTGTACCACTGAAGTAATTAGACCACACACAGAAACAATTTGAATGGAAACGATTTGAACATTTGGAGCATTTGGAATTGAATGAAGTGTTTGTCCATGAACCTGCCCATTTTCCCACTGTAATGCACAACCTTTTAAATCAAATAGAACTGGTACCTGGAGCTGGAACCAAGATTTGTGGAGTCCCACTGCATCAAGGGAATACTGACCAAGTACCTGCTAACCATGTTGTGTAGTGTTGTCACTGAAATATAGGGAATACAAACAAAATACACAAGCGTGGACATCTGGTCACAGTAAAGATGAGGCTACGAAATTATAACGACGAGCTTGAGGGCAGCAATTTCTTATCTGCTGCCACTTGTTCGCTCCGACTTCACAGCAACAAAATTAACAGCGACAAGTTGTCTGTGAACCTTGCCACCCTGCTGCAAAAGAAAGGTTTGGTCTTTTGGGCTGAAATTTACAGGGAAGAAAGCCAAGATCCCACAGATGTGCCTTTTGGTGGTTTGGTGACAAACTATTAGAGGGTTGCAAAGTTACAGTACTCCGAAGTTGATGATTTTTCCCATAGGATAACATTATGGCGTCCGCTGCACCTTCTGGGGCTCGTATCTCGAAAACGGTTCATGATACGGACTTTCCGTTGGAAAAATTCTTAGTCCCCCATTAGGGGGCTGAGTACAAAAATAGCCTGGAAAGTCATAAATAATATGACATTTAATTTTTTTTCTACGTCGTACGGTTCCTGAGATATAAACAATTTAGTATTACAAGTGCTCATTTTCTGCTCCGAGGGCCATTATTATGCACACATTCTTTGTATTCACTGTGCTTCTGAATGCACCTTTTCGGGAAAAAAAGTGTGTCCGTTTGCGTTACTTTTACCGTTAGCATTTCCACTTTTGTTTCCGTTACCATTTGCATTTCCGTTTACATCACAGTGTGCATTACCCTTTATGTTTGCGTTACTGTTACCGTTTGCGTTTCCAATACCTTTTTTGTTAACATTTACTTTTGCGTCACCATCTGCGTTACTATTTGTGTTTACGTTTGCATTTGTGTTTACGTTTGCATTACTGTTTCCTTTGGCATCATCGTTGGTGTTACCATTACTGTTTGCATTTCCAATTGTGTTACCATTACCGTTACTGTTTGCATTTGCCTTACCATTTGCATTTGCGTTGGTGTTAGAGTTTCTGGTTGCATTTCTGTCGTCGATTGAGTTACTGTTTCCTTCTGCGTCACCGTTGCCATTACCGTTTACGTTTTAATTACTATTTGCATTTGCATTTCCATTGCCATTACCGTTCGCGTTACCATTTGTGTTTGCATTTACTTTTGCACTTGCTTTTGTCTTACCATTTGCATTATCACTGCCATTTGCGTCACCATCAGCGTTGCTGTTTGCGCTTGCATTTGCATTACCGTTAGCGTTACTATTATCTTTTACCTCACTGTTGCCATTACCATTTACGTTTACGTTACCGTTTGTGTTTTTGTGTTTTGGTAACTGTTTGCGTCATTATTTGTGTTTGTGTTAATGTTTGTGCTTGTGTTTCCATTACCAGTTACGTGACCATTTTGTTTGCTTTAGCACTTGCGTTTCTGTGGATTTCTGTGACATTTGTAATACTTGGTCTACTATGTTACTTCTGTGCATTTACCAATTTTCATTAGACATCTGCATATGTTTTTTGCAGAATGAAGCACCCAAAAATGTATTTTTTTTTACAACTCGTGCGCAGTTCTATGCTCATGCTGCTCTGCAACTGTTGATGAGATTTGGATAAGATTTGGTATACACGGAGTGGAATGGTCCATCTATTATTTACCTATTTATATTTCACAGGTGCATATGATTTTTGCATATTGCACTGCAAAACATTCAGTTTTTGCTATTTTTCTGCACTGTTTTGCATGGTGCATAGCGCAGCCACTGCGTGGGTGATTGGTCTGACACTTGGCACGTAGAAAGCCCTTTCTTCAAGCAACATGCCAGTTTTTGTTTGGAGAACAAATTTTGTTCCGTTCCAGAGTTACAAATGTTTGAAATTGCCCCCCTTTGCAATCAGAGATTTTTTGGCTGCGAGTTCTGCCATTTTACTGCATTTTCGGCTGTGATTTCTGCCATTTTGTGGTGGAAGACTTCTTAAACGTGCAGAAACTTAAAAATTGAATATCTCTGGAATGGTTTGGTCTTTTCATATGAAATTTGGAGGGTGTTGAGTGGATGTCCTGGAGATGTGAATTGTGCTGTTTACATGCTGTGAAAATAATTCACTGCGGAGATACTGTGTGACACAATTATCATTTTGCGCATAGCGTTATGCATGGTGCTAGTCGCTTGAAATTCATAACATAGGTAGCCCTCATGATACAGCGGTGCCTTTCAGTGGGTTGGTTCACATTAGCCTTTGTGCCATTATCTCAGAAATAAAATGAGGTACAAACTTTTCACTATTGTTGGCTCACATTGCATTTCTGCCATTATCAATCAATCAGTTAATCAAGTCTTTATTTAACCAGGCGTTCATTGTTGAGCAGAAGCTCATTTGCAAGATGGACCTGGGTGGAGCATGAACAATTGTATATACAGGTCAACACAGGTATTTACAAGGCAATACAGATAATACTCTTTACAAAGAGGAAGAAAAAGAAGTTCATATGTACATAGAATTATACAGATATTGTACAGATTACACAGTGTTTACATACATAGAAGTGTCTATAGGAAGATAAAGCAGGTTATCTAAGGTTGCAGGAGGAAGTAACGGAAGAAAAAAATAAAAATAAAAATATACACCAGGTAGAGGTGAAGGTAGGGGGGAAGGGAGGGAGGTAGGGGAAGAAAGGCTAGGAGGGCATGGTGCACAGAAAGGAGTTGGTAAAATGGGATGTAGAGAAGGTGGATGGAGAAAAGGAGTATGTGTGAGCCCCAGGATTGAATGCTATAAAGTACGGGGCATGGTAGGCTGTCACAACCCAGGGTAGTGAGCTCCTATCCGAGGTTGGGAAAGGAAGAATGCAGGGATGGATGGGCCTAGTGTTGATAAGACAGGGGGATAAGAGAGAGAACAATTAGGCTGGTGAGGAGCAAGCTGGGGGGTCAGTACTTAAAATTGGGTCTAGGCATGGCTATATACCAGTGCAGACAACGGTACTGGGTCTGAGTGGGTGAAGCAGTTACATACTTCTCTGATTGTATGGAAATAAAGTGTCTTGAAGGTATTTATACAGATTAGAGTGCTTAATTTGAGGTTTTTTTGTAGATCATTCCATAAGGTAGGTAGCACAAAGCTTATGGCTGCCCTGCCGAAGCGGGATTTTGCTTTGCGTACTTTAAGTGTAATAGCTGAGTAACTTCTCAACGCGTATTTCCCAATTATACTCAGGGGAAGACAGCAGGAGATATTAATTCTAAAAAACAGTCCAAGCCTTTGCCGAAGTCGTTTTAGCAAGTCCTCGATATGTTCAATGAAGGAGAGTCTTTGGTCTATCCAAACTCCCAGATACTTGAATTTTGTAACAAATTCTAGTTTTTCACCTAGAACTGTGGTAATTTGGGAAACTGTCCCACTGGACACAGGGTTAGCTGTACGGATGAAAGGGGAGACAACCATCGCTTTAGTTTTTTTGGCATTAAGGAGTAGCCTTTTTTTTGAGGAGTTGGCTTTGCAAAAGGTTGAATTCTGACTGTAGATCATTGTAGGCAGCTCCAGGTGTTGGGCGACTCACATAGAGAACTGTATCATCTGCAAACAGATGGATGTTGGCTTCTTTTATACAGTAGTCGATGTTATTAATGTAGATTGCAAAAGTAAGGGCCCTAATATAGAACCTTGAGTTACCCTCTTGCAGAGTTTTTAGGGGACAGGCCCTTCGGCTTTAACTTGTTGAAGGCGCCCTGTAAAATAGTCAGTAAACCAACGCAGAGAAGAGGGGTCCACACCTATGGTTTGAAGGGAGGAGAGGAGCAGACTATGGTCGACGGTGTCAAAAGCCTTGCTTAGATCAAGGAAACAGCGCAAATAAAGTTTTCTCCAAGATTATGCTGCCAGTCGTTAGTAACTTTGGCGAGGGCTGAGATAGTGCTATGTTTAGCTCTGAATCCGGACTGCATAGGATTTAGCAGTTCCCTAGACTCAAGGTGAGTCCTCAACTGTGCATTTACAATTTTCTCTAGGAGCTTGGACAGGACCGGAAGGAGAGAAATTGGCCTGTAGTTATTGAGATCACCAGGGTCACCTGATTTGAACAGTGGTATGACATTTGCTGTCTTCCATATGGGTGGTAAGGTGCCCTGAGACAGGGATAAGTTAAAAAGGTTGGTGACGGGTATTGCTAGTACGTGGTAGGCAATTTTTCAGAAGTAAGGGTCAAGGGTGTCGGCCCCAGCACGTTTTCTAGTATCCAACTGAAGCAAGAGGTCCTCTACCTCTTTCAGTGGGGCAGGTTGAAGTGAGAAAGGCGGCAAAGCTATCGGAGTTTCAGGCAGTTGGCTGGCAGTCTGGGAGCGAAGTATGTTTGCAGGGGAGTTATCAAATGCCATGCCTGCAGTAGGAAAGTGCTTATTGAATGCATCAAGTATATCCATCTTTTCGGTTATAGTCAAGTTGCCAGAGGTAATCTTGGTCAGGAGTGAATTTCCTGGGGAGTGGCCTAGCAGATCATTGATTGTGTTCCAGAGCTTGATTGGGCTCTTTGTGGCAGAGTCGAGTTCGGATTTGAAGAAGGTGGCCTTCGATTCTCTGATTGTTTTGGTACATAAATTTCGTAGTCTCCTGAACTGGTTCCAATCCTCTGCAGTGTTCAGTCTGCACGCTTTTTTTCCAGAGCTTATCTCTTTCTAGAAGCAAGGACTTGATCTGAGGGGTGAACCATTTACAGGTTTTTGTCCTAGTTCGAACTTTAATCAGGGGAGCATACCTATTAAGGGCCCTTGATAGAATGTTGTGGAAGATATTGTAAGCTAACGTGATCGTTTTGGCCAGGTAGAATCTTGGAAAACAAATCTTGGAAATGATGTAAGGCAACAGTAGCGAAAAGTTTGTATCTGGCTTCATTTCCGAGATAACAGCACAAAGGCAATGCGATCCAACAGTAGCAAAAAGTCTGTATCTTGCTTCATTTCTGAGATAACGGCACAAAGGTGATGCAAGACAACAGTAGCAAAAAGTCTCTATCTCGCTTTGTTTCCGAGATAACGGCGCAAAGTTGATCTGAGAAACGAAGCGAGATACAGACTTTTTGCTACTGTTGGATCACATTGCCTTTGTGCTGTTATCTCGGAAACGAAGCCAGATACAAACTTTTCGCTACTGTTGCCTTACATCGTTTCCAAGATTCGTTTTCCAAGATTCTACCTGGCCAAAATAATTATGTCAGCTTACATCTTGGAAACGAAGTGAGATACAGATTTTTCGCTACTGTTGGATCACATCCCCTTTGTGCCATCTCAGAAATAAAGCGAGATACAGCCTTTTTCGTTACTGTTGGCTCACATTGCCTTTGTGCCATTATCTCAGAAACAAAGCGAGATACAGACTTTTCGCTACTGTTGGATCACATCGCCTTTGTGCTATTATCTCGGAAACTAAGCCAGACACAGACTTTTCGCTACTGTTGCCTCAGATCAACTTTGCGCCGTTATCTCGGAAACAAAGCGAGATACAGACTTTTTGCTGCTGTTGTCTCACATCACCTTTGTGCTGTTATCTCAGAAACGAAGCGAGATACAGACTTTTTGCTACTGTTGCATCACATTGCCTTTGTGCTGTTATCTCGGAAACGAAGCCAGATACAAACTTTTCGCTACTGTTGCCTTACATCAGCTTACTGTTACTGTTTCCATGTGTGTTACCATTTGCATTTATGTTTGTATTTCCCTCACCGTTTGCATTACGGTTAGCGTTTTCGCTTCCATTTCTGTCACCATTTCTGTTTCTATTTACATTTATGTCACTTTTATTATGACTGTTAGCATTTGTGGTTACACTTACTGTCACCATTACCGTTGCCTTTCGCGTTTGCATTTGTGTCACCATTACTGTTACTATTTGCGATACCATTTGCATTACCACTTGTGTTTGCATTTCCATTTGCATTACTGTAACACTTAGAGCTTACGTTTGCCTTCATGTTTCTGTTGCTGTTACACTTACCATTAGCGTTCGCGTTTCACTCACTGTTACCATCATTGTTAGCGTTAGTGTCGGTGTTAATGTTGCCACCCCTTGCACTCCACACCCACCTCTCCCTCACCAACAGGCATTGGGGTGTGTGTTGGGGTCATCTGGCCTAACTCTCACTCCATTCTCCTATACTGCACCATCTCAGCTTATTTAAAGATGGAATGGGGTGAGAGTTAGGGCCAACATGGTAAGAGGTAAGGCGCCAGCTCCTCAGCCCTCTACACCACTGGGCTGGCTTGTCATTGTGGATCTTACACTTACTACCCCTACCCTGCAGGCTCAAACAGAATAACATATAGCATGGTACTTCCACCCAGAGTTAAAGTGAAGTGGACCTGGTGACAAAGTGGTATAATCCCCTGGGATGCTGTACCTACCCATCTCCCTCCACAGTTACCCCACACATGGAATACCAGAAACAATAGCAATATCTCAATGCACATGCAATTACTGACTTTCTATAATAATATGCTCACAGATAATTTGCTCACAAGACAGTTTTAAAATGAATAACAAACTATTTATTAAAAAGGGTAGGTATAGGGGAAGGGAATACAAAATTAAATAACTGTTCAACTGTTTTAAAGAGCATTAATAACAACAGTGCCCACCTCACCAGCATATGCAAACAGTACAGTCCCAGACTTATTGCCCACCTGTACTGAGATCACTACCCACTCCCAACTGGTACCAGTTTTCCCCCAGTTAGCTCGTTTGGGAGTTCCAAAGGTCTTCGCTGGGTATCCAGCTGTTAAAAAGGTGCAGGCCCTATGATGGTGCAGCTGGTTGGGTGGTATTGGTGCACTTTCAACAAATATATAAACCCAAACCCCCATAGGCCATGCAATTGCACAAATGGCTTTCACTGAAGAGCAAAATTGTAAATCTTGGCCCAATGGCCAAACAGAAAGAAGCCTTGGAGAAACTGTTTACAAAATCCCCAGGTACAGGGTAAGCCCTGAAGTTACTCATGGTTCTGGAACTACTAGTCTCTGAGAAGCAGTATAGCACAGTGGTTTAAAGCTCTGAGCTGCAAACCTGGAGACCTGGGTTTGAATCTCACATCCCCCACTTGCATACTGTGTGACTCTGAGCAAGTCACTTAACTTCCTTGTGCTCCCAGGATACACCTGTAAACAAGCTTCCAGCTTAGTGTGTCTCTCCTGGTAAAACAATGGTAAAAAAATACTTTTCAAGCTGTAGCTCTTTTGGGCTGCAGGTCTGGGGTGCTCTGAACCTGGATACATGTCTCAAATTCTTGACTGATGGCTAGCTCTGTTGCAGACTTGAACCACCTTCTTTCTGTTGCAGACAAACTGGAAGGACCAGTCTCAGGGACCAGAGCCACACATCTCACCCACCCGTCCTGGCATCCAGTCGTCAGGGTGAAGCGATAGCCAGCACCTAGTGGTGGCACTGACTGGCTGAGTCCCCAGATCATACATTGGCTCAGAATTTCCTCCTGGATCTCAGGAATACAGTCTTCATTCATATTGCAGGCTAGCAGCTGTGGCACAATTACATTAGCAGAATTGGATCACCTCCTATGGCTGTAAAGAAATCAGTTTCTCAACACTTTGCAGGTGCTCTGGCTCTGTTCAGCAATACAGCACTTTACAATTTAGACTGCTTGGATGCAGGTTGTTAAATATCTCCTGGAACATCTCCTGATACCTGGCTGTGGAAACCTCAGGCAGGCCTCAAACCTTCAGCAAACACACAGTTCAAGCCCTCCTTACTCCTTGAGAGTTCCAGTCCAGACTGCTCAAAGCTGGATCTGCCCTCTGGGTCTGAAGATGTCAGAGCAGCACCCCACTGGTCAAGCAAGCTGTCAATCCACAGAATTAGTATGTAGAATGTTCACCTGACACCTGATTGGCTGGATGAAAGGGTGCCAAGAGACAGTCTTCTCCTTATTCCCAGGAGCCATGTTTGTAGTCCTCTGGACTCCTTGACCTCCCATTGGTTGATTATGGGGTCAGGGGTGACAAAGATGGCTGCTGCAGTTCAGTTTGAATGGAGTCCCAACTTCAATTTTATGGTTCAGGGCTCCTGAATTGTTTTAAAACTAGATGCCGCCATAGTCTGGTAGCTGCCCCTTTGCCCTGTTCTCTGGTGGCAGAGTGGGGCTTGACCAGGGCTCCCCCTGCCTGTTGTGAGCACCATGGCACTCTCCCCCTAGGTGGCAGGTAGGGCTATTCATTATACATAGCAACTGTGGCTGCTCTTAAAGGTACATGCTTAAAAGTTCTTTTACTAAGTTTTATTTCACTCTCTCTTCCAGTGTTCCTCAGAGCACCTCTATTGCCATTTCAGATGTCCGTGAGGCCAGAGCACACAAAGTTGACTCTTCAAGAGCCACCAGAACAGCTTTTACATTGAGTGCAATATTAGTTTCAGACAATGTAAGCAGATCTCACCAGCTCGCACGTTCGAGCAGGCACCAGCTCGAACATGCACACACACAGATGCACGGCACTCCTTTGAACTGTACCACCAAGCTGGTGATTTTACCTTTAACACAGTGCTCATCTGCTCCCCCACCAGCATTGAAAGCACACAGGGGCCAGCAAGAGCACAAATAGGGACCCAGAAATGGACCAGGAACCGGCAGGAGGGCAGACTAGTGCCCTGGTGCCAGCGAGGTAAGTCCCACATGTGGGGGGGGGGTACTTTTATAGCTCTGGAACTGTTTCATATTTGTTCACAAAACCTTCCAAAGGCACTACCTCAACACAGCATGCTTCTACCCTGAAAGTTTCAGAAAAAAATTCCATTCTGTGTAGTCTGTACATGAGAGGAAACCCAAACCCCATGTTAAGTACAGGGAAAAATTAGACGTTTATAGAAAAATGGCATATCTGAGAAACCGCATAAGCTGCCATCACAAAACTTTCCATAGATTTAGATCTTGCCTCCTAGCCAACACATGCAAAATTTCAGATAATTTCATCAAAGGCTACCAAAGCTATTAAGGTGCAAATTTAGGAGTTTAACATAGAACCTCTCATTCAACCCTAACTATAAGGGCATTACCATGCCCCTAAAATTTTATTTATTTTATTTATTTAAAAGTTTTACCAGGAAAGGCATACTGAGAAGACTGCCGCTCGATTCCAGATGCGTCCTGGGGGTGGAAGGGAATGGGATAAGTACATACAAGTAAAAAATACAGAGTTGCAGAACACCAAATTTTACATAGGTTTGATACAATAGGTACATAGGTTCTACAGTTACAATGATAATACACTAGAAGTAGTGTATACAGGAAGATAGAAACAGAGTACACAGCAATTTGTAGTTTACAAACTAACTTCGATAGTTAAGCATTTGAGAGGGCAGCATAGTTTTGCATGGGGAGTTGGCCCATACTTAATGCACATCAAGTTGACATGAGCAGCTTGTGGGGACTTGCCTTTTTAGAAGGGATATTTGTTGCTGGGGGGGGGAGAGCCAGATGTCAGCTGGCAGAGAGTTCCATAGTTTAGGTAGACAGACTCTAAAAGCTGACTGTCCAGCAGAGGTACTCATGAGCAGGATTTGTAGTAGACGGGAGTCAAAATTTCTGAGTGAGTATGGTGCTGGTGTTTGAGCTGTTAGGGTAGAGGCTAGGTAGGAGGGCAGTAACTGGGCCAAGAATTTGGCTGCGAGTCTGTTGCAGTGGTACTGGCGCCTATTGACAAGGGAGGGTAGGTTAAGGTATCTGTAGAGGTCACAGTGGTGAGTGGAGGGAGGACAGTCCAGTGCAAAGTGACAGAAAGAGTTAAAAAGAGAGTCCAGTCTAGCCAGGGTGGATTTAGGGGCAGAACTGTAGACTACGTCCCCATAGTCGAAAATAGGGAGGAACATTTTCTGCAGTATTTCTTTGCGGGCTGGCAGAGGGATGCAACTGCAGTTCCGGTATAGTGCCCCCAACCTAGGGAATAGTTTTTTGTGGGCTGCTTCAATGTGCATAGAAAAGTCTAGGTGTTGGTCCAGCCAGACCCCTAAGTATCTGAAAGAGGTGCAGACTTCTAGGTGGGTCCCATCTAGTGTTTTGAGATAGGGGAAAGCGGGGAGGCGGGAGAGTATTTTGTCTCGTGCCAAAAGTCACAGAGATCATTTTTTTGGCATTTAGAATAAGTTGATTTCTGCGAAACCAGTGCTGGACTTCGGTGAAGTCTTGCTGGATCTTGTCTGCAACATCCAGTGGGGAGTGTGAATGGCAGCATGTAGGCAGGTCGATGGCAGGTCGTTTAGAAAAATGGAGAATAAAATGGGGCTGAGGACAGAGCCTTGGGGGACGCCAATGGAGACAGGCAAGGGGTTTGAGGTGGAGGCACCAATTTTTACCGATTGGGACCCACCAGCCAGGTATGAGTTGAACCAGTTTGTGGCCGCACTGGATAGGCCTGCCTTAGACAGTTTCGACAGTAGAAGGGTATGTGAGATTATGTCAAAAGCCTTGGCTAGGTCGATGAAAATGGCAGATGTGATATGGCTTTTGTCCATGCCTGTGAGGATGGAATCTGTGAGTCTGAGGTGGGACATGACAGTGGAGTTGGATTTTCTAAAGCCAGACTGGTAAGGGGTGAAGAAGGAGGAGGAGTCAAGGAAGGTGGTGAGTTGCGAGAGGACGAGATGTTCCTGGATTTTGGCTAGAGTGGGTAGGAGGGAGATTGGGTGGTAGTTGCTGGGGGAGGATGAGTCGCCACCTTTCGGGAGGGGGATAACTGTGGCATGCTTCCATTTTGAAGGTATAGAGGCAGCGGTGAAAGAGAGGTTGAAGAGAGATGTAAGAGGCATGGCTATAGCAGGGGCAGAAAGGCAGAGCATTTTGGCATCCATGCCTGTGGGGCATCTGCCCTTGGAGGGATTTAGGGCAAGCAGGGCTTTTAATACTTCTGGTGGGGTAACAAGAGAGAAGGAAAAAGCCGGACAAGGGGTTGGCGTGTGTGAGGATGTGGATGTCGGGTTGTGTGTAGTAGGTGGGGGGTTAGAGTAGTGGGGGGACCCACTGCCAGTGAACACTGAGTTGAAAGCCGTGGCAACTGCCAGTGGTTCTGTTATGATAGAGCTGTTATGATAGAAAATATAGAGCAACATATCAGAAATTTAAACATAAAAAAGAATACTCATCAAAAACAGAACAAAGCAATAAACCAAAAGGCAAAAGATAGCATACTCCTACCCCTAACTAATGATTCCGCACAAACTCTTGATTAGGAAACTATTAACTATGTCACAACCATGCTGCCTTGTTCCAGTAATAATGAAACTGTGATGCAGGTAAATATTTATGTTCTTTGTCATATATTAGTCTAATTTCTCTATGAACCATCTGTATTAGTAATGCTAAAGGGAATATTTTCTACTGGAAAAGAAATGAGCACCTGGCATGCCAGATGCACCATTTTAAACAGGCCATAACCACACACACATATACCATAATCTCAGCCCACCTGTGGATGGGTAAAGAGGCAATATACCAAGTTCGGATATAAAAGAGTGGCCAGTTCAGCCAGCCCGGTGGTGCTGAGGATTGAGGCGCTGGATGCCACACCTTGTACCACACCGGCGACCCGGGTTCAGGAACGAGCCTGGGTCATCAGAGGTCAGCCGGGGGGGAGGACAGGACTACCGCAGGCAGCTAGCTGGTGGCCCTCTACCTCAGGCAGGGGTTGCAGGTTCCCTCAGAGCTCGGCCACCCCTGGTGGAGGCCAGAGAAGCAGTGTCACTCCAAGGACCTTTGGTGCTAAGCTGACCAAGGAGGGAGGAGGAGGAGAACCCATCTGGAGCTGTGGTATGCATGGGCACCTCCACTTCTGGGGGTCTCGGGAGTAGCAAGTTCACAAGAGAAAAATGGAGGAAAGTGTGGGGGTTGCCAAGGATGATGACTCTGGACCGGCTCTGGGGATCTGCTGGGGCACACATGGTGCTACAAGCCCTCGAAGGACCCCGAGTCCGGTAGGTTGGTGGACGGTGATGGTGGACCTGCCACAGGAGGATAAAGAAAGTCAAAAAAAAAGAATGGCCAGTTCCAGAAAGTTCCAGCACCTACTAATGTTCCTCCAAAAACTGAATATAATGACACATAAAGAATAAGTGCTTCATAGATTCCAGACTGTGCACAGGTATCCCAGAGGCAAAATATTTCTGCGTCACTTTTATGTTTGTGATTGCCCCATATTTTTAACTTGTTGCGAGTACAAAGTCAAAAAAAGTCTTTCATTTTTCTCAGGATCCTAGGGTCCAACAATTGCTTGGTGATAGTGGAAAGAGGAACTCCCCCTGTAGAAACATAAATCGGCTCCTGAAATAAAGATGTCAACACATACTCATACAGTGCTTTCCTGTGACTGGTAGACACTTTGTCAAAGGTCAGCTTTCACTGTCAAGGTAACTACTAAGGTAGTTCAAGAGCACTGTATTATTCCTACCAAGGGGCTTATCACCTGCAGTACACCACTCATCCCGAGCAGAAAACCATGCCTTCCCCAGTGGTACCTGTAAATTATCAGCACCTAATAAAATAGGTTTCAAACAGTGAAAAATATAAATACTGTGAAAAACACCTTCTACCTCAAGAGAGTTACTATAAAGGATGCAGCATTCTACATAAAAAAGTGCTCGGGAAGACCAGAATGTGTAGCGATGGAGTAGACATGAAGCTGGTGTCTCAAACTCTTGACGTGCTCATCAAGCCTATTACAAAACTATTCAACAAATCCCTGACCCTGGCACAATTCCCGGCCAACTGGAAGCAAGCGCTGGTCACTCCTGTCCACAAAAGCAGGGACAGGACCAATATATCCAATTACAAGCCAATCTCAATCCTCTCTCCCTATCCAAGGCCCTTGAGAAGACTATGGCAGACCAACTAACAGACTACATCAGCAAATACCAGCTGCAATGCCCCAACCAGCACAGGTTCAGGCAGGGGCATAGTACCACTACTGCCCTTGTAAAGTTCACCGACTATGCTCACAAAAGCTATGGACAAAGGCAAACTAGTAGGGGTGGTGTTCATAGACTTAACAAAAGCCTTCGACACCGTCAACCACACCCTCTTACTGGCCCAGTTTCAAAGACTGGGGGTGGCTGCCAATGCAATACTCTGGTTCTGAGACTACCTGTCCCTCAGGTCACAATGGGTAAAAATAGGACAAACGGTGCCTGACCCCAGGGAAGTCATGCTAGGGGTCCCCCAGGGATCCATCTTCGGACCACTGCTCTTTAGTCTGTTCCTAAATAATCTCCCTCAAGCCTGTGATGCCAAGATAATACTATATGCAGACGATGCTGTCATTCTCAATAGCAACTCTCGAACTGAGCCACTACAAGCAGCACTTCAGCATTCCTTCAGTAAAACAGAAGACTGGTTCTATGAGCACAAACTTCTGCTCAATTACAAAATTACCAAGACCATGCTCCTATCCAGCCCCCAGCTCAAGAAAAAGTTCCTCACCATAAACATCAACAACAATGTACTCGTCCCCTTGGAACAGGTACACTCCTTCAAATACCTTGGAGTCACCCTAGATGACACCTTATCCTATGCTCAACATATCGACCAGGTGGTCAAGCCAGTCAGCACTAAGCTTGGTGTGCTTTACAGGCACAGAAAACACCTTACCATGGCAGCCATCTGCCTATCAGTTACGAGCTCCATCCTCTCCACCATTGACTATGACCTCATTGTCTACAGTGCAGCATCAGACTCTGTGCTCAAGAGGGTGCATGTACAGTAAAGCCCACCAGAATGAAGCACTGCACTGCAGAATTATGCAGTAGAGTTACTGCAGAAAACAATGCAATTTAAATGGGAGTTAATCCCTTTTGTCATGCCATAAACTGTGACACTGCGCTTCATCCTGGTGGGATTCACTGTAGCTCTCAACAAGGCCTGCAGGCTCATCCTGAATGGCGATCGAATGACCCACACCTGTTCCCTCTATGAACAGACAACCTGCTGTCTCTTAGGTGCAGGACTAAATTCCTCATGTGCTTCCTAGGCAAAAAAAATTACTGGGGAAAGCTCCCCCATGTGTAGCAGGCATCTTCTCCTTCCCAGGCTCAGAATATATAACCAGAAACAGAACGCAGGCGGCCCTCGTGGTGCCATTCCGATGCACAGCTCTCGAACAGCGCATCTTCTCCTACAGAGTCCCTATCTGGCTTAACAAGGTACCCGAGTCCATTCAGAACTCCAGTAGCCTGCCCGGCTTCAAATCAGACTTAAGCACTACCTCACCTACAGCTCTGTATGCACTTGTTCCTCCAACAGCTGATAGACTCTGGATGATAAAGCCTGGCTCTGATAACAGCAACTATTCTCAGCACAAGACAGAAACCACCCTCCAACATGCTCTTTGACAATGCCTCTGAATCACTCTAAGGGGCTGTTCCTGTACACCCCTCACCCCCCCCTACCCCTTCCCCCATCTCCACGCTAGGATGGATCTATGCCTCCCCTGGCCTCAGCCCTGCCTCAAGCACTTTTACTAGAGGCCCCTCTGCTCCCCTGCCAAAATCCTGTCCTTATTGACATTCTGCCCAATCTGACCTAACCTCTAGTGCCTCTACACCTTACCTGCACTTGTAATCAACTAAAGTTGATGTCCATATGCTGTATAGTGTTTTAAATGACTAAGAACCTCTGTAACCTTTTCCTGATTGTTGTGCTGTTCAGTGTCTCAAATGTCCTAAAACCCTGTAATCTTCTTGATTAAATGTCTATACTCTGTTCACATAACGTGGAACCTTTGTAAAAGAGCCTTGGTTCAAAGGTTATTTTCTGAATACCAAATAAATAAAAAAAAATAAAAAGCTAAGGGGTTTAGCATTTCTACCACATCATCTTTGATTTTCCTGTAAGTATTACCTTTTTTGATGGGGTTCAACTGACTCCCCCAAAGATGGCAGAAAAAAAATACTAAACAGTTTTGCCTCCAATTTCTGTGGCAGGGGAAATGTGAAGCTTACGTAAAGAAACAAAGGAACCAAAAAAGTCATAAAAAAAAAAAAAAATTCTGCCTTTACCATAGGCCATATTCCACAGACCAAGTCTTTGTTTGGCCAAACAGAGTTTAAATTCCCATTAAACCTCCCCATATCCCACTCACCAAACTGTATCCCCAGAATTTTTAGGAGTCTGGTTTGTTTAGGTATCCCAGCAACTCGTTCAGGACAGGAGTCTTTAAGGGATCACAAAGCCATGCCACTGCTTTTGTTTAGATTCACCTTTGCCCCAAAACCTCTGAAAAGTTTTCCAAAACCTGTGAAACAATGTCAGCAGAATCCAGATCCCTTACCATAAGTCAGATATCTTCTGCACAGGCTAATATCAAAGGAATTTGGGAATTATCTGATGTAACCATTACTTGAATGTCTGATATATTTTTAACTGACCTGATTAGAGTGTCTCTTCCAAAAATGTACAAGCACAATAAGCAGACAGCCCTGTCTGACCCCCTTTGGGTAGGGACGGCCTTGCCCTGCCATCTGTGTAAAGTGAGGCCACCACTGCTGTAGAATACAGGGCTCATAACCAGCTTATGAAGTGATCTAGAATCCCTTAGAACTTTAGTTAAAGGCTTTCTCCTGGTCTAAGGCCAGAAGAAGGCCTGAGACCTGTCCCTGATTCCCACGTGCAACAATGTCTCATAACATGTGGATATTATCCTGAATTTTCCTACCTAAAAGACTACGTTTGTGAGGAGTCTAAAAAATTGGAGCAATCTGAGACAATCTGGAGGCTAAAAGTTTGGTTAGGATTTTTAAGTCTGTATTCAAGAGGCTAACCGGTTTTGAATTCGAGATGTTGAACTTATCCCCTTTTTACGTTCGCTTGCGCGCATGCACAAGGAACATTTTGGGAGAGTAGCACACTTTGTTACGTTCACTTGCGCGCATGCGCAAGGAACATTTTGGGAGAGTAGCACACTTTGGAGGTGTGCCTCTCCCATTCAATCCACTGTTCCGTTGAGCAGGCGTGGTGGTCCTGCACCAATGGGTGCAGGAGCTGCGTATGACAGCGGTGGTCTTCGCTTCAAAGAAAACCACCGCTGTCATACACAGCACTGGTAGGTCTCAGCCCACCTCAAAGCTTTGGTGCCATGCTGGGAGCCCACCCCAGTGTGGCAAACGTCCTGGGTCCTCTGCCAACGGGGGTGCCCAATCTCCCATCAGCTCCACGTCCCCCCAAAGGCCCCCCCCAAAGCTTTGGTGCCCTGCTGGGAGCCCACCCCAGCATGGCAAACGTCCCGTGTCATCTGCCGATGGGGGTGCCCAATCCCCCGTCGGCTCCACGCTCTCAAATGCCCCCCTCAAAGCTTTGGTGCCATGCTGGGAACCCACCCCAGCGTGGCAAATGTCCCGCATCGTCTTTTTTTTTTCCCAACCTGAAAAGCAAAACGGTCCCACATAGTCTCCCAGCCCCCTTCCCCCAACCCGCACTCCACCCACTGCACAGCCTGCCTCCCCACACCTCCTCACCCCATACTTACTCCGGAGTTTGCGACGACGATCATCGCTGGACCGGGAACACGTCTGCACTCTTCAAAGCTGACCACGAACTGAGGAAATGCCGATAGGCTGTATAATGGGCTAGATAGGGGTTTTCAACTTTGTTGCACATCTCAGGCATTTTTTGGAATTTTTGCACCAAATTTTCAACATGGGGTTTTGGGACCCCTTCTCATAATGATGTCACTGTCATGGCGTTATTCAGGCTTCGAAGGGTGATTTCGCGGTCACTGCACAAAATCACCTTTCGGCCCGACTAATGCCATGACAGTGACATCATTCATGAAAAGGGTCCCAAAACCCTATGTTGAAAATTTGGTGCAAAATTCCTAAAATGACTGTTTTATTTAGCCATGCAGTAGAGTTCCTTCGCAGGCTCGTAAGTTCACTTAATTTTCAATATTTCACTCCAGATTTTCAACATTGCCATTTTACCACACCTTCTTATGAGTAGTACAGCTGTCATTTTTCACATCTCACCCAAAACGTGTTTCTGCCATGTAGGCATCAATGGCGCAGTCAGTGTGTGTGAAATCAATGTATGGGATGCATTAAGAAAATCACAGTGACACTGTTCATGAGCAGAGGTCTTAAAATGGCTATTGTTGAAAATTTGGTGAAAAATTCCTAAAATGACTGTTTCTGATGCGTTGTGCAGTTCTCGCATGCTACGTAGGTTTGCGAATTTTCAATGTTGCACTCCAGATTTTCAACATTGCCATTTTACCACACCTCCTCATGAGCAGTATCGCATAGCTGTCATTTTTCACATCTTGCCCAAAATGTGTTTCCGCCATGTAGCGCATAATGGTGCAGTCGGTGTGAACTCAGTGTATGGGACACATTAAGAAAATCACAGTGTCACTGTTCATGAGCAGAGATCTTAAAATGGCTATGTTGAAAATTTGGTGAAAAAATTCCTAAAAATAACTGTTTAACGAGCGTGCATTGTGCAGTTCCTACGCATGCTCGTAAGTTTGCGAATTTTCAATATTTTCACTCCAGATTTTCAACATTGTCATTTTACCACACCTCCTTATGAGCAGTACAGCTGTCATTTTTCACATCCTGCCCAAAACGTGTTTCCGCCCATGTAGTTCACAATGGTGCAGTCGGTGTGTGAAATCAATGTATGGGACGCAGTAAGAAAATCACAGTGACACTGTTCATTAGCAGAGGTCTTAAAATGGCTGTGTTGAAAATTTGGTGAAAAAATTCCTAAAAATGACTGTTTTACGAGTCTGCGTTGCGCAGTTCCTACGCACGCTCGTAAGTTTGCGAATTTTCAATATTTTCACTCCAGATTTTCAACATTGCCATTTTACCACACCTCCTCATGAGCAGTACGTACAGCTGTCATTTTTCACATCTTGCCCAAAATGTGTTTCCGCCCATGTAGCGCACAATGGTGCAGTCGGTGTGCGAACTCAGTGTATGGGACACATTAAGAAAATCACAGTGTCACTGTTCATGAGCAGAGATCTTAAAATGGCTATGTTGAAAATTTGGTGAAAAAATTCCTAAAAATAACTGTTTAACGAGCGTGCATTGTGCAGTTCCTACGCGTGCTCGTAAGTTTGCGAATTTTCAATATTTTCACTCCAGATTTTCAACATTGTCATTTTACCACACCTCCTCATGAGCAGTACAGCTGTCATTTTTCACATCCTGCCCAAAATGTGTTTATGCCCATGTAGTGCACAATGGCGCAGTTGGTGTGCGAACTCAATGTATGGGACACATTAAGAAAATCACAGTGACACTGATCATGAGCAGAGGTCTTAAAATGGCTGTGTTGAAAATTTGGTGAAAAAATTCCTAACAATGACTGTTTTACGAGCGTTGGTTGCACAGTTCCCACGCACGCTTGTAGGTTTGCGAATTTTCAATATTTCCACCCAGATTTTCAACATTGCCATTTTACCACACCTTCTTATGAGCAGTACAGCTGTCATTTTTCACATCCTGCCCAAAACGTGTTTCTGCCTATGTAGCACACAATGGGGGTAACAAAAAGGTCATGCTGAAAATGTATTGTGCAAATACCAGCAATCGCACAGGGCATTAGGGTAAAGCACCATACGTGCCAAACACCACTGCAAATACCTGCAAGCGAACATTCGGCATTGACAAATGCTTGTTTATGTAGAAAGATCAAAATACCTAGAGCAAGACTACAGACCACTTTTCCATTTGTTAACACAGATAGAAAATTATGGCAGAAAACGACCCATGGTCCATCCAGTCTGCCCAAAAAATGTTTTTTTAAGACTCAGTATTTAACATACAGTATGGTTATAAAGAGCACCAATTTCATTTTCAGGGAATCTCCTAGCAAACAATAAAAAAATCCTGGCAGACCGTCAGATCCTGGTACAGAACTTAAGGACAAAGAACTTAATGGCTTCCATGACCTCACGTGGAGAAATGTCAGACTGGAGGGACTCTGTTTATATTTCAGAAAGAGTCGGGATTAAGAGATCCCTAAGAAAGCCTTCCACTACAGTAGCCTGAGGGGACACCATTCCACATTTAGAAATAGCATATCTCTCTAGGAAAACAATTTGCTCCTGTTAAGTCAGAGTAGTGTCATCTACATTCCAGATTCAGGAAAAGGTGTGGTCCAAGGTTCTAGTTTTACAATCATTAGAGTAGGACTGGTACTAGACCTAATGGCACTCCAAGCAGATATATTTGTGGTGCCCCATTTACTGCTCCCACTGCTCCCTCTCCACCCTTCTGCCCACTATACATCCAAAAAGTGGTTTACCTTTTATGAATACAAGTGTAATGACACTAAGTTCAGTTTTTATATGAATATTTTTTGCATTTTCAGCTGATATCTGCTTATACATTTTACTTTGATGTGCCCCGTCTGTGCTGGTACCCCAATTGGCTGCTTGGTTCACTTGTGCCAACCACCGCCTCTGCATCAGAGGAGTTAGTTTCTTACCCTTACTGTTACATTTTCATTCCAGTACCAAGGACTTCATACCTTGTTACTGGAAGTTAGTCATCTCTGTTTTAATCAAAGACAATTGAGCTGGTAAGTACTTACCCATTGTGTCCATTATTGCCAATAGCTGGTGGAACAGTTGACGAAGTTTCAAGTAATGGAGAGTTTCTTAACCATTTTTTACTCTGGGACTGAAAAACCGTTTGAATTCCAACTTCACATCCTCCCACCACTGAGATGGGAAGTCATATTAATATCCAAGTGAATTTTTTAGCTTTGATTAAAGATTCTGATTTCTGTCTCCAACCCTCATCCTCCAGTAGTGAGGTATTTCATTTCCAATGGCCTGGACCAAAAGCTTTATGAGGATCAAAACAAAAGAGGCAAGCACCCATCTGAGGTCAGAAGTTTCTTTATGTGAAATTTGATGTTGGGAACAACCTAGCCATGGGGGACCAAACAAAAAATTGTGGCAATACTGCATGCTTATTTATATTTTGTACACTAGCTCATCTCTATGAAGTTGTTCTTGGAACACAATCATTTTGTATGTTATTGTTCAGGGCATATTATAGCAAGTGTGAAATTATTGGTCTGGAAAGGACTGAGAGCCAAGCTATTGAAGCTTTATGTCATAGCTGGCCTTGTGGTGATGATCCAGTGTGTGTGTGTGTGTGTGTCTCTCTCTCTCTTTCTCTCTCTCTCTCACTCTCACTTTCTTTCTCTTTCACTCACCTGCACTCTCTCTGTCTTTCTAGGTACAAATCTGAAATGCACGGCAAACATTTCATGCAGAAATAATAAATATTAATTTTAAATTTCACATGCCAAAGAGACTTGCAAACATACAGTAAACATGACTTCATACATTGCTACTGGACAGTAGTCATCTCTGTTTTAATCAAAGACAATTGAGCTGATAAGTCCTGACCCATCATGTCCATTATTGAAAATAACTGGAGAAACTCCCATACCCTCAGAAGCTCAGATGATCGTATCCTAGTTGTTCCTCCAGTCTCCATGACCATCGGCTAAGCAGCATTTAGCCACTATTTCCCCAAAATCTGGAACTCCCTCCCTCATGTCATTCGAAATGTCCCTTCCTCTTGGGCCCTCTCAAACCACCTCAGAGGCCTCACTTCCACCTCCTGCAATTGTTCCTAAATTCCTCAGCCCTGCCCAGCTCACACCTGTCCTTAGCCAGCTTCAATTTCCTCTCCTGACTTCATTTTCCAAGCGGTAAACTACTGTTTATAGGCACTTATGATCCCATTGCTCAACATTTTAATGGCACTGAAACAGTTTCCCTTGTACTGTAGTTATTCATGACTTGTAATGTACCTGTTATCCATGTATATTGAACTGGAGCACTATTGTTTGATCTATAAATGCACTGCCAACTGTTTTTTCCTTCTACTGTCATTCTCATGATTTGCACTGCACCTATTCTTAATGTCTACTGCTCTTGAATGCTGTTTTTGCACTGTAAATGGACTACCAACATGTACATGTCATGTAGGTATCAAGTTTTACTTTGTACCACTGCCCCTTCCCCCAGGACGCATCTGGAAATGAGCTCCCAGCTCAGTATGCCTTTCCTGGTGAAGCTAATAAATAAAAAATAAACAATATAAGTGTGTAGTTATTTACTATTACATGAAATATGCTATATATGTCACTTTTTCCATCTTAGAAGTAGTAATGCAACATGGGGTCCTTATCTTTTCTTCTTTATTGGGCACTCAGGGCCCCTACTTGCAACCACACCACTGAGATGCTATATGCAGCTATTTGAATGCTGGTTCCTCTCAAACCAGCTCTTCTTAATGTCAAAAGACAGTCTTTATTGATTTAAGCATAAAGCAGAGACTAGCTGGCTCTATAATGAAGCCTGTATTTAAGATGCTTGATAGTGCCCCATGTGAAACTGTTCTCCTACTTCAGTTATCTCAATGTATGGTTGGATCATTTCATTTCATTTTTATTTCTTATACTTGTTAGCTGATGAGCAATTTTGCCCATTTTCATAAGCGACAAGTTTTAAAAAAAAAGTCATATAACATGAATACAAAACAGTACAGACCCAAAAAACACATTATAAAAATTATGTCAATGCTAATGAAACAAACAACAAACATTTACTGCATGTACATTAATTCCTTAATAGCAACTAATGTTTAAGTTTAGTACTGAATGTTCTAACGTTTGTGAAATTGACAATTTCATTGAGTATAGTGTTGTAAAATCTAGTTGCCCTATATACAACTGACTTTTGCCCAATCACTTTAAAAAAAAAGGAATTTTATACACATATTTACTCTGGGATCTAGTCCCTTGCAAATTCATAGCTCTGGGAAACAATGATAGGAATCAATGCTTAGACATCCACACCCACACCCACATCAACCTTGTTTTTGTTTTATTGATATAATTAGAAATTTGGGTATGTTTTCAAGTTTGTTTACTACCCACAAAGTGTCACTTTTTTATGTATTTAAGTTTTTATTAATAATTATTTCAAAAATAGGACAGTAATACAACCAGTATGAGATACAAAAGATGTGTGCCATTTAGAATACACCTAGTGTAAAATAGTTTCCTATCAGGTATTGCTACAGTTCCATTGGTCTTTCAAGCTCATATTATTAATATAGAGCAGTGGCTCCAGAAGTAAGTAAGTAACAAATCTCACTTAACAGGTATATGTCCATCAGATCTAAGGAAGAATTTTATAACACTAAGGAACAAACTGATAATTCTGTGACATATAATATGCCATCCAAATTAGCCACTTTTCTTGAAATTGGGAAAACTTCCCCCTCAATTGAAAAGTCAGTTTTTCAAATGTGTAGCTTTGTACAATCTGCTGGCAATTTTTTATGCTGGGTATGGTAGGCTGCAGCCAAAGCCACATTATAACTTTAGTAATAGCCAAAAGAAAGACATGGAGCAGTGATCAGGGCCTGGATCTCTGTTCTTCCATTAGGATGGCTAGGAGTACCATGGCTAGGTGCAGAACTTATGGGTCTATAGAAAGAAGCAACGAGTGATTCTGGAGTGGACACCAGAATTCCTCTAAAACAGGACAAGAGCAAAAGATGCGAATCTGGCAAGCTCCTTCCCCCACCACACACTTTCTCCAACAGGAACCATACTAGTCTCTCATGTATTTAGCTTGAATTCTAGGTGTGCAGGGGTATTGCATCCTGCACTTCTTCCAAACAAACTCACTTCAGTTAACCAAAGGTGCTGTTCAGAGAAATTTAAGGGCATATTTAATAAATTTTGCACATATATAGGAGTTTTTTGGTTCCTTTCATCTAAGATACAGGCCATAGTTCCTGTAGGCCTTTATAAAGATGGCCTATAAGATGGTGCCAAATGTCTCCCATTAGGAGGCCACTCAGAATGTTAAGAAAGAGTGGGCAAGGGTCTGGAAGTTTGAGGCACCTTTGCAGTTTGTGTAATAGATATGTCCTGATTTTTAAGTGCCTGAAATGCTCTCAGCTGTCAAACCATAAGCATTCTGCAGGTGTCCAAAGGGGAGTACTCCCAGTTCATTTAAGAATTGGAATACATAATGAAGGCCTAATTGTCTTCATCTTTTGAACGCTATGTCTAGCTGTAAGTGCATAAATTCACTATCTTCTGCTAGCAGCCTACTACATCATAATAGTGTCGCATGGACTGGTACTTTAACAAATTTACCCCATTGAGTCAAGGCAACTGCTGTATAAGTAGTAAAATCTTGGATCCTAAGCTGGTCTGGGGTATGGACAAAGAAGTACTGGGCAAAGTCAAATAGGTCATTCAAATGGAATTTGATAGTCTTCCATGGGGAAATGCATGCTGGGGTTATCCAACTGAAATTTGGAACTCCGATTTCTAGGTAGCTGTAGGGTAAAGAATCTAAAACTAGGATGCTAACCTACCCATATAAAGTGGGAGAACAATTTTTCCCCAAGACCCGAAATAATATAAGGATGGATAAACTGGGAGTGTTTGCAACAGGTAGAACACTTAGGGTAAGACTACCATCTAAGGGGGAGGTACTGCCATTTGGTTAAATCCAGGGGTAATTTGCTGTGTAACTGATTCATAGTTTAAAAGTTCTGTGTTCTCCAATTTACTTTGTTGTAGTCTTTTTGTTAGAAATTATTTACTCGGGATAGCCCAGCAGAGATGCAACAGCTCTTTTACAGTGGGTCCTATCTTTATTTGCATAGCTGGGTTGTCTGTAGCACTGGGAGGTTACTTGACTTGCCCAAGGTCACACAGTGATTACTTGCCTCTAGCAAGGTTTGAGGCTGTGAACTTCTGATTCCCAAGTCAAGAAGTCAAGAGACCATGTGCAACACTACACAACTGACTACTGCAAGTAGTATAGCACTCTATACTACTACTGCATATTGGATGACAGTACCCTTCATGGTGGATAGCACACGCTCTTTGCCCATTCTGAATCACATGGTGCTTGCACTACTGTAGGCTTCTATGTGGTACTGCCTGTGATGTCATCATCTGCAGCCCAGATTACAAGGTAATGACCTCATGAACATTAATATGTCATTTGTACACCTGCACCATGTGATTCATGAACTGTAAGCAGTGCTCCCCATGCTTCTTGAATCTTGTGGTACTGGGGAAACAGTAGTGGTCTCTTTATTTACTGTGTGCTACTTTTACCTTCATGAATCTAGCCCTGGGAGCCTTATAAACAAGTCTCGTACATGCTAACATTTCAAATTTGATTAAAAAATGCAAAAAAACTGAGTTAATGTTCCCTTTAAAAAACGTTGCTGGTGTTTGACTAAACAGATGTGGTTTACAGTACTGCCTCCAAATCTAACTTTGCCAGACTAGACCCCTTGTTTTACTCTTTCTGTTGCTTTACTCTTAATGCTCCTTCTTTTACCCATCACTGCCACCTCTACCTCAATTTCTCTCTCTTCCTCTCTTGAGCCTCCATACTGCTTTCACTGCTCCATCTTTCTTGTTTTCTTTCCTTCTGTCTGTCCACCACCTATTCCCTCTGCCAATCCTGCCTTCTACTCTGTGTATTCCATTGACTCCCAGGTTGTCTTCTTTGAGAACATCTCCCTCTATTGAGCCACAGCTTTGGCATCAGGACTACTCAAAAACTTTTACGTAGCTGGGACTGCCCAGGTTGATGTATGTCAGTGCAGCCTTTTATTTTTATTTTATTTATTTATTTATTTATTTATCAAGTCTAGGATTACAAATATCTTTGAGCCTTGGCTCTTTTGCAAATGTTCCATATCAGAGAAATACAAATTATGGGGAACATTAAGACAGACATTACAACAATGTGGACATTGCAAACAGAGTACAGATTAATACAGTTCAAGGGTAGCATTGTAACAAGGCAGCAAGGGGCATTTGTCAAAGAAAATAGACAACAGATAAGAAGTGCCAGAGTCATAGGGAGAGGGAAGGGGGGGGGAGAAGGAATCTAGGAAGGGTGGTGAGAGGGTAAAAAGTGCAGCATTGGGTATACCGAGATGTGAGGGTAGAATCCAGTGAGGAGGGATGGGGAGGAGGGGGGACAACTAGAGCAGAAAGGGAAGTGGAGAAACAAGTTTAAGTTGGACAGTCACAGGAGCTGTTGGTACAGTAGTGAGATAGTCCCGGAGCCTAGTTTTAAACATACCAATAGTTGGGGAAGAGGAGATGGTTGGGCTGTGGCCATTGAACCAGAGTGATGCTTGATAAGCAAAAGAGCATTGTCCCTGTGAAGTGTGACAGTGGGGGACTTTCAGTAGCTGTAGCGTGGATCTCCTAAGGCACCATTTGTTAATTCGGTGTTGTAACAGAGTTGAGACCCCAGAAGGTGCAAGGCCAAGGTAGATTTTTTTCACCATGGAGCAGGTGAGAAACTTTATGCGGTTTGATAGTTGGAGCCAACCGGTCTGAGTGTACAGGTCACATGTGTGGGTGAGACGTGAGCACCAGTGATGAGCCGACATGCTTATTTAAGGCAGTTGAGAGGCATCTGAGGGTTGTGGTTGTGGCCGAGCCATAAATGATGAGACCATAGCCTTTTACAGAGATCACAGAGCTCAGGACTGCAACCTTCAAAGCTTCTGGCATGAGGTGTGGTCTGTGTTTGTAAAGGAGACCAAGCTGTGTATTAGCAGCTCTAGCTACATTATCTACATGAAGTCCATAGGAGAGATTAGGGTCAAGATGTATCCCTAAGTATTTGAAGGACCCCACCTGATCTAGAGTGTTCCTCTGGGTGGAGATAGCCAAGTGGTGTAGCTTATGTGGGTTATGAGAACTGCAGAAGAGCATAGATTTGGTTTTCTTGTCATTGAGGACCAGTTTATGATTAAGAAACCATGTCTCTACAGAACTGAAACCAAGTTGAAGGTTGTGTTGAAGAGTTGCAGAATCTTTGTGAGTGGAGAATACAACAGCATCATTGGCATATAGTATGATCTGCTCAGAGCAGTGGTAAGGGGAGGGAGTTTAAGAAAAGGCTAAAAAGGAGGGGTCCCAGTATGGATCCCTGTGGGACACCCGAGCGAACAGGCAGGGTGTTAGAAAGAGCGTCCGCAATTTTTACTCTCTGTGACCGGTTTTCTAAGTAGCTTTTAAACCAGAGAGAAGAGTCAGGTGATAGTCCAGCATTCAGTAGTTGGTGTATTAGTAGTCCATGGTGTACTGTATCAAAGGCCTTGGAGAGGTCGACGAAAACGGCCCCTGTGAGAAGGCCGTTGTCAAGGGATTTGTACAAAGCTCCAGTGAACTCAAGAAGGGCTGTGGTGGTGCTGTGACCTTTCTGGAAGCCGTGTTGTTGTGGACAAGGTATACTGTATTTATCCAAGTGGTCGGTAAGTTGATCAGCCACGATGCGCTCGAGTGCCTTAGAGAGTGTGGGGGCAGTATGGAGATAGGGCGATAATTTGAGTGATTCGTCTTGTCCTCACTTTTATGGACGGGTGTCACAGTGGCTGTTTTCCATAGGTCTGGGAATTTTCCACAGCTGAGAGAGAGGTTTAGGATTTTTGTTAATGGATGAATTACCTCATCGAGGGTGAGCAACAGAAGCTTAAGGTCCAGGGTGTCGCTACTAGATCTAGATTTAGAGATAGCTGCAGTAATATAGCGGTGAGCTTCATTCAGCCTTACCTTCCTGAAGTAGAAGAGGGGATGGTTAGACCGAGGGGCTGAGGTATTTGGGGAGTAGGCCCTGTTTTCGAAAAAGTCATGGGGTAGAACAGCACTAAGGTCTGAAAAAGCCGTGTTAAAGATGTTTGCGATCACCTTGGGGTCGAGGTTGAGGATCCATCAACCATTAACATGGCCAGAGAGGTTTTTGGCTGCTTCCCTGTGACATCCTTGATATTGTCCCAGAAAGCACGACCATTTCCCCATGTATTGGTGAGAGCGTCTTTGAAATAGGTGGATTTCATTAGCTGTATGGCTTTTGTGCAGGCATTTCATGCTTGTTTGTAATTTTGGATGTCCAGTTGTTTGCCAGTGGCCCTGGCAACTGCCCAGAGATGATTCCTTAGTTTCAGCTGTGAGAGAAGAGCTGCGCCGACCCATGGGTTAGAGAGAGATTTTGTTTTGCGCCTTTTAGCAGGGGCAAAGAGGTCGCAGGCTTTGTTGAAAATTGAGATAAAGTGATCAAGAGCCAAGTTAACATCTGTTGCTTCATAGATGGGTAGCCAGTCTTGTAGAAGCAGGTGTTGTTTGAGATGTGGAAGTTTTCCACGAAGAAGGACTCTGCTAGCGATAACTTTGGGAGGGGGCTTAAGGAATTTGTTAGACCATGCACACATGACTGGAGAGTGGTCACTGAGAGAGTCTGGGAGAATGATCGTACAGGAAATCCTTGTGGGGTGAGTGGTGAGGACCCAATCCAAGAGGGTACTGGTGCCAGTCTTGTAGTTAATCCTGGTAGGGGAGTTTACCATTTGCGTGAGGTTAGAAGCTGAGATGGAGTTTTTATAGGCACTGGCACTCGATGCTAACCAGTTTATGTTGAAATTTCTAGTAGAATAAGTTCAGCTTCGGGAGGATGAGAGTTGATAAAGTTTAGGACGTCATGAATCCATGTTTAAGGTCCTGGTGGATGTATAGGAGACAATAGTCAGGGCTTTATGGTTGGGACCTAGGATGATTTTTATTGGCAGAATCTGGGCCGAGGCAGAAAGTGATGGAGTTCCTACAGAGTGCCAAGACAGGGAGTCTTTGATATAGATTGCGCAACCACCACCTTTTTTGGATATCCAGTCCAGCCTGTGGACATTGTAGCCCTGTATTGTTACTGCTGAGTCAGGAACTTTAGGTGTCAGCCAAGTTTCCACCACTGCAAGGATGTCAGGGTTGTGTTGGCATATGAAGGTTTGGAGTGCATCCAGCTTTGGTAGCAGGCTGCAGATATTAATGGTTGCAAGGATAAGGGTACCTGGAGTTTGTATGTGGCCTGAGCTTCTAGGGCCAGGATTGGGATGGACGCTGCCTGAGATGAGAAGGAGGAGGAGTAGGAGTTTTAAGGAGCATAGTCGCAGCTCTTTGAGAGATAGTTTTGATTGTTGTTTCCTGGAGTAGAAGTTGCAAGGTTCCAGGCGGTGTCCCATATGGACTGCAAGGTGGTACAGTGTAGAGAGGTGGCCACACTTGTTGAGAGTAGTGGTCGGGTTAAGTAACCAGGAATATCCAAACAGTGCACAAAGCACAAGTCTCGAGTGGAAGTGGAGAGTTCCCTTGGAGTAGCAGTGGAAACCAGAGTAGAGGGTGGCGGGGTAGGGTGGGTGGGGGTGGGGATGGCTAGGACCAGGGAGAGAGAAGGGGGGGCAGGGCAAGAAGGAGGAGGAGGAGGAGAGGCGAGAGAAAGGCAGAGAGAGCCCACATGGCTTACGTACTAGATAAAGAGATAGAGATATAGCCTTCTAGTGGTACGAGGATATAATCTGCTAATGGAAAAAAAAAAAGGTACAAATTCACTTCTAATATCAACTCAGAACTTAAATTGACTGTAAGGATTAAACAAATTATTAAACCCTAGTACATAAATTCAACTAGAGACACAGAGGAAGATACAGTAGTTAGAGATGTGTTCAGCAGGAGATAGTGTGGGCCACTTGGAAATCAGCTTCCACTGGTACCAAATCCAAAAGTCAGGGCTAGTACCTTGCAGTACGGAGGATTTCTGAAAAACTGTTTAGGTTCCAGAAACTGAGGGATCCGTGGCCTGGTCAAGGCACGCTGGATCCCTTGCAGTACAGAGGATTTCTGAAAAACTGTTTAGGTTCCAGAAATTGAGGTGTTTGTGGCCTGGTCAAGGCACGCTGGATCCCTTGCAGTACAGAGGATTTCTGAAAAACTGTTTAGATTCCAGAAATTGAGGGGTCCGTGGCCTGGTCAAGGCACGCTGGATCCCTTGCAGTACAGAGGATTTCTGAAAAACTGTTTAGGTTCCAGAAATTGAGGGGTCCATGGCCTGGTCAAGGCACACTGGATCCCTGACGTGGACAGCCCCATACTGCCACAGTTTTTCTCGCATCATCAACCACTCATTGGATCATGAAAAACAAAACAAAATGTTACTGTATGCTCTAATCACTTCCCCAGAAATAGCCTCCACTTCTCTGCTTTTGTTAATGTATTGTGAAGATGTTTAGAGATGGTGCTCACACACTTTGGGCCCAATTCCAAGACACGTTACACCTGGCGCAGGGCAATTTATGCCAAACCCCATGGTGCAAATCACACCTTATGCCAAGCATAACGCAAGTTGCAATTCCAAAAGGTGTCTTGCACCACGGAAGTGGTTGCGCCTAAAGGTGGGTTATGCCACCACCACGCCTCGGGCAACCCACTGCGGCATGGCACAAGGGTGGTTACGCAGCTCCTGTGCCCTATTCCAGAAGGGCAGCGTCAGAATCTCCACTTACACCATTCTAGAATAGGAATGGTGTAGCAGGGTTAGACCAGCTAGGAGGTGGTCTAAGGGGCATCCGTCCTGGCACAGCGACGGATGCCCCCCCATAACACCACAGAATTGCCATGGATGAGCTCCCCATGCCCCCCCCACTGTCATGCCCCCACCTCCCCAAAATGTGGGGAACCCTCAGGATCCATTTTCTGTGCTGTCCTCCCAAGCACATGTGCCAACCAGCCAGTCCTCTCACTGCCCCAAGGTGCATGCCATTGCATTTCAGGGTGGGGGGGCTCTGGTGGGGCAGCAGATTGTGTGCTACGACTTGCAGCACCCAGGTCCAGCATGCCAGTTCTTTGGCGCTAGTGTGTGGCTGCCGCAAGTCATAAGTGTAGGTGCCTGGGACCCTGCTTGTCCTGGAATACGATGCAGAGTCCCCAGTGTAGCACCACATGGCACAACTCACACATGCCACAAGTAGTGCCATGTGTTTTAGAATCGGGTCCTTTGTGTTTGCTGCCTAGACCTCATGCATGATGTTGAAAAATGTCAAGGCTTCAGCCAGGCCATGAGGAAGCATCACCAGAAGGCTTTGGAGACTTTTCTGTAAAAAATAGTGAACACCAAGAAACCAGCATCGGTATCTGGTGCCCCTGGTGGTCATTATGGCCACATAAGATAGATCCCAGGCTTCCGTCATAAAATCTCATTGCCCTCTGAAAAAAAAAATCAGTATTTTGGATGTTATGGCCAAATAGACCTTACATATTTATCTATTGTGGTAGATAAATTGTCCAATGGCTTTGAAAGTTCTGAAATCCTGCATTGTTTTTCTCAAGGTATTGAGGCTGGTAAGTATTTACTGTGATCTGCATACGACTCCTTTGAAGCTTCCACTCGTGCAGCTGTGTCTGGCACCTGCCTCACCATCATTCATGACTGTAATTTGCTGATTTTGCTACCAGTGTTCAACAATCTATGCTTAACTCATCCTTTTGTGGCCAGAACCTTTTTGGCCAAGGTATGCAGCTCACGTTAAAGGATTTGAAGCCATACAATTGAGTCATTGTTCCTTGAAAACCCTTACTCCCTATCCTCATATCAATGAGGTAGCAATTCTTTTTGTAGTGGCTCCTTCTCCTACAGTGTATGGGGTCCTGGTTGTTCTGCTGCTGGGGCCCCTCCCCCAAGCCTCAACCCTCAGGTGCTCATTTTAAAGCCTCTAAGGGTCCGGGTACCAGTGGTACCTCCACCATCCCCTCCACTTCTGATTCCCTTCCTCCCCTCCACAGGAATTCTAGTAGAGGGCAGGATCTCCCTCCTTTTTTTTCTTATAGCTTTTTTTGCCATTCCGATCACCATCTTGCTCCTTCATCAGGCATCCCCCTGGTGCTCCCACCCCAACCACCACCACCACTGCTGTCACACCTGCGAAGATCCACATGGGGAGGGATCCAAGGGTTCTGGGGTGCAGTCATACACAGTGATCAGAGCACATTACTTTCCCTCATTTTTCTTTCCCTTTGCCAGGTTGCCTGACATGCCATGACAGAGGTGTGTATCATGAAGATGCCACATATACTCAGCATCTGCCTCCTGCGATTAGTAGGCTGTCCCTGCAATGCCACCCAGTCTCTGCTAGGTGGTCAATGAGCAGTGACTCATGCTATCTTCCCTCCCCGAAGGAGAGTCATCAGTGGACACTCAGTCCTTCTTCTGACAGCCAGCCCCCAAGTGACCCTGGTCCATTCCTGAACCCAGGTTGTTGGAGTGGCAGCAGGTGAGGTGCCCAGTGCCTCAATCCTCCACGCCACTGGGTCAGCTTTGATCTCCCTCATTCTGACAAAATGGCAGGAGATCACATTAGATGGGTGGGTCCTTGATATTATTTGAGAGGATCATGGGCTGGAATTGATTATCTCATCTCTAGTGCATCCTACTAGATCGTGTCACCACCCCCAGAGCACATACTAGTCCTGTTGACTGAAGTCCATACTCTCGTAGGTAACCAGGTTATTTATCCTGTGTCCCTGGCCAAAATGAACTAGGGTTATTATTCAACAAATTTCCTTGTCCCAAAGAAGACACGCAATCTATGCCCCATCCTTACCAGTATAATCAATAAAACAAGCAAACAAACTCCACAGACTTTGTAATGGATTCACTAGCTGTTCAACCAACTGGGTATCCTGGTCATTGAACCCAAATCAGTTCTTACCCTTTTTCAGCATCTTCAGTTTATCAGTGCGGTCTTGGACACAACTCAGGTATGGGCATTGCTAGACCCCTCAGCCAACACTTTGATTGCCCTGGTGACACTGGTTGCTTCCAGCAGTCATTTCTCTGCAAGATCCATGCTTTGATGTTTGGGTTTCATGGCTGTTGCCATGGTGACCAGCATTGCCCACTTCCAGATGTGCATTCCCCAGTGAATGCTTCATGCCCAATAAGGCCAGGCTTTTAAATTCTTGGATCACCTTTTTCAAGTCACAAATCCATTCCAGAGGCTCTATGCTGGTGGCAAGACCATGCACATCTGCTTCAAGGGTCTCCATTTCTTTGTCCATCCCCATGGACATTTCTTACCATGAATGCCTCTAGGGTGGGATAACATGGGATGGGATCGGAGCCCATCTGGATGCACTCAAAACCTAGGATATGTGGTCCCACTTGGACTGCTCTCTCCACATCAACATTCTGAAGATGAGGGCTATTCTTGACCTGCTGGCCTTCACTACCCACATTCAGGGCCACCCTCTGTTGGCTTGGATAAACATTTGTGTCATGCACTACCTCAACAAAAAAGGAGGTACGCATTCCTACCCCCTCTGCAGAGAAGCCATGCAGGTGTGGGGGTAATTTCTGGCATGGGACATACACCTCATTGCTGCATTTCTGCTTGCTCAATGAAATATCCTGGCAGACTTTCTCAACAAGTCAGTTGCTTTGTCCCTTGAGTGGAACTTTCTGGATGATGTGGTTGAAGATTCATCAATTGCTGTCATCCTGAGTTGGACCGTTTTATGTACCTATACAATGCAAAAACATAATGTTTTTGTTAGCTCAATTTTTTGGTTAGACACATTTCACTTCTGGAAGGGGAAGTTCAGTATTCCTTTCCCCCAGTCCCTTAGATTCAGAGGGTACTGGTCAAGACTTGGATAGACTGGGCCACACTGATACTGGTGGTCCCCATCTGGCCCAGACAAAGTTGTTTCCCCCATGCTCTAGCAGACTGTAGTAGAACCACCTGCCCTGCACCCTCTATGAGCAAGACTACTTTCACAGGGCAATGGCAAGCTAATGCATCAAAACCTTTGGTCCCTGCAGCTTTATGCATGGCTCCTGAGGATGTAGAGCAATCCCACTGCAGAGTCTTATGGGTTGTTTCTGATATTCTGGTGGTGGCTCATAAACTGTCAGCCCAGCACACATACTCCCAAAAATGGAAATGTTTCAGTATTTCATGTGCCTCATACTGCTTGTACCCATATTCATGTCCAGCATAGCCTAACTTGGAATTCCTTCTCTCCCTATTTGACTTCAGCCTCTTGTACTCTTCTGTAAAGGCATACCTTCATCCATTCTAAACTTACAGGGCAAGTCCATAATTTATTCTCTTGTTGTGCAACGTACCAATCAAATCAAATTTATTGTTTGACTATCAGGTCATTACAATTCAAAAAAAGAAAAGCACTTAAAAATATACAATAAAAAATGATCATAGCAGTATCAAGCAGGAGTTAAACAGATAAACAGCTCATGTTGACTAAATTAATATCAAGCAGGAATCAGTTCCATATACAGGCTGCCAATACAGTGGTGGATCACCTTTAAAGTCAGTCTTCTGACTTATAAAGCCCTACACGGACTGGGCCTGGTCTACTTGAAAGAGCTTCTTGTACCCTACTGCCCTAAGCAATTGCTCTGCTCGGCAGACAAGGGGTTGCTAGAGATTCCAAGGGTTTCTTTGAAATCTTCGGGGGCCCATGCTTATGTACGTGGCTCTAACCTCTGAATTTTCACCACTTCTGGAGTGCACGTCTGTGGAGAAATTTAAACGTGCCTTAAAGACCCGTTTGTGGTTGTCAGCATTTTCTTATTGATGCTGTCTTAATGATGATGTTTTAACATATTTTATGTATTAGTACTAATGTATTTGTGTTTTATTTATTGTTTTAAGAAGTATACTGTTAATGCACCTTGGTTTCAGAAAAGTACAATATAAAAAAAGTATTATTATTATTATATAGCATAAATTTGATTCAGGTTAATTTTATCATTTGCATTGCAATTCTAATTAAAATTTTAAACTATAGACTCCAAGCTGTCCACAGTCTATATATTATATAATCTGCACAGGGGTTGTGTACAGACCCCCATGTCAGGGGGAGGAAATGGACAAGGATATGATAGAAGGCATTCTTAGAATGGCAGAGAAAGGGGAGATACTGTTGATGGGAGACCTGAATATGCCAGATGTTAACTGGGGCACATTTGCTGCAGCCACATCCAAGAGCAGGGCCATTCTTGATGCCCTACAGGTGGCAGGCCTCAGACAGCTAGTTTCAGAACCCACTCATGAGGGAGCAATCTTAAACCTCGTACTCTCAAACAGGGGCAGTGAGAGGCTCTCAGATCTAGAAGTGGGTTGCCATCTATGAACAAGTGACCATCAAACAGTGTGGTTCATGTTAAACTCATCTACAGAGTCAAGCCATACAAAAGTGAGGGTACTGGACTTCAGGAGGGCTGACTTTCGCAACATGGGAGAGTGCCTCAGAAAAGCACTAGCAAACAGGCTAGAAGAAGGTGTGGAACAACAATGGGGAATCATCAAAACTGCCATCACAGAGGCAACAAGCCTTTGTGTGAAGCAAATAAACAAATCAAATGAAAGAAAGCCACTATGGTTCTCAAAAGAGGTGGCTGTGAAAGTCAGGAAGAAAAGATAGCATTCCGGAAGTATAAGGAAACACAGAAAGAGCAGGACAGAGAGCTGTACCAGTTAAGGCAGAAGGAAGCAGGAGGGAAGTCAGAATAGCAAAGGCCCAAACTGAGGAAAAGATAGCCAACTCAGTTAAGAAGGGGGATAAAACCTTTTATACATCAGCGAGCGTAGAAAGACGAAGAGAGGGATAGTGAGGCTGAATAGAATGAATGGTGGGTGGGCAGAGGGGGACAGTGAAAAAGCAAGGATACTGAATGAATATTTCTGCTCGGTATTCACAAAAGAGGAGAGGAAAGTGCCTAATCCAATTAACAGAAGCACTCTTGATAGGGGCGTCGATCCCAGTCCTTTCACAGAAGAAAGGGTTCTGTAAGAACTCCTAAAACTGAAGGTGAACAAAGCAATGGGACCTGATGGAATTCACCCCAGAATTCTAAAAGAATTAAGGGGGGAACTAGTGAAACCACTGGCAACTCTTTTTAATAAATCATGGGAGGATGGAGTGGCACCAGAGGACTGGAGGAAGGCGGATGTGATTCCCCTTCACAAAAGTGGGACCAAGACAGAGGAAGGAAACTACAGACCTGTCAGTCTGACCTCTGTGGTAAGGAAAGTGATGGAGTCACTTCTGAAGGAAAGAATAGTTGAGTACCTAGAGGCCAGTGGGGCACAGGACCCAAGACAGCATGGGTTCACAGCTGGAAAGTCATGTCAGACGAATCTAATAGATTTCTTTGACTGGGTGACCAAAGTAGTAGACCAGGGAGGGCTGTGGACATGGCCTACCTAGACTTTAGCAAGGCATTTGACACAGTCCCACACAAAAGATTAATAGTCAAATTAACAGCCTGGGAGGGGTCCCAGGGTGGTAGCCTGTAAAACATTGGCTGGACAACAGGACACAGAAGGTAATTGTAAATGGAGTCCACTTGAAGAAAGAGGAGTTACTAGTGGGGTACCGTAGGGTTCAGTATTGGGTCCAGTCCTTTTAATGTCTTCATAAGTGACATTGCAGAGGGACTGGAAGGAAAAGTATGCCTCTTTGCAGGTGACACAAAGATCTGCAACAGGGTTGATACACAAGCAGGCGTGGAAAGGATGAGAAGGGACTTGGCAAGGTTGAAGGAATGGTCAGAAGTATGGCAGCTAGGATTCAATGCAAAGAAGTGCAAAATAATGCACCTGGGAATCAAGAACCCAGGGGAAGAATACACAATGCGGGGGAGGTAGTAACAACAACAAAAAAGGAAAGGGACCTGGGGTAATCATATCAGATGACCTTAAGGTTAGCAAGCAATGTGAGAAGGCAATAGGAAGGGCTGGGGGTATACTGGGATGCATAGGGAGAGGCATCAGCAGCAGAAAACAGGAAGTTGTTATCCCTCTGTACAGACAGTTGGTGAGACCCCATCTGGAGTACTGTGTCCAGTTCTGGAGACCCCATCTCCGCAAGGACATAGACAGGATAGAGGCAGTCCAGAGGAGGGCAACTAAAATGGTGCAGGGTCTGCAAGAGAAGCCGTATGAGGAGAGACTAAAGGAGCTTAATATGTATACCCTTGAGGAAAGAAGGAGGGGGGACATGATAGAAACTTTTAAGTACCTCAGTGGAATCAACAAAGTCCAAGAGGGTAGCATCTTTCAGAAAAAGAGACGTGCAAGAACAAGGGGACACAATTTAAAGATGGGGGCAGTTCCGGGGCAATGTGAGGAAGTATTTTTTCACAGAGAGGGTAGTGGATGCATGGAACAGCCTTCCTGAGGAGGTTGTGGGGTCTAAAACTGTGGGAGAATTCAAAAATGCATGGGACAGACATAAGGCAATTCTTGTGGGGGGTAGGAAGAAATAGGCTGTTGGTTAACTAGGATCTGCGGCCTATCCTGTAGGTAGGGAAATGGGCAGACTAGATGGGCCAAGCGGTCCTTATCTGCCGTCAAAGTCTATGTTTCTGTGTATATTCCCTCTAGGATCACATTCGGTAACATAATTTAATGAACCCATGCAGGCGTTCTGGACTATCTGACAAGGACAGTCCATCAAGACAAAGAGTGTGATACAACAAAATGCCCATTTTCCAGGTGAGGGGCAATCCATTAGACCCACGCTTGTTATCAAAAACATGAAAAACCTTTCAGATATTATTTGGAGTCTAGTCTGTCCTATAGTCCTTTTGTGCATTAACGGGACTCCACCATATGAATCCCACTGTATGTCAATAAGGGCAATATCTCTATGGATTCATAGATACATAGACACTGTCGGCAGATAAGGGCCTATGGTCCACCCAGTCTGCCCATTTAAGCTTGTAAGTTCACTTTATGTTTTTCTAGAAGGCTGTTGCCCCTTACCCCTAACCTCCAGAATTCCCTTATGTCTATCCCATGCATTCTTAAATCCTGTGATTTTTTTCAGCCCCTACCACTTCCTCTGGCAGAGTGTTCCACTTGTCCATCACCCTTTCTGTCAATAAATTCTTCCTCAAATTTACTCTGAATTGCCCTCCCTCCAGCTTCTTCTCATGCCCTCTAGTCCTGGAACATGGATTCCCTTTACCACTGGGTACCACTATGCCAAATAAGGTCTAGGTACTAGTCTACCCTGGCTACAAGGCCTAGGTTGATGTTTCTTAAGACCAATCATGGGTCGTAGTTACTGAACTTGGGCATAAGGTTCTTGAGTAGCCACAATACCAACAAGGTGCAGGATAACAACTGGTACTGTATCACTACTCATTGCTTTGCTCTAAGATTCCCGTACTAAGTAGGCGCCAATGTAACTGACAGTAGTAATTATACTATACCTCTCCCAAAGTTCCCAGGAAAAATTATTGAACCCCTCTAAAATAGACAAATCGAACCCTAACAAGAAAGGAGAAACAATTTGAAAGGTTACATCAAACTCAATTACCCCAGTGGTCCAAATAAATTAAGGCACATTAATCATTTTAGCTAAAGACCATAAAACATTTACCTACAGGAATTCCATGGATAACTACATACTCAGTCACCATCACTATAATTAGAATAGACCCTAAATGTCATAAAATCTCCTTGGTAATGCAAAACATAATGAAAAATAAAAATGTGAACATTTTCTTAGCTAATGCAAACACATTTAACACCTGGTAGATAAGTGTTTAAGATGGCAAATTCTTTAGCTGCTGAAGTCTCTCCACATGCGGTGGGTAATTAGAGAATTGTCTCCTTAACTGAGACAGACTTGCTATTAAAATACCTAAAACTCACTGCATGAACCACAAAATAAGAATTAAAAATAGTAATATCATTTAATTTTATCACACTCCATCATATAAATAATGTTCATGTTTAAAAATGTTTCCAGGGTTCAGTTGCAAAGTTCAAACCCATATTCCGATTCAAAACCAGATCAATAAGTTTAAAGTACAAGATCCAAGCTTTACACAACCATCTGTGAAGTTGCCACATACAAATTTCATATTAATTTCATACTGATCCCCCTCAGGCCACATTTCATGAATAGCTTAGTTTTTTGTTTAATCACTTAATACATGCCACAGACTTTTTCCTTTTAGAAGGAGATCTGAAATCCATGCAGCCACAGTACAAAAACTGACCCTTTTCAATATCTCAATAATGAGTCACATACCACAGTCATCTATTTTCTTAGTTAAATAAGTTGCAAATATAAAATAAGGTCAAAAGAGTACCTCTGGATAAAATTCTTCATAAAGCAAACACTCTGAAATGGAGCAAGACAAATGGAGCACCCTTAAAATATATGCTGACTACAGAGGTTAAAAAGGTAGGCAGAACTCTGGAACGTATATCTAGAAGGAGATTCTGCTCAAAGTTTCCTCAGCTTCTTGTCCCCTGAAAGTCTCTCACGGCAGGGTCCTTCCAACCTTCTCATTCTTTACTCCCTGCTGTTCAGATTCCAAGCCTTCAAGAATGTTCTCCTGAGAATAAATCAGAAATATTGCTCCACTGAGCGCAGTAAACTCAAGTAACTTTAGGCTTGAGACCCCCCATCCCAGGCAACAATAGCATACCTTTTATAAGGTTAGAAGAGCCCCTCAGCACATCCAGTGCAGCCCTGCTTTTGTCTTGCTTTCTCAAGGATTGTCTTGGGTCCAGGCAGGAAGGTGTCCATCCCTATTCCTTCCAAGTCAACTCTACAGGGCAAGTCAGTGGCCCACATAAAGATGTCCCACAGGTTCCCTAAAGGGCTCCTGCATCTGGGTCTATAAACCAGTTCCAGTGAGAGACCTTAACTTGGTACTAGAGTCTCTTCCAAAGGCTCATTTCAAACCAGCCTCCCACTTTGACCATGTATTTCTTTTGCTGGAAAATGCCTTTTTCTGGTGGTGATTACATCTGTTCAATTTGTTTCAAAGCTGTAGGCTGTAGTTGTCGATCCCTTGTACCTTGTGTTTCACCAGGATCAGATTTCATTTCATACATATACTAGAATCCTCCTAAGGTTGTTTTTGAGTTCCCACTAAACCAGACTATCCACCTTCCCCTGTTTTTTCTTTCCCCCTCAGAATGCTAGGAATGTTATCTGCATTCTCTTGATATCCAGCAGACTTTATGCTTCTACTTGGACTGCATGAAAGACTGCAGAAAGTCTTTGCAGCTCTTTGTTTTGTTCAACACCAGGAGGATAGGCGACCTTGCCTCAAAGCAGTGCATTTCCAAATGGTTGACATCCTGCAGTTTTTTGCATTTCCAGATGCACTGCAAGGAGCTTCCTGGTTCTGTCCTTGGGGATACCAACTGTGGCATGGCCATGTCTATAGATTGTTTAAGTTCAGTCTTGGTAGCTGACATATGCTCTGCTGCCACAAGGAGTTTTGTCCACACTTTCACTAAACACTACCATCTTGACCTAGCGTCCCCTAGATGGGCAAGCTTTTGTGTTGCCATCCTCCAAGGTCTGCTCTCTTCAGAGATTCACAAATCCTTGCTGTCTAGCCTTCCCTGCATTATACTGTTTTGTACTACTTAGGAACTGTTACAAAGGAGTTGCTCTACAGAGAGCGTTGTCCTCAAAGAAAATAGTTTTGTTACATGCTAGTAACAGTAGGTCACTGAGAGAAGGAATAAAAATTCACCCATGAATTTGCCCACTACACGCTATGTAACATTTGTTAACTGCGCACTATACAATTTGGCACACTTACAGTGAATTTTACTATGTGAATTGGCACAAGTTGCACTTTGTGGTGAATTTTTGACAGGAAGTGTGGTAACTCACGGAGTAAAAGTTGTGCAGTTCGGCAACTTTCACTACGTAAATTTGTGCACTACACTACCTGCTACATGACTTGCATAGCTTTGCCACTTTGCCCACACAATATAATCTCCATACAGTCACAACTCACCCTCTCACCTACCCCCTTCTGTGTTCAGGTGGCATACTCTGGAAGATGTACACATTACTGCACAATGGTCTTCTATTCTGTGCCCCTACAAATGAGCTTTTTCTTTCTGGAACCACCTCCTCTCCTGTTGGCCTGGTAGGGGTCCTGCCTCCCATTTCTGTCAGTATGGTACACCTCCAAGCTCATCTGCAGCAGGAAACTGAGAAAGTATAAGGCCACCCACATTATACAGGAGCACCAATGTATGTTAACGTGGGCAGGGAGCATGGTTTGGTGCTTGACAAGACTGCAGTGTAAGACTAAAGCTCTGTCCCGGCCTTCTCAAGAAGTATAAGGTTTTCACACACCTTACCTCTTTTATTGTGGGTCCAAAGTGTAGTGCTGATCCAGTTATATGTCAGATGCACCCCAGGAACTTTTTTGTTTTTGGTTTGTTTCATTAATAAAGGATTTTCCTCAAGTCTTTCTTTGGCCTGCAGACTAACAGGAGGTATGAGGTACAGTTGTGGGAAACAAATCAGGATGGCAGTGGCACAGAATGGGTCATTGCTAGCATATGTGACAACCTTGCTAGAATCCCTTTTTGTTGATATGGTGAACTTGAAGTCCTCCCTGTCCTCCTTGAGAAAAGACATCTGATACCTCAGTGACCAGTCAACGCAATGGATCGCTATGTTGCAGACCTCAGAGATGTGTACCACCAGATCCTCCAGCACCTCGAGGATCCTGGATGGCATCTGTGCAAACTGAAGCAATGGGTGGAGGATCAGGAAAATTGGGCATGCTGCAATAATATTTGCACCTTAGGCATCACTGTGGGATCTGAAGACCTCAGCATACCCCAGGCCTAGCAGGAGCTTCTTAAGGTAGTGCATTCACAACAAACCAGGGGCCTGGCACACCCATTAGGAGTATATCCCTATCCCATTATCCTCTTATAGCCTATCTCCTCCACTCCTTAGCCAAAGGATGACAGCACCAGATGGCTATGGACAAAAGGCAGCTCATGTGGAGGGGCTGTAGAGTGTCCTTATATCAGGACCACTCCAATGAGGTGGTCCAGAAAAACAAAAGTCTGTGCCCAATCATGCAGCTTTACAGGAGGCAAGATCCCATACAGATTCCAGGGGCTCACTAGCTTCCACAATGGCCAGAAGCAGGAATATTGGAACTCGCAAGAGGCCCTGACTTTTATATGAAAGTGGTGGCCTGGCATCAGCATACACACTACAGCCCCCAGGAGGTTAAGTGGGGACTAGAATGGCAGCAGGCAGTGAGAAGACAACCAGTAAAGGCACCTTCCAGCAGCAGGAGCACATTCAGTGGAGCGACCTCAACTCTATATCACATAGGACAACATGGTGGCATCAGAGAACAATGATGGCTGGTAGTAGCCATAGTAGTAGTAGTAATAGTAGCTTTATTTCTATGGCTCCTTCCCCTAAGGCTCAGTGCACCTTACAGGTCAGATAAATATATACACAGCTCAAAGCAAGAACACAAATTGTGCACAGATGGAATCCAAATAAGACAGCTATCTAATGCATAATCAATGAACATATCACTGAACAGCACCATAGGGTCCTCAAGTATTTTCAAAAGCCACCTTGAAGAGGAATGTTTTGAGACCTCTATTGAAGGCCTCCACTGAGGGGGCCTCTCTCAGGGCTTTTGGGAATAAATTCCAAATAGTGGGCTGGATACTTCAAAGACTTGGTCACTAGAAGATTTATATATGGCCCTAAGTACAATCAAGAGGCTCACCCCAGTGGAGAGGAGAGAAGAGTGCGAGGTGAATGCTAAAGAGACACAGGGCCAGATTGTCAAAGCCAGCCTTACAACAACACAAACTGTAGCAAACAGCAGCTTGCATCCAATGCCAATGCGCCAGAGACCCTACACCTGATTCACGTCAGTTGTGACGCACAGGGCTGGCCAGCTTTTTGCTTGTCTAACTTTTTCAGCCCATGCAGTCTTTAGGGAGATTTTGTGAATCCCAATATGAGATGTGGCAGCCATGTCACAGCGCAAGCCCCCCTACCACCAAGGTGCATTGGTGCATCCATTGCAATAACAGCGCAAGCCCAACTGGCACAGACAATCATCCCAATAGTGCAGGCTGCGATGCAGAATTGGAAATGATGAAAGGTGCAGCACAGTGAGCCCCATGCATCATTTCTTTTTGATGCAAGTACCTCCCATCATTCCTGATGCTTTAAAAATCAGGCTCAGGAATTCAGTCAGGTTGCCTGGGCCCGGTATACCATCGCCGCAGCAACTCCCTGACTGCGAAGACCATCACAGTGACAGGATTTGGCCAAAATCTGCATGTCACTGTGATGGTCTCTGCACGATCAGGGGATTGCCTCTCAGGGTGTTTCGCCCCCCCTCGGTCCAACTCGGAGTTAGAATCCTAGAGACCAGAGTGTGTGGGCGGTGGAGCCCACTACATGGGGAGGGGTTCAGGGGGCACAGCCCCCCTTAAGGAAACACAGAGGCATCCCTGACACTGCACTGCCGACACTCAGCAATGTGGCTGTCGCTGTCAGGGATGTCTCCGTAACGCTGTCGCTGCGGTAAGGCAAAACCACTTGGGCCCAATCCGTACAAGGCCTTATAGGTTAGCAAACCAACCTTAAAAGTGTTACTCCACTTTAGCAGCAACCAGTGCAGCATGCACAAGACTGGGGTCAAATGACGCAACCTCAGGAGGCATGTCAGTAAACTGGCTGTGGCATTCTGCACTAACTGTAGATGCTGTAGAGTGCAACCATTGATCCTGAAGTAAAGAGCATTACTGTAGTAGAGTCTGGATATCACAAACACGTGCACTAGTGTCACCAGGTCCTCAGGAGGGATAAGGGATTTAATCCTGATGATGTTCCTCAGATGGTAAAAGCTACTTCAGACTACTGATGACACCTGAACCTCAAGCATCAGTCCCTCATCCAGAATGACCCCCAGAATTTTCACCTTAGCAGAGGCCTCTAGTCTAGAGTGACAGAGCTGAACCACAGTCACCTCTTTGGAAGCCCCCATACTGGCCTGGGTGCTTCACCAGTACTGCACCTCAAACTTGTCTAAGTTGTCTCAGCCAACTTGATGCCATCCAATCCTGGATCTCGGACTGACACAGATTTAGCACCTTTACCACATCAGGCATCCTGAGGGCAAAAGACAGATACGTAAGCAATAATACCCAACAGGGTGGGCAGTACTGTGCTATACCGGACTGCCCGGGGTGTAATGATGCCCGACGCCAAGGGCTGAGGGCCTTATAGCTCCTGGAAGTTCTAGTATAGCACAATACCACCCACCCTGGAGGGTATTATTGTGCTTAGAAAATGGGTAACAGGTCACATTTTTAATAAAATAAAATCCACGAGTAAAAAGAAATAAAATAAATGTTAAAATGGGATAAAAATGCTCTCTGATGTAAAGTAGTCCCTCTAATAGTATACTTGCCAGGAGAGGGCACTGCTGCTTTGCAGGACCTGTTCCAGTCTCTGGTGTTTCCTGCTCTTGTGTTTTCTGCATTCTAGACTAACTTCTTTACTAGTGCCAGAATTGTCTCCCCCCTCCACCCTTATGCATGATGGGGCACAACTGAAAATGAGTTGTGATGTCAGAATTGTTTTGTTTGTTCCCCCATAATTCCCAACCCTAACAGCAAAGTAGCTGTTCATTTTTTTTTTTTGAAGGAGAGAAAGAGTGAGAGCAGAGATCTGTGTTAGCGCTGAAGAGGAGAGTGCTAATTAATGAACAGTGGAAGAGCTGTGGCGCTGCTGAGGAGGAGTGTGGAAAATGTGATTGCCACACCAGAGATGCAGTGCCGCTGAGGAGGAGGAGTGAGATGTGATCACCACACCAGAGTTGCGGTGCCACTGAGGAGGAGGAGTGTGGTGAGTGTGATTGCCACACCAGCTGGCAAAGATTTTGTGAGAGAGAGACCGATGGCAGAGAACTGTGTCAGCACTGAAGAGGAGAGCGCTAATGAATTCAGAATGGGACAGCTGCGATAGACAAGGAGAGACAGAGAAGTAGATTCAGTAGTAGTTTTTTTTATTTATTTAAACATGCTCACGCTCTCTCTCTCACCATGGTAGAAACAGAACATTGAGCAGTGCGACTACGATGAGAGGACTCAGAGTGGCAATAGTTTTAGTTGAAAGTACTGTGAATGTTTTTTTACACTATCAATGAACTATTTCTCTAGCAGTGTGCGTAGATAGTAAGAACAGAGTCTGAGCAGGGGTATGCTGTAGTGACAAACACTGTAATGATGAATAAGAACAGTTTCCCATAAAATGGCAGAGGAGTTTAAGTTTTAAACTGAGCTAGGTCGGTTGGGCAACAGTGTGGTTACATGCCAGCTGTATGCACAGTCCATTGGGACTCGGGGTGAAGTTTGAGGGCTTAAAGACAGGTCAGGATATTAGACAGGAGCGGGAGGCACAAAATAAGAAAAAACAAGCAAACAAAACAAAGGAGCCAGGTTATGCTCACTCACTCGCTCATTAAGCGAATTCAGAAACGTAGCAGTCAGGACAGTCATGCTCTCTGATTGTTTTGAGCAAGGTTTTGAAACCTATTTGTTTTCCCTCTCAACCTACTCCAGAGTATGACTGTCTCCTTTTTTGTTTGAAAAATCTTTATTTGACGGTGGCAGTAGATAGTTGACATGTTGGGGGGGGGGATCTTGGTGCGTTTAGAAAATAGGATGTAGAAATCACTAAGTGTGAGAAAAAAAATTACGATGCTTGAAAACTGAAGGTTCTATGGCCCCATATTTGTTTATGGTAAACAGGCAGGCAGAGACTGGTGCTTATTATTTCCTGGTCTCTGTTGCCTGATACTGGACTGGGTAGCTGGTGAGCTAAGCCAGTCAGCTTCCAGGATCTCCACAACCCCTTTTCTGAAGCTGGGTATCATCTGCAAGGCAGTGAACATCCATGCTGTATTGTCTAGTGATCCTACCCAGAGGCAGCATATACTGTACACTGCAAACATGGTGAATGGGACCAATCCCTGCTATGTGCCACAGGGCAAGGGCACAGGCACAATAAGAAATTCCTCATCACCACACTCTGTGTCCTGTCCTTTAGTAGGACTTAAACCATAGTTGACTTTGCCAGTGAGACTAATGTATTCCTTCAGCAGATCAAACAGCAACCCATGATCTACAGTGTCAAAAGCTGAGAAGAGATCAAGGTGAAAGAGAATTAACCATTCTCCTGTATCCCTCTTCTGAGAAGGTCATTTTACACCTTGACCAATGCAGTCTAAGTGTTATGCCATATCCTAAAACTGGAGGGTCTCATAGATATCAAAGGCTGTTAGGTACACTTTAAGCTGCAGTACCAAAATCTTCTGAATAACCTTGCCCAGAAAGGGCAAGTTAGAGATGGTCAATAATTTGTGAGGTTATCCAGGTCCAAAGACGCTTTTTTTCTGAAGAGGCCTAACCTATCTTTTAACGCAGTGAGAAAGACCCCCTCTGGCAAGGAGCACCAGACATTCCCTGCAAACTCTGGGCTAAACTGTTCACATAGCTTACAAGTTGTCATGTCGGACTTAGGTCCAGTTCACAAAAGGTAGGCTGCAGCTCTGAGATCATCCTTCAGACCTTTTTCATCATAACTGGCCTAAACTCTTCTAAAACGCAGGCAAGTATATCTGTGATGGACATGCTTCAGCCTGCAGAGTTGCAACACCCCACTTGGGTGACCCCAGGTTATATGGAGGACACCCTGTCATAGAAGAATTGAGTGAACTATTTGCACTTGGTGGATGAATATGCTGTAACAGGCTGCAATCAGGCCAGATGGAGTAGTCTGTCCACAGTCTGAAAGAGCTCAGCCGGTCAATTACTCCCAGCAGTGATCTCCTTAAAATGTGCCTTTTTTTTGGGTGATCACTCTTTGGTATTCACCGTAGTGAAGACTAAAAGCTAGTTTGTCCTCCATGGCCCTGGATCTCTTCCAACAATTCTGCAACCTCAACCCCTTGGTCGTCAACTCCCTACGTTCCCGAATGAACCACAGAAAGCCTCTGAGCATGACCAAGTGACATACATGGATGGGTGCAATGGTGTCGAAACCTCCCATGATGGCCCTATTATAGGCCACCACTGCCTCTTTCAACCCTGTTTTGCACACTGCCATGATTTCCAAAATTTCCAACACTGCCAGGATTCCCTCAGGCTGTAGCCCCTTTAAACTGCAGTATCAGACTATTTCCACAAGAGATGGACTATGGGTTGGGGGAGGGGGTTAGAAGTAGAATTTCACCATGCAGTGATCCTACCAACTGACTGGATCAATCTCAAGATCATTAATCTCAAGCCCCAGTGGGCAAACCAAGTCCAAATCATGGCCAAGTTGATGGGTCACAGAAATAACAACTTGTACAAAGCCCAGTGATTCCATCACCTTGCGGAAATTTGGAAAATAGTGTAGTCACAGTCAAGGCAAAGGAGAAAGTCTGGCACCAAAGCTTGAGACTGAAGAAACCATAAAGAGGATGTCAGCACCAAGAGCTACCTTTGTAACAGGAATGTTGAGGGCAGGAACACTTTTGACCAATCTACCCCCCCCCCCGCTGACCCCTTAGCACATGAGAATCCCTCAAGGAAACCCACCCTGCACCACAACAGGATGATCCAGAGACTGCTCCAGAGTCAGGGCAGCATCTTCCTCCTGTAGTGGCAGGCAAACCACCGCCATCCTAGGCCAGCATCATTGGGGACAACTACAATTATGGACTTGTCCCAAGTGACTGAAATAGACAAGCAGCAGCAAGAAGTGGAAGAACCAGCACCTTCACAATTGGAAGCATGAGGAGAACTGTAACACTCTTTGGTTTCTCTTATCATGGTGCTGCCGGGCTTTGTGTGACTGGGATTATGGGAGAGGACAGAGAAGGGTTGGGGGATTTTGCTTTTGCTCCTAGTAGGTGGAAGACAAGGTTTGCTGGCAAAGCCACCTAGATTCACCTGAGCTCTTTTCTTCTAGGTTTGCTTGTAAAGACAGAGCAAGGAACATTATCAGAGCAAGGAAAAAGATTAAGGCTTCGTCTGGTTAGGCAAATTTACTGTGTGTTACTATTTTCTTTTGTACTCACAGGGGTTGTTACTGTTTTTTGCTAACATTTTACTGCTTTATTGTTCTCTGATTCAAATTGCTGTTGCAGGGTATATTTTCTGCTGCATTAGTGCAGGGTGTACCTATAGGTTTGTTACTGTTTTGTGCTTACAGATTACTACTGTAATCTTCTCTGACTCAAATTGTTTTTTTGCAAAGTATATATTCTGTTACTGCTTTATTTTTCTCTGTAGCAAAGTGTTTTTTGCAGGATATATCTTCTGTGAAATTATTACAGGTAGTGCTTTACAGGTTTTACAGTGTTATCTATAATTAGGTTAAGCTTTCAGGGCTACTGCACTTGTTGTTGGTTGATTGTTTCTGCTCTTACCTCCTTGTTTCTTTCATCGGTAGTTCTTTTTCAGCAGGGGAAGGGCCCAGCCACCCCCCCCATCCCCAACCACCCAATGTTACACTCCTTTTATAGGGTAGCACAGTCGTAACATTTCCTGTAGCAAAGCAGGAAGGGGAGGATCAGTGGGGTATCCACACAGTGACCTCACTTACAGGGGCACAAGTAATTTAACTTGTTATAACAAGTCATACAAAAACAAACAAAACATAAAATCAAACTTTCACTTTCATTTTCCTCCTTCTAATTACTCAGACCAGGTTATAAACCCAGCAACTCATCTGAAATGGATATTATTAACTGCAGGTACTGTGGGACACTTTTCAAAAGGGCAGTTATACAGGATTTAGGATGCTGTCCTACATGCTGGACCACTGGAGATCTAAGGGCTCAGCTCCCTGCAGCATGGGCAGAGATTGCACACCTCAAATCCCACATTCAGGAGGAAATATATTATAAGAACCACCTGCCATTTCCCCAACATCCAACTGAAGCACCTCGACCACAGAGGATAGTTGGCAGGTGGTTAGGAGGAGCAAATCTCACTGAACTCACAAATTCAAAAGGAATTAGCTTCTTGAATACTAACGTGTGTAGTCTTTTAAAGAAGCTCGATTCAGTCCAGGCTTGGATTATTCATACTGCACCAGATGTACTCGTGCTTTCGGAAACATGGCTCCGGGTGTCCACCCCAGACAGAGACATAAACATCCCTAACTACCTCCTCTTCAGAACCGACAGGCAGACCAGGGGTGGAGGAGTAGCCATTTATGTAAAAAACAAATTCTCAGTATCTATATTAGATGCTACCTCCTTTGCCTGTGGATTTGAATGCCTGTCTCTTAAAGTCGAGCTTTCCCCATCAGTGGCGTTCCGCATCATAGGCTGCTATAGACCTCCAGCAGCAGGACCACAACTTCTGACACACCTGTCATCCTACCTGGATACTACTCCAATGGAAACAATCATACTAGGCGACCTTAACTATGATTGGCTGCCTAAGGTCTCACTACCCCTGAAACAACTCTGCGACTCTCATGGGCTCACTCAACTTATTACTGAGCCTACTCACATCAACAAAAAAAATCCAATGAGAAGCACTCTCTTGGATGTTCTCCTTATTAACAAACCTCATTCCTTTTCCCATGCTGGTATCCTCTTAGCGAATGTTAGTGACCATTGCCTTGTTGGTGGCATAAGAACTGTTACCAAACCTCTATCTACATCAAAGTTTTTTACTAAAAGATCCAGACGGAACTTTGATCATATTGCATACTTCAGTGATCCAAAAAACTCTTTGCTATGGCAGAGTTTCTACCTGGCTAAGTCAGTGAGCGATGCCTATGACGTTCTTCATGAAATCATATCCAGCGCTCTAAACAGCCATGCTCCCCTGGTTAAAGCACAAATGAAAGCCAGAACCTGTCATTGGTTCTCACCAGATCTGACGGCTGCCTTACTCAAAAGAGATTACCTCTGGAAAAAGGCTCATAAATCTCGTGCCAACGCAGACTGGTGTCTCTTCAGGGCATCTAGAAACGTCTGTACTAAGTTGGTCAGAGAGGCCAAAGCCAACTTTTATCAAACCGAGCTACTCTCTGCGTCAAACTGCCCTACCAAGTTCTGCTCCACCATAAAAGAGCTATCTGGCCACTCTCCAGGAAGTGCGCTTCCTTCCAAAATTACCACTGATAATATTATCATTAACGATAAATTAGAGATACTGCAGGCTTTCAACAATCACTTTGCCACTGCTGGCCTGGCGTTTGATAATGCACCTGTAAGTAGCCTTCTTCTTCAGACCAACACCCTGCCTTCAGAACCAAGTAGCAATAACATGGACTTCTCCTTTTCACCTACCACCATAAAAGAAGTTGAAGATCTTCTTCTATGACTACATACCAAAAAAAGTGCTGGGGCTGATTCCTTCGACCCATATTTTTTGAAAATAGCATACCAGATACTTGCTACACCTATAACACACCTATTCAATCTGTCCCTAGCACAAGGCTCCATCCCCAAGGCATGGAAAACTGCTCACGTCATTCCCCTGTTTAAAGCAGGGGACCCCTGTGACCTAAATAACTATAGACCAATCTCCCTTCTTCCCATACTTTCAAAACTTCTTGAAAAAATTGTGGATACGCAGCCGAGATCTTTCTTAGACAATGCTAGACTACTCGACCCAATGTAGTCTGGCTTTAGAGCTAAGCATAGTACAATTACAGCACTGGCAAAAGTTACTAATGATTGGCAACGGGGCCTAGACAACAAAAAATCTGTTTGTGCTGTGTTTCTGGACCTCAGTAAGGCTTTCGACACTGTCGACCACTGCCTGCTCCTCTCCACCTTAAAAACTATAGGCATTGGCTCAACCACACTGGGATGGTTCCAAGACTACCTTTCTGATAGACAGCAACAAATTAAGGCTGATGGAGAGATTTCTCCACTTAAACCGATAAAAAGAGGTGTCCCCCAGGGCTCCATACTGGGCCCATTACTGTTTGCCATTTATACCAACAGCTTGGACGTAGGCATCAAAGGTGTCAGTATTCACTTGTTTGCTGATGACACAGTGCTCTACTTAAGCCGGGAATCACCTGCAGCTGCCTGTGCTGAGTTACAAGCTGACTTTAATACTCTGCAGTACCAGCTCCTTAGCAAAAAGTTACTACTAAATGCAAAAGAAAACAAGGCCATTCTTTTCTAACCATCAGGCCCAGGGGCTTACTCTGCTGTTGCTTGTCTATTACCATCAATCTCTACTTTATTAGGAGAAAATTTTGAATTTGTGACTAAATTCAAATACCTTAGTATTTGGCTAGACAACAAACTCTCTTTTGTGGAACACACAGAAGAACTGCTGAAAAAGCTGAGGCAGAGACTTGGTCTCTTTTTCAGAATTAAATGCCTCTTGACCACAGATGCAAAAAGACAGCATGTCCAATCTACGTTCCTTTCATTAATTGACTACGCCGACTTCATTTATGGCCATTGCTCTGCCTCATATCTTGCAAAACTGGATGTACTATATCATAGAGCACTGAGATTTATAGCTGGCCTCCCATACTCCACACATCACTGCTCTTTATACGCAGCCATACGGTGGCCCTCCCTTCAATACAGGCGATATAGAAATGCAGCCCTATGGACACTCTGAGCCCTTACCAACAAACTCCCACAATACGTTGTTGACTGTCTCCCCCTTAGTCCTATAGGAACTATGCCTTAAGAAGTCAATTGCAGATTTCTTTGAATGTCCCAAGGGCCAACACTCGCCTTGGAAGGACCGCCATAAGCTATGCCCTGCCTACTCTCTGGAATAGGATACAAAAATCGTTGAGACTTAGCTCACCTGTCAGTCCTGCCTTCTTTAAGACCCTCTATGACAAAACGTTTGCTGAAATCTATAATTACTTCTATTGCTCCTAGCAGCTTGACTATTGTTCCTCTCTTCATCAACACTAGTCCCAGCTGCTTATCCAAATCAGCCCTTGCCACTACTACTCCCCCCTCCTCTGCCCCACTTGCCCTTAGCACCCTCTGCATCCCTCTTATTTACCACCCCCCTTCTGCCACATTTACCTAAGGCTTACACACTGTTGTGCGCACCTCCATAGCTTAGAAATTTCCATCCAGGCCTGTAACATGTTTCTGCTAGACAGGAATATAAACAATCTTTCTTTTTTTCTTCTATGGTTTGTATATGACATCCATACACATCATGCTCCTGTGGGAACTGTATATATTACATTCGGGTTGTGTTATGTACATCTTTCTTGTACATGTGACTTGGAATGTAAATACTCTGCTCCTATCAGTATTGTAAACATGTTGTTCCTTTTATATTATGTATATTTATATGTAACTGTACAATTTTCCCTGCCAACAGCAGGTCCACCTTGTAAATGAGCTTGCTCAATGGTGATCGCCTGGATAAATAAAGATTTGATTGATTAATTGATTGATTGAAATTGGTGCCCCACCACTCAATGCTCTCCAACGTATCACCTCCACAAACCACATAAAAACTTCAAACAGGTATCTGCGTCTATCTCTGAAATCAAACAAAGGGGCAGAGGACACTGCAGAGCAGGACACTGCAGCACAGGAGCTAGCGCAATAAAACTCGCCCAAAACAGGGACCAAAACAAAAAAAGCAAAAAGGAAATCCAAAACACTTCTGATCATAGGAGACTCCATGATTAGGGGAGTTGATACCTACCTGGTCAGATGTCTACCAGGTACATCAGCGTGGAGAGACACTGACCGCAATGCTAAAATCATGCAGGAAGCAGGAGAAAACACTGATGTCCTGTTACACATAGGGACTAATGATCTCATCAGCCAGTCAGTTGTGGAGGCCAAGGAACACCTGACCAGGCTGGGAGATAAACTCATCCATTTCATCTGGCATCTCCTTCTCTGAGATCCTGCCAATCTGGGAGAGGATGGCAGATGGATAGAAGATCAGAGAAGGGGAGATAGAAGAGCTAAACATGTGGCTAAAGAGCTGGTGCCAGGGAAAAGGACACAAATTTGTAGGTAACCGGCAACAGTTTTGGGAGTGAAAGTTCTTTAAATTCGATGGACTGCATCTGACTAGGAGGGAGTCAGTTAATTGGGGCAGAAATTTGATGATGTCTTTGCAGAATATTTAAACTAGCAAATGGAGAGGGGGTGCAGCACCCGATACATCAAACAGGAAGAACACCCTTCCCCCCTCAGCTAGTGATCAAACAGGAGTTCAGCATGTTTGTAGTTCATTTGTATCACCAGGTAAGGAAAAAGGTCTGGCTCCCCATATGACACGCAGGGGAAACACCGGACCTCGCCCAACAACTAACGCATCAAAATCTGGCCAATGGAAAATCCTGTACACAAATGCCTGGGAAACAAGATCCCAGACCTGCAGGCAACAATAACAGAGGCTAAACTGGACATAGTAGCCATTAGCGAGACATGGTTCACCAGTAACCACACTTGGGAGACTTCAGACCCAGCTATGTACTGTTCAGAAGAGACCCAGGTGCAAAAATGGTGGGGGGAGTGGCCCTTTATGTCAATGGAAATATCAAAGCTACAGAAATTCAGAAATCACATAAGGAGCCAGAAGAACTGTGGGTCACTCTGGAAACAGAAAATGGAACAGCCATACAAACTGGGCTTGTCTACAGGCCTTCAGCCAGGGGGAGGACATAGACACATTACTGTTAGAAGATATACAAAACAAGACAGCTAAGACAGCTAAAGGGAAGGTTCTGATAATGGGAGACTTCAACACGGCAGATACAGATTGGTCAATACCAGCAGGAACATCCACCAGAACTAGACACATAGTGGATTCCCTGCAAGGGGAGGGCCTCAGACAACTGGTATAACAACCCACAAGAGACAGGGCTATCCTAGATCTAGTACTGACTAACGAGGAAAGGATCACAGATCTCCAGGTAGAAGGTCACCTGGGGGCCAGTGACCATCACATGGTATGGTTCAATTTGGCCAGTAGAACTAAATCATCCCATTCCAAGGCAAAAATATGGGACTTCAGAGGAGCTGACTCTGATAAGAATGCCAACAGAGTTAAGTTAGCCCTGGCAAGAAGAAATACAGGTGAGGGGGTACAGGCAAAGTGGGCAAGCATTAAGGATGCAATACTTGAAGCAACATCCCATTGTGTTAGGGAGAAAAGCAAGAGCAAAAGGAGGAAATAACTTTGGTTCTCAAAAACAGTAGCAGAAAAGGTCAGAGCCAAAAGGCTGGCCTTCAGGAAATATAAGGGAACACAGTGGGAGGAAGATAGGGAGGCATCCAAACTTCCTTAAGGGAAGCATGGAAGGCAGTAAGGCAGGCAAAGGCCCAAACTGAGGAAGCAGTAGCACGAACAGTAAAAGAAGGGGACAAGACTTTCTATAGCTACATTAGTGAAAGGAGAAAGTCCAGAGGGATATTGCTAAAATCAAAGGGATAAGGGGAGTGTGAAGGAGGACCAAGGAAAAGCATCTATTCTAAATAGATACTTCTGCTCAGTATTTACTGAGGAGAAGGTAGGGCAGGGCCCACAGCTCAGCACCATGGACACAGGGGGGAGGAAGGAGTGTACTACTCCCTTCACAAAAGAAAGGATCCTACAAGAGCTCACTAAGCCCAGGGTGGACAAGGCAATGGGACCTGATGGCACACATCTCAGGGTACTAAAGGGGCTAAGGGTGGAACTAGCAGAGCCATTATCAGAACTGTTTAGTGAGTCTCTGAGCACAGGAGAGGTTCCAGAAGACTGGAGAAGGGCTCATGTGATCCCGCTCCACAAGAGTGGTAGCAGGGAGGAGGAGGAAGGAAACTATAGACCAGTCAGTCTTACCTCAGTAGTGGATAAGATTATGGAGGCACTACTTAAGGAAAGGATAGTACAACACCTGGAATCCATAGGAGCACAGGATCCAAGACAGCATGGGTTTACAACAGGAAGGTCCTGTCAAACTAATCTCATAGATTTCTTTGACTGGATAACCAGAGTGGTGGACCAAGGGGGTGCAGCTGATGTTACCTACCTTGACTTTAGCAAAGCTTTCGATTCTGTTCCACATAGAAGATTGATTAATAAGCTGGGTAGGCTCAGGGTGATTCAGAAGTTGCTCAACTGGGTGGCAATCTGGTCAGCAGGCAGAAAACAGAGAGTGGTGGTAAATGGTATACAGTCAGAAGAGATGCAAGTCACAAGTGGGGTACCTCAGGGGTCGGTCCTGGAGCCAATCCTCTTCAGTATCTTCATCAGTGACATTGCAGATGGACTGGAGGGTAAGGTTTGTCTGTTTGCAGATGACGCCAAGATCTGCAACAGAGTAGATGATCCAAATGGGGTGGGCAGAATGAGAAGAGATCTGGATAAACTGGCAAAATGGTCAGAAGAGTGGCAACTGGGGTTTAACGCAAAGCAGTACAAGATCATGCACATAGGGAAGAGAAACCTTGAAGCCACCTATAGTTTGGGAGGGGAGTTGCTGGCAATCACAAGGGAAGAAAGAGGCTTGGGCATCATCATCACAGATAACCTGAAATCATCCAGGCAGACCACTTAAGCAGTAGGTAAGGCTAGAGGGATGTTGGGGTATATTAGTAAGGGTATTGAAAGTCATAAGAGGGAGGTAATAATCCCTCTTTACAAGACACTGGTTAGGCCCCATCAGGTGTACTGCGTTCAGTACTGGAGGCTGCACCTGCACAAGGACATTAACAAAATAAAGGCAGTCCAGAGAAGGGCAACCAGAATAGTGCAGGGACTGCATCAGAAAACATATGAGGACAGATTAATGGAGATCAATATGTATACCCTAGAGCAAAGGAGGGAGAGAGGTGATATGATTGAAACATTCAAATATTTTAGGGGCATTAACAAGGTGAAAGAGTCTAACATGTTTCAATATAAGAAAAATAGCAGGACAAGAGGACACAGCATAAGATTAGAGGGAGGCCGATTAAGGGATAATGTGAAGAAGTTCTTTTTCACAGAAAGGGTGGTGGATGCATGGAATGGTCTACCTCAGGAAGTGGTGGATAGGAATACAGTGCAGGGCTTCAAACAGGCATGGAATAGGCATAAGGGAGCAATACAGATGAGTATGAATAGAGAGACCATTGACAGAGTGCAGGCCTATGGCACATTCATAAGGTAGAAAAAATGGGCAGACAGGATGGGCCTTGCGGTCCTTATCTGCCATCAACTTCTATGTTTATATTAGTATGGAGGGTAATTGCTTGCACTATGCTCTTTCAAGGGCACTACAGAAAGCACAAGTGGGCACTGTCCTTCCTACTGTGAGAGAAGCGTTCATTGCCCTGCTATCTACAAAGTCCACTTACCAGCTTGATTGTTCCAACAATCAGCCCATCTTCCTGATCTCCCTGAGCCCCATGGCCACCAAAATACTATATAAATTCCTAACCCCACAGTTAGAGAAGGCACTCCATTTTCTGATATATCACACACAGGTAGCTTCCATAAGGGGAACAGGGAGGTGGAAAGCATTCGATCTCTACCTAACCTGCTCTGTCACACCAAGTCAAAAGAGCATACCCATAGCAGCTGTGGCAGTAGATTTAGGAAAGCCTTTGACTTGGTCAAATGAACTACCAGCATTAACTACTGGTGACCTTCAGTTTCAACTTATACTTTAGGAGATGGATATTTACACTGTACCACAGTCCTACAGAAGTGGTAATGACTAACAGGCTCATTTCCTCCCCAGTCACCTCGCAGAAATGTACATGACAATGATGTCCACCAAAGCCCCCACCCCCTCAGCCTTGAACCACTGACAAGGAAATTGCTGGACACAACCAATATACAAGAGATTTGGCTGGGGGGACCAGATATCCTGTAAACACATACACTAATGATTTACTTAAACTCTCTGGCACCCTAGCACCTCCCTACCCCCATTATGGCAATACATGGCTTCTTTGCACAGGTGTCAGAGTTATCAATAAATTAGAAGAAAACCACACTATGCTTGAGGCTGAGGCACTTTAATTACCCGCAGTTGTGGGGGCTCGGCTGCGAACCAGTAAGGAAGGGGGTCTGCATGGTGGGAGGGACTAAGTTGCCTTTAAAATCTTGAGCTGCACTTCAGCACGAGCGTTGGGCATGAGCAGAAGTTGCTCAAGTGCCACTTGTTAGAAATTTTTAGTTAAGAGCCTATGGTACACTAGTGGATAGGAACTCCAAGGCAGAAACAAGTCTGTATCCAAGCAAGCAAATTACTATATGTGCCTACTTTGTTTAATTTGTTTTAACTTATGACAAAACTTCTCCCCAGCGAGGAATTTAACAGGATTATCGGGAATCTTTGAAAGCCAATTGATATGTATTTTTCAATGAATTTAACTATTTTAGCTGTAGGTTTAATAGCAATCAGTATGTATGTGAGGGAGGGGGGACTAGCAGTATGGAGAATGTGAATGCTATAGCTCTTCAACATGGAAGCTTGGCAGAAGTTTCCAAAACGAGTAAAGGGATTAACATACCCTGTTGCTCTAGGAGAAATAAATTTAGAGATATACATAAGCAAGCCCTAAACCAGTTTTTTTGGAAGAGTACCCCATTTATAAACTCTGGGTTGAAAGGGGTATATCTGCTCATGTTGCTGGTAATGGCTGGGGACATAGACGTAAATCTAGGCCCAACTTTAAATTCTAATGTGAGCCTCAGGGTACTGTATGATAATGCAAGGAGCCTTAAGCATAAAATGGATTTTTTGAAAACTCGGATATCTGCTGAGAAACCAGAGGGTATATTACTGACAGAGACCTGGTTAAATAAAAATGTGACAGATCTGGAGATAGAAATTGAGGGATATTATGAACACAGAATGGATAGAGAGGGTCAGCAAGGGGGGGCTACTTTATATTAAGTGGGAGTTAGGGCAAACCTGGATACTTTACTCTGGCAAGATAGATGAGATTGAATGTTTATTTGTGGAAGCCAGGGGTTAAACATGATACTGGGTGTTATTTATTATCTACCTAAGTCAAAAACTAGCTTCTTTGAACCCCTTTCTGAATGTCTTTTGAATAAAACAATGGGGAAAAGCCTGTTCCTCATGCAAGACTTTAATGCTGCCTGGGGGTAACCCAGGGGGACAGCCTTACAGAAAAGCTTTCAGCCCCTAGGAGTTGAACAAGTAATAACAACCCATAAAAGTCATATTACTAGTAGGGGAAACACATTAGATTTGATATTTGTGTCACAAAAATTAAACCTATTGAAACTGAGGTGGGAGACCATAACTTTATAACTGGTAGTTTTGACTTGATGAACACTGATACTAGAAAGTCAAAATTGGAAACAAACGTGCAAAAAAGAGATCTTTTAAAAATTATACAAGGGAAAAATGATTGTCTAAACTATCAAAGGTAAACAGGAACAGACTATTTCTGATTCAATGTTTGGACTTGGCTATCCAAGAATTTATGAACACCTTTATGCAAATCTAACTCCCTGGCACCATACACTAGAAAGATTCAAAGGAAAGAATAGGCAGCTCAGATTACTGAAAAATTAAAAAAAAGAGATCCGAATAAAAGACAGGTTATGGAAAATTGCAAACAAAACCTTGGACTCAGAAGATTGGAATAACTTCAAAAAGGCTAGAAACAAGTTGAAACAAAATTTAAGGGATACGAAACAAAATTAGCAAAATTACTGACCCTCACCAATATTGGGCATTGATTAAATCATTTGAGTCACCTTAAAATAACAGGCCTATGATCCAAATTGTAAAGAAAGGAGTAGTGCAGTCCCCAAAAGCATCGACTGGCCTTCTAAATGAGTATTTAATTAACTTGTCAGATGTGAAAATGCCATCTAAAAATTCAGCAAAGCATAATTCATGGAAAGAGTTAAACAACCAGAGAGATAGGCCCCAATTTAGATTTATGTTTATCACAAGCAGACAAGTGAACAAACATATTTGTAAATTAAAAGTTAAAAAAGCGTGTGGATATGACGGGGTTGAATGTAGATTCTTGAAAGATGCAAAAAAAATTATTTTTCCGATTCTTGCAAAACTATTTAACTAGAGTCTATGTGAAAACAGGTTCCCTGAAAGCTGGAAACATGCTAAAATTATTCCAATTCATAAAGGGAGAGCTAAGATGGATCCAGCAAATTACCACCTTATTGCTTTCCTGCCCATGATCTCAAAAATACTGGAGGGGGTAGTACTAGAACAACTGGTAGATTATTCGGAACAAAATTCTATCTTAACAAAATATCAATCTGGTTTTAGAAGGGGATACTCCATGGACACCGCACTCACTGACCTGGTAGATTTAATTTCAACATCTCTGAATGAAAACAGGAAGGTGGGTGCAGTGTTCGTGGATCTATCAAAAGCTTTCGACACAGTAAATCATGAGATCATGGGCAGAAGATTGCTAGATATTGGGGTTGCACCACATACCAGCCAAAGGTTTACATCATATCTGAAAAACAGGACCCAGCGAGTCCAAATAGGCAATGCTCTATCAAGTAAGGCTCCAAATGGGAGGGGGGATACCCCAGGGATCACTTTTGGGACCCACTTTGTTTTTAATTTATGTAAATTCTATGGCTCGGTTTATAGAAAAAAAAATTGTTTTTTATGCAGACAATGCTGTGCTTATTGCCTTGAACTAGGACGAAAAAGAGATGGAAAATAACTTTTTTTTTTTAGATTTTATTTATCGCCGCCATCGGGGAACTCTCTCAGGCATCCCCATGCCCGAGTGCTCTACCTCCTACCTGAAGTCCTCCCTTCATCCTATTGTGGCCAGGCAGACCCCCGGCTCTGCATCCCCCAAGGTGGAGCTGCCCTATCCTCCCAGGGCGCTCTATCTAGTAATCTAGTATGCCCAGCCCAGGATGGAGGAGAGGCCCGGATCTGGAGTGTGGCACTTCAGGACAGGGTGCCTTCAGTGGGGTTTTCTTGGTTATGTTGCCCCTGGGCTCAGACATGCAATGACATCCTGCTCAGAGTGTGCATGCTCCCATGCGCACCCGAAAGACATCCACCGCAGCCCAATCCCCTTGCTTCTGTCGACCGGATAGTGCAAACCCCCTGCCACTGCCAGGGGTTGCAACTACACTGGCTTGGGTGAGTCCCCCCTTCCTGAGGAAGGAGAGCAGTCCCTGGGATGCTCAATCCTTCCCCGTTCCCCGACCCCCGACGACCCGCGCTCGTTCCCGAACACAGGTTGCCGGCATGGCGCGAGGTGTGGCATCCAGCGCCTCAACCCTAAGCACCACTGGGCTGGGCCAGATGGAAACTAACTTACAGGAAGATTTCCTAACTCTCTGCTCATGGTTCTCAGACTCCAGATTGGTATTAAATGGAAAAAAATCCAAAACTATGATTTTTGAGTCAAAACAAGCTCATAAAAGGGGCAAAGGAATAAGTAGTACATCTATTAAGAATGAGATCCTTGAACAAGTACCAGCCTATAAATACTTGGGTATCTGGATAGATCAAAGTTTGGATTTTGGTTTTCATATAGGTAAAATGGTAGAAAACATTAACATCAGAATGGGTGCCTTTAGACAGTCAAGATACTGTCTAGACTACAAAATGAGAGAAACAGTGGTAAATCACGTATTCATGCCTATAGTTGATTATGGAGTCCATATTTGTGGATTAGCAAACAAAACTTCTATAAATAAAATAAATAAGTTATACAATAAAATGGCAAGATTTGTATTAAAATGTGATCCATTTACACATCATTGTAATATGTATACCAGTCTGGGGTGGAGTGACTTTGAGACTAAGAAAAATAGTAAATGGACTTGCATGGTATATAAAATTATGTATCAAGGCACTCTTGTTTACTTAATGGACAAACTTCAGTTAAGGGGCCATGAATATGGCCTTAGAATAAGTAAGGTAAATATGTATGTAAAGCCCAAAGTTAACAATCAATATGGTAATATAACCTTTGCCTTTCTGATCCACGACGCTTGGAGCTGCATGGACCAAGTAGACAGGGAACTGATTAAAGCACCAAAATTCTTTACCCAACAAATAAATAAAGAACCATGGAAAGGATGTTGGTGTATCTCTATGGGAGTCACAAGAGAATAAACATAAACTGGGATCCACTTCCACCTCTTTGCCTATTTTAGAAGTAACTTCCCCCCCTCCCCTTATCTCTAGACTGAGCGATTTTATATTCATGTTGGCTTGGAACTAAGGTACAAATGAATCTTTTTTAGAGAATAGAATTCTAGTTAAATAGTAAGTCTTTATTTATTGTCATATTTTGTATGTTTAAATGTGTTTTCTATAACAAAGTGAGAAGTAATTGTATAACAGGACCATCTTGAAAACAGGCCCTATGTACCTAATGATATTGAATGTCAACTTCCTGTATAAAATTAACGATGTTACTACTACTACTACTACCACCTCGCTAAATTCAGGATGCACCAGATCTTATTGTGATGGCTTGGAGATTGGTTGGGGAGTGTGGGGGTTAAATATTTGGGTATCAGGTGACTACTAAAGGGGTAAATATGGTTCTGGCCAATATTCTTCTATTTATACTAGATCTGCAGCAGGAAACTTGAAGGTGGCTCAAACTAAATCTCACTTAGATAGGAAAGGAAAAAGCCATCAGAATGTTTGCTTGCCTCCAGTTTTGCTATATCTTCTGCAGCCTACTGGCCACTGATGACAGGTATTTTCACAGGGTAGACCTTGTCCTAGTACATTTCCTCTGGGATGTTAAAGCCACCAGAATAAGCACAGAGAAACTCCAGGTGCACTGCAGCAAAGGAGGGTCAGGCATGCAGTAGTTTAAAGGGAATGTCCTGCCATATTGAATGGTCCAGGCTATCACATGGCTCACCCCACTCCCCACAGTCAGTGACACTGGAGATGGATGTGGTTCAGCAACTATGCTTTAGTCTCCTCCTGGGGATCCTCCTCACTACCAAGTCCCCCATGAGCCCAATCATTAAAGAAACTGTGAGAATGTGGGATAAATGCATGGCCATGACCTTGGTCCCCAGGGAGATCAGGACCCCCCCAGCTCCTTTAACAAACATTTGGTCCCACCCAGCTCTCCATATTGGAAACAGGAGCATCTGGTGGAATGATAAGGAGCTGAAGGGAATACGCACAATAGCAGATATACTCTTACCAGATTCTACCATACTCTTCTCCTTTCAGCAGCTGCAGGTTAAATCTGATCTCCCCAAGAAGTTTTCTAAAAGTTCCTGCAGCTGAGGATCACATTGTTCCCATCTGCAAGTCCCTCTGTCCTGCAGTCTTGGGACTGACTGCAAAGAGTAGTACTGTCCCCCAACCACTAGGCTGGCAGAGTACAATGCATTCTCAGGGATAGAAGTCCAGTGGTGTTAGAAGGGTATAGGGAAGCATGAGGTAAGGAAATGGGAGTTGCCATTACTCAGGAGGTATGGGACTCTGGTATCGATGCTGTCCATCACAAATATAGCGATACAAAGGATAGGCTCATCCAGATCAAAATCCTCCACAGGAGGTACAGGATGCCTTTCACCTAACCAACCTTAGGAGCTCTCCCACACTTTAACTGCTGGAGGTGTACATACACACAGATGCAGGATTGTTGTACATCCTATGCACCTGTCCCAGCCTTGCCCACTTTTGGAAGGGGGTGTTAAATGACTGTGCCGAAGTACTAGGGTTTGACATCCAGTTCAGGTGAGAGCTCATAATCCTGAGGGCTATGGCCTGCTTACCTAGGGTACCATGTTCATGCCTAAACTGGCTATTGGCTGCTCTCATGGAGGCAAAGTGCCCCATCCTGATGAAGTGATGCCAGGACGCAATGTCCTCATTGTTAAGTTGGCATGTTTTCATGTCAGAGCTTGCACTCTTTGAATGTCTTTCTTACCTGATCATGGTGGGCCCCTTTCTTAACTCTCACCTATGTTTGGTACCTTTGCTTCCCCCAACTAACCCTCTCACTTTGAAGTATCCACCCTGCCAAGCTAGCTGGATTTGGGTGATGACTTCATCAGACTGAGTATTGAGAAAGTAGTGATGGGACTCAGAAGTCATGTGGTAAACCTGGCCTAGTGGAATCAGTTGGATTAGACTTCTTATGGACTCAGTATGAACTATATTCATAACCAGTGCATGAGTGTACCAGATGCTGAAACGTGGATTGGTCTGGTGCACTCCCTGGTCCTCAGAGCTAAAGGAGCTGTCCATAGAGACTGGTGCAGGTTATTTATTGTATTGCTTGTTCGGTGTTACTGTGTGTAGGTTTTCTGCACAATTGTTCACGTACAGTAGGTGTTCTTTATATTTGAGGACATTATGTTGCTGCATATTGCTGTTCATGCTACCATTTGCAACCTACTTGACACAGGAATTCAAATTATGTATTGATATTGCTTGTAAAAGACTAATTCTTCAATAAAACCTTTTTATGTTAAAAAAAAAAAAACAGCAATAGCCCAGCAGTGGCAGTACTGAATAGGGGAGATGGGAATGTTTAAACAAGATAGGCATGCTACAGAAGCCCCTGTGTCTGTCTGTACAGTGGTGCTAGCCAAGATGCAATGCAATAATGCTGCAGTGTATCACAAAATGCTGCAGTATACTGCAGGGAATAGTGTAATTCAATGGCAAGTAAGGCCTTTTGTCATGCAGTATTTTGTGAAATGTTATTTACTGCAGGTTATTGCATTGCATTGTGGCCAACTCCACTGTGCAGTACATCTAATTTTCCCAAGCAGCAGGAACAGTTAGCTCTTAAGGACCCACGGTTTAAGATAAAATTAACTCAGTAACTGCATTTTCATGTCCAGTCTGAAAAGTCCAGCTCAGTGACGTGCTGCATCATCTCAACAAAGTTCTTTACATTCCACTGTTTCAGGAACTCCAGATAGTACTAACAAAACTTACAGCCCTTTATCCGCTCCTTACTGATGCTTTGCCTGCTGCCATTCATAAATCCCCCAGCAGCTTAAGATGCCTGTCATGAAAGGAAAGAAATCTGACAGCAAGGGGGGAGGGAAGTTGGATAAACAAGATAAGCAGAAGAAGGACAAAACAGAGGCGCCACAGGAGGCTATACCGGCTACTTTCAGTCAGATACTTGCTCAAGAATCCTTAATACAGGAGGTGGCACAAGGTTTTTTACAAATCAAAGGCTTAATCACTTCTTAGAGACCTCCATTACTGAGTTAGTGGGGAAGCTGGACTGTCTCTCTATTAGAACTAACAATTTGGAACAGAGAGTTAGCAATACTGAAGATAAACATAATCTTGAGTTGTCTGTGAAATCACTGACTTAGGAATTAACAATGTTGTTTGCAGAAATATTAGATCTGTGCTGTGTGGCATACTTGTGAGAGTAGAGGGCTCAGACCCAATCTTTTTTGGAATGGTTGGCTGGTCACTGAAATTATGGGCAGAAGCTTCTCAGAGGAATAAAAATTAATTGGACTTAGCACACAGGGCTGCACTGAACCCCAACTACAAGGAAACACATCCCCATTTTGTTTGCATAAGCCACTTAGAGTTCAGGACCAAGAAGCCATTTTGAGGCAGACATGTCTTGAAGGAAACCTACTGGCAGACATGAAACCCCAACCACTGCACAGATTGGGGCTTCAGTTGCCAGATCCCCCCCTGCAGGCACAATATACACAAAACATTTAATTTAGTTGAATCATAACAATACTGTTAAGCTCCTTCGCCAGCTATCATTTTAGAATATTGCGCCGTCACCCCAAGATCGTGCTGCTAAAACTGCAAGATTATGTGCCTTTGTCCCTTCCTCTGTGGTGCTCTTATGTACAGAGATTTAATAATCTCCATATCTCCCATATCCTGCTCTATTGTCACAAATGTTGCCTAAATGCCATATGGTATGCACACCATGTATGCACATGGCCTTTAGGCAAAGTCTGTAAAAATAAAGCAGGGCATGGGAGATATGGAGATTACTGAATCTCCGTACATAAGGGCACCATAGAGGAAGAGGCAAAGACATGTCATCATCTCAGGGTTTTAGAAGCGCGGTTTCAGGGGTGAGCAGCACGATGTTACAATATGCTGGCTGGTAGGGAGCTTATTACAGTTTTTATGAGTATTCAGATAAATTAACACTTTGGTGTATATTGTGCCTGCAGATGGGATATGGCTACTGAAGCCCTGATCTGTGCAGCGGTTGGGTCTTCATGTCTGACAGTAGGTGTCCTTTAACAAAGGCCTACAGGCTAAAGCCTTCACAATCCAAGTATATCTGGATGTCTTAGCTGAAGCGTTACGGAAATGGAGCCCTTTTTCTAACGTGAAATGTAAGTTAACACATTGCCTCCACAGGAGCTCTCTGAAGTTGCACCACTTGTCTCCTGTATACTGTTAATAGGAAATCCTGGGCCTTTCTAAGCAGAATCAAGCTATAGTCAGCATGCCACAAACAAATCCTAATAGCTCAAGAACCATAAGTGCTAGACACAAAGTATTAGTGGCAAAGTTATTCAGCACAAAATTACCTTTCCAATGGTGGTATGCAAAGAATAATATGTAATTTCATTTTTTTTCTATGCTGGTTGAAACAGCAAAAACATTTTTTTTCACTAAAACAGGCAACATAAGCCATATACACCATACCAAAAACAAATACGAATAACTCCTATAGTATACATGATATACATAGAATATCAGTGGCAAAGCTGTTCAGCACAAAATTACCTTTCCAACGGTGTTATGCAGTCAAATATATGTTATATTCTGTTACATTATATATTAAAATATATAAGTGACTCTGTCCACACTGATGCCATCCACAAGCTCCACCCCACCTTGACTTTTTAACCATCTTCATAGAGTTGGTAGCAGAAATGCTTCAGAAAAAGTAACAATATTAAGGACATCACTTGCAACAGATGGTAGCAGGCAACTTCTCTATATGCTGACAATGTTCACATTTTTTTTGGAATGATTAAGCATCACATATCCCAGTTCTTTCACCCTAATGTGCAGATTCTCATTGGTCTCTGGGTATAATTGCAAACTAGGAAAAATCAGAAGTTATGTCTTTTATTTCTAAAGGTCAAACCTCAATACAGTTTCAGTCTTATGAATTAAATTATAAACTAAATTTAAAAAGTCTGGGGATTCAGTTAGCAAACTTTTTAAAAGCTTTGTTCAATCTTAATTACATACCACTCTTAGAAAAGATGTTTCAGGAGTTAGATAAATGGCATAACTTCCCACTAACATTATGCAGTAAGATGACTATTCTATCTTGATTATTATTCTTGTTCCAGACACTTCCTGTTAAAGTTCAATGGCAAACATTTTACACATTGTTAATAAAAGCCTGAATGCAAGTCCCTGTGTCATGAGTAGTGTTTCTTGAAAATGTCATGATATTTGGTATTGTGGTTTTCTTTAAATCAGCATTTGTTAACTTGTTATGCACTGACTGAAAACAGCCAGGCTGTTTCTGGCCTCCTTACTGAACATTGAAGAGTGATGACATCATATTGGCATAAGCTACTGCTTCAGCAGCGTAAGTCCCCGCCTGACCAAAGAGCTGTTAACTTCCCACTTAGAGCAGCCTGTTGAGTTAATTGTTTGCTGTCCAGGGTTTTAACTAACTCAGTCTCTGGTTTGTGTTCAGATGAATTAGATGAAAATCTATCATTCTGTTCTTGTAAAAAGTTGAACATTTGCGTTTCAGTGCTGAATTGAAGTGGTATGCATATGAGAAATCAGCTTGTCTGTCTCAGAACTGTCAGTTCTTTCTCATCAAAACTGTTTTTTCCTAGCTATATAGCACTGGGAATGCAGGGTTTGGGTCTGGTCCAGCGTGGGTGTTTTTTGCCAGCAGGCAGCTTTTTTTTTTTTTTTTTTTAAGAATTTCACACACACACACACACACACACACACACACACACCTCGACATGCACCCACCCTGAAGTTAAGAATCCTTAAGTACGGGGGTGCGGACAAATCAATTCCATCACCACCTTGCAGTTCGCCGCGAGTGTACATCACTGTAATTCATTTTCGGTGATATACACTCGCCCAAACCACGACCACTATTCCGCGATCACCATTATCACATAGAACCTTTCAAAATGTATCCGACTCTCCCCTGCTAACCAGAGTTGCTGTTTGTGACATCACAGTCTGTTGTCATGGTGAGCACTATGATGCCATAAGGAAAGGCACTGTGAGGTTAACAGGGAAAAGGAGAATGTTTTCAAATATTTTCCAAATTGACTTGTTTAGACTGACTTGTGTGCTGTAAATCTTGGAAAGGAACACTGAAAATGGAAATAAAAAAGTATTCTCTAGTATATTGTAACAGTTGAAACATTTTATTTATGAAAGCACATGCTGAAGTGCAGTGTTACGCTTTAAATTGCTTAACCTTTTATTAGTCCAAGCTTGAGAGACTTTATTACTCCTTTAAGGATAAACTAGATGAATATGATTTAATGTGGCAGTTTGGTTGCATTCGTGAATGATAAACAAAAACAAATTTGATATTTTTGCTGGACAGATCAAATATTTGTTAAAGAAAAATGCATGGGCAGCCCAAGTAGACAAATATTTACAAGTGGTCCTGATGCTGATAGTTTACTGTTCCAAAGGTGAGAATCTATGAAAGAGATTCTCTTACCTGTCTACCGCCAGTAGTAAGTCATAAAACTTTCGCTATCCCATGTTGAAAAACCTCAATGTTTACGTCTTCCTTCTCCATCAGCTTCACTCACCTTTGGAACAACCTCCCTCTAAATGTTCATCTCTCCACAACCCTTCCTTCCCTCAAACCTCTCCTGTTAGCTCACTTTACTCATTCTTGAGCATGTTGCTGGTTTTGCTAGCAGACTAACCTTCTCCCTCTCCCTTACTTCTGTCTATTTACTATATTAGCTACCTGCCAATTTGTCCATTTGCCCTCTACCTCTTCTGCAGCACATGGTTTGGTATTCCCAGATCCTACTGTAGGTCAGGTCTTGTTGTGGTTATGTTCCTTGGTTGGTACTCTGCTGTTTATGTGATGTTCACACTGTTTTCATGATTTACTGTATGTAGTAGTGTTTCTCCAATGTACCACTACCACCAAGCTGTACGTAAAAAACAAGCCATGGTACCATGACTTGGTGCACTTTCCTGGTTACCAAATTCTAAATAAAATAAAAATACATCAATAAAATGTAAGAGACACAATCACAGTGTTCAAAAAAGGATTGTGGATGGGGTACCACAGAAATCACAAAAACACAATGCTAGCAAATTCAAAGTGCGAACAGAAATAGGTCACTGTATTCACAGGCTACTCTGCTCACCACTAAGGCTAGGATGCAAATATTGTCACAAAGTATAGAAATTACAGTACACAGCTTTCACTGCTCTGAGTCCTAGTATAGCCTCATTGTGGTCCACAATATGACATTGCTTGTCATTTGCATCCCTTTATTTATATGTTGATTGATTTATTTAGTTTTTGTTAACCTGTTAGGTGCACTAAACAATAATATGCATACTTTCAAGCACGACTCAGGAGAATTACAAACATCAAATAAATTTTACAGGTTTGCATAAGGGCAAAGGTAACAATAGGATACAAATATGACATGATTTACAGTACCATCAGAACAGGGTCAAAAGCAAGCAGTGCATTACAGCTCAACAGCAGCAAACATGGATACACTGGATATGGCACACAGACAAACTACGAGTACAGAATATCAGGTACAAAAACATTTATAAAGGAAACTTAAAACTTATGAAGCTCTTTCTTGAAGCAAAGGTGGGAATTAGAGACGCTAAGGCTGGATGGAAAGGTTTTTCAGAGCTTCAGGGCAAAGCAGGAGACAGCTTGCTCACCTCCATTAGTATAACACTTAGGAGCAGCCAGGAGCGGGAGAACACTAGATCTTATGGGGTAGACCTGATCAGGAAGTGTCAGCAGGGCAGACAGAGGGACAGGTTTAGATGATCCAATAATCTAAACTTTGAATAATCTGAAAGAAAAATATTTTGGTATGACGCTGTTCATTGCTTCAGTGTGCACATTAAGAAAAAAAAAACTTAGAAGAGACTCAAAAACTGCTGGTGGCTGCAGTTTTTACTGACTATTGTGATTAATTACAAAACTAGTATTAAACTAGACATAAAATTTTCAAAATAAATGTCACATTTATTCATGATGAATCGGGGTGTCAGGACTATATTATCATTAAATAACTGCAGAATGAAATAGTTGACAATAATAGCTGCTGCAATTATCATGTGGCAGAAACTGAAATTACTTGTCTTTATTGTTTATTGTTTGCACTTATGTTGTGCCTGCCTGAATGGCAGGAATCAAACACAATGGTTCACTGGTCATTTTTCATTCAGTGTATTTCCCCTAGCTACAGCCTGGGCTATACATTAGCTATGCTGTTATACCTGTTTCCTTCTTGCAGTTATGTCTCTTTAAGGCCCTGTATACACCAGGCTTGCTAAAACATTTTAAAGCTTTAAAAACATTTTAACAAGCCAGAACATGGTTTGTGTCAGCATTGAACACCGTTTGAAAATGTGTTTAAAAAAAATGTTTTTAAACCCTGCAATGGACCTAGTCTTAAAACCAATTTTAAATATGGTTTCAAATCTCGCATAGATTACATTGTAGTGTGGATGGGATTGCGGGATGTCATCTGATCTGATTGCATAGAACCATGCTAAAGACAGTGTATAAACATGCTGTTGAAACATCTTTAACCTGTACAGTGTGGAAGTGGTAGGGCCGTGTTTAAACAAAGTTTGCATAAAGCAGCCGGCAGTGTGGATGGGCGAATGTGGTAAGTTTGAAAATGTTTTTCAAAACATTTCTAAAAATGGATTTCTAGTCTGTACAGGGCCTAAGTGTTTAGAATTCTTTTTTAGTAGTTCTAAACACTAGAATCCAATCTGTGGTTCTCTAGGTATACTGTTCCTTGATAGGATTTGCACTTCCTGGAGGACTCCTTGCACTCATTTTCATATTCATAACCACCTTCAGTCATTCTTTCTCTGATATTTGGGCCTGTCCCTTTGTAGAAGTGCAAACTAAACCTGAAGACAACGTATGAAAAATAAACATGTGGAACGGCAAATGGTATAAAGTTGTACTTCTACTGAAGGTCCTGTCAAGCTTGAAGGTAACAGGGTCTGCGGATGCTGGGCCTTTGCAATAAAGTCACATGAACAATAGTTTTCTGCTGTTTTCCTTTTTTATTAAATCCATCACAGTGTTTCACCAAATTAAGTATTTAAACTGAATACATTTTCAAAAAATATTCAAATCCTTTACAGGAAGTAACCATCATATACCTTATTGTTGTGACTGTTTGCTCATTGCAGAAAGTATCAGGGGCGGAGGAATAGCTGGTGCAGCCGGTGCAGGTGCACAGGGGCCCAACACACTTAGGGGCCCATTGTAATCATACACTGATTTGCCGTTTTTTGACAAAGAATCCATATTTTGTCATCTTTTGCTGTCTGTAGGTCAACCGACAGATTCACACCAGCTGACTGAGCTGTCAGCCACATAGAATGCTGTGGCCACCACTCGTACTGCAGATGGCAGCACTGAGAGACATGCAGGATGCGCTGATGCACTATACGCAGGCAATTCGGCGAGCATGACAGTGATGCTTGAATCAGCAACAGGCCCCCACAGGGGCCCTATACTGGTTAGCCTATGTGTATGTACTTACTGCTGGGCTGAGGGCTGAGTAGTCTTGTGACGGTCACGGTGGCAGTGATGTTGTTGTAGCCTTGCTTGCTTTGTTGTTTACTCTCTTCTGTTTTGCTGTCTGTCTGCTCTCTGTCCGTCCGTCCCCCAGTCGAGTCCTCCTGGGAGTTGCTCACCTTGCTCGCTGCTGTTGTGACTCTGCAATGCCTGTTGTTGTGTGGCACCAATGTCATCATGCTTGCTTGCCTGGGACCCCCCCAACATGCTGCTGCCTGCAGCCTGCAGTGACAGTGTCAGTGTGCTGCTGCTGCTGGGGTCAGAGAGGAATCGGGATCAGCTGCAGTCGAATCATCAAGACGATGAGAGTAGACACACAAAGGTAGCATGAATGGGTCCTTCATCTACTTCGAGCTGTGCCTGCACCACATGACTAGATGGATGACATGTCCTGCTGATTAGGTAGGGACACAGTCAGTCTGTGGTAGGCAGGGCCGAGGGCTACAATATATATATGCACCCTGCAGCCCAAGAGCAGGTCACTTGATGATTCTTGGTGTCTGAAAGTAGCTCGAGTAGCACAGCTACTGGCGTATCTGTGGTGTCAGACTAGACACACATCTTCTTGTCTTGTTCAAATCAAAGTTAAAGTTCTTCTTCTGTGATGCTGAGAATTTATTGATTTATGAGATGGATTCAGACTGACTAAAAAACGTATTAGTGCTCTAGCACCTGAGTGAGGAGGATGACTGGGGAGACAGTTGCAGCATAGTAGTGGCCAGGCAGGCTGGCAGACCAGCCACCAGCCACCTAAGCTCTTAGCTCCTGGGTTCCATTTCTGGGCTTTGCCTTCTTCTGGGCCTGGCTGTTTTTGGGGGTACAAGCAAGGCCAAGGAAGAATAACACAGGGTGCCACAGACCTAGGCTGCAGCCACCTTAGCTGAGGGTTTACCCTTTTTTTGTAGTGTGTGAGGGGGTGGGATCCTCAGAGGTCAGGAGTCCTTGGGGGGGTCACTCACTTCTCACTCAGTGTGAGTGTGAGCAAGCAAGTAACAGAATAATAGAAAACAAAATACTGTGTGTGCTGCTGCTTGCCTGGCCAGGGGGTCGACCCAGGGGCACAGCCAGCCCAGTAAAGTTACAGTCACTGACTGTCTGACAACTGACTCTCAGTCTGTCTATTTACTCTCTACAGTAAGAGTAGTCAGTGAGTGGCAGTCAGTCTGTAGTGGGTTTGCCCTGCACAATGGCAGTAAGTGCGTGAAGTAATAATTCCGTAGGCCTGCCTGCCACAGTGCCGCCTGACCCTGACTGTGAGTGACTTTGACTGTGTCTCCACCTACTAGGCCAGCCTATGTTTTGCCCTGCGGTCGGGGGGGTGCTGGAGGGGCCCAAATGTACAACCTGCACTAGGGCCCATCTTTCTCTTCCTCCACCACTGGAAAGTACCCTTTTTTATTTCATTTGCTTATTTAATAATGCTAGAAAAAGCATTGTAATGCATAAATTAAACCCTGATTTTTATATTCAATTTATTATATTTCAAATTAAAACTCAGTGGCTACTTCCTGTAAACTATTATTTATGTGGCTTTATTGCAAAGGCCCATCACCCGCAGACCCTATTACCTTCAAGCCTAACTCAGAAACTAACCCTTTTGTGGACATTTGTGCATGCAATGCAGTTGCACTTATGTTGCTATAGCAGCATGAATGTTACAGTACATTTGCAGCTAAGAATGGGGCACCATACAGTATGTAATATGATTGCATTTCAGTATGTTTTTAATGAATTTTACCAAGGTTTAATGATTTATAGCAGAGTTTTTTATTTGTATTTCCCACATAAAAAAATGTGTCTTACTTTGCTGCTAAGTGGCTGCCTCACAGTCCTTCTGTCTGATTATGTCAGTTTCTGTAAAGTTCCTTATAGCTATTAAAGGGAAATGTAACTGGCATGTACACAGAATGATATCAATATGTTACAAAACCACCTGGCAGGGGTTTAGCAATAAAATACATGTTCCACTGTGCCAAAAATGAACAATCCCTTCAAGCAACATCAAAATAAGTATAATATACTAAAAATAGGTGTGCATGCAATTAGAAGACATATGGAGTCCAGCTGACTTAAAATGAAAGTATTGTGGCAAGATATTTATCATTTTTACATTGGGTAATGCTATCAGAAAACAGTAAAAGATCTGTAGACAAGGCAGTAGCTGGACTGAAACTGCGATCACACAGATGGTTAAAAGATTGTTCTTAAATAGTCCTCAGTGTGCCCCATTTCTTGTCAGAACTCATTGAAATACTCAGAAAGTGTTTTCAGTGTTTCCTTAGTCAATGGTATGTCTGACTGTACATTCAGAGGAAGTATATTAAGTTATCATAGAACTTGAGCAGCAATAAAGCAAAGGTTATTGAGGCTGCAAACAATATTACCATCATTTCATTTCATTGCTATGTGTTTTGTATGTTCAGGATGTGCTACTCAGTTTTGAAACACTGGGTATAGAAAAAAAAGTCTCAAAGAAATAACTGACATTTGCTTGAGACTTACATAAACCCAGTTTGGACATTGTAGTTAATTGGAGAAGACCATTTAGATTCTACAATTTGTCACACTTTTTTGCCAAAAAGGTGTTAATGCTCCCACTGGCAGTTCGGTCCCCAACTCAGTCCTCCAGTTGCTCACCCCATCACCCATCATCTCATAGACTTGTCTGAATGATGATTCCCCCATGGATTCTCCCCACGTCAGTGCCAGGAGGGGGAGGGCCTTCCTTCCCCCTCAAAGCACAATCCAGATGAGGTCGAGGACCTGCCAGCTTCCATTTTCCTCTTTTCTTCCAGCCCAACTACCCTGATGTCATGCATAGCCCCATTCCAGCCTTGGCATACTTGGCATCCCCTGCAGGAGTAAAGTTCCCTGGCCCACCACAGGGAGCTGCCTGACGAGTGGAACTTGACGCCATCCTTCAGCAGGCTGGGAGCACTACCAAGAGCAAACACAGATTGTCACATGCTACACAGCAAACTGGTAGAACCAGGAAAACAGCAGCAAAAGAACACAGGAGAATATCTAGCCACTAACCTGATTGTCAAGCATAGAAGTGTTGTATTTCAAAAGTTGCTTTCTGACTCCAGGACTCAGCATTTTACTGTTTTCATATATGGAACTTTGCTCCTGTTGTGGAGACTCCCGTGTTCATTTGGGAGTGCTACTACCCTGCAGCACTGTCCCCTAGCCCTGGGTTGCTCAGCCAGCTTCCCGAGCTTGTTCTCAAACTTGGGTAGCTGGCACAAAAGCACAATACACTACCCATCAAGCCATCAGGTGGCCCCAGTAAGCCACACTTTGAAGCTCAAAACGGTACGTTAGACACTGGTTGCCAATATTATAGTAATTTATCATAATTAAGTGAGGCTTACTTGAAAATATCCATTTAAACAATGGGAAATTGATATGAATCTTACCCTTTATGACTCAATGTTATCCACAGGTGTTATAGTTTGTAGATGAATATAATGTATAAAGAAGGGGAAGCAAGCAGACAATTTGCATGGCTACGTACTGTATGCCTTAAAAGCTGATCCTAACACTATTAGATCAGAATTAATATTTGTAATGCCCTACAGCCAGACTAGATATTTCAATAAATATTATAAGGATGCTGTCACTCTCCAAATGGTCAATGTGGGTCCTTTTTGGAGTTGATTTTCAAAGCACTGTGGGGGAAGAGATATTTTTAAAAGCAATTTTTGTCTTCTGTTAATTATTTAGTATCTACATAATCTGCAGGCCTTTCTAAATATTTTGAAAACAGTTCTCTCATCAAAAGGTTCATGTCATTGGCAGGTAATGGTAGGTCATCAATGGTTTACTTCTGTCATATCAAAAATACTCACCCTTACTTTCCTTTAGAAACAACCCTGCATATAATTTTCTTTATTTTGCCACAAAAATTAAATGTAGCCACTTTTAATGTATTTTGTTTTTTACCGTGTGAATTTGTATTTTTTTGGGGGGGGAGGTTGCTTTACTTTTCAGAAGCAGAGGGGGAATACGCTGTAACGCTGAAAATCCAGTTTAGGGATGATGAACTGGTTTGACGAGAATCAACCTCATCCCATCTCATGATGTCTGTCAGACTTGGGTAGATCTGAACTCTGCTAGCACTGTACTGGTGCCACCTCACAGTCCTTTCACACATTTCAATTCATTACCAAAAAAAAAAAAAATTTAGTCCCCTCTCCCATCTACCAAACACCCCCATCTCCTGGATCCCACAAGGACAGAAACATGTGTTTATTTTAAATATTTTATTTTCTCCCACCTGATGCTCAGCCTTCATGCTCTCTCATGCAGTGTTACAAGTGCTCATGCTTGTAGTGTTGCTGCAGCTTGAGAGAGTGAGAGAGTGAAAAAGCATGGGAGCAGCTGGCCTAGTCAGTTGCACTTTCAGCAGCATGCAAAGCCTGGCCAGTATTTTGATTGGTACATTGTATGTGTAGCAGTATGGTGTGGTGGTGGCATGGTAGTGGTAACAGTAGTGGTAATGATGGAAATGACAGACAACAGTATCAGCAGATGGGAGAAGGAGAGGTATTCATTTCACACTGGGACAAGGTGGGTGGGTGGGTATCAGCAGAGAGGGTGGGGGATTCATTTTATTCTGGGACAAGCTGTGTGGGACTCACCAAATGGGAGGGTGTGACAGGGCTAAATGATAAGCTGCCCACCGACTGACAGTTCAGTTGGCGGGCAGTCATGAAGGTGTGAGGAGGGCTGTACCGCTTGTTGACTGGCAGCCATGCTAGTGCAGGGGGAGCAGGGTGGTATGTGTTTACTGGAGTAGGTGGAGGGTTGGGAGGACCACTACACTATGGAAAAATGATATATTTCATATCAGGTGTGAGATCAGGCAATGGGGTGGGACCCTACATTACAGAAACTATTTTTCTCATGAACTGGTGGGGGCTCAGGAGATTGGGGACTGGGGAGGGACCCTACACTATGGAAAATGCTTTCTGTTATTAACGGGTGGGTAATTGGGTGATCAGGGACTGGGGTGAGACCACTACACTATGGAAAATACTTTATTTTATTAACAAGTGGGTGATGGGGTGATCGGGGAATGGGGAGGGACCCTACACTATGGAAAATTATTTTTCTCTTTAACGGGTGGGAGATCAGGAGATCGGAATACGGGAAGGGGGTTGCAGTACCTCTGCCAGCCAATAGGGCTGCACGGATTACTGACAGGTTTTTTCAGCGGTAATTTGCTCCAGGCAAGGACCTTTGCAAAGGCCCTTTCATGGAGCAAATCCTTAGTGAATGGGATTGCGGGGATATGCAGGCCCTTTCCCCTCATTTGCATTGTGGCCCCCCTCACTACTTTGCTTGGTGACCTGTGATATCAGCTACTCAAATTGAGCCGCTCAATATGAGCGACTCAATTTGAGCGACTGTGGAGATAGTGAATATGAATTAATAGCGAGGGGAATTACAGCAAAAGTAAAGTACAGCTATGGATTGAATAGCTAGGCAGAGGTATTAAGTGAAGGATAGAAGATGTGTTTGGGAGGGCTGCTTCCAGCTGTCCATCTAGTGGGTGGGTTAGGTGACAGTTTGCGATGCTGGTGGACCAGGGTTCGGGACTAGAATGGTGCTTCTGTTTTTTGTGGTTTTCGGTGTTTCTAGTTTATTTTTTTGTTTTTTTTAGATGTTCCATTCGCCTGAGATTGTTCCCCCCCCCAATGTTTTCCGCTTGTGCACAGGCAGCCCCGCCATGGTGTAGCCCCCTTCCTGTGATTTCCTCTCTCCCCCAGTGTCACCCCCTGAAGTTGATTATATTAGTTATGGGGGGTGTGGGGGGCAAGGGGGGGGCATACCCCCCATACAGAATGATGTTTTTCTGTTGTTTTTGTAGAAATTAATGTAATATCACTTATTTTGTAGGATGCTGTGGTGTCCGTTGTTCTTATTGCCATCTGCAATATGTAGCCACCATTTAGTACAGTGCTCTTTTTGCTGGTGCTATTATCACATGGTACCCTTTGCCTGGGGGCAAACTGGGCTTTGTGAATACCAGCACTTCACAAAGCCCTTTGCGCTCGGGCAAAGCTTTGTGAATCCTGGCCCTAAAGTTTTAAACCCTGTTTATGTACTTATTTTTTGATTAAATGAGCAAAGTACACACATCATTTCTGAAGCCAGTCTGTATGGGGAACAAAATTGCCTTACCAACCATCCATTCTTGCAATTTGTTTAACAGAATTTTGGAAAAAATGTTTGCCGTTGCGTCTATCAGGCTTATTGGCCTGAAATTTTTGAAACATTAGGGTCCCTTTTCCTAAATATAGTAATGATTATATTTAAATTTCCAGATCTCAGGGATGAAGAAATTCTTTAAACATTTATTAAAGAGGTTTGTGAGTAAAGGGACCCAGATGTTTAGATGAACTTTAAATATATACACCGGGAGTCTATCGATACCAGAAGATTTATTGGATTTATACTTTAGGATAGCATCTTCAACATCTGTAAAGGAAAATGACAGCGGAACTATAAAATATTGTAACATTCTCTCCAAATAACTGCATGCAGTAGGGCTAGATGGATCAAAAAGGATTCTTTTAAAATAACTTATCCAATTATTTGCCAAGATAGTACCTACGGGGTTACACTTAGAAATAGTATTGCCCTTGGCAACCATCCACCAAAATGCTTTATTATCCTTGTTTTTTACAATGTTATAAATCTGAGCCCATACATTTGCCTGAAAATGCTCATTTTCTTCAGCTAATTTTTCTTTATGTTTTTTTTTTCTAGTTTTATTAAAGGACACAAGAATTTGTCTAGAAGGACTATTTTTTGTATGCTGGACTAAATTTGGAGCTCCCTTTTTGCTTTCTTATATTTTTGAGGGAACCATGTGTTTTCACCATGCATACGCATAGTTTCACTTTTATAGAGCAGCGTTCTTAAATTCCTGTACAGGTTTGCTACTAACTCAGAAGCTGCCTTCACTGAGGCAGCTGTTTTCATTCTTATCAGTAACCCCAGATTTTCCAGATGAAACAACAGAGTTTCCAGGTACTGAAAAACAAAAGAATCTAATGGTAAACTGTGTGTTATGATAGTGTTGGGTTGCAGGTCTGTGGTAGAATTCATTGACAATTTGCAGACAATGGGTGTGTCCAATGTTAAAATAAGGGGTAAGTGATCACTTTCAGCCCTTGGCAATATTTCAAGATTTTTGATAAAAATCCAAGTCCATAGTATGTGTAATAATTAGATCAACTGTACTTCTGCCAGTGCAAGTTAAACAGGTGTATTCCCCTTCAGGGTCCGACACTGTTCACCCATTTACTACTACCAGGTTTTGGCATTCCAAGATTGAAATTAATTTCTGGCCATTCTCACTCAATATTGTATCCTTGCATTTTCTGTGTAACTTAACATACGGGAAGCACAGTGGATTGTTTTCAATATCATTAAAATCAGCATTGCGTGCATTAAAATCTCCCATGTCAATAGTTCTGACCCAAACTTGTTTTCAATGGCCTCAAGTATATATTCTTCTATAGCATCCCAAATATAGTACCCAAAGTATCTGGAATTTTTGGATGGTATACAGTATATGCATTCAGCATCAGGATACTTGCAGCCTCGAATACAAAATGTATTAACTGAAAATTTTTTTTTTGCTGTATTATCCTAACATCCTTTGATTTACGTGAGATTTTTACATAGAGAGACAGACCCCAACAGGTCTCCCCTTCTTTGGAATCTTTCAAGCTGAGGAGTGTATACCCTGAAAGCCATATAATTTACAATCATTGACAGTCCAAGTTTCCTGTAAAACTACAATGTGAACGTTATTTATACACTCCAACTAGTCTGGGTCTGAAAGCTTTAAGGCTAAACCAGCTAAATTTCATGATAACACTTGGTAGTTTGTAGGGGATAACAAGGATTTTAAGACAATACTATGGGAGTCAATGGCTGTTTTATTTAGTCATTTCTGTAAAAAAAATTGCTTTTATAGTCATTGTTCGACTCATTCAATGGCAAAGACTAATGCAATGGATGAATTTATGTCTGTACATACAAACAAGATGTCTTTCTTAGAGCAATGGATACCTAGTTCTGCCACTGCCAAGTAATGTATGAGCTCAAGCAAATATTCATGAGCTTCATATTCCTTCCTATAAATTCCAGTAATTCTACGCAACATTTGCTTGCCATTCAGCAACAATGAAGTACTGTGATCTGAATCAGTATGGTTTTGCAGGCTGGGAGGAGGTACGGAAACTTAATCCTTTCCTGTGCAGAGTATTTTGTGGCTAATGGGTGATTTATTCCCCTACTGCTTACATTATTTTCTATTCGCAGTGGCCTAGAATCTTGGCTCGGCTGTAGTGTGTTTTTGTATCTCTCCCTGATTATTTGGAGACTTGCTCATTTACCCCTCACCACAGAGTGGCTCCTTTACTGTTTTGACTTCTTTATTTTTCTTTTCTTGTCTTTTTTTTTTTTTTTTATTTTTGCCTTCTTTTGCTAGGGTATCAGGCTTATTATCTCTGAGAAAGACTTATTAGGGCTCCCAGAGTTTGAGGTTTTTGTAAGACCAAGTTTAAAAGGGCAGTCTGGCCTGTAATTGCTAGCCTCCTCCCTGCTGTCGCTCTTGTTCAAAGGGACAACACTGACCCTCCTCCAGTCCTCTGGAACTAATCCCACTCTAATAAGCTGCTGAATAGGGCTGCCAGGGGGGCAGATAGCACTGTGCTAAGTTTTTTAAGAACTCTTGGTTGAATCCCATTTGGCCCCATTGCCTTGTCTTCCTTTATGGCTTCCAATCCCCTTTGAACTCTCTCTCTCCAAAAATTGAGTTATGTCTACTCCCCCAATACCTGCTGATACATTGTGATACACCCCACCCCCATTGTGAAGACTGGCAGAAGTACTCATTTAAAATGTTAGCTTAGTCTTGATTTTCTTCTGCACATTCCCTGCCCCCTGCTCACCCGATCATTACTACCCCACCCTTTGCTTTCCTCTTTTCACTCACGTTCCTGAAGAAAATCTTATCTCCCTTCTGGACCTCCTTGGCGGTCCTCTTTTCTGTCTTAGCTGCCCTCACCCTCCTTCCTGCCTCCCTTTCTTATCTAGATATACCTCCCTGTGCCCCTCTATCTGGGTCTTCTTGTACTTCCTAAAAGCAATTTTTTCTCCCTTTGAACGTATGTTTTTTTCTCCCTTTCATGTGCATATAGTATGAAAGGCAGTGATAACTTTATGGCATTACTCATGAGGCTACAGCCATCTCATGGTGACCCAGTCCCTTCTGGACATATACTGAATTAGCTGGAAGAAAAGAAGATAAAGGCTTGTCGTTGCAATCGATAACTTCCTTTGCTTAGCATGATGACTTTATTAGAAACACAGAATTTGTCAGCAGATAGCTTCAGTGCATTTCTCTTGTCCTGTGCATCTTCTCCTTTGAAAAATACTCCACTCCTGTACCTTGCTCGCCCTCATGTGGAACTTATAGGCCTCTATCAAGTCTCCCCCTCCTCCTCTCTTCCAGGGTGTACATATTGAGATTCCTCAGTCTCTCATCCTAGGGCTTTTTATGCAACCCCTGCACCATTTTAGTCGTCCTCCTCTGGACAGCCTCCACACTATGTCCTTCCTGAGATGTGGTCTCCAGAACTGGACACAGTACTCCAGGTGGGGTCTCACCAATGATCAATACAGTGGAAACACCACCTATCTCCTTCTGCTGCTGATTCCCCTCCCTATGCACCCCAGTGGTCCTGCCTACTGCTGTCACACTGTCCAGCCACCTTGAGGTCATACGTTATAATAACCTCAAGGTTTCTTTCCTGTTTTGTGACTGTCAATACCCATCCATCCCCCCCATTTTATGCACTGTGCCTTGGTTTCTGTACCCTAGGTGCATGGTTTGGCACTTTTCTGCAGTGAAACCCAGCTATCATACCCTTGTCCATTCCACTTACCACTTTAGCAGTAGTGAATGATCAATTAAAAAGTCTTGCTACAGTTTTAAGAACCTTGACTCAGTGCAGTGTGAGACATTCCAAAGAAAGGATAGAGATCTCAACTCCTGTATTCTGCAGATCAATTTTTCAAATAATCTTTTATATTTTTTTAAACTTTGTGCCACCTAAATATAAACATGCCAGTGTTTCTTGGATTAATATCCAGGTTGTATAGCAGTGAAAAATAAAGCCAGAAAGAAATTGTACTGGTTAGGCAATATAATATGCATTGCAGTTTTGCCATCGAAGTGTGCTTAGTTTACACAGGACTGTTTCTGTTTCCGAGTACTTACAAAAAAACAATCAGTGATGGTAACCTCTTGCGTGCTTCTTATCACAAGATGTATTGCAGTTAATCCACAGGCTTTACTATTATTTAATTATGTGCAAGGGGCCATTTTTGTTAAAAAAATATTTTTAAGAAAAACAGTACTGCATCATGGCAGCAGTCAGTAGAAGGGATATATTAACTCACACTGGATAAAGTACTTGCCCCTCATCACTAAAATATTTAATAAATTCCTCACACTCGCAAACTTCCCCACAGTTTGGAAGCTTGCTCTAGCGACTCCTGTTCATAAAAGTGGAGAAACATGGAAACATAGAAACATAGACTTTGATGGCAGATAACGACTGCTTGGCCCACCTAGTCTGCCCATTTCCCTACCTAATGGATAAGCTGCAGATCCCAGTTAACCAACAGCCTACTTCTTCCTACCCCCCACAAGAATTGCCTTATGTCTGTCCCATGCATTCTTGAATTCTCCCACCATTTTAGACCCCACAACCTCTTCATGAATGCGGTTCCATGAGTCCGCTGCCCTCTCTGTGAAAAAATACTTCCTCACATTGCCCCTGAGCCTTCCACCCTCTATCTTCAAATTGTGTCCCCTTGTTCTTGCACATCTTTTTTTCTGAAAGATGCCACCCTCTTGGACTTTGTTGATTCCACTGAGGTACTTAAAAGTTTCTATCATGTCCCCTCTCTTCCTCCTTTCCTCAAGGGTATACATATTAAGCTCCTTTTTGTCTCTCCTCATATGGCTTCTCTTGCAGACCCTGAACCATTTTAGTTTCCCTCCTCTGGACTGCCTCCATCCTATCTATGTCCTTGTGGAGATGGGGTCTCCAGAACTGGACACAGTACTCCAGATAGGGTCTCACCAACTGTCTGTACAGAGAGATAACAACTTCCTGTTTTCTGCTGGCGATGCCTCTCCTAAGCATCCCAGTATCCCTCCAGCCCTCCCTACTGCCTTCTCACATTGCTTACTAACCTTAGGTCATCTGATATGATTATCTCCAGGTCTCTTTCCATTTCTTGTTGTTACTACCACCCCATTGTGTACTCTTCCCTGGTTTTGTTTCCCATGTACATTATTTTGTACTTTTTTGCATTGAATCCAAGCTGCCATACTTCTGACCATTCCTCCAACCTTGCCAAGTCCCTGCTCATCCTTTCCACCTCCTCCCCTTGTGTATCAACCCTGTTGCAGATGAAGACCGAACATGCACCTCAAACTACAGGCCTATCTCGATCCTCTCCCCCCTATCAAAGGCATAGGAAATAATAATGGCCAGCCAACTCACTGAATATCTGGCAAAATACAATTTACAATGCCCACAACAGCATGGCTTTAGGGAGGGCTATAGCACATCTACAGAAGGTATCAAATTCTTTGACTTTGTGCATAGGGCCTTGTATGGAGAAATGCTAGTGGGGTCAATTTTTATTAACCTCACCAAAAGCATTTGACATAGTCATTCACTCCCTGCTTATACACAGTAGCAGCTCTAGCCACAAATGGTTACCAGGGCACAGCTGGGGCACAACAGATGGCAGCCAGGGCACTGATATATTGTTACTATGGGGGAAGCTCTGCATCATATGGGGCACCAACTGGGGTACACCATTTTTTTACTGGGGCACGTGCCGTGGCGGGCCCTGGTGTAGAGCCACCACTGCTTATACAGCAGCTGCAGGCTCTAGGACTATCAACTCCCTCTGCACACTGGTTTCAAGATTACCTCTCCCATAGATCACAGAGTGTTAAAATAGGGGCTGCAGTTTCTAATGCAAGACAGGTCTCCCTGGGTACCCCTAGGTCAATACTAGGCCCGCTGCTTTTTAGTCTATTTCGAAATAATCTGCCGGAGGCTTGCCCCAGCAAAATCATTCGATATGCTGACGATGCTGTGATACTAAATTGCCACCATCAGCTTGACAAACTCCAACATAATCTTCAGGGCACCTTTCACAAGCTCGAAGACTGATTTCATCAGCAAAAGCTGCTACTTAATTATATTAAAAAAAAACAATGCTTATCTCTAGTTGCAACGCAAGGCAAAGAACCAACTACTAACCATTAGTAATAATAAGGCCATCCCTCTGTAACAAGTGGACTGCTTTAAATACCTTGGAGTCACAATGAATGATGCCCTAGCCTTCTCTAAGCATACTGAACTGGTAGTCAAGACAGTTAACATCAGGCTGGGAATTCTATATAGACACGGCACTATCTTACTTCCACTGCTATTCGCCTCTCTGTTTCCAGTTCTAGCCTTTCAATTATCAATTTAGGTCTGGTAGTTTATGGTTTAGCCTCAGATACAGCCCTAAAAAGAGTGGGCACGGTGCTCAATAACCCTTGTAGACTGGTCCTTGGAGCAGATAAATATACCCACATCTCTGCCCTGTATGAACATACAAATTGGCTCACCCTCAGAGACAGGATCAAGTTACAAACCTGCCTACTAGGAAAGAAAGCACAACTTGGACTGGCTCCCCCTTGTACACAAAAAAAAATCATACAGCTGGCTCAATTGTAATGTAACACTAGAGGTATGGCTACAGGCATCCTAAGCATCCCCTTTAGGAGGACCTCACTTGGCCAGCGCTCCTTTGCTTATAGGGCTCCCCTCTGGCTTAAAGAGTTCCTGGTTGAAGTTTACAACTTGGAGAATTTTTGTACCTTTAAACGTACTCTGAAGCAATCCCTTATCAACATAAGAATCTGTCAATGCTAACCCACTAATGGTACTTAATTCTCGTAGTAATGACTCTCTGTCTAATTAGGGGGTAGCAAGTCCTACAAACTACACCCGATCAGTAATTATACCCCCTCCCCCATTGGCCAATACAACACTCCAGCTTAGGTTCCTATGCTCCTCCCTCTGCTTGTACTTGCTCCAACAGTCCCTAACCCTTCCTCAGTGACTCCCTTCCCATACTTTCTATTTCACTCCCTCCTGTTCTTACCTCCTTAGCTCCACCCCCCACTCTACTCATGCCCCTACCTAGTATTTATCCTCTCCCTCCTCCCTTCCCTCTGTCCTTCCTATCCAGCTTCCTCCCTCCTTTCCCCCTCCTTTCCCTCCTTCCTCCCCTCCCTCCTTCTTTGCTTCCTTCCTTCCTTCCTACCCCTTCCTTTCATGATTCTCCAGCTGCCCCCCAGCTCCTGTTTCTCCATCTCCCTATACCCCACACAACCACCGTTGACCTGCCACTCGGCAGTAGTTAAATGACCTAGCTAGTGACAATGCCTGGCCCATGGCAGCTACTTATATTCCTCGTATTGGTCTCTTATCGTAATTTCTGCTCATACTCAGTTTTGATTGTATAATGACTTGGCATGAAGGTATTCCTTTGTAGTTATCATGTATTTTGTATCTGTGGAATTGTAACCATCTTATTTGGTGTACCTGTCTTATTCTCTCTCATGACATGGAACCTTAGTAAACAAGCTCCCAGCTCAAAGGTGTTTTTTTCCGATGCTTCAAATAAATAAATAAATAAATAAACAAACTCCATGCCTGTATGTAATATTATAATAGTTAATCTGGAAGGATATCTGTGCATTTAGTGTGATTTCATGTTTATTGTTAAAAAAACACTCATGTTCAGTGGAGAGATACAGAGAATACTGGTTGGGTAACCATGCACAATGAGTCTGTACTGCCACAGAGAAATTCTGATTACATCAGACCTCGAAAGCACAGCTCAAGAGGTCCGATGTAATCAGAAGCCCGAGGTGGCAGCACAAGCTGGTTAGGCATGTGACTGCCCAATCAGTATTTTCTAAAGTATATAATTATTTTGTTTAGTTTGTATTTTAAAAAGAAAACATGAAAGTGTTTTCACAGTGCTCCTGTGGAGTACAGTTTAAGCATGTGGCTAATCTAGCTGCGGCCCCTTTAACAACGTAGAACAGTGTAGCAATTAGAGGCTCATTATGCTAATTACAGCCTAGCAGGGGCTAGAGACCCCTTTAGTCTTTAACTAGGCAGTGAGAGTCTGAATCTCATGGTGAGAAGATGCTTTCTGTCTGATGTCTTTGAATAAACCATTTATGCACCTATTTTCTGCGTCTGACTCAGTTTGTTTGGTATCAGCAAGGGGTCCTCACCAGCAGCAACAGATGGGTCTGGCAGACCAGAGAGAAGGTAAGGGTCTTTTAGTGGCTGACCAACTCCAAAACGCCACACTGCTATGGCAGCAGTAAACATGCTGGCGGTTTCAGTTCAGAACTTGAACTGATTACTGTCCTTGTGGCAGCTTAGTGAAAAACAGCAGCTGCCTCGAGGATTTCCAATCAGCTGAAACCCTGTTATATGAAAGAAGGGTACTACCACATTCCATGACCTTTGAACTGTGATACAACAAGATTTCAGCTAGCATGAAAATCTATGCAAAACAAACCTCCACTATCCACTATAACTGTATTTTATGCCTCAGACACACAATATGTATGAGACTGTTTTTCACTCGTTTTTATGTTTGTTTGCACGCATGTGCAAGAAACATAGTGCGACAATCCAAAATGCAGTGCTGTGCAGTTGAAAGGGAGAGCACCGCTTGAGTGAGCAGCGTTCCCTCTCCCCACACACACACACGCACATTGCGTGCTCATGCGCTCCTATCTCCCCACGCACACACTGTATGGCTGACGGGGGTGCCCAATCCCACGTCAGCTCTACTGTTCCACCCCCACAGTCTGTATGGCTGACGGGGGTGCCAAATCCCCAATTGGCTCTACTGCCCCTCCCAGACTATTGGGTGCCACGCTGGGAGCCCACCCCAATGTGGCAACAGGTCCTATGGCCAACGGGGGGTGCCCAATCCCCCATCGGCTCCACTGCCCCCCCAACAGCCGTCCAGCTGCCATGCTGGGAGCCCACCCCACCGTGGCAAATGTCCTGCGTAGTCCAAATAAAAAAAAAACCTGAAAGAAAAAAAAACTTCCCTCGCTGCTGTCTTCACCCCCCTTTCCCACCCGCGCCCACTCATTGCGCACCCTGCCTCCCCACACCCCCACCTCACCCCATACTTACCTCCGGAGCTTGGCGCGATGATCTTCGGTGGACCAGGAACGCGTCTGCACTCTTCAAAGCCGACCGCGAACTGAGGAAATGCCGGTAAGCTGTATAATGTAATGAATAGGGTTTTTTCAACATTGCTGCATATCTCAGGCATTTTTTGGAATTGTGGCACCAAATTTTCAACATGGGGTTTTTGGGACTCCTCCTCATGAAATTCTGTCACTGTCATGGCGTTAATCGGGCCCGAACGGTTATTTCAGGGTCACTGCGTGAAATCACCTTTCAGGACTGATTAACAAAATGACAGTACCAGTGTTCATAAGGTGGGCTCTCAAAAAGCCTATGTGGGAAGGCCCAATTGACATCCTAAAGTGACTGTTCTGAGCATGCATTGTGCTGTTCCTACGCACGCTCGTAGGTTCGCGAATTTTCAATATTTTCACTCTGGATTTTCAACATTGCCATTTGACCACACTTCCTTATGAGCAGTATAGCTGTCACTTTTCACATCTCACTCAAAATGTGTTTCCACGCATGTAGCGCACAATGACGCAGTCGGTGTGCGAAATCATGTTCGGGACATATTAAGAAAATCACAGTCACACTGTTCATGAGCAGAGGTGTTAAAATGGCTATGTTAAAAATTTGGAGAAAAAATTCCCCAAAGTGACTATTTTCACGAGCATCGTTCTGCTGTTCCTCATGCATTTCGTAAGTTAGTATTTTCAATAATTTTCCTCCAGATTTTCAAAATTGCCATTTTACCATACCTCCTTATGAGCAATACAGCTGTCATTTCTCACTTCTCACCCAAAATGTGTTTCCGCCCAGGTAGCGCACAATAGTGCAGTCGGTGTGCGAACTCAATGTATGGGACACATTATGAAAATCACAGTCACACTGTTCATGAGCAGAAGTGTTAAAATGGCTATGTTAAAAATTTGGTGAAAAAATTCCCAAAAATGACTGTTTTACGAGCGTTTGTTGCGCGTATCCTGGATTTTAGGGGGGCAGACTTTGGGAAAATGGGGAGATACTTGAAAGAGGCATTAAGGGGAATGGGACAGGAATCAGGGGTTGAGGAACAGTGGGCAGTATTTAAAATGGGGATTATAAGAACAACAGAATTATGCATTAAGCAGGTTAGCAAGAGGAAAAGGAAGAGGAGACCATTATGGTTTTCCAAAGAGGTAGCAAAGAAAGTGAAAGCCAAAAAGATTGCATTCAGGCAATACAAAAAGACACAGGCAGAAGGGGATAGGGAGAAGTACCAGGAGAAACAAAGGGAGGCAGGGAAGTCAGTAAGGGAAGCCAAAGCTCAGACAGAAGAACACATTGCAAAATCAGTGGGTAAAGGGACAAACCTTTTACAGGTACATAAGTGAAAAAAAGAAAGACAAAGGAGGGATAGTGAGACTGAAGGGGAGGATGGAGCCGTGGAGGATGACAACAATAAAGCTGACATATTGAACAGGTATTTCTGCTCAGTCTTTACTAAGGAAGAGGGGGTAATGGGTCTGAAGGAGTACAAGGGGTGAGAATGGTGCAGAAATGGACACAAGTCCCTTTACAGAGAAAGGGTCCTGAAGGAACTGGAAGTAATAAGAGCTGATAAAGCAATGGGGCCAGATGGGTGCACCCAGGGTCCTTAAAGAACTAAGAGAGGTGGTGGCTGAATCTCTGGCTATCCTGTTCAGCCAATCACTGGAAACAGGGGAGGTACCCAAAGACTGGAGGACAGCAGATGTAGTCCCCTTATACAAAAGTGGGAACAAAGAGGAAGCAGGGAACTACAGACCAGTCAGCCTCACCTCGGTAGTGGGAAAGATCATGGAAGCACTACTGAAGGAGAGATTGGTGGAACATCTGGTTGTCAATGGACTACAGGACCCAAGGCAGCATGGTTTCACCAGGGGGAGGTCATGTCAGACCAACCTCATTGAATTTTTTGACTGGGTGACTAGGGAGGTGGATCAGGGGAGGACAGTGGACATGGCCTATCTGGACTTCAGCAAGGCCTTTGACACTGTGCCACATAGAAGACTGTTACACAAACTGGGGAATACGGGTGTGGGCAGGACAGTAGTGTGGTGGGTAGGTAACTGGCTGGGTGGCAGGACACAGAGAGTGGTGGTAAGTGGCTGTCACTCCACAGAGGGAAGAGTAACCAGTGGGGTACCACAGGGATCAGTGCTGGGACCGGTCCTATTCAACATCTTCATCAGTGACATTGCACAGGATCTAGAAGGCCGAATTTCACTGTTCGCTGATGACACAAAGCTCTGTAACAGAGTAGACACACCAGAGGGTGTAGACAGAATGAGAAGGGACCTGCAGAAACTTGAAGAATGGTCAAGGGTTTGGCAGTTGAAATTCAATGCAAAGAAGTGCAAGATAATGCATATGGGGCACAAAACCCTGGCACAATATATCAGTTGGGGGTGAGGATATAGCATGCACCAAGCAGGAAAGGGATCTTGGGGTTGTCATCTCTGATGACCTCAAGGTAGGGAAACAGTGTGACAAGGCATCAGGTAAAGCAAATAGGATGCTGGGATGTATAGGCAGGGACATCACCAGCAGGAAAAGGGAGGTCATAATTCGCTATACAAGACACTAATGAGGCCCCACCTGGAGTACAGTGTACAGTTCTGGAGACCATACCACGTAAGGACATAGACAGGGTAGAGAAGGTTCAGAGGAGGGCAACAAATATGGTGCATGGGTTGCATCACAAGTCCTATGAAGACAGGTTGAAGGAACAGAACATGTATTCCCTGGAGGAGAGGAGGGAGAGAGGGGATATGATAGAGACATACAAGTATCTTACAGGGAGGAACAGGGTGCAGGAAAACACTATTTTTAAGCGAAAAAGATGTTTCAGGACTAGAGGGCATGGGATGAAGTTGGAGGGAGGACGATTCAGAGGAAACATGAGAAAGAATTTCTTCACAGAACGGTGGTGGACAAGTGGAACACCCTGCCAGAGGAAGTGGTGGGGCTGAAACAATCACGGATTTAAGAATGCATGGATAGACATAAAGGAATTCTAGAGGGCAGGGGTAAGGGGAAACAGACTTCTAGGAAAACAAACTGAACTTACAAGCTCAAATGGCAGACTAGGTGGGCCATAGGCCCTTATCTGCCGACACTGTCTATGTATCTATGATCCTACGGACGCTCATAAGTTCGCAAATTTTCAATATTTTCACTCCAGATTTTCAACATTGCCATTTTACCACACCTTCTTATGAGAAGTACAGCTGTCATTTTTCACAACTTGCCCAAAACATGTTTCTGCCCATGTAGCGCACAATGGCGCAGTCGGTGTGCGAAATCAATGTATGGGACACATTAAGAAAATCACAGTGACACTGTTCATGAGCAGAGGTCTTAAAATGGCTATTTTGAAAATTTGGTGAAAACAATTCCTAAAAATGACTGTGTTTTACGAGTGAGCATTGCGCAGTTTCCACACACTCTCGTAAGTTCATGACTTTGTAATATTTTCAGTCCAGATTTTCACCAGTGGCATTTTTCCACACTTCCTTATGAACAGTACAGCTGTCATTTTTCACAACATGGCTGAAATGTGTTTTCACACTTTCAGCACATAAATGCGTGGTCACTGTGGGAAATCATTGTTCGGGACAGATAAAGAAAATCACAGTGACACTGTTCATGACCGGAGGTCCCAAAATGCCTGTGTTGACAATCTGCTATAAAAAATTCCCAAACTAATTACATTACGGGTGCACGTTGCACAGTTTCTACGCACGCTCATGATCTCGCCAGTTTTTTTTACATTTTCACTGCAGATTTTCAACATTGCCATTTTTTACACCTCCCCATGAACAGTACAGCTGTCATTTTTCACATCCTGTTCAGAATGTTTTTGCACCTGTGGTGACAAATGCCATAGTCACTGTGCAAAAGCAGCTTTCGGCTAACAAACTGATATTGCCACTGTTCATGAGGTGGGGGTCACAAAAAACCCATGTTGAAAATTTGGAGTGAAAATACCAACGAATGCCTGCAGCATTAGGGTTTCCGACCATAACACCCCACCCTGTAGAGAATGACAAGCATCAGGGCTGGGACTTGGGATTGATTGTCACCTGCAATGCTCATACCATTCCACCCCCACCCACACCCTGCAGCCACTGAGAGGCATCAAAGTGTGCCTTGGACTCTTCGGCCCCAAAGTTCACCCCATTCTCCTATACCACACCCATCTCACAATATTTCCTGATGGAATGGGGTGCGCATAAGGGCCAAAGACCCCAAGGCACACCGTGACACTTGTCGGTGTCTGCACGGCAGGGTGTGGTGAAATGGCGTGGCTGTTATGCCTGATGACCCAAAGGCACACCCCAATGCCTGTCACTATCTGCAGGGTGGTGATGGGGTTGGCTTCAGTTCAATACTTCACTGCCATTCCCATTATGCAGCTCTGTAACTCCTACACTACCAATGCCAATGCAAGCAAGCAAACATTCGGCATTGACAAATGCTTGTTTATTTTAGTTTTTTTGTTAACAGACAACAACTGTACCTTGAACAAGTGGATCTTAATCCAGGAAACATTAATGTGTTTATATTTAGGAGGCTCAAAAGTAAAAAATAGGGTCTCACTCTCACGTATCTTTGATAAAAATTAACTCTGGTATCTGCTATATATTCTCTACATGAGATTCCATGAGAGGCCTAAACATTCCTAGAACAAGAATAAGATATGGACAAATGTGCTTTGATTATATTATTACTACTACTACTTGGAACTCACTCCCCCCAAAAACTGCGAAACATGGCTACATATTACAGCTTTAAGACAGCCCTTTTGGAATGGAATTCTTTTTCATTTCATTATTAATTGTAATATTTTATGCATTGTATTCTTGCTATTTAATAATAATAATAGTAAATTTTATTTCGTACAAGCGCCTTTAAGCCATCAAGGCACTTTATAAAAAGATAAAAGATCATGATAGAACTGTACATATGACAATAAAATAAACAGAGGATCCAAATTAATCGGTGCCGCCGAAGGCATGGCACCATAAAAAGGTTTTCAGCACCTGTTTAAACTCCCCCGCGGTCGTGCACTCCCGAAGCTGATGGGGTAGAGAATTTGATAGGGTCAGGGCCACGTGCATAAATGCACAGGCCCCTGAAGATTTCAAAAACACCCTCGGAATCTCTAGCAACCCCTCGTCAGCCGAATGCAACTGTTGCACCGGACGGTAAGGCACAAGAAGCTCTTTCAAGTAGTCAGGGCCCAGTCCTTGTAGGGCTTTGTAAGTCAGTAAACTGACTTTAAAGGTGATCTGCCACCTAATTGGCAGCCAGTGCAGATCGCGCAGCACAGATGTAATATGGGAAGCTTGAGACGCTCCCGTCAACAATTATGCTGCTGCATTCTGCATGAACTGCAAGCGGCAGATATCAACCCCAGGCAGACCTAAGTACAGGGAGTTGCAATAATCAAGTGTGAGGTCACAAAAGCATGGACCAATGTAGGCAAGTCCCCGGATGGAACCAGGTGCTTAATCCTGGAGATATTCCTAAGATGATAAAAGGAAGCCTTGATGATGGCCGACACCTGGGCTCATAAAGTCAGCCCATCATCAAGCATTACCCCCAGGTTTCGCACCGGTTCAGAGGATAGGATCAGAGAGCCCCCAAGAAAAAGTCCAGAGGGCTGATCAGCCCACAACCCCTCTATCCGGTGACCCGGGTCCACTACCAACACCTCTGTCTTTCCAGCGTTCAACTTTAACCAGCTCGAATTCATCCAGTCCTGGATTTCGGCAAGGCAGGTATTAAATACCAAGACAGCTCTATCCTGGTCGGAGTTGAAAGACAGGTAAAGCTGGGTATCATCAGCATAGCAGTGAAACCTCAGCCCATACCATCTTACAAAGTCACCGAGGGGCAGCATGTACACTGAAAACAACATGGGGAAAGCACTGAACCCTGAGGTACCCCACATGGCAGGGAGAATGGGTCCGAGGAATAAATCCCAGACACCATTCTCTGACTCCTGCCAGTGAGGAAAGATGTAAACGACCTGAGGACTGTACCGGTCAGTCTGCAGATGGACCCTAGACGTCCAAGCAGCACCCCATGGTCTACAGCGTCAAAGGCTAAAGAGAGATCAAGAAGCACCAAGCTAGAACGGATTCTCCAATCTCTCGCCATCAGGAGATCACTGAGCATCTGAACCAGCACCATCTCAGTACTGTGCTTCTTTTGAAAACTGGACTGGATAGGTTAGTAGATGTTATGGATGGTCAGGTGGTCATCGAGCTGTACCACAACTACTTTCTCAATCACCTTCCCTATAAAGGGAAGGTTTGAGATTGGTCTGTAGTTGGCAGAAAGATCCGGGTCCAAAGAAGCTTTCTTTAGGAGGGGGGGGTTACCACCGCCTCCTTCAGGGAGCTTGGAAACTCACCAGATTCCAGGGAGTACCAGACTATCTGCGCCAGGACTGGACCGATCATATCCCAACAACCCATAATCAAGGAGGTTGGGCCCAAATCCAAACTACAGCATGTAGGATGCATAACCTGGACAATCCCCATGACATCCACAAGTTCAGGCAAGGCAAAGGTACTCAAGGAAGCCCGAGGTGAGGCGACCAAACACCGATCATCAGCAACCCCCATAGAGCGAGTCGAGAGAATTTCCGACCTGATGTCGGCCACCTTATCCGCAAAGAACCTAGCAAGTTCATTATGTATATTATGTGTATATACAGGACAGCCCTGAAAACAGACTTTGCCTAATGCCTTATCCTGTTTAAATATAAACTTCAAACTACAAAAAATAAAAGATTATTAGAAAAACATATAAATATATCCTGTATATATACACACACACACACACATATGTATATATGAGTTGAGTTCTGTATTCTTGCCATGGAATTTCTTAGATATTGCTATCAGAGGCTCCTCCGAACATAAAAAGCAACAGACCCTATCAGGACAGTGGCATCCGGAGATCACTCCACTCCCCACCTTGGCCAATGCCATCAGAGTCATCATTTTTGTTTACAATTATGCATTTTTACAGCTTGCAGACTTTTGCAGGACTAATTACTGTCGGGTAAAACAGAAGTGATCCAGGATGAGTAGAAACACTTCTTTTGAGTAGGTCTGGAGTTTGCAGTACTTAGAGGAGTAAGTTGCAGAGGGGAAGACTGGGAGTTGATGAAGGGAGATAGGTCAGAGGAGTGAGTATTGAAGGCATTAGCCATGGTACCAGGATTATTGCAGTTCATACCATTCAGCTCCATATTCTGTTTTGTACAGTTTTGATTCATATCCATAAAATCTTTACTACATTTCCAAAAGATATGTGTACAACCAGTGGAGGAGAGGAGAGGAGTAGGTTCTGACAGTAAGGGTTTTTCATAGTATGTGCCATCCATATTTATTGCACAGATCCCTCTGCTTTCTGTTTTCTTCCTAGTCTCCATCAAGGGTAGAGGCATTGAATCGTGCCCAACGTATATCCCTGATATTAAATAAAGATAGCAGGTCACGGTTTAGCTATTTAGTGATTTTACCACTGACTCTCATCTTGATAAGAGTTCCCCAGGGCTCCATACTCGGACAATTGCTTTTCCCCATGTTTGTCAATACACTCCCCAAGGACAACCTCACCTGTAATGCTCTCCTCTATGCAAATGACCTAGTTATCTTTAATAGCGACAAATCTGTTGACTCTACCTCCTCCACCCTCACATAAAACTTTGTGTCTGCCCATCAATGGTTCCTTTCATACAAGCTCCTCGTCAATGAAAAAAAGACTAAATCTATGCCATTTGGATCTAAACCCTTCCTAGCTAAAGTTGCCAAAGCCAACTCCTCCCTTCTAGTTCTCACCCCCGCTGGTCCTCCTCTTGAAAATATCACATTCTTTAAATACCTAGGCGTCACCCCTGACCCCTCCCTTTCTTTCTCTGAACATGTCAACCTTACCTTGTGCCAGATCCACCAGAAACTAAGTGCTGCGTACCAATATAAACTCTACCTGTCTGCTGAGGCATGACTGGCCATCGCATGTGGCAGCCTGCTTCCCCTCCTCGACTATTGCTCCCCAATCTACTCACATATGTCCACTCCCACTACTGCTCACTCTATCAGGCACTGGGGTGGCTGACCCTGCAAGGTTGCTTTGACTATGCAATGGGCTGTCTGGTGGACAACTCCCTCTGAATCCCACAAACATTCCCTTACTCACCCCTCCTGATAGGCAGAATGATCCCTAGAAATCTTCAGGCATCTTCAGTCCCTCCGCTGGTAGTATCCCATGTCACCACTACCATGGGGAAGTGAGCTTTCTCAGTCACAGCACCCTCCTTATGGAACAAGCTTCCCCCCCCTTCTGTTCACTCATCTACTACCCACCTAGCTTTTAAGCATTCCCTGAAGGCCTGGCTCCACTTGGCAGCAATCTGCCACTGTTCTACACGTTAATGCTAGGGTCTCAACTCCCTAATGCCCTAAGCTCTCAGGCAGCACTTGCCACCAGACAGCACTTGTAGTCCCCCCCAGTCTACCCCCCTCCCCACCTCTGTCCCTACCCCAAGCCTACCCTGACCCCCTGTTCTCTCTTCTTCTCTTGACCCCTATGATGCTATTTGTTTCCACCTGATTTTGCACAACTACTGTAATTTGTGCATCTGTATTTTTGAAACTAACCATGTACTTGTAGCCTGTGCTGCTTATATATTGTACCACCTGTATTTAATTGTCTGTGTCCTTGGTCAGGAACATTTTGTTATGGCATAATCGGCCCTCACAGCCTGTATATTGGTCATAATGTTATCACTGTTTGCTCTCCACCCCTCGCCACCATTTGGTGGGCATGCTTGTAAGTGTCTTGTCTATTATATTCTTGTGTACTACTGTAATTTTGCTGTTGAACTTGTAATTGTTTTGCCACACTTGTGACCCAGGTCATGACTGAAAATGGTCCTCTGGATCAGTGCACCAACCCAGTTACCAAAGACATAGATAGATAAATAAATAAAATATGCTTATCCTGAAGTTCAGTAAACTTGGCAGTAAAAAAAGACAGGAATATTTACATCACTTATATTCAAGAGATGACCAGTCAGTTTGACTTAGATCACATTAGGCTGTCTGCAGGTGTACACAAGTATGTGTCCTTGTACCATAAATTAAAGTGGTTCGAGCGCGATGGTATTAGATAAATAGAGAGAGAGAGAGAGAGAGAGAGAGAGAGAGAGAGATAGATAGATAGATAGATAGAGAGAGAGAGAGAGAGAGAGAGAGAGAGAGAGAGAGATAAATAGATAGATAGATAGATAGATAGATAGATAGATAGATAGATAGAGCAATCTTTATTTTTAGACTGGATAGAACTATTAGGACTTTGCAGCCCTGCTTACAAAGTTGCCCTGCTTTGTTACAAGGAGGTGCACAATTTGAGATAGATTACACTTAGATTAATTTATCCCAAAAAAACACTGAGGGCAATGTTTGGTATTGTGCCACTTCAGAAAATATTTATTCACTAGAATTAGCTCTCGTTGTACAAGTCCCATTTGTTCACACAAGTAGTTGGCACTAATTGCATTGTGCAAGAGTATCAAGATTATCAAATCACCCGTTATCCTTCACCTCTCTAAACTATGTAACCCTATTACTTCAGTCTAGATTTATATGTTAATGTTCTTAAACCAGATATGCATTTAATAAATCTTCTCTGTGCTTTTCCAGACTGTTTAAATCCTTCTTGAGTGATAGTGACCAGAACCAAGAGCAATGGTCAACAAAAGGTCTTGCCAGGGATCTATCTATACAGGGGCATAACATCTCAATGCCTCCTGCTGAAGTTGTTTTAATACTCTGCAGAACATGTCGAGCTTTATTTGTATTGTTCTTTATGTTATTTGAAAAGGTTAGACAAGGCTGTACTAGTAGCATTTCTGGGCTTCAAACAGTTTCCTACGATAACAGATTGAAGTTTGTAAAATTAATGCCACTCGTTACTCATCACCTTAGAGGAGATCTTATGCTCCTCTATGACATTATTAAAGACCCATACCTGATGTGCGAATTAGGGTTGAATTTTAAAGATCATTCTTATAATATCAGGGGTCACCCCCTACAATTGGTTAGTAAATCTTTTCAACATTCCAACCGTAAATATTTTTCACCCTCAGAACTATCAGACCATGGAATAGACTACCCTTAAATGTCATCATAAGTGAGACTAAAAGCACTTTTAAGTATTGACTAGACAATTTAATAAACTCAGGTTACATTCTTTCCTACTATTCTTTGGGTTAGTATTAGAGTGACATGGGCTTCTGGCCTCCTGGCTCTTTACCTCAGCATAGTAGTATGAACCACAGTTGTAGTACTCCTAGATCCCTTTCCTCCTCAATGTATTTAATTTGGCATTTCCTAAATAATACTGCTTTCTTAAGTTTTGTTCACCCATATGCATAACCACACATTTGTCCTCATTTAAGCTCATGCCCCAGCTTCATGCTCAAGTGTATATCTTGTCCAGCTCTCTCTGCAGAGCAATAACAGCTGAATCTGTTAAGACTGGTCCATCCACTTTAGTGTCGTCTGCAAACTTTGGCACAATACTAAGTAATCCAGTATGCCTATCTGCTATGAATAATGTAACTACTACTGTCCCCAACATTGACCCTTATGGCACTCTGCTGTATACCTTGACTTTATGTGACAGATGCTCACCAATTTTAACTCTCTCATATCTGTCATTTAACCAGCTTTGAACCCATTTAACTAATCTTATATCCAATTCCAGTGTTCTTAGTCTTTCAATTAACTTGGCATGCGGTACTTTATCACATGCTTTACTGTAGTCAAGGTATGTAACATCACAAGGTATAATGTCTAAAAGTTCACTAACAGGTTCATGGAATGATATTAGATTGGTCACACAAGATCTGTTTTTATGAAACCATACACTGTGTGATCAATATTTCCATTTGAGGTCAATGTTGCTGTTATGTATTGTTTTAAAAATGTGTCCATTATTTTCACCCAAATCAGGGTCAAGCTAATTAGCCTATAGTTAGATACTAGTTCCCGGTTTCCTTTTTTTGAATACAGGAACAACAAATGCATTTTTCCAATCATTTGGGATCTCTCCAATGTTATATGATTGTCAAAAATGTCACAGATAGGCACGTACAGTATATACACATTGCTAGATTTTTCAGCAAGTTTAGACTTAACATGCTACCTCCAGGGCACTTATGTGGATTCAGTTTTTTTTTAGTTTTTTCAGAACTTTATGTTCTTGAAATAAATTCTCACCACTATGTTCCTCTATACTGTTGCTTATAATTATGGATCCGGTTGATGTAGCCATACTGTATACAGACCCAAAGTAGGAATTTAGTGCATCTGCTATGTCCTTACTATTTATTATTTACTAAAGCCTCATCGTTGTGAATAAGTGGTCCTATATTTGGGGCACTGCCTTTCGGAGAGTTAATATATCCATATTCAGTGGCTGAGTTCCAATGACTGGCAGCTCCAGCTACCCTGTGGTTGTATGGCAATACGCTGCGCTATTCTGAGTATCTAATTAGCATCCCGGGAGGAGCCTCGAATGGTTCATGGCCCCTGACAGACAAACAAAGGTTCAATTATTAATATTTAAAAAAAAAATACATCAAATCTGTATCAGTAAATATTATCTATATTGCCAGATTCCAAACTTTCCCTAAAATAAATTTCTAGCACTAGCACTTTCAAAATGAACTCATTCTATGGAAAATTACCATGAAAATGTCTACGTTTCAAAACATTAGAGGTAGGAACCTAGCTGAAACCCTGTTTACAATGGAAGGGTACAACAAGATTTCAACTGGCATGGAAATCCATGCAAAACAAACTTTCACTATACACTATAACTGTATTTTATGCCTCAGATGAACAGTATGTGTGAGACTATTTTTCACTTAGATTTTTTAATTTAGTTTTTCTTTAACAGACAAGCAAACAAGAAAGTGGATCTTAATCCAGGAAACATTGATGAGTTATATTTAAGTGGCACAAAATTTAAAAATAGGGTCTCTCTCTCTCTCCCCTGTATCATTTGGAAAAATTAACTCTGGTATCTTCTATACATTCTCTATGTGAGATTACAGGGAGAGGTGTAAAATTTCCTAGGACAAGAACAAGATATGGACTAATGTACTTTGATTATATTGCTACTACTACTTGGAACTTTCTCCCCCAAAACTGTGAAACATGGTTACATATCACAGCTTTAAGACAGCCCTTTTGGAATGGAATCCTTTTTCGTGTCACTGTTATTAATTTTAATGTTTTATGCATTATATTCTTGCTATTTATGTAACCGCGTACATATTTTTATAGCACTTTTAAAGTTAACTCATTTTATGGAACATCACTATGAAAAAGTCTAAGTTTACAACTGTTAGAGCCCTAATTTGTTGTCAATAAAAGCTTGGAGACATGTCAACATTTTTTTCTGTCAATATAGTTTGATACATAGCAATATAAGACAATACACTTAACCATAACGTTATGTTTACAACCAAGTATATTCATGTACAGTATGTTGATGTATAATGATGCATGTATCTTTATGAATTGATGCTGTAGCTATGCTATCTCAAACTTTTCATGATCCTTTGCCAAAAATATGAAAAAGACAATTTCCTAAATATCTGGGATCAGGTATACAGATGATACTAATAGTACTCCATCAAGGAGACCCACACCCCGTTCTAGTTTTGTAGATCTTTGTGCTTCTTATTCTCTGGTTCCACTCTCCTTTTTGCCAGTGGATATCTTAGCTCACTCCCTTTCCCGGGAGGAAAGTACCTCACTGCTGTGATGCCCTTGGCCTTTGACAGTACCAGGATTCACAAATCCAAGTCTAAATGTTAGCCTACATTTCCTAGGAGACACTGAGATGTGACACTTACTTAACACTGGTCCAGTCTAATTTGTAATTTCTTTTGGAAGCAAATCATGGTACAGTACCATAATGTTCATTCTATCAGATGGAATGGAAGTGTGGTCTTTTAGTTACAGCAGTGAGCTCTGACACAGGAGATCATGGGCTCACATCTCACCACAGCCACTGGTGCATTGAATGGCCTTCATGCAAGTCACTTTATTTTCCTGTTATTTTTGTCATTATTACTATTTTATTTTACCCAGGAAAGAACTCATAGATGCAACAAACCACTTTTACAAGACTGTGAAGGGATGACATCAAGACAATTCTACACAGTTACAAAGTATGAAACAATGGTTGATTTGGACACAAGCCTTTGAGACACCCAAAATCCCTTCTTCGGTTGCGAAAACTAACTTGCAAATTAAAATATATATAAATGGGTTTATTGGATCAAAGCATTTTAAACACAAAAAGAATGGTTTACGTAAAACAAAAGAATGAACATGTTTTAACAGCAGAGGTAGTTGTCAGGTTCTTCTAGCTGGAGTTTCATTTGAAGAGAAATTCCAGATGTACTATAAATTGGAAAGCAGCATGAATTCAATTGACTACATGTATTTTTATAGCACTGAAATACATCTGTGTCACAAAATGTACAATATGTACAACAAACGGTAGAAGTATTTAGTGAACGTGGTCAAGCCTATAGCTGAGGAACTGCTAAGGAACTAAGAAACATGATCTCCTAAGATGTGCAGTTGAAAGCTAGGGTAAAGACGTTTTCAACAAGGACTTGAAATAAGGATAGGAGCCCATGACCACTGTTCAGGGGGAGGCTGTTTCAGAAAGCTGGAACTTAATTACAGAAGGTTGATCATTAATCTTGGCAACTCTGTTGGTTGGAATGAATAGAAGATTGTGGTTATAGGAATGAAAAGGTTGTGAGGGAGCGTATTGGGAGATTAGATTGGAGGGGTAGGTGGAGTCAGGGCAATGAAAAAACTTAAATGTAAGAACAACTTTATACTGTATACGGTATGGAATGGGGAACCAGTGGTGGTCATGCACTATTAGAGTGATGTGGTCCCATCTGCATTTCTCAGCAAGGAGGCAGGCTGCAGCAGTTTAGAGACATTGCAATTTTCCATTCAGAGAGCTAGGAAGCCTGTGTGGAGGGTTGCATTATTCAATGCAAGATGTGATTAAATTATTACTCTGGGTTTTGGCTAAGAAAAAAAATCAAGACAGAATCTGATTCTGGTGAGACTGCAGAGGTAATAAGTGGTCTTGCAGCTGTGGTTTATGTGTTTTAAATTGCAGCTTAGGGTTATGGTGAGCACCAACAGATCCTAGGGTTTTGAAAAAGGAGAGGACAGTATGCTGTAAGATAGATTGTTTTGCCCAAGATGAGGACTTCCAGCTAGGCAAATACTGATCTGGAGACGGCTGACCCTTTGCTATGCATCACTGAAAGAGAGAGAGATAGACAGAGACAGATAGAGAGAGGTGGAAAGGGACGATAGCACAGGGTCCTGAAAGGTGTCAAATGTAATGTATTACTGAGTATCATCAGTATACAAAATGGTACATAATGTTGACTGGTGAGATCAATTGCCTAAGTAGTAGAAGTTAGATAGAGAAAAGGAACTGGTCCAGAACTGATCGCTGTAGGGCACCAAAAAGATAAGGTTTTATGATAGAAGGAGACACTATCACCAGTAAAAATACAGCAAAATAAAATTTTGTCAGTGAAATTGCCACTAAATCAGCAATTTCACCAGGTGAAATGTTTTGTGAAATTACAGTGAAATTTTGCCTGCAATTTCACCTGTCACCGCCGGCCAGAAGTCTGTAAATTGAAACACACACACACACACACACACACACACACACACACACAAGTTGCCCTCACCCCCAATTTTTTTATTAAAAAAAAAAAAAAAAAAAAAAAGAAATTCACCCTCCTTCACTCTCTGGTGTCTAGTGGTCTCCCCCCAGTCATCACTGACCATAAACAGTAAATAAGCACCCCCCCCAAAGTTACCCTGCACACTCCATTTGTTTAAAATAAAATTCACCATTCACTCCCTGGTGTCTAGTGGACCTCCCACCCCATCAGTAGATAGCAGGACCCACCCGCCCCCGTCCCTTAATCGACACCGCACAGCCCTCCACTCATCTCCATGGCTGGCAGCCCAACTGAGCACCACTGAGCGTTAATTACGTGAAATATTTCGCTGGGCAAAATTTTCCAATTTCACACATCCCTAATCACCAGATACTGCACAGAAATAGTAATCTTGAGACAGGACTCAAACTAGGCATGGGCAATTCCAGAGTTCTACACGGCTGTGTGTAAAGAAATATAAGGTATGCAAAGGAGTCATTAGGGGTGTTAAAGGAAACATCCACATAGCAGCAGACCTGGGAAGTTTTATACACAAAAGAGATTTTGACTTCCCAGATATAGACTTGAAAATACAGGAGACCAGGAGTCAGACGGACCAGATGTTTGTAGAAATTACACAGGATTGCTTTCTCAGCCAATGGTTAAGAGTGCATCAAGTAGGGATAACATCTAAGATTTCATTTCACCCAATAAAGATAATATTAGTTACCTAAATATTGGAGGATCCAAATGTCAAAGATCCTTTAGGTCAGAATGATCAACGTTCTATGATATTTAGTGCAGTGCTGAAGGTACAGTTTCTTAAATCCAACACCATAACCCCTAACTTTATAAAAATAGACTCTACTAGAATGGGAGTAATATTAATTGATAGACTACAATACATAACTGAGATAAAGAGGTGGAAAACAAATGGACAGCTATAAAATGGTCACTACAGGAAACCGTCCAGGCATACAATAGGTACATTAGCAAAGCATACAACCACAGAAAAACAGTTTGGTTTGATTGTCAGGTGATGAAAGCAATTAAGGACAAAAAGAGAGCATTTAGGATTTACAAGAGGACCAATCAGATGCTAACAGAGAGCTGTATAAAGAAAAACATAGAAAAATGAAAAAAAATTGCTAGGAGGGCAAGATCAAACTGAATTAAAGACACTGCACTACAAAAAGAAAACTGATGATATCTTCTTTAGGAATAGCATAGAAAACAGGCAGGTAAAGAAGAGTATTGAAAGGATAGGAAAGAATGGTAAGAGGATAGAGGATAACATGAGAAAAGCAAATGTTCCAAATGAGTACTTTACTTGGGTATTTATGGTGGAGGCTTCAGCCTCAGTAGATGATAGCAAAATTAAATCTGAGGGACCTGAGGGACAGAAATCAGAGATAGGCAGAATAGCCATCAACATGGTACTATGAACATATGACCATATGAAAATTGCCAGCAGAAAAAGGCCTTATGGTCTACCAAGTCTTCTCGATTGTGCAGCTAGAAGCCCTTATTCTGCAGCTGCCCCTCCCTCCCATGCCGTCCCTTCCTTGACCCTCCTCCTTGCCCTGTCTCATCCCCTTTTGAAGCCGCACACTGTTCTACTGGATACTGCTACTGCCAGTAACGCGTTCCACCCGGTCACCACCCTCTCAATAAAAAAGTGTCTTCTCATCTCCCTCCTACTCAATGATTACAGAATCTAAAGGTTAAGAAATCCCTTGGCCCAGATGGGATCCAACCCAGGGTACTCAGGGAGGCAGGACATACACTGACATTACTCCTGACAACCTTCTTCCATGAGTCCCTGGCAACAGGCAAGGTGCTACCAATGGACTAGAGTGTGGCACTGAAGTTCCTCTGCATAAAAATGGTGACGGAGAATCCTGGGACTTACACGCCAGTGAGTGAGACAGCGATTTTGGGTAAGGTACTGAAGACAATAATCAAAGAGCATATTGTTGAATTTGTAGAGAAAAGAAGCTGGTAGATAGAAGCCAGCATGGGTTCAATAGGGGAAGATTGTGTCAGACATATTTGATAGACTTTTTCAGCTTGGTAACATAATCAGTTGGCAAGGGTCAGTCAGTTGATACACTTTATCTGGATTTCAGAAAAGCCTTTAACTCAGTGTCACATGGGATACCAGTAAAGGATGTGGGTGATCTGGGGTTAGGGAAGAAAATCTTTAGATGGATTAAGAGCTGGTTATTGGGAAAGACACAGGGGGTTGTCTTTAATGACAAGTTCTCTGTGGTAAAGAACATGACCAGTAGGGTAACTCAGGGGTCCTTCTTGGGGACAATTATTTTCAATTTGCACAGTAGTGCTGGGGTCTGGCTTTAGTGGAAAGTAAGCTTATTTGCAGATGATGCCAAACTATGCAGAAGAGCGGATGATGAAGAGGGTGTTAACACAATGAAGAAGGAAGTGAAGAAACTGAAGAAGTGATCTGGCATATGGCAACAAATTCATGCAAAAGAGTGCAAAGTAATGCACATTGGGTGCAGGAAAGATGAATAGGATGCTTGGTTGTATCAGTGGGGGTTTCACTAGTCAAGGTTGGAAAATTATTATTTTACGGAGCAGGTCCCTGATTAAAATGCACTTGGGTACTGCATGCAACTTTGGAGCCCACACCTGAAGAAAGACCAGGACAAATTAGAGACAATACAAAAAAGGACAGCAAACATGATTCAAGGCCTACAGGGTAAAAACTTTAGGAGATCCTCAATATGTACTCACTGGAGGCCAGGAGGGAGAGGAAGGAGGTGACATAGAACTTTTATTTTTGTAATTTCTTTTTTCCTCATACTTTCTGCCCTTAACTTCCTTCCAGAACCCTCCCCCTACCTGGCAGTCTGCCAGTCCTTCCTTACCCATTAAGCTGAGGATCCATTCTCAACTGAGCCTCGGTCTGCCCTGCAGGTGGGGACAAGTGGAGGGAAAAATACCCCAAACTACTTGATTTCATCAGGAGGCAGCAATGACCAGTAGGAGGCAGTGCAGGGGAGATCCTTCATGGTGTTGGGCACATGCTTGGACTTCTTTGGTTTCTTCAATGCCCTGCAGGAGCCATGCATGCAAGAGCTGCAAGGATGCATGCATGCAGAGTGCCAACCCGGGTCAAACTGTGTAGCACCATCCTCTGCAGCCAGGGTGCAGAACAGCATCCTCTGGGACACTCAGTCCTTCTCCCCTCACCAGCCCCCAGCAACTCAGGCTCATTCTTGAACTGGATCATCAGTGACACAAGAAGTAGTGCTACTGCTGTGCTGACATGTGGGGCATGAGGAACATTTTAACCCCCAGGGTTTACAGTCTCAGGCTGGTAGGCACGGGGTCATTTCGCCATACACAACAACAATGCAGCAATATACTGCGCTGTAAATACAGTGGATACATTGCTGGCACTCAAACACAATGTTGACAGGAATGTCGGCACAAAACACAATGGAGTTAAGTATTTTCTAGCCCCCGCACCCCGTTATGAGGTTGAGCCCCAGCCCCCTTATTAATATAATCAACTCCGGGGGTTCAACACCAGGGTGTGGAGAACACCGCAGGGGCAAAACCCCAATATCACACAATGCGGTCTGCAAAAGTCTGAATCAGATTTGAGCCCCAGTCTGCAGATGCAAAGCTGCTCTGCTGACTGCCGTGGCTCATCCTCTGAGCCACAACGGCCATGGCCCACCTCACCAGCAGAGGTCTTCACCCTGTGTCACTCCTCCCCTCCAGCCATCTGTGACAGGGTACAAAAAACGCGCGTGCTACATTTCTGCCTTGCAGTGTTTTGTGCCCTGTCGCTACACTTCCCAGTGCTGTATACACTGCGCAGTTTTCACTACGCTGTTCCTCATACAGTGAAATGACCTGGTACAAGGCTGGTAGGGGAGTTTAAGAAGAATATTTGGAAATATTTTTCATGAAACAGGTTCTAGACAAACAGAACAGCTTGCCCAGCATTGTGGTTAACACAGAGACAACAAGCATTTGTCAATGCCGAATGTTGCTTGCTTCTATGTGCTGTTTAGGAATTTGGAAGTCATTGGAGTGCAAATATTGAAAATTCGCGAACTTACGAGTGTGCGTAGGAACTGCGCAACGCACTCTCATAAAACAGTAATTTTTAGGAATTTTTTCACCAAATTTTCAACATAGCCATTTTAAGACCTCTGCTCATGAACAGTGTCACTGTGATTTTCTTAATGTGTCCCGTACATTGATTTTGCACACCAACTGCGCCATTGTGCGCTACATGAGCGGAAACACATTTTGGGTGAGATGTAAAAAATGACAGCTGTACTGCTCATAAGAAGGTGTGGTAAAATGGCAATGTTGAAAATCTGGAGTGAAAATATTGAAAATTCGCGAACTTACGAGCGTGAGTAGGAACTGCGCAATGCGCGCTCGTAAAACAGTCATTTTTAGGAATTTTTCACAAATTTTCAAAATAGGCTTTTTAAGAGCCCACCCATGAACACTGAGCAGTGTCGTTTCGTTACTCATTTCAGAAAGGTGATTTGCAGTGGCTGCGAAATCACCTTCGGCCCGAGTAACGCCATGACAGTGCAAGAATTCATGAGAGGGGTCCCAAAACCCCATGTTGAAAATTTGCTGCAAAATTCCAAAAATGCCTGAGATATGCAACAAAGTTGAAAACCCTATCTATCCCATTATACAGCTTACTGGCATTTCTCAGTTTGCGGTCGGCTTTGAAGAGTGCAGACGTGTTCCCAGTCCACAAGATCACGCGCCAGACTCGGAGGTAAGTATGGGGTGAGGGGGTGTGGGAGGCGGATGCGCAGTGGGTGGGTGCGGGTTGTGGGGCAGGGACTGCGTGGATCGCTTTTTTCTTTAAGGTTTTTTTTTTTAAATGACGACGTTGGGACGCTTGCCACGCTTGGGGTGGGCTCCCAGCATGGCAGAAGGATGGCTGGGGGGATGGAACTGGATTTGGATTGGGCACCCTGGCCGGGTTATGCAGTATCTGTTGCCACGCTTGGGTGGGCTTCAGCGTGGCACCTGTACTGGGGGAAGACAGTGGAGCCGACAGGATTGGGCACCCCCATCCGGCGACAGCATTGGGGAGAGACAGTGGAGCCGACGGGGATTGGGCACCCCCTTGGCCATAACATGATTTTGCCACACTGGGGTGGGCTCCCAGCGTGGCACCTGGATGTTTTGGGGAGGGCGTGGAGCCGACGGAGGATTGGGCATCCCCGCCGGCCGTACAGTGAGGGGGAAGGTGCATGAGCACGCAATGTGCGCGTGTGTGTGTGTGGGGGGGGAGAGCTCTGCTCACTCAAGCGGAGCTCTCCATTTCAACTGTATGCCACTGCATTTTCAGCTTGTCATAGACAGCTGCAGCAGTGATTGGGGAACTGGGGCCGTGCCTGCAAACACACTGACTGCATTGGAAGACGGGCTGACACAACTCCGAAAACTCGGATGATGGCACTATGTTTCTTGCACGAGTGCAAGCAACATAATAAATGGTTTGAAGGCACAATGATGCACATTCAAGGGGATCATCAGCAAAGGGAGGGCAGATGTTGATGGGAAAACATCGGGCAGGGGAGTTGGGTAAGACTAAGAATGAGAAATGTAAAGTAGAGCCTCAGGGAAGACCTGATGGACTTCTTTTTCTGTACTTACTTTCTATGTTTTATAGCTGGTGAGGTGGTTGAGATGGGCAGAGTGTCAAAAACAGAGCTAAGGTCAAGAAGAATGAGAAGGGATAAATGGCCTTTGTCACTGGAGATGAGTAAGTCATTGCACACATGTACCAGAGTAGTTTTAGTGCTATGACCAGGGTGAAATCCTAACTGCGATTGTTTCAAGCATATTTTTCATAATTATTTATGTAACTGGGGATTTTATTTTTATTTTATTTATTCAGGTTTTTCACCAGGAAGGCATACTGAGCAATACTGCTCATTTCCAGATGCATCCTGGGGGTAAAGGGAAGTAGAGTTGAACAAGTAAATAGTACATGGGGACATCTGTAGATACAGTAATACAATAGTTACACAGTAATACATGGGCAATATACATACTAGGCAGATGACAGTATATCTGATAGCAGACAACCTTCTCTAGCAGCTCGCTAATAAAGGCAAGGTTGGAGATGAGGTAGTACATGCAGATGGAGTAGGGTCGAGGGAGGATTTTATGAAGAGTGGGTGGACAGCTGCAATTTTCATGATGTTTTGAAATCCCAGTAGAGAGAAAGTTGTTGACATATACAGTACTATAGAGTACTTTAGTCAAGAGACAGTCAGGAAGGAGATTCAAGAGAATAGGGTACATGAAAGAGGGGCTTTCTTAAGAAGAGGAAATGAAGTCTTCAATAACAAAGTTCAGGGCTAAGGAGGTCTGATAGGGAGTAGTGGGGGAAGACGTGAACAATGGAGGACTGGAAAAGTGTGTGATCACTGATGCCAGTCTGGATAATGGCAACTATGAATGAGGGAGGTTTTATAAGTAAACACTCTGTAAATTCTTCACATTTTGTGGTGGTGACAATGACAGGTGCAAATATGTGGTAGGTAAAGGGTTTGCTCACATTTCATACTAGAGTTTGTGGACTGCACGCATGATCAGTGCTACTTTGAAAGCAAAAAGTCAATCTGGGGACCCTCAGAAAGATTGTGTAAGAGTCAAGGTGGTGTTTCCATAGATCATAGTGGATTTTCAGTTAACAAGAGACCTACTGTTCCTCATGACATTAACCTCATCATTTTTGGGAGAAGAAATGTTTATTAAACAAGGCCTTTTAGTTGTTCTGATGGTTGTATGTTGCATACAACATCAGAACAACTAAAACTCCAACTAAAACTAAAACAAGTGGAACAAAGATGGCAAGTGTATCAGAAGGAACATTGTATGTTTTGAAAGTGATACTCTCACTGAATATGATGGGAAGGGATGAGTCAGTATGTAGAATGTGGAAAGTAAGATGTACCAGGTTAAGGTGACTGAGAGGAGGAAACTGTCCTTTCACCAGAGAGGTGATTGATTTAACAAGGTTCACTGCAAGGTTTATCAGAAATGAGTCTCCAATAGATCATGAAGGAGAAGCATAGTGGGAGTGCAACTGTTGGTGGTTGCCAGGTCAAGAGTGTCACTATGTAAGCAGGTTGGGGGCTCATTGTGTTGAGTAAAATCATGAATTGTGGAAAGCAGAGTCATAGTATTTAAGGCATGTCAATATACAGGCTGAACTTTGTAGTTTTCCAGAATGTTCCATGTTCCAGAAAGAGAGAGAGAGAGAGAGAGAGAGGCAATAGAAAGAGTAGGTCAGACAATTTAATGACGAAAGAGCTCGTTGATGGGTGCATTGGCACGAGAAGCACATAGTGAGGTGTTTAAAGGAGATGGAGTGTACACATAGGTGGGTAACCATGATGAATGATTTTAAGATCACAGTGGAATGGGAAAGCAAGAAGAGGTAATCTGGGGGGTGGGCTCCCTCTAGCAGTGGAAAAAGGTTAGTGGTGAAGTAACATGTCTCAGAGAGGTAGATGCCATCAACAGCATTATCAAGGACATAACTGAAGAGCAGCAGAGTTTACTAATAATGAAACATGTAATAAGTAGGGTCAGTTTTTTGGAAAGTGGATTTTAGGTGGGGAAAAGGTTTGGAGTAGGGGTAATGGCAGTGACAGTAATAAGATTACTTGAAGAAGCCAGTCTTGGGAAAGGGGGGCTTTTCACTTGCCTGAGGTGGGGGAATAGTGGATATTGTATGAGAGTATCAGTAATGATTGTTTTCAAGGATAGAACAGGGAGGTAGATAACAGTAGTTTGGAGCCTTGGTAAACTATGCAGAGAATGCCAATCTTCTTGTAGAGGATGTAGGAGGAAGAATAGAAGAACAGAGGCATTTAGCCATTTTAGAGACAGAAGTGTCTGAGTAGTGTACTGAAGGGTAAAAGAGAAGATAACAAGGATTATATGATATGCATTACCATTTTTTGTAAGAAATAAAAAATTGTATCTACTCAACAGAACACCAACTAGCTAGATAAATTGTTTATCTTCATGGTAGAGTACATCACAAAACGTTATCCAGCTTGTTGCATACATCATAGATAATCTCCTTCCTGACATCTGTGCCATGCCATAATGCACTCCTGCCAGCATAAGCTAATTCTAGCATTGCATGCCAGGTGTCAGTGCTTCGAATTTCCATGCCGTCTTAACGTGAAACAAAAAAAAATGTCTCGAACTTAATGAAAAATATTAATAATCCCCTTCATTTGATTTCACATAGACCCAGAACATTTAGAATACACATACAAAATCCTTAACTACATCAGACTTTTGCTTTATGCCAGATGTCCTCAATTCTGTTCAAGGTCCTGTGGCCCTTACAGCTCTCATATCACACCACTTCCCCTGGCTAAGCCTTACTAACTATCCCAGTCTCCAACCCAGCAGATTTGCTCTTGCCAATGGCAGCCACACACTGAACTTGCGCATGTGCAGATATTCACTGAAACATCCTTTACAATGACAGTCAATGGCATTAAAGTTCCTATGTTACACTATCCAATCAGAACAGGCTAGCAACTGCTGCTTATGCACCTGTTCCCATGGACACTGTAACACAGGAGACTTGTCAATTAAAGGTTCACTGACTCACAGGTTCTAAAAATTACCACGAAAAATGAAAGGGAAACTGAAAAATTTAACTTAAAATTAAAAACACATTTAGAAACAGTAATGAATAGTGTAGAATCTGGACATGTGATGGCTGCTTACCAGATATGATATTTGTCTTCATTCCTGATCAGTGACCTTATTTGACCTCAGACATGACTTCGCCACTTGTGAGGGTCACTAAGTCACTGGCCACTTATGAAAATGAATATCATAGCTCATACGTAGCCATCAGATATCCCCTATATATAGTAGTATGAGAACAGAAGAATGTAAAGGACTGATAGAACAAGTCAGAGAAATGAAAACAATGTCCAAAGACTAAGACATGCATGCAGAATTCAATAACAAAAGCAAATAAATAAGACAAGACAGGGTGTTAGTAATTCTGCCACAAAATGCAGTTATGGCACAACTATCAACCCCCTGACGTGTCTCACACTGCACTTATGAAATAGGTAACTAGGTAAATAAAAACTAAATAAAGTATAAGTTAGAACAATTTTAAAAATGAAATTATTTTTACATTCAATGTAAAATAGTATCTCCGCCACTGGAAGCCAATAGGGCGAGCTGACAGTTTTACTGATAGGTTGCTGGTTTGAAAGAAAAAGTAACTGCTGTTTAAAATCTGAACAGTCTAAAGGTTGATTGTTAGCTAATTAATTTAGCCTGCACAGTGCTCAGGTGGGTGGTACTTGTTTGTTGCTTTTGGTAGTTTTTTTTTCCATGCCTGACTATGGACTAATCAGGTCACAACATTTTCGCAAACCATTATATAAGCAATAACAATACAAGGGTTTCAGTATATGACAGATCAGCAGCTACAGATAATTGGAGATGTGGTCTGCCTAGGTGCAGTAGTAACATACACTATTAGCTGCAATGAACAACCACAATGGCAGTTATGATGGGGATTGTGATATCAAATAAAACATTAAGGTTACTAAAACTAGAATATCAAGAAACAACGGCTTTGGCAACAGAAGATGAAGGAACAAGTAATACTAGTCAACCAGACTGACACTAGTCAGTTACATCGATAGACAGTAAAAGCAACAGTTAAACTTGATAATGTTGTACAGTATATGTTAATTTGTACAGTTTCTGTAACTAACAAAGTACTGTACTTAATTATTTATTAGAGTGCTTTCTAAAGTTCTTTGGGTGAGAGAACTATGGAGCAAAGCTGATTAGTTCTAACCCACAAAGTACTTTAGACAACATTACTACAACCATAAAAGACGCAGTAACTGAGCAAATAAACACGTTATAAATTTTGCTAAATAATTCTGCTTTAAACAAATAAAACATGAATTTAAAATCAAAATGCATTACTCCACCAACAATGAGAGACTCGAGAGTACAAAACGGACCTACTGAATTCGAACTGTAAGCAAACAACCACAACAGGGTGTGGGTTATGCTGGGATTTACCCACCACTTGTGTGGTTTGGTTACGAGGTCGTAGGCCAAGTAACCAAATTCGCACCATTAGTGGGTAAATCCCAGCACAACCCACACACTGGAGTGGTTTATTGTGATTATACAATGCCCCCCTTTTCTCTGACAAAAAAAAAAAAAATATTTATTATATTTTCTATTATTTTTAATGAATGTATTGCTCCACAAGAAAAAGTAATCCTGAGTTGCTAGGGCTGCGGTCCTGGGTTGTTAAGGCTTTGGTTTCATGCGGATGGGCAGTAATTTTTTCCCATTCCCAGCCTTGATGCATTTCGTGGGGCCAGGAAATGTTTGCGACTGTACCGCAAGTCAGCAGTTCAGTGTGTGACTGTCCCAGCTCCATTTTTGTTGTAGGAGCCGGGATAGTGTTCTGGACTTGGTGCACGGTCTTCTTTTACCTACGGAGCACTGGCTCCATTTTCTGTGCACAAAAAAACACTTTTTTTCTTCTTTTTGGTTTTTTTTAACAAAAAGGGGAACATTGACAGAGGGAGGTGCTTTTGGATGACATTATCGGTGGGCAGCATTTGATTTTTGGGATCCAACTGAATCCAAGCTGGTGTTTAGGGGGTAAAGCCGGTAGTACTCTGAAGACTGCCTAGCCAATAGTGCTCTCAGGACTGCCTAGCGACCACAACAGCCGGCAGAAGAGGAAGGAAGGATCTAGTTCTCTTTTTCACACGTCCTAGCAGCTGCATGGTGAGATCAGTAAACAAAACAAGCATTTATCAATGCCGAATGTTGTCGCGCTGGCATTGGCTTTGGTAGTGCAGTGCGGAAACACATTTTGGGCAGGATGTGAAAAATGACAGCTGTACTGTTCATAAGGAGGTGTAAAAAAATGGCAGTGTTGAAAATGTGGCATGCAAATATTGCAACTTTGCGAAGTTACAAGGGTGCATGGGAAATGCGCAATGCATGCTTGTAACGCAGTCATTTTATGGACTTTCGGCACCAAATTTTCAACATAGGCATTTTAGCACCTCTGCTCATGTACAGTGTCACTGTCATTTCCTCAAACTGTCCCAAAAAGTTATTTCGCACAGCAACCATGCTATTCTGCGCCAGACATGCAAAAACACATTTCGGGCAGGATATGTAAAATGATAGCTGTACTCTTCATCAAGAGGTGTGGAAAAATATCAATGGTGAAAATCCAGAGTGAAAATATTACAAATGTACAACGTTATGAGCATGTGTGTGCAAACTGCGCAATGCACGCTCGTAACACAGTCATTTTATGAGTATCATCACCAAATTTTTAACATAGGCATTTTAGGACATCTGCTCATGAACAGCGTCACTGTCATTTTCATAATCTGCCCCGAACACTGATTTTCCACAGTGACCACGCTATTGTGCGCCGGAAGTTCAGAAACACATTTTTGCCAGGATGTCAAAAATGACAGCTGTACTATTCACAAGGAGGTGTAGAAAAATGACAATGTTGATAATCTGGCATGAAAATATCGCAATTTCGCAAAGTTACAAGCGTGAGTAGCAACTGCACAATGCACGCTCGTAACACAGTCACTTTATGGAGTATCGTCACCAAATTTTCAACATAGGCATTTTAGGACATCTGCTCATGAACAGTGTCACTGTCATTTTTGTAATCTGCCCCAAACACTGATTTCCGACAGCGACCGCGCTATTGTGCGTCCGAAGTGTGAAAATACATTTCGGCCAGGATGTGAAAAATGACAGCTGCACTATTCACAAGGAGGTGTAGAAAAATGACAATGTTGAAAATCTGGTATGAAAATATTGTGACTTCTTAAAGTTACTGACGTGTGTAGTAACTGCACAACGACGCCAGAAACAGCCATTTTTTGATTTTGCCCATCAATTTATAACATAGGCTTTTTTGAGAGTCCACTCATGAACACTACCACTGTCTCAGGTATCAGTCCGAAAGGTGATTCCGCAGTGACTGCAAAATCACCTTTCGGACTGATTAACATCATAACAGTGCCAGAATTCATGAGGAAGGGTCCCAAAAACCCCATGTTGAAAATTTGCTGTGCAAATTCCCAAAAATGCCCACGATATGCATCAAAGTTGAAAATACCCTATTTATTCCATTATACAGCTTACCGGCATTTCCTTAGTTCGTGGTCAACTTTGAAGAGTGCAGACGTGTTCCCGGTCCACCGAAGATCATCGCGCCGAGCTCCGAGGTAAATATGGGGTGAGGGGTGTGGGAGGAAGGGTGTGCAGTGGGTGGGTGTGGGTGGTGGGAGGGTGAGGAGACTACGAGGCGTTTTCTATTTGCAGGTGTTAAAAAAAAAAAAAAAACGTACATGGTTTCTTTTTTTTTTTTTTTTTTTTTTACAGGTGTTTTTTTTTTGGGGTGGAGGATACAGTAGTCGACAGAGGACTGGGCACCCTGTCGGCACATAGGGAATGGAGGACACTAGCTGAGGGACTGGGCACCCCTCAGCACAGAAGAAGGGTGACATCATGCCGACGGGAGTGGGCTCCCATCGGCACATTGAAGTGGGAAAGGGGGGACAGAATGATGGGGGATGGGGCAACCCCTGGCCGCAAACAACGAAAGTGGGGAAGGATGAGCCGAGGGGATTGGGCACCCTCGCAAGCAAAAAGGAGCTGGGGACACATTATGCTGACGGGAGGGCTCCCCATCAGCACATACATGAGGAGGCAGGGTAAGCCGGCCGGGGATTGGGCACCCCTGAAGTTGGCAGTTTAGCAGCCACTGTGCCGCCTATGTTTGTAGCTGGCGAAGCATGTAGGAAGGTCCGCAGCATGTGACGAGCTTTGCTCGCATTGCAGCAGACCTTTTCTTAGATGTGCTCGCCCGGGTGGTGTGGTACCGGCATGCAGGCTGATTGGGGAATGAGGGACACACCTACTAGTGCATGCCCTGCATTCGCCCAATAGCGACCATGCCTCAAAATCTCCACTACCACAAGATGTTGGCTGCATAAGCCGCCAACATAAAAAAACAAAAAATGGCACTGCAGCGTAAAAGCATATTAGATGAAGTTGATAGGAAGTGATCCGGCACTACACCAGGGAACACTGCACTTCATGGTGAGAGAAACTGTCATGCTGACAGAAACTGTCAGCAACAGCAGGCCTTGGAAACAGAAAGAGCGAGCAATGTGTTTTTTTTTTTTAAGCCAAGAAAAGGTTTTCTGCTATGTAAAATGGGTTTGGGGACTATTTGATGTGTGATTTGAAATATGTAATCCATTTGTGAATCCCGCTTTACCATCTCAATTTTGCAGGAGTCAATATGGCAGGTTTTTGGCTTTCATCTTCGGGGGCTTGGATTGATTTTCAAACAGTTGGGATTGCAGATGCGGCTGACTGGCCACTTTTGAGTGGGTTATGATAGGATTTAAAATGCTAGAAAGGTGCCAGTCAGCCAGTCAGATTCCTTGAATTTGAAAGCCCATTGTATAATCAGAATTTTAGAACTGTTCACATAGGAGTGCTGAAATGCTTAGAATTATAAAATGGCTAAGAATATCCTGCAATCAGGCTGGCTAATACAGTAGCTGTGAGAACATTTTCCATGACTGCACAGATACAAATAACACCAACAGCATAAGCCTCATCACAACTCATACTCCTACACAGCTATTCCAGAGAAAGGTCTTGTACTCCATTAACACCCAGTGGCCAACCATGGAACAGCACAATTGTAAGAAACCTTTTTTTAAATTGTATTATTACATCTAACATTTTCTGTTACTCTTAAATTTAATAAACATTCTCATTAAAAAAGAGTTTTTTTTAAATGGAGACATTTTTAAGTGCAGTAACACAATCCAGGGAAGCAACATCTTTGGGTGTTTAAATGCAATTGTGAAATTGGTATTATTTGTATTGTTACTGGTCCTCTTACTGACGTATTGCACCTGTCTCTGTAATGCTTGTTTTGTTGTCTCCCAGACACCAAATCATGTGAAAGTAGGATCTGCCTAAATGGTTTTATGTGAAATAAATGTGAATGTGGTATTAAAAATTATGAAACCTGAGTGGCTGAGGAGCTCGGAACCCAGTGCTGATATCCCAGCACAACAACAATGGAAAAGATTTATGATAAATATCATGGAGACAGGCCACAATCTCTGTAATCCTGAAGCCACAAGAAACCCTCACACTTGTGTGCATCTTATCATCCCATATCAGTACTTAACCAGGACTATAAGATGTACACAAGTATTCTAGCCCACAGACTGGATCATATTCTCCCCTCTTTGATACACCCTGATCAATCTGGATTTATTAAGGGCAGACAGACAACAGATAATGTTAAGCGAACACTCTATCTTATTGATCATGCCCACTTCACAAGGACTCCCCTTCTGATACTCAGTCTTGATGCCCAAAAAGCATTTGATATGGTCTCTCGGGGGTTCTTACAAGCTACTTTGCAAAAATTCAATTTCCCAGGGTTATTTCTGTCAGCAATAAGAGGAATTTATTCTTCTTCAGAGGCAGTCATGAAATTGAATGGATCGCACTCTGACTGTTTCCCCTTGTTTAGGGGTACTCAACAGGGCTGTCCCTTCTCCCCATACATGTTTGCCCTTTTTGTGGAACCCATAGCCCAACTACTTCAACAAACTCATAACCTACATGGATACAGAGTCTCAGAATCTTCTTATCACAAACTTGTCTACTATGCCGATGACCTCCGCCTTTATATTACCCGTCCTGAAGAATCGTTACAAACCCTAACCATACTTTTAAGGGAAATAGAGACCCTTACGGGCTACACTATAAATCAAAATAAATTAGAGGCACTGCTAGTACAATCCTCTCTACCTCGAGACTAACTGGAAAAATACCCATATAAATGGGATAAATCCCACATCACTTATTTGGGTATTAAGCTCCCCCAGAATTTTTCTGACTTATATTCATTGAAAGAGTGCTTGGAAACTGTGCAATGTACGCTCATAACACAATCATTTCATGGACTTTTCTCACTAAATTTTCAACATAGGCATTTTAGCACCTCTGCTCATGAACAGTGTCACTGTGATTTGTTTTTAATCTGCCCCGAACACTGACTTCCCACAGCGACCACGCTAATCTGCGCTGGAAGCGTGAAAACACATTTTGGACAGGATGTGAAAAATGACAACTGTACTGTTCATAAGGAGGTGTGGAAAAATGCCAACGATGAAAATCTGGAGTGAAAATATTACAAATTCGTGAAGTTATGAACATGCGTGGAAACTGCGCAATGCATGCTTATAGCACAGTTGTTTTATGGACTTTCATCACCAAATTTTCAATACAGGCATTTTAGAACCTCTTCTTATGAACAGTGTCACTGTGATTTTCTTAATGTGTCCTGAACACTAATTTCCCACAGCGATCACGCTATTCTGCACTGGTAATGCAAAAACACATTTTGGTCAGGATATGAAAAATGACAGCTATACTGTTCATAAGGAGGTGTGGAAAAATGCCAATGTTGAAAACCTAGAGTGAAAATATTACAAATTTGCGAAGTTATGAGCGTGTGTGGAAACTGCGCAACGCACGCTCATAAAACAGTCATTTTAATTTTTTTCCACCAATTTGCAACATAGGCTTTTTAAAAGCCCACCACGAACACTGGCACATTGTCGCTTCAGTACTTGGTCTCGGAAGGTGATTCCGCACAGTGACCACGAAATCACCTTTCGGGACAGAATAACGCCATGACAGTGGATGAATTCATGAGTAGGGGTCCCAATAACCCCATGTTGAAAATTTGGTGCCAGAATTCCCAAAAATGTCTGAGATATGCACCAAAGTTGAAAAAAACCCATTTATGCCATTATACAGCTTACCGGTATTTCTTCAGTTCACAGTCAGCTTTGAAGAATGCAGATGTGTTCCTGGTCCACCAAAGATTGTCACACCAGGCTCCGGAGGTAAGTATGAGGTGAGGGGGGTGTGGGAAGGTAGGGTACGCACGGGGTGGGTGTGGGTTTGGGGAGGGGACGGCGACCGGCGTGGGACCATGTCCTTTGTTTCAGGGAGAGAAGAAAAAGAAAAAGACGTCAAGGGAAGATTTTTTTTCCCAGGCTTGCTTTCAGCACACTGGGGTGGGCTCCCAGTGTGCCACCTGCCTTTTTTGGGGTGGGGGTACTTAAGCCAATGGGGATTGAGCCCCCCATCGGCAAAGAATTTTTGGGGGGGGCATGATGCCGAGGGGGATTGGGCACCCTCTCAGCACACAACAAATGGGGAAGGGGGTTACATCATGCCAACGGGGAGTGGGCTCCCCCATCAGCAAATGAACTGGGTCGGGGGCTGCCGATTGGTGGATTGGCCACCCCCGTTCAGTTTTCATGGGGCTGAGAGGCGGCGGCAAGCCGTCACCATGTTTACTTAAACTGTTACACTTGGAAAGGTACCATCCTGCAATGACAGGTCACTCCCTCATTGCAGCAGAATGGCTGATGCTACAATGACGAGGCAGCCCCTCGTTGCAGCAGTGAAAACGTTTCAACTTGGTGGCACTTTTGGAAACCAGCGTCATCAGCACACTGTGCCTCCACTGGTCCATCAGTGCCAAGCCCCCAAATGCAGTGCCTCCATTGGCTGCCACAGTGCCACACCTCCACAACCCACTTCTCTCCTAAGCTGACACATAATGTTTCTTGCACATGTGTGCAAGCAAACATAAAAAAGTAAGGCCACATGCTTATCCTTATGAATTAAAACAAGTTGGTTCTCCTTCAGCAATAACAAGTTTATTCCTTTACAAAAGATAACAAGCTTCACACAATGCAAACCAGGTGATTCTTTATCAGATTTCAAAGTGTCAGCTGCCTTCTGACATTTCATGTCACAACTCAGTGCCGCTGAAGGAATTTGAAGCACTTTGGCCCCCTGTTCAAACAGTTAGCATGGTACTAACACGCCAAGTGCTGTGTGAATAGATTTAGTGCAGCTGACAGCTTGACATGGCTGTTGCTACTGTGTATTCAAATGTACACTTTCATGTCACTAAGTGGTTAGTGCAGCCATGCTAAATACATCCTTGTGCCCATGCAAGTGATGTGAACCTCTTGCACACAGAGTGCAGTGGTATGTTGACTGGGTTTTGGAAGTGCTAAAAGGCTTCTCTGGCAGCACTATTTAGTGCTTCCAAAGCCTACTTTAACTATGCGCACAGTGGTACATGACCCCCCCCCCCCAGCACTGGTGTCTGTGCAAACTAAGTAAGCAATAAGACACGGTGAGGTGTGTGTTAGACAATTCTAATACATGGCTAGGGGGTGTTGTGAGGCATGAGGCTGCAGGCTGAGTATGTTCAGTCCCTTAGCCATACGTTAGAACTGTCTAATGCACTTCCCCAGAGTGACTTATTGCGCTTTTTAAAATGGAACTATGTATTATACATAGGGTTTCTAGTTTTAGCCATGCGTTAGACAATTCTAATGCATGGCTGATGACCAATTGGAATAGACAAAATCCCTTCTCCATTTTATAAAAAAAGATTCTCTCTCCTAACTTGAGCCCTGTGCTAAACATAGTGCATTTCTAAACAGCAGGGCATTTCCAAACAGCAGGGTCCTGTTAACCATTCTGATCCTGCTTGCCAGTAACAGTGAACGCAACCCAGACCCTCACCACAACCCCCCGTCCAAATCTCACTCCCTGCCTCTCGCTGCCCTGGGGCCTTAAACTCATGCACCTAAATATTTGCAGCATTCTAAATAAAATCAGCCTGTTGCAACCAATTGCCCTCTCTCTAAAACCAGACATTCTGACCATTACCAAAACGTGGCTGAAACTAGACAATCTCGATGCAGAGTTTACTATTCCAGGCTACACATTTATTCATCAGGTACCGCAATGGCCCCAAAAGAGGGGGCGGCGTTGCCATTTATATAAACTCATCTCTGCAGTTCACACCAGTCCCGTTGCCCAGACCCACGCAATCCATTGACGCCATTCTAATCAAACTTTCCCTAGCCCACACCTGCCCCATTTTCATCGCCGGGTCCTATTGTCCTCCCTACCATCCTCGCCCTCCATTCTGGAACACCTGAATAGTATCACCTCACTGGCCACAGAGGGTGAGTTGCACATCCTCGGGGATTTCAACCATAACTGGCTCTCCAGTAGCAGCTCCAGACTGTGGCACCAGGTGGCTGCACTAAACCAAGCCCAATTAATCATAGAGCCCACATGCCTCAACCACAGATCCTCAAACCACACTCTCCTTGACTGGTCCCTTACATCACACCCACTTTGTATACTCACCTCTGGCCTGCTACTGGACTCTATAAGTGACCATAACATGATATACTCCATTAGAAAAATCCATCGCCCCAAAGCTAACCCACACAGGACCATCCTCACAAGATCCTACAAACCCCTGGACCTTGCATCCCTCCTGTGCAATTTGTCTGAGCTGGACTGGTCTTTCATCCAAAGGGCCAACTCTATTGATTCAGCCTGGGAGTACTTTAAATCAGGGTTTATTGTGGTCTGGAACTCACAGACCCCTGTAAAAAAAGGCTCAGGTGAGGGCTAGCCACCTGCCATGGATTTCTGTGGAAATTTGCACAGGACTGTCTTGAAAACTGGATTGTATTATCCAAACGACATGTACTTTTCCTGTATAAAAATAAAGTTTTTTACTACTACTACTACTACTACATCATGACACTCCTCAAAGACAGGGACACAACCTGGAAGGCTTTTAAGGTCTCCAGCTCTCTAGTGCACCAACAAAAAATATTGTGCCCTCCGAAATGCCTGCACTAGGCAGATCCGCAGAGCAAAGGCAAAATACTTCAGCGACACCTTCAAATCTAACCTGAGCCAACCTTCCAAATTTTGGAAGTTGGTTAAATCACTTTGCCCCCCACTCTCAACCCCCTACCCCAGCCCTCAACACTGGCGGCCACACAATTACTGACCTCCTGGACATGGCCTCTCATTTCAACTCCTTCTTTACAGACTGTACCTTGTCTCTCTTGGGTGCCCCCAACCCTCAAGCAACCCTAATCTCTCTGCCATCCCACCCCCTTAAAGCTCCCCCAGCAGGCAACCCATTCACATTCCACCAGACTTCCCCTACTGAAGTTTACAAAGCTCTACTTACCCTAAACCCTGACAAGGGCAAATGTCTACCAGCTTTGACTCCAAACTAGTTTACTTGTTGGCCCCAGCCATTGCCGCCCCACTAGCTGCTCTCTACAACCTCTCATTCTCTCTTGCCACTGTCCCCACTGAGTGGAAACATGCTATAGTCATCCCATTGCCAAAAGGCGGTGACCCATTGACACCCGTAAATACCGCCTGATTTTCTTGCTTCTTATTCTGGCCAAAATCCAAGAAAAACTAGTCCTCTCTCAACTCTCCGCCTATCTTGATTCCTCTTCCTTTTTCACACCTTACCAGTCTGACTTTAGGAAGACCCACTCCACCACCACCTCCCTCCTAAGACTCACTGACTCCATACTCACTGGTATGGACAAGGGCCTAATCACCTCAGCCATTTTTGTTGACCTGGCTAAGCCTTCGACACTGTATCCCATACACTCCTGTTAATGAAACTCTGTCACGCAGGGCTCTCAGACATGGTCACCAGGTGGTTCCAGTCCTACCTGCTAGACCGTTCCCAAGCCATCACAATTGGCAATGCCACCTCTGCTTCCCTTCCTGTCACTTCTGGGGTTCTGCAAGGCTCAGTCCTGGGTTCTCTCCTGTTCTCCAACTTCCTCAACGACCTGCCTGCTACCTGCCCCAGCACATTCATTCACATGAATGCGGATGATACAGTTTTGTACACATCCGGTGCCTTGACTGCTGAAGTAGCGACCAGACTCCAGCAGGACTTCAATGAAGTTCAGCTCTGGTTTCGCTGAAATCAGCATTTTCTCAATGCCAAAAAAACTATCTCCATGACCTTCGGCACAAGGCAGAGACTTTCAAGGCAACCCCGTTTCCGCATCCTTGATGGGACACTGATTGAAATATGCTCCACTTTCAGGTATCTTGGGGTCTGGCTTGAGCAGCACCTTGACTTCTCTGCACACATTGATGCCATCCACAAAAAGCTCCACCCCAAGCTTGGAGCACTGTATCGAAATCGTGGCTGCATCTCTTTGCCGGCTAGACTTGCCATAGTGCAGAGGATGATCCTCCCCATCTTTGACTATGGGGACATAGTCTACAGTGCAACTCCAAAGTCCATCTTGGCCAGACTGGACCCCCTCTTCCATTCCTTCTGTCGCTTTGCTCTTGACTGTTCTCCTAGTACGCATCACTGTGTCCTTTACCGGAAGCTAGACCTCCCCTCATTGGAGGGCTGGTGTCTATCCCATTGCGTGTGCCTCACGGCCAAATTCTGGTCACAGTCCCTCCCCATGTATCTCACTATGGTCCTCTCAGCTCACACCCCTCCCCCCCAGAGCTAAGCACTGAGAAATAAAGACTGACGTCTACCAGCCATCCCACGCATGTCAACTTCGGCAGGCCAGTCAGCTTTCAGTTTCCGCATGCCCAGCCTCTGGAACTCTCTCACATCGGACATCTGGTATGCCACACCTGCAAGGCACCTTAAATCCCTTCTCAAAACATACTTCCACCCTACCTGCGCCTGCACCCCTGGGAGCTCACTGACCGGGAGTCCTCTAACCCCTGCATCAGGATAATTACCCCTAGCACTCACTATTCCCAAATTTCACTGTTCCGTCCACTTACCTGATGATGAAACCTCACAAAAGTCTCCAGTCATATGGTTTGTTTTCCTCCTATTGTAAAAGCTAGCTACCATGAATCGTGTACCTTGTATATATTACCTCGCGGAGCCATGGCTATGTACCTGCCTGTAGTAATTGTACTCTACCTTGCTTATGTTTATTCTATGCATATCATGTAATTGACAATACTGTATGTGTTTGTATGCTCTCCCATTCTTTGAAGTATATCATGTAATGGACCTTACTGTATATGTTTGTACACGCTCCCATTCCCCCAACCCCCAGGGCACATCTGGAATCGAGCAGTAGTCTGCTCCAGCATGCCTCCCTGGTTAAACACTGAAGGAAGGAAGGAAGGAAGGAAGGAAGGAAGGAAGGAAGGAAGGAAGGAAGGAAGGAAGGAAGGAAGGAAGGAAGGAAGGAAGGAAGGAAGGAAGGAAGGAAGGAAGGAAAGAAAGAAAGAAAGAAAGAATCAATGACAATCTAGTGGCCCCCTCCCTCACCTGATCCTCCTTTATATTTCCTAGTAGTCCAGTGGTACCCTGCTCCCTCACCCAATCCCCATTTCTATGTTACAATAATTCTCTGGTCTCCAGTGGTCCCTCCTGCCTAATGATGGCTTCCACCTTCATGCCAGCCCCCTCCCAACACTAACCAGCACTTGCCCTCCACTCACTTACTGTATCTGTACATTGATACAGGACTTGCACTCTGAAAAAACTAAGTCAGCAAAAGCATTACGATGCATGCATGCCAACTTAGTTTATTTCATAAACATTTTTACACTGACCAATAACTTGACCAAAATAAAAGCTTTTCTCACCAAACACTGGTGAAAGCTTTTGTACTACCCCTCTCATGGTCATGACAACTTTACATATGGTCCGTATCTCCAACCCAAAATGGATGTTCAGCACCTTACCTAGCACTCATCTTGGTTTCCATGCCAGTGTTTTAACCGGTATACCATTAGGACAATGAACCCCCCACAGCGAATTTATTACATCGACAACAACCCGTTTGACATCTACATTGTTGAAAAGGTTGTTGTAGCGATGAATGGATGCAGTGACTTTGCTGTGCTCTCAACTTGGGTCTTTGGGCTTATCCCCTCTGGCCCTGAGTTGGTTCTCCAACTACCTTCGTGGAAGGCAGCCACTGACCAAATATAGTAAGGCGCTCTCGGACGCCACCCCCGTGTCCTCAGGGGTCCCCCAGGGGTCAGTCCTTGGGCCCCTGCTTTTTTCCATCTTCATCAACGACCTTCCCGCCTCGGTGACCTCCTGCAGGGCTGTCCTGTGTGCTGATGACCTTGTTATCCTCACTCATTCAAAGGATATTGGGGTCATTAACCACCAACTGAGTGAGGGTTTCAGGAGTGTCCATTCCTGGATATCATCCCATATGCTGGTCCTAAATCTTAAAAAGACCCAGGCCATGCTGTTCAGTTCCCTGGCCAAGTTAAAGGTCTCCTCTGTTCCTATGTGCATCTCGGGTATTGATGGCACTCCTGTCCTCACCACCAATTCTGTCAAATACCTTGGGGTGACACTTGACCCACAGCTCGATCTTGGTCAGCATATCCAAAATGTGTGTAGAGCTGTTAACTGGAAATTGGGTCTGGCTTACAGGGCAAAGAATAACCTTACTCTGGCTGCTCACCTAGCACTGTCTAGAGGGGTGTTTCTACCAAACCCCTTGTTATGGGCTCCTTTTGTTTGCCAATACCGCCAAGATCCACCTCTCTAGATGGACCGTTGCCTATAATAACATCTGCCGTTTTGCTCTTGGAGTCCCTCATCTCACTCACCACTGTGATCAGTACAGTAAGCTCAACTGGCTCTCCCCACCCAATTATTTGAATGTTGTTGTGGGCAGTTTCACTGGTAAGGTACTGGGTACTGGCACCCCCCCAGACTGGTGGAGCTCCTTGTGCCAGAAGCCCCCGCTACCTACCCCCTAAGGTCACTGGGCCCTGCTATCCTTAAGGTCCCTCCTGCCCCTAGACTATGGATCTCCTTTCCTGTCCAGGTCCGGACCTCCCCCCAGTCAGGCCTACGCACCTACCTGTGGAACCACTTGAAGCTCTCATCAGTATGTGACTGTCTTAACCCTCCCTAATTAGCCTGGTCCTCTGCACAGTATACTTGAGTGAATTCATTCCATGTATCTTGCAAATGTGTAAATTTTGTATATATCTGTATATATATTGCTGGTGACATTGTGCCAGTGACGCTGTACCTTAGCATAATGACTATGATTATTGTCGTGACCCAAGATATCTTACTATGTATGTTATGCTTCTCCTGACATCTGTGTATCTGCCCTACTTGCTTCAAATTGTACTCTGTATGTTTTTTGATTTCCTGTACTCTCCCATGTCGTACCTGAAAATAGGCTTGTGTTTGTCTCGTGTACTTACCTGGTTAACAAAAGCTAAATAAATAAATAAAATAATCCCCGAGTTGGCAATCATTAATTCCAGGTGCGAATCCTCGCACATAGTAAAGGGCTCTGTCACTGTGGTGGTCCATCGGCAGTTAGCCGTGACAATGTGATCGCGGTCAGCAAAGTGGTGTCATTGTAAAGTCATTAGTCAACTTTGTTGTCGAAGTGACTTGGTGGAACTGTTTTAACCAGCAGCCCAGACTGCCTTAATGTACTTTTCCGTAGGTTAAAAGGATTCATTTTTTGTTGTATGACAGAATATAACATAGAAACACAGAATTTGATAGCAGATAAGGACCACTTGGTCCATCCAGTCACCTATTTCTCCCTACCTCTACTATTACCACAGACCATGCCCAATGTACAGCTACTCCCTCCTCCCTTCTTTCCTACTATGATTCCTTTGCACTTATCCCATGCATTCTTGAACCCCACCACTGTTTTCACCCCAGCCACCTCCACTGGAAGGCTGTTTCAGGAATACACCACTTTTTCTGTGAATAAGTACTTCCTCATATCTCTCCCAACTCTACCCCCTCCAGCTTCCCTCCAGCTTCACAGCATGTCCCCTTGTTCTTGAGCACCTTTTCTTCTGAAAAATACTCACCTCCTGTACTTTATTTACCACCATGAGGTATTTAAAGGTCTCTATCATATCTCCCCATTCCCTCCCCTATCACAGGGTGTACATATTGAGGTCCATTAAGGTCTCCTCATAAGGCTTTTGATGCAGACCCTGTACTTTTTAGTTACCTTATCTGGACTGTCTCCAATCTGTCTATGTTCTTCCAGAGATGTGAACTCCAGGACTGGACACAGTACTCTAGCTGGCGTCTTACCAGTGATCTACACAGAGCTAACAGTATCTCCCTCTTTCTACTGGTCATACCCTTCCTTTTGCACCCAGAATCCCACTCACCCTCCCTACTGCCTTGTCACACTGCCTGGCCACCATTGGGTCATCTGATATGATTACCACCAGGTTTCTTTCCTGCTTGGGGGTTGTCAATACCACTCCAGCTATTTTGTACTCTTCCCCAGGGTTTCTGAGCCCTAAGTGCATTATTTTGCAAATGTTCACATTGAAACCAAGCTGCCACACCCATGACCACTCCCATAGTATTCTCAGGTCTCTGCTCATGGCTATGGTTACACTTTATTTTTTTATCCAAAGCATTTCTTGTAAAACTGACAAAGGGTGGGACAAATTATTTTGTGGGCTGATTGTCAGTTGTCTACTAGCTTTCAAATTCTGGCAGCCAAACAAAGTGTTGTTAGTGACCATCATTCAAAAGATTATTTTCAGCATTATTCCCAGTATAGTCAGGTGACCAGTTATCCACTAACGTATAAAATCTGGTAGCTAAACCAATTTTTGTTGTGGCTATCAAACACCAGGCTACCTGATATGTTCCGCAATGGGTGTGTACTCTTAAAATCCTATACACATTCCTTGGATTGTTGTTGGCAAAAAGCACAGTGGAGTATTGATCCTAAAAGATGCATACACCATAAATGAATAGGCTGTATGTTTATGTTTATTTTGCTTCTTTGTTTATTGTTTTTTTACCTGGTAAGCTCAAAGAGTAGATAATTGCCTGTTTTCATGGGCAGTCAGAGAGAATACAACAGTAGAAGCACAGAACCCAATAACAAATAACAATACATTATTTTAAACATGTAGAGATTGAAGTTGGATTTAGTTAGCATTTATTTGTTGTTTAAATGGCTGAATTGTTCCACAACCTGATACTGAAAACAATAATATATTAAAGATTTTTGGACCATGAAAAAAAGACTTCTGTGTGTGAAGTTCATAACCTTGCAATATGAAAACAGTTGTTTTGTGAGATCTAGTTAAAACATTAGGTTTAGCTCCTGAGAGTAACTCTTGCATGCTATTTAGTGCCATATCATTATTCACTTTCCATAAAAAATGTCATAGCTAGCAATGAGAATCTGTCCTCAGAAGCCAGCCAGTTCAATGACTCATATAAGAGACAATGATGTGTGCAGTAAACTGTATACAGTACAAACTGACAAATGCGGTTGCAGAAGGTCCTTATGCTGGACAGCCTTCAGTCCCAAGCTCTAAAATAAATAAGCAAACCATAACCTATGCTAGGACGCAAAAACAACTCTGGGCTAACAAAGTCTTAGTTCTGGGCAAAAGAAAACGTTAAGTCAGATACAGTATAATAATCACAATCTGATGTGTAATGATATTGTGATGTTCTCAATGTAAGAATCAAATGTGAGTGCACAATCCAATCAATCAATCAAATTTTATTTATAATTCGCTTTTCAGCATATCAAAGCGCAAGCACAAAACAACATCTTACATAATAAATAATGACATAAAAACAATAAAAAGCAGCAATAAACCTATCCAAAAGCTAATTCGAATAAATAACTCTTCAGGGACACCTTAAATGATTCTGTGGACAGGCACTCTCTAATCTGACGAGGTAGAGAATTCCACAGGGTTGGGGCCATAAAAGAAAAAGCTCTGGCCCCAGATGACTGAAGGCAAACCCTGGGAAATCTCTATCAATCCCTCGTCAGTGGAGTGGAGTGGGTGAAGAGAGCGGTAAGGTGGAAGGAGATCTTCCAAGTAGCCCGGTCCCTGACCGTGTAGGGTCTTACAGGTCAGTAACACGACCTTGAAGGTGATTCTCCACCGCACCAGCAGCCAGTGCAGTTCGCGCAGCACAGGAGTGATATGGCAAGTTCTCGGTAGCCCAGTCAACATCCTGGCTGCAGCATTCTGCACCAGCTGCAGGTGACAGAGATCCACCCCCTGGCAACCCTAGATATAGAGCATTACAGTAATCAAGACGTGAGGAAACAAAGGCGTGGACCAACACAGGAAGGTCATCATGTGGAACAAGGTGTTTTATCCGGGCGATATTCCTCAGATGGTAAAAGGAAGACTTGACAGCGGTAGATACCTGTGCCTTCAACGTTAACTTGCCATCAAGAATTACACCCAGATTCTGCACCTGTTCGGAAGGTCTCAACTGATTACCTCCTAACACAAAGCCAGAGGGGGACCCAGGAGTCAACTTCTCTACACAATGGCCCGGGTTCACAACCAACACCTCAGTCTTATCCAGATTTAATTTCAACTAGTTTGCACTCATCCAGTCCTGAATCTCAGCAAGGCAGTTATTAAAGACCGATAAGGCATCATTCTGTTCAGGTACAAAGGACATATAGAGCTGAGTGTCATCTGCATAGCAGTCAAAACTCAGTCCATAATGTCTTATAATGTCTCCCAACGGCAGCATATACACCGTGAACAACATGGGGGGAAGCACAGAACCCTGTGGCACCCCACAGGACAGAGCAAAGGGAGCAGAGGAAAAAATTCCTGAGACTACCCTCTGACTTCTGCCTGTGAGGAAAGAGTAGAACCATCTAAGGACAGGGTAAGGTCCAAGTACTTACATTTGGAAACCATCTCAACTGAGGATTTATCAGATGTTCCTTTGCTGTAATTAAGTTCTTTATGAGATAGCCTTCTAGATTTTTTTGACTAACAGTTCCTTTGTTTTCCCAGCATTAAGTACTGCTTTGTTATATGAGCCATTGTTGTAGGTTATCAAATTCCCCTTGTGTAATCCAGTTAAATTCTTCAAGACCTGTTCCCTTTTCATCTGTCACAGCATAATCACCATAAAGCAACATCTCTGTAGCAGGGCATGCAAATGGAAGAGAACTGGCAAACAAGCTGAATAATTGGGGACCAAGGATTAATCCTTGAGGTACCAGTAGGCACATATGAAGAAGACCGTCACTAGTTTAGGTCCATTGCATCCTGCCAGAGAGAAAGTCATTCAGCTATGATAAAACAACAGGAGGCAGGTGAAAATTTCACAGTGCAGTCATTAACTTTTCATGATTAATCAGATTGTGACCCTGGTGAAGTCCACAAACATTGCTGCAGCAGACTGTCCAACATCAAGAGCATCATGTATGCCCTTGACAGGCTATACTTGAGTAGAGAATGCACAGGCACCCTGAAGCAGAAGCTGGTGGAGTATATAGATACCAAGGTTCCATTAAACTAAGAGAGGGAGGCAGAAGGTTGGGTGACATAGTAAATCACCAGGACAGGGAGACCAATAGGCCTCCCTCAAATAAGCGGGAAAGGGAAAAGAGGCAACTCAAACTCAAGAAAGGGGAGCAGTACAAGTGGGTTAGAGAGGGAAGGGGGAAGGGAAGGGAACAAACTGGAGGGTGGTCTCCTTGAATGCAAGGAGCCTGGGAAATAAGGTTGCAGAGTTACAGGCAGTGTTGGCAGAAGGAGAAGTGGATATAGCTGCTATAACTGAAATGTGGGCCACCCAGTACCATGACTGGGACCTGGTGATTCCAACGTGCAAATTGTATAGTAAGGATAGGGGGTGGGGGAAAGGTGGGGGGGTGGCAGTATATGTGAAGGAAGCAATAACGTGTAACAGGGATGAGGGGGAGGAGGGTAGAATGGAGGTCTTATGGGTACAGATATTTAACCCAAAAGGAAGGAGAGTGAGGCTTGGGGGTGGTGTACAGGCCACCCGCCCAAAGTAAAGAAATTGATAAGGAACTGGGGGAACAGATAAGAAGGGTCTGTGCAAAGGGCCACCCCATGATAATGGGGGACTTTAATCTGCCAGGGGTGGAGTGGACTACCCCTGCTACCTCAAACAGCAAGAAGCAGGTCCTCCTGGAAGCTTTCCATGCCAGCTTTTTGGTACAATTGGTAGGGGAACCAACCAGGGAAGGAAACATACTGGACTTTGTGCTAACAAATGGGGAGAACATGCAGGGGTTATAAGTGGGGTATCTCCTGGCAGGGAGTGACCACAAAACAGTGTGGTTCTCACTTGGGATGGGTAAGAAGACAGCCAGTACAAGGACTAAGGTGACAGATTTCAGGAGGGCAGACTTTGAAAGAATGGGAGGCATACTGGAGGGGCACATTGCCAGAATTCAACCACACATGGATGCCAATCAGAAATGGGGGATCATCAGAGCTGGGTTAGCAGAGGCAACAAACTCATGCTCAAAGCTCCAAAGCAAGAAGGCCAGGACAAGGAAGCCAAGCTGGTTAAGCAGAGAGGTGTTAGGAAAAGTTAAGAAAAAAGGACCACCTTCAAGAAATACATGAGAGCCAAAAGGGAGGAGACTAGGGAGGAGTACAGGAAAAAATCAAGGGAGGCGAGCAGATAGGTAAAGGCAGCCAAGTCAGCAAGAAAACTTAGGCTTGCTCAAGGGATAGAAGAGGGCGGAGAAGGATTTCTTCAGGTACATAAGAGAGAAAAGAACTTGTAAGGATCAAATTGTTAGGATCAGCGTGGATGAGGGGTGGGTGGAGAATGGGGTGGAACAGGCAGAAGCACTCAATGACTACTTCTGTTCTGTATTTACCAAGGAGAAGCAGGAGCCATTGCCACAGGGGAGGGGAACAGTGGGATCGGGGGGACAGAACTTACAGAGGAGGTTACCCCAGAAAGTAGAGTGCTAGAAGGTCTTACAGCCCTGAGGGTGGACAAGGCAGAGGGAACAGACGGCATCCTCCCCAGGGTGCTAAGGGAGATGACAGAAATCCTGGCAGGGCCACTGACAGACTTTCTAACACCTCCCTGACAACTGGTTGCATGCCCCAGGACTGGAGGATGGTGCCTGTGGTGACCATCCATAAAAGTGGGCCCAAGGATGAGCCAGGGAACTATAGGCCAGTCAACCTCACCTCAATCATGGGGAGCCTGATAGAGACTATCCTCAAGGAGAGTCTGGTAGCCTTTGTGGAGGAGAATGGACTTTGGGACAGCAGGCAACATGGGTTTGTCTCAGACAGATCCTGCCAGACAAAACCTAGTTGGTTTCTATGACTGGGTAACAAGAGCAATAGAAAGGGGCCAGGCGGTGAATGTCCTGTACTTAGAATTCAGCAAGGCCTTTGATTCAGTGCTGCATGGAGGGGGCTGGTTAGCAAACTAGGTCACCTGGGGGTAGGGGGGAGGATGGTGGAGTGGGTCAGAAACTGGCTGTAGGACAGGCAGCAGAGGGTGGTGGTAAGGGGGAAACTCTCATCTCCAAAAGCTGTAACAAGCGGGGTTCCACAGGGCTCAGTGCTGGGTCCAGCGTTGTCTGGCATCTTTATTGCTGACATCACAGATGGGGTCAGCAATAAGATAATCCTATTTGCAGATGATACAAAGATCAGTGCAGTGGTGGACAGCACAGAGGGATGGCTAGGGCTGCAGGAGGACCTGGATAAACTCGAGCGCTGGTTATACACTCGGCAGCTGGGTTTCAACATGAAACAGTGCAAGGTTATGCACATGAGAGCTAGAAACCAAAAGTTCAGTTATATGCTGGGTGGGGTGTTACAGTTATCCACTATGGAAGAGGAGAAAGACCTTGGGGTGATGATTACAGGAAAAATGAACCACTCAGCACGGTGCAGGAGAGCAGCAGTTAAGGCTAACAAGATGTTGGGGTGTATTGCCAGGGGAATCACCTCACGGAGGAGGGAGGTCATCCTACCTCTGTACAGATCTCTGGTCAGACTGAACCTGGAGTAGTACATGCAGTTCCGCAGCCACCAGGATGATCATGGGAGTGGAGAACAGATCCTGTGAGGACAGACTGAGGGAGCACAACACATACTCCCTGGAGGATAGGAGGGATAGAGGAGATACGATTGAAACGTTCAAATATATGAGGGGTTTAAATCATGTTAGTACAGAGGGGATTTTTAGATTGAAGAGTGGGAGAAACACTAAAGGGCACTGTCAGAGATTGAAGGGGAGAGGTTCAAGATGTAGAAGAGAAGACACTACTTCACGGAAAGGGTGGTGAATGAGTGGAACGCACTACCAGAGGAGGTGGTAATGTCAAAAACGGTGGGCAGTTTTAAGAAGGGGTGAGACAGGGTCAGGGGAAGGTCACTACTGGATTTGGGGGGGCAGCTGTACAGTAGAACATTGATAGTGGAGCAGCTGCACAGTAGAACACTGATAGCTGCACAATCAAGCAGACTCAATAGACCCTAGCGCCTGTATCTGCTGGCAATTTTTGTATGTTCGTATCATGGGCATAGTGGATGAACCTTACTAAGGTCATCAAGGTATTTTGCTGTGATTAAAATCCACTTTGTACTGGAATCAACAAATTGTATTTTTGAAGATGAACAATAACTGCTCATACAGCACTCTCTCTAGCACCTTACCAAGTGGTGTCAGTAAAAAGACAGGGCAAAAGTTAGAAGTTAGAGATGGATTTCTGGATATAAATATAGGACATGCAGTTGCCAATCTCTGTATCACAGAGATTGCACCATGACATAGTAAAATGTCAAACAAGTTTATTAAGAGGCATGCCCAATACTGATATAGCAATTTATAATAATCTACTGTCAACTATCAGAAACCATTGCCCTTTTTAAGGGCAGATTACTAAAACTGTTTTTTTCTACTCTTGTACAGAACAAACATTTACATTTTTCTAAGGGTTTTTAAAAAAATACTAATCCATTGTATTAATATTATGTATATGCACCATCACTGGATTAGCTTGTGGCTTGTTTGCAGACCAGTTACAAAAGACAGGACTGTTGTCACTCAAGACATCAGGCGACACACCTGCCTAATCATTTTGTACAGATGAGTGACCACAACCCAGCCAATTGTGCATTGGTTGCCAGAGCTATAGTTAACTCTGGGGGGTTGTGATATGATCTCTTGTAATAGGTTCACAGTAAAAGTCCTTAGCCTTACTGATTCATTATTTCTCCAATTTATATTAAAATCACATTGGAGAACACATTCTGTCTCTTAGAGGGTAATGTATTCTTAAAATCTGCAAGTTGTTTTTAAAAGGCATATACCTACTTCTGGGCGTCACCACGCCATGCAGTGGGTCCCATGCACCAGAGCAGTGGCCAGTAGTCGAAGGCACTGAACGATGCAAGAAACATGGCCAAAATTAATAAAATAAATAGTAGACGACAAAAGCTGAATGCAGCCGAATGAGGGGAACCGACAGCCCATGACGTCAGTAAATGAATCCCGAAAGAAACAGGAAATACTGAGTCTGAGTGGTGCGCGACAGGGAGAAGGGAGGAGCCGAAGGAGTGGGCTACAGAACAGGAGAGCTGCCAAACGAACCAGGAACAGAGGTACAAATGCCATGGAAATGCAGCAGATGAGTGGAGCACAGAAGTAAGGTGCTGAGAACCGCGAGGCAGAAACTGGACCGCAAGGCAACGCAGATGAATCAGGGGCTCAGATTAGCCAGGCAGAAATGCGATCGCAAGGCAACACAGATAAGTCAGGGGATCAGACCAGCGAGGCAGAAATGGGATCAGAAGGCAACACAGACAAGTCAGGGGATCACAACAGCACGGGATCGGAAGGCAACACAGACAAGTCAGGGGATCAGAACAGTGAGGCAGAAATGGGATTGTAAGGCAACACAGACAAGACAGGGGCTCAGAACAGTGAGGCAGAAAGGGGCTCAGAACAGAACAGCAAGGAAACACAGTAAGCGGAATGCAGTGAAGCTAAAACTGACACAATGCTCTGGAGGTGCTACAGAGCATGGCAGCACAGCGAGTGTGACTGAGTTACCAGTGACTGCACACAGCTACCAGATCTACAGGAAAGGGTCTCATGAATATCACAGTGAACTACAGCAGTCTATAGGTAAACTGTTCCAAGTGGCATGAATATGTCAGACAGGAACACAGAGCAAATCAGCTGCAATAGGAGAAAATGTAAATGTCAGGAAACACTGGAAAACTGCAGTGAGCAGAGAAATGTCAGACTGAATTGGGAGCTGTGGCACTGCAGGAGATGCTGAGACAACAAATGTATAGTAGTGAGGAGTAACCACACTGCAGTAACTGAGTAACATGCAGCAGAAATGACAAACAATGGGACCTAGAGTAACCCACAGGGGGGCACAGCTGCACCTATCCCCATACACTGGATCAGCTACTGTCTGTCACAGTACCTACACAGTGGAGCAGGGAAGGGCACACCTGTAAAGGATGGCCAGGTGTAGAGGTGCAACAGTACACCAAGGAACACAGTGCCATGCTGCACAGCAAGTGACACCGATTGCATAGTGCAGTGCAGGAAGGGCAGTGGATGTGATTGGAATGTGATATCAGTGCTGCGTTCACCAGGGTGTCCTGGAGGTGGCCCATTGCACCTGCAGCAACAACTGCAAAGTGGAACTGCAGCCACAATGAAAGTACCATAGGGTGGGAAGACATGACAGTGCACTGGGTGGATCAGCTGTAGATGCAATGTCCCATATGCATGTTGCAGGCTGTCACACCAGGTACACAGGACCTGCTACAATGTTGATGTGGTGTGGTTCGCATAAGTATCCAGTGGGGGTGCTGCTCATCCTGGCATGCAACACCCAGATCTGCATCATGAGGATGCAGCAGGAACTGCAGACAGCAGGAGCAGGCACTGTGGTATGAACAAAATGCCAGTTCATACATAGCAAGGAAGACAGGGACATAGGCATATAGACAATGACCCAGGGGGTGCACAGAGGATGATGATGTGACCATGGTGTGTACAGGGCATAGTGGCCAGTGCAACTGACCCATGTGCAGACTGTGTGTTCAGGAACAGCACAGTGTCCAGGACATGTGCAGTCACAGCTGCAGCAGTAGCGCCATGCTGAAACACCCTACATAAAGTCCTGACAACACTGTGACAAGTAGGCAAAGGCAGTAGGACAATGGAGTCCACTGCAACAGGACAGTTTGGACTGGAATGGTGGACAAGAAACATGTTCCCGCCACAGTACCCCAGTAGAGAAAGAACACCACACTGCAAACATAGTGTGGCATGTCCACAGTGGGCAGCACAATGCTGGCATATGACACTGAGTGCTGCACATGAGGTGGGATGTGACATAGTGCAGTGGATGTGTGACACTGGCATGGATATGGTGTCCCCTGCACAGGTGGGCATCACCATGGTGATGGTACCACACCACAGGCGTGAACTAGGGAAAGTGGCAGAGTCCTGCAGAGTGTGCATGATGTGGCGTGGGCCTGTGATGTCCAATGAACACAGGTGTGATGACCCACTTTGGCTGCAACATGTCTGAGTATGTGACTGTTGCACGTATGTGTAATGTCACTGTATGTGTGCACAGGTGGTCATGTAATAGCATTGGGAAACACAGTCCAGTGATATGTATCTGCATTACTGTTGACACTGGGGATGGGTCATTTCCCCCTGTGTGTGTTGCTGCTTTGCGTGTAGCGTAGCAATCCAGATGGTGTGCTAGCACACAATGACTGAGGCTACAGATGCAGCACACATTGTGGTGTGACCTGTGACCATGATGGGTGGCAGCACCATCCCAATGTGCATAGCTGGATGATCAAGAGTGCAACACTAAGGGTAATACCTGGCACACAGCAAGCATGTGCACAATGCTGTGATGACTGTGTTGAATGTTAGTAGTGTACTACGTTGTGGAAACAACAATGCAGTGTGGTACTGGACATGGGTATGGCTGTGCAGTGGATGTGTGCGGCTATGCCTGTGTACAGCTGAATGCAATGCATACCTGCAGTGGGACAGCAGACAGTGCAGGGACCCATCATGGAAGTAGTCAACCGAGTATGCATGTATGTACAAAGGCACAGTGTAAGCTGCATAGCCATATATGTGCAGTAGGGGTGGTTGGGGTGGGACTACCAATGTGTATGTGTGTGGCATGGATGTGTACATACGTGCATGGTAATCTACACTGTGTCAGTGTCCGACACTAGGGAGGCAGCAGAGCAGACAATCTCAGTGCAGCACAGTGTGCAGGACACATGCCACACAGTATGCAGACACTGTCTGGCAAAATGGAATGCACCTGCAGAGGACAACAATATCTGTACCACCATTGGCATGGAGTCATGTCACAGTACATGTCCAGGTGATGCCTGATCAATCATAGTAGTCCCATGAGACATACAGGACATCAGGCATGCTGACTGAGAATATGTGGAACAGGTCTGAATGGTGTTGCTGACACACCAACAGTCCACACCCCACCAAGCATGGCTGGGACATGTCGTCTCTGGGAATTGTACAAAGACAATGTGTGACCATGTTGTGGTGAGTGATACAATGGACCTCAGTCCACAATGGGTGACACATGTCACAATGTGAAATGCGCAACAATATACAGCACAAGGAGCACATAGTGCCATGGGCAATGCCACCCAGAACTGCAACCAGCAGCCTGCAACATGTTGCAGGTGATGTGTGCCAAAGTTGATCCATGTCAGTAGGTATGCCATATATCACCTGTGATAGGGTGCAAGGAAGTGCGTGTCAACATTGACGCCCTACAGTGAGGGTCTGGCTTGTGGCTCAGCACAAGTGACAATTCAAGACAACACCCGGGGTACAGTGACCTAAGCACTGTGACACCAGCCAGCAGCCTGGCTAAGTGACTGTAGCATCCAGTGGGTGTTGCTGGAGTGTTCCATTGTCAGCATATGGTCCCACCTCAGACCCACTGACACCCCACCAACCACCAGTGTGTCAGGGACCTGTTGTGGGCAAATGATACCCCAGTGCCCCTGAGTCACAGTGCATGGGTTGCAGGGCTAGGCCACCCACCCGTGTCCAAATATACCACAGAGCCAAGAAGGGCAATAGAAACCCCATGGGACGAACGACATATGGGTGGCAATGCTGGCTGCATGGTTGGGAAACCCTGCATGGGGCATGCCCAAGCTCCAGTCAGTGCTGCACTGTGTGCAGTCCACACAGTGCACACCACAGACCCTGCACATCCTAGATGTCCACTGCCCTCCACCAGAGTGCCTGTCCACCCCCAACAACAGTTAGAGAATGCAACAATATGCCACACACCTCCGTAGCCAGCTGCAGACTGAGCATCCTCTGAGTGGTAACACTGCATCCGGGAAATGCACAGTCAGTTGGTGCAGTGAGCACCGTAGTCAGTAGTATATACCTGGAGTGCGCCCAGTTGGTGGTCAGCCATGGAGTTGTCTGGTGGGTATTGCTAGATGGCAACCAGGGCTGGGTGCCTGCAATGTGGGGGGGCATCAGACCACCATGATGTGTGGGACACTGTCAGGTGCACAGCCAGCAGCCACTGGGGTAGGGGGGAAGTGGGGGTGCATGAATAGGCTGTTGGGCCATTGGCATAGCTGTGAGGTGTGGGGATGTGAGGATGGGGCATGTCATCCAGGGATCCAGGATGTTGAGCCATGCAGCCTGATGGGGGTATGTACTGTCACGCGTGACACCCCATACAGGTATGTTGTTCCTTTAGCATGCCACTTGGGGTGCTACATGATGCAGGCCATATCAATCTGGGCCTTGCCTATCATGGAAGTGGGTGCATGGTCACTGGCACAGCAGCATATGGCACAAGGCGATATTGGCGTCAACATGTGGCATACCACCTGGAAGCAGGCGCAATGATGCATGTCACTGTGTGAACTGATGAGCTGATGGTGAGCAAGTGAATATGTAAATGCTGGATGCGGCATGTGAATGTTCCCAGTGAAAAGGGGAGGAGAGTCTGCACAAACCAATGTACGCAAGAGGGGGTCACAGGTGTCACCTATGTCTCACAGGCATTATACAGCAATGTCCTCTGTAGATGATGAATCATTCCCTGAGGAAGACTATGCATCCACACAGGAGAGTGGCAACATGACACATGAGCATGACGAGTCAGAGCACAATGGTGATGGCCAAGACACCTCATCGCATGCTGAGGATGAACAGTCAGACACTGACAGTGATGCGTCAGGCACAACATCAAATGCGGAGGAGACACAAGATGCACAAGAGATACGTCCATATCGCTTTGAACCACCAGCACGGAGGCCGATCCAGGTGACTGACAGTGAAGATGAGGGTGAGCTAAATGCTGACAGAATTGGCAACACCGACTGGTAAGTGTGATGCAGTGTGGGACTGTGTTGTATGATGTAACTACCACCATTGCCACAGGTCACATGTGTCCAGATGAGGCACGGCACATGCCAGCAATGTCACATCACAGGCTGAAGCATAGGTCAGCTGTTGACAGGCACAGGCATCAGTAACAGCAAAACAACAGCAGCATACAGGAAACTGTGCCAGACAGTATGTTGGGGGATATGTACAAATGGCTACATAGATACACCAAATGGAACACAGAGGACATGTCTGTACACAAGTGTGGACACTGTACATGCACAAGGGGACATGGTGCATGCCTGACGGGTGCACATGCAGGTGTAGGATACACCACCTGCCCAGTATCATACCAATCACCACAGGGGTATCACAGAGTCACCCAACACACAACAGCAATGGACACAGCCCCCATGGGTACCCAGGGAGGTACCACCACGGCTACCTGACTGCTGTACATCAACTGACACTGTTCATGTATGTTGACCGTGCATGACAGTACCATGCTGCATGGATGGATCAGCCAGTGGCATGTGGTGTTGGCCCTGTAGTCTGCCCTGTACACAGCTGTGTTGTACAACATGTACCACATCCAGAGGGGCACAGATGTGGGACTGCAGCTGCATGAAATCCAGCATGTCAAGTCTGCACTGGTATAGGCCCCAGCGACCACACGGATGCCTGTGGAAGGGCAAATGGCCATGGCAATGCCACATGAATGGCACCTGGAGATACCGAAGACCCTATGAGACCCACAGAAACCATATGTGGATGATAGTGCACACCTGCCGCCCAAGCAACTGCACACCTGCAACACACCCGCTGTACCCTTATGACCAAAGGCAGCGCCAACATATGTGACGCTAGTGTATCGGTGGTTGTGGCATACATCGGCATGACACACCATGACCTTGGGTTAGTCAGATACAACACAGTCCAACACCACCATTCAACAGGCAGGACAACATGTCAGTGTGGGTGTAGTGGATGGACAGCAATGGTAGTGACATGCACAGTGATGTAACATATTGAAGCAGGCATTGGAATGTCTGACAGACAATAGCCACCACCATGGTAGCGGTAATGCACCATGTACCATGACATGGATGCATGTGCGACACCCCACCACCCCTGCACTGTAATGAACATCCTGTTCTAAACACTTGCAGTGTAACACACTGTAGAATATAACAGTGTCATGTATGCAAACAAGCAGTGAGCCCAACGGCCAACTATTATGATGTGGTGCAACATGCTCTGGGTCATGTATGCAGGAGTGGTCTTGGCATAGGGGGAGCAAATCAGGCATGCATGTCAGTCCCATGCCTGCAGTGTAGATGGTGAGGGTATGTCAACTGTGCACCACCATTGATGATGAGGCACAGGCCATGACAGGACACATGCACAGGCAGGACTGTGGCAAGTACAGCAACTGATAGGCAAAGGCAGCATCGGTGGGGACATGCTGTATGTGAGCCAATTGTGCCAATCACTGTTGATGGTATGGATTGGCAGAGTGCAACTGGCATGTGTGGCCAAATGGTTGCACACATGACAGTCCAGTTGCCGTGTATGACAACTGTGCCATGGCACTGGTCACACCAATGAGCGTGGTCTGACAGTACACACTGTGTACTGATGCAATAGGCACCTGACTGGAACACATGTGTGTAGACAGGTCATGGTGACGATGTGAATGCCGCCTCGTGGACAACCAACAAAGGAGGAATGTAGAGTCCTGGTGGTGGTGCATGGCATGGTGTGCTCTACGATACATACATCATACCATGATGTAAGATAATGGAGCACATATGGACGACTGCAGCAGTCAGTACACAAATGTGCAGTGGAGCAGAAAGAGCATGACACCGGTCATTAGCACAGTGCTCTGTGTGCTGCCACACAAGGGGACACACTGCAGTCAATGACATGTGACATGGCGCACAGACCACATCACAGAGGCACATACAAGATAATCAGCACAGCTTCGACCAGCGGCAGTGGAGTGTGCCCGTGAAGTTGTGTCCATGCACGACACTGGTACAGCCACCCAGTCCCACAGAGTCTATCCCAGCAACCCATGACATGCAGGGTGGCTTCACCCACCCATCAGAGTCTCCTGAGGCACCTCCAGGTGCAACAGCCACCAGGTCTGAGGCTGCACAATCCAGGGATACACATCACCACAGTGAAGTAGTGACACCCTGCCTCACCCCTAGTCCCCACTGATCAATCCCCAAGTGCTCTGACAGTCATACCCCCATCAGTTACAGCAGCCACCAAGGTGTACCCTATACCTGCCCCTGATGTCTCAGATGACCCACAACATACCTCTCACTGTACTGACCACCATCAGTGAGTACAGGATGAACTCCACTAGCCAGGTCCCTGAGTGCACATGTGTACCCCAATAGGTAGCCACTGGCCAACACATCTGTAGTATGGGCACAGGAGCCAGTGAAGCCAGTGCCTGCCGCACCTGGGATGGAAAGTTGCTATGGAGAACTACAGTGCCACACATACACACACACACACACACACACACACACACACACACACACACACACACACACACATAGTAGCTGAGGTTGACACATGCCTAATGCACCTGTGGATCAGCAACATGTAGCAGGACACAAGGGACAAGAGTTGACTCTCACCTGCCCTCATGCCATGCCCACATATCACAGATGCATGTGGACTGTGAAGCACAACACCAACACTCCCATGTAGAGCAGGGATGTGGCTGACAGTATCATAGTACACACACTATACACACATGCCAGACATGGTGTTCCTAATGTACAGACATCTCCTACTTCCATTTGAAATCCCAGCATCATGCAACTTGACAAGCACTGGGTCACATGACTCTGTCAATATACACCCATGGTGGCAGACTGCACAGTGTTAGCACAGTACAACTGACAATGTACACGACACACCTGTACTGTACTGGTAGCACTGCATCTGCACCACTGCAGCTGACAAATGTTTATAGGATACACACATCACTACACCCCACCTACTGGTGTACAGTATAGCAATCTCCAACACAGTGGGTGCTGGACAACCCTCATATGTCCTGAACACAATCTCAGTAGCAGGAGGCTATCACAACATGACCACCTTCTAGTGTGTAGTGCTGGACAACCAATACTATAACAGTTGTCCAACATGGCTCTGTAGTGATGTGTCAGCATGTGACACTGGATGCACATACTCAGTAATGCAGCAGTCACTGCATAGTAGGTCAGTCCCTCATACGTAACTGAAATGCTGAGTGACAGGCTGACACAATGTGGAAATGCCCGTGGAACCATGTGTGGCGCCATGGAAAACATGCACAGGTGTGTGTACTATGACCTGAGGTCCACTGTGCAAATGTGTACCGAGTGCCCTAATGGCAGTGATCCACCACTGTTGAGAGTGTCACCACAGGCCAGCATATGGCATTGGCCCTGGTGGAGAAACAAGGGAGGTGTATAGTGGCCAGTCACCTGTGCGATGTTCAGTAGTGCTGCACACCACACAGCACTGTACACGTGTCCAAACAGCATGTGGCAGGGATAATAACCACTGTGTGTGGACACAGCCCTGCTTGTACCTGTACTCAGACAATTGCAAATCTGGATACAACACCAGCGTCTGACTTCTAGTGCTGCACCATTGTGCTGCTATGTACCGTTGGCTGACAGACCCTGGCTGTACATGGCTGAATGTGGTATGCACAGGTGTTGCAGCTGGTGATGTCAGTGTTGAGCAAAAGATACAGGTGAACCACCATCTGTGTAGATGAAGGAGCCATGTAACACAGTGACACACACCTGGGATAATGAGCTTAGTCATGTCATGTCATTGTGTAATGTGCTTACTTACTGTTGTACTGCAGTACACCCTGCCAAGGTTGGCCCTAACTCTGCCAGATACTCTTTTTCATATCTAACAGGTGCACATGTGGACAGTGCGCACTAATGCATGATGGGATATCTATATGCTGTAGGAGTCGGAACAGTTCCAACGCAAGATTGAGCATCGCTATCGAGGAAGGTGAGGGCAATCCAGTGACCCTGCACTACAGCATTCCAGGCTTCCATGGGGTCTGCAAAGATCGCTGGGTGTTTGAGACTGCCTACTACCAACTAGACAGCAGTATCCACAGGATGAGGACAACATACAATTCCAGCAAGAGCGGAGTCAAATTCTTATTGTGACAGGAATAGGTAAGACTTAGAGGACATGCAGTTGACAGTAAATGTGTACACAAAGTATAACTGCCACATGATTAGGTACTATGCTGTGCACGTCCCATGAATGGCAGTAAAACTGTTACATATGAAGCTGTTAGTGATAATGTCACTGCCAACTGTGAGACAGATGAATACAACTGCACAAACATGATGGTGAGTGTTGAACACACGCTGGGCATTTTGCTGTTCAGTGTCCAGTCACAAGACACAATCGCAGAGGAGAGGTCGTTGTATCCTGTGGTGGTTGATGGTGGTAGTTGATACATCCCATGGCACATGTAGATGCTGTGTGGATTCAGCTAGTGTGTGTCACTTGTGTAATTATTGCATGATGATGATGCACAGACACACATGCAATGTGCAATTGTCAGCTGAATGCATATACAGGTCTGTACCAACCAACCTGGTGGTGCGATGTGTACTGTGAGGAAAATAGCTATCCAGTGTGTCAGTAGCTATGACAGGTTAATGACTGTGTGATACAGGATGTGAGATGGTTGACCACTCAGATGCATGTGGTACCCAACAGGAGTATGTCCCTGAGCCCTCCCAGTACACCATGTCAGCTGCACTGTTATCATGATGGCCCATCCGGCACAAAGGCCGCCACCCATGTATGCTAGTGATTGGTGCCAACACAGTGTCACAGGAACACGTACAGTATGGCACAATACAGGACTGTGTCACACTGTCACAACAAGATGACACCACACTGCATGTGGGTTGTATGGTCATAGATGTAGTCTGTATGGTGTACCGTTGATGCCTACTATGACCCCATTGTTAGTAGAATAACACTGGCACCATCATACACAATATGATACCCAAATCACATCATGTCACACATGGTGTTCAACAGTACGTTGTCAGCAGTGGTGGTTCCAGATCATGCAATGGGTGTCCGTGCAGTCATGTACATAGATATGACACTATCAGATGTATAACAGGTTGTTCGATACACATGTAGCTGTGCTCCATGACCAGGAGGTACAGAGACGCTGCACACAGAATGGCCAAGTGATACAATGAGAATTCCATTAGGCAAATGTAATCTAAACAGCAGACTGTGTGACAATAACAGCAATATACCAGGCTGGTGTTCTGACGGTGTGTTATGAGTTGTATGTATAGAATACATCCTGTGTCCCCACATAGTCTGGAACGTGTCCTCTACCATCATGTGATATATTGCAACTGTTCTCATAGCCCAGGATAGGTACAATTTAGAATTGTGAAAGCACAGCAGCAACACGTATACTGCAGATGCAACAATGTAACCTATAATGGGGTTTAGCTGCACTCACTGGCCTCACTGTACGCTTCACTGGCTGTCACTATTTCACACAGTCCAGTAGGGAAGCCAGAATGCAACATCCGCGTTCCGTATCGGGTGGTGTTGGGCTGGTAGACAGAGTGGTGACTGGCAGGGTACATGCTGAGGCACAGTCTGGTAACCACGGCTAATGGGAGTGTCATATGAGGTGTTCACCACAATGTTCAATGTGACACAGGTATGGCAGACAGTCATCTGTTCATGTTGATGACAGTGCCATGCTTTGTGGTGCATGTATGGTGGTGACATGGCCTGGAGTCAGGACTGATGAAGGCCAGCATCTGCACAATATGTCATGTGGCAGTGACTATACTCATCACTGTGCCCACTTGAACCACTGTGATGCTGTGCTATTGTCAACACAGTCACCACAGGCAACATCAGTACATGTGGCCGTGTCATGGGAAGGTTACATGTGTGATGTCCGTGCACTGCACATCTGATGTTGCTGACTGGTGCTTATGCGGCATACAGTGCGATCAACAATGAGGTGATGGATTTGGTGTCTATGCTGTAATTCCTGAGTCAGGGTTCAACCAGCACATGCTCACACATGTGTCTTCGTTGGTACGTCATTGTAGATATCACCATTGACTGTTGACCATCATCTGCACTGTAGTGTAAACTGTGTGAGGCTGGTGAGGAAGGAGGGGTTTGAGGCAGTTCTGCCATGGAATGGCTGTTGTGTGACTTGGTCATGTTAGGAACATGCATGATTGGTTACGTATGATGCCAGAATGTAACTATGCACATTGCAGGATAGTTACTAAACATGCAGTAGTCATCAACATGTTGGCTGCCGATATCACTTGTACAATGTAGTACTAATGTGTTGTATTTTCTGCAAACGATACTACTACATCTCATACCGCCAGTTGGGCGATGGTGTTATGGATGGTTAGCCACAACCGTGTCCCACTACCATCTGTGCTGTGCATAAATCCATTTCTACTTAGATGAGTGTACCGGGGTCCAGTTCTCCAACCAGTTACTGTTCAACCATGTTAGTCTGATGTTGGCTGACTGACAAAACCAGCCACAGTTTCATGGGCACCAATAGCACAGAGGGGTCCGAAGGAAGCCTGATGGCTGTAGTGATCCACAACATCACATAGACTATCCTTGTGGGACAAGCAGATGTCATTCAGGGTGTGGACAACCTGTGGGGGAATGGATATGGGTTAGACATGACTGTGTTGTTGGACACATACTGTACATACAAAAGGATGTCATATTGTGAATGCCTTGTATCCACTTGTTGCAGTGTTTTTACGCAGTGTGATATGTCCAGTATTAGAACTGTGTATGTTTTGTATGATTTGTTGTACACATCAGTAGGCCATAAGAACTGAGTGATCCTGATGGTGCCAAACAGGTGCAATGAGATTACAGGATGGGAGGATACAGTGCACGTATGATACACATGGTACGCGGCCCAATGACATGTTGTCAATCCATCATGGCACACCTGACCAGCATGCTGTGTACAACCTCACTGGACAGTCGATATGACAGGTTTGTGTCGCCGGTTGTGTCCGGCGTGAGGGCCACCATCTGGTGTAACGCGTTTACACACTGTGCAGCAGACCGCCATGGCCTGTAATTGGCACACAATAACAGCACTCACGACAACAGGTGACACATATGTAGAACACAGTCATGATATGTTGGCACACATGCCATATGTGTACATGATGCCATGTTACATTAAAATCGGAACCCACACACTCGCTGGTTGACCCGGGCCACCATGGACAGTGTGTGCAGTTGTACCATGCAGCAGCACAGAGTAATACACGTGTGTCCCCCACATGTGAGTGGTGTACAAATGGGTCACCATTGGACACTGTGCAAGCTGGCTGAATAGTCAGCCCTGCATGTCGTCATCATGTTTGTGTGGCTCACTGTGGCATGTACTGTTCCCACTACATGATGTGGTGTTGTGCACCTACAATCCTGTTGAAGGACCCTACTTCTGAGCCACCACGCCATGCAGTGGGTCCCATGCACCAGAGCAGTGGCCAGTAGTCGAAGGCACTGAACGATGCAAGAAACATAGCCAAAATTAATAAAATAAATAGTAGACGACAAAAGCTGAATGCAGCTAATGAGGGAACCGACAGCCCATGACGTCAGTAAATGAATCCCGAAAGAAACAGGAAATACTGAGTCTGAGTGGTGCGCGACAGGGAGAAGGGAGGAGCCGAAGGAGTGGGCTACAGAACAGGAGAGCTGCCAAACGAACCAGGAACAGAGGTACAAATGCCATGGAAATGCAGCAGATGAGTGGAGCACAGAAGTAAGGTGCTGAGAACCGCGAGGCAGAAACTGGACCGCAAGGCAACGCAGATGAATCAGGGGCTCAGATTAGCCAGGCAGAAATGCGATCGCAAGGCAACACAGATAAGTCAGGGATCAGACCAGCGAGGCAGAAATGGGATCAGAAGGCAACACAGATAGTCAGGGGATCACAACAGCACGGATCGAAGGCAACACAGACAAGTCAGGGATCAGAACAGTGAGGCAGAAATGGGATTGTAAGGCAACACAGACAAGACAGGGGCTCAGAACAGTGAGGCAGAAAGGGCTCAGAACAGAACAGCAAGGAAACACAGTAAGCGGAATGCAGTGAAGCTAAAACTGACACAATGCTCTGGAAGACACTGCAGAGCATGGCAACACAGCGAGTGTGACTGAGTTACCAGTGACTGCACACAGCTACCAGATCTACAGGAAAGGTCTCATGAATATCACAGTGAACTACAGCAGTCTATAGGTAAACTGTTCCAAGTGGCATGAATATGTCAGACAGGAACACAGAGCAAATCAGCTGCAATAGGAGAAAATGTAAATGTCAGGAAACACTGGAAAACTGCAGTGAGCAGAGAAATGTCAGACTGAATTGGGAGCTGTGGCACTGCAGGAGATGCTGAGACAACAAATGTATAGTAGTGAGGTAACCACACTGCAGTAACTGAGTAACATGCAGCAGAAATGACAAACAATGGGACCTAGAGTAACCCACAGGGGGGCACAGCTGCACCTATCCCCATACACTGGATCAGCTACTGTCTGTCACAGTACCTACACAGTGGAGCAGGAAGGGCACACCTGTAAGGATGGCCAGGTGTAGAGGTGCAACAGTACACCAAGGAACACAGTGCCATGCTGCACAGCAAGTGACACCATTGCATAGTGCAGTGCAGGAAGGGCAGTGGATGTGATTGGAATGTGATATCAGTGCTGCGTTCACCAGGGTGTCCTGGAGGTGGCCCATTGCACCTGCAGCAACAACTGCAAAGTGGAACTGCAGCCACAATGAAAGTACCATAGGGTGGGAAGACATGACAGTGCACTGGGTGGATCAGCTGTAGATGCAATGTCCCATATGCATGTTGCAGGCTGTCACACCAGGTACACAGGACCTGCTACAATGTTGATGTGGTGTGGTTCGCATAAGTATCCAGTGGGGGTGCTGCTCATCCTGGCATGCAACACCCAGATCTGCATCATGAGGATGCAGCAGGAACTGCAGACAGCAGGAGCAGGCACTGTGGTTATGAACAAATGCCAGTTCATACATAGCAAGGAAGACAGGGACATAGGCATATAGACAATGGACCCAGGGGTGCACAAGGATGATGATGTGACCATGGGTGTGTACAGGGCATAGTGGCCAGTGCAACTGACCCATGTGCAGACTGTGTGTACAGGAACAGCACAGTGTCCAGGACATGTGCAGTCACAGCTGCAGCAGATCGCCATGTGAAACACTCCTACATAAAGTCCTGACAACACTGTGACAAGTAGGCAAAGGCAGTAGGACAATGGAGTCCACTGCAACAGGACAGTTTGGACTGGAATGGTGGACAAGAAACATGTTCCCGCCAGTACCCCAGTAGAGAAAGAACACCACACTGCAAACATAGTGTGGCATGTCCACAGGGCAGCACAATGCTGGCATATGACACTGAGTGCTGCACATGAGGTGGGATGACATAGTGCAGTGGATGTGTGACACTGGCATGGATATGGTGTCCCTGCACAGGTGGGCATCACCACTGGTGATGGTACCACACCACAGGCGTGAACTAGGGAAAGTGGCAGAGTCCCGCAGAGTGTGCATGATGTGGTGGGCCTGTGATGTCCAATGAACACAGGTGTGATGACCCACTTTGGCTGCAACATGTCTGAGTATGTGACTGTTGCATGATGTAATGTCACTGTATGTGTGCAGGTGGTCATGTAATAGCATTGGGAACACAGTCCAGTGATATGTATCTGCATTACTGTTGACACTGGGATGGGTCATTTCCCCTGTGTGTGTTGCTGCTTGTGCAGTGTGTAGCAATCCAGATGGTGTGCTAGCACACAATGACTAAGGCTACAGATGCAGCACACATTGTGGTGTGACCTGTGACCATGATGGGTGGCAGCACCATCCCAATGTGCATAGCTGGATGATCAAGTGCAACACTAAGGGTAATACCTGGCACACAGCAGCATGTGCACAATGCTGTGGATGACTGTGTTGAATGTTAGTAGTGTACTACGTTGTGGAAACAACAATGCAGTGTGTACTGGACATGGGTATATGGCTGTGCAGTGGAGTGTGTCTGGCTATGCCTGTGTACAGCTGAATGCAATGCATACCTGCAGTGGGACAGCAGACAGTGCAGGGACCCATCATGGAAGTAGTCAACCGAGTATGCATGTATGTACAAAGGCACAGTGTAAGCTGCATAGCCCATATGTGCAGTAGTGGGTGGTTGGGGTGGACTACCAATGTGTATGTGTGTGCATGTGGATGTGTACATAGCAGTGCATGGTAATTCACACTGTGTCAGTGTCCTGACACTAGGGAGGCAGCAGAGCAGACAATCTCAGTGCAAGCACAGTGTGGTAGGACACATGCCACACAGTATGCAGACACTGTCTGGCAAAATGGAATGCACCTGCAGAGGACAACAATATCTGTACCACCATTGGCATGGAGTCTGTCACAGTTGTGCACAATGTCCAGGGTGATGCCTGATCAATCATAGTAGTCCCATGAGACATACAGGACATCAGGCATGCTGACTGAGAATGTGTGAACAGGTCTGAATGGTGTTGCTGACACACCAACAGTCCCACCCCACCAGAGCATGGCTGGGACATGTCGCTCTGGGAATTGTACAACAGACAATGTGTGCCATGTTGTGGTGAGTGATCACATATGGACCTCAGTCCACAATGGGTGACACATGTCACAATGTGAAATCTTGCAACAATATACAGCACAAAGGCACATAGTGCCATGGGCAATGCCACCCAGAACTGCAACCAGCAGCCTGCAACATGTTGCAGGTGATGTGTGCCAAAGTTGATCCATGTCAGTAGGTATGCCATATATCACCTGTGATAGGGTGCAAGGAAGTGCGTGTCACATTGAGCCCATACAGTGAGTCTGGCTTGTGGCTCAGCACAAGTGACAATTCAAGACAACACCGGGGCAGTGACCTAAGCACTGTGACACCAGCCAGCAGCCTGGCTAAGGCTGTAGAATCCAGTGGGTGTTGTTGATGTTCCATTGTCAGCATATGGTCCCACCTCAGACCCACTGACACCCCACCAACCACCAGTGTGTCAGGGACCTGTTGTGGGCAAATGATACCCCTTGCCCCTGGAGTCAGCAGCATGGGTTGCAGGGCTAGCCACCCACCCGTGTCCAAATATACCACAGAGCCAAGAAGGGCAATAGAAACCCCATGGGACGAACGACATATGGGTGGCAATGTTGGCTGCATGGTTGGGAAACCCTGCATGGGCATGCCTAAGTCCAGTCAGTGCTGCACTGTGTGCAGTCCCACAGTGCACACCACAGACCCTGCACATCCTAGATGTCCACTGCCCCTCCAGAGTGCCTGTCCACCCCAACAACAGTTAGAGAATGCAACAATATGCCACACACCTGTAGCCAGCTGCAGACTGAGAGCATCCTGGAGTGGTAACACTGCATCCGGGAAATGCACAGTCAGTTGGTGCAGTGAGCACCGAGTTAGTAGTATGTACCTGAGTGCGCCCAGTTGGTGGTCAGGCCATGGAGTTGTCTCGTGGTACTATAGATGGCAACCAGGCTGGATGCCTGCAATGTGGGGGGGTCATGACCACCATGATGTGTGGGACACTGTCAGGTGCACAGCCAGCAGTCACTGGGGTAAGGGGTGTGGGGCATGAATAGGCTGTTGGGCCATTGGCATAGCTGTGAGGTGTGGGGATGTGAGGATGGGGCATGTCATCCAGGGATCCAGGATGTTGAGCCATGCAGCCTGATGCAGAGTATGTACTGGTCTCGTGACACCCTATACAGGTATGTTGTTCCTTTAGCATGCCACTTGAGGGTGCTATGATGCAGGCCATATCAATCTGGGCCTTGTCTATCATGGAAGTTGGGTGAATGGTCACTGGCACAGCAGCATATGGCACAAGGCGATATTGGCGTCAACATGTGGCATACCACCTGGAAGCAGGCGCATGATGCATGTCACTGTGTGAACTGATGAGCTGATGGTGAGCAAGGAATATGTAAATGCTGGATGCGTGCATGTGAATGTTCCCAGTGGAAAGGGGAGAGGTAGAGTCTGCATAAAACCAACAATGTACGGCAAGAGGGGGTCACAGTGTGTCACTCATGTCTCTCACAGGCATTATACAGCAATGTCCTCTGTAGATGATGAATCATTCCCTGAGGAAGACTATGCATCCACACAGGAGAGTGGCAACATGACACATGAGCATGACGAGTCAGAGCACAATGGTGATGGCCAAGACACCTCATCGCATGCTGAGGATGAACAGTCAGACACTGACAGTGATGCGTCAGGCACAACATCAAATGCGGAGGAGACACAAGATGCACAAGAGATACGTCCATATCGCTTGAACCACCAGCACGGAGGCCATCCAGGTGACTGACAGTGAAGATGAGGGTGAGCTAAATGCTGACAGAATTGGCAACACCGACTGGTAAGTGTGATGCAGTGTGGGACTGTGTTGTAAGGATGTAACTACCACCATTGCCACAGGTCACATGTGTCCAGATGAGGCACGCACATGCCAGCAATGTCACATCACAGGCTGAAGCATAGGTCAGCTGTTGACAGGCACAGGCATCAGTAACCAGCAAAACAACAGCAGCATACAGGAAACTGTGCCAGACAGTATGTTGGGGATATGTACAAATGGCTACATAGATACACCAATGGAATTACAGAGGACATGTTCAGTACACAAGTGTGGACACTGTACATGCACAAGGGGACATGGTGTGCATGCCTGACGGGTGCACATGCAGGTGTAGGATACACCACCTGCCCAGTATCATACCAATCACCACAGGGGTATCACAGAGTCACCCAACACACAAACAGCAATGGACACACAGCCCCCATGGGTACCCAGGGGAGGTACCACCACGGCTACCTGACTGCTGTACATCAATGACACTGTTCATGTATGTTGTACCGTGCATGACAGTACCATGCTGCATGGATGGATCAGCCAGTGGCATGTGTGGTGTTGGCCTCAGTAGTCTGCCCTGTACACAGCTGTGTTGTACACATGTGCACCACATCCAGAGGGCACAGATGTGTGGACTGCAGCTGCATGAAATCTATGTGCAAGTCTGCACTGCATAGGCCCCAGCTGACCACACGGATGCCTGTGGAAGGGCAATGGCCATGGCAATGCCACATGAATGGCCATTTGAGACACCGAAGACCCTATGAGACCTACAGAAACCACATGTGGATGATAGTGCACACCTGCCTGCCCAAGCAACTGCAGCACCTGCAACACACCCGCTGTACCGCTTATGACAAAGGCAGCGCCAACATATGTGACGCTAGTGTATCGGTGGTTGTGGCATACATCGGCATGACACACCATGACCTTTGGGTTAGCAGATACAACACAGTCCAATACCACACTAATAGGCAGGACAACATGTCATGTGGTGTAGTGATGACAGCAATGGTAGTGACATGCACAGTGATGTAAATATATTGAAGCAGGTATTGAATGTCTGACAGACAAATAGTCACCTCATTATGAAAGGGTAATGCACCATGTACCATGACATGATGGCCGTGCGATACTCTCACCACCCTGCACTGTAATGGAACATCCTGTCTCTAAACACTTGCAGTGTACACACTGTAGAATATAACAGTGTCATGTGTATGCAAACAAGCAGTGAGCCCACCTACAACTATGGATGTGGTGCAACATGCTTGGGTCATGTATGCAGTAGTGGTCGGCATAGGGGGAGCAATCAGGCATGGCGTCGTCCCATGCCTGCAGTGGATGGTGAGGGTTAACTGTGCACCACCATTGATGATGAGGCGCTTGCTGTGACAGGACACATGCACAGGCAGGACTGTGGCAAGTACAGCAACTGATAGGCAAGCAGCATCGGGGACATGCTGTGGTGAGCCATTGTGCCAATCATGTTGATGGGGATTGGCAGAGTCACAACTGGGTGTGTGGCTGCCAATGGTTGCACATGACAGTCCAGTTGTTGTGTGTGACAACTGTGCTATGGCACTGGTCACACTAATGAGATTGGTCTGACAGTACACACTGTGTACTGATGCAATAGGCACCTGACTGGAACATGTGTGTAGACAGGTCATGGTGGCGATGTGGTCTTGCGTGACAACCAACAAAGGAGGAATGTACAGTCCAGTGGTGGTGGCATGGCATGGTGTGCTCCATGATACATACATGACACCATGATGTAAGATGGTATGGAGCACATATGTACGCATTGCAGTCAGTACACAAATGTGCAGTGAGGAAAGAGCATGACACCGGGTCATTAGCATTAGTGTCCTGTATGTGCTACACAAGGGGACACTGCAGTGTCATGACATGTGCATGCGCACAGACCACATCACAGGGGCAGTATACAAGATAACTAGCAGCCTGACCAGCGGTGTGAGTGTGCCGTGAAGGCTGTGTCCATGCACCTACACTGGGTACAGCCACCCAGTCCCACAGAGTCTATCCTTAGCAACCCATGACATGTCATGGGTGGCTTCTACCCACCCATCAGAGTCCTCCTGAGGCACCTCCATTGGCAACAGCCACCAGGTCTGGAGGCTGCACAACCAGGATACACATCACCACAGTGAGCGCAGTGACACCCTGCCTCACCCCCTAGTCCCCACTGATCAATCCCTTGTGCTCTGACAGTCATGCCCTCATCAGTTACAGCAGCCACTAAGGTACCCCGATACCTGCCCCTGATGTCCTCAGATGACCCACAACATACCCCCACTGTACTGACCACCATCAGTGAGTACAGGATGAACTCCACTAGCCAGGTCCCTGAGTGCACATGTGTACTCCCAATAGGTAGCCACTGGCCAACACATCTGTGGTGGTGGCACAGGAGCCAGTGAAGCCGGTAGCCTGCCGCACCTGGGATGGAAAGTTGCCATGGAGAAACACAGTGCCACATACACACACACACACACACACACACACACACACACATGCACACACACACACACATATAGAGCTGTGAGGCTGCCACATGCCTAATGCACCTGTGGACTAGCAACATGTAGCAGGACACAAGGGACAAGAGTTGACCTCACCTGCCTCATGCCATGCCCACATATCACAGATGGCGGGACTGTGAAGCACAACACCAACACCCCATGTAGAGCAGCAGGGATGTATGACAGTATCATATAGTGCCACACACTACACACATGCCAGACATGGTGTGTCCTAATGTACAGACATCTCCTACTTCCATTTGAAATCCCAGCATCATGCAATCTTGGATACACACTGGGGTATTACATGACCTGTCAATATACACCCATGGTGGAGATGCACAGTGTTACGCAGTACAACTGACAATGTACAATTACACACCTGTACTGTACTGGTAGCACTGCATCTGCACCACTGCAGCTGACAAATGTTTATAGGATACAATCATCACTACACCCCCACCACTGGTGTACAGTACAGCAATCTCCACAACACAGTGGGTGCTGTGGCCAACCCTACATGTCCTGGAACATAATCTAAGTAGCAGGGAGGCCATCACAACATGACCACTCTAGTGTGTAGTGCTGGACAACCACTACCATAATAGCTTGCCCAATATGCTCTTGTAGTGATGTGTCAGCATATGACACTGATGCACATACTCAGTAATGCAGCAGTCACTGCATAGTAGGTCAGTCCTCATACGACTTGAATTGTTGAGGACAGGCTGACACAATGTGGAAATGCCTGTGAACCATGTGTTGCCATGGAAAACATGCACAGGTGTGTGTACTATGACCTGAGGTCCACTGTGCAAATGTGTACTGAAAGTCTTCTAATGGCAGTGATCCACCACTGCTGGGAGAGGCCACCACAGGCCAGCATATGGCATTGGCCTGGTGGAGGAACAAGGAGGTGTATAGTGGCAGTCACCTGTGCTGGTTCAGTGCTGCACACCACACAGCACTGTGCCACGTGTCCAAACAGCATGTGGCAGGGATACAACCACTGTGTGTGGACACAGTCCCTGTTTGCACTGTACTCAGACAATTTGCAAATCTGATACAACACCAGTGCTGACCTAACTATTGTTGCACCATGTGCGCTATGTACCTGCTGGCTGACAGACCCTGGCTGTATATGGTTGTGTGGCATGCACAGGTGTTAGCTGGTGATGTTGTGGACAAAGACACAGGTGAACCACTATCTGTGTGTAGATGAAGGGCTATGTAACACAGTGATACACCTGGGATAATCTGAGCTAGTCATGTCATGTCATTGTGTAATTAAGCCACTTACTGTTGTACTGCAGTAGACCTGCCAAGGTTGGCCTAACCCCCAGATACTTTTTCACATCTAACAGGTGCACATGGACAGTGCGCTCTAATGCATGATGGATATGTTATGCTGTGTAGTCGGAACAGTTCCAACGCAAGATTGAGCATCACACGAGGAAGGTGAGGCAATCCAGTGACCTGCATCACACAGCATCCGGGCTCCATGGGTCTGCAGACGCTGTGCTTGAGACGTCACCATCAATTCAGACAGTATCCAGTATGAGGACAACATAATTCCAGCATGAGTGAGTCAAATTTTATTGTGACAGGAATAGGTGTGTGATTTAGAGATATGCAGTTGACATAGTAATGTGTACTGTGCTATAATCACATGATTAGTACTATGCTGTGCACTCCCCATGAATGGCAAAACCTGTTACATATGAAGTTGTTGTGTATAATGTCACTGCCAACTGAGACAGATGAATACAACTGCACAACATGATGGTGAGTTGAATACACGTGGGTGCATCTTGCTGTTCATGTCCAGTCACAAGACACAACCGAGAGGAGAGGGTGCAGTTGCATCCTTAGCATGCTGATGGTGTGTAGCTGATATATCCCTATGGCAGTGTAGATGCTGTGGACTCAGCTAGTTGTGTACTTGTGTAATTATTGTACCATGATGTGATGATGCATGACAACACACATGCAATGTACAATTGTCAGCTGGGAATGCATGACAGGTCTGTACCAATCCAACCTGGTGGTGAGGCAAGATGTGTACTGTGAGGGAAATGAGCTATCCATGGTGCAGCGCATATGACAGTGGCAATGACTGTGTGATATGCAGGATGAGATGGTCACCCATACTAGATATGCATGCAGTACCAACAGTGAGCATGTCCCTGACCCCTCCCAGTACACCATATGTCAGCTGCACTGTTATCATGATGGGCCTGAGATCCAGCAGTACAAAGGTCGCCACCTACGATGCCAGTGATTGGTGCCAACATGTGTCACAGTGGTGGCACAGTATGGCACAATATGAGGACTGTGTCACACTTCACAACAAGACGAGCACCACAAATGCCATGTGTACACATAATGGTCATAGATGCAGTCTGCATGGTAGTACCGGGTTGATGCCTACCATGACCCCATTGTTGGGCAGACTGGACCACTGTTCATCATACAATATGATACCCAAATCACATCATGTCACACATATGGTGTTCATTGGGTATGCGTCAGCAGTGGTGGTTCCAGGATCATGCAATGGGTGTCCTATGCACATGTATATATATGGACACTATCAGATGTATAACAGGTTGTGTTGATACACATGTAGCTATGCTCCATGACCAGGAGGTACAGACAGACTGCACAGAATGGCCATGGATACAATGAGAATTGTATATTAGGGCAAATGTAATCTAAACAGCAGACTGTGGTATGGCACAGCACAATATAATTATTGGTGTTCTGACGTGGTGTGCAGCCATGAGTTGTGTGTAGAACACATCCTGTGTCCCCCATATAGTCTGAACGTGTCCTTTTACCATCATGTGATATATTGCAAGTTCTTCATAGCCCAGGATAGTACAGTAGAATCAGAAAGCACAGCAGCAACAATGTACACTGTAGATGCAACAATGTAACTTGCTATGGGGGTTTAGTTGCACCCACTGCCCACCACTGTACGCCTACTGGCTGTCACTATTTCACAGTCCAGCAGGGAAGCTTACAGAATGCAACATCCATGTCCAAGGTATCGGGTAAGCAGTGTGTTGAAGCTCAGTAGACAGAGGGTGATTGGTAAGGGTGGGCTGCTGACAGCAACAGTCTGGTAACCACGGCTAACAGACAGTGTCATGTTGAGGCAGGTGTTCACCATGCCAATGTTCTAATGTGACACAGTGTATGCAGACCATCCTTTCCATGTGTGATGACAGCACGACAGCTTTGTGGTGCAATGCGTGGTGGTTGATATGGGTCTGAACAGGACTGATGTGAAGGCTGCATCCGCACAACATGTCATGTGGGTGTGACTGAGACCCATCATGTGCCCACTCTGAACCATCGTGATGCTGTGCTATTGTCCGCCAGTCACCACAGTGGCACATCAGTACATGTTGCCGCTGGAAGGTTACAGTGTGGTTGTCCGCACTGTACATCAGTGATGTTGTTGACTAGTGCTTATGCAATACAGGGTACAGTCAATGAGGTGATGATTGTGTTATATGCTGTAATGTCCTAGAGTCCAGGTTCAACCCAACAGCATGTCCCTGCATATGTATCATTGGCAGGCGGTGTAGACATACTGTACCATTGACTGTTGACCATCATCTGCACCGTGTGTAAACTGTGTGATGCGGAGGAAGGAGGGGTTGAGGCAGTTCTGCCATGGAATGGGCTGTCAGTGACTGGTCATGTTAGAACAGTGCATGGTTACATGCATGATGCCAGGAAGGTAACCATGTGCACATTATGATAGCTAGCTACGTGCAGCATCATCATGTTGTCCTGGATATCACTTGTACAATGTAGTGCACCAATGTGTTGCATTTCTGCAAACGAGCACCACTACATCTCATACCGCCAGCGTTGGTGCCATGGTGTTATGGATGGTTAGGCCACAAACCGTGTCCCACTACCATCTTGTGCTGTGCATGAACCATCAGCATTTAGATGACAACAACATGTACCGAGGGTTCCAGTTCTCCAACCCAGTTACTGTTCAACTTATGTTAGTTGGATGTTGCGACTGACAAACCAGCCACAGCTTGTTTTATGGTGTGCACCATGTGCATGAGGGTCCCATGAAGTCTGATGGCTGCAGGGATCCATCAACATCAATAGACTATCCTTGTAGGACACAAGAGATGCTTTCAGTGCAGACAAATCCTGTGGGGAATGGATATTGGGTTGATATGAGGACTGTGTTGTTGGACACATACTTACATAATAAAGGATGTCATATTGTGTGCAATGCCTGTATTCCATTTTTGGTGTTTTAATGTGTGTGATATGTCCAGTATTACAGAACTGTGTGTATGCCTGCGTGATTTGTTGTACACATCAGTAGGCAAGAACTGAGGATCCTGATGGGCCAAACAGTGTGCAATGAGATGTACAGGATGGGAGGATAGTACAGCATCGCATGATACATGGTACGTAGCCCACGATGTACATATGCTGGTCAATCCCATCATGGCACACCTGACCAATAAAGCATGTTGTGCACAACCTCACTGACAGTCGACGTGACAGGTTTTGTCACGCGGTTGTGTCCTGCTGTGGAGGGCCACCATCTGGTAGTAACGTGTTTACACCGTGCAGCAGGACCACCATACCATGTAATTGGTACACAATAACAGGCACTCATTGACAACAGGTGACACATATGTAGAACACAGTTGTGACATGTTGGCACACATGCAAGACATGTGTACATGATGCTAGTTACCAAAATCGGAACCTCATACACCGCTGGTTGACCTGTGTGCACCATGGACAGTGTGGTGGTGTAACTAGCAGTGCAGCATGAGTAACACATGGTGTCCCCCCACATGTGAGTGGTGACATGGGTCACTATTGACATTGTGCGTTGGCGTGAATAGGTCAGCCCTCATGTCGATCTCATCATGTCTGTGTGGCTACTGTGGCATGTACTGTCCACACCACATGATGAGTGTTGTGCACACACCTACAATCCTGTTGAAGGAACTTGCAGACTATGTAGGTGTATCTGCATGTGTCAATAAGAGTGTGTACACTAATGAGCCCAGGTGATGGTGTCCAAACAGCATGTTCAGTGGATGCTGATGCAGACCCAGATCAATACAGGATGCCGTCAGTTGCCACTGTGTGGCAACACAGGTCTACATATGATGTGATGTGACAATGTTGATGCTACACTGCAGTACATCTGTGAAAAGTCACCAGTGCCACAATCTGGGTGTCATAAAATGGTAAACTCAGCCCCACGCCACAGCCGCATCACCATGATACAGTTGGGGCACAGATTGAGATGCACAGATATGGTCTACCACGTCCTGTGGATCACTTAGATGGTGTGTGCTGTCGTCCGTGTACATGTGTGACAGTTGGATGACAGCAGCCACTGTACAAGTGTCACATGGGATAATGAACCACAATGAAGGCATAGCGACATATTGCCATGACACTCAGCAGGTTTGTGTGGTGTGTAGCCCTGCTACTTTGTCACAACCATGCATCTAAACCACTCTGCTGTCCTGAGGATACCCTGATGACATATGGTGCATGCCAATGTCACATACCCATCAGCTATGTCAATGACATGTGATGCTGTCACATCACAGCATTGCCATGCCCATGTCAAACAGTTGGAGGGCCATACATGTCTGTGTGGATCCCCATACACAGCTCCAACCCAGACCCGTATGGCCATGGTGCGTAAACCCCTCTGTAATGCAGAGGATCCATGACGACAAGCCTGCATTCCATCTCACAGACATATCACACAACGTCCTGGCAGCCCGCTAATCAAGTAACATACAACATGTACCGATCACTGATGTTTGACTGTCGTGTCAAGAGCAAGGCCAAGTATCCATGTGAACCTGAGTGCTCAGCCAGATGTGCCCCGACCCTTAGATGCATAGACTGATAGTCGTGTATCATTGCCAGATGGAAACAGACAGACTGTACAGATACTGCAACACTTACTATATGTTGGTTTCAGCATCATAGTGTGGCTTCTCGATTTTGAATCTAATAGAATAACGTTTCCTTCCATCAGACTGCCTGCATGCGTCACTATTCTCATTATAGCATTGCAGCCAGCAACAACCTGCAAATGAATGTGACAATCTGTTTAGTTGATAGACTGAAACCAATACCCACACCACTGCCAACATGACATGGTTAAAGGCGCTATGGTAACTGTGGCCAACACCCCATTGAACTATTCATACATGTACCCAGGTCACAGAGGGACTGGGACCGTTTCCCGCATGCTGTCCGTGATACGCGTTGCCGCATAGGTATGCCTGACACCAAGGGTAGGCACTACGCTGTCATGTGGTGAGTGACACTGAACCTACAGTGACATTGCCAACAGAACTGGTTGACAGTGAAGTATGCATGTTGGCACCAGTCACAATCAGTAGCTCACGATGCCTGTGGTGGGTTATGGGTGTGCCTTCACAGCAGGCCCAATAGGTTCATATGGGTATCAGACTCCTACTACAGTAACAGGCCATTGAGGATGCCATATTGCAAATGCTGAATAGTGCAGCATCAGCAGTGCCAGTCAGATATCATAGGTGTCTGCCCTAGATGGCACATCATCTCCCACAGGACTGCCACTTGGACTGATGCTGACATTGGCCAGTTTGTCTCACAACACAGTACCACATGTATGTTATGTTAATTGTCCTGTGTACGCATTGATTATGGTATCTGCTGGTACCATGGTGATGTATTGGCACTGATGGTGTCCTATGATGCCATCCACAACATACTGTACATGCCCACCATGTTAAACATGATGGGATGATGGTGCTGTACACCACCAACCAATCGGTTTAGCAATCCAGACCTGAACACTGCCCAGCTAACCTCTGGTACCCTACATATGGTGTCTCATGTGAACAATGTATTCAGACATACCTGTTTGAACCAATGTGTTGTGTATCACATTGGTGAACATACTGTTCATTGTGTTTGTCATTTTAGACGAGGTACCTTTGCACTGAGCCCATGGATGAAAGGTTTCAACCGATGTACAAACATGCACTAATAAATATATCCATGTGCAGTACACTGTCACCATCGTGTTCTAAGCCTTGCCATTATCCACCACACCCACCATGTCAGGTATGTGTATCATACACAGTGTGCTGGGACACATTCTGACAATGTCCAATCAGTCACACGACGGTATGGTGTCTACCTGGGCATTCAGATGCTGCCAATAGGATTGGAGGTACACACCTGTGGATGTAGGTGAACTGGTTACCACAGACATGGTTGGTACAGGCCAATGCAGAACTAATAAGTCTACAGTGGATCATAAACACCTACAATACTGCATGGAACTGTACTCACCCATCAACGACTAGATGCACAATGTGCAATTAGGGCATTACAACCATCATGGGCTTGTTTCCATGTAACTGTCCCACAGTACAGTGTGTATGCACCATGCAGTCAACATGTTCCACAATGATGAGTGCATGCTGCATCACACACCAGTCATGACAGGATGTTGTTACTGTCCCCTATGTGTCACAGCAGTGTACCTGGGATGTAATAACATGTGATGTGTGTGGCACTCACATGTGCTCAATACCTGACCACATGCATGGCTGTATGTTTGATGATATGTTACTGTGTACGCATCCCCATGTTAGAGAAGCAGGTGTGTTTTGGGTATGGTATGAGGCTGTGAATGCCTTAAGGATGATGTCTGATGGTGACTGACATTCTCATTATGTCCTTGAGTAACACTTTGAGTTCAGGATTCCATCCAGCATGATGCTTTACTATCTGTAATGGGAAGGCAGACATGTCACAGCAGTTATCTAAAACAATCCTAATATAGGACATGTGTTCACAATATTGATCCCCAGGCGTGACACGTGCCACAACTTACACATCGGTGACCCAGGCTTGTACACTGTAGACAACTGTGGCACATGCATCTGGACTGTGCGTATGGTACCTGCACATGTGACTGCAGCCATGTGATATCCCCTGACATTTTGGTGATTAGACGCCATCATGCAGTGATGGTTCAGCATGTGTCAGGAGTCCATTGGTTGTACAGACCTCACTTGTGCCTGCTCAACACTCAATGGTAGCACATTCCTGGCAGCATGGATGCCAAGGATCACGCTATAGCCAGCTCACCCTTGCCCATCCCACCAGCCACATACCCATATCGCTCCGTCCCACTGTGATGATGTGCACACATGCCGCCAGCATGCACACACACACACACACACACACACACACACACTGTCACTGTCATGCATTCCATAACCCTGTGAGCCATCCACACCACATGTGGACTGCACAGAAGACTCCAGTCATGATGAGTGCCATGTACACCAGACATGTGCCATGACCAGGGATACTCACATGCATGTGACACGTGTGGACATGGAACCATGTGTGTTTGGTAATGCATGGCAGTGTGGATGGTGTCACCATGCATGTTGCCACAGGCACATTCCTCACAATAGCGTGATGTCCATGGACACTGCGACCATGTCAATGATGCTCCTGGCCAGTAGGTGTGGGCATTGCAGGTCACGTGTACTGGTGTTGTTGGTAACAGCACAATACATGTGCACCCCAACATGTAACCACATCACAATCCATGGTGACCACCCATCAGGTCAGGGCAGTGACTGTGACACATGTTGGGACAGATGTTGCTATTGACAATCCATCCCTGCCAACACACACACACACAATAAAGTATCCAGTGTTTATTGCCAGGCATGTTATGCGACACAACCTTCATGTGGCACACCCAGTCCACCCACACATACATCAATGACCAGAGTGATTGGGTCTCTGATGTGATGCATGGCTGTTGTGACGTTGTCCACAAGAACACACCATTGACTGCTGCCATGCTGCACAACACTGTGGTGCCCCTGGCAGGTAACTCTTACTGTGGTAGCCACCCTTATCCCTGTCTTGTCCGTGGAGGGGACCATGAGCACATTGTTGGTAATGGGAATGGGAAGGTTGACATGAACATTGTTGAGGAAAGCATCAACGATCGCCACTGCAACAATCAGTTCACCGCCTCTTGCTCAGCTGACACCGCAGACCAGTAGATATGTGATTTATGATGATTGCCCAAAGTGACATGTTTGAGCAGTCCTTCTGTGATGATGTAGAGTCAATCTTCTTCGCCACACCTGCAGAAGGGCAAAAGTTGGGTTGACAGGTTTACTAAGAGCACATGCTGACATGATGTGACTTTACAGACTACTACATCTGACGTTGGTGGCATGAAGGACTGTGAGTATTTTGGCTATGTGCCAGATGCTCTAAGTAATGGGATGTGCCGTCATGTGTTCACATACCCATTTCTGGTTTTGTCGATGGCGGTCTGTGATCATCACATCAATGTGTAGTTCATTCTCATCCCTTAGTATGACACCACCCTTCTGAGGCCCTCATGCTCACACCATGCGCTATTCTTCACTTCATTACTCTGCACAACACATAGTACATATCACATTGCTGCTGTAAGGACATGATGTGCTGGACGCCAGTGACTGGTACATAGTGGTGATCTGTGCTGCAGTGGGTGTATGTGCTGTGGAGGCCTTCAGAGGGACCTGAGGGTGTATCAACTTGCATGTGGAGGTTTATATGGCAATGCTTTTCATGACATTGGACATCCACCTCTGTTCCCTGGAGTTACGCTGTTGCATGGTCCCTTACATGCTCCTGGGTATACATGCCTATGGCGCACAACTATGGACTGCATACACATGCCTCATATGTGTGTGTGGATTATAGCACAGGGATATCAACATTACGTGTATGTTGGTATGTGACTACTGCTTGTGGTGCACAGATAGGGCAGGCTAACAATGCATACCAGTTGTGTGTGGGAATCCGTGACATGTGGGTATGGAGCCAGCGGCTAATTCATTGGGACAACATGCTGTTCCTGCACATCAGTGACACTGGGGTGACACATGCCTGTCATGCCATCTCAGACAGACACAGTGTGTGACCGTATCTTAGGCACTGTAGCGCAGTATGTGGGATGGCAGTCTGTTCACACGCTGGCTGTGCACCAGGGATGCATTTCATGGAGCACAGAATCCATTCAGGTGGTATGTATGTGATGCATGTTGCGCATGATGTTGCCATGTCAAATGACTGCATTGGATACACTCTTACCTGCCTGTATGTTGCAGGTCACAGTATATCATGATCTCAGTACTAGGCGACAGACCAACCATCATTGTAATGGGTCACTTTGACAACAGGTAGTTTGTCGTGATACCAGACATGCATGGAAACACTGAGGCCATCCCTAGTGCTGTGGAGCGTACGCGTGTCTTACCATCCATCCATGGACACATTGCAACATCATCAAGGTGGAGTGTATCATGTAATGACATCAGGACTGGGCATGTGGGGTTCCCCCGCGTTCTAGCAGCCCAGCACACGCATATCCAGTTGTCCACTGTTCATCCACTGCCTGCAACACCTACACAGCTGCTACCCTGACATAGCTGTGACTGGAACATACCTGAACGACCTGGATATCCAGAACCTTCCTGATTCTCTGCTCAATGACCGTGAATGCAATTATTACTTCGTGACTGTGGCTGGGCTGTCTGATCGGCCATCACCTGCCAGTACTAGGCTCTCCTCCATGTTCCCGGAAAGTGCTGTGATCAGTTCCTGTTGTTTGCTCTTCCACACTGTTGTACACGTGGCCTAGGTACATTCTTTGATGTTTGAAATACGTATAATGGCAATCAGTGGAACGTTGAGGAAGTTGAATAGCCTGATGATCTTACTTGGCATTTGCCCAGAAAAGAGGATGGCTGCAGAGAACAAATGGTTACCAGCAGGCATTTGTCAGATGTATCGGCCGGCTGGACCAGTGTGTGTCCTGTCCACAGTCTGCACACTGTTGGCTCACTGTGATTGTAGTTCCACAGTTGTTTGATATGCATCCTACTGTTGGTGACAGGCTACACACGAACATTGTGAACAGTTTCAGGAGTTGGGACTCATACACCAAGTACTTAGGCTCATCATATGTCAGCAATGTCTCTTCTAGCCCTGTTCCATTATTGCTGCAGGGGAAAGGAACATGGTCAGAGTACGTGAGCATGTGCAGCAATGTGGATTGTACTATGCAGACTCCACTGAGTCCCTGTGGCAAGCAGAATATCCAACACCGACTTGTCCACAAACCATGTCCATTGTGATTGCAACACTCAGAGGTGAATGCACAATTATGGGGTGCTGCATGGGCATCTCATGTGCTTGTGATGGGTACCAGGCAACACTGCTGGTGCACTTCCATGTGTCTTGGCTGCACATAGTCTACTCCTGATCTAAGTGACTGCTCCAACATCCTCTTGCTTGACTCATAGGTGTGGTTGTTGTGCAGTCCATGGGCATGTTCCTTGCCAATATGAGCCCTGCTGCGTAGCTTTGTTCTGCATGTCTGTGTCCCATAGTATCAGTATCTGACATTCCTGCTGTCACTGTTACTGTACCGGACATGGACCCTATGCAAGGAGTCCTGACTCACAGGTGTACAGTCCAGACCTACAGTATAACATTGTACTCTGACACTATAATCTGGTGCTTGACATACCCCATTTGTACAGCATGGACACAGCAGTCCAACTGTCCCATGCAGTGTTCGATCAGGTGTGGGCAACTAACAGCCAACACACTGTCCATCTCCTGTGACACAGATGTTGCCTTTCATGGCACACAGATGTATCCATGCACAGCTGAAGGCCCTCTGTTGTACGGCATGTCGCACATGCAGCACCACCTGATCAGTACATTATCCGCATGATGTTTCCAACATGCACACCTACATGGTTCATCTATGCTGAGACCACCAGTGTTGATGATATCATGTGCCGCCTGTGTACATGGCTGCTCTGCATGCCTGCAGCTCAGTATGCAAATTTTGCAGTATACTGCAGTATACAGTTTTTACTGTGACAAGGTACTTTGTAAATGAGCCTATGGCTCAGAGGTTTTCCAAACTGCTGTTTAAATAAAATAAAATAAATTAAAATAAAAATAAAGTATGATACAGTATTGTGATTCATGTACTGCCAGTGGTGCTGCACTCACCAATGGGCAAGGCTGTGTGCATAATGTTTTCGCAGCACAGGTATGGCCATTCAGATGGCATCGCAGGCCACAGGTTGACAGACAGTGCACCCACGGGTACACTGTCATCCTAGGTCCTCCCTACTGTGGCACTGCTTACATGGTCTGTGTGTCTGCATACCATAGTGGCGGTGGGTCTCATGGGTGCCTTGCTCCAGTGTACAGCTATGAGGACATGTCATGGGATATTTCTGACATGGTTCACCCACCTTGCACATTTGGATATCCTCATCCCACAACATGGCTACACCAGCACACAGCCTGGCATGGACAGGTTATGTCACATATGGTGTGCTATGACATCACTGCATGACATACAGATGCCCTCTCAGGCTGCACCCTAACACGGGACGGTGACACTGTCACATTGCTCTTGTCAGCTACAAAGGTCACTGGTAGCATGTCAATGTATGTGTCACCCATTACAGGGATGGCTACACAGTGTTATGATAGGCAAGGGCACATGATGGTATCGGCAGTCCCATGTGTGTCCACAGATATATGGTCATTGCCTGCCTACACTTGCACGTGATGACATACTACCATTGGAGTGTATATCCAAATATCACCAGCCATGCAGTGAACAGCAGGCTGCATTTTCACATACACAGTTGGTGGTACGGCAACACGCACGTTGCCATTGACATTGTGTCACTTGCCTGCCGCAGTGCAGTGACTGTGCCCTGTGTGTCCTGCTGTATGCACCTTGCCCTGTGCTGCAGATGCATCCTGGAACTCATATCCATAACACACAACACCTGCACATGCAGCAGTCCTCTTGTGTGATGGATCTCCACATGTGCAGCCCAGGTTGAGGATGTCCATAACCCAGTACATCACTGCTGTGCACAGCCAAGGTGTGCCAAGTACATGTTCTGGCATGGTTCAACCCTGCTGGTTTCCATTGTGACACAACAGTGACAGCTGTACTGGTCCCACACATGTACGTGTATGTGGGATGCTGTATCAGGTGCATGTGCCATGTACACAGTACATGGTCGTCATAGCAAGGGACACACATCTTGCTGCATACAGGTGACACATACAGTACATGACAAATCATTGCCACTACACACCTGCCTGCTGTTCCAGACACCAAATCACAGCATTGTGTTGCCTACATTTTGGTAACGGCCATCCCGTCAGTCACTCAGCTGTGCATTCACAGTGTGTGATGGCAGTGACAGGGGGCACTCATTGGCTACACAGTCTGTGTATGGACAACACAGACGTCCCCCTGTGTGACATGCTGTTGTACACAATGGTGTGTTGTGACTTCTTACATCGTGCTCCAGTGTCATGTGGTACCTGTCCCACCTGCACCACTGATGCCGTTTGCCTTGTTGTGCTATTATGTTGCCTTCTCCCCTGATCCATGCCCTTCTTGCTACAGCATCATGTACATGCTACATTTCCTACCCTCACTCCACAGTACCAACATACATAGGCCCTCGACAGTTTACATGGTCATGATGGCAACATGTACCCAATTCAGGTATTTCTAACTTAGTGTTTCGTAAATGCAACACTGATGTTTGCAACCTACAGGCAGGACCCAGTGACTTGCTAGTCCTCTCTGGTATAGTGCAGACTGCACACTGGTTATGGTAGCATTTGTCTGTCCATCGAGGTGCTAATAACCCATCCCACTGTGATTGTCAACACACCTGTTTCCGTGGTCATCAGTTTCATCCTCTGTGTCAGTGTGGTCATCAGTGGCAACACTGGGAATGTACTCTGGATCCGCTTTATCAAGCCCCTTGTCGATGTCCCTATCACTGTCAACACTGCTGATATGTGGCCTGTCCATTACCGCTCCCTTGTTCCCAAGTATGTCCGCAAGTGTGCCACCAATCAGGTTGCAGGTGATGCCCTTGTCATCCATGTGTTTCTTCACCTGGACACCTGGATGATACAAGTGTAGTAGTATGTGTTAGATGACCAACTGACAACATGGCACTGTAGCACATGAATGATTGACTGTACACTACTGCTGAACCACTCTGTACTTCCCCCTTCCAGAGGGGTAGGGGTCATCATGTCTGTTGTGTCACATGTCATTTGTGTGCAACAGGTGTATACACTACATGTACACTGCAGCTCTGGACTTGTTCGTACACATGGTGTTACAGAGGCTATTATGCATTCCCATATGTTGCGTGGCTCACTGTGTCATTCTATATACACTATTGTCCATTACCGTGTTCCTCACCTGCACAGACTGTCTACAGTGCCCATCATTGGGAAGGCACATGGACACTGGCCACAGGCACTACCCATACTGTGGCTGCGACTGCACCATGTATCTAGTGGTAAGGTGACTCATGCACAGGTTATACACACAATGTGCACTTGCATGTTGTCTGTTGCTGTTGGTTGTATATGCACACTACAGGGTGACAAAGTGTGTAATGCATAGTGGTGTTGTGTTGGGAACATTGCTGGACATTGTTCATACCTGCAAGGTGGCTGTCCATAGTCACCATGTGACCATGTGGGTCGGCCACTCCTGCCTGATGGGGTTGTTGCGATGTCAGTGTGCACATTGTTTAGGTCAGCCATGTGTTCCTGAACATTGTGTATGTTGTTGTGCATGCAACACTATCAGCTGTGCTTATTGGTAATCCTCTGGGAATGGTCTGTCTCCAGCACACATATGTACTGTGGGTTGGGACACATGGCACACCTGTGTCTTTCCTTTGTCATGGTATTGACAGACATCAGAGTGGTGTGTCCATTGCATCAGTGGTGTACTGCCAACAAGTAGTCCTTCCCAATGCTGGTATTACATTGTGCGCTTTGGATGTGCTGTTCGATAGGGACGGCATAGCTGCTGTGTGGCTCCCACATGTCATTCCCAGCATACTGCTTGTTTACCACCTGTGCTGTTGCTGTTGCAACAACGAGCCTGCATGTGTCACTGTGAGTTATGACTCATGCAGTTCTATGTGACTGTGAATCATTTCCCATGGTGTGCATGTTGCTCACAGTCACAGGTGCTGACAAGTATGTTTACATGTTGGCTATGGTTGGGACAGCAGGACACAATCATGCACAACAGATGCACCATCTCCCCATGTCCAACATGCTGCTACTCACACTTTTCACCATCACAGTGGCAATACCTGGTGTATGTGACATTGCACATGTGAGGCCAGTGGTGGACTGAGGGTGACCAAGTGTGTGCTACAACTGTACTGTGCTGCACGTGTGTGTTTGATGTTTCAGGGTGTGTGACCAGTGCAAGGGTGCTGGTCATGGCATACCAGTTCCTCCAACAGACACATGCTGCTGGTTTGTACATGGTAGTGGTAGCAGGCACATGTACATGACCGATCCATGCGCCATGGTCTATGTTGTGGGGTCATGCAGTGATAGTGCCAGTGAGGGCATGTAATGTGTTAGCACATATGTTCTTCGGCTGGTGTTTTAGGTGACATACAACTGTGTTGGTTGTATCCACAGTATACATCGTCCATTGCAACGGCAGATATATCCATCACGCGATGTTTCAGAGGGGCATGTGGATTTGTACATACTAACATACCAAAATGCCAGCGGAATAGGCCTAATGGTCTTTCGCATCTGCTCGTCTGGTCAGCCCTCACCCCTGAGAGCTGACCTTGCTTTGGGGACCTAGGTTACTGGGCCATACATCAGACATTGGTGGTCAGGACTAACATGGGCATTCCCTGCGTATGCACCACAGGCATGGATGCCAGCCCCTTGCATGTGTACACAGACCAAGGATGGGGGTGGGCAAGTGGTGTGTTTGGTGTACTGTTTGTTGGTTTGTTGTTGTGTGTCACAGCAATGTTCTGATATCAGGCTGGCCCAGGGGGGCATTGTGCATCTGTATTCAGTTGCTTGCCTACATGTCTCATGGGATATGTGTGCATGACGCAAGCTGGCACAGCTCACTGTCCATTGAAATAATGCAGGTCCACATTGCAGTCTGTGTGTTGTCATGCCATTGTTGGGTCCGCCTAGCGTGTGGCTGGCCCCAAGCATTGCCTTGTGTGCCACAGTGACACTGACTGTACATCAATATCTCTCCTCTGTATACAGTGCTGCAGGGACACCATGATCTGAGGGAATGTGTTATTACATGTGTGGCTGTTGCACTCCCCTGACATTACTACTGGAGATGCCTTGTGACTGAAGTGGACTGCCTGGGCCTCTTGTGTGTCACCTCACACACTGGTGTGCAGTCTGGCAGTGTACTGTGCAACACATGACTGCTCAGCAGTGAGATGTTGACAGGTCAGGACCATTTGGTGGTTGCTGCGGTACAGTGTTTCTGGCATGCCCACAGTCATGTCTGCACACATAGACGTGAATAAAACTACATCTGGGAAATGATGAACACTTATGTATTTCACAAAAACTCCTGAAGGGTGCGTGGAACAGTCGCAAACGATAGACAATCCGGAGTCTGCTGTTGCTTATGATGTGTTCTCTTTATTTAGAAACACCCCTACGTTTCGCTCCTATAAGCTTGATCACGGGGCTTCAATAACATCTAATTGAAAAACACAAATGATTTATTATTACCCTTAACTAATGTTGTGTTTTCAATAAATTCAAAATGTTTTCATTACATATATCTACCTGTAAGAGTCACGTTTGTATTAAAAACACTTTTACGCTTTAGATAGGAATCTTCCTCCTAACAACAATATAAAAATACTTCAATTAAACACTGGAAGCAGCAGTCATGTCTAAATGTAACTTAGATCCAAAGATCTTAAACACCCCATAGCCTGCATACCTATGGAAGCCAAATTAAGCGTCGCTCTGAAATTATATATTCCTTTCAATCATTCTGTAATTGAAAAAAATTTTTTAACTACATTTTGTAAAGGATATAAAAATTATAAAAAAAAACAAAATACTTTAAATTCATTTGATTATGAAAATCTTTTGATGTTTTTAAATAAAATATCCTTACCTTAATCATTGCACCATTAGTGTCATAGTGTTCGTGTGAGCAAACGCCAGTACGGCTGAATCAGAATAAGTGTTTTTGTTTTTTCCAAAAAAAGTTATGGGCAACATTTTTTGAACACTTTGGCTATTGCATTAAATCTGTCAATGAAGAAGGTAAGGATATTTTATTTAAAAACATAAAAAGATTTTCATAATCAAATGAATTTAAAGTATTTTGGTTTTTTTATAATTTTTATATCCTTTACAAAATGTAGTTAAAAAATTTTTTTCAATTACAGAATGATTGAAAGGAATATATAATTTCAGAGCGACGCTAATTTGGCTTCCATAGGTATGCAGGTTATGGGGTGTTTAAGATCTTTGGATCTAAGTTACATTTAGACATGACTGCTGCTTCCAGTGTTTAATTGAAGTATTTTTTATATTGTTGTTAGGAGGAAGATTCCTATCTAAAGCATAAAGTGTTTTTAATACAAACGTGACTCTTATTAGGTAGATATATGTAATGAAAAAATTTTGGAATTTATTGAAAACACAACATTAGTTAAGGGTAATAATAAATCATTTGTGTTTTTTCTAATTAGATGTTATTGAAGCCCCGTGATCAAGCTCATAGGAGCGAAACGTAGGGGTGTTTCTAAATAAAGAGAACGCATCATAAGCAACAGCAGACTCCGGATTGTCTATCGTTTGTGACTGCACACATACACATACCTGTTCCTGCACATGGGGGATGGTAAGGATGGTGGTGGTGGCTGTATGTTGTGTGGGTGAGGGCTTCCACTTAGTTGCACATGTTGGGATGGACCCCATATAGATGCACCTTGTCTATGTCTCATGTGTAATGTAGTGTGCCACACAGCCATTGTTGACATGGATATCACACATGTAGACCTCACATACCTCTGGATGATAGATTTGAGAATACACCATGGCATGCAGTCTGAGGTACTGAGCTGTAGTGGTGTAAGGGTGTGACATTGCCACACACAACACAGTACAGTTCATGTCATGATAGCACAGGGACAGTGATGTTGTAGCCTGGGAGCGTGATGCAGTGGGTGATACACCTAGAACTTCATATGCAGCGTCTGTCACACACCATTCGGCACATGACATGACAACTACAGGTGATCCGACATGACTGCACTGCATATGTTTATGGCATTCCCTTTGTGCTAGGTCCTTGTATAGACACTTGTGTACCCATCTACCCACTGACATTTCAGTTCTGTTACCCCAATATGATCCTGTAGCCCTCTGTAGTGTGTTGCAGCTTTGGCTGTATCACTATGTCAGCTACCTCCATGTTGCACATACAGTGGTGGGTTCCACATTAGGTTGTCACTGTTCATGAGGGGTGTGGTGTTGCACTGCACCATCCTTTGAATGATGTGCCAGGGCCATTACAGTGGGGGTATACCCTATTGCCTAGGGGATACACAGTCATTTGTCATGTGGAGCAGGGCCAGATTATACAGTGGGAACATGTGTCATGGGTGGTGTATTTAGTACAGACTCTCTGTGCCAGGATGTAATTCATCCTCCATCAGCTCTTGTGGATGCTAGGTGTGTGGTACTGATCTATCCTCAGCAAAGAGCACATCTGTGTCATGTGTGTTTCCCCTGCTACAGTGTGGCATGTTTCACGTACCATTGTCCTCTATGGCCATATGGCATTACACATGGCTGTAAACCATCTGGACATAGTGTGTACCTGTTCATTGCAGCATATGCATTCAGAGGTTGCATGTGCGGACGTGTGCATTTGCTGCTACTCTGTCATGCGTGGTGGCTGTGGTGGTGGGCCATTCCATGTCCACTGCACTGTGATGTACATCACATCTACCCATATGGTACCATCAGTGTGTCAGCATGGTCTGCACATCCTGCAGGACACCAGTGTTCCCTTGGGTTGTACCTTGCTACCGCTGGTGACACACTGTGTGATGTTGTACATGTGTACCATATTCTGACAGGACAACTACTGCCACCTATGACACGTTACCTTTGTGTGATCAATTTGTGACTGCCACATGCATACATGATTGACTCCGGGACAGCAGTTGGTTACACAGCATTACTAACACTATGTAGTATGGACTCCAGTGTTACCTTTACTGCGTCTTGGTGCTCTTACACAACACTGTTGCCCGTGTTGTCATCCGTCTGTTGTTGGTATGGACATCATTGCGGTTTGGTGATGTTCATTGTTGGTATGCTGCCATCGTCACTTTTGTGTGGCTCCATGCTGTACTCCAACACACTGGGGCATCTTGGATCACACGCACCTCACACTGTGTAGTCTCACTGTGCTGCAGGGCATGTCTGGGCACAGGGTTGTTCCCATTTACATTGTTCACACCATGGATGTGACAGCCTTTTGCCCATGCTGATTCCTTTCCTGGTAAGGGAATTGTGGATGAAGGATGTGACATTGCTGTGGGATCATGCACTGTTTTCAACAGTTGACCTGGCATTGCTGTCATTGTAACAATCTGCTGGCACTGCGGGACACACGGCAGTGTGATTGGAATGATGATTGTGTCCCTTACATGTATTCTGTCTGTTCAGTGTTGTGGACGGTTGCAGTACTGGACCCCTGCATCCAACACATAGTGAGTGTTCAGCACCACTGGTGCCACAAACATTGAGTCATGCATTATTACACAGCAGGCACTACATTATGTGCCTCATTGTGTTGCTGTGGGCTACACAACGGCATGCCATGGTACTGTGTGTCATTGGGCTACTGTTTGGCATGGTGTGTGTCATTGACAGCCACTGGCACTTGCATGTGTGTGTAGTGGGTCACATGTGCCATGCCAGACATTACCTACCCCAGCTGTGCAGTGCCCATCTCATGGTTTGTGGTGGCTCCATGTGCATGGCACAGGCTCACGCCTTCTGCACGGTCATGTGTCCTTTGCTTGCCATCTGTGGCCAGGGTCCCAGTATGCCAGTACACATGCACATGCCTTGCAAGCAGTGCACTGTCTCATGCATCTGGCATGCCTTCCACTCCTCTGGGTGACATCTGTCTCACACACACACACACACACACACACACACACACACACACACACACAACACTACATCGCACATGACTCATGTTTGACCCTTCCCCCCACATGCATTCATGTACAGCATCATATCATATGGCCACCCCTCACATACGTCACCCCTGTGAATGCATTTGCCAGCACTATGATCCTGCAGTGCATATCACATGTGCTACACAGCAGTACCAGGGGTGCATGCACACTGGCAGGGGTACATGTCTGGTGGTTCCCACAGTGGTGTCACATCCCTACATCTGCATTGGTCACCTTCCCCTAGACACGGACATGTCTGAATCCGTCATGTGATGTCATCTGTGCATAACGGATTGTATGCCATGTTACATTCCCACTGCCGAGTCACATGATAGATGTTGAGTCCCAACCCTTGGGGGGGGGACACCAGTGGCCGCTGCATCTACAGGTGTTCATATTGCATTGCTGCCTCATGTTACTGTTGCATGCCTGCCCTGCACAGTGACACTACTACCATGTGACATCATCCTGGGGTACCTAACCCTCACTGCAGTGGTCTGCAAGCCCCATTCAAGGACTGACTGTGCCCTCTACAACATGGTCATTCCAGCACTGGAGGATGTGTCATGGCTCACCATGTAGATGTCAGGACAGTTCATCATGCCATGGTTATCATCCATTCACATAACAGTGATGGGCAACTGGTATATAGACTACTGACACTATTCGTTGGGGGTGTGGATATACACACTTCTCATTGTTTCGGCTGTGTGTGTGTGTGTGTGTGTGTGTGTGTGTGTTCTACAGTACGTGTGTTGTGTGGGTGGCATTATTGTATGTACAGAATACATGTGGTGCACTACTTGTGCAACATGGGAGGCCCAGCACCCCTGCTGATCTTGTGTTACCCTGCCACAGTTGTGCCCACTGTTCTGATGGGTCAGTGGCCTCACTCCCTTATGTTTGACCATCTGTGCACATTACTGTGGGGCACTGCCTTCCTTATCATGGGTACCGTGTGTGTCTGACATGGCTCAGTGTGTAAGGTGTGTGCCATTGCATTGGTGGGCCGTGTTTTCACTGTGGGATCTGACACATGTTGTACTGCCAGTATGTGGGATCCTTCACTGGTGACAGGGGGAGTCCCCTGCTGCACCCTAATACTACCAGATACACTGGACCCACACATGGGTTGCTTGCTGTACAGAGCTGTGACTGTCAACTACTGTGCCTACATGATGTTGTTTTATGACACATGGCACTGTCACTGCATAGTACATTTGTCAGGTCACCCATCTGCGCTATGTTCCTCCTATCTATGTATACCTCAACAGCGCAGCTCATACCTTGATAACTTATGGATGAGTACATATGCATGCACACATGACACTTCCATAGTGTTGCACGCCTCACAAGGGACCTACATGTTGCATCTGCCATGTTGCACACACCTGTCCCTGTCCTGCTTGTGTGGTGGGCTTCATTTCAGGATGGACCTCTATTACTGGGTCTGGTGCTCTGCCACCTGTGGTGCTTTGTGCCACACATGCAGTGTGCCATGACCTGTCGGGTACCTACCAGACATGCTATGCTCCATGTGGGCCTTTGTACCTGGGGATACATTCTTGCAGTTTATCCATGGCCCATGGTTATTCCCAACATTGTAGCTGCATTGCCTCTGCCCTTCTTGCCATATGTGTGAGTGACCATGACTTTCCAGGTTAAGTGCTGTACTGCAGGTTGCCACCATGCCAGCCCAGTGTGGGTCACTGCTGTGCAGTTTTCCAGTGGCCAGTGGCATATGGTGCTGGCAACATCCCTGGAACATCCAGCAGGTTGTGACTGTGACATGGCCACTGTTGTGTCCACTGCTGTCACATCTTGTGTACCTGTTGTGCCATCCATGGTCATGTTGTATGCTGGGTTGTGCGTTCTGCTCCTGTCAATCACACCATGTACCTCCACACATTGGGCTACTCCTGTATGGCCATGGTGTGCCCTAGGGGACTGCTTCCCTAGGTTTGGTCTGCATGTCTGTACACAACATTTGCCACACATCAGACAGACTGGTGCATAGGCACCTGGCACTTACCGATTCATTCAGTGTCATCCATGCCATCGTGCTACGTTGTTGTGCTGTACCATCACACAGGGTGGGGATGCCATCATTCACATTGGTGCTCAGTTTTGTCCTCCGAGTTGGTACTGCAGTCGGCACTAAGTCTAATTTACGTTTGTAGCCTGCAGCCCACTGATTGTAGTTTACAAAGTCATCTGGCGCATTGAAGTGCACACCACATATGACACTGGTTTTTGTACCAGTTGACCACCTTTTACGTGTTGTTGTCACAAATGTGTCCCACTGGTTATGAAGCCCCCTCATCTTTGGGCCAGTGGTGCAGGCTGACCTTGTCCGCATTTGTGTTACCGCACCCACCCACCACACATCGTTTGGGCATGCTGCAGGGTACAGGAGAGACACACACAGTCAGCTGGTATGTCTGCTCTGCAACCACCTGCTACACAGGCACAGGGAGTGGGTGTTCCTAGGTGTTTGACATATTTTTCAGGGTTGCTGCTGGTAGTATGCCAGTTGCACACTAATTCAGGGACATACACATTGGATTACTTCTGTGTGTGGCCCTGCACACCACCCTCTGAACCCTCTGCAGTGTTCCTGCTTATTGTGTTGTTGAGCTGTTGGGCAGTGTTGGCACAGTACCACTTTATGTATTGGCATGTGTCTTACTGTGCTGGTTGCTGGGGGGGCAGCACTATCCCTATCCGTTGGTGTCAGTGGCTCACACGATGTGCCACTGTGCAGATGTGTCTCTGTTCATACAGTCACGTCCACATCACAGCTACCTGCACTGTTCAGCACTGTGGGTTGTTTCACTGACGACATACCCCAGTGTACTGTTTTACCACAGTGGGTGCACAGGCATGTAGTGCAGTTGTGGGGTGTCCTGCCTGGGTGTTGTGCACGTGTGTGCTTTATACACACCTGTTCTGCACTAGTCCTATCCTTCTACACTGCAATACCCTGTTTTCAGTGTTTGCTGTGTGATGGCATCCCTATGTGTGTTGCTGGCTGCATTTGGGTGCAGTGTCTTGTGTCTGCACTGGTCTGCTACCTGTTGCTGTGATTTTCTCACTTGGGCGCGCTTCGTTCTTGCAGCTTACTGGTTGCGGGTGTGCTGATGGACAGCTGTTGCACCCCGTATCTGTACCACTGGCCAAATTTGTGTGTACGTTGCCTTTTCTGGTGTGCCTGTCAGTAGGGCTCCTGTATCTCCCTATCGCACTACGTCTGTCACTACAGCATTTCGGGTCAGGCAGTGCATTCATACAGTGTGCTGTGACCGAGTCTGCCGTCACTGTTTCTACACGGTTGCTCAGCAACAGTGCTGGGCATGCTGCGCCTTTTATTTATTTGGCTGTCTGTCCTTTTCCGCTGACGTCATCTTGTGGATTCATTTACTGACGTCTTTGCGCTGCTCTCGTGAGATTTGCAGTCGTTCCACCTGACATCCTGTTTTTGTAATCGGCGGTCGGGTATGTCCAGTTTTGTGCATGTTTACATTCCTTCTGTGGTGCTTTGGTTATGGGACACTACATGGCTTCATTTCTGCTGACATCGGGGGACTACTGCTGTGGGAGCCGTCATCTCCATCACAGGTAGGCAGCTGCTCTTTAACCCACAATCTGCAGATCATGACGGGATATACAGTACACTTAATAATAATTTTCAGAAAGTCACGAGGAATCTAAATATTAAAAACTAATTTAAGATGCTGTTAAGTGGGAAGATAAATAGAACATAGAACCACCCTTCTCCTTCCTACTCTATTCCTTCGAAAATTGAATAACCATTAATAGCACATTCATTATATGAAATCTTTATAGAAAACCAGTTTTTCTATAATGTAAATGCCATCAAATTGATGTGGATGGACTCAGATTAAAAAAAATATTCCTTTCTGTTAGTAGCCTATTTATGGTTAAGTGGACAAATGTAAGATAAGGTTTTAAATCTAGACCAGTTAGATGTAAACCCAAACAGAGTGACAGCCTAAGTTGTGTGTATATATATGTGTATGATGGGTAAGGGTGATATACAAGGATGTATACCCATTGAGGGACTAATAAGGGCTGTACAGCTATGAGCCTGAAGTGCAAGTGGTATTATTGCCCTAATTAGCCCCCAAGATGGGTATACTTCCAAGTGTTCCACCCTTACCCATTGTTTATTGAATATAATACATTAGGATGGTTATTGCTATGGAGATTACATCTGCAAACATGTTATAGCACCTGAAGGTCTCTTGTAGCAAGAAGAGAATGGTGTGTAATGAGTGCAGGTAGAAGTCTGTGAGTTTTTCCAGGTTCTTTTACAGCTTGTTAATTGGTTTGGCTAGCTTCTTAATGCTGTGCTAATTGTGTTATCAGTGGTATCCCATATGGTTTAATGTACTGTAGCTGTGTACTTTTTATTAGTGCAGGTATATACTTTTAATTGTTTGATTAGTGTAGATATATAACTTTAATTAGTGCAGGTATATAGCTGTAATTGATTGATTAGTGCAGGTATATAGCACTGACTGATAGATTAGTCACAGGTATGCAGGGAAATAAATGATAAGACTTTTCTATGGGATAAGCTCCCATCCATGTAATATTGATAGACAGACAGATGATAGATAGATAGATATATAGATAGATAGATAGACTGACTGCATGTAAAGCATAAAACTATTCACTAATTTTTTACAGTCCGGTTATTCCTAACAATATATTATATCGACATGTAGGGACATGCAGTGATACAACTATATTGTTAAGATCTATATATGTTAAGATCTATGTATGTTAATCAGACTCTAAGCTTTCATTAAAAATATAAAACACATTGCTACAACTACAGTGCCAGTTCAAATGTTACAACTTTCAAAATATTATGTCAAGCATACAATGTAATAAAATATTTCATTTTTTTGAGGGGGATGGTGGAAAGATGTTTGTCAGTTAGGATTACCACCTGTCCTGATTTTCCCAGGACAGTCCTGATTTGGGCAGCTGTGTCCTGTGAAAAATCATGAAAAATACTACATGTCCTGACTTTTTATTCCAAAAAATATTTTCTAACTTTCCACTAAATGTTGCAGAAAAATATGATACCTTAACTAAAATACAGTAAAATGATTACAAATAATAGAAGCAACCAAGAAACGACAATACTTTGCCTTAATTCTGATTACATACAGAAAACCAGTCTGTTGCATTTGTCGAGGTTACGTACTGTCCTGCAAAAAATCATGTTTCAGTGAGAAATGTCCCACTTTGGGCTTCTTAAAAGGTGGTAACCCTATTGTCCATCGAACAATAAACACATTATTTTCTAGTTTATTGAAAGTTGAACAAAATCAGTATCTTCATACCTTAGCGCTCATTGGTTCCACAAACCCGCAGTGACATATATTTTGCCGACACTGATTATGGCGTTAGCAAAATGTCACCAAGCACCACAGTGCCAGGTATTTGGTCTCCCGGGAGGCACAATGCCAAAGTGCATTCCCGGGAAATGATCAGCTTTTGCAGGGAGCTTCACCCCCAACCCCGCACTCCCCAGAACAAAATATAGCCTCCTCTCTGGTGGGCATGTCCCAAAGGCGGTAGAAACTGAGTGGGGCGAAGGGCGACAGAAGTGAGGGGCAATCTAAAATCAAGATCGCCCCTTTCACTCTCACCCTTGTTGCAGCACCATAATTGTGGTGGCCAAATGTAATCATCAGCTTGATGGACTATGGGGTTCATTTACTCCTGTAGCTTAAGCCCCACTTGCAATCACATTCCTTTATTGTGACAATCTGTTCTCATGAGAATGATTGTGATGTTCTCAGGTACAGAATGTGCACCGGTAGCAGATACAGAGCCTGTATCTATGCAAATTACTTCAGTAAGCATTACGTTATGACTGATTTTGGTTTACCAGTAGTTAATCCAACCCCTGGGAGTACCTTAATGCTATTATAAAAAAAGTATTTGTCAATGCCGAATGTTGTTTTACTGGCATTGGCATTGGTAGTGTAGGAGTTAGAGAGATGCATAATTGGAATGGAAGTGAAGTACTGAACTGACGTCAACCCCACCTCCACCCTGCAGAGACTGATAGGCACTGGGGTGTGCCTTTGGGTCATCGGCCATAATGCTCACACCATTTCACCCTACCCTGCAGACACTGACAAGTGTCGCGGTGTGCCTTGGGGTCTTTGGGCCTTACGCTCATCCCATTCCATAAGGAAATATGCTGAGATAGGTGCAGTTTAGGAGAATGGGGTGAACTTTGAGGCCAAACAGTCCATGGCACACCTCAATGCTTGTCACTGGCTGCAGGATGGGGGTGGAATGACGTGAGCGTTACAGCCGACAATCCCAAGTCACACCCTGATGCCTGTCAGCCTCTACAGGGTGGGGCGTCATGGTTGGAAACCCTAACGCCCGGGCGTTTGTTGGTATTTTCACTCCAAATTTTCAACATGGTCTTTTTGTGATCCCACCTCATGAACAATGGCACTATCAATTCGTTAGCCAAAAGGTGATTTTGCACAGCAACAGCGCCATTTGGCACCACAGGTGTGAAAACACATTTCAGGCAGGATGTGAAAAATGACAATTGTACTGTTCATGAGGAGGTATTGAAAAAATGGTGATGTTAAAAATCTGGAGTGAAAATATGAAAAATTGGTGAAGTCATTAGTGTGCGTAGAAACTGTGCAACACACGCCCATAATGCAATTATTTGGGGAATTTTTTTAACCAAATTTTCAACATAGGCATTTTGGGACCTCCACTCATGAAAAGTGGCATTGTGATTTTGTTAATCTGTCCTGAAAGTTGATTTCCCACAGTGACCGTGCTATTGTGAGCCAGATGTGCGAAAACACATTTCGGGCAGGATGTGAAAAATGACAGCTGTACTGTTCATAAGGAGGTGTGAAAAATGGCAATGTTGAAAATCTGAGTAAAATATTACAAATTGCGCAAGTTAACAACGTGGACATGATTGCTCTAACAAGTCATTTATTGAAATCTTTTCACCAAATTTGCAACATCAACTTTTTGAGACCCCACCTCATGAACAGTGGCACTATCATTTCATTAATCAGTCCCAAAAGGTGATTCCATGCTGTGACCATGAAATCACATTTCGGGACCAAATAACCAGATGACAGTGCATGTGTTCATGAGGTGGGGTCCTAAGAACCCCATGTTGAAAATTTGGAACCAAAATCCAAAGAAACGGCTCAGATATCCACCTGAGTTGACCCCCCCCGCCATTGATGCCATTATACAGCTTACAGGCATTTCTTCATTTTGCAGTTTGGGTTTGAAGAGTCCAGACATGTTCCTGCTCCACCAAAGATTGCAGTGCCGGACCTCTGCAGGTAAGTATGGGGTGAGAGGGGTGTGGGTAGGTGGGGTGCGCAGAGGGTGGGTGCAGCATGGGGGAGGGTGCAGCGCGGACGAAGGACCATTTTCTGTTTTTCAGGTACAAAAAAAAAAACTGACATTGCAGGACAGTTTTCTTTCTTTACAGGTGAAATAAAAAAAATGTTGGGCACACTGAGGTGGGCTCCCAGTGTGCCACACAATGTGGGGAGGTGGGGGACATGCCAACATGGGGATCGCACCCCCAGATATCAGCTTTATTTCGGGATTGTGTGCAGGAGCCACCTAGACATCGTGGGCCGATTTGTTCAGTGTGCCACACAATGGGGGTGGGGGGAGGAACATGTTGACATGGTCGGCTTTGTGTGAGCAGCTCCCAGAGTGCCACACAATGTGGGGGGGTGGGGGACATGCAGACTCAGGGATTGTACCCCCGATGTCGGCTTTGTTTGGGGATTGTCCCGCCGCCACCATGTTTATTGAAATGTTTCACCAGGAAAGGCATGTACAGGAGGCGTGTCATCTCTGCTGCTACAAGTCGAGCTGGTCTCGGATTGCAGCGGCACATTTTTTTCAAGTTGGTGGCACTTTACATAATTCTTGCAGCAGCACTAGCATGCTGGCTAATTGAGGAATGAGGGACGCACCTACTAAAGCATGCTGTCCATTCACCAACACTGACACAACTCTCACTGTGCTATTATTACCGCAAGATGTTGCTTGCTTATGCGCAAGACAACATAAAAAGAATATACATGCAGAAACTTATTTACATTTTTGCTAAACTTGTAAGTTTTAAAGAGATTATTTTATCAACTGTATTTTGCTGGTTTAGAGAAGAAATTGTTCCCTTTTGCTACATTTTCTCTTAGTCTGGTGACAATCTCATTAGAGATGTTTGACTGGTTTACGTTCATTCTGAAACAAAGGACTGTCAAATGAGCACAGTAGTACAAAACAACAGTAACAAATGTTTTAGGTAACTTAATAATACCCAAATCAACTGTTATGTTAACCCCCATCTCCCCTCATGGGACTACCCAAGTCTCCTGCGATGTTAAAGTGTCTAGATCTTCCCTCATACCTTCACAGAACTGAAAAAGAAAAGCTACTCTAGAGCTTTAAAGCAACAGTGTGACGACGTAGCCAAAAAAATTGACCCTACCTTGTTTTCACTATATAAGATCGCAGACATCTTCCAGTTTTATTTGGTGGTTCAGTTTTCTAATTCCACCAAAATCTGAATATTTTAGAAATGTTTTATTTTTTTCTCAAACATAAAAGATGGCCACTATATTTTGCATACAAATAGCATTGTAGGCCTGGCAAGGGTTAAAACTGATAAAATAAAAGTACATTTATGGTGTGCAGTATAGGTGGTATCTAGACAAGTACATGTGACAGGTTCCATGCCACCGCAGTGACAGAAATCTTCCAACCGTCATTACGGCAACAGCACAATGCCAACAATTGGCATTGTGCTGTCACTCTATAAAAGGTAGTTGTTTTTTTTTTTGCAGGGAACTTCTCCCCCCACACCACCCACACTATAGATAGGCAACTCTGAGTCAGTTCAGTGAGGAGCCGAACTCCCCAGAGACAGCAGTGTTGGTAAACCAGCAGACCATCACAGTGAACAGCCAATTCTGTCGCTGTGATGGTCTTCACTGTTTTCCCATCACTGTGGCGACGGTTTACGCATGCGACATGTATGGTAATATTTTTATTAAATGTAGGTGAAAGCAGCTTTTTTGGAAAACCATTTTTCATTGTACTGGTACTCTAAGCTTTATTTATATGAAGCATATTTCCCCGATGGTCCAGAGACAGTGCATCGCACCATTGAGCAGGTGATCTGGGTTTGGGGCAGCTCAGGTAACCACGTATATACCAGACAAGTGGTGAATAAATTGGGTAAATAAATCATGTTATTTTTGGACAAATATTTATTTTCACTTAGAACACCATTTATTTCACTTAGAACACGTTATTTCCACTAAGGCCCTGTCCACACTATGCCTCTGTAATGTTACAGAGTGCCCAAACCATAACCGCAACAGTTTGCGTTTACACCTGTAACGTTACAGAAGGCGTTTTCGTAACCGGTGTTGAAACCACATATGAGGTGGTTTCAACAACAGTTATGAGACTGGTCCCGCCTTGGTAACATTACTGGCAGTAGTGTAGATGGGCGGTAACGGTCCCCTGCAGGGCCCGAAGCACAGCACGAGCTGCATTGTGGGATCGGGTGCCACCGTAACAGTCGCCCAGCTCCTGAAGTGTGGACCGGTGGTGCCGTTCCCCTAATGGACACTGCCGCAGTGTGGACGCACTGCACCACTCCCCGGCTATAACAGATTGCATCTGTTACTGGGCTGGAGCAGTGTAGTGTGGACAGGACCTTAGAATCTGGAAATGGAACACAGAGAAGAATGGGCCAGATAGAGAACTTTCTATGGAAATAAAGGCTCTTTTAAGCTAAAACAAGGTAAAACATCAGTAAAAACACTACACACTGTGTGGTATATATCAAAAACATAATGGATTGCAGTAGAATAACACATTTATCTCCACAGGTGAGTGGTAAGACCTTTATAACTAACTTGTGGCTTCGCCACTCGTGAATTATGGGTCTTACCACTCACTAGCAGAGATAAATGTGTTTGCCACTGCAGTCCATTATGTATTTCCTATTTCCCTTTCAACATCAAGAAGGTATTCATGGGGTGACAGGGCTAGGTGACAACCACAGGAGAGACCTGGACAATTTGTGGGGTGGGGGTAACATGATAATTAACTTAGGGGTTATTGATTCTCCTAAACTGTATTTACTTGTTTTACTGCTGTGCTTATGCAGCAGTAATGTGTTTAAATAAAAAAAGAGTTTGAAGATAAAACACAAAAAGCTTGATTGTAGATGGGACAGTATGTGCCCACTGCTACTACAACAGATAACACTCATGAAATTTAAATGTCTGCCTGAGAGTTTTTTTTAGACTTCTTAGAATGTTAGACTGTTCTTGTGTTTCCCATTTTAGAGTATGGATCTACTGTGGCTTCTTGCGATCAGGCTGCCACCTCAGAATGTCCAGTAGTTATTCTAGGAACTAAACATGTCAGTGAGCCAAGCAGTTTGTGGCTTTCTGTTTACCCTTTTTGTAATGATAAATAATGGAGGAGAGGAGAAATACTGAACAAATGTGAGATATAAACTGAACTGCATCTAAATACTTTTTTTTTCAGAACTCTCCTAGAGGAACCAACTGCTCTTTAAATCTTCACACAAACAGCAAATGTTAAAGTTACAACTAATAAACTGATGTTGTATAAATTGAACACGCAATGGACTGACTCAAAATACATGACATGTCATTACTTATGATGGGCAGGGTTTTTGTAATGTACCCGTGGCTCTGCCAGTCAAGAGTTATGGTCTTGTCCCCTTACACTTGAAAATACAGTATATTACATATTTTACTCTGACCATTGTGTACCCTTATTTACTGTATTAGTATATTAATTCTAGTCTTTTAGTAGAAGTAGTTGAACAATTTTATATTTGTTCTGCTGCTTTTAGTTTGACAGCCCCTCATTTTAAAATGCATGTTTCTTCTTATTAGTCTGTAAAGCATTTTGTGGTACATTGTATTGTACTTTATAGGGCACTGATGAGACCTCATTTCAAATCATACATGCAGTTCTGGTAACTGAAGTATGGAAAGAATATTGTGGAGACAGGCGATAAGCCAGGACATCACATATATAAGAACTAGTTACAGGGCTGGCTGGACTATAAGTCTTTTCTGGCATCACTGCTACAGTATTTATCTATGTATAGAGAAGGTATGGCATAGGGCAACAAAACTGACTTTAGAATGTGAGCTATAAGGAGAGATAGATGAACCTGGGGATGGTTACACTAGAGAACAGAAGAATGAGACAGGACATGAAAGCAATGTTTACATTTTTAAAAAGATATGATTATTCAGTGCCTCTCACATTACCTGATCAGTGACAAGCATGACTGGTCTGTAAGCCATCTGACATGTGTACATGCTTTTAAGCTATGTATGTTTGTTGTGGTTGTTTTTCCAACAGTCAGTACAAATATTTAACACCAAAAGAAAATGATGCGATAACATGGCTAATAGTGAACTGTTTTAATTAGTACAGGATTGCAAGAAAGGGGGCATATTCTAAAGTGAAGACTGGGAAGGGAAAAAGAAAATGCCAGGAAATGTTTTAATTCTGCTAAGAAAGTAACGAGTATGGGAAACAAGCTGTCACACAGCACTGTGGGATCAAGCAGTACAGATACTTTTAAAGTTAGTTTGCATTTATTCATTAGATAACTTAACATTATGCGTTATGAGAATAGAGCACGCTATGATGGGTTAATTTTTATCAACAGAAATTAGTGTGTATAGACCAGCATTGGAGTGCTTCTCTCACTACCGATATTAGTAGCACTCCTAAGTAACTGAGGCTGGCATCAAATCAGTGGTGGAGTGAGTGAGTGAGTGAGTGAGTTGGTAAGGTGGGTGGCAGTAACCTCGGCAGATACACTGTAATGAAGGACATTTTAAAATGAGTAAGACAGGTGCTAGTTCTGACACATAGGAGGTGGGTGGATTTGCAGCATCTGGGTGAGGGATGTATGCTTTAGTAAGCTTTGTAGGCAGACATGATGTGATAATTTAAAAGGAAATGTCCACGAAAGCAGAGGATGCCCTCAAATTGTACACTGAGTGATAGATATTTTTTTCGCATAAGGCCCCTTTATAATACACATTTATCTGGTTGATCCTGTACCATCCCACACACACATTCCACACCAAAAGCCCCTCAATCGGCCTTTCAGAATCCCCTACAGCTGACATCACTATCAAGGACCAGTTGCAGGAAACAGCATTACAGGAATTCCATATTATACAATGGGCGAGGAAATAAACTCAAAATCTGCATTCTGATTGGATGGCTGGCACCTTTTACTCATGGTAAATCCTCCGATATACCAACAGGTAAAGGTGCCAGTCAGCCCCATTTCCAAAATCCATCCAACCCCCACAGTTGCCACCAAAAAACCACCATGTTGATTCCCCACTAAACAGCCTGTGAACCTCACTGGCACTGTCACTGTTGAGTGGCACCCACGGTCATACCTGCAACCCCTGTCAGGAGTAAAAACAAAATAAAAAATGCCTCTCCAAAGTCTAAAACACCTGCTATAACTCAGCCTTCCTCTTGCTATCAGCACCACAGACACTAGTGGAATGACTAGCCAACTCCATCAGAAACCTGTATGTAGAAGACCAGAATCTCACCTCGCACACAAACTACATCCACGGCAGTTGCCCTATGGAACCCTCTGACCTCGGGCACTCTCCACTATTCCAGGAACTGAGGCAGAAAAGAGAAGAAAACAGCACATGCCACATATTAAACAAATTTACCAGCAGTGTTTTAGAAACATACCAACGCAGTACACGCATGCTCACCAGACTCAAGAGAACCGAGTGAGAAAACCGGCAGAGTCTCTCTCTCTCTCTCTCTTCCACCACTAGAGCTTTTCCAAAGAAAAACAAATACTTGCCATGTAGACTCATGCTGCCTTTACTGTTCTCTCGCTGACATACACAGTGCGGCAGTAAGAACAGATATGGCACACTGTCCGTCTCTTCCCCACCACACCAGATCATAACTAGAAACTGTTATGAAAAAAAACTGCTGTTGTCACGCTGCCTTTACTGCTCCCATTTCTATTAAAAATGGAGCTTGCAGTCCCGTTTCATTAAAAAAAAAAACATGTACCACCAACTCCCCATTCCCCAGCCACTAAATAACTGCAGTGTGTGTGTGTGTGTGTGTGTGTGTGTGTGTGTATGTATACTTCAGGTGAGAGAGAGAAATGCCCATTTACCTAGCAACCCAGGACTATTTTTTTCTGCGGAAGCAGGTCTCTTGTATTTTACAAAAAAAAAATGTTTTAAAAAGTTTCCATCTAAAATTTTCAATTTTTCTTTATTTTACTCATTGTATAATACAATAAACCACTTGAGAGTGTGGGTTATGGGGGGATTTACCACAGCTGGTAAGGATTTGACCATAAGGCCACCACCCCAAACCAGCCGTGGTAATTCCCCCCAAAACCCACACACCCTTGTGGTTTATTGCTTAAATAAACCACTCCAGTGTGTGTATACTGCATTTTAATGCTCACTCTAGGGATATGACACAAGGCTGAAAACCAAATGTCCTTATGCCCTTGGGAAATGCATCAAAAATGCTAATTGCAAACTTCTTGGAGTGGGTTATTCCACTGATAAAATGTTAGATATTATTTGATGACCAGTTTCCTTTTTTTTTTGTCATAGCAAGGAGATTTTGGACCATGGTTTGTCTGGCTAGCTGATCAGATGTGTGTTGGAGGAGCCCCACGCTTGCTGAATTAAATATACTTTAAAAAACAGCAAATCAGGCAATCTTTGTTATTTTCCAGGACAGTTACAGCAGATGCAGTAGTACTCTGACAGAAAATCAACTTTTCATCATGATCCAAAATGGAAAAAATGAGAAAAAAAGACAAGAACCGGCTAAGGGATTCAGCAGCACAACCATGCAGTCAGCCGGTGTGCAGTTGGTGAACATGAGTGCCTCGGAGGAGCCGATGTTTGGTTAACTTCTTGCAGCCATACAAAAACTAGATCAAAAGGAGGAAGATTTTAATCACCAGTCACCACAACTTGAAAAGATAGTTGACTCTGCACAAAAAGACACCACTAAGGTGGGAGAGACTACTGTGAAAGCCCTGGTAAAAATGGTGGGCCTCATGAAAGAGAACAGCTTGCTCAGAGCCAGATTAGAGCACTTGGACAATTTCAGCAAACTAGCAAATGTACATACTGTATATCTGGTCTACTAGAGCAGGCTGAGGGATAAGGCCTTAAGATCTTTCTATTCAAATGGCTGCCCAAAACATTGCAACTACAGAACAATTTTACATTTAGGAGAATTTATCGAATCAATCCGAGGAGACAGCGAGAGGGGAAGAAGAATGTTAAGACAGTGTTGGCAGTGCTGGGGAGCAGTGAAGAAAGAAGAAGTTTGCTTCTTGCAAGTAAAACCTGTGGTGGACTGAAATCGGAAGAATTTGAGGTTTAGATCTTCCCCGAGTAGAATTATAGCACCAGACAGAGGAGGAAGGGGATTGATGAAGTGCGCATCCTCCTCTGAGAGCAGGGCATCAGTCACTATATGTTGTTACCTGTACAGCTGAAAGACCAACATGGAGATGAGACCTATATTTTTTGTATCATCAGCAATGCTGGTAAGTGCCTCTACCTAAGTCTTGACTGAAGCATGGTGTAAGACAATTCTAAACTGAACAAGTTTACCACAGCAGTGGAGTGCGTACAGCCTCTGTGTCTGGATGGGGTTTGGGGGTCATGTCTTTGAGAAATGGGAACAGCATCCCATAACAAAGGTGTGTTTATAATGGTTTCGTTTTACACTGCATGGTCTGGATGGTATCAAGGTGCCATGACAGTGCATCTTGACAAACCCTATCCCCCCCCCCAACCCCCCAGCAGAGTGGGACAAAATGATCATTTGATATAATGGTATTAAGTAACTAATTTTATCTTGTAATAGCACAACCATTTAAAAAAGATTCAATATGTTTGAGATAGCTTCTTAAGTATACAGATGCCTTTAATACTAGCTGTTTTAAATATTATATCTCCTTTGAATGTCACCCAGTTTACCAAGTATGCTTTCATGTACATTGCAAGCTGTTGGCTGTTAACTGCAGGCTCCATCAGTTTTCAGTGGAGCAGTTACATATATATCTATCTATAGATAGATAGATAGATTTTTTTTACAACATTATGCCCAGGAATTTCCAGCACACTGTATTATTATTCCGTGAGACCTTGAAGAACTTATTCGGGACTACTGGACATTACACCAGAACACTTGGCTGAAACTTACTTGGATTGACTTTATCTACATTAGGGATCCACAGCATTGTGCAGCTCTAGGTTTCTTTCAGACTTTTACTTTGGACTAGAACCGAACTTTTAGAGATACTACCCAGTGGTGTTGCACAAATAGACAAGTGCTGATGAGTCCTATTTTAAATGTTATTCTAAATGCTGATGCACCAAATGTAATGTACTCACTTGCCTACTGAGCTTTATCAAGTTGCACTTTGTTCTTTATGAAATACAATAAAATAAAGTTAACATAAGAAAGGAGATCTGACCATGTTTGTACAGATTTTTTGATGCAAGACAATGTAATGTGTTTTGACCAATTAGAGTGGAGGATTTCTAAAGCCTATTTTATAAGTAAAGGTACTGCTGCCTATACTTCACCTTTGGAATTGTGCAGGACTAGCAGCCAGAATGTTATAGCTTATAAAATAGGCAAAGGATTTCAAGCAATCTGATTGGTTCTTAGCCATGCATTAGATGTGTCTAATGCACAGCTAAAACTAGAACCCCCATTTAGAATACACAGGCCCATTTTATAAGCGCAATAAGCCACTCCGGGGATGTGCATTAGGCAGTTCTAATGCACACCCCATCGTGTCTTATTGCTTACATCTGACAGCTGTGAGACAACCTGTAATACGGTTGAACCTCCCATAGCTCATCTCTGATGGTGGTGGCAATCGTAGGTATTCTGCAATGCCACCCAAGCAGATTGGTTTATCTAACAGTGGGGTAAGGGGTCCCAAAACCAACCAGATATCTGTGAAACTATAAAGGCCACAAGTAAGTAAAATATTTCATTTGGCACTTGTGAAATTTGAGGGCAACACCACATCACACATTGTGGGGTTGCACAAGTGGACATTTCTATTCAAGCAGAATGCTGATTTGTGCATAATTATTCATAACATCATTAAATTAATCTATCATTACATCTATGTGTGTCAATATAAAACTAATACAAAATCACACATGTCCCCATAATGCAAAGCATCATGGGATGCATATGCAAATCACCACAGAATATAAACTAATATCAACAGTGTCTGCCATATCAGCACATATGGATGTACTGAAACATTTGTCAGCTTTTATTTAAAAACACATTTTTGCCCTTTTCACTGTGAAGATACTGTATATTTGGATAATAATAATTGTTCAAGCATAAGGACTAGAAGCCTACTTTTTAAATGGATGCCTAGAAAGGTGTTATCACAACCATATGAGTCGACATAGCAGAAATAATGTTGGCATGGTCTCAGTTTATTGGGGGGGGAAGGGGGGCATTGTTTAACCAGGAAAGGCACACTAAGGTGGAACTTGTTTCCAGGTGTGACCTGGGAGCACAAGGAAATTAAGTGACTTGCTCAGGGTCACACAGTATGCATGTGGGTGCCAATGGGATTCAAACACAGGTTGCCAGGTTCACAGCTCAGTGCCCTTAACCACTGCGCTATACTGCCTTATTATTCCATGACATTTACGAAAAATCATTTTTTTTCAACATCTTCAGATTTTGACAGTTCTGCCTATTTAATAATCATGCATGATTTTTTTTTAATGTATATACCTTCATATCACACCTTTAATCATGTTACAAACATCCCCCCCATACACCCCTTAGCTTGCAAAAGCACTGCAAAATGATTGACTGATGGTTGCATGCATTTCATTTTAAATGTTGCTGGACAGGGTCCCTCATGTGGATCATGTATTATAAAGGTTATGCAGGCATCATGTCCATTTGTGTTACTATAAATTGTATCAACACAAAAAATAATTATAAAAAGTCATAAACAAGAGGTTCTGCCGAAATCTGATAAGGAGCTGGTTCATAACGAGCTGTCATACAAATGACTTTTAATAATAGAGATTATGGGCTGTCTGTATCTGTCACCAAAAATGACCATGGACACCTCTTGGATTAAACCGGGAGTAATACATTAGGTGGAGTGAGCAATGAGAATTTAATACACACCAGATGTGGGGGCTGTGGCATAGTCCCTTAGAAGGAAGCTTGAGGGGTCCATATCAGTATTACAATGAAGGGGGGGTTATAAAATTAGAGTTTAGGTACACCAATCTATGTCTTATTTTATGCAACTGCTGTGCAATATTTTTTGGCCCCCAAGGATCTTATCCCTCAAACCTTGCATCATGTAATCAAGTCAAATAATTGATGCAAACATATTTCATAAATTCATTTGAGAAACAATGGGCAAAAATCCCTTTGCAGACAGAATCCCCCCTCCAGCTATCACGATCTTGAAAGTGACATACGGATGCTTCCCAATCCCACCACAGGTACCCCCCCGTCCACCCAATCTGCAAAGTAACCAGGCTGCTTCAAAGTATGTGACATGTTGTCAAAAAGCAGCCATGGTTGAAAAACGTCATTTCACAAGGTCATTTAAGATTTACTCCGGCAACAGTTTCAATTAATAATTTAACATGAGAAATCTAAGTGTTGTTTGTGTGTGAGGAAATCTATGGTCATGAATACTGTAGTGTGATGTGGCACATGAATGCTGTCATAGTTATGAAAAATTCACACGCATGTTTTGCTATGGTAAAAAAACAACACAGTTATACCAGATTAACACACAAAACTGAGGAAACTAGTTGAAACACTGCTGCATACTGGTGCTTTATTTCCACTTGATGTATGTTTGCTAGGACATCTGGGAATTCTGGCAACAACGATGTCCAAGGAAAGCACTGAATTCTTCTGAGTATTAGTTAATAGCGACCTGCAACTCTGATGGGAGTCACATGAATTGGTGTAAACCTCTCAAAATCTTTTCAAGTAAAGTACACAGCATCCCTTGCCTACCTGGCAGCCAAGAACCATATTGGAATTTACTGAAAACAACAACCTCCAACATCAAAGCAACAACAGATGCCAGACTTGACTTCCTATATCATACTGAAAAGGCATTTATTTAAAATTTGATGACTGTGATAGGCGCACTGAGCTAAGGGCTCATTTCCAGGTGCAATCTAGGAAAGAGGATACAACAGGGATTACAATAGCAAAAATAAAGTGACAACAATGGGGCATAACCCCGTACAATAAAATCATAGTACAAATAATGAATTTCAGAGGAAGACAGAAACGATGTAAAAAGTGTAGACTCGCACTGGATATGGGGTAGTCAGGATGAAAGCTACAGAAAGGCACCACCAATGTTGGACAAGACATTTGTATACAACAAATGAAGTGGCAAATTCAGGTTACAGAGTACACTGAGTTGTCAGCTATACAGCTGTATGAAGAAAGGGGTAAAACTGCAAGAGGGATTGATTGGACATGGGTTGTTGTAATGTTGAGAGGAGAAGAAGAAGAAGAAGAAGAATTCTATCTGCAGACACATTCATAGTGGACTGCGTCAGTAAGAGTGGTAAATCACTGTAAATCAGTGAGCATGTACTGTATACATTATGCGCCCCTTGACAGCTCAGTCAGTGGCCAGCCGTGGTGCAGAGCAGAGGGCTGCACCAGTTGCCAAATTCAGGGATGGGACAGGGGGAGCAGGGTGGTGGGGCACTGCCTGCTGGGGTGGGGGTCCACTATACCACCAGAGAACAATATATTTAATTTATATAGGCTGATTGGGGATAGGGAGGGGGTCTGCTACACCACCAGGGACATGATTTTTTTTATTTAATAAAGAGGGCATCTGGGCTGTGGGGGGCTGCTAGCCACCAGGAACATGATGTCATTTAATAAAAAGGGATCAGGGCTGGGGGGCTGCTAACCACCAGGGACGTGATGTCATTTAAAAAAAAAGGGGATTGTGGCTGAGGGGTCCATTAGCCACCAGGGCTGTGACTGTTTTCTTACAATGGGTATCAGGGATGGGGAAGTGGGCCCACAGCACATGGCACAAGTTCTCTAACCCTCCCAGAGGACACACTTCTAAGTTCCCTTAGACTGGGAACTTTGAATTTTGCCCTCTGGAAGGGTTTAATGAATCTTGATCCAGGGGATATGGCAGCTTGCATCTGCTGCAAACCCCTAGTGCCATGCTGCTGTCCATTTTGTGGCTCAAGGCTGGTGGAAGACTCCTTTGGTGCATGCAACCTGCATTTCACACAGGCTGTTTTTGTGAATTGCTCCCATGCATCTGTTGGTGCAAGCCACTCCATGTGCCATTCCTTGTGGCGCAAGCCCCTTGCGCCATTCAGGGAAACTTTGTGAATCAGGTCCATGGACTCAGTTTGGGAATAATATTTTCTGAGGGGGCGATCCAATTTATATTTAGATCACAAGGACTAAGAGCTCACCTGAAGCTGAAAGGGATGAGAAGGTGGCAGGAAGGACAGGTGTCAGACTTGGCTTTAGGGGATGAGTAAATGCCACCAATGAAAATGGGAAGTAAGTAGGGGGAAGAGAGGCTATGCAAGAGGAGTTCATGGGACAAGGGGACAGCAAAACGATACACAGTGTCACAGTTCAAGCTATGACATATGTATACTGCAGAAGAAATCCACCACCATGCTTCACACCATCCCATCTGTGAACGGTGTATGCAGACAGACTTTTTTTTTTTCAATTTACTAAGCTTTATTGCGTTTTCAACAATACACCATCCAAAATACAGAATTAAGAAACAGGAGTGGATACAGGTCACAGACATCAAACCAAAAATGCCCTCCACCCTCCCAAAAATAAATCCTCCCAACCCCCACAAAGCACACCAGGAAATGCACCTCTGCTAAATGACCTAGTGAGGTAGTAGGACAAATATCTGTTAACTATTAACTGGGTATCCAGGTGAGGATGAGCGGGAACAAGAGTCTGGGGTAGACACCTGTTGGGGTTCTTGTGGACCAGCCAAAATGGACAACAGGGCATAAAGTGGGTCCCAAACTGACTGAAAACAATGAGACCTTCCTTGCCAACATGCAATTTGCTTTTCCGTCTTGAGCGCCATAAATATCTCCTGGTGCCACTTACATAGATACATAGATACATAGACAGTGTTGGCAGATAAGGGCCTATGGCCCACCCAGTCTGCCCATTTGAGCTTGTAAGTTCAGTTCTTATATGAAAAGATGGCATTGTCCAGCCAATGCCGGCAGATGATTAACTTCACTGTTATGGCAATCAGGGACAGGTGGGCTTGACTGGATTCAAGCAGATCCTCTGGGAAGATGCCAATGAGACAGACCTCGGGGATAAAGAAAGAGTCCAACCCCTAAAACTGGTCAAGGGACATCTGGATAGCACTCCAGAAAGGGATAACTTTTGGGCAATCCCAGAAGATATGCTTTAAATGATCCTCCGCTGTGCCGCAGTGGGAGCAAGTGGGAGATGCTCATTTTCCCATCTTATGAAGCCTAAAAGGTGTAAAGCAGAGGTTGTGTAGGATATGAAATTGTAACAGTCAGTATCGGTCCTGTTTGATAAATTGGTATAAGTGTAACCAAACCACCTGCCAGACCTTAACCTCCAACCGGAGTTGTAAAACCTACCTCCAGTAGAAGCAGACACCCTCCAAACTGGCTGGATCTCTCAACTGAAAAAAAACGGTAGAAACCAGACACAGCATGGGGCTCAATTGCCGTGTGAAGGAGGTCAGATAAGACCCCCACAGACGGCAAGGACCAGTGATGGGGGCCTAAAAACAAGGCAAAAGCTCCAGTGAGTTGCAGATATTTAAAAGGGTAGAGAACTGAGAGGGCAAACCTCTGCTGTACCACAGGAAATGGGACAACCATGTCTCTATCAATAATAGCTGAGAAAGAGGCAGTCCAGAGTCGAGGGCAAAATTGAAGAGGGATTGGCCGGTGTGTGATCTGAATGTTGGCGTTCCCCAAAATTGGCTGGGACAGGTCCTTCCCCCACTCCCAGCCCATGTAGAAACACAGTTGTCTAAGGGCTCTAAGAGACCACCATAAGGGAGTGCCACAGAGCTTAGGGTGCAACTGGGAAGGTTTAATATGTAGAAGACTATCAGATCCCTGCCTGTTTGCAGATACGTTGTTCACAGACAGCTATAGTGGGTGGTAGTCCAGGGCATCAGCGGGGGCATGGGGGAGTTCCTCCAGAGGAAACATTTGGAGCTATGCAGGGCACAGTAATATAAGAAAAAGTTTGTGAGTCAGAGGCCACCCCTCTCTCTTGTCAGAGTAAGCTTCAAATAAGCTCTACACGGAGCCCCTTGTTTCCAGAGAAAGGCTGAGATGAATGAATTGAGTTTTGCAATCCAGGCCTTGGGTAAGTAGAGACCCAACATTCCAAAGGGTTAAAGGATACAGGGCAAGATATTCATCTTGGTACCATGCACCCTGTCACAAACACACTCAACAGGTCAGGCTCTCTGCTCCCACAGTGCCAACCTCAGAGCGCAATAGTGTGAACAGGTAACAGACAAGGTAACCCTCCTGTCTATTTTTGGGTCTGAATCACCTTTATTCTCACATTCTGGGGGATTCAAACTGTGAACCTTATGCTAGCATACCCAATGAACAAGCTCAGATATGTATCCTCTTCGGGGATTGTGGTACAATCTTTCACCAGGGGTATCCAGCCAAGCTTCCAAAATGAACCCTTTTAACTCTATAAGAGACCTTAGGTATATTCTTATCTTTTTCCAAGCTTAGTAACACCATAAAGCTGTTGAACAGTGTTGTCAGACTTAACCCCCTATACGTCACATGCAAAAAGAACTGTCAGACACCCAGGCAATCTTTCAAAGAACAGGTACTTTACTAAAAGATGATAAAAATATGAAAAATGTAAAACACAGAGCAATATATCAAAGAGCTCACAATCACATAAAAGTACAAGGGAAAATTGCAAAGCAAAACTCCGACCACAATACATTTAGATCTTTGCTATCTAAGGTATTACCTCTGGAAGTGCGTTTTAAAGTTAGATCAGAGAGCTGTGTCTCTCTAGAGTCCCACGATTATATGACCTACATTTCAGATACAAGTATCAGTTTAAGCTCTGTGTCTCTATAACCACGCTGTGAGTCATCTAGCTCCTCCTTTTAGAATATAAAATTACAAAAATGATTTCCTATCAGGAGGTATATTAAATAATGTGACATCAGCAAAAACCCATTTCCAAAATTATGAGTCTTTGATCAACCAGTTCCTTTGAGGTTTACAGCCCTGCAGTCCATCACCCAGGTGTGAGATAGCCAACAGGAGTCAGTTAAATGACGTCCTGTCCTGATGTAACGAAATGTATATTTAGTTTCCAACTTCAAAAGCATGATGTCATAAAAATGCCATAAAATGCAATTTCTCAAGGAAGTTAATTACATTACAGAAATCTCCTGGTCAGTGTAATACATCCTGTGATTTCAGCTGCTGACACCTTGTAATTTAAAAGGGCCAAATCTCACAGACTGACATTTCATAACTGACCATTGATTTATACTACCAGTATCATACAATAATCATAACCAGATGGCCAAGCATCACACACCCTACCCCAAAGAAAGGGGGAGATGCATCCATCTCTGTAGATCAGTGGAAACTTCTTTTAATAGGGGTCTACATTTTCTTGCCCTAATGCAGCCAGGTCCCGGGTTGCCCTGATGCCCAGGTAAGTTAGAGTGTTAGGTTCCCAGAGCAGGCCCATATCCAGTATCAATTGGTGTGGGACATGTACACTGAGTGGCAAAACCTTAGTTTGCATCCAGAAAACCTGATTTCTACATTGATTCAGGCAGAGAGTCAGGTTTCAGTAACAACCAGCAAAACAGCACCACAATGTATGTCCCAGACAACCTTAGCTGGTCGAGCTTGGGGAGTAGACTCCTGGGGCAGGATTCACAAAGTCTTGCCCAGGCACAAAACTAGTTTGCCTGGGGCAAACTGGACTTTGCGAATAGCTACCATTCACAAAGCCCAGTTTACCCCCGCAAACTGGGTCTGCACCCCGGCAAAGCAGTGAGGGGGGGTTGCACTGCAAATGAGTGGGAGGGGACCTGCATAGCCCTGCAATCCCATTCACAGACTTTTCCTCCACACAATGGTGGTTAGCAAAGGCCATTGCATGGAGCCAATTACTCCCATAAACCCTAGAGGTTACAGAGGTACTGCAACCCCCACCCACCCCAGTCATCGATTTCATAATTCAATAAAATACAGACCTCGCTGGTAGTACAGTGGTCCCTCCCACACCCCGGTTTCTGATCCCCATTAAATGAAAACTACATTTCTGTTTCCATAGTGTAGTGGTCTCTCCTCCCTCCCTGGTCCCTGATCCTGGTAGTAATTAAATAATTCCCACCCCTGTCCCTGGTTCCAGTAGTAATACAAAGATTCCCAAACCCCTCCGCAGTCCTCAATCCCAGTAATAATGCAATAAGTCCCACCCCTTCCCCGTCCCAATCTCCCACTCTGTAATGTACAGCAAATTTTTCCATAGTGCAGTGGTCCCTCCAACTCCCCCCATTCCGGTATCACATACCTCTCTACTCCCCCCCCCTCCAGTTGGTGAGCAGCACAGCCCTCCACACACCTCCATGGCTGCCCGCCAACTGAACTGTTAATGAATAATAGCTTACAGTATGCACTGCAAGCCCATTGGGAATTATTTCATTATTGCCGGGATCAGGGAGGGGGGAGGGACCACTACACTATGGAAACAGAAATGTAGTTTTCATTTAACGGGGATCAGCGACTGAGGTTGGGGGAGGAACCACTGTACTACCAATGGGGACTGTATTTTATGTATTGTATTGTAGTGTATTACAGGGATCAGAGATCAGGGTGGGAGTGGACAGCAATGGATTAAGGGGGACTGTGGCTGCATTTGTCTTGGGCTGCTGGGGCGGGGTGCAATCACACGCTCATGGCATGCAAATGAGCCCATAATGGGCATGCTAATAGTCTCTAGCACCTTGCATGCCCAATGGGCTCATTTGAATGCCAACCTTTGTGAATAGCACTTTAGCGCCTGAATGCTAATGGCTGCAGAGAGGTTTTCCTGTCTGGCTGTGGGGGCAGCACTACCACCTATTCCACTGCTTTGTCTAGGTGAGCACTTCCCTCTGCTGGCCCCTATTCACAGTTGGATAGCCCACTGGGCTATCTGACTGTGAATAATACAGTTGCCTGCCAGTGTAACTGGGGAGTGCAGCACAAACTTTTACGCTCACTTTGTGCAATCTTTGTGAATCCTGCCCCAGGACTTTTGTGGCAGATGGGGTTTGAGAATGTCAGGGTCAGTTGCTAGGCACTGTATTATAGGGGTTAGACTGCACAGCTGTAAATGTAGAGATCCAGGATTGAAGCTTACCACCACCACCACTTCCTCACTATGCGAACTTGACCTGATCTTTCACCCTCTCTCACCACTTAACATCTGTAAGCTTTTCATAACTCCTCAATCTCTACGACTTTCTCTGTGCATGCCTTATGACTGCTGCATCTGTTTGCAGCCTGTTAAGTGCTTTGGGATTTTGTGCAAGGAGGGTATCATACTGTATCAAGTCAATGTCCTGTCCTTACATCCTTCTTAGATGACACTGAGGAGTGCCCCCCCAGATATGTTTCACCATGGGTTATTCCTCAGTATCCTGGAAATCCATACATATCCTAAGAAGAGGCTCATGCGGGGTGCATCTCAAATACATTTGATCATATAAAAATATTACATTAGTTGACCAGGGGATCACATTCCATATTCCATGTGTTTAATGACGCTGAACAAGCTACAGCTCTATATGCATGGGAACAAAATGAAAAACAACTCTACTTCAGCATGTATTTTAATAAATCATAATGTTTCAGGCATTCCAGTTCAGTACAGAATACCTTATTATTCCATTTTAGTTTCCAGGGATTATAATGCATCTTAGTTTTCTGAGTATACTAAGAAGTGTGTATAATAAGCATCAGCCTGTCCTCAACTGATGTCATGTGCCTTTGTTTATGACATTATACTAACATACTAATTGCCAGCAGATTAGGTTTTATGGTCTATTGAGTCTGCTCGAACCTCAGATCCCCTGTTGGGAACCGAGGCCTTCCCGCCCCCTAGTGTTCTGATAATTTTTCGTATCTGTCGTGACCTCTCTCTAGAAGCCTCCACACTGAAATCTGGGAGGATCCACCACCCTCTCCATGAAAAACCTCCTCCTCTTTTCCCCCCTCATCCTTCCAACTTTAGACCATGCCCCCTGGTGATACCTCCCTCCTTTAGATTAAAGATCCCCTCCCTGTTTACCCTATTTATTCCCTTGAGGTACTTAAAGACCTCGATCATGTCCCCCCGTCTCTCCTCTCCTCCAAAGTAAACAGTCCGAACTCCTCAAGTCTGTCCCCGTACGTCATCCTGGTAGCCCTCCTCTGTACCTTCTCCAGGAGCTGTATTTCCCTCTTTAAGTGTGGTCTCCAGTACTGTACACAGTACTCAAGGTGAAGCCTCACCAACCCATTGTACAGTGGCAGAATCACTTCCCTGCCCCTAGAGGTGATCCCCCTTACAATGCATCCCAACATCCTGTTTGCTTTGCTAGCCGCTCTCCTGCACTGCTCGGAGTTATTCATACATGCATCCACCATGACCCCTAGGTCTTTTTCCCCCAGACGAGGCCTCCAGCACCACCCCTCCCAGGGTGTACCTGTGCTTGGGTTTCCCCAACCAAGATGTAATCATATTGCTTACCATTACAACAGACTGTGATGTCGCAAACAGCAATTAAGAGGTCAGTTGGGAACAGTCAGGAGCTTTTTGAAAGACACAGTGAAATACGTTCTGCAATATCTCAAATGACTGAGCTCCCATGAAACATCTGGAAACAAGCCTTGGCTTATGGTGTCTTTCCAGGCCAAACATTGCAAATTGAATAATGAAGTTTAAAAGACCAACAACCAGGGGAAAGTGAAAAAATTAGAACATACTTGCTCTTCTAATGTACCCCAAGCCATTGTTTCATGTTGAACTCATTGTATCCAATCAGTTTAAATGTGTTGATCAGTATTTATTTAAAAGGATTTTGACAAAAACTGAGTTTCATATCCAACAAAAATCTGCTTAAATGTGTTGTAAGACAGATTCTGGTTTCTAAAGGGTTTCAAATGTCGTGTTGCATTACTAATATTGAGTATACCATGGTACATATAAACCACATTCGCATCATGTGTTGCTCCCAGCTGGCCCTAGTGATTAACTAGATTTTTTACAATAATATTAAGTTTAATATTACTTAAATACATGGATCTGTTAGCAGCAATAACAAGACACTAATATAATTGTTTAAAGTGTTTCTTTCAAGACAACAGTTGTCACTTTTGTAACAAATAAAACAATGGCTACTGTTTACATATAATTTAATATCAACATCGTGGAAGCTCATCTATTTTTAATATTTTGATATGTATTTCTGCAGGATAACCCAAATGAGATGCAACATTATATGTTTAGTGGGGTCCTGCTTGGGACAAGTTTGGCTGCCAGGAGAACTGAAGCACAGAGCCCTCAAGGGACCAGCTCAGAGCTGTCCAGTGAGCTAGTGGTGTGGTTGGAAACCCTATTTTCAGTTTCACAGGTCAGTGGTTTAATCACTAGGCTACACTGCCTTTCCACACAATTTTGACATCATGTTGTTTAGTAAAGAAACCTTACCTAGGCTTTATTTGACAAACGATGTCCCATTAATCCTTGCAACCTCTTTGAAAATTAGTCATCCAGAAAAATATTACATAAAAAAACAGCTAGTGGCCAAACAATCTAGTTAACAGAAGTTGTGGTAACCACAAACAACTGTATTGTTCCATACTAGGATGAAGGGATAAAATGTTACTCAAATATTTGATGGCATGTGGGTCACAAATCGGTCAAAACGGAAATGTGCAACTCTTGTTCTATACTGAAGACTGTCTACTAACCCCAGATAGCACTCCAAGCAATTGCAGAATGCACGTGCGTGTAGTTTCTGCAATTAAGTTCCACCTAATTTTCCTTTCTGTGACTTTAATCGACAGAAATTCGAGATAATTACACTTTGTAATTCCGATACATAACCCCTGATTCTTCTCATTGCAGCGTCCAGCCTGGAATGACCGCTTTCGGTAAGGCAAGTATCACATTCAGCTGTTGAGACTATACTGTTTTATAGTATTATATTTATGGTTAACAATAGAAGACAAAAGTAACTTGCCAACCGGGTCGGGGAGTACAGTACATTATTTCGAGTACGTGAACCAAAAATTATAGAGCCTTTCAGTTTTGAAAACTAGGGCACTTGCCTTAGGCAACAATTACAGCATTAGCACTTTCCTCGATGCATCTCCCTAATAAACTAATCACTAGTGTACAGCAGCTTCCTGGCACTCGAGTGGGCTCTTCAATGTGAGCTCGGTAGGGGGATTCTGTAGTCTGGAATCCCCACTGCAGCCCCATTAGACCCGAACAGAGGTGTCACAACTGAAGTATACATAATTTGCTGGGTACACAGTATTCAAGTATACACTTATATGGAATAGCGCAGCTGCACGGACTCGCCGTTCTAGTTTAGCAGACTGATGTGAGAGTATTTTAACTTTAACATGCTCCCTCTACCCTAAAAGTAAATGAAACGGACGTTATTTACACGGTGACTAAATGACAAAATGCGAAATCTCGGGGCTGATGATGATGATAATATGATCTGAAACAAGCTAAAATCCTTATAAACACGATGGAATTTTACTGGCACCTCACATATGTAGGGCTCACACATAGGAATCAACAGTTGCACGTTCATTAGCACCCAACTGTATCGTAACAGACCCCAATAATGCAGCAGATTATGCAATTGACCGCGAAACTATCGCAGCAGCAGTCCTGCACACACCGGACCCCTACCTCGAACAGTTGAGGGACTTCTTTTCTCGCAAGGTACTCCTTCGCCTCGTTGGTATTCATCTCTCTTGCCTGCTGGTAGTACTGTTCCAGGGTCCGATTATGACAGTCCTTCTAGTGTGCTTTACTTCTAGCTATGCCTTCCGATTAAATACGACTTCCCGGCGTGCTTGTGCTGTCAGCTGAAGGGGGCGCTACATCTCTCAGTGGGTGCACATCATCTACTGCTGGTGCAGCTTGTCGCCCAGAACATCAGCTGCTGCTGGTTGCCCAGGACTGCAAATCAGATGATGCCGGTTGCCCCCCGGCTGAGATCACCTGGTGCAGATACTGCAGATCAGCTGGTGCTGTTGTCACCGGACGGTACAGTACAGCTCAGCTGCTGGTACTGTTGGTCACTCAGTTGTGCAGATCAGCTGCGGGTACTGTCCTTGATGGTGCAACAGGGTTCCAATTTAACAGAGACTAAAGAGACGAGCGTCGGCTCCTTACCCAAGCGATGCTCTGCCCGCCCCTGGAGCTTTCACCCCGCACTCTCAAGCTGGTCCCCCAGCCTCTTCTCTCTCTGAAGGCCAGCCACTCATAGCCATGTGTTTAAATCCCCCACCACTGCTCTTCGACGGGGCCAGGAATTAGCAAAATGGGCTGCTAGAACAGCGGCTGGGATTGCCACTTAGTGTAATTATTTGCTGCCCGAGGCTTTTCGCTCTGCCGAGGGCACAGGGGATTCTGTCAGGACAGCTACATGTCTGCGAGTTACTTATAATGATGCGGCTGAGGAATTATTAGGGACACCTCCAGTCATTTAATACTAATTGGGAACCGGCCTCACTTCATACCGCTGCAGCACAGTGCCACAGTGTGCCAAGAGACGGAAAGTAACTTCTGTCATTAACAAAAGAGCAGGTTTTTGTTTAAACACAAAAGTGCATCTCCTAAACAGTAAGAAAAACAAAACAGTACATGTGGGAAACTAGATAACTGTATTTCTAAGGCACAGCGTGTAAATTTCCTCAAACTGTGGCTGGTAAGCAGTGAAGAATCAAAACGCTTGAACCAAGCATGCAGGGGACTCTTGTCTCTCTGAAGCGCAGAATGCACTGTGACAACTTGTTTACCATGATAAATAAAACACCAAGACCCTCCATAGGCTGCAGCTGGTTGTGGTGCTGTTTTCTCACACGTGGATGTGTGTACAGTACACTGTCCTTGCAAGTCAAACTGCAAAACGTGGTACAGCTGCAATACTCTCTTACTGAAAAACAAATTACTGCTAATTTCATTTCAGGTGGTGTATAGAGGCAGTATAGCGCAGTGGTCTAAGGCTCTGACCAACAAATTTGGTGATATCCAGCAGACCAGACCTGGGTTTGAATCCTACAGCTTCCACTTGCATACTGCGTGACCCTGAGTAAGTTACTTAACCTCCTTGTGCTCCCAGGTCGCTCCTGTAAAAAAGCTTTCAGCTTAGTGTGCTATACCTGGTTAAACAACTAAATAAAATAACGGCAAATGCCCTTGGTAGTTACATTGCTAGTTAAATCTCTCCACGCAATACTACGAAATTACTCTCAAACAATGACACGTGTCTGGTTTAATCCAAGATCTATTTAATCCTTGCTGCTGTGCCCCTGACGCATTGCACGGCATGGACCTGATTTTTGTCTCGCATGAAAAATAGTTTCCATCAAAGGGGACTTTATGAATGCCTGCTGGAGCAAATCAAGAAAGATGAAAGCTTTAGTGATAGATATTTTTTCCAAGCAAGTTAACAGTGCCATTTGTTTAATTATCTGAGCTCAGACAGATACTGTATACATATTTAATCAGTTTATGCAGAAACAATGTAATAAGGTTTGTCACAGTGGTAATGTTCCTCCTCCAGATGAGCTGTCTCCTGTGACCTACAGTATAGCCTAATATGGAGTAATCCATTGGTCCAACAATAATTAAATTATCTGGCACTTGGGTTAATATCCCAATATTGACACTGCAGTGCAGCATTGGGTGGGTTGTACTTCTGAGGTGCCCTCTTTTGGATAAATCTAACCCCAGGTCCCATCTGCTTGGATTGGCGGTAGTTCAGGTGGATGTTAAAGATCCCATAACACTTATGGAAAAGTGTAGGGGAATTTTCCCGGTGTCCTGGCCAAATTCTCCCCATTCACTAAAAATACCACCAACAGCTTAATCTGGTTTAATTTCAGTTGGTTACCATCTGCATCATCCCCCCCCCCCCCAAAAGGGACTTCTAAGAAGCCCAGTGGGCCTACCAGGTCAACAAAATTCAATAAATAAATAAATATGGCTTGTATGTGAACCCTGTCCTAAATACTGTAGGTACAGACACAGCTATAGATATAATACCAGTCAAAATATGTTTTATCTATACTATTCCTCTGTTACATGCATGGGTCACCATGGATTTAAAATAAACTAGATCTGATACAGTAGTTTTTGTCAGTTGGCTCATTAAGGAAGAAATGGAAACATTCCAGCCTTTTATTTATGTAGTTAGTTATTTATGTATTTATTTATTTTTAGGAAGACAGTGATTACACAGAAAATGTTTAGGAGAGGAAACTGTTCAGGTGGAACAATCTTATAATACTCATTGGAGAAAGATGGCAGATAAGCAGCAACTCATTTGTACTTTTGTTAGAGGGTGTGTGTTTGGGGCTGAGTTCCTGGGAGTTCCCACTCAGTTTAACCTTTAGAAAAAGAAACAAAGTGCCTTGTACACAAAGTGAGAGAATTAGTCACTGGTTGGTATGGCAGTTTAAAAAATAGTAAACAGGAAATGGTTTGTATGTTCTTGCTTATGATGGCTTAGTTTGAGGCACCAACAGGGATTCATTTCTGTGGGAGTGGGCACCCTATCATACCGATCTCTGCCTTTGCTTGGTTGAGCTGTACCATGGCACCTAACCTCAGGAGTATGATATATTTAAGCAATATACCATGTGAGGGTGTTGGTGATGCCAGGATTTACCCATGCCCTGGGGTGTTGTTGAGGTCACGAGGCGTAGCCGGTATGTTACTTTACCATCGAGTAAATCCTGTCTCAACCTACAGACTATTGCTATTATCTATGTTGGAATTGTATGTTTAATTTTTTGGGGGGTTTAGTGATTTTTATTTTTTTACTTCTTTTATTTTCAATAGAATAGTGAAAGCGTTTGTAAGGCACAGAAAATAGTGCATTGCGTTGCTGCTTGTATGATGGGATAGTGCGGTATCACTTTGAGCAGGATGAGTCTGGTCCCATGGTGAGAACGGCACCGAAAGTGGAAGACGTGTGTGCTGACTTTCGTTGTGGAGTGCCTGAGTGCTGTTTTCGAGTGTGCTGAGCATTTGTTGTAGCTCCGTTTTCTTTAGTTAATTGAAAGGAGATATATATTTTTTCCTGTTGCTTTGTTTTTGGTATTGAAATGGAGAAAGCGAGTAGTGTATTTTTCGCGATTTTAGATGTGGTTTGTTTTGAGTCTCAGCCTGCTGGAGCAGGTAAGGTCAAAGGGTAACGTGGAATTTCAACTGTGGAGACGACGTTGTCAGTATTAGGTCTCTGGGGCAATGTTGTAATGGAGGGTGAATATGTTAGGAGACAGATCTGAGAGGATAGCCATTTTAGCCCGGAAAAGGTTTCTGAAAAAGGGGTTCTATCAGGCAAGTGTCTTGGGCAAAAGAGTGTTTAAAAAAAAAAAAGTGTTGTGGTTTGAAGGGTGGTTTACCGTTTGCGTATGGGAATGGAAGCAGAGCAGCAGCCATGAGAGATAGCCGTTTAGCGGTGATTCACGAGTTTAGCAGTTGTGGATTTCTGTTGCTCGGAGTGATTTCGGGTGGGCTTACTGATTCGGCTGACTGGCAACTGGCACCTCTTCCCGTGGGGTGATGCTAGGATTTACAACGGGAGAGGGGTACCAGTCAGCCAATCAGGATACAGTATTTACATTCTGTTTTCATGCCCATTGTATAATTTTGAACATTTCAACTCAGCCCAGTAATGCACCTTTGTTTGCTGTTTTAAAGGGGAGGTCTCCCTCAGCCTTTTGTGCTGTTTACCTGTGTAGTTTGTAGGCATGAACAATTACTATTTTTATTGAAGCCTCCTATGATTGATTCTGTTGCACCTTCCTAATTTTATCAAGACTTAAATGTAAATTAAGTTACTTAAATCTGGTGTGAAAACCCACATAACTCCATTGCAAAGGTCATGACCTGACTCATGTAAGGTATCTTGGATTATTATGATGTTTTTGAGCTAAAGATTGCAGTAGTTATACTGTATCAGTCAGCGCTGTTACTGTTCTGTGCAGTCCCTGGGTGGGATATTCAGACTACGCCAGGCTGTGGCGCAAGCCTAGGCGCAGCGCAACTTGGATACGCGGGGGTGTTGACAGGGTGATATTCAATGGAGCTGCACCATGGCACAGCATCATTGAATAACGCTCCTTGGCCACCTGCAGTGCGCATGGCGCAGTGGCCAGAGTGGAGCAGAGGGATGTGCTAGCACAAGTGCCATTGTTATAGGCGTAACTACTGCGATATTCAAAAGTGCACATGCAAATGGGGCCATAATGTATGCAAGGTGCAAAAGGAGCCATTTGCATGCAGGTGTGCCAATCCCCGGTGACTTGCGCCTGGTGTCCTGCCAGGCTGCTGCCATCAGGGACCGACACCCCCTGCACAAGTGGCAAAGTGCCCCACTGCCTGATCATGGGCATATGTTATTAAGTATAGTCCCATATCCCTGGTGGTCCAGTGGACCGCTCGCAGCCCGACCATGGGCAGAAGTACAGTAAAACTACCCTCCCATATCCCTGGTGGTCCAGTGGACTGCCCGCAGCCTGATCACGGGCATATGATATATAGATTCATCCTATATCCCTGGTGGTCCAGTGGACCACTCGCAGCCCGATCATGGGCATATGATATATAGATTAGTCCTATATCCTTGGTGGCCCAGTGGACCGCTCGCAGCCTGATTGTGGTTATCAGTAATATCTTATGGCAAACCAATCCAACCCTGGTGGTCCAGCGGTACCCCTCCCCACTCGCCCACTGAGTCCCACCGCCCCACTCCCCCCCGGTCAGCGGCAGGCGGCAGCTCACCTCCCTTGCTGCCCCACCTCCTGCCGACTGACTCCGTATGGTGGAGCTGTATCGCCCATTGGTCCTAGCGTGAGCCAATGGGCGTGCAACCATACCCGATCTACACAGTCCAGAAATGAGATGGATCCATTCACATATCTGGACTATGTCTGAAGAAACTACATGAACATTGGCTCATGCTGTGGACCACAGGTACAGCCCTACCATACAGAGTCAGTCGGCGGGCGGCAGGGTGGCAGCGGGTGGGAGGCTGCTGCCCCTGACTGGGGGAATGGAATGGTGAGGCTCAGTGAGTGAGTGAGGAGGGCTGCCGCTGGACCACCAGGGCAGATTGATTTGTCATAAGATATTACTGATGCCTGCGATTGGGCTGCGAGCAGTCCACTGGACCACCAGGGATATAGGACTAATCTATATATCATAACTGGACCACCAGGGATATGGGAGGGTAGGTCTTACTGTACTTCTGCCCACGATCGGGCTGCGAGCGGTCCACTGGACCACCAGGATTATGGGACTATTATTTTGCTACATATGCCAGCGACTGGGCTGTGAGAGGTCCACTGGACCACCAGGGATATAGGACTATTATTTTCTACATATGCCCATGATTGGGCATGGGGAGGCGCCACCACGTAAGTGGCCGCCGGAGCTTGGGTGACCACCCACAGGAGGCAGCTGCCGTGTTTCACCCTGCAATACGGCAGCTCATCTGTGGGTGGCCAGCTGTTGCTCCATTTTTTTGGCTCACCTGTGTGCAGCGCGGTAGGGGTTGCACATGCATGGGCTCCAGCACAACCCGGGCTGAATATCGGGATGTGCATGTATGTTGCACCCCAACCTGCGCCGCATACATTACTGATGCGCTCCGGCGCATCGGGATTTGTGCCAGGCTTAATCCCCCTTTGAATATCATGCTGGGGTGCATCAGTGGGTTGCACATGGTGCAACTGTATTGCGCCATGCGCAACCCTTATGAATATCCTGCACCCTATGTTCTTTTATGCTGGTCATGAAACTGTTCAATGTATAGTAGGTGCTCTGCTGTTTTCTGTCGCTGAAAAATGCTTGTAGAGCATACAAGGACTTCTCAAGCTATGTAACAGAACTGACTGAGAGTATAACTTCTGCTGATTTGCACAGATACGCATAACCAACTCCCATGATGTCTTGCATGAGTGGAGTTATGGCCTTTGCAATGGAGTCAAACAGTTTTTCAAACCAGGGCACAAAAGAGTGAAGCAACCTCATTTATATTTAAATTCACTGACCTACACAGCCAGTATAGTGTTATGCTTGTGTAACTGTGTTAGTTTTGGTTGTGGCCATTCACACTCTCTATTCCAGAGGAATTACCACCCTGGAGGGTTAAGAAGCAAGGAACTCTCAGAGAGGGTTCTGCCCCTAGAGATGCCACAGGATGGTTCCCGTGGCTAAAGGTACCTTAGGAATCCCCAAAAGAAATGAAGTATCATCCCTAAAGGAGGCAACATGATATGTATACGCAAGCAGTAATAGTGACGTAGAAGCAGTAACTGGAACATATTAGTAGAGAATAATGATGGCTTGCATTGAAAGTAGGGGATCCCCTAATGAGAGAGGGAATGGCAGGACATCCTCTACCTGCATCCAACAATGGAACCTACCTTAGAAAATTAGGGGAAACAACTATGCTAAGTGTCATGACCTGAGGCAATGGAGGAGAGAAAAAAACCCTATGAGGAGGAAATCTCTGGGGATCCAAGGCCTAGGTCACCTTCCTTCCAGGCTTGGGAAAATGTATTTAGTGACAGCTCTGCAGCTGCAATTTGGAAAACCCAATTAAAGGGAGGTGGAAAATATTCCAATTTGGAGGAAGGCTCTCACTCAAACCTCTAGCGGGAACGTCGTAGAAGGTTGCGAGAAAACTCTGCAACAATACAAGCATCTAAGGTGCAGGAGGAGAGCAACAACTGCTGAGGCACTCACATGGCCTACCTGCCCTAAATCAAACCAGGTGAACCAGAGGCAGTCATGGGGAGAATGCGGTAAAGGTGCCTTGCTATGGAAACCACTAAAGTCAATGGACAACCGTTATAGTGGAACACTAGAGTCAAAGGAGATCGTCGTAACCAACCTTCACCGCTAGTGTTAGATTCTACACCAGGAGCTGCTGTCACATAGCAGGCAGCTAAATCCAAGCCTGGGGAGAGGACATTCCCAGCTATGGGCCAGGTGAGAAGGATCCTGCCCCAAGTTGGACACGCTCGATGATGCAGACTAAATGCAGAGCAAGACTGTCGGCTGCAGGAACCTGCACCAGATTAGAATGGCTGGCATGCCCCAGAATTGATTGAGAACTGCAAAGCTGGTGCACTGAATGAGCACAGCATGCTGAGATCATAATGAGCATTGAGTGCTGAGACCTCGCAAGGTCGAATGCAGATTGAGAGCAGGAGAATCCCAGGCCGAAGCCGAGGGGATGGCACTAGGCATGAAGCAATGGATTGCATAAGCAAGTGTGGACCTGATAGGTCAGTAAGCAGAAGTAGTAATAGGTGGACCTACATAACAACTGTATAGCAAGTAAACAGCACTGAGTTAGGGGCAAGCCAGCCAGACACGAATAGCCAAATCAAGGTGAAAAACTCTGAGGATTTTTGGCAGCGAAGACAAGATTTAGAACAAAATGAACTAACCACATAGGCCACGACCCCCCAAACACCTCCCAGTCCCCACCATAGGACAAACGAAGTGATGAAAGGCTGAGAACCACATGCAGATATAAAAACTAGTTTAATAGCCTCAGCAGGAGCTTCAGCTAACCTCAGAGTAAACAAGGTAGAATAGGAATGGGTGTAAACAATGCAAGTGAGCCTGTACAGCTGTAGTTAAATGAGTACAGTGTTAAAACACAGGCACTGAGTACAAGAGTATTTAAAGTAAACAGTCAGCAGCAGTGGCTGAAGTTGTAGATAACTGAAAGCAGTAGCATGAGCTCTGAGTAGGTTTGCAGTTGCAGTGCAGTAAATTGAGAGTTGTAACTGAAAGCAAGCAGAATGAGCTCTGTAGTAGCAGTATGCTAGGAGTTTTAAAAATAAAAGCCCCCCTAAAAGAGGAAACCAAAACACAGCAAAACAGAAAACAGGGAAAGGCCCCCCAAAAAAACAAGAAACAAAACACAGGGAAGCACACAGCTGGAGAAAAGATACAAACCAGAAGCAGGAAAACAAACACTGAAGTCCAGCAGAGCCACACAGAAACAGCAGGCTGGGGGTAGGCCCCAGCCAGCTCAGAGGACAAACCAACATAGCCTCCAGCTGCAAAGACAAAATGCTTCACAGTGAGGCTGAGAGGAACTGCTTATATAGCTCAGGAAGTGGGAGTGGATGGCTGCTTGGCCACTGAATTACAGGCAAGCCTTTAAATTAGGATGAATTTAGGGAGATGCAAGAGAGGGAATCATTGTTCATGCCCACAGACTACACATATATACATGTACCCCCCACACACACTACTTTACACAGTTAGCTACCCCTGTTACCCTTGACTAGGCACTAACTACCTCTGAAATTGGCATCATCCCTAGCGTTGGGAGTGTATACCAGGCTCATTACTTCTAGAGGTCAGAAAAGGGGTGGGGTTGTACAAAAGCAATACTCGTGACCAAACCCAGGTCCTGAGGAGAGAACGTTTTGCTAGGGCTATGCTAGACCTGTATAGTTCTGGAGGGTTACCCAGTAAAGCCACACACAGGAAGCAAAAATCTAAATATCCAAACCAAAGTTGGGGTCCTAGAGCGTGACTTTATTCCAAAAGATGTTCTCTAAATCAAGGGTGGACCCCTAAGGTTTACATATCGTGACACAAGGAATTACAGAACAACAGAATGATTGTAACTGACAGAAACTCTGCGTATTCCCATTTCTCATAGAATGCTGAATTCTCTTCAGTGGCATTGGCCACAACACAAACCTTTCTTCTAATGGCACTGGCCACAACTGAGCACACATTTACCATATGGCATAGGACATTAAAACTTCTGCAAGTGACAACTGGCCACAACGGAGCACACAGGGGCTCATTGCTAGCACAATCCACTCCAGGGGGTAAACTTCTCTTCAGACATTGGCCACCATGTCCAAAATAACCAGGTGCCCTTATGGAACCTTTAGTACTGAACTGGTTACTCCAGATGGGGGCTACCCACCCTTTGCTTCCAAATTCATATCCAGCCATTCTTTCAGAGTTACACCTTAAAACTTCTTGAACTCACTTAGGTAAATACATCTTTGAATGAACTTTTGCATCCAACATTTAAGAATCATTATTCTGGGAGTGTAAGAAATTAAAGTCCTGAACAATGTGAAACAGTCTGCCTCTGGACCCCACAATTGCCAGCCAACTTTAAACTGAGAAAAGTCTCAAACTTCAGAACAGAAACTGGTGTACCTTTCCCTTTTAACCAGAGAAACACCAAAGCACAGGAACTTTTTTCAGGAAGCACAAAGTCAACTCTACTCATAGTTAGAACAGTACAGGCAGCTTCAAATTTTCCTGGATCAAAAAAGGGGATTGAGGGCAATTAAGAAAATAAATAAAGAACTTTGAGAAATTTTACAACAGCCAGTGGAGTATGTTTTGGTCCCTACCCCCATTTTTGAACATTAACACTGACTTAGTCCTGTAAGGGGAACCATTCAACAAACTGTCTTAACAGTATCCCATAACCCATGGAGTGAAGCATTATAGCTACACACCTCTCACCAATTGCCCCTTGGATCTATTTTCTAGCAGTCCTTTTCATCCCTCTGGGGAAGAAAATCCGGAGATCCTGCTGTAGACAACGGTTTCCACCACTTCTCTTGGCAGGTTGGTGACTTTCAAGGCTAGGGTGAGAAAAAAGGCTCTCTACTCAGAGCCCACACTGCAGCTCTCACTCCTCCACTGACTCACTCCTCTACCAATTGATAACAGACTGACCCAAGATTCTAAAACTCCCCACTCACAGCCAGCTGTTGTGGCTTATGCTGCTGCAAGAGTTCTAAATAACCTCATCTCTCTCATCTCAGCTGAGACCAAGTAAACAAGAAAGTGAGCAGGTGAAAAACTTATTTAACTAGCACTGATACTGCTAGGATTATAGTAACCCCAGGGGACTGGGTGGTTACCTACAGAAAAAAGGTTGAGGGGACTTTCCCTTTAACAGTGCACAGAGAGAGAGAGTAAGTGACTGAGTGAGTAGTAGGTACGGTGGAGTCAGCCAGAATGCAGCACAGTAAAAGACATCTCATTAACTCCTGCATGACAGAAGGGCTTAATTGCAATTGGATTGCACAGTTCTCCACAGCACTATGCAGAAACACAGCAAGGCACTGCACTGCAAACTGGCTGACTCCACTGTAAGTATGTACATAATTTATTGATTGTCTCAACAAAGACAATACAATATAAAAGCATTAAAGATAAAAAGAAAATGGAATAATATAAAGAAATGTACACAAAAAAGTGAAAAATGCTGTGTAGATCCTTAGTCATAGTCAATGATTACTTTAAATGATTGTTGTCTAGACCATAGAAAATGGCAGTTAATATAAGCGAGCTTATGCAGTAATGATAGTGTGTTGAGAATGCCCATCATTATAATTAAAAACATAGACGATGATGGCAGAAAAATAACAGAGGTTCATCCAGTCTGCCCAAGAGCCCTATAAGCCCAGGAACCTACTGTTCCTCCAGAGTACTAGCCCTCCCCATCCTCCCCCCATTCTCCTCCTTGATTCTGTCACCCCCATGCAACCACTGTTCTCTTCATTCTATTCCATCCCTGCTTGAATTCCCTGATTGCTTTCACACCCATCACCTCAGCCAACAGACTATTCCAAGGTTCCGCCACCCTTTCCTTGAAGTAGTACTTCTTCATATCCCCCCTGAACCTCCCTCATGTTATTTTCCACTCGTGTCTACGTGACTGGGCAGTTACTGTTTAAGCTAAATAGTTGCTTACAGTTCACTTTGTTAATTCCTCTAAGGAACTTGAATGTCTCTTTCATATCTCCTCTCTCCTTTTTGATCTCCAGTGAGTACATACTCAGTGCCTTGAAGCACTCTTCATAAGATCTGTCCTGCTGACCCTGAATCATTTTTGTTACTCTGCACTGCACTGCCTGCAACCTATCCCTATTCTTTCTGAGGCGAGGACTCCAGAAATAGGTGCAGTACTCCAGATGAGGTCACACCAGGGATCTGTAGAGGGGAAGTATTATCTATTTTCTTGTGCTATCACTACCCACCAGATACATCCCAGTATCCTGTTAGCCTTGCTATAGGCCTTGTTGCACTGACTCGGTTGCTTAAGTGTGTTGCTGATGATAACTCCCAGAGCCATTCCTCAGTCGTAGTGCTAAGTCTCCCCCCTCCCATCCAGTACTCCGTCTTGGGGTTCTTGTTCCCTACGTGCATTACCTTGTACTTTTTGGTATTGAATTTCAACTGTCAAAACCTTGACCACCCTTCTAGCTTTTGTAGATCTTTTTACATTTCCCTTATTCCCTCATCACTATCCACCCTCTCTCATAGTTTTGTGTCATCTGTGAAAGAGACACAGCCTGCTCTGGATTCCCTCTCTAATGTCACTGATGAACATGTTGAAGAAAACCAGACCCAGGACTGATCCCTGTAGAACCCAGATAATAACCTCCACAGAATTTGAATTTGACGGCAGATAAGGACCGCTTGGCCCACCCAGTCTGCCCATTTCCCTACCTAATGGATAAGCTGCAGATCCTAGTTAACCAGCAGCCTACTTCTTCCTACCCCCAGCACCTAGAATTGCCTTATAACTCCATGCATGCTTGAATTCCACCACTGTTTTTGACTCCACAACCTCCTCCGGAAGGCTGTTCCATGCATCCACAACCCTCTCTGTGGAAAAAATACTTCCTTAAATTACCTCTGAGCCGCTCCCCCATCTTCAAATTGTGCCCCCTTGTTCTTGCACACCTCTTTTTTTGAAAGATGCTACCCTCTAGGACTTTGTTGATTCCCTTGAGGTACTTGAAAGTTTCTATCTTGTCCCCCTCTCCCTCCCTCCTTTCCTTGAGGCTATACATATTAAGCTCCTTAAGTCTCTCTTCATATGTCTTCCGGTGCAGACCCTGCACCATTTTAGTTGCCCTCCTCTGGACAGCTTCCATCCTGTCTATGTATCTTTGTGGAGATTGGGTCTCCAGAACTGCACGCAGTACTCCAGATGGGGTCTCACCAGCTGTCTGTACAGAGGGATAATAACTTCCTGTTTTCTACTGGTGATGCCTCTCCCTATGCATCCCAGTATCCCCCCAGCCCTCCTTGCTGCCCTCTCACATTGCTTGCCCACCTTTAGGTCATCTGATATGACTACTCCCAGGTCCCTTTCCATTTTTATTGTTGTTAGTATCTCATCCTCATTGTGTACTCTTCCCCTGGGTTTTTGTTTCCCAGGTGCATTACCTTGCACTTCTTAGCATTGAATCTAAGCTGCCATACATTTGACCATTCCTCTTACTTTGCCAAGTCCCTTCTCATCCTTTCCACCCCACCTTGTGCATCAGCTCTGTTGCAGATCTTTGTGTCATCTGCAGAGAGACATACTTTTCCTTCCAGTTCCTCTGCAATGTTGCTTGCAAAGACATTGAAGAGGACCGGTCCTAGTACTGAACCCTGTGGCACCCCACTAGTAACCCCCCTTTCTTCAGAATGGGCTCCATTTACTATTACTCTCTGTGTCCTATTCTCCAGACAATTCTTTACCCAGGCTGTCATCTTGGGACCCACTCCCAGGCTGGCTAACTTGTATATTAATCTTTTGTGTGGGAGTGTGTCAAATGCCTTGCTAAAGTCTAGGTAGGCCATGTCCACAGCCCCTCCCTGATCTACTACTTTGGTCACCCAGTCAAAGAAATCTATCAGATTTGTCTGGCATGACCTTCCCACTGTGAATCCATGCTGCTTGGGTCCTGTGCCCCTCTGGCCTCTAGATACTCGACAATTCTTTCCTTCAGAAGTGATTCCATCATTTTCCCTACCACTGAGGTTAAACTAACAGGTCTATAGTTTCCTGCTTCTGCCTTGCTCCCACTTTTGTGAAGGGGAATTACATCTGCCCTCCTCCAGTCCTCGGGTACCACTCCATCCTCCCATGATTTGTTAAAGAGGGTAGTCAGTGGTGTCACTAGTTCTACCCTTAGTTGTTTTAGAATTCTGGGATGAATCCCATCAGGCCCCATTGCTTTGTCCACCTTCAGTTTTAAGAGTTCTTTCAGAACCCTTTCTTCTGTAAATGGACTGGTATCAACTTCTGTATTCAGAGTGTTTCTACTACTGTTTGTTTTAAGTACCTCCCCCTCTTCCTTTGTAAATACTGAGCAAAAATATTTGTTTAGTATCTCTGCCTTTTCACAGTCACCCTCTGCCCACCCTCCCTCCCTTTATTAAGCCTCACTATCCCTCCCTTGGTCTTCCTTCGCTCCCTGATGTACCTATAAAAGGTTTTATCCCCCTTCTTAACTGAGTTGGCTATCTTTTCCTCAGTTTGGGCCTTTGCTGTTCTGACTGCCTTCCCAGCTTCCTTTTGCTTTAACTGATACAGTTCTCTGTCCTGCTCCTTCTGTGATTCCTTGTACTTCCTGAATGCTTTCTTTTTCTCTTGAACCTTTACTGCCACTTCCTTTGAGAACCATAGTGGTTTCTTACATTGTTCGGTTTGTTTATTTGCTTCACATAAAGGCTTGTTACCTCTGTGATGGCAGTTTTTATTATTCCCCATTGTTCTTCCACCCCTCCTTCCTGCCCATTTGCTAGTGCATTCCTTAGGCACTCACCCATTTTGGCAAAGTCAGCCCTCCTAAAGTCCAGTACTTTTGCCTTTGTATGGCTTGACTCTATTGCTGTGTTTATTGTGAACCATACTGTTCGATGGTCGCTAGTTCCCAGATGGCTACTCACTTCTACATCTGTGATCCTCTCTTCATCTCCATTTGAGAGAACCAGGTCTAAGATTTCTCCCTCTCAAGTGGGCTCCAATACTAGTTGTCTAAGGCATGCCCCCTGAAGGGCATCTAGAATAACCCCACTCTTCGAAGTGGCTGCTGCAACTGCACTCCAGTTAACATCTGGCATATTCAGATCACCCATCAGCAATATCTCCCTTTTCTGCCATTCTAAGTATACTTTCTATCATTTCCTTGTCCATTTCCTCCCCTGAGAGAGTCTGTATCTAACCCCTGTGTGGATTGTGGTGCCATTGCCGGTCTCCAAATTTACCCACAGTGCTTCTTCTCCTCCCTGTTTTCCCTTTTGTTCTGTTGCTTTGATTCCTTCCCTTATATAAAGAGCTACTCCTCCTCCTCCTCCTCTTTCACCCTCCCTGTCCCTCCTGTAGATAGTGTATCCTGGTATGTTTACGTCCCAGTCATGGTTTTGTGCGTACCATGTTTCTGTGACTGCCACGATATCCAGATGTTCCTCCTCCATCAAGGCCACTAATTCAGGAAGCTTGTTACTCAGACTACGGGCATTGGTACTTATTGCTCTCAATTTTTTGATGGCTTTACCTTCTGTTGCAGCATCCCCCACTGACCTTTCTACCTCAGTCTTTTTCTCATTTAGTACCCTGTTTTGTAGGGAGAGGCTGGGATTTTCATGATGCTTATCAGTGTCTCCCCCCTTGACTAGTTTAAAAGCTTGCCAATGAAGCATTTAAACCGATTGCTCAAAAGACTTGTTTCCTTCCTGGACAGATGCAGACCATCCTGCCAGTATAGGCTGGTGTCCTCAGGTGGAACCCCAGTCCCCAATGAAGCCAAACCCTGTGCTCCACACCATTTTTCAACCATTCATTAAACTGCATGGTGCAAAGTACCCTCGCCTCACTCATGCCATTGACAGGCAGCACCTCTGAGAAGGATACTGTGTGCTACTTCTCTTAGGCCCCTCCCAATTCTACAAAGTCCTTCTGCACTGCTCTAATCTCATGATGAGCCAAGTCATTTGTCCTAGGTGGACACTGATGTCAGCTCAGACTCCGTGCAGCTGTTCTCGTGATCCTGAGGATCGCTTCCTGTCCCTCCAAGCCATGGCACCAGGCAGGCACCTTACTTCAGTTTTCCCTGCTCCCCAGTTCTATCCCCTAATAATTGGGTCCCCACCAGGAGCTGCTTCCTTTCCTTGTAGTGTCCTCTGCCTCCTTCCTGTGGGCCTCCTTGTGACAGTTGTCCTCAGCCTCCTTAGTCTCCTCTGCGGGTGCATCCATAGGGGAGCTATGTTCCCCCAGAATGGTGTATGGATTGTGGAGTGGAACAACTGACTGGGTGTGCCTCTGTTCCACCATCCTCACCCTCCCTGAGCCCACTGTGGTCCAACTGCTGTGCTTTTTCGCAACCTCTAAGGTAGTGGTGGTGGCTCTGGTGCTCCCTGGATGGGGGAGGTTCCCTTCTTACTGTCCAGTGTGGCCTGGGGGAAGGTTCCCTTACTACTCCCTCTTCTGATTTAACCCCACTGATCACAACCCTCTGTTGCCTCCCCTTTAGCCAGTTACTCACTCAGTTTATTACGGGTTTAGCTGCACCCAGGTCTCTATCTTTTTGAGCAATTGTTTGTGAGATACTGTGACAAAAGCCTTCCTGAAGTCAAAATACAGCATGATCAGGTTAGTCTGACAAGATCTTCCTGCCACAAAACTGTGCTGTTTACTATCCTGGAACCCATTGCTCTCCAGGTAGTCTACGAGGTCCTCTTTGATCAGTGACTCTATGAGCTTCCCTAGTATATGATAGAGGTTAGAGTGACAGGTGTGTAGTTCCCTGGTTGCTCCTCACCCCCCATGAAGTGGAACTACATCTGCTGCCTTCCAATCCCTTGGAACTTCCCCAGACCTAAGTGAGCTGTTGAACAGACCTACTAGTGGTTCAGCCAGTTCTGTTATGAGTTCCCTGTTTATTCTTAGATGTAACCTATCTGATCTCAGGGTCTTATCTATCTTAAGGGCAGCCAGCCCTTTCAGGAACCTTTTCACTAGTAAACATTTGCTGTCTCATTTCCCTGACTAGCTTAGTGGCTGTTTTGATGCCAGTCCCGGGCAAGGATCCACCATCCTCCTTAGTGAAAAATGAGCAGACATAGTCATTAATGATGGCTGACTTTTGCCCGTCCTCTCCTATCACCCTACCCCTCCAACTAGCCTAACGATTCCCTGCCTTTTTCCTTTTTTTTCACAAAAGTATCTGAAAAACGTTTTTTCTCCATTCTTGATCCCCTCTGCAATATGCAGCTGTCTCTGCTTTTCCCTACCTAACAGCCCTCTTTGCCTCTTTCTTTTTCTGTACATAATCCTCCCATTCTACCTCTCTTTGCTTTTCTTTATATTTGTAGAAGGCCTTCTTCTTGGCCCTCACTGCCTCCCTGACCCTTGCTGAGAACCATAGTGCTCTTGTAAACCTGCTTTTCTCTGTTACATTCGTATCCATACCTTAGATGCCTCAAGAATGTCCCCCTTAGTTGCTCCCATCTCTTCAACACCCCACCTATGTCCTCCACCCTACTAACTTATCCCTGACCAGTTCCCTCAGCCTACCGAAGTCTGCCCTTCTAAAGTCAGCACCTCTGACCAGTTGTTGACCCCCCCATTGAAATCTGAAATGGTACACTATTTGCCAGCCCTAAGGGCCATTTCAGACCAGAGTTATGGTCGCTGTTTCCCTACTCCTACAGTTCCCACCTTCTCTGAGTTGGTGAGCACCATATCAAGGATTACAGTCTACCTGGTGGGTTCCTTAGCTAGTTATACCAGTAGGCAGTCTTGGAAGTCATTCATCAAGGTCTGACTCCTGGCGCTCTTGGCCACCAGAATATTTCAGTCAATGTCTGGCAAGTTCAGATATCCTACCACCACTACTTCCCTCTTTGCTACCCCTCTATCAAGTCCTTCTCTGAGCTCTCTGTCACTTTCTTCCCTTTGCCTATCAGCCCTATAGATCATCCCCAAGCATACTTTCCTGCCTGAGTCTGCAATGAGTTGCATCCTTACTGTCTCGGCTCCCCACTTCTACCCCTAATGCACTCATCTTCTACCACCTTGCAAGGGGAAGGAATGGCTCTTTACATGAGAGATGGCATAACAGCAACTGAAATACAGGGAATACAGGGAGGGACAGAGGCACTGAGGGTCACCGTAAAACTGGGAAATGGAGCCGCTATTCGCACTGGGGTGATTACTAACCTCCAGCATGGGGGGAGATGGACAGGATTTTAGAGGAAGCCATTCATAAGATGGCAACTCAGAGGGAGGGGCTGGTGTTAGGAGACTTCAATCTGCTGGATGTGGACTGGAGCATCCCAGTTGCAGCTTCAGCTAGGAGCAGGGATATCCTGGACTCCCTGCAGGGGGTATTCCTCAGGCAATTAGTAAGAGAGCCCACTCATGAGGGAGCAGTACTCACCAATGGGGACAATGTTGCAGACTTCACAGTGGGTGACACACAAAGGTAATGGTCCTGAACTTCAGAAGGGCTGACTTTACAAAGATGGGGGAATGCTTCAGGGATGTCCTGGCAGGAGGACATGGACATGGGAGGAGTAGAAGAACAGTAGGCAAAACTAAAAGGAGCTATAGTGAAGACAACAAACCTCTGCATTAGGCAAATAAGCAAAATCAAGAGGTAAAAAAGACCACCATGGTTCTCAAAGGAGGTAGCAGGGAAGGTGGGGCAAAAAGATAGCATTCAGGAGGTATAAGAAGACTCAAAGGGAGGAGGACAGCGAAGTGTATCAGGTGAAGCAGAGGGAGGCAGGGAAAGCAGTCAGGTGAGAAAAGGCCCAAATCGAGGAGAAAATAGCCCAGGCAGTAAAGAAAGGGGACAAGGAAATTTTCAGGTATGAAAGTGAACAGAGAAAGACTAAGGGAGGTATAGTAAGACTAAGGAGGGAAGGAGGGGAGTGTGTGGAGGGAGAGCAGGACAAAGCAGACATCCTAAACAAATATTTTTGCTCAGTATTCACAGAAAAAGGGGAAGGAGAGGGACCACAAATAAGCAACAAGAACATCAATGGAAGGGAGGTGGACACCAGTCCATTTACGGAGGAGAGAGTCATAAAGGAACTTACAAAACTGAAAGTGGACAAGGCAATGGGGCCGGATGGGATTCATCCAAGGATACTGAAGGAGCTTAGAGAGGTGCTGGCAGCACCACTGACAGTCCTGTTCAACCACTTGCTGGAGATGGGAGTGGTTCTGGAGGACTGGAAGAGGGCAGATGTAGTCCCACTTCACAAAAATGGGAGCAGGGAGGAGGCTGGCAACTACAGACTAGTCAGCCTGACTTTGGAGGTGGGGAAATCAATGGAATCAATGCTGAAGGAAAGGATTGTGGAATATCTTGAATCTGGCAGCTTACAGGATCTGAGGCAGCATGGATTCACTGGGGGAGGTCGTGCCAAACAAATCTGATTGATTTCTTTGACTGGGTAACCAAGGAATTACACCAGGGTGGAGCGGTGGATGTGGCCTACTTAGATTTCAGTAAGGCCTTCGACTCCATTCAACATTGGAGACTGGACAGACTGGGAGTGGGTCCTAAGATGATACAACAGTTAAGAAATTGGTTGAAGGATAGGTGGCAAAGGGTGGTGGTAAAAGGAGTTCACTCCAAGGAGAGGAGGGTGACCAGTGGGGCGCCACAAGGATCAGTACTGGGGACAGTCCTTTTTAATATCTTCATTAGCAGCAATGCAGAGGGATTAGAGGGAAGGTATGCCATTTTGTAGATGATATAAAGATATGCAACAGGATTGACACTCTGGGGAGTGGAAAAAAATGAGGAGAGAGCTAGGTAAGCTTGAGGAGTGGTCAAGAGTGTGGCAACTAAGATTCAGTGTGAAGAAGCGCAAAATCATGCACTTGGGCACAAAAACCCAGGGGCAGAGTACATGATGGGGGACTTGGTACTGACGACCACCAAAGAGGAAAGGGACCTGGGGGTAATCATATCTGATGATCTAAAACTGGCCAGGCAGTGTGACAAGGCAGTGGAGAGAGCCAGTGGGATTTTGGGGTGCATAGGGAGAGGAATCACCAGCAGAAAGAAGGAGGTGTTGATACTGCTGTACAAATCATCGGTGAGGCCTCATCTAGAGTACTGTGGCCAGTTCTGGAGGCCACATCTCAAGAAGGACATAGACAGAGTAGAGGTGGTCCAGAGGAGGGCAACTAAAATGGAGCAGGGTCTGCACCAAAAGCCCGAAGTGGAGAGAGGGAAGTATTTTTCAGAGAGAAAGATGTTCACGAACAAGGGATCATGCTATGAAGATGAGGGAGTAGACTCAGGAAATGTGAGAAAGTTCTTCTTCACTGAAAGTGTGGTGGATACATGGAACAGCCTTCCAGTGGAGGTGATGGGGGCCAAAAATGGTAACAAAATTCAAAAATGCATGGGATAGGTATTATGGAATCTTAGTGGTTAGGAAAGATGGGCTAAAGCTGGAGATCAAGTAGGGTCTGCAGTATAACAGTAGGTAGGGAAAATGGGAAGACTAGGTGGGCCAAGTGGGCCTTATCTGCCATCAATTTCTATGTTTCTATGCCCTCCTTGACAAAAAAGGCAACTCTTCCCTTTCTTTTACTATATAAGTGAGAAAAGGGACAAGAAGGAAGGGATTGTTAGACTTAAGAAAGGGGTGGAGTGAGTGGAGGATAATGGGGGAAAAGTAGATATACTAAGTGAATACTTAAGTTCTGTCTTCACCAGGGAGACTGATAGACCAGTGCCTTCAGGAAGGAAAAGGGGAGCTGGGGGGGAGGTAGGGGAACAACCAGATGTAGTGATAGAGGAGGATAGAGTGAGTGAGGGGCTGCTGGCATTGAAGGTGGACAAATCAATCAATCAAATCTTTATTTAACCAGGTGATCATCATTGAGCAAAACTCATTTTCAAGATGGACCCGGATAACATCGAGACCAGTGTACAATACATTTAAAACATAAAACTTCACAATAGTTACAGCATTCAAAAAGAGTGTCAAGTAGAAAGCAGTAGTATTAGCAAGTACAAAGCATTTTGGCAAATGAAGACAGTATATATACAAGAAACAGGCATATTTACAGGTATATTGCAGATGATGTCCACAACATATCTCCAACAATTAGAATAATCAGTAGGACTAGGGGAGTACAGCGGGTAAAGAGGAGGGGATAGTACATGAAGGGGCAAAAATGAAGGTGAGAAGGGGAGGACAAATAATAGGCAAAAGGGCAGTGGGGGGGGGAGCATTGATGGGGAGGGGCATAAGGTGCTGATACAAGGGATATAAGTTTCAGCAAACCGCCGGCCCAGTGGCGCTGAGGGTTGAGGTGCTGGATGCCACACCTCACACCACACCAGCGACCTGGGTTCGGGAGCGGACTCAGTGAGCCGGGGATCAGCTGGGGGGAGACTGGCTGAGCATTTGATTATGGCTCACCTTCTCCGGTGGGAGAGTGGGAACTCTACCCAGGCATGCGGTGGCCTCTGGCAGAGGCTGGGAGCATGACAGCGCATCTGCACCTATGGGGTTAGATTGGTCGTGGGTGGAGGCCTACAGACCAATCATCTCTAGGGGCTGCATCATCTAGGGGGAGGACATTGCGGAAGTCGGTGCTTGTGCCTTGACATCAGGGGCTGGCAACGTCCCTTACAGAACAGGGAAAAACACCCTTCAGAGCTGGGAAGATGGAGCGCCGAGCCAGGTCTCAATGTGCTAGTGCCGGCCTGCTGCCCCAGGACCCCTGACAAGACTTGAAGGATTCGGGGGCTGCCCAACCCCGACCCCGCCCAGGAGGTTTGCCGAGGCTGGATGGAGGGACCAGAGGTTGCAAGGTAGGCACTGGTAGGGGCAGGCTTAATTGGCGACTCCTGATGGTGCAGCTCTGTGGGGCAGTAGGAGGGAAAAATAGAAATTTCAAAAAAAAAAGTTTCAGCAAACCATCGAGTGCTGTTCCTGACTAATTAGTGGACATTGGGCAACCTAACATGACCATGGGGATCAAAAGTATTTAGGTATCAAGCGCAATGACCAAAAATAAAGTATGTAGGAGCTAAGGGGTGAGAAGATGGAAGGGAACAAATGGGCAAGGATGGATACAGTGGAGCCAGACAGGATGTAGAAGTGTACTACCTGTAGCAAAATGGGGAGATTAGGGGGGTGAGGAAAGCATTTACAGGATTTCTTGTAAGAACGAGCATATAGAGTTTTGAAGATGGGCAGGTTGGTAGGAATGATGAGTTTTAATGTCTTTTGCAACTTTTTCCACCAGGCCCAAACAAAGTACATCCAAGGGTACTAAAGGAACTGGCTGAGGAGCTGGCAGGACCACTGGCAGACCTATTTAATAGTTCACTAGAGTCAGGCGGGTAGCCTGTGACATAGGTGACCACAATTGGGTGATTTCAAAAAGGGTGACTCAGTCATGGTGCATGTCGACAGGGCTACCGACCAGGGAGGGCAACCAGATGGGGAGGTTTTGCGCATATAGCGACAGGATGTCACTACATGTACACATGTGTGGGGGGGGCAAGCACGTTGAGCAAGGGGAAGAAGGAGGGAGGGCTTGTGAGGCGTGGTGCCGCAGTGGGCTGCTGAGCTGTCCCTGTGGTGTGGTGGGTGGGTGGTGGCTGGGGGTTCTGAGGGTGCTGGGTGGGGTTCGGGTCCAGGTGCACGACTTTTGTTGCACCTGGCCTGAATTTTTTGTTTTAGGTTTTGCACCCTCCGACATGCACCCCTGAGTTGAGAACTTTAGTGTGGGGTGCAGGGGGACAGCTCCCACATTAAAAAGAAAATCCTAAGTCCCCGGCACCCTTTTGCTGTGCGCCGAGGGTGTACATCGCTGAAACTGATTTTCGGCGATGTACACTCGCTCTAACTGCGATCATGTTGCAGCGGTCGCCATTATGACATGGAACCATCAGGCATGGTACCGCAGGATTGAAGAACAGCATATGTGGTGCCCCTCCACAAAAGCGGTCCCAAGGATGACCCAGGGAATTCAGATCAGTCAGTCTGACCTCCACTGTGGGCAAGCTTATGGCGACCATACTAAAAGAAAGGTTGGTGGAATATCTAGAGCAGCATGGTCTCCAGGGTGAGAGGCAGCATGGGTTCATGGGGGGAAGATCGTGTCAAACAAATCTGATTGACTTCTTTGACTGTGTCACTAAGAGAGTAGATGGGGGCCAAGTGGTAGACATCTTCTATCTTGATTTCAGCAAGGCCTTTGACTCTATGCCCCACAAAAGGTTGATCAGGAAGTTGGTGGATCTTGAGGTTGGGGAAAAGATGGGTGGAAAACTGGCTGAGGGACAGTACCCAGAGGGTGGTTGTGGTAGGAGAGTTATCTGGCACCAGAGAGGTAACCAGTGGGGTCCCACAGGGCTCAGTGCTGGGGCCAGTGTTGTTCAATGTCTTCATCAATGGCATTGGGGATGGCATTAAGGGCAAAATGCACCTATTTGCAGATGACACCAAGCTCTGTGAGAGAGTGGACACAGCTGAAGGGATACAAGACCTACAGGAAGATCTGGAAAAGCTGGGGAGGTGGTCCAGGATCTGACAGCTTGCTTCAAAGCCAAGAAATGTAAAGTTATGTATACTGGAGCCAAGTATCCCAGGGCAGACTACTACCTGGGTGGAGTCCAAGTATCTGTATAAGAGGAGGGGAAGGACCGGGGAGTGATGATCACTAGTGACCTGAAGCACTCCACGCAGCACAAGAAAGAAGCAGCAAAGGCAAACAAAATGCTGGGATGCATATCTAGGGGGATCAGTTACAGGAGACAGGAGGTTATACTGCCCTTGTACAGGTCACTGGTAAGGCTGCATCTAGAGTATGGAGTTCAGTACTGGTGCCCACACCTCAAAAAGGACATTAACCTGCTGGAGAAGGTCCAGAGGAGGGCTATAAAGATGATAGCCAGTCAGCAGGGTAAGGCATATGAGGAGAGGTTCAGTGCACAGAACATGTACTCCCTGGAAGATAGAAGAGAGAGAGGGGACATGATCTGGACCTTCAAGTCCTTGAACGGGATAAATAAGGTTGATAAAGAGAGTCTCTTTAAGCTGAGTGGCAACCATAACATGAGGGGGCACAGTCTTAAGCTGGAGGGTGGGAGGTTTAGGAAGGAAGTCAGGAAGCACTTTTTCACAGAGGGGGTGGTGGACACTTGGAATGCACTGCTGGAAGAGGTCATCTCATTGAAGACAGTGGGCAGCTTTAAGAGTGGCTGGGATAGGCATGGGGGAAGGTAAGGATCATGGGTAGGGAGGATGGGCGGAGTGGAGAGGGAAGGTAGGGACATTAGCTCAAGTTGTGGACCCTGCAATATGAGTAGACCTGATAGACCAAATGGCCTTCTTCTGCTGGCTTCTTTGTATGTTCACATGTATGTTCTACCTGTTCCTTTGTCCCTCCTGAACAGTGAATACCCAAGGGACCATCATCTCTCAGTCATTATTTCAATGTGTCTGTGCAGCTGGTTTCATGCTTGTATAACGTAGATACTCTTTGGCTATTCACCTCTCTATCCATGGGATATTCTACCCTGTAGGGGTACAAAGGCAAGGAGCCCTAGAAGAGGGTTCCACACCTAGAGGTGCCACAGGAGTGATTCCCTTGGCTAAAGGTACCTTAGGAAGAAGGCCACAGAAGAGAAAGGCATGCCGCTGGAGGAGGAGGAGGAGGGGTGGATGGAGGGGCAAGGAAAAAATGCTCATGTATGGAGTGGTGAGAGCTGCCCTTAAATGGGCTGAACAGGGGTGTGGTCAATTGCACCGGCCCCTTGAACTACAGGCTTTAGCCTTCCAGTTCAATGTGCCTGTACAACTGGTTTTGTGCTTGTGTAACGTAGATAATCTTTGGCTGGTCACCTCTCTATCTGCAGGATATACCACCCTGTAGGGGTATGAAGGCAATGAACCCTAGAGGAGAATTCCATCCCTAGAGGTGCCATAGGAATGATTCCCTTGGCTAAAGGTACTTTAGGAAGAAGCCCAAAAAGATTGTTGAGCAAAGCATACAAGGTGGTGAACACTTATCGGGATCGAAGACCTATACGTAAGTTGGTTGATAACATGGGTTCAGTTGATAGCATTGTTTGAGTAAAGTAGGCAGGAATGACTGCTGAATAGTGACCCACTCGGAGGTCTGACTATAAGTGTGAAAGTCTGGCTTCCTAAGGAGAGAGACAGAACATCCAAAGGGGCGAAGGGACAATTACAGTGCATCCACCCAACTCCATCCAACAGCGAACTCTAACTAAGTGACCTGGGGACTACAGCTACACCTATCTAGTATTATGACCATTGGCACAGATGAGAAGAAAAAAAAATGTTTGAGGAGGAAACCTCTGGGGATCCAAGGCCTAGGTTGCCTTCCCTCCAGGCTTTGGGACAATTTTGTTTACTGACAGCTCTGCTACTGCAATTTAGTAGACCAATCCAGGGGAACTGCAATATCGGGGAACACTCACAATCTATCCCTCTAACAGGAATGCTGTAGAGGGTTGCAAGTGAACTCTGCAACCCAGAAATCTTGGTGCTAACCTCCAAGGCAGAAGGAGGAGGAGGAGAATAGCAGCTGCTGAGGTGCTCAGCCAGCCTACTGATCTAAGAACAAACCAGGTGAACCAAAGGTGGTTGTAGGGAGAATAGCGTCAAAGAGTGCCTCTGAACCCACTCAGGCAGTTAAAGGGGCCCTTCCTGTGACAGCCCCACCCCTTTGCCACTGAAGTCTTAAATGCCACATCGAGAGGTGCCATCGGTACAGTTGATGACTAACGGCCTACCAGGAGCGAGGACATTCCCATCTATGGGCCAGGTGGGAAGGACCCCACCCCAAGCTTCGCATGCTCAAGATACAGACTTCAGGGTGCAGAGAGAGACTGTCAGCCACAGGGCTAGCCCTGAGTCCTGGAAGTAATGAATATGGTCGGCATGTCTCCGAAAGGTGGAGAAGGTAGATGTAATGTAGCATGAGATTGTCATAATGCAGCACAGGATCCGCACATGGGTAATGAAGAGTGATAACAGACATGGAGAGACCTGTATGTAGGTCAGACTGAGTGCTGTGGACCCTCTTGTGGGTCTAGTTAAGACAAATAGCACTAGTCAATCACAGGAATGCATGCCGGCCAAGTCCATTAGGAAGCCAAATTAGGAGTGAATTGAACTGTATGTTATGAGAGCAAGAACAGCGAGGCCAGGCAAAGCCCAGGGCCAACAGTTGAAGAGGAGGAGGCTGTGAAGCTGGGGAATAGACTTGGTAGACTGTTACATGGATGCCATGAAGGCTGATATGGGCAATGGCATGGTAAGCGCTATTGAGGCAAGGAGTAATGGTGTGAGCCCACATGAGCTGCTGAATAGAGCAGTAGGACAGCCAGTCAAATGAGCAACTGAGGGCATGTAGGAACACATGAAACTGTGGCCACTATGTGAATCCACCGTGTCCACCAGGATGCCGCAGTCCCCTGCTGTGAGAAAAACAGGGAAGCCCCAAACTGGACACAGTGACACCATGCAGCAAATTAATAGGTAAAATAAGTAAATGAGAAAATGCCAGCAGCTGCAGCTGAGCCGACATGCCCAGAAAGAAAGTACAATGGCAGGCAATTCAGGTGAATCAAGCATACCTGGTAAATAAGTACTGAGGAAGGAGGACCAGAGAGCTGGAATACAGAAAACCAGTAATAAGCCCTCTGTCCTTCAATAGCAGAGTGTCACTGGCTGAGGAGAGGAATGACACAGGAAGACAACACACTGTGGGAAGGGCGTGCAGCTCACTGCGTGACTTCCGACCTACCATCTTTTCTGTCACTCCACTCTCACCTGCATGCCCCGCTGGCAGGACTGGTTTTAGGACTTTGGGGGCCTCCAGCAAATTCAGTGACTGGGTGGGCACCCCCACAGATGAGGGTCCCTCTCCCCATTCCTCCCAGACAGGCGCCCCCCTGAGACACGGACTAGTAACCTAAAGGCAAGCAACACTAACCTAGAAATACATTAATAATTTATACTATACTTGCAAAAAATGTTCCTCCAGCTGTTACAAATTTTTCTAGCTCTGCTGCTCTCTGTCTAGTCCACTGGTTGTCAACCATGGGTCCACGGCCCAAAGGGGATCTGCGAGTGCCCGCCAGGGGGTCTGGGAAGCTGTGCCTGTAAATCGTAGCACAGTACAGTTCTTAGTAAAATGCCCTAAACCGCAACCACGAGTAAACTGTTCTGATTTCCTCAAACACTAAATCGCAACCGCGAGTAAGCTGTATTTATCAAACACTTAAATTGTTAGCCCGAAATTCGTGACTTGTCCAGAATCAGTTAATGGTGAAGTGTAATTAAATAAACTGGCTCAGTGCCAGCGAGTAAATGCGAGTAAGGTGGGAACTGCTATGAATGCTGCTGATCTGCACTATTATTTGCTTAATTAGCTTAACTTCACACTGACAACCAATATTTAAAACAAACTATTAATTGCTTGCGATGCGTAATTGCTCCCCAGTTGTTTTCAGTTGTGAAATCACTTGCCAGATTGTTATTAGCTGCTTGGTGTATTTCCTGTGTAGTCTCTCTCTCTCTCTCTCTCTTCTTGCTGGCGATTGCTTTTCCATGCTGCTTGCTTGCTCCAGTTTATCGGTTCACTGCACCGGACCTGTCTCAGTTGCTCAGTAAGTTCAACCCCCCAAAGAAGGCATGGAGTGTTAAGCTACTTTTGTGCAGCACAATAAGATAATAAAAGCATTTGTAACATGGCTCTAAACATAGGAGGCAAATGGAGTTTGGGGATTGGTCCAAAGGCGTCATGTGACAGACAACGAGCGGTGATTAAGCCAGTAGTAGAGCCTGCTTGTGTAGTACTCACAGTGGCCACACTCGTAGCGGCCAATAATGCCCGCTTGTGTAGTACCTAGGGTCTCCATCAGCCACAGGGTGCAGCACTGGGACGGTAAGTAGCAGCGGTGAGATGTAGCACAGGCTCAGCGTGAAGTAGAAGAGCTGTACAGTGGTGGCATAGGCATAGATATCTCACTAACTGACCGCAGTATCACAGTGCAGATTCTAGGGAGCTGTTGACATATCGCAGGGGTAGACAACTGCATAGGCGCGTTCTCATTGTGTGTACTGAAGGGAATAGCGTGATCTCTCGACGATGACTATCGGGGCGATCAACAGGACATTTACAGTGGTAAGAGTAACAGAAACACAGAAAACTATGCAAATCAGGCAGAGCAGTACTGAAAGACACACCAGAGTTGTGCATGCATCGAGTATTCAAATTCAATTGTGAGGAACCGTATGCTTCAATTTCATCGGCTGTCGTAGTGGGACACTAATCATGCTCTACACTACGAAAGCGTGAAAATTTGTCTTTGTAATACTAAAGAAATCATCACATAAATAAATGTTGCTTAAGGAAGCACACTGCGTCTCATAGCTAAGTGAATCTGACCTTGGATGTTTACCACTGTGATGAAGCAATACCAGTCACAGAATCGCACACCTAGGATGTTGCACTCATGTTACAAGTGCATTAATCACCTCCAGCATCGGGCTCTACTGGGTGATTAATGCCTGCTGGGTGGTTGGATGCACTCGGCCCAACCCCCCCAGCCGGGCATTAATCTACCAGTAGAGCCCTCCTCTGTCAGTGATTAATGCTTACATATATTTAGTGATTCTATAGGCAGATTTTGTGATTCAGATTATGCAGTGGCAGATAATCATGTCTTGTGGTGTGTGTATTTGTTGTTCAGTTAGGTCTTCTCCCTCCATTGAGTGTTAAGCTACTGTGTTGTTGTTTTTTTTGACATTTATAAACATTTAAGTGTACTTGTGTACTTTTTAAATTATGACTTTTTTATATATTTTTATTTAAACTATAATGTTAATTTATAATATTGTTATTCTGTCATTATTATTCAGTATAATTAAGGAGTGCTGTATAAATGATGTTGGGCACAAAGCTAACACTGTATTAAATGCGGAACTGTATATACAGATTTTTGGTAGGGGGTCGCCGACATTGCTGATAGTTTGCCAGGGGGTCCCTGGACCAAAAAAGGTTGATGACCACTGGTCTAGTCAGTCTCCTCTCAGCTCTCACTAGTAATATACAGAGTTTACTACTATATATGTAACTCTGACAATAATTTGGACTGAAATGTTCAGAATAGAGCTTCTGATATCAGATACACATGATGACAGAGTCACTGTTATTGACTGTCATCATGTGTATGTTGTTGTCAGAGTCAGAGAGTGAGACTAAAGGCTGTTCAAACCATTTATTTTTCAGTTCAAATGATGGTCCAGTCCAGACAGTCCAGTCCAGACCATCTCATCTCCTAGCCAATCTCTTAGTTATATCAGTATACTATTATTGTCAGTAGTAGTTACATGTACATACCTAAAAAAAGGAAGCATGGCAAGGCACTGGTCTATCTCTGGGTGGGTATGTAATTCTCCTCAACTCCATGCACCAGTGGTTTTCTATGGCTGGTTTGGTGGATTTGCATCTGGCTGGCCAGCTGCTTGCTGCAGTGCTGCTGAGCTCTTTTTTAAAAAAAAAAAAGATTTACAGCCTTGTTCTCAGCAAGCAGCACTAGCAGTAGCAGGCTAGCAGCTGGTCAGTGACAGTATGGCAGCAGTCAGATCAGGAACCGGAATGGTCTGGCTGGCTTCTAGCTGCAGCGAGCTGTGGTTTTTCTCTCTCTCTCTCTCTCTCTCTCCTCCAGCAGCTTCAACAGTAAATTTCTCTCCGACGCTGTGGAATTGGTCCTCAGCTGAAAGGTTCCAAGAGCACCAGAGGGACCGCTTTTATGCTGCCAGCCTAGCTGCAGACCTGAGGGGGGACAGAAGCTGTCAGATCTGAGTGGAGGGAGGTGTGAGAATAGCAATGGACAGAGTGGAGCCCTGTGATTGGCTCCAACAGCATCTCCCATGTCAGCATGTGAAGCACAATAGGGGAATGTGGGGAAACAGCAAACAAGGCTCAGAGTGATAGTGAGTAGCATCATGGCATGACTGGCTGAGGCCAGCGACAGAGTGCGTGGAGGTTTATTGGCATTTGGAGAAATCGGAAGTCGGCGGGTAACATGAGTTTGAATTTTTAGTGAAAAGCAACAGCCAGCCGAAAATCAGCAGGGCCCCTGATACATAAGGAAGGCATTAATAATGGCGTGGACTATGAACAGGTAACAGGACAGCATGGTGGTTCGGCGTTTGCCATTCGGAGAAATTGGGCAGGCAGACGGCAGGTGGGGGCAGCATGAGTTTCAGTGAAGATGTATTGCTGAGCTTGTTTGCTGCTGCTATATGTTGATCAAGGGGAGTGCCGTGGGGATTTGGTTTGAGAACATTACATTTGGTTTAGACTGTGACTCGGAGAGTAACTTGTCTCGCTGTTGCTGAGTGCTGGGGCTCACTGACTGTGCAACCCGCTACATTTGGGGGCCTCCCGTGGCTGCAGGTTGGCGGGTACCTAACGCCGGCCCTGCCAACCGGGCACATCCACTTCCTGCTCTTTGCCAGCCACAACACGCTGAGCTCATGGATGTGGTCAGGCAGGAGTGGAGAAAGCAAAACCCCCAAAAGAACAAAAATACAAAATCGATGAGGAGTGAGGAGGTAGGAGGGGACAGCTGGTGGGGGTGGGGAGGGACAACAGAAGGAGCACACAGGCCAGAGGTGGCCAAAGGGATGTTCACAGCAATGGCAGTAGATGGGAAAGGAGCCGGGGGGGGGGACAGACAGGCAGCACGCAAGGGGGAAGGGTGAGAGCAGAATGACACAAATGGAAACAGGGGGAGTGGTGGCCAAAGGGAAGGAAAGCAAGGATGGGGGAAGGAATGGGTGGCCGGAGGTACAGAGAAACAGGGAAGAGCATGAAAGGGAGAAGAATGCGGGGAGCACTCTGACTGCAAGGAAAAAATGCTCGTGTGTGGAGTGGGAAGAGCGGCCCTTAAATGGGCAGAATGGGGGTGTGGCCAGTTGCACCGCCCCCTTGAATTTGGCTTTAGCCTTCCAATATCTGAGGCCCACATTTCTGTAATGGCCACAAGGTCCATCTCACTGTCCGCCATCAGTGCTTGGAGCTTGCTGACTTTATTACCTAGGCTCCTGACGTTATCGTATACCCTCTTCCAGCTGACCCCATTCCTGCTTTGCTACTGTCCTTCTGTTTTCCAGGTTTCCTCCCCTCTTTGTTAGTGCTTTCACCCTTTGCTTCCCCCACTCAACTGCCCCTTTCCTTGGTCCAGTAAACACTACAGCTCTCTTTGCACCCTCTTTGCTGCTATAGTCCCCCAGATACAGGAGAGTACTATCTAGGATCCCCTTCTGATCAGCATCCACTGTGGTTCCCTGAGAACCAGACTCCTCCACAGTCAGTTTAAACATATTTTCTTTCACTATTTTCTTTCTTTCCTTCTTTTTGTAATTTTCTATAGAAACAATGTGAGTTTTACTAGGACGTTGCATTCTAAAGCATTAAAATGATTATATAGAATCCCCTCTTGAGTCTTGTATAAGAGAGAAATAATTTTGACAAGCCATTTGTTTCTCAACTGAGAGTACTAGGAGCAGGTGGAAAATATATGTAATAGACTTTCTACGTGGCCTGAACCACATAAAAAAAAAAGTCTGTTGTTGGAGAGCTCAAGTAGATTCACATATCGTATTTTGGTGGGCTGCTTGGAAATATATTAAATCTAAAAGACATTATGATTCTTTTTTTCTGTATGTATTGATTGTTATTATCATGTTGCCTTGCTCCCTCCTCTCCTTCCCCCATGTAATATCTGTAAACAAGATCATTTTTGTATCTCTGTATGTCTAGCTGGTGAAACATGCTAAATAAATATTCAGAGCTTATTCGTACATCCAGACATGGTCTGAATATATAAATCTGCTAATGTCAGTGAAGTATTGGTTAAAGCAGTTTAATTTAAAATTTGATAAGTCTGCTCGACAGTTTATGAGAAGTATCTTCTTAAGTAAAGTGCCAAATTCCCAAGAAATAACTATGTCATGCATTTAGCCCAGAAATACACCTTACTTTGCTGTTAAAACAGGGCACAGGGTGAGTGAGTGAGTGAGTGAGTGACTGAGTGAGTGTGTTCAATAAATTTAAGAACATTTAACTTCCAGAGAAGGATAACTTTCACTAGCCATGGCCATTCTCCCAGTGGCTGCTGGAACTGAGGAAGCTTGAGGACAGTTCTGCATCTTGTTCATTTAGGACATTTTGTGTGTGTGTGTGCGTGTTTGTGTGTTGTACATAGTAATATTCTGTGATGGTAGAGGGGGTCGTAGTGTGTGTCTGCCAGCCCTTTCTGCCTTACAGCCGTGACTACCAGAAAACCATACAATGCAATCCTAAAGAAATTCTGTCTTTACCTGCATAAACAATAAAAGCTCTAATTCCTCACTCCAGGACTGGATCACTACAAGTGGGACTGAGAGGGACAAAGGAGTTGGAATTCTGGCATGCTCCATTAGTAACCCCTCCCTCGTCTATTGCATATGGTCCTGCAGTTCCTCCAGGGCCCCCCTCCCCACCAAAGTATGACCATTCCCTGATTTTTCTGAATTTGGTTACAATTCCCTCTGCTTTGGTATCTTCAGCATTGAGTAGTCATTTTTGGATTATATTCCTGATGTTGACTCAGCTCTGGATTTCCTCCACGACGAGTTAACTGGTGAACAAAACAAATACAAATAATGATCGGAAATCATCAGTAACAAGGCTGTAATTTAATCGAGGGATTCTGATGACATCATAAACCATGATAGCAAATCTCAAATGGTTTATGATGTCAGCAGAATCCTGTGATGGAATGACAAGCCTAGTTATTGCTGGTTTCCTAGCTGTTATTTTTTGTCATATTTGGAAAACTCCAAACATTCTGTCCCATAATACCATTGATCTGATAACAGAACAATAATATAGTGTATGTTAGAATGCTATAGTCAGTAAAAATCTAACATTTACCAGTGTTGTTGTACCATCGATGTGACGTCAGATGGTGTTATACCACCTATGGGACGTCACATCGATGGTACAACAAGATGGAATCTGTCCACGCGGTGACTCAGTGAGCAAATCGAACGATTGAGCCGGCAGAAATCAGTTCAAATCCGGTAACGGCAACCGATAGCTCAATCCATGCCGTGGCAACAGTGACAACTTAAATTGCAGCTTTACGTAAACTTTGCCAGTTGTTACCGAATCAGATTAAATGCATGTGAAATCTTTTATTGTTTTGCTCATTTGCCCGATGGCTCTGTAATCTCTGTTAAATAAACATTTCATTTTTATTCATGATGGCAGTCCTGTGTCTAGTCCATCATGTAAGGTAAGAAAGAGCATCCAAAAAAATTGTGATGTCTGCCTGTAACAAGGGAAAGGATTGTAACTGCTGTAAGATGATAGCAATGCCCATATGCTATAAAAGACAATGAATGGGCATCGCTGAACAACAAAGCTGCGCTGCCATCTCGTGGCTTCCTTGGCAACCGCTGAAAAACTCTCAAGCTGCGCTCTCAAGGTTTACATGGGTTGCCAAGGCAGCCACTCGATGCCAGCATAGCTTTGTTGTTCATTGAAGCCCATTCGTTATCCTCTATATTATAACTTTCTGTTATCAGAGCAATGGTATTATGAGTTTTTGATGTCAGTGATTCCCTATGGGAAAAAAATGACACCAATATATTACTTTCCAATAACCATCAAGCATCATAGGCCAGCCCGGTGGCACTGAGGGTTCAGGCGATGGATGCCACACGTCGCACCACGCTGTTGACCTGGGTTCAGGAGTGGACTCAGGGTGCCAGGGGTTGGCAGGAGAAGGAGAGGATTGAGCATCCAGATGACTGCTCTTTTCCCCTGGGTTGGGTTCTGGGGATTTCCCCACCTGGTGGCAGCTCCTGACAGTGTCTGGGAGGCGCTACACCTAAGGTGGGAAACAGCCAATGGGGACTGGTGTTGGCAGGCATCTGCAGGAGTGCTTCCTCCACATGCTGACACCATCACATGTCCATGCCGGGGGGCAGAACCAAGAAAACTGCCCTGGCTCCTGGTAGGTGAAAGTAGGTTCAGGGGATAGCCCCCACACCCAATGCTGGATCCCTCCAGTCAGTCTCCAGATCTCCTCCACACCTGGTCACTCTGTCAGATTCTAAATAGAGCACCAGGGATTTGGTGGTCTCACCTCGGGGACTCAGAGCTGGAGGGGGGTTGAGCAATTGTGTAGCGATGGAGATTGAGTGACTGGGGCTGATCTGGAGGGCTTCAAGCAGGCAGGAACAGGCCATGCCAGGTAACCCACTGGAGAGAGTCCGAGGACGAGAGAGAAGGAGCATAAATAGAATTCACAAAAAAAGAAAACTTCAAGCATCGCAGGAGAATTAATAACAGATAGTGTATAGTATGTGTCTAGGAGTTTATACGGTATAAAACGCTATGATCTATTGTGGAAATGTGTTTCAGAAATAAAGCTCAGTTTGGTTTGGTTTATTTACCCTTATGAGACTCAGAGACAAATGCTGGTGCATCTTTAAACAAACCAGTCTCTACACCATTGGCATACTTAATGTCAACTGAGAAATCAGCATAAAAGGGAGATAAGGTCAGATAAAACAGCTTACGTCAAAAGTCAACAAGTCCAGAATCTTGGAAAATACAAAAGGTTTTGAAAAGCCGTGAACTCAGTAATCAATCCAGGGTCAAAGGCTATGATTGATACATTTTGGTTGGAAAACAAATTGATTACTGACCCTAAACTCATCAGTAACATTTTCCATGAGACAGTCACTGACCTGTCCAACTACCTTTCCAAACTCTCCTCCCACCATGGACCAAGGAGCTAGACATGACTCTCCAGCTGGTGGTCCCAGCATCATTGCATTCCTCCCCCTTTTTATTTTAAGACAGTATCCCCCTGTGCTGTCCACAAGATAATGCTCACACTCTCCTCTTAAGACAGTGCCTGAAGTAATGACCTGGAGCTAAGATGTCTAAGGTTTATTATGGGCCACATAGCTTAACTGATAATGTGAAGGCTATAAGCCTGAAGTTCGATTGGCTGGAGCAATTACATCACTCCCCCACCAGGCTTTATTAGGTAGCTCATCCCCGGCCTTCCCAGGATTCATTTCATTTTGCAGCTAGAGGCTCTGCTGGTCTGTCCTCTGAGCTGGCTGGGGTCTACACCCCCGCTGTTTCTGTGTGTCTCTCTGCTGGACTTCGGTGCTTGTTTTTCCTGCTTCCGGTTTGTATCTTTCCTCCAACTGTGTGCTTCCCTGTGTTTTGTGTCTCTTGTTTTGGGGCCTTGTTCCCTATTTTGCTGTAGTTTTGTTTTGTCTTTTGGGGCTTTATTTCTTTTTTTTTTATTATTTGCCTGGCTCCCATGGCTTTCAGAGGAGGCTTTGTACCTCCTCCTACTCCGTCTGCCAGGACGATCCCCACGGCATCCCATCCCCCTAGTTTGACCTGCTCATAAGGCCAGGGGTGTTTTCATTTTTCCCATTTTTTCTCCATTCCTGTGAGACGCGTGCACTTAGGACTGATGTCCAGGCTTGCTGACTTGCTAATGCATGCTGACAGCCATAAGCGTAACAGCGTCCCCCCTCCCTGACTCTAGTAGAGCCGCTGGTGCCCTGAAAACCCGTGCATCCACTGGCTTCAGGGACGTCGGGTGCTAGATGCACCCCTGCTATCCCACCTCAGAGGGAGGACAGCATCCATGGGGATGCTTGATCCTCTCTCCCCCCACCGACCCCCAGCAACCCGAGTCTGTTCCCAAACCTGGGTTGCCAGCATAGCGTGAGGTGTGGCGTCCAGCACCCCAACCCTCAGCACCACCGGGCCGGCCATGTGGCTTTATTTCTAGGCTCCTAGCATACTGCTACTCAGAGCTCATACTACTGCTTTCAGTTACCTGAAACTGCAGCTACTGCTACTATTTACTCCAATTACTATTGCAACACGGCATCAAACAGAAATGGCAAATAAAGCAATTTCATTGTACCAAATACAACACATGACCAAAGTTAGAGCAGTGATTAACTCCCCAGTAAGGACCACTCCAACTATTGTTCACAGGGTCACCGGGTCAAGCACCAGCACCACTAGCTGTCACAGCAGCAACCAGAACACACATTATGGCAATTACGGAACATCTCAATGTGCCGAGACAAAGCCAAACAGAACTGTAAGAAGGGACACAACAACAACACAAGTATTGCTGTGTTGCAAACGCATTAATGCCCTCCGGATGTCGGCTTCTACTGGGGAATAAATGCATGGTTGGGTGGTTGTAGGCACTTGGCCAAGGCCTCGTGCCACAACCCCCCCTCCCCAACCATGCATTAATTCCCTAGTAGAAGCCTCTGGAGTTGGACATTAATGCTTACTTGTACCCAGTGCTTGTGTTTTTTGACTGTTGCTCACCTCACTTAAACTGCTGCAATGCACCTGCAATCCTTATCTGTGTGTTTCAGCTCCTCCATAGCTGCTCCATGTTGCATACTTAATTCTTTTCACCTGACACAGGTTTACTCTGACCCTAGCTGTGCTGCTCATTCGTGCTCTCATTCTAATAGCAGCTTCATTGCACTGCCTTGCTGCACCTGTTTTCAGGGCATTGTCTCCACGTTTTACTGCAGTTACAGTTCTGAGGTCAGCCACCTGAACTCCTGTTGAGGCTGTTGATATAGCTTTATTATTATGAATTCCTGCCTCAACACCAAATTTCCTCAGCGTATTTGTCACCTTGATTTGGCCTTCTCCTCTGCTTCACCGTCCTGCAGTCCCCCCCCCCACCGCCGCCATCTTGGATTCGATCCACTCCTGGCCTGCTTTAGTTTTTTTTTATTTTGGCATTCATTTGACTCACCCTCCTGTCATTCTCCTTCCCTACTGACCATCTGGGATTCATTCCTTGCTCAGCCTGCATACAGTATTTCTTTTGGGCTTGCCTATCTTGGTTCCTATGCCACTTAATCAAACCGCGGCCCTCTTGCTGTGTGTCTTCAGGTTCATGACTTTGTTCCATATTCCCTCATCCATACTGTCCCTGCTCAGCCATCTGGATTCAATCCACTTAAGGCGTCACTCCTCATTGTCGATTGTCCGTTTTGCTCAGCGACCCACGGCCCTCCTGCTGCATGTCTCAAGTTCCAGACTCCTTATGTCATGCCAGCTGCCTTTTCTCATACTGGCCATTGGGATTCAATCCACTCATGGCATCACTCCTCTTCATCCATCGTTCACTGCTTCCCTCCAAGTTACTTTCCAGTTCATTTCTGAATCTACCTCCTTTGAGGAGCTTCCTTCATCATTTTGCTCAATTTGTTTCTACCTCCACTCACATCCATGCCTTTCTGTTTGTTGCCCTTTGCTAAGGGCTTTTTGGCTGCTCTCCACCATCATTCAGGTCATCTTCGAGTTCCTTCCTGTCTCCTCTTCCTCAGTCTTCTTGCGTTGGACTGCTGCACCCTACGGTGATCACCATCATCAGTCTGCCTCATCCTCAGTCTTCTCGTGAGTGCATCTGGAATAACCCTTGCTCCTCTGACTTCTACATCAATCTTTTCCTTCCCATCTCCTACTTGAGCATACTCTTCTCGGGTCCCTGCTGCCTCATGTTCTTTCTTCGATCTGTGCTTTCCTTTTGGGGTTTTCCCCTATCCCATAATCATCCTCCTTACTCATCCTTCTCTTTAATGAATCCTTCTCTTTACCACATACGTCCTTAAATCAAACATCATCAGCCTGGAGGGAAGGTGACCTAGGCCTTGGATCCCCCAGAGGTTTCCTCCTTAAAAAGGGGTTTTTTCCTCTCCTCCATGCCAGTTGTCATAATATTAGCTAGAATTAGTGCTTCCTTAGGTTAATGTGCTGTCTTAGGTTAATTAGTTAGGTTCCGCTGTTGGATGGAGGCGGATGGTGGCCCTCGCTTTCCCCTCTCTCCTTAGGAAGTCTGCCTTAATCATCTTGGCAGTTTGCATTCATTCATCATCCTCGCCTCTTCGATGCTCGACACCCAATAGGGTATTCTTTTTGGGCTTCTTGCTAAGCTACCTTTAGCCGATGAAATCATCACCACGGCACCTATGGGAAGGGGACCCTCCTCTAGGGTTCCTCGCGTTGTACCCTAATAGGGTGGTATTTCCCATGGATACAGAGGCGGAAAGCCACAACATAAATCATATTCACAACATAAGTCAAGTCACACAAGCAACATCTCATCCAGTTGCGTATGCACAATTGAATGGGAAGGCTATAAGCCTGAGGTTCGATTGGCTGGAGCAATTACATCACTCCCCCACCAGGCTTTATTAGGTAGCGCACTCCGGGCCTTCCCAGGATTCATTTCGCCCCACCATCCACCCCTCCTCCTCCAGCGGCACATCTCTCTTACCCGTGGGCTTCTTTCTAAGCTACCTTTAGCCAACGGAATCATCACCATGGCACCTATGGGGGAGACCCTCTCTAGGGTTCCTCATGTCGTACTCTAATAGGGTGGTATATCCCATGGCCAGAGAGTCAGAAAGCCACAACATAAATCATATTCACAACATAAGTCAAGTCACACAAGCATCATCTCATCCAGTTGCGTAAGCACAATCGAACCAAGATTTTTAACCTCCTACTAATCACCTTTGCGATGCTATTGATCTGAAAGACAGGAAGGGTTATTTCAGCTTTCTTGAGAGGTAGTGCTACTTGTATTGACAACTATTGTGCCACCTCTATCTTCTCCCACCTTTGGAAAAGTTTGTGTTTGCTATGCTCAATGACTAAATTGTAAAATATAATTTATTTACCCCTAAGTAATATGGGTTCTAAAGATGTTATGGCACCTGCACGGCCCTACGTAAATACACTGACCATGTGTTAGTGGCTATGGTTTATATCCATCTGACTGGTGTAGTCCTTGTAGATCTATTGAAAACCTTCAACCTGGTTGACCATGACATCCTTCTGTAAAAAATGAAGTCTCTTGGTGTCTTAGTCACTTCACACTCTTCACTGGATCCGGCACTATCTTTCTGGATACGTGCATCAAGTTTGCATGTGTAGTTCCCTACTGGGACCTTGCTATGTTTCACATGGATGTTCCCCAGGGGTCTACTTTGGGCACCCTGATGTTCTCTGAATTTATAAACCTCTTTCATGTAGTCTGCCTGTGAAGCAGTACCCTACTGCATGCTGATGATGATCTAATCTGCTTTAGCTCTAAATCACCTACTGATGTTACCTTTTACCGAATAATTTCTAGTCAGTACAGCATTGGCTTCTGAGGATTTCACTCCTACTCAATTAAACAAAAGTCCAAATCTGTACTATGTAGCTTCCTTCACAAATTCAGAAGAACTAACTCCACCCAGCAAGTATTGGATCTCATGAGTATCCTACTTGAATGAGTTTCCATCTGTAAGTGCCTTATAATTACCTTACAACTCCGCTTGTCTTACTGTGACCATGTAACCCAAGTGAGTATAGTTATTAATCAAACCAGGGAGTTATACACAGGCCAAAACAGTGTTTTATTCCCAAGGTCAGTCTGGCTGGCAATTGTAAAGGACCCCTTCTCCCTGTATTTAGTTTAACTTTCATTTTTACTAGGAGGTAAATTTTAAGTCCCTTTTTTATTCACACCTGACAAAGAAACACAATGTAGTGCATTACAGTGCAATACAATACAACACAATACAACACAGCACAATACAACGTATGCCATCTCTACAGTGACAACTTTTACAGCGATGAGGTCGATGCTGACAACATCGACACATCACTGTAAAGTCTGCTCGGGACCCTGGCACCCTCTCCCAAGGTCCTGCACCCCATCTCCGAATCAGCTCTGTCTCGGAGTTGATAATAGTAATTTAGTGCAGGGGTGCAGCTTTGTTCTCCATGGCACCATGCTGACCACAACTGCGGTTGACACAGTGGTGTTAGGGAAACATTTCGTCAACAAGAAAGTGTCAATGCAGTGTCATGGATCCCAGTACAATACAATACAGTACAATATGACACAATACAGTACAGTACAATGCTATGCAAGCTAGTAGAATACAATACAATACAATGCAATACAACAAAACACACTACAATACAATTAAAACATTGCTGCACTGGCAGTAAAACAGAAAACCACATTACACCAAAACAAGAAAATCAGACTATAAGGGCCCCTTATTCCTCAATGCAGCTGGCAAAGAAAGAGAGAACCTTAACTCAGTTTACAACATCATCTGCTACATTTCACTGTACCTTTTTGCACATCATTTGCATACCACTGCAACTTGTACACCAGTCTACAGTAGTTGTTCCCCACCACCTGTGGAGACTGTTTTCGGATGCCTATTCAACAAATCTTCACACTACACTAGATTCTCTTCCCTTTCTATCTGAGCTTCTGTAACTGAAGCTCTGTACCAGGATCCTGAGGTCTTTGTGGCAGTTTCTCTGCAAAAACAACTGTGGCTTCAAAGCCTTCTCAATATCTGCAAATAAACTTTGGAATATTCTCCCTAGCATCATGTACCTGTCCAGCCATTCCCAATGGAAACCACAACTCCAGGGACTACCTATTATCCCAAAATGTTTGTTGGTGCCCCAATTGATGTATGCATATTGATTGTATTTGCACCATGGCAGACAGATTCAATAAGGACATGCTGATTTGTTTATTCTGCTTCTACTTGTCACATTGTCACAAAACTGGCAGTCCAGACAGTATTAGTTGTTCTACTGGATGTCTTTGCATTTTAAATTAAGTGTTGATTCTCAGAATAAACACTGACAGCTGTTTACCCAAGTCAGGCCACCAACCTGACACTCTCCCTGCAATCTGCAATACCATGGTGCCCTTCAGTAAGTCTGGTCAGTAACTATTTTTTCATTACCTGTGGGATTTAAAGCCTGGTTCCTTTTAAAAGGAGACTATTCTGAGACAGCCCAGTAGCGTTGAGGGTTGTGGCGCTGGACGTCACACCTCACGCCATGCCAGTGACCCCAGTTTGGGAATGAGCTTAGGTCATCAGAGGTTGGCTGGGGGAGAGGGTGGGAGATGGACCGAGCAGCCACAAGGCAGCACTCCTCCCCGGGGGGAGGGGCCTTGTCACTCCTGCTGCATGGCTGCCGCAGGTGGAGGTCTGCGGGCAGTGCAGGACAGAGAGCAGCATGAAGGGAGGGCATTGTGGGACCACAGCGTGCACGTGCCTCCACATGTGAGCATGCAGCCACAACAGGGAAGGAAGAAAAATGGAGCTGGCAGGCTCCCTGATGATCCCCAATGGTGTTCCTAGTGATGGGGATGTCGGTCTCGGATGGATGCAAGTCTCCCCGGGGAGACCAGAGCTCACCTGCCAGCTCCACAAAAAAATGAGGGATAAAAACTTTTAAAAAAAGGAGACTATTCCATATTGTGACCGAAACTCTTCAAGCCAAAATAATTGCAGTGTCTTGTGAATGTTATACTTATAAAGCCATCCTACTATGCAGGATTTCATAATGTCCTTACAAGCTGGATCTTCAATCAGCTTGAATCTGATTTCAACTAGTTTGCTCACAGTTGTTGAAAAGCTCAGCAGAATTTATTCAACATGCTTATTAATATCTTCCTATAAATTGTTTTCTGTTCTTGTTGAATAATACAAACATGCCAACATACGAATTTGCCAGCAGATAAAGGCCTTATGGTCTATCGAGTCTGCTCGAGTGTGCAGCTAGCAACCCTTATACTGCAGCTGCCCTCCCTCCTCCTCCCCAACCTTCCTCTTACCCTATCCCATCTTCTTTTGAAGCAGTCCACTTTTTTACAGGATACTACTTCCGCAGACACCACTCTTTCCATAAAATAGCATCTTCTCATTTCCCTCCTGAACCTTCCCACCTCCAATCTGAGATTGTGACTTTGAGTGCCCCTATCACCCCTTAACTTAACTTGAATAGTGAATTGAAGCACATGACAAGGTATCAGCTGTGGTGAGATCTGTATCTGACACATTATTATGGTAGAGAACTATCTCATGTGTTTAGTTGTGAAATGCTGAATCCTAGATGGTGATTTTTCTAGACCTTTAGGTACTAAAAGAGAAATAAGGGGGCTATTACCTTTTTCTATCTGACAGTGAGTAGCAAGAAGAGAGTCTCTCAACCTCTGAAATGCCCATACTAGTGCAAAATTATTTTTGGCCATTTGTGCATAATGCTGTTGCATGGCTGTTGATGCCTGAGATGGGATCCATGACAGGAGAGGGACAACATTTTTGTCAAACGCCCCATCAGCGACACTGGCAGGTCGACCACATTCTGCGGTCGACTGTCGGTTCATTATGTAAGTCCTTGTTTTCTTTGGGGGGCTTCGCCCCCAGAATCCCTCACACCCCCTCACTTAAAGATCATCAACTCCAAGTCAGAGCTGATTTTGGGGGTGCAGGACCCCCGACAGACAGCGCTGGGTTCCAACGGGTTTCCCATGTGGCATGGTGCTGTAGTCGCTGTGGGGGACCTCGCTGGTGAAATGTCGCTGTCGGGGTATCCACCTGAGATGCCAGACCTCCAGGTTTCCAATCATTTTGATTTCTCTGCAGTAATACTTCTCCAAGTCCATAAGAAGAAGCATTCACTGAAAGATTCATCTCTTTGCTTGAGTCAGATAGCTTCAACTCTGGTGCTGCCACATGCTTTTTTTGCCACTTAAAAAATGCACAGTCTTGTTACTCACCCCCATTCCTGTTGTCGAGGTAAAGGTCAGGAAGCATAGGCAAACCAGGAGCAATTACAACATTTGCAAGTAGCATTTTATTATCATCAATAACAGTAAAACAGAAACCAAAATTGTTCAGGATAGTTCATATACAGGCAGTTCAAACAAAACAAAGTCCTTCATTCTGACAGTTTTCTTTAAAAATCTCAGTCCCTCTCTCTTCTACAAAAACATTGCTGTCTTTATTTATTTATTTATTTTTATTTATTCAAAATGTTGGTAACCGGGAAAGGTACACTGAGCCAGAGCTCGTTTCCAGGTGTGACCCGGAGAGGGGGAAGTGGAGAAAATGCAACAAGAATACAGAGATGACTGCATAGCAATAGGTACAATAAAATACAGGAGATTTTTCAAAATATATACAACAAAGTACAAGAATATAGCAAATGTATACCATATATACAATAAATACAAATGAGAATGCACAGTGTTTTAATGATCAGGCAATAGTATGAGCAGCAAAGTGCAAGGAGCTGCAAATGAAGGCTATAGCATTAAGGGGAGGGGTAAGAGATCTGGGAGAAGAGCAATGTATTTTCTGGGCAATTAACATCTGCATCCTGAGCTCATTAAGATACCTCCTGTTTCTCACAAAATATATTAGAACTTTGTCAGTTTCTTTCCTTGCAGGTGCAGCAAAATAGAACATTGTGTCCCACAAATAATTTCCTGTTGAAAACTCTACAAAAGAGTTTACTGAGGTCAACTGCATCTCAAGGTTAACCCCGAGTTCCAAATAGCTTTCTGCAATCATTTCAACTATATAATTATACACATTTTCAAATCAAAGAACACAGTTTCACATAAAGATTCATATTTATATTTACAACCACAGATAAGCAAGAGAGAAGAAAAGATATAAACAGCAAGAAATAGCAAGTGAAGGCAGGGAGATAGCGGAAGGGGGAGAATCATGAGACTATCAGAGTGATCAGTTCCTAGGTCTCACAAGAAAATTTGATTGTGCAATCTGACAGACAAGAGACAGAAAAAAAGATAGAATAGATCCTTGCTTTTAACTCTTTCTGCATAACAAATGAAACAAGGTCTTATTCAACCCTATCACAATTCTCACTGGTTTCAACTTGGACAGCAGGTCTTTGTTTTGTCTTTTCTGCAAGATCTCACATGAACTTCCCTAATTGGTTGACCAGGCCTAAGCAACTCTTCAGTGATACTGGTAGGTGGGTCAATTTTCTATCTAGCTAGCAGCTTTTTGGGATGAGGCTTCACACCATTATCTGAAACAACATGTCCAAAAATTGTGACTCAGTGTTTCCAAACTCGCATTGTAGTGAATTCAAGGTAATCCCTGCCTACTTAATACTCTAAGGAACAGAGGTGACATATTGATCATTTTAACAAATTTCTACCCCACTGTCACTAGTCAGTCACAAATTTGCACACAAGAACAACCAGACATCTGTATGGCACCTTGTAGTTCAATGCTACCACCATCTAATTCACTATTAAGATATCTCTATCTGATTCACATCATACCATTGGCCACTGCTTACACAGTGCAAGACCTTTTTTGACAACATAACTATCCATGCAGTCACTCCCAGAAACCTCTCACCTACTCTGTATTAGTAACAGTATACAGTGCTTTTATACTGGGTAATCATGCTCTTTGGTAGAGGACACTGTATTGCTCAACAGAAATGGGTAAAACCTGTACCATAAAACACTAAGCAGTCCCAGAGAATATTAAATACTGCATATAAATATTTAATAGTAGCACTGCTATATTACAGAATATACAGTATACTAAAAAAGGAATAAAATACAATAGGGAATGCAAACTAAAAACAATTAGCTTACAGAAACTTTGCTAAACTCTAGACTAAAATCTAACAGATCTTATCCCAACTCCTGGTTATTTCTTCTCTTAGGAACCAGATGCCACTAATGACTAAGAATCAGCAGACACAGGAGGACATTTTCTTTTCTTGCAGTGGGCATCTGATATGTTCTGCTCCTTAGCTGAAACTGGGGGTTCTGAAATATGTTCCCAGGTTTACCCTCTTAAAAGGTCCATCCACCTATTGCATCATCCTGTCAGTCACAAGAGTCCTCCTCACTTTGTCCCCTTGCATAAAAAGTTGGCTGAAACTGGTTTCCAGTCTAGTACTCATAACTGCAGACAAAGCTGTTTATTTGAAGCTACCTACAGCAAACTCAGCTGCTATTGTTGTTTGGATAAGACTCCCAAAACCACAGGGGATTCCTCAAAAGCAATGATCTTCTCCAGACAGTCCTTTCAATAAGATGAGGATGAACCTACAAGGATATCACTTCTGGACCAACTCTCAGAGGGAAATCTGTTCACCACATATGTCCATTGAGACAAAGCACAGTTTAACCTAGGCTTGCTCCTATGACACTCCTTTAACTCACACAGCCTTTGTGACTTTTAACCCTCTCTGGCCATGAGAGAGGACTGTGTCTGAAATATTCCCCATGTATGTCACATATCTTTATCTATGTTACCATATGATCTGTTTTTGTACTACCAAGGACTAGTATATCATCCATATGGCAGATGAGTCCCTCTAGACTGTACAGAGTTCTAAACCTCCAACTTTGAAATAGCTAGGGGGCTGAGGAAATCCCAAACAGTATTTTGCAAAAATAGTACCTTCAAATGCAAAAAGTGCAAAATCATGTACCTGGGCAAAGAAACCCAGAGGTGGAGTACAAAATGGAAGAAGAGGTATTGATGGTTGTAGAAGGGTGTTATATTGCTGGAGAGTCCTTCTTTGTATTTCTAAATGCCTGTTGCAACAGCACTTATTTCTTGTTGTATCTTCCTGTCCCATTTGTTTTCCCCATCTACAGGTAGGCCACCTGTAGAATGGTTTTCTGTTTGCTTTCTTTTATTTCCACTTCAGGGTCTTTCCAGGAAAATCCTCCATTTGATACTCCCCTTCCCCGTAGCGAGTCACAATCCTTCATGAATATATGCACAACCTGCTGCTCGAACGTGCAAACGTGTAATCATGCAATCGTGCACACATTCCATCATGAATGTGCGAAGTAGAGTGAGCAAGTTGCACTCTCAAAATGAATCAGAAATGAAGCACAAAACCCTGCAAATAAGCCATAGGAGCAGCCTAATAGTGTTGCTTGGTGTTTCCTTTCATGAGATTCAGGATAGACAGGGTTACTAGAAACAGGAGGACAAGCGCCGTAGCCGGTTGCACACTTTCAGATTACGCTAGTTACAACATGATGTTTCTTGTTTTACATAGGCAATTACAATTAAGTAAAGGTCAGAGAACCTGTTAAAATAAATATTTTCAAGGATAATACTCCTGTTCCTGTTAAACCAAGAGCTGGTTGCTCTAGGTTGCAATAATAAACTTCTGCTACAGTTACAGCTTCTTCTTTATAGCAGACTTGGGTAAACAATAAGTCTGCACAAAGACAGGTTTAAGGAAATAATAATTATAGAAATTCAACATTTGTATAAGCTTACTGGAGTATTTAAAAATGAAATCCCTGTTTTGTTTTGTTTTTCTGTGTATACAGATGTATCTAGTGTAGTGTTGAGGAAGGTTTGGGGAGTGATCCTGTTGTTTCTTGACTCTCTCATGACTTAGTTTCCTATAGAGCCAGCCGGCCTCTGTGTTACTTGCCATATTGGATTGAGGACATGTGGGGAGGAGCTAGAACAGCAGAGAACCACCCTCAACAATCATAATTTTGTGTAGAATGATTGAAATCTGGTTCCAGTGTCAGTATGAGACAGGTTATACCATAACTATGTATATTTTATGTTTGTTAATAAATTATAATGTATATTTGTTAAAAATTGATATATTTACATAAAAGGGGTGGAGCTTAGTAGCACCACCTGATTGTAGCCCTATTTAGAGAGGGACCTTAGAAGAGAAGGGCAGATGAAGGCTCATTAGAGCACTAGAGCCAGCCGTGAACAGATCTTAAGGCTCAGCAGAGGAGCTGACCCTACCTCGGACCATAGTGCCTTCTAGTGGTTGAATGTTGGAATTACAACTGAACTTTTATTTCATTTATTAGTTTAACCCTCTTTATTTTTTTGGTAGTTATACAGTTCGCTATTTTATTTTATTTGTTTTTGCTGAATAAAAGCTGACTTGAGTTCTGTATTCTGGTGTCTGCCTCCATCTATTCCCACACCTTCTACAATGGTCACCAAACAAGAAAGGGACCTGGAGGTAATCATAACTAATGACCTCAAGATGGAAAGACAATGCAACAAGGCAGTGGGTAGGGCCAACTGGATTCTGGGGTGCATAAGGAGAGGTATTGCCAGCAGAAAGAGGGAGGTGGTGTTTCTACTGTATAGATCACTGGTGAAACTCCACCAGGAGTACTGTGTCTAATTTTGGAGACCACATCTCATGAAGGACATAGGGTGGAGGCTGTCGAGAGGAGGGCAACTAAAATGGTGCAAAGAATGCATCAGAAGCCCTACGAGAAGAGACTAAAAAACATGAATATCATACACCCTGGAAGAGAGAGTGGGCATGATAAAGACCTATAAATACCTCACGGGGTTAAATAAGGTACAGGAGGGGAGTATTTTGCAGAAGAAAAAATGCTTGAAAGCAAGAGTACATACAATGAAGCTGGAAGGGGGAAAATTTAGTACAGGAAGTACCTCTTCACTGAAAAAGTAGTGGATGCCAGGAACAGTCTTCCAACAGAGGTGGTGGGGGCAAAAACAGTTGTGGTCTTCAACAGTCATGCATAGGATAGGCACAGAGGTAACTTAGTAGGAAAGCAAGGGGAAGTGGAGATCAAGTAGGGTCTGCTGTGACAGGAGAGGATAGGCAGGGAAAATGGGCAGACTGGGTGGGCCAAGCGATCCTTATCTGCTGTCAAATGTTATGTTTCTGTGTTTCTAATGACACCGTTAAGTTAGGTGAGTATTCCAATAGACATATCTGCCAGAACTCAACATTAGCATCTAGCTTTGTGAATAGCTAACATGATGCCCAGTGGCTGTTTCTTAGATAGAAGGATACATTTTTTCACTCTGTACCAATTAATTTAACTTTATGAGAGAAATTCTCTGTGTGATTTTTTTTCTTGAGAAAGACCACCATGATTATGCACTATTCTGTGGAATCTTCCACTTTCCATATATTTATTTATTTATTTATTCATTTGTTGACCAGGTAAGTGCACTGATCCCAAGGACCGTTTTCAGGCATTATCTGGGCCACTCAGATGGCCCAAGAACATAGAGATACAATATATCAGGGAACAAGTACTGTACATCAAAGTCCATACAATGCACTAGGTAAACAGAAATAATGGGGGAAATTATATAGAGGTTATGTAAGGGGGTAGGGGGTAGGGCATAACACCCAAACAGAACAAAAGAATACACTGAGATAGCAAAAGCACAAATGCATGTAAAACAAGTTCAGTTGTAAACTTCCTAATTTGATTGAGACTTAGAAAAAAGTGTAACCAGGGGAAATGCTACATCACAAGGTCACCCAGGGGAGGAAGAACAGGTAGCAGTGGTCAATAGGGGTATCCTGAGGAGACTGCGGAAGTGCCATGAGGAGTCAAGGGCTCTCGGGAAGGGTGGCAGGCTGTTCCAAAGGGTAGAGGTGGCAGAAGAGAAAGTTCTCTGACCCATGCAAATGGCAGCTTGTGGGCGTTCCAACATGAGGCTTGCAGTATGTCGTAGGTCACAGCTAAACTTCTTCATCCATAAACCACTATGTCTTCTATATCCAGTTTGGTTTTTACTTATGCAAGAGGGGCACCTGGACTCCCCTCAGGTTTGTGAGTGAAAAGGGCATGGCACCTGCTTTCAGATTAATGTCTTATTCTTGGCTGAGGCTGCCCAGACCACAGCATACTTTGGGAAATCTTTCAATTAGTAGCGAGTTCTCTACCCCATCAACTGAATCAAAGAACCTCAGTTTCTCAATGGCCTTTCTGCACAGCTGTGGTGCATGCAGATTTTCAAGTGTCTAATTATCTGCCTTTTTGACTGTCACTTTAAAAATTCCTTTAATCTCTAAGGGCTTTTCCAAGGACCATGCAGAAAGTTTTGCACTTATCTGCGAGGATATACTTGCTTGCCACTTTTATGGTGGTACCTACTCTTTGGCATTGCGGTAGCATCTGCACCTGCATCCATTTTAAATTTAAACTTCTGATCAAGATGTGCATAGGTTTTCCACACCTCTGCTTCAACACCAGCGGCACTGATAAAAGCAGTCTTTCTACTGGACTGCATGTTTTATACCATGAGCTCTGTACATTTTTTTTTATAATGTTCCCTCTTTTGGCATGCACGGCAATGGCATCTCTGGCCACAAATCTGTCTTTCTACATCTTGGAAACTGCTTGGGAAATTCTCTACCACCCCTGAATTTGTGCTATACTACTGCAACTTAGGTTTGTTTGACTGAGGTTTCATTTTGTTCTGCACTCTTTTATAGCTGCATAGCACTGCTGTGCAACAGCTATTTAGCTATCTGTAAGAGGGTTAGAGCAGAACTGGATAATGCAATATATTCTTTTAACTGGAAACCAAAGAACACAGAAGAAAAATAGTTTCTCTCACACTTTTAGCAAAAGTGTGAGGCAAACTATTTGTCCAATTTGAATCATGTGCCGCTAGATTCAGAAGCTTCAAAAACTAAGACACACCCTCGGACAACTGTAGTTCCTCCCATTTTCAGGTCCACCCACCACATAAGCAGTACCATGGCACTTAGACAGAAGTCCTTCCCACTGTCACACTTACTCGTCACCTGAACAGTACCTCGGTACCTGTGAGGCTTTTCCACTTGCTGGAGGAGCTGTTCACTGCAAGTGCAATTTTTCAAGAAGCTATGACAAAGGGAAATGAGCAGTGCGAGGGAGGGAACATGTGAGGAAAATGCCATAGAGAGTGGAAAGGGCTGGGCTTGTCAGTGACCAAGCAGCACCATTCCAGTCATGAGCAGAATAACCCATCAAGGGACTTTATCCTCTGTAGGGCACCTGCACCCATTGAGGTACCAGGGCTTTGGCCTGTAGGAGGCTGATTGCTGTAGCTCCTTTGTTAAGCTGTCTGCCATGGTGGGTCTCAGCCACAAAATGTTAATTTTTATTAAGATGTCCACTGTGGTGGGTCTCAACAGTGAAAGGCTCTTTTTAAATTTGCTTGCTGCAGCAAGTCTCAGCTACAAAGAACTCTTTATAGTTAGCTGGCTGCTGTAGTGGTAGGTCTCAGCCCTGAAGGTCTCTTTTTGTTTAGCTGTAAGCCACAACAGATCTCAGCCCCAAAGCGCTCTTTTTGTTTAGCTATCACTTGTGATGAGTCTCAGCCCCAAAGCACCCTATTTTGTTAAGTTGCATACCACTGCTAGCCTCAGCCCTGAATGGCTCTTTTTATTAAAGTGGCCACCAAGAATGGCCTAAAGCAAAAAGTTACCTGACAATAGCTCTTTAAATTTATTTTATCCTTGGAGGATCATGTCTAGAGGGTGGCAGAAATATTTAATGTACTTTAAAAAACATTTTTCATTTGTATATAATGTTTTCAGACTCCAAGAGGATACACCAAAGTCAAGGTTTTTTTATTAGCTGTTTTTGTTCCCAGGAATCCTCCATCTAGGACCTCCTTTGGCCCTACCAGTGTGTCCAAGGAACTCCTCTGATCCTTGTCCCCAGGGATCCCATGATGCCACTTAACCAGCCCACCACTCCTCGCATGATCCCAGCTGCTGAAAATGATCCTCCTTTCTCTGCTATCCACCCACCATCTCACCCATTCCATGTCACCAAGAATCAACAAATTCATTTTGCTCCCCGCACACCACCTTGACTGATCCCCACTGCTGAAAACCACCACTCTACCTTTGCTGCCTGTCCACAGCCTAACTTGACCACTGGCACCGTTGAGAACCAACACCTTCTTATGCTGCCTGCCTGCCACCTCACTTGTTACCAGCTGCTGAATACCACCACCCATCCTCTGTAACTCATTTGCCACCTCACATTTTTTCTTGATCACCAAGAACTGACACCCTTCCTCTGCTGCCTGCAGTGAGCTAATCTAATCCCAGCTGCCAAGAACCAACATCCTCCAGGCAATTCAATTCAATTCAACTTTAATATGGATAAGAAAACATTTAGCAGAGCGAGTTTACAATGGTGTCCCGTTAAGGCAAAACTTTTGACAACAAGAGAACATGTTACAGATAAAAATAGTGCTAGATACAGTGTGCATCTTACAAGTTGTTGTATGTTTACATAGACATAACTAAGTTTAAAGAGTATGGTAAGGCCCAGTGTGTGGGGTGTAGGAAGGGAGACTCACTGTTGTTCCTACTTATGTTACACCCCTGCAATTATGGCACCAATGTTTGTTCCTAAAGGAGATTGAAAAGAACCATTCCATGACAGTTGCACTGTAGGGCAAGAGGCAGTTTACCAGATGCAGGGATTCTGGCAGGGAGTTCCATGCAGTTGGGCATCTGTGACCGAAGGTGAGGGATCCACGAGTCATATTTATGTGTGGGACCATCAGCCTGAGTGACCCAGTGAAATGCAGGGATCTAGGATGGGACTTGTGGGTAAGCCATGAGTGCAAATAGGAGGCAATAATGCCTTTGACACACTTCAGGAAGAACAGGATGAAATGTAATTCCCTTCTGTCACCCTGGGAGTGCCTTAAGGGAATAGAGTATTATCCTGGCTAGCCTGTTGTGAAGCATATCTAGTATGGTCAATCTAGACTTAGAGACACCATAGAGGAAGATGTCTGCATAGTCCAAAGAAGGGTATCAAAGATTGGATTAATCTGTCCCTGCAGTCCTGGAGCAGCAAGGATTTGTTTCTGAACAGGAAACCATTCATTGGGCCTAGACATTTGACGATTTTGTCAAAATGGGTGTTACCTGTAAGAAGTGAGTCAACATAGAAACATAGACAATGATGGCAGAAAAAGACCAAAGGGCCATCCAGTCTGCTGGAGTCCCCTATTTAACCCTGGGGCCTACTGTTCCTCCAGGGTCCTAGCCTTCCCCACTCCCCTCCCATACTCCTCCCCAGTTCTGATGCCCTGAGCAACCACTGTACTCTTCATTCTGTCCCAGCCTTGCTTTAATCCACCAACAGTTGTTGCACCCACCACCTTGGCTAGCAACCTGTTCTACAGCTCCACCACCTTTTCTGTAAAATAGTATTTCCTCATGTCCCTCCTCAGCATCCCTCCTGTTAGCTCCCACTGATGACCATGTGACTGCGAGCTGGTATTCCAGTTAACTAGTTCCCCCTGTTAATTCCTATTAGGAATTTGAAAGTGTCTATCATATCTCCCCTCTTCCTTCTGGTCTCCAGCAAATACATGTTAAGTGCCTTGAGACACTCCTCATAGGACATGCCCTTATGGCCCTGAATCATTTTTGTTACCATGCACTGCACTATCTCAAGCCTATCCCTAGCCTACCTGATGTGACGTCCCTAGAACTGGGTGCAGTACTTTAGGTGTGGCCTCACCAAGGATCTATACAGAGGAAGTATTACCTCTCTTTTTCAGCTATCAGTACCCATTCTGATACATCCAAACATCCTATATGCCTTGCAATATGCTTTGTGTCACTGACTCAGTTGCTTTAGGAATTCACTGATGATAACTCTAAGGTCTTATTCCTCAACCATGGTAGTGAATCTCACCCTTCCCTCCAGTACTCCATCCTGGGGTTCTTGTTCCCTAGATGCATCACCTTGCACTTGTTGATGTTGAATGTCAGTTGCCAAACCCTTGCCCACCCCTTATGAAGTGGAACTATGTCTAGCTCCCTCTAATCATTCGGAATCACCCCTGTCCTTAGAGAGCTGTTGAATAGACCTACCAGGGGGATCAGCCAGTTCCACTGCCAATTCCCTGAGTGTCTCAGCTGCAACCCATCTGATCCTGAGGCTTTATCAATCTTTAGGGCAGCCAGCCAGTCCTTTCAGGACCCTTTGGCTAGTAAATGCTCGCTGTCTCATCTCCAGGACCCCTTTAATGACCACTTTTATGCTACTCTCTGGCAAGGGACCATTATCCTCCCTAGTGACAACTGAGCAAAAGTAATCATTAAGGATGATGGCCTTTTGACTGTCTGCCTCAATCATCCTATACCCCTCTGTCAGCCTCACAGTTCCCCCTCCTTTCTTCCATTTTTCACTAATATACCTGTAACCTCTAGGTTGTGCTATCCCAAGGGCTACTACCCCTGCCTTCTTGGCTAGTAGCAGGTTAAGGGGCCTGAGTTCTGAAACGGGGTGCCTCCACCCAGAGGTCAGGGTTGGTAGTGGTCAAGTTAACCTGGGCACAGCCCTCTGGGATACTGTAACCCCCTCTTTCCTCTCTAGTGGCCTGAACACTGTACAATAATCACTTTCTCAATACCCCTGGTACACCACACAAGTACCCACACTGTTTGCACTTACCACCAGGGCTGATTCCTCTGGCTCAACCCTGGGGACCCCCTGTAAAACAAGGTTAAGCACAGCAAATAGCAACAGTACAGTACTTTGAGCACAAACTGGAACCACAGTCAGATTACATGAAGAAAAAGTTAGATCTGATTTATTCAGGGGACTTGAACAAGGGAAGGGCAAAATCAGGTTAATTAGCTTAAAGGTTATATCAATCAAGCAGTTATGCATGCGCTTTGAGTACCCCCACACAGTCCACCTCTGGGTACCCAGGTGGAGAAGAGATGGGCTAGCCAGAACAGTTGCTGGGGTTGCAGCTGGTTGGGGCCCTGTGATGGAAAACACAACATGCACAGTACACAATATTTGTAATCCAGAGCCAGAGGGCTCAGTTCGTAAAGGAAATGAAATAACAAGACAATCAGATGACACACTCAGAATAAGCTGTTGGTGCAGGGAGCTACCCTGGTATTTACTAATGATACCCAAGACTGGACACAGGCTGGACGAAAATCGAGACCACAGGTGGTTGATCTGGAATGCCAGGAGAAGCAGGGCCCACACAAGTCGCAGAGGTGTCGTTCCTGTTCAAGCGTGGAGCGGGGGGCTGATCCTCAGGCAGGTCTCTCATCGATGGCTTCTCTGTGCAGTGGGTAGTCTGGCTGGGCCAGTCTGGCAAAGCCCAGATCGCATGGAGACAAGTTCGGATGCAGTCCGTTTTGGGCTGGATACAGCTTCCAGCAAGCAGAATACAGTTCACACAGTGGGGAACTAACTCACAACCCACTAGCAGCTCATAGCACATTTACATGTATGGGAATTCTACTGTACCAGGCAAAGTGCTCTCTGGTCACAATCGCAAAGTCTCTGCATACACCGGGAGCTTAGGGGTAGCTGGAACTCCTGACAGGCCAATCGCATTCAGCAAAAATATTCGGTCTACTTCAGGTTGAGCCTGGCCCATTTCAGTAGCTTACTTTAGTCACACAAACTTGGATTTAGTCCAAAATAATTCTCTTCTCTCCCTCTCATGGAGCAGCAGCAGACATGCAGCCAAAAACTCAGCCCTTTCACAGTTTTCCCATGAAAATCCACTCAGGATTTCTGCCCAAAATTACTTCAGCTCCTTCTTCTTGAGCTTCCAGCTTAGAACTAAACTGAAAACTGCAAGCAGCCCGGGACTTCCCTAAGACCCAAAAGATTTGGTTGGCTGATTTGGCTGTCAGTCAAAGCAAGAGCTCCCCCTTCAGTTGCAAAAAAGGTGCAAAAACTCAAACCACAGTTCCTATAGACTTTGAATTCAGACAGCTCCTGTAGTCCGGCTACATTTTAGGTCCCACCAGAACTGATTCGTCCAATTTGCAGTCCAGGACCAAGACAGTGGAGACAAACAAAACAGTCCTTGCTACAAAGAAAGCAGGTTAGACAAACTACATTATCATTATCATTCTAAATGGTTTTCAGCAAATAGTTACATCTTTCAACAGAGGTCCATCTCAGATTACTTATGCTGCAATCAAGCAGATCTTAAAGAGACAGTACACAGAGGCTATACAAGCTCTGGTAATCACATTTAAACTGCTAAAATGCAGGACACCAGCCTGGCAGTGAGCATTTAGGCAAGCTCAAGGAAGACTTTTGGGAACCGCCATTTGTGGGGGGGTAACACACTTCCCTGCCTGGGATAACTTGGCATCCGTGTCAAGTCTGTACCATCATAACATTGAAAATGCAACATATACAAGATATTTATACCATTAGCATGCTATACAAGTACTATCTGATTCATCAATTGGCATAACTTGTCACTTTACTATACATTTCAATGTACTCCACTATATAATTTCCATTCTGACAATACATTATGCATGTTTCACACAGGTAAATTGAACATTACTATACAGAATCATGTAATAACTTCTTGTACTCTAAACAATGCAAGAGAGGGCCCTTCCCTATCAGCTAACTTGGGGCTGGATGGGGCAGGGGCACCATGGTGAGAAGGCAGAACAAGTAACCTGGAATGGGCCATCAAGCTCAATTTGGGTAGTGAGCTCTGAAAGACATAAACACCTTTGTGGACTACATTGAGAGGCAAATCCACTGGCCTCCCGGGGGAATCGTAACTGAAGCGCACCACTGGCTCGACAGCTCGGCCAGTCTTTCTGGGGTGAACAACCACAGTCTCTGTATTTTCAACAATGGTCTTGGAGCTTTCATCACTTGTAAGGGGTGCCTCTGCATGAAAGGGAATGTCCAAGCTGGGAGCACTGTCAGCCCCTTGCTCTGTAGTCTCTGTTTCTACAACACTTGGCTCATTTTGAAGACACTCTGGCACTGAAGGGGGGTTGTCAGCACTCTCATAGTATTCCTCAAGTTCTGGCAAGTCACTAGAAAGACTCATACTATCAGCCTCTCCTTCAGGCAAATCATACAGTTCCACAATACACAAAGACTTAGCATCCTTAGACGTGATACTTTGCACTTCTCCTTCAGGGAGTATTGGCTCCAAGGATGATGCCGGGGCATTAGGCAGTCCAGAAGGCTCAGCTTCATCCCCATAATTCAACATAGGATTTCCATGAAACAACTGACTCAGTTCATATGAGGGGTAATAGGCATTATCACACTCACTCTCATCCGAGTTAGACTGGCAGTCACTATCATTCTGGGCCTACTGCGGGGTAAGTCTTAAATCAGCAACCATGGGGGCAGGCTGACTCTGTTTCTTTCTTGCAGCAGCACGAGTCACTGGTCCAGGGGAATCAATCTCGGTGGGTTCAGCCTCAATTATAACGTGACCAATAGATAGCAAGTGGTTACGGTGCATGGTCTTGACAGCTTTGGAGTAATTCTCTGGTCGCACTTTGTACACTGGCAAATCATCCAGCTTTCCAACTATGATATGGGGAAGATGGTGCCATCGATCAGCAATTTTGTGTTTATCATGCAATCCTAAATTTCGCAACAACACACGGTCTCCAGGCCTAAGCTCTTGAGCCTTTACTTTTCTATCATGTCTCTCTTTGTTGGCTAGATTTGTTTTGGCGGCCATTGTCTGGGCCAGTTGATAGGCATGGTTCAATTGAGCTTTAAGTTTTTGTACATATTGCAGGTAATCTTCAGCTTGGACCCCATCAGGAGAAACCTCAAAACAGACATCAACAGGTAGCCGGGCCTCTCTCCCGAACATGAGGCAGTAGGGAGAGAACCCAGTAGCATCATTCTTTGTGCAATTGTATGTGTGTACCAAGGTGCTAATCTGCTGGCTCCATTTATGCTTATCTTTTGGGTGGAGGGTGCCTAGCATGTCTAGTCAGGTGCGGTTAAAGCGTTCAGGTTGAGGATCCCCCTGCAGGTGATAAGGGGTGGTTCTTGACTTTTGCACCCCCATAGTGAGAGCATTTCTTTGATTAGCCGACTCTCAAAGTCCTGGCCCTGATCAGAGTGAATTTGCTGGGGGGGCACCATAGTGGACGAAGAAATTTTCCACTAGCACCTTGCCCACGGTAGATGCTTTTTGATTTTTGGTGGGAAAAGCTTGTGCATACAGTGTGAAATGGTCTGTAACCACTAACACATTGCCAATGTTTCACTGATCAGGCTCTAAACTCAAGAAGTCTATGCAGACTAGTTCCATTGGGGTGCTGGTAGTAATGTTGACTAGGGGGGCAGCCCTCTGAGTCAGGGCTTTTCTCTGCAGGCAGTGACTACAAGTCCTTACATGGTGCTCAACATCAGCCCCTATCTTGGGCCAGTAGAATCGAGATCGTACTAGGTCAAGGGTCCGGTCGATACCTAGGTGGCCCATATGATTGTGGAGGGACCTCAGTACTAAATCTTTGAAGGCTGTTGGCAGGACTAATTGTTGCTTGTCTATTTTGCCAGCCCGATCTACAGTCTCTCTATCAACAACTGATTAAGCAGCTTCAACCTGGGGCCTTCTTTAAACAATAAAGCGGTTCGCAGATCAGAGGAATGCAACTTGGACACATCTTTTCCTGCACGAAGGGCATCAAGTGCTGGCTGAATCATAGGATCTCGAGATCAAGACCACTGAATGCTGTCATTGTCAAACTGAGGTAGTGCACTAATAGCTAGAGCAGATAAGTGGCAATACTCAGCCGGTATGCAGGTGTCAGAGGGGCCCAAGCAATCTACTAAGCAGTCCGCTGTGTCCGTAGACATCTGTTCATTTCTATCAGACTTTTGGCACAATGCTTGGATGTCAGGTTCAGACAGTCTGACCCAGTCGCTCTTGGAAATGGGCCTCCGAGATAGGGCGTCAACATCAATATGATTCAGGCCTGGTCTGTATTCGACAGCATAATCATATGTTGACAATGCAGAAAGCCACCGGTGCCCCATGGCGTCTAACTTAGCTGACATCTGTACATAGGTCAATGGGTTATTGTCAGTCCTCACCAATATTTTTGGCCCTTAGAGGTAATCATGAAACTGGTCGACAATGGCCCATTTTAACGCAAGGAACTCCAACTTGTTCACAGGGTAGTTTAGCTCTGACGGGGTTAAGCTCCTACTGGTGAATGCCACTGGTCTCAAACCATCCTCATGGTCTTGATACAGTACAGCTTCTAGACCCTGTAGACTGGTGCCAGTATGCAGCACATGGGGTTTGGTGGGATCAGCATAAGTGAGGATGGGGGCGTGGGTGAGCTGGTATATGACTTCATGGAAAGCTGCTTCACAGTCAGGCATCCAACGGGACCCGAAAAGTTCACCTGGGAGGAAATATGCTTTGTCTGGTTCTTTGATGGACTCTTTTTTGTATTTCCGATTGGTAGGAGGGTAACCCTGGGTAAGATTAAAGAGTGGCCGAATCACTTTGGAATAGTCCTTTACAAACCGCCGGTAGTAGCCACAGAATCCCAGGAAACGTTGTAGTTCTTTCAAATTGTAGGACTGCGGCCAAGTAGTCAAGGCTTCAACTTTACTAGGATCAGTCTCTATCCCTCTGTAGACACCATGTGCCCCACATACTTCACAGAGGTTTGGAAAAACTGGCACTTGTCGATGGACAGCTTGAGACCGAAATCTTCCAGTCGGTCTAGTACTTTGAACAGTCAACTCTCATGTTCCTCTAGGCAGCTCCCAAACACAGTGACATCATCCAAGTACACCAGGCATTCCAGCAAATTCATGTCTCCCATCACTCATTCCATCAGTCGCTGGAAGGTGACTGGGGTGCCCGATATCCCCTGTGGCATTCTCAGAAATTTGTAGAACCCCAAAAGACAGATGAAGGCTGTCTTCTCATGGTCCTCTGGAGCCATCGGAATCTGGTAATATCCACTGCAAAGATCCAACACCAAGAACCATTTGCTCCCATTCAAACAATCCAGAGCATCTTGTATATGGGGCATGGTGTATTGATCGGGGATGGTCCACCGATTCAGAGTTCGATAATCAACACACATTCTCACAGATCCATTCTTCTTATGCACAACCACAATGGGAGAAGCATATGAGCTCCTGGATTCTTGTATCACACCAGCCGCAAGCATTTCCAGCAAGTGTCTTCTCATATCGTCTATGTCTGCAGGGGCTAGGCGTCAAGACCTCTCTTGAAATGGCTGTTCATCGTGCAGGCGAATGTGATGCTCCGCACCCTGTACACATCCCACATCCCATTCCTTCAATGAAAACACTTGATCTCTCTGGGCAAGTTTCTGGCTAATTCTAGTCTTCCATTCAGCTGGCAACGAGGAGTCACCAAAATCAAACAAGTCGGGAGTCACTCTATCTGTCTTGCCGGGGTGCTTGTTGCTGGGCAACACTGCAGTGTCTGCACAGTGTACCATAGCTAGGGTGCATCCTCTGTTCATCCTCATCTCCCGATCTGACACATTAAGAATCTGGACCATCACTCGTCATGCATAGGCATGAGCATGTGCTGGCAAGATGCTGGGCTTAACCAATAATCCTTCTGGCAATTTTCCATTGCCTGGAGCGTCCAACATCAGTATTTTGTTCTTGACATCTTTGCGGAGGCGGACCTCCCCTTGAACGGTACACTGGGCGTTAGGGGCCAGTACCATTGAATCGGGATCCTATTTCCACACGACCCCTACCGGTTCATCCTGGTCCACTCTCCTGGGGTTCTGTTGCAAATCATAGGCTCTCTTGATCAGAGCGGGAATTCTGAGGGCCCTCCCAGTCCGTCGCCCTTGTTTCTCGCGACAGAGTTGTCAGTCTCCCAAACCGATCAAACCGATGGACATGGGTCCCAATTAACAGGGGAACCCCATCATCCAGTCCAGTAGGGGGACACACTAAGGCCAGTGTCTCGACTTGCTCCTCTACACCAGTTACAGCTGCAGGAAATGACAACCAGAGGCGGACATATCCTAGGTAGGGATAAGACTTGTCGCTCAGCCCCCACACATGTATGCCTTCCAGGGATTGTAAGGGCACAGCAGATAAGTGTTTGTCATACCAGTCCTTAAATACAATGGTCACTTACGACCCACTGTCCAGCACAGCCTGAGTAGGAATACCATTCACAGCCATGGTAGTCTCCAGTGAAGGGCCCACTATTTTGGACCAGTCTGGAGGGACAGCAGCAGGGGCCTGGAGAGAGGATTTAGCCACATAGAGATTTGAGTTACTACTTCTTGAACCCTCACTGCAGTCATTTTGGGTACTCCTTGACCGCTGATTCATTCTCCAAAGCTCTCCTTGAGGCCTGTGTACAACTTTATCTAGGTCTTTTGTGGATCGGCATTCTCTCTTCATGTGCTCATCTTTCCCACAATTGTGGCAAAATGTTTTCTGGGATTTGGGATGGTTAAGGCATCATACTGGAAGCTGGGGGCAGTGGTACTACCAACTGAAAACCTTCGTGCCATCTCTGTCTGCTGTGTGGTGAACATTTGGAGACATCTCATCAATTCTCTTACTTCTGTAGTCAAGGCATTGAGTTTCGAGCTGTCGTCAGCAGGAGATGCCTGGGTGGACACCCCAACCCCCATAGCAGATGCAGTTGGATAAGGGTCAGTGCCTGTACTTGCAGGAGCGGCCTTCATAAAGACACTGTTTTTTATTACCCTGAACTCCCTCAGCAGTTCATCCCATGGCGGCACACCCTCATTGGTCCTCACTTCGGAAGGGCCTTCTGATGTTGTGATCACTTGGGCTGCGCTCACCCTAGAATTACAATCCCCCTCTTCATCTTCAACCTCCCGGAGTTCTTTTATCAAGTCACAATAGTCCAGTGGGTTACCCCTTCTATCTGGGAGCCTTAATTGAAGGAGTTGAAATTTAGAATGTTTTGCATGTTGCAGTGTGTGCCCCAACCTCACATGGTTTAAGTCACTGGCGGCTACCCCACCTTTTCAGTAAGCCTTTTGCAGCGCTCTTTCCAGCCGAGTAACATATGCAGACAAACTTTCCCCATGCCATTGTTTTGTACCTTGAAATTTCCACATCAAGTTCTCCCCTGACTCAGTGCTCCCAAAATTGCCTTCGAGTGCAGATAGGTACTTCTGGGCAGATTCATCAGGGTTTGTGGACCTCAGAAATTTAATGACCTCTAGGGCAGGACCCCTCAAACTTTCTATGCTCCTTTTCCATTTCCCAGCCTCTGCACACTGCCATTCAGGTACCAACGGGGCAACATAATCTATCCAGGTCTCCCAATCATATTCCCTTTGGGGTTGGGGAGGGTGCCGGAGAAGATTCTCAACCATCGGTAAGAGCTGTGACTAAAGACAGGTACAAACATAGCAGCCAGCATTGGCACGGGCACAGAAGGAGGGGCAAAAATGGGTGCTGGAGCGGGAGGGGATGTTGGGGGAGGAACACCCCCAGGTGGCAGGAATAGTTTCTTTAAGTCCTCCACAGTTTTCCCTTCCTCCAACAACAACTTAGCAAATTTCTCCTCACAAGTCTCAGATAGTGGGGGAGGGCTCAGACTCCCCGGGGTCATTACTGTCTTTAGTTAACACTCTCCAGGCAGTGAGGTCTCCTTCGGGGTGATAGTCCGTGGCACTTTGGAACTGTCTACTGGGTCCTTACACTCTACTAATGCCATGAAACTTTGGGCGAGCAGATTAGCCTGTTGACCACCATCACAGGGTTTTGTAAACATTCAACCTTGGAAAGTACTCCCTCTACAGTGTCCTTATTGGTACCCAGGGGAATATCCAGGATAAGTATAGCATTTTGGGGGTCGATCTCCTGCCCAGTACACCACCCCACCAACTGGTGTACAGCCACTCCTGTTGGGGTAGCCATTTATTTTTAACAGCAATTCGCAAATTTGGCCACTAGAAGACACAAAATCCCAGCGGTGAGCCTCCAAGATGTAACCCTTAGGTGGCGCTATCCCAAGGGCTACTACCCCTGCCTGCTTGGCTGGTAGCAGGTTAAGGGCCGAGTTCTGAAACGGGTGCCTCCACCCAGAGGTCAGGGTTGGTAGTGGTCAAGGTAACCTGGGCACAGCCCTCTGGGATACTGTAACCCCCTCTTTCCCCTCTAGTGGCCTGAACACTGTACAATAATCACTTTCACAATACCCCTGGTACACCACACAAGTACCCACACTGTTTGCACTTACCACCAGGGTTGGTTCCTCTTGCTCGACCCTTTGGACCCCCTGTAAAACAAGGTTAAGCACAGCAAATAGCAACAGTACAGTACTTTGAGCACAAACCGGAACCACAGTCTGATTACATGCAGAAAAAGTTAGATCTGATTTATTCAGGGGACTTGAACAAGGGAAGGACAAAATCAGGTTAATCAGCTTAAAGGTTATATCAATCAAGCAGTTATGCATGTGCTTTGAGTCCCCGCACACAGTCCACCTCTGGGTACCCAGGTGGAGAAACATAGAAACATAGAAACATAGAAGTTGACGGCAGATAAGGACCGCAAGGCCCATCCAGTCTGCCCATTTCTTTTTCTACCTTATAAATGTGCCGCTAGTGGGTTGTGAGTTAGAGTGAGAAGAGATGGGCTAGTCAGGACAGTTGCCTGGGGTTACAGCTGGTTGGGGCCCTGTGATGGAAAACACAACATGCACAGTACACAATATTTGTAATCCGGAGCCAGAGGGCTCAGTTTGTAAAGGAAACGAAACAAGACAATCAGATGACAAACTCAGATTAAGCTGTTGGTGCAGGGAGCTACCCTAGTATTTACTCATGATACCCAAGACTGGACACAGGCTGGACGAAAATCAAGACCACAGGTGGTTGATCTGGAATGCCAGGAAAACCGGGGCCCACACAAGTCGCAGAGGTGTCGTTCCTGTTCAAGCATGGAGCAGGGGGGCTGATCCTCAGGCAGGTCACTCGTCGATGGCTTCTCTGTGCAGTGGGTAGGCTGGCTGGGCCAGTCTGGCAAAGCCCAGACCACATGGAGACAAGTTCGGATGCAGTCTGTTTTGGGCTAGATACAGCTTCTAGCAAGCAGAACACAGTTCACACAGTGAGGAACTAACTCACAACCCACTAGCAGCTCATAGCACATTTACATGTACGGGAATTCTACTGTACCAGGCAAAGTGCTCTCCGGTCACAATCACAAAGTCTCTGCACACACCGGGGAGCTTAGGGGTAGCTGGAACTCCTGACAGGCCGATCGCATTCAGCAAAAATATTCGGTCTTCTTCAGGTTGAGCCTGGCCCACTTCAGTAGCTTACTTTAGTCACACAAACTTGGATTTAGTCCAAAATGATTCTCTTCTCTCCCTCTCATGGAGCAGCAGCAGACATGCAGCCAAAAACTCATCCCTTTCACAGTATTCCCATGTAAATCCACTCAGGATTTCTGCCCAAAATTACTTCAGCTCCATCTTCTTGAGCTTCTAGCTTAGAACTAAACTGAAAACTGCAAGCAGCCCGGGACTTCCCCAAGATCCAAAAGATTTGGTTGGCTGATTTGGCTGTCAGTCAAAGCAAGAGCTCCCCTTTCAGTTGCAAAAAAAGGCGCAAAAACTCAAACCACAGTTCCTATAGACTTTGAATTCAGACAGCTCCTGTAGTCCGGCTATATTTTAGGTCCCACCAGAACTGATTGATCCAATTTGCAGTCCTGGACCAAGATAGTGGAGACAAACAAAACAGTGCTTGCCACAAAGAAAGCAGGTTAGACAAACTACATTATCATTATCATTCTAAATGGCTTTCAGCAAATAGTTACATCTTTCAACAGAACTCCATCTCAGATTACTTATGCTGCAATCAAGCAGCTCTTAAAGAGACAGTACACAGAGGCTATACAAGCTCTGGTAATCACATTTAACTGCTAAAATGCAGGACACCAGCCTGGCAGTGAGCATTTAGGCAAGCTCAAGGAAGACTTTTTGGGAACCCCCATTTGTAGGGGGGTTACATACCTGAAGAACTGTTTTTCTCCGCTCTTGACCCCCTCCGCAATACACAGCTCTGTGTCTGTTGTTGCCTCCCTAACTGCCCCGTTTGCCTCCCTATTTTTCAGTAACTATTCTTCCCATTCTTCCTCCCATCGTTTTGTTTAAATTTATAGAAGGCCTTTCTCTTGGCCCTTACCACTTCCCTGACCCTTGCCAGGAACCATAGTGGTCTCTTGAACCTGTTTTTTTTTTTAGTAACTGTTCTCATGCATGCCATAGATGCCCAGAGAATGGCCCCCTTTAGTAGCCCCATCTCTCTTCCACACCATCTATGTTGTCTTCCCCTTCCAACATATCTCTGACTAGCTCCTTAAGCCTATTGAAGTCTGCCATTCTAAAATCAAGGGCTTCTGCTCTTGATTGTGGTTTACCAAATCCAAGAGCCAGTTTGAACCAAATAGAGTTATGGTCACTGTTCCGTAATGGCACCCCTACGCCCACATCTCCTACCACCTCCAAGTTGGTGAGCACCACACTGATATTTACAGTCTGCCTGGTGGGCTTCTTAACTAAGTGTACCAGCAGACAGTCCTGAAACACATCCAACAAGACCTGGCTTCTGGTGCACCTGGCCACTGGAACATCCCAATAGATATCTGGCAGGTTTGGGTCACCCACAACCATTACCTCCCCCTGAGCTATCTCTCTCTTTCCAGGTCTTCCCTGAGCTCTCTGTCCCTTTCCTCCCCTTGTCCTAGTGATCTATAGATCATCCCCAAGGGCAGTTTCTTGCCTGAGGCTGCTGTGAGTTGCAACTACAGAGACTCAGTTTCCCCCTTACTACCACTTAAGCACCCATCTTACATACAGTAATCTCTATGCTCTCCTTTACATAAAGGACTACTCCTCACCCTCTACCTGTTTCTCTGTCCCTCCTGAACATTAACTATCCAGGGATTATCAGTCCCCAGTCATTATTTTCCAAAGTCCATGTTTCTTTTATGGCCACAATGTCCAACTCAGTGCCTGCCATCATTGCCTGGAGCTCACTAATTTTATTATCTAAGCTTCTGGCATGAAGGCAAACCTCCATCTGACTCTTGATCTTGCTTTGCTACTACCCTTGCACTTTGCATGTCCTCTCATACCCTTGTTTTTCTTGGTGCCTGAACCCATAGCATTCCCCTCTTCAATGTCCCTTCAGCTAGTCCAGTATGGGCCACAGTTTTCTTTGTACCTGCTATGCTGCTACAAGCCCCCAAATGTGGGGCGGTTCTGGCTAAGATCACCTTTCTTTCCCCTGCCATGGAGGTTCCCCTAGACCCAGCCCCCCACAGTATAAATGTCCAATATAGAAACTCAAATAGTAACACTTTAAGTGTTAGTTTTCCTACACTGGCATGTTGATCTAGGCCTTTTACGTATAAAGAGAACAATAAGGGGCCAACTACTGAACCTTGTTACACCGTTAATGACTTGGAGGGGGTTGGACTCTGTGCCATGTATCACGATGCTTTACAGTAATTTATACAGTTGCCAAACCAGTTGGCTACTTCTGAGCTGGTGTGCAGCTCAGCAGATTTGGTCACAAGTATTTTGTGGTTCACTGTGTAAAAGGCCTATGATAGGTCAATGAAGATGGTGCCAATGTATTTTCTTCTGTATATAGCCAAATGTGTCACTGAGTATCCTGGCTGTATCAGAGACTGCACTGTGGCCTATTCTAAAACCTGACTGGTATTGATTGAGCAGCGAAGTTTTGTTGAGAAATTTAATGATTTGGCTGTGTAGTACATTGGAGATCACAGGCAGCAGGGAGATAGGTCTGAAGTGGTTTAGGTTTTCCTTGTTGCTTGCTTTATGCATGGGCACCACACTCACAGTTTTCCAACTAGAAGGAACATAAGATAGTGCTAAGGAGCAACTGAAGAGACAGGACAGAGGCCTGAAAATTTATTGGCGGCAAGTTTCAGTAGCTTGGCATCTAGACCATCTGGACACTGCTTTCCCTGCTATTTAAGTTGAGCGGTTGGTCCAGCACTTTTGAGGTTTCAATTTTAGAAGGGGGGGGGTCCTCTGATTGTAGGGGCAGCTGAGGTAGAGGGAGCTGGTGAGATGTTGTAGTGTTCCGGTTATCAGGTTGAGCTCTTTTGGAATTTAGGATGTCTGCATTAAGAGAATTGGCAGCACTAATGAAGTGGATGTTTAAGCAACTGGTCATGTCACAGAGTGAGTGCCAGCCAGTTGAACCAAAAGATATATTCTCAGGAACGCTGCACATGTTGGGGCCCTTCAATCCAGCAGCAGTTTTCCTTAAATTCTTGGTGTTTTGGTGCTGTTGGAGAGTGCTATAGAAATGAAGGCTTGGTTTCTCTGACAAGGTTAACATAACTGTTTCTGGTCTCCCTGTATAGCTTCTAGCTGGACTGACTGTTGGATCACTGAACTTTGCGCCAGGCTTTGTTCCTAGTCCTCATGAGCCTGTGTAGGTCTGAAGAGACTCCGGGTGCATAGTTTAACCTCACCTTGTGACACTTCAGGGGAGCATGCTTGTTACAAATTTCCATGAGCTCACAAGCAAAGAAAGACTAGGTGTCATCCAGGTCTGGTATAAGCTCTGCCAAAGGGCAAAATCCCATAAAGGTGCTCTAGCTGAGGATAACTTAATAACAGACAGGAATAAAGCCACAAACACACCAGGCAGGTACCAGTTGCAGATATTTTATTGATGAAAAATTGCATGAAAGAGCTGGGCTAACATCCCTATGTATTGCCTCCTCACCGAGGCTTCATCAAGAAGCTGTGTTAGCTTAATCTGCAACATCTTATATATCCCCACAAAGTGGCATGTGAGTAAATGATTGGCTATAGCTCAACCAATAAAACATGGAGTAGTGTACAGTATCACCAAAAACAAAACATTCAAAAATTCATTCATAAAAATTAGTAACAAATGAAAACTATGTACAAGTGTACTTATTTGCTCAGTGGTGTCATTGTTTCCAATGACTCACTATTTGCAAAATAAAGTGTTAGCTCTGTGACCACAGAATGGGGGGGTTGTTGGAGGGAAGGGGGTGACCAAAGCAAATGACAAATGCCACAAAGACTAATTACTCTAAATGTAATTATTGGTAATAATGCATATGCTCTCTTGATCAAAATAACTGGCCAAACAGACACATGACAACTAAGGGGAAATGTAATTTGAACTGGAGGAGATTTAACTCCTGAAAACTTAGAATCAATTCAACATTCAATGTATGTGGGCAAAACAGTTATACCTCTGGGTGAACCAGCATTAAACAGTGCATCATGGTGCAGCCCCAGGGGCAGCACCAGTAACCAGTCATCACGGCACTGCCCCATTTATTATATAAATAATATATATTCTCTCACTTACTTCTATCTTAATTTAGCAATATTCAAAAGGGTAATGATTTGTGACACTTATATGATTAAATGCTCACAACTGAGTTTGACACAAAGCACAAAAAAAATTCCCTGCTCAAGGCTTGAACCCTTGACTTCTGGATCTTTTGCATGCTGACATATATACTGAACCACAGAAGCACAGTGAATGTACTGTAGACAGGATTTCAAAATGTAGCCACTACTCCATATCACCCCTTCAGAAAAAGGACATTTTTCCCTGGTCAAGGTTTGAAACTTTAACCCATGGATCTGTAGCATGCTGACATACCTGTTGAGCCAGTGAAGCATACTGAAGCTTTATAGGATTTCAAGTCTAGTCATACTACTCTGTATCTCTCCATCAGAAAAAGCAAATTAATAAAGCTGGTCACATTAACATCAGAACAATTACACTGTCCTCTGAAATGTACAACTTTTTGTCAGGTTTATATGCCATGAAATCCCTCCCCAAAAAAAATGATTCTATAACTGTAAATCTCTATCTGCCCTTGGAAATATGGTGGGGTGAGGCAATATATTCAAAGACAAGCAGTACACATTGCTGGGAGGAGCATTTCCATAACATTCTCATCTACACTTAAAACGCTCAATTCCTCAGACTTGCACCAATCAGATTTGTGGAAAGTAACAGCTATAGGTTGCTGCCCTGGGGGCAGGGGACAAAATCCACCAATAGGGATAGGTGGGAGGCAGAGTGCGAGGGTGCTGCTCCGGGGGCAGTGCTACCAGTGGGCGAAATCCTCCAATAGGAGTAAGCTGGGGGAGGAGCTAAAGGATGCTGCCCTGGGGGCAGCGATGTCCCGATACAGCATTACGGGAACAAATCACACTCAAGCTCAGATCACCATGATAATGATGCTGGGGGGGTGATACAGATAGATAAGTCAGTTGACAGGCTAAGAGCTATTTCATACATCCAGCACAATATTATCACATAAAATACTTTCTAATGAGCAAAAGAAAAAAGAAAAAATGCTTCAGAAATGAAAAATTACAACAGACTACTTCTTAAAATTTGTATAATTTTCCTGTCTGTCTGCTTTGGCTCCACTAACTCTTCAGGTTTTGCAGCTACTAACCAGCAGGGCTAGTGACTTGGAAAATCCATTAGCCCCACAGACAATTCTGCTGGCTCAGCTGATGTACTTATTGAAATATTACTTTTTCTACTACAAGCCCTCAGGGCTACTTAAAAAGAGTTTTGACTATCCCAAAAGAAAATCTAACAGTATGATATGTTTTAAATGAACAGTCTACTTCAGACCTCCATTGTAAAAAAAAAAAAAAAAAAACTGACTCCTACAGCTTGAAGTGCATAAATGCTGTTACAAATATAAATATATAGCACGGATGTTACTGAGGCATGTCAAATCAGAAAGGTTGCAGTGATAATCATCTTTACCAGGTGAATAAATACCATTTGCCAAAAGAGAAAGAGAGAAAGAAAGACACACATTGGCCCAGATATTCACACTGTGCCCAAAAAATGCGCAATAGCAGGAGCAAGCGCAAGTCTATTGCGCCCATGCACAAGCGACGCGATATTCAAAAACGGAGCAGGCCAAATTGTGCCTACAGCCGATGACTGAATATCGCACCACCTGCGCCATAGTGCAACTAGGGAGGGGAAGCTGAGCAGATCTGATGCGCCATAGCGCAACAAGGGATGTTCAGCTGAGCAGTCCAGAGGCGTCATAGCGCAACCAGGGACACCCCCCAGCAGCAGAGAAATGTAACTGCACAACCAGGGAGGTAGGGGCCCACCACCCATGCCACAGATGGGCACAGGAACACACAGCAGAACAGACATCGTCCCCCCACAACCCAAGAACTGCACAACTGGGGGAGGGCTGGAATAACCACTGGCCCATGGAGACAAGCAATCAACCCACAGCCGGGCCATGGTGCCCCATCACACCTACTGGCAAGCTGTGACTGGCACACAAGGAGGGCTGACCACCCCATGCCACAACATCCCCCCCAATGCAGAGCACACCCTGCACCATGACCCCCAGACCCCCCCCATAAGCAGTGACCACCACTGCAGGAAACCTCATGCATGCCATCACTCCCACTATGACACTGCAACCCTGTGCACCACAGAACCATGCAAGCCAGCCCCACCACGAGCACCCATCAGCGGGTGGCAGCACACAGCAATGCAACAATGGCAGACACAGTGCCACCATGCACAGTCCCCCCGAGGTACTGCTGAGAGACCAACCATGCGTCGGCACAAGAGGTACCCCACACGGGACAGGGCGTGCCCTTGATACCACCACCAGTAGTACAGCACCCTGCACAGTAGTCCAGTGACACACCCCAACCCACCACTGGCCACAACAGCCAGCACAGCCACCCACAGTGGTGCATGGAAGCATGCAACACAGCGGATGCCACACAGTGTATGGACAGGCACCCACCCATACCCAAGGGCACAACAGCACAGGGATGCAGTGGTGGGGCAACCAAGCCCCCATTGTGGGCCCATGTAAACTGTGTACACACAACCCACATTCCTCCATGGCACTGGAGTGCCAGCCATCCTGCGCAGGCACTGTGGACCCGTACACCACCAGCAGTCGCCCGGAGCACAAGTCACAGACAGTGGGGCACATCCCCTGCAACACACACAAGGCACAGCATGGAGGTGGGACAAACAACTGTGGTGCCCACAGTGCCACCTGAGCCAGGCATGCACCACAACAGTGACAGGAGGCAACCCAGCAAAGTGACGGGTACAGTGGCCGCCCTGCAGGGACTGCCACCACTGACATGCCAGCGGACCGTGCAGACCACAGACATGCATGTGTGTCAGCTGCACAGGCCATGGATGGGCCAATGGGTGCGCCATGGACACAGAGCATGCACCATGGCCCACTGCACACAGTCAGCCAGTGCACAAGAAAACACACACACCACAGACACTGACTGATAGCTACCCCCACACCACAGTCACCTCCACACTGGCACACACACACACATACCCATGACCGCACCACCCCTGACGCCATGCACACCACTGCAGCTGAGCACCTATAGTCCACTGCAAATCAGAGACCACAACAGTATTCATATCAAAATTAAATCTATTGAAAAAATATATAACCATCACACAAACTATATACAATAAAACAGTGGAACTATATACAAGGTTGGGGGGGGCCACAAACAAGGTGGGGGTAGGTAGAGGACAGGGGTGGACAAATGGGACAGGGAAGATGGGGTGTAAGGGTGGGTCCAGGGGGGTAGGGGAAAACTGCCAGCCATCCACACTGGGGGACGCCTCTCCCTGCTTTGGCTCCTCCGGGCCCTGTGCCTCCTCAGAACCCTGGTCTCGTCTAATCGACGCAGGATTACAAGTGATGCCCATGCGACCACCAGGATCTCCCGCTCTGCCTCCCGTATCTCTCGAAGATGGCGGGTACCTAGGACAAGGGAGCACAGTCAATAGGTGTGAATGCACAACCCCATACAGCCCGCCCACTGTGCATGGCATACAGCCATGGGACATACCACTGTAGTGGTGTGTGACCACCAGCAGTGATCATGTCCACAGGACCTGCCCACCCAGGCACATACAGCCATGAAGAACGCTGCACACATCCACCGGCCAAGTCACGCACAGCACCACCGTGGCCGTTTAGTGACATGGCTAAGTGGTGCAAAGGCAGTGGTACAGCCATGTACCTGGTGCATGCATGGACCACCACTGATGCACTCCCAGACATGCATCGCCACTGGACAGTGTTGACTGTAACAAGTTGCGTGCATGGCAGTGGTGTCGATGTATGGTGGCCATGCCCCACTGCCCACCCTGTCATACAGCATGCAATAGTAATCATGGATGTATGGCACTCACCCTCATTGGGCCGGTCAGGGGCAGTGATGGCCCTCGCCCTGCCTGGCTGCACCGTCCTCCTCCCTCTGCCACTCCTCTCTCACACGGCGGCATTCTTCTGGGCCTGTGGGGAAAACAAGGAGAGAAGAACATCAGTACAATCCCAAAGCAAAGTCCCCCTGCCCCCAGGTGTGTGCCCTCCCACCCAGCCAGACCCACCCACCCCACACCCTGTGAACACCACCACAGCCAACCCCAGATGGTCCCTCCCCTATGTGCTGGACACATACAACACTGTTACCCATATGGACAATAAAAGTGTGTTGACGGAACCCCTACCTGGCTGTGGCACCATGCCCCTCCTGGCACGTGCTCGCAGTCGTGTCAGTAGCTCCGGCTCCCTCCTCCGCAGGTCCCTGTAGCAGTGCCTGCACTGCTCCACGCTCCTCCCCCATCCAGTGGCCTCCTCCAGGGTAGTGGCCACCTCCTGCCACACCTGGGTCCTGGCCCTGTCCAGGGGCACCTCCCTGAAGAGAGGCCCATGGTGTGGCTCCACAATTTCCACCAGATTGGCTATTTCTATTGCAGACCACTGCGCTGCCCGTCTGCGTGCCATTCTCTCAGTAATAGTAGGTAATATGGCACTATGCAGCGCGGCTCCCCATGTGCAGATGCTGCGCGGTACAGCACTGCCATTCCCTATCACGCTGTTACTGAACAGTGCGATAGAGGTGCACCCATGCCTGACGCATGGCGCCTAGGGGGCAAAGGTCGGGCACAGGGTCAAGGGTCTCTGGCACATGGCCACGCACAGTGCCACTGGAAGACAATGCATGTAGCGCGATTGGCTGCCAGTGTGCCAGTGCCATAGTGGCCTACCGCACAGTTGGCCCATTGCGCCTATGATGGCCCAGTGCCACAGCGCCATGTAGTGACCATCGCTATAGTGCCACTGGCACAATGGTGGCCATGCCCTGCATTGACTACTGCATACAGCACATCATCAGCGTGGCAGACGCCTGCGTCAGCAACCCGGGCATGCGCAGTGAGGTGTGTACTACACATGTCACAGAACTGCGCCATTGGCTCAGCACGTTCAACACAATTGCGCAAAGCGCAACAGCGCGATATTCAGCCATCATATGCAAATCAGCCATTCAATGGCGCAGCACTGCAATTTGCATCTACTTAAAGTTGCCCCTCACCTCATTTGCATGGGTTGCGCTATAAAAGTGCGACATTGTGCTGCAGTGGCCATAGTCAGCTACTGCAGTCTATTGGTGAGTTGCATGCTGGTTGGGAGTGTGGACTGTGGATTCAGGGACATGCATGGACTGCACAGTCACAGGTAACAACTGTCATTCTCACAGGCTACATAATGACCGAGCAGGTTGTTGGAGAGGAGGAACACAGTGGTGGGAGAAGGAGGCCTAACTTTACAAGGGCCGAAACCGAGGCCCTGTTCGAGACCTACCTGGATCAGGAGCCACTTCTCAGTGGACGGTGGGGAACACCTCAAGCCCGTGCTGCTACATGGAAGGAGGTGAAACGTACTGTGAACCTGCATGACACCCACCAGCGCTCCGTGCAGGAGTGTAAGAAAAAGACGGGCACAGACAGGAGGAGGATAAAGGAGAAGGTGTCTGCCATCAGGGCAGCACGTGCTGCAACAGGTGGGGGACAGCCGGAGGTGGTACAGCTGACCCCACAGGAGGAGAGGCTTGCTGGAAGCATGCAACGCAGTGCCATTGAGGGTGTTCTGGGTGGTGGCTTCCAGATGGGTGGTGGCCCATCACTGCATGGTATGTCATGGTCTGTCTATGGGGGGAGGCAGGGTAGGTCACATGCACTAATGCTACTTTGCTTTCCCTTACAGATCCTGAGCATCTGCATGGGTCAGCGCTGGTGGCCTGTCCACTGCGGACAGTCAGCTCGAGTTGGAGTAGGGACCATCCACCTCCACAGGTATACGTGGATCATTGCGACAGTGGGGCCACCTGGCTGTCCACACTGATGTCGTTGTAACAGGTGTGGAGGAAGCCCTGCCTGTGTCCCTGCGTGCTGGCATCCATGGATGCCAGCATGCTGTGACTGTGGCTGGTGCAGAGTCTGTCACCGGTGATAATGACACGACCGTCATGGGCAGTGACACATGTGTGCCACGGGATGGCCACACGGCAGAGCAATTCATGCCCTGGGGCACTGTGTCGCGTGACTGACCTGTCTCCCAGTGCGGCTACTGTCTGGTGCTGCCCTGTGTGCATTGTGTGTTTCAGTGGGCAGTGCACGGGTGGGTACCTGGCCCTGCACGAGGACACACAGTCCACCTGCACACCCTCCCGGCTGCTGTCCGCAGTTGTGTGTACATGATGATGCCTGCATTGCGCTGTACACCAATGTGCAATGGTGCTCAGCATCTGACACACGCACATGGACAGCCAGTGGGCGTCGTGGCCTGTGGACATGTGTGTTGCTAGGGTTTGCGTTCTGGGTCGGTGTGCCTCCTGCCCTCTGTGCACATTTGTTGTGCTGTGTGTGTGTGTCTGCCCGCGTGGCATGTTAATCCTCACCCATCCCTGGTTGTGTGTGTGCTTCTGTGCCCTGCCACTTCCCTTAATGGCATGCACCCCTGGTGTGTGTCCATGTGTGTTTGTGGGTTGTGCCTTAGCCACTGGTGGTTGTGCATGGCCCCATGACTTCCCTGGGTTGGCTGAAGTGCTCCTCCATGATGGTGTCCCGGTGCAGCTGTGCCAGCCGGAGCAGTCGGGGGTCCCATCGGCTAAGGGGGGGCTGCCCATCACCATCATCACCCGGCGTCCCCATCATCCCCAATGCTGTCCCCCTCTTTGACCTGTATGGCTATCCCACATTCATTGGCCATGTTGTGCAGGATGCAACAGGCCAGGAATAGCCCGCAGGCCTTTGAGGGGCTGTACTGTAGGGCACCGCCAGAGGTGTTCAGGCAACGGAAATGTGCCTTCAGCATCCCAAACACCCACTCGATGACATTAGGTGTGGTGGCGTGTGCCTCATTGTAGCGTTGCTGAGATGGGGTCGCGGGCCGCCGGTAGGGTGTGAGCAGCCAGGGACGGAGTGGGTATCCACTGTCACCTGCGTGTAGAGGGCGGAGGTTAGTTTTGTGATCAGCATCGCCCTGCCCCAGGCCATGTAGGCCACTACCCATGCCACCTCTGGCCATGCCCCCCCAGGCCCTATGATTGTCCATGTGGTTTGCATACTCACCCACTAGGAGTCCATTGGGGATGTCCCCACTCTCAAATCTGTGGCACAGTGCCGACTGGTGCCAGATGAAAGAATCGTGTGCTCCCCCATGGTGCATGGCACAGACATTGATTATGCACCCCCTGGCATCGCACACCACCTGGCATTTGATGCTGGCATAGCCCTTGCGATTTATGTATGCGGCCTCCTCGGGCCAGGTGGTGTGCGGATGGCCACATGGGTGCAGTCTATGCCCCTAGCATGCCAGGCATACGTGCAACCCTGTGGAACTCCTGTATGTTTGCTGTGCGCTCCACCGCTGTGCTGGGGAAATGGATGTACTCCACAGCATGTGGCAGCAGTGCGCTGAGGAATTGGGTGAGGTGGCATGACGTGGCCGACTGGGTTATGCCTGTGGTGTCCCCAGTTGGTCTCTGGAAGGTACCTGTGGTGAGCAAGCACATGCAGGCTGTTACCTTAATCTCCACTGACAGGGCATGGCTCCGTCGTGTGGGTGCCTGCATCACATCACTGCACAGCTCACAGAGCCACCTCAGAATTGTCCTATTCAGGTGGTACCAGCCCACAATCTCAGTATCAGTGTACAGCTTAAAGCTGGTGCGGCCTCGGTACTGCCTGTTGGGGGCATACCGCCGACGGGCCCTTCCACAGCCATGCCCCCTGCCGCCCACCTTCTTACCTCCTCATAACGGCCTCCATCTGAAGGTAGCACTGGCCATGTCCCTGGCTTGTGTTCACCTCCGCAGCTGTTGTTGTATTCCCCGCTGTCCTGGCTGCTACTTCCCTGCACCGGTACACCTGCCTGTGCTGGCTCTCTGTGCTGTGTGGCTCCCCACACCTTCCTGTGCCTGGCTGTTCAGAGTGCCCTTTCCCTGGCCTTCCCTGTTTGTGCCTCCTGCCCTGTCTGTCTGCCTAGGGTTCTGTCTCATGTGGCTTCCCTGTAGCGTTCTTGCACCTCTCCCTTGCTCCTTTTTATTTTGTCTCATTTCCGCTATGGCGCAACTTCTGCTTGCTCCAGTATTGCGCATGGCGCAAGTCGTTGAATATTGCACTGCGCCATTTATGCATGGTTCCTCCCCCTTCAGTTGCACATGCTTTCATTATCATTGCACTGTTGCTCATCATGATTTCGGGGGCGCAACTGCCTCCTGCTGAATATCGCAGAATGGTGCAATTTCGGACTTGCGCAGGCGCAACCCTATTGCGCATGGCTCAACTCTTTTGAATATCTGGGCCATTACGTTTAACAGCTGGTGTCTGAAACAGCACAGGGCTCTGCTGGATGTTTTGAATTCCTAAGCCTGGCTGATAAGAAGATGTCAGCATACTGGGCAGCTACATCAAAGGATCAACAAACCCATGATTGGATCTGCTTTTTTGTTTTGAAGTCCATGCAGTTTCCACCCACCAAGCTAAAACCCTGCCATAATTAGGCTGGCTGATAATTGGTCTGCTACAGACTTGCCCATTAAACACTGCTCTGCATTGGAGGGACAGTATCATGCCCCTCCAAAGCCATTATCATAGGAAGATGTTTGCTTGCTGTGCACAAGCGCGTATGACAAACATAAAAAGACAGTCTGCCCAGCAGATCATAGTTTTGACCTGGTGCACAGTTGTACAGACAGTTCTGTTTGAGAGGAGACACTGGAGACAGGACTTTAACCTGAGTTGATCCCCCCTCCAAAACTAAAAAACAAACACCCAGACAGCCAGTGATTGTATGGTATAGTAGCTAGTGTACAGCATATTTATTTAACTTTGTCCTCAATTTGATTTAAGTTATTTGCCCAGTGTTTTGCATCAGAATCTTTCCTATTTAAACTTGTATTTGCCCTCCAAAAATTAATATGAACTAAGAATTTAAGTGTGTGAGAAAAAAAAAAATCAGGGCTCTTAACAGTGCCACCAGTGGGTTGCCAGTCCCTCTTCTGACAGTCTTGTGCATTCCTTGCTTTGTCAGTGTGTGCAGTCACTCATTTCTAAGTCAGTAGTAAAGGAAAAAAAAATTTGTGTGAGAAAAAAAAAAACAGGGTTCCGAACAGTGCCTCTAGTGTGTTGCCAGTCCCTCTCCTGCCAGTCTTGTGCACTCCTTGCTTCGTCAGTGTGTCAAGTCAGTTGTTTCTAAGTCAGTAGTAAAGAAAAAATATTCGTGTGAGAAAAAAAATCAGGGCTCCAACGGTGCCTCCAGGGGGTCTTCCAGTCCCTGTCCTGCCAGCATCAAACTCTCGTTCTGTTGTAGCGACAAAATAAACACACAACACACTTAGAAAAAAAAAAAGCTTTATTGAAATAATCCACACTGCAGAAATTAACTAACTTTGGGTTCAAATGAACTTAGAAATGGAAACATCCTGATCAGGATGACAATCCTGAGATCTAAGTTCCAGCTGGTCTAGTCGGTATTGATGTCCAAGAGACTCCCTGCACCTCCTCCTGTAATAAAGAAAAAAACACCTCTGAGCATAGAGCAACAGGTTTTTAGACTGGCTGGCTTAACAAATACTGTTAGTTGCAGTACAAAGAAAATGATGGCATGTTTTGTGCATTTTGTATAAAACATAAACTAAACAGATGCCCAAATCAGGAACAGTTTAGGTAATGAGTGGGTGCAAGACATTTAGAGAAGATGCTATAAAAAGGCATCAGAACAGTTCTGTCCATGTCTTTGCTTCTGAACGGGAAGCTAACCGCAGAACGTCAGCTGCAAAATGTGAAATAGAGCAGGCAATGCAGTAGACCCTGACCCTGGAACAAGAAGCTTTTGTAGCATCTCTTTGTTGCATGTACTGGCTAATAAAAAATTAGCTGCCTCACACAAGAAAATATGGCTCACTGTTGGATCTTGCCAAATCATTGGGATGCAAATGCCTAGACAGTATACATATTGCAGATGCTGTTAAATATCGTTCCGATTGAACTGTCAGAGAAATGTTCTCTCTCTCTGGGTGAGGTGGTCAGGAGATCAGTACTTACAGATGTGAAGTCTGCCATTTTTTTTTCTTATTTGGTGGACAAAACAACCAATATTGCCGTTATGAAGCAGCTCATTTTGTATAGCATGTACTGCAAAGAAGGGATACCCAGAGTTTCTTTCCTGAGAGCTGAGGAACTAATTGATGGAAAGGCAGACACAATTGTTAAAAAAATGCTGGAGTTCTCTGATAACAATGGAATCTCGGTTGATCACCTTGCAGGGTTGGACAGCGATGGAGCAGCCAGTCTGCTGGGCAGGCAAAACAGAGGGGCTAAAAACCTGAAAGAAGTCAGCCCAATACTTGTTGAAAATCACTTAATGGCTCATCAGGAGGCCTTGGCTGTAAAGTCAGCAGCAAATGAAGTGAACGCCATTAAAAAGTTTAATCAAACGCTAGATCATGTATACAGATATTATGAAAAGTCTGCTGTTCGCATGGCTGCCCTTAAAGAAATTCAGCGGGCAATGTAGAACCCTGTTTTAAGGCCAAAACAGGCAAAAGCAGTTACGTGGCTGTCCCATGATGCAGCATGTGACACACCAAGGAAGATTTTTCAATCCATCATTACATCCTTGCATAGAGAGGCTTCTGAAAGGCATCATCCCCAAGCTGTGGGCCTAGTAAAAACGGTGGAAAACTAGGAGTTTTTTTTCTATTTTATGCATGATGGGTGACATGCTTCCACACCTTAGCATCTTATCTAAATGCTTTAAAACATCAGCTCTGAATTTTACTGATATAAAGAGGCATTTAAATTCCACTTTGGAAATTCTTAGGGCATGCCTACTGGTACCTGGTCAGTACTTCTCCTCTGTATCGACTGAACTAGTATTCCTGAATGATAATGGCCTGAACTTGTCATTTAGTGAGGCATAGTTAAATAATTTCAGAACCTCTGTGCATGACAACTGTATTAGGGCCCTAATTGCTCAAATTGGGCAAAGGTTTCCAAGCACAGAACTTCTGGATACATTCAGTATCTTTGACCCCAGCATGATATGAGAAGGTGGTACTGCAGAGTTGGAAGGCTATGGTAGTGATAGCCTTGACATTATTCTTGGTCACTATGCTACTGTTGTGGATGTAGATGCTTCTACACTGGAATGGGCTTCTCTGTGTAGTCTCATGTTCAGGGAAAACATGGCCTTTAAGACTATTTCAGATGTGCTGCACTCTCGAACTACTAAATATGTAGACCTGTATTCGAACATACTGTATCTACTTTGGCAGAACTGGCAATGATAATACCAATGTTGACTGCAGATTGCAAGAGGGGTTTCTCTGCACTAAACTGAATAACAATGCAGGAATTAAATAGATTAGATGCCAGTGTGCTAAATGCACTTATGATTATCTCAATTGAGGGCCCTAATGTTGACAATTTCCCTTATTTGGAAGCTGTAGCTCATTGGACAGGACTGCAAAACCGTAGATTACATCTTGAGCTTGCAGGCACTAGCAAAGAGATGTAGTACAAACCAAGAATAATGTCAAGACTCTCACAAACTGTGGCCTGGCCTGGAAATAGAATGCAGAGTTTCTCCACTTTGTCACACAACTTACCACGCTTCTTTTGCTACTGCACTAGCCAAGGCCTCCATAGAAACATAGAAACATAGAAGTTGATGGCAGATAAGGACCACAAGGCCCATCCAGTCTGCCCATTTCTTTTTCAACCTTATGAATTTGCCATCGGCATTTGCTCTGTCAATGGCCTTTCTATTCATACTTAGCTGTATTGCTCCCTTATGCCTGTCCCATGCCTGTTTGAAGCCCTGCACTGTATTCATATCCACCACTTCCTGAGGTAGGCTATTCCATGCATCCACCACCCTTTCTGTGAAAAAGAACTTCCCCGCATTACCCCTTAATCGGCCTCCCTCTAATCTCATGCTGTGTCCTCTTGTCCTGCTAGTTTTCTTATATTAAAACATGTTAGACTCTTTCACCTTGCTAATGCCCTTAAGTTGTTTGAATGTTTCAATGATATCACCTCTCTCCCTCCTTTGCACCAGGGTATACATATTGAGTTCCGCTAATCTGTCCTCAGATGTTTTCTGATGCAGTCCCCGCACCATTTTGGTTGCCCATCTCTGGACTACCTCAATTTGGTTAATGTCCTTGTGAAGGTGTGGCCTCCAGTACTGCACACAGTACTCCAGATGGGGCCTAACCAGTGTCTTCTAAAGAGGGATTATTACCTCCCTCTTATGACTTGTGATACCCCTACCAATGCACCCCAACATCCCCATAGCCTTACCTACTGCTTTAGTGGTCTGCTTGGATGATTTTAGGTCATCTGTGATGATGATGCCCAAGTCTCTTTCTTCCTTTGTGACTGCCAGCAACTCCCCTTCCAACCTATAGGTGGCATCAGGGTTTCTCTTCCCTATGTGCATGATCTTGCACTTCTTTGCGTTAAACCCAAGTTGCCACTCTTCCGACCATTTTCCCAGTTTATCCGGATCTCTTCTCATTCTGACCACCCCATCTGGATCATCTACTCTGTTGCAGATCTTGGCGTCATCTGCAAACAGACAAACCTTTCCCTCCAGTCCATCTGCAATTTCACTGATGAAGATATTGAAGAGGACTGGCCCCAGGCCTAATCCCTGAGGTACCCCACTTGTGACTTGCATCTTTTCTGACTGTATACCGTTTACCACCACTCTCTGTTTTCTGCCCATCAACCACTTTGCCACCCAGTTGACCAACTTCTGACCCATTCCTAGCCTACCCAGCTTATTAATCAATCTTCTATGTGGAACAGTATTGAAAGCTTTGCTGAAGTCAAGGTAGGTGATATCAACTGCTCCCCCTTGGTCCACCACTCTTGTTACCCAGTCAAAGAAATCTATGAGATTAGTTTGACAGGACCATCCTGTTGTAAACCCATGCTGCCCTGGATCCTGTGCTCCTATGAATTCTAGGTGTTGCACTATCCTTTCCTTAAGGAGTGCCTCCATAATCTTGCCCACTACTGAGTTAAGACTCTGGTCTGTAATTCCCTGCCTCCCCGCTGCTACCATTCTTGTGAAGTGGAATCACATGAGCCCTTCTCCAGTCTTCTGGGACCTCTCCTGTGCTCAGAGACTCATAAAACAGTTCTGATAATGGCGCTGCTAGTTCCACCCTTAGATCTCTTAGTACCCTGGGATGTATGCCATCAGGTCCCATTGCCTCATCCACTCTGAGCTTATTGAGCTCTTGTAGGACCCACCCTTTCTTTTGTGAAGGGACTAGTGCACACCTCCCTCGCCCCTGTGTCCATGGTGCTTAGCTGTGGACCCTGCCCTACCTTCTCCTCAGTAAATACTGAGCAGAAGTATCTGTTTAGGATATATGCTTTTACGTGGTCATCCTCCTCACACTCCCCCTTATCCCCTTTGATCTTAGCAATACCCCTTCTGGACTTTCTCCTTTCAATAGTGTATCTATAGAAAGTCTTGTGCCCTTCTTTTACTGTTCGTGCTAGTGTTTCCTCAGTTTGGGCCTTTGCCTGCCTTACTGCCTTCCCTGCTTCCATATCCATATCATATTATGCCTGTTTTTTGCTCCTTATGCATTATATGCATCCCGTCACTGACTCCACCCCCATGCCCCCCGTGGTTCCACCTCCTTTACCACTGCTCCATATTTTCGGGCAATGTGGAACACTGAAATTAGTTGTATCTGTGGCTGGTTGGCCTAGTCAATTGGAAACCCCTGAAATTAAGCTGAGAACAATTAGATGTTACCATAAGAAAATCACAATGCCTGTTGCAGCTAGCTACCCTGGATTTACTCACTGTACCAGTCGATTTAGGATGGCCTGGCGAAATGAAGACCCGATGCTGGAAGCTGCTGCACATGGGAAAATGGGGCCAGCAAGACTCACCTCTACTTCACAGCCTTTCCTATTAGGTGGCTGCAGCCCACAATGACTCATGCAGGGGCTGGATCCCCAAAGCTGGTCACTCACCACTAAAACTGTAGCTGGCATGAGAACAGAAGGTATGGGCCAGGATGGACGAAGGCCCAAGTTTAAGAGTGTCTCTGGCAAAGTTCAGTTTATCTGCTGGTGACCCCTCTAGATGGTAGGCAGTTTGGTCGCTGGTAAAGGTGGGCTCCTGTCTGGCAATCAGGAGTCCCTGGCCAGAAGGCCTTGACCCATGATGAACATTCATCACATTTATTGTTAGGAACACCCAAACTCTCTGATTCCTCTTCTGGCCAGTTCGCAATGTCAGCCGCTTTGCTGAGCAAACCTCTTGGTCCATAGTCAGGCTGTTTCTGGTGACTGATCCCTTTTAGGACTGTCCGATGCACACCAGAGAAAACTAGGCCTCTCCTAGGCCAGATCCACACAGGGCATACATGCTCTTTTTCCCACAGAGTCTCAGAATGAACTGCCACACAAGAGCTCCTCTCAGTTCAAAAGCTCAAGCTGCACTTCTCACTGTTTTAAACTATTCCTTGGACTTGTCCGTCTTTCCTGCTATTAGGTAGTCTGATGCTGAAAATGGTAACTGGGAGGCAAGTCAGGCCTTTTCCCTGCCAGTTCTCGTCAGCTCTTTTCCCGGAGCTGCTTCTCGATGGCTCAAGCTGCTTTCTCTCTGCCCTCTGCCAGCAACTGAACTTTTTTTTCCATCAGTTCTTGGACTAGTCTGGTTTTTCTGGATTCTGGTTGGCTAGGGGAGCTGTCAGTCATAGTTCTGGTCCCATTTGTCAGTTTAGGCGCAACCTGAAAAACTACACAAACTACAGCTTTTTCCCATGAGACACCTGCGCTAAGGACCCCTCGAGGTCCCATGTGTCCTAATTGGTCCAAATGGGAAGTCCCAGTCCAAAACATGGTGGTTTCCATTGGAAAATGCATGCTGAAATAAAGGCAGGTTAAACAACAATCTGTATCCTAAAGACAACTATAAATTAGAAGTAAATAAGTGCAGTACTATGTAGAGTTTCCTTTGCTCTAATAGCGACAGCAGAACAGGGCAAATTGGGGTGATGCCTGGCTGGTCAGGAGCTTTGAAACACTCTGACCTAGCCCAGGCCATTTACACTGACTATGGCACGTAAAGAGACAGACGTGGAGACACATGGCACTCTCACGCAGATCAATAGGAGGACACCAACTGTTATGTATTTACCATTTCTGCAGGATGTCTGCCTGGCAGTGGGCATTACTGGAGTCCAGGGATTTTACTTACGGTGAGCCCTCGATTTGGGGGGGTTACACTCTCCTCTGCCTAGGAAACTTAGCATCCACGTCAAGTCTAAAACATAAGTAACAACTGACATTAACACATTTTACACTATTTACAGGTTGCAACCATAACTACTATATTCATTATCTGTGCAGTTTTACTATCAATATATATATTTTTTATTTTATTTATTTATTTATTGATTTGAATCTAGGATTACAAATACCTTTGAACCAAGGCTCTTTTACAAAGGTTCCACGTCAAAGGAGATATAATACAGAGTAGACAAGACATTCAGTTACATAGGCAAGGTAAATGGCATAACCCCAAATACACGTATGTGGTTATGGACATTCAGGCTAACGAGCACTAGAGCACTGAGCAGCAGCAGAAAGAGAACAGAACAGGTGGGTAACTAACTGAGGGTGCAGCCAGAGGCATTGTCATAATACAGCTAGAAGTGCTGGAGTCAAAAATGAGAGAGAAATAAGAAAGAAAAGAAGAAGGGGGTAGAGGATAGTGGAAGTGCAAGATGGGGACTAGAGAGGCAGCTAAGAGTGGGGGTGAGGTGGGCTAAAGAGGCAGTAGGGAGTGGTGGGTAGGCTATTAAGTGGGGCAGTCACAGGTGCTGGAGGCAGTGAGGCGTAGACAGAGTTTGGATTTGAATGATCCAAGCATAGGCACAGATGAGAGGTCACTGCTGAACATATCCATCCAGCTGGGGGCCCTATAGGTGAAGGATCTTTGAGCTTAAGAAGTACAGCAGCGGGGAACCTGAAAGAGTTGGGTTGCAGAGCCTCTTGTGGGTCTAAGCTTGCTGCTAGGGCAAAGGAGAGCTTGGACTCCAGGTGATACAAGACCAAAGATGATTTTCTTTGCCATAGTGCAGGTCTGGTATTTTATGTGGTTTGAGAGTTGAAGCCAGTCAGATTGTGCAAATAAGTCACACGTATGTGTGAGTCAGTGGGAGCCAGTGATGAGCCAGCAGGCTTTATTGAGCATCGTGGATATGTGCCTAAGAGCTGTTTGTGAGGCGGAGCTGTAGATGATCAGGCCGTAGTCTATAATTGAGACAACGGAGCTCTGAACAGTGACCCTTAAGGCTTCTGGTGTAAGGTGTTGTCTATGCCTGTAGAGAAGACCAAGGTGGGTATTTGCAGCTTTGGCAACACTGTCGATGTGGGTTCCATAAGAGAGGTAACTGTCTAAAGTGATGCCAAGATATTTAAAGGAGTGAACCTGCTCTAGGGCGGCTCCATGGCAGTTAGTGCTAGTTAAAGGTTGCAGCTTGTATTTGTCGTGTGCTGCAGAAAAGCAGAGACTTGGATTTTTTTATTGTTTAGTAGCAATTTATGGTTGCTAAACCAATTTTCAACTAAAGAGAAGCCTTTCTAAAGTTTGTTTTGGATGGGTAGGAGGTCCTTATGGGTGGCATGGATGACGGCATCATCAGTATAAAGGATGAGTTGTTCTGGGCAGGACTGTTGAAGGCTGTTCAGAAAGAGGCTAAACAGAAGGGGCCCCAGAATGGATCCCTGTGGGACTTCTGATTGGACGGGTCTTGAATCAGAGAGGACATCAGCAATTTTGATTCTTTGGGAGTGGTTTTCCAGGTAGCTTTTGAGCCAAGCTGAAGAGACAGAGGAGAGGCCAGCTAACTGGAGCTGCTCAAGTAGAAGACCATGATGGACAGTGTCGAAGGCCTTCGTTAGATCTAAACTGCACACAGTACTCAGGGTGTGGCCTAACCATGCAATTATACAGAGGAGGGCTCACTTCCGCCTTCTAGAGGTAATCCCCCTAGCAATGCAACCCAGCATCCTATTGACTTTTGTGCAGCTCTCCTACAGTTCTCAGAGCTGTCCATTCTGACATCCACCAGCAGCCTCAGGTCCCTTTCACACTTCGAGACTTGTAGTGTGTCCCCCCAGGGTATACCCTTGGCCGAGATTTCTGGCCCCCAGGTGCAGAACACTGCATTTCTCTGCATTGAACCTCAGTTTCCACTTTCTTGACCACCTTTTCAGAGCCTCCAGGTCCTCCTGCAGGGCCACTCTCCCCTCCTTCCCATCCACCACCGCACCCAGCTTCAAGTCATCTGCAATCAGACTCATTTCACTCCTGACACCCTTCCTTATGTCAGAGACATATGCGTTAAACAGGAGGGGCCCTAGTACCGATCCCTGGGGAACCCCACTAATGACCCTCCTTGGAGATGAGACTAGCCTCCCAACCACTGCCCTCCGAGTACTCTCTGAGAGCCAATTTCCTATCCATCTGATTATCTGCATCCCCACCCCCATTTCCCCCAGCTAAGCCAGCAGATCACCATGGGATACCAAATGAAATGCCTTGCTGAAGTCTAGAAAGAGGACGTTCACTGGCCTACCCTGATCCACGGCATTCATCACCCAGTCACAGAACTCTGCAAGGCTGGTCTGACACGATCTTCCCAGGATGAAGCCATGCTGTCTATCATCCAGGTACCCCATTTGCTCCAGTACCCCTTCCGGCCTTTCCTTGACAATACCCTCCATCACTTTGCCCACCACCAACGTCAGGCTAATGGGCCTGTAACTCCCCGCCTCCAGTCTTGATCCTCCCGTGTGGATAAGCATGATATGGGTCACCCTCCAGTCTTGGAGTACCCACCCCGTCCTCAGAGAGATGTTAAAAAGCTCCACCAGGGGGGCTGCCAAGGCATCCACCAGTTCCCTCAGTACCCTGAGATGTATTTCATCCAGTCCTGATGCTTTCTCCATCCAAAAGGACCTGCGGGCTTCCCTCACTCTCTCTACCAGAATTTCAACCTCCACAGTCCCCCTTTGCTCCCTGTACTGTCATTCCCCCACCTGACGGTGCTGGCCCTTCCCTCTCCCCAGATATGTCAGGGCTCCATATCTCTAAGGGTCCAACCCCCCTCCCTCAGGTTACCCCCTCTTCCCCTGACAGACATAGCTCCCCCATCCTCCCTGGTAAAAACTGAGGCAAAGTACTCATTTAGTACTTCAGCCTGCTCCCCCAGATCCTGTGCCCATCCCTCCCCATTCTAATCCTACTGATCTGTCCCCTCACTTTCCTTTTTTTCCCCCAATGTATCTAAAGAACCCCTTGTCCCCCCTCTTGATCTCCCTGGCCAAGATCTGCTCTTTCTTTGCCTTAACCGCTCTCACCACCCTGGTGACTCTCCTGGCAATCCACTCATACTCCTCCTGATCCCTTTCACTCCTTGAGCACTTGAAGTGCCTATAGGCTGTTTCTTATCCCTCACCACCTCCTGAACCTTCCGGGTCCACCAAGAGGGTTTTCTGGCCTTACTGGATTTGCACCTCTCTCTTGCACAGGACCTGGTAGCCTCCTGTACCCCCCCAATGATCTCCCACCTACTGTCAGCATCCATTTCGGGCCTTATCCCATCCAAATGACCATTAAGGATCCTTCCCATCTCACTGAAATCCACACCCCTGAAGTCAATTACCACTGTCTTTGTGCGACTTTCCTCCCCTCACTGGGTCCAGGAAAAAACAGATACAGATTGTGGTGTGGTCACTCCCCTCCAGTGGGTCCCTCACCACCAGGCTCCCAATCTGGTCACTGTCTGCCAGGACTACGTCCAGTGTCCTGGCCTCCCTAATCAGTTCCCCCACCTGCTGGGTCAGGAACACATCCTGGAAGGCATCCAGCAACCTCTGCTCCTTGGCCAGTGGGGATATCACAGTCCCCCAATCTGTTCCTGGCATGTTTGGGTCCCCCATCACCACTACCCTTCCCTTGCCCAATCTACAGTGACCCACAACAGTTGCCACCAAACTCCCTTCCAGAGCCTCCGCCAGCATGGGTGGTCTGTATACCACCCGTAACTTTACTCTCTTACCCCTCTGCATTTGCAGGGTGACACAAATTGCCTCCATGTTCCCCTCCACCTTCTCCACTCCTCCAATACTGATGCCATTTTTAACTATCAGTGTTACCCCCTTCCCTCTCCCCTGTCATACCTGAACATAGTGTAGCCCTCCAGGTTTAGGTCCCAGTCATGCCCTTGGGTAGCCCAGGTCTCAGTGACAGCTGCCACATCCACTGCCCCCTCCACTAGCATTGCCTGGAGCTCAGGCATCTTATTTCCTAAGTTCCTGGCATTTATCAGGACCACCCTCCACCCCTTTCCCCTCCTCCCATTCCCTACCCTTGTGTTCCCATTTGGCCACATGCTCCCCCTCCCCTGCACCCTACCTCTTGGCATTTTTCTGTAGCTGTCCAGCCCCTTAGGGGAGTGGAGACTGAGACTCCCCTTTATCGTACCCCCTGCAACAGCCCCTACTTCGATTCCTCCCCGCTCCACAAGTTTAAACCCCATCTTTCACTGATGAACCCAGCTAGTTTCAGTTTTAGGATTTCCTTCCCCTTCAAATTGAGGTAGAGCCTGTCCCTAGTGTAAAGCCTCTTATACTCCAAGGTTGCCCCCCAGTCCCCCACAAGGCCATACCCCTAGCCTCACACCACTCCCTGAGCCACTGATTTACCACCCTAATTTTCTGCTTGTTCTCCCCACTAGCTTTCAGCATCAGCAGGAATTCTGAGAAGGAGATTGAGCATCCTATGGACTGGCAAACCCTGGCTAGCTCCCAAAACCTGGCCTGTATCTTTAGTTCACTATTCCCATTTACCTCATTTGTACCCAGGTGCACCAGAATGTCCGGTGACCTCCCACATTCCCTTGCCAGTGAATATACCTCATGCTTGGCCTTGTGCACTGTCAGGCCAGGGTGACATTTGGTACTTACTGGACAGGTTCTACCCTCCCCCTGCCCCTCCCACTGGATAACTCTGATCATGGAGTCCCCCAACAGTAGCACTCTAACATCCCCCTTGCCTCCATGCTCACCCTGCCATTTTCCCCATCTTCACTGCACATCCTCACCCCTTCTTCCGGCCTCCCCCCAAAGCTGGCTCTTTGCACCTGCCACAACCTGGGTATCAAATGTAGTCCTCTCCCTATTGTCACTGACTACCCCCTCTGCTTCAGTTCTGGGCATCCCTCCACCACAGTACCCTTTTTTGTGTCGTTCTGCCCCCTGCCCCCGCCCTTGACTGGGTGTCAAAGTCTCCAAGTGGGTACAGATGGACACATAAGCCAAGTTGTAGTCTTGCAAAAATAACTTCTTTTATTACACAGGAACAAAAATAAGCGGACTTGTTTCGTCAAAATAAAATAAAATAAACAAATCAAGTAAGAACTTATAAATAACTCAATTTCAGTGTTAACACACTTCAGGAAAACAAAACAACTAGTAAGCACTAGCTCCTCTGGGTGCTGCTTCTTCAGCACTCCAACTGCATCTGACTTCACAGAGTTAAACATCCACATATATACCCTGGGACATGTTCTGGATTGGTTCAAATCTGCTGTCAATCAACTGAGGTTATATAACATGATTAAAACTTTGTTTAACAACTTTATTATTTGTTTAACTTCCTTGTATTAGTTCAATCACATTCAAATTCTGCTTTAGAGTGCAGCAAATCTCATTTTATTTCATTATTGTAGATAATATCAGGAGTAAACACTCTAATTGTCCCTCCCACCAACAGGCTGAGCATAAATATGGCTCTTCTATAGCCGGCCAGCTCTATAAGCGCTCTAGTTGCAGAGGGTACCACACAAAGGCACTTGTAGCCTTTTTAAGGTGAGCTTAATTCTTTTCTACACAAAGAAATTCTTTCAATGTACTTACTCTCAGTGTACATAGTGACTCCTGCTATTGCGCTATCGCACTATTGCATTATTGCGCTATTGCGCACATTCGTGAAGAAAATGCCACAGTTAAATGGGATCATATTAAAACAGTTAGCTTTCACCCAGAAGCACAACAATTTGTTTTTCATAGATACTGAGGGTGTTTTAACTAACACATACTTTATTTGAAGCTCTTAAGCCCCCGGTTTTATAAAGAGATTTTCCTATCACCTTCTAACCTGTCAGGTGAACCAAGATGGGGGGGTGGGGGCAAGGACACAACACCAACAAAATAAATACATGGGTGGCCAATCCATGGAGGAAATACAACAGTGCACATACAAGAATAACATACAGACAAAGGGGAATAGACACATAAGGGAACCCCCTTCTTGGCAGGCATGTACAGTCCTAGCATAGTCCTAGCGGACTCATTCACTCTATGCCATCCGCCCTATCTGTTGGCCTAGCTTGGTTCTTACTCACTTCTGTCCCATCCACATTCATCTCCTCCCTACCTGCCATGGCCCCGGCCCCTACCCTCAGCCCCTCCAATTTCTGCAGCCTCCTCCTTGCTCACCCGATCCTCCTCCTTTCCCTGCCCCCACCTCCATTTCCTCTGTCTGTCTGGGGTCCCCCTGTCCCCCACTTTCTCGCCCACCATGCCTCCCCCCTTTTTTCCCCCCATTTCTGGTCCCTGCCTCTTGCCCCCTTCTCCCTTCCCCACCCTATCCATCCCAGCCCTAGCATGATCCCTCCCCAACACCCCCAGCTCTACTACCACATGTAGAGAGTCAAAACAATTTGTGAGCCTAAGACCAGACCCCAGGACTCCACCCCATCCCACCCCCATCTCAGTTCTCTGGACAACCCCAGATGCCTGCCTACTTCTTTGGAAGTATCCACCTTTTGGGATCCCTCTTTCAGGGTATCCATGTGCCCCCTGAGTACCCCCTGCACTCATCTCCCTATGCCTGAGGCTTCAGCACCTTTTGGACTCCTTTGCCAGGGTCCTCATGTGCCCCCTGAGTACCCCCTGCACTCCTATCCCTATGCCTGAGGCTTCAGCACCTGGTGCATCTATGCAGGCTACCCCTTGTTCCTTACTTCTCCAGTTCCCCCCATATCCCCCCAAAACCCTCAGCTGCCTTCTAATCCCCTCCATTTCCTCCATAAGCTGTGCCAGCTGGTGTGACACTGGGAAACCCCCAAACTTCCAAGCCCAGTCAAGTACCATGACTGCGCCACACCCTGTGCACCCAACTACCCTCCAAAAGATGTCTGCTATAATGACATGAGGTCCCTTCCCCATCATCATAGCATGTTTCTAGGTCAAAAGCCCCCCTCATAATGCCAAAACAATCCCACCGGGTTTCGCAGTGATCAGAGCTACAATTGATGACACAAATTTCTGAGATTGTACTTAAACAATTCCCCAAACTGCATGCACCATTTACTTTAACAATCCCCCACACTACATGCAAGTTGTCAGTCTGGCTCACTACTGGTCCAGGCCACTCCTATCCCCTGACTCCTCCCCGTCTATTTAATAGAGGTTGGGGCCAGGGTAGGAGGGGTGGGAGACAATTACAGCTCCTCCAGTGATTCTTGTGAAGGTCGCTGGGCTTGCCCTTTTGTAACCCAGATGTGAGTTCAAGCCTGGCACCCTGCCCTCTGATTGGGCCTCTGACTCTGCAGCCTGTTTGCTCCCAGAAGCCCTGGCCTGCCGCCGACTGCAGCAGCAGAGAACAAAACTAGTGCTGGTGCCGTCTCCTGCTACCAATGCAGCCAGAAGTTCCAGCTGATGTGCTCACTCCTCCCTGCCGCTGCTCCTCCACCGCCAGTGCGGCCAGCACTCACCCCCACTCAACCACCACTGATGCAGCCAGCAATCACCCCCTCTCTTCTGCCACCGATGTGGCAATTATAAATCCTCCAGTGATTCTCATGAAGGTGGCTGAGCTTGCCCTTTTGTAGCCCAGGCACGCTTTCAAGCCTGGTGCCCTGCCCTCTGATTGGGCCTCCAATCCTGCAGCCTGTTTGCTCCCAGAAGCCTCGGCCTACTGCCGACTGCAGCCGCGGGGAAGAAAACTAGTGCTGGTGCCCTCTCCTGCTGCCGATGCAGCCAGCGATCCCGCCGATGCACTTACTCCTCCCTGCCGCTGTTCCTCTACCAGCGGTGTGGCCAGCATTCGCCTCCACTACTCCGCTGACGATGCGGCGGCTAGCAATCACCCCCTCTCCTCCACCACCGATGCAGCAATTTACAGCTTCTCCAATGAAAGTAATTATCTTGTACCCTTTTAACAGACCTTCATTACTTTGTAAAGGTGACCCTAACATCATAGGAAGAGGGCTTGATTATTAGCTTAGAAAATGCAGGGAACCCTATTTTAGGAACTATTTTAGTTGTGATGTATATCCCTTCATGAACCACATTTAGAGGCAGGTCTACAGGCTTTCCTGGTGAGTCACAGGTGAGGTGTACTACTGGTTTTACAATTCTACCCGATTTTCTTGGTGTAGGAGGCTTAGGCACAGTCCTCTCAACATTGGCATTCGGGTTTCTGACTCCTGGATCATTGTCTAGCAACAAAGCAGCTTCTTCATGAAGGAGTAACTCTGCACTCTGTAAATTCTGAGTTAGATGCATTACTTGCTGGTGTGGTAGTACTTAAGCTTTCCGGGTCTGTAGGCCTATGATCATCTGTAAGCGGTATTTCGACAAAGCTTGAATCATTAAGTTCACTGCTAGCACTCTCAGGGATAGCAATATTTTCAGAAATGAGGTTAGGTTCACTAGGCCAACTTAGGTTAGTTTCTCTTACGGGTTCATGGGCGTGAGGTCATGGGAATGAAGGACAAATACACCAGGTTCAGGATGCTCAATAATGGCATTTTGCCAAAGTTTTTATTTACAGCAAAACAAAATAAAGGTGGACTGGATGCGACAAAATAAAACACCAAAGGCAAAATAAAACAGGATAAAGTGTAATAGGACATTCAAAGACAGATTCCTATCTAAAAATATAGCTAGAGGGTACCTTGCTATTCCTCAGCCAGCACACCAGTCTGCACTGAGTGCCCAGCGCACTCTGAATCTCAAGTGAACTTCCACTGCTTAGATACACATTTGATCCCATGTGATCTAGAAACTCATAGAAACATAGGAGCTGATGGCAGATAAGGACCACAAGGCCCATCCAGTCTGCCCATTTCTTTTTCTACCTTATAAATGTGCCATTGGCCTTTGCTCTGTTAATGGCCTATCTATTCATACTCAACTGTATTGCTCCCTTATGCCTATCCCATGCCTGTTTGAAGCTGTGCACTGTATTCATATATATCATTTCCTGAGGTAGGCCGTTCCATGCATCCACCACCCTTTCTGTGAAAAAGAACTTTCTCATATTACCCCTTAATCGGCCTCCCTCTAATCTCATTCTGTGCCCTCTTGTCCTGCTATTTTTCTTATATTGAAACGTGTTAGACTCTTTCACCTTGTTAATGCCCTTAAGGTGCTTGAATGTTTTGATCATATCACCTCTCTCCCTTCTTTGCTCTAGGGTATACATATTGAGCTCTGTTAATCTGTCCTCATATGTTTTCTAATGCAGTCCCTGCACCATTTTGGTTGCCCTATTCTGGACTGCCTCAATGTGGTTAATGTCCTTGTGAAGGTGTGGCCTCCAGTACTGCATGTAGTAGTCCAGATGGGGCCTAACCAGTGTCTTGTAAAGAGGGATTATTACCTCCCCTTTCCAACCTGTGATACCTCTACTAATACACCCCAATACCCCCTAGCCTTACCTACTGCTTTAGTGGTCTGCTTGGATGATTTCCGGTAATCGGTGATGATGATGCCCAAGTCTCTTTCTTCCCTTGTGACTGCCAGTAACTCCCCTTCCAGCCTATAGGTGGCTTCAGGGTTTCTCTTCCCTATGTGCATGATCTTACACTTCTTTTCGTTAAACCCCAGTTGCCACTCTTCCGACCATTTTGCTAGTTTATCCAGATCTCTTCTCATTCTGCCCACCCCATCAGGATCATCTACTTTGTTGCAGATCTTGGAATCATCTGCAAACAGACAAACCTTACCCTCCAGTCCATCTGCAATGTCACTGATGAAGATATTGACGAGGACTGGCCCCAGGACTGATCCCTGAGGTACCCCACTTGTGACTTGCATCTCTTCTGACTGTATACCGTTTACTACCACTCTCTGTTTTCTGCCCGTTAACCAGTTTTCCACCCAGTTGACCACCTTCTGACCCAACCCGAGCCTATGCAGCTTATTAATCAATCTTCTGTGTGGAACAGTATCAAAAGCTTTGCTGAAGTCAAGGTAGGAGACATCAACTGCTCCCCCTTGGTTCACCACCCTGGTTATCCAGTCAAAGAAATCTATGATATTAGTTTGACAGGACCTTCCTTTTGTAAACCCATGCTGTCTTGAATCCTGTGCTCCTATAGACTCCAGGTGTTGCACAATCCATTCCTTAAGGCGTGCCTCCATAATCTTGCCCACGACTGAGGTAAAAATGACTGGTCTGTAGTTCCTTGCCTCCTCCCTGCTACCACTCTTGTGGAGTGGGATCACATGAGCCCTTCTTCAGTTTCTGGAACCTTTCCTGTGCTCAGAGACTCACTAAACAGTTTTGATAATGGTGCTGCTAGTTCCAGCCTTAGCTCCTTTAGTACCCTGGGATGTATGCCATCAGGTCCCATTGCCTTGTCCACCCTGAGCTTATTGAGCTCTTGTAGGACCCTTTCTTTTGTGAAGGGACTAGTGCACCCCTCCCCCCGTGTCCATGGTGCTGAGCTGTGGGCCCCGACCTACCTTCTCTTCAGTAAATACTGAGCAGAGGTATCTATTTAGGATAGATGCTTTTACGTTGTCCTCCTCCTCACACGCCCCCTTATCTCCTTTGATTTTAGCAATACCTCCACTGGACTTTCTCCTTTCACTAATATATCTATAGAAAGTCTTGTCACCTTCTTATACTATTTGGGCTAGTGTTTCTTTGGTTTGGGCCTTTGCCTCCCTTACTGCCTTCCCTGCTTCCCTTAGGGAAGTTTGATATGCCTCCCTATCTTCATCCCACTGTGTTCCCTTATATATTCTGAAGGCCAGCCTTTTGGCTCTGGCCTTTTCTGCTACTGTTTTTGAGAACCAAAATGGTTTCCTTCTTCTTTTGCACTTCCTTTTCTCTCTAACACAATGGGATGTTGCTTCACATATTGCACCCTTAATGCTTGCCCACTTTGCCTGTACCTTCTCACCTGTATTTCTTTTTGCCAGAGCAAGCTTAACTCTGCTGACCATCTTATCAAAGTCAGCTCCTCTGAAGTCCCATATTTTTGCCTTGGAATGGGATGATTTAGTTCTAGTGGCCAAATTGAACCATGCCATGATGGTCACTGGCCCCCAGGTGACCTTCTACCTGGAGATCTGTAATCCTTTCCCTGTTAGTCAGTACTAGATCTAGGATAGCCCTGTCTCTTGTGGGTTGTTGTACCAGTTGTTTGAGGCCTTCCCCCTACCGGGAATCCACCATGTGTCTAGTTCTGGCAGATGTTCCTGCTGGTATTGACCAATCTGTATCTGGCATGTTGAAGTCTCCCATTACCAGAACCTCCCCTTTACCTGTCATGTTTTGTATATCTTCTAACAGTAATGTGTCTGTGTCCTCCCCCTGGTCTGGGGGCCTGTAGACAACCCCAGTTCGTATGGCTGTCCCATTTCCTGTTTCCAGGGTGACCCACCGTTCTTCTGGCTCCTTATGTGTATTCTGAATTTCTGTAGCTTTGATATTTTCATTGACATACAGGGCCACTGCACCCCTTCTTTTTGCACCTCGGTCTCTTCTGAACAGTACATAGCCAGGTACTGAAGTCTCCCACGTGTGGTTACTGGTAAACCAAGTCTCGCTAATTTCTACTATGTCCAGTTTAGCCTCTGTCATTATTGCCTGCAGGTCTGGGATCTTGTTTCCTAGACTGTGAGCATTTGTGTACATGATTTTCTATTGGCCAGATTTGTGTGTGTTAGTTGTTGGGTGAGGTATGGCATTTCCCCTGTGTGTCGTATGGGGAGCTGGACCTTTTTCCTTACCTGATGATGCAAATGAATTGCAAACATGCTGAACTCCTGTTTGACCACTAGCTGAGGGGGGAGGGGTGTTCTTCCCATTCGATGTACGGGGTGCTGCACCCCTCTCCCCATTTACTAGTTTAAATATTCTGCAAAGACGTCAAACTTCTGCCCCAATGCACTGACTCCCTCCTTAGTCAGATGTAGTCCATCAAATTTAAAGAACGTTCGCTCCCAAAACTGTTGCCAGTTCCCTACAAATTTGTGTCCTTTTTCCTGGCACCAGCCCTTGAGCCACATGTTTAGCTCCCCTATCTCCCTTCTCTGCCCTTCCGCCCATCTGCCCCACTCTCCCAGACTGGCAGGATCTCAGAGAAGGAGATGCCGGACAAAATGGATGACAGTTTGTCACCCAGCTTGGTCAGGTGTTCCTTGGTCTCCACAACTGACTGGCTGGCGAAATCATTAGTCCACATGTGTACCAGGACATCAATGTTTTCTCCTGCTTCCTGAACAATTTTAGCAATGTGGTCAGTGTCTCTCCATGCAGATGTACCTGGGAGACATCGGACTGGCTGGAGATGGGTATCAACTCCTTGAATCATGGAGTCTCCTATGATCAGAAGTTGTTTGGATTTCCTTTTTGCTTTTTTTGTTTTGGTCCCTGTTTTGGGTGAGTTTTGCAGTGCTAGCTCCTGTGCTGCAGTGTCCTGCTCTGCAATGTCCTCTGCCCCTTTGTTTGATTTCAGAGATAGAGGTAGATATCTGTTTGCAGTTTTTATATGGTTTGCGGAGGTAATATGTTGGAGAGCACTGAGAGATTGGGGCACCAATTTCTCCCTTCTAACCACCTGCCAATCTCTCAGACCAACTACCCTCTGTGGTCGAGGTGCTTCTGTCAGATGTTGGGGAAATAGCAGGTGGTTCTTATATTTCCTCTTGAATATGCAATTTGAGGCACACAATCTCTGCCCATGCTGCCTGGAGCTGAGCCCTTAGATCTCCAATGGCCCGGCATGTAGGACAGTGTCCTAAATCCTGTAAAACTGCCCTTCTGAAAAGTGTTCCACAGTACCCGCAGTCAATGATATCTATTCCATATAAGTTGCAGGGTTTATAACCTGGTCAGAGTAATTAGAAGGAAGAAAAATGAAAGAAAAAGTTTGATTTTGTGTTTTGTTTGTTTGTTTTTGTGTAACTTGTTATAACAAGTTAAATTACTAGTGCCCCTGTAAATGAGGTAATTGTGTGGATGCTCCACTGATCCGCCCCCTCCTGCTTTGTCACAGGAAATGTCATGACTGTGCTACCCTTTAAAAGGAGTGTAGTGTGGGGTGGTTGGGGATGGGGGTGGGTGGCTGGGCCCTTCCCCCTGCTGAAAGAGAACAACAACGGATGAAAGAAACAAGGAGGTAAGAGCAGAAACAATCAGCCAGCAACAAATTGGGTAGCCCTGAAAGCTTATCCTAATGATAGATAAAACTGTAAAACCTGTAAAGCACCACCTGTAATAATTTCACAGAAGATATACCCTGTAAGAAACACTTTGCTACAGAGAAAAATAAAGCAGTAACAGAAGATATACCTTGCAAAAGACAATTTGAAGGAGAGGATTACAGCAGTAATCTGTTAGCACACACCTGTAGGCACACCCTGTAATAATGCAGCAGAAGGTATACCCAGCAACAACTTGAATCAGAGAAAAATAAAGCAATACAATGTTAACAACAAACAGTAACAATCCCTGTGAGTACAAAATAAAAATAACACACAGTAAATCTGCCTAGCCAAAAGAAGCCTTAATCCTTTTCCTTGCTCTGGTAAGGTTCTATGCACTGTCCTTTCAAGCAAACTAGAAGGAAAGAGCTCAGATAAAGCTAGGTGCCTTAGCCAGAAAACCTAGTCTTCCACCCACTTTCCACTTAAATCATTTCATTTGCTTAAAACACCTTTATTTTAGTATATAAAACAACTCTGGTCTGTATTACCAAATCATATGCATACTGCAATGTTCAAAGTAAAAAATAAATAAGGATTTCCAGCATTTAGTGCTCCACACGAGCGAGTCCCCTTCCACACCGTTGTCCACCAGCATAAAATCATTGAAGACAGGGTGGCCAGCTCTTAGTGTAAGGCTGAATGGACAGTGGGCAGGATCCTTAGCATGAGGGAGACAGGCTAAAGCTGGAATATCTGCAAGACGTGAAATTCAGATAACAATAAAATGAACTTGTAAGCATACTAGACTTACAAGAAATGACAATACTGTATGTACAATATTAGTGAACTGTAACATAGGAAATGTTGCTTTGTTCAGGTATTGAACACAAATAAAAATGTAGCAAACAGTGTTCAGGTCTTATAACCTATTCAGCAGTTCAGGCAGTTCTGTAACTACGCTAAGCAACCAACACTCTTTTTGTTTTATTTCCTTTTATCATGTGACTGCCACCTCTTAACTATTTTGGTAGCTGCCACAGCCCAAAACTAATTTAGGCAGCTTTATAAAAGAAGAAACAAAGTATGAGACAGCGAGTACTGACCCGCTGCTAAATAAACCTTATGCCGGTCTGTTACACCCGCTTACTAGCATGGAGTGCAACTGCAAAGCAATGGCTAGGATTTTCCCCTCTTTACCAAGGGATTTGTGCAGTTAATAAACCCTTTTCTACACTGACCAATACTTTTACCAATATTACCATGCTTCAGCCCTTTCTTGCTAAACCCAACAGCCGAGACATGCACGGCATTGCGTGTAGCATACTGCAAAAGGCTGCAACCTAGATACATAAACATAGGGACAGTACAGGAATTAAAAAACTGAAACCTGTTTGTAATACAGCTTTCAATGCTTTTCTTGTTTCCTTCCAAGGCTAGACTCTTATATACAAAATGTAAGACAGACTTCTTTTCCTATTGTATTCCCAAGAGGGGGGAGTACGTAAGCAATAATACCTGACAGGGTGGGCAGTATTGGGGAATACTGGACCACCCAGGGGCATAACGAGGCCTACACTGCAGGCGGAGAGCCTTATAGCCCCTGGAAAGTCCGGTATTTCCCAATACCGTCCACCCTGGAGGGTATTATTGCACTTAGAAAATGGCACTGTAAAAAAAAAAAAGGTCAATAAAAAATTGTTAATAAAGTAGTAGTTTAATATAAGTTTTGAAATAAAATAGATCCTCCACCTGGGTCAGAATGACTAGAAAGCACCCCTCCCCAACCTGTTATCATGTAGCAGCTTTGCTTCTCTATTCCATTTTTTGTTTTCACTTTTTTTTGTTCATGCCCCCCCACCCATCGTCACTGGCAATAGAAGTTTGTTTTTTTAAGTGGCAGCTGTTGCTGGAGGATAGAGAGAGAAAGAGAGAGAGAGAGAGTCAGCACAGGTGGCAGATAGCACCTTGTGAGAGAGCAGTTTATTTTTTTTTAAATCCTTTGTGGTTTAACAGTACAAGGAGGAGCTAATGCCGTTCCTTGCTGTGGCAAGAAGTACAGTGTTAAATGATGTCCGTGGATGGGAAGAGTGAACACTGCCAGTCACAGGTGAGACTGGGGAAGTTATTCTGGTGTAAAATTAAAATGGAAGTAATTTCATCTTGTGCAGAAATGTGTGGGGAAATTAGTTTTTTTTTCTGTTGCTCAGCTGATGGTTTGTGTGAGCCGGGGAGGTAGATGAAAAGGGGCCATACCTTAGTGGCATGAGAGGAGCACGGAGTGAGGAGCGGAAGCAGCACTGATCGATTTGGCTGTCCAGACATGCGGTTTAGTTCCCGGGTAGGTGCCACTACTGCAGCAGCAGGTTTTTGATGTCTGGTTGCCACGAGGAACTGGGTCTGTTCTCATTGGTTCCTCATGCTGTTCTGCTTTCAGAAAACATTTTGGAAACAATTTGTTTTTATGTATGGTTTGGCTATATGTGGTTGTGTGAAACCTCCATTTTCTCATGGGGGGGACCTTCATCAATTACTTGTGCACTTAGCAAGTGGAGAAAAAAATGTTGGCTTGTGAGTGAATATTCTGGGTGCCCAAGTATTTCCTTAGTAATAGGGCACCCGGAATTGTCACTTGTTTTTAGCGGGCTCTGTCAAAAGATACCCGCCCGCTAATTTCAGTCTTCTAGCCAATCAGAATACTAGGATTTTTATAGCCATTTTCTAAATCTAAACAGTGGACTTTTTTTTCACCTCGAGCAACCAGCAGAGAATTGCGAGTGGCCAACCCGTGAATAGAAAGAAGTAGAAATAAGATTGCATTGATTGAAAGCAAAGAGGGTTAAATGGAGAATAGGTTGTTGCACAACAGGCAAGAAAGAAAGAAAGAGAGATGTGGCTTCTCAGGGTTACAAAAAAACAGTCCCCTGTGACATATTCCTCCCCACTTAGATAAAATTAGTGGTACCATACAAGCACCACAGCATTTTATATTACGTGCTGTAATTCTAATGACACATATCAGCTTTCTCCTAAAAGAGATAGAGCTTCAGCCCACCCACTCCCAAAGCGCCACCTTGGGGTCCCTTTTGTCAAATAAAAAAAAATGCACACATAGAAGTATACAGATCTCTCCTAACCAGTATCATCATGCTTTACCCTGAAGTCTGATTGTGTCATTGTATCATGATTTAGATCAGCCCCAAAGAGGGACATAAAATCTGCATTTTTGTGGGCAACACCAGGTTTCTGTTTAATCATAAATCTATATGGTTGCAGGGTCAGATACCACCTCATAATTCATGGGGTTTTATTTTTATTTACCTGCAACCAACAAAATGGGTGTGGTCAGTAGTTAATTCAAATTCAGAACCCCACAGGTAAAATTGTAGTGCTTCTATTGCCCACTTTACCGTGAGATATTACTTCTCCATGGTAGAATAACTAGTTTCTCGATCATGTAATTTCTTACTTATGTAAATGATAGGATGCTCATTATCCTCAAAGGTTTGTGACAATACTGCTCCTATACCAGAAGCAGACGCATCAGTCTGTACTATAAAAGGAAGGGTGAAGTCTGGGCTTCTCAAAACAGGGGAGGAGCACAAATGTGTCTTTATGGCACAGAATGCCTCCCCACATTGGGGAGTCCACTTTACTTTTTTGGGGTTCTTTTTCTTGGTCAAGTCGGTTAATGAACTGGCTAAAGAGGCAACATTTGGAACAAAGCACATGTAGTACCCAGCCAAACCAAGAAAGGAATGGACATGTTGCTTGGTAACAGGCCTGGGACTATTAGCCATGGCATTCACTTTCCCGACTTCAGGTCTTATCTGTCCTTTGCCAATTACAAAACCCAAATACCTAGTTTCTTGAATTGCTATTGCACACTTAGCTGGGTTGATGGTCAAGCCTGCTTGTGCAATTGCTTGTAGTACTGCTGTTAGATGAGTGACATGATCAGTCCAGCTGGGGCTAAAGATGACAACATCATCTAAATAAGCAGCACTATAAGCTGTGTGGGGCTGCAAAACACGATCCATTAACCTCTGAAAGGTGGCAGGAGCATAATACAGCCCAAAGGGCATAGTTACGAAATGGAAAAGCCCTACTGTGGAGCTAAAGGCTATTTTTTTCTCTGGATGTTTTATCAAGTGGAACTTGCCAATATCCTTTTGTGAGGTCAAATGTGGTAATATACTGTGCATTGCCAAGCCTATCCACAATATCATCAATATGTGGCACTGGATAACCATCAAACTTGGAAATGGCGTTTAACTTCTGAAAGTCGAGACAAAGCCTTAAGCCCCCCTCCTTTTTCCCTACTACTACCAATGGGAATGACCACTCACTATTTGATGGTTCGAAGATCCCTAGCTGTTGCATTTTCCTTATTTCTGTTGCTACGTCTTCCTGTATTTTCTCAGGTAGATGATAGGGTTTCTGTCATATAGGGGTTGAGTGATCTCAATATGATGTTCAGTTTCTGAGGCCCTACCCGGAATGTTAGTGTAAATCGACTGAAACTGTGTTAATACCTGCATTAAATCATCATTCTGTGCAGCCTCCAAATTAGGATTGATAATTAAATCTTCCAAGGCCACTGGTTTCTCAAGTCTCTGATAGGCTGCCTCCAGTTCACTATCTGCTTGGTCTGGGTGTATGCAACAAATGGGTGGGTCTGTCAAACCATTTCTTTAATAGGTTAGTGTGACAGATCTTTTTCTTATACCTTCTATCTGACAGCTCTGTCTCATAATTGACTGGTCCAGTCTGTCTTTTGACAACATAAGGACCCTGCCATTTCATCATTAATTTGTTCTCAGTAGAAAGTAACAAGGGAAGAACTCTATCTCCAGGGTTAAATACTTTATTGCCCACTCCCTTATCATACTGAGCCTTCTGGGCCATCTGTCTCTCCTTCCCATGTTGATGGGCTGTCAGAATGTACTTAAATCAACCCTCATCTTATTTCATTAAAGAAATCAACAGTGGTAGTTTGATCTATCTCTTGACCTTCTTCCCATTGTTCTTTAATGATGTCCAAAAGGTCCTCTAGGGTTTCTCCCATATAATAATTTGAATGGTGAAAAACCTGTAGCGGCCTGTGGTGCCTCCCTATAAGCAAACATCAGGAAAGGAAGATGATCATCCCAACTTCTCCCTTCATCCTGTATGAATTTGCGAAGCATTCTCTTCATTGTCTGATTAAAGCACTCTACTAAACCATCTGTTTGTGGGTGGTATGGCGCTAATACCTAAGGTCTCATACAATGTTTTTAGTAATGTAGAAGAAAAAATTACTGCCCCAGTCGGTCAATATTTCCCTTGGGATCCCCATTCTACTAAAGACTTCAACCAGTTCTTCGGCTATTTTGTTAGCCGTAATGGTTCTTAAGGGTATGGCCTCTGGATACTTAGTGCCATAGTCACAGATGACTAAGATAAACCGATTCCCTTTGGCACTTTCCTGTAGGGGTCCCACTATGTCCATGGCTATACGATCAAATGGTGTTGAAATCAGGGGAAGGGGTTGTAGGGGTACTTTCTCCTTTCAAGTAACATTAGCCACCCTCTGGCATTCCTGGCAACTACAACAATAATCCTCTACCTGTATGTGAATGCCTGGCCAATTAAATCTATTAAGAAGCTGGCTTAGGCTATGGTCCCTCCCCAGATGACCTGCCAAGGGAATATCTTGGGCAAGGTTAAGTAACTGGGTTCTATGTTGTTCAGGCACCAACAACTGTTCTACTACCTCCCCAGTTAAATGATTTGTACATTCTCTAGACCCATAAATTCTCTTTCCTAATACACCGTGGGCCTTTCTGATTGGCTTCTTGTTTCCCCTCCTGCAAGAGAAAAGGCTGTATAGTAACATCATTCTTTTGTTCATCATCAAAATTACATGCTTTAACCATATGTCTTAATTCAGTGTCCACACAATGTTTTGTCCACTGTACTTTTTCCACCTTTTTTTAGTTTTCTGGACTTTCTTGTCTTTGCAGGGCTTCCGAACTCTTCATCTTCAAAAGGAAAAAGTGTGGACAATTGTTTTTCTCTTTTAGCCTGGGCTCTGGTAGTGACTGCATTCAGAGAACTGGTGGATAATAAATTCTCAAAGTCAGGATGGTCGTATCCCAGTATGACCGAGGCAGGCAAATGGGGGACAAGTCCAGCCTCACGCTGGTGAGTAGTATCATTAGTTTGCAAGTCTAATGTGGTTACAGGGTAATAATGAATGTCCTCATGAATACAAACAACCCCAGTATTAGTTTTTTTAAGTTCACAGTCTGTCACGAGATTCACCTTTACCAGGGTCTGCCGACTGCCTGAATCTACAAGTCTTGTTACCTCTTTATCCACCACTTTGATGAGTACTAAATATTGTCCCCAGTTTGCCAAGGCCAAATCTGAACTTTCTAGCTTCTTCTTTGGACACCATTTAGCAATGTGTCCCTTTCCTTGACACTCCCAGCACCTGATGTCAGGATTGAAGGATCTTCCTGACTTGTAAATTCTATTAACCCCAGAAGCAGTACTAATAGGAGATGTCTTAGTAGTAGTTCTTACCATGGGTGAGGGACCACCAGCCCCGGGATGACTCTTCTGTTTATTGGAACATGCCATGAGATAGTCTTCAGCTAAAGAAATGGTCTTCTCTGCTGCCTCAGGGCAGTGCTCCTTCAGCCAGATTTGGACATCTTGTGGTAGTACTCTGATAAATTGTTCCAATATCACAGTCTCTATGACTTGATCCATAGTCTTATTTCCTGGCTGCAGCCACTTTTTGCAAAGTTCTTTAAGCCTCACAAAGGCTTCCCTTGGGGTATCAGAAGTGTAAAACCGAAATGTCCGGAATTGTTGGGGTAGGTTTCTGAACTGATGTCATATCTTCTCAATATTTCTCACTGCACTGTTTCATAGTTCTCAGCCTGCTGACTGTCCACGTTTCCACAGGCTAGCTGTACTTTTCCAGTCAAATAGGGTGCTAGTCGTATCACTCACTGCTCCCTAGGCCAGCCACAAGCTCCAGCCACTCTCTCGAAAGTCGTCAGATACACTTCAATGTCATCTGTTTCACACAACTTGGTCAACTTAATGTCTTCTGGATTGTCCAGGGATGGAGCAGGATTGTGGGGAGCACTCATGGCCTGAATGGCTCTCAAGGTTTCTACCCATCTCTGTTCACTCCTTTCACGCTTTCTTTCCCTTTCTTTGTCTATAGCCAACTGTTTAAGACATAGCTATTGTAACAATTCCTGTTGATCCTCAGGGGGTTCCTCCTCAGAAGAGGCCTCGGGCTCCTCTTCTTCCCCCTCTAGTTCCATCTCTGCCTTGAGCCCTGTCCTCTTCTTCTCCTCCTCCAGGCCGGACATCAATGGTTCTCTTGATTTTTCCACCATGGTCCTGGTCTGGATGCTCTTGGGTCTTGTCACTAACTCCACCGTCTGGTGTGGCTACATCCAGTGTCTTCTCAGGTATCGGGCGATATCCTCTTTGGAGTGTATCAGCAGTACTCCAACATCCCACTTTTGACACCAGCTCTGAGGTCATGGGAATGAAGGACACATACACCAGGTTCAGGATGCTCAATAATGGCATTTTGCCAAAGTTTTTATTTACAGCAAAACAAAATAAAGGCGGACTGTATGTAACAAAATAAAACACCAAAGGCAAAATAAAACAGGATAAAGTGTAGTAGGACATTCAAAGACAGATTCCTCTCTAAAAATATAGCTACAGGGTCCCTTGCTAGTCCTCAGTCAGCACAACAGTCTGCACTAACTGCTCAGCACACTCTAAATCTCAAGTGAACGTCTACTGCTTATATACACTTTTGATCCCATGTGATCTAGAAACTCCTCCCACTTTCCACTTATATCATTTCATTTGCTTAAGACACCTTTATTTCATTATATAAAAACAACTCTGGTCTGCATTACCCAATCATATGCATACTGAATGTTCAAAGTAAAAAATAAGGATTTCCAGCATTTAGTGCTCCACACCAGCAAGTCCCCTCCCACACTGTTGTCCAGCAGCATAAAATCATTGAAGACAGGGCCAGCTGGCTCTTAGTGTAAGGCTGAATGGACAATGGGCAGGATCCTCAGCATGAGAGAGAGAGAGAGGCTAAAGCTGGAATATCTGCAAGGTGCGAAATTCAGATAACAACAAAATGAACATGTAAGCATACTAGACTTATAAGAAATGACAATACTGTATGTACAATATCAGTGAACTGTAACATAGGAAATGCTGCTTTGTTCAGGTTTTGAACACAAATAAAAACGTAGCAAACAGTGTTCGGGTCTTATAACCTATTCAGCAGTTCGGGTGGTTCTGTAACTATGCTAAGCAACCAACACTCTATTTGTTTTATTTCCTTTTATCGTGTGACTGCCACCTCTTAGCTATTTTGGTAGCTGCCACAGCCCAAAAGTAATTTAGGCAGCTTTATAACAGAAGAAACAAAGTGTGAGATAGCGAGTGCCGACCCACTGCTAAATAAACCCTATGGCAGTCTGTTACACCCACTTACCAGCACGGAGTGCAAAGCAACAGCTAGGATTTTCCCTTCTTTACCAAGGGATTTGTGTAGTTAATAAACCCTTTTCCACCTTGACCAATACTTTTACCAGTATTACCATGCTGCAGCCCTTTCTTGCCAAACCCAACAGCTGCGACACAAACAGTGTTCCGCAAAAGGCTGCAACCTAGATACATAAACATAGGGATGGTACAGGAAATAAAATACTGAAACCTGTACATAACACAGCTTTCAACACTTTTCTTGTTTCTCTCCAATCCTCTTTTATACAAAATGTAAGACAGACTTCTTTTCCTATTGTATTCTCGAGGGAAGGGGGTACATCTTAACAGTGGACTTGTTTTTGACCTCGAGCAGTCAACGGAGAATTGCAAGTGGCCAACCCGTGACTAGAAAGAAGTAGAAAACAGATTGCATTAATTGAAAGCAAAGAGGGTTAAATGGAGAATATGATGTTGTGCAACAGGCTTGAAAGAAAGAAAGAAAGCAAAACAAGAAAGAGATGTGGCTTCTCAGGGTTACAAAAACAGTCCCCTGTGACAATGGGTATGGGTTTCCTCTACTCAAGCAGGACTAGCCATTTTAATTTCAGACTGTTCCACAAGACATAAAGAATCAGCTACCTCAGAGGTCACACTTTGCACTTCACTTTCCAGTGGCACTGTAGTAGTTGAAAGGGCAAGATTATCTGGCATTTCTGAATCATCAGCATTTTCTCCAACCTGGCAGGAGGGAATTCCTTGGAGCAATTGGGCTAGCTCAAAGGAAGGCTAACACACACTCGTATTCACTCTCACCAGACTCAGAATGAGTGTCATCATGAATAGCAGCAGTGCTTGATGATGGCTTGGTTTTCGATGGGGCAGGAGGCTGGCTTGACTGCTATTTTTTGAGTGGCAGTGAATCAGGTTTATTAAAGGGTCAAGAACAAGGAGGGGGAGCAAATTTTAGCAAATGATTACGGTTCTGGAAAACCAGGTAACTAAACACAGTTAATTTAGTCCTTTTGTATTGGGTACCCTGGATCTATGCTAGCTGGCCAGAATCAGGGTTGCAGCTATTGATGGGGTGCTTGAAGGAAAAAATAAATCACATTAACTGTACAAAGCAAAAGTTAAATGAACTGTATCCATGGCTGGTTGGCCTAGTCTACTGGAAACCCTTGAAATTAAGCTGAGAACAATTAGGTGTTACTGTAAGAAAATAAAGATGCCTGTTGCAGGGAGATACCCTGGATTTACTCACTGTACCAGTCAATTTAGGATGGCCTGGAGAAATGAAGACCCAATGCTGGAAGTTGCTGCACATGGGGAAATGGGGATGGCATGACTCACTTTCACTACATGGCCTTTCCTTGTAGGTGGCCGCAACCTGCGACAACTCATTGTGCAGGGGCTGGATCCCCAAAGCTAGTCTCTCGCTGGTAAAACTGTAGCTGGCACGAGAACAGATGGTATGGACTGGGATAGACAAAGGCCCAAGTTTAACACAGTTTCTCTGGCAAAGTTCAGTTTAGCTGCTGGTGGCCCCTTCAGGCAGTCTGATGCTGAAATGGTAACAGGGAGGCAAGACAGGCCTTTCTCCTGCCAGTTCTCTTCGGCTATTTTCCCAGAACTGCTTCTCAATGGCTCAAGCTGCTTTCTCTCTGTACTCTACTAGCAACTGAACTCTTTTTTCTATCAGTTCTTGGACTAGTCCTGTTTCTCTGGATTCTGGTTGGCTAGGAGCACTGTCAGTCATTGTTGTGGTGCTCCCATTTGTCAATTTAGGTGCCAACCTGAAAAACTACATCTTTTTCCCAAGAGAAACCTGAGCTAAGGACCCTTCAGGGTCCTCTGTGTCCTAACCGGTCCAAATGGGAAGTCCTGGTCCAAAACATAGCGGCTTCCATTGGAAAATGCATGCTGCAATAAAGGCAGGTTTAACAGCAATTTGTATCTTAAAGATAACTATGAATTAGAAGTAAACAACTGTAGTACTATGTAGAGCTCTCTTTGTTCTATTAGCGACAGCAGAGTGGGGCAAATCATGGCACTCTCACGCAGATCAATAGGTGGACACCAACCATTATGGATTTACTATCTCTGCAGGATGTCTGCCTGGCAGAGGGCATTACTGGAGCCTAGGGAGTTACTTAAGGTAACCCCCCAATTTGGGGGGGAGGGGTTTACACTGGTTTCATACTTTTTGGATTTATACACACCTAAGTGCTTGTGAGCATGCGCACACACACACACACACACACACACACACACACACACACACAGTCTGCTGTCTATTTTCAGGGGGCAATTAAGCAATTGGCAGTGTATAGGCTTTTTGCTGTCACATTCCAAATGTGGAGAGGACCTGATTTATGCTCAATTAGGATTCCAAAGACTGCTTTTTATCTCTGCATATCTTCCTTCTGTATCAACAGAATTGTCACATCCATGTGTAAAAGTTGTTGATTTTTTACCTATTCTACCCTATGTACTTAAAGTGGCTTCTTTGCACAATCTGTCATTTTCTGATGAACAGCTCTGTGTAGTTTGAAAGCTTAAAAAAATTCTGTGAATCTCTTGTCGGTCCAATAAAACATATCAAATCACCCACTTTATTTACATATTTACAAGATGAGCTGTTATGGTCAGATTCCCTTTAAGCTGTTTAGTGTTTAAAACAAGTACATTGCAGCTTTAAATCTGGTTTGGTTTTAGCACACACACATGCTGTGTGTGTGCTGGGCATGACCCTGCCTGTCTCTCTCAGCAAACAGACCTTTTATTTTCTCTTTCTTCTCACTCTAGCAAGAGCTCTTTCACCCTACAGTGTAAAACAATTGACCCTCTCTAGTTTGGGAAATAGAGGGGGAACAAATACTGTCAAGGCTTCTGATTTTTGTCTAATTTTAACAAGTGGATGGAAATAGATTGTTCTTTCTCAACAGCTCAGACACCAGTCTCTTTTGCCTGTAGCTTCTGCGAGTGCTAGGTCACATGACCTGCCTTAAGTGAGTTTCCAAAGTGGCCTCTGATTGGACAGGAAGTCTCAGGAGATCTTGAACTCCTGCCAAATAGAAAAACACTGAATAGTCTCGAATAGTGCTGATATTTTGTTTTTCTTCCAAAGTAATGAATAGCCTATTATTTGTGATATTCGGGAAATATTATTCATTACTTGCATACCCCTATGTCTTGGTGCTGCCACCCTCAGATAGAGGTAAGGGGCTTAAACTGGTTGATGTAGCACTGTTGAGTTGTTTGGCCTGATGACTGGATGCCCAAATGTAGTGCAGAGCCAGTCACTAGTGGAAATAAAAAAGTGTCTTATAGTTCCCCTGGAAATAGTACTACTTCCACCACCCAGAGAAACACATGAAAAAGGGACACCAAGACCTAGTGGAAATAATCACTGGTATGCATAATTCAATAGAACAAATAATACTTTACTTAAGGTAATAAATATAAGCCAACATTTCAATGAATTTGGGTTGATGATAATGAATATGGTGTAACTGGCAACTGAACAAGGCAATGTAAATGCTTAACTAAGACTTAATACTCTAAAGTATGCAATAAATATCATTACTCTTAGGTTTGCAATAAATACTTCTTACTCTGAAACTAGCAAATACTTCTTACTCTTAGATTTGGGCTACCCCACATCATCTGGAGAAAAAACAGAAAGAGGGCTAGGTTTTTCCTCTACTATCCCGGTAACATAAAGGCTACCTCTTGTGGCAGTAGGCAATTACCAGCCCTGAGAAGGGCTTTTGTGAGGGGTCAGACCCACCCTCTAACTCTGGCCCTAGTAGGCAACTGGCTAAGCATGGGGTACCTTTGCCAGCCCAGCTTCGTACTAGGATAAAAGCACCTTATATAGTGGAACCCACAACACCTCCCTAGGACTCCCACCCCAAGTGCCACATCTCCCGCACCAAGGACTTACTTTTGCTAATTTTGTAAAGGGATACAAACATATGTAGACTTGCTAGCTGAGTCTATGCTGTTCCTCATGGCTAGTTGACCTGCTATCCAGTTTCCTTTGCTCCTTGCAGTTAACTTACCTGCTAGCTGGGTTTCCACTGCTCAAACTGCAAGTCGGTCTGCTAGATGTGATTCCTTTACTCCTCACAGCTAGCCAAACTGCTAGCCACTTTCCTTTCTCTGCAGGTGCCTGTTGGCAGGCCACCCTTCACTGCTGGTTGACCTACCAGCGGATCTTGCCCAGGGCCCCACATCTGCTAGACTGGTGCCTCCCCCCAAACAATCAGTAGGATAAATCTGCTGGGTTCCAACTGAGGGATCCTAGTTTTAGGCCACACCCCCTTGCCATTGGCTGAATTACCAGCCACATTTTAAAAAGTGGGAGGACCCCAGTTGCAATTAGCTGACCTGCTAGCTGAGTCTGCTTTGGGGCACTCAGTGACAGCCTGTACCCCTCTACTGCTAGTTGATCCCAAGAACACCTGCAAGACTCTGAGAAAGCTGCCCAATAATACAAGTCTCCATCTGCTGGTCACCCCAGTCAACTGCCTTGCAGGCTACAGGGCTCTTGGCTGTCAGGAAAGAGGGCTTTCAGGTGGCAGATCTCCACCAGCTGCCTCTGCAGGTCCCTTTGAAGGTTTTTCCCTAGGGCTTTTTTTCTGGCCACTCCTCTTCTGGAGCTCATCACTGAACTCCTCCTCCGAACATAATTTTTTAAATTTGTACTTTTTTCATCCTGGTCCTGCTCCTTCCCCATCTGCCCTAGGCAAATCAGAGCCGTTGCCCCCAGCTGTGGCCCTCACTTTTCACCCACCCTGTTTACACACTGAAGTAGGATCAGGGCAGGCCCCTTCCTCACTGGAGACCCTATATGTGTAATGAAGGGTACAGTGGGCAGCACAGGGCCCAAGTGTGCTGGGTCATCATGCTGCAGGACAGGGAATGTAATTCCCCTTTTGTCTCCCTCCCTGGCAGACATCTGCACACTAGTGATCCACTGCATGTGCACGCAGCTTTATGTCACCATGCAGAGCCTTCAGGTGTCTACCTTCCCTTTCAGCTCCCTCCATCTGCCCTTCTACTTGTGGACACCCAGGTGGCAGGGCTTTAGTGGAAACTGGCTCCCACCCTTCCTGAAAAGGAGAGCATTCCCTGGAACACTCAGTCCTTCTTTTCCCTGACAGTCCTCTGACTATCCAGGTCTGGAGCATGAACCTGGGTCACCAGAGTTCCAATCTGTAGGTCTGCTGCTACGCTGACAGGCACGTGTCTCTCTATGTAACTTGAAACCCACTGGCAGCCTTCTTTTATGCTGCTGGGAGGGGTGCAGCTAACCTGGGAGGGGCTCCATTACTGGCTGGGGAAAGAGGCAATGCTGATTGTCTATGCAAATCAAGAACTCAACTGCACAACCAATCAGTGTCAAGGGCTGGTACTCCTCCCCTGTACATGCACAGTACAAGATCTCAACTGCCATTTACTTTTTAAACTGGTGGCAAGCGCTAGGGGGTGTGTGTCAAATTCAAATCTGCCGCACACCTCGAATACCAGGCGAATAGGCAAATACTGGGGTGAATTTGAGGTATTCGACAGTCACATATTCAATCCCCAGGCTGCTCAGAGAGCATTCCAGAGCTTTACCATAAGACCTGCCTTGTTAGCGCACAGAGACACTCGAGCTGTAAGGAAGCTGTTGCTCTCTATGAAAGAGTTGAGCTTTTCTGAATCAGATTTAGAAAAAAATAGTCTTTACAGACTTTTTTAACTCTTTTGTTTTGTTTTGTTCTACAGTGGAGAGACTGTGGTGCTACACTTGACTGCCTTATTTCTTAAAAGTATTTTTTCACAACAGAACAAATTGCGTTGTAATCTTTAGGCCAGGGTTTGTCTGCAGTTGCAAGCCAGGCTAGCTCTTGCTTGCAGGCTGGCTGAAAAAAGGGCCTTTTCCTGTGACTTCTTTACACCGCTGTTTTTTTTTCCATTTTGCAGCAAATAATTTACTACTGTATGTATTTGTGTGGGGGAAGGCAACAGCTTTAGTGTATGCTGTGTTCTAAAGCTGCTGTCAGTTTGCAAGGGCAGCTTTGCATAATTCCTTTCTATAGTTTAATTATTTAAATTGTTATTAAAAAAAATGTTCCCCCTCCTGATGCTGCAGTCTTTGTTTTGGTAGTGTGCTTAGGCATTTGATACCTACCTGCCACCACTGCAGTCACTGTATTAAAAGCAAGGGGGGGAGGAACACCGCATTCTTTGTGTTGTAGGTTCAGGCTTGCACTTGTTCCTGCACCTGTAGTTTTGTCACAGACTTTGTCTGTGCCCTAGGGTAGGCAGGGGCCAGGGGGACACCCTTACAGCCAGTATTAGCTTTCTGACTGTTGTTAAAATAGTAAAAAGTTACAAACAACAATATAAAATAAATTGTTGAAGTCTTTTTGTCTCCAGATGCCTTAGACTATCTGTACCTTAGGGTAGGCAGGGGCCAGGAAGGACATCTTTGCAGCCTAGACTTAGCTTTCATACTGTAGTTTATTTGTTAAAACAATATAAAGTTACAAATAATAGTATAAAAAAAATTGTTTCAACCTTTTTGTCTCCAGAAGCCACCGACTTTATCTGTGCCCTAGGGAAGTCAGGGGCCAAAGACCTTTGCGGTCTAGACTTAGCTTTCTGACTATAGTTGTTATTTGTTAAAACTGTAAAAAGTTACAAACAACAATTTTAAAAAATTGTAGAAGTCTTTTTGTCTATGGATTGGGTGCCCTAGACTTTATCTGTGCCGTAGGATAAGCAAGGGTCATGGGACACCCTTGTGGCCCAGTCTTAGCCTTCTGACTGTTGTTAAAACAGTAAAAAATACAATATTAAAAAACTGTTGAAGTCTTTTTGTTTCTGGATGCCACAGACTTTATCTGTGCCCTAGGGTAGGTAGGGGGACTCCTTTGCTCTGGGATTCCTTTGTTGTTCTCTTCTCTCTCTACTTTGGGCTGCACATGACCCAAACTAATAAGATCCCCTATAGGATGGCTGACTATCTACCCTTGGGCTAAGATACAGATTTGGCACACTGATGAGTCCAAATGAGGATGAAACACGTGTCTATGTCTGCTGTGCTCAGCCTTTGCTGATTGCATTGTGAAACCTTCTGGCACCATGCAATTCTGCTTAAAGTTGAGCCAATCCAAATTAATTTATGGGCATCTGCATATGTGTCTCATGATGCTTTTCACTATTAGGATATGCGCAATTTGTGTTTTCTTTAAAATTTGGCTGTATGGCCAATATCCTCCGGGATAACCCTTGCCCCTGTGCATTTGCTCTGGGGTTCCTTTGTTATACTTCTTATTATGCCATTAACTTTCAGGCCAGACAGCAATCAACATAATAGTATGAAAGATTAAAAATAAAATAGAAATAAAAAATGTTTTTATTTAAAAATTAAAAAAGTATAAATATTTGCTCCACTGTGTAACTCAGCATTGCTTTCCTAGCTCCAAAACAAACATAGTCTTAAAGAGGGCAGGAAATAAAATTGATCATATGCACTGCATAATGTGTCTTGTCATTTTATTTACTTCTGTATTATTGATAGCTTGTGTGTTGGTGTATTTATCCAGTTGTTCATATTTTAATATCTTAGGTTCATTTAGTTTGTAAAATATGGCTGATACTGGAACCTATGTATGTTATCTGGATGATCTTCACATCAGGAAATGAATGAGATGGTTTAGTCATGACATCTCTCTTTGTGCTTTTTGTGACACCTTCACAGCACATGCCAATTATACGTGATTCCTCTCAGCTGTCAAAGTTTCATTGATCAGTAAGTCCAATGCTAAATAATTATTCTTACATTCACAGCAGAATAGTATCTAACCAGTTTAATTTGAAATATCTCTTTAGTACATATATTGAATCCTGACTCTAAGTAAGTCTATTTGATTCACTGTTTTTTTTGTTTTGTTAATGGTGTACCTAAACATACCTAACGTGAAAGATACATCCGTGTCTCAGTATTTTTCTGCACTGATTAGACAAGTACATAGTATGAGATAACTCATACTTTTTATTAAAATAAAAAACTATGGTCTTGTAGCAAATTGAACACAAGAGAGGGATGCAGAAAAAAAAATCACCAGTTATGACACTTCAGTCTCACATGTGCAGCATCTGTTAGGAAGGTGAGTGTGTGGTGTAGACTGCGAGGTTGAGTGAGTTTTACTAGTATGTGCATATGTTTAATATAAATTATGTAATACTTTGGCTAATCAGTGTATAAAGCTCCATATTTATCGAATTGCAAAGAAATGCAGTTATAATTTTCTGGGTAACAAATACTGATAGTCAGACAAAGTGTATCACGGTTATTGAAATATAAAGCTGCATTCCTTCTCTGACAAAATGCCTTTCCATACTATGTTTAACCCAATGCAGTCTCAAGTAGCTTTTAATTGTGGGGGATAATCTCTGAGGCACTCCACACTCCTTACACATGGGTTGTGTCCACCTGACAGGTTGCTTGATGCACATGTGACTTCAACAAGTCTGACCCCCTTTCCCTGTGATGCTGCCTCTCCAGGATCAGTTCTCAATGTGCATCGGTACAGGTTGCTGCACACAAAATCAGCTTCCTAGAAAATCAACATTTTGCATACAAGGAAAAGGTAAGAGACTACGCTAATACAAGGAAAATTATATTCAGCAGTATCAGCTCACTAGCTTGCAGTCCGTACGATGTGTTTGTGTCGCTATTTAAGACTAAAAGTTAGCTATCTCAGGAAGCAGGCAACATTGTACTACAATGTGCCAAAAGAAGCTTGTAATGTGCCCAATCTTAGATATAGATCATACCTCGTAATCTGTTACTTGCTTCCCAATTCACAGCTCCTAACCCTTTTCTGCACTGCACACCAAGCAGCAATACTTTCAGGGGAAAAAAAATCAAAATACTTTCATGGTTATTCCTTGGACTCTCTGATAGTAAGTCTAAGATGATATGAGAAAAGAAACATGAGCAGGCTTCTGTGACCCCTGCTAGTGGTCCCAGTGTAGTTCCTGCACCCACTACTGCATAGTACTGGGCAGAGAACCCCCTATGACTCCTGCTAGCAGCCACAGGGGTAGTCTTCTCAGGGATGCCTCACATTACTCTGCTGCCTTGCAATCCATGAGTGGATTTCTGCAAAAAACATTGCTCTTACCTTACACCCCTCATTTTGGGGGAAGAAAGCCTGCTTCTCTTGTGTGCAGTCCATTTGCAGTTAGCCCATCCAAACATATTCTGGTTGATGCATGTTTCCTCTCCCTAGCAAGATCCCAACTCAACTACACAGTGACTGAATGACTGGGCACAGTAACCGATTATCCTTTGGGGCAGACAATAAATGATGACATTACTACAAAATAAACCTGGTACCCCTGGTAGCAGTACCTGTGTTTAGATGTACTGTAAAATATTTCCATACAGCAGCTCCAGAGTATGTTTCAGCAGATATGCAACTGTTTAAAATTGTAAAACTGGCAGTCTTAGAGATGTTAGCACTGCGGCTTCTACTAGCATCGGTTGTCTAGAAAAATATTAACTGAGAAATTGCTAGCACAGTATTCAAATTATGAACATTATCGCATCATATAAGCATAGAGATTAATAGCTACCTGAACACCCCTGCTAGTGGTGCCAGGAGCTAAAAGCAATAGCTGACCCACATAAATGAACACAGAATCTATGCAATGATTTACAGGAGGTAATATAATAATAAGCAACCTGGTTCCCCTGCCAGTGGTTCTGGAGTTGCATTAATCACCAACAAAAATTTGGTGACCCACTAGCATCACTAACTTGTAAAAAGGTACTCACAAAATCATCCAGAAAAGCTTCCTTGCATTGGACGGTGCTTAAAATGCCTATGCTGGATTCAATTATTCCTCAAATTCAGTGGCATTAAATAAAATCACCTGTGACCATTTCATGCTATTTTCTATCCAAAAACACTCCCTCGGAGAAAAGGAAGCTCTGGGGACCATAATGGAGCCACCCAAATGTTATTTTATAGCTACTCAAAAAGCTCCTAGCAGCATGACCATCCCCCATGCTTCTTCACAGTTTACAAATCTCCTGCTACATCAGAGCTGCAAGCTGACTGGCTCTCAACTCTCATGAGATCTTGGCCACCATCTCAGAGAAAGATAAACACACAAGATTTGACCAAATCCAACATATCTTGCAATGGAGAATGGAGCTAGAAATTGTACAGCTTCTCAACCTAAGTCCCCTAACTTTTAACACTGACCATGAGGGAGAATTGAAGAGACATCATTTAAAAGAACAACAACAACAAAAAAATGTTTATGCCCCAAACTGTGTCCAATTACATAGCAGCAATGCACATGATTCCTCACTTAGCTTACCCCACCCAAGGAAATGATTAGCTAAGACATCCTGCCCACCTCTCCCCCCTTAAAAGCACATGCTTACATTATCCCAAAGAATACCAAGGCATATAAAAGGGGCCACCCCAAAAAAAAACAGTACTGTATTATATTGAGTCAAGATACAAGGAGGTTGATTACAATAAAATAACTATTTGGGAAATAGTGAACTTTAATAGGCATTTATTTTACTGATATCCACAGTTTTTTCCTTCTCTTAAAGGCACAGTTACATATTAACTAAGGAGCCACTACTATGTACTGTGTGCAACAATGTAATGTATACTAATGTGAATACATGACTTAGCCCCATTAATTTAATTAAAAAAAAATAATAATAATTTATCACATTTTTGACATTTTTAAAGGATGCAAAAATTATAGGATGCTAACAAAGCCATCTATTGTCTGAGATCCTTCACAGATGACCAAATAGATTCCACAGCCACAGTTACCCGAAAGCCCCTAATCAGTGGTCCCAGGAGTTCAGTACATTGGGGCTACAAAATAATTAAAGGCTCCTGTTCCTTAAATGGGCATATACTTCTGAGTTCCCTTACATGCTGTTCAGGACAAGCATACCACTTTACTAAGGTGCCTGGTGACCTGGAGCCCCTGTTTGTGTGTGTGTGTGTGTGGTGGGAGGGTTGAGAATTTCATTAACAAATGCATACATTTAATATAAAGGGATGTGTGGGTAGTAGGGGTCGATGGAGAGTGCAAGGCTGAGAGACTTTTACTAGCATGTGCATACATTTAATATAAATTATGTAATACTGTACTAGGGGCATTCAGCATGTTAATCTCTGTTTGCATATTCTATGCAAAAAACTTCCTTAATGCACCAGCTAGGGTTCAATTTAATCCACAAAAGTAGGGAAATGTGGCATTACAGTTTCCAACCCTAACTCCTCCCCCCAGCAGCAAAAGGAAAAAACATTAGGGTTTTGGGTCTCTGAAGTCTTGACAAATCAGTGGTGATATCTTACTTGGGATTGTCATCCCTAAAATGTTCACCTCTCCCTCCAGCCCATAGCCTCCTGTCCAAAACACAAGGTAGAGCTCCAAGCCAGTGCCTCATACTGATACACTCTTGAAAGGTAGAGAAGTATGCCTCACCACATGTTGCCAATACAATGTGTTGCAGCTTTCTTCACACAGGGCCTGCAGGGTAGGCATTAGGGTTGACAACCCCAAGTGAAACCCCACCAGTGATTCACCAAGACTCCAGAAACCCCAAACCCTTTTTTCCCTTTGCTGCTTGGGGGGTGGGGAGTTAGGGTTTGAAACATGTGTGGCATTAACTTGAACCCTAACTGGTGCAGTAACAAAGTGTTTTGCAAATAATTTCCTTTCTTTCTGTGGTAGTGGAATTGTATCCTGACCTGTGTGAAGCATGCAGGTGCACAGGGCCCAAGGGTAGAAAGGGAAGACTCTGTCTGCCTATGGAATGCATGCCCTGCAGTTCCATGCAGCAACAGATGCCAAGAATTCATGGGGCCATCAGCTTGGCTGTGAAAGCACAAGGCTGTGCTTACATGTAGCTGCAGATACAGACGCACAAGGGAAAGACTCTGTTGCTAATAGGCAGGGCTCTCTGCCACCCACAGGTGCAGATATCCAGGGCCCTATGACAAAAGGAGAGTTGTCTTCACTATATGAAGAATCACATGAAACCAATTTAAGTCACAAAACCAAAAATTATGATGTGCAATAAAATTTCAAGTCAAGCAAATTTCATGTTAAGAAACCAATTTTTTGCTGCGAAATTAGAAATTCTGATGTGCAATCAAATTTCATACTAAGAAACCATTTTCTGCTGCAGAATGAAAAATTGTGATGTGCAAACAAATTTCATGCTGAGAAACCAATTTTCTGCAGTGAAATGAAAAAGTATGCTGGAAACAAAAAAAGTATGGTGCCAATCAAATTTCATGCTGAGCAACCAATTTTTTGCTGCAAAACTAAAAATTATGCTGAGCAATCATAATGTGTTTCCAACAGACTTTTTTTGAATCGCAATTAAACGACAGTTTTGCAAGCCAAATTTAATTTCGCACCACCTTAAAGGTGCAACACAAAAAATTGCGTCACAATTCAAAAACCGGGAAAGTAATTAATATGGCCATGAGAAAAACATTGACTGAAACAAGCCTCAAAATTCGAACCAGTATGTTCTCATGAGGTAGAATGTTTTTATTAATTTTTTTATGGCTGCTGTAGTAAAAGTTTGAATTAGTAGTTTGTTAGTGAGCTGAGAAAGAAGATGGCAGCTGTCACAAAGCCATTTTGTTTTGGTGCCGTAAGCACATCTCACGAAACTACAAATGGCCCAATGATGCCAAATTTTTGGTGTCGTATCAGAATATTATCCCAAAGACCCTACTAAGCATGCCCAGACCAGAAAAACACAAAACTTTAAATTCTTAAAGCTCTGGATCCATTTAATATTTTTTATCAAAACTTTCCAAAGGAACTACCTTGCCACAACATCCTTCTAGCCTGAAACTTTAGGGAAAAAAATCCATTCTGTGTAGGCTGTAGGTGAGAGCAAAATAAAAAAAAAAAATCCCATGTTAAGTACAGGTAAAAAATTAGACCTCTACAGGAAAATGTCATATGCAGATCTCAGAAGCCGCACAAGCTGTTGTCATGAAACTTTCCACAGATCTAGACCATGCCTACTAGACAACACATGCATAATTTCAGCTAATTTCACCAAATGCTGCCCAAGCTATTAAGGTACAAATTTAGGGGTTTAACATTAAACACCCTACTGAACCCTAACAATAGGGGCACTACCGCTCCCCTATAATAATCGCAATGAAACAGTTATTTTCTGTGTAATAACGATAGATTCAAAGTGTATCATAGGTATTGAAATATGAAGCTATATTCATTCTTTAACAAAATGTCCTTACAAACTATATGAAACAGAATGCAGTCTCAAGTAATTTTTAATTAAAGAGACACTATGCATAAAGATTATCTAGAACGGGTGTATTGCATGTATTGTGATGAGATATCAACTGTTTGAAAGCAGGCATATTTATCCTGCATTGGTGCTCATAAGTCAATAACAAGTTTAGTAGTAATTTATATTTTTATATTTATTTCAAGATATCCCAGACCAAATAAGTTAAGACTGAAAGCGAAGGTGGTGGGAATCAGACCTGTGATTACATGTCCACAAATCTAAAAAAATGACAACATAGCACATTTCAATAATCTTTTCCTGAGATGTTGTTCCCATGGGTGTTTAGCTGAACTGTTGCAATTTAGTAGTGCCATCTAATTTACTAGTATTCAGGCTTCTCTGCAAATTTAGTAGTAGCATCATATGCTAAGAAAAGCCTATAGATGACAAGTTTATTGGAATTAATTGGTCAGCATATGTACACTATTTAACATTGTAATACTCCCCTCCCCCCTTTCCACTCACCTGCTAGTCCTTTTCCCTTCACCTCCCTGCCCTGTCCGCTGCACTTTCATTTACTTGTAGACTGCTGCACTGATTTTTTTTATTGTTCCATATGGTTGTCACTGGATCTTTTGTTTTGTATTTTGGTGTCCTTCTTGAAATTGTGCTTTATTTTTGGAATACCTGACAACTTGTCTCATTAATGTATTGTCCTCCATATTTCCTCTGATGATGCATATGGTATTGCCACTTGCCTACAATTTCACATTGTAGCTTATTGAATTCTCATTTTTGTTACTATCCTATGGTCTGTAATTTCCCTGCAACTCATTGTGAATGACCCTCATTGTAGCCATTATTCTCTTCATGTATCTCTGTTTTGCTTATCTGCCATTGTTTATGGCCCAGGTCTTGCCTGCAAACAATCCTTTGGATCAGTGCATCTACCCATTCATCAAAGACATAACTAAATAAATAAATAATATAGCTATAAAAAGTCCAGTAATCTGACTGGCTGAGAAGCTCAGAACCCAATGGTGATATTCCAGCACAACAGCACTGGAAGAAGGTCCAGTAGCCTCGTCACAATAAAATAATCCACTATAACATCTCAATAACATGTTACCCCTTATTTTACATTGTCGTGGATAGTTAGAATACACCGTATGATCCATATTGCAAGCAAGGGTGGAACTGTTACTGCAGACTATTTGTAAAAATTTTTATTTCATATTCCAGTTGATCCCATATGCATGTTCTCATTAACTACTCAGTTTTGCACTACTACACACATTTTTCAATTAGTACTGTGTGGAATGCATACTTGCAGTTATCCTTACTCTGTCAGTGTAACAGCAGCAACAGGAGTGACATCATGAGAGCAGCTATAGAATGTACTGTACAAAAAATAAAAAGGTTGACAGTTCATGCCGAGATAACATTTATTTTCTATTAAAAAAGTACACTACATAATCATTCAAAGAGACCGATATGCATTTAGGTTTAGTTGTGCCACACTGACATGTCTTGCAAATGTACAATAAGACACATTTGTCAGAAATTAATTTTATAATATAGACTGCAATTCAGAGAAAAACAGATACAAATATTAAAATAACTGTTATTAATGTAACCACTTTTAAGTTTCACGGGCAGACTGACACATCAGTGTATAACCCAATTGCATATAGATAGTCAGCCCTGATAACTATTCTATGAAAGATGGGCTTTGAAACTGAACCTACCATAATACCATACTAAGTGCACAAACAATTATGTCACTGTGGACATCACTCCCAACTGATGCACTTGAGACCAGATTAGAATGCTTAGGATCGCTGTGTCAAGCTGTGAAGATTATAAATGTTAAAAAGTCAAAAAATAATCACATGACACAGAGAAATGTGAAAAATATTAGTTTTATTATAATCACACCACATTTTAACCATTTAAACAGCATTCATTCATGTCCCCTTTAAGTCTTTAAGTTTGAACTCCTTCCTCCGCATGCTGTGCAGCTCTTTGCTTTGGTGCTTCCCTGCTTATCCCCAAAACAGATGTTCTCTTCATTTTCTTCAGTACACCTATCAGTCAGAACAGAACGTATAAAGAAAATACCTACTCTGTTAAAGGAAAACACCTGTTACCTTTGTGCACTCTCCTGTCAGTACATATACCCCCAATTAGTGTTTCTGTGTAACTAAACATTTTTTTCTAACTGCATTTTCGACATTTTGGCATTACAAATTAAGTTTTAAAATGTGCTCAGAAACTTCCATTTAGCAAGGCTGCTAGCAGTCATCTCATGAGAGCTGCTTGCGCCCACGTCTGGGATATGCTAATGTGCCCCTGCCGACTCAGTGCATTGGCTGATGGGGGCACAAAAGCATATGCCGGGTAAGGTAGCGAATGTCTGCCACGAGATGGCTGCCGGTGGGTGGCAGCCTAGCTAAACTTGAAGTTTTAATACCAAAATACAGTTAGAAAATATATATATTTTTACACAGAATCACTAATTGGGGACATAAATGTGCACTGTCAGGACAGTGCACAAAAGTGACTGGTGTTTTCCTTGAAACTACTTATGCTGTCTGACTCTGCATCAAAACAAAATGTTTTCACAACCTAGTAGTACCCTCAACCCATGCTGGGCAGAAAACACCTAATTTGTCTACTTTGGGGTGTTTCTACATGACTACAACACTTTTATGTTGGCTTGCACATGCGCAAGCAACATGTTGTGGTAGTAGCACATTTTAGAGGTGTGTCAGTGTTGTTACCAATGCAGGGGATGCTTTAGTGGGTGTGTCCCTCAGCTGCCAATCAGTGAGCATGCTGGCGATGACAGCAGTTTCAAAGAGAGCCATGGAGTTGAAAGAAATCTGCTGCTCCAATGAGGTGCAGTTTCCTCATTGCAATAGCAGATGACAAGACTCTGGCCATGTGCATTACACTGCATAGTAATGCGCATGGCCGGAGAGACAAGCAGTTGTTCGGTGTGCCGTTCCTGGTGAAACATTTCAATAAATAAGGAAAACAGCCACCGGCATGACTTTCCACAATGGCAGCTCCTGCTGCCGGCCACACACTCCTGCCCAATCCCCATGTTGGCATGTATCCCCCCTCAGGCACATTGTGGCACACTGGGAGCTCACAGTGTGCCCAGACATTTTTTTCATTTTCCCCGACACTGGGATGCCCACTCCCAGTGTTGGATACCCTCCCCACCCCAAGCTCAATTTATTTGCTGATGGGGTGTCAAATCCCTGTAGGCATCATGTTTCCCCATCCCCCCAAAATCTGCCGATGGGGGTGCCCAATCCCCGTCAGCATCATGTTCCTCCCCCAAGCTCATGTGGCACACTGGGAGCCCACCCCAGTGAGCCCAAAAGGTTTTTTTTCTTAACCTATAAATAAAGAAAATGGTCCCTCAGAGTTGTTTGCTAAACTGTAAAAAAGAAAACTGTCCAGCGTTGTCTACCCAGTCCCCTCCCCACCCCAACCCTCCCTCTGCACACCCAGCTCCCTGCACCCCCCCTCACCCATACTTACCCTCTGGAGGTCAGGTGCTGTGATCTTCTGTGGACCAGGATGCATCTGCAGTCTTCAAAGCCGAACTATGAACTGAGGAATCGAGTAAGCGCTGTATAATGGGACTCAATGGGAGGTTTCAACTTAGGTTGATATCTCAGCCATTTTTAGGAATTGTGGCCCCAGATTTTCAACATGGGGTTTTTGGGACCCCACCTCATGAACATGCCACTGTCGTTTCGTTTCTTGGTCCCGAAAGGTGATTTCGCGGTCACTGTGTGGAATGACCTTCCATGATCGATTAACAAAGCAACAGTATCACTGTTCATATGGTGGGGTCCCAAAAGGCCCATGTTGAAAATTTGCTGAAAAATTCTAAAAAAATGACCGTGTTATGGGCGTGCGTTGCACATTTTCTATGCATCCTTGTAACTTCACCAATTTTTTATATTTTCACTCCACATTTTCAACATTGACATTTTTCAACATCTCCATATGAGCAGTACAGCTGTCATTTTTCATATCCTGCCTGAAATGTGTTTTCGCACCTGTGGCGCAGAATGCCGCAGTCGCTGTGTGAAATCAGCTTTCAGGATGGATTAACAAAATCACAGTGCCACTCTTCAAGAGGTGAGATCCCAAAAAGCCCACGTTATAAATCTGGTGAAAAATTAAAAAAAAATGACCACGTTACAGCCGTTCATTGCACAGTTTCTACGCATGCTCATAACATTGCAGATTTTTCATATTTTCACTCCATATTTTCAACATTGTCATTTTTTTACAGCTCTTCATGAACAGTACAGCTGTCATTTTTCACACCCTGCCCAAAATGTGCTTCCACAACTGTGGCGCCGAATGGCATAGTTGCTGTGCGAAATCACCTTTTAGGATTAAGTAATGAAATGATAGTGCCACTGTTCATGAGGTGGGGTCCCAAAATGACCATTTTGAAAATTTGGAGTGAAAATACCAACAAACGCCCAGGGCGTTAAGATTTCCAGCCATGATGCCCACCCTGTAGAAACTGACAGGCGTGGGGAGTATGACTTGGGTTCTTCGGCTGTAATGCTCACGGCATTCTACCCCCACCCTACAGCCACTGACCGGCATCAAGGTGTGCCTTGGGGTCTTCGGCTCTAACGTTCACCCCATTCCCCTATATTGCACCCCTCTCAGCTTATTTCCTTATGGAATGGGGTGAGTGTAAGGGCCAAAGACCCCAAGGCACACCGCAACACCTGTTGCTATCTGCAGGGTGGGGTGAGGTGGAATAGCTAAAGCATTATGGCCGATGACCAAAGGCACACCTCCAACTCCTTTCACTCTCTGTGGGGGTGGGGTGGGTGGCGTTAGTTCAATACTTCACTGCCATTCCTATTATGCATCTCTGTAACTCCTGCACTACCAATGCCAGCAAGCCAGCATTCGGCATTGACAAATGCTTGTTAATACAGTAAATGTACTACATTATGGTTGAATACCAGCATAGTCGAATACCTGAATACCCTGTGTGTATTCGTTGACTATCTGATGAACACAGTTTATGTATTTGCACACTCTTAGCATGCGCCTTTAATTTGCTGCTGCGGGAGCCACCAGACTGAGTATTTAGCAGAGAGCACTTTAACACAAACGTGCTAAAGCTGCAGATTGGATGCCCACCTGGTTAGGCTTCTGCTGTAGCTTTGGCTCCAGCCATTACACTATTTTTTCCTAGCTACTTCACTTTTTTTACTAATTTTAATTATCCATATTGATATTGCTACATCTGTTTTATAAGTAAGCAATAACACATGAAGGGTTGTGGGTTAGTGCTGATAAACGCATGCCTAGGGGCATAGTGAGGCATAAGGCCACGTGCCCTTACTGGCCCCAGAAGTGCGTTTATCAACACTAACCCAAACCCCAGACAGTGTTATTCAGCTTATAAAATGGGTATACATTTATATACATGATACAGTTGAAAAAGTTCTAATTTATTATACAACATGCTGAATTTGATAGTACATTGTCCCTCCACTCGCCACTATGCTAGTATGTTGCCCATTTGTCACTAGGGGCTGAGCTGGATGACACTAAGCCACCAGATCCCTACACAAAGGTGCTGGCAAGACTGCAGTTTTGTTTCAGTCTTGCTGGCAGCATGCTACCATCTGTGTTCTGCAAAACTCGCACTGGTCCATCTGCTGATCGGGAGAGAATGAGACAGTGCGGGCCAGTCCAGTGAGGGCTGTGAGTTGGAAAAATGAGCCAGATGGATGTTTTTGTTCCACATAAACATGTCCTAATATTTTTCTGCATTTTCATTTCACCTGAACAGAGGACAGCAGAAGCAATTTGCTAAGGGAAAAGTGGCAGCGGAATGAGTTTTTGTAAACTCCACTGCTGCTGAAGTATATTAGACTGCACTAAGGACACAGATGCTGGGGCTTTTTTTTAACCTGTAGTTTATTGCAAATAAAGGGTGTGTTTAGAATCCTGTCCTATTCAACCAGGATTCAGGACTGTTCCTACCATTTTATAATTAGCAATAGGGCACTGCAGCCGGGTTGGGGGGGGAGGGGTGTGCTATGCTGAGATAAAGGCACTTCTTGGGCAGTGAAGACACTTAGCTTCACCTCTTTCTTCGACCAACCCCACAGACAGTGATTTAATTGGAAATGTTTAGGTGCAGGAACTCTCACATCTAGACTTATAGGTGGTGGAACCAGTGTTGGAAAATTACAGGGGGGATTGCCAGAGCTCGCCCCCCCAACTCTGAAGTGAGCTCCAGTAGCTCATGCATCACTGCCGTTGACTTATTGGGGGGTCAATTTAAAGATATGACCTTTTATGGACCCCCTAGCTCTTAAGTTTAATTCCAACACCCTGAGCTGTCATTTTTAGACGGTGGAACTCTCCAGTAGTAGTCAATGGAGAAAGATGACAGAGGTGGTGGAGTAGGGTTACCACCTTTTAAGAAGCCCAAAGTGGGACATTTCTTACTGGGACATGAATTTTCGCAGGACAATGTGTAACCTCGACAAACGCAACAGATTTGTTTTCTCTAAATAATCAGAATTAAGACTAAGTGTTGTAATTTGTTAGTTGTTTCTTATCATTTTAAGGTATTTTAGTTAAGGTATTATAGTTTCCTTGCAACTGTCGTATATGCGTAATGACGTCACCACGCCTGAGGACGTGGGTGTAACAGTGCACGAGAAGCAATGGAGTAAAGCAGTCAGAAACTCCAACGTGGTGTCCTTGTTTTTATTCAGTTGGTATACAGTGCATGGTAAAGTCGAGAATAGAACAATGGCGACGAGGTGGGATCAGTGAAGTGTTGGTTAAATCTGGAACTGAAAAAAAAACCCAAACAAAAAAAAAAGAATAAATAAAACAGAGAAATGGAAAGTGCTATTCCAAAGTTTGATTGTTACAGTGAACCAGCCACGCTTGGGCCGAGATGGACACGATGGCTCACATCTTTTGAACTGTTTGCTGATGGGAAAGGATTGAAATTAGCTGGCGATGTGAAGTGCAGCTACAAAGCAACGGAGGAGAACTTTATTACTACATCATGCAGGGACAGATGTACAAAGTATTTTCTAATGCTTAGGGACACGGCCCGGGCCAACGGACTATGCTTTAGCGGTAACAGCACTAAATGCCTACTTTGTGCCACAAGTGAACACTGCATTTGTCCGGCAGGCCTTCTACCAGCTAAGACAGAAGACAGGGGAGACCGTACAGCAATTTGTTACCCATCTGAGACAATCAGCCAAAGACTGTGACTTTGCAGGCGATGAGGACAATCAGATAAGGGATGCATTACTAAGTAAATGTAACTCTGAATATGTACGCCGCAAATTGTTAGAGGAGGGGTCTGGGCTGACATTAGCGGATTACTTGAGCTTTCCGCACAGTGTGAAAAGAATAGAGGCAAATGGTCGCGATGCACGTGAGCTCAGAGGCCCCAAAACCTGAAACAGTTAATCGCAGTATTCAAAAATAAGGAAAAGCATCGAGAAGATAGCCAAAGGAGAAGAGGAAAAGACAAAGCGGAGAAAGTGTGTTACCGATGTAGCACGCATGAATCATTGCAAAGACCCTACCTGCCCAGCGCGAGGACAGGCAGCAAGAAATGTAAAGGTAGAAATCATTTGCTAGAATGTGTAAAACAAAGGAAATGTAAACATACAGTCAAATGTGTCGATTCAGAGAAGCCAGACAGAGACTATGCATTTGTGATAAAGGAAAAAGGCGCACGGACAGAACAATGTTCTCGGTGGGGAGTCAACCTGTTGATGCTAACAGACTCAGGGGCTTCCAGCAATATTGTGGACCAGTAGACTTGGAAAATGCTGAAAAGAAAGAATCAAGTGTCGATCGTCAAAGACCGACAAGAAACTGTACACATATTCAGTAACTGGAACCACTGGCCATAAAAGGGATCTTCACATGTGTTAGTAGCCATAGGCAACGTAGTAAAGCTAAACAGGCAATTCACAGTGATATGTGGACATGGCGAACTGCTGCTGGGAAGAGAGACTGCTGTAAAACTGGGGGTACTCAGGCTAGGTGTCAGTGTAGCAGCAGTGTCTGATGTGGGAGGCCAGATAAGGCAACAATACCCTGGATTGTTTCAAGGTGTGGGAAAGCTTAACACAAAGCAAATAAGTCTGCACATAGATGAGAAGGTGGTACCTGTGGCACAGCCCATTAGGCGAATACCCTTTCACCTGAGAGGAGCGGTGGAAACCAAAATTAAGGAACTACTGGACATGGACATAATCGAGAGGGTGGTTGAGGCCACACCATGGGTGAATCCGGTAGTGATCGTACCGAAACCAAACAAAGAAATCAGGATGTGCCTGGACATGAGACAAGCAAACATAGCAATTATACGTGGCACGTACCCGATCCCCATGGTGGATGAACTGTTGCAAGGCATGAACGGGTCTACCATATTCAGTAAGTTGGATCTTAAATGGGGCTACCATCAACTGGAACTGACACCAGAATCAAGAGGTATAACAACATTTGCAGTGCATAATGGGACGTACAGATACAAAGACTCATTTTTGGAGTTTCATCGGCCAGTGAGCAGTATCAGCATGAAATTGCAACAGCACTGGCTGGCATTGAGGGAGTGGAGAACATTTCAGATGATATCATTGTCCATGGCCCAGACAAGGAGAGCCATGACCGGCGGCTGCACAAGGTGCTGAACAGATTGGCGAATTCTGGCCTGACGCTTAATCCAGACAAATGCCAGTTAAATATGGACAAACTGGTCTTCACTGGCATGTTACATTCTGCAAAGGGCATAGGCCCCACGACTGAAAGAGTAAGACAGTGGTCGAGGCCAGGGAGCCTGAAACAGCATCAGAGGTTCGCAGCTTCCTTGGATTAGTGGGATATAGTGGTAGGTTTATCCCTCAGTTCTCCATTGTTACGGAGCCTCTGCGGAAGTTGACAAAGAAGGACACAATATTCAATTTTGGACCGAGCAAAGATGGCATTCCAAGCACTGAAGAGCAAGTTAGCGAGCAGCGTTAGCTTACTTCAACAAGGATAGCCCACTGAAGTGATAGCAGGCACCCGGGACCGTAGGCATAGGAGCTGTCCTGGTGCAGGAACAACACGGAGAGATGGTTCCAGTCTGTTATGTGAGAAGGAGTTTATCGGGTGCGAGCATGAGTGCCCAAACGGAGGCGTGAGGCCCCTTGCATTGGTTTGGGCCTGTGAGAAGCTTCACCACATATGTGTCTGACAGAAGAGATTTGATTTAATGACTGACCATGAAGGCTAGAAGCTATCTACAGTCCAAGGCCAAAACCGTGTGCTCAGATTGAGCGTTGGGTATTGAGACTACAACCTTTACGACTTCCGTTGTGCACATACCGGGAGATATAACATAGCAGACCCTTTGTCTCATCTATTGGGAGAGACGGCAATGAAGGAATCACACACATGGAGCAGAAGAGTACATACGGTTCACAGCCGTTAATGCAACTCGGGTGCATTGACCACAAGAGAGGTCGAGGAAGCATCGGCGTTGATGAGGAACTGAAGAGGTGAGAAGTGTCATTGAGGCGGGGGTGCTATGAGAGGTGCAAGGCATATGCCCCGTGCTAAGTAAAGCTGAGCACAATTGGACAGTTAGTTCTCAGAGGGACGCATTGTGTTACCCCTGGACTTCACCAGAGAGCTATAACTTTAGCCCATGAGGGACACTTGGGTATTGTGGGCACCAAACAGCACCTCAGGAGCAAAGCATGGTGGCCAGGAATGGACAAGGCCGCAGAGAAATATGTTAAATCATGCCAAGCTTGCCAGATTGTAGCGACCAGACGCATCCAGAACCGTTGAGACCAACGTGATGTTACCTGAAGGACCGTGGCAGGATCTTGCCACTGATTTACTAGGTCCACTACCCACAGGACAGTCAATATTGGTGAGTTGTCGATTATTACAGCAGGTATTATGAATATGCGTGATGCAATCACGGCGGCTGAAAAGGTGATTGATAGTTTGAGACCATCTTCAGTCGCCATGGCCTTCCCATAACAATCAGGTCGGACTGTGGTCCGCAGTTTATATCGATTCAATTCCAGAGATTCTGTCGGGAGAACGGAATACAGCAGCGGAGGACCACACCAAAATGGGCACAGGCTAAGCGAGGTAGAGAGACAGAATGCCTCCCTCATGAAGAGGATTCAGATTGCACAGGCTGAAGGGCTGGACTGGAAACGAGAGCTACGCAAATATGTGACTGTATACAGATCCATTGATCACTCTACTACGGGTCGGAGCCCGACTGAGCTTCTTTTCAAGAGAAAACTAAGGGAAACTTCCAGATATATCCACACTGGAGTGACCTAGAGGTACGAGACAGAGACGCTGAGAAAAAGGGGACGTACAAAGCCTATGCTGACAACCAACGCAAAGCCAAATATTCGGAGGTGGACGTTGGGGATCAAGTCCTGTGAAACAAGACCAAGTAGATAAGTTAGTAACACCTTTTAATAAGATACTACATACGGTGATCAGCAAGGAGGAAACCAAGTGGTTGTTCAGTCACCAACGGGAGCAAGATATTGCAGGAACACAACGTTAATGAAAAGATACATGCCTGGGAGACTACTCTACAGATGAATGAGAATAACCAACCCGAGGAAACTGGAGGCAGAATCCTATGTTACAGAGATCGGGTGAAACCACCCAGGAATCGCCACAAAGGCCTATAACACCAAGAACAGACAGGCCTCATAGGCAAATTAAATTACCTCAGAGACTTAAGGACTTTATTATTAAGTAGTTATACCATAGAGTAACCACCTATAGATATATATATATATAAAAAAAATAGTAAATAAATATACGCAAGATTAAGGAAATAAAAGATGTATAACAAGTTTAAATCTAAGTAAAGGGGGGATGTCCTATATGCATAATGATGTCACCACGCCTGAGGACATGGGTGTAACAGTGCACTAGAAGCAATGGAGTAAAGCAGTCAGAAACTCCAACCTGGTGTCCTTGTTTTTATTCAATTGGTATACAGTGCATGGTAAAGTCAAGAATAGAACAGCAACATGTAGAGGAAAGTCAGAAAATATTTTTCTACTATAATGTCATGACAGTTACAGTCAAGATATGTATTTTTTTTTGCAGGACACAGCTGCCTAAATCAGGACTGTCCTGCGAAACTCGGGACAGGTGAGGTGGAGCTGTCTGTCACACAATTTTTAAGAGGTGGTGGAACTAAGTTGCAGTGGGCTCCTGCCCACAGAAATCCTAAGCACCAACCAATGCGCGCCAGTACCTCACAACACATCCCCCTGGCGTGCTGTATGGGTTGCAAAAATGTACGTAATCTCGTCCCGACAAAGTTCTATAAAGTACAAAAACTCTATTGCCTTAGCCAGCAAGTGAACTGTTAGTACACACGCATACCGTTAAACACGCGAAGGACCATGTTCACGTTGACACCGGAAGTTTTCCTCTTATAGTTCCGACAGATCACGTGACCTGCCGGTAAAGATGGCGACGTCCAGAGAGATTTCTTGGTTATTAACCTTACTCACTTTATTTGGAGTATTCTCAGTTTATGAAAATATTGCAGCGTCTCAGGAAGTAGAGGTATTGTAGGTCTTCTCATGTATAAGTGTTAGTGGTTAATGCTAGTAAACAAAGTTAGCGTCTTCCTTTTGGTCGGAGAAAGTAAAATGCAACGAACAGGTTATGCTGTATATACTGGTTGCTTCAATGGACGAGGTGGTGGCACAATGCGCATTGTTTTGAGTGACAGCTGGCAAGGGGACATCGCTGATGTGAGAAGGCTTATGCCAGAGAGGAAGTCTTTCCTGCTGAAGTTGTTGTGTACATTTATGTCTAAAGACGCATAAGAGAATGGGATTGGATATCGGATATTGCCCACCAAGATGTTTATAGTCCGAGAGAAGGGACAATTTTTTCATACTAGTTGAATACATATTGTAAAATTCCAAAGAGAAAAGGAGGATAAATGGTCTGGTATATTGAGTCTGTTTACCATGAATCAAAAATGGAGCAGCCACTTACCATTAATTTGATATTAGTATTTTTAAAATACATAAAGTCACACCTGATCCAGTTAGGTATGACAGGAGGCTGTCATAAACATTTTGACAGAATACACAGCGTGGCACATGCTAGGGATCAAGCCAGAGTCTGAAGCAGTCCTCCCACTAAATTAGTGTAAAATGTTCTAGTACTTTACATTGAAAATGCTAAAAATATTGAAAAGGAATGCTGTGTTATGGTGCCACGTTTGTGCCATTTTATTGTCACATTTGTTTCATTTTATTAAAAAGCAAAACAAAATTTCCTCTTACTGATATATTTTGTAGCAGGCATTTTCAGTTTATGGCAGCATGCTGTACAGTGTGTTTTATAGTATTGTTGCATACAATTATATACCCTTCTGAGTGCAAGAATCCCATTTCTGTTGTCACAAATTAAGTATTTTGTCTTGAAAACCTGTTTTGGCAATAGTTTAAAACATCAAATAAAATATTCTGTAGAAAAATGTTTGATTTTATTTTTTAAATAAAAATGCCCAGTTCCACTTGTGTGTCAATTTATTTGTTGAAAATTGACTCAACTATATGTTGTGACCCACCTTGTCTTCCCTGGTGTTGGGGTATTTGAGTAGTAGGGTGTTCACTGCGGTTGTCCTGATGGCTGCCTGGGGCCCTCTGGTTCTCCTCTACTCCCTTTGACTCCGAGGGGATGCCAGCCTGGGTTCTTCCATAAGCAGGACAAAACCAGGCAATACAAAAACTATTCGGTGCCTCCACCAGGGTAACAGTGCAACAGAGTATCAGCTTGAATCCTAAACCACCCCCTAGGAAAAATTAAATTAATCCTCCCATACACGGGTAAATACCCCCAAACAAGGACAATGAACACAATAGTAATACCCAGCACACCAAAGATAAAATGCATGAATGAAGTATTTACATAAGAAGGGTAAGGAAAGAACAAGGGGACATGAGGAAAAAATTTGTAGTGGAGAACTTTGTTATACTCTAAGGCTTTTGGTATGTTACCTGCCCTCCTAGCAGTCCCAGTCCCACAAATGCAGGTGCACCTAGCTTATGCCTCCTATAGGCCTTCTTGAAAACTCTCTCTTGTTGTGATGGGAACCTCACTGGGTTGCTTGTAGCTAACTAGGGTGATGTAGAGTTACTAACATACTATTCGCCAGCAGATTAGGCCTTACGGTCTATCGAGTCTGCTAGAACCTCGGATCCCTAGTTGGGTGCCGAGGCCCCCCCCCCTTGTGTTCCAGAAACCCCTGTCATCCATCCCCACCCCCCTGGGACAGGCCATCATCTGATACATCCACTTTCTGTGTCTGTCCCACCCTCTCTTGAAGCCCTCCACTGTGGATCTCTGAACCAGCTCGCCAGGAAGTACATTCCAAGGGTCCACCACCCTCTCAGTGAAAAACCTCCTCCTCCTCTTTTCCTCCCTCACCCTTCCACCTTCCAACTTCAAACCATGCCCTCTGGTGATACCTCCCTGCTTTAGTCTAAAGATCCCCTCCATGTTTACCCTATTTATTCCCTTGAGGTACTTGAAGACCTCAATCACATCCCCCCTGTCTGTCCTCTCCTCCAATGAAAACAGTCAGAGCTCCTCAAGTCTGTCTTCATACGTCAAATCCCCAAGCCAAATTCCTACAGTTTTAGTTTGAACTGTTTGTTTTGCACTTGAAGACAGGTGGTACGCAAAACAAACAGTTCAAACCAAAACTGTAGGAATTTAAAAGGGGCCCCTATTTGTAATCCAAATAGAGATGGTCAGGATGGTCATGCAGGTCTTCTGCCTGGGCCTGTCATAAAGATGGCATAGTCCTACCCAGGACATAAAAAAACCTTTTCTATCTTAACCATGACAAAAAATCCCCAGAGCAGCAGCTCTGAGGTGCTCATAGTTTTGAGGTTCATACAGGAGAGTCTCCCTCTTTACAGCTCTGCAGTGTTGAACTGGAATTAGTGATGCCTTTGCTTTCTCTAAACAGCTGGCAGATGGACTTTCACCCTTGAAAGGGCCTCTTGCCGGTTGTCTGTGTCACATTTGTCCCCAGTGCGTTTGGCCGGCTTTGCCCTCAGGGCCTTTCATTGCACCCCTTGGTGGTGGCTGCAGATGCTCCACAAAAATTGTGCCTCAGAACCCTCTGTCCCAACACCTTCACCCTTGCAGTGGATGAAGGAAAACTAAAGTACTGTGACTTTCCTCTTTAGGGGTTCAGTCTCAGGCGAATGTTCCCCCTCTGTGTCATCTTCCTCCTCTTGGTTCCCCTGGCACTATCAATAGACGTAGATCCTGTTGAGTCTAGTGCCTGATGGCTGGAATTAACTTCCTTGCTGGCAGCGCTCTGTGGGCAGATTACCATGGATGCTTTGGGTAGCAGAGGTGACAGCAGGGCCACTTGCAGACATATTCAGCTACTCGCTGGCCACATGGGTGGTCCCAAGGGCCTAGAGGACAGCGGAGGTTGGTCATGCAGCATAAGGGTGAAAGGAAGAATGAGCCAGGGAATTATAGACCAGTCAGCTTGATATCTATAGTGGAGAAAAATGATGAAGTCCTTACTAATGGAGGAACTGGTGGATTTCCCTAAAAGAAATGGGTTAAAGGACACCAAACAACATGTTTTTTTTTTTTTTTATTTTTTTATTTAGTTGTTTAACCAGGTATAGCACACTAAGCTGAAAGCTTTTTTACAGGAGCGACCTGGGAGCACAAGGAGGTTAAGTGACTTGCTCAGGGTCACACAGTATGCAAGTGGAAGCTGTGGGATTCAAACCCAGTTCAGGTCTGCTGGATGTCACCAAATTTGCAGCTCAGAGCCTTAGACCACTGTGCTATACTTCCTCCTTTCAGGGTTTACAAGGGATGGGTCTTGCCAGCTAGATCTGGTTGACTTCTTTGACTTGGTGACAAGGGCAACAGATTGGGAATAGGTAATCAACATAGTATACATGGATTTCAGTAATGCCTTCAATTCAGCCACTCACAGGAGGCTTGTCAAACAAATAAGGGACTTGGGGGTGGGGGAAAAATTGATGACATTGATGGAGAACTGGCTGAGGCGAAGAACGCAGAGGGTGGTAGTTCATGGGGAGTTCTTAAGAGGTAAGGGAAGTAGCAAGCGGAGTGCCTTCTGGGTTATGTCAGAGCCAGTCCTTTTCTTTGTTCATTTATGACATAGGGGAAGGTACAGCATCTAGGGTAAGATCTGCTCTTCATGGATGATTGAAAGATATGTGCTTAGGTTGATATGGAATACAGGATAAGCAGTCTCAGGGAGGATCTAGGCAGGTTAGAGAGCTGGTAAAAGATCTGGAAGCAGGGCTTCAGTGCTAAAAAAAATGTAAGGTGATAAACATTGGAAGAGGACCCCAAGAGTGCAGTATGATGTGGGGGTGTATTGATGTTAGACAGACATTAGGAAATGGACCTTTGTGTCATAATATAGGAGAGCTTTAAAGCAACTGCCAGCTGCAGTAGAGCAGTGGGCAAGGCCAACGGGATGCTGGGTTGCATAGGCAGGGGGATAAGCAGCAAAAGCCAGGAGGTGATTCTCCCACTGTGCAAGTCACTGGTGCATCCACGATTCCACACCTGGAATATTGTATAGTTATTGGAGCCCAGCTTGAGGAAGAACTGTGACAAAGTGGAAGCAGTACAGTGCAGAGCCCACAAGATGGTCCATGGCCTAGGGGGCAAGACTTACAATAAGAAGCTGCAGGACTTGAACATGTACACCCTTGAAAAGAGGAGGGCAAGGGGTGACATGATTGAGACATAGAAGTACCTGTACTAGATAAATAGGGTGGATGCCAGTGAATATTTCTCCTTGAGCTCAAATGCAGGGAGGAGGGGGAACTCACTGAAACTTGCAAAGGAGGTTCACAAGGGATATGAGTGATGGACAAGTGGAATAAGCTGCCAGCTCAGGTGCTACAGGCAAAAATCAGTGAGCGGCTTCAAGCAGGGATTTGCCAGTTACATGAAATAAGTTAGAAAAGGGGGAGGGGGCAGAAACAAAGTGGAGGGACAGCCACTAGGGCAAGTGCAGAGTAGCTAAGTAGGGCGAGTCGACTGGATGGGCTGATGGGCCTTTTTCTACCTTTGTTGTCTGTATCACCCTATTCCAACACTGACAGTTGTCTTTCTTCATATGATGTTTCACTGAAACATGCTCCTTCTTGTATCATCTTCAACAGAAGTGCACTTTCATGGGCTACCAGACTCCCCTGGGCTTGCAGCTGTGGTCTCTGAGGGGGCTGTTAGCTCTGCAGCCCACCTCCGGAGTCTTTCAGACTGACCTTGAAAGCAGGACAATAAGCCTTATAAGGGCTGAAACTTGACATCTGATTGGCTGCTGGCATTGTATGATTGGTTGCTTCTTTCGCTGAATCACAGTGTTTCAGAAGCCCTTGCGAGATGCATAGCAGCCTGCTTGTAGTATAAGTGGTCACCATGTTACTTTATGTCTATAACAGTTTGTTACTTACTGATGTGCTGCCTCCTGCAGTTTTCTTTATAGTCCCACTGGGCTTCTTGGGGCTGGTCTCGACCTTGTTACTTGTCTTGCAGCAGGGACAGTGGTTGCGGGGTTGCAGTTGCATTGTTGATTTACCAGAGTTCCAGCTCCATTTGTAGGCCTACTCTGCATGCACAGAGGCCATGACAGCACTGTCCATAGAGGCAGTTTGTTTTCCTGGCCTCACTACCTACCCTGGGGCCAGAAAGGACTTTTGAAGATGTGTGATGGCACAGTGAATGTTGTGTCCTGGTTCTGTTGCATTCCCTGCAACCCAGGGCCGAGTGTGTGAGCAGGCACATGGATGCTCCGTCTCCCATGCATGCATGCACTGGTGGAATAGCACTGGTGTGCCAGCTGTATTTTTGCTGCTAACCTTGCTGCTGTTCCTGGGGTCAACGGAACACTGAAGACGTGCCTAATGGCACCCCATACACTTCTGCCCAGGTCCTGACCCTGCTGCTGAGTTCTGGGTCCGGGATGGTTGTACATACTAGTGGCTGCAGCTGCTGAGCTCTGGCAGGGTGCAACTCCTTCCAGAGCCACTGATATTCTGCACCAGTGCCCTGTTGGTCCCTGAGTCTATAGTCCCGGGGGACCGGAGGTTTAAGACGACAGAAGTTGGAGAGGGTGGAGCAGCACAGGGTCAGAGAGTGCTAATCTTAGACATGAAATATAAGACATGGATTTAGTACTACAGATGATATGTCCCACTTTGATGATATCACCGCATTGCATGTTCCTGGCAGTCTTGGGCTCTGATTGGCGCGGTGCTGCTAAAATACTTCCTGATTGTGACCGAAGTAAAAAAGTTGCTGAAACGTTATTAAATGGCAGATATTAAGGTAACCAATTTTATTATTCTGCACTCCTTTTTTTGCATTACAGTTCTATGGGAGGATTTCAGGAAAGGCACAACCAATAAAAACACTGCTTAGGTATCCTTTAAAGAGCTTTCCTAGTTTTTGGCAAAACAAAAAAATTGCAGTTGGCATCAGCAGAACACTGTAACACAAAATAATTCCAAAATGTAAACTGGAAAACCTTATAATTTTTTTTTTTTTTTTTAATTACTGAAGACATTTTTTTAAAATAGGATATGTCCCGCTTAGAATGTATTTGTTCACATTGTTTATTCCTGATGGAAAGCTATTATTCTCAGTTTATAACATCACAACCTTTTGCCACAAAATTGCTTCCAGTGTCACAAGCAGGAGAAGCAGAAGGAACAGAATAAGTCTAATGGGTAAAGAGCCTGTGTAGAACATCCGGCCAGTGGGTGTTGGGTTCAAAGACTACCATTCCAGGCTGGCCCAGTGGCGCTGATGGTTGAGGTGCTGGACGCTAAACCTCGCGCCATGCCAGGGAACCAGAGTCAGGAATGGACTCAGGTTGCTTGGGGGCCTCCGGGGAGAGGAAGGATTGAGTGTCCATAGACAGCTCTCCATCCATGGGGAGGGGGGATGGTGCCACGTGCTGTTTGCCTGACACCTAGCAGTGGCTGGGTGTCAGCACATGCATGCCGCCAGAATGGAGAGGGACCCCATGTCCAGGGCATAGGCTGCCTCCATGGAAGCAGAGCCCAGCCACTCCACCCATTGCATGTTTGTGGGCCCGGGGAGTAAAGCAAGGTGGAAAAACGGGAGCTGGCAGGCTCCACGATGGCGCGGACATGCCTTGCAACTAGCTGCCCCAACTTCTGGACTGTGCTCTTGGGGGTGGGAGTCGATGCTCCTCACCCCGTCCCTGCCGTAGGAGCAATCCGTGTGGGAACTACGGGGTACAGCTGGAAAGGGGACGGCCGGGCTTGGAGGATGATCCCTCCTAGGGAGGGCCGGAGCTGCCTGCCAGGTCTGTGAAGTTGGAGAATGTATAAATAAAAAAAAGGGGGGGGAGTGGGGGAAGACTATCATTCCAATTATTATTTTGCCAGTTTCTACATGGAGTGTTATGAAGCATACTCAAACGCAACAGAACAATTTATTTCAGTAAATTCTAAAAATAACCAAGATACTCCAATGGAAAGGAATCTAGATCTGATGTCAAATGTTTTATCATCAGTAGGGCAGTATGTTTGTCACGTAGGTCATGGATATCTTGTCGTTTTAACATATTTTTTGTGTATATGTACCACTTTTGTCCAGGTTGTACCAGTAAGAGGGTCATGTGACCAGGTGTACCCACCCGGTGACCAAATCAATAAATAAGTAAAATAAATTATGTAACGCCACTATTTTTGCATTTTCCATGATAATACTGTTTTTTAGTACTTTTTCATAAAAACACCATCATTTTTGGTGTTTGCAAATGAGAAACCCATAAATTTGTGCCTCACCACCACAATGGGTTTGGTGCCCAGTCTTCCACATTGTGCGACTAATGGTCTTGCACGTGAGCCCCGGTCTGAAAGTTTACAACATGATGCACTGCCTTCTGCCTCTGGGCCATCCTAACAGTGTAATTTATGTTTGCGCTGAAGAGCATGTATAAAACCAGGGACAGAAATAAGGGGCCGCTGGGTGCTAATTTGTGCCTGTATTTCTGCGATTAGCGCCTGCTGCTTTAAAAGTCATCAACTCATAGGCGCTTCTAGCAGTTTCACGTTCAGGGGCAGCAGTCAAGAGAGTGAAATTGCTGACAGTGACCGGAAGCAAGGGAGGAGGATTCCTGGCTGACATCTGAGTTGCTAAGTGGCTTGAGCATGTATGCACATAGGAAAGATGTTGAAGCTCCTTTCTGGTTGGTTTACTGTGATTGCTGCTAAGCTGCTGCAAGGGAATGAGCAGGTGGGTGGGTCAGCAGAACTACAATGGTTCAGTGTTGTATGAGCATGGAGGTAGTGAAATATGCACGAATCATGCGTATGTGCTGCAGAGAGGGAGCACCTCTCTCAGGTAAGCCTCTGATGCTGTTTTGCTGCTGCTGGGCTGGCTAGGGATATGGCAAGCCACTTGCAATCTGATGGCAGAATGAGCTTGTAGTTCAGTGTTGTTTTGCTTTGTACAGTAGTACTTTGAGAATATAACTGCTCACTTTACATCATATAGCCTGCACTCTATACAAAACATACAAAACACTTCCTGCTGATCAGCCGGCAACGAAACCTGAACTAGCTGTGTACTACAGCTTGTTCAATCACTCTGAGTGAGCCAAAAGTTTTACATGCTATGGTAGTAAGTGGCTGAGCTGAAAATTCTCTTGTCAGTGTTATAATCAGCCAACTGAAAAGTGTTGGTTATTAATTAAAAATTACATCATGCAGGGCAACATTTTAGTTTAGCGTCTCCCTGCTAATAGAATAAAAAGAAGCCAAAATAATGATTTTTTTGCCTAGAGGAACTTAATTTGGAGGATGAACAAATTTGTTTTAGAAGGGGATTATGACTGTTTCAGTGTACCCAGTCTATTTTTACATGACAACATATGATTTGAACACAGTCAGACTCTTTTCATTGCCAGTTTTAGTGTGCCAGTATTAAAGTATGTTTAAAAAAAAAAAAAAAAAACTTCATGTGTCAGTTAGTTTGGACATGTGCTGCAAGGTGGGCCTAAGTAGCTCCTGGTTGGGTGGAAAATGGCAATACCCAGGAGCTATTCATAGTGCTCGATTGTCATGCGTACTTCGGCCCCTGTAAAAATATGTCAAAACAGAGATACTTTGTTTTACACACAACGGATCTGTGACTTTTTACAACATTTTCTATGATTTCCATGATGTTTGTTGTTTTTATTCTCTGCAACATTTTCTGGGACAAAAGTACAGCCCGAACAATCAGCGGTATAATGTTTGGGGTCACTGAGAGGAGGAGGTGGTGCTAGACATCATGGAGAAACGATTTACATGTGGGAAAAGGGATGGAACTGCCGCAGGGCACAAGAGACGATTTGGAATGGAGATGGGTGGGACACATTGGAGGTCAGGGATAAACATCAGGATGGCGGTAATACGTTTGGAGTCGGTGAGAGATGGTGATAGACATTGCTGAGAAATGGTTTACACCTAGGGAACAGGGACAGGACTGCAGCTGGGCATTAGGGATGATTTTAAAATGAAGGTGGGGGGGCACTGCATGACAAGGATAAAGTATTGGGATAAGAACAAGGGAGGGATGTGGCATTGGACTGTTTGGATAGTTTGATATATGGGGTCGGGGGTTCTGAGGAACACTTAGAGGCGAATGCATCAATACTGTGTGGGAGGAATGATATATATGAAGTGAAAGAAACATTAATAATTGTTTTAAAGTGCAAGTAAAGTACCTGACTGAGAACTTATGTGTGAAACAGTGTATCGGGTTTTTGCCTAGTGATTGTGCTATGATGTGTTCATGCCAAAAGTTTTGTACCAAGTGTATAAGAAGTTGTGGAACAAAAAATGCCTTTGAAAAGCTTGATTGCTCATTTATTATTTTTATTTATTCATGTTTTTTGTGGTAACTTTGCCTATTGATTGACATATGAAGCTTTTTGTTCCTCTTTGAGGGTTTGAAACTAGGATTTTACTGGTTGTGAGGCAGCTAAAGTGGACGCTGACTGTGTCACCATTGTTCTCTGTTTTTTTCTGTGGAGTTGGAAATGTGGGTGAAAAATCACGGATATGTTTAGAAGGTTAATGCCTGACTGAGGGAGTGACTTGTATGAACAAATGAACTAGAAAGAATGTGCTTATTTTTTATTATACAATGGCAAGAAAGAATCTTGGACTGTGATTGGTCAGTCTGGGGCTGGACCTGTGGTGTTATCCCAGCATAACATCATGGGTCTAAGTCTCAGCACTGTGAACCTTTTGACTGAATGTTTGGATTTACATTTGCAATGCTTGCATCTTCTCTTGAAAAACCAAAAATATTTTTCCACACTAACAAAAACATTCTTTAAAATTATGTTTTTTTATTCTGTATATAACAACAAGCCATTGTATAATAGGAATAATGCACTCCAGGGTGTGTGTTGTGCTGGGATAACTCAACGCCTGGGGGATGTTGGACGCACTCGGCCTATGGCGTTGTGCCCAACTCCCCCCAGGCGTGGCATTATCCAAGCACGACACACACCCTGTCATGCATTATTCCTTTAACAGAATGACCACTAATATCTTCCCACCATTTCTCAAAATAATTTTCCAAGATATTTTCTGATGCTTGAAAGTTGGATTTCAGACTGTGGTCTTTTCATTTAAATTCCCCTTTAGCCATACAGTGTCTTTTAGAAGACACTGCATGGCTAAAGGGGAATTTAAATGAAAAAGACCGTTCTTGTCAGTTATTTTGATGAAACAAAAATGTAGAATAAAAAACAGCGTTGCGCCATTGCTCTAATTTCAGTGTTGGTTGGTAGCTCCAGTCTCAGAGTATTGCTGGAGGTGTGGGCACCGTCACTCAGTGAATGGAAGGCTGAGTGCTTGGAGGTTTTGAGACTGGAGAGGCTTACTCACTTAATCCTAGACCAGGCTCATATATTCAGCTCTAAGTGGGGCACAATTTATAATTGTTTCTCTTCCCCAACCTAGTAAACCTTTAGACTGCCAGCAATCTATCCTTCCTTACCTGATCCCTCCCCCTTCCCCTTCTGTTTTTCTACTGTATTTCTCATGTTGACTTATTTCTTCAGGGGAATGTTGTTCAAGGATTAATGGGGCAACGTCCCTCTATTACTAAACTCCATAGCTCAGAGGCAGAATTACTGGCATGGAATGCCAGAGGTCCTAGGGTCAGTTCCTAGTGGTTCACCTTTTCCTTTTTCATTGTAATTCATAATCTCTATTACTAAGGTAATTTGTCTGTAATTTATCATTAAAAATTTAATGAGTACTGTGTGTAGTTTTAGAAGTCTCTGTTAAGTTACTAAAGTAATGTTTATTAGTGAGGCATGAATGATTATTGCTGTATTATTGGTTACTTACGGCATTATTTTTGTGTATTGTATTTGAGTTCAGTAACATTCTATTGATTTAAAAAAAATATATATTTCAAACTGTGTTAGGCTTAGAAACTTCATTTTTTTTAATGAATGGAGTCTGACCAACCTGACTAGATTCAAATGATACTTGGTCTCATGTGTTGCTGTATGTCTCTACATGCCGATGCAATGTTGTTAAAAACTAAGTAGTGTTTACTGTCCCAGCAGATTTGGTGGTAGTTTCTGTAGCACAGACACTATTGTCCCAGCATATGCTGGGACATTTCCCTTCACCAAAGGATGTAGTGTTCCAGCAGATGCTGGCAGAGTTCTGTTCTCGCAGGCAGTACTGTCCCAGCAGATCTGCATCTGCTAGGATATTTTACTTAGCACAGACACTGCTGTCCAAGTATATGCTGGGACACATCCCTTTACCATCACCACTAGTGTCCCAACAGATGCTGTCTGAGTTATGTTCCCACAGGCACTACTGCCCCAGCAGAACCACATCTACTGAGATGCTTCACCTGGTACAGCCCCACTGTCCCAGTAGATGCTGGGACACGTGCCTTCACCACAGGCTCTAGTGTTCCAGCATATGCTGGCAGAGTTCCGTTCCCACAGGCAGTAGTGTCCCAGAAAATCTGCATCTGCTGGGGTACCTTTACCTAGCACAACTATTACAGTCCCAGCACATGCTGGGACACTTGTTTTGACTACAGGCACTAGTGCCCCAGCAGATGCTGGTGGAGTTCCATTCCTGCAAGCACTATTGTCTCAGCAGATCGCATCTGCAGGCATACTTTACCTAACACAGAAACTACTGTCCCAACACATGTTGTGACACTTCCCTTCACTATAATCACTAGTGGCCCAGCACATACAGTTACGTGATGTTGCGGCAGTATGTAAGGCAAGGTAAGTGATCAGTCAGTAGATGCAGGTCTGCTGAGATAGTGCCTACAGTAACAGAACTCTGCCAGCATTTGCTCAGACAGTAGTATCTGTGCCAGGTAATGTATCTTAGCAGCGATGTATCTGGTGGGACAGTAGTGCCTGCATTAACAGAACTCTGCCAGAATCTGCTGGGACAATGGTGCCTGTGGTGAAGGAACACAGTATGTTCCATCATATGCTGGGTCAGCTGTGTGAGACACAAGTGAAAGTGACCTCCCCTTTTTGGCACCTCCGTGCATGAATGGTGCAAGGGAAGAACACGAGCCGAGGAGTAGTAACTCATACTGGGATTCATTCTGGGAATGACAGGGCTGAGAAGATGTATGCCCATGGTTAGCTCTAGAACTTCAGATTTTCCCCAAGGTATTAATTATGAATCTGTCTGAATTTTTCTTGAATTCTAGTTTATTTTTGCTTGTGTCTGTATTAGTTGGAAGTGAATTCCACATCTTAACTGTATGCTGCGTATAGTAGTTTTGCCTTTTTTGTTATCCTTGTTTCTTTTAGCTGAAGTGGATTTTCTCTACTTTCAGCTTCTTTGTTCAAATTCTGTATGTTGGGTCACTCATCAGGTAACCACTATAAATAATCTGGTACATCAGCAACAGATTCCCCTAGCTCTTGTCTCCAATTACATTAATTTGAGGTATGCTAATCTTTCTTGGTAGGACATGTTTTTTTTAGTCGCATGATAGTTTTCTTCCCAGTCTTTGCACCTTCTCCAGCTGACCAATTTATCTTAGTGTGTATGGACTCCAAAAGTGCGAGCCATAATTGAAGTTAGGCCGTACATATGCTATATACAATGGCGACATCTCTTCTCTGTCCCTTGATTTTTTGTCATGTTTTATGGCCTAAGAGGTGCAGCTAGCTTTGGCAATAGCATTGCTACATTATTTTTTGTCAGATGTGTTGGACATAATAATCCCTAGATCATTTTCAGTTTCTGTGCTTTACAAATAGCATAAAATATGTAGTGTTGTGTGTAACGAGACGTTACACACACCCGGGGGGTTAGATGCTACATAAACCCCGAGAGCAAAGCTCGAGGGGTTTATAAAAAGCATCTAACCCTGAGGGTGTGTGTAAACTTCAAGTTTACATACAACACCCCGTATTTTATTTTATATAATAGCTGGATCTTCCTTTTTGGCCACAGCAGTTATATAAAATAAAAATAGAAACAACATCCCTGACTGCTGTGCGGCCGTGGTCCGCTTTGGTTCGAGCGCGAAGTCTGCTGCCGTATTTATTTATTTAAATCTGTTCTATGATTCTTTCCTGCTGGCAGGCAAACTTTTTTTTTATTATTTTGTTTGCGGTGACTTACCGCTGAGTCTTTAGTGGCTGTTCCGTCTCTTGTAGAACAGGAGGCATTCAGTGGTCCGGGCAGAAGAACTGTGGTGGGCGCATGGACAGACTGAGGGAAACCGTGTGCGTGTTTGCCGTAATTAACACTCCTTTACTACAACAAATTACAGCATGGTTTTCCTGTGGTAAAAATAAGACCCATTAATTATATAGAGAATAATGGATAGGTAGCTGGTTATAACAAAGATTCCACCCCCCCCCCCGAGGGGTGGGATGCCACATAAACCCCGAGAGTGAAGCTCAAGGGGTTTATTAAGGCATCCCACCCTGAGGGTGTGTGTAAAATCTGAGTTTTAACTGGCTGTCCATGTTTTGTTTTGTATAATTTCTGAATTCTGTTTTTTCGCCTGTGCAACTTACAGTTTTACTTAGAAAAGAGAATGTCATTATAACCAGCTGGTTATAACGACAGAATTATAACCAGCTTTTCCTATATTAAAAAATAGAAACCAGTTATTATAACATTGTAATACATAGGGTACGTGTGTGAGATATTTTTGCTGTCAAAATGCACAACCCTACATTTCTCAATGTTAAAACGCATTTCCAATATTCTGGCCCAGATCGCTATGTTTTCTAAATCCTGTCGTAATATTGATTTTTATTTAATTAATTTGTTAGCTTTTTTCTACTGGATCCCCCAACTCAGATATTTTTTTTTAGTGATTGTAGTTCTTTGGTTGTATCTGTTATAAATATGTTAAACAGTAACAGTCCTAGCACATAGCCGCACTGGTGCCCTTGATTACTGTCCGCCTGACTCTGCTGTCCAACATGCCATCATACACAGCTTAATGGCATTTGCTTGGCTCAGTCCTCACCCCCTCACGTGGTTGTCTCAATGCTACATTGGTGGGATTGGAACTGTGTTCCAGGCAGCCGACTGCTAGTCCATACCTGATCTCGGTTTAGCACCGGGACATGTAAATTGCAAACCAGAGCTGTCAATAGCTATGATTATGCCCGATATCTGTGCACGTTCCCGTGGCTGCTCCCTGGCTCATACATCATTCTGAGGACATCCGTGGGAGGTTGTGGGTATGCCGCTAGGGGTGCTTCAAGTCAGAATGCCCGGGGGCAGGGTTGGCAGTATCAACCAGATAAAATGTACATAAATAAACATACTGTGAGTAAAAAAAAAATTACACTTTGCAAAAATGCTAATCTGGCCCTGCCTCACACTGAAGTGAGGCCTGATTACAGGTGGAAGTTTACCTTTAATGCTTTTAAAATGAAAGACCGAAGTTAGGCCACTAGGAATCAGTCTATAGATACAGCCTCTGTGTATCAGTGCCAATCTTTGGGTGCCTGTACTGTTTGAAACTACTTTTTTAGTATTATTTTGTGATGTTTTATGGCCTAAGAGGTCCAGTTAGCTTTGGCAATACATTGATGCATGTTTTTGAGTTGCAACTAAACCTAAAACATGGCAAAAACATTATATCAATACTGTAGTTCTTTATTTTGACAGACTGTTAGCAATACTACTTTTTATAATGACATAAAATTTCATGACCGTTACTACACATTATTTAATAAACAACTGAGTGGTTTGCAACTTTATTTTCATTCACTTTACCCTCTTAATCGCATTGCAAACATTTCACTCTCCCCTCCAGCAACCCCTATCCTTCCGACTCTTCCTTGCATTGACAGGTTTTGCAAGCGAACATGTCTGAAGATAAAAACTGAGCTGGGGTGGTGTAGGTTCTTTTGGACTTTATAAACCAATTGATGGGCATGTACGTTAGGTAAGTTTATGGTGTAGTTTGCAGGGTATTAAATAAAGGTTTCTGTCTGTTTTTAGTGGTTTACAACAGATTATAGATCGAGGGAGCACTCCTAACCAATCAGAGTGCTCCTTTTCCCTATGTGTGAGACACTCTTATTCTGTGAAGAGCATCTCACGCGCAGATGCCCTAGAAAAGGGCATGATCCAGGAAGTTTTTTTTTTTTAAATATATTATTGATCCCTCTTGATCAATAATATTTTAATATGTCCCCCATCGCCCCTCATTCCTATATGAGTGGTTTCACTCAATGATCCAGTTAAGGGGTATATCGGCGTATTTTACACCCATTTTTGCCCTTTTTATGCCCTGTGTAGAGTCCTGGGTAGTATCGTTACGACCAGGTGTTTCCATGGACTTCGCTCATTCGCATTTCAGTCCACCAGAACAGTGTTCGTCTGAAAATACTACCTGGCATGCAAGTACTACTAGCTTGGAAAAACTAGGAAGTTTTTTACTTCCTGGCCTAAAAAGTTATCTGGAGCACTGGTTTCGCTTGTCTTCAGCATGAGCCAGAACAGCTCAGCTTCGCTTCTTTGTTCTTGCTGCAGCTGATGGCTCATGAAACCAATCTTACACAGCGAGTGGCTCTGGGGGACGTATTAACATATATACTTGTCCTATAATTAAGTGATAAGATTCAGTTAGCCTGAGTATATGAAAGAATAACTAGCTGAAGTGGATGATTAAATGCTGAGGCCGAAGGCGTTTAATCAGCCACTGAAGCCGGCTATTCCATGTATACTCTGGCTAACTGAGTGTTATTACTATTATATGACCAGAAATTTTGAACCCAGGACTTTAAAAGTGCTGTAGTAGGTTTTTCTTTTGCTCATAGTCACACAGTACTCAAGTGGGGACTGTGGGATTCAAGTTCGGGTCTCCAGGTTTGTAGCATAGGGCTCCTAATCACTGCGCTATACTGGCTGACAGGAAACAGTGGAAGAGGAACATGCCCTTTTTTATCTATGGACTAAGTGGATAACCAATTGTGGGCATGTCTGAAATGTGGATAACTACTATGGGCATTGCCAGAATGTAGATAACTACTGTGGGCGTCACCAGAATGTGAATAACTTACTGTGGGCATGTCTAAAATGTGATTATAGTAGTTTGTGAGATAATAACTGACAGTTTTTCCTGTGTAGTGATTGGCTTAGAACAAATACCCATTGTATAATTAAGCAATAAGGCATGACAGGGTGTGGTATATCATGGGATATCGTCACACCTTGGGTGGTTGGGCACGAGGCCGCAGGCCGAGTGCGTCCAACACCCCGAGAAGTGACGGTATTCCATGATATACCACACCCTGGAGTGACTTATTGCTATTATGAACTGAGTTTGACTTTTCATAAATAAAAGAAATAAAACAGGTTTTTAAACGTTTTATGAACAAGTTTTTGGGTGATGTAGGAGTACATTTTGAAAAAAATAGTTCTCAGACAGAACAGAGCAAGGAGGCTGGTGGCACCGGAACTTTTTTAAAGCCGTGATGATGTAGCCCAATATCATCATGGCTTCAAAGAGCTCTCTACCAATCAGATCCCTCCAGTTACGCTCCTCAGTTTATAATTGAGGTTATCCTACATAAGACAGATTTGATCTCTACTTGCTTTACCTTTTTCAATGCTTGGTGTATTTTAATAATCAGGCTTGTACTTTTTTTTGTTACTTATTCAGAGGAAATTTTGTAGACTGTACACCCTCCAAAAATAGTGTACGTGTACAGTAGCGTATATCCTGCTTTCCCAAAGGGGTCACATAATATGCATTGTAATTCAATGCAGCATATCTGCAGGATTCTTAGAAATATCTTTGAAATCCATTACTGTTTCTATATCACTATGGTACACGATTTTATTCTGTGCAGTCTAACATGAAACATCAGTGCATGTTTGCAACAGCAGTTCCTTGCTCTTAAATGTTAATGTTTATTCATAGTAGGTAGCCTGCTTCATTTCAGTTATTGCACTTGTGTTATTGGTGATTAATTCACATTCAGATCTTTATTTCATTTATTAAATGCATCAGTTTAGAGTAATGAAATTAGCTGCAATACTGAATTGTTTTGTCTGAACACTTAATGCAGTTTTTCATTTTGAGCAGCATCACTGTTTTAGATAGGCTGAAGCTTGCACTGTACATGTTTGTTAGAACTATTTGATGATTAGTGACAGCAGTCTGTATAAATTAGCCTGCAGGGGGGTGCTCAAGCAAGCAAATGTGGTTCATATAGTGGTTGTGTTAAACAAGGCTCATAAAAAGTTTGTTTCATCCAGTTGTATGTATTTTCCTGTAATAGGTTTATTAATTTAAGTAAAATCTTTTTTTTTTTTTTTTGTAAATCCAGGCTCAAGCAAAACAGTTTTTCCAAAGTGGGCATACAAACAACTGGGCAGTTCTGGTAAGTATTTTATTTGTAATCACATGTTTACAGGGCTCAACAAATCCACTAATAATTGTGTGTTAATATGTTTCAAGTTTCAGGTTTAGTTTAGTAGGGTAAAGTTGTTGAGCAAAAGCTCATTCACAGTGATGCCCCATTCACGCTGCCATTCTGCACACAAATCACAGTAAACAGTTTACATTAATACAAACTGAGACAACGGCTAGTTGCTAAGGCTAGCTGTGACTGCTTTCAGTAATATAGTTATCTACTGTTTCAGGCTCTTACTTCCCTTCTGTCTGCACTTTTCCTTCTGTTTGACTTATGTCCGCACACAGCTCTTGCCTGCCCTCCCTCCTTAGCCTCCTCCTCTCGATCCCCCATTTAACCATCCTGTCTGCCTTACCTGCCCCACTCTAAGGCCTATTAGCCGGGGCTTACCCTATGCTTCACCTACTCCTTAGCCTCTTGCTTTCCTACTTCATTCCCTTTCCCAGGGGTCGAAATTGGCACTACCGCTAGACAAATGCTGGTAGATTTTGTATTGGGCTAATAAGATTTTCATTTAACTAGCCCTGTGGGCTTGTACTGCAGAAGGCAACACTTCAGTTTGCACATCAACTGGGCCAGTGGAAATGTCTGTGGGGACAGTGGATTTTCCCAGTCATTAGCCCTGCTGGCTAGTGGCTGCAAAACTTAATTTCAATCCCTGCTTTCCACAGTGGTGATGATGCCCATTGGGCTGATGTTTCCTCCCTCTGTGGTGAATGTCTCCTCTTACTCCCAACCTCCATTGTTCCGTCAATACTTGGGTTGTCTAATTTCTGCTCACATAACTATGTTCTAGTCTTACTTGTACGATGCCTTTATTCCGTGACTTTTTAGAAGTTATAATCCCTCATGTATGAATGTATTGTAGATGACCTTTTTCAACACATTGATTCTCTCTTTGTATAACCTTTGATGTGAAACCTATGTAGTGAGCTTGTTCTCAAAGGTGTGAATCCAAGACCATAAATAAATAATAAACAATATGCTATAGATGCATCTTATTAAAGTGTGACGATTTGATACTGCAGTGAGATAATTAGATTCAATATGGATTAGTAGTACTCTTTACTTTTCATTTAGTTTTACTTTGTCTGATCCTCCTTACTGTGTCTGTCCCCCTTCCCCCCAAAAAAAGAATTCAACAAAAAAATAAACAAAAAGAGAACAGCCTCAAAATGCCCCCCCAGGACAATGTCCGTACCTGAGCAAAATTTGTTAAAGGGAATGTCCATCTACAAGAAAGATGTCCCTTCTGTTGCACACACCTATACACCCTTCCAAGCCTTTCTAACGTTGTTGTATGACAATCTGCAAGTTGGCCCTCCTGCTCCTCCTCTCTCCCACTGTTATTTGTCCCGTCGACATGCCTAGCAGCAAGCAGAAGATCCTTTGCCTACGCAGCACCTTGGGCATGGAACTCCCTCCCTTCATCTACCCTATCTTTCTCTACCCTTCCTAGTTTCAAACATGTCCTGCATAACTACCTATATGACTTAGGTACTTGCGGCTGCCCTACCTAAAAAAACCACATAAACTTCTGTACTCTTGTCTGGTCATCTCTACGAGCCTACCTCAACTATACCTCGTCTACATTAATGTGCAGCTGACCTGCACTATTTTGTTTATGAGTACACTGTTTCACTGTGTATGAATTGTGTAGCGATTACTTCCATTGTACAGGGATTTGTTTTACATTTTCTGTATTCTTTTTTCTGATGTTATTGTCTCAAATTGTGTGTTGTTTAGCGCTAGCTACCTTTGCACTTGGCGTTGTATTATATATTCTGTATTCCTTTATCCACTGTACCTTCCCCCGGGTCACCCCTGAAAAAGGGACTGCATGGTCTCAGTGGGCTTACCCAGTTACCAAAATTCTAAAAAATAAATGATCAGTGCCATTTTTTGGAAACTTGTACTTTTGGCATTTTTATCTCACAAAATTTGTACAGGCATTGCTTTGATGAATTAAATTTTGGAGCTTTATTTTTGTTTCAAATATTGTTTATCCTCCTGTGTGCCACAGACTGGGTCATCCTTTGGCTCACACCAGTGCATGCTACCCACACTACCAAGGCTTGGTCACTGCTGCTTCAGGCCCCTCCACCCGCCTATGACTCACCTCTTAGCTGCCCCCAGTTTACCTCCCCACCGGAGCCAGGTATTCCCACAGCTCCTTGGCATTTCTTCCCCGCAGTTCCTCTGACCACCCAAGGTGGAGGTGAAAAGAGAGGGTTCCCCCAGAGAGGCAGCAACTCGAGCCCACTGTGGAGGTTCATTTCCCTGCTCTGTGTACAGTTTTTTTTCTTTACCGCCCCAGTGGTGTGCAGCAGGATTGGATGCCGGAAAGCCTGATGCATCCAACCAGTATCCACACTTCAGTGGCCCCCGCTCTCCATTGCTGTTCTCCTGCACTGAAACCTGTAGTCACCCAGGTGGCAGTAGAGCAGTGGGATGCGAGCTCCCCTCTCCCCAGAGGAGGACCGCATCCAATGGGGCACTCGATCCTCCTCCCCCAGATGGCCCTTGCATTTTCAGAAATTTATTTTGCTGCCACCAATTTCCAAAACATTTTGTGGAACTGCCTTTTTGCATATGTCAGATCTCCATTTAGGGATTTCTGTTGTGCCAGAGCTGATTTAATAGTTTTATCTGATCAGATAAAGTTATTCCTTTCACAAATTTGAGTATCATATGTCATCTAAATGCTATTCCACGAATTGATCTTCAGCATTTATTCCCACTTATGGGTGTAAGTCTGGAGGTACTAGGACCCTGGGGTAGCAAAGTCTTTTGCAGCCTAGGGGGCTGATGTCGGTACCGGTGCCGCCCATGAGGCAGATGTCATGTTGCGCTCATGGGTTGACCAGTAACTGTCACCAGCCCCCTACCTACCTCAGTTCTGTTTTTTCCCACCATCAAGTGCATACTGTGGGAGCATTCATCATCTTAACTATGTCACAGACCCTTCCTCAGTTTCGCTGCCATTAGTTCAATGCCATACCCCTCAACACCAGACCCTCTCTGTGCTGTCTTTTTTTTATTTTATTGTTTAGTGTAGTGCTGAACTCTTTTCTTTCCTTTTTCTTGTTTTTTTTTGTCTCCGCCATGTTCCGTTCTGAGGAGCACAAGGACAAGAAAGCCTTCTGTAAGAAGAGTCACAATGGCCTCCTTATGCGTAGGTGTTCCTTTTGGGGTCACATTGCCATTCAGAACTCGCATTATATTTGTTTGACCTGCCTTGGTGCTGACCATGATATGGATATGTAGGATGCCTCCTTCTTGATGGACTACTGCACCCTCGAACTCCACATGTTAAGGTGGGGCCTTGAGCCGCCCAACTTTTGGAGACAGACATTGAACTAGGAATGCCAGGGTAAGGTCCTGGGCTTTTCCACTGAGACCCTTCCCAGCATTATACATACTGAGTAAGACTAGGGCTGTCCACGTGCTTGCCCCTCCGAGACCTCAGAGGCCCTGTGGGAGGTGTCTGGTGGACCAGCTGAGCACTGCTTCCAGTCCATTGGCCCTTTGGGACAGTGGACATCCCCAGTGGTGAGGCCAAAGCTATATGCTGGGTCTACATTGGTGGGCACCTTGGTGTTGTAGCTCAGCGCTGACTCGGCTCCTGGTACTAAGGCCAAAACCAGTGAGCGAGGTGGTGCTGACTGGAAGAGCAGAACCCCCATCTGGCACCATTTGTGGTGCTGGAGATGGGAAGATCTCTGGAGTTGGTCCTTTATGTGCCCTTGAGATTGTGGTAGTTTCTTCTCCCTAGCTGTCAGATGACCCAGGAGATGATTTGGTGTCGACCTCGGGCCTGTGATTGGGGCTGACAAGGATGGAGGCTCTCTTGGCTCAGGGCCAGGAGCTCCCTCGGTAGTGATCTCTGTGGTCGGTGCTGGGGATGGCACTAGGACCCTTTCTGGTGTCCTTCCCAGTGCTGAACCAGGTACTGGTGCTATCAGTGGTGCCAGGGATGGGGCCGGTGCTGTTTGCGGTGCCAGCAGTAAGATTCATTCTCTTGGGGGCTTCGGCCTAGAGTCTAGGCTTTGTCTTGTGGGGCAGGGCTGGTATTGGTGAAGGAAGGAACTTGGTTTCTGGACGTGTAGTTCACCCCTTGCTTGGAGTTGGTGATAGCTCTGGTAGGAGTCGCAGCACTAGTTCAGGGCCCAGTTTTCCTCTGGAACCAGCTAGCCTTGTCCCTGGTGCAGATCGGGGCCACCCCATGGGACATATACAGCTCTGCTGTCCCCACCTGGGGGATTCCCCCCCAAGGGCACTGTTTGGACCATTCTGCAAGTGATGATCATTTGCAGATGGGCAAGTTTGCCAGACCCTTCCCCTGAGTGAGGTCCCCTGAGCTTTCTTACAATCCTGGAGGACCTGACCTGCTCTCTCATGAACCTACTTCCCCATCTCCTGTGCACCCCCCCATCTCTTCCAGGCATTTTCAGCCCACTCGAGGCTTCAATGTAGGGTAAAAACAAAAAAACAAACAAACAAGAGTTAGTGTGTTTGTCTGAGTTGGGTAAAGGGAACTTATCTGTGCAGTTAGCTAGGTGAAGAAGGGAGCTGTGAATTGGGGGGAGTGGCTTAGGCAGTAGGAAGCCAGGTGTTTGGATTTAAAACTGCCCTAGATAGCTTTTGGCAGATAACAGCAAGAGGAAGGAGGTGCTGTTAGAACTTTACTACTCTTCTACTGGGACTATATAACCCCCCCTTTAGCTAGTTCAACTTTTATGGGCACAGGATTTGACTGACAACAGGAACTTCTGTTTGGTAGTAGGAAGGGAGTGATCACAGAGGAACAAAAGAATCACCATCCTAGAAGGAAAAGAGTAGCTCTTCCTCCCCCCAGCTGCTAGAGGTCTGACTCTGAGCAAATAAGAAGGAGACTAGCTGAGGAATACAGGAACTTCCTGTCCCAGAAAAGGAGGAGCAGGAGCTGTAAGGGCACGGAGGTAGTAGGAAAGTAGGGAGAAAAAAAAAAGTAAACAGAGAGAGGAAAGAGTAAGCATATAAAACAACAGTTGAGGGGCCACGAATAAGATATAATGGGAGTGGTGCAGTGCAGTGGCTGTGGAGCGGCAGTCTTCTGGGGGACATTCTGGAGGATGCAGTGTCTCGTCTCCAGGCTGAGTTGGCCTGGGTTCGGGTGACCTCCTCTCCCACCCAGGGATCACCAAGGCCGCTGCCTCAGAGATTGCCAAGAAAGAGGAGCGGTTTGACCACAGTGGGCTCAGGGAGGGTGAGGGTGGTGAAACGGAGGCGCATCCCTCCAGTTGTACCTCTCCACAATTCGTACACCGTTCTGGCAGAGTGTGGTTCCCCTATGGAGACACCCGCAGTGGAGACCAAGGAGGATGCTGGGAACCTCCACAAAGGAGACCCACAGGAGAGTGGCTTGGGACCCCACAGGGGAAGGAAACAACTCCTGGTGGGGAACTCAGTTGTTAGGAGGCTAGAACTTGGGGGGGTGGGAGGTAAGGTGCCTGCCTGGTGCCATGACTTGGAGGGACAGGGAGCGAATCCTCAGGATCGCGGGAGCAGCTGCACGGGGGAGGGAGCTGGATGTCATTGTCCACCTAGGGACAAATGACCTGGCTGGGAAAGGGATCAGAGCAGTGCAGGAGGAGTTTGTGAAGTTGTGGAGGTGCCTTAGACAAGTAGCATGCATGGTAGCCTTCTCGGAGGTGCTGCCTGTCTATGGCATGGGTGGGGCTAGGATGCTGCACACCATGGGATTCGATTAGTGGTTGAAAAACTGGTGCAGAGCTCAGGGTTTTGGCTTCATTGGGGACTAGGGGTTCACCTGGAGGGATATAGGCCTATACTGGCGTGATGGTCTGCATCTATCCAGGAGGGGAACCAGGATCCTAGGTGATAGGTTTAAATGCTTCACTGGCAAGCATTTAAACTAGCCAAGGGGGGGGGAGCACTGAAAAGGAGCAGAGAAATCCTAGCCCCAAAAAAAAAAAATTCAGGGCATCCAGTGCAGATATTGTGCTCCTGCAGGGTCTCCAGGGTCCACGCTTCATCCGTCATCTGGGATTTTGGTACTGCAGAGCCCTTCTGGGTTTAGGCACCCTGACACTGACTATGTGGAGTTTGTTGTCTGGGGCAGAAGGGTTTTTGTGGTGGCACGCGCCATGATGTGCATCTCTGTGCTTCAGGCACACCAGCAGCTTATGGCAAGCACCTGTGGGTGATGCTGAGTCCGCTGTTAGCATCCATGCCAGATTATGAGGCAACCAGGCAGGCCATACACCTTTCCGTGCAGGACCTGGAGCTGGTGAGGCAGCAAACAAGGGCATCTTATGATGCCTGTGAGGCAGCTTTCAGGCTGCTGGGAACTACAGTCTGCATTTGGCAGACTGCATGGCTTCCCCTTTCATAGTTGGCATCCCTGGCCCAATGTAGGGTGCTCTACTTGCACTTCCAAGGGCCTCATTTTTTTCTCTTGCAGGGTCAGGTGTGAGTTGTTGGGTGCCCTCCTGCTCCCAGGCCATGTGAGCCTCCGCCAGCCCCTGACCAGTCTTGGGTCCCTCTGGAACTGTAGGAAGGTAGATCCCCTTCCCTCTATTTTTTTCCTCTTTTTTTCTACTTCTGTTTAACAACAACAAAAAATAAGGAAATGGGGGGAAAAACATGAGTAAGGGTCCCTATCCTCAAAAAAAATAAAAATATATATATATATATATATATATATATATATATATATATATATATATATTTTTAAGAGAATTTTCATTCCCCTATTTTTCCAACCCCTTCATTCCTCCCTCTGAGAGTTGTATTTTCACTCAGTGCTGCTTTCTCTGTTTGTTCCTCTCTTCCTATTCAGTCATGTCCTATCTAACACTTTTAGTGTTGGTCCTTCTTCTCTTGCTCTCACATCTGGAGTGTCAAGAGGATACCTGTATGCTCTGTCTTGCTTTATATCTTTTCTATCCATTGTACCTTGGCCCTTGTGAGTACAAGATCCTCCCATTGACTTTAGCTTCTTAACCTTTAGGAGATTACTTTCAGTCTCTTCTAGATTAGCCAGAGCAAGTTTTCTTGTTTTATGATTTTATGTCCTATAACCTTTTTCTATCCTTTTGGGGTAGAAGTCTATAGTCCCCTCTTTCTCTTTTTTTTCTCTACGACTAGTTTCTGTCCTAGTTAACAGAACTGAGGAAGATAGGTGTCCAGCGTTGGTTACTGGCCAGCCCACGAGTGTGACGTCACTATGTCTTGTCTTGTGGGCAGTGCCAGCAATGACATTGGTCCCCAAGGCTGCAAAAGACTTTGCTCCCACAGGGTCTTAGTGCCTCAGGTCCTAGACCCATAAGTGGGAATGAATGGAAGATGTTCTGGAAGATCAACTATTATGGTAAGTAATTTTCATTTCTTTTCTTGAGTTTTAACAGCCCCAGGTCTTCAGTATGTCCTCATAGTTCTAATCCTGTTTGCCATCGGCCATTAGTGTTGCTCACCTCTAAACTCTCTTTAGTATTAATTCCAACAAACTATGTTTAGTCACTGGTTAGCACTGATGTACAACACAACAGCAGAAGGGAAATGTTACGCTTGAGCAAAAAATCTCCTGAATCTTGGTCACAAGCATTCCTGGGAGTTCAATAACACCCCTCTCCCTCTCTCCGCTATGTGCTAAGCACACCTTAGTCAAGTGGTACCCCTTGCCTCCCCCTGTCCTATGCCAAGCACTCCATGGTGCCCTGTAACACCCCTGTACCGTGCCAGGCACTCCCTGGTATCCATGAGCATCCCCCTCTGCATTCCATGCCACGCATGCCTTGGTGTCCAGTGGCACTTCCCTGTTCCCCTTCCATTCCAAGCATTCCTGGTGTGAAGTTTCACAACTTTCCACATGACTCCTCAGGCCACGGCTGTTGTTTCCCACATCACAAACAGTATTTACTAATGAAATAGCTCCCTTTTCATTTCATTTCATTAGTGAATATGGTTTGCAGTCAGGAAACTTGGAAGGCAGCCATTTGAAGAAGTAAGCAGTAGGGTTACTTTGGTTGCCGTGAGTGAAGTGGAGAGTGCTCACAGACATTAGGGACGTGCTTCTAGTTCTGCATGCACTGTTTATGAGGGCTGGGGACTTTCTCTCCTGGTGCCACAGTTGCTGTTCATTGGGGGGGGATGGGCTCCTGGTTTCACATTGTGTTCAGGTGTGGGATGTGTTTGCTGACACTGGGAGTGGTCACTAGATGCTACCCCCACTATTTGTAGTGGGAAGTGTTCATTGGCACAGGGGATGGGCTTCCAGTGCCGCATTCACTGTTGAGGATGAGGAGTGTCTAGGAGCACTAGGCACAAGTTCCCAGTGCAGCATTACCTCTTATGATTAGACCGGGTGAGCGGAGTGGGAACTGGGAGCACAGATGTACAGTAAGAGGAAAAGGTATTATTTATATTTTGGGAGTCTGGTATGGAAGGAGAGAGTGCATCTGGAAACTGAAGTAGCAGGATGGGAGATTTACATTGATGTTACTTAGTGTCTGGGATGGGCAGGGGTGGAGTTGGGGCAAAAGGAGGGTAAGAGTGGGAAAAGCAGTATTTTAATTTTGATAGTTGAGACAGAAGTTAGCCCCTGATGTTGTGACCACATGAAACATTTTGGTGGTCTAATAACATGTGGTAAGTCTCTTGAAACACTCAGTAAAAAATTAGTAAAAGAGCAAACAGTCATGCACAATAGGTGACTTTTTTTCAGTAATGATGTTTCTCCTCAGTGGCCAGAGTGGGCAGCTTGCAGTCCTGTCTCTCCCAACCAGCAACTACTGCCCCCAGGACTTACCAGGCCCCTGGGCTCCTCCATGGCTTACCCCCTACCCCATGGAAGGGTCAGGAGAGAGAGAGAAGGCCGTTTTCCCCAATCTCCAGAGATGCTCATCCAGATCTGTGGCTTAGCGTCCTGGGTGTTGGTGCAGGCTGGGGGAAGTTGGCCAAGGCTTCGTTCTTTCCAGCCCTACCTTGTTTTCCTCACTTATTCCCAGTCCTTTCTTGCTGGGGTGCGATGTCAGCATGTGCTGTGTGGAGCAGCACCCTCCTTTCACATCACTCTCCTTTGGCATCACTCCTGCAGTACCCTCCTTTCGCATCAGTCTCCTTTCACATCACTCCTGCAGCACTCTCCTTTCACATCACTCCTGCAGCACCCTCCTTTCGCATCACTCCTGCAGCACCCTCCTTTCACATCACTCCTGCAGCACTCTCCTTTCACATCACTCCTGCAGCACCCTCCTTTAACATCACTCCTGCAGCACCCTCCTTTCGCATCACTCCTGCAGCACTCTCCTTTCACATCACTCCTGCAGCACCTCCTTTCACATCACTCCTGCAGCACTCTCCTTTCACATCACTCCTGCAGCACCCTCCTTTCACATCACTCCTGCAGCACTCTCCTTTCACATCACTCCTGCAGCACCCTCCTTTCACATCACTCCTGCAGCACTCTCCTTTCACATCACTCCTGCAGCACCCTCCTTTCACATCACTCCTGCAGCACCCTCCTTTCACATCACTCCTGCAGCACCCTTCCTTTCACATCACTCCTGCAGCACTCTCCTTTCACATCACTCCTGCAGCACTCTCCTTTCACATCACTCCTGCAGCACCCTCCTTTCGCATCACTCCTGCAGCACCCTCCTTTCATATTACTATCCCCTGCTCTGCCACCAGATCTCCATCTGGTGGCAGCCAGTGGTGGTATGGCAAACGTTTTCTTCCTGGGAGAGGAGAGCAGTTCCTCAGACGCTCAGTCCTGTTCTCCCCTGGCTGACCCGTAGAAACTGGAATCCGCTCAGAAACCTGAGTTGCTGGTGTATCAGATGGCAGCACTACAGCGGAGCCATCGGTCCACACAGCAAGTAATTTTTTGACAGTGTTCATAACTTCATTCAAGTTCGGTGACGGACTCGGGAAATCAGAGGGCTGACCGGGGGAGAAGGATTGAGCTTCACAGGGACTGCTTTCCGGGGGGGGGGAGTGCCTGGCACTGTGTGGACCTCTGGTGGTGGCTGGGAAAATGCCGCTGCCGGCGCTGCACGTTAGGGGGCGGGGTGGACTCTGGCCATCATTGCATATCCCCACCCCAGGTATCTCCACAGCAACCACAAAATTCCATCCCCTGTCTTTGATGCCTTGTCTGCCACTGCTCCTACTGCGATCTGTGTCCGCCGGGGGAGGTGCCTCTTCCGTGGCCCACCCGGGGGGAGGGGTAGGCCAGGGCTAGAGACTGTTGTTCATTTGGGGGGGGCACCCACCTGGTGGCCCTGCCTGGGGGGAGGGGTAAGCCTGGGCAGAGGGGGACGATGTGCATGGGCCGATCCTCTGAACAGGGGAAGGGGGACGGTCCAAACAAAAGCAATTTTTATAACATTTTGCTTTCAATTGTTCTCACCCCAGGAGTCCTTTAGCATCAGTAACTATAGCAGTTAGCTGGCTAGGTGCAACTGCCCCAGGAGGTATGCCTTTAAGATAATTAGGATAATGAGCTTAGGGCATCAGCCAATCAGAAAAGAGTAGGGGAGTGTACTGAGGGAGAGCAGCCTGAAGGGCTTCAGAATTTTTTCTCTGCTGACTGAGCAACACTGCCCCAGAGGTGTCTCTCTGCTTTCCTTGTTGACAGCCTTTTCTGCTTTCTCTTTGTAAAGTTTTCCTCGCTAACTTATTTTTAGAGTGTGCTGAGTATATTTTCTGGTTATTTTTTATTTTTTTTTAGCAATTCCTCTTGGTTCCCGGGAATGGCTATTTTCAGTCGGTTCTGCGGTTCCCTTTGCTTTCTATTCTTTTTATTTTAATCGCGTCTAGTGTTTTCAACTGTTCCTTTGGTATTTTTATTGTGGTTCCCCTTTTCTTTAGGGAACCAACAATTTTGAAGGTTTTTCTCAGATTTTTTACCTCTGTAATCATGGTTCCACACCGTGAGGGAACTGATTGTTTTTCTGCACTTTTGACAGTTATTTCTGGGTTTTCTCTGGATTGGCATGTCAGAGATCCCAAAAACTAAAAAGAAAACTGGACCTACAGGTTTTAAAAAGTGTGTCAACTGTCACAACATTTTGGCCATAGCAGATTCTCATAACCTGTGCCTTATGTGTTTGAGTCCAGATCATACTTGCTCTCTTTGCAACACATTTTGTAAGAAAACTTTGAGAAACAGAGCAAACAGACTTGAAAAAATTATGACTGAGGAAAAATCAAAGGCTACAGATGAGGGGGCCATCAAAAAATACTAACAATAAAAATTCAAACAGAGGTGCTGATGAAGCATCCAAGTCCCAGCCTAAGAATAAAGCTTCCAAAGGGGCTGATGAAGTTCCTTCAGAATCTAAAATTAATAAGGTCACTGATGAAGTATCTGTATTAAAAGGAAGTATGATCAAGCTGCTTATGAAGTGGCTAAAAAGATTGTTTGCAAAGACAAAATGCTCCTGTTCCTCCTGGGAAAGCCAATAATGAGACAACAGGCAGCTTAAAGCATAAAGAAAAAACTAAACATACACAGCCACAGTCTGGGCAGGAGCTCCCATCTGTGCAAGACATGGCAAAAACATAGCACGTCTTTCAAATCCTTCAAAAGTTGGGGTCCATGTTTTCTGGTTCTTCTGCTGGTAAGCAATCTTCCACAGTTCTCTCTTCTGGAGACTGCGAGGGCGATGTAGATGAGGAAGAACACTATTATGATGCGCCTGACATGTATTTAGAGGGCCTAGAACTTGAAGTGTTCCCTAACCCTCATTTTGGGGTATCCTCTGCTGACCAGGAGGATCCCTCCTCTATGCTTACGTTTATTCAAAATATGCTAGACACCCTGGACCTCCCTACTCAGGAGTCTAACCAGGATGAGGATGAGGACAAAGATTATAGGGTGATGAAAGGTCTTCCATCCCCTAAGAGATTGGTCATGCCTGTCTATAATGCTTTCAGAAAAAATACCATGAAATTGCTTCAAACCCCCACTTCCTTGGCAGGGGTTGAAAAATGTGGTGAGAAAAAATACCAATTGTCTAAGAAAGACGCTGAGTTCATGTCTGTACATCCCAGCCATGAGAGTGTAGTCAGGGCCTCGATTTTTCTGTGGCACATTGGAGCAAAGTTCTGTGTCAGGGTTCTCATTTGCCGCAGAACTTCTGCGGCACTCAACACCAATTTCTGCGGCACATTTTTACCCTTAATTTTTCCCTTTTTTTGCCATATCTGACACAATGCATGCTCGTAACACAGTCATTTTATGGGCTTTTGTCACCAAATTTTCAACATAGCCAGTTCAAGACCTCTGCTCATGAACAGTGTCACTGTGATTTTCTTAATCTGTCCCGAACATTGATTTCGCACACCGACTGTGCCATTGTGCGCTACATGTGCGAAAACACATTTCGGGTGAGATATGAAAAATGGCATTTGTACTGTTCATAAGGAGGTATGGTAAAATGGCAATGCTGAAAATCTGGGTGAAAATATTAAAAATACTGAGAAATTCTGATGCGTGTAATTTCTTGGCGCATGCGCTCACAAAACAGTCATTTTGGGAAATATTTTCACCAAATTTTCAACATAGGGTTTATGGGGGCCCACCATGACCTGTGACACTGTCATTTCGTTAATTGGTCCTGAAAGGTGGTTCCGCGTAGTGACTGCGAAATCACCTTTCGGGATCGAATAACAAAATGACAGTGTCACAGTTCATGAGGTGGGGCCCCAAAAACCCCATGTTGAAAATTTGGTGAAAAAATTCCCAGAAATGGCTGAGATATGCACTAAAGTTGAAAATAATCCATTTATGCCATCATACAGCTTACCGGCATTTCTTCAGTTCGCGGTCAGCTTTGAAGAGTGCAGACGTGTTCCCGGTCCACTGAAGATTGTTGCGCTGGGCTCCGGAGGTAAGTATGGGTTGAGGTGGGGTGTGGGGAGGTGGGTAAGCAGAGGTGGGCGCGGGTTGGGGAGGGGCAAAAGAATCGAGGAATGTTTTTTCAGGTCTTTTATTTTTTCAGACAACAGGGGACTTTTGTCACTCTGGGTCAGGCTCCCAACATAGCACCAGGCAGCTTTGGGGGCCAGTGAAATATGAAGATTGGGCATCCCGCTGGCAACACTTTTGCCACGCTGGGGTGGGCTCCTCAGCATGGCACAGACATTTTGGGAGGAAGCCAATAGGGGATTGGGCACCTGGCCGGCAATTACACTTTGCCACGCTGGGTGGGCTCCCAGTGTGGCTGGCATACAGACGTTTGGGGCAGTGAAGCCGATGCGGATTGGGCACCCCATCATCAGATATACCTTTGCCATGCTGGGATGGGCTCCCAGCATGGCATCTGACATGTTTTTGTTGGAGGGAGCAAGCAGAAGGACGGGAGATTTGGCACCCTGTTGGCAAAGGATGTTTTGTTCCACGGTGGCCGCAAATTCCATGGGTCACCGCGAATTCCGCGGGTGACAACAAATTCCACGGATAATTACGCGGTTTGCTGTGGAATCGCGGAAAACTTGGGGCCCTGAGTATAGTACAGCAGGCAGCATGTGAGAAAGCTGGAGTCTCCTTGTCTTCTTTACCTCCTGACAAGAACTCCAGAAAAATAGATTTTGTCACAAAGAAGATGTACACCACAGCTTCTCTGCTTATCAGGCTTTCCTCCTACATGGTCTTCACAGCCAAGTATCAAAAAGCACTGTGGAACTCTATCCTGGCTATTGCCTGCAGTGGGTCAGGCACAATGGTGCAGGAACTGGTTGACACTGCAAAAACTGCCCTGGAAGCTACGAAATATCAGCTCCACATGGCAGATGACAACAATGATGCCACCTCTAGAGCCATGGCCCATGCCATTTCTTTGAGGCATTTTGCCTGGCTTAGAACTACTACTCTTACCCCAGACACCCAGTCTAAAACCATGGATTTTCCCTGTGATCAAAACATATTGTTTTATTCCAGGACAACAGACTGCATGAAAAAGGTCAATGAGTACAAGGCCTCTTGGCAAAGTCACTCCTCTAAACCTAAGCCTCCTGCCCCACAAAAGTCCCACCTGAGGGGTAACGGGGCAGAGGTTATTTTGTCAGACCTTGTACTCCCTACCCTCAGCCTGACTTCTCTCAGTACAGAGGTGTTTTCAGAGGAAGGGGCAGAAGGGGCCAAAGAAGAGCCACCCTTGCCCGGCCAGCAGCCTCTGTCTAAGCCCTGATGTGAGTGTCCAGGTTGCTTCCCCTCTGCCAGTAGGAGGCAGACTCTCCCACTATCTTCAGAACTTGTCCCTCATTACCTTGGACAAGTGGGTTCTGGAGATAGTGGAAAAAAGTCTTCCACTACAATTCTGTCAGATGCCAGACCTCAAGCATACCCAGGTGTCAAAGCCCGTAACCCCAACACAGGTACTTTTGTTGGAGTTGAAGGTAAAAAACCTTCTAGCTCTACGAGCAGTGGAGAGGGTCCCTGCCCACGAAAAGGGCAAAGGCCTGTATTCCAGGTACTTTCTGACACAAAAGAAAACTGGGGAGTGGTGACCTATTTTGGATCTCAGATACCTGAACAAACATCTGCTAAAACTCAAGTTCAAGATGGACACTGTATCACTGGTCATTCTGTCCTTACAGCAGGGAGACTGGCTAGCCTCCCTGGACCTAAAGGACGCTTTACTTCCACATACCTATAAGAAAGTCTCAAAGGAATTTTCTCAGATTCAAACTTCCTTCGGGGCACTATCAGTTCGTTGCGGTGCCCTTCAGCCTGTCCTCAGCTCCAAGAGTTTTTACCAAGTGCCTAGCAGTGGTAGCAGCACACCTTGGGAAGCTGGGTGTTTCAGTATACCCCTATTTGGACGAATGGCTTGTAGTGGCAAAATCTCCTTGTGAGGCTAGAGAGTCCGTTTCCCTCACAGAGCACACTTTGGAATCTCTGGGCTTCCTGGTAAATCTAAAGAAATCTCACCTGGAGCCCACTCAATTACTAACTTTCATAGGAGCTCAGCTGGACACCCAGAAAGGATATGCCTTCCTCCCACCAGAGAGAATTCAAAGTTTCCTATCAGTAGTAGATTCTTTCGTCCAGGGACAACCAAGACCAGCCAGGCATTTTCTCAGGCTTTTGGGACACATGGCATCAATGACTGCAGTGGTCCCAGGGGTCAGGTACAGGATGTGAGACCTGCAAGCCTATCTCAGAGCTCACTGGTCCCAAAGAAACAACAACTTTTCAAAGCTGATACCTGTAACAGAACAGTTTCTTCAGGCTCTGCTTTGATGGAAAGACCCTGCAAATCTGGCAGTCGGGATCCCCTTCCAAGCTCCGCTTCCCACAAAGCTGATTACCACAGACACCTCCCTTCTGGGTTGGGGGGCTCATCTGGATAGTGCCTCAGCAAGTGGTACCTGAACTTCTCAAGAGTCACAGTTGCACAAAAACCTTCTGGAGCTCAGAGCCATCTTCCTAGCGCTCAAGGCATTTGCTCCTGTCATAAAAGGGCAGACTGTACAGATAAGAATGGACAACACCACTGCAATGTTTTACATAAACAAGCAGGGTGGTACCAGATCAGGGACTCTCTGTTCAGAGGCTTTGGAAATTCTGCCTCTCGCCTACTCCCTGGGGGTCGGTCTTTCAGCTATTCACCTCCTAGGCAAGCACAATACCCTGGCAGATGCACTATGTCGCATCAGTCAGGGTCAGAGCAAGTGGACTCTGAACAAGAAAGTACTAACCACAGTGTTCAGGTGGTGGGGCACATCAAAAGTGGATCTGTTTGCTTCCCCCCTCAATTTCCACTTCCTCAGTACTGTTGCAGGCCCCCAGTCCAAGGAACACTTCCACTGGATGCTTTGATTCTGGACTGGTCAGGGAGGTTCCTATATGCATTCCCTCCTTTTCCCCTGATACTCAGGGTATTGGTGAAACTCAGACAGCAGCCTGCATTGATGATTCTGGTGGCTCCGGATTGGCTCAGGCAAGCCTGGTACCCTCTCCTTGTCTCACTGTCTTGCAGCAGGCCCATTCGCCTGCCACCAACTCACTCTCTGCTGACCCTTCCCCAGACAGGAGTGAATTATCCAGACATATACTCTCTTCACCTCAAGGCCTGGCTCTTGAGGAGTTAAAGTTCCCAACCTCTAATTACTCTGAACAGGTCCTTAAGATCCTGAGAATGGCTAAAAAGCCTAATACAAAAAAGACTTATGCAGCCAAATGGAAAAGGTTTTCCCTCTGATGCAAGAGCAAAAAGGTCAGTCCTCTTATAGCTTCAGACTCTCAGCTGCTGGATTACCTGGTATATCTGCAGGTCTCAGGCTCGAAACCCTCCTCTCTCAAGCTACACTTGGCTGCAATTTCAGCCTACCTTTCGGTGGGGTAAAAAAAAATCAGTTTTTCCCACTCTGTGTTTAAGCACTTTTTCAAAGGCCTCTTGCACCTCCAGCCTCCAGTCAGAGAGCTGGTTCCTCCTTGGAGCCTGAATCCACATTACCAGGCTCATGGAACCACTCTTTGAGCCTATGGCCACTGCCCATTTCAAGTTTGTAATTTGGAAATCTGTTTTTGTAGTGGCCATTACCTCTGCCAGGAGGATTTCAGTGTTACAGGCCCTGTGCACTGAGCCTAATTACATCATTCCTCACAGAGACAAAATTGAGCTCAGGACAAATAGGAAGTTCCTGCCTAAGGTGGTTTCTGAGTTTCACCTTAATTAGTATATCACTATACCTGTTTTCGTTACTGAGAAATCCACTCCTGGTGAGCAAAAGCTCAACAATCTGGACGTTAAAAGAGCCCTCTTTTACTACCTGGAGCATACTAGGCAGTTTAGAGGTTCTTCCACTTAGCTGTTCCTCACCTATGGGGAAGTAGGCAGAGGAAAACCAGCTACCAAGAGAACTGTTTCTCACTGGTTGGTCTCTTGCACTGGGTTTTGCTATGAAAAAAATGGTCATCAACCTCCTGTGGGACTTGGAGCCCACTCTACCAGGGGCACTGCAGCCTGTGTGGCAGCTGCAAGAGACACACCCCTTCTGGACGTCTGCAAAGCAGCTACCTGGAAATCTGTACACACTTTCATTAAACATTACAGTTTGGATATAGAGTCCAGGTCTGATGCTAAATTTGGCAGGATGGTTCTGCAGAGACTCTTTCCTAAGTAGGTTCTCTGCCCACCTCCCACTTTGTACTGCTCAGTTATCTGCTATAGTTACTGATGCTAAAGGTCTCCTGGGGTGAGAAGAAAAAATTATTCACCATAGTAATCTTCTTTCTTCCAAGGGGTCCTTTAGCATTAGTAAGCTCCAACCCTTCCTCCCCGATTCACCTTTTAGGAGAAGGGCTCTGTTCTCAGTTTTATTACCAAAATTTGTCTCTGATTAAAGAAGTTTCTTGCTCAGGTTGTTGATATCTGTTTTCTAGTTTTGGATATTTGTTTTTTTTTATACTTGCTTTATTAGAGCTCACAGTTTCCAAGCACATCCCATTATACATACATTTTACACAGTTATTACATCTTTAGGAAGGATGACAAGTTAGAAATCCATAAACGAGTAATGCCCCATCATTCCTCTCTCAGTACTAAAATATTAAATGATATGGATATATCTTTCTTTTTCACTAATAACAATTAACAATAACTAATTATTAGGTTATTACTTGACATAAATCTCCATCATCCTCTCAGTCTCACAAAAATGCCAGATTTTATGGGCCCCCCCCAATAGGATCAAGTTTTTCCTCTGTCCCTAACCACTGTTCCTCTCTTGCTTCCTCCGGGCTTGTTCCATTACCTCTTTCCATTCTTTTAGGATCATGATTTTCGATCTCATATCTCTATTAGATCTGCCATTCTTCCTTTCCCTCATATAAAAGCCATCTTGTCCATCTATTCTGGTATTCCTGGTTTAGCTGCCTGAGAGAAAAGGTGATTTTCTCCATATCCATTATATTTTCTATTAATTTGGCCCATTCCCTCAAATCCAGACTGCCTCTCTCTTACCACCTCTTGGTAATAGATTTCAAAGTTGCAATTACAAGTATTAACCACAGGTACCTTGCCTCTCTCCTTTTTATTTCTTGTGGAACAATACCCCAAACCATATGTTCAGGTCCCAGAGGTGTCTGGACTTCAGAGATTCTGGAAATGTGTCGCCTGACTCCCTCCCAGAAGGAGACGATCTCCGGGTAAGCCCAGAAGACATGTGCCTGGGACGCACTTCCCTCTCCACATTGCCTCCAACACTCTGTGCCCACCCACGGGATGGAATGACCCAGCTGTACAGGAACAAGGAAGAAACGGGTCCTCACCTTCCAACCAAACTCCTTCCACATTGGGGAGGACATGGTACCCCAAGTGCTTCTCCATACCTGGGACCGCTGTCGGTCTGTAATAGAGATGTTCATGTCTCTCTGCCATCTTTCCTTGATATACTGTGAAGAGTTACTGAGGTCATTTAAATAATTTCTATATAACATAGTGATCATATGTTTAGCATTTGTTGCATTCCAAATCTGTTGGAATGGTACATCCTCTCCCTCCTGATCTCTCACCCCATTTCCCTTACCCAACTGATCATTTATATAGTCCCTTAACTGGTAATATCTTATTCTATCTTGTGGGGCTATACCACATTTTAATTGTACCATCTCGAAGGACATCAGGGAGGATCCATGGAAAAGTTGATATGGTGCCTGAAGTCCTTTTCTTGCATGTCTTAGGAACCAGTTATCTAGTTTTGCTGGTGCAAGGTTGGGATCAAAGGCCCACCATGTATATTTCCATATTTGTTGTTTGGTATTACCTCTACCAATGCACCTTCTCCAACCCTCTAAAACCGCTGTTGTCCCTGAGTAAATCGTAGTTCCCTGCAACCTCCCCTCTGCAAACAAGGCCGCCTGCAAGAGGACCTCTCTAACCTCTGCTAGGTCCAACCTTTTCCAATGGGAGGTGTATGCCTGATTGCCCCACAATAATGCAATCCTCATTTGAGATGCTGTCCAGTACCCCTGCAAGTGGGGAAAAGCCAGGCCCCTTTTGTTTTTGGGAAGAAATAATAGTTTTTTTTAACCCTCGGTCGCATTGCTCCCCACAAAAAACTTATAAACATTTTTTGCCAGGATTCAAGATTCCTGTGAGAGACAACACAAGGGACGCATTGAAATAAATAGAGCAGCCTGCGCAGGGCATTCATTTTTAATGCTTGATTTTTGGCGTGCAAAGTTAGGGGGAGCAATGTCCATCTTCTAAAGTCTGCCTTTAATTGTTGCACTAGTGGGGGATAATTCAATTCGAACAGGCTGGCCGTAGTTTTACTTATCTTGATTCCCAAGTACTTGATAGCTTCCATGTCCCATGTCATTGGATATCTCTTCTTAATTTCAGCAGATGGGGTATAAAAGAAACTAAGGACCTCAGTCTTACTCTTGTTCAATGTAAAGCCTGAGAGTGAGGCATATTCCTCTATCTGTCCAAATACCTCTGGTAGTGAACTATCTTGGTCTGACAAATATAGTAGGACATCATTGGCATATAATGCTAATTTCAAACAACATGAAGTCTTGCTGTATTCTGACAATAGCAGTGAGTCCCAACCTTCGAACTGTCCGGAGATGAAAGAGTTAACTTTCCATGCCAGGCATGGAACGCTGAGCTCGAGCTCGGTTGAGACTCTGTCTGTTGCTGTTTAAACTCAAACCGTCAGATTCTTTACTCCGCCTCACTGAACAGTCGCTCCGGAGATTCCTCCTTCTGCTCGGTTCAATTTGTCGGTTAAAGTGCCGCTTTTCTCGGTTTTCGACCGAATTTAAACCGTAACCTGTCGGTTCAGTCTCTCTCTGTGGTATTTGTGAGTACTAGATAGGTTTTATATTATTTTTCTGTTCTGTGTGGAACTTGTAAACGGTTCATCGGTTTGGTCTGAACCGATCGAGTTATTAAAAAATCTTTATTTGTACTTCTAGTGTGTGGTTATCGGTTCTTATCGGTTCTAAAAAGACGGATTTTATTACAGTTTTTTCCACGACCCGTAACACGGTCAGGAACCGATAAGAGGGTCTTGCCTGGCGGATTGCCATTAAAAGGGTAAGTTTGGTTAGGACTGGCACAATGTCTAAGAAACCCAAAAGAAAAACCAGGCCCACTGGGTTTCAACACTGCAGTGTGTGGGGAAGTCTTTGCTAAGGCTGACCCCCACACCACCTGTGTTTATTGTCTGGGGTTTGACCACCTCAATGCAGACTGCCAGATTTGTAAAATTTTCCTGCAGCTACCCTAGAAAAGAGAGTTGGTAGGCTCAGGGAAAGGGAGGCCAAAAAGTCCGCTGAACCGGATGGCCAGCCCGGTTACCGTTCATGCCGAACCAGGAGTGCCCTCTGACCAGGCCGAGACTTCTTCGGGCAAAAGGAGAGCCGATTCTGAGGAGTCGGTTCCGGCTAAGAGAACAAGAAAGGAAAAATCAGCTGATGTGGATCCAAAACTTTCTTCTCCAACTGCTGAAGAAATAGCCAAAGCCATAAAATTGTGCAGTCGCTTTCCCGGTTCAACAACCGACCGGCACCATCAGAGGCGCTCGGTTCGGCGGTTCAAGATTATGATTTAGAGGAATATATGAACCGGAAGAGGAGGAAGAGGAGTATGAGGAAAGTGAATGTGGTTTTGAAAGTCTGGATGTGCCCTTTGACCCGGACATCTCCCCAGACAGACCTTCAGGAGTGTCTCCTCCTAGGCTTTCTGAGTCCCCCTCTCATTTCATTTTTTATAAAAACAGTGGCTGAAACCCTCCAGCTTCCTATGGAAGAAGCTGTGGATGACTAGGGGGAGCCTGACTATGTGGAAATGATGGATATCCCAGAGTCTAGGAGGCTGTCTATTCCCTTACACAAATCTTTTGGGAAATAGACATTTAAGATTTTAAAGACTCCTAATACTATACCTCCTGTGGATAAAAGAATGGACAAGAGGTATACATTGTCAGGCTCAGATACGGAGTTCCTTACACAACAATGCAGCCATGTTGGGGTAGTGCAGGCTGCAGCCTGTGATAAGGCAAATATTCCCTTGGCTCACACCTCCCAGACAAGGACTCCAGGAGGATTGATGCCATGGCAAAGAAACAGTACATGGCAGCATCCTTGGGACTCAGACAGGCCAACTATATGGCCTATACTGCTAGGTATCAAAAATCCAGATGGGACACTGTCATGGCTTTAGCAAAACAGGTCCCTGGCCAGCTTGCCAAGCAGCTGGAGCAGGTGGCTGCTGATGGTATTGAGGCAGCCAAGGTGCAATTCCATGCTGCAGTGGACTCCAATGATGTGGCATCTAGAGTCATGGCTACATCTGTGGCACTTCGTAGAATGGCTTGGCTCAGATGTACTAGCCTGTCACAGGATACCCAGACTAAGGCCATGGATTTTCCTGTTGTGGGTAATTCTCTATTTGGGGAGCAAACAGAGAATTACATGAAGAAAATGGAGGAATATAGGACCACCTATAGGAGTGCACAGGCCAAGGAAAGGCAGGCCGCCACTCAGAGGCAGCACCCCAGGGGCAGGGGCAGGCATTTTCATAGGCCTTTCTACCAAGCCCAGGCCTCCTCTTCTGCCTATGCTCAGAGGGAGTTCTTTAGAGGGAGAGGCAGAAGGGGTACAAGCAGACCTGCTTCCACCCCTCAGCCAAAACCCCCTGCCAAACAGGCACCCTGATGGGTTTGCCAGGGCCGATTCTCCACTACCTGTAGGGGGCAGACTGGCTTACTTTGTCCAGGACTGGGAGTCTCTAACATCAGACAAGTGGGTCCTGGAAGTAGTAAGCCAGGGACTGGTTCTCAGCTTCATAAAATTTCCAAAGCTGAGAACCAGATCCTTTCCATCTGCAAATCCCTCAGATGCACTTGCCCTAGAGGCAGAGGTCTCTTCCCTCCTGGCTCTCAGAGCTGTGGAAAGGGTTCCACCCCTACACCAGGGCAAAGGATTGTACTCCAGGTACTTCCTTACCCCAAAAAAGACAGGAGAATGGCGTCCCATCCTGGATCTCAGATACTTAAACAAGCACCTTTTAAAACCAAAATTCAAAATGGTGACTCTGGGAATTATTCTACCCTCTCTAAAGCCAGGGGAATGACTAGTGTCCCTGGACCTCAAGGATGCCTACTTCCATATTCTCATCAGAAGCTCCCATCGAAAGTACCTCAGGTTCGAGCTGCCCTCAGGCCATTACCAGTTCAGAGCAATGCCCTTCAGTCTAGCCTCTGCTCCAAGGGTGTTCACAAAATGCCTGGCAGTAGTAGTTGCTTCTCTAAGGAGGCAAAGGATTGCCATCTTCCCATACCTGGATGACTGGCTCATAGTAGGCCAGTCCCCAGACCAAGTCAAGTTACACCTACAGATAACTCAGCAACTGCTCACCTCCTTGGGTTTCCTTCTGAATCTTTCAAAGTCAGTTCTAGAGCCTGTTCAGCTCCTCACCTTCATAGGCACGGAGCTGGATACAGAAAAGGCCAGAGCTTTCCTTCCCTGGGACTGGGCAAGGACCCTTATCGCACTGGCCTCCTTATTCACCCTACAGGTGTCTCGACCAGCAAGGCATTTTCTGCAGCTCCTGGGGCACATGGCTGCTTCCACAGCAGTGGTGCAGGGAGCAAGATTTCAGATGAGGGACATTCAGTTCCATTTGAGAGCCTTTTGGTCTCAAAAGAAGGACCCTCTGACCAAATTGATCCCAGTGACTCGAACCCTGATCCAGGCCTTACAGTGGTGGCAGGATCAGAACAATCTAAGACAGGGAGTTCCCTTTGTCACTCAGTCCCACTCTTTAATCCTTACTACAGATGCCTCCCTCTTGGGGTGGGGGGCTCTCTTGGGCGACCTGACTACCCAGGGGTTGTGGCCTCCTCAGGAATCTCTGCTTCACATCAATCTGCTGGAACTCAGAGCAGTATTTCTAGCACTTCAAGCTTTTCCAAATCTGTTCAGAATAAAGTTATTCAGGTCAGAACAGACAGTACCACCACAATGGGGTACATCAACAAGCAAGGAGGACCTTGGTCTACGGCCTTGTGCACAGAAACAATGAAGTTGTGGTCTCTGGCTTATTCCCTGAACACCTCCCTCTCAGCAGTACACCTCCCAGGCAAGGACAATGTCCTGGCAGATGCTCTCAGCAGGATATCTCAGGGCCATCACGAATGATCGCTGGATCCCCTGGTCCTGGAGGTGATATTCTCCAGATAGGGCACCCAACAGATAGATCTTTTTGCAGCCCCAGACAATCACCAACTTCCCCTTTTTTGCTGCAGGCCCCCAGTGTTGGGCTCAGTCCCCCTGGATGCCTTAGTTCTCATTTGGGAAGGGAAGTTCCTGTATGCTTTCCCCACCTTCCCTCTCCTGTTCAAAGTGCTAGTCAAAATCAGGTCTCAACCCTGCAAGGTGATCCTGATTACTCCAGACTGGGCCAGACAGCCCTGGTATCCTCTCCTGTTGTCCTTAGCAGTCCATCTTCCCCTGTCTTTTCCCAGGAATTACAACCTGTTAACCTGTGCTCAGGGGAGGGTCTGGTACCCGAATCTCAAATCTCTCAATTTCAAGCCTGGCTCTTGAAGAGTTAGAGTTTGCTGATTTACACCTCTCTCAAGGTGTAATGGATATTCTGATGAGCTTCTAGAAACCTTCCACCAGGACTACTTATAATTCCAAGTGGAAAAAATGTTCCATATGGTGCTCTGGAAGGCATATTTCCCCAGAGTCTGCTGATCTGCCAAGTCCTTGATAATATGGTCCATTTGAATAGCTTGGGCCTTAGACTAGCTACACTAAAGGTGCATCTGGCAGCTGTTTCTGCTTTCATTTCAGCAGGTAAGTCCTCTTCTCTTTCAGCTCACCCTGTATTCTCTAAGTTTTTCAAGGGATTGCTTCATACCAACCCTCCATTCAGGGACCCTGTCCCTGCTTGGGACCTTAACGTTTGCATTGCTCAGCTTATGCAACCCCCCTTTGAGCCTTTGTCTTCAGCAGAGCTTAAGTACTTGACTTGGAAAACTGTGTTCCTGGTAGCCATCACTTCTGCCAGACGCATAAGTGAGTTACAAGCCCTGTCAGTGGAGCCTGATTTTATCTCCTTCCATAGAGATAAGGTGGTCCTCAGGACTAACAGGAAGTTTTGCCTAAGGTGGTTTCAGATTTCCACCTTAACCAATCTACGTCTCTTCCTGTGTACTTCACTGACCATTCCTCCTCTGGTGAGAGGAGGCTGCACAGTTTAGATGTGAAAAGAGCCCTTAGCTACTACATAGAACATACCAAAGGTCACAGGTTTGATTCCTTCCAACTGTTCCTCAGTTATGGTGAGGTTTCGTAAAGGGAAACCTGCCACTAAAAGATCCATTGCCAGGTGGATTGTCTCTTTTATTCAATTTTGTTATGAAAAACTGGGTAAGGTTCCACCCTCAGGCCCGAGGGCTCACTCTACCACAGGTACAGCTGCTTCTCTGGCTGCTGCCAGGGATATTCCTATTCTAGAGATATGTCAAGCAGCTACCTGGAAAACAGTTCACACTTTTACCAAGCATTACTCCCTGGATAGCCAGGCTAGGAGTGATGCTCAGTTTGGCACAGCTGTGCTTCAGAGCCTATTTCCTAAGTAGGTTCTGTCCCTCCTCCATGGAGGTACTGCTTGGTAGTCTGCTATTGTCAGAATACAGCAAGACTTCATGTTGTTTGAAGAAAAAATTACTCACCTTAGTAATGTTGTTTTTCTAATGGAGTCTTGCTGTATTCTGACCTCCCACCTTCCCTCTCAGAACCTCTGTTTTTGGGATGTGGGTGGGCAGTGGCAGTGTTGGCACTCAGGAGGTGCCCCACCTTGTTGTTCTCACCCCCTTTTTCTTTGGGTGAGTGGGTGTTGTGTTTTTTTCATTTTTGGGTCTCCTGACTTGAGTCTTTGTTTTGGGACCAAAAAATCTGTTTTTATGTTTAGTAGCCAGTTGGCTAGTGTAGGTTTACAGCTTCCACACAGGACCTTAGTGAGTTTAGCTCATAAAGATCTGACGGTTTGAGTTTAAACAGCAATAGACAGAGTCTCAACCGAGCTCAAGCTCGGTGTTCCATGCCTGGCATGGAAAGTTAACTCTTTCATCTCCAGGGCAGTTTGAAGGTTGTGACTCACTGCAATTTGTCAGAATACAGCAAGACTCCATTAGAAGAAACAACATTACTAAGGTGAGTAATTTTTACTTCTGTTCCTCACCCCCCCCATTAAGATCCCCCTGACACCTCCATTCTGTTTTATACTCTGAGCTAGGGGTTCTATGTAAAAGGCGAATAATAGTGGCGAGAGAGGGCACCCCTGTCTCGTTCCTCTTCCTAGATGGACAGCTTCTGAGACATGACCATTCGCACGTATAAAAGCTAGTTTTGGATATTTGCATGTTTTTTGAATCCTGTTGATTCACTCTTAGGGCATGTGCCCATTTATCTTCGAAAAATATTCTGAAGCCCTTCAGGCTGCTCTCCCTGATTGGCTGATGCCCTAAGCTCATTCTCCTAAATATCTTAAAGGCATGCCTCTAGGGCAGTTGCACCTAGCCAGCTAACTGCTATAGTTACTGATGCTAAAGGACCCCTTGGAAGAAAGAAGATTACTACGGTGAGTAATTTTTTCTTTTGTTCCCAAAATTACAAAAACACCACATTTAGGTAAAGATCTCATGAATTTTAAAGTTTCAGATCTTTACCATGTTTCTGTTTTCCTTCCCAATAATGCATCTTAAAACATTCATATCTGTGCTGCTTTGATCCCCAGCTTAAAGAGCTACCGACTCCACAAAGAAAACTTTAAAAAAACATAATAATTAGGTACAATTCTGCCTGCATTCCATTTCTATTTTATATTTTTCTCCCCATTATTTATTATTAAGGAAATTTGTGTGAATATATGATCTTTATCCCTTCAAGTTCCTTTAGCGTCCATCTGCCTCTATAGCTTACTCCCAACTTCGTCATAATCCTCTGTTGTGATGTCACAATCTGTTGCTGTGGGAGTAGCTGTGATATAGCAAGCAGTGCTCCCTGACTTCAGGTAGGGAGAAAGAAGCAGGAATAGGTAAACTGCTCAGGAGCAAAAGATCCTGTTTTCATACAAATTACCTCAGTAGTAATGGGGAGGAGGAATACAGCACTAATAAGAAATACAAGCTAGACTGTGTCTAAATATTAGGTTTTGTTAAAGTTCTCCTGAACGCGTTATCAGCTCTTTAAAGTGACTTTCTTACCTGTTTCTAGCACTGCTTGGGCTTCATAGCCCAATACCTAATGGCAGCTTTTGTCAAATTGTACAGAAATTATAATTTTTAAATGAGTGCTTTTCTGAAGGAAAGGGATCATAACAGCAGCTGAACCTACGGCAGGCCAATCCCTTCCAAGTTCCTGGTCTGTCGGCCCGGCCCCGCACTCGGAAGTTTTGTGATGTCTCAGCAGGGAGAGCATGGGGGGCGTGCCCCATACAAGTCTATGGGGGCCTTTTTCAATGCATTTTTACAAAACTTTAAGCAGTCTTAGAGGATAATGAAAGCCACTGCTCAACTAATAGTATTTTGAGCTGTTATTTTTTTACCGAGATGCATAATCTTACATCAGTCCGTCAAAATGGTGATGTTAAACCATGATGGTCTAGTTCTGAGTCCCAGTTTCATAGGCCTCACAGAGATACGCAAAAAGCCGCCCATTGCACGAACCCATTAAATAGTTATTTTTAGAAAATCTGATTTGTCTTGGGGGGTATCGAGATCCCCATAGCAAACTGTGGAATTCAAATGAGGCATAGCAGCTGTTACTGTGAGCAAATTGGGTTTGTGCACAGTAACTGTGTACTTTCTGAGCTTATGCATGTCTGCACATCGTGCAGTGACATGCACAGACATGCACGTTTTGTGCTGGCAGTTAACACAGTTCCCCCCCAACCTGCCCAACCAATAACTTAGGGCAGCTTGTGGCCTGCAGACAGGGTCAGTATGTTTGTCCCTGATAGTCCAGTGGGCCTCCAAAGCAAACTCCAGCTCCAGCTATTTCTACAGTTTATGCAAGTTTACTCCTGTGTCTCAGATGGTCACTGCCTGAGGTGGTGAGTGGAGGGCTTGGAGCAGTCACCGTCTACAGATCTGAGGGGGGGGGTGGGGTCTGACTACGGATGTGTCAGCTAGAGGCAGATGTAGGGTGGTGGTTACTAAGTAGGTTTCTCATGGAAGGGGTTATGGATGTTCATACAAGTTTCAAGTGGTTGGGAGGGAGTTGCTACTGGACTGCCGGGGCAGAACTTCTTAATTTACCTGGGGATCAGGTGGGGGGGGTTACCATTGGACTTCTAGGGAAGAATTTCTTATTTACTGGATATTGGGTGGGGGTGCCAGTGGACTACAAGGGAAGCATATTTTTGTTTTACTCAGGGATCGGGCAGGAGGGTGTACCACTGCACTAACAAGGAAGATTACTTCTTACTTTACTTGGGGGTTGGAAGGAAGGGGGGTACCATTGGACAGGGAATAATTACTACTTATTATACTCGAGGATCGGGCGGGGGTACCACTGGACTGCTGAGGAAAACCTTCTCATTTTACTCAGGGATTGGATGGTGGTGGTGGTGTACCACTGAACTACCTGGGAAAATCATAATGTAATCAAGGATGGGGTGGGAGTAGGGTAACCCTGGACTGCCAGGGAAAATCATATTTTTATTGTACATGGGGATTGAATAGGAGAGGGGTACTACTGGAGTACAAGGGAAGAACCTCTTTTTTTTTTTTTTTTAGTTTACTTGGGTTTGGGTGGGAGGGATGTGCCTCAAGACTGCCTAGACAGAGCTGGGGTGGGGGCAATGACTGAAGCACTGCACGATGCCTGTGCACATTTTTGCATGGAGGCATTGTGCTGAGTTGATAGATGCAACATAATGTCATGCAAAGGGCCCCTTAGTACCATGCATGCCATATGTGGCCATTAGCATGCCAGCCTCTGAATGTGGCTGCCAGGAGCAAAAATGCTATCCCATTTGGGATACACTATCCCCTTTGCTCCTGAGTACCTGTTGCTAGCAGGGGGCTGTGGTAGCACACACACATGCACCTTGCATGGCACTAGCACAGCCCAGTATTCCTACAGGTAGTACACGCTGGACAGGATGTACTGTCTGCATGAATATGGGCTCCTTGATGCCATGCATAGTGTTTTACGCTGCACTATCATCATGTGTTGCAGATGTCTGCAGCTCAGTTTGGGGCCCTGTATATTTTTGAACTTACCATAGTCAGACCCTTCCATTGAGTCCCATGACATATTACTTTAAAGAGACTCCAACACCATTTGGATAACTGAAAAAAATGTAACAGACACAATTTAGCCAGTATTTATTTTTTCCTGTAATTATCATCCTTGCTTCTTTATTGTAGTGGATATTTACATAAAACAAGATCTCTACCCACCTACTCTGGCTGCTTGTCTACACTGGACATCACAGTTCTGTTTATGACTTGTTGTAGAAATTCTTTTTATGTAATAAAAAGTGAATTATGATGACAGATGTGGACAGACAGGCAGAACCGATGACGTCTCAAGGACCGTGATCTTGTTTTCAGGCGACTGTTCAGTAATAAACAAAAAGGGATAAGGAATTACAAAAAATATAAGAAACATAAGCTGAACTGTGTCTAAATTGTACATTTTTTCAAAGTTTTCCCAGTGGTGTCAGGGGCTCTTTAACTCCCAGCTACTGGTGGGGGGTTATAAGTCTTGATTCTGTAGTTTGATTTTTTCTTCCGATACTTAAAGGGAACATATACCCTTCTGTTTACATTTTTTAATATTATTATAAATTTGGGCATGTGTGAAGTTTAACACGCTAGTACATCGTTTTGTGTGTGTTGTTTTGAAATAACCTTACTTGTTTCATATTTAGGGTCCCTTTCTAATACACTGTGTTTTCTGCCCAGTATTCAGGTTTTAGTTACTTAGCATTTCAAAACTTGGGTGAGCAGAAGCTCTGCAGGGAAAGCGTCATTGTAGGCTTCACCTTAGCTGATGCCACTGGGTTTCAAGTCATTGTGTAGTCTTCATCTCAACTGGGGTGCCTGGGTTCCAGAGCTGTTCAGTAGTTAATAAAAATCAAAAATGGACAGGAGAAAGGGCTGCATTAAAGGTGATAGGAAATATGTTTTTTTTACACCTCTAGAAGCCCTCCTGTTTTCCATTTAGTGAATTTTTATATTCTGGCCTTTTTTTTTTTTTTTTACTTTTGTTAAATTAATAACCTTTGTTTAACCTTTGTAGCTACTTTGAATCCCTCTCTTCTTTGCATTTGCTGATCTCTTTGCATGCTGCCTGAACATTCTGTGACATTGTTAACACCTTTCCAGGCCATTCGGATGAATAGCATGTGTAACCCCTAGGTGGTGCTATCCCAAGGGTTACTACCCCTGCCTGCTTGGCTAGTTGCAGGTTAAGGGGCCTGGGTATTGAAACGGGTGCCTTCACCCGGAGGATAGGGTTGTTAGTAACAAGGCTAACCTGGGTACAGCCCTTCGGGACACTGTAACCCCCCTCTTTCCCCTCTAGTGGCCTAGACAATATGCAACAAACACTTTCACAGTAGCCCATATTCAGCATACAAATCCTCACACTGTTTGCACTTACCACCAGGGCTGGTTCCACCAGTTCGACCCTGGAGACCCCCTGTAAAACAAGGTTAGGCACACAAATAACAACAGTACAGTGCTTTTGGTACAAACTGGAACCACAGTCAGATTAAATGCAAAAAAAGTTAGATCTGATTTATTCAGGGGAATTGAACAAGGGAGAAGCATAATCGGGTTGATTGATTCTAAAACTGATCTAGTCAGGCAATTATGCATGCACTTTTTAGTCCCTCAACACAGTCACACACACGCTGGGTACCCAGTTGGTGAGATAGGCTAGCCTGATGCGTTGTCCGGGGTAGGCCGGCGTCGCAGCTGGTTGGGGCCCTGTGATGAAAATAAAAGGCATGCACAACCACACACAAGTTGTAATCCGGAGCCAGGAGGCTCAGTTCGTGATGATTAGACAAAACAATCAAATCAGATGGCACACTTTGATTAAGCTGTTGTTGCATGGAGCTACCCTGGTGTTTACTCATGCTTCCCAGTAAAGGACATAGGATGGACGAAATGGAGACTGCAGGATGACTTGTTGGTTTGCCAGGAGAAGCAGGGCTCACAAGATTCACTGTGGTGTCATTCCTGTTTGTGATGTTGAGCAGGGGGCTGATCCCCAGGCAGGTCTCATCGATGGTATTCTCTGCACCTGAAGTAGCTGGCGGGGCCAGTGTGGCAGGGCCCAGACCAGGTAAGACAGTTCGGATATCAGTCTGGGAAGGCTGGATGCAGTTTCCAGCAAGCGGGGCACAATTGAACAGTGGGGAACCAAATCACGACCCACTAATAGCAAACAGCACATTTATAGTAAAGCAATCATCATGCCACAATGCAGATAGCAGTTCGGCAGCAGTATTGGTGTCTCTGAGCAAAACCGGGAATTCTGTGGCAACTGGATGTCCTGACAGGCCAATCGCGTACAGCAAATCTTCAGTCTTCTTAGGTTTATATCTGGTCACTCTTCGGTGGCTTTGTCACACTCCAGTTTGGATACAGTCCGATTGCTAAGCCTTTCAAAGAATTCCCTCTTGAGGGACAGCAGGCAGACAGACCAAACTCAGCCTTTCCGCCAGTCTCCCGTGCAAACTACGCAGAAGCAGCTACTCGAATCTCTCGAGCTGTTCACTCTCCAAACTCTACCTCCAGACTGACTCACCACTCGTTGTGCCCATTAATCAGGGCACAATGAAATGGCTCAGAGACGTAGTCTGAAATAAAGCTTCTCTTTTTTCTTCATGCAGGAGAGCTGAAGGCAGGCAGGCCAGACTCAGCCTTCCCGCCAGGTCCCCACGCTACCCCGTGGGGCAGCAGCTCCTCAAGCTGGAGCTGCTCACTCTCCTAGCTCCAACTCACTTCTCCCTCACTGCTGCAGGCAGTTTGGGAATTTCCCTTCGGTCCAAAAGGTTCTGGTTGGCTGATCCATCAGTCTGTCAAAACAAAGCCCCCGGTCTGTTTTGGTCGCCAAAATGTAAAAACTACAATACCCACAGAAATGTGCTCCCACAAGACCCTGGGGAAAGGCTCCATTTTAGAGTCCCTAAAGGTACTGATTGGTGCTGACTGGTAGTCCAAAACCAAAATGGTGGTGCAATACAGAAAGTTCATCCTGCAAAGAAGGTAGGTTATACAAACTGCAATACTATTGCTGTTACAGCAGACAGTCAGCAAACCGTTACAGATTCCAATAAAGCTCCCTCCGCGCAATTAGTGATGGCAGGAAGAAGCAAAAGCACTGCAGCCCAGGTGGTAATCGAACCTAGACACACTCGGCCCCCACCCAGATTAATTATACACTGTGATATAGGCAGCTCTTAAAGAGACAGAACACAGAGGCTATTGGGCACTCTCATGCAATTTCTTTTTAAACAGCTAAAACACAGAACACCAGCCTGGCAATGGGCATTTAGGCACACCCAAGGAAGACTTTCGGGAATCCCCATTTGTGGGGGATTACACATGGCTTGGTGTAAACCATGTCATGGAATGTTTTAGAAATGTGAAAAGAAAGAGCAGTAGCTGCAGAGGACAGTGTAACTCCATGTAGGTCTGAGAGAAGTCAGAAGCTAGATTATTTATCAAAAAATTGGTAAAGCATAACAGGATACATAACTTTAACTTAAATTTAAATTTTTTTATTTTATTCTTTTAGTAACCAGGTAAGGCCCACTAGGCACAAGTGCCTGTTTTCAGGGGTGACCCGGGAGCACATAACTGGCATGGAAAGTGAAATGGTAGGGCAGTTAACTACAGTATGCAAATTCATTTCCTGTCTCCTTTAAAATGGGAAACTAAGTGAAAAATGGGTTTCTTTCAGAACAAACACACGCAACAATACACTGAATTGTTAAATAGACTTTTGAAATTCACAAATTAATAATTATTAAAAAGTGAGAATGCCAGGGTTTATGTAATGTTCCATTTAAGGCAACAGTGCAGTAAAGCACAGGAAAGGAATCTGAGCTCTCTACATACAGTACTGTAGATGCACAAAATTATATGCTGTATTAGTCTCAAATGCCACTCACAGCTGTCCAGGCAATGGCATAAGTGCAGTGTAAAAAGGTATTTATTACTGGCTGGCTGTGTGGTGTGACAACTTATGTTCCTATCCATCATTTCTTTTTCCTTTCCCAACTTTCTTTATCCTTCTGTACCCGCCAGTTGGGACCTCCTTCAACCTTTTGGTATTGCTACCATCCTGTCCACTGAGGTCCTCTTAATCTAGGACCTGGCATTCCTTGTCCACTCACAACACACCTTGAGGCCAGACCCCCCCCCATCTTGCCCCCTTGTGGAAGGGTTGCCTTCTTCTCCATCGCTTACTTCCTATATGATCCAGCTAACCCCCCCACCCATCGGAGGAGAAGTACAGGAGCTATCCTCAGGTCCAGGGAGAGGGGCCCAATATTGGACATGGGAGAAAGCCAGGAATTGTCTTCCTGACTGGTGGCATTTTCTGGTTTCCTTCCATGGTGCTGCTTGTGCAATGGCACCCCAGGCACGCCTGCGAGTGCACCAGCAGTACGGCTCTTAATCTTAATCAGCCAGGGTTTGTTACCATTTAGCCTCCACTACATGGCAGGAAAGCACCAACAGGTGTCCCCACCACCACCACCCTCATGGAGGAGGAGAACAACCCCTAAGACAGTCAGTCCTCCTGCCCCCAGTTGGCCCTCTGAAGGCTTGGGCTCCTTTCCGAACCTGGGTCATCAGCATCGCTAGTGGTAGCACTACTGCTGTGCTGGCAGTTCGGCTGTCCATTATTTCTCTAGTAATATTGTTCTTGCATTGGAGTTGGCCTCTAAAATGTTGTGTGAGACCCTTGGAAATCTGCAAGGTGGTGGTGGTGGTGGTGCTGGGATTAGGGTTCCAGACTCTTAGCAAATATTAGTTACTGAAAGGGTCATGTGCAGATGCAGCCAGTGCTTCAGAGACCATGGCAGGAAAAAGCAATCTACTTACCATTTTTGAAATGAGATGACTAAAATCTATTTGATAAGTAAAACAGCTTGAAACAAGGAAGAATGCTGCTTTTCTTTACACATGAACAGTGTTGTGAAACTGTGTTGTTCAAGATCTGGAGCACCTCTTGGTGCTGGGGTAACTAGTGATACTCTTGACAAAATGTATTTTAACAGTGTCTCTCTTTGAAAGAGGGTGAGTAAAACCAGTAGATACTCATCCTGTATAGAATACTGAAGGCAGCTTTTAATGGCTTGGATGAGCTCACTCCATTATTTTGAAAGGAATGGAGCCTGCTCAGTCCCTGTCAGATACTAATGATTTGTTAGAGGAACAAGAAACTCTTTTTGTATCTCATCCAAATAATGGATACGATTCTGAATGTTGGTTTAATAGCAGTGAAATACCCTGGAGGTAAAATATTTTTCCAGTATAAAAGGCTGCTCTGCCAAAACTGATGAAAAGTACTTTACGGTCCATAAAATACAGTGCGTTTTCAAACTTTAAAGGAGACATTGATGATAATGTGTCTTTAAGATACTATTTTGAAAGCTGGCTCTGTGGTAGGGGTGGCAGTGTTCTTGAGTGCTAGAGCACTGAACTGTAAAACAGGAGATCAGAGGTTTGAATTCTGTTTCAGCCACTTGCTTACTGCGTGACCATGAGTGAGTCACGTGATCTTGCAGTGCCTCTGACCGCCCAGCTGTGAAATTGGGTAGAGGCATGACGCTGCTGAAAACTAGATGCTGCACCTGAGTTGGGCTATCTTGGGTAAATATTAATTACAGTTAAAGTGGTGGCAGCAGTGGCTTTCTCTGCTGGCTGGAACATGTGGGGATATAAGTAAACATTGGTATCTTGATCCTGGGGTGAGCACGCTAGTCCTGAAACATTATCAGAGGGAAGGTGTTGGCGGCCTGCAGTATAAGGACCCCGTGCCTGCCAGCTGACCAAGGAACAGCATTGGTGTTTGCTGGGCAGGCAGCTACTCATCTTGCCTTCCAGGCTTGATGATCGATGGGAGTTGTTGCTATACAAGGGCAAGAGTTTGCAGGAGGAAGAAACTTGCCTGGATGTTGGCATCAGTATCAATAATTTTCTTTTTGTTGATTGAATGAGAATATAGTGTGATTATATTGATTGTCCCTGTTGTATTGATTGTTCAGTACTTAAACAGTATGTTGTTTTATGTTAAGGTGTGCACCTCCAGATTCTGGTTTAACTATCGACATGTGGCAAACACTCTTTCAGTTTACAGAAGTGTCAAGAGACTAGGAATTCCAGACAGGTAAGGTATTCTAGAACCCTGTTAACTTTTATAATGTGGAACTGTTGAAGAAGAAGAAGAATACTGAAGTAATTCTTTTATAAAGGACCATGCTTGTCAGAGCTATATACTTTCAAATTCTTTATAATACACTATGTTTTTCCGGAACAGTGATGGTGCAGTTGTACTGTATGTGTATAAAGCGGTGCAGCACACATGATTATGCCAAATACTGTAAAAACCAAAAACTGACTGATGCTACAGGGCTCCAGCTAGAAAGGAATAACCAATGATAGTGAGTGTGGTGAGGCAGATGGATGAAGGTTGGTGGGGAGGGGGAGGAGATTGGGCGGTAGGAGCAATCAGACAGGAGTCAGCCATGCCCTACATCCTCTCACTAAAGAGTACTCCTATTACTATCAAGCCCACAAGGTCTGTACAAGGCTGAACTTCATGCTGGCATCTAACCCTTTGCTTCAGAAAGTCTCAGCCAAATATCACCCCATTCTCACCTCTGTAACCCCCCCTCCTAAGTTGGGAGCTTACATGGGGCCCCAGCGTCATCCCGCAGACTCCTGCATAATGCAGTTAGCGAGCTGTTTGCTTCCCTTCTCCCCTGGCCCTTTCCTGGACTGTTTTCAGGGCCGGGGAGCAGAATAAACAGTTCTATGGATGTGGATATGTTGTTCTTATCCACACTTGTTGGCATGTCCCTTCCCTTTAAATCTTGTCGGAAGGTCTAAAAGCTGACTCCTCCCACCTACCCGGGTGGTATATGCCTCGGCTCCCCCCCATGACATCAAATCTTCCTTTCCGCTTGGAAGATTCAGGTTTTCTCCTTACCATTCCGCATTGAGTGGGTCCTGGCGTTCAGTACGTCGGCTAGTTTACCAAAATTAAAACTCATTCGAATTTCTCCACGAAAGTTCGTGATCATGACCTCGATGGAGGACAAGTCCTCATTTGGGTTCTGCCGATGTCCTTGCAGACAGAAAATGTCCCTCACCGATCTGCATTCCACGTGCGCCTACTGCCTGGGCCATGCGCATGACCCTTAGGCCTGCGATCTGTGCCGCGCCTTCCATCCTCAGGTTCTGGATGATCGCCTCGCACGTTTACAACTTGGACGACTGGAAAAACTGCACCTGATGGTCAAATCTAAGGATGCCCGACATGTGGTTTCTGCAGCTGTGGGATCCACCGACCAACTGGAGCAGATGAAAGCCTTCGAGGAAGAGGCAGGTCATGCCGCCGAACAGTCCTCTTCATTATTGGTTTTTGGTCCACTCAAACTGGGCACCTCATTCTCCGGTTCCTTCAAAGAGATGTGGCAGTCTCTCCCTATGAAAGGGGTGGGCCCATTGGGTTTGCACACCTCCCGGTACCATAAAAAGGACAGAGGGCCGAGAGAAGAATCTTCACGTCGACGCTCTTGGGTCAGAGAGAGATCTCGTTCACAGGAGCCTCCTATCTCGATTTCAGTCGAAATTGTGACCTCGACCGCTGGCTTCACGGTACCCCCATCAGGCCAGCTGGCTCAGACACTGTACGATGACCAGGTTGAAATTATAATCGACCCCTTGTTGCCCAATGAGGCCGACAATTCCTTATTTAGGACCCCAGTCCTAATGACCGATGATGAGACCCAGCTTGCTTGTGCTCCCCTTGTGATCACGGTCCCCGATCTGGAGGAACTGTGGTTCTCCCTGACTCATTCCGAGAAGCCCCATCGGTCCCTTCCCCCGATGGTCATCTTCTAGGTCCTAGACCCCCTTGACTGGTAGGCTGAGGAAATCCCACAAGCAGTGCTCCAAGAAGAGGTGACGCCACCATTCGTCCTTGTCCTCCTTGGGTAGGGAGAGGCTTCGACGCTAGTTGCGTTGTCGCTTCGAGGACCTCATGTGGCAACAGCTCATGCTGACCAGTCCAAAGTCGACCTCGGCTTCTACTCCGGCCATCACTTGGCTGTCATCATGCAGGCCGATGCCGACTCCTCCAGAGCCAGTCAACACCGCCCCTCCACCCACGGAACCGGTGAAGACCCTCCCGGCTTGGCCAAAGCTGGCATCTCCACCTACAGTATCTTGGTGGAGTCACCACCTAAGCATCCTCCATCAGGGTCTCCTGCCAAGGAGTCTCGACCCAATCAGGGTCTCCCGCACAGGCTGTCAGTCACCCTTACTCCTGACCATCCACGGTGGGTTGAGAGTGACTCAGGTGGTCGACCACTTTACCTGGACTCACTATCTGAGGATTCAGACCTGCACTCGCATCCCTGTGATGATGATTGAATGAGTCTGTCAACGGAGGAGGGTCCCACGTCCTTCATGGGCATTCTCTGTCTCATCTCCAAATCAACGGGGATGCTGTTAGAGCCTGTCAAGAAACGGGCCGAATACCCTTTGACTGACATTCTCGGGAAAGGGGATTCACCGTCAGAGGCCTTCCCAGTGGCTGAAGCCATAGTTGGTCCAGCCTTGGAGCTTTGGCAGCACCCAGCCTCCTGCTCTGCGCCTTCCGCTTGTATGGACCGCAGATACGCGGTTCCCGTCGGGGTTTACACAGCATCCCTTGACCGAGGGACTGGTGACCGAATCTGTGTTCTGGTGCTTGGGCAATTCAGGAGACACAGATAAACCTCTGGATGAAGAGTCCAAAAAGTTGAACCATGCAGCCAGAAAGATCTATGCTGCTTCCTCGCTCAGTCTCCAACAGGCGAGTTCAGCTGTTATTATGGCACACTTCCTCCATGCCCTCTTGGGCTCCCTGGATGAGGTGCTTCCTCATCTCCCTGCGGACCTTCAGACTACGTCAAGAAGGTCCGTGATGAGGGTCGGGCTGTTGCTAAACAGCAACTCCAGATGGCGCTGGATATCGGGGATTCTTGGGCCCGATCAGTAGCAGCTGCAGTCGCTATGCACTGCAGGGCCTGGCTGAGGGTCTCAACCTTTACGGCAGACACCCAGTACAAACTGGTGGAAGTTCCCTTCCTGTGTATCGACTTGTTCGGTCCAGGAGTCAATGGTCACCTTCAAGCGTATCGAGAAGTCGAACACCATCTTGGACTATGTTACTTCCACACAAAAAGAACCCCAGAGTTCTAAGAAATCACAGAAGAAGAAGAAGCCCTTTCGACCTTCTGCTCCTGTGGCCAAGCAGCCCCAGTATCAAACTGGGCAGCAGCAGCAGGCTCAGTCTTGGTGTCCTCGGCCCAAGTCGGGGCTTCGGCAAACCGTAAACCTGGAGGTAGAGAGTCTGGTGGCCCTCTGCCGGCTTTTCATCTCCAAGCCTGCGCAGTGATGGGATGGGGGCAGCCACCCCCATACCCGCCGCAACCGCTTTGGGTCCTCCCTTGGGGTGCCAGCTCCACCACTTCCTTTCCACCTGGTACGCTGTTACAATGGACAGGTGGGTTCTGGAGGTGGTCAGCCAGGGTCTGCCTCTGGAATTTGAGCAGTACCCCCCTCAAGCCGAGCCTGCGCCCTTCGGGGGGGAGGGAAGGTATCCGCCCATACTCTGTCAGCTCTCAGAGACGACATTGCCCAACTCCTCCGCAAGGACATAGTGGTCAGAGTCGCGGGTCCACTGGTCAACCCAGGGTTCATTTCCAGGTACTTCCTGGTCCCAAAATGGATGGGGGGCTGGCACCTCATTCTAGATCTGCATGACCTGACTCAGTTTCTCAGGTCACGCACCATTCGGATGGTAACGCTGTCCCAGATCATACCATCCCTCGAGCAGAACATGTGGTTCTGCTCACTGGATCTTCAGGATGTGTTCTTTCACGTCCCAATCCGTCTGTCCCACTGAAGGTTCCTCTGCTTCAGGGTGGAGGAAACCCTCTACGAGTTCGAAGCCATGCTATTTGGCCTGTCATCGACCCCCAGGGTCTTCACCAAATGCATAGCAGTGGTGATGACCCATCGTCGGCATTGAGGTGTCAGAGTGTACCCCTATCTCGACGTTTGGCTAACAGTGGATCCCTCCAGACTGGAGGCGAAGTCCAGGGATCTGGCCCTCCACACCTGCCTCAGCCTTGGCCTCCTGGTCAGTGAGGCCAAGTTGGAACTCATGCCCTTGCAGGTGATTTGCCTCATCGGGGCAGAGCTCGACTCTTGCTGAGCCAGAGCCAGGCTCCCAGCGGACAGGGCGGAGGGTCTCTCCTCCTTTGCCCAATCATTTCTGGTTGGACAAGTGTGCCCTGCCCAGGACGTCCTGCATCTTCTGGGTTACATGGCGGCCTGCACCACTATGGTCTGATGGGCCTGGTGGCATATGCACCCCCTTCAGTGGGAGCTGGCCAGCCAGTGGTCTCAGCGACATGGTCATTTCAACCAGCTGGTCACTGTGACCCAGAAGATGTCAGATGCCCTCCAGTGGCGGACCATCCGGGAACATCTGCAGGAAGGGATCCTGTTTGTCTGCCCCAAGCCGACGGTTGTCCTCATGACCGAACGCCTCTCTCACGGGCAGGGGTGCCCACATGGGGAATCACAGAGTCACGGGCTCTTGACCCCCCCTGAGGAATCCCGATGCCATATCAACCTGCTGGAGCTCCGAACAGTTCAACTGGTGCTGATTGCATTCGCTCCATTCCTTCTGGATCAAGTGGTTCAAGTCCAAACGGACAACACCATGACCATGTACTACCTCAGCAAGCAGGGTGGCACGCACTCCCGGCCTCTGTGCATAGAAGCACTCCGCATCTGGACCCTCGTGAGCCGACTGGAGGCAGATCTCCTAGCTATCCATGTGGCAGGAGCCTCGAATTGGCTGGCGGACGCCCTCAACCATGTGGGCGAGGTGTCCCACGAGTGGTCTCTCTATCCAGAGGTAGCTCACAGCCTCTTCTCCCAGTGGGGCATCCCTCAGGTGGATCTGTTCACCTTCAGGGAAAACACCAAGCTGAGGCTGTTTCATGTCCGCCCACCCTCAGCAGGGCTCACTGTAGGGGGGATGCCTTCTCGAGGCCATGGACCCCAGGCCTCTTCTATGCCTTCCCTCCACTTCCCAGTGCTCCTTAAGGTCAGGAGGGACAAGGCAAGGATGATCTTGGTAGCCCCAGACTGGCCCTGCCAGTTCTAGTATCCAGATCTCCTCAGCCTCAGCACCAGCCTCCCGAGGCATCTTCCAGCACGTCTAGACCTGATCTCCATCAATCAAGGGAAGGTATTCTATCCGGACCTTCAGTCCCTGCACCTGACAGCCTGGTTCCTGAGCAACTAGAGTTCCAGGCTTTGGGTCTGGCCGATGATGTACTCAATGTAGTTGAGGCATCTAGGAAGGAGTCGACCAGGAGGTGCTATGACTTCAAATGGAAGAGATTCTCCATTTGGTGTTGGGGCAAGGGCCTGGACCCTTCATCCTGCCTGGTGGCTAGCATCCATGGCTACCTTTGGTCTCTCTCCAAAGGAGCCCTTCAATCTGCCACCTTTAAGGTGCACCTGGCAGATGTCTCCGCTTAATGGGCGTGGGCCAGTCAGCAGACGGTGGCACAGGAAAAGGTGGTCTGGTGTTTCTTTAAAGGCCTTGACCACATTTCCCCTCCAGTGTGTGAACCTTCACCTCTGTGGGATTTACTGCTGGTTTTGGCAAAACTCATGGGCAAGCCATTCGAACCGATGCACAGGTGTGAGATGTCACATCTGTCGTGGAAAATCGTCTTCTTGGTGGTTATCACTTCAGCCACAAGGACTGAGGAAGTACAGGTGCTCTCTGTTGACTCTCCCTATCTGGTCTTCCACAGGGACAAGGTTGTCCTGCGCCCCAACCCAAAATTCCTTCAGCAGGTGGTGTCAGAGTTTCACTTTAATCAGGTATTGACTCTGTCAGTGTATTACCTTAATTACACCTTGGAGGCTGAGTACAGGCTCCATACTTTGGACCTGAGATGAGTGCTCTCTTATTATAAGGAGCGAACAACTGAAGTTCAGGGAGAGGTTTGCCAGCTGTTTGTCACCTATGCTGAAGCTGCACCTGGCAGACCTGCAGCAAAGTGGACGATTGGCAGATGGATAGCATCCTGCATTGATCTCTGCTATGGGTTGGAGGGCAAGGAGCCTCCCAGAGGGATGAGCTCATTCTACCCGCCATACTGCTGCATCAGTGACGGCTTCTGGGGATGTCCCTATCCAGGATATCTGCAGGGCTGCTACCTGGAAGTCAGCAAACACCTTCATTACCCATTACCACATCGACCTAGAGTCATGCCGGATGCTGGTTTTGGGGCCTCAGTTCTCCAATCTCTGTTCCCTAAGTAGGGGGTGTGCACCTTGCCTCCCTCTTCCCAAAGAACTGCTAGGAGTCTGTCAACAAGTGTGGATAAGAACAACATATCCACATCCCTAGAAACACAGGTAACTCACCTGTAACAGTAGTTCTAGGAGTGGTATATGTTGTTCATCCATGCTGATCCACCCGACCTCCCCAGCTTCGATGTACAACCTTTGTTGCCAGCTAGCAAGATCTGGTGTCATGGGGCAGAGCCGAGGCATATACCACCCGGGTGAATGGAAGGAGCTAGCTTTTAGACTTTCTGGCAAGATTTAAAGGGAAAGGGACATGCTAACAAGTGTGGCTGAACAACATATACTACTCCTAGAACTACTGTTACAGGTGAGTAACCTGTGTTTTTGGCGCCTCCATGCGCCTAATGGATGTGGCTGGTGAGCCACCAGTGTGCTTTGTTTCCCCACCTCCTTGGAGTGCTGCACAGTGGAGCGGAGAGCTTCAGTGAAGGCTCAGTGTATTTTCAGTGCCCCAGAGCACCCTGGCAAATCCGGCAGAAGCGCCGCTGGAAATATCATCTCCCCAACCCCATCGGACACAAAAGGGGGCTGGGGGGAACTAAGACTATTAAAATAAATAAATGCAAAAGGCTCCCCGACCCGATCCAAGCCTCAAGTAGTCGGGGAGTGAATGGGAACAAAATGGCACTAGGACTACATGTCCCATGGTGCTTTGTGGTGCCAGAACCATTTTTGAAACTTGCTCCTGCTGGGGAGCTCACAGAACGGAGCTCCCAATGGAGCTCCAGTCCTCCCAATATGCCCCGTGGCCCTAACGACCACCAGATGGGACTAGGAAGGTCCTAACCCTGCAGCCAGAAGCTGCTAACATGTTTTAACTTAAAAGACATTTGACAAAGTTACCCAAGACTGTATGGGGGGAGGCCATATTGAAAGTGGTCTGCCTAAAGAACAGCAAGGACCCAATTGGTAGCTGCAGTAGTCCAATCAAGTGTGGAGCTCGAGCCTCCTTTCCAGCCAATGGGACATTGAGATTTCAAAACAACATTCTAGGTTTTGACAGTTAACCCTGAGAGACTAAACAGACTGGTAAATCCCAGAAACAAGGGGATTTGCCTCAGCTTGAGTGGAATGCCAAGATTTTAGCAACAGAAAGAGCAGAGACTGCTGTGAGAATTTTTTGTGTTCTGAGGAGTGAATAGCCACTGCGTCTCAGAGCCTGAGAAAAAGACTGTGATTTTGACGGGACCAGTGCTCTGAGGTCCTGCCTGCTGAAGTGGGTGAAGACAAGTTCCGCTGTGGGGTGAAGATCAACTGCCCAACTGCTGGCCCACCTTTTGAGGTGGGTGAAGACAAGTCCCTCTGTCTGCAGGGGTGTGTAAATCCTGTTGCCACCTGTCCAGGGCAAGTAAATTTCCTTGAAGTCAAGTACAAAAAGAGAGCTAATTTCATTTTAATAAATAGGGGGCAAGTGAAAATTCAGCTGCAGTCATGGCTGGGCAAGTCCTGAAAGTTTTGATATGAACACCCCTGCCTGTGGGGTGAAGATTCACTGCCTAACTGCTGGTACATCTTTTGAGATGGGTGAAGAGAAGTCCCCCTGTGGCATGAAAACAACTGCCGGCCCATCTTTTGAGGTGGGTGAAGACAAGTCCCTCTGTGGGGTGAAGAGGATCACCATCATCATTATCATCTACACCAGCCTAACAGTTTTACCCGACTACCAGACAGGGGAGACGTCCCTCAACGCCTACACCAACTGGTCATCTAAAGGTCGTGAGTACTGGGTTTACCCAACCAATTGCTATTCTAACTGTCCAGCTAGCTAGCTAATTCGTTTATCACCTAGGCTTCCTGCACGACCTTAACCTAAGCCCACAGCAACAGTCACAGCCAGAATCATCGGTTTGTTTACATCCACTAGTGTAATTTGTATTTATTAGCTGCAGCTCCACCCAACTACAACGGTGCTGCACCCAGTGTACTTTCATCACAGGCTTGCAACTCCTTATTGTGTGCACACTAAGACTCTTGGGAACTCACACAGGGACTGTGGGGTTAACTGGTGCACCAGTGGGGGAGAGGGACTGGGAAAGAGGTCATACTGTGCTGTGATCAGTTGCAGTGTTTATTTATACCTGGTTGGCTGTTTTTACTCCCTTTGTTTCTCTTGTCCCCCACCTTATTTTCCAAACCCCATAATAAACCCATCTGATTATTTATCTGCAGTTGTTGAAGTATTTACCATTATTGCATTACTGCAATGTTTGCCTGTTTAGAGTGATAAGTGGGGAGGGGATTGTGTTTCTAATCTACCTGTCACCAAGGGACGGGCTATATTAATTTCCTGTGGGGAAGCACCCTGGCAGGACGCTGCTATAAGGATCCTCATAGGTGGAGGCACCGTGCCATTTACAAATCCAATTCTAAACACGAACCCAGGCGCCAACCTACATCTATTAGGCAGCGCCACTTGTGGGTGGTTTTGCAGATACTAGTAGTAGGGGTGGTTACACCTCAGACCATGCCCCCGATGTTGTCCTTGACTGGGGTGGATTTAAAGAGGGATGCTCCAGTGCAGGCTTGACCCATGTTTAACTGACTCAGCTTTCAAACACAAAATGGAGGAGGCCTTGTAACTTTTTTTTTTCAGCCACAAATAAAAGGGGAGACACATCCAATAAGATTCGGTGGGTAGCTCTGAAAGTGCATTTAAGCAGGGTGTTGATCTCCTATATCAAGAAACAGGAAAGTGACGGAATTCTAGCTAACATGAGAAGCAGAGACCTTAGAGAGACAACACATGACAGCCCCAAACTTTGAGGTTTACAGAGAACTGACAAGGCTGAAGGGCCAGGTTACTCAGCTTACTACACACCAGGGGGTGAGCTGCGAGCTGAGGAAGGGATCCGGTGCTGCTCCACAGAGGCGGCCACCTCTTACACATCCAAATCTACCAAAAATGCAGAGCGCACTCTGAAGAACGAGGTCAGAGACTCAGATTACTGTTTCAATATCTCCAGGTTTAATGACAGAGTCTCAAACCACCAAACGATAATCTTTAGCAAAAAACAGTGACGCAATGCGTGCCCCTAGTGCCTCGACTCGATCAGAGTCATCATACAGAAGGAAAGAGAACATTTGGAGCAGGACATTACAGAGGAAGAAGTTGGCAGGGTGATTTGATTACAGGGAGGCAAGGCCCTGGGCCCAGATGGGATACGAGGAGTTCTGCCAACCTCTGGGAATACTTGAAAGCCTCTGTGATAGCCATGATGGCATAGGCCTTGGAAGAGGGAGCCCTTCCCCTATGCAGTACCTAGCAACTATCACAATCCTTCCCAATCATGGTGTAACCCCCAGGTGGCGCTATCCCAAGGGCTACTACCCCTGCCTGCTTGACTACTGACAGGTTGAGGGGCCTAGGTTCTATGGCGGGTGCCTCCCCCCAGAGGTCACGGTTTGTAATAGTTGGTCTAGTTTGGTCACAGCCCTCTGGGACTGAGACCCCCTTCTAATCCCTCTAATGGCCCACACAATGCACAGGAGTTACAGTACCAATACCCCACATGTACACACTGTTCAATCATAAGGTACCACTTACCCTCGAAACCGATTTGCAGGTTTGCCTCTGAGGACCCCCTGAAAAATAAGGTTAAGTAGCATACACAAACCAGTACAGTGCTTGGCATGAAGGTACTGACACTTCAGACAGTTTAAAGTTTAACAACAACAAATCTGATTTATTTAGGGGACAGTAACACGAGAGGGTGAAATCAGGTTAATTAGTGGCATTAAATCACTGTACTGTGCACACATACAAGGTCTGAAAAGTCACACTCTGGGTACCCTACCCAGGTTGGGGGGGGCTAGCCAGGTCTGTTGCCCGGTGTTGGCCGGCAGGTGCAGATGGATAGAGCCCTGTAGAAGAAAATATACGCACAACACCCAATTGTAATCCGGAGCCTGATGGCTCAGTCCATGAAGCAAAGAAACAACAAGAATTAGATGACACACTTGTGATTGAAAACAGGCTGCAGGGGAATACCCTAATTTGTACTCAAAATACCCAAGCTGAGAACTGGATGGTGGATGTTCTTCTGGATTGTCAGAAACAGCAGGGCATGGAGACAAGGTCCTTGTGACTGGACCCCACTGCAGTTTATAGCAAATGGATTTAGTTCGAGACAAGCTGGGGTTTGCTTCCAGCTTCAACACACAGCACAGGGGATTGGAAATAGTGATTCCCCACAAGCACTACGCACATTCATATGTAAAGGAAAGTACTATACCTGGCAGGCTGCTCCTCGATTTCGATCGCAATTACTGCAAAATACCCGGGAGCACACACAGCAGCTTCAGTTTCTGACAGACCGAGCGCGATACAGCAATTTCTCCAGTCTTCTACAGGGTGAGCCTGGTTTCCACTCTTCAGACTTCCTTCTGTCTCCTCACAACTCGGACTCGGTCCAAACTGGCACTTGCAATGGCTGCAGGCCGAATCTCAGGGCCTCACACGCGCTTCCCGTGCGAAACTATACACCGCAGAAGCACAGAGCTCCTTCTCTCTTCACTGTCACGACTGATCTGAGCTTTCCAGTCACAGAGCAGGGCATTTCTTTAGCTCCACATCATTCTGTTGGTTGGTTCGGCTGTCACTCACAATAAGACTCCCTCTGTTGGTGGAAAAAGGCGCCAAGGTCAAAACTACATTTCCCAGAGTCACTGCCCATACAGTCCCCTTGTGGCTGGCTCAAAATTAAGAGTCCAAGTTCTGATTTGTCCACAGGCTCCATTTTAGGGCTCCCTTAACCCAATTGGCCCAGCACAGCAGTTTAGGTCCAAAATGGAGGTAACACACACAGAGTCCCAGCTGCAATAAAGGCAGGTTAGACAAACTACAATTTTGCTAATGCTTTAAATGATTACAGGCAAACAGCTACAGCTTTCAGATGGGCTCCCTTTGCACTTCCAGCGACTGCAGAATGGAGCGATTACTCCGCAACTTGGGCAGGATTCGAGCATTAAATACACAGTCCCCCCATACAGATTAATTAAGTCTGCAAGCAGACAGCTCTTAAAGAGACAGTACATGGAGGCTCAAATAGCACTCACTTGGAACCAAATTTAAACAGCTCAGACGCCGAACACCACCCAGACTTGGAGCATTCAGGCAAGCTCCTGGAAGACTTTTGGGAACTCCCATTTGCAGGGGAGTTACAATGGGAAGGATCCCACTCTCTGCGGATCCTATAAGCCTGTACCTCTGCTTAATGTAGACTACATGGCAGTGGCGAAGGTCCTGGCTGGGAGACTGGAAAGAGTGTTTCCCTCCATCATACACAGTGATCTTGGTGGATTTGTAAAGGGTAGACATGCCAGGAACAACATTAGGAGGTCCCTTAACATGATATGGGTATGGTCCTGGGGGGCTGCTTGCCGCGGTTTGCTGGCCCTGGATGCTGAGAAGGACTTCAGTAGGGTTGAGTGGCCCTTCATGTTTGCCATTCTTAGGAAATTTGGACCCGACTAATATCTTGGATAGGAGTTTTATACGACTAATGTCTTGAATAGGAGCTTTATACAAATCCCAGCAGGATCAAATGCTGATAAAGGGATCCCTTGCAGACACCTTTAATTTGAAGAGGAGTACTAGCGGGGTGTCCCCTCTCACCACTCTTCTGTGTTCTATTCTTGAGCCCCTGGCAGCAGCTATTTGATAGAAACCAGAACACCACTGCTATAGATTTGGGGGTGGTAGTCACCATGTCATCTTGCTTTTTGCAGATTATATCCTCCTTTATCTGTCTAACCCAGCTAAGGCCCTACAGGAACTTGCCTCCTTGTTCAAAGTGTGAGGCCTGATTTCAGGTCATAAAATTAACTGGGCTTAATATGAGTTGCTGCTGCTGGGGGGAGGTCCCCACTACTCACATCGGCTGGTTCCCTACTAAAACCCTCTGCGCAGCTAAAATATCTTGGGGTCATCCTTCCTCGACATCTCACTCAATTGTGAGCACTCAATTATATGCCCAGTTTGCAGTCCCTTAAAGCTGATTGTGAGTGATGGAGAACACTGCTGATCACCCTACTAGGCTGGGTGAATACAGCGTAAGTGTCTGTTTCACCTAAATTTTTATACATGTTTGATGTCCTCCCACGTTGGATTCCCCTTAAAGAGCACCTTTTCTGATACTCGCCTCCCAACCCCAGAAGGATCCTTAGGGCCCCCGGATTTGTAGGCTGGATAAAATAAAATAAAAAGTTATTATAGCAGGCTCTAGGAAGGGAAGGGATCATATTTTGGCTCTGTGGAGCCGAGAGCCTGATCCCTTCCACGTCGCTATTCGGAGTGCCACTCCTGCATTAGCACGTTTTGTGATGTAATAGTTGACAGAGCATGGGGGCGCGATCCATTACTTCAATAGGGCTTCTCTTTTAAAGACTAATTTCAATATTTTAATGGCCCGATTGGAACTAATCAAAGCCACCACTCAGCTAAGAAAGGCATTCTTAGTTGGGCGGTTGTCTTGATTAGTTTTAGTCATGCCATTAAAATATCAAAATTAGTTTTTAAAATAGAAGCCCTGTTGAAGTCAGTGGAGAGTACCCCTGTGCTCTCCTGCCTATTACATCACAAAATGTGCTAGCACGGGGAATAGTGAAGTGGAAGGGATCTGTTTTTTTGCTCCATGGAGCCAAAATATGATTATTTCCCTTCCTAAAGCCTGCAGTTAGTAAAGTTTTGTAATCCAGCCTGCAAGTCGGGGAGGGGGGAGGCAAGGATCTTTCTGGGGGAAATTTTTGAAAGGGCACTAAAGCTGCTCTTCAAGCTCTTCAAGTTTCACTGCTGCCAAGGGGTCTATTATAGCCTTTTCAAAGAAAGGAGGGAGAGCAAGAGTTAAACAGGAAACCTTGCAAAGGCCCACGAAGGGGGGGGGGGTGTTAGGCCGTCCCAATCTTAGACACCACTACTTGGCAGCTCAATTGACCATCTTAAGGACACAATTTTTCCCCCACAGAAAACACTACCTGGGCACCCATGGAATTAGGAGCAAAAACCTCTCTCTTGTTACATGTACTGGCACCAGCTTTAAGCTCAGGTACCCAAAAATAGCGACTAGAAGTGAAGTCCTCAGGCTGTTATCAAATCTCAAGTCAGAGAGCTCCCCTGCCATGACACATTAGAACCCAGGTTTCTCAAACTAGGGGCAGCAGCACTCGCCGCACCTGTCTGTGATCTTCTAAATAGATCCATCCTCTCTGGTGAAGTGCCAAGTCTTTGGGGACCCACACCTTGGAAAATTATAGGCCTATTTCAGTTCTCTGCCCGCTGGCTAAGATCCTGGAGCGGATCCTGCACATTCAGCTACAATCCTACCTAGACTTGCACCATCTTCTCACAGACTGCCATCATTGCTTCTGGAAGGGCCATAGTACTACCACAGCCCTTGTCAAAGTCCCGACTGACATTCTTAATGCAAGTGATGCTGGTCTTCTGACCGGTGGAGTATTCGTCAGCTTGACTAAGGCCTTCGATCTAGTCAACCACCACCTTCTCCTTGGTAAATTGCATCAACTGGGTCTAGATTGCTTAGCACTCACATGGTACCATGACTACCTCACTGGAAAATCACAAAGGGTATACTGTTCTGGTTCACTCTCCTCTTTAAGGCCATCTCACACGGAGTACCCCAAGGTTCTATTCTTGGCCCGATACTATTCTCGCTTTTTATCAACGAGCTCCCCAACTTCTGTGGTGGTGTGTCTGTGCAATTATATGCTGATGATGCAGTCTTATACCGCTCATCTAGCAATATAGACTGGCTTAACCAAAGCCTTAACTCTGATTTCATTGTGCCCGAGACCTGGTTCTCTGACAATAGCCTAATTCTAAATATGAAAAAAACAAAAGCTATACTTTTCCATAACCCATCCCACAAACCTACCAAACAGCTCTAGATTAGTACACAGTCAGGAGACCCAATAGAGGTGGTTAGTACTTTTAAATACCATGGGGTTCACTTAGATGCCTCCTTCTCAATGGAACATCATGCAACTCAGCTGACCAAAATGGTAAACCGGAAGCTCGGGTTATTATACCACCTCCGCCCTCTTTTATCCAACGCCGCCTGTAAAAAGACTGCGTCAACATCCCTTCTCCCCGTTTTGTTCTATGATGCCCCTCGACTACTCTCCACCCAATCCTCTTCCTTTGCACAGGTTCATCAACTCTATCATAGGATTGGAAGTTTTGCCCTTGGAGCGGACTCCAGAAAACACCACTGTGAGGACTTGTATTCTCTTCAATGGCCTACCTATGACTCAAGGTTACAGTTTCACACCTTATACCTTGTACTCAAACTTACCAAGCTCTTTAATCCCCTTGCCTAAGGGGAATAAACTACAAAGCACCCACACACACGCTTGGATCTACTTCCTTGCATATTAGCAATCCAGAAGGCATAGCGCCCTATTGGGTAAGTGCTCATTGGCGTTCTCAGCTCCCTCTGCTTGGATCCCCCCCCCAACTTACTCTCATGCCCCATTCTATCCTCCTTTCCTACTAACCCCTTCCTCTGCAATTGCTTTAAATAACCTTTATAGCATCGTTAATGCCTAGTCTATGTTACTCTGATAGATGTATCTTGTAATCCACCTACTCTCGTGTTCCTGCTATGTATATATTGTATAATATTAGTTATCCCGTTTATTTATATATGCTTAATGCCTGATCTGTTTTAAGTTGCTTACCTGGCTTTCCACTGAAATAATTTTTGCAACATTGTTAAATCTCTGTTATCTTGTATGTTATTATTGTATTTATCAATTGTACTGTGTTCACCATTGACACCCGGGTCATCACTGAAAAAGGGACTGCATGATCTCAGTGGACTTACCCGGTTACCAAAATTCTAAGAAAATAAATAAATCTTAAAAAGCAGTGGTAAACCTTTTCACCAGGACCACAGCTGGGCATAGATGAGTTCTCATAAAGTTATCACATGGGAAAAGCCTTTCTCCATAGCTAACATTTGGAAGGTGTTGGGGTGAGGAAGCCAGACTGCCAAAGCCAAATGAAATTGCCCTAACAGAGTGGGAGAGGAAAGGGCTGAACTCTCTCTCCCAGCTATAGGAAGAAGCCACAGTGAAATCCTTTCAGGGGCTGTCTAAGAAGTTTAGTCTGTGTCCCTGCAATTTTTTCACTTACCTCCAGTTAAGAAACAAACTTATAGCCTTTGGTAACTGACCATGGGTGTCTACTGAATAGTTCCCCACTGCAGGAAATTGTCAGACAGGTGAAAGGTATAAGCAAGCCCATGCAATAGGTACATAGAGCCCTAACAAACAGTGGAACAGATGAGACAGAGAGGGTTACGAAACATTGGGCCGGGGATCTAGGGTTGGGTCACTCTCAGAGCCAGACTGGAAAGCAGCCATAAGGCGCTAGTGCGTTCCTGGTCAAAAAAATAAACCGTGGCAAATTCAGAATGACTTTATACATAGAGATTAATGTACTCCCTTTCTGGCTTACAGGATTGACCCCACTTGCTGAGATAGATGTGTCTTGTGCAAAGTGGGAGAGGGCACTGTTTACCAGCTAGCATGGACCTCTACTGAAGTGTCACTCTTTATTGGGTAGGAGTAGTAGAACTCCTGGCAAAGATACTTTGGGGGGGAATCCCAGGCAGGCCCAGGCTGATATTATCCTTCTAGAATATGGCCCTGAGGTTAGTGCACATGCCCAGTACTCTCACCCCCTATGGAAAATGGCTTTGGCTGTGGCTAAGAAACTCCTTGCTGAAGAGTGGATGGCAGAGGGGACGTTGTCTTTAACACAGTGGTGCAGTTCTCTACTAGAATGTATGAGGTTAAAGAAACTGTAGTACTCAAGGCAAACAGCAGGTGTTTGAAAATATGTGGTCTCCTCTGGAGGCAGCATTGGAAGCTGGTGGGATTCCCCCTTTAAAACCTCTTCCACCAGGAACCCTTGTTGGAGCATGTTTGGACTGAACCCAGATCAGTGACATGTGGTGGTGGGAGACCAGGCTGGGGGGCTCACCTGGGAGGAGAATATACAGTATGACCCCACAGAGGGGCAAACCTCTTCTTTCTTACTACGAATTTGTGTTAAATCAAACATTTCTTCTTGATTCTGTGTCTGTCCACTCTTTACCCTGTGGGAGGCTGCCTACTGCCTGGCGAAGAAACTAATCCTTGTATGAAATATTAAATGTGATTGTCCATCAATTGTATGCACTTGAGGACCTTAATAAACACGTTTTCAGAAACAATCTGAGAGGAAAGGGACCTTGGAATCATCATCAGTGACTCCATTAAACAAACCAGCTGGTGTAACCAGGCCTTCAGCAAGGCAACAGGATGCTAGTGTGCACTGGGAGGGGTTTGACAGTAGGAAACTGGAGGTACTGTTACCTCTGTATAGGTTAGTGGTGAGGCCACGCCTCGAGTACTGTGCCTTTTTCTGGAGTCCCCACCTGAAAAAGGACAGGGACAGACTAGAGACGGTAGAATGACAGGTGACAAAGATTATTCAAGACCAGGTAGGCAGATCCTATGAGGAGTGTCTAAAGGTGCTGAACATGTATTCACTTGAAACCAGACCGGGCGGGGGGTAGGGTATGACTGAGAACTTCAGGTTTCTGAAAGGAATAAACAAAGTGAACTGTGAAGAGCTATTTACCAGGAGCAGAGAACCTAGGAGAAGGCATCACAAATGGAAGATCTTACTTCGAGAGGGCTCTTGCAGTAGGTAATTACATATAGGACTGATGCTGGCAGGCGTCAAGACCCAACTGGAAAATTTCTAGCTAGCAGTCTCTGGCCCGCTCCCACGTCAGGTGACCGATGTCATGCGGCGTCAGTATAAAGGGGCGGTCCCCCATGTCAGCCTTCCAGTTCTTTCCCACCGTTAGCTCTTGTCAGCGCCTCATGGTAAAGTTCAATGCTCATCAGCGCTGTCGCCGGTAGTATTTACTGTGATTTTTTTGAATTATTCGACCTAATCGTCAGCTTTTCATTGGTGTATGTCATCCCCTACACCCTCCGAGCACAAAAATAAGTGCGACTCATGCGGTGTCCAACTCCCGCACGAGGACGGCCATTCCCAGTGCCTCTTCTGTCTGGGCCCAGACCATCAGGTGGAGGAGTGCCAGCAATGCCTTAAATTTAACGCCGCCACCTGCAGACAGAGACAGCAGTCCCTGGAGGCCATATCCTCAAGAAGAAGATGTCCTCCGTGGAGAAGGTTGAAAAAAGCTCTGGCGTCCACTTCCCGAAGGCCTCGTAAGAAGAAGGACAGGAGAAGCATCGGGACAGGGGCTCTCTTCCACCGCGACTCCGGCTGGAGTAATCCGTTCTCAATAACGTCCTCAGGGGACGCTCGCGACAGCTGTCTTGGAAGTTTCCAAGGCGGCATCAGCCCGCCCATCTGGCTCACGCTTGGGCCCCTCGGGCATCTCTGGGCTGTTGGGAGCATCTGCTCCCGGTAAAGCCATCACTGTGCGGCCTACTGGTTCAAGCAGCTCCAGTAAGCTGGACGTCAGCCCCTCTGACACCCGCATGGAGACGGTCGATAAGTCGCACGGCCATTTTCCCGCCCGACCAGGCCGCCCCTCCTTCGCGACCTGCCTCGGGCGATGGGTCTGCTAAGTCAGACGCCAGCTCCTCCGACGTCCACCCGGACTCCACTGGTAAGTCGGACATCGGCCAACCCGATGTCTGCACGGCGGCTGAGCCGACGTTGGACCCTCTTACATCCGCCACAACTGGCTCCCTGCAGCCTTCGCTGCCCTCCGGGGACCCTTGGTCTCCTCAGCCTGACCCTGGGGATTTTTCCCCACCATCCCCTGGTGATGCTGAGGTTCCTGCTGCCCCTCTGTCAGGCCTTCCCCCCGCTGGGCCGGGCGACCTGACGTCGGTTCCCCTGACGCCGGCTCCGACACCGGTCATCCCGATGCCAGGTGACATCCCTCTCCTGGATGCTGCTCCAACGCCGTGCCCTCCGCTGGGGATCCGGCCAGGCCGTCTGCTCCGTCAGACCCACTGGCCCCCAGATATCCGACTCCGTCTTATCTGGCACCATCTTACCCGGCTCCGCAGTATCCGACGCCCCAGTACCCGATGTCACAGTACTCGGTGCCTCATTACCCAACGCCAGGTTACCCGCCATCGGGTTATGGATATGCACCCTACGAGTACACTCAGTATCTGTATCCCCCTCTTCCTCCTCCACTGCCCCCTCAGCTGCTGGTGGACTTGAAGGAGACTCTGGCCTCCTGGTGGGCTGAGGCCAAAGCTCAGCTCACCAGAGAGGTGGAGAGTTGTCTTCCGACGACGGTTCCGGTTCCCGTATGCCCCAGACGACAGACTCCTTCCCCACCTCTGGATATCTGGGGTGAGCCTTCTGGTTCCAGGGTGGGGCAGGACACATTTCTCCAAGGGCTTCCTAAGGGGTCCGTTCCTCCCCCACACTGGGAGGGGGAGTCGTCGTCTTCTTCCTCTTTCTCCTCATATGCCTCGGATGACTCCGATGGTTGTTCCAACCCTGACAACGAGCTACGCTCTCTGACCAAACCTAGGCCTAGGACTCTTCCAAAGTCTCTTCCGGAGGATCCTTCTTTTTTGGAGTTGCCAAGAAAAATCCAGGAAGTTCATAAGTGGCGCTCTTTGGGGCCGGACACACAGCGTAAGAAACTCGCTGAGCACCTGGATCTGCCCGAGACCGCTCTGACCTTGGTGCCACCCTGGATTGAGCCTCATGCCGTCCTTGTTTCCACTATTTGGAAGCAACTGTCAGCATTAGCCACTCTTCCTCAGAAGTCTAATAGGCTATACCAGGCTCCCGAGGGTGTTGACTTTCTTGATTCTCACCATGGAGCTAACTTGGTGGTGATTAGCGCCGCTCAAGGCCGGTCAGCTAATCTGAAGCATTTGAGCTCGTCTCCACCTGTCAAAGAATCCCGCCTTCTGGACCAGTATGGCAAGAAGATCTATGCTTCTTCCACTCTGGGTATTAGGACCCTGAACTATGTTGGTCATATGGGGGATTACCAGACGGCGATTCTTAGTGAGGTGGAATCCAGGTTGGACTCCCTTCCTGACTCTCAGGTTAACCAGGAAGTGGCTGACCTTGTCCGTTCTGCTCATTCGGCCAGTCGGCACATGCTTTGTGCCATGTACGATGCAGTGGACACTTCTGGTAGGAGCTCGACTTTCTCCATAGGCCTACAGCATCATGCCTACCTCCGTGTGTCAGGTTTGGTCCCTGAAGTGCAGTCCGCTATTCAGGAAGTGCCCTTCCGGGGTTTGGTGCTGTTCAGTGGTGATGTTAAGGACATTATCACCGATCTGCAGGAGATGGGGACTGCACTGAAGTCTGTGGACTCCTACAATCCCCCTCCAGCACAGCGTTGTCCCTTTCGTAGGTGGAATCAGCAAAGGGCGAAACCACAGGGAAAGCTGGCTAATAAACGTTGGGCCCTTCCAGCTGCCATGCCCCCATCACCCAAAAAAGCAGCGGGAGCTTCAGCCGTGACACTGCCCACACCACCTGACTCCTTACCTCTCCCACAGCCTCTGGTGTTTCCAGAAGAACTGGTAGGAGGGAGGTTTTCCTTCCACCTCCCGGGTTGGGAGAGAATAACGTCAGATTCCTGGGTGCTCCAACTCATCGCGGAGGGACACTTGATAGAGTTTCTGCAGAAGCCACCTCGACACCCTCCCCCAAAATCGTCGTACTCGCAGGAGCATCTTCTTCTGGTCCAGAAAGAAATTTCCTCCATTCTCTTGAAGGAGGTGATAGAACTCATCCCCATTCCTCTTCAGGGAATGGGGTACTATTCCAATTTCTTCCTCGTCCCAAAGAAAACAGGGGACGTGAGGCCGATTCCCAACCTCAGCTCCCTGAACTTGTTTGTGGAGTACAAGAGGTTCAGGATGTTCTCGCTGCAGAGCCTCCTTCTCCGCCTTCTCCAGCTGGGACAGTGGCTGTGCGCTTTGGATATGCTGGATGCCTACCTGCATATCCCTATCTGCCCTTCCCACTGCAAATACCTGTGTTTTGCTTTCCAGGGGGACCACTACCAGTTCAAGGCCCTTCCATTTGGTCTTTCCTCGGCACCCCGGGTGTTCACCAAATGTCTTTCAGTGGTAACCTCCTACCTGCATACCCAGGGGGTGCAGGATTTCCCATACCTGGATGATTGGCTCCTGGTGGCCCCATCCAGGGAGGAACTCCTGTGCTTTCTCTCCCTTACCCAGCAGGTCTTCACCTGCCTGGGTATTACCATCAACCAGGCCAAGTCCCATCTGATCCTGTCCCAAAGGTTCCAGTTTATCAGGGCGATCCTGGACACGACCTCTGGCATGGCCTTCCTGCCACCGGACAGGGTGGCCACTCTCCAGGCTCAGGTCAGCCTGTTGTCCAGCCACAGGCTGGTCAGCGCCAGTTCAGTCCTTCGCCTCCTCCGGCTAATGGCGGCTGCGATTCCGACAGTCCCTCGCGCTCGGCTCTGCATGAGAATCTCTCAGTGGACGCTTTGGTCTCAGTGGGATCAGCTAGTGGAGGACCTAGATCAACTTGTCCTGGTCTCCACTCCCATGGCTTGGGACTTGCAGTGGTGGATGGTTCAGGAGAACCTCTTTTGGGGAGTTCCCTTCGGTCTCCCTCCCCCCTCGCAGACGTTGACTATGGACACCTCCGGCGAAGGTTGGGGAGCCCGTCTTGGTCCTCACAGGACCCAGGGCTCCTGGTCCAAGCTTGAGAAGTCCCTTCACATCAGTGTGCTCGAACTAAGGGCAGTACTGTATGCTTTTCAGGCTCTGCATCTGTATCTGTCTCCCGGTCACCTAGCTGTACAGATGGACAATATGTGTGTGGTCTGGTACATCAACAAACAGGGAGGAACTCGTTCCTACCCCCTTTGCAGAGAGGCGATGCGAGTCTGGGATTGGGCAGTGCAGCACAACCTTCACCTCACGTCCCGGGGGTCGGGAACACGCTGGCAGATAGGCTCAGCCAGTCATCTGCTCTAGCTCACGAATGGGAACTGGATCAGGGGGTCATAGACGACATCTTCCTTCACTGGGGAACTCTACAGGTAGACCTGTTTGCATCTCCTCAAAACACAAAACTTCCCGTCTGCTGCTCGCTCACTCCAGGGCGCAGCATTTTTTTGGAGAGACACCCTGTTTCTAGACTGGAAGGGCAGATTCATCTATGCCTTCCCCCTGATTCCACTGATTACCAGGGTCTTGCAGAAACTTGGTTCGGAAGGAGCTCGAGTGATTCTGATTGCTCCTTTCTGGCCCAGGCAAGTTTGGTTCTCTCTCTTCTGCAACAGTACTCAGAGGAACCTCCTCTTCCTCTGTCGCTATTTTTGCTGACCCAGGATCAGGGGACCCTGGTCCATCCAGGTCTCAAGTCCCTTCAGTTGCACGTGTGGCTCCTGCAGACATAGCTCAAGCCTGATTTGGGGTCCCCCCCCAGTAGCTGAGATTCTGGTGGAGGCCAGGAAACCCTCAACCAGATCTACTTATGCCATGAAATGGAAGCGGTTCTCTATTTGGGCTTTCTCCAATGATGTCGAGCCTTTCTTGTGCTCTGTCGGCCAACTTCTGGATTACCTGCAACACCTCTTCGATCTGTGTCTCAGCTATTCATCCTTAAAGGTTCACAAGGCAGCCATTTCGGCCTATCATGTCCCCTTTGCAGACAGAACATTTGCTCAGCTTGAGGTCTCTAAGACCTTTCTGAGAGGGGTCCTTCACTTATGACCCCCTATCTGGGTTCCTGCCCCTCCTTGGGATCTGAATTTCATTTTAGAGAAGCTCACTCTGCCTCCTTTCGAGCCGGCGGCCTCAGCAGACACAAAGTTCCTTTCTTGGAAGACTCTCTTCCTAGTGGCCATTACTTCCGCTCGATGGATTTCTGAGCTCCAGGCCCTGTGTAAAATCCCGTATTTGATTTTTCACAAGGAATGTGTGGCTCTGTGTACCAACCCTAAGTTTCTCCCAAAGGTGTTAGTGGAATCGACGCTGAATCAATTCATAGAGTTGCCTGCCTTTTTTACGCAGCACTCTAATCATGGAGAGTACCTCCTGCATACTTTGGATGTTCACCGAATTCTGAGATACTGCACCAACAGGACGAAGGATCTCAGAAAGACTGGTCAACTCTTCATCTCTTTTGCTCATAAAAGAGAAGGCAAATCTGTTTCTAAGCAATGCCTATCGAAATGGTTGGCTCATTGTATCACTTTCTGTTATGACAAGTACAGCAAGATCCTGCCGGGTCAAGTTAGAGGCCACTCCACCAGAGGGGTCGTTGCCTCTTCGGCTTGTTTCAAGAATGTGTCAGCGGCTGACATTTGTGCAGCCGTCACTTGGACTTCTCTCCATACCTTTATGAAACATTACAGTTTGGACATTGCCTCTCGCCTTAGAGCAGGCTTCGGGCTGGCTGTTTTGCAAGGCCTCCTTTTCTAAGGCCTTCATAACCAGAGGGTCTACTTTTGAGTAGCTTGCCTCATCCCGTTTGCTTCTCCTTATTCCAGACTGCTTGGGACTCAGTCCTATATGTAATTACCTACAGCAAGAGCCCTCTTGAAGTAAGATAGTACAGTTACGTAAGAACTTACCGTAACAGTAGATCTTCGAAAGAGGCTCTTGCAGTAGGTAATTGCTTCCCGCCCTCCATCCTTCTAAGCTTTTTCAGCTCCTTTTCCAGGAGGGGAAATATCCACTTCTCTCTCATCTTGCCTTTGGGCCTTTGGCAGGAAAGAACTGGAAGGCGGGCGTGGGGGACCACCGCTTTATACTGATGCCGCATGATGTCGGTCACCTGACGTGGGGGCAGTCTCCCGCCAGAGACACTGCTAGTTAGAAACGTTTCCGTTGGGTCCTGACTCCTGCTGGCATCAGTCCTATATGTAATTATCTACTGCAAGAGCCTCTCTCAAAGATCTACTGTTACAGTAAGTTCTTACATAACTGTACTTTAATGGGGGAAGGTTTAAAAAGGATGTATTATTTTGCAGAAAGAGTGGTTGAGCCGTGGAATGGTCTGCCGGTAGAGGTAGTGGGTGCCAAAACCATAAACAGCTTCAAACATGGCTGGGATAGAGCTAGGGTATAGCAGCTACTCTGTTTGACAAGGGAGTGGAAACATAGAGAACAGTAGGGAGAATAGGATAAGAGAAGACCCACAGTAACAATAGGTCCTGAGGTGTGTTAGGATAACATGGGAAGACTAGGTGGATTGTCTGTTGTTCTCTCCTGCCATTGTCTGCTGTATGTTTCTAGGACTACATGCCCTGGGATCATAGTCCTAGCCATTAGTAACCTGAGTGGTTGATAATTGTGCATATAATTTAGCTACAACAGTACACTAAGACAGAAATTAACAGTTTTTACATTGAAAGTGTTTTAGTCATGAATCTTATAGAGTACTTCCATCAGTAACAACTGATATTGTTTTATCCCTGGGGCAAGGACATCACTCTGAGTTGCAGCCTGTCCCAAGGTCTAGAAAAAGGAAATTTATATGTTTTTGTGACAGTAATTAAGTAATTATATTCCTTTTCAGAGCCCCACTGTAAGAAGGATGTCCTGTATCTTCGAAATACCCCCAGTGTAGCCCTGCCTACAAAAGAGTGTTTTGATGATGTAATCTAAAAATGTAAGGTCAGAAGAGACTCTAGGTCCCACACACACACACACATACACATACACTCCATTAAATGGAGAATGGGGCTATAGCTTGTTTGAGTAATGTATTTGGTGTTATTTTTCCTATAGCACCACTGAAAACCCATAGCACTGTACAATTAAAACAGCAATTGAACAGCAGAGAAAATTACAGAACAATATACAGTGGATTCCTACATAAATAAATGTGGAGGTAACAATAAAATCACATGAAAGCAAGAGGCTCAGGTGATAAGGCTTAGTTCGGCCTGTGCAGGAGCTACTTGTGGACCATCGAATCCTGGTTCCTAAATCATAAACTGCTTCCCAATCAGAAAAAAAACAAGTCTATGGTCGTCTGCAGCCCCCACAACAAAAACAAACAACTCCACCTCTCCATTGCAACCGAACAAGGAGCCATCCTAGAGCAAACACAATCGTTCAAGTACCTTGGCATCACCCTTGATCCCCACCTCTCATACGCTGTCCATATCAGCAATGTGGCAAAATCTGCCAGTGCGAGGTTAGGCATATTATTCCGGCACAGGAAACACCTAACCCCAGAAGCACTGTCAGTGGCCATCCAAAGCTCCATTGTCAGCATCATAGACTATGGTCTTATCTTATATGGGTCTGCAACTACCACTGCTCTCAAACGTATCGCAACTTCCCTGAATAAGGCCTGTCATCTCATCACTGGCTCACATCGCCGTACCCACACATGTGACCTTTATACCCAATCTGTATGGCTTCAACTGGACAAACGCATAAAATACCAAACCTGCATCATGGCCAAGAAAATTATAATGGGGCTTGCCCCACCTGATGTCTGTGCCATCCTTAAGCTTAGACATAGGAATGTCACTATAAGGAGATCCAATTCCCATCTACTACGTATCCCACGATGTTGCACGACCCAAGGACAAAGATCATTTGCCTATCGGGCATCCAACTGGCTCAACTCTCTTAGCAGCGACATAGCGACCACTCCAACACTCGACCTCTTCAAGTCCAAGCTGTGCCTCTCACTGCTTGTATCCTGCGATTGCCCATCTTAACATTTCCACTGTTCCAGCTGCATGCCCCAGCACCCAGCACTTACAATCAGTCTTTGCACCCTTAGCACCTTACCTGTCATATTCCTCAACAAGGCCCCCTGGCTGCACTGTCTCCCACCTCGCCCACCTCCCCCGTATTTCCACTCTTGCCTTTGCCCAACCACCTCCTGCATTCTCACTCCCCTGCAACTCTCTACCCCCTCGATCTCCTACCCTCACTTCTCCCCGTCTTGCTCATAGCTCAAGTCTTTGTACTGGTTATTACATGTCTGTAAGTCAGTGACTATATGTTTGTAACTAAAAATGATGACTGTTGCGCACGCTGACGTGGAACCTTTGTAAAAGAGCCTTGGCTCAAAGGTATTGTAATCCTAGATTGAAATAAATAAATCAATAAACCTCTGGCCTAAAGAGGCTTTCCGATGTTATTTATCAGATGTCTGGAAGGAGGGAGCTCTATAGAATCAGGCCACCACTGATAATGCCCTGGGCTTGATTCACAAAACCACTGTGAATGCTGCAGACCCCAGGTGCACTGAACATATGGTGTACGAGGCTTGTGGCACTCCCCGTCTGACGATCAGGATTCTTGATCCTGTGTGTTAACTGACACAGGTTAGACCAGCTTTTTGTGGTCTAGCTTGAGGCAATCTCGGGTACTCATTTTACGGGTTTGCACCAAATATTTGACACAAGCTGCCATAAAGTGGGTAAAGTGTTGTAAACTTGCCCAGTCTTCTTGAATCAGATGCATTCTGCAGATAACTTTTCTGCACAGCTGTGCCAGCCTCCGGGTTTTGACACCAGGCCTGACGCAAGTCCTGCATCAACCTTTGTGAATCTGGGCCCCTGTCTCCTACAGATTTAATCCTGGAGTGGGGAATGGACATCAGCCCCAGATCACTGAAACAGAAGTTTGTCTGGGCAGTGAGGGGTCAGCCTATAATGAAGATAGGATGAACCCAGTCTGTTGAGGGCCCTGAAGGCAAGCAGAAACATCTTAAAGTCAAGTTAGTGCTTTAATGGGAACATCATTTAACCAAGAAATATATATTTCCAACAGGAAGCCGTATTTTAAACTTCTAACAGTTTAGTATTGTTCCATCTTTACAGATCTTTTACTAAACTCATTGTGTGTTTCTGATGTATATGCTATTGTTGCGGACTATTTTAGAACTGCATGATGTAGTTGATTATCTTCTTAAGTTCTTGCATTGCTGTCACAATTGATATGCACTCTGCTACAAAACTCTGAGGCAGATAGGGACATAAACTACATTATACAGTTCTAAAATGGTACTTAGTATGTAAGTAAAAAAAAAAAAAAAAAAATACCCACAGAGTTTACTGCAAGATCAACAAAGATGGCACAGAAACAGGATTTAAACAAGTAGGCAAGTGGGCAGAAACATGGCAGCTGGGTTTCAATGCCAAGAAGTGCAAAGTGTTGCACTTTGGAGCAAAGAACCAGGGGAAGGATTGTCACTTCAGTGGAGTGCAGTTGGGAAGTACCGCAGAGGAAAAGGACCTAGGAGTAATCATAACAGGGAGCATGAACAACTCAGCCCAGTTCAGGAAGGTGGCAGCACAGGCCAACAAAATGTTGGGGTGTATAGCAAGGGGGAGCTCCTCCAGAAGGAGTGAGGTTATACTTCCCCTGTACAGATCATTGGTCAGGCCCCGCCTGGAGTATTGCGTGCAATTCTGGTGCCCGTTCCTGAAAAGGGACATAAGGTTATTGGAGGGGGTGCAACGTAGGGCCATGAAGATGGTACAGGGTTTGGGGGACAGGCTTTATGAAGACAGATTGAGAGAGTTGAAAATGTACTCACAGGAACAGAGGCGGGACAGTGGGGATATGATAGAGACCTTTAAGTATCTGAAAGGGATTAACAAGACTAACACAGAAGGGATCTTTCAGCTAAGGAGAGGAAGGGACACAAGAGGGCATGAACTGAGATTAGAGGGGGGGAAGGTTTAGTAGGGAGGTAAGGAGATACTTTTTCACAGAAAGGGTAGTGGACAAGTGAAATACCCTACTGGAGGATCTGATGTCCTGTAAGATGGTGGGCAGTTTTAAAAAGGGGTGGGACAGAGTAAGGGGAAGGGTTACGGTGATGGGGGGTGGGAAGGGCAGCTGCAAGATGAAGTGCTAGCTGCACACTCGGGCAGACTATTTTTTTCAATCTTTCATTTTACTCTTTTTCCTGCTCACGGCTGCCGGTACATCTGCCCGGTCACGGACCCCTGAACTCCCACCTCCATATCAGCTGCGACTCCCCTGACACCCCCGGCTTTCTCCCCAGGGTGGGGTTGCAGCACCGGAGCTAAAACTGCAATCGTGGGACTGGATCGGAGAGCCAGCCTGGAAGCTGATCAGAGCCAATGGTAGGCTTCATTTGTGGTGGCCATAGGCTATTTTTTCAGGAATATTCCCCAGGGGTGGGGACGTGCGATGACGCCTAAATCTGCCCTGCCCACCTCTGAACTAGGCGCTGGCAGCTTGTGATACCCCCGACCTCTGCCAGGAGTCTCTAAGCACCGGGCACATAACCCCCCCGGAGAAGGAGAGCAGCCCAGCGGGAGCTCTATCCTTCTCCCCCTGGCTGGCCCTCTGGCTCCTCAGGTCTGTTCCCGAACCTGGGTTGCCAGTGTCACAAGTGGAAATCCAACCGCTGTGCTGACGGGCCAGTACAGTCGGGCAGACTTGATAGACCATGTGGCCTGTTTCTGCTGCTGATTTCGTATATTTGTATGTTCTTAAGTATCTGTTTTTTAGTGTACTGTTTATGCCCCTGTCACTATTGCTGCTCCCATTAGCTCCGTCTTATCTCTTCTCTGACACTTGCCTCCAGCTTTCATACCAGCAGTGCAGCCTATGGTGATTTTTTTGGGGGTCTTCATATAGCTACTACAGTCAACAGTCTAGTGTGAGATGTGGCATGACCATTCTGAAGGGCAGGGTCTGAAAGCACCAGGTGTCATCCTGCATGCATTCCAGGGTTTTTCCACTTGTTACACACCTTCCCCTCAGATGCTGATCATAAGGGCACCTTTTGTGCATGCTCACGCTAGGGCCTGGCTCTGCATGACACCAGACAACATCCTCCCTCCCACAAGCATCATCACCCAGGTGGCAGTAGTGTAGCAGAGCATGCTATCCTACCTACCTGGAGAAGGAGAGCATCCCCTGGGATGCTCAGTCCTTCTCTCCTTAGCTGGCCCTGACATCCCATGCTTATTTCTGAACCCGAGTCATCGGCATTGAGAGTTGTAGCTCTTCAGCTGAGGCCATGGGCTGGCATGTGAAACAGTATTTAAAAAATTGCATCAGTAGGAGAGTACTACTAACAGGTTCAGTGCAGTTCTCCTTTAACTGGCAGCTAGTGCAGTTTGTGTTGCATGATGTGCTTTGACCGCCACATGGAGCTCAAGAGCCATGCTACCTCATTCTGCACTAACTGCACGCATCAGTTTAGACTAGAGGGTAGGCCTTTATAGAGCATGCACTGTAGTCCAGGTGTGAGAACACAAATGACTGTACCAGGGTTCTCTGATCTTTAGGCAGGTGCACAACCTGGTAATGTCCTTAAGGTGATTGAAGCAACCTTTGACTACAGCTGACACCTGGGGTTCAGGATCAGTTTTTAACCACCTTTCTGGCTTCAAGCTGAAGACTGTTAAAGATGGGCAGCCTCAGGCGATTACACCCATAACAACTAATTTTTACCAGAATTTAGAGCTAGCCAGTTGGAGGCCATCCAGTCTATAATTTCCACCAGGCATGGTTTAAGAATTAGTGGAGTAATTGCCCTGGCTCAGCGTAAATAAAAGATACAGCTGGTCATCATCAGCACAGCAATGGTACTCAGTACTGTACCTGATAATATCCCCAAGCAGAATCATATCATGGTGAACAAAGCCGGGGAAAGGACACCCCTGAGGAACACCACAATCAAGGGCCGTTGGCTGAAACTGGAAAGGTCACATTGCCATGGACTTCTCCAGAGTAGCTAGAAATGACAGGAACCATGATAGCTCAGATCCTGACAAACCTGCTTATTCCCAGAGATAGACATCAAGCACCCCATGGCAAACTGTCAAAAGCTAACAGGTCAAGGAGGATCAGCACTGACATCCCTCCTCAGTCCCTTGCCAGAAGGAGATAATCACACATCCTCATCAGGGCCATCTCTGTCCTGTGATGTTTGTGGAAACCAGACTGAAGGGGCTTGAAGATTTGGTACTTCTTCAGATTGTCACCTAGCTGCACCAGGCTGCACCGCAACCACCTTCTCAATAACCTTTATCAGGAAGGCAGGTTGGAGATTGACCAATAATTGGCAAGAACATTGAGATCTTGTGACTGCCTCTTGAGCAGTGTTCTCACAGCAGCCTTCTTTAGGGCTGCCAGGGAAATCTCCTTGCTCAAGAAAGCTTTCTCGAGGACTGCTTTAACCTTAGCCAGATCGACCACCACAGCCTTGGCAAGCTGAGCTGGAGCTGAGTCCAGCTTAAAAGGGATATAGCACAGCCCAGTAACCACCTGAACAGTATTTTCTGCATCCAGCTGAACAGCAGACTCAGAAGAATGGCTTGGTTTACATTGACTTTATTTGTAAACTGGCAATTACGAATCTAGAAACTGCATTGGCCGAAACACATCACCTGACCGGTGCTGGAAAAGGTACGTGTGGGCAACCAACCACATCAGCAGTACATTAACCTCCATTCCTCTGTTGCACACCTTCAGCATAGCTTAAGACATAAAAATGGCAAAAAAGCACTACCTACTGTGTCAGCTTGGTGGTGCACTGCACCAGGAACCTACCTGGTGTTCCAGGAACAGCACTAGACAGGGGTTCGATTCCCATCATCACACCCAAATGTTTTGCAACAGTAGCCCATTGTCTGGAACAAATCCTACTGTAATGACACATGGCGGGCTGGAGTTAAAATAGTAAATTACAGTGAGAAGCGGTGTCCAACACAAAAGGTGTGCTGACTTAGCACTGATGTGGCTGGTTGCTGTGGTAGAGGAGTGATTCAGGAAGTACAGACAGACCATGGAAAAAGGCATAAGGCACAAATAGTGCAGTTTTATTCAAAACACAACAATAAAAAAAACTTCTGGCAGATGACTTTATCTGCTCTAAAATGACGACTTGTTTGTATCAAATTTGTAGACCCCTTTTCTAAGCAGTAGGAAGATACCTTGCAGCTTTAGGTTAACCTGTTTGACTCGATTAGGTCTTCCTTCCTCACCTTCTCAGGCAGTCTTTTCCTTCTTCTCAAGTTCAAGAGTGTGTGTCAAGAGAGAGCCCCAACCCCTCAGCCTTCTGTCGTGATTATTTGATTTTCTAATCTGACCTCCTTGACCTTTTTTCTTAAAAGAATCACACAATTAGCTTTCTTAAGTGTCCCGAGATAAACAAGTAAGAACAAGCATTTGACAATGCCGAATGTTAGCTTGCTGGTATTTGCAGTGGTGTTTGGCACTTGGACATGGCTTAAAAAAAATCAGTGACAAAGAAGTAAAATGAGGGACACAGTTTAACATTTGTCTCTATCCCCTGATGCAGGCAACATAAGAGTATTGGTGTAAAATAGTTTGTCTGCAGAAGAGCATAGTAGGATTGGCAGTGAAGTACTGAACTGATGCCGACTCCGGCCCCACCCTGCAGAGAGTGACAGGCACTGGGGTGTGCCTTTCGGTTGTCTGCCATAATTCTCATGCCATTTCACGTCACCCTACCCCACAGACACAGAGAAGTGTTGCGGTGTGCCTTTGGGTCTTCGGGCCTTATGCTCACCCCATTCCATAAGGAAATAACGCTGAGATGGGTGCAGTATAGGAGAATGGGGTGAACTTTGGGGCTGAAGAGTCCAAAGCACACCTCACTGCCTGTCACTGGCTGTAGGGTGGGGGTGGAATGGCGTGAGCATTACAGCCGACAGTGCCAAGTCACTCCCCTGATGCCTGTCAGTCTCTACAGGGTGGGGTGTTACGGTTGGAAACTGCAATGCCCCGGGCGTGTATTGGTATTTTCACTCCAGATTTTTAACATGGGCTGTTTGTGACCCCATCGCGTGAACAGTGTCACTATGAGTTTGTTAGCTGAAAAATAATTTAGCACAGTGACTGTACCATTTGGCGCCACAGGTGCAAAAACACATTTCGGGCAGGATGTGAAAAATGACAACTGCGCTGTTAATGAGGAGGTATAAAAAAATAGCATTGTTGAAAATCTGGAGTGAAAATCTGGAAAATTGGTGACGTCACACGCGTACGTAGAAACTGCGCAACGCACGCCCATAACACAATTATTTTGGGGATTTGTTTAACCAAATTTTAAACATAGGCATTTTCGGAACTCCGTTCATGAACAGTGTCACTGTGATTATGTTAATCTGTCCCGAACATTGATATCCCACAGCGACCTCGCCATTGTGCGCCATATGTGCGAAACACATTTCGGGCAGGATGTGAAAAATAACAACTATACTGTTCATAAGGAGGTGTACAAAAATGGCAATGTTAAAAATCTGGAGTGAAAATATGAAAAATTGTTGAAGTCACGAGTATTTGTAGAAACTGCGCAACACACACCCGTAACGCAATTATTTTGAGGATTTTTTTAACCAGATTTTCAACATAGGCATTTTAGGACCTCTGCTCATGAACAGTGTCACTGTGATTTTGTTAATGTGTCCTGAACATTGATTTCACACAGCGACCGTACCATTGTTTCAGCGGCAGCGTCTAAGTGCAGCAGCAAAGTGCTAGTGGCGGGAGTCTGACTGGAGTGTGGCAGGCTTTATGGTCAAAGAACTTCCCTGGACAGTTATTATCCACAGTCCGTTTGTGTTTTTGCCACAGAAGGTTGAGAGGCTGCATGGTTAAATCATCACAACCAGCAGAGAGTAACTGTGAGAGGCTGCATGTTTTTTAACAGCATAACCAGCAGAGGAACAGTGTAATAACGAGTGTCCTCAACCATATGCACTTTTACAAGGTACTGTCTGAAAAACGAGTGTTTTAAACCTATCATTGCAAATTGTTCTAATGGTGAGTTACAATGTCTCTCCCCGGCCCCCCCCCCGTGTTATATTGAACTTGGGCTCTGGGTAGTATCCTTGTCTCCTAGCAACGAATCACTCTGCTTTACCTTTTTGGACTGTGCTGCTGATTAATTAAGTGTTTCCAGCTGGGAGAAATTGCTTTTGCCCATTTTCCTCATTGGCGGCAGCTACGGGGGAGGTGGAGTTTACAGCTTAAAAGTGCTTCCCTTCAACACAGCGGCAGTGTCTAAGTGCTAGCATTGGGAGTCTGACTGGAGTCAGACTGGATAAGACTGGGGCAAGATACCCTGTCTGATAATATGGACTTATTATTTAATTACAAGGTTAAGTGGTAGTGAGCTGTGAATGTGGACTGCTCTTGCCTAATGCTACATCTTGACACTGGTGGGATATTTATCTCTGTGCTCGCTTTGGTTTGCCTTCTGCGCTTGCACAGGGGGTTCAGTGGTTTGCCTGGCAACCAATTGCAGGCAAGAAGAAGTGGGGCTAGGGCTTAAATAGCTCTTGTTGACCCTAGGTGCGAGTCCTGGAGTACGAGCCTGAGTGGCTGCCCCACTCTTAGAGAAAATCTTGTTTAAAAATCCTTCAGGCATACCCGGGCTTGGGCCTGCTAATTTGTTTTGTGACCACAATATTAAGGTAGGCCCTAGCTCAGTTTGAATGTTACTCACTGTTATTGTTCTCTAGGTTTTAGCTAGTGTGTCTTTATAGAAGTTTTAGACATTTATCCCTTGTGTAGTTTCCTGATGTAAAATGCTGGTTTTAATTATTCACTTATGTGTTATGTCTAGTGTACGCTGTCCCCAACAATTATTCCCTTTTCCTACTCCTGTTTCTGAGTTGGATACTGTATCAGTTTATTTATAATGGGCTTAGTTATTCTGTTATTCACTTTCCTGCTAATTTGAATGGTAATTTCACCCTATTTTCATGTCATAAGTTTTGTCAATCAGAGTCTATTAATCATCATCACTGTATATATTTCTTGTTTCAGTTTAAATTCAGTTTACATAGTAATAGCTCTGTTACCAACCATGAGCTATTATATGATCTTAGGCAGAGGGCTAGGAAACTTGTTTTGATTCTTTTGTTCATTTCAGGATCTGTACATCCCTACCCCGGGCCAGTTTCTGTTCCTACTGACAACTCCACTGTAGACCCATCGTCAATTAAATTTGTTCATTTAAATATACATAGCTTAACATCAAAATGGACTGAGTTTGTTGCCTGGACTAACCTGCGTTCATTTGATGTTATTACTCTGTCCGAGACATGGCTCACTGCTCAGGTTTCTGATGCAGAGATCACTCTCACTGATTACAATCTTTTTAGAAAAGATCGGCTTGCAAATTTACATTCGGTTTCTGATGCTAATCTAACCTATGATATGGTTTCAGTAGAAATTGTTTTGGGCAATGAAAAACATATCACTTTGAGTTCAGTTTATGCCCCGGTAACATTTTTGTCTTCATGGAACTACTGTCTCAATTTAAAGGTGGCCTTCTACCGAATCGTGAATCAGTGATCATGTGGGTTGGAGCTGTGACTAGGGATTGGATTGTAACATCTCTGATATTAAAGGTTCATTGTTGGACTTGGGACACCATCTGATTATAAGTGAAGTCACAAGGCCCAATTACAAGACAGGCTTGGGCACTGTGTTGGACTGGATATTGGTTACTCATCCCGGCAGGATCCTGCCAGATAGTATGAGTGATCACTGCCCCGTACATTGTGGCTGGTCCTCTAAATCCCCTAAGTGCCTCCCCCAGGTAATTGAATTTAGGGCAATTAAAGGTCTCACCTCTGAACAACTGGACACCTCTGTCTTGGAAGCTGATTGGTCCCCACTTGAAACTATCTCTGATCCTTCTTTAATGCTCTGTTTTCTGATATTTTTCAGGGGGTAGTAAATCATCTTGCCCCCCCTTAAGCGCATGAGAGTTAAGTCAAATAAACAACCCTGGGTATCCCCTGTGTTACTTAAGTTAATGCGAACCTGAGATAGAAGTTGGAGGGCCTATCGGAAATCTAGGGATCCTCTCCTACTGCAGGCTTATAAAGCACTGCATAATAAAAGTAAAGCTGCTGTCAGGAAGGCTAGGACCCAATATTTTTTTAGCGGCCCAGAAGAATGCTTACGGCAATCCCTGGAAGACCTGGGGTGTGCTTAATCAGTTATTGGGTAGAAAAGAGACCCAATCTTCTGTTTCCTTATTGAGGGATAACTTATTAGTGATTTTGTTGTTACTACTGAGGTCTTCAATAATTATTTTGGGGACCTTACTTCTTTCAGATTTTCTTTTCTCCCACTACTTTGTCTGATTTCCCTTCACTGAGTGATTATAGTCCTCTCAAATTTGACTTTTCAAGTGTTTCCCCTGAACTGATTTATTTAGTTATTTATTTATTTAGTTAAACATCAGTTTAGAAACCTTTGAGCCAGAGGCTCATTTACAAAGGTACCTCATCACAAAATTATATCAATGATTATAACAATGAACCCATGACCGTTGTCCTGTTCTGATGGTATAGATTTTAGGTTAGTCAAACGTGGAGTAAAGTCCCTTGCTTTTTCTTTATGTCTAATTTTTAATGCGTCCCTAAGTTCTTGTTTCTTTCCCACACTTTGGAAAAATTCTATTATTAAACCTTATTATTAAACCTATTTTTAAGTCTGGGAATCCCAATCTTCCATCAAGTTATTGTCCTATCTCTCTCCTCCCCCCCCATCTAAAATTCTTGAGAAGATACTCTTTGATCAGACCACAGAATTTCTTAACAAATATAGTCTCTTATCGCCACAGCAACATGGTTTCAAACAACTACATAACACTGAGACGGCCTTGGTGGGGTTCACAAGCTGTATTCAGGGTGCCCTGGACAAAGGGCAGTCTGTTGCAGCGGTATTTGTGGACCTCACCAAGGCCTTCGACAGCTATCGAAGCTCACAGTTTTTTATTTCGCAAACAGGATTATGGTTTACCAGTTTATTCCTCCACTTGTAAAAATATTTTGGATCCACTTAGAGTCACGTACAATTCAATTCGTAGGTTTATTTTGCAGGTCCCACAGTGCACTCATCATTGTTTTCTTTTTCAGGAGTCTAACATTGATAAGTGCGATAAATCACTTCAGAGTGTGGTTTAATGGGTTTGAGATGCACTTCCTTGGGGCATAATGACACTCGGCTTTTGGCTTTGTGCCTCACATCCCTGGGGCATGCATCTCAAATCCTTTAAACCATACTCTGATGTGGTTTATTGCTTGAACTTAGCAGTGAAACTTTACATTTCGAGGTAGTAGGACATTAATATACTACCCCAAAACTGAAAGTTGACCTGCTAATTTACATACTGTTAATGTAAGCCAGCTCCCCCCCGCCAATTCTTCTATTCCCTGTAGAACAATCTGTAGTCCCATTCTCTATTTACCATAATCAGAAAACTGTTCGGGGATTGTTGTTACAATGGGGAGTCTGTTGTGGTGTGAAACTTCCTGCATATAATTGGACAACAAATTGCTAAATAAATATACTGACTGGCACAGAAAATTGTGAAATCTTTTTTTTCGTTTAGATACTGGGGCAGGTTTGCCTACCATGAATGTATCTAGTGCTCTTTAAGTCTTGTACTTTTCCAGATGTTTGGGGCCTAAAAATGTTTCAGAACTGTAGTGCTTTACATTAGCAATAACAAATGACTGGGTGTGGGTTGTGCCCTACTAAACAGTGTGTTGGAGGCACAAGGCGAAAACAGTGTCTTCTGTTGCCAGTCAAGTGGTTTATTAAAGCACAACACACAAATCCTAGAGTGGGTTGTTACACTTACGAAATGAGTATGCTTAAATGTAAGAACAGTGAGAAAAAGAGAGAAACAAATGGGACCGTGCTGTTTGAAATGTCAAAATATATATTTTTTTTTTTGCTATTGCCACTTCAGTCTGAGCAGAGAAAATCAAAGTACTGAGAGGTAGCAAACTATCCCAAACAGAAGCAGGATCTCATTGGAGATGAAATGTGACATCTTTTTCTTTTTTCAAACCTTTTTTATTGAGTTTATTCTGCTGTAAATCGGCAGAGTTACACTTCACAATATATCAAGCTTATATGTGCCAATGTATGAACAATACATAAAAAAGTAAAAAAAAGTTCAACGTAGAACAATAATAAACAATACATATACAGACTTGCTACAACCGTGTCTAAGTTATTTCTCTTTCCAATACCAGGTGTACATAGAAATGTGGTATCTTAGCTAGACTGTAGTAATGGAGGTAGGGGTAACAAACAGTACAGCAGATGGCAGTGTTGAGCAGTACATAAGAAATAAGCCACCACAGGTTGCATGATTTGCACCCAGGACATGCATTATTTACCAGGAACCGCACACCCTCTAGTGGCTTATTGTGCTTAATGAATGGAAGGGGTTATTGTTGAAATAAACAGACAATGACTGTTTTTTCAGTACCTTTTTATGCTTGTAATTTAATGAAAATAAATTTTCCATTTAAAATAGTTCCATTTACTTAATTTGTCGTGTGTTTTTGTAATATGCAGAAATAGCTATGACATGTGGTTAGTGCTGTGCATAGTGCCCATACATACACTGGTGGAGTAGTGTCCAGATATACAGAGATAAGCTGCTGCAGGTGCTTGTGTCTTGGATCGTACAGGAGGTAGTCTGTTCTGGGCAGTGTGGATGTTTCTGGCTGTTCCAGTACTGTCCACACACACATACTACGGATTTTGCTGGATATGTGAGTATTTTGGGGTATTTGGAGGCAGTGGATGCTAGGTACAGTTTTTGTGTTGTGCTGTAAATGTGGGTATGGTTCAAAATATGATCTCTCTGCAAAAATGTAAAGTTTTGTTATTTTTTTCAAAGTCTGGTTGAGAGCGGGATCTGACATAGTTCATAGCACTGAGCAAGTAAGAGTGGTGCCATGAAACAAAACTGCAGTGTGTGTGTTTGTGTGTGTGTGTTTTGTGGTTTATGGTTGACTTTTGTTACCAGCATGTGGTGTAGTTATTTATTTATTTTTTGTAAAAAGGATGCTGCTAAGTAGATTAGAGCAGAGTAGTTATGAACTGTGCAGTTCCTAGGTAAACAATTAACAGTCATGTGCTGTTGGCCCCTACTCTGGGCGGGTGATGCCTCCACGTTACCCCTCAGGCAAGTGGGTACATGCAGATGTGAGGTCACCCCAGAGGGATCACTTATTCCTTCCCACATGACACTCCCCCTGGGTCACCAGGGGACGGTTGTGCATTGAAAGGAGGTATCCTCCTTCCCCGAGGCAGGAGTCATCCAAAGGACACCAGACCCTGTCTCACCAGTCGGCACCAGACGACTTGGACTCTGGGCATAAACCTGGGTCATCTGGATGGCAAGCAGTAGCTCTACTGCTGCACTAGCTGGCTGGCTAGAAGGACTTGTGTTCTCTTGTCCTTCCTGTTCATCTGCCATGAGTGTGGCTTGACTTAACTGCTGCAGTTCATGTGGACTGGATTCATCTTCATGGTTTGGTCTCTCAGGCCCGGAGTCTGTGTGGGAAAATCTCTTCCGGGGCATGCCAAACCTTCTTGTGAGTCCTCAGTAATACTATTATCCTGTACAATACCAAGCTCTTCAGAATTTGCAGAGGGAGGGATCTTGTATGTGGACCTCAAACACAGACTGCGTTCCCTGTTTAAATAACAGTGGTTCAGAGCTTCAGAGAATTCAAAGCTAGCTGGTAGATCCAGATTAAAATTACTTGGAGAGGGGAGTTCCTTATTTAATTCACAACTACCTATCAAACAGATTACAACTTGTTAAATTCAACTCCACTCTCTCGGATGTGACCAGCACTGACATCGGAGTACCCCAGGGCTCCATCCTGGGACCCCTTCTTTTCTCGCTATACATCAACAACATAGATTATGCCTTACTCTCCTGCTCAGCTATCCTATACGCTGATGATCTCGTCCTCTACTCCAGCGCTGACAAAGTCAACATCATTAACGAAAACCTCTTTTCAGATTTCAGGACTGTGCAAACGTGGCTAAATGCTAATAAGCTCATCCTCAACACAAAAAAGACCCATGCCATGTTATTTGGCACTTCCCCCAAACTCGGGGCCTGTAAGGAACCCCTCCTAGTCCATGACACTGGGGGGTCTCTCATCAACTGTGTCATATCCTTCAAATACTTGGGAGTCCTCCTTGATAAATCCCTTGATTTCAGTCTGCACATCCAGTCAACCTGTAAAGCAACAAATGCCAAACTTGGAATCGCCTATAAGACTTGTCACCTGCTAACCCCATCCACCAAATTGGCAATTGCCAAGGGTATTCTGCTTCCAGCGCTGACATATGGTGTCTCCACTTTTGCTAATGCCCATAAGACTGCTCTCCATAAATGGGATGTCGCGTATAACAACATATGTTGGTATGCCTCCTCCTCCCATCGCTTCGAGCACCACTGCACACTGTATAGTGACCTAGGCTGGCTCTCCCCAACTGCCTACTAACTATACTCCCTAGGGACCCTCACAGACTCTGTAATCCGTAACTAAACCCCCTCCTCCCTTGCAGCTCTACTTGTACCACAGACACCTACCCACAGACTACGCTCTGCAAATACATTTCTGCTTACCGTACCCAGGTGTCTTACTTCAAAAGGCTCTGGAGCATTTCACAGCAACGCCCCGGCCACGTGGAACTCCCTCCCTCCTGCCCTGAGGCAGGCTAACTCCAACCCAATCTTCAAAAAAAGAACTATATCGCCACCTATCCTGGGACCCCTGCACATGCTTTGATCCCACTTAATGCTTCACAGCTAACCACCCTATTTCGCCCAACACACTGCTGCACTTCTAAACAAGCTTTGCTATAAAATGTCTTTATAGCTGCCACTTAGCCCAGTTTCAGTTGTTATTTGCATGTACTAATGTCACTTTTGTCATCTCTGCGTAGCTATATGTATTATCTCGAATACTGTCTGACTTCATCTGTATTTTAACTTACCTGTACTATATACTATGTACCTGTACTATATACTGTGTATTGTATAATCTCATCTCATTTTATGTATGTATACTCCCGGGTTGTGCCTGAAAATAGTCAACTTTGGCTAGTGCACCTAACCCGGTTAACAAAAACTAAATAAATTCCCCATCCTGCCCCCCCCAGCAGACGGATCCCCTGCTCTTAGAGAGCAGTCCGAGAAAAAAGAAGCAGACTGACCTGAGTGTGTTGCAGAAAGTGCCATTATTTCCTAAGAGCTGACAGGACTCGGAAATATCCAGCCTTTGCCGTCCTTGGAGTGAATCCACCCCACAGCTGCTAGAGCAGAGTCTGTTCTTGATTTCTTATATGCAGTTGAAGCTGTCATGGTAACCACTTTTCTCTTTGCCATCTTTCCCGAGCATCCCATTGAAGACTTGAATATACACAGCACTTACATTTTCCTGTACATCTTCACACAGCTGCGGCATATCTGTTTGTTGGGCTGTTTCGGTGTTAGCAGGAGGGGATGAGCCGTCCCTTGGTTCCTTCTGATACTTCAGGTATGTCTCCAGTGCCTAGCCATGTACTTGTCACGGATTGTCCTGCTGAAAAATTGCCCACAACAGATTTCCTAGATCCAGTAAAATGTTTTCTGTTGGTTCAACCTGTTCAGACGGTTTGCCAGCATCCAGTGTTGTTTGCATTTATCACAGCCGCGGGCTCCCGAGGCTACCATACGGGGCTCACATTGCTATGCACAGTCATTATTTTAATTCTCTGGGCTTCATGACTAGATGCTCCCAAGTCTTCTGTTCTGGCCATTAGATTTTGTGTAATATGTGAATTTTCACGTTTGCATTTTTCTTCTTCTTTCTGAACGATTTGAAGCAAGGTAGTATTTTTTTTTTTTCCTGTAATGCTAAGTCCAACTTCATCTCCACCAGCCTGGTACAGGAGCACAGATCCTTCTCACATCTAACCGGTATAGCAGCCATAAAATTGTCAAGGTCCTTAACAAATACCTCAGTTCTGGATCCTGGTCACCCCTCTACTCTGGGTGTTGCTGTCTCAGAACAAGCCTCAGGTTGTATCTGGATTTCGGCAGTCTTGGTGCTGGCTGTATTCTCGGGTGCATAATCTTTCCCCTGCTCAGCATTGCAGGTAGGGAAAGAAGCTGTCTTCATCACCATTACAGCCATCTCTCCCTCCTCTCTGGACTCCTCTGTCTCTCTAACAGGAGGCGGACAGCATCCCCTGCAGGAGAGTAGGGACATTATTTATTTAATCATTTACAATGAGTACAGAAATAACATTTATATATTCAGTATATAGTTCAAATCATATTCAAGAAAAAAAGCTATTTACAGAAGAAAAATAAGAATTAACAAAATTAACAGGAAAAAACCTTCAAAAATTTTTGAAAAATACAGTACATTATAATCACATTTTATAGTACACTTTTGGTGTTTCCAGCTGCTGTTTCTTTAACCATTGTCTAAAAATGTACAGTTCTTTATGTGCATGTATTGGCATGACCCTTTCTTCCATCAACCAAATTTTCCTAAGTTCAGTTTTAATGACTGTTTATAGTTCAATATTGGTAGTACCTTTCTGCTGAAATATCCAAGTACATCTGGCTTGCCATATGTAATATGGCAATATTGCATCAATTAGTCGTAATGTATCACCATTATTTCTATGCCATTTTGTCCCATATAAGCCTAATACTATTTCTTCATATGATATTGATACAAAGGTTCTTCCCATTTCTGAGGTAGAAATTTCCAGAAATCCTGTGTTACTGGGCACTCTATGTACAGGTGTTCTTGAGTTTCTGGCTGTTGTATACAACTATCCCTTACACAGTATCTTTCTGATATCTGTTTGTGCTTGTGGGAATTTCACACACCTAATTTCTCATCCATGCTCAACCAACTGACATCCCGTACATTTGGTGGTATCCTTTTGCTATTTATATTTTTTACTACTGTTGAAACCTTTTCTCCCGGACATTATGGTAATTCTAATGTTTCCATAAATTTGGATGTCAATATCTCCTTATATAGATTTTTTTCTTGACACTGTGGTTAACATTTCCACTGTAATATTCCATTGTTTTAACTTTTTAACTATTGCTGCTACATAATCTGGGGTATCCTTTTGTCTTTTCTGAGTTTTCAACCTCCCACTTTCCCAATTTGACATATGGTTCCAGCCACTCTCTAATACTTGTTGTCCATAGTTTTCCATTTGGTTTGAGAGTTAGACCAATGTTGCGTAATACTATAATAAAAAGTAATGAATTTACTATTCCATATCCCCCTTCTTGTTTTGCTCTCTATATGTTATGTTCCATTTTATCGGGTTCAGCCTGCTTCCCCACAGGCCTTGAAAGAATACACTTAGTAACTTGTTTCATATATCTCTGGTATAGGAAATATGTAACTGACATATAACAAAATGGGTATTAATAAGGTTTTAATTAGTAGCACTGTCTTGGATTTAGAGATCCTTTTTTGCTTTCTACATGTTTACCATATTTGTAGCTTTCTGTAAGCATTGGTCCCAGTTCTTTTCTGCCATTTGCTGTTTACTATAGAGAATTTCTAATATTGTTATATCCTGGTCTATAACAGGTACGCCTGCTATAGTCTCCCTGTCAGGTCCCTCAACTTCCCCTGTACAGCATCCAACACTTTTTGTATAATTTATTGTGGAACCTGATATATCTGAAAATATGTTTAGTTCCTTTAGTAGTTCTTTTCCTTCTGTATCATCCTTTATAGTTATAACTATATCGTCTGCATAGGCCAATATTTTTATTTGTGGACTATAACTGTTTAAGGCTGTCCCACACAGTTTTAGTCCAGACACATAGGGCAGTGAAGTGAAAGAGCATCCTTTATCCCTCTTTTAACCTGGAGATTGTGCCCTACCCATCCATTCACCATATGGGGTTATAGTAGCTTGATAATATAGAGTCTTAACCCACCCTATAAACTTCCCTGGTATTTTATATTGTTCCAGTACTTTAAAACAAATATTCATGGGAGATTCTATTGAATGCTTTCTCTTGGTCAATGCTGAGCAAATACCCTTTCACTTTCCCTTAGAAAACAACTCTCTTAACCATATTTAAGTTATCCTGCACTGTTGTGTTTTTTACAGAACATGCTTGGTAAGGACTAATTAGTTTCTCTGCTATTTTGCTTAGTCATGTCTGTAATACCTTTGCCAAAAATCTGTATTCAACAGACTCAGTGGCCTCCAGTTTCTAAGATCCGCCTTGTCCCCCTTTTTATGTATTAGTATTAACAGAGCCTCATATTGAGAGGGAGTAATTTGTCCCTCTTCCAGACCATTATTAAACACATCCATTAGGATAGGGGCTAGCTGTTCTTTGAATGTTTTGTAATATTCAGCACTGAGTCCATCTTTCCCAGGTGCTGTGTCATTTTTTTTCAGTTTACTTATTGCTTGTAGATTTCTTTTGTATCGATTTGGTCTTTCTAAGACTAATTTTTCCACTTTCGTTAACTCAGGTACCTCAATGGTATTTCAGAAATCAGTGTTTTGTTGTGTCTGTACTAGTGTCCCAACTCGGTCCTTAACATAGATGTCTTTTGTATTCATAATTCCTCCTTTAGTAGATATAGTAGTGCATTACCTTCCCTTCTATACACTTTTCGTATAGATCCCTTCTCTGTTCTCTTACTACAGTCCTTGAACGGATCAGAGGCTTGTTTCTGACACTATGTTCCAAACCTCATCTCCTGGTAAAGGGACTGTGCTCTGTTGTACTGTAAGTCTTTCATCTGTTTTTGTATGTTCATAATTTGGCTATAATCTAATTTTTCTGTTTTTGTCCTGGATGTCAATTTTTGACATTGATATCTCAACTGTAAATGTTTAATATAGTCAGACCCTGCTTTAATCCCAGTGTAGTTGCTAAATAGCTTACTTATGTCTTTCTTTGTGTCCTCCCACCATAATCCTGCTGTTTCATAAAAACATCTCACCGATAATCTAGCTGTCCATAATGTATTCCATTGCTGTCTGAGTTTCTCATCATTTAACTTACTATTATTCATACGCCAAATTCCTTTTCTATGCGATGGTGCATTACACTATTGCAGGTTACATTTTATCATTCTATGATCTGAATATTCGTAACTATGTACTATGGCCTTGGATACTTTCAGATGTTCCGAGATGAACACAAAATCTATTCTGGTTGAAATATTACCTCTAAAGTATGTATTCCCTCCCTGTGGGTGACACTGTCTACATGCATCTTTTAATTCTGCAAGCTTTACAATTTCATTTAAGCTATTAGTATCACTATATAGCTTCTGTGTTTTTAGGCCCCTGTCGTCTAGTGCTGTCCCACAATTGAAACCCCCTGCCCATATGATGGTTCTGGATGTATGTAAATATGGTTGAATGTCTAAAAACAAGCTATCTCTAGCAGCCTTTGTTTGAGGCGTATAAATTGAAATAACTCTCAATCGACGTTCTTCATAAGCTGTATCCAGTGCCAGTGCTATTCCAGACAAAATTTCAATAAGCTTAGTTAATTTAAGCTTGCAGTCATTAAATAAAATCCCTACCCCATCACATATTTCCAAACCAACTGACCAAAATGAGGGGTCCTTTGTCCAAAGTCTTGTCGCCTTACTTATTTCATAACCTGTTTTCAGTCTGGTGTCTTGTAAAAAAAAAAATCAGTTGTCTCTCAGCACTATTTAAGCTTAATGCATTACAGATAGAACCTTTCTATGGCTCTGTATGCTATTTACATTGATGGTCGCTGTGATGCTTGTACAGCTGGTTCTGATTAATCTATGCTTTTTGTAATATAAAAATGTGTTATTGAGTGTCTCTCATGAGATGTGCTGTTTCAGCTAAAAGATAAAAGCCAGGAGATAATTAAAGGCTAGAAGAGACCTAAATTAAGGATCTCCTGTTTATCTAGCTTAATTGTAGCTGCCAGCTGCTAGGCTGGAAATCATAAACTTTTGTGGCGTTTAGAGAAAGAATACAGGCTATGTCACTAAGGTGCTACGTCATAAATGCTCTTTGATGTCTGTGAAAGAGCAGGATGTTGCTCATGGATGAAAGAAAGAACTTGGAAAATTACAGACTTAATTGGGAAGTCATATGGGGAAACAAGTTTTTTTGTGTTTTTTTTTTTGCTGATGTCATCTATTAATTTACCTCCTGACACAAGACATCCTGATTGTATAATTTTTAATAAACAGAGGAGGAGCTGGGTGACATCATGGAGAAGGTAGGCTCAAGACAGTTGTTTTAAGTATGCTGTGACTGTCCTTTACACACACACGTTTGGAATCTGAAGCTACAACATCTTTCAGCACTGTAATATTAGAAGTATACATTAGATAAGTCTAAGTGTATGGTTGGTAGGAAATTGCACTTTTAAACCTTATTCTTTTAAAGTGAGTGTATGTTTTGTGATATATTGTTCTGTATTTACATTTTACATTTTTATCTATTTTTAAGTAAACATCTCATTTTAAAGAGACTACTTGGTGTGTCTTTGAAATTCTTTCTTTGACAAGTGAAGCATATATGGTTAAAGCTGACACTGTGAAAAGCTTACTGGTTTTACCAAACTGGGAAAAGGTAAGAGTTTATTCTGAGGTCTTTAATAGAGTTTTTAAGGGCTCATTTTGTACACCTGGTTAGGTGCCCGTAGGTGAAAGATGTCTGGCATCCCCCGAAGAGCAGAATTATCTGAGAGAGTATATTTATTGGGTACGCTAGCAAAAGGTTCACAGTTTGAATCCCTCCAAGAACTTGAGACCAAAGGTTGATTCGAACCCACAAAACAGACAGGAGGGTTACCCTGTTCTGTTAACTGTTCACAATACTACACTCGGAGGTTGGTACTGTGGGAGCAGAGGGCCTGACCTGCTGAGTGGGGGTTGTGACAGTCGCTATCTGTAATGTAGCCATTAGGAGTAAAATATGAAAAAAACACAACTTAGAGCTTTTCATTTTTTCAGGCGCATTCTTATTCTGTGACCCGGTTTGCCTGCTCACTATCAGATCTTGACCAGTTCCATCCTGCTCCTCTAAATCAGAGTGTGCCTTTCGAGAGGAAGCTACAGATAAGTCACCTGATTCTTCCTCCTCTGATTCCGTAGCTCCCCAATTTTCCTTTTTTGACAATGCCTGGTATCTATTCTTAGATAGGACATTTGCTGGTTTTGTTTTTTTCTCCCTTTTTCAAAGTTTTCCTTTCAGCTCTGGGCCTTTACGTAACCCCTTTTCTCCCTATTACTTGTTTGAATTCATCAGGCTGAGAGGAAATGGGAGTGGGGCATCTGTTCTGTCTCCTGAGTGCCTTCTTCTACCTCTTTTTTTCTCCTCTATTTCCATGTGTTCCCCTTCCTGTTGTTCTTGCGCTCTTGTGTTATTCTCACTTAAAATATTTTGCTCAGTTTCGTTTGTTACTTTTTCTGGTTCCTGTCTGTTGTCCTGCATTCTTAGCACTTCCTACTTTTCCTTCCTGGCCATATCTTCTAATCATTTCTCAGAAACCTGTAAAGAACCTTTTTGTTGGGCCTGGGCTACCAGATTCTCTGGTGACAGACTTTCCCCTTAGTTGAGGGAGGCCCATGGGCACTTAGCATAAGAATGTCTTCTCCGTTCACATAAATTGCATTTAAATGTATTTAGACAATCCTTAGCCAAGTGCCCATAATCAAAACAATGGTTGCATTAATGCTATCACAAGCACTCCCTAGATGTCTGCGAGACCCACACTTAAAGCATGTTTTAGGAAATTTAGGTTGTCCCATATAAAACGGTGAAATGCAGGATTCCATGATCTGGCTGTTTGAGCTTTATTTTGACCTTCCACCTCCTGTCCATATTTGTTCTGAATCCATGATGGGGATTGGGGTCTCCACCACTTCGCACTGTTGTCAAAGCCAAAATAAAATGTCTGATATATTCACCCCTTCATTTTTAAATAAAACTGTTGTTCTCACCATGGGTTTAGTTAAAGGAGCTGCTAAAAAGGAGCTCCATAGTTGTGATTTGAACATAGCATTATGTTTAGCCCAGAATCTGTCCAATCCTGCTACAGTTTTAAAGCTTATGTCAAAGTTTGCATCACCAGTGTTAATCAGTGCATACATTTCTGAGGCAAAAAACCTCATGGAGTCTTTTAATAATGTTTTTGCTGTGTATACTCTGTCAGGTGGTTGCTTGAGGCCTCATTTATATATTAGCCTGACCACGTTTCTCATCGGCGCTGGCTCTCCCCTGGGTGTAAACAGTTCTGCAAAACTTTTTGGAGGGCTGATTTGTTCTGTCTTTCTTTGGTTCACTCCCTTTATCATCCTCAGTTTTCTCTTACAACACAGGGGCCCCTGCAGAAGTACTAGGTTTTTCATTATCATACTGTACTGTAGCAGTCGTTTTGTTTAAATTAATTGCATTCTTTTTCAGGGATGCATCCTCCCTATACTTTTGTACTACTGGGTCTGTGTCATCTGATGTCCAACTCCCAGTTTCACTAGGTAACCATCCTGCTGATAATCGTGCATTCTCAGGAGACTACACATTCTCTATATCTTCACTCTGTGCAGACAACTTTCTCACACCCAGCATTTTTCTCCTCATGCTTTTTATGTTGCTTGCACGCATGTGCAAGAAACATAGTGCCATCATCGGAGATTCCGGAGGTGTGTCACCTCCTCCTCCAATTCAGGCAGTGTTCTGGCAGGCACGGCCCCTGTAAGCCAATGCATTTTGGAGCTGTCTGTAACCGCTCCAAAATGCAGTAACCTCTGAGATGAAAGGGGAGCTACGGCGAGTGAGCAGCGATAGAAGCTGCTCTTGCGCAGCTCCAGCCAGGCGTCTGCCGCGCCCCGCCGCACGTGTATGGCCGGCAAAGGGTGCCCAATCCTCGTCGGCTGAGCTCATCGCTCTCTCCCAGTAGTTGGTGCCACGCTGGGAGCCCACCCCAAGCGTGGCAATCAGTCATTGCCGATGGGGTGCCCAATATCCCCGTCGGCTGAGCGCTTCCAAAAGTCCCTTGCCATGCTGAGAGCCCACCCCAGTGTGCAAGCGATCCAGCGTCTTTTTATTTTTGTACCTGTAAGACAAAAGCGGTCCAGCGGTGCGTCTCCGCCCACCAACCTGCACCCACCACTGCACCCAGCCTCCCCACCCCCTCACCCCATGCCCTCCAGACTCCGGCGTGGCGATCTTGGGTGGACGGGAACATGTCTGCACTCTTCAAAGCCGACCGCGAAGACGAGGAAATGCCGGTAAGCTGTATAATGGGCTAGATAGGGGGTTTCAACTTGTCATATCTCAGCCATTTTTGGAATTTTGCACCAAATTTTCAACATAGGGTTTTGGGACCCTTCTCTCGAATGATGTCACTGTCATGGCATTATTCGGGCCCGAAAAAGGGTGATTTAGCGCGGTGGCTGTGAAATCACCCTTGAATAATCTAACCATGACGGTGACATCATTCGGAAAGAAACCATGAAATTTAGTCATCAAAATAAACTGTTCTGGCGTCGTTGCGCAGTTCTCGCGGGCTCGTAAGTTCGCCCAATATTTTTCACTCCAGATTTTCAACATTGCATTTCACCACACCTTCTTATGAGTAGTACAGCTGTCATTTTTCACATCTCACCCAAAATGTGTTTCCGGCTCATGTGGCGCAGAATGGTGCAGTCGGTAGTGCTGAAATCAATGTACTGGACAAATTAAGAAAATCACAGTGACAGTGTTCATGAGCAGAGGTCTTAAAATAGGCTGTTGAAATTTGGTGAAAAAATTCTAAAAAATGACTTTTACGGCGTGCGTTGCGCGGTTCCTCATGCGCTCATGGGTTCGCAATTTTCAATATTTCCACTCCAGATTTTCAACATTGCCATTTCCACACCTTCTTATAGGTAGTACAGCTGTCATTTTCATCTCACCCAAAGCGTGTTTCCCGCTGAGTAGCGCACAATGGGCGCGGTCGGTGTGCAAACTCAATGTATGGGACACATTAACAAAATCACAGTGACACTGTTCATGATCAGAGGGTCTTAAAATGGCTATGTTGAAAATTTGGTGAAAAAAATCTAAAAATGACTGTTTCACGAAGCGTGCGTTGCGCAGTTCCCTCCTTGCGGCTTTCGTAAGTTCTAATTTTTCAATCTTACGCTCAATGACTTCCAAAATACCTAAAAAGCACATAGAAGCAAGCAACATTCGGCATTGACAAATGCTTGTTGTCTTAATTACAGGCTCTTTTTTGCTCTCTGTAAATGCTACGGGCCGCATTAGTGGCGAGACATGCTCGACATTCAAGTCTACCATGTTCTTTTAAATTCAAAATCTTAAATAAAGCTTATTAAATTGCAAAAAAAAAAAGTCTACCACATTGTGACAGTCTAGGATCTTGTTACCTACATGCCCTGGTTCTGGTTTTATAGGGTTTTGCTATGTTTGTTCAGAGTCCTGCGCAGCCTCTTTTTTCAGCGTTGGGCGCAGCTCTTTCCTATTCTGACTCACTCGCTCTGCAGCATCCAGACCCTTTGATAATGCCACATCATCCCTTGTCAAAATCAGCTGAGAGGTTGTCGATTCGGCTGATTGTGCTTTCCCAGTGAAAGGTTTACTTGGTCCTGACAAATGCTGCTATTTTATAGCAAGTTCTGTTTCTGATGGCATTGCTAGTAATTGTTTCTTTTTCAGTTCTAGTGCAGATAATAATTTCTTTTCATCTGTTGTTCATTCCACTGTGTTACCAGTAATTTCCATTTCAGTATTCTCAGTCTGCAGTCCTTAACCTTGCAAAGAAGCCATACTGCTCACTACTTCATCCATTTTCTGTGGTAACAGACCATCGAAATCCATATCCTCAGTCTCTGATAGTTCTGAAGGCTTTTCCTTATGCTCCCTCAACCTCCATCCTCACTCTCTCAGTGGTGGCTATCTTGACAAGCAGCCAAATGGCCAAGGGTTCCCCCTACAGCAGAGATGGGGTATTTCTTCAGTGTTCTTGTCAAATGTCCTCCATTCACTAAAACCACCAAAAGCTTAACCTGGTTCAGTATTGGCCAGTTTTCATCTGTATTAACCCCGCGCCGGACATCTGAAAACAGAAGTTACTTCTTAGATTCCCTTTTCTGGTTAATAAAACAAATAAATTCTATACTTGTAGATGCTTTAGTTTCCATCCTCCCTCCCTGCACCTTTACCCCATCCTCCCTTCATCTGATAAATACTTTGTTCGTCCACTCCTCTTAAGATCCACTAGTGGTTTGGCCGGCAACCTCATCAAGATGTTTGTTCCACAAATCTCCCACCCTTTCCATGGATTTCCTTATAATGTATAGTAGAATGTTGTTAGGATGGATATCCATCCCTAGAATAGGTTTGTTGTGCTGCAGTAGCTATGTCACCACAGCTGTTGTGCTGCACTAGATACGTAGCTACTGCAGCACAACAACATGGAATATGGTCGCCAAGCATGTGCATTTTGCAGACTGAGCATGTTCATGACAAGTGCTCCATGATCCCCGCTCTTCCCGAAACTGCTATGGTGTAAAAATTACCCTGGAAGAGAGTGGTACAGTACAAAAGTGAGTGCAGACTAATTTCTCCTTTTTTGTCTTGGACCATACACTATAAAAGACAATGTATGATCCACAATCTATGCCAAGCGAGTGTAACCAACTCGAGGTTGGTATGGCGATCAAAACCTCTCGAGCTGCGCTCTCAAGGTTTAAACGGTGCCATGCCAATCTCTCTATGGCTGTACATGCTTGTTATAGATCGCAGACCATACATTATCCTTTATGTATCCCCCCCTCCAGCTTGAGCACATGCTTCCAGGTGGACACACTGTTTCTTAAACAGGCTTGTTGTGTCCACTCTGTTGAACCCTTTCATGAATTTGAAAGGCTATACCATGTCTCCCCTCTGCCTTCTGTCATCCAGTAAATACATGTTGAGACTTCATTGTCTCATTATACGCTTTGCCTTGCTCGCTATGGATCATCTTGTTAACCTTTCATTGCATTGTCTCTGATCCATCACTATTTTTCTTTAGGTATGGGCCCCAGAATTAGACACAGCATTGCAGATGGGATCTCAGCAGTCTATACAGAGGCAATAGCACCTCCCCTTTTACTTCTGCGTAGCAGAGCTATGCTGACACAGTGCGATTTATGTCAAAAGACAAAGGGGGCTCTGGAATGTCTGGAATGTTTCCTAACACAGCACAACCGGTCTGCTTCCATGGTTTGGAGTTGAACAACATCTCACTGCCGTCCAGTCCATTCAGTACAATGCAGTTCCCTCCTTCCCCACTGCACTGTTTTCTTGGTGATAGTAAGATTACGGCCAGATAAACAACTGCACTGCTTTCAGAGACTGCTTTCGTGCGTCTCTTACAGCTGCGCGAGCTAGTGACATGATGTACCCACACAACACAGACTGCCAACCAAATAATCAAAGCAGGTCAAATTTTTTATTGCAAAATTACAGAAGTACAGAATAACAGAGTACTCTAGATATCAAACGCAGTTTAAGACACATATTTTTCTGCATTTCCTACCTACTAGTATCACTGTTTCTATTGTACTGGAGACATCAAATGAAGCTTAAGTCACACATTTTTCTACATGTTCAAACTACTATTGTCACTGTTTCTACTGTTGTGGTCTTCAGTGGTTATTTATTGTTTCTATGTACACAATAATTTCTAAATATTTGTTGCTTCTTTCTTCTGTGGGGGCGCTCTGCCCCTCCCCCCCGAGTCCTCAGTGGTTTTTAATGTTTGTGTGCACAATCATTTCTAAATATTTGTTGCTTCTTTCTTCTGTGGGGGTGCTCCACCCCCAACACCCCCTGGGTCCTCAGTGGTTATTTAACGTTTCTATGTACAAAATAATTTATAAATATTTGTTGCTCAACATTAATAGTGTGGCAACATATAATAACCATCGAGGATCCGGGGTGTGTGGGGGGCGGAGCGCCCCCACAGAAGAAAGAAGCAACACATTTATAAATTATTGTGTACATAGTAGTATTAGCATTGAAATTATTGTGTACTCCACATTCATTGTGATTCTGTTACACTATTAATCTTATCATTCTGACTCTGGCATGTCTGTGTGGCCGGGAAGAGGCATTATGAAGTGGCATCACTTAAGATGCAAGCATGTTACCGTAAACCTTTTGTGTTTGCTTGCGCAACAGGCTGTAATCGTTTACTATCGCAGTTTTCTTCATGAGAAAAGAAAGTTTCGCCCTTAAGCTGCCATCACTGACAGAATTAGAAAATATAGGACTTAACGACTGTTGTATTAGTTCGCGACACAGCAAGGGTTAATACAGCTTCAAGTTTCACAGTGGAGAAGGAAGGTAGCGGACCATCAGACAAAGGCTTCAATTTTAACTCCTTGAGACATGTGAGGAATGTAGTTGGGGATCAGATAAAGGCTTCAGTTTAAACTCCTTGAGACATTTAAAAGCCTTTATGTCTTGCAACTTTTTTCTCCTTGTGTGTGTCTAGTTTCTTTGTTGTGTTTTTTTTTTTTTTTTTTGGGAGAGGTTGGTGAGCAACACAGTAAGCCCCCCCCCCACACACACTTCTGCCTGTTTTTGTATGTAGGGCTTTAATTGCAACTCTTGACAGCTTATTCCAAGTGTCTACTTTCTCTTTTTTTTTAAATGGTCAACTGACCAAACAGCTTGCTACAGTACTATGTTAATGTAACCAAAATCATAAACAGAAGTTTTACTTTTGCAATAATTGATTTATTTTTGCATTGTGATTGTACAGTATTTGTGGTCAGTGTTTCATCCTAGTTGCAGGTCACCTTCCCTGGGCTGAGGCATGCCTCTTCAGTCTTCTGCTTCAGTCCAGCTGACCCTAGTAATTCAATTATGGTCTGACTGCCTTTGGTCTGCTTTTACTCTTCTACCCAGTAAGTGCATCGCTGCCTTAACAGGCCTAAGCCAATTAAGGGCTGCTTGCCATGTCCTGGTTCAGCTCTCCCTGGAGCTTCGACAAAACCCCTTGGGGTCCTGAAAAGGGAGGGCAAAGGGCAGACTGACCTTGTCACAGCATATTTCTGTAGCAAGGTGGACTGGAACACTGAGAAATTAGGAAACTTGCCAAAGGTCACTCGTTCTATCCGAATTGCTCTGTCCCACATCTAGCCCATATGAAGAAGGTGCTGCCGCACAGATGGTGCTGTAAACTTAGACTTTAAAGAGAAATTTACAGAAATCTCAGTGACAACAGGTTGAGAAGTATGTGCCTCCCTATCTCCTTTAGAAGCTCATATCTCTAATTGTCTGAGCCCCACCACCCTTGCACCCACAAACTCCTTTCCCGGCCATCACCATAAAAAAATTAGTTATTCCAATGTCCTACACACGTGAAGATCCTAGTCTTCTCACCGCTGGGCTCAAATGCTGGTATCATGCTGCACTACTACGTTGTGTGATTCAGCCACAGTTCCATTTAGAGCTCTACTTCAGCGCATTTTTTAAGGTTTACCTCTCCCTCCCTACAGATTCCAGCAGGTATACAGGTTTCTCTTTGTGTGGCTTCTCTACAGTGCCTTCTCTCTGCACAGCAAATTCAGTCAGCCTTTCTCTGTCTTTCCTTCAGACTCAGTAGTTGTATCATCCCAGTTGTGGATCACCTTCCTTGGGCTCAGGCATGCTTCTTTAATCTGCTTCAGTCCAGCTGACGACAATAATTCAGTTATGGCCTGACTGCCACTGGCCAGCTCTTACTTTTCAACTCAGCAAATGCTCAGCAGCCTGAGAGGACTGAATCCAAATAAGGGTTGGCTTGCCATATGCAGATTCAGCTCCCCCGGGCCCTGGCAACCTGTCTGAAACCCACCACCCTTGTACCCAGACACTCCCTTCTCCAGCCATCACCTTAAAAATTATTTCAGTGTCCTAAGCCGCATGACATTCCGGCGATACTGAAGGATTACGGCCACATTGCATAGCTTTCGGAGACTACAAGGTAATGTGCATCTTGAAGCTGCACGAGCGAGTGAAAACAGCAGGAGAGTGAGTGAAACTGCATGTGCTAAATGCAGTGAAATTATTTTTATCTCGGATACAATATTACTGACTACAGAATAACCACTGAGGACCCGGGGGGAGTGGGGGGCGGAGCACCCCCACAGAAGAAAGTAAGCAGGCAGTAAATGCAGTGAAATACATTTTATCTGGATACAATATTACACAACTACAGAATAACCACTGAGGACCGAAGTGTGGAAGCGGGCCCTGAAAGCAATCAATATTTAAATGCACAATAACCCGACAATATTGATTAGAACTACCGCCAGTGCTCACCACCACCTGAGAGCCCTATGACTTAGAATCGAATATGTTCATTTACCATTTAGTTAGTTTAGTGAACTGTTTATATCTTCTGCAGGGGCACTCCCTTCCACCCCCGGGTCCAATGTGATACTATGCACTATATTATATGAGTATTCTGTGAACTATTCGGTGACTTCGGGCATAGGAACGGGAAGAGGCGTGACAGAGTGGGCGCTGCTTTAGGCAGCAAGCTTCTTACCATAATACTTTCTTGTTTATTTGCGCAACTGGCATAATCCTATTATAAAGACAATCTAATCTTCTCACCACCGTGCACAAATGCCTGTATTGTGCTCAGTAGTGCTTTGTGTGATTGATGTGCAAAGCACTTTTGGGACAAGATACTGCTAATGGCGGCCGGAGGTGAGAGGACGAAGATCTTTGTGCGGTGTTGGACATTAAAATAACTAATTTTTAAGGTGATGGCCGGGAAGGGAGTCTTTGGCTGCAGGAGTGGTGAGGCTCACATACACTAGGTGGGGTGGTTTTTCTTATATGCAATGGACTGGTGGGTGGTGATCCCTGCGGATTTGGTGTTCCAGGCCGAGAACTGGTATTCCAGATGAGCCAGGATACTGTTACATTCTAGCCCTTCTTTCCAGTAGTGATCTGCAAGGACACTGGTTTTTAGTTTTTTTACCAGAAAACCTGGTATTATTCCAGAATGTGGACAGCCTGCACACTGTTAAAAACAAAGAATATTACGAAATTTGCATTTTACACCAGATCAATAAATTTACAGAACTTGTATTTTTTTTTATAATTGCTTCCAGTATTATTTTCAGTTTACTTCATTTAATGCTCTGTATATTAAGCCTTCTTTTATTCTGATTATTTATAGGGAGAGCGCAAATGCATTAAACACCTATTTCACCAATCTCGATATATACAAGATATATACAAGAATCCGTTACCATGCTCCCCAAAATCCCATGATCACACTACCGTTAACCTCACACGTTCCAACTTTCATTTCAAGCTCGCAACCTTGAAAGAAATCTCCACTCTGTTATCCAAGCTAAAAACCACAGGCTCTGTCGGGTATGATCAGCTGGACCCTAAGTTCCTCAGACTGGGAGCCCTGCTAATTGCTTACCTCATCATACTACTTTTTAGTAGATCCCTCCTGGAGGGTGTTGTCCCCTCCACGTGAAAAGTGGCACTCGTCACTCCAATACACAAAGGAGGTACAAAAACACTAGTTACAAACTATAGGCCAATCTCCATCCTCTGCTCCTTAAAGGAGAAGACTCCTGTGTATGTATGATTTGGATATATCTGATGTATTTATTATACATTACATCAAGTACTGTACATATATCAATAAGAGATCAGCCATTTCTTCTGTTGCAATACATATCTAGAGTTTGAGGCTCTGACACAAGGTAGTAAAATGTCAAGCAAGCCTCTGTTTACATACAAATGAGTCACTTGTAATACAGCTCCTCCCATTCCTTGATGTCACTGCAGCAACAGTGCAGAACAAAACATAAGGGTATCAATGCTGTCTAGCCTGATTTTAGTTTAAGTTTGCAATGGCTTAAGGCAGTTCTGTCATGCAACTCACGCAAGGAGTAATACTTTTAGCCTTAATACTGTATGTGTAGAGCAAATAATACATCTAATAGTGTTGCATTCACAGGAAACAAAAGTTGTTCCTGTGTACTGCTCATTTCTCTCTGTGAGCCAATTGTAACATGTTGTGGAAAGCAGTAGACTGAATCAGTCAATCAACCAATCAGTCAGTCAATTGAGCAGTCAATCAGTCACTCTGTATTGAACCAGGTGAGCACCCTTAAGAAGATTTGTTACAAGATGAGCCTAGGCAGTTTACCAAAGGATCACACAAGACTGACTTATACACGTCCCCTTTCAGCAGCCTGAAAGTGGAGAGCTAGATCATTTACTTTATAAAGTGTATTGTTTTACATTTCAAATGCTTCTTAAATCTGAGTTTCTGACTGAAAATACAAAGACACATAATGCATATGACATGGGAGGAGTGAGCTAAGCAAATACAGAGCACTACAAACAGAGGCTGATTAGTTTCTTTATCTACAACAGCTGAGGTGTAGCATCTGATTTGTGAGGGACATCCTACTTCAGATGCTGGCATTACAAAGCGAGGGGGGGGAGGGGCTGCCACAGCTTATCCTTAGTACCTTGAAAGTGAAGTGCTGTAGCTCTCACATCACTGCTAATGATTTATAATGGGAATTGGGGCACTTTTAAAGTCATGGACCTGTGGGGCCATCACAGTTTCTAAGGAGGTTAGGGGAGCTTCTTAAGGGTTAGAGAGTAAGGGACTCTAGTAGGATTTGAACCAGAGTCCCCCAGTGCTTGTGCCTGTGCTTTCCTAGTAACCTATTCCTTGCCATAGCTTAATTCTTTATTGCCTTACAACAGCCATCCAATCACTGACCGCCTAGTTACAAAGGGAAAGGGGCCTATTTGCAAGGTTATTTCTCACTGCTGGTGTCAATCAAAACAGAGAATGTTAACACACACACACACCTTAATACAACAGCTGCATAATACCACTTAAAACTCTTGTTGTACCCAGAGTCATTTATTGGGCAAACTGTTTTTGCTAACAGAAACAGTAACACAACACATACAGGCACTTCCTTATGTGAATACTATATATATCTCAAATCAGTGCTGCATCACACTCACATGGTCCTAGTCCCTATTAGACCTGTACTTCAGGATGTGCACAACACATAAAGGGTTCCTCCATTACTCAAGTGAGAAACCAAACATTGTGGGTTTGGTCTACTGGTGGAACTGCATTTAGTGCAGCACCATTATCTGTTGCTCTGATGACATCATCCTCCAGCAACATTGATGGTAAAATGGAGGACAAACACATTGATAACTTTTGGGGACTGTATATTTTTATTTATAATCTAGATCTGGACGGCAATAGGACTGCTGGCAACTGGAGGAGGCACACAACAGTTATACATAAGGAGTTGGGAGAATATTGGTGTGAAACTATGGGAGACTTCCCCTTTAAGCAAATTGTTAGAGAGGTTAGTCTAAAATCAGTTAGTAGACTACTTAAACCAGCACAACCTGCTTATCCCTGTCCAACATGTTTTTTGTAAAAACCATGGTAACCCTAGTCAGCCTTGTTACGGACATCATGAAAGGTCTGGATAATAGGTTGATGACAGGGGCAGTGTTCATCGATTTTAACAAAAACCTTCAACCTGGTCGACCACTAATTACTTATTACCAGACTTAACTTCCTGGGTCTTGATAGTCTATCCCTATGCTGGTTCATCGACTACCTGTCAGACAGGTTTCAATTCGTCAGATGGAAAGGGGACTTATCTGACAGCCGCCAGATCCATGACGGTGTGCCCCAAGGCTTAATACTGGGGCCTCTGTTGTTCTCACTTTACATCACTGAAATGGCCACAAACTGTGGTAGAGCAAAACTTCTACTTCATGCTAACGCTCGGACACAAAGGGCAACCCTAGGAGGCATGCGCCAAGTGTGGTCCAACCCCTAGCCTTACTGTTTGCTGAGCTTCACTGATCTTCACCAGCTGTTGTACCCACTACTGAAATAGTGGTTGACTAATAGAAAGTTCTCAGCCAGAAACAACCAGAAGCAACAGCTCATACACAAAGGGCAGTCCTAGGAGGCATACACCAAGTGCAGTCCAACCCCTAGCCTTACTGTCTGCTGAGTTTCACTGATCTTCACCGACTGGAAGAGAGACCAATTACAGAGGGAAGGCAGACTCCCAGGGATACCTTGACAGCGGTTCTACTTGGGTGAATCCCCCTTGGAGTGCACAGTCCAGGCTCCTTTCTCTGTTGAGATGGCTTCTCTCCTTGCTTGCTCTGCTGAGCCCCAGCCAGCGGCTGCTCTCTCAGCATAACGAGCAGTTGGAACGCTTACCCAGAATTCCTGGCTGCTGTATATAAATCAACATTTGTACTGCTGGTCGGCTAATAGAAAGCTCTCAGCCAGAAGCAACAGCTCAGACACAAAGGGCACCCCTAGAAGGTATACACCAAGAGCGGTCCAGCCCCTGGCCTTACTGTCGGCTGAACTTCATCAACTGTTGTACCCACTACTGAAATGGTGGTCGGCTAATAGAACAATCTCAGCCAGAAACAAACAGAAGCAACAGCTCAGACATGAAGGGCAGCCCTAGGAAGCATAGCCCATGTGTGGTCCAGCTCCTAGCCTTACTGTCTGCTGAGCTTCACTACTGTTGTTGATTGTTTTTCAGTGGTAGGGGCACCTTCATCCACTAACACAGCTCTAAAGATAGATCCCACACCTTTCTTCCATCCACAGAAATCATCCTGCGCTTGACGCCAGCACGGACCTACCACAACTATGGTCTCATCACCAAGCTACAAAAAACAACCAGACATAGACATTGTGCATTGTAATCCAAACAGATCACTTTTACAGGACCTGGATCAACAAAATACGTCACTGCTAACGTGCAGGGCCATAAACGACCTCTGAGCCCACCTCCAGAAGCATGGATGACAATTTCCCAGCTAAATCTTACATTAAAGCAGGTCACAAGGGCTTGGAATCACCCCAGCACCACCAACACCCTGATACTTTCCCCCTCCCACATAGAACAGTCCATCCAGGGGGTTGGCAGGTTGTGCAAGTGGCAGAGCCAGCCACAATAGGGCTCAATAAATAGGTAGCAGTCATGAGAAGGACATGCAACTACAAAACAGGTTTACCCTGCTAGCAAGGATACGCAGGGAATCAGGCAGCTGCTCAAACCAGGAAAGTAGTGTGCAGCAGCACCAGCCTGGCACCAACCTAAAAGGTTCTACAAAACAAAACTTCAGGTTCCCACGAGTGCCTAAATCAGGAGAGGAAGCAAACACCAATGTGGGTCAAAGGGACAGGATGCCTCAGCACCACTCACATCAACAGGACAAACAGGCCAGGACAAATGCTCCTACCAATGGAAAAAAGAACCTGATCATTGTGGGGGACTCCATGATTCGAGGAGTCGAATCCCACTTGCAGGATACCGACCAAGTGGGAATAACTGTCAGGTGTCTCCCTGGGGCCACAGCAAAAAGGGATACAGACCACATTGAGAACCTTGTACGTAGGATGGGCAACATCAGAGGCATCGTCGTTCACCTAGGAACAAATGCTATTGCTGACTATTCCATTGAACAAGTAAAAGCGCATATTTTTAATCTAGGGGATAGACTGACCTCTCTTTCATCCACCCTAGCCTTCTTCGAGGTACTCCAAGTATAGGAAAAGGCAAAGGGAAAATTAGGGAAACCAAAATCAAGGAACTGAACTCATGGCTTCGCAACTGGTCTTCAGACAAGGGCCACCCCTTCATTAGCGATGGGAATACTTTTGGGAAAGATCTTCTTTTAAATTTGATGTCCTTCACTTCAACAAGGAGGAGATGAAGGCACTAGAATAAAAACTCAGCGTGATTAGTTTAAAGAAGTAGAGGAGGGACAAATCTATGGAAACAGAACCTCAGTCACCCCCCAGATCGGGGCAAAATTCCTCCTGTCAAGCGCATAAGCAAAAACAGAAAGAGCACAGTAGGGTTGACCGGGAAACATGGTACGCTAAAACAAAAAGTAAAAAGGATGCCAATTACTGGAAGGCAATGGTGACTAATGCCCACAGTCTGGCTAACAAAATCCCAGAACTCATGGCCACAGTGGCAGAGGCTGGACTGGACTAAGTGGCAGTAACCGAAATATGGTTTAACGACAACCATATATGGTATATTGCCATCCCCGGCTACAGCCTGTTCAGGAGGGACAGGAAGGGATGGAGGGGCGGGGTAGCCTTGTATATAAGAGAGAACATAAAAGCCATGGTAGTCCAAAGAACCCAAGACAAATCAGAGGTCCTCTTGGTCACACACGAACAAGGAAATAAATCAGTCCTCAGACTAGGGGTGATATATGGGCCTCCCTTGCAGGGGGCAGAAGCAGACAAAGAACTACTGGAAAGCATATTGCATATGACTGATAAGGGAGAGGTCGTGTAAATGGGTGATTTCAATCTCCCAGACGTAGACTGGATTTCCTGCATAACATCCACATCTAGAAGCAGAAGCTTTGTAGATGCACTGAGAGGGGCCGGTCTAAACCAGCTTGTAATGGCCCATACTAGAGAAAACACAATCCTGAACCTGGTGCTCACTAACAGTAGCAAGGTAAAGGAGGTGGAAGTGGAGTGCCAGTTGGAAGTGAGGGACCACAAATCTGTCTGGCTTGAGGTCAGCAAGATAGAGGAAGCAAGCTACTCTAAGACAAGAGTCCTTGATTTAAAAAAACAACAAAAAAAAACAGACTTTGCCCAAATGAGAAGTTGCTTCAGAGCTAATTTCAAGAAAAAGGCAAAAGGAGGGGTGGAAGAATGTTGGACGAGCATAAGGAAGTCACTGGAAGAAGTAACCAAGAAATGCTCCAGGCTGGTCAGTAAGACAAGAAAAAGAAGGAATCTGTTATGGTTCACAAAAGAGGTAGCAACTACAGTAAGAGAAAAGAGACAATCTTTCAAGAAGTACAAGAGCTCTAACAGTGACAAGGATAGGCAGGCATACAGGAGTAGCATGAGGGAGGCAAATAAGGTGATCAGAGCAGCAAAGGCACAAACAGAGGAAGACTTGGTGCGGGGCGGGGTAAAAGAAGGCAAAAAGACCTTCTTTAGGTATATAAGTGACAAAACAAAAAACAAAGGAGGTATTGTCAGGCTCTTAAACAAGAAAGGGAAACAGGTGGAAGAAGACATAGAAAAGGCAGAGGTCTTGAATGAGTACTTCTGCTTTACAAAGGAAGAGCGTGGCAATGGACCCACCCAGAAGGGGGACAAACTAACAGAAAGGGGGTGGATACGAGACTGTTCATGGCAAAGAGGGTAAAGGCAAAATTAAAAAACTGAACGTGGATAAAGCCATGGGTCCAGACAGAATCCACCCACGCATACTGCGGGAACTGAGTGATGAACTGGCTGAACCCCTAGCAGACCTATTTAGTAGATCTCTGAGGGATGGGATGGTCCCACAGGACTTTAAAAAGGCAATAGTGAACCCAATCTACAAGAGTGGTAGCAAAGAGGAAGCAGGGAACTACCGTCCAGTTAGTCTCACCTCAGTGGTGGGAAAGTTGACGGAATTGCTGCTTAAGGAAAGAATGATGGCATTTCTGGAGGAAACTGAACAGCAGGATGCCAAGCAGCATGGGTTCACAGCAGGAAGATCTTGCCAGACAAACCTGATCGAGTTCTTCGACTTAGTTACTAGAGTGGTGGACCAGGGAGGTGCTATGGATGTCATCTACCTAGACTTTAGCAAAATCCTTGATTCTGTCCCACACAGAAGGCTGCTAAATAGAAACGGAGAATACAGGAGTAAGGAAGGAAGTGGTATCATGGGTAGGAAGCTGGCTTCACCAGCAAACCCAAACAGTGATGGTAAATGGGGCAGCATCAGAAGCCAGGGAAGTAACCAGCGGTGTGCCACAAGGGTCCATCCTGGGATCTTTGCTCTTCAATATGTTCATCAGTGACATCACAGATAAGCTGGAAGGGAAGGTATGTCTGTTTACAGATGACATGAGGCTCTGCAACAGTGTGGATACGGCACAGGGGGTGGAGTGAATGAGAAATTACCTTCTCAAGATCTAAGAATGGTCAAGTATGTGGCAGCTAAAATTCAGTGCAAAGAAATGCAGGGTCATGCATCTGAGTAAGAACAACCTGGGTACTGACTACCACGGGGGGGGGAGGGGGACTAGCAATCACCCGGCAGGAGCGAGATATGGGAGTTATCATTTCAGATGATTTAAAAGTGGGCAACCAATGTGAAAAAGCAGCAGTAAGGGTCAGCAAAATGCTAGGATGCATAGGTAGGGGCATCTCAAGTAGAGGAAGGGAGGTGATCCTGCCACTGTATCGGTCCCTGGTGAGGCCCCACCTTGAGTACTGCACCATATTCTGGAGGTCTTACTTCAGCAGGGACATAGACAGACTGGAGCCAGTGCAAAGGAGGGCAACTAAAATGATTCATGGTCTCCACGAGTTGTCTTATGAACACAGATTAAGGGAGCTCAACATGTACTCGCTGGAGCAGCGCAGAGATGGGTGGGATATGACTGACATATTCAAGTACCTGAAGGGTATAAACAGAGTCCCCACCCAGGAGCTCTTTCTCATTAACAACTCCATGAGAACAAGAAGCCATGACATGAAACTGAGAGGGGATAGATTCAGAGGCAACATGCGCAAATTTTTCTTCACAGAAAGGGTGGTTGATCCGTGGAATGGCCTACCTGCCAAATTCATTGACTCCAAAACAGTATGGGGATTAAAATCAGCATGGGATAGGCACAAGGGGATAGTGACAAAAAGTATCTGAGTGGGGGGGGGTAGGATCTGGGCAGACTAGATGGACCTTAGTTCCTCATCTGCCGTTACTTTCTATGTTTCTATGTTATGATGCGGTCCTCTTCCGTAGCTCCAATAACAGCACAGCAATCACTAACCTTCTGACCTCAGACCTACACTCCCTTGAGTACTGGCTTCTAGCTAACAAGTTGGTACTCAATACCAATAAGACTAAGGCCATTCTCTTTGGACAGAAAAGCTTAGGACCACAGAGGGGTAATTTGCTCACATGCCCCTCTCAAACGGCTCAATCATTGAAACTGTAGACTCTCTTAAATATCTGGGTATCTGCCTCGACCAGGACATCTCCTTCAAAGTCCACATTGACTCACTTACCAAAACACTTCATCAAAAAGTTGGTCTGCTATATCACCTGAGCCCCTACATCGTCGGAGATGCCCACCTACATATAACCTCTTCTACTCTTCTTCTGACCCTCCTCTATGGCTCTCCTGTATTGCTGTCTGCCAGATGCATGGAACTCGATAGACTTAAATCCCTTTACCACACAATTGCTCACTATGCAGCTGGTGCCTTGGTCAGAGAACATCATTGCACCATCCTGGATCTCCTCCAGTGGCCATCACTCCCTTACAGGCTGGAATATGAAGCACTAAACCTGATATTCAGGCTACTTGGGCCTGATGCCCCCCCGACCTAAAAGGTCTGTTAAAGCATAAACCTGATAAGCGACCCCTGAGGTCCTCTAGTAGCACACTCCTCCATGTCCTTAAAACAAAAACTGCCATTGGTAGTAGATCCTTTGCTAAATTAGTCCCTCACCACTCTCTGGAATTCACTTCCGAATGAGTTGCAGGAACTATTGTCCTTGTGGAGATTTAAGAAGGGCTTTAAAGCCCACCACTTAGATCGGAACCAGTGCAGTTGTTATCACTTCTCAGCTCTTGGAATGTAGTGCGTGTATTAACTCGACCTAAATCTACCTGATAACTGTACCTGTATGTTTTAAGACACGTAACTGGAATGTATCTTGACTACATTACTAATGAATGTTTATTATCTCAATGTTTACTGTCTATGTAAACTTCTGACCCACTGTCTGTACCTTGCAATGTTCAATACTTTCCTGTATCGAATTTATGTAACTAACCCTGGGTCGCCCCTGAAAAAGGGACTCTCTAAGGCCAAGTGGGATTACTCGGTTAACAAAATTCTACAAATAAATAAAACACATACTAAAAGAGTTGCAGTGGAATCCTGGTAAAATCCAGAAATTGACTAATAGTCACTGATGTAGTTCCAGGAATTTCAAGTCATGAAAATGGAATTTCATTATTTTAAACACTGTAAATCAGTGGCCTTGCTGATCTTGTTTGTTTGGAGTGTGGCACACTGATATTCTGCACTATGGAAAAAAGTCACCTTTAATTTACTGTCAAAGCCTGAATCAATTCTGAGCTGGATTGCAACAAAAGATTAAACCCTGATTAAAATGATCTTGTTCGCTAATCATTGCACCTTTACAGCAAGTAATAAATCAAAATAAAAAAAAGAACACAAAGGTTATTTGAGCATTAGTCGGGGCTATGCTGAAGCTGTGTGCAAGTTTTTTATAAACTTAAAAAAAAAAAAAAAGAAACACTGCAGCTCAGGTTTCAGTAGCAGGATCATCGCCTGATACATCCTACCCCGACAGTTTGGTCATGCTATTCAGGATCTGTCTGTTCATTTAAGTAAGATTTTCATGGTTGTATCACTTGTTTGCCTGGTTAACGGAGATGGAGAGTTGTGTAGCTGGACTTTCACTACATTCAGGTGAGATCACAAAGGTTGCTAAGTTTAAAGAAAAAAATGTATATATATGTGTGTGTGTGTGTGTGTGTGTGTGTGTGTGTGTGTGTGTGTGTGTGTGTGTATATATATATATATATATATATATATATATATATAAAGAAACCAGAACTAAAACTGATTAGTGTGTTAGAAATGTCTGTTTCGCTCACAGACTGGGACAAACGAAGAGCACAACACACGCACAAACAACAAATGAAGGAAAAGAAGAACACCAAATTAATTTTGGTTTTTGGGTGTTTTATTTCTTCTTTTGCTTTTTTATTCTAGTTCAGCTGTTATTGCTTCTCGATATGTTTTGGTTTTACCCTAAAGGCCTTTTCAAACTCAAACCAAAGGGAAGGAAATATATGTAGGTTTTTGTTATGCAGGTAAAGTGAAATGCAAGTAACCTATTTGTGTCTAGCGCATCTGGAAAGGTAAACTAAACTCTGAGACAGTTAAAATGCTAAGCTGATACTATACTGTAGACGTATGGCATATTGTACACCATGTGAAGAATTGTACTGTTTGGAATGATGTATTGTCATGCATTTACTTAACAAAGCTGTGTTAAAAATGTTAATATCAACAGGAGGAGAGAGGGAGCTGATATTTATTGCAGCCTTTATGAACATTTATCACAGTGACAAGTGCAAAGCCGCAGTGACTGCACTGGGAGGTTTAAAACATGGGTCAGATTGGACCCACTAGTGTAAAAACTGGGGGTCTAAAGAGGAACCTATTGGGTCAAAACATAATCAGTGGCAGATTTTGAACAGTTCGCATTCCCTTCCTGTACATATTGTTATGGAATAGGTGCATTGATTTGGACCCACTGGCAAAGGAAAGAGGAGTCAGTTTTGGGTAGGATGCAACTTTTGCCCTTTTTCTTTTAAACTTATATTTTATTGATTTATACAATAGGACATTACATTTTATTCCCAACAGGCAGGCATATACTAATAATTCATTCACCCAAAGGGCAATTACAGCATTTTTACAGTGACACAATGTAAGCACCCCCATTCTGTGTTACCTCACATGAGGGTGGGGGTGGGGGTTGAGTATTATCCCAAACTTTAAACTGCAGTAAACATGTTGGTACACCAGTACATACAGCAATGACCCTTTAAATTAAAATACTCCAACACTGGCCATTGTAGCCATGAGCTGGGATAGTAGGAATGTTCAAATCATAATGTGCATCCTATCTAAGGGTTAATCATCCCACCCTCATAGCATCGGTATTACAGATTACATCTTGTGACCCTCCTGCATAGATTCAAACAGAACGCTTTTAAATGTCAGCAATTTAACAGTTATAACTGCATATTCAACCATACTTAGTGCTTGATATTTTAATGTACAGTTCTCAGAAAAGACAGAATCAGACTTTTTGAACAAACATAAGTTAACTTGTAGTAGGCAAACAGGTCCACCTCAGAATCAAACATTGGGTGTGTAGTGGGAACGGGATGCCCCAGGAGAGAAGATGGAGGAAAGAGGAAAGGCATTACGATGTGCGCCACAGTGCACCATCTTGTATTGGTCCTCAAATAGACCATAGTCACCAAACAGTTTTATCTAAACCAGTATGCACGACCTGGGAAATTCCTAAATCCAAGCAGTTAGAGCTGCCCTCTCTCACTCCCAAACTGTCTCACACCTAGTCCCTTCGTTCTCCGATTCCCTTCAAACTGTAACATCCACTTTGATTTTAGTGAGTTCAAACATTTTAATCCCCATCAGATTTAGAACAGTCCCCTCTGGTAACAAATTGTCTTTCAATCTTTTCAAGGAGCTTAGACGCTTTGGATACATTGGAGAACTGGTACGTCTTACCTCCGTAGACGATCCACAAGCTGGCTGGCATCAGAAGGACTTGATGCACCCCAAGGTCTGGAGACATGCACGAACCCCACTGAAACTCTTTCGCCGCATCCTCGTGGCGTAACTTAAGTCCAGAAATAGGTGTACCCTGTTTTCTTGCCAGATGAGTAGGCTTAAGGTTTTAGCTTGCTGTAGGATGAGGTCTCGCTGTGTAGATGTTCGTAACTCCAGCATGAGTGTGCCTGGTACAGGGTCCTCCATTACTGCTTGGGGCAGACTGCCATGTGGTTTGATCCAGTATGCCTTAAGGATTTCAAAGTCTGTTTCCAGCTGCAAAAGTTCTTTGAGCCATTCCTTCAGAAAAATTGTGAAGTTTTCTGTTTCTGTCTGCTCTGGGAGGCCAAGTACATGGATGTCAGTAGTGTGAACTGTATTTTCTGTGTTTTCCAGGCTCCTCCGCAGTAGGCCATTCTGCTTTGTTAGTCCTGAGGCGACCTCGAGGACCTTGTTTGCATTTTTCTCCACTCCTTTCATTTCATCAGCCAAAGTTCCAACCTTAGTATGGACCTGTTTTAATTCAGTGCTGTAGTCTTTGATGTTGCAGTCCAAACTTTGTATGGCTCTTAGTAAAGCATCATTGGTCGGCTGCATTCCTTCTTGATCCCCCACCAGGTTGGAGGTCCTTACTGCTGCCTGCCTTATGCTCCTTCGATCGAGCTTCTTCCATGTTTGCTCCTGCTTTATTCCCTCGAGCCATCTCTGCTGACTGCTTTTGCCCACTGTTACTATTTTAGTACCAGTCGATAGCTTTTGAGCTGTTCTTTCATTTAATGTTATTTGCTGACAAATTTGTATTAAACAAAATGTATTTTTTTTAAATAATCTGTGTCTGAGGAGCTGTGCTGAAAGGTTGTTCACAGCTCGGCTGCTAGTCACACCCCCCCTTCAGCTTTTGCTCTTTTGGTGCATATTAGCACTGTCTCTGCAAGGTGGTATGGATTGTGCTGTACAAAATATAGAGGATAATGTATGGTCCGCTATCCATAACAATCATGTGTAGCCATCAAGAGGTTGTCAGTAGCGACTCTTTAAACTGCGAGAGAAAAAGCTCAAGAGGTTTGGTCACCATGGCAGCCTCGAAATGGCTTCTCATGGTGGTTGTGGATAGCAAACCATACATTGTGTTTTATATTGTATGGTCCACTAACATAAGGAAAGCAAGTGAGTAGGTCCACTGCTTACTTTTTCGTTTTTTTACCTTGGCTTCGCTGTCCTCCAGTCCAGCTCTCACCGCCGCAGCCGCTTCCTGACTGGCGGAGGTTCGTGTAATACGCATGCCTGAACGCATTCCATGTTGTGCAGCAGTAGCTACGTATCTAGTGTACCGCAACAGCTGCGGTGACGTAGCTACTGCTGCATAACAACCCAATTCTGGGGATGGATTTCCATCCCTAACAACCTTTTACCATACACTATAATTTGTTGGCAGAAGAAATTAAGCCGCTGCCATCTAAAATGGTAGAACTTGTGTAAGCTACAACATTGTGAAGCACTTTTGGTTGGGAGTAGAAGAGGTCTTCACATGCTGCGTCATCCCTATTCACTTGAATGGAGGAAAAGAAATGCTTCATTTAAATTAAATGGATACCCTGTGTTAACTCTGATTGTGAACAAGCATCTGAAGTCCTTGGGTAAGTATGTATAGCTGATTCAAATAGATATAACTTTTGTGAAATTGAATAAACTGTTACGGCACACACCTCAATCATGAATACAGTTGTGGTTCACATAAGGTTTCAGTATGTAAAAAAAAAACAAAAAAAAAAAACCTGCTCTTGAACTAAGTCCCTATTAATTTGCAAATGCCATTACAAGTAAACGTTTGTATTTTTTTCCTGCAAGCTAAAACGAGACCTGTATGTTGGTAAAGGCACTTAATTTTAGCAACTCAGAGTACAATTATAGACTTCATTGCCCTTTATTATTGTCCAGTTTAGGTTTCAGTATTGTTGAATAGGGAATGGAAGTTTACTCACCTGGTAAAGGTGATTATAGGAGCACCTTCTTACAGCACTCCCAGTCTCCACTCATGGGTAATCTATGGCACTCCTGTCTCAGGCTGATGCACAAAATAATTTTTCAGGATCGAAATCCGATCCCTCTCCTCCCCTGTAGTTCCCAGACTCCTCAGTACGAGATCTTCCTGAGCTTTTGGAACCTTCTGAAAATATTAATTAACAGTAAAGAGGCCCGGTGGTCTCCCTGAGGAGTGCCACCTGTTAGAAAAAAACATACCACACTTTGTGAAGTTGTGTAAACTGTTTATCCTTTACTCTGTGGCACACAATGTACATTAATGAAGTTGTTACTGCCTACGCTTCTTTGCGTAGTGTACAACCCTGTAATCACCATATTGTTTAAAATCAGCATTCATGAACGTAACAATGCATTCTTCAGAATCTTTATTCATGGTTTGTTACTGTGTGTTCCTCCTCATTGGGTGGGCTTCGGAGTGCTGTAAGAAAGTGTGCCTATAATCACCTTTACCAGGTGAGTAAACTTCCATTATCAATTGCACCTTCTTACAGCACTCCCAGTCTCCACTCATGGGTGATCATACAGCAGTATTGGAATTGACGTGGGAGGGAGGAGGAACCTGACTTGAGGCTGTTTGAATTACTTTTCAGCCAAATTCGGAATTGCCTGTCAACCCTTTATCCAATTGGTAGTACTTGGTAAACATATGGGGGGATGACCAAGTAGCCGCCTGGCAGATCTCCCTTACTGACACTAAGCTTCTTTCCGCCCAGGAGGTGGCTATTGCCGTAGTGGAGTGGGCCTTGATGGGCGGTGGATCGGTCTCCCTAGCCTTATAAGCCTGGGAGATGGCATCTCCAACTATCTGGTGACCGTAGACTTGGAGGCTAAGCCCCTCTTTTGTCTTTGGTGAAGGACGAAGAGTCTGTCTGACTGTTGAAAAGATTCTGGCTTGTCCAAGTACATGCAAAGGGCTCTAGCTGTGTCTAGACAGAGGAGGGTGTCCATGTTAGGATCCTGTTCAGTTGGGCAAATGGTTGGGACTGTAATTTCTTGACCTGTGTGAAAGGCCGTCGCCACCTTAGGGATGAAAGACGGTATGATTCTTAGGACCACTCTATCTGGGAAGAACATGAGAAAGGGTTCTCTGCATGATAGGGCCTGTATTTCACTGGTTCTCCTAGCTGAGGATATTGCTACCAGAAAGACTGTTTTCATGGTTAGAAAAGGTAGGGGGGCTGAATCCAGATGTTCGAAAGGTTCCTCAGTTAAGGTGTCTAGTACTAAGTTAAGCTGCCAGGGGACAGTAACTGGTCTAGGGGAATAAGTGATGTTGGTGACTGCTTTTAGGAAGAGCTGCACTAATGGGTGTGCCCCAGGCAGCTGTCCATCTGTTTTCCCCCGTATTGCTCCTATGGTGGCTGTTTGAACCCTTAAAGATGCCGTCGTCAACCCCTTGTCTAGACCATCTTGCAGAAACTCTTAATGCATGTAAAATATTGCAGTTTGAAGCCTGAAGTTGTTTAGAGTTACACCAATAAACAATTGCTCCCCAGTGTCTATTATATGTCTTGTTAGTCGAGTGTCTTCTGGCCTGTAGTACAGTATCTGCTACCTTGGGCGACACCCCTAGGTTTAGCAGTCTGACCCTCTGAGTGGCCATGCCATCAGCCTCAGTGGTCGTGGGTCCTCATGCCAAATTGGCCCCTGTTTGAGTAATGTCTGGTATGGGGTGAGTTTCATAGGCTTGTTCATCAACATCTTTTTGATGAGCACATACCATGTTCGTCTTGGCCAGTCCGGGGCAATTAGAATCACTGTGGTGCCCGTGTCCCTGATTTTCTGTAGAATCACTGGAATCATGGGTATTGGGGGGAATGCATAAGCTATCTGGAACTTCCATGGGGTAGAGAGAACACCTACTCCCGCCACATTCTTGTCCTTGTACCTGGATATATATATATATATATATATTGGTAGATGAGCGATCGTTGCCGATGCCATGAGGTCTACTTGAAACAGACCCCATCTCCTTTGTAGTTTGTTGAATATGGCTGGGTTGAGTTGCCACTCTCCCTGTTGTAGGGCTTGCCTGCTCAGCCAGTCTGCCCTGGTGTTTTGCACGCCTGCTAGGTGTACCGCTGTGAGGCTGAGAAGGTGTCTCTCTGCCCACAGCATTAGGGGTTCTGTCTCCCAGGTCATGGCTCTGCTTTTTGTTCCTCCTTGCTTGTTTATGTAGGACATTACTACCCTGCTGTCTGTTCGCACCTTTACGTGGTGCCTCGTTACTTGTGGTTTGAAGCACTGTAGTGCCAGTCGGATTGCTCTGGTCTCCAGGATGTTGATTGGCAATTTCGTTTCTGGTTCTGTCCACCTTCCTTGGACTGATCGCCTGTCCATTACAGCACCCCAGCCTTGCAGGCTTGCATCTGTTTAGAGGATTCTGGTTGTTCCTTTTTCTAATTTCGCTCCCCAATTTAGATTGTGTGGGTTTGTCCACCATCTCAGTGACCTTTGTACTTGCGTAGGTATGGTCACCCTTTGACTGTAATTTTGTAAGTTGTAATTCCATTTGTTGAGAAGTACACGCTGTAATTGCCTCATGTGTGCTCTGGCCCAGTCGTGTAGGTCTATGCAAGCCGCCGTTAGACCCAACAACTGCATGAGGTGCCACAATGTCATCGTTTTGCAGTGTAGTATGTGCCTGCATTGGTTCACTAACACATTGATGCGTGTTTCCGAAGGTTTGACTGTTCCGGTGGCTGTGTTGAACACCGCCTCTAAGTGTTCTATAGTTGTGGTTGGTGTCAGGTGGCTTTTGGAGGTGTTGACTATCCATCCGTGTCTGGTGAGTAACTGTAGCACTCTCCGGGTTGCTGCTTGGGAGTCCTCTTGCGATCTTGCCCGAATTAGCCAGTCGTTCAGGTAAGGAATTACATGGACTCCCTCCATGCGGAGTTTGGCTGCTAATTGAGCCATGACCTTGGTGAAAACTCGGCATGCTGATGCCAGACTGAAGGGTAGGCATTGATACTGGAAGTGATATCCCAAGACGCTGAACCTGAGAAATCTCTGGTGGGATGATCTGATTGGGATGTGGAGGTATGCATCCCTCAGGTCTATGGATGTTAGTAGGTCCCCCTTGCGGATTGCCGCAATAGTAGGCCGAAGGGTTTCCATTTTGTTGTTTAACATTTTTATTAGTATTATTTTGGACAGTACGGACACATAGAGGCAAAGTATTGCACTTACATATCTGAATCATATCACAACATTTAGCATGGCCAGCGAGTAAAATAGCCACATATTCACTCCATGGGTTGCAGACTTTAAAACCATGAATCTTAGCATAATGATTATGTTACAGTCCTTGTCTCCATGAATTTATAAGCCGATGTAGGTTCACTCCTACCCAAAAGAAGGGAGCCAGGTGAAAAGGAAAAATACATATGTAGCAAAGAAGAGAGAGATGGAACAAGTAGGGCTAATTCGCAGTCCCAACTTCTCTACCTCAGGCATGTCCATCTGCACTGCATGTTGCAATATCAACTATGTACAAAAGGCAATCTTAGCTGAAACATACAAATAACCAGATTAAGGAAAGGGACAAGGGGACTTCTGATACTCAACCCAGACCTGTTTGTGGGGGAATCTAAGGAATAGCATTGGAGAGTGTATTGTGGCAATACTTAGACCTTAAATATGGCTGCCAACATTTATCGTACCGGGTTAAAGAGCCTTGGGCAAAACTGGAGATCTTCTCAAATGTGGCCTCTTGAGCAAGTGCCAAGAGGAACTCCTGCACAGTCGGAATCTCCGGGGTTCTCCATCTCCTCAATATGAGTCTCTTGGCCAGTGCCCCAGCCACAGTGATCCATTGTGCCGCAGGGCTGCGTTTGGGCACGGTCGAGCTACTGAAGCCCAAAAGGAGCAAAAGAGGGTACGGACCCGTATTGGGGAACACCTGTTGGCACATGTCCTGGATTTCTGTCCAAAAGTGCTGAAGATTGGGGCAATCCCAGAGTATATGAGGCAGGTGGGCACCGGGGTTACCACATCTCCAGCACGTGTCTGCCGGTATGAGTCCCATCTTGACTAGTTTAGCTGGGTCTCTATACCATTTATGGAGGGTCTTATTCATAATAAGTCGTGTACGTCCATCCCGGCAGTCTAAATGAATTTGCACCATCCTTGTTCCCATTGTTGCTCCGAGATGGAAATCTATAATTCCTTCTCCCACTGCAATCTGGCTTTTTGGGAGGGATCAGTGGTGGATTTTCGGAGTGCACTATATATGCGGCTGGCTCTATTCTTGGTTAGCCTACCCCATGAAAAAATGGGGTGAGGGCTTTTCACTGATTTATTGTGGGAGGGGAAATTTGGAAGGTGAGATATGGCATCTCTTACCTGGAGGTATCTCCAAAAGTGAGATGTAGGGAGATGGTATCATGCCTTCAGAGATTTGAAAGACACTATAACCGAAGTACCAGGGATTAGGAGGTCCTGTATTGAAGAGATACCTTGTCCCATCCAGATTTTCCAATTCAAGGGGAATTTCCCTATTTTCAGGGCAGGGTTATCACATATAGGCATATGATCCCAGGGAGCCATGTCATGGCTCAACAGAGCCATTGCTTGCCTCCAATACTTTATCGATGATAATATAGCGGGGGAAAGGCGCATGAGTAAATTCTTCTTACCATAGAGGGTGACCACTGGGAAGGGGGAGTGAGTTAGGGAGGCTTCTAGATGGAGCCAGTTAGGAGAGGCCAGTCCAATTTTAGAGAACCATCTAAGAGTCTGGGACAGAACAAAGGCCATATGATACCGCTGCAACCAGGGGAGTCCCCAGCCACCCCTTTTCCAGTGTTGTCGAAGTTTAAGTTTACTGTATCGAGGGGGTGTGCCCTCCCACAGGAAATTGCCCATCAGGGCCTCCAATTTCTGGAACCATTTTTGAGGTATAGAGATGGGTAAATGAGCCAACAGGTAAAGCATCTTGGGGGCAGCCATCATTTTGATCGAGTCAATTTTACCAGCAAGTGAGAGCTTCAATGATTTCCATCTTTCGAATTCAAGCCTCAGGGTATCAATCAAGGGATTGAAATTAGCTGCAAGCATTTTAGATGGATCTGGATGTAAGATAATGCCGAGGTATTTTATACCTTGGGGGGACCATTTAAGCCCCATGGCAATAAATTCTTCTCCAGAGGCTGAAGAATTCAGTGGAAGGATTTCAGTTTTGGACTGATTTAGCATTAACCCAGATATCTTTTCAAAATCAGTCAAAGTGTTAAAGACTGTCTGGATCCCTAATAAGGTATGTTCACTAGTAATGAGATCATCTGCGTATAAAAAAGTTTTATAATTGGCATTACCCACTTGAATTCCAGGGATAAGATTGGAGGATCTGAGTGCAATGGCCAGGGGTTCTATAGCTAGAATGAAAAGGAGGGGGGAGAGTGGGCATCCCTGTCTGGTGCCCTTCTGTAATTGGAAGGGCCGAGACAGGGAGCCATTGGTCAGAACCAAGGCTAAGGGAGCAGTATATAGGAGTCTAATCCAGGCAGTATACTCCGGGCCGAATCCCATAGTGGAGAGAATATGAAATAGGAAGGGCCACTCAACCGAGTCAAAGGCCTTTTCGAAATCGATAGCCAAAGCTACTGAGGGGATTGATGAGAGTTTGACAGAATGCAATAGGGACCCTAGGGTTCTATGATGATCTGACCCCAGACGGCCCTTAACAAAGCCCGCTTGTGATGGCTTAACCAGACCTTGGTAAAGAGGTTCAAGCCGGCCAGCAAGAACCTTTGCCAATATCTTGGCATCTGCATTAATAAGAGAAATGGGGCGATAACTGCCTGGAAGCACTGGATCCTTTCCTTTTTTGGGAAACACTGTAATGATGGCTTCTCTCATGCAGGGATGCAGATGTCCCTTAAGTAGGGAATGTTGGAATACCCAAACCAAGTAAGGGGCCAAATCAACTCCCCGTAGTCGATACAGGTCTATAGGCAATCCATCTTTCTCTGGGGATTTACATGGGTTCACAGATTTAATCGCCTGGGTCACTTCTTCCACAGTTATTGGAACTTCCAGCAGTTTGGCCTCGCAACCTGAGTCTCTGGGAATAGGTAATGAGGTTAGGAAGGCTTGGGTCTTAGCTGGATCGGGGGGGTTGAAGAAGCATACACATTTTCATAGAATTGAGACATGATTAGGTTTATCCCAGAGTTTGTACGACATGAAGCCCCTTTCATATCCTCTAATACATGTATCACCTTGGAGGCTTGTTGCTGTTTCAGACGGTAGGCCAAAAGCTTACTGGCCTTTTCTCCCCCTTCCCAAAAAGCATGATGGATATGTCAAGATTTAGCTCAGCCTGTCGAGATAAATGGGCATTAAGTGAAATTCGTGTGCTGGCTAATTGTGTTAATAAGGTTGAAGACGGGGATTGGTTTTTGAGAGCTTTGTATTGGGACTCCAAATTATATAGTTGCTTCTCTAGCACCCTCGGGTTCCCTTCCCGCCGGTGCCTTCTGGTGGCAGCAAAGGCAATTATCCTGCCCCTGATAGTAACTTTAAAGGCCTCCCATAAGGTCGAATCGGATACCTCCCCATTATCATTATCCGTCCAGTATTCTGATACTGCCGGACCAATCCAGTCTAGAAAGGTTACGTCCTCTAGCAGGAGAGGGTCTAAATGCCATGCGGGGGCCCGATAAGAATCCTGTCCCCTTTTAATGACTAATTCCAGAGGGACATGATCGGAAACAAAAATTGGATGCATCAGGGCGCTAACCACCTTTTCATAAAACCCAGAAGATGTTAGCCAGAGATCTATCCTGCTGGAAGTTCCATAAGTTGGGGAGAAACATGAGTAATCATACATTCCTGGGTGTAATGCCCTCCAAGCATCCAGTAACCCAAGTTCGGACATTAGTTTCCTACTGCTCTCCTAGCCTGTCTATGGGGTTCAGGGGATTTATTGCTTCTATCTATTGAGTGATCTAGTGTTAAATTAAAGTCCCTCCTAGAAGTATTGGGGCTCTGTTTTTGTTAAATCCAACAGGGCCTGATTGATTGTATGAAAAAATTGAGGGCAGTCCTGGTTGGGAGCATATAAATTAGCCAGGAGCAGGGGCCTTCAGGTGTTTCAACTTCTGCTATGATCCATCTCCTGTCATGATCTCTTATATAATCCTTCACCTTCCATCCCAGATTTTTGTAAAAAAGTATAGAAACCCCCCTCTTATGGGAGGTTGCCACGTTATGAAGTTCTTTACTCACCCAGCCCTGTTTAAGCTTCATGGCTTCTCCAGAGGAGAGTTTTGTCTCCTGCAAGAAGGCCACCATAGGGCCTAGTTTTTATAAGTGCAGTAGAACTTTCTTTCGCTTAATAGGGGAATTTAACCCCCTCACGTTCCATGAAATCAGCTTAATCTCCATTTGAACCAATCATAAAAACAAAAAGCAACAGCAATATGTAATCGGAAACAATATATACAAGGTCTGAGTTTGGCAGCATTGCTTTCCTTAACCCCCCTTCTAATATTGAGGAGCATATCCTCACCCCATGAGTAAGATTGCCACATAAAGAGTTAACACAATAACATAGTACAAACTTTTTAACCTGAAACAAAAAAGAACTAATATTTACAACACCCAGTGACAGGAGGGGATTCAAACCATTGTTGTTAACAGTACCCATTTCCTCACCCCCCTGTTCACTACCCCACAGACCCACACATGACCAGCATCCACTGTTTGTGTCGGCTAAGAGTAGACCCAGACACCAGTAGAGGTCACTGGGATGTATGCGGCCCCAGATACTCATATCAAGAAAAAGGTAAAATGGTTCTCCTCATAACCCCTATAAAAAAAAAAAGGGAGAAACGAAAACTTCCATGCAACAACTGCCTGTAATCGTCATCCAACAGGCTGATGGGCGGGAATGCTAGAGGCCCACCCAATTCCCTCTACGTACCCCAGTAGTGTTGTCGAGAATGAGTATAGTCGGCCCTAAGTAAAAAAAAAAAAAAAAAAAATATATATATATATATATGCCTCCTCCTGTATCATCAGTCACCATAATTAGAGGGCTAACAGATATAGTACTGGTGTATACTGAGACAGCAGGAGATACATATAGAAAAGAAGAACACCAAAAAAAAAAAGATAAAGTCCCAAATAAATAACAATGGGTGACTCATGGGCCTAACACAGCCTTCCTCAGTGGGGGGGACCCTCTTTACCACTAGGGCCCCTGAAAAAAAACTTCCCTGATCAGAAGAGAGGGCTGCCTTATCCACAACCAAATGTGGTACTGTAAAAAATGGGAATTAACAGCCACAGTCAGCCAGCAGATTCAACAGCTGGAATAGAAGTATCCATATTGCCGGAGGAGTTTTCAATGGCTGGCACAGCTGTCGAAGTCACAGAGTCTTCCAATGGGGTGCCCACTGGTTCCTCGGCCCAAAGAAGATGTTTTACTGCAGAAGACTTTGAACCCTCTGAGCAAGAGCGTCTAGGAGGAAGAGGCAAATCACGAGGTATATCTTCAGAGGGGAGATCCATCAGCACTTTGAACTGATTATTACTCATGTCTGGAATCAGCATGTCTTGAGAGCAATTGAGTTCGTGGCTACAGCTGCGGCTTCTATTTCTAGAATGGAGCCTTGGAGTTTTGTCTACATGCCCTCCCTCAAACCTAGCCCTTCTCCTATTCTTTTTCTTGCTGCCAGGAGATTTTGAGGAAGAAGCCCGGGTAGGAGTCTCAGAATATTTGACTGACTGAGGGGGAGAAGCTGATAACACTCCAGATGCCCTGTTTTTTGCAGTGTCTATCGAGACAGGGTGTACAGGCAATGCCCAGAGCTGCGATTGTCTCGTAACTTGCCCCAGTTTAGTTTAGGAGATTGGGATGAAATAAAGTCCTCCGCAGATGCCGGGTTGTCGAAGACCCATGGCATCCCATTCACCACAATTTGCAGAGACGCAGGGTATCAGAGAGCATACTGAAGTCCCAACTCAACACACGCCCTATGTGCCACTGTAAAGGCCCTTCGCCTGTTCGAAACTTCTTGTGAATAGTCAGCAAAAATTTGAATCTTGTTGCCCTTCCAGAATAGTTCTTTTTTTTGCCGAGCCAAATGAGTGATCAGTTCGTGGTCTTGGAACCGGAGAAATTGGGCTAGGATGGTGCGGGGGTGTCCACCAGGGGCAGGGCGAGGAGCAAGGGTTCTGTGCACTCTATCTCCCAGGGGGTTTCACATCGCCCATCCAACAAAGGGGGAAGCTCTTTTTGTAAGAATTGTATAACATCACTGTCCTCACAGCCCTCCGGGAAACCCACAAACCTGAGGTTATTCCAGCAGCTGCGATTTTCGAGGTCTTCAACACGGGTCCATAGAAGATGTATGAGTCATTCTTGGTTATATAATTTAGCCCCAGCCTTGCATAGCCATCCTCAGCCTCTGCCAGTTTATGCTCAGAAATGCAGGCACGTTGTGATAAATCGACAATATCCTCCGTGTTTTTCTTTGTAGCCACGTCTAGTCTTTCCATACGGTGTAAAATTTCGGTGAACATCTGCCGTATTTTGACTAGATTGCTCTCCGGTGTTGTCTGCGTAGGAACCGGCTCCATTCTGACACACTGACAGGCCGCAGCTGAAGTGGGACACCTGATATGTGGTTGCAATCAAACAGATATCCAGTTATCGATCGAGAAATAGCTATCAGGACAACCACCATTAGATTGTTAGTTTAGCTTTGTGCCGTTATTCAGGAACGAGTCCTTAAAAGCAGGATTTTGAGGGTTTTTTATGGAGCTAGATGTTTAGACGTCCATTCGGCTGAGCAGCTGGCCATGTCCCCGAAGGGTTTCCATTTTGAATCTTTGGTACTTTACAAATTTGTTCACGAATATGAGATCTAGTATTGGGCGTAGATCCCCTGTCTTTTTTGGAACCAGAAAGAATACTGAGTAGGTGCCTGAGTATCTCTCATGGTTTGGAACTGGTTTTATGGCTTTGCTGTTGAGCAGTTGTTGTATAATTGCTCTGACTTGTGTAGGTGTCATCTTGTCTTTCGTAATGTGAGATTCTATGTATCTGTCTTGTCTTGGCAAGGAGTTGAACTCGATGACGTAGCCTTGTTTGACTATTTCTTTTACCCATCGGTCCCTGACTGTTTTGGCCCAGGTTGCGGAGAGGAGCTGTAGCCTTCCTCCCACTGCGTCTGCATTGTCATGGGACTGTGGAGTCTCATTGTTGAAATCCTCTGTTTTGCCCGTTGGGTTTGTAGCCTTGCTTGGGGTTGAAGTGGCTACCGCGGTCCTGGTTTGAATGATATTGAGGTTTTTGGCTGAAGAAATTCGGTTTGAACCCTTGGTGCCTAGGATCGTTCTTTCCTCTGTTTGAATAGGGACGAAACCTATTGTTCTGAAAGGAAGGCAGAGTGCTCTGCTCCCGTTCTCCCTTCTTTACGGTAAATTCTTCTAGCCTGGTCCGAACACCTTGTCCCCTGAGAAGTGAAGCTTCATGACCCTGGACTTTGATTCTTGGTCAGCGTTCCAGAGTTTAAGCCAAATTAATCTTCTGGCTCTGTTTACTAATGCTGCTGATCTTGACGCCATTTTAAATTTGTCTCTAGTGGCATCTGCCACGTACTTTATTGCTTGAATAGCATAATCCATAGTGGCCCCATGGGCGCTGGTTTCTGGAATGTCTAATCGAGCTGCTTCCAGCCATCTGAGAACAGCTCTGGAGGAGTACATGGCTGCCGTGGAAGCGCTTGTGTTCATGGATAGTATGTCGTGAACCTTCCGGACTATATCGTCCACTTTTCTGTCCATGGGGTCTCTTAATGTGAAAGCTGACTCGGAAGGTAAAACCATCTTATTGCTCAGGGCCGAGACCTTGGAATCGACTTTTGGGGCTGTAGCCCTAGCCTTCTCTTTCTCCTGTGCTAATGGGTATCTCTTCTCGAAGTTCCCTTTCTCCCTGGTCTTTAATGGGTCTGGAGCCTCCCATTCCCTATCCAGGATGTTATCCAAGGCTGGGCAAAAGGGGAGAAAGGTGGTGGAACTTTTTCTATCACGCACTAAAGGGTCCAGTCTGTTCTCTGGTTCTTGCATGGGCTCATTAATTCTGAGTGTTTCGCACACTACCCTGATGATCTCAGGGATGGAGTCGAAGGGCAGAGCCTCGTGACCATGTGTCGGCCCCTCCTCCTCCTCTGGGTCTTGTCCCAGTATGGAGAATCTGACCCGTCCTCTGGGATAGGAATCGGGGCACCCTTTGACGTTTTGGTGGAGGGGTTCTTCTGGGGACCGGGGCCGTTTGTCTGCCCCCACTGCGTCCATTTTGTCCAGCAGTTTTTGGAAAAGCTGAACTACCACGCTCTGAGAAGAGGTGGAAGCGCTATCTTGCAGTATGTCCTCCTCTGGAGACCCCAAATTCGAATTGAAAATATTTGGATCTGCATTGACCATGAATAGGGAACATGGGTGTCCCAAGTTAAAAGAATATGGGGGCATTTTCTGCAAATCCATTTTGTCTCCTCTGAAAAACACAATAGAATAGAGGAGGAGATATAACTGATGATATGCACCTTAATGTAACTGTTTAAAAACTATTTAAAGACTCTGCAGTTACTAGACAGAAGCATGGAATCTAAACCTGGTTCAGCTTCTGAAGTAAGGACCAAGGCAAAATGACTGTGCCCAGAAGAACTGCTGCCCCTGCATTAATGAGCAATGAAATCCTGTTACTGATGCTCAAAACAGTTTGTCTGCTTCCCTTGCTGTGCCTCCAAATGCATCCTTGTATCCCCTTATAAGAGGATTTAAATCGCCAAAATATTAAGCATTTCGCTTTAAATTGGAAACGCCATGGCCCCTTTAAGAATCGCCTGTCTTACGCCGCCATTTTAGTGAAGAGGAAAGGTTCTCAGGGCGCCGCCATCTTAGGTAGGTGAGAAAATGAGCCCTGATAGGTCAGCGTGGGTCTCACGAGAGTGAGGGCTCTCGAGACAAAGGAGGAAGGGATAAGGCATAGCCTGTCTCACAGCAAGCAAGAAAAGCTGCCAAAAGGCACTTGGACTAGCGGAGAAAGCACACCAAGGGGGCAGGTAGGCAGACTATGGAGAAAGCAGACACTCATTGAATACAAAGTCGCCCTCGCGGTTGAACAAGGTAAACCGCAAAGCGTGCATCCAGCAGTTCCTTAATGAGGCACCAAAAGTAAGAACTGTGTAATAATAGCTTCTGCCCGCCGGCTGAACAAGGTAAGCCGGTGGGAAGCTGGGTGCCTAGACGATCCTTTCCTCAGCAGAACAAGGTGTACTGAGGAAGGAGTGAGACAGATAGTTTCAAACAATTCTGGCTACAATTTTATCCTAATACAGAAGTCCCCGACGGTCGCTGACGCTCGTCGATTTGCTAACTAAATGTGTAGCAATATTAAAAACATGCTGGCTGACTTTCGGAAATATAATATAGATTTTTGTTGAAAAGTCTTACGTTTCTTGGCACAGAGCCAACAATCTGTGACCAGCCTGGAGTGATGCACAAAAGAAAACTGAGGAGTCTGGGAACTACAGGGGAGGAGGCAGAAGCAGGGGAGGGGATGAGAGGGATCGAATTTCGATCCTGAAAAATTCTTTTGTACAGCAGCCTGAGAGAGGAGTGCGGGAGATTACCCATGAGTGGAGACTGGGAGTCCTGTAAGAAGGTTTGATTGATAATTGCTATTCTTCAGCATGCAATTTGAAGTGTATTGGTCTCACACAGAACTGTTCTTGCTGCATATATTATAATCTATCAAATACATTTTATTGTTTAGTTATTGTTGTAAGTCACATTTTGCTTCCTCGGTAAACAGATTTTACAATATATATAGAAAGACCTGTTTCCATCTCACAACAAAGAACAGCTAAGAACAAATGGCGAGGAAATATATTCAGACTAATTCCAGCTCAGTCTACTGAGGATAGTCCATACAATAATGAACAATTGGAAGCACATCCAGGCTAATTCCAGCTCAGCTCATTGACAAAGGCCATGCAATATTGAACAAGGGGAAACGTATCCAGGCTAATTCCAGCTCAGCTCATTGACAAAGGCCATGCAATATTGAACAAGGGGAAACATATCCAGGCTAATTCCAGCTCAGCTCACTGAGGAAAGTCCATGCAATATTGAAGAAATGAAAATGTAATCTCCACCAAATCTGTATTCATACCAGGCATTTAAAGAGATGGTGCCTTTTTATGTGTCGTTCTGCTTTTATCCCTCAGATGCAGGCCTGGTCATTCCAGGTCTGACCTTCCTCCCGCCCCAACCAGGAAGCATGAGTTTTTGTCAGTGGGGATTTTCTTGACATTATTTTCAAGGGAAACATGAAAAAAACATCACTCTGTGTCAATCTGAAGGTGTTGGTTTTAGTAACGCTAGTGATCCAACAGGGAGGTTTGTGTATTGGCTGTGCAAGAGTGGCATCAGAATATGGAGTTGAGAGGGCAGAAGATTGCCCAGGGGTAGGTGTGTCCGGGTTGGAATGAATGGTACAGTCATGCTGTGGTAGAACACAGAGGGGTGGCAAGCAAAGTCTCCAATCTAAAGCACCGTTTTACACCCATTATTTTAGCACAGTGGGACAAAACCTATACTTGTTTTTAACAATCCAGGTTGCACGGGGAGACAAGCAACTTGTTCAGTGTGCCTTCCTGGTGAAACATTTCAATAAATAAATAAATCTAATTAGTTTTTCAAAACTATTCCAAACTTGTCTTGGGAATATACAGTGACTATAGGAGTCCAAGGAATGATGTGTTCTTGCCCGCCCATCACCACCAATATTGCTCTAAATTTTCAAGCTATGCGCAATTCTGAGTGTGTCACAAATTAAAAAATAAGACAGATTTGTACTTGAAAATTGTTGGGGGGATGTCAGTAAAGTAAAATTTAGGCAGCTTCTTGGTCTCTGGCAGTTTCTCTGTATCATACATCCTACCTTCCTGCAGGGCTGTGTGACCTGGTTCTAAAATAGCAAAACAAAATATAAATGTAAACTGCAAAATAAAATCAGAGGACCCATTATCCTTTATGGCAGTATAGCGTATTGGTTAAAGGCACTGAGCTGCAAACCTGTAGACCTGGGTTTGAATCCTGTCGCCTCCACTTGCATACTGTGTGACCCTGAACAAGTCACTTAACTTCCTTGTGCTGCCAGGTCGCACCTGGAAGCAAGCTCTGGCTTAGTGTGCCTTTCCTGGTTAAACAATTTCCCCTTTTCCTTACGGTGGTTGCATACATTACATATGATGCACTGGATTCTTGGGATATGTATCAGAGTATAGTATTGCAGATAGCAATATTTTGTTGTATCCTGCAATGTTGGTGCTACTGCAGAAATACAAGAAGTAGGATGAGGGTCAAAGCTACAGGTACATAGAAGCATAGAATTTGTCTGCAGAAAAGGGCCACTTGGCCCACCCAGTCTGTCCAGATGTTCCCTGCCTAGTTTTTCTCCACAAACCCTAATTGTTGTTCAGTGAGCCTTCGTCTTCCCTGCCAATTTAGTAATATTCCCCTGTGTCTGTCTCACACATGCCAAAATTTCCCTACTGTTTTCACCTCCTCTGCTGGCAGTCTCTTCCAGGCATGTACAAGTCTTTCAGTAGAGCAGTAGTTTCTCGATTCCCTGTAACCCCCCCCCTCCGGCTTCATCTCATGCCCTCTGGTCTTGGTTCTCTTTCTCATTTGAAAGGAACTTCCCTCCTGCACCCTCTTCATCCCTCTGAGGTACTTGTACGTCTCTATCATGTCCCCTATTGTTCTCCTCTCTCTCAGGGTATGCATGTTGAGATCCTGCAGTCTCTCCTCATAGGGCTTTTGGTGCAACTCCTGCACCATTTTAGTTATCCTCCTCTGGATTGCCTCCACCCAAGCTGTGTCCTTTCTGAGGTGCTGCCTCCAGAACTGGACACAGTAGTCCAGGTGGGGTCACACCATCAAGCAATGTAGTGGCAACACCACCTCCCTGCTCCTGCTGGAGATACCGCTCCCTTTGCATCCCAGCATCCCACTGGCCCTACCCACTCCTTTGTCACACTGCCCTGCAACTTTGAGGTCATCAGAGATATGATAACCCCAAGGTCCTTTTCCTGCTTAATGACTGTCAGTACCTCCCCCCATCTTATACTACATTCCTTGGTTCCTGTGCTATAGGTGCATGATTTTTGCATTATTTGGCATTGAACCTCAGCTGCAATGTTCTCGACCACGCCTCGAGTTTTCCAGGATCCCCATGCATTTTCTACACTCCCTCGTGAGTGTTCACCCTATTGCAGATTTTGGTGTAGTCAGCAAAAAGGCATACCTTTCCTTCCAGTTCTTCTGCACTGTCACTTATGAAAACATTGAAGAGGACCAGTCCCTGTACTAAGCCCTGTGGCACCCCGCTGGTCACTCTCCCATCATTAAAGTGAGCAACTTTAACTTCTACCCTCTAGCACCTATCCATTAAACTGTTTCTAACTCAATTATCAAATAAAGCAAGTCTGCTGCCTAGTGCTAAGCTGTCAGCATTGGCTCAGCATTTTCCTCTGTTAAATCTCTCTCCTTCTCCTTTTGGTTATGAAAAACGATTATCCAAGACAGAGAAAAAGAGGTTCTAAAAGGTGGAGAAAACTCTCCTCATTGAAGGATTATTTTGCACAGGAAGTGTCAGAGGAATCATGGACTATCACTAACAATGGTCCTACGTTGAACTCTAGTCCCGAGGAAATTGAGCTGTCCCAGTGGGTGAAATGTGCTTGTGCGAAGGAAAAACCTCCTGCATTTGAAATTAAAGAGCAGATGCTAACTGCAGTTCTGTAGTTGATATTGGATTCCAAAGATGCTACAGAAGAGGGGTTCCCTTCAGAAAGAATGTTGTAGCTCTTTGCAGACTTAAGAACTAAATGTGACAGCCTTACAGTCTTTTATGGCCCTGACTGAAACTTACAAAGGTGAGACTAAGTCCGCCCACTGGCACAGTGACAGCATCATCTCACCAACAACACTACTGGTTCCTGCCACAAATGTAGAGCATTGGAGGGCCAGCAGGAGGAGGAGGATTGAGCATCCCAGAAGGTGCTGTCCTCCTCTTTGGGTGGGGTCACACATCTCGCAGTAGAGAAGGGCAACAGCAGAACTCACCCCTTCATGTTATATGTGCACTCGCCTAAACTTCCCAACATCAGTGCCCTTGGGAAGAAATGGTAGGAAAACTCTCCCAGCGTTTGCAAGAGAAGCCTAGCACTCTCAAGCCCAGCACTGCCACTTGGTCATTCCCAGCATGTGTGGGAATCCTTTGAGGATGGCAAGCCCAGAGACTCCTCCATGGTGGGTGGGGGACTGGGGGTTGGGGAACACTGGGTAAGGAGCTGTCAGGTTCATGCCCAAAGGCTGTGGCTGGGCAGGGAGGTTGCCACATGCTGATGGGGCAAGGTTGGAGAGAGAGCAAGAGCAGAAACAGAAAAGTAAAAAAACAAGAAAAAAAAAGAATGATGTCAGCTAATGCCAGTAAAATCAGTATTTCAGTGAATGAGCTGAATGAGATGTGGAACATAATTCACTCAGTAAATTCCATAAAAAAAAATTTTTTTGTGAAGGATAATGTTGTTTTTTATTTCATTTTTACAACTTGTGGGCAGGAAAGGCGCACTAAGCTGAAGATTGTTTCCAGGTGCATCCTAGAAGCACAGGGAATTTAAGTGACTTGCTCATGGTTACACAGTATGCAAGTGGTGACTGTAAGATTCAAACACAGTTCTTCAGGTTTGCAGCTCAGTGCACTTAACCACTGTACTATACTGCCTCCCCAGTGTTGTTTTGGCTATATAGCTCAAAAATGTAGCGGGAGTTTGGGGCGCTTTTTTCCATACAAGTACACCACTGTGAGCATGAGCACAAATCTTTCAGGAACATGAAAGGCACGTGGGGGGAGTGGGTGACGCAGGCTAGCAGGAATTTGTGCTGTGGGGCTAATTTGTAGAACCAATTGCAGTATTTGCTGACTATTTGAGGCTCTGAAGTAAGTACCTGGGTGGATGGGTAGCATGGCCGTAGATTGAACAATCAGATAACAGAGGGTGGTTTACAACCTGGGTGTACCAAGCATCCCTAGGTGTGGGCCACTTTTTTCTCTTACAGGTTTTTTTCTTGCACTTGACACCTTTTAATGCAAGTTTACTATTGCAATACTACACTTCCATGAATCACCAGGCCTGTGTAAATTGAGGTTAAAAGTATTTTTGTGGAAATGTATTCAAATCTGGACCTCCTGGATCACAACCATGTGCATGTACCTCTAGGCTATGCTGTCTGCTGCTTACAAAGCTTGTGGTTAGACACATCTGCAACACTAACTGATCCCCAACCAGTTCAGCTGGGAAAAAGAGAAACTGGTCTTAGACCAGGTTTTAGGGGAACAATCTTCGTAGACTGCTTTTTTCCTTACAGGTGCATCACCATGAGAATGAACGCTGATTCACCTTGGACGTTCAAGGTGCCGGGGCATGTGAGTGATTCAGGCTAGCTGGAGTTTGTGCTGTGAGGTTCATTTGAAGAAGTGATTGCTGTATTTACTGCATATTCTGGGCTCTGAACTAAGGAACCGGGTGGGCAGGTAACTTGGCCGTAGTCCGACCAGACAGATGTCACAGGGCAGTTTTAAGACTCTGTTGTGTCAAGTGTTTCCTAGGCATGAGCATCTCAGTGTGAGAGTGCCAGGGAGCAGGAGCTCAGCGTCTTACTAGTGGCATCAGCTGGGCCTCCTCGGGCATCCACAGTTCCAAATGGAACACTGCTCAGGATAGGGTAAGTGTCATAAGAGTTCCAACAGTGAGGTAGGTGGGGGTGACGGGAGTTAAAAATAGAGAAGCAGCGAAAGGAAATTAATCCTCTCAAAACACAATAGAGATATGAACAGGAATGAAGAAAGGCAGGGGGAAGTCCCAGGTAAAGCAGAAACTGAGTGGCAGCGAGGAAAGTTGTCTGATGGATGCTGGTGATTGGAGGGGTAGGGCGTGTATCCCACTGCCCCACATAACTGTTTGACAACAATGTCTGTTCTTTTACTAATGAATATTCGGTGCAAAAGCTTGGCCGGGCACTCTCTGCTGTCACTAGAGACTCAGAACTGGCAAACAGCATGGGAGATGATGATTTACTGTCTTCAAAAACTGATTACTTGGAATGCCTGCCAGAACTCTGCAACCTGCTACTTCAGCTAATCAAAAACTGAATGCCAAATGTTGCCTGTGACAATTGAGACTTTAAAAAACTGTTGAAACTTGAATTTGTTATAATGAAAATAAATTCTAATGATTCTTACTGATTGACAGAGTGTGATTCGTTATATATTCTGTTTATAGTAAAGTGCTATATAGAAATTTTATGAAAATACACTGTACATGTTAGTCTTTAATCTACAGCTAGCACATGATCAAACCAGTGTGTACATCTACTAGTTAATTAGCTTCTTATTTTCATGACTCTCTAATTGGATAAATTACGTTAACTGTTTGGCATAGTATAACATTTTGTTTTGACCTCCTCTCTCCTTTGAAGTGCACAATATTGCACTGAAATAAATATTATTTATTTATATGAATTTAGATTAAAGGTGCCTGTATCTTGGGAGCATGTATCAAATGAAAACTGAATAAAGAGGTTGAGGTAAATTACAAAAAGAGATGCCTTTTCAACAGCAAGTTACGCTGAGAAGCCTGTCAAGGGAGGCTGTCAGATCTCTCAGTTGCTTGCATGTTCAAAAGGAACTGTCAGCTTTAGCGTTTGAAACTGACAGAAATGGGAGCTCCAGTTTTAGGGAATAGTAATTTAGAGAGCTAGTACACTGCCTGAAAATATTGACTTTTAAATGTAGTCCACTGTTACTTTTTCTTCGATATAACTTTTTCATTTCCCTCTTGCTAATTAGAAGATTTCCTACCCTGACAGCACTACGTGGGATGGGAAGAACAGTACTTTGGCTAGAGGGTGACATGCCTAATTCAGTCTTCCTTCACACCTCACCAGCATTGTGTCCTCTTCGAGTATAATATCATGACTGACCAAGAGGTGCCACTTACCTTCTGTGAGACTGGTCGTCAGTGATGTCACAATGAATGAGGTCTTAATGCTGATGAGGTATGACTTAAGAGCACATCTAATACAGTCAAGTTTTTTATTTAGTTGTTTAACCAGGTATAGCACACTAAGCTGAAAGCTTTTTTACAGGAGCAGCCTGGGAGCACAAGGAGGTTAAGTGACTTGCTCAGGGTCATACAGTATGCAAGTGGAAGCTGTGGGATTCAAACCCAGGTCTGGTCTGCTGGATGTCGCCAGATTTGCAGCTCAGAGCCTTAGACCACTGCGCTATACTGCCTCTCGTAGAAACCCTAATGAGCAATACAGAAAAGTAAAATGCTTCACAAATTAAAAAAGTGACAAATGGCTACTTTTAAAACAATAACATTTTTTCACCTTTAAATTGCATTCAGGTTGTGTTTCCAGGGAGATTTTCTTTTCTAGGTTGTGTGCACTTTCAGCCTACAGATACATGGTGTAAATGGGTGCTGTCATCATGTTCTCATATGCTAATGCAGCTTTTATAAACAATGAGATTTCAACAGCCAGAAAATGTCGACCCTCTGGACAGCTGCATGCTACTAGTATGAACAGTGAAAATAAACTCAAGCAAACACATGTAACACCAATAGCTACATGAAAAGAGTGGTCTGTTGACAAGAGCTTATATCGCCAAAACCAAGAGACAGTAAACCTGCATTACAGCTAAGGCAGCTTGCAAAGCTAATTGAAGGTACATGTGGTATTTTATACCTTGCTGTAACTTTATTTTTGTTGTACTCCTAAGTGAGCAGTCATGCATTCTGTGGAGTTTAAAGGGTGCTGACACATCATGTTCTTATATGGACTAGTATGAACAGTGAAAATAAACTAAAGCAAACACATATATCCCCAACATCTACATGAAAAGAGTTTTTTTTTTTTTTAATAAGGAAACAAATTAAATTTATAAGATATGAGAGTGTAATACTCCTTTAAGATCAGAAGGGACTTGTGGTCCATCATGACACTCCTCCCCCCATTTCCCACTGCTTCATAAGCAGAGATGAAATAAGTAACTGATGATCCACTATAGGGCTTGCGGTCCTGCACGCCTTGGTGTGTGTTGTGAGGCACGAGGCCATAAGCTGAGTACATGCATAGAAACCCAGAATATTTCGGCAGAAAAGGACCAATAGACCCATCTAGTGTGCCTTATTTTCCCTGCCTAATACTACACTCTGGACCCTGCTTGGTTATAGTGTTCCGTCCTCCCTTTCCACAAGTTATACTACTGTGACGCTCCCCACTCTCTTCAGGTCTACCATCTCTTCTTATACGTGGATCCAGGCATCCATCAACCTTTCTGTGAAGAAGTTATTTCCTCACATTTCTTTTAAAGAAGAACTGTGCTGATTCTACAAGTCATTTTCACAGTAGAAGCTCCTTTTTTTATATACTGGTCCAAATTCTGTTATTGCTCTAGCTATACAGGCCCTTTAGTTATCCTATCCTAGTGGTTGTTTGATTTCTGTGCTGCTGGTTAAGAATGATTTTAGAATTGTGTGTGTGTTCAACCACCCAAGGCGTGCATATATCAGAACATGCCCACACACCCTGTAGTAGATTATCTGTCTTATAAAATGGCCAAAGTTGTTTTGGAGGGCGGTGGAAAAAGGAAAAATGTAGATATGCAGTCATTTTGGGAAAATGCATGGTCATGTGGTGTGTTTCAGCCAATCAGAAGACAGAATTTTTAGTGATTTTTCTCACCCATTTTATAAGTATTATCAGCAGACATGTACCAATTTCTTGGGATTCTACAAACCAGGGTACCCGGTGATTCCTTTGGTTAGCAGAGTTTGTCCAGGCAGTATATCACCCCTGAGCTTCAAGGTGTGTCCCCACATCCTGCTGCAGGTCAACAGATCAAATATCTCTTGAGTTTTTGATGTTGTTGACACCCTTGAGTATGCAAAAGACTGAGAAAATAAAGGAATAATGCACGACAGGGTGTGTGTCATGCTGGGATAACGTCACGCCTGGGGTGATTAGGCATGAGGTCGCAGGCCAAGTGCGACTAATCACCCCAGAAGTGACGTTATTCCAGCACACCACACACCCTGGAGTGCATTATTCCTAATATACAATGGCTCAATTGTAAAACAAATGCTCAAAAAGATGGAAATATATATTAAAAGTAGATTTTTTTGTAATTGTTTGTAATGGGAAGGATTACATTATGAAAAAATAGTGTGGTTTTCTTGTTTAGCCAGTAAGTGGAGCTTCTCTGTTTTGTTGTGGCTTTGTGCTCGTATTGGCAGTCCTTGCCAGTGCTTCCAGTTTTTATCAATGAGGGTTCCATATCAGCCTTTTCCTGTTGGGGTTTGGGGTTTTGTGTGCATGTGTTTAATTTGTGCAGTCCCTATGTGTGGTAGCATTGGGGAAGTCTTCCCCCCCACCTCAGTTATGGCCTGTTACACACTCTTCTGAGGATTGCTGCATGGAGGTAGGGACATTTTTCTAATAATGTCTGGGGTATTTTCTTTATGGTGCAGTTCTTCTTTTGAGGAGAACATGGAGGAAAGTGTTTTGTGGTAGCGAGCGAGTGAGAGCCGCGTGGTTACTCTTTGAAAGTGCAGTTCCTCGCATGCTCACTTGCTGGCTGAGATGGGCACTCGCTCTGACTATGGGTCTCTGATGTGCTGTTTTAAAAAAGAGAAACAGTGACATTTTGGTATTTTTCCTTATTGAACGACGGCTGTGGGTGCTTGTGCTGTTTTTCTTTTGAGGTCATGCTAGGTGTTGAGGCGGATTTCCAGTTGTTTGATTGCAGTTCCGACTGGCAATGGGGACTGGGGAAGATGCTTGTAGGCAGCGGAGCAAGGTTTTGTTTATAAAACTCACATGCGGTGATCGCCAGTTGAGATACTAGACCGTGATATGCCAAGATAACATCACGGCTCCAGTGCCAGGCTGACCAATCAAGAAGCTACATTTTTCCTTGCCATTGTATAATATCCCTGTTAGCCTTCTTTCCACAGGTGAACATGTTAAGAGACTCTAGTCTGTCAGAGCTTTTGTCTGTCATACCCTTGATGATTTCGTGGCCCTGTGTTGTACTCTTTCAACTGCCTTTGGGCCTTTCTGTACTGAGGAGCTTAAACTTGCACAAAGTGCCCCAGGTGGGGCCTGACCAGGGCGTTGTAAAGTGGCAGGAGTACTTCCCCTGCTCTGCTGGTCACCCCCTCTTTGATGCACCCCAGAATTCTACTTGCCGTCTTGACAGTGGGATGTGCACTGCTTGTCCTGCTTTAGCCACTTGTCTATCATGATCCCCATGTCCTTTTCCTTCTCGTTGTGTAGGTCTAGCCTCCCACCCCCTTAAGTGTTGTATTTTCCTACATTGAATATGAGGCTCCAGAAGTCAGACTAGAGAGGGTACATAATAGGCTACTAAAACAATTACTGCACTAAGGGACATGTCGTATGATGATAGACTGTTGGAACATGACATACCCGCTTGAATTGAGATGTCCTGAGGGTGACCTACTTTTAATGAATGATGTAATATGTGTTCCACAGTTATTTCACGATATGAATTTTAATTTCAAATCAGTTGAAACAAACACCCAAGACATCTGTTGCAGGCCACTGGACAAAGGTTCAGTATATAAAAAGAAATTATTTTTTACCATAATGTGTGGTCAATCCTTAGAATGCTTACCCTGAAGAGACTGCTATAAGTAAAAATAAAGAATAAAAAAAAAATAGATGGCTTTATCATGAAAGGTGGCAGCTTAACGTACTATTGATGGAGCACTAATGAGTGTTAGCATCCTAGCTCCTACCATACCTTTGTATTTGTTTGGAGCAGGGCAGGCAGGAGCATGAACTGACACTTACTACCTTTCCATTTCCACAGTGGACTATTATCACATCATTGGTATACATGAGATCCCTGCTTTTCTGTGTCTGTGCTTCCACCTCTCCTTCTTTCTACCAGAGGTACTTTATTTATGAATCTGTGGTGGTGACACTTTTTTTTTCTGTTTTCTGTATCATCTCTGCAGCTGGAAAAATGCTGCTGACTACACACAATACCTAACATAGCAGGAACAATTCGCAATGACTTATGAACAGTTCTGTCATCAACTAATATAGATTTGACATAGCACAAACATTTGTTTTACTTCCATGTGTGTACATAGCTATTCAGAGAGTGACAATGTAAACTGAAACCTTTGCAACTGAGGTAGTTCAGTCACAACTGATTGCATCATGTCAGATCCTTATCATGGAACTGAGAGAGCTCAGGAAAGTGCTTGCTGCTTTACTAACAGCCTTGTTTAACAGCTCATGGGAAAAATAATTTTGTTTCAGAGGACAGGAGAAGGGCTGACATGGTCCCTGTGCATAAGAGTGGCAGTATGGAGGAATCCATTAACTACAGGCCAGTCAGCCTAACTTCTGTGGTGGGGAAACTAATGGAAACCCTACTAAAATAGAGACTGGTTGACTACCTGGAAACCAGTGAACTACAGAACCACAAATAGCATGGGTTCATAGGAAAAGGTCATGCCAAATGAATCTCATGGATTGCTTTGATTGGATGATGAGGGAACTAGATCAGGGAAGGGCGGTGGATGTAACCTGTCTAGACTTCAGCAAGGTTTTTCACACTGTACTGCACAGAAGGCTGAGTAGTAAACTGACCAATTTTTTTGTGTGGGGGGTCAAAGTGGTTAAGTGGGTTCAGAACTGTCTCATAGTTTGGAGGTAGAGGGTTGTAGTAAATGGCCCACATTCTAAGGATGGGGGGGTTGCCAGTGGAGTACTGTAGGGCTATGTACTGGGACCACTCCTCTTTGATATCGTCACAAGGGACATTGCAGGGGAACTGGAGGGGGAGGTCTGTCTTTTTGTAGATGACACTAAGAGCTGCAAAAGGGTGAACACCCAGAAAGGAGTGGAGACAGTGCACACAGATCTAGTTAAACTAGAAGAGTGGTTGAAGGCATTGCAGTTGGGATTCAATGCCCAAAAGTGCAGAATCATGCACCTAGAGCACAGGAACCTCATAGCCTAGTATAAGATGGGTGGGAGATGTTGACAGTCACTAGACAGGAAGAGGATCTTGGGGTGGTTATTACAGATGACCTCAAGGTGGCAGCGCAGCGATAAGGCTGTGGGCAGGCAAGTGGGGATGCTAGGGTGTACAGGGAAGAGCATCACCAGCAGTAGGAGGTGCTGCCTTCTACCACTGTCTAATAAGACTCTACCTGAGAAACTGTCTCCGCTCTGGAGACCTCACGCCAGGAAAGATAGAAAGACATAGACGGGGCGGAGGCGGTCCAGAAAAGGAAAGACCACTAGAGCTACTGCACTCAAGGTGGATTCTGCTAAATTAGCAGGTAATGGACTAAGCAAGTTACACGAGAGTGACTGCAAAATATTTAATATGTTTGACTTACAGAATCAAAACAGTAGCTACAAAACTCTGGCACTTTGCATCTGTGATGTGAGCAGGGCTCTAGATAAGATTTTTGGGATGAGTACCTGTACTCATTTTGAAAGTGAGGCGAGTAAAACGAAATTCAGATGTGTACAACTGTCTTGCTAGAGTGGACTGAGGAGTACATTTATTAAAAAAAAAAAAACATAGTTTTTTTTCTAGATAAGAATTTCAGGTGCCAACAATGCTCCAAATAATGTTGGCAGGTAGGAATTTACTCACCAGTTTTAAAACATAGTGTGTAAAACAAAAGTGGGATGCATACAAGTGCTGTAAATCTGGCAAAAAAACTGTTCCTTTTGAATCACCAGTTATGTTATGAAGCACTATTCTTTGGCATGGGGAGTATTTACAAATGTTGGGTGAGTACTGGTACTCATTAAAAATTTTTCTGAAGAGTATTTCTTGAATGAGGTGAGTAAAATAGGCCGATACACAGCTTATCTGGAGCCCTGGGTGTGAGGCTTCATCTGGTCTCCAGAAAAGAGCAAGCAAGATGGTGCAGGGGTTGTAAGGTAAGCTGTATGAGGAGAGACTGAGGGAGCTCAATATGTACGCTCTAAAGGACAGGGGGTTGCGGGGTGACATAATTGCGACCTTCTTGTACCCCTCACAGGGATGAACAGGGTGTAGGAGGAAGCCTCTTCCAAAACAGGACAGGCTTTAAGACTAGGGGGTGTACAGTGAAATTTGTGGGGGGAAATTTCAGGAAGGATGTGAGGAAGTTCTTCTTCACAGAACGGGTGTTAGAAGCATGAAGCTGACTGCCAGTTGAAGTTGTGGAGGCTAGAACAGTGGAAGGCTTCCACCATGCATGGGATAGACACGAGCATATTTGTACAGAAATGGTGAGGGTCCCTGGAGACCAGCTAGGGTCCGAGGATGTACGATAAGCAGGGAATCTTTGGGCAGACTGCGTGGTTCTAGTGTTCCTTTTCTGCCAACAAATTCAATGATCTTCCTTCGAGAGGACTCTTGCAGTAGGTACTAAAAGATATGACTAATTCGCCAGTTGCTAGGACCACACGGAAAACTTTTAGCTAGCAGTGTCTGGTGGGAGATTGCCCACCCGACGTCACATGACCAACGTCAGCGTGGCACTATATAGTGAGCAGCCCCCACGCCCGCCCTCCAGTTATTTCCTGCTGTCGGCCTGCACATGTCGGACTCACGGAGAACGCTATTTCTGTCAAAGCCATTTTGGACATGTATTCAACTCGTTTATTTCTCGTTTACTTACCTTTTCTCATAAAGTGTTAGAGTTTTTTCACATCGTGCATGTCATCTCTGACGTCTCCCAATTTGCATAAAAATAGTGCAACTCCTGTGGGACTGAGTTCCCTCACGAAGACCGCCATTCCCTCTGCATGTTCAGCCTGGGCCCAAATCACAGGACTGAGGACTGTGAGGTCTGCCAAGGCTTTAACCAGGCCACACGGAAATGCCATCAACAGACCTTGGAAGCCCATTTACTAAAATTAAAAATGGCATCCATGGAGAAGGAGCTGAAGAAACTTAGGAGCTCGTCCTCTTCCCCAGAGGGCCATCGCAAGATGAAGTGGGACAAGGAGAGACATCGGGACCGGGACCAGTCTCCATCACGTTCGTGGCCCCCTCCTGGAGCCGCGGACACAGAGGGACCTCCCTCCAGGGGGGTGTCCCTCCAGCTAAGGCCGTGGCAGAGCAGCCATTGCCACCCCACCCCCCCGCTAGGACCGATTTCGGTTCCGACGAGAGTCTCCGGGATAAAGGAGACACCAACTACCATAGACCCTCAAGATTTGGAGTCTACTGTGGGTAGTATGGCCAGTAAGTTGACAGTCAGCTCCTCCGGTGATCAGACAACCCCGTCTGATAAGCCCGCCGTCGACTTCTCCGGCGTGACCAAGCCCCAGTTCCTCCAACAGGCCTGACGTTGAGGAACCGGACCAGCTGCTGCATGAGCCGCAGCTGATCCCTGAGGGTCCTTCCCCTTGGGATTCTCCTCTTCCACCTCTCGAGGTGGTTCCTCCGGTTTCCCCACTGCCGCGGGACCCAAAGGAGGGAGAGCAACCACCGTCGGGCACTATCCCACTGCCGACAATGGATCACCTGATGCCTGGCTCACTGCTGGACCCGACGACAATGATTCCGGTCCCACAGGATCCGTCGGGTCCCTCTGGGCCACAGTCAGGCCTGACACCGCCCCCTCCTAAGGGCCCATCAGACAGGCCATCGGGCTCTCCTTCAGGCCCTCTGGACCCATCGTTGGGCCCCCCACTGGGCCCCTTGGCTCCTCCGTTGGATTCTTCGACAGGCCCAGTGGACCCACAATCAGGGCCGACGCCGGGCCCCTCAGGCGCTCCACCGAGCTACCTGACACCCGGCTACCTGGCACCGCAATACCCTCTGGAGTACCCAACACCAGGGGTACACAACGCCAGGGTACCTAATGCCATGTTTTCTGCCCTACCCATCACCGGCTATCCTCGCAGATACCCGCCACCTTATTATCAGGTGCTGGGCTATCCGACAGCCAGGTATGGGCATCAGCCTCCACCGCCTCCACCTCCACCCCAGCTTCAGGTTGACTTATAGGCAATGCTTTGTTCATGGTGGGACGAAGCAAAATCTCAGCTCATGTCGGAGTTTGACATGCGTCAGCCCTTGGTTACCCTGACATCGGTCACCAGGGAACTGACACACAGACAATCTCTGTTGACAGGCTCCAGGCTGTCGATGTCAGGCAGATCTACCAAGCCTTCACCTCAACTAGAGTGACCCACAGAATTCTCGAGACCCATGGGCCTCTCGAGACCAGTGGACATACTTCTACCTATACTCAGAGCTCCTGATGACAGCCCAACTTTGGAGTCTGAGCTGGACTCAGACTATGGGTCCTCTTCTCCAGATGAGCCAAAACCGAGGGAATCACTAGAGTCACCCCCTGCGGATGCTTCATTCATGGAACTCCTCAGGAAGATCCAAGTAGCCTACAACTGGTTTATAGAGGAACAAGATCCCCAATGCCAGAGGCTCATGGAGCATCTGGAACTATCGGATCAATCTCTGACCCTCATCCCACCATGGATAGGCCCTCATGAAGACTTGACCCCCACGATATGGAAACAACCTGCTTCACGTGCCCCAGTGGCAAGGAAGGCAATTAGGATGTACCAGATGCCAGAAGGGAAGGACCACCTTAGTGTCCATCCAAAGGCCGATTTTAGTGGGTATCAGTGCTGCCCACGACCCTTCATCCAAACCAAAGCACCTCAGTACTTCTTCTCCTGACAAGGAGTCAAAGGTACTGGATCAGTTTGGAAAAAAGTTCTCCTCTTCATCCACCATGGCCATTAGAGCACTGAATTATGTTGCTCACATGGTAGTTTACCAGAAATCCATTCTGGGTCAGCTAGAATCCAAGATGGAAAAGCTTCCTGACTCAGAGCTCAAGGAAGACATGGCTGGTATGGTGAGGTCAGCTAGATCCGCTAGCCGACACACATTGAGGGCCACTTATGATGCAGTGGATGCCTTCACAAGGGGTATGGCTACAGCCATCAGCTTACATAGGCACTCATGGCTGAGGATCTTCAGCCTAGAACCTGAGGTCCAATCAGCCCTTCAGGATGCCCCATTCCGGGGCCCTGTACTTTTTGGAGGGGATGTTAAAGATATTATTACAGCCCTACTGGACAAGGACAAAGCCTTGCGATCTGTCCAGTTCATGTACAAACCCCCTCAAAAATCTAAGCGCCCTTTCATCAGTAGCAGTGATGACAGCAAAGGCAACAGCAGAACTGACTTCAGAACAAGCATTGGGCACCCTCGGCAGGCACGGCTCCCCCGGCTAAAGCCCATAGAGCCTCAGGAGCCATGCCCTCCACCCTCCCCACTGCCTACTGACTCGCTGCAACCCCTCCCACCCCCAGATGTAGATCAAGGGAAACCAGTAGGAGAAAGGTTTACAAACCACCTACCGGGCTGGGAGGCAGTCACAGCGGACTTGTGGGTACTTCAACTCATAGCCAAAGGGCACACAGTAGAGTTTCTGGAGAGACCGCTGGAGCATCCTCCAGGTCCCTCTTATTATCCTGTGAGTCACATCCATTTGGTCAGAGAGGAAATCGACTCTCTGTTGCAAAAGCAGCACTAGAACCCTTTCCTCTGAGTCAGATGTGCAGGGATACTACTCACACTTCTTCCTAGTCCTCAAGAAGATGGGCGACCTCAGACCAATACTGGACCTCAGCAGCCTGAACCTGTTTGTAGAGTAGAAGAGATTCCGAATGCTATCCCTGCCAGGTCTCATTCCCTTGCTACATCAGCGACATTGACTTTGCACTGTGGATATGCGGGATGCTTACCTGCATATCCCCATTTTCCCATCCCACTGCCAATTCCTCAGATTCACTTTTCAGGGAGAATATTTTCAATTCAAAGCACTTCCCTTTGGCCTGTCATCAGCACTCAAAGTGTTCCGAAAGTGCCTAGCAGTGGTTGCAGCAGCTTTACGCAGATACTGCATTCATGTGTTCCCTTACCTCAATGACTGGCTTCTTTCAACCCCATTGAGGGACAGCCTAGTCAGGTCTCTGTCCAGTACCCTGGACCTTTTCCAGCAGGTGGGCATTTCAGTCAGTTATCCGAAATCCCACCTTATCCCTTCACAATGCCTCCAGTTTATTGGGGCAGTGTTGGATACAGTCCAGGAGAGCACCTTCCTCCCTCCAGATAGAGCGGAGACTCTCCATTGACAAGCACATCTGGTGGCTTCCCAGAGGCGGACCTCCGCAAGGTCGATCCTTTGCCTGCTGGGTCTTGTGGCAGCTGCCATTCCAACCGTACATCTGGCCAGCCTCCATATGTGGGTCATGCATTGGACTCTTAGAGTATAGTGGGATCAAAGATCAGAAGACTTGGATCACATGATCCTGGTCTCCAGCCTGATAGCTCAGGACCTCTTGTGGTGGCAGAACCCAGACAATGTCCGAAAAGGTGTCCCACTTCAACCCACTCCTTCCTCCAAGATCCTGACGACTGATGCCTTGGTACTGGGATGGGGAGCTGATAGCTCGGGACCTCTTGTGGTGGCAGAACCTGGACAACCTCCAAAAAGGTGTCCCACTTCAGCCCACTCCTCCCTCCCAGATCCTGACGACTGATGCCATGGTACTGGGATGGGGAGCCCATTTAGGAACCCACCAGACACAGGGTTCTTGAACTCAGAGTGGACTTTCGCTACATATTAATGTACTGGAGATGAGAGCAATGCTGTATGCCCTACAGGCATTCCAACACCTCCTCCAGCCAGGATCACTCATGGTCCAGACAGACGACATGTGTGTCGTCTGATACATAAATAAGGGGGCACTCGCTTGTATCCACTCTGTCGCAAAGCGACACAAGTATGGTACTGGGCAGTGCAACACAATCTCCACCTCATGTCAGTGCATGTCCCTGGCATTCAAAACCTTCGGGCGGACACTCTTGGCCACACTCAAGCCAGAGCCCATGAGTGAGAGCTGAGACAGTCGGTGGTAGATGAAATATTCGCCAGTTGGGGTCAGCCAGACCTCGATCTGTTTGCATCACCATTTAACGCAAAACTACCAACTTTCTGTTCGCGCGCTCCAGGTTGTGGTGTTTTCTGGCGAGACGTGCTGTCTTTATGTTGGACAGGGAGGTTCATGTACGCCTTTCCTCCCTTTCCATTGCTACAGAGGGTATTACTGAAACTATAGGAGAGGGAGCACATATGATTCTGATTGCTCCCTACTGGCCGCATCAGATTTGGTTCTCTCTTCTTCAGCAGCTGTCAGTGGAACCCCCAGTTTCCCTGCCCATCTGTCAAGACCTTCTGACTCTGGAGCAGGGCAACCTGATCCATCCAGGCCTCCAGTCCCTTCACCTGCATGTATGGCTCCTATGGACATAGCCGCCACTTGCTTTGGAGTATCCTCCAGAGTGGCACAGGTTCTTGTGGAGGCCAGAAAGCCTTCCACTAGATCCACTTATGCAGTGAAATGGAAGAGATTTTCCATATGGGCCACTTCCAAGGAGTGGGACCCCTTCTCCTGCTCTGTTCCGCAGATCTTAGAGTATCTGTTGCACCTCTCTGACCTTGGACTCAGTTACTCGACCCTGAAGGTCCATTTATGTGCCATTTCTGCCTACCACATTCCAGTGGATGGCAAAACCCTGGCTCAGTTGGAAGTATCCAAGACATTCCTAAAAGGGATTCTTCATTTGAAACCCCCAGTCAGGAGCCCTGCTTCTCCCTGGGGTCTGAACTTCATTTTAGAAAAACTCATGCTTTCACCTTTTGACCCAGCTGCAAATTGTGAAATGAGCTACCTTTCGTGGAAAGCGCTCTTTTTAGCTGTCATTACTTTGGCTCGAAGAATTCCCAAGCTTCAGGCCCTGATGTGTAAGGAGCCTTATTTGATTTTTCACAGAGACTGGGTAGCTCTGCGAACTAATCTGAAGTTCTTATCTAAGGTGGTCTCAGAATCCACCTTAAATTAGACCATTCAGTTGCCAGTGTACTACCCTGAGCATTCCAGTTGGGGTGAAGCAATTCTACGTACTCTGGATATACACAGAATTCTTTGTTACTACACTAACAGGACGAAACCTGTCCTTAAAACTGATCAGTTATTTGTTTCCTTTGTGTTCAAAAGAGAAGGCATTGCAGTTTCAAAACAGTGTTTGTCCAGATGGTTGGCAAACTGCATTACCTTTTGTTATCAGAAACATAACAAACCACAGGGTAAGTCAAAGGGCACTCAACCAGGGGCATGGCTGCCTCTGCTGCTTGTTTCAGGAATGTCTCTGCTGTATATATCTGCGTGGCTGCCACTAGGAGTTCTGTCCATACCTTCACAAAGCATTACAGTTTGGACATTGCTTCTAGGCACAGAGCAGGCTTTGGCCTAGCTGTTCCATTTTATTTATCTATTTATTTTTTACCAGGAGAGACACACTAAGTTGAAAGCTTGTTTATAGGTGTGACCTGGGAGCACAAGGAAGTTAAGTGACTTGCTCAGGGTCACACAATATGCAAGTGGGGGCTGTGGGATTCTAACCCAGGTCTCCAGGTTTGCAGTTCAGAGCCTTAAACCACTACGCTTATACTGCCTCCTAGCTGTTCTTCAGGGACTCTTGTTCTAAAATCCCTGCTTCCTGAAGACTTGTTCCTACCTCCCATGTCTCAGGCTTGTCTGAATTTGACTGCTTGGGACTTGGTCCTGTCTATTAGTACCTACTGCAAGAGCCCTTTCGATGTAAGACAGTACAGTTACGTAAGAACTTACCGTAACAGTCGATCTTCGAGAGAGGCTCTTGCAGGAGATACTGCTTTCCCTCCCACCTTCCCCCTGGGTTTCTTCTATTACTTCTCCTTTCGTAGCTTTATAGCTCCAGGAGCCCACCCCTACCTCCTGTCACACCTTTCTAGGTCTCCGGCAGGAGAACTGGAGGGCGGGCATGGGGACCGCTCACTATATGGCGCCACGCTGATGTTGGTCATATGTTGGGTGGATGGTCCCCCACCAGACACTGCTAGCTAAAAGTTTTCTGTGTGGTCCTAGCGCCTGGCAGCTTAGTCCTACCTGTTAGTACCTACTGCAAGAGCCTCTCTCAAAGATCTACTGTTACAGTAAGTTTTTACATAACTGTACTTTTCTGTACCAATTCAAGACCATAATACAAGTGCAGTGTGTGTCAGATAGCAGACATGCTTACAGAGGACAGCTGCCTATACCGGATGTTACCCGTTTGCCAAATGTTAGTCCTTACGTTTGTTAGTGTAAATCTTTAAAACGATCATTGCCTGCCATCTATAATGGTCACGTGGGCAATAATTTCACTATTGGGAGCGTCTCTGAATAGGTGTTAACATTGGAAATCCTGGACTCAGTTGAAGAACTGACACTGGCTACTTGTGTTGGCTACATTATTTTTCTGGATGCTGTCAGACTTATGCAGCAAGCCTGGTGGTGTGTATCCCAAGCAGCCATACAGCACTGCTTCCAGAAAGGAGGATTCACTTGCAAGATAAACCTCAAGCTGACCTGTTGAATGAGAGAGTGGAGGAAAAGAGACCAGTCCTCCACCACCGTGACTCACGATCAGCTTGACACTCTCTAAAGACTTGGCAGTAAAAGTCCAGGCCACCTAGATGGATGACGACAGGAGGCAATTGCTGGCAAAGTCCTGACATTGATCTGAGCTACGATATGCAGAAGAAGAGATCTGCATCACTTGTTCGAAGTACCTTGGTAACTCTACATCGCAAATAGAACAGTGTTTACTTACTGCTTCATAATGGAGCTTTCTTAGCAGAACTGAAGCTAAATGAAGGAAATATGCAACAGTGCAGAGAAGACAAACCAGCATCAAGGCCATCTTTGCACCAGGACAACAACAATAGTGTCCCTATACCCTTTTTAACAAGTAAATAAATAAAGCCACCAGTCAAATCACCACACCAAACACAAACTCGTACTGTAAAAGAGCTGAAATCACTATTTTTTCATTTTTTTGTGTGTTTTGTTTGTGTTTGTAGCGTCCTGTCTTTTTGTGTCTGTTTTGTATGTCTCACCACACATTTTCCCACTGAACACTCAAGTTAGCAAAAATGCTCTACAGTATAACCGGACACCTCATATACTGGACAAAATTGAGTTTGCTGAACGTGTCCAGTACAAGCAGCATATACTGTAATTACACTGCTTTGCATTAGAATATAGTAGATGGAAAAAAATAGAAACAGTTTAACCTGTTGTAAAATACCATACTAATTCCTGATATCTCATGAAGTGTGCTCTTAAATTTAGAATTACTGCTGCTCATTCAGGTTAATGGTAAGAAGTGGCTCTGATGGGATCTGAACCTGAACTCACTGGTTCCCAAGCTTGTGTCTTACTACTAGACACTGATATCATCCTTCTGTCACATTTGTAGAGCTGTTTGCAGCTTAAAGCAGACGGTAGTTAAAATGGGAGGGAACCCGTGAGAACTCAATTCTTGGAGTAAAATAATAGCATGCCTTAGTTCATGGAGTAAAATGAGGAAGGACTGCTTCATGTAAAATGCACACCCCAAATGCATAAAACTGACTACATAAAGTGTAAGAATGCAACTTCTAACCCCAGGAACCCATCAGTATAGCTTCAAAACAGCAGTCAGTCTACAGAATTGAGTTGCCTTGGAGATAGAGCTTATGCTAATTATAGAACTTTAGAATTAGAACGAAGTTCGAACTCTGCACTCTGGTCATGCTCCCCAACAGCCTAAAGTCAGATTTGTTTCTCTGCTGAAGAGAGCAGTTGCCCCATAATACAGCTTCACTCTTCTGGCCTCCAGACCGTTGCTGCTTTCATTTGTTTTCAGTTATTTCTTGATACTCTGCATTAGTTAGAAGCCAGCCCAGTGGTGCTGAGGGCTGAGGTGCTGGACACCACATCTCGCACTACAACGGCGACCTGGGTTTGGATGCAGATTAGGGTCACAGGGTGTTGGCCAGGAAGGAGAGGATTGAGCATCCAGAAGACTGCTTTCCTGTCTCGCAGAGGGAGGGTTTCAGTGCCTGACAGTTGCCTGGCTGCTAGTATTGACAGGGGGTGAGGCAGGCTGGAGCTGTCAGCATTGGGTGAGGGAGTGGCAGCAGATGATGCTCTATGCACAAAAGCGTGTGTGTAGATATCTGGGCAGCATTGCATGCCACCTGTTTGGGGAGAATGGCAGAAAATGGAGGTCTGAGCTGCCACTGATCCTGGCTGTCCAGTAGCCTTGCACCCCATCGAGCACCTGGGCTGTGCTGCACTTTGTGCAAAGCTTAAGTCTCGGAGGAAACATAGAAACATAGAAACATAGACTTTGACGGCAGATAAGGACCGCTAGGCCCATCTAGTCTGCCCATTTCCCTACCTACAGGATAGGCCGCAGATCCTAGTTAACCAACAGCCTATTTCTTCCTACCCCCCACAAGAATTGCCTTATGTCTGTCCCATGCATTCTTGAATTCTTCCACAGTTTTAGACCCCACAACCTCCTCAGGAAGGCTGTTCCATGCTTCCACTACCTCTCTGTGAAATAATACTTCCTCACATTGCCCCTGAACCGCCTTCCTTCTATCTTTTTAAATTGTGTCCCTTGTTCTTGCAAGTCTCTCTTTCTGAAAGATGCTACCCTCTTGGACTTTGTTGATTCCACTGAGGTACTTAAAAGTTTCTATCATGTCCCCCCTCTCCTTTTTCCTTAAGGGTATACATATTAAGCTCCTTTAGTCTCTCCTCATACGGCTTCTCTTGCAGACCCTGCACCATTTTAGTTGCCCTCCTCTGGACTGCCTCTATCCTGTCTATGTCCATGGGGAGATGGGGTCTCCAGAACTGGACACAGTACTCCAGATGGGGTCTCACCAACTGTCTGTACAGAGGGATAACAACTTCCTGTTTTCTGCTGATGATGCCTCTCTATACATCCCAGTGTACCCCAGCCCTCTCTACTGCCTTCTCACATTGCTTCTAACCTTAAGGTCATCTGATATGATTACACCCAGGTCCCTTCTTTTTGTTGTTGTTACTACCTCCCCACCCATTGTGTATTCTTCCCTGGGTTCTTGTTTCCCAGGTGCATTATTTTGCGCTCTTTGCATTGAATCCTAGCTGCCATACTTCTGACCATTCCTCCAACCTTGCCAAGTCCTTTTCAACCTTTCCATGCCTCCTTGTGTATCAACCCTGTTGCAGATCTTTGTGTCATCTGCAAAAAGGCATACTTTTCCTTCCAGTCCCTCTGCAGTGTCACTGATGAAGACATTAAAAAGGACTGGACCCAATACTGAACCCTGCGGTACCCCACTAGTAACCCCCTTTCTTCAGAGTGGACTCCATTTACAATTACCTTCTGTGTCCTGTTGTCCAGCCAATGTTTTACCCAGGCTACCACCCTGGGTCCCACTCCCAGGCTGGTTAATTTGACTATTAATCTTTTGTGTGGGACTGTGTCAAATGCCTTGCTAAAGTCTAGGTAGGCCATGTCCACAGCCCCTCCCTGGTCTACTACTTTGGTTACCCAGTCAAAGAAATCTACTAGATTTGTCTGACATGACCTTCCGCTATGAACCCATGCTGCCTTGGGTCCTGTGCCCACTGGCCTCTAGGTACTGACTGTTCTTTCCTTCAGAAGTGACTCCATGACTTTCCCTACCAGGGTCAGACTGACAGGTCTGTAGTTTCCTGCCTCTGTCTTGGACCCACTTTGTTAAGGGAATCACATCCGCCTTCCTCCAGTCCTCAGGTACCACACCATCCTCCCATGATTTATTAAAAGAGTAGCCAGTGGTTTCACTAGTTCCTCCTTAATTCTTTTAGAATTTGGGTGAATTCCATCAGGACCCATTGCTTTGTCCACCTTCAGTTTTAGGAGTTCTTGCAGAACCCTTTCTTCTGTGAAAGGACTGGGATCGACCCCTATCAAGTTTGCTTCTGTTAATTGGATTAGGCACTTCCCCCTCCTCTTTAGAATACTGAGCAGAAATATTCATTCAGTATTCCGCTTTTTCACTGTCCCCTCTGCCCACCACATTGCTCATTCTATTCAGCTCACTATCCCTCCCTTTGTCTTTCACGCTCGCTGATGTACCTATAAAAGGTTTTATCCTCCTTCTTAACGGAGTTGGCTATCTTTTCCTCAGTTTGGGCCTTTGCTATTCTGACTTCCCTCCCTGCTTCCTTCTGTCTTAACTGGTACAGCTCCTTCTGTGTTTCCTTATACTTCCGGAATGCTATCTTTTTCTTCCTGACTTTCACAGCCACCTCTTTTGAGAACCATAGTGGCTTTTTCTTTCGTTTTGATTTGTTTATTTGCTTCACACAAAGGCTTGTTGCCTCTGTGATGGCAGTTTTGATAATTCCCCATTGTTGCTCCACACCTCCTTCTAGCCTGTTTGCTAGTGCTTTTCTGAGGCACTCTCCCATTTTGCAAAGTCAGCCCTCCTAAAGTCCAGTACCCTCACTTTTGTATGGCTTGACTCTGTAGCTGAGTTTAACGTGAACCACACTGTTTGATGGTCACTTGTCCCCAGATGACAACCCACTTCTAGATCTGAGATCCTCTCACTGCCCCCGTTTGAGAGTACGAGGTCTAAGATTGCTCCCTCACTAGTGGGTTCCGAAACTAGCTGTCTAATGCCTGCCACCTGTAGGGCATCAAGAATGGCCCTGCTCTTGGATGTGGCTCCAGCAAATGTGCTTCAGTTAACATCTGGCATATTCAGGTCTCCCATCAACAGTATCTCCCCTTTCTCTGCCATTCTAAGAATGCCTTCTATCATATCCTTGTCCATTCCTTCCCCCTGACATGGGGGTCTGTACACAACCCCTGTGTGGATTGTGGTGCCCTTTCCAATCTCCAAGGTGACCCACAGTGCCTCCTCTCCTCCCTGTTTACTCTCTTGCTCAGTTGCTTTTATCCCTTCCTTTACATAGAGAGCTACTCCTCCCGCTCTTCTCCCCTGCCTGTCTCTCCTGTAGGTTATGTACCCTGGTATGTTAACATCCCAGTCATGGTTCTCTGTGTACCATGTTTCTGTGACTGCTACGATATCCAGGCATCCCTCTTCCATTAAGGCCATCAGCTCAGGGAGCTTGTTGCCCAGACTACGGGCATTGGTACTCATTACCCTCCATTTCCTGATGGCCTTACTCCCTTTTGCCCCATCCCCGTCCTTCTTGCCTTTGTCACTTTCTCCATTTACCCCTGACCTTCTCCCTATCGACACCTTTTATGTTGGTGTTTGCCGCACTTACTACCATGATTATTTGTGGGGGCTAGGATTTTCCTGCTCCTTTCCAGTGCCTCCTTGGCTAGTTTAAAAGCTTGCCAATGAAGCATTTAAACTATCACCTAGGATCCTGGTTCCTCCTGGACAGATGCAGCCCATCATGCCAGTATAGGCTTGCATCACTCCAGGTGGACCCCAGTCCCCAGTGAAGCCAAATCCTGAGCTCCACACCAGTTTTTCAACCACTGTTGAATCCATGGTGCGGAACACCCTAGTCCTCCTATGCCATAGATGGGTAGCACCTCCGAGAAGGTTACTGCAAGGCTACTTGACCTTAAGGCCCTAACCAATTCCACAAACTCTTCCTGCACTTCTCTAATCCCTTTCTTAGCCAGGTCATTTGTCCCTAGGTGGACAATGACATCCAGCTCCCTCCCTGTGCAGCTGCTCTGGCAATCCTGAGGATTCGCTCCCTGTCCCTCCAAGCCATGGTGCCAGGCAGGCACCTTACCTCCCTCTCCCCTTCCTCCCCAGTTCTACCTTCCTAACAATGGAGTCCCCCACCAGGAGTTGTTTCCTTCCCCTGCAGGGTCCCCTGCCACCCTCCTGTGGGTCTCCTTCATGGAGGTTCCCAGCATCCTCCTTGGTCTCCACTGTGGGTGCCTCCATAGAGGAACCACACTTTGCCAGAATGGCATAGGGAATTGAGAGGTACAATGGGAGGATGCGCCTCTGTTCCACCACCTCACCCTCCTGAGCCCACTGTGGTCCAACCTGCCTCTTTCTTGGCAACCTCTGAGGCAACGGCAGTGGCACTGGTGGTCCCTGGATGGAAGAGGAGGTCCCACAAATCCTGGCCAACTCAGCCTGGAGATGAGCAACCTCCTCCCTCAGCCCAGAGAGGTGCCTGCAGATAGGACAACACCGCATCCTCCAGAACATCTCCCGGAAGACTGCTGCTCCACAGCCACTGCACTGCACCACTCCAATCATGTCTTATTTTTGTCCCCTTAACTGTTTGCAATACTTACTCTTTCCTCTGTTTTTTTTTCTCTCTCTCCTTACTTTCTGCCTGTGTGCCCTTTAAGCTCCTGATTGTCCTGTTCTGAGACAAGAATATCCTATATTTCGCAGTAGACCACTTACTTGCTCAGAGGCAGATCTCCAGCAGCTAGAGGGGTCCGGAGAGCTACTCTTGCCCTTCTAGGATGGTGGGTCCTTGGTGGTTCTGTGATCACTCACTTCCTGCCCCTAAACAGGAAGTTCCTGTTGTTAGTCAAATCCTGTGCCTATAAAAATAGAACTAGCTTTGGGTCGGGGGGAGGAAAGGAGGGCAATATAGTCCCAGCAGAGAAGTTCAGTCACACAGCAGTCCTTTCTCCTGGTGTCTTCTGCCAAGTTATTAGCAGAAACTTTCTAAGGCAGTCTTTAAATGTAGCTTCCTTCTAACTCAGCCTCACCCTACTTACCAGATCTTTCTACAAGTAATTTAAACCTCACAGCAGTTAAGTCCTTTCAGTCACCTGAGATTTACACCTAGATAACTCTTCAGATACCCATTCAGTTAACCCAAACACTTTTTTTTTGTATGTTATTTTTTTTACCCTTAATTAAAGGTCAAATACAAAAGTTCTTCTACTTTAGTCCCAGCAGAGAAGTTCAGTCACACAGCAGTCCTTTCTCCTGGTGTCTTCTGCCAAGTTATTCAGTAAGGATTGGAGATCCTGAGGCAGGCAGGGAGCAGTAACAATTGCAGAACTGGAGATCCTGAGGCAGGCAGGGAGCAGTAACAAGTGTGACACTGTGAATCTGGCCCCCTCCTTTACACCTGAATCAGGCTGGTTCCATTTACCTGGGCTTTCACCATCTAGACTGGGACACTTCTGAATCCGGTGCCTGGACCTATCCCCTTCCCCACTTTACCAGCACATCTGGGTTCTTTGTCCCCAGCATGTGCATCCTACCCCCCCTTTCTTCCCCCACTACCCCGTTCTCTTTCTTCTACGCCCTCTTCCAGCTTGTGATGGATTGAGGGCTACCCCTTGTGGGCTAGTATCTCAACCCCTTTTCTTATTTCACCCACTAGTTCCCCAATTGGCCTCAGGAATAGGCACATGCCAAATTACAACAAATGCACCCCATCAGATCTGTATGCCTCAACCTGGTCAAAGGAACTGTCCTTGTGTTGCAGGTACATGCCCTCATTTCAAATACTACCCTTGATACCTCCTATTCAGACATTATCTGACCTTTTCAATCAGCTGGACATCCTTGACCCCCCTCCATCTTGCCAGGAGGTGATATCAGACCAGCTGATTGTCACCCTCAGCCACCACCCTTTAATCTTTTCTAAGTCCTCCAGGATTTTCTGCCCCAGTTCCCCCCATGGCAGACCCCCCCAAGTCATTGCCCCCTCAAGTGTATGATAATGCAGTCTGGCATGCCCCACTGCACCCTTAGCTCACCCAATAGTGGCAGAAGCTGTGCCCACCTCATACTCCTAATGCCGCTCCATAGCACCCTGGTGTGCTCAGTATTATATTGCAACTCTGTTACTCTGGAAGTGTGACTGCCCACCTTTTGCCCAACTGATGAAGGCGTGCCCACTATCCAAACTTTCCTCTTGCAACCTGCCATGGAGACAAGATAAAACCCTGTAGCAGCTGGACTTACAGCGCCCAACCATCTTTACCTCTTCCACTGCAGCCCCTTTTCTGCTGCCTCTGTGGCTTGAGTCACTGTCGTAAATCATGACATACTTCTTGTAGTAGCTGGAATTCCAGTGCTCAACCTTCTTTACCTCTTCCACTGTAGCACCTTTTCTGCTGCCTCCATGGCTGTCCCACTTCTAAAGGAATGCATGGCAAATTCACTCAGGTCTACCCCAATGAAAGCCAGGGCCCTCTTGAGTACTGCCCTCACCTGAAAACTGGTGACCGGGAAGCCATCCCCCTGCTGGCAAAAGGCCCCCCCAGCCCTCTCTCGGGTGCTCACATATGCATCCAGAGCCCCCACTGCACAGTTGGTGGACTGTGGCTGCCTTACCAATGACACCTTGGTCCCCCTCCTTTTTTGGTCTGTCTTGGACATGGCCGGGTCAATGACCACTCTGTCCGCCCCACTAGATGTCCTTGTGCTGCAAAACTTGTACAGCAGCTTTTTTCTGTGGGGCCACCACTTCCCAACACTGAAGGCCCCTGTCACCATGACCGCAAAGATGGCCCTGAACAGGACCACCTATTGGGCAGGTGCACCTCTGCTGTGTCTCCACTAGTACTTTTCCAGCAACTGCCTCTGATGGGACACCTCCCATCTGCCCTGGAAATCTCTCCTCCACCAGCCTGCAACCATTCTTTTATTGCCCTGCTTGGCGCCACGTTGGGCTAACCCCTGTCCTGGTATACTCAACTGATGCCAGCTAGGTGTACCACTACTGTGGCATGGGTCAGCCCTTCTTCTAACTTCTCCACTATAAACTTCCTTACCTGCTCATCATGGGCTGGTTCATCTCTTCCCCCTGAATTCCTGGACTCTCACCTACCCTGCTTCATAGGCCCTCAACATGTTGGTAGACCAAGAACCCAGGTACGGTGCCCTGGTTGTGCCCCTCCAGCCTCCCATAACCATCCTTTTCAAGTTATTTTGCCTCTTCCCAATTTAAAATGTGTAACCCCTCCTGCACCCTCAAGGTGCTCCCATTGAAATTGCTGTGCTCCCACAGTTAGGAGTTGAGATTCCACAGCCCCCACATCTCCAGGATGAGTACATTGGCCTCCCCACAATTCAGCTACCAACAGATCAAAGACATTGAATCCTGTCCTACCTGACCCACATCCATGTCCTTCCTTCAGCTTACCTCAGCCCCATAATGCCGTCACCATTACATGGCCACCTTACCCCACCAACCTAGGAATAGAGGAGATACATATCCTCCTGTGCCTGGTAGATTCACTGCTAAAAGACAGATCACAGGCCTTGACGTGACCAGCAACTTCAGTAGCACTTCAACTGTTACTGCACCATGGGACTCTAGCCAGACCACTGAAACATTCCTATATTGTTGGGGCTGGCACCCCAAAGATTGGGGTTGGAGATGCTGTATGCTGGATGCCAATCCCCTCTGGTCCATAATGCCGCTGGACTCATGGCATCCTTCCTCACCCTTTACAGCTTGCCCAGCTGGCCTTGAGACCCTAAAGTGATCCTGTCTGTTTTGCTCATGTTAAACCAATCCTCTTATGAAACTATTGCTCTCTCTAGCTGCCTAATACCTGACCTGGCTTAGACCCCCCAACTGTAACTTTAATTGGCTGCAACATCCGTCCAACACTTCTCAAAATCATTAACCTGGGCATCAACCTTCCAGGTGGGGGATAAATCCTATACCTGCCACAGCGCCAGCAAGTGATATCTAAATAACTGGACTTCCCCAAACCTATGCTGGAGCAGACCCAAACTGCCTGGTTAGCCCTCACACCCTTCCTGACATTGGTCCTGTTGACTTACCTGGCCAAGATCCTGGCCGCGGTAGTGGTACTGTGCCACTGGCAAGCCTGACTACCCTCTGACCCCTACAATAGCTATAATCTCAGAGTGCTGCTTACCGCAACACAAGTAAAATGTAATACTGACATTGTCACTTTTTATTTATTTTAATTTATTTATTTATTTATTCATTTTAATTGGAATTACCGCCTTTGAGCTAAAGCTCAACTGACCACAGATCCTCAGCACACAGAGGGTGGAGGAATATCAAGTACATGGACAGTGGAGAAAAAGCAGTTATTAGGGCCTTGTCAGTCCTTTATGGCCCCTAGGTTTAGTCCTGGTCCTCTATGTACAACTGGGAAATCCAGCTATTCAACCAACTGCAGCCTTGGTTTTACTAAATCACCACCAGATGCTTTGAATGGGCTGAAATTAATAATTATCATAATATTAATATTTTTATTTATATAGCGCAATTCAAAACATCAAGGCACTTTCCATCAAAATATATTGAACAAATCATATGAATACATCAGACTTCCAGTTAAAATTCTCCTAGATATATCAGCTTTACCTAATTAAATCAACTTCAATTTAAAATTCCCACAAACATCTGATATTAACAAGGTTGTCTGAAGATTAACAACAAGAGGGAGGAAAGGACTGCACAAAGGAGCGAGAAGTGCTAGGTTTGACCAGAATGAAGGAACAACAAACAGAGAACCCTCACCTGCTCAAAACGCCAAACTGTGTCCATGCCCAAAAGATCAATGCCAGCCAAAATGCTCATGTATACACAAACAGACAAGCTCCATTCCATACAAAACAGAAGCAAAAAAAGCTCACCGCAACAAAAGTCCCGAATTTCTATGAATCATACAATGAAGTCCACACGGTCCAAAACAGTCCACCAAATCCAATAAATCCAAATGAAGCAGGATAACAGTGGAAACGGCTGGATAATCCAAATGAGAGCGAGTAGAAAGTGGAGGTGGGTTAGCATCTAGAGAGCTGCTTGGGTTCTACAGAAAGAGCACTAACGGCAAGAAAGATATCTGCGCATCAGGGTGTTTTATTTTATTGATTCATGTACTGTATTTTTGTGTTTTTTCCAGTTACTGACCGGTTCCTTGGAACCAGAGAAGGCCACAAGCTAACGTATTCCTGTATTTGGGAAACCAGCTATTTTCATAAAAACATACAGTTTATTATCAAATAACCACTTATTTTAAATTTATTTAGCAGTTTTACCAGCTTTAGAACTCAGTTCTATTGCAGAGGAACCAAGCTGCCTTAACTTTTGAATTCTTGAAATTGACATCTACTGCAGGCCTTTTTATTAAAAGTTGGATTCTGAGGTTAACAAAAAAAAAAAACTTAGTTGTTTCATTTTTAAGAAAGTCAGACAGGAATACTTCATTTTCAGAGCCCTTTTTAAAATCCTTCAGGCTTTATTAATATTTATCTTACTATTTTTGGGAACCAATAAACTTCTTGGGTCTTTCAGTGTTTGGTGTGACATGCAGATCTAAAAAGAAACAAAAAGAACCTGCAGGCTTCAAAAATTATACGTATGGTTTCCAGCTCCACTGGGCCCATTGGCGCAGTAATAGCACTACTGCTTGTGGTGCCAGTGACCTGGGGTCAGAAGAGAACTTGGGGTATTGGAGGGTCAGCCAGGGGGAGGAGGATTGAGCTTCTGAAAGACTGCTCTCCTCCTCTGGGGATGTGGAACTTGGCATGCACCTGACTCATAGCTGATGCTAGAGGGAAGGCAGTCCTGGGCCGCTAGACAAGCACGGATGTGTGGCGGCCATTGACGCACATCATGTGGGAACGTGCTACATGCATCATGATCACATTGCATGCCCGCACCTCCCCTTGGGATAACAGAGGAAAAGTCTGACTGGCAGGATGACACTGGTCCCCCACAGGGCCCACACCCAGCTATCCAGGCCCCGTCCAGCGAACAGGATCCGGATCGACAGCGGGGGGATGGGAACCCCATTGACCCTGCTTTGGAGGGGGGGGAGAGTAAGCCGCGGGGCAGACACAGGACAGGGTAAGCACTGGAAGATGTTGGGGTGACCGGGCTGAGGGTACCAGTAGAAAGGGGCAGGTCAGACAGGAGAAAAAAAGAATAACAAAAAAAATTGTTTCCAGCTTATGACAAGGGCAGACTCCCAGAGGCTTTGCCTGAGGTGCCTGGGTCCTGACCACAATTGTATTAATTGGAACCTCTGTTAAAAGAACAGTGCCAAAAAAGAGAAGACTGTATGGCTTCTCAGTCTGCCTTCATGTTCTGTAATAGTAGCATAGTAGTTGAGGCAGGTAAGGACCACTAGGCCCACCTAGTCTGCCCATATTCCCTGCCTGCATCAGCATCCGCTGACCCTACTTGGATCATTGGCTTTCCTCTCTTCCCCACATCTAGGGTTCCCTATGTCTGCCCCATGCATATTTGAAGCCCACCACTGTATTTGCACCCACCATTCGGCTATTCCAAGCATTTACCACCCTTTCCATGAAGAAGAACTTCCTCACCTTTCCCTTATCCTCCTCTTTCAAATCTCATATTGTGCCTCCTTGTCCTTATATAGTTCTTGCACTGAAAGATGCCTCCCACCTGCACTTGTTCAAGCCTTTAAGATACTTGGAGTCTCTGTCGTTCCTCCTTTCCTCCTCTCTTCCAGTGTGTACATACTGAGGTCTTTAATCTGTCCTTGTATGTGTTCTGATGCAAACCCTGTATCATCTTGGTCTCTGGACCACCTCCACCCTGTCTATGTCCTTGCGAAGATGTGCCTCCAGAACTGAACACCAGATTCTAGATGAGGCCTCACCAGCGCTTTTATACAATGGCATCACCACCTCCTTTCTGATGCTAGTGATACCTTTTCTATGCACCCCAGCCTCCCACTGGCCCTTCCCATAGCCTTATTACACTGGCCACCTTTAGGTCATCTGAGATTATTCCTAATTCCCTTTCTTCCCTGGTGAATGTCAGCATCCCCCCCCCCATCCTGTAGCTTTCTGCAGGGTTTCTTCACCCCAGGTGCATGATTTTGCACTTCTTTTCATTACATTTTAATTGCTACACTTTGGATCATTTTTCCAGATCTCTCCTCATTCTTTCGACCTTCTCTGGAGTGTCTGCTCTGTTACAGATCTTGGTATCATCTGCAAATAGGCAAACCTTCCCCTCCAGCCCTTCAGCAGTGTCACTGATGAAGACATTAAAAAGGACTGGCCCCAGGATGGATCCTTGAGGCACCCCACTGGTCACTCTCCTTTCCTTGGATTTGATTCCATTTACTACCACCCTCTGCTTCCTGTCCCTCAACCAGTTTCTACCCAGTTTTCCACTTTGTGGCCCACCCCAGGCTACCTAGCTTGCTCAGCAGTCTTCTGTGTGGTACAGTGTTGAAGGCCTTCATGAAATCAAGGTAGGTGATATCCACCGCTCTTCCTTTGCCACCCAGTCAAAAAAGTCAGTCAGATTCGTTTTGACATGACCTTCCTGCTGTGAATCCATGCTGCCTCGGATTCTGTGCTCCCATGGTTTTGAAGTGTTCCACAATCCTTTCCTTAAGCAGTGCCTCCATAATCTTACCCACTACCGAGGTGACGCTGACTGGTCTGTAGTTTCCTGCCTCCTCCCTGCTTACCACTCTTGTGAAGAGGGACTACATTTGTCCCTCCCAGGCCTCTAGAACCACCCCTGTATTGAGCAACTCACTAAACAGGGCTGGCAGTGGTGCTGCTAGCACTGTCCATAATTCTTTTAGTATCCTGGGGTGTATATCGTCTGATCCCATCACTTTGTCCACCCTCAGTTTTGTGAGTTCCTCCAGGACTCTCTCTTCTATAAAAGGACTTGTGTTTACCTCCCTCCCACCATTGTTTCTGCTGCCTACTTGTGGTCCCTGTCCCTCTCCTCTACCATGAATACGGAACAGAAATATTCATTCTAGGTCACCCTCTACACACACACACACACACCCCTTCTTCCCCTTTGTGCCTTACAATCCCTCCCGTGGCCTTCCTTCTAGCCTTACAATCCCTTTCCTGGCCTTCTTTCTATCACTAATGTATCTGTAAAATGTTTTGTCCCCCCTCTTTGCCGTCTGTGCCAATCTCTCCTCTGTTCACGCCTTCACGCTCCTAACTGCTTTCTTTGCCTCCTTCTGTCTCTCTTAAGTACACCGCCCTGTCCTCCTCCTCCTCCTTCTGAGTCTCCTTGTATTTTCTGAAAGCCCCTTTTTTGTCCTTCACTGTCTCTGCCACCGCCTTTGTGAACCATAGTGGTTTGTTCCTTCTTTTTCCCTTGTTACTCTGCCTAATGCCTTGATTGGTCGCCTCCACTAAGGCTTCTTTTAGGTATGCCCACAGCTCTTCAACCCTTCCCCTTGAAACTCTTCTTACAAGGGCTTCTTTGATATCTCTCCCCATCCTATCATAGTCCTCCCTTTTGAAGTCCAGGACCCTTGTCTTTGTGTGGCTCTTTTGTGACACTTTACTGATATTGAACCACACTGTATGGAGGTCACTGGACCCATATGCCCATCCACCCTCACTTCCTTGATCTTGTCTCCATTGGTAAGTACAAGGTCTAAAATTGCCTCGCCTCTGGTGGACTCCTGAACCAACTGCCTGAGGCCTGCGCCTCTGCAAGAATTCTATGATGTCACGGCTCCTGATTGAGGCATCTACTGGGATGGTCCAGTCCATGTCTGGTAGTAAAATCACCCAGCAGCAGTACCTCCACCTTTGCCACCATCCTGTGTATTTCCTCCACTATAGCCCTATCTACCTCCTTCCTCTGTACCAGAGGCCTGTAGATCACTCCTGTTTGAATTGCTGTGCCATTTCATGGCTCAGGTGTGACCCACAGTGCCTCGGTCTCCCCCTGTCCGCCCTGCAGTGCCATTGCTTTGTTACCTTCTCTGACGTAGAGGGCCACCTCTCCCCAACCTCCCTTTTTACCCTCCCTATCCCTCTTGTGTAGTGTGTATCCTTGCAGATTTACCTTCCAGTCGTGGTTTCCAGTGTACCATGTCTCAGTAATTGCCACTATGTCCAGGTCTGCCTTTGCCATCAAGGCTGCCAGGTCTGGGATTTTGTTCCACAGACTGCAGGCATTTGTATACATTGCTGTCCATGTGTCACAGCTTGTGCCTCTTGTTTTTTTATCTTTGCCTTTCTTCCCTCCTTACCATTTTCTTTCTCCTGCTGCCTCTTACCTCTGCCTTATCTGTTGTAATTGGACCAGCAGTATCCGGCCCATGGTTCCCAACCTTGCCTTGTATGTCTGCACTTGCCATCCTGTGTCCCCTTTCCAACCCTGGTTTTTCTTTTCCTGCCCCTTCCTCTGTCTTAACCCTTATAATGAGCTCAGTACTGTACGCCCACAACATTTCCTCATGTTGCACACTGCTAGTTATTCTGTCCTGTGGGGTGGGCTGCCTATGTCTACCTGCTCTTGACTGCCCTCCTTTTACAAGTTTAAACGCTTAGCAAAAGGCTCAGATGAGGGTTCTTCCCCTCAGAATAAGCAACACTCCATGTCAGATGGGGCAGATTAGAAAGAAGAAGCTGCACACCCATCAGAAAAACATGTTAAAGGGGGTACAGAACCCAGTGTGTCTGAAAGCGGAAACCCTGAGCCCAGTGACGTCACTTCTGAAAAAGGAAGGGAGCAGACAGCTAACACAAGACATAGAAACATAGAATTTGACGTCAGATAAGGACCGCTTGGCCCACCCAGTCTGCCCATTTCCCTACCTACTGGATGAGCTGTAGATCCTAGTTAACCAGCAGCCTACTTCTTCCTACCCCCACCTTCTTCCCCTAGGCAAAGACAAATGCCTTCAGCAGAGGGCATGACAAAAGCATGGCAATTGGCATGAAACTAACTAAATACTATAAAGTGTAAAAATACAACATGCTGTATAATGAATAACCAGACCACTGTCCAATATGTTTGATGCTAAATCAAAGGGGATGGGTTCCCTCAAGTATTTTCATTTCCAGCACTGAAAGCAGATTTCTTGTTAGTTGTTCACTGGGCGTGCCCAAAACCGTAAAAGGTGAACTTTGCTGTTTTAACCCCTCTGAGGGTAAAATTCAGCTGGTGTTGACCCAGCACAGCTGAAATGCAGTGTTATAGATTGAATAGGAATCTGTACCATTGTGCACCAGTTGCTTGACTCCCATTTCAGAGTTGTTCCCAGAAGGTAGTTGAATCTGTACCCTACAATTATTTTTGCTGTTCTCCATAAATGTGAATTTTTACATAGCAAATAATGGATGGGATGTTTATGGTGTGTGTGTGTGTGTGTGTATATATATATATATTTTTTTTTTTTTTTGTACCATGAGTGTGAAGCATGAGTGGTTTGTGATGGTATAACACACCAAGGCTGTATAAACAAACAAAAAGTAAACTCCATACTTTATTTTATATAATTGTTGGTCGGCTTATTGCTGTGTGGTTAAAAAAAATTTCAATTGTCCTTTTGTGCATTTCATTTCTGGAGCCTAAGACTGTGGTGGCTTTACTTTCAGTTTGACTGAATGACACCACAATCGAATAACCAGATGGTTAATATGGAACGGAACCTGGTTATTACGGTGTTCAAAATGGTATCAGTCCAGTCAGTAAATGGGCTCACCAGTAGCTATATCACAATAATACAAAAGCGTAGTTACAGCTAAGTCGCACATTATTCTGTATCACTTATTAGGCTAGTGCATTAACAGCTAGCTGTATTGGCTATGATCAGAGTTTGTTATTTTAAGGAGCTAGAGTATGCTGTGCTCTGGTTTATTTTTACATACTTTGACTATATGCCATATGCCATATGTAGGTGATGTATACATATGGCATATAGTCAAACTATGTAAAAAGAAAGCAGGGCACGGCAGATGTGGAGTTTAATAAAGCTCCGTACATTAGGGCATATAATAGGTTGAGGCAAAGGCACGTAATCATCTCGCGTTATCAGCAAAATCTGGGGCGGCACCTGTTTATTTTATATTGTGCCTGCAGGGAGAATTGGGGGTACTGAAGCCCTGATCTGCATTGGCCAGGGCTTCAAGTTACCCAGTATTTCTCCTTAATCGCTCACTGTTTTGTACATACTGACCCGACTACTGCTAAAGTTCTTGGGACCTTAAATTTAAACAGTCACTTGGCCCCTTAGATTAAATTAGACCCTTTTCTTCCATAAAATGAATACACTTTTTCATAGCTCTTCAAGTCTATTAACCCTAAATGTCCCCCTTGCTGGCTCAGTTTAAACTACCCTCCACAAGTTACAGATGTGTCCCTCCACAAATTACGCACCACTCACTTATCTTGCCCATACTTGTCAGCCTTTTGTCCCCGAAATGAGAGGCACAGACATTCAAAATGAGGGACAGTGTGGGACACTGGCCCTCAAAATGTGATACACATTCCAAACTACATAAATGCAAGCGCATAACACTGAAGATATCAGTACTTTGATTTGTTCAGAGTTTAATGATGCTTTAGTATCGTAGAATGTTAATTTCTGCCTTAAAAGTCTGAGTTTACAGCACTTATTCTATATGGGGAGCACCTTTCTAATTGTTGGATGGATATGGGACAGAGCACTTCTGAGGGGTAAATGAAAAAGGTCCCTCATAATGAGGGACAGCTGAGAGATGTGTTCTTGCAGTAGTGTGAATCTAACCGGCATCTAATAGTGATGCAATACAAGTCTGCAATCATTTTGAGCCTCAGATGTTGTTCCAGAGGTAGAATTTGGAATATAGAACAAATTCAAACTCTTCACTGTGATCACACTCCTCCTAATGTTCCAACATCTGTCGACACCCTAGATTCCTGTTCCAGTCCTAAGCAGCAATGTTTATCATTTTCTTTTAAATAAAAGTCCTTTGTTAAAATTAGTTTGTTTTATGATACGCTTTATTAGTTCACTGTTAATTTATATCACAGTTTTCTGGTTCCTTGCTGGTTTCAGGAACCAGAGAAATTGTATTAAATGATTTAAAAATATGTAAACATCTATTTGGGCATAATTTTAAAAGTGGTTTTATCAGTTTTTCCCTCTAATTAAACTGCATCTTGATAAATTTAGAGTTTTCAGTCAAATTGGCATGATTAGTAAACCCAAGAAAAGGGCCGACAGGATTTGAAAGTTGTAACTCCTGCTCAAATTCCTGGTGAAGGCACACCATTGTGAGCTTTAAGTGTTTAGGCCCAGGCCACGACTTTGAAAACTGTAATCTTTGCAAACAGTTTTTCCCTAAAACCCAGAAAAAAGGGCTGCATTAAGGGAAGCTTTTTCAGCTCCCCGATCTGCTTCTGTGTAGTTCTGCTCCTTGAGGAAGGGGATAGGGAGGAACTGAGAAATTACAGACCCATCAGTCTTACCTCCACTGGGGCTAAACTGATGTTTGACACTTGTCAAAGAGGACCTGTTGGCCTACCTGAAAAGCAGTAGGCTCCAGGATGGTAAGCGGCATGGGTTTGTGGTAGGAGATCTTGTTAGACCAACTTGATAATGTTCTTAGACTGAGTTACACGGCAGGTGGATAAAGCACAGGCAGTAGATTTACTCTGACTTCAGCAAGGCATTCACTCAGTGTTGCACAGAAGGCTGCTGAAGATGCTAGAGAACCTGGGAGCAGTGAAAGACCTAATCAGATGGATGGGAGGTTTGCGGGGGACAGCAGAGGGTGGTGGGTAACTGGGTTGAATTGAGGGAGAGAGGTCATAAATGGGGGTGCTGCATGGGTTAGTCCTGACACCAGTCCTTTATACTATGTCATCAGGAACGTAGTTGAAGGAGTACAGGGTAAATGTGTGTCTCTGCAGATGACACTAAGCTCTGTGACAGGGTAGACAGCAAGGAGGGTGTAAGAGTGTTGCAGTGACTACAAAGGTTAGAGAGAGATGGTCAAAGGTTTGACAGTTGAAATTCAACACCAAAAAGTTCAGGGTGATGCACTTAGGGAATAAGAATCCCAGAACAGAATACTGGATGGGAGGGATTAGGCTGACCACTGTTTTAGAGGAGAGAGACCTGGAAATCATCATGAGTAACTCCCTAAAACAAAATAGCCAGTGCTCCAAGGCCTATAGCAAGGCAACTAGAATGTTGGGGTATAGCAGGAGGAAAGAGGTAATACTGGATCTCTGTAGATCACTGGTGAGACCCCATCTGAGATACAGTGCCTAGTTCTGGAGAGACAAAGACAGGCTGGAGATGGTGCAGCACAGGGTAACTAATATGATTCGGGGCCAGCAAGGCAGCTCCTATAAGGATCAGCTTGGGGCACTAAAGCTCTGCCCGCTGGAGGCCAAAAGGGAGAGGGAGACAGAGTATAGACCTTCAAGTTCCTGAAAGGAACGCACAAGGTAAATTATGAGGAACTACTCAACAGCAACAGTGGATCAGTAACGGGGAGGGGGGAGAGGGGATAAGTGAAAGCTGGTGGGGGTGGGAGGGATTCAGGAGCGATATGTGAACATTTTATTTCACGGAGGAAAAGGCTGAGCCATTGAACAGCCTGCCAGCTGAGGTGGTTGGGAGGAATGGCCATAAATGGGTTCAAGCATCACTGGGACAGAGTCAGGAGTTTAGATAGTTATGCAAGGGGGTAGCAGGAAACCAGGGAGCAAGGAGTGGAGGAGGCCTGTATTACTACCCAGGGTATCCTTGGATTCCCTTGGTAAGCAGAAAATGGCCTTGGCTTTGTATTCCTGTCCACTGTCTCTGCTGCTAGGCTGAAAGTCATGAAACAAATGAGTCAAGCTTGGAAGCAAACTGTCAGCTGGTCATCACTTGGTTTTACACAAGGAAGTCAGATTTTGTCAAAAAGAGACGCTTGTAACATTTACTTTTTAATACTGTAACACTCTGCTTGATGACACAGTAGCAGAGTCCTGTTTGTGCAACAAACTGTTTAAGGTTTGCAACAGTTTAGCAATATACTGTTCTTTTATTTTATGCAAGACTACTTACGAGTACTTATTCTGTCTTTTTCCTTAGTCACATTGTCTTGATGCTAGCAGATGATATGGCGTGCAACCCTAGGAACCCCAAACCTGCAACAGTCTTCAGCCATAAAAACATGGAATTGAATGTATATGGGGATGATGTAGAAGTGGACTACAGAGGCTATGAGGTATTGTATGTTTTGTAGTTCTAGTAAATTCATTTTAAGACATGCTTGTGTTCCTCTAATCAGTTTTAACATATATATATAAAAAAAAACCTTAATTTCAAATTCAAAATTAAAGAACTAGTAAAAATCTTCTTACTGGAGCCCAGTCACAGTAATGAAGAAAAGTCCAATTCCAAATAGATTTTGTGAGTCCCGTGGTTTAATTAATGGCCAGTACTGAGACACTGAAAGTCTGTATGTTGCTAATGCAAAAGTACCATTAGTTAGTAATACCAAAAATGGATAGAAATAATTCCAAATATGTTTGGTTGAAACGCAACAAATGACATACTAACATATGAATGTGCCAGCAGAAACAGACCATACATGGAGTTTGCTCAGCACACTGTCATTGTGGTATGTAGCCTCAGAATAAATCAAGAGGCCAGTATGCATCTTTTAAATCAATTTGGCAGCTATTTTTCCTTGCTAAACTCCTAAATTTCCATTTTCTTTCTCACCATGTTAAAACATTTATATTAACACTTCTATAGGTAGCCCTTTCCTCCATTCAAAAAAGATTTTGTATCTTTAAAAAATAGTTTAACACAGATATAGTCTGATTATACCGAAACACTTTTGTATCTATTCGCAGTGGTTGCAGCCTCACTTGGTACGTATACAATCTGTCTGTCATACAGTATGAAACTTTGTATTCTTCTGAGCAGTCAGGGTTAAAACAGCTATAATAAAAGACAAACAAACAAAAAACAAAATGATCATACTTCTTTCTTGCGATGAACACACCACTGCCTGCCACCAAGTTTGGAGCTCCATAACCTCCTAAACAGTTGGGCGGATTAAAAAAAAAAAAGATGAGCATATGCAATCTCCTGCTACACCCCTCACTGTATTAAACTACAAATAAACCCCCCAAACTACACCTACGGAAGCCCTCATTAGCACACACTACCAAAGTCAAAACTGCATCAAGATCTAGCAGGAAATAACTGCTTAAACCAAGATTGATGCAAAATTTACATATATGTAAACATGTTTTTTTATTTTATGTACATTTAAGGTAAAAATACATACATATATATATATATATATATATATATATATATATATATATGCACAATAATATGCCTTCCATGGTGTGCATTATGCTAGATCACAGCATTCCCTGGGAGGTTAAAGGCACTCACTCATGCCTCACAACACACCTAGGATGTGTAGCGATTCAGCATAATGCACACCTATTAGGTATTAGTGCTTACACAGTTGAAATACAATCCTTAAATCAAAATTACAGAATCCTCTATAGAAGCCTCAACTTGTCCTTCTCCTCCTCCCCATCTTTTTGATTGGCATTCCAGCTGCTTTAAATAGATGACAAGAAATATTAATTGCTGTCAGTATTATTGTGTGGGCATTTGTGGAATTTGTTGGGGTCCACTGCACTTGATGTAGTTTGTGGAGCAAAATTATTTTAATGGGATGCTCTCACACTTAGTTGTATATCTGATATTATGTTTAGGTTTACTTCCATGGCAAGCAGAGGTAACTGTCACTTAAAACGTTAAAATATGACTGTACTGCAGTTCTAGATCCAAAATAGCTGCAATAGCACTTTTTGCATTTTATGTATATAAGCTTAGATTATTGCTAGTGTGTCCTGTAGTAATATCCTACATAAATAGCTTAGTACAGAAAAATTGCTGTGCCATAATCTTTTTTTTTTTTTTTTTTTGGTATCCTGTGTTGTCAGGTAACTGTGGAGAATTTTTTACGAGTATTAACTGGCAGACTTCCTCCAAGCACTCCTCGATCAAAGCGGCTACTCTCTGATGACAGAAGCAATATTCTCATATACATGACAGGTAGGAGTGAACTTATAAGCCTTTTCAGACTACAGTTTCAAGGTGTGTGTGTGTTGTGGGGGGGTGGACCTATTCCTCCGTAGAATCTTGTAAACTGGAGTACTTTCTAGGATGCCCGCATTCAAAGCTTTCCTCATACTGGGGCCTATTCACGAATGGCTGGGGTGACTACGCGCCATGTAAGTCAGGTGCATAGTCACCGCGCAGTGGCGCGGCCCACTGAGCCCTCTGCCACATGCAGGAAAGGATGCACCCCCCCCCCATGCACCTGATGTCCTGGCCGATCGTGGAGTTCCTCGTGTGGGCAGGCTGGGGGGATGGTGGGGGGGCGAGCTAGCACTCCATGGCACGCACAACCCTGTGGAGTGCTGTGCACAGGGGATTCCTGTTCTGCATCTGGGAGGCAGCTGTAAACCACCGGGGCCGGCTATGCGCCCACCGGGGAGGCTGCCTCCGGACGCGGTGGGCATGGCGGGGGGCAACAGCCCCCCCAACAATGTGGCCCCTGCCCTCAGGGCACTTCTGGTGGCCTGGGGTCTGTTGGATGGGGAGGACCACCTCCACGGCTTGGTCAGCACATTGCGTGCTGGTTGCCAACATGGCGCCAGAAGCACAAGGGATCCACTGCGGGTCCTGCTTGAGCAGCCAATTGGCTGCCCACCAGGATCCGCTGCCACTACCAGCCTGTCGCCGATGGACCTGCACTGGGGCTGGACTGCATAGGGGAGTCGGGCAGGGCCGTGTTTGTGAATGTGGCCCCCACAGAGAACTCTCAGGTGCGGAGCTGTGCGCCTTGATACATGCCTCTTGTGTGAGTTTTTGTGAATAGGCCCCACTGTTACTTGCTTCACATTTCTTTTTTTTCTGTAACTGCTTCTTTTCTGTCCTCAGGCCACCATTTGGCTTTTGTCCTCAGCTGCCTCCCAGCTGCAACACTCTTTTCCTGCCCTGAAGCTCCCCCCTCCCCAATGGCCTTTCTTCTGTGGTGGGGCCGTTGGGGAGGCATTTTGCCTTAGCAATCGAGAATCGTGGCATGCCATTCTTGCTTGGAGCATGGGACTTGAAAGTGCTGAGGCAGACATCTTGGTGAGAACAATTTTTCCAACGGCTTGCACCTTGACCTCTGACCCTCACAGCACCATACTGACTGTGCCACACATTGCTTGGAGTTCCTTGGGCCTGCAGCAATGCCCCCTGCAGAGGAGCAAGCCCTTTGACCCATTACAGGGGGTCTGTGGCTAGGGAGTGCAGCACCAGCTGACTGGGACATGCTGTCCTCAATAGCTCATTTCCCAGCCTCTGCCACCAGAGTTAGCTTACCAAGTTCACTTCCAAACTGGGTTGCCAGTATGGTAGCGTGTGTTACCGCCGGGCTGTCAGGTAGCCTTTTTCTTCACATTTCTCATGTTATGCTATTAACACATATGGAAAGAAAGACAGGAAGGAAGAAAATTATATTTAGTTTTGTCTAGCTTCTTTCATACAAGCTGTATCCTAAAGCACTTAATCCTGGAGAGGGAGGAAGGGAGGGGACTGAATGTGCGTGCCATTTTGGAGCACAGGGAACTTCAAGCAGCACAGAGAGAGAGAATGTTAAACACAGGAAGATTAGGTGACTTACTGTATTCATGCTCACATTTTGACAGTTGTAGGATTCAAATGTGGGTGTCCTGTTTAGTTTGTCTAGTAGTATCTCCTCATTAATGAGCAACAGTCTTGCTGTTCTGACTTGCCAGAAAACATCCCAGTATACTTACCGTTGCTTCCACTTAAGTCATCTGTGGCAATGTGACCATCCTTAATTATACAGATGTAAAAAGAATTGCATTTGTAAATAGGATTGGATGAGATAAAGTCCTGACTGCCGAGAGCTGCCTATTGGGTGTTTACTCACATGGTAAAGGTGATTGTGTTAGCTGATATCCATGGCACTCCAGACATTACATCATGGGCTTTAGCCCACCTAATAGGCTAATGATGCATGTGACCCAGGATCAAATTTCGCAGTATACCCGAGTCCCAGGAGTCCATGCCCCTCAGTTCGATTTTTCCATAGCTGAAACAAGGTTAGTTACACAGATATGCTACTCTGAAACATAGTTGTAACAGAAATATTCTAGAGATATGAGAGAGGTTCCATTAATGTATTTATTTTCCTATTAATACAATTCTAAAGCTCAGCCACCTATCGTGACTGACTGATGCAGACTCATTTAGGACTAGCATGTCTTCTAAACTATGGAATCTCACAGTCAGTTACGTGTGAGGACACCAAATTATACAGGTGCACATTTGATCTGACAGATAACACAGAAAATTCAAATCCACTCCTCTTGAAATGTAAGATATTCTTGCCACTGTGATTGCTCTGATGGGAGGGCTGTGGAGTGCCATGGATATCAACTAACAATATCACCTTTACCAGGCGAGTAAACACCCATTGTGTTACATTGAATATCCATTGCACTCCAGACATTGCATCATGGGTGATTTAAACAGCAGTACCCTTCCCATCAGGGCGGGACAGTGTGATCAAAGAGTGGCTAGGAGTACTGGCTGCTGAAAGGACTTTGTTCGCAAAAGAGGCCCTATGCTTGTATAAGGATTCGAGCCTATAATGCTTAGCGAAGGTATGAATGGAAGTCCATGTTGCTGTCCGGCAAATATCCTCAGTCGATGCATTCGCCCTCTTAGCCCAGGAAGTGGCCACCACCTTGGTTGAGTGAGCTTTAATACCTTCTGGCGTCGTAAGGTTTTAGTTTTATATGCCTCTTGAATAGTTCTCTTGAGCCAACCAGCGATCGCAGTTTTGGAGGCAGCCATACGCCGTTTCTGTTCTTTCACAATGATGAACTGTCTTTCTGTTTTGCGTATTGGTTGAGTTCTTGGTATATATGTCGCCAGTGTGCTTCTAACATCTAAGTGATGTGGGATGCAATTGTTTACTAGTTCCCAGTCTTGTACAGCATTGGGAGTTCAGTAGTTTGTTCTCTGTGAAATAGGAAATGATCTTAGGTTGGAAGGGGTATCTGTCCTAGGGGATACCCTTCAGGAGTAGATGGTATAGGGTTCTTTGCAGGACAGAGCACCCAGTTTGCTTATCCTCCAAGCTGAGCATATAGCCAGAAGGAAGCACGCTTTCAGGCCTGCCCAGTACAATTGTGTCTCCAGGATGGGTCTGAAGGATGAGAACTCAGGGCCCGAGAACTAGAATCAGGTGCCAAGGAGCTATGGGTGGGTTGGTTCGGGGTTGGATTACCTCGACTGCTCTTAGGAATCTGTCTGCATCTGGGTGAGAGCTGGGGCTCTATTCAAGGCCCCTACTTTTCTGCAGCACAGTGGGACCAAGTTCTGCGGCAAGACTCATTTGCCACAGAACTTCTAGTGCAGTGGTTTGTAATTTCTGCTGAAGTTCTGCGGCACTAACAAACCACATCATCAGAGTGCCAGCTTGTCATCCTGACTTCACTTTCATGGCAGTGGTTATAGCAATCAGGATGGTGTAAAGCACAGTATTTCTAGTTCAAACATTAACAGACTTATAGAAATTATTTTATGCCTAAAAAGCAAAACAAATGTCTCTCCTTAAGGTCCTAGCCTATTGCATAAATGACATATGCAGAGGGAACCTTATGTGATAAATAAGGTATTTCTGTACGCATGTTATCTATCCCACTAATGAGGTCTCTACTGTCTATCACTAATATTTGTGTGTGCTTTCTACACTACTCATGAGGTTCCACTGTGTATCACTTATATATTTATATGCAGTTTGTAACATACATACAAATGTGTGTGTAGACAGAGGTAATGTATGTGTGTGTGTATATATTTATATATATATATATATATATATATATTTAATTTCCATGAAATTGCATCCTCATTCATACAGGTCCCATTGGAAATGGAATAAACAGAATAGAGGAGTTATTGCAAAACTCATTTTCATGTCAACCTGCTTCCCTGACACGCCACGTAACACCATCAGGCCATGACATGCATGTGAACCGATTGTGAGATAGAGCTGTCCAGCCCATCGAATGTGTCCACTGTGTAACAGAACTCTGTACCATACCTTCCCAGATTCCGAGCAGTGATGCGTTCCACCAATCCTTGTGCTGCCCAGCCAGCTCCCAGAGTTAATCTCTGAACCTGAGTTGCCAGCATGGAAACACGCATGCTACCCTCTGGCCCAACAGCTGTCCCTGCACACAACATTTCTCCATAACCTTTAGGTGATTGTATGAACCAATGACAATATGTAATCAATAACCCTGGAAAAATTGCGTACAGTGCAGTTATTTTTTTTATTTTTTTTATTTATGCTTTTTACCCCCGAGCCTCCTGCCACGTATCCTCAGCCGGTCACGGGCTACCAGCCTCTGTTCCCAGATCGGCCGCTGTCCCCGATACCCCGTGGCTTTCCCCCACGGTGGGACGCCTGCGCGCACCCTCTGCGCACCGCAGGCACTGGGATTAGGTCGGGGGCCCGCCTGGGGAACATATCGAGGCCTTGGCAGCGGGCTTCATTCTGGTGGCAGGCAGGCTCATCCTTTTCCGTTTTCCTGGAGGGGTGGGCGTATACGGTAATTACGTCATCCGCCCCCGCCTCGGTGAGCTTATCAAGCCCGTGGTCTGCGTAGGAACCCCGGTCTCCACCAGGGGTCCCCATGCACCTACGCTACCCGTGCCTCCCGGAGAAGGAGAGCTGTCTCACGGATCGCCGATCCTCTTCCACCTCGGCCCGGCCCTCCGACGACCCGAGTCCGCTCCTCAACCCAGGTCACCGGCGTCGCAAGCGGAAATCCAACCGCTGCGCCGACGGGCCGGCCCCAGTGCAGTTATTTAACAGGTCTATTCTTTCAACAGGTCTACACATTATTATATTCCACTTTTCTGGGCATACTTATTTTTCTTAAAAATGACAGTTAAATTCATTTTACCAGTTATTCATATCAGATGGCATCTCTATACCTTAAAGGCACAAATAAGTTTGTACAAAGTGAGGTATGACTTAACAGGTCTGTGCTATTGACAAGGTTTTGTTTAAGTTGGCCCTAGTGCAATCATGTAAGATTGAAAATTGTATCAGGCTGTAGTGCAGGTTGAGCAAATATCACCATGCCTGATGTGCTGTGCCACAGTCTCTGGCAGTGGGAGCTGTGGTAGATAAGTTACAGCCATTTCATTACCTAATGTATGATGTTATAGCAATGATAACATCACATTCTGAGCATATAGGGGGTTTTGGATATAAAAAGAGGGGAAGGGAACCAGATTCTATGGATAAACAGAAATATTAATAAAAAATCACCAAGAAGAGTGAATTCTGTGGCACCGCCGAAGTGCTGCGGTAGATTGCAAGTTCTACAGAAAGTCCTATGCCTAGAATTCTAGGGGCCTTATCTATATTGTCCGATTGGACCCAGTGCCGCTCTTGTGGCGGATAGTTACGCTCGAAGGGAAGAGTGAGAAAGATCCTTTTCTAGACCCTGTTGTAGTATAACAGGATGGTAGGTGTGTCATTTTTTTCTGGCTCCGTGCCATTTGCGCAGCTCCAGGTTGAGAAAATGCTCCACTGGCGGCCGTAAGTGGAGGTGGTGGAGGACCTTCTAGATTGCAGCATAGTCGAGATGACTGAGGTGTGGTACCCCGCCTTTAGCAATCTCTGCCTCTCAGGAGCCAAGCAGAAAATTTTGGTGTCTCCGGGGCCGGATGAGTCATAGGATCCTGTATTAACAGGTTGACTCTGTATGGAAGAGTCCATCTGCCCACCGACATGGCCATTGCCACTGAAAACCATGCCCTCTGATTCCAGTAGGGAGCTACTAGATGATGAGTCTCTGAGACTGCTGGATTTTGGACAGGACCTGAGGGATCAGAGGAATTGGGGTGGGACACATATGCCGGTCAGTGTCCATTTCTAGGACAGTCGTCAACTCCCTTGGAATGCTGCTCCATGTACCTTGAGTAGAACTTCTGTACTTGGGAGTTCACTCTGGTGGCCATTAGATCCATGAGAACGGGCCCCATCTTGTCTGGATCATCCAGAATATGTCTGGGTGTAGCTGCCATTCTCCTGGGTGGACCTGCTGTTGGCTTAACCAGTCCGTCCTTACATTTAGCTTGCCTGCCAGGTGGACAGCACCGATGTGAACGAGATGGAATTGAGCCCAAGCTATCAACCTCGTCACCTCTCTTTGCATGGCCCTGCTTCTTGTTCCCCCTTGTTTGGAGATGTAAGCAACAGTGACCTGGTTGTCGGACCGGATAAGGACCGACCGTCCTGTGATGATCTCCCTGAATGCCATCTGAGCATGGAACATTGCCCTTATCTCGAAGACATTGATAGACAATCTGGACTCTGAGGCCATCCAGAGGCCTTGGGCTGATTAGGGAGTTCATGCATGCTCCCACCCCATTAGGCTGGCATCTGTCTCTAGAGTGACTTAGTAGGACAGTTCCAGTGGGGTGCCCCATAGGAGATTGCGTCTGAGACTCCATGAGGATAAGGATTGTCTCACTTCCTGTGGTAGAGAGCTATCTTGACTCCTAAGTTCTCTTCTGATGGAGAACCTTGAGTTAGTAGATAGTTCTGGAGTGGTTCATCGTTCCATCTGGCCCACGGGACCAGACCAATGCATGAAACCATGCAACCCAACACTTGGCGCTATCTGCCCAATGGTTAGATGATTGTTGGTCCTTAGTGCTCTCACTAAGCTTACGATGTTCTCCACTCATTTCAGGGATGGCCTTTGGTTTCCTTTCTGTATATGTATCTCTGCCCCCAGGTGTTCTACCTGTTGTGATGGAGTAAGAGAACTTTTTTCGTGGTTGACCACCCAACCATGGTCTTCCAGGGCCTGTAGCATTAGTTGAGTGCACCTCTATGACTGATTCCTGGACCTGGCCCATTTTAACCAGTCATCCAGGTAAGGGATGATGTCCACCCCTTGCTCCCATAGGCGAGCAGCGAGGAAGATGGAGACTTTTCTGAATACCCTGCGTGCTGAAGCTAGGCTGAAGGGTAGTGCCTGATACTGAAAATGTTGTCCCAGTATGTGAAATCTTGGGTATTGTCGATGACTCTGCCGAATTGGGATGTGCAAGTAAGTGTGTTTTAGGCTGATCGATGTCAAGTAGTCTCCTACTCTGACACACCTGAAGGTCGATCTTAGGGTCTCCATCTTGAATTTTTGGGTTACGACGTACTCGTTTAGGTACTTCAGGTCCAGAATGGGGCAGAGATCACCATTTCTTTTGGGCACCAGGAAAAATATAGAGTAAATTCCTTGCCCTTGTTCATTGTCTGGGACAATTTGAATGGCCTCGTTATGAATCAAGTCTTGCAGAATGTGCTGGACCTGATGAGCCAACGCTTTTCTTTTTAACACTGGGGGATTGAACAAATCTGGGTTTTTCTGGTCTCTGGGTTAGAGCTATCATAGCCTTGCGATACAGTCTCAGGACCCACTTGTCTGAGGTCGTGAACTGCCATTGGGCTTGGAATAATGAGAGTCTTTTCCACACTTGGGTAGCAATGTTGATTTGTCTGATTAATTGGAAGCGACTTAGGCCTGGATAGTCATTGCTCTTTGTTTGTTTCTTCCTCCTCTGCCTCCAAACTTAGTGTTTTTCTTTGAAGGAGGAGGAGTGGTTATTGGTGTTGAAGGAGCCATTAGAGGCATTGCCATATTAGTAGCCTCTGCCTCAGAAAGGAATTGGCAGGGGCCAAAGATTCGATTTTCTTGACCATGATGAAATTTATTGCCCCCAAAGTAGAGTGAGTAAGTATGTGGTTCGGTTCTTGTTTGTGCTCAGATCCTTGCCCTCTTCCTTCTGCTTTAAGTACTCCTACAGGTCCTCTCGAACACGTTTACCCTTCAAGAATAGATTCATTGTCGGCTTCCGCAATTTTAGCTTAATGATCTTTCTGACTCTGTTTGTCAAAGCGGATGCTCTTGCCTCGAGCTTTAGTGTATCCACTGCCATGTCCCCTAAATATATGGCTGTGTTCAGTGTACACTTGATCAGTTCAGAGTCTCTAGATTCGGGGTGTGCTTTTTCTGTCAGCTCCTCTAGCCATTGGATTTGCACTCTGGCAGCATAAATCGCTGTTGTGGCAGCTCTTGCTACCATGCCTGTGATTTTGATCAATTTCTTGAGCATATCCTCCACCTTTTTGTTGGTGGGGTCTTTTAGGGAGATGGTACCACAGGGAAGGACCATCTTCTTACTGAGGGCTGCAATCTGTGGGTCGATTGTAGGAGCCATGCACCAGGTGTTCACTTTATCTTCCTGGATTGGATACATCCAGTCCATATTTCTCTTCTTGGACAGTCAACCTGGCTCCGATGATTCCCATTCTTTGATGAAGATATCATCAATGGCAGGGCAGACTGAAAACTTTCCTTAATGACCTGCTTCTGTTGAAGCATGGGGTCGAGTTTTGATTCTGTCTTTGCTGGTTCGAATTCCAAATCCATGGTGGTTTTTATTGCCCTCATAAGTCCTGGTATCAGGTTGAAGGAGCATAGCTTTGGACGTAAGGGAGGGGATGGACTGATTAGTTTCCATCTCCTCTTCGTCGGAGTCTGTGTCTTCCTCATCATCTGGCAAATCCTCGTCTGCATGCTCGTCTCCTGGAATTGGAGTGTCAGGTGCTAGATGACCCTTTCCTGTGTGGTCATCTGGAAGTGGAATGGGCTCTGGCCATGGGGCCGGGGGCGTAGGTACTTTGTTTTGAGTTAATGCCTTCAGCTTCTCCATGATTTTAAACATAAAATTCTGCTGACTTTCCATCATGGTCACCATGGCCTGTTAATTCTGGAAGTAGCATCCCTGGATTCACCTAGGTGGTCCCACTGGTTCCTGGATTGCCAGGATCCATGGGTGGTGATTGTTCCAGAGAAAGGTCTTCCTCATCATGTAGGCATGCTGGGCACTGCAACCCTGAGTTGTGTGGCATTGCAAGTCATGCATTTCTTGGCCTTGACCATCTGAGAAGAGAGAGAGAGAGAGAGAGAGAGAGAGAGAGAGAGAGAGAGAGGAGAGAGAGAGAGAGAGACAGAGAGACAGAGAACCAAGCCATGCTGAGAGTCCAGGTTGGGTGTATATACACACCCCCTGGATGCGCTACCTGCAACAAAACCCAGAAAAGTTGTAGTCCAGCATCACTTTTAATTAAATCATTTGAGCAGGCTGAATCAAGTACTGTAAAAATATTGGGCCCCGAGTTTCCCATTCCCTGTACTGCATTACAGTCAGAGAGGGCATGTGGGCCTCACTCTCATTCCGCTGGGGTGAGGAGAAGAGAGAGGCACAAAATGTCTGCTGCTGCCGTTCACATATGAGGAGTGCTTTGAGACTCTTAAAATGGTGGCCGTATGCATTGTATTATCGGGTTGGCCAAACTACCAAAATGGCTGACCGAGAGGACTACAGAGATGGTGACCCGGAACTGCAACACGCATGTGCAGACAGCTTACATAAACTGCAGAGGGCCATCCACGAGCGTGCATGCGCGGGTGTGAGCAGGGCAGGCTGAGCGGCCGGGGTTGAAGAGTCCAAGATCATCTGTAGAACTGAGCCTCTACAGAGAAGGCAGTGACGCAGAGAGGGAACGCTGTGCCAGATACAGAAATTGTACTTGAACCATGCTGGCATTCGTAAGGAGTATAGGCATGAGACCCTGCCGCTAATGAGGGGCTAGAGGAGTCAGATTAAATGCCACGGGAAACTGGCATCTTCTAGATTCCTCCCTTTGTGGAAGGCCCAGAGGAAAATAAGGCAGATTGCAGCCGCTGATAGGGCTGCAATCCTGGGAGCAAAACAGGGTGAGAGGTGTTAGAGACAGCCCGACCCTGCTTGGAAGGGGGGCAGGCTGGGGCGAGTTCTTTCCTCCCACGCACCTATTCGCAGCCGCTGATAGGAATTGAGAACCCACTGGCCACCTAGTCTAGGGAGCTGAAGATCCATCCAGCCCCCACTTGAGGTGGGCCGCATGCTCGGGGATGGAAGGCTGCAAAGGTGGAACCCGTATAGTGGAGTGGAGGAGACACTGAGCAGCGAGGAAGGGAGGAAGCGGACTGATCGCCAGACCGGGGACTACCACTGGGGCTAGACTAACAATTTTGCCCCAGGCAATCCACCCCGCTAATTTCTGCTGCAGGAAGCGGGGAGAAAAGAAGGCCATTTGCTGGAGATGGAAGCCAGCAGAGAAAGGAGATTTTGGGGGGAGGGTGTGGGAGACAGGCGTTGCCACGCGGGTCCTTGTAGGCCAAACACCGATGTGCAAGCAGGTAGGCCCACGCCAAGCATGACTGGCACTAGGGGGAACCAAACAAGAAGGCGTGGAATTTAAATGGCTGAGGAGCACCTGTACAAACACCGAACAGTTGGTGCTCGCCCAGACGTGCAGTACCAAGTTTGAAGAGACTGCCGTTTGCAACACATCCTTACTGGAGCTCAAATAGGCCCCCCCCCTTACTAGCAGATTCTGCCATTATCAGCAGCAATAAAAGGCACACAATGTAACAGAGAACTGGTCGCAACAATATCCAAGCAAATTAGATTATTAAAACAGGCAAAGAAAAAAGTCTTGTATTGATTAAGTGAGGAATCCTCCTCCGCTGAGTCTTATTAACAGCCCATAATAATGAAAGCCTAATTGGGTAACTAGTCATTAAATGAACTGAAAGACTGAAGTAAATTAACAGAAAGGGAAGGCTATAGAAAGACCTTCCTCCAGAAGAAATTGGGTAGACTGAACTATTAGCATAGGTTCAAAGTATTACGGCCTACCTTGGATCCAAACAATGCAAACAGGCAGGGACTCCTGGTGTGCTGTAGCCTTCTTCAGATGCAAAAAAAGAACTGAGGGGCAGGGACTCCTGGGACTCAGGCATACTGTGAAATTTGATCCTGGGACACGTGCATCATTAGCCTATCAGGTGGGTTAAAACCCATGTTGTAATGTCTGGAGTGCCATGGATATTCAACATAACACAATGTGTGGCTTGCACCCGGATGTCACTGTTGTCCTTCATAATGATGGTGTCAGTCTCCACTTTAACAGTGGCATTTTTCTTCTGATCTTAACTTTGTTAAAGTAAGACTGATCATTGCAATAGTTTAGGTAACCTGTCCTAGATATATTAAACATTTGTAGTGATCAGTGATAACTCAGATCTTCTTTGAATACATCTCCTCCATAGAGCCACATGTTTTGAACTGTAAGCCATCAGTGTCGGGACCACTCCGAAACTTTTGCCTAGTGGAGGCCACCCATGAGGATGAATGTCACTCGCTCCTATATAATGTAGGAAGCCCTATACCTCCTTGGTTTCTTTTCTGCTGTCAACAGTGGCTTGTCAGACTGTGGAAATGCCTTTGTCAGTTCTGTTGCTGAAGTTTATTACTTTTGTTGTTTTGTTAACTTACTAACGTCCTTTTATACTGTTGTTGGTGCTGTTGAACAAGTTGCCTCTTTTTTCATCTCTGCCGGTGTGGTAAGATATCATGTGACGACGCTCACAAAATGGGTGTTTACTGCTCGGAACTTTCATTTGACAAAGTTCTGTTAAACCAGGGGTGTAGCCAGACATTTCAGATTTGTACACCAACCTGCCACACTGCTACCCCCTCCCCCACTGTTGTTCATGTCTGCCCCCCCAAGACTCTAGTCCAAGGTTCTTGGCTCCAATCAGATGATTCCTACACGAGACCTGCTGTCTGTCTGCCCTGTTAGTGTTGTGCTCGCTGCCCACTGGTAAATGCCACTGACTGCACCACAAGTCCAAGACTATGGCAGAAATCTCTTCTCTCCCCCCCCGCCCCGCAGGTAGGCAGATTCACTCTACTTGCCACTCCACATGAAGTCTTCATTCTTTTAGCTGGCTCTGAGTCTGTTCTTCCGTCGTCTGCTCCTCAATTCTTCTACTGCTTCTCTCACTCCCAGTACAACTGAACTAATAGCATGGCTTCTAACTTTGCTGGGGCATTTAAATTCGCCAGCCCCAGACTTGCCACATCCCCTAGTAGATGCCGCAGCCAATCACTATGCAGGCAGACCATGCGACCTAATTGAGACCTTCAGCTTCAAAGTCCGGTGGTCCACTGAGCCACCCTCCAAAAAAAAAACAAAGTTGAAAGAGAAAAGAAAAGCCTGTGAAGCCAAACAAAGAAATTTAAATGCAATGACTAAAGAGGGCAGAGCAGTGCTGACCAGCTTGTTTGCTACCCCCTGCTACTAAACTTGGTACGCCATGGCGTACTTGGAGTATCAGTAGTTACACCCTTGTGTTAAACTATAAAGAGCTGTGGCAGAAAGAAGTTGGAGAACTTTGTGCAGATGATGGAGAACACTAAGCATGCAATGATGCAGCTTCTCTATCTACAACGGGATACACTCCTTATTCTATGGAACTGGCTTGATCAGAGCCCCACCATTCTCCTCGTTGCTGAGTAATGCTCTTGCCATCCAGAGAGATGCACCATTCATTGAAGGAAAAGACAAAGACATTTTCTTTGATACAGCATGAATACCATGCATTACCCTCCAGATTCAGGTTTCTATTGATGCATAATGAGGATAAGTCAAAGGTTGCTTTGGCAGCCTTTATTACCTGCCTGATCCTCTTGAAACACTATGGTCAGGTGCAGGCTCCAGTTTGGGTTATGTAGAGGCCCTGTAGCTTACTGTTGGCATGTTGCCAGTAGACATAACCCTACTGAAGCAGCAGTTTTTCATATTGGCCAGCGCCATTGGCACTGATGCCACAGTTTTGGCTACATTCTCTGAGCTGATATAGAGACAGTATTGTCAGTACTGCCATTGACATTATTGTTTTTGATGCAGCACCTATAGTTTCTCCTGTTGACATAGTCTTGGCCTTGTGGGCCTTCTGTCCCTGTTGTTCCTCCACAGTTGCCTTTCCACAAAATGAGGCGCCTGTTATTCTTCAGCCTTCTCAGCCAGGAAGAGGATGCTCCCATATAACATTGGTTCATCTCCGATTCTGCTGTTTCCCCTGGTAGTGAAGACTCTGGGGTTTGTACTCCCAGGTCTGCTCGTAAGAATGCCTTTTTTCAGGATTTGCACCTCGCGCAGAAAAGCTCCAGTTTTCCTTTGAGGAGAAGGAGGAGGACTCCAGTAAGGTGAATCTATATAAAATCTTTCAAGTCCCCACTTACTCTTTTTGTGATCATTCCACCTATCTATTATTTATTTATTTAGCTTTTGTTGACTGGGTACGTGCACTAGACAAATCTTGCCTATTTTCAGGCACGACCCGGGAGAGGGGGATACAGATGAATGCCAACTGACCTTGAACCAGATTAAGCTGTTGGTGGTATTTTTACTGAATGAGGGAAATTTGGCCAGGAACACCGGGGAAATTCCCCTACTCTTTTCGATAAGTGCCATGGGATCTTTAACATCCACCTGAACTACCACCAATCCAGGCAGATGGGATCTCGGTTTAACGTCTCATCCGAAAGACAGCACCTCAGAAGTGCAGCACCCCCTCTCATGCTGCACTACAGTGTCAGTACTGGGATATTAACCCAAGTGCCAGATGTGGGAACTGAACCCACAGCCCTCTGATCTCCCGGCCTCAGAGGCGAGTGTGCTACCTACTGAGCCACTGACACTGACATCTGACACTGATATCTATTCTGCTTTAGAAGATTTTGCCTTGGCAGCTTGGAATAGTCTGAGCACTTTGTTGGTGGTCCCTTGGAATGAGGGATAAACAATATCCTGCCCCTTCTAACAAGTCTTTTTATATCATCCAGCCTAAAATGGACTTGGTGGTCATTATGACAGCTCATGATAGGTGCAAGACACCTCATCATATGAACATTAAGCCCTCCATTGGCAACCATTGGCAAACAAATTTTCTAGGGGCATGTATATAGTTCACTGTCAACACTCTGGCAGTTCTACTGGAGTAGGTGATTTGCCAGACATCTTTAAACTACGTTCCTCCCACCACCTGGGAGGTATATCTTCCGACTCCGCCCTATGACGTCACATCTTCCTTTCCGCTGGAAGAACAGGTCATCTCCTTTATGGCTCCTGCTTAGGACTTTTATGCGCCGTTAGGTGAATCTTTCTAAGTTTTCCACATACTTGCTTTCCTTAGTTCCTTCGACTCCATAACTTTGGCGAAGGTGGAGCAACAGAAGCCAGGGTTCAGATTTTGTTTGCAGTGCTGACAGAAGATGTTCGTCACCGACTCACATGATATATGCCTGTACTGCCTGGGTGGGCAGGATGACATGGACAGGTGTGACTTTTGTTCATGCTTCCTGGAGTCCTTCAGGACAGAAAGCACTGGTTCACCTTGGGACGGCCTTTGGAATGGGATCCTATATTCCAAGAAGGCCTTGGTGGCTGCCGGATCGCTACCAACTCATTGTGGCCTTTAAACAGAAGTGGTGGCTGCCTGGTGGGCACCTCTCCTCAGTCTTGGCATGATCTCCTGGGGCCAACATTAGAGGATCATTCGCTGGAGGCTTCAGGGACTTATGTCTAGCCCACCAAACCCAAGGGGAGAGACCTGCCCACCATGGTTCTAAGTACAAGTGCTGCCAATGCCGATCATTGGACTGGGAGAGGTTGAGGTCCTCCTTATTTCTCGACTCCCCCGACTTTTGAATGGTAGTCAAGTGCCCCTCAGCTGAGGGGTGGAGTGGGCAAGTCAAGGACTGCTTGTCACCCACGTCGAGCCTGTTGACTTCGACTCCAGTTGAGCAGGTTGTGGAAACTTTCCTCAGACCTGTTGACTGACTGACTGACTGGACAAGGTTGAAGAGTCAATTTTACAGACCCAGGTGCTCCCAGTCCTCACTCAGAAGGACATGAGCCAGTTGGTGTCCCTGACCAGCCTATTGTGGCGCAGCTTCCACCAGCAGTCAAGTTTTCCATGCCTGTGCTGGTCAAAGTAGGCCAGCATGTGTGTACCACAACCTGCTGGAAGGCTCACCTCGATGTCTATCATCTGGTTGAGGTGACAATCGAGTTCTCAGTCAGGGTGCTCTCGATCTTGCTCGACTGGGAGGTGTCACCGTTGATGCTCTTCAGCCTCCCTGGGCAAGGAAAGGCATTGCCACCCACTGCGGAGGTTCTGCGAGGAGCTTCTCTGGCAACAGTGGGCCATCGCAGGGCAGGATAGGGCTCTACCCCCGGACCTCTGGTCTCCTGGCAGCTGGCAGTGGTGCCCTCTCTGGTCCACGTTACACAGGTGCTACCCACAACTGCTTCTCCACCCATTTGGCTGGAGCCAATACCACTGCAGCTGAAGGTGGGCACTACGACTAAGGAGGCCAGTTTGGCCACCTGCTTACCAGGCCAGTTTTCAATGCATATTACTCTGGGGGAGGATGCTTGAGTGGTCCGTGGTGAGAAAGGGTCGAGGGCCATTTTCTTAGTCCGCCGGTGACTCAGACCATGAGTTCATGGCCTCCTGTGGGACTCCCCCTTTGAACGAAGATTGGTCAGGAGTTTTCCACTGAGTAGGACCCAGTGTTTTTGGGGCACTTCTCCAGTGTATATTGGAGTCCATGTCATTCCCACTGGATCCAGTTCAGAAGAGGACCAAGTATTCCTTTATTGACATTCTGGATCGGGACCAATCTCAAGGGGTTGCTTTTCCTTGGATGAGGCCATTTCGGGACCAGTCTTGAAGCTTTGCCAGCATCCAGCATCCTGCCTGGCACCCTCTTCCTATATGGCCCTCAAGTTTTCACTCCCCACAGGGTCCCTTTCGAGGTTCTTTGGCCACCCCTTCGCTGAGAGGTTGGTGACCAGTTTCGTTTTCCATAAGTTGGGAAGCCAGGGGAATGTGGACAGGCCTCTGGACAAGGACTTCCATAAGATTGCCCACACCAATAAAAAGGTGTATGCCACAGCATTCTTGGATCTCCATAGGCTAGTTATGCCATGATGATGGCCAGTTTTGGGTATTCCCTAATGGGAGTGTCTGACACTATTTTCCCTCACCACCCGGCTGATCAGTAGTTGGTGGTGATGGTCATCAGTGACCAGGGTCAATCGCTGGCCAAACACCAGCTCCACAACGACCTTGGACATGGGCGATTTGTGTGCCTGTACTGTTGCGATCACTGTCTCCATGTGTTGCAGGGCCTGCTATGTCTGTCCACCTTCACAGCAGAAATCCAGCACAAGCTGCCCATTGTCACTATTTGGGCACTGACCTGTTTGGCCCTGGAGTGGAAGGACATCTCACCCATATTGAGAACTTCAGAGCCACCCTGGATTTTGTGACATCAACCCAGAAGGACGTAAAAAAGAAGCCTAAGAAATAGACTTTCCATTACCAGTCCTTTCCACCTCAGCCTCTTCAGCAGCAGCCCCAGAAAGGGCAGTACCAGGCCTGGCACGCAAAGTCCAAATCCAAGGGCCAGGGTCCAAGAAAGGGTGGGCAGGGGTGGTGGTGCCCCTCTGTTTTCAGCTGCCAGTGCCTCCACAAAAGCTGTCTAGTAATGGGTTTGGAGGGCCATCCCTCCACCCATTCTTTCCCTGTCTGCATTCCCCATAGGAGGTCAGCTACATCACTTCTTGCCACGTTGGTCTGCTGTTACAATGGACAAGTGGGTGTTGGACGTAGTGGGCAGAGGGTTGCCTGTGGACTTTGAGGCTCTCCCGCCTTACCATCTCCATGTGCCACGTGAGTCCTGGGTGTTTCAGGATATGCTGTCCGCCCTTTGGGAGGACACTGCCCAGGTCCATGCAAAAGTGGCAATACAAGGTTATATGTCCATGTACTTCCTGGTCCTGAAACAGACAGGGGACTGGCATCCCATACTGGATCTGCATGATCTGAACCAGTCATGCAGAAGCACACATTCTGGATGGTCACTCTGAATCAGATTATTCCGTCACTAGACCAAAACATGTGGTTTGTCTCCCTGGACCTCCAGGATATGATCTTCCACATCCAAATCCATCCGTCCCACCACCAGTACCTCCAGTTCCGAGCAGAAAGGTCCTGTACCAGTTCCAGGTCATGCCCTTCAGTCCCTCCTCAGTGCCTAGGACCTTTACCAAGTGGATAGCGGTGGTGGCATGTTACCTTAGATGCCTAGGTGTCAGGATGTATCCCAGAAAGAGTTGGCGCATGAGTGCAATGTCTTTAAATAGATGAGTTTCTCCATTTGGTGCCCAGGCAAGGAGCTTGATCCCCTTGCTTGCCCTGTGGTGAGCATCTTGGACCATCTCTCATCCCTCTTTCAGCTGGGACTGTGAGTGACAACCCTTCTATTGCATCTGACAGCCATCTCTGTCTATCAGACAGGAGCTGGTAAGCTGATGGTGGCCAAGGAGAAGGTTGTCGGGCATTTTTTTTTTTTTCTCAAAAGCCTGGACCACTGGTGCATGAACCACCTCCTCCACCATGGGAGCTACTGCTGGTGTTTGCTATACTCATAGGCAAGCCTTTCAAGCTTATGCACAAGTGTGAGATGTCACACCTGTTATGGAAGACGGCCTTCCTGGTGGCCATTATATCAAGCAGAAGGATTGGAGAGCTCCAGGTGTTCTCGGTGGAGTCTCCCTACCTGGTCTTCCACAGGGACAGAGTCATCCTTTGCCCAAACTGAAGTTCCTCCCAAAGGTTGTATTAGAGTTTCACCTTAATCAGGTGATTAACTTACGGTACACTTTACCAACCCATCTTTGGAGGCTGACTGCAAGCTTCATACTCTGGACCTTTGGAGGATGCTGTCTTATTATAAGGAATGCATGGCTGGAGTTCGGGGAGAGGCTCTCCAGTTGTTTGTAACATACGCTTAAGCTGCACCTGTCAGTCCAGCAGCAAAGCTGCTTAAAGAGGGGTATAGCTTCCTATTTGTCTCTTTGTCCCTCCCTCCCTTCCCTCCCACTTCTATTTCTGCCAGGTCCTGTCCCCATTGCAGGGTTTCTTAGCATTCTGAGGGGTATAGTCTCCCAGCTGCTCATACCTCCTTCTTTTACTCCCCTTCCTTACCCCCCTTCCTCTCACCTCTATTCTCTATTGGGTCCTGTCCCCCTTGCTGGGTTTTCAGTATCCAGAAGGGGTATAGTTTCCCAGCTTGTCTTTTTCTCTCTCCCCCCTTCCTCCTCCCCATTCCCTTCCTCCTTTCCCCAGGGCTTTCCTTAGCATTAATTAACCCTGTGCTCAGCCTCCTACTTCTAGCACTTAAATTGTGTTCTCCATCTACTGGTTTTACCAGTAGATGGAGGTTTATGGATGGTTTATGGGGGACATGATAGAAACTTTTAAGTACCTCAGTGGAATCAACAAAGTCCAAGAGGGTAGCATCTTTCAGAAAAAGAGACTTACAAGAACAAGGGGACACAATTTAAAGATAGAAGGAGGGCGGTTCAGGGGCAATGTGAGGAAGTATTATTTCACAGAGAGGGTAGTGGATGCATGGAACAGCCTTCCTGAGGAGGTTGTGGGGTCTAAAACTGTGGGAGATTTCAAGAAGGCATGGGACAGACATAAGGCAATTCTTGTGGGGGTAGGAAGAAATAGGCTGTTGGTTAACTAGGATCTGTGGCCTATCCTGTAGGTAGGAAATGGGCAGACTAGATGGGCCTAGCGGTCCTTATCTGCCGCAAAGTCTATGTTTCTATGTTTCTACCAGTTCCTTTGGCTATAACGTTTGTCATGAGGTTGTTGCCTCGCCCTAATGTTCTGGATTGTATTGTTTTGTACTTATATAACACTGTATGTCTAGCTTTATGTATTTGCACTCATTCGATTCTGTGTTTTACTTGCTCTTCCTACTCTTGTAACCCCTTCCCCCAGGACACTCCTGGAAACAAGCTGGCCGTAGTTCATGTTGTCTTTCCTGGTGAAATATTTTCAAATAAATAAAAAAAAAAGCAGGCGACTGTCGGGTGGAAAGCAGGCAGTTGTCAGGTGGATGACATCCTGCATTGACCTCTGCTACAGGCTGGCTGGTAGCCCTCCTGTAGGGCTTAGAGCTCATTCCACCAGACATACTGCTAGCCCTCCTGTAGGGCTTAGAGCTCATTCCACCAGACATACTGCTGCCTCGGTGGCTGTTTCCAGGGATCTCCCTATCTAGGAGATCTGCAGGACTGCTGCCTGGAAGTCAGAACACACCTTCATCTCCCATTACCACACCAACCTTGAGTCATGCCTGGATGTTGGTTTTGGGGCCTCAGTTCCCCAGTCCCTTTTCTCCAAGTAGGGTGTGCATCTTTCCCCTCCTCCTGGAGAATTGCTAGAGTTCTGAGAAGTGTGGATGGTGCACCATATCCACATCCCTAGAAATGAGGATTACTGCCTGTAACCATAGTTCCAGTAGTGGTACATGGTGCACATCCACACAACCCACCTGACCTCCTCAGGCAGGTGGCACATGGATCCCTGCTTCCAGTGTGCAAGATCTGACGTCACAGGGCGGTGCCGAGGGGGATGCCACCTGGGTGAGTAGGAGGAGCTAGCCTGAAGACCTTTGGGCAAGTCTTAAAAGAAATGGAATTACTGCCAGAAGTGTGGATGTGTACCATATACCACTCCTAGAACTACAGTTACAGGTGAATAACCCACATTTCTTTCAGCGCAGGTGACCTTAGAGGTTGCTTTCTTATCCTCCAGCTGAAGGTATTTTCTCTGTAGAGTCAGGGCTAGTATGGCTGTACAGTCTGCTTTTTCAGACACTGCAGTGAGGGCTTGTTGTTCCGCCTGAGCAGCCTGTAATTTTGAGAGGTCTGCGTGTACTCTGAAAAGTTGAGTGGATTTTATTTTGGAATGCTTTTAATTCTGCTAGAAGTAAGTCATTGGGTGGATCTTGTGCTCTGGACGGCGTGGGAGAACTGAGAGAGTCCTCCATGTTGGAGGAATCGCCGTCGGAGCTACCTGGTGAGTTCAGATCCTCTCCATTTGTATGAGCTGACTGAGGAGCCATGTGCTTTTTCTGTATCCCATTGCCATCAGCAAGTTGATATAATATGGCTAAAATAGAAAAGATGCTCGATTTTATTACTTCTGGCAGTGATTTTGGTACAAGGTGCAAGGAGCTCCTTTACAAAGGGCCTAAGCCATTACGGGCAGAACCAGAAGTCCCTAGGCTGATTATTCAACAGGGAGGGAGTTCCTGATGCTGTTGAAAGTAAGGATCCTTGAAAGTAGTGTCTACCCTGGAGAACTCCGTAGTCAGTTTTTCCGACGGATGGTTTTATTCATGAAACCTTGCATTTTATCCATGTACACTGGTTGGGCTGTAAAATCCTGTCTTCATCTGTGGCCCTGTATTTGCACAGTTTTGCATATGTTGGTTGGTAGCTGCAGAGCCCAAGAATATTGGAGCAAGCCTTCTCTTGTCACTGTTAGAGCCATCTTGGATGACAGCGAACTCAGCCTTGAGCTTGGAGGGAAGATTTCTAGATCAGATACCGGTGATATGAGACTAAAGTCTTCGGACTAGGGCTCCCAGTCTTAAATGATTCTAGGGATAAATGAAGCTATAATCTTCCTGCCTAGGATATAGTTAGATTTGACATAGGCATTAGGAGTTGTAGAGGTGCATGTCTACATTATGAAGCAACTCTGTTATTTCTGTGAACAGGCTGTCTCACTGACTGAATGGCTAAATTGAAGTGAGCTCTCTTAGGAGATCTTACTTCAAGAAACAGCTCTTGCAGCAGGTTATACCATAAGGACTGAAGCTGGAAGGCGCCAGGACCCCACGGAAATTTTCTAGCTAGCAGTATCCAGCGGGGACCGCCCTCGACGGCCCCGCCTCTGACGCCAGGCATCATACAAAAGGAGGCGGTTCCCAGAATTCCTAATTTTTCCCGTGATCGACTCACTAGCATCGGCCTCACGGACGCCCTTTTCAGCGAAACGACAACTAGAACTTCCAGCAATCTTTTGATTACTTAATGTCAGCATCTCCTACTCCTTCCACAGAAGGACACCCTCCAAGTGTGCTCATGGAAAACAGATCCCATTTAAGGATCTCCACTGAGCCTGTTCATGTGCCTAGGCCCAGAGCATGACACCCAGGCCTGTCCTTCTGTCAGAAGTTTAATAGCCACACCAGGATATTCCGTCAGAAGGCACTTCAAGGGTTCCTGTTAGAAGAGAAATTAAAAATAATGGATAAAGACCCCGCCTCCAGCGGTGAGTCTACCTCTAAGTCCCATAAACACTGGGAGAAACACTGGGAGATGGCCAGGTCCAGATCCCCGAATTGGGCCTTGGACTTGCATACCAGCTCATGCTCCACGCACTCAGACCGCTCTCTCTCCTGGGCTCGCTCTCAGCCTCCTCCCGTTGAAGTCCGGGCTTCAGGCAGTCTTTCGGCTTCTCTCCACCCATTAAACACTCCCAGGACTTCGGATCCTTCTTCTACCCCTGCCTGGGCCTCAGCGAAGTCTTGAGACCGTCGTCAGTCCAAGTCCTTGTCCAAGTCAACTTCTGCTTCCTCGGACAGATGCTGGGAACCCGACGCCAGATCAGCCTCCCAGGGACCTAATCCTCCCAGGAAGACTAAGGACCTGACGCTCTCAAGCAGATGACGGACCTTGCGGGCTGCTGACCCTTCTCCAGCAAAACGTCCTTCGGACCAGGTGTCCCTTAAACACCCGATGTCGGTCAAGTGACCTACGGAGCCGACAACTGCCCTTCCTTCACCGGTTGATACCAGTTGCCGGTGTTCATCTGAGGAAGACCTGACAACCAGGCAGGTGACATTGAGGACGCCGGGCTTCCGCAGGAGCCTTCGCCCGAACTAGCGATGCCCTTGGACCTGACGCCTGATACCAGCGACAGACCAACCCCGACGCCAGGACCGTCGTCTGGTATGAACATCCAAGAAGTCAAGGATCTCTTCACCTTTTGGTGGGACACTATTAAAAAGGATGTTGTCCCAGTAAATCCTCCTCCTCCTCCTCCCCAGGGTCCAGCAGGAAGACCCTCGACCCCCAAGGAGCCTACACCACCTCCTAGGGGCAGATCCAGTGAAAGGAGAAGGGCCCCCTTCCCGGTCTCCCAGTCCCAAGTGACCCAGAGGAAGAAGGACCTCTCCACAGGGGGGTGACTCTAGACTGGACTCTTCGGACACTTCCAGGTCTCCTTCTCCAATCAGTATCCCATCACCAGACCCACGAGACCTCCCCAGGTCACCTCCAGATGATCCTCTTTTCTGAATTATGAGGCACATTCAGGAGAATGTGGGATGGGAAACGGAAGATCTAGACCCCAAACGACAGCACCTAGCTCGATACCTTTGGTAGAAAGATCCTAAGCCTGTGGTGGTGCCACCCTTGGTGGACACCTTTGCGGATGCCACCAAGGCCGCATGGAAATGTCCACACTCCACCCCCACTGTGACGAAGAAGTCTGACTTCCTGCACAAGGCCACTGTGGAGGACCCGTATCTGGCGCAACAACCCCTGGCTGATTCACTGGTCATCACAGCCTCTCATGACCAGTCTCAACGACTGCAACATTTGAGCACACAGCCTCTGGACCAGGAATCCAAGCAATTGGATTCACTGGGTAGGTGCATGTATGCGGCTGCTACATGCTCCATCAGGTCACTGAACTGTCTGACACACATGGTTCAGTTTCAGAATGCCCTATGGGAACAGGGCCAGGACCTGGTTAAAGTTCTTCTGGATGGCGAACAGAAGGAGGAACTTCTGAACCTTCTTCATACAGGGTCAGACGTGGGGACCCAAGTTTTGGGAGCCGCCTATGATTCGGCAGACTCTACGGCCAGGGGAGCAGCCTCGGATGTCTGTCTCCGGAGACACTTATGGCTCCGCGTCTCCGGATTTACTCTGGACGTCCAGAAAAATATCCTGGATGTCCTCTACAATGGAGAAGTCCTGTTTGGGGAAGATTCTGAGAAGGTTGTCACCAAATTACAGCACGTCGGGAAGGCGGTGAGAACTGTACAGGCCATGTACAGGTTCAAGACTGGTTCCTTTCATAGGAACCAGAATAGTTTTTGTGGCCAGCAACAACGGCAGCAGCCACATTCCGACCAGCAGCAAAGGGGCTACTTCAATCGCAAGGCCCAGCCTAAGTCTTCCCCAGGCCAAGGTCAGAGATACACAAAACTGACCCAGCTGGGGGGAGGGGGCAACGCCACCACAGCATGCCTCCTTCCCGGCCCCGGCCCCTCCTTTGGATCAACGGGAAGAAAAGGTTGGTTGCATCTCTCGCCACCTTCAGGATGGCAGACGATAACCACCGACAGGTGGGTCCTTCAATTGGTCTTGAGAGAATACTTATAGAATTCCTCGATCACCCACCGTCAAGGCCTCCCCTGCTTTCCCGTTATTCGGGACAGCATGCACTGCTCATTCACCAGGAGGTGCTAACGCTTCTGGGAAAAAAGAGGCCATAGAGCATGTACCGCAGAACCAGAGAGGCGAGGATACTATTCCCACTTCTTTCTGGTTCCCAAAAAGACAGGGGACCTCCGTCCGACTCTGGACCTTAGTGACCTCAGCGCTTCGGTGCTTTACAAACACTTCCGCATGGTGAGACTTCCAGGCTTAATTCCCATGCTCAAGCAAGGCACCTTCTTAGCATCACTGGACATGCAGAATGCCTACCTGCACATACCAATAGCTTGGGCGCACAGAAAATTCTTGCACTTCGAGTTTCTGGGTCGCCATTATCAGTTCCGAGCCCTCCCTTTCAGGCTGTCCTCAGCACCTGGGGTATTCACTAAGTGCATGGCAGTCATAGTGGCGGCTCTCAGGAGACAAGGCCACTACGTGTTCCCCTACCTGGATGACTGGCTCCTCATGGCCCCCTCTGGGGAGGCCCTGATGTCCACGATCCACTGTACTTGTTCCCTCTTCGGGTCCCTGGGCATCATTATCAATCAGGAGAAGTCGCATCTGGTTCCGTCTCAGAGACTGCAGTTCATAGGCGCAGTCCTGGACACCATCCAGGGGAAAGCCTTTTTGCCCCAGGACAGAGGGGAGCATATCAGATCCCTCATCAGGGATGTCTTGGCAAAGAAGACGGTCCCAGCCAGAGTGGTCCTTTGCCTGCTTGGACACATGGCTGCGGCCATTGCAACAGTCCCTTTAGCCCATCTCCACATGTGGGTGACCCAGTGGATGTTACGGGTGCAGTGGGATCAAAAGCAAGATCATCTGCAGCTTCCAATCAGGATCATGAATTCCGTCATCCGGGATTGGCAATGGTGGCTCAACCCAGAGCACCTGTCGTTGGGAGTCCCCTTTGTTGCACCGTCTCCGGTTGTGACACTCTCCACGGACGCTTCAGGATCCGGTTGGGGAGCGCACCTCGACGGTGTCAGGTCTCAGGGCTTGTGGACGTCCCAGGAAGCTCATCTTCATATAAACATTTTAAAGATGAGAGCGGTCCTTTATGCCTTGCAGGCCTTCCAATCAGAGATTCCACCGGGTACTCTGTTGCTACAAATAGACAATACTGTGTGTGTATTACCTCAACAAACAAGGAGGCACTCATTCCTACCCTCTTTGCAGAGAGGCCATGAGGGTATGGGATTGGGTACTGATTGGGCACGGCGCAAACCTTATTGTTGTACATGTCCCAGGAGTGGACAGCGTTATCTCAGGCAGTCTGAGCCGATCTCAGGCCACAGTCCACGAATGGGAACTACTCAAAGAGTTCATAGAGGGTCTGTTTCACAGATGGGGGCCCCCAGAGTTAGACCTTTTCGCGTCCCCACCTAAGGCAAAACTGCCCAATTTCTGCTCGTTAGATCCAGGGCCTGGTGTTTTCTGGAGAGATGTGTTGTCCCTGTCCTGGGCAGGCAGATTCCTCTACACATTTCCTCCCTTCCTGTTAATCCAGAGGGTTCTTCTGAAACTCTGCAGAGAAGCATGCGATGCTGATACTAATCGCGCCCTTTTGACCCAGGCAGATTTGGTTCCCTCTGCTGTACCAACTTTCTCAGGAACCGCCGGTGCCTCTACCAATCAGCTCTCACTTACTGTCCCAGGAGGCAGGATCCTTGGTCCATCCGGACCTTCGCTCTCTGAACCTGCATGCCTGGCTCCTAGGGACATAGCAATCATGCGTTACGGGTCTTGCTAAGAGGTAGCAGATTTTCTAGACGGCTGCTAGAAAACAGGCCACTCATGCCACGACAACCATGAAATGGTGCAGATTTTGTCTCTGGGCTCAAGCACGGGACTTTCCCCACTGGATTGTTCTGAGGGTTCGTATTAGACTACCTCGTGTCCTATTTCAGGCAGGCTTGGCCTATTCCTCGATCAAAGTACACCTCTGTGCCATCTCAGCCTATCACATTTTCTGCTGTCATGTCTGTGTTTCTGTGTTTCTATGAATCTGCAACAATTATATTCATGATAGGTACAGTAAAATGTGACTTGATCTTTAAGCAGGAGTATGGAGCATCCACACAGTTTTGTTTAGGGCATGAGTTTGTACTAAGGGGTGGGTACTCTGTCCAGTGGTATTTTGACTTTCGGATAGAAGGTCCTCCAGCGGACTTCATGCAGTGCAGCCATAGGTGATCTCCTAGGTGTTGCAGCTCTCTAATCCTTTGAGTGGCCGTGGATGGAAGCAGTGGATGTCTGCCCTGGCAATGGAATTTCATTAGGTATCCATTTGGTTCCATGTTGTTCTTACCCACAGAATTCAAGGGTCAGAAGAAAGTTTTTCTCTGATAATCTCAGACTCTGGCCTACAGTTTGGGAACAACTAACAATGCCTGCTCTTAGCAGTCTGGTTGTTCTGTGCAGGTGGAGGCTGCAGAAATGGTGGTTCCTAACTCGGGAGGTATCTGTGTGATGGTCTGTAAGAAATGGTGAAACCTGTGGTCATGGCAGGGAGAAGAAATTGTGTGAGGTGGTCAGAGACAGGGTGCTAGGACTTCCAGTGTCTTGAGATTTGGATGTTGTTTTGCGGGTGGAAACTGCCAATCGTTCCCATGGTGCAACAGACGCATAATAATTTGTCATGGAATAGAGAGGACCATAGATTCCTACAGGTTTGGAGTTTTACTGTATAAGGCATAAAGACAGGATGATACCTCCTGCAGTTTGGTGTTTCCACTGTCCTCTCTTGTCGTTTTCTGTTCTGAGCACTTGGGGGTGCTACAGGGACCTTGCTTGGAGTCATCTTAGCAGAGGGATAACACCATCCTTTGCAGTTCTTCGAAAAGATATGGGTCACTCAGAGCACAGTTCCTTTTCCTTCCAGGGAGCTTCTAGCTTCTTAGGCTAGGAGGGTTAAGTTTTGTTGCTAAATCGAGCACTGCATTTGTGTAGTGCTACTCCTGTGCTTTTAGGCCCATCAGAGTTGTGCCTCGCAGTTTGCTGCACTTTGCTGTCATACCTGACCAGTTTTATGTTTGACAAGTGGTGGTTGTCAGATGAGTCCAGAAGCTGTTGGAAAGGGAATTATATGGGACAATATCTCTGCCGCCCTATTTAGGTGGGTACTACTTTCTAGAACCTATATGTAGTAACTGCCTTCCCCATTGACAATATGGAGCTATACAGAAATGAGAAATTCCATCATACTTAATATATTTATGGGCAATTAAAAATAATACTGAGTCTAGGAAACAAAAGTTTTGGTCCCGCTTATAGATCTTATGTCTGACCACACCTGGACTATTGTTCACAGTTTTGGTCCCCTACAAGAAAAATGATATTAAGCAACTGGAGAAAATCCAAAATAAATTTACCAGACAAGCACATGGGTGGCAAGACTTGGAATATAAAGACAGACTAAGTATTTTGTTTGTTTGTTTATTATGCTTAACGGTAAGCACACTGGACATTAAGTCCATTTACAGGTGCGACTCCAACACATACAGACAAAACATGTCATAAATATACATAAATACAACAATTAGCATACATAGTATATAATAAAATACATGAATTAAATCAATCATGACAGTTACACTCAGACGAAGACAAAAAATGCTGAAACAACATTCTGGAAAAAAAATGTACTTGATTCAGTATTCCTGATGTCAATAGGGACAGCATTCCAGTTATTAGGACCAGCATAAGCAAACGACTCATGCCAACAGGAAGTTTTCATAAAAGGAAGTTTAAATATATTATTAACCGTTCTAGCTCTGAAGTGGTATCGAGAATGATATAATTGAAAATAATTTAGCAAACTTTGAGGGGCACCTCCTTGCATCAACCTATGTGAAAATTTTAGCTAACAAATACTTGTAGTTTAACTGAGTAGGTAACCAACCCATATCATGTAAAATTGCACAATAATATGTGCATCTATTGGGTGAAAGTGCAAACTTGCCAATAGATTGCAGCAAAATGGATTTTTTTTTGTACAAAACTTGCAGAATTATTATTTGTAGTTATAGCAGCATAGTTAACTAATGGATATAAACACGATTTTGCAATTGCCAATCTAGTCTCACTTATCAAAAATGACCTAAGCCTATATAACAATGAAAATTTAGAACTAACCTTTGAAGTTATTTTTGCCAAATGCTGATCATAAGTCAAAGTAGGGTCAAATGTAACCCCCAAATAGTGGAAACTAGTGACATTCTCATATGTCATACCATCAGGGGCCGTAATTTTTAAAAACTTCCCGGATCCCTTAATTTGGCTACGGTTCCAAATACCATGGTATTTGTTTTCATCTTATTCAACACCAGTTTATAAGAGGCAAGCCAGTAACATAGTCAAGACATTTCAGTAGTTAATTCCAAATTTAGTTCACTTAGTGTTGATCCATGCAGATAAATGACTGCATTATCTGCATAGAGAGTTGATTTGGCAGTATGTAAAACTGAAGAAATGTTATCAAAAAATAAAGAAAATAATATTGAACCAAATATGGAGCCCTGAGGGACTCCACACTTAACTAAAGGTTTTTCAGAAACAGTTCCTCTGAATTTTACCATTTGATACCTATCATGAAGGTAATCTGAAACCCAACATAAGGCAGAATCACCTCACCCCAACGATTCCAAACATACCATCAATGACTGATGGTCAACTAGGTCAAATGCCTTGGTCAAGTCCATGAACATGGCCCCAGTCAAACAACCCCTCTCCATTCCCTCTAGGACCATGTTTGTGAACTCGACCAAGGCAGTCTCTGTTCCATGTCCTTTTTGAAAATCATGCTGATTTGAAGATGATAAACTGTCACTGTAAATATAATCAATAAGTTGTTTATAAACAATTCTCTCCTGAATTTTCGACAAAGCAGACAACATAGAGATTGGTCTATAATTCCCAAAGTCAGACAATGAGCTGGACTTATGAACTAGTACAGCCAGAGAATATTTCCAGAAATGAGGGACCTGACCAGTAATAAATGACGGATTTAGTGGAGTACAAACAGGATGTGCCAACTCTTCAGCTGCCTCTCGTAAAAAAAATGTGGTGATAATCCATCATAACCAGCTGAACCATCCAGTCTGAGCTGTAATAAACACTTCAGAACTTCCTGAGGTGAGGTTATTCTTAAATAAAATTTGGGTCTACCATTCATATCAAAGGTTGAATCATTTTTAATGGATACTTTGGATTCAACAAAATAAGAATCAAGATCTGTAAATTTCTGATTGAACTTATTTGCAATCATCAAAGCACAGGTAACAACTTCAGAGCCATCTTTCATATGAAGTTCCGTGCCACTAAAGAGTTTGATTAGGCCATTAACTGTGTGCCAAAATTTTTTAGGGTCGGAAAGGCCATGAGTTTGTTTTTGCTTTAAGTAGCTCTGTTTAGCCAGTTTGATCTGAGATTTGCATTTATTTCTAGCTGAAAAGACACAGATAAATCATCCTGTTTATACTTTTTCCAGAGTCTGTCTCGTTCTCTCGTTAGTCTTAACAAAGGTGTAGTTAACCATCCTGATTTTTTCCCAGATTTTCATCTTTTAGTGTAAGGGGTGAAACAATCTAATACAGCAGTAAACTCATTGATTAAAAAATCCAAGGCACAGTTTACGTCCAGAATAGAAGACATAAAGGACCAATCAACTGCATGTAATTTTGCCCGAAATCCCTGAAGATTGAAATTAACAAAATTCCTAACCGTTTTTATATATGATGGAGGTTTTCTAGGACTCTTATGTTTCCATATGCAAAAGATTGGGTGATGATCACTGAGTGAATCAGCCATCACTCCACACTTTAAAATGTGACCAGGTCCATTTATCAAAATCCAATCTAATATAGTAAGCCTGTTTGTTATATTATTTAACCTGGTAGGAAGGAAATGAGTTGATGTAAGTGTGAGGGTCCCAGAATACCAGAAAGTCTAGCAACATCATGTTCAGCCCAATTTGAGTTAAAATCACCTAATACTATTGGTTCACTTGAGTTATTAATCTTAACATTATCTAGAAATTCCTGTAAACCTTCCTTATGATGTTTTGGTGGAATAGAGATACAACATATAATCAACTTTTTAACTGTGCCAAAAACAACTTGCACGTCAGCACGCTCCACAAAATCCATAGGTTCATGCAAAAAAGTTACTTCAGTTGTTTCAAACTCTTTTATTTAAAACACGATTCCACCCACTCTAACTTTAAGCCTGTCTTTCCTAAATATATTATACCCGGGAAGATTAATTTCAGCATTAATAATATCAGGTTTTAACCAAGTCTCAATCTGTGCCCGAACATTGGGAGAATATAAATCAGCCCAAGCCGCAACTGAAATCTTATGTCCCTGGATACAAGAAAGTATAGGGGCAATCATCTTTTTTATGTGGAATGCGATACATGATGCATATTTGTTCAACAAAATGGGTTTTGCTTTCAAACAAGAGAATAGTAACCAGAGGTCATCTTCTTCGACTACGCTATTCTAGATACAGTATTAATAAAAGAAAGTTTTATTTTACTTGCAGAGTGGTTAATGCTTGGTATTCTCTTCTGCTTTATATTATTATCAGTAAAAGTACAAATTGGATGATTGACTTTTAGAATAAAGAAGGGCTGCACTTTTAAAGGTTCTGTGATGGGGGCTGCTCATGGGCACCTTGCCTTTTGCTCCCTGTTATGCCGTAGTATGAACCTTAGTATTTTCCTTTTCTGTTAGCTCCAACGTTGTCAATGGGCCCTCTCCCTGGAGCTGTCTGCTCTTCTGGAGAATGCTGTCCAGTCTAAGATCTTTGCAGGGATATGTTGACTTTGTAATGAAAGATACCTGTGGTGTCTTTCAGGGATTATGATTCATCAACAATATCTGGACACTTTTGTATGATGATTCATGATTGGTGCAGCGAGCTAATAGATTACGGTGATACGTATAAGGTTCTCTTTGTCTAGGATTCAAATGAGCATCTATCAGTCTTAAAAGATCCAGTTATGTCTTCTTTAACTAAACATGTTTTCTGCTTAAGGCAAGTTTGCAGGAATGGAAGCCCATGAGATCAAGTGGGAATCTGATGCTTGAATTTGGAGACAGTGAGTGGCAGATGTGGGATAGAAGTCACACTGATGCATCCGAATATGAGCCATATTCTATCAAGTTAAGGCAGGCTCCTATTTTTCCATTTTCTTTCTGGTGTATATGTATGGAAGGATTCGTCTGGGAACACTCATAATGATTATATATTGCTGGTTTGTGTATTGTACACTGCATTGGTAGAAGTGTACTGAGGTAGCTATTGCAGAGGGAATGTTCCCATGTTCCCAGAGGTCTGTGCTGAGGTCACAGCTTTTGGGCTGTACCAGCTAACCCAGTGGGGGACCACATTACCTTCCTCATTTGCAACGTTGGAGCTAACAGAAAAGGAAATTACAGTAAGTATGATGGAATTGTTCTTATTTGCACAAGCACTTTTGGAAAATAAACAAGAACCAAGGCAAAACAGCCTGTCTGTACTCTTTACTTTGCTAGAGTCCCAGTCTTGGCTTAGTTTGATCTGTTTTCTTTGATACTGAAGTTTAACCTAGATATCAATAGAACATCTTTTCTACTTGTGATGCATCTGTGCTGTGTTCTGTGGTTGGAAGAAATGGGTTTTATTTTTCATAATATATAAAAAATAAATAAATATAAGTTAAAAAAATTAGCACAGTGTTCTGGGAAGGAGGCACTGTGGCTGACAAAGGAGGCATCTGGCTTTGTTAGCTCTGTTGAACGCTGAAAATAAAATTGAGTTCTTACCATTTTTATTGCTAAAATCCTCTTGAAATTACTTCTCATGGGTCCTTTTATCATGAACCAAATGAAACTAACAAAGAAAGAGAGGAAGCAATTTCTGGAAAGCGAGTGAAAAAAAAAATGTAAAGAGCTCAGTTCTTCACCTGTTGATACTGAGAACCCTGAAAAGAGGAAATGTTCAGGCCCAGTGGATTGGTACCTAGGATCAGTGGCCTTGGGTAGCCCTGGGAAAGCCAGACCTTCAGCTGTGGCTGAAGTCATGAACCTCAATCCCATTTGGAAAGTCTCTACCCCTCTCAAAACCTCCTCTGCTGGATCCTTTCATGAAGCAGACATGTCAGCAGCTAAGTTGGATTCATTTGAGTCAATCAAATCCTATAACATTTTGCTAAAAGGGATACAGCAACTTGACATTAACTATGATAGCGTTGCTAAATGCTGTGAAGTAGCAGAAACCTGACTTGCTGAAATTGAAAGGGCAGTAATACAATTTTCAAAAGAACAAGACGCTCTTGCCACCAACAATGGATCAAATACAGTGCTCCTTACTTCCATTTTGTGAGACAGTATTACCCAGGCTAGAAAGCTTAAAACTTAAAGATTGCTACCAGTAAGAAAAATCTTTAAATGTTGTTCTATCTCTTCATGAAGCTCCAAATAAAATCATTTGGGGGTATTGTCAGAGACTTTCCCCTTCAGCTTTTGTAAAAACGTATTTTGGGAGGACACCGAGAAGAGGAGTCCTTCATGGAAAACTCAGGATTCGGATGATGAAGCTGTAGCAACTTCCAGAACCACCAGCTTCCAGCGATTTGCCCATTGCTGAATTAAAATTGCACCTGTGTGTTTTAGGACCCTAGTACTGGGGGATAAAAAGAATTGTTCTCTTTTCATAATTTGTTTTCTTTAAAATACTGAGGGTCTTAAAGGCTATCCGTTATCAGTTATTTAATACTATGTTCTGGACTTAGACTATTCGTCTCTAACATGAATTCATGAAATCATGAATGAAACAATTTGTGTTTTTTAAGTAATCAGTATAGATATGGGTAGCAAACACTTTCATATATCTATTTCAACAGGCTTCTTTGTGCTTTCTCTTGGTTATTAATATTCTTCTGTTACATTTGGCTAGCATTATTCACAAGTGGCTTATGAAAAAACAGACTGGGCACTCACCACCACTTGAAGTGGCTCTGTGAAAAGGAATGCTCTTGGGATTTACTACAGAATCCCAACAAACAGTAGACCGACAGACAACTTCCTGGCATTAAAATCCTGTCAAGCACATGACCATCGACCACAAAATCCAGATAAACAAATGCCAGATAACAAGTAAAACAGTAACATGAACCAGCAAAGAAAGCAACAACAAAAAACACACAGCACAGGTGCAGTCGGATCATCATGGAGCCTGCCAGCTTTGTTTTTACTTTTCTCCCAACCCCTCTCCCCTCCGACGTCAGATGCGCTGGCTGCATGCCTCCTGGCTCATATCACCCTCTGGCCACCAGTAGAGGGCAGTCAGAGAGTGGGATGGCAGATCCTCCCTCCCCCGAGAGAGAAGAGCAGTCCTCTGGATGTTCAGTCCTCACTCACTCCTGCCGATCCCCGTTGGTCCGGGCTGTTTCCTGAACCCAGGTCGCTGGCATGGTGCGAGGTGTAGTGTCCAGCACCTCATCCTCCAGTGCCACTGGACCGGTGGCTGATTATTAACTTTCATCTCATTTAACAAAAGATCTGACCCAGTGGACCGTGTTTCCATTGTCTGGAGATCAGTTTGGAGTTTATACTTCGGCACAATCAGACTGCAAGTGGATGCCACCAAAACAGTGACATCTGCATACAGTCAGACCTCACTGTTACCCAGAACACTTGGCAAGTCATTTACATAAATGTTAAAGAGCAGTGGGTTCAGAACTGAACCATGTGGGACTCCTCTTAACATCTGTGGGTGCTGACATAGTAAATCCCTGAACAGCAAACTATCTCCTACTGCACAAATATGATAGAAACCATTTCAAAGGTTCCTCATGTATCCCCATTTAATGCATTCTGTTCAATACAATCTGATGATTTACCAAGTCAAATGCCTTACAGATGTCCACAAACACAGCACCTGTGCACAACCCTGCATCCAAAGATTTGGCTACAAGATTGTTAAAATGCACAACGGTTGTGTCTGTGGACCACCCGCACAAAACCCATGCTGGTGACCGGTCAACAGCTCATACTGCTCAAGATAGTGATAAAGCTGCCCATGCACAAATTTCTCCCAACATTTTAGACAATAAGGGCAGCAGGGCAATGGGGTTGTAGTTTGAAGGCAGTGAGGCATCCCCCACCCCTTTAACAACTTTTCACGGTTTTTCAGAAATCGGGGAAAGTAGAGAAACTCCAATTAAACAAGCAAGTCAGAATCAGAGCCATAGTGTCTGCACCCAGCTATACAAAGTGCAATGAGTAGAGTTTGTTCTCATTGTTTCTTACCAAGCCTTACTTTTTGTCCTCCATACTTTTGAGTGCATTGTTTGCCAGTCTAACTTAAAAGAGTCATGTTAGTAACTACAACTGCTTTTGTGTGATTTTACACATCAGGAGAAAAGACACAGACATTTTTTTTTCTTTTTCCTGCATTTTGCTTTTAAGACAAGCGGTTCCTTTTTTATAGCTGTTCAAAGCAGTAATTTTCCAAAGTATTAATTTTGTATATAGCAGCAAATGAGTACTTCCAGTGGCTTGGCTGCTTGCTAAAAGCACTTGGATTTCAGGTTATAGATCTGATCTGTTATTTAAGCACCGAACATAATTTTATTCCTGTCAATTTAATTACAGATAGGACAGTTACCCTTTCTATAGCGAGTATCGGTATGAACCTTTAGGGTATTTGACTCTTGGTGAGAGCTTCTTAGTAAGTTTTATGATGTGTTTGGACAAGTCCTCATAATTTGTTCATGGACCCAATTACAAGGTTCAGGAGTTCCATTCCAGTCAATGAATTGTACTTAAAATGGTTGGGACTGTGAAAGATACAGTATAGTATTGTATTGTATTATATTTATTTTACCAGGCAAAAGCTGCACAGAGCATTGCTCATTTACAAGAAGGTCTTGGTTAGGACAGATAACATAACAGAAAATAAAAAGGCAGTAACATAATACAGGGGATAAAAAACAATGGGTACAGCAGTTTTACAGGTGAGAACCAAAACAAGGATTAAGAAACAAAAGAAGAAAAATACAGTAAAAATATAATAATCATGCTTATAGAAGGTAAAAGTGCCTATGTAGTATCCATGTAGATTAAGCACACATTTGTGAGTGTTTTTTTTTTTTAATTTATTTTATTTAAAACTTTGTTGACCAGATAAAAAAGCACTGGGCCACATGGCCCTTTTACAGGCTTGACCCAGATACAAAACAAAATTACATCACAGTCAGACAAACATAATAGAACTACACATAACAATATAAGTATACACACTGGGTGGGATATTCAAAAGGGTTGCGCCATGCGCAATAGGGTTGCGCATGCGCAAGTCTGAAATTGCGCCATTCTGCGATATTCAGCAGGAGGCAGTTGCGCCACTGAAAACAGGCTGAGCAACAGCGCAATGCAAATGAATGCATGCTCAACTGGAAGGGGAGGAACCATGCATAAACTGCACAGCCCGATATTCAGCCGGGCTGTGCAGAGTTGTGCCGGCGCAACCCCAAACCTCGCCTGCAGGACTTTGAGACAAAAAAAAGGCTTAAGTCGAGGGCCACCCACAGGTGAGCTGCTGTATTGCAGGCGCAGCACAGCAGCTGCCACCTGTGGCTGGCCCCTAACCCAGTCCCTGTGCCCCCCGCGCCCTATCACGGGCATAGTGTACTCCCCACCAGCCCGGTCGCAGGCAGCAATGTGGCTCCCCCCTCCTGAGGCAGATCCCTGGTGGTCCAGTGGACGAAATGCGGATCGCGGGTGGTATGTAATAAAACTCACCCCTCCGTACATATCCCTGGTGGTCAGTGGACCCGAATACTTGATCATGAAGCGGTATGTGTAATAAAACCACCCCAAGACATAGCCCTGGTGGCTAAGTCCCCCTACCCACCCACGAAGCCCCACCACCCCGCTCCCCGGCAACGGCGGGCGGCAGCATCCCACCCGCCTGCCGCCCGCCGACTGACTGCCAGAGTCAGGGCTGCACGCCCATTGGTGCAGAGCAGAGCCAATGGGCGTGCAGCCCTTCCTCTATGACAGTCAGAGATCGGGCATTTGGTCCACTGGACCACCAGGGATATGTCGGGAGGGGTGGGTTTATACTACATACCGCCCTTGATGGGGCAGTGCATGGGTCAGCTGGACCACCAGGGATATGCAGGAGGGAAGTGAGACTATCCCACATACCGCCTGGGATCGGCATTCGGTCCACTGGACCACCAGGGATATATAATGGAGGGGTGGTTTTTTACACATACGCCCACGATCGGGCATTTCGGTCCACTGGACCACCAGGGATATGTACGGAGGGGGTGGGTTTTATTACACATACCGCCTGCGATCGGGCATTTCGGTCCACTGTACCACCAGGGGTACGATCGGGAGGAGGGGGGGAGCCACATTGCTGCCCGCGATCGGGCTGGTGGGGGGGGGCACACTATGCCTGCGATCGGGCTGCAGGGGCGTCGGTCCCCGACGGCTGCTGCCTGGCAGGGTGCCAGGCGCAAGTCCTCGGGGATCGGTGCACCTACATGCTAATGGCATGCAAATGGCCCCCCCCGCCTTGCATGATTATAGCCCCATTTGCATGTCACCTTTTTGAATATTGTGATTTTGTGCATGGCGCAATGGTACTTGCACCACCGCCAAGTTGGCTGCTCCCTCTGTCACTGCGGTGGCGCAAGATTCCACGCCATGCACAATGTTTTGTGGCTGGGGGATATTCAAAGGAGTTGCTCAATGGCGCAACTCCTTTGAATATCGCCCCGGACACACCCCTGCGCAACTATTTTGCGCAGCTCAAGGGCTTGTGCCTATGAATGGCGCAGTTTGAATATCCCACCCACTATGTCATTTAATTTAATCCTAAAACAGATTATATAATGTAAAGTGCAATGTCTAAAGTAACCTCTAGGTACACGTACATCCCACCCCTATGTACAAGTGTCTTTTTAGAGATACTTTAAAAGTAGTTAAACTTTCTAAATTTCTTATGTCATCAGGCAATTTATTCCAGCTATCTATAGCACAGTATTTAAAAGATTTTTGATTCTTTGATGCTTTACAAAGAGGAATTTTCAACAAAACAGAGGAACTGGATCTTAGCTGCCTAGTATTTGTCCTACAAGCAAAAAAGTTATTCATAGGAGTGTATATAACACTGTAGAGTGATCTGTACATAACAAAACTCCTTCATAGTGTCTGTTTGCACCAAAGGTAGCCACGCCTACTATATAGATTACAATGATGTTCCCTATATCTAGCCCTTAATACAGATCTACGAATATAATTATATAGACATTGTCTCTGCTGTTTTACCTCTTCGACACCCCATCAACCCTCCATAATCTAATATCGCAATAAACATGCTGTTGCTGTAGTTTTCCTAGTATCATCTGTTAAAAATCCCTTACTGTATATAGGGCTACGATTCTACTATATATCTGTTTAGTCACATTATTCAAATGAGGAGCAAAGGAAAGGTATTCTCAAATAACGGAACTCAGTGACCATATCAAGAAAAGAACCTTCATTATCTATTATTTTAAAATCTTCCCTCATCCTCATTAACTTTGCAGGCGTACTGAACAGCATACCTTTTGTCTTTTTATTCAAAACTAATTTGTTTGCTTTTAACCATACTGTCATTTTCTGTAATCATGTCTAACTTAATTCTAATCATGTCAATATTTTTCTCAGCCACATATAAAACTGCATCGTCTGCATACAAAATTAAGGCAGAATCTTTACATATTGTGGGTAATTCATTTATATATAGAGAGAACAACAGGCCCCAATATCGATCCCTGTGGTACCCTATAACTGACTTTTCTAAAGTTAGACACAGTATCATTAATCTTAACCTGTTGTTCTCTCATAGTCAGGTAATCATTTAACCATTCAGTCACTAGTCCTCCAAACCCCAGCACTTTCAGTTTGAAAATCAATATTTGGTGGTCCACTAGGTCGAAGGCCTTGGTCAGGTCCACGAACACCGCACCTGTGTACTTCCCCTGATCCATATTTTCTTGCAAGTCATTCATGAACCTGACCAAGGCCATCGTACCACACCCCCTACGGAAGCCATGTTGTGCTCCCGTAAGCACCTGATGTTTATTTAAATGTTCCACAATTTGTAGATGCAGTAACTTTTCCTGGATTTTTCCCACTATAGACAGCAGGGAAATTGGTCTATAATTTACCACAAAATCTGCCTGACCCCCTTTAAAGATTGGAATAACTATTGCTTTCTTCCACATAGTTGGTACAATTTTTATTTCAAGTGATATGTTAAACATCGGCTGCAGTGGTTTTGCAATCTCATTTGCCATTATTTTTAAGATTCCTGGTTCTGGCCGATCAAACCCGGGTCCTTTTGTTTCATCCAATTTTAGAGTTCATGATAAACTTCATTCCATGTGATTTTCTTAAAAATAACTTAGGTAAATTATTACTTTGGTCAGGCATTCTAAATTTAACCATTTCCCAAAATCCAAAGATACTCATCTAGATCAGTGAATTTTCATTCAAGTAATCTGTCATTTCCTTTTTCCTGTAATCACCTGTTGTTCTTTAACTAAACCAATTATATTATTCTCTTTTTAGGTGCCAGCAAATTATTCACATTTCTCCAAAACTGTTTTTATCATGAAAAGAAGTAACCTGTTCATTCCTGTAAAACTCAACCTTAGATCTTTGTATTTCTTTTTTACATCTATTTCTCAACTGTCTATAGTGGTTCCAATCTGATTCTAACCTAGTTTTTCTATATAATTGGTTAGCTGCATCCCTTTCCTTCATTAGTTTAAACAATTTAGAATTTAACCATTTGTTTCTAGTGCCCCTCACCCTTCTCTTCTTTATTGGGGCTCATTTGTCAATTATTGTGTTTAAAGTTTCAGTGCATATACTTACTGCTTTATTAACATATCTTATATTGTTTAATTTGGGTCCAATTGACCAGTGATAGATCTTGTTTAATAGCTAACAAATTCTCCTCATTTAAAGTTCTATTTTCTACTACACAATACTTACCCTTGGGTCTCCCATTCCCCCCAAACACAGTAAATTGGATGATGGGTTGCTAATTACATTGGCTGATATGCCTGAGATTCCATTATTTTTTACATTACTTACCAATACCCAGTCAATTAAACTAAATTATTTTGTTTTATTATTTAATCTTGTTCCATCTGTTACAGTTTGTTCAAGATTCACTCCTTGCAGCAACTTTCTGTATTTATTTACCTCAGTCCCCCACCAATTTAAATTAAAATCCCCCCATTACAGTTAACTCCTTTTTGCTATATCCTTCCAATATTTTAGTTAATTCCTCCAGTCCCTGAATCTTAGAATTTGGAGGATTATATACACATCCCACATTTAATTTCTTTGTTTTGCCCAATACCATTTCTACAAAAAGACACTCACATCCAGAATCTAATACTGGGGTGGGCATTTCTTTTACCTCTAAATGCATTTTATAACAAATTACTAACCCCCCTCCTTTTCCCTGGCCTGTCCTTTTTCAAGTGGCTGTAACCCAACATTCCTATTAAGTTATCTATTTTGGGTTTCAACCAAGTTTCAGTTATCAACATTAAATCTGGTTTATGTACCTCGAGTCAAGCTTCCAATTCCAGTTTTTTTGGCATAAGACTACACATATTTAAATGTACCATTTTAACCCCTTGTGCTTTTGTCCATTTTAATTCTATATTTTCTAGAGGGCCTGGGTTTTCTTCCACATCCCCTGATTCCTGTAGTCTTTTTATTATTAGGCAATACAAACAGAGATCTATTTTCCTAGAGTTTAAAAAATACCCCAAATTTCCAACTTCTCATTTACCCATAAGGCCAAGTACAATTTTACTAACCTCTAGTTTATCATTATTCTAAATTCCAATTGAAGCCTATTATCATAAATCCGTTTTCTTCTGCCCAGCAGATTTTCTGCGCTAAGCCATCCAACGAGAGAACAAAATGGCATACACCACAAAACTCACCACCCCATACAGTGCATCATTAAATTACTGTATTTCTCAACCCAATTACACACAGATCTTACTTAAATATCAAGATGACTTAATTATCCAAAAACTGGTTAATGCTTGTGTTGATATGTCTTATATTCCGACACTAACAAGAACAGACTATTTAACTTTAAAACCTTTGACTTTTTAAAATGACTGACTATGATAGATTTTACATACTGCAATACCTTCCCTTCTTACATTACAGTGTATTACACTAATCAACAAATTTCAGTGCCGAGTGGCGCTCGCGCTGTAGGTGGCATGTTCCTTTTATATCTCACTGCCCCTCCTCCTCCTCTACTGATGCTCGCAGCAGTTCCTCCATTTGAGCCACAGGTGTAAAAAGCAGAAATAATCAGCAGGGGGAGCAACAGTACACAGTTAGGGCAAGATAATTCAGGCACACAGATTTTCAATAGCCCTTGCAGATGATAGTAAACTGCACAACAGTACCTTGATCTTAAACGTGTGGAACGCTCCTTTTATATCTCACTGCCCCTCCTCCTCCTCTACTGACGCTCGCAGCAGTGCCTCCATCTGAGCCACAGATGTAAAAAGCAGAAGTAATCAGCAGAGGGGGATCAATGTCACACAGTTAGGGCAAGATAATTCAGGCACACAGATTTTCAATAGCCCTTGCAGACGATAGCATTTACATTTGTCAACAGAGCTGACCAAGTATCACTTTGAAATAGTTTGGACTGACAAGCAAGCATAATTTAAGTGAATCGTACAAGATGTTCCATGATGTAGGAGCAACCCAACTTAAGGTAATTTTTTTCAAATTTCAAGTTGTGCCTTGTGACATTGAGCAGAATAGTACTGTGTTTCCTTAATCTGCTCAAGTGGATGGTGCCTAATTCAGGAACCCTGGGATTGGCTTATTGAAAATGCTATAGCAGTACGACACTCCAGCTATGTTTTGTAGTTCCTCTCTACAGCATAAAGTAAACTAGATATGGAAAATACACTTTCTGTGTCACTCCACGTTGTCAGTGGGAATTACTTACAATATGGCTTCCTCATGGGACTCTGTGCATGAGGAGAATATATTTTTGTTGTCTCTGGTGTTTTCCAGGTTCTTTAACTTTGTACCATGGCATTCTTCGGGCCATGTTCTTTTAAAAAAATGCAAGGTCTTACCCAGGACATTGAAACGCTCCCTGTGGCTCATTATGCCCTCTCTGTTCCTCTGGGGTTACAGGGATACATCTAGTACTTCCGAAGACAGTGGCAACATTGAGTTACACCAGTCCTTATTAAAACTCCTGAATGATACACTTCATACTGAAGAACCGCAGGCTGACCCTGCAAAGACCTAGGGTGGGCCCCTCAGGCCAGTGAGGTCTGCAACAGGAAAGTACAGATGTACCAGAGCATATCAGAGATGCTCTCTGTGATTTGTAGACATCACTTGATATTTCTGGACTCGGTTCCGATACCCAGTCAGATAAAACCAAGGCTGTTGATAAGGAATGTCCTGTCCAAGTAATATATACAGAGCTGCTAGACAATGACTAGGGTATCCAGTGATATGAGCGACTCAACTTGACTGCTTGGGAAAAGGCGAGTAGGAAAGGATAGTGAGGAGGGGAAAGGCGACTGTGGGTGGGAAGTATAGGGGAACAGCGTATGGGAGGAAGTATGGATGAGCAGTTCCCAGCTGGCCATTTGGCATAGTGGTAGGGTTGTGTGTATCTGGTGTGAAAGGCTGTGGGTTCAAATCTAGCTGCGTGCAATAAATCTTTTTATGCCTCTATGGGACTTAGTATTTTTATCCCACTGATCTGAAGTGTCCCCTCCAGAAGATACTTCTGTACCCCAGTGTCAGTCCCCCCTCAGAATTGAGAATCTTGCCCCCACATGGGACCCTCCTACATAAAAAAAAAATGGTAACTGTCGCTCATTGCCAGTATGGTGCCGATGGGCGCTGTTATTGATTATAATACATAACGTCATTGCGATGATGTGCAATCGCTATTATGCTTTCGCTCATATCACGTGGAACCATGACGAGTACTCCTCCTCTGAAGAGGAAGGTGAGTGGTCCAAGAGCCGTCGGACATCCTTTGTTGTGTTTTAGTTTGACTGTCAGTTCATGCATTTCCTAGTAGCTGAATCCTGCAGAATGCTAAAACTCTCAAAGGTTCAGCCAGTGGCACCCGCTGCCAGTGAACACAGTAATTTTCACTGCTTGGTATGCACTTACATTTTTCAGAGTTTTCAGCATTGTGACCAAGTAATCAATCTAGAGTGGCTGGATATTGATAAGAAAAGGCAGTATGCAAAATCACAGGCGAAATGGTATCCTCGTCAGGATGCTTTACTAAACGAAATAAGTGGTACCACCAATCACTGATGACTTTTGTGGCTAGTATAGTTAAGCATACCACAGTCTCAATCAAGTGGATGTCTGCTCTCGCCAGAAATTAGCAATAAGTTAGATGCAGCCTGTCAGTGTGCCTTTTCTGCAGCTGAGATTAACATTAGTTATGCAAGACGTAGTTATGCATGACTCTTTCCTGGTCTGAAGTACTCTGTGTGACTGAGTGTCAACTCTTATGTTTTACTGGAGGATACCTGGTGTCCATCCTTCTTCAGTTCATTACCTTTGCTTCTTTCTTTCTGGGGATTTGCTGTTCTGGACACCATTTAGCTTTCTGCCAGGTGCTCCTCTGTTATAGTTTTGGCTGTGAGTGGAGTCTGGCTTCAGCATTGGTCTGTGGACCAGGCCTCTAAGGCACAGTTTTATGGAGTCACTTTTTTGGTGATCTGTTGTTCGAGCCTAAGTTAGACAGGCATCAGAAAGATATCAAAACAAGCAAAGTTAGTTGCATTTTCAAGTAGGCAACAGAGCTTCACTAACTCTCTCGGGGAAGGGTGTGGGATGTGCTTGATGTAAGGTAAGTAGTTTCAATTCCTTTTGAGGATGCAAAAATAGGCGAGGTTGAGGTTCCTTCATTGGGTTTAAGTTTTCCCAGCGTGGAAAGGCTTCTTCTCCCACAAATGTTCTAGAGAAGCAGCCAGGAAGGGTGGATCCTTGCAGGAGGATTCATGGACCCATTTTTTCTCTCCGGCCCTCAAAGGACATCTTTAGAACTTTGTTGAGACGATTAATACAGACACAGATAACCCCCCCACTGCCCAGCCACAGCATCTGTTCCAGGTCCCAGTCAGCCCCCCATCAGCCCTAGTCGTAGGGGTGTCCATAGTGGACTAGGAAAAGTACCAGCAGAAGCTGACAACATTTGGAATACTTTGAAATTATGCTGGCACTCAACAGGAGACATGGCAGTCCTGGGGACTGCCATGTCCAACCTCTCCCTGCACTCTTCACAGGTAGGGGCTACCTACAGACTGGCATGGGCATTCAGTTGGACTGCTGTGATCCAGACTAAGCTTAACCCACCCTGTTGCCCCCTGTCCCAGTGTGTGACTGCTCTTCCAGGTGGGGCTGTGAATGCCATCTGTTGCAGATGAGCATCAAGGGGTGCTGAGCATGTGTGAGTAAGTGCATTCCTTGGTTTGAATGAATATAAATTGCAAGTGCCAAGAATAGTGAAAATCATGTTTTTACTCATGTGCAGTCACATGAAGATGCCATATTGTAACAATCTCCATTGATAACATTGGAGCAAACAGAAAAGTAAATGACAGTAAGTCTGGTAGCATTTTTCTACTCCTGATGTGACCCTATATGTATAGTGATTCTCCTACAAACAATAACATTATGGTAAAAAAAAGTACTGTTTTAACTCAAGGCTCTAATTTACCAGTTGCATATGTCTGAAATTTATGTCAAACCAGTAAACATTTTAGAGCTATTTCGCCTCTTCATTACTTTTTCCAAACATGCTCTGTGTGAAGATCTTCAAGTTGTTTTTTTTTTTTTTCACTTTCTGTTTTTATATCCTCCTCTCTACCCTCGGTGTCCACTTCTTCTGGCCGTTCATTCCAGCCCATCTCACCTGAATTCAGGATCTGCCCCTAGAGTGCCTCTTACCTCCTTCCTCCCTTCTGCACAGCGGGGTCTGTCCGGAGCTGGTGGACTGGGTGGCTTAGAGTGGCCATCATCTAGGACCTCCGAGGGGGTTTTCCTGTTTTTTCTGTGTCCCCATTCCCAGCCCTCTGAGATGCCAGCGCAAGGAAATGCATCCAGAGAGGCGATGTGCTGACGCACATCTCTCTTAAGCACCTAACAGCGTCACCCCTCCCCGACTCCGTTGAACGGATCTGCCAAGCCCCTCGAGAGCCCGTGTTTCCACCGGCCCCCTCAGGACGTCGGGTGCTTGTCGCACCCTGGTAACCCCCAGAGGAGAGGCATCCTTTGGGATGCTCAGTCCTCCCTCCCAACCGACCCATGGGCCCAAGTCTGTTCGGAACCGGGTCGCGGCGTAAGCGCAAGGTGTGGCACACAGTGCCTCGGCGCCACCGGGCCGGCAAGATCTTCAAGTTTGATATTAAAATTGTCTTCTGTTATGTCTCTGTGCTTTCTGTTCTGCTTAGCAGAGGCAGAAATGGCTTAATATGCTTGCTTTGCAATACTGCCAGGTATGGCTAATTTGGCATAAGGAGCCCTGATGCTTCACTATTCCTACTTCTGCCATCCTTGCTTTGTAATGTTACCTTTTTTGTTTTGCAGTGCAGGTATTAACAGTTTGATTGTTGTTAGTGTGCTGCACTGTTGAGCCTCCTAGGAGTGTCCAGTGAGGATACTGTTGTGATCACTTCCATGCATCTTTCCCATGGAGAGGCAACAGTGGCAGTGTGGGGGCATCCCTACTCCACACCCCTGTCCCTAGGTACCTCCAATCACGTATAGTGCTCCCTTTGGAACCATTGGGAACCTCCCGCACCCCAGGACGGGGTTGATGGCTATCCATTCCTAACTCTGAGTGGCACCACCCACTTACTTGGGCAGTACCCCTATAGCAGGACTCTGAAACAGTGGATGTACTTGGGAGGCAAGGTTTCACATCTGCCCAGAGCTCCCTTACTCTAGCCTCCCACCAGGTACCCATGGCTGTCTGTCAGAGATGTCTGTGGATTCAGATGCACAGCCTGTTGACTGAACTGCTAAGTGACAGAGGGCGATCCACCATGGCGTTGCAGTAAAGGACATGGAAGAAGCACAGTACCAGCTGAGAGTATCTTATGATGCTAACGAGATGGCTTCGTGCTATGCAACTTCAGCTGTCTTTCACACATGGATGTTCTCATGGCTAGCTCCGGTCACCTATCTGTTTTCCTCGCAGGTGAGGTGGCAGTTATCAGGGACTCCTCTGGATCTTGCACCACAGAAACCGCCAACCTCACCTGCCCTTCTGTCAAAGGCCCCCTTTTTTTAAGCAATAATGAATGACTGAGGTTACGTTAATGTTCTAGTTAATCACCCGGGGACATAATGTGTCACGAGGCATATGGCTATGCCTCTTGCAGATGACACACAGATCTGTAACAGAGTTGATACACAAGGGGTAGAAGGGATGAGAGGGACTTGGCAAGGTTGGAGGAATGGTCAGACATATGGCAACTTAGATTCAATGTAAAGAAGTGCAAGTAATGCACCTGGGAAACAAAAACCCAGGAGAAGAGTACACAATAGCAGGGGAGGTACTAACGACAACAATAATGGAAAGGGATCTGGGTGTAGTCATATCAGATGACAAAGGTGGATAAGCAATGTGAGAATTCAGTAAGGAGAGCCAGGGGGATACTGGGATGCATAGGGAGAGGCATCACCAGCAGAAAACAGGAAGTTGTTATCCCCCTGTACAGACAGTTGATGAGACCCCATCTGGAGTACTGCGTCCAGTTCTGAAGACCCCATCTCCGCAAGGACATAGACAGGATGGAGGCAGTCCAGAGGGGGGGCAACTAAAATGGTGCAGTGTCTGAAGAGAAGCCATAGGAGGAAAGATTAAAGGAGCTTAATATGTATACCCTTGATGAAAGGAGGGACAGGGGGGACATGATAGAAACTTTTAAGTACCTCAGGGGAAACAAAGTCCAGGAGGGTAGCATCTTTCAGAAAAAGAGATGTGTCAGAACAAGAGGGCACAGTTTAAAGTTAGAGGGGGGATGGCTCAGGGGTAATGTGAGAAAATTATTTTTCATGGAGGGAGTGGTGGACGCATGGAACTGCCTTCCTGGAGAGGTTGTGGGGTCTAAAACAGTGGGAATTCAAACATGCATGGGACAGACATAAGGCAATTATAGTGGGGGTTGCAGGAAGTAGGCTGTTGGTTAACTAGAATCTGCAGCTTATCCAATAGGTAGTGAAATAGGCAGACTGGTAGGCCAAGTGGTCTTTATCTGCCATCAAAGTCTATGTTTCTAGGAGAAAAACTGTAAAAGCGTCTCTGGTAGGTAGGAATTTGATATAGCTACAGAATGAAACTATGTTTTTAATGTTCAGGATAAGGTAGAGGTTGGGGTTGTGTTTCATAGAGGTGTCTACTGCAGTTACTAGGAGTTAGGAGTGACCAGGTAGAGGTTCAGCGTGGACACAAAGAGCTAAGTCCGTTTTATTTTTAAAATCAAGGTTGCCTGAGGAGCGTGATGTTACCAAATCAGTTTGTTTGCATTTTTTAAAGAAAAACAATTGCACAGAATTAGATCCACTCTGAGTCTGAACACGTAAAATTTCAGTGTATTTATTGGCTCGATCAGCCTTGCTCTAATGGGGTCCATAGATTCCAAACACAGAATGCTGGAAAGGTAATTAGGTCTTCATTTTTTATAATCTATGCTCATGTTATCAAGCTCTGGAGGTATATTAATAAGGAGATTACTGTAAGGGTCTCAGAATGCTAACAACCAATCAAATTATAGCATTCCTGAGATCCTTATAATAATTCCAGTTTTCTCCTTGTTTTCCCCACAGGACACATACACAAAACAAGTGATATTATAAATAAAATATTTTTGTCGTCTTTCTTTCGTCTACTGTTTGGCATATCCCTATCCTTTCTACCCAAGCAGGGTACATTCCTGTTTGTTGCTGTATAGCAACCCTGTGATCTTACTTGAGTAGAAGCTCTTACAGCAGGTTCAAACAATGAGGACTGGTGCCACCTGGCGGCGGTTCCGGCAACTTTTTCTCTAGCAGTACCAACACGGGGAACGCCCCCACCAACGTCGGCTCCACCCCCGATGCTGCCCTATATAAGGGAGGAGTTCCCCACGTGCTCCAGTTCTTTCCCGCTGCATGGTCAGGGTCAGTTCGGCATTTCGGCTAGTACCGATTGCTCTTTTCCACACAGTTAGATTTCTCTTCAGACTCGGATTTTCGATAATCTGTGTCCTCTCATTTAAACAAGTGAGCTTGCGGGCGACAGATCCCCACAATAGATGGACATTCTGCGTGCCTCTGCTGCCTGGGGCCCAACCATTGCACCAACGCCTGCCCTCATTGTCAGGCCTTTAATTCGCGGATGCATATCCAGCGTCAGAGGTCCCTTGTGGCCTTTCTAGCAGAAACAAAACTCATCGCTATGGAACAGGCCTCTTCGTCAAAGGAATCCGAACCTTAGTGTGGCCGCAAATACCATAAAAAACATCGGGACCAGGACAGAGGGAGGTCCCACTAGAAGCATCGGTCCTCTGAATGGAAGTCTGGATTATGGGGCCATGACTCGCCTCACAACAGTCAAGCCTTCATTGGTGGGTTCTTCTTCTCTCACTTCCCTCCAGCCCTTGAGTCTCTCAATCTTCTGAAAAGCCCAAGGGTTCATGTAAGGGCTTCTCACTCGGCTTCCTCCTCAAAAGCCGACTCCTTGGAGTCGAGTAAGGCCTCAGGGCCTTCGGCCAGAAGGGCCTCCTCCTTACCACCAAAACACAAGGCCTTGGACCAATGCCAGCCTCCGGCTGTTGACCGGCATTCGGCTGAGAAAACCTCAAGTCAAAAACCCAACCGTCGTCCATTCCAGGACAAGGAATGATGCCTGTCAGGGTCACAGGGACAAGTGGATGCCAGAGCCTTGTCTGCCCGCTACCTCCTCGGTCCTGGCGAAGGTTATTCCGCCGCCGGTCATGGTAAAACCAATGCCAGTCTGGCCCGACACTGGTTCTGTCCCTGACGCCCGACGTCAGTTCGGATATCCCTTCTCCATGGTTGCCGGTCCACCTGATGCCGACGACGATGGTGCTGATGCTGCCCCGACTCCACCCTTAGGCTGATGCTGGTCAACTAGGGTTCAGACCTGACGCCAGCCCCACCCGGGGCGATGGGGCCAGCACCAGTACGGGCTCGGGCACTTCTCAGCCTACACCTGACTCTTTGAAGTTGCACCTCTCTCTGACCGAATTGAACCGAATGGTCAGGGCGACTACGTGCATCCTCCAAAAAAGCATGACAAAAAATCCAGGAGAGACCGCTCCTATAGTTCCTCCTGTTCCTCTTCTCCTCCTCTGGACAAGAGGCTGAAAGGGAAGGCGTGAGCCCCTCCCTCTTCCACTACCACCTCCCGTAGACTCAGACACCTCCTCAGTCTACTCGGAGCCAGACACTGGGGACATGGAAGGGTTTCCCAAATCCCCTCCAGATGACCCCAGTTATATGGAGGTAATGAGGCACATTCAGGCCAACATGAACCGGGACACTGAGGTCCTGGACCCCAAGTGCTTGCGGCTGGCTAAGTACCTCCGACAAAAAGATTCAAAGCCGGCGGTCATCCTTCCCATGGCCGACACTTTTGCTTATGTCACCGTCGTGACCTGGAAGCGCCCTTATTCCTCTCCTGCTGTGCCAAAAAAGGCCCACCGGCTCTACCGGGCGCCTGCCAAGCATCCCTTTTTGGACGAACCACCCGCTGTGGACTCAGTGGTAATTTTGGCAGCTCATCGTTCGCAGAGGCCCAAACACCTGAGCACCCAGCCACCTGATAGAGAATCGAAGCAGCTGGATTCCATGTGCTGTAAGGTGTACTCTGCTGCCACCTGTAGCATGAGGAGTCTTAACTTCTTAACCCACATGGTCCAGTTCCAGAACGCCCTCTGGGAACAAGGATTGGACATAGTGCAGAGCCTCCCTGATTGTCCTCAGTGGACTGGGCTCGCCAAGCTACTACAGACCGGCTCAGATGTGGGTACCCATGTTCTGTGTTTGGCCTGTAACTCTGCGGACACCTCCTCTAGGGCAGCTGCCACTGGCATTTGCCTCCGATGCCATACTTGGCGTTGGGTATCTGGGTTCGATCCAACCTTCTGGATGCTCCCTTTAGAGGCCCCATGCTCTTCGGCGAGGACACAGAGCGAGTTATCACCAGGCTGCAGGACTCCGGAAAGGCCGTCCGTTCCATGCAGTCCATGTACCGCCCAAAGTAGGGGCAAGCCAAATAGCCTGGTTTTCATGGCTGTGGGGGACACCAGTTGCAGCAACCTCGTTTTCAGCAGCATGCTCAACGAGGTGGCTTTGGTCGTAGGGGTGTAGCCAAATGTGCCTCAGCATCCGCCTCTAGACCTCCCAGAGCAGCCGCTGCCCCTTCCCCCACCCAATGCCTGACTACTCATGCTCATGCCCTCCTGCTCTGGGAACTCCACCATGGAAACTGGTAGGAGGGCGCTTTTCGCTCTATCTTGGGATGCATGGGCTCAAGTTACCTCCGGCCACTGGGTTCTGGAGCTCGTGGAGTTCGGCACTCCATAGAGTTCATTCTGTTCCTCCGGACAGACCACCCCATCCATTGCCCAAAAACACAAAGTCCTGATCAGACAGGAGATATCCTACCTTCTAGAAAAAGGGCCATCGAGGCGATTCCACTGGCTGTGTCAGGAAGGGCTCTTCTCCCACTTCTTCCTAGTTCCAAAGAAGTCGGGGGATCTCAGACCCATTTTGAACTTCAGCGATCTCAATCAGTGGGTCTCTACAAGAGATTCAGGATGGTTTCTCATCCTACTCTTCTCCCTCTCATTTTGGCAGGAGACTGGCTAGGGACCGTGGACATGCAGGTGCACTTGCACATCCGATTACCAGAAACCAGGAGATTCCTCAGGCTCAGGTTCAAGAATGAGGACTGTCAATTCCAAGTCCTTCCTTTCATTCTTTCCTCGGCCTGAGGTCTTCATGAAGTGCTTGGCGGTTGTAGCGCAGCACTTCAAAGCGAACCACTTTGTGTTTCCATACCTGGACGACTGGCTGTTCCTGGCCCATTCCAGGCCCCACCTGTCAGAGATTCTCAAGGATTCCATCTCTCTGTTTCAAGGTCTCAGAATCACCATCAACAGGGAAAAGTCCCATCTGTCTCCATCCCAGATACTCCAGTTTATAGGAGCCTCTCTGGATACCACTCTTGGGAAGGTTTTTCTTCCCTGCGACAGAGCGGATCGCATTCGTACCATCACACCCCAGGTCTCTTCCGCCTCAACGGTACCGGCTCGCCTGCTCCTCAGGTTGCTGGGACACATGGCGGCTGCCATAGTGTCAGTTCCTCTGGCCTTTCTCCGCATGCAGACCATTTAGTGGTCCCTGAGGGTTCAGTGGGACCAGACGTCAGATGATGTGGATGCCTTAGTCAGAATATCACAGCCAATCCGCCGAGAGCTTCACTGGTGGAGGTTGTCCAAAAATCTCCTAAGGGGCATTCCGTTTCAGCTGGGGGCACCTGCCCAGTCCCTCAAAACGGATGCATCATCCCTGGGATGGGGGTACACTTAAGGAACCATTGTACACAGGGTACTTGGTCTCCCCTAGAAGCGAATCTGCACATCAGTGTCCTGGAAATGAGAGCAGTGCTGTATGCCCTTCAAGCCTTGGTATCGTTCCTTTCACCGAGCCATCTTTTGGTGCAGACAAACAACACCTCAGTGATGTTTTAAATCAACAAACAAGGCAGCACTCATTCCTACCTCCTTTGCAGGGAAGCAGTGCGGGTATGGGATTGGTCCCTGGATCACCACCTGTTCCTGACAGCAGTTCACGTTCCTGGGCTTCAGAATATGCTAGCAGACATGCTCAGCAGAACAAGATCACTAGCTCCCAAGTGGGAATTACACCAAGATGTGGCAGATCGCATCTTCCACCTGTGGGGGACACCAGAGGTGGATCTTTTTGCATCTCAGTACAATGCAAAACTGCCCAGTTTTTGCTCACTAGGTCCAGAGCCTGGTGCTTACTCTCAAGACGCGTTATCCCACTGTTGGAGCGGGAGGTTCTTTATGCCTTCCCTCCCTTCCCTCTTCTTCAGAAGGTCCTCCTCAAGGCCTAATCGGAATCTTCCACCATTATTCTGATCACCCCGTTGTGGCCTCACCAGATTTGGTTTCCATTACTACAGCGTCTGGCGGCGCCTCGATGCCTCTTCCTCTATCCTCGCATCTTTTGTCACAGGACAATGGGTCCCTGTTACACCTGAAACTGTGTTCTCTTCACCTGCATGCCAGGCTCCTCAGGACTTAGCTAAGTTCTGTTTTGGGTGTCGATCAGGTTACCCAGGTGTTGGTTGAGGCTAGGAAACCTGCCACCAGAGCCACTCAGCTATGAAATGGAAGTGGTTCTACATTTGAGCCTAGCGAAGGTGGTGACGCATTGGTTTGTCCAATTAACACCGTCCTGGGATACTTGCGCTTTCTTTTTGAGAAAGGCCTTAGTTACTCCTCCATCAAGGTACACCTGGCTGCCATCTCCGCTTACCATTCTTTCATGTCGGGTAAGACGGTGGCTCAGATGGAGGTTTCCAAAGCTTTTTTACGTGGCATTCTGCATATCAGACCTCCCATCTGGGACCCTGTTCCTCCTTGGGATCTCCTATTAAGTCCTGGAGAAGCTCTCTCTCTTCTTCCTCCCTTGAACCAGCTATGGCGCTGAGCTTCATTTCCTTTCCTGGAAAATGCTGCTTTTGGTGGCTGTTACTTCGGCTAGGTGCATTTTGGAACTGCAAGCCCTCATGTGTAGGGAACCCTATCTGGTCTTTCACAAGGACAGGATTGAGTTGCACACAGATCTGAAGTTTTAACCAAAAGTAGTCTCAGAGCTCACTTTAAACCAGTTGGTTCAGCTTCCAGTTTATTACCTGGAGCATTCCAATAGAGGAGAGGCCCTTCTCCATTCCCTGGATATCCACAGGGCTCTTAGGTGCTACTTGGCTAGAACCAAGGGAATCAGGCAGTCTGATCAGTTATTTGTATCCTTTGCTCCTTGGTCTGCAGGTCGCCCGGTCACCAAACAGACGCTTTTGCGCTGGTTGGTGCATTGTATCTCCTGTTGTTATGAGATCTACAATAGGTCAGCTTGAGGGCGATTAAAGCTCACTCTCTGAGGGCTATTGCTGCATCGTTCACCACACTAAAAGAGTTCTGACGACAGATATTTGTGCTACGCTACCTGGAGATCCGTGCATACCTTTATTACGCTTTCACAGCTGGACATCATTTCAGGCGCAGAGAAGGGTTTGGCCTTGTGGTCCTGCAGGGCCTGGTTTCCTGAGGTTTCTCCCCTCTGTGTTTTCCCTGCTCCTGTTTGTTTCCCCTTCCCAAGGGGTTGTCATACGTTTATACTGCTTGGGACTCAGTTCTCATTGTTTGAACCTGCTGCAAGAGCTTCTACTCGAAGTAAGATAGTACAGTTATGTAAGAACATGCCTTAACAGTCGATCTTCGAGAGACGCTCATGCAGCAGGTATATTTCCCGCCCTCCTTCCCCAGGGATCGGGTCCTTTCCAGCTTGGCATAGTTTCTCTTGAAAGGTCGTCTGTTGACAACCAGTTGTCGTTTCTGACCTGCTGGTTTCCTTGCCTGACCGGGCGGTGTCCAAGAACTGGAGCACGTGGGGAACTCCTACCTTATATAGGGCGGCATTGGGGGTGGAGCCAGCATTGGCGGTGGAGCTGACGTCAGCTGGGCCATTCCTCACATCGGTACTGCTAGAGAAAAAGTTGCCAGAACCGCCAGGTGGTGCCAGTCCTCATTATTTTAACCTGCTGCAAGAGCTCTTCTGGAAGATCTACTGTTACGTAAGTTCTTATGTAACTGTACTTTCCTGTGTACTGTCCCTGGATTGGATTCCTGGTCTGGGAGAACACTCCTATTACTTTTGATACTGCCATCTGATAGAAACAAAAATGTGGCTGTTGCAGGGGTTAAAACTGAGGGGGGACGCACCGGAACGCAGTTTTACTTCCTCAGCTTGTCAGCACATTCCAACTTCAACAAAGTTAACACAGTGGCCACTCAGAAAGAGTAAAACAGAAGCTAGGAAGTTAGACTAATAGAGCTGTTATCTTCAGCCTTTGAAGCTTGTCACACTAAGTTAACCCATACAGTTGCTAATTTGGTGTGACATCATCAAAGACTGAAGATAACAGCGAGATCGGTTTAACTTCATTAGTGTGTGTTTTTCTGAAGCAAGAACAAATATACAAGCAACCCCCAGCCCTGCCGCCAAATGTTAAGTTTTACTAGGAGCTTGGTACATCCAGCAGACCTGAATTTAATTCCCACAACCTCCACTTGCATACTGTGCGACTCTGAGCAAGTCATTTCACTTTTCCTGTGTCCCTGGTCACCCCTGAAAAGAGGCATGTGGGCCTAGGGCTAGTGGGCATATCTGGTTAATACAGAAAAGAATGACTGCCTTGTCATTGCAAACCTGGTAAGGATTAGGATCGAGAAAATAGAAAGAAAAGAAAACTCACAATGTACAGCTTAGGAGGTACCTAAATGTAGATTTGATAGGTATGCTAATATTTTTTTTAATGAATTGTAGCTGAAACTAACTTTCCTTGTACTGTGGCTGTAAGTAGAGGAACAGTGCAGTTAGGCAGTGGGAACAAGTAAGCATTATGCCACAATGAAGGTGATATCTAATGGGGAATTAATGCATGGTTGGGGGGTTGTGGCATGAGTCCAAAGGCTGGGTGCCTACAACCACCCAACCATGCATTAATTCCTCATTAGATGCCTCCTTCAGAGTGGCTTAATGCACTTGTAACATGACATGTTTCAGGTGAATGTCAACTTTTTGCCTGTTTCTGTTCTATGGAAAATGGACTTAAACAGTTTTTGTATGGAGATAATATGTTTATTGCACTTTCCTGAATATTTTGATTTCACCACTGACATATTTTCATATGGTGATGTCATCACGACAGCACATATTTGTATATATTTAGTACACTTCTGCATGGTTTTATTACTCTTTTGCATTTGTACATGGCTATTATAGTCATAACCTGTCTAGGAGGTTGACGATGCTCCAATGTCAGCATTCCGACATGTCCTCTTGCTGCTGATTTGCATACTGCCAACTCCCACTGTGTCTCGCTCTCCCGTACTCTACAGTTTTTCTTTTACTAGAAGGGGAGGAGAGGATGCATGAGGAAAGGGGGATGGGAGAGCGAAATCACAGCCGATAGGGTGAGAGAGGCCCTCCGGTCGCTAAAGGCTGAGAAGGCACCGGGGCCATATGGGCTGCATCCAAGGCTGCTGAAGGAACTGGCGGATGTGCTGGTAGCTGCACTGGCCTCACTCTTCAACATCTCCCTGATGACGGTGGGTGCCTCAAGATTGGAAGGTGGCTCATGTGGTGCCTATCCACAAGAGGGGGTCCAGAGAGGAGTTGGGGAATTATAGGCCCATTAGCCTAACGTCTGTGGTAGGCAAGGTTATGGAGGGCATTATCAAGGAGAGGCTGGGGGGGGCAGCTGGAAAGGTCGGGGCACCTGGATGACAGGCAGGGTGGTTTTATTCCGGGGAGGTCGTGCCAGACTAACCTGGTGGAGTTTTATGACTGGGTGACGGGTGCCCTGGACCGACATAGACGGTGGACGTCCTCTACTTGGATTTCAGTAAGGCATTTGATTTGGTACCCCACAATGGCCTACTAACAAAGCTGGGGGCAGTTGCTCAGGTGGGTGGAAACTGGCTTACGGGTGAATACAGTGAGTGGTGGTTGGAGGGATAGTCTCCTCCCCCAGAAGGGTCATCAGTGGGGTCCCCAAGGGTTCGGTTCTGGGGCCACTCCTGTTCAATTCCTATGTCTTGGACATAGGGTGGGGGTGTTAGGAGTAGGTTGAGTCTCTTTGCGGATGACTCAAAACTGGGAGCCCTGGCAGACAGGCAGGAGGGGGGAGAGAGGCCCTGCAGAGGCATCTGGATACCCTGGGGGGGTGGGCAAGGAAGTGGGTGTTGAAGTTCAATGCAGGGTGCTGCATCTGGGGGTCAGAAACCCGGGACATGCATACACCCTGGGGGGGGACCACACTGCAAGTCACATCGGGCGAGAGGGACTTAGGGATAGTGGTGGACAGCAAAATGAATAACACAAAGAATTATCAAAGAGCTGCAGCAAAAGCAAACAGGATACTGGGCTGCATAATCAAGGGGATTACCTCCAGGAGGAGGGAGGGAGGTGATCCTCCCTCTGTATAATGCCCTGGTTTGGTTGCATCTTGAGTACTGTGTGCAGTTCTGGAGACCCCATCTTAAGGGAAACATAGCGCTGGTGGAGAGGGTCCAGAGGAGGGCGACCAGGATGATTCATGGCATGGAGGGTAGGACCTATGAGGAGAGACTGGATGAACTTAATCTGTACACATTGGAGGAGAGGAGGGATAGGGGACATGATAGAGACTTTCAAGTATGTAAAGGGGACAAATAAGGGCAGAGCCAGGGAAGTGTTCAGGCTTAAGAAGGGGGGAACTACCAGGTGCCACGAGTGGAAGCTGGAAGGGGGGAAGTACTGGGGGAGCGCAGGAGATACTTCTTCACAGAGAGGGTGGTGGAACCATGGAACGTACTTCCCAGGAGTCTGGTAGAAGAGATCACAGTGAAAGGATTCAAGAAGGGTTGGGACAGGTACAGGGGAAGCTGAGGCCAGGGAGGGCCACCTCTGGGGCTGGGGGTGGAGGAGCGCTCCAGTAGAGCTTAGCTTCCAGCAGACACAATAGACCATGGGGCCTATTCTGCTGGCTTTTACTATGATACTCGGTCCCATCGCAGCTCAACGCTTGCCTGTTACTTCATCTTTCTATTTCTGAAGGTAATTTTTTAACATTTTCCCTGAGTGCTTTCTGGAGTGTCTGACATTCGCTTCTGCTGTCTGTCACACTTGCTCATCATGGCATCATCACACTTTGTGATGATTGGCACAGCCATTTGGGGTGGCTGTATGGGTAGAAAAGGACACTTTGCCTTCCTCTCAGATTTTCATCAGTGTTAAACTATGCTGCCGATTTTACTTATGTGGACTACTCTGGTACTTCAGTTTGGGGACGGCATTATTATACAATTAATGCCATCTCCAAGCTATCACATATGATGTTTTTCCTCCAGTCATTGCTAGTCTTTTGCTGTTCTGTTCTTTTGCCATGTTACAACCAAGCTTAACAATCAGTTCCTAGGATGGCACCTCTCCCCCACCAAAAAAACGTCAACTTGCAAACCATGCTTGCTGTCAATGGCACATGTATGCAGCTAATCAGCTGGTATGTTGGTATTTTTTTAACTATAACTTGAAGCAGCTGCAGGTATTTTTTATTTATTTGTTATTCTTTTTGGTAGTCAGGTAAGGTCCACTAGACACAAGTGCCTGTTTTCAGGGGAAACCTGGGAGCACTGGTGTGATTAAGTGACTTGCTCAGAGTCACACAGTACGCACGCGGAGGTTGTGGGAATCCAACCCATATTCACTGGCTGCACAAAGGTGATTCACAGCTCATTAATCTGTGTTAAACTGTGGTAAACATTTCTTGAAATTTATTTTTTGTTTTGGTAGTTCTAGATGTTTAATTTTACTTTATGACTTTAACTAGTTTTTTATGGGTAAAAAGGTTTAGTTTTATTTCTTTTAGTAGTTTTTAATAAAATGTGATATACGATGTCGCAATGCCCCCTTTTTTGGGTTACTAATATTGTTGCGCTATATCTAATGTGCAACACACACTTTGAGCCCTTTCCCAGAAACTAGAGTTCCACCTCCTCCGAAATCCCAATTTAACCTTTGGGCTGTTGTAGTATGCCATCCTGTTTTTTTTTCTGCCAGTACTATGGAAATCCTTTGTCCTAATGGACAGGCTACTTTTCTCTTCTAGTGCTCCAGTTTAGGGTTGAACTAAAATTCAAAGTTATTGAGGTCACTGGTTTCTACAGGAAAAGATGCTAAGATATCTCATAATGTCATGCACCATTTGCCATAGCAACATTTTGATGCCTTTGAAATTCCTGAACTTATACCGTGTGTGATATACAGACATTCTTTTTGCTGTACATGAGCATAGGATTTCACATCCTATTGAGGCTGATTACCAGCTCTATTTTCTATATATATTTTCCATTTTTTCTTTTTCAGGGGTGTTAGTTGCAAGGAGGCTAAAAGGACAGTGAGCTTCAGCAGAAAAGCACTGAGGCAAGAGTTTTACCCAAAAAGATCATTGGCTTTAAAGATTATGTATTTCTTTGAAACCTGGCTTTGTTGCCATTGCCCTTTTCATGTAACCCTTACCTTAGTGCTTTAGGTTCTTTGTTTTTATTTGGGACCACCATAACCCAAATCCATAAAACCACATAAGGTTGATTTATCCCTGTATGAATCCCAGTATGAAACATTCCAAATCTCCTTCCCGGCTCAGGTCACCACTGAATCCCTGGGAAGGTAAATCTCAGACCCTATCATGAGCCTCTGTTGCTAGCATGACCCTCAGTCAAACATCAAGGTTGAGTACAGGCTCTGGCTCTTTCAATGTTGGCAGTGTGCAGCCTGATCCTAGTGCATCATCAAGTGGCACTGTCTCTTCGTCACTTTCTTCGACTATGCTAGGTGTCATCGTCAGTGCTAGCCTTATGGTTTTGGCTACTGTCTCCGAATCATTTCAGTGACTTTTGCCATCCCTCCCATTGGTGATTACTATGTCACAGCTCAGCTGTTTGTCCCATTGATGTGAGATATTGGTTCCTGTGCTGTCCCTGACCTCTGTGTCTCCACCATTGCTTCCTCAGCAGCCTGCGGCCCCTGGGGTCCCTACTTCTCTTCCTCAGTAAGAGGTGGAAGAAAATGACTATAATCTTGATCTTCTGCATATGGAAGAAGGGGATGGTGAAGAAGAGGAACCTGTTTTTGAGTTTGATTCTAGTTCCACTGTCTCCTTCTATAGCAAAGACACTGGGATGTACTGTATACACCCAGTTGTCCACTTGGGAAAAGCTAATTTCAAGCTTGACTTTGCCTCATGCAGAACAAGGTCTGCTTTGCTGCTGAAGAAGAGGACTCCACTAAACAGAATCTATGAATTCCTGGAAATCCACGTCTCCTTCATGTGATCATTCCACTTATTTATCCTGCTTTTGCTATAGAAACATAGATTTTGACGGCAGATAAGGACCACTTGGCCCACCCAGTCTGCCCATTTCCCTACGTATTGGATAAGCTGCAGATCATAGTTTTACCAACAGCCTACTTCCTCCTACCTTCCACAAGAATTGCCTTATGTCTGTCCCATGCATTTTTAAATGCCCCCACTGTTTTTGATCCCACGAGCTCCTCAGGAAGGCTGTTCCATGCGTCCATCAACTTCTCCATGAAAAAATACTTCCTCACGTTGCCCAAGTCGCCCCCCCCCGTCTTCAAATTGTGCCCCCTTGTTCTTGCACATCTCTTTTTCTGAAAGGTGCTGCCCTCTTTGAATTGTTGATTCCCTTGAGGTACTTGAGGTTTCTATCATGTCCCCCTCTCCCTCCTGTCCTCAAGGGATACAAATTAAGCTCTTTAGTCTCTCTTCAGATGGCTTCTGGTGCAGACCCTGTACCATTTGAGTTGCCCTCCTCTGGACTGCCTCCATCCTGTCTGTGTCCCTTGCGGAGATGGGGTCTCCAGATCTGCCGCAGTACTCCAGATGGGGTCTTACCAGCTGTGTACAGAGGGATAACAACTTCCTGTTTTCTACTGGTGGTGCCTCTCCCTGTGCATCCCAGTATCCCACCAGTCCTCTTTACTACCTTTTTACATTGCTTGCCTACCTTTAGATCATCTGATATGACTGCCCCAGGTCCCTTTCCATTTTGTTGTCATTGATACCCCCAGTTGTGTACTCTTCCCCTGGGTTTTGTTTCCCAGGTGCATTACTTGCACTTCTTTGTATTGAATCTAAGGTGCCATAATTTTGACCATTCCTCCAACCTTGCCAAGTCCCTTCTCATCCTTTCCACTCCTCTTGTGTATCAACCCTGCTGCAGATCTTTGTGTCATCTGAAAAGAAGCATACTTTCCTTCCAGTCCCTCTGCAATGCCGCCTATAAAAGACATTAAAAGGATGGTCACAGGACTGACCCTGCGGTACCCCACTAGTAACCCCACTTGCTTCGGAGTGGACTCAGTTTACTATTACCCTCTGCGCCCTGTAGTTCAGCCAGATTTTTACCCAGGTTACCACCCTGGGACCCACTCCCAGGCTGTCTTAACTTGTTTATTAATCTTTAGTGCGGGACTGTGTCAAATGCCTTGCTAAAGTCTAGGTAGGCCACGTCCACAGCCCCTCCCTGGTCTACTACTTTGGTGAATCAGTCAAAGAAATCTATTAGGTTCCTCTGATATGACCTACCCGCTGTGAATCCATGCTGCCTTGGGTTCTGTGCCCTTTTGGCCTCTAGGTACTCAACAATTCTTTCTTTCAGAAGTGATTCCATCATTTTCCCTACCACTGAGGTCAAACTAATAGGTCTGTAATTTCCTGCCTGTGCCATGCTCCCACTTTTGTGAAGGGGAATGACATCTGCCCTCCTCCAGTCCTCAGGTACCACACCATCCTCCCATGATTTGTTAAAAAGGGTAGTCAGTGGCACCACTAGTTCTCACTTTAGTTCTTTTAGAATTCTGGGATGAATCCCGTCAGGCCCCATTGCTTTGTCCACCTTTAGTTTTAGGAGTTCTTTTAGGAACCTTTCTTCTGTGAATGGACTGGTATTGACCCCCATTCAGTGGGCTTCTATTATTTGGTTTAGGTACCTCCCTCTCTATTGTGAATACTGAGCAGAAGTATTCGTTCAGTATTTCTGCTTTGTCACCGTCACCCTCTGCCCACCCCCTTCCACTTTATTAAGCCTCACTATCCCTCCCCTGGTCTTTTTTCATTCTCTTATGTACCTGTAAAGGATTTTATCCCCTTCTTAACTTAGTTGGCTGTCTTTTCCTTGGTTTGGGCCTTTGCTATTCTGACTGCCTTCCCCACTTCCTTCTGCTTTAACTGGTACAGTTCTCTGTCCTGCTCCTTGTGTGTTTCTTTATACTTCCTGAATGCTATCCTTTTCTCCCGAACTTCCCTGCCACCTTTTTTGAGAACAACAGTGTTTTTTTCCCATCATTTTGTTTTGTTTATTTGCTTCACACAAAGGTTTGTTCCCTCTTTGATGGCAGCTTTGATTTTTCCCCACCTTTCCTCCACCATCTTCTTGCCCGTTTGCTAGTGCTTTTCTGAGGCACTCCCCATTTTGCGAAATCAGCCCTCATAAGGTCCAGTGCCCTCACCTTTGATGCGACTTGACTCTACAGCTGTGTTTAACGTGAGCCACATTGTTTGGTGGTCACTTGTTCCGGATGGCTAACCATTTCTCAATCAAAGATCCTATCTTTGTCTGCATTTGAGAGTACCAGTTCTAAGACTGCTCCCTCCTGATTGGGTTCCAACACTAGCTATCTGATGCATGCCCCCAGAAGGGCATCGAGAATTACCCTGCTCTTGGATGTGGTTGCAGCAAAGGTGCTCCAGTTAACAACTGGCATAATCAGGTCCTCCATCAACAATATCTCCCCCTTTTCTGCCATTCTAAGGATGCCTTCTATCATTTCCTTGTCCATTTCCTCACCCTGAGACAGGGGTCTGTATACAACCCCCATACAGATTGTGGTGCCATTTCCTATCTCCTGGGTGATCACAGTGCCTCCTCTCCTTCCTGTTTACCCTTTGGTTCCATTGCTTTGATCCTTTCCCTTATGCAGAGGGCTCCTCCTCCTCTTTTACCCTCCCTGTCCCTCCTGTAGATTGTGTACCCTGATATGTTGACCTCCCAGTCACGGTTCTCTGTGTACCATATTTCTGTGACTGCCACAATATCTGGGTGTCCCTCGTCCATCAAGACCACTAGTTCAGGGAGGTTTGTTACCCTGATACAAGCCCAGTACTTTGCCGACTGCCCTCACAAGGCAGATAAGCAATATCCTTCCCCCTTTTCCTAAGGCTTTTATAACACCCAGCCTGCAGAGCTGCTCAGTGGTCATTGTGACTGATCATACTAGGTCCCAGGCACCCCATCATATTTGCTTATAATGTATGATAGAACGTTGTTATAGGTAGAAATATACCTTTTTATAACAACGTTTTACCATTGATGTGACATCACAGTGTTGTTAACCCATTGATGGTACGTCACATTGATGGCTTAACAACTGGGAACAGTCTGCGCATGCGTGCAACTTGATCGGATGGCCTTGAAATGGCTGTGATGGTGAGAGCATGATCCAGAGCAGATCGGCGATGACATAAAGAAGTTTAGTAAGGACCTGTTTTCTTGTTTTTTAAAATATTAATACTACCATACTCTATAAAATATAATGTATGGTACATAGATTATCAGTTGTTTTTTTAAACCATCTTGAGGTTGCCGTGACGAAGTAAACCTCTTGAGCTTCACTCTCGAGGTTTACATCATTGCCCTGGCAACCTCTTGGTGGCTAACAAACCGGTTAATGATCGATGGCCATTCATTATCCTCTATGTTGCTTCCTGACAAATAATCTAGAAGGTTGGACTTTATGAGCAAATGGATATATGCCTTCACCTTACTTGGCCCCGTGTTGCCAGTTACCAGGTTGACATTATTAATTATACAATGGCAAGAAAAGAATCCTGGGCTCTGATTGGTCAGTGTGTGCCTGGGAGATGATGTTATCAGTATAACATCACTGTATCAGATTCAAGGCACACATGACCCGAATGTCATCAGTAAAATAAAAAAGGAATACTCCACATGCAGATTAGGGAGACAAAAAAATTGCTATTTATGGTACCCACAATTCCTCACTATCTAAATCACTATACAGGCTATTATATTTCTGTATCACTACAGAAGTAGGAGAGTACATCTCTCAGAAAAGAAATGTTCTCACCCCAGGGTCCTTTGGTATGCTTCACTAATGCAACATGCCAGCTGGGTTCAGCTGCCCTGGAGGGGAGGAGTCGATGTAATAAATGAAGTTGGCACATTGTCCAATCAGAAGAGAGAGACGGGTGTGCTGCCTTCAGTCAGCCTAGAGGGCTTCAGAACGCTTTCTCTGTTAACTATGAGCAACATTGCCCTGGAGTGTTCTCTCTTTTCGTCAGTTCATAACATTAAATTTTCTTTAAAAAGTGATGTTTTGCACTGCCTTCAGGTATTTTACCCCATTTGCAATATTTTGTAGCATTTTATCTATAATTTTTAACACAACCACAAATGTTATTTTGTCGTGCCTTTTATCAGGTAAAATAAAAAAAATACTGTGCCTGAGGTAAAAAATCTTACACAAAAGTTTTTTTACCATTTGCAAACACCTGCGGTTCTTTTTCTCTGCAAGAAACTGCATTTTATTACATTTTGCCTTATTTTTTTTTCCACGGTTGCAGACTTTTTTCCAGCATCTCCCTGAGCTGGGGTAATTTTTCTCTTCTGTCCACACCGTGAAACACTGTTTTAGGTTTTTTTTTTTTTACTGTTTGGCATGCGTCAGAGAAGCCATACAGAAGAACTGGACCAAATCAAAACCTGTTTAAAGTGCTCTGAAGTCTTGGCTAAGGCAGCCATGACCTTTGTTTGATGTTTAGGTCAGATCATTGCTGTGAAACTTGTTTACAATTTTAAAAAAGCAGCCCTTAACTAAAGATTTGAAATCCATGGCCTCTCAGTCTGCCTCCTCCTTCTGTAAAATCATGAGAGGAGGGACTTCTTCTCAATATAAAAGTAAAGATATGTCCTAGTAGTAGTAAAAACTTTATTTCTAGACAGAATGATAGATGGAATAACACATCATTAGGACAGAGTCCTATTTCATGAGATAGTCCTGTTTATATAAAGTTCCAAAACATTTACTACACTACAAATATAACATCAACAACACAGTAAGAAGAAAAGAAAAACAAATATAAACAATAGTAAACTATTCTATATAACCAAACTGATAATGAATTATATATTTTAGATTTATTTAATACATTGAAACAGCTGCACACATCTTGTAGATATTGCATTGCACTACTCTATTTGGAGTGGAACTGGGAGTTGCTCTATTTAATTCCTAGCCATAACATTCACACCGTATACTTAATTCCTTCTTTCAGCTAGTTGATAAATATTTTGCATCCTTATATTGTTTATTTATTACTAATTTTAATGAATTCCATGTCTTATCAATAATCACTGGGAAACACATATTACTATAAGTATTTTTAAGCTTTGGAAATTCAAACTTTCTCAAATTTATGTCTTGTAAATTATGAACATGTGTTTTCAATTCCAGTTTATCATGAAGATACTTTGGCTGCTTCAGATTTAACACTCTATTAATCTGAATTGCCCTAGCAATCCGCCTTTTGCCCTCTTGGGGAAGCCAACCCAGTTCCTCATATAACTCTCAGTGATGAGAACGATAATCCTTCCTCATTATGAATCTAGCCATTCTATTATACAACTTATCGATTTTAAATAGCAGGCTTTTTGTTGCTAGGCCATATACATGGTTGCCATACTCGAGAACTGGAAGAAGAAGTTAATTTATTATAGTTTCCCTCATTGTTCTACTCATACAAAAACTAGAAACATATAGAAACATAGAATTTGGACGGCAGGTAAGGACCGCTTGGCCCACAGTCTACCCATTTCCTACCTAATGGATAAGCTGCAGATCCTAGTTAACCAGCAGCCTACTTCTTTCTACCCCACCCCTAGAATTGCCTTATGGCTGTCCCATGCATGCTTGAATTCCACCACTGTTTTGACTCCACAGCCTCCTCGAAGGCCGTAAATGCATCCACAACCTCTCTGTGAAAAAATCTTCCTTGTATTACCTCTGAGCTGCCCCCACTATCTTCAAAATGTGCCCCTTGTTCTTGCACACCTTTTTTTGAAAGATGCTACCCTCTTGACTTTGTTGATTCCCTTGAGGTACTTGAAAGTTTCTATCATGTTCCCCCTCTCCCTTCTTCCCTCGAGGCTATACATATTAAGCTCCTTTAGTCTCTCTCCATGTGTCTTCCGGTGCAGACCCTGCACCATTTTAGTTGCCCTCCTCTGGACAGCTTCCATCTTGTCTATGTCCTTGCGGAGATTGGGTCTTCAGAACTGCACACAGTACTCAGATGGGGTCTCACCAGCTGTCTGTACAGAGGGATAACAACTTCCTGTTTTCTACTGGTGATGCCTCTCCCTATGCATCCCAGTATCCCCCCAGCCCTCCTTACTGCCCTCTCACATTGCTTGCCCACCTTTAAGTCATCTGATATGACTACCCCCAGGTCCCTTTCCATTTTTGTTGTTGTTAGTATCTCACCCCCCACATTGTGTACTCTTCCCCTGGGCTTTTGTTTCCCAGGTGCATTACCTTGCACTTTCTAGCATTACATCTAAGCTGCCTACATTTGACCATTCCTCTAACCTTGCAAGTCCCTTCTCATCCTTTCCACCCCACTTTGTGCATCAACTCTGTTGCAGATCTTTGTGTCATCTGCAAAGAGACATAATTTTCTTCCAGTCCCTCTGCAATGTCGCTTACAAAGACATTGAAGAGGACCGGTCCCATACTGAACCCTCAAGGCACCCCACTAGTAACCCCCTTTCTTCAGAGTGGACTCCATGTACTATTACTCTCTGTGTCCTATTCTCCCCCAATTCTTTACCCAGGCTTTCATCTTGGGACCCACTCCCAGGCTGGCTAACTTGTATATTATCTTTTGTGGGACTGGAGTCAAATGCCTTGGTTAAAGTCTAGGTAGGCCATGTCCACAGCCCCTCCCTGATCTACTACTTTGGTCGCCCAGTCAAAGAAATGTATTCGATTTGTCTGGCATGACCTTCCCGCTGTGAATCCATGCTGCCTTGGGTCCCGTGCCCCTCTGGCCTCTAGGTCCTTGACAGTTCTTTCCTGCAGAAGTGATTCCATCATTCTAGGGACATGGCTATGTTGTTCATCCACACTGTCAGGCAGGTTCCTTGCCACTTTAAATCTTGCTGGCAAGTCTTCAAGCTGGCTCCTCCCACCCACCCGGGTGGTAAAACTCTCGGCTCCGCCCCATGACGCCAGATCTTCCTTATCGCTTGGAAGCTCAGGTTCCCTCCTTAGCGCTCTGCGTGACAGACTGGATCCTAACTCTTCGGTTCGTCCGAAACTCGATTTAAAATTTTCAAGACTTCGGTCTTCCTTTTCCTTGCGCTGCAATGGACAAATTGACTCCTGGTTTTCGGCGGTGCCCTTGTGGGCAAAAGATGTCCAGGACGGATCCGCACTCTATGTGCATCTACTGCCTCGGCCTAGAACACGACCTGCAGGCCTGCAAGACTTGCTGTTCGTTCTCGGCCAATGTCTTGGAGGACCGTACTGCCCGGTTGAAGCTTGGGCGCCGCGAGAAGCGTTACCTGCCGGTAAAGTCGAAAGAGGCCCATTGGGCGGTGACTGCGGCGGCTGGCCAGCTGGCTCAGCTCAAGCAGTTGATCGCCCTCGAGGAGAAGGCGGCCCAGGCCGCATCTTCCTCCTCCTCGGTCGCGGCATTTATCCCACTCTCTTTGGGTACCTCATATTCTGCTTCATTCAAGGAGCTTTGCCATTCCCGTTTCACAAAGGGAGAGGGGCCATTGGGACATTCCTCTCGGTCCAAAAAGAAGGATTCCAAGGATAAGTCCCATCGTCGGCGTTCGTGGGAGCGGGACAGGTCCCCTTCTCGACAGCCGACCGTCGACTTCGTTGAGGTTGTGGCTAAGGCCGCTGGTTTCACGGCGTTCCCAGTCAGGCCAGCCGCCAAGACACCCGCTGACGCCGTTGAGATTTTTTCTCAATCTCCAGTCAGACGGGTTGTCCGACTGGCAGACAACCCTTCTTCCCGGTTACCCTGTGGGAGAGCGATCTGCCTGCACCCTCGCAGCAGTCCCCGGTTAAAGTGTCTGCTGAGGGAAGAGCGGGTGTCTCCCGCTCCTTCCCAGGCCCGTCCTCGGATACACCAAGGGTCTCGGTCTCGGACTTCTTCTCCGTCTAGCTGATCCCACCGACATCGGCAGTCTCGGTCTCGGCACCGAGGTAAGTGGCGACGCCTCTCGTCCTCATCTTCCTCCTCGGAAGAGGACAGGCTTCGGCGCAAATTGCGTCGACGCTACGAGGAACTGATGTGGCAGCAGTTACTTTTGTCTGGGAGCAAGTCGACACTGACGCCTTCCCTGGCCATTAAGTGGCTGTCACCCGAACGGCCGAAGCAATCTCTTGCTGCAGTCGAGATGCCCATATCTGGGCCGGTTGTTCGGCTGAAACTTGCTGCCCCACCGATTGTGGTGGAACCTCCTCCTCCACAACCGAAATCGAGGGGCACCGACCAAGGACTCTTGGTCGGGTCACGGCCTGCTCTACAGGTTGTCGGTCACCCTCACTCCCGACCGTCCTCGGCAGGTGAAGGGTGGCTCGGGCCCTAGGCAGCTCTTTGCGGACTCTTCGGAGTCCGATGACTCCTCCCTGTTCTCCAGGCAGGTTGACGTCGAGTCCTCCGGGGGCCAGTCACTGAACGAAAGCCCATCGTCCTTCATGGGTCTGCTTCAGCTCATCTCGGAGTCCACCGGGATGCAGCTCGAGCCCATATCCAAATGGGTCAAGTATCCCCTGATGGAGATACTGGACCAAGGGGATTCTCCCACGGAGGTCTTTCCTGTGGCTGTGGCTATTGTCGACCCAGCCTTGGAGGTTTGGTAGCAGCCTGCTTCCTGTCCTGTCCTGTGCCCTCGGCCAGGATGGCCAGGAAGTTTATGGTCCCTACCAGCTTTTTGCCCAGGTTTTGGAGCCGAGGGTTGGTCACCGACAGCATTTTCTGGTGCTCTGGGAATGCCAGGACATGGACAAGCTCCCGACAAGGAGTCCAAAAGCTGACTACACCAGGCGCAAGGTGTATGCTGAATCCTCCTTGGCCTCGCCAGGCCTAGCTCGGCAGTGCTGATGGCACGCCTCCCCACACCCCTCATGGGTTCCCTGGATGAGGTGACTCTCATCTCTCGCCGACCTCCAGACCACGGTCCGGGCAGGTTCGGTCCAGGGTAGGGCGGTGGCTACAGCAGCTCAAACAGCTCCTGGACATAGGGATTCCTGTGCCAGATCGGTTTGCCCGCAGGCCATGCGCTGCAGAGCATGGTTGAGGATATCCACCTCACGGGCGGATACCCAGCACAAGTTGGTAGATGTCCCCTCTTGGGGACCAAGCTCTTCGCCCTGGAGTGGAAGGTCACCTCCAGCGGATCGAAAGTCCAATGCCACTCTGGACTCTGTCACCTCCGCCTGGAAGGACAAGGGCCGCTGTCAGCAGCAGCACAAGGCCTTTTCGTCCTTCTCGCGACGCTCCAGCCCAGCAGCACCAGCATCAGGGCCAGCAGGCTCGCTTGGCATCCCAAACCCAAGCCCGCGGCTTCCTCCAAGAGACGGGAGGAGATAGGCCCAGGAGGTCCCTCGTCGTCCCTCCTCCAAGCTTGCCCAGTGACCGGTTGAGGTGTCGCCCCAGCCTCGCCACTCCCCTGGGTTCCCCTCGGGGACAGCTCCGCCACTTCCTTTCTCCGCCTGGTCCGCTATCACCATGGACCGCTGGGTGTTGGAGGTGGTAGGAAAGGGCCTGCCTCTGGAGTTCGAGCAGACCCCACCCTTTCGAGCTGTAGCCCCTCGGGGGGCCATGGGGTCCACAGCCTCACTGTCGGCCCACCGAGCTGTTATTTCCCTGCTTCTCGAAAAAGAGGTGATCAGGAAGGTGGCGGATCCTCCTCCAGACCTGGGGTTTGTGTCCAGGTATTTCCTGGTCCCAAAACGGATGGGGGGCTCGCGCCCCATTCTCGACCTGCACGACCTGAACAGGTTCCTAAGGTCTCAGATCTTCAGGGTGGTCACTCTGGCTCAGATAATCCCATCCTTGAAACGAGGCGTGTGGTTCTGTTCCCTGGACCTCCAGGACGCGTTCTTTCACATCCCAATCCGTCCATCTCATCAGAGATTCCTCCGCTTCAGAGCAGAGGGATCCCTTTACGAGTTCCAGGTCATGCCCTTCGGCCTCTCCCTAGCTCCCAGGGTCTTCACCAAATGCATGGCAGTGGTGACAGCATTCCTGCAGCGTCGAAGGGTCTGGGTGTACCCCTACCTGGACGACTGGCTGATTGCAGCCCCCTCCAGAGCAGAGGTGGAGCGGTCCAGAGATCTGGCCCTCCAGGTTTGCTCTCAGATTGGCCTCCTCATCAATGAGGCCAAGTCGGAACTCATGCCAAAGCAGGTGATACTTTTCATCGGGGCAGAGCTCGACTCTCTTTGAGCCAGAGCACGGTTCCTGGCAGACAGGGCCGAGGTTCTTTCCTCCTTTGCCCAGTCATTTCAGGTTGGGCAATCGCGCCCTGACTGGGACTTCCTGCACCTCCTGTGCCTCATGGCGGCCTGTACCAGCGTGGTCCATTGGGCCCGCTGGTACATGCGTCCCCTTCAATGGGGACTAGCCAGCCAGTGGTCACAGTGCTTTGATCTGTTGGATCAGCTGGTGACAGTGACCCAGGAGATGTGGAACGCTGTCCAGTGTTGGACCATTCTGGCAAATCTGCAGGAGGGCATCCCATTTGTCCTCGCCGAGCCGACGGTCTCTATATCGACCGATGCCTCTTTGATGGGCTGGGGTGCCCATCTGGGGGAGCACAGAGCGCACGGCCTCTGGTCCCCTCAGGAGTCCCGATGCCACATCAACCTGCAGGAGCTTCGAGTGGTTCATCTAGCGCTCACTGCCTTCGCTCCGTTTCTACGGGGTCAAGTGGTTCAGGTCCAGACGGACAGTACCATGACCATGTACTACCTAAACTGCCAGGGCAGGACGCGCTTCATGCCTCTGTGCAGGGAAGCTCTCCACATTTGGTCTCTCGTGCGCAGCCTGGAGGCGGATCTCCTCGCCATTCATGTGGCAGGAGCCTCAAACACTCTGGCCGATGCCCTAAGCCGGATAGGGGCTGCGTCTCATGAGTGGTCTCTCCTGCTGGTGATAGTACAAGATCTCTTCTCCCACTGGGGCATGCCTTAGGTGGACCTGTTTGCCTCCAGGAGACTGTTTCATGCCCACACCTCAGCAGGGCTTGCTGCAGGGATGCCTTCTTGAGGCCGTGAACCCTGGGCCTCTTCCGCCTTTCCCCATTTCCCTTGATCCACAAGGTACTTCTCAAGGCAAGGAGGGACAAGGCGCAGGTGATTCTGCTAGCCCCAGACTTGCCCCGTCAGTTCTGGTATCCAGATCTCCTCAGTCTCAGCTCCAGGCTCTAGAGGTGGCTTCCAGCCCACCCGGACCTGATCTCAGTCAATCAGGGGAAGGCATTCCATCCGGACCTTCAATCCCTGCACCTGATGGCCTGGTTCCTGAGTGGCTAGAGTTCCAGGCCTTGGGTCTTTCTGATGAGGTCCTCAACGTCGTTGAGGCATCCCGTAAGGAGTCGACCAGAAAATGCTATGCCTTCAAATGGAAGAGATTCTCCATTTGGTGTCAGGGCAAGGGCCTGGACCCTTCCTCCGTTCCTTGGCAAGCATTCTGGACTACCTGTGGTTCCTTTCTCAGCAAGGCTTCGGTCGATGACCTCTAGGTGCACCTGGCAGTCATTCTCTGCTTACCGGGCGCAGGAGGAAGGTGGTCGGGCGCTTTTTCAAAGGCCTGATCCATATCCCTCCGACAGTAGGAACCTCCACCTCCATGGATCTACTGCTGGTATTGGCTAAGCTCAAGGTAGTCATTTGAACCGATGCACAGATGTGACATCTCTCACCTGTCGTGGAAGACCACCTTCTTGGTGGCTATCACGTCAGCCAGAAGGATGGGAGAGCTCCAGGCGCTTTCCATCGAGTCTCCTAATCTGGTCTTCCACAGGGACAAGGTTGTCCTGCACCCTCACCCGAAATTCCTTCCGAAGGTGGTGTCAGAGTTTCACCTTAACCAGGTGTTGACTCTGCCGGTGTTCTACCCCAATCACACCTCGGAGGCCGAATGTAGGTTCCATACTTTGGACCCTAGAAGAGCGCTTGCTTATTATAAGGAGCGCACGGCTGAAGTTCGGGGAGAGGTTCGCCAGCTGTTTGTCACCTATGCTGAAGCCGCACCTGGCAGACCTGCAGCCAAGCAGACGATAGGCGGGTAGGTCACCTCCTGCATAGATCTCTGCTATAGGTTCATGGGCATGGAGCCTCCCAGAGGGATAAGAGCTCATTCTACTCGCCATACCGCTGCATCGGTAGCTGCTTCCAGGGACGTCCCTATCCAGGAAATCTGCAGGGCTGCTACCTGGAAGTCGGCACATACCTTCATCACCCACTACCACATCGACCTTGAGTCACGCCGGGATGCTGGTTTTGGGGCCTCGGTTCTCCAGTCTTTATTCCCTAAGTAGGGGGTGTGCTCCTGCCTCCCTCCCCAGAGAACTGCTAGGAGTCTGCCAGACAGTGTGGATGAACAACAACATATCCATGTCCCTAGAAATACAGGTAACTCACCTGTAACAAGAGTTCTAGGAATGGTATGTGTTTGAACCATCCACCGACCACCCGGCCTCCCGGCCGGCGCAACCCTGGCTTCCAGCGGGCTAGATCTGGTGTCATGGGGCGGAGCCGAGAGTTTTACCACCCAGGTGGGTGGGAGGAGCCAGCTTGAAGACCTTCCGGCAAGATTTAAAGCGGCAAGGAACCTGCCTGACAGTGTGGATGAACAACATATACCATTCCTAGAACTCCTGTTACAGGTGAGTAACCTGTATTTTTCACTATCACTGAGGTTAAACTAACAGGTCTGTAGTTTCCTGCTTCAGCCCTGCTCCCACTTTTCTGAAAGGGAATCACATCTGCCCTCCTCCAGTCCTCAGGTACCACCCCATCCTCCCATGATTTGTTAAAGAGGGTAGTCAGTGGTGTCACTAGTTCTACCCTTAGTTCTTTTAGAATTCTGGGATGTATCCCATCAAGCCCCATTTCTTTGTCCACCTTCAGTTTTAAGAGTTCTTTCAGAACTCTTTCTTCTGTAAATGGCCTGGTATCAACTTCTGTATCCAGAGTGTTTCTATTGTTTGTTTTAGGTACCTACCCCTCTTCACTTGTAAATACTGAGCAAAAATATTTGTTTAGTATCTCCGCCTTTTCACAGTCACCTCTGCCCACCCTCTTCCCTTTATTAAGCCTCACTATCCCTCCCTTAGTCTTCCTTTGCTCCTGATGTACCTAAAAGGTTTTATCCCCTCTTAACTGAGTTGGCTATCTTTTTCTCAGTTCTGGCCTTTCTATTCTGACTGCCTTCCCTGCTTCCTTTTGCTTTAACTGATACAATTCTCTGTCCTGCTTCTTCTGTGATTCCTTGTACTTTCTGAATGCTTTCTTTTTCTCTTGAACCTTCACTGCCACCTCCTTTGAGAACCATAGTGGTTTCTTACATCGTTTTGTTTATTTGCTTCACACAAAGTCTTGTTACCTCTGTGATGGCAGTTTTTATTATTCCCCATTGTTCTTCCACCCCTCCTTCCTGCCCATTTGCTAGTGCATTCCTTAGGCACTCACCCATTTTGGCAAAGTCAGCCCTCCTGAAGTCCAGTACTTTCACCTTTGTATGGCTTGACTCTATTGCTGTGTTTATTGTGAACCATACTGTTCGATGGTCGCTAGTTCCCAGATGGCTACCCACTTCTTCATCTGTGATCCTCTCTCCATCTCCATTTGAGAGGACCAGGTCTAAGATTGCTCCCTCTCGAGTGGGTTCCAATACCAATTGTCTAAGGCATGCCCCCTGTAGGGCATCTAGAATAACCCCACTCTTAGAAGTGACTGCTGCAACCGACTCAGTTAACATCTGGCATATTCAGATCACCCATCAGCAATATCTCCCTTTATCTGCCATTCTAAGATACTTTCTATCATTTCCTTGTCCATTTCCTCCCCCTGAGAGGGGGGTCTGTATACAACCCCTCTGCGGATTGTGGTGCCATTGCCTGCCTCCAAATTGACACACAGTGCTTTTTCTCCTCCCTGTTTACCCTTTTGTTCTGTTGCTTTGATTCCTTCTCTTATGTAGAGAGCTACTCATCCTCCTCTTTTACACTCCCTGTCCCTCCTGTAGATAGTGTATCCTGGTATGTTTATGTCCCAGTCATGGTTCTGTGTGTACCATGTTTCTGTGACTGCCACGATATCCAGATGTTGTTCCTCCATCAAGGCCACTAATTCAGGAAGCTTGTTACCCAGACTACGGGCATTGGTACTCATTGCTCTCCATTTTTTGATGGCTTTACCTTCTGTAGCAGCATCCCCCACTGACCTTTCTACCTTGGTCTTTTTTCATTTAGTACCCTGTTTTGTAGGGGGATGCTGGGATTTTCCTGCTGCTTATCAGTGCCTCCCCTTGACTGGGTTAGAAGCTTGCCAATGAAGCATTTAAACCAATTGCACAAAGACTTGTTCCCTTCCTGGACAGATGCAGACCATCCTGCCAGAATAGGCTGGTGTCCTTCCAGGTGGAACCCCAGTCTCAGTGAAGCCCTGTGCTCCACACCATTTTTCAACCATTCGTTAAACTGCATGGTGCAAAGTACCCGCCTCACTCACATGCCACTGACAGGTAGCACCTCTGAGAAGGATACTGTGTGTGCTACTTGTCTTAAGCCCTCCCAACTCTATAGAGTCCTTCTGCACTGCTCTAATCTCATGATGAGCCAAGTCATTTGTCCCTAGGTGGACAGTGATGTCCAGTTCAGACTCCCGTGCAACTATTCTCGTGATCCTAACTAGACTGTCTAAATGCCCCCAATCTTTTATTTACTTTTGATACTGTATCTAGTACAAGGTAATCAAATTTTAAGGCATTGTCTATCCATACTCCCAGGTATTTGTACTCAAATACCTGGGCTAGTCCTTCATTTTGTGGGGTTTTTATAGTTACTACAGTTTTATTTTTCCCCAAATTTCTATTTCCTTTGCAAAATACCATAAGATTTGTTTTCTTACTATTATGTATTAATCCCGTGTCAGTCAAGCATGTACATAGCCCTACAAAATCTGCCTGCAAATTTATTTCCATTTCTCCAGATGTTCTTCCACTAGCAATTAAAAGGGTATCATCCCCACAGAGATGTATATTCGAGTATTTTACACTATCTACTAACTGATTTATATAAATCAAAAATAGTGTTGGCCCCAAAATGGAGTCTTGAGGCACTCCTCTCAACACTTGAGCTCTGTCAGATAACACTCCATTTATACATACTTGTTACGTTCTATTTTGTAAATAAGACAAAAACCAGTTACATGATTCCTCATCAAAACCAGTCTCACCCAGCCACTTCCCCAGAAGCCCATGAGCCACTGTATCGAAGGCTTTAGATAGATCCACTGAACACTGCATCCCTGTCAGGTCATCCTTCATCTTGAGGCAATAATATCTACCATGTCGGTGAGCGTGGTGCTCGTGGAAAAGCCCCCATGAAAACCAGATTGGTACTTTGTTAACAAAGAGTATTTCTCCAAATAATCAATAAGCTGTACCTGTACCAGTCTCTCCAGAATCTTAGATAACCCAGATAACAGGAATATGAGCCTATAGTTTGTAAGCTAAAATGTATCCCCAGCTCCTTTATAAATGGGAATAATTTTTGCATTCTTCCAACTATGAGGGAAAATTCCCTCCATTAAACTCCAATTATAAAGTTTGGTTGATACGGGGGCAATTACCTGTACAGAATCCTTAAGAAAACAATTTTCAATATAGTCTAAACAAAAGGCCTTTTTTGTTTTTAGCTTTCTAATGTCATCTTTAACCTGTTTACAGGAAATATATTTGAATCTAAATTTTGGTATATCTATATTTACCATCCCCATTACTTTGTTGATTGATACCGGGTTAGAACGGTCTAAATCTGGTAAATTTACAAAATAGTCATTCAAAATATTTGCTGACTGTTTGGGGGTCTGGGGAATACCCTTGCTCAGCATTTGACAGCCTCCTCCTGTTCTCCTTACAAACCATCGGAGTGGACTCCTCCTCGCTGCACTGATTCACTGACTACCTCTCAGGGTGACTTCAGCAAGTCAAAGCGGAAGGTGAACTGTCCCCTCTCAAGCCCCTTCTAAGAGGAGTACCACAGGGATCTATTCTAGCCCCTCTCTTATTTGCAGTCTACATTAATAATATCGACAGTTGCATAAAAAACTCCAACATCCACTTGTTCGCAGATGATACTGTTCTCTATGTTAGTATGCCTACACCGGATGGTGCTTGCAACGATCTCCAAGCCATTCAACCTCCTGCAAAGCCAACTAATTCACAAAAAGCTACTCCTGAACGCTGAAAAAACAAAAGCGATGCTCTTCATTCCGCTTGCCCATATAATCAACCTGGCAGCCTGTGGGTCTATTCCCGAAATAACCACAATCCTAGGTGAAAAGCTGGAATTTGTCACAAAGTTCAAATATCTGGGAGTATGGATTGACAACAGACTGTCCTTCACTGAACATATCGAGGACTTGGTAAAAAAACTCCAACAAAGGCTTGGACTTTTCTTCAGAATCAACCAATTCCTTACCATAGATGCCAAGATACGACTGGTCCAATCCATCTTCTTATCACTGGTCGATTATGCTGATTTCCTATACAGCCAGTGCCCCAGCTCTCATTTAGCAAAACTGGACATGCTGTACACCGAGCCTTGAGGTTCATCACAGGTCTTCCCATTACTACTCACCACCCGCTGTGCTGTTGCTGTGGGGTGGACCTTCCTTAAATTTAGGCGCCACAACAATGCTGGACTCTGGACCTACTGTGCTCTCACAAAAAAATTACCCCCCTACATCTCTGGCTGCCTACCTTAAAACGCAATAGGAAACTACACGCTTAGAAGCCATTCATACATCTCTCTCAAAATACCCAAAGCAAAATCTTGCTTCGGTAGAGCGGCAATTAGCTTTACACCACCCACCCTATGGAATAACTTACAAAGAACCCTTAAACTGAGTGCCCTTGTCTCCTTACCTGCCTTCAAGGCATTATACTCCCGCACAGTCACAGAAGTTTGCAACTGCTTCACTCGCCCAGTACCGGCGTCTAAATCCACCTTGGTCCTCCCTCCGGCTTGAACCCGCTCATAGCTGCCTCCACTGTCTTGCCTTCTTCAGCTTCCTGTAGTATCTTCTCTGCTTCGACATTTTCAGTATAATCCCCCCATCTCCCTTTTTGGCGGAGCTCCTGACACTTTGGATGAGATACCTTTTCAATGTTCCCACCTCTGCTACTTGCACCCTGCCACCTGCAAGCATTACACACCTTCTTCTTACTCCCTTAATCTCCTCTCCTTCCCCCTCTGTTTTATGTTATTTCTTACCTAGCCTGCTGCTGCAGTCATCGCTCGGCACGTATGTGTGCATTGTACCTTGTATTTGCTATGCTGATGCTATCCCCTCATTCATATGAACCCTTACATTGTATTATCTATGTTTGTATTATCTGTATTTTCTTGCTCATATGTAATATTATCTCGGGGCTCTGCCCATATTGTGAATGTACTATCACTGTGTGGAATGTTTTAACTTTGTATACATGTTCTAACCGGGTCCATCTTGCAAATGAGCATTGCTCAACAGTGACCGCCTGGATAAATAAAGACTTTGATTGATTGAATAGAAGGGCCATGTGGCTGTGGTGATTCAAGTGATTTAATCAAGGGCCAACATTTTTTACTGTCTGTAGTTTCTTTAGTCTTTGCTTCATAATATTTTTGTTTTGACTTCCTAACTTGAAATCTCAATTTGTTTCTGGCTTTCTTATACCTTTTCCAGTCCTCAGATTTTAGTGATTTCCCAGCTATTTTCCATAACCTATCTTTCCCACACATCAATTTCTTTAATCTTTCCATTATCCAGGGGACATGGGACTTTCTTTGCATACATATTCTATAGGGAGTCAGTTTATCACAGATCTCCAAAAACCATTTAGAAAATTCTTGAACCATTAGATCCACAGATGGAATTAAAAACAATCTATCCCATCTAATCAGAGCCAATCTAGCGACAAGCTCTTCTTTATTATAATTTTTAAAGTTTCTGCACTTGATTTTTAAAGGGGGTTTTCCCACGGGACTACATCTTTTACCCTCAAGTTGGAATACACAGTTTATTGAACTATAATACCCTAGAATTGGCTGATTTACTTGTAATGTCTTAACCCAAATGTTAACTGTGATGAAAATTAGATCTAATATATTTCCTACGCTATGTTGGGTAGTTTTCCTTGTAGGGAAAATAATTTTTTGTTTTACATCTAATACTTTGAAGCTATTCTCCAATGCTAATCCTCGTGGTTTCCCCCAAGCAGCATTAAAATCTCTGATCAGTAGCAACTCTAAGGACTCTAATAAAATTAAGACCGATAAAAGTAAAAATTCTGACCAAGCCTCAAAAAGACAGAGTGAGCAGGGTTCTGATTCAGTCCCTACTAAAAGGAAGAGAAAAGAAAAGCATACCGCTGCCCCTCCCTCTGAAAAGCAGGGGAGACACCAGTGGAACATAAAGATTTGCCCTCTGCTGCTGAAATGGCTAAGGCTTGGCATATATATCAGACTTTGCAATCTGTGGGCACATTTTTCTGTGCCCCATCAGATTTTGGTGTTCCTCAGACAAACCCTGGCTGTGACCAGGGTTTTTATTATGTAGAAGATGAGGGGAACAAAGCAGAGGATGAACCTTTACAGCCTGACAGGACCCCTGACCAAGAATTGGTTAACTCATCTAATGGTGAGGAGAATTTCTCATCTCATTTTGCTTTTGTAAAGAATATGGTGGACATCCTGGTTCATGCTATCCAGGAAGACACTTACGAGGAAGAGGAGGAAGACTGTATAGAAATGATGCGTCTTCCCTCCACTAGAAAGTTAATTTTGCCCATACATAATGCACTTAAAAGGGCAACTATGAAAATACTCCAAAACTCCAATTTTGTATCTGGAGTAGAAAGAAAGATTGAAAAGAAGTGTCAGCTAGACAAAGTAGATGTTGATTTCCTTTATGTGCACTTTGACCATCAAGGAGTGGTACAGTCGGCAGCCTGTGAACAGGCCACTGTACCTCTTGCCTCTCAACCCCCTGAAAAGGAGTCTAGAAAACTAAACACTATGGGGAAGGAATCTTACACTACTGCTTCACCTTTCTTACATGGTGTATGCAGCTCGCTGCCAGAGGGCTCTCTGGAATTCTATTTTGGCCGCAGTGTAACAAGACAAAGGCACCATGGTTCAGGGTATCACTGAGACAGTAAAAACAACATAGAGGCTACCAAGTACCAGTTTCATGTGGCTGTAGACAATAACAATACAGCCTCAGGAGTCATAGCTCAAGCCTTTTTCTTTAGGCGTTATGCTTGACTGAGAACCACTAATCTCTCACAGGATACTTGGACTAAGGTTATGGATTTCCCCTGTGAGAACAGTTCTGTCTTTGGGGACAGAACTGAGGCTTTCATGAAAAAGGTGGAAGAATATAAAACCACCTACAAGAGCAATTTAACTAAAGAAAAGCCCTCCACATCTCATAAATCACACGTCAGAGGAGGTTGCGGCCGGGTGTACTTTCCCAGGCCCTTTTACCGTATGCCAATGCCCATGGACTTCTTTCAAATGAGGGGATTTTTCAGAGGAAGGGGCAGAAGAGGCCAGAGAAGGGCCAACTGCTCTTCTCCTTCTACTATTCAAATGAAACAGCAGTCTTTCTGACGGCTTCCAGGTCGCTTCCCCTCCCTCAGCAGTGGGCAGGTTTTCCCACTACCGCCACCGATGGCAACTCATTACCATGGACGAGTGGGTGCTGGAGGTAGTCGGCTAGGGCTTCTCTCTTCAGTTCAAAAAATGTCCCTCTCTTCATGGCCCCAGGCAATCAAAACCCCTAACTCCAACAGAAAGGCTACTGTTGGAGTTGGAAGTGAGAAACCTTCTGAAGGTCCAAGCTGTGGAAAGAGTCCCCTTCCCCCAGTGGGGAAAGGGCCTGTTTTCCCGATACTTCCTCATCCTAAAGAAAAACAAGGAGCTTCAACCTATTCTCGACCTAAGGTACATGAAAAAGCATTTGCTAAAGCCAAAATTCAAAATGGTCACTCTGAACCAGGTGATACATTCTTTGCAGCATGGAGATTGGCTAGTCTCCCTAGATCTCAAGGATGCTTACTTTCATATCCCCATAAGGCTGTCCCACAGAAAGTTTCTCAGATTCAGACTGCAATCAGACCATTACCAGTTTGCAGCTCTGCCATTCGGACTCATGTCAGCTCCCAGAGTCTTCACAAAATGCTTAGCAGTAGTTGCAGCTCACTTGAGAAGACAAAAAGTGTCAGTCTCCCATTCTTGGATGACTGGCTGATAGTGGACAAGTCACCACAAGAAGTTACAGAAGCCCGGAATCTGGGAAGAAAAACTTTGGAGTCTCTGGGCTTCATGAGTAACAAAGAGAAGTCCCACTTTGAGCCAGTTCAGGTACTGGACTTCATTGGGGCAGAGCTCAGCATTCTGCAGGGAAAGGCCTTCCTTCCTTCGGACAGGGTGCAGGCTTTTCTGGACTTGATAAACTTATTTGTTACAGTGCAGTCAAGGCCAGCCAGACATTTTCTCAGAATCTTGGGCCACTTGGCATCCATGACAGCAGTGGTTCCAGGTGCCAGATTTCAAATGAGGGACATTCAGTATCACCTCAGAACTTACTAGTCCCAGAAAAAGGATTCTTATTTAAAACTAGTTCCAGTCACCAGACCAGTCCTTCAGGTTCTCGACTGGTAGAAAGAAGGAGAGAATCTCAGGGAAGGAGTGGCTTTCAGTTAAGCCAGCCTTCCAGGGTGCTCACGACAGATGCCTCCCTCCTAGGATGGGGAGCTCACCTACAGGGTCAGTTCAAAAGCGGCACATAGACTCCCAAAGAGTCCACTTACTACATCAGTCCCCTCAAACTCAGGGCAGTATATCTGGCCATCAAAACTTTTGCTCCACAACTAAAAGGCCACTCAGTTCAAGTGAGAACAGACAACTCAACTGCCATGTTCTACATCAACAGGCAGGGTGGCACAAGGTCTACCAAACTCTGTACAGAAGCAGTGAGAATTTGGTCCCTTGCTTACTTCCTGGACTTGAACCTCTCGGCCATTCATCTTCCGGGCAAGGGCAATACCTTGGCAGACACCCTGAGTCACATCAGTCAGGGTCACCACAAATGGACCCTGAACAAGTTGGTTCTGGCAACAATCTTCAGAAGGTGGGGCGTTCCAGAGGTGGATCTCTTTGCATCCAACCTCAGCCACCAGCTTCCGCAGTACTGTTGCAGGCCTCCTGCATTGGGAACCATTCCTGTGGATGATTTAACCTTAGATTGGACAGGGAGGTTTTTGTATGCCTTTCTTCCCTCTCTGATATGCAGAGTTCTTCTGAAACTCAGGAACCAGTCAGCCACCATGATTCTGATGGCGCCAGACTAGGTAAGACAACTGTGGTACTCACTTCTTCTGGCCCTGTCAGTCAAGAAGCCCATTCGCCTGCCAGTGACCCACAGTCTCCTAACTCTTCCTCAGACAGGTGTAGCATTCCCCAGTCTACAGTCTCTTCACCTCAAGGTTTGGTACTTAAAGAGTTAGAATTCCCTGATTCCCAGTACTCTGAAAAAGTCCTAACAATCCTTTGAATGGCCAAAAAATCTAACATTAAGAAGACTTATGCTTCTAAGTGGAAAAGGTTTTTCCTATGGTTCAAGAATTGGGAGATAAACCCTTTTAGGGCTGATCCTCCTTCCCTTCTGGACTACCTGGTTCTTCTCCAGGTAGCAGGCCTTAAGGCCTCCTCCCTTAAAGTTCTCCTAGCAGCCATTTCAGCTTACCTTTCTGCTGGCAGAGACAAATCTGCCATCTCCCAGCCTATATTCGGAAAGTTTATCAGAGGCCTGCTACACCTTCGACCTCCATTGAGGGAGTCTATCCCTCCCTGGCACTTGAACCTCTGTATAGTGAAACTCATGGAGACACTCTTTGAACCTATGGTTACCACTGATTTGAAGTATATTACTTGGAAGACAGTCTTTTTGATTGCTATCACCTCTGCCAGGAGGATTTCAGAGCTGCAGGCCTTATGTACTGAACCTAATCACATCATTGTTCACTGGGACAAAGTAGTCCTTAGGACAAACAGAAAGTTTCTGCCTAAGGAGGTCTCTAAGGTTCACCTTAATCAATTTGTCACATTTCCTGTCTTCTTCACAGAAAAATCCACAACAGGTGAATGCAAACTGCATGGCTTGGATGTGAAAAGGGCTCTAACCTATTACTACTAAGCAGTTCAGAGAATCTCATACTCGGCTTTGAAGGGGGCAGAAGACCAGCCACCAAGAGGACTATATCCAGCTGGATCATCTCTTGTATTCAGTTTTGCTACAGTAAGGCTAGTAAGCGGCCCCCCGGGCCTCAGGGCCCATTCCAGTAGGGGCACTGCTGCCACAGTGGCAGCCACAAGGGATATCCCCTTGCTCGATGTCTACAAAGCAGCCACATGGAAGACTGTACACACTTTCACAAAAGATTACTGCCTTGATGCACAGTTGAGAACGGATGCCAAGTTTGGCACAGCTGTGCTGCAGAGTCTTTTACCAAAGTAGGTTCTGTACCCGCCACCCGACTACACTGCTTTGTAATCTGCTATAGTGAAGTATGCTAAAGGACCCCTAGGGTGAGAAGAAAAAATTAATCACCGTAGTAAAATGTTCTTTCTTCCAAGGTATCCTTTAGTATGCTTCACCTCCAACCCTTCCTTCCCTACATTACCTGACTGGGATGGGCTCTGCATTTCTGCCTGTATCCAATTATCTGAAGGTCTTTTTCTTAGATTGTGTTGCTTCATAGTGTTTGTTCTAGAATTTTTATTTGCCATGTATTGTTCACTTCTATTGTTGATTACTGTTGGAACAGTTTTTTCCTCACTGGCACAGTTTTTGCCAGTGTCAAAAAGTTCTGAAGCCCTCTAGGCTGACTGCAGGCAGCACACCCCCTCTCTGTCTCTCCCTCTCTTCTGATTGGCCAGTATGCCAACTTCATTTACACTGATTCTGCCTCTGTCGGGCAGCTAACCCTGCTGGCATACTGCTATAGAGAAGCATACTACAGGACACCTTGGAAGAAAGAACATTACTACAGTGATTAATTATTTCTTGTCAGTTACCAGTGTGTGCACAATGCTTCATTTTAAAAATAAATATGTAAGATCTTAGATTGTTATAGCCACTACCAAAAAAAGACTTGGCACCTCTAAGTAAGGACAAATGGAATGCAGTTTCATATTGTACCCACAATGTCTTGCCACATATATTTACATATTAGGTGCTATACTATAGTCACCACTACTAAAATATGAGATTGCACTGTTGAATAAGGAGAATTTAAGTAAACTTTGTAATCTACCCAGAATTTCTTGTTGCTATGTGTAAATCAGAAATCAGCATATTACTTGTTATACTGCTGTAACCACTACCAAAATAAGACTTAATTGATTTAAGAGAAAGGGACTACGTTATTCCTAAATGTTAAAATGAAAGGGACGCAGAGGAGTTATTGTATAATAGCAATAATGCACACCAGGATGTGTCGTGCTGGGATAACGTCACTTCTCGGATGCTGGATGCACTCAGCCTGTAGCCTCATGCCCAGCCACCTGAGGTGTGGCATTATCCCAGCACGACACATACCCTGTTGTGCATTATTGCTTAAATATCAAAATAATATGTGGTAGTCTTATGTACTCTGTTGGATACACTGCCGTATGGCTCTGCTAAGGCTTAAGTTCGCAGTGTGTTGCTTATAGTTTGGAGGCCAGGAAGCATTTGCTGTGTTTCACATGTATTGCCTTTGATGCCTCCAGTCTTGCAGTTGTCTCTAGCATCTGCCTTCATCCTGTTCATGGCTAAATTTTGCTTGTTTTGCTAATGATGTTCAGCAATCCTTGGCATGCACTAACATCATAGTTATGATGTATGTGGCCCTTGAATGTAGCTTCCAAGTCTGGGGACTGTCCAGGTTCTTGCATTGAGTGCTCCTCAGCAGTACAAGAATGTAAGTCAGCTATTCCTTGGGCCTTATCATTCTTTTTCTTGGCATATTTTATTTCTAAGGGTGGGCCTTGGAGTGTCAGGTGTCACAACTCTGGACTGGAACCCTCAATCAAGGTGTTTTCTTTTGATTGGAAATAAAATCATTATTATTATTACGACTCCAGTACATGTTCACAGCCAAAGTTTAAAAAGGTTCTTTGCTATGCATGACATCACACGTTCCTCACCCAGAAGAGATTTAAACAAGTCTTTGATACAAATGTTATATTTGTTAACTAAGCTGCATACCACAAAATACCTAAGCATTCACTAGGCTTTTTACACGTACATGGCCTCGATTTTCACAGCCCCTTGAATGCTGCAAGCCTCTGGTGTGCCGATCGTTTGGAGCATGGCTCTTGTGGCATTCTCTCAGACAGTGATCAGGACTTTCAGTCCTGAGCACCAAATGCCGAAAGTTAGACCAGCCTTTCCCTGGTCTATCTTGTGCCATGCCATTTGGGGACCCTTTTTTACACTGCTTGTGCCAATTTTTGGCACAAGCTACCGTAAATTGAGGAAACTCTTACACCTGCGCCGGATGTATAAAATCATGTGCTGTTGCATCAAAGGAGTTTGGTGCAACTGCACCAAAAAACAGGTTTGATTCAGGGCTTTACAGAAGCCCTGTCACCCTTTGAAAATCGAGACCATCAGGTTTAGTTTGCAAGTAAAACATTTCTTTCAGAGTAATTCCATGGTTTTATCTCTTGCAGACCTGATTAAACATGTTACACTACAGTGCATATCCATTAGATTGTATTGAAAATAATACTTGACCCCACCCCCAATTTTGCTGATCCCAGAATATGCCTTTTTAGGAAAAATAGTATTGGGTGAATACTTAAATTTGTCAGCTGGCATGAAAGTTCTTTATCTGCAGTCTTGGCAGGAAGCAGATCTTTATGCTGGTAGATTCTGAAGCCACTGATCCAGTTCTGGCTCTTTTCCATAAAGCATTGTCTGTTAGGTAGTATTATCTTTTTAGCTTGGCTCAGATATCAGTCCAAGATCCTTTAGGATCATAACAAAAGTTCAAAATTCCAGGGTTTTAGGCTTTTGCTGGTGCATGGCAATGTTTAAAAGTCCTTTTCTGACTCTCCATGGCACTGCCATGCGGTCCAAGATAGAGATTTACATACAAACATACGAAAGAAGCCAGCAGGTACAGGCCAAAAAAGTCTATCTCATCTGCTTGAAATTGCAGCATGGTTTATTCCACTGCTGCCACTCATTTCAGAGACCTTTGTGAGTCCTTCTTTAAGTGCGAAAGAAAATGTTTCAGCATCTGGTGTGCCTCTCACTTCCTGGGCCTGCTTTTGTGTTTGGTGCAGTATTTCCTGTACTACTTTCCATCTCTGTCAGACTGTGGTCTTTGGTACTCTGTGTGAAAGTACACCTTAAGCACATTTTCGCCTTTCTTACTTTCATAGGGCCATGACTGTGGCCCAGTTTTAAGTGTCCCAAAGGTTCCTTAAGGGCTTCTACACCTGCATCCTATGGTCCTTCGGCCAGTTCCAGTGTGGAGCCATAACCTTGTTCTGGAGTCTTTTATATGTGTTCCTCTTAATTGCAATATGGATATGCATTTCCTTTCTTGCAAAATATTTTTTTCTGTTGGCGATTACCTCTGCTCAGAGGGTTTCCAAGCTGCAGGCTTTAGTTGCGGATCCTCCGTACCTTGTGTTTCCCCAGGATCAGGTTTTACTATATATCCATCCTAGGTTCCTTCTTATGGTGCTTTCTGCATTAGCACTAAACCAGACCATCCACAATTCAGTATTTGTTTTTTCTCTTTCCCCTCAGACTGCTGGAAAAGTGATCCTACATTCTTTCAGTGTGGCATTGCACTTCAACTTGGACCACATGAAGAACTGCAGAATGTCCTTGCAGCTTTATTATTTTTTTTTTGTTTGGCTATAGGATGATGGGCACCTCTGTCTCAGAGCAATGCCTTTCCAGATCGTTGGCATTCTGCATATTTTTTTGCTACTGGAAGCCTGATGTGGCGCTTCCTATTCCTGTCTATGGACATGCCACCCACGGCATGGCCACTTCTCTGGCTTGTTTCTGTACAGTCTCGGCAGCTGACATTTGCTCTGTGGCTTGTTTTTGTTCAGACTTGGCTGTGGCTTGTTTTCATTCATACTGAACGGCAGATATATACTCTGCCGCCACATGGAGTTCTGTCCACATTTTCACTAACAATTCCGGCTGGACCTGGTGCCTATTGATGGTATGGCTATGGCCCTGCTGTTCTCCAACACCTGCTGTCTTCAGGGTCTTATACATCCCTACTGTCTGGCCTTCCTCCCACTCTGCTCTTTTCTATTGCTTGGGACTTGCTGTAAATGTGTGGCTCTGGGGAGAGCGATGTCATTGAAGAAGATAGTTTTGTTACTTAGCAGTAATGGAAGATCTTCGAGATAATCTCTTCCATAGAGCCACAGCTCACCCTCCCATATACCTCCTGCTGGGTTTCAGATGGTATATTCTAAAGGATGTACCCATAACTGCAAGCTTGGCCTTCTACTTTTCTGAGCCCTTTTAAACAGACTTTTTTTCAGAATGTATGACATGATTACAGTGTTTAAAGCATTACAGGACATAGATCTCATATTGAGTATGAGTTTAAGACTCAAAGAAAATAACATGGTAACAAGAATACATAATTGTCAACTGTTGGGAGAACTATATAAAATAGAAAGGAGTGGTGTCTGGTTTAGTCAGTGGGAAGTGTAAGTTTCAAACAGTCTACCCTCAACTCTGGTATGGACTAGATATGTTAATACATTTAAGAAGGGCCATGAGGGATGTTTACATCACAGGTTTTAACCGGTGTTGAGTGGCATGAATCATGATGGGCTTCTATCTTCTTTTTGCCCGTAAATGTCCAATGTAACCACCACCTCTTCTGTCGGCCTGATTAGGGTTCTGGTTTTTTCTTCCTGTTGGTATGGTACACATCCAAGCCTGTCTCCAGTGGGAAACTAAGAGTAAGGGCTCGCACATTGTGTATGTCATTGTGGACTGCTCTAGCTAGGCAAAAGTTTCCAAATGGACCTGATGGCTTATAGTTCTAAGGTGTGGCTCTGTGGAGGAGATTCTCCTGAAGATCTTCTGTTGCTGGTAAGTAATGACGCTTTCCTAGCACCATGGTTCTAAAGTTAGTCCACTATAAAAGTGATTTCTATAAAAGTGCTAACTTTGGAACTGACTGGGCTAGGACCTTATTTATGTATTGGTGTGAAGTCCACATGGCTGTGCACAGACGCATGTCAAATCAGGTGTCAAACTGTTATATGGAGGTGGACAATGCTTTAATGGTGGCCACTGCATTGGAAGATGCTAGTGGTATTCGGTCAGTAAGAACCTCAACCTTTTTTCTAGCTTCCTCTTTTTATTGCACAGTTTAAACACACAGGCCTCAACATGTCATTTTTACCTTTTCATATGTTTGTTGTTTAAAAAAACCAAATGATACAATCTTTAAATAACTTAAAAAAGTGTACTTCTGCACTGTTGTCATCTGGGAGTGGGTCTGTACTATGTTACATATCACCAAGCACAATGTCTGTCATCTGACAGTGGCTGGGATGGATGGATCCCACTGTTGCTTGCCATCATAACAGCAAGAAACACAAACACAAAAACATTTCAAAACTGTAAGAAGGATGGTTTGAGTTAAAAAGAAAAATATATGTCATCTTTTCAAACTACTTGTCATAAAATGCAGAAAATCAAATGGAGGAAAGTTGCTGTCAGAATTGTCAGGAGGGCAAACTGAGTGCCTCAAAAGAAAAATAATAAAACTTGTAGAATTGTTTTTAATAATAATATTAAAAAAGGAAAGAAATATCATTCCTGAAACTTATTACATTACAGGATGTAACAGCCTCCAAATTAATCAGTATACATTTGTGTAAATCAGAGTCATTTTGAGAAGGATCTGAGCTGGGATCTGAACTGTATCTGTGCTGGCTTATCTACCTTCAATTGCAGTACCTTAGCAAATTACCATGAATCAGTTCAGAAAAGCGCAATATTTCAGAAGTGTTTCAGACGATAGATACTGTATTGATAATTGCTAATCTTTTAAATTGCAGTACATAAAATATCTGTATGATTGAGGTGTGTATTATGTTTGTTTGTTTGAGTCATTGCAGAAACTTGGATGTTGTGTCCAGTAAGATTTACATAGTTAAAAAAAAAAATCAAATAGTTTCTAACATTGGTGAAAAGGTTCCATATTAATGCTTTGTCAAGGGACTGATCTATTTCACAGTGATATCAAGTAATAAAATAACAGTCTGTCTCACCACGTGTAAGCCTGTAGATGATGTCTGTGAATGATGTTTCTATTTATATAAAATCATTTACTGTACTTTATAACTCCTTTGAAAGGTCATGGGGGTAATGGTTTTTTGAAGTTCCAAGACTCTGAAGAAATTACCAATGTTGAGCTTGCAGATGCTTTCGAACAAATGTGGCAGAAAAGAAGGTAATGAACTTTCCTCACACTGTTAAGCTATACATTCAGTTACTCTGTAAGATTCTTCAGTATAAAGCTGTGATATTCAGGCAGTCAACCATGTTGGGAACTACACCCTATGTCAGTGATTTCCCCCAGAAAAAAAAATTAAAAGGATAAGGTAATTTGGTAAACATAGGCGTGATATGTACAGTCCCTTTTTCTGTACCTGAAAGTCTTATTCTTTTCTTCATTAAACTGCCCTTTTCATTTATTCTCTGTCTCTCTTCCTTTCTTTTCTTCTCTGTAACCCCCCCACCATGTGCTTTAACTGTAACAGTGTTGGAGACCAGGGGAAGCTTGGTAGTGCTGCAGAAAGCTTAAGGACTCAAAATTAAAGCTTAAATGCATTTAGAAAATACTGCTACTGTAATAGAATTTGTTGGCAGATTAGGACTGCTTGACCCACCCAGTCTGTTTCATTTTTCCCTGCCTATACTTTCAGCGCAGATCCTGTTTTCTGGCTACCCCTACCCCCCCACCCCGCTTTCCCAACCACAGTTCCCTTCCTCCTATCCCATGCATGCTTGAAGCTCATCACTGTTTCTACCGCTATTACTATACTTCCACTAGAAAACCATTCCAGGTGTCCACCACTCTTTCAGTGAAGAAGTACTTTCTTACATCCCTGCTAAATATTACCCATTCCAGCTCCATTGCATGTCCTCCTTGTTCTTGTGCACTTTCTCCTCTGAAAAATACTCTCCTTCTGTACCTAGTTCAACCCCGTGAGGTATTTATAGGCCTCTATCGTATCCCCCTCCCTTCTAGGGTGTACATATTGAGATCCCTTAGTCTCTCCTCATGGAGCTTCTGATGCAGCACTTGCACCATTTTATTTGCCCTACTCTGGACATCCTCCACTCTGTCTATATCCTTCTTGAGGTGTGATTTCCAGAACTGGACACAATACTTCAGGTGGGGTCTCACCAGTTATCTATGCAGTGGCAACACCCCCTCCCTTCTGCTGGTGATACCCCTCCCTGTGCACCTCAGCATCTAGCAGGCCCTCCCAGCTGACTTGTCACACTGAGGTAATCAGATATGATACTCCCAGATCTTGTTCCTGTTTGGTGACCATCAGTGCCTCTGTCTCATTTATTACGCACCTTTCTGTAATACACAAAATCTTGGCTGCCGTGCATGTTCTTATGAACTGCATTGTATTTTAATCAAATGTGTCAGTAGCTATATACAGTGAATGAACAAAGTTAACAGTAAAGATGACATTTGCAGGATTTCTTTTTCTTTTTCTCCAAGGAAGCAGAAGTACCAACCAACTGTAGCACTGGATTTTAGTTAAGGGATTTACCATCTTTGGGATGTGGTTCTTAAAAATTATTAAAAGGTTAAGGCTAGTTCTAAAAAATACGCAATAACTGAGAGACTTAAGAGTTCAGGGTTTGTATGATCCTTAATTAGGCAGTTGAATTCCTGATTGCCAGAACTGTATGTGATAACAGGCTGAGGTAGATGTTCTATTGTTCTGTAACTACATGGTGGGAATAGTACACACATTACATTATCAGTTAAAATGTTTCTGAACAGGGCTCAAACTCAGGGGGGTATGCAGGGGTACGGCATATAAGCAGTTCTTAAAAATGCTTAATTTAGCCCCCATATGCCTATATCAGCCTTTCAAGTCTGTTTGGAACATACTCCAGTCCCCTCAGCTTCAACCCCTGTTTCAGAGTGCCTCAAAATACTGTACCCCAGTTGAAACTCAGTGACTTTGGGCCTAGCCTGTCTTGACTCTGTGTTATTTTTCACCAAGTTTACCACACCTATTTCTATACCTTCCTTTCACTTTTCATTAAATAATGCACAACTAGAATTATTTTAATTATCTGCAGATCATTTTAGGTAATTTCTCTAGATTATGTACAGAGTCCTTTCCTGAGAGTTTTGTGTGGTTTGCTCAGGTATTGGCCACCTCATTATTTACATGTGGTATTCTCATACCCAGATTGTAATATTAGAACTATTTGTAAGTAGTAACATAGATGGTTGTGAATCTAAGAAATATACACACACCTCAAGCGTTTGTTAAATCTTGTGTCTTTAAACCACTTAGGGAGTGAATACATTTCCTTATGACCAACCGCATACCCTGATGTGTGCTCTTGTGCTGATAAACTAGATCCTCCTAAAATTATTTTTAAAATGTTCTTACCAGTGAGGAGTGTTTTTGTGTAATATCTCTCATCTCCTCTCAGTGGCTACCTAGTAAGTAAGTAATCTTTATTTAAAGAGCTGGTGGACTGCCTGGAATTAATATTAACTTTCAGATGTAGTCAGCTATCACTTCTTACATCTGAAGAATTTTTTTTTTCTGTTAGCTAATTAGAAGATTTTACACCTGGCAGTACTGGGGTGATGTGTGGAGCAGCACTCTGGAGGCTAAAAGAAAAGTCAGTTCTGTTCCTCCCACTATATCAACACTGAGACCACACTGACTGTGACACCACTAGTAACCAGGAGAATCATTTCTCACTGCCAGATTATTCTCTTTCACATGAAGCAGCAGGGATTGGCTCTTCTTGGTTACTAGTGATGTCATAGTGTCCTGCATTTTAATTGGTAACCTGTGAAAGTCACTGCTCAGGCTGCAAGGATTGTGGTGCATCAGAGTGTTTGGTCATATTTCTGATGGTGCAGTGGAAGGAACACAACTGACTGTTTTTTAGCCTCCAAACAGAGTGCTGCTTCACACATTAGCCCAGCACAGTCAGGTGGAAAATCTTCTAATTAGCAAACAGAAAAGAAAAAATACCATCAGCTATGAGAAGTGATAGTTGACTGCATCTGAAAATTACTATTCATTCCAGGCAGTACACTAGCTCTTTAGTAATTAATGACCAAAACAAACTAAATAAATAAAATGTGTGTGATTCAACATGGTGCAACTTGACATTGTGTGTGATGGAGGAGCACGTCACCTCTGCATACATGCTATACAATTAATTGGCCTAGATAGCTGATTGAATTCCCAGACACTCTCTTAGAATTCTTTCTTCTGTGAAGGGTGTCCTACTTTTTTTTAATAAGCAAGTATCAAAATGCCTTGTTAGTGTAACCCCTAGATGGCGCTATCCCAGGGGCTACTACCCCTGCCTGATTTGCCACTAACAGGTTGAGGGGCCTGGATCCAATGGCGGGTGCCTCCACCCAGAGGTCAGGGTTTGCAATAGTTAAACTAACTTGGTCACAGCCCTCTGGGACACTGCAACCCCCCTTTCTTCCCACTAGTGGCCCACACAATATATCAGAATTACCTTCACAGTATACACTTACCCCCAGGTCTGGTTCCGGCACTGGGACCTCCTGTGAAATGAGATACAGTGCAACAATCACAGTACAGTACTTTAACATAGACAAATACCTCAGGCAGTATAACTTTGCTGAAACAAGCAGCTCTGATTTATTTAGGGGGATATAACAAGGACAGGGGGGGAAATCAGGTTAATTAGCTTATCACTCTAATAATCTACCTATGGCTCTGTGCACAGGCCTATCCCTATCAGTTACTGGCCCTGGGTACCCAAGCCCTAGTGGCTAGTCCAAACCGTGGCAGCTGGTAGGGGCCCTTTCACACAGAGAAAAGGAGAATTAAACAGTCAGCAGTACAGTAATTCCATTTGGATTTAATGTGGCAATTCAACAGGGAGCGACCCTGAATTAGTACTCACGACCTCCAAATAAGATAGGGTCCTTCAATGTCAGCAGGGCTCACTTGAGGTACACAAACCTCTTCACACATTTATATAAAAGAAAGCACTATACCAGGCAGGCTGCATCTGTATCCCGATCGCAATTACTGCACAATACCCCGGGAGAACACACAGCAGATTCAGTTCCTGACAGACCGAGTGCAATTTTCAGCAATTCTTCCAGTCTTCTACAGGGTGAGCCTGGTTTCTACTCTTCAGAGATCCTTTGATTCTTTTCACAGGGCCAGTTCAGTCTAACAAGCTGCAGACCGGAACTCTGGGCCTTACACCGTTTTTGACTAAAACTGCACACTGAAAAGCACAGGGCTCCTTCCTTCTTCCTGCCAAAGCTCAACTGCAACTCCAACCGACAAAACGGGCACTTCCTTTGAGTTCCTCCCAGTTCTTGACTGGATTGGCTGTCACTCACAATAGACTGCTGCTGTTGGTCCAAAAGGCACTGAAGTCTAAACTACATCTCCCAGAGTCACTGCCCATACAATCCTCTTGTGGCTGGCTCAGATTATGAGTCCAAGTTCTGATTCGTCCAAGGCACCATTTTAGAGCTAGCTTACCCCACACTGATTGGTCCAGTTTAGCAGTTCAAAACTAGAATGGGGAACTAGCAGACACAGTTCTGACTGCAAAGAAAGCAGGTTAGACAAACTGTAATTTCATTATTACTCTAAATAATTTCTGGCAAACAGTTACATCTTTCAGATAGGTTCCTTTGCACTCCTAGTGACTGCAAAATGAAGTGAATTGGCAGCAGCTTGAGTGGTACTCAATCAAAGAAACACAAGTCCCCATACAAACTAATTATGTTTGCAAGCAGACAGCTCTTAAAGAGACAGTACCAGAGGTTCTAAAAACACTCACTGATAAATGGCTTAAATGCCAAACACCATTCAGGCTTGGAGCATTCAAGCAAGCTCCTGGAAGTCTTTTGGGAACCCCCATTTGCAGGGGGGTTACATTAGATAAATACTAAAATGATATCCAAGTTCATGCTAAATACAACTACGATTTATATTCTGTCAAACACGGTACAATGTGGCTATTTTCACAGTACCTTTTTTATGCAATCAGGATCATCCTATAATAAATAGACCTGAACAGTGAAAACTCGTTATTTTTTCTGCTGTGGAATATCAGCAAGTGAACTCTGTACAATAACTCCTCACTATGGTACGAGGCTCTCTTTTAGTTACCTTTATGAAGAAGATATATTAAACCATTTTCTTCCCAACGCAGTCTTAGTTTGTGATGCTGTAGGAACTAAATAGAAATTCCTTTCCTGAAGCAGACAGAAGCAAATAATTTAAAAAACTGTACACTTCTGTACTGTAACAGAGCAACATATTCATTTTTGCAGATTGAACATTGTGTTTTTATTACTTTTAACACGTTTGCAGCTTAAAAATAAGTGTATGTAAATCTATCCACTTGCTGCTGGTTGGTAGTTTCAGACTGTAATGTAACAATTCAGTGTTTCTAATTGGGACCAGATTGGAATGTACAACAAATGTATTTTGAATTTTGGGCGTACTGGGTGCTTAAATCTTTTTATGTATAATTAAGCAGTTCCAACAGTTAAAGACTTTTATTAATTTTAATTCACAGTAGTCAGCTTCTAATGGACTATGTGAATTGTGGACTAGATGAGATAAATCGTTTGCATTTCCATCTGCTGGTCAGTGAAAAAGCTCTTACTGCTTTAGCATTCTCAGGACACTATCCTGTTTTTCTGTGTTTAGTGCTACTAAGCATATGCCTACGGTGAACACTAATAATTTAAAGTATTTGAAAAAGAGAACACAATGGGTACTGCAGTTAGACCAGACCCTAAAGACCATCAGCATTTCAAGATTGTATTCCTAGTTTTTGAGAAAATTGTGGCCCAAGTTTTTTTGTTTTGTGGCAAATGAAGAAAATATAGTGTTTTCAGTCCACAAATTCTCTCTTGACTTGTGAAATGGACAACTATAGGTTGACAGGAGTCAGAAAGCCAAAAAATGCAGTCCACATGCCTTTTCTAGCTTTTTATTTTCAAAATTTGTAAACAACAAAACTACTGTACGTGAACGACTTCTTACAGCATAATAAAGAGGAAGTCCTCCAGCACAGAAGTGTGGCCTCCCACTCTCTCCCCCACCTCCCCTTTCCAGATGTGGAGTCCTGAAAGGGTTCTGGTTTCACTTAACCCTTAGGCTGCCGACAGCATTGGAACATATAGGAATTTTGGACTGATATATCAGTCCGCGGCACAGCAAGGGTTAAATTACCTCAGTTAACATTCTCCTGCTCATGTGCGAGGATGTATTTTCTGCCTATTAACAAAGCCTGTAATTAAACTTTACATTAATTCTGACCCTTTTCCAGAAGAGTGCCTTAATTTTGTTTTGTTATTGTGGCTGTCCCTTGAAAAGCAGGTTTAGGATTTTGAATAATTCTACCTATGGCTGCTTCTATACCCTAGTTGGCAGCTAACCCCAGGCTTGGCCTGTTTCTACCCATTTACGTGTTCAGGAATATCAGCTTCTCTGGTTGGTTGCTCTATCATAATAAATGTAAATTACCTATAATTTCAGCCTAGTGTATATTCTTTGTATTTAAATGGTGCTTATTTATTTTTATGCTTTGTACAAGAAATAGTAGGCAGCTTGTACATTGTAATTATTCTGTGCCTGTTCAGTTTATTTCTGTTGATTTTTTGTTGTCTATTGTTATCTTGTGTGTCCTTCCCTCAAGGGAAAGATGGCAGTGAACTGCTTGCATTTCTGTGCATCCTTCCCTTGATATAAAACCTTAAAATAGAGTCCTCCTGATATTTACTTGTTTTCCTTTTTTAAGGAAAGCACATGGAGCCAAGGGTGTGTTTCCATGTGTGACTAGGGAAAAGGGAGGGGGGAATGCACAGTGAATGTAGGATAATGCAGGTAAGGTTTGCACAGTGTTAAAATACAATGTAGATACTATGGGCTGGATATTCAAACTGCGCCCAAAAAGTGCTCAATAGCAGGAGCAAGCACAAGTCCATTGTGTCCATGCGCAATAGACGCGATATTCAAAAAAGGAGCATGCCAAATTGTGCCAACAGCTAACGTCTGAATATTGCACAACCTGCGCCATAGCGCAACTAGGGAGGGGAAGCTGAGCAGATATGATGCGCTATGGCACAACAAGGGATGTCCAGCTGAGCAGCCCAGAGGTGCCATAGCGCAAGCAGGGAGCCCCCCAGCAGCAGAGCAATGTAACTGCACAACCAGGGAGGTAGGGGCCTACCACCCATGCCACAGATGGGCACAGGAACACACAGCAGGACTGACATTGCTCCCACACCCCAAGCACAGCACAACTGGGGAAGGGCTGGAATATCCACTGGCCCATAGGGACAAGCAAACAACTCACAGCTGGGCCATGGTGCCCCAGCACACCCACCGGCAAGCTGAGACTGCCACACAAGGAGGGCGGGCCACCCCGTGCCACACCAGCCCCCCCCAGTGTACAGCACACCCTGCACCGTGACCCCCAGACACCCCCCATGAGCAGTGACTACCACTGCAGGAAACCCCATGCATACCACCACCCCGACTGTCACGCTGCAGCCTCGTGTACCACAGAACCATACAAGTCAGCCCCACCATGAGCACCCAGCAGTGGGTAGCAGCACACAGCCATGCAACAACGGCAGACACAGTGCCAACATGCACAATCCCCCTGAGACACAGCTGAGAGACCGACCATGCATCAGCACAAGAGGTACCCCACACGGGAAAGGGCATGCCCCTGACATCACCACCATTCATACAGCACCTTGCACAGTAGACAAGTGTCACAGCCCAACCCGCCATGAGCCACAACAGCCAGCACAGACACCCACAGTGGTGCGTGGAAGCATCCATCACACCGGATGTAACACAGTGCAGGGGCAAACACACACCCATACCCAAGGGGACAATAACACAGGGACGCAGTAGTGTGGCAACCAAGCCCCCAGTGTGGGCCCATGAAAACTGAGCACACACAGCCTGCAGTCCTCCATGGCACAGGAGTGACACCCACCCTGTGCAGGCACTGTGGACCCGTACGCCACCATCATATGCCTGGAGCACAAGTCACAGACAGTGGTGCACAGCCCATGCAACACACACAAGCCACAGCATGGAGGTGGGACAACAACTGCGTAGGCCACAGTGTCACCCGAGGCAAACATGCACCACACCAGTGACAGGAGGCAACCCAGCATTGTGACGGTTACAGTGGATGACCTGCATGGACAGCCACCACTGACAAGGCAGCAGACCTCGCAGGCCACAGACATGCAAGGGTGTCAGCTGTACAGGCCAGAGACGAGTTGACAGAGGCACAATGGACACAGAGCATGCACTATGGACCACTGCACACAGTCATCAATGCACAGGAACAACACACACACACAGACACACGACTGATAGCTACTCCCACACCATAGACACTTCCACGCACACACACATACCCATGACTGCACCACCCCAGATGCCATGCACACCACTGCAGCTGAGCACCTATAGCCAGCTGCAATTCAGAGACCACCACAGTATTCATATCAAAATAATTATATTGCAACATATTAAACAAAACTATATACAGAACTATGTACATATGGGGGGGAGGGAAAGAAACAAGGTGGGGGTGGGTAAGGGGCAGAGGTGAACATATGGGAGAGGGAAGACGGGGTGTGAGGGTGGGTCAAAGGGAGGAGGGTGTTATTCGGCGCATGGGGACATCAATGGCTGGCCTGGTATTCCTCCTTTTGGCGGTGTCGTCTTGGCCTCCTCCTCCTCCTGACCCCATGTTGGTGCATGTCCCGCAAGATCTGCAGGGACTCCCTCGCCACCTGCAGCAGCTCCTGAATAGCCTGCTGTATCTGTAGGAGTCGCCGGTCACCTAGGACGAGGGATCAGAGTCAATAGATGTGACTGTCCATCCCCCTGTAGCCCACCCATTATGCATGGCATACAGCCATGTGCCACGCCCCTGTGATGGTGTGTGCCAACCCACAGTGACCGTGTCCACAAGACCTGCCCATCCAGGCAGCAAGTCATGTGGACCACTGCACACACCCACCGCCCAAGTTCTGCACAGCACCACCAACGCCATACAGTAACGTGGCTATGCGGTGTGCAGGCAGTGCCACAGCCATGTGCCCAGTGCACACATGGACCACCACTGACGCACTCCCAGACATGCAGTGCCACTGGACAGTGCTGACTGTCACAAGTCGCGTGCATGGCAGTGGTGTCCATGGATGGTGGCCATGCCCTGCTTCCCACCATGTTACACAGCATGCAGTAGTAATCATGGTGTCATGGCACTCACTCTCATCGGGCCAGTGATGTCGGTGGTGCTAGTCCCCGACTCTCCTGGGCGCTGCATCCTCCTCCCTCCGCTGCTGCTCCCCCAGCCGTTGTCGTTCATCCACGCCTGTGGGGGAAATAAGGAGAGAAAAACATCAGTACAATCCCAAAGCAAAGTCCCCTGCCCCAATGTGTGGCCCACCCACTCAGCCAGACCCACCCACCCCATACCCTGTAAACACACACAGCCAACCCTAGACTATCCCTTCCCTATGTGCTGGACACATAAGACAGTGTTACCCATATGGACAATGCAAGCGTGTAGACATATCACCCACCTGGACGAGGCACCATGCCCCTCCTGGCACACGACTGCAGACGGGCAAGTAGCTCTGGCTCCCTCCTCCTAAGGTCCCCATAACGGTGCCTGCACTGCTCTGTGGTCCTCCTCCTTCCGGTGGCATCAACAAGGTCAGTGGCCACCTCCTGCCAGACCTGGGTACTGGCCCTGTCCAGCGGTTCCTCCCCAAACAGAGCCTCATGGTGTGGCTCCACAAGGGCCACAAAGTTCACCAACTCAATGGCAGTCCACTGTGGGGCTCTCCTGTGCACCACCCCAAACAGTATAATAGTAGGCAATGGCGTGCTGCAGCGTGGCACCACGTGGAAATGCTGCAGCCAGTTGCTTACCGCCATTCCCTTCATCGCTGTTACCAAACAGCGCGATAGAGTGCAGCCTATGCCGGACGCGTAAGCGCCAAGGGCAAAAGAGTCGGGCACAGGGTCAAGGGTCTATGGCGCGAGCCACGCTCAGCGCCATCGGACGACTATCGTCTGGCGTGATTGGTTGCCTGTATGCCAGCGCCACAGTGGACTATCGTGCAATTGTGCCATTGTGCCTGTAAAGGCCCATTGCCACAGCGCCATGTAGTGACCCTCGCTGTAGCACCACTGGCACAATGGTGGCCGTGCCCTGCATTGCCTACCGCGCACAGCACATCACCAGCACAGCAGATGCCTGTGTAAGCTACCTGGGCATGCGCAGTGAGGTGTACTATGCATGCTACAGAACTGCGCCATTGGCTCAGCATGTTCAACACAATTGTGCAAAGCGCAACGGCGCAATATTCAGCTGTCATATGCCATTCAATGGCGCAGCAGTGCGATTTGCATCTAGTTAAAGTTGCTCCTCACCTAATTTGCATGGATTGCGCTATATAGGTGTGACAATGTTCTGCAGTGGCCATATTCGGTTACTGCTGTTTATTGGTGAGTTGCATGCTGTGTGGGTGTCTGGACTGTGGTATCAGGGACATGCTTTGTACTGCACAGTCACAGGTAACCACTGTCATCCTTACAGGCTGAATAATGACCGAGTGAGGTCTGGGTGAGGAGGACAACGATGGTGGGTGGAAGAGGAGGCCCAATTTCACAAAGGCCGATATGGAGGTACTCTTTGAGGCCTACCTGGATCAGGAGCCACTGCTCAGTGGATGGCGGGGCACCCCTCAGGCCCGTGCTGCTGCATGGGAGGAGGTGGCATGTGCAGTCAACCTGCACGGCAGCCACCAGCGCCGCAGCAGGGTGTAAGAAGAAGATGGGTACTGACAGAAGGAGGGTGAAGGAGAAGGTGGCTGCCATCAGGGTGGCGTGCTGCAGCAGGCGGGGCCAGCCGGAGGTGCAGCTCACACCCGGCAGAGAGGACAGGCTTGCTGCAAGCATGCACCGCAGTGCCATAGAGGGGAGTTCAGGAGTGGCTTCCAGACGGGTGGTGGCCCCATCACTGCATGGTAAGTCATGGGTCTCTGTCTATGGGGGGCAGGGTCAGGTCACACGCAGTAATGTGACTTTTCTGTCTGTTACAGATCCTGCGCATCTGCAGAGTCAGCGGTGGAGGGCCTGTCCACTGCGGACAGTCATCTGGAGTTGGAGGAGGGACCATCCACCTGCACAGGTATCGTTGAGCATTGCAACAGTGGGGCCGCCTTAGCTGTCCACACTGATGTCGTTGAGACAGGTGTGGGGGAAGCCCTTCCTGTATCTCAGTGTTCTGGCATCCAAGGATTTCAGCATGCTGTGGCTGTGGCTGGAGCGGAGACCTGCACCAATGATGAAGACAAGACTGTCATGGGCAGTGACACGTGTGTGCCATGGAATGGACACACAGCAGGTCAGCTTACGCCCATGGACCTGGCTGGTGCCGACATGTGTGCCAGCATGTCAGCATAGTCCCAGGCTGTGCCTGTCAGCACCAGTGGCTAGTCAGGACAGTGGGACTGTTGCGGCCACAGCGGCGGAACAACTGATCCCTTGGGCACAGCAGGCGGAGGGGCGGCAGCAGCAGTTGCCCACCAGGACTGGGGTTTCAGGGTTCAGCGGTGGCGTCGGTGCACCGCCTGTGGACTTGCCCATACCTGGTCCTGGTGAGCAGCGCCCACCCTCAAGGGGTGTTGAACATCAGGCCCTTGCATACCCTAAGGGACGGGATGCCGAGGTGGCAGACGACCTCTTTGACAAGCACATCCGCCTACTGCAGACAACAGTCCAGCAGCAGATGCGGCTTGCAACATCCGTGGAGGCACTGTGTGTGGCTCTGGAGCAGGCCGAGGAGTGACACAGCAGGGACACCGATAGGATCCTGTCACGGATTGACCATTTGCGGGAGGATGTGACTGCTGCCATTGACAGGCATGCACAGGCGTTCATTGCTGTCATGGCCACAATGAGGCACACAGTCAGGTGCCCATGCATTGCTCACACCGCGCAGTTCACTATCCACTCCCCATTCCGAGTGTCATGCGACACCCTCCCTGTCGACGCCGGGTTCAGCTGTGGGCATCTCGAGCACTCCTGGTACAGGAATGTTCGGTGTGCTGCAGACCCCTGTGTGGGCACGGTAGCGTTTGCGCAGTGGAACCCCTGGTGGACCATCGGTGCCACCCCATGAGGCCCGTGGTCAGCCTGCCAGTGCTGCTGGGTCTTGGCGGGGCCGCCCACACATCCGAGGCAGACGTGGCACTGTGCCACAAGAGTGATCTGTCTCCCAGTGCGGACACTGTCTGGTGCTGCCCTGTGTGCATTGTGTGTTTCAGTGGGCAGTGCACAGGTGGGTGTCCGGCCCTGCACGCAGACACACAGTCCACCTGCACACCCTCCCGGCTGCTGTCCACAGGTATGTGTGCATGATGATGCCTGCATTGCTCTGTACACCAAAGTGCGATGGTGCCCAGCATCTGACACAGGCACATGGACAATCAGTGGACGTGGTGGCCTGTGGACATATGTGCTGCTAGTGTTTGCATTCCGTCTCGGCTTTGCACTTGACCCCTGTGCACGTTTTGTGCCTATTGTGTGTGCATGTGTGTGTCCGTCCATGTGGCGTGTTACTGTTCACCCCTCCCTGGTTGTGTGTGTGTGCTTTTGTGCCCTGCCACATCCCTTGCCAGCATGCACCCCTGGTGTGTTTCCATGCGTGTCTGTGGGTTGTGCCCTAGCCACTGGTGGTTGCACATGGCACCATGACTTACCAGTGTTGGCTGAAGTGCTCCTCTGTGATGGTGTCCCGGTGCAGCTGTGCCAGCCGGATCAGTCAGGGATCCCGTCGGCCAAGGGGGGACTGCCCATCCCCATCATCACCGGCGTCACCGTCGTCCCCATCGCTGTCCCCCTCTTCGACCTATACGGCTATCCCACAGTCTTTGGCCATGTTGTGCAGGATGCAACAGGCCAGGAATATCCCACAGGCCTTTGAGGGGCTATACTGTAGGGCACCGCCAGAGGTGTCCAGGCAACGGAAACGCGCCTTCAGCATCCTGAACACCCGCTCAATGACATTGCATGTGGTGGCATGTGCCTCATTGTAGCGTTGCTGCAATGGGGTCGTGGGCCGCCGGTAGGGTGTGAGCAGCCAGGGACAGAGTGGGTATCCACTGTCACCTGTGTGAAGATAGTGGAGGTTAGTGTCGTGTTCAGCTTCAGACTGCCCCAAGCCCTGTGGGCCACATCCATGGCACCTCTGGCCATACCTCCCCATGCCCACGATATGTCAATTCTATATACATACCCACTAGATGACCTGTGAGGATGTCCCCACTCTCGAATCGGTGGCACAGTGCCGACTGGTGCCAGATGAAAGAATCATGTGCTCCCCCAGGGTGCGTGGCACAGACATTGATGATGCGCCCACTGGCATCGCACACCACCTGGCAGTTGACACTGGAATATCCCTTGTGGTTCATGTAGGCGGCACCCTCGGGGCCAGGTGGTGTGCGTATGGCCACATGGATGCAGTCTGTCGCCCCTAGCACGCCAGGCATACGTGCTACCCTGTGGAACTCCTGTATGTTTGCTGTGCGCTCCATGACAGTGCTGGGGAAATGGATGTCCTCCGCAGCATGTGGCAGCAGTGTGCTGAGGAATTGGGTGAGGATGCGTGACGTGGCCGACTGTGTTATGCCTGTGGTGTCCCCTGTTGGTCTTTGGAAGGTACCCGCGGCGAGCAAGCACATGCAGGCTGTTACCTTTGTCTCCACTGACAGAGCATGACTGCGTCGAGTGGGTGCCTGCATCACATCACTGCACAGCTCACAGAGCTGCCTCAAAATTGACCTGTTCAGGCGGTACCGGCCCACAATCTCTATCTGTATACAGCTCAAAGCTGGTGCGGGCTCGGTACTGCCTTTTGGGGGCATACCGCCGATGGGCCCTTCCATGGCCATGTCCTCCTGCTGCATGCCTTCTCACCCCCCTCATTATGGCATCCATGTGGAAGGTGGCACTGGCCATGTCCCTGGCTTGCGTTCCCCCCCCCCCAGCAGCTGTTGCTTTGTTCCTCCTGCTGCCTGCTGCCTCCCCTGCACCGGTACACCTACTGGCCTCTGCTTTGTGTGGCCCCACACCTTCCCGTGCCCTCTTCTGTGGTGTGGTTTCCTGTACTGCCCTCTTCATTGCTGCTTTCCTGTGCCTGTCTCGCCCCGCTTCATGTGGCTTTCCTGCTGGCGTTTTTGCGCTTCGTCCTTGCTCCTTTATTTGACTCGTTCGCTATAGCGCAACTTCCGCCTGCTCCACTGTTGTGCATTGCGCAAGTCTTTGAACATCGCACTGCGCCCTTTATGCATGGTTCCTCCCCCTTCGGTTGTGCATGCCTTCATTATCATTGCGCTGTTGCTCAGCATGTTTTCAGTGGCTCAACTGACTCCTGCTGAATATCGAAGAATGGCGCATTTTCTGACTTGCGCTGGCGCAACCCTATTGTGCATGGTGCAACCCTTTTGAATATCCAGCCCCATATGTACAGGCATAGTATGTTATTACACCTGTTTTAAACTTGCTAGGGTCTTAAGGCGGAGTAACTCCTTTTTATGCTGTTGGATTGTGTATGTCATTGCACCTTTTGCAGGGGTAATGTGTATTCCTTCTGCATTGAAGGTCAGGCAGGATGTCAGCGGCTAAGTGGGGTGAGATGGGGGTTCAGTGGCTCAGAGTGTCACCCTCTGTAGACCTTGAAAGACTACTGCATACCACCGCAGACTATTTTTTATAAAATTTACCTGACTGAGATATCTTGTTGGTGAAAAACCTTGAATATTTCAGGATTTTATTTAACTCTAAAAATTGATTAACGTTTTGCTCATAAAAGTTATAAAACATTGTGAAAATGCATAGCACTTGCCTCACTGTGTTTAACAAATACAACACTTCTAGAAAACCTATATAAATGCTTTCTTTACAATTAGTATTGTCCCAAACTGCTAGTCAATTATTTAAAACCCTGTATTTTAGGTCCTTACTCCAAAAGATTGCCGAATCATGAGCAGGGCAAATATTGGGTTTTGAAATAGCCTGCTTTTGAAAACGTGGATTGTGTATCTAAATGCCGAGTCTGTATAAACAGGAGGTATTCAATGGCCTGAGTAAACATATGTAGTTTATTTTCAAGTGTAAGGGGGGGTAGACTATTTACTTGTTTAGTTTTTGTTGACTGGGTAGATGCACTAAACAGAAGCATTGCCTATTTTCAGGAATGACCCAGGAGGGTTACAGACAAAAATGAACATCAGATTACAATGATACAATAATACAAAAACGTCACTGTGGTCTGGCAAAATATAGGAGTAACATGAAACAATAAGCAGCAGAAAGAAATTTAAGAAAACAACCATAATAATTGAAAAATTGTCGTGGTAGAATGATAAATCCCAGTTAAATATGAATATAATGGAACAGTTACACAAATATTTACTATTATACAGGAGGGACTGACAGAGTTCTTTTGTAAAAACCTGGTGAGACTGAGAGCATGTTAAAGGCAATTTAAAGGAGTTCCAGAGCTTGGAAGCAAATGCTGAGAAAGCATGTTTACCCATCTTTGTAGCACATTTAGGTATGTCAGGAAGTGACTTATCAGTAGACCTCAAGGGGTAGGCCTGTGAGACATGTTTTAACATGCTGGTCAGTGCAGCTGGTGTACCAGTTCTTATAATATTATCAGTGGTACAACCAGCAGTATAAAGTCAATAAGAAGATGGGGAGAGCAAATCAAGGCTTGAATAGAGGATGCAGTGATTGGTAAGCCTAGGCACGGAAAGGGCAAAGTCATGGATTTTATTGTGACGTGTTCCATTTATTTGAGACCCCTTTGCCTCCAAGTAGTGTATCAGCCCATATGCAAAACTAGTCCTGTAAAACACCCTGGGCAGTAGCTAGCCATGTGGCTGCAATTAGGCTATATCCAGTTTTGTAGGCAAGCCCAAGCTTTGTGTTTACTGACTTACAGATTGTTGACAGATGCAGGTTAAAATCCAGAGCATGGTCTAAGGCAACTCCAATATGCTTGAGTGTCTACTGCCTCTAGTGGGGAGCCGTCTGGACCACAGATGTTTAAGGCTGAGTGACATGCCCTGATTCCAGGCCCTGAGTCAAACAGCATAATGAGTGTCTTTTTGGTGTTCATGAGGCATCTATTGTGCTTTAACCAGGACTGAATGAAATCAAAATCTGCATTCAGCTTTGAGTTAATGTCTGATATGCTTGCGGCACTAGTGTACAGTACCATGTCATCTGCAATAAAGTAGGGTTGAGCAAGAACCAGCCATTGTGGGCAAATTGTTGAGAAATAGAACAGTAAAGGACCAAGTGTGGATCCTTGAGGTACACCAACATTAGTAGGGGAGAGGTCAGATTTGATTCTGTTAATTTCTATGAATTACTGCCAGCCTGTGAGGTAGCTGTCAAACCAGGTAGTAGCAGCGTACGAGAAACCCAGGGTGTTAAGTTTAGATATCAGCAGGGAATGGTCCGTAAGGTTAAACGCCTTGGTTAGGTCAATGAAAACTGCCCCTGTAAGCATGCCTTTATCCATGGCCATCCTGACATCATTAGTAAATTGGATAAGGGCAATGGATGTACTGTGTGCATGCCTGAAGCCGTGTTGAGCTGGGGATAATAAGTCATACAGCTGGAGGTGTTCTGTTACCTGGGAGGCTACAATTTTCTCAAGTAGCTTGTCGGGCATAGATAGGATGGCTATGGGGCAGTAATTATCCATACACTTGGTATCACCCTTTTTATAAAAAGGTACCATTCTGGCAATCTTCCAGAGCATTGGGACTACCCCAGTGGAAAGTGATAGGTTGAACAGCCTTGTGACTGGTGCAGCTATAAGAGGGGCAGCAGTTTTGAGGAACCTAGGTAATAGTCCATCAGACCCTGCAGTATCACAAACTGGGATAGTCCTGAGGAGGCATTGTACCTCAGTTTTAGTGACAGTCCTTAGGTTAAGGGGAGGGGAGTCTGATTCCACTACATTAGTGCTAGAATCAGAGACCAGACCAATTAGCTTTGTGTAATTGGAGAGGTCAGAGAAATGGGAATTTAGGGCATTTGCAATTGTGCCAATATTCTAACAATTTAAGCCATCCAGTGTCATGTCAGATATTGTTGGGTTGATACCCTGACACGTGAAAGTCTTTATATGACTCCAAAATCTTTGAGAATCACTAAAAGTTGCCTGGAGAAGCAGTTTGCAGTAGACACTTTTTGCAGCTCGTATTGCTTTTTTACACTCATTTCTCTGTCGCCAGTATTCTACCCAGTCAGCAGGAGACTTTGAAAATTTAAATCTGGCTCAGGTTTTGTCCCTCATTTTAATGGATGCAGATAGGTAATTGTGTATCCATCTTGTCACTGTACCTCTAACGCTTTGCTGTTTGAGGAGAACGTGTTTATCTTGAATGGCCTGGAGAGTGGCTATGATGATGCTGAAGGCATTATCTATGTCAGATGTCTGATATAGTGGGAACCAGTCAGTTTGGTGGAAAGCAGCATTTAGGGCCCCAGTGTTCAGTTTTGAGAAATCCCTAAATTGTACTTCTTTGGGTGGGAACTTCTAGGTATGTGCTTTCCAGATGCAGAAAACTGTCTAGTGGTCACTGATGGAGTGTTGCAGTGTACCTGCAGTTAGGACCCATTCTGTTCTGTTGGTAAGAATTCAGTCTATGAGGGACTGGCGATTGTTATTTGGCAATACTTTAGTTGGGCAGGACTCCAGCTGAGATAGGTGGAGCCTTCCTAGTACAGCATCAAACATACCATACTTATTCCCAAGCTAATCAAGATTGAAATCACCCAGGAGGAGGTATTTATTTTTCTCCTTCAGTGATGCCAGGTATTGTATGATATCTGTTAACCAGTTTAAACCACTGTTAGGAGGATTATAGACACATATGGTATTTAATTTTTTTGTGTTCCCAAGGACAAATACCATGTGGAGGGCTTCACGTGTGCTTTGGGTCTTAACAGGTTGGGCAGTGATACTGAGGTCTTCCTCAAAGTAAAATGCTACCCCCCCCCCAGAGGTAGTACGGTCAGTCCTGAGGCGCTTATGGCCCTTTAGTGCACACACGGAGTTGGGGATAGTAGGCTTCAACCAGGTCTCAGTTAACCCTAAGATGCCTGGGGAGTAGTGAGACACCCAAACCTCCAATTCAGCAAAGTTATCTGTGAGGCTGCGTACATTCATGTTGGCAATTTTAAGACCTTCAGTAGAGAACCACTAGCGGGAGCAAGTGGGCTTTGCAGCACTGGGGAGGTTTGATTCATTATCTGCAGATAAGATAATACATAGGAGATGTTGCCAGACCGTAAAAAAACTGTTAACATGCTACATCTCTGTGGTATATAAAAGGAGGATTTGGTTCGGTAATGCGTTATATAAGCTATTCATATTTTTTTCAGATACCATATGATACCATATTACAGTTTGGGGGCTTGTCCACTCCAACCATTGTATTCGAGAAAGCAAAGGTGGTGTCGTCATAACAGTGGTGTGACTGTCTAAGCAGTCAGGTGTTGGTGTGAGGTGGTATGTAATGACCACCAGTACAAGTAAGAAACCCCGCTCAGCAGTGGATGAGCATAGTATTTTCAGGTTAATTTCAAAACTGTTTAAAACAACAAGGGAACCTTAGAGACCAGATGGACAATTAATTGACACAAGTACACCCTACAAATCATCTAAAACATAGAAAGCCCAAATAGTTTGCAGATGGCCAGAACTCTCTTATACCACAAAGTCAGTACTGTTCAGCAGATAACAATAGCCAGCAGGTAGGCATAGACAGAACTCAGCAATAGGGGATATAGGTGGCCAGTGATGATATAACTGTAGAGTACGAGATAATAGGGTAACATTATCTGTGAAGCGCGATGTTTAGAGTAAGTCATGAACAGGGAAATTGAGAGAAGCAGTAATATGTCATTATACTTTACACTGGTGCATTAACCGTATACAGCAGATAGATTATTTAGAGAAGCTGCTGGGGAAGGGGGGATGCATTCAAAGTTCAGAGGCCAGGAAAGAGATACGAACAGGAGCACACTGTACTGGGGCAGCATGACTGGCTAGCGGACGACTTCCACAGTATGATACCCTCGTCACTCTGGCCCTTAGCACTCCAGGCCACTAGCGTGGTGGGCCACTAGGTGGGGCCAGAAATAAGTATCCGCAAAACACCACGTGAACATGGTCAGGAATCTGCTGTAGGAGTGTCTATTCAGTCAGTTTCATTTTCCAATTAGAGCAAAAGTCTAGCCCCCTCAGGCTCCATGTCACATGGTGATTGTTGGGGGGAGGGGGGTTGTGTGGCTGTAGAACCCAGGGATCGACAAATTTCAAAATGGCATGCTAGTCCCGGGCAACTGGTCTGGTCAAAAATGGTAGTCCCAGAGTTCCGAATGGTAGTCCAATACGCTTATATGAAAATTTTAACCAAACATCTGTAGAAATAAATTACATGGTGTGTCTGGGGTTGTACTATTGTATTAGGATGGATGTAGATGTAGAAGAACTGTGTCGTCGGAAAAACAATATTGAGTGACTGACTCTCCATCAATTCCTTTTCCTTTCTATCTGACAGGTCCAGGGTGGGACAGTTGTGTACTGGCCATGTAGGGGTACTGCACCCATCAGATTTTGGGATGCCAAAAGAGGACACCTAGTTCCTCGATGAGCCCTGGTACCACTGCCAGACCCCGAGTAAACAGGTTTAAAATCTCCACTTCCTTCCTTCACAGCTCATATACAAGGGGAGGTCCTAGAGTGCAGTGGGAGAAAGAGACAGAGAGTAAAAAATTATAAAAATAATAATAATACAGGATATTGAATTGAAGGTACATGAAGAATATTTGGCAGCTGGGAAAGAGGACATGTGCTCGTAAGAGAGACATCTGGTGGTGACCCTAACTAACCATGTGTGCATGCAGGGCAGGCTGAAGTCTGTTTCAGAAGAGATTGGATAATTGTAGTGAAAATGAAACCAAGGCCATCAATCAACAAGCCATTCTGTGAATATAGCATGACTGTCACATCAAGGGTAGACTGACTAAAGATTGGGAAGACAGGAAGATGATGATGGAGCACTACTAGGAGTACTTGCATCGGATCATCATCACTCATCAGGAGAAGAAACGGAAGCAGCAGCGACACCACCAGCAGTAGATGTAGCAGCAGTAGCGGCAGCAGCATGCCCATGAACATGTCTAGTTCCTGGACCACAGAGCAGCCAGTGTTAATTGCAGGATCAGGATTAAATTCATGCAGTTCAGGACCTTCTCACCGCTATCTGCAGGAGAGACTGTAGTGTGTCATCAGAAAGCCGGTCCTGATTTTTGTTTTGATAAGGTTCTTGATAGAAAACTCTTCACACTTAGCAGTTGAGACACTCATAGTTATTAGTATTTCACTAAGTGAAGAATAATGCCCAATCTGTGGTGGTTTTCTTTAGTAATTTTGTGTAGACCTGAAAATACGGCTTGTCAGCTGAAGATTTAAGCAGCATTTTAAATGCAGCATACTCAGACTTTATATGTTCTTGCTGCTCTTCTGTGAAAAAATCAAAGTATTTAACCAGGTTTGCCAGTTCACAGGTCCCAAACACCGCTAGTTGGTCTCTCGGCAGATCAAACTGCTTGAAATCTGAACAGCTGAACCATTTGAGAGGCACCGCTGAGAAATTTTTAAACCTCTCGTCTATGTACGTTATCGCTGCATCTATTAAATTCTGCAATTGTGTATCTCTTACAAAACTGACTTCTGGGCAGTTGCCTCTGAATGGGAAAGGAACAGTCCTCTCCTCCTCCTCCCCTCCCCTCTTTGACACAACATACTCCATCCATTTCTGTTCAGGTTTGTAATGGCTAAGGAAAGTTGCCATGTATTTCCCTGGTGATGTTTTCAGCTCCGTAAGCTGGAGTAGGCAGGTCTCAACAAGTTGTGGAACTTCCAGTATTACTATGTCATCTCTTTGAAACTGGAGTGACAGGTTTTTAGTATTGGCAGAAAGTCTTGTAGTATATATAGGGATTTTACAAACTGTACACTCTGTACTTCCTTTAAGAGGGCCTGTGTTCTAGAACCTTCATCACCAGCAGCAGAGGATGCATGTTCTAGGTGTTGAGCGACACTGGGTAGATTAACCTGAACTGCATGAACTGACCGTGACCTACTGGCAAGCCATCTCACTTGTTTTATAGCACTAAAGTGAGCAAGATCAGTATCCATGACATTAGCAATTTCTTTTAGTTCTCTCATTTTTTTGAATCGTAATGATAAAACTTAAATATTCCCTTGAGAGTACTTTCAAGCTTTGACACAAATGTATTTTTTTTTTTACCACATCAAGAACTGCCAGCTGTAACTTATGGGCAACACAGTGCATTGCAATTATTTGAGGACAGTGTTCCCTCAACTTTGCTATGGTTCCTCCTCTTTCGCCCATCATGACACTGGCCCCATCAAAATTTGCTGAAACAAGGAATGGCCCTGGATTGTGAACATTTTGTAGGTTACTTAGGGAAGATTTACTGACTCAAGTGCAGTAGATTGTGCGTGAATACACCTTCTGCATGTGCATGTTCCAGTGGCACAGCTTGGATAAGCACTGTACGCACCTGTTTTGAGTTTGGGTCAACAAACCGGATGAAAACATTTTCCCACTCAGTTATACTAGAATCTGTACTACCGCCAGCAAGAACTGTCACATATTTAACATCAGTAAGAGTCTGCATCTGGGTTTGGGATATAACTGCTGATATAGCACCACAGAAGTCCCTGGCTCGCTTATCATTGGTATAATTAGAACCAAGCTTATCCCATTTCTTTCTTGCAGTTCACAGAGCCACTCCATGTCCGAGAAAGGCGTAGATTTTTGGCAATGGAATATGCTGTGTTGAACAGGCGTTGCATCTTGACCTTAGTGCTCTGATCCAACTGCGTAAATGCTTGATACAGTGGGGACTCAGTGATATCAAATGTACCACACGCTGACCACTGTCTGCAATATGTTGATTCATGCACAGCAAATGTGGATTGGACTTGTCATGAGCACGAACTGACTCAATTCAAAGGTATTTGAGCCAGTGGCAAAACATTAGGTTTCTTTGAAAAGGCTGGTACTGCAATGGTTGGATATTTTTCGCACACAGTGCAATACATCAGTTCTTTTTTTCATCATATCTCAGCCAGTTATAAATGGTTAACCAATGCCTCTGAAACAATCGGGCCCTTTTCTCCTGATCATATTTCTTATCTTTATTTGGCCTCTCTGGCTCTCATCCTGCTCATGGAGCACTAAAACGTTTTTAGGGAGTGGATGTAAACTTTCAGTTAAGCCGTCACTGCTTAATTCAAGACACTGATGATCAGCAGTTATATCTCCTGACACAGATATAGGCTCATTGTCATTGTTATTACTCTTATCTGCACTAGACACACTGACAGAGGTGGATTGTGTTTCTGTTTCAGGTGGTGGTGTATTGCTGCTGATGGAGTCTGTTACTCGTGAGGCTACTGACCAGAGAAAAGTCTGCTGTTTACTACTCCTACTCCTGTTCTGCATATTGGGTGGCACTTATTTTTTCCCCAATGATAATAAAATATATTTTATTAATTAGGTGTGTCTGTGTGAGTTTCTTTTGGGTGGACTGGTGCTGGACGGCTGGCCTGGCAGACAGTGATGACACTGGGTGGGACCGGGAGCCAGAAGGATGAGGTGCTTATTTGCCTAGCCTTTTCAACAAGTAAAGGCGATGGATCTTATTTACAAATGTCTGAAACTTTCAGAGTTATGATTGTGCAGACTATTAGACTAAGGCAAGTCACTTATCCAATTTGGCAGGGGAAGAAGCTGGAAGGAATGGGACTGGGTCTAAAGCAGAGGTTACACACTTACACAGGGTTGGACTCTGTGACCTGGTCCTGTTACTTACTAGTAATAACATGGATTGGACATGCATGCACACAGCATGATAACTCCCTAAGGCAGGCTGTGCCTATTATTGATTTTATTTTTTTTTATAATAATTACTAGTCTAGTTAGTTGACTGACTCACACACTCATCACACAGTTTAGGGCAGCTAGCTACAAATACAAGGTCAAGTTCAAATACAGTAGTGCAGTTTTGTAAGTACTGCTCTACTTCTCCTTCACCAGCTACTGTGCAGTTATTACAGTTTTTACTTTATTTATTTGGGCAGCTAAGCTACACTTAGCAAGTCCTCCCTCCCCTCCCCTTCCCACTGACTCCAGTCCAGTCCGACCGGCACAACCTGGGGCTGGCCCTCAAGAATTTAGCACCAGACAGGAGCAAACCCAGCCAGACAGACTAGTGTGCAGACTGCAGAGCAAAGTAAAAAAGTTGCACTGTGTTGTTTCCTTGATCTCACACTGCACTGCAGCACACACTCCCTGTTTATTTTAGGTACTGTAACTGTAGGTATACCCTGATTTCCTCTCAATAACTAATGCTCCTTGTGTTGTAGTCCTTCTTGGGTCCAGTGACCCTTCAGTTAAGTTGTGTTAAATACTGGAACAACAAATGCACAGCACAATGGCAGTATAATGGCACACCTGCGTTTTTTTTGGCTTCTAAGTTGTGAACAAACTGAACACTCATCAACAGATTCAACAATAACAGGCTACAGCTGAAACTAATGGAGTGGTTTCCACTTTCTACAGCATTCTCCTTCTCAGGCTCTCCAGTCTCTATTTTTGTTTCTGGCAATAGCATGGGCTAAGAAAAACAAACTACTGCTTCCCAATCCCCAACCTCCTGCCACAGCGCCCACCTGCGATCTCAGCAACCTCCCAGTACCTCAGTCTCTCAAACTCTCTGAGTCCCTGACTTTTATTTTAAAACAAAATTTTAAACAAAATGCTGAGGCAAGACAAGTATTGTAGTCTACAGTGCACACTGCACTTCAAGTTCTCTCTCTCTCTCTCTCCCGGTGTCCAAAAACAACTGCACACAATCCAGAAACAACGACTTGTTAGTGAACTGCTCTCTCTGGGAACAACGCCGTCCTTTCTCTGTGAGAAATGAGAGAAGAGAGTGTGTGTGTGTCTAGATCGCTCCATGAAGTCTTGGGGAACCAACTGAATCAATGTGCGTCTTACCCTCCGTGAGCCTCCCTTCCATTTGCTGCCACATATGTCTGTCTCTCGTCTCGGCTCCTCCTCTGTGGTTGATGTGTTCACTGTTTTCTGCTTTCTTGGCACCCGCGCTGTGGCACTGACTACACGTTCTGCACCCCCCCCCGCTCATACCACGTGAGTGCTGCTCCGAGGGTCAGATGACCCAGTACTCCCTCCAGTATCGCGCGACAGCACACCCAATGGCAAAAGGTGGTAATGCAGGCAAATTGGGCAATTTTTTTTTTTTTTTTTAATGCTTGTCCACGGGCAACTGGCGATCTGAGGCAGCGCTTGTCCCTGGCTGGAAAGTTATAGCCCGGGACGTCGGGCTATCGAATTTGTCAAACCCTGGTAGAACCCCTTACAACCCCTTTCAAGTTCAAGTCTGGCATCCGCTATGTGGCAAGCGGAGTTTTATGCACGCTAGCCTGGCTGCACACAAAGGGCTCTTCCTGGATCAAAAAGCAGGCCTCCAATTGGTCAGGAATCCACTGTAGGAGGGTCTATTCAGTCCATTTCATGTTCTAATTAGAGCAAAAAAGTCCAGCCCATGCAAGCTGTATGTCCTGCGGCGATTGTTGGGGTGTTTGTGTGGCTACAGAGCCCCCTCACGACCCCTTCTAATTTCAGGTCTGGTGTCAGCCACGTGGTGAGCTGCGTTTAATGCTCGCTAGCCTGGCTGCACACTAAGGGCTCTTCCTGGATCAAAAAGCATGCCTCCAGTTGGTCAGCAGTCTGCTGTAGGAGGGTCTATTCAGTCTGTTTCATGCTCTGATTGGAACAAAAGTCCAGCCCTTGTAAGGTCCATGTCCTGCGGTGATCATTGGGGGGGGGGGGTTGTGTGGCTGCAGAGCCACCTCGCAACCCCTTCCAAGTTCAGGTATGGTATCAGCCATGTGGTGAGTGGTGTTTTATGCGTACTAACCTGGCTGCACACAAAGGGATCTTCCTGGCTCAAAAAGCAACCTTTGATTGGCTAGGAGTCTGCCGTAGGAGGATCTATTCCGTCCGTTTCATGCTCCGATCAGAGCGAAAGTCTAGCCTGTGCAAGCTCCATGTCCCACGGCGATCGTTGGAGGGAAGGGGGTTTGTGTGGCTACAGAGCCCCCCGATCCCTTCTAAGTTCAAGTTCTATAACTCAAGACTGAGTTGTGCAAGTCCTGCCCTGTCACAAGTGATGATGAAGTGTGTATTTTGAGCCAGGCATTTGTCTGTAGGATATATACAACATTAGTTTACCAATTATTTGTGTCCTATTAAGTTTTTCTCCCTTTGTCATTGCAGCCTCCTTCATTTCTTTCTGGCACCCAGCCCCATCACCCACCTTCCCTGGGGCTTATCTGGTTGGCTTCAGTCCCCATGATATACCACTCCGTGGCAGGACCAGGAAGTGAAGGCCCCCCCTGGCACATGGACAGCCAGTTCTGAGTACTCTATGATTTTTTGTAATATAAAAATGTGTTATGGATTGCCTCTCATAAGAGTTGCTGAGACAGCATGTGAGTTGACACACACACACACACACACACACACACACACACACAGGTTTTAGATACAAGGTGTTACCTGGAAGGCCAGACGCTAATTACAGACTAGAACAGGCCTTAGTCAAGACTCTCCTGTTTTTCTAAGTTAAATATAGCTTTAACTGTTAAGAGGGAAATCAGTATCCATTTTATGATGTTTCGAGGAGGAAACCAGGTTTGTCACACTGGTGCGAAATCTTAAATGCTTTGCTGCTTTGATACTGCTTATAGATGAAAGGAAATTTACAGACTTGATTGGGGAAGTCACATGGGGAAAGGAGTTTCTGCTAATGTAACCTTAATTATCTTACCTTCTAATATGATAAAATATCCTGGGTGTATGATTTTTCATAAACAGAGGAGGAGCTAGGTGACCTCACACAAAGGGGTTGGCAAAGACAGTTTTTTTAAACAGATTCTGTTTTCCTTCAGAGGCAATTTTATCTACACTCTGACAAAGAAACATCTTTGAGCACTTTAAGCAAGTATACGGGTAGAGAGAGACAAAATCTAAGTACTGTAGTAGGAATTGCACTGTTTAAACCTGTTCTTTTAAAAGATTGTATGGTTCTTGTGATATGGTTCTGTATTTTATGTTTTACATACTTTTATCTGTTTTAGTAAAACTCTATTTTTAGAGCCTACTTGGTCTGTCTTTGAATTTATTTTCTTTAACAAGTGAAGTATATATGGTTAAAGCAGACACCGTGCATGAGCTTGAATGGTGATACCAAACTGGAAAAGGTAAGAGTAATCTGAGGTCTTTATTGGAGTTTTTAAGGGTTCATTTTGTACACCTGGTTACATGCCTGTAGGCAAAGATATCTGGCCCCCCAAAGACAGAATTATCTGAGCCTGTGCATTGGGTATGCTAGCAAGAGGTTCACAGTTTGAATCCCTCCAGAACTGAGAACAAAGGTTGATTCAAACCCACAAAACAGATATGAGGGTTACCCTGTTTCTGCTAACTGTTCACAAGACTGCACTCAGAGATTGGCACTTTGGGAGTAGAGGGGCCTGACCTGCTGAGTGGGTTTGTGACACCCCCCATCAGCGGTAATGCATCCAGGAACCCCAAACCAGAGCCTGGTTAGTGGTGCAGGACCTGCAATGCCAGAGAGGCATCACCACATACTGCATGGTTTTCTGCCTTAGGTTTTCTCCCTCTCACCTCCCTGAACATCCTTCAAACCCAGTCAGGCCTTGTCACGCTCAAGGTTTCTTGTGAGGGAAGGTCAGCAATCTTCTGGAAGGAGCTGCCTGAGCAGTGGAACAGAACACCTTCCCTCCCCATGGCTGCACTGCCCCCCCAGCCCTGGGCTACCTCACCAGCCCCTGAGTTTTCCAAACCTGAGTCTACAGCACAGGAGCACAAAGAGAGATCTGCTGGCCCATCGGGGGCCCAAATCTGCTGTTTGTTTAAAGAGATATGGTTTCTCTCTGATTTCCACTGCTGACTTTTGTGCTGTACTAGATAACTGTGTTGCCAACAGACTTGTGAAAACTAGTCTCTGATTGGCTGATATTCCATTAGGATATTCAGATCTACAAGATGTCAGTTATGACAACACAGCAACATATTTTAAATATCTTGATGCCAGTGTCATAAGCCAAGATATCAGTTTTATTTTGTCGTTTTTATCGTCACTCCTGTGGCATAAGTACTCTGTGGTAATATCATGTTATTTATATACCTTTTTAACTGTTCTGTGTTTTTCCCATATACAGTATATAGGTTTTGCTAATTTACTTAAATGATGTTAAACATTTTAGTGTATGATCACTACTAATTTCATCCTGTAAAGTATTCAGTGTTGATATTGTACTGAAGTGAAATAAAAACGCTCCATGCTGCAGAACCCTACTCTAACACTGTGTTCTAATTGCTGACATTCATTTCACACAGCACTTGTCAGCACTGAAATGTCTTGGTTTTTTCCTCTTGTTAATACTTTCAAGGTGGGGAGGTGCTCTGGAACTTGAGTTAATAAAAAACCTATGAATTCCATCTGTTCACTTCACACCTACGCCATGGAGCTAGTAGAAGAAAAGAAAATTAAATTTTCTCTTTTTTTATACCTAGCTTCTTAACTTTCAGTTTTAAAGTTGTATCAAATATTGTTGAAAGTTATTACAATTTACTGTGTAGAATGAAAGGTCACAGCTTTTTTTTATTTATTTAAAATAAAATTCAGACTGCAGGTTTCTCAGTTGCCATTCCCTCAAGAGAATATTTCTGTGGTTGCAGAGTTAAGGATGGATACTTTACTTGGTGCCAGTGTTGAAATATGTGGCACAAGTGAGCTTGGCAGTACTGTAATTTTTTGTGTAGCCCACCGTATGTGTGGTAAAACAAAAACATAATAAAATCTAGTTTAAGTGAAGAATCATGCTCTTAAAAAATACAGCATGCTGGAAGCTTAAGTCTGATGGCTTCAAAACTGCAAGATTATTTTTGGCAGTTAATAGAGCTTCATGGTTGATGTTACTGTGGCAACCAGATGGATAATATCAGAATTGTAATGCCATGCTAAAATTAGACTAATGACAAAAGTAATGAGCATTTTTTTTTCCTCAGGTACAATGAGTTGCTATTTATAATTGATACTTGCCAAGGGGCATCCATGTATGAAAGATTCTATTCTCCTAATGTCATGGCCCTGGCTAGTAGTCAAGTTGGGGAGGACTCCCTTTCGGTATGTATTTTCAGATTTCATTTCCTGTATTTGTACATACTGAGTGACTGGGAAGAATTATAAATTTAAAAGCAAAAAGTTGAAACCTGTTTGACCTTACATTTTGCATAGTAAGGGTTTTAATATTATAGGGAAAAATGCTTATGGAACGCATAGAAACAGCATGTGATGGTAGAAAAGTACCTCTAGGTCAATCCAGTCTGCCCGTTTTCCCTACCTATTGCAAAAACCACAGACCCTACTTTTTCCTATCACTGTGGTTCTCTTATGCTTGTCCCATGCATTTTTGAATTCCCCTACCAAATTTGCCCCCACCACTTCTGCTGGGAGGCTGTTCCATGCATATACCACCCTTTCCATGAAGAAATACTTCCTCAAGTTACCTCGTAGTCTAGTTTTAGTCAAATGAAAAGGTATGTGCTTGGTGATTGGCAAAAAAACTGTGTATTCTAACAAAATGGATTCATTCACTACCACAGACATGTGGAATCCAGGCTTGAGGAACTGAGTCTTGGGCCCTTCTAATGATTTGAACAGTACTGCATGCACCACCCAGTATCTTATGCCTGACTCTCGCCAACTGTCAGATTTTTGTTTTCTGCTGAAAAGATTGGTCACTCCGAGATCCACTCCACACTCTGTCAGTTCCAGTTTGATTTAGTCATGCTACCCATTTGGCTCCTGCTTCAGATTGTATTATGTCTAGTTCCAGCACAATTCTATATTGTATTTTTCAGACTATTGACCATTTTTAATAAAATACAAGGGTTTCCTTCTGGTGTCATGGTTTCTGCTAATGTTAGCTTTTCAGGAGGTTTTGAGGCCTATTAGGTCTGTAAGACAATGATTCCTGTGGCTGATGGGCACTGCAAGTGGCTGGACTACCTTGGTCCAGAGCACTGGTTGGTCAAGGGTGGTCCTCATCATAGTGGGATGGGCAAGCATTCTCTAGAGTCCAGGCAGATGACACTGGAATCCAGGTAGCCTTCCCTAGCCTTATACAGATCCTCTCTCCTTGTGGCATCTTGTCCTCTGACATAGAGATTGTGGAGAAGAGGATGGTTCTCCAGAGTATTTGGCTAAATACTGAGAGTAGTTTTATTCATTTAATTCACCCAGTCTTCTTGCCTCTGACTGGCCTCTGAGAACCCAGGCTCGCTTATGAACCCGGGTCACCAACATTGCGAGTGGTAGCGCAACCACTGCACCGACGTGCCAGCTGTGCGCTTTCCTGCCACGAAATATTCCCCCAGAAACAAGCTGTTCTCAACACAACAGGCCTTTTCCAAAAAGCAATAACTTTCAAATAAATGAAATAAAGAAGGTTTATTATACGTTCATTTTAATGGAGAGTTGAATCTTCATGGTTAAGTAGTTTAAAGTGGTTATGTTTTAAAAGAAACATGATCTGCCATGTATATGAACTCCACAAAAATGAACACCTGGCGTCAGCTGCACTGAATATGGCTGCATTTTTCAGTTTTTGGACTGTAATTCTGCATTCCTTAAAAAATATGTGGAGCTATTCCTGTCAGCATATTACAGTTCCTTAGTATGTTCACAGACGTGCCCTTTTTCTTTCTTACTGAATGTCTCTGTGCTGAAGATGACATAGTAACATAGTGATTGATGTCAGACAAGGACCACTAGGCCCACCAAGCCTGCCCGTAATCCCTGCCTGCATCAGCGGCCGCTGACCCTGCTTGGTCATTGTCTTTCACCTGTCTTTCCCGCCACTAGGGTTCCCTTATCCCTATCCCATGCATGTTTAAAGCTCCCCACTATGCTAGCTCCCACCACCTCCTGGGGTAGGCTATTCCAGTCATCCACCACCCTTTCAGTTAAGAAAAATTTCCTCACATTCCCCCTTATCCTGCCCCCCTCTAATCTCATATGCCCCCTTGTCCTTGTATTTCTCCTATACTGAAATATGTCTTCCACCTGGACTTTGTTTAAGCCCTTTAGATACTTGAAGGTTTCAATCATATCTCCCTGCTGCCGCCTCTCCTCCAGTGTACACATATTGAGGACTTTCAGTCTCTCCTTATATGACATTAGAGTCTGAATGGTATTGCTTGTAAAGCTTATGATTAGGTGTGAGATTTCCATTGGGTGAATTCAGTAAGTCTACTGGAACATAGTATTATCAAGAACTTTAATGTTAAATGCAAACAAATTTAAAAATAGAATAAAGTATGCGGCGGTGTATATAACGAGAATTTTACACACGTCCGAGGTGTTGGATGCCACATAAACCCAGAGGGCGAACCTCGGAGTTTATTTCAGCATCCAACACTGAGGGCATGTGTAAAATTCGAGTTTACACACCATTCCATGTTTTATTTTATATAATTGCTGGGTTGCGTTTTTTGTCCCACAACAATTATATAAAATAAAGATAGGACATCTCTGTGCAGCTGTGGTCCGACCGGGTTTCAGCAGGGTTAGCGGTGGTAGGACGTGGCTGTTGGAAGAAAGTTTTTCCCTTTTTGATTTGTAGGAGCCAGACAGTGTTAATTGTTTTGAAGAGCTGTTTCTTTTCTTTTTTTTTTTTTTTATCGTACTTACCGCTGAGTCAGAACGGTGGTCTCTTATCTGGGTGTTAGTTTGCTTGTGGCGGCTGGTGCTGTTGATTGCACAGCAGAAGAAAAACCTGGCGTGTGTTTGCTGTAATAAACACTCCTTTATTATGGAAAATTATGCTATGGGTTTTCTGTGGAACAAAAACTAAACCCATTAATTATATAACATAGGAACATAACAGTTAAGTACTGATGAATAACATAACTTGTAACATAGTTTGAACTAATCTTGGTTGATGTTTTGGTGGGTAAACATTTAGGTAAACATATGGCATAGTTACAGATGTTTCATTTTTTTTTTCATTTGCTCTTTAGCACCAGCCCGACCTTGGAATTGGGGTTCATCTGATGGACAAATACACCTATTATCTCTTGGAATTTTTAGAAGGAATTCACCCAGCTAGTCAGGCTAACATGAATGATATGGTAAGTTGTAACCTTACTTGAGTAGTACAGTCAGAATTTGCAAAAACATATGTTGTGCAGAGTGTTTTGATTAGTGTGTGTCGTCCTAGTGTATCCCTCCCTTTGTCTACTACAGTATTCGGAGTTTTTTTTTTCTCTAAATTAACCTGCGTGTTTTACAGTAATTTTATGGCCCCTGGGGATCTCCATCTTGGCACGGTTTATTACTCTTCTTATTCCTTCAGTGCTTCCTGTCCCATGTGACAGTGATGTATCTGGGACCATGGATTCAGCAAGCACTGATTTACAGTCAGTTTTACAATAGCAGAGCTGTGATAGTAAGGGGCTACTAACGCCTCAATGAAAACTATAAAAACATTATAATTAGGTACAATTCTGCTTGTATTCCATTTATATTTTATATATTTCTCTTGTCCATAACTTATTACTAAGGAAATGTGTATGAATATATGACCATTGTCCCTTAGAGTTTATTTTGAGTTCATCTGCCTCTCTAGCTTACTCCCTACTCCAATTCATAATCCTCTGTTGTAATATCACAGTCTGTTGCCATGGGATTAAATGTGAGGTCACAAGCAGTGCTCTATGACTTCAGGTAGGGAGAAAGCAGCAGGGATAGATGAACTCTTCAGGAGCAAAGATCCTGTTTTCATACAAATGACCTCAATAATAAATAATAGGGAGGAGGAATACAGCACTAATTGGAAATGCAAGCTGGACTGTGTCTATTATGTTTTGTTCAAGTTCACCTGAATGTGTCACCAGCTCTTTGAGTAGCTTTCCTTATCCAGTGAGCAATAGTGGTTACAGTTACAGTTTAGCAAAAATTTGAGGACTAACTGAGTGGGTTTTTCTGATAGAAAACAGCTAGGGCTGGATATTCAAACTGCGCTATTTTGTGGCGCAAGCCCTTGCGCTGCACAAAATAGTTGCGCAGGGGTGTGGCTGGTGCGAAATTCAAAGGAGTTGCGCTGTTAAGCAACTCCTTTGAATATCACCCCCGGCCACAGCACACAGTGGAACTTGCGCCACCGCAAGTGGTCAGAGGGAGCATTCAACTTGCAGTGGCGTTATATTATTGCTGCGCCCATGCAAAATCCTGATATTCAAAAGGTGACATGCAATGAGGCTACAATTCATGCAAGGCACAGGGGGCCATTTGCATCAGATTATGGTCCCATTTGCATGCCATTAGCATGCAGGTGCGCCGATCCCGAGGACTTGCGCCTGGCGCCCTGCCAGGCAGCAGCCGTCGGGACCGACCGCCCTGCAGTCTGCGAGCCAGTGGCAAACAGCGTAAAATCCTCCTGACTCACTCCCCCACTGGCCCGGATCAAGGGCATGGTTTAATTCCCCCAGTCTGATCGCGGGCAGCAATGTGTCTCCCCAACACATCCCTGGTGGTCCAGTGGAACGATCCCGATGCGGGATGGAGTAAAAATCCCCCAACACATCCCTGGTGCCTAGTGTCCCCACCCCACCACCAGACCTCACCGCCCCGCTCCCCGCGGCGGGTGGCAGCATCCACCGCCTGCCACCCCTGCCACCGCTGACTGACACCGGTAGGCTGCCGCCCATTGGTGAGAGCAAGAGCAAGAGCCAGTGGGCGTGCAGTCTTACCGTCATAAGACAGTCCAGTTTTGTGAATGAATACATTCATTCACAAAACTGACTGTCTTGTATGGTATGGGCTACACGCCATTGCTCTTGCTCTGCACCAATTGGTGCAGCCCTACCGGAAGTCAGCAGCGGAGCGGGCAGGCGGTGGGATGCTGCCGCTGCCTGGGGGAAGCGGGCGTGAGGCTTCGGGTGGGGTGGGGACACTAGGCACCAGGATGTGTTCGGGAGGTGTTTTCTTCACTCCATCCCGCGATCGGGATTTACGGTCCACTGGACCACCAGGGATGTGTTGGGGAGACGCATTGCCGCCCGTGATCGGGCTGGTGGGGATTAAACCATGCCTACGATCGGGTGGTGGGGATTTTACACTGTTTTGCCTGCGATCGGGCTGCAGGGGGGCACAGGAGGGGTTGGGGCCAGCCACAGGTGGCAGCTGCTGTGTTGCGCCTGCACTGCAGCAGCCCACCTGTTGGTGGCCCTCGACTTAAGTTTTTTTTTTTGCTCAAAGTGGTGCAGGCGCAGGTTGGGGTTGCCTGCACAACTCTGCACAGCCCAGCTGAATATCTGGCTGTGCTGTTTATGCATGGTTCCTCCCCCTCCAGTTCAGCATGCATTCATTTGCATTGCGCTGTTGCTCAGCCTGTTTTCAGTGGTGCAACTGCCTCTTACTGAATATCAGCGAATGGCGCAAGTTCGATTATGCGCATAACCTTGCTGCATGGAAGAACCCTTTTGAATATCTGGGCCCTAGTCTTTACTAAGCCTTGATAGCATTGATGCTGGGGTGATATGTGTGCTTTTTATGGCAGTGTGTAGTTTGATGAAATTAAAATTTTTAAACGCAAAACATTTACTCCTGCTGGCTAAACCTAATACACACACAGAAAAAAAATATTGAAATAGAGCTATTTAGTGGCGGCCTGAACATCAGGCTCCTATTTCCAGTGCTTGCGGAATCCATGGTCCCAGGCGCATCACTGTCACATGGAAAAGGAGGTGTTGTAGGAAAAAGAAGAGCAGTAAACCTTGCTAAGATGGAGATCCCCAGGGGCCATAAAATTACCATATAACTAGCAGGCTAATTTAGAAAAAATGTTTAGTAGCAAACAAAGGGAAGGACACACAAGGACTACATACACAAATCAGAACACACTGCACAACATATGTTTTCGCAAATGTTGACTGTAGTAATCCTTTAAACCAGCAGTACTAATTACAGTGGGTTTTCATCACCTACCACATTTTTCCTTTTTCATTTTTAAAATCCTGATTTTATTTTCAGTGTTATTTATTGTTCTTTGGCCCTTTCACCTTGATTATTAATCAGTCCCCTATATTGTATGTGTAGTAGTTACATTAAATATAGCAGTGACATACTATTTCTTGTTTCTTCATACCATGTACATACCTTTTTTAGCTTATTTCTGTGGATGCTCAGTTGGCAAAGGAAGGGGCAGAGCTTGCCAATAACATCAGACAAAGATGCCTAGTGATGCCCTCTTATCCCTATGAATCCAACCTGATCCACAGAGTGAGGGCCTTGTAACACTATCCAAAAATGATGATTAATTAAAAAAAAGTGGGAAAGGATGAAAGGTTTGATAATTGTAGGGCTTGTCTAATAAAAATTGATAAGCACTTTTAACAGCTAGCTCTGTTGTTGTAAACATGGCAGTGTTTGCAAGTCCACAGTCACACAAAGATTCTCACTCTACCCCAATAAAAAACTTCAATCCATGTCTTGCTTTCCATTGTCTTTCTTCAGTTTATTGTCATATTGATAATTTTTTCTTATGCTCCACAGAAAAATCTGTTTAACGTTTCAGAACTCAAATTGTTCCTTCTTCAGACAATGAGCTTTTCATCATATTTTATGCTTTCATTCTCTATCAATTGTGAGCTTTAATTTCAGTTCTATAAATTAGACAAACAGTAGAAAATAATGTTTTAAACATTTTTCTTTTCTGTTACCATATATAATATTTAAATTAATATCTATGAAAAATAATAAGCTCCTTTAAGATTTAAAATCAAAAACCTTAGCATTCTAAAAGGAGGAACACACCTCTTTACATATATACTCTGGGTATAGGAAATATCTTCCAAAATCACCCAGTTGTGTGGTGGGGGTGCTGCCAGCAAACCTTTCCTCTAACTCTGAAAAGTAGATTAATCTCCCATAAATGTTTTATATTTTAGTATTTCATCAAAAAACCACTAGGTGTAGAAAATTTCACTATTTATACCAGTCTCATACCTGTTCTCAAACAGGGTATCTTGCTTCAAACGTTGGAAAACCCTTCCTTGTTTGTCATTAGGTTCTACAAAGAACAGAAACTCTCATTTAGTTTAACCTGTTTCTCATAGAGTGTTCTGGTGCACTCAAATGCTGCCTGCTGTTTTATTTATTTATTTTATTTATTTATTTAGCTTTTGTTGACCAGGTAAGTGCACTAGACAAATCCTGCCTATTTTCAGGCACGACCCGGGGGGAGGGGGATACAGATGAATGGCAACTGACCTTGAACCAGATTAAGCTGTTGGTGGTATTTTTAGTGAATGAGGGAAATTTGGCCAGGACACGGGGAAATTTCCCTACTCGGAGGCGCTGCTGTTCTTGGTCAGTAGGGGGCTGCTGACCTAGAGGATAGCTCTTGGGTCAGATTCTGTGTGTGGGCATGGAGGCTCGGTTGGAGAAATAGGCAGAGCATCAGAGGAAGTACAGGTTCTTGTTACTCAACAACTGTGCTTACGGAGATTGTGCAGGCGAGGCCTGCGGTAGACCCTACTACAGTAGGGGCGGAATCCCTGGAGGAGTCTCTGGAGGGGCCAGTCGGGAGCCAGCCGAGGGTCGGAGCATGGCAGGAGACGCTGTGGAGGAAGGAGGCGTGACGGCGATCGGTCGCACAGCAGAGGTACTACCCGGTACAGCGAGGGGTGGAAGCGCCATGGATCAACGAGTTCACGAAGGAAAGGAGGAAGTCTCGGGTATCGCGAGTGCGGTAACTCGAATGGAGGAAGGAAAGCAGTCGGCCGGTTTTGCGTGTGGGACCGGAGGAACGGACCAGGAAACAGGGCCCAGCTCCAGTTGGTCAGCTGAATCAGCCATATCTCAAGCGGGCTGGATTCGGCAGGCAGACGGCAGATGGATACCGGACCCAGAGTGGCTGTCTTTTTCTTCAGGGGCAACGGAGGCATCGACAGAACCTACAATGAGCGGTGAGTCTTTGGCTTTGAATGGACTTGTTTCTCAGGACCAGGCATTAAGCCGGGCAGGGGCATCAGCCAAGCAGAGGAGGGGGGAGGTTTCTCCTGCTGAAAGTTTGCATGGACTGGGGCCAGAAGAGCAGGAAGAAGGAGGGCCCACTTTGCGGACCTTTTAAAAGAAATAGATGGAGCAAGCCCCAAGAAGAAACGTTATGCGAATAAGGTATAGAGGAGGCCTACCTGAACACCGGACCGGGTATATGTGGCAGAAAATTATTGATGGACTCTATGAACTTTTGCCTTTCGATATCTATGCTTTAATTAACATTCGTGGGAGGATACTTTTGATGTAAGCTTTAAACAAATGGCTAGTCTTGAAAAATTTTGGTATAAATATGATAGTTGTAAATGTTACCTTTATGGACACCTTTTAGCCGTTCCAATTACGAAACCAGTTTTAAAACTGTGAATGTAATGTTTAGGAATGAGGAGTGAATGTGGGGATATTGTTTTTAGTTAAAACAGAAATGTGAGGTGCTAGGCTCTCCGAACCTATCCTAGACTCTGAAAACATTTGGACTGGGGCATGGAAATTTAAAGTTAAATTGTTTATGGTGAATAATGAAATACAACATGTCCCAAATAGCTTTTTTGGGGAGAGATCGTGGGGTTTGTTTTACCCAGGCCAGCCAAAGCGTGTTATAGATGTGGTAGTCATAGGCATTTGAGCAGTGCATGCGATAGAGTGAAATGTGCCTTATGTGGGGAATTGGACCATGATAGTGAATTGTGTAGGAATGAATTCAAATGTAATTTATGTGACGATTTAGGACATGCCTACCATCAGTGTCCTTGGGGAGCAGAATAGGCAGGGGATTGAATAAAGAAGAGCTGATTTCATGAAGCCCAATGTGAGGGGGAGCCACTAATCCCGTGTAAGAAACATAGTAAGAAGGAAACTGAAAGAGGGACGCCTCGTAATATCAGAGTCTCCTATTAGTGAAATAAGATCCACTGGGTCAGTTTTGCAACAGAATGTGGTCCTCCCCATTTCTAGGGCAGATTCCTTAACTGAAAACACGGATGACCTGACAAGGGAACCTGAGAAGGAAATTCCTTTCAGACTCCAAGGAGGTATGAGAGCAAGTAGTCGTACAGGAGGGGGTGTTTGATTCAGAATTCCTTCACAGCTCTAGCAGACTTAGAAGGGAAGGAGTTTCGATTTGTTAAAATCAGATGAGAGCTTAAACATGGAAACTGAAGAAGAGGGGACTGGAAGTGTTAGAAGGAAAGAAGAAAAGGGCAGAAAGAGGAAACAAGATAGCGTGAATAACTGACCAAAGCATACTATGGCCTGTTTAAAGATTATATCCTCAATTGCTGTAGCCTTAAGAGTTATAAGAGGCGACTTATTACCCTACAGTATTGCAGAAATTGAAAGCAGATGTGATCCTTTACAGGAGACTCACTTTTCTTCTTTGTCAGAGGTGTCTCAGATTACAAAGCTATGGTGGGAAGGCCCGTCCTTCTGGTCATTCGGGGAAGATGTGGCAGACGGAATAGGGATATTATTTTCTAACACAGCAGTTCAGGTAACAAGGCTAATTGATGTCCTGCCTGGTAGGGTATTGTTGTTGGATTGTTTTTTAAAAGGATTGTGTTTTAGATTAATTAATACTTATGCTCCACAAGTCAAAACCGCAAGGATAGCATTGTTTAATTTGGTAAAACCTTATTTGTTTTCCTCAAAACATATAGTTTGGGAGGAGATATGAATTGCAGCCTAGATGTTCGGTTAGAGGCGGGTCCAGCAAAAACTTATTGTGACTCTCATGCTCTTTCGCAAACTATAGGGGTTGCAAAGTTAAAGGAGCTTTTAGAGAATTACATGAAAAAGGGGTTTTACTTATAAAGGGCATCTTTCAGACGAGAATAGACTATTTTTCTATCTTATCATTTAACTCCGTGGAATGTTCAGTAATTTCATATGATTTTCTGATCATAAGGTGTTATGCAGTGTCGTAGGTCTACATCAGATTCCAACTTTTTCCCAGCTTTGCAGGCCAGGTGGATGTTGAATGCCGGTTGCTGACAGAAGCAGGATTGTTGGCTCGATTTAAAAACTTTATGGTTTGCGTAAATCAGTAGCAGTATTTTTCTTAGACTGGGTTTCTTGGTGGTCAGATACCAAATTGGCGTTAAGGATTTCTTTATAACATATGGGAAACAGAAAGGTTCAAGGAGTATTTACAATACTTAGAATTAGTAATCAATATTATAAATTACGGTCTCATTCTAGAAGTAAGGATGCAGAGATTCAGTCCCAGATTAAAAGGGTGAAAAAAATATGTTTACTTATCAATATCATAGGGCTGCATCTATTCATGCTGGTTTTAAATTGGTACTCAACAACAACCTTTTCAAGACCAGTATAAGGCATGTAAGACTAAGATTGAGAAAAGAGTGATGTTAGGCTCAGAAATTCTGTTGGAGAATTAAGATCTTCCGTGGCAGAAATGCTTGTTATAGGGAGGAGAAGGTGGTGTCCCAATTTGGAAATAGTTTTGTTTCAACCTTGGGGTGGGAAGACGTTTTTAATTTCCCAATTCCATATATTTCTCAGGTAGAAGTAGAAATGCTGCAAAGACCTATTACTTTGCAGGAGGTACAACAGGCAATAGGAGCCTTAAAGGTAGGGGCATCACCAGGGTTAGACGGGTTGACTAATGAATTTTATAAAACCTTTGCAGATGACCTGAGTGGTATTTTAACAGAAGTCTTCAATGACATCTTACAATATGGGTTTGGAGATTCAAAATTTAATCTAGCTATTTTAACATTTATTTTTAAGACAGGGGATGTTACAGAACTGGGTAATTGGAGACCAATTAGTCTTCTGAATACAGATTATAAAATCCTTTCCTCGATCCTGTGTAAAAGATTGCAAGAGGTGGCTAAGAGGGTGCTTCACCCGGCACAAACATGTGCTATTCCATATAGATCAATTCAGCAGAATTTAAGATTATTACGAGATATATGTGAATTTGGCCGTCAAGGAAAACTGTCTGGTTTTATTATGGCATTAGATCAGGCGAGAGCCTTTGATTCAGTGTCTCATGATTTTCTTTTCCAGGTGTTATTGAAATATGGATTTCCAAAAATATTTGTGCAATATGTTCACACTTTATATTGCAATGCAATTTCTTGTGTATGCATTAATACGGTGGTAGGTTCTGAGATACAGATGAAGCAGGGGTGTAGGCAGGGTTGCCCAATTAGCTGCTACTATATGCCTTTGCATTAGACCCAGTATTGAGAGAAATTGAGCATAACAGGTCCATACGGGGTTATACGCCTCTTGTGTTTTACCAGCTGAGAAGATCTCTGCATATGCAGATGACATATGTCTATTGGTAGCGGATGTCACCTCAGGGTTAAGGCTATCCAGTGATTGAAAGTTTAGCAAATTTAAGCGGTATGAGACTAAACTGAAAAAATATAGTATCTGGGGGTTGGGAGAATATGGTCTGTCAGAATATTGGGGTATTATAGTTAAGGATAAAATTTCTGTTTTGGGACTAAACTTTGGTAAAGGGACTTAACCTTTTTAAACTGGGAAAAAGCCTTGGTTATTGCAGAGAAAAAAGTACTGCAATGGAAATCCTGGGGTTTTTCCAAAAAGAAGCGAGTTTTGATTATTAAAAAGTTCTTACTACCTATTTTTTTACATGTAGCTGCAATTTTCCCAGTTCCGGTTGCTTTAGAAACTAGATTGTATAGTGTGTTTTTTCAAATGGTTTGGGGTAGTCGGTTGAATCCAATTAAAAGAGCCTTTACGTATTTAAAACTGAATCAAGGGGTGTAGGGATGATAAATCCAGTGGTATTTTTTCATTCCTTTTCATGATTGCTGCCTTTCAAACTAGGGTTAAACCTCAGGATCATCCTTGGTCGGCTTGGACACAATTACTTTTTCACCCTTTATGTCATTTTGGGAAGGAGGGAGGGTTCCCATGAGAGGAAAGATGGCTTTAGCCCCATCCTATGCGGATGCTGCAGTCAGAAAACTATGGGAATGGAAATTAGGAAAAGCCCAACTGCAGGACATTCCCAGGAAAGAATTTTATGCAGAAATTATGTTCAATTTTTTTTACGTCCAAGTGGATTTTCCTTTGTGTACCCCTACAAAATTGTCCCAAGCATTACGTCTCTTGATGGATCATAGGATACCCCCTAGTATGTGGGATGTGTTGTGGCTTTGTTGCCATGGGAGGTTGGGAGTCAGGGGTAATTTAAAACATAAACAGATTCAGGATCGAATGTGTATTAGACCAGGATGTTTAGATCAAATTGAAACCTTAGAACATTTTTTATTACTTTGTCCGTATGTTAAGTCTTTTTGGTTTGAGTTGGCAAAACGGTGGGAATGGGGATTTTTGATTCATATTTCTTATCAGAGTCTTGTCCTGGGGGACTATTCAGGTTTTTTACGAAGATATCACCCAAGTACACTGAATTTGATATTTGCCTGTATCAAGTATCACCTATGGCAAGCACGATGTCAGTTTTCTTTACAACATACTATTCTGCCCAATAATGTTCTTTTTAGTCGTATTGAATTAGCAGTGGGAAAACAAAAACAATATGAACAATGCATGCTGGAAAAAAATATTTTTCAGGATTTTTGGAAACATATTGCATGGTTGAGATGAAAAAGGGGAAAATTGAATATGGTGAATAGGGCTTCGGGTGTCTTACCTTTATATTGTCTTTCAAACGGTGTATTGGAGTGTGGTTGGGAGGAGATATTGAAGAGGTACTTTTATACTTTTCTTTGAAAATGTTTGTATATGTATGTTGGCAAATTGCTGAAATGGAGTGTGTCATTACGATTGTTGTGTATTTTGCAATAAAAATTCCCTACTCTTTTCGATAAGTGCCATGGGATCTTTAACATCCACCTGAACTACCACCAATCCAGGCAGATGGGACCTCGGTTTAACATCTCATCCGAAAGACGGCACCTCAGAAATGCAGCACCCCTCTCATGCTGCATTACAGTGTCAGTACTGGGATATTAACACAAGTGACAGATGTGGGAACTGAACCCACAGCCCTCTGATCTCCCAGCCTCAGAGGCGAGTGTGCTACCTACTGAGCCACTGACACTGAGCCACTAAGATAGCATCTCCTTACCTTACAGTTGAACATTTATGTACTTTAGTTCACTGTACCAATAATCCGTGGAAATTTTATTCCCCAATGAACTGATTTAGTCCACAAACTCAGGCAGCACACCCGCCGTTCAGAGCTGCTGCTATAACACAGAACACCACTTTAGCTTGTGCTCACTCGCTACTTCAAAGGAGAGGCCGGGTCATCAGGAGGGCATGCAAGGCGTGTATACGTCACAATGATGTTCTCCTGGGTGGCCTGGTCATAAAGAAATTCCTATCGCTTTGCCATGAGGCAAAATAGAGATCCCCCTTCCTGATTGCTTATCATAGCATCATTTTATCTTTCAGCAATCGGAAAAATATTCATCCTGCTATCCGTGAACTCACTATGATCCTACCACATTTGAACGCTATTGTCTAAATATGAGGACAAAATGAAACTATATGAGTATGTTTCCCTGAGAGTGTTTAAAGATCCGTTTTTATCTATTTCAGAGAAGGGGCCAGACCATTGGGTGTATCCGCAGAGCATCTCAGCGTCAAATAACGTTGCCCTCGATTGCCCAGTTATCCTGAGAATTTCACTGAATTGTCACGTAGCTAATGAGAAATAGTAAATAAATCCTCCTTCTCAAATAAATTATCATAGTATTTACGGGATGGAAATCATATATGCAGGTCTTCAGTATCCTTGTATATTGTTTCTTCAAGAGAATATCTATATCTGGCTTTTATTAAGAATTGAACTCTTTTTTTTAAATGTTTTTGGAAAAAACAGTCAAGATACAACAGGTTTCAGGGATTGAGGACAAAAATATTCTTCAGTGTAGGTGAGTGAAAGGTCAAGGAGGTCATATTGCTAGTGATAGGGTAGATGGTTTTATTTGTACTCCTAACTTGATAGGAGGTCAAGTCCAGTGAAAAAGATTACATCCATTTTTTTAACATCTTATGGATCAGATGAAGGTAGGGAGGGGAGAGAGTTTATTTAATACAGATGTTAAACTGAGATTAAATTCCACACAAATTTTTAACTTAAATAAATGGGAGGAATCTCAGTGAAAAGGGTGATATCCATCTTGTATAGCATCTTGCAATTCAAAAAAGGGGGGAAGAAAAGGGGGAATAATGAGGGTTTCAAAAGAAAAGGGGGAATGGGGAAGGGGAAGGGGGAATAAAAAGGTTTATTTGATGGATGCTTCAACAAATTTGAATTCAAATGGATTTTTCATCCACTATGAACTGATTAGTCAAAAGTTGTCCATATCAGATTTTCATTTAGTCCATATCTCTCTCTGTATGTTCTCAGCATGAAAATCCACCATGCCTCTCTTCTTAGTACAATAGTCTCTCCATCACCACCACGACTCGATGCCATCACCCTTTTCCATTCAAAAAAACTTTAAGGATGAAATTGGGTCTGAATTCCAAAAAATGTCTCACCATAGGAGACCTGATGTCTTCTCTCCTAATATTACTCTGTAATTCTTTGTTTTAATGGCCTTGTAGTTTGTCCAATATATCAGAGAGCAGGGACATACAATACAGTAAACCATAGCATCTGAGATACAGGTGATGAAGTCTTTAATATCATACATTTTATCATTCCATGTGCTCTTAATGTGTTTGCTCTTCACACCATTATACACCATTATAGGGTTTTAAATAATTGATTAGCAGTTTTTTTCTTGGGATGATACTAACTGTGCAGAAAGTATTTATATAGATTTTCTAGAAGTGCTGTGTTTGTTAAACACATTGAGGCAAAAGCTATGCATTTTCACAAAGTTTTAGCACTTTTATGAGCAAAACGCTAATCAATTTTTAGAGTTAAATAAAACCCGTTACAATGTGTGCAGTTCCCACATGTGAAGAAGCTCTTCACATCCCTTTTGAGCCATGTCATCACAGGTGGTTCAAGGTTCCAATGTTGTGTTTTAACCACATCATTTCTTATAGTGGTAGTCTTTTTTTGCTGTCACCCATGGTTTCTGTTGGAAAGTATTTATCCCTGTCTTGTTTGTCTGTAATGCCCCAGTTGTTAAGAATCACATTTTTAATCTTACCAAAATATTCTGAGAACTGCATTGCCATAGTCTTTTTGTTCACAGTATTAAGTTCATTTCTGTTTTTGTCTTGTAGTAGTTCTTCTCTATTTTGGAATCCACTCTGTTTTTTTGCCACCGATAGAATTTTCTTCTTATAACTCTGTGCTTCGAATCTCCCAGACAGTTCCCTCAGATTGGTTTCTCATCTTGCTTCTGTGCCAGTGTTCCTTTTAACTCTAAGCATCTGACTATACGGGATGCTATTTTTCAAATTCCTGGGGTAAAACCTTTTTGCATGTAGTACTGTATTTTTTGCAATGTCTTTCTGTACAGATCTGTAGTGACTTTCCCATTTTCTTTTATCAGCCTGAAGTCTAGGAATGCTATGCTTGTGGCATTCCATTCCATCGTGAATGACAAGTTCTCAGTTGTCCCTTCTATATATTCATAGAATTTCTGTAAGTCCTGATCCATACCTTTCCAAATCATCAGAATGTCATCAGTAAATCTTTTACATAACAAAAGATTCGATCTGTTCTTGTTCATTTCTGATTGTATATATTTTTCTTCAAAATACGCCATATATAAATTGGCGTATGTCGGTGCCAAGGTTGCCCCCATAGCAGTACCCATCTTTTGCAGGAAGTGTTGTCCTTCGAAATCAAAATAATTATTTTTCAGTACAAATTGTGTTAATTACAGAATTAAACCTTTATCCGGTGTGTTACTTGGTATCTGAGATAAACAAATTGTCAAGTGCCATTATGCCCTCCTCATGGGGTATGTTCTTACACAGGCTTTTCAGATCCAATGTTAGTAGGATGCAATCATCTAGAGTCCCTTCAATCTTATTAAGTTGTTCCAAAATCTGAATGCAATGTTTGCTATCCCGTAGCTAGGACCATATCTCTGGTACCATTGCTTTGCAGAAATGATCTACATAGATAGATAGTGGCTCGTTATTGATCCAATCCCTGATATTATGGGTCTTCCCGGTGGATTTTCAGGGTTTTTATGGATCTTTGGTAGGCAATAGAATAGTAGTGTCCTCAGATTCTTATTTATTAGTTCTTGTTTGACCCATTGTTCAATTAGGCCTCTATCAGCTGCATTTTTGACTATTCCAGAGCTTTCTTCTTTTAAGAGTTGAAAAGGGATTCTAGGTACTCCCTCGTGTGAGGTGGATTGTTAAGTTGCCTCAGGCATTCTTCCTGATAGTCATTTAGATTCTGAATGACAACCCCTCCCCCAATCAGCCGGTTTGATAATTATTGACTTGTCATTCCCCAGATTATCCAATGCTTCCTTTTCTTCTTTAGTGATGTTAAAAACCAGTAATTTCTTCTCACTTTCTTCAATTATATTCTCTATCTCCTTGTTAACTTTATCCGTATATGTCATTATGGGAGGAGGTGTCATACCCAAAGGGTCAAAATGGGATTTAGCACCAGGTGACTGTTTCAGAAGGTCCCTCTCCTTCTGTTTAGAGGGATCCTCATTCGATTGTTCTTTTGTCCCAAAAAAATGTCTCAGCATGATTTTCCTGAAGAATTTTTCCAGATCAAGTGTAAATTCAAATGGATTTAACTTCTCGGTTAAACTAAATGATAGTCCTTTATTCAAGACCTCCATTTCAGTGGATGTCAGCTCTTTGTTAGAAAGATTAAAGACTGTTAGTTCTGTTGGGATTTGGATCTCGGTTTGTGTACTTTATCCTTGTCTTTTTCCTTTTCTCTTTCTTTTTCTCCCTTTCCTTGGTCTCTTTCTTTAATCCTTGTCCTGTTATGACGTGTACATGCCTTGTATGTCCTCTTGATGGCCCGGCCTCTTCTTTGACGTAGCGAGTGAGCACAAACTAAAGTGGTGTTCAGTGTTATGGTGGCGGTTCTGAATGGCAGGTGTGCTGCCTGAGTTTGTGGACTAAATCAGTTCATTGGGGAATAAAATTTCCACAGATTAATGGTACAGCGAACTAAAGCACATACATGTTCAACTGTAAGGTAAGGAGACGCTGTCTTAATACAGCAAGCAGCATTTGAGTGCACCAGATCTCTGTATGAGAAACAGGTTAAACTGGAGTTTCTGTTCTTTGTAGAACCTAATGACAAATGAGGAAGGGTTTTCCAACATTTGAAGCAAGATACCCTGTTTGAGAACAGGTATGAGACTGGTATAAATCCTGAAATTTTCTAAACCTAGTGGTTTTTTGATGAAATACTGAAATATAAAACATTTATGGGAGATTAATCTACTTTTCAGAGTTCGAGGAAAAGTTTGCTGGCAGCACCCCCACCTCCACCACCATACAACTGGGTGATTTTGGAAGATATTTCCTATACCCAGAGTATATATGTAAAGAGGTGCGTTCCTCCTTTCTGAATGTTAAGGTTTTTGATTTTAAATCTTAAAGGAGCTTATTATTTTTTCATAGATATTAATTTAAATATTACATATGGTAATAGAAAACTAGAATGTTTGAAACATTATAATTTTCCACTTCTCTAATTTTTAGAACTGAAATTAAAGCTCATTCAATTGATAGAGAATGAAAATATAATAAAATATGATGAAAAGCTCATTGTCTAAAGAAGGAACGATTTGAGTTCTGACATGTTTCATAAACAGATTTTTCAGTGGAGCATAAGAAAAATTGATCAATATGACAATAAATTGAAGAAAGGCTATGGAAAGCAAGATATGGGTTGAAGTTTTTTATTGGGATAGAGTGAGAATCTTTGTGTGACTGTGTTCTGTACAACTCCGTTGGTTCGTACTTCCCGTAAGCTCCAGTGGATGCAAATCTATTTAAAAGGAACCCTAGGATACATATAGTGGAGGTATAGTGTTTGTAAGTCCAGTACCATTTTATCTGAGTTCCATTAGTTTTGTACTTTCATTCACTTCAGACAAACTTGAAGTGGAGTTTATTTATAATTTGGTGACTGGGATAGGCACACTGAGCCGAAGCTGCTTTCCAGATGCGATCCTGTGGGATGGAGAGTAGGGGAGAGGATATAGAACACATAAAGTCAAGTGCAAATATACATAGTGTGGTAATATGAGAAATAAATGCAGGACAATGCATCATAAATGTGGAGAACAAAATAAAAAAAGCAGGGGTGTACAAAACTTACAATATATAACCAAAGTTAAAATAGCACAACAGTAGAATGAACCAGAATGATGTGTAGGAGAACCCAGGTAAAATATTAAAAAAGATTCTTAATTAAACTGTAAATATTCCTCTTTCCAGGGTCACAATGGAGGAGAGAGGGGGGCACAGAAGTGGATTAGGACAGGAGGAGACAGTAAAGCAGAGGATCAGGAAGGGAAGCGATATAGTGGGGACAGGGGAGCAGGGGCGGGCAGAGAATATATAGAAAGGAAGGCTGGCTGGGTGGTGCAGAATGGAAAGACTAGAGCGGAGGGGAAGTCATAAAACGGGGCACTGGGAATTAGCTGCAGAGCTGGAAGGGGAATAATAATCATGAAGGAGAACCTCATGGTGGGAAAAGAGGAGAAGAGATGGAAAGACAGGGGGAAACTCTTCAAGAGGGTAGTGAAGAGGCTGGAGAAAGAAGAATGGCTAGTAGAAGTTTTGCAATGTGGGACCAAAAAAGAAACAGAAATTTCTAAGTTGATGGCAGAAAAAAAACTATTGCTTTACCTAGTCTGCCCGTAGCATAGCGGATATCAGAAAAGCAGAGTGAGTAGGAGGCTGGGATGAAGGGGTAGAGCAGGATAGACAGGAGGAGAACCAGTCTTTAGAAAGATAAGAAGAGCAGCAGAAGGGATACTGAGACATTGGGTAGCTTGAAGTAAAGAGAACAGTGTTAAGTTCCCCCTCTCCTTTCAATGCTATATTTTAGGAATGACAAACCCATACGATGTATATACGATGTGTATATGATGTATATCATTCTGTTGGCTTTGTACCATTACCAATTACACTGTACCTAAAGCTATGCATTTCCCTACACTTGTGCAATGTTGTACGCATTGCTATGTTATGTATTGTACTGTATATCAATGTACTTGAAACATCTTTGTTCCCCGGGTTGCCACTGAAAAAGGGACTTGATTGTCTCAGTTGGCCTACCCGGTCATCAAAGTTCAAATAAATTAATGAACAGTGTTAAGTAAGAAGGAATTTAGTGTGAAGAGTAAAACAGAATTGTAACAGATGTATGCAACAGTTATTATACAGAGACAGCACAAATAAATAGGCTTTTTTTTTTTTGTCTTTCTTTTAAAAAAATGTTCTGTGTCTCCCCCATAAGTGCTTCATTTGAGTGCCACATGAGGCAAGTAAACACACATTGTTAAGTACTAATTAATTGCTTTGAAAGCACGCACTACAAATGTGAATGGATGAGAGTTTAGCCAGCTGCAAGAAAGCCATTCCACAAGTAACTCCTAATGTGACTGTAGCTATCCCTCGCAATAGCAGGCAGTTAAGATAATGGGTAAGTCTTCAGGAGCTAGGCCCTTAATTAAAGGGATGGCGCCATACTTGTGGTTCCAGTGTCCCAGCTTTGTGGACTCCCGATTAAGGCAGCTTCTTTTGCAATAAATTTTTACATGCTCAGAAAGAAAAAGTTTTAAAATATACAGCCATTTCATTTTCGTCTCTTTCACCATGTTTTCCCATACTGCCCATGCTACCCAGAGTTCTGTTCCTCTGGTGACAACAAGAGGCAAGAGACGTGGAAGTCAGAGAGATAGAGACGGCAGTGTGCACGTTTTTTATTATGGAGAGTGATGCTAGCACTTCTCCACTGTTCTGTTCTGCAAATGGATTTTCTATTATGGAAATATACAGTCAGATTCGAGGGATCACTAATCCAAAAGAGCGGTGAGATATCAACTACCCAGTTAAACTTACATTTAGTAATAGATGACAGGAAGTTTTCTCTGGCCACCATGCATTCCCATTAGCCAGTATTTAAATTATCTTGTATATTTGCTACTGCTGCTAGCTTTGCTATTTTTTTTAATGTTTCTCCTTTTGTAGTTGTATGTTTGTAACCGATTAGAAATATAAAGGGACACCGTGAGAGAGGAAACAGTGAAGCAGCCAAAATACAAACATCTCTCACAGCGTCCCCATGTATTTCTGAAGTCTAATTTTTGGGTATTCTTTCCTCCAAGGATAAGCAACGCTCAGTCGCTGAAACGAAAAACAGATCCAGTGCTTACATTTGCAGTCGCCTACCTCTGAAGTTTAACTGTCCATTCAACAGTGTTTCTTCCAGTTGGCACCATTGCTGTGTGTTTGTTTATTTGATGTACACTCTCAGGCTGTGGACTTCAACTCTGAAGACTAGCGACTGCAAAAATAATTAATGGATCTATTTTTCTGCTCAGCGACTGCACACCTGCTTGTCCTTGGCAAACAGAACACCCAGAAATTGGACTTCAGAAGTACATGGGGACGCTTTGACAGACATTTGTATTTCATCTCTCACAGCTTCCCAGTAACTTGCGTGTCCTGCCTGAGTGGCCCTGCCTGCCTGAGCTCTGTTCCCTGATTCGCCTGTTCACGTCACTGGGAGAATAGTACGCTGGGCATTGTGGGTAAAAATGGCACAAGTAGGAAAAAAAAACAGGAGTTTAATATTAAATGTTTTTGTCTTTACTGAGGAGGTCACTACTGGGTAAAAGTGAAAATGTTTGCCTTGGGGGAGCCCTAAAGCAGTGACACTAGACCCTCAGAGGTGGCACCTCTCCTTTAACATGGACAGTTGAAAGTCAAACTGGCCCAAACTAGTCAGAAACGTGTAAATCAAATACCGGTATGTGCTTCTATATAGAGTTCTCTAGAAGTAATTGGGTCAGACTTTTTGAGTGATGTGCAGCAAAATGGGCCAGTCCCGAAGGGTATTTCCACATGAGTCTTAGCTCCAGCAGTCTGATACAGATTAGGGGCTGAGGTTGCCTGTAAGAAAGTAAAATGCTATTTTATTTATTTAAATGTTTCACCAGGAAGGCATGCTGAGCAGCTTGCTCGATTCCAGATGCGTCCTGGGGGAAGGGAGGGGGAAGTGGGAAATGTTACATTACATAAATAAGCAGTTACATGATGTAACAATATTTACATTTAGGATTTGTGATATACATATAGCAATATTTACATTTAGCAATGTGAATGCATATAGCGAACATACTAGGGAATGCAGTGAATCTTACTTTGAGAAACAGCTCTTCCAGCAGGTTACACCATTAGGACTGAAGCGGGCAGGCGCCAGGATCCCACGGAAAAATTATAGCTAGCAGTATCCAGTGGGGGGACCACCCCCGACGTCCGCCCCTCCCCGATGTCAGGCATCACGTAAAAGGGGGCGGTCCCCCAGCATCCCCAGCTCTTTTCCCACCGTCGACTCGCCAGCATCTGCCTCACGGATGCCTGCTTTGTCGATACGATGCGTGAAATCCTTTTTTCTACAAAACTTCAATCCATGTCGGCTTCTCCTACCCCTTCTCTCAAAGGACATCCCTCTAAGTGTGAAGACCATCATTCGGGCCTGTGTCAGGTAATTGGGCCTGGAGCACGACACCCAGGCCTGCTCAATTTGCCAGCAATTCAATAGCAGGACTTCAATCCACTGCCAAAAGGCCCTTCATGGATTCCTCCTCGAGGAGAAATTGAAGAAAATGGAGAAAAGACCTTCCTCCAAAGGGGAATCTTCCCACAAGTCAGGGAAACACCGGGACAAGCATCGGGACTCTGATAGGGCAAGATCCCCCAGCAGGGCCTCCAAGTCCAGGGCGAACTCCGGCTCTACCCAGTCTGACAGATCTCCTTCCCGGGCTCGCTCCCAGCCTCCCCCGGTCAAGGTAAGGTCTTCAGGGGGCTCCTCTGCCTCTTTACACCTGCTCAAGAGCACTCAGGCGCCGGACGCCTCCAAGCCTGATTCCTCGGACAGGCACAAAAAGTCTTCCTCTAAATCGGGTAGTGCGTCTGACCGACACCGGGATACCGACTTCAGGTCTGTCTCCCAACCTCCAAAGGTTCCTGAAAGGAAGACTGTAGAGCTGACGTCCCTTAAGCGGACAATGGAGACCAAGAAGGCGTCTGACCCAGCGCCCACAAAACGGACTACCCCGATGACAGTAGTACCGACACCGGTGGACACCGGACGTCAGGGGTCCTCATGTGAGGAGGCTACCGTGCCGCCGCTGACCAGACGGGTGACACGCAGGATGCCTGCCTACCCAGGGAGCCGTCACCGGATAGGTGGTTCCCTGGGACCCGACGCCCGACCCTGACGACAGGCCCACAGTGATGCGGGGCCCGTTGTCGGGTATGAATATTCAGGAGGTGAAAGAACTGTCCATCTTCTGGTGGGAAACCATAAGGAAGGACGTAATTCCTCCTAAGCCTCAGCCACCTCCACCTCCTCCTTGGGGCGCTGAAGGTTTCAGACCCCCGACCCCGAAGGAACCAACTCCACCTCCTTGGGGCCAATCGAGAGACAGAAAACGCCCATCACGTTCTCCCTCATGGTCCCCGAGCCCAAAGCGACTCGGGGCAGACATCACTCACTGGGAGATGACTCCAGACCGGATACGTCTGACACCTCCAGGTCTCCATCTTCCTTTAGTCCCCCATCACCAGATCCACAGGACCTTCCAAGGTCACCTCCAGATGATCCCTCCTTTTCAGAAATTATGAGGCACATCCAGGAAAATATGGGATGGAAGACAGAAGACTTAGACCCCCTAGACACAACGCCTTGCCTGTTACCTCAGACAGAAAGACCCAAAGCTTGTGGTGGTCCCACCTTTGGTGGACACCTTTACGGACATCACCAAGGCAGCTTAGAGGTGTCCGCATTCCACACCGGCTGTTCTGAAGAAGGCTGACCGCCTCTACAGGGCTCCCACGGAGGACTTGTATTTGGTGCAACAACCCCTGGCCGACTTCCTGGTCATCACTACATCTCATGATAGGTCCCAGCGGCCTCAGCATTTGAGTACCCAGCCTCCGGATCAGGAATCTAAGCAATTAAATTCTGTGGGAAGACGCATGTATGCGGCTGCTACATGCTCAATTAGGTCTCTAAACTATCTGACGCACGTGGTGCAGTTTCAGGACGCCCTTTGGGAACTGGCCAAGACATTCTAAAAGACTTTCTGGATGGTTTAAAGGAGGAGCTGCTGAACCTCCTCCAAACTGGGTCAGACATGGGGACCCAAGTTCTCCGAGCCGCTTACGACTCAGCGAACTCGGCAACCAGGGAAACAGCCACAGGCGTTTGTCTCTGGAGACACTCTTGGTTGAGAGTCTCTGGATTTACCCCGGACGTCCTGAAGAACATCCTGGACATCCCTTATAACGGAGCGGTCCTGTTCGGTGAGGAATCTGAGAAGGTCATCACCAAACTGCAGGACACTGGGAAGGCAGTCAGGACTGTACAGGCCATGTACAGACCGAAATCTGGTTCCTTTCGTAGGAACCAGAATAGTTTTCGCATCCACCAACAATGGCAAGTGCCACATTCTGGCCAGCAACCCAGGGGCAACTTCAGTTGCAAAAATCAAGCCAGGTTCCCCTCGGGCCAGGGCCCAAAGCAGCCCAGCCCGCGGGGTCCAACACCACCACAGCATGACTCCTTCCCGGCCCCTGCCCCTCCTCTGGATCAAAGGGTCGAGAAGGTCGGGGGTTGCATTTCTCGTCATCTTTCGGGATGGCAGAGGATAACCTCCGACCAGTGGGTGTTGCAGTTTGTTGAACGAGGTAACTCTATAGAGTTCCTTGATCACCCACCATCTGGACCTCCCCTGCTCTCCCGCTACTCGGGTCAGCATGCCCTGCTTATTCAGCAGGAGGTATTGGCCCTCCTCGACAAGGAGGCCATAGAGTATGTTCCACCGAACTAGAGAGGAAAAGGATATTATTCTCACTTCTTCCTGGTTCCGAAGAAAACAGGGGACTTGAGCACGATCTTGGATCTCAGCGACCTCAACACATTTGTGTTGCACAAACGTTTCCTCAAGGACGCTTACCTACATCTCCTGATCGCTCGAGCGTACTGGAAATTTCTGTGTTTTGAGTTTCTGGGACACCACTACCGGTTCCAAGTCCCCCCTTTCGGGCTGTCTTTGGCATCTCGAGTATTCACGAAGTGTATGGCAGTCGTGGTAGCAGCTCTCAGGAGACGGGGCCACTATGTGTTTCCTTATCTAGACGACTGGCTCCTCATGGCACCCTCACGGGAGGACCTGATGTCCGTGATACAAGATACCTGTTCTCTCTTCCTATCTCTGGGCATCACTTTCAACCAGGAGAAGTCACACCTTGTCCCATCTCTGAGCTTCTAGTTCATAGGAGCAGTTCTGGACACCACTCGGGGAAGGGCATTCCTTCCTCAGGACAGGGCGGAATGCATCAGATCCCTCATAGGGGACATAAAGGAAAAGAAGACGGTACCGGCCCAGTCTGTCCTTTGCCTGCTCGGACAGATGGCAGCTGCCATTGCAATGGTTCCCTTAGCTCGACTCCATATGCGGGTCACCCAGTGGATGTTGAGGGCACAATGGGACCAGAAGCAAGATCATCTGCAGCATCCAGTCCGGATCATAAATGCCGTCACCTGAGACTGGAATTGGTGGCTTGTCCCAGACCACCTCTCGACGGGAGTCCCCTTCATTGCTCCACCTCCTTCAGCGACCCTCTCCACGTCTCCTTGGGGTCCGGATGGGGAGCTCACCTCAACGGGGTCAGGACTCAAGGCTTCTGCTCATCTCTGGAGTCCCAGCATCACATAAATATTCAAAAGATGAGAGCCATCCTTTACGCCGTACAGGCATTCCAGACGGAGATTCCACTGGGTACTCTTTTGGTACAAACAGACAATACCACGGTGATATACTATCTCAATAAACAAGGAGGCACTCATTCCTACTCCCTTTGCAGGGAGGCTCAAAGGGTTTGGATTTGGGTACTGCAACACGGTGCAGATATCATTGCAGTGCATGTTCCTGGAGTGGACAGCACTATCGCAGACAGTCTAAGTCGATCACAGGCCAGAGTCCACGAATGGGAACTGCTTCACTAAGTCACAGAAGACCTGTTCTGCAGATGGGGGACACCAGAATTAGACCTCTTCGCGTCCCCATCCAATGTAAAACTGCCCAATTTCTGCTTGCTTGATCAAGGGCCTGGTGTTTTCTGGCGAGACGCGTTGTCCCTCTCTTGGACGGGCAGGTTCCTCTATGCCTTCCAGCCCTTTTGGCCCAGGCAAATTTGGTTCCCTCTCTTACATCAGCTGGCCCAGGAACCTCCATGGCCTCTGCCATTCAGCTCTCACATTCTGTCCCAGGAGGCAGGCTCCTTGGTCCATCTGGCTCTTCAGTCTCTGAACCTGCATGCCTGGCTGTTAAGGACATAGCAGTCCTGAGATACGGGGTCTCTCAGGAAGTTACGGACATACTGGTAGCAGCCAGAAAACCCTCCACTCACGCCACTTATGCCATGAAGTGGCGCAGATTCTGTATTTGGGCTCAAGCTCATGGATTGACCCCATTGGAATGTTCTGAGAGGTCTGTTCTAGACTACCTTCTATCCTTCTACGAGGCAGGTCTTGCCTGCTCCTCCATTGAGGTGCACCTATGTTGCATACCATTCTATAATAGGTCACCGATCTCTAGCCCAACTAGAGGCTTCTTGCGTGTTTTTGTGCGGCATCCTGCACTTGAGACCTCCCATTAAAGACCCGGTTCCACCTTGGGATCTTCCTTTCGTTCTAGAGCAGCTTACGCTGCTGCCTTTTGAACCAGCCGTGGATTGTGAGCTGCGTCTCCTTGCTTGGAAGACGCTTCTTTTAGTTGCTGTTACTTCTGCCAGAAGAATTCCTGAGCTTCATGCACTTATGTGCAAGGATCCATATTTGTTTTTTCACAAGGACAGGGTGTCCTTAAGAATGAATCCTAAGTTCCTTCCTAAGGTGGTCTCGGCTGTCACTCTCAACCAGGATATAGACCTGCCAGCGTACTGTCCAAATCACTGTAACTGGGGGGAGGCCCTGTTGCACACTCTGGATGTGCATAGGTGTCTCAGATATTACCTGACCAGAACCAAGGCACATCGTAAGTCGGACCAGCTATTTGTTTCCTATGCAGAAAGGGTGCCTGGTGCTCCTGTTTCCAAACAGTCACTTTCTCGATGGCTGGTAAAGTGTATTATGTTCTGTTACCAGAAGCGCAACAAGATTTTAACGGGACCGGCAAAAGGTCATTCTACGAGGGGGGTGGCTACCTCCTTCGCTGCTCTCAAAAATGTCTCCACTTCAGCTCTGTGCAGCATCAACCTGGAGCACTGTACACCCCTTTATTAGGCACTACAGTTGGATATTGCCTCTAGACGCAGAGCAGGTTTTCAGCTTGGCGGTCCTTCAAGGACTTTTGTCCTGAAGTCTGAGACATCTCTCCTATCCTCCTCCCGATAATAATTTGTTCCCTTACTGCTTGGGAATCAGTCCTAATGGTGTAACCTGCTGCAAGAGCTGTTTCTCAAAGTAAGATAGTACAGTTGCGTAAGAACTTACCGTAACAGTAGATCTTCGAGAACAGCTCTTGCAGCAGGTAGTTTCCCCTCCCACCTTCCCCTCCGGAAGTTGAGTCTTTTGACCAAGTTCTAGGCTGCTGCGTCTTTTGACGCCTATTACAAACCTTCCTTTGGAAGCGGATCCTCGATCTCCCCTTCAGATGTCACCTTTGGTCCGGGAGTCTCCGGCGGGAGAACTGGGGATGCTGGGGGACGGACCCCTTTTATGCGATGCCTGACATCGGGGAGGGGCTGACATCGGGGGCGGTCCCCCGCTGGATACTGCTAGCTAGAATTTTTCCATGGGGTCCGGGTGCCTGCTGGCTTCAGTCCTAAAGGTGTAACCTGCTGCAAGAGCTGTTCTTGAAGATCTACTGTTACGGTAAGTTCTTATGTAACTGTACTTTACATTGGATCAGGTAGACAGAAAAATTACAATTAGAGCAACAGTATCAATAAGATGATTCTCATCTTAAAGGTTGGATGTAGTACAGTAGTGCTAGTTGGAATGGAGAGATTGTAGACTAAAATAAACAGAGCCAGAATATAGTGAATTTAGGGGCAGCTGCAGACAGGGGAAGCATGAGCTTTAAGTAGGGAGGAAAGAGAGGAGGCAGAGAGTGCAGCTCAGATAGTGAGGGGAAGGGTATTCCAGAGTTTAGGGCATCGATATGAGAAGACAGTTTGACTGGCTGATTGCAGAGAGCATACAGGGGAAGGGAGGGGGTAGCTCATACAGATGTAAGGTAGTTGGGTAGTGTTCCGAACCAGCATTTGGCTACAAAGCTAGCAGAGTGGATGAGGCATCTGGAATCCAGAGAGAGGAGAGGCTTGCATAGAGGTCGCAATGATGGATCAGAGGGAGGCAGGATAGAGCGAAGCAACAGAAAGAGTGAAAGAGGGTGTCCAGCCTGGCAAGGGTGGACTTGGGAGCAGCACTGTAGACTATGGCATCATAGTCAAAAGTGGGGAGGATCACTTTCTGTACAGTAGCGCAGTGGGCTGGTAGAGGAATGCAGTCATGGCTTCTGTATAAAGCACCGCACTTGGGGTGCAGTGTCTTATGTATTGCATTCACATGAGCAGAAAAGTCCAGGTGCTGGTCTAGCCAGACCCTGAGATACCTAAAGGAAGAGATGTTCTGCAGGGGTGTGCCATCCAGGGTGTGGAAAATAGTGGGGGTGGTCATCTAGAGAGTCTGCCTAGTGCCAAAGGTCATGGAGACTGTCTTTTTGGTGTTTAGGAACAGCTGATTGGATTTAAACCAATGCTGAACCTTATGGAATTCCTGCTGAAGTGTATCTGCTATATCCGAGTAGGAAGCACCAGTGTAGTAGAGGATGGTGTCGTCTGCATACATGTGTATATGGGATGATGAGCAGGCAGCAGGCAGGTCATTTAAAAATATGGAAAATAGGATTGGGCCAAAGACTGAGCCCTGTGGTACTCCAGTGGTAATGGGTGGGGGGAGTGAGGGAGTAGCCAGTCTTTACCTTATACGTAGGAATGGAACCAGGCAGTGGCTGAGGAGGATAGAGCAATGGCTGTTAGTTTGTGGAGGAGGAGGGAGTGTAATACTGTGTCAAAGGCCTTAGCCAGATCGACAGATATTGTGTATATGATCGTCCCTTGATCCATACTGGTGAGCAGTGTTGGGTAAGTTACTTTTTCAGTTACTTTCTATTACGTTTGGAAACTTACTCCAGGAAGCGCTGTGCAGTCACTAGCAAGGATGGAGAGGTACTAGAAAAGGTAATATACCTTACAATTATAGTTACTTATTTCTTTTTATACAAAAATAATAAATAACTGTAACAGATTACATGTTTTGAAAGTAATAGGTTAGTTACAAGTTACTTTCAAATAAATGTAGTCAGTTACAGTTACGTATTTCTTTTGTATAAAAAGACATAAGTAATTGTAACTGTAAGGTGTATTTCTTTTTCCAGTACTTCTCCATCCTTGCTAGTGACTGCACAGAGCTTTCTGGAACAAGTTTCCGAAAGTAATAGAAAAAGTAACTTACCCAACACTGCTGGTGAGTATGGAGTCAGTGAGCCAAATGAGAGATGTGGTGGTGGAGTGTGACTTACGGAAGCCAGACTGGGAAGGGGTGAAGAAGGAAGAGGAGTGAAGATAAGGGGTGAGTTGGGACAGAACTATGTGATCTTACTTCGAGAAAGCAGGGTTCCTCTTGGAAGAAAAGCTAAAAAGCATGCATAAAGACCCTGCCTCCAGAGGTGAGTCTACCTGTAAGTCCCATAAGCACCGGGACAAGCATCGGGAGGAGGCCAGGTTCAGATCTCCTCATCGGGCCTCGGACTCGCGCACCAGCTCAGGCCCCACCTGCTCAGACCACTCTCCCTCCAGGGCCCACTCTCAGCCCCCTCCAGTAAAGGTTAAGTCTTCAGGCAGCACTTTGGTGTCTCTGCATCCCATTAAGACTTACAGGCCTTCGGCTTCCTCAACACCCTCTCGTGCCTCCTCGAAGTCTTCAGACCGTGACCAGTCCAAGTCCTCTTCTAAACAGGCTTTCTCAGACAGACGCCGGGACTCCGACGCCAGATCGGCCTCCCAGCCTCCTAGGGGGTCCGGATCCCCCTCCCAGGAAGACTAAGGACCTGTAGTCCCTAAAACAGATGACGGACCGGAAGCGGGCTTCTGACCTTCCATTGGCTAAATGCCTGTCGGACCAAATGTTGGCTAAGCACCTGACGTCAGTGAGACGTTCGCCGGAGCTGAAGACTGCCTCCCCGTCACCGGTGGACACCGGTCGCTGGAACTCTTCCACTGGAGCCTTCGTCGAACCTGGTGACGCCCTCGGACCCAACGCCTGCTACTGGCGACAGACCACTGGCGCCAGGTCTGTCGTCCAGTATGAGTATTCAGGAGGTCAAAGATCTCTTCACATTTTGGTGGGACACAATAAAGAAGGATGTGATCCCAGTCAAACCTCCTCCTCCTTCACCTCCTACTCCCCCTCCTTCACCACAGGAGCCAGCAGGAAGACCACCGACCCCCAAGTAACCTACTCCACCTCCTAGGGGAAGATCCAAAGAATGGAGAAGGCCCCCTTCAAGATCTCCCTCAGGGTCTCCCAGTCCTAAGCAACCCAGACGTCGACGGTCCCCTCTGCAGGGGGATGATTCCAGACCTGATACCTCAGATACCTCCAGGTCTCCTTCTCCGATCAGCATCCCATCACCCAACCCACGAGACCTGCCCAGGTTGCCTCCGGATGATCCCTCTTTTTTTGAAATCATGAGGCACATCCAGGAGAATATGGGATGGGATTCGGAAGATCTCGACCCCGAGAGACAGCGTCTAGCCTGTTATCTTCGGCAGAAAGCCCCGAAGCCTGTGGTGGTACCACCCTTGGTGGACACCTTTGTGGACGTCACCAAGTCTGTGGAAGTGTCCGCACTCCGCCCCTGCTCTGACGAAGAAAGTTGACCACCTGTACAAGGCCCCTGTAGAGGGCCAGTACTTGGCACAATAACCACTGGTCGATTCCCTGGTCATTACGGTCTCCCATGATAAGTCTCAATGACCACAACATCTGAGTACACAGCCACCGGACCAGGAATCCAAGCAATTGGATGCCCTGGGGAGGCGCATGTATGCGGCTGCTACATGCTCAGGTAGGTCACTGAACTATCTGACTCATATGGTTCAGTTTCAGAATGCCCTGTGGGAACAGGATCAGGACCTGGTTGACGAACTTCCGGATGGTGAGCAGAAGGCGGAGCTCTTGAACCTCCTCCGCACAGGGTCAGATGTCAGGACCCAAGTGTTAAGAGCCACATATGATTCTGCGGACTCGTCTGCCAGGGGTGCAGCTTCAGGCGTCTGTCTCCGGAGACACTGCTGGCTCCGTGTCTCCGGATTTACACCGGACATACAGAAGAGTATCCTGGACGTCCCTTATAATGTAGAGGTCCTGTTTGTTGAACCCTCTGAAAAGGTCATCACCAAGCTTCAGGATGCCGGGAAGGCAGTAAGGACTGTACAGGCCATGTACAGACCCAAATCTGGTTCCTTTCGTAGGAACCAGAACCGTTTTCACGGCCGACAACAAAGGCAGCAGCCATGTTCCGGCCAGCAACAAAGGGGCACCTTCCACCGTAAGGCCCAACCTAAGTCTTCCCCAGGCCAAGGCCAGTGGTATACCAAACTGGCCCAGCCTGCGGGGGTGCGGGGGGTAATGCCGCCACAGCATGACTCCTTCCTGGCCCCCGCCCCTACTCTGGATAAACGGGTAGAAAAGGTCGGGGGTCGCATCGCTCACCACTTTTCAGGGTGGCAGTTGATTACCGCCGACAGGTGGGTCCTTCAGCTGGTCAAGAGAGGTCACTTTATAGAATTCCTCGACCACCTTCTGTCAAGACCTCCCCTTCTTTCTCGTTATTTGGGTCAGCACGCACTGCTCATACAGCAGGAGGTGCTCTCACTTCTGGAAGAGGAAGCTATAGAGCACATGCTGAGGAACCAGAGAGGTGCAGGTTACTATTCCCACTTCTTTCTGGTTCCCAAAAAGACAGGGGACCTCCGTCCGATACTGGATCTCAGCGATCTCAATGCTTCAGTCCTTTACAAACGCTTCTGCATGGTGACCCTTCCCGGTTTGATACCCATGCTCAAGCAGGGCATCTTCCTAGCGTCCTTGGACATGCAGGATGCCTACCTGCACATACCCATTGCTCGAGCATACAGGAAGTTATTGCGTTTCGAATTTCTAGGTCACCATTATCAGTTCCGAGTCCTCCCTTTCGGACTGTCATCGGCACCTCGGGTGTTTTCGAAGTGCATGGTAGTCTTAGCGGCGGCTCTAAGGAGACAAGGCCACTACGTGTTCCCATACTTGGATGACTGGCTCCTCATCTCAGGAGGCTCTGATGTCCGCAATTCACTGTACTCAGTCCCTGTTCGGGACGTTGGGCATCATTATCAATCAGGAGAAGTCACACCTGGTTCCATCACATAATCTGCAGTTCATAGGCCCAGTTCTGGACACTGTCCAGGGGAGAGCTTTTCTACCCCAGGACCGAGCGGAACACATCAGATCCCTCATCAGGGACATATTGGCAAAGAAGACAGTCCTAGCCAGACTGGTCCTTTGCCTGCTCGGACACATGGCTGCTGCCATTGCAACAGTCCCGCTAGCCCTTCTCCACATGCGGGTGACCCAGTGGATGTTACGGGTTCAATGGGATCAGAAGCAAGACCATTTGCAGCTTCCAATTTGGATCACGAATGCCATAATCTGGGATTGGCAATGGTGGTTAGATTCAAAGAACCTGTCGGTGGGGGTCCCCTTCATTGCGCCATCTCCAATTGTAACGCTCTCCACGGACACCTCGGTTCGGTTGGGGAGCACACCTCGACAGGGTCAGGTCTCAGGGCTTATGGACACCCCAGGAAGCTCATCTCCACATAAATATTTTGGAAATGAGGGCAGTTCTTTATGCCCTGCAGGCCTTCCAGTCGGAGATCTCACCAGGTACTCTCCTGTTACAAACAGACAATACCGCGGTGATGTATTACCTCATCAAACAAGGAGGCACCCTTTCCTATCCGCTTTGCAGGGAGGCCATGAGGGTATGGGATTGGGTTCTACAACAAGGCGTGAACCTCATTGCTGTTCATGTCCCAGGAGTGGACAGTGTCATCGCAGACAGCCTGAGCTGCTCTCAGGCCAGAGTCCACAAGTGGGAACGTCTCCAGGAGATAGTAAAGAATCTGTTTCACAGATGGGGCACACCAGAGTTAGACCTTTTCGCGTCCCCATCCAATGCAAAACTGCACAATTTCTGCTCCCTAGATCCAGGGACTGTTGTTTTCTGGCGAGACACGTTGTCCGTCTCCTGGACGGGCAGATTCCTCTATGCATTTCCTCCCTTCCCGTTGATCCAGAGGGTCCTTTTGAAACTCCGCAGAGAGCAGGCGACGATGATATATAGCACGCCTTTTTGGCCCAGACAGATTTGGTTCCCTCTGCTACACCAACTGTCCCAGGAACCTCCGGTGCCTCTGCCAATCAACTCTCACTTATTGTCCCAGGAGGCAGGTTCTTTGGTCCATCCGGACCCTTGCTCTCTGAACCTGCATGCCTGGCTCCTAGAGACATAGCTATCATGCGGTACGGGGTCTCGCAAGGGGTAGCAGATGTTCTAGTGGCTGCTAGAAAACCGGCCACTCATGCCACATACGGAATGAAATGGTGCAGATTTTGCCTCTGGGCTCAAGCACGAGGACTTTCCCCGATGGATTGTCCGGAAAGGTTGATCCTGGACTACCTCCTGTCTCTCTACCAGGCAGGCTTGGCCTACTCCTCTATTAAAGTACACCTTTGTGCCATCTCTGCCTATCATACACCTATAGGCCAACGTCCCATAACTCAGTTGGACACAGCACGAGCCTTCCTTAGAGGTGTTCTCCACCTTAGACCTCCGATTAAAGATCCTATTCCTCCATGGGACTTACCCTTTGTCCTGGGCAGCTCACGCTGCCACCTTTTGAACTAGCCACGGATTGCGAGCTACGTCTTCTGACATGGAAGACGTTATTTTTAGTTGCTGTTACTTCGGCCAGAAGGATTTCTGAACTTCACGCACTGATGTGCAAAGAACCTTATTTGGTTTTTCACCAGGACAGTGTGTCCCTAAGGACAAAGCCAAAGTTTCTACCCAAGGTGGTCTCAGAACTCAGCCCCTAATCAGGACGTCGACTTACCAGTGTATTTTCTTAAATACTCTAATAAAGGAGAGGCCCTGCTGCACACTGTAGATGTGCATAGGTGTCTAAGATACTACCTGACCAGAACCAGACACCTCCATAAATCTGATCAGCTTTTTGTCTCCTTCGCCCATAGGATGATGGGAGCTCAGGTTTCTAAACCATCGCTGTCCAGGTGGTTCATCCATTGTATCACGTTCTGTTACCAGAAACGTAACAAACCTTTACCGGGCTTGGTTAAGGGTCATTCCACAAGGGGGGTGGCTACCTCCTTTGCGGCTATGAAGAATGTGTCCACTTCAGCCATCTGTGCAACAGCTACTTGGAGCACCGTGCACACCTTTATCAGGCATTATAGCCTGGACGTTGCATCATGGCAAAAAGCTGGTTTTGGTCTAGCAGTCCTTCAGGGACTTCGATCCTAGGCTTTGGTCCAACTCGCGATCTCTACCTAGCCTCCTCCCACCTGCGAGGGATTTCCAGTACTGCTTGGGAATCAGTCCTAATGGTGTAACCTGCTGCAAGAGCTGTTTTTCCGAAGTAAGATAGTACAGTTACATAAGAACTTAACGTAACAGTAGATCTTCGAGAACAGGTTTTGCAGCGGGTAGTTTCCCTCCCACCATCCCCTCTGGAGGTAGAGTTGTTCCGATATCTCTTTTCTAGGATTAGGTGTTTCTAACACCGCTCTGAATACCTTTTGATGGTGGATCCTCAGTCTCCACTTCTGATATCATCTAGTGGCTGGGAGTATCCAGCGGAAGAACTGTGGATTCTGGGGGACCGCCCCCTTTTATATGGTGTCTGACGTCGGGGACGGGGCCGACGTCGGGGGCGGTCCCCGCTGGATACTGCTAGCTAGAAATTTTCTGTGGGGTCCTGGCACCTGCCGGCTTCAGTCCTGATGGTGTAACCTGCTGCAAGAGCTGTTCTCGAAGATCTACTGTTACAGTAAGTTCTTTCATAACTGCACTTTCCTGTAGCTTGGTTAAGATAGGGCATAAGGAGATTGGGCGATAGTTACCAGAGTTGGTGGGGTCACCGCCTTTTGGGAATCTGATGACAGTAGATAGTTTCCACATTGAGGGGACAGAAGGAAGAGATAAAGATAGGTTTAGTCATGCAGCCGGGGATAGCAGGTGCGGATAGGTAAAGAAGTTTGGAATCAAGCCCATCGGACATTTTTTGTTACATGCCCTTTCCCTGAGGCTCAGGGCGGTATACAGGGTGCAAACAGTACAACATAAAACACAATTCACAACAGTTCCAAATTGACAGACATATGTAAAGCAATTATAATAACTGATGCTTGTTTTTTCCCATAGGGAAACCAGGTTGTAATTATAACGGCGAACACGTGCCCGGTTTCCCTAGCTCGGCACATGCGCCAGCTGCGATTTTCCTCTCCTGGGTGCCGTCAACCTTTCGCCATTGCTCCACAGTTCACCGTTGTGTGACTCAGCGGCAGTAAGTTAATTAAACAAATGGGCAGTTTTTTGTAAAGCAGCTGACTGAAAAAAAGAAAACATTTTTGTCACGAGCCGCGGAACACACTGAAACTTGACCGGTCTGCGGCTATCTTTAGTTTATATAATTGCTGTGGCGAAAAAACAAGCATCAGCAATTATATAAAATAAAAGCTGGGTAGGTGGTGTAAAACTTGAATTTTACACATCCCGTCAGTGTGGGATGCCTTAATAAACCTCTCGAGCTTCGCTCTCTGGGTTAATGTGGCATCCCACACCTTGGGGGTGTGTAAAATTCAAGTTATAACTCCCTACCCAGCCATTATTATGTATATAATATCACATGAACAAACACTAAAATCAGCAGGCAATAAAAGGGCAATATTAATAACTAAAACCCCAGATGCCTTCCTAAACAGATGTGTCTTCAGGCCCTCTTAAAGGCCTCCAGCGAGGGGGGCCGCCCTCAAAGATCTTGGGAGTGAGTTTCACAGGGCTGGTCCTTCTACTTCAAATGAATGGTCACCGAAGATTTAATCAGGGCCCTGGGAACTACTGGGTGGCCTGCCTCAGAGGAGCGGTGAGAGCACTGGGTATGGTAAGGAGTCAGGAGACCTTTTCAGGTAGCCAGGACCCAGTCCATATAGGGCTTTATAGGGTCAGAAGACTGACCTTGAAGGTGATGCCACCCCACCGGCCGTCAATGCAGATCCTGCAGGACTGGGGTCACATGGCTAGACCTTGGAAGGGCTGTTAGTGGCCTAGCCACTGTGTTCTGCACCAGCTGCAGGCGACACAGGACCCCTTTACTAACCCTAAGGTAAAGAGCATTGCAGTAGTCAATTCTGAAGGTAAAAAAAAAAAAGCATGTACTAGTGAGGGCAGGTCCTCAGGAGGGACTAAGGCTTTAATCCAGGCAATATTCCTGAGATGGCAAAAGCCACTCCGGACAGCCAATGACACCTGAGCCTCAAATGTCAGTCAGTTGTCCAGAATCACCCCCCAGATTTTTAGCTTAGCAAAGGCAGTAAGTAGGGAGTAGCCCAGCTTTACGCAGGTTACCTCCCCTGCCGCCTCCACACCCTGCCGGTGACCAGGCTCAGTCAGCAGCATCTCCATCTTGTCTGGGTTGAGCCTTAGCCAGTTAGAGGAGTATCCAATCCTGGATCTTGGAAACATGTGCTCTTAGTACCTTAACTGCACCAAGTGTCCTGGGTGCAAAGCGGGTCTCTCCCCTTACTCTAGCACTGGGCACGACAACCTTGAGCCCAAACTGCTTAACCTGGCGGCCCCCTTCTTGACCCGTCCGATCTCCCACATTCTTAACTCCTCGCTCATATCTGGATCTGTCCCTGCCATATGGAAGGTGGCCTATGTGATCCCAGTCCTGAAGCATGGCAATCCTAAATTACTCAAGAACTATCGACCCATAGTGATTTTATCTGCAGTAAATAAGCTGCTTGAAAAAGTAGTGGCCTCCCAGCTTGCCCTCTTCCTCCAAACCTATGGCCTTCTCTCATCCCGAGCAGCATGGGTTCGGAAAAGGACACAGTACTTCCACTGCCCTTGCACACGTCACCTCCAAAATCAGAACTGCGACTGATCAAGGTAAACTCACGGGGGCTGTCTTCATCAACCTATCCAAGGCCTTTGATTTGGTTGATCACACCTTCCCGGGCTCTGTTCTCCAGTCTTTCGGCCTGCCCCCGTCCTAGCCTGGTTTACAAACTATCTCTCGGGCAGGCAACAGTACACGAGGTTCCAAAATGCCTTTTCCGGGCTATCACCAGTAACCTGTGGGGTGCCTCGGGGTCGGTACTTGGCCCCCTATTGTTCTCCCTCTTTATCAACCAACTGTCTTCGATCCCAACCTTCGGACATGTTACCCTATACACTGATGATATGGTGCTCCTCTCCAGTTTACAAAATATTGATGACATAAACTCTAGACTCAACTCTGATTTTGATCGCATCCAGTCCTGGCCCAAGGCAAGTAAGTGTGTCATCAACCTTCAGAAGACGCAGGTGATGTTATTCAGCTCCCTTCCCAAGGTGAGAGCGTGCCCAGCTGATCTCAAAGTCATTGGCACTGATGGCATCCCTGTGGTGATAGTGGACTCTTTCAAGTACTTGGGGGTGACCCTTGACCCCCAGCCGAATCTCTCCCTGCACATACTAAATTCCTGCAAGGCCACAAACTGCAAACTGGGTGTAGCATATAGAGCAAAAAGTTGCCTCACCCCAGCTGCCAGACTCGCCCTGGCAAAAGGGGTCTTCCTCCCCTCACTTTGCTATGGGCTTACCTCCTTCATGAATGTCCCCAAAGCCTAGCTCTCCAAATGGGACACCTCGTATAACAATGTATGTCGCTTCGTCCTATCAGCCCCTTGTCTCACCCATCATTGTCTGCTTTACTCTAGACTGGGTTGGCTCTCTCCTAGTAACCATTGATCATTCGTAATGGGCAACTTTACAGATAACATCATCCGTTTGTCTACTCCTCCGGCACTTGCTGACCTCCTCCAGCCTGCCCCCTCTAGCTATCAGCTGAGGTCCACTGAATCCCAGGCACTTATGGTCTCTAAGACCCACTCCCTTGTGGGGGATCATGCCTTTGTGGCTCTTGCCCCTAGAATCTGGAACCTCCTTCCTCCTCGTGTAAGAACTGCCCCCTCCCATAGCTGCTTCAGGTCTTCCCACTGGGGTTACTTAAAACAAGCTTCAGGCTGTCTCTGTCCCCAGTCGTCCTACCCTCCGTGATGTGCCTGTGCAGTCCTGGCTGCGTGTGTGCACTTGTTCCAAAAATAACAAATAATTTCACAAATGTTGTTGCTGCTGACACTGGTCTTAATTCCTCGGCTGCCCTCCCTGGTTGCCATGCCTTAACACTGAAATTTCACTGAAATTGTTCACTGCCTGTTACCTGACGGTAGTTCTTTGCTTATACCTGTTTGTACCATGCCTGACAGTTGCTTCCACGTCTCTGTAATTTGTTTATGCAGGTCTTTCTTGCTTGTATCTGACAGTACCTTGTTTAAATTGTTGTTAGCATCTGTACTGTTATTGCCTGTATCTTTGTAACTCTCCCGGGTCGCACCTGAAAATAGGCACTTGACTGTCTAGTGTACTTACCTGGTAAACAAAATCTAAATAAATAAATATATAGCTGCTTGTCTTCTGCATAGCAGTGAAACCCCATGCTGTAATGTCTGATGCTGTCTCCCATGGGAAGCATGTACAGTGTGAACAACATGGGTGAGAAGATCAAGCCTTGAGGAGCTCCACAAGATAGGGGCTTTGGGAGCCAGGAGAAGTTCCCCATCACCACCCTTTGTATTCTACCTGTGAGAAATGACTTGAACCAGTGGATGATAGTGTTGTTGAGTCCACAGAGCTCCCTTAGGCAATCCAACAACACGTTATGGTCTACAGTGTCAAAAGCTGAAAAGAGAATGCGAAGAACAAGAACTGACCCATTTCCCTCTGTCTCTAGCCCTGAGAAGATCATTATGCACTCTGACTAGTGCAGTTTCAGTACTATCTATGGAGCTATATCCTGATTGGAGAGGCTTATAGATGTCAAAGGCTGTGAGATATGCTTCGAGCTGCAGAGCCACTATTTTCTGAATGACCTTCCCCAAAAATGGGATGTTAGAGACTGGTCTGTAATTTGTTAAGCAGTCTGGGTCAAAAGATGGTTCCTTCAGAAGTGGCTTCACCAGTGCCTCTTTCAAGGCACTAGGGAATTCCCCTCCGAGAGTGAGCACAGAACAGACCCAGCAAACACTGGGCTCAAGGACCCCACACATCCTACTAGGAGACTGGATGGGCCTGGGTCCAGTTCACAATAAGTGAACAGCAGCTTCGAGATTACCTCACAAACTTCTTCCACCTCCACTAGCCTAAACTCGCGCTAGACAATTGGAGAGCTTCTAGCAACCACCATTCCCTCTCTACTGCTGGGCTGTTATTGCCCCATTGCAGAGATCCCAGCTCTGACAGAGGACACCCTGTCAGAAAAGAACAGAGTGAACACTTCGAACTTGGCAGCTAAAACTTCTCTTTTCAGCTGCAGACAGATAGGATGGAGTAACCTGTCCACAGTCTGAAAGAGCTGAACTGCTCAGTTCTTCCCTGAAGCAGTTTCCCTGGACAGGAAAACTGCCTCCTTTTGGGAGATTGCACTTTGATAGTCACTGTAGTGAGTTCTCAATTCCAGTCTGTCCTCCTCAGATCTAGATCTCCGTCAACACTGCTCCAACCTCCGACCCCGGTATTCATCTTCTAAGCTTCCTGTTGAATCATGGGGATTTCGAGAGAGAAGTCCTGGGTCGCCTATGGACTGGTGCGACAGAGTTGAGTGCGGAGGTAACAGCTATGATATAGGCTGTCACCGCCTCACCCGCACCTGCCTCAAAAGCAATCTTGACATCCGAGAGGTCTATTACCTAGAGCCACAAGGGGTGTTCCTGTGTCCAAAAGGCATTGTACTGTGTGAGCAAGAGCCTGGTCTTGCTATTTGAGAGCAGGAGTCTGTAGTGGGGCAAGAAAGGAGTATCCTGAGAAAGTTGTAACCAGGTAGGTGACAGTGTTATAGAGTATGTGAGTCAGTACTGACTCTCACCACCCACAGGGTGCCTTGTGTGAGTTGTGACAAACTAGTGGCAGAGCAGTGGAATAGTATGGTCCTCCACAAACAGGTGCTAAATGGTTGGCTTTGGAAAGTGTTAGTGTTTTGTGTGTGTGTGTGTGCATGGAAAAGGTAAGCTGCTACTGTACCTAGCACAGAGAGAAATGGATTGCCAATAAAAATTACATGTACAATCACAGAGCAATATAATTGGGTTATAATAGATAGGAGACAGAGGGTGATGGTCAACAGCACTCACTCTAGAGATAGGAGAGTGAGCAGACGGGTGCTGCAGGGTGCAGTACTGGGGCTCATCCTCTTCAATGTCTTCATAAGCGACATTGCAGAAGAACTGGAAGGGAATGGAAGCCTTTTTGCAGATGACACCAAAGTCAGTAATAGGGTGGACACTCAGGATGGGATGTACAAAATGCATGTGGATATTGGGGAAACTTAAGGAGTGGTCAGGAGCATGGCATTTGGGGTTGAATGCCAAAAAGTGCAAAATCTTGCACCTTGGGCATAGGAACTCAAGTGCGAAGTGGAGGATGTACTGACAGTAACTACGCAGGAATGGAACCTTGGGCTTATCCTATCTGATGGCCTCAGAGTGATAGGACAGTGTGACAAAGCAGTGGGTAGGGCCAGTGGTATGCTTGGATGCATTGGGAGAGGTATCTGTAGCAGGAGGAGGGAGGTGGTGCTTCCACTATATTGCCTACTGCTGAGACCCCAACTGGAGTGTTGTGTCCAGTTTTGAAGGCTGCACCTCAGAAAGGACATAGACAGGGTGGAGGCAGTCCAGAGGGGGACAGCTAAAATGGTGAAGTGGTTGCACTAAAGGCCCTACAAGGAGAGGCTGAGGGATCTTAACATGTACACCCTGAAAGAGAGAGTAAGAGGGGACATGATAGAAACCTACAAGTACCTCACAGGTGTAACCAGGATGCAGGAGGGGAATCTCTCTCTCTTTTTTTTTTTTTGGAATGTTTTAACCCCCTGCCCACCAGAACTCTAACTTCTTTAGGAGTCACCAAGGCATCCAGTTGACTGTTGTCCTCCTGTACCTGTGCTTGTTGCCGCTGGCCTTCCCCCATTGAGCTGAAGTTTACCACCCTGGCGGGGACGAGGGGGCCCCCCTCAAACTTCCAAAGCTTTGTTGGGAAGCTGGGGCCGTGGGACAGGCAAGAGAGATCCTGAGACAGTGCCAGGGGCTCTGTCATCCTGGCGTGCTGGGGCTGTTTTGGTAGTGTTATGCCTGCCCCTACGAACGCAGCATGCAGAGGGATCCAGGAGTCGCATACATATGCACAGGTGTAGTGTCACTTCTGTCTCCGGCCAGCATTCGTCCCTCCCCTGGCGTCTCCTCTAGCTGCACTACCATCTGTGGTCACCCAGGTGGCAGTATGGCAGCAGGGATGGCAACCCTCCCGGCAACCTTCCCTCCCCAGAGGAGGAGAGCATCTTGTGGAATGCTCAATCCTCCTCTCCCCTCTCTCCCCTGCTGGCCCCCTATGACCCAGAGCTCGCTCCTGAACTCCAGTCGCTAGCGCCCAAGCGCTAACACTACCACTGCACCAACAGACCAGCTAGGGTGAGTCTCTTTCAAATGAGAAAGAGCACCAGAACTAGAGAGCATGCTGTGAAACTGGAGGGGAGGAAGTTTAAGAGAGATGAGAGGAGGTACTACTTCACTGAATATAGATGCCTGGAACAGACTGCCAGTGGAAGTGGTGGAGGCGAAAACAGTAAGGGGCTTCAGTCATGCATGGGATAGACATAGGGGAATATTAGTAAATAGGCAGGGAGGAGGGAGGGTTGCCAGAGATCAGTTAGGGTCTGTAGAGGCAGACTATGCAGGGACTATCTGAGCAGACTGGGTGGCCAAGCAGTCCTTTTCTGTCGACAAGTTCTGTGATTCTTTGTTACAAGAGGAAGTACTTCACAGTACCTGGTTTAATCTATGTGAGTGTAGTACAGTAAGAAAGCACAATGCCTGGAATATATAAGAGGTGTACATTTGCACAACTGCAGGATTTATGCCAACAGAGAGCACTCACCTGTGAGGAGCAAACAGTTAGACATCATAGAGACCCTCAAAAAAGTGATGATGTCAGCAGTAAGTCTGGGGTCGCAGATGAGACTGGCCAGAGTCGCGAGACCGAGAGTGAGCCAAAGCCTAGCAGCAGGGGGGCTGAGCAACCAGGCTGGAGTGAGGTGATGAAAGTAGAGCTCACTCTGGTAAAGGCAAAGTAGAAGCTGAGCTGCAGAAGGCAGGGCTTGAGGCAGAGGAGTGAGCTCCAGCACGAGGAGCAAAAGAGGCAGCGGCATTGGTAGCATAATATCCAGATGCAGGAGGAGTGGCAGTGCCAGCATGAAATCCAGATGCGAGAACAGCAAGACAGAGAAGAAGAGTACGAGAGAGAGAGAGAGATAGAGTGAAAGACTGGGGAGAGAGAGATGTGAACACAAGAAAGAGAGAGGAGTGAATCTGAGAGAGATGGAGATTGTGTGACAGAAAGCACCACCACACAACGTGAATACTGGCTCGAGCGGTCCCACCCAGGAAGCCAAAATTATTTCTAAAATGTTTCCACAGTGTCAGGATGGGGATGGTCTTGATCCTTCTCTAAGATCTTTTTAAAGATTTTGTGGACAGTTTAAATGGGATAGGGCTTCTTGGGTGATGCACGTTATGCCTCTTCTCATAGGCAGGGCATTAGGGCCCTCACTCAGATGGACGATAAAGACAGCACTGGCTATACGAAAGTGAAGAATGTCGTATTAAAAACTTTTGGAAGAACTATAATGTTGGATATTTACAATATGGAGAGAATGATGTGTAGGTCTCAAGACCCACCCACCCTTTTTTTGAAACTAGATAGCAGAAAAGGGTGTTATACCAACTAGCCGACTACCCTGACTTTGTGCCATAAAGGGGTTCATCCCAGATACCCCCACTCTTTTAACTATTTGTGAACTACATGTATCAGCCTCTGTCTATTCTTTTCCTTTTTCTCTCGTCCTTCTTGAACATTGGGACTAGCATTGAGGGGAAATATACATCATTAGAACTGTTGGGAGGCCCCACCTACTAAACCTGCAAGTGGGGGATGTGGTTTCAAACCCAGGTCTGCTGGGTCATCAGATTCACAACTTGGTGCTTTAACTCTCTAGGGTATACTGCCTCCCACATGCTTCTTGTCTTGTTAACTGTAAAATAACACAGGGGTTAAGATGCACAGTTACTTCTGGGCCATGTATGCAAATGCAAGGACTCATGGAAATAGAATACCAGACCTAGAGGCCATCATGCTGGAGGCAGACCTGGATATTGTGGCAATTACTGAGTCCTGGTGCACAGGTAGCCATGACTGGGACATGGCTACACTAAGTTCAGGAAGGTTCCAGGCAACAGAAACACAAGGGAACTATGGGAGAAAATAGGTACTGGAGGTACCGTGGATCACCGTGCAGACAGGAGCCAGAGCCACCATTCGTAGTGGGGTGATACAGACCTCCAACACGGGCAGGAACTGGATCAGTCAATGGGGAAAGCACTGAGCACAATGGCAGAAAACAGGGAGGTGCTGCTGGTGGGGGACTTTAGTCTGCTGGATGTAGATTGGAGCCTCCCAGCCACCGCTTCGACTAGAAGCAGGGGACCTCCTAGATTACCTGCAGGGAATGTTTCTCAGGCAAATAGTCAAGGAGCCTACTCATGATGGGGCAGTACTGGACCGCGTACCCAGAAACAGGGACAGTGTTGCAGACATCAGAGTAAGATACCACCTGGGGACCAGCAGTCATCGTACAGTATGGTTTAACATAAGGATGGCAGCAGAGGCAAACCTCACAAGGACAAGGGTCCTGGACTTGAGGGCAGATTTTTAAAAAATGGGTGAATACCTCATATTTGACTTAGTGGGGGGGGGGGAGTGTTTGGATGGATGGAGGACCAGTGGCCCAAATTAAGGGATACCAAAGCAACGGCAACAAACCTCTGCATGAAAGAAATGAGCAAGAACAGGAGGAAAAAAAAAAAGACTACTATGGTTCTCGAGGAAAATGGCATCAAAAGTTAAAGGTGCCATCCAAACTAGCAGTGCAGCTCCCTCCTGTCCTCACATCCCTTGCAAGACTGTTGTGGGAGTCCGGGGCTGCAATTGCCATTATTTTTCATCTGTAGGTTTAATTTTAACAAAGCAACAAAACTTTCAGCTAAATGTGAAAGTGCGGTGGGGACCCGACTGAGCGGGTGCAAGTGTACATGGGTATTACACCCATTTAGTGACGTCGCTCCCACCACTACTGCTATAAGTGCAGCATTGGTGGTGGTTTATTATGGTGATTTTATTGCTTCCACTGGGGTCTGCTCACAAGCTGTAGCACAATAATAAAAGGAAAGCTCAAGTTTCCCTGCCTGGACTACAGCTAATCCAAAAGCCACCTGTTACGTCCCTACTGTCCCCCAACGGGGCAGACCACTGCCTGAAGGTCCCCCCTCAACTGTGGGTTTTGAGGCCTGTTCCACGGCAGTCAGGCAAATTCTCCCTACATTTCCAGTGTTGGCAAAATTTAACCATGGACGCATGGGTCCTTCAGCTGATACACTCAGGCCAGACCTTGGAATTAACAGAAGTCCCACCCATTATACCCCCTAGGGCCTCTCATTATCCCCCTGACCAAGAATCAGTACTGGCAGAGGAAATAAAAGCCCTTGTAACAAATAATGCAGTAGAACCGGTTCCCCCTCCCCAGAAGGGCAGGGTTGCTCTTTTTTTGGTCCAAAATGGGCCGCGGAGATCTACTGACCCATTCTGGATCTCAGGAACCTCAATCTATATAGAGTACTAGAAGATCTTACTTGAGAGTGGAGCTGTTGGAGCTTTTGTCTTCTCTGTCTTCTAGAGAGCGACGAAAATTAAAGTGTGCTTGCGGGAAATAGATACCATCGAAAGACGGCCTTTCGGCCTGCCTTTTTTGTTTAGGCACCTCTCATGACTTGGAGGCCTGCCCACATTGCCATAGTTTTAACAGCTGCATGTGTATCCGTTGCCTGAAGGCCTTGAAGACACATCTCTTGGAGCAGCAACTAGCTGCCATGCAGAGGACCGCTTATCGTCACAGCTCCTCTTCCTGTTCGATCCCTGGGTCTTCGACTTCTTCTCCCAAAGATAAAAAGACAGTGGGAAGCACCACCACAAAGAAAAAGAGAGACCCAGGTTGGACTTCCGTTCCAGATCTCCGCATCAGAAGGCGGCTTTCTTGAGTCTCAACTCCTGCGGAAGAGTGGACTCTGCCTCCCCCCCCAGCAGCTGTAACTCCTCCGAGTCTTAGGCCGTTTCAGCATCCGTCTGGTTATAAGCCAGGGGACCATCTGGCTCCTCTATGGATGGTGGGCAAGGGCCCGTCATTCCCCTGGCTGCCCGTCATCTGTCTGGCTGGGGTGTCATCTTTGTCGGGCCGCACATCTGGGTCTGACGATAGGAAGACACAGCAATAGCAGGAACTCCAGTCTGGAGTACGCTCCCCCAAGCACAAGATGATGGATTCCTGTTGTCCGACCCCGACATCCTCAACGTATGCCTCTCCGGGGTCAAACCAAGTGACACCCCCTCCGCCAGCTTCTCCCAAGCCACCGTCCAGGGCTCAGCCACCTGTCAAACTGGCACCCTCACCTCCGACACCAGATCAACTGATGTTGGATAACCAAATGCCCCTGACCAGCTGGACAACTGGGCGTCACCCACCGTGCCACCTGCGGGACTGCTGCCTGAGACGCCAGTGTTCCCAGACCTGATGGCAGGGTCTTCCACCCCTGCAGGACCGACACCAGGCAACCCTGATGTACCTCCCCCAGTACCAGACAATCCAGGGGTTCTCCTAGTCCCATTGTCGGACTTAGGGGCCCTCTTTACCTTGTGGTGGAACACCATAAAGGGGGACCTCCTGCTTAGGGAACACCCGACCCCTTTGGTGGATCCATCTCCCTCGAATGTACATCAGGGTCCTTCGAGACCGCCTACCCTGCCACCCAGGAGACAGTCGCCTACACCCAAGAAGGTCACTTCTCCTCCTGATCCTTCGGATGAGGAATCCCCTAGGCGACATAGACGGAGACATCACTGTTTGTCACGGTCTTCCTCCAGACACCGTTGCCGCTCTCGTGGTCTCCAGTCCAGGTACTCTTACACCAAATCTCCCTCTTCAGACTCGTCCAGAAGTAGCACCTCTTCATCCTCCAGGTCCTCAGAGGGATTTTCTTCTCCTCCTCCTCAGCCTGACATCCACGGTAATTCCCCCGGTCACCTCCGGATGACCCTTCTTTCATGGGCGTGATGCGCCATATTTAATTCCTGAACCAATGGAATACTGAGGACTTGGACCCAGAGAGACGGTGGCTTGCACACATCCTGGGAATGAGTGATCCTAAGTCACTGTTTGTGCCACCTTTGGTGGCCCCTTTTCAAGATGTTACCAAGCTAGCTTAGAGACACCCTTCCTCAACCTCAGCTGTCCCAAAAAAAGCAGACAGGCTGTACAGGACTCCTAAAAATGAACCCTTCTTAGGAGAACACCCAAAGATCGACTTTATGGTCCTCACAGCCACCCATGGCAGGACTAAACAGTCTTGGCACATGAGCTCACAGCCCCTGGACAAGGAATCCAAGAAGCTGGACCAATTCAGCTGCAAGATTTGCTCCTTGGCCACCTGCACCATATGTTCGCTCAATTTCTTGGCACATATGGTGCAATATCAAAAATCCCTATGGTAGAAGGCCCTGGAGTTGGCCCAGAAACAGCCTGAATCCCCCGTAGAAGACAGAAATGTTAGAGGTCCTCCAGTTGGGCCTGGACGTAGGAAAACATGTTTTGAGGTCTTCCTATGACTTGGCGGACACCGCGACTAGGGCTGCAGCCCCCGGCGTCTGCCTGAGAAGATACTCATGGCTCAGGGTTTCAGGCTTCAGGCAGGACCACCAGGAAGCTATCCTTGATGCCCCCTTCCATGGGTCTGTTCTGTTTGGAGAGGACTCTGAAAAAATTATCGTAGGCCATCAGGACTCGGGCAAAGCGGTCCAATCTGTGTGTGTCAGATGTACGAATTAGAACCAAACCCAGCAAGACGGAAGCCTTTTCGTCACTCCGTGGGTCAGTGATCCGAAGGACAACAAGTTAGAGGGCCCTTCAAGTGTAAGGCCCCCCTCAGCCCTCGGGCCACGGGACCTAGGAATGCTAAGTCCTCCCAGGGCTCCCTGCCCACTCCTGGAGCCTCCACCTGACTCCCTGCCTGGCGCCCTTCCTCCAGCGGAGTCCTTGGAGGAAGCAGAAGGGGGTTGGTTCTCCTACTATCTAGGGGGGATGGACCAAGGTTATGTCAGATGCCTGGGTCCTTCAGATAATAGAGAAGGGACATGCACAGGAGTTTGTTCAGATTCCTCCAGACAACCCTTCTGTCCCTTCCTCCTACTGCCCATCCTACACCGCCCTCATTTTGGAAGCGTTCCAGACCCTCCTGGACAAGCGGACCATAGAACCCCTCCCCCCATCCCAGAGGGGGAAAGAGTTCTACTCCCACTTCTTCCTCATCTCCAAGAAGACGGGGGATCTTCACCCTATCCTAGACCTAAGCCTCCTGAACAATTACATCGCGTGCAAGAGGTTCAGGATGGTGATCCTGCTGGACCTCATCCCCATGCTCCAACAAGGGGATTGGCTTTGTTCCCTTGATATGCAGGACTCATGCCTCCATATCTTGTTGCTTCCAGCCCACAGGAGGTTTCTGCGTTTTTCCTTCCAGAGGAAGCATTACCAGTTTCAGGCCTTGTCTTTTGTCCTTTCCTCGGCACTGCATGTTTTCACAAAGTGCCTTTCAGTGGTGGCTGCGGCTCTCAGACGGTAGGGCCATTGCATGTATCCCTACCAGGACAACTGGCTTCTAGCAGTCCCCACCAGAGATGGGCTACTGGCCACCCTGCTGGATACTTTCCAGTTCAGAGATCTGGGAATAACACTGAACATTCCAAAGTTGTCCCCTTAGCCCAGCCAATGCCTGCAATACATGGGGCCATATTGGACAGTGCAGGAAGGCCTTCCTCCCCTCCCTCCCGACAGAAGCCCACAACCCGAGCATTGGCTCAGAGGATCTCCCCTACCCGCTAAGACCCAGCCCGGACACTGCTCCAGCTGCTAGGTCATATGGCGGCGGCCATAGTGACTGTCTCATTAGCTCAACTCTACATGAGGGTTCCCCAATGGACTCTCGGAGCGTACAGTGGGACAGTGATCGGACGATCTTGATCAGCCCATCCAGATCTCCTGAGCTCTGACTCAGACCCTATCCACATGGCTTACTCCCCTCAATTTGGAGCTGGGAGTTCCCTTTTGGAAAGATTCTGCACTATAGATCTTGACTACAGATGCGTTGGGTCTAGGATGGGGATCCCATTTTCGGAATCGACAAACCCAGGGCACCTGGTCTCCAGAGGAACAAAACCTTCATATCAATGTCTCAGAGATGAGAGCGATTCTCAGTACTCTCCAGGTATTCCAACCTGACCTTCTACTGGGTCCCCTGTTGATTCAGATGGACAATATGCCAGTCATCTTTTACATCAGCCAACGGGGGGGAGAACCCACTCCTACTCTCTCTGTCAGGAAGCTATGAAGGAGTGGTTTTGGGCCATAGACCACGGTCTATCCCTTACTGTGGTTCATGTTCCAGGAGTCCAAAACACCTTGGGCAATGGCTTAAGCCGATCTCGGTCCAGGGTCCATGAGTGGGAGCTCCTACAGTCCATGGTGGAGGACTTATTTTAAAGGTTGGGACATCCAGAACTGGATCTCTTTGTGTCTCTGTCCAGTGCCAAACTGCCCTGTTTTTGCTCGCTAGATCCAGGGCCTGGTGCCTTCTGGCGAGACGCGTTCTCCCTTTGTTGGGCAGAGTGGTTTCTGTATGCCTTCCCTACCTCCCTTCCCTCTCTTCCAAAGAGTCCTCAAGTTTCAGGCAGACGGCACGGACGTGATCCTAATTGCTCCACTCTAGCCCCATCAGATTTGGTTCCCATTGCTTCAGCAGCTGGCAGTGGAACCTCTGATCCCCCTACCACTGACCTCGCACTTGCTTTCCCAGGAGCAAGGCTCCTGGTCCATCTGGATCTCAGGTCTCTACACCTACATGCTTGGCTTCTGCAGACACAGTCACGGCCCATTTTGGGGTTTCCCCTAGGGTTGCCGAGGTCTTGGTTGCGGCTCAAAAACCTTCCACCAGGGCAACATATGCCATGAAATGGAAGCGTTTCTGCTTATGGGCTTCCGCCTGGGGCCTGGACCCGTTCACCTGCCCGGTGAACTCTGTCCTGGAATACCTCCTCTCCCTTTTGGACTCCGGACTCTGCTATTCCTCCATTAAGGTGCACCTTTTGGCAATTTCAGCCTATCGTGCACCTGTGGAGGGCAAGTACATTGCACAACTGGACTTGCCCCACACCTTTCTGCATGGCATGATGCATCTAAAACCTCCCATTAGGGATCCTGTTCCCCCTTGGAAAATGTTAATTTTGTTAGAGAAACTTACCCTACCCCCATTTGAGCCAGCCATAGACTACGAGCTTCGCTTTCTGTTGTGGAAAACATTATTTTTGGTTGCCATTACTTCTGCCCGGAAGATTTCCAAGCTTCAGGCTCTTATGTGTAAAGAGCCCTACCTGGTGTTCCACAAGGACAGGGTGTCTTTGAGAACCAAACCTAAGTTTCTTTCCAAAGTGGTGTCCGAGTTCACCCTCATACAGGACTTCCATTTGCCTGTGTATTATCCCAAGTATGCTAATTGGGGAGAAGCTCTTCTGCATACTCTAGACATTCAGAGGGTGCTGCGTTATTATGTTGATGATACCTGATCTACCAGGGAATCAGACCAATTATTTGTCTCCTTTGCCTCCAAGTCCATAGGAGCACCAGTGGCTAAACAGACACTATCCAAATGGCTAGTGAACTGCATCACTTTCTGTTACAGCAAGTATGACAAACCCTTACCAGTTAAGGGTCATTCTACCAGGGGGGCTGCCACTTCATTTGTATCCCTAAGAAATGTCTCCACAGTAGACATTCGTGCTGTTGCTACCTGGATCTCAGTACATACTTTCGTCAAGCACTACAGCTTGGACATTGCCTCTCGGTAGAGAGCGGGCTTCGGCCTATCCATCCTTCAGGGACTCCTTTCATGCTCGCTGTCACTGACATTGGTTTCCATCACCCTTCCGACCTGGGTCTCCTCTGTACTGCTTGGGATTCAGTCCTTATGGTGTAGCCTGCTGCAAGAACTCCAACTCGAAGTAAGATAGTACAGTTACATAAGAATGTACCATAATAGTAGATCTTTGAGAAGAGCTCTTGCAGCAGGTGCTGCTTTCCCTCCCTCCTTTCCCCTAGTCTCTTTTTTTATTTACTTCCTTGGTTTGGAAGCAGTCAAACCTCCTCGGTTCTCTACTTTTTGCGGCTGCAGTGGTCGTAGCCCTGCAGAATGTTTTGCTTTGAGAAAAGGACTACCTGCATAATTACTTTCCAAACAACATGGTAGAGTGTTAAAAATAGTGTCCTCCACTGAAGCCTCATTACTATGCTGCCAGTGTGTGTATGGCAGCTAGAGTGCCTATTTTTCCTCTGGCTTGAGAAGTTAATTGAGCCCTACCCAGTGCTGCCTTTTTTTGCAAGTTGAAACTTCCTCCATAGTGTTTTATGGGGCTTTCCTCTGGCTTGAGAAACGTTAAAAGGAAAACTCCACCCAAAGTCCAAGTCTGGTGCCTCTGTAATTTCTCTGAATTTGCTAAAAAACTATCCTGCACATTTTGAGCCCCTCTGTAGGAGACATCAATAAAGTAACCAAATACTAAGGATTGGATCACATAAACACAAACAATCACAAAGCTTACTTAGCCAATGGATGATAACAGCTGCAAAATGATTAGATTTGTCTACAAGCACTGTCTTTTACACAAGACACAAGCAATTGAATCAGAAGTTCATAGCAAGTTGATCAAAACGGGGAGAGCAGGATGTTGGGCAAAGTGACACAGACTATACACAGATTACAGGCAGCAATAACTGCTGCTGAGATAAACTGATGTGCCCTTTGCTATGCAGTGTTGGGGGGGGGGGGAGTGTAAAGTAGCATTGTTGAGGTACAATCACAGATTTGTTTTATAAATAGCTATGTTCCATTATGTTTCCAGACTAGTTTATATAAACCATTCCAATTCTGCATATATTATTTCATTCATGGTCTACTCTCACAAACTATAAAGTGCTGTTCCATTTCTGCTACTTGCTACTAGGGATATGCTTACACACACACAGACAGAAAAAACTCCTCTCACATCCAGAACTGAAAAGAAAAACACTGAAAGGAAGTTAGAACACAGAAAGTTAATAATACATAGTTTTTCCTGATTTTAACATGTAGTTTTTTAACATGTAGTTTTCCTTTAATTGAGCTATCCCCAGTACTGCCTCTTTTTTTTTTTGCAAGCTGAAGCCTCCTCTATAGTGTTTTATGGGCCTTTTCTTTCTGTGTTACGTTTCAGTGCTTAATTTATGACCATTTGCAAACTGAGAAACTTGTTTTATTGGTCTCCCCTCCCCCACTCATCCAGAGGTGTCAGAGCATTTATTTGCTAACCATGCTGATTGATTTTACTTGCTTCTCTCATAGTAAGAATGTGAAGCTAAACTTGTGTTATTTTAATTGATTGATAAAGTGACATGTCCAGTTTGCATCTATTGGGGATGAAGCTGTATCTCTTTACCTGTGTGGAGTAACTCACTTGGTTCCAGCTCTTAAGGCCTCAGCTATATGCAAGCATGGGTGTAGCCAGGAATTTTAAACTTGTACTCAAGATGAGAGATGATGAAACTGTTGCCTATGGGGAAAGACTCAGGGAGTTAAATATGTACTCTCTAGAGGAAGGAAGGGAAGGGGAGACATGATAGAAGCATTCAGATGCCTCAAAGGTATCAATAAGGTACAGGAAGGTTCAGTTCTGCTGAGAAAGAGATGTTCAAGGACAAGGGGCATGATATGTAGCTAGTAGGGGGAAGACTTAGAGGGGATATGAGGAAATACTTTTTTTTACAGATAGGGCGGTGGGCACCTGGAACAGCCTGCCTACAGAGGTAACGGTTACCAAAATGGTAACAGGTTTCAAACATGCATGGGATACTCATAAGGGGACATCGGTAAACAGGCTGGAGCATGGGGTGGGGTATGTTAAGGCTGGAGATCAGTTATGGTCCATGGTGGCACAGTAGACAGAGACCTTAAGGCAGACTAGGTGGGACAGGAGGTCCTTTTCTGCCAGTAGATTCTATGTTTCTGTGTTAGTAAATAGCTGGTACAGAAGCATTATGCATTCATGTTGACATCAGTTTTAAGATAATATTAAATATAAAGCCTATGGTACCAGCAACACAGTACTCACAAAGTCTTGCGGCTCTGCCAAACTGTGACTCTATTTGACAACACAAGTAAAATTGTTGGGTGCATCTTACCAAAGGCTGGAAATGATATAACACACACTTGCCATCACCGCAGCATTAAACGGTCACCACTCCGTTCTGAATTCTAAACGCGCTTTAATCCATGTAAAGTTTTCTTTCACCAACAGCAGTTTACAAAAATGCGGAACATGCAACTCGAACCACAGTTCTTCTTGATTTAATACAATCTGGCAAATAAGCGGTAACGAAATATCTTTTACACATCCGCTGCCGATTCAGAAAAAAGGTGCATGTAACTCCAGCCACACGTTTAAGTTTCAGTGTCTAAACAGATGCGATCATCAGAACATGTGACTCAACAACAACAAAAAAGCTAAACATGCAATAAAATATCTGCAAACAGCCATGACATAACCACATGGTCAGAATATTAAACATTTTAAAAGAAACATAAATGCTAAAGTAACCATTTCAAAAAGAAAATGGAACTCAAATGCAAAAGATGCAGACAAAAGCAACAGCAAGCAATTGTGCAGTTACATCAATAGCCTAAACAAAATATATATATATATATATTTTTTTTAACCCTTGCAGGGCCGTGGACCGATATATCAGTTCAAAATTCCTATATGTTCAATTCTGTTGGCAGCCTAAGGGTTAATATTAAAGGGGAAACAGTAAAAATCCAGTGGAGATAGCAAAGCAATGTAATGAATATTTGTGTTCCTTATTCAAACCCAGTCACAAACTCAGTCCCCTGCCCCTGTACATTACCAGGAATGCCAACAGAATTAATATAAATATAGACAACATATTACAAAAAATTCAGAATAAGAAAATCGGAGTGCAAAGTTTCCACTAAAATGCTGAAATTAAATATTGGGATAATCCATAACCAAGCACCCCCTCAAAATATTTGTTTTAAATTAATAAATACAGGTTCCTGGTAAAATTCTAGAATCACTACTTAAAGATTTAAGCTAGCCACATGTCTAACAGTGATTTCAGTACAGAGAGCAGCAGTGATTCACAACGTTATAATCATGTACCCTAAATGTAATCCATCTCTTTGAAAACGTGATGCAATTCTTGGACAACAATGCCTCATAGACATAATTTCTGTTATACCTTTGCAAAGCATTTTCCACTGTACCACATTTGGCAGCCACTGAAAAATGTCTTACCCAGCTATTCATCCATGTATTATAAACAGATGTATTATAAACAGTAGAACCCAAACTAGCCAAGCCATATGAAGATCCATCACTGTAAGTCTTCTGTATTATGCAAACTGTGATACTTAACAGTTGTAGGGTAAGTTAGTGCATCTGGAGTTATTTGCTGCATGTGACAGTGTGAAGCCCTGCCACTTAATAAATGTACCCATGCTGTTATCTTTTTCTCTGGCTGTAGCCACTATCCCCCGCCCTCCTTAGGCTAGCCTTGTATTTTTCTGTATGGAGTCAGGCCACCTCCTTACACAGCCCCCCCCCAATCTTCTGAAACCCCCTTCTTGCTTTATTTTTCTCTGTTTTTCCAGTGGGTGCATTTTTATAAAATTATGGGGTTGGCAAATACTCTAATTAAGAATATATGCAGAAGCCAGTGCTTTGTAATATTATCATATTCAAATATTGTTTTCGGACCAATATTTGTGTTAGGTCCTACAAGTAGCATGGGGCTGAAATGATGTTTAGTTCATGTTTTAGAGAGAGAGAGAGAGAGAGAGAGAGAGGGAGAGAGTGTTTTCTGTGCAGGGTTTCAGTACAAGCACTCTCCCTGTTGTAGCACTAGCGATTCCAGCCGCGCGATCATGAGGGCTGCACGATCGTGCGCACTATCGTGAAGCGCATAGAGCACATAAAATCTTGAAAATCCAAAGACTTGAGCCACATATAGGCTCACCTGGGATAGTGTTTTCCTCAGAATCGCAGTGCAGAATGCTTAGTTTGTGAGCATCAGCCCTTTCAAAAGTCCTCTGTTGGCTGGGGATAAAGAAAAGCCGATGGCTTGAAATTTCAGCAGTCAACCTTTCCCTGCAGCTAGAATTGTGTTGCAGCCTATTTCTGCTACTCTAAAACCAGTGCCTACCATCCTCAAACCTCTAGATAAGGGGGTGTTGGTTCTTTAAAGCTCTGGGTATACAATTTTACAATATCTTCAAGGTGCCTCTGTCTTGGATAATTCATGGCAGGTTCAAATAAGCTCTAACCCTTCTTGAAAGTACAGACTACAGGATACTAGGAATAAACAAAGCTGTCCATGTTTTGAGCACTTTTGTTAACGAGAACGAACTTCATTATTTAGTAGTTTTCAAAACTTATTTCTATACTCCCAAAATAAAAACAAAAAGAGAGTTCTAGTATAAAGCTTCACATTTGTAAATGTCAGCATTGTGTCTAAATAAGGTGGTTACCTATACTAAGGTGTTGAACTGCTCCTGCAGATTAAAGGAAAGGTTTGGTTGCTAACAGTCTCTGCAGTTAATTGAGAGTCGCTATAGGGAATCAGCAGCCCCTTGTGGCCTAATTTTATAAGAGGATACCTGTCACTCAGACACAGGAGAACATTCTTGAAAGTATAAAACTTTAGAAATGCATATTTTTGCAAGTTATGTATAATCCCAGATTGTTTATGTCTAGCAGAGTCTTTTAGGATATACCTATAATGGTTTTGATAGTTAATAAAAGAGTTTTTTTTTTGATAATGCTGTGTCACCTGATGCAGGTAGGTGGGTACATAAGTCCTACCTGAACAGGCATGAGACAGATAGGGTCAGTATCTTCTGACCAGTGGAGAGAGAAGGTTCCTGCTGTAAGGATTATCCTTGTGTTACTTTAGTTGAACACAGTTGTTTGTTTTTTCCTTTTGATGATGTTTTCATTGGACTTTTCTGTTATTTGGATGGTGCAAGAAGAAATTGTTTATGAAGAATAATAAACATTCCACAAGCCAACGTGGGTTGCACCTTATCTGTTGACTCCTGTGTCCGTCCCACACCGTAACAAGTGGTGTCAAAAGTGGGATTTCTACTGCCTGCTTCATCTTGCCTGATATCCCGGGTGGACATGGCAGAGGGTGGCCAGGCACAAGGTACCCTTACAAGAAATATGGCAGCCCAGAAGGGGGCACAGTTGCTGGCTGGTTTACCTGGTATACACCCAAAAATTAAAAGACGACCATCAGAGAGCGCTGAGGAGGAGCACAGTGAGACTGAAGACCTGGAGAAAGAGGTGGACACTCCCTATATGGAACAGGCTCCTATGGAAGATGTAGGGGAGCTATTAAAGTGGTTATGTGTCCAGCAGGTGCAGCTCGATAGAGAACGGGAAATCGACTGGGAAAAGACAAGACACCAAATGGGCAGACGCCATGCGGGTGTTACAGGCCATACGAACCGAACATGTGGAAAGACCACAAGGCCCAAGAGACATTAAACTGGCCCACTTACAAGACACTGATGATATTGAGGCATACCTTACGACGTTTGTGAGGGTAGCTCAAATGTGTGGTTGGCCCAATGAACAGTGGGTAGTATGCCTTGCCCCTCAGCTAACTGGAAGAGTTCAAGTGGTGTATAGCCATCTGACCATACAAGATGCAGATGACTATGAACTTGTGAAGAAGGAGATCTTACAAAGGAATGACATCAACACAGAGACCTACAGGCCGCGTTTTAGGTTCTTGAAAATGCAGTCCATGGATGCCCTGAGGGAGGTTTACGTTCATCTGAAAGATCTGAGTGATAAGTGGCTACAGCCAGGGACTAAAACAGTTTAACAAATAATGGAAGCCATCACAATTGAACAGTTCATTAAAATACTGCCACAAGACATCCAATTGTGGATTTGAAAGCATAAGCCTGAGGGAGTAGAGAAAACGATCGCTCTGGCAGAGGATTTCCTGGCTGCAAGACCTGCTAGAGGGAGAAATCCTGGAGGGCCTGCATCCTCTCCCTCTATGAATCTGGTAAGAACTACCTTTTCTAATAATAATACTAGACCAAATCTAGAAGCAAGAAGAGAGAGAAGGGAGAGAGTACCCCTATTTGAGATAGTTGCCATGGATGCCAGAAGAAGGGTCACCTAATAAGAAATTGTCCGGCAGTAAAGAGAGACTTTGGGCATTTGACCATAACAAACTGGGCACCCTATATTACTAATGTTAAAATGGGTCCTCATAAGGTGCTTGGACTAATAGACTCTGGAAGCCGTCAGACCCTCGTTTGAGCTGATCTGGTAGAAGGGGTAAAGAAATCAGGAGGAGGGACCATGGTCACATGCATACATGTGGACACGCATTTTTATTCAACTACGTCTGTGGATTTAACGATAAACGGAAGTATCCAAGAGTTGTCCATTGGGATTGTCCCACATTTACCTGTCCCAGTTATTATTGGACAGGATCACCCTGACTTTTCCACCCTGATGGTAAATAATGAGATAACACCTGTTGTGGCCATAACAACCCGGTCACAAGCCAAACTAATACACGAACAGTTGGAGAAGGTCTTTCCCTTTACAGAAGAACTATATGAAGCACCAGGTAAAGTTAGGAAAGAGAAAGCAGAGAAAAGAAAGGACAAGAAAAACTGGCACAATAAAAACATTATGGGACCTGTGAACATTAAGCCAGAGACTATAGCTCATGACCAGAAACAAGATGTATCACTAACTAGTTCTTTTTCTCAGGTTGAAAAACATGTTGATGATGGGTCCCCTAGATATCTGTTGGTAAATGATATCCTGTATAAAGAGTGTACAATCCCAGAAATGTGAATACCGTAATGCAGTTAATTGTCCCCCAGAAGTATCAAAATGACATCATACGTTTGGCTCATGATATCCTTCTGGCAGGGCATTCTGGGAGGAACACCACTCTGAATAGAATTCTGAGTAGATTCTATTAGCTGGGTATTCATGAGCGAGTGGCTGAATATATCCAGACTTGCCCAGAATGCCGGAAGGTAGCCTGAATTGGGAAGAAGGATATGGTGCCCCTCCAGAGTATACCCTTGGTTATCCAACCTTTTGATCAGATTGCCATGGATGTGGTAGGGCCTTTAGAAACTAGTTCTAAAGGTAATAGATGTATTCTAGTCATTTGTGACTATGCTACCAGGTATCCAGAGGCAAGTCTGATGAGAACAGTAACAGCCCAAAGGGCTGCAGAAGAGCTGACTAAGGTGTTTGGCAGAATGGGCATCCCAAGGGTGATCTTAACTGACAGGGGTACCAGTTTTACTTCGGTGATGCTCACAGAACTATATAGGTTGCTGGGAATACAAGCAGTGAGAACCTCCACATACCATCCTCAAATGGATGGGATGGTGGAAAGGTTTAACCAGACGCTCAGAAAAATGCTGCAGAAATGTGTTAATGAGGAGGGAAAAAATTAGGACGTATTTCTACCTTACCTCCTGTTTTCCTACAGAGAAGTACCCCAAGCTTCAACTGGTTTTTCCCCCTTTTCCCTCTTGTATGGCCGAAACCACCGTGGGCATTAGATGGTATCAAAGAACATTGGGAGAAAAATTCTCAAGTAGGAAAACAGGGAGTGTTACAGTATATGACAGCATTAAGGCAGCGCCTTAAGAAATATGTCACATTGGCCCATCGTACTTTACTAGATAAGCAAGTCCACAGAAGGCAGAGTATGATAAAGGGGTAGGACATAAACAATTCTCCATAGGAGATCAGGTATTACTCCTTCTACCTGCCAGTGAGAACAAGCTTTTGATGAAATGGCAAGGCCCTTACAAAATCATTAGACAGGTAGGACCGGTCACTTAAGTCCACCTGCCTAATAGGAGGTGCAGTAAGCAAATACATCTGCCTAATCTACTAAAGTTATGGGCATGCAGATACCAGAATCTCTAAGCTAAGCTGTTACATTCAGACAGAACCTCAAGAATCTGAGATAGAGGTAGCCTATAGGAGATTAGAATGCCTGGTCAGATACAGGAAGTAAAATTAACCCCAACTTAATGCCTCACCAACATACCCAACTGCGACAGTTGTTAACCACATTCACTGATACTTTTACCAATGTACCTGGTCGAGCCATTGGCATGGAGCATGACATCAGAACGACACAGAGTACACCCATATATCAAAAACCCTATCGTCTACCCATACATGTAAGGGATGACGTAGTAAAGGAGGTAAGATCCATGGAACGGTTGGGAATCGTTCAGCCTTCTCGTAGCACCTGGTCATCACCTTTAGTAATTGTTAATAAAAAGGAAGGCAGTATCCGCCTGTGTCTAGACTTCCGGAGGGTAAATGCCATCTCCCTTCTAGACAGATATTCTATGCCAAGGATAGATGATATTATTGACCGGTTGGGGAATGCTAAGTACATCTCTATGCTTGATCTCACAAAGGGATACTGGCAGATACCTCTTACCCCTCAGTCTAGAGAGAAAACGGCATTCAGTAACCCTGTAGGGTTGTTTGAATTTATCACTATGCCCTTTGGTCTCCATGGAGCGCTGGCTACCTTCCAGCGTTTCATGGACCAAATACTTCAACCCTATACAGCTTTCTGTGCTGCATATTTGGATTATGTGGTGGTGTTTAGCCCCGATTGGGAAACCCATTTGCAGCATCTAGAGAAAATTCTGGGAGCAATCCAAAAAGCAGGAGTATCCATAAACCCCACCAAATATTGTATGGGGCAGACCGAGACCAAGTACCTTGGCTTTATTATCAGGAATGGGGTTATACGCCCAGAGGTAAACAAGGTGGAAGCGGTCTCTACCTGTGATATACCTCGAACCAAGAAACAGGTACGTGCCTTTTTGGGTTAGTGGGGTACTATAGATGCTTTATCCCCAGATTCTCAGCAGTAGCAGGTCCTCTAACAGAATTAACAAAAAAAACGATATTCTAACAAAGTAGAATGGACGGGAGAATGTGATGAAGCTTTCAGACAAAGGCCTCCTTATGTGCATATCCGTGGGTTAAGAAGCCCTGATTTTACAGAACCCTTTATTGTACAGACTGATGCATCAGGGGTTGGTTTGGGGGCAGTCCTGATGCAAGTTATAGATAATGAAGACCATCCCATTATCTATATGAGCAGGAAACTACATGAAAGGGAGCGTAGGTATGCAACCATAGAGAAAGAGTGTCTGGCACTTAAATGGGCAATTGAAGCCTTTAAGTATTACCTTTGGGGGGCAGAATTTACAGTTGTCACAGACCACAACCCCCATTGTTGGTTGCATCAGATGCGGGAGAAAACTCCCCACATAATAAGATGGTATTTGGCCTTGCAGCCATACCGGTTTACAATGATACATAAAAAGGGAAGTGAACATGCTAATGCTGATTTCCTTTCTCGATGTGGGCCGGGAATCGAGAATTCAGCTGGTAACGTTACAAAATAATTATTGATGGTTTAATAGCTGAACATTGAAATTGAATAGAAGATTCATAGTAGGAAATGGTACTTAATGAAGATCCCAGGGTAACGTAGTAATGAATTAATTTTTTTTTTGTTAGTGTTGGCACTTTTGTGCTAATGATTCAAACAACATGAAGTCTTGCTGTATTCTGACAATAGCAGTGAGTCCCAACCTTCGAACTGCCCCGGAGATGAAAGAGTTAACTTTCCATGCCAGGCATGGAACGCTGAGCTCGAGCTTGGTTGAGACTCTGTCTGTTGCTGTTTAAACTCAAACCGTCAGATTCTTTACTCCGCCTCACTGAACAGTCGCTCCGGAGATTTCTCCTTCTGCTCAGTTCAATTTGTCGGTTAAAGTACCGCTTTTCTCGGTTTTCGACTGAATTTAAACCGTAACCTGTCGGTTCAGTCTCTGTCTGTATTATTTGTGAGTACTAGATAGGTTTATATTATTTTCTGTTCTGTGTGGAACTTGTAAACGGTTCATCGGTTCGGTTTGAACCGATCAAGTTGTTAAAAAATCCTTATTTGTACTTTTAGAGTGTGGTTACTGGTTCTTATCGGTTCTAAAAAAAACGGATTTTATTATGTTTTTTTCCATGACCCGTAACACGATCAGGAACCGATAAGAGGGTCTTGCCTGGCGGATTGCCATTAAAAGGGTAAGTTTGGTTAGGACTGGCACAATGTCTGAGAAATAAAAGAAAAACCGGGCCCACTGGGTTTCAACACTGCAGTGTGTGTGGGGAAGTCTTTGCTAGGCTGACCCCACACCACCTGTGTTATTGTCTGGGATTTGACCACCTCAATGCAGACTGCCAGATTTGTAAAAATTTTCCTGCCGCTACCCTAGAAAAGAGAGTTGAGTAGGCTCAGGAAAGAGGCCAAAAGTCAGCTGAACCGGATGGCCAGCCCAGTTCGGGTTCAAACCGAACTCAGAAGGAGTGCCTCTGACCAGGCGCAGGCTTCTTCGGGCAAAGGAGAGCCGATTCTGAGGAGTCGGTTCGCTAAGAGAACAAGAGAAGGAAAATCAGCTGATGTGATCCAAACTTTCTTCTCCAACCGCTGAAGAAATAGCCAAAGTGATAAAAATTTGCAGTCGCTTTCCTGAGTTCCCCGACCACTGCACCATCAGGGAGGCGCCGGTTCGGCCAGTTCCACCGGTTCAAGATTATGATTTAGAGGAATATTATGAACTGGAGGAGGAGGAAGAGGAGTATGAGGAAAGTGAATGTGGTTTTGAAAGTCTGAATGTGCCCATTGACCCGGACATCTCCCCAGACAGACCTTCAGGAGTGTCTCCTCCTAGGCTTTCTGAGTCCCTCTCCCATTTCATGATTTATAAAAAAGTGGCTGAAACCCTCCAGCTTCCTATGGAAGAAGCTGTGGATGACCAGGAGGAGCCTGACTATGTGGAAATGATGGATATCCCAGAGTCTAGGAGGCTGTCTATTCCCTTACACAAATCTTTTGGGAAACAGACATTTAAGATTTTAAGGACTCCTAATAATATACCTCCTGTGGATAAAAGAATGGACAAGAGGTATACATTGTCAGGCTCAGATACGGAGTTCCTTACATAACAATGCAGCCATGTTGGGGTAGTGCAGGCTGCAGCCTGTGATAAGGCAACTATTCCCTTGGCTTCACACCCCCCAGACAAGAACTCCAGGAGGATTGATGCCATGGCAAAGAAACAGTACATGGCAGCATCCTTGGGACTCAGACAGGCCAACTATATGGCCTATACTGCTAGGTATCAAAAATCCAGATGGGACACTGTCATGGCTTTATCAAAACAGGTCCCTGGCCAGCTTGCCAAGGAGCTGGAGCAGGTGGCTGCTGATGGTATTGAGGCATCCAAGGTAAAATTCCATGCTGCAGTGGACTCCAGTGATCTGTCATCTAGAGTCATGGCTACATCTGTGGCACTTCGTAGAATGGCTTGGCTCAGATGTACTAGCCTGTCACAGGATACCCGGACTAAGGCCATGGATTTTCCTGTTGTGGGTAATTCTCTGTTTGGGGAGCAAACAGAGAATTACATGAAGAAAATGGACGAATATAGGACCACCTGTAGGAGTGCACAGGCCAAAGAAAGGCAGGCCATTCCTCAGAGGCAGCACCCAAGGGGCAGGGGCAGGCCTTTTCATAGGCCTTTCCACCAAGCCCAGGCCTCCTCTTCTGCCTATGCTCAGAGGGGGTTCTTTAGAGGGAGAGGCAGAAGGCGTACAAGCAGACCTGCTTCCACCCCTCAGCCAAAACCCCCTGCCAAACAGGCACCCTGATGGGTATGCCTTGGCCGATTCTCCACTACCTGTAGGGGGCAGGCTGGCTTACTTTGTCCAGGACTGGGAGTCTCTAACATCAGACAAGTGGGTCCTGGAAGTAGTAAGCCAGGGACTGGTTCTCAGCTTCAAAAAATTTCCAAAGCTGAGAACCAGATCCTTTCCACCTGCAAATCCTCAGAGGCACTTGCCCCAGAGGCAGAGGTGTCTTCCTCCTGGCTCTGAGAGCTGTGGAAAGGGTTCCACCCTACACCAGGGCAAAGGATTGTACTCCAGGTACTTCCTTACCCCAAAAAGACAGGAGAATGGCAGCCTCATCCTGGATCTCAGATACTTAAACAAGCACCTTTTAAAACCAAAATTCAAAATGGTGACTCTGGGAATTATTCTACCTCTCTAAGGCCAGGGGACTGGCTAGTGTCCCTGGACCTCAAGGATGCCTACTTCCATATTCTCATCAGAAGCTCCCATCGAAAGTACTTCAGGTTCGAGCTGCCCTCAGGCCATTACCAGTTCAGAGCAATGCCCTTCAGTCTAACATTTGCTCCAAGGGTGTTCACAAAATGCCTGGCAGTAGTAGTTGTTTCTCTAAGAAGGCAAAGGATTGCCATCTTCCCATACCTGGATGACTGGCTCATAGTAGGCCAGTCCCCAGACCAAGTCAAGTTACACCTATAGATAACTCAGCAACTGCTCACCTCTTTGGGTTTCCTTCTGAATCTTTCAAAGTCAGTTCTAGAGCCTGTTCAGCTCCTCACCTTCATAGGCGCAGAGCTAGATACAGAAAAGGCCAGAGCTTTCCTTCCCCTGGACAGGGCAAGGACCCTTATCACACTGGCCTCCTCATTCACCCTGCAGATGTCTCGACCAGCAAGGCATTTTCTGCAGCTCCTGGGGCACATGGCTGCTTCCACAGCAGTGGTGCAGGGAGCAAGATTTCAGATGAAGGACATTCAGTTCCATTTGAGAGCCTTTTGGTCTCAGAAAAAGGACCCTCTGACCAAATTGATCCCAGTGACTCGAACCCTGATCCAGGCCTTACAGTGGTGGCAGGATCAGAACAGTCTAAGACAGGGAGTTCCCTTTGTCACTCAGTCCCACTCTTTAATCCTTACTACAGATGCCTCCCTCTTGGGGTGGGGGGGCTCACTTGGGCGACCTGACTACCCAGGGGTTGTGGTCCCCTCGGGAATCTCTGCTTCACATCAATATATTGGAACTCAGAGCAGTATTTCTAGCACTTCAAGCTTTTTCCAAATCTGTCCAGAACAAAGTTATTCAGGTCAGAACAGACAATACCACCGCAATGTGATACATCAACAAGCAAGGAGGCACTCATTCTACGGCCTTGTGCACAGAAGCAATGAAGTTGTGGTCTCTGGCTTATTCCCTGAACACCTCCCTCACAGCAGTACACCTCCCAGGCAAGGACAATGTCCTGGCAGATGCTCTCAGCAGGATATCTCAGGGCCATCACAAATGGTCACTGGATCCCCTGGTCTTGGAGGTGATATTCTCCAGATGGGGCACCCCACAGATGGATCTTTTTGCAGCCCCAGACAATCACCAACTTCCCCTTTTTTGCTGCAGGCCCCCAGTGTTGGGCTCAGTCCCCCTGGATGCCTTAGTTCTCAGTTGGGAAGGGAAGATCCTGTATGCTTTTCCCCCCTTCCCTCTCCTGTTCAAAGTGCAAGTCAAAATCAGGTCCCAACCCTGCAAGGTGATCCTGATTGCTCCAGACTGGGCCAGACAGCCCTGGTATCCTCTTCTGTTGTCCTTAGCAGTCCATCTTCCCCTGGCTCTTCCCAGGAATTACAACCTGTTAACCTGTGCTCAGGGGAGGGCTTGGTACGCGAATCTCAAATCTCTCAATCTCAAGGCCTGGCTCTTGAAGAGTTAGAGTCTGCTGATTTACACCTCTCCCAAGGTGTAATGGATATTCTGAAGGCTTCTAGGAAACCTTCCACGAGGTCTACTTATAATTCCAAGTGGAAAAGATTTTCCATATGGTGCTCTGGAAGGCATATTTCCCCAGAGTCTGCTGATCTGCCCACAGTCCTTGATTATATGGTCCATTTGAATAGCTTGGGGCTTAGACCAGCTACACTAAAGGTGCATCTGGCAGCTGTTTCTGCTTTCATTTCAGCAGGAAAGCCCTCTTCTCTTTCAGCTCACCCTGTATTCTCCAAGTTTTTTAAGGGATTGCTTCATACCAACCATCCATTCCGGGACCCTGCCCCTGCTTGGGACCTTAACATTTGCATTGCTCAGCTTATGCAACCCCCTTTTGAGCCTTTGTCTTCAGCAGAGCTTAAGTACTTGACTTGGAAAACTGTGTTCCTGGTAGCCATCACTTCTGCCAGACGCATAAGTGAGTTACAAGCCCTGTCAGTGGAGCCTGATTTTATCTCCTTCCATAGAGATAAGGTGGTCCTCAGGACTAACAGGAAGTTTTTGCCTAAGGTGGTTTCAGATTTCCACCTTAACCAATCTTGTCTCTTCCTGTGTACTTCATTGACCATTCCTCCTCTGGTGAGAGGAGGCTGCACAGTTTAGATGTGAAAAGAGCCCTTAGCTACTACATAGAACATACCAAGGGTCACAGGTTTGACTCCCTCCAACTGTTCCTCACTTATGTTGAGGTTGGTAAAGGGAAACCTGCCACTAAAAGATCCATTGCCAGGTGGATTGTCTCTTGTATTCAATTTTGTTATGAAAAACTGGGTAAGGTTCCACCCTCAGGCCTGAGGGCTCACTCTACCAGAGGTACAGCTGCTTCCCTGGCTGCTGCCAGGGATATTCCTATTCTAGAGATATGTCAAGCAGCTACCTGGAAAACAGTTCACACTTTTACCAAGCATTACTCCCTGGATATCCAGGCTAGGAGTGATGCTCGGTTTGGCACAGCTGTGCTTCAGAGCCTGTTTCCTAAGTAGGTTCTGACCCTCCTCCATGGAGGTACTGTTTGGTAGTCTGCTATTGTCAGAATACAGCAAGACTTCATGTTTTTTGAAGAAAAAATTACTCACCTTAGTAATGTTGTTTCTTCTAATGGAGTCTTGCTGTATTCTGACCTCCCCCACTGCCTTCCCCTCTCAGAACCTCTGTTTTTGGGATGTGGGTGGGCAGTGGCAGTGTTGGCACTCAGGAGGTGCCCCACCTTGTTGTTTTCATCCCTTTTTCTTGGGTGAGTGGGCGTTGTGTTTTTCATTTTTTGGTTCTCCTGACTTGAGTCTTTGTTTTGGGACCAACAAATCTGTTTTTATGTTTAGTAGCCAGTTGGCTAGTGTAGGTTTACAGCTTCCACACAGGACCTTAGTGAGTTTAGCTCGTAAAGATCTGACGGTTTGAGTTTAAACAGCAACAGACAGAGTCTCAACCGAGCTCGAGCTCAGCATTCCATGCCTGGCATGGAAAGTTAACTCTTTCATCTCCGGGGCAGTTCGAAGGTTGGGACTCACTGCTATTGTCAGAATACAGCAAGACTCCATTAAAAGAAACAACATTACTAAGGTGAGTATTTTTTTCTTTTGGGACCCTGGGATGGAGCTTCTCCAACCCTCTAATGGAATGGGGGTTGGACTTTAGAGCATGGCTGTCTATGATCATAAAAGACGGGCGTTGTGTCCCTCAGTCTGTTGCATTCACCCTATGTGTAATCCCTTTTGATGTTAAATATCCTAGGGTATGTTTGGTACTGACATGCCATATGTCAGGTGGTTTCTTGTGGGACCCTGGGATGGAACTCCTGAGAGTGGGTGGGCAGGAGTTCCAACCCCTCCAGGGTAGCTGGAGGGGGAAGCTGTTGAAACACTTTCCCATTTTAAAAGGGGGGGGGGTAAATGTGACAGTGTGAAGCCCTGCTACTTAATAAATGTACCCATGCTGTTATCTTTTTCTCTGGTTGCAACCACTATCCTCCCCTCTTATAAGGCTATCCCTGTATTTTTCTGTATGGAGGCAGGCCACCTCCTTACACAGCCCCCACCCCCCCATCTTCTTAAACCCCTTCTTGCTTTATTTTTCTCTGTTTTTCCATTGGATGCATTTTTATAAAATTATGGGGTTGGCAAATACTCTCTGTAATTAAGAATATATGCAGACGCCAGTGCTTTGTAATATTGTCAAATTAAAATATTATTTTCTGACCAATATTTGTGGTCCTACAGGTAGCATGGGACTGAAATGATGTTCAGTTCATGTTTTAGAGAGAGAGAGAGAGTTTTCTATGCAGGGTTTCAATACAAGCACTGTCCCTGTTGTAGTGCTAGGAATTTCAGCCACACGATCGCGAGGGCTACAAGATCGTGCACACTATCGTGAAGCGCATAGAGCACGTAAAATCTTGAAAATCCAAAGACTTGAGCCACATATAAGCTCACCTGGGATAGGGTTTTCCTCAAAACCGCAGTGCAGAACTGCCTAGTTTGTGAGAATCAGCCCTTTCTAAAGTCTTCTGTTGGCTGGGGAAAAAGAAAAGCAGACGGCTTGAAATTTCAGCAGACAACTTTTCCCTGCAGTTAGAATTGTGTTGCAGCCTATTTCTGCTGCTCTAAAACCAGTGCCTACCGACCCCAAATCTCTAGATAAGGGGGGTTTTGTTCCTTTAAAGCTCTGGGTATACAATTTTACAATATCTTCAAGGTGCCTCTGTCTTGGATAATTCAGGGCAGGTTCAAATAAGCTCCAACCTTCTTGAAAGTACAGATTACAGGATACTATTAATAAACAAAGCTGTCCATGTTTTGATAGCTCTTGTTAAAGAGAACTAACTTCATTATTTAGTAGTTTTCAAAACTTCTTATTTCTGTACTCCTAAAATAAAACAGAGAGTTCTAGTATAAAGCTTCACATTTGTAAATGTTAGCATTGTGTCTAAATAAGGTGGTTACCTGTACTCAGGTGTTGAACTGCTCCTGCAGATTAAAGGGAAGGTCTGCTTGCTAGCAGTCTCTGCAGTTAACTGAGAGTCACTATAGGGAATCAAGGCTCCTTGTGGCCTAATTTTATAAGAGGATACCTGTCACTCAAACACAGGAGAACAGTCTTGAAAGTCTAAAGCTTTAGAAATGCATATTTTTGCAAGTTGTGTATAATCTGAGATTGTTTATGTCTAGCAGAGTCTTTTAGGATATACCTATAATGGTTTTGATAGCTAAGAAAAGAGTTTTATTTTTTGATAATGCTCTGTCACCTGATGCAGGTAGATGGGTACATAAGTCCTACCTGAACAGGCATGAGACGGATAGGGTCAGTATCTTCTGACCAGTGGAGAGAGAAGGTTCCTGCTGTAAGGATTATCCTTGTGTTACTTTGCTTGAAGTTTTTTTTTTTTTCCTTTTGATGATTGTTTTCATTGGACTTTTCTGTTATTTGGATGGTGCAAGAAGAAATTGTTTATGAAGAATAATAAACATACCACAAGCCAACGCAGGTTGCACCTTATCTGTTGACTCCTGTGTCCATCTGTAGAACCCACACCGTAACACTGCATATGCATTTCAGTTGCTAAGGAGTCCTGACCATGTTCACCCTTCCTAAAGCCAAGCTAGCTAGCTACAATATGTCTGGCACTAACATTGATGGGAAGATTATGCCATTAGCAAGAATTTCTTTAAATATTTAAAAGTTGATATTAGCTGGCATTAACAATAAAAACTGTAGAAATCAACAGCTTCTGTGTTAGTAAATAGCTGGTACATAAGTATTATTTATTTATTTTGTTTATTGAATTTTGATGACTGACCGGGTAGGCCCACTGAACCCCGAAGGTCCCTTTTTCAGGGGTGACATGGGAGACAGAAACAGTACAATACAGTCAGGTAGTACAGGATACAGAGAAAGTAGACTTGAAATTCAGAGTTACAATAAAAGCAATATTTCAATATATTGAACATAAGTGCAACAACTGAGGAAGTTGAAGCGTGCTTTTGGAGTCATTTTGGGTGAGAAAAGGAGAGGGATTGGTGTAGGATGTGGGACCGGGGTTGACTATCCAATACCCTGACAATGGCACGAGCTCACCCCAAGCAGGTGGGACTTATGCCTTGTGTGAAAGTTTAACAGCAACGGGGCTTTCTGTACTAAAGGTGGGAAAGTGTTCCAGAGCTTAGGCGCAGTGTGAGCGAAGGATTTGCCTCCCATGTTAGTCTTGACTCTGGGGATTGCTAGTAGGGACCAACCGGTGGTCCTGAGTATACGAGGGTTAGACTTAAGAATGATTATTCTTGTACGGCTAGGTGGGGCAGCCGGGTGCTGCAGTTTGTAAGCAAGGCAGAGCAAGGGGTACTGAAGATGAGCCTCAAAGGAAGGCCATTGAAGCTGGGCCGGCGAGATGTAGGGGTGGCTTCTTGGGTGGCTCAGTGTCGCAAACCTCGCCACTTTGTTGTATAGGACCTGAACCCTGTTGACCTCATGCTTTGACGTAATCTGAATTACAGGGGCAGCATACGTTAATGAAGGAAGGAGGACACTGAATTATACATTCATTTCAACATCAATTTTAAGATGTTAAAGAGCAGCTCTCGACTAGCCCCCCCCCGCTGACACATATCCTGCAACTGACCTGGCCAGGAGTCATTTTCCATCAATGATTCCTTTGTGGGCTACCGTTTAAAAATGTTATTTGACTCGTAACTTTATTCTGCTGAAAACTGAATCCTACGGCCAAGTCCCCATGCCGGCTCACGCAGCCCCATTTTGTGATGTCAGTAAACGAAGGCTGTGTGTGCTCGCCTCATTGACTTGAATGGGGGTGATTTTCCCAAAGGCTTTATGTATCTTTAATGCTGGGATTTTAAGAAAGCAAAGTGACCGCTCGAGTAAGAGGGACCCTCTTAATCGGCAAGTCACTTTGATTTCTTAAAATCCCAACATTAAAGATACATAAAACTTTTGGGAAAATCACCCCCATTCAAGTCAGTTGGATGCGCACACGCAGCCTTTGTTTACTGACATTACAAAACGGGGCTGTGTGTGCCGGCGTGGGGGCGTGGTCGTAGTATGCGGAACTGGCTCAGTTTTTTGCCGGCGGGTCAGGGAATTAAGTTATGAGTCAAATAACATTTTTAAATGGTAGCCCACAAAGGAATCATTTATAGAAAACGACTCCTGGCCAGGTCAGTTGCAGGATATGTGTCAGTGGGGGGCTAGTCGAGAGCGTAGAAGCTGCTCTTTAGATATAAAACCTATGGTACCAGTAGCACAATGCCATAAACAACTACTGTTCAAATATTTAAAAATCCATGGAATCAACCTATTGTCAATTTAAATCAAAAATATTTATATCTATAGCAATCAGGACCATAAAGAAAAGGAGAGAAAAAAAGAAACACAGAAGATAAAGTGTGCATAAAATAAGCAAAGGCGGGGGTATAATATGTATAAAGCAAGTGAGCAGCATTGAAATGCATTTTCTTTATACTTGTAAAAGGATGAAAGCTCAAGTAAAATATAGGTCCTAAGTATAGAAAACAGTTGAAAAGGATAAAAGGAATGGAAAGGGTCCTAGCTGCAGTAGAAAAGAACAAAACAACAAACAAATCAAAGACAAATATTGTCATAAAATTTAGAACAACAAAACAGTGAATGATACAATTTAAAACAACAAAACAGTGAGTGATATTTGGCAGATTATAAAGGGCAACATATTATCATTTGCAATAGTTTATATTAAAAGGATCAAAGAATATAACAACAAATGACAAGCAAGATGGCTAAATGAGGATGTGAAGAAAGTTACTCAACAACAACAAAAAAGCTAAACATAAAATATCTGAAAACAAAAGCCATGACATAACCACATGGTCAGAATATTACACATTTTAAAAGAAACATAAAAGCAAAAGTAACCATTTCAAAAAGAAAATGGAACGTAAATGCAACAGATGCAGACAAAGGCAACAGCAAGCAATTCTACAGTTACATAAATAGCCAAACAAATAAAAAAATAATAAGTAATATTATTAATAAAGGAGAAACATTAAAAATCCATTAGTGATAGCAAAGCAGTGTAATGAATATGTGTGTTCCTTATTCAAACCCAGTCACAAACTCAGCCTCCTGCCCCCGTACATTACTAGAAATGCCAACAGAATTAATATGAATACAGACAACATACTACAAAAAATTCAGAATAAGAAAATCAGAGTGTAAAGTTCCCACTAAAATGGTGAAAATAAATTTTGGGATAATCCACAACCAGGCACCCCCTCAAAATATTTTTAAAAAAAATAATAAATACAGGTTCCATGTAAAATTCTAGAATCACTACTTAAAGCAGCAGTGCAATGAAAATGGGTTAAAATTTGATCCCAACTTTTTTTCTTCCTAATTGATGGCAGATGTCTTCCAGTTTATTTTGGTGGTAAAAGTTTCAGTTTTCATTATCATTTAAGAATTTTATGAACATTTTAAAATAATTATTTCTCAAGAAAAAAAGATGGCCACCTCATTTTTGCACAGAAATAATACTGAGGACATGAGGACAGTAAGAGTCCAGACAGAAATGCAAATGTACAGTAGACAGCATAGGAAGCATCCAGAAAACCCAGATCAATAGTTCTGCCAATATTTTTCATAACCATAGCAGAAAATTTGCTTTTTGGAATAACTTTTTTTGTTGTACTGCTGCTTTAAATATTTAAGTTAGTCACATGTCTAACAGTTATTTCAATACAGAGAGCAGGGGTGATTCACAAAGGGACAACCATGTACCCTAAATGTAATCTGTCTCTATGAAAACATGATTTAATTCTTTGGTAACAATACCTGATAGACATAATTTCCATTATACCTTTGCAAAACATCTGCCACTGTACCACGTTTCGTAGTCATTGAAAAAAATGTCTTCCCTAGATATTTATTCCTGTATTATAAACAGTAGAACCCAAACCAGCCAAACCATATAATGATTCATCACTCTAAGCCTTGTGTATTATGCAGACTGTGATACTTAACAGTTGTAGAGTGAGTTAGTGCATCTGGACTTATTTGCTGCATATGCATCTCAATTGCTATGGGGTCCTGACCATGTTCACCCTTCCTCAAGCCCAGCTAGCTACATTATGTGTAGCACTTACACCGATGGGAAAATGATACCATTAGCAAGCATCTCTTTAAATATTTTAAAGTTAATATTAGCTGGTATTAACAATAAAACCTGAAGAAATCATGCAGCGGGCTCCTGGAGGAGCTCACATAAACACAAGCAATCACAAAGCCTACTTAGCAAATGGATAACCACAGTGGCAAAATGATTAGGTTTGTCTACAAGCACTGTCTTCTATGCAAGACACAAGCAATTTAATTAAAAGTTCATAACATGTTGATAAAAACGGGGGGAGCAGGATTTTAGGCAAAGTGACACAGTTTATATACAGATTGCAGGCAGCAATAACTGCTGCTGAGATAAACTGATGTGTCCCTTACTATGCAGTGGGGTGGGGGAGTGTAAAGTAGCATTGTTGAGGAGCAATCACAGATTTGTTTTATAAATAGCTGTGCTCCAAGATATTTCCAGACTAGTTTATATAAACCATTCCAATTCTGCATATATTATTTCATTCATGGGCTACTCTAACAAACTAGATGCTCCATTGCTGCTGCTTGCTACTGGTGCAAAAAACTGAAAGGGACTGAGGGATAGCAACAGGAGTGCAGACAAAACTACTTTAAATAGTGACATGCTTATATACACACACACACTCTCTCTCACACACTCACACAGACAGACACACATAGCAGAACACAGCTGGATAAAGTACCAGTATTTAGGAAGTGTATTGATTACACTTACCATAAGACTAGCAGTGTGACTCCTCTGGCTGCTGTGTTCTCTCTACGGTGGCTAATTTGAAACAAAAAGACGGTGTAACAAGACACTGGCCTCCAGCAGGGGCTATTAAACATTAGAGCAAAGGGCACTCTGGGAAGATTGTCTGGGATAAAAAGCAATAAAAGAAACCTGAATAGCAGCCCCCAGGGGCAATAAAACCATCACGAAAGTTAGAAAAACTCCTCTCACAGCCAGAACTGAAATGAAAAACACTGAAATGAAGTTGGAACACAAAAAGTTAATAATACATATCTTTTCCTGATTTTAACATGTAGTTTTCCTTTAATTGAGCTGTCCTCAGTACTGCCTTTTTTTTTTTTTGCGCAAGCTGATGCCTCTTCGTAAGTGTTTTATGGGCCTTTTCTTTCTGTGTTAAGTTTCAGTGCTTAATTTACAACCATTTGCAAACTGAGAAACTTGTTTTGCTGGCATCCCATACCCCCACTCATCCAGAGGTGTCAATTCATTTATTTGAAAGAAATACAAATTCACACATACCCCCATAATGCAAACCACCATGGGCTGTATATGCATTCATTTATTTGCTAACCATGCTAGTTGATCTTACTTACTCCCCTCATAGTAAGGATGTGAAACTAAACTTGTGTTATTTTAAATGATTAATAAAGTGACATGTCTAGTTTGCATCTCTTGGGGATGAAGCTGTATCCCTTTACCTTTGCGGAGTAATTCTCTTGGCACCAGCTCTTAAGACCTCAGCTGTAAGATACATCATGCATGTAAGCATGGGTGTAGCCAGGAATTTTAAACTTGTACTCAAGACGAGAGATGATGGAACTGTTACCTATGGGAAAAGACTTGGAGTTAAATATCTATTCTCTAGAGGAAAGGAGGGAAAGGGGAGACATGATAGAAGCATTCAGATACCTCAAAGGTATCAGTAAGGTACAGGAAGGTTCAATTCTGCTGAGAAAGAGATGTTCAAGGACAAGGGGGCATGATATGTAGCTACAGTGGTAGTCATAGAAATGCTTTGCAGTACTGAGGTATACTGAGGCAGAATGAGGCAGCATCACATTACAGTCAATGCAAATTACCTCGGTGGTACCTCGAGGTGGAAACTTTTCGATAACTACCACCATAGAAGGGGGGAAGACTTAGAGGGGATATGAGGAAATACTTCTTTACAGATAGGGCAGCGGACACCTGGAACAGCCTGCCAGCAGAGGTAATGGTTACCAAAATGGTAATAGGTTTCAAACATGCTTGGGATACACATAAGGGGACCTTGGTAACAGGGCTGGGTGGGGAGGGGGGAATGTTAAGGCTGGAGATCAGTTGTGGTCCATGGTGGCACAGTAGGCAGGGACTTTAAGGCAGACTAGGTGGGCGAGGAGGTCCTTCAAACAACATGAAGTCTTGCTGTATTCTGACTATTGCAGTGATCTCCAACCCTTGAACTACCCCGGAGAACAAAGAGTTAACTTTCCATGCAAGGCATGGAACGCTGAGCTTGAGCTTGGTTGAAGTCTCTGTCTGCTGTTGTTTGAACCCCAACTGTCAGATTCTTTACTCCACTTCACTGAACAGTCGCTCCGGAGATTTCTCCTTTGCTCGGTTCAAAAAGTCAAGTTAAAGTGTCGTTCAGCCTTGTTTCAACCGAATTTCGCTTCACCTGTCGGTTTAAGTCTCTGTCTGTGGTACCATGAGTACTAGATAGGTTTTCTATATTAGTTTTCTGTGTGGAACTTAGAACATTGGATCGGTTCGCTTGAACCGATCAGGTTTGTGTCAAAAACTTTTGTCTTTATTAGAGTGTAGTAACGGTCCGTATCGGTTCTAAAAAAATGGATTTCATTAAATTTTTCCAAGACCAGAATACTCCAGGAACGATAAAGTGTCTTGCCTAGCGGATTGCGAAAAAGGTAAGTTTTGGTTAGGATTGGCCATGTCTGAGAAACCCAATTAAAAAACCGGGCCCACTGGGTTTCAACACTGTAGTGTGTGTGTGTGGAAGCCTTTGATAAGGCTGACCCCCACACCACCTGTGTTTATTGTCTGGGGTTTGACCACCTCAATGCAGACTGTCAAATTTGTAAAAGTTTTCCCAACCTCTACTACTTCCTGTCTCCCACCCAAACTCACTCCCCCCCTTTTTTCCTGTCCCCTCTCATTTACTCTCCCGCTCACCACCTTTCCCTCCTCTCTAGCCTCCTTTTGGCGCCTAATGATCACCCTCTCCCTGGAAGTTTCCTTAACCTCGAAATTGTCTACTCGCTTGAACCTGTTATAGCTTGTTTTTCTATGAAACTTAAAAACGTTACTGCCTTAAACTGTTAATAGCAAATTTATGATGTAACTTTCCTGTCTGGTTTTACCTGTAATGTGTATCGTGCTTTGTTAAATGTTCTTTGTGACGTGGAAGCTTTGTAAAAGAACCCTGGCTCAAAGGTATTAATTCCTAGACTAATAAACTAAACTAAACAAAGCTACCCTGGATAAGAGAGTAGGTAGACTGAGGGAAAGGGGGGCCGAGAAGTCCGCTGACCCGGATGACCAGCCCGGTTCGGTTCCAACCGAACCAGAAGGAGTGCCCTCTGACCAGAGCGAAACTCTTGGCAAAAGGAGAACCGATTCTGAGGAGTCGGTTCGTTAAAAGAAAAAGAAGGGATAAATCATCCAGTTCGGATCCACAAGTTCTTTCTCCGACCGCTGATGAGATAGCCAAAGCGATAAGGATAGTTCAGTCGCACTGGTTCCGGCCGAACCGCACCCATCGGTTAGGGGCTTGGTTCGGTCGGTTCCCCGGGTTCCGGATTATACTTTAAAAGAATTTTATGAACCGGAGGAGGAGGAGGGAGAGTATGAAGATGATGATGATGGTGATTATGAAAGTCTGGATGTGCCTATTGACCCGGACATCTCCCCAGACAGACCTTCAGGTGTTTCTCCTCCTAGGCTTTCTGAGTCCCCTTCCCACTTTATGTTTTACAAAAAAGTGGCTGAAACCCTCCAGCTTCCTATGGAAGAAGCAGTAGAGGATCAGGAGGAGCTTGATTTTGTTGAGATGATGGACATCCCAGAGTCTAGGAGACTGCTTTTCCCTCCATAAATCTTTGGGAAACAGACATTTAAAATTTTAAAACTCCTAATTCCATACCTCCTGTGGACAGAAGAATGGACAAGAGGTATACTCTTTCAGGCTCAGACACGGAGTTCCTTTCCCAGCAATGCAGCCATGTTGGGGTAGTGCAGGCTGCTGCCTGTGATAAGGCAAATATTCCCTTGGCTTCACACCCTCCAGACAAGGACTCCAGGAGGATTGATGCCATGGCAAAGAAACAGTACATGGCAGCATCTTTGGGACTCAGGCAGGCTAACTATGTGGCCTACACAGCTAGATACCAGAAGTCCAGGTGGGACACTGCGATGGCTCTAGCTAAACAGGCCCCTGACCAGCTTGCCAAGGAGCTGGAGCGGGTGGCTGCGGATGGGATTGAGGCATCCAAGGTGCAATTTCATGCTGCTGTGGACTCCAGTGATGTTTCATCTAGAGTCATGGCTTCATCTTTGGCCTTTCGGAGGATGGCTTGGCTCAGATGTACTAGCCTGTCACAGGATACCCAGGCTAAGGCCATGGATTTTCCTGTCATTGGTAATTCTCTGTTTGGGGAGCAGACAGAGAATTACATGAAGAAGATGGACGAGTACAGGACCACCTACAGGAGTGCTCAGGCCAAAGAGAGGCAAGCTACTCCTCAGAGGCAGCATTCCGGGGACAGGGGCAGGCCTTTTCATAAGCCTTTTTACCAAGCCCAGGCCTCCTCTTCTGCTTTTGCTCAGAGGGGGTTCTTTAGAGGGGGAGGCAGATGGGGTATGAGCAGGCCTGCTTCCACCCCTCAGCCTAAAGCCCCTGCCAAGCAGACACCCTGATGGGTCTGCCTGGGCCGATTCTCCACTACCTGTAGGGGGCAGGCTGGCTTACTTTGTCCAGGACTGGAAGTCTTTAACATCAGACAAATGGGTCCTGGAAGTAGAGCCAGGGACTGGTTCTCAGCTTCAAAAATTTCCCAAGATGAGAACCAGATCCTTTCCACCTGCAAATCCTTCAGAGGCCCTTGCCCTAGAGGCAGAGGTTCTTCCTCTTGGCTCTCAGAGCCATAGAAAGGGTTTCTACCCTACACAGGGGCAAAGGATTGTACTCCAGGTACTTCCTAACCCCCAAAAAGACAGGAGAATGGCGGCCCATCCTGGATCTGAGATACCTAAACAAGCACCTTTTAAAGCCAAAATTCAAAATGGTGACTCTGGGAATAATTCTGCCCTCTCTAAGGCCAGGGGACTGGCTAGCCTCCCTGGACCTCAAAGATGCCTACTTTCACATTCCCATCAGGTGCTCCCACAGAAAGTACCTCAGGTTCGAGCTGCCCTCAGGCCACTATCAATTCAGAGCAATGCCCTTTGCTCTAACATCAGCCCCAAGGGTGTTCACAAAGTGCCTGGCAGTAGTGGCTGTTTTCCTAAGGAGAAAAAAGATCTCCATCTTTCCATACCTGGACGACTGGCTCATAGTAGGTCAGTCTCCAGACCAAGTCAAGTCACATCTTCAGATAACTCAGCAACTGCTCACTTCCTTAGGGTTCCTCCTAAACCTTCCAAAGTCAGTTCTAGAGCCAGTGCAGCTTCTCATCTTTATAGGGGCGGAGCTGGATACAATAAGAGCAAAGGCCTTCCTTCCCCTGGACAGGGCAAGGACACTAATAGAACTGGCCTCTTCTGTCACTCTTCAGGTGTCTCGACCAGCAAGGCACTTCTTGCAGCTCCTGGGCCACATGGCAGCCTCTACAGCAGTGGTCCAGGGTGCAAGATTTCAGATGAGGGACATTCAGTTCCACTTGAGAACCTTCTGGTCCCAGAGAAAGGATTCCCTGACCAAACTAGTCCCAGTGACTCAAATCCTGATCCAGGCTTTGCAATGGTGGCAGGATCAGGACAATTTAAGGCAAGGAGTTCCTTTTGTCACTCAGTCTCCTTCTCTAATCCTCACCACAGATGCCTCCCTCTTGGGCTGAGGAGGCCACTTGGGGGGGATCTTACCACCCAAGGGCTGTGGTCACCTCAAGAATCTCTACTTCACATCAATCTCTTGGAACTCAGAGCAGTGTTTCTGGCACTACAAGCTTTTTCCAAGTCTGTTCAGAACAAAGTAGTCCAAATCAGAACAGACAATACCACCACAATGTGGTACATCAACAAGCAAGGGGGCACTCGGTCTACGGCCTTGTGCACAGAAGCAATGAAGTTGTGGTCTCTGGCCTATTCCCCTGCAAATTTCTCTCACAGCAGTTCACTTGCCAGGGAAGGACAATATCCTGGCAGATGCTCTCAGCAGGATATCTCAGGGCCACCACGAATGGTCCCTGGATCCCCTAGTTTTGAAGGTGATTTTCTCAAGATGGGGCACTCCACAGATAGATCTTTTTGCAGCCCCAGACAATCACCAACTTCCTCTCTTTTGCTGCAGACCCCCAGTATTGGGCTTAGTCCCCCTGGATGCTCTGGTACTCAATTGGGAAGGGAAGTTCCTGTATGCTTTCCCCCCCTTCCCTCTCCTGTTCAAGGTACTAGTCAAGATCAGGTCTCAACCCTGCAAAGTGATTCTGATCGCTCCAGACTGGGCCAGACAGCCCTGGTACCCACTGTTGCTGTCCTTAGCAGTCCACCTTCCCCTGTCTCTTCCCAGGAATTACAACCTGTTGACATCCTCTCAGGGGACGGTTTGGTATCCGAATCTCAAATCTCTCAATCTCAAGGCCTGGCTCTTGAAGAGTTAGAGTTTGCTGATTTGCACCTCTCTCAAGGTGTCCTGGATATTCTAAAGGCTCCTTGAAAGCCTTCCACCAGAAAGACTTACAACTCCAAATGGAAAAGGTTCACTATTTGGTGCTCTGGTAAGCATATTTCTCCAGAATCTGCTGGGTTGCCTACAGTCCTGGACTATATGGTTCATCTCAATGGTTTGGGACTCAGACCAGCTACACTCAAAGTACATTTGGCAGCTGTTTCTTCTTTTTTGTTAGTAGGCAAGCCCTCTTCTCTTGCAGCCCATCCTGTATTTTGCAAATTCTTCAAGGGACTGTTGCACACCAATCCTCCCTTCAGGGACCCTGCTCCTGCTTGGGACCTTAATGTTTGCATTGCTCAGCTTATGCAACCCTCTTTTGAGTCTTTGTCCTCTGCAGAGCTTAAGTACTTGACTTGGAAAACTGTGTTTTTGGTAGCCATTACCTCTGCCAGGCGCATCAGTGAATTGCAAGCCCTGTCAGTGGAGCCTGATTTCATCTCTTTCCATAGAGATAAAGTGGTCCTAAGAACTAACAGGAAGTTTCTGCCTAAGGTGGTTTCAGATTTCCACCTTAAATCAGTCTATGTCTCTTACTGTTTTCTTCACTGACCATTCCTCCTCTGGAGAGAGGAGGCTGCACAGCCTGGACGTAAAAAGGGCCCTTAGCTACTACATAGAGTGCACCAAGGGTCACAGGTTTGACTCCCTCCAGTTGTTCCTCACTTGTGGGGAGGTTGGTAAGGGAAAACCTGCCACTAAAAGATCTATTGCCAGGTGGATTGTCTCTGTATACAATTCTGCTCAGAAAATTGGGTAGAATCCCACCCCTCAGGCCTGAGGGCTCACTCTACTAGAGGTATAGCTGCTTCCTGGCTGCTGCCAGGGATATTCCTATCTTAGAGATTTGTCAAGCAGCCACCTGGAAAACAGGCTATACTTTCACCAAGCATTACTCTCTGGATATCCAGGCTAGGAGTGATGCTCGGTTTGACACAGCAGTACTTGAGAGCCTATTCCCAAAGTAGGTTCTGTCCTTCCTCCATGGAGGTACTGCTTGGTAGTCTGCAATAGTCAGAATACAGCAAGACTTCATGTTGTTTGAAGAAAAAATTACTCACCTTAGTAATGTTGTTTCTTCTAATGGAGTCTTGCTGTATTCTGACCTCTCCCTGCCTCCCCTCTCAGAACCTGGTTTTTGGGATGTGGGTGGACAGGAGCAGTGTTGGCACCTAGAGGTGCCCTTTTTCTCATCCTCCTTTATTTTGGGTGTGTGTTGTGTTTTGTTTTTTGGGTTTCCTGACTTGAGTCTTTGCTTTGAAACCAAAAAAACCCTTTTATCAAATGTAGTTGCCAGTTGGCTAGTGTGAGTTTACAGTTTCCACACAGAACTCCCAGTGAGTATAGCTCGTAAAGATCTGACGGTTGGGGTTCAAACAGCAGCAGACAGAGGCTTCAACCGAGCTCGAGCTCAGCGTTCCCTGCCTTGCATGGAAAGTTAACTCTTTGTTCTCCGGGGCAGTTCAAGGGTTGGAGATCACTGCAATAGTCAGAATACAGCAAGACTCCATTAGAAGAAACATTACTAAGGTGAGTATTTTTTTCTTTTCTGACAACGGATTCTATGTTAGTAAATAGCTGGTACATAAGCATTATACATTCATGTTGACATCAATTTGAAGTTAATGTTAAATATAAAGCCTGTGGTACCAGTAACACAATACCATAAGCAAGTACTGCTCATTGGCAGATTATAAAGAGCAACATATTATCATTTGCAGTAGTTTACATTAATAGGAGCAAGGAATATAACAGATGATGACAAGCAAGATGGCTAAATGAGGATGTGATGAAAGTGACTCAACAACAACAACAACAACAACAAAAAAGCTAAACATGCAACAAAATATCTGAAAACAAAAGCCATGACATAACCACATGGTCAGAATATTAAACATTTTAAAAGAAACATTAATGCAAAAGTAACCATTTCAAAAAGAAAATGGAACTCGGATGCAACAGATGCAGACAAAAGCAACAGCAAGCAAATGTGCAGTTACATCAATATCCTAAACAACCAAAAAAAAATATAAGTATATAAATATTAAACTGGAAACAGTAAAAAATCCAGTGGAGACAGCAAAGCAATGTAATGAATATTTGTGCTCCTTATTCATACCCAATCACACACTCAGCCCCCTGCCCCTGTACATTACCAGAAATGGCAACAGAATTAATTTGAGTACAGACAACATACTACAAAAAATTCAGAATAAGAAAATCAGAGTGCAAAGTTTCCACTAAAATGCTGAAATTAAATATTGGGATAATCCATAACCAGGCACCCCCTCAAAATATTTATTTTTAAATTAATAAATACAGGTTCCAGGTAAAATTCTAGAATCACTACTTAAAGATTTAAGTTAGCCACATGTCTAACAGTGATTTCATTACAGAGAGCAGCAGTGATTCTCAACGGGATAATCATGTACCCTCAATGTAATCTAGCTCTATGAAAACGTGATACAGTTCTTGGACAACTGTATCTCATAGACATAATTTCTGTTATACCTTTGCAAAACATCTGCCACTGTACCACATTTGGTAGTCATTGAAAAATGGCTTCCCTAGCTATTCATCCATGTATTATAAACATTAGAACCCAAACTAGCCAAACCATATGAAGATTCATCGCTGTAAGTCTTCTGTATTATGCAGACTGTGATACTTAACAGTTGTAGGGTAAGTTAGTGCATCTGAACTTATTTGCTGCTTATGCATCTCAGTTGCTAAAGGGTCCTGACCAATTTCACCCTTCCTCAAGCCAAGCTAGCAACAGTATGTCTGGCACTAACATTGATGGGAAGATTATGCCATATTTTCAACAAGGTTAATTTAAAAAGACAGTGATGTGGACTGAGAAACAGCTTGTGCAGGTGAATCATCATGCTAACCAAGATATTTCCAGGTTGCATTCAGTACGTCTAACCAGTGGGAGCAGAAGGGGAGAGGGATACAAGTCTAAAATAGAACCGATTAACCCATTTGTGATTTAAATGTTACTTTGCGGAAATGCAGCCTCCAGAACTGGACACCATATTCCAAGTGAGGCCTCACCAGTGATCTGCACAGTGGCATCACCACCTCCTTCCTTCTGCTGGTAATATCTCTCCCTGTGCACCCCAGCATTCCACTGGCTCTCCCCACGGCCTTGGTACATTGTTTAGCCACCTTTATTTCATCCAATATGATTACCCCAAAATCCCTTTCCTGTTTGGTGACCATCAGTTTCTCTCCCCCAACCACCAGATTCCTCCCCTGGGTTCCTGCAACCCAAATACATGATTTTGCACTTTTTTGCATCAAGTCTCAGCTGCAACACTTCGGACCATTCCTCCAGTTTTCCTAGGTCCCTCCTCATTTTTTCCACCCTTCCTGGAGTGTCCACCCTGTTGCAGATCATAGTGTCATTCGCAAACAGGCACACTTGCCCCTCCACAGTTTCATTTGTGGAGACATAAAATAGGACTGGGCCTAGGACTGACCCCTGTGGCACCCTGCTGGTCAAACTTGTTTTCTTTAGATTGAGCACCATTTACCATGACTCTCCATTTTCTGTCATTCAGCCATTTCCTAACCCAGTTTACCACCTTGTGACCCACTCCCAGGCTGCCCAGCTTGTTCACAAGTCATATGCGAAATGGTATCATAGGCCTTACTAAATGCAATTCATGTTTATGTTGAAGCCCATGAAACACCCTTATCAAGTTAATGGCATTTGCAGCCATAGTGTCTCTGCCAGAATTTGTTCTGTGAGCCAGGTCTCTGGTGGGAGAACTGAGGTGGGGTTGGGGACCACCCCCTGTATACCATTGGCTGGTGTTGGAGGCGGTCTGATGTTGGGGGCAGTACTGACTGAATACTGCTAGCTAGAATTTTTCAGTGGGGTCCTAGTGCCTGGTGGCATAGTCCTTATGGTGTAGCATGCTGCAAGAGCTCTTCTCGAAGATCTATTGTTACAGTAAGTTCTTACGTAACTGTACTTTCAGAATGGTAACCCTTCAAACACTCCTGCCTCTTCTAAACAGGCAGGATTGGCTCTGTTCTCTGGATATGAAGGATGCCTATCTCCATATTATGATTCACCTTGCTCACAGGAAGTTTCTCCACTTCTGTTTTCAGGGTCATCATTATCAGTTCAGAGCACTTCCTTTCGGTTTGTCCTCAGCCCCCCCCCTGCATTTTCACAAAGTGCCTTGCATTTGTGGCGGCTGCTCTCCGCAGGAAAGGCCTCCACATCTTTTCGTACCTGGACAGTTGGCTTCTAAAGGCTTCATCCAGTGCTCAGTTGGCAGCCATGCTATCCCAAACACTTCAGATGTTTTCCTCTGTGGGAATCATGATCACTATACCAAAATCCAAAATGGATCACTCCCAATGTCTTCAGTACATAGGGGTTGTCCTCAATACCTCCGTGGGGTTAGCCTTCCAACCCAGGGGCCGAGCAGAAAAACTGATTAAGTTATCATCTCAATCGCCTGCCCGGTGGCGCTGAGGGTTGAGGCGCTGGACACCACACCTCACGCAACGCCGGTGACCCGGGTTCGGGAGTGAACTTGTGCCATCAGGGGTCAGCAGGGGCAGGAGAGGATTGAGTGTCCAGAGGACTGCTCTCCTCTCCTGGGGTCGGGTGGATGCACTTGCCGCAGTACCAGCAGCTCTTGGTGGTGGCCGGGGGTGGCGTGACTTGCGGCACGCTCTTCCGGGGTTGGGGGTGACTGAGGACAACTTACACACGGGTGCAGGAGGGTGCCCGTCGTGTGCAGGATGTCATTGCATGTCAGTACCCCTGGGGGCAACCGTACACAGGAAAAGCCCTGGCACCCTGGCCAACCACGCCCATAGCCAGGCCCTGCCTGACCAGTGGCTGTGTCTCTTCTCCACTCCCCGTCCGCCCTTTTAGATTATAGATAGAGCACCAGAGGAGTTAATGGTTATCCCGTCCCAGGGGACTCAGAGCCAGGGGGCAGGTGGTCGGTGGAGTTTTAGGAGAGCTCCTGGGAGCAGTGAACTGGTTCAGGAAAGCCTCAGGCGGGGCAGGAAACAGGCACCCCCCACACCCCACTGAAGAGAGGTCTAAGGGGCCAGTGAGGAGAAGTAAACAGAGTTCCAAAAAAAAAAAAAGTTAACGTTTCAAATAGGTGACGGTCGGTATGTCTCAGCTCAGGACTACCTGTGACTTCTGGGTCATATGGCAATGCCCATTTCCACTGTCCCTCATGCCAGACTACACATGAGGGCCCTGCAATGGATACTGAGAGTCCAGTGGGACCAAAGAACAAATGATTTTGAAGCTCAAGTTCTGATCTCATCCCCAGTCATCTGCGGATTGCAATGGTGGATGTCTCTGGATCACCTTCCGTGCGGTGTCCCATTCCAGGCTCCCATTCCTTGCCTCATTGTGACCGATGCCTCCCCCCATGGCTGGGGAACCCATCTGGAGGATGTTCAAACCCAAGGGAACTGAACACAGTGGAAGCACACTTACCCATCAACATACTAGAGATGAGAGCAGTCCTGTACACCCTACAGGCTTTTGAGACCCATCTTCCCCAGGGTTGCCTACAGATTCAGTCCCGACAGCTCCACAGTTGTTCATTATCTCAACAAGCAGGTGGCACCCATTCTTACCCCCTGTGCAGGGAATCAATGAGAGTGTGGTACTGGGCAATCCAAAGAGGGATACATCTAAAAGCAGTACATGTACTGGGCGTCAGAAACACTCTAGCAGACACACTAAGCAGATCCAAAATTCAGAAACATGAATGGGAGATTCTCCAGGAAGTTCTGGAAGACATATCCCACCACTGGGGTTGACCAGACATGGACTTATCTGCATCTCCACACAACGCCATTCTGCCTCACAATTGCTCATTAGAGCCAGGTCCTGGAACTTTATGGCTGGACTCGTTATCTCGTTCCTGGACAGGAACATTTCTTTACACCTTCCCTCTCTTCCTCATATGCTCCAAGACTCCCACATTTTGCTGGAGTCTACAGCATTTTACTGCATCATTCAGACCTCCCACCAGCATAAATAACTGCAGCATACTTAGCTGGAGGTCAGGTGTGGTGGGGGTACTTAACAGAAGTGTGTTGTATGCTCAAATGAAGCACCAAAATGCACCACAGAGCATCTAATACCCAGATCCCCTGCATTTTATAACTATTTCCTCCAGCAAAATCAGCAAATACCCAACACAATTACTTGAATTATCCAGCAAAGCTTCGGACCTCCTTTGGAAGGTATACTTCCCTCTCATACAGAGGGTTCTACTCAGACTTCTCAGGGACAAGATTGCCATGATCCTCATCATACCTCTGTGGCTGAGACAGGTCTGGTTCCCATTGTTTCAGCAACTGACTGTCCTGGACCCTCTACCACTTCCCATTTGCCCTGCCCTTCTACCTCAGGCTGGGGATACCCTTCTTCATCCCAGCCTTCACACCATGCATCTGCATGCCTGGCTCCTGAGAAGATAGACCTCTCCAGGTTTCAGGTCTCCCGTGGATGGTAGAGATTCTACGGCAGCTCATAAGCCATCCACCCAGTCTTCTTATTCTGTGAAATGGAAGAGGTTTTTGATGTAGGCTAAAGATCAGGATTTAGACCCATATACTTGTCCACAACATCGCATCCTGGAGTATTTACATTCCCTGTCTGATGGGGGCCTCAAATACTCCTCCATCAAAGTCCATTTATCAGCCATTTCAGCTTTCCATATTGTAGTGGAAGACGAACCTTTGACCCAACTGCAAGTTATTAAAACCTTTTTAAAAGGTATCCTTCATCTCAAGCCCCCTGTATGGAACCCAGTCCCTCCTTGGGACTTGAATTTTGTTCCTGAAAAACTTCTGTTATGTCCTTTTGAACCGGTAGCGTCCTGTGAGCCGTGATTTCTCTCCTGGAAATCTCTTTTTTTTAGTTGAAATGACATCAAGTAGACAAATTTTGGAGTTACATGCAGTGATGTGCAAAGAACCTTACCTGAATTTTGACGAGGATAGGGTGTCATTACGTACAAATCCTAATTTTCTCCCAAAAGTGGCATCAGAATTTACTTTGAATCGAACCATGCCCTTACCAGTGTATTATGCGGAGCCTACTAATCCAGGAGAATCCATGCTCCATTCATTAGATGTGCATAGAATTTTATGATAATTATCTTCTTTGCTCCAAGCAGTTGCGCAGATCAGCGCAGCTTTTTGTTTCTTTCACCCTGAGAAAAGAGGGCATTCTGGTTTCTAAGCAGTGCTTGTCCGCTTGGTTGGCCAACTGCATTACCTTTTGTTATAATAACTACGGGGCATGGCAGCCTCAGCGACATGTTTTAGAGGCATTTCTGCAACTGAAATTTGTGAAGCGGCTACCTGGTCGACTATACATACCTTCACTAAGCATTACTGCATGGACATTGCATCCAAAAAGCAAACCAATTTTGGCTGGGCTGTACTTCAGGGACTGTTGTCCTAAATTCTTATTTCTAGGGACATGGATATGTTGTTCATCCACACTGTCTGGCAGGTATCCTTGCCGCTTTAAATCTTGCCGGAAGGTCTTCAAGCTGGCTCCTCCCACCCACCCGGGTGGTAAAACTCTCGGCTCTGCCCCATGATGCCAGATCTTCCTTACCGCTTGGAAGCTCAGGTTCCCTCCTTAACGCTCTGCGTATAAGACTGGTTCCTAATTCTTGAAAGTTCGAAATCAAAAGTTTTGCTAAAAGACTTGGTCTTCTTTCCCTCGCTGACTGCGATGGACAAATCGACTCCCGGTTTCCGGAGGTGCCCTTGCGGGCAGAAGATGTCTAGGACGGATCCGCACTCCACGTGCATCTACTGCTTGGGCCTTGAGCACGACCCGCAGGCCTGCGACTTGTGCTCTTCATTTTCGGCCTACGTCCTTGAAGACCATGCTGCCTGATTACAACCGGGGCGCCCCGAGAAAAGAATTCCTCCGGTTAAATCTAAAGAGGCCTGGTTGGCAGTGTCCGGCGGCGGGCTCGGCGGATCAGCTCGAGCAGATGATCGCCACGAAGAGGAGGCGGCGCGGGCTGCTTCTACCTCGGCGCGGCATTTGTCCCGCTCTCTCCTAGGTGCCTCGGATCTGGCTTCCTTTAAGGAGCTCTGTCTGACCCTCTCACTGAAGGTGAGGTCCAACTTCTTCTGGACCTTTTCCAGGTCCAAAAGAGCAAAAGTAAGTCTTCCGTCGGCGCTCTTGGGAGCGGAAAGATCCCCTCCCTTCTTGTCGACAGTCTACTGATCGACCCCTCAGCTTCGGCCACTGGCTTCACGGTGTCCCTGTCAGGCCAGTTGACCCGAGACTCCCATCGGCGCGTTGAGATTTTTCTCGACCCGTTAAGGCCGGTTGTCGGCTGGAGAAACTGAGAATCCCCTCTCCCGGTTCCCCGGTGGAGTTGAGATCCGTCGGCTCGATCCATGCCTCCGGTTCTGGAGCCTTCGGTGGAATCGTCGAGCGGGGGTGCTGGAATTTCGACATCTCCCTCGCGGGTCCCTCGGCTAGCCAAGACTCTTGGTCTCGGTCTCGGACATCCTCGGCGGTCGGCCGATCCTGCCGTTCATCAGCGGTCTCGTCTCGCACGCAGCAAGCGGCACTGCCGCTCTTCCTCTTCCTCCTCCTCGGATGAGGGGAGGCTTTGGCGCAAGTTGCATCGGAGGTATGAGGAACTCATGTGGCAACAGCTCCTTTTGACCGGGAATAAGCCGACCCAGTCGTCTTCCCCGGCCATTAAGTGGCTGTCACCGAGCGGCCGAAACAACCCCTCGTTGTAGCCGAGGAGCCTGTTCCCAGGCCGGTTGTTCGGCCAATTCCAGCTGCCCCACCAATTCTGGTGGAACCTCTGCATCCACAGCCGTTAGTTGGGGCTCCGACCAAAAATTCTCGGTTGTCTAAGGGTTTGCCCCATAGGCTGTCTGTCACCCTCACTCCCGATAAACCTCGGCAGGTGGAGGGTGGCTCAGGCCCGAGGCACTCTTTGAGGACTCTTCAGAGTCCGAGGATGATTCCTCCCTTTTCTCCAAGCGCATGGACTTGGAGTCCTCTGGAGGACAGTCAGTGGACGATAGCCCTTCGTCCTTCTTAGGGTTGCTTCGGCTCATCTCGGAGTCCACCGGGATGAAGCTCGAACCCGTTTCTAAACGGGCCAGGTATCCCCTCACGGAGATTCTGGACCGAGGGGATTCTCCTACAGAGGCTTTTCCGGTGGCCGAGGCCATAGTGGGTCCGGCCTTGGAGCTTTGGCAGCGCCCTGCTTCCTGCCCTGCGCCTTCGGCCAGAATGGCCAGGAAGTATGCGGTCCCTACCGGTTCCCTGTCCGGTTTTTCGGAACACCCCTCTGCTGAGGGGTTGGTTACCGACAGCGTTTTCGCGCCGGGAACGCCAGGAATGTGGACAAACCTCCCGACAAGGAATCCAAGAAATTGGATTATGCCGGGCGAAAAGTCTATGCTGCGTCCTCTCTCGGCCTTCATCAGGCCAGTTCGGCCGTCCTCATGGCACATTTTTCTCATGCCCTGTTGGGCTCCCTGTATGAGGTTGTCCCTCATCTTCCTGCGGATCTGCAGACTACGGTCAGGCAGGTGCAGGACCAGGGCAGGGCAGTGGCCAAACAGCAGCTCCAGACTGCTTTAGACATCGGGGACTCATGTGCCAGGTCGGTGGCGGCCGCAGTGGCCATGCGTCGTCAGGCTTGGCTGAGGATATCCACCTTTACCTCGGATACCCAGCACAAGTTGGCGGATGTTCCCTTTTTGGGGACTGACCTCTTCGGCCCTGGGGTGGAAGGTCACCTGCAGAGGATCGAGAAGTCCAATGCTACCTTGGACTCGGTCTCTTCCGCTCAGAAGGACAAAGGCCGCAAGCCACAGCCTAAGCCCTTTCGTCCTTCTGCCCCCTGCGCGCCCGGCCCAGCAACGTCAGGGCCAGGAGGCTCGAGCTTGGCATCCCAAACCCAAGCCTTCGCTTCCTCCTACAGGAAGCAGGGAGGAAAAGGCCCAGGAGGTCCCTCGGCCGGTCCCTCCTGCAAACCTGCCCAGTGACGGGCTGAGGGGTGTCGCCCCCATCCCCGTCACCTTACCCCTGGTTCCCCCCGTGGGGGGACGGCTCCGACACTTCCTTTCCGCCTGGTCCGCTGTTACCACAGACAGGTGGGTACTGGAGGTGGTGGGAAAAGGCCTGCCTCTAAAATTCGAGCAGGCCCCGCCCTTCAAAGCCGTCGCACCTCGGGGGGCCTCGGGGTCCGCAGCCTCACTGGCGGCTCGTCGAGCCGACATCGCTCTCCTCCTCCAAAAGGAGGTGATCAGGTAGGTAGAGGACCCCCCCTCAGACCTGGGGTTCATGTCCAGGTATTTCCTGGTTCCGAAACGGACGGGGGGCTGGCGCCCCATTCTCGACCTGCACGACCTGAATAAGTTCCTAAGGTCTCGAACCTTCAGGATGGTCACTCTGGCGCAGATAATACCATCTCTGGAACACGGCGTGTGGTTCTGCTCTCTGGACCTACAGGACGCGCTCTTTCACGCCCCTAGCCCATCAATACATCGTGAAATTCCTTCGCCGAGCGGAGGGATCCTCTCGAGTTCCAGCCATGCCCTTCGGCTTATCTCCAGCTCCCAGGGTCTTCACCAAATGCATGGCAGTGGTGACAGCATTCCTGCGGTGCAGAGGGGTCCGGGTGTACCCTTACCTGGATGATTGGCTAATAGCAGCCCCCTCCAGACAGGAGGTGGAGCGGTCCAGAGATCTGGCCCTCCAGGTTTGCTCTCAAGTCGGCCTTCTCATCAACGAGGCCAAGTCGGAACTCGAGCCGAAGCAGGTGATCCTGTTCATCGGGGCAGAGCTCGACTCTCTTCGAGCCAGAGCACGGCTCCCGGTGGACAGGGCCGAGGTTCTTACAGGGCCGAGGTTCTTACCTCCTTTGCCCAATCATTTCTGGTTGGGCAATCGCGCCCTGCCCGGGACTTCCTGCGCCTCCTGGGTCTCATGGCGGCCTGTACCAGCGTGGTCCGTTGGGCACGCTGGCACATGCGCCCCCTTCAGTGGGGACTGGCCAGCCAGTGGTCACAATGCTGCAATCCATTGGACCAGCTAGTGATAGTGACCCAGGAGATGTGGAATGCTCTCCAGTGGTGGACCGTTCCATCTCATCTGCAGGAGGGCATCCCGTTTGTCTGCCCCGAGCCGACGGTCTCTCTATCGACCGATGCCTCTCTGATGGGTTGGGGTGCCCATCTGGGGGAACACCGAGTGCACGGCCTCTGGTCCCCACGGGAGTCCCGATGCCACATCAACCCGCTGGAGCTCCGAGCGGTCCGCCTAGCTCTCACCGCCTTTGCTCCATTTCTCCGGGGTCAAGTGGTCCAAGTCCAGATGGACAATACCACGACCATGTACTACCTGAACCGCCAGGGCGGGACGCGCTCCATGCTTCTATGCAAGGAAGCTCTCCGCATTTGGTCACTCGTGCGCAGCCTGGAGGCGGATCTCCTAGCCATTCATGTGGCAGGAGCCTCCAACACCCTGGCCGATGCCCTGAGCCGGATAGGGGCTGCATTTCACGAGTGGTCTCTCCTGCCGGAGGTAGTACAAGATCTGTTCTCCCACTGGGGCACACCTCAGGTGGACCTGTTTGCCTCCAGGGAGAGCGCGAAGCTGAGGCTGTTTCATGCCCGCCCCCCTCAGCAGGGCTCGCTGCAGGGGGATGCCTTCTCGAGGCTTTGGACCCCGGGCCTCTTTTACACCTTTCCCCCATTTCCCTTGATTCACAAGGTGCTTCTCAAGGCAAGGAGGGACAAGGCGCAGGTGATTCTGATAGCCCCAGACTGGCCCCGCCAGTTCTGGTACCCAGATCTCCTCAGCCTCAGCTCCAGGCTCCCGAGGCAGCTTCCAGCTCGCCCGGACCTGCTCTCAGTCAGTCAGGGGAAGGTGTTCCATCCGGACCTTCAATCCCTGCACCTGACGGCCTGGTTCCTGAGCGGCTAGAGTTCCAGGCCTTGGGTCTTTCCGACGAGGTCCTCAATGTTGTTGAGGCGTCCCGTAAGGAGTCGACCAGAAAATGCTACACCTTCAAATGGAAGAGATTTTCCATTTGGTGTCAGGGCAAGGGCTTGGACCCTTCCTCCTGTTCTGTGGCAAGCATTTTGGACTATTTATGGTCCCTTTCTAGTCAAGGGCTTTGGTCGACGACCCTAAAGGTGCACCTGGCAGCCATCTCTGCTTACTGGGCGTGGGCGGGGAGCAGTCGGTGGCGCGCAGGAAAGGTGGTGTGGCGCTTTTTCAAGGGCCTTGATCACATTTCCCTCCGTGCGTAGAACCTCCACCTGGTGATTTACTGCTGGTATTGGCAAAGCTCATGGGCAAGCCATTCGAACCAATGCACAGGTGTGTATCTCTCACCTGTCGTGGAAGACCGCCTTCTTGGTGGCTATCACGTCAGCCAGAAGGATGGGAGAGCTCCAGGCGCTCTGCATCGAGTCTCCTTACCTGGTCTTCCACAGGGACAAGGTTGTCCTGCGCCCCCACCCGAAATTCCTTCCGAAGGTGGTGTCGGAGTTTCACCTTAACCAGGTGCTGACTCTGCCGGTGTTCTACCCCAATCACACCTCGGAGGCCGAATACAGGCTCCATACTTTGGACCCTAGAAGGGCGCTCGCTTATTATAAGGAGCGCACGGCTGAAATTCAGGGAGAGGTTCGCCAGCTGTTTGTCACCTACGCTGAAGCCGCACCTGGCAGACCTGCAGCCAAGCGGACGATAGGCAGGTGGGTCACCTCCTGCATAGATCTCTGCTATAAGTTGGCGGGCATGGAGCCTCCCAGAGGGATAAGAGCTCATTCTACCCGTCATACTGCTGCATCGGTGGCTGCTTCCAGGGACGTCCCTATCCAGGAAATCTGCAGGGCTGCTACCTGGAAGTCAGCACACACCTTCATTACCCATTACCACATCGACCTTGAGTCACGCCGGGATGCTGGTTTTGGGGCCTCGGTTCTCCAGTCTCTATTCCCTAAGTAGGGGGTGTGCGCCTTGCCTCCCTCCTCCCGAACTGCTAGGAGTCTGCCAGACAGTGTGGATGAACAACATATCCATGTCCCTAGAAATACAGGTTACTCACCTGTAACAGGAGTTCTAGGAATGGTATATGTTGTTCATCCACACGACCCACCCGACCTCCCCGGCTTCGACGCACAACCTGAGCTTCCAGCGGGCCAGATCTGGCGTCATGGGGCGGAGCCGAGAGTTTTACCACCCAGGTGGGTGGGAGGAGCCAGCTTGAAGACCTTCCAGCAAGATTTAAAGCAGCAAGGATACCTGCCAAACAGTGTGGATGAACAACATATACCATTCCTAGAACTCCTGTTACAGGTGAGTAACCTGTATTTTTTCACTGCCTCCACCTCATTTGCCTCCCGACTGCTAGGGACTCATTCCTATAAGTGTGACCTGCTGCAAGAGATTTCCTTGAGGAAGATAATGCATTTGCATAAGAACTTACCGTAACAGTAGATCTTTGAGAGAATCTTGTGCAGCAGGTCATGCTGCCCCTTTCTCCGTCCATCCCTCTTGCATCCTGGTTCAGGGGGGTGACATGCTCCTACTCTCTACAAATTTTTGTTTTCTTAGGGGCTCCCTATTCCTCCTTGGTTCCCCTCTGAGTCCTGTTTGACTCATATCCTCATATATAGTCACTGAGGTGGAAAAGAACCAAGGAGGATCTGGGACCACCCCCTTTTAAACATACCAGGACACAGGTGTCATCGGGGGTGGTCCCAGATCGACTGCTGACAAATCATCCAGATGGAAATTATGCCTGTGGCTGGACATTTCTATAGGTGTGATCTGCCGGAAGAGATTCTCTTGAAAATCTGCTGTTACAGTAATTTCTTACACAACTGTACTTTTTACTTTGGGGTTATAATAAGAAATCCTGAAATATACGTTCCACTTGTGAATGTCTTTCAAGACATTAGCCTCAGAACACCTGCTTAACAGCACTGTTAACACGATTGTAGGCTAGCAGAAGATCATTTAAAATGAACAGATAAACGTCAGTGTTTGGTGCTGTGCATTTAATCATAGAAATTAGACAGAAAACTTCATGTTCTTTTTGGAAAATTCTCCACGTTTTCTGTATCTCATGAGGATTGAAGCCTATTGTTGTCTTTGTTTCATGTCTTACTTTGCAGTTTAAAATCTTCATGCATAATGGGTCTAAACTGTCAAGTACTAATGTGCTGACTTAATGTGGAGAAGACTAAGTAAAGATATAGTGAAATTAATTACATCACTCATAATGAGTATATGTCTCCATGTACTTTCAAGGATAATGCACTAGTTTATTTTCTGTCATGCACATTAGTCAGTCTTCTATAAGAGAACAATAACTTACCAGAAGTACGTGACATTTTCTTAAAAATCAATGGAAATATAAAAAATGTATGCTGTATTTTTACTGCTGAGGTGTATTTAAAACAAAATATTCCTTTTAAAAAGGTAATACTAAAGTGTAACAGTGAATTGCGTGTTTACCTCTGCTCTGAATTCTAAGAGCCACATCATTTAGTGGGTAACAGCATGAAGCCATTTTTTGTCTCAACACAGTTTTCCTCTGGCTAAATAAGGTAAATTAAACCTGTCAATACATCAAAATGAAGTCCATCACTGTAACTGTATCTTGTGTTATGTTTTTTTAAAGAAAAAAATTCGTAGGGGCTGGGATAGAAATAATTAGCAACAAAAATGACATTCTGAGAGTATCGTGGCCCTCAGGGATCGGGAGATGAGCATCACTGAAAAAAATAAGTTGTCTCAACCCCTTAGTCAGTTTCAGTTGTAGGTACATGCTACACATAAAAATAAAATAACCATTAATCTTTAATTTTTGCCCAGGGTAAAACATGAAGATAACAGACGTCACTTTATCTAAATTCTTATTCTTAACTATCTAGATTTAGTTCACTTTTAAGGCAGTCTTCCACTGAGCATGCTCAGTCTCAGGAACAGTCTTTAAGCTTGACTTCCCTACCACCTAATCATGTGGTCCTCTGTCTCTGCCCCCACTGCACTCGGATAGTTTCTTCCACTTGAAGGAACAGATCTCCTTCCTGCTAGTTTGCAGGCTTTTGACTATTTTTTGCCAAATTTTACTTTAGTTTTCTACTCGTTCCTGCATCCTCTCTTTCAACTTCCTGCTCTTCCATTGTTCTTTGCCATGGATCAGAAAAAGAAGCATGGGTGGAAAAGGTGTGTTTTGTGCAGGTACCCAATATCTGTGACCAACAGACACACAATGTCTGTGTGTGCTGCTTGAGCATTGCTCAAGATATGTAGCATTATGCCTGGCACTTGTACGTGTGCCTTCAGGCACTCAACGAGTGCCAGCTGTTGATGCTCCAGGGCAAAATAGTGAAAACTTGCTTGCTATCTAGGTCTGTGGAGTTAGTAGTTCAGTTATAGGCCTAGGAGGTGGAGAGGCCCAGTGTGGATGTTCCAGTCCTAGAACTTCTGTCAGTGGCTGAGGAGTACATGTTGGATCTTCTGACTCCTTGCAAAGGCAAACATTTAATAATGTTCTGTCTCTCCACTACTTCAAGGGTGAGTCTCCATCTCTGCTCTGAAAGCACAAGAAAAGTCAACGCTGGTCTTGGGATCACTGTTGGTCGAGGGATCATTTGCGTGTTCTCCTGCCAGTGGGCCTTTGTGGTTAGCCTCCTCTGAGGGAGGTCAGACCACCCATAGGGTCTGTTGTTTGGCCTATGGACCACCCATCCAGCAGCCAACTATGTTGACTCTGGTCAATCGGAAGAGTCGACCCCACTGAGAATGAGTCCATCAAGGGTGAGGATTCCTCTCTCTCTGTTGTGGACTTCGGTGCTGATTGTGGCCCACCACAAGGACATGAGCCAGGTCAGACTGAGCCACCCATTGACCCCGGTTCTTCTGACGATTGTCTTGACGCTGACATAGTCTGTTTTGCCAGTAACCTGATTCTTTCTATCGGGGTACCTAGAGGCTCCATCTCCATGTCAGTACTTGAGTTCAGCGTTCAAGATAATGGTCACCCTCTTGATCCTGTTCTCGATATCGATGCCAGTGTTGCCTTCAGTGGTCAGGGATTTGTTCTTCTCTGTTGTCTTGCTTCTGCCATCACCATCGAGCCTGTGGCACAAGGGAGATGGAAGCCTGGCAATACTGGGCCTGCTGAGCTTTTGTCTAGCATTAAGGTCGACTGGTGAAGCAACTAGACCCAATCCGGCCTTGGCTGCACCTTGAGGTACTAGTTTTAGTTGTGCGCTCCATGGCCATAGCCCCAGATTTGCCAGCTGTGCCACAGCAACCAATACAGGAGGAGTCCAAATCCTCCACAGTTAGCAGAGGGTGACCCAATGAAAGACTCCATTCTAGAGTCTGGATTTCCTCATCTTCTGTCAGTGGTGGTTACCCCAGTGGAGAGGTTCATCCGCATCCTGTGTTGGGGAGTACTGCTCCTTTACTCAGATTTTGTCAGCAGGATGGTGGCTAGCTGACAGACAGGTTCCGTCTGGTAAACTAGTCCTCCATGATCACCCTCATGGAATAAATGTCCCTGGCCAAGCCATTGGAGACAGTCCAGAAGAAGGAGACCTACCTACCTGTTGTTTTATATTCTCGAACATGACTTCTAGCTGGGGGTAGCCTTCCCTAGTGTCCCTACAATGCGGGGCCAGATGCTCAGCATCTGGCAGCTCTTGGTATTCTGAATGTCCCACTGTTCCATTCAGATTGCAAGTATGCAGCATACTGGGTGGACTTTCCAGCTTTTCAGAACATCCATCAAAAGAGGGGCTAGTGGTAGACATGATGGTCTTCTCTGAGGATATCTCTTTCATCAGGCTACACCTATGGAACTATAAGCTGCCAGGTGCTAGGACCAAACAGAAACGTTTGCAAGCAGTCTACCAGTGGCCACCCACGAAGTCGTCAGACGTCAGCTCTCCCATATAAATGTGGGCGGGCACTCCTCTCCTCCTTTCTTTTCCCGCCATTGACCTTACTTGTCAAACCGCTGAAGGAGATGCCACTGTATTAGCTGCCGTTTTATTTCTTTTATAAAAAAAAATTACTTCTACAGTGATTTTCAATTACCTGTATATCATTGAAGTGACTGTCGAAATTTTTCCGGTATTGTGCCTAGGGTGAGAAGATCTATAATGGCAACTCCCAGGACGTCTGTGTCTGCTGCCTAGGCCCAGACCACAGTGTGAAAGCATGTAACATTTGCTGGGGTTTCAGTTCTGCCACCAGGCAACGCCGCAAAGGGGCCCTCAGGAAGCATCTCCTGAGCAGAAAGTGGCCAGAATGGAGAAGGAGCTCCAGCAGAAGAGCTCCGCCACATCGCCAGCCCAATCTACCAAGTCTAGGTCTTCCAAATCCTGGGACAAGGTGTCAAGGAGTCACAAACATGAGCACCGTGACTAGGAGAAGATCTCCCTGGGGTGTTCAGGGTTGCCCCTCTGCACAGCAGGTATGACATCCTCTGCACAGTCGTCAGTTTCCTCTGCAACGCCACTCGCCCTCCGACCGTCGTCACAGCACCAAGGTCGGGGCTTGGCACTGGCACTACTAAGTCTAGTATGACTGGTACATCATCTTCGACATCTGGGACTCGAGCTTCCCCTGTCAAACTGGATAGGGTTGTAAGCGCTGGGGCACTGGACTCTAGTCGGCCTTTCTGGACCTGCCACATTAAAGTACATTATAAACTTCTTTTTGCCTCCCAGTGTCTGGATTGTTTGGAGTACTAGTTTTGGTTTTTTTCTTTTTGCTCCTTCCCATGCACCTTCATCTGGCCACTCCTTTGGGCTGCCTAGACCTCTTGCCATCACTTCACCCCATCGCCATCCACTGCCCTGCAGCCACAGCCCCCCCGGGTAATCCGGCATAACTCTTCATAGGGTGGGTCTCCCCTTCAAAGGGAGAAGTGCCTCTGAGGCGCAGATGCATATCCTGGGGCGTGGTGGGGTCGGCTCGGTCTCTTACGGGCTTCGTGGTGACGGAGACCGTTAGCCATCATCCTGTCAACTGGGGGCAGTTTTCCACTTGTCTGTCCCTCTTCCCATAATGGGCCTATTTACGACGGCGCCCTGGGGTGGGGACGTACGGCGGTGTGTTGAGGCATCACGCTGCTTAGTACGTCACTCAAGCCACTGGCAGGTGCTGAAGGCACGCCTCCTCCCCCAGGAGGGAAGTATCCATAGGATGCTCTGAACTCACTCCCTACTGGTCTTCGCTCCTGGTGCCCGGGCTTAGGGCGCGAACCCAGGTCGCCAGCATGCCGAGTGAACCCCTTCACTCGGCGCCATGAAGTTGGCCCGAGTGCTGTATTTTCTAACAAACTATTTTGGCTGGTACATCGCCTTTGACATCTGGGACTCAGTTTCCCCCATTGACCTCTCCAGTCGCACCAGTCAGCGACACAGGCGCTGATGTTCAGGTGGTTCTGTCATCTTCCCTGACATGAAGTGATGCCTGTTATTGACTCCCCCGTGACAGAGGTCTGTTGACAGGGCTTAAGACTACCCCCCCATCAACTTTGCAAGGTGGACAGTTGTCCCAGCCACCTCCTAGGGTGCTGCTGCTGCCTCCGGCACGATCTCTATTGCTTGATGACGATTAGAAGTATAATCCTGCAGTGCAAGGTGAGGAAAAAGAGGCTGAGGGCTACCCTGAAAGCCACAATGATAGGGGCATCAGCTCTACGGTGTTCATTTGCAGTGAGGACTTGGTGGTCTGCACCTCAAGGTCACCACCAGAGGACCCTACCTTTCTTACCGTGATGCAGCAGTTACAGGCTGCCATGGGCTTTGACCTGGAACAGTAGGACACTTCCAAGAAAAATGTAATAGATTTCCTGGAGCTGCCTGACCCCCCATTGTGGTGCCACCTTTCCTCCCTGCTTTAGAGGATGCCACCTTTGCTGCCTGGTATAGGCCAAATGCTATTGCAGCCAAACCAAGGAAGGCAGATAAAATGTATATGGCCCCTTCTGGGAAACCATTATTAGCCATCCAGCCTGAGGCAGACTCAATGATCATTAATGCTGCCCATGATAGATCAAGTGCAGCTAGGCACCCGAATTCCCTCCCTCCTGATAAAGCATCCAGGAGGTTGGATGTTTTAGGTAAAAGGACCTTTGCCTGCTCTTCATTGGGCCTTCGTGTTGCTAACTATCAGGCCCACATGATCAAGTACCAGAACACCCTCTGGAGGAAGGCCAAGGCAGCTGCAAGCCTTACCAGAGGACACCCCCAAACAAGAGCTTCTGGAAGCTCTTACTACTGGGGCCGATGGTTGCTTCGCACAGCCTATGATGTTTGATATGCTTCAGCCTGGGCTGCTGCCTTTGGCATCTGTCTCAGGAGAGCCTAATAGCTCAGGGTGGCAGGGTTTGCGAATGATGTGCAACAGTCTATTCTCGGTGCCCCTTTCAGAGGACATAAGCTGTTTGGTTCTGATGTCCAAGACAAGACACCACCCAGTGACCAGACAACAGGGCAGGGGCAGGGGCAAGGGTACAATAGCCTTGCCAGCCCCCGCTTCCACCCCAGGTGCCCATTCAGAAGCTCCTAGAGGTGGTGGATGGGGAGCCACCGCAACTGGCTCTGCGTGGCTCCTTATACACCCCCAACCACCTATACCTCCAGCATTGATTGTAGGGGGTTGCCTCTCCCTCCACTTAAATCAGTGGAAGGAGGTGACAACAGATCCTTGGGTTCTAGAAATCATAGAACAAGACCATGCTCTGGAACTTTTAGACACACCTCCAGATCATCTGCCTATTGTAGCCCACTACCCTCCAGACCACTCACCTGTGCTTCTGGAGGAAATCCAGATTTTGCTTCAAAAGAAGGCCATAGAGACTGTACACTTCAAACAAAGGCACACAGGGTTTTACTCCAGGTGCTTCCTAATTCCATAGAGGACAAGAGACATGCAACCTCTCCTGGATCTCACAGAGCTGAACTTCCTCACAAAGCACAAAAAGTTCAGAATGGTGACCCTGCAAGGCCTTATCCCACTGCTGTAGGCAAGGGATTGGATCTGTTCCCTTGATACTAAGAATGCTTACCTTGATATCAAAATCTGGAAAACTCACAGAAGATACTTGATCCTATTCCAAGGGGAACCTTACCAATTCAGAGTGTTGCCATTTGGCTTGTCTTCTGTGCCACAGGTCTTTACCAGATGATTGGCAGTAGTGGCAGTAGCCCTTTGCAGGAAAGGCCTTTATGTTTTCCCGTATGTGGACGACTGGCTATTTAAAGCCCATGCCATGGACCAGCACCTACACACATTAGCTCGAACCAGATAACTGTCTGATGCTCTGGGGGTCACTGTAAGCATACCAAAATAGGTGTTGACTCCTTCCTAATAACTGCAGTATATAGGAGCTGTCTTGGACACCGCTCAGGGCTCAGCCTTCCTGCCCCTGGACAGGGCTCAACACCTGGTTGCCCAAGCACAACTAGTACACGACAGCCAGTATGTCTCAGCCAGGAAGCCTTTCAGGAGCCAGGCCATGAGTCTTAGATTGTTGGGGTTGGGGTGTGTCACCAGTCCCTGCAGTTGTATGGCCATAATGGGAGAGTCAGTCTGTCCATTGCCATCGCCATGATCGCGGTGAACTATGCCCTTCTCAGCCAGTAAGGTGCTATGAGTATTGTGATTCTCTGTGATTGACGGATCTTCGACAAAACTTGTGTTATCAGTGGTAGTGGGGGAAACATGTAGGAGTAGTCGTGCATCCATGGAATTGATATGGCGTCCACCCCCATGGACTGGGGTTCCTTGAACCTTGAGAAGAACTTGTCTGACTGTTTGTTTTTGTTGGTTAGAAACATAGAAACATAGAATTTGACGGCAGATAAGGACCGCTTGGCCCACCCAGTCTGCCCATTTCCCTACCTACTGGATAAGCTGCAGATCCTAGTTAACCAGCAGCCTACTTCTTCCTACCCCAACCCCCCAGAATTGCCTTATGACTATCCCATGCATGCTTGAATTCCACCACGGATTTTGACTCCACAGCCTCCTCCGGAAGGCCATTCCATGCATCCACAACCCTCTCTGTGAAAAAATACTTCCTTAAATTACCTCTGAGCCGCCCCTCTCTATCTTCAAATTGTGCCCTCTTGTTCTTGCACACCTCTTTTTTTGAAAGATGCTACCCTCTTGGACTTTGTTGATTCCCTTGAGGTACTTGAAAGTTTCTATCATGTCCCCCTCCTCCTTTCCTCGAGGCTATACATATTAAGCTCCTAAGTCTCTCTTCATATGTCCTCCGTGCAGACCCTGCACCATTTTAGTTGCCCTCCTCTGGACAGCTTCCATCCTGTCTATGTCTTTGCGGAGATTGGGTCTCCAGAACTGCACACAGTACTCCAGATGGGGTCTCACCAGCTGTCTGTACAGAGGATAATAACTTCCTGTTTTCTACTGGTGATGCCTCTCCTTATGCATCCCAGTATCCCCCAGCCCTCCTTGCTGCCTTCTCACATTGCTTGCCCACCTTTAGGTCATCTGATATGACTACCCCAGGTCCCTTTCCATTTTGTTGTTGTTAGTATCTCACCCCCATTGTGTACTCTTCCCTGGTTTTGTTTCCCAGGTGCATTACCTTGCACTTCTTAGCATTGAATCTAAGCTGCCATACATTTAACCATTCCTCTAACCTTGCCAAGTCCCTCTCATCCTTTCCACCCCACCCTGTGCATCAACTCTGTTGCAGATCTTAGTGTCATCTGCAAAGAGACATGTTTTCCTTCCAGTCCTTCTGCAATGTCGCTTATAAAGACATTGAAGAGGACTGGTCCTAATACTGAACCCTGCGGTACCCCGCTAGTAACCCTCCTTTCTTCTGAGTGGACTCCATTTACTATTACTCTCTGTGTCCTATTCTCCAGCCAATTCTTTACCCAGGCTGTCATCTTGGGACCCACTCCCAGGCTGGCTAACTTATATATTAATCTTTTGTGTGGGACTGTGTCCACTTCCTCTGGACTTGTTGAAAAATGTCCAGATGGAGCTGCCATTCTCCTGGGTGTATCTGCTCCCGGCTCAGCCAGTCTGCTGTAGTATTCAGCTTACCGGCTAGGTGCTTGTCTGTTATGTATCTCAAATTCCATTGTGCCCACGTCATGATAGAGTTTGATTCCTGTTGCAATCCTATGCTCTTGGTGCCCCCCTGCTTTGTTATATATGCCACTGTTGCCCTGTTGTCAGAGCGTATTAATATTGATTTCTGTAGTATTTGTGGTTGTAATGTTTTATTTAAACATTTGTTGACCGGGATAGGCACACTGAGCTGAAGCTCGTTTCCAGGTGTGACTCGGGGTTGGGGAGGAGAAGCATACAAAAAATCACAAAAGCAAAACAACGGTTTGAGAATATAACCAGATCAGTAGAGTTACAAATATTTTCAGGTCTTAGTGATGTAATGACATTAGTTGCAATAATAATAAAATGATAACATAACATGATAAACTTGAGACATGTCCTGGACATGAGACAACTTGGAAAAAACAGAATTCACAAAAAGTAAGTGCGCACAGTGAGGACTAGGCCATTTTAAGTGCAGTGGTGAGGAGACAGATCACCTGGAACAGGGCGGGGGCAGGAGGCATAGTTGCGTCTGGCAGACACGGTGAGAGGAGGAGTTTCTGATGGAGGGGCAAGTTTGTTCCACAAACTAGGGAGCCGGTAGGAGAAAGCAGCTTTGCCGGATGATGAGGATAGTCGAGTTAGATGGAATGATCTGTCATTTGTGTGCCTCAGTACGTAAGGGGTGTCAGGGGCCAGGGAGAGACTGTCAGCCATGTAGGAGGGTAGCATGTCAAACAAGTATTTAGATATGAGGTTGAGAGAGTGGAGATTGCATCTGTGGGACAGTGGGGCTATGCTTATGAGGGAGTAAAGTTTGCAGTGATGGATTCTAAGAGGTGAGTTGGTGGCAAAATGGCAAAAAGAGTTTAGGAGGGTGTCAGACTTGGATAGGGTGGTTTCTGTGGCAGTGCTGTAGACCACATCCACATAATCAAAAATGGGGAGGATCATTTTGGTTAAGATTTGCGTCTGGCAGGGAGTGGGAGGGAGCCTCAGTGCCGGTAGAGCATACTGAGTTTGAGGTGTAGTTTAGAGATGGTTGTTAGCCATGTGTTGTGCACTGCTACATTTATAGCACGTTGATTGGCAGCTTTTTCTCTCGGGGAGACCATTGTCCCTGTGCTATTTGGTATCCCATGGATGCCTCCCAGTCCCACAGACTGGCGTCCGTGTCTGTGGTGATATTGTGAGTTATCTCCAGTGGTTTGCCCTTGCAAAGGTGTTGTATGCTTGTCCACCAGTTTAAGGATATGCTAACCCTCTCTGTCATCTTTATCCTCTGGTGCATGCTTTCCTCGCTTGGTGAGCTGTATTGTAGTAGTAATCTCACTCTTCCTTCAAAACTGCACTCTTCTCCCACCTAAAAGCACTTGATTCTTGTGAATATAACTAGCCCTCTTGCCTCATTTCTTTATAACTAGTTTTGTTGATTCTCTGAAATATTGAATGTCTGTAGTCTAGTGTCATCACCTGTTCTTGTTATTGCCTGCAAGGATGGATAATACTATATGTAAGCTCTATTGTTTTTTCTTCCAGACCATCCCTGCGTGGCTATCCATCGTTTGTACCTGTACCATATACTGTATTGTACTGCATTTTATTTTTTATTTCACTGTATCTAATTGTCAACTGTGTACTGTACCCTCTCGGGTCATGTTTGAAAATAGGCAGGGTTTTTGCCTAATGCACCTACCCAATCAACAAAAGCTAAGTAAATAAATATCTGCAGTGGGCGCATGTGCCCCCTCACCCAAGGTATTAGGTCTGTGCATAAGGACATGCATTCCAGCAGCTGGGAGACCTGAGCTATAGTTGGTTCCCTATTACTTATGAGTCTTTGCGTTAAGTTGACAATCTTGTTGATCCTTGCTTGGGTCTGTCTGACCAGGCCTGCTTCTGTATCTGTTTGTGCTCCCAGATGCTCTGCGTGTTGAGATGGTGTTAGGCAGCTTTTGGCCATGTTGACCACCCAGTCGTGGTGTCTCAGTATCTGAAATGTTCACCTGGTTACGTCCTCTGATTCTCAGTAGGATCTTGTCCTGATTAGCCAGTCTACAAGGTAGGGGATGATGTGCTTCCCCGTCCTCGCGTAACCTTGCTGCTAGGACCACCAAAACCTTTGTGAAGACACATGGTGCTGCTGTGAGACCGAATGGTAAGGTCCTGTATTAGAACTGTTGTCCCAGTATTTGGAATCTGAGGTAGTTTCTGTGTGATGGGTGCATTGGTATGTGTAGATATGCGTCCCTTAGATCTGTTGAGGTGAGGAAGTCTCGTGACCTGATCGACCAAAGCATAGATGTTGTTTCCATCTTGAATCTTTCTGTACTTATGAACCTGTTGACATACTTGAGAGTTAATACTGGGAGGAAGTCCCCTGTCTTCTTTGGAACCCAAAAGAAGATTGAATAAATGCCCCAGCCGGCTTCCTCCTGAGGAACCCTTTGTATAGCGTTTGTGGCTAGGAGCGCATTTAAGATGTTTTGGATTTGTTGAGTTGAACATTTCATCTTTGCTACAGGTGATACTACCGATCTCTCTCTGGTTAGCATCTCCATGAATTCTGTTGCATAAACTTGGGTTACTACCTCATTCATCCACCTGTCCGATCTCGTTGCTGCACAGACAGAGCTGAATTGTTGAAGTCTCCCCCCTATTGGTGGGTCTCATGTCTGGGTGGTGGCAGTTGTGGACTTTGTGTTGGCGGAGTCATATGGTAGTCATTGGGAAGATCTCCTAGTGGTTTTTCCTCTCTGTACAGTGAATTTACCCCTTGCGGGAGCTCCTCTGCCTCTGTAGGTATTGTTCCCTCTACTCAGATAGTTGTACCTGCTGTGGTTGTAAGTTTTCCTATCTCGAAATGAACTACTGAATCTCTGATCTGAACTTGAGCAGTAGTTTTGGGAGCGGCCTCTGTAGGATGGTAAGTATCCTGAATCCCAGTCACTTTCTGCCTCTTTTCCCTGACCCCGGCGTCTCAGTAACCCGTGAAGGCCTTCTTTGAAGATGCGGTCTCCCTTGAATGGGAGTTTGAGTAACAGCACTTTGGATTCATTGTCCGCGTCCCATAGTTTTAACTACAGGGAGCGCCTTGCTCTGTTCGCCACAGTTGCCGATGTGGCATTCATCCTTAGGGCATCGTTTGACATATCCCCCAAACACTTTACTGCCTGTAATGCATGCTCCAAGAGTCTGCCTCTTGTGACTTGGGGGCTAGTTTCTTGCCAATTTCCTCGAGCCATCTAATTTGTGCCCTGGCTGCGTATACCACTGTTGTAGCGGTTCTAATTGCTTGCTCTGACATTTCATATTTCTTTTTGAATAATTCCTCCAATTTCTTATCAACTGAGTCCTTTAGAGCCACGGTACCCTCTGCTGGTAGGACCGTTCTCTTATTGAGTTCTGCGATTTTGGGGTAAATTTTTGGAGCCGTGCACCAAGTTTTTACGCTGTTCTCCTGTGATGGGTATATTTTGTCCAGAGAATGCTTTTCTGGGATTCTAGCTGGATCCATAGTGTCTCATTCCTTGGTTATAATGTCCTTGAACGCAGTGCATACTGGGAAAAAGTTTTCGATTTTTGGTGGTGGTTGAAGCATTGGGTCAAGCTTGCTCTTGGGAGGTGGTGGTGGCTGTTCGAAGCCCCGTTTGGTTCAGATCCATTGGACTAGATCTGTAATGTTCTCAGTTGGGAACAGCTTTGTGGCTATGGAGGACACCTCTGGTGGTACCGGAGGTTCATCCCGGTCTGATTCGCGATCGGACTCGTGTTTGCTATTCTGGGGCGAGTCCGAATTGTTGCCCTCGTCAAGGTTATATTCACCCTGTGAGTCATTGTGTTCATCGCCCAGCGAATGTGGCGGTGTAGCTGCCCGTGCCTGACTGGTGGAATTGGCCCTTCTACTGTGATTAGTGGTCATTGGTGCTGGGTGTACTTCTGGCAGCAGTCTGGTGTTATTCATATTCGTCATCTGCTCCAGAACCTGGAACATGAAGTTTTGTTGGCTCTCCATCATGGCCACTGTGGCTTTTTGGAGGGCAGTTGTGGCTGGATCGACCAGATAGTTCTGTCTAGGGAGGCTCGTTCCTGCCCTATTGACGTTCTGAGTATCCATGGGTTGATTGGGACTGTCAAATTCGCATGCTGGGCACAGCAACCCTTTTGTTGTAGTAGGGGGGGACCTCACAGGATTGACATTCTCTTGATGCTGACATCTGTAAGACAGCAAAGGGAATGGTTGTAATCTTTATGCAAATTTGTTTTATTTTTTTGTAAATATGTAATGCCCATAGCGTGGCTTGTAATTGTCTCTACGCTGGTATTCACCAGGGATCTGTGGTTCCCCTATGCCACCACGACAAATTTCTTGTCGACTGACGGCACAGCGACAGCACAACAGCACCAGTTGGTGTTTGCTGTCGCTCGTAAACAAGTGTTTTCTGTGGGGGTCTTCGCCCCCACACCCCAAGGCAGGGGGCTCTGCCCCCCTGTGGAGGGGTTGTGGGATAACAGATGGACAAGACACCGAACTTCAAGTTCAGCACACAATCTCTGTGTGATGTTTATCCAAAATACAGGAAATAACCTTCAGAAATGGCATATTCCTTCTTCAGTACATCAGTTTGCAGCAACAGACTATGAATGTCCTTTCTTTGCGCTTAGCCAGCACCTACTGACGCTGATTTCTGATCTAACTTACCAGTTGAGATGCAACCTCCACCCCTATGTGGGCCCCATTTGCTTGGGTAGTGGGGGCCCAAAAGAAAAAAAAAAAAAAGCTATACACAAAGAACCTCAATGCAGAATCACTGAAAGAAAGGTTACCCCAAAGGGCATTGGCAACAAATCAAGTTTCAAAGAAATACATCATCATACCTACTTCCATAATGCAAAGCATCATGGATTATATGCAGATCACCATGACATTTAGACTTGTTCAGTTTACAGCAATTTACATGCATTTTAATGCAAAACTAATTTAATTTTTATAATAATCACCTAGTACTTTTTACCATTATCAAAACCCCCTAGTTCCATGGTATTTTCAACATTTACAGGTTTCATAAACATAAGGTATATGCATCAAGGTATTTTGTGACATAGTGCTATTACATATTAAATCTAACAACGATAAACACAACCTGTTTTATATACGCTTGGAGGTCACCACAATAACTTCCCTGCAGGAAGGACCTGAGAGGGAAAAGGCAAATTAGAGAGGACACTATAGCATAGTCACCACTATAGCATAGTCAAGAAAGGGAAGGGGGTGACCATAGGTGGCCAACCTTATGGACTAGAAATTGTAAAGAATATATTAGGCTTAGGAATAGAAGAACTGTTGCAACAGATTTAAGAAAAGGTCGGTCCTCAAGATTGGCATGTGCTTCCTGTCACACCCCCGCACCCCATTGCTAACTCCAGTCGGAAATAGTTCGGGGATGGGGGCAAATACCTCCCCGGCACCAGTGTCGGGTAGCAGAGACCATCACAGCAACTGCTGACAATGTCGCTGTGATGGTCTTTGCTGTAGAACCAATGCTGCATGGTCGGTATACGGGGATCTGTTGGGCATAAGACTATGTAGCTGTACTATCTGCTGTTTGTCTTTAGATCCCCTCTTTTTTTTTTTTAAATCATTACCCCTTTAAAACGATGGGGTAGCAGTACAAGTTATGTTGCTTCCCTTTAATGTACTGCCCCCTTTTATACACAAATATTTGGCAGTGCCAACCGTTGTGGTTCCCTTTTAAATCTGTGCCCCTTTAAGATGTGGCTGGAGAGGCTGAAAGAGGGCCTCCTGAGTAAGGCAGTGCCCGTGAATGTGTATGGGTGTACCTTTAACTGTGTTGTGTCTAGTCGCCTTTCCCAAGATGGCAACGGCACATCTGTGTGTGGGGTGCATGCACAAGCATGAGATCACCTTCGCACATGCGCGATTGAGGGGACTAGATGCCAGTGCCATTCACAGCATGGCGGCAGCAGGAGTGCACATGCACGAGCGTCAGAAATGTCTCTGCGCATTCACAGAGGGCCAGGACTATTCAGGAAAGAAAGAGGAAGAGGGCAGAGCAGGGAGGAAGCCACCATATTTCTTTAGTAACCCCGGACCATGCGGGGACAAAATGGGGCATGCCATCATCTTTTACCTCGCTCACTCACCAGGTCAGCAAGCCCTGGGCACACAAATTAAACAGTAAGCGGGAGCTAGTGTGTGGGGACCCAAATGGGGGCAGTGCTAAAATGGGGCCGAAATTTCTTATTGAGATGCTGAAAGGGCTGAACTCATGGTGGGGGTGGGCACAGTGCACCATCGCTTTGCTGCGTAAGGGGAGTGAAGGGAAAATATCAGTCCTTTCCTTTTTTCCCAGTTAGGGCATGTGCCCATAACACAGTGCAGATGCTGACTCAGGGACTGCATGTGTGCGTCTAAGCTGGATATCCACGCTCAGAAGGGAGGAGTCTGGCTGGTGGCATCTTTAAATCATATACTGGCTCAAGCTTGGTTCATTCCGCATAATTTTAAACTCCAAACTTATGAAACTTATTTCCTATACAGCTGATGGCTTGTAATTATCACGATGCTGTACCACATAGGAATCGAAGTGCTCTCTAACTTCATTATAAATCCAAACTCTTAATAAAATGCAGTTATGAGATTAGTAACACAGAGTGAACTGTAATTCCGCTATCAAACGCTGTCTGTGCAAATAAAAATATATATCATTTATCTTATTTGCTGTTCAGTCGCACTGGAGCTTGGAGAAGTACTGCAGGCTGATCAGAAGCACATAGAAAATTGGATATAATAGGGATCCAGAGGGGGCTTGGTGGAGGGACTGTAATTTGATCTTAGGTCACATGTGCATCAGCAGCCTATCAGGCATTCATAACCCTAAAGTAAGGAACTGGGAGTGCCATGGATATACAGGCAACACAACGTTAAAGAAACATCAAACATGACACAAGAGTTTGAATTCATGCTTTTATGAACAATAGAACAGTGTTGCCACTGATCTTTAAGTTAAACGAACAAGCTGCTATCCCTTTCAGTAATTGTTTTTTTTTTTTTTTTTTTTAAACTGCAGCTTCTAAGTTTTTCTGTAAGGAACTATGTCACTGGCTCCTTCCACAGAAAATTAAGATGCTGCAGTCTGCAGTGGTCATCATCAGCTATGTGTGGTTCTAGTTCCTCCAACCAACAATCAGGATCTATTTACTGAGACTGAACAGTAAAATTAAATCATTTTGAATAAGCGGCAAGCTGTTTAAATAAATGTTGCTATGTAGAAAAGCAGCTTCTCCTTTCATGTGTTTGCACTAATTATGTCACAGATGCCTGTCCGTGCAAGTAAAGATCTTCTTTGGGGATATCTCTTTCATCAGTTCACACCTACAGTATGGAACTTAGCCATCAGGTACTAGGATCTCACAGAAGCTTTTCTGTAACAGTCTAGTAGAGGCTGCCAACGCCGATGTCACATGCAGACTCCCTTATCCTACATAAACGTTGGTGGCCCTGCTGCCTTCTCAGTTCTTTCCTGCCATTGACTGACTTGCATGGACTCCCCGGAAAGCTTTGTCATTCGGTCGACTGCCAAAACTGTTTTTTTCCTTTTCTCTGAGTGGTGGAATCACTTTTATTTTTGTTTTGTATGTCAAGAGCCACAGGCTTTTCCATCACTGCCACTGCGGAAAGATTTCTTCCACTGATGCGCACAACCACTGCGTTTGTTGCCTCTGACCTAGCCACAGTACCCTTGCCTGCAAACTCTGCCTGAAATTCAACCTTACCACCCAACGACACCGCAAGAAAGCCCAGCAGACATTTCTTATGGAGCAAACAGCAGCCTGGTCGTAACAGGGGCCCTCTGGGGCTAACCCTGCCCAGTCCTAGGGTTACTCTTTGAGCCCCAGATCACCAAGGCCTGGGACAAGTCTTCGGGGAAACACTCTCACTGGGACAAGAAGTGCTCTAAGGACCATTCCCCCTGGAGACGCTCCTGTTCCCCATTGGCTTCTTCCTCTCATTCAGGGAGTGTGCCATTTTTGGCTTTGCCATTGACACCTCCTGCCACTCAGGCCTGTGCTTTCTCCAGGCCTTCCTTGGCAGCGAGCTTCACCAGCCTTCCTTCAGCTGGTGAGAAGCTATCAACCCTCGGGTCATTGATTCCTGCCCGCCACTGCGACCTTCAGAGCTACAAGGTCCTCAGGCGCTGGCCCCCATTGCCGTATCCAGCTTTGACGGCATTTCCTTTCCTCACCGTCGACCTTAATACTGTGCTCACTTCTATTACCACAGCCCTGGTCCAGTAGCAGGTTCTGCAGCTGGGGCCTTTGTTGCCTGTGCCGTTGGATGCTGCTTTGGTGTTGACACTGGTTCGCCCTTCCTGTCCGGCCCCTCCTGGGTGCCGTCAGTATCATTATCATTGACGCCTGCCTCTGACCAGGTTGAGGTGGAGTACCATCTGACCTCATTCTCCCTGAAGAGGAGGAGGAGGAGGAAGATGTGGAGGTGGCTTCCTTGGACAGATCTACCGTCTATTCTGGGAGTGAGGACTCTGCTAAGCATACCCTGAGATCCTCTCCTGAGGACACTACTTTCTTCAATATCGTGAAGCAGCTTCAAGTCACTATGCAGTTCCAGACTGAGGAAGAGGATGTCATCAGGAGGAATCTAGTGGATTTTCTGGAGGTTCTGGAGTCTCCACCCAAGATCATCCCTCCTTTGCTCACAACTTTGGAGGATGCTGCCAGTGCTGCATGGCACAGGCCTAACTCAGTGCCTGCCAAGCCCAGAAATGCTAGTAAGCTTTACTAAGCCCCTTTAGGTAAAGCCTTTCTATGCCGCTCAGCCAGAGAATGACTCAGTAGTTATCAAGGCAGCCCATAACAGGTCCAAGGTCCGAAGCATGGAGTTCCTTCCCTCCCCCGACTGAGAATTCAGGAGGCTCGACCTTTGGGGCAAGAGGACCTATGCCTCTGCCAGTCTAGGCCTCGGAATTCCCAATTACCTCTTCCATTTGGTCAGGTACCTGAATACCCTGTGGAAGAAGGGCAAGGCTGCAGCACAGGCTCTTCCTTAGGGTCCCCAGAGGCAAGAACTCTTTAAGAGTCTTCAGGCTGCAGAGGATGTCAGTAAGCACCTCCTAAGAGCTATTTATGACATGTTGGATTCCACTGCCAGAGTCACTGGCATTTGCCTTAGAAGGCACTTCTGGCTGAGAGTCTTAGGTTTGCTGCTGATGTTCAGCAGAAAGTTCTAGCTGTTGTCTTTGTGGGCTTCAAGCTTTTTGGCCCTGATGTACAGGATATTATTAATGACCTGCAGGCCTTAGATAGTGCTATTCGGTCTGTTCATTCTCTTAATCATACCCAGCCCAGGAGTAGGCCGAGACCCTCCTTTTGCAAGGTCTTCCATAAGTCAGGGTCAGAAACTAGACATCAGGGCAAGCGTAGAGCCAGTGCTTCCTTGCCTGCCCCTTCCTCCATCTCTGGCGCCTCTGGCAAAAGCCTCTGAGGTGGTGGTGCGGCTCCACCTCAGCTTGACTCCTTGCTCGACCCCCCCCCCCGTTCTAAGCCAGAAGCTAGTGGTAAATTGTTTCTGCCTCCATCTAGACCAGTGGAGGACCCTTACTACAGATGCTTGGATCCTGCTGTTCATCGAACAGGGCCATGCTCTGGAACTTCTGGAACAGCCTCCAGATTGCCCACCTGTTCCTTCACATTACCCTCCAGATCACATTCCAGTGCTGCAGGAGGAGGTGCTCTCTCTGCTGCACAAAAGGGCTATACAGCTAGTACCCAGTCAGCAAAAAAAAACAAGGGGTTCTATTCCTGGTTCTTCCTTGTTTCCAAGCATACAGGGGATCTGAGGCCTGTTCTAGACCTCAAGGAATTAAATCTTTACATTCAGTGCAAGAAGTTCCAGATGGTCACCCTGCATGGCCTGCTGCCTTTGCCCAAGCAGGGAGGCTAGTTATGCTCCCTGGACATGCAAGATGCATATTTGCATATCAAGGTGTGTTCCCCCACAGGCGGTAACTCAGTTTCCTGTTCCAGAGGGAACATTACCAATTCAGAGTCTTGCCTTTTGCTTGTCAGCTGCGCTATGGGTCTTTACCAAATGCTTAGCAGCAATGGCAGCAGCCCTTAGGCATGAAGGTCTGTATGTTTTCCTTTATCTGGATGACTGGTTGCTGAAGGCCCAGTCCAGGGATCTCCTGCTGTGGACTAAACCAGGCATTTATTCCAAGCTTTGGGGATTACCATTAATCTACCCAAATCTGTCCTCTTCCCGTGCCAATGGCTGCAGTACATTAGGGCAGTCCTGGACCCTACCCAAGGCAAGGCCTTCCTCCCTCAGGACAGGGCAGAATGTCTAATAGCATAGGCCCAGCTGGTTTCCCAAAGTCAGTCGGTCACCGTCAGGACCTTCTACTGGTTGTTGGGCTTGATAGCAATGGCAATAGCCAGCATCTCCTTGGCCAGGCTACATATGAGGATTATTTATTTATTTAGTTAAACATCAGTTTAGAAACCTTTGAGCCAGAGGCTCATTTACAAAGGTACCTCGTCACAAAGAGGACATCAGAACAGTAGTACAAGGGACACAGTACTTACAAACAAAAAAGTTACAGTTCAATTACAATTTTGTTTCAATAGAATACAATCTCCAACGAAGCAAAAGATAACAAAAGGTGCAAAACTTATGGTCGGGGGAGAGCTGGTGGGAATAGAAGGGAGGGAGATAGGGGAGGAGGAATTAGTAGGGAAAGGGGGGGGGAGCTGCTCAGTGAGCATTGTCACTTTCCTCAGGATTCCTCAGTGGACCCTCAAGGTCCAGTGAGATCAACACACTGACGATCTAGATCAACGGGTTCTTGTTTCCTCCCCTGTCCGTAGGGTTATTCAGTGGTGGACGGATCCTCTCAATCTTCTGAAAGTGGTGCCCTTCCTTATTCCCTCCCCGCAGCAGATCCTTACCTCAGATTCCTCAGGTCTGAGCTGGAAGGCACACCTGGGTCCCTTCCAGACTCTGGGGGGTGTCCTGGTCAGTGTTGGAGGCCCACTTCCACATAAACATGCTGGAAATGAGAGCAGTTCTGTATGCCTTACAAGCTTTCCAAAACCACTTCTCTCCAGGTCCTCTCCAGGTACAGTCAGAAAACCTTTCTTACATCAACAAGCGGGGGGGACTCATTCCTACCTTCTGTGTCGGGAGGTGATGAGAGTCTGGTACTGGGCTCTAGAGCACGGACTAGAACTGTCAGCTGTTCATGTTCCAGGTGACCAAAATGCTCTGGTGGACAGCCTCAGCTGGTTGAAGTCCAGACACCATAAGTGGGAATTGCTGATCTCAGTTGTGGAAGACCTGTTTGACAGGTGGGGTTGTCCAGAGTTAGACCTTTTTGCATCTCCACTCAACATAGAAATGCCACATTTCTGCATGCTAGATCCAGGGCCTGGAGTTTTCTGGCGAGACACGTTGTCCCTCTCTTGGAAAGGGAGGTTCTTCTATACCATCCCTCCCTTCCCTCTAATTCAGAGGATACTGATCAAGCTACAAATGGAGGGAGTCACCCTTGTTATGGTGGCCCTGTTTTGGCCTCTTTAGATTTGGTTTCCATTACTGCAGCAATTGGGAGTGAATCCTCCAGTTCCTCCGCTGGGACCTGTTGACTGAGGAACAGGGAACTCTAGTTCATCCTAACCTCAAGTCCCTCTATCTGCATGCCTGGTTCCTAAAGACATAGCCATTGCCCGATTTGGAGTGTCTGAGAAAGTGGCTGATGTCCTAGGGGTTGCCAGGTAATCCTCCACCAGGGCCACTTATTCGATGAAGTGGAAGCGCTTTGCTATATGGGCTACTTCCCATCGCCTGGACCCTTTCACCTGTCCAGTGAACTAGGTTCTAGAGTATCTCCTATCCTTGTCTGATGCAGGACTCCAATACTCCTCTATCATGGTGAACTTGTCTGCTCTATCAGCCTTCCACGTGTCCATCGATGGTCATACTGTAGCCCAGCTGGATGTGACCTGTATTTTTCTGAGTCATTTTACACTTGAAGCTTCCTATCCATGATCTGATCCTGGCTTGGGACCTGAATTTTGTCCTAAAGAAGCTGACTTTGTCTCCTTTTGAGCCAGCTGCATCTTGCGAGCTACGCTTTCTGTCGTGGAAAGCATTGTTTTTAGTTGCTATTACTTCTGCTTGAAAGATTTCAGAGCTACAGTCTCTCATGTGTGAGCAGCCTAATTTGATGTTGCACAAAAACAGGGTGTCCTTGCATAGCAACCCCAAGTTTTTTTCCTAAGGTGGTATCTGAGTTTACTTTAAATCTATCTATCCACCTGCCTGTTTATTACCTCGAGCATGCCAATCTAGGGGAAGAATTGCTCCATACTTTAGATGTGCATAAGATTCACTGGTACTATGCACACCATATGAAGGACTGCAGAAAGTCCTCTCAGTTGTTTGTTTCTTTCACCCCATTTCTAAACAGTGTTTGTCCAAATGGTTGGCCAATTGTATTACTTTTTGTTACAGGAAGTATGGTAAGGCGCTCCTTGGGGTTATTAATGGCCACTTTGGTTACCTGTTTCAGGAATGTGTGAGCCGCAGACATCTGTGCTGCTGTGACTTGCAGTACTGTCCATCCTTTCACAAAGTGCTACAGTCTGGACATTGCCTCTAGAAGAAGGCAGGCTTTGGCCTAGCTGTGCTTCAAGGCATTCTTTCTTAGGCTATGGCCTCTTGCCACCCAGACTGTCCCGATGTCAGAACTGCTTGGGACTCATTCATAGGTGTGACCTGATGAAAGAGATATCCCTGAAGAAGACAAAACAGTTACGTAAGAGCTTACTGTAACAGTAAATCTTTGCGCGGGAACCTCTTTCATCAGGTCATGCCATCCCTCCCTCCATCCCCCGGCTCTCTGTCTTCAGCTGGGCTCTCTGCTTCCTCCAGCCCCTTTCTTATAGGGGGGCTCCTTTCTCTCTCCTTGGTTCCCTAGCAGGAGACCTAGTTTACATCGACTCTGGCAGGGGAAAGAACTGAGGAGGGAGCAAGACAGCCCATGCTTATGTATGTCAAGGGACATTGGCATGTGATGTTAACATGGGTGGCCCCTACTAGACTGCTACAGAAAAGCTTCTGTGGGATCCTAGTTCCTGACGGCTAAGTTCCATAGGTGTGATCTGATGGAAGAGATTCCCTCGAAGATCATCTGTTACGGTAAATTCTTACAGATCCAGAAACAAACGCTTTGATAACTTTTATTGGACCAGTCTTATGTAACTGTTCTTTACAAGGTGACACTTTCACCGCACAGACCCAGTACTACATCTGGTGTTTTAAATTGGAAATGTTTAGGTGGGGGAACTCTCACATCTAGATTTCTGAGTGGTGGAACACTCCTATAGCTGTCAATGGAGAAAGATGAACGTTACAGGAATAATTGTACATTTTTTTAAGAGGCAGTGGAACCGAGTTGCTTTGGGTTACTGCCCAGTTTTAACCTTGATTACATTTGTGTTTGGTGATCAAGCTGCAAGCTGGTTCATTAATTCTGCCTTTAACTAAATGTATTGCTGACTCATGTCAGTGATAAGTAAGACCATGCAATCTTTAAAGATCCTGTTGAGCTGTCTGCAGTTTTAAAACCCCACCACCACCATTCCTCCAACATCCAGAATCTAAATACTGAGATTCTACATTACCGTTATAATTAAATCATTTTGTACAAACAGCAGGGCAACTCAATAAATTTTGATTTGTGCAGCACAACACATAAACAGAAAAGTTGCATTTTTGCAGATCAACATTTACTGATTTAGCTTGCTTCTTGTGCAAAATGATTTAATTATAATGTTATGTGGAATCTCAGTATTTAGATTATGGGTGTGTGAGGAATGGGGAGTTTGAAAACCGCAGATAGCTCAACACAATCTTTGCAGGCAGCATAGTCTTACTTATCACTGACGTGAGTCAGTGGTACATTTAGTTAAAGGTGGAATTAATGAACCAACTTGCAGTTTGATCACCAAATATAGATGCAGTGCAGCATCTGTGCAGTGAAAGTGTTGCCCTGTAACGTTACTTTCACTGACAGGGGTCAATGATATAATTTAGCTCAAGCTGCATTTCTGCATAGCAACATGTATTTAAACCACTTGCTGCTTGTTCAAATGATTTAATTTTACTGTTATGTTCTGTCTCAGGATTTTATTTATTATATTTATTTATTTACTTAAAATTTTGTAACTGGGAGAGACATACTGAACCAAGGCTTATTTCCAGGTGTGACCTAGACAAAAGGGAAGGGGAGAAGCACAATTACAAATAAAATACAACCAGTCAGGTGATGTGGTTACAATGAGGATGATGACATAAATAACATTAGTGCAGTAGAGAAAAAATGGAAAAAAAAATTGCATATGGAGGACAGATGAATTAGCATACAAATCATTTGTCAAATTGGGCAAACTCAAAGTGCATAGTGCCAGAGTGAAGGGAGGCAGAGCTGGAGCTGAAAATAGGAATCCGAACGGGTTGATAAACTTCAGTGAGGTTGCCACAACTATGAGGTTAAGGGCTAGGGGGAGGTAAGGGGTGGTCAGAAGCCAGACAGGGTAAGAAAGAGAGTTGGCAGGAATGGGGGGTGTAACCCTTGATGTCAGAGACTGATATTATTTTGTGTCCAGAATTCCTATACATTCTAATTCTGTCAGCCTAAAAGTTAAGCTGGAATTCAGTGAATTGAAGGGAAGAGGAGAAATGGATGAGGAGGGTAGCTGGTTCCAGAGGGAGGGAGGCGGTATGAGAAAGCAGATTTCCTGGTTGAGTGTGGGTTGGGATAGGAGAATGTGCGTAGGTCTCTTGAGTACAGGGAGTAGGAGGAGGCGGGGGGGGGGAGAGGAGATGGCATAGTTATGAGGGGAGGGACCCAAACCAGCATTTAGAGATGAGGGAAGCATAGTGGAACTGGTGACATGAGAGGAAAAGAAGGATGTATGGGGAAGAGTGAAGGGAGTAGTGGTGAGTACCATTGGGTGAGTTGGTAGCAAAGTGGCAGAAGGCATTGCAGAGGGTGTCCAATCTGGTAAGGGAGATGAAGGGGGTAGTACCATAAACTACATCTGCATAGTCGAAAGCCGGGAGAATCATTTTGGTGATCAGCTCCCAGTAGACCTGGGGAGAAACGCAGTCCTTATTGTGGTACAGGGCACTGAGTTTGGTGTGGAGTGTGGCATGAATGGCATCAATGTGGGTAGAGAAGTCAAGCCTGCTATCTAGCCACACTCCAAGGTACTTAAAAGCTGGGAATACTTCAAGCGATTTTCCATCTAATGTGGAAATGGTGGTGAGTGTGGGCAAGCCGGGCTAGCTTCTGGCTGGTACCAAATGTCATAGACACTGTTATTTTTGTGTTGACCCAAAGTTGGTTGGATTGGAACCAGCACAGAACATTGTGAGAGTCTTGCTGAAGCGATACTTCCAGAGATGCAGTCGAGAGACTGGAGGTGTAGAGAACTGTGTCATCTGTATACATGTGAATATGAAAGTTGGCATAGGTGGAGGGGAGGTCATTTAGGAAGATGGAGAAGAGGATTGGACCCAGAATGGAGACCCGTGGGACTCCTGCCTGGATAGGGTGGGGTGGGAAGGGAAGATGGTGTTTCCTATCTGTATCATCTGTTGACGATTCGAGCAGTAGGAATGGAACCAGACACTGAATCAAAGGCTTTGGAGCCAGAGCAATGAAAATGGCAGCTGTGATAGTCCCCCGATCCATCACTGAGAGGACGGAGTCAGTGACTCTAAGTAATGAGGAGATGGTGGAATGAGCCTTCCTAAAGCCAGACTAGAAGGGGGAGAGGAAGCGGGAAGAGTGGAGGAAGTCTGTAAGCCATGAGTAGACTAGTTTGTTCTGCAGCTTCACAAGAGAAGGGAGGAGGGAGATGGGGCAGGAGTTGCCAGGAGTAGAGAAATTGCCCCCTTTGTGGAGGGGTAGAACATTGGCAGTCTTCCAAGACTGAGAGATGGTGAAGGAAAGATTTAGGAGGTGAGTAAGAGGGAGGTAATGGCAGGAGCTGGCAGATGGAGAAGTTTAGGATCAAGGCCGTCTGTGCTAAATTTAGATGGTTTGAGTGAGGAAGGGGTGAACTGGGTCTCTTGGGGAGTGACGGGGGGAATCAAACCCTGGTGGGGGGGGTCAGGTAAAGAAAAGGAAGGAGAAGGGTGGAGTGGAGTGGTGCCACAAAGTGGGAGGGAGGTGAGAGCACAAGTTTGTTTTAAAAAAAACAAAACAAAAAACTAATTGAAATGCAGGAGGGTCAGGCACTGGTGAGCCATTAACCATGAGGGCAGGTGGAGAGGACTGGGTTGAGGGGTTCAAAAACGGAGTGAATCACCTACCAGAATTTGATTGGGGATTAAGATTTTTCTGGAAGTTGACCTTGAAGTAGAGGGACTTTGCAGAACAAACAGCCTTACTGCAGGAGTTCCTAAGTGCATTGTTGGAAAGGAGGTCCAACAAGGAGCGGGATAATTTACAGGTGGACCAGACTTGGTCACGGGTCTTGCAGAAGTCGAGACTGAAGGTGATCCAAGGGTGATGAGAAGATTTAACCATGGATTTCCTGATGGGGGCATGCTTGTACTGGACAAAAGTAAATACTGAGTGGAAGAGGGAGAGGGAGAGGGCCATATCAATATCTGGGGCAGTGAACTTAGGGGGCCAGTCACCTGCAGCCAGGTTGCTCAGTAGAGCTTCTTTGTTCAGCATCTGAAGGGACCTAGACCAAATATACATTGGGGAGGAGGGGAGAGAGAAAGAGCGAGACAGACTTTCTTGACACAAAATGTCATGCAGTGGTCACTGAAGGCATCCGGAAAACACCTGGTGCAACAATGTAGTGGTGGTATGAGGCAAGAAACTCAGTCCAGAAGAATATGGTTTAATGATTGGGGAGTGAGTCAGGTGGGTTCTGTGATGAGCTGTGAAAGGTTAAGGGACTCAAGCCTGTTGGTGGTTGGCCTGGAGGTCGGGGGAAGCCGATTGTTGTTAAAGTCACCCAGGAGGATGAGCTCACCAGCAGAGGAGTATGAGGAGAGAGTAGAGAGTGAATCAGTTAGAGATGAGGGGGAAATTCTCGGTGAGGCATAGAAAACATCAATAACAAACTCTAGCAAGAGCCAGTATGGCTGCAAAATGATGGTATTGTAGGCAGTGAGAAAAGTGTAAACTAGCAATGTTTGCACTAACCACTGAGCCACCTAATTGCACTTTCTAATTATTGTGGTATATATACACACACACACACTGACTAATACATATACACATATATGTATATATTCTAGTATAACATAGCAGTGCATTGTCTACACACACACACTAACACACATACACTTACTTATATGACATTTATTTACTCATACATCTAACTCTAGCTTTTGCTGTATTTAGGATAAGTACTGTGTTTTGCACTACGTCATTGTACTAATGTACGGCATGACTGGGTAACTAAGGTAGTAGACCTGGGTGGTGCAGTGGATGTGGCCTATCTGGACTTCAGAAAGGCTTTCTACACTGTCCCCCATACAAGGCTGATTAACAAACTGCACAGACTAGGGGTGGATCCTAAAACAGTTCTGTGGCTGAATAGCAGAAGTCAGAGGGTTGTGGTAAACAAGGAGTACTCTGGAGATGGAGAGATGATGAGCAGGGTGCTGCAGGGACCGGTGTAGGGGCTGGTCCTCTTCAATGTCTTTATTGGGGACATTGCAGAGGGACTGGAGGGGAAAGCATATACCGCCTCTTCACAGACAACACAAAGGTGTGCAATAGGGTGGACACTCCTGGGTGTGTTAAAAGAATGAGGGAAGACCTTATAAAACTGGAGAAATGGTCTGAAGAATGGCAGCTAGAATTCAATGCAAACAAGTGCAGGATCATGCACATAGGGACAAGAGCCCAGGGACAAAGTATGAACTAGGTGGTAAGGTACTGACAGTCACAAAGCAGGAAAGGGACCTGGGAGTTATCTTGGAAGACCTAAGGGAAAGTAGGGAGTGAAATAAGGCAGCTGGAAAGGCTAGCCAGATGCCTGGATGCATAGGTAGGGATATCACGAGTAGAAAGAGGGAGGTCATCTTGCCCCTGTATAAGACACTGGTGAGACCGCACCTCAAATACTGCATCCAGTTCTGGAGGCCCCATCTGAGAAAGAACATAGACAGGGTGGAAACGATGCAGTGGAGGGCATGTAAAATGGTGCAAGGCCTGCAGGATAAGACCCATGAGAAAAGACTAAAGGAGCTAAATATGTATTCACTGGAGTGGGGGGGGCACATGACTGAGACATACAAATACATCACCGGTATAAACAGAGTACAGGAAGGAAGCATCTTCCAAATTAAGAGATGCTCCAAGTCAAAAGGACACAAAATGAAGTTAGAGTGGGGAAGGACCAAGGGAAATGTGAGAAAATATTTTTTCATGGAGAGGGTGGTGGATGCCTGGAATAGCCCACCAGAGGGGTGTTAGGGGCTAAAACAATCACAGAATTTAAGAAGGAGTGGGATAGACACAGGGATATCCTGGAGGCAAGGGGGTGGGCTCCAGAGTTCAGTTTGGGCATGGGGTCTCTCACTAGCTAGAGATCAATAGGGCAGAGTGGGTGATGATGCGACTCCCACCCCCTCACACCCGACCTCCCACTGACACCCACCACCCCTGCATCCCCAGACTCCGTACGCTCACTCACCTGAACAGGTACCCAGTGTGAAGATCACTCTTCCTATCGAAGATTACTGCCTTGCTGTTGGAATTTAGAGAGGAGAAACAAGGTAAGTGCGGTTCAGTGTATTTCAGTGGGTTTTCAACTGCACTTACCTTATTTCTCATATAGCAGTCGCATGTTCCAGCAGCAAGACATGTCTTCCATGGGACAGTGGCTCTTCACATTGGGATCTGTTCAAGTGAGTGAGTGTGTGTGGCGAAGTCTAGGGATGCAGGGTGGTGGGTGCTCAGTGGGAGGTCGGATGTGAGGTGGTGGGAGTTGCATCAAGTGAGGGCATCTGGCAGGTGTGGGATGGCAGGTACTCAGTGGGAGGCCGGGTTGGGGGTGCATCAGCGATGGATCTTATTTTACAGATTAAAAAAGACATTGAGGGACCATGTTCTTCTTTTCAGGCTCCGAGGGACATCGGTGGGGTTGCCACTAGACACCTCATGTAAATCAGCAATAACTTGCATAAGGCAATAACTGATATAGGTAGTAGGGGAATGTAGACTAGCAATTTTTACACTAATCACTGAGCCACCTAACTGCACTTTCTAATTATTTACACACACACTGACTAATACATATACACATATATCCATATATATTCCAGTATAACATAGTCGTGTACTGTCTATACACCTTTTTACAGATTAAAAAATTACATTGCGGGACCATTTTCTTCTTTCCAGGCTGTGAGGGACATAGGGGGGGGTGCTGCTAGACACCTCATTTAAATTAGCAGTGACATGCAGAAGGCTGAAACTGATTTAGATAGTGGGGGAATGTAGACTAACAATTTTTGCACTAACCACTGAGCCACCTAACTGCATTTTCTAATTGTTGTGATACACACACACACACACTGACTAATTTAACATATACGCATATATATTCCAGTATAACATACAGTAAACTGTCCCTCCAACTCACTGGTTTAGCATTTTTCAGTGAGTTGCATAATGTGTGCACTGCTCACTGCAGTGAATTAATAAAAGTTTCCTAATGGTTTGCTTCTAGCTGCTATTCAGTTTCAGCTTACTATACTTTGCAGCTCTCTGGAAACTTTTATCAAGGCAGTGCATGAGCAGTGCACACATTAAAGGGACACTGTCAGCTTTAAGCAGCTATACTGAACTTGTGTGACCAGTGTGCCTGTAATAACATCTATGGCAAAATAAACTATTCACGTGCCCCAGTATGAGTAACAGTATGATCTGTTACCTAAATTTTAAAAATATATACTTTAGCTCAGACCAAGCACGTTACTTTATTGTTTGGCCAGTCCTCCGCTGCCGGATGTCTCTTCTCAATGTGAACACACATTGATTGTGAAAATTTCCTGAACAAGTGCAAGTGATAGTTGGAACTAAAAGTACATGCTCTTCTGAGCATGGGGATCTTTCCAAGGATAAAGAAGAGCATTGCAAGTCTTACTTTTGCCACACAAAAAACAGGACCGTGATCCTGAGTGTGCATGTCACGTCCACGGCAATGTCACGCACAGGCTCAGGATCGTGGTCTTGTATTTCTAAGTGGTAAAAGTAAGACTTGCAATGCTCTTTTTTTATTCCTACAAAGCTTTTTGTCTCTTCCAAAACAATATCTAACAGCATTTGGCTAGTGGGCCAGTACCAGTTTCGACCCCTGTCCATGAACATCCACATGTGGTCACACAGGTGACAGTACAGGAACACCCTCACAGTGTGTGTACACACACATGCACACACACACACGCAGTACAAGATGAAAACATATCCAAACACAGCCTCTAATAAACTAATATGAAGCACCATCAAATTATAACAATGGGTGCACATGCACACCTCTGCAGAGCCCCTCCCCACATAAACAGTATGACTTGATATACAGTAGTTCAGAAGTGATGAGTACAAAGACGTATTAAAAAATATAGACATACAATTTGTGATCTGGCATAGGTCTGTGAGTTGCTATGCAATATAATGGGGAGGCTATCACAGATGATATGAAGGACAGGAATACATTTGTGTTGCTAACTAAAACAGAAGATGACCCCCTAGATTACAGATAAAGCAATGATTAGATATTTATAATTAAAAATACTAACCAATCCAAGGATAGTCTCCGATTTGTGTCATCTGAATCAGAACTGTCAGTCTGTATGTCAGAATCAGATGCAACTTGTGCCCCCTCACATTGATTAGCACTGGATACTGTGGGCTGAAATTTTTATGGTTGGATACCAATATCAGAATTTAAATAGCATCTTTATATTCCTCTACCTCAAACATGATAAATAGTGAGCATAGGCACAGTAAGGATTATTGAAATCCGAAGGTGAAAAAAAACACACTCCCTGCAAAACAGTTTTCGGGAAGAAGGCACATAACTAGCACAGACAAACAAACTCTTTTTTAGTACTTTAGCAACAGAATTTCAACAGCATGGTAAGTTTTAAGATGAAAAAGTGCATATGAACAATCCATTTCGAACCTCCACTGTTAAAAAAACTGTAACTTAAACTGTGTTATCTTCAGTGAGAGTTGGAACATTAGATGTACCACATAAGCATTCCATTCTGTGACAGTTGACACTATAGTCCCAGGGTTGTCTCCTTTTATCCCTTTATAACCAGATTGAAGTTTAGCACAAAATAGTGCTGAATGAAAGCAGAGTAATACCACAAAACTTCTAATTGTATCTGGTCCATTAGGAATCAGAAGAGCCCCCTTTTTCTGTGTAATAGCAAAATGACTGCAGGGCAATGCCTACTGCAGCCATAAAAATGGGTAGTGCAGAGGGAAAAGAGAGTTTAGCTAGCAGAAACCCAAGGGGGGAGGGTGCAGCCTCCCTGAGAGTGAAGGTGCAGAAGTTGTGGTGGACATATAGGGCAACCCCCATCCCCTAGTTTATCCCTGTCCTGCCTAATGAGGTGGTAGTCTGGAATGGCCAAGCTGGACTTAGGAATCCTGGAGGAGAGCCAGGATTCTGTGATAAGAGGAGGTCTGGAGAGTGATAAGAGACCCATACAGTGAGGAGGTCTAGTTTAGGGATGAGGCTCCTGGCGTTGTTGTGGAAAACACTAAGGCCTCAAGGAATTGGAGGAGTGAGGGGGTGGGAGGGACCAGGGCTGAGTTTGTCATCACCAGCAGGGAGGAGAAGCAGGGTAAGGAGGCAACAGATGGAGCAGGACTTGCATCTTGATGGCTGGCTTAGGAGGCAAAGGGTTAAAATTAAAACCACACATAGCTGTGGATGATCTTTGAAGGCTGCATCATCTTACTGGTCACTGGCAGGAGTCAGGGCACATTTAATCACAGTTCTACTGAGGATGCATTTTTAAGTAACTGAAATTTATGACAAGTCTTGCAGCTTGCAGTTTGTTCATTAAATGTAGCTTGAGGCTGCAGCGTCTACATATGTGAAAGTGTCACTCTGTCATAGCTACAGCACATAAATATTTTCCTGTGAACTTAGGCCCGGACAAGGCTGGAAAGAATGTCGCTCCCCATCCCTGGACTTATTACCTCCATATCATCCATTAAGAAGCATGTAGACTATCCCAGTTACAAAATTGTTAAGCTCAGATGGAGCTAGGTTCAGCTCCCATGCTGTTAACTTTCTTTTTTTAACTTTTTCTTTTATTTATATCATTATCATGTTAATTTGGTTATGTACCAACTCTGACTGTGTGCCTGTCTTATCATATGTTTTCTCACTTCTGAATAATGATGAGTTTAAAATAAATAAAATTACAGATAGCAAACGGACCCTCTGTGCACGCTGCAGCATCTTAATTTTCACTGGCAGGAGTCACATTTACAAATGTGAAAACTGCAGTTTAAAAAAAACAGAATTACTGAAATGGCTAGCAGCTTGTTTCTTTAATTTAACAACAGTTCATGTAGACGGCAAGACACTATACATGCCCCAGTGTCTGTGCTACGAACTTGTATTCCTGCCACTTACTTTCACTGACAGGAGCCACTGATACCCTTGTCTCCAACATGAAGCTGCATTTTAATAAAGCAGAAATTATTAAAAAGACTTGACACTTTTACCTATGGGATACAGTTGGGTATGATGTTCAGTCACAAATTTGTAAAGTTTGTAGAAATGGAGCAGAGAAGAGATGTAGTTTAGCAGTTACCGACACAGCCAGCTGTGAGTATAAATGGCGCTCTCTTCACTATGGTCAGCGTTTGAGCTGTCAAGTTCAGCTCACACTCCAGCGTACTCACTCCAGATCACCTTGTGCTAGACTTGGAAACAAAGTAAATCAACACTGGGGAAAAAAGGTTAGAACAGATATTGTTACAACCTCTACGATGCACACACTATCTGAATCAATGGAGGTTCAGCCTGATTATGGGCTGAGACAGGACCACCAGAGAATAGTATTAAAACACTGTAAAAAGTAGTTTGTCAGAAAAAAAAAAACACACCAGACATTGGCAAAGTGTTTAACATTCACATTTTGTTACAGGACATTACACATATCATAAAACTGTGACCACACCACTAACATATTTGCCATTGATCTTAAGAATAATCGCTTTGTATATAAAACAACTAAAACATAACAATTTACTAATGTAAATCAAACAGTAATCTCATGTATATTCAATATACAATGTTTGATACCTTTCAGTGCCTTTGGTACTTTGATTCTGTATTTATGTGTTAACCGGGTGGGTACAGTGATCCCAGGGACCTTTTTGAGGCACAACCCAGGGCATAAAGATGGCACATGTAAGGTAAAAAGAAAACTGGTACAACAAATACAAGGTACAGTAAGTAGTAACAATACAAATCAAGTGATACCAAACAAAAGGTACAGAGGTGGGCAAATTGGGTATAAAGTGACTTTAGTGCAAACAGTTCTAGTGCACAGAGTCTATGTGGCAGCACAGTGCCCAATGTATACACAATAACAACAACAACAGTTTCCAGAGTCAGATAAAGTAACAGTTTCCAGGTAACTTTGGCACCCTGGTTGTCACAACAAGACGAGGAGAGCAGATATTTCGCCTTGGGATGGGATCTGTTCATCATTGGAGGGGCATTTACAGGTGATGGGGGCAGTGAGTTAAGTCTTGTAGTGGGATTTAAATAGGGGGTGTGATCCCAGGGTCCACAGTGGAGCAGATGGGCTGTTTCAGAGATGTGGGACAGCTAAAGAGAAGGCCTTCTGACATACATGTGGTAACTTGTGGGCATTCTAATGGTAGGCTGGTGGAGGGCCAGAGGTCTCAATGGCAGGGCTTTGGCCTGAGGTGGGGGGCAGCTCTTTTCTCTGATGGATTTGTCAGTGAGGCAGTTAGGAGGCAGTCCTGGTGGGCCGGGGAGCCATCCTAGGCCCGGTAAGTGGAACAGTGATACGTGGAGTAAGGGGTCATCAAGGCAAACCTACAGATATTGTTGTAGGTTATATTTAGTATGTACACACAGCAGGATGAGGTTTTTGTATAGATGGAGAGCAGTAGTCCAGCAGGGGGGAGTAAGGTACCCTGAGTACTGGGAAGTCTGACCTCAGGGGTCATGAAATCCTCGAGCTGGTAACTAACTTCTAGTGTCTGGTTCACGCACCGGACTGTGAATCCATTGTGGTCAGAAAAAGTCAGAGAATTGTCGAGGGGGACTCCCAGATATTTTAAAGTAGTCACTAACTCAGGATGTGGAGAGAGGTAGTGTCTTCAGCCCACCCAGCTAGTTTGGGTTTCTATCTGAACAGCATGGCCTTAGTCTTCAGGGCATTTAGCAAGTGTTTGTTGGCAAGAAACCATTGTTGGGCGGTGCCAAAGTTTTCTGTGAAAGTGGATGAAAGTTTGGCTGGGGCTTTGCAATATGGTAGAAGATGTAGGTCATCAGTGTACAGTAGTGAGTTGCATGTGATGCCATCCCGGAAAGGGAGTTGATGAACAGGATCCTTGTGGGCCCTGGTATGAACCTCGCGTGTGCTGGAAATTGCCCCCTCCCCCCCGTGCAGACCACCTGGGTATATCCTGAGATGCAGTCAGAAAGCCATGTTCTGGATGCTGTGGAGCACCCAACACTGCTCAGCTTGCCTAGCAGGATGTTGTGGTCCATCAGGTCAAGGGCCTTGGTGAGACCCACAGAGATGGCACCAGTGAGGTTGCCTTCATCCATGCCTCTGAAAATGTGGTTGGTTAAGCAAGCCAGTGCAGTGATGGAACTGTGGCCTTTCCGAAAGCCATGTTGTTAGGGAGAGAGGAAGTTGTACTAAGACACATGGTCTGAGATTTGCTGGTCAGTGGGAGGATTCATTACATATACAGTAGGTAATGTGCTCCCCATAAGGGCATCGTGGTACAGCCCAAGGCTGTGACCTCAGCATAGAACCCTGGGACATTGATATTCCAAAGGCAGCAGTTACTCAAGTTTTCTGTAGCTGCAACAGTGGGTCATCAGCAATTGTTCCCACTTTAGATTGGTCACAGTGGAGCTCATAACCAGTGGGAGAGCAGCTTACACAATGCCTAATGGCTTCACAGTAGCCTGTGCTGCGCTCAAAACAGTGCAGTGAAATCAAACAGAAACAGTTAAATCTTCACTGGACTAACCTGAAAGCTCTACAATTTAAAATACATTTTATAAATTGGACACACAGCGGTCTCACTCAAGACTATGACATTTATCATCACTTGTGAGGAGGCAGGACTTTCATAACTTGCTCTTGGCTCTGCCACTCATGAGTTACAGTCCTGCTCCCTTACTCATGAAGATAAACGGCATATTCTGAGTCAGGCCATTTTATGTTCCATATTTATACAGTGCCTTTCCTAGGCTCAAATCACTTTGCATTTCTCAAGTTAGACTGGTAAAATAAAAAAAATGTAGAGGCATTAAACATATAGTGAAATCTACTATTCTTCAAAAGTAATGAATAAATAAAGTAACAAAAAACTTTTAAATATTTGATGTATCAGAAGCCACATAAAAAATATCAAAGACTGAGCTATGCAAATGCCTGACTAAACATCCAGGTTTTCAGCCTAGTCTTGAAATCATCAAGAGAGAGAGCATCACTGACAACCAAGAGCTTTGGTGTGCCACTGCAAAAGCACAGTCACCAGCTGAAGTTAGTCTGAAATATGGAACCTATAAGAGACCCTGGCTACAGCCAGCCCAGTGGCACATTGGTAGCACTACCACCCACCACGCCAACCACCCAGGATAGGGAGTGATCTTGGGTTGCCTGGCACCAGCTGGGGAGAAGAGGACTGAGTGTCTGATGGACTGCACTCCTTTCCTGGGGGTTGGGGGTGGGGAGGTTGTTGCCTCTGCTGAATGACTGACAGCAAGGGAAGGCCATGTTCCAGCACAGCTTACGAAAATCACATAGTACCCATACTGCCGTCATCACTGTTACATCTGACATCCTTAGCAGTATGGACAAAGGCCTTGTGACTGATGCAATATTTGTTTACCTCACCAAGACTTTTGACCTTGTTAATCATAATCTCCTGTTGCATACATTACTCACCTTTGAACTCGACACCCTAGCTCTGAATTGGTTCACAAAACTACCTTACTAGCCGTACTCAGTGTGTCAAATGGGCTGGCCAGACTTCCCCTTTCAGTGCCATAAAGGATGGGGTTCCTTAGGGCTCTATTCTTGGTCCACTCCTGTTCTCCTTATTTATCAGTGAGCTCCCACAACACTGTGGGGGTGCGACGGTTCATTTATATGCCAGGGATGCCATCCTCTACCAGTCCTCCTCTGACCATGCCATGTTAAACCGCCTTCTCCAGCAGGATTTCCTGAACCTTGAGACTTGGTTTCTTAATAACCTCCTGGTGCTTAATACTAAGAAAACTAAATCTGTGCTCTTCTTCCATCAGACCCTCAAGCCTCCCATGGCACCCCCACTGCTAATCTACTCCTCTCAGGCTGACCCTCTTGAAATGGTTCAGTCCTTTAAATATCTGGGCTTGACCTTGGACTCCCACCTCACCTTTGACACCCATGTTTCCTCAGTGGTCAAGACCTCCATCAGAAGCTCAGAATACTGTACCGCCTCAAGCCCTATCTTACACCTGCCTCCCTCCTTCTCATTGCCTCCCCCTCCCTACTTCCGATTATCTCCTTCAGTGCCCCAATCCTCCACTCCGCTCAGGTCTCCCCATTAACAAACTGAAACAGTCTTACCACAGGATAGCTCAATTTGCCCTTGGCGCTAATGCTAGAGATCACCGCTGCACTGTCCTTGGCTCATTGGGCTGGCCTTCTTTTGAAGCCAGACTGCAATTCCCTACCCTCTGCCTGACTTTCAAACTTGTGCATACTTACACTCCTCCTTGTGTCCTGCCTATCATTCAACGTAAACCCATAACTAGACCTTTACAGACTACTGGCTTACCTTTGCTCTCTATTCTTAAACCCTGTCTAGCGGTGGGTTAGCGTGCCTTCGCCTTCTCGGATCCCTCTTTTTGGAACTGTCTTCCTTTCACTGTCATGACCTGTACCTCTATTCACCTGTTCAGGTGTTCTCTCAAATTTGCCTCCATTCAGTTGTGTACCTGCTCTTGTTGACCGCTCCCCTTATCTCTCATCACTCTTCCCTGTCTTGGTCTCTTTTTGGGTTCCTTACCTGAGCCTGCTTATCCTCCCTTTATTTACTACGCTGTCCTCTGGTGCTGTGCAAGTCATGCTTTGATTGTCTGATTGGTCTCAGTTGTAAATATTTTCTCACTGTGCCTGTATACTCTGTATTCAGTTATACCTAATTGTACATATGCTTTGCTTAGTTATTATTCTCTAACTTTTATCCCTAAACCAGTTTTGAAGATGTAACTTAATTTACTGCCTGTGTGACATTTTGCTTCGTTTATTATGCATGTTTTTGTTAAAGTGTATGTGTACACTTACCATATGTTATTATTTATTGTATCACTGTTTCCCCCCCCCCTTCCCCAGGTCACCCCTGAAAAGCGGACATTCCATCTCAGTGGGCCTATCATGTTACCAAAATTCAAATAAATAAACAAATAAGGCCTGGTGGCAGTGAGGATCTGAAGCAGCAAAAAAGGGAGGGAGCTGCAGCACATACGCATGCCTTCACACACATGCTTATCTGTGTGCGCACCCCAGCAACAGACAGGACAAATTGGAGGAAAAAGTTAAGATGAGGCAGGTGCATATGATGCCCTGTGTGCCAACCCTCCAGCCTCTCCACCGCCAGCGACCCTGAAGCTGAGCACGGTATATGTTCTTGGGGAAGGGGGAATGGCCCTCCCTCTCCTGACTCCACCATGGGGGGGGGAGTAATCTGTGGGGGTACACTGGCTAATGGGTGAGTCCTGGGAGGTGGGAGACAGTGGACGGCGGTGGGGATATGATTGAGGGGTGCCCTGCCTGCTTTGGCCACAGGAGCATACAACCTTGATTAAAAAAGAAAAAAAAGTCCTGGCTACTGGATGTTCTCAGTAGAAAATCACAGGGGTAGGTGCTGGTTCCATTGCTCTTTAATATATTTATTAACGACCTGAAGGTGGGGATCTTTTTCGAGGATATCTCTTTCATCACGCCACACCTCCGGAACTATAGCCTCCAACACTAGGACCACACAGAAAATGTTTTAGCAAGCAGGTCGCTAGGTGCCGCCCATGATGGCGTCCTACATCTGTACCTCCCACATAAACGTGTGTGGCCCCATCCCTCTTCAGTTCTTTTTCCACCATTGACCATACTCACCAGACCCTCCACGAGCCGCCGTTTCAGTCGACTGCAAATTTACCTTTTTTGAATTTTCTATCTCGTTAGATATCACTTTTTACATAGTGATTGTCGCCAACATGTATGTTGTCGAAGGAACCCGCTAAGCTTTTTAGATACTGTGAGTGATGTGAAAAGATTTATTTAAGCAACCTACACGACATATGCGTGTGCTGCCTCAGCATGGCCCATAATGTTAAGGCCTGCAAACTTTGCCTTAAGTTTAATACCGCTACCCGGTGATGAAGAAACAACACCCTGGAAAACCACTTCTTAAAACAGCAGTTAGCCAGGATGAAGAAAGAGTTCCAAGAGAAGAGCTCCACTGCGTCGCCAGCCTGCTCATTGAGCTCCAGATCTTCAAAGCCCTGGGACCAAAGTTCCAGGCAACAGAAGTACACAAATCAGGAGAGGGAAAAAAGCAAAGAGAAATCCTCCCCGCTACGTTCTTGGACATCCATGCACCCTAGTGCGACCGCTACTATGTTGTCAACCACAGCGGCGACAATGCCTCAGGAAGCCTGGAGCTCTGACCCCTCCAGGTTGGGCCAGGCTGTGAGTTCTGCCAGACCTATCAAGGCTAGCGAAGGACCATCGATGTTGGGGACAGCACCTTCCCCATCGACATCTCAGAGCGTGCCTGTACCACAGGCCAGCACTGATGTGCAGGCTGTAGTTTCATCCTTTACAAACCTTTTACAGTGCCTGCTACCTTCTCATTCTGTGGGAGTGGCATTGACTGGGGCATCCCAGACAAGCTCCACTGCTGACGCCTCAGCAGTCGATGTGCCCTGTGCATTCTTGGGCATCAGTGGCCTCTTCTGTTCCTTCTTTGAGGCCTACAGAACCCATCGAAGAAGATCAGGAATATAACCCTGACCTCATGCTACAAGAGGAAGAGGAGGAGAAAGAATATGTGGAGAGTGATTATGAGAGATCAAACTCCACTATATCTTCTTGAGGATATCTCTTCCAGTAGGTCACACTATAGGAACTATAGCTGTCAGGCACCAAGACTACATAGAAACATTTTTGCTAGTAGTCTAACTGGGGCCGCCCACAGCAATGTCATCGCGTTGACATCTTCACTATAAAGCTGTGGGCTGCTCCACGACTTCCTCAGTTCTTTTCCCGCCGTCGACCATCACACTTTGGACTCCTCAGAGCACTATCGCTTCAGTCGACCACTATTTTTTCTAAATTATTCAGTTTTTATTTTCTCACCCTAGTTCTTAAATTACTTTCATTTTCTAAAGTAATTCCCCTTTTTTCTCTTTAGTTTATGCCCAGATCTGCCAGTCTTTTTTGTCGCTGCAGCTGTGGACAGAAGATCTACAACAAAGACTTCCATGAGGCTTGCATCCGCTGCCTCGGCACAGACCATGACGATCAGACCTGCAAGATCTGCCATGACTTCAATCAAGCTACCTGGCAGCTTTGCCAGGAAGAGCTAAAATCATTCCTTATGGAGCAGAATGTCGCTGCCTTGGAAATGGAGACTCAGGCAAGAGCTCCTCTGCTTCTCCAGCCCCGTCCATGAGCTCTCATGCCACCAAGGCTCAGGACAAGTTGTCGGGGAAGCATCATCACCGGGGAGAAAGACAGGTCCTCCTGGGAACATTCTCGGTCACCGCACCCAGCACTGACCATTACAGGGTCATCGACCAGACTGGCGGCGACCCCCTCTGCCACCCACACCCACTCTACTACAGGGTAGGCCTTGGCAGCCTTTCCTGGCAGAGCTCCACCGCCCACCATTGGTTGTCATTGGCAGGCCTTCCAAATCTTCTCCCACCAACAATTCCCACTGCCTCCCTCACCCTGTCTGCCACAGGGGGAACTCTGGCAGCACGGCCCATTGGTTACTCCTCTGCCAACACTGGTCTGTTGTCGCCGGGGTTTCCCCTCCCCCCGCTGATGCATCTACCCCTGCTGAATGCCTCTCTGCCTCCTCAGGGGTTGCAGTCAGGGAGCACTGCCAGCCTGCTTGCGGCTAGCGATGGTTATGCATTGTCAGGCTTTAGACCTCTCCAGCCGACACCCCTGATCATTCCTGCGACTTCAGGGATGCAGATCCCCTAGTTTGTATGTCAACCTGCCCTCATCTCGTCGCTGCTTCAGCTTTCGCTTCTGTCGCTGGGGCCTCGGTGCCCCCTGTCACTGCCTCAGGGCCCCCCATTGATGCTGATGACCACTGATGTCCAGGACCTGCCTTCCTCAGTCTGGGACTTCATGCAGAGAGTCTCCCCACCTCAGGGCCCATTGTCAGCAGGGCCTTCTTGGCCACCATCAGCGCCATTGCACCATGCATTGTCACGACCAGACCATTCACGGTTGCCGATGTCCTTGGTGCCTATCTCTGAACTAGAGGATGAAGATGACCATCACTCTTTCTTGTTGCCTAATGATGAAGATGAGGAGGATGAGGGTGCTGGGGCTTGGACTCCCTCTAGTACCTCCGCTGTTTCCTCAGCAGGGGAGGTCTTCTCAAAATACAACCCCAGTCCCCCCCCCCCACCCCTCCCAGATGACACCTTCTTCAGAACAGTGATGCTGTGATGCGGCAGCGGCAGTCTGCTATGGGGTTTGATGCTGCGAAGCAGGACATTACTCACCAGAGCCTGATGGATTACCTGGACCTGCCAAATTCCTCTCTCCTCATCATTCCTCCTGTGATCAATGCATATGAGGATGCCACTGTGGCCGCTTGGTACAGACCTAACTTGATTCTCCCTATGCCCAGAAAGGTGGACAAGCTGTACCAGGCTCCCGCTGGGAAGACCACTTTTGCAGGGCCCCCACAGGTGGATTCGGTGGTGATCAATGCGGCCCATGATACATCCAAGAGGCCCCAGCACCTCAGCTCTCTCCTTCCGGACAAGGAGTCCAGGAAGTTAGACCTTATGATCAAGTGGATATTTGCCTTTTCCACTTTGGCTATAAGGATTATTAATTGCTCTGGCAATACGCTCAGATTCCAGAATGACCTCTGGAAAGTGACGAGGACTATAGCCCAGTCCCTTCCAGAGGGCTGCCAAAAACAGGAGATGCTCAAGACTCTCCAGAGGGATGCAGATGTGGGCAAGCATCTCTTGCGGGCCACCTATAATCTGATTCTGTAATTTAAATCTGCTCCTAAAACTCATCTCTTTGGTATGGCTTTCCCTGACTTCGATTAATTTTTCCTTTTTAATAATTCTAGGTTTTTACTGTAATTGTCTGTATTTATATTATTGTTTTTAGGATTATTTAATTGTACAAGCGCTTTGATCTGTTTGGAATTGAGCTTTTTATAAATAAACGGTTGACTGATTAATTGATATAATGCCCTAGTTGCCTCTGCCAGGGCCTCCACAGTGGGAGTTTGCCTGAGGAGGTACACCTGTCTCAGGGTATCTGGTTTTGCCTCTAATGTCCAACAGTCCACCTTGAATGCTCCCTTCAGGAGCTACTAGCTCTTCAGGGTGGACGTGCTGGATATTCTCAATAACCTCCAGGCCTCGGGGAGAACTCTGCAGTTCATTCACTCCCTCTACCACACCCACCAGAATAGTAGGCAGAGGGTGCCCGTCTTCCTAGGTCTGGTACCAGACAGCCCAGCAAGCGTAAAACTGTAACTGCCTTGCCTACCCCCTTCTCCACCACAGGGAAGTCCTTAATGGGTGGAGGAGCAGCCCCAGTTGTGGGCTCACCCTCAGCCTGACTCCTTGCTTGATCCCTCCATCTGGTTTCCCAGGATGTGGTAGTGTGTGGTCATTTCTCCCTCCATCTGAACAGGTGGCGGGGATTATAACCAATGCCTGGGTGCTGCATTTCATATAGCAAGACACAAAATAGAATTTGTGGAAATGCCTCCAGCTGTCTCTCCAAGGCCTAACACTTACCTCCCTGACCACGTATGTGTATTACTGGAGGAAATTCAGATGCTGCTACAGAAAAGGGCCATAGAACCTGTCCTTGAGAATCAGTGGATCATAAGGTTGTACTCCCACTTCTTCCTCGTTCCCAAGTCTACAGGGGACTTGAGGCCCATACTGGACTTACAAAACCTGAACTACTACATCCAATACAAAATATTCAGGATGGTCACCCTCCCAGATCTGTTGCTGTTGCTCCAGGAGGGAGACTGGGTCTGCTTCCTAGATATGCAGGATGCATACCTGCACATCAGGGTCTGCCTTCCCCACAGGAAGTACCTCAGGTTCTTGTTTCAAGGGGAGCACTACCAGTTCAGAGTCCTCCCTCTTGGACTGTCCTCAGTGCCTTGAGTTTTCACCAGGTGCCTAGCTCTAGTAGCAGTAGCCCTCAGGAGGGAGGGACTTCTCGTCTTCCCCTATCTGGACAGCTGGTTGCTCAAGGCTCAGTCTAGACAGCAACTGTCTTTGACCCAGGCACGTACCTTGCAACTGTTCAGCCAGTTGGGGATCACAGTGAACCTGTCCAAGTTGGTGTTGGCTCTAGGCCAGCATCTCTAGTACATAGGTGCTATACTGGACGTGGCTGAGTGCTCTGCCTTTTGCCCATGGACAGGGCGGGGCACCTGATAGCGCAGGCCCAGGAACTCTATCACAGCTAGCATGTCACAGCCAGGACATATCTAAGACTGCCAGATGGCTGCAGCCATTGCCACGATTCCCCTGGCAAGGCTGCACATATCAGTAGATTTTGAGGGTACAGTGAGATCAGCAAACCGATGATCTAGAGCAGATGGTTCTCATCTCTTTGCTGGTAATGGAGGTCCTCCTGTGGTGGATGGAACCTAGCCATGTGCTCAAGGGGGTTTCTTTCCTCCTGCCCTCCCGTCACCAAACCCTCAACATGGATGCTGGGGATGGGCTGGGGCATTCATCTGGGTCCTTACTAGACTCAGGAGAAGTGGACTCCACTTGAGGCTTCTCTCCATGTCATTGTGCTCGAGATGAGGGCAGTCTTGTATGGTCTGCAGGCCTTCTAGTGCCACCTGTCCCCAGGCCATGTGCTAGTGCAGATGGACAATATCAATGTGGTGCACTACATCAACAAGCAAGGGGGCACCTACTCTTACCCCCTGTGCCAGGAGACAGTGAGGGTTTGGTACTGGGCTCTGGAACATGACCTCAAACTATCAGCCGTCCATGTTCCAGGTGTCCAATATATCCTGGCAGACAAGCTTAGCAGATTGCAGTCCAGAATGCATGAGTGGAAACTGTTCACCTCAGTGGTAGAAGACCTGTTAGACTGGTGGGGTCACCCAGAGTTGGACCTTTTTGTGTCCCCACTCAGCGCAAAGCTGCTACTTTTCTGATCGCTCGATCCAGGACCTGGAGCTTTCTGGCGAGATGCATTGTCCCTCTCTTAGAAGGGGGGGAGTCTTTTACACCTCTCCCCCCTTTCCTTTGATTCACAGAGTGCTAATCAAACTTCAAATGGAGGGTGCCACCCTGATTCTGGTTGCACCGTTTTGGCTTTGACAGATTTGTTTTCCACTGTTACAACAGTTGGCAATGGAGCCTCCGGTGCCAGGGATTGATGTCACAGGAGCGGGGAACCTTGTCCATCCGAACCTTCAATCTCTTCACTTGCATGCATGGCTCCTGAAGATGTAGCCATTTCCAGGTTTGCGGTCTCCCCTAAAGTGGCTTACATCCTTTTGGCCACCAGAAAGCATTCCACCAGGATGACTTATTCCATAAAATGGATGCGCTTTGCTTTGTGGGTGGCTTCCCATTACCTGGACGCTTTCACCTGCCTGGTGAACCAGATTCAAGAGTGCTTACTGTCCTTGTCAGATGCTAGACAGAAATACTCTTCACTAAAGGTGCACTTGTCTGCCATATCAGCCTTCCATGTGCCCACTGAGGGTCATACAGTAACCCAGTGGGACATGGACAATACCTTTCTGAGAGGCATCCTGCATTTGAAGCCTCCCATCTGTAACCCAGTCCTGGCCTGGGACTTGAATTTTGTTTTCAAGAAACTTACTTTGGCTCCTTTTGAGACTGCTGTGACTTGCGAGCTACACTTTCTCTTGTGGAAAGCATTATTTTTAGTTGCTATTACTTCTGCTCATATAATTTCTGAGCTGCAGGCACTCGTATGAGCAGCCTTTTTGATTTTCCACAAAAACAGGGTGTCTTTGCTCACTGACCCTAAGTTTCTACCTACGGTGGTGTCTGAGTTTACTTTGAATCAGACCATCCATCTACCTGTTTCTTATCTGGAGCATGCCGATCCAGGGGAAGCATTGCTCCATACTTTAGATGAACGTAGAATACTTGTATATTATGTTCATCACATGAAGGACTGCAGGAAGTCCTCACAGCTATGTGTTTCTTTTGCTCCTGGGAAAGAGGGTGTACCAGTTTCTAAACAGTGTCTTTCCAAATGGTTGGCCAACTGTATTATTTTTTGTTGTAGGAAGTACAGTAAGGCACTTTCTGGGGCTGTCGAGCCACAGAGGCATGGCCACTTCTGTTGCCTGTTTTAGAGAGGTTTCAGCAGCTGACATCTGTGCTGCTGCCACTTGCAGTACTGTTCACACTTTCACAAGGCACTACAATCTGGACATTGCCTCTAGAAGGCGGGCATGTTTTGGCCTTGCAGTGTTACGGGGCCTTCTTTCATAGGCCGTTGCCTTCCAGCCTCTCAGACTGTTCTCTGCAGTACTGCTTGGGACTCCTTCGTAAAGTGTGACCTGCTGCAAGAGATCTCCACAAAGAAGATAGAACAGTTACGTAAGAACTTGCCATAAGAGCAGATCTTCAAGAGAACCTCTTGCAGCAGGTCACGCTGTCTCACCCACTTCCTCCTTTGTTTATGAGTTCCTCCTTTCCTTTCCTGTCCTCTCCTTTCCAGGATGGTCAGGCATCCATGCTCCTTCTGACGGGTCTCTCTGGCTCTCTTTTGATTCTCTCTGGAGCGTGTCCCTTGGTGGATGGTCTCTGGTGGGGAACTGAGAAGGAAGTGAGGCCACCCACGACTATATAGGTAGGACGTCGACGTAATGATGTCGCTGTGGGTGGCTCCAGTTAGACTGCTAGCAAAAATGTTTCCATATGGTCCTGGTGCTGGATGGCTATAGTTCCTAAGGTGTGACCTGTTGCAAGAGATTCTCTTGAAGTTCTACTGTTATGGTAAGTTCTTATGTAACTGTTCTTTCCACAAGGAGTGAGGACTCTTGTATGCACTCTGAGGTTTCCCCCAACTCCATGATGTAGCAGCTCCAGTCTGCCATGGGGTTTGACTTAGAGGAGAAAGATATCACCAGAAGAAATCTGGTGGAATTTCTAGAGTTATCTGATTCCCCACCTATCATGATTCCTCCTCTATTGCCTGCTGTATAGAATGCCACCCTGGCTGCTTGGCATAGGCCTAATATGATGCCTGCTATTCTAAGAAAGGCAAACAAGTCCTATCAGGTTCCCTCTGGTAGGCCATTTTCCGCAGGCCAACCTGAGGCTGATTCTGTTGTTACAAATATAGCCCATGATAGGTCTAAAGCACCTAAGTACCTCAGCTGTGTCTCTCCTGACAGGGAATCCAGGAGGTAAGATGTCCTGGGGAAGAGGACCTTTGCTTCTGTCATCTTGGTCCTCAGAATTTTCAAACTACCAGACCATTATGGTAAATTACCAAAATACCCTCTGGAGGAAGGCCAAAGCTGTAGCCCAAGCCCTTCCAGAGGGTACGCCCAAACAGGAGCTGTTAAAAGCCCTCTAGGCAGGGGCAGATGTGGGGAAGCATCTGTTGAGATCTACCTATGACATCTCGGGTGCTTTAGCTGGAGCAGCAGCCTCTGGTGTCTGTTTAAGGAGGTGCTTTTGGCTGAGGATGGCTGGATTTGAAAATGATGTGCAGCAGTCCATTTTAAATGCCCCATTCAGAGGATGCAAACTCTTTGGGGCAGATGTTCAGGATATCCTGTTGAACCTTCAGGCCTTGGGCAGGAATCTAAAATAAGCACACTCCCTCTACCATACACAACCCAGAAGTAGGCACAGGGTGCCCTTTTGTCTGGCCAGTAACAGGCACTGGTCAGGAGCCAGACATCCAGACAAAAGCAGAGGAAGATCAGCTCCGCCTGCCCCAGGACCCACCCCAGGTGCTTTTTCAAAAGCCCTTAGAGTGCAGCTGCAGGATCCACATCTGTATGACTCCTTACTAGATCCCCACTGCCCAGTACCCTCAGAGGTGGTGGTGGTGGTGGGGGGTGCCTTTCCCTCCTTCTGGACAAGTGGAAGAAGGTCACATCAGATGCTTTGGTCCTGCAAATAATAGAAAAGGGCCATGCTCTGGAACTTGTAGAGCTTCCTCCAGACCATCCATCAGTCCCTTCGGTTTATCCTCTAGAGGACATACCAGTGCTGCTAGAGGAGCTATGTACCCTACTGCGAAAAAGGGCTGTAGAGTTCATTCCTTGGGAACAAAGGAACTGGGGGTTCTATTCCCTTTTCTAGCCCCCAGATGTACAGGGGATCTGAGGTCCATTCTGTACAAAAGAAATCTGAACCTTTTCATTCAGTACAAGAAGTTCAGAATGGTCACTCTGCAAAGCCTACTGCCACTACTGCACCAAGGGGACTGGATATGTTCACTAGACATTCAGGACGCCTACCTGCATATCAAAGTTTGTACTCTACACAGGAAGTATCTCAGGTTTCTCTTCAAGGGGGAACATTATCAGTTCAGGGTATTGCCCTTTGGCTTATCTTCTGCACCATGGATATTTACCAAATGCTTAGCAGTAGTGGCAGCAGCCTTCAGGAGAGAGGGAACTGTATGTATTCCCTTATCTGGCCGACTGGCTCCTCAAAGCTCTGCCCAAAGAGCAGCTCTGCCTGACTCTGGCTCATACCAGGCAGTTGTTTGATGCCCTGGGAATCACAGTCAGTGTGTCCAAATCAGTCCTGACCCCTTATCAGCACCTGCCTTATGTAGAGGCAATCCTAAACACAGCCCAAGGCTTAGCCTTCCTGCCTCAGGATGGTGCCAAATGCCTGATTGCACAGGCTCAGATGGTATACCACCTCAGATATGTCACAGCCAGGACATTCCTGAGACTGTTGGGCCTGATGGCAGCTGCTGTTGTTACTGTACCACTGGTCAGACTGCATATGCAGATCCCTCAGTGGACATTAAGGGTCCGGTGGAACCAACGCACTGACAATTTGGAACAGAAGGTTCTAGTAACATCTCCTGTTCAGAAGGTGCTTCAGTGGTGGATGGGACCTGATCATCTGCTGAAGGAGTTTCCTTTCCTGATCCCTTCCCCTCATCAGATCCTCATGACAGATGCCTTGGCAGTGGGCTGGGAGGCTCATTTGGGGGTCTCATCAGACACAGGGCATAAGAATGACGGTGGAGAGCACCCTCCATGTAAACGTCCTAGAAAAGCGGGCTGTTCTGTATGGCTTGCAAGCCTTCCAGACCCATGTGTGCCTGTAACATCTGTTGGAGCAAACAGACAACATCAGCATGGTGCATTACATAAACGAGCAAGGGGGAACTCATTCCTACCCCCTATGCAAGGAAGTGATGAGGGTTTGGTGTTGGGCTCCGGAACACGGTCTAAACCTCTAGGTAGTTCATGTTCCAGGCATCCAAAACATCTAGGAAGACAGGCTAGGCAGGTCACAGTCCAGGATGTACGAGTGGGAACTGCTGACCTTAGTGGCAGAAGACCTGTTCGACAGGTGGGGTCATGGAGAGCTGGACCTTTTTGCATCCCCACACAATGCAAAACTACCACTTTTCTGCTCTCATTCCAGGGCCTGGAGTTTTCTGGTGAGACACATTGTTCCTCTCTTGGAAGGGGAGGTTCCTCTTCGCCTTTCCTCCCTTCCCTCTTGTCTAGAGGGTGTTACTCACGCTCCAAACAGAAGGAGCAACTCTGATTCTCATTGCTCCCCTTTGGCCTCATCAGATCTGGTTCCCCTTACTACAGCAACTGGCAGTGGAATCACTGGTGCCTTTACCCATATGCATGGGATTACTATCACAGAAACAGGGAACCCTGGTCCATCCGGACCTCAAGTCACTCCATCTCCATGCGTGGCTCCTGAGGAAATAGCCATTGCTAGGTTTGGGGTATCTCAAAAGATGGCTGTGTGCTGGTGGCTGCCAGAAAACCCCGCACCAGAGCCACTTATTCCATGAAGTGGAAGCGGTTTGCTTTGTGGGCTGCTTCTCATCAGCTCGATCCTTTTACATGTCTAGTAAACCAGGTTCTACAGCATTTGCTGGCCTTATCAGATGTGGGATTACAATACTTCTCTGTCAGTGTGCACCTGGCTGCTATTTCAGCCTTCCGCGTTCTGATTGATGGTTGTACAGTTACTCATCTGGAGGTGGCCCATACATTTCTGAGAGGCATTTTGCATTTGAAGCCTCCTATCCACAATCCAGTTCTGGCTTGGGACCTGAATTTTGCAGTAGAAAGCTTACTTTGGCTCCTTTTGAGCCAGCTGTTACTTTCGGCCTATGCTTTCTGTCTTGAAAAGTGTTATTTTTAGTTGCTATTGTCACAGTCTCGCTCAGCCGGTCAACCCTCTACTCTCAAAGTGCCAACCTCTGAGCGTATGATTTGTGTACAGTGAACAGACAAGGTAACCCTCTTGTCTGTTTTGTGGGTTCAAGTCACCTTAGTCTCAAGCTCTGAAGGGATTCAAATTGATAATCTTTTGTTAACATACCCAGTTATCAGGCTCAGATAATTCTGTCTTCGGGGGGCCAGATATCTTTGCCTATGGGCACCCAACCAGGTCTTTCAAATGAACCCTTAGAACTCAATGCAAGACTTTTAGAGAACGCTATTCATTTCCCAGTTTGATATACAATAAGCCCATACACAGTGTTACTATAACCTTTAAAAGCTCCACTTAAAAAGAAATGTCAAGGCACTCCAGCAGTTTCATTTGTAAAAATCTTTACTTTAAAAATATCAAAGCAGAACAATAATTACAGAACAAATATATATCCCAACACATATAGCCTTAAAACAAACGGGTAAAAAAAGTACAGTTCCTACAATTTATAACTTCAGACTGGTATAATCTAATACTTACTTTCTTTCAGTGCTTTTAGGATCTCCCTTCTCTTAGTCAGAAATATTTTCTTGTGTCTCTCTGTCAGGTTCTTTCAGCAGTTAAGCACACTTCTGAGCCGGCCTTCTCATGAGGTCACTAACTCCGCCTTGGTGTATCAAACTCTGTATTTTACAATGCAGGGTCTCCAAATAAAATATAAAAAAAAACATATGAGATGACCTCACTGACTTTTCCTCTCCACAGGTTAACTGGTCAGAACTGGTTTGTGCTCTGCTACACATACATCTCAAAAGTTTCTTTGATCTAAGTCACTGTGTTCAAAACAGCAGTGTATTTGCCTCTTTAATCCCGTCTGGACCTTGGAATCTACACCTCAGGTCTTTCTGATGTATATTAGACCTTCCAAATGCATCTGGGTTCTCCCTGGCTCAGACATCAAACCTCTTCAATGTCCATTCTGGCTTCTCTCTGACACCCTTCCCCACAAGTCCTTCCTGGTAACCATGCAAGTCAAAGGATCTCCCTAAGGGCATTATGAATGGCTAATCTTATTTCCTGGGATGAAAGCAAATTGACAAGGTAATTACACCCCAGATCTCTGTAGTTTAAAATACCTCCTGTCCTTTGAACTTATCCCTTGGAGGGTCTTGATGTGTCAGTTCCAGTAAGACAGTAGTTTCCTCAAACCGAGTTTCCCATCACATATTTTATATGTAATAAAAAAAAATTAATACAGCACTCGAGCACTCAGAGCTGGCTGTCTACATCACAGCTATTACTTATGTTTAAAGAATTTCAGAGCTTCAGGCTCTAATGTGTGAGCCTCCTTATTTGATTTTCCATAAAGTCAGGGTGTCTTTACATACCAGTCCTAAGTTTCTGCAAAAGGTGGTGTCTGAGTTTACTTTGAATCAAACCATCTACCTGCCAATTTATTTTCCTGAGCGTGCCATCCAGGGGAAGCATTGCTCCATACTGTGGATGTACATAGAATACTCAGGCGCTATCTACACTATATGAAGGACTGCAGGAAGTCCTTGCAGCTTTTTGTTTCTTTCGCTCCTGGGGTGCTCCTGTTTCTAAACAGTGTCTGTCCAGATGGTTGGCTGACTGTATTACTTTCTGTTACAGGAAGTACGGTAAGGAACTTCCTGGAGTTGTTTGTGGTCATTCAGCTAGAGGCATGGCCACCTCTGTTGCCTGTTTCAGGAATGTGTCTGCTGCTGAAATTTGTGTAGCGGCCTCTTGGAGTACTGTCCACACATTCACTAAACATTACAGTCTGGACAGTGCCTCCAGAAAAAAGGCTGACTTTGGCCTAGCTGTGCAACAAACACTTCTTTCATAGGCTTATAGGCTCCAGCCGCCCAGTCTGTTTCTTTGTCAGTAATACTTGGGACTCATTGCAGAGGTGTGGCCTGATGAAAGAGATATCCTCGAAGAAGATTGAACAGCTGTGTACTTACCATAACGGTAGATCTTTGAGAGACTCTCTTTCATCAGGCCATGCCATCCCACCCACCGTCCCCCTTAGACGTAGAGCTCTCTAACTCCTGGCACTTTCTCCAGGATGGTCTACCTGCTGTTTCTAGACTTGCCTGGTAGCTGGAAACATTTGCTCTCTCCTGGTTCCTAGAGGGAGGTCCTCTGAGCATGATCTCTAGAGGGGAACTGAGGAGGGATGGGGTCACCCACATTTATATGGGACATGCTGATGTAGGACGCAATGGTGGGCGGTCCCTACTGGACTGCTTGCTAAAAAGTTTCCATGTGTTCCTAGTGCCTGGTGGCTATAATTCCAGAGGTGTGGCCTCATGAGAGTCTCTCGAAGATCTATTATGGTAAGTACGTAACTGTTCTTTCAGCAGGAGGCTGCAGATGTTTGCAGAGGACACTAAATTTGCAAGAGAAGTGAAAGCAGTTGTGTGTAATGGGAGATGTACTAGAGGGGACCTGCTCACAGGGGTACAGACTGGGAAATCAGGGCTTAGATTTAATGTAGTGAAGGTACTATATTTATGTGCAAGGAACTTGGGTCACCCCCCCCACCCCATGTGATGCATCAGTGGACAGCCCAACTAAGTAGCAGGATTGAGGGGGAAATTGGGGATAGTAAGTTGAAGCCAGGTAGTCAATGAACTGATGCAGTGAAAAGAGCAGACAAAATAATGGGATGCATAAGGAGGGGGTAAGGAGAAGGTCAAAAGAGGTAGTCTTTCCCTCTAAAGGCCTTGTTTAGACCACACTTGATGTAATATGTCCAGGTCAGGTCTCTGTAGCACAGAAAAACATCAACAGATCAAGAGGGTCTAGCCCAGGCCCACTAAGCTGATTAGCATCTTGGGGATAAGAACTATGTTGAGAGATTGGGCAAACACAAAGTATTCAGTCTGGAGAAGAGAAGGCTGAGAAGTGGCATGATCAATGTGTTCTGAGCATCAAAAAGGATAGACTGGGTGGAGTAAACATGTTTGAGCTGGTAAGTGTAATCTGAGCCAGAGGACATGCTCTCAAACTGGCTGGGGGCAAAATAAGGGGAGATTTTAGAAAACTTTACTTCACACAGAGGGTGGTTAACATACATAGTATAGCCTACCCAGTGAGGTTGTAAAATATATAACTGTTGAGGTTTTCAGAAGACTAGACATATTCCTGAGACAGTGACATTGAGATTACACATCATAAGTAAGAATTGTACACCAGTGTACAAGCTTGGAGGTATCTCTGCTCAAATTGGGTATTATCACTGCCATGCAACAGGAGGGGCAGACATGATGATCTCTTAAGTCTCTTAGGTTATCATAATACTATGCTACTGTGGAAACATAAAGAAGTATTCCCTGAGGTTGTCATGTCTCAGGAGGCTGGCACTGTCCTGGCTTTTAAAGTAAGACTAGACAATGTAGGACCTCCCCTTCGCTTGGCCCCTGCCCTCATCCTCCATCTATGGACATTGAGTTCTGTATAAATATGTCTCAATTGTTAGCTGATGTATAGTGCCCGGGTATTTGTTTTTCTTGTAGGTTTTTTTTGGTGCTTAAGTAATGTTGGTTTCTGTAATTTTGTTTATAGGTTTATAAGTTAAAGTATGTATGTATTTTGTTCCTTGGAAGAAAATTTTAATAAACTATCATTTAAAAAAAAAAAAGTAAGACTAGACAGCTTCATCCAAAAACATAACGTTGAGGGTTACACAGCATTACTGTTGGTACTGTAGCATTCTGCCTGATAAGCCTGGTATGTGTCCATACTTAAATTGGGTATAGTAACCAAAATGTGGCAGAAGGGCCAGACACAATGGACTGGCATGTCATTTTTATCACCACCGTACTATAGTCTATGATGCCATGTTGTATAATTTAAGTAGTTTTGGAGACAAAGGCCATATAGTTTATCTAAGCTGCCTTTTCTGTTAGTTTAATGTGACAATCCCCTTCACCGAAGTCTGAAAAAGCTAGCATCTGCACCCTTCAGTTTCCTTATTCTGTAAAAACTGTCCCAGTTTAAAAACACACACAAAAAGCATTGTATATTGTTGACTGATACTTCTCTCCTGGATAGTTAACTCCCTTTATAAATTGTTTTCTGTATAAAAATATTTTGCATGAATTCTTCCACTCAAGCATTGCCTTTGGTTATTTTTCTTTTGTTTGCGTGCTTCGCTTAGATTTGTAATTTAATACCCTCCTGAACAGACTACTTGCTGCATGTTTCTGTTTACTGTACCTCTCATAATCTTGTCTTGGTGTTTCCACTCATACTGGCTTTAGTTTTACTGCTGCTCTTTTCCCTGAACTGTTCAAAACTTATTTTCTTGTGAACTCTATGCAGTTGTCTTCCTAGAGATGTGTACAGTGTTGCTCAGCAATGTTATATACCTCCCCAAGGGGAATGTTGATGAAATCCAGTCTGTTGGGCCCTGGAACCTGCCTCTCTCTCTCTCTCTCTCTCTTCTCCTAGGAGGGACAATGAACTGTTTCCCCATTAAAGGACAGTAGCTGAGCAAATGACAACAGGGTCACTAGTGGTTTACCCCAAGGCTCAGTGTTGGGACCGGTCCTGTTTAATGCCTTTATCAGTGACATTGGCATAGGTATGTAGGGCAGAATTGCCCTATTTGCAGATGATACCAAGCTAGGAGGAAGGATTGACAGCAAGGAGGTGATTAAGGACCTACAAAAAGACCTACAGAGGCTGGAAAGATGGTCCAATGTCTGGTAGCTGAAGTTCAATGCAAAGAAATGCAAGGTGATGCATTTGGATTAAGGGAACCCAAGGACAGAGTACCACCTCAACGGAGTCCAGCTCAGCACCATGCAGGAAGGACGGGACCTAGGTGTCATCATAAGCAGCACCCTTAAACAGACAAGCCAATGCAACAAAGCTTATAGCAAGGCCAACAAAATGCTGGGGTGCATAGGAAGGGGATTCAACAGCAGAAGGAAGGAGGTACTGCCATTCTACAGGTCCTTAGTAAGGCCCATTTGGAGTACTGTGTCCAATTTTGGAGTCCACATCTGAAAAACGATATAAACAGGCTGGAGGCTGTTCAGAAAAGAACTACCAAAATGATCCAGGGCCTTCAAGGGCACTCGTACAAGGAGCGTCTGGAAGCATTAAATATGTTCTCACTGGAGACAAGGAGGGAGAGGGTAAATATGATTGAAACATATAAGCTCCTGAGAGGAATAAATAAGGTGCCATCCTCGGACCTGTTTAACAGAGTCTCCAGCTCTTAACACTACAGGGCACGAGTGGAAGTTGAGGGGTGGAGCTTCAAGAGAGAGCTTAGGAAACACTGTTTTACCGAAAGGGTAGTGGAGCCATGGAATAAACTGGCAGCTGAGGTAGTGGAAGCAAAGTCTGTGACATCATTCAAGCTAGGGTGGGACAAAGCTAGAGTGCAGTCGAAAGCAACAGGAGCAGTTGGAGGCATTAGTGTGGTTAGGTCCTGGGATCTGAGAAAGTCCAAGGAACACATGGGCAGACTAGATGGACCCTTGGTCTCCATCTACCATCTTTTTTCTATGGCTCCAATTTACACTAGTTCAATAAACGTGAAGCAGATACTTTGTAACCTAGAAATTTAAACTGGTGGTACCTACTGCTGAGTAGAGTCTGTGTTACAAGAAAGTGCCAGCACCTGCCAGAAAACATAAGGACTTGAATACTGTCGTAGTTATAACTCTACAATGAGTATTTTTTTTTCAAGCTGTAGTGGTAACAGGCCATCTGAGAGACATCTACAATCTTAAATAAACACAGCTCACTGGAACCCTGTGGGCTGAAAATAGAGGCACTCCAAAAATGACAAGACATACCGTAGATATATATAGAAAATGTATGGTTAATCATACACAACAAGGCTGTTTTCCAACCGAGTGGTTACCATGACAGCAGAGAGACCTTGAGAGCGAAGCTCGAGAGGTCCTTGTCGTCATGGTAACCATGAGGTGAGAACATGGCCTTGGCATGTATGGTTTAGTAAGTAGCAGTAGTACACATTTTATTTATACAGTATCACACCGGTAGGACTTTTTATGCCCTATTTACAAGGTGCACCTGTGCAACAAACATTTTGTACAAATTTCAAGTTTCCACAGATTACAATAAGTTCAAAATCATGCCTTTTGAGTCATACAATCAGTAATGCAAACACAAAATAATGACATATGTAATAAATATTACTACAGTTAATAAAGATTTTACAAATAGTTCAATTGCACTCACATCTAAGACCAAAGTACTGTTCAAGCTTTGTTTTAAAACAAAATTTTGAAAGTTCTAGATTTCTTAAATCTGGAGGCAGTGCATTCCATGTACTAACTACACTATATTCATAGAGGGCATGAGTGGAAGTTGGGGGAGGCTTCAAGAGGGAGCTTAGGAAACACTGATCTTACTTCCAGAGGGCTCTTGCAGTAGGTAATTACATATAGGACTGAAGCCGGCAGGCGTCAAGACCCCACAGAAAAATTTCTAGCTAGCAGTCTCTGGCAGGGGACCTCCCCCACGTCAGATGATCGACATCATGTGAAGTCAGTATAAAGGGGCGGTCCCCCACGCCCGCCTTCCAGTTCTTTCCCGCTGTTAACTTGTGTAAGTGCCTCGCGGTTAAGTTCAACTGCTCATCCATCTGTTGTCGGTAGTTTCACTGCCGTTTTTTTTCTCGAATTCTGTGTTTATCTCTGCGGTGGATGTCATCCCCTACACCCTCCGAGCACAAGAATAAGTACGACTCGTGTGGCGCCCAGCTCCCGCACAAGGATGGACACTCCCAGTGCCTTTTCTGTCTGGGCTTGGATCACCCCATGGAGAAGTGCCAGCATTGCCTGAAGTTCAGCGCCGCCACCCGCAGACAGAGGCAGCAGTCCCTGGAGGCCCACATCCTTAAAAAGAAAATGACCTCCATGGAAATGGAACTCAAGATGCTTCGTCAGGCCTCTACTTTGCCCGAGGGTCACTGCAAAAAGAAAGACAAGGAGAAGCACCGGGACCAGGACTCCTCTTCCTCTGCCACTGCGACTTCGGCTGGAGTTGCCGTGATCAAGGTAACGTCCCCCCTCCCCCGGTGGACCGCTCCACGATGGCCATCTTGGAGGCTTCCAGGACAGCATCGACCCACCCGTCTGGCTCACGCTTGATCTCATCAGGTGCCTCCGGACTAAAGGAGGCCTCCACTCCCAGCAAGGCCGCCGCTGTGCTGCCTACTGGTGCGAGTGGCTCCGGTAAGCCGGATGTCGGCTCCTCTGAGCCGCCTGACTAGGCCGCTCTTCCTTCGCAACCTCCCTCGGGCGATGGTTCCGCTAAGTCGGATGACGGCTCCTCCGATGTCTGCCTTGACACCGCGTGGTAGAACGCCGGCCCCTCCGACGGTCGCAGAGACAGCATCGGAGCCGATGCCGGACCCTAACATTCTATCCGCCGTCCTCAGCTTCCCACAGCATTCGCTGTACTCTGAGGTCCCAGCGTCTCCTTAGCTTGACCCCAGGGATTTTACTCCTCCTTCCCCGGGCAATACAGAGGATGTAGGCATGCTCCCATCAGGTCTCCCTCCCTCTGGACTGGATGACCCGATGTCGGTCCCTCAGATGCTGGCGCCGGGCAACATCCCTCTCCTGGATGCCATTCCTCTGCCTGGCCTACCGCCTGCGGGGCCTCCTGTTCCAGGCCTGGCTGCTGGGCATCCTCCTGGGCCGTCTGCTCCTGCAGACCCCCCGGTCCCTGGGTATCCGATGCCATCATACCCAGTGCCACAGTATCCGGCACCTCAGTTCCTGACGCCGGCCTATCCGATGCCGCAGTACATGGTGCCTAACTACCCGGTGCCGGGTTTCCCACCATCGGGGTATGGATACGCGCAGTACGGATATCCTCAATATCAGTATCCCCTTCCTTCTCCTCCTCCACCACCCCCTCAGCCACCGGTGGATTTGAAGGAGACTCTAGCTTCCTGGTGGGCTAAGGCCAAGGCTCAGCTCACCAGGGAGGTAGAGAGCCATCTTCCAATGCCGGTCCCAGTGCCAGACCCCCTTCGTCAGAGACGAGAGACTCCCTCCCCACCTCTAGATACCAGAGGCGAGCCCTCCGGTTCCAGGGCAAGGCAGGATACGCTTCCCTGGGGACTTCCCAAGGGGTCCAGTCCTTCCCCTTATCTGGAGGAGGAGTCTTCTCCCTCTTCATCCTCATCGGACACCTTGGATGACTCTGATGGTCATTCTGACTTAGACAATGAGCCATGCTGTCCGGATAAGCCCAGGCCGAGGACTGCTCCGGAGGATCCTTCTTTTATGGAGTTGCTGCGAAAAATCCAGGAAGTTCATCAGTGGCATTCCTTGGAGCCGGATCCACAGTGTAAGAAACTCACTGCGCACCTGGATCTGCCCGAGACCGCTCCGACCCTGGTGCCACCCTGGATTGAGCCTCATGCCGATCTTGTCTCCACTATTTGGAAGCAACTGTCGATTCTCGACCTCCGCTCTGTGAACTTGTTTGTGGAGTACAAAAGGTTCAGGATGCTCTCTGTGCAGAGTCTTCTGCCCCTCCTTCAGCTGAGACAGTGGCTGTGCGCTCTGGATATGCTGGATGCTTACCTGCATATCCCTATTCGCCCTTCCCACCACAGATACCTGCATTTTGCTTTTCAGGGGGACCACTACCAGTTCAAGGCCTTCCCATTTGGTCTTTCCTCGGCTCCCCGAGTTTTTACCAAATGCCTTTCGGTGGTGGCGGCCTTCCTGCGTATCCATGGGGTGCAGGTTTTCCCATATTTGGATGATTGGCTCCTGGCAGCCTCGTCCAGGGAGGAACTCCTACGTTCCCGCTCCCTTACCCTACAGGTTTTTGCCTGCCTGGGTGTTACTGTCAACCAGGCCAAGTCCCATCTGATCCCGTCTGAGAGGCTCCAGTTTATCAGGGCGATCCTGGACACGACCTCCAGCATGGCTTTTCTGCCACTGGACAGGGCAGCATCGATCCAGGCTCAGGTCGACCTGTTATCCAGCTGCAGGTGGGTCAGTGCCAGGTCGGTCCTTCACCTCCTCTGGCTCATGGCGGCTGCTATTCTGACAGTCCCTTGTGCTCGGCTCCACATGAGAATCTCACAGTAGACGCTTTGGTCTCAGTGGGATCAGCTGGTGGATGACCTAGATCAACTAGTTCTGGTCTCCAGTCCTATGGCTCGGGACTTGAAATGGTGGGCGGTTCAGGAGAACCTTTGCCGGGGAGTTCCCTTCTGCCTTTCTCTCCCTCCCAGACGCTGACAACAGATGCCTTGGGAGAAGGTTGGGGAGCCCATCTCGGGCCTCACAGGACCCAGGATTCCTGGTCCCAGCTCAAAAGTCTCTCCACATCAATGTGCTTGAGTTTCGGGCCATGTTGTATGCTGTTCAGACTCTGCAGCTTTTCCTGCTTCCCGGGCACCTGGCTGTCCAAATAGACAACATGTGTGTAGTTTGGTACATCAACAAACAGGGAGGAACTCGTTCCTACCCTCTTTGCAGGGAAGCGATGCGGGTTTGGGATTGGGCAGTGCAGCACAACCTTCACTTCATGGCCATTCACGTCCTGGGGGTCGAGAACACATTGGTAGACCACCTCAAGTTGGTTGTCTGCTCACACGCATGAGTGGGAACTTGATCAGGGGGTAGCAGCTGAAATCTTTTAACGCTGGGGAACCCCTCAGGTAGACCTGTTTGCGTCTCCTCTCAACGCAAAACTTCCTGCCTTCTGCTCGCTCGCTCCAGGGTGCGGTGTTTTTTGGGAGAGACACTCTGTCTCTAGACTGGAAAGGAAGATTCGTCTATGCCTTCCCCCCCCGATCCCATTGATTCTGAGGGTCTTACAGAAACTCAACTCGGATGGAATTCATATGATTCTCGTCGCTCCTTTCTGGCCCAGGCAAGTTTGGTTCTCTCTTCTGCAACAGTATTCCGAGGAACCTCCGCTTCCTCTTCCTCTGTCGCGGACTTTGCTGACCCAGGGTCAGGGGACCCTGGTTCATCCAGGCCTCAAGTCCCTTCAGTTGCATGCGTGGCTCCTGCAGACATAGCTCAAGCCCGTTTTGGGGTCCCCCCAACGAGTGGTGGAGATTCTGGTGGAGGCCAGGAAGCCATCCACTAGATCTACCTATGCCATGAAATGGAAAAGGTTCACTATCTGGGCTGTTTCCAAAGACTTCGAGCCATTCTTGTGCTCTGTTGGGCAGCTTCTGGATTACTTGTGACACCTCTTTGATCTGGGTCTCAGTCATTCATCTTTGACGGTTCACATGGCGGCCATCTCGGTCTACCACATTCCTTTTGGTGATAGAACACTCACACAGCTGGAGGTCTCTGAAACATTCCTTAGAGGGGTCCTCTACTTGAGACCCCCTATTCGGGTTCCTGCCCCTCCTTGGGATCTCAGTTTTATCCTTGAGAAGCTTACTCTGCCTCCTTTTGAGCCAGCAGTCTCTGCAGACCTGAAGTTCCTCTTGTGGAAGACTCTCTTCCTGGTGGCCATTACTTCTGCTTGGTGGATTTCCGAGCTCCAGGCCCCGATGTGTAAAATCCCGTATTTGATTTTTCACAAGGAACATGTGGCTCTGTGTACCAACACTAAGTTTCTCCCCAAGGTGGTAACAGAATCTACGTTGAATCAATCCATAGAGTTGCGTGCTTTCTTTATGCAACACTCCAATCAAGGGGGGTACCTCTTGCATACGCTGGATGTTCACCGAATTCTGAGATACTACACCTCCAGGACGAATGATCTCAGAAAATCTGATCAACTGTTTAGAAACATAGAATTATAGAATTTGACGGCAGATAAGGACCGCTTGGCCCACCCAGTCTGCCCATTTCCCTACCTGACGGATAAGCTGCAGATTCTAGTTAATCAACAGCTTACTTCCTCCTGCCCCCACTAGAATTGCCTTATGCCTGTCCCATGCATTCTTGAATTCTCCCACTGTTCCTGACTCCACAACTTCCTCGGAAGGCTGTTCCATGCATCCACAACTCTCTCTGTGAAAAAATACTTTCTAACATTACCTCTAAGCCGTCCCCCCTCTATCTTCAGATTGTGCCCCCTTGTTCTTGCACACCTCTTCTTCTGAAAGACACTACTCTCTTGTGCCTTGTTAATTCCCTTGAGATACTTGAAAGTTTCTATCATGTTCCCCCTCTCCCTCCTTTCCTCAAGGGTATACATATTAAGCTGCTTTAGTCTTTCCTCGTATGTCTTCTGGTACAGACCTTGCACCATTTTGGTTGCCCTCCTCTGAACAGCCTCCACTCTGTCTATGTCTTTGCAGAGATGGGGTCTCCAGAATTGCACGCAGTACCCAGATGGGGTCTAACAACTTCTGTTTTCTACTGTTGATGCCTCCTATGCATCCCAGTATCCCCCAGCCCTCCTTACTGCCTTCTCACATTGCTTGCCAACCTTTAGGTCATCTGATATAATTACTCCTAGGTCTCTTTCTATTTTTGTTGTTGTTATTAACTCACCCCCCATTGTGTACTCTTCCCCTGGGTTTTTGTTTCTCAAATGCATTATCTTGCACTTCTTTGCACTGAATCTGAGCTGCCACGTATTTGACCATTCCTCCAACCTTGCCAAGTCCCTTTTCATTCTTTCCACCCCACCTTGTGTATCCACCCTGTTGCAGATCTTTGTGTCATCTGCAAAGAGGCATACTTTTCCTTCCAGGTGCTCTCCAATGTCACTTATAAAGATATTAAAGAGGACCGGTCCCAGTACCGAACCCTGCGGTACCCCGCTAGTTACCCTCCTTTCTTCACTGTGGACCTGCTTACTATTACCTTTATGCGCCCTGTTGTCCAGCCAGTTTTATCCAGGCTACCACCTTGGGACCCACTCTAAGGCTGGCTAATTTGTATATTAATCTTTTGTGTGAGACTGTGCTCAATGCCTTGCTAGAATCTAGGTAGACCATATCCACAGCCCTCCCTGGTCTACTACTTTGGTCACCCAGTCAAAGAAATCTATTAGGTTCGGCCTGACATGACCTCCTGCTGTGAAACCATGCTGCCTTGGGTCCTGTGCCCCACTGGCCTCTAGGTACTCAACAATTCTTTCCTTCAGAAGTGATTCCATCATTTTCCCTACCACTGAAGTCAAACTAACTGGTCTGTAGTTTCCTGCCTCTGCCCTGCACCCACTTTTGTGAAGTGGAATCACATTTGCCCTCCTCCAGTCCTCAGGTACCACTCCATCCTCCCATGATTTGTTAAAGAGAGTAGTCAGTGGTGTTACTAGTTCTACCCTTAGTTCTTTTAGTATTCTTGGGTGAATCCCATCAGGCCTCATTGCTTTGTCCACCCTCAGTTTCAAAACCCTTTCTTCTATGAATGGACTGGTATCGACCCCCCATTCAGAGTTTCCCCCTTGTTTGGTTTAGGCACCTCCCCCTCCTCATCTGTTGTGAACACTGAGCAGAAATATTCGTTCAGCATCCCTGCTTTTTCACTGTCACCCTCTGCCCACAATCCCTCCCCTTTATTAAGTCTCTGTATCCCTCCCTTGGTCTTTCTTCGCTCCCTAATGTACCTATAAAAGTTTTATCCCCTTCAACAGAGTTGGCTATCTTTTCCTCAGTTTGTGCCTTTGCTATTCTGACTGCCTTCCCTGCCTCCTTCTGCTTTATCTGATAAAGTTCTCTGTCCTGCTCCTTCTGTGTTTTCTTATTTCCTGAATGCTATCCTTTTCTCCTTAACCATCCCTGCCACCTCTTTTGAGAACCATAGTGGTTTTTTTCCTTCGTTTTGTTTTATTGATTTGCTTCACACAAAGGCTTGTTGCCTCTGCGATGGCTGTTTTGATTGTTCCCCATTGTTCCTCCACCCCTCCCTCTTGCCCATTTCCTAGTGCTTTTCTAAGGTACTCTCTCATTCTCCCAAAGTCAGCCTTCCTAAAGTCCAATACTATTGTTTTTGTATGGCTTGATTCTATGGCTGTTTATTGTGAACCACACTGTTTGGTGGTCACTTGTTCCCAGATGGCTACCCACTTCTAAATCTGAGATCCTTTCTCCTTCCCCATTTGAGAGTACCAGGTCTAAGATTGCTTCCTCCTGAGTGGGTTCCAACACTAGCTGTCTGAGGCATGCCCCCTGTAGGGCATCAAGAATGACCCTGCTCTTGGATGTGCCTGCAGCAAAGGTACTCCAATTAACATCTGGCATATTCAGGTCCCCCATCAACAATATAATCCCCTTTTTCTACCATTTTAAGGATGCCTTTTATCATTTCCTTGTCCATTTCCTCCCCCTGAGATGGGGGTCTGTACACAACCCCCATGCAGATTGTGGTGCCATTTCCTGTCTCCAGGGTGACCCATAGTGACTCATCAACTTCCTGTTTACTCTTCAGTTCTGTTGCTTTAATCCCTTCCCTTATATAGAGAGCTACTGCTCCTCCTCTTTTACCCACCCTGTCCCTCCTGTAGACTGTGTATCCTGGTATGTTGACTTCCCACTCATGGTTCTCTGTGTACCATGTTTCAGTGACTGCCACAATATCCAGGCATCCCTCTTCCATTAAGGCCACTAGTTCAGGGAGCTTGTTGCACAGACTACGGGCATTGGTACTCATCACCTTCCATTTGTTTTTTATGGCCTAACCCCTTTTAGCCCCATCCCTGTCCTTAACACCTTTTCTGCATTTATCCCTGTCCTGCTCCCTACTGACTTCTCTGCCTTGGTGTTTACCTCTCTAACTACTGCACTTTGTGGGGGGAGGCTGGTATTTCCCTGCTCCTTTTCAGTGCCTCCCCCCTTGGCTAGTTTAAACATTTGCCAATGAAGCATTTAAACCTGTCACCTAGGATCCTGGATCCCTCCCCTGGACAGATGCAGACCATCGCGCCAGTAAAAGTCTGCATCCCTCCAGGTGGCTCCCCAGTCCCCAATGAAGCCAAACCCTGGAGCTCCACACCAGTTTTTCAACCATTCATTGAATCCCATGATGTGGAATACCCTAGCTTCATCCTTGCCATAGATAGGCAGCACCTCCGAGAAGGTTACCGTACATGCTACTTGTCTAAGGCCCCTCCCCAACTCCACAAACTCCTCTTGCACCGCTCTGATCCCATTTACAGCCAGGTCATTTGTCCCTAGGTGGACAATGACATCCAGCTCCCTTCTTCATGCAGCTGCTGCCGCGATCCTGAGGATTTGCTTCCTGTCCCTCCAAGCTGTGGTGCCAGGCAGGCACCTACTCCCTATCCCTTCCTCCCCCGTCTACCCCCTTATGATTGAATCCCCCCACCAGGGGTTGTTTCCTTCCCTGTGGGGTCTCATACACCCTCCTGTGGGTCTTCTTTGTGGAGGTTCCCAGCATCCTCCTTGGTCTCCCACTGCAGGTGCCTCCATGAGAGGGACAGCTTTTATGGGAACAGCATATGATGTGGAGAGCTACAACTGGAGGATACCTCTGTTCCACCACCCTCCCTCCCTGAGCCCACCTTGGTCCAACTGCTCCTCTTTCTTGGCAACCTCTGAGGTAATGGTGGTGGCCCTGGTGGTCCCTGGGTGGGGGAAGAGGTTCCACAAATCCTACCCAGGTCAGCCTGGAGACGGGCAACCTCCTCCCTCAGACCAGAGAGGTGCCTGCAAACAGGGCAGAATCGCAGCCTCCAGAATATCTCCCGGAACACTGCTGCTCCACAGCCATTGCATTGCACCACTCCCATCTTGACTTATTTTGTGTCCCCTCTCCTGTTGCTTTGTATGCTTATTGTCTCCTCCCTCTGTGTATTTTTACACTTACTTTCCTACTGCCTATATGCCCTTACAACACTCACCCTTCCTGTTCTGGGACAGGAACTTCCTGTAGTCTTCAGTAGTCGCCTTCCTCCGTGCTTGGATTCAGACCTCCAGCAGCCAGGGGGGGATAAAGAGTTTTTTCTTTTTTTTTTTTTAGGTTCCTTCAAGGTTGCTGAAACTAATGTGTCTCAGTGATCCTTCCCTTCCTACTGCCAAACAGGAAGTTTCTGTTGTCAGTCAAATTCAGTGGCTATAAAACTAGAACTGGCTTTGGGTGGGTGGAGGGATGGGCAGAAGGGAAACTAGTAAAAAAATCTGTAGTTCTGGACTTCTGTTTCTTGCTCTGCAATCAGTCCTCTTCTGCTAGAAACAGCTAGAAGATGTCATTGGAGACACCTGCTTTTGTAGACCTAAGCTACTAAGCCACACCCCCAATTAGATTCACTCTCTGCTCTCAGTAAATTAAGGTAATACTGTCCCCTTCCTCAGAAAAATAAAACACGTTGTTTTTTTTACTTAAATGAGACCACCTTCTTTTAATAAAGTATCTTTTTGCTTATTCCAAACAGCTACTATTCCTGTTGAGAGAGAAGTGATTAATTAGTACAAAAATCTGTAGTTCTGGACTTCTGTTTCTTGCTCCGCAACCAGTCGTCTTCTGCTAGAAACAGCCGGAAGCTGTAATTGGAGACAGCTGCTTTTGTAGACCTAAGCTGCTAAGCCACACCCCCAATTAGATTCACTCTCTGCTCTCAGTAAATTAAGGTGATACTGTCCTCTTCCTCAGAAAAAAAAAAACACTTTTTTTTTACTTAAATGAGTCCCCCTTCTTCTAATAAAGTATATTTTTGCTTAATCCAAACAGCTACTACTACTGTTGAGAGAGAAGTGATTAATTAGTACAAAATCTGTAGTTCTGGACTTCTGTTTCTTGCTCTGCAACCAGTCGTTTCTGCTAGAAACAGCCGGAAGCTATAATTGGAGACAGCTGCTTTTGTAGACCTAAGCTGCTAAGCCACACCCCCAATTAGATTCACTCTCTGCTCTCAGTAAATTAAGGTGATACTGTCCTCTTCCTCAGAAAAAAAACACTTTTTTTACTTAAATGAGTCCCCCTTCTTCTAATAAAGTATATTTTTGCTTAATCCAAACAGCTACTACTCCTGTTGAGAGAGAAGTGATTAATTAGTAAAAAAAATCTGTAGTTCTGGACTTCTGTTTCTTGCTCTGCAACCAGTCCTCTTCTGCTAGAAACAGCCGTTTGTCTCTTTTGCTCATAAAAGAGAAGGCAATGCTGTTTCCAAGCAATGCCTGTCTAAATGGTTGGCTCATTTTATCACTTTCTGTTATGACAAGTACAACAAGACCCTGTTGGGTCAAGTCAGAGGCCACTCCACCAGAGGGGTCGCTGCCTCTGCTGCTTGTGTCAAGAATGTGTCAGCGGCCGACATCTGTGCAGCTGCTACTTGGACTTCTGTCCATACCTTTATGAAACATTACAGTTTGGATATTGCCTCTCACCGTAGAGCAGGCTTCAGGTTGGCTGTTTTGCAAGGTCTCCTTTCCTAAGACCTTCACAGCCAGAGGGTCTACTTCTGAGTAGTCTTCCTCCTCCCATTTGCTTCTTCTTGTTCCAGACTGCTTGGGACTCAGTCCTATATGTAATTACCTACTGCAAGAGCCCTCTCAAGTAAGATAGATACAGTTACATAAGAACACCGTAACAGTAGATCTTTGGAGAGGCTCTTTCGTAATCTTCCCTACCCTCTATCCCCTAAGCTTCTTCAGCTACTTTTCCGGATGGGAAATATCCACTTCTCTCTCATCTCGCCTTTTGGCCTTTGGCGGGAAAGAACTGGAAGGTGGGCATGGGGGACCGCCCCTTCATTCTGACGTCGCATGACGTTGGTAACCTGACGTGGGGGCGGTCCCCCACCAGAGACTGCTAGCTAGAAATGTTTCCTTTGGGTCCTGACGCCTGCCGGCTTCAGTCCTATATGTAATTACCTACTGCAAGAGCCTCTTCCGAAGATCTAATGTTACAGTAAGTTCTTACGTAACTGTACTTTTTACTGAAAGGTTCATGGAGCCATGAAATAAACTGGCAGCTGAGGTAGTGGAAGCAAAGTCAGTGACATCATTCAAGCTGGGTTGGGATGAGTGTATGTAAGTAAAAGAAAACATGAAAAATGCTTTGGTTTTGGCACTTACTTTTCACGAAAGGACTTCCACTCTCCGGGAGAGTGCTTGTGCCGTCCCGCAACTGTCAGTACTTTGTGACTGACTAGTCCGACTGGCATAATTTTCAGTTGATGTTCCAGATGACCACACACTTCACTCTAGTGGGATTGGCCAGGAAGCGTCCGTAGCATGAATGCAGAACCAGCCATTCAGGATAATGCTAATGTGATGTAACTACTTCAGCAGAAAAAATGTCGCTCTGCTGTGGTAGTTACATCACTACTGCAGCAAAACAGCGTTTTTGAGTGTATGGATTTCCATAGATAATGACGTCAACCCATACACTATATTTCTCTCAAAAGGTTCCTTCATTGCTGCCAGGCTGTGTAAGTCACTCCAAACATTCTGAAGATAGCATGCAGTGTGATGCTTCTAAATTCCTAATTAATCCCAATACAGTTGAAGTATTAATCACAAAGGCATATTTTAAAAGAGCCAGCTACGCCTCAAGAAGAACTTTCAAAATCATAATTTTTGGACACACAGCAGCTTATATTTCTCATCAGCTCTGTATTTCTTATCCCTAGTACTTATTACTGAGGTAATTTACTTCAGAAACAGGATAGTTGTTTCTTGAGGATTCATCAGCTCCTATTGCTTCTTCCTAACCTGATGTCATAATAGAGAAAAGCACTGGCATTTTGAGCGACACTGGGAATGAATCGGTGCTTACCGAACAAGATTCAGACAAAAAGGCACATAATGGCAGCACTCTCTTTTACAGAATTAGACATCTCCTGACTGAGGCCGCTAAAAGACAGCTTGTTCATTCTACATTCCTCTCATTAATTGATTACACTGACATTATCTATGGCCAATGCTCTGTCTCACACCTTGCAAAACTGGATGTATTGTACCACAGAGCCTTAAGATTCATAACTGGCCTTCCATCCTCCACACACCACTGCTCGTTATACGCTGCAGTAGGGTGGCCTTCTCTGCACTACAGACGGCATAGAAATGCAGCTATCTGGACATTTCGAGTACTCACCAACAAACTCCCGGATTACATTGCTGCCTGCCTCCCCCTAAGTTCACCAAGTAGCTATGCCATAAGAAGCCACTTGCTAGTTTCCCTAAAAATTCCCAGGATCAGTAACCACTTTGGTAGGGCAGCCATAAGCCAAGCTCTGCCCGCACTTTGGAAAAGGATTCAAAGCTCACTGAAACTTAGCTCTCCTGTCAGTATTGCGATGTTTAGGACTTTCTCTATGACAAAACATTTGTCAAATCTGTAAATGTTTCCATAGTTCCTAGCGGTCCTGTTAATGGTTCCTTTCTAGCCCTACCACATGCAGCCATGAACATAACCCCTCTCTTCCCTACCTAACTTGTTCTATAGTCAGCTGCCATGTTGGCTTTCGGAACCCTTGGCACTTTTTTCTCTACCTACTCCCTCATGCCACTCTAATAGTTGTTACAGTTGTTATCATGGGCCCTATTGAAGCCTTGGTCACCCTTCACGCAAAAAATTAGTTTCTGAGGACTGAAACGATCATAATTTGTATCCTTCTATAGAGGCCTGGATAAATGTGTTACTTTAACTTCCATGTATATGAAGGTTGAATATGCCACAATAATGTCATGTGTTGAATGTATGCTCCCACATGTGTACTTGAAATGTATATATTGTACCTATTATTTGTAAGTCTGTTTTTTTACTTAAAACATTTTGTGTACTGCACCGCTAATCTATGTATGTATAACTATCCTTGACAACAGCAGGTCCACCTTGTAAATGAGCTTGCTCAACGGTGATCACCTGGATAAATAAAGATTTGATTGATTGATTGATTGATTGATTGACTCTCGGTTCACAAAAGTCAGACCAAACAGCATAAAGTTTGCTAAGAGCAGGAGTCCACAGCTACAACACCCCAGTGCTTCGACTCCAAGGCATGACTCTTCATCAGGGAGTGTGGACTGAGTGCTACCCTGGTACTATTTATTCAAAAAACCTTTAAAGTGACAGTGCAATATTACAAAAAGGTGAAACGGAATATACACTAATGTACACTTATTTGGTGCGGGTACAGTCTTCACAAAATATCAAGTGCTCCCCAGTTATTAATAAAATAAAATTAAATAGACATAGGGAGAGGACAACTAACATTGCTAGAATGTATATGCAATGTCAATATATATTTCTCTTAATTCATATGTGCAACATTTTCAAACACATACATTTTTTTGCACATAACCTAGTTTGGAATGTAGCAAAAAAATTTTGAATTAGAATTAGTATGCAAAAATCTAAATCCTGGTACTGGGATGGGGGGGGCTATAAAGATAAAAATAATAAAAAATAATAAAATACAGACAATTAATAAAAAAGGGGAAGTGGGAGAGGGGATGGAAAGAGCCTTTGCATCAGTAATCAAGTCAATCGTGCTACAGTATTTAAAAAGATTTGTAACGTATAAAAAATAGAATAAAATATGGGTCGGGGTGTGTAACGAGAAGTGTAGACATACCCGAGGAGTTAGATGCTACATAAACCACAAGAGCGAAGCTCGAGGGTTTTATGACTAGCATCTAACCCCTCAGGTGTGTGTAAACTTCGAGTTTACACACCCCGACCCATATTTTATTTTATGTAATTGCTAGGGTTTCCTTTTTTCGCCTCAGCAATTGTATAAAATAAAATGTTGCTGTGCAGCCGCGGTCCGATTAGGTTGAAGTGCGTGGCCACAGTCGGCAATTTGATTACTAATTTAAATTTTTTTTATCTTACGTGCATCCCTGAGGGTTAAATTTAAATGTTTTGGCAGATTTGTGGGTGTTTTTTCCTAGTTACTGCCTAGTGGTTTGCTGTTCCGTTAGCAGTTCCATGAGCAGAGATGGTGGTGCAGCGAGGAAGTGTGGTGGGTGCATGCGCACGGTGAGGAAAACCATGTGCATGTTTGCCGTAATGAACACTTCTTCATTACGGCAAATTACACCATGGTTTCCCTATGGAAAAAAAGGGAAACCATTAATTATAACACTGTAATATCCAAACAATCATTTAGCCCTTTGGGATAGATTGCTTTCATAGTATAGGTCCACTTCTGTTCAAATTTTGAGAGTTTATTAAGTCTATCACCACCTCTAATATTATCTTTAATATGGTCCACTCCCGTAAACTTAAATTCCTTAGTGTCTTTGTTGTGGCATCTATCAAAAATGAATACTTGTTGGTGTGTTTGTTTCTGGTGTTTGTATGGCCCTAATGTGTTCCTGCATACATTCACATAGGGTTCTCTTTGTTCTGCCTACTTATATCAGTGGACATGTGCATTGTACTATATATATATATATATATATATATATATATACACACACACATATATACACTACATACATAGTTGAACAGTTTATGAATTGCTTGATTTAAATTTTTTTATTTTCCATGTGTGGATGTAGAAAACCCCCACCTTGCTGGCAAAATTTGCAGATATTGCAATGTCCACAATGAAAGCAGCTGAAAGGCTGTGGTAGAAGCCACAAAGTGTGTGGTGATTGTAGTTTCATGTACAGACTGTGTGTCCGCTGATCTGCTAAGTTGTGACCTCTCCGAAATGAAATCCTAGATCTGTTAACACATCCCCCCAATGTTTAGTTATTATTCCAGCAATATTTCCGGAAATCCTATTGTGTTCTGTGACAAATGTAATAGGTTGATCTTTATCAAAAATCTGGACAGGATCCTTTGGCTTTAACAATTGCTCCCTTCTAATATTTCTAGCTCTTCTATAAGCCTTTTCTGTACATTCTGCTGAATTTCCTCTGGAAAGGAATCTAGCGTTTAGATCATCACTGTCTTTCTCAAAATCAGCTAAACTTCAACAGTTACATCTGATTCGAATGAATTGACCATATGGAATTACCCCTCTTTTCATGCTGAGGATGTGCACTCATTGCATGCACTAACATATTGCCAGATGTAGGCTTCCTGTAGGTACTGCTATGAACTGTTTCTCCTACTAGGCCTTTTAGAGTTAAATCCAGAAATGTGATTTCAGAAACGTGTGTTAAATGTGAACTTCAAGCCCACATCATTTGCATTCATGAAATCAATAAACTGTGATGCCGAAGAAATGTCCCCCTTCCAGATGACAAGGAGGTCATCAATAAACCTAGAAGCAAATGTTAGCCTTTCCTGCTCTTAGCAAACTTTATGCTATTTGGTCTGACTTTTGTGAACTGAGAGTGCTGCCGTTTTGTGCCTTTTCGCCTGATGTCATAATACTCTGCTTGTGACATCACAGTTATTCCCACAGCAACAGATTGTGATGTCACAACAGGGCATTATGATTTCAAGTAGGGAACAAGCTATAGAGATAGACGAACTCCAAGGGATAAATATCTTGTTTTTGTGGGAATTTCTTCAGTAATAAATAATGGAGAAGAGAAATCTGTGCAAAATATATAAAATACAAGCTGGCTTGTGTCTAAATATTATATTTTCCAAAGTTTTCCCAAAGGCGTCAGCTGCTCTTTAAAATGTCTTCTAAAATGTGGAAGCTCCAAAACTTCTTGCAGTAAGTCCAGAATTGTTACTTCCTTCAGTGCTTCCCTTTTTCTCCCCCTTCCCCCATCTGGAGCCGCAGATGACTATCAAAATTAATGCATTCTTACTGGGGTGGGGTGCACATTACTGGGTTCTTCAGAACCAAGGGACGTGGTCTGACTCGGAACTGCATCTCTACATAAATCTGCTAGGGCTGAGAGTTGTTCTGTATGTGCTGCAGGCCCTATCAGACTTTGTCAGCCACAATGAAATTCATCACCAGACAGACAAGTTGGTCATGTTCTACTGCAGTAATAGAGGAGGAACTCACTCTTACCTTTTGTATAGGGGAATGATGAGAGTCTGGGGGTGGTGCATAGAGTTTGAGATCTTTCTCCAGGCAGTCTATCTTCCCAGGGTAGAAAATGTCCTACCATATAATCTCATTTGATCAGTAGCAGACCCTCACAGAAGACTTGGTTCGGTCCCTGTTCAACAAGTGGGGAAAGTTGGAGTTGGATCTTTTTGCAGGTCACCACCACAATGCAAAACTGCTTTGCTTATGCTTCAGAAATTGAAAGCATTGCACTTTTTGTGATGATGCTTTCAGGCTACCATGGGCAAGCCATTTTCTTTGCCTTTCAGCCACTCTCCCTGATCTAGAAGGCTCTCCTTATGCTGGAGGTTCACACGGACAAAATTATATTGATAGTCCCATGCTGGCTGAGGCAGTTATGGTGCCTGTTGCTAGGTCAATTGGCAATTCAGTAACCAAAGACTTTGTCCCCAAGGATACATCTCAACCTAGTTCCAGCGTTAGCTTTGTACATCCAGTAGAGAAATGGTTCAGTAATCACAAGTTGATACTAAACTATAAAAAAAACTAAGCTTATGCTTTTCAGCAGCTCCCACAATAAACACAGGCAACATCCTCTGACTATCACTAACTGTCTTGGAACTGCCCTAGAACAGGTACTTTAAGTATCTTGGAGTCACCATTGACAGCAACTTATCATATGGGGTGCATATAGATAATGTTGCCAAAGCTGTAAATATTCGTATTGGTCTACTTTATAGACACAGACGATCTCTGACCGCCGAAGTCTTAAGGGTAGCTGTACAGAGCTCTGTTATTTCCATAATTGACTATGGATTGATCATCTATGGCTCTGCCACTGTTGCCGCCCTCTGGCGCATCTCCACTGCTCTTAACAAGGCATGTCGTCTCATCTCAGGAGCTCACCGTCTCACTCACACGTGTGACCTCTACGCCCAAACTGGTTGGCTACAGCTTAAAAATTGCATCAAATTACTAAACGTGCCTGATGGCCAAGAAAATAACCTTAGGCCTCCTGCCATCTGTAGTACAAGATCTTCTAACCCCCCCCTTGTAATCCACTCTTCGTCCGAGGCTCTGAATCTCAGTTTCTACAGGTCCCTCATTGCTTAACCTCTCAGGGTTAAAGATCGTTCGTCTACAGGGCCTCACTCTGGATGAATGCTCTCAATAGCAACATCTCCTCTGAATCTAATCTGGGCCCGTTCAAATCCAAGCTTGGCTACTGCTGTCACCAGTTAGCTCCTGTGACTGTCTCCCTTAACCCTCTTTCCCATACTTTGACCTTAGCACTTGACCACTAGTCATAGTAACTTAGCACTTCTGCTGCCAACCCCTCTCCTCTACATCTCCCTAACCCCTCCAACCTTCCCCCCTTTGCCCCATCTTTCCTCACGTCCTCCACTCCCATCCCCTTTTTTTTTTTTTTAATTTCTGTTTATTCCTCCTCCCTAGCCTGCCACCTCCGACCCTTCAGGGGGGACAACTGGACATCCCACTGCCCGGAACCCTACCCAAGCAGACCCCTGGCCCCATGGAGCCGCGGATTACCCCCCAGGTGGGGACGAGGCGGGGGGCTCAAACCCAGTTATTTACGTTTCGTTGGTCTGAAGTCTGCTGGGTGGGCACAGGCAAATCGTGGGCACGGCCATGGTCCTCCCATCTTCCTGGCTGAGGCAGGCTTGTTTCCACGTTTTTCTCCCTCCCCGAGCAGCAGGTAACTTCCCCCGATGTCATGACGCACGCGCCGACGTCCATGCTGCTCAATGGCCGCCCATCCCCAAGTGGAGCTTGCAGTTCCTCGAGCCTCCGCCCGGGGTCATGCAAGTGTCAGGCATCAGCCGAATCCCTCCCCGGAGAAGGCGAGCTGTCGTTGGACGCTCCAGCCTATATCCCCCGGCCGACTCCACTGACGACCCGAGTCCGCTGCTCGAACTCGGGTCACCGGGCGGTGGAGGTGTGGTGTCCAGCGCCTCAACTCTCAGCGCCACCGGCCTGTCGACCCCTTCTCTTCCCACCCCTACCCACCCCCACCCCTACATCCCTTCCTCCACCCTGTGCCCTGTTTGTCTTGACAATGCCTGTTGGCTGACATCAATTTACTATATGTATTTTCATATCCCTGAAACAGAATAGCATAACGTGTCTCTGTTTAATCACTCTGATTGTCCATTATGTTGTGTGTTTTTTTCCTTTTTACACCTAATTGTACATACTTTACTGTCTTGTTTAATCTGTTGTCTTATCTACTGACATGGAACCTTTGTAAAAGAGCCTAATGCTCAAATGTACAGTATATGTAATCCGAGACTTAAATAAATAAAACATCCAAACCTCCAATATCTGCATCTGCAGGTGTGGCTGCGAGGAAGATAGAAGTGGGCAGGTTTAAAGTGTGCATCGTGGTTTCTTTTCTTCCTCTGTCTCAGATTCCAAGTTAACTATACAAAGGTTTAAATGCATTCCTGGGAGTCCGGAAAAGAGAATAAGTTCAGTCAGCGCTCAGGGAATCACGAAGCACCACACTGCAGGCAGGAAACATCAATTATTATTCCATCTTGGGAAGGGGGGAGGAGTCCTTAGCAGACACAATAGACCACAAAGCCTTATTCTGCTGGCACCTTCGTATGTTTGTATCTTCTAACTTCTTTAAATTAAAATAATGCATTTTTTAAATAAAAAAAGATGGACTAATATGTGAAGATCTTCCAAGAGTTAATCTTCACCATTGATTCATACTCATGGGTCTAGGACTGGGGGCACTAGGACCCTACGGGAGACTTTTTTACAGGGAGGGAGCCAACATCAGCTACTGTTTTCAGCCACCAGCATAGTATGCAAGTATGTAGTCCCTACGGGTTCCCTTTTGGGGTTTTACAGCCATCCTTTGGCTGAAAGTCTGGTGTTAGACTTGGCCTTCTATAAATTGAGTGGCTCAAGAGGTCATGGATAAGCTTCCGGACAAAAAGTAACGAAAAAGGTCTACGCTGCTACATCAGTGGGTCTCCATCAGGCCGGCTGTGGTGTAATGATGGCCAACTTTGGTCACTCCCTGCTGGGTGTGCTAGATGACCTCCTTCCTTACCTTCCTGCAGACAGGTAACAAGTTGCTGGCGAATTTAGTCCAGGACCAAGATCAATCACTGGAGAAACACCAGCTCCTGTAGACCTTGGACATGGACGATTCATGTACCCATGCCATGGCAGTAGCTATTGCCATGTGTCGTAGGGTCTGGCTGAGGCTTTCTACCTTCATGGCTGATACGTGGCAAAAGTTGGCCAATGTCTCCTTCTTGGGCATTAACCTCTTTGGCCCTGGGGTGGCAGGACATTTCACTCAAATTAAGAAGTTCAGTGCCACTTTTTAATTCTGTGGTTTTGTCCTTGAAGGAGCAGAATGCCCAGCAGCCTAAATAGAAGGCCTTCCAGTATCAGCCCTTTCAGCCACAGCAGCCTTCGTAACATCCCCAGCAGGGACAGTATGAGCACTGGAGTCTAAAACCCAAATTCAGTGATCAGGGGCTGGGGGGGCAGAGGTAGTGGTGGCGTTCAACCAGCCCCTATGACTGGAGCCTTCTCCAAGACTGCACAGTTATGGGTTGTGGTATGTCATACCCTGCCCGTGCAGTCCCTGTCCCAGCTCCACGTTTGGGGTTGGCTGTGCCACTTCTTGCCACAATGGTACACCAATACCTCGGACAAGTGGCTGCTAGAAGTGGTGGGCAGGTGGTTACCTCTAGATTTCGAGTCTCCTACCGTACTGACTACATGCTCTTAGTGAGTCCAGGGTATCGCAGGACACTCTTGTCTGCCTTAAGGGCCAGTGATTACTTTGTGACCCGCTCCTGAACAGACTGCTGCTGGGTCTGTTCTTGGATTTAAATTTTTTGCACCCTCACTTTCTCCCCCCCCCCCCAACGGCTTTCTGAATGCTCTTTTGGCACCACCCTTATTGTAAATTGCCTACAGCTCGCTTTTCAGTGGTTAGATTGTGCTGGTGTTCTGAAGCTTAAAGTTAGTCTCGCCTGTCTTGCCGTCACTGTTATTAAGTGTGTAGCATTGACTCTTCTCTGCTGGTTATCATAGCAACTGAGTGAAATACTTGTGGGTTTTCTCTTTATTTAAACTGTTCTGCTGTAATACCTCTTCTGGTTAATCTGGAGAGATTGAATTTCTAGGTTATTCTCCCCACGGATCTAATTTGTGTTTACTCTACTACTTGTCCCTCCTGCCTTACCAACACTGCTTAAGGGTGTGTAAAGACATTGCTCCCTCACAGGTCCTCCTGTGCATTTTACCCTCTATCACTAAGGAACCCTCACTTGAACTATTACCTATGCACTGTTTGCCAAGCTCCTGCTTTCCCCTTGAGCTCTAATTTCTGCTCTCCTCACTTTAGCTTTTGATCCTTCCTGAAACTGCTTATTTATCACTAGTTTCCACCTCTCAGACACCCCTGTGAGCTCTGCTGGGCCTCTCTACTCCTCTGCTCTGCCTCTCTGCTCCTCCATTCACTATGTGTGCTCCCAAACTCCCTCCTCTGCTTTCTCTTGGAGGGACATGCATACTGCTAGCTTTTCTCTTCTCGGCTGATCTACTGTCCTCCACCTCAGAAGCTACTGACTGTCTATGTAGTTCTGATGGTTGGAGTTTCTTCTTCTTATCAAACTTGTTGGTTAGAGGGAATATGCCCCTCTCTGAAACATGGCTCCTAACATTTATCCCTTTCACTAAAATTGCACACTGCATAACCCTTTGTTCCTATCACATGCGTCTGAGGGGCTGTCTTTTTACCTCCCTCTCTGAAACCTGGTTACCTCTATGCCTGCTTACTCTCTCTGGTGATGTTGAACCCAACCCTGGCCCCCTTGCTGGGGCAGCTCCCACCTACTCCCCTCCCTCTGGTTCTCTAATAAGGGTCTAAGGCATTGCTCACATGAATATCAGAATATCAGAAGCCTCACTACTAACTTTTCACAACTTGAGGTCTGGATGGCTCATTACTCCCCCATCATACTAGGTCTATCAGAGACCTGCCTGAAATCCCACACCCCTGATTCTGTGTGTACAATCAAATGCTATAAGCTCTACCAGTGTGACCGACCTAATGCAAAGAGGAGAGGGGGGTTATGTTCTATACTAGGGAGAACCTTGACATCTCTGTTCAGTCTGTTAACTTAAGTTGTACACGTGAAGCTAGTCATATAGTTGTTACCCTGGGACATACTAAAAAGCTGGACATTTTGTGCATAACCCCCCCAAAAATGGTCTGTCTGGCTTGACTAATGTACTCGGCTACCTTGCCACGTTAAAAGGCAAACATGAATTTGTTATTATGGGTGATCTAAAATTGGACTAGATGGGCAAGAGTACCTGTCAATATGCTGCGGGGCTATGAAGGCTTCACCTGACTCAGTTGGTATCTTCCCCAACCAGGCTGTCCAGTAGTAGCAGTCACCAGTCCCTGCTTGACTGGATTTTAACTAATAGACCTGATTGGATCAGTGCCCTGGGCATCTTGCCATACTCTATCAGTGTCCATTCTCTGGTCTACTCCATCTGGCAGGCTCGTGCCCCTAAACCCCCACCCAGAGAAATACAGTTCTGGGACTTTGCAGAACTGGATAAGAGGGCCCTTATCACCGACCTCCACAAAATTGACTGGGTGCCCATGTATCAGACCTCTAACACTGAACTTGCTGCACAATACTTCCTCTCCCCGCTCCTGGCTTTACAGGACAAGCATGTCCCATTAAAAAGGTGCAGAGTCTGAGGAGCTGTTACCCGCTGGCTAAATATCGAGCTACTGGCCTCTATCAAACTGAGGGACAAAATCTGGTCAAAAGCAAAACAGACGAAGTGCCCTGCTGACTGGGTCGGGTATAAAAGGCTCAGAAACCTCTGCAAAACATCCATCAGAACTGCCAAGGGGGTGGGGCGCTGTCGAGCCCGAGCATGGAGGACACCCTTCAATAGAGCTCAGTACTTTCTATATTATTTTCCCGCTTTAAATTTAATTATTTCGGTGGCAGAGTGGTTAAGAACTCCCCAGAAGAGCATTTAAATACTTCCTTTCTGCAATGGGCAATCCCAAAAGAGACAAGTTGGCCGCAGAGGGATCTAAATCCAAAAATACCTCCAGTGTTCTGGCAACCCGATCGACTCAAGGCCGTTACCACAAGGAAGCTGATTTGAATGAAGAGATGTTACAGTCACTCGGTCACAAAATTAACCGACTGATCTCTTCAGTCGCTGGTTTGGCTGAAAGGTTTGATAATCTAACACACAGGGTAACCAGTATCGAAACAGATCTGGAGTCTGTTACTCTGGCAACCTCAGAAGCAACTAAAAGAGCAGATTCAGCAATGGGAGCAGTATCAGCAGTAATAAAAGAAAATATACACCTCAAGACTCAATTGGAGAGCCTTGAAAATCAGGCTCGTGCCTCCAGCCACGTCGTCTTGGCATACCGGAGAGAGCAGAAGGAGATAATTTGCTTCTGTTCGCACAAGAATGGTTAACTCAGCAGTTGGGTGAGGAGGTGACTTCTATAGTCCAATGATTCCAGAAAGCATACAGGGTTACACCACGGGGCCATCCTGACAACCCAGAGGCCCCGCGCACTGTGGTAGTAGTGACTGATGGAGTCGGCTCTCGAGACTCGCTGCTTGCAATGGCCAAACGAAAGCGAGTACTTTTGTGTGAGGACCAAAATGTGTTGATGTTCCCAGACATCAGGTATGCTACTCGACAAAAATGGAAGAAATTTGACAGAGCTAGGGCAATGCTCCGTGAAGGTGGGATGTTACACGGAATGGTGTTCCCGGCGCGATTGAGGATAGCACATTGTGGTAAAGTTTTTCTATTTTCGGATCCTAAAGATGCTCTCAAGTGGTGCCAGAAATATGCAGCCCGACCAAGAAAGGAGAGAGAAGAGGCTAGTTCTTCAGAAGAAGAGAACACTTGAATCTTTCATTTCTGGACTTAAATCAGGTTCTCTTTATCAGATTGAGGAGTGGGAGTAGTTTAACAAAGTTGGCTTTTAGGCCTCGTTAGCTTCTCTAGGGGATTAGAATATGCAGTTCAAAAGTTAATATGGGAATTCTGTTTATTTCTGTATCCTCTTTATAAATAATTATCCCTCATATGCGCCTAACTAGTCTTATTATCATTAAGCTAAGTATCTAGATGGTTAAATATTGCTTATTTGGGGAGTGATTTTGACTGCTCTTGTTTTTTTTTCCCCCCAGAACATTTATGAGAAGATATGGACTCTATTTAAACATTTTTGCACTTCATTGCACTATTATTCATCATTTAGGCATGGTGGTAAACTTCAATTTCTAGGGTAATGAAGTTTATGAGACTGAAACACTTTTTTTTTTTTTTAACTTTATATTGCCTACCGTGCAGCTCATGGGCTTGTTTTGCAGCCAAATGGAATAACTTGCTTAGGATTTTAAAGCTACTGTAACACCTTATGACGTATCCTTTAAATTTGGATGGATAAACTGCAGATAGTAAGAGGAGTGAAACCCTCTTGGATATATAATTAATGTATATTATATCTGAAATTAGTGATTATGACTGTATGTCTATTATACATTAATAAACATGAAGTTAAAAAAAACAAACTGCCAAGAGCACCTACTACCGGCAGCTTCTCCGCACCGTTGTAAGTGATTCTCGAGGTTTCTGGAGTCGCATCAACTCTATCTTGGGGAGAGACAAAAGTGAAACCATAACTGACATGGTCCTTGTCGACCATCTCTGGTGCTCTTAATTCTTGTTTCTTGGACCTCTCCGAATACTCATCGCCCCCCGCACCATCAACTGGACCTCCTTTGGATAACTAGGATCAAATCTACCCTTTTTTAACCTACACCCTGTCACCGTATCTGAAGTCCTGCACCTCCTAAACTCCATTCCTCCTTATAGGTTGGCTGGGGCTGATGTGCTACTATCCAAATTCTTGAAATCTATTGCCCCTCACGTTGCTACTCTTGCTACACTCCTCTTCCATCTGTCACTGTCAACTGGTCATGTCCCTTCCCCCTGGAAGACCACTCACATGGGCCCTGTCCACAAAAAAGGGGGCACCACAAATATGGACAACTACTGCCCTTCTACCATTCTGTTGACTCTATCCAAAATCCTTGAGAAAATAGTGGCGGCCCAGGTCTCAGACCATCTTCACCTCCATAACCTTCTCTCTCCAGATCAGCATGGTGAGGGCACAGCATTTCTACTGCCCTCGTCCAGTTCACCAACGATGTCAGGCTAGCCATAGACAAAGGCTGCCTCACAGGGGCGATCTTCATAGACCTCACAAAGGCATTTGACTTGGTGGACCATCCACTGTTCCTATCCAAGCTGTCCACCCTTGGTTTCTCTACCTCCACAAATGCCTGGTTCTACAATTATCTTTCTGAATGTCAGCAATTTGTGCAGATTAGTACTGCCAAGTCCTCTCTCTCTCTCTTCCACACCTGGATCGGAGTTCCTCAAGGATCCATCCTGGGCCCCCTGCTTTTCTTGATTTTCGTTAATGATCTCCCCCATTTGTCTGGCTCATGTTCTGCTATTTTGTATGCTGATGACTTGGTGCTATACTCCAGTTCCTCTGACATATCTGACATCAACCAGAACCTGAACCCCAACTTTGATACCTTCCGGCACTGGCTGAAGCAAAATAGACTCATCCTTAACAACAACAAGACAGTTTTCATGTTTTCTGGCTCCGGACCCAAAATTAGGGTCTGCCACCAGCTTTTAAGCATTTGTGCATCTGATGATACCCTGCTCACCTCTGTATCCTCTTTTAAATACCTTAGGGTTACTTTGGATCCAGCCCTGAACGTTGACCTGCATCTCTCTACAACTATTAAATCTATCAACATACAACCTGGCCTTTCGTATAAAGTTAGGCACAACCTCACTGCTGCAGCAAGGCTGGTTATCGCTCAGGGGGTTCTGAGACCGGTTGACTTTCTGGAATCTTCAAAAGGGCTCCTCCACAAGTGGGACATCTGCTGTAATAATAACATCTGCCACTTTGCTCTTTTTGTACCCAAGTTCACTCACCACTATTCACTTTACTCTAGCCTGGGCTGGCTTGCCGCCACAGCTCGCCGTTAATACACTACCACTTGCTTCATCAACAACAACATTACCTCCCAGAAACCCAACAAGCTGGCTCTACTACTAAAACCTGCTCACTCTGCCTACCCCTTGAGATCAGCTGATAAGTCCTACCTTGCTGTACCCAAGAGCAACACGAAGATGAGTGAAAACGCCTTCTCTGTTATTGCTCTGAAAGTATCCCTACTGCCCTGTGCGGGGCAGCTGTATCTGCCCATTATATTGTTGATGCCACTGTTACATGCAGTTTTGTACAAATCCCCTGCCTGAATCAGTGCTACATCTGTAGTTACCTGTGTGATGTTTATCTAATTGTACTGCTTGTTTTCACCTGATTTATACTTTGTATTCACTGTTGTTTCCTACCCCATTGTGTGTAACCTCCTGGGTCGTGCCTGAAAATAGGCAGCTTTGCTCTCTAGCGCACTTACCCGATCAACAAAAATGAAATAAATAATAAGGGCGGACATTGATCCGCTCCTAAAGAGAGGGGCAGTAGTCTGTGTCCCTGACACCCTGGCCAGTCAGGGATATGTATCCAGGTACTTTCTGGTCTTGAAATGGGGGGCTGGCACCCATACTGAATGTCCATGATCTGAACCAGTTTGTGTAGAAGTGTAATTTCTGGTTTGTCCCTCTAGACTGTATATCTCTGGAGCAGGACATGTGGTTCTGCTCCCTGGACCTCCAGGACACATTCTTCCACATCCCAGTCCATCCCATAGCCGATACCTTCAGTTCCATGTATAGGGGGTACTCTGCCAGTTCCAGGTCATGCCCGTCAGCCTCTCATCCGTGCCAAGGGTCTTCACAAAGTGCTTGGCAGTGGTGGCGGCCTTCCTGTGGCACAAGGATATCAGGGTATATCCCTGTTTGGACAACTGGCCGATAGCCAGGTCATCCAAGGAGGCAGTAGGGTGGTCCAGAGATATGGCCCACCAAACCTGTTGGGACTTGTGCCTTCTGGTCAGCTGGGCAAGTCTGAACTGGTCCCCTGGTGATCAAGTTCATTAGGGCAGAACTAGACTCCTGGTCAGCTGGGCTCAGAATCTTAACTGCTTTGCCCGATCATTTCAGGTTGTATTCTCTCACTCTGCCTGGGACTTCCTGTGGCTGCTGGGGTACATGGCTTCCTCCACTAGCATGATCCTTTGGGCTCACTGGTAGATGCGTCACCTGCAATGGGAGTTGGGCTGCCAGTGGTCCCACCACCTAAGTCACTTGGACCAACAAGTTGTGGTGTCCCAGCCAGTGTGAAATACCATCTAGTGGTGACTGGATCCACAACATCTGGAGGAGGAAATCCCATTTGTTCACCCAGAGCCATACATCATGTTTACGATGAACATGTGTCTGGTGGGGGTAGGGAGCACCTTTGGGAGACCTCCGAGCCAATAGGATCTGGCCACCCAGAAAGTCCCATCACCACATCAACCTGCTGAAGCTCTGTGTAGTACACCTGGCTCTAAGGAAGTTTGTTCCTTTGATCAGGAGTCAGGTCATGCAGGTCCAGATGGACAACACCATGATCATGTGCTACTTGAACAGGCAGGACAGAATGCACTGCCTTCCTTTGTTTCAGGAGGCTTTCCACACCTGGACCCTCGTGTACAGATCTGGTGATCCATGTCATGGGAATGAACAGTTATCTGGCTGACGCTCTGAGCAGGGTCAGAGAGATGTCCCATAAGTGGTCAATGAATCAGGAGGTGGTAAGCCACTCGTTTTTCCCCCTCTGTTGGACCTGTTTTCCTCTTGGGGGACCAGAAATATGGGGCTGTTTTATGCCCGTCCCCCACAGTCCGGGACACTGTTGGGGATACCTTCACAATTCCTTGACCTTCTGTACACCTTCCCTCCATTTCCCTTAGTCTACAGGGTTGTGGTCAAGGCCTGGAAGGACAAGGTGCAGATGATCCTTATAGCTCCAGACTGGTCCTGACAGTTCTGGTACTTCCTCAGCCTCAGCAGCATGCTTCTGTGCAGGTGCTACTTTGCCTAGACCTGCTGACAAGACAGCAGGGGAAGATCCGGCACCCAGAATTTCTATCCCTGCACCTCCCAGCCTGTCCTGAGCAGCTAGAGTTCCATGCTTTGGGCCTTCGGCAGACATCCTCCTTGTTGTGGAGGCGTCCCATAGGGAGTTGAGTTGCAAATGCTATATATTCAAGTGGAAGAGGTTCTTGACCTGGTGACAGGGCAAGGAGCTTTATTCCCTTTGCCTGCCTCATAGTTAACATCCTTGACTACCTTTGGTCCTTCTCTTAGTCGTGCCTACGAGCAATGACCCTTAAGGTGCACCTGCAGCAATCCCTGCTTAGCAGGCATGAGCTGGTAAGCCAACAGTGACCAAGAAGAAGGTGACCAGGTTTTTTTTTTTCTTTTTCAAGCCCTGGACTACTTGTCCCCTCCTGTGTAAACCTTTGCTACCTTGGGACCTGCAGCTGGTGTTGGCAGTGCTCATGGTCAAGTCATTTGTGCCTGTGCACAGGTGAGAGATGTCTCATCTGTCATGGAAGATGGCTTGCTTGGTGGCTGTCATGTCAGCCAGAAGAATTAGTGAGCTCCAAGTGCTCTCAGTGGGTCTCCTTATCTAGCCTTCCACAAGGACAAGGTTGTCCTTCGCCCCCACCCGAAGTTCCTCCCGAAGGTTGTATTGGAGTTTCACCTTAACCAGGTCATTAGCTTAATTGTATACTTTTTGAATCCAGCCTCAGAGGCCGACTCTAAACTCTACACTCTGGACATGTGAAGGGCATTCTCTTATAATAATAATAAAGAACACATGGCTGAAGTTAGGTGTGCGGCTCATGAGCTGTCTGTAACATACGCTAGATCCGCACCTGGCAGACCATCAGCTAAGCAGATGACTGCCAGGTAGATAACATTTTGCATCCACCTCTGCTATAAGCTGACAGGTAGGGAGTCACCCAAGGAGTTTAAGGCTCATTCCACTAGACATACTGCTGCCTCAGTGGCTGCTTCCAGGGACATCCCCGTTCAGAAGATCTGCAGGGCTACAACCTGCAGTAAAGCACACACCCTCATATCCCATTACAGTATCCACAGTATGAGCCATTAGGATGCTGCATTTAGGTCCTCAGTCCTCCAGTCTCTGTCCGCCAAATAGTTGTGCTTGACTAGCCCCCTCCTCCCAGAGGACTGCTTGGAGTATGCCAGAATGTAATTAGCGAGCTGTATCCACACCCTTAAAAATATAGGTTGCTAACTTGAAACCATAGTTCTAGGAGTGGTATACAGTTCATATCCACACAACCCACCTGCCCCCCACCCCACCAATAAGTGGCATTTGAATCCCTGTTTCCAGCATGTAAAGATCTGTTGTCACGGGGTGGAGCTTGAGGATATTCCACTTGGTGGTGGAAATAGCTTAGCTTGGGGAGCGTAGCTGCTGTTGGTCCCTGTCACAGTTAGGACTGCAAGCCCAAACTTAAAGTTGCACCTGGCAGCCATCTCTGTGTACTGTGTGCGGGTTGGTATGCCAGCAGTGGCACAGGAGATGGTTGGGCACTTTTCCAGAGGCTTAGATCATCTTTGTCCTCCGATGCATGAACCACCGCCTCTGGGGCCCACTGTTGTACTGGCAGTGCTTATGGGCAAGCCATTTGATCCTATGCACAAGTGTGAGATGTTACACGCGTTATGGAAGACCATCTTCTTGGTGACAGTTTCATCTGCCAGAAGGGTGATTGAGTTCCAGACTCTCTCAGTGGAGTCTCCCCATCTTCCACAAGGGCAAGGTCATTCTTCTGCCCGTATGAAATTTCTTCTGAAGGTTATGTCGGAGTTGTACCTTAACCAGGTGATTAACCTCCCTGCTTATTTTAACGGTCTGACTTCTGGTACTGCTCACAGGCTTCATGTTCTGAACCTGTGGAACGCAGTATCCTAATATAAGGTGCAGACAGCAGGGATTCATTTCAAGGCTCACCAGCTGTCTGTTAGTTTTGCTAAAGCTGTGCCTAGCAGACTGGCAACAAAGCATACGATAACCAGGTGGATTGCATCCTGCATCAACTTGTACTGTAATCTGGACGGTATGGAGTAATTCAGCCAGACATACCACTGTCTGTGTCTGCTTTCAAGGATATTCCCATTGAGTAGATAATGTAAGGCTGCAACTTGGGCTAAAGCATACACATTTATCTCCCACTACAGCATCAACGTGCTGAGATGTCACAGTGCTGCTTATGTGGCCTCAGTCCTGCAATCTCTGTTTGCCAAATAGGGGCGTGCACCCCCTCTTCCTGGTGGACTGCTATGAGTCTGCCAGAGGGTGGACTGTGAACTGAATCCACAGTATTAAATATAGAATAATACATTGGGTGGTATGCTTAATGAGAGTTTACACACACCTGAGGTGCTGGATGCTACATAAACCACGAGGGTGACGTTCGAGGGGTTTATTTAAGCATCCAATACTGAGGGTGTGTATAAAATTCGAATTAAACATACCACCCCATATTTTATTTTATATAATTGCTGTTGAGCATTTTTTTCGCAACAGCAATTATATAAAATAAAAACACATCCCTGTGTAGCCATAGTCCGGTTGGGTTTCAGCACGGTCTGCAGTTGGATTGAAACGGCTGGTAAAATGAAATGTTTGCCTCCCCTCCCCCCCCCTTTTTTTTAAAGCTTATTCGTAATAAAATAAAGAGCTGAGTTAATTTTTTTTTAAATCAACTTACTGCCGCGTGCAAGTGGCGGTGAAAGTGTCCAGCACTGAGGAAAGGAAAAGCAGTGGCTGGTGCATGCATGGACCAAGGGAAACCTGGTGTGGGTTCACTGTTATATCCAGCTGGTTATAACAGTGAATTATAACCAGGTTTCCCTATGGGGAAAAAACACTCACCAGTAATTATAATATAAGTTACTCACCAGTAATAGTTCTGTTAATAGTATTCAGTTCACCTCAACACAACCATCCGGCTTCCCCTAGCAAGAAACGCATGGATCCCTGCTTCCAGTGTGCAGACATCTGACATTGAGGTGGTGTAGCTGGAGTATATACATTGCAGGTGGTGGGAGGAGCTTCACTTGAAAATGTCCATTGACTCAGCTTTATCTGGGAGATGAGTGCGAATGTGAACTGAATACCACTTGTAGGACAGTTGATCTTCCAGGAATCAATCTTCACCATTCATTCACATTAATGGATCTTAGCCAGAGGCACCAGGACCCTGCAAGGACAAAGTCTTTTGCAGCTTGGGAAGTGGCCAGTGTTGGTGCTGCCACTGCCCACGAGGCCGATGTATTGAGGTTGTGCACGTGAGCCAGCCAGTAACCAACACCAGCCCCCTCCCTTCCTTCCTAGTTCTGTTTTTTCTGCCAGATAATGTGCACTGTGGGAGCAGCTGAAGTCAAAACTACTGCGTCTTTGGCAGTTTTTCCTCAGTTTGATGCTGCTTGCTGCCTTTTTCAAAGCCGAATGCCTTCTGGCACCGTTTTTGCCACCGTCTTTTTTTTTATGGTTCCATTTTTTCCAGTTCAGTGCCAGATTATTTCCTTTTCTCATTTTATTGTTTTAATCCATTGAGATGCCAAGTTTGAAAGGGCAAAAGAAGATGAAAGGCTCCAGCCCCCTTATGCGTCTGTGCCTCTGTGTGCATCTGAAATGCCAAGCCTTCCTTGGCCCTGACCATGACATGGGCCAGTGTGGTGCCTGCTTTTCCATGGATAAGCCTGTCATAGAATTCCACTTGATGAAGTGGGGTTGTTCACCCCCCCCAATTTTGGAGGCAGGTGTTGCACCCGCAGTGCCAAGGTAAGGTTTCTGGGCCTCTCCCATAGGCCCCATCTTAGTACCTGTACTACTGAGGAAGACTAGGATCCTTCCGGGGTTCACTTCCCTGAGATGTTGGAGGTTCTGGGAAATTTGGTAGACCGTCGATGCCTTCTGGGGGGGGGCTGGCTAAACCTTCCCCCCTGTCTGTCTTCCCTCCTGGGCAGCGGCTGCCCCCAGTGGTGAGACTGAAGCTGTTTGCTCGGTCAACACCAGTGGGCACCTTGTTGTCATGGCCTCGTGCCTCTTTAGGGTCCTGGTACCACCCCCGGTACCAGTTAGTGGGATGGTGCCAGTTACAAGACTGGGCCCCCTTCTGCCATCGTTCATGGTGCTAGGAGAGGGGCTGGTTCCAAAGGTGACCCTTACTCTGAGTCTGAGGTGGAGGTCATCTCTTCCCCTGAGCACTCTAGTGGTTTGGAGGAGGAAGAGGACACTGGCCTTGGACTCGGGGATGGGGATGGCAGTCATGACACCGTCCCTGGGCCTGGTTCAGAGCCTGACTTTGGTGACAGTGTCACCCCTGATGTTGTCTCTGGGCATTGTGTTAGAGACAGTGCTGGGACCCATTCTAGTGCCACCCATGGCTTTGGTTCTGATCCTGGTGTCATCTGTGGTGCCAGATCTGTTGCTCTTCACGGGTGCTGGGTCCAGTTGTGGTGGCTGTTCACGGTGCCAGGTACAGGTGTGGTTCTGAAGGTGACTCTGGCTTTGGTATAGGGTCCAGTGTGTGGGGCAGCGCTAGCCTTGGTGAGTGGGTGAAACCTGTCACTGGGCCTATGGCTGACCCTGTAACCAATGCTGGAGGCAGCACTGGATGGGGTTCAGGCAGTGGCCCAGTAGCTAGTTTTTCCCTGGAACCAGCTAACTTTGTCAATAGTGAGGACTGGAGATGCCCTGTGGGACATGTACGGCTCCACTCTCCTCACCTTGGGGCCCCCCTCCCAAGGGCATGATCTGTGTTGCACCTCAGGTTGGTCGGCTTCACTTGGCAGAGTTTGCCAGGCCCTCCCCTTGGGAAAGGTCCCCTTAGCATTCTTGCAGCCCTGGCAGAGAGCCTGGAGCCTCTGGCTTCTACATCCCTCCCGAACCTCTGCCACTGCTCCCTGAACTGCCAGGTATTATGGGTCCTCTGGAGCCAATGATCTGGCATCAGTATGGGCATAAAGCTGGTGTCCTTCACCAATAGCACTTGCAGTCTGATCTGTCCGAGTTCAAGCCTGTGGCCCTGGCACCACCATTCTCTGAGTCCAGCTCTTCCTCTCCTGCTTCCTCCTGTGAGGTTCAGAACTTCTCCCATACAAACATACGAAAGTGCCAGAAGAAGAAGGCCAAATTGGTCTATCGAGTCTGCTCATTAGTAATGCAGTGACCCTGGCTTACATCATTGACCCTCCCTGTACTTGTCCGCAGATGTTGGATACGTGCATACCAGTGGTTCCTAATAGAGATGCTGAAGGAGCTGAATGTGGGGTCTTTTATTGGCCACAGTCCTGCTACCCTGTCACTGAGACTCCTTGAGGATGTCAGTGATGGCTCTTGTCATCTCTCCTTGGCCTCGGGCTGTTGAGGAGACTTCCAGGAATATCTGGCTCCATCCTTTTTCCCCTTCTTCAGCCCCAAAGGATATCTAATGCAGGTACTGCACTCCTACGTCGTCTGCAGGAGTTGTACCTCACCCCACTGTGGTGATTTTGGTACTGCAGACCACCATTGGGCCTAAACGCCTTGTGCTTGACCGCCCTCCCGAGGCTGACTCCATTGAGTTAGGTGCCTAGGAGAGGATGGTTTTAACTGTGGCATGCACCATCATACCATCATATGTACTGTTGCACACCAGGCCTATCAGGCAGCTTACAACAAGCACCTATGGTCTCAGATAGGACAGGTCCCTAGCTTCAGTGCCTGGTAGTGAATCAACCCAGCAAGCCATTTACCTTTCTGCCCAGGGCCTGGAGCTGGTGGTGCCCCAGTCAAGGGTATCATACAGTGCCCGTGAGGTAGCTTCCAGGTATGTGGAAACAGCGGTCTGCATTCAACAGACAGCATGGCTACACTGTTCCAGTTTGTCACCTTTGGCCCAGTGTAAGGTGCTCAACTCACACTTCCGGGAGGACTAATTTCTTTTTCTGCAGGGTCAGGCATGAGTTGTTGGGGCAGCCTCCTGCTCCCGGGCCAGGGGAGTCTTTGCCTACCCCTGACCAGTCTTGGGTCCCTTTGAACCTGTTAAGAGTCCCTTCCCTGAGGTGGTTCTCCCCCACACAGGGGGCCGAGGGATATCTTCCCTCAGGGTGAGCTAGCTCTTCTCTATTGTGGGAAAGCTTGGTACTCTGACCCATTAGTGTGAATGAATGGTGAAGACTGATTCCTGGAAGATATGAAAATTACACACTCACCATACTTGTTGATCTTCCAAAATATCTTCATCATTCATTCACATGCCCACCCACTACCCCCCACTCAGGTAAGAGTCAGGGCCTCTGGGTAGTTCACTCTGTTTTGCCTCAGCACACTGGCATACTTCTTGCTACTGTCTCACAGGAGGCATTCTCCTCCTCCTTCTTTAGTTGGAACATTTTGTTCCCAAGGCAAAAAAATCTAGAACAGGTTGAGGGCCCTCTTACCCCCCCCCCCAAAAAAAAAGAAAAGATTACAAAAAAAATCTTTTGGGAAGTTTTTAATTTTTTTTGCACTCCCTTCTGCCTTAATAGTTCCTCTTTCTCCCGTCTAGAATATTTCTGTGATGCATCCCTGTTGTTGCTGCCTGCAACTCAGCTGTACGTTGCCCACATTTTTCAGTTATACCATGTGGAAAGTGCTTGGTAACTGGGGCAAGGTGCAGCTATCTTTTAGTATTCTGCCCTACATAGATTAGCAGGTGTTTTAGGCTTTTCTATGCCATACTCCTCAGCTTGTTAAGAGTATGTTTTTCTGTCTTTACTTCACAGATGGTTGGAGTTCACTTCGAGCTGTTACCTTCTCCTGCCTTACTCCTTTAAAGTGGCAAGAAGATAGTTTTTGTGCTCCTGGGTTCTGTCTAATCGTACCTGCTGTAGTGCTCCCCTTGAGAAGCTTTGGGGTCATCGTACTAAATGTTATTGTCCTCTTGGGGGTACAAAGTCTATTTTAATTAAGTTGGCGTAATGCATTTGTAAATGTACAGAGGTCCTTTCCTGGCTCTCTGTATACAAGCCAGAGCTATATGCCAGGGCTGCTGCCCTTTCTTTTTTCTCCCTTTCTGTCCGGGTAGCTGATAACGGGCTCTAGCTCTTAGACCCGCTAGCCTTTTGCTACCCTGTAGTCCCAACCTTTAGCTCTTAAGAAGCTGGGTAGTCAGGCTCTATTTTGTTATTATTTTTATATCCTATATTCTTTTCCTGTCTCTTTGGGCTATGAGTCTATAGCCCTCTCTCTATTCTCTCCCCCACTTGTTTCCTTTCTTCTGGCAAATGGAACTGAGGAAGGGAGCGGGCCAGCATCATTTAATGACTGGCTCTTGTGCACAACGTCGGTACACTGGCCTTGTGGGCAGCACCAGCACCATCAGTCCCCTCCCAAGCTAGAAAAGACTTTGCTCCCGCGGGGTCTTGGCACCTTCGACTAAGACCCATTAGTGTGAATGAGTGGTGAAGATATTTTGGAAGATCAACAGTTACAATGAGTAGGTAATTTTCATTTACAGAGGAGTAATCCAAATTTCTTGACAGTCTGGAGTTAGGGTAAGTAACTTTTCTTTCTGTAAACACTTGAAGTCCTAGAAGCCAATGCTTTACGCACTGATTGTATTTCTTAACTTCAGACTTGTATGGTTGAAAAATGCTGTTTAAATGTTCACTGAAGTTCAGTCATAGAAGGCTATGTGCCATTCTTAAGGGTTTTTTCTTTCTAAGAGACATGGGGCTTTTGGAAGGAGTGGGGCTTATCAAGTTAAATTAAAATATATAAATGAATGTAGCTCACCCTTACTAATATTTGTACATGATTGCATGTTTTAATGTTTTAGGAGTGTGCTATGACATGATTGACTTTGCACAGTGTGTGGGAATCCTAGTGATGGACATCTCACCAGGCAACACTCAATTAAGGCACCCCACAGCCATATGACATTTATTTTAGACAAATATGTAGCCTGTACTTGATGTTCTTAGGAACACATCAAAAAGGCTTTATTTATAATTTACTAGTCCACATTATGATTATTCTATATCTTTCATTGAATCATTGGATTATATAACAAAAAAAAGTTTACCTGAATGATTTCAGCTGGAGAGAAAAATATTCTCTCATTAACCCCATCTGTAAACCCATAACCAGAGGGACTAATCACACCATATAGCATAAACCACACCAACCAATTGATTTTTTACAGTTGAAAATGCTGTAGTCTGTTCTCTGAATAGTCAATATTTGCTCATAGATTGATTTTGATAGAAAAGCACTGAAATGTGATGCCTTGTTATGGCAGTAGTAAGGCAAGGATGGCTTTGCTACAGTAATGAAAGTACTGACTTTCTTTTCAAGATTTTATTAAGCAAACATTTTATATCCATAATGTATATTGCCTAACCTTTTGGAAAGTTGTATTCTTTGGATGCACTGTTCAATCCATTTTGGAGCCTTGCTTCACTGGACACTTCTGGTTTGAAATTCATCATAAAAACACCTTATAAGTCTCACAGCTATCAGCACTGTGTAATGTGTGGGTCTTCAGGCTTGAGCAAGTGGCCAGCAGCAGTCCTTGAAATTGTTTTGTGATTAGCCAGACATTTGGTGGAAGGCCAGGCATGGACTGTTTATTGTCATATTGCAGGAGGGAGGGGGAGGGGCAGAGATAAGAAATGAGCAACTAAATGATCTGGGAGATATCGCTGATGATATGGGGGGGGGGGAGCTTTTTAGAGTGTAGACGGCTCAAAAATAATTTTATAAATTAAAACTTTTTAAAATTGTCAAAACTCATCTGAATTTCTAATGATAAAAAGTGCTGATTGTAAGGAACTTTATACAGTACCAGTGGAGAGAAAGATAACAAGTGATATCTTTGTTGATGGCATATCTAACTAACCTTAAGATAGTACAGCATTTTTGCTGTTGCATAGGTTAAAATCAGTATCTTGAAAGTTGAGTACATTTCGGTTTAACACAGAACCATTCAAAGAGCAGCTTTCAGGGTGGACAAGCTCAGGGTTAACAAGGCAATTGGACCTGATGGCATACATCCCAGGGTACTAAAGGAGCTAAGGGTGGAACTAGCAGAGCCATTATCAGAACTGTTTAGTGAGTCTTTGAGCACAGGAGAGGTCCCAAAAGACTGGAGAAGGGCTCATGTGATCCCGCTCCACAAGAGTGGTATCACGGAGGAGGCAGGGAACTACAGACCAGTCAGTCTTACCTCAGTAGTGGGCAAGATTATGGAGGCACTCCTTAAGGAAAGGATAGTGCAACACCTGGAATCCATAGGAGCACAGGATCCAAGACAGCATGGGTTTACAAAAGGAAGATCCTGTCAAACTAATCTCATAGATTTCTTTAACTGGGTAACCAGAGTGGTGGACCAAGGGGGGAGCAGTTGATGTCACGTACCTTGACTTCAACAAAGCTTTCGATACTGTTCCACATAGAAGATTGAGTAATAAGCTGGGTAGACTCGAGGTGGGTCAGAAGTTGGTCAACTGGGTGGCAAACTGGTTGACGGGCAGAAAACAGAGAGTGGTGGTAAACAGCATACAGTCAGAAGAGATGCAAGTCACAAGTGGGGATCAGTCCTGGGGCCAGTCCTCTTCAGTATCTTCATCAGTGACATTGCAGATGGACTGGAGGGTAAGGTTTGTCTGTTTGCAGATGACACCAAGATCTGCAATACAACAGATGATCCAGATGGGGTGGGCAGAATGAGAAGAGATCTGGATAAACTAGCAAAAATGGTCGGAAGAGTGGCAACTGGAGTTTAATGCAAAGAAGTGCAAAATTATGCACATAGGGAACAGAAACCCTGAAGCCACCTATAGGCTGGGAGGGGAGTTACTGGCAGTCACAAGGGAAGAAAGAGACTTGGGCATTATCATCACCGATGACCTGAAATCATCCAAGCAGACCACTAAAGCAGTAAGTAAGGCTAGGGGATGTTAGGGTGTATTAGTAGGGGTATCACAAGTCGGAAGAGGGAGGTAATAATCCTTCTTTACAAGACACTGGTTAGGCCCCATCTGGAGTACTGCATGCAGTACTGGAGGCCACACCTTCACAAGGACATTTACCAAATTGAGGCAGTTCAGAGAAGGGCAACCAAAATAGTGCAGGGACTGCATCAGAAAACATATGAAGACAGATTAACGGCGCTCAATATGTGTACCCTAGAGCAAAGGAGGGAGAGAGGTGATGTGATCGAAACATTCAAACACCTTAAGGGCATTAACAAGGTGAAAGAGTCTAACATGTTTCAATATAAGAAAAATAGCAGGACAAGAGGACACAGCATGAGATTAGAGGGAGGCCGATTAAGGGGTAATGTTAGGAAGTTCTTTTTCACAGAAAGGGTTATGGATGCATGGAATGGCCTACCTCAGGAAGTGGTGGATATGAATACAGCACGGGGCTTCAAGCAGGCATGGGATAGGCATAAGGGAGCAATACAGATGAGTATGACAAGCTAGGCCATTGACAGAGCAAAGGCTGATGGCACATTTATAAGGTAGAAAAAGAAATGGGCAGACTGGATGGGCCTTGTGGTGCTTATCTGCCGTCAACTTCTATGTTTCTATGGTTTAAAATGCTGATGATGTCACATTAGTTTTGTGAGGCACTGAAGCCAACAATAAAAAAGAAGAGTTAAGTTTCACACAAGCAGCAGAGTTAGTAGTAGTAAACTGATGTTGTAGAAATCGGATATGCTGACTCAAAGTACCCATTTAATTGTCACTTATGAGGTGGAAGGACTTTCATATCTCATGGGCTAAGGTCTTGCTCACGCATACTTGAAGATAAATTGAATATTTTAAAGGAAAACTACAAGCAAAAACTGAATAAATGTGTTTTAAATTATGTCGTCAGCTTCTGAACAGTCTTAATGTGTCTGTGGTTGAATACATTGTTTAAATCAAGTTTTAATTAATTGCAGCTCTATTTTTGGCTGTGGGGGCAAACATTTGCAACAGGTTTTTTTTAGCCCTGGCTTTACCTTGAGAGAGAACTGTGTTGCCTTTTCTTCAGGCTTCCTTTCACCGGCCCTTGAAGTAAGGTTTTTTTTACTCCTTTTTAGCACTGACTTTCATTTAGTGCAATTTAGAAGCTCAACTACAGCTTTTTATGGGCCTTTTCTTTGGGGAGTGTTTGTGCTTAATTTACTGCCTTGTGTCTACTGATAAACTTCTGTGCTGCTAGTTTCCCTTCCCCCGCATTGCCTATTGTGTTAAGGTATCACGTCAAAAGAGTGAACCAAATTGAACGACTCATAAATGAGCAACTCAGTTTGGTCGAAAGAAGGTACAGTGACAGGGAGGATTTAGTAAGGGTTGGAAATAGCAATGGTGGTGGGGAATAAGGGCGATGGAAGGGAATAGCGATGGAGGAAGGAGGGAATGAGGGAGGGACTAGGGAAGATAAGGGAGGAAGTAGAGCCTGCTGCTGCTGAGCTGCCCACCTAGCGTGGCGGGTAAGGACGCTACCTGTGATACTGGTGGTCCCGGGTTCGGGACTGCTAGCAGGTACACTTTTGTTTGGTTTTACAGGGTGGTGTTATTTTTGTGTTGTATGGTGTTCCCATTGTTGGCCCCCTCCTCTGAAATGTTTTTCCCTAGTGTCCACCTCCCCACCCCTTGGAGATGGCTGTTTTAGTGTGGGAGATGCGGGGGGCATAGCTCCCTGCATTAAACATTACTTTACATTTGCACTCCGTTTGTAGTCGGCGCCGTGTGCTATGTGATCATTTGGTTTTTGGCAAAATCCACTCACTGTTTTGCGAGTTGCAGCAAGATCGCCTGGACTCCGAGGAACGGAGGTCGTGAGGGCTTCTCACAGCCCTCCCCCACACCAGCCAGGTGTCCCCACGGAGCAGCAAGATCGCCTGGACTCCGAGGAACGGAGGTCGTGAGGGCTTCCCACAGCCCTCCCCCACACCAGCCAGGTGTCCCCACGGAGCAGCAAGATCGCCTGAACTCCGAGGAACGGAGGTCGTGAGGGCTTCCCACAGCCCTCCCCCACACCAGCCAGGTGTCCCCATGGAGCAGCAAGGTAAAGCCCATGTTTTGGCGCCATTTTGACTTAAAACAACAGTCACAGAACCAGACTCCTTTCTGCAGTTAACAGCTGTTCCTGTATCAAAACGGACCTTTAATGTGACCTTTCTCCTAAAACGCTTAAAATAAGAACGTTCCCTCAAGCCTAGCCTCCTACCTCTTCAGCGGCTGCTGCTGTTGCTGTTCCTGTCTGCGTAGGTGTGGAGATAGTGCATTATTGTGAACTTTTTGCCTCATCTGCACTGCTCCTGGCACCAGAACAGCTATTACTTAAGAACTCCTGGTGCTAGTGCACCTTGGGAAATGTATTTGCTCATTTTCTGAATCTGCTTTCCCTCCACCCTATATTATGGTTAAGCAACTGTTTTAAATCTGAGGGTTTCGTTTTTTATGACTATTGCTACGCGCTTTAGTAGTGAGTCTGTAGCGAGCACTGTTTAAAGGTAACCCCACGCAAGCTGAAGGTCTAAACGACTGCATGTAACGATTTTTGCCATTAGCTGTTGTACTAAGCTGCAGCGACTGACTCTTGTACGCTGTGCATCAGCAGCATTTGATTACTTGGCAAAGTTAATGTCTAAAGTACTGCATGTTAACACAGGGCTTTCCCAGCCATCTATTGCCATACGCACAGCATTTGATTTACTCAGTTTGTACTCTGTGCACAAGCAGCATCTGTTTGCTTAGGTTGGTTAGACTTTTACCCCTGTTGTGTTTTCCCTGTCTCCATTTTAAGTTCACTTGTTGTAGGGTGCCAACGCTCGTTTGTCCTGGTGTGCTGAGTTGCCCAATCTCTCCTCAGCTCCCCTGCTCTTTTGTTCTGTCCCCTCTCCTCCCCCCTTCCTTCTGCCCTTAAACTCACCAGCCTCCTGTAATCCTTCCACAGATCGCCTGGACTCCGAGGAACGGAGGTCGTGAGGGCTTCCCACAGCCCTCCCCAACACCAGCCAGGTGTCCCCACGGAGCAGCAAGGTAAAGCCCACGTTTTGGCGCCATTTTGACTTAAAACAACAATCACAGAACCAGACTCCTTTCTGCAGTTAACAGCTGTTCCTGTATCAAAACGGACCTTTAATGTGACCTTTCTCCTAAAACGCTTAAAATAAGAACATTCCCTCAAGCCTAGCCTCCTACCTCTTCAGCGCTGCTGCTGTTGCTGTTCCTGTTGGCGTAGGCACTTTAGCCCTGCCGAACGCTATGCGTTTGGCTCCCCACCGCCTCCACCACCACCCTTAGTCGGCTCTCCCTTTTATAGGCAGATGGGATCATGTGGGACTGACAATTACCTATCAGCCCACTTCTCCATCTGCAGGTTATCGTCTCCAGCCACTAGTGGCCACACTCCCACCTTACCCAAACTGTTTCCTACCTCCTAGGCCAGAATCTCTTCCTCCCTTTGTCTCCGCTGCCACCCAGTGACTCAACTTGTATAATCTTGTATAATCCTCATCTCTGGTCTTTTTTATGCTCTCACTCTCCCTGACTCCTTTCACCCCTCCCGCTCTGTCGACTCATCCTTTCTCTTCTTCCCCTGCCCACCCACTCTGATTTTCTCCCTACCCCTGCTTGTCACCCTCTGCCTGTGCTACATAACTGAACCCTGCCTTGCCCAGGCAGGGCTATTCTTATTATTATTACTATTTTTTTCCTCCTTCCCCTCATCGTGCCATGACTGCTCATCCCCCCCCGCCAGTCCTCCCGGGAGTATGGTCAATGTCTCAAGCCAGCCGGCACTACCATCCCCCACTCTCCTCCTGCCTGGCTCTCCTCAAAAGGGCTGAAAATTGCCCACTTAAATGTTCGCAGCCTACTAGCCAACCTGGAGGAACTAACTGCCTGGGTAGCCCACTACCACTCTGATATCTTAGGTATATCGGAAACTTGGCTGAAACCCCAGGTCCCGGACTCCGTGATCTCCCTCCCGGGGTATAGCCTTATCAGGCGCGACCGTGCGGGCTACAAGCGGGGCGGCGGGGTGCTACTTTATTACAAAGCGCACCTCGACGTCTCCTCCATTGATCTCCCTCCTAACCCCCTCCCCCCTAGTGAGTTCCTACATGCCCTCCTCTTACTTGGGCATACGAAGAAACTGCACTTGATATGTGCCTACAACCCCCCCAAGGGGGGTCTGCAAGGACTCTCCTCCCTCCTCCACAGTACCAATGACATTGTGGGGTCAAACAAAGTCCTAGTCATCGGCGATTTTGATCTAGACTGGTTGACTCCCAACCACAAGGTATATGAACCTCTGCTCTCGGGCCATGCCATGAGTCAGGTCATCACTGAGCCTACCAGGCCCTCTACCCAGGGGAATAATGGGTCGCTAATCGACTGGATCCTGACTAACAGACCTGACAGGATCACATCTTCAGGCATCCTCCCGGACGCCATCTGTGACCACTTGCCCACCTACTGCACGTGGGGCATTTCACGGTCAAAACCCCCCCAGCAGAGTGATCACAATGAGGGACTACTCTATGCTACATACCCATCACTTCCTCGCTGACCTCTCACTTGTTGACTGGTCAGGGGTCACCGCACTAGAAGACCCAGCACAAGCTCTAGAGGAATTTCTTACCAAGTTCATCCCCGTGCAGAACAAACACGCCCCCCTCACCAGGAGGCGAGTAAAAGGCACCAAATGGCTTCACGGTGGCCTTTTCTCGTGAATGAAAACTAGGGACAAAAGCTGGGTGACCTACAAGGCCTCCCAAAGCATTTCCGCTCTGCTAAAAGCGAATTCTGCAAGTCCGCCCTGCTCTCTGCACAATTTAAAGATGGGGGGGGGGGCGGCTCAGAGGTAATTTAAGGAAGTATTTTTTCACAGAGAGGGTTGTGGATGCATGGAACGGCCTTCCAGTGGAGGTTGTGGAGTCAAAATCAGTGGTGGAATTCAAGCATGCATGGGACAGTCATAAGGCAATTCTAGGGGTTGGGGGTAGGAAGAAGTAGGCTGCTGGTTAACTAGGATCTGCAGCTTATCCAGTAGGTAGGGAAATGGGCAGACTGGGTGGGCCAAGCGGTCCTTATCTGCCGTCAAATTCTATGTTTCTATGTTTCTCCTCTGCCTCCAACCCGAGAAATTTCTGGCAAAATATCAGAAGCGCTGTTGGTGGGTCTGCCAGAGTGCAGGTCACCGACCTACTTATTGGCGGGGTCAGCTGTAACAACCCCCTCACCATCTCTAATACTTCTAACTCCCTGTTCTCCGAACCTCCGGCCCCTCCTCCCCTGTGCTCTGCCTCTAAGCCCCCTGACTCCCCACCTCCTGGTTCTAACTCCCGTACCCCACTCTTCCTCCAACAAGTCACATTTACGAGACCCAGAAGCTCCTCGCCAGCCTTTCCCCTCACAGCAGGGCAGGTCATGGCTGCCTCGAGCCTAAACTGCTCAGGCTAGGGGCCCATCTTCTTGCTAGGCCTCTCACATACATTTTCAATTCCTCCCTCAGCTCTGGGTCAATCCTGGCCATCTGGAAGGTGGCAAAAATAGTTCCAGTCCTAAAACAAGGCAACCCCAAGGACCCCCAGAACTATTGTCCTATTGCAATATTGTCTGCTGCCTCCAAGATCCTAGAGAAAATCGTGGCCTCCCGGCTATCCCTTTACATTCAGGACCGTAACCTCCTCTCACCGGCTCAACACGGATTCAGAAAAGGGCACAGCACGTCCACTGCCCTCGCTGTTGTCACCTCGTATATCAGAACTGCTGCTGACCAGGGGAACCTCACTGGTGCCATCTTTGTGGATCTTTCCAAAGCGTTCGACAAGGTGGACCACTCCCTCCTCTGCTCCACCCTCCGTTCCCATGGTTTCTCCCCCTCTGCCTACGCATGGTTCCTCAACTACCTCTCTGGCAGACAGCAGTTCACCAACTTCAATCGTACCCACTCCTCCCCCCTCCTGTCCACTGCGGAGTCCCCCAGGGCTCCATTCTTGGTCCCACCCTCTTCTCCCTCTTCATCAACGATCTCCCGTCCACCGCCATCCATGGGCGTGCCACTCTGTATGCAGATGACCTGGTCATTTTGACCTGTACCCGTGACATTGCCACCATTAACTCCCAGCTGAATGCTGACTTCCATCGCATTCAGTCCTGGCTAAAGGATCGCAGGCTCACCATCAACCTCAAAAAAACCCAAGCCATGCTGTTTGACTCACGGCACAAGCTAAAGTCCAGCCCCTCCCCCCTCCAAATGCTTGATATTGATGGCTTTCCCTTACAGACAGCCGCCTCAGTCAGGTACCTGGCTGTCACTCTGGACCCACAGCTCGATCTCACCCAGCATATTCAGAACGTCTGCAGGGCTACAAATTATAAGCTCGGCCTTGCCTACAAAGCTAAAAACTGCCTAACCCCTGCAGCTCGTTTGGCGCTAGCCAGAGGGGTCCTCCTCCTTACTCTCTGCTACGGGCTGGTTATCTTCGCCCTTGTACCCCCATCCAGCCTCCAGAAATGGGACACAGCCTACAATAACATCTGCCGCTTCGCCCTTTCCGCTCTGCCCCTCACTCACCGGTGCGACCTCTACTCCCGACTGGAGTGGCTCCCTCCAGAAAAGCATCGCACCTTCATGCTTGGTAATTTCATTGACAACATTATAAGATCAGCCACACCCCCGCCCTCGCCCCTCCTCTTAACCTTGGCCCCCTCCTATCAGCTAAGATCAAGAGAGGCCCTCGATCGGCTTGTTCCTAGAACTCACTCCCTCATGGGGGACCGGGCCTTCTCCTCCTTCGCCCCTAAACTCTGGAACTCATTCCCAATCCTTACCCGGTCCGCCCCCTCTCATCCCCGCTTCAAAACCTCACTCTGGCACTACCTGAAACCCTCCTCCGCCTACCCCTGTACTTCCTAGTACTACCCCTCCCACTCATGTGCCATGAGCTCCCAGGGCCTCACTGCTCCTTACCCATCCTAACCTAGTAACACACTACTGACCTTACCCTCCTCCATCCCTCCCTCACTCCTCCCTCCCAACTTGGCCTCTCCCTTCCACCCAGTCCCTCCCCCATCCCCACCCATTTCCCCAGTCCCTCCCCCACCCCACCCATTTTTTTTCCCTACTATGCACTTACTTCTGTTAGCTCTAATTTACCTCATAAATTGTCCTGAATACATCTTGTTTTTACCTAAATTCACTTAGCTTTACTCCCTAATTGTGTGCACCTGTGTCTCCCAACCTCAATTCTAATGATGCCTTGCCACCTCTTTCTTTCAGGTAATGTCTGTTGTTTTCTTGTTTACCAAATTTGTACTTTACTGCTAGCCACCTATTCATTTTCTGTCAATCCTGTTGATTGCTCAACTGTATGTAACTGACTCCTGTATGCCACCACCTTTTGTAACCCTTCCGGGTCGCACCTGAAAATAGGCACTTGGTGTCTAGTGTGCCCTACCCGGTTAACAAAAACAAATAAATAAATAAATTTGCTCTTACGACATGGAACCCTGTGTTAATCCCTTTGTTTCATAACAGTGATGTACCACTATTCAGTACAGTGGCTGTAGTTTCACTAAATTTACAGAACTTTTAGATTTCAGTATTTATAGATAAGTGGAGCAATCTGTAGGGAAACTGCTCTCAGAGACTGCTTTTGTTATATGGGAAAACAGAGAAATTGGGAATCCCAGGACATATAATCTACAGCAAAATTGACCTGAAGTTATAGAAAAATGTCATATTGGTCTGGGATTGCTTAATTAAACACATGTACTCCACTGACAAAGAAAATGCCAATAAAAAGCTATGGTTAACCTTCTAAGTTGCACTTAGTGAGTCAGTGCTGAAAAGGAGTGAAAAACTTACCTCAAGGGCTGGTGAAAGGAAGCCTGAACAAAAAGGCAACACAGGTCTCTCTTGACACAGTAAAACAAACTGAATGAAAGTACAGGGCGGACAAGCATTACAGGCTGCTGCATTGTGGGGAATGACAGACCAGGGCTAAAAAAACGCCTCTTGCAGATGTTTGCCCCACACCCAAAACAGAGGTACAATTAATTAAAAATTGATTTAACCCTTGCTGTGCCAAGGACTGATATATCAGTCCAGAATTACTATGCATTCTATTTCTGCCGGCAGGCTAAGGGTTAGACAATTTACACAACTAACAACACATTAATACTACTGTTCAGGAGCTCAGGGCATGATGTACAACATATTTATTCATTTTTCACCCATACTTCTTTCAGTCAAACTATTACATATCCATTATCGTCACTGGCCCAAAACCTAGGGCCCTACAGAAATAATTTAGGAAACCCAGGGAAAGGGGGTGGGCAGATAAGTGTGCAGGAACTCCAGGATATAGAAGTGTGTGTTACCTTGGGCTAGACTAAGAAGTTTCCCATAGTGCATCTGCAGCCTTCCCTACATAGCTGCATGGTCTGTATTTTTTTTCCACACCCTTCTCCAGAACCCTCCCCAGGCTGGTAGCATGAAGAACCCCACCATGTGCTTGTAACTCCAGCCTTTGTTCCCCAGCAAGTGTGGAGTTTGAAATTAAGCAGTTTGGTGGCTTGTGGGGGTTCGGGGAATTCCAGCCAAAACACTGATGTTCTCTGATGAACCATTTGGGAGGAGCAGTTGAAGGATCAGAGGAGAGAGAGGATGCAGGGGCAGACAGCAACTGGGAAAAGGCTTACCATGAGTGGAAGCTGTCCCCATTGGCTCTGACTTTGGTCCTCTGCTCTTAGATGCTGCGCAGCTCTGTCCGATGTTGCTTTCTCCGGAAAGCAGCAGTGTTTGGCGGCTTAGGGTCCCCTCTTTTGCAGCAGTAATGGTGGCAACTACATCATTCTAGCGGCTGCTGTTCTTCTTTGTGGCAGTGGCTGTGGTGGTCCCATCCTCTGCCACACCAATCAGTAGCAGCAGCAGACAAGTTTCGGGAAGCAACCTCCCTCACGAATGCCCTGATGTTCCAGCAGTGGTAAGTGAGGCAGTGCCACCCAGTCCCTGCCGAGTATACAAATGTTTTTTATTGTTTGCATCAGCCTGTGCTATCATAAAGTATCTGTAGCTGTGTTTATAAGAGGGAGCAAGACCCCGTTTTGTGTTTTGACCATGCCCACCCAAGAAGCAGAGTTCAAGGTCATTTGCAGCTATACATATGTATCCACAAACATACAGTTATTGGCAGATAAGGACCAATTAGCTCACCTAGTCTGCCCATGATACTCTTATCTATTGAGTTTCTCCTTGCCTCCCTTTGATTGTTGGCTGAATTCCCCTTTACACTCCCCCGCCGCACTCTCAGGATCCCTTTGTGTCTGTCACATGCATGCTTAATTACCTCATCTGGCTGCCCAGTCCAGTCATCCACCAACCTCTCTGTGAAAAAGTACTTCCATATATTTCCCCTAAAGTTTCCTCCCTTCCAGCTTCATGCCATGACTCCTAGTTGTTGCGCCCTTTTTCCTCTGAAATAAGTTTCCCTCCTGTACCGTGTTAAACCTGTTTTGATATTTGAAAGTCTCAATCATGTCCCTCGTCTCCCTCCTTTCCTCCAGGGAGTACATATTTAGATCACTCAGTCTGTCCTCATATGCCCTCCCATGCAGCCCATGAATCATTCTGGTGGCTGTCCCTTGGACAGCCTCTACCCTCTCAATGTTCTTTTTCAGATGTGTTCTCCTGAACTGGATGCAGTAATCAGGATGAGGCAGCTTAGATTCAATGCAAAGAAGTGCAAAGTACTGCACCTGGGAAACAAAAACCCAGAGGAAGAGTACACAGTTTGGGGGGGGGGGTATTAACAACAAAAATGGAAAGGGACCTGGGGGTAGTCCTATCAGATGACCTAAAATTGAGCAAGCAATGTGAGGAGGCAGTAAGGATGGCTGGGGGATACTGGGATGTATAGGGAGAGGCATCACCAGTAGAAAACAGGAAGGTGTTATCCCTCTGTACAGGCAGTTGGTGAGACCCCATCTGGAGTAATGTGTGCAGTTCTGGAGACCCCATCTCCACAAAGACATAGACAGAATGGAGGCAGTCCAGAGGAGGGCAACTAAAATGGTGCAGGGTCTGCAACAGAAGCCATACAACGAGAGGCTAAAGGTGCTTTGTGGTAGGGAGCAGGTGTAAGTGGGCAATCAAATAGCAACATACATCATCAATTCTTTTTAAAGTTCCAGTTTTAATTAATTCTTCTTCAGTAGTTGTTTACATCAGGACAAATTCAGTACAACAGAATAATCTGGCAGCGTAATCTTCCATTTGGCACAGCAAATATTCACTTCTTGACTCCTTAGAGCACCTTCAATAACGTCCTGAAGTGTACCTTCAGACCCACAAGCAATTCTAATTACCTATGCTCAGTGTTCGGCTTTTGTACACTGCAGGGGTCAGATGACATCTTAACCCCACCCCTATACTTTATTTCAAACAATATCTCTTTATTTACAACATTTATATTTTATATGTTATATTTAAACATTCTCTATTTGACATAACTCAATTTCATACATAAAAGGGAAATACAGTCTTTCTGTGAAATTTTTAATCCATTCTCTAATCCCAGGAAGCACCATCCCTTTTTACTCTGTATTTAAGGATTCATAGAATGGCCATCCGGCTCTTAGAGAAGCTACAGCCGAAAGTGCAGGAACTCCAGAGCTCCACAATGCTCAAAATCCCCTCGTCTCGAGCCCAACACCAAATCAACTCCAAACCACAGGAATTCACCTCTGGAGGGTAAGAAGAGTGATCCTCCCTATTTTAAAAAGCAAAAGGTTGAAGTTCCTAAGAACTAGAGGGCTAAATGCCCTCGTGACTGTGCACACTAACGAGCCGGGAGAGCTGCTCATCTATGCACAATCGCACTGGAGCTCAGTGGCAAGTTTTCTAGAGAAAGAGCCACTTACAACTAATCAAGGAACAAACGAGCCCTTGAAAAGTACAGCATTATACATAACGGGGATCCGGCTATTTACTGTATCTATATAGTGCCTTGTAAAATATTTTACAGAGGGCTGCTTTCTTGCAATAAAACCCTCAAAGCAGACTGCCTCATAGTGGGGGAGGGGGATCTCAGACGCTGGAGAGTATTCGAAATATGTTATTCCTCATAACCGAAGCATAACTCAAGCTCCAAACACCCATTTGAAACGGGGAAAAACAAGGGAGGAACTGATTATTAGTCCAGCACTTGCAATATGTATGCAAGCCTTTATCCCGACGGCTGATATTTCAGCCTGGCAGATTAAAATACTTTTGAAGCTTCAGGGCACTTTATTTCTTCTACTCCCAAACCATTATCTGCTATTTTTAAACTATGGGTTTGAATATTATAATCTAACAATGCGCTCGTGCTCTTGTCAAAGAACGCTAGCTTTAATACAGGGAAGCTGAATAAAAGACCAGAGCCAAGAAAACATGCTCGGCAACCTGACCTTATTTTAGAGGTTCCTTTTATTCCTACAACTTTTATATTTTATTTCTATAGAATGAGCTGACTAGGGAGGTTTCCAAAAAGCAGTCAAGAAAAAGGGGATGCCAATTACTGTATGTAAAGCTGAACTTTATATTTTTAAAGCAACAAATCAAGGCACAAAAGCACTTTTAAGTTGCAAATCATTTTTTTAACAATTGATCTTTAACTCATTTATTTACTTATTTTATAATTACCCATTCTTCTAACCCTAAGGTAAGGAGAGAACAAAAGTCTTAACCCAATATTTAAAATTCCCCATCTCTCACAGAGCCACTCTGTGACAAGCTTAATATGTATACCCTTGAGGAAAGGAGGGACGTGATAGAAACTTTTAAGTACCTGAAGGGAATCAACAAAGTCCAACAGGGTAGCATCTTTCAGAAAAAGAGATGTGTAAGAACAAGGGGACACAATTTGAAGTTAGAAGGGGGATGGCTCAGGGGCAATGTGAGGAAGTATTTTTTCACAAAGAGGGTGGTGGACGCATGGAATGGCCTTCCTGAGGCAGTTGCGGGGTCAGAAAACTGTGGAGAAATTCAAGAATGCATGGGAAAGACATAAGGCAATTCTGGTGGTGGGTAGGCAGAAGTGGGTTGTTGGTTAACTAGGATCTGCAGCTTATCCAATAGGTAGGGGAATGGGCAGACTAGGTGGGTCAAGTGGTCCTTATCTGCCATCAAAGTCTATGTTTTTATGTGTCTTTACAACAAAGATATTTATAATAATTGCATAGTGAATGAAGCTGTGTGTGACTTTTCTAGTTGGCTATGTTTTTTTATTGTTTCCATCTCCCCCTACTCTCGGATTACCTTGCAACACATTTGAGTCTTAACCTTTGATTATCCTGGTCGTTAATCTTCAGCCTTCTTGTGTGCTTTTAATTCAGACACATAAAGGCATTGTGTTTTTAGAGTTTTTTAAATTCCTTACCGCTCTCATTTTATTTTGCTGTCCAATGGTCCACCTCACCAGCATGTGAGGCTAGCTAGGAGGAAGGTTCACAGCTGTAGCAGCCTGTATATTGAGGGCCCAACAGTCCTCAAACAGTTCACTGTCCCTCCATGCATGTAGAGGTCCTGGAAAAGCTTGGAAGGGACTCTGGGTCCGTTTTGTCTAACCCTTCACTGACAGTCAGACAGAGCCAGTCAGCCAGCTACCACTTCAAGACTGCTACTACCCCTGCCTACTACAATCAGGGGAAAACCAGAAGTAGTCTACCAGCACTGAGATCAATATCGTTAAGGTACATTTACCAAAAATTACTGCTTAGAAAAGAATGAGAAACTGACTGTGATGAGCAAGTCCCAGACCAGATCTCAAGTTTGTTAATTTGCAGTGTCAGTGGCTCAGTAGGTAGCACACACCTCTGAGGCCGGGAGATCAGAGGGCTGTGGATTCAGTTCCCACATCTGGCACTTGGGTTAATATCCCAATACTGACACTGTAGTGTAGCATGAGAGGGGTGCTGCACTTCTGAGGTGCCGTCTTTCGGATGAGACGTTAAACTGAGGTCCCATCTGCCTGGATTGGTGGTAGTTCAGGTGGATGTTAAAGATCCCATGTAACTTATCGAAAAGAGTAGGGGTATTTTTATTTAAAACAAAACATATGTACAAACTGTTTCAGAAACAAAACAAAATACAGCAATAATACAAATATCAAAACCAGAAAACATCAAATATGTGAAAAATACAGTAACGAAAACATCTCATAAGCAAAACACAGTGAATCAAAAGAAATTCCAATATCGCTCCCATATGCCTGTCTTAAGAGATTTCCTTTCTTCTCTTTGAAGTAATCAAGGTATTCAAGATTTTGTAAATAATTCATTAGGGTGAGGTAACGCTGCTGAAATAAAACCAACATCTAATCTGCCACACCCAGTACAATATTACAACTGCCATGTTCAAAGTACTAGGATTGCAAGATGCCCAAGTATCTGAAAAAGACCAAAGAAAAGAGCTTTCTGATCCCAGTGGCACCATACCTGTTCCAAAATTGTCGACACCATAAAACCAGAAACTAAGAATAAATGGGCAAGAAAATATAAATGAGACCTTGTCTCTACCGTGATCTGGACAAGAATCACGGAAACAATATCTGTCAGCTATTTGTTTGTGTTTTAAGTTACCGCAGACATTAATTCTACCGTGGACTCCTAACCAACTAATATCCCACATTGTGATAGAGATCCGTGGATCAGTTAAGCGATTACCAATTTGTGTCCGTTCTGGTAACGTAAAGTCTGGAAAAATGTCTTCGGTAAAGTGAGACATAATAATATGTGTATATAACTGTTTTCTAGTGAGGGTTTTGATCATCTGTACTGTTATATGCCATGTTTTTAACATATCAAACGTTATCATCCAATCTGGAGATAAAACATAACGTCTTTTGTTTTATGTAGAAAAATATCTACAGTCCATTCCTGAAAAATTTCAGTGAGGGACATATGCACAAAGGGGATCCAAAGTTTTAGAGATTCCGTAACCAAAGGTTTTAAATTGGTAATAAAAAAAATAGAAAAAAAGAATACTATTGGGTGAATCATAGTCACACCTCCCTGACGATAGGACTGTAATAAAACATTGCGCTTAATGGGATTTAAACGACTACCCCAAAACAAGAAAAGAAAAGGCTAAGGAGAGGACTAAAAACATTTGGGCAACGGAAAACATGTGCTACATGTAAAAAATGGGTAGTAAACAGGTCTTAATCAAAAAAATACGCTTTTTTGCCTAGATACCATTTATTCCATGTACATATCCTTTCCTGCCTTTGTTTATACACAGCTCCCAATTATATTTGGCCATATCTGGAATACCAAAATAAAGTCCTAATAATTTATGTGGAGTATCCACTAGTTGAATACCAGCAATCGAGCCTACAGTTGTGATAGACACAGTTAGATTAAAGCATACACTTTTTGTAAATTTAACTGAGAGCCAATAACTGATAAAAAATGGGCAATACTGTACATTGTAATTGCCCTATCGGGGTCAGGGGACAAGAACACATAAGTCATCTGCATAACAAATTACTTTTGGAATAGTTTTATCATGAAGGCCTAGAAGTCTTGGGGATTTGGAAGAAGTCAATTATAGGGTCTAGGCGATAACAAATAATAAAGGGCTTAAGGGCAACCTTGCCGCACCCCCCTGCGGATGTAGCAAGGGGAACCAATTCTACCATTAACATATGGTCTGACATAAGCTAGGGAATAGCATAAACGAAGCCAATTAATAAAAGGACTCGGAAACCCATAAGCATTAAGTGCTAACCAAATAAATTCTTGAGAAATACGGTCAAAAGCTTTGGAGAGGTCAAAATTAAATAAATAACCATTAAGGGCTCCTTGTTGACCTTGGGAAAATAATTCTCTAAGTAAAAGCAAAGCATCATGAATAGATCTGCCAGTGACTGAACAATATTGGGATGGGGAGAGTACTGACGGTAAAAGTTTAGACAGTCGATTCCCTAACAATTTAGAAAAAATCTTATAATCAGTATTAAGTAATGTGATCGGTCTCCAATTTGTCAGGTCACATCTATCACCATTTTATAGAGAAATAGCATTAACCCTCATACATCTGGTTAGTCAGTCGGTCTTCCTGCAGAAAGGCATTAAAATAGCTAGTAACTGACTTGGCATATATTGCCATAAAGATTTATAAATTTCGCTGAAAGACCATCTGACCCAGGAGCTACCCTATCTTTAAAACTAAAAATAACCTGTCTCACTTCCTCAGAGGTAAAAGGTGCCAAAAGTTCAGACTTCTGTGATGTTGATATAGTCGGTACAGCTAACGTCTGTAACAGAAGTTCCATATCAGGTGATTCAACAACAGGGGTCTCAAAAGTTGTTTTGATAAAAAATGTTACATATGTCATGAGATTGTTTTGTCCAGTAAGTACACGGTGTTGATCATCACGCAATTGGTGTATTTGTTTACTATGAAATTTGTCAGTAGCTAGTTCAAAGGGGTTAAATTGATACTGTGTCCCAGTAGTACGATATTTTTGTTCAAAGAGAATAGTTTTTTGTCTGTCATATTGTTCTTTAGCCAGAGCAATTTTAACTTCCTTAATACGGGCTGAACAATCAACATTATATATATGGGATTTAGAAAACAATTCCAACAGTTCAGCCCTTAAAAACTTGCTAGCACGGTGTCGTGTGTCAGCTAGAAACCTAGCATAGTATTTAAAGTAAGAAATCACATAGTTTTTAGTGTCAGTCCACCAGTCTATTATAGAATCATAAAGAATCTCAACAGAGATACGGTCTGTAATTAGGTTCTGAAACCCTTAAGAAACTCAGGAAGAGATAGCAAGGACAGTTTACTCTCCAAGTCCCCGGACCCTATATAGCTCTCCTAACGTATTCATGAGACCTATTAAATGGTGATCCGAGGTAGCCATAGGTGTAGTAATACCAGTCGCAACCTTGACAGTCTGAGAACAAACCAAAAGTCTATTCTGGAGGTCAGTTTTCCTTTTGAAAAGGTAGGTAACCGGATTGGGCCAATATGTCAAGTAGATGTGTCTTTAATAATGGTATTTAAAACAGACGATCACAATAGGTTTTCTTATTAGGAGGATGTCCAAGCTGGTATTAAAATCACCACCCCAAAAGAATAGTTCGGTTAGTAAACAAAAATGGTTTGATCAAACGGAAAAGCTGAACTCTGGTAGCTTTTTGTTGTGGTGCATAGATATTAATAAGTCGATATGGGGAATCACACCATAATAGATCCAAAATTAATACTCTTCCGGGAACTAAATCTACCATTTTTTGCAAAAGGAAAATTGAAGAACGAAAACAAAAGCCCACACCAGAACATAAATCCTGCCCTACAGACCAATAAGAGGGCCCTAAACCCCAGTTCCGTGAGGCAGTTGTGACTTCCTCCGCTGTATACAACCTAATGTCTTGCAGCAAGTAAACATTATAAGTTAAACTTTGTAATGCTGAAAAGGTTGCAGTGCGCTTATATGGAGACCGAATACTATTAACATTAAGACTGGCTAGTCGTAAAAAAGACATAAGCAAAGGGAAAAAGGTAAACCACAGATAGCAATAACACTTCATTTCTTTTTCCGTGTTCTGACTGACTTTTTCCGTACAGGAATCCCAGAAGTAGTAGGTAATGGCACTGAGGCAGCCGTGGAAGGTTGGGGAAAGAGAAGAGTCCCTAAGTCCTCTTCTTCCATAGCATCGCCCAACTTTGTAACGGGTCATAGGGATTTGAGACTGGGATGGAAGGCACAGTTATTGGGTCTACCTGTTTGGTAGAGCGAAGACAGCGAGTTGTCGGTGGGGAGGGGTGGAATGATCCCGAGCCTTACATCGTCACTAACTGGAAGAGAAGTAGGTGGGTCTCAATACGGGCTGGAAATAGAAGTGGTGGGCAGCGTGACTGCACAATCAAATCTCCATAGATTCGGGGTTGGGGATCAACCATATCTGGTAAACTCAGAAGGAGGAGAAACCTTCACAGACTGAGGTACCCAAGTGGAGAGGCCTATAACTGTGTTCCCATAGTGTGCACAGAGCTTGAGGGTGGGGGTGTTGTGCAGTAGCCAATGATTTGCTATATATGAATCATGCTCCGTGAAACTGTAGTATTATGGGCACCCATGGACAAGTTTCAAAAATGTGGGAAGAATCACCACATAAGTTACAAGTAGGTGGTACCGTGCAAGATAGCACCGAATGACCTAGCAGACCACAAGAAGCACATTTCAATTGTTCACAGTCTGAACTTAAATGGGATAATGAACCGATCTATAACAAGAACGTGGCTGACCAGGATAAAACAATACACCTCGGTCCCTGCCTAGATAGAAACAATTAGGGAGGTGTTGTACCCTGCTTCAGTGATTTTAAGTTGTACAGTAAACTTCCACCCTCCCGTCCAAAACCCATTGTCATCAATGACTGCATGTGGAACACCAGTTACTGTACAGCGTTGTTTCTAACCAATATACAATATCTAGTACATTAACTCCTTCATTTCGAAGAGAACAGTTACAACTTTAGCCGTTGGTCTGGTAAGAGGAATAACAATAAAATGTTTCCAAACTGAGTCCATCCGGCAGTATAATAAGCTGCCCAAAATTTATCTAATAATGCAGCAGTTCTGAATGAGATATCAAAGTTACGATCTCCAGAGGTATGAATAAAGGCATAAACATCAGCAGGGCGAATCCCTAGAGAGTCAATTAGTAGAGATTGCCCAATAATGACGGTCAGGGGAAGTTCTAAGCCTCCTTTATAGTGAATCTGGCAACAAACGTTTTCTGGCTGGTATGTCCTTATTTTTAAAGAGGGAGGTATAACTTACTGGTTTAAAGGCTGGTTTGTTTGGGGGAGGGAGGGAGGTGAGTCAGGAAGAACAGTACCTTCAACAGTTGTAGAGTCCCGATCGATACTCCGGTCTTGTGGCATAGGGTCTGATGCTGTAGTGTCCAGAATCTCTGTGTCCGTGTTGTCTGGCGTTTTAATTCTTCCTTCAACGTTCTCTGTGGTGCAAAGGTCCATTTTCGGCTGGGAAACATCAGGGCACCTGGATTCAGCCGAGGAAGGCGGAAGTGACACGGTGTTCCGGTCTGTCACCAAATTGGTCCTCCATCAGCAGTGTACCCAAAACGGTCCTCCTGGCTCGAAGAAGCTGTTCCTGGCAACGGATCGACGATCAGGTAGCCATGCCTCAGGGGTCTGTATCCAACCTGCCGCCTGCAGTGCTCTTTCAGGGACCAAGCAGCAAACGGGCTGAAAAGGGAAAGAATCCCCATCCATTTCTTGAACGCCAGCAATATCACCTTGCAGGTCAGCAGTGTTTGTCTTAACACTTTTTTTTGCCATATTAGAGCAAACTGTCTGTCCCAGTTCTAAACGCTTCCGTTTCTTATCCTCCTCAGCAGCTATATTCATTGAGGCATTGGTCTCACCTATATCAGTGAATAAGTCAGACTGGGGTAACTCTTCATTTACCACTGCAGAATCATATTGTAACTCCTTTGCTGAAGAAAAAGCAACCTCCTCAAGTGTTGCATTGGGTATCTGAGGACCATCGTCCACCACCTCCACTCCTGCCGGTGACTGAGACATTCTGAACCGAGTCCAGATGTCTCATGGGAAGGGTTCCCAACCCCTCAGAGTAGGGGAATTTCCCTGGTGTCCTGACCAAATTTCCCTCATTCACTAAAAACACCACCAACAGCTTAATCTGGTTCAAGGTCAGTTGGCATTCATCTGTATCCCCTCCCCCGGGTCGTGCCTGAAAATAGGCAAGATTTGTCTAGTGCACTTACCCGGTCAACAAGAACTAAATAAATAAAATAGTCTCCTCCTGAGTCTGATTTTTTACGACTGCGTGGGCCAAGCTCCGCAGATGTCATGCCATCATCAGATTTGTATAAGAGCACTGTGGAAGCACGTGACTGGACTGCTGTCTGGTGTGCTGCCACAGTGCTCCAGCATGGTTTCCAATTATTCTGTTTATGCAGCCCTTCCCCTCCGCGGGCCACATAAACACACGCCCTTCCCGGTGCACTGCTTTTCCTTTTCACAGTTGCGGAAGTGATGGCCACCGTGTGCAACATGGCAGCACTGACTTAAACTGTGCATGTGCGAATATCGCGCATACGTAGTCATGTCAGTGCTGCCAAGTTGTGCACAGCTGACTCTGGGGTAAACCGCATGCCCGAGTATTATATATGCGCAGTACTGTAATCACTGCTGTATTTGTTATGACTGACTCTGGTGCAGCGAGAGCACCGCATGTTCTTTTCAATGCTCTTGCCACTCCTAAAAGCTCTCCACAGCCGTATCGGCTCTGAACAGAGTTTGTTTCAAAGAGCTGTGAACTAGAGAGTCATTTGCTAGAGTTTCATTGTCTCTCAAGTCTGTTAGCAGCATTCTTAATCCTTGGTAATCTGATTTAGGGACCTTTCAGCTTCCTTCTGAACAATCCACTGACTCAGTTGGGAATGTTTAGGTGTGGGAACTCTCACATCTAGGTTTGTAGAAGGTGGAACTCTGCTGTAGTAGTCAACGGAGAAAGATAACTAAGGTGATGGAACTTTCATGCTATTTTTTAAGATGTGGTGGAACCGAGTTCCAGTGGGCTTCTGCCCATTTTAACCTTTGAATGCACCATACTCTTAAAGCAACTGAATCTGCTGGCCCATCGGCGCAGCAGTTGGATTTCTGCTTGAGATGCCGGCAACCCGGGTTCGGGAACGGACTCTAGATGCTGGAATAGGAACCACCCCGGCTCTTTAGACAGGGCTTCCGATGCAGGGTTTCTTTTTCAGGACCGGTTTCTTTCTGATGTGCTTCTTCAAGACCAGCCCTTGCAGGACCAATGTCTTCTAGAACAGCATCTTCAAGACTGGTTTAATCAACTCGTCAGGTTGCAACAAGGGTCTTCTTCGAGGATATCTCTTCCACTAGGCCACACCTTTGGAACTACAGCCATCAGGCACTAGGACTACATAGAAACTTTTGCTACCTGGGGGCCGCCCACAGCGATGTCATGCTTCAGCATCTATATAATGTGGGTGGCCTCATCACTCCTCAGTTCTTTTCCTGCCATCAGTCACTCTTGTTGGATCTGCTGAGGAAACGCTGTTGACTAGCCATTGTCTTTCACTCATTCTTTATTTAATTACAGTGTTTTAATCATCTCTGCATGCTGCTGAAATCTGTAGCTGCATTATTTTGGTATAAGTGTGGAGACTAGATTTGTGAAGAAGACTCATGCACCATTTGTGTGTGTTGTTTGGGCCTATCTGACAATGTCATGACTTGTGAGAGCTGCTAGACTTTCAACCAAGCAACAACACAACACCATAAGAAAGCTCTAGAAATGTTCCTTGTCCTAAAAGCATTAGCAGCCACAGAGAAGGAGCAAGTCCCAAAATCGCTGCCGCTATCCATATCGGCCAAGATGTGGCTGCTGAATTGAAGTTGAAGGACTGGGACAGAGAATGGTTGTCATCACAGCCTTCTTCATCATCGGAATACAAGCATAAGCATAAAGACAAGAAACTTTTTTTTTTACAGTTAAACTTTTTATTGTAAAAGGTTTTTCTTTTTACAAATAAATGACCGGATGCAGGAAAAAATGTTTGGATACATACCAAATACAGGTAGACAAGCATAGTGAAAATAAAGAGAACTTCAGTGCGAACACTAGTATGCCAGTATTAGGAGTCGATAACACCTTGAGAGTCGATTAAGACTAGTCATGGTAGGCCGGCCTGGTGGCACTGAGGGTTGAGGTACTGGATGCCACACCTTGCGCCATGCCGGCGACCCGGGTTGGGGAACGAGCTTGGGTTGCCAGAGGTCGGCAGGGGGAGAGAGAATTGATCATCTGGAGGACTGCTGTCCTCTCTCGGGGGGAAGGGGACTAGCTGTCCCACTCGCCGGCGCTGCCCTCTGGCAGTGGCTGGAGGAGCAATACGGGTTGGGAGACTAGATCCAATGTCCTTACGTCGGGGGTGCCGGGCAAAAGGAAAAACAAGCCTGATAGGCTCGATGATGTCTGCCAGCTCCCAGAGTGGTCCCCGGATTCTGGATTGGGTCTCTGAAAGGGGGGAGAAGCCAGCAACCTCCTCCTGGCCCCACCACTGGGGAAATACCAGGGACCGAATAACACAGGAGCGGCGGGACCGGAGGGAGAGTCCCTCTGTTCAGAGGGCTGTAGCTGCCTGCCAGGGCTTCGGTGGATAAGAGTGCTTATGAAAAAATGAAAAAAAAAAAAGACTAGCTATGCTAGAGGTGACTGAACATTCTGCCTAAAAAATAAAAATAGAGAACAACCACAAAGAAAAGGGAACACTAACGGCAAAGGTAAAAAAAAAAGGATTGACTCAATTATTTACGTTATAGAGTTATGGTCATAAAATAGAGTAATATGTGAGAAGTACCAGCAGTGAGACAAGGAACTTCTTGGTGCGGTTCGTGGTCATTCCACATGGGGGGATGGCCACCTCTGCTTGTTTCAGAAATGTCCCTGCTGCTGGCATTTGTGCTGCAGCCACATGAAGCAGTGTCCACATCTTTACTAAACATTACAGTCTGGACATAGTCTCTCGTAGATGTACTGGCTTTGGGCTGGCTGTACTGTAGTTCCTCCTGTCTTGAATGTATTAGACTGTACCAACCTCCCAGTGCTTTTTGGACTGCTTGACACTCGTTCCAAAGCTGTGGCCGAATGGAAGAGATATCCTCAAAGAAGATATAACAGTCACATACATACATACTGTACATACATACATATTCCCCTGTGCCTATCCCATGCATGCTTGAAACCCTATACCATATCTGTCTCCACCACCTTCTCCTGCAGGTCGTTCCAAGCCTCCACTACCTTCTCCATGAAAAAGTACTTCCTCGTATTACCCCTAAAATGTCCACTTTCCAGCTTCATATTGTGGTCCCTAGTTGCTGAACATCCCTTCATTTGAAATAGGCTCCCCCTTTGTGTCCTGTTACAGTAATACCCTTTAGATATTTGAACATCTCGATCATATCCCCCCATCTCTCCAATTTTCCAGGGAGTATATGTCCAGCTCCCTCAACCTCACCTCGTATGCCTTTCTTTGCCTTCCCTGAACCATTCGAGTAGCCCTCCTCTTGACCACCTCCACCCTCTCAATATCTTCAGGTGTGGTCTCCAGAACTGAACACAGAACTCCAGATGAGGTCTTACCAGAGCCATATACAGGGGCATGATGACTTCCCCTCCTTCTACTAGCAATGCCTCGACTTATACATACCAGCATTCTGCTTGCCCTCCCCACTGCAGCCTGGCACTGATTTGCCACCTTCAGGTCAGATGAGATAATGACACCCATACATATTTACCATAACAGTAGATCTTCAAGAGAGTCTTCCATTAGGCCATGCCGTCCCTCCCTCCGTCCCCCTTCTGATTTAGTGGCAATACATCAGATACTGTGCCTGATCCTAATCCATGGCTGTTATATCCAGCAGCCTGTATCACCTTGTATGTTTGGTGCTGGTCTGTTCTCTTGATTCTCCACAGGTGGCAATCCTCTGAGCCTACTCTGTAGCAGGGAGCTGAGGAGTGATGAGACTTCCCATGTTTATGTAGATGCTGATGCATGATGTCATCATGCGCAGCCCCTGACTAGCAAAAGTTTCTTCGTGGTCCTAGTGCCTGACAACTGTAATTCTAAAGGTGTAGCCTAATGCAAGAGATTCTCTTGAAGATCTACTGTTATATAAGTACGTAACTGTTCTTTTATTTCCTTTCCTGTCCCGATGACCTGTTTAATATCGGAAGAGATGATGAATAAGCTTTTTATGTTGCGATACGTGTTTTTTTTTGTCTCGGTTCCCTATTTGAGGTCCCCATAGCTGATAATTCCATTCTCCTCATTTCTTGACATCCTGGTGGCCTATTCAGTGTCTTCTTAACTGTCAGATTTATAATAGTAGTGTTTTGGTACCCCCTTGAGCACTGAGTCCACATATCCCAAAGACTAAAATGTAGACTGGAGTATGTATACTATATCTATATATAGGGTGCAGTAACGCCACTATATTTAGGATTGAGCAGGGCTTTCTATGTTAAACCTCAAATTTTGCATTTTAAAATCTTCGCAACTGTTCAACAGATTTGTGCAAAGTTTTGCATGCACAGTCTTGTCATGTAAGTCTCTTGACCTGGCAAGTTGCGTTCAGGTTGGATGTGCAGATTCTGAAATCCAGATGGTGAAAACATGTTAAAAAAAAAAAAAATCACTGTTGTTTTACTATCTTTTTCACCTTGCATTGTGCCCAGACGGATTAGAATTTTGGTCTGCAATTTTCAGGGTAGAAAAGGCTTGCCCCAGAATGCTGCCTTTTGGTGGTTTGATGAAAAAATATTAATTATTTCAAAAAAGTTATTCAGTTTTAAAATTTTGGGTTCTGAGCAGTCTTTTGGACAGAGGTATGGAATGAAAGAAGAATTCGGTCCAAACGAAAAAGGATCCTTTTTCGTTAGAGGCCAGTTCTTTTTTGTGTGGGGAAATTTCCTTTTTTGTTTGCTACCATCTTTTCTGTTTTTCTCTAAAAATTCAAATTTCAGAAGCCACAAAAACGACATTCTGGAGACCGACCAACACAGGTATCTTGCTTATTGGGACACCCTTAGCTGGATTCTGCACTTAACTGTTGGAGAAATGCCCTTAAAATGTTATTTTCACATATGAATTTATGCAGCCTCCCTGCCAAACTTCCCGACCTTGAGGCCTAGGTTTCTCAGCACAGACCCCATGCACTCTGTCTTACAGAGACCTGGTTGAAGCCCCTGCACAACAATGCCATGTTCCAGCCGGCTGGCTACACCATTCTGCACAGAGACAGACTAGGCAAAATAAAAAGGGTGGTGGTGCTGCCATCCTAGTCAGGGACCCTCTCTCTGTCTGTACTGCCCTTCGTGCGGAAAATGACTCCCCTAGTGACTGACTCATTGCCGAAATTACTATTGGCTCTACAAAGAAGCTCTACCTAGGTTGCTATTACAGCCTGCTGAGTGGCAGCGTAGCCAGCCTCCAGAGGCTGCTCTTGGGCCTAGGATCTCTCTCCTCAGCTAGAGAAACTATCTTATTTGGTGACTACAACATAAATTGACTGGATCACCAAGAACCAGACTTTGCTGACGTACTTAAGTGGCACAGCCTTGTGCAAATCCTCACACTCTCGACCCAATCCAATCATCGGACCTCCACACACTCCCTTACCAATTGGGTGATTGCAAACAGAGGGGACCCTATCAGACTCAGTAGGTGACCACTGCCATGCCTATGCCATTTGGTCCTCCAAAGCCCCCCTCCACCCCAAAATATCTATCATTCTGAAATTTTAGCCATCCTGACATCTCTGCACCAATAGAAGCGGTCAGGGACATAAGCTGGCATGCACTTTATGCGGTCTCAGATGTAACCCTCGCCGTCACTGACTTTACTGACATTATCCTAGCAAGACTGACATTTCCCCATAACTACTAGGAAAGTCCGTGGCGGGTGTACTCACTGGATCACAAAGGAACTCCTCTCCATCATGAAAGAGAGGGACCGCAAATGGATTTCGATAACCCCCCCGCCTCTGGAACAAATACCAGTATCTGTGCAACCGCTGCAAGCACCTGGCCCGATCCCTCAAACAGGATTATTGCACCAAGCTACAAAGGGAGAGTCTTGGTAATCCCAGAAATTTTTGTAACTCCTATCAGCTCCCTTCTCGCCACTCACACCCAACAGCCCCAACGTACACCTCAGTTCCCCGTCTGGCCTCCTAACTGACCCGGTTGAGGTAGCCAATGCCTTTAATCTCAAATTTACTGACCTGTCAGCTCTCCTGAGCAAACTTCCTTCTTACATCCCCTCCTGTATGCAGTCAGGTGCTGATGCCTATCTCCCCCGTCTTGCCGAGCACCCAGCACACCATGGCACCACCCAGTCTGCTCCCCTTCGCCCCCCTTTTCATTTCAAGGTCATCTCTCCAAAAGATACTCTTAAACTCTGGGGACTACCTAACTGTGGCAGTCTAGGCTCTGATGGCCTCTCCCCTGTGTTCCCCAAAATTGTGGCCTCCGTCATCGCAAAACCCCTCACCTTCATTTTTCAGTTTGACCTTGACTACCTCTTCCATGCCTTTCCCTTGGAAATCTGCCAAAGTTATTCCCATCTTCAAAACAGGTGACCCACTCTCCTCCGACAACTACCGTCCTATATCCATTCTCCCCCACCTATGTAAACTCCTCTAAAAAATTGTGCATCAGCAACTGTCGGAGTACCTCACCAACTACGATATCCTATGTAGCCAGCAACATTGTTTCTGCCAGCACCACAGCACCACCATAGCCCTAGCCTTATTCACTGAACATATCCTTACTAACATGGATCAAGGGCGTGCCACTGGCACGTATTTGTTGACCTCAAAGGCTTTTGATTTGGTAAATCATTCTCTCCTCCTCTCCAAACTGAACTTGATCGGCTCCTCCGAGGAAACCATGCACTGGTTTAGGAGTTACCTTACCGGCCGCTCTCATTTGTTTGCATAGGCTCAGCCACTTCTCCCACCTTATCCATCTCCACAGGGTTCCCCCATGGCTCCATACTGGGCCCCCTTCTCCTTACCATTTTTGTCAACACCCTTGCATCAGACAGCCTCACCTGAAAATTCCTCCTCTGCACCGACGATCTAGTTAAATACCACAGCGACAAATCCATTCCCCACCTATCCTCCGTCCTCACCCAGAACTACTGCGCTGCCTACAATTGGTTCTCAGACAACTTGATGCTAGTTAGTGTCACAAACCCACTCAGCAGGTCAGCCCTCTACTCCCAAAGTGCCAACCTCCGAGCGCAGTCATGTGAAAAGTTAACAGAAATAGGGTAGCCCTCCTGTCTGTTTTTGTGGGTTTGAATAAACTTTTGGTCTCAAGTCTTGGAGGGATTCAAACTGTGAACCTCTTGCTAGCGTACCCAATGCACAGGCGCAGATAAGTCTGTCTTCAGGGGAGCCAGATATCTTTGCCTACGGGCACCTAACCAGGTGTACAGAAATGAACCCTTAAAAACTCTAATAAAAGACCTCAGATTTAACTCTACCTTTTTCCAGTTTGGTAACACCATTCAAGCTTGTGCACAGTGTCTGCTTTAACCATATATACTTTACTTGTTAAAGAAAGAAAATCAAAGACAGACCAAGTAGGCTCTAAAAATAGAGTTTTGCTAAAATATATAAAAATATGTAACATGTAAATTCAGAACCATGTATCACAAAACATACAAATCACTTAAAAGAATATGGTTTTAAAAAAGTGCAGATTCCTACCACTAGTACACTTAGAATTTTTTGTTCTAAGGTATTCTTATATCAGTGTTGTAGCTTTCAGAGTCCAAACATGTGTGTTTAAATGGAAAACAGAATACTGTTTAACAGCTGGCTTTGCCCACCTCTTTGCGTGAAGTCACCTAGCTCCTCCCTGTCAGAATATATAAAAAAAAATATCTATATAAAAACAGGATGTCTTTTCCAAGTATTAAATTCTGTAACCTCAGCATGACTCGTTTTCTTTTTCAAATGACATTTCTTTGATCTTATGATCAGCTTTCACTTTCCAGGACATCAAATCATCTTTTATGACTTCACACTAAAACATCACAACCTGCTCTTCTTCCTCTAAGCATTATAAAAGTTTATTATCTGTTTTGCCAGTTAGGTATCTTCTAGCCTGTAATTAGCTTCTGGCCTTCCAGGTAACATCTTGTATCTAAAACCTGTGTGTGTATGTGTCATACTCACATGCTGTTGCAGCATTTCTCATGAGAGACGGTCCATAACACTTTTTTATATTACAAAAAATCATACAGCACTCAGAACTGGCTGTCTACGTCACAATTATCCCCATCTAGACTGAATTTGGGAGCTCTATCCCCTGCATGGGTTGAGCTTCCCAAATCATTTTGCTTCTCAGAGAGACGAGACAGGCCATTTGAGTTCTGGTTTTTAGCTCCAGCCCTATGTACGATTGTCAGATCATACCCTTGCAAAGCAAGACTCCGTCTTAGCAATCTACCATTGTTTTTGCCCATCTGTGTCAGCCAAACCAGAGGGTTGTGGTCAGTCTGCACCACAAAATGCTGCCCATATAAGTATGGCTCTAATTTCTTTGGGGCCCACTCTATGGCAAGACACTCCTTTTCCACCGTGGAGTATGCCTGCTCCCTGGGAAGTAACTTTTTACTCAGGTAGGCTATTGGGTGATCCTTCCCTTGGCTGGATGTCTGGCTCAGTACTGCCCCAATACCCACATCTGAGGCGTCAGTCTGAACTATAAAGGGTCTGCTATAGTCAGGACTTGTCAAAACAGGAGCACTGCACAGTGCCTTCTTAAGTCTGGTAAAGGCTGTCTCACAGGCTGGGTTCCAGATAATTTTCTTTGGCATCTTTTTCTTTGTCAGGTCAGATAGGGGTGCAGCCAGGGCACTGTAATTAGGTACAAATTTTCTATAGTACCTTGCTGTCCCAAGAAAACTCCTGACCTGCTTCTGTGTTTCTGGTCTGGGCCATGCCTGGATTACCTCTATCTTTATTTGGTTAGGACGGAGCTGTCCTCGGCCTACCACATGCCCGAGGTATGCCACTTCTCCCATGGCCACCTGGCACTTCTCATCTTTGACAGTGAGCCCGGCCCTCTGTATCCTGCCCAGCACTTCCCTAAGGTGGGATAGGTGTTCCTCCCAGCTGGTGCTAAAGATGGCAGTGTCATCCAGGTACGCCATGGTGTACTCCTCAGCACCATTTAACACCTGGTTCACCAACCTTTGGAAAGTGGCCGGGGTGTTCTTCATTCTGAAAGGCATTTTTTTAAACTCAGATAAGCCTATCGGAGTGATGAAGGCCGACCTCTCCCTAGCTCTGTCTGTCAGCTCTACCTGCCAATATCACTTGGTCAGGTTAGTGGTCGTAAGGTAGGTCACCCCTCCCAACTTGTCCAGGAGTTTGTCCGTCTGGGGCATCGGGTGGGCGTCTGACTTCGTGACTGCATTCAGTCCATGATAGTCCACACAGAAATGAGTAGAGCCATCTGGCTTAGGCACAAGGACTACGGGTGAGGCCCAGGGGCTGTGGGATCTCTGGATTACCCCTAAATCCAGCATCTTCTCCACTTCCCTCCTAATGTTCTTTTGGACAGCCTCTGACACTCAATATGCTGTCCGCTGTATGGGCATCTGTGTCCCTGTCTCCACATCGTGCATCGCTAAGGGGGTTAGTCCAGGCTTGGCGCTAAATAATGGGGCAAAGTCCGCTAAAACCACCCTTACTTTCTGGATCTGTTCTGGGGTCAGCTGGGGAGACAATTTTACTGTAACCACAGAGGACTCTTGCTTACTTTCTTCCAGCAAGTCCAGAAGGGGGTCTCCTTCATCCGTCCCCTCCCCAGGACTACTCACTGCAAACACCATGTCAGCCCTATTTGCATATGGCTTCATCATGTTGACATGGTACATCCTTTCTGTCTGTCTTCGGTCAGGTAACTCTACAATATAGTTCACGTCATTTAGCTTCCTAACCACTTTGTACGGTCCTGCCCACTCAGTCTGCAGCTTGTCTTTCCGGACCGGAATAAGGACCATGACTTCCTGACCCACCATGTACGAGTGAGCTCTGGCTCTACGGTCGTACCATGCTTTTTGTTTCTGTTGGGCAGCTGCTAGGTTGCTCTGGGCTGTCCCCATAAGTTCCTTCAGCCTTTCCCTAACCCTAAGGACGTAATCCACAATGGGAGTTCCCTGGGTGGCGTGCTTGCCTTCCCAGTCCTCCCAGATCAAGTCTAGGGGCCCACATACCCGGCGTCCATATAAGAGTTCGAAGGGGGAAAATTCTGTCGACTCTTGGGGCACCTCCCTGTATGCAAACAACAGGTGGGGAAGGTATTTCTCCCAGTCCTTCCCATGCTGTTCAGCAAACACCTGGAGCATTGACTTCAGGGTGCCATTGAATCTTTCCACAAGCCCATTGGCTTGTGGGTGATACGGTGTCATGCATCTCTGCACCACCCCACACTTCTCCCATAAACATTTCATCAAGTCCAACATGAAGAAACTCGCACGATCTGTGATAACCTCCTGTGGAAACCCAACACGGGAGAAAATCCCAAGTAAGGCATCTGCCACTTTGTCTGTCCTTAATGAGGAAAGGGCGACTGCCTCTGGGTACCGGGTGGCATAATCCACCACAGTCAGGATGAATCTCTTCCCTGAGGAGCTGGGGGTATTTAAAGGCCCCACAATATCCATTCCCACCCTCTGGAAATGGCTCCTCCACTATGGGCAAGGGAATCAGGGTAGCTTGGGTTTTCTTGCCCGCCTTCCCTATTTCTTGGCACCAGTGACAAGATCTGCAATACTCCTTCACCTGCTGGGTGAAGTGAGGCCAATAGAAATTCTGGGCCAACCGCTACGTAGTGCGTGCGATTCTCAGATGACCAGACAAGGGAATATCATTTGCAATCTTGAGCAACTGCTCACGATACCCCGGGGGGAGCGACAAGCTGCCTGCCTAGCATCCCTCCCTCTGTCTGTATTGCCCAAGTATACATAAGTCCATTTTCCCAGTAAACCTTATGTCTACTGTCACCTCCCTGTGCACCGTCCGAGACTGCCCAATACCTCAGCTTCTCTAAACTAGGGTCACTTCTCTGAGCAGCTGCAAACCCCTCACACATTCCCAAGGAATGGGACAGGTTCCCTTCAGTCGTTAAACTAGGGTCCCTAGCACTAGTGTCAGGGCACTCAGGATTACTGTCGGTCCCAACCCTCTGACAATGGGTCACCCCTCCCTCTTCGGAGTAACCCTCTGTAGCTGTGTGGTTACTTGCTACTGGGGAAATTTCTACCCCTTTTTCGTTAGTCTCCCTATCTGGAGACACAGGCTGGGGAACCAGCCTCTCAGCGATTTCCACAATGGCTTCTGTGGGGTTCAGGGAACTACAATTTTCCCTTGCCACTTGGCTACGGTAACTGCACATACCATCCCCTGTTTGAGATTGTTGCCCAGGATCACAACCACTGCTAATGTTTTGGCTACAGCCACCTGTTGCACAGTCCGCCTGGTTTCACCCCAGTCCAGGAGAACACTAGCAATGGGCAATGTTTTCACCTCACCAGTAAAGTTCTGTACAGTGATGTATTTATTGGGTATAAGCTGACCAGGCTGTACTAGATCCCCTTTTACCAAGGTCAAGGATGCCCCTGTGTCCCTTAACCCTTGCATCTGTACACCATTCACCATGACTGGGGGCATGTGTTCCCTCATGTTCACTGGCATGCTTCCAGGGACACACAAGCAACCCACTTCTTTTCTAGCACCCGGTTGTGTATTATTGCTCGCCTTTTTGGGACACTGTCTGGCAATATGCCCAGTTTCTTTAAATAACCAACATTCTCTTCTCTTTTCAGAGAAATCTTTTCTCCGAAAACTGGGGCTAACCGGTTTCGGTGGAGGCAGTGAGGGGTTTTAGCTGCCTTGAAGACGCTTTTCCCTTTCTGCGCTGCCATGCCCACCCTGTTCACTTTCAGAGCAGGTCTGCTCTTGGCATAGCAGTCCGAGACTTCAGCATCCTGTTGCACTGTTGTGGGATCTTGGTCCTCCAGCCAGGTTTTTAGCTCTGCTAGGCATGCCCAATAAAACTGTTCTAGCAAAATAACATTTTCAATTTTATCAACAGAGTTTACCTCAATTCCTTCCCACCAACGTTATAAAAACTGATGTTGTTTCGTGGCTAACTCCTCAGAGCTCATGACAGGGCTTCTCCTGAGCTTACGGAATTTAGCTCTGTATGATTCAGCAGTTATTTCAAATTTTTTTAACAGTGCAGCTTTACGTTTGCTGTAATCATCACTGTCCTCATTGTCCATTTGACCCATTGTATCCCAGAGCTTTCCCAGTAAGTAGCGGGGATAGCTGGAAGCTCCAGGATTCTCTAGGAATTTTAGCCTGAATACAGACCTTTTCAAAAGAATTTAAAAAGGCATCCATGTCCTCCCCCTCTTTAAATTCGGCTATTAATTTGGAATTCAATTTGTAACCCAGTCCTGTAGTCCAAGTTAAACCCAAGCCACTTACCTGCTCTGGTGCCGCTGGTTGGAGTTGTAGCTTCTCCAGTTCGTGTTGCCTCTGGCACTCCTGCTCCTCACGGTCTGCGTCTCTATGTTCTCACTCTCTTTTCTCCTCTGCAGCTCGCTGGCACTCACGCTTCTCACGGTCTGCGTCTCGGCATTCTCACTCCCTCTTCTTCTCTGCAGCTTGCTGGTGCTCACGCTCCTCATGGTCTGCCTCCCGTTGTTCACGGTCCCGCTCCCTCTGGAACTCCAGCTCCATTCTGCGCAACTCAATTTGCAGCCTGAGTACTTCTGGATCCAGGATACTGGTGACCTTCCCCTGCTGCTGTTGCCCTTTGCTGACAGCGGCCTTGTTGCCCTCTTCATTGGATCTGGACACTGCACTGTCCGCTAGCTCTGCCACACTCGAGATTTGGTCCTTTTCAGTCACTGTCTGTGACTCGCTGCTCTGGGTATCTGCTACCATCAGGGCATCTATGAGGTTTTGCTTAATGGCTTTCACCTTGAACGGGACTCCTCTGTTCTCACACAACTGCCTTAAGTAGTCTACAGTGTGCCTGCTGTAGTTGGAAGCCATCTTCTTCCCTAACTATGGTTACTCTGACTTGCACTTTGGAAAAAAAAATAAACCGGGTAGGAACTTGACTGTACGCCAAGTGATGTAGTTCTGTTTCCTTTTTTTTTTTTTAAATTACTGCCTTTTTCTTTCTTTGCAAGTGAGCCAACGGTCTCAAGCTGACACACTGAACAATAAAAGCTTGTAATACCAAAATTTATCCACACCGCTGCCAAACAATCTGTCACAAACCCACTCAGCAGGTCAGCCCTCTACTCCCAAAGTGCCAACCTCCGAGCGCAGTCTTGTGAACAGTTAACAGAAACAGGGTAACCCTCCTGTCTGTTTTTGTGGGTTTGAATCAACCTTTGGTGTCAAGTCTTGGAGGGATTCAAACTGTGAACCTCTTGCTAGCGTACCCAATGCACAGGCGCAGATAATTCTGTCTTTGGGGGGCCAGATATCTTTGCCTATGGGCACCTAACCAGGTGTACAGAAATGAACCCTTAAAAACTCTAATAAAAGACCTCAGATTTAACTCTACCTTTTTCCACTTTGGTATCATAATTCAAGCTTACGCACAGTGTCTGCTTTAACCATATATACTTTACTTGTTAAAGAAATAAAATCAAAGACAGACCAAGTAGGCTCTAAAAATAGATTTACTAAAGTATATAAAGATATGTAACGTATAAATACAGAACCATATACTGTATCACAAAACATACAAATCACTTAAAAGAATAAGGTTTTTAAAAAGTGCAGATTCCTACCACTAGTACACTTAGAATTTTCTGTTCCAAGGTATTCTTATCTCACATGGCTGTAGATGTTGTAGGTTTCAGAGTCCAAACATTTGTGTGTAAATGGAAAACAGAATACTGTTTAACAGCTGGCTTTGCTCACCTCTTTGCATGAAGTCACCTATCTCCTCCCCGTCAGAATATATAAAAAAATATATCTATATAAAAACAGGATGTCTTTTCCTAGTATTAAATTCTGTAACCTCAGCATAACTCATTTTCTTTTTCAAATGACATTTCTTTGATCTTATGATCAGCTTCCCCTTTCCAGGACACCAAAGCATCTTTTATGACTTTGCACTAAAACGTCACAGCCTGCTCTTCTTCTTCTAAGCGTTATAAAAGTTTATTATCTATCTTGGCAGGTATCTTCTAGCCTGTAATTAGCTTCTGGCCTTCCAGGTAACACCTTGTATCTAAAACCTGTGTGTGTGTGTATGTGTCATACTCACATGCTGTTTCAGCATTTCTCATGAGAGACAGTTCATAACACATTTTTACATTACAAAAAATCATACAGCACTCAGGACTGGCTGTCCACATCATAGTTAGTACCAAAAAGACCAAGTCAATGCAGTTTGGGTCAAAACCTTTCTTTACCAGACCTCACAAAACCAACTCTTCTGTCCTTATCCATTCTCCCAATGTCCTTGCCCTTGAAATCGTCCACTCCTTGAAATACTTGATGGCTCACGTTGGACCCCTCCCTCTCTTTCACTGACCATATTAACTCAGTAGTCCGTAGGATAAATCTGAAGCTCTGTGCAGCGTACTGAATCCTACCCCTCCTGACTCCTGAGGCTCACATTGCTATTACAAGAGAAAACCTTCTCCCTATCCTGGACTGCTGCTCCCCAGTCTACACTTGTGTCTCCTCTGCCCTTTGGACATGACTCGTGACTGTCTACAATAGCATTTGCTGCTTTGCCGTGTCCGCCCTTTACTCCACCCACCACTGTGACCTTTACTAATCCCTAAACTGGCTCTCACTGCAAAGTCACTTTGACTTCACCCTCGGCTGCCTCTCTGATGCTTGCATCAGAAGCAGTCCTGCCTCCCCACTGTCCACCTTCTTCAAGTGGCGTACCTCATCCAGGCATCTCTGCTCCTCCTTTGTCCCACCCCTGGTGATGCCGCGAACCACTACTAACATGGGTGGGAAAACCCTGTTGGTCGTGGCTCCCCTGCTATGGAACAGGGCTGCCTGCCCAACTCAGAGCATCCAACAAGCCTCATGCCTTCAAGCTTAACTTTAAATCCTGGCTCCTCATTAGGGACAGCTGCACCTGTCCCCAGGTAACACGTACATTTCAACTCCCCTTGGACCAGATGCCTATTTCTCACTCATCTTTCTACTATGATATAGCCTGTTCAGGACTTATTTGTGTCGGGGGAGAGTGGGAATAGGTAACCTCCTCGTTGTGCCTTAAGTGAACTAATTATTGTTACCACAGTACCAAAGACTGTACAGTATCCTTATACTGGTGTGTGTCTGAATTGGCCTGTAAGTTTACCACTGTTTGCTTGCACATGCCTATACTTTGTATACTGTATTTTTTACCAAGTGCTGTTGTTATACTTTTATCTGTAATCTGTATTTTGCTTGTGCCTGCTTTTCCTGGGTCGTGCCTGTAAACAGTCCCCTGGACCAGAGCACCCTACCTGGTCAACAAAATCATAAAATAAATTAATAAAAAAAGTTAACATTAAAATTCTGTTTTTGTGACTCATGATATAAAAAATAATCTTTTTTCATATGACATCCTTTTTTGTGGGGGGAAAAATCATTTTTCGTTTGCAGCTCCAATGTATTTCAATGGGGTTTTCAACTTTAATGCATAACTTGGCCATTTTTGCATATTTTCAACATGACCTTTTTGGGGCCCTGCCTCATGAGCAATGCTAGTGGAATTCTGCAAATCTGTCCCAAAAGGTAATTTCACAGTCGCTTTGCGAAATTACCTTTTGGGCAGAAATTTGAACAGTTTCAGTACCGGGTTCATGAGGCTAGGTAATACGGCTATGCTGACAGTTTGGTTGCTGTTGCGCTACAAGGGGCCCTGCGTGTCCACAGCAACATACAGTACATATGCACTTCTGTGGAGGGATGGGAGTGCAGGACCCAGAGGGGTCTGCACTCCCACAGACAGATAAGGATATGATTATGTAACCCCCCTGCAAATGGGGGTTCCCAAAAGACTTCCAGGAGCTTGCTTGAATGCTCCAAGCCTGAATGGTGTTTGGCATTTAAGCCATTTATCAGTGAGTGTTTTTAGCGCCTCTGGTACTGTCTCTTTAAGAGCTGTCTGCTTGCAGACATAATTAGTTTGTATGGGGGGACTGTGTGCTTCTCTGAGTACCACTCGAGCTGCTGCCAATTCACTTCATTTTGCAGTCACTAGGAGTGCAAAGGGAACCTATCTGAAAGATGTAACTGTTTGCCAGAAATTATTTAGAGTAATAATGAAATTACAGTTTGTCTAACCTGCTTTCTTTGCAGCCAGAACTGTGTCTGCTAGTTCCCATTCTAGTTTTGAACTGCTGAACTGGACCAATCAGTGTGGGGTAGCTAGCTCTAAAATGGTGCCTTGGACGAATCAGAACTTGGACTCATAATCTGAGCCAGCCACAAGAGGATTGTATGGGCAGTGACTCTGGGAGATGTAGTTTAGACTTCAGTGCCTTTTTGGACCAACAGCAGCAGTCTATTGTGAGTGACAGCCAATCCAGTCAAGAACTGGGAGGAACTCAAAGGAAGTGCCCGGTTTTGTCGGTGGGAGTTTGAGTTGAGCTTTGGCAGTGAAGAAGGAAGGAGCCCTGTGCTTTTTCAGTGTGCAGTTTTAGTCAAAAAACGTGTGTAAGGCCCAGAGTTCCGGTCTGCAGCTTGTGTAACTGCTTGTTAGGACTGAATCCGTCCTGTGAAAAGAATCAAAGGATCTCTGAAGAGTAGAAACCAGGCTCACCCTGTAGAAGACTGGAGAAATTGCTGAAAATTGCACTCTGTCTGTCAGGAACTGAATCTGCTGTGTGTTCTCCGGGTATTGTGCAGTAATTGCGATCGGGATACAGATGCAGCCTGCCTGGTATAGTGCTTTCTTTTATATGGATGTGTGAAGGTTTGTGTACCTCAAGTGAGCCCTGCTGACATTGAAGGACCCTATCTTATTTGGAGGTCGTGAGTACTAATTCAGGGTCGCTTCCTGTTGAATTGCCACATTAAATCCAAATGGAATTACTGTACTGCTGACTGTTTAATTCTCCTTTTCTCTGTGTGTGAAAGGGCCCCTACCAGCTGCCACAGTTTGGACTAGCCACTAGGGCTTGGGTACCCAGGGACAGTAACGGATAGGGATAGGCCTGTGCACAGAGCCATAGGTAGATTATTAGAGTGATAAGCTAATTAACCTGATTTCCCCCTGTCCTTGTTATATCCCCCTAAATAAATCAGAGCTTCTTGTTTCAGCAAAGTTATACTGCCTGAGGTATTTGTCTATGTTAAAGTACTGTACTGTGATTGTTGCACTGTATCTCATTTCACAGGGGGTCCCAGTGCCAGAACTAGTCCTGGGGGTAAGTGTATACTGTGAAGGTAATTCTGATATATTGTGTGGGCCACTAGTGGGAAGAAAGGGGGGTTGCAGTGTCCCAGAGGGCTGTGACCAAGTAAGTTTAACTATTGCAAACCCTGACCTCTGGGTGGAGGCACCCGCCATTGGATCCAGGCCCCTCAACCTGTTAGTGGCAACTCAGGCAGGGGTAGTAGCCCCTGGGATAGCGCCATCTAGGGGTTACAATTACACTATTTGAAAAAGTATAGATGGATGGATGGAAGCTCCTCCCACAGACACATAAGGATACAGTTATACTATCTCAAAAAGTAGGGAAGTTCTGTGCAAGAAACTCCATTAATACAACATTTAGGGTTATGGCTAAAGTGACAAAAATAGGAAAGTGTGACTTTAGGGTTTCCAACCCTATAACCCCACCCCCACCCCTACAACAAATCAGGGGTGGAGTTTTCCTTGGAGTTGTCAACCCTAAAGCTTACCTTGTTCTGTACACTCCTGAAACATACACACATGTCCCTCTCATCTGACCTTTCTTGCCACAGCAGTAGGGTGAGCTTTAGGGTTCCCAACCCCAAGGAAGACCCAGCCTCTGATTTGTTGTAGAGGTGGGAGTGGGGTTTTAGAGTTGGGAACCCTAAAGTCACATTTCCCTACTTTTGTCACTTTAGCCATAACCCTAAATGTTGTATTAAGAAAGTTTTTTTTGCAAAGTCAGTTTTTTTTTATTCCTGTATGGCCCCCTTAGCTTCCAGGAAAAGACACCTTAAAAATAAACTTGCCAATATTACCAAGTCCTGATCTGAAATATGCAGTAGAGTAATAAGTTACATGCTGTAGTCAAGTCCCCTGGCATTCTGTGGTAAAAAAAAAAAAATAATAATTTTCTGTGGCAGGGCTGGTCACTTTTCTGCTGCAAGGTTTTCCCAATTCTGCGGCAAGAGTTTGCAAATTCTGCAACGTTTCTGTGGCACTTTATTTCTTGGCCATTTGCACATTTATTTCATGAAAATTAAGGGAGAACTCACATTATACATTTTAATCTGTTTACTCTGTTTATTGCACATATCAGAGGCAGTTAGATTAATAAGACAGTAAAATTCAGCAATGTTTTCATTTTGGTAACATTCTGTACTTTTGTTTTGCATTGAAACAAAGAAAAAACAGCCATTGAATGCTATCCTCAGAAAGTCCCCTACGTCTTTCTGTAAATATTGTATTGTGGACACTGAAACTGCATTCTACATCTGCTGAGTTTGTCACACAGTTAACGCATGCAAGGGCCAATTCAGAAAGTTTTGGTGTGCGAGCAGCTGCAGACTTCCAAAATAAGTCCAGATCTTTGTCTGCCTGGCTTATGTTGCTCACATAGTTTGGTGTCAGGATTTTTTTGTACAGTTCGAATTCTGTATCAGGGATATAACTCCATCCTGGAATAACTTCATAGTCCTCTTTGCTGTGCAACAGAAAGGTCACTTTGGAGGGATCAAAGATTCTTGCCGCTTTCAAAAAATTTAACCCAGGCTGTCCCTCTTTGAATAAATATTTGCTAAGTTTGGATGAGGCATTACAGAATGCTTCCCTGAAATTGTCCAACTGCTCTGTGTGAATGTGAGCAGGAATCTCCTCTTCATCACCGATATCAAAAAATGAACTGCAGCTCTCTATGGCAAGCTGCTGATGTGTCTCAAGATTGATCTGGAGTTCTCCCAAGACATCTACATCTGTTGTCACAGGGATCTGTGACTGAAATGTATCCAACAGATCATACATCCATTTTGATTTATTTGTGAGGCATGCCAACTCAGTCCGAAGCTTTAGTACAAGGGTGTCCTCATAAAGAATGACCTGCAAAGATGGAGAAAAAGAAACATATTTTACTTGGTCTGTAGAATAAAAAATACATCAACTTACCATTCAATTATTTATTTATATACACACACACACACGCGTGTATAGCATTCACATTCTTACCTTTATTGAGAGTAACGTGCTGCACAGGTGTCTTGTTAGGGCAAGTTCTTTGTCAATGAAGGACCAGTGGTAGATGACATGGCTGTAATGATACCTTGCAGCAATGAAATAGGATTTCCACCTTGTTGCACAGGGATTGGCCAGCATGGTGGCATGCTTGTCGGGGGTGACCTCTGATAGGTGTCGCAGGTAACGGTTCTTTCTTCCACTAGATAACGAAAACAGCTTGTGGAATAACTTCTGTATCTCATTGTCAGCTGGAATGGCTTCTCCATCGCACCTGAACTAGGTCCATGATGTGGGCAAGGCATATTATGTAGGTGCAGTTGGGAAACAAACCTCGCAGAATTGCAATGTGGCATTTCTTCATATACAAGGCATTGTCTGTATCAAATACCCAGACAGCATCAAATTCTATTCTGTAGTCTGCCAGAGTTTGAACCACTGCTTGTTCTACGGTGCTGTGTGTCATGGACGTCAAAAACTTAGTGTCCAGCAAATAAGGGTGCACTCGTCCAGTTTGGTCTCTTTCAAATGGAGCAGTGAGGATGTTGAGGAAGCATCACTGCTCAATATTGCTGGTCTCATCCACAATTATGGCAACCTTTTTGCCTGCCATTTTTTGGTGCACATCTTGCCATTCCACAGTATAAATGTCCAGCACATATGCAGCTCTGATCTGATCTGCACCTGGTATGGCACCTCCAGTTGGGATGTGTTTAACAATAAAACAGCGAATTGCTGGATGGTGAGTTTTCTCCAGGGGGATATCCACTTCCAGAAAGCTCTTTGTGAAGTCCTGCACAATCTTTATGCGTTCTGTCTGGGCAGTTGTATTTTTTGCCAGGGATGTCAGCAGAGTCTGTTAGTTTTTCATTGTATTTTCTAACTGTATATCTGCAGCTTTCTTTAAATGAATTTTGGAGGAGAAATGATCTGAGATGGTAGACTTCCGCACATGATCCAGGACAATGTTGCAGGGCATACAGAGTAGTTATCCTCCATCTTCATGTAGAGGTTGGCCTGTAAACTGCTTGCAGTGGTCTTTTGCTGTCATGTACAAGGCTGTCTTTGATCGGTTCTGGGCAAATGGGGTACATTTCCTCACAAATTGATCCATTCTGTAAAGAAACAAGACATAAATAAATATTGGAAATTGCCTAGATAAAGTCCAAAAAACATGTATGTTAGACAAAAGAAACACATGCGTGCATTGTTAATACTCAAATGTAAGTTGCAAGGGATGCAGTCAGAGTGAAATCACATCTGGTGATGGGTCAGCAGAGCAGAGTAGACCAGTAAGTGGTGTATTGGCTGCTGCTGCCCATAGCAATTACTATGAGTCAGTAGCCCTGATTGTTATATCTTTTCTTTTTTCAGACAAATACAAGACTCTAGGAAAATGCATTAAAAACTTTGAGAACACTAACAGCAATGGCACTTTGACTTTGAACAGACTACCAGCACAGATGCTATCTCTGCCCCCCCCCCTGAACTTACCTGGGTTGCAGACTCCAACCCCCCGCAAGACACCAGAGAATGAACTGACAGAGTTTGAGCCAGCATAGGAAATATCTACCAGCAGAAGCCGGAAATAAATACATCAACAAGAAAGGTCGGACCCTCCCCCAGTGACCCAAAGAGTGCACCTGCAGACACTGCCAATAGCACTGAACATTTGGAACACACTACCAGCACAGAAGTCCTTAAACTATCTTCTGTGCTGGTGGCAGTCTGTTCCTAGTATTTGTTGCCCTTCTCAAGGTCTTCCAGTTCACCCTCAGGGTGGCTGGGGGAGTTGCGTAAAATACCTAGGTCAGAGAAGCCTCCTCAAGCCATCCAGGGCCAGTACGTGCGGACCTTGACAACAGCAGCAAACACTTGGAACTGGTGACCACCAGCACAGGAAATATTTTCCAGCAGAAGTTGGAAATAAATACAGCAACAAGAAAGATCGGACACTCCCCCAGCAACACAGAGAGTGCACCTGCGAACACTTCCAACAGCACTGAACATTTGGAATTAGAGCATACACCTGGATCAGACAACTACCAGCACAAGAAATATTTTAAAGTAGAAGGAGGACTTAAACATTTTTAATACCACAACAGCATAGGTTGGACGACCCCCCCCCTGCCCCAATCCATCCAGAGGCTTTACCTACGGACTTTGGAATCATACATCTGGATCAGATGACTACCAGCACAGAAGACCTTTAAGATATCTCCTGTGCTAGTGGTGGTCTGGTCCAAGTGTACGCTGCTGTTTCCAGAGTCCTCAGGAAAAGCCTCTGGGTGGTTAGGGGAGCAACAACAAACACCACCACTACCTAGGTTGCCTCCACCGCCCACCACCCAGAGGCTGTACCTGCGGATTTTGGAATCAGAGCTTACACCTGGATCAGATGACTACCAGCACAGGAAATATTTTAAAGCAGAAGGAGGACATAAAATAAAAATAATGCCACAACAACATAGGCTGCAGTCCCCAGTCTCCTTGCCCCCCTCCCCCCGAGATGTACCTGCAGAGTGGAACATCAGGAGAGTACCAGGACATCTCTACACCCCATGACTCTAGGAAGCAGAACTGTCTTTTCTCAGAAAAAATAAACAAAAGCAAACTAATGAAGGGGGAGGATGGGGGCCGCGTGGAGGATGACAACAGTAAAGCTGACATACTGAACAGGTATTTCTGCTCAGTCTTTACTGAAGAAGAGGAGGGTAATGGGTCTGAAGGGAGTACAAGGGGTGAGAATGGTGCAGAAGTGGACACAAGTCCCTTTACACAAGAAAGGGTCCTGAAGGAACTGGAAGTAATAAGAGTTGATAAAGCAATGGGGCCAGATGGGGTGCACCCAGGGTCCTTAAAGAACTAAGAGAGGTGGTGGCTGAACCTCTGGCTATCCTGTTTAGCCGATCACTGGAAACAGGGAGGTACCCAAAGACTGAGGACAGCAGATGTAGTCCCTTATACAAAAGTGGGAACAAAGAGGAAGCAGGGAACTACAGACCAGTCAGCCTCACCTCAGTAGTGGGGAAGATCATGGAAGCACTACTGAAGGAGAGATTGATGGAACATCTAGTTGTCAATGGACTACAGGACCCAAGGCAGCATGGTTTCACCAGGGGGAGGTCATGTCAGACCAACCTTGTTGAATTTTTTGACTGGGTGACTAGGGAGGTGGATCAGGGGAGGGCAGTGGGCAGGGCCTATCTGGACTTCAGCAAGGCCTTTGACACTGTGCCACATAGAAGACTATTACACAAACTGGGGAATATGGGTGTGGGCAGGACAGTAGTGTGGTGGGTAGGTAACTGGCTGGGTGGCAGGACACAGAGGGTGGTGGTAAATGGCTGTCACTCCACAGAGGGAAGAGTGACCAGTGGGGTACCACAGGGATCAGTGCTGGGACCGGTCCTATTCAACATCTTCATCAGTGACATTGCACAGGACCTAGAAGGCAGAATTTCACTGTTCGCTGATGACACAAAGCTCTGTAACAGAGTAGACACACCAGAGGGTGTAGACAGAATGAGAAGTGACCTGCAGAAACTTGAAGAATGGTCAGGGGTTTGGCAGTTGAAATTCAATGCAAAGAAGTGCAAGATAATGCATAGGGGGCACAAAAACCCTGGCACAATATATCAGTTGGGGGGTGAGGATATAGCATGCACCAAGCAGGAAAGGGATCTTGGGATTATCATCTCTGATGACCTCAAGTTAGGGAAACAGTGTGACAAGGCAGCAGGTAAAGCAAATAGGATGCTGGGATGTATAGGCAAGGGCATTACCAGCAGGAAAAGGGAGGTCATAATTCCGCTATACAAGACACTAGTGAGGCCCCACCTGGAGTACAGGGTACAGTTCTGGAGACCATACTACGTAAGGACATAGACAGGGTAGAGAAGGTTCAGAGGAAGGCAACAAAGATGGTGCATGGATTTGCATCACAAGTCCTATGAAGACAGGTTGAAGGAACTGAACATGTACCCTGGAGGAGAGGAGGGAGCGAGGATATGATAGAGACATACAGGTATCTTACAGGGAGGAACAGGGTGCAGGAAAACACTATTTTTAAGCGAAAAAGATGTTCCAGGACTGGAGGGCATGGGATGAAGTTGGAGGAGGACGATTCAGAGGAAACATGAAAGAATTTCTTCACAGAACGGGTGGTGGACAAGTGGAACACCCTGCCAGAGGAAGTGGTGGGGGCTGAAACAATCACGGGCTTTAAGAATGCATGGGATAGACATAAAGGAATTCTGGAGGTCAGGGGTAAGGTGCAGCAGACTTCTAGGAAAACAAACTGAACTTACAAGCTCAAATGGGCAGACTGGGTGGGCCATAGGCCCTTATCTGCCGACACTGTCTATGTATCTATGTAATGTCCCCATTCAAACATAATAGCGCCAGCATCATCAAAATAAATTATCTTGACAGTCGTCCCTCCCCAGCAAAAAAAGAAAAAAAAAAAATAAGCAACCAGTTCTAAACAGAAAGTTGTAGTACCTCTTCCAGAAGAAAGATGTCAGAAACAAAGATGCAGTCTTCTTCCTTCAGCAGGTAGTGTTGTCTCTTCGATGGTGCTCTCTTCTCTCAGAGTCCAGGAAATCATGCTGAAAAACTACAAAAATGCTGCTCCATTTTATGCTCCCTGAAGCACACAACTCCATGCCCCACTTTGAATGATTTTGCCACTGATTGGACAATTTGGACAAGCAAAACTTTTGATTTGCTGATTCTGTGAATCACTGAGCTGATAGGCTTCTAAATGTAGCCAATCAGCTCACACAAACTTGATCTCTGGGCAGTTTGAAAAACTTGGGCTAGAGAAGACAGAAACATTTGCTTGTCTGAGGAGACTAAGAATGGATGCAGCTGTTAAATTTACTACCCCGAGACCTGGATGGGCAGGACAACATGGAGAAGCTAAGCAAGGCAAGGCAAACAGCCTGACTGGCAAATTCAACTGACCATTAACCTGACCTGCAAGAAGAGTCCAGGATCATGGAACCAGTGCTGGGCCACAAAAAGATAGAGGACAGGGTGGTTGGCTGACCCCTCTCCCCAAACAAACAACCTGCATACGTTTGTTGACAGAAATGCTTTTTATTATATTTGGGGGTGGGAGGGCCATGGTGAAAGAAATGCGTGTTTCTTTACTTTTTGTGCCGTTAATTTAAGTGTTTTTTACTGGCAGCCTTTTGGGGAATTCAGAGAACTCTAAGGTGTGCAGCACAAAGGGAAAGGAAGCACATGAGATCCTGATCCGAGCCTGGGACTCAGTGGCTCTTATTCACGCTGCTTGCTGAATTTATTTTTGTTTATTTTTAATTCAGTCCCTCTCTCTCTCTTCTGTTCTTTGTTGGCATTATGTGGCAGGCAGAGTGAATGCACTCTGTCTCTGCAGCACCAGTCCTTTCCTTAGCTGGTAACCGCACACGGCTTGATGTTGCAACAAAACAGTCTGAGGATCGGTGGCAGAGGAGACCTAAATAATCCCCCTTCATTTGGATTTCAGATGGATGGCGAATACGTGGAGATGAAGTCGGGGACATGGACGGACTCATCATGGTTAGCAGACCTCTGGTGATTGGGGGGGCAGGGGTCAGTGGTGCATTGCTGGAAAATCGGGTCAGGTTCATTTTGTAGAGGTGCAGTGGTGATTGGTGGACATGGACACTTGCATAGTGTGAAGATTATTTTTTTTTCTGTCTGCCGATCACCATTTTAACAACTGCACAAGCTTTATGTCTGAAAAAGAAAATGGCCTCTGAGACGTGGCGCTCGCCAGCTGCTAGTAACAGAGCCAGAACAAACATAGAGGCCAGCAGGTTTGGATGCAAATAAATGGTTGGAAAGGTAATAATTATTCATCAGTCCTGACGTGATTGGGGGGTTGCTTTGTTGCACATTTTGGAACACACATCATCTCCGCTTGTGGGTGGCCACCATTTTGCGCAAAGCGGCCATATGCATTAAGCAGATTCTGTGACCAACAGTGTTTTCCACGGGCGGCAAACAATTCTGTGGCCATTACCGTGGCTGAGGAATTGCGGAATGCCAGGGGGCCTGTGTATAATATAGTCATACAGGGATAAGTTACTCGAAATAAAGTATACAAATATTGATGGGAGTTGAGTTATATAATGGGAAAATATTGACCCTAGGTATGAGTTCCTGAATGGTCCTAGTTATACTTCCTAAAACTGAAGGCTGATGGCAGTATGACGGTTGAAAATCATTAGTTCATCCCAAGGGGTCACTTTTTCCCACTATATCCCCAAAAGTCTGGTTGATATCTGTTTTATTATGCCTTTTGTGAACTTTTCTTACCCACCTCCCCCTGACGCTTGAGCAGGGAATAACAGGATCAAGAGGAGGCCAAAACTGGAATCTTTGGTAGCATCCTGCTGCCACACTCAGGCACTGTACTTACCTTCTGAGTTTGCTGTTTCTTTAGGCATCATATGCAAGCTGGCGGAGAGGCTTTCCTTTTTGGCAGAATTCGTTGGTTTTGTTTTTCTCCTCGCATGTCTCTCTGTAATGTTTTTCATTGTGGAGTTTTACTGTGGCCCACAGGAGCAGCTCTTAATTTTCTTGTCAAACTTCCACCATTATTTAGAAAATCTCAGAGTAAGATGACGTCAGCTTAAGCGCATGCTGTTGGCAAGCAGTAGATTTTTTTCACTGTTACCCATCATCAGGAATTTTTGCCTGTTGCTAAGGAAAAGCAAGACAATGCTTCCTGCTGAGTCCTGTCACTTGACTTGGTTTTGACCAACCACATGACAGTATTATGAGCTAAGATTTAATACTGTTAGGTAGAATTACTGAACTGGTCAACCGGAGTTGATGCTTAAGATTACCGAGTAGAAGCGCCTTCACAGAGTATTAAGAACCACAGTATTCTTGTTTCTTTAGTCCTAATAGCCTAATTTCATTGATTGTTTATAGTATAAGAAGTTCACAGTTGCTATAGCACTGTCGAGCATAGTATTGTATTGCCATTTTCTGTCTTAACCTTTGCATGACCTGTGAGACCGCTCCTTCCCTTGAATAAGATTGTGGCATTTGAGTCCGAGTATGACTCATGCCTCTCCTTGAAGGGTAAGAAGATCAGCCCGACCATTGGGACCTACTGTGCACTTTCTCATAACACTGAGTTTAGGTGGAACATGACGACATATCTATGAAATGAAACAATTACACTGTCCATAGCCCTTGCCATTATCTAATGAATGTAGACTGCATCTGGGTGCTAAACACCGAATGTTGTTCCTGAAGCTTAGACTATGACTTTGGAACATCCTCATCATCTATTCTGATGAGACATTCGTACTTCGGACAAGACATTAAACCAAGGATGTTAATTTAGCAGTGCATGATGGTGGTGAAAATTCTGAACTACCTTTTCTGTTTTATTTTAGATTTCCCCTTATCTCCTGACTTACAAGATACCCTTCTTTCCCTATCTTTAGTGTGCTTTCTCAGCTGTATTTTGTACACGTGTCATCCCATAAGGTCAGAGAACAGTGTCTGCAGCATGCTAGTTCATTATAGTTACATGGCAAGTGATTTTAAACAATAGGTGTTCAAAAACAGCAGATAATTCTGATAAAAACCCTCATCTGAGCCATGTTAAAAGGAATGTGCCTTTTATTATTTCATCTGTAAAAACGTCAGACTCAGAATGGGAAATGGATATCAACAAGTCAGGAGATAAGGGCCAGTCTAAAACAGAATAAAAATATGGATCAGATTTTTCAGTGCTGTCGTACACTGCTGCTTTACAGATCTAATGGCACATCTCAAAAACAGTAGAGAAATTTCCTCGATGTTCCAGTCAGATTTCCCCATTCCCTAAACAGACCACCAAATACAAATCACTCAGGGCACCTAACAATACATGATCAGTTAAATGCAAGTATACAAACTGCACTAAAAACATGATTTTCAGGGAGCCTGTCACTCCTTTGGAAAATTATACTCAGCTCTAGTTGTTTTTGTGCTGGTAGACATGAAGAAAAATTATCTGGTGTGGAAGGTGAAATAACCAAAAGCCTAAATGTTGTATTCTGCCTAGCCAAAAGGGCAGTGCTGTAGCTAAAACTGCAGAGCAGTGCCATGGTGGAGTGAAACTCCACTTGTAATACCAGCATTAAAAAATGTAATTTTGACACAAAAACTGGGATGCAAAACAGGGCAGAATACCATTTGTAAGCCCTACTTTATTACAGTTCCCCGTTTTTATCTTTCCCTTATTCTCGAGTACAGAAGCTAACAGAAAAGATTGTGGCACACACCTAGTGATTCTGAAATGGTCTGTATTACTACAAGCAAAAGTATCTTGTGTAGCCACCATAGTTATATTCTCATTGCTTCATAGCCTGTACTGTTTGGTCAGGCTGCCCGTGGGCTTACTGAAAATTATTTCTGTTGTAAGGGACCTGTGTACATGTGCTAAGTTTTTTTTGCCAACCCCTTGCTTGCAGCCTCCAGAGCTATCCTCAAAGAGACTGTGGACCTCTCCTGCGCATTTTTAAATCATTGTAAGAATTTGCAAGGGAGTGATTAGGGATTTACATGCAAATTCTCAAAATATGGTGACCCAGTCTTTTGCAGTCACAACTTCGGCATCATTCCCTACCTTTTGAACCATGTTGCTGAAGTCTGACCAGGCAGCGTGGAGTTGGAATCAGTGAGGGACCAGAACAGTAGAAATGCTGCTCAGGGATCAGGATTAACAGAGGGAGTTCCACTGGAAACACAGTATTTGGCCTGGGGTTGGGGGAGGGTACCAGACCACTAGGAGTATAGAATCACTCCCTTCTCGCAGCCCACATAGTATTCCATCTCACTCTCCCATTCTCTCCCCCAATGACTGCATACTGACACTAAACAAAACACAGAACACATTTTAAGAAAGGAGACTGTGACTGACTCTCACAACCTTAGCCAGCTGCTGTCTTAACTAATGCAAACTACTGTACCAGTATTCCAGAGGGTGTATTTATGTCTTACTAATATCATGCAAAGGGATGTATCAATATAAAGGTGGTTCTGTCTGGAAATTGTTATTCAGTACAAATGCACTCCCAGGTTTACACAGTTCAAGTGGCATTGACAGTATTTATACATACCAAATTTAAAAAAATGCAGTGACCTCACTAAGTGAGGAATAGTGAAGACTAGAGGAATCCTATATCCAGTCAGTTTATTGTAATACAATTATCATAGAGATATTTTCAGTGTACAAAGGGTAAAACATTACTTGAAAACAATAGACCATCTTTCTACAAAAAAGCCCGTTTTCTGTAGAAGACAATCAAGTTATGTGCAGTAATATAAGGTGCTTAGGAAGTTGTCGAAATCATTTTGTTCTTAAAATCTAATTGTATGTATTAGAGATAATGTTGGGAGACACTTCTTCCCAAGAGGGTGGTGAACCTCTGGAACAGCCTACCAGTGAAGACAATGGTCATGAAGACCGCATAGACCTTCAAGGCAATCTTGGACACATTTCTGATTACTGTGGGAATCGCAGGGGACCATAGGAAGTATTGTGGGTAGGGAAATCCCTATGAATAAGTACATGTTTTTAAAGCATATTAATTCATCCCTACTTGTGAGGTGGGGGGCACAATTGACATTGACTCCTTCCAGCCTTATGCTACTAATATTTTAAAAGCTGAGATAAAGATTGTCTAAAAGCCTAAATATAGTAAACTTGTAGAGGGTAGTGTCAGTTACAGTTCAGTATTCAAGTCTCAGTTTTCAAGTCAAATTTTGTTCTTGTCACTGCAGTTGATGATGTGTTCTCTCGTATTTCAACTTAAAGTTGTAAAGCTGAATCAACCATGCAGTGGTGGCAGTGACTGAGTTCCTACATTTCATGACATGCCACAGCAAAAGCACCAGCTCTTTTTAGTTCTGTGGCATTAATATCATTGTGACACAGATATGACTCGTAGGAAATTGGTGCAGACTTGAACCCATGCCATTTCTGTATCTTACTAATAGGCTACCATTTTTTTAATGGTGGTTTGACGTTTTTATTAAAAGTTCTAGAATGTTTTTCAATAATTCTTGTATTGCCACATTGATGGAACACCAGTGAGTAACTGAAAAAATAATCATAACCTCTTTTCATGAAGACTGAAAAGTTTAATCGGTCATTAGATGAAAGTAACCACGTGGCTCACGAGCCCTTAGTAGATTTTATGAAAGGGAATTGCTAAGCAGTTTTGTCTGTTGAGGTCTTTGAAGTTATTTGCATGAAAAAGCAACTTGTTTGTTAAGATGTCTTTGGTGCTGGTTTTGAAACCCCTCTGGAGCTGAAAGTTAGAAGTGATGATGTTTTTACCCTTTAAAATCAGCTCTCTTAATGTGCTAATGTTTTATTTTTTATGTCCCATAGAGTTTTATAATAAAATTGAATGCTGGCATAGCAATTGGTTCTTCATTTTTATCATATTTAAAGTAATTAAATGTAAGCCCCTTGAAGCTTTTAAGGCTCAATGTGAGTAAAACCTTTTTGAAGTGGCAGTGAGACTTGATGAAGTTATATGATCAAAACCATAACCTCACATTGTTTGCATTGAAATGAATCAGATGATGTACATCAGGCTCTCTGATCTTGCTTGGCAGCCATATTTCTATCCTCAGAAAGTATAATCTGGGTTATCCAACATGCACAATTAATAGATGAATTGGCATGCTTTTGTTTACAAAAAAAATAGTATTGCTGTCCTTTGATTATAAAGACTGACCTCGATTACACAAAGAAAGCCGTGGTGTAGTCTGCCATTACATACAGTTGTGGGTAACAGTGGGCATGAGGCAGATTAGTGCTGTCAGTCAGTTTTTAATATCCTGAGCAGCTGTTGAAATCACAGTAGCCATTTGACATACTGAACTTGCAGTTAAAGAGCAACAATTGTGATCAGTCAGAGCCCCCCCCATGCTGCTTTACCTAAATTGGACTGAAACAGTCCACTTTGCAGAATTTTCTGATACGTGGTTTGTTCAAGTAAAGGAAATTGTAAATTGCACTGAGCCACACGATCCCTTCCCTTTCTTGGTACTACTACAAGCAAGCTCCGCCCTTGTGCTGCCTCCCCGCTTCCATGTGTTGTGTTTGTTTGTAGAGCTGGGGGGGGGGGGCATGCTCCATTGATTGCAGTGGGAGCAGAGTTTAAAATTTGTTTTTTAGTATTATAGAGCACAATCGAGATTGAATCAAAGCCACGGCTCATCTGACAACAGCCTTGCTAGTCAAGCTGTGGCTTTCATTCAACCCCAGTGACCCTCTAAATTATTAAAAAATAAACTTTTAACTCTGCTCCCATAGTAAACAGTGGATTGCGTCCCCGTGCTTTACAAACAAATACGTCACAAAATGTGGGAGTGTGGTGGCGGCACAGAAGCAGAGTTTGTTGATAGTGGTACCAGGAAGGGGAAGGAATAAAGCAGCTGAGTGCAGTTTATAGTCCCTTCCCCTGAACATGCCATAAATCAGAAAATTCTAGGAAGTGGAGTGTTTCAGTCCAGTTTAGGTAAGGTAGAGTGAGGGGCTTGATTAAAGCACCGGAACTTGGTGCTCTTTAACATAAAAGACAGTTTAATCACACTAACAGAAGAGTTAAAAGTTATAACTACTAAACTAATGTTGCATAAGCTGAATGTGCAGTGGTCTGACTTAAAATATGCACTGTAACTTATCTTCATTTGTGAGGGGGCTAGACTTTTTCCCCTGACTCTTGAAGATAAATTGCATATATTGAGTCAGGCAATTTCATATTTAAGCAATAATGCCCGACAGGGTGTGTGTCGTGCTTGGATAACGTCACGCCTCATAAGTTTGGGCACGAGGCTATAGGCCGAGTGCGTCCAACAACTGAGGCGTGACGTTATCCCAAACGACACACGCCCTGGAGAGCATTATTGCTATTATACAATGGCTCATTGTTATACAGAATAAAAAAATCATTTTAAAGAATGTTTTTGTGTGGAAAAATATTTTTGTTTTTTAAGAGCAGATGAAACAATCCAGCAAATGCTCAATATGCTCAAACTCATCTACAGGTTCACAGTGAGGCTGAAACTAGACCTGTGATGTTGTGCTGGGATAGCATCACAGGTCCAGCCCAAGACTGACCAATCAGAGTCCAGGATTTTTTCTTGCCATTATATAATTATTTGTTTGTTAATTTATTTAAACACATTCACCAGATAAACGAGGACAAACCAGAAGACTTCTTTCTAGTTGCAACATGGTGGGGGGATAAGGCAGGTCATAGGGAAGAATATATTCACCCACATGGGTTATTAAATACTGCAACAGAACATAATACAAAATACAAGATGAAAGTATTGCAGATACAAGGTGTGAGCAGTAAGGAATATCCCTTTTGAGATGCTGCAGAAAAAAAAACTTAAGGGAAACGTCCATAATGGAATCTGACACCCACCTCAGTGCGAGGTGGGGTCTGATTATAGCATTTTTGCAAAAAGAACTTTTGTACCTACTTACAGTCTGAGGAATAATATAGTTTTTATCTGGTAGATCCTGCTGTCCCTCCCTCATGCATTTTGAATCTAAATGCCTCTAGCGGCACACCTGCAACCTCCCGTGGCTGTCCTGAGAATGACGTATGAGATGGGGAGCAGCCACGGGAGCGTGCATTGGGTTACTATATAGCTGGAGCTTTTAATAGCTCCGGTTTGCATTGTACATGTCCTGGTGCTATACTGAGACCAGGTATAGCACCGGGACATGTACACTGAAAACCGTCGCTATTAACAGCTCCAACTATATAGTAACCCTATGCATATTCTCGCAGCTGTTCCCCGTCTCATACATCATTTTCAGGACAGCCGTGGGAGGTTGAACATGTGCTGCTAAGGGTGCTTAGATTCAAAATGCCAGTGGGAGGGGCAGCAGGATCAACCAGAAAAAAAAAAATAGTTCCAAGGACTGTATGTAGGTACAAAAGTTATTTTTGTGAAAATAATAATTGGACTCCGCCTCACACTGAGGTGGGGACCAATTCCAAGTGGACATTCCCCTTTAATCCTTCACTGATGTCATTTACATCAACAAACTCAGCAGTTCTGTTTTCCCTGATAACATCAACTAAAATGGCTTCCTTTCCTCCTGAAAAACATTCTCTCTCCTTGAACAAAAACTTGTTTTTCACTGTATGTTATAAAAGACTTAGATGCTCTGGAGGGTAATACTTGGGTTAGGTCAAACCTTGTGTTCGACAACAAGACATAAACTGTGCTCTGTCAAGAGCTTGGCAATGCAGACTTTATTTTTAGTAGCCATCTGCATTTTCAGTATTAGTTGAAGAATACTGTTTGTGCTAATTGTTGGTGTTAGTGTGGCTCAGTTGGTAGCACATCTGCCCCTGGGCCACAGGGTCATGGGTTCTGGTCCCATATCAGGATTGGGCTCGTACCATAAATGCTGGCACCTGAGTGCAGTACAAGGGAGTGTACTGTTGGTGTGTGCTGTTCTTCAGATAAAGCGCTAAACAGAGGTCCCTTCTGCCCATCCCTGGTGCTGTTCCAGTGGGTGACCAGGTGAAAGTAAAAGAACCCAAGGCAGTTTTTCCCCAAGAGGGGAAGACTTCCCCAGTGTCCTGGCCAGCATTCCTCTCCCCAGAAAATTGGTTCATGCATTTGTCCAAGGCAGTGTGTGGATGCTGATGTGTGAAATGGCTAGCACTATACATTACAGTCTTTTCACTGCCAGTCTTTCTTGCTTGTAAAGCATTTTGGGATACAGTGTGTTTGAAAACTGCCACATACTGAAAATGCTAATTCTTTTTCTTCCAGTGTAAATATAACCAAATAATTTTACTGTATATTTAACATGACCCTACCATTTTATAATGAAATATACTGCAGCATACTTAACATAATAAGTATTTTGGCCCCTTTTGGTTGTCATGCTAACTGCAGTTGTTTTAGAAGTAATGTTGTGGTAGAATTGTTTTCTTCCAGTTCTGCATCAAAATGACCTACTTATCATTCTTGTAAAGGCAGGCATTGCACTATAATTTGTTAAGAAATATTGGGTTTGTCAGTTCTGACATCTTATTACTGAAGTGGTAAATAGACGGCTGCTCTTGCTGAGCCTATGCAGGTACCAGGGAGAAGTCATTAGACCTTATTGCTCACTTTCCTGCTGTTGGATTTGTTAGGCATGGCTAGAACAAGAAGAAAAAAATCTATAATCTAGTTTGGGCTTTGTGGTAAACATATGGGAAAGTAGACTCATGTGGCGGCAGATATGTTTATAATGTACAATATGTAGAAGAGAATGCTGTGGTTGCAGACTTTCTTATACAACTCAGTGCCATTTCTTTGGCTGGTACCATTATACTGTTGCACAGTGTTGCTCATTGCGCAGTTTTTTTTTTCAGCCTCCCTTTAGTGTTTTTTTCTTTATTTTGTCCAGGCAGAACTCTCTAAACTACAATTCTTGGATAATTTAGATCCTCCTCAGCATCTCCTTAAATAGAGCCATACCTTTGTATCTGCAAGCTGTCGGTATCAAGACTACTTGGAAACGTTTGCCTAGCTGGGGCCATTCACTTTGACATAAGCCAGTGCTGCCTGTATAGTATGGGTAGCACCACACCTCCTCAGTTTCTACCTCTGTTAACCACTTACTGGGTCAAGGAAAATGCCTTTATCGATTCCAATTGTTAAAGTACCATTTTTATTCAACTTTACTTACTTTGTCGTAATTGCAAACTGTTATCTGCTCCTTTTAAGATGCTCCTGCTTGTTTTATTTTTGTTGTAGTAGTGTGAAGATTTTTTAGGGAAGATAGAAACATAGACTTTGACAGCAGATAAGAACCACTTGGCCCACCTGGTCTGCCCATTTCCCTACCTGTTGGATAAGCTGCAAATCCTAGTTAACCAACAGCCTACTTCTTCCTACCCCCTACCAGAATTGCCTTATGTCTGTACCATGCATTCTTGAATTCCTCCACTGTTTTGGACCCCACGACCTCCTCAGGAAGGCTATTCCATGTGTCCACCACCCTCTGTGAAAAAATACTTCCTCACATTGCCCCTGAGCCGTCCCCCTACTAGCTTCAAATTGTGTCCCCTTGTTCTTGCACATCTCTTTTTCTGAAAGATGCTACCCTCTTGGACTTTGTTGATTCCCTTGAGGTACTTGAAAGTTTCTGTCATGCCCCCCTTTCCTCAAGGGCATACATATTAAGCTCCTTTAGTCTCTCTCAGATGACTTCTGGTGCAGACCCTGCACCATTTTAGTTGCCCTCCTGTGGACTACCTCCATCCTGTCAATGTCTTTGCGGAAGTGGGGTCTCCAGAAATGCATGCAGTACTCCAGATGGGGTCTCACCAACTGTCTGTACAAAGGGTTAACAACTTCCTGTTTTCTACTGGTAATGCCTCTCCCTATACATCCCGGTATCCCTGCAGCCCTCTTTACTGCCCTCTCACATTGCTTGCTTACCTTTAGGTCATCTGATAAGACTACCTCAGGTCCCTTTCCATTTTTGTTGTTAATACCTCCCCCACCCCATTGTATACTCTTCCCCTGGGTTTTTGTTTCCCAAATGCATTACTTTACATTTCTTTGCATTGAATCTAAGCTGCCATACTTTTGACCATTCCTCCAGCCTTGCCAAGCAAGTCCCTTCTCATCCTTTCAACCCTCACTTGTGTATCAAGATGCTCCTGCACTTTCTGCCTGGGCCTTATGCATGATTTAGAAAACGGTAAAGTAAATCCTGGCATTCTGATTGACTAGGAGACTAACATTAGCGAGCGGGTATCAGGTACCAACAGCGTGGCACAAAGGCAAACTCGTATCCTAATGCCAGTTGGAAATTCAAAACAAACTAGCCACCATTATTGTTTCTTACTGCTTCCTAAGCAGATCCGTGACAGAGGAGCCCCTCCCCGCCGAGCGACAGAAGTCACCTCCCCAACACCCCAAACCATCAACCCCAGAAAAAAAAACTTCCCCTTAAAATAAAATAAAAACTTTTAAATCACACCTCAATTTAATAAACACAGACAGTTAGTCAGTGCTTCCAGTCCTCAAAAGCCACCCGCTGTAGCACTCAGAGCAAGCTGACGACGAGTCTCCATTTCGGGGCAGGCAGACATACCAAACTGTCGACTCCGCTCCATGGTCCTGCTCAACTAATTTTTAAAATACATCCCATGCTGACGCCCACCTTCTCCGCAACTATTAATTGCCTCCTACATGTTGCATCCTCTGCTCAGTTGCTGACTCGCCATTCCTTCATTGTTCTTTATTTTTCCAAACCAGGCCCGAATCTGCAATTACTACCACTCCCAACTACACACTCCCCGCCCGGTCTCTCAAACACGGCCCGTTTCCAGCACATAGAACTACAACTTCCATGAATCCATGGGGAAGCCCTACAGGTCTGGCAAACATGATCTTTTAAATAGGAGCGCCCTCTCCTGGCAACTACAGCACAGTACAAGGACTGCTTTACCAAAAAAATAAATATGAATTCCTTTTTAAACATTAATAAAACTTGTTTCAAATATTTTACTTTATTTTATTAAAATATTACTGATCGAGCCTTTCCTTAAGCGCAATAATGCCCTCCAGGGTGGGTGGTATTGGGGAATACCGGACCTTCCAGGAGCTATAAGGCCCTCTGCCTGCGGTATCGGGCCTCATTATGCCCCTGGGTGATCTGATATTCCCCAATACTGCCTACCCTGGAGGGTATTATTGCTTACATGAAATCCTGTGCTAACTGTCAGGGCTTTAACCAGGTCACATGGAAATGTCACAGGAATACTTTAGAAAATCTGCAGAAAATAGTGGACGCCATGCAAACAGCATTCGCATCTACTCCGAGGTCTCAAGCTCTCTCTACCATATCTGCGACTGGGGAATCTCAAAAGTCTCTCCATCCAGCAGCTGCACTGTCTTCTCAGGCAAAACACCGTCTGTCAAAGGAGAAATCTAAAAAGGTCTCTTTGACAGAGCTTCACAGCAAACATTCTCTGTCTTCAGCTTGGTCCAGATCCTTGCTGAATCCCTGCGAGGGTGTCTCATGCAGCTTTGGCAGTCTTCATAGATGGCTTGACTGTTGTTCAGACACCAAGGTCAGGCACAGGCCATGGATCATCCACTGTCAGTGGCATGCAGCTCATTATCTGCATGTATTTGAAGGGAAATGTCCCATCATCACTTTTTTCATCAGCTCTGCCAACTGACTTCTTAAGATGCTAGCACTGTTGTTCTGGCCACTGTCTCTGAATTATTTGAGAGGATATTGCCTTTCCTGCCATCAGTGATCAGTGATCACTCTGTTGATGGCACAGCCTTTATCATCACTCCCATTGGCTAAAGTCGTAGGTGCTTCTGGGGATATGGTCTCTGCCACTGTGCCACCTTTTCTACCATCTCAGCAGCTTTTGGCCTCTCTGTTCCCTCCACTCCTTCCTTAGCCTGAAGAGGAAGAGAAGAAATTCAGTCCAGACCTGGACATAGAAGAAGGTTATAAAGAGATGGAGCAATCTGTTAATGGCTTTGACTCTAGTTCCGCAGTCTCCTCCAATAATAAAGATAATCTGGTATGCACACCCAGGTCACCTGAGGAGTGATAATTCTAGGGACATGGATGTGGTGCACTATCTACACTCTGGCAGTCTTTCTTTCCCTTTAAATCTTGCTGGAACGACTTCAAGCTCAGCTCTTCTCACCACCCGAGTGGTATCCTCCTCGGCTGTGTACCATGATGTCAGATCTTCCTTTCCGCTGGAAGAATCAGATCTCCTCCTCCTTCGTAGTTCCTGGTGTAGGCCCATTTTTTTTGCCTGTTTTCAGGCTTCTTTTTTCTCTGTAGTTTCTACCTTCTTTCGGTATATAAATGGAGCACAGTGACCAGAAATCCGGTCTTGGGTTCAAGTGGTGCTCCACTTGTAACCAGAAGATGTTGCACATTGACCCTCATGCCTTGTGCGCATATCGCCTAGGAACGCAGCATGATCCATAGGCTTGTGGCCTGTGTCAGTCCCTGTAGCCCTCAATGTTAGAGGACAGTTATGCCCACTTTTTGTTGGGCCACCTAGATGAATGGGACCTGCCGATCCGGTCCAAGGATGCCTACAGAGCCATTTTGGTGGCAGCAGGCTCAGCATTGCAGCTTGCCACTGTTGAAGAGGTAGCGGCCCAGGCCATTGTGGGTGCTGCTTCAGTCTCTGCATTGCTCCTGGTGGGACTGTGCGCTTCATTTACCAGAGCATTCCGGGACTTGTGCCAGTCCCTTCCAACCCTCGGGGAGGACCCTTCCTGAGGGTGAAAATCATAAGTCCTCGCAATCTAAAAGGACCCATCGCATGTCATGGGACCAGGAGCAGGCACGTTTCTCCTGCTCCTGCAGTTCTGCAATTGGTTTGATGGCTGTCAAGCTGTTGGCTTTGGTTGACCGTCCTGGAGTTCCAGTCCAGGCTGTTGACCTCTTGGTAGTCCCTATCAGGCTTTCCAGCCGAGATGTGGGCCAACCAACTGGATGAGATTTTTCTCAACCCAGTCAACCTGTTGTCAGAGGAGGGTGAGGATGACTATCTTTCAAGGTGTCTGATCCTCTCGGCCCCCTCTCAGGAGAGGCTGAAAAACCAGCTGATCCGGCCCCCATTACCCCTCAGGAGATTAACCCCGTGGGGGTTCTGCGGGCTCTGGTCTGTGTCTGAGCACATGGTCCCTTCCCCTGCCTCTTCTCCCCGATGACCCAATTGTCATCAGTTGAGGTCCCAGTTGAGGACTCGGTCCTGTTCTGGATTGAGATCTCGGGAATCTTGGTGTTCCTGCTCTCAGCCGTCGACCAAGAAGCGCCATTGATGCTGCTGTTCATCCTCATCTTCAGACGAAGACAAGCTACGTCACAAATTGTGGCATTGTTGCAAGGAGTTGAAGTGGCAACAATGGATCCTAAGCCACAGTCATGCCACACCACAGCCTCCGGCACTCCCCTGGTTGCCACCGCGATGGCCCATTCCAGTTCCCTCAGCTGAGTTGATGCCGGCTTCTCTTCCGTTCATGGAACCCCACCTCTGCAGCCCTTGCACGGGCTCCATCCAAGCTGCCTGACTCACTTCCAGTCTTCCCGAATGGCTGTCCATCAAGATCACTCATTTGGACAAGCTCCAGATGTTCCACTGGGGGGGGGGGGCAGTTTGAGCTCGGTGTTTGAGGAACCCTCGTACTCTGAGGACTTCCCCATGCATTCCCTTTGAACCCTGGGCTTTGATCGAGAATCCACCAAGTACAGGGTGGCCTCCTTTGGAGCCTTGCTCCATTTCATCTCCAAATCTATGTGGATTCCGTTGGAACTGGTCCAAAAGTGGGCCAAATACCCCCTGATAGAAATCCTCGACAGGGATGACTTCCCGGGGTTTGCCGTCCTGGTTGTGGAAGCATTCTTGATACCACTGTAGAGCTTTGGCAACATCCAGCTTCTTGCCCAGTGCCTTCAGCTTGTATGGTCTGCAAGTATGCAGTGCTTGCCCTACCAAGCCAGTGCCCCACGGGAGGCCATGGTAGCTCCAGACATGCTATCTGCCCTTCGGGACAGCATTGCACAGCTCCTTCAAAAAAGCACTGTAGCCCATGTTCCGGACACCCTGGCTGGTCAGGGCATCATATCCAGATACTTTCTGGTTCCCAAACAGACGTGGGCCTAGCACCCCCATATTGGATCTTCACGATCTTGATCAGTGCCTGAGAAAGCGCAATTTCAAACCCCAGAAATCTCTCACTAATCTTACTAGTGCAGTCAGCCTGAAGGGTGGAGCTGCCCAGAGAGAGTGTGATGTATATAATTTATGGAACTCTCCAATGTCAGATTTATTTTTCCACCTGAGGAAGCAAGTCGCCCTGAAGAGCTCACTTCACTTCACTTGAGTTTTCTGGTTTTTATTTCTGAGTGTTTAACTATTCTCATTTATTTTTTTTCTTATCTCTGCTGTTTTAGTTAGATTAGCGGAGTTTAGCTTTTTCTTTTAGTTTTTAAAGGCTTTCTCCAGTTCCTCAGTGATCCCCAAGAACTGGAGAAACACTTCTTTTATTGCAGATTTCTTTTAACTGCACTTGTTTTATTTACTTTTTTCCCTCTTATTTCTAACTTTTTCTTTAGTTTTGAACTATTTGCGCTTTGGTTCCTGATTCTCAGGAACCTGAGCTGCGTTTCTTATATTTCATTGTTTACCTGAGGGAAAGTTTTTTTTTTCTTTATAGTAACAAAAAAAAGTTTTAAAACTTCATTTGTTAGCGGTTTAGCCTTTTTAGGTAACTGGACTGCAAATTGTGTTTTTCCTTATTGGGAACCGTTTTTTAGGGGGTATTTCAAAATTGGCATGTCTGACAGCCCCAAAAAAGAAAACAGGACCTACAGGCTTCAAAAATTGTGCAAAGGGTTGCAACATCTTGGCAAAGGCTGATTGCCGCAAGTTGTGTTTAAGGTGCCTAGGTCCTGATCCTTCCTTAACTGATTGTGAACTTTGAAGTAGGTTTTGCCCTAAAACTGTCAAGAAAAGGGTCAAAAAGTTGAAAATTATTATGGCTTCTCAGTCTGCCTCTACGTTACCTAAGCACATTGATGATGGCCCTTCTTCCCATGGAAAACAAAAGGAGGAAAGGTCTGTTAAAGACGTGTCTTGATACTAGGGTTCCTGAAAATGGGAACTCCGAGGTAGCCAAGCATAAAAGATCCTCTGAGCATGTTCCAGAGTCAGTTCCTGTAAAAAGAAAACAAAAAAGAGAAACATGTTGCTGCCCCTCCTCCTGAAGAAAGAAAGGAGCCGTCAGTGCACGGAGCAAAAATGCCCTCTATGGAGGACATGACTAAGGCTTGGCAATTTTTCCAGGCCTTCCAAGTCATGGTCTCATTAATGGGTATGTCAGCTCCTCTTCCAGTCCCTGCTTCACTCCTGGTTCCTGAGGACCACGGAGCTAAGTTTTATTATGAGAGGAGGAGGATGAAAGGGACCCCATTGAACCCGATGATTCCCCCGAACAGAAGTTTGATTCCCCTCCCTGGGATCAGGAAGATTTTTCCTCCCACTGTGTCTTTGTCAGACAAATGGTGAATACCCTCAACCTGTCCACCCAGGAAACTGTGGAGGATGAGGACGAGGTGGAATTTTTGGATATGATGAAGTTAACCCCAGCCAAGAGGTTGCTTTTACCAGTTCACAAACCCCACAAGAAAGCAACCTACAAATTATTGCGGACCCCTACTTCCACTCCTGGGATCAACAAAAAGATTGAGAAGGAGTACCAGCTGGACTGATATGATGCTCTGCTCACACCCAGATCGTAAAGGGGTGGTCCAGGGTGCTGCCTGCAACAGTGCCAAGGTTCCCCTCTCTGCCCAGCCTCCAGACAAAGAGTCTAGGAAGCTAGACAGTATGGGGAAGAAGGTTTATATCTCTGCTTCTCTGCTGCTGAGGCAGGCTGCCTGTATGGCCTATACTGCCCATTACCAGAAAGCCCTCTGGAACTCTGTACTGACCATGAGTGATGAGGCTTCAGGAGACCTGGCACAAGATTTGACAGATACAGCCAAGTCTGCCCTTGATGCAACCAGATACCATGTGGCAGTGGATACCAATGACATTACTTCCAGGGTCATGGCCCACGCCATATCTGTAAGGAGGTTTGCTTGGCTTAGGACCACTAACCTGTCCCAAGACACCCAGGCAAAAGCCATGGATTTCCCATGTGAGAACAGTTCTTTATTTGGTGACAAAACAAAGGCATGCATGAAAAAAGGTGGAAGCCACCTACAAAAGTAACACGCTGGAAAGGAAAAGGTTTCTACCTCCTGTGACAGTTGGGGAGACCAGATCCTTCGAGTGTACTTTGGTCGCAGGGGTAGGGTGCAGAATTATTTTCGTCTACTGTCCACCCGGGGGTGAGAAGCAATTTCTGCAGGAAGTCGCAGACTTCGTCATCGACATGGTGTTGGAATCCCCCAGATTGATGGTTCTGGATGATTTCAATGCCTGGGTCAATGATGAACTCTCGCAGTTTGGTCAGGACTTCCTCTGACTTATGAATTATTTGGGCCTCACATAAGTGGTTGCCTCTGCGACACACAATTGTGGTCACTCATTGGACCTGGTCTTTCTGCTGGGTATGAAGATCTCCGATTTGATGTTGGAACAGTTGGGTGGTCTGTCCATTACACTATAAGATTCAATTTCCAAGCTCCCCCAAATGGACCTGCCCCTGTGGAGATGGTCCAGTACCGCCTTTTGAGGGGCGTGACCCCCTGAGGGTCTGATGGCAGTGCTGGATCTATCAGGATTACTGAACGCAAGTATGGGTCCAGACAATCTATTGGTAACCTATAATAGGGCAGTGATGGGAGCTCTGGATTCCATCGCTCCCGTCCGGGTTTGTCCCCTCACCTTTCGCCCTCAGTCCCCATGGTTTGATGGGACTTTGAGGGAGTTGCGGTGAATGGGATGAAGGTTAGAGCATCGCTGGTGGAAATTGGGCTTGGATGCTGACAGATTTAGACTGATGGACCGCTATAGGGAATATCAGTCAGCTATCTCTCATAAGAAGGCAGAGTTCCTGTATGGAGAGATAGCCGCAGCACAGAATCGACCAGCTCAGTTCTTTCACACTGTGGACAGACTGTGCAGTCTGGCCTGTCTGCAGATTCAGAGAGCATTTTCACAAGAAAAGTATGATGAGTTTGCTCGATTCTTTGCTGATAAAGTGGCTGACATCAGGTCTGAGATCTGGCTGGCTAGCTCCATTGGGGGTGGCGGTGGTTGGAGAGAGGTTACAGTTCGTCGGTTTGACTGGTCCGACATTGACCTGCTGGAGATTGTAGATATTATGCAGGTTATTTAGAGTATGCAGCTGACCAGCTGTAGTTTGGACCCGGGCCCAACCTGCTTCCTTGTGGGGTGTGTTAAAGTCATCGGCCGGGTCCTTGCGGAGATCATCCGGTGTTCGTTAGAGACAGGGGAGTTTCTGGACACCCTGAAGGAGGTGGTAGTGACACCGCTCTTTAAGAAAGCTTCTCTCGACCCAGACTGTCCTGCTAACTACAGGCCAGTCTCTAACCTCCCTTTTGTAGGGAAGGTTATTGAGAAGGCGGTTGCGTGGCATCTGGAGAATCATCTTACCATCCATGATATCTGTGATCCTCTTCAGTCAGGTTTTTGGAAGAGACATAGCACAGAGACTGCTCTTGTCCGTGTTCTCAGTGATCTCCTGATAGCGAGGGATTGGAAGAGCTGTACCATCTTGATTCTTCTTGATCTCTCTGCGGCATTTGACACCGTGGACCATGTGATGTTGCTAGAGCACTGCTGTGGCTCTGTGGCCCGTCAGGTACAGTCCTCGGATGGTTCCAGTCATTCCTCACTGGCAGATCTCAGAGTGGTGTTGGGGAATTATTGCTCTGACTCATTCTGTCTGCTATGTGGGGTCCCACAGGGCTCTGCGCTGTCACCCATGTTGTTTACGGTGTATATGCTGCCATTGGGGAACATTGCTAGGAGGTATGGGTTGGGTTTTCACTGTTATGCAGATGAAACCCAGCTATACCTGTCCTTTGCACCTGAGCAAGATAGTGCGGTCTCTGTGTTTAACATCTGCCTTGCCAAGATCCATGACTGGATGAGTTCAGCTGATTGAAGTTGAACCCGGATAAGACCGAGGTTTTGGTGGTGGAGCCAGGTTGTCGGGCAGACGGGTTAATGGTGAGCTCAGCCTCTGGGCTTTGGCTTGGGGGTAGCCAGCTGCTGTCTTCTGAACGGGTGCGGAATCTGGGCATTATTCTTGATGATTGGTTGACGCTGTGTTCTCAGGTGTTGGCCATCGTCAAGTCCTCTTTTTACCATCTGAGGAATATTACATGGATTAAGCACCTTGTTCAACCGGCGACCTACTTACTTTGGTCCATGCCTTTGTGATCTTCCCCCTTGACTACTGTAACTCCCTGTACCTAGGGCTTCATGGGGGTTGATATCCGCCGCCTGCAGCTGATGTGGCATGCTGCAGCCAGGTTCTTGACAGGGCTGTCTCGATCTAGCCATGTCACGCCAGTGCTGCGCGAACTGCACTGGCTGCCTGTTCAGTGGTGGATCACCTTTAAAGTCAGCTTGCTGACTTTTAAAGCCCTACATGGACGGGGTCCGAGTTACCTGCAAGAGCTTCTGCATCCCTACTGCCTCCTCCGACCATTCCGCTTCGCTGACGAGGGATTGCTAGATGTTCCCAGGATTCGGTTGAAAACATCCGGGGCCTGGGCTTTTGCATTCGTGGCCCTTACCCTGTGGAACTCTCTACCTCATCGGATATGTTAGTGACTGACGGTGGAGAGCTTCAAAACAGCCCTAAAACATATTTATTTGATCTGGCATTTTCTGTTTATTGAGTTATTGAGAGGTTGACGGATTATGTGAATGGTTTTATAGTTTTAAGTCTGATATTGTGTCATTTTAATGTACAAGTGCTATGATCAGCGTGAATAGCACTTTTTATAAATAAAGATGAATTGAATTCCTATAGGCCTCATGGAAGGGGAGGTAGGGTAGAGGTTTTTTGCCATGTGCCTTCCTGCACTATGATTTTTCTGAGAGGAGAGGTTTGTTCAGGGGCAAGGGCAAAAGGGGCTCAAGACTGGCTGATCCAGCTCCAGCACCGAAGGCTCAGTCCAAGCAGAATCCCTGATGAGTCGGTCCAGGTCACGCATCCATTGCTAGTGGGAGGAAGGTTGGCTCATTTCATCCAGGAATGGAAAAACATCACCACAGACAACTGTATCCTGGAAGTGGTGAGCCAGGCGCTCACTCTGCAGTTCAGAAGATTTCCCAGGCTGCAGGTTCACAAGAACTTCAAACCTCCTTCTCCAACAGAAAGAATTCTACTGGAATTGGAAGTCAAAATGTTGCTGCAGGCAAAAGCAGCAGAAAGAGTTTCTCCCTCTCAGTGGGCAAAGGGCCTTTACTCAAGGTATTTTCTCACCCACAAGAAAAATGGTGAGTGGCGACCCATTTTGGAATTCAGGTTTCTGAACAAACATCTGAAAACAGGACAACTTTAAAATGATAAACCTGGCTACAGTGATACCATCTCTACAGCAGGGGGACTGGATGGGATCATTGGACCTGAAGGATGCGTATTTTCACATTCCAGTCAGGCCCAGCCACAGGACATATCTAAGGTCCAGGCTGGTGTCTGTCCATTACCAGTTCACAGCCCTCCCTTTCGGTCTCTCCTCAGCTCCCAGGGTATTCACAAAGTGCTTAGCCATGGTGGCAGCACACCTCAGAAGGCAGGGTTGCTATTTGTTCCCTACCTGGATGATTGGCTGGTCACAGGAAAGTCACACCAGCAGGTCAAGGCCTCTCTCCTACTGACACAGAGCACCTCAGAGAGTCTGTGGTTTCTTATAAATGCACAGAAGTCCCAAACAGAACCAGTCCAGATCCTAGAGTCCATGGGAGCAGAATTGGATGCCCTCCAGGGCTGAGCATTCTTGCCTCGGGACAGGATAGATAGCCTAGTAAGCCTGGCAAAGTGCTTCGCCCTGGGCCAGCAGAGACCAGCAAGGCACTTCCTTCATCTCTTGGGTCAAATGGCCTCCACCACGGGTCTGGTGGCAGGGGCCAGATTTCAAATGAGATACATTTAGTACCACTTAAGGACCCACTGGTTCCAAAAGTGGGATCCCCTTTCAGGACTGGTGCTGGTGACAAAGCCTTTCTTAAAAGCTTTGGACTGGTGCAAGGAAGAAGGCAACTGCAGGGAGGGAATGCCTCTTCAACAGTGGTTCCCATCAGTCATCTTGACAAACAGATGCCTCCCTCCTAGGCTGGACAGCTGACTTGGTTAACCAGATAGTAAGTGGAGTGTGGTCCCCTTGAAAATCCACGGAGCATATAAACCTGGAGCTAAGGGCGAGTCTTTCTAGCCCTTCAGTCATTCGCTTCCCAGGTAAATGGTCAGTCTGTTCAGATGAGGACTGACACCACCACCACCGCTGTGTCTTACATCAACAAACGGAGGCACATGATCCTCAAAGCTGTGCATAGAAACTGTGAAGATCTGGAATCTCGCTTACTCCATGGAAGTGCAACTGGCAGCAGTCCACCTTCCAGGGAAGGACAATGTTCTGGCAGATTCCCTTATCAGGATCATCCAGGGACCCCACAAATAGTCTTTGAACAAACAGCAACTGGCCACAACCTTCAGGAGATGGGGCACACCAGAGATAGATCTGTTTGCCTCCAAGGAGAATCACCAGCTCCCTCTCTTTTGTTGCAGGCCTCCAGCAGTGGGTCACGGAGGTTCCTGTATGTCTTCCCTGTATTCTTTCTACTTCCAAGAGTACTGCCGAAGCTAAGGAGTCAGCCTGCAACCATGATATTAGTGGCCCCAGACTGGGCCAGACAGGTCTGGTACTCCCTTCTCCTGGCCCTCTCCGTCAAACTGCCCATTTGTCTCCCACTGAGACACAAACTACTGACCATGTCTCAGAGCAGAATAGCCTTACTGAACCTCAAGTCACTGTGCCTCAAGGCCTGGTTCTTGAAGGAGTTCGAATACTCTGATTTTCACTTTTCAGAAGAGGTCCTCAAGGTCCTCAGGATTTCCAGGAAGCATGCTACTAAGAAGACATATACTTCCAAATGGAAAATATTTTCTTTGTGGTGTGCTTCTAAGCAGCTCAGTCCTTTACAGGCAGACCTACCCATACTTTTGGACTACTTGGTTCACTTTCAAACTTTGAGCCTCAGCCCTTCAACACTTAAAGTGCATCTGGCTGCTGATTCTGCCTGTGTTGCATCAGGCAATGAGAAAACAGTAGCTTCACATACCATTTTCAAGAAATTCTTTAAGGGACTCCTACACACCTGTATCCACCTGTTGGGGGGACCAGTCCCTTCCTGGGATTTGAACCTGTGTACAGCCAAGCTCATGGAACCTTCTTTTGAGCTTATTGCTACTGCAGACTTGAAGTATGTCACCTGGAAGTCAGTTTTCTTGATGGCCATAACTTCTGCCAGGAGGGTGTGCGAGCTGCAGGCCCTCTGCACAGACCCTTACTACATTATCTTCCACAGAGAGAAGGTAGTCCTTAGGACTAATAGAAACATAGAAGATGATGGCAGATAAGAACCGCAAGGCCATCCAGTCTGCCCATTGTTTTCTACCTTATGAACGTGACATAGGCCTTTACTCTGTCAATGGTCTACTATTCATACTCATCTGTATTGCTCCCTTATGCCTATCCCATGCCTGTTTGAAGCCCTGCACTGTATTCATATCCACCACTTCCTGAGGTAGGCCGTTCCATGCTTCCACCACTCTTTCTGTGAAAAAAAACTTCCTCACATTACCCCTTAATCGGCCTCCCTCCAGTCTCATGCTGTGTCCTCTTGTCCTGCTATTTTTCTTATATTGAAACGTCAGACTCTTTCACCGTGTTAATGCCCTTAAGATGTTTGAATATTTTGCTCGTATCACCTCTCTCCCTCCTTTGCTCTAGGGTATACATATTGAGCTCCGTTAATCTGTCCTCATACATTTTCTGATGCAGTCCCTGTACCATTTTGATTGCCCTTCTCTGGACTGCCTCCATTTTGTTAATGTCCTTGTGCAGGTGCGATCTCCAGTACTGCACGCAGTACTCCAGATGAGGCCTAACCAGTGTCTTGTAAAGAGGGATTATTAACCCCTCTTATGACTTGTGATACCCCTACTAATACACCCCAAAATCCCTCTAGCCTTACCTACTGCTTTAGTGGTCTGCTTGGATGATTTCAGGTCATCTGTGATGATGATGCCCAAGTCTCTTTCTTCCCTTGTGATTGTCAGCAACTCCCCTCCCAACCTATAGGTGGCTTCAGGGTTTCTCTTCCCTATGTGCATGTGGCTCACCCAAGGAAACCTATTTGGAAGGGGATGGAACCACACATCATTAGGGCCGGCATCTTTGGGAGGGTGGTGGGGTGCACAGGGTGTGGAGCAGCCATGATACTGGACTGGGCTTGGAAGTTTGGTGGTTGCCCAGTGTGCTACCAGCTAGCACAGCTAAGGGAGGAGGTTGCTGGGATTAGGAGAAAGCTGGGGGAGGGGGTGGTATGGTGGGGGAAGGGGGCTGGAATCTCCCACAGGGTTGCACCAAGCACTGGGGGTGGGGGCATAGGGAAAGGAGTGCAGGAGAATACTCAGGGGTCACATAGGGACCCTGGCAGAGGGGGTCCAAAAGGACACTACCAAGGAAGCAGGCAGGTAGGGACCCTCACAAAGGGGGGACGGAGGGACAACATTCTCAGGGAAATAGGCAGATGGCATGGGCTGGACAGAAGGAAGCAAGGCGGGGAGGTGGATCAGACCTTGCACTCAGTAACTGCTTCAATTCTCTTCTTCTGCTCAGGATGAGGGGGTGATGTAGCCACGACAGAGGTGGTTAGAGGCAGTGGGAGGCAGAGGCAGGGCCAGATAGCAGGAAGAACAGGGGGACCTAGAATGCAGAGAATGGGGGCAGTGAATCAGAGCAGGAGAGGCGGGGAAGAGGAGAAAAGCGCAAGGAGAAGGACCAGTTGGAGGAAAGGTAAAGGAGAAGGACCAGAGTACAAGGAGGATTCAGTAAAGGGAGCTGAGGGTTTAGGCCAGGGGAGCACGACGAGCAAGGAGGAACTAAATGGAGACAGGAAGGAGGGAGGATGAGCCAGGCTAGTTTGGCAGATGGGGAGAGGACCAGTTGCGAGGCAGTGAGGGGGGTGGTACAGTAGGATACTCAGGAGGAGGAGGAGAGGCATAGGATTGGAGGAGGGGTGGCCATGGTAAATAAGGAGGGTGGCATGTGGCACCCAGATAGGGGAGGAACAAGGAGCCAGCTGGGTGGAGGGCCTGTAGAAAGGATGAGGACATGGAAGGGGGGAATGAAGGAAAGGAGTGGTCAGAGTGCTCCTGCTGAAGTTCTATGATCAGGGTACCAAATGGGATAGGGAGGAGAAGCCTGGCCAATTAGAACAAGATGCTTCCCTGGACTAACGGTGCACAGGGCTAAGCACGAGGTATATCAGCTGGCAAAGGATTGTGGGGGTTCCCCAGACATACTGGTCAATCTGGGTACAAATGACATTGAGGGAAATAGCGAGCTAGAGATACAGGCAAGATTCAGGGAGCTCGCCAGGGTCTGTCATGACATAGGATGCACAGTTTCCTTCTCAGAAATCCTGCCAGTGCCAAGGGCTAGTGGGGAACACAAAAGGAAAATTAGGGAGATAAACCAGTGGCTCAGGGAGTGGTGTGAGGCCAGAGGGTATGGGTTGATGGGGGATTGGGGGGAGACCTGGGAGGATAAGGAGCTGTATGCTAGAGATAGACTACATCTCAATTTGGAGGGGAGAGGAATCCTTAAGTTGAAAATAGAGGGGTTCATTGGTGAAAAGTGGGGTTTAAACTTGTGAAGGGGTGGGATGGGAGAAAAGGCTGTCAAGGGGTGCCGATAAGGAGGGACTCTGTCTCCACCCCTGGGGACCAGGAGGATTGCAGGAAAAGGCCAACTGGCAAAGTGCAGACCAGGGGAAAACAGAATCCCCATGGGAACACGAGCAGGGGAAATGGAACTATAGGGAAAGGGTGGAAGGTAGTCCTGCTAAATGCCAGGAGCTTGGGCAATAAAATGGCTGCGCTCCAGGTGATGTTAACTGAGGGAGCAGTGGATGTGGCAGGATGTGGCAGCGGTCACTGAGACTTGGGCCACTGCAAGACATGACTGGGACCTGAACCTGGAGGGTTACACTGTGTTCAGGAAGGACAGGGGGGAGGGAAGGGGAGGAGGGGTAGCAATGATAGTCAAAAACTGCATTGGCATAGGGGGAGTAGAGGAGGCGGAGGGAACCGTGGAAGCGATTTGGGTCACCTTGATAACAAGGGGCAAGAGAGTAAAAAATAAGGAGTGTATAGACCCCTGCCCTGGCGGAGGAGCTGGAGGACAGTCTGGTGGCAGATGTTAGGAGACACTGCAGACTGGGCAGAGAGCAGTGGTGGTGTTGGGGGACTTAAACATGCCAGGAACAGACTGGGAGACTGTGACATCCTCTGTGACCAGGAACAGAGGTTGTTGGATGTCTTTCAAGGCGTGTTCCTAACTCAGCAGGTGAGGACCGACCAGGGAGGCTGAGTACTGGATGTGGTCCTGGCAGACAGTGACCAGATTGGGAGCCTGGGTAAAGGACCCATTAGTCAGGGAGTGACCATGCCACGGTCTGGTTCTGCCTGGACCTAGGAGGGTAGAAGGCTGCACAAAGGCCAAGGGTAACCCGACTTCAGGGGCAGTTTAAGAAATGGAAGGATCCTTAGGAGCATTTGGATGGGATTGGGTCAGACATGGGAGCTGATAGTAGGTGGGAAATCATCAGGAGAGGGGGTGCAGGATGCTACCAGCACCTGTGCAAGAGTAAGACGAAAATGCTTTAGGGCCAAAAACCTGGTGGTGGACCAGGAGGTCCAGGAGGTGGTGCGGGGAAAGAAAGCAGCCTATAAGCAATTCAAGTGCTCAAGAAGTGAAAAGGATCGAGAGTGCAGGCTGATGGCTAGAAGGGCCACTAGAGTGGTGGGCGGCTAGGCAAGGAAGGGCAGAACCTGGCCAGGAAGTGGGAGAGGGAAAAAGGGTTCTTTAGATACATTGGGGAATGACGAAGGGTGAAGGGCAGATTAGCAGGATTAAATCAGGGAGAGATGGGCACAAGACCCGAGGAAGCAGGCTGAGGTGCTAAATGGTACTTACCTCAGTTTTCACCAGGAAAATGGGGTGCTGCATCATACATGGGAGGAGACAGAGATACTGAGGAGGACCCACTTGCGATCGGCAGGTCTGGGGAGAGGGGAGGCATTACTGGCAGGTGGGGAGGCTAAGCAGGGAGAAGAGGTACGGAAGTGGAAATCACAGCAGAGAGGTGAGGAAGCCTCAGCTCCCTTAAGACTGAGAAAGCACCGGGGCGGATAAATTACATCCCAGGTGCTGAAGGAACTTGCAGATGTCCTGCGAAACCCCTGGCAGAGCTTTTCACCATCTCTCTGAGGACAGGGTGGGTGCCCAAGACTGGAAGGTGGCGCATATAGTGCCTATCCACAGGGGGATCAAGGGAGGTGGCAGGGAACTACAGGCCTGTCAGCCTGACATCGTGGTGGGCAAGGTGATGGAGGGCATTGTCAAGGAGGGGCTGGGGGGGACCTGGATAAGTCAGGGTGCCTGGACGATAGACAGCATGGATTCATCCCGGAAATCATGTCAGACAAACCTGGTGGAGTTCTATGACTGGGTGACAAGTGCCTTGGACCTGGGTAGACCAGTGGATGTCCTCTTTCTAGACTTAAGCAAGGCATTTGACTCTGTTCCTCACGTGGGCCTGTTGGATAAGCTGGGAGAAATGGGGTGGGAACCAGATGATCAGATGGATAGGCAATTGGCTCCAGGACCGGACCCAGAGGGTCGTAGTTAGTGGGAAAGTCTCATCCCCAAGAGGGTCATTAGGGGTCCCACTGGGATCAGTCCTTGGGCCCTTCTGTTCAACGCCTACGTATCTGACATAAGGACAGGAATCAGGAGGAGATGAGTCTCTTGCAGATGACTGAAACTGGGGGCGTGTGATGGATGGGAGGAGGGAGGGTGGCCCTGCAGAGGACCTGGAGGCTCTGGAAAGATGGTCTAGAAAGTGGAAGCTGAGGGTTCAATGCAGAAATGCAAGGTACTCCACCTGGGGCCAGAAACCCAGGCCAAGTGTACACCTTGGGGAAATGCTACAAGTCTCGATGGCTGAGAGGGACCTGGGGTGGTGGTGGATGTCAAGATGAACAACTCTGAGACTTGTAGGAGGCAGCAGCCAAGGCCAGCAGGATGCTGGGATGCATCGCTGGGGGATCACCTCCAGAAGGAGGGGAAGTGATACTCCCTCTGTATAACTGTGCTTGGTGAGGCAAGACTCTGAGTACTGGCAGTTATGGAGGCCACACTTAAAGAGGGACATTAACCTCCTGGAGGGTCCAGAGGAGGGCAGCCAAAATGATTTGGGGGCTTGGGGACAGGACCTATGAGGAGAGGCTCAAGAGCTAAATATGTACACATTGGAAGAGAAGGGACCGAGGGACATGATAGAAGTCTTCAGGCACATGAAGAGGGTAAATAGGAGAAACAGTCAGGGTGCTTGAAGGAAGGAGGAAGGGGCCACTAGAGGCATGGTGAGCTGGGGGAAGATTCAGGGAGAAAGGAGGAGGTGCTACTTCACTGATAGGGGTGGTGGAGCCATGGAATGCACTACCTAGGGGCTGGTGGAGGCAGAGACAGTAGAGGGGTTCAAGAGGTGGGACAGGTACAGGGAAGGTTCTGGAAGCAAAATCCAATGCAGCAAGAATATCCAGAACTGGGAAGGGAGAAGCCAGAGGAGGCGAGGGGGACAGCAAGGTCAGCACCCAGGGTGGGGGCTGACCAAACGAGCAGACACGAAAGACCGTTAGGCCTATTCTGCTGGCATTTTAGTATGTTAGTATGATCTTTGCACTTCTTTGTGTTAAACTCCGGTTGCCACTCTTCCGACCATTTTGCCAGTTTATCCAAATCTCTTCTCATTCTGCCCACTCCATCTGGATCATCTACTCTGTTGCAGATCTTGGTATCATCTGCAAACAAACCTTACCCTCCAGTTAATCAGCAATGTCACTGATGAAGATATTGAAGAGGACTGGCCCCAGGGCTTATCCTTGAGGTACCCCCCTTGTGATTTTCATCTCTTCTGACTGTATACTGTTTACCACCACTCTCTGTTTTGTACCCACCAACTAATTTGCCACCCAGTAGACCAACATCTGACTCACCCCGAGCCTACCCAGCTTATTAATCAATCTTCTATGTGGAACAGTATCGAAAGCTTTGCTGAAGTCAAGGTAGGCGACATCAGCTGCCGTCCCTTGGTCCACCACTCTGGTTACTCAGTCAAAGAAATCTATGAGATTAGTTTCACAGGACCTTCCTTTCGTAAACCTTTAGATCCTGTGCTTCTATGGATTCCAGCTGTTGCACTATCCTTTCCTTAAGGAGTACCTCCATAATTTTGCCCACTACTGAGGTAAGACTGACTGGTCTGTAGTTCCCTGCCTTCTCCCTGCTACCACTCTTGTGGAGCGGGATCACATGAGCCCTTCTCCAGTCTTCTTGGACCTCTCCTTTGCTCAGAAACTCACTAAACAGTTCTGCTGATGGCTCTGCTAGTTCCACCTTTAGCTGCTTCAGTCCCCTGGGATGTATGCCATCAGGTCCCATTGCCTTGTCCACCCTGAGCTTAATGAGCTCTTGTATGACCCTTTCTTTTGTGAAGGGACTTGTGCACACCTCCCTCCCCCCTGCGTCCATGGTGCTGAGCTGTGGGCCCTGCCCTACCTTCTCCTCAGTAAATACTGAGCAGAAGTATTTATTTAGGCTAGATGCTTTTCCTTGGTCCTCCTCCACACACTCCCCCTTATCCTGTTTGATCGTAGCAATGCTCCCATGACTTTCTCCTTTCACTAATGTATGTATAGAAAGTCTTGTCCCCTTCTTTTGCTGTTTGTGGTAGTATTTCCTCAGTTTGGGCCTTTGCCGCCTACCTTACTGCCTTCCCTGCTTCCCTTAGAGAAGTTTGGTATGCCTCCCTATCTTCGTCCCGCTGTGTTCCCTTATATTTCCTGAAGGTCAGCCTTTTGACTGACCTTTTCTGCTTCTGCTTTTGAGAACTAAAGTGGTTTCCTTCTTCTTTTGCTCTTACTTTTCTCCCTAACACAATGGGATATTGCTTCAAATATTGCATCCTTAATGCTTGCCCACTTTGCCTGTACCGCCTCACCTGTATTTTTTCTTGCCAGGGCTAGATTAACTCTGATGGCCACCTTATCAAAGTCAGCTCCTCTGAAGATTTATTTTTTTATTTTATTTTAGTCTTTGGTAACCGGGTAAGGCCCACTAGGCACAAGTGCCTGTTTTCAGGGGCGACCTGGGAGCACTGGGCGGTTAAGTGACTTGCCCAGAGTTACACAGTATGCAAGTGGATGTTGTGAGAATCAAACTCAGATCTGGTCTGCTGGATGTATCAAGCTCATTCACACCTTGTTCCTCTAACCTCTAGGCTATACTGCCCGCCCAAGTCCCATATTTTGGCCTTGGAATGGGATGATTTAGTTCTAGTGGACAAATTGAACCACGCCATGTAATGGTCACTGGCCCCCAGGTGACCTTATAACAGGAAATTCCTCCCCAAGGTGGTGTCTAAGTTCCATTTGAACTAGTCCATCACTCTTCCAGTGTTTTTCACGGCAAAGTCCAGCTCTGGTGAGCAGAAGCTACACAGTCTGGATGTTGAGGGGGCAATTAGCTACTATCTAGACCGCACTAAGGAACTCAGATCTTTCCACTCGCAGCTGTTCCTCACATACGATGAAGTGGACAAGGGCAGATCAGCCTCTAAGAAAACAATTGCTTGCAGGATAGTCTTCTGCATCCAGTTTTGCTATAGTAAAGCTGGCAAGCTGCCACCATAAGGCCTCAGGCAAGGCACACTCCACGCGTGGTACTGCTGCCTCTGTGGCAACTGCAAGGGATATTCCCTTGCTGGAAATATGTAAAGCAGCTACCTGGAAAATTGTTCACACCTTTACAAGACACTATTGCCTGTATGTGCAGTCCAGAATGGATGCCAGGTTTGGCACTGCTGTCTTGCAGAACTTTTTCCCAAAATAGGTTCTGTATCCAGTCTCCCAAGGTACTGCTTTGTAGTCTGCAGTAGTAAGCATAGTGAGGGATTCCTGGGGTTTGAAGACAAATTACTTACCTTAGTAATATTGTTTCTTCCAAGGGATCCCTCACTGTGTATCTCTCCCACCCTGCCTCCCCTTCCAGAATCTGGAAAAGATTCTCCAAGAATCAGTTGCTTGTTGGTGTCCATGTGCTCGAGCATTACTTTTGTTTGATCTACAATCAGTTGTTTGAATGGTTTTTACTCTTGGTCTACCACAGCTTGTCCTGTGGGACCAATCTTTATTTTTTTTTTTTATAGTTTTTCACTTTGGTTTCATTAGGGTTGGGATAATAAGATTCAGGCCAGTGTCCTCCTGGCTCTCTAAATGAATCTGACATTGGAGAGCAGGGTCGAATGCCACCATGTGGCAGAGATTTGAAAATGCATTACGAGTTCCATAATTTACATACATTCCACTTTCTCCTGGGCAGCTCAACCCTTCAGGCTGACTGCACTAATAAGCATAGTGAGGGATCCCTTGAAAGAAACAGTATTACTATGGTAAGTAATTTTTTCTTCTGGATGGTCACTCTGAATCAAATCATTCTGTCCCTGGAGCAGAGCATGTGGTTCTGCTCACTGGACCTCCAGGATGCTTTCTTCCACAATTCAGTCTGTCCGTCCCACTGTCAGATCTTCTCTGTGTCAGTCTTCACTATTCATCACTGGTGGGTATAGCTGGAGGTGCAGGACCCAACAGGAGCAATTACTGATGCTGACGACGACTCCACCTCTGTTCTGCTTCTCCTGCCGTTGAGTGAACAGCGACCTTGTGGGCAAGCAAATTCATCTGTGACATTGCAGCCTAGTCTTCGCAGACTAGTTCATTCCCATCGATGCCTTAGTTCTGCCATTGCCATTACACAGTTACTCGGCACTGTATAGACTCCAGAGCTTCTGTAGCCGGTAAGAGCTTTCCTTTTAATATTTTTGGTGCCGAGTCTGTTCCTGTAGTTTGAAAGTTTAGTTCTTCGTTCGGTCATGCCTGATTCAAGGGTCAAGAAGAAATCATCTAAAGTGGGCCGACCACTAATGCGTTGGTGTCCCTGTGGCCGGCAGTATTCCGTGATGGACCGGGATAATCGCTGTTTGACCTGCCTGAGTACAAACCATGACATGGACCATTGCGATGCCTGCTTCTTCATGGACCACAGAGTACTCGAGAACTGAGCATGTAAGATCAACCATGCGCCGCCGCCCTATGGAGGGCAGCCATGCACTAGGGACACCAGACACAGGTCCCTCGACCCTTCCGCCAGGTCCCCACCAAGTTCTGTACGGATCACGGAGGAGAGGGCCTCCACCCATCCTAGTCTCACCAGGATGGAGGTCTCTTCCTCAGTGCTGGGGGACAGTCAGGTGCCTCCGGGGGCTTGGCTGGTGGCACCGTCTTGGCAATTACCTCCTTGGAGAAGGGCTCCCCCGGTGTCGTAGCCTACGTCAGCTAGGCCCTACCTGGTGGTCTCCTCTGTACCACCCACTGCTGCTGTTGCTCTTCCTGTTCCTAGGGCCTTTCCCAGTTCTGAAGCCGGTGCTGGGTCTCCCTGCGGCACTGTTCTCAACGCCATAGGTGGGAGAGCCTCGGGGGTTGCCTCCCTCCCTCTGTATCTCCCTTATGTCCTTCACTTTGGAGTAGGATGATCAGGATGCTGATCTGGACTGGCAGAACAACTCTTCGGAGTCCCAGGTCTCTCCTTCTCCAGACACTGCGGTGCTCCCCCAACAGTCTCTGCCCTTGGGAGCAGAAGTCACCATCTATGCAGGCTTCGGTGTCGGTGCCAGGGTCAGCGTCGTAGTCTTCTCTGAAGCTGTTCGTGTTACTGGGGAGGCCCCCTGCATGGACCATAGTTCCAGTCTAGCGAGAATATAGTCCGCCAGGGCTGGCACCATTCGCGGTGCCTCTCTGGCCTCAGGTGTTGGGAGGTGGTCTCCCACATTCACCGCTTCCCCAGTGGGGATGGTGGGTGGAGCAGAGTCACTTAAGTTGGTGGTGAGGAAGAGGTCCCTCTCAGAGTCAGTGGGGCTGAGTGGGAGGGGTGAGAGACAGCGGTCTTCCATTGGAGCCCTGCGGGGCTCTGGAAAGAGCCGTAGTGCCGACCCTGCCTTCTCTCCCTCATCTTCATCAGGGGCTCTTGATAAGGGGGGCTAGGGGCCATCCTTCTGGACCCATGTGGCCCCAGTCACCTCGCAGGAGGGAATTCTCCTTCTGGGCTCAGTTCTGACCACTTCAGCCTGATTGAGCGGCCATTGACTGCAGAAACTAGCCGGTCCTTCCGGGGGTTGGATCATCAGCAAGATCTCATAGCCCTGGCAGAGGGCTTCCTCTTTCAGTGAAGGGGTGTTCCCCTCTCTCTCCGGGGCCATGTGGGTCCTTCAGGGCCCTTGACTTGGGAGAGTTCAGAGACATGGCTGTCGACTTCCCTCATTACATTAGAGCTATGGATGAGCAAGTCTTCCACCTGTCTTCCCTGGAGCAGCTGGTCTCTGAGTCTTTGGATACGCTGGCCTCCTCATCTTCCTCTCCTGAGGAACAGGATTCTTTAGTCCATCTCTCCTCAGACACTGACCAAACGGCCTGTCAGCATTTGCTGCCGAGGTTGATCGATGAACTCCATGTTTCCAGGGTGGCAAGACACAATCCTGAACTGATGACATGCATTTTGTTAAATGAGTTCAGTGCAGACCACTTGGTGGTGCCTGCCTGGCCCACTCCATTTCAGGATGCATTGTATTGTACCTGGCAGCATCCATCAGTCCCTTCTCCAGCCCCGATGGACTGCCAGCACAAGCATTGCACACCCCAGGGGTCTCCAGGAGCGTTGCCTCACCCCATCTCTGGGCTGAGTCTTCAGGACACCCCTACCAGGGACAGAAGCCCAAGGCACGACTGTACCCCGGAGGCTAACTCTGTGGAATTTGACTCTTTGGGGGAGAGTGGGAGTCTTCTCTTCGGCACGCCTTCTTCTGTATATTGCATTGCATCAGGCCTATCATGCTGTCTACAACAGGCACCTATGGTCGATGCTAGGTCAGTTGCTAGCATCAATGCCTGATTCGGAGGCCACCAGGCAAGCCATTCCCCTCTCCACACAAGGCCTGGAGCTTACAAGGCACCAATTAAGGGCATCTAACGACACCAGTGAGGTGGTGTCCAGGCTGACGGGGACAGCGATTTGCATTAGGCGGATGGTGTGGCTTTTTCTTTCTAGGTTGACACCCCTGGCCTGGCATAGGGTGCCTGCCTACTGTTTCTGGGGGACCCACCGTTTCTCCTGCAGGGTGAGGCGGTGACTTGAGAGGCGCCTTCCTTCTCCCAAGCAATGGGACACCCCGCCTCACTCTGACCAGTCACGGGCCTCCCCTGGCCTGTGAGGGTCCCCTCACTCTGTATTTTCCCCTACAGAAGGCTGTGGGACTTTGTTTCTCAGGTCAGTACCAGGTCCCCTTCAGGAGGGCTTGGTAATCATCCACCAGTGATGAATGGTGAAGATTGACACAGAAAAGATATGAAAATTACGTACCTACAGTAATTGTTAATCTTCCTGTGTATCTTCACCATTCATCACGGCTTTCCACCCACCATCCCCTCTTGGGCCTCAGTCTCTGGGCGGTGGCTTCTTCTGTTTGCCTTTCCCCAATTGAGGTCAGTTGTGGTCTGAGTCCTGCTGGTATCTCTGGTCCTTTTGATTCTTCTTTGAGGAGGCAGGGGCCCACCTAGGGGAGGACAAGCAGGGGCATAGGGGCTCTTCAGGTCTTCTTCCTGCAATTCTGATAGAGGCCCCCTTTTTCCCTTAGGGGACCTGGGTTCTTCTCTGAAGGACTCGGATCTCCAGCATTATTTTAGCGCCGGCATCCTCATTGGGAGGGACGGGCAATAGAGACGGCTTGGGGATCTTCACTTCCCTTTCTGGAGCTGTAGCTCCTTCCCTGCTGAGTTCTCAGCCGGGGAATGTGTTACCCTGGGCACGGTCCCACTACCGCAAAAAAAAAAAAGAGGGTGAGGAGGCGACTGTAGTGGAGATTCTTCTTTCCTTTTCCCCTCCAGTCTCCTGAGGGATGGGCAGTCTTCCTTAAGATCCCTCTCCAGAGGAGATTACTCCTCTGGGGGTTCCCCTGCCCCAGGGTGGATTCTGTCCGCACCCTGATTTATTGTGGGCAGGAGTGGGAGACCTCTGACACCCCTCCATCTTGAGTCGGGGGGGCATAAGCCCAGTGCTCTGGCTTCTCCTGCCTCACTGGACCAAAGTCCAGTAACCTTCCTGTGCTCAGCCTGGGACTCTCTCTTCTCCTCTCCACTCTGTGTGGTGAGGTTTAAAAGAAAATGAAAGCACCTAACAATAGAGAGATCTTTCTGATGGCTCGAGGCAGGCAGTAGTGCCTCCCCCCTCCGGGCTCCCCAAGTGTCCTGGAACCTCTGCTAGGGTTTCATGGGGTCTCCAGTCTCCTCCCCTATCTTTCCCTGTCCATTCCTGTTTATCTCTCTCTCACTCCCTTCTCTCCCTCCTTTGCCTGCCCAGAGATTGGGGCCCTGTTCCAGATCCCTAGGTACTACCTGACCTCTGTCCTCTCAGATGGCTTTTCCCCCTTTTTATGTTTATATCCTTTCCTTTTTCTGTCTCCTGGGCTCCCTTGCCCTGCCCTTGTCTCTTCTCTGTCTCTATTTTCTACTCACTCTCCAGCTACTGCAGAACTGAGGTGGAGGAGGAGTCGGCGTCGGTTACTGGGCAACCCTCGAACACCACACAGTATGTCTGCCTCAAGGGCGATGCTGTCTTGGGTCTGGCTTGTCCTCCTTTTAGAAAAAAATTGCTCCTGCAGGGTCTTGCGCCTCCAGCTATACCCACCAGTGACGAATGGTGAAGATACACAGAAAGATCAACAATTACGGTAGGTACATAATTTTCATTTCTAGGATCGTGGATATGTTGTTCATCCACACTTATTCGCATGTCCCTTTCCCCTTTAAGGATCACCGGAAGTCTTCAAGCTGGCTTCTCCCACCCACTCGGGTGGTATATACCTCTGCTCCGCCCCATGACACCAGATCATTCTTTCCGCTGGAAGATTCAGGTTGCCTCCCTCGTGCTCATGCATTTCGTAGGCCCTGGCTTTCAAAATTTTGGTTTTACCGAAATTTAAACTCGCTCAAGTTAGTGATCACTCCTTTGTGTCTTCGATTTTGGAGGAAAATATTTCCTGGTTTAGCGTTGACCTTGCGGCCAGAAGATATGGTACGCGATCCCCATCTCATGTCGTCTGCTGCTAGGTGTCGGCCATGACTGCGTCCTGCAGCTTTTTCTTGGTCTTCCATCCCAACTTTCTGGACGACTGTCTGGCACACTTAAAGTTGGGGAGACTGGAGAAAAGGAACCCTCCGCTGAAGTTCAAGGAGGCTAGGGGGCGGTTTCTGTGGCTGCGGGCTCCACCGCACAACTGGAATGCATGCAGGCATTCGAGGAAGAAGCGGCTCATGCTGCCAACACTCGGGGCTTCTTTGTTCCTCTCAACCTAGGCTCCACTTTCTCGGGCTCCTTCCGGGAGTTGTGCCAGTCTCTTCCCACCCGGGAGAGGTGCTCATGGTTCGTGACGCCTCCCGATCCTGTGTGCGGGAGAAGGAACTGAGTAAGCCTTCTCTCGGCGAAGGCGCTCTTGGGACAGAGAAAGGTCCCAGTCCCAAGAGCATGCGATCTCAACTTTGATCGAGATTGCTTCTTTGGCCGCTGGCTTTTTGGACCTTCCATCAGGCCAGACGACCGAAGATGTGGTCGACGAGGTCGAGATTGTCATTGACCCCATTGACCCACTGTCGCCGGCTCCAGCCGACGACTCCTTGGAAAGGACTCCGGTCCTTGTCTTCCCCAATGAGGAGACCTAACCCACTGGTGTTCCCATTGAGGACCCGGTTCCGGACCCCCAGAAGTCACCAGTCCCGCCGTTGTCTCCGGAGTGACCGAGTCAGCCTGCCCGATCTCGGTTGAGGTCTAGAACCTCCTCGACCAAAAGGCCAAGGAAGAGCCATAAGCGCTGTAAGAAGAGGCAACGCCATCAGTCGTCCTCATCCTCCTCAGATGAGGAGAGGCTCCGGCAGAAACTCCGTCGGCGCTACAAGGAGCTCGTGGCAGCAGCTGATCTTGTCCTGGCAAAAGCCTCTGCGGCTCCTTCCCGGCCATTGTAGCTTTCACCTCCTAGGCTGAAGCCAACCCCTCTGGAGCCGAAATCTTCGTTTCCCCTGCCGTAGGGCTGCTAAATTCACCTCTTTGGCCTAAACTGGTCTCTCCCCCCATTGTGGTGGAACTGCCGCCTAAGCAGCCTGTGGGAGGGGCTCCTTCAAAAGAAGACAGACCAGACACTGGGCTTCCCCAGTGTTTATCGGTCATAGTCACCCTGGACTGCCCTTGGCGTGTCGAGGGTGATTTAGGCAGCAGGCCACTGTATCCCGACTCCTCAGATTCGGATGTCACCGGGCTTCACTCTCATCCTGGGGATGATGAGTCGTCCATTGTCTTAGGGATGGAGGAAGGTCCTTCCTCCTTCCAAGGGATCCTTCGCCTTATCTCTGAGTCCAAAGGGATGCCCCTGGAACCCATCCAGAAGAAGGTGGAGTACCCTCTTACGAACATTCTTAAAAGAGTGGATACCCCGACGGAGACCTTTCCTGTGGCTGAGGCCATTGTTGGTCTGGCACTCAAACTATGGCAGTGTCCTGCCTCTTGTCCAGCCCTGTCTGCCCGCATGGCCTGCAAGTATGCGGTACCCATGGGGTCCCTTGCGGGGTTCACAGAGCACCCTTCGGCCGAGAGCCTGGTGACTGCTTCTGTGTTCAGGCATACTGGCAGTTCTGCCGACATGGACCGACCTCCCGCCAAAGAGTCCAAGCTCTTGGACCATTCGGCGAGGAAGGTCTTTGCGGCTTCTTCCTTGGGCCTTCATCAGGCAAGTTCGGCCGTCGTCATGGCACGCTTCTCTCATGCCCTTCTCAGGTCATTAGATGAAGTCCTCCCACATCTCCCTGCAGACATGCAGACCACGGTCAAGCAGGTCTGGGACCAGGGCCGAGCTGTTGCCAAACAGCAGCTCCAGACAGCCCTGGACATTGGGGACTCTTGTGCCCGCTCAATGGCTGCTGCAGTTGCCTCGCCGCAGGGGTTGGCTGAGGCTCTCCTCCTTACCGGCGGATACTCGGCACAAATTAGCTGACATGCCCTTCCTCAGGACCGACTTGTTCAGGCCAGAAGTGGCCAGTCACCTTCAGCGCATGGGACAGTCCAGTGCCACCTTGGATGCCACTTCTGCCAAGGGTTCTTCAGGTAAGAACCAGCAGAAGAAGAAGCCCTTTTGGCACTCTTCCCCTGCAGCTCAGCAGTCCTCCTTCAGTGGGGGACAGCAGCACCAGCATCAGCAGCTTGGCACCCTCGACCCAAGCCTGGGCCTCAACAGGTCCGTAAAGGAGGCCGAGGCTCAGGTCCTGGAGCCTCATCCTCCAAGCCTGCTCAATGACGGGGTGGGGTCTGCCACTCCTACTCCCATCATGACAGCTCTGGGTCCTCCCAGGGGGGGCCGACTCCACCACTTTCTTTCTGCCTGGTCTGCTGTCACTTCAGACAGGTGGGTTCTCAAAGTGGTCAGTCAGAGACTGCCTTTAGAGTTCGAGCAGTACCCTCCCAGCCAAGCCAAGCCCCTCGGGAGGAACGGATATCCGCTCACACCCAGTCGGCTCTTCAAGACGATGTTGCTCAGCTACTCCTCAGGGAGGTGATAGCTCCCGTGGCAGATCCTGCAACAGACCCAGGCTTTGTCTCCAGGTACTTCCTGATGCCCAAGCGGATGTGGTCTGGTGCCCCATTCTAGATCTCCATGACCTGAATCAATATCTCAGGTCTCGCATCTTTCGGATGGTCACTCTGTCTCGGATCATTCCATCCTTGGATCGAAACATATGGTTTTGTTCACTAGATCTGCAGGACATGTTCTTTCATGTCCCAATCCGTTCACCCTATCAGCGGTTCCTCTGCTTTAGGGTTGAGGGTACCCTGTGCGAGTTCTGAGCCATGTCGTTCGGCCTGTCATCAGCCCCCTGGGTTTTCACCAAATGCATTGCAGTGGTGGCGGCCCATCTACAGTGTTGGGGAATCAGAATTTACCCTTACCTCGATGACTGGCTTCTGGCAGGTCACTCCCTACAGGAGTTGGAGACACCCAGGGACCTGGCCCTCTAGACCTGCTTCCAACTCGGCCTCCTAATCAACCATGTCAAGTCGGAACTCATGCCTTCTCTGGTGAGGGGCTTCATCGGGGCAGAGCTCGACTCTTGTCAAGCCAGAGCTCGGTTCCCGGCAGACAGAGCAGAGGTTCTTTCCTCCTTTGCCCAATCATTTCTGTTTCGGCAGTTGTGCCCTGCTCGGGAGTTTCTGTGCCTTCTGGGTTACGTGGCAGCGTGTACCTCGGTGGTCCATTGGGCCCGGTGGCACATGCGCCCCCTCCAGTGGGAGCTGGCACCCAGTGGACTCAGCACCATGATCAATTCGACCAGCTGATCACTGTAACCCAGAAGGTGTGGGATGCTCTCCAATGGTGGACCGCCCCAGACCGCTTGCAGGAAGGGATCCCATTTGTCTGCCCCGAGCCAACGGTCGTTCTCACAACTGATGCCTCTCTTATGGGCTGGGAAGCCCACATGGGGGACGAAAAGGCCCAAGGGCGCTGGACCTCCGAGGAGTCCCGATGCCACATCAACCTGTTGGAGCTCAGAGCAGTCAGACTGACACTGTCAGCTTTCGCTCCTCAGCTCTGGGGTCAAGTGGTTTAAGTCCAGACAGACAATACCACAACCATGTACTACCTCACAAACAGAGTGCCATGCACTCCCATCTGCTGTGCAAGGAGTCGCGCCACATCTGGACCTTTGTGGGCCAATTGGAGGCAGATCTCCTAGCCATCCATGTGGCAGGAGCCTCAAACCATCTGGCGGATGCTCTTGGCCATCTAGGCCAGACATCCCGCGAGTGGTCTTTCATCCAGAAGTAGCTTGCAGCCTGTTCTCCCGTTGGGACAAACCAATGGTGGACCTATTTGCCTCCAGGGAAAACACCAAGCTGAGGTTGTTTCATGCCTGTCCGCCTCAGCAAGGTTCACTGCAGGGGGATGCCTTCTCGAAGCCATGGACCCCAGGCCTCCTCTATACCTTCCCTCCATTTCCCTTGATCCACAAGGTGCTCCTCAAGGTGAGGAGGGACAAGGCACGATCCTGGTAGCCCCTGACTGGCCACACCAGTTCTGGTATCCAGATCTCCTCAGCCTCAGCTGCAGGCCCCACAGAGCGGCTTTGTACTATACCATCCGGACCTTCAATCTCTGTACCTCACAGCCTGGTACCTGAGTGGCTAGAGTTCCAGGCTTTGGGTCTTTCCAAAGATGTCTACACTGTGGTAGAGGCATCTAGAAAGAAGTCGACCAGGAAGTGTTATGCCCTCAAATGGAAGTGTTTTTCCATTTGGTATCAAGACAAGGGCCTGGACCCTCTGTCCTGCCCTGTGGCTAACATTCTTAACTACCTTTGGTCTCTCTTCAAAGGGGGTCTATGGTCATCGACCCTTCGATGCACCTGGCAGTCATCTCTGCTTACTGGGTGTGGGCCGGTCAGCTGACATTGGTGCAGGTGACAGTGGTTGGGTGCTTTTTCAAAGGCCTGGATCACATATCCCCTCCAGTGCATGAACCTCCACCTCTGTGGGATTTACTGCTGGTATTGGCCAAGCTCATGGGCAAGCCATTCAAACCCATGCACAAGCGCGAGTTTTCACACTTGTTGTGGAAGACGGCCTTCCTGGTGGCTATCATGTCAGCCAGAAGGACAGGGGAGCCCCAGGCACTTTCGGTGGACTCCCCTTCTCTGGTCTTCCACAGGGACAAAGTTGTCCTGTGCCCCCACCCGAAATTCCTTCCAAAGGTGATGTCAGAGTTTCACCTTAACCAGGTGTTAACTCTGCCAGTTTATTACCCAAACTACACCTCTGAGACCGAGTACAGGCTCCATACCTTGAACCTGTGACATGCTCTCTCCTACTATAAGGAGAGGACGGGGGAAATTCGGGGAGAGGTTCACCAGCTGTTTGTCACCTACGCTGAAGCCGCTTCTGGCAGACATGCAGTGAAGCAGACCATTGCTAGATGGATTACATCATGCATAGGTCTGTATTATGAGTTGGCGAGCAAGGAGCCTCCCAGAGGGATAAGAGCTCATTCTACCCACCATACTGCTGCATTGGTGGCTGCTTCCAGGGACATCCCTATCCAGGAAATCTGCCGGGCTACTACCTGGAAGTCAGCAAACACCTTCATCACCCACTACCACATCGACCTTGAGTCACGCCAGGATGCTGGTTTTGGGGCCTCAGTTCTCCAATCTCTGTTCCCTAAGTAGTGGGTGTGCGCCTTGCCTCCCTCCTCCCTGAGAACTGCTAGGAGTCTACCAATAAGTGTGGATGAACAACATATCCCCGATCCTAGAAGAACAGGTTACTCACCTGTAACAGTAGATCTTACTTTGAGACTGCTCTTGCGGTGAGTAGTACATATAGGACTAGCCGGTAATGGACCTACAGAAAATTTCTAGCTAGCAGTCTCTGGTGAGGACCCCATCGCCAGGTGACTGCTCGCTGGAGATGTCGGTATAAAGGCGGTCCTCACACCCGATTCCAGTTCTTTCGTCCATTGGTTATGGCGCCTTCGTAGAAAAGTTCCCTGCTCGCCAGGTTCCTTCGTCAGTATTTTAACTGAGAATTTCAATTTTTCTTATCTTTCATCAGGTATTTGTCGGTATATCGCCCCTGCACCTCCGAGCACAAAACAAATGCGACTGTGGCGGGCACTTACTCCTGCACAAGGACGGCCATTCCTATGGCGTTTTGCCTAGGGCCCCAACCATCTGTAGAGAGAAGTGCCAGCACTGCCTCGTTTTAACGCAGCCACCCGGAGAAGGTGAGCAGTCCCTGGAGGCCCATATTTTGAAAAGAAGATGAGCTCCATGGAGAAAGAACTGAAAAGCTCGGCAGGCGTCGACTTCCCTGAAGGCCATTGTAAGAAAAGGATAATGAAAGCACAGGGACAAGGGCTCCTCTCCCACCGTATCTCTCCCTCGGGAGTCGCTGTGAAAAGGTAACGCCCCTGGGGACCGCTCCCACGCCGCCTTAGAGACTTCTGAGGCGCGGCGACCCGCCTATCTCAAGGCTGGGTCCCTTCGGCACCTCCGGCTTGTGGAGGCCTCCGCTCCCAGTAAAGCCATGGTTTCACGGCCGCCTGGGCCGGGTGAGCAGCCCAATGTCGACGCTGGGTTCCTCCGGCGCCTGCGTGGAGAAGGTTGATAAGTCGCCCAACCCTTTGGGCGGCGCCGCGGCCTTCTTCCTGCCCTACCAGGCCACCCTCCATCGCAGCCTGCCTCCGCGAAGGGTCCGTGGTCGGACGTCGCCCCTCTGGCATCTGCCCGATCCCGCTGCTGCACTTCGGTTTACCTGACTTCCGCACAGCAGATGAGCCAACGCCAGACACCCCAACGTCTGTCGTTCCCGGCTCCCAGCAGCCTTCGCTGCCCTCCAGGGACCCTGAGTCTCCTCATCCTGACCACGAGGATTTCTCCCCCCCCCCATCCCCGGGCAACACTGAGGTTCCTGTCCCACCTCCGTCAGACGGTCCACCTTCTGGTCCAACCAATCTGACATCGGTTCCCCGGACGCCGCTCCAATGCCGGCTCCTTGGCCGCCAGGTGTTGCCAATGCCAGGTGACATCTCACCCCCCGATGTCACCCTGACGCTGGGCCCTCCACCCCCGGGACTTCCGCTCCAGAACTGCCCGTGGGGCCTCCAGCCAGGCCGTCTGCTCCAACAGCTCCTCCAGCTCCCGGGTACCTGACTGTCTCGTATCCGATGCCGCCATACCTGGGACCGCAGCATCCGGCACCTCAGTACCCAGCACCGACATATCCGATGCTGCAGTACCTGGCTCCTCAGTACCCAACGCCAGGCTTACCGCCGTCGGGTTATGGATACGCACCTTTTGGATATAGTCCATACCCATATCCCCCCCCGCTCCTCCACTGCTCCCTCAGCCGCCGGTGGACCTGCTGGAGACTCTGGCCTCCTGGTGGGCTGAGGCCAAGGCTCAGCTCACCAGAGAGGTGGAGAGTCATCTTCCGACGACGGTGCCGGTGCCGGTTCCCGTACGTCCATGACGACACACTCCCTCCCCACCTCCAGATGCCAGGGCTAAACCTTCTGGGTCCAGAGAGGGGCAGGACATGCTTCCCTGAGAGATTCCCAAGTGGTCCATTCCTCCCCCTCGTCGGGAGAGGGAGTCTTCCTCTTCTTCATCATTTTCTTCCTCGGACACCTCGGATGCTTCTGACGGTTGTTCTGAGCAAGACGATGAGCCACGCTCTCCGTCCAAGCCCCGGCCAAGGACTCCTCTGAAGTCTCCTCCAGAGGATCCTTCCTTCACGGCATTGCCAAGGAAGATCCAGGAAGTATATAAGTGGCAATCCTTGGAGCCAGACCCCCAGCGTAAAAAACTCGCTGAGCATCTGGATCTGCCTGTGATAGCTCCCACTTTGATGCCACCCTGGATCGATCCTCATGCGCGGACCTTATTACCACCATATGGAAACAACCGTTGGCCTTAGCCCCACTTCCCAGAAAGTCAAACAGGCTATACCAGGCTCCCAAGGGTGCCGACTTTTTAGACTCCCACCCTCGAGCTGACTCGGTTGTGATTAGCGCCGCTCACGGCCGGTCAGCTCAACCCAAATGCCTCAGCTCGTCTCCACCTGACAAGGAATCCCGCCTTCTGAACCAGTATGGCAAGAAGATTTTTGCTTCTTCCACTCTGGGTATTAGGGCCCTGAACTGTGTCGGCCACATGGGAGATTACCAGAAGGCGATTCTCAGTGAGGTGGAATCTAAATTGGATTCCCTTCCGGACTCTCAGGTCAAGCAGGAAGTGGCTGACCTCGTCCGCTCTGCACGTTCGGGCCAGTTGGCACATTCTTCGTGCAACCTACGATGCAGTGGACACTGCTGGTAAGAGCTCAGCTTTCGCCATAGGCCTATGGTGTCACGCTTTGCTCCGAGTGTCAGGGTTGGTCCTGGAAGTGCAGTCCACCATCCAGGAAGCACCTTTCCGGAGTTCGTTGCTGTTCGGGGGTGATGTCAAGGATATCATCACCGACCTGCAGGAGAAGGGGACAGCACTAAAGTCTGTGAACTCTATGTATTATCCCCATCAATCGCAGCGCCATCCCTTTCGCAGACGGAATCGGCCCAAAGCGAGACCACAGGGAAAGAGGGCCACTAATCGTTGGGCCCCCCCCAGCTGCCAAGGCGCCCCCCATCCAAAAAAGCAGCAGGAGCTTCACCTGCGGTGCTGCCCCCACCACCTTACTCCGTCCCTCTCCCACAACCTCCAGGCTTCCCGGAGGAACCGGTAGAAGGGAGGTTTTCCCTCCACCTTCTGGGCTGGGAGAGGATAACATCAGATTCATGGGTGCTCCAGCTAATCTCAGAAGGACACTCAATAGAGTTTCTGCAGAAGCCACCTTGTCACCTTCCCCCAAGGTTGTCGTATTCTCAAGAACATCTTCTTCTGGTCCAGGAAGAAATTTCGGCACTTTTGCTGAAAGAGGTGATAGAACCTGTCCCTCTTTCCTGTGCAAGGAACGGGTTATTATTCCTACTTCTTCCTGGTCCTGAAGAAGACAGGCAGATGTAAGTGACCTATTCTAGATCTCAGTTTTCTGAACATTTTCAGGAGTACAAGAGGTCCAGGATGCTCTCACTGCAGAGCATTCTGCCCTCCTCTGCTTCGGGCCAGTGGCTGTGTGCTCTGGATATGCAGGGTGCTTTCTGCACATCTCATCCACCCATCTCACCGCAAATATCTCCGTTTTGCTTTCAGGACACTCACCAGTTCAAGGCACTTCCATTTGGCCTTTCCTCGGCTCTCAGTATTGCAAAATGCCCTTCGCGGTGGTGGCTGACCTACTCGTGCCGGGGTACAGGTTTCCTACCTGGATGATTGGCCCTTGTGGCCTCTGTCAGGGAGGAACTCCTGCACTGCCTCTTCCTCACCCAAGAACTTTGCCTGTCTGGTATTACCACCAACCATTCCAAGTCTCACTTGATTCATCCTGGGCCCAGTTATTGTGATACTGACACGACATCAGGAGGGCCTTCTGCCACGGACAGGGCCACTCCAGATCAGAGGTTTGTCCGGGCGTGTGCCAGTCAAGTCTGCCTCCTTGTGCTTATGGTGGCTGCTGTTCACAGTCATTCGTGTCCTGGCATATGAGGGTCTTCTGTGACGTCACTAATAGGATCAGTTGGAGACAACTTAGATTACTGGTCCCAGTCTCTACCATGGTTCGAGACTTGCAGGGTGGATGGTTAGAGAACTTTCAGGAGTTCCATTCTTTCTTCCTCCTCCTCCCAGACTCTGACCACAGGGCGCCTCGGGCGAAGGTTGGGAGCCCACCTCGGTCCACATCAGGCCCAGGGCTCTTGGTCAAGCTCAGACAATCCCTGCATTAATGTGCCGGAATGAGCGGTGCTGTATGCTCTTCAGGCTCTCCACCTGCATCTTCTTCCAGGCCACCTAGCTGTCCAGACGGACAATATGTGTGTGTATGGTACATCAACAAACAGGGGCGGGACTCGGTCCTACCCTCTTTCCAGGAGAGCGATGAGAGTCTGGGATTGGGCAGCTGCTTACGACCTTCACCTCACAGCAATTCATGTTCTGAAATTCGAGAACTCCTTAGCAGACAAACTAAGTCCTCGTCTGCTCAAGCTCACAGTGGGAACTGGATCAGGGGTCCTGGGCGATATCTTCCCTATGTTGGGAACACCTCAGGTGGACCTGTTAGACTTCACCTTTAAGCATAAAGCTTCCTGACTTCTGCTTGCTTCGTTCAAGGTGAGGCATTTTCTGGAGAGACACTCTGTCTCTAGATTGGAGGGACAGATTCATCTATGCCTTCCCCCTGATTCCTCTGATCCCGCGTGTCTTGCAGAAACTCTGCTCAGAAGGGGGACAAATGATTCTGATCGCTCCTTTCTGGCCCAGGCAAGTTTGGTTCTCTGTTCTGCAACAATACTCAGAGGAACTTCCTCTTCCCCTTCACTGTCACAAATTTTATTGACCCAGGATCAGGGGACCCTGGTCCATCCTGGTCTCAAGTCCCTTCAACTGCATGCGTGGCTCCTGCAGACATAGCTCAAGCCCGCTTTGGGGTTTCTCCCCAGGTGGCTGAGATCTTGGTGGAGGCTAGGAAACCCTCCACTAGGTCTACTTATGCCATGAAGTGGAAACAGTTTTCAATCTGGGCTGCTTCGAAAGGCTTCGAGCCTTTCTCCTGCTCAGTTGGGCGACTGCTGGAGTACCTGCGCCATCTCTTCGACCTGGATCTTAGTCACTTGTCTCTGAAGGTACACATGGTGGCCATTTCGGCCTACCATGTTCCTTTTGCAGATAGGACTTTTGCTCAACTGGAAGTCTCTAAGACTTTCCTCAGAGGGGTTCTTCACTTGAGACCCCCTGTCCGAGTTCCGGCCCCTCCCTGGGATTGAACTTCTTTCTTGAGAAACTTACTTTGCCTCCTTTTGAACCAGCGGCCTCAGCAGACATGAAGTTCCTTTCATGGAAGACGCTCTTCCTAGTGGCCATTATCTCTGCTCGGAGGATTTCCGAGCTCCAGGCCCTGATGTGTAAACTCCCGTACTTGATTTTTCACAAGGAACGTGTGGCTCTGCGCACCAATCCTAAGTTTCTCCCCAAGGTGGTAGCGGAATCTACATTGAATCAGTCCATACAGTTACCCGTTTTCTTTATGTAGTACTCCAGTCAAGGGGAATATCTACTTCATACTATGGATGTCCACTGGATTCTGAGATACTACACTAACAGAACTAAGGATCTCAGAAAGACCGATCAACTGTTTGTCTCTTTTGCACCCAAAAGAGAAGGCAATGCTGTTTCCAAGCAATGCCTATCTAAATGGTTGGCTCATTGCATTACTTTCTGTTATGAAAAGTACAACAAGACTCTTCAGGTCAAGTAAGAGGACACTCCACCAGAGGAGTCGCTGCCTCAGCGGCATGTTTCAAGAACGTGTCAGCGGCAGACATCTGTGCTTGGACTTCTGTCCACACATTTACTAAACACTACAGTTTGGATATTGCCTCTCGCCATAGAGTAGGCCTCGGGCTTGCAGTTCTGCAAGGCCTCCTTTCTTAAGGCCTTCACAGCTAAAGGATCTACTTGAGTAGCTTTCCTCCTCCTGTGTGCTTCTTCTTATTCCAGACTGCTTGGGACTCAGTCCCATATGTAATTACCTACTGCAGGAGCTCTCCCGAAGTAAGATAGTACAGTTACATAAGAACTTACTGTAACAGTAGATCTTTGAGAGAGGCTCTTGCAGTAAGTAATACCTTCCTGCCCTCCATCCCCCTAAGCTTTTTCAGCTCCTTTTCCAGTGAGAGAAATATCCGCTTCTCTCTCATCTGGCCTCGTGTGTCCTGTGGCAGGAAAGAACTGGAAGGCGGGCGTGAGGGACTGCCCCTTTATACTGACGTCTCCTGACGCCAGTCACTGACCGCCAGAGACTGCTAGCTAGAAATTTTTCCGTGGTGTGCTGCCGCCTGCCGACGTCAGTCCTATATGTAATTACCCACTGCAAGAGCCTCTCTTGAACATCTACTGTTACGGTAAGTTCTTACGTAACTGTACTTTCTAGGAGTGGTATATGTTGTTCATCCACACGGACCCACCCAACTTCCCCTGCTGCGGATGCACAACATCTGGCTTCCAACGGGCTAAGATCTGGCATCATGGGGCGGAGCCGAGGTATATACCACCCGGGTGGGTGGGAGGAGCCAGCTTGAAGACTTCTGGTGATCCTTAAAGGGGAAAGGAACATGCCAATAAGTGTGGATGAACAACATATACCACTCCTAGAACTACTGTTATAGGTGAGTACCTGTTCTTCCTTCGGTTCTGCACAGAAGGGGTGCTTTACGAGTTCCTAGTGATGTCATTCTGCCTCTCCTCGACCCCAGAATCTTTACTAAGTGCAGGGCAGTGGTACCAGCATTCTGTGGTGCCGTGGTGTCCGAGTATACCTCTACCTGGATGACTGGCTGATCACCGGTTCCTCTCGGGAGGAAGTGGAGTGGTCCAGGTATCTGACCCCCCCAGAATTGCTGGACCTTGGGCCTTCTAGTCAACCTGGCCAGTTTGGAACTCCAACCTTTGCAAGTCATCCAGTTCATTGGGGCAGAACTGGACTCCCTTTGGGCCAAGGCCCAACTCCCAGCAGACAGGGCAGCGGATCTTACCTCCTTTGCCTGATCATTTCAGGTTTAGCACTCGCGCTCTGCCCGGGACTTTCCGCAGCTGCTGGGGTACATGACATCCTGCACCAGTGTGGTCCAGTAGACTTGCTGGCAGATGCAGACCCTGCAAAGGGGGCTGGCCCACCAGTGGTCTCTGCACAAGCTGGTCACAGAGATACAGTCGATGTTGGATGCCATCCATTGGTGGCTCTTCCCAGGACACTTGCAGGAAGGAGTTCCATTCATCCATCCAGAGTTGACAGTCACTCTAATAACTGAAGCCTCTCTGGTGAATGGGGAGCACACTTGGGGGACCACAGGGCCCACAGGCTCTTGACTGATGTGGACCCACAAGGAGTCCCGGTACCTCAGCAACCTGCTGGAGCTCCATGCAGTGCACCTTGCGCTGATGGCCTTCACTCCATTTGTTCAGGGTCAGAATGTTCAGGTCCAGACGTACAACACCATGACCCTGTACTACCTCAACAGGCAGAGCAGAACTCATTCTCTCCAGTAATATTATGAGCTGTCTGCATCTGGACCCTCGTGCACAGCTTGGGTGCCAATTTCCTGGCGATTCATGTGCCCAGAGCCTCCAGCCGTCTGGCAGGTGCCCTCAGCCAAGTGGGTGAGGGGTCTCACGCATGGGCTCTCCACCAGGAGGTGGTGGATCATGTGTTCTCCCAGTGGGGCACTCCCCTGATTGGCCTGTTTGCCTCCTGGAGGAACACAAAGCTGAGACTGTTTCGTGCCTGCCTTCCACAATGTGGAACACTTATGGGTGATGCCTTCATGAGGCCCTGGACCCTGGGCCTCCTGTACACCTTTTCTCCCTTTCCCTTGATTCACAAGGTGTTGGTCAAGGTGCGGAGGGACAAGGCACGGATGAACCTGATGGCCCTGGACTGGCCGCACCAGTTCTGGTACTCCAATCTCCTCAGCTTCAGCAGCCGGCCTATGTAGCAATTGTCTCTGCACCCAGCTCTGCTCTCTTGCCATCAGAGGAAGGTCTTACACCTGGACCTTCAGTCCCTGCACCTGACAGCCTGGTTCCTGAGTGGCTAGAGTCCCGGGCTTTTAGTCTCTTTGACGAGGTCCTTCGGGTTGTAGAGGCCTCTTGGAAGGAATTGACTCAACCTGTGCTATGCCTTTAAGTGGAAGTGCTTTTCCACTTGGTGGCAGGGCAGGGAGCTAGACCCCCTGCCTTGCCCCTTGGCTATCATTTTGGACTACGTGTGGTCCCTCTCTCAGCAAGGCTTTCAGTTGACGAAACTCAAGGTTCACTTCACAGCCATCTCTGCATACCAAGCACAGGGTGGTATGCCGACAGTGGTGCAGGAAAACAGGGTCAGGTGTTTCTTTAAGGGCCTTGATCACCTCTCCCCATCAGTGTGTGAACCTCCACAGCTATGGGACCTATTTTTAGTACAGTACTGGTAATGCTTATGAGCAAGCCATTTGAACTGATGCTCAGGTGTGACATCTCTCACCTCTCATGGAAGACCAACTTCTTGGTGGCTGTCACCTCCGCCAGAAGGATCAGCGAGCTCCAGGGGCTCTCGGTGGAGTCTCCATATTTGGTTTTCCACTGGGACAGAGTTGTCCTCCACCCCAACCCGAAGTTTCTTCCGAAGGTTGTATCAGATTTTCAACTTAACCAGGTGATCACCCTCTCAGTGTACTTCACAAATCCAACCTCGGAGGCCGAGCACAGGCTCCACATGTCAGACCTTTGATGAGTGCTCTCTTACTACACATAGTGCACGGCTGGAGTATGGGGAGAGGTTTGCAAATTCTTTGTTGCCTACGCTGAAGCCGCACCTAGCAGACCAGCAGCTAAGTGGACAGTTGGCAGGTGGATTGTATCCTGTATCGACCTCTGCTATAGGTCAGCTGGTAGGGAGCCTCCTTTTGGGCTAAGGGCTCATTCCACCTTACATACAGCTACCTCGGTGGCTGCTTCCAGGAACGTCCCTATCCAGGAAGTCTGTAGGGCTGCTACCTGGAAATTAGCACACACCTTCATCTTCTGTTACCACATCAACCTCAAGTCACGCCAGGATGCTGGTTTGGGGGTCTCAATTCTCTGCTTCCTTTTTCCTAAGTAGGGGTGTGTGCCTTGCCCCCTCCTCCCAAAGAACTGGCAGGAGTCTGCCAGAGTGTGGATAGTGCTCCATATCCAGATCCCTAGACATGAGGGTTACTCACCTATAACTGTAGTTCTGGGAGTGGTATATGGTACACATCCACATGACCCACCCAACCTCCCCTGGCAAGTGACACATGGATCTCTGCTTCCAGCATGCAAGATCTAACATTATGGGGTGGAGCTGAGTAGGATACCACCTGGGTGGGTGGTAGTAGTTAGCTTGAAGATGTTCCGGCAAGATTTCAAGGGAAAGGAAGACTGCCGGAGTGTGGATGTGCACCACACAGCACTCCTAGAACTGCGGCTACAGGAGAGTAACACTCATTTTCAGGCTCTGCTACCACTCATGCAGGAAAAGCTAGGCTTTACTGCAGGAGAAGAGGTCTCCACTAAGGGAAATCTTTATGAATTCTTGGGGCGGGGGTCCCCACATCTCCTTCCATGATACTTCTCCCATTTTCCCTGCTTTGGAGGATGCTGCCATGGCTGCTTGTCACAGGCCCGGTACTTTACCTGCTAGACCTTACAAGACGTACAAACAATATCTATGCCATTCTACCAATGCTTTTATACCACCGAGACTGAAACTGACTAGCTCATTATGGCTGTTCATTACGGGTCTACTGCTCCCTATTTCATGAGCTCTTTGCTTCCTAACAAAGAATCTAGAAGATTGGAATTTATGGGCAAACAGACTAAAGCCAGTGCTTCACTGGACTTCCATATTGCCAGTGACAAGGTTTATATGATTAAATAAAAATCAGAATAGCCTCTGGAAGTCTTTATCTACTATGTTGGATAAATTGCCAGACATCAGGACTAAAACAGTACAGCTGTGTGCCATGCCTGGATTGGAGGCCGGAAAGCTTTACTGTATTTTGCATATGACACCTGATGTTTCCACTCATGTAGCTGCATCTTGCATCTACCTTCAGAGATATTCGTGGCTACGTTGTGGAGGCTTTGTCAACCAGTTTTTCAACAGTGGGTCTTTAACTTGTCTTTTTGTGGCCAGAAACTATTTGGCCATGATGTGGAGCTCACTCTAAAGCAATTACAGTCTTTAAAAATGCCTCTTTGCACCTAAAGTCCCTTACACTCCAGCCCTCTCAGGGGAACAGTGGGGTTTTTGTCTCAGAGGCTCCTGTTCCTGAAATGTTAGTTGATATTATTCAGTGATAACTGCCCCCAAGCCACAGTCCCCAGGTTCCCATTTTAGGACTCTCAAAGGTCAGGGTTCCAGTATTGCTTCTGTCACCACCTCCATTTTCTGACACCTCCTCACACCAGCCCTTCTACCAGGGGTTTAGATAGGGGGCAGGATCTTCTGGCTTCTGACAAAATGTCAGGATATCATGTCAGACAGATGATTCCTAGATCTTATCCAAGAGGGTTTGAAATAATTATGCCTCCTCCTGTGCACCCTCATTTCTACATCAGACCACTTGTTGGTCCTACTACCTAAATTGGATTCTTTCTTGGACAAAAAGGGCTATTCATTCTGTTCATCTGGTTGAATGTAACCAAGGTTTGTATTACTGGTACTTCCTAGTCCTGAAAAAGACTGGCAGTCTGAGCCCTGTTTTGGATTTCTGGGACCTGAATGAATACATTATGTACAGGTCTTGCTACAGTCCTTCCTTGATGTGCTCTCACAAGGGGATTGGCTTTGCACATTGGATATGCAAGATGCATATCTGCACATGAAGATTCAGTGCAGTCATCTATAGTGTTTCCACTTCTTGTTGGAGGGCCAGCAATACAAATTTAGTGTTTAGTCCTTTGGCTTATCATCAGTGCTGCTAGTCTTCACCAACTGCTTCACAATGGTGGCTATGGCCAGGAATTCTGGTATGTATTCCCTTACCTGGACAATTGGTTCATCAAGGCACATGTGAGGGATGAGACAATAGAGACTCTGTGCTGGATTCGACAACTGTTCCTTTTGGGACCCTGTGTAGACGCTCTGATCACTCAAGCAACTTTAATAGTTTCCAGTGCCCTTGTCCCTGTGTGAGACCGATTCTTGGACTCTGGGCCTCTTGACTGTTGTCATCATGGTGTTCCCATGGCCTGTTTCCACATGTGCAGTCCCAAATGGATGCTTCTTGTCCAGGGGGCCCAGACTGCCTAATCTCTGGATCATCCTATCAGTGTCATGGAACTCCTTGTAAAGAGCTCTGCATTTGGGCAAGACAACTCCTGTCTGCATTTGGGGTCCCCATTCCTCCCTGTAACCCCTCAGGAGGTCCTTATCACAGTTGCTTCCAGGATTGTATGGGGGGCATCTGGGTTCCTTAAAATCCCATGGTGTGGGGCCCTTTTCATACTGCTTTCTACACATAAACATTCTGGAGATGAGGGCTGTTCTTCTTGGCCTACGAACCATCATCCCTCACATTCAGGGCTATCCCTTTATGATACGAATGGATGACCTTTGTGTCATGCACTACCTGAACAAACTAGGAGGTCAGCACTCCTATCCCCTGTGCAGAAAAGCCATAAGGGTATGGGACTGGGCTTAGGTGTAGTCTTTTTACAGTCTCCCTCTAGTTTATTTATTTTGTCAGGGCAAAATCATGCCCAGCTGCAATTCATGGATAACTAGGTCCTCCTTAACATTTACCTCCATAGAGTCACACCTTTGTAACTGTAAACCATCAGTTTCAGGACAACATGGAAACTTTTGCCTAGCTGGGTCCACCCACATTGACGTATGTCTGTGCTGCCTGTGTAATGAGGGTGGCTTCATACCTCCTCAGTTTCTGCTGCTGTTAGCAACTTGTTGTGTCAAGGACAATGCTTTCATCTATTTCAAATGTTCAAGTGACGTTTTTCTTTTACTTTACTTACTTTAATTCATTATTGTATACTGTCATCTGCTTCTTTGAAGAAGTCCCTGCCTTTTCACTTTTGTTGGTGTGGTATGAAGATATTTAGAGAAGACGCTCATACACTGTATGTTTGCTGCATGGGGCTTTTGCATCATGTGAAATCCTGTGCTGTCTGGCAGGGCTTTAACCAGGTCACAAGGAAATGCCACAGAAATGTTTTAGAAAATCTCCTGCAGGAAATGGAGGTCATCATGAGAACAGCATCGGCACCTACTCTGGGGTATCAGGCTTGCTGCACCTGATCTGCCACTGGGGAACCAGAGAAGTCTTCTTATCAGGTGGCCACACTGTTGCCTTCACAGGAAAAAAAACATCTATCAAGGGAGAATTCAGAAAAAGGCCACTTTGACAGAGTGTCGCAACAAACATTTGGAGTCATCCTCCGAGTTTAGATCCATATAGAATCCTTGTGATTGTGTCTCAAACCACTTTGTCAGTCTCCATTGCCAGCTAGAACATTGTTCCAGCACCAAGGTCAAGCATAGGTACTGGCTCACCCACTGTCAGTAGCATACATCCATTATCAGCATGTCATTGAAGTGCACTGTCCTGTCACGACTTTCTTCGTCGACTCTGCCAGCTGATGCCTTTGACGCTAGCATTGTTGTTCTATACAGTCTGAATTATTATAGGGGCTAGTTCCTTCCCTGCCATCAAGTACTCTGTCTATGGCACAGCCTTTACTGTCACTCCCATCAACTTTGGTTATGGATACCTCTGGGACTATGTTCCCTACCACTCTGCCAACCCCTCCACTGTCTTAGCAGCCTCTGGCTCCTGTGGTTCCTCCACCTCCTCCTCCTCAGCCTGAGGAAGAAGTGGATAAGTACAGTCCAGACTTCCTAGATGTTGAAGAGACAGTCATCCAGGTAAGGAAATGCGTACAGGGCTTTCTTGCTTAAGGCCATGATCACTACTGCGAAGCACTTTGGAAAGACTGTAGCACTGATGGCAAGCCAAAAGGCAAGGGCTCTGTACAGGGCCTTCAGTTCATAGGTGCATAGGTTTTTACCGACCTCAGCACCTACACTTCCCAGTTTACAACAGTGCAACAATGCCACCCGTCACCTACCGCCAACCCCCCTAAAACCCCTACAGGAATTTTCCATATAAGACTAGCTTTATACAAAGAGGTTCTCAAATTAATGTGCAACCTAAAGGAACATGGTTCACCTGGTCGTGACTCCCATGGGCCCCTATTTTTGAAATGGGGAGCCCCTGCACTGGTCTTGCCGGTCAGGGATCTGATCAACAGATCCTTCCTTGAGGGGAAAAGTTCCTACCAAATGGAAATCAGCCTTGGTCATCCCAGTTCACAAGAGAGGATCGATCTCACCAGTTGAAAATTACAGACGCATCTCTATATTTTGTCACCTAGCGAAAGTACAAGAATGAATTCTGTATAACCAGTTACAGGATTATCTTGAACAACACCAACTTCTGTCCTCTTGCCAGCATGGATTCCGTAAAAATCATAGCACTCTCATTGCCCTAATCAAGGTCACCTTGGACATTCAACTCACCTTCAACCAGTGCCAGGTAACTGGGGCCATCTTTGTGGACCTCACTAAAGCCTTCGACTTAGTGAACCACAATCTGCTAATACAGAACCTAATCTCTCTGGGGCTAGATCTCCACTCCACAACCTGGATTCAAGACTGTCTCACAGGCCACTCTCAAAATGATAGGTGGTCCAATTGCCACTTGTCCTTCAGACCTATCTCTCTTGGAGTTCCTCAGGATTTTATCTTGGGACCACTTCTTTTCTCACTGCTTATTAATGAGTTGCTGAATGCTGGTGGTGGAGCATCAGTTTAGCTTTACAGAGACAATGCCATCATATACAGGTCCTCTGCTGATTTATCTTGGCTCATTCATCACTTGAACTCCGATTTCCATAAACTGGAGACATGCTTCCTGTCAAATAAACTGCTCCTGAATACCAAAAAAACTAAATCTATGCTCTTCCTCCCACATACCCACCGAGCTGACAGTTCATCCCAACTCACCATTTCCACCCGCAACAGTGAACCCCTTGAACCGATGCACTCTTTTAAATATCTTGGCATCCTTCTTGACGCGAGCCTGTCCTTTGAGGCGCGTGTGAATAAAACTATCTCAGCTCTCCACCAGCAGCTGGGCCTACTCTACCGGCTCCACCCCTTCTGTCAGGAGCATCTTGCCTAGAAATTGCCACAGCCTCCTTCTTACCCCTTCTTTTTTATGGCTCCCCCCATTCCTGTCACTTAAGTCCTCCCTGATGAATCCACTAAAGCAGTTATATCATAGGATAGGATGCTTTGCTTTAGGAGCTTCCCCAAGGCAACATCACTGCACTGTACTTGCATCTCTTGAGTGGCTACAGCTAGAACATAAATTCCAGTATACCTCCCACTGCCTTGTCTATAAGCTCACCCACCTATACACTCCTCTGAGTCTACTGATATTGTGGTGAGAAAAGCAGCCTGCCAGACTCTGTGCTTCTTCTCTCTCCCTCTATTAACTGTGCCGTCTATATGCCTAGCTGTGAGTAGGAGATCTTTTGCCTGTGCTGCACCCTGGGCCTGAAATTCCCTCCCTCCATCTATCCACTCTTGCACTTCCCTCCCCAGTTTTAAAAATGCCCTGCTCAACCACCTCGACGGCCTAGGAAAGTGCTTCTGCTCTACCTCAGCAACTCTGTCCTTTCCTCCTGGTGAGCCTGCTACCTCAACCAGTGGTGCTACCTAGATATGCGTGGCACTTTTGCATTGCAGTTGACTGTCTAATCTGATTTACATGTGTCCTCACTACTGTGCATAACTGCTGTATGTTATGTTGATCCTAATCTTTGGCTGTATCAGCCTTGTTCTCCACCTTCCACTCCCCTCAAATCACGGAACTCTATGTTTTTGCATATAACGTATAGCACTGTTTCACAATGTACTGTGCTTTATGAACTTATCTTTGTATCTTTCTTTTGATATCAATGCTGCTTTTGAATGCACAGGTCATTAGTTGTATTGATGTATGCCACTTTAATCTGTATTCTTTTATGCGAGTGCCCATGTATTGTATGTTCATGGCTATGTTTATACTTCTGTATTCCCTCCTCTCCTGTACCCTTCCCTGGGTTGCCCCTGAAAAAGGAACTGCGTGGTCTCAGTGGGCTTACCCGGGTACCAGAATTCAAATAAATAAATAAATAGATGCTGTCCTAGCCACAACTCAGGTGCAGGTATTCCTTTCAGAACCTAGTGCGGATGCTGTGATTGCTCAAGCGACAGTGATCACCTCCATCGCCCGGATCCAACTGAGATTCATGCATCTAATACTGGATGATTGTAGCCGTCATGACTGTTCACATAGCTTGTTTTCACATGTATGGCCCTCAGTGGATGCTTCATGCCTAGTGGGTCCAGTTTACTTAACCCCTGGGTCACCCTATCCTGGTCACAAACCCTGTACGCACAGCTCTGCCCTTGTGGCAAGACAGCTCACACCTGCTTCGGAAGTCCCCCATTCCTCCTCCTGACCCCTCAGGAGGTCCTTACCACAGATGACTCTCGGGATCCATTTGGCTATGGTGTGTGGCCCTTTCAGACCACTTTCTCCACATCAATATTCTGGAGGTGAGGGCTGTTCTTTTTGGCCCACGGAGCTTCACAGACATTCAGGGATATCCTTTGATGATACGGATGGACAACCTTTCTGTCTTGCACTACCTGAGCAAACAGAGGCACTCACTCCTACCCCCTTCTGCAGAGAAGCTATGAGAGTGTAGGAATGGGCCCTTGCATGCAACATACACATCGCTGTCACGATTCTGAACTTCCCGGCAGATTCTCTCTCAGCAGCTTGATTGCTCAGTCCCATGAATGGCATCTTCTGGATGATGTGCAGACCTCTTCACCTGCTTGGGCTATCCAGAGTTGGACCATTTTGTGTCCCCACACAATGCAATACTAGCACGTTTCTGTTCGCTCACTCCAGGACCTGGAGTTTATTGATGAGGCGCATTGTACCTCTTCTGGAGGGGGAATTCCTGTGCACTTTTCCTCCAGTCCCACAGATTTAGTAGGTATCAGCCATGCTGCTGGTAGAAAGGGCTACGCTGATATTTGTGCACCCCTTAAGGCCTGGACAAATTTGGTTCATTCTGCTTGGGTGGTGGAACTTCCTGCCCCACTACCTTTACAAGAAAGCCTTCTGTAGCAGGACCTGGGCAGTCTGTTGCACCCAAATCTTCTCTGGTTTCTGAGGATGTAGAATTGTCCTACTTTGGGACACCCTGGTGGTTCAGACATCCTACTAGTGGCTTGTTAGCTTTCTACGTAGCACAATTATTCCCTGAAGAGGAAACCTTTCAGCATTTGGTGTGCATCTCACTCCCTGGACCCTTTCTTGTGTTTGGTGCAGTTTTTTTTTTTTTTTTTTACTATGTAGTGTCCCCTACCAGACAGTAGCCTCCAGTACTTTTATGTAAGAGTTTATCTTTCAGCTCTGCATTTTAAGCCCTATCAGGGGACAAGACCGTGACCCAGTTGGAGATGTCCTTGGTTCCAAAAAGGGCTCCAGGATATGTGCCTGGTTTGTAGGCTGGTGCCAGTGTGGGGCCTTAACTAGTTTCTGGATCCTTTTACAAAGGCTCCATTTGCACCTGATATCACTTGTAAACACCTGATACCACTTGTTATATGAATTTCCATTCTTGGGAGATGCTTTCTCTGCTTTTGGTCACCTTGGCTTAAATGATTCCTGAGCTGCAGGCTTTGGTTGTGGATTGTATTCATCTTCAGTTCCTTCCCAAGATGGTTTCTGAGTTCACATTATACCAAGCTATCCACCTTCCTGTATTTTTACCTTCCCTCAGAATGCATAAGTTATCCTGTATTTTCTTGATGTCCACAGAGGCATATGCTTCTAACTGAATCTCATGAAGGACTGCTGGGAATCCTTATTGCGGTTTTGCTTTTTGCCCCCCGGGCTGATTGCTACTCCTGTCTCTAAGCAATGCTTTTCCATATGTTTAGCATCCTGCATTTCTTTTTGTTAAAATAAACACAAAAGTACCTTCCTAGCTCAGTCCTTGGACATACCAACATGGCCAATTCAGTGGTTTGTTTTAATTCAGTTTCGGGCAGCTGACATTCACTTTGTGACTATGTGGCATTCTAGCCATACTTTCACTGAACACTGCAGTCTGGATCTGATGGCCTGTAAACAAACTGGCTCGAGCCTTGCCCTCCTTCAATGCCTGCTTTCCTAAATGTCTTCTAAATCTCTTCTGTCTGGCCTTCTTCCTGCTCTGCAGTTTTGTACTGCTTGGGAATTGTTCTAAAGCTGAGGCTCTACGAAGGGAGATATCCTTGAAGAAGGTTGTTTAGTTGCAACTTCTTGAATTCAGTTCACAACCACAGTTAGGCGGTTAGTAGGGTGCAGTTCAGTCACCAGGACAGTCTTCAAGCTTGACTACTCCTACCACGTGTAGTTTTGTCCTCCAGTTTCACCCTGCTTAATGTCAGATCTTTCTTTCCGTTGGAAAGGACAGGTCTTCTTCACAGCTTGTGCTGTATAAGAAGATTCTTAAAATTTTCAAGCATTTTTTCCTCAGTAATTCCAAAAAGTTGTTTCAATTTTTGATGGAATGGAAACAGTTTTTAAGCGGTGTGTTTTGTGCAAGAAAATGTCTGCTACACATCGTCACGATACATGTGTGTATTGTCTGGGGCCCACCTTGATGTGGAGAATTGTCCTTGCTACCCGATAATGCAGCCGTCATCCATTGGTGAGCACAGAGTGCTCATCCTCTATGGTAGGCCTCAGAAACAGAAGACCACAGCGACTGCGGGTTCAGCAGCCAGCCTTTAGTGGCGGAAGAGGCAGTGGCAGGGGCCTCTTCGGGCCCTGGCCTTGGTCCTGGTGGGACTGGCCATGGAAAGGATGACATTACAGGAGCACCTGAACTTTAGGGGCCCTTTTTATCTATGTAAATTTGAGCGTCTGCCCTTTTGAAAGAAGCATAAGCAGCACCATTGCCATTGATTGTGGGAAGTGAAAACGTTCCTGCTCCCCACATTCTTTGGGTTCCATGGAGCATTTGACTTTTGTCAAACTTGTTCCAGTTGGGGAACCAGCTGATATGTCAGCAGTACTCCTAAAGGAGTTGATAATAATAAAAAAAAAAAAACAGTTGATGACCTTTTCCAGATTGTCATCGACCTGGTCGACCTGGAGTTGGAGGGGACCCAGCTTCATCCCATTCTAGATTCCATTACTGCCATCACCTCATGTGGTCAAGAAACTGGACAAGACCATGACCCCAGTGGAGCCGATACATGTTTAGCTTCCACTGGTGGTCCCTATGTCAATTCTGACTCCCTTGCCACTTATGATGGTTCAGGTACCCAAGTAGGTGGTATGTTTTGCTCCACCAGCATTGGGCCAGTGTCAGCCAATGGACTTATACATAAGTCAGAATTGAGGTCCCAGTTATGTCTAAATCCAGACCTTGCTCAAGTTAGTATCGCAGTGGGCCAGGGTTGAGGTCCACCAATGTTGCTGGCCACCTCAGTACCATCTTGGATGCCTCTGCCAATGCCACTTTGGCATTCAAATCCTATATTGGCAACAGGCAAAAGATCTAGTGGACACGCTTATGGTTGGTCTCATGGAGGAGGGAAAAGCAGAGGTGAGGAGGAGGTGTTACACGAACCAGAACAGAGACACAGCCGGGTACCTTACCAAGGACCGGTGGGCTCAGGTTGGGGGAGGGGTGTCAGAGGAAGGGTGTGCATGCCTTTTTAACTTGGCTTGGTTTTGTTTGTTGTAAGCTGTTAACCTGCCTACCTTCTTTTGCTTTCTTTCCTTTTTCCTGTTTATAAATAAGGAATGACCCACAACAGGGCATGCGTTTTTAAGAGAATTAATGCATGCTTTGGGTGTGTTGAAAGGCTTGAGGCCAACAGACGAATGACTTTCAGTGAACCTGGGATGTGCATTAATTCTCAAGAAACCAATGCCCTGGAGTGGGTTATTGTGCTTATAAAATGAAAATGTTATTTTTTTAATGGAAAAAGGTTTTGTTTTTTTATGAGTTAGGTTTTTGTATGGTAGAAAGGTGAGTTTGGTAGCAAAGGCTGTGTAACTTCGAATGCACCCGGGAACTGCATTTATTTTGAAGAAACCTACTGTATGCCCTGTTTTTTGCATTTTTGAGTGTAAAAAGTAGAAAAAATATTTTAATGGAAACATTATTTTCATTTAGTTAGGTTGTTGCTAGGTAGATTAGGCAGGTTAGTTACAAACTCTGCAGTTTCTAGGTAAATAATCAACTGTCATGTGCTGTGTTTTATCCAATGAAGTTATAACATTTGGTCTGGTTTCAGGCCTTGCTCTAGGTCCCATTTCAATCGTGGACATCTTCTGACCCTCATCATCTTAATAGTGTGGCCCCAGCCGCCAGCCACCACACCCCCTTTCAGTTCCCACTTCCATGTACAGAAAATACACTGCATGAGGCGCGGGGGGGGGGGGCATGAAAGGCTCATAACTCCAGCATCTGAGATGGGGAATAGCTAATCTAAGGGGTCTGTACCCTAAGCACATAATGATGCAGCAGACCACAAGTTAAAATCCAATAACACCATCACCCCAAAAAACCTTGCAGAATAAATTCCCAAGACAAAATACAATGCACTACCCACCCCATACACCAAAGCAACCCAAGCAATATATGATCAATTGAAAAATAATAAAACCCAACCCAACCAAACCAACTCCCTCCAGTTCTCACCCTACACACACACACAAAATGTAATCACACAGACCTATACATAGATCTGTAACAGTTGAATCACATATAACAAAACTTTACTATTCACAAACACCCTTTCATACCCTACCCTACAATACACACACCAGCATCCACTCCATCAATAAAAGCAGCAAAATAAACAGAAATTCAAAACGAAAGTCATGGGTGCAAAAAGTCAAAGTTATAATTGCAAAGAATTTGGTCTTTAAATTTGAAGTTTATCAGAAAAGCATTGTTTAATGTTCTGCTCTCACCTAAACTGATTATAAATCAAAAAACTGATGTAATACCAGTAAGGCAATTTGCTCACTGCATCCTTCAAGTTTAGTAACAGCTGTAGAGACAGAAGTAATGTATGAACCTGTTGGCTCTCTCACCATATACACAAGCCATCTCCAAAAGGACTGGTAATACTTCCTGGACCTTCCTCTAGTCCCAACTTGACCACCTGTTTCTGCTCGCAGACTGGGGCATAGAAAACAGCTCTCACTGGCTCTGTTGGTGACTGCCAATCTTCAAACCCATTCACAGGGGAAAAGATGCTCAAATTAACATGGTATGCAGGACTTCAGCCTGACTGCTTGCACCAGTGCCTGAAGCTGGCTCCATTCTTGCTGGCGATCAGTTGAGCATTTCAGATTACAGTGAACCAAGCCCAGGCATCCGAACGTAGTCTATGCCACAGAACTGGCTCCAGCTGTCCCGGTATTTGCTGTTCCAGTCACCGTTCACAACTAGGATGACACCAGTTCTTTGTCTCTTTCCATATACAGATGTCCACTCCACAGCTCGCAAAACACTGCTGCTAACAATGCTGCTTGTAAACTGGGTCAGGGATGACAAATAAATGTTTAAATGCACCACGGACTGTGAATGACTTTTAACTGGAAATAAAAACTAAAACTGCATATAATAACTCAATAAAGCCCCTACTACTGCTAACATCCTGACACTAATGTAACTACCACCTCTAAGACTGTCACTATTACTGAAAATACCAGTTCTTGCACTTTTAGTACATACTCTACAGGAGGTAAAATCCCTGCAAACCCCCAGACACAGTGGGGATATTCTTACTTGGAGCTGTGCTTTCAGAACCCCAAATGATAGCCTGCCCTGCCTGGCAGACATTCTTCAGACTTTGCCTTACTTCCTGGTTGCTTTTTGTACTGCTTAGGAATTGGTCTAAAGGTGTGGCCCAGTGGAGGGTATATCCTCAATGAAGATAGAACAGTTATTTAATGTAACAGTAGATCTTCAAAAGAATCTCCTGCATTGGGCCAAAGCACCTCCTCCCAACTGCTTACTGATGTATTTGCCTGTTGTGGTATCTGCTACCTGGTTGGTGTGGCTATAAGTGCCTTATGCTTACATTTCTGTGTTCCAGTCCCATTCCTTTCTAAGTGTGCCTGGTCCTTGTCAGGTCTCCCGGTTCTTGCCAGAACAGATACCATCCAAGCTTGTCTCCAGCAAGAAACTGAGGAGTGATGGGGTTGCCCATGTTCAATAGACATCAGCATTGCACATCATCGTGGGTGGCCCCAAAACAAGCAAAGGTTTTTGAGTAGTCCTGATGTCTGTGGCTTATAGTTCCAAAGGTGTGGCCCAATGAAGGAGATTCTCTGGCAGATCCACTGTTACAGTAAGTAACTGTTCTTTCTGGTTTCTGTGGGGTCCTTCTGTTTGCAGCATTGAGACTAAAAAGTGCTGGTGTGTGCAGGAGATACTCCAGAAGGTCAAGAATTACACATGACCACCAAAATGATCAAGGATATGGCGGATAAAAGTTATGAGAAGAGTTTGGACTCCTTTAGAAGTTGTACTCTGGAGGAAAGGAGACTTAGGTGGGTCATGAACTAGGATGGAGGTGTTTGATCAGGTGTGCTCCAGCAGGATGCAGGTATGTCTTGAAGCTCAAAGGTAGTAAATTCAGGGATAATGATAGGAAATATTTCTTCACCCAGAGGGTGATGAACCTATGGAACAGCCTACCAGCATAGACAGTGGACATGAAGACAGTCCACTGAACACAGTGCAGGCCTTTAAGGTAAGCCTGCCAGAATTTCTGCTTACTATAGGAATTACAAGGTCGCCTATATAGTAAGGTGGGTGGGAGATAATTATAAGTAAATACTTTGAAACAACATAGCTGTTGTTCTTTGCTTTTGAAGCAAGGGAAGGGAAGGTTTTTTTTTTGTTAATCATTTTATTGAAAGATTTTATAAAACAGACACATGCTGTGCAATCTTTACAATGGTGCAATTAATGCTTAAACTAGGGGGAGGGAATATGATGAACCTGGAGTCCCTTCTGACCTTAAAGTACTATATTATAAAAAATTGTATTGACTGCATGCTAAAATAGAAGAGTTTTGAAATGACATATTGACCATAAGGAGGTCTTCAGGAATGGTCAGAAAATGTGCTTACAAAAAGGATCTGAGAACTGGAACTTACTTGTTGACTGTAAACATTCTGTTGGTCCTATGTTAATCTTTTAATAACATGTAAAACCTAATAATATGCTGAACAAGGTCATTTATTATGTTTGCTGTGCACTTGCACAAGAAAACATATTGTCATGAAAGTGGGTTTTGAGAGGTGTGTCACTGTTGGTCCAGTGCAGAGCAGTCTGCAAGGGGCTCATCAGTGCCACACCAGACATCAGGCTGATCGTGACACTGTTCTGGTTTGTTGGGCAGAAACTTCATGTAGTTCAAAGGAGAGAATTGACCCAATCTTAGGGTGGCTTTTTCGTTTAATCTGCATAACTCCGCCCAGCAAGCACAGCTGATCAGTTATGATCAGCCTGCCATGGTCCCACCCCCACCAACATATCATGGAATAAAGAAAACTGTCCCTTAATCTCTCCCACTTCTGCAGTACAGTCACACCTCCTATCACATAAAGTGTCCGCTGAGAGCTGCCAAACATTGTAGTGTTGTGTGAGAGCTTTTTCTTTTCTAAATAATGTCAGAGAAACGCTCAACTTGCTGCAGTTTACGTCCCTTTTGGAGTTGTGCATGGTCTCAGCTGACAGCAACCCTGCAACAAATTAGTAACACTCAAGAGAGATGCAGGTATTTTATCTGCTTCTCCACATAGACTCACCCTCCGCTCCAACATAACCAAAGCAGCCACAGTCAAAACCTTGGTTACTACTTACTTGAGCTCAAACTACAGCTTACTTTACCTTTTACAGATACATTAGGGAGCGAAGAAAGACCAAGGGAGGGACAGTGCGGCCTAATGGGGGATGGGCAGAGGGTGACAGTGAAAAGGCAGAGATACTGAATGAATACTTTTGTTCAGTACTCACAAAAGAAGAGGAGGGGATGTACCTAAACCAAACAATGGAAGCACTTTGACTGGGGCTATACTAGTTCATTCACTGAAGAAAGGGTCCTGAAAGAACTCCTAAAACTCAAGGTGGACAAGGCAATGGGGCCTGATGGGATTCACCCCAGAATTCTAAAAGAACTAAGGGAAGAACTAATTGCACCACTGACCACCTTTTTTTTTTTTTATTTTTATTTAGAGACAGAGTACATACATTACATCTTTATGGCTTTCCAAGTACAAGAATAGTACGTGGGTGAATAACTAATTTATCCAGTTAAAACCTGTATACATTGTGGTTCTGTAGACAGTATAAGCATTATAGACATTTTCACAGTGCTACAGTTTATCTTGGGAAGGGAATTAGATAACAGATCAATTAGATTGTCTGTATGATTTGTTCTTTTGTACTGCTTCTCGTAATGCTCCCTTCCGATCACTCTCCATTAGAAATTTATGGGATAAACGTAGGGTCAGTTTGCAGCATACCATGTCCACTGCTACCATTTTAATTGGAAGACCGTGGATTTATTTAATAGGGCAGCCGTTAGTCTATCTACCTGGTAGATGGATGTTACCATTTGTTTCCATTCTAGTATTGTAGGTTTTTTAGCTGTCATCCATCTCTTTGTAATCGCCTTTTTTGCAGCTAGTAAGATAATTGGAAGGAGAGTTTTATACCAGGGTGGAGCATGGGAGGGCATCACCATTAGGAGCACCATCTCCTCAGTTCTATATCTTCTCCAATATATTCGCTAAGTTCTGTCTGTAAGGTGCACCAGAAGGGGGTCAAGATAGGGCATGGCCAGAATATGTGTCCCAAGTCAGCTTTTAGGCATTTGCAGTCCCTCTAACAGCTTTCATATCGAGCTGGGAGATACTTTGTTAAAGTTGCTGGCGCTCTAAAATATCTATTCCTGCATTTCCATGAAAACTCGTGCCAGATGGTCGAGTAAGTGAGCTTGACTGCTGGTAGTGCAGTTTTCAACCAATCTGCTAGTTCTGCTCTGGTCCCCAATTCCCTGGTCCAGCTGTCTATATTGAGAGGGTAGAGTCTTTGGTTTTATTATTGAATGTTTTGTATATGCGACCTATTAACCTAGAAGGTAAACCCCCTTTTAGCTGGTTGATAATTAGATGCATGAGTGGAGGTTGGGGGTCGGGGATTGCTGGCGTCTCTCCCAGTAATTCTGAGAGGTATACTTTTACCCTGTAGAATCTATTTCTATCCTGAGCCGGGAGAGGATAGTTTTTTTGCATGGTTTCAAATGGCACTATTCCTTTTGAAGTCATAAACTGGTATATATAATGTAGACCCACTTGGCGCCATTTTTTGTAGACTAGGTCTACTTGATTAGGTTGAAAATGTTCAACTGTCGAGAGCAATCTTAGGTATTTAAATTCAGTTTTGAAACCAGGGTGGTTTTTAGTTTTGAACCAAATTCTTAGTGTCTGGGCTATAAATGGAGTGAAATGTGTAAGAGGTGGGGAGGTTTTATTGGTTGAGAACAAAATGGGGCCTATGTCATGCAGGTCATTTAGGGTAACCTCTGTGTCTTTCCACTGTGCCTGGTATGTTGGTGACAACCATAGTAAGACAATTCGTGTAGTAGCAGCCCTAGCATAGGCTTCCAGATTTGGCACGTTATCCCACCCTGAGATAATGGTAACTGAAGTATTGAGTAACAAACTCTCAGTCTCTCTCCTGCCCAAATAAAATTTGAAATCATTTTATTCCAAGATGTAAAGTAGAATTTAGCTGGGACATTTGGAAGGGTTTGGTAGAGATATAGCAGCCTTGGTAGCACATTTGTACGGATAATTTCAATTCTCTGAAAAAAGGTGAACATTAGTTTATCCAATTTTTAAGGTTGTCTTGAATTGTTTGTGTTATTGGTTCATAATTAATTAGTTCAAGATGTGTTAGGTTTTTGGGTATATGTATTTTCCTAGATACTTTATTTTCATTTTAGACCATTTCAATGAGTATCTTTTTTTTTTTTTTTTTTTTTTAGAGAGTTCGACGGGGTGAAGTTGATAGGCAGAATTTCTGTTTTTGTTAAGTTCATTTTGAATTCCGCTAATTTTTCAAATTGGTCCATCAATTCGAATATCTCTGTGACGGAATCCTCAAGGGATAGGACTGTTAGTAAAACATCATCGGCAAACAGACTAATTTTAAATTCTGTCTGTCCCAATGGTATTCCCTGAATTCCCCCCTGTCTCCTCACTGCTGTAGCTAATGGCTTCATATATAACGCGAAGAGCAGGGGAGGAGAGAGGGCATCCCCATCTTGTCTCCCTCTTTAGTGTGACCGAAGTCAGTATGCCTCCATTTACTGTAATGTAAACCCTGGACTCAGCGTATATTTTTCTCAATCGGGTTGTATATTTATCTGGGAAGCCTAGGGTAGTCAGGGTGTCCCAAAGGTACTCCCATGGCACCCTGTCGAATGCCTTGTCGGCATCGAGGCTTAAGAAAGACGCTGGTATCTCCCTGGTTTGTACATATTCTGGAAGAAGGAGTGATCTTCTGATAGTGTCCATGGTGTTGTGTGCTTTAATAAAGCCGGCTTGGTCCGCATGTATCACCGTGGACAACATCCCTTCCAGCCTGGCAGCCCAAGTTGCCACATGTATTTTGTAGTCTGTGTTTAAAATTGAAATTGGATGGTAAGAACAGGGGTCTGTTTCATCTTTACCAGGTTTTGGGATTGGAGTTAGAACTGCATACTTCCACGAAGTGTGGGGGGTGCTCCCCTTCTGACACCTTCTGGAATGCCAGGAGCATTACAGGTATAAGCAGGCTAACAAATATTTTGTACCATTCTGCGCTGTATCCACCAGGGCCAGGGCATTTTTGGGTTTTTGTGGTTTGGATTTGGGCAAGTATTTCCTTGGATGAAATTGGTTGTTCCAATACTTGTGTCTGAGAGCCTAGGAAGGTTCAGGCTAGCCAGGAAGTCCCGTCTGGTTCCTTCGTCTGCAATTTGATGTGCAGTGTATAATGTTTGATAATAATTATGAAAAATGGAGCATATCTCTTCCTCCTGGTGTGTTAAACAGCGAATATTAGGGTTTCTTAAGGATTGTGGCAGTTTTTTTTCTTGCTCGAATTTTACGGGCCAGGTTACAAGTCCCTCTTGGGCCACCCTCATGGGAGTCTGGCTACTCTTTCTAACAAATCATAGGAGAATGGTGTGGTACCTGAGGACTGGAGGAAGGTGGATACGATTCCCCTTCACAAAAGTGGGAGCAAGGCAGAGGCTGTTAGTTTGACCTCAGTGGTAGGGAACATGATGGGAATCACTTTTGAAAAAAAGAATTGTTAAGTACCTAGAGGCCAGGGGGGCACAGGACCCAAGGCAGCACGGATTCACAGCAGGAAGGTCATGTCAGTCAAATCTGAAAGATTTTTGTGACTGGTTGACCAAAGTACTAGACCAGGGAGAGGCTGTGGAAATGGCCTACCTAGACTTTAGCAAGGTATTTGACACAGTTCCACACAAAAGATCAATAAACAAGTTAGCCAGCCTGAGAGTGGGTCCCAGGGTGGTAGCCTGGGTAAGAAAATGGCTGGACAACAGGACACAAAGGGTAATAGTAAACGGAGTCCACTCCGAAGAAAGGAGGGTTATCAGTGGGGTACCTCAGGGTTCAGTACTGGGGCCAGTCCTTTTTAATGTCTTAATAAGTGACGTTGCAGAGGGACTGAAAGGAAAAGTATGCCTCTTTGCAAAAGACACAGAGATCTGCAACAGGGTTGATACACGGGGGGGGGGGGGGTGGAAAGGATGAGAAGGGACTTTGCAAGGTTGGAGGAATGGTCAAAAGTATGGCAGCTTAGATTTAATGCGAAGAAGTACAAAGTAATGCACCTGGGAAACAAAAACCCTGGTGAAGCGTACGCAATTGGGGGCTACTAACAACAACAGAAATGAAAAGAACCTGGCGGTATTCCTATCAGACAACCTAAACATAGGCAGGCAATGTGAGAAGGCAGTATGGAGGGCTGGGAGGATACTGGGATGCATAGGGAGACGCATCACCAGTAGAAAACAGGAAGTTATTATCCCTCTGTACAGACAGTTGGTGAGACCCCATCTGGAGTACTGCATGCAGTTCTGGAGACCCCATCTCCACAAGGACATAGACAGGATGGTGGCAGTCCACAGGAGGGCAACTAAAATGGTACAGAGACTAAAGAAGCTTAATATGTACACCCTTGAGGGAGGGAGGAGGAGGAGGGGGACATGATAGAAACTTTCAAGTACCTCAAGGGAATCAGCAAAAGTTCAAGAGGGTAGCATTGTTCAGAAAAAGAGATGTGCAAGAACAGGGGACACAGTTTGAAGATGGGGGATGGCTCAGGGGCAACCCGAGGAAGTATTTTTTCACGGAGAGTGTGGTGGACACATGGAACGGCCTTCCTGAGGAGGTCATGGGGTCAGACACAGTGGGGGAATTCAAGAATGCATGGGACAGACATAAGGCAATTATAGTGGTGGGTAGGAGGAAGTAGGCTGTTGGTTAACTAGGATCTGCAGCTTATCCAGTACGTAGGGAAATGCGCAGACTGGGTGGGCCAAGCAGTCCTTATCTGCCATCAAATTCTATGTTTCTATGCTATGATATTTTTACCAAGGTCCTCGATATGTGATGTACAGTGCTACTGCACTTTGAGCCCAACTGTGAAAGGCCGACCAGCGGAGTGCGACAGTAGGGGGTGATCCCAAATCAGAACTGCAGCTTCCCTGTCAAGCTCATTCTGGGTATTAAAAGTGAAATCAAGCCACCCAAAACTCCCATTCTGTTAGACAGCAGAACCCACATTCTGTTAGGCAGCAAGAGTTTAAAAAAAATTCCATCTCATAGGTAATTCAGAGCTTAATAAAGACTGAGGTCCATAACAGCTCGCCATTTATTATTTAGCTATACCCACCAATGGAGTTATCTGCTAGATACCTATCTAAGCTAATTTTAAAACCTAACATGTTACTGCTTGCCGCTACCTCTACAGGGAGTGCATTCCAGACCCTCACTACACGCAGGCTAAACCAGTACTTTCTTTTCTTAGTGTGATATCTTTCCATAGCCAGTTGCAAAGGATGTGTCCTTGTACAATAGATCTGTTCTTTCAGAGTTAAGTCCAACTGCTCCCATAACCCTACAACATTTATAGCCCTAAAAATAAGGCATGTCTCCCCTTAATCTTCTGTATTCCAGGGAAAACAGCCCCAATGCCTCAAGTCGATGTTCATAATCCTTTCCTTCTGTGCCCTTGACCACCCTACGGGCTTTTCTCTGTACCCTGTCTATGGCACTAATTTCTGTCTTACCCCAAGGGGACCAGAACTGTGCTCGGTACTCCAAATGGGGCCTTGCCAGCGATCTATACAAATGAAGTAAAACCTCCTTGTTTCTGCTCGTGATGTGTCTATATATACAATGCAGGTTATTGCCGGCTTTTTTGACAGCCTGGTTACACTGTAGCTTAAAACTCTGGTCATTGCTGATCCGAACTCCGAGGTCCCTTTCATCTACCACTTCTGTTAATATTAAGTTATTTAGAACATAATTAAATTTACTATTTCAAACAACATGAAGTCTTGCTATATTATGACAATTGCAGTATGACCGCAGGTTAGAACTGCTCCGGAGGTGAAATAGTTAACTTTCCATGCAGGCATGGAACTTAGAGCGCGAGCTCAGTTGAAAACTCTGTCTGTTGTGCTTCAAAGGTAAACTGTCAGATTCTTTACTCTGCCTCACTGAACAGTCGCTCCGGAGATTTCTCCTTCTGCTCGGTTCATTTTGTCGGTTTAAAAGTATTATTTTTCGGTTTTTAGCCGAAATTAAACTGCAACCGGTCGGTTCAAGCTCTGTCTGTGGTAATGTAAGTAATAGATAGGGAATATGAGGAGAGTGAATATGGTTTTGAAGATCTGGATGTGCCCATTGATCCGGACATCTCTCCAGATAGACCCCTAGGAGTTTCTCCTCCAAGACTTTCTGAGTCCCCTTCTCATTTCATGTTTCATAAAAAAGTTGCTGAAACTCTCCAGCTCCCTGTTGAGGAAGCTGTTGATGACCAGGAGGAGCCAGACTATGTAAAAATGATGGATATTCCAGAGTCTAGGAGGCTGTCTATTCCTTTGCATAAATCTTTTCGGAAACGGACAGTAAAAGTTTTAAAAACTCCTCACACTATACCTCCTGTGGATAAAAGGATGGACAAGAGGTATACCTTATCAGGCTCGACACTGAATTCCTCACTCAGCAATGCAGCCATGTGGGGGTAGTGCAGGCTGCAGCCTGTGACAAGGCTAATATTCCTCTAGCTTCACACCCCCCTGAGAAGGACTCCAGGAAGATTGATGCTATGGCAAAGAAACAGTACAAGGCAGCATCTTTGGGGCTCAGACAAGCAAATTATATGGCTTATGCTGCTAGGTACCAGAAATCCAGATGGGATACTGTGCTGGCCCTAGCGAAACAAGTCCCTGACCAGCTGGCCAGGGAGCTGGAACAGGTGGCTATGGATGGTATTGAGGCATCCAAGGTGCAATTTCATGCTGCAGTGGACTCTAATGATGTTTCATCAAGAGTCATGGCTACATCTGTGGCACTTCGTAGGATGGCTTGGCTCAGATGTACTACCCTGTCTCAGGATACCCAGTCCAAGGCCATGGATTTTCCTGTTGTGGGAAATTCTCTGTTTGGGGAGCAAACAGAGAATTACATGAAGAAAATGGATGAATATAGGACCACCTATAGGAGTGCACAGGCCAAGGAAAGGCAGGCCACTCCTCAAAAGCAGCTTCCTAGAGGCAGGGGCAGGCCTTTTCATAGGCCTTTTTACCAAGCCCAAGCTTCCTCCTCCTCCTCTGCCTATGCTCAGAGGGGGTTCTTTAGAGGAAGAGGCAGACAGGGTACAAGCAGGGCTGCTTCCACCCCCTCAGCCCAAAGCCCCTGCCAAACAGGCACCCTGATGGGATTGCCAGGGCCGATTCTCCTCTACCTGTAGGGGGCAGGCTGGCTTACTTTGTCCAAGACTGGAAGTCTTTAACATCAGACAAGTGGGTCCTGGAAGTAGTAAGCCAGGGACTGGTTCTCAGTTTCAAAAAATTTCCAAAACTGAGAATCAGATCTTTTCCACCTGCAACTCCATCAGAGGCTCTTGCCTTAGAGGCAGAGGTCTCTACCCTCCTGGCTCTCAGAGCTGTGGAAAGGGTTCCTCCCCTACATCAGGGCAAAGGTTTGTACTCCAGGTACTTTCTTACCCCAAAAAAGACAGGAGAATGGCGGCCCATCCTGGATCTCAGATATTTAAACAGGCACCTTTTAAAGCCAAAGTTCAAAATGGTGACTCTGGGAATTATCCTACCCTCTCTAAGGCCAGGGGACTGGCTAGCTTCCCTGGACCTCAAGGATGCCTACTTCCATATTCCCATCAGAGGCTCCCATTGAATGTACCTCAGGTTGAGCTGCCCTCAGGCCACTACCAGTTCAGAGCAATGCCCTTCGGCCTCACTTCTGCCCCAAGGGTATTCACCAAATGTCTGGCAGTAACAGTTGCCTACCTAAGAAGGCAAAAGATTGCCATCTTTCCTTACCTGGACGATTGGCTCATAGTAGGCCAGTCCCCAGACCAGGTCAGATTACATCTCCAGATAATGCAGCAACTGCTTACCTCTCTAGGTTTCCTTCTGAATCTCTCAAAGTCAGTTCTGGAGCCTGTCCAGCTTCTTACCTTCATAGGCACAGAGCTGAACACACAGGAAGCCAGGGCTTTCCTTCCCCTAGACAGGGCAAAGACCCTGGTCTCCTGGCTCTCCTTATTACCCTGCAGGTCTCCCGGCCAGCAAGGCATTTTCTGCAGCTCCTAGGGCACATGGCTGCTTCCACAGCGGTTGTGCAGGAGCAAGATTTCAGATGAGGGACATCCAGTTCCATTTGAGAGCCTTTTGGTCTCAAAGAAAGGATCCTCTTACCAAGTTGATCCCAGTAACTAGAACCCTGATCCAAGCCCTACAGTGGTGGCAGGATCAGACCAACCTGAGACAAGGGATTCCTTTTGTCACTCAGTCTCATTCTCTAATCCTTACTACAGATGCGTCCCTCTTGGGCTGGGGAGCTCACATGGGCGACCTCACCACCCAGGGTCTGTGGTCTCCCCAGGAAGCCCTGCTCCACATCAACCTGTTGGAGCTCAGAGCAGTTTTATAGCACTTCAAGTTTTTTCCAAATCTGTTCAGAACAAGAGTATTCAGGTCAGAACAGACAACACCACTACAATGTGGTACATCAGCAAGCAAGGGGCACTCGGTCTGACCTTGTGCGAGCGATGAGATTATGGTCTCTGGCTTACTCCCTGAACACCTCTCTTATGGCAGTTCACCTCCCAGGCAAGGACAATGTCCTGGCAGATGCTCTCAGCAGGATTTCCCAGGGCCATCACGAATGGTCACTGGATCCCCTGGTTTTGGGAGTAGTATTTGCCAGATGGGGCACCCAGCAGATGGATCTTTTTGCAGCCCCAGACAATCACCAACTTCTTCTTTTTTGCTGCAGGCCCCCAGTGTTGGGCTCTCTCCCGCTGGATGCCTTAGCCCTCAATTGGGAGAGGAAGTTTCTCTATGCCTTTCCCCCCTTTCCTCTCCTGTTCAAAGTGCTAGTCAAAATCAGATCCCAATCCTGCAAGGTCATTCTGATAGCTCTGGATTGGGTCAGACAGCCCTGGTATCCACTCCTGCTGTCCTTAGCAGTCCATCCTCCCCTGTGCCTTCCCAAGAATCACAATCTGTTAACCTGTGCCCAGGGAAGGGTCTGGTACCCGAATCTCAAATCTCTCAATCTCAAGGCTTGGTTCTTGAAGAGTTAGAGTTTGCTGATTTACACCTTTCCCAAGGTGTAATGGATATATTGAAGGCCTCAAGGAAGCCTTCCACCAGGGCTACTTACAATTCCAAATGGAAAAGGTTTTCCATATGGTGCTCGGAAAAGCATATTTCCCCAGTCTCTGCTGATCTACCCACAGTCCTGGATTATATGGTCCACCTGAATTCTTTGGGGCTGAGACCAGCTACCCTCAAGGTGCACTTGGCAGCTGTATCTGCTTTTATTTCAGCAGGTAAATCCTCTTCTCTTTCAGCTCATCCTGTATTTTCCAAGTTTTTTAAGGGGTTGTTTCACACCAACCCTCCATTCAGAGATCCTGCCCTGCCTGGGATCTTAATGTTTGCATTGCTCAGCTTATGCAACCCCTTCGAGCCCTTGTCTTCAGCTGAGCTCAAGTACTTCACTTGGAAAACTGTGTTTCTGGTAGCATCACCTCTGCCAGGACGCATAAGTGAATTACAGCGTTGTCAGTGGAGCAGGAGTTTCTCTTTCCACAGAGATAAGGTGGTCCTTCGGACTAATAGAAAGTTCCTGCCTAAGGTGGTTTCAGATTTCCACCTTAATCAATCTATTTCTCTTCCAGTGTACTTCACTGACCACTCCTCCTCTGGAGGGAGGAGGCTGCACAGCCTGGATGTGAAGAGAGCCCTTAGTTACTACATAGAGAGTACCAAGGGTCATAGGTTTGACTCCCTCCAACTGTTCCTTACCTATGGCGAAGTTGGGAAAGGGAAGCCAGCCACTAAAAGATCCATTGCCAGGTGGATTGTCTCTTGTATCCAATTCTGCTACGAGAAGTTGGGTAAAATTCCTACCTCAGGCGTGAGGGCTCACTCTACCAGAGGTACAGCTGCTTCTCTGGCTGCTGCCAGAGACATTCCTATTCTAGAAATATGTCAAGCAGCTACCTGAAAACAGTTCACACTTTTGCAAGCATTACTCCTTGGACATCCAGGCTAGGAGTGATGTCGATTTAACACAACCGATGCTTCAGAGCCTATTCCTAAGTGGTTCTGTCCCTCCTCCATGGGGTACTGCTGTGTAGTCTGCAATTGTCATAATATAGCAAGACTTATGTTGTTTGAAGAAAAAATTACTCACCTTAGTAATGTTGTTTCTTCTAATGGAGTCTTGCTATATTATGACCTCCTCCTCCTGCCTGCCCCTCTCAGAACCTCTGTTTTGGGATGTGGGTGGGCAGTACAGGGTTGCACTTTTTGATGCCCACCTTATTGTTTTCACCTACCTTTTGGGTGAATTGGTGTTGTGTTTTTGCATTTTGGGTCTCCTGACTTGAGTCTTTGTTTTAGACCAAAAAATGAGTGTTTATGTTAGTAGCCAGTTGGCTAGTGTAGGTTTACAGCTTCCACACAGAACCTTAGTGAGTTTTAGCTCGTAAAGATCTGACAGTTTACCTTTGAAGCACAACAGAGTTTTCAGCTGAGCTCGCGCTCTAAGTTCCATGCCTGCATGGAAAGAACTATTTCACCTCTGGAGCAGTTCTAACCTGCGGTCATACTGCAATTGTCATAATATAGCAAGACTCCATTAGAAGAAACAACATTACTAAGGTGAGTAATTTTTTCTTTTGTTCCCAAGGTGCATCACTGTGCACTTTTCGGTATTAAATATAAGTTTGTAACAATTTGTCCATTGCTGCAATTTCCACAAGAATGTCTGCAGTAAAGTGGCGTTGTTTTTATTGTTGATGACTAACCCGATTCAAGTATCGTCTGCAAACTTAGATTCCCAAACATTCAGAGTAGTAGTCATAGATGAAATATATATATGTTGAAAAGGCAGGGGCCCAAGACCGACCCTTGGGGGACACCACTAGCTACTTCTGCCCATTCAGAATATGAGCCTTTCATGCAGACTCTCTGCTGCGTATTTGTTAGCCATGACTCAGTCCACCTTGTAATGTTGCCCTGTATTTCATGCTCTATAAGGACATAGGTCAGTTCCCTGTTTGGGACTTTGTCAAAAGCCTTGGAGAAATCCAAATAGATGACATCCACTGAATCTCCTTCATCCAGTGCTCTAATTGCTTTGCCATAAAAGTCCAGCAGATTAGTTTGACAAGAGCAGCCCTTCATAAACCCATGCTGTGGCCAATTGATGTCTCCCCGTTGGATCATAAAGTCCGTAATACAGTCCTTGATAATGCCTTCAAGAATCTTGCCTAGTACTGTAGTGAGACTGACCGGCCTATAATTACCCACCTCATGCTTAGCCCCTTTTTTGTGTATAGGTACCACATTTGCCCTCCTCCAAACATCCAACACCTCCCCTTTTGTCTTGCTAATTTTCTATCCCGCCTCTAAGCTCTGTCTACCTGTCCAAATCTGCTATTTAAACTGCTTTTTTTCCTCTGTCCCCTCAGCTACTTGCCCTTGAACAGGGCTGCTACAGCTCCCTATGGTCGGACGGCACCTCCAGCTGCTGACCGAGACCAGGACCCTGGACTCCAGCACACAGCAAGGTACGGCGTTAGCACAGCCAATCTGATCCCAGGCGCTTCTCGCTTCCCTGCTCCAATTAGCCAGGACTTCTCCCCATTTCTTTGCCGCCTGGCACTCATTTTAAACTAAATCTGATTACAGTATTAGGATAAATTACCTCTGTATCACTGGAAGAAAATTGTTTTGTACAGTTTGAAGTGTTACAGCTCGTTTCTGGCTAGTTTTCTACTGCTGCCTAACCCCCCTGAGTAAACTCTCTGCTTTTGGCACCCAAATCCCAGCCCCTTTTGTCTTGCTAATTTTCTACCCCCTTCTAAGCTATGTCTACCTGCCCAAATCTGCTATTTAAGCTGCTTTTTTTCTCTATCCCCTCAGCTGCTTGCCCTTGAACAGGGCTGCTACAGCTCCCTACAGTCAGACGGCACGTCCAGCCACCGACAATGACCAGGACCACGGACTCCAGCACACAGCAAGGTACGGCGGCAACACGGCCAGTCAGGTCCCAGGCGCTTCTTGCTTTCCCACTCCGATTGGCCAGGACTTCTCCCCATTTCTTTGCCGCCTGGCTCGCATTTTAAACTAAAACTGATTACAGTATTAGGAGAAAATATGCCCTCCACCCCTCCCCCGCTCCTCCACCCTTTAAATACACTATCTCCCCACCCACATTCTCTCTTGCTCTCCCATTTGCTACCTAAGACCTTCTTGTAATTGGTCTCAGTCCCACTCATGACCCTATCATATTCCCTCACGCACTACCTCATTGCTCTCCCCTCCTCCTCCACAGTGCTGCCACTGTAGCTAGGGTGCTACCTTCACTTAGAGCGGAGCCATGTCCTTCCTGCCTGGCTACCTGCCCTTAATTTTTTTGTATTCTCATCTGCCACCCCCCTTTCCTCTCAACCAAGCCACCAACCGCTCCCAAACTCCCCTCTCCCTTCCTGCCAATCCCCGTATGACTCCATTACTCCAACAGCCTGACGACTTCTTATCCTAACACCCAAGTCTGGGCCCACTTGGTCACACGACCCAGCCCCTTCCCCTTCAACCCCTCACCCTCATGGATACTACTTCAACTAATCACCCCATGCTCAGCCCCTAAAAATCATTCTTGCCCTCTAACGAGGCAACACTCACTCACTTCCTGGTGCTTACAACTCTTTACACACTACCTAACATTCGCTGTCCTGCCCCTTGCAGCAGGCGACATACACCCAAACCCCAGCCGCCATCCACATCTTCCCTCCTGCAGTTAACATGCCCCCTTCCTAACCCATCCCCCACCTCACTTCCCACTGGAAGTCCTCTCCCTCGTGGCCTGCATCTTCTGCATCTAAATGTAAGAAGTCTTGCCCACAAACTTGATTTTCTCCAAGTACTCACTACCCACTATGCCCCAGACATCATCACCCTTTCTGAAACGTGGCTCAATAAAAACATTATTGACCCATCAGTCACCATCCCAGGCTATGATATGGCCTGTTAGGACAGGGCCAGCAGAGGTGGTATAGTGTCCATCTGTATAAACTCTGATTTGCATTATTCGATTATCCTAGCTAAGGCTGAACCTAAATCCTATGAGCTTCTACTGTTATAACTGTCCCCTACCTTTCTCGCTACCAATCTACATTGCAGGCATATACTGCTGACCAAGCACACCTGCCTCAACTGTCACCAACCTCCTTGCGCAAATCTCTTCTCTTACCCTTACAGGTGAATTATATATAATGGGAGATTTTAATCACAATTGGCTATCACCAGCCCTCAATAAAGCCCAGACTGATGTAACTGTGCTAAATGTCTCACAAATCATCACCGAACCCACTCACCTAAACCTCAAATCTGTCAACCATTCTCTTGTAGACTGGGCCCTGACCACCCACCCTCACCAGATCATCAAGTCTGGTCTACTTCCAGAGTCCCTGAGTGACCACCATGCTTAAAGCATCTGACACTGTGTCACATACCTTACTACTCTCATGCCGCTTTGAATCTGGGCTGTCCATTGCTGCCACCAACTAGGTCAGTTCCTACCTCACTGGCAGAACACAATCTAAAAGAATCTCCGATGCTATATCTGCCCCCCTTCCTATAACTACTGGCGTCCCTCAGGGGTCAGTGCTTGGACCCATTCTGTTCTCCAGTTTTCTAAACAACTTGCCACTCATCTGCTCTAATTTCTCAATCCACATGTACACAGATGACTCTGTACTTTTCTCCTCAGGCACCTTCCCAGAAGCTGTAGCTTCTAATCTCCAAGCTGATTTAGTCAAAATTGAACATTGGTTCAGCACACACAAGCTCTCCCTCAACGCTAAAAAAACTGTCATTATGACCTTCGGCACATGACAGCGCCTATCCAGGCTCCCCTTCCTCCCCATCTTCCGCACCCTGGATGGGGAAATACTTGAGGATGTCACCTCATTCCACTACTTAGGGGTTTGGCTCAACCAGCATCTATCTTTTGCTGACCACATCGATGCTATCATAAAAAAACTGCACCCCAAGCTAGGAGCCCTGTACAGAAACCGTAGTAGCCTCCCTCTAACCGTGCACCGGGAACTAGTCCAGAAGATGAAACTTCTCTCCTTCAACTACTGCGACATCATTTAGAGTGCCGCTTCAAAGTCCACCTTAACGAAACTAGATAGCTTTTTCAAAGCCTTCTGCCGCTTTGATCTTGATGCCCTTCCCCTCACCCATCACTGCGACCTTTACCAGTCCCTGGCATTCCCATCCCTCGACAACCAACGCATTATGCACTGCTCTAAATGGGTCCGTAAGTTCTGGCTAGGTGTTCTCCCATCTTACCTTTCCACCATACTCTCGTCTGCCCCCACCCCTACACATGCCCTTAGATCCCTCGACTCCCGCCAACTAGTAATCCCTCAGCAGAGGACCACTGTTGGCCAAGCAGCCTTCTCTCACCACTTCCCTAAGCTCTGGAATGAGCTGCCTCTGCAAATTTGCTACTCCTCCTCCTCTGCCAACTCTCTCTCCACCGCCCTAGCAAAGTACTTCATGGTAAATTGCTCCTGCACCTAACTCTGTCAGGACTGCCTCACTCCCCCCTCCTTGTCTGACCAGCGGCACATAGCAAATGCTACTAAGCTGGCCTATTTGCCCTAACTGACGCACTTTTGAACCTACGCACTAAATGTTATTGTTATTGCTAGCTGCTTCTTGTGAGTCTATGTCTGCAATTGTTCAACCTGTGTAATGTCTGCTACAGTATATTCATGTATGTGTATTAAGTGTACTGTGTGCCTATCTGTAACTTGGTTGTCTATGATCTCATCTGTAACTCACACATAGTGTATTTTACTATTAAATGTTCCGCAATTGATAACCTGCATGTTGTCCATCCCCTGTTCCCTCCTCCTCCCCCGCCCCTGGTCACACTGGGGACGCAGCAGCTTGTTGCTCAGTGTGCCTTTCCTGGTGAAACACTTTTAATAAATAAATAAATATGGAGCACTGAAAGAGAGCAGTTACTGGCCAAGCCAGTTCATTCATCAGTTTTTTTATTGCCCTCGGGTGCAACCCATCCTTTCCCGGGGCTTTGTATTGGTTTAAGCTTGACAATGTATGCCTTATATCACTGGTGTCTAGCATCGGGCCATGATCCTTGTTGGTTTTAGGATGTACAGTAATTTGGCCCCAAGAGTTTTTGTGTTAAAAACCGAAGTAAAGTACTCTTAGTGCTCAGCCATAGTGTGGTCTTCAGTAGTCAGGGTTCCATCTGTAGACATCAACGGGCCTATTGTTTTTGCCTCTCCTCTCTTGTTGTTGATGTATGAGTAAAAAGATTTATAATTATCTTTTACTCTACCTGCTAGTTTGTATTCATGGTTGCGTTTTGCATTTTTGATGGCCCTTTTTGTTTCATTTAATGATATTTTATAAGAATCCCAGTTTGCTCTATGTCCACTTTTTTGGCCCTAGCATAGGCCTTATTTTTTTTCTTGATGCATTTTCTAACCTTAGGTGTTAGCCAAGGGGGTAAGTCCCTAGTGTTACTTTTGTATTTCGTTCTAGATTATATAAATTGCTGCATTAGTTCTGCTATTCTATCAAGTAGATCCCACATTTGTTGCAAGGTTTGGTTATCAAATGCCTTCATCCAATTTCAGCTAGCTAGCTCCCTTTTTATAGCCAGAAAATCTGCTTTGTCATAATTAAGTAGTATGGTTTCTCTTGTGAGCTTAGCTTTACCTCCCTCGACAGAAAGCCCCACCATGGCGTGGTCGCTGGACCCTAATTGTGAAAAGACCCTGCATTCGTATAAGCTGTCCATCATGTTACTGAGGACCAGATCCAATATGTGCTGCCCCCTGGTGTTATTCTGTACAAATTGATCAATGCCAGCTAAGCTAAATAGTTCCATAAAGCGTGCTTCAGCTGGAGTGTTTGTTTTTAACATAATCCAGTTAATGCCTGGGAGACTGAAATCTCCCAGCAGAATTACTTTCTCAGACATTGTAAGTTTAATGAGGAAATCTAAAAGTTCATCATCATCCTGATGAGAGAAGGGGGGGGTCTGTACACTACCCCGATATTAATGTTAGTGCCCTGGGGTGGGGATAGTTTAATAAATAAGATCTCTGATGTTTTCCAAGTAGTAGTGGTGTTCATTTGTCCAGGAGAAATAGTATCAGCTATATACAAGGCCACCCCTTGTATTGGGTCTATCTCTAAAGAATAGGTTGTAACCAGGAATATTCATGCCCCAGTTATCCTCATTTTTCCACCATGTTTTTGTGATTGCACATACCTGTATGTTTTTCTCATGGAGTGTAAAAAGGAGTTCATCTGATTTTTTGATAAGACTTCTGGCATTCAATAATAAACAGTTCCATTTTAACTCAGTACTTTTTTTATTCTGGTCCCTCCTTATCCTGTCTACACCCTCCTTGTCCTCTTGTGCCACCCAGTCCCCCTTGGTATGGAGTTTAAATGGTTGTCTGTTGCCAGTCTCAGTTTATTGGTCAAAATTCTCTTTCCCCATCTGTTTAAGTGTAGCCCATCCTGTGCATACATGTCGGGGGCCTGGAAATTGTCCTAGTGCTTAATCAGTGTATATCCTTCCCTATGACACCATCTCTGTAACCATCCATTCAACCTTACAATATAATTTACTTTCTATGTTTGCTCTGGGAACTGGCAATATTTCTGAAATCAATAATTCACATCCATTTTGCCCCACTGTCTCAAAATCCCTCTGAATGTCTAAGACACTGCATTTGCCTATGTCGTTAACCCCTACATGTAGCACTGTTATTGTTTTCTCCGTATTTTCTAATAGTCCTGGAAGAAGGGTTTTTATATCTCTTATTCCTGCCCCTGGAAGAACACTGACTGTGGTAGTTTTATTTCTATCTTTACATAATATGTGATCAACATATCGCAACATAGAGTCGCCAATTACCAGGACGTTGCATGTCTCCCTTAATTCAGTCAACGGTATAGTGCCCTCTGTCTGATCAAGTAAGGCAGTCCTTTGTTGCCTACTTGTGTCGTTCTGGTGATTGATTACACCCTGATGTCTATCCTTCTGCTCATTACTAAGTTTTCCCTCCTCAATTGTTAATGCTGAAAATGTGTTAGCCGTCAGTATGTTTGAAGATCCTCCAGTGTTCCTTCTCCCTTTTCTATTTGATTTCTGAACTTTACACCACCCTTTTGAAATCCCTTCACCATCTGCTAAATTAGTTTGCTTTTCTGGACCCTGATCCACTAGGTCAGTCAAAACATTTTCAACATTTGCATCTGGGTGTATCTGGTGTATTGCTGAATCAATAAACTGTTTCAGTGAGCTAATCTCATCCTGGAGTTGTACTCTGTGTTGTACTGTTACTATTTCTGTCTGTAGTACCTCCGTTAAAATACATTTGATGTACATAAAGTTAGGCATCTGTTCCTCATAAATAAACATGTTACATGCAGTACGCAGATTTTTGTAATAGCTATTACAGGGCTCAGTGGTTATGTTTATTGAGCTTGCCATCCTTGCCCTACGTTGCCTAACTGTAACTTACTTGCCACTGCCACTGTCTTAGCTTGTTGTTGTACTTGGGTCTGGGCAGATCCCCAGCTATTCCCAGAAGACACTTGCTGAGACGACGCAGTTCTTTAAGCGGTTATACACGCGCACGCCTCGAAGCTCACCTGGCTTGCTTGGCATCTGCCTAAATGCCCCTAAAACCAGAAGTACTTCACTTCCGCGTTTGCTCATGGCATTGTCAAGCACAGAATATTCAAAAACAATAAAAAAAATATGTCCTGGTACATTCAGATTGCCACCTCATGCGGTGGACTTACTGAAAAGCCCCGACAGAAGCAGAAATGAGTCCTAAGCTGCTGAGTGCAGGAGTAACCTCCACCTGCCCACAAGCCCTTGCAGCCTGAGGTGCCCCTGACAGTTTTGTTGCGACACCAGGGAGCCAACCCCTGGTGCCGCCAAACATAACACAGCTCTCCTCCTTATGTTTCTGACACCAGGGTGCCCAATCCCCAGTGCCCGCTACAATCCCTCACGTGCCCATGTTCATTGTGCAACATCAGGGAGCCCAACCCCAGTGCTACCAAACATAAGTAAACCCTTCCTCAATCCATCCCGCTCTTCCATGTTAGTTTTCTGACATCAGGGTAGCCAATCCCCTGTGCCGGTTGTCATTCCTTCCCTGCCCATTTTTATTGTGAGACACCAGGGAGCCTGCCCTCGATGCCGCCAAACATAACACTGACACTAGGGCGCCCAATCCCCAGTGTCGGTGCCTGGAAATAAAGAAAACCGGCCCCTAGTAGTTATATATATGTGTGTGTGTATGTGTAGGTGTGTGTGTGTATATGTATATATATATATATATATATATATATATATACACACACACACACACACACACACACACACACACACACCCTGTAAAAAGAAAACCGTCCATTAATGTCTGTCGCTGTGCCACCATTATTGTCCCCCACCCAACCCTCCCACTTAGCACTCACCCACCCCCTGCCCTTACCTACTGGGGGGTCCAACACTGTAATACTCTCTGGATCAGAGACACATCTTCACTCTTTAACACTGGACTGCGAACTGAGGAAATCAGGTATGCAGTTCAATGTATTTCAGTGAGGTTTTTACAGGTGGTGCTTACAGGGTATATCTTCTGTGAAATTATTATAGGTGGTGCTTACATTTTTGTGACTTTTTATCATTAGGCTAAGAAAAATTACTCTACTATTTTTTTATTTTTTTTGGCTGAAAGGTTTTTGGTTTGGTCTCAGAGGTGCTGCAGTCTCATTCTCACATTGCAGGAGCTAATTGCCTTCCTCCCACAGCTCTTCCAGGGCATTAGGTGTGTAACTGGGGGTGGAGCTGGCAAACTGTTAGTAACTTCCAACAGAAGGAAGGGTTAAAAGGTCAGATTAGTTGACATCGTGGAGGTGGAAGACTAGGTTTGCTGGCAAAGGCACCTAGCTTCACCTGATCTCTTTCTTTCTATGTTGCTTGTAAGGACAGAGCAAGGAACCTTATCAGAGCAAGGAAAAAGAGTAAGGCTTCTTTTGACTAGGCACATTTACTGTGTGTTATTTTCTTTTGTACTCACAGGGATTGTTACAGTTTGTTGCTAACATTTTACTGCTTTATTTTTCTCTGATTCAAATTGTTGTTGCAGTGTATACTTTCAGCTGCATTATTACAGGGTATGCCTACAGGTTTGTGCTTATAGATTACTGCTATAATCTTCTGATTCAAATTGTTTTTTGCAAGGTGTATCTTCTGTTACTGCTTTATTTTTCTCTGTAGCAAAGTGTTTTTTGCAGGGTATATCTTCTGTGAAATTATTACAGGTGGTGCTTATATTTTTGTGACTTTTTATCATTAGGCTAAGCAAAATTACTGTTTGCTACTATTTTATTTTATTTTTGTTGAAAGGTTTTTGATTTGGTCTCAGAGGTGTTGCAGTCTCCTTCTCACATTGCAGGAGTCCACAGTGAAGAAAGGAGGGTTACTAGTGGGGTACCGCAGGGTTCAGTACTGGTGCTGGTCCTTTATAGGCCCTGTCCACACTACCCCTCTGTAATGTTACAGAGTGCCCAAACCATTACCGCAATGGTTTACATTTACACCTGTAACGTTACAGAATGCATTTTCGTAACCGTTGTTGAAACCACATATGAGGTGGTTTCAACAGCGGTTATGCTTCGATAGCGTTACTGGGTGTAGTGTGGATGCGTGGCACTGGTCCCCTAGTGCAGCGCGAGCTACATTGTGGATCAGGTGCCATGATAACCTGTCAGCTGGCCTCAGTGTGGACGGGCGTGCCGGTCCCATAATGAACTCCGTGACAGTGTGGACACACTGCACCGCTCCCCGGTTGTAATGGTTTCTATCCGTTACGGGGTCTGAGTGGTGCAGTGTGGATGGGGCCTTAATGTCTTTATAAGTGACATTGCAGAGAGACTGGAGGGGAAGGTATGTCTCTTTGCAGATTACACAAAGATCTGCAACAGGGTTGATACCCAAGGGGGGGGTGGAAAGGATGAAAAGGGACTTGGCAAGGTTGGAGGAATGGTCAAATGTATGGCAGCTTAGATTCAGTGCAAAGTAATGCACCTGGAAAACAAAAACCCAGGGGAAGAGTACACAATGAGGGGTAAGATACTGACAACAAAACTGGAAAGGGACCTGGGGTAGTCATATCAGATGACTTAAAGATGGGACAGCAATGTGAGAAGGCAGTAAGGAGGGCTGGGGGGATACTGGGATGCATAGGGAGAGGCGTCACCAGTAAAAAACAGGAGGCTGTTGGCCCTCTGTACAGACAATTGGTAAGACTACATCTGGAGTACTGTGTACAGTTCTGGAGACCCCATCTCCACAAAGACATAGACAGGCTGTCCAGAGGAGGGCAACCAAAATGGTGCAGGGTCTGCACCAGAAGACACATGAAGAAAGACTACAGGAGCTTAAGATGTATAGCCTCGAGGAAAGGAAGGAGGGGAGGACATGATAGAAACTTTCAAATACCTCAAGGGAATCAACAAAGTCCAAGAGGGTAGCATCTTTCAAAAAAAGATATGTGCAAGAACAAGGGGGCACAAGTTGAAGATAGAGGGGGGATGGCTCAGAGGTAATGTGAGGAAGTATTTCTTCATAGAGAGGGTTGTAGATCCATGGAACAGCCTTTCTGAGAAGGTCTTAGGGTCAAAAACAGTGGGGGAATTCAAGAATGCATGGGACAGACATAAGGCAATTCTAGTGGGGGGTAGGAGGAAATAGGCTGTTGGTAACTAGGATCTGCAGCTTATCCGTTAGGTAGGGAAATGGGCAGACTAGGTGGGCCAAGCAGTCCTTATCTGCCGTCTCATTCTATGTTTCTATGTTTTGAACTTGTCACCATAACTTGGTTATTTTTGAGTATTTTTCACCCAGATTTTCAACATGGCTTTTATGGGACCCCACCTCATGAACAGTGACGGTGAAATTATGCAGATCCGCCACAAAATCACCTTTTGGGCAGGATTTGAAATTTTTTTCCTCCCTTGTTCATGAGTTGGGGTCATAAGAAGGCTATGTTGAAAATCTGGGGTAAAAATATTAAAAACAATAATATGAGTCTACACTGAAATTTATGAAATTGTGCTTGTAACTTTGGTAATTTTCAATATTTTGACCTCACATTTTCAACATAAATATTTTTTCACCCCACCTCATGAGTGAGATAGCTGTCATATCTCAAATCCTAGCTAAAATGTGTTTTTACACTTGTGATGCAAAATGACGTTTTGGCCACTGTTTTATAGATGACACCTGTCATGTTCAGAAGGAGAGGTCATAAAAAACTACCTTTAAAATTTGGGGTAAAAATGTGAAAAAAAACAGCAACATTATGAAGAAACATTGAATTATACCATTGTTTACTCATAACTTCATTTTTTCAGATTTTGGCCTGTAATGTTTAAAATATCCCTTGTTTTACCCCACCTCCTGAACATGGCAGGTGTCATTTTTCAAATCCTCTCTGGAACTTGTTTCCACAGTGGCACAGCAAAATTACCTTTCGCATGGGATTTTACAAATTCCACCTGTCTTGACCATAACGTCAGGTCATAAAAAGACTGCTGGAAATTTGGGGTTGAAATGTGGGTGCCCACTGAAAATTAGATATTGCCTCTCAGCTGCCCCACCCTGGCTAATTACAGTCAAACAATGTTTGAAAGCAGGACACCACTGAAAATGAGACATTATATCTCAGCTGCTCTATCCTGGGTAGATGTGTAGAAAAAATGTGTACAACTGAGTGCAACAGAAATACCAGTGGCGAACATTCAGCATTAACAGATGCTTGTTATAATAGCAATAAGGCACTCCCGAGGGGCTATGTTAGTGGCAATTATTCACCTACTAGGGGCTTGTGGCACTTAGCTATGCTTTGTGTCACATTTTGTCTCTAGAGGGTGAATAACCAACAATTAACATAACCTTTAGTCATGCCTTATTGCTTAAAAGTAATGGTAGTGAAATAATATGCTTAGTTCATCCCTGACATAATTCCTGAAGAGAACATCGAAATGTTATTTGTTTTAATATTTTATTCATTCATTGTTAACATGAAGCATTGCATTTTCAGCGGGGTTCTGCTTCTGCCTAGTTTTAGACCTGTAGTTTGAGAGGGTTAAGTGGCTTGTACATATTCACTCAGTGGGTATGCTGGGATTTGAACTTACAGTGGAATACTGTTTATTCATACACTCTTTATTTGGAAATCTTTATTTAATGGACTCCAGTTATGTCTCCCATCCCCTTGCTGGTAAACTGAATCAAGTACAGCAGCTGCTAAGTACTGTAATTGACAGTTTGTTGTCAGTTGAATAGGAACTAATTGTGGTTGTTTGCAGCTGATTGCTAGGGTTTAAAAGGGTCATATTAGAGCTTACACTTTGCCTTAAAGTCCAGTTCTGCTCCAGTTAACAGTGTTTGTGTTTTTCATTTTAAAATGTCAAAACAAAAATAGACCATCCTCAGCATTGCTCAGAAGCTCCAAATAGTGGAGCATTTAGTAAACGGAGAAAAAGCAATTTTATTTTTTTATTTTATTTAAACAGCAGTTTGGAAAACCTTTGAGCCATAGGCTCATTTACAAAGGTACCTTGTCACAGTAAGACAAACCAAAATACACAGTATAGCAGTACAACACATAAGTATAACAGTAAAATTAAGACATAGATACAAACAAGCTGGTACAGGTAGGATGGATGCAAACAATACCAGAGTTATGTCGTCCTTAGCAGCTTAGTAATAAGCTTTGTCATAAGTATTGAGTACTGCTTTGACTAGTGGCAGTTACAGCATCGGGTGTTAATAAGGTGGTTACATAAGGAAGTTTTGAAGCACGATATAGTTGGAGCTTCGGAGATGGAGGGGGGCAGTGTGTTGAACCAGGAGGGGGCCCTAAAGCTGAAGGCTCTTTGGCCGTGAGAGGTCCTAGCTCTAGGGATAACAAGAGAGGTTTTCCCAGAGGTCCGAGTATGAACTAGTGGGACAGAGCGGCGTATGGTGGTGGTCAATCCTGGTGGGGAAAGCCCAAGGAGGGTCTTTTTTGTAAGGGTACAGGTAAGATATTTGAGGCGCTCGTCGAGATCAAGTACTGGCGCTTTTAGCATACAGTAGACAGGTGTGTGTCATCCTAGGTGCTCCAGTAATTAACCTGCAGGCCTTATTCAGAGTAGTGCAATTTTATGGAGTGTGGTCTGATCAGCAGCACCATACACCGGCAGTCCATAGTCCACTAGGGACAGGATAGAGGAGGTGATCATGAGTCAAGAGCCTCCGGGAGGCAGTGTTTATACCGATGTAAGATGCCCAATCGGATATTAGTGGCAGTGGCTAGGGCAGCGATGTGTCCATGGAAGGAGAGGGAGGGGTCAAAATGGATCCCTAGGTATTTATAGGAGCAAACTTGTTCGAGTGGGAATGAGGACCCAGAGTGAATGAGGAGTTTGAAGTTGCAGGACTTGTTTTGGGGATGAGTGAAGAACATGGTTTTGTTTTTTTTTAAGATTTATCACCAATCCATGTTCCTTGAACCAGCCCTCGGCTTCAGTGAAGGACTTCTGCAGCGAGTCCTGGAGGGCAGTAGGGTTATGACTTGAGGCAAAGATGACTGCATCATCAGCGTACAATAGAATGTTCCCCGAGCAAGAGTGTGGAAGGGTGTTAAGGTAAAGGGAGAATAGTAGGGGCCCAGAATGGAGCCCTGGGGAACCCAGAAAAGATGGGACAGATGTCTGAGTAGGTCCCATTAATTTTACACGCCAGAGCGGTCAGACAGATAACTGGTGCACCAGGAGATAGGCCCAGCAGCAAACCAGAGACACTAAGGGCATCAAGAAGGAGGGGTGGGAGACAGTGTCGAAAGCTTTGAGAGGTCAGTGAAGACAGCACCAGCCAGAGAACCAGTGTTAAGGAGGAGTGGAGAAAGTTGGAGAACTCTAGGAGGGCTGTGTTGGTACTGTGGCCTCGCCGGAAGCCATGCTGCTCAGGACAAAGGACATTGTAGGTGGAGAGGTAGTCAGAGATTTGAGAGGCCACCACTTTTCCAAGGCCTTGAGAGAGGAGAGAGAGAATGGAGATCAGTCGATAGTTACCAGTCACAGTCCTATCACCACCACCTTTAAAGATAGGGGTGACAGTGGCGACTTTCCAGGCAGTTGGAACCTTCCCCAGGCAAAGAGAGTGGTTGATGAGGCATGTGATCGGGGTAAGGACTGTGTCTAAGACCAGCCGTAGGATACATGGATCCAGGGTGTCACTGCCTGTACTATTACTCTTGAGGGCAGTGACAAGGTGCGGCCTAAGTTCTTGGGCAGAAACACGGCGGAGGAGAAAATAAGGGCGAGAAAGATTTACGGCAGGTGCTGGGGAGGAGGGTCAAAAAAATTTGTAGGGAGGATAGGGCTAAGGTCAGTGAATAAGGTGTTGAGGTGGTTGGCTATGAGGGCTGGGTCTGAGGAGATCACACCATTAATGTTGATCTGGTGGTGGGGAGTGTGCACTCCCATTTAACTGTTTAATGTTATCCCAGAATTTCCTTCGCTCCCGAGTATGGAGTAGGGAGGTCCACTGTCTTCTGTATCAGGGAGTCAAAAGCAAATATGAAGGAATTTATCTACACCATAAAGTCTGCATTTAGCTGTGAAGACAGGAAAAATACGCAGACGTGCGGGCAATGAGAGAGACTCTGCCATCTTTATGTGGTTTGGCCAGGAGCAAAAGAAGGGGATGTCAATATCAAGGCTATTGCTTAAAGAAAAAGCCCTGCAACTCCACCACAGACTTGGCAACAAAACTTCATTCACATCAAGTGACAGATGGCTTTATAGATTCAAGAAATGTCACAGCATGCGTCAGCTGAGATTTGGTGGGGAATGGCTAAGTGCAGCCAACGAGACAGTTGCCCCTTCCATTACAAACTGACTGGCAGAATTCAGGCAGATGATCTCAAAGCAGAGGAGGTTTACAATGCCAGTGAAACTGGCCTGTACTGGAGATGTCTTCTAGATAAAACACTGGCTCATGATGAGGAGTTTGATGCCCTGGCTTTCAGAAGCAGAAAGAGCAGGTCACAATTATGGGTTGTTTTAATGTCACTGGCTGGCATGCATTGCAGACATTTTTCATTGGCAAATTGTGTGAACCACGCTGTTTCAAACATGTACATTTGTTAAATACTCCTGTCCAATATGCTGCCCAAAGAAACTGCTGGATGGACTTGCTACTGTTTAAAAAGTGGTTTCAGGAGCTATTTGTCCTACAGGTCAAGCAGCCCCTATGTTCATATGGTCTCCCCATTAAAGCTATCCTGCTGCTGGACAATTCCCCTGCCACCCAGAAATCCCACCAGTCAAACTAGAAGTGGTACAATCAGATGTATATTGTTGCGCCCTTCCCCCCAGTACCATATCTAAGCTTCAGCCTTGTCACCAGAGGATACAACAAATTCTTAAAAAGAAATTACTGAAAAAAGCTGCTGCAGTGTGTACTGTCCGATAAGAATCAAAGTATCCCTCTGAATGAGATCATTAAACGAATCACACTTGAAGATGTGATTCACATGGTGGCTGAGACTTGGCAAAATGTGAAATGGGAGGCCATTCAGAAAGCACTGAAAAAGTCTGGAATAAGATTTTTCGCTGGTGGAAGATGACAGGGATGACGAGAAAGACAAACTTGATCTGGAATGGGGTCGGCTGACAAGAATGCCCTTCCTGTTAGCAAGTGCACACAAGATGAACTGAGCATGCTTGCTGCTGCTTTCCCGAGAGTCCAGATTTCAGCCACAGACTTGGAGTAGTGGGTATCCTCAGGTAGAACTAGTGAAGGACATGACTCCTCAACAAGGATTCTGTTATCCACCTCATTAGAAGCAGCACACAGCCCAGTTAAGACACATGTTCTAACTGGAAGAAGAGGATCCTACATCATTGCCAGTAATAACGCACTCCAAAGCAGACGTGTATTTCAAGAGATGCCTGCATTATCTGGAGACACATCCTGACTGCAGCCCTGTTGACTTAATGCTACTCAAACCTACAAACAAGGGCAGGTAAAAAATTATTTGCTGGACTAGCAGGAAACAAGAAGTGATCAGTCCACTCTATAGATCCCTGGTGAGGCCACACCTGGAGTGCTGCATCCATTTGTGGAGGCCCCACCTGAAGAAGGACATGGAGCGCTTGGAATCAATTCAGAGAAGGGTCACAAAGATGGTGCAGGGCCTCCATCACAAGCCATATGAGTCTAGACTCCAAGACTTAAACTTGTACTATCTGGAACAGAGATGGAACTGAGAAGGAACAGAGAGGATATGATAGAAACATTCAAATTCATCAAGGATATAAACACTGTTCGGGTAGACAAACTTCCATGCAAACGGAGAGGCACAACCTACGCCTGAGAGTGGGAAGGCTCAGAGGCAATATCAGGAAGTACGTTTTTTACAGAGAGGGTAATAGACACATGGAACAGCTTGCACCCAGAGGTGGTTGCAGCAATGACGGTGAATGCATTTAAATACGCATGAGACCGGCACTATGGTAAAAAACAAAAACAGCAAAATACAGGGGGGAGGTGGTTAGGTTCAGGGGTGGACTAGATGGGCCATTCAGTTCCCATCTGCCATCAAATTCTTATGTTCTAAAAAAAAAAAAAAACCAGCAATGGCTGTTTTGTTGAAATATGACAGTCTGCTAACCATGTTGTTAAGTGTGTGTTTTACATGTTAAAGTATGGTTTAATGAACTGCAGCAAACCTAGAGTATGTGGCCTTGTGTTCCCTACTTAATATGAATTAGCATTACGGTTACAGTGATAATTCCTTTTATCCAGATTCCCAATGATCGGAATATTTTGGATGTCCTCCTTGTAGTTTGGATAATCGGGAGTCTACTGTATTCACAGTTTCACATTTCAGTGCTCTAACCTGTACTCTATATTGCCTTTTGGTTTTGTTTGCATCCCACCTACTGATGCAGTGCCCACTTTCTTATGTGACAGTCATAGCTAGTTAAAAACAAGCTGTTGTCAGAGCTGACACGTCTGCAGCTGCACATTAAGAGCGCTCACTGGGCTCATGGCAGAACAGTCCACCTTGCCCAAGATGGCCACTGCAGCTCAGTGCATCTGTCATGAGCTCAGTGCACATGCATGAGTTCACCGCAACTTCGGAAGGGAAGGTGTGCATGCGCTTTGAGCTCTGGCGACCATCTTGGGCACAGCAGGAGTTATCAGAAGTGATGGGACAGTAAAGTAGTGCACCCATGGGTGGGGGGAGGAGAGATAAAGAAATGACCATCTTCTGAGTGGAGTGCTTCAACTTGCAGAGTGATCATGTTGCAACTGCAGCATTTTGTTGTTTGGTGAGAGTCCAGTGAGCTTTTTTTTTTTTTTTAGTTCGATCACAAGACGTCTGCAGAGCTCAGCCCTACAGCCATAATAATAATTTTGACCATTTTCTTTTATGATTGAAATAAACATATTGGTTTTGTTTTACATCTGTGTGTATGTTGCTTAAATCTAACTCTGACTTTTATTTACACTAGCTATAAGTACTCACTTTATAATTAGTAGAAAATAATACATAGATACATAGATACATAGACAGTGTCGGCAGATAAGGGCCTATGGCCCACCCAGTCTGCCCATTTAAGTTTGTAAGTTCAGTTTATGTTTTCCAGGAAGTCTGTTGCCCCTTACCCCTGACCTCCAGAATTCCTTTATGTCTATCCCATGCATTCTTAAATCCCGTGATTGTTTCAGCCCCCACCACTTCCTCTGGCAGGGTGTTCCACTTGTCCACCACCCGCTCTGTGAAGAAATTCTTCCTCACGCTTCTCTGAATCGCCCCTCCCTCCAACTTCATCCCATGCCCTCTAGTCCTGGAACATCTTTCTTAAAAATAGTGCATTCCTGCACCCTGTTCCTCTCTGTAAGATACTTGTATGTCTCTATCATATCCCCTCTCTCCCTCCTCTGCTCCAGGGAGTACATGTTCAGTGCCTTCAACCTGTCCTCATAGGACTTGTGATGCAATCCATGCACCATCTTTGTTGCCCTCCTCTGAACCTTCTCTACCCTATGTCCTTACGTAGGTAAGGTCTCCAGAACTGCACAGTGTACTCCAGATTCATTATACAGTTATGATTCATTATACAGTGGCAAGAAAGAATCTTGCACTGTGATTGGTCAGTTTGGAGCTGGACCCATGGCGTTATCCCAGCACAACGCCACAGGTCTAGTCTCAGCACTGTGAACCAATTGAGGATTTATTGGATGTCTGTTTGTTTGCTCCTTTTTCGCATCTCCTTTTAAGAAACAAAAATATTTTTCCACACTAATAAAAATATTTTTTTTAATTATTTTTTAATTTTATATATGACAACAAACCATTGTACAATAGGAATAATGCAGTCCATGGTGTGGGTCGTTTGGGATAACACCACACCTGGGGCATTGGACACACTCGGCCTGCGGCCTCGTGCACAACCTCCCCCCAGGCATGGCGTTATCCCAGCATGACACACGCCCTGTCATGCATTATTCCTTTATTGCATTATTGTTGGATACATTGTTCTTGGTTTGATAGTGATTAACTATGACATTTCCTCTTTAGTTTCAGGTGTGTCCTAGGAGTTTGTGTGTTTCTACCCCTGGGCACCGGACTGATCTTTTCCAAAGAGATCCAGGAAATGTTCTTATCACGGATTTCTTTGGAAGTGTGAGAAAGGTGGAGATTACAGTTGAGACTCTGAAACTAAATCCTGATGTGGGTGATAAAAGACTAAGGTATGTAATGGCAATTTAAGTGAAGGAGTAAGATACCAAGCATAGAGGATGCAATACACATTGCAGTAATTGTGTCTAAATTATGTTTTGTTTTGTTTTTTTAACTCCCAGGGAAACACATTTTAATACTTTTTATCCGAAATTTTTATTTTCATTTTTACTCATTTAATCATTTTACTTTCTAAAGTCACTTTTACATTTAAGGCCAGATATAGATCCTGCTGTTTGGAGAGCTGTCTTGTTGGTTTGTGGTCACAGGTGGAATATAATTTATATGGTTTACTGTTCTCCAATTGTATGTCTTTTTTGAGTGGTGTTCTCAGTTTGTATGCCTTCTTTGAGGACATCTCCTTTACAGAGCCCAATGATTGGGATCAGAAGCATTAGGACGCTGTAGAAACCTCATTATGGCGTATGCTTAACATACACGATCTTCACACGGCTTGTATTAATGCACTAGTGACGTTGTCATGGCCAAAATGTACCATTTTGGCATGCTGTAGCCAATCTATTGCATCTGGAACTGACCAACTGGATCTCCCAGTCGCTGGTCACAAAAACGGTCTCTTTAAAGGGGTGGTACAGTCAAAATTTGCAAAAACGTCTGTTGTGAAGTGTTTTGATTTGTGTTTTAGACCTGGTGTGTCCTTCCCTTTATTTGCTATTGAGAGTTTTTTTTTCTAAATTAGCCTACTAGTTACATAGCAGTTTTATGGCCCCTGGAGATCTCCATGTTAGCAAAGTTTATGTCTCTTCTTTTTCCTAAAATGCCTCCTGTCCCATATAACAGTGATGCATCTGGAACCAGTGATTCAGCAAGTATTAGAGATAGGAGCCTGGTGTTCTAGCCTCCACTAAATAGGTCTAATTCAATATTTTTGTTTTCTGTGTGTGGGTAAGATCTAGCCAGCAGGGGTAAACATTTAGCTTTTAAAACGTTTCATTTAATCAAACTACACACAGCCATAAAAAGCACACAAATACCCCTAGGTCATCAATGCTGTAATAAGTGATAGTGCGGATGCGTTTAAAACATGGGTTGAATTGAACCCAGTAGTGTGAAAACTGTGGGTCTAACGAGGAACCTACTGGTCATAAACATAACCAAGGGCAGATTTTGAGCAGTTCACATTCCCTTCAGATATTGCTATAGAGTAGATGCATCAATTTGGATCCAGTGGCAAAGGGAAGAGGGGGGTCATTTTTGGGCAGGATGCAACTTTTGCCCTTTTGGTACACATAGGTGCTATCCCTGGCTATAATTAGTAAAGACTCTAGCCATTTTCTTACAGAATAACCCACTCAATTAGCCCTTAAGTATTTGTTATACAGTACTATAGATGTAGCCATTAGTGTTCATTGGATAAGGAAAGTAACTTAATATCACACCTCTACATTGTAAAGTTGGCTGTAAACCGGTGCTTGCCGAGTCCATGGTCATGGATACATCACTGTAACACGGGACAGGAGGCATTGTAGGAACAAGAAGAGCAATACATCATGCTGAGATGGAGATCCCCCAGGGCCCATAAAATTACTAGGAAATTAGCAGATTCATTTAGAAAAAACTCCTAAAAGTGGTAAAAGGGAAGGACTCACAAGGGCTACACACACAGATCAAAACACTCTGCACAACCTATGTTGTTGCACATTTTGTCTGTAGTACTCCTTTAAAGACCCACTGTGATTCTGAGTGTGCTGCTGAACTTATAAAAAATTAAGCACAGCAACAGCTAAGGCACTGTCTGCAGGACATGGAGTGAACATGTTTGGACAGTTGTGGGTAAGGAATGAGTGAATGGAGGCAATTAGATTGTGACTTAAAGGAGACATGCTACAGAACGCACAGGTAGGTGTCTGAGAGCCCACATGATTCTCACAGGCAGAGTATTTTTGTTCTGTCAGAGCTTGGCTGGTGTGCTATATGTAGTGTTTTTTTACTTCACTCGGTGCTCCTTTCAGTACACATTTCACAGAAATAAAAACAAAATTAGAAAATAAATTAATTGCCAGTCTCTGCAGTGTAAACCAAAGTTAGGTAAACTTGAATGAAAAATAGCTTTTTGTCTGACACATTTTTCTTAAACAAAAAGCCAGCCTGCCACCAGTTTATCAAAATGGGGGTGGGGGAGACTGGCTTCAAATAAACACATTCTACCTTGATTTGAACCAGAGTGTAACAACAGTCTTTGCTTAAAATAAGTAAGGATTAAGCCACGAGAAAGGATGGGTCTACTGTGGAATTAATCCATGGTTGGGGGAGGGGGGGTTGGACCACAAGGCCGAAGGCCGAGTGGGTCCAACCAACCAACAATGGATTAATTCCGCTGTAGACCCATCCTTTCAAGCGGCTTAATCCGCTTGTAACATGGCATGGAATTTAGGAAGTTCATCTGTATTATTATTAGTAAAACTCGTGCATATGACTTCTACACTGCAGTGAGAACATTAGCTTCCTATCTGTCACTAATCTCTCCATACAGTTCTATTCACTTTCAGACGTATGCGTGCACGTTGCACGTCTTACATTCATATAGTTATGTGGTTTTCGTGACATTCAGATGAAGTGGCTAAAATATCGAGCACTACTATACATACTCCTGAGTGCTGTTAGTTTTCTGCCCTATGCCTTCTCTGTCGCCGTGTCACATCCGCTGTGTGCTGTTTCTGTGGGGTTTCCTGTTGCACTGTGGGTATGTCTGCCGATTTGCATCACTACATTTACTCTACCCTACCGGTTGGCCTACGCTCTGCTTTCTATGCACATCAGCGCCTGTTACCATAAGACGCTGCTCATGCTGTGCTTCTTTCCATTCAGCGACTAACACAGCTACAGGTAAGGAGAGATTTCTGTGCCCCTGACCACTTTTACCGGATACCACTCACTGCGCCTGTCTTTCTTTGTATTAGGCTACTTGTACCATGGCAATTTTCACCATTCCCTTCGCTCGCTCATGACGAGGTGTTATGTGGCGCTCCCCCCCCACCACTCCCTCCTCCTAACCATTCTTGACCTCTTTCAGTCACGCGCTCCCGATGCTAACCATTATCTACTGTGGCATTAGACCATGGTTTGTACTGCATAACCTGGTGTGTTTGCACCTATCTGAGTGCTTGATTTCGGTTTTCTTTTTTTGTGCCATGTTACAATTCAGTTTCTACGGTCTATGAAACCAACTCTGTTATGAGGGGGAAAATGGTTAGGAAAGGGAGTAGGAGAAATGACAGCAGCACATAAAGTGAAACTGCCTTTGATTTTCTCACAGCCATTCAAGAGGGACTTTAGCAGGTGCAGCTTGTATTTAAAAAAAAGGGGCTTAGAAAGGCTGTTATTAAAACAGTTATTTACCCAACCTGTTCTGTGGTTCTTCAGATCGATAGGTATGGTCAAAAGATAAATGATTGTGCATTTAATAAAGCTATCTGCTAAATTAAAGATTAAGTAGCAAGAAAATATTGTTCAAAGTGTTTTCAAACTTGTTTCACACATTGTGATGATATTTTTTTGTTGTACTACCCGCACAAAAATAAGGTGCTCCGAAAATGTAAGTTCATGGTAAGCAGACAATTCCGGCACTCTCACCTCGGACAAATTCACCGAACAGATATACTTTTAGATTAACATTTTATTTAAAATAAAAAAAGGTTGCCACATGGCTGGCAATCAGGGTTACCTGATGTGTTTCAGACACCTTCTGTGTTTTGATGATAGTTTAAAGAAAATATTCACATTAAATTGTTTTAGATTTTTTTTCATGTTTTTGTGGTCAAAACCTTTTAGTCTTTTCAGCTAAAGATCAGAGGCAGGCGACCACAAATGAGTGATTGACTAGATTACTTCATAAATTTCTTTGTTTGTGACATCATTAGTGGTTCCATATTCCATCTTCCTAAATGACCTGCCCTCAGTTTGCTCCCCCTCCTCCTCCATCCATATGTACATGGACAACGCTGTCCTGTTCTCCTCAGGCAAATACCCTGCTGATGTAGTAACCACCCTTGAGCATGATTCAACCAAGTTCAGCTGTTGTTTGCCTCACATCAATTATCACTTAATGCCAAAAAGACTATCTCCATGACCTTTGCACAAGGTAGGCTGTCTCTAGGCTGCACTCCTTACCTTATTTCCACGCCCTTGATGGACCAATCTTAGAGGACACCTCCTCATTCAGATACCTTGGGGTCTGGCTTGACCAGCACCTCAACTTCTCTGGCCACGTTGACGCCATCCCCCCCCAAAAAACTGTGTCCCAAACTTGGTGCTCTATTTTGGAATCGTAGTTGCATCCCTCCTCTGGTGCAGCGCAAACTTCTCCAGCAGATGATCCTCCCTATTTTTGACTACTGCGATGTAGTCTATGGTGCCGCTCCCAAATCCTCACTAACCAGATTGGACACTCTCTTTAACTCCTGTTGCTTTGCCTTTGATGCTCCATCTTGTACTCATCATTGCGACCTTTACCATGGCCTATCCTTTCCCCGCTTGCCAACAGGTGCCTCCTCATTGTGCCAAACTCGCTTATAAATTCTGGCTAGAGAACTCCCCTCCCCCCCACCTCTTATACTCCCTCTGTACCCCCCACTCCCTCAGGTCCACAGACACTCATACTTTACTGGTCTCCTGTCGAACCACTCTCATTAGACAGGTTTCGCTCATCAATTCCCGAAAATCTGGAACTCCCTTCTTCCCCAAATATGCCACTCCTCCTCCTCCCACTCCCTAGCCTACACCTTACACAACCTTCTATCTTCTAGCTGCTCCTGCTTTAATCCTCCCTAACTGTCCTTCTATTGAATCTGCTGCTCTGCACCTCACCATCCCCATATAAATCCTTTCTCCCCCTCTGAGCCTGCCCCCAGCATGCTCCCCTCCCACCTACCCTTCCTCCCTCCCCAGTCCCTTATTGCTACCCCCCCATTCCCTCCACTACCTACTTGTCCTTGCTTAATGTGCCCCCTGGCAGGGTTCTCAGCATCCTGGAGGGGTCTAGCACTGGGCAAACCCTCCCACTTCCCCTTGTTCCTTCCTCATTCCTTACCTCAACCCCCTCACCCATTCTATTTCCACCACTACCTACTTGCCCTTGCTTATTTTTCCTCCTGGCAGGGCTCTCAGCATCCTGGAGAGGCCCAGACTTGAGCAAGCCTCTTCCATCCCTTCTATTCTTTTTACCCAGCCTATCCTCCTGGCATGGCCCTCAGCATCCTGGAGAGGCCTAGTTTCTTTGAGAATCTTCATCCCTCCCTCCTTCACTACTTTTACCCACCTCCAAATGTATAACTACCTTCTAACATATCCTTTCCCCCCCCGTCTTCACCCCTACCCCCTTGCCCCCCCTCCTTTCACAGTCATTGCCTCTTTCTGCCCCTGGCAGGGTTCTCTGTATCCTGGACGGGCCAGCCCTGAGGGACTTGTCCCTTACCCAGTCCCCATCCCCACTTCCCTTCTGCCCCTCCTCTCTACCCCATTGCACTTAAACTGGAACTAGCTCACTTGAGCTAATTACTTGCACCTTTGCTCTGCCTGGGCTACTTCCTGCTTGCACTAGCCATTGCTAACATGCCACGTACAGCTGATCTTCATTCTTACTCTGGCTATGCTACCCCATCTTATTAGCCCCTCCTTCTCCCAGCTGGCATCCCCTGCCCACCCCCTCCTAGATAACCTTTTCGCTGCACCCCTTTCACTGCTGCCGTATCACCGCTCTCTTAATTGGCAATCTCAGTCTTTTAGGGGTTTGCTTAATTGCTAATCAAAATTCTTTACGATAATCCTCAGCTATGACAAATATGTTGTGTACATATACTACAAGATATGTTAAACATTAGCTGTATGTTAAATATTAACTATAGTGTACGGTAGAACGTTGTTATTAGTAAAAATCTATCATTTACTAGTTGTTGTACCATCGATGTGACGTCACGATGTTGTACCATCGTTGGTATGTCACATCAATGGTACAACAGCACCGACAACTTCTGTGCATGTGCGAGTCGCGGTTCATGTAGACGACAACATGGGCACCATGGTTCATTGGAGGCGCCGAAGGACATCTAAAAACTTTCTGTAAGTGCCATTTTATTTAAAGAGTGGCCGGCACACAGCAGGACAGACATATTTGTATCAAAATATTTAAGATCGCACCGAAGGAGTGTAGTGTATTAACCGACATGGTGGGAGGGCGGGTTACTGACTTCATGGCGCGATTTTCACGGGCAGCCAACAGCTTATTTGTTTATTGTTGTCCATACACTACAAAGACATGGATGGGCAACAGTAAACAACAACACTGTTACATTTCTCGAGGTTTTCATGCCATCCGAAAACCTCTCGAGCTTCGCTCTCGAGGTTTTCTTGGTTGTCATGTCAACCTCTCGAAGTGAACAACAGTGTTGTTCACTGTTGCCCATCCACTATCCTCGATGTCTTGTCTTATCATAAACGCTGTTGTATGTATCTTATATTTCTCAACAATGTTAATATAAACTGTATGTTTAGTCAATCATACAATTGTACCCCCTCCTCCCAGGTCGCAACGGGAGTCGAGCAACTTGTTGTTCAGTGTGTCTTCCTGGTGAAACATTTCAATAAATAAATTAACATTTGATTCAGGGTTTCATTGTTTCCTTTCCAGGTACTTTAGTGGGTACAAATCGAACTACGGGGAGCATGTACCCTAGAAACTAGTGAACTTGTGTGGCCTTGTGCGTAAAAGTGATTTCAATGAAGACTGGTTCCTTAAGGATCTAGTGTACTGCTTGAAATTAATACTAACTTTCAAAAGTAGTGAGCTGTTACTACTTTTATGTGAAAGGTTTTTTTTTTCTTTTCTCTTTTTAATTAGATTTTCTAACAGTACCTGGTGTGATGTGTGGAACAGTACACTACCTGGAGGCTGACAGAGCGAGTTCATTTATTTTTTGTTTTGTTTATCTCATTTCTGGCGCTGCCCTCTTCTACTCACCTTACTGCTGGCCCCATCCTTACAGTCTGTGGCGCTCACATCTTTACCCAGGGGTCCACAGCATGCAGCTCCTGCACTCTGGTGGATTCCATTGGTGTAATAAGTACAGTGGCGTGAAAAAGTATTTGCCCCCTTCCTGATTTTCTCTATTATTGCATATTTGTCACATTGGATGTTTTCAGGTCTTTAGACAAAATATAATATTAGATAAAGGGAACCTGAGTGGACAAATAACACTTTTTTTTTTTACTTATTTCATTTATTTAATGAAAAAAGTTAACCAACACCAACTGGCACTGTGTGAAAAAGTAATTGCCCCCTAGTTAAATCAACCCAATTAAAGGGATAATTAGAGTCAGCTGATTGAACACAGCCAGGCTTGATTACAGCCAGCCCTGCTCAATATAAACCTCACTTATTTTGGCCTTACCATCAGAGTCACATTGTCAGGACAAAGATTCAACAAGCACATTATGCCATGATCAAAGGAAGTTCCTGAAAAGATCAGAAAAACATTTTGTTGCCCTCTATCAGTCTGGAAAGGGTTACAAAGCTATTTCTAAGGCTCTGGGACTCCATCGAACCACAGTGAGAGCCATAATCTCCAAATGGAGAACACTTGGAACAGTAGTGAACCTTCCCAGAGTGGGCGGCCTGCCAAAATTACTCAAGGGCAGTATAAAATCATCCAAGAAGTCTCAAAGGATCCTAAAACAACATCCAAAGAATTGTAGGCTTCTCTGCCTCAGCTAAGGTCAGTGTTCATGACTCCACAATCAGAAAGAGACTGGGCAAAATGGGCTTCATGTGAGAGTAGCAAAGTGAAACCACTGCTAACCAAGAAGAACATAAATGCTCATCTCTCATTTGCCAAGAAGCACCTGGATGATCCACAAGCCTTTTGGGAAAATGTTCTATGGACAGATGAGTCCAAAGTGGAACTTTGGACAACATGGATCCCATAATGTCTCGCTGTAAGCAAACACAGCATTCCACAGTAAGAACACCATACCAACAGCCAAACATGGTGGTGGTAGTGTGATGGTGTGGGATGCTTTGCTGCCTAAGGACCTGGATGACTTGCCATAATTAAAGGAACCATGAATTCTGCTCTGTACCAGAAAATTCTTAAGGAGAATGTCCAGTCATCCTTCCATCAGCTGAAGCTGAAGCGTAGTTGGGTCATGCAGCAAGACAATGATCCAAAACACAAAAGCAAGTCCACATCAGAATGGCGAAAAGAAGTAAAATTAAAGTTTTGGAGTGGCCTAGTCAAAGTCCAGACTCAACCGATAGAGATGCTGTGGTAGGACCTGAAACGAGCAGTTCATGCTCGAAAACCTACCAAATGTTACTGAATTAAAGCAGTTCTGCGAGGAAGAGTGGGTTAAAATTCCTCCACAGCGATGTGAAAGACTGATATTGAATTATAGGAAGTGTTTGGTTGCAGTCATTGCAGCTAAATGTGATGTAACCAGTTATTAAGTGTAAGGGGCAATTACTTTTTCACACAGTGCCAATTGGTGTTGGTTAACTTTTTTTCGTTAAATAAGTGAAATAAAAAAAACAAACAAGTGTTATTTGTTCACTCAGGTTCCCTTTATCTAATATTACATTTTGTCTAAAGACCTGAAAACATCCAGTGTGACAAATATGCAATAATAGAGAAAATCAGGAAGGGGGCAAATACTTTTTCACACCACTGTATACCCCCTTTGGTCTGCCAGTGTGATACGAGGATCAGCTGTGGGTTCTTCATGGCCCAAGAGGCGGGGACGTCATGCCATTCATGACCGGTTCCCTTGCTGTTTCTCCCATGCCCACTGGATGCTGGCAATGGGGTTAACATTTGGGCATGCACCCCCTGTTGTGTGGCTGTGCACAGTGCCAGCTGGCATTCTCCTTCCCACAAGCTGCTCCCTCTGTGCTGCCACCCTGTTGTCACTCAGGTGGCAGCCTGCAGCTTCTGTCTGCCTGCCCAGAGAAGAGTCTCCTCTCTGATACTGAATCCTTCCTCTGTCTGGACCCCAGTATTCTGGGCTTTGTTCTGAACCTGAGTCACCTGTGCCATGAGCTGCAGCCCTGCTGCTGTGCCAGTGAGTCAACGCGCCATAGCTAGTTCTATTCCTTCTTATACATCATCAGCCCTATGATCTCGCTGTCTGTGGCATCACAACTGACCACGAAAATCTACTCACGTGCTGCAATATCGGTCACTTGTGATGTCACAGTCAGTGAGGTCACAATGCTGATGAGGTATGAAGAGGAATAGAACTAGTTATGTCAGTCTCCAACTAAGGTACTGCCTTTTATCTCACACCTCCTACCATTTGGTCGAAACCTTTTTCATTTGCTCTCTAAAAAAGAAATAACAGGTAACAGCTGACTAAACATTGATAACTTTTGCCTGCTGTTACTGGTGTTAATAGCTCTTCAGTTAGCATAATCATTTGGCATTGTTGGTAAAACAGTGATCAGGTAAACAGGAGGATTGACTTTCCTTCTTATTCCCAGAGAATGGTGGTCATTCGAGGTCAGAGTGGGACAGGGTATAGTAATAAAAGAGTGTGGGTGATTCTGCCCTGCATTCTTGGAACGGTGGACCAGGTTTGTACATAAGCTGAGGGATTCATGTTCTTGCGTCTTCTCATCCTGCTGGTCACAACATATCTGTTAATTAACTCTTTTAAAACCAGTGTATTGTTGCTCATAATTTTTATACACAAGTTAGTTCTGACTTGCAGAATGCCATATTGCTATATTAAATTAAATAAATGTATGTTTTATAATATTGAATTACAGCACCCTCTAGTGGCAACACCATGATGAATGCAAAGAAACGTTCTTTTTAGAAACCTATTTTCAGCTTCATTTTGTATTGTCTTTTATAGTAGATGTGTCACAAAACGCGTTGCAGAAACTAGACAAAACAATGAGGGTCAAAGATAAGAATTTGGAACGGTGATCCTTGATCAATATCAGAGTTCTACCTTTATAGCTCTGACCGTGGGGAAAAAGATTCATAGAATTACACAGTAAAGATGGGCTGTGTTTTGAAAAGGAGTGAAGCAGTGGCTCATAGAGGGTTAGAGAGAGAGAAAGGGAGGAGGGTGGGAGGAGAAGGCTCTTCCTGGTTGGAGATATATTTGCTAGGTCTGTTGTATCATACCAGATAAGTATATGATTCTTTTTTCCACAAAACAATTTATTAAAAGTACTGTTTAGTAAATCAGGAGTGTCACTTTCATTAATCCTAGCTGCAGTGGGACTTTTTCTTCAGGTACTCCTCCTGTACATATCATTCACTGCAAGTCATATGCAGTGCGTGCACATAACATACCTGTTACACACATGTAACATACTTGTTAACATGCATTAATGAAATGTGTTCAAAGATTATATCTTGGTCATTATACTCTTGGTCATGGCTGCTTAGTTAGGCATGGGTTCTGGTTTTTGATTTGTTGTTAACTGTTGATATGTTTCTTGGGAGCAACGTATCCAGTTGGTACTGTATAAACCATGTTTGCCCTTGTGAGCTGCTGTATTTTTAGAGGTAGATTGTACTGGAATTGCAAGGAAGACTCCTGAAAGGCACTACTGTTTTTCAGATATGCCTGATATGGGCATCATACTGTTCTCTGTGTTCGAGCATCTTTAGTAGTAGAGTGCTGGTAGCAGAGAGCCCCAAAAAGGAGAACAATCCTTAGAGCAGCTTTAATGTGAAAAATCTTTTTAGAAGTAACAATTAGCTCTTTTAAGATCTAGCACAACATTGCTGTGCAGTCATTTATTTTTTTTTTTTTTTGCCACAGTTTTGTTTAGAATGTGAGCTTTTAGTGTCTTTTGGGGGAGGGGCACTAGTTGCAATGCTTTACCACAGTGTACTGTTTAAAATGATTAATTTTGTGAGTTGTATGCAGTGCAGCATAGCAGATTTTTCTTGGTGGCACTGCAGTTCCCTCTGCTATATAGAAGGCAGGATGTGCAGCTTTTACTTCTGTGCTTTTTTTTTTTTTTTTTACTTTAGTTCAGTTTGCAGCTGGAAACTTGTGAGCGTAGGGCTGTGCCTGTCACTTTCAAGTGTTGAAGAGGTCGGTTCGAGAGCGGGGTAGTGGGGGTGGGGTGGTTGCGGAGAGAGTTGTACGAAAACTTTGGGGGGGCAGCTGAATTGGGTGATTGTGAGTGTGGGCAACAGGGAGTGCTTGGAATGGGAAGAGGAGAGGACTGGGTGCTGCTTAACACCTGATAGTGTTTAGAATAGGTTGGGAACAGGGATGGTGGTATCACTCAACATCTGGGACTGCCGGAAAGGTCTGTGGAAGGGGTAGCAGGAGTCTTCAGCTTGTTGTTTAGAATAGGACTGTTTGTGGGGGGTCACTGGGGACCTGAGATAATTTGTAGTTGGATGCTAAGAGGGCAGGGTGCCACTGGACACCAGGAAGTGCTTGGAGTGGGACTGGGGGGGGGGGGATTGTGCCATGGGGGTTATATTCCATCATCGTAAAGGAGTACCTGGTACTAGACAATTTTTGCTAGTTTCGTACAAAAACCTGAATTAAGATAATGTTTGGATTCATAGAGAAAGCTCAGAAACTCAGGAAATCCAAAGTTAGGGTTTTCTAGTTGACAATGCTAACTGCACTTACTAGTATTTTCTTTAAGCAAAGTGAAAGGGTTTCAGATTTGGATAAAATAACATTTGATAAAGCAATCCTGCCTGCAGGATTTGTCAGAACAGGCAGAGATAGAGTAATCGACTCGAGATCCCTATATTAGATATTGTGACTTTGTGTGCTTTGTCAGTAAACTGTGTTATCTTAATGTCTTTTTGTAACAGGTACATTATAGAGGCAGTTAATTAAATATCACATATATTTTACGTCTTTATTTTCCAGCTCATTGTTTATCACAAGGGGGATTCTCATGAAAATGTAATCGTTGCACCTAAGAATTCACCTACCATTGCTCTATGCCTACATCTGAAGTCAGATTTCTCTGCTCATGACGTGATAGTGTGATCATAGAATCACAGAAATCTGACTGCAGAAAAGGACCTCAACAGCCCATCGAGTCTGCCCTTCCCCCTCCCCCACTCCTTTCAACTCTTATGGGCCCTCCCCTTCCCTTCCCCTCACGTCCCAATCCCGTATGTCTGTCCCATGCCCTCTTAAATCCCTCCACTATTTTGGCCTCCAACACCTCCTATGGTAGTTTATTTCAGACCTCCACCACTCTCTCTGTGAAGAATCGCCCCCTCACATTGCCTCTATATCTTCCACCTTCCAATCTTAGGCTCTGCCCTCTAGTTTGAGCCCTCTCCTTCCTGCTGAATGAGCTCCCCTCCTTCACCTTATTGATCACCTTCACATATTTAAAAGTTTCAATCATGTCCCCCCTCTCCCTTCTAGTCTCCAGTTCGTACAGATCCAATTCCCTACCCCTTTGTTTGTATGGTTTCCCCTGCATACTGTGCACCATCTTGGTTGCTCTTCTCTGAACTCTTTCTGTCCTATCAATGTCCTTGTGTAGGTGCAGTCTCCAGAACTACTGGGCCCCATACTCCAGGTGTGGTCTCACCATGGCCTTGTAAAGAGGCATCAGCACCTCCCTCCCTCCTCCTGCTAGCTATGCCCCTCCCAATGCATGCCAACATTCCATTTGCCTTCCCCACCACCTTGCTGCACTGGCTACCTACCATAAAGTTGCTTGATACTATTATCCCCAGATCGCTTTCCTGTTGTTTTTTTGATTTCCTCCTCTCCTAGAGAGTAAATTGTTCATAGATTTTTGTGCCCCAGATGCATCACAGCACACTTTTTGACACTGAATTTTGGTTGCCAAGTTTCGGACCACCCCTCCATAGTCCTCAGGTTGTGCTTCATGTCCTCGGGGTGCCCTTTCCGGGGTGTCCACCCTATTGCAGATTTTTGTATCATCCATGAATAGGCGCACTCTTCCCTCCAGATCTTCTGCTATGTCACTGATGCATATATTAAAAAGGAGGGGTCCCAGCACTGACCCCTGGGGCACCCCAGTCATTACCTCCCTCACCATGGAATGCGCCCCATTTACCACCACTCTCTGACTTCTGCCTGCCAGCCAGTTTTCCACCTACCTAGTTATTTTCTGTCCCACTCCTAAACTTTCCAACTTATTTACTAGCCTTCTGTGAGGGATGGTGTTGAAGGCCTTGCTGAAGTCCAGACAGGCCACGTCCACCGCCCCCTGGTCAACCACCTTCGTCACACAATTGAAGAACTCTGTCGGGTTCATCTGGCAGGACCTCTCATTCATGAATCCATGCTGCCTTTCATTCTGCAGTCTGCTGTCCACCAGGTAGTCCACCACCATTTCGTTTATTAGTGCCTCCATCATCTTACCCACCACCGAGATGAGGCTAACGGGCGATAATTTTCCACTGCCTCCTTACTTGCCCCCCCCCCCGTGTAGTGGCACCACATCCACCCTCCTGCAGTCCCTTGGCACACACCCTGTATCCATGGACAAGTTAAACAGTCTCGTCAGTGGGGCTGCCAGCTCATTCCTTAGTTCCCGGAGTACCCTTGGGTGCAAGCCGTCTGGCCCAATTGTCTTGTCCACCTTTAACTTGCCCAGTTCCTCCCTTACCCTGTCCATGCTGAACATACTAGAATCCACTTTTTTGCCTCCCCCCCCAGCTCTTGTCCCCTACCCTCCTCTTCCTCAGTGAAGACTGTACAGAAGTAGTTATTCAGCACCTCTGCTTTCTCAAAGTCCCCTTCCAGTTGTATTCCTCCCTCCCCCCACAACCATACTATCCCCTACCTCGCCTTCCTTCTTTCCCCCACATACCTAAAAAAAGTTATAGCCCCACTTTTGGTCTGCTTAGCTATTTTCTCCTCAGTGTCTGCTTTTGTCCTCCTTATCTTCTGCCCAGCCACCCTTCTTTTCTCTCTGTAGGCCTCCCTGTCCTCCCCCTTTGTGTCTTCTTATATTCCATGAAAGCTCTTTTCCTTTCACTGACCACCCCTGCCACCTCCCTTGTAAACCAGAGCGTCGCCTCCTTTTTTTGTTCTTCCTCACCTTGTTAATGCAAATTTCAGTGGCCTTCAATACCCTTCCTTTGATAGCTCCCCGTGGCTCCTCAGCATCCCCTATATTCCCCCTCCCTGTCATGTCTTCCTCAAATATCCTCCTCATTTTGTTAAAGTCTGTCTTTCTGAAGTCCTTCATCCTTGTTCTAGTCTGATTTGTTTCCCTAACCATTTTTTTCCCGAACCTCACAGTCCTATGATCACTAGTACCTAGTCCATCACCCAACACCACCTCTTCCGTACTCTTTCCCCATTTGTGAGGACCACGTCCTGCAGGTTATCTCCCCGAGTGGGTTCCCTGACCAGCTGCTGCATGAATACCCCTTGTAGTACCTCCATGATCCTCCTGCTCCTATCTGATACCATAGCTGGGATCCCCCAGTCCACATCAGGAGATTTAGGTCCCCTACTAGCAGAAGCTCCCCCTTGAGAGCCATCTTTGTAACTGCCTGTATCAGTTGTCTATCCCCTTCATCTCCCTGTGTCAGAGGTCTGTAGACCACCCCTATCCTCAGTGATTTCCCCAGTCCGTTTGTCAAGCATGACCCACATGAGCTCTGTCTCCCCTACCTCCTCTTGCCCTTCTGTTGCCCTAATGTCATCTTTTACTTATAATGCCACCCCTCTTAAAATCCCTGTCCTTCCTAAGCAGTCTGTAACCTGGGATAACTGTCTCCCATGCATGGTGTTAAGTCCACCATGTCTCATGTACTGCTACTGTGTCCAGTCCCTCATCCATCATGATGGCCTCCAAGTCCACCATTTTGTTCCCCAAACTCCTGGTATTGGCTGATAATCCCTTCCACCAGGACCCCCTCCCATCACTGCTGTCCTCTACTAATCCTTGCTTGTTCTTGCTTCCTACCAGTATTTTATCTCCATCCTGGTGGGAGGCTGATAGCTTCCGATCACTCCTGCCACTTTGAGTGGCCCCTTCCTCAACCCTCCCCCTGAAATCAGTTTAAATTGAAAATTCCCCTAACTTTCTATTTACCACTGCTTGTCCCTCCCTGCAGTGGTGAAGCCTTGCTGGGGCAAATAGGCTCTCGTCATCCCACGTTGCTTCCCAGCCCCCCCCACTAACCCAAACCCTATCTGGCTGCACCAACCCTCCAGCCATTGATTAAATTCTTCAGTCCGCTTCTGCCTTGATGTGCTTGCTCTTGGCACAGGCAGTGCCTCAGAGAAAGCAGTCGAACAGAACCTGCACTACTGCAGAACCTAGCAAGTTCCCTGAACCTAGCCTGCATCTCCATTTGACTACTCCCCTCCAGATCATTGGTGCCTAGGTGGAACACCAAGTGTGACCTCTCTCTTCTTGCTGCTTGCCCCATGAGGGTATAGTGTGCCTCACTTTTAGTGCCGTCATGCATTCAACCCAAATGGTGCTATTCCTGCCTCCATTTCTCCCCCATCTGATTCCCTTTAGTACTGAGTCTCATATGAGCATAACCTTGCTACTCCCTTCCTTCTGCTTGTACTTTTGATTCTCTAGCTTACACCCCTTTCCTGGCATCCCATTTCCCTCCCTGGTCCCATTTTCCCTGTTTTCCATCTCCTTCCCCAGATTGTTTTCCGACCCCCTCTCCTCCCCTATTTACTGTATGCCCCCTTGACTTCCCCATTTTCCATCTTCACTTGTGTGACTCCGTCCAGCCCACGTGCTTCCCTCTCTCCCATATCCTTTCCTTGCTCCCCATCCCTGCCTCTCTTCTCCCTCTGTGTCTTCCTTGCCCCATCCTCCTTTATGGTCTCTGCCGCCCCTCCTTCCTCCTCTTTGCTCTCGGCATCCACTCTGTCCTTCTCTCTGCTCTCAGCATCATCATCTTTCACTGTTCTCTCCCTTCCCCTTATTCTACCCCCTTGCCTAGATCCATACCCCGAATAATCAAGTCATTCATCAGGAGTACTTTCTTCTTGCCCTGGGTTCCTCTTCTGCCACGCATTGAGCATCTCCTCTGGAGAACCCTCACATCCTCTGCAGTCACAGCCTCGGGTTCCCTTGCTGGAGTTTCCCACTCCTCCAAGACTTGGTAGGAATTCTTAAGCTTGACTGGGTGGGGGATGTGTCTCAGCCCCTCCCCCCCGAATCTCCCTGAGCCCACTGATGTGTAAATGATTGTCATGAGCAATGGATTATTGCCCAGTTGTAGACAAGCAGCAGTTGATGAATTCAAAAGGAAGAGATCTTTTTTCATAAAACATCCCTATGAAACCCACTCCAGTGGTGGCTTACCTGTTTTGAACCCCCATGGGACCCCAGACCCAGGACCACTGTCTAGCAAGTCGAAAGACTGGAGCATGTCTTCAGCCAGCTCCAGAGCACGCAGAGGGGAGGGGCCTGGACATTGATCATTAGGCCCATGGGTGTATTTTGTTCTGGGGCTCCATGCTGCAACGTTGATTACAGTTATACCCTCTCACTAAGGAACCAAATAAGCTAGCGCTTGCTCAGAGGGACTGACAGTGGCACACCTTTGGGTACAGGACGCTGTGGCAAGAAAAGCTACCTATATGGGACTGAGTGTGAAGAGAGTGCAAGTGTCAAGGAACCAGCTCAGGGGGCAAGTGAATCAGTCAGTCAGAGCAGAGTACACCAAAATGCCAGAGAAACGCACTTTGAAAACTTTTTTTTGGGGGAGGGGGGGCAGCCAGTGAAGAGCCGATGAATTTAGATCAGTGGTAAACCAGACATTTTGTATACGTCACCTTTTTTTGATGTTGTTGTTGAGTCAGTAGGGGAGTGGGACCAGCCTGATGCAGTTGCAGCAGTTGCTCAGGAATTCAGAGTCCCCTTGGGGGGTTAAAGAGCAGCAGCTCCCCTTTGGTAAGCTGAAATCAGTCGTGCTTTTCCCTGCTGCAACGTGGGCGGCAGCCCCAAAGTGCTTAGCACTTAAACAGGGTTGTGATCCAGCGGGAGCAGGGAGGCAGAAAGCTGGCCAGGCAACCCCTTGGAGAGATATATTGTGAGTTTCCAGCTGGAGACTGTTCTTTCAGTGTTTGCCCTGAAAAGTGCGCTGTCGAGGTTGTGCATTGGCCAGGCAACCACTTAGGAGGATGTAGGGAGGGACTTCTGGTTTGAGACTGGTTATCTGTGAGGCAGAATGAGTTAGGGATCTGAGGGCTACAGCATTTCCAAGCAGCTAGAAGAAATCTCCAAGCGGAGTGAATGTTCCCTTGAATTAATTGTGTAAGATAGAAACAAATAATGCATCGGGCCCTGATCTTTTCCAGCACGGGTAATGAAGGGATATGCTAGTGTATTACCTTCCCAAATTTTATTTTTTTTGTTAATTTTTTTTGAGTTTTGAGAGTTCACACACAAAACATTCAGATGTTACCAATGTTTATAGTCAAGAGAGACATTGATTAGACTTAACTATTACATATTGCTTGACTATGTACATATGTTGTATAGTTGTTGTAGGCTTTCTGAATTTTGTCAATTTATAAATAAAACATTAACAAATAAAACAGTAGACTCAACATGCGACAAGATTACAAACATCAGTATTCAACATCACACAGTTCCCTTTCTGTTACAGTTAAGTTAAATATTTGCTGCATCTCTTGTCTCTTTTTTTCAAAATCAGCAACCCATGCGTATCAGTAACACGTTCTGTGGAGACAGTGAATTGATGTAAAGCCCCCACTGCCTTTCGTTCTTCTCTGTCCAGCCCCTGAATTCATATGTAAGCCTCTCTAGGGGCAGTACTTTCAGGACCAGGTTGTACCACATTTCCAGAGTGGGCTGCTATTTTGATACCCATGTATCATGTTTCTTACTAGAAACAGTAGAATTCTTATCACACTTGAGTATAGGTCCCAGTCATCCATACCCATACCCAACACTAGAAATACTACTTCATCTTTGGCTAGGATCCCTGTTATCTACAAGATTTTCTTCCCTATTTCAGACCAAAATGAGTGAACCATTGAGCATGACCAAAAATAGTGCAAGTATGTGTCCCTCTCCTGGATAGACATCCCACACACTGGGGAGATCCCTGCATTACATTTACTGACTGTACATGGAGGCATATGCATTCTGTTCACAGAATATTGTGTCTCTTTTTATAGAGATTGCACATCGTAAGCCCCACATGAGACTCAAATAGTGCCCCATGCTGTCTGGTATGTCACGCTGTAAGTCGCTTACCCATTGTTGCCTTAATTTCATGGATCTGTTTGGTGATTTGTCTCTTAAAGCCAAATATGCTTTAGTCATCATGCCAGTGGCCTCTTACCTCACCACCATTATAAGCCTTTTCATACTCACTAGGGGAGAATCCATGGGCTTCTGTCTTCCCATTTTTTGTATAGCACTTCTGACTTGCAAGTAATGGTATGTGTAAGTCTGGAGTATTTCTGTTTCCTCCTTCAGAGCTTAAAATGTTTTTTTGTTTGGCCTTTTTTTTTTAAATACCAGTATGTTGCAAGTTCATAAACAGCAGCACCAGCCAGGATGCGACGCAGTAATGCTGCAGTATATCACAAAATGCTGCAGTATACTGCAGGGAACGGTGTAACTCAATGGCAATTAAGGCCTTTAGTCATGCAGTATTTTGTGATATGTCACTTACTGCAGATTACTGCATTGCATCGTGGTTGACGTCACTGTACCTCAGTATTGGAAATTGGCTGATGTGGTGTTATTCCCAAGGGTATACAGGTTAATGATTCTATAAAAGACATGCAGAGCAGGACTATCTGAGGGAGAGTTGATCTTACTTTATAAAATATAACCGCTGTTACAGAAAATAGTCAGACCCCCTCATATAGAGGAAATCCCACCTGGAGACTTACCACGCAGATTGGCAGCCTGTAAGGAAGATGTCATTGTCTCACTTCCCAACCTGCAAAAAAAAAAAACTACCCCAGCTCCTAAACACCATCAAGGAATATGGTGATGTCTCGGAATACAAATTTAATATTGGAAAAATCTGAGATTATGCCGTTAAATCATATGGGAACCAGAGCAGTGACTGATAGATCAGGAATGCAATGGCAACCTGGAAGTATACCACACCTAGGCACCTCGCTATGCCACTTGCAATAGAGTGTGTTAACAACGACACAAAAATGTTGCTTCAGAATCTCAAGATGGATCTGGGAAATGTGGAAAATTGCCCTTATTAATGGGGCAATGGATGTTGCTCATAAAAATTAATGTATTACTGAGGGTCTTGTTTGTACTGAGCATACTACAGCCACGTAATCCCACAGTGTGGCTCAAGGCTTTACAGAGAATAATATTATACTGCCCGTGGGCTTCCAAAAAAACTTAGATGCTCCCTTAAAGGAGATAGGAAATGATTTTTACATAGTTAACTGCCCTTGCGTCTTCCCTTCCATGCCAGTTATGTATTCTGATTTGCTTTAACGATTTTTTTTATTAAATAATCTAGCTTTGGGGTGCCCTCAGATCTACACTGAGTTGCACTCTCCTCACCAGCTACTGCTGTTGATTTTTATTTGTAAGACATTCTATGACATCAGAAACTCCCATTCCGTGCTGTTCATTTGAATGGCCTGGAAAGGTGCTTGTGATGTTATAGCATGTCCAGGCAGTATGCCAAGAGAGAGCAGCAACTCCTGAGGAGATGGGATTCAGAGTCCTTAAAAATGGAACAAAATTAGATTATTAATTTGACAAAAAAGGTCAAAAACATATCAGAATACTTGGTAGCCAATAAAAGAACAACTAGATGGCTTCTAGAGGCGTAGGTAACCCTGGAAACAGGAAATGGGACAGCCATACGAACTAGGGTTGTGTACAGGCCTCCAGACCAGGGGGAGGACATAGACAAGTAACTGTTAGAAGATATACAAAACATGACAGCTAAAGGGGAGGTTTTGATAATAGGAGACTTCAACATGCCAGATACAGATTGGTCAATACCAGCAGGGACATCTGCCAGAACTAAACACATGGTGGATTCCCTGCAGGGGGAGGGCCTCAAACAACTGGTACAACAGCCCACTAGAGACAGGGCTATCCTGGATCTAGTACTGACTCACAGGGAAAGGGGAAAGGATCACAGATCTCCAGGTAGAAGGTCACCTGGGGCCAGTGACCATCACATGGTATGGTTCAGTTTGGTCCCTAGAACAAAATCATCCCTTTCCAAGGCAAAAATATGGGACTTCAAAGGAGCTGATTTTGATAAGATGGCCAACAGAGTTAAGCTAGCCCTGGCAAAAAGAAATACAGGTGAGGGGGTACAGGCAAAGTGGGCAAGCATTAATGATGCAATACTTGAAGCAACATCCCATTGTGTTAGTGAGAAAAGGAAGTGCAAACGAAGAACGAAACCACTTTGGTTCTCAGACACAGTAGCAGAAAAGGTCAGAGCTTAAAGGCTGGCCTTCAGGAAATATAAGGGAATGCAGCAGGATGAAGATAGGGAGGCATACCAAACTTCCCTAAGGGAAGCAGGAAAGGCAGTAAGGCAGGCAAAGGCCCAAACTGAGGAAACACTAGCACGAACAGTAAAAGGTGACAAGACTGTCTATAGATACATTAGTGAAAGGAGAAAGTCCAGAGGGGGGTATTGCTAAGATCAAAGGGGATGAGGGGGCGGGTGAGGAGGAGGAGGACCATGTAAAAGCAGCTATCCTAGATAGATACTTCTGCTCAGTATTTACTGAAGAGAAGGTAGGGCAGGGCCCACAACTCAGCACCATGGGCACGGGGAGGAGGTGTGCACTAGTCCCTTCACAAAAGAAAGGGTCCTATAAGAGCTCAATAAGCTCAGGGTGGACAAGGCAATGGGACCTGATGGCATACATCAGAACTGTTTAGTGAGTCTCTGAGCACAGGAGAGGTCCCAGAAGACTGGAGAAGGGCTCGTGTGATCCTGCTCAGCAAGAGTGGCAGAGAACTACAGACCAGTCAGTCTTACCTCAGTAGTGGGCAAGATTATGGAGACACTCCTTAAGGAAAGGATAATGCAGCACCTGGAATCCATAGGAGCACAGGATCCAAGACAGCATGGGTTTACAAAAGGAAGGTCCTGTCAAACTAATCTCACAGATTTCTTTGACTGGGTAACCAGAGTGGTGGATCAAGGGAGAGCAGTTGATGTTGCCTACCTTGACTTCAGCAAAGCTTTCAATACTGTTCCACATAGAAGATTGATTAATAAGCTTGGTAGGCTTGGGGTGGGTCAGACGTTGGTCAACTGGGTGGCAAACTGGTTGATGGGCAGAAAACGGAGAGTGGTGGTAAATGGTATACAGTCAGAAGAGATACAAGTCACAAGTGGGGGTACATGAGGGATCAGTCCTGGGGCCAGTCCTCTTCAATATCTTCATCAGTGACATTGCAGATGGACTGGAGGGCAAGGTTTGTCTGTTTGCAGATGACACCAAGATCTGCAACAGAGTAGATGATCCAGATGGTGTGGGCAGAATGAGAAGAGATCTGGATAAACTAGCAAAATCGTCGGGAAGAGTGGCAACTGGGTTAACGCAAAGAAGTGCAAGATCATGCACATAGGGAAGAGAAACCCTGAAGTCACCTATAGGCTGGGAGGGGAGTTGCTGACAGTCACAAGGGAAGAAAGAGATTTGGGCATCGTCATCACCGATCACCTGAAATCATTCAAGCAGACTTCTAAAGCAGTAGGTAAGGCTAGAGGGATGTTGGGGTGTATTAGTAGCGGTATTACAAGTTGGAAGAGGGAGGTAATAATCCCTTTTTACAAGACATCCAGCAGACCTGGGTTTAATTACAACAATCTTCTGTTGCATACAGTGTGATTCTGAGCAAATGCACTTAGCCCTCCCCCCACCCCAACACTATGTCTCTATGGCTGGACATCAAATGAGAAGAAATCTGCATAAAGAAAATACAGATCTCTCCTCTGTTTTTATACAGCCCACTTCTTGCTGCCTTGAAAGAGATTTGTTTGTTTTGTTTATTTGAAAACTTTCACCAGGAAAGGCATACTGGTCTAAAAATAGCTAGTTTCCAGATGCGTCCTGAGGGAGGGGAAATGGGTAAGTACAATTAGTGTACACATAACAAATATGCAATAAAATAATACTTCATACATTGATATATAATAAACAGTTACAGATATGAAGAGTTGTAATTTATGGTAAATACAGCATATGCTACATGCATGAGACTTCTTATCACCAAAACAACTCTGAGGTATAGCTTATCCCAACACTTTTGTAACATTAGTAATATTTAGAGATGCACGGATATCACTTTTTGGCCGGATATCAGATCCGGATATCCTGTATCTATCCGACTGGATCAGTTCAAAACATTGGGTTGGATAGTAATTAGTGTGACATTAAAAAGTATGCTCTCGTAGTGCTGGATTGGAGAGGAGAGGTGACTAGAGAATCCTGAAATGCAGAAGCGCAGTCCCTGTAAACACGGTGCTAATCGCATCTAATAGATATGCCGCACTGCTTTCACTTCCTATCGAGTCTCAGCCTTTACAGTAGTCAGTAGCTCTTAGGGAGGGAAACCCACCAAATATGCTCGCAACCTCCCCTTTGCCTTTATCAGATCACCCAGCTCTCTACGTGATATCTTCCTTTATAGAGAAAAATGCCAGCACACTCAAATTCAAGTTCAAAACAGTAAAAAAAATAAAAAAAACTCCTTTATCTTACCGGAACTATCGACCCGACCTGATACGTAAATGAGCTGTTTCCCTCCAAGAAAAAGTACTAAAAAGGTACTTCCCCTTCTCTGTTTATGGAGAAATGTATTTATGTAGTGCTTGAAGTCTGCAGGCTGATATTGAAGTGTGCTCCTGAGATGGAGCATTTTACTGAACAGTTGTCTGAGTCTCCCAACTCCCATCAGGCTGCAGCATGAGTGAAGAGTGGTATCTTTCTTTATCCCCTAATGGAAAAGGCACATAGTTTAGGGGAAATTATCTTATTTAATTATAAAATATTGCTCAAAACTAAAGAATGCTCCCAAAAGTGGAGCGTCTGGTAGAAGCTCCACTTTTGTGTTTGTTTGAACAAGCAGCCGCTCCATTTCAGGGCTTGCAGATAAAAATTACTACCTGTGTGTTCACTCCTCTTTTAGGCTTAGAAGCTCTAGAAACTGTTCTGTCCTATACAATAATTTTTATATATATATATATATATATATATATATATATACACATACACACATACAGGTAAAAGTAAACTCTACAATGCAGTAAATAACTCAGTAAAATATATACATATATACAGGTGGTGTAGTTATAGCAGTATAATAAACCATCACTGAGGAAGATGTAGGGAAGTAATTTGTGGACAGTTAGGTTATAGGGTGATAGAGAAGAAAGTTAGTTTCAAATGCAGTTATGGGATGGGAATGTACGGAGGAGAGAAGAGAGCAGAAGGTGAGGGGGCATGATGAAGGGATAGGGGAATAGAGTTCCACAGTTTAGGCAGATGGTAGGAGAATGCAGATTGGCCTTTGGAAATGGATCTTCTAGGAATAGTAAAGGAGTGGTGGTCATAATTACAGAGAGAATGAGAAGGGAGGGGAGGGAAGAGGCGAGAAAGAGGAGAGATAGGAAGGAAGGGAACCAAACCAGCATTTAGCAGTAAGGGAGGTGGCGTGGGAGCATCACCTATCCTCAAGTGAGAGGAAGGAAAGGGAGTTATAGAGGTCACAGTGATGAGAGAGAGAGAGAGAGAGAGAGGGGGGAGGGGAGGGGAGAGGAGCATCAGTGCAAAGTGGCAGAAGGAGTTGAGTGTGTCCAGTCTAGCAAGGGAGGTTTTGGGAGCAGCACTAAAGACTATGTCGCCGTAGTTGAAAACTGGGAGGATCATTTTCTGTACCATAGAGCATCGAGCAGGCAGCGGGATGTAACTGCGGTTACGGTAGAGGGCATCAAGCTTAGGGTGGAATTGTTTGATAATTGCATCATGGTGTACAGAAAAGTCAAGGTGTCTGTCAAGCCAGACCCCAAGATACTTAGCAGAGAAAGAATCCTCAAGTTTAGTCCCATCGAGGGTGTGGAAAGAAAGCAGGAAGGGGATATGGGACAGTCTCTGACTAGTGCCAAATGTCATGAAGATTGTCTTTTTTGCACTGAGGAAAAGTTGATGTGAAACTGGCCAATGCTGAACATTGTCAAAGTTCTGCCTTAGGGTGGTAGTGACACTAGCCAGGGAAGGGTCAGATGTGTACAGAACTGTGTTGTCTGCATACATGTGGATGCTAGAAGAGGAGCTGACAGAGAGTAGGTAAATGAGAAATATGGAGAAAAGTAGGGGACCCAGAGCCCTGAGGGGTACCTGTCTGGATATGGATGGGGAGGATACTGAGTCAGCAATCCTGACTGGGTTCTGCCAAGCAGGTAGGAGCTAAACCAATCAACAGCTGAGGGAGAAAGCCCTGCTGAAGAGAGCGTAGATAGGAGGATGGTGTGAAAGACTGTCGAATGCCTTGGCGAGGTCAAGGAAAATGGCGGAGGTGATGTGGCCCCTATCCATACTGGTGAGTATGGAGTCAGTGAGCCCGAGGAGAAAGGTAGTGATGGAATGATCCTTCCTGAAGCCAGACTGAAAAGGGGTGAAGAAGGAGGTGGAGTCAAGGAAGGAGGATAGTTGAGATAAAACAAGATGTTCTTGGAATTTGGAAAGGATAAGGAGGAGGGAGATAAGCCAATAGTTGCCAGGAGAGGAGGAGTCTTCCCCTTTGGGAAGGGGGATGACGGTGGTATGTTTCCAGGCCATTGGGACAGATGAAAGGGAGAAGGATAGGTTCAGAAGTGAAGTTAGAGGAAAGGCAATAGCAGGATCTGATAGGAAGAGAAGTTTAGGATCTAGACCATCTGGGGAGGACCCCAAAGAGGGGTTCAGGGCAAGAAGGGCCTTGAGGGTGGTGGTGGGGGTATTCTGGAGAAGGAGAAAGAGTGGTGGGGGGGCGTGGATGGAGGAGGCACGAGATGAGGGGGTGGGAGGGGAGAGAGCTGAGAAGGTCATCAGCACAAGAGGTAGAGTAGAAGTTAAATTTGGAGGCAACTGCTAAGGGGTCAGATAAGACAGCTCCATTGTCTTGGAGAACGGGGACGGGATTGAGAAGGGAGGGGGAGAACAGGGCATGCACCACTTTCCAAAATTTAGATGGGTGGTTCAGGTTGGTTTTGAAGATTGATTGGAAATATTCAGCATAAACATATCTTATTGCATGGGTGCAGGAGTTTTGCGGAGGGTGTGGTAACACTGGAGAGCCACGAAGCAGCCTGAGGATTTATGAATTTCCAGGCATGGTCACGAGCATGGATACATGCTAGGAGTTCGGGGGTGATCCAGGGGAGGTGGTTACCTCTCACTCTTATCCCCCTGAGAGGGGCAGACTTATTCCAGATGGACGTATATTTGGTGTGAAACAACTCCCAAGCCAAGTCAATGTTGGATGCAGAAGTAATGGGGGACCAGTCAGTGATTGTTAGGTCAGTGAGAATGGGGTTGAGGTCCAGGAAATTGTAGGAGTGAGACACGATGAATTTAGTGGGAGCTTTAGGGCAATGGATCTTGCATTCGATGTAAACTAGATGGTGATCACTTATGGCATCAGGATATAAGCCGACAGCGATGACTTGATGGGGGTGAGAGGTGAGGGCCCAGTCAATGAGCTTGTGATTTAGGGTTTTATTATTTAGGTGGGTGGGATCAGAGATGAGTTGGGTCAAGCTGAGCGTGGGTACATCGTTATGAGTTTTAGCATGTTGAGAGGATAAACAGTTGAGGTTAAACTCGCCAAGGACATAGAGTTCACCTGTAGAGGCATGGGACAGGATGGTGGCCATAAGGGCAGATACGGAGGTGGGGGTATGCTAGGGTGACAGTAAACTCCCGCCACAAAGATGGGGGAGGAGGAGGGGAGAATGATTGTAATGATTAGGAGTTCAAAGGCATCAGTAGAAGTGGATGCAGGCACAGGGAAAAATTGCAGGGAAGAGGCTATATACATAGCCACCCCTCCACCACGACTGGCTTTGTCTTGGCGGATTAGGGAGAACCCAGGTAGGGAGAAGGAGCAGTCAGGAACTTTGGAATTTAGCCAGGTTTTAGAGAAGATAAAAATATCTGGGGAAAGAGATTGAGTAAGTGGGAGCAGCAAGGGAATTTTGTGCTGTAAACTCCTAGGGCTTAGATAGGCAATTTTGAGTCCACGTGGAAGTTGGGAAGGGCATTTGGGTGAGGGGCCAGGGTTGGGTTTGACATCACTCTTGAGCCCGTTGCAGGATAAATCCAGGTCCAGACGTGTGAACGTAAATAAGCAAAGTTATTTATTATATCCAAAAAAAACAAATCGGACTAACAGGCAGAACAAAAAACAAAGCGCTTATTGTGCCCCAGCGCTTCGACTCGTAAATTAGTCTTCTTCAGGAGGTAAAGGTTTACAGGCTAAGCTCAGTCCTTTTATAATCAAACATGCAATTAATCAATTACAAAATACACAGATGTTTCCAACAATCAGTATGTCAGCATACAAAAACATTTTATACCTGGATAGGTCACTAGATGGTGCTGTAACAGCACTAACATCATTTTAATGGTGAATATACAGAAAATATATATGCAGACTCTAAATGATGAAATAAAACAACATTAACATGTTAAAAATTGACGACAAGGATATAATGTTTAGACCAAACCTCCAGCATATCCTGGAAGAGAGAGAGAGAGTGTGTATGCAAGGCAACCAAAATACAGGACCTCCCAGTAATTGAGGACAAGGCAGCTGGAGGACAGTCAAATGAAATGGAAGTGATACCTATAGAAAAGAGACAAACATAATGATATAGTTATTGGGTATCTAGGTGACACATACAATTTCATATCTTGTCAGAGAAATCCAGCATATTTACTTATTTCAAAAATGGTTTTAAATCCCATTTATCATTGAGTCCCTGTGGTTTTACACTATGCAATGTGTGAATCCAAAAACTCTCACGTTGTAATAGCAAGTCACCTCCATTTTTCATTTATGAAACATGTTCTAACCCGATGAACTTAAGATGTGATGGTTCTGACTTATGTACATTTGAAAAATGTAAACCTACAGGAGTATCTTGTTTATTATTCAAAATTGAACGAATGTGCTCCTGTACTCTTTGTTTCCAAGGTCTGACAGTCTTGCCTACATATACCAAATTACAAGTGCACCATAATGCATACAACACATAGGGAGTGTTACATGTGATGAGTTCTCTAATCTCAACTTTGATATTCATGTTAAAGGGATGAATAAATTCTTTTGCAGGAACTCCATATTTACAGATGTTACAGTTGTTACATCTGTAAAAGCCATTAGGGCGGTGTGGTAGCCACATCCCAGTACTTTTCTTAACACAGGGAACTCGACTATGTACTAACCTATCTTTAAGGTTTTCACTTCTATTGAAAGTAACTCTGGGTTTAGGGCCTACAGAGGTTCCCACTCTATTATCTCCTACTAAAATGGGCCAATTCCTGTGTATGACATTGCCTGTCTGACCTGCCACATGATTGAAATCTGTTACAAATGTACAAGGCACTCTTTCTGTAACAATTGTGTTTCCTATATTGTCACCCTTAAAAGGTAATTTCTGTTCATTTGCTTAACTTTGTCTCTGGTTTGTTCCAAAAGTTTTTTGTCATAACCCCTAGTTTCAACTCTATCAATAAGTTCTTCCGTTTTGAGTTGCAAATTCAGCATTTGAGCTGCAATTTCTTCTCAATCTTAGCATCTGTCCAAAAGGAATGGAATTTTTTAAACTGTGGGGGTGGGCACTGCTGGCCAACAATAGTGAATTTGTAGCTGTGTTTTTTCTAAAGCATCTAGTCTCTACCTTATTTTTATTAATATAAAGGTGAAGATCCAAAAATGAAGTACTACATGGGTCACTGACATAAGTGAATTTCAAATTGAATGTATTTTCATTAAGCCAATCTATAAATTCAGGGATGATATCTGCAGGTCCCTCCCATATACATAAGACATCATCAATAAAGCGGTGCCAGTGTATAAGGTTTTTGACAAATGGATTATTGTCAGAAAGGACAATGGGCTGGATATTCAAAAGGGTTGCATCATGCGCAATAGGGTTGCACCTGCGCAAGTCCGAAATTGCGCCATTCTGCCATATTCAGCAGGAGGCAGTTGCGCCCCCCAAGTCATGCTGAGCAACAGTGCAATGCTAATGAAGGCATGCTCAACCGGAGGGGGAGGAACCATGCATAAACTGCACAGCCCGATATTCAGCCGGGCTGTCAGAGTTGTGCAAGTGCAACCCCAACCTGCGCCTGCACAACTTTGAGCAGAAAAAAAAGAGTAGTAGGGGCCACCCACAGGTGAGCTGCCGCATTGCAGGTCGCAACACAGCAGCTGCCACCTGTGGGTGGCCCCTCCACTTCCCTGTGTTTCTGGCAGCCCACCGCGGCATAATAGTAGTCTCTACTGTTTGATCGCGGCAAACCCGCAGGTCTCGAGCGGGTCGCTGGCGGGAAACCCGTAGTCTTCTCAGCTCAGCGCTCGGCAGAACAGAGCTCACCGAACAATATCCCGGTGGCGCAGGATCACGGCCGATCGCAGCATTAGAGTCCACCGTGTCTGTCTCTTGTGATTCAGTGGTTCGTTTCACGGAGTTCACCACCGGCCTTCGTTAGCCGGCGGCGGCAGCACCCATTTCGCTGCCGCCACCGACGAGCCAGCGTATCGCCGATGGTCCAGAGTAAGAGCCACCGGGCGCAGCAGTTTATAGTCAGACAAGGCAGTCCAGATATGTGAATCTGGACTGCCTTAGAAGACAGAGCTGCACGCCTATTGGCTCTTGCTCTGAACCAATGGGCGTGCAGCCCTGTCACAGCAGTCAGTCAGCGGGCGGTGGGCGGCAGGTGGTGGGATGCTGCCGTCCACGACTGACAGGGGGAGCGGGTAGGGGCTCGTGGGTGGGGGGGCCACTAGATCACCAGGGTACATGGACCTTGGGGGTGGACTCTAATGCTCTGATCGGGCTTCGTAGTCCACTGGACCACCAGGGATATTGTTCTTGGGGGTTGAACTCTGTTCTGCCTCGCGATCGGCTAGTGGGGTGGGGGATTACGGGTTTACCCGCGATCGGGCCAGTTGGGGAGGGGATTATTACGGGTTTGCCCGCGATCGGGCCAGTCAGGGGAGGGGATTTACTCATGCCTGCAATCGGGCTGCAGGCGTCGGTCCCCAACGGCTGCTGCCTGGCAGGGTGCCAGGTGCAAGTCGTCGGGGATCGGCACACCTGCATGCTAATGGCATGCAAATGGGGCCATAAGTAGATGCAAATGGCCCCCCCTGCGCCTTGCATGAATTATGGCCCCATTTGCATGTCACCTTTTTAATATCGGGAATTTGCGCATGGCGCAATGGAACTTGTGCCACTGCATCTTGAATGCTCCACTCTGACCACTTGCGGTGGCGCAAGTTCCACTGCACCATGCACAGTGGCTGTGGCCGGAGAGTGATATTCAAAGGAGTTGCTCAATAGCGCAACTCCGTTGAATATCGCCTCGGCCACACCCCAGCGCAACTTATTTGAGCAGCGCAAGGGCTTGCACCACAGAATGGCGCAGTTTGAATATCCAGCCCAGTGTCTTTTTCCCATAGCCCCAGGAACAGGTTGGCATAACTTGGTGCCATCAGTGCTCCCATGGCAGTGCCACATTTCTGTAAATAAAATTCTCCTTTGAATTCAAAGTAGTTATGTGTTAATAAAAATTCAGTAGCTTCTACAATGAATTCATGTGGGACATTTTCAATTTTAGACAGTTCTTCCATCCAATATTTAATTGTTTCCATACCTTTTTGACGTTGAATAGAGGTGTACAAAGATTCAACATCAATACTCAACCACTGGTAGCCTGATTTCCATTCAGTATCTTCCATAATGTGGAGTACTGTTGTACTATCCTTAATATATGAAGGAAGTTTAACAACCTGGAACTGAAGGAAAATTCAATAAATTTGCCCAGATTCTGTGTGAGCGAATTACATCCTGAGACTATAGGCCTACTTGGGGGTTTGGTTATATTTTTATGAATTTTAGGTAAAATGTAGAAACTAGGAATGGTAGGGTTATGTTGACAAATGAAATTGTATTCTTTTTCTGAAATAAGACCACTATCCACAGTGTATTTAAGTAGTTGAAATAATTATTTTTTTGAAGATCTGTATGGGATCAGAGGGTAATTTACAGTAATTGTTGGTATCATTTAATAGTGAATGCACTCTATCACTGTACCATGCAACATCCATTACCACAATGTTACCTCCCTTATCATAATTATTTCCTGATTTTTAGACAAGTTCTCAAGAGCAATTTTTTTCATTTTTAGTAAGGTTGTAATACCTTGGTTTAGTCTGACTGCTCAAGATCTCTTGTACTTGTTTATTCACAACTTTCTCAAATACCTGTATGGTAGGGCTAAATACATTTGGGCAAAAGGTAGATGTACCTATGAATTTATTTTTCCTTAAAGTTGAAATGTGTCCCTTAACATTAAACATGGCATTACCTGTATAATGAGACTGGATAGTAGACTGTTCAGTCTCATCTTGTTCAGCTGTAATAAATCTCTCAAACATATCTAAATTAAATTCAACATCACCAGCGATATCACCACCTGTAGGTTCACTTTCTGAGTTCATATTCAATCCACTGTTTAAGATTTGTGTAGAATCTTCTATAGCTGAGATCAGTAGATCTAGGTCTTCAATATTCCTTGGTTCTTCTATTCTTGTCCCGCCCATAGTTTCAGATATATGTTTTTGTTGAAAAAAGGCTTTCAATTTTATTTTTCGGTAGAATTTCTGTAAATCCACAAAGATTTTAAATTCATTCACTATTGGAGTAGGTACAAAGTTTAAACCTTTCTGAAGAAGTTGAGTTTCAGTTGAAGTAAGTATATATTGGGATAGATTTATGACTTGTAACTGATTTCTTTGTTCCGTGTTAGCAGGGCTCTTTCTATTCTTGTTGATTCTCCGACCTCCCCTTCTCCCTCTTCTGGACTTTTTCTTTCTCCTGATTGTTTCATCAAGGTTTTCTCTAAAAATGGTCTGTTATTTCCGGTTTCTCCAGTATTCTGTCTTTTATTTTTATTTTTATTCTTGGACTGGAATCAAACCCGAGAGCATCCCCTACTGACAGACCATTTTTTTAGCCCAAGCAGTGATATGTCCCTTTTCGTAATCTGTTTTATCACGGAGAAGTTTAGAAGTTTTCTTCTCAATTATGTCCAACTCATATTTTTGTACCTTACTTGCTAGTTTAGATTCTAGATCCTTATATTCTATATGATCACTAAATTCAGTTAATATGATCTAGCTTCATTCAATTCTTTCACAAGAAGTTCATATTTTTGTTTGTCATATTTAATTAATAATTCCAGAAATATTTTGGAACATCCACATGCAGCGTGAATCCAATCTTCCTTAAATGGGAACTCATCTATCCCACTAGAGGGAGAGATCTGTATACGTAACCCCCTCGGTGCCAACCCTCTCTCAATGTATTCTTCGAGGGTAGAGATATATGTAATGTCTATTTCCTTTAATAGTAATTTTTCAAAGGAATTAAATGCTGACCTTATCGTAATTTTACGAGTGGTATCATTCGTTGAGGTTGTTCCTGTAATATTATTTTCATTATTGATTTGTAACCTTTCTCTTGCTTTTCTTCTTCTTATATCCGGGTCGTCAGATGCTTGCCACAAACAACTTTCGGCTCCATTAATTTCACTATGCACCTCTCCACTTGTTTGCTGCATAGTACAAAAATTAGCTATGAATACAAAGCAGCCGAAATTTCTTTCTTTGCTACTGTAATGCAATTCAAAAAAGCCATAAAAAAGCTTATAGTACATTTACTCTGCTTTATAAAAAACACTAAACTTGTAATTCACTTTGGAAGATGTAAGAAATTTGAAAAGCACTTCCAGAATCATTTAATTCTGCTCTCCTTTTGTAAATGCCAAACATTGGCCGTAAAATGATGTCAATATATGCAAATGCCAAAATTATTTATTGCAAAACAATTTAAAGAGGTAAAGAGTCAAAATATCCACTGGAAATATATTTATTTAGTAATTTGAATCCTTAAAGTTCGTTTTGTAAGTTCAAAGACGACAATTCGTCAGCAGCACAGTCAATAGTGCAAGTAGATCAACTAAGAACTTACTAAAAAAAATTCTTTCAGTATACAGTGGATAATAACCTCGAAGACCATTCACAGTTTCAGAAAGACAGCCGTAAACAACACAGAAGGCAGTATGAATAAATCTTTCCAATGCACTTTCAGTAGTGAAAATAGTTTACTCGAGGTGGATAAAGACCTCTAAATCTGTTTACAAATCCAGAACACCAGTCGTCAGCATCATATAAGGCAATACAAGTTCATCAAATAGAGAAATATAATGCATTCCTTGCGATACGTTTTTTTTTAAAAGTGGAAGCTGCTGGAAATTGATTCAAAAAGCCACTATTTCTGGTTAATATTCCTAAAAGCTTCACTGTCCTTCTTGCAAACATATATTGACCATAAGCAACAGTGATGTTTATGTAGATAGAATATGCAGAGTACTGGCCGTAAACCGCGGTAATGTCAGTATATACTAAACTTATTCGAATTATTGCAGTTCACTTCAGAGAATTAGAAAAACAAAGTTCCACTAGAAATGTGCTTGCTTGGTAAAGTAATTTAAATAATCAGAATTCGTTTGTAAGTCTAGAGCTTCAGTCCTCAGCAGCACAAAAGGCGATATAGGTGAATCAAAGAATGGGAACTTACAATTTTTGCAGTGAACTTCTGGTAGTGAAGGAGATTCATCCAAAATAATTAATGAACTCAGAGTCCAAAAACGCCAGCCGTCGGAATCACAGAGGGCAGTACAAGTTAATCAAATGCAATTAACAAGTGAAGGCAGAGTAAATCACAACCACTAGGAATATGTTTGCTCAGCAGAATAATTTAAGTCCTCCAAGTTCGTTTTACAAATGTCAGCAGCAAAAGGGACAGTAAAGGTAAATCAAATGAGAACTTACAGTACTTGCAGTGCACTCCTGGAAGTAAAGGAGGTTCATCCAAAACAGTTAATGAATTTAGAGTTAAAAAAACGCCAGCCTTCGAAGCACTGGGGCACGTTAAGCACTTTGTTTTTTGTTCTGCCTGTTGGTCTGATTTGTTTCTTTTGGATATAATAAATAACTTTGCTTATTTACATTCACACGTCTGGACCTCGATTTATCCTGCAATGGGCTCAAGAGTGCTGTACATCCTTTGGCTTTCTGTTGTGTTTGGGCTGGCTGCCCTTTGTTTCAGCACCACCTCATACAGCCATAGCTCGCAGCACATCCTCAATTGATTCAATTGGGTTTGACATCACCAGCTATGAGTAGCAGGATAGTAAATAGTAACTTGGTAAAGGCAGAGTCAGTCCTTTGAGGGTGAGGGGGGAGGAGAGGCCGCTGGAGGAGGAGTGAGATAAGAAACAGGAGAGGGAGAATTTGGGATAAAGGAATATAGAGGGGAGGAAAGGGGGGGGAACAGATGGACCTATAAACCAAGTATAATGGGACTGGGGGGCGTAGGAGGTGGAGCTGAAGGGGGAATAAGGTTTAGTACAAGGAGGGATAGAGACAATGGGCGGGGATGCAGGTTGAGGAGGTAAAGGGTAGAGGTAGGGTGGAGGTGATGAAAACGAGAAGAAAGGGGGAGCATAATAAATGGTAGCATAGTGGAAGCAGTGGCAGTACGAAAGGGTGTGTGTGTGTTGGGTAGACAGGTGGGGAGGGTTAAGAGAGATGTAAAAGAGCAGGGAGGTTGCAGCCTATAAGAGAGGAAAGAAGAGACAGTAGAAACTTAACAGGTAAATGGAAGAAAAGAGGAGCAAGCAAATAACAGAAGGGAATTGGGACCTAGCAGAAGAAAACAGAACTAGGCAAGTGGGAGATGCCAGGTGAGCTGTTATTAGGGGGGTGGGTAGTAGGTACTATAGGAAAGCAAGAGGTGGAAACACTAGCAGGCTGGATTGGCCTAGTGGGTAAGGCTGCAGGCTACAGAAAGGGCTTGACACCCCAGGCATAGGTTTGAGACCCGTGGAGGGCAAAAAGAAAGGAAGAGGATAAAAAAAAGGGAGGGGAAGGGGGCTTAACGTCGGATACAGGATGAGTGGAGTGGTGGGAGTACCTAAAGGGCAGTAGAGTACAGGGCAAGATACAAAGTCTATTAAAGATGAGGGGGAGAGCACAGTGCCCTCGAAGGTATAATCTGCTAAGGGAATTGGGGAGATAGATAATGACTGGTCACGTGACATAGGCTAGCTATAAAAGAGAGGACCGCCCAGGATGGGTGGTGGGCGGGTAGCTGCTCAGAGCACCACAGTAACTGGCTGGAATGGCTGCTGGAAATGGGGGTGAGCTCCATGCTCACGGGGTGGATGGGCATCCGGGGAATGTGAGTTCAGCCTGAGGAGAGATGAATAATAGGATTAGCGGGGCAGGGAGAACAGCGGGGGGGTGTTAAAGGACTGAAAATGGTGACCACAGACTGCACAAAACAGTGGCTGCAAACTACAGTCCTAAATAGAACAAGCATCATATGCTACAGTCCCAATAAAGTGAACATGATTTAAAGCCCCCTTCTAGAAACAGTACATACTCCTACAGTGCAACAGTGCTCTTAAAGTACCCTCCCACAACCGATCCAGTCCCCGGTCCCAAACAGGGAAGGATGCTGGTGTGTGGAATAATCAGATGCAATCCTTCGATGGATAAGGTAATAGTAAAATGTCAATAATTTTGAATACACTGGGTGGCAAGGAACCTCCGCAACAAAACAAACAACCCCTAGCGCTTCGACTCTCACGAGTCTTCACAGGGAGTAGAGCGCACAGAGAATCACATCAATTCAAATAACAACCTCATTAATATACATCAGTTGATTTGCCTTATTTCTTAAAGGACTCTACTCTTATATAGGTTGCAACCTGGAGCAAGTGGTCTCCTATCAACTCACAGAATACCTGGAAAAGCACAACCATCTCTGCGTATAGCAACATGGATGCTGTACAAATCACTCCACCATTACTGCCTTGCTTGATTACACCCCTCAGATCTACGATGCCATAGATAATGGCCTGGCAGTGGGGTCTATCTTTATAGACCACACAAAGGCTTTTGACATGTTAACCATCAACTACTCCTGAACTATTATCCACAGGCCTCTCCACTGACTCGTTGACGTGGTTTGGCAGCTATCTCACACACAGGACACAAAGAATGAAAATAAACGGCAGCCTGTTGGAACCTAGGGAGGTGACTCTTGGTGCCCCCCAAGGATCAATTCTGGAGCCGCTCCTGTTCAACCTCTTCATTAACTCTCTACCCTCTGCCTGCCCGGCACACATTGTGCTGCACGCTGACAATGCCATTATCTCAGTACCCAGCAGCAATCTGTCCTCTTATCACCTCAGAACTGCAAGCAAACTTCTCTCTGGTGAAGTCATGGTTCACACTTAAACTATTGCTCAACTACAAGAAGATGAAAAGCATGCTCTTCTCAGTTTCTCAGAGCAAGAAGAAATACAGACCGCTGCTGATAAAGAGCCACTAAGGAGATATCTTGGAGCAAGACAGCACCTTTAATTACCTTGGGGTACACCTGGAAGAGACCCTCATTTTCTCATTGCACATCGACCAAGTCGTCAAAACGGCAAACACAAAACTGGGTGTTCTTTTCCGACACAGGCACTCCATGGCCCCAGATGCCTTAAACCTTGTTACCTGTTGTTCGGTTTTGTCGACCATTGATTACAGCCTTGTGATCTACGGGGCTGGCTCCAATACCATCCTAAAATGTGTGAAAACACTCCTCAATAAGGCCTGCTGCTTGGTCTTGGGAGCCGACCATCTGACCCATACATGCGCCCTGTACAATGGGACTGTATGGCTCCCCCTCCAATTCAGGACACAATTCCAGACTTGCCTACTAGGAAAAAGGTTGATGTTAGGACTCATGCCGAACACTACCTGCCATCACCACTAGAAGTGTGACTAAGGGGTGTCTGCAGGTGTCTTTCAGGCACACAGCGCTAGCCCAGAAATCTCTGTCCTTCTGGGGACCCAAATGGATCAATGAACTACCAACTGCCCTAATTGAGTGTAACAAGCTCTACTAGTTCAAAACTTAGCTCCGTTCCCACCTGGACCACGAAAATGTCTGTGCCTGCTTCTCCTAATGCTGACCCACCTGCCTCAACCTGACCCTCTCTCCCTCCACTCCTGTCCAGCCCCCCATCCACAGCCCCGTACCCCTTTTCCCCCTTCCCCGATCTCACTCATACACTCCTCTGGCACCCTTAACAAAGCTCACCCTTGCTGCTCCTACCACTTCACAGCAGCCGAGCCCTTCTCCTTCCCTGTCTCCATGCTGTTCGCACTGCCTGCCTCTCCTCTGCTCTCCTCTCCTCTCCTCTCCTCTAACCCACCCCTGACAGAGCCTACTCTGGCTGCTCATTTCACTACCCCTCAGTAGTGAACGTACATGGCAATCTTAAAGCACTGTACCTTAACTCAGTGAGTGATGACACTGTTAGCACTTCCATGCTGTAAATATTTCCCTGTTTGCTTTTACAATATCAGCTGTGTGTACTGTGTAACCTCTGTTATGTTATGTTATGTTATGTTATGTTATGTTATGTTATGTTATGTTATGTTATGTTATGTTATGTTATGTTATGTTATGTTATGTTATGTTATGTTATGTTATGTTATGTTATGCTGTGTCTTGTATTGTACTGTACTGACTGACTTGGAACCTTTGTAAACGAGCCCTTGGCTCAGAGGTATTAATCCTAAACTTAAATAAATAAATAAAACAAAAGATACCAGGAGGGCCTAATGCATTAATATTTTTTCATGATGCCTGAGATAACTAGACAGACAAAGATGGTTATCTTACAACATAAGTGTTATAAACAAGAAAACAAAAAAAAGTAACTACCTGGATGTTCCTCTGCTTGATAAATCTGAGACCCCGGTCTTTCGAACAAGTGTTTATGCATGCCACCCCTTAAGATTCTATGGCCGTCCCTACAGTCGTGTGCAGAACCAACACTGTATGAAGGCATGTTGTTCTGTCTGTGGAATACCAACTCTGACTGTAATAAAAATTAGCAGCTGTGCTTGTACTGTATCATTCTGTAAGAAAATGCAATAACATTTAAGTTAAAACAAAAAAATACAATTTGGCCAGTTTCAGACTATTGCTGCCCTATGTGGCATTTTTTAGTAGGCAAAGGTGCAACAGAAGCAGTTAAAAAGATTCAGAAGTATACATTAAGAATAGCTGATGGTGATTGTTCATATTCAACAAGCAGTGGTTAATTGGGACCCAGACCTACATGACAGATGACAAGCACTGTGCAAAAATATTTCTGCAACAATAACCAATTTAGATAGCAAAATCCATCTCTTAATTTGGTTTAATGACTAAGTAAGGAAGGCCATAAGAATGGGGAAAATGTGGACAACCTGCTCAGAGAGAACTAAGAGATTTAATATGAGATCTTCCAGGAATTAATCTTCACCATTGATTCCCAGGAATGGAGGTGCTAGTGTCCTGTGGGAGCAATTTTTTTTTTTTGCAGGGACGGAACCAACATGACTACTGACAATGCCTAAACACTTCATGTGGTGCCGTGCACGCCAGCCAGTAGGCATTGCCAGCTCCCTCAAGCACCTCAGTTCTGTTCTTCCCTCAGCAGAGTACACACAGTGGGAGCAACAGTGCCTCAGTTCACTTGTCAAATTTTGACCTGTGTCACTGCCAAGAGTTATTTCTAGTACCGTTCTGCTTTGTTGCTTTTCTTTTTCCTTGATGCCAAAGTTAGAGAAGAAGGGGCCTATGATGACCAAGAAAGTCCAGCAGCCTCACTTCATGTGTTGCTGCCCCTGTGTTAAACAGATGGCTATAACAAACCAGCGTCAGTACTGTATGGCCTGCCTTGGCCATCAGTATGATATGGATGATGTGTAATGCCTGCTTTTCCATGAACCGCCATACCCTCGAGATCTGCACAATAAGATTGGGTCGCCAACCCCTTACCTTAGGATGTAGGCATCACACCTATGTGTTCAAGGCACGGACACTGGGCCTTTCCCCTGGGCTCCTTCCTGAGACCCCTGGTTCCACGGAAGTACAGGGTCCTCCTCGATCTGACTATGCTGAGGGGTCATAGGCCCTGGTCAGTGGGTGTGGTGGACAGCTGGCTTCTTCTGGGTGGCTGGCTGGCTGCAACCCCCCCCTCCACACACACACACAATCTGCCTACCCTGAGCAGTAAATGTCCCCATGGTGAGGCTGAAGCTATATGCTCAGTCCACACCAGTGTCACCATGAGCTGCTGCCCATGCTTCTGTCACTGTTCACAGTGATGGTGAGCTGGGCAGTGCCAGACATATCGTGCCCCCTCCAACACCATTTGCAGTGTTTGAGGAGGGATTGGCACTGAGGCCATTGTGCATCTAGTTGCAGAGGTGGAAGTTGTTCTGTCCTTCAGTGTCACTAGTGGCACTGACAGGCAGGAAGACTCCAGTGATGGCCATGGTGTCGGTCCTGGGCCCGGCACTGGGCATAGATGCGCGTGATGGTGTCATCCCACCCCTCCTGGGTTGATGCTGAGGCCAGCGCTGAGCCCAGTGCTGAGGGCGGTGCAGGCCACAGCTATGGGGGTGAACCCACCTGTGAGGATGTTGTCGATCTTAAGCCCAGTGCTGGAGGTGGCACCTGCTCAGAGTCTGATGGAGGCCTGGAGGCGATATTCTCCCTGGTATCACTGGCTTATACTGTCACAGGAGGGGGCATGGAGGGGACTGTATGGCTCTTCTTTCCCCACCTGGAGGAATCCCCCCCCCAGGGCACTGACTGGGTTGCTCCTCTGATGTAGGAAGACCCCATTCAGGTGACTGCCAGGCTGTCCTCTTGGACGACGCCTCCTGTGCAGTTCCACAACCCAGCAGAAGTCCTCGAGACCCTGAATCACATCCCACTCCAGGACCTCACTGTTTCCTAGTGGGATTGTCCACATTCATAGTCCCTGAGTGGCCACTTACATGGGAACAGCACAGAGAGTTTGTTGGTGCCCTAGATACTTATTATAGAGAGTCCAACAGGGCCCAGATCTTCCAGGAGTCAATCTTTACTATTGACTGACACTCATGGGTCTAGGGTCGGAGGCATTAGGACCCCGTGGGAGCATTTTTTCTTACAGGAAGAGTCCAGCATAGGCTACGGACGTTGCCCATGTACCTCACGTGATGCCACGCGTGATAGCAGTAACCATCTTTGTCGCCCTCATGCACCTCAATTTTGTTCTTCCTGCGATTGAGTTCACACTGTGGGAGTGACAGCGCAGTTTGACCATTGTCAATCGAATTTCTTCTGCTTCACTGCTGAAATGTTTTCAGTCCACAGTGCCGTCTTTTGTTTCTTTATTTTTTATTGTGTTTAAAGTCTGAGAAGTTGAAGAAGGGGGATAAGAAAGTTCATCACGCATCCCTGCCCATGTAAGATACCCATCGTGGGGATGATGAACACCAGCAGTGCTGGACCTGCCTTGGCTCGGCTCATGATATGGATGCATGTAATGCCTGCTTCTCTGTGGAATGCTGTACACTAGAGATCTGCACGTGAAAGTGGGGTCACCAGATCTCCACATTCGGAGACGATGTCACATGTATGAAGCCATGGCATGGTCTCTGGCCCTTACCCTGGGCTTCTTTCTTAGCACTTCGATTGCTGAGGAGACACAATATCCTCCTCAACTTTACCACTCCAAGGCATTACAGGGTCTGGGGGTGGGTTTGGAGGATAGGCGGCTCTATCTGGGTGTCTGGCTGTGCACTCCCCAGTCTGTCAGCTCTGGGTGGCAGACATTCCCAGTGGTGAGGCTGAAGATAAACACTCAGTCCACACTGGTGAACACCTCGGTGTTGCGGCCTGGTGCTGCCCCAGCTCCTGATACCATCCGCAGTGTCAGTGAGCGAGGTAGTGCCGGCCATGACACCAGTACTTCTCCTGACACCGTTTGCCATCTCGAGGGAGGGACTGGCACCAAGGTCATGTGACATCCAGTTGCCAAAGTGCTGTTGTTGTTCTTCTCTCCCCGTATAGCCCTCATGGCTCTGGGGTGGGGCCTTTGTTGGACATGGCATCGGACATAGGGTCAGTCCTAGGCCCAACACTGGGCGTGGTCCTAGCAAAGGTGTCACTGTTAGGTCCATTCCCGGTTCCAGTGCTGTTCTTGGCACAGAGCTGGGTCAAGATGTGGTGTCGGGAGTGGGAACAGACCTGGTGATGGCATCTGACTCAGCACCAGGAAAGGTGCCAGCTGCAGTGCCGGAGGGGAGCCCATGTCTAGGCCAGTCCTTGGCTCTGGGCCTGCTGCAAGAGCTTCTCTCGAAGATCTACTGTTACGGCAAGTTTTTACATAACTGTACTTTCTCTATGGACCCACAGGCTGAGCCCAACACTGGTGAGAACTGGTGCTTCCCTGAGGAGATTGTATGGCTCCACTGTCCTCACTTGGGGGTCTTCCACTATGGGCATCAACCTGGTCATTCCACTTCTGAAGGTCGACCATGTTCTGGCAGTCTTGCCAGGCCCTCTCCTCGGGCGAGGTCTTCTGAGCATCTTTGCAGCCCAGCTATAGACCCTGGATCCTCTGGCTACTGCTTCCCTCTTGGGCGTATACTATTTCTTCCAGAACATCTAGGGATCATGGGCCATCTGGGGCCAGTCACCTGGAGTCCACATGGAAGTGCAGCTGGTACCTTGTACCAGTATCATAGGCATGCTGACCGGGTTCATTTCCAACCTGGTCCCCTGGCACCACCCACTTCCATATCCAGTACTTCCTCTCCATCAGTGTCATTCTGTGAGGGCACAGAACCTTCCCTTCACATACGAACATACAAATTTGCTAGCAGATAAAGGCCTTGTGGTCTATTGTGGCTGCTTGAGTGTGCAGCTAACAACTCTTATACTGCAGCTGCCCCTCCTTCTTACCTTATCCCATCCCCTTTTGAAGCAGTCTACTGTTCTACAGAATACCACTTCCGCAAGCAACACGTTCCACCCAGGCACCACTCTGTCCATAAGAAAATGTCTTCTCATTTCCCTTCTGAGCCTTCCCCCCCTCCAATTTGAGATCGTGACCTCGAGTGTCCCTACCTCCCCAACTTAAATAGTCCCTCCATGCCTGTCTTATTTATTCCCTTCATGTATTTGAAGGTCTCAATCATATCCTCCCTGTCTCTCCTCTCCTCCAGTGAGTACATGTTCAACTCCCTCAGCCTGCTCACGTAGGGTATGTCCCCTAGTCCCTGGATCATCTTTGTTGCCCTGCACCGCACCCCTCCAGCAACTTAATGTCCCTCTTCAGGTATGGGTGCTAGTACTGTACGCAATACTCCAGGTGTGGCCTAACCAGTGACATATACAATGTCAGGATCACCTCCCCTCTCTTTGAAGATATACCCCTGGCAGTACAACCCAGCATTTTGTTGACCTTTGCAGCTGCCTTCCTGCATTGTGCTGTGTAGTTCATTGAGCCTATTATAATCACCCCCAGATACTTCTCCTCCTCTGTCATGGCTAGCTGAACCTCCCCCAGCTGGTAGGTCCTTCTTGGATTTTTTGCCCGGAAATGTAGCACCTTGCACTTTTTGCCTTTGAACCCCAACTGCCAGGTGTCTAACCAGCTCTCCAATTTTGACAGATCATCCTGCAGCCCATGCCACCCTCCTAGGTCATCCACTACTGCTCCCATCTTGGTGTCCTGTGCAAACAAAGTGAACTTGCTGCCCATTGAGATGTATGATATGAACAACACCGGTCCCAGGACTGAGCCCTGCGGTACTCCACTTGTCACAGCCTCTGAGTACTCCCTGTACCAGAGATTTCTGATCAACATGTTACAGGCTCTGGGCATTGGTACAGTTGTTGGCCACAGTATTGTGTCCTTGCAGCTTGGATGCCTAGAAGATTTCAGCAATGCCAACCATGTCATCCCTCCCTGTCCTGGAGACTATGAGGGGTGTTCAGGGGCAGTCTGGAGATGTCTTTTTGCATGCCATCCAGCCCCAGGGGATGTACAGCTTTGTTACTGCTCACCCTTTGGCTCCATAGGTGCACCACCTCACCCCACTTGGAGTTTTGTGGTCATGCAAACCCCAGTAGAGCCTCAGTACTCAGTGTGTTACCGACCTCCTGAAGCTGACTCTTCTCAGGCAGATGTTTTAGGCAAGAATGTGTTTACCTTGGCTGGCACCATGATATGCGTTTCTGCACATCAGACAGCTTACAAAAAGCACTTGTGAGCGCAGTTAGGTCAGCTGTTAGCTGACATGCCACATACAGAATTAGTGGGGCAAACCATATGTCTTTCTGCCTAGGACCTGGAGTTGGCGAGGCACCAGTCAAGGACATTGTACGATGCCAGTGAGGTGGCCTCCAGGCTGGCGGTAACTGCAGTCTGCATTCATCACACAGCGTAGCTTCACCTTGCATAACTGGTACCTATGGCCTGGAGAAAGGTGCTTAACTCCCAGTTACAGAGGGCTTACTTTTTTTCCCGGCGGGTCAGGCAGGAGCTTTTGGGACAACTTCCTGCTCTACCATTTGACCCTGACTGGTCTCAGTCTTGCCAGACCAGTGAGGAGCCCTTGCCCTCAGGTGTTCTCCCTCATGCAGAGAGCTAAGGGTACCTGTTACCCTCAGGGTGAGCCAGCTCCTCCTTTTTTGGGAAGCTTGGTACTCTGACCCATAAATATGAATCAGTGGTGAAGATTGATTCTTTGAAGATATGAAAAGTATGTACTTACCATAATTGTTGATCTTCCAGAACATCTTCACCGTTGTTTCATATGCCCACCCACTATCCCCCACTCAGCTGAGAACCAGGGCCTCTGGCAGCTCACCCTGTGGTTGCTGGCAGCAGATCAGTCTGCATATGTCTCCTCTGCCATAGTCTTTTTGGTGGTTGTTTTTGTTGTTTATTTAAAAAAAAAAAAAAAAGGAGGGGCTGGACACTTCAGTGCCACACTCGCTAAAAGAAAAAGAAAACACTACAAAGGGGAGTGGGGGTCACTTATGACTCCCTCTCTACCCACAAAAACAACAACAAAAAACAATTTGTTTACTATGGAGTGGGTAGGTTGCCCCCTTCCCTCCTTTTTTTTCCTTTGTCCTCTTTCTCCTTGCCTGGGATATATCCCCTCTAGTATATACCCCTTGTAGTTACTATATGCAACATGAGCCTTGGGCACTATCCAGTCTAACTCCACTGAACAGATGCTGTGTCCATGAAGAGGTGCTGTGCACTTGTTCTTGGATCAGCGTACTAGCTTCACACAGGGTACTTCCTGTGGTTGCAGGGAGAAGCAGGATATTTTCTGCCCATCTTGGAATTTTTGGTTGGTATCCCTTATGACTTCTCTCTGTTTTTTGTGCTTACTCACTCCACCTGGAGCATGCCAGAAGAGATAACCATATCTTGCCTCCTTTGGACTGCTAGTCATGCAACTCCTATGCTCCTCATCCCTACTTTTCTCCCCTCTCTTATAGAGAAAAGTGGGTTCAAACCCCAGGAATCCCTCACTGAAGTTTAACAAGTGCAGTCATTCCCCCTAGAATGAGTAGCCCCGAAGCTTTTAGAATTTCATGCAAATTATGGAATTTAAAATGAAATTAAAACTCTGCTGTGTGGTCACACTCAACTCTGCACTCTAACCTTCTCTGCTTGAATAGAGCAGTTGCCCCAAAGTCTTGCCTGAAGAGAGCAGTTGCCCAAAAGTCTTCTCTACACTTCTAACCAGTCTATGGTTTATTATTGTATGTTCTATAGTGTTTTAGTAATTCTAGTTAAGTTTCCGATACTCTGCATTAGTTGGGATATTATTGTATTTAATTGTGTAAGTTGCATGTTTTTTCCAGTTCTGGATTGGTTCCTAGGAACTGGAGAAGGCCATTCTTGACATGGTTAATCTGGTGCTTCTTTAAAGGCCTTGACCACTTGAACCTGCTGGCATGTGAACCACCACTACCTTGGGCTCTGTTGCTGGTTTTGACAGTGCTCATGGGCAGCCTTTTGAGCCTATGCATTGGTGTGAGATATCACACCTGTTATGGAAAACCATCTTCTTGGTAGCTGTCACCTCTGCCAGAAAGATAGTGAGCTCCAGACTCTCTCAGTGAAGTCTCCTTACTTGGTTTTCCACAGGACAAGATCATCCTTCTTCCTTCTTCCACACCTGAAGTTCCTCCCAAAGGTTGTTTTTTGAGTTTCACCTTAACAAGTTGATTAACTTGCTGGTGTAGGAGGCTGACCATGGGTTCCATACATTGCACCTGCGACAAGCACTGTCTAATTATAGACAGTGTATGGCTCGAGTTCGGGGTAAGGCTTACCAGCTCTTTGTCATGCTGAAGCCACACCTAGCAGACTGGTAGCTAAGCGGACAGCTGACAGGTGAATTGTCTCCTGCATCAACCTCTGCTATAGTTTGGCTGAGCAATGCACACATTCAGAACCCAAGAAGGAACAGGATCTCTCACTGAAGGGTACAGGTGATTAAGGCCCTTAAAAAACTTTTTGAAAATAGGTTTGAGGCCACTGACCTGTCTTTGCCTGCTGATGTGTAAGCGGATCCTGCTTCCAAATGGACCTTCAGGGTTAAGGCCCTAGGCTCAAGGACTGGAGCTGGACTAAGTAGTGCAGGATTTGAGACAGGCCTGCCCAAAGAGGACTGATCTGTCTAGAACACCAGAAGGAGAATCTTTTCCACTCTAAAGTGTACATTCTCCTGTGCACTTCCATTAATTTTTCAGAAAGATTTAGCCCAGAGAACTTTGTTTTGCTGCTGGTTTTCATTTTATTTTGAGTTCTGGTGGTTAGTCAGCTTGTGGAATGTGTATGTTCTCTCCCCGATTGTGTACTATTCGTCCTCCACTCTCCGTGCCCTCCATCCATTCCCCCCCACCTTTGACGTTTTCTATCTACCAGCGCTGTTGTGTGCTGGGTATTGTGCGTAGGAGGGGTGGTAGCGGTGGGGGGTGCGGACATCGGAGGATGAATGAGCGGATCTCTCACATGGGGTGGTTAGGTCTAGAAGACGCCCTGGAGTGAAATGGAGCCTGAAGCATGGCGTCTCATGTCTAGTCCACAAGGGCACCACTTCTTTTGGTGGGCAAGTAGCCGGGATGGCTCGTGAATCCCGTCCAACTCGAGCAGTGTTGTGCAATGCTAGACCTATTAAGAACAAGACTGCAGTTATTGTGGATCTTGTTGGCACAGCTGATCTGGCATGCATCATCGAGACCTGGCTGGATGAAAATGCTGGCCCTTCGTTTGAAGCGGCAGTCCCAGCCGGGTACATGGTGATACACCGCCCGAGATTGGACTGCGGGCGGGGCTAGTGGTTTGTTTCAAGATCGAGTTGGGCCTCTCAGGTGTACCAGTAGAGGAGGCCAGATTCTTTGAATGTACTGTGGTAGCAGGTGTGGGTGGTAGGATAGCTCTCGTCTACCGTCCACCCGGGTACGACAAGCGGGAAGTGGCGGACTTCGCTGTCGATGGCATTGGAGTCGCCCAGACTTATGGTTCTGGGTGACTTCAATGCCTGGGTCAATGATGAACTCTCGCCTTTTGGACAGCACTTCCTCCAGTCGATGACATCACTGGGCTTCCGACAGATGGTTACCTCTGCTACCTATAGTCATGGTCAGTCTTTGGATTTGGTGTTCCTCCTGGGGATCGAGGCCTCCGATTTGGGGGTGGAACCTGTCGGATGGTCTGATCATTACACAGTGAGGTTTAACTTTTGCACCCCCCTTCGTAGGCCTGCCCCTGTGGAGATGGTCAGTTACTGCCTTTTACGTGATGTGAGCCCTGAAGGCTTAGCGGCAGTGATTGACCTCTTGGAGTTTCCTGAGGCCAGCTCAAGTCCTGAGTCTTTTGACCTATAATAAGATCCTCTCCTCAGCCCTGGACCTGATTTCTCCTGTCCCTGTTCGTCCTCTTCCACTTTGCCCTCGGGCCCCTTGGTTTGATGGGTCTTTGAGAGAGTTGCGGCGATTAGGATGAAGATTAGAATGGTGCTGGCGAAAATCCGCCCAATAGGCCGACCACCTTAGATTGATGGAGCATTATCAGGCCTACCAATCAGCGATCTCCCGTAAGAAGGCAGAGTTCCTGATCAGGGAGATTGCTGTCGCTTAGAATCGACCAGCTCAACTCTTCCAAACTGTGGACAGGTTGTGCAACCCAGCCTGTCTGCAGATCCGAAGAGCTTTTTCACAAATGGAATGTGATGAGATTTGCTCGATTTATTTATTTTTTTTGCGAATAAGTTGGCCGACATCAGGTCGGAGATCCTCCTGACTTGTTCTGCGGGGGATGCTGTTGGTCTGTGCTCGGTCACTGCACCTCATATTTCCTGGAGTAACTTTGACCTGCCGGAGTTCGCGGATATTATGCGGATTGTCCAGGGTATGCACCCTACATGCTGTTGTCTGGATCTGGGTCCAACTTCCCTGGTTATGGGTTGTTGTGATATCATTGGCCCAGTCCTGGCTCAGGTAGTTCGGTGCTCCTTGGAATCGGGCGACCTTCCAAGCTCCCTGAAGGAGGCGGTGGTAACACCCCTTCTGAAGAAAGCTTCTTTGCACCAGGACGTTCTAGCAAACTACAGACCTGTCTTGAACCTTCCCTTTATGGGGAAGGTTATTGAGAAAGTAGTGACAATTCAGCTGGAGAACCACTTGACCATCCATAATATCTATGAACCTCTCCAGTCCAGTTTTCGAAAGAGGCACAGTACTGAGACTGCACTGGTTCGACTGCTCAGTGATCTCCTGATGCCAAGAGATTGGAGAAACTGTTCCATTGTGGTGCTCCTTGATCTTTTTTCAGCATTTGATACTGTGGATCATGGGGTGCTGCTCAAGCGCCTGAGGTTCATCTGTGGCCTAACATATACGGTCCTCAGGTGGTTTACATCTTTCCTCACGGGCAGAACATAGAGAGTTGTGTCAGGGATTTTTTCTTCAGACTCACTCCCCCTGTTGTGGGGTTCCTCAGGGCTCGGTGCTGTCCCCCATGTTGTTTGCAATGTATATGCTGCCCCTCGGAGACATTGTAAGACTGTATGGGCTGAGGTTTCACTGTTATGCTGATGATACCCAGCTCTACCTGTCTTTTGCACCCGACCAGGATAGTGCTCTCTCAGTATTTAATAACTGCTAAAGTTGAACACGGGAAAGACTGAAGTGATGGTTGTGGATCCAGGTCACCGGATAGAGGGGTTGAGGGCTGGTCAGCTCTCTGGACTTTTTCTGGGGGGCTCCCAGATTCTTACGTCTGAACGGGTGCGTGACCTGGGAGTGGTGCTTGATGATGGACTGACCCTTCGATCTCAGGTGTTGACAGTCGTCAAGTCTGCCTTTTATCATCTCAGGAACATTGCTAGGGTCAAGCACCTTGTTCCGTTCTGCTATCTGCCTGTGTTGGTCCATGCCTTTATGACCTTGTGCCTTGACTACTGCAACTCCCTTTACTTAGGGCTTCCTGGGGTTGATATCCGCGGCTTGCAGCTAGTGCAGAATGCTGCGGCACAATTGTTGATGGGTCTTCTCGGGCTTTGCATATTACCCCGGTACTGCGCTGGCTGCCAATTCAGTGTCTGATCACCTTCAAAGTTGGTTTACTGACTTATAAAGCCCTACACGGACTTGGCCCTGACTACTTGAAAGAGCTCCTAATTCCCTACAGCCCTGTGCGACAGCTCCGTTAGGCTGACGAGGGGTTGCTGGAGGTTCCAGGGGTGAATTTGAAATCTTCTGGGGCCAGTGCATTTATGTTTGCGGCCTCTACCCTCTGGAATTATCTACCCCATCAGCTTCAGGAGTGCACGACTGTGGGGGGATTTAAACAGGCGTTTAAACCTTTTTTGTGATGACAAGCTTATCAGTGACTCATTGTTGTATGGGTCTGTCCTGCTATTTATTATTGTGTTTGTTGTTTATGGAACTATGTTTTCATTACTGGAAAGTGCCTTGATATTTTGAAAGGCGCTTAAAAAATAAAGTTTATTGTATTATTATTATTATTAACTCTAGTTTATCAAGAATCATTATCTGAGGCATAGACTTCTCAGGTGTGGGAATGTTATCCTGCACCAGGGCAGTGTCAGCAGATTTATCTCAGGGGAAGGTTGATTGGAGGCCTGTTGGAGAGGGACAGGAGCATGGAATACCAGGGCTGCCCAACTCAGTCTGAGGCTATGAGAAGCATTGTTGTCAACTCCCTTCTTAGTTTTATCATGACTTAGTAAAAGTGGAAATGGAGGGAAGGCATAGAGAAACTTACCTGATCAGCTGGAAACTAGAGCATCCTTTGGAATTGAACCCACAGCTGGGGGTCTGCAAGAAAAAAAATGGAAGCTGATTGTTCTCCAAGGAGGCAAACAAGTCTAGAAACATAGAAACATAGACTTTGACGGCAGATTAAGGACCACTTGGCCCACTCAGTCTGCCCATTTCCCTACCTACTGAATAAGCTGCAGATTCTAGCTAACCAACAGCTTACTTCCTGCAGCCCCCCACTATAATTGCCTTATGTCTGTCCCATGCATGTTTGAATTCCCCCACTGTTTTAGACCCAACGACCTCTTCAGGAAGGCAGTTTCATGTATCCACCACTCTCTCCATGAAAAAAAATTTCCTCTCATTACCCCTGAGCCATCCCCCCTCTATCTTTAAATTGTGCCCCCTTGTTCTTACACATCTCTTTTTCTGAAAGATGCTACCTTCCTGGACTTTGTTGATTCCCTTGAGGTACTTGAAAGTTTCTATCATGTTCCCCTGTCCCTCCTTTCATCAATGGTATACATATTAAGCTCTCTCTTTCTGTCTTCATATGGTTTCTGCTACAGACCCTGCACCATTTTAATTGCCCTCCTCTGGACTGCTTCCATCCTGTCTATGTCCTTACGTAGATGAGGTCTCCAAAACTGGAGTTTGGAGATAAACTGCTCACTGTAGTAATGTTGTTTCTTCCAAAGGATCCCACACTAACTTTAACAGTCTCTAATCCCTATCTCCCCTTTCAGAACCAGGAAAAAGATTCAGACAAGAATCAGTTTCTGTTCTGCTTGTTTGAGCATTATTTGTTACAGTGTCTTTGGAATTGTTGCTAAGTGGTCTGAGTGACTTTATTTTTTCATAACAAATTAATTTATTCTGCATTGTTTTAACACATTTTAAAAAAAAATGTTTTGATAAAAAATTAAACATTTTTGGTAGACATTTAGCTGGGTTTTAGTGGTCATAGGTGACCCTGGCTTTAGAAATAAATCTGATGTTAGAGTGTAGGGGCGAACATGACCATACATCAGAGTTTGAATTTCTTTCTAAATTCCATAATTTGCATAACATTCTAAAAGCTCCAGTGCTGCTTATTTCAGGGAATGATTGCACTTGTTAAACTTAGTGAAGGGTCCCTTTGGAAGAAACAACATTAGTATGGTGAGTAATTTTTTCTTATGGGTTTACTCTACAGTTTATTCAATTTCTATCTAATAGCATGGAGCTTTTCCTTCTGGAAGTTCAGATGTCATTTTTCTATTTTTGGCACTTTTGACATCTCATTTGCAAAGGATCCTAAATTGGACCTCCCATTTTGATACTTCTGTCAGTGGCATCTGTCCAGGGCACCTGCCCTATCTTTTTGTCTATAACTGTTCACACCCTGGCTGGCTAGTGACAAGAGGCTTTGGCTCATTTTTTGACCCACTGCCCTTGTGCCACCTGATAGGCCCAACCCATAGTCTGTAAGTTGGTAGACAGGTTCTATTTTGTTGTTTATTTCATATATCTTTTTACTGTCCCTTTGGGCTAGAAAGTCTCTAGTCCTCTCTTTTTACTTCTCTCCACTTTGTTTCGCTCATGGTGAACAGAACTGAGGTGTGTGTGAGGGAGTTGATGACGGTTATTGGCTAGCATGTGTGACACCACGTGAAGTGCACGGGCAGTGCCAATAGCAAGGGATGAAAGTTTGTCTTGGCAGTCATACACTTCATTGATTCCATGATGTTTGATCTTTATTCAGGACTTCCATGTCTTTCACTAGTGTCATCAGAATGTAGCAATGATGACAGTGCCACAACATTTACTACTGTTTACTAATGATTTCATGAACAAACAATGAGTCATTAAAACCTCATCCATGACAAACTTACATCCCTACCAATAGCTGATGCCTGCTCCTTCCCTGTAAGAAAAATAGCTCTGGGGGTGGGATTGGGGGGGACCTAGTGCTCCAACCCGGAGACATGAGTATGAATCAATTATGAAGATATGCTGGAAGATCAACAATTATGGTAGGTACATAATCTTCATTTCTGACCCTTCTCCCCAGCACCATCAGCCTTTAGGTTCAGTGCCTTATCTCCATCAACGTCCTCCGCAGAGCACAGCGAATCTTCAACTCTCTTGTCCTTGGCATTCCTGGCAGAGATGCTAGAGGTACTTGACACGTGGTCCTATGCAGGCCATGATTCAGTATCTCTTCTCTTGGGATTCCTTGGAATTCCTGATGATGACAATATTGTCATCTCTTCCTGGCCTAGGGCCCTTGAGGAGGCATCAAGGGTAGAATGGAGGCATCCCTACTCTTACCCTCCAGCCCCCAGGGACCTCCTACTCTGGTACTGTGCACCCAAGGGGTCTGCAGGTGCAGTGCTTCACCCATCTTCAGGGCTGGAAGTTGACCATGTTGGCGACTAACCTCCAGAGGTGGATTCTGCTGAGATGTATCATTTTGGAAGAGAGGTTTTTACCTCAGCACATACCCTTATGTGCATTGCTGCACACCAAGCACATCAGATAGCCTTCATTCAGTGCTTATGGTTGCAGCTAGGTCAGCTGCTAGCTGCAGTTCCTCGAGAGAGGTGTTGGGTAAGCCATTTGCCTTTCAGCTCAATGCCTAAAGGTAGCATGGCACAAGTCAAGGGCATCATACAATACCAAGGAGATACCCTCCAGGCTTGCAGGAACTGCATTCTGTCTCAGTCAGATAGCGTGGCTTCGCCTATCCAGACTGGCACCTTTGGCCTGGCATAAAGTGCAAAACTCGCATATCCAGAGGGCTCATTTCTTCTCCTGCAGGGTCTGACGCGACCTGTTGGGGCACCCTTCAACTCCTCTGCCGCAGGAGCCTCTGACTGGCCCTTACCAATCTTGGGTCCTGCCAGACTCATGAGGAGCCCCTTCCCTAAGGTGCTGTGCCCTACACAGAGGGCTGTGGGTACTTGGTACTCTCAGGGTGAGCCAGTTCCTCCTTCAGAAAGAAGAGAAGCTTGGTACTTTGACCCATAAGTGGTAATAAAGATAGAAAATTATGCAGGTGCCATAAATGTTGATCTTCCAGAATATCTTCACCATTGATTACCGTGCCTTGCTCACTATACCAGCTCAGAAAGAGCCAGGGCCTCTGGGCATGCTAAGCTTGCTGGTGCTGGCAGTACTGCAACACACTATAGTATTAGGCATCTCCCGAGTTCCATCCTCCTAGGGGGTCTCTTTTTTAATGTTTATGAAAAAAAAATTAAAAAGGGAGATGGGCACTCTTCCGGTGCCCACTCTCAGAAAAAAACACACAAAACTGAGGTGAGGGTCCCTTTTGGGTCCTTGAATCAACCAAAAATAAAGGTGTGTGGGTTTGTGTGTGTGTGTGTGTGTGTGTGTGTGTGTGTGTTTTTAAAAATGGGCATTATTAGAATGTAACCCCTACCTCCCTTTTTCTTTCTCGTCGTCCTTCCTCCTGACTGTGATATATCCCCTCTGTAGCTATAGCTCTGTTTTTTTTTTACTTTTGTCCTTATGCCCCTTCTTTTCCGCAGTAGCCCCTCTCTTCAGGGACCCTAATGTGACCCTGTGTCCTGAACTCCCCCTTAGCTCACTCACTCATATGGGTACCCCGCTCCTAGACTCTGAGCACTTCGGATAACTTCCCATCTGGGGTGGAGGAGTCCCCCCATCGCCTCCACATTTACATTTGGAGCGCGCACCTTGAACCGCCTCCTCTGGTTCCTCCAAATGCTGGCGCTGGGACCCGTCTACCGGCGCCAATGCGGGGTATTTCCTGGTTTTCTCTGGTCCTACCCCCTGCTGGCATCTGCACATTAGGAGGGCAAATGAGACAAAGGCATGGGGAGACATGCTTTTGCTCTGGCCCTCAGCTGGCATCTGCCCCTCCCTCTGACTGCACCACCACCCGTGGTCACCCAGGTGGAGGTATTGCAGCTAGGTCTGTAGCCCACCCTCCCCAGAGAAGGAGAATGGCCCATTGGGCATTTGATCATTCTTTCCACCTGGCCGGCCCTCCAGCATCCCAGGCTTGCTACTGAACCTGGGTCACTGGCAACACAAGCAGTAGTGCTACCGCTGCACCGGTGGGCCAGACGAGCTATATCTCTATTAACTGTTGAATGCAACATATGCCCCTGGGCACTTTCCAGTTTTATTCCACATGGTAGCTGCTCTGCATGTGGGGTTGCTGTGCACTTTTTGGATCAGCTATACTATATAACTCACAGATGTCGTCCTGTCTTTGCAGGAGAAGAAGGTATATTTTTTATGTAATCTTTTTCTGACTACGTTGGACTATTTTGGTTGGTATGCCAGTTATTCTTGTGCACCTTGACCTTTAGCCCACTACCCGTAGGTGTGGCTGGGGAGATGAGCACATCTTGACTCCCTTGGACTATGCAGTCCTGCAACACTAGATGCACCTAGGTTCCCCCTTTCTTATTCCCTAATGTAAGAAAGAGGGACATGGTTAACTCACTAGTTCAGTCAGTTCTCTGTCTGGTAACATGGAGTTGCCCCCTTTTTTCCAGGAGTCTGTGTCTCTTTCCTGTTTTGGAACATTGTGCCATCTCATTTACAAAAGGGCCCCATTTATGAGCACCCCTCTCGTGATTGCCAGAGTCCCATACCCAGGGCTGCTGCCCTGTTTTTTTTAGAACACTATCCACCTTCATTCTGGCTAGTGGTGTGAGTCTCTGTAGGCCCAACTACTCCATATGCCACCCATTGTGCCCTGTTCATATTTCTAAGTTGGTAGATGGTTTTATTTTGTTATTTGGTTTCATATGCCCTTTCCCTATTTGCCTAGTTCTTCAGCTTCAAATGCTCTTAAGCTCTAGTTCTCTTCTATCTGTCATTGGGAAAATAGGATATGGGTTTTACTCAGTTCTTATCTGGTACCATGGAGTTATCCTTTTGGGGAGTCCAGATGTCATGTTTCCATTTCACAGGTTTCAGACTTCCGCTTTTTGCTTCTGCCAGAGCCATATGCTCTGGGCTGCTGCCCTGTCCTTTTTCCTTATCACTGTCTACCTCCTGTCTGGGTAGCGATATCAGGCTCTGGCATTTTTAGACCCAACTACCCTTGTGCCAACTAGAAGGCCCAACCCTTAGGTACTGTATTGGCAGTCAGATTTTATTTCCTTTATCCTTTCCCTATCCCTTTGGGCTAGAAAGTGTCTAGTCCTCTCTTATTTTTCTCCACTTTATTTCTGTCTTGATTAACAGAACCAATGTGTGGGAAGGAACTGGCAACATTGCCTGCCTTCCTGCAAAAAGAATTTGCTCTGGTGGGGTCCTAGTGCCTCCAGCCCCAGACCCATAAGTGGTAATTAGTGGTGAAGATATTATGGAAGATCAACAATTACAGTAAGTATATAATTTTCATTATTATTCTCTTGACTGTAAACCTGTCTTGGTGATGTATTAGGGATGAATTTAGTGTAATACCATTCAGTTTCTTATTACTGAGAGATTTTGCTCATGTGATGACATTTCTTAACAGTGTCCTCATTAAGAGATTTTTCACATTGTGATGGCATTTTTGAGATCATGTATAATCTGTATTATAGAATATTGGCAGTTTAATGTATATATAATGATATGGTGTTTTGGGCACGGATATTTGTATACTAAGAAACTTTCTTTATTATTCTCCCAAGAGATATTTTTTATTCATCATTATGTACTAAAATATGCTGTAATATTCATGCTTGCATTGCAATGAGTGAAGACATAAGAGTAAAGCAGGCAAGGACAGGGCTTCAGGATTACTGCAGTTTGGCATGTTCCCTCAGGCCTGGTAACCACCATGACTGGGAGGTGAAGAGCACCTCTTGATCTCTGGTCCCTGGAGACCTTCCCCATCATGGAGACGACAGTAGTACTGAGAGAGAACAGCTCTCAGTGCCCATTGGTGCAGGAGAATTGTAAATATAAATCAAGATACTGGCTCTATAGCATTTGTTTTACATTAGTTTAGTTATGGCCTATAGCTTATCAGTAGCTCTGTGCGTACTAGGACTGGGAAAACTGCGGGCACGGTTCTAGTGGAAGACCTGCTTTTGTGACCATTAGGCCCTGAATTACAAATGGTTTGCTGCTAAAGTATTTTGATTGTTCCACACACTGTGATTGTGTAGTGTTTGTCTACCTCACGTAGCCTACATTTCACCTAACTGTTTACTATAACGCGCAACTCTGAAGAGAGCTCCCGTAGGACTTGGGGTAATCACTGATACACTAGCTAGGACAGTTTGGAAAACTGATGGATGAGGGTCTGAGGTGGATTGTCTAACCTTTTTTATTTCCTTTTCTTGATGCATTGTTCCCCTTTCCTAAATAGACCTACTTTCTTATTTTCTTTTTGCATTATATTCTTTGTATACTTTGGGATGGCACTGTATAGGAAGGGGCAATTGCATATTTATTGGTGGGTAGTGTCTTTAGTGGTATCATGCATGTCATGAGCTTCACTATCTCTCCGTTGTGTATTCCTCCCCTCTGATAACATCTGAATCCAGACCCCTTGGCCCGTATGCCCAAGACTCTGACAAATACAGGAAGACAGCGTCACATACCTTTGGAGTACCAGCAGAGGAGAAGGCAGTACCTGAGTAATTAACATGGGGAAGAAAAAAATACAAATAATTTATATAAAAAAAATACGCTGAGTTTTCACTGAAGCCTTAGCAGCTGTTTAAAACATGGATGTGAAAAAGAAAATAAGCTGTACAACTCGGGGTCAAGAGCAATGCAGAACTGAGGCATTCAGCTCCCAGGGTGGGAGGGTGCTGATCTCTAAATAAAAAAAAAAAAACACACACACACACACACACACACACAGCCTGATGATTACCCCCAACCCCTGCCACCACCAACCAGAGGAAATGTGTAGCAGACATGGCAGCGCCATTCGTATGGATGGGGGACCGAGGTATCAGTATGGGAGAAAATAGAATAAAGAAAAAAAAATGAGTTGCATACTATTGTATGTTTCACTGTTTGAGTTGTTTTGCATTACAGATGAAAAACAGAAGATGGCAGTGTTGGATCTGACATGTATTCAAATGTGCTTATATAACTAACTGAGAACACTGTTGTAATGTACGCTTTTTTCTTTTATATATATATTCGGGTTATTACAGTAAATGTTTTTTAGCTAATGAAGAACAGCATCTGATATTTGCTGGATTTAAATGGTCATTGTGGGGATAAGAGTGTACTTTTAAAAAGTTAAACCTCCCTCAAAAGAACATATGACACTATGTACTTAATAAATGGGTGAGTAATAACCAAAGTAATAGATAGGAAATGTAAGAACATAATAATTTTGGCAGCAGACAAAGGCCCTGTAGTCTGTCAAGTCTGCCCAGTGCGGAGTCCAGTTATATTGTGTTACATTCTTCTCTGCATCTCCCCCACCACACACACACACACACACACACACACACACACACATGCTCAGTCTTAACCCCCTCTTAACTATATCCCACCCCCTGTTGAAGCCATCCACAGTTTTCATGCTTACCACCTCTTCTGGTAACCTGTTCCATTCCTCCATCACTCTCTCCATGAAGAAATGTCTCCTTCCAGAACCTGCCCCCAGCCAGTTTGTAACTGTTCACCCCATGTTTTTGTTTTTGCTGCTCCTGAAATGTTGGCTGGGTTGACCTTGTTTATGCCCTTTTGGTACTTTAAGACCTCTTTTATGTCCCCTTGTTTCCTTCTGTCTTCTAGTGAGCACATAGGTTCTCCAGCCTCTGTTCATACGAGAGCCCCTACTGTCACTGAATCATTTTTGTGGCCCTACTTTCCACTGCTTCCAGCTGTTTCTTTTTTTTTTTATGTTTGCTTGCATGCATGTGCAAGAAACATAGTGCCATTATCCGAATTTTCGGAGGTGTGGCATCCATCTTCCAGTTCAGTCAGTGTGTTTGCAGGCGCGGCCACCGTTCGCCAATGAATGCTGCAGCTGTCTCTATGACAGCAGTTGAAAATGCAGTGCCATACAGTTGAAAGGGAGTGCTCCGCTTCAATGAGCAGTGCTCCCCCCTCCACACATGCACGCACGTCACCACTAACCCCAGTCTTTTCTATCAGAAGTCTGTACCAGTTCAAGTCCCAAACTTTCTCTGTAGTCTCTCGGGCTCAGCACTACGATTGCAAGCTCTAATGCATTGGGAAACTTCTGAACTTTGAGCATCCATCACTAGTAGACAGTACTTTTTTATGTAATTACATTTTTGTCGGCTGCCAGAGAGTCCCTCCCAGCCTGCCTCACATTACTCCAATTGGAGGGAGAGGGAGATAGAGAGAGTGAGAGAGAGAGAGCGAGAGAGAGAGAGAGAGAGCCCATCCTGGCTATGAATGGAAAAGGCTACCGAGCTGGGAATGCTTTCTCCTGACCACACACACTCGGCCTTATAGACAGAGGGGAGGTGTCACGTCTTCTTGCCCACTCTTCACACCAAGGGGTAAAGGGGAGCCTTCAGTATACACACACACACACACACACACACACTCTCTCTCTTTTCAGAAACTGTTGCGGAATATTGAACTGGCATAGTAGCCCACCCGAGATTAAATTGTAATTTGTTATTGTCATGTAATATTTGATGTATTTTTCAATCTTGAAAAAAAACAGTAAACTTTTTTTTGCAAAAAAAAAAAATTCGAACAACTTAGTTTTTCCAACAAGTATAATTTTTATAAGAATAAACCATTTCTGAAGGAGAATGTGTGATATTTGCGGTCAAATCTTTACTCCTAAAATAGGTACACCAGTGTGGGGGTGGGGGTCGGGAGGTTCAGATACCCAGTCTTAGAGGAGGTGGGGGTTTAAATCAAGTGACTTTACCGTAAACCAGGGGTACTTGAGTGGCATGACTGAACCTATCGGCAGTTTTTTTTTTAACCAAAACCCAATAAAGACTGCAGCGTCCCGAGAGCTTCTCTTAAAATCAGTGAGGTCACAGATAATTCGCCCAGTGCTGTTCGATGGTGACAGTCTTTGACTGCATGATAACACATATTGGAAAAATGTAATTTTATAAGTAACAGTATGTAAAAGGCACACACAAGTAAAATATAAAAAAAAAAAAATACTGGTAGCAGGTCACAACATCTAAATTGTCACTGCTGTGAGAGGTTGTTGTCCTCTAAATGGATTGCGAAATAAAACATGCACAACACAAGGAATTCAGTGAGTGTAAGGAAGTTTTGTGATATAACCAGGCTTCAGAAAAAATTCACAGATTTAAATATCTTTGTTCGGTTACATACAAATGGTCATTTATCCAGTCGGTACATGCTCACCGGCTAATACAGCCACTTTTAAACTGTTCAAACATCGCCATTATTATTGTCCATTTATACAATAAATACTGATGAGCAGGATAACCTATTTCAATAGCTAAAAATTAGCCAAAAAACTGCTTGTGCCTAATAAACCCACAATTCACACGTTTGACCCAATTAATGTTGGAGCACACCAAAAGAGTCTCTGTAGTCTAAGGGCTCATACAATATCATTAGTGCTAATTAAAGGTCATTTGGTAGGCCAGAGCTGAGCTGTGAAACGTCTGTGAACACGTTAAGAGCATCTTCTGTCAGCCAATGGACCAAGCGAGCCCTCCTCAAAAACATTCTTGAAGTGCAAGTGTTGGCCACAAATTGTGCTGAGTGTCAAAGCAATTTCACATCCTCCTGCAGAGCCTGCCCTGCTAGGCCCACGTTTTTTTTTTTTTTAACCATTTTACCATTTCCCTCTAAATTAATGCTGAAGTTAAGGCATGAATGTATTGAAACCAGAAGCCAAGTTTGACCGAAATATATTTCAGTACAAATTTTTGGAGAGTCAAATATGACATTGACATAGATAAACACTATTTAGGATGCTACACTTCGGCAGAAGTAACTGGCACTAGGTGCCATATATTAATTACTGTGAACTCTATAGCTGAAACCCAATAATTGTTTGGACGATGGGAGTTGTTTAGAGAACACAAAAGGGACTGGAAATGCAAATGCATCTATCATAGCAGCAGCTTCCTTTCTAGACTGGGATCAATCGGTTACACACAGCCCTGTGGCACCCTAGATATCACTGGAATGGTTCCACGCCAGTATTAATAATGCGTGAATTAAGAGTCCGTTTTCATCTGCAGCAAACGGCACAATATACCACATATAACTGTAGGGTTAGCAAGCTAGCTAGCTAGATTTCATAGATATAATATACAGATAGATAAATCCATAGAGGGGCCTTACAGAACATAAAGCTTTATGATCTGGTTAGCTCTCTAGTCTTATTTCCCAGTATAGCAGACTTTCCCATCTAACCTATAATCACAGTAATAACATGTTATCCCTTTGGGATGTAGATTATGTCCCTTTCTTGTACAACAGGGATATAACAAAAATGAAATAATTAAAATAAAACATGAAATCAGAAAATGTTTTACGGCTAAAATCACTCATGAACTTCAGAGTATAGTTAGTAGTTCAGATTATTAAACGATTCACAAGGGAAAGTATAATTTCCAAAACAGGATAATACAGTTTATTTTTGTAGTTGCTATAGAGGAAACACATACTCAGGAACAGGACTGTGTGTGGATGGGGAGGTAGGCTGCTCTGCCTTATATAGTTCTAGGAGGAATACATGCTAGTAACAGCACAGCTGAATATCTAACACGCTGTTCTATACAGTGTTACAGAGTACAACTTGGCGCAATATATGGCAGAGGGATAATTAGCTATTGAAGTCCACAGGTGGACCTGAGTTGTTCTTTTACTGAGCTTTCTCTCCCCGCTGAGACCTGAAGTTGAACTGTCTTATGCCTCAGGCTGTTTATACTATACAGAGCTCTCAACTTTTAACCCTGTCTCTGCCCAGTATTCCATGATTCACTCAGTAAACAAAACCATCACAAACCCTGCTGCTTCCTCCATTTTAGCATGAAACAGCTTAAATATAACTGTTTCAATATTCAGATTTTTTGAAACAAAAGTTTTATTCTCTGATTCCAGTTATGTATCCTGCTTGAAAGAAGTTTTTCTAACCTGATCAAAACTGAAGAATGGGTGATCATTCTTTATAAAACCAAAAAAACAAAACAAACAAAAAATTAAAAATAAACATTGACTAAATGTATTGATCATTTAGGAATTAAGATAGGGAACCAGGAGGTCGGGAGAAGCAGGCAGAAAGGTACGGGCAAAGCCGCAAACCAATCGGAAAGCGACCGCTAACTCTGCCTTGCTTCTGATTGGTGCGCCTTTCCCATAGACTTTAGCTGGACTTTGCAACACCATTTCTGGCCGGGATTTCTGTTGTTATGCTTTATTGTTAAAATTACCTAAAAAGAGCTGTTTTACTTTTTAAATGTGCCCTATTTGAGGGTTGTGTAGATATCTAGTTTAGCCTGTGATTACAGCCTTTTGTGTTTCTGTGTGGGCTAGACGCCAGGCGCCTAACCTCCATACCCTCCCAGTCTTTGTTGTGCAGATTCAGGCTTTTAGCACCTTTTGCAGATTGCTGCAATAAGTGCCTTGCTCACTGCCTCTCCTCTGTCCCCTACCTTCCAGCCGGCACAGCCCTCAAGCACCCAGGGACCGGAGGGGCTCCGAGCCGCCAGCGGGCAGGCGGCGACCGACAAGCCGACCAGGGAACCAGGAGGCCGGGAGAAGCAGGCAGAAAGGTACGGGCAAAGCTGCAAAATTTTTGCCCGCTCCTCCCCCTCTCGGTTGATTCTTTTTATACATCTTTTCCCGCCATTTCTCTAATCCACGCCCATAGCTTTTTCTCTTCCTCTACTTTAACCCCTACCTTCCCTCCACAATGCTACTTTGCTTCCTTTTGCTTCTGAGCCTCTCATCTTCCTCAATCCCAAATGATAATTATGATATACCCCATGCTATGGTGATTAAGGCAGTGAATATGGCCTGCCCACCCCTGCCATCACCAGTGGACACCCACCAATTCCTTATTTATATTCTGCCATTTTTGCACTGCAATCCCTGGGGTATCCCACAAAAAGGTTCTCTATCCTTACAACACTCCTCAAGTGCCTTGCATCCATTTTGGCATTACATTAACCCACTATGCCTGTCCATCAGATTATTACTTTGTGATAAATTCCACACCCATATAACAGGACCCTCTCCTATTACACAGTGGTTCCCCAAGAAGAGGAGGAAATGCTCTGATCACTCCCTATCCCTATCATTTGGTGCCCTCTCAAACTAATCTTCTTCCTTCTGATCAGTATTGGTACTATTGAAATCAATCCTGGCCCCACTGAAAGTTTTTTATCCCCATCTGATCTAACCTCCATAAATGGCCTAAGTTTCCTTCACTTCAATGCCTGCAGCCTCCTAAAAAAGTTCTCCTTAATACAGGCATGGGTTGCACATACCCTACCTGACTTCCTGGTTATCTCTGAAACTTGGCTCAGATCTACAACAAAAGACAGTGAGATAAACCTTCCCAATTACCAGCTCTTCAGATCAGACTGCCCTTCCAGGGGCGGTGGGGTGACCATCTACGTCAAGGAAAGCATCTCTGCATCCTGCCTCATTAATACATCCGAACCAAAGGAATTTGAATGTTTGTCAATCAAAATATCCCTTCCTAACATGTCTTCCTTTAAATTGATTGGCTGCTAGGCCCCCTCTGCAGGCCTCAAACTCTTATGCCATTTAGGAACATTACTCACCAAGGCCCTGAAGATACCATCATCCTTGGTGATTTGAATTTAAATTGGTTATCTAATGCATCTGCACCACTAGTAACCTTCTGTGACACCTATGGATTCACTCAATTAATCAAAGATCCAACAAAGATTAATCTAAAAAACACTGCCAACAGTTCACTCCTGGATATCATGATGGTGAACAAGCCTCACTTATATTCTCATGCTGGAGTGCTACCCAGTGACATAAGTGATCATTGTCCTATAGCTGGCATAAGATCTACACTCAAGCCATCCAGTCCTGCAAAATTTCTCCATAAAAGGTCAAAAAAGAATTTCAACGTCTCAGGATATCTCCATGATCTGTGCAATACTACATATTGGCAAGATTTCTACCTTACAACCTCAGTTGAGACAGCTCTCCAGATCTTAAAGGATATCATCACTAATGCTCTCAATATACATGCACCAATCACTAGTGTCAGAACAAAAGTAAATCTTGTCGTTGGTTCACTGCTGACCTTAAATCAGTTTGTTAGCCAGAGACAAACTCTGGAAAAAGGCAAGAAAACAAAGGATACTAGAGATTGGCTTCAATTCAGAAAAGCAAGAAACTCATGCACAAAACAAATAAGAAATGCCAAAGCTGCCTTCTATAGAACTGAATTGGATGCATCCTATACTAACCCATCCAAATTCTGGGGTACTATCAAGGGAATTCTAGGCCAGAATTCTACCCCTGCCTTACCCTCCAAACTGCTCCTAAGTGATGTAGAAATCACTGACAAGCAAGGAATCTTAAATGCCTTCAATGACCATTTCACTACAGCTGGCCTAGCATTTGACTCTTCACCTGCAAATCTCTTTGAGATCATCATTAAACCTTCAATCCACTGTGGGACAAAAGGCTGCTTCAACATTCTCCTTCAACCAATATCCTTAAAAGAAGTGGAAGACCTCCTATCCAATTTAGATACATCTAAGAGTGCAGGTGCAGACTCCTGATCCCTACTTTCTTAAAGTAGCATTGCATGCCTTATCTGCCCCCCTCACTCACCTCTTCAATCTTTCCCTAGCTACTGGTTCCATCCCCTCTATATGGAAAACAGCTCAAGTAGTTCCACTACTTAAATCAGGTGATCCCATGGACCTTAACAATTATAGGCCCATTTCCATATTACTGGTATTATCCAAGATGCTTGAAAAACTAGTAAACTGCAGTTAAGGGCCTATCTGGACATCAACAACCTGTAAATCCAGCACAATCTGGGTTTAGATCAATGCATAGCACCATCTCTGCCCTTGCAAAGTCACTAACGATTGGCAGACTGCCTTGGCTAAAAGAATAGTATCTGTGCTGTGTTCCTGGATTTGAGTAAAGCATTTGATACAGTGGATCATGCGAATCATTAATCTCTCTCTAGCTCTGCAGGCCTTGATTCACTCTCCTCAATTGGTTTAGGTGCTATCTCTGGAAGGTTACAACTGGTAAAAATGAAAATTATCTATCTACCTCTAAACCACTGCTAAGAGGTGTACCGCAAGGCTCTGTCTTGGGCCCCATCCTCTTTGCCATTTATATTAATAATATTGACTCCAACCTCTCTCAATCTAACATTCACCTGTTTGCTGATGATACTGTATTATATGTCAGCAATCCCTCACCATCAAAAGCCTGTGAACTGTGACAGTCAGAATTCTCCATCCTGCAACACAACCTATTGGAAAAAAAATTACTTCTAAATGCCAAGAAAACAAAAGCTATGTTCTTTGCTACAAAGAATTGCTCTTCCACTACCCTTTTTCATCATCCCACAATTATCCACCTTATTTGAGAAAAGCTGGAATTTGTGGATAAATTCAAATATCTTGGAGTCTGGATTGATAATAAGCTTGATTACTCTGTCCACATTGAAGAGCTATTAAAAAAGTTGAGACAAAGGCTTGGCCTATTTTACAGAATAAAGCACTACCTTACCAGAGACTCCAAACAAAGATTAATCCAGGCATCATTCCTATCCCTCATTGACTATGCTGACTTTCTCTACGGCCATTGCTCACTCTCCCTCTTAAATAAGCTGGACACCCTGTATCACAGATCCATCAGATTTATTACAGACCTTCCCTCCAGCACCCATCATTGCTCCCTTTACAAGGCAGTCAATTGGACATCCCTACAACACAGAAGAAAAAAGAATGCTGCAATCTGGATTTTTAAAGCTTTATCAGGCAAACTCCCCTCCTATATCTCAGACTGTTTCACCCATATCACATCCAGGCCATACACCTTAAGGATTAATAAGCTCATTATACTAAAGATTCCCAGTACCTGCACTCGGTTTGGGAGGGCTGCTATCAGCTATTCCCTAGCATTTGTCTGGAACTCACTCCAAAAATCTATGACTCTGAATACCCTCTTACCCTTATCATCCTTCAAAAAATTATATACCACCCTATTTCCAGAGCTGTGCAACTGCTTCCATAAGGCCTAGTCTCCCACCGAACCTATACCTCTCCCCTCTGTGATCCACTATGTTGAATTTCCTCTTCTACCCAGTCAGTTATCACATTTCATAAAAGCCTGTAGAAGCCCTATTATTTGATCATTACCCCTTCTATATCAATTATCCTCTTAATTTTTACAGGCTAGGTTTTTGTTACTGTGCCTTGTATATCTGTAAATTTTGTATATATTTCTTATTTATTGATTGTACTAATGTTTATGCTATTCTCATGTCTTTGTAATAAACTTTGTATGACCTTTGTATGTCCTTCTTTGTATGACCACTCAGGTCCATCTTGTAAATGAGCTACGCTCAATGATGTTCGCCTGAATAAATAAAGATTTTGATTGATTGATTGATTGAAGCTTGGTCGAACAAAATCTACATCCCAAAAATGTTAATTCCAACTGTCAGCCTGTAATGTGGCAAATTAGATATGTTCATATACCCTTTTAACCTCTCACAGCGCATGTGTGATTTGTCAGGAAAATGAGCCTATTCGTTTGATAAAAAATATATATATATGTGTGTGTGTGTGTGTGTGTGTGTGTATATATATATATATATATATATATATATATATATATATATATGGAATGGTAGCTACCTGATGGCTGTCATCTAAGATCGAATTTAGCATTACTAGCATTACAATTGAACTGTAATAAACCTTATATGTGAAACTAATTAAGCTAAGGCATGGATATATACATCAGAGTTAAGACAGGTAAGCATGTTAAGCGAATACTGGAATAAACAAAAGGGAAGTCTCCAACACGCTAACCTATCACAAGAGGCCTTCCAAATGATTTTACAAGTACTACTATAACTGAGTATAACAAAAATCTATTATACAACAAAAACACAAATTCATCACACACATATGTAAGGTACACATATTCCTCTCTCTCTCTTGTTTCTTGCTTGCTTTCTATATATCTATATGTCGGTCTGTTTATCTATCATGCCGTTTCAACAGGAATGTTAAATTAGGACACATTGCTTAGTGTGAAAGTGGACTGGGGCTCATACCATAAATGCTGGCACTCTATTGTAGTTCTAAGAGATGCTGTACAGTCAGGGTGTGCCGTTCTTCATATGAGACACTAAACTTGGGTCCTATCTGCCATTTCTGGTGGCCTGGAACAATTGTATTTGGTTTGCATCTGTATCCCTCCTCCCTCCTCCCTCCCCCCACACACACACACACACACACACACCACCACACAGGCAAGGCTGAAAATAGACAGTATTGTCTCGGCCTCCTTTCATGGTTAACAAAAACAAAAATAGATTTGCGCATTTTGGACGATTAGTGCCACCCATTAACTTGCTAAAAATAAACAGTTTTACAGTATACATAACGTTAATGCAATTACCTATTTTATATAAACGTAAAAGCGTTTTATAAGGCCACAGATAGAAATTAAATAGGCAGAAGCTTATACAAAACAGATAATTTGGTTGCAACAAGTTATGTATGTGTGCTCCTAGGAAGTATTAATTATGCATTTTGCTATCATTGGACTAATTAAACACATACAGAGCAAAATTTGTAGGGCAAAGGCTCAGGAAAAGGTGCCATGACTCTTCTACTGATTTACAGCATTTGGCACCTGGTAACAGCCTGCTAATAAGTTGTGAACTGAGCAGAGAGATGTGGGCAGCAGCCCAGCAGTATGTAATATTTCGAATGCTATGTATTTATCTTGTCCTGCAGAGTTCCAGTTGTCTGCCTGCCTGCCTATCTATCTATCTCGAAAACTCGGGGCACAAGGAGAAACAAGTCCTGACTCGGAGGATGCTTAGCTAATCACCCGTTATTTCTTTAGGTATTCTCCAGTTTCTAAGCAGTTTACTAGGACTGCAGGTTTACGTCGCCAAGAGAATTATTTGCTTGAACATGAAACGAGACTTACCAAATGATAACAACAAAGACACTCTGGTAACAGTAGGTGTAATATTTAGAAATTATTTTGATTGACTGAAATATGTCTTTCAGATGAGACGTTAAACTGTGGTCCCATCTGCCTGGATTGGTGGTAGTTCAGGTGAATGTTAAAGATCCCATGGCACTTATCGAAAAGAGTAGGGGAATTTCCCCGGTGTCCTGGCCAAATTTCCCTCATTCACTAAAAATACCACCAACAGCTTAATCTGGTTCAAAGTCAGTTGGCATTCATCTGTATCCCGCTCCCCCGAGGCATGCCTGAAAATAGGCAGGATTTGTCTAGTGCATTTACTCGGTCAACAAAAACAAAATAAATACTTAAATAAATAAAGTGTTGATACAGGAGCAGTTAGCTGAGCAGAGCCGTGTTTTAGATACGGCCCTAAAATTCACACATGAATGTTTGCATACAGCTGTGACTATTTGCAGATAATGGTTCCAGCCAGTTGAATCAATTTATTTAAAATAGCCATGATGCCGAACACGTTTGATTGTATTTATTTTCTCCATCGCATTTTACATTTATTTCTCATCACATACCAATGTATTTTTTTTTTTCAAATTTCCCAGTAAGGTTTACTTTTTTTTTTAAATGCGCCGTAAATGTACATTATGTTACCATGAAAAATACTAAAAGTAAAGGTAATCATTACAACTAGGTTATTTGTACACACTGAAAAAAAACGGCAAGAAATATTCATTATGTTTCAACATAAATCCAGTCTGCACTCATTCAAGTCCCAGCGCACAGCTACTGACTATAATCCAAACTCCCCTCTTCGCTGGTCAGTTTCGAGCTACTAAATATGTTCATAGAACCATTCCCTTTCATTTGATTTGCCTTGTATCCTGAATTTGAGTTCAACTGAAGTCTTACAGTATTGCTTTATGATAGTGAAAGCACTTTGTTTCTAAATTTCTCTGCAAGAGCTGTATAGGTTAATTCTAAAAGGTGAGCATGTGACTGCTGCTGCGGTGCTGCCCTGCCCTGCCCAGGCAATGTTTAATAACTGCTGTACATCATTCTGTATACTGTATGGAGCCACCTGCTGAACACTGCTGCCTCCAGCGCAGCCTTGGCTCAGTTAGCAAGGAGCTCCTCCAGCGGACCATGGCCTCCCTACACAAGCCACCAAGACTTCGGTTCCAACACCAAGGCTGGCTGATGGGCGATGTTTTTATTTTTATTTAAGGTTTTGCACGTTATATTTTCAGTTATGAAAAATAAACATATAAACAAAACCAAAAAAAGGGACAAAATCAGACTAAGGGAGAACGTTAGATTTGTCTTCGTAGAAATCATATGCTTTTCGACGTGTTATTTATATATTACTCTGGAAACAAAAATAACTGCCGATACATTTGTAGTTCAGTACTTTCTGATGTAGTAACTGTTTGAGCCCAGCTACTCTGCTTGTTAAGTGTGTGTGCAGGCTACAGGCAGGGAACATAGGCAGGAATAATAGATACGTCGCAATGCCAAAGATCCTGCAGGGGAATTTGCCTTTATTTAGCCAGAGATCACTGCTAATTGCAAACCAATGTAGCATATTGTAAGCAGCATACAATGGACGATGTAGCCAGCCTCTCAGAACTAGTTTTTTTTATTTGCCAATAGGAAAGAGCAGGTACCTATTTAACTATATAATATAGTGAATAACACAAGTCACTTCATGTTGTTCAGGTATTGATATTGGGATTGTTTTTCCCTTTTTGTTGCTAATAGTGATTTCTTATGATTAATGCAGAGAAATGATATGTTTTTAATGTAATGTTTGTTCTATATTGTTGATATATTTCTTATCCTTTTTTTAAATAAAAACTTTTATTGATACAAAATAGCATGTATATTACAGTGCACACCTTTTTTATATAAATTGACTCCACTTTATCAGGTTTTATATTACATTTTAACAATTTTCCATTACCTTTTTATTAAAAGCTTTAATGATGATTTTATGACTTAATAGTGGGCTTATGACATCTTAGTGCTTAACATGACAACCGGCTCTGATGTCACACAGAGCCATTGTGAGGTTAGTTGGCGCGGCTAGATGCTTTTGAAGCAAACCCTGGAATACATACTTGCTAAAGTGAAATATCTACAAGACAAATAGTGTGTGTGTAAATATATATATGCAACTGCTATAGATTCATAGAAGTGTGACAGCAGAAAAGGACTGAAACAAGGCCCACCAAGTCTGCCCATTTGTCCAACTATCTGGTTGGACCTGTGCCCCCCCCAACCCAACACTCCCATGTGGTTGTTGCATGCCCTTTTGAATCCCTCCACTGTTTCTTCTCCAACAACCACCTCTGGGTGTCTGTTCCACTTTTCCACCACTCTCTGTGTGAAATAGTAATATTGTAAACATAATCATTTTAAACATTTTATTTTAGTAGATGTCCGCCTTTTAAACAATTTCAAAACTGGTTGAAAAACTCAACCCTTCTTTATGTTAACTGTTGTGTTTCCGACCCTATCGTCCTGAAAGTCCGCCCTCCCAGAACAAGGGCTGTGCTCCTGAATGATAAATATACTGGGGAATATCCGCAAAAAACAGCTATGCTCGAATCATACCTGACTGACCAGATAGTAAAAACCAACAGACCACCAGGGTGCACGAAATTATCTGCAGCCTTCTCTCAGAAAAGCCGCATGGATTTGATTTTGATCATTTTTAATAAGTACCAGTGCTGGAAATGGACAACATTCTCTGGGGGAACCCACCTGCTTTCATGTAGCCTCGAATATACATGCAAAGGTACTGGAGACACATTTCATCATCATATGTTGCATTTTAACATGTTATGGTTTCAGTTTTATGTCTTTTTTTATGTAAACATTTTTATTGCAGATCCAGGAATACATCAGGGGTACAATAAATTGTATTTCAACACCCGTGAAAAGAACCATGGGTGCACACAATTATTATGAGTAGTCCTTCCCCATTTTACTTCCGGAACTGAGTCAGACTTTTTATTGTACTCCTGGAAATGAGAGCCCCCCCCCATTTCCACAAGTACTAAGGAAGAGTTGCAGTTGTCAGTTCATCTTCTTTTTAAGAGAGACAGGACTCTGTTCCCCCTCGCAAGGCAGCTCACCCCTATTATTTTTTTCTGTTTGCGAAAAAGTTTTTTTTTTTAATATCCAAGAGTCTTTCCTGATGAGCCTCATATAAAGAAAATAACACAATCTATACCTCAATTGCCCCCCCCCCAAAAAAAAAACATGCTGAGCTCCTGCCATCAGTTGATTTTATGTGTCAGGTTTATCTTGCTGCATTTTATCAGCATTTATTATACAATGTTCAACTTGTTTTTTGTTTTTATAGTGATATAAAACTTTTACAGTGGGTATACTGGAGGATTTATCACAGTCATGTGATGTGTTTTGACCAATGAGGTTACAGGATTTTCTTACCCCATTGTATAATTGCCATTATTTAATATACCTAAGCCCCCTTTTGCCCCTACATATCTTTAAAGGGATGCCCTCCCACTCCACCGCAGAACAAATATCTTTTAAACCCCCCGAAACCTAAATATCAGAGATCTTATTTCCCCCAAGCCTAGGATCCCCAGTTCTTCACCCAGCTTCAGGTGTAACTACCTGCTCTAGTTCTGTAATGCCTGTACTGCCTTCTTGTTACTATCTGTTGGAAACTTAATAGTAATACATACCTGCTGTTATAATAAATTATATTATGTTAATGTTATGCAATGATTATACAAAAAATGTGCAGCATCCTTTTTGACCTGATTATTGTCATTTGAGGAACGCTCTATATGTTGTATCTGTCTGTACCTGTGTTGTACACTTGGAAAAACAGTAAAAAGATTAGCTGCAAAATACCACACCCGGCTCACCGTATTTCCTAATGGAATCGGGTGCGCATAGGGGCCAAAGACTCCAAGGCACGCCGTGACACTTGTCGGTGTCTGCAGGGTAGGGTGTGGTGAAATGGCGTGGCCGTAATGATTGACGACCCAAAGGCACACCCCAATGCCTGTCAGTCTCTGCAGGGTGGTGGGGTTGGCTTCATTTCAATACTTCACTGCCATTCCTATTATGAAGCTCTGTAACTCCTCCACTACCAACGGCAATGCCAGCAAGCAAACATTCGGCATTGACAAATGCTTGTTTTGTCCTTTTTGTTGTGGTAAGGGTTTCAAAACTATGCACAGTATTTCAGGTGCAGTCGCACCATGGCTGTGTACAGTAGTATGATCTCTTTTCTTCTGCTTGTGAATCCTCTACTTATGCAACCTAGCATCCTGTTAGCCCTCACCTCTGCCTTATTGCATTTCTTAGAGGGCTTCAGCGTGCTTGCAGTTGCATTCCCCAGGTCTTTCTCCTCTTGAGACACCCCAGGTAGTACTCCACCCCGGGTTCTTTCTCCTCACAGCATGACTTTGCACTTCTTTGCATTGAACCCCAGTTGACAGATTCCTGACCTTCTCTCCAGCCTTCTAGTCTTCCCTCATGTCTCTTGCCCCTCCTCTGTGTCCTGCTTCCCATGGAGCTTGGTGTCATCTGCAAAAGCAAATGTTGCCCTTCATGCCACCCCAGTGTCATTCATGCACACGTTGAAGAGAACCTGCTCAAGTACAACCCATGTGATGCCCCACTGGTAACTACCCTGATGTCCGAGTGTTCTCCCTCAACCACCACTCTACGGGTTCTCCTTCATTACCAGTTTGCTACCCACCTAGAGTCGAAGGCCTTGCTGAAATCCAGGTACAGTATTTCTACTGCATGGCTCTTGTCCACTGCTTTTGTTACTCAGTTGAAAAAAATGTATCAAGTTAATTTGGCATGACCTTTCTGCCGCAAATCCATGCTGTCTGTCGTCTTGGAGCCCGTTTGCCTCAAGTAACTCGACCAACCATTTTTAAAGAATGGTATCCATGAGCTTGGCAACTACCAATGTCGAGCTGACTGGTTTGTAGTTCCCTGGCTTTTCCCTTTGCCTCACTCTTATGGAAGGGCACTACATCCACAGTTCTCAACTCTCATGTCACCATGTCTATGTGTAGGGAGTTAGTGAACAGGTTAGCCAGTGGAGCTGCTGGTACTGCTGCCATTCATAACAAGCCTGAGTTTTCATCAAGGGATTCTAATACCACTAGAACCATGACAGGAAATCTAAAGTGGTTCCAAGATGGCATCAGAATCATCCCAAGATGACTTTTGGTGATGTCGGCGCACTAATGGCCACTTGATTCTCAGGCTCTCTCCGACCTTCGACTAAAATGAAATACCAGCAGCGGCACAACTGATGGAATCTCCTGTAAAAAGCACTAGGGCAAAAGTCCTTCTTGCGAGGGGCACGGCGATTCCGACACAGTGCCGCAAAGAACTAATGTTGCTGGAAAAGCAGCGTTCAAATATGCCGGTGGGTGCGGGCAGACAATGTGTCAGATTCAGACAACCAGGAGACCAGAGAGCTTACTGCCTCCATCCTCCAAACAGCAAAAACGGTATCAAAAATTGACCAGTCCCATGCAGAACTTCGGGAAGATATCGGCAAATTGAGCATAAAACAGACCAGCTCGAGTTAGGCCTCAGCAATGTGGTTGATCAAGGGGACAGGCAGGACATACTTATCTTGTACCTACTGGCCAGAAATCATGAATTGACCCACAGGATCTATGACCTCGAGGGATGGAGCCATCGCCAGAATATCCCTGTTTACGGAATCCTCGGGGGCTCTAAGACCGGTCATCCTAGCACAACTGCCTCCTTACATAAGGTCCTTAGAAACATACTGAACCTACCTGAAGATCTAGACATCTTGTTGGATCGGGCCCACAGATCCCATGACCCGAAACCTACCATTGCCAGAGTCCAGCCCGGGTCCTTCGTAACCAAGCTCACTAAATGCACATTAAAGGAAGAGCTATTGCAGAGGACCTGGAGGACCAGTGACTTACAGTATCAGAACATCAGGGTCACACTGGATAATGACTGTACCACCTCAGTGCAGAAGCAAAGAAAAACTGGGCTAGCCAATTTTGAAGCAACTTAAAGCAAGAAACATTAAGGCCCAAATTCTGTATCCGGTGAAAATCAGAGTTGACACTGGCAAGGAAATGAAAATATCCACTGACCTGATGAGGACTGAGTCATTCCACTTGGATCTCGGAATCATTGCCCCCCACTGACAAAGGAGGGCTTGGAAAGGGATATGCTGGACTCAGCCTGAGCGCTGTATCGCAAAGGCCTACCACATCCTGCTGGACAACGCCGAGGAACTGGGACCAACCTTCGTGCGGATGTCGGCGTGATGGTTCATACTTATGGAAACCCTTGCTGAATTGACAAAGCTGCATCTCACCTGCAAGGCCCTGATGAAGCTGCTCATGTATCAAGCAATAGCCTGGACCCTCTAGCAACCACTTGACACCGATCCCCACCAAGGAGCAATCCAACTAACTGAACTTTCCCTTTGGGAACTGTTGCCATGCACCTCCTTCGCTTTTTCCCTTGTCGGAGCCTCGTGCCCCCCCAGTTCTCCCCACTGCTCCCTGGAGTAACTTGGACGATCGCTGGTAAGTCGCTTCCTTTCAAATGACAACTCTTCCCAACACCAACCCAGAAGAAACATATAACTAAGAAGTTTAGAAATGCAAGTTTTTTTTTACCACTTATCAAAAGATGCAGCGGACAATCTAGGTGCACTTACCTGAAAGACTTGGACATTCAGATCACCACATTGTGCTCCCGTGGTTGTATGGGGGGGGGGTGTGTGGAACTGGTCAGGCTGGAAGGGGAGACACAGGTGTCCTAGAGGGGAATTAGGGCCCCCTGGAGTCATGTGCTCTTGGTCCAGTGGATATCAGGAAGGGTCTACCAACCCTAAACCTGCACGCTCAGGAGAAATCATGACTAGAGTCTACTCAAAGCTTTCGGGACCAAGACGGGTGGGTGACCTGTCTGGCCCTACATTTTGGGCCAAACAATACAAATACTAAAACTTGTTAATTGTGGTCGTGTGGGGGTGGGGGTTGGGGGAGAGATTACATGGTCACTAAGAATATCACACTATAAACAGACAATTTTCTCTTTGGACAAAGTTCACAAGAGAGAGAACATTAATGTTTTCATTAAAGGTGCATGCATTGTACTGTCAAGGGAAATAATACGTCAGGGGTGGGGCAGGAAACGATAGGTTCATTTGATGTTTGGTAACCAAGTGCTGATGTTGATAATAGTGAGACGTTTCCTGTGGATATACGGGAACCTACTCTCTGAGTTCCACACCTGTTGCAGTGGAACCCTAGGTACCGCAGGTGCGGTGCACACCGGTCAAGCATTTCCACACCTGACTGACCTAGCAAGACACCACATATACTGAAGGGAGACACCGATTTCGGATGCCTTCCTAAACAATTCTCAGGCTGGGAAACCAGCTACAACAGCCACTTTCACGTGGCAAAATGTTTGTTTCCACAACATGTTAGAATGGTTACTGTTTTCAGGAGGTGTATTGTTTTCGCACTGAAGGTTGTTAAACTGTTATGTTTCATTACTAGGTACAAAGGGCATTCTATAACTGTTAGATGTTATGAGTATACTTTCTATGTTATAACTGTATTAATTCACCCAAGAACTTACTCATTGTTTGAAAATGGTTAATACAACCTTCCAGGTTCTGTCTTAAAATATCAATGGCATTAACAGCCCTAGCAAAAGAAAACAGATCAAGCGTTTATCTACCCAGAGATGTGACATTAATTTTCTTCAGGAAACACATTTGTCTCCAGGGGAAGTCCTAAAATTTAAAACACGCTCCTACCCCTCCCTGTACCACGCTTACCTTGGAAAAGGGTCAGAAAAGGGGTGTGGCAATTCTGCTAATACCCTACCTTTTTGAAGAAGTAGTAGTTATAACTGATCAAGGGGCCAGCTATATAACAGTAATAAGGAAGATTCAGGAGGCTAAGGTCACGCTTGTTAATGTGTATGCCCCCCAGGTTCCAGATTTGAGTTTTATGCAGACCTTGTCAGACTGGTGGCTGAAAGATCTAAGGGCCAATTAATAATGGGAGGAGACTGGAATCTAACTTTCAACAGGGAGTTGGATTCTACATCACAGATCCCAAACCTCATTTCCAGGAGTTGGATTCTACATCACAGATCCCAAACCTCATTTTCAGGAGTTGGATTCTACATCACAGATCCCAAACCTCATTTCCAGGTGCCCGTGACTGGGCCGTACGCTCCCTGCCTCCAGGAGCTGCGGCTGGACAACCCAGCTGGCCATGAACCTGCTTAGCCTGCCGAAAGCGCCTCCTTTCCAGGGAGCCCGTGACCGAGCCGTACGCTTCCTGCCTCTGGTGGCTGCGGCTGGACAACCCAGCCAGCCGTGAACCTGCTCAGCCCACCGAAAGCGCCTCCTCTCTAGGGTAAGACAGCATCTAGACCCAGGAGCTAAACTTGGACTCCGATTGGATGCGGGGGCCTCCAGCCTGCTCTTGATTGGCTGCTGACTTTACGGCTATCATTTGGATTGGTCCACAGCTTTCTCCCTTCAAATTATGGACTGTGCTGTAATGCTTTCAAGGATGAGGGCTACATTGCTAACTTGGTATTTGTCTAGCTGTACAAAAGGCTTTAACATTGTGCTAAGCAGTGTAAGATTGATTTTAACTGTATAGCTCGGCCAGCTTGAAATTGGGGAATGGATTGTGATTTGTGGCACAGTAGCACTGCTACCTATCCACCATATGAATGTACTGTGTAACCTTCAGGGTGATCCTAGCTAGCCGTTAACTCTTTGGGGATTGTTTATATTGCTAATTGCTGTTTGCCTGTTCTCTCTGTCTCCCCACATGCTCTACCTCGCTCTTGGACCTTGACTCTCCTGAATCTTTCTGACTTTTCCTCTTCCCCCCACTCCACTTCCACTCTCTGCACTACAAAGCCTGCTTCTTTCCTCTGGCGCCGGTCCTAATAGCCTTCCACTTCTACTGTCTGGTAACCCGCGCCCCCACCTCGCTCCTCTATCTTCATCTGCATCTGTGCACTTCACCCCACCCACCAATTTAGCTAATCAGCCCGCTTTTGTCTTGCTAGCCTTATCTCTCTAATTCCCTACTCTGTTCTCTCATTTCCAGGTGCCCGTGACTGGGCCATACACTCCCTGCCTCCGGCAACTGCGGCTGGACAACCCAGCGGCCGTGAACCTGCTCAGCCCGGCGAAAACACCTCCTCTCCAGGGTAAAACAGCATCTAGACCCAGAGGCTAAACTTGGACTCTGATTGGACGCAGGGGTCTCTAGCCTGCTCTTGATTGGCTGCTGTCTTTACGGTTATCACTCGGATTGGTCCACAGCTTTCTCCCTTCAAATTATGGACTGTGCTCTATGGCTTTCAAGGCTGAGGGCTGTATTGCTAACTCAGTATTTGTTTCCCGCCCACCTGCCCCAACCCCGGCCCCTGTTAAATGTGTGTTAAGCTCCGTCCTCCCACTGCTCATTGGCTACTTCACTCGTGCCAATAACAGAGCCATCGCTACTTACTTTTAGTCTATCCCGAGTTCCATTGCCTGCACTTACCCTCACTCAGCTCTGACTCTACTATCTCTGCACTACTTCCTGTCCATCTCTCTGCCCCCCCACCTGCTGTACTGAATCTGTTTCCTCAGCACTGTATCCTGACCATCACTCCTCCTTATTCACCCGTGTCTGCCTTATAACCTGGTGAACACTCTGCCTTCCTGTGCTTAGGGCTGCTGTTGCCCTGTTCTAGTTCCTCAGGCTCCTACCCCCATTCAACTTCCCCTTCTTCTGCCTCCGCCCCCGCTGCTGTCCTGCCTGCCCCTGCTCAGGCATCCTCTCGCTCCCCTCTGATACCTTTCTGCTCCTGACTTCCCCTTCCTCTGCCTCTGTCCCCACTGCACTCCTGCCTGCTTCTGCTCAGGTATCCTCTCATTCCCCTCTGATACATTTCTGCTCCTGGCAGTGCCCTTTTATTCCCCTCTAATACATTCTAGTTCCTGACTCCGTTTGCACTCTCTCCTCTGACCTTCCTGGTCTCGCGCACCTCACTAGGTGACAGTCATGAAAAGCGTACATCTCATGACGTCCCTGTCATGCCTTATTCTCCTAAGTTGCTGCATTGACCAGGTTATTGCCAAGGCCTTACAGCACACATCATGGAATAGTTCACATCAACCCCCCCCGCCACCTCTGGCCTGAGTCTTCTCTTGTGCTCCTATACATCCCATGCATCCCAAAATGAGGTGCCCCACTTTTGTGGCACTGGCTTCACAAACAACTCCATATACCCCCAGCACTACAGTCCTAGGCAGGCTCTCATCCCTTACCTCACCTGGGCTCCATCATTTCACCCTCCTACTAGTTGTCTGTACTGGTGATATAGAGACTAACCCGGGACCCTCTTGTAATTCTCCTCACCCACCCGCATCCACATCTGTGCACCTGGTAAAGGGACTTCGAACTGCACACTTAAACATCTGCAGTATACGTCCCAAGATGCCGTAACTGGAAGCTTGGGTCTTAGGCTGAACCAGATGTTCTGTGCATATCTAAATTCTGGCTCAAGTCAGCCATCAAGCAGCATGAGGTATCCTTACCCGGTTATAGCTGTCTTAGAAAAGACAGGATAGGCAAGTGGGGTGGAGATGTACTCCTATACTTTAGATCTAACATAGACGTCTCCGAACTTCCTGATCCCAGTGTTGGGGCACCCCTAACTGAATCCCTCTTTGCCACCCTCATACTTGGAAACGTCAAAAAACTAATAACTGGGCGCTTGTGTGTGCCCCCCAAGTCAAGCTTCCTCTGGCCTGTCCTTGCTCCTATCCTCCCTACCCAATCTCCCTGACCATGACTTCATTCTGTGTGGGGACTTTAACCAAGATTGGCTGCAACCAGATTCTGCAAAATTGCATGCCATGCTGGCTGAGTCCTCCCTAACTCAGCTTATCCAGCACCCTACACGTATCAACTCCAAGTCTGGTAAACACACGCTGCTGGATTGGATGGTCACTAATTGTCCACTAAGGATCAGAGCAGTGGGTGTACTCTCTGACTGCATATGTAATCACTCCCTCACCTTCTGTGTGTGGAGAAACAACTGTCCTAACCCCCCTCCCAACATATCCACAGTCCGTGACATGTATCGGTTTGAAGTAGGCAGCTTTATCACCTCAATCAATACTACGGACTGGCAACCCATCAACTCACTCCCTGATATCAATGATGCCCTAGACTTCTTTATCCAAACCTTCACGCATTTAGTTAACCAACATGTCCCTCTGAAAAAGTGCAGGTCCAAGGGTGTCAAGGCTCTGTGGCCCTCCAAAGAGATCTGGACACTTGTGTCCCACCGTGATAAGGCTTAGCAGGCCTACAAGCCAAGTACTTCTACTTTAAATCCCTTCAGACGGAACACCTCTGCAACCCAAAGAAGTTCTGGCAGCAAGTCAACTCCCTATTGAAAGGGAACTCAGTTTCTACCCCAAGCTCAGTCCGTGCCAACGGTACCGACCTAACTGATTCTATTTCCATAGCCTCCAGCTTCAATGAATTTTTTACAGATCTGCACAAATATACTGCGCTCTTCCTGTACCCATCCCCTCCTAGCTCTGCCATGCATCCCATAACTACCCCTGTGGATTGCCCCGAGTTCCACCTAAAACTTGCCACTCTCAAAGAGGTACAAAAGTTTCTCTCACAACTAGATCCAGAGAGTTCTGCCGGGCATGACTCCCTAGAGGCAAAATTTCTTAAACTGGCTGCCACAGCCCTTGCACACCCTGTTAGAGACTTTTTCAATTGGTCATTCATCTTCAGCTCGATACCCGATAAATGGAAGGTGGCAGTGGTAGTACCCATGCATAAGGGGGGGGTCCGGCTCTGTTGTTGAAAACTATAGACCCATTTCCATCCTCTGTCATCTGGCAAAGATACAGGAGTGCATACTATATAACCACCTTCAGGACTACCTAGAATCCCACAACCTGCTATCCACCCATCAACATGGTTTCAGAAGGAGCCATAGCACCCTAACGGCCCTAATAAAAGTGACAACAGATATATTTCATGCCATGGATAAGGGTTTCGCCACAGGTGCCATCTTTGTTGACCTCACTAAAGCTTTTGACATGGTAAACCATGGTCTCCTGTTCCACCAACTACATGCCACAGGTCTGGATAAAAATGCCCTAAACTGGGTAACAAGTTACCTGTCCTGTCGCTCCCAAAGAGTCAAGTGGGCCGGCTCCCTCTCAGAACTTAGACCAATAATCCACAGAGTGCCTCTGGGATCCATTTTGGGGCCATTATTGTTCTCACTCTTCATTAACGATCTCCCCAGCTTCTTTGGTGGTGCCTCGGTACATCTTTATGCAGATGACGCAGTCATCTACCGATCCTCACCAGACCTTGACCAAATCAGTTGTGAACTTGCCACGGCTTTCACCTCCCTCGAGGACTGGTTCTACCAGAAACAGCTCGTTCTCAGTACCAGGAAAATGAAATCTATGCTCTTCTCCCATTGTTCCACCCTCAAGCATGCCCCTCCTACCCTCAACATTACATTGTCCTTGGGAGATACCTTGGAGACTGTGCCTGCCTTCAAATACTTGGGCTTCACCCTGGACCCTTCGCTCTCCTTCAGTATTAACATCTCCAACATAGTTGAAACCATGAATCAGAAGCTTGGCCTGCACTATCTGAGTCGCCCGTATCTCACCTCTGCCTCCTGCCTAAGAATTGCCTCTTCTACCCTTACCCCCTCCTAACCTATGGAGCCCCCCTGCTACTCTCTGCTAATATCTCATCTCTCTCACTCCTCTCCCAGGCCTACCATAGGGTTGGTAGGTTCGCCTTGGGGGTTAACTCCCAATATCATCACTGTGATGTTCTCTCCTGTCTAGGATGGTTACCCTATGAAGCTAAATTTAAATACCTCTCCATGTGTCTCATGTTTAAACTTGTCCACCTCTTTACTCCCCCCTGCCTTAGAGATCTGATTTGCCCAAGGCAAGCTCCTCACTCTCTCTGCTCATCCTCCCTTCCCCTACTTGTCCTCCCCAAACTTTGCCTTTCTCTCACCAGGAGGGCTTTCTCTTTTGCTGCTGTTTCTGACTGGAACTCCCTCCCTCCTCACATCCTAACCAGTCCCTCTTTTCCTCTTTTCAAGTCCAACCTGCTTGCCTTCCTTGTAGCCTCCTCCTCCTGCTCTTGCTTCCAATGAAGCCCCCCTGTCTTGCCTATCTCGCTGACCTCTACCTCTACCCCCTCACTCCGTTCCCTCCCTCTCCTCCGCACCCTAGCCTGTCAACCTTAATTGGCTCTTAATTCCCTGTTGTGGCGGACGTTACAAACTACCTTTGTATAGCCTGTTCTTGATGTATATAGAACCTGTAGGTATGTAGCCAAGGTGTCATTGTCTAGCCTTACACTATTGTTGCTACTGTCATTGTTTGCTGCTATACTGCACTGTATCTCTGTACAACTTGTATTGCTTCATTGTACCCCGGGTCGACCCTGAAAAAAGGACTGTAGTTGTCTCAATGTTCTTACCCGGTTACCAAAACTCAAATAACAAATAAACAGAAACAGGACAGCTCACCTACTTCAAAAACTGCTGTCAGAATTGGGTGTGGCTGATGTGTGGAGATCCAAATACCCACAAGCAAGAGATTACACATACTACTCGCCTGGCTTAAAACCTGCTCCAGACTAGACATGTTTATGATATACGCTAAGGAAGGACATGTTTTTCCCATCCATGTGGGTGGGGACCGCCACACACTCAAACCATCAACCAATATTACTGAAGGCCGAACTCCAGCTTCCCAAAAAAACGACACAATGGAGGCTTAACACCTCCCTGCTCAGAAACAAGGAAGTGATCTCTGAAATTAAAAAAGTGATTAAAACAACAATCGAATTGGACTCCACCCCTGAAATCTCTCTCCCAAATATTATGGGACACCATAAAAATGATGGCCAGAGGTGAAATGATTTCAGTCACAGTTCATAAAAAGGAAAGGGAACATTGTTTAACCAGGAGTAGCACACTAAGCCAAAGCTTGTTTCCAGATGCGACCTGGGAGCACAAGGAAGTTGTGACTTGCTTAGGATCACACAGTGTGCACCTAGGCAGCTGTTGGGATTCAAACCCAGGTCTCCAGATCTGCAGCTCAGAGCCTTAACCCACTGTGCTATACTGCCTCCTTAAAGAGGGAAAGATAAAGACAACTGGATGACCTCATGGGTCAACTGAGGACCCTGAACACCCAACAAAAGCAGAAAATGAATAGCCATGTAGACCTAGAAATCAAAACACTTAAGTCTAGAATACAAAACATACAGAAGCTAGAAACTGAAAAAGCCTTAACTTATCTAAGGCAATCATATTGGGGGGGGGAGCAAGGGCAAGCAAGTTCTTAGCTTACCGGCTAAGGAAGAGGACAGCTAAAGCACACATAATAAAACTAAAACACCCTAGGACAGGTTCCCTATCCTTTGAAGGAAACCAAATAGCCGAGGCCTTTGTCTCGTACTATAAAACCCCTCAACCAACCACAAAAAGAGTCTGACGCAACTGACTAGAAAAGTTTTCTCCAGGCTTTGAATCTGCCTAAACTATCACTAGCTGAGGGTCAAGACTTAATATGACCGATAAATAGTGTGGAAATAGCTAACACCATTAAAAACCTAAAGCCAAGGGAAGTGCCCAGGCCCTGGCGGGTTTGGGGGGCTTCTTTAAATCCCTCATTTGTGAGGTCGTCCCCTTGTTTTCTGACACCTTCAAAGAGATCTGGGTGGGTGGAGGATGGACCCTGCCATCTTGGAACTACACAACCATCTCCGTTATCCCCAAGATAGGAAAAGACCTCTCAGAGTGCAGATCATACCGCCCTATCTCACTATTAAATACAGACTATAAGATCTTTACAGCCATTCTGGCCGACTGTCTTAACCAAATTATCCCACAGATAATCCACCTGGATCAAGCTGGATTTGTACACGGCAGACAGGCCCCGGATACTGTGCGCCGCACCAATAATATCATGGATGACATCAGAAGAGAGAGCACCCTGGCATGTGTCATGGGGTTAGATACCAAGAAAGCTTTTGACAAAGTGTCTTGGAGTTTTCTTTTCCTGGTTTTAGAACATCTCTATTTCCCACATTCTTTTATAGACAGCATCAAAACTCTCTATGCCGCACCACATGCAATTGTAAGGGTTAATGGTGGAATGTCCAGTAGATTCTCATTGGGTAGAGGCACACGTCAAGGGTTCCCCTTGTCACCCATCCTCTTCGCCCTCTATGTAAAACCTCTGGCAGAGCTGATCCTCAGAGACCCAGAGGTGCAAGGTATACGTATAGGTGATGTCGTGGAAAAAATATATGTTCTTACACTTTAATTTAAAATCATACTCAGGACCACTGCATAGTAGAAAGAACGGTTTATTACATATGCATATGGGAGTCTGCTTCCAAAAATCATGCAAGGCTCCCTGAGTTTCATTAGTCAATCACTTTTATACACTTATTATCTAGGTGTTGTTAGGCACTTTATCATGAAAATTACCAACATTGCAGTATTAATCAATCATGAATTAGAAAACATGTTGATTCCAATGTAACAGAAAAGCATACTGATACCACCATCTGGGGTACATTTCCACTGTTTATTTCATCTCTTTCCCAGTACTTCTTGATACATCGCCTGGGTCAGTCTGACCTGAGTGAAACAGTGAGTTTCACTCACACGTAACAACGCACAGCATGCCCACATGCTGTTATCTTATATTCTGCCCGAGCTTGTTATGCAGGCTGGTACAACCAGTTCTGCCCAGTTTTATCTTGCTTTCTGTTCCTACAAATGTACCTCAAGTAACCTCAGTATTATTCTATAACAAAATGAAAACAGCATGATACCAGAAATTTCTACTAACATCCATTATGACTTTGTTACAGCATGACTACAAAGCAAGCATATTTTCAGGGCATATAATAGCAAATAGAGTTATAGTTTTATGAACTCAGAAATTTCTACTACATTCTCCCTTTTGATACTTTGTATCAACTAACTACCCTTTTATCTATATGATTTAAAACTGGTTGCCAGCATACAGATAGTTACGGCATTTATAAAAAACATGCTGTTCTGGAGTTGATACAGAGGTAGTTACAGATGGAACACAAATGGTGAGTTTGTAAACACAATACAGAACTGAGGGATGTCAACACCACAACTGAAATATGTGAAAAATGCTAACATGTGACACCATATATAACACAATATAACATAACAATTTTGTCGATGAAAAAGAGTTCATGGAATCCACTTTGAGAGTGAATAAGGTAGATGCTACCTTGTGTTGAGGTGTACACCCTTGGAGCTTGATTGAAGAATCTGTTGATAATGTCTCTTGACAGATAAGTCCTTATAAAACATAACAGTCCATGAAATTAACAGTTCATAAGTTCATATAAGTATTCACAGGTTGATGTAGTTACAGTACAGATGAAATGTCATTTGCAGAATGGTGGTAACCCCACAAGGCATATGGGGCAATGCAGACAGTAATTTAAAAACAAAACACCAGCATAGTAGAAAAGTCAGTGTTCATTTTGTTGGCTAGCTGCTGGATGGCTGAGTAGTAGACACACTGGCCAGGGGTGCATTGAGTCCTTTTAATGGGATAGCCACACACACACACACTGGCATGGCATTTGTTTTGTCGTAGTTGATTACACCCCGGCATAAAGATTAGCAGTCCATAAAAAGGTAACAATTGACAATAAACCATTAAGAACACAGTCCATAACAGAGCAATAGGGTTGTAGAAAGTACCAGCCATGTTTGGAACAAGCAGCAGCGAAGAAAATGGATGTATTGCTTGAAGGTCAATTGAAGCAGAATCTTCTGCTGGAGTTGGGGAGTGCCCTTCCCAGACTTAACTTCATAGTAAGCAGAAACAATAAGCTTGATTGCAGAGTCTGAACTGGACTGGACCTTCTTCAGTTGATTTAAAGTTCTACAAATAGGTGTAATTTTGCTGAAAACATTACACTTGCAGAGGTAAATAATAACCGATTCATGCAATAGTCCTTATTAGGAACCAGTCAGGCACAAAGATGGTGATAACATCAAAACTGTGGAAGTTGTTTTTCTTTTTAAGGAAAAGATGAAGGTCTTGGCAACTTAGATGAAAGTATTACTTCTGTTGAACATGGAGATCTTATGTGTGCCACACCTTGGAAACCTGCAAACTTGCAAAGTGTGTTAGACACTGAATTAAAAAACACATAAATAACAATCTTTTAAACCATTAACTTCTTGTTTTGTAAAGAGTGGTGTGACAGAGTCTAAATTCTGGCAATTAGAAAGAGAAAAAATAAAAATTGGACATTAACCGCACACCCGGGGGTGCAGGCCAAGGTTCAATTATACCATTTGACCATCTGTAAATCATGACAGTGTTATGATTACACCCTGCTTTCAAGTCACAGAAGCAATTATGACAGTGATGAACATTATTTCCCTGTCTGTTGCAAGCAGGCCTGACTGAGACCTGAGTTATAAAATCTTGTAATGTTACAATTACACGCTTTAAACATATTGTTCATAACAATATGCCTTTTACACAATGCAATTAGTGGGACAAATACATATGTTGTTGGCCTATGCCAATTTAATAACAGTGCCTATTGCACCTGTGACAAGTGAAAAGGTCTACCTTCTTTTTACCCTGTATAGTGAAATACTCCAAAGTACTGAGTGGGTGTAGGCTTGAAGCATAGGTTTGGAGTACAATCTAAATTTTGCATATTATAACTGTTAAAATTTAAAATGACAAAACCTGAATGAGTACACTCATTCTTTAGGGGGTACCTGTGAGTAATAAGACAAACGGAGCATTAATTTTACTTTTGATTTTGCTTTGGAACATATTGTAGGGGTGGGTCAGCAATGCTGGCCCCAGTATTTAGGTTTGGTTATGAGCATTAAAAACGCTATACATGTGGAGCACTTTCCTGTATACACACATGATACAGTGTAGCAAGATGTATATCAAAACATTATAACATAAACGTGAAACACTAGTGTTTGCAATAGAACAATTATAGTATTGAGCATAATGCATAAAATACATTTTAAACAACAAATATAAACTGTAAACTTAGCTTAGAGTCCAGAAATGTTAGAGTACTGTGAATTTACTGGTTGGAAAAAAGTGCATTCATTGCTGTAAGGCAATGACAAAAGTTGTTTTGCATTTGTTTTAACAGGATAAGAAAGCTGAAAAGACAATCAAAAGTATGAATATGTGTGGACATACATACACAACTTCACCCTCCAGCGTAACTGATTACTTGCTGAGGGCAGAAACCCTTGTACCAATAATAGGTGTGAGATTTAACTGTTTGCACTAGAAAAAACAGAAGGGCTTGGGCTGGGTTATGCTGTTAAAATACTTTGGGTCTTTTTTAAAACCTGTAAATAAGAAACAATTATTGGCAAATATACATTTTCTTTATTTACCCCTTTGTGGGAACAGTGATGTACCTTGCAACCTTTCTGGGTATTACACTGGAAGGGAGGAAGGGTAGCTTACCCCTTCCCCCCAAGCTCCTACTGGTGGAAGAGACAGCTCAAATACTGTAATATTACAATTAGTTTAGTAAGTTTCATACCTTACTATAAAGATGGGGAACCTCTTTTTCTCTAGAAGAAAGAGAAGAAACACAGACAAACAACAAAAACAAATACACAGCAGTTTAAAAATAAAACAAGATTATTTCCATAGGATAAAAGAAGCCAAGCGTCCCTGGGTTCCCTTATCCTAAGCATGACAAAATGTCAGCTGAGTTTATAAAAAATCCAGATTGATGGTAATACCGTACGTACGTATCTCTTAGAATGCATTTTAAAAAGGAAAAAAAATGATTACACCATGGTCACACATAAAAACCAAAACCATTGTTTTTTTAACTGTAGATGGTAAACTCTCAAAAACAGCTGGGGAGATGATGAATAATTCTCCCCTTCCAGCTGGAGTATTGTCTGTGTTGGCTGCAAGTCAGAAGCAGTGAGAGGAGAAGAAAAGTTTGTTCCTCTTCACTTAGAATACTAGTTTTGCAATAAAAAGTCAAATTACATGGTTCACTCTTGGTGTGCTTTCATGAAAACATACATTTTGTGTGAAAAGTTGTGCTTTAGGTATGGAATACACATCAAGTTTGAACTGGTAGTAACATAAAATGTTGAAACACAAGAAGGTCAAATAACGTGCAAAAGGTCACAGTGTGCATGCAAGGGTCGTTCAAACCCAGTTATTTTTGTAGTGTCCTTGAACACTACTAATATTAAAATATCTTTAAATAATAATTAAGCACACAAAAAAAACTGCTAGCCAAGACAGTACACACACATACACATACACATACACATACACAAAAAGAAATACTTAACACAAAATAAGACTGACATTATTTGGCACCAGTTTGCTGAGGTAATGTAATGAGGTAGTTTACTTTGCTGAGGTAATGTAATGAGGTAGTTTACTTTGCTGAGGTAATGTAATGAGGTAGTTTTATTAGAAAACTGTACGTTGTTTTAGATATATGTGCTGCCTCCTGCCTGTCTTGTAACACTGACAATTTTTAAACCAACACATTTATATATATCGCCATGCCAAATCTTTCCAGAACAAAACACTTTTTAAACACATTCTAACTCCGTTAAAACGCAGCCCAACATACCATCTGTAAGTGAACACATCTCGTATAGCATGGTTACACCTTTTGGCACATAGCCAAAATATGGCACTCTGCCATTTTACAAAAAGTTTCTGGTTTTAACTAGAAGTATGATAAAGCCATTTATAGCTGTTAACACATTTCATTTTCACCTAGCAGTGGCTTGGCACGTTGCTTGCAAACTACAAATCTTTCTGCACATTGCAATCTATGACGTCATATCTCTTCACCTTCAACACTACCTGCTTCACCCAACAACTACATACAAAATTTCTTCACTGACCCTATCTAGGCAGCACAAATGTTTCATTAAAAATAAAACCAATTAAAACAGTCAGATATGAGGCAAAGAAGCTTCCTCTTCCTTTTTTTTTACTGTAACATGTTGTGCACCGAAGGCAGTCAATCCTATCTCTCAACCTTGACAACAGAACATAATTACAGAACACAGATATACGCTGGAAAATACGCACAAGAGAGATGGAGCATTACCTTGTTTAGTATATGTATTACAGAAATAAAACAGACAGACGTAAAACAACTTTGAATAAAAAAATTCAGACTTACCAAGGTATTTTCCTTTTTCTTTTTTGATACACTGGTCCGATTGAGAAAACAGACTGCAGGACCTTTATGATAATTTCCAAACACTGTAGCTATTAACCCTTTTAAAGGTTTTAACCCTTTTAAAGGCTTTTTTTTTTGGCCATTTTAGTAACCTGCCAAACCAAGTCTTTTTCCAGAGCTCTGGTTTGCAGTTTAAAAACACAACAAAAAAATCTCTAACAGTACTAGATTGAGATCCATCTGGTAGAGGTCCCCAGTAGTTGGGTTTGTGATTAAATGTTTTAGCCTCTATAGGAGGCAAGGGAACTTGAAATTGATACAGAAAAACTTGAAACTACACAGATAGGCAACATGGGGGGGAGAGGATGGGAGAGGATTTTCAAATCATCCCGTCTGTAGTCACCTACTGTGTGTACATCCGCAGTAGTTTATTTTCTTTCTCTAAATGTTGCTTATCTAACGTTTCTTAATTAGCCGCTGCTTTTCTCCTAAAAGCAGCCTGAACTATGAAAGCCATCATTGGCTCTAACAGTATATACTTGTAGCAAGCACAAATTACAAGGGCAAAAGGCAGTTGCCCCTGCTTGTTTGAGAGACTTTTTCTTAATACATCTCTCCACATATTTTTAAACCTGGAGTCCTCAAACCCTCTCCATACTTTTTAAGCATGCATTTTATGGGGCCGGAGGCAACCCATGGAGACTCCTTATTTTTCTGCTTATGTTTGCTGCCCCCCATTTTAACCAATATCTCCTGATTTCTGCACTCTAAGTAAAATAAACCCACACAAAGAAAGCAAATCAAAAGGAAAAGATAAAAACAACCACCGGGAGTTACTGCTGCCTGCCCCTCCACAGTTTTAAGGCTCAACCCACTTAAGGGTTTCTTGCGAGGTGCTCAACCCACCTAAGGGTATCTTGCTAGGGCGCTCAACCCACCTAAGGGTATCTTGCTAGGGCGCTCAACCCCACCTAAGGGTATCTTTGCGAGGGCGCCAACCCACCTAAGGGTATCTTGCTAGGGTCCCTTGCTCAACCCACTTAAGGGTATCTTGCTAGGGTGCTCAACCCACCTAAGGGTATCTTGCTAGGGTGCTCAACTCACCTAAGAGTTCTCTGCAGGTTCCCCCGGTTTTCCTGTCTCCTTCTGCCTTAAAGTCTCATACAATTAAAACAGGCTCAAAACTTCCCCATTTACTTGTTTACGGTTTACTTATTCTTTATAACATGCAGCGTCCCAAGGCAAAAAGGCAAGGTAGGTACTTACAGATCAGCCGCTGAGCCCAGGGAAACAAAATCCAGCACGATCGGGCCGTCCCATTTCAATCTCCCTGGCTGTATCTTTGAGATTTTCCTTCAGCATTCCCTCAGCTGCCAGGACTTCTCCTCCAAGTGGGAGACCTGGGAAGCAGTCCCAGACCGAGCTGACTGAGGTCCAAGCGTGCTGATCCTGCCGACTATGCCAAATTGTCGTGGAAAAAATATATGTTCTTACACTTTAGTTTAAAATCATACTCAGGACCACTGCATAGTAGAAAGAACGGTTTATTACATATGCATATGGGAGTCTGCTTCCAAAAATCATGCAAGGCTCCCTGAGTTTCATTAGTCAATCACTTTTATACACTTATTATCTAGGCGTTGTTAGGCGTACTCTTATCATGAAAATTACCAACATTGCAGTATTAACCAATCATGAATTAGAAAAACATGTTGATTCCAATGTAACAGAAAAGCATACTGATACCACCATCTGGGGTACATTTCCACTGTTTATTTCATCTCTTTCCCAGTACTTCTTGATACATACGCCTGGGTCAGTCTGACCTGAGTAAAACAGTGAGTTTCACTCACACCGTAGCAACGTACAGCATGCCCACATGCTGTTATCTTATATTCTGCCCGAGCTTGTTATGCAGGCTGGTACAACCAGTTCTGCCCAGTTTTATCTTGCTTTCTGTTCCTACAAATGTACCTCAAGTAACCTCAGTATTATTCTATAACAAAATGAAAAACAGCATGATACCAGAAATTTCTACTAACATCCATTATGACTTTGTTACAGCATGGCCTACAAAGCAAGCATATTTTCAGGGCATATAATAGCAAATAGAGTTATAGTTTTATGAACTCAGAAATTTCTACTACAGTGACACTGTCCATAAAATCTCATTATACGCAGACGACGTCCTCCTCTGCCTCACTAACCCTGAGACATCAGTACCCAAAGTGTGGTCCCTTCTGGAGAAATTTGCCGCCCATTCAGGATATACCCTAAACAAAAAATAGACTGAAGTCCTCAGGCTCCACTACAACCCTTCCTCCATGATAAGGCAGACCCTGCCATTGGACTGGGAAGCCTCAAAAATTAAATACTTAGGAATAAACATCCCCCAAAACCTCGACTAACTGTATACAACTGATTTTCACCCCCTGACCACACAGATTAAACAAGATATTAACAGATGGCCCCTATTTAATTTTCCCATGTACTCACAAATCCAGTCTGTCACCATTTCTCTATTACCTAGATTTCTATACCTTTTTCAGTGTTTATCACTGGAGATAACTTGGGCACAGTTCCAGAACTGTCAAAAATTAAAGCAGCACTGCAACAAAAATGGGTTAAAATTTGACCCCACCTTTTTTCCTTCTTAATTGATGCCAGATGTCTTCCAGTTTATCGCGGTGGTAAAATTTTCAGTTTTCATTATCATTTAAAAATGTTATTAAAGTTTTAAGGTAATTATTTCTCAAGAAAAAAGCTGCCTCATTTTTATATGGAAATAATATTGAGGACCTGAGGAGAATAAGAGTAAAGACAAAAATGCAGATGTACAGTACACAGCATAGGAAGCATCCAGAAAACACAAATCAACAGTTCAGCCAATATTTTTTATAATCATAGCAGAAAATTAACTTTTTGCAATAACTTTTTTCATTGCACTGCTGCTTTAATCACTAAATATGTATGGGCAAAGAAAAAAGCAAGCAGACAAGGCAAGTGGGGTCCGTACCCTCCTAGACATGGTCGATTAGTACATGGCTGCACAACTGAGATATGCACTATTATGGTCTGTTAGCGAATATCAGGCGCACTGGAAGGAGATGGAGGTGCTATATGCAGAAGGGATTCCCCCTGGGAGCCAGAGTTATGGACCCTTCCCTCCAATTCCAGAACAAAGCTAACCCATTGATCTCAACATACTTCACCCTAAATATAGTCCACAGGGCCTGGAGGAGACACGGCCTCTTACCGGACCCATGGCCATTAAGATGGTTTGCTTGGGGAAGATTTTTCCCCCAGCAGATATGGACCTTGAATTCAGGAGATGGTCACACCAGGGTCTTCACAACCTAGGACAAATCCTAGGAGGGAAGACAGTCCAAGAATTCAGCACAGTTAGGGACCAATACCATCTGAGGAACTCAGACCACTTCCACTACCTACAGCTAAGATCCTTCATGTTGGAACTCAAAAAAAGAGCCAACCCCCAGTATTATCAGTCCCTGAAAACTGCAAAAGAAGCCATCATGCAGCAAAACCTCCCAAGAGGCATGTAATCAGTTTTGTATAAGGCCCTGAGACAATCTAAAGCAAACAGCACACTGACCCTTAAAAAGAGATGGGAAAGTAAGAGAGACACTGAACTATCAGAGTTTGAATGGCTGAAAATCTTTAGTTAGCAGAGTCACCCATTCACCTCTCTAGCAGGAGTTTGAGTGCAAGGTCAGGACTAGATTCTTTTATACTCCACTAATAAAAAGTAAGTGGAAGGAAACAAACACCTCAGACTGCTGTAGGGGATGCTCGGAAACCAGAGCACATCATTTTCATATCTTTTACTTTTGCCCAGAACTTCAGCAGTATTGGCAACAAATAAAGCAAGCTCTGCGGAGGGTATTCACTATCAGTACCCCTTTAGAACTCCCTCAATTAATTTTAGGTCTGCTCCCACCTGAAGTAAAGGGTGGAGACTAAGTATATCTTTGGGGTATACTGTTAGCCACAGCACACAAACATAGAAACATAGAATTTGACGGCAGATAAGGACCGCTTGGCCCACCCAGTCTGCCCATTTCCCTACCTGATGGATAAGCTGCAGATCCTAGTTAACCAGCAGCCTACTTCTTCCTACCCCCACCCCCTAGAATTGCCTTATGACTGTCCCATGCATGCTTGAATTCCACCACTGTTTTTGACTCCACAACCTCCTCTGGAAGGCTGTTCCATGCATCCACAACCCTCTCTGTGAAAAAATACTTCCTTAAATTACCTCTGAGCCGCCCTCTTCTATCTTCAAATTGCGCCCCCTTGTTCTTGCACACCTCTTTTTTTGAAAGATGCTACCTCTTGGACTTTGTTGATTCCCTGAGGTACTTGAAAGTTTCTATCATGTCCCCTCTCCTCCTTTCCTCGAGGCTATACATATTAAGCCCTCAAGTCTCACTTATATGTCTCTCCGTGCAGACCCTGCACCATTTTAGTTGCCCTCCTCTGGACAGCTTCCATCCTGTCTATGTCTTCTCATGGAGATTGGTCTCCAGAACTGCACGCAGTACTCAGATGTGGTCTCACCAGCTGTCTGTACAGAGGGATAATAACTTCTTGTTTTCTGCTGGTGATGCCTCTCTCTATGCATCCCAGTATCCCCCCAGCCCTCCTTGCTGCCCTCTCACATTGCTTGCCCACCTTTAGGTCATCTGATATGACTACCCCGAGGTCCCTTTCCATTTTTTTTGTTGTTAGTATCTCACCCCCCACTGTGTACTCTTCCCCTGGGTTTTTGTTTCCCAGGTGCATTACCTTGCACTTCTTAGCATTGAATCTAAGCTGCCATACATTTGACCATTCCTCTAACCTTGCCAAGTCCCTTCTCATCCTTCCCACCCCACCTTGTGTATCAACTCTGTTGCAGATCTTTGTGTCATCTGCAAAGAGACATACTTTTCCTTCCAGTCCCTCTGCAATGTCGCTTATAAAGACATTGAAGAGGACCGGTCCTAATACTGAACCCTGTGATACCCCACTACTAACCCCACTTTTTCAGAGTGGACCCATTTACTATTACCTCTGTGTCCTATTCTCCAGCCAATTCTTTACCCAGGCTGTCATCTTGGGACCCACTCCCAGGCTGGCTAACTTGTATATTAATCTTTTGTGTGGGACTGTGTCAAATGCCTTGCTAAAGTCTAGGTAGGCCATGTCCACAGCTTTTCCCTGATCTACTACTTTGGTCACCCAGTCAAAGAAATCTATCAGATTTGTCTGGCATGACCTTCCCTGCTGAATCTATGCTGCCTTGGGTCCTGTGCCCTCTGGCCTCTAGATACGCAACAATTCTTTCCTTCAGAAGTGATTCCATCATTTTCCCTACCACTGAGGTTAAACTAACAGGTCTGTAGTTTCCTGCTTCTGCCTTGCTCCCACTTTTGTGAAGGGAATCACATCTGCCCTCCTCCAGTCCTCAGGTACCACCCCATCCTCCCATGATTTGTTAAAGAGGGTAGTCAGTGGTGTCACTAGTTCTATCCTTAGTTCTTTAGAATTCTGGGATGAATCCCATCAGGCCCCATTGCTTTGTCCACCTTCAGTTTTAAGAGCTCTTCAGAACTCTTTCTTCTGTAAATGGGCTGGTATCAACTTCTGTATCCAGAGTGTTTCTGCTGTTTGTTTTAGGTACCTCCCTCTTCCTTTGTAAATACTGAGCAAAAATATTTGTTTAGTATCTCTGCCTTTTCACAGTCACCCTCTGCCCACCCTCCCTCCCTTTATTAAGCCTCACTATCTCTCCCTTGGTCTTCCTTTGCTCCCTGATGTACCTATAAAGGTTTTATCCCCTTCTTAACTGAGTTGGCTATCTTTTCCCTCGGTTTGGGCCTTTCTTGTTCTGACTGCCTTTCCAGCTTCCTTTTGCTTTAACTGATACAGTTCTCTGTCCTGTTCCTTCTGTGATTCCTTGTACTTCCTGAATGCTTTCTTTTTCTTGAACCTTCACTGCCACTTCCTTTGAGAACCATAGTGGTTTCTTACCTCGCTTTCGCTTTTATTTGCTTTACACAAAGGCTTGTTACCTCTGTGATGGCAGTTTTATTATTCCCCATTGTTCTTCCACCCCTCCTTCCTGCCCATTTGCTAGTGCATTCCTTAGGCACTCACCCATTTTGGCAAAGTCAGCCCTCCTAAAATCCAGTCTCTTATCTTTGTATGGCTTGACTCTATTGCTGTGTTTATTGTGAACCATTCTGTTCGATGGTCGCTAGTTCCCAGATGGCTACCCACTTCTACATCTGTGATCCTCTCTTCATCTCCGTTTGAGAGAACCAGATCTAAGATTGCTCCCTCTCGAGTGGGCTCCAATACTAGTTGTCTAAGGCATGCCCCCTGTAGGGCATCCAGAATAACCCCACTCTTAGAAGTGGCTGCTGCAACTGCACTCCAGTTAACATCTGGCATATTCAGATCACCCATCAGCAATATCTCCCCTTTATCTGCCATTCTAAGTATACTTTCTATCATTTCCTTGTCCATTTCCTCCCCCTGAGAGGGGGGTCTGTATACAACCCCTGTGCAGATTGTGGTGCCATTGCCTGCCTCCAAATTGACCCACAGTGCTTCTTCTCCTCCCTGTTTACCCTTTTGTTCTGTTGCTTTGATTTCTTCTGTTATGTAGAGAGCTACTCCTCCTCCTCTTTTACCCTCCCTGTCCCTCCTGGAGATAGTGTATCCTGGTATGTTTACGTCCCAGTCATGGTTCTGTGTGTACCATGTTTCTGTGACTGCCACAATATCCAGATCTTCCTCCTCCATCAAGGCCACTAATTCAGGAAGCTTGTTACCCAGACTACAGGCATTGGTACTCATTGCTCTCCATTTTTTGATGGCTTTACCTTCTGTAGTGGCAACCCCCACTGACCTTTCTACCTTGGTCTTTTTCTCATTTAGTACACTGTTTTGTAGGGGGATGCTGGGATTTTCCTTCTGCTTATCAGTGCCTCCCCCCTTGACTAGTTTAAAGGCTTGCCAATGAAGCATTTAAACCGATTGTCCAAAAGACTTGTTCCCTTCCTGGACAGATGCAGACCATCCTGCCAGTATAAGCTGGTGTCCCTCCAGGTGGAACCCCAGTCCCCAATGAAGCCAAACCCCTGTGCTCCACACCATTTTATTAACCATTTGTTAAACTGCATGGTGCAAAGTACCCTCGCCTCACTCATGCCACTGACAGGCAGCACCTCTGAGAAGGATACTGTGTGCTATTGGTCTTAAGCCCTCCCCAACTCTCTACAAAGTCCTTTTGCACTGCTCTAATCTCATGATGAGCCAAGTCATTTGTCCCTAGGTGGACAATGATGTCCAGCTCAGACTCCGTGCAACTGTTCTCGTGATCCAAGGATGCGCTTCCTGTCCCTCCAAGCCATGGCACCAGGCAGGCACCTTACTTCAGTTTTCCTTGCTCCCAGTTCTATCCCCTAATAATTGAGTCCCCACCAGGAGCTGCTTTTCCCTGTGGTGCCCTCTGCCTCCTTCCTGAGGGCCTCCTCATGACAGTTGTCTGCACCTCCTTAGTCTCCTCTGTGGGTGCATCCATAGGGGAACTATGCTCCCCCAGAATGGTGTATGGATTGTGGAGTGTAACAACTGACTGGGTGTGCCTCTGTTCCACCACCCTTACCCTCCCTGAGCCCACTGTGGTCCAACTGCTGTGCTTTCTTCGCAACCTCTGAGGTACTGGTGGTGGCTGTGGTGCTCCCTGGATGGGGGAGGTTCCCTTGCCACTGTCCAGTGCGGCCTGAAGATGGGCAACTTCCTCCCTCAGGGCAGATAGTTGTCTGCAAACAGGGCAGCATCTCAGCCTCAGAAAGACTCCCGGAAGACTGCTGCCCCACAGCCATTACGCTGTACTACTCCCCACATAACTGTCTACCTTGCTTAGTTTTTTTTTTTGTGTGTGTGTGATTGGTGCGTTATATAGAAATATATGTATTTATATAATGTGTATGCTTATATTGTCAGTGCAGTGTGCTAGACAGGATATGACAGTGATGTGTACCTTGCCCTCTTGAAGAAATGATGTCAGAACCCCAGGTATAAATGAACTATTTCCAGGGGTGGGAAGGGGTTGGACCTAAACTGTGCCCTCACGAAACAATCAGCTAAATGCTCTGACCTACCGATGCAATGAGTGCCTTCCTGTCAGCAAGATGCCATACACAACAATTTGTAATACTGCTTCAAACCAATTTGACAGAGAAAATACCCTGCTAATCAAACAGAGAAAATCCAAACATCCAAGTCAGACATAGGTAAACCTCCCAGCCCCAAAAGAGCCTGGTGACTTGTGTCTGAAAACAGTCAGCCCTAAACACGCTAGCTGTGCAGAAGGGCAGACACAGAAAACAGTATTTAGCCTATGTGGGTTTAAACTCTTCCTGCACTGAAAACCTTAACACTTGTAACACAAGTAAAGCAAACTCCACCTCCCTCTGTTGATTGAAAGACTGCCTTTTCTGATAATTCTAAGTTGTTTATTTCACCCTTCAGTTAGAAGTATCCTCCACCTGAAGAATATTAACTTTCCTAAGGAATCTGCTTCAAACCAAAGACAATAGTAAATTGTAAAGTTCACCTCCCTCTGTTGTGAGCACTACTCACTTTCTTGCAAATCTTAAGTCCAGTGTTGCAACTTACAGCCAGAGGTAGCTTCACCTGAAGACTACAAAGCTATCACAAGGAGATGGCTGGCACCTTAGCCCCCCACACTTCAGCAGTGGCTAAAAATTATACAGGAGATTCAACACATGGAAGAGATAACATACAAAGTAAATTTAAAAATGACCAACTTTGTTAGGCGATGGACAAGTTGGACTCTCTGGCTTGGCTCTCAAGAAGAGGGAGGACTACTACTGGATGTAGGGTAAGACTAAAGGTCCCTAACACCTTTCTGGGCGATGACAGAATCTGTAAATAATGGAATTCACAAAGGCTTATGTATGGAATAAAGACGAATCTCCCAAAATAATTAATTGAACCATATTGTATGTTATGCTCAAAAACTATGTAAACAATGTATTTTATAACATGGAATAGATGCTCTGTAATGTACCTACAAAGTTTAAATAAACTTGAATAAAAAAAAAAAGAATCATCCTAAAATGTGAACTTAAACTTAATATTCATGGAGTTTGCTACGGTATCCGTGATTTTTTTTATAGTATATGGTTAGGGCTGCTTATGGCTGAAAAACGATATCTTTCAAAATCATGTTGTAGGACAGTTCAGAGGTCAAAAAAGTTGTACTATCGATCTTACGTCACATCGATAGTACAATAACTTTTACCCATTGAGCTACTACCTGATTGGTGGAAACAGCGATGATTAAAAAAATACACTCTAAAATGGCGGACTCACCTAGCGAGTGGTCGGACAAGCAGACAGTTTGAACACACGCTGCCATTATCAGCTCCGTGTGTCCAGACTATCAATTTGCAGGCTTTCTTCATTTTAAAATCTCTGGCACAGTTATGGGGAAAAGCAAAGCGAAACCACAGCGAGGAGAACTGGTATATTTGGGGACTGGACTGGAGCAGAGCGTGACTGCAGTGAGGAGGACGGGACTGAACAGAACAGGAATGTATGGAGGACCAGTGCAGGAGTGTGAATGCAAGGCATGAACCTTGTGTCCATTTCAGAGAACCATATGTAACCCCAAGGGGGCACTACCCTTAAGGCTACTACCCCTGCCTGCCTCCACAAAGACAGGGTAAGGGGCCCAGATCCGTTGACGAGTGCCTCCACCCAGAGGTCGGGGTCAGTATTGTCTAGATTGCCTTGGTCACAGCTCTCTGGGTTACTGCAACCCCCCGTTCATTCCACTAGTGGCTCACGGGGGGCGCAAATGCTACTTTCCGCCCAAACACTCACCCCCTGGCTACTATCTCTCCTTTCCCTCCGGAGACCCCCTGTAAAATAAGGCATAGTTATATCACAGTCACCAGACAGCGGTTCACCAGTAATATACACAATAGCCAGGGTGTAGTTGCTCAGAGAACAATCTGATTTATTCAAGGGAAAATTAACAAGGAAAAGGGGGAATCAAGTTGATTTACTTATCACTACACTTATCTACCTAGGGCTCTGTGCACAGGCCTGATTGTAGTCTTTAATGTCTCTGGGTACCCAAGCCCTAACGGCTAGTCCAACGTGGCAGCTGGTTGGGGCCCTTGACGCAGATAACCAGTGAGATCCTGAGAAATCAGAATAGGCAGGGGGTTTAATTTTGCAGTTAGAGATGGGTTCATACAATTGAAAAAACACTGTTGCACACTTGGCAGGGAGCTACCCTGACTCAGTACTCACTACTCCAGCAAATAACAATTTCTTCATACTGACAGAACTGAGCCTGTGTTTCACCAGCCTCCTTACACATTTATATGGCAAACAACAGAGGGGTACCATACTAGGCAGCTGCTTTCAAACTTCTGTTAACTTGCAGAAAACTCAGGCGGCAAACTGCAGCTTCAACATCACGGGTGGACCGAGCGCACTTCAGCAATCCTCTCCAGTCCTCTCAGGTCGAGCCTGGTAGATAGCTGGGCTGGCACCAGCCTCCTCCGACCACACGCCGGCGGATTTAGTCCTAATTTCCACAAGGCAGAGAAAACGGCCTCCGCAGGCCTTCACGCGCTTCCCGCGCGAACACTACTCCAGTGCAGAAGCACAGAGTTCCTCTCCTCTCCCAAGCCACAATGCATCTGCCCCCAACAGCCAGGGGCTCTTCTGTCGTCTGGCGCTACCTCTCATTGGCTGGCTGAACATGCCAGTCATGCCTCCAAGCTCAGTGGTGCTAAAGCACCATAATAGTCCATAATGCCTTTCCCCAAATTACAAGCAGTCTCCCCATTGGTCAGTCGACTCTGCAGGGTCCCAAGGTGCTGATTGGTCCAATTCAGTAGTTCTGGACAAAAATGGAGGAGACAACCGAAACAGTCCCCACTGCAAAAGGAAGGCAGGTTAGAATAACCACATTATCGTTATTATTTTACATTATACTCAACAAACAATCGCATTCTCCAACGGAACTCCCTCTGCACCACTAGCGATGGCAGAAGGGAGTTATTTTTCCAGCGTCCCGGGCGGGACTCTGGCATACAACCACATAGCCTCCCTCCTATTTCAATTAATTATGACTGCAACAGGCAGTCCTTAAAGAGACAGCATACGGAGGCTTCGAAAACACTCACCAGCTGCCTATTTAAACGGCTTTATGCCGATCACCAACCAGGCATGGAGCATAGAACCTAGCTCTGGGAAGCTATTAGGAACCCCTATTTGCAAGGGGGTTACACGTATACTATACAAAAATAGTGGATGGGTGACATCCATAGCCAAGACTGTGTTTCCATCTTGAAAGTTCAAGATGCCATAGAGACCTCTCGTTTCATTCTTGAGGTCTCTATGGCATCATCAACTCCCTCAGTGGAGGCAAAGCCTTATTGTGGATGGTCACCCATCCACTGTTCTATATATAATATATTGTCCCCCACCCTGATTCACAGAAATGCCACCTCCCCCCTCCAAGAAATGGAAGTCCCTGAAACTTTACTTGACTTTTACCTTTTTAAAAATGGAAGTTAAAAAAAAATAAATAAATAAGGCTGTTTTTTTTTTCTTTTATTAAATTCAATAACTGGCAATCAGAAAAAAAAAGAAAGCAAGTGACAGTTTCAAGGCATGCCTCGTGATTCTTTTCAGAATGCTGTTGTGCCATTGATGTGATGTCAGATATATGTATGGTGCAACGAGATTTTGCTGAGAGGGAATTTCCATTGATAAAACACTGAAACATATACTATAGTCAGATTTATTTCTATATGTGAGTATACAACTTGTAATTCAAAAGTGGTGGAGCCCTAACTGTGCTATAAAGGTCTTGTCCTCATAAGCTGAGATAACTAGGGGATACATATGGGTTCCTGTAAGAAGGTGAGAGAGAGACCCTCTCCAAATATTTCTCGTTCTTGTACTGCAGCACTTTTTTTTCTGTTCCTCTCTTAAAATGTAACTATCTGTACTGCTATGACTGCTGTTTGTTTGGTGGGGGTAGGGGTACCTGATACTTATTTTTCATCCACTAGGCTGTAGACAGGTCATCCAAATCACCCAATCACCTCAGTCTTTACATTTAACTACCCCACCCAATCTCTTAAAAAAAAAATATATATATATATATATATATATATATAGTTAGAAGAAAATAGCCAAGCATATCTTACTTTTTTTGTTTTTAAAAGAGAAAAGATGAAAACAAGTGCTGCAGCACAAAGAAGAGATAGAAACTGAATTTAAGCAGATTATTTGGAGAGGGTCTCTCACCCCGTCAGATACACTGTGATACCATATTTATCTTCACATATAACCCAGCTGTATTGAACATGGTGGTTAATAAATCCCATTATTTTTCAAACAGATGGGAAAAACATTTAGTTTCTCTTACAGTATGTTATGTCTACCTAAAATCTGGAACTAGAATACTGAGAGCAATAGGCCAGAAAAGGAGTTACCAACTAAAAAAAGTCAGTTTGAAGCAACAGAAAAAAATATTAAGAACATGGAAAGCAGTGTTAGTATGGGGGTTAGACAATGGCTGACTCAAAATACACCATTTATTTTAATGAGTGAGGGGGGAAGATCATAACTTACATGTGACGAAGCCACTAGTGAGTTATGAAAGTCCTGTCTCACAAGTGACGATTATCAAGGCCACTGGTTTTTGGTTTTTACCAGAAAACCCAATAAAATTCCAGAATTTAGACTGCCTACAAACTGGTAAAACACAGAATTTGGCATTTTATACCAGATAAGTAAATCTACAGAACTTTTATTTTTCTTATAATTGTTTCCTGTACTATTTTCGGTTTGCTTCAGTTGATGCTCTGTGTATTAAGCCTTATTTTATTCTGATTATTTACATACACAGTAAAATGACAGTAAAATCCAGAAATTAGATTTACAATCAGCCAGTGCAGTTCCTGGAATTTCAAGTCTTGGAAAAGGAATTTCATTACTTTAATCACTGTAGATCAGTTGCCTTGTTAATTATGTATTTTGAGTCAAGCTGTTGTGTGTTTGATTTAGACAAGATTGGCTAAATCTGCAGATCTTCTGAAAATCAATCTTCACCATTGATTCTCACTTGTGGGGCAGGACCCAGTGGGAGCAAATGTTATGCAGGGAGGAAGCCAGCCATGGTTACTGAGCACGGCACCTGTGCAGCCCCATGGAACGTCACATGCCAGCCAGTAACCATTGGCGGCTCCCTCAGTTACCACAGTTTTGTTATTCCCACCATCAAGTGCGCACTGTGGGAGCGACAGTACCTCATTTCTACCATTGCCATATATTCTAAGTACATACGAACATATGAAATTTGCCATCAGATAAAGGCCTAGAGGTCTATCAAGTCTGCTCGAATGTGCAGCTAGCACCCCTTATTCTGCAGCTGCCCCTCCCTTCCACCCTCCCCCTTCATTAACCCTCCCCCTTGTCCTGTCCCATCCTCATTTGAAGCAGTCCACTGTTCTACTGCATACCACTTCAGAAGGTAACGCATTCCACCCAGCCACCACCCTCTCTGTAAAAAGTGTCTCCTCATCTCCTCCTGAACCTTCCTCGCCCAGTCTCATATCATGGCCCCTGGTGTCCCTCCCCCTTACTTTGAACAGCCCTCTGTACTTGTCTTGTTTATTCCTTTCATGTATTTAAAGGTTTCAATCATGTCACCCCTGTCTCTCCTCTCCTCCAGTGAGTACGTGTTCAACTCCTTCAACCTCCTTTCATATGATAAGTCCCCCAGCCCCTTGATCATCTTTGTCGCTCTGCGCTGCACCCCCTCCAGTAACTTAATGTCCGTCTTCAGATACGGACGCCAGTACTGCACATCACTGCTGTCCTTTTTCCTTCCTGGTGCTGCTTGTGTTTATTATTTTCCATGATGCCAAAGCCCAATACAAAGGGGGCTAAATTGTTGAAGAAAATCCAACAGCCTTCCTTTATGCATCAGTATCTCTGTGGTTAATCAGTGGCTGTTCTGGACCAGCATCAGTGCTGAGCAGCTAGCGTAGTCCCATAGCATGATATGGATGTGTGTGATGCCTGCTTCTTGGTGGACCGCCCTGTTCCAGAAAACCATGCATTGAGGTAGGGTTGTCCAATTCCACACCTTTGGTGGCAGGCATTACACATGTACATTCAAGGCTAGGACGTGGGCCCTTACCCTTGACCTCTTCCTGGGACTTCTAGTTCCACAAAGGCACACATTCCTTCTTGACCTCACCATGCTGAGGTGTCGGAGGCCCTCGTGGTTGGATCTGTGGTATAGCTAGCTCCTTCTGGGCAGCCGGCTGAGCACCCTTCACTATCAGTCTGCCCTGAGCAGCAGACATCCGCTATAGCTAGGCCAAATCAATATGCTCAGTCTAGGTCTACATCAGTGGACTCTTAGGTGTTGTCTTCTGACAGTGTCCTTGCTGTTGTGACTGTTCGTAATGGCAACAAGTTGGATGACACCAGAAACTATGCCGGTCCCCTTCTGACACTGGCATTGTGACAGTTCATCATTCTGTTACAAAGGTAGAGGTTGTTACTTCTGGTGTTGCTAGCAAAACCAAGGAAGGTGCCGATGCTGGCTGCTATGACTGATGCAACAGCCGCTGTAGTATCAGTCCTGGGCCTGGCTCCAGGAGAGATGACATCATCCCCAGGGTGGTTTCTAACCGTGGTGCCATTCGCTGCACTGGGGAGGGGATAACATTACGGTCAGCATTAAAGTTGACATTGAGCCTGGTATGGAGGATGGTGCTGACCACGGTGATGGGAATGAACCTGCCTCAGGTTATCAACCCTGAATCTGATGCTGGAGTTGGCACCAGCTTGGAGTTGGATGGCGTCCTGGAGGTGAAGTTCTCCCTGGGGCCGCTGGTCGACACCACTACCAGTGAGGATCTGGGCTGCCCTTCGAAGACAGTACAGCTCTGCTCTCCTCACCTGGGTGTGTTGCCCCCCCCCCCGGGCACTAATCGGGTCACTCCTCTGATATAGGAGGACCACTTTCAGGTGACTCTGCCAGGCCCTCTCCTTTGATGAGGCCCCCTACACAGTTCTGCAGCACAGATTGAGGTATTCTAGACCATGAATCGTGTCCTCTTCTAGCAGGACCTCAACACTTAATGAAAAGGTTGCCCATGTTAATAGGCCGTGAGGGGACACTAACATGGGAGCAACACAGGGAGTTTGTTGGTGCCTTAGATACTTTTCATAGGGAGCCTGACAGAGTTCAGTTTAGATCCTTCTCTCTGGCACCAACAATTCCAGGGGTCTGCGTCTCATCTACATCGACGTCCTCCTCAGAGGACAAAGAATTATCACTCCAACTGCTGAATAAGTATGCTATGTGCTTGAGATTCTTGATGGAGATGGTCCAGGCACTTGACCTATCCTCATACACAAGTTGTGATCTGGCAGCACTGCCGTTGAGACTCCTTGGGGTTCCAGATGTCGGCACAGTTGTCTTTCCTCCATTGCCTAGGGCCTTCAAGTAGACATCAAAGGCAGAGTGGAGTTGTCCCTTCTCTTTTCCAGCCATCCCCCGAGACCACTTCCTCTGGTATTGTGCACCCACAGGGTCTGCAGGTGAGGTGCTTCACCCCTCCTCAGTTCTTGAGATACTGCAGACCCCATCAGGGCCTCAATGTTTCATGCATGATGGACCTCCACAGGCAGACTCTGCTCAGGCAGATGTCCTTGGCAGAAAGGTTTTCACTTTGTCACACACCCTGATGTGCATGTCTGCACACCAGGCACATATGGCAACCTTTAGTTGTACCCTATGGCTGCTGCTAAGTCCGCTCTCAGCTGCCATGCCTCAAAGCGAGTCTGTCAGGCAGGCCAGTGACCTTTCTGCTTGAGGCCTGGAGGTATTTTAGCACCAGTTGAGGGCATCTTACAGTGCCAGTGAGGTGGCCTCCAGGCTAGCAGGAACTGCAGTCTGCGTCAGTCAGATGGCATGGCTTTGTCTCTCCCAGTTGGCACCTTTGGCCTGGCATAAATGCTTAACTTGCATTTCCAGGGACCATTTCTTTGTCCCCAGCTTCAGGCGGGAACTGTCAGGGAACCCTCCTGCTCCTGTGGCACAAGAGTCCCAGCCTGGTCCTCACCAGTCTCGGGTCTTACCAAACCTGTAAGGAGCACCTGCCCTCAGGTTTTCTTTCCTGTGCAGAGTGCCGAGGGTTATCTGTTACCCTCGGGGAGAGTCAGCTCCTTCATCAGAAAAGAATGGAAAACTTGGTACTTTGACCCATAAGTGAGGCTCAGTGCTGAAGATTGATTCTTGGAACATAGCAAAATTATGTTCTTACCATAATTGTTGATCTTCCAGAATATCTCCACAATTGATTACCACACTTGTACACCATCCCCTGTTCTAGCAGAGCCAGGGCCCCATGGGCATCTCACCTTTCAGTGCTGGGTGGCACCAATAATGACAGGGTATCTCACCAGTTGCACTACCTTGGAGTGGCCTTCAAAAAATATAAAAGGGGTTGGGTGTTCATTGTTGGGTCCCTTCCCCCACCAAAAAAATAAAACTTTAAAACTGGAGTGGGAAAAGTAAGGTAGCTCCCTTCCTTCCTTTATTACTTTTTTTGTACTTCTCCCAGCCAAGGGTATATTCCCTTACTTGGGCTATAATTATGTTACTTGCTAAATACTGTCAGCACCTCTGGGCACTATTCAATGTAACTTCATTTGACAGTTGCACTGCCTGTAGGAAGTGCTGTGCAGAGGAATCTGACAAATACACTAGCTGTAACACGGGGTGTACATCCCTGTGGTTGCAGAAGCAGGTCATTCCCTTTCCTGTCTTCTACTGACTGTCTCAGACTGTCTTTGTTTGGTATGCCCATTTCTTCCCTTACACCAGCTGGGCTGTTAGCACACTACCTTTAGGGATGCTTGGGAAGATGAGCACATCTCTTCTTCTTTGGACTGTGTAGTCCTACAACTGCACATGCATCTGGAATCCCCTCATTCTTCTCTAACGAGTGAAAAGGGACATATTTACTGATTATCCAGTCAATCATCTATCTGGTAGCATGTTTTTTTTCCCAGGAGTTCATGACTTTCATTCCTGTTCTGGCACATTATGCCATCTCAGTTACAAGGGGCTTCAAATTTGGGATATTCTCCTCTTGTCTTCTGCCAGAGTTACATGCTTCAGGGCTGCTGCCTTTAAAAGATCACTATTCGCCTCCTGTCGAGTGTGTTGTGAGGCTCTGCTCTATACCCGACTACCCCTTTGTGCCACCTAGTGTGCCCTGTTTCTCTAAAGGTTTGTAGCCAGGTTTAATTTTTGTTTTTTATTTATATTTCCATATCCTTTCGGGCTGGGAAACATTTTAGCCCTCTTTCTCTCTCTTTCTCTGCACTTTATGTCTCTCCTAGCGAAGTGAACTGAAGTAACTGAGGGAGCCGGCAGTGGTTGTTGGCTGGCACACGACACCACTAGGGGTGTGCCTGCACTGTGCTCCATAGCCATGGCTGGCTCCCTCCCTGCAACTAATGTGATCCTGCAGGGTGCTAGTATCTCCAGCCCCAGACCCCATAAGTGATAATAAATGGTGAAAATATTCTGGGAGAACAATTACAGTGAGTACATAATTTTGATTTTTTTGTGAATATTTAACAGTTTCCATTTGATTTTAAGCATCTAAATTTGATACAGAACAAGACAATGCTGTTGTGATAGCATCTGTCTTGTGAAGGCTGCTCTTAATATTGCATAAATATAATAATGGTGTGTAGTCCACAGGTATTGTGGTGGCCTAGTTATTAAGCCAGGGTTGCTATAAAATAATGTTTTTTTGCCTTTTATTTCCTGATCTTCATAATTTATTAACCTCTTGGGCCCCATATTCAGAGCTGGCCGTACACGCCCTGCAGGCAGGAGCACTACACAGCGTTTAGCTCATGGCCTGCTCAGGGTAATATAGAGACAATTAATGTGCTGATTATATGAATATGGGGCTGTGCCAGGACAGCGCATAGTGACTGTGCACTGTGCTGAAAGCCCCAGACTAAATATAGCCCATTGGAGATATGTAGACCAAACAGGATAGCACCAGAGCTCTTGTGGACCATATGCAGCTCAGACACGCTAATGAGTCCATTGGGCTTGCAAGGCAGTAAGGGATCCACTAGCATGCCCATTATGGGCTCATGAGTTAACATGCAAATCCCCAAGTGCTCATCCTTTCCATGGTGTGTGTACAGTCCCACTGGTCTAGTGGTCCTTGATTCTCCCCCCCCCGTTGTCCCCAATGTAATTATAATCCCCATCCTGTGGGCTAGCAGTCCCCCCCTCCACTGATTGCCCGCCTGCCCAAGTTGCAGTTGTATGACTCATCCTGGTGGACTACTGGCCCCCACTCCTCTAAAGACCAACTGCCCTCTCCCCACCTGCCTACTCAGAATCCTCTTTCTAAAACACCCCTTCCTCGTGTCCCGGTTGCTTATGCCATGCCACAGAATCTGAGACAGCAGTCAGCACAGCCCTCCTCTTACCACCTCGGCCATCTGCCATCTGACAGGCATTTTTTTTTTTAAAAAGTATCTTTATTGTATTTTGCATAAACATACAAACAAACATACATACCAAACCCGGAAACCCGGGTGCCCACCCCTATAACTGAGTAGGCAAACTATGTACAAAAACAATATACAATCACAGCTGCAGAGAACCGCCAGCCCCTATCCAGACATGAAAAACCAGGATACCACTCCTCACATTGAGAGAAAAAGAACAAAAAGGTAACAAATTGGGACTGGATATTAACGAAAAACGAGAACCCCAAAGTGTAAAGAGTAGGATTAGTCCACCAATCCTATAATTCCCAAAACCCCTCTAGACCGGGGGAGGATGTTCCCGCAGCTGTTTCCCGAGAAAGAGAGAGAGCCCCAAAAAATAAAAAATAAAAATCCCTTGCTTGGCAGTCCAGGTCCTATCTTATTAATGTACAATGCTAAAGGAAAAGAAAAAAGGGAGAAATAGAATTAGTTCTAGAACCTACAGACCTCTAGATCTAGAGATAAAGAAAACAAGAGTACTCCCAATATAAACAATCAGTCATAGAAAATATGAATACCCACCGCTTCAAAAAGCTACACTTAGACAGACCGATGGCAAGGAGGCTAGAGCTGAGTCGAGTAGATAGCCTCTAAAATTCGCCACCTCTTATCATAAGTTCCTTTTTTCCCATTACGAGACAAGTGGCGCTTAATCCTCCCTAGTACCCTCATAAGATCCGCTAGCCAGCGGTCATATGAATAAATGCATTCACTTTTCCAGTGCCTCAACACATAAGCTTTAACCAGGGCGGACATCAGGGCAATATGATACTTAATCTCATGATCCTGGATTTGAGTTATATCCCCAAAATACAGACCTCCGGTGAGATGTAGTCTACATAGTTTAGAAGGGGTCCATATTCTGTTAATTAAAACCCAAATTGGGTATATCCTAGGACAGTCCCAAAATATATGTAATGTATCTCCAATTCAAACCACACCTGAAACATAGATTTGTCTGTCCAAGCTTCCTAGCACAAAGTTTGGCAGGGGTAGAAATACAAATTAGAAAAATGAAAAAATTGCATAGTTCTGAATTTGGGTATAGATATGTAGGCCACACTTTTCCATATTGTCTCCCAGTCCGCCTCAGTAGGGTATCCTTCTTCTCCCAGTAGGCCACTTCGCCGAGACTTCCATGAGGAAGTTGAGAAGCACCTTATACATTATTGACAGAGGCTTTTGAGCACAGTTAATTCCCTTAAGATTATCCCAGGTAAATGGAGTCCCTTCTTGACAAATATTATCCCTTTGCATTCTCTGTAACATTTTGGTAATCTGAATCTTCTTGAAAAAATTAATACCACTACATTGAGGCGGAAACATGACTTTATCGTCTAGAATCAAGTCTGACCAAACAAAATTAGCTAACTGTGGAGCCCAGGAGTCCCTAATAAGTCGGCCACCAATAGTCATGTTAGGATTACCTAAAATAGGTTGACCTCTACAGCTCTTCTGGAGCTTCTTACGGAGTGGGGACAAAAGAGCCCACCAAGCCAGGACTATCTTAACTATTGGGGAATCCTTACCCACATCAGGGAGAGATCCTGGATTAGTAAAGAGCAATGACTCAGGAGAAATACCCTTATCTCTTAAAATTTGCTGTTCAATATGTAGCCAAGTTGGCGTATAGCCCTCTCCCTCCTGAGTGCTATTCCATCGTGTCATTATCGATAGTTGCCCAGCAACGTAATTTAAGTAGATATCTGGAATTCCAAGGCCCTCCGAAGTAGAAGGTAGTCGCAAAACCACATGTTTCCTCCTCGGAGGCTTGGAATTCCATAAAAAGTTGGAAAAAGGTTTTTGTATTCTAATAAACCAGGACTTAGAAATATTATAGGGGGACAAATATATAGGATATAAAAATCTAGGCAATAGATTCATTTTAATTAATCCTATTCTAGCTGTCGAATTTAAGGGAAGCTTGTTCCACCTATCCAAGTCAGCCTTAGCTGCTACAAATACTTTATCCAGGTTTGCTTCTACACCTTGCTGGAAATTAGGAGTAACCCGAATCCCCAAATAGTCAATATCATCTGGAGCCCACTTTAGGTGGAGATGGTCAAAATCTGCCTTAAATACATGTGGGGTAAGGGGGAGGACCTGGGTCTTGGTTAAGTTCAACTTATAGTTTGAAACTACCGAAAATCTCTTTATAATCTCCAGAACCCTATCAAAACTCTTCACCGGGTCGCAAAGATGCAGAAGAATATCGTCTGCAAAAACCGAAAACTTCAGTTCCCTACCCTTAACCTCAATCCCCCGTATTTCATGGTCTGAATGAATCGCCCTCAAAAGAGGCTCCAGGTAAATATTAAATAAAATTGGGGAGAGGGGGCAACCCTGCATGGTCCCGTTGTCCAGATGGAATTCCTTTGACAAAAAGCCATTACAGAGGACCCTGGCCATAGGTATAGCATATAGATTCCTAATACCCCTGAGAAGGCCCTCCGGGAAGCCCATCCTCTCCATGGTGGCAAATATAAAGGAATGGGAGACCCGGTCAAAGGCCTTCTCGGCATCCAAGGAGAAAAGCGCCATATCCAAACAAGAGGTGGAGGCCTCCACAAGGACATGGTGAAGCTTACGCAAGCATCATGAGCCCCCTGCCCGGCATAAACCAACCTGGTCTTGGCTAATAATCCGAGGAGCTATCTTTAAAATTTATTAGCCAATATTTTAGCTAACAATTTGATGTCCTGGTTCAAGAGGGCAATAGGCCTATAACTCCTGGTGTTTTCGGGCTTATCTGGTTTAGGAATAAGTGTAATATAAGCCTGATATAACGGCAAATGGGGATTCCTCAGACAAAATACCAGAAAAAAGCTCAAGGAGTAAAGTTTGAGACTCTTCAAGTGGGCTTTATAAACCCAGCTGAAAGACCATCTGGACCTGGAGTCTTACCCCTAGGCATAGTGTTAATTGCATCACATATTTCAGCCTCCGTTATAGGTATTACCAGGGCCTGGGCCTGTTCTTGGTCCAGTCTTGGTAAGGCAATACTCTCCAGAAACTCCCACGCATTTTCCTCAGTGCTGCCTGATGCCCCCTGATATAAATCTGTAAAATAATCGGCAAAAGCATCTGCCATATCCTGAGGGTCTGTGATCAAATCCCCCCGGTATTCCAAGTATGGTATCGTACGAGCGGCCTCCCATTGTCTAACCCTGCTTGCAAGAAGCCTACTGGGCAAGTCCCCTTGCAAAAGGTATTCAGCTTGAAGCCTTTCAGTCCAAGCCTCCAATTTGAAGTACATAATATCTGTCAGCTCGTCCCTCAGTTCACGAGTTCCTATCCACCTCCTCACCAGTTCCCCCAAGGGGGAGAGGAGTTAATAGCACCTCAATGAATTCCTCCCTTGCTTTCCTCAACTTATTCCTCCTAATGGAGAGGGTCTGAGCTATACTGGAATATAGGACTTTACAAGTAGGCCATGCTAAGTTCTTATTGTCCAGGGTAGGGATCTGGGTCAAAATAATATCCCTAAGAGATTCCTCCAGACGAGATAACATATTGTCTTCTAAAAAAAGAGATTCATCCAATCTCCACCTGAACGGTTTTGTCGGAACAGACTCCAATATCCAACACATCTGTAATGGAGAATGGTCAGACAAAATTCTACTATGAGTAAACAGCTTCTTAACCCTCGTAGGGCCTCCTGATTAACCAAGAAGAAATCGTCATTGTTTGAGTTTTATGCACCCCTGAATAGAAGGTCATAATACCATCTCCTTGTTTAAACTTCCAAAAGGGATCTGTCAGTGCTGCCACCTCCAGAAATCTGGCCAAAGATACCTGCGCTCTAGTAGGCGGTTTTTTAGAGGGGGGTTCCTATCCACCAAGTTACTAAAGCAGAGATTCCAATCCCCTGCCATAATTAGGGGGTGAGCTGAGAAGCTGGTGAGGTCTAATTCTAGGGAGGAAAAAAATTCAGGGTTAGGGGGAGTTGGCCCGTATACAGAAGCGATTGTTATTAGCCTCCCCATAATAGTACCCATGACAAAAACTCCCCGCGCATCCTCCCAGTTTTATATTGCACGGAGTAAATGGACAGCTCTTGCAATCAAGATAGCAACGCCCCTGAGGCTTCTAAGTGCCCTCTCCAAAAACTTGACCTACCCAAAGCCTTCTCAAGAGCAATAACTCTTCCTTTAACAGGTGTGTTTCCTGCAGCAAGCTATATGAGCCCCTATCTGTGAAATAAATTTTAGAATCAGTAGTCTCTTTTTCCTCCCTCTAAGGCCTTTAACATTCCAGGATAAAATGTTAACCGTAAACATATTAATGTATATACCCATACCTCCCTGCCCGGCTGCCCGTTAAGGAAAAAAAGGAAGAAACATTCAAAATCTGCAATTTGGACCTCTCTCTTCCCCTCCCCAGGCCCCACCCCTTTGTCACTACCCCGATCCGCTGATCGTCCTCCTAACCACCGTCGAAAGCAGATGAGCCAGCCACTGAAGCGCACTCCTAGACCCTCAACCCCGAAATAACCCAAAACAAGCATCTATTCCCCTTACCGGAAAATCAATATTTTATTTGAAAGCCCCTCCCCCATACTTCTTCTGTGGTCCCAACTTATAACTCCACCCTCATTAAGGCTTTAAATCAAAAGTCACAGTCTCCACGATCCTCAGGGAAAATTGTGTTGTATTACTAGTAGAAAGCCTTATTCCAAAGTAACATAACTGGGGAAACAGAATTAGCCACATCCACGGACTTGTCCTAAGCCAAATTCAGGTTGCCGCCCTGAACAGATCCGGAAGTTCAGGTTTCAGCCCTCTGCAGCATCCTCGCTGTCAAAACCTCCGGTCTCCGATTGCAACTTGACCACCAGAGTAGCAGGATGTTGCATCCAAACGCCACACCTGCTAAATAGAGCTTCTTTTAATGTCAATATATTCTTTCTGTTTTTCACGATGGCAGGTGTCTGATCCTGAAAAAGCCAGATTGCAGCTCCATTCCAGTGCAAGTTTTTAAGTGCTCTCGCTCTCATAAGAACGTGGGTCTTCTCCCTAAAATTCAGGAAGCGCATTATGATAACCCTGGGTCGAGCCCCTGGGGGGGGGGGGGTCTCTCTCAGAGACCGATGTGCCCTCTCAATATTATATGCCTCTCCATAAGGAGTAGGGCCCAGGATCTTCAACAGCAGCTCCTGAATAAAGGTGATAACAGTCCGCACCCTCAGAGCGCTCTGGTAGACCAGCCAGAATTAAATTATTCCTTCTGCTGCGAGATTCTTGATCGTCTACTCTCTCCTCAAATTTTTTCACTTGTCTCCTTAGGGCCACCAACTCCTGCTCGTGTGCAGACGTTTTTCTGTCTTGGGAGGCAGCTCTAGCTTCCAGATCCCCTACTCTCTGTGCCAGAACGTTAAGAGTAGGCTTAATGGTAGCAAAATTGGCTACCAGCCCTCGTAGGAGCGATTTGATTTCACCTAAATTGTCCTGAGGATCTGGCCTTCTCCTCCGCACCCATACATGCCTCCTGGTCTTCTGGCACTGGTGAGAGGGGTTTCGACGTTTGGAGGGCGGCGCTCGTGCGTCGGCGAGTTCGGGGCTTCCTGGATCCATCCTCGGTACTGCAGCACAGGAGGGTACACTCGCGCAGCCGAAGCGGAATAGCGAACCGAGCGACTTTTCAGTAAGTCCAAAAAAACCAGCTGCCGGTTCTAATGAAGATTATCAGCCCGTTAGCGTTAATCGGGGATTTTAAGCTGGTTTAGAGGTTGAGTCGGCCCGGGAGTAGCGCTCCAAACGTCTTCTCGGCACTAGCACATCACGTGATCTTCCCTGACAGGCATTCTTGAATTACTATTTAAGGGACTGCTAAATATTACATCCCATAATACTCCTTCAGGAAGGGGTGGTGTTCCCTGAAGTGCCAGAGCACTTTACACTTTTTTTTAAAACTTATTATACTGTATTTTTTCCATCCTTCTGGGCTGTCTTTTCTCATCCTGTCCTCCCAGCCCTGTCACCCATTATCACCAGGACTTACCTTCTGACTAGTCAGTGCCCCATGGACTCCTCCCCTCCCCCCCCGTGGCAGAGCCTCCCGGGTTCCACGGGCCTAGGAGTTGTTAGAGCTGGGTTGCGGTTGGGAGCTCGGTGAGCAGTATGGTGCCGCGAAGGAGAGGCGGTGTCATGCTGCTGCACATGTGGAGGTGTTTTCTTACTCTGTTGATCCCCTCCCTGGAGTGCTTCATGGGGTAGGTCCAAGTGGACATCTGCATGCATGTGTGCAGACATCCAGGCCAGAAACCACCCTCCCACCCATCGTGCCTTTACTGCATTACACCTGTGGTCACCCAGGTGGTAGTGTCATAGTGGAGCAAGCAGATATTCTTCGAGGATATCTCTTTTATCAGGCCACTCCTTTGGAACTATACCCATGTCAGCGCTAGGAACCCATGGAAACTTTGCAAGCCAGGGGCTGCCCATGACAGTGTCAGGTGTTAGCGTCTACATAAATGTGGGCAGTCCCTCCTCTCCTAAGTTCTTGCCACTCTTTCTTCAGTTCTTTTCCCACCATTGATCAGATTTGTCAGACCCGCCACCGGAAACAATGCTGCAAAGTGCTGCCATTTTCTTAGCTTCCTCATAAAAATGGTAATCACTTTAATAGAGATTTTCAGTGACTGTATGCCACCGAAAGAAGTGTCCAAGCTTTTCCAGTACTGCGAGTGCAGAGAGAAAATCTACAAGGACAACACCCACGAAGTGTGTGTCTGCTGCCTAGGCCTCTCTCACAATGTGAAAGCCTATGAGAGTTGCAGGGGATTCAGCTCTGCTACCAGGTGATGCAGAAAGGGGACTTTGGAGAAATTCCTCCTTCAGCAGACTGTGGAAGCAGCAGAGCAACAGCTACATGGCAATTCCGCATCACTTGCCCTGTTGATCGAATCACGGTCATCAAAGTCCTGGGATAAATCCTCATCAGACAGCTACAAACATAAACACTGGGACAAGGACAAGGCTTCCCTGGTGAGATCCAGGTCACCCCTGTGGACTACAGCTACAACCTCTACTATGATACCATCTGCTCTGGTGGCGGTACTGACTGCATCCCCCGATTTTGACTTGACACCAAGGTCGAGGCTTGCCATTGGCAATACTGGGCCTATTACGGCTGGTACATCACCATCGTTGATGCAGACTCAACCTCTGCCGTCAACTACTGCAATTATGGCTACTACTTTGAGTAACGCTGACGTACAGGTAGTACTCCTGTGATTCTCAGACATGATTTGATGGCTACTGCCAGGCCTATCTGCTGCAGGGGGCCCATTGATGGGAACTCCGACAACTACCCCATCGATGTCGCAAGTTAATACCTTGCTGAATAAACCTCTTCTGCCACCGCCGATGTCACCGGCATGGTCACTCATTCCCATTGATGATGGATATGATGACGAATGTGAACATAATCCTGACCTCATAATGGAGGAGGATGAAGGGGAGGAGGAAGACAGTGCTCTGGATAGCCAATATGTACATGGCACCAGCTTCACAGTCTCCTCCTGTAGTGAGGGACCTACAGTGAATGCACCCAGATAATTTCTGTAGGACCCCTCATTTTTTGCCATGATGCAGCAAATGCAGACGGCAGTGGGCTTCACCTTAGAGGAGCAGGATTCCACCAAGAAGAACCCTTTGGAGATGCCAGACTCTCCTTCTGCTGTTGTTACTCCCCTGTTTCTAGCTTTGGAGGATGCTACTTATGCATCCTGGTGTAGGCCAAACAGCATACCAGCAGTGCCTAGAAAGGCAGACAAAATGCATTCTGCCCCCTCTGGCAAATTTTATTATGTTAACTGGCCTAAAACTGATTCAGTGGTGATCACAGCTGCCCATGATAGATCCAGGGCACCGTTACACTTAAGTTCTCTTCCTCCTGATAAGGAATCCAGGAGGTCGGATGTCCTGGGCAAACACACATATGCCTCTGTCTCACTGGGCCTATGTATTGCCAGTTATCAGGCCCATATGGTAAAATATCAGAATACCCTATGGTGAAAGACTAAGACTGCAGCACAGGCCTTGCCTGATGGTTCTGCTAAACAGGAGTTAATCAAAATTCCGAATGCTGGTACTGATGTTGGTAAACACTTGATCCACACAGCATATGACATATCTGATGCCTCTGGAGGGGTAGCAATGTATGTTAAAAATGGCATCAGTGCTATGGAAACCCAGGGGTACAGCAGCAGTGTGGTGGTCCTCTGGGTCACCCTTGGAGTAGGAAGTACCCTATCTGAGTTGGGGTTATATGCATACCCCCAGCCCAGGATAAAGACTTGGTCAGGGAACTCCTGAAGGCCATCCTACAGATGGCAGACAAAGGAGAACTGCTGCTTGTCTGTGATTTCAATCTATCTGGTGTGGATTGGCTCTCATGCACGGCCTCTATGAAAAGGAGCAGAGAATTCCTCCTAACACTAAAGGGAACAGGACTAAAACAGTTGCTAACCACACCAACATGAGAGGAAGCCATTCGGGACCTTGTGCTCTCAATTAGCAACAGGATCACTGACACAACGGTGGGCAACAATCTGAGTACCAGTGACCATAGGACCACCTGGATCACCATCACCAGTAAAGAGCAGGTCACCCACAGCAAACTCAAGGTCCTGGATTTCAAGAAGGCCGACTTTACTCAAATGAGGGCTTCCATCAAACAAATAATTAGCAAGGAAACGTGGGGCACAGTGGAACAGAGGTGGAAAGCCCTGAAAGAAGCTTTACTTACATTAACTGCTCAGTGCAATAAGCAGATCTCTAAGTCAAGAAAAAGTTGAAAACCACTATGGTATACCAAGGATGTAGCAACAAAAATAAAGGATAAAAGGAAAACATTCAAAAGATTCAAGGATACTAACAATGAGGCAGATATGGAAGTCTACAAAACGAAGCCAAAAGAAGCAAGGAAGGCAATAAGGGCAGCCAAAGCCTAGACAGAAAAGAGAATCACACAAGGAGTGAAGAAGGGTGACAAAACATTTTATAGATACATTAGAGAAAAAAAGCACACAAAAGGAGGCATTATAAAAATAGCAACCAAGGACGGCAAACAGGCAGAAAATGGTAATGAAAAAGAGGGATTCTAAACAATTTCTTCTGCTCAGTCTTCACAAAAGAAGACGATGGCAATGACCCCAAAATGCAGAACACAGGTGGACTCACCATAGAAATAGATGCTGGACCATTTACAAGAGACAGTGTCCTAATGGAGCGTCTCAAATTAAAATTAAATAATGAAATGGGCCCAGATGAAATCTATCCTAGAATTCTGAAGGAGCTGGCACAGGAAATTGCAGGCCCACTGGCAGAATTATTCACACAGTCTCTAGAGAGCGGGGAAATACCTCAGGACTGGAGAAGGGCCATAGTGGTACCATTGCACAAAAATGCAAGCATGGAGGAGGGCAGAAACTACCGGCCAGTGAGTGTGACCTCAGTAGTGGGGAAGCTTATGGAGTCCCTACTTAAGGAAAAAATAGTGAAGTTCCTTATGGAAACAGGGCAGCTAGATACTAAACAATATGGATTTACAGCAGGACAGTTATGTCAAATTACTATGATTGAATTCTTTGTCTGGGTCTCCAAAATAGTGGGCCAGGGAGGGGCAACTGACATAGTCTATCTAGATTTCAGCAAGGCTTTTGACTCTGTCCCCCATGGAAGATTGGTCAGTAAGCTGGAACACTACGGGATAGGGCACAGAATAGTCAAGTGGGTTCAAAACTGGCTCCACAATAGAACGCAGAGGGTCATAGTCAATGGAACACTGTCTAGTGAGGGAAGGGTGATCAGTGGTATGCCTCAAGGATCTGTCCTTTGCCCAGTCCTCTTCAATATATTCATCAGCGACATTGCTGATGGTCTGCAGGGTAAGGCATGTGCGTTTGCAGATGACTCAAAGCTCTGCAACAGGGTAGATACAGTTGAAGGAATGGCAGCAATGGAAGCAGATCTAAAGCGCCTAGAAGCATGGTCTAGGGACTGGCAGTTGAAATTCAATGCCAAAACGTGCAAGGTCATGCACCTAGGTAAAGGAAACCCAAGGAAAACATACACACTTGATCGTGAACAATTAACAGAAACAAAATTCATATGGGACCTTGGAGTGCTTATTTCTGATGATTTAAAGGTAGGTAGACAATGTGAAAAGGTGGCTCAGAAAGCTAGTAGCATCCTAGGATGTATTGGCAGAGGCATTCCAAGTAGGAAGGGAGAGGTCATACTCCCTCTGTACAGGTTCTTGGTGAGGCCACATCTCGAGTACTGCATACAGTTCTGGAGGCCACACCTAAAAAAGGACATAGACCGCTTGGAGGCTGTACAGAGGAGAGCTACTAAAATAGTACAGGAACTGTACCAGGAGCAATATGAATCTAGATTATAGCAACTGCAAATGTACTCCCTCGAGCAAAGGAGAAATGGGGGTGATATGATAGAAACCCTCAAATACATAAAGGGCATAAGTAAGGTACAAGCAGAAAACCTCTCACAGAAATAAGCTCACACAAGCAAGGGGGCACAGTTTGATACTAACAGGGGGTAAGTTTAAAACTAACATTCGTAAGTTCTACTTCATAGAGAGGGTGGTAGACCCTTGGAATAGCTTACCACCAGAGGATGTGGAAACCAGAACAGTTACTGCTTTTAAGCTAGCATTGAGTAAGTACTGCGGTAATCTCGGATGAAGAACAGAATACCGTCCCCTTCTGCCAACACGTTTTTATGTTCTTATGCTTCTGACAGAGCTGTGGCCTCGGGCATCTATCTCTGGCGCTGCTCTTCAGCTGGGTAGCAGGATTTGCCACAGATGTGCAGCAAACAGTTCTCACTGCTCCATTTAGGGGACAGAAACTGTTTGGCCATGATGTAGAAGAAGCTTGAAGAAATCTTAAGTCATCTGGCAAGACTTTGAAGTCACTGAAATCCCTGTACCATAACCAAGGTAGGGGCAGGGGTAATTTTCTACAATCTGCTATCAGAGAACACCATTAGGACTATAGACAACAGGGCAGAGGCAGAGGTGTGGGGGCCTTGCCAGTCCCCTTCCCAACTCCAGATGCCCATTCATAAGTAACCAAAGGTGCTGGAGCCAGTGGCTGTGCCCACCTCCCCCCCAGCTCAGCATGACTCCTCATACACCCCCCAACCACCAGTACATCCAAGGGTGGTTATAGGGGTCACCTGTCCCTCCACCTGGATCAGTGGAGGACAGTCCATACAGATAACTGAGTTCTGGAGATTATAGAGAAGGGTCATGTTCTGGAGCTTTTTCCTAGAAAACCCTCTAGATTATCCACCAGTTATGACAACATACCTACCAGGGCACATGTCCCTGCTGCTAGAGGAAGTACAGACCCTACTTCAAAAACAGGCACTAGAACCTGTGTTTTCAAGGCAGAGGCACAGAGTTTTACTTCAGACGCTTGCTTGTCCCAAAGTGAACAGGAGATCTGAGGCCTATTCTGGATCTCAGGGACCTAAACCTCTTCATAGAATACAAGACTTTTTGGATTGTCTTTCTCAAGGGTCTTCTTCCCATGTTGCAACAGGGAATTTCATATGCTCCCTGGACATGAAGGATGCTTACCTCCATATCAAAACCAGGAAATCTTACAGAAAATATCTACGGTTCTTCTTCCAGGAGGAGCATTACCAGTTCAGAGTGTTGCCTTTTGTTTTATCTTCTGCACCACAAGTCTTTACCAAATGCTTGGCAGTGGTAGCAGCAGCACTTCGCAGGGAAGGCATATATGTCTTCCCTTACCTGGACAACTGGCTATTAAAAGCCCACTCCAAGGACCAATGACTGCAGACCATAGCGTGAACCAGACGGATGTTCGATGCTCTGGGGATGACAGTCAGCATCCCAAAGTCTGTACTGACACCCTGCCAGTGCCTGCAGTACTTGGGGGCAGTTCTAGATCTGGCCCAGGGTTCTGCGTTTCTGCTGCTGGACAGGGCAAAATGCCTGACTGCACAAGCACACTTGTTACACAACAGCCATTATGTCTCAACAAGGATGTTTCGATGCCTTCTGGGCATTATAATGATAGCCATTGTCACAGTGCCACTGGCCAGGCTGCACATGTGGATCCCACAGTGGACCCTTAGAGTCTAGTGGGACCAGCTCACAGATGATGTAGAACAAATAGTTCTAGTTATGTTTTCCTTACGCAAAGCATTGAAGTGGTGGATGGAGTGCAGCAACCTGCTCAAAGGTGTCCTATTACTGATTCCTACCCCACATCAAATCCTCACTATGGATGCCTTGGGATCCAGGTAGGGAGCTAACCTGGAACCTCGTCAGACACAAGGCATGTGGAATCAGGTGGAGCGCACTTTGCATATCAATGTCCTGGAAATGAGAGCAGGCCTGTACAGGCTCCAGGCATTTCAGGACCACGTGTTTCCTGGGCCTCTGTTAACACAGATGGACAACATCAGTGTGAGCATTACATCTCAGCAAACGGGGGGTGGGGGGTACTCATTCTTACCCTCTGTGCAGGGAAGCAATGAGAGTTTGGTACTGGGCTACGGAACATGGTCTTGAACTATCAGCAGTACATGTTCCAGAGATCCAAAACATGTTGGCGGACAGTCTAAGCAGGTCACAGTCCAGGGTCACAGTTCAGGGTGCACAAGTGTGAACTGCTGACCTCTGTGTCGACGACCTGTTCAAAAGATGGGGCCATCCAGAGTTGGACATTTTTTGCCTCCCCACACAAAGCAAAACTGCTGCATTTTTGCTTGCTCACTCCAGGGCCTGGAGTTTAATGGTGAGACTTGTCCTTCTCCTGGAAAAGGAGATCTTACTTCAAGAAAGGCTCTTGCAGCAGGCCACACTGCTGCCAGGCACTAGAACTGCAAGGAAAACTTCTAGCTAGCAATCTACCACAGGGGACCACGCCCCCTGCCGACATCAGTCATCTGATGTCAGTATAGGCTATATAGGAGGGCAGCCCCCTACACCACCACAGTTCTTTTTTCACTGTCGACCCATGCACGCTGGACCTTAGTGAATGTTGCAGCTACAGTAGACCACTATTTCCTGCGTTTACCACGCTTTTTTATTTTTTGCTCTTCTAGTGTAAAACATCAAATTTGTTGGTGTCTCCTACACCAGCCTCATCTTCCGACCACTCCAGGAAGTGTGCCTGTGGCAAACAGATTCCTGAGGACCATCATTCTTCATGTCTGATCTGCCTAGGCCATTTCAACCAGGTCACTCGGAGACATTGACTGAAAATGCTGGAGAGCCATCTTCTTAAACTGAAGCTGCTTTCCATGGAAAAGGAGCTACAGGCTAGGAGCTGTTTGGCTTTACCGGCACAGTCCTCTGGAGCCTCCTCTTCTTCTCACAGGGGAGAAGTCAGCGAATCAGAAACACCAGTACAAGCACTGAGAACAGACCCAGTCAACTTCCTGGTCGTGGTCACAACCACAACAGTGGTGTCCTCCCATAGTGGGTCAGCGCCTCAAGCTCTGCCAGCTCTCACTTCATCTGGGCTTCCGGTGGCTCCAGCACCCGCCATTAGCTCTGTTTCGGGCGGTGGCTCCTCAGGACAGGGGACTTTGTCTCCTGCTCCCAAGCCCCTGATGCTCAGGCCCATATCATCCTCGAGCTCTCAGACAAGTAGCATTTCTGGCTCTGGACTCTCGGGTGGCAGCTCTGTGCCTGTGGCCCCCTCCTCCCCCCAGCCACAGCTCTGCCTTCATTGGCTTCCACCGCCGGGACTGATGCTATTTCTGGTAGACAGTGCCCACAGCAGGCTATCACTGTCTCCTCTTCTCCGGCGTCTCCTCTTCCTTTGTCGAGGGGATTGCCCTCCCCTCAGGCACCGGCTTCCTTGTGGAGCAGTATTAGCGACCCTTTGCCCTCGGGCGCCTAAGCTATCATTTGCCTGGTAATCACCTGCCAGACCATCGCCAGTACTGCCAGTGCTCCAGCTACTGGGCCAGGTGCCGGCGTCATCCTTGCCTCAACCCTCGCTGCAGACAATGCCAGCTGGTCCATTAAAAGATCATTTGCTGGTGCCACGTGGACCTACACTGGGTTACCGATCGCCAGCTCTGCAGCTGTCGTTCCCTAACCTGGTGCCATTATGCAGAAGCAGACCCCTGCCCCTCAGGGCCTACCTCCAGCTTCTCCCCTTTGTCCCTGTGGGACCCCTACCCTGTCCTAGGATACGGGCAGAGTGGGCTGTCTGACCCCTATACATCGGGGTCCTCTGGGGCCCGGCCTTACATTGGTACAGGCTCCAGGCAGGACAAGCCTCAGCCTCCGACACCAGTTCCAGACAGTGAGTCCTCTGAGGATGATTCTGAATCCCCGGGGTCTTCCTTTCCCTCAGGGGAGTCTTCGGGAGGCAAGGACATGCCTGAGGAGGTGCCCAAGTCTCCCTCCCCACCCTGAGGATCCGTCCTTTATGGACGTTATGCGCCACATCCAGTCCTTTATGGGGTGAGAGACGGAGGTGCAAGATGCTGCCTAGCCATTCTCCTTCAGCAGAAATATGCCTTGCCAGTGGTGGTACCACTCTTGATTGACTTGTATGAGGATGTCACCAAGGCTGCTTGGGCTCACCACTTCACTATTCCTCCTCTTTCTGAAAAGGTGGCTCATCTTTATCATGCCCTGGCTGGCAAGCCTTTTCTGGGGAGTCACTCAAGACAGATTCTTTGATCATTAACACCACCCATGACCACTCCAAGAAGCCCAAGCACCTTCGTGCTCTCCCCCTAGACAATGAATCCCGGCAGCAGGACCAGATTGGCAAATGGGTCTTTGCCTCTTCTACCTTGGCTATTAGGGACATTAATTATCTGACCTATATGGTACAGTACCAAAATACCATCTGGGACAAGGTCAGGGACCTTGTTCAAACCCTGCCTGAGGACCACACAAAACCACAGCTTGCCCAGCTCATGATGTTGGGCTCAGATGTGGGCAGCCATGTGCTCCAGGCTTCTTACAATGCTGTTGACTCCGCTGGGTGGATGGCTGCTGCTGGCGTTTGCTTTAGGCACCACTCTTGGCTCCTGATCTCAGGTCTTGCTCCAGATGTTCAGGTCAGCATTTTGGGCACTCCCTTATGGTACTCAGTCCTTTTTGGGGGTGATGTTCTGGATCTCATGGCTAATTTGCAAGAATCTGCCAAAGCCCTTAATTCGGTCCATTCACTCTACCATACCCAGCCTAGAGCAAACCAGTGCCAGCCCTTTCGTTGGTCCTCCCATAAGCAGGCTCGAGGTCAGTCTGCCATGGGCCACCCCAACCCCTGCAGGTGCTGTTGCTCGATGCTCCAGGGGTCCCATGGCAACCCTTGCCTGCTCCCACCCCCATCTTCTGACACATTATTCGACCCCCCCCCCCGGCAGCAGGTCCAGAGGAGACAGTCAGGGGTCAGTTCCCTCTCCACTTGGCAGGGTGGCAAGCAGTGACCACAGACAAATGGGTGCTCCAGCTCATAGTCAGAGCCACTGGAAAATTGCGGAAAAGGTTACCCAAAATTGCGGAACATTTTGCAAAAATTGTGGGAAATTGTGGGGGTTCTACTATAGACCCCGAAGTGCTTCACAGTAAATCTTTTAATGTTTTCTGCAGCATACAGTATATTAGTCAGTATAAATTGCTAAATGAATACACTGACACCTGAATATGTTTAAAGCATAAAGTTTATATTCCTAAAAAGAATACTTAACTGATTAGCTATCGTAAGTGTTGCCTGTCTTCCAAAATTTAAAAGCATCTGTCTCATACAGTGCTAAATAGATTCTATAAAGTGAGCCACAGCAAATCGATATTAAATTAAGCCAGAAGAAATACATTTTTTGTTTGTTTCTGGCTGTAGAATAATGAAGCCTTATCAACAGCTGTTTACAGTGCTCTGCCAGCTATTCGCCTACTTTGGTACAAGACAAAATAAGCAGATAGAGTGGTGAATTATTGAGTTTTAGTAAAATGTTGTTGAAGTGTTTAATGGACATAATTTGTACTGTAGGTAGTGTACACTATTTTTGAAATCATATATTTAAACATTAAATCTAGGGGTTATTGGGGCTGGCAGTATAATCTAGAGGTTAGGGTAACAAACTGAATGAGCTGATGATATCTAGCAGACCTGGGGTTGATTCCCACAACCTTCACTTGCATACTGTGTGATTCTGAGCAAGTCACTTAACCTCCTCTGTGCTCCTGGGTTGTACCTGAAAACAGGCACTTCTGCCTAGTGGGCCTTATGCAGTTATCAACAAATGTACAAAAATACCTATATATTTTTACTGCATCTGCATCATATAGTAGTCAGAGTACCCTGTAATTTACCTTTGTTTTACTCTGGCTGCAGTGATTTTGTTTAGTGAAAGATAAATGTTCAGATACATTTTGTGTTTTATAAGCTTGTTTTTAGACTTCAGTCATATTTTTATTGTAGTCTTTGCATGTGAGCATCTAGGAGGTAGTTGTTAAGAGTGAGATCACTGTTTGCAACTACCTTTTTCAAGTTTAAAATTGACAGGGCCATCCAGAAATCCTCAGCTGTTTAAATCGAAACTAGTCTGAATGAAAGTATGCTCACAAGGAAAAACTTGCCTCCTTCTTTCCCCCTGCCACTTACAAAAAGGCTTCATAGTTAGCACCCCATTTAAGTGAATGGGATAATTTGCACCTTTTTTCCCATCTTTTGTTTCAGTTTGTGTGGCAACAAAAAGTTTTCTAATAGACTACTTCAACACAAAACAAACGTTAAGTGTTTATGTGTACTTATGCTTGGCCAGTGGATTCTGAAACCAAACAAGACAAGGATTCAAAAGAAATCAGTGTCACATAAAACCCTTGCCCTACCTTGCACCGCATTGTTTTGACCAAACCCAAGTCTGCATGCAAAATTGCCAATATATTGGGGAATATTTTATTTAAAATGTTAATACTTGTTTATACAGTTCAATATAAAAACTCAAAAATTGCAAGAAATTACGGAACGTCATTTTTTGCGGAGAATGGTGGAAATTGCAGATTCCGCAAAAAAATTGCGGGCGCAATTTTCCAGTGGCCCTGCTCATAGTGCAAGGACACACTTTGGAGTTCCTGGAGTGGCCACTCGAGACCCCTCTCGCCCACTCTTCTTAACCTCCCACATACCTGCCTCTGGTTTGGAAGGAAATTCAGGCCCTTCTTCAAAAAAGAGCCATAGAACCCATTCCTCAGGCTCAGCACAAAAGGGGATTTTACTCCCACTTCTTCCTCCTCCCCAAAAAGACCAGGGATCTTCGGCCCATCCTAGACCTGAGCAACCTGAATTTCTACATAGAGTACAAATGCTTCAGGATGGTGACACTTCATGGGTTGCTGCCCCTGCTGCATCAGGGGGCCGGCTCTGCTTGCTGGACATGCAGGATGCTTACCTGCACATCCAGGTATTTCCTGCTCACTGTCGTTTCCTCCGCTTCCATTTCAGATCCCTCCTGTTTGGTATTTCTTTGCCCCCCCCCCACGTATTTACGAAATGCTTGGCAGTGGTGGCAGCAGCACTGAGGAGGCATGGCTTTTATGTTTTTCCCTACTTGGATGACTGACTGTTAGCAGCCCCTTCCAGGGAGTGTTTGGTTCAGACCCTGGAATGCATCTCTCATCTTTTCCAGGATCTGGGAGTCACGGTAAATCTGCTGAAGTCCTGCCTGTCATCTTGCCAGTGCCTCCAATATATAGGGGCGATCCTGGACACCCACCAGGGTAAGGCCTTCTTTCCCCGAGGACAGAACAGCCCATATGATCGAGCAGGCCCATCTAGTTTCTTCCAGCTGACAGGTTCCTGCCAGAGTCTTCCTGCGTTTCTTGGGCCATATGGTGGCAACAATTGCTACAGTTCCCTTGGCTCACCTGCACATGCGGGTGCCACAGTGGACCTTACAGATCCAATGAGACCAGCCTTCGGATGACCGTGACCAGTTGGTCCTGGTCTCCAACCCAATCTGGGGGGTTCTGGCCTGGAGGATGGCCCCAGCCAGTCTACTGTGGGGGGGGGGGGTCCTTTTTCAGATTCTGACTTCCCGGCAGGTTCTTATGATAGATGCCTCTGGCATGGGATGGGGCGCCCATCTGGCTGACCACCAGACTGTGGGGTACCTGGTCGGACATAGAGCAAGCTCTTCATATCAGTGTCCTGGAGATGTGAGCGGTTCTATATGCACTACAGGCCTTTCAGATTCATCTTCTCCCGTGTCCTTTACTGGTGCAGATGGACGTGTGTAGTCTGCTACATCAACAAGCAGGTGGGAACTCACTCTTACCCCCTGAGTCGGGAGGCAATGAGAATCTGGTATTGGACCATCGAGCACAGTCTGGAGCTCTCAGACATTCATGTTCCAGGCATCCACAACGTGTTGGCAAACAGTCTTAACTGCTCCAGGTCTCGGGCTCATGAGTGGGATCTTCTAACCTCAATGGTCGAAGATCTGTTCGACAGGTGGGGTCGCCCAGAGTTGGACCTCTTTGCATCCCCACTCAATGCAAAACTGCTGCTTTTTTGCTCGCTTGAGCCCAGACCTGGAATTTTCTGGTGAGACACATTGTCCCTCTCAAGGAAGGGGATGTTTCTGTATGCATTCCTCCCCTTCCCGCTCCTTCAGAGGGTTCTGCTCAAGCTCCAGTTGGAAGGAGCGGAGATGATTCTCATAGCTCTTTTCTGACCTAGCTATTTCCTGCTTTGGGGTTTCCTCTAGGATCAGTGACGTCCTGGTGGTGGCCAGAAAACCCTCCACCAGGGTCACCTATTCTATGAAATGGAAGCACTTTTCCATTTGGGCTGCTGCTCGCCATTTGGATCCGTTCACCTGCCCGATGAATCAGGTGTTGGAGTACCTCCATTTCCATTTGGATTCAGGCCTGGGGTACTCCTCCCTTAAGGTGCAGCTTTCTCCACCTCTGCATATCATGCACCTATTGAGAGCAAAGCTGTTGCCCAGCTTGAGGTGTTCCGCACTGCTACTGCAAGTACAAGAAGCCCCTTCCAGGGTTAGTCAAGGGTATTCGATCAGGGATATGGTTGCCTCCACAGTTTGCTTCTGAAATGAGTATGCTGCTGACATCTGTGCAGCTGCCACCTGGAGTTCTGTCCACACCTTCACCAACCATTACAGTCTGGACATCGCCTGTAGGCATAGGGCCAATTTCAGCCTTGCAGTTCTTCAAGGCCTTCTGTCCCTAGCTCTTGACTGCGGCCTTGTCCTCCCGGTGATGTTATCCTGGTGATAAATGGTACTGCTTGGGTCTCAGTCCTACTGGTGTGACCTGCTGCAAGAGCCCTCCTCAAAGTAAGATAGTACAGTTATGTAAGAACATACCATAACAGTAGATCTTCGAGAGAAACTCTTGCAGCAGGCACTGCTTTCCCTCCTTCTTTCCCCCTGCTCCACTTTTTCTATCGCATCTAATTCTGCCTTTCTTTGGCTCTCAGGATAACCTCCTCAGTTCTCCATCAGCTGGCTATGCAGAGTCTCCAGCGGGATAACTGAGGTGGTGGGGGGGGGGACCACCCTCCTATATAGCCTATACTGACATCAGATGACTGACACCGACACGCGGGGGAGGGGGGGCTGTAGTAGGCTGCTAGCTAGACGTTTCCCATGTGGTCTTAGTGCCTGGGGGCATATTCTTACCAGTGTGGCCTGCTTCAAGAGCTTCTCTCGAAGATCTACTGATCTTACTTTAAGAAGGCTCTTGCAGTAGGTATTCACATATAGGACTAAGCCGCCAGGCATCAGGATCCCACGTAAAAATTTCTAGCTAGCAGTCTCTGGTGTCGGTATAAAGGGGCAGTCCCCCTTGCCCGTCTTCCAGGTCTTTTCTGCCGTCGGCTTGTGAAAGTTCCTCGTGGTAGAACAGCACTTGTCAGTCATTCATTGGTCTCTAAGTTTTCGAACTTTTCGACCTATTTTCTCTAATTTTCAATTTTTCAAACAATTTGTTGTGCATGTCGTTCCCGACGCTCTCTGAATTGCATAAAAACAAATGCGACTTGTGTAGTTCCCCACTTCCACACAAGGATTGCCACTCCTTGTGCCTCTTTCTGTCTGGGCACAGACTACCCCACAGAGAGTGCCGGCACTGGCAGAAGTTCAGCTCTGCTACCTGCAAGAGAAGACAGCAGTCCCTGGAAGCTCATATCCTCAAGAAGAAAATGGCCTCCTTGAAAGAAGAGTTAAAAAAGCTTAGGCAGGCATCTACTTCACCCAAAGGTCATAAGAAAAAGCGCGACAAGGAGAAGCACCGGGAGAGGGAATCTGCTTCCACAGCAGCTGCGACTTTGGCTGGAGTCACGGCACTCAAGGTAACATCCCCTCTGGGGGATCGCTCCTCGACGGCCGTCTTGGTGGTTACCAAGAAATTGCCCCTCCCATCTGGTTACTTTTCGGGCCTTGAACCTCTGGGGAAAAGGAGGCCTCTGATCCCATGAAGGCCGCTTCTTCCTGGCGACCTTCCAGTCAGAGCGGGTCCCTTAAGTCAGACATCGGTCCCATCAACACACGCCCGGACAAGGCTGCTAAGTCGCCTACCCCTTCAGGGGAGTGCCGTGCCAAAACACCTCCTGACAAGGCCGCATCCCCTTCATAACCTTCTTCGGGCAGGAAGTCCGATAAGTCGAATGCCAGCTTCTCCAACGTCCACCCAGATTTAGCCGATAAGTCAGACACTGGCTCCACCGACGCCCGCCCAGCCAAGAAACCTGCGCCAGACCCTATCGAACAATCTGATGCCCCATGCTCTCCGGAGCGTCTCACCACATTGCCCTCTGAGGTCCCCACATTCCCTTGACTGACCCCCAGGGATTATAACCCTCCTTCCCCACTCATCACCATGGACATGAGACGCTGCCATCAGGGCTCCCTCCTCCTGTGCTGGACACCCCAATGCCAGATCCTCAGACGCCAGTCCTGACACCGGCCGACCTGTTGCCACCCGGTGTCCCTTTACCTGACGACAGGCTCATTCCTCTATCAGGACTTCTGACCCGGTCGACGGTATACCCACGCCTGGCCCATCACCTGTGGGGCCAACGTTTCCACCGTCTAGCCCACCAGTTAGGCCTCTGCCAGGTCCCTCTGCGCCGTCAGAGCCCCTGGTGCCCGGGTACCTGACACTGCATTATCCAGTGCCGCAATACCCGGCCCCTCAGTATCCAGCACCCCAGTACCGGACACCGCAGTATTTGGTGCTGCAGCACCCGACGGGCTACCCACCATCAGGTTACAGATACTCTTTTTATGGGTACCCTCAATATCCGTATCCTCCACCTCCTCCACCTCTGCCGCCCACTCCTCAGCTGCCGACGGATCTGAAGCAGACCTTGGCCTCCTGGTGGGCTGAGGCCAAGGCGCAGCTCACCAGGGAGGTCGAGAGTCATCTCCCGATGCTGGACCAAATACAGGATCCCCTCTGTCGGAGATGGTAGACTCCTTCCCCCCTTCCCGACAACAGAGAAAAGTCCTCTGGCACCCGAGGCGGGGAGGATACATGCCCCAGGGAACTCCGCAGAGGGGCCGTCCCTCCCCCTTCTAGGGAGGAGTCTTCTTCCTCTTCGTTATCTTCAGTCACGGACTCTGAGTCCGGCCACTCTGACCCTGAAGATGAGCCCCCCGCACTCTGGAATGCCCTAGGCCGAGGGATCCTCTGTAGTCTCCTCCGGAGGACCCTTCTTTTCTGGAGTTACTGAGGAAAATCCCCAGGAAGTTCATCAGTGGCAATCAGTGGAGCCAGACATACAGCGTAAAAAGCTCACTGCTCCTCTGGATCTGCCCAAGACTGCTCCTACACTGATTCCACCCTGGATAGAGCCTCACGCAGATCTTGTCTCCACCATCTGGAAACAACCATCTGCGTTAGCCCCCCCTTCCGAGGAAGGCGGAGAGGCTTTACCAGGCTCTGGAGGGTGTAGACTTTCATAGCCTTCGCCCCAAGACAGTTTCGGTCGTCATCAGTGCCACTCACGGCCGATCTGCCAATCCTAAACACCTTAGCTCTTCTCCACCTGATAAGGAATCCCAGCTTCAAAAAACATGAAGTCTTGCTATATTATGACAATTGCAGTTTGTCCCACCATTAGAACTGCTCCGGAGGTGAAAGAGTTAACTCCATGAATAGAACTTAGAGCACGAGCTCTAAAGAGAAACTCTGTCTGTGTAATTTCAAACCTGAACTGTCAGATTCTTTACTCCGCCTCACTGAACAGCCGCTCCGGAGATTTCTCCTACTGCTTGATTCATTTCTCAGTTTAAACAGTGTTTTCTCGGTTCGATTCAACCGAGAATAGTTTTATTTTAACTGCAAAACCGATCGGTTCAAGCTCTGTCTGTGGTATCGTAAGTAATTCATATTTTAATTCTGTGTGGAACTTGTAAGTTTTATCGGTTCGGTTTTTGAACCGATCAGCTTGGGTTAAAACTTAAAGTTTTAAATTTGAGATTTTAGAGTGCGGTTCCCGGTTCTTATCGGTTCTAAAAAAAACGGATTTCATTACGTTTTTTTCCAATACCCGTGACACGGTTAGGAACCGATAAGGGTGTCTTGCCTGGCACTGCCGTTTGAAGGGCAAGTTTTTCTGGTTAGGCTGGCATTATGTCTGAGAAACCCAAAAGAAAAACCGGGCCCACTGGGTTTCAACACTGATGTCTGTGGGGAAGTCTTTGCCAAGGCTGACCCACACACCACATGTGTTTATTGTCTGGGGTTTGACCACCTCCAGTCAGACTGTCAGATTTGTAAGAATTTCCCTGCAGCCACCCTGGAAAAGAGATTAGGCAGGCTCAGGGGACGAGAGGCCAAAAAGTCCGCTGACCCGGATGGCCAGCCCGGTTCGGTGCCAACCGAACGGAGGAGTGCCTCTCTGACCAAGGCGAGACTTCCTCGGGCAAGCGAAAGCTGGCTCGGATGAACCAGATCCAGTAAAAGAACAAGAAAGTCAGCAGGTTTGGAGCCCAAAATTCTTACTCCAACTGCTGCAGAGATAGCAAAGCTATTCAGATTGTCCAGTCACTTTCTCGGTTCCGTCCGAACCGCCACTATCTAGTAAAAGGTCGGTTCGGTCGGTTCCATCGGTTCAGGAATATGATGTTGAGGAGTTTTATGAACAGAGGGTGGGAGGATGATTATGAACAGTATGAATGTGACTTAGAGGGTCTGGGTGTGCCCATTAGCGGACATCTCCCCAGACAGACCTTTTGAATCTCCCCATGCTTTCTGAGTCCCGCTCTCATTTTATGTTTTACAAAAAGTTGCTGAAACCCTCCAGCTTCCTTTGGAGAAGCTGTGGATGAGCTAAAGAGGAGCCTGATTTTGTAGAAATGATGGATATACCAGAGTCTAGGAGTGTATATTCCTTTGCATAAGTCATTTAGAAACAAACAATAAAAATCTTAAAAACTTCTAATTCTGTGCCTCCTGTAGATAAAAAGATGGACAGGAGGTACACACTGTCAGGTCCTGATACAGAATTCCTTTCTTAGCAATGCAGTCATGTTGGGGTAGTTCAGGCTGCAGCCTGTGATAAAGCTAATATTCCCCTGGCTTCACATCCTCCTGACAAGGATTCCAGGAAGATTGATGCCATGGCAAAAAAACAGTACATGGCAGCGTCTTTGGGACTCAGGCAAGGAAATTATATGGCTTATGTAGCAAGGTATCAGAAATCTAGATGGGATACTGTTATGGATTTAGCCAAACAAGCCCTGGCCAGCTTGCTAGTGAGCTGGAGCAGGTGGCTGTGTCGATGGCATTGAGGCTTCTAAGGTGCAGTTTCATGCTGCTGTGGATTTTAATGATGTTTCCTCTGAGTCATGGCCACATCTGTAGCTTTTCAGTAGGGTTGGCCTGGCTCAGGTGTACTAGCTTGTCACAGGATACCCAGTCTAAGGCTATGGATTTTCCTGTGGTGGGAAATCTCTGTTTGGGGAGCAGACAGAGAATTATATGAAGAAGATGGATGAATATAGGACTACCTATAAAGTGCCCAAGCCAAGGAGCGCAAGCCACTCCTCAGAGGCACACCCCAGGGTAGGGGTAGGCCTTTCCACAGGCCTTTTTACCAAACCCAGGCCTCCTCTGCTTATGCTCAGAGGGGGTTCTGCAGAGGCAGACGGGGTGCGGGCAGGCCTGCCCCACTAAAGCGCCTGCCAAGCAGGCACCCTGATGGGGTGCCCAGGGCCGATTCTCCTTTACCAGTAGGGGACAGGTTGGCTTACTTCAGTCAGAACTGGGTGTCTTTAACTTCAGACAAGTGGGTTCTGGAAGTAGTAAGCCAGGGTCTGATTCTCAGCTTCAAAAAGTTCCCAAAGATGAGAATCAGGTCTTTTCCACCTGCAAGCTCTTTAGAGACCTTTACTCTAGAAGCAGAGGTCTCAACCCTGTTAGCTCTCAGAGCGGTGAAAGGTTCCTCCCCCTACACCAGGGCAAGGGTCTGTACTCCAGATACTTCCTTACCCCAAAAGACAGGAGAATGGCGACATTTTAGACCTCCAGATATCTGAACAAGCATCTTTTGAAACCAAATTTCAGAATGGTAACTCTGGCAATGATTTTACCCTCTCTAGGCCAGGGGACTGGCTAGCTTCCCTGGACCTCAAGGATGCCTATTTTCCGTCCTAATCAGAAGCTCCCACGAGAAGTACCTCAGATTCGAACTGCCCTCAGGTCACTACCAGTTCAGAGCAATGCCTTCGGCCTTACCTCTGCCCCAAGGGTATTCACGAAATGTCTGGCAGTAGCAGTGGCTCATAAGGAGGCAAAGGATTGCTGTTTTCCCTATCTGGACCGACTGGCTCATTGTAGGCCAGTCCCAGAACAAGGTAAAATCTCACCTGAAGTCACCCAGCAGCTTCTCACCTCCTGGGCTTCCTGCTAAATATACCAAGTCGGTTCTGGAACCAGTTCAGGTACTCACTTCATAGGTGCAGAATTGGACACAAATCTGGCCAGAGCTTTTCTTCCCTTAGAAAGGGTAAGGAACTTGGTGGCTCTGGCCTCCTCCTTCACTCTGCAGGTCTCTCGACCAGCAAGACCTTTTGCAGCTCCTGGGGCACTGGCTGCGTCCACAGCTGTAGTGCAGGGAGCAAGATTTCAGATGAGAGACATTCAGTTTCACTTGAGAGCCTATTGGTCTCAGAGAAGAGACCCCTTTCAAGTTGGTCCCAGTGACCGAACCTTGATCCAGGCCCTCCAGTGGTGGCAGGATCAGAGCAATTTAAGACTGGAGGTCCGCTTCATTCCCCTTTCTCACACTTTGACCCTCACTCACGGATGCTTCCCTCCTGGGGTGGGTGAGCCCACAGGCGATCTCTCCCACTCAGAGTGTGGTCCCCCAAGAATCTCTGCTCCACATCAATTTGCTGGAACTCAGAGCTGTCTTTTTAGCACTTCAAGCGTTTCTGCTTCTGTCCAGAACAAAGTGGTACAGAAGTCCAGAACAGACAATACCACAACAATGTGGTACATCAACAAATAAGGGGCACTCGGTCTTGGCCTTGTGCCCACGAGGCAATGAAGTTGTGGTCTCTGGCCTATCCCTGAACACTTCACTCATAACAGTTCACCTTCCAGGAAAGGACAATGTCCTAGCAGATGCTCTCAACCCAGGATTTCTCAGGGCCATCACGAATGGTCTCTGGATCCTCAAGTACTAGGGATAGTCTTTTGCCAGATGGGGCACCCCTCAGATAGATCTTTTTGCAGCCCGGACAATCACATCTTCCACTGTTCTGTTGCAGACCCCCAGTGTTGGGCTCAGCCCCTGGGCGCCTTCTCCTGGATTAGTAAGGAAGTTTCTTTATGCTTTCCCCCTTCCTCTCCCTATTCAAGGTGTTAGTAAAAATCAGATCCCAACCTTGCAGGGTGATTCTGATTGCCCCAGATTAGCCAGGCAGCCCTGGTACCCACTCCTTCTGTCCTGACGAGTCCATCTCCCTTGTGTCTCCCAGGAATCACAACCTATTAACCTGTGCCCAGGGAGAGTTTGGTATCCGAACCTCAAATCCCTCAACCTCAAGGCCTGGCTCTTGAGGAGTTAGAAATTGTGACCTACACCTCTCAAGGTGTTCTTGAAATCCTAAGGCTTCTATGAAGCCTTCCACTAGGAAACTACTTATAATTCTAAGTGAAAAAGGTTCTCCATTTGGTGTTCTGGGAAACATATTTCCCCAGAATCTGCCGATTTGCCCATTGTGTTAGATTACATGGTCCATCTTAATTCTTTGGGCCTGAGACCAGCTACCCTGAGAGTTCATTTGGCAGCTGTCTCTGCTTTTGTTTCAACAGAAAGCCATCCTCTCTTTCCGCTCACCCTGTATTTTCCAAGTTTTTAGGGATTACTTCATACTAATCCACCTTTTAGGGATCCGGCCCCTGCCTAGATCTTAATGTTTGCATTGCCGGTTAATGCAACCCCTTTTGAACCTCTGTTTTCTGCAGGCTTAAGTATCTAACTTGGAAACTGTTTTCCTAGTAGCTATCACTTCTACTAGGCACTATAAGTGAGTTGCAAGCCTTGTCAGTAGAAACTGACTTTATTTCTTTCACAGGGATAAGGTAGTCCTCCAGGACTAACGGGAAGTTTTGCCTAAGGTGGTTTCAGATTTCCATCTCCAACCAATCTATCTCCCCTCAGTGTTTTCACTGAACATTCCTCTTCTGGTGAGAGGAGATTGCACAGTTGGACGTTAAGAGGGCCCTTAGTTACTGTATAGGCGTACCAAGGGTCCTGAGTTGAATCCCTCAACTTTTTCTCACTTATGGTGAGGTTGGGAAGGAAACCTGCCACTAAAGAGATCAGTTGCCAGGTGGATTGTCTCTTGTATCCAATTTGTTATCAGAAACTGGGCAGAGATCCCCCTCTGGCTTGAGGGCTCATTCTACCAGGGTACAGCAGCGTCTCTAGCTGCTGCCAGAGACATCCCTATATTGGAGATATGTCAAGCTGCTACTTGGAAAGCGGTACACACTTTCACCAAGCATTACTCCTGGATGTCAGGCTAGGAGAGATGCTGGGTTTGTACAACTGTGCTTCAGAGCCTATTCCTAAGTAGGTTCTGTCCTCCTCCATGGAGAGTACTGCTGTAGTCTGCAATCATATAATATAGCAAGACTTCATGTTGTTTGAAGAAAAAAATTACTCACCTTAGTAATGTTGTTTCTTCTAATGGAGTCTTGCTATTATTATTACTCCCCAACCTGCCCTCTCAGAACTTCTACTTGGGTATGGGGTGGGCAGCCAGTGTGGGCACTATTTTATGCCCTTTTTATGTGTTTTCACCCTTCTTGGGGTTGGGGTGTGGTGTTTTCATTTTTCCTTATATTTCTCTCATATTGTTAAATTATACTGTTAGTTCTGGTCCCCTGACTTGAGTCTTTTGTGTTGGGACCAGCAATAGGTGTTAATATTTAGGTAGCCAGTTGGCTAGTGTAGGTTACAGCTTCCACACAGACCTTAGTGAGTTTTGCTCGTAAAGATCTGACAGTTCAGGTTTGAAATTACACAGACAGAGCTTCTCTTTAGAGCTCGTGCTCTAAGTTCCATTCATGGAATGGAGTTAACTCTTTCACCTCCGGAGCAGTTCTAATGGTGGGACAAACTGCAATTGTCATAATATAGCAAGACTCCATTAGAAGAAACAACATTACTAAGGTGAGTAATTTTTTCTTCTGGACCAGTACGGGAAAAAGATCTATTCCTCTTCGACCCTAAGCAACAGGGCCTTTAGCAATGTGGCACATATGGGGGATTTCCAGAAGGCCATCCTTAGTTAGGTGGAATCTAAATTGGCCTCCCTTCCTGAGTCACAGACTAAGCAGGAAGTGGGTGACCTTGTCCATTCCACTCGTTCTGCCTGTTGGAACATGCTACATGCCACTTATGATGCGGTGGACACAGCTGGAAGGAGCTCTGCCTTCGTCGTAGGCCTACGGCATCATGCCTGGCTCCGTGTATCAGGTTTGCTCCCTGCAGTGCAATACGCTATTCAGGATGCTCCCTTCAGGGGTTCGGTGCTGTTCGGGAGTGATGTCAAGAAAATTATTACCGAACTGCAAGAGCAGGGTACTGCACTCAAGTCCATTCAGACTATGTACAGGCCCCCTCAAGGGCTGCGGCAGCCTCTTCGTTGCCAAAACCGACAAAAGCCAAAGGGCAAATGCACCAGCAAACGTCAGGCCCCTCCAGCAACCAAGACTCCCCCAGTAAAAAACCTGCGGGAGCCTTGGTTGCTGCACTGCCCCACACCTCCAGACTCCCTGCCTCTCCCGCTGCCTCTGGAGGTTCCAGAGGAACCGGTAGGGGAGAGATTTTCGTCCCATCTGCCGGGCTGGGAGAGGATAACATCAGATGCGTGGGTGCTCCAGCAGATAGCGATGGGGCACTCAATAGAGTTTCTGCAGATACCACCCCAAACCCCCAGTCGTCCTCCTTCCCTCAACATCTTCCTCTGGTCCTATAAGAAATCATCACCATTCTCTCGAAGGCGGCAATAGAACCAGTTCGCAACCATCTTTGGGAAACAGGTTACTATTGCCATTGCTTTCTGGTTCCAAAGAAGACGGGAGATCTGAGACCCATCCTAGACCTCAGCTCCCTGAACATGTTCATGGAGTACAAACACTTCAGAATGCTCTCGTTGCAGAGCCTTCTGCCACTACTTCAGTTGGGACAGTGGCTATGTGCTTTGGACATGCAGGATGCTTACCTGCATATCCCCATATGCCCCCCACCACAAATTCCTTTGGTTTTGTTTTCAGGGGGACCACTACCAATTCAAGGCCCTCCCATTTGGTCTTTCCTCGGCCCCCCCCCCGTGTGTTCACTTTTCAGTGGTAGCGGCCCACCTGAGTACCCGGGGTTCAGGTATTCCTGTACTATGACGATTGGCTCCTGGCGGCTTCATCCAGGGAGGAACTCCTGCATTCCCTTTCCCTTACCTTGCAGGTTTTCACCAGCCTGGGTATCACCATCAACCAGGCCAAGTCCCACTTGGTCCCATACCAATGGCTCCAATTTATAGGGATAATTCTGCACATGACCAACGGCAAAGCCTTCTTGCCTCTGGACAGGGTAGAGACCCTTCAGAATCAGGCTCGTCTTCTGTCTGGTTGCAGGAGGGTCGGAGCCAGGTCAGTCCTCCGCCTCCTTGGGCTAATAGCGACTGCTGTTCTGACAGTCCCATTCGCTCGGCTCCATGTGAGGATCTCTCAATGGATGCTTCAGTCGCAGTGGGACCAAACTAGGGACAATCTAGACCAAGAGGTACTAGTGTCAGTTCCCATGATCAGGGACTTGCATTGGTGGATGGTTCAGGAGAACCTGTGCCTGGGAGTTCATTTCTGCATCGATCCGCCCTCCCAGATGTTGATGAAGGATGCGTCAGGAGAAGGCTGGGGTGCCCATCTGGGATCTCACAGGACTCAGGGCAGCTGGTCCAAGTTCGAACAAAATCTGCACATAAATGTGCTTGAACTGAGAGCAGTTCTTTATGCCCTTCAGGCTCTACTCACCTTCATCCTTCTCGGTCATCTCCTCATTCAATCAGACAACATGTGCATAGTCTAGTACCTCAGCAACTAGGGAGAAACACGTTCTTACCCTCTGTGCCATGAAGCGATGAGAGTCTGGCATTGGGCAGCCCAACACAACCTTCATTTGACTGCGGTTCACGTTCCGGGAGTGGAAAACACACTAGCAGACCAACTCAGTCGGTCCTCAACCAAGTCCCACGAATGGGAGCTGGATTAAGAAGTCATAAACAACATCTTTCAGCGATGAGGAACACGTCAGCTAGACCTTTTTGCCTCTTTCCAAAATGCAAAACTTCCTGCCTTCTGCTTGCTCATTCCAGGGCAAGACATTTTTTCGCGGGACGCTCTGTCTCTCGATTGGAGGGACAGATTTGTTTATACCTTCCCTCCCATTCCTTTAATCCCGAGGGTCCTGAACAAACTCAGATTGGAAGGAGCTCGAATGATTCTCATTGCTCCCTTCTGGCCCAAGCAAGTTTGGTTCTCTCTTCTGCAACAGTTTTCAGAGGAACCTCCCCTTCCTCTTCCTCTTCCTCTGTCATGGCAATTGTTGACCCAGGATCAGGGGACCCTTGTTCATTCAGATCTCAAATCCCTTCATCTCCATGCATGTCTCCTGCAGACGTAGCTAAAGCCTGCTTTGGAGTTTCACCTCTAGTAGCAGACATTTTGGTGGAGGCCAGGAAGCCTTCCACGAGGTCCACCTATGCCATGAAGTGGAAACAATGTTCTCTTTGGGCAAACTCGAAAGACTTCGAGCCTTTCTCATGCCCAGTCAGTAAAGTCCTGGACTACATGCATCACATCTTCGATCTGGGTCTCAGCCATTCCTTGTTGAAAGTCCACATGGCAGCTATCTCAGCCTACCATATTCCCTTTGGAGATGGGACTTTTGCTCAGTTGGAAATCTCTAAGACTTTCCTCGGAGGGGTTCTCCATTTGAGAACCCCCCTTACACATTCCTGCCCCTCCATGGGACTTGAATTTCTTCCTGGAGAAGCTTACTCAGCCTCCCTTCGAGCCAGCAGCAACAGCTGATTTGAAGTTCTTGGAAGACATTCTTCCTGGTGGCCATTACTTCCGCTCGGCAAATTTCTGAGCTGTAGGCCTTAATGTGTTAAATCCCATACTTGATATTTCACAAGGAACATGTGGCTCTATGCACTAACCCTAAGTTTCTTCCTAAGGTTGTAGCTGAATTTAAGCTGGATCAATCTATTGAGCTGCCTGCTTTCTTTATCCAACACTCCAGTCAAGGGAGTACCTCTTGCATACTTTGGATGTTCACAGAATTCTGAGATGCTACATCAATCGGACTAAGGATTTCAGGAAGACTGATCAGCTTTTTGTCTCTTTTGCTCACAAAAGAGAAGGCAATGCTGTCTGTAAGCAATGCCTCCCAAAATGGTTGGCACATTTTATCACTTTCTTTTACAAGTACAACAAGACCCTTCCGGGTCAAGTCAGAGGTCACTCCACCAGAGGAGTAGCTGCCTCTGCAGCTTGTTTCAAAAATGTGTCAGTGGCAGACATCTGTGCAGCCGCAACTTGGACTAATGTCCATACCTTCACAAAACACTACAGTTTGGACATCGCCTCTCGTCGTAGAGCAGGCTTTGGGTTGGCTGTCCTACAAGGTCTCCTTTCATAAGACCCGTTCAGCCCTGAGGTTCCATGCTATGCATAACAGTCCTCCTGTCGAGTGTTTTTCCTTATTCCAGACTGCCTGGGACTCCGTCCTGTATGTGAATACTTACAGCAAGAGCCCTCTCGAAGTAAGACAGTAGATTCACAATGAGAACTTACGTAACAGTAGATCTTACTTGAGAGGGTTCCTACAGTAGGTCTTCACATATAGGACTGCGCCTCCTGGCATCAGGTTCCAACGGCAAGCTTGTAGCTAGCAATCAGCGGGGACCACCCCCGATGTCAGGTGATGCGACGTCAGACCAACTATAAAAGGGGAGGTCCCACACCTGCCCTCCAGTTCTTTCCTGCCGTCGCCTCAGTTCATTCGGCTCTCGTGTAAGAACAACGATCTAATGCCTGCGTCAGTCAAAGTTTTTTCTTCATCTGCTACATGTTTATTCTTTCAGATTCAATCGATTGTGCGTCGATTTGCCCAAAAAAGAAGTGCTCTAAGTGCAGAGCCCAAATCCCAAACAGGGACGACCATTCCCACTGCCTTCTGTGTCTAGGCTCCAAGCACAACTCGGACGAGTGTGCTGTTTGTCAGGCCTTCAATCAAGCTACCCGGACCAGACGCAAGCGGACCCTCGAGGCCCACCTCCTTACCCGACAGCTGGCATAGATGGAAAAGGAGCTCCAGGAGTTAAGGGAAAGATCGTCGTCGGCCCCAAGGAAGAAGAAGAAGAAAGATAAGGAGAATCGCTTGGAGAGGAGTCCATGACCACGTGGGAGGCCTGCTCCTAAAACTGTGAGCACTTCTTCAGGTACCCTGTCCACTTCTTTGGGCCGGGCACCTTCTCTCCCTCCTGCTGAGGTGAGCGAGCAGCCGGGGGTAGCCTCTATAGAGGTTTCTGTCAGGTCTCCACATTTCAGCACTGCCGATAAGTCGCTCCTTGACCCTGTCGCTGGGTGCGCAGCCTCAACCGTTAAGCCTAGTGTTGGCCTTTCGGCTACTGTCAGCCCGGTCAAGTCCAATAAGTCGGACGGCAGATCTTCTGTTGCCCGCCTGGACCCTTCTCACCCGTCGGGCTCCCGTGAGGCCCCCGACGCCGGCTTGAGTGTGCTGCTGGGAAACACTTCATCCCTTTGGGCCCTTCACCCCAGGGATTCGCCACCTGATCCTGCTTTATCCCTGCCATTAGGATTGTTCTTGGATCTTTCATTGGGTTACTACCTGAATGCCCCCCATCGCCTGGATAGGAGTCCGTCGCCAGCCAAGGATTCTTCTATGGAGCCCCCCCTTGGAACCTTTGGGGGCCCTCCTGGATCCCACACCACCTTGTGGCCCTCAGGCACCTCCCTCGGTAAGTCCAGTTGAACCTCCAGGCAGTCTTCCAGGGCCAGACCCCCATTTTCTGCCACCAGGCAGCCCGCCATCGGCACCTCTTTACCTGATGCCAGGCCATGTGCCTCCGACGCCATGATACCCGACACCGGGATACCCTGGGTACCCCCCTTATGGTTACAACCTGGGATTGCCAGGATTCCAATATCCTTCTTGGCAACACCCACAGTACCCAGGCTACCAGCCTCCTCCTCCTCTACCGCCAGATCGAGATATGATCCTGATTGTTGGCAGGATGCCAGGACCCAGCTCATCATGGAGTTACGGCAATCAGCGGGTGATATCCCCCTACCTAGGGCCCCCTCCCCCACGGATACCCTCCGGACGAGCTACAGGTGCTCTACCAATGGGTTCCTCTGGGGTGGATCCTTCCATCCCCAGCGGTTCGGAACCTTCTGACTCTGACATCAATTCCGACCCCTCAGACCCTCTGCCCCCAGTCGAGGTCCCACCCAAGGACTCTCCAAAATCCCTACCAGAATATCCCTCCTTCAGGGACCTTCTGCAAACTATTCAGGCAGCAGGAGCTGGCCTTCTAAAGAAGTGGATCCCTGTATAAGAGACTGACAGAGCACTTAGATCCCCTACCCATTCCCCCCCGGATGGGTCCTCATGAGGATCTGGTCACTACCATCTGGCAGCAACCGTCCTCTATCCCTGCTGTTTCCAGAAAGGCCGATCGCACCTGGTATCCCCCAGAAGGGATTCAACATCTCACTACTCATCCATAGGCTGACTCAATGGTCATCACGGCCGCTCATGACCGGTCAGCTCAACCAAAGCATTTGAGCTCCTCATCCCCTGACAAGGACTCAAGACAATTGGATCAGTTTGGCCGGAAGGTTTATTCCCCTTCCTCCTGCGCTATCCGGTCCCTGAACTATATTTCACTCATGGTGGCCATTCAGGAGGCTTCCCTCTCTGAGCTGGAGAGGGACCTTCAGGAGGTCCAGGATGAGACACTCAGAAACAAGCTGCTGGTCAAAGTCCACATGGGCAAGTCTTCCTGTCATCATGCTTTGCATTCAGCGTATGGTTTGGTAGACTCAGTGGCTAGGGCGGCAGCCATGGGGATTTGCATCCATCACCTTTCTTGGCTCAGGTTTACAGATTTGGCACAGAACGTCCAGTCTTCCCTTCTGGATGCCCCTTTTAGGGGTTCTGTCCTTTTTGGCTGTGATGCCAAGGATATAATTACTGGGCTGCAGGAGAGCGGATGCTCCTTATGTAACGTACGCTCCATGTACCGGACGGGGCAGAAGAAACAGCCCTTTCATCGCCGATGGAATGAAAACCAGGGAAAACATCAGGGCAAGCGGTGAACCCCTGGCTCAGGAACCCAAACCCCCCAGGCCAGATTTCCAAAGCCGGCCTCCAGGGCTAAAACTTGCCTCCTCTCGGCATCCTAACTCCTTTCCCCCTTCTTCCGCTGCCTCCACTCGACAAGGAGGAACCGGTAGGAGGGAGGTTCAGCCTCCACCTGGCGGGGTGGAGGTCCGTCACCACAGATCTATGGATGTTACAACTCATTCAACGTGGTCACTCAGTAGAGTTTACAGAGATCCCTGCTCCTCATCCTCCGGGACGGTCAATTTATCCAAGGGATCAGATTCCCGTAGTCTTCCAGGAGATTCAGACCCTCCTGCAAAAAGCGGCCATAGAACCTGTCCCTCAAAACCAACTAGGAAGGAGATTTTACTCCCACTGCTTCCTAGTTCCAAAGAAGATGGGAGATCTGAGACCGATCCTGGATCTCAGCACGCTCAACCTCTTCGTCAAGTACAAGAGGTTTTGCATGCTGACCCTTGAGGGTCTTCACCCCATGCTCCAAACAAATTATTGGCTGTGCTCCCTGGACATGCAGGATGCCTATCTTCATATCCCTATCCTCCTGGCCCACCCCCGCTTCCTTTGTTTCTCCTTTCAGGAGAACCATTTTTCATTCTGAGCACTCCCCTTTGGCCTTTCCTCTCCTCTGTCACCTGGGTGTTCACCAAGTGCTTTGCGGTGGTTGCATCTTTTCTTAGCTGCTGTGGCATTCACGTGTTCCCATTCCTGGACAACTGGCTCCTCGCAGCACCCTCTCCGAACAGCCTGAAAGAGTCTCTCTGTTTCACTCTGAACTTGTTTGCTCTTCTGAGTATCACAGTCAGTCAGCCCAAGTCCTAGCTAGAACCTTCCCAACAACTCCAGTTCATTGGAGCAGTACTAGACACAGTTCATAGCAAGGCTTTTGTGTCATTAGTTTGAGCTGAGACTAGTTTCTCAAGCCACTCTCGTGGCCCAGGCTCGATGTATCCCAGCACACGCTGTGCTTCGTCTTATGAGACTGATGGTAATGGCCATTTCAACAGTTCCCCTGGCCAGACTACATATGAGGGTCACCCAGTGGTCTCTTCGAGTCCAATGGGATCAGAAGACGGATGACATGAACCAGCGGGTCATGATCTCCAACAGCCTACAGAAAGATCTTCACTGGTGGCAAGATCTTTCCAGTCTGTTAGGGGGAGCACCCTTTCACGTCCCAATCCCTACCCAGATCCTCACCACGGATGCCTTGGACTTGGGCTGGGGAGCCCATCTGGGGGGTACATAAGACACAAGGGCCTTGGACCGACTAGGAGCTTCATCTCCATATCAACATTCTGGAGACAAGAGCCATCCTGTAAGCACTCCAGGTGTTCCAGTCACTTCTTCTACCAGGATCACTTCTTATCCAGACGGACAACATGTTCACAGTCTGGTATATCAACAAACATGGAGGAACGTGCTCATATCCTCTCTGCAGAGAAGCATTGAGGGTATGGTACTGGGCGAGTCAGCACAGCCTTTTCTTGACAGCAGTCCACATTCCAGGCGTAAGCAACATCCTGGCAGACAGTCTCAGTTGATCAGTGGCCAGTGTTCACGAGTGGGAATTAAAGCAAGAAGTGGTCGAAGATCTCTTTCTTCGATGGGGTTGGCTGGATGTAGATCTGTTCATAGAAACATAGAAATTGACAGCAGATAAGGACCGCTTGGCCCACCTAGTCTGCCCATTTTCCTACCTAACAGATAAGCTGCAGATCCTAGTTAACCAACAGCTTACTTCCTCCGACCCCACTAGGACTGCCTTATGTCTGTCCCATGCATTCTTGAATTCCCTCACTGTTCTTGACTCCACGACCTCCTCAGGGAGGCTGTTCCATGCATCCACAACCCTCTCCATGAAAAAATACTTCCTCACATTACCTCTGAGCCGTCCCCCCTCTATCTTCAAATTGTGCCCCCTTGTTCTTGCACATCTCTTTTTCTGAAAGATGCTACCCTCTTGGACTTTGTTGATTCCCTTGAGGTACTTGAAAGTTTCTATCATGTCCCCTCTCTCCCTTCTTTCCTCAAGGGTATACATATTAAGCTAATTTAGTCTTTCTTCATATGTCTTCTCGTGCAGACCCTGTACCATTTTGGTTGCCCTCCTCTGGACAGCCTCCACTCTGTCTATGTCTTTGCGGAGATGGGGTCTCCAGAACTGCACACAGTACTCCAGATGGGGTCTCACCAACTGTCTGTACAGAAGGATAACAACTTCCTGTTTTCTACTATTGATGCCTCTTCCTGTGCATCCCAGTATCCCCTCAGCCTTCCTTACTGCCTTCTCACATTGCTTGCCCACCTCTAGGTCATCTGATATAATTACCCAGGTCCCTTTCCATTTTACTGTTGTCAGTATCTCACCCCCCATTGTGTACTCTTCCCCTGGATTTTTGTTACCCATGTGCATTACCTTGCACTTCTGTGCATTGAATCTGAGCTGCCATACATTTGACCATTCCTCCAACCTTGCCAAGTCCCTTCTCACCCTTTCCTCTCCATCTTGTGTATCAACCCTGTTGCAGATCTTTGTGTCATCTGCAAAGAGACATACTTTTCCTTCCAGTTCCTCTGCAATGTCACTTATAAAGACATTAAAAAGGACCGGTCCCAGTACTGAACCCTGCGGTACCCCGCTAGTAACCCTCCTTTCTTCACTGTGTACTCCATTTACTACTACCCTTTGCGTCCTGTTGTCTAGCCAATTTTTTATCCAGGCTACCACCTTAGGGCCCACTCCAAGGCTGGCTAACTTGTGTATTAATCTTTTGTGTGGGACTGTATCAAATGCCTTGCTAAAATCTAGGTAGGCCATGTCCACAGCCCCTCCCTGGTCTACTACTTTGGTCACCCAGTCAAAGAAATCTATTAGATTCATCTGACACGACCTTCCCATCGTGAATCCATGCTGCCTTGGGTCCTGTGCCCCACTGGCCTCTAGGTACTCAACAATTCTTTCCTTCAGAAGTGATTCCATCATTTTCGCCTCCCCATTCAGTGCAAAACTACCTAGCTTTTGCTCGCTCATTCCCGGGCATGGTGCTTTTTGGCAGGACGCACTGTCTCGCATCTTGGACAGGGAGGTTTCTTTATGCTTTTCCTCCCTTTCCTCTCATTCAGAAGGTTCTGGTGAAAATTCAAGAGGAAGGGGCACATTTGACTCTGCCCCTCTGTGGCCCCATCAGATTTGGTTCCCTGTCTTGCAGCAGCTGGCGCTAGAACCTCCGGTTCTCCTGCCATTATCCCACAACCTTCTGACACAGGAGAAGGGCACCCTGGTGCATCCGAGCCTTCAATCTCTCCACCTTCATGCGTGGCACCTGTGGACATAGCGGCTTCCTGCTATGGAGTTTCCTCCCAGGTTGCTCATATTTCGGTGGAAGCCAGAAAACCTTCTGCTAGATCCACTTACACCATAAAGTGGAAAAGATTTTCGATCTGAGCCCTAGCCAGGAGCTTGGATCCCTTTTCGTGTTCGGCAGCCCAGGTGTTAGAGTACCTTGTACATTTATCGGAGACGGGCCTTAGTTATTCCTCCATCAGGGTCCATCTCACTGCAGTGTTGGCCTACCACCTCCCGGTGGAGGGCAAAACTTTGGCTCAACTGGAGGTCGCCAAAACCTTTTTGAGAGGTATCCTCCACTTAAAACCTCCAGTCCGGAACCCCTGTCCTCCCTGGGACCTTAACTTTGTTAGAAAAACTGACACTGCCTCCCTTTGAACCGGCTTCTAACTGTGACATTGTTTTTAGTTGCTGCCACTTCCTCCAGAAGGGTTTCAGAGCTTCAGGTGTTCGTCTGTAAGGAACCCTATTTGATTTTTCATAGGGACAGAGTCATCCTTCAGACTTAACCCTTCCTTCCTTCCAAAGGTAGTTTCAGAAATCACTGTCAACCAGAGTATTGAACTGCCGGTCTATTATCCCCAACATTCTAACGGGGGAATATCTTTTGCACACCTTAGATGTGCACTGGATCCTGCAGTATTCCACAAACTGGACTAAAGAGGTCCATAAGACCAATCAGCTTTTTGTGGCCTTTGTTCCCCAGTGCCAGGGTAAGGCCATTTCCGAACAGACCATCTCGAGATGGTTGGCTAACTACATCCACTTCACTTACCAAAAACATGGAAAATCCCTTCCGGGGGTGGTTAAGGGTCACTCCACTGGGAGTGTTGCTACTTCTACCACCTTTTCAGGAATGTGTCCACAGCAGAGGTTTGCGCAGCAACAACGTGGTCATCTGTCCACACCTTCACTAAGCACTACAGTCTGGACATTGCCTCTAAGCTCAGGACTGGTTTCAGCCTTGTGGTCCTGCAAGGTCTTTTGTGATAACTCAGTACACAGTTGGTACTCATTTCCTCCTCCCGGAACTTATCTCTGAATTTTCTTTTGGACTGCTAGGTATTCAGTCTTATATGTGAAGACCTACTGCAGGAACCCTCTTGAAGTAAGATATTGCAGTTACGTAAGAACTTACCATAACAGTAGATCTTTGAGAGGGTTCCTGCAGTAGGTCTAGTTCTCCAACCACTTTCCCCCAACTCCTGGAATGTTTCCTTTATTTTTCATCCTGCCTAGCCCTTGGGTCTAGAGAGGAAGCATGGCCCTAGGAGTTGTCACTCCTTCCTTTCTACTTACCTTTCTTTAGGTCTCTGGTGGAAAAGAACTGGAGGGCAGGCGCAGGACTGCCCCTTTTATAGTCGGTCTGACGTCGCGTCACCTGACATCGGGGGCGGTCCCCGCTAATTGCTAGCTACAAGTTTGCCATTGGAACTGGACGTCAAGGGGTGCAGTCCTATATGTGAAGACCTACTGCAGGAACCTCTCTCGAAGATCTACTGTTACAGTACGTTCTTACATAACTGCAATATCTTTGAGAGAGGCTCTTGTAGTAGGTTTTTCCTTTCCACCCTCTGTCCCCCTAAGTTTTCTTTGCTTCATTTCCATGGGGGGAAATATCTTCTTCTCTTTCATCCTGCCTGTTTTGGCCTTTGGCGTGTAAGAACTGGAAGGCGGGCGTGGGGAACCGCCCCTTTATTCCAATGTCATATGACACCGGTCACCTGACATGGGGGTAGTCACCCGTCAGAGACTGCTAGTTAGAAATTTTTCCATTGGGTCCTGACACCTGGCAGCTTAGTCCTATATGTGAATACATACTGCAAGAGCCTCTCTCGAAGATCTACTGTTACGGTAAGTTCTTACGTAACTGTACTTTATGATAAGTTCTTACACAACTGTACTGTTTCTATGTGCCTTCCTTCCCTTTCCTCTAATTCAGAGAATATTACTCAGGCTGAAGATTGGGGGGACAACTCTTAATACTCACTGCTGTCGTATGGTGTTGGCAGATATGGTATCCTGTGCTGCATCAGCCAGCAGTGGAGCCCCCAGTGCCTCTTCCCCTGAGCAATGGTCTACTATAGCAGGAGCAAGGAACACTGGTCCATCTAGACCTGAAGTCCCTACACGTGCATGTACTTGGCTCCTGAAGACATAGCCATTGCTCACTTTGGGGTGTCTCAGAAGGTGGCAGATGTTCTGGTGGCTGCTAGAAAACCATCCACCAGGCACACCTATTCAGTGACGTGGAAGCGGTTTGCTTTGTGGGCCACTCCACATAACCTGGATCTGCTTACCTGCCCAGTAAATCAGGTTCTAGAACATCTGCTGTCCTTATCAGATTTAGGCCTGCAATATTCCTCAGTCAAAGTGCACTTGGCTGCTATATCAGCTTTCCACGTGCCTGTGGATGGCCACGCGGTTGCTCAGTGGCAGGTGACCCATACCTTCTTGAGAGGCATTTTACATATTAAGCCTCCCATTCAAAACCCAGTCATGGCCTGTGATATGAATTTTATTTTGGAAAAGATAACTTTGGCTCTGTTTGAGCTAGCCACGAGTTGTGGCTTATGATTTCTTTCTTGGAAAGTTTTTTTTTTTTTAGTTGAAGTCACTTCTGCTTGAATGATTTCAGAGTTCAGAAAATCCAAACACAGGGCCATGATCACCAATGCAGGGCTGGTGCACATCAAGAGGGATGGCCTGGCTCACACTGATACAGCAAATACAAGGAATGATGGCACTCGAAACTGGAACACACTGTCAAATGTGCGGCTTTATTGCAGGATAACGAAAGAAAATGTCCACAGTCTAACAGCAGTGTGCTGTTAGACTGTGGTCATTTCCTTTTGTTATCCTGCAATAAAGCTGCACATTTGACAGTGTGTTCCATAGCTTCGAGTGCCATCATTCCTTGGATTTGTAGGATTTCAGAGTTTCAGGGTCTAATGTGTGAGTCTCTCTACTTAATTTTCCACAAAGACAGGGTATCTTTGCGTACTGATCCTAAGTTTCTGCCTACGGTGGTGTCCGAGTTTACTTTGAATCAAACCACCCACCTCTCAGTGTATTACCCAGAACATGCTAATCCAGGGGAAGCATTGCTCCATACCTTAGATGTGCTTAGAATACTTGGGTATATACACACCGTACTAAGAATTGCAGAAAGTACTAGCAGCTTTTTGTTTCTTTTCGCCGCTGGGAACTAAGGTGCCTCAATTTCTAAACTGTGCTTATCCAAATGGCTAGCACATTGTATTACTTTCTGTTACAGGAAGTATGGTAAGGAACTTCCTGGAGCGGTCCGTGGTCATTCAACAAGAGGCAGCATGGCCACTTCTGTAGCTTGTTGTCAGAATGTTTTTGCTGCCGAAATCTGTGCAGCTGCCACATGGAGTACTGTCCACACCTTCACTAAGCATTGCAGTCTGGACATTATCTCTCGTAGAGGGGCTATGTTTGGCCTAGCTGTGTTACAAGGCCTGCTATCATAAGCCTATAAGCTGCAGCCGCATAGACTGTTAGCTTTTGGTACTGCTTGGGACTCGATCCAAAGGTGTGGCCTGATGAAAACGATATCCCCAAAGAAGATGGAACGGTTACATAAGAACTTACCTTAACAGTATCTTCGAGAGAATCTTTTCATCAGGCCATGCCATTCCACCCTCCTTCCCTGTTCAGGGTTGTGACAAGGGATTTGCATCTTGCTGCTTTCATTGCTGTTTTTGTCAGCACTTTGTCTCTCCTGGTTCCCTAGAGGAAGGTCCTTTGAGCATGATTGCCATTGGGGAACTTAGGAGAGGAGGGGCCACACACTTTTACGTAGATGCAGATGCCTGACATTGTCATGGGTGGACGCTGGCTTGCAGAGTTTCCATGTGGTCCCAGCACTGATGCAGGTATGTCAATGATCTACTGTTATGGTAAGCTCTTATGTAACTGTTCTTTCTCCCTCCCCAGAGCCGGAGAGTGTCCTCTGGGATGCTCGATTCTTCTCCCCCAAGTCGGCCCGATGACCCAGGCTTGCTTCCAAATCTGGCCTGCCTGCGTTGCGAGCAGTAGTGCTACCGCTGCACCAACAGTCTAGCAGTTGTCTGCACATTTAATTAAAATTGGTGTCACTGCACATTACCTGGTTTGCGCCATTTATTTTTTTGTACCTTAGCTGGAAATCACACAGCATCACAAATTCACTTTGCACTGCTATGTGATCAAACAAAATCTCCGAGAGAACTTAAAGCAACAGTATCATGCAAAACGGACTTCACTGGAACTAGCCTTAAAAACTCTAATCATTATTTCTACAGAAAACTGCTTGATAAGTTGACTAAGGCATTTCATAATAAGCATTGTAGCATGTTACACGCCTTGTAGTAGTTTACAGCTCTCGCTTTTGACTTGAGCAGTGAACTCACCCTTCAACAGGTTACCATGGTTTAAAACCTATGCTGTCTTGCCTTAGTCCTCACATAATATATAGTTAGACCCTTTTCTCCCACAGGAAAACTGTATGTTTATTGTCTCTTAATGCATACAAACAAAATCTGTATTGCATATCAGTTAATCAAGTATGACATCATCGATACACTAATCAGTCATGACGTCACCAACTAAGAACTTTTTAAAAATTCTTACCTCAGTTTTGAAACCAGACTTTCAAAAAAAATTATTTTAACAGTCTGTCTTTTCCCTAGCAAGTACATTTTATAACCAGTAGACTTTCATAACAGGAGATTTGCAGCGGTTTAAGCCTTCCCTCAAATAACAAGCACACTTTAAAAACATGTCATAAAACTGCTTTGTAAACAGTTTGGATTTGCTAAACAGCAAGCACATTTTAGACTGCCCTGGCATTCTTACATGAGCACTACAAAAGGACCCCTCCTAACATGTCCACACATTCATGTTGCAGTGAGTGGGTGGAGCAGTGAAGGAGTGGAACAGGAGTAAGACTGTCTTCTTAGCCATCAGCAGGCATGCAGGGAACTCTGCTGGTCCAGTAAGGTAACATAAACTACCTGTGTACTGTCAGTGGGATGGGGTAAACAATGGTGTATGGTAGGGAGGGTAAGAACTACAAAGGTTAAGCTAAGGGCAACTGAAACACACAGTAGGATAAGAATAGAGGCAACACCCAATCTAGGGTAGTGGGAGAATGTAAGTATAGGATGCCAACTATCCTAAATTACCAATAGAAAAATCCAATCTGAGGTACAGGGTCAAATACAAACTCTGAAGGGGAAAGGAAAATGGAAGTCAAGTGGAGGGTTAGTGATAAAGGAAGCCTAAAGGCAGGCAAGTAAAATGTCAGGAGGATAAATCATCAGGCGTGGGAGTGGTGCAGGTGCACTGTAATGGGTGCGGGGCCGCAATCTTCAGAGACATGTTCTGGAGACTGAGGTGTTGTCCCATATGCAAGCACCTCTCTGGGTTGCAAAAAGAGGTTGCAGGACTGTAGAGTGAACTGGCATGAGTACAAGGCACCATCTGCCTAACCCAGGGGCCACCTAGTTTGCCGTCGCTCCCAGAAGGAATGCCAGCAAGGAGGCCGAGAGGCTGGACCTTAGTGGGCTCCAGTAGTGTGGGGGGGAGAGAAATAGCGCCCCTCAGACCTTACCACTGTGCAATTCCTTTGCCATTCTGACACCTGAGGCAAGAGTAAGAGAGGAGGTGGGGGTCCTCAAAGGAGAAAACCACAAGGAAGGTGGGAGAGTCCCCTGGCCAAGGGGACTCTATAGTCAGGGGATTGATTTGAGTGCAGGGGAAGGGAGTGGCAGGGTTGTATGGTGCATTCCAGGTGCTTCAGCGGGGTGGACTGGAGGGTGGATCTTGGAGATCACCAGGGAGAATGGGGTATGGAGGGAGCTGGATGCTGTTGTCCACCTTGGGATGAACAATCTGGCAAGGGACGCTGTAGGAATAGTGCAGAATAGGTTTAGTGACCTGTGAGGGACCTGAAGCAGGTGGCTCCAATGGCGGCCTTCACTGAGGGTGCTACCCATGCATGGTTGAGGATAGGCTAGGGAACTCCACACCAGGTCCTTCAATGACTGGTTAAAGTTATGGTGCAGGAAGGAAGGCTTTGGCTACATCAGGGACTAGGGTCACACCTGGGTGATTGAGACCTGTGTAAGGGAGACAGCCTCCATCAATCCAGGAGGGGAGCAGCAGTCTGAGTGGAAGGTTTAAATGCTACTTTGATGAACATTTAAACTAGCCAAGGGAGTAGGCAGAAGGATCGAGGGAGGTGGAGTTTGCGGCCCTCCCCCCCCCCACACCAAGAGACTAGTGCAACAGGGAAGGTTAACACAGGGAGAGGATATTCCCCAGAGGTTGATGGAAGCAAAGAAAAGGGAAGAGCAGGCAAGTCTGGAGGAGGAACTTCAGTTGGAAGAGAGGCAAAGGAGGGAAAGCAGGAGTGTAACATAACAGGGCAGGACCAGGGTAATGGAAGGGCAGGAGTGGAAGAAGGAAGGGGAGGCAGGTTAGAGGAAGAAAGAGGGACGAAAGGAATGGAGAGTTGTGTGTGTCCGTGCAAGGTGTCTGGGAAACAAAAGTCCTGACCTTGAGGCAGTCATTGCAGAAGCAGACTCTGATCTGATTGCCATAACAAAATCATAGTGCATGGACAACCACAACTGGGAAGTGGCCATCCCAGGCTGCACCACGTCCAGAAAGACAGGTCAGGGAGGAAAGGCAGAGGGATTGTTTTCTATGTGGAGGAGGATGTAATGGCCAGTGAGATACAGGGGCAGCAGGGGGACAATGAAGGGCTGGTGGTACTATGGGTCAGCCTAGAGATGGATTGGGGGCAGTTATTTGCATGGTGGTGGTGTACAGGCCCCTAACACAGGGGGAGGATTTAGACAGAGCCTTGGGGGAAGGCATTGGCAAAATGGCCAGCAAGGGGGAAGTTTTGATTATGGGGGTACTTTAATCTGCTGAGTGTAGATTGGGGCAATCTCACTGCAGCTACATCAAGAGGCAGGGCCATCTCCAGCCCGGTGGCACTGAGGGTTGAAGCACTGGACACCACACCTTGCGCCACGCTGGCAACCCGAGTTCGGGAGCAGACCTAGGCCGTTGGGGGTCGACAGGGGAAGAAAAGATTGAGCTTCTGGAGGACAGCTCTCCTTTCCTTGGGAGGAAGGGGGGATTGATCTTCGGTGTTCGGCGACCCCTGGGGTGACTAGGGGCCATACAACTGTCGGGACCCAGCGTACAGGTATGTAGAGGTGTGGCCATGACAGCTGTTCTGTGGGCATGGGCAGAAGCATCCACATGCTGCGCTAAAGAGCATTACATTGCCGGGCCTATGGGGGAGTAGAACAACAAAAGAAAACCCCCCTCCGAGCCTGACAGGCGACGGCTCCCCACAGTGCCTGACGCCACATGCCCAATACTGGGCCTCTGTCTCTGCCCCCTCTGATTCTCCGCCAACCTAGCCAGATGCTCTGGATTCTAGATAGAGTGCCAGTACGTGGAGGCAGCCCTACCTTGTGGTCAGAGCTGAGGGGATTGTCTGTCTTGGGATTGGAGGAGGATAGCTAACCTCTGAGGAGCAGGACCATGGTGGACGGTAGAGCAGTTCAGTGAGTTGGGGTAGCCCGAGAGAGTTCAGGTTCAGGAGGAGAGAAACTAAGTTGAAAAAAAAAAAGAGGCAGGGCCATCCTCAGTTCCATACAAGGGGCATATCTCAGGCATTTGGTTTTGGAACCCACTAGGGATGAGGCAGTGCTGGACCTGGTACTCACAAACGGAGATAGCATTGCTGACATCACAGTGGATAGCCCTTGGGTATAAGAGGTCATTTTATGACGTGGTTTGGCATACGGATACAAAAGGCAAAAAAAACACACAAATATGAGGGTCCTAGACTTCAGGAGGGCAGATTTTAAAGAAATGGGAAACCATCTCAGAGAATGCCTCGGGAGGGGGGAGGCAGAGGGGGAGTGGAGACTCAATGGAGAAAAATTAAGAAGGGTGTGGCCCAGACAACTGCATGGTGTCTGAAGGAAGTGAACAAAGGAAAGAGGAGGAAGAGATTGCTCTGGTTCTCTTAAGGAGATGGCAGAGCCAGTGAAGGAGAAGAAAAAAGCATTAAACAAAGGGAGTCAAGAAGGATGGTGAGGACAACTAAAGTACAGACAGAGAAGAGGAAAGCTAAGAAGATCAAAAAAGAGAAGAAGACCTTTGAGTATGTGGGGAAGGGGGGAGGAAGACCAGGGGAGGGATAGTGAAAATCAGGAGAGCGGAGGGACTGTGCAGAGGAAGATCAAGAGAAAGTGGAAATGCTAAATGGTTACTTCTTCTTGGTCTTTGTGGTAGTGGATGGGGGAAGGGGATGGGCCAGCATGCTGCAGTAAGCACCAGGGAGAGGGGAGGGGACACAAGTCCTTTCTTATTACTAGAAGCCTTAAAGAAGAATAAGGCAGTGGGGCCATATGGTATTCATTCAAGGGCCCTAAAGGGAACTGAGTACAGTGCTGGCCGCCCCTCTGGCAGTGCCTTTTAGCACCTCAGTGGAGATTGGGATGGGGGGGGAATTCTAGAGGACTGGAGGAGGGATGATGTGGTCCCTTTGTAAAAAAGTGGCATTAGGGAGCATGCTAGTAACTACAGGCCAGTTAGTCTCACATCAGTAGTGGGGAACTTAATTGAGACGCTATTGAAGGAGAGGCTCATGGAGCACCTGGAGGCAAAAGGGCTGCAGAACCACTGGCAGCATGGTTTCACGGGGGGGGTCTTGCGAAACTAATCTCTTAGATTTCTTTGATTGGGTTATCAGGGAGCTGGATCAAGGGAGAGCAGTAAATGTGACCTATCTGCACTTCAGTAAGACTTTTTGGCACTGTGCCACACTGGAGGCTAATTAAGAAAGTAAGCAGCTAGGGAGTTGGGGAGAAAGTGACAAGCTGGGTATCAAACTGGTTAATGGATAGGAGACAAAGGGTGGTGGTAAACAGTAGCCACTCAGTCAATAGGAGAGTGACTAGTGGGGTGCCATAGGGTTCGGTGTTGGGACTTTTCCTCTTCAGTGTCTTCATAAACGATGTTACGGAAGAGCTTGAGGGTAAGGCGCATCTCTTTGCAGTTGATAAAAAAAAAAAAAAATCTGCAGCAGGTTTGACACTCTGGAAGGACTGTAGAGAGTGCAAAGGGATCTGAGGAAACTAGAGGAATGGTCTATGGCGAAACAGCTGGGTTTCATTGCCAAAAAGTGCAAAGTTATGCACTTATGGTTGCAGAACACAGGGACTATTTATAAGATGGGGGAGTGGAGCTTTCAGTCACGGGTCACCAAGCAAGTAAGAGACCTAGTGGTCATTATATCTGATGACTTCATAGCTGGGAAGTGTGACAAAACAGTGGGAAAAGCTAGCAGGATGCTGGGGTTCATTGGGAGAGGGATTTTTTACCAGGAGGAGGGAGGTGGTGCTACTGTTGAATTGATCGCTGGTGAGACCCTACCTGGAGTACTATGTCCAGTTCTGGAGGCTGCATCTCCATAAGGACATTGAAAGGGTGGCGTCAGTACAGAAGAGATCAGCCAGAATGGTGAGAGGGTTGCACAGAAAGCCGTATGAGAAAAGGCTGCCTGACCTCAACAACCGTTGAAATCCTGTGTACAGTACATAAGTAGCTGCAGTATGCATAGCTCCGGACACAGAGGGCAAGAGAGCCACCCCCCCAAAGCCAGTCCTTTGTTCCTGACCCCTTCCCAATGTATGAATGGTCGGAGTGGAGTGTGGTCGCAGCTCACGCTGCTCTTCTCGTAAGATCCTGAGGATGGGGAAAAGCACGTGTGCACGGCGAAGATGATTGCTGTCAGGAGATGAGGTGTGCTATGGGTGAGCTAATGAGCTTGTGTTGTGACTTCCCTCTCAATTGGTTATGAATTACTGCTGTCGGTACGGGGGGGGAGGGGGCGCAGAGTAGTAGGCTGCAAGGAAAATGACTGAGGAGAAGGGGATGGCGTTATGCAAATGAAATGGACAAAGTGCTCTCTCATTAGAGCGCTTCATTCATTTCAGCTGCACAAAGTTTCCGTCCATAAACTGTGAACCCCGGTCTTACTTAACTTGCATGAACATTGGTCTATCAAGTACGAGCCCAACATAGCTTTACCTGCATTGGGCTAGTTCTGAAATGTCCTTCTCTGTAGCAAAACGTTTCTTGCGCAAGTGCAAGCAACGTAAAAATGGGGTTGTTTACAGTTTTGGTTCACTTAACAGCAAGCACATATTCTAAATGCAGCTTGCAAAACATTATTTCAGTATGGCAAACAAGCACTGCTGGGGTTTTCAAATGGTTTCCAAACAGAAAGAAGAGCACAACGCTAAGGACTGGACCCACTCACACAGCACAGATGTTGATGGGAGTAATGTTCCTCCGTCTCACAATCACATGATCTGGAAGTCAGATGACTAAGACTGAATCCTTCACAGTCAACTAGAAATGTTTCTCAAATGAGGCCACTGTGGCCACATGTGGCTACTAGCACAGTTTTTTTTTGCCACCAAGCTCTTTAGAGTCCCAGGTATAAAGGTAATGGAATGGACAGTTTTTTAACTTTAGAAAAAACATGTCTGGTAGAGTCATAAGCAAGCTTGTTTAGGATTACCAAGCCCTTTAATGAATCACTGCTGGAAGTTTTTCACATCTCTAAAAAAAAAGTTAAAATTAAGTAGATTTGTGACCGAGAAAATGGGTGTGTACTCTGAAGCTCTAGGTCTGTTTTTATGTTTGCCTCTGTGCTTGCGCAAAGCAAGCATATTGGTATGATAGTAGATTTTGCGAACTGTGTCACTGTCGGTCCAGTGCAGGGTAGTCTGCAAGGGGATCAGCATTCATTGTCAGACCATCAGTCAGACTGATTATGACACTCTTCTTGTCTTGCTGTGCAGAAACTTCATGTAGTTCGAAGAAAAGAGACGTCTGAATCATAAGGCAGCTCTGTCCTTTGATCTGCATAATGCTGCCCAGCAAGCAGAGCTGATCAGCGTCACCATCAGCCTGCTGTGGTCCTCCCCCACAACATAAAAAACAATTCCTCCCACCTCTTCCTAATTTTCCAACACCAGGGTGCCCACTCCCTGGTGCTGGCTTGTACTCCCAGTCCACCTGTTTTCACTAGGGAGACCCCCCCCCCCATGCTGCCAGACATAACATCAGCACCAAGGTGCCCAATCCTCAGTGTTGGTATCAGAAATAAAAAAACGTCCCTCAATCCCTTTCACCCCTTCCTTCTTAATTTTCTGACATTAAGGTGCCCAATCTCCAGTGCTGAATAGTACCCCCACCTCACCCGTTTTCACTGTGTGACACCAGGGAGTCCACCCCTGGTCCCACCAAGCATAACACTGACACTGGGGTGCCCAATACCCAGTGTCTGTAACTGAAATAAAGAAAACTGTCCCTCATACTCTGTATTTTTATAGACCCTGTAAAAAAGAAAACCATCCATCAGTGTCCTTTGCTGCCCCTGCCACCGTTAGCCTCCCACCCGACCCTCCCACTCACAAACCACCACCCCACCCCTTACTTACCTACCAAGGATCCAACACCATAATCCTGTCTGGACCAGAGATACCTCTTCAGTCTTCAGCGCTGGACCAGGAACTGAGGAAATCAGATATGCGATTCAATTTATTTCAGTGTGTTTTGAACTTGTTCTCCTAACCTGTTTTTTTTTTCTAGATTTTCAAAATCCCCTTTTTGAAACCCCACCTCATGAACAAGGGTGGTGAAATTATGTAACTCCATCCCAAAAGGTCGCTACACAAAATCACCCTTTCAGGCAGGATTTGAAAATTTTCTCCGCCTTTGTTCATGAGGTGGAGTCATAAGAAGGCTATGTTGAAAATCTGGGGTAAAAATAAAAAACAAAAACAAAACAAAGATCCTCATCAAGGATATCTCATACATCAAGCCACACCTATGGAACTATATCTGTCAGGCGTTAGTTCAAGTTCAAGTTTATTGCAGGAAAACTCCATTGAGCAAGCTCATTCACAAGGAGGTCCTGTGACATAAACACTTAAAGTACAAACACAGATAGGTAATAACAGTATATACATGAAATGCACGTTACATGATACAGGCTGGATATACATACAAGGGTACCACATAGGGTGACCGGAGGTGGTAAACATTGATATGAGGCAGGGAAGCGACTTACAGGTCGCACACTGATAAATGAAACATGATGACTGGTGTGTGCAATACATATACAGTATTTTGGCAGCTAGAACAAACAGTATACAACTGATATGGGGGGGAGGAGTGATTTGATAGAGTAGCAGTGGAGCGTAAGCAAAGATAAAGCCAGGAGTAGAAGGGGAAGGGAAAGCAGTTAATATGACAAATCAATTATACCTTACCAGTGGATAAATATGGCACACATGGGGAAGGAAGAGACTTAATGACAGTTACAGGTGTCTTTTATTTTGGCTGAACTTAGCGATTTGTAGAAGTTTATTGAAACTGTGCTAGTTAGTTTCAATACGGTTTGTAATTGGTTCCAAATGGAGGGAAGGGCATATGCAATATTGCAGTTTACCAAAGGAAGTCAGGTCCTTGGTATGTCAAGCATAATAAGTCAGATTTTCTTAACGAGTATGCACTATGTGAGATACTAATAAGGGAAGAGATAGCTTGGCAATTTCTGCAGAAGCAGTTTAAGAGTCCATAGCCCAGCATGGAGCAGGCGTCTAGTAGTAAGGGATGTCCAACCAACAGCTGCATATAAGTCACAGTGGTGCAAAGCGGTAAGGGAGTTGGTAATGAACCGTAGCATGGTGATAAAGGATGTCCAGTTTACTTAGATTTGCAAGAGTGGTGGAGGAATAGATTATATCGCCATAGTCAAGTAGGGGAGAAAAGTGGCCTGTACAAGCTTGTTTCGAGTTTCAAGGGGGAAAAGGGGCCTATTTCTGTAGAAGAAACCTAACCTTGCTTTTAACCTTCTAGAGACATCTTTGACATGGTCACTGAAAGATAATTTATTGTCGATCCAGATACCTAGATATTTAAATTTGGTTACAACTTCCAGAGGCTCGTTTAGCGTGGTGACAATGAAGTCTTGGGCAAGGGTATTGGGCGGGCCTGTGACAGCACTGCAGGAAAATATCATCGCTATAGTCTTCTTAGCATTGAGCAGAAGCTTTGCCTTTATTAGATTATGCTCAAGTTGTGCGAAGTCCGCTTGAAGCACTCCCTTGACTTCAGATAACAATGAGCCAGAAGTATACAACACAGTATCATCTGCAAAAAAGTGCATATTGGACGTAGATATGTTAGCATCCAAGTCATTAATGTACAGAGAAACAAAGATAGGGCCTAAGATGGATCCTTGGACTCCTCTTGCAACTGGCAAGGCAGCAGAAAAAAAGCCTTCCACCTTTACTTTTTGGAATCTTCCAGTTAGGTAGCTAGAGAACCACTGGGTGGTATGGTATGTGGCACCAACTTTGCAAGGCAATTGACTAATAGTTTGTGATCAACAGTATCAAAAGCTTTGCTGAGGTCCAAAAGACTGCACCAGTTACCTTCTTAGCATCTATAGCGAGATCCAATCATTGGTTACTTTTGCTAGTGCAGTGATTGTGCTATGATTAGCCGGAAGCCAGATTGAGCTGGATTAATGAGAGAGAAGGTTTCCAAGTGATTTTAACTGAATATGGATCAGTTTTGAGAACTTTAGAAAGGATAGGCAATATGGAGATAGGCCTATAGTTGTTCACATCGCATGGGTCACCAGATTTAAATAGAGGGAGGATATGCACTGATTTCCAGCAGGACGGCACAGTAGCAGATGTAATGGAAAGATTGAAGATGTGGAGAATTGGGGCAGTGAGGTGGGCGTAGCTTGACCTTAGGAAAAAGGGTTCCAAGCCATCGTCCCCTGCGCTTTTTTTGGTGTCTAAGTTAAGAAGAGAATCTTCTACTTCTTTATAAGTTATCTCGCGCAGTTGGAAGGGGCTGGGTGCAGGACTAGATGTGGCGGGAGGGGTATGCTGGCTCACTGCAGCACCAGCATGAGGTGACGAGTCAAAAGCTAATCCAGCTGTGGCAAAGTGGGAGTTAAGTTCCTCCAGGATTAGGGACTTGTTTTCCACAATCTTGCATGGTTAGGACCACATGGAAACTTTTCTAGCTAGCAGTCTACAAGGGGGCCACCCACGACGACATCAGACATATATGTCATCCCTCCCATATAAACGTGGGCGGCCCTGCGCCCTCCTCAGTTCTTTTCCTGCCATCAAGTATCTCCACAGAGATATCGCTGCTTCAGTTGACCACCAAAATCTTAGATTTCTTTCATTTACTTTTATTTTCTTTCTTTCTTTCTTTTAACAGAACATGTCATTCACCTTTGTTTTTAGGCAAGCCATGCCTCCTGTTTTTGATGGGCACCAGCCGCCTCCACCTTTCCAGTCTTCCAACGGAGCGCGATGGGTTCCCTCTGGCCTACGAATGTTGGGCCTGTCTCCTCTGCCTGGATCTTCGAAACTTCTACCCAGTCCCCAGCAACCTCATTGGCCAGCCCCGCTCTGTACTCCGTACTGTGGGTCATCTGACCTTAGAGTGCTCTTTGTGGGAGCTTCTCCGTGTCATCGGCCTGTTCCCTAGGACCTCCTTGGCCTTTCAGGGCTGCAGTGCTGCCCTGTTTGCAGGCACCTCTGTGGTCTGAGGGAAGAAGTTGCCCGTCTCCAGGCTGACCTGGCTAGGATTCCTGAAACCTCTTCCCCCCACCCAGGGACCACCAGGGCCACCACTGTTACCTCAGAGGTTGCCAAGAAAGAGGAGTGGTTGGACCAAGGTGGGCTCAGGGAGGAAGAGGGTGGTGGAACAGAGGTGCATCCCTCCAGTTGTACCTCTCCACAATTCATATACTGTTCTGGCAAAGAGTGGTTCCTCTATGGAGGCACCTGCAGTGGAGACCAAGGAGGATGCTGTGAACCTCCACAAAGGAGACCCACAGGAGGGTGGCACGAGACCCCACAGGGGAAGGGAACAACTTCTGGTGGGGGACTCGATCATTAGGGGGTAGAAGTGGGGGAGGAAGGGGATAGGGAGGTAAGGTGCCTGCCTTGCACCACGACTTGGAGGGACAGGAAGCGAATCTTCAGGATCACGGGAGCAGCTGCACGAGGGAGGGAGCTGGATGCCATTGTCCACCTAGGGACAAATGACCTGGCTATGAATGGGATCAGAGCGGTGCAAGAGGAGTTTGTGGAGTTGGAGAGGGGCCTTAGACAAGTAGCAAGTATGGTAACCTTCTCGGAGGTGCTGCCTGTCTATGGAAAGAATGATGCTAGGGTATTCCGCACCATGGGATTCAATGAATGGTTGAAAAACTGGTGTGGAGCTCAGGGTTTTGGCTTCATTGGGGACTGGGGAGCCACCTTGAGGGATGCAGGCTTATACTGGCACGATGGTCTGCATCTGTCCAGGGGAGGAACCAGGATCCTAGGTGACAGGTTTAAATGCTTCATTGGCAAGCATTTAAACTAGCCAAGGGGGGGGGCACTGAAAAAGAGCAGGGAAATCCCAGCCTCCCCCCCCACAAAACACAGTAGTTAGAGAGGTAAACACCAAGGTAGAGAAGTCGGTAGGGAGCAGGACAGGGGTAAATGCAGAAAAAGGCAGTAAAGACAGGGATGGGGCTAAAAGGGGTAAGGCTATAAAAAATAAATGGAAAGTGGTGAGTACCAACGCCTGCAGTCTGTGCAACAAGCTCCCTGAACTAGTGGCCTTGATGGAAGAGGGATGCCTGGACATTGTGGCAGTCACTGAAACATGGTACACAGAGAACCATGACTGGGATATCAGCATACCAGGATACATAGTCTACAGAAGGGACAGGGTAGGTAAAAGAGGAGGAGGAGTAGCTCTCTATATAAGGGAAGGGATTAAAGCAACAAAGCTAAAGAGTAAACAGGAAGTTGGTGAGTCACTATGGGTCACCCTGGAGATAGGAAATAGCACCATAATCCGCATGGTGGTTGTGTACAGATCCCCATCTCAGGGGGCAGAAATGGACAAGGAAATGATAGAAGGCATCCTTAAAATGGCAGAAAAAGGGGATATATTGTTGATGGGGACCTGAATATGCCAGATGTTAGCTGGAGTACCTTTTTCTGCAGGCACATTTAAGAGCAAGGTCATTCTTGGTGCCTTACAGGGGGCATGCCTCAGACAGCTAGTGTTGGAACCCACTCGTGAGGGAGCAATCTTAGACCTGGTACTCTCAAATGGGGAAGGGGAAAGGATCTCAGATTTAGAAGTGGGTAGCCATCTGGGAACAAGTGACAATCAAACAGTGTGGTTCACAATAAACACAGCCTTAGAGTCAAGCCATACAAAAACAAGAGTGTTGGACTTTAAGAAGGCTGACTTTGGGATAATGAGAGAGTGCCTCAGAAAAGCACTAGCAAACGGGCAAGAAGGAGGGGTGGAGGAACAATGGGGAATAATCAAAACAGCCATCACAGAGGCAACAAGCCTTTGTGTGAAGCAAATCAGCAAAACAAAATGAAGGAAAAAAACGCTATGGTTCTCAATAGAGGTGGCAGGGATGGTTAAGGAGAAATGGATAGCATTCAGGAAATATAAGGAAACACAGAAGGAGCGGGACAGAGAACTTTTATCAGTTAAAGCAGAAGCAGGCAGAGAAGGCAGTCAGAATAGCAAAGGCACAAACTGAGGAAAAGATAGCCAACTCTTCTAAGAAGGGGGATAAAACCTTTTATAGGTACATTAGGGAGTGAAGAAAGACCAAGGGATGGATACAGAGACTTAATAAAGGGGAGGAAATCTGGGCAGAGGGTGACAGTGAAAAAGCAGGGATACTGAATGACTATTTCTGCTCAGTAATCACAACGGAAGAGGAGGGGGAGGTATCTAAACCAAACAAGAGAGAAACTCTGAATAGGAGGTCGATACCAGTTCATTCACAGAAGAAAGGGTTTTGAAAGAACTCTTGAAACTGAGGGTGGACAAAGCAATGGGGCCTGATGGGATTCACCCAAGAATTCTAAAAGAACTAAGGGTAGAACTAGTAACGCCACTGACCACTCTCTTTAACAAATCATGGGAGGATGGAGTGGTACCTGAGGACTGGAGGAGGGCAAATGTGATTCCACTTCACAAAAGTGGGAGCAGGGCAGACAGGAAACTACAGACCAGTTAGTTTGACTTCAGTGGTAGGGAAAATGATGGAATCACTTATGAAGGAAAGAACTGTTGAGTACCTAGAGACCAGTGGGGCACAGGACCCAAGGCAGCATGGTTTCACAGCAGGAAGGTCATGTCAGACTGACCTAATAGATTTCTTTGACTGGGTGACCAAAGTAGTAGACCAGGGAGGGGCTGTGGATATGGCCTACCTAGATTTTAGCAAAGCATTTGACACAGTCTCACACAAAAGATTAATATACAAATTAGCCAGCCTTGGAGTGGGTCCCAAGGTGGTAGCCTGGATAAAAAACTGGCTGGACAACAAGACGCAAAGGGTAATAGTAAACAGAGTCCACAGTGAAGAAAGGAGGGTAACTAGTGGGGTACCGCAGGGTTCGGTACTGGGACCGGTCCTCTTTAATATCTTTATAAGTGACATTGGAGAGCACATGGAAGGAAAGGTATGTCTCTTTGCAGATGACACAAAGATCTGCAACAGGGTTGATGCACAATGTGAGATGGAAAGGATGAAAAGGGACTTGGCAAGGTTGGAGGAATGGTCAAATATGTGGCAACTGAGATTCAATGCAAAGAATTGCAAGGTAATGCATCTGGGAAACAAAAACCCAGGGGAAGAGTACACAGTGGGGGGTGAGTTAATAACAAAAATCGAAAGAGGCCTAGGAGTAATTATATCAGATGACCTAAAGGTGGGCAAGAAATGTAAGAAGGCGGTAAGGAGGGCTGGGGGATACTGGAATGCATAGGGAGAGGCATCAACTGTTGAAAACAGGAAATTGTTATCCCTCTGTACAGACAGTTAGTGAGACCCCATCTGGAGTACTGTGTGCAATTCTGGAAACCCCATCTCCGCAAAGACATGGAGTGGAGGCTGTTCAGAGGAGGGCAACCAAAATGGTGCAGGGTCTGCACCAGAAGATATACGAGGAGAAACTAAAGCAGCTTAATATGTATACCCTTGAGGAAAGGAGGGAGAAGGGGGGACATGATAGAAACTTTCAAGTATCTCAAGGGAATTAACAAAGTACAAGAGGGTAGCATCTTTCAGAAGAAGAGATGTGCAAGAACAAGGGGGCACAATTTGAAGATAGAGGGGGGAACGGTTCAGAGGTAATGTTAGAAAGTATTTTTTCACAGGGAGGGTTGTGGATGCATGGAACAGCCTTCCAGAGGAGGTTGTGGAGCCAGCAACAGTGGAAGAATTCAAGAATGCATGGGACAGGCATAAGGCAATTCTAGTGGGGGGTAGGAGGAAGTAAGCTGTTGATTAACTAGAATCTGTAGCTTATCCATCAGGTAGGGAAGTGGGCAGACTAGGTGGGCCAAGCGGTCCTTATCTGCCATCAAATTCTATGTTTCAATGTACTGTAACAGTCTTTTCAGGCTTCTTCTGTTTTCTGCTGCTTTCTGGTTGGGGTTCCCCTCTTCCCCGTTCTTCCTCCGGTTGCCAGGCTTCTTGGTGCTGACTGTGGGCGTGTTGTTGTCCTCCTTGTCAGCGCTGCCTCCTGCCATCCAACACCTTCTTTCCCGCAAGGTACAGCTTTGGCAGTGATTTCTGCCAGCTCATTTGCGATCAATATTAGCCCTCCGACGCCGGGGTTACAAATGGCGTCGTTAGTCCTGCAGCTCAGACCTCGGCCCTCAGGTCAGCCTCTGCAGTGACTTGCACCGATCCTCTCTCAGCCATCACCTACCTGTCAACATTGGGGCCCATGTTCCCTCGTCAGCGTAGTTTGGTGCCCTGCCACAGTCACTGCAGCCTGTGCCTCCCCCTCCCGTTCCATCAGGGTCAGCTTTTGACTGCACGCTCAGCTAGTTGTCCCAGCAGGCGTTGACCAGTCGACATTGGGGCTTCAGTTTCCCCTGTTGATGCTGCAAGGTGCCCCCTATGGATGCAGGCTGCTGCCACCACTCCCCACTTCCTGACCCTGCCTCTCTGCAGGATCGCTGTGGGCTTTCAGCCATGTTGGTTCCCTGTGCCAGTCTAGGCCTGTTGATGCTGGGGCTCCAGTTCCTCCCCCTTGTTGCTGCATGGACGCACCACTGCCATGCCGGCCACCCTCCACACCTCCTACTACTACAGACTTCCTCATAAATTGCATTGGCGGTAGCATGAGGCCCATGCTAGACCCTCCACAGCCGGCACTGCCTGTCGACACAAGAGCCTTTGCCTTCCCCATCGACGTCTTGGCTTTCCCCAGCTTCTGGGTTGCCATTGTCATCTCCAGCCCTCAGAAACCACGGCAAAGTTGGCCTGGGCCAGGCGTTACGCTAACACTTACCTGGCTGGTGGCAGTCCATCACTGCAGGAGCTCTGGTCACCCTTGCCAAAGCCGCCCCATGCAGCTTCTAAGATGGCACCATTGTTGAGGTTCACATGGTGCTCTCCTCCTTTGCAGAGCTCATCCAGGCATGCCAATGATGGGGCTTCTTAACTTGCATCCTGCATTGTCTCTTGTTCCATCGCTGTGCCCTTTAATTTCCAGGGCGTTGTCATCCTAGTTCCCCTGTGCGAGATCTGCAGAGCCTGTCAGTGGTGGTCAGGAGTGTACCTTCTTTTACTACAGATGGAAGAGGGGGATGTGCTTAGGGTTGGGAGCTTTTCATCAGATCTGGCTCCCCCTTTTTTTCCAACCAGGAGTGTGTACCCCCTTGGGTACCCTGGAGTCCCCTCCTGCGGACCTCCCCTTCATCTCCAAGGCAACGCAGCTACAAAATGCAGGGAGGTAGGTTTCTCAGGAGCATGACATTATTGGGAGATCCTGGGTAGAGTCCCTAACTCTCCCAGTCCCCCCACCTCTTATCCTCCCTCCTCCATGAGCTGCACCCTGTCCTCCTGACACTGATCAGCCTTACTCCCAGACTTGCCCAGAAGGTGGACATGTAGTACCTGGGCCCGTTAGAGGGACCCTTCTATTCCTTTGGGCCCCCTAGAGTTGCAGAAGTTATTCTTGGCTCCAGATGTCTGGGTTTCTTCCTGGTGTACAACCGCCACCCTGAATACCCCCTTCCGAGCCGCAGGCTGTTTGGGGCGGTTGGGCAGGACATACTTTCTGACCTGTAGGCCTCAGGTAGGACTGTTTGGTACATCTGCTCTCTCTCTCTACCATACCCAGCCAAAGACTGGCCAGGTGGTGCCCTTTCAACTGGCCTACCTAAGACTGGCCTAAGCTGGGTGCCAGGCCCCAGGACACATTTCAGGCAGCAACAGCCCTGCTTACTCCTCCCTCTACTACTGGGAAGGTCCTCAGAGGAAGTGATACGGTCTGGGCCTTGGGTGCTACCACAGCATGACTTTGTCAGGACCCACCCTCCAGCACTACCAACAGGAGGCAGCGGCAGAGGGTCGTTCCCCACCTGAACAGGTGGAGGGGCTGATTATTGCTGCGTAGGTTCAGCAGCGCATGGCACAAGGTCATGCTCTAGCACTTCTGGAGAGCTTACAGATTTACCTCCAGTTCCTTCTATCGACCCCCCAGACCACATTCCAGTGTGGCTGGTGGGAGGGAGGAATTTGCACATTGCTGCAGAACAGGGCCATAGAACCCATCCCCTAGGATCAGAGGAGCAGTGGTTCTATTCCCACTTTTTTTCTAGTCCCCAAATCCACAGAGGATTTACGGCCTTCCTAGATCTGAGAAACCCGAGTTTCTACATTCAGTATAAGAAATACAGGATGGTGACTCTACGTGGCTTGTTGCCACTACAGCGCCAGGGAGACTGGATAATGTTCCCTTGACATGCCAGCTGCATACCTGCATATCAAAGTGTGTGCTTCCCACCAGTGGTACCCCGGGTCCCAGTCTCAGGAGGAGCATTACCAGTTCTGAGTATTACCCCTCAGCTTGTCCTCTGCATCAAGGGGTCTCTACCTCCCACTTGGCAATGGTAACCGCAGCCCTCAGGAGTCAGGGCCCTTACATCTCCCCTTTCCTGGATGACTGGTTGCTCGAAACATGGGCCAGAGAGCACCTGCTCCAGGCCCTAGAGCATGCCAGGCAGTTGTTCCATACCTTGGGGATCACAGTCAATCTGCTTCAGTTGGTCTTGACCTCTTGCCAGCGCCTCCAGTACATCGGGACAGTACTGGATATGGCCCGTGGTTTTGCATTCCTGCCACAGAACAGGGCCGACCACCTGATGGCTCAGGCCCAGCTGCTGTACAACAGCAGATATGTCACGGCCAGATCCTTCTTGAGGCTCCTGGGCCAAATGGCTGCAGCTGTTGTCATGGTACCTTTAGCCAGGCTGCCCATGCAAATTCCTCAGTGGACGTTGAGGATCCAGTGGGACCTACTCACCGATGACCTAGAACAGCAATATCTTACTTTGAGAGGGTTCCTGAAGTAGGTCATAACATGTAGGACTCCATCCTGTGGTGTCAGGACCGCATAGCAAACTTTTGCTAGCAATGTCTGGTGGGGGACAACCCAGCCGATGTCACGTGATTATTGTCAGCATGATCCTATAAGTGGGTGGACCCGCACCCGCCTTCCAGTTCTTTCCCGCCGTCGACCTGTACAAGGACCTCACGGTGAACGTTGCTCCAGTCGATCGCCATTTTGCTAAGTATTTCTTTTCTCTGATAATAGTTCTTTCTTCTTTATTTTATGTCTTCTCCAAATACTCCGAAAACCAAGAAGAAATGTGAGAAGTGCAGCATGCAGATCCCTCACAAAGACAGCCATAAGCTGTGCCTGTTCTGCCTAGGCCCGGCCCACAACATCGAGGCCTGCCCGGATTGCAAGCCCTTCAGTTAGGCCACATGCAGGCAGCAAGTCCTAGAAGCCCATCTTTCGAAGTCCAGGATGGCCACCTTAGAGCAAGAGATGCAGAAGCTGAGGGACTCCACTTCATCCCCTTCTTCAGAGCACAAAAAGAAGAAAGACAAAGAGAAGCACCGGGAGCAGGAGTGCCTGGAGGACCGAGAGCGGCCCTCGACAAATAAGGCCACCAGGTTTAAGCCTGCGGACAAAACTGCTCCATCACCTCCCCTGGTGACTGTTCAGTTCTCCCGGTACCAGCTCTTCTCTTAAGCCCATTAAGATGGGCTCCAGTCAGGTATCCTCAACCAATAAGCCACCCGCCGAGACCTCCGGTGGACGCTTGGTCACTACCGGTAAGCCGGACTCTGGTTCTTCCTGGAGCCCACCCGGTCCTGGGTAAGTCGGGTTCTTGTTCAGAGGGAACCTGCCCAACATCAGCCGATAAGCTGGTCGGGGACTCCTCCCACACCCACCCGGCTCCTTCTCCGACTGGTAAGTTGAACACAGGGGACTCTGGAGTCCATCCAGTCGAAGCTTGCCTGTCAGGGGCTGACGCTGACACACCCGTCTGGCCGAGCTCATTGACCTCCCAAGTCCAGCCCTCCTGTCAGGTTTCCCCCTGACTGGAAGTCTTCCCCTTTGTTGGTAGAACTTCTTGCACCCAACCCTCTACCAGGGACAGAGGGGGAATTGGGTCCCCTGGACGTGGTCTTTTCTTCCACCTACTCTTGCGCTGGTAACTCTCCATAACCCCATGGATGACTCTCCTGGGGCTCTTACATTGGAGTCGGTTCCTCCACCATCTCCCAGGGACCTTCCTATCCTGTCGGACTCTTCTTCAGCTCTGATGCCAGAGGTCCCTCCACCAGGCTCCGGGCTGCTGACCTCAGATGCCCCACATGACTCCTTGGGCCTCCTCCCATCAGAGCCTCTATCAGGCCCCCTGTGCATGATGCCATCTTTCCTGACACCTGAAAACCAGATGCCAGGCATTCTGGCACCAGCCCCGACATCAGATATCCTGACATTGGGACTCCCGATGCCGGATAACTTGCCAGTTTCCTCTGCCCTGCCTCCTTTGAGGCCCCCAGGACCCCCTTAGACCATCAGGGTGTTCCCCATGGTTCGCCCTAGGGCTATTCACATTACCCGGGCCTGTGAGTGCAAGGCTTCCCGCCATCAGGCCCAATGTCGGCTCCTTTCACCTACGTTTTTTACCACGGATACCAGGCACTGGGTATGGCCCCCCTTTTCAGGCCCCAGGTTACCCTCCTCCTCATTATCCCGGGGCAGGTTACCAGTATTTCTAGCCTCCACCTCAACCTCAGCTTCAGCAGGACCTCCAGGCCATGTTCCAGACCTGGTGGCATGTGGCCAAATCCCAGTTGATGGCAGATTTAGACAAGAGACTGCCAGCCGCAGTGGCGACCCCCACCCCATGCTCCTTGTCTTCCGTGGATTCACATAGGTCAGGCTGTTCCACCATGGCACACATTTCTGGGGGCGCAACTCCAGAGGTCACTCTGACTGAGCCTAAGACCTCTGATAGGGGGGGATCCTCAGACTCGGAGGCTGACTCCTCCTACTCGTCCTCCAGAAACCTTTCAAGAGCTACGGATTCCAAGGGTAAGGAGTCTCCCAAGCCTCCTCCCGAAGACCCCTCCTGCACCAAACTCCTCTGCATTCTCCAACAAGCTAACAGTTAGAATGCAGAGAAGCAAGATCCAAAATGCAGGTGCCTAGCAGAGCACTTGGATTTAGCTGAAGGCATCACCCATTCCGATCCCCACCGTGGACGGCACCCCATGAGGATCTTACCTCCACTATCTGGCAGATGCCCCATTCCATCCCGGCCATCCCCAAGAAGGCAGACCAGAGCTACCATTCTCCTGAGAATGCGTATTATTTGTGCTTTCACCCCAAGGCAGACTACATCGTGATTGCGGTGGCTCACGACCGTACTTCCAAACCTAAACATCCGAGTACCTCTCCTCCTGACAAGGAGTCAAGGCAGTTGGATCAGTTTGGGTGTAAGAGCTGCTCCTATTCTACATGTGCTCTGTGTTCCTTGAACTATGTAACACATATGATTTCATACCAAAAAGCTACCATGGCTCAGCTCGAGGATAGGCTGGAAATGGTGGAGGACTTGGACCTTAAGTCGGAGCTTACCAAGGCCCTGAGGCTGTCTAAGATCTCTTCTAGGCATGCATTGAGAGCTACCTATGACTTGGTAGATGCCATGGCTCGCTCTTTGGCAACAGCAGTCTGCCTCAGTCCTCATGCTTGGCTCCGTATTCCTGGGCTCTCCCAGGGCATTCAGGCAGCCATACAAGACGCCCCTTTCCTGGCTCCGTCCTCTTCGAAGGTGATACCAAGGATATCATCACAGGCCTCCAGGACAGCAGGCAGGCCATGAGATCAGTTAAGTCCATGTACAAGGTGGGCTTCAAGCCTAAGCAGCCCTTTTGGCACCAGCAAAAGCGCCAAGGTAAATGGCCTTATAACAGGCGTCAAACCAAAAGGAGAGCATCGGGTCCTGCCATTACCTCTCCCCCTGCCTCCAATACCCAGCGAACTGCAGGCAGTGCCTTCCCACCCATTCCTCCACCTCCTGACTCCTTCAACTTCACCTCCACCTCCGAACAGTGTGGAACCAGTGGGAGGAAGATTCACCCACCACCTAGCAGATTGGCAGGGCATCACGTTGGATTCCTGTGTCTTTCAACTCATAACAAGAGGGCACTCCATCGAGTTTCTGCAGAAATCTCCAGACTCTCCTCCAAGATGATCTCATTACCCCTCAGACCACGTAACACTGGTGGGGGACAAGATCCAGGTTCTACTCCAAAAATCCTCGGTAGAGCCAGTTCCCTGGGCACAGAGAGGAAAGGGGTATTACTCCCATTTCTTTCTCGTTCCCAAAAAGACGGACGATCTCAGGCCCATCTTGGACCTCAGCCAGCTGAACCTTTATGTAGAGTACAAAAGGTTCCACATGTTGACTCTTCAGGGATTCCTGCCCTTGCTCCAGACAGACCATTGGCTATGTGCTCTGGATATGCAGGATGTATACCTGCACATTCCAGTTTTCCTGGGCCACCACCACTTCCTGCAGTTTTCCTTCTGAGGGGAGCACTTCCAGTTCAAAGCCCTCCCCTTTGGCCTCTCCTCAGCACCCAAAGTCTTCACCAAGTGCCCAGCGGTGGTGGCAGTGGCACTTCCTCGCCAGGGAATTTATGTGTTCCCATACCTGGACGATTGGCTCATAGCAGCCCCGGAGCAGCCTGGAGAATTCCCTGTCCTCCACCCTAGACTTTTTTGCATGACTGGGTATTACTATCAGTTACCCCAAATCGACTTTGGTCCCATCCCAGCACCTCCAATTCATCGGGACAGTACTGGACATGGTCCAGGGCAAGGTCTTCCTCTCGTCGGACAGGTTAGATACTTTACAGGAGCAGACCAAGCTGGTAGCCTCCTCGAGCCATGCCCCAGCCAGAGTGTTTTTACGTCTCCTTTGCCTGATGGCTGCAGCCAATCTGACCATACCTCTGGCCAGGCTGCATATGAGGGTCACCTAATGGACCTTACGGGTCCAATGGGATCAGGGTACAGTCGACCTGGATCATCCTATTCTGGTGTCCAGCGCACTCAAGAAGGACCTTTTGTGGTGGCAGAACCCTCTGAACATGTCTTGGGAGACACCGTTCAGGCCCTCCCCGCCTGCTTGGACCCTCACCACAGGCGCATCGGGTCTGGGTTGGGGAGCCCATTTGGGGGACCACTAAACCAAGGGGAAATGGTCCCAGTTGAAATCCTCACTCCACGTAAACATTCTGGAGATGAGGGCAGTCCTGTATGCCCTTCAGGCCTTCCAGTCCCTGCTGACAGTGGGAGCGCTGTTGGTACAGTCCGACAACATGTGCGAGGTGTGGTACATCAACAAGCAAGGAGGCACCCAATCATATCCCCTATGCAGGGAAATGATGCGAGTCTGGTACTGGGCAGTCCAGCTCGGTCTACATCTCACAGATCTGCACGTTCCAGGTGTGCACAATATCCTGGCAGACAGCCTCAGCCACACCTTAGCCCTAGCTCACGAATGGGATCTACACCAGGAAGTGGCAGAAAATCTGTTCCATCATTGGGGGCGTCCATAGGTAGACCTATTCGACACCCCATCCAACGCAAAACTTCCCAAGCTTTGCTCACTCGTTCAAGGGCCTGGTGTTATCTTGCTAGACGTGTTATCTCTCTGTTGGACAGGAAGATACTTGTACATCTTACCTCACTTTCCCATTCTGCAGAAGGTTCTGCTGAAACTTTAGGCAGAGGGGGGCACAACTGTTGCTGATCGCCCCCCTCTGGCCCAGGCACGTTTGGTTTCCACTCCTACAGCAGTTAGCTGTGGAACCTCTAGTATCTCTGCCTCTTCGGTACGATCTGTTGACTCAGGGCAGACTGGTACATCCAGGCCTCCGGTCCCTACACCTCCATGTGTGGTTCCTTCGGACATAATCGTGAACTGTTTTGGAGTCTCTGACATGGTCGCTCAAGTTTTAATGGAGGCCAGAAAGCCTTCCAATAGAGCTACTTTACGCTATGAAATGGAAACGGTTTTCCATTTGGGTGGCCTTGAAAGGGCGGGACCCTTTTCTTGCCCAGTGCCCCAGGTGATGGAGTACTTCTTGCACCTGTCTCACTCAGGACTCAGTTACTCTTCGCTATCTGCTATCTCTGTCTGCCACTCCCTGGTAGATGGGAAGACGATTACTCAGTTGGCGGTATCCAAAACATTTCTTAGAGGGATCTTCCATCTGAAACCCCCCATATGTAACCCGGCCCCCTACCTTGGGATTTGAATTTTATTTTGGAAAAGCTTACTTTACCTCCCTTTGAACCAGCAGTAAGCTGTGAGATGCACTATTTATCTTGGAAGGCACTCTTTTTAGTTGACATTACTTCTGCTTGAAGGATCTCCGAGCTTCAGGCCCTGATGTGTAAAGAGCCTTATCTTGTTTTCCACAGAGACTGGGTGGCTCTGCATACAAATGCTAAGTTTCTTCCCAAGGTGGTTTCTGAGTTCACTCTGAATCGACCCATTGAACTGCCAGTCTGTTATCCTGCTTACACTAATAGGGGTGAGGCGCTCCTGCACACTTTAAAGATGTCCAAAGGATATTGCGCTGCTACATTAACAGGACTAAGAACGTCCATAGAAATGACCAGCTTTTTGTTTCCTTCACCCCCAAGACTCTGGGGTCAGCAGTCTTCAAGCAGTGCTTGTCCAAATGGTTGGCTAAAAGCATCCATTTCTGTTACCAAAAGTACGGCAAGCCTCTTCTGGGAGAGGTCAAAGGTCATTCCACCAGAGGTGTGGCTGCCTCTGCCGCCTTTTTCAGGAATGTGTCCACAGTGGCGATTTGTGATGCGTCAACTTGGAGTTCAGTCCACATCTTCACCAAACATTGCAGTCTGGACATTGCCTCTAGGAGTAGGGCAAGCTTTGACCTAGCCATCCTGCAGGGCCTTCTGTCATAGACCTGCTCTGGTCTTTCTGCAGACTTTCCTTCATCTTGTGCTTCAGTTTGTCCTGATCAGCTGACTGCTTGGGACTCAGTCCTACATGTTATGACCTACTGCAGGAACCCTCTCGAAATGAGATAGTACAGTTACATAAGAACTTACCGTAACAGTAGATCTTCGAGAGAGATTCCTGCAATAGGTCATCTTTTTCCCTACCTCCTTCTCCCAATTTTCTGTATACTCTTGCAGGCCTGTCTGGATTGGGCTCCAGGGACTATATATCTTTCTCCTGTCACACTGTTTTGGGTCTTCGATGGGAGAACTGGAAGGTGGGCGCAAGGACCGCTAACTTATAGGGTCATGCTGACATCAGTCACATGACCTCGAGTGGGTGGTCCCCCGCCAGACATTGCTAGCAAAAGTTTGCCATGCGGTCCTGACACCAGAGGGTGCAGTCATACATGTTATATGACTTACAGTACTGCAGGAACCTCTCTCGAAGATCTACTGTTATGGCAAGTTCTTGCGTAACTGTACTTTCTAGGATCGTGGATATGTTCTATCCACACTTGCTGGCAAGTGTTTTCCACTATTCCTTTAAGATTCTTGCTGGAAGGTCTAAAAGCTGGCTCCTCCCACCCACCCGGGTCATATATGCCTTGGCTCTGCCCCTTGACGCCAGATCTTCCTTTGCACTGGAAGATTCAGGTTCTCTCCTTATCGCTCACGCGTTACTGTAGGCTCTGGTGCTTAAATCTATGGATTTACCCAAACTCTGACTCGTTGGAGTTTCTCCTAATCGCTTTGCAATCTCGACCGTGATGGAGGACAAGTCCTCACCCGGTTTCCGCCGCTGCTCATGTGGGCAAAAGATGTTTCGCACCGATCTGCCTCATGCATTTATTGCCTGGGTCTCGGTCATGACACCCAAGCATGCAAAATGTGTCACACTTTTTATACAGACATCTTGGACGATCATCTCGCACAGCTGCAACTGGGCAGACTGGAAAAACGGAATCCGTCGATCAAATCCAAGAAAGCCTGCTGGGCTATTTCCATGGCTATGGGGTCTGCTGAGCAGCTTGAACAGATGAAGACCTTTGAAGAGGAGGTGGCTTGGACCTCGGATTGGTCCTCTTCAGTGTCCATCTTCGTCCCGCTCAATCTGGGCTCTACCTTCTCAGTCTGCTTTCGGGAATTGTGCCACTGTCTCCCTACAAGGGAGAGGGACCTACTCGGTCCCATAAGAAGGACAAGGAGCCTAAGGAATCTTCATCTTGTCAAAGACACGCTGCTGACTTTATGGTACCCCTGTCAGGCCAGCAGGTTAAGACGCAGGACGACGATCTGGTTGAGATTATCCTCGACCCAGTCAACCCGTCATTGTTCGATGAAGCTGACAACTCCTTATTCAAGACCCCGGTCCTGCCAGCCACCGAGGAGGAGACCCAGCCTGCTGGGAATCCCCCCCCCCATGGCCCAGATCCCTGACCAGGAAGAGCTGTGGTTCTCCCTGACGCCTTATGAGTGACCCCGTCGGTCCCCCTGACGATCCAAGTGCTCTAAGAAGTAGCGCTGCTGCCACTGTTCTTCATCCTCCTCGGTTGAGGAGAGGCTTCAACAGAAACTCAGTTGATGCTATGAGGATTTAATTTGGCAACAGCTCATTTTGTCTGACCAGAAGTCTGTTCCAACTTCTATCCCGGCCATTACTTGGCTGTCACCCTCGTGGCCGACGCCTACCCCTCAGAAGCTGGTCTGCAACGTTCCTCCACCTGCGGAGTCAGTCAAAACCATTCCGGCTTGGCCAAAACCGGTCTCTCTACCGATTGTGGTGGAACTGCCACCAAAGCAACCTCCTTCGGGGCCTCCTCCTAAGGCGTCTTGACCCGTTCCAACCCTACCACATAGGCTGTCCATCACCCTCATGCCTGAGAGTCCCAGGCAGGTACAGGGCAACTCTGGTGGCCGGATGATTTTTTCTGGACTCTTTGGAGTCTGAGGACTCTGGCCTACATTCTCTCCCTTTGGATGAGGAATCCGTCGGTAGTCTTTCTACAGAGGAAGGCCATTCTTCCTTCATGGGCATCCTCCGCCTCATCTCTGAATCCACTGGGATGCCCTTAGGAACCTGTTCAAAAAGGGGCCAAATATCCACTCCCTGATATCCTTAAATGAGGGGATTAACCTACGGAGGCCTTCTCAGTGGCCAAGGCCATTGTGGACCCAGCTTTGAAGCTGTGGCAGCACCCTGCCTCCTGCCTTGCGCCTTCAGCCCACAAATATGCGATGCCCATGGGGTCCCTTTTGGGATTCACAGAACATCCCTCAGCCAAGGGACTGGTGACTGGGTCTGTGTTCAGGCACTTGGGTAATTCAGGAGACACTGATAGACCTCCGGACAAAGAGTCCAAAAAATTGGACCATTCGGCCTGGAAAGTCTATGCCGCCTCTTCGCTGGGCCTCTGTCAGGCACGTTCGGCCATCATCATGGTGCACTTTTCTCATGCCCTACTGGGCTCTCTCAATGAGGTTCTACCTCACCTCCCCACAGACCTCCAAACCACGGTCAAGCAGGCCCACAACCAGGGTCGGGTGGTTGCAAAACAGCAGCTCCAGACAGCTTTGGACCTGGGAGATTACTGCGCCTGTGCAGTCGTGGCCGCATTTTGCCATGCGCCACAGGGCTTGGTTGCGGGTCTGCACCATCACGGCGGACACCCAGCACAAGCTGACGGATGTCCCTTTCCTGGGTACCAACCTTTTCTGCCCAGGTGTGGACGATCACCTCCAGTGCATCGAAAAGTCCAGTGCCACCTTAGACTCTGTGGCTTCTGCTCAGAAGGAATCCCAGGGTTCCAAAAAGCAGAAGAAGTCTTTTCAGCATTCTGCCCCTGCAGCCAAGCAGCCCCATTTCCATTTGGGGCAGCATCAGCAGCAGGCTCAACCTTGGTGCTCTCGGCCCAAGACCAAGCCCCCGGCGGCCCATAAACCGGAGGACGGGGTTCAGGTGGTCCCCAAGCCAGACCCTTCTCCTCCTCCAAGTCTGCCCAGTGATGGGATGGGGGTGGCCACCACTATACCCATCACACCAGCTCTGGGTCCTCCCATGGGGGCCCAGCTCCGCCACTTCCTTTCTGCCTGGTCTGCTGTTACAACAAATAGGTGGGTTTTAGAAGTGGTAGGCCAGGGACTGCCTCTGGAATTTGAGCAGTACCTACCAAGCCGAGCCCGCTCCCCACAGGAGGAAATGGTGTCTGTACACACTTAGTCGGCTCTCCGAGACAACATTGTCCAACTCCTTTGCAAGGAGATGGTGGCCAGAGTCCCGGACCCCCCTGTCAGCCCAGGTACTTCCTTGTCCCAAAACAGACAGGGGGCTGGCACCCCATTCTAGATATGCATGACCTGAACCAGTTTCTCAGGTCTTGCACATTCAGGATGGTAACTCTGACGCAGATCATACCATCTCTCGAGCAAAGCATGTGATTTTGCTTTCTGGATCTACAGGACACTTTCATTCTCATCCCAATCCGTCCGTCTCACCAGAGGTTTCTTCTGTTTCGGGCAGAGGGAGCCCTCTTCGAGTTCCAAGCCATGCCGTTTGGCCTGTAATCGGCCCCCAGTGTCTTCACCAAATGCATTGAGGTGGTGGCAGCCCATCTTTGGCATTGAGGGGTCCGGGTGCACCCTATCTCGATGACTGGCTCATAGCGGGTTCCTCCAGACAGGAGGTGGAGAGGTCCAGGGGACCTGGCCCTCCAGACCTGCATTGACCTTGGTCTCCTGGTCAACGAGACCAAGTCGGAATTCATACCTTCGCAGGTGATCTGCTTCATTGGGGCAAAGCTCCACTCTTGCTGAGCCAGAGCCTGGCTCCTGATGGACAGGGTGGAGGTTCTCTCCTCCTTTTCCCAGTCATTTCTGGTTGGGGACTTGTGCCCTGCCCGGGACATCCTGCGACTTCTGGGGTACATGGTGGCCTGCACCACCGTGGTCGATGGGCCTGGTGGCATATGCGCCCCCTTCAGTGGGACCTGGCCAGCTAGTGGACTCAGTGCCATGGTCATTTTGATCAGCTGGTCACAGTGACCCAGAAGATGTGGGATGCTGTCTAATGGTGGACCATCCTAGCACTTTTGCAGGAAGGGATCCCATTTGTCCATCCTGAGCTGACAGTTGTTCTCATGACTGATGCCTCCCTCATGTGCTAGGGTGCCCATATGGGGAATCACAGAGCCCACGGGCTCTGGACCCCCGAGGAATCCCGATGTCATATCGACCTGCTGGAGCTCAGAGCAGTCAGACTGGCACTGTCAGCATTCGCTCCGCTCCTTCAGGGTCAAGTGGTGCAAGTCCAGATGGACAGTACCACTACCATGTACTATCTCAGCAAGCAGAGCGGCATGCACTCCTGGCCTCTGTGCAGAGAAGAAGAGCTCTGCATCTGAACCCTCATGTGCCAACTAGAGGCAGATCTTACAGACGAGACACACTAATGAGTCCAGGTAGGATGAAACACATGTCTTTTGGTTTTAAATTCCCTAACCCTCCTAAAATGCCCGAGAGACTTGACTTGGTTTGGTCAGACTTTTTATGATTTAGTATTGTCATTTATACCAAAACTTCTTTTGTGATTATTTTATTATATTGAGTTTGTTTCTCCTTCCTTTCTGCTGGATTCTCCCCTACTGCATGAGAAGTAGCAGGGGCTGATCTACCTTGGACATTTTCCAGAGTGGTGAGAGGACTCTGGTTTTCAGAACTCAAACTGATACTCTTCCGATACTGGTTTCTGTTTGGATTTCCATTTTGTTTATCTTAAATAATTTGATTACTGTACTGTATTTTCATTTTGGAGTGTGTGGTATTTATAGGGGTGCTTGGGAGGGTTTGTATTAGTGTATAGGCTACTTTGTGTTGTTTGAGTACAGGCATCTGGGGGTGTTGGGTGGTGTGCGGGTGGATTGTTTTGTTGGTTTTAGGCAGTTTGGGGCATCGAGAATGTGCTGGCCAGCTGCTCTCCTGGTCAGGCACTACTCCCCCTCTGAACTTCAGGACCTCTGCCCCTTGCATTGTCCCCCCCCCAGCTGCAGCGGTATATAGACGCTGCAGGGCATTGGGTATAGTCAGCAAGAGGTGGAGGTGGGCTGGGGGTCCTGAACCTCCGAGGGGGGACAAGCGGGGCAGTCATATCAGGGTTGTATGGACCAGGAGACACCCTGGGGCGAAATGGTCTCTAGAATATGGTTCTCCATATCTGGTTTCCATACCCGAGGGCTCCAGTATTTGTAGGCCGATAGCTCGGCTGGCCCCTGAATCTTGTCCGACTCGAGTGGTGTTATGCAATGCCAGGTCTATTAGGAACAAGATGGCAGTTATCGCTGATCTTGTTGGGTCAGCAGACCTGGCCTGCATCACTGAGACCTGCCTTGATGACAATGCCGGTCGCATTCTGGAAGCAGCTGTCCCGGCCAGGTTCTCGGTGATGCACCGCTCGAGATTGGACTGCAGGAGCAGGGGTGTAGCCATTTGTTTTAAGATGGAATTGGGCCTTACTGGTGTGCCAGTTGAGGTCAGATCATTTGAGTGTGCCGTGGTAGCAGGTGTGGGCTGTAGGATTGCTCTCATCTACCATCCACCCAGGGGTGAGAAACTGTTCCTGCAGAAAGTAGCAGACTTCATCATCGACATGGTGTTTGAGTCGCCCAGGTTGATGGTCCCAAGCGACTTTAACGCCTGGGTCGACAACGAACTCTCGCTTTTTGGATGAGACTTCCTCCAACTTGTGAACTCGCTGGGGTTCACACAGGCTCTTGTCTCTACTACCCATAGTCACAGTCACTCACTTGACCTGGTCTTCCTCCTGGGGATGGAGACCTCCGACTTGGTGGTGGAACCAGTCATATGGTCTGACCACCACACTGTAAGGTTCAATCTCCAGACTCCCCCTTATAGGTCTGCCCCTGTGGAGATGGTCAGATACCGCCCTTTGAGGGATGTCAACCCAGATGGTCTACTGGTGGTATTAGACCTATCGGGATTTCCAGGGCCAAGCGAGGATCCAGAGAGTTTAGTTCAGGCCTATAATACTGATGTTACTGAAGCTCTGGATTCTATTGCTCCTGTCCGTGTTTGCCCTCTCTCTCTCTCCCCCCCTCTCCTCTCTCAGTCCCCTTGGTTTGATGGGACCTTGAGGGAGTTGAGACGAGTTGGACGAAGGTTAGAGGGATGCTGACAGAAATTGGCCCTTGAAGCTGACCACCTTAGATTGATGGAACATTATCACATCTGTCAATCAGCAATCACTCGTAAGAAGGCAGAGTTCCTATCCGGTGAGATTGCTGCTGCTTAGAATCGACTGGCTCAGCTCTTTCGAACTGTGGACAGGTTTTGCAACCCAATCTGTCTGCAGGTTCGAGGTGTGTTTTCACAAGTTAAGCGTGATGAGTTTGCTCGATTCTTTGCAGATAAGGTGGCCAACATAAGGGCCGAGATCCATCCAGCGCTCTCTATGGGGGTTGATGGTGGTCGGTACTTGGTCACCCTTCCTCAGTCTTCCTGGACATCTTTCTATTGGCCAGAGATTGTGGACATCGTGTGGATTGTCCAGAGTATGCGTCCAACGTGCAGTAGTTTGGATCTGGGCCCATCACGCCTGTCAATAGGGTGTATTGAGTCCATCAGCCCTATCCTTGCAAAGATTGTTTGGTACTCCTTAGAGTCGGGTGAGTTTGCTAGCTCCCTGAAGGACACGGTGGTACACTGCTCCTTAAGGAAGCTGCTCCAGACCAAAACTGCTTTGCCAACTACAGTCCTATCTCTAACCTTCCCTTTGTTGGGAAGGTGATTAAGAAAGGTAGTTGCGCTACAACTGGAGAACCACCTTATCATTCATGATGTCTACGATCCTCTCCAGTCTGGTTTCCGGAAGAGGCATAGTACAGAGACTGCCCTGGTTCAGGTGCTCAATGATCTTTTGATGGCAAGAGATCAGAAGCGCTGTTCCATCTTGGTGCTTCTGGGTCTTTCTTCAGCATTTGACACAGTAGACCATGGGGTGCTGCTCGAGCGCCTGAGTGTCATCTGTGGCCCGGCTGATCCTATTCTCAGATGGTTTCAATCATTCCTGTCTGGCAGATCTCAGAGGGTGGTGTCGGGGATTTTTTCCTCGGATCCATTCTCTCTGCCGTGCGGGGTCCCCCAGGGCTTGGTGCTGTCCCCTATGTTATTTGCAGTGTACATGCTGCCCCCTTGGAGACATTGTAAGACAATATAGGCTGAGGTTTCACTGTTATGCTGATGATACCCAGCGCTGTCCGTCTTTTGTGCCTGACCAGGATAGTGCGATCTCAGTCTTTAACAGCTGCCTGGCAGAAATCCATGACTGGATGAAATCCTGCTGGCTGAAATTGAATTCTGAGAAGACTGAGGTGTGGGTGGTGGATTCGGGTCACTGGATAGAGAGAAGTTGGTGGCAGGGCTGCCTTCTGGTCTTTGACTCAGAGATGCCCAGCTGCCGACCTCTGAATGGGTGTGCAACCTGAGGGTGATTCTTGATGGTGGGCTGACACTGCTTTCCCAGGTGTCGGCAGTCATCAAGTCGTCCTTTTTCCATCTTAGGAACATCGCCAGGATTAAGCACCTTGTTCCGTCCGGCGACCTTCCGACATTGATCCATGCCTTCGTGACTTTGCGCCTTCGCGCCTTGACTACTGTAACTCTCTTTTTATCTGGGGCTTCCAGGGGTTGATATCCCTCACTTGCAGCTGGTGCAGAACTCTGCAGCATGGCTGTTGACAAGGACTCCTTGTTCAAGTCACATCTTTCCCGTGCTGCGCGAACTGCTCTGGCTGCCTGTTCAGTGGCGGATCACCTTCGGGGTCGGACTTCTGACTTACAAGGCTCTGCACGGACAGGGTCTGAGCTATCTGCAAGGTCTTCTGATTCCCTACAGCCCTGGCTGTTCTCTCCACTTAACTGATGAGGGGTTGTTAGAGGTTCCCAGGGTCCAGTTGAAAACATCTGGGGCTCATGCTTTTATGTACGGAGCCCCTACCCTGTGGAATTCTCGTACTTTGTCAGATTCGAGAGTGCAGGGCCATGGAGAGCTTTAAGGTAGCTTTGAAAACTCATTTGTTTCAACAAGCGTTCAGTGATTATCTATTTGTATTCTGTACTGCTAGAATTTTATGGATTTTCTTTAATCCTGTATTTTAATATTTTTTACTATTTTATTATTGCACAGCGCTTTGGCTTGTAAAATTGCACTTTATAAATAAAGCTTATTATTATTATTATTATGATTATTATCTCCTAGCCATCCATGTGACAGGAGCCTCGAACCAACTGACGGACGCTGTCAGCCATGTGGGTGAGACATCCCACGAGTGGTCTCTCCATCCAGACGTAGTACACAACCTGTTCTTCCACTGGGGCAACCTCAGGTGGATCTGTTCGCCTCCAGGGAGAATGTGAAGCTGAGGCTGTTTCATGCCCACCCCCTTCAGCAGGGCTCACTGGGATGCCTTCTCGAGGCTGTGGACCCCAGGCCTCTTCTGTGCCTTCCCTCCTCTTCCCTTGGATCAGAAGGTGATCCTCAAGGTCAGGAGGGACAAGGCACAGGTGATCCTGGTAGCCCCAGACTGGCCTTGCCAGTTCTAGTATCCAGATCTCCTCAGCCTCAGCTTCAGGCCCCCGAGGCATCTTCCAGTACACCTGGGCCTGATATCAGTCAATCAGGGGAAGGTATTCCATCCAGACCTTCAATCCCTGCACCTGACAACCTGACTTATAAGCGGCTAGTGTTCCAGGCTTTGAGTCTCTTTAAGGATGTACTCGCAGTCATGAGAGCATCCAGAAAGGAGTCGACCAGGAGGTGCTATGCTTTCAAGTGGGATAGGTTTTGCATTTGGTGTCAGGGCAAAGGTTTGGACCCTTTGTCCTGTCTGGTGGCTAGTATCCTCGACTACCTTTGGTCTCTGTCCAAAGGGGGTCTTCGGTGCACCTGGCAGTCATTTCTACTTACCAGGTGTGGGCTGGTCAGCAGACAGTGGCACTTCTTTAAAGGCCTCGACCATATTTCCCCTCCAGTGCATGAACCACCAGCACCATGGGATCTACTGCTGGTACTGGCAAAGCTCATGAGCAAGCCATTCGAACTGATGCACATGTGTGAGATGTCACATATGTCATGAAGGACTGCCTTCTAGGTGGCTATCACATCAGCCAGAAGGACTGAGGAGCTACATGTGCTCTCTGTTGAGTCTCCTTTCCTGGTCTTGCACAGGGACAAGGTTGTCCTGCACCCCCACCTGAAATTCCTTCTAATGGTGGTGTCTGAGTTTCACCTTAACCAGGTGTTGACTCTGCCAGTGTACTACCCCAGTTACACCTCGGAGACCAAGTACAGGCTCCATACTTTGGACCAGAGACGAGTGCTCTCTAATTATAAAGAGTGGACAGCTGAAGTTCAGGGAGAGGGTCACCAGCTGTTTGTCACCTATGCTGAAGCTGCACCTGACAGACCTGCAGCCAAGCAGCTGATTGGCAGATGGATTACATCATGCATTGATCTCTGCTATAGGTTGGCAGGCGAGGAGCCTCCTGTAGGGATAAGAACTTACTCCACCCTCCATACTGCTGCATCGGTGGCTGCTTCTGGGGACATCTCTATCCAGGAAATCTGCAGGGCTGCTACCTGGAAGTCAGCAAACACCTTCATCACCCACTACCACATCGACGTAGAGTCATGCCAGGATGCTGGTTTTGGGGCCTCAGTTCTCTGGTCTCTGTTCCCCAAGTAGTATTGAAGGGGTGTGCGCCTTGCCTCCCTCCTCCCGGAGAACTGCTAGGAGTCTGCCAACAAGTGTGGCTAGAACAACATATCCTCGATCCTAGAAAAACAGCTTACTCACCTGTAACAGTAGTTCTAGGAGTGGTGTATGTTGTTCATCCACACGGGCCCTGACCTCCCCGGCTTGGCGCACAACCTAAGCTTTCAGGGGGTGGAGCCGAGGCATATACCACTCGTGTGGGTGGAGGAGCCAGCTTTTAGACCTTCCGGCAAGAATCTTAAAAGGAAAGGACATGCCTACAAGTGTGGATGAACAACATGTACCACTCCTCGAACTACTGTTACAGGTGAGTAACCTGATTTTCTGGTCTTCTCTCCAGTCAAAATGGTGCTGTTATGGTGAATGGAACCCAGCAACCTGCTGAAAGAGGTTCCTTTCCTTATTCCATCCTAGAGCAGATTCTCACCACAGCGCTTCAGGGTTGGGGGGGCTCATCTGGGGCCTCATCAGATGTGGTCCAGATGGGAGACTGTGCTGTACATCAGTGTCCTAGAGATGAGGACTGTTCTGTGTGATTTACAAACCTTACAGGCACACCTGTTTCCAGGTCATCTGTTGGAGCAGATGGACCACATCAGTGTAGCGCACTACATCAACAAACAAGGTGGGACACACTCCTCCTCGTTATGCGGTAAGCAAGACGGGTCTGGTACTGGGCTGTAGAGCATGGTCTAGAACTGTCAGTCAGTCATCCATGTTTCAGGCATCCTAAATGTCTTGGATGCATGAGTGAGAGCTGCTGACCTCGGCTATAGCTGTCCTGTTCAACAAGTGGAGCCATCCAAAGTTGAACCTCTCTGTGTCCCAACTCAGTGCAAAACTACTGCATTTTGCTCCAAGGCCTGGAGTTTTTCTGGCAAGACACGTTTTTCCTCTATTGGAAAGGAAGGTTCCTTTACGCTTTTCCTCCCTTTCCTCTAATTCAGTGGGTGCTCTTCAAGCTCCAGATGGAAGGTGCCTCTCTGGTCCTTATCACCCACTTCTGTCCTCATCAGCTCTGGTTTTTGCTTACTGCAGCACCTGGTGGTGGAACCTCCAGTATCTCTGCCCCTGTGCAAAGGCTTGGTCTCCCAGGAGCAGGGCAACCTGGTCCATCTGGACCTCAAGTTTCTGCATCTCCATGCCTGGCTCCTGAAGACATAACCATGGCTAGGTCTGGGGTATCTCAAAAGGTAGCTGATGTCCTGATGGCTGCTAGGAAACCCTCCACCAGGGCCACTTGCTCCATGAAGTGGAAGTGCTTTGCTCTGTGGGTGGCTTCCCATTATTTGGACTCTTTCACTTATCTAATGATTCAGATACTGAAGTATTTGCTGTCTATCTCAGATTCTGGCCCGCAGTACTCCTTTAAGGTACATCTGTCAGCCATTTTAGCCTCCCATGTGCATGTTGATGGCCATATGGTGGCCCCCCTTCCTCATCCTATCACTCCCAGCATAAACTCTCCATCTGGCACCCTCTGACCAGAGCACTTCTCGTCCTTCTACTCCTAACAGAGAACATACATCCCAACCCAGGCCCTGCCCTCCCACCCACCCACCGCCCATTGGTCTTCAAGTAGCCTCCATGAACATATGCAGCCTGCTGAAGAAATTTGACACCCTACAGTCCTGGGCCTTGGCTCATCAACCAGACATCATAGCCCTGGTTGAAACATGGCTGTCCAAATCCACCCCTGACTCATTTGTTTCCCTCCCAGGCTATACCTTATACCGGGAGGACCGAGTAGGCAAACGAGGGGGTGGCTGTGCAATCTACACTAGGGACACAATACTTGGACACGCACTCCCCACCCCTGCCCTTGTAAATGGGGCCCAGGCTCTTACCCTCAAACTCACCCCGGACCCCTCTAGGAGCCCTCTCTACCTCACCACAGCTTACGTTCCTCCAAAGAACCAGCACCCGGCCCTGGTATCTTTAACGGACTACCTGGCAACCCTCCACCATAAGGCAGAGCAAATCCTAGTTGGGGACCTTAATGTAAATTGGCTCAGCACCTCCTCATCTGCGATCAGAGACTCATTTGCGCCCAAGACCTGGCGCAACTTCGTCACCCAGCCCACAAGAATAAACCCTAAGAGGTACCAGCACCCTTCTGGATGTTGTTATAACTTCTTGACCCCATAAAATCCAAAACATCCAGGTCCTCCCAGACTCCCTAAGTGACCACTCTCCTATCCTATTTCATTGGGCAGTCTCAATCCCAAACCCAAAGCCCAGACCACCCTCCGTAGGCGCCTCCGCCCTGGTGGGCTGAAAAAACTTAAAGTATTCCTCACCCAGATAAACTGGTCCCCCATTCATCATACTACTGACATTGACACTGCCCTTACCTTCTTCACTCACACCTTCAACATGGCCTGTGATCTCTTTGCGCCCCTCACCAAAATCCGGTCCAAAAAACAGAATGCACCTTGGGTTAGCCCAGCCCTTCTACAATTACTAAGGAATCGGGATAACCTCTGGCACCTTGCCACTGAAACGGGTCGTCTGTCTGATAGGCAGGCTTACAATGCAGCCCGGAATAAGTGCTCATGGGCCATCAGGAAAGCCAAGGCCGACCATTACCAGGCCTCCCTTACCTCCTCCTGGGGCTCGGCCCAGACTTTCTGGGATAATATTAAGCAACTTAACGGAAAAGCTCGCTCCCCTGCCCCATCCCAGCTCACTAGAAATGGCACTACCACCACCGAACCTGCCACCATAGCTAACTGGTTCAACACCGCTTTCACTGACCTTAGCTCAGTCCTCCCTAGTAATTTCTTTGACCCTCCCCCCAACCAACCTCCCCCTATCCTCCAGCGCCCCAGCTTCCACCTGCGCAAGATTTCCACCTGGGAAGCCAGACCCATCCTAGTCAAAGCTTTGAATGGCAACAGTCCCGGCAGTGACTCACTGGACCCCAGTATCCTCAGGCTGGTGCTAGATGAAGTCCTTGCACCACTCCCCAGCCTAATTAACCAGGCACTCTGCCTGGGACAATTTCCACAGTGTGGAAAACAGCCATTATCACACAATTCACAAAGGCGACAGGGCATCGGCCAACAACTACCGGCCAATCTCCATCCTCCCCATCTCTAAAGCCCTGGAGAAAGTGGTGGCCATTCAAATCACTGATTATCTGGCTAAGCATAACATTCTATGCCCAGAGCAACATGAGCTCCGTGCTGGTCACAGTACCAGCACTGCCCTAATTGAATTCTCCAACTTCCTACACTCCTCCTTGGATACCAGCTCCCTAGCTGGTGCAGTGTTCATTGACCTCTCAAGGCCTTGACACCGTCTCCCATCCACTTCTGCTGAATGCACTCTGCCACACTGGTCTCTCGGCTGGCCCCTTAGCATGGTGCACAAGCTATCTTGATGCTTCGATGCAGTGTGTAAAAATCAATAGCACAGTCTCCGATACCCGTCCCATTCACTCTGGGGTCCCCAAGGCTCCATCCTGGGCCCCTTCTCTTCTCGCTCTATCTGAACACCCTGCCCAGTGCATGCCCTGGCAAAAATTCTACTGTATGCAGATGGCCGCTGTCCTTTTGCCACCACCACAATCCGTCTCCCTCCAGGACACCCTACAGCAGTCTTTCAGCAGTGCCGAAGCCTGATTTAAGGAGTGCAGACTCGTCATCAATCTTAAAAAGACCAAAGCTATGCTCTTTTCCCACCCCCAAAACAAAGCTAGCAACCACCCACTCTATATCCTTCCAAGTACCAATCAGCCACTGGAACAAGTCTGCTCCTACAGATACCTTGGGGTCACCTTCGACTCAGCCCTCACATTTCACAACCACATCGATGCCCTATCATCCGCCACTAACATACGGCTGGGCATTCTCTTCCACATAGAACCTGCCTTCCCCAAATGCTGTCCAGTTCGCTGTTACATCATCCGTTCTGTCCCTTGTAGACTATGGCCTACCAGTCTATGGTGCTGCCGACCACTGCACTCCAAAAATTCATTAACCCTGAACAAAGCCTGCAGATTGATTACTGTGCCCTCAGGCTCACTCACACCTGTCAGCTGTATGTTGAGGCTAAATTGCTTACCCTGGATGAACGGCTCCAATACCAAACCTGTCTCCTCACCAAAAAAACCCTACTCGGGCTCTCCCCCCTGGGGTAACGGCATCCATCCACCAGAGCCCTCCCACTATTGCAACACGGTCTTCCAACAAGACCACTCTAATGGTCCCCAGATCAAGAACCAGCCGTGGCCAGAGGTCCTTCTGCTATAGAGCCCCAACCTGGTTTAACTCTCTCCCTGCCCCCATCTCCAATGCCACCATCATTTCTAAGTTCAAAACCACCCTTCGAAACCACATCATCAACACTCGTAACTGCTCCTGTCTCTGAAAGTAGCCTCCACCTCTACTTCTCTTGACAACGCCCTCCGGGCGGCTCTCCACCTAGCCATCCCCACCACCACTTCCCTGTGCACCGTGCCTATGTTTAACCTGGCCAGTACCAGCTGTTTCAGTGTTTACCCACTAGATTGCTCACTATTGATACCAACTTGTGTAACACCTGTTCTCAACTTACATGTACCCTGTAACCCAAATGTATTTGTCTGACCACAGTGTGACGTGGCGCCTCTGTTGAACGCCTATTGTTTTGCAAACCTACGCTATGTAACCAAAAACACAATGTATGTCTTTATGTGACGAAGTACCTTTGGAAACGAGCCTCTGGCTCAAAGGTTGTAAACTGATTTTACAAATAAATAAATAAATAAACAAGTAGAGGCGTCCCGTATTTTTTTGGAGAGGCATTCTTCTTCTGAAGCCTCCTATCTGCAACCCTGTTCCGCTTTGGGACTTGACTTTGTGTTGGAAAAACATACTTTGGCTTTTTTGAGCCTGTCACGTCATGTGAGCTTCGCTTTCTGTGGTGGAAAGCACTATTTTTAGTTATTACTTGTGCTCGAAGGATTTCCAAGCTTCAGGCTCTGATGTGTGAGCCTACTCATTTGAATTTCCACCAAGACTGGGGCATCATTGCGTATGAATCCTAGGTTTCTTCCTAAGGTGATGTCTGAGTTTACCTTACATCTTGCCGTCCACCTGCCTGTTTATTATCCAGAGCATGCCAGTCCTGGGGACACATCATTCCATAACTTAGACGCACATAGAATTCTGCATTACCATGCACACTGGTACAGTGGACTGCAGGAAGTCCTCATGGCTGGTTGTTTCTTTTGCCCCAGGAACACGGGTGCCCCGGGTTCTACATGGTGCCTACCCAAATGGTTGGCCAACTGTATCTCTCTTGTTACAGGAAATACAGTACGGAACGTCCTGGTGTTGTTTGTGGTCATTCATCCAGAGGCATGGCCATTTCAGTTGCTTGTTTCAGAAAGGTTGCAGCCGCAGGGATCTGTGCAGCTGCGCCCTGGCCTTCTGTCCATATGTTCTCTAAACTCTACAATCTGGACATTGCCTCTAAGGAAAAGGCAGGCTTTGGCCTGGCTTTGTTTCAAGGCCCCATGTCTTAGGCCTCTAGCTTCCAGTCTCCCAGACTGCCTCTCTGTCTATAACTGCATGGGACTCATTCCATAGGTGGAGCCTGATGCAAGAGATATCCTCAGTGAAGATAGTACAGTTACATAAGAACTTACCGTAACAGTGGATCCTCAAGAGAATCTCTTGCATCAGGCCATACTGGTCCACCCCCCACCCCCTTCCCCTTGCTTTTCTGTGTCTGTATCTCTTTCCAGGATGGTTCACTTTCTGTCTCGCCTTTCTTTATGGTGGGAACCTCTTGCTCACCTTGGTTCCCTAGCACGAGATCTGAACTGAGGAGGGCGTGGGGTGGCTCACGTTTATATGGGAGGGATGTCGCCTACGTCTAACATCGTCATGGATGGCCCCTTGTAGACTGCTAGTTAGAAAACTTTCCATGTGGTCCTAGCGCCTGATGGCTGTGGTTCCATATGTGTGGCCTAATGCAAGAGATTCTCTCAAGGATCTACTATTATGGTAAGTTCTTACATAACTGTACTTTATGAGTGTATGTTGAAATTTTTTAACATATTCTCAGAACTTTGGTAATTTTCAATATTTTAACCCCAAATTTTCAACATAGCCATTTCTTCACACCACCTCTTGAACGTGATAGCTGTCATTTTTCAAATCCTGGCCAAAATGAGTTTTTGCACTTGTGGTGGGAAATTACCTTTCCAGCAGAATTTAAAAAATGTTCTCCACCCTTGTTCATGAGCTGAAGTCATAAGAAGTTTATATTAAAAATTTGGGATACAATTATTAAAAAAAAAAAAATTATGAGTGTACATTGACACTTTTCCATGCACGCTGGTAACTTTGATAATTTTCAGTATTTTTTTCCCAAAATTTTCAACATAGCAATTTTTTTCTCATTGTCTCATGAATGTGACAGCTGTTATTTTTCAGATCATGGCCAACATGTGTTTTTCACATTTGTGGCACAAAATGACGTTTCAGCCACTCTTCTATAAATTACACTTGTCATGTTCAGGAGTAGTCATACACTGTTGATAATTTGGGGTCAGAGTGTGAAAAAAGCAACTAGGTTATGAAGAATTATTGAATTGTTCCAATGATTGATCATAACTTTATTTTTGCAGATTTTGTCCCCTCATTTTCAACATATCCCTTGTGTTACCCCACTTCCTGAACATGTCATTTTTCAAATGCCCTCCAAAACTTATTTTCACAATCGCACTGCTGAATCACCTTTCAGATGGGATTTAAAAAATCCTTACCAATCATAATGTCTTGCCATAAAATGACTGTTGAAAGTCTAAGGTCAAAATGTGGGAGGCCACTGAAAATTAGATATTGCCCCTCAACTGGCCTATCCTGGGTAGATACAGTCTAAATATGTGTAAAAGCAGGACGCCACTGAAAATGAGAGATTGCATCTCATCTGGTCTATCCTGGGTAAATATATAGTAAAAATGTCTACAAGCAAAATCCAGTACAGCAGCCGTGCAAATAGTGAAAATTCAGCATTGGCTAATGCTTGTTTTTTCTAGTGCTGTATAGCCACACTATCCCTTGGCAGTGAAATGTTCACTAGGTTTCCATTCCTGTTCACCCGATATTTATAGAAGTCCATCACTTATTGCTAGGAACTGATGAGGCACTGGAGACCATTGGTCCATGTACAGTTGGGCATGCAACAGTGTCGCACATTTGACTCCAGCGTTGCTAAGATTCTCAACATCTAGCTGGGAAGTGAAAAGAGGAAATACATTTTCAGAGTGTCAGAGACGCACTGAGTCAGTTGCTGTTGCAATGAGTCAGTTTTTGTTACATAGGAGAATAATACATATTGTTTGGTCATTCATCAGATTGATCTCCCAGTAACCTTGTCACAGGAAAGGGCTTTCTTAATATCAGCAACATTAAAGAAAGGAATGGGTCTGAAAACAAATTAGTCTCTCAGCAATTCTGGATTCATTGTTCTTAGATTTCTTAATCCAGAACTGTTTTGTTTGCCAGAATTTGTTTGACCAATCCCTGTATCTGTTAAAAACATTTTGCTAAATGCCAGATACATTTAAGCAAGGTCATAGGTAATTAGAATCATTATAGTTTTACCATTGGATACTTTCAGTAAGTAGTGTGGTCTAGTAGTTAAAAGATCACCAAACCTTGAATAGGAGATGGCAAGTTGAAACCCCATTGCCATCACTGACATACTTAATGACCTTGAGCAAATCTCATGACATAATGCTTCAGTTATCCCACTTGCATAAATGGCACGAAGCAGGGCCCCACTGAAAATATGTCGCATCTCAGTATTGCTGTCCTTGCTGAACAAGTTAAAAAAAATACTACATTTGTTATATGTGTGGATAGCATTATTGTTTTCTACTGTGTCTCTCAGAGCTCTTTTCCTGTGATCTATATGTAAATATGTACCTAGATATTGAAGGCAGATAAGGGCCTGTGGCCCACCTAGTCTGCCCTTGTGCGTGCGTACTTTGCTTCTTCAAGCTTCTCCAGAACTAGGTTACCCCCTTCCCCCGACTACCAGGATCCCCTGATGCCTATCTCATGGATTCTTAAATCCTGTTATTGTTTCAGCCCCTACCGCCTCTTCCGGCAGGGCATTCCATTTGTCCACCACTCTCTCTCTGAAGAAATTCTTCCTCACGTTCCCTCTGAACCTTCCTCCCTCCAGCTTCATCCCATGTCCCCTTGTCCTGGAACATCTTTTCCTGTGAAAAATTGTGTTTTCCTGCACCTTGTTGTTCCCTGTGAGGTACTTGAATGTCTCAATCAATGTCTCCCCTCTCCCTCCTCTCCTCCAGGGAATACATATTTAAGTCTTTCAGCCTGTCCTCATAGGTTTTATGATGTAATCCTTGCACCATCTTGAATGCCCTCCTCTGAACTGCCTCCACATTGTCTATGTCCTTGCGCAGATAAGGTCTCCAGAACTGGACACTGTACTCAAGGTGTAGCCTCACTAGTGTTTTGTATACTGGAATTATGACCTCCCTTTTCCTGCTGCTAATACCCCTGCATATACAACCCAGCATACTGCTTGCTTTATCTGCTGCCTTGTGGCACTGACTCCCTACCTTGAAGTTATCAGAGATGATGACTCCCAGGTCCCTTTCCTACTTGGAGCATTCTGTAGCCCCCCCCCCCCCCAGCTGATATGTTGTTCCTGTTTTTTTGTGCCCCATGTGCATTATTTTGCAATTTTTTTGTGTTTTCCACTCTTCAACATGTACATAGTAAATCTGTACAATTAAATCTCCTTTTGGAATAACATTTCATTCCGATAAGTAGATGAAGGAAAAACAGTCCTCTGTATGGAAGCGGTGTCATTTTCACAAAACAAGTTACCCTCTGATATCTTTGGTTGTGAATAACGTTTCTTTTATGGACGAATACAGTGTATACATTAATTTTTATGCTCTTTGAAAACACTAGATACTGGCTAGCATAGCACCACAGAGCTGGATTCCATCTTAGAATTTTCCAGCGTTTGAGTTACGTTCTGTACCTTGTGTACTGTGCTGAATAATTTGTTAATAAAAGTCTGCCTTTCTTCTCCCTTCACTTTGTTTCTTGAAAAGGAAAATCAGTCTCGAGGGGTCTTATGTACTTAGGTTGTAGGCATTATGTATTATGAAAGTGTCATAACCTTTCTCAAAGAACCTGTCCTTCATGTTCATGGCTTGAATGTAGAAGTTCCCTAACTGCCACAAACCCTCGTTACATAGAGAGAGTTGACTGGTAGGAGTATGCATTATGAATCGCATATGTTTTTGGCTATTAACCTGTAAAATAACACTTTACTATAAAAGATAATTCTGCAAAGTTATTTGGTCCTAACTGTGCACATCAGGTAATCATTTAACCTACTCCTCCAAAGTATAAACTGCAGTGTCAATTGTACATCAGGGTGGGAACTATTAATTTTCTTATGGGAGGTAAGGAATTCATCTGCTTCGACCACAGAAAAGATATGTCAGTACTGTAACAGTTTCATTACCACATTTTAAACACAAACTAATTAGCTGATTCATTATGAATCATAAATAATATCACAAGGTTTGACCCACATAGGTCAAGAGATTGTTGTATTTTCAGTATTTGTAAATCATTGGCATTATTGTTAACCAACCAGAACTGTTCATTTTAAAACATTCCAGGTACTCTTATAATATCTTGCTAACAGTTACAAAAGTCTTGAATTTCTAAATTTTATTGGGATTGTCAATTTCCCACAAGAGTTTTATTGTCTGCAAAGTAACACTTTCCCTCACAACTTGCAGCTAACAGCACCCTTGTCTCCTTCCAGTCTGTTTTGCTTCCTGTACTGAATCATGAGATGACCTTCCTTAGTCGTTAAGGTGCTGTTCTCAGATAGTGGGCCTATCTCCTTATCCTACTTGATCTCAGTGCTGCTTTCTGACACTGTTGACCGTTAAACTGTGCTCCACTGCCATGAATACTAGGCTAATGTTACTGACTTCCTCCTCTTAGTTCCACTTCAAGCTTTCCTTCTTTGTCTCGGCATTTATTTTCTCTTTACAATCTATATTCTTCCCCAGGAACAGAGATCAGTTAAGTGAAAGCCTAGCACAGAGCTTTCCATGCAGGGTTTCTGCTTAACTGATGTCATTTGGTTCAATAACTGATGTCATTTGGTTCAATAACTGAAGCAATTTTAAAATGAATGTTGGGTGGAAAAGGTGAGTATTAACAAGGGACCCTAAATCAGGGCTTTTCATATCCTAATGCCCCCTCCTCTGGACAAGTACATTTCCTTAAAGGGCAACTACAAAAACAGCCGATCTTACTTCGAGTTAGAGCTCTTGCAGCTGGCTATAACCATAAGGACTAAGCCACCAGGCACCAGGACCCCACGAAAAACTTCTAACTAGCGGTCTCCAGCAGGGGACTGCCCTTGACGTTGACCCGCTCCAACATCAGTCAGTGGTATAAGGGGGGGCAGTCCCCCAGCACCACCTCAGTTCTTTTCCCGCCATCGACCCTTTCGCATCGGCTCCACAGACGACACCTACTGTAGTTGACTGCCTTTTTTCACATTTACCTACTTTCTTTATTTTTCCTCAAAATCAATGTTTTTCTTTACTTTTACTGTGCACGTTGTGTTCTCAGACATCCTCAATTGAGGGTCAAAAGTCCAAGTGCGTCCGGCAAACAGCTCCCATCAAAGGATGGCCATGCAGCCTGCCTCCTCTGTCTGGAACCAGACCACGATATGGAGGCCTGCCAGCACTGCCAGAGCTTTAACCAGTGGACTAGGATTCACCACCAGAAGGTTCTAAAAGCCTACCTTCTCGAAAAACAACTAGCCGTCATGCAGAAGCAGTCCTCGGGGAAGAGCCTGTCTTCTTTTTCTTCCTCCTCGTTGTCACTGATACGCTGAAAAGAAGTCTTCAGGGAAGCACAATTCCAAGGACTAGAAGAAGACCCGGACTCACTCCTGCTCTAGGTCTCCTCACCAGAAGAAGACCTCATCAGATTCCTCCTCCCACGGGAGGTCAGATCATGCTCTCCGGTCTGCCCTTACTCCCTCGGGGCAGCCGGTGGATAACCTCCAGCCTTGATGCTAGCAACAGGCGGAGGTTCGTCAGGGTCCAGGACTTCGGTCTGAGCCCTGCAGCCCCTTAAGGTCCAGGTAATACTTAAGTCCTCAGCCTCTTCAGGCAGCTGGGATGGTGTTAAGTCAGGCAGCAGGTCGGCACCCATTGCTCGCTCAGACATCGGTCTTAGCTAAGTCTTGGGACAAGGCCCCCCAATGTCAGGAGCATGCGTCTGCCCCTATGGCTTCAGCGATGCCTCTGCCTGGCTCCACGATGTCCTCACCACAGGCTCCTGCTCAGCCGACACCAGCCAGATCCCCAGACCATCACCAGCAGACACCTGTCTGTCTGGTGTCAGATACTCCGGCGCCCAACCCAACAACACCCCAGTCATCACCGGACCCTCCTTGACAGCTCAGTCACTGGCAGTGCTGGTGCAGAATTGGAGGCTGTGCCAGTTGTCGGCTTCGGGATGGAGGAGCAGAATTGAGGGCACTGCCTGCTGGGGTGGGAGTCCACTTAACCACCAGGGAAGATTTAAAGTTACTATATAGGGTATCAGTAATAAGGTGGGGGAGGCACTAGACCACCAGGGAAAGGTCTACATTCACTATACAGGGGATCAGGGATAGGGAGGGTTCCAGTAGACCACCAGAGAAAGGTTTAAATTCACTATACAGGAGATCGGGAATATGGGGGTCCGCAAGACACCAGGGAAATGTATAACTTTACTATACAAAGGATCAGGATGGGGGGTTATACTGGACACCAAGGAATGTGCTTCCAGAGTCAGGCCACTGATCAGTTGGGGTGAGAGACCACTGGGCACCAGGAAAACTTATTTTATCATACTCGTGCCAGTGATTGAGGATGGTGGGGGGACACTAGCACCAGGGACATATTTGTAGATTGGGCATGGAAGTGGGTGGGAAGGAGGTACAGTTCAACACCAGGAAACACATTTTTCATACTTGGGTTGCGGCAGAGGCACTTGCCCCAGGGACATATTAGTTGTAGACCAGGCATGGATGCAGGTGGGGAGGGACCACTGGACACCAGGGAAACTTAGTTTTTCATACTCAGGCCAGCAATTGGCAATGGTGGGGGGGGGCGCACTAACACCAGGGACATATTATTTGTAGATCAGGCATGGGTGCAGGTGGGGGGAGGGACCACTGGACACCAGGGAAACTTATTTTTCCATACTTTGGGAAGGGGGAACTGAGCACCAGGGAGAACTTTCATTTTCACAATCAGGCTGGTGTGGGGGGACCACTACCACCAGGGAATTACAATATTTATTAATGGCGATCAGCAGGGGTTGGGGCGACCAATAGCACCAGGGAAATACAGTCCTTTTATTGCCTCTCTGGCTGGTGATCGGCGATCGGGGGGGGGACACACACTACATGCCAGGGACACAGGGCTGCCTCTGGGGAAGGAGCTGGGGGCCCCCCGCTAAACTCCGGCACAGCATATGTAAACGGGTCCATAATGAGCATGCAAATGGCCACCTAGCACCTTGCATGCCCAATGGGCTCATTTGCATAGTGGCCTTTTGGGAATAGCGCACGTGTGCTATGCATTGTGGGGCCATATTCCTGGCTGCATGACAGGGAGGCGCTACTAGAGTAGCGTTGGCAGTACTGAGGTTACCACTGACTCAACCTAGCCCTATTCATAATCGGATACTGCATCGCACTATCGAATGTAAGTAGCAGTGTTGGACACCTGGGCAAACACAAACTTTTGCACTGTGCTTAGCAATTTTTGTGAATCTAGCCCCTGATCTCTAAATATGTCCAGTCAATTTAAAGTAATAATGAACAATGATGAGGGAGGGCCTTGCATCATAGGATAAAGTCGGGGTGGTGATCCAATTGAAACATTACTCAGCGCCTCTATCTTTTCTCAAATAATTGAGCTTCATTTTTGAAAGTAAGTGTATGTTAATTTCTACAAGCTATATATAGTCAGTAGTTTATTCCACCAGGGAGTAATTGTGTGAGTTTGTTTAGTGTTGCATAGAAGGGTAATTGCTTTTTTGTTGCCAGAATCGGTATGCTAAGATTAACATAAGTGTGTGCCTCCAGCGAGAACTTCGAGGGGGAAGAATGGCCATTAATATCAGTGATGGAGACGTCTCCCCTAGGCTATTAAAAATGGCTCAACAATTCAACAATAATGGCCTGCCAGAAAGGCTGGAATATAGGACAAAACCAGAAGATATTTGACTGCTTAGCCAAGTGTTGATCACATCCTCTACAGCAGTGTCCTTTTTCAGGACCGGCATACCTAGCCACAATTGTGGGGGAATGAAAGAATCTGGAGTAACATTTCCAAGAAAACTCATGCCAGCTAGTCACAGCCATGAGCAGGTATGCTGGGGATGTATATTTAAGCCATTCAGCCAACATGTGGTCTGTCCCAAGTTCAGAATTCCATTTTTTTGCAAAATGTACTCAGATGTTTTGGGTATACAGTTTAATTGGGTTCTATATTAGTGTCCTGTTAAGTGACACCAGTGTTCCCCCTTCACATGGCTCATAAGTAACTGTGGAATTGGGGGAGATTTTTTCAGGGAGAGAGGCAACCACCGTTCCCTGTTCAGAAATGTATGAGCGTACCTGTAGGTATCAGTAGTGGCCTGGAGAGGGCAGCTGGAAAGTGGCCTGTAAGTTTGTAAAGGGGACCACTTCTTGGGAGCAATTGGAGGAAAGATTTGAGTCCCATGTGGCTCCATTTCTTCATTGCTGTATCAGTTTATGTGGGGGAAATGCAGTATCATAGAGCAAGGCCTGCAACTGCTTCAGAGAGGTGTTCACTCCAACCAACTCCAGGTCAACACTAAATAAAAAGAAAACTGTCCAGAACCTTTGGCACTAGCCAGAAACTAGTCAGGCTTCCCTTCCCCCTAATCTTTTCTCTGTTGGATGGTACCCCTTTTGAGTAGTCCCTTCCTTCAAGAACCTCAGTCTGTGGGTAGATAGTAGGTATCACAGTTCTGCCCCCATTGATGCCATCCGTGCCCAGCTCCATCAAATGTGGTGGTCTGTTGTATCGAATCATGGACTGCCTTTCTCCCGGTCCATTGGATGCTGATCAACAAAATGGTTCTCCCTGATCTTATCTGTGTCAATCTTCACCATTCATCACCTTTGGGTGCTTGGCCGGAGGCCATGACCCCATGGGAGCTTTTTTTTTTTTTTGATGGGCGGAGTCGACACACCATCAACACCGCCCTCGAGGTCGATGCACTGCATGGTGCTTGCAGGTTGGCAATTAGGTGCTGTCAACTCCACCCTCCTGCCAGTTCTTCGTCTCCCACCGTCGAGGTCACCTCGTGGGAAGCTCTCAGAAGAATTTTAGAGGCCTGCCTCTACCGTGGAAGCCTTCAACTACACATTTTGTCAACCCCGTGTCGCTTTGTAGTCCATCGACTCTGAGTATCCTGCCGGTTCTGTTCACTCCACTCAATGTCACCTGGTAAGACTGTTCCTTATTTTATTTTGCAACGTCGGGTCTTGTTTTGGTGTTCATTTTCTCGCAGGTCATGTCTCAATTGGAGGGCAAGAAGACTTCCAAGATGGGACGGCCCCCCATGCGACCGTGCCCATGTAGCCGTAAGTACTGTGTCACCAACCAGCATGACCGTTGCCTCGTGTGTCTTGGCTCGCATCACGACATGGATTCATGCAATGCCTGCTTCTACATGGACCACCAGGTCATCAAGCAACGCGCATGGAAAGTGAGGCGAGCTTCGACGACTTCCGGGGGATGGGTGCGCAGTCGGACCAAGCCGCATTCTCTCAGCCTTTCCTCCGGGTCCCCTTCTGGTTCTGTACAGACCGAGGAGGAGGGGGGCCCTCTGCCTATTGAAGCCTAGCCATGGCAGAGGACCTTTCCGTGATGCAGGAGGCCCAGTCTGTTCCCCCCAGGGACAGGCAGGAGGCACCGCTTTGGCACTTACCCCTTTTGGGGGTGAAGGCTCCCCCGGTGTCGTACCCGTGGCTTGGAAGGCCTGGGTTGACACTGTCTGTCGGTGCCGTCTTGGGCCTCGGTGCCATTCGCAGCACCGTGGGCCGTGATGGCACCGTCGCTGCTGTCGGTGCAGTTTGCGTTGCCGATGGTGCTAGTGGCGCCGTGGGAGGCTCTACGGCGCCATCCCTGACTGATTCTCACCCTGGTGCCATTCACGGCGCCATGGTTGAGCACAGTGCTGTGTCCAGTTCTGGAGCCGTTCGTGGCACCAAGCATGGGCATGGCGGCATGGGAGTTTCAGAGCTCGGCAATGTTCGTGGTGCCAAGTGTGCTGTCAGAGCCATCGTTGGCACCCGTCTCTATCCTCTGCACGACTTGCGGCACCGTGGGGTGGGTCGGCACCATGGGAGTCTACAGCTTTGGCACAGAGAGCGCAGTCAGAGCCGTTGTTGGTGCGGTTTCTGATCTCAGCACTGCTTGCGGCACCATGGAGCGAGAAGGCGCCAAGACAGGCTCCGGCTCCGAGGCTGCTGCCCTTGTTGGAGCCGTGTCCTCTTCTGGCACCATTTGCGGTGTGGCGGGGGACATCAGCACCAATTCTGGTACAGTCTCTGGTTCTGGTGCTCTTTTTAGTCGGGATGGCAGTGGGCTTCCATGCACTGTTTGGCAGAGGACTTCAGTCTCCTCCTCTTTGGATCGAGAAGGCTCTGAGCCAGGCTCCAGCTCCGAGGCTGCTGCCCTTGTTGGAGCCGTGTCCTCTTCTGGCACCATTTGCGGTGTGGCGGGGGACATCTGCACCAACTCTGGTGCAGTCTGTGGTTCTGGTGCCCTTTTCAGTCAGGATGGCAGTGGGCGTCCACACACTGTTTGGCACAGGACTTCAGTCTCCACTTCTTCGGAGGAGGAGTCGGACTGTGAGTCAGACAGGCAGTCTGGCTGTCTGGAGTTGGCTGCTCACATGGACACCCTGGTAGTGTCCTCGACAGGCCGAAGCCAGCTCCCCACTGAGGAGCGGACAGTGACTGCCGGGGCCAGGGTCAGGGTTGTTGACCAGCAGGCAGTGGTGCAGGCTACCATTGCTCTGCAACTTGGTCTCGGAGGGTTCTCTGACCCCTCAGTGGTGGTACCCCCTCAGGTGGTGTGCCGGATCGCCCAAATTTGGGGCCAATCGGAGCACCCACAGGAGGGGAGGGTGCTGCTCCCTAACTAGTCCCTTCAGGGGCCAACCAGGGCTGCCTAGGCTGGCTCTCTCGAGGAGGAGGGCACTCTCAGATTCTGAGGGGTCAAGGGGTATGAGATCTGTGCGGCAGCCTTTTTCTGGAACCCACCCAGGCTCTGGGAGAAGCCGTAGTGCAGATTTCCGCCCTTCCTTTTCAGTTTCCTCGAGAGGGCCTCATTCTTTGGAGGTAGGGGACCATTCTTCTTGACCTACATGGCCCCGATCACCTCACTGGGGGAATTTTTCAGGGTGCAGCCTAGGCAATTCCAGTTTGGTTGTTCAGCTGTCAGCTTTGGAGTCTTCCGGAGCTCCTTCTTCCCCTGGGGCTCCTGGTGCACTCCCTAGCCCAGGAAGAGGTCAGCCGATTCCTGTTGTTGGCTCTGCCCCCATTCCTCTGCCACATTCTCCTGCTCTCCCAGGCATTCTTGGTCCTAGCAGGCCTCTCTCCTGGGAGCAGTTCAGAGCAGTGGCTGCTCAGGTTCCCTTTTATGTTAGGGCTATGGACAGACAGGTTTTTCAACCTCCCCCTTCAAACAACATGAAGTCTTGCTGTATTCTGACAATCTGCAGTTAGCTCCAGCCTTTAAAATGCCCCAGAGAGTATAGGGTTAATTTTCTATGCAGTGGATAGAACGTTGAGCTTGAGCTCAGTTGAGGTCTCTGTCTGCAGCACTTTGAAACCCAACCGTCAGATTCTTTACTCCGCCTCACTGTACAGTCGCTCCGGAGATTTCTCCTTCTGCTCAGTTCAAAGTCAGTTAAAGTTGTCTGTTTCATCCTGAAATTATTTCCGCATTGTCAGTTCAGGCTCTGTCTGCGGTACCGTGAGTACTTAGTCTGTTTGTTTGTGGAAATTGTAAACTTGTATTTTGATCGGTTTGGCTGAACCGATCCATTATATTGAACTCTTGTGTTTTTTCCTTAGTCTGTGGTTACTGGTCCTTATTGGTTTTAAAAAAACAACGTGTTTCAACGTTTTTTTCCAATACCCGTAACACAGTTAGAAACCGATAAGGGAGTCCTGCCTGGCGGTTGCCGAAAAAAGGGTAAGTTTGGTTAGGTTGGCCATGTTTGATAAACCCTAGAAAAAGACGGGCCCACTGGGTTTCAACACTGCAGTGAGTGTGGGGTGGTCTTTGCTAAGGTCGATCCCCACACCACCTGTGTTTATTATCTGGCATTTGACCACCTTGATACAGACTGCCAAATATGTAAAAACTTTCCTAAGTCTACCCTGGAAAAAAGATTAGGTAGACTTAGGGAAAAGGAAGCCAAGAAGTCCGCTGACCTGAATGGCCAGCCCAGTTCGGTTCCGACCGAACCAGAAGGAGTGCCCTCTGACCAGGGCGATACTTCTTCGGGCAAGAGAAGAGCTGATCCTGAGGGATCGGTTCCTACAAAAAGAAAACACAAAGAGAAATCCACCAGTTCGGATCCAGAGGTTTATGTTCCGACCACTGAGGAAATAGCCAGAGCAATTCGGATTGTTGAATTGCTTCGTTCGGTTCCGACCGATCCGACGTCTTTTCGCAGGGGTTCGGTTCGGTCGGTTCTCCCGGTTCAAGATTTTACCCCTGAAGACTTTTATGAACCGGAGTTTGAGGAGGAGGGGGATTTTGAAGATAATGGTGATAATGGTGAAAGTCTGGATGTGCCTGTGGAACCGGACATCTCCCAAGACGGACCTTCTGGTGTTTCCCCTCCTAGGCTCTCTGAATCCTCTTCCCACTATCTGTTTTACAGAAAAGTGGCTGAAACCCTCCAGCTGCCTTTGGAAGAGGCTGTGGAGGATCAGGAGGAGCCTGATTTTGCTGAAATGGTGGACATACCAGAGTCCAGGAGACTGTCTATTCCCCTTCATAAGTCCTTTGGGAAGCAGACACAAAAAATCTTAGTCTTCTAATTCTGTACCTCCTGTTGACAGAAGGATGGACAAGAGGTACACCTTATCAGGCTCAGATACTGAGTTTTTATACCAGCAATGCAGCCATGTTGGGGTAGTGCAGGCTGCAGCCTGTGACAAGGCAAATATTCCCTTGGCTTCACACCCCCCAGACAAAGACTCCAGGAAGATGGATGCCATGGCAAAGAAACAGTACATGGCATCCTCCTTGGGACTCAGGCAGGCTAATTATATGGCCTATACAGCCAGGTACCAGAAGTCCAGGTGGGACACTGTACTGGCACTGACTAAACAGGCCTCTTCCCAGCTGGCCAAGGAGCTGGAGGAGGTGGCTGCTGATGGGATTGAGGCATCTAAGGTACAATTTCATGCTGCTGTGGACTCCAATGATGTGTCATCAAGAGTCATGGCTACATCTGTGGCTCTTCGGAGGATGGCTTGGCTCAGATGTACTAGCCTCTCACAGGAGACCCAGGCTAAAGCCATGGATTTCCCTGTGTTGGGTAATTCTCTGTTTGGGGAGCAGACAGAGAATTACATGAAGAAAATGGATGAGTACAGTACCACTTATAGGGGTGCTCAGGCCAAGGAGAGTCAGGCAGCTCCTCAAAGGCAGCAGTCTAGGGGCAGGGGCAGGCCTTTTCATAGGCCTTTCTACCAAGCACAGGCCTCTCCTCCCTTTTCACAGAAGGGTTCTTCAGAGGGAGAGGCAGAAGGGGGATGAGCAGGGCTACATCCACTCCTCAGCCTAGGCCCCTGCCAAGCAGACACCCTGATGAGTCTGCCCGGGTCGACTCTCCTATCCCTGTAGAGGACAGGCTGGCTTACTTCGTCCAGGACTGGATGTCTGTTACTTCAGACAAATGGGTCCTGGAAGTAGTAAGCCAAGGACTGGTTCTCAGCTTCAAAAAATTTCTGAAGATGAGAGCCAGATCTTTTCCACCTGCAGGTCTCTCCAAAACCCTTGCCCTAGAGGCAGAGGTTTCATCTCTTCTGGCCTTAAGAGCCATAGAGAGAGTTCCTACCCTACACCGGGCAAAGGTCTGTACTCCAGGTACTTCCTTAGCCCAAAGAAGACTGGGGGGTGGCGACCCATCCTAGATCTAAGATACCTGAACAAACATCTTTTAAAACCAAGGTTCAAGATGGTGACTCTGGGAATAATTCTTCCCTCTCTAAGGCCAGGGGACTGGCTAGCCTCCCTGGAACTCAAAGATGCCTACTTTTACATCCCTATGAGGTTCTCCCACAGAACGTACCTCAAGTTCAAGTTGCCCTCAGGCCATTATCGGTTCAAAGCAATGCCCTTTGGTCTAACATCAGCTCCAAGGGTTTTCACAAAGTGCCTGGCAGTAGTAGTTGCCTTTTTAAGAAGGCAAAAGATTTCCATTTTTCCATATCTGGACGACTGGCTCCTAGTGGGTCAGTCTCCAGAGCAAGTCAAGTCAGACTTGCAAGTGATCCAGCAAGTGCTCACTTCCCTGGGATTTCTTCTCAACCTCCCCAAGTCAGTTCTCGAACCAGTGCAGCTTCTTACCTTTATAGGGGCAGAGCTAGATACTGTCAAAGCAAGAGCCTTTCTTCCCCTGAAAAGGGCAAGAGTTCTTATAGAACTGGCTTCTTCCTTCAGCCTTCAGGTGTCCCCGACCAGCAAGGCATTTCCTTCAGCTCTTGGTGCCACATGGCAGCTTCTACAGCAGTGGTCCAAGGGGCAAGATTCCAGATGAGGGACATTCAGTTCCATCTGAGGGCCTTTTGGTCCCAAAGGGAGGATCCTCTTACCAAACTGATTCCAGTGACTCAGACACTGATCCAAGCTCTTCAATGGTGGCAGGATCAGGACAATTTAAGGCAAAGGGTCCCATTTGTTACTCAGTCTCATTCGGTGGTCCTTACCATGGATGCTTCCCTTTTGGGGTGGAGCGCCCATCTGGGGGCTCTCACAGCCCAGGGACTGTGGTCCCCTCAGGAATCCCTTCTTCATATCAGTCTCCTGGAACTCAGGGCAGTTTTTCTGGCCCTGCAAGCTTTCTCTCAGTCAGTGCAGAACAAGGTGGTTCAGGTCAGAACAGACACCACCACCACCATGTGGTACATCAACAAGCAGGGAGGCACTCGGTCCATGGCCTTGTGCACAGAAGCCATGAAATTGTGGTCCCTGGCTTATTCTTTACAGACCTCTCTGATAGCAGTCCACCTTCCAGGGAAGGACAATGTGCTATCAGATTCACTGAGCAGGATCTCCCAGGGCCATCACGAATGGACCCCCTGGTGTTAAGTGATTTTCTCAAGGTGGGGCACTCCAGAGATAGATCTCTTTGCAACCCCAGACAATCACCAACTTCCTCTGTTTTGTTGCAGACCCCAAGTCTTGGGCTCAGTCCCTCTGGATGCTCTGATGTTGAACTGGAAAGAGAAATTTCTCTATGCCTTCCCTCCCTTTCCTCTACTGTTCAAGGTTCTGGTCAAAGTGAGGTCACAACCCTGCAGAGTGATTCTGATTGCTCCAGATTGGGCCAGGCAGCCCTGGTACCCCCTCTTACTGTCCCAAGCAGTCCATCTTCCCCTGTCTCTTTCCAGGAATTGCAACCTATTAACCTCCTCTCAGGGAAGGATTTGGTACCCCAATCTTCGGTTCCTCATTCTCAAGGCATGGCTCTTGAAGAGCTAGAGTATGCAGATTTGCATCTGTCCCAAGGGGTCCTAAATATTCTCAAAGCCTCTTGAAAGCCTGTCACCAGAAAGACCTATGACTCCAAGTGGAAAAGATTCAGCATTTGGTGTTCCAAGAAGCATATATCCCCAGACACTGCTGAAATGCCAACAGTCTTGGATTATATGATCCATCTTAATGGTTTAGGCCTCAGACCAGCTATCCTCAAGGTACACTTGTCAGCTGTTTCTGCTTTTCTGTCAGTAGAAAAGCCCTCCTAACTGTCATCTCACCCTGTATTTTGTAGATTTTTCAAGGGGTTGCTTCATTCCAATCCTCCCTTTAGGGATTCTGCCCTTGCCTGGGACTTAAATGTTTGCATTGCTCAACTTATGCAACCCCTATTTGAGCCTACGTCCTCAGCAGAGCTTAAGTACTTGACTTGCAAAACTGTGTTTTTGGTAGCCATTACCTCTGCCAGACGTATCAGTGAATTGCAAGCCCTGTCAGTGGAACCTGATTTTATCTCCTTCCATAGAGATAAAGTGGTCCTTAGAACCAATAGGAGGTTCTTGCCCAAAGTGGTTTCAGACTTCCACTTGAATCAGTCCATATCTCTCCGTTTTCTTCACTGCTCATTCTTCCTCAGAAGAGAGGAGGCTACACAGTTTAGATGTTAAAAGAGCCCTTAGCTACTACATAGAGCGTACCAAAGGTCACAGGTTTGATTCCTTCCAGTTGTTCCTCACTTATGGGGAAGTGGGAAAGGGCAAACCTGCCACCAAGAGAACTATTGCCATGTGGATTGTTTCTTGTATACAATTCTGCTATGAGAAACTAGGAAAAATTCCACCCTCAGGCCTGAGGGCTCATTCCTCAAGAGGTACAGCTGCTTCCATGGCTGCTACCAGAGATACCTCTCTGTTAGAAATTTGTCAAGCAGCCACCTGGAAAACAGTCCATACCTTTACCAAGCATTACTCTCTGGATATCCAGGCTAGGAGTGATGCTCGGTTTGGCGCAGCAGTACTTCAAGAGTCTATTCCCAAAGTAGGTTCTGTCTCTTCTCCATGGAGGTACTGCTTGGTAGTCTGCAGATTGTCAGAATACAGCAAGACTTCATGTTGTTTGAAGAAAAATTTACTCACCTTAGTAATTGTGTTTCTTCTAATGGAGTCTTGCTGTATTCTGACCTCCTTCCCTGCCTCCCCTCTCAGAACCTGTTTTTGGGAAGTGGGTGGGCAGATGCAGTGTTGCACCCCAGGGGTGTCTTCAGCACACCCTCCCTTTTACCTGAGCGCTTATATTATAATCTTTATTTTGGATAGGTTTTTGGTTTTGAGTTTTCTGACTTGAGTCTTTCTTTGGGAATCCAAAACCTTTTGTTGTCAGTTGGCTAGTTAATAAAAATTTTACAATTTCCTCATAGTCAGTCAGTGAGTGTTTGCTCGTAAGAATCTGACGGTTGGGTTTCAAAGTGCTGCAGACAGAGACCTCAACCAAGCTCGAGCTCAACGTTCTATGCACTGCATAGAAAATTAACCCTATACTCTCTGGGGCAGTTTAAAGGCTGGTGCTAACTGCAAATTGTCAGAATACAGCAAGACTCCATTAGAAGAAACACAATTACTAAGGTGAGTAATTTTTTCTGAGCAGCCAGGTTCTGAACCTTTGAGGTCTTCTGACTCTTCATCCCCCTCTTCTCTTCTGGGGGAGAGGAACCGTCTGTCCACATCTCTCCAGCTGCTGATCTCGCTGAGTATCAGCGATTCCTCGTGAGGATGTTAGAGGACCTGCACATCACCCCTCCCACTCAACACAATCCAGAGCACGCCTTTCTAGGCGATTTCAGTGAGGACACCCTTGTGGTCCCCCCCTGGCTTGCTCCCTTTCAGAAGGCGTCATTGCGTTCCTGGCAGAGACCCTTTTCCGGAGGTCCTGCCCCTAGGGATCTCTGCCAGCGGTATTGTGCCCCCCCCCCCCGAGTATCCAGGTTCCATGCCTCATCCTCAGTCAGAATTGATGCAACTGGACACTCCTGATGGGCTTCGGGCCCCTCACCATGACCTGCCCCCAGATCAAGATTCCTCGGATTTTGACTTCTGGGGGAAGAGGACATTCTACTCAGCATGGTTGCTGCCCTCTATTGCAGCACATCAAGCCTACTATGCAACCTATGACAGGTTCCTGTGGTCCAGGCTGGGTCAGCTCCTAGCCTCCATGCCTGACACAGAGCAAACCAGACAAGCCATTGCACTCTCTGCACGTGGCCTGGAGCTAGCAAGGCACCAAGCAAGGGCATTGTATGATGCCAGTGAGGTAGCTACCAGGGTCATAGGGACAGTGATCTGCACTAGGTGGACGGCATGGCTGCATCTTTCCCGGTTGTCACCTTTGGCCCAGCGTAGGGTGATTAACTCCGCTCACCACAGAACCTATCTCTTCTCCTGTATAGTGAGGCAGCATCTGTTGGGGCAACTTCCTACCCCCCTCCGAGGGTCCCCGTCTCACTCTCCCCACACTCTGGCCTCTCCAGGCCCTGAAGGTTCTCCCTCTTAGTGTGTCACCCACTGAGAGCTAAGGGACTCAGTCCCTCAGGGTTAAGAAACCCCCTTCAGGGGGGCTCAGCACTCGCCCAAAGGTGATGAATGGTGAAGATTGACACAGATAAGATATGGAAATTACGTACCTACCGTAATTCTGATCTTTTTGTGTATCTTCACCATTCATCACAATCCCACCCTCCTTCCCCCTGGGACCTCAGACTCTGGGTCCCCTTCCCTCTCTGAGTTTGTCCTTGCCCCCCTCCTATCTGTTAGTCAGGAGTGGGGTAATCTGGGGCATATAGGGGATCATTTTCCTAAGGGGCAGAATGGTCAGGAGGGAGGGCACTCCTTCTCCAGTGCTTCGGCTCTGCCCCTGTGGGGGTTGGCAATTGCCCTCCCTTCTCTCCTCCTCCTCTTCTTCCCATCAATCCTTGGTTCTCTTGTCCTTTGGACATATCCTTAATTAATTCAAGAAACTACATTTCTTGCACCAAAAATTTGCTTTGAGAGGGGGTAGAATTCCCTATATCCTGCCTTTCTTCTAGAATAGCCAATTCTGCTTTAATTGGAGTTATTGCCAGTGATTCTGTGCCTTGAATTCTGGCAGTTAGCCTCTTGGCTACTCCTTCGTAGTTCCTATACAAACTGGAGACAGGTCAAGGTTCCAAGGTACAGTTTTTCCTTTTCCCCACTCTCACTCTTATCCTTATTTCTAGAATCCCTAACCCACCCTCCCTCCTCCTCCTTTTCTACTAACAGAGATTGGGGCCCCTACCCAATCCCCTTAGTCTTCAACTTCTTCTGTCCTTTGTCACTTATTTCTCCTTTTAGTTTATATATCTTTTCCTTTGTCTTTCCCTTGGACTTCCTTGTCCCACCCTCCCAACCATTTTGTCACCTCTACGGTGACTCAGAACTGGTGGGAGGGTGGAGCCGACAGTGCCTAACTGCCAATCCACGAGCACCACACAGTGCATCGGCCTTTTGGGCAGCACCAACGGTGCATCAACTCCGCCCATAAAAAAAAAAAAAAAAGAGCTCCCATGGTGTCATGACCTCCGGCCAAGTACCCAAAGGTGATGAATGGTGAAGATACACAGAAAGATCAGAATTACAATATGTACGTAATTTCCATTTTTCGACTACATAGATGTGGTCTGTGGCACTTCCCCCTCCTCTTCCCTCATCAGCCAGGCTGGACACCATCTGCAATGCTTTCTACCGCTTTGCTACCAATTCGCCCTCTCGTTCTAACCGCTGGTTCCTCTGCTTCGCTCTGGCCATCCTCCCTCTCCCTTGACATTGCAAGTCCCACTGTGGATCCTTCATTTCCAGATACTGGTTTAAATTCCTCCCTTCATGCCTATACTCACCACTCTTCCCCATACCCTCTGTCTCTGACTCCCTTCACTGCAGAGACTCTCGCACCTGCTCTCTTCCTCACCCACACTCCTACTGCACAGTCTGCTTTCTTTTACTGCCTCCCCTCCCTCTGGAACTGGCTCCCTTTCTTGCTTCTGTCAACCCTCTGCATGACCTTCCTCAGCATTCATTTGCCCCACCCAGTGATTAGCTCTCACCAGCATTACTTCATTGTGCAGTTTGACTCTTCTGAAAAGCTCATGCACCCTCACTTTTCTTCAGGCACTGTGCACTTTATTTGCACTTAACAAAATTGAATGCTGCTCTGTAAGCTACTTTATGGTTCCTTCTATGTTATGGTTAGGTTAACTGTTGCTCTGTACACTACTATGCACTTTTATACATTACCATTGTAACTGTATCTGATTACTTGTTCTATCTTGTATCTTCCCCATCTCCCCTGGGTCCCATCTAGAAATGAGCCTTGACGCATTGTGCCTTTCCCACTTACCAATTTTCAAATAAATAAATGAAAATGCTTCATCAGAGGCACATTTCTTTTGACAAAGTGCCACGCTCCAGTGTGAAACACATCAGGAAGCTGGTCTGGGGACTCCCACTCTGCCTTTATATTTGCACATTTGAGCACCTCAGAGGCATATTTTCTTTGACAGAGTGCCGTGTTCCAGTGTGAAACATGTCAGGAAGCTGGTCTGGGGGGGCTCCAGTCTGCCTTTATATTTGCACATTTGAGCACTGTGAAACACCTTTATGATAAAAAAAAGTATGTGTGTGTATATATATATATATATATATATACACACACATATACATATAGCTGTAACCCATAGGTGGCGCTATCCCAAGGGCTACTATCCCTGCCTGCTTGGCTAATAGCAGGTTAAGGGGCCTAGGTTCTGTAATGGGTGCCTCCACCCGATGGTCAGGGTTGGTAGTGGTCAAACTAGCCTGGGCACAGCCCTCTGGGACACTGTACCCCCCTTGTTCCCCACTAGTGGCCAGAACAGTACACAGTGATCACTTTCACAATACACCTAATGCACCTTACAAGCACCCACACTGTTAGCACTTACCACCAGGGCTGGTTCCTGAAGCTTGACCCTGGGGACCCCCTGTAAATCAAGGTCATGCACAGCAATGGACAACAGTACAGTACTCTTAGCATAAACTGGAACCACAGTCAGGGTAAATGCAGGAAAAAGCAAATCTGATTTATTCAGGGGACGTGAACAGGGAGGGAGCATAATCAGGTTAATTGGCTTAAATGCTCTATATATCAGGCAGTTATGCATGTATTCAGAGTCTCTAAGCAGTCATACCCTCTGGGTACCCACGTGGAGAAGAGTTGGGCTAGCTAGGACCGTTGCCCGGGGTAGGCTGGCGTCGCAGCTGGTTGGGGCCCTGTGATGGAATAAAACAACATGCACAATACACCCTATTTGTATTCCTGAGCCGGAGGGCTCAGTTTGTGGAAGGAAAAAAAAAATAACAAGACAATCAGGTGACACACTTAGATTAAGCTGTTGTTGCAGGGAGCTACCCTGATGGTTACTTATGATACCCCAAACTGGACACAGGCTGGACGAACATCGAGACTGCAGGTGGTTGATCTGGAGAGCCAGTAGAAGCGGGGCCCACTTCACCAAGGCGTCGTTCCTGTTCAAGCATGGAGTGGGGGGGCTGATCCCCAGGCAGGTATCTCGTCGATGGCTTCTCTCTGTGCAGTTGGGTAGTCTGGTAGGGCCCTCATGACAAGGCCCGACCGCAAGGAGGTAACCACGGATTCAGTCCACTTGGGCTGGATACAGCTTCCAGTAAGCAGAACGCAGTTTGCACAGTGGGGAAACAAAGCACGACCCACTATAGTCAAACAGCACATTTATATGCAAAAGATTCTACAGTACCAGGCAAACTGCTCTCCGGTCATGATCGCAAAGTCTGTGCTCAAATCGGGAGCTCAGAGGTAGCTGGGATCCCTGACAGGCCGATTGCATTCAGCAAAATCTTCGGTCTTCTACAGGTTGAGCCTGGTCACACTTCAGTGGCTTACTTCATTCTCACCACACCTCGGATTTAGTCCGAAAACAATTCTCTTCTCCTTCTTAAGGGGAGTAGGCATGCTTACAGGCCACGATTCAGGCCTTACCACAAGTCCCCCACACGGAACTATGTTGATGGCTGCTCAACTGTCTTGAGGTCTAGCTCCTTCAGCTTCTAACTTAGATCTGCCACAAACAGCAGGCAGCTTGGGAATTTCCCTCAGATCAAAAAGGTTTGGTTGGCTGAGTCGGCTGTCAGTCAAAGCAAGAGCTCCCCCTTCAGTTGCAAAAAAGGCACCAACAGTCCAAAACTACAATTCCCACAGATTTTACTCCACACAGCCCCTGTGAGCAGGCTCCATTTTAGAGTCCCAAAGTACTGATTGGCCCAATTCGGCAGTTCAGGGCCAAGATGGTGGAGATAACTAGAACAGGCCTTGCTGCAAAGAAAGCAGGTTAGAACAAACTACAATATCTGCACTGCCCTAACAAATGGTCAGCAAACAGTTACATCTTTAAGTAGGGCTCCCTCTGCACAATTAGCGATGGCAGAAACTGAGTGATTATCTGGAAGTCCAGGCGGGACTTGAGCATGACAACACTCAGCCCCCCCCCCCTTCCAGATTAACTATTACTGCAAACTAGGCAGCTCTTAAAGCGACAGTACATAGAGGCTACATAGGCACTCTTTGGCAATAACATTTAATGGCTACCACACAGGACCCCAGCCTGGCAGTGAGCATTTAGGCAAGCTCAAGGAAGACTTTTCAGGAACCCCCATTTGTAGGAGGGTTATATTATATCAAGCCAATCCAGCCTTTGGTTCTTTTGTTTTATTTAGTACTCTTGTTCTCAGTGGGTGGGTGTGGGTGTTTAGCTCTCTGCAGTACTTTAGTACTGAGTTCTGGGGCAGGTCTCCTTGGATTCTGCAGCAGCATTTGCTCATTCCCGCAACATGACACGTTCATTTCTGTGGCAGAATCCAATCCTGCCACTGGCTAAAAAGTGATGTGATGTAATTGATGACCTCACATACTGACCATAGAGAAAGGGCTTTAGAATATAGGGGGGAGGGGGGCAGGAGTCAGGCAGTATGTGGATAAACTGTACGTTTGAATGAAAACTCAATAAAAGCAATTAATTCTGACACAGTACATGCATTCTGCAGCAAGATGCTGCACGTTCTGCAGAAAATTCCTTGGCCATGGAATCACAGAATTCAAAGGGCCTTGGATATACTTGTTTCTACCATGCAGATCTGAGTGCAGTAGGGGCAGAGCCAGAGGATCACATGGGTGGGCGGTATGAGAAGTCAGGATTGAAAGCTGTTCCTGGTGACTGATTATGCTCAGTGGAACTTGGAAGGCTGCCTATGTGTGAATGTGAACTGAATACCAGCAGTAGAACAATGGCTACAAGTAAGTAACATATTACTGTGCCGTGTCTGCTCTGGCTGCTTGTCTACACCTGACCTTACGATTCTGTTTATTTTATCACAATTTGTTTCTGTTGCAATAATTATGATATCATAAATAGTGATCACAATGTCAAATGTGAACAAGCAGCCAAAGCAGGTAATGTCTAGGAAACAGCGATATGGATTTCATGCAGTTGTACTCAGCAGTAAAGAAAAAGGTGAAAAAATTTTAGAAAATATGACATGCAAACTGAATGGTGTCTTAATCTTACATATTTCAAAGTTTTCTGAATGGGGTTTGGCTCTTTAAACCAGCAGTACAATGAAAATGGGCTAACATTTGACTCCACCTTTTTTCTATCTAATTGATGCCAGATAGCTTCCAGTTTATTTTGGTTGTAAAATTTCAGTTTACATTATCATTTAAGAATTTTATGAAAGTTTCAAAAGAATTATTTCTCAAGAAGAAAAGATGGCCGCCTCATTTTTGCATAGAAATAATATTGCGGACCTGAGAAGGGTAAGAATCCAGAGAAAAATGCAGCTGTACAGTACACAGTATGGGAAGCATCCAGAAAACCCTACTCCACAGTTCTGTCAGTATGTTTCATAACCATAGCAGAAAATTAGCTTTTTGGAATAATTGTTTTCATTGCACTGCTGCTTTAAAGTTTAGAGTAACTTAGAAAGTATAAATTTTCAGTAATTCAGAACTGTACAGTAATTTGAGAATCTAAACATGTATGCTTTGCACATATAGTACTTCAAAGTAGAAATCTTTATATCTCATTCTACAAAAAGACCATATTCTTGAGGGACACTCGGGGACGGACATAACTGCAGCCAGTAATTTATCACATATCTTGGTGTGAGATCAAAATCACGCTTGAATGCTTTTAGTGTTGTTGCTAGGCAACAAACCTTCCAACTGAAATTCACTGTAGTACCTTCATTCCATTATTATTTTTTTACAGATATAATTTACCGAACTTGTGTACACTGAAGTAGATAATAGTAAAGCGATATGACACAGCTTATTTGTATAGCAAATTCAGTGATGCTGTAATTTATTTCAGTTTTTAAAGAAAGAAAACATTTTAATTGAAAACAAAGTATTTCTGATTTAGTTGAAGCTATCAATATAAAGATCTGTACCATTCACTTAAATCTTTCTACAAAATTAGTTGGGGAAAATCCTGAACTGTTTTGGGTTGAATCTGATCACTTGCCCATGGTTTAGTCATTCAGCAACTCATACTTTGGCACTTTTTGATTGTTTTTAATTCCTAATATACCCATTTTATAAATGCAGCAATACACTTCAGGTTTTGTAGTTTGGTCTTATATTAGTGTCAAAGTACAATTATCGTCCCTTCACAAAATCTAAGTTTCATTGCTTCATATGTTTATTCATTGCTTCATGCCACATAAACCCAGCCCAACATTTCATTCTGCTGGGCTTCTTCAGGAGCTGGTGATCCCTAAAATACATACAGTATTTATGTCAATTTCACAATCCAAAATAATCTTCAAAACATAATTCATGGGGGCACTGTGGAGCCCGAGTTGACTGGCAGCAGCTTTCACTAGCTCTCAGCAATACAAAGGACAAACCCTTAAAAATCCTAATTTTTTCATACTAAGCTTCGAGCAAGCTATATTGTTTGAAAGAACATACTTGACTTACTAATATAGGAAATCTTCAGCATGGTAAAGCAACGGTGAACTCAGGGAAAGATAAAAATGTGGTGGCAGCTTAACCCTCCTCGTCTGGAGCAGAGACCTCTACCGTGCTGAGTATAGCTCAGATAAGACACTTCAGTCCATGGGGTTAAAGCTGCAATAGCTGATTTCATCAGTGGCAGACTTGAGTCAGAAAGTTGATGAGTTAATTCACATGTTGCTGTCATTGAAACCAATGTGGATGTCTTGAAGCACAACATGGGGGGATATACAAAAACAAATGTCAGCTACTATTAGTGCCACAACCATGATGATAACAGAGAACCAGCGCCTAGAGCTTGGTTAGAAACTTTAGAAAACTAAACAAGATCTGCCATTGTCAGACTGATTGGTCTCTTGAAGGTGTATCGAGGTACACCACTTATTGATGTTTATTAGGTCATGGCTCTAGGAGAAATTGCTGCCAGAAGAAAAAGCGGGGGCCTTTGATTTACAAAAACATATTGGATCACAACACAAGGTAAGCAGCAGGCCTCTAATGAACCCAGAACTTTGCTTGTAGTAACTGTGAAATCGGGATTTGTGACCAAATACTAATACTGTGACCTGATTTCTCAGGATGGGCAATACATTGTCCTCTTCCTTGACATTAGTTATGCTACGCGCCACTGTAGAAAAAAATTTAATTTGTAGAATCCTTTGTGATGCATCTATTTCACACTCAATTATATACCCAGCCAGATTGCACATTGTCAAGGGTAAGGTGTGGGCTTACTGTGACCTGGAAGAAGTGGCAAGTGTGCTGATCGGACTGTAGCTGAAAGATGGCAGAAGGGCGAGATAAGCAGAGCAGCTTCAGATGAGGAGACATGAATAGTTATTACATGACTTCTAAGTTTTGCTCTGTGTGTACAAGTTATCAAAGCTGTTGGGACTTTCTTTTGATTGCAGTCTATTTGGAGCCGGCCAGGCACTGTGTTGTGTGTGTGTTTTCCCTCTGCTGCCCTTCTCCTGGGTTGCACTTGAAAGTGAGCCTTGGCTCAGTGTGCCTCTCCCAGTTACCAATTTTCAAATAAATGAAATAAACATATTTTAGTAGTTTAGGGTCAGTATTTTTGACTCTTTAAAGACACTTCAAGCTGGCCCGGTGGCACTGAGGGTTGAGGCGCTGGACGACACACCTCACGCCACGCTGGTGACCGGGGTTCGGATGCAAGCCTGGGGTGCCAGGGGTTCGCAGGGGAGGGATGGGATCAAGCATCCAAAGACTGTTGTCCCATCCCTTGGGAAAGATCCAGGGAACCATCGCTATGTAGCTGCCCCTGGTGATGACCAGTGGCACTACTGGAGCGGGGTTAAGCATGAGGGGCAGAGTGCGGCAGACATCGGCATTGTGCCCGATGTCAATGCATGCTTGCACTCTGGGGGAACAGAAGAAACCTAGGAGGAAAAATGGCAGCACAGGGTCCACAGCAGCATGATAGCCATAGCTTCATCGTCCGACGAATGCCTGGATTGGAGGCGTGTGCCGGTATTGGTTCCTTGCTGGGTGTGGAGACATAGGGGGAGTCCCTTTCGATTGTATAGCTGCATATGCCAGCTGGGCACGTCCAACTTAAGGGTCGGAGATGAAGGAGGAGCGCAGGCTGGAGGTAAGATGGGGCTGTTGCTGCAGGGAGGATAGAATATGATATAAAAAATAGACATTTCAAGAATTAACTTTACCCTGAACTGTGCCATTTCAGTGGTTAACATACATTTACAATAAGCGTGGCCCGATCCTGTTTCAGCTATGTTCATTAGCTTTTATATTAAAGTGAGACACGTTCTTTCTGTAACGTGATAAAAATAATGTTATGGATCTGCTACTCCTTGAAGGCATTTTCTTTATACTGTAATAACAAGTTACTTGATATTTTGGTATAAACTGCTAGCCTGTTTTAATTTTTTTATCTCCTTTTCGAATAGACTAGGATTCATAGAAACATGGATTCTGTCGGCAGAAAAGGATCTTTATGCCCGTGCAGTCTGACCCTTGAACCTGCATGTGCATCTCCACTCACCCTGGTTGGTAATAGATGTCACTCCCTCTGCCGCTCCTCTGCCTAATATTCCCCTCTGCCTATCCCACGCATGCTTGAAGCTCCCCACAGTCTTTGCCCCCACTACCTTCTCTGGAAGTCTGTTCCAGTCATGCACCACCCCTTCCATGAAGAAATGTTTTCACTCATCTCTCCTAAACTTTCCCTCTCTTAATAGAAACAGTTGCCAGAAGTGGGATTCAAACCCACACCGTCAGGGTAGGCTGTGACCTGAACACAGCACCTTAGACCACTCCGCCATACCTGTGAGTCTTTTTTCAAACATGACATCACAAGTCCTTTATGGGGACATGATTCCACTGGACTAAAGTGTTGATTTGCTACAACAAAATAGTCATGCTATTTATGGGCACCTTCTCGCAGCATATTCAGACTTTATGGTTTCAATATAATTTTTTTCTCCCCCAGTGATGTATCAACATGTGATAGATGCATATTTAACCTGCAGATATGGAGACACACTGTCTGATTCTACTTATAAAAATATTATGGTTGTATTTGCTGTGCTGAGAGAGCGGTTTTGCTATACAGATCATTTTCTTCTCTCCTGTTTATGAATTCATAGCGCCTAAATCAAAAAATATTTCATATGTATGGTCAGGTAGATGATTTTAATAACAGGTAGGCATCTTTATCAACCGTGTCTTTAAAGGGGACCATCCCCAGTGGGCCATGAAGTTACTTCTTGCAGTCATGTTATACAGTAATGTACCTCAACCGTTGAGTGCATTCGTTATTTTTGTCAAAGGTTTACTCTTCTTTTTGTTTTTTGATTTGTTTTTTAGCTGCACTTTATTCCTGCTGTGCTTGTTGTTGCTGTTCAGCTGCCCAGCCACTCAATCCCACTGACGTTACTATATGGAGCAGGAGTGATTCACACTGTGTTTTACAGTGAAGTAGCAGTGGCTTGCTAGGAAAAAATGCCATAACTTGGTATAATATGTTCAGCATTGTTCCCCCTTCCTCAAGACACCCTGTTATCAATACAGTGTGCCAACTCCAGTGGTTAAGTAATGGCTTGTGTGTATGTGATTTTATTTCACGCCTTACTAACAAGGGACAGTAAATGGGAGCTCTGTCAGCTGAGACAGGTCACTGTCAGTTTTTCATCAGTGTTAGTGCCTTTGTAAGCTGTACTAAGTAATGGCTCTCTGTCAGTTTGAGAAGCATGTGTGCCTTATTAAAATAAAACTTTTTCTGTAGCACTCCACAGTGTCAATGAGTATTCACACCAACTGGGTGTAATGCACCCCAACCAGGGGAATGGCACAGCCCAAGCTTTAGAATGTTGGGCATGTGAGGATTCCAAGCAGCAGCAACTCCCCAGTTCAGCTGTGCCATTGAAAGGGGAAACATCAGGGCCGGCCCGGTGGCACTGAGGGTTGAGGCACTGGACACCACACCTTGTGCTACACTGGCGAGCTGGGCTCAGGTTACTGGTGTCAGCAGTGGAGGGAGAGGATTGAGCGTCCGATTGACTGCTCTCCTCTCCCGCGGAGGGAGGGATGGCCATCCCGCTCCTTGGCTGACTCCTGGTGGAGATCGGGTGGCAATGGTAGGAGTCAGCGGGGCACAAGAACGTAACAACATGGTGTGTTTGAGGGGAAGGAACCAAGAAAATTGAACAAACAAAAAGTGGCACCTGCAGGCTCCATGAACCTGCCTGCCAGCCGGCATCACGCTCTGTCGACAGACCACCAGAGACTCCTGCTGGATTAATATACTGGGTGGGGGGAGGACGGTCCTCCCCTTCTCAGTCCCGCCATGGGGGGGGTCCGTGGAGATACCAGGGGCTCGGTGGTGCCAGGGGAGTGGTGGACGGACACAGGTGGCAAGGCAGAGGGAGTAACCTGCCTGTGGATGCCAGAGGAGGGATAAACAGAATATGAAAAAAAGAGGAAACAGCCACCTTTATCTTCTCTCAAGACTCTTCAAGAATTCTGTTGGGACTACAGTTCTGCATAGCAGGTTGGGGCTGCCTGGTTCCAGGAAGCACCCCTAAATTAAAACCGTGCCTGCTAAGCTGCGGCTTTCAAATTGGCTAACCTGCTTTACCAATTTCCATTCATGGAATGGGAGCCACTTCTGCCATGCTAGGGTGTTCTAATGGTCTCTGCTTCAAAAAAAAAAAAAAAAAAGAAAAGTTGCCGCAGTTAGGTACATTTTACTTATTTCTAGGGTGGTGTAGGGCTCCTGGAGGTTTCCCTGAGCTCTTGTGTCTGACCCCCCCCCCTTCAGGTTTCTGTGTGGCTAATTTTTGTTTAAAAAAAAAAATGGAAATTATAATGCTACGGAACTTGTGCCATTGGTGTTTTTGCCTGGCTTCTCCCCTGGCAGTCTATAGACATGTTCCTCGGGCAGCATTTCATTGTTGAGCTGCTGGGGATTCTTCACCTGGCTAAGTGATTATGTTACCTGTTACTGTTTTTTTCTGATTTGTGTTATGTTCAGAGGGTCTTAGGAGTTTTTCTTCTACCTCTTCCCTCTGAACGCAATTGCGCAGCCGCTATTAAGCAGTGGTGATTGTTGGGCGCATGCTTCTACCTCAGTCAGCTTTCTCATGCTTGGTTTTCATGCGCCAGAGGGTGCATGTGGGTGCACATAGTGCAGCACATTAGCATGCGCAATTACCTGTCTTTTTCCATTGTGTTAACATGCTTGCATGATTGCTAAGTGTGCTAATGTCACATCAGACGTCATGTGCGCTCCCACCTTGAGCATGCACACCTGGTTATCTCTGTCTAGCCACACTAATCCATGCATGCAGATTCACTTTGAGAGCCATCAGCGCAGGCAAGCTAATAGGGCTAATTATTTTTCTCTGGTAGTCATTGTACCGTAGTACTTTTGGCACTCACAATTATAAAGATGTACTTGGCACCATGGCTTTTCAGAGACTATTAATTATGAAATGATTTAAGACCTACAAAGGGTGATGAGGACCTCCCCCATGGGTTTCTATTGCCCTCATTGTGTTGCTCAGCATAATATTCCTAAGGGTTCCCCTCAGCCGGTCCTCCAAGCTTGGAAGGGGGGCACCTGGTTCTTCGGTTGACAGTGGCAAGCAGAATTTATGAAAATCACTTTTGTTGCCCCTGGGCAAGCTTGTGGGCCCCAGTGCTTCACAGGAAATCCCAGTAGACACACCCGACTTCAAACCAGGCCCCTCAGGTCAGGGGGGCCCACACAGGCACGTCCAGGTGTATCGCAGTGAGAAAGGCTATGGAGGCAGATCCGGACTCTGACTACGTAGTAGGTCAGGATGAGAATTTTGGGGATCTTGGAGAAGCTCCTGACCTTTATAAAAAAAAAACAGTGTTACTCTCTGAAGAAGAGAACTTCTCTTCTGAAGAAGAGGAGGAAGAGGAAGAGGAAGGGGAGTGGTCGGAGCCCAGGAGAAGGATTCTGATTCCTCCTGTTTGACAAGTCCTTGTCTTTTTTGATAGCTGAGGTATGTAGATCTTTTCAGCTTAAGGAGGAACAGTCTGTGGAGATGGTGGATGTCAGTCCAATTATGCCTGCGTCCTCCTCTGCTCCAAGTGTTTCCTGAGTTTTCTTCACTGTGACCAAATTATTGAGCAAGAATGGGGTAGTGTGAGTCAGAGAAAGTTTCTTCCAAAACCGAAGGCGCAGCCTTTTCCTTTTTTAGAGGAAAAATTTTGCAGGTGAGAAGCCACTCTAACTGGCGGACAAGGCTGTCTATAATTTGGTCAAACACACCACGCTGCCTATCGAAGTCTATCTAGCCTTAATAGAGTCCCACAACAAACAGCTGGATGCCGCATGTAGGAGGGCTTTCTCCTCTAATGGCAAAAACCTACGTACTTCTTAGCCTTCTTTATTGTTGCCAGAGCCTTGAACTTGTCGGTCACTACTCTGGGCAGTTTCATTCCTCCTGATCAGAAGGAGCAAGCAGTTTGCAGTTGATTGCCGTAGTCTCCACATCTCCAGGTGATTCTACAATGTAGAATTTGTGTAGGTCGGCCCGTTTGGCCTACCACATTGTATCGGCCATGTGGGGCATATGACTTAATCATTCAGCCGCTGATCAAGCTTCAGAATCTAAGCTGTTTAACCTCCCCTTTGAGGGAGGCTTGTTGTTTGGTTCTGGCATGGAAGCCATTTTAAAGGAACTTCGGTAACCAGAGAATAGAGGAGCCTACTCAGGTAACAAGGGTTACAGTAATAGGCCCTGGCCAAATGCCTTGCAGGATGCCCAATCCAAAAAGCTGGTACCTCATCATGAGGGTACATGGGCCCATCCCTGCTCCCCTTTTTCCTTGGAGGAAGACTACAGGAAATTTACTCAAGCCCAAACAACGTCAGACGTCTGGGTTTTGGAAATTCTAGCCATGGGCTACACCATAGAATGTTTCATCATTCTCCTTAAAGGTACGTTTTCTGCTGTCCCCAGTCTCCAAGGACACTGCAAAGAGACAGATGTGTCAGAGACCCTGAACCACCTAATTCAAATTGGGGCTATTGAGCCGGTCCCACCAAGTGAACAAGGTCAGGGTGCTACTCAGTCTATTTCGGAGTTCCCAAAAAATCGGTGTGGGAGAAAGGATTTCAGGTCCATCTTGGATCTGAAGCATCTGAACAAGTTTTTGTGCCATATGAGCTACAGGTGGAGTCCTTGAGGTGAATCACCCAAGCTGTTCAGACGGGGCTTCCATAGATCTGATGAATGTCTACCTTCACATTCCCATTGGGCGGTCTCACCAGGGGTATCTTAGGATCTTCCCTTGTTAATCGTCACCATTTAATTACTGCTGGGTGTAAGCTGGAGGTGCGCACCTGTGTGGGAGTTTTTTTCAGGAGGAGTTGGCGCCAATGGCGCCACCCACGAGGCCGACGCATTGCGTGGTACACAAGGGTTGACCATTAGGCACCGTAGACTCCTCCTCCACCCCATTTCTGTTCCTTCCACCATTGAGGTCGCACCTGCTGTGCGAGTTCCAAAGTTTGCTGCATCACTAGGCCTTGGCTGAATTTCAACGCGACGTTCCTGCATCTCTGTTTTCCTCCATCCTGTTTCTGAGTATCACCCAATGCTGTTGACCCTGGTAAGCGCATTCTTTTTATTTTCCTTACCGACAGCGCTGGGTCTTTTCTATAGTTTTGTTAACTTGTTTTCCGCGTCATGTCTGGTTCAGGGGCTAAAAAGAAATCCAAAGCGGGCTGTGCCAGCATGCATTGGTGCCCCTGTGGCCGGCATTTTTCCATAACAGACCGGCATGACATCTGCCTCGGTTGCCTGGGTCCTAACTACGATATGGACAATTGCAACACCTGTTTCTCCATGGACCCGCATTCTCGAGATCTACGCATTTAAAGTCGGCAGGGCCTTGCCAACTTTCAGAGGACGGCGTCGTTCTATGGATGCAATGGCAAGAACTCTTGACCTGCCTCTGGGTCCCCTCCCGGATCTATACGGTCCGATGAGGAGGAAACCTCCTATTCTGATTTCAGCCTTGCTGTCAAGGAGGTTTCTTTTGCAGTGCCAGAGGAACGGCTCAGTTCCCCGTGGAGCTGGGTCGGGAGCACTGCTACAGCAGTCACCTCTTCGGACACTCCCCCAGTGTTGCGGCCCACGGCTGCTGGGCCTGGCACCGGCGGACCCTCTGCACCATTTCGGATCCCGGCAGCATACCGTTGGTGCTGACAGCATTACTTACTCCTTCCAGGCTTCAGCACCTGGCACACAACCGGCCACCGGATCCGGGTTCTAGTGAATTCGACCAGTGGGGAAGAAGAGTTTTCTCTTCAGCTCATGTGTTACTCTGCATCAGCTCATGTCAGACTCACCACGCTACCTACAACAAGCACCTGTGGTTGATGGTGCAGGTATTAGCATCTTTGCCTGAACCAGAGGAATCTAGGATGGTCATTGCCCTCTCTGCACAGGATCTGGAGCTTGCAAGGCACCAAGCAAGGGCATCATATGACGCCAATGAGGTGGCTTCCAGACTGGCAGGAACAGCAGTCTGCATCAGGCGGATGGCATGGCTTCACCTGTCTAGATTGTCACCCGGTGCCCTACGCAGGGTGATTTCCTCCACCTTCCGGGGGACCCTTCTTTTTTCCCGCATGGTGAGGGGGAATTTACAGGGACATCTTCCATCCCCCCCCCCAGCCACGGGGGACACCTCCTCAGCCTGACCAGCCTTAGGCCCTGGTGACCTAGAATGGCAATAGGGTCTCCAGGGTACCTGTTCCCTGAGGGCAGTGCCAGGTCCCTTCCAGGGGGCTTGGTACTAACCCAGCAGTAATGAATGGTGAAGATTACCAAGGCAAAATATGAAAATTATGTACTTACCGTAATTCTTGATGTTCTCTTGTATCTTCACCATTCATTACTGATTCCCACCCACCTTCCCCTTTTGGGCCTCAGCTCCTGGGTGCTGCCTGCACCCTGCATGTCCTCCCACTTGTCGAGACCAATTGGGGCCTGAGTCCCCCTGGTACCCCAGGGCCCTCTGTTTCCTTCTGTAAAGTCACAGAGCGCCCAGCTTAGAGGGATGACGAGTAGGGTCTTCGCCCTGGCCTTGGATAGAACTCCCTGAGATTCTCAGTGGGGTGCACTGTGTCCATTCCAGGTTTTGGCACAGATCTCTTGGTCCTTTTTCATCTTGTTTAGGGAGGGGACTTCATCAGTGTATCTCGTGGGAGGACCCGTAGGAACTTCCCCCCCTCTTTTCCTTTCTCGTCGTCCCCCTACTTTTAGGGGTCATTCTGGACAGAGTCCCCTCTTGTTTAAGGATTTTTCCCTCTGGGCTAAACCATCAGGTGGTAAGTTAAAGAGGGCTCTGCTCCGGGACTTTCATCCTGAATGTGGGTCTGGGGGTGGGGGGGCCGCGACCCTGCCATGCTTTATATTTTCCAAAACCATTTCACATTCTCTTGTTCTGGACCTCCGTCCCGTGGTCCCTGAAGTTGATGGGATCCTTGCACCTATGTCTTCATACCGCTCAGGTTTTTGAGACTGAAAATAAGCTAATGGTCTTCCAGCTTAGCAAGGTGGAGGGCTCCTCTTCTTCCCCTGCATACATTATATCTCTCTCTTCTCTCTCTCTTTCTCTCCCCCCCCCTTCCTGTGCTGCTGCCCAGGGACTGGAGCCCTAAGGCCAGTTGGAAAAATTCCATTCCCTCTGTCCTCTGGTTGGCTTAATCCTTTTTCAGCTTATATCCTTTACTTTTCCTGTCCCTCAGCTCTTTTGCTTCATCATTGGATTTCTCTATCCCCCTTTTTATTTTCCTTTCCAGCAGGACAGAACTGGGGTGGAGGAGGAGTCTGTAGTGTCTAACGGTCAACTCTCATGCGCCACGCAATGCATTGGCCTCGTGGGTGGCACCATTGGTGCAGACCCCTTCACAAAAAAAAAAGCTCCCATGCAGGTGCACTCCTCTGGCTTACTCCCAGCAGTAATGAATGGTGAAGATACAAGAGAAGATCAATAATTACGGTAAATACATAATTTTCATTTCTTGATACTGAGCCAACATTCCCAGTACAGGGTGCTTCCCTTCAGACTTGCAACAGCCCCCAAGGTCTTCTCGAATTTGCTGATAGTCCTGGTGGCTCAACTTTGACAGGAGGAGCATCATGTGTATATCATTATCTGGATGACCTTCTTATTCGTGCACTGACATTGCCCTTGACGAGAAAGTTGGAACTTAGGACTCTGCAGATGCTTGAGTCCCTCAGCTGGGTGGTAATCCAGGAGAAACGCTCTCTTGAGTCATCTTTCTTCCTCTTGCCTCCCTGAAAGGAGACTTTATTGACAGAAGTTCAGGGGCTCAGGACTTGGTCATCAGCCTCTGCCCTCAGCCTGCTACGTATCTTGGGCTCCATGGTGACAGCAGTAGATCTAATCCTATGGACTCGCTTTCATATGGGGTCCCTTCAAATGGGATTGCGACGGCCCCGGGATTCGACATCAGAGGATTATCAAACCAGAATTTCTCTCTATCTCTCTCTGTCTTAGCTACGACACTCCCTGTGTTGGTGAGTGAGTGTGCAGAATCTGAGTAAAGGGGTTCCATTGGAACTCCCCTCAGAATTGATTCTAACAGATGCCAGTCTGCATGGTTTGGGGGCAGTCCTGAACCAACTACCCACTCAGGGAACTCGGTCAGTACAGTAACAGCATCTCCACATAGAAGTTCTGGAAATGAGGGTGGTTCACTTGGCTGTACTCAATTTCACAATCTGCTGCAGACTAAAGAACAGGGATATGCTAAAAGAGGCCTCCAATTTTCTCAGGTGGGCAGAAGAGAATTCTCTCTCTCTGTCAGCATTATGCTTGACAGGGGAGTTCGACATTCAAGCAGACTGGCTAAGTTATGAAACTGTTCATCTCCGGGAGTGAAGACTGAGCCTGGAGGTGTTTGACCTTCTGTGCAACAGGTTTCGGTCGGCCACAGATCGATCTGTTAGCATCCAACTAAAGTGCTCAGACTCCAGAGTTCTTCAGCCATTATCTGTGTCCACAGCCAGAAGCAGTGGATGCTCTGACTCAAGAGTGGACCTTCAACAGAGTATGTACCTTCCCCCCTTTGCATCTTCTCCCCAAGGTCATACAACAATAAGACATTCAAGTGGAAGCTTCCTCCTAGTAGCTCTGGAGTGGTCAAGAAGACCGTGGCTCAAACTACAATAAGTCCTTATGTATTCTGACATATGCAGTAAGACCTTCCTGTTGTACTGCCCCGGAGATGAAATGGTTAAAGCCTACATTCGAAGTAGGCATGCGCTCGGTTTCAAACCGCTGTCTACTGGTACATTCTATTCAACCATCAGATTCTTTACTCCGTCTTACTGTAAAGACACCTCAGAGATTTCTCCTCAGCATCTTGTCGGTTCGGGTTGTTTTTGTCACGGTTTTCGACTTCCGATAATTTATTCAGTTTAAAAATAGTTTCAAGCTACTGTCCTTCGGTACAGCTAGAATTGTCAATAAAAATGTTCCTCAAACTGGGTAGGTTCTCGGTTCTTTAGCGGGTGCCATGAACTGCGAGGGAACCGATTTCTTTTGCTCCCTTTCAAGGTAAAGTAGCTTTTTCCGTATATTAGACTGGGTTAGCCCTAGTTAATAAAAAAACAAGTTTGTTGGTTTTTCCCCTGATCGCTAAAACCAGTTTGTTAACCAGGATTTACATATTAAATAAAACTTCTCACCCCAGGAATTCTTTAGTATCTATTGACAGAAGCAGTATGCCAGCTAGGTTCAGCTGCCTCGGAGAGGAGGAGTCAATGCAAATGAGAAAGGCATTGGCCGATCAGGATATAGTTAGAGTGCTGCCTGCAGTCAGCCTGAAGGACCTCAGAACTTTTTCTCTGCTGAACTGGCAACACTGCTCTGGAGCTCTTCTCTTCAGAGATCTTCCTGAGCCATTTTCTTTCTTTTTGGAGTGTTGCTTTAAGGTATTTTGTATATTTTCTTCATTTTATCTGTTTTTACTGCATCTGCGCTGGGTTCTGCACAGTTGATGGATTTTTTTCATTTTTTCCCGCTTTGGCGTTTTTTTATGAAGTAAATTTCGCCTGCGTGTGCGATAAATTGCATCATTTTTATTTAATTTGTTAGTTTTTAGTATTTATCTGTGGTTTTTAACGCTTTTGCAGTAAAATTATTGATTTGTTTTTTCGCGCACGTGCACATTTTTTCCGTTGTGCACTAGTGCAAATTCTTGGAACCCTTTTTTCTCTGTTTAAATTCAAAATGATTACTATTTGAAGGGTAATCCCCTGTCTTTTGGGGTGAGACTCTCTTGTTTGATGTGCAGTGGGCTTTTTTAACAAGAGGTGTGAAGGTGGTTCTGTTTTTTCCTCTTTGTGAACAAAAAAAAAATTCTCAGAGTTGATTTTGATTCGTTTGGGTCTTGGCCTAACTATTATTATCCGGGCTTTTAGTCTACCTCCCCCTCCTCTAAAAGCACTGAGGAGGGCACCTCAAGTTAACACAAAAAGAAATGACAAGTCCCCACGGGACTTCTATTATTACAAGTCTGGCTGTGTAGTAGTAGTTTCTCTGTCCAAACCTTTAATTTGAAAATAGGCAGGGTGTCCTCTTCCCTGCACAAAGACAGAGATTAATCTCCTCTGACCTTCCCTCCTGAAGGACTTAGGGAAACATCAGGGGTTGATAAAATTATGCCCTTTGCAACTGAATTTCTAAGAGCTTGGCAATTATTCCAGACTTTATTTTTCTGGGCGTTTCTCGGCTCCTTCGGCTCCAAGTATTCCTCTCCTTGTTAATCCTTACACCCAAGGATATTATTGTTATGATTATTATTAGTAATTTAGGAGAGGATTGTCCTTCTTGAACTCCTTTCGGGGCCCACTAATTCCAGTCAGTCACCCTGAGGTTGATTCAGGTTGTGGTATAATGAGGCATATATAAATTATATATACACATATATATTCATCTGGTGGACTGCCTGGACTTTCTCCTCCAGGATGACACCGGTAAAGAGGTGGAGGATGACAACTTCGTAGATCTGGTGGTTGCTGTCCTCCAAAGAAGTTGACAACTCTCTGAAGACTCCTACAGGTAGGTTCTGGACACCCCTCCTTCTCCTTCGGGGTTGACAGAAGCATTCAGATGAAGTACCAACTCCATGTGTTCTGCTGTTTTTATCTGTATACTTTTAGATTAAAGAGAGTTAGTGCAAACAGTGGCCTGCTTCTCAGCCTTGTGCCACTGTCTGCTTTCTCTCCAGAGATAGACTCTAGATAATCATATACCATGTGTAAGTAATTCTACATAATGCCTTTACCCTTTGTAGCATACACTACTATATATTAAGAGTGTTTGATGTATACTATCCTTGCCATAGTGCGACATCTCTTGACCGCTATTCACAAGGAGGTTTGCTGGAATACCCAAGTGGCATTTAGTAGCGCTATGCTCTCATAGTAAGTCTTAATGTTACAGATTCTAGAGTCTTGGCATAGGTCATTTCCCTCAGGCTTGCCTGTCTGAAAAGTCCAGCCTTTTGGGTTATGTTTTGGTACAAATTTTGGTTGGTCTTTATGTCAAACTGAAGCTGACAGGCACTTATGGATGAGTTTAACTCTCCTAGTACTCAGTTAAATATAAGTGTTCCTTCCCCAGAAGCCTCATTGGGGGACTTGTAGGAATTATTCTCCCTTTAACCCTTTTTCCTACGCCAGTACATTAGGAAATTTCCAAATGTGAAGTTTTCCAGGGGTTTAGGCAGGAATTCTCTTTCATTCCTGATAATCCCTTTTTTCCTTCAGTTATTTTTCTTCTTGGTTCAAGTTTTTACCCCTTCTTTGATTGGTAAAAAAAAAATTAAATAAAGGGAGATATATGCAGATATTAACATTTAAATGTATATACAGTATATCTATGTGCATGATAAGTAAATAAATATATAAACTGTACCTCCAAATGCTGCATTCTCTGTTGTTCTTCAGTAGCATGTCAGCAATGGTAACTAAACCACCAGAACCTCGTGAGGATCAAAGTCGTAAAACGATCCCCTCCTGCTTGGGAGTTGGACCTTTTTTCCCAGGCTATTACCTGAATCTTAAAGGAAAATAGGGAACAGCAAATCATTATCAATTTTCACAACCTGGGGTCAGGATGCTTCCTTGACTCAGGTCTTGCTCTTGCAAATGTAGGGGACTTTTCTTGTCTCCTTCGATGCATTCTATGTTCTCAGTTCCTTATTACAGGGTTTTTTCTCAAGCAGTTTTATTCCATGCCATTTAGACTACCTCCAGAGTGTTCTCAGATATGGAGTAAAAATCAGGCTGCTCTCCAGGTATCTGGGTAGGTTGGCGGTTCTCCTCTGAAGACAGGGAATCTCTGGTTTCCCTTATCAGAGGCTTGGCCGACCTTAGCCAATTTTCCTTGACTTTGGTTTTCAAGCCCTAAGTCTGACATTTTGTTTCCTACAGTCTGGAGGGTTCTTTGTACCTACTAGAAAAAAGTCCCTTAGCTAATTAAATCTAGGCAACTGTTAGGGGCAATGCTCATCTCTTGTCAGGGGAAGCTCTTTCCCTGCATGGGGTGCATCATTTTGTCATTGAAGTCCCAGGGGCGGGGCTAGGCCTCTAGGTTAGATTCCAAATAAGAGAATTTAATCGTGAAGCTTGAACCCTGTTACAAACTGGACTGGTGTAAGGAAACAGTGAATTTAGCACCTCTCCCCTTCAAATCTTCGGTACAGAGGCTTCCTTCCAGTTGGCGCTTCCCTTCGGGGGTTCCATCATTGGGTCTTGGTTTCTGAGAGAGTCCTTCTCTCTCCAGTTCCTGGAATCTCAGAGCATCTGTATCAGGCCTGCATTTTTTCAGTCCAGAGGCCATTTAGTTTGATATCCCTGCCCTGTATCACACTAATAAGCATTTGGGACACAGGACTTCCAATCTCTCCTCAATAGCTATGAGTTGTTATCTCTAGCTGGCTTCTTTGGAGGTGTCTTAGTCACTCATCCATCTGCCGGGCAAGGACAAAACTTTGGCAGGGCCATCACAAGTGGGCCCTTTGGCAGATCCTCTGAGCCACAATACTTAGGACCACCGCAAGTGAGCCCTCGGCACACAAGTCCTAGCCACATCATTCAGGGGAAAGGTCAGGTCCAGATCTGAATTTTCGCCTCCAGCCCGAACCTCCAGTTTTTAACTTTTCCTGTTGCAGGCCCCAGCTTGGGGTTCCATCCAATGGATTTTCTTATCTCAAGATGGCCTGAGAAGTTTTCTCTCTCCTTATATACCTTGTTTCCTAAGTACTTCTCTAGTCAAGGTATCAGCCACCATGATCCCGGTGGCTCGGGACAACCTTGGTACTTTCTGAAAAATCTGGAGTAGTGTTTTTCTCAGCTCCCAGTCTTTTCTTCTCAAGGCCTGGTTCCTGAGAGGCTAGATCTTCTAGAGTCCCTGTATCCAAACAAGGCCTGGAACGTCTATTAAAAAAAAAAAAAAGGTTTTAGTATCATGAAAACTTCAGTTTTTCTAGGGGAAGTAGCTTTTCCCCTGGGTACAAGGACAAGAGCCTAGAGTTTTTAAATCCTCTTTCCTCTCATGACTGGATTATTTAGTTCATTTCCAGGCATTACATACAATCTTGGACTTTGAACTAGTTTGGTCTTTGTGACTTGTTTCCTGTAAAAGTATAAAGGTTTTTATTTTCCTTCCAACAGTGGGACAGTAGGCCTTTTTTCTTTGGGAGTACACCTAATGGTTACTCAGATTCTTTTTCCGTCAGGCAAGAGAAAACTGTCTTTTCTCAGACCATTTCAAAGAATTCTGCAAAGGGCCATCTTCACTTCCAAACCCTTCTAGGGACCGGAGTTTTTTCCCATGGAACACAAGCCTCTGTAAGTTCATTTTCATGGGGTGTCCCTTTGAATCTGTGGAAATTCTGTCCTGGAGTGAGTTACATCGAAGACAATTTGTCTGCTTGTTTTCCTCTGTCAGATGTTTTTCAGAGTTTCAGGTTGTTCTCTTAGGCCTTATCCTCTCAGTGCCTTTATGAACAAATTAGTCTTCTGGATAGATTGAAAATCTTTTCCCCAAGTGTTCTACCATTTCCTTCATCAATCCCTTTTCTCTGCCTGTACTGATCTCAGGCAAGTCCTGTCTAGGCTATCTCAACCTGCTTGGAAGGGGCATGAATTAGTCCTACCGGTCTGCGTCAGCAGTCCTAGCAGTTCTGGTTCTGTCATTATCATATTTTCCTTTCCTGCGTTTTTGCAGAAAAGGAGAAACCAGTGACCAAGAGTTTTTTCCCCACGGGACTGTTTTCCCGTATTTCAGGTCTGCTTCAGTAAAGCTGACATTCAGCCCTTCTCATGCTTAGGGCCTAATTACTGGAGACCAGCTGCCTCCTGGGCAGCGTTCAAAGCTATATCCTCACCTGAAGTGTGCAGACCACTTATTTGAAATTTGCTTTTCACATTCAATAAGATCTTCTTGGGTGTGTAGTATGATAGGATGCCAGTTTTGGAAGGATGGTACTTCAGAGCCTCTTCTTAAAATAGGTTTCTGTGCCCTCCTCTCAACTACACTGCTTTGAAGTTTGCTTCTGTCAATAGATGCGAAAGAATTCCCGGGGTGAGTAGAAACAGTTACTCACTGAAGTAATATTACTTCTTCCAGGGTATTCTTTAGCATTATTGACACTCCCACCCTTCCTCCCCTGGAAACCTTGTCTAAAGGCTCTGCTAGGGGATTTAGCCAAATTTGACGACTGTCATTTGTTCATGCGATTTTCCAAAAAAAAAAAAAATCTTTTTTTCATAAAAGTGGGTTAGAATATATAGCGGGTTATTACTAACAGTTTTTTGTTGCCCCTAGTGGGCACAGCTTTTGCTCTTTTTCAGTTTCAAAATGCGTTCTGAGGTCCTTCAGGCTGACTGCGCGCAGCACTCTACTCTAACTGTATCCTGATTGGCCAATGCCTTCCTCATTTGCATTGGCTGCTCTTCTCCAGGGCAGCTGAACCCAGATGGCATACTGCTTCTGTCAATAATGCTAAAGAATACCCTGGAAGAAGTAATATTACTTTAGTGAGTAATTGTTTCTTATCCAGCCTAACTGCAACTAGGGATAAGTGTTCAGGGTTGACATGGAGTCACAAAAACCCTAAAACAAAACCAGCCCTACTGGGTTGCAGCAATGTGTTGAATGTGGTGAGATTTTTTGCCAAGGCTGATCCTCATATGACTTGTGTTTTCTGCTCAGGGTTTGACCACTTACAAGCGAGATTTGTAAGAATTTCCCTCAGTCGATGCTGGACAGGTGACTTAACCGACTGAATGAGAAATTGGCCAAAAAATCCACTAACATGGATGGCCGGCCCGGTTCTGGTTCAAAATAATGGGAGGGAGTGCCCTTTGACCAGGGCGATACTCCCTCGGCCAAGCACACCATGGAAACGGCCCTTGAAATGACTGCCATGAAAAGGAAAAAAAAAAAGAGAAACATACCAAACCAGCCGCTAGGCCTCGGTCGATTACAGTTGCGACCACTGAAGAAATTGCTAATGCGATTCACATTATCCAGTCTCTGCAAACCGGTCCGGCTGAACCAGTACAGCATCCGGTTACTCCTCAGCCAGCTCATACTCCTGGAACTCACCCACAACCGGACTCTTTTGACTCTGATTATTCCTGGGAGCAGGAATGTGAGGAGGAGGAGGAGGATTATTTTGGTCCCATTGAATCTGAAGTCTCCCCTGAGCATGAGGGAGGTAGTTCTCCATCTAAACAGCCAGAGGATGCTCTCACCCACTTCTCCTTTATGAAGACAGTGGCTGAAACTCCAGTTAATGGTTCATGAGTCCTTAGAAGAGGGAGAAGAGCCGGATTACATGGAGATGATGGATGCGTCTGCCACAAAGAGGTTGGTGATACCCATCCATAAATCTCTGAATAGACAGACCCTAAAAATTTTAGGTACTCCTACTTTTGTCCCTCCTGTTGATAAGAGGACAGATAGAAAATACCCAGTTGCCAGGAATGGCACCGAATTTTTGTCTGGTCATCCCAGCCATGAAGGAGTAGTTCAGGCTGCTGCCTGTGGAAAGGCAGGTATACCCTTGGTTTCCCATCCTCCTGAGAAGGACTCCAGGAGAATTGATTCCATGCCAGAAAAAGTGTTCCTTGGGTCATCTCTGGTTGTCAGGCAAGCTTCTTACATGGCTTATGTAGCAAGATACCAAAAAGAAGCTATAGGAATCAGTATCCTCAGTGGCTGCAAATGTCCTAGCTGATTTGGCTGCAGATTTGGGGAGATGACTAGGAATAGAATAGAGGCTTCCAAGCAACATTTCCATTTAACTGTGGATGCCAATGATTCAGCATCCAGAGTTATGGCCACCTCTGTATTCTTGAGAAGATTCTCTTGGCTCAGAACCACTAATTTTTCTCAGGATACCTAGGCCAAGGCCCTGGATTTTCCTCTGGCACAAAATTCCCTTTTTGGGGACCAAACAAAAGCCTACATGAGGAAAATGGAAGAGTATAGAACTTCCTATAGGAGTGCTGCAGCTAAGGAGAAGGCTGCCACTCCTCAGAAACAACAAGGTAGGGGAAGTAGGGGCAGGCCCTATCAGAGGCTTTTCTATCAGGTCCAGGCCTTCCCCACTTACCAGCAACAGCATGGGTGCTTTAGGGGAAGGGGCAGGAGAGGTGCCATTTGTTCTGGCCCTTCTCCCCAGCCCGGGATACCAACTAAGCAGACTCCACAGTCCCAGTAGGAGGCAGGCTGGCCCAGTACCTACAGAATTGACTGTCCATAACTACAGACAAGTGGGTTCTGGAGGTAGTGGGCCAGGGCCTTGCTCTGAGCTTCAAGGCTTTTCCCAGACTGAGAGCAAGCCTGTTCAAGCCTGCCAATCAAGCAGAGACAATCCTACTGGAAACAGAGGTAATAACTCTTCTTCAGGACAGGGCAATGGAACCTGTCCCTCCTTCCCAAAAGGGGAGAGGGTTGTACTCAAGGTACTTCCTCACCCTGAAGAAAAATGGGGACTGGCAGTGCATTCTAGATTGAAGATTTCTGAACAAGCATCTTAACAAAACCAAAGTTCAAGATGGTCACCCTGGCTATGATCTTACCCACTCTCAGGCAAGGGGACTGGTTGGCATCCATAGACCTCAAGGACACCTATTTCCATATTCCCATCAGATAATCACACATGAAGTACCTAAGGTTCAGACTACCATCAGGCCATTATCAGTTCAGGGTCGTACCCTTTGGCCTGACCTCAGCTCCCAGGGTGTTCACAAAGTGCCTGGCAGTAGTTGTAGCACACTTAAGATGCATGCTGGTCTCAGTGTTCCCTTACCTGGACAACTGGCTAGTTATAAGACAGTCTCAGCAGCAGGTGGCAGAGGCTTTAATCCTCAGTCAGAATACCCTACTTTCCCTGGGATGCTTAGTAAATATCAAAAAGTTAGTCTTGGAGCCAATCCAGTACCTGCAGTTTATAAGGGCAGAACTGGACACAGTGATGGGAAAGGCAATGCTTCCACCAGACAGAGCAGACAGTCTGGTACAGCTAGCAGACTCCTTCAGGCTCCACTCACCAAGATCAACCAGACATTTTCTACAGCTATTAGGGCATATGGTGACCTCAATAGCTGTAGTTTCAGGAGTAAGGTTTCAGGTGAAGGACATTCAGTTCCACCTGAGGTCATTCTGGTCCCAGAGAAGAGATTCGTTGTCAAAGCTGGTGTCAGTAACTCCCACACTGCTACAGGCCTTACAGTGGTGGCAGGACAAGGAAAACCTCATGGTGGGTGTCCCATTTCTGCAGCAAAATCCCACAGAGGTACTTACCACAGATGCATCCCTCCTAGGCTGGGGTGCCCACTTAGGGGAACATACAGCACTCAGCACATGGTTCCCCCTAGAGTCCCTTTTGCACATAAATCTTTTGGAGCTCAGGGCAGTGTTACTGGCTCTTCGGTCATTCTCTGCCTTGGTTCGGGGGAAGGTGTTGCTGATCAGGACAGACAACATCACCACCATGTATTACATCAACAAACGGGGAACAAGGTCCACTCTACTTTGCACAGAGTCCATGAAGATTTGGAGCCTGGCTTACTCCCTTGAGGTATCCCTGTTGATGGTTCACCTCCCAGGAAAAGACAGTGTTCTGTCGGATGCTCTCAGCAGGATCAATCAGAACCACCACCACAAATGGTCACTGAACAGACAGGTTCTACAAGCTGTCTTCAGGAGGTGGGGCACCCCAGAGATAGACCTCTTTGCAGCCTCAGTCAGTCATCAGTTGCCTCTGTTCTGTTGCAGTCCTCCAGCACTGGGCACAGTACCCTTGGATGCACTCCATCTGGACTGGTGAGGGAAGTTTCTGTATGTATGCCTTCCTTCCATTCCCCTTGCTATTCAGAGTGCTGAACAAACTCAGGTGTCAACATGCAACAATGATTCTGATAGCTCCGGACTGGGTCAGACAGCCATGGTTCTCGTTGTTACTGGCCCTGTCATCGACCAGCCCAATTTGCCTTCCCAGGAGGCATGACCTGCTGACCTCCTCCCAGGGGACGATCATGCACCCCAACCTGTGGTCTCTCAGACTGAAGGCCTGGTTCTTGAGGTGTTAGAGTATGCTGGCTTGCAACTCACTGAGGGTGTTCTGGATATTTTGAGGGTTTCCAGAAAACCATATACCGGGAAACCTATACCTCCAAATGGAAAAGGGTCACCATATGGTGTTCTCATACAGAGATTGACCTACAAAGTGCAGGCATTCTAGTCCTACTGGACTACTTGGCCCATTTACACTTCTTGGGCCTTCGACCCTCTACTCTGAGGGTACATTTGGCAGTGGTTTCTGATTATTTGTCAGCAGGGAAGGGCCCTTTCCTAGCTTCTGACCCTATGTTCAAAAAGTTTTTCAAGGGGTTGCTGCATATGCATCCTCATCATATGGAACATACCCCTTCCTGTGACTTGAACATTTGTATAGCACAACTGATGCAACCCCCCTTTGTGCCCAAATTCTCAGCAGAGCTGAAGTATATGACATGGAAGACTGTGTTCTAGTGGCCATCACCTCAGCAAGATGAATCAGTGAGCTGCAGGCCTTATCAGTGGAACCAAATTGTATATCATTCCATAATGACAAGGTGGTTCTCCAAACAAACAGAAAATTCCTTCCCAAAATGGTTTTTGATTTCCACCTTAACCAGTCTATGAACTTGCCTGTCTTCTTCACTGAACACTCTAGTTCAGGGGAATGTAGGCTGCATAGTCTAGATGTGAAGACGGCTATCAGCTACTACTTGGATCATACTAGAGACCATAGGGGTGGAAATAATCATTTGTTTCTTACCTATGGAGAAGTGGGTAGGGGTAAGCCTGCTATTAAGAGGACCATTGCGAGATGGATAGGGTCATGCATCTGGTTTTGTTATGGAAAGCTGGGGAAAGAGTACCCTGTGTGCCTGAGACCTCATTCCACCAGGGGTACAGCTGCTACTCTAGCAGCTGCAAGGGACATTCCCCCATTGGAGATCTGTAAAGCAGCTACCTGGAAAACTGTACACACATTTACCAAGCATTACAGTCTGGATGTGAAGTGATGCCAGGTTTGGAACAGCAGTATTGCAAAGCCTATTTCCTAAGTAGGCTCTATGCCCTCCTCCAAGGGAACTGCTTGTTAGTCTGCATATGTCAGAATACATTAGGACTTCTTGTAGTTTGAAGAAAAAATTACTTACTACAGTAATGTTTCTTCTAAAGGAGTCCTAATGTTTTCTGACCTCCCACCCTGCCTCCCCTGCCAGAACCTGGAGTCTCTGTACTCTAGCTGTTACATTTTGTTAACTCTTTAAGTTGGTTATCTGTTGGGCATCTGTGACTTGAGTCTTTTAGCACTCGCTAGGGTTATTGGGGTTTCCTACAATTTAATATACATATTCATATTGATTCTCAATCAGTTATGTAGTTTAGAGCCTTTCTTTTAGTTGCTCATAAGAATCTGATGGTTGAATAGAATATACCAGTGGACAGTGGTTTGAGACTGAGCGCATGCCTACTTGGAATTTAGGCTTTAACCATTTCATCTCCGGGGCAATACAACAGGAAGGTCTTTCTGCATACTGTATGTCAGAATACATTAGGACTCCTTTAGAAGAAACAACATTACTGTGGTAAATATTTTTTTCTTCTCGGTCTTAGTGAACCTAGCTCAGCAAGCTCCCGTTTGCTTTCCAGTGCAAGGAGACCTTCTGTCTCAGGGTCCCATTCTGCACCCAAATCCATGAGCAGTGCATTTCATGGCCTGGCTCATGAAAGGAGGAGGCTTGTAAAATTAGGTTTCTCTCAGAAAGTAGTAGATACTTTGATGGCTGCCAGGGAAACTTCTATTTCCACAGTTTATGCTCATGTATGGACCATCATTTTCATACTGGACTAGGGGGAAGGATCTTAAGCCCTCCACAGCCTCAGTTCCACAGTTTGGGGATTTCCTGCAGGAAGGCGTGGAGAAAGAGTTCACGCTGAGTACTCTCAGAGGTCAGGTTTCCGCTCTTGGAGTTTTTTCTTGGGCATTTCTCTAGGGACTAATGGAGAGGCTATTCATTTTCTGCATGCAGTTTGCAGGAGTCGTCCTGTGTTTTGAGCCTCGGTTCCTCCATGGGATCTAAATCTGTTTTTGAATGCTTTTGTAAAGAGCTTTTTGAACTACTGTCATTCATCTCGCTGATGTGTTACTTTACAAGGTGTATTTTTGGTTGCTATGTGCTCAGCCAGGAGTGTTGGCAAGCTACGGGCCTTATCTCACAAGGCCCATACCTTGTCATGCATAAGGACAAGGTAGTACTCGGATTGGTCCTGTCTTCTGTCCAGAAAAAATGCCCACTGCATCCACGTCCTCCAGAAAATATGCCTTCCAACCTTCTGTCTGCAACCATTTCACCCAGGAGATAAGGGGTTGCACAAGTTGGATTTATGTTGGGCCATTAGGATATACGTTAAACAGACGCCTGAGTTCCAAAAATCAGATAGCCGGTTGTTCTCTTAGGAGCAGCCAAGCAGGATCAAAAAGCTTCCAGGGCCACTCTAGCTAGATGGGTGAGGGCCTGCATTGCTAAGGCTTATGTTGCAGAACAGAGAAGGCTTCTCGCCCTCATCAAGGCCCACTCCACCAGGGCTATGGCCACATCCTGGGCAAAGAGAGGTGAAGCATCAGTTTTAGAGTTACACAAGTCATCTACATGGTCTTCCGTCCACATGTTCACAAAATACTACAAATTGCATGTTCAGTGTTCTGCTGGTGCAGCTTTTGATCGCACAGCATCGCAGGCAGCAGTTTGCAAGTAATTTCTTGCATATGGGAAAATATTCTCCCACCTCCTGGCTGTTCTGCGTACTTCTGCTTAGAACCCAGTTGTTGTGAATATCCATTATATCCATTAACAATGTGGAGCACTACAGAAAGAAGAAATTTCTTCACACTTACCATAATTTGCATTTCTGTAAGCTCCAACATTGTCAATGTGACCCACCCAGCAGCCTTGCTCCTGTGGGAGAATACTATCCAGTATTCCAGTAGAGGATGTCCTTTGTTTGATCAGAACCCCTATTATGACTTTATTGGGGCATCCATCTGTTATCCTGTTGCACTATATTCCTGCAAAAAAAAAAAAAAAAAAAAAAAAGATGTTTTTAATCAGACTGCGACCACACATGTTAACAGGTTTAGTGGTCTATCACCAAAGGTGCTTTTCTTGTTGCAGGTTGTCTCACTGCATACAGTTTTGTCTGCCAAAGTTCATCGTTGTGTTTGACAACGTTAGACTTCAGAACATTGCTGGTGTGGGATGTTCCTTGTTGGCAGTTGACCTTTGTCCACAAAAAGACCTACTTGATCAAGTCTTGTGTCCAGTATGGGGTGTTTTCTTTCGGAGGTCTGCCACAAGGTAAGACAGTTTTCTACTTGCAGCATAGAAGGAATGTTACATACACATAATTAATTGTTTCCTCTCATAAAATAGGCAAATATGGTAGTTTATTGATGCACTTTGAGGTCAGTAGTAACTGGGGAGTTGCTGCTGCTTGGAATACTCATATCCCCAACGTTCTAAAGCTTGGGCTGTGCTTTTGCCCTGGTAAGGGTGCACTGTACCCAGCTGTTGTGAATACCCATTGGCAATGTAGTAGCTAACAGAAAAGGAAATTATGGTAAGTATTTCTCCTTTTGTAATAAAAAGGCTTTCAGTCATCCTGACCGAAGTTCGCTATCTGCTCCTTTCCACACCTCCCTGACATCAGAATGGCACTACGGGACGTCAAACTTAGATTTTGGTGGCATGTGAAACAGACATGTTGTTGAATTGTCCTATATGTCCTTTTGTCCACTATAAACGTTGTTTTTATAACCGAGGGCTATTTCCTAGAGAAATTCTTGTCTGTAAAATTAAGTCCTGGTTTCTCTTTACAAATAAGAATTTCTTTAGCAAATAGCCCTCAGTTTTAAAAAACATATCTATAGTGGACATATGGACACATAGGGCTGTTCAACACTATGTCTGTTTTACATGCCACCAAAATCCGAGTTCGGCATCCCATGGTGCCATTCTGATATCAGGTAGGCGCAAGAAGGAGCAGACAGTGAATTTCAGTTGGTGTGACCGAAAGTCTTTTTATTACAAAAAAATGTGTTTAATAAGGCACACATTGCTTCTCAAACTGACAATGAGCCATTACTGGCTACAGCTTAAAAAGACACTAACACTGACCGGCCCAGTGGCACTGGGAGTTGAAGTGCTGGACGCCACACCTTGCACCACGCCAGTGACCCGGGTTCTGGAATAGACTCGGGCTGCCGGGGCTGGCAGTGGGAAGGAAGGGTTGAGCATCCTGCGACAGCTCTCCTTCCTTCGGAGTGGGTGAGGGATATGCGCCATGCTGCAGTGACACCCAGCGGAGGCTGGGTGTTCGGCAGGGTGCGAGCATTTACATGGGTGAGGAGCCGGCGGATGTCTGCAGGTTAGTGCACTGATGTCAGTGCACGTCCGGCTCCTCAGTGGGCATACATGAAAAAAAATAAAATAAAATAAAGAGCTGCTGGCGGCCCTTCATGATGCCTTCATGATGCCAGCCCTTGGCTCCAGTCAGCTTCCAGGGCGACCCCACCTTGCCCTATCCCGTTGTCCGCAGAGCCATTTGAGAGGGTCGGTTCCACGGCCCCATGCTGGGGGGCAAGCCAGGGGGTCCCAAGGTAGGGGTGCACCCAATCTGGAAGTGGGAGCAAGGGTCCGTGACTGGGTGGATCTCTGGGCGACCAGCGGCCACACAAAAAAAAAATCGCTGATGAAAAAACTGACAGCGACCTATCTTGGCTGATGGAACTCTCATTTACTGTCCATTGTTAGTGAGGCATGAAATAAAATCACATACACACAAGCCATTACTTAACCACTGGAGATGGCATACTGTATTGATAACAGGGTGTCTTGGGGAAGGGGGAACAATGTTGAATGTAGTATACCAAGTAATGGCATTTTTCCCTAGCAAAACCATTGCTCCTTCACTGTAAAGCACAGTGTGAATCACTCCGGCTCCATATAGTGATGTCGGTAGCACAGCCCCGGGCCTATGGCAACACCAGGCTCGGTGTAGAAGCCCTGGCAACCATGCAGTTTTCAGCAGCTCAGATGCAAAAACTAACTGCAGAGAACATTAAATAAATACAAAACAAGAATCAGTGCAAGAACAAGAAATGTAATTATGAATGTCAAAAGGACTGGGGAAGGTCCTCTTTAATGCTTTCAGTAAGCGTAAAACTGAGAATTTGACAATCATCTGTTGGTTATTACGGAGCTTCAAATTCAAAATTATGTTGACATTTCTACATGACAATCTTTACAATAATAGGCATAAATATTGTCTTTTTCTCTGTTTTGGCACTGAAAGTAGCAGAATTCACTTACCAGAACCCCCCCCCCCCAAAGATCTCTTGTTTGAAGATGTTCACTTCTTAGAACACTTTGATATTCTTCGGTGGTATCTCGGTCATCAGGTACAACAGATGGAACTTCACCGTCAGTGAAGCAGGATCCACATGGAAGATTTTCAGTACAGCTGGGGCCATCCATGCCGATGTCGTCTGCCGAGATCACCAACCCTATAAAGGCAGAAGCGGCCCCTCTCCCTCCTCAGTTCATTCACTCGGAGGCAAAGGGAGCATAGCTCTAGCCATGGGGGACCAAGGAGAGAGAGAGAGAGAGAGAGAGAGGTGCCCAGGCCCATATGAAAGGCTGGATACACCAGATGGCCAGTTCTAGAAAGAGCCCCCAAAAGGGGCGCTGCATGTGAGATGGCACATGGCTAATCCGGGGGATATATTCAAGCAGGCAGTGTGCTCCAGCCAGTCTGTCTGAATGTAGTAGCACAGTATTCATTGGCCACAGTGGCTCACAGGAGCAAGGGTGATAGTGGGTCCTAAACAGGAAAGTGCTTTTGCCCTGTGAGCCATTGTTGACTGCCAGCATGTTAATAAGCACATATGGGATGTTAGGTGCTGTGGGGCCATTTGCATGCCATTATATGCTTAATAGGAGCTCCTCACAGTGCACTGCGCATGTCTGCATGGAGTCATTGTGCAGAGCTTTGCCAGCTACCTAAACCTTGGAATGCTGGTCTAAATCCAAAAAGCCTGTCATCTGACAGATTCCTGGCACGTAGTGATCGCACCTAACCAGTCTCTAGTCTGGACCCAAATAACCTGTCATCTGACAAATCTACGGCATCTGGTCATCCCCTCACCCCCTGATCTCCAGTTTGAACCCAAGTAACCCATTATCTGACATATCCCTGGCATTCAGTTGTTCCCCCCCCCCAAACACCATTCATATGCCCCAAACCCTTTAATCTCACCAATCCCTAGCATCTATTGTCTCCCATCTCCAGTTTGATGCCCCAGACCCCTTACTTCTACTGACCCTGGTCTGTTGTGGTCCCCATCCCACCCCATTGCCAGTTCAAACCCTTTCCCATCCCTCCCTCAGGTCCCTCTGCCCCCATGGCACCCCACTCACCATTCCTTGCAATTTCAAGCGAAGTCACCTCAAGAGAAGGTGGCAGGCACAGCCTTCCACTCACCACCTCAGCCAGTCACAGACTGAATGACAAAGGAAGCATGCACCTACTGTAGAAAGAGTTGTTTCTATAGTAGTACTTACTAAACTCTCTGTCACTCCGATGGCAAACTGCCTAAGTGGTGAGCAGAGGCTGTGCTAGTTGCCATCTCCGGGAGCCGGTACTGTTTGTATTGAAAGGGATGATTACAAGTGACATGGTGGGAAGGTGGAGGAAGCTGTGGATGGAATGAGAGTGGGATTTGAAATGGTAATTGGGGGGGCTCTAGATACCAGGGATCTTTCAGACAGCTAGCTACTTGGTTTCTGAATGGTGATCTGGGGTGAGGCCAGTGCTCACCCTGTACATTAAAGTAAGGTTAAGGCTTTGAAGGCATTAAAACAGCACTGTGATTTAGGCTGTTTAGTGCTTTTAAAACCTCTGTATATACCACTGTACTCTGTATGCAGGAGGGGATCCCACATTTGCACTGGCACAACAGCATGTAAGTGCATGCAGTCAGGTTAGTGCTACCTACTGGGGTACACTGAATATCGTATTGTCTGGATGCAGTATTCCCAGTTAATGCACCACTCAAATCTCAGAAAAACACATTAACTACAAGGAAGTGAAGACAGAACATAATTCAGATAACATGAAGTCTTGCTGTATTCTGACAATATGCAGTTAGTCCCAGCACTTGAACTGCTCCGGAGAGGAAAGGGTTAACTCTGTGCAGAAGCATAGAATGTTGAGCTTGAGCTCTGTTTTCAAACCTCTGTCCCTGGTACATTCTAATGTAACCATCAGATTCTTTACTCCGGCCTAACTGTTAAGACGCTCCGGAGATTTCTCTTCGCTGCTTCGATTTGGTTATAGTAAATCGTTGGTTTTTTCAACCGTTTAATTTATTTTCGGTCCTCAAATCTCTGTCTATGGCACAGGTAGTGTAAGTGGGTACATAGTGATAGAAATTATTTTCTTTTTGGTTCCTCATCGGTCAGTCCGGTTGGGAACTGAACCATTTCTGGCTTACTTGTGTTTACAATGTTTTTGTCTGGTAAAGAGTGGTGTCTAGTGCTTTTTGGTCTCAAAAAACTGACATTTTATTCCGTTTTTTACACAACCCTTGAACCAGTTGGTGACCAAAAAGTTTGTGTTACCTGGCTTGAATGCTGGTAAGGGTAACTTTATTAAGAAAGGCAATGTCTGACAAACCCAAGAAGAAAACAGGTCCCACTGAGTTTTAACACTGTACTGAGTGCATGGGGGGCTTTCGCTAAAGCTGATCCCCACCTCATTTGTGTTTATTGTCTGGAGTTTGGCCATCAAAACAGATTGCCATATTTGTGCAAACTTTCCCAAAGCCACACTAGAGAAACGGTTGGCTAGGCTAAAGGAAAGAGAGGCCAAAAAATCTGCTGATCCGGATGGCCAGCCTGGTTCATTTCCAACCAAACCAGAGGAGGTGCCTGCTGAACCGGGCGATACCTCCTCGGGCAAAAGGAAGTCTGATTCCAAGGGATCGGTTCTATCAAAAAGGAAAAAGAAGTCTGCTGGTTCAGATGCAGCTTCACAGATCCCAACCACTGAGGAGATTGCGAGAGCGATAAATATTGTGCAGTCGCTTCGCCCGGTTCCGACCAAACCAACACCGTCTGGGAGACGATCGGTTCAATCAGTTCCAGCCCCATCGGATTATGATCCAGAGGCCTATTATGATGTGGAATGGGAAGGAAATCCCGAGTATGAAGGTGAAGATGAAGTTGAGTTTGGAGGCCTAGATGAGCCAGTAGAGCTTGACATCTCCCCAGACAGGCCTACCAATGTTTTTCCCTCCCAGGCTATCTGGGTTCCCCTCCCACTTTTTGTTTTATAAAAAAGTGGTAGAAACTCTTCAGCTACATGCTGTGGTGGCTTCTTCTGAAGAGGAAGAAGAACCTGACTTTGTGGAAATGATGGATGTCCCAGAGTCAAAGAGGCTGTCTATTCCTGTACATAAATCCTTAGGAAAACAGACTAAAAAATATTTTACAAGTGCCCACTTCTATACCTTCAGTGGCTAAAAAGATGGACCAGATGCTGTCAGGTTCTGGGATGGAATTCCTTTATCCCCATTGCAACAATGTTGGGGTAGTGCAGGCTGCAGCCTGTGACAAAGCTAACATTCCCTTGGCTTCACACCCCCACAGATAAGGATTACAGGAAGGTGGATGCCATGGCAAAGAAACAATATTTGGCATCCTCCTTGGGACTGACAGGCCTCTTATATGGCCTATTTAGCTAGGTACCGGAAGTCTAGATGGGATACAGTTCTGGAAGTAGCAAAAGTGTGCCCCTCCCCAGCTAGCCAAGGAGCTGGAGCAGGTCGCTTCAGATGGCATAGAGGCATCCAAAGTCCATTTCCATGCTGCTGTGGACTCCAGTGATATGGCATCAAAGAGTCATGGCTACATCTGTCTCCTTGCGGAGGTTTGCTTGGCTGAGATGTACTAACCTATCACAGGATACCCAGGCTAAGGCCATGGATTTTCCTGTCACAGACAACTCTCTGTTTAGGGAGCAAACAGAGGCATATATGAAAAAGATGGATGAATATAGGACCACGTACAGGAGTGCAGTGGCTAAGGAAAGGCAAGGCACTCCACAAAAGCAGCAGTCTAGGGCTGGCAGGGGCAGGCCTTTTCACAGGCCTTTTTACAAAGCCCAGGCTTCCTCTTCTTTCCAGCAGAGGGGATTTTTCAGAGGAAGTGGCAGAAGAGGGATGAGCAGGGCTGCATCCTCTTCACAGCCTAAGGCTCCTGCCAAACAGACACCCTGATGTGTCAGACCGGGTCGCCTCCTCTGTTCCAATAGGGGGCAGGCTGGCTTATTTCTTCCAGGCATGGAAGTCTGTCACTTCAGACAAATGGGTCCTGGAAGTAATAAGCCAGGGACTTGCTCACAGCTTCAAGAGAATTCCCCAAATCAGAGCAAGATCCTTCAAACCTGCCACACCACTGGATATGGTTGCTTTAGAGGCAGATGTTTCTGCATTGTTGCTCCTAAATGCTGTGGAGCAAGTACTCCTGCCTAACAGAGGGAAAGGCTTATATTCAAGATACTTCCTTACTCCAAAAAAGACAGGGGAGTGGCAACCCATCCTAGACCTAAGATATCTGAACAAACATCTTACAAAACCAAAATTCAAAATGGTGACTCTGGGAATCCTTCTTCCCTCTCTGAGACCAGGAGACTGGCTAGCCTCCCTGGATCTCAGGGTTTCCTATTTTCATATCCCTGTCAGGTGCTCCCACAGAAAGTACCTCTGGTTCGAATTGCCTTCAGGCCATTATCAATTCAGAGCAATGCCCTTTGACCTGACATCTGCTCCAAGAGTCTTTACAAAATGTCTGGCAATGGTTGTAGCCTTCCTCAGAAGGCAGGGCATTTCAGTGTTTCCTTACCTAGACTACTGGCTCATTGCAGGCCAGTCCTCAGACCAAGTCAAGTCAGCTCTGGCTGTTACCCAGAGGCTTCTGGGTTCCCTAGGATTTCTCCTCAGTCTAGTCAAGTCAGTTCTGGAACCAGTTCAGCTTCTCACCTTTTTAGGGGTATAGCTGGATACCTTTCAGACAAGGGTCTTCCTCCCTTTCTCAACGGTAAAGGCTCTCACAGATCTGGCTGCCTCCTTAAGGTTTCTAGAAAACCTTCCACCAGAAAGGCTTACAATTCCAAATGGAAGAGATTCAGCATTTGGTGTTCTCAGAGGAATAGTCAGCCAGATTCAGCTGGCACTGCCACAGCCCTGGACTGTCTGGTCCATCTGAATAGTTCAGGCCTCAGGCCTGCTACTCTTAAAGTCATTTAGCAGCTGTCTCTGCTTTTCTCTCTGCAGGAAAAGGATATTCCCTACCCTCTCATCCTGTATTCAATAAGTTTTTCAAAGGTCTGGTTCATAACAACCCTCCCTTTAGGGAACACACTCCTGCTTAGGATCTGAATATCTGTATTGCACAGCTTATGCAGCTCCCCTTTGAACCTTTGTCCTCAGCTGAGCTGAAGTACTTAACTTGAAAGACTGTTCGTGGTAGCCATTACTTCTGCCAGGAGAATCCGTGAATTGCAAGCCCTGTCAGTGGAACCTGAATTCATTTCCTTTCATAGGGATAAGGTGGTCCTTAGGACAAATTGAAAATGTCTTTCTAAAGTGGGTTCGGATTTTCATCTCAACCAATCCATGTCTCTGCCTGTGTTTTTCACTGACCATTCTTCTTCAGGTGAGCGAAGATTGCACAAGTCTGGATATAAAAGCTCATACTGCAAAGGTCTATTGCTGGAAGCTACTGGGGACCTGAAGAAATTCTGGACACATGCAAAACCCTTCCTGGGCTCAAACCAGCCTCAACACATGAATGACACAATGGTATGCACTGTAATGACCCCACCACCATTGCAGATTCTTTCAACAAATACTTTACTGATCTCACCAAATACACTGCCTCTTTTATAGCAAATCACATCCTGACGCTCGTTACTCACACAAACGTGCCCATACATCCACTCTTCTGTTTTAAGGTTATTCCAAATGCTGATGTTCTAAAACTACTAAACTCAATCTCTGATAGTAGTAGTGTAGGCTCCGACTGCATAGAGCATAAACTCCTGAAGCTGGCTGCTCCTTTTATTGGGGCCCCATTGGCTAAAATCTTTACACTGTCTCTCTGCCATAGTCATGTTCTGGACATATGGAAATTGGAAAGTCACCCCAGTCTTTAAGAAAGGTGACAAGAAGGACATGGCTAATTATAGGCTCATAGCCATTCTGTCAGTACTAAACAAAATACTCGAGAAATTAGTGGCTGTACAGGTCACCGAGTTCCTCTCTAAATATACCCTCCTATCACCTGCTCAACAAGGTTTCCACAAGGTGCAGAGCACCTCTTCTGTTCTGATACAACTTACAAATGATTCCCTTACTGCTGTGGATCACGGTTTCATGACTGGTGCAGTGTTCATTGACCTCTCAAAGTCATTTGATCTTGAAGATCACCCTCTTCTGCTTGATTGCCTTAGCTTCACTGGTTTCTCGGAGCAAGCCACAAACTGGTTCCAGAGCTACTTAAGCAATAAAAGACAACAGGTAAAATTTAACTCTGCGGTGTCGCACTCTGCGCCTGTCAGTGTTGGTGTTCCTCAAGGTTCCATCTTGGGGCCTGTTCTCTTCTCCATTTCTATAAATGACATATCTTCTAACACACCTTGGTGCTCAACAACCTTGTATGCAGATGATCTGGTGCTCTACACCTCCTCTGCAAACATAGAAGAAATAAATAGTCGACTAACATCTGCATTTCTCATAATGCAAGAATGGATCCACAACAAAAGGCTTGTCCTAAACATAAGTAAAACTCAGGGCATGCTCTTCGGATCTGCAACCAAACTGAGAACAAACCGCAATCTTTTCAATGTCTCCTGTGCAAATGGCTCCCCCCTTATGAAAGTAACCTCATTCAAGTATTTAGGTGTCCTGCTTCATGAAACCCTCAACTTTGAGCAACACATCATCGACACCTGCAAGTCAGTAAACTCCAAACTTGGAATAGCTTATAGGACTAGTCAGATGCTTACCTCCTCAGCTAGACTGGCTATTTATAGGGGTATCCTACTTCCGTCCCTTGCATATGGCGCTGTCACCTATATAAATGCTTCAAAAACCACCCTAAGTAAGTGGGATACAACGTACAATGGTATCTGTCATTATGCCTCGGCTTCCCCGCGTTTGATGCACCATTGCTTAATATATGCAGACCTTAGATGGCCTTCTCCATCTGCCATTCGACTCCTTGCCCTTGGTACTCTGCTGGACAACATCATTAGAACTAATCTACCTACCTCTCTTGCAGGCATGCTGTTGCCTCTGTCCCTCACCTATGGCCTCCACTCTACTGGACTCTCTCTACTATACACCCCTAGGTGCAGAACCGTAAAAGGAACCTCAGCTTTCTCCTGTCTGGCCCCAAAATATTGGAATTCCCTACCTCTTGATGTTCGCTCTGCACCTAGTCATATTGCTTTTCAAAAGATGCATTGCACTCTCCTTGTCAAACGTGCCCTATGTTCCTGTTTTAAACCCCCATAGGGTGCTTGACATCCCCTTCCTCAGTTCTCAAATGTTTCAATTTTGCTGACCCCTTGTTACTGTTATATGTAGCACTTACCTTGGATTATGTGTTAAAACTCTACAGCACTATGATTGTATGCTTATTATGTTTTGTACTATTGTGTATTTTTCTGCCATTGTCTCTGTCATATTAGCAATACTGTTTGTCACAGAGCATTATGTAGATTTTTCCTTGTATGATTGATTACCTCTGAACGATACATGTTATTTGTTTTGTCTGCCAAATTTTGTATTGTAACCTCTCGGGTTGTGTCTGAAAATAGTCATATTTTTGTGGCTACGACACCTTACCCGGTAAACAAAAAAATAAATAAATAAAAAGGGCATTAAGCTACTATATAGAGCTTTCTAAGGCCCATAGAAATGACTGTACCCAGTTGTTTCTCACTTATGGAGAAGTGGGGAAAGGTAAACCTGCCACTAAAAGAACTGTTGCCAGGTGGATTGTTTCTTGTATCCAGTTTTGCTACACAAAGTTGGGAAAAGAGCCCCCCTCAGGCCTGAGGGCTCATTCGACCAGGGGTACGGCTGCCTCCTTGGCAGCAGCTAGGGATATTCCTGTCTTGGAAATCTGTAAAGCAGCCACCTGGAAAACAGTTCATACAGTCACCAAGTATTACTCTCTGGACACTCAAACCAGAAGTGATGCTAGGTTTGGGACAGCAGTACTGCAGAGCTTGTTCCCAAAGTAATGTTCTATGACCCCCCCCTCCAGGGGGAACTGCTTGGTAGTCTGCATATTGTCAGAATACAGCAGGACTTCATCTTGTTTGAAGAAAAAATTACTCACCATAGTAATGTTTCTTCTAATGGAGTCTTGCTGTATTCTGACCTCCCTTCTTGCCTCCCCTCTCAGAACCTAGTTTTTGGGATGTGGGTTGGCAGGTACAGTGTTGCACCTCGGAGGTGTACCCTTCTCACCCATCCTGGCTAGTTTGAGTATTTTCTTTGACTTGTTGTATATTGTTATTGTTATTATCACTATCTACATAAGGTTCTTCTTGGGTTCTCGACTTGAGTCTTCTGTACCCAGGTATTTGTGGCCCATGGCTAAACATTTCAAAACAATTTCTGTGCTTCTTCATAGAGTTAATCTTTTCCTCTCTGGAGCAGTTCAAGTGCTGGGGCTAGCTGCATATTGTCAGAATACAGCAAGACTCCATTAGAAGAAACAACATTACTATAGTGAGTAATTTTTTCTTATTAGCTATAATTAGTCCGATACATGAGATCATTTAAATAAATGTTTTTAATAGAACTTTTAAAATTAAATGTTCACTAAGAGGGCTTCCCCACAGCCCATCTGTGGGCTTCCCAAGCTGCTCCTGTGGCCTTGGCTTTCTCCGAGCAGGCCACAGCTAACAGACCACCCAACTGACCCCTGGACAGATTCAGACAGCCCATCTGGGGGCTTCCCAAGCTGCTCCTGTGGCCTTGGCTCTCTCCGAGCAGGCCACAGCTAACAGACCACCCAACTGACCCCTGGACAGATTCAGACAGCCCATCTGTGGGTGTCCCAAGCTGCTCCTGTGGCCTTGGCTTTCTCCGAGCAGGCCACAGCTAACAGACCACCCGACTGACCCCTGGACAGATTCAGTTACGCACCGGACCTCCGAAACTCATGGTTTTTAATGCCACTGTTTTGACTGGATGCCCAGTGGAGGAACCAGGCACTGATTGGCAGCTTTGCTCCTTGGCTGATTTTCCAGCGCCTGGTGCTTCCTGATCTCAGGGAAATCTCTTTCTGTGCTTTGTTCTGGACTGAATTTACGTTAATGGAATCTACATATGTTATGCATCAATTGGTCTTACTTTACCTGCCAGCTTAGCTAGTCTATTACAAGCCACTAGTCTAGCCTCTCAGTGTTACTTAGTGCTGGACAAACTGTATTGTATAGTAGCCGATGTTTGACTGCTTGACCTAGCTACTGAGCAAGACTGCTGCAGTTTACATTTCTGCCCTACTGACAGCTCTGCCCCTTCCCCACTGGTCACTCTGCCAATTATTAATTTCTCTGCCCCACCTGTAATGCTGTCTCTCTAAACACCCTACTTTCTTCTCTGCCTTACCTACAAACCCTTTCCTTACCCCCAGACCCCCCTCCATTAACTCCTCTTCTGGCTCCAAATAATTGCCCTGCATTTACCACCTCTTTACCTCATGCTTTGTCTTTCCCCATTGCCTGCCCCCCACTGAACTTGCTATTGTACTCTAGCTGTATTTAATACTCTGTGTTTTCCCCCCTCCCCGTCCTCCTCCTCACAGTATTAAATAGACCCTTACTACACCCCTTCCTCAGCCTAGCAGCAGATTGGTTACTCCACTGCTGCACATTTTCATGCTATTGGCCTCCCTGTCTTCAATACCTGACTTGACCCCCTTTCTCACCGCCCCTTTTTAAAGCAGTCCCACCCACAGGATCACACATTTCCTCTCAACCTTTTTCCAGCCACTCCATCTAACTCCTCTCAATTACTGCTCTACCTGCCCTATTGTTAGGGACCTCACCCTAATTCGACTATATACCCTTTCAACTATAAACCAGCTAGCAGTTAAGCAGGCCAGCAACACCAAACAAACTACCTTGGGGTGCAACCACCTACTACTACTCCTCACTACCTCTTTTGTCATTGCCGGTACCATACACATCCTTTTGTTCTGCAAATTTTGGACTCCCCGCTGTTCTGTCTGACCCTTTGTATGAATGCCCTTTATTAACCCTCGCTTTCCTTCTCTCTCTGAGCCGAGGAACTGCCACCCAGGCTCCCATCTCCTAAGCCACGGGATTCCCGGCTACCGGGCAGTTGGCGCCCCTCTAGCCGACGCTCGAGACTGCAGACACGGACCCAAAGTCCTACAAGGTATGGCAACTGCTGCAACCAACCGGATTGCAAGCACCCCTCAGACCACACTCTGATTGGTCCCTGGCGGAAGCCGGCTTCTGCTCTTTTGATTTTAAACCCTAAAATTGTTTATGTTGGGACAAATGTTAAAAAGCCAAAGTGTTAACCCAGTCTGTAATTGAAAGGACTTGAATTGTGGTTTGGGAAAGAAATCTAGTGTCTACAGCCCTTTTCCTGCAAACATGCACTGGCCCGAGACACTTTTGGGTGCCAAAGTAATACACGTCCTTTTGTTCTGCAAATTTTGGACTCCCCGCTGTTCTGTCTAACCCTTTATGTGAATCCCCTTTATTAACCCTCACTCTCCTTCTCTCTCTCAGCCAAGGAACTGTCGCCCAGGCTCCCAGCTCCTAGCCAGCGGGATTCCTGGCTAGCGAGCGATCGGCGCCTGTGACAGCTCGAGAGGACCCGCGAACGGGACCCAAAGGCCCTACAAGGTATGGCAACTGCCACAACTATTTGACCACCCCCTCCCCACCTCCGCTGATTATTAAATATAGTACCTCCTGCCAAAATATTAGTCCACGTGCCCTGGTGCAGTGCCTCACCAATAGAGACTTAGCTTGTGATCTCCCTCTTCTCTGTCCAGCCCACGGGATCCAACTCTCAGGGCCTCGCCTTACTAAAACGCATAGGCTCTCCTTGGCTGTGCCTTTACCACTAAATATTTTTAATGCTATCAAATTTGGGTCGACCTGGATCGGAAAGCTACTGATAAGCTGCATTAATCCAGCAACCCCACTGGCCCTTGGGCTAATTGAGTAGCTCTTTTTGAGGTACCATCATGTCCGGGCCCTATATGGCTCATATACTCCCTTCTTCTGCTGATACCAGCTGCCCAGCATTGGACACCTGAACTACCATCATGTTTGGTCTACGGCACCTTGTGCGTATCCACATGCAACTTATCCTTTAATTGCCTCCATGATTCCAAGTACCAATACCTCGAACCCTGCTCTTGGACCACACATACCAGTAGTACTTATAACACTCTCCCACCACAAGGCCCACCTCCCACCACGCAGACTTCTATCTCCTCCCCGCCTATTGTGGTAGGGGTACTAGCTCTTGCTACAACAGATCAGCTCTTCTATGGTGGCTACTTTCCAGTCCTAAAACATCAGATCTACTAGACAGGAGAAAGGCAGGAATTACAAGCTTATAATTAGCTCTTAGAAAAATCCTACTTATCCTCCTGCTATGTTCAGGCAACGTAGAACTCAGCCCTGGCCCCCAGAAGCTATTGCTTTGCCAGCAGAACTAGCAAATTTAAAGGAATAAGCTTCTTGCATATTAACGTATGTAGCCTCCTTAAAAGATAACCTTAATACAAACCTGGGTAAATCATACCTCCTGACATACTTGTGATTTCAAACTTGGCTTAGACCCAGCACCACTGATATAGAAGTAAACATACCCAACTATGCCTTGTTCAGAGCTGATAGGCATGCCAGAGGAGGAGGGGTAGCTATCTACATTAAAGACACATTTTCTGCCTTCTGCTTATCCTCAGCATCTGTCGCCAGCGAATTCGAATGCCTAATTCTCAAAGTGGAAATTTCACAGACTACTGCACTCTGCGTAATAGGATGCTACAGACCACTGTCTGCTGGCCTACAGCTTATATCATATCTAAATGACAAGTTGGGACAGGGGCTGCCAAAAACTATTATTTTAGGAGACCTCAACTTTGACTGGCTCTCTAACACAGCTGCCCCCCTTGCATCCTTCTGTGATAAACGTGGGCTGACGCAACTTATTACTAAACCAACATGCCCAAACATGAAGAACCCCAGTAAAAGTACACTTTTGGATGTGCTAATGGTGAGCAAACCTCATTTCTTCTCCCACGCTGATGTCTTCTTCTCAGACGCCAGCGACCATTGTTTTATTGCAGGAGTAAGATCCACCAACAACCCAGCACCCATCAGCAAGTTCTCTATGAAGAGATCCAGGTGCAACTTCAATGAACATGCCTACTAAGCGAGCTTAAGTACTCCCCTGGTGTGAGATTTCTACCTGGCCAAAGCGATTCGTCAGCTTGCAATATCTTCCACAACATTCTATCAAGGGCCCTTAATAAGTATGCTCCCTGATTAAAGTTCGAACTAGGACCAAAACCTGTAAATGGTTCACCCTCAGATCAAGTCCTTGCTTCTAGAAAGAGATAAGCTCTGGAAAAACACACGCAGACTGAACACTGCAGAGGACTGGAACCAGTTCAGGAAACTACGAAATTTATGTACCAAAACAATCAGAGAATGAAGGCCACCTTCTTCAAATCCGAACTCGACTCTGCCACAAAGAGCCCAATCAAGCTCTGGAACACAATCAATAGTCTGCTAGGCCACTCCTCAGGAAATTCACTCCCGACCAAGATTACCTCTGGCAACTTGACTATAACCGAAAAGATGGATATACTTGACGCATTCAATAACCACTTTGCTACTGCAGGCATGGCATTTGATAACTCCCTTGCAAACATACTTCGCTCCCAGACTGCCAGCCAACTGCCTGAAACTCTGATAGTTTCACCGCCTTTCTCGCTTCAACCTGCCCCACTGAAAGAGGTAGAGGACCTCTTGCTTCAGTTGGATACTAGAAAAAGTGCTGGGCCGACACCCTTGACCCTTACTTCCTAAAATTGCCTTCCACGTACTAGGCAATACCTCCCACCTTTTTAACTTATCCCTGTCTCAGGGCACCTTACCACCTATATGGAAGACAGCACATGTCATACCACTGTTCAAATCAGGTGACCCTGGCGATCTCAATAACTACAGGCCAATTTCCCTCCTTCCGGTCCTGTCCAAGCTCCTAGAGGAAATTGTAAATGCACAGCTGCGGACTCACCTTGAGTCTAGGGAACTGCTAAATCCTATGCAGTCCAGATTCAGAGCTAAACATAGCACTATCTCAGCCCTCGCCAAAGTTACTAATGACTGAGAGTGTAATCTTGAGAGTAAAAACTTTATTTGTGCTGTTTTCCTTGATCTAAGCAAGGCTTTTGACACCGTCGACCATAGTCTGCTCCTCTCCTCCCTTCAAACCATAGGTGTGGACCTCTCCTCTCTGCATTGGTTTACTGACTATTTTACAGGGCGCCTTCAACAAGTTAAAGCCGAAGGAGGCCTGTCCCCCTTAAAAACTCTGCAAAGAGGGGTACCTCAAGGTTCTATATTAGGGCCCTTACTTTTTGCAATCTACATTAATAACATCGACTACTGTATAAAAGAAGCCAACATCCATCTGTTGCCCAACACCTGAAGCTGCCTGCAATGACCTACAGTCAGAATTGAACCTTTTGCAAAGCCAGCTCCTCCAAAAAAAGCTACTCCTTAATGCCAAAAAAACTAAAGCGATGGTCCTCTCCCCTTTTATCCATACAGCTAACCCTGTGTCCAGTGGGACAGTTCCCCAAATTACCACAGTTCTAGGTGAAAAACTAGAATTTGTTACAAAATTCAAGTATCTGGGAGTTTGGATAGACCAAAGACTCTCCTTCATTGAACATATCGAGGACTTGCTAAAGCGACTTCAGCAAAGCTTGGATTGTTTTAGAATCAACCAGTTTCTCACCAGAGATGCCAGAAACAACTGGTCCAATCCATTTCCTATCATTGGTTGATTCGCTGACTTCCTCTACAGCCAATGCTAACTCTTACATGGCTAAACTGGACACACACACTACCATCGAGCACTGAGGTTTATAACGGGACTCCCCTTCAACACGCATCACTGCACCCTATATGCGGCAGTGGGGTGGACATCACTAAAGTTCAGGTGCCACAGAAATGCCGCTCTCTGGACCTATAGAGCCATCTCTAATAAGCTGCCTTACTATATCTCCCGCTGTCTTCCCCTGAGTACAATTGGGAAATACGCGTTAAGAAGTTACTCAGCTATTACACTTAAAGTACCCAAAGCAAAATCTCACTTCGGCAGGGCAGCCATAAGCTTCATGCTACCTACCTTATGGAACGATCTACAAAAAACCCTCAAATTAAGCACTCTAATTGGTATAAATGCCTTCAAGACGCTTTATTTCCATACAATCAGAGAAGTATGTAACTGCTTCACCCACTCAGACCCAGTACCGGTGTCTGCACTGGTATATAGCCATGCCTAGACCGAATTTTTAGTACTGACCCCTCAGCTTGCTCCTTACCAGCTTAATTGTTCTCTCTCTCTCTCTCTCTTATGCCCCTGTCTTATCAACACTAGGCCCGTCCATCCCCTTATTCTTCCTTTCCCAACCTCGGATAGGAGCTCACTACCCTGGGTTGTGACATCCTACCATGCCCTGTACTTTATAGCATGTAATCCCAGGGCTCACACATACTCCTTTTCTCCATCCACCTTCTCTACATCCCGTTTTACCAACTCCTTTCTGTGCACCGTGCCCTCCTAGCCTTTCTCCCCCTACCTCCCTCCCTTCCCATCTACCTTCACCTCTACCTGGTGTATATATATATTTTTTCTTCCGTTACTTCCTCCTGCAACCTTAGATAACCTGCTTTATCTTCCTACTTTATCTTCCTATAGACACTAATATGTATGTAAATACCGTGTAATCTGTACAATATCTGCATAATTCTATGTACATATGAACTTCTTTTTCTTCCTCTCTGTAAAGAGTATTATCTGTATTGTCTTGTAAATACCTGTGTTGACCTGTATATACAATTGTTCATGCTCCACCCAGGTCCATCTTGCAAATGAGCTTCTACTCAATGATGAATGCCTGGTTAAATAAAGACTTGACTGATTGATTGATTCCCAAATTTACACTAGTAAGGAGTTCCTTAACAGCTACAACCCCAGATACTTGCTTCCCATACAGTTTAAGCCAGGAACAAGGAATGTCAAGAAGGTGTGCCTCAGATGAACAAAAGGGGCAGGTGGGAGTGTATTCAGATAAGTAAAGTATTTTCGGAAGCAGAGCTTTGTAAGTTAAACGTATCTTAAGTTAATATGCCACTGAACTGGCAGCCATGTAGAGCACAGAACACTGGTGAAACTTAGAATCTGGTGGTAGATAAAGATCGCTTGGCCCACCGAGTCTGCCCATTTTTCCCTGCCTATTCTATCCTGTCACCGCAGACCCTACTTGATCTCTGGCTCCCTCCCCATCTTGCTCCCCAACAAAAATTCCTTTGTGACCATCTCGTGCATGCTTGAAGCCCACCACTGTTTTCGCCCCCACAGTCTCCACTGAAGACTGTTGCAGGCATCCACCACTCTTTCAGTGAATCATAGAATAATAGAAATCTGGTGGCAGAAAAGGACCCATTTGGCCCATCGAATCTGCTCCTTACCCCCCCACTCGTCCCCTTTGTCCGGAGACATCCTACTACGCCCCCTGGGCAGCTCCTTATGTCTGTCCATGCCCTCTTGAATCTCTCCACCATTTTAGCTCCCACCACCTCTTCTGACTGTCTGTTCCAGGGCTCCACCACCCTCTCAATGAAGTAACGCCCCCTCACATTGCCCTTGTACCTTCCTCCTACCAATCTTAGACTATGACACCTAGTTTTAGCACCTACTTTCCTTGTAAACAAGCTCCCCTCCTTCACCCTGTTTATCCCCTTCATGTACTTAAATGTTTCTGTCATGTCCCCCTGCTCCCTTCTAGTCTCCTGCGGGTACAGATCCAGTTCCCTCAATCTCATCTCATAGGGTTTTCTATGCATACCGTGCACCACCTTAGTTGACCTCCTCTGAACCCTTTCAATCCCGTTTATATCCTTGCATAGGTGAGGTCTCCAGAACTGGACCCTGTACTCCAGGTGAGGCCTCACCATGATTTTATAAAGTGGCATCAGCACCTCACTCCTTCTGCTTGTTATACCCCTCCGTATGCATGCTAGCATTCTATTTGCTTTGCCCACCGCCTTGCTACATTGTTTCCCCACTTTAAGGTTGTCTGAGATTGTAATCCCCAGGTCCCACTCCGCCAGTTGCCTTAATCCCCTCTTCCCCAGTGTGTAAGCGGCTTGTGGGTTTTATGCCTGATGTGCATTACTGCTTACTTTTTGGCATTGAATTTCAGCTGCCACGTTTCCAACCACCCCTCTAGAATCTTTAGAAGTATTTTTTCACATCTTTCCTAAATTTTCCCCTTCCAGATTCAGTGCATGTCCCCTTATTCTTGTGCATCTTTTCCTCTGACAAATACTTCCTTCCTGTACCTTATTTAACCCCGTGAGGTATTCATAGGTCTCTGTCATGCCTTCCCTATCCTTTCTTTCTTCCAGGGTGCATATATTAAGGTCCTTTAGTCTTTCCTCATAGGGCTTATGATGCAGCCCCTGCACCATTTTGGTTGCTGTCTTCTGGACAGCCTTCACCCTGTCTATGTCCTTCCTGAGATGTGGTCTCCATAACTGGGCAGAGTACTCCAAGTGGGGTCTTGCCAGCAATCTATACAGTGGCACACAACCTCTGTCTTGCTGCTGGCACTACTCCTCACCCCACACCCCACCATCCCACTGGCCCTGCTCACTGCCTTGTTGCATTGTCGCACCATCCTGAAGTGATCAGATTTGATTACCCCCCAGGTCCTTTTCCTGTTTGGTGACCGTCAATACCTCTTCTCCCATTTGTACTCTGCCTCTGGGTTTCTGTGCCCTTGAAGTCCAAGCAGTCAGTCAGGCTGCCACATTCTGCACTGTCTGCAGGCGGTGCACCAGCACAGGTACTCCTAAGGAAAGAGCGATGCAGTAATCAAGTCTGGCAACAAATGCATGGACCAGTGTTACCAGGTCAGTTGGCAGGCACCATACAGGCTTTAATCCAGGTGATGTTACATAGATGGAAAAAAGCCACAACTGACTACTGGTGACACCTGATGTCCCAGTGTCAGCTTGTGGTTGACAGTTAACCCCCACATTCTTTACCGTATCTAGAGGTTGCATTCCTTCACAGATTCTCTTTCAGAGTAAAAGCAGCATTGTAAACCAAAATCCAACTTTTTTCACACAGTCATCTGCTTTATTTCAGCCTAACGCATGCAGTTTAAAAAACATAAACATTAACTTGTAGAAACTAATCTGAGGGTTAAGAGATCATTCATAGGACATTGCAAGTCATTTCACCATAAGCCCGGAGAGGCAGTCTTCCTCCATTTCACTGCCTGAAGGGAATGGCTGCATTGCATTAGGATCACATTCCCCAAGCTCTGTTCACCTCAGTCATGTTAACTGCTGCAATGCTGAAAACTTTTTAAATCCAGACTTTTTTTGATAACCCTATAAAATATTTACTAGCAAAATGCTGCATACTCGTGAAATAATACCATCTCGGGGGTGGAGATCACAAAACCCTCTTGGCCTTTGTGGCTTTATGTTCTTGTTAGCTCCCTCAATGCTAATGTTTCTGTGTATGTGACGCTTTGCTTGTAGACACTCATGCTGTATTGATGACACATGACAACAGCATTGCTAGGACTTGCGTCACTCTGACTCCAGGATTTAATTTAAAAAATTATGTTCCTAGCTTTATCATTTACTAAAGGGGCACTGTCAACCTTTTTTGCATTATAGTATTACTAGTTGAAAATCCACATTTTATGATTGCTTACCTTCTCTAAAATTCAGTAATATGGCTGTTAGTTTTATCTGCTTCCTTTCTTAGTAGAAGTAAAATGCTTGCTAATGGTGTAATTATACCAAACCTTGTTTTGTTTCAAATCCATGGTCTACTCTTATTGCATATTTCCAGGACATTAGCAACACCCCAAAACAGTGCAGCCACTCATAATAGTCTCCTCTTCTCATACAGCATCATGAGTGGTTAGATTATTTTTATTGGTGTTCCCATGGCTGGGAAAAATCAGTGGGAGTTTATCAAGGACTGTAAACAAACACGTTTTTATGTGGCAACATTAGTATGGTTGGCAGTTTATTTTTCACTTTTAAAAGACAAAAGGAATAAGAATAAAACTACCAGTGAGCGACACTTTGTGACTGAAGGGGTTTACAGTGTTCTTTTAACTCTTTCTATAAATAATTTATTTAAAATGGGCTGTTATAAAATTGTTAGGGCCAGAAAACTATTTTTTATCTTCTTCTGATTAAAAGTAACATTAGGGGTTACTTGAAGCTAAAATGAAATGTTTACTGTGCAGTACAAAGAATAGTATGCCTGTGGGCAAGAATAAACATGGCATACATTATAATGAACTAGGCTAAAGTGGAACCAAAATCTAGGAAACGCTGAAATTGTGTGCTTAAAACTTTTGCTTTTTCATACAAGGCATAAAATAAAGCATGTTTAAATCATTATTCGTCAGCCATAAAAAATAATTTGTGTCACATACAAGATTTGTGGTTTGATGGTACTGGTGGTTGCTCCAATAAAGAATAAACACATCCTGTTCTAGTTAAAGGCATATATTTCGTGCCAATTAGGCTCACTAAAAGGGGATACCTAGAGGGCAATACCTGTTCAGGATATAAGTGCATCCCAGGTTATTTGCAGAAACATTTTGTCTCATCCTGCAGTGATTCTGGGGAGACAAAGGAGTCCAGGCTGTAAAAGCTAACTGGGCCTTCAACTGTGTGGAGAAAAAAACAGGATCAGTTTAATGGAGTTAGATTGCCTGGTAGGAACAGTAGAATGCGAGGGTGGTGCCCATTAGGATGACAAGGAACTTGGTACCATGAAATTTTCAATACTTAGTACAGCAGACAGCACCAAGAATGGTGATGTACACAGCACCAACAGCAGCATTGAAGACAGTACAATACTGACAGAAAAACTGGTCCATGACTGAAAGGTGTGCTGCACCCACCACAGTAGATGGCACTGAGTTTAGTGCTGACTCTGGGATGAGGGAGGTGCAAAGTTCTGGATTTGCTGTTGCTAGGCAAAGGATCAGTTCCTTTAAACAGTGCAGATTTGCTCAGTTAGGGGAGACAGGGAGACTGCAGGAGGAGGGTGTTCAACCTACAAGTCCACCTGAGTCACTCAGTGGTTGCCATGGCACTGATCATCATACACAGGTATCTGAGAGAGCACGTGAGAGTACTACATCTCCTTACAGGAGGGGAAGGGGAGAAGGAAATAGCTTTCATTTTAACTGCTCGAGCAGGACCTCGGATGAGGAACCATGTGAAACTCTGAAGACATCAGTCAGTGGGCCCATTCGTTGATGGTGTGGTTTGTCGTGGCCTGGCAGGATGAACAGAGTTAAACATCTTGGTGAGGGCCCAGCCAGGCAAGGTAGATATCCCAAAGATCCAATGAACCAGTTTTGTTACCCCATCAGCAGAAATGGAATGGTGGTTTAGCACAACAGAGAAAATAGCAAAGTCTGTGATACTGCTGCTATCTCACTAGCTGCACGTGAGTAGTGATACAGCAAAGCTTAAAGTCCTGTTCTAAGGTGTACATTTGATGGGGGGGGTGTAGGTATTCGGGGGCAAACACAGTGATACACAGTGCCATTTGAAGATGTGACGGCCCCTAAAAATTTCTATTCTTGTGGCATCTTAGTGCCTTTGGCCCTAAGATCAGACTATTGCTCTACAGTGGAGGAGTAACTCTTTCAACATGTATTGTTTCGGGGTGGGGGGTTGCCACTAGTATGACAGTACACAGTCATGGTGAAGTGGCATTATACGTCCAGCACTGTGTCAGAATATCATTCAGAGTATAGTGGGTGGGTCTTACCCAGTCCACTTCTTTTTGGCCACAAAGGATTCTGTCTTGCGTCACACACCTGTGGAGAGGAGAGGGATTTAGAAAGGATAACAAATTTTTGGAATAAATTGCACCAGTCAGGCATATGATGCTGCCATGCTGTTTCTACCAAATTGTGACACCTGGACCCCTGCCCCATTGTAGAAGTTCCAGCGAGCTCTCCTCTGGATCTCCTGGTTCACAGTTTTAAAGAACTGGAGCTTTTTTTTTTAAATAAAGCCATTTGTTTAAAATTGTAATACCTGCTAAATTTGCTTTTCTAGTTGCTTATTTGCTGTGCAGTGTTTTTTCTAGTTTGTCAACCCCATCCATTTGCCATATACACTGGCACATCTACACTGTTGCACATTGTTGCTTTGAAATCTGAATGATGTCCATAATGTGCAAAGGCCTATGGCACATTCATAAGGTAGACAAAGAAATGGGAAGACTGGATGGGCCTTGTGATCCTTATCTGCCATCAACTTCTGTGTTTCTAATGTAAGTACAGTGAGCTACATGGAAACAAGGCAAATTATTCTATTCATTAGGCTGTCTGGAGGCTAAAATAATGTGCATTCCCCAAGGGTATAAGATTTGGTTTTCCAAGATAATTGTATAGAATAATGCACAGAGTCTTGCTGACTTGTGGAGGTTTGGCATTGTCCCAGCAGTCTGGACCAGTGTGGATACTGTTCTTATAACCCTAGTGTTAATTTGTGTCAAGTAGTATAAAGCGCACAAGGATAATTAAAATAATATTCTGTTTCAGAGCTCTGTACTCCCTTGGCCAAAAATGTGGTATAAAATTGGTGCTAACATAAAATTACACAGTGGTAGTAGCACAGTAGAATGGTATTCAAGTTAGAATATCAATATAAGGGGCCAGCCCATCGGCTCAGTAATAGCACTACGATTTGCAATGCTGGAGACTCAGTTCAGGAATGAGCCCGAGCTGTCAGAGGGGCAGCCGGGGGTGGATGGTAGAGCGTCACATGAATGCTGGCTTTGTCGAGGGTGGAATGGCATCTGGACTCCACTGCAATACCACCACCTGGGTGACCACAGATGATAGTGCAAGCTTGAGCTAGGGATTGAGGGAGGGGTTGTTGGAGGTGTGACACAGGCTGCATCAGCCAAGGCCTTCCAGCATCTGTGGACTGGGTAGGAAATGCAGGAAAAAAAAATGATGGTGTGGAATGCTGTTCATGGCCCACCACAGGCCCTGCAACACAGATCAGGCTTCCCCGCTGTAGAACCAGCACTTCAACTTTGTTGGCGGGAGTTGGGCCCGAATCATGGCAGACCATTCCCTTGGAGGGATCATCAATGGGGAATCATGGAGGGGAAGAGAATCCCAGAGATGGCGGGTGACAGGATTGGGTGGAGCAGTAGGACTGATGTGAGCCATTCAGGTGAAAGAGACATAAAGCACACTAAATTAAAAAAAAAAAAAAAAAAAGATAAAAATGTCCCTGCCAACTTCTCTGCCCATTCTAAATAACTTTAAACCTTTATCAGGCCTTAAAGTTAATTTGGCCAAGGCAGAGGTCCCCCTGAATGCAACTACAAAATAATCTGCTGTAAGCCACTTGGGTCTCCACTAGCAGCAGCATCAACTTAAGTACCTAGGTATATGGCTTACATCAAAAGTAAAGGACTTACTTGACTTTAACTTCACACCACTGCTAACTGCATTGGAAGCAGATTTTGCTAGATGGAAAAAAAAAACTACACCTCACATTTAGCAGTAAAACAGCAGCCTTCAAGATGATGGCCTTCCCCAAGATCTTATTTCTCCTGAATTTCCTACCCATGCCCATCCCTATTACCAAATTCCAGCCCATTGAAAAACTCATTGCATCATTCTCGTGTGAAGGGGAAAAAGCTTTGCTTTAGCCTTCGGAAGTTGAGAGTGCCCGGTTTAAAAGGGGGGGGGGTCGTCTCTCTGCCCTAGTTGTGGGCATACCACCAGCCAGCTGGCATGAGTCAAAGTCTGCGTTGGCAAGAGAGTCTTGGCGTATCAAAACCAGCATGGCTTCTCCTTTAGCAGGGTATTGTCGGGGGTCCTCCATGAGCTCCAAAATTAGATCCTGGTGATCAGTCAGCTCCAACTGACCAATTCTGAAAGCAGCCATGGCAAACACTCATAAAAAAACTGCAAGTGGAAATTACACCATTTAGGAAAATGGGAGCTGCTATGGCATCATCCTTATATAGTTATAGACAGCAGGCCTCCGTATTGGTATTCCTGGGCAGCCAAAGGCATATATGCAGTAACTCACTCGGTGGATCCACAGGCAGGTACACTGGACTACTTTGCGAATCTGTCTGCCAGATTTTCCCTCAGGCCAGTTTCTGGTGCTACCTCCAGCTGAGGACAGCAGTTCAGGCAAGACAGACCAAAGCACCAGTTGATGACATGAATTCCCTTCCAAGCCTGACAGATAATTGGTTTAAAAAAAACAAAAAAGAAAAAGACTTGGAGGCAAGCTGTAGGACTTTCTCCTCAGTCAGCATATACAGTCATTGCAGAACTGCAAACAAAGATGGGGAACAGAATTAGGCACTGCTGTTCCGACCGAAGCCTGGGAGTCCCTAATCAAAACAGCAAACACAGGCTTTAGACATGTGCTACCAGTTAGTACAGAAAAAAAGTAATTCACCAGGGGGACCGCATACCAGTAAAACTCAAAATAATGCATCATACAGTATGTCTGTGGACATCTGCTGAAGGTGTAACTGATAAGTAGGCACATTAACCCACATGTTATGGGGATGTTCAAAACTCACAGCCTACTGGAAGCAGATTGTGCAAGTTCTGTGAACAAGTGACAAAAGTAAAATTATGACCTGACCTGCTCCGCTGGATCCTGGGTGAAGGCCCAGTCACCCTAGCTATCTCAAAGACCCAAATGCTTTGGCTGCTTCCTGGGATGCTAGAACCTAAAAGAAAGATTCTGCTGAAATAGAGAACTGACCCCAACCCCCCAACCCCAGTGGAGTGGCAGCTCTCACTGCTGAAGATGAAGAATATGAGAGGCTGACCCACGTAGCAAATGACAATTTGGGCCGATTTCAAGCAGTTTGGGGTCCCTTCATACGTACTTCACAAGTATCAGTTTGAATGGATCTAACTGCACTGCATTGTCTGTTTTTCAATTGGGCACTAACCCCATTAAATATAATAACAGACTTCCCTTAAAACGTTGCTACGTAAGAATTCACCCCTGTACAAATTCACCATTGCTGTTTATTTTTCTCTACTTTCCATGATCTTGATTTAAATGTATTAGATAGTGTCTTGCATAAGTTCCTGCATTTGTGAAAGAGAGAGAGGATTATCATAATTGCACCAGTGATTGATATTTTTGCTAATGTATGTTAATTGTATGATCTTTCTCAATAATTTGTATTAGAAAGTGATATTCCCACCTTGTAATCTGGTATGCAAAGTGGGGCAGAACTCCATTCATTTCGTGCCCCGATTCTGTAGTCTACAGTCACACATATTGATTCAGTTATCTTAGATAATTCCAGTCCTATTTTCTTTGCTGGAATAAGCTTTTATCTTTTAAATGAGTGAGTAGTTCAATTGAAACGTGTCATGCAGAAAAAAAATAAAACAGACAGTAGAAATCATTACGTTTTTACCTTTTCACCAGTCAATGTCAAATAAGAGAATTCAATAACTATTTAACATATTACCGCTGGGAATTAATTTTCTAATAGATGTATTTGATCATGGACATACATGTTTAACTGCTGGGTAAAAAAAACACACTGCACATATTTTTATAATAAACTCATTCTGATGCTCAACAACACTGCTTGATTAACTAAAAACCTGACCATCTAGTTACTCGTAGTAGTTTTCTAGATTTATGTTAAAACTTGTGAATATCAAAAACAATGTTTTAAATTAATATTTTTTAATGGAAACGTAATGCTGCCATGTTTAAGCATTTTCTTTCTCACCTCTCATACCTTGTTTTAGGAACAGTTTTACTCCTGAGAATAATCCTTTCCTTTTTCTTTTTTCATCTTTGCAAGGTTTTGTTCTCTGTTTCCAAGGTAGTTACTGCTTCTGAATAATAAAAGAAGGCAGTGGTGCGTATTTGGCACATGGGTTTTGGGACTAATTTCTGATGTTTTCCCCTTTTAGTTTGTTTAATTCTCAAATTGACTGCTTTTTTTTTTTGAAAAACAGTTTAAAATAATGATTATTCTACAATAAAGCAACATTTTTATTAGTGCAAACATTAATTTACATATTTTTTAACATTAAACCTAATGAGAGACTACATAGCAGTTTACATAATTTTCCCCAAATTACAGTGCCAGCAGTAATTTGCACTTTGTTTTCTAATTTGCCAACCTGTTTCAGTTATTAAAAACACCTTAATACCACAAAGTATTGCAGCATTTCTTATCTGAATGTGAGTGTAGCATAATACGATAAAACTGAACACATATAACTCCCAACAGACTTGTTTTGTCAGTTACTCAAGAGTCTATAACCATGACTATTGCACTAGTGGGGAATGAGAATGAAGATTGTTCACTCTAGGTTTAAATTTTATCTTGGGAGCTGGAGCAGAACAGCTGCTATCAGAAAAATACTTTGAAGCTCAGCAATAAAGGACACAAACTCCATTTCTTCCTTGTCTGTCAAATAGTCCTGTGATTTTTTTTCTTATTCTTTTTCATTTCTAGACAAGATGTCACAGCAGTTTTCTAGCATTGCTTTACTTTTATGTATAAAAATGTAGACTTGTAACGGTCAGATAAAAAAGCAATGCAATACCGTAGTATAGCCGAAAGACAACTTACCATAAAGCAATTACTGCAAGTTTTTTTGTAACCTTAACTATTTCTTTACCATGTTAATAATAGCTAATGCTGGTAATGATAATTTGGATATTTTCAGAGCAGTGATTCAGCAATTTTAAAAGGCACAATATATTTATTTATTTATTCATTTATTTATTGAGTACTAGGATTACAATAACCTTTGAACCAGAGGTTCTTTTACAAAGGTTCCGCATTGAAATGGGGGTACAACAAATCTGGGTACAAACAAGGTGGTTACAATCACATGATCACAGTGTTACAAGCATGAGACAAAAATTGCAGTTTCAGTAAAGCAGTCAGAGAGAGGCTTAGTCAAGTAAGTGCTGATGTGGGGCTAAAAGTACAGGCAAGCAGGGGTGAGATGGGGAAAGAGGGGGAGTTGGGGAGGGAGAGTAGAGAAGAGGGTGTGAGCCTTCCTATGGACTAGTGGTAGGCATAGGGAGAGAGGGGAGGAGAGAGAGAGTGGGGGGGAACAAGAGGAAATGGGGTGGGGAGATGACAGGGAGGAGTGAAAGGGGAAGAGGTGCTAGGCATGGGGTGAGCAGCAAGAAAGGAAAACAGAAAATGGTGGTGGGATAGAAGAGGAAGGAGGGGTGGGAGGAGAGAAAGTGGCAGGGGATGAGGTTTGGGAGGGAGTGAGAGCAGGGTTGGAAAAAAGGGGAGTGAGGGAGGGAGGGCAGGACAAGGAGGCCGAAACTAGGCAAAGCAATCACAGTGACTTGGAGTGAGGAGGTGTTGTAAGACAGAATTTCACTCATCTAGAATGTTTTTAAAAAAGTAGGGTCTTGCAAGAATCAGTCTTCACTATTGATTTCCACTTATGGCTCTGGGGCTGGAGCACTAAGACCACAGGGGGCCACATTTTTTGCAGGAGGGATCCAACTTCAGATACGCATGGCACCTGTACATCTTGCGTGGTGCTACGTACACCAGTCAGTAACACACTGACTCCCTCTAGCACCCTCGGGCTGTTCTTCATGTTACAGAATGTACGCCATGGGAGCAACAGCACCTTAGGTCACATGTTGGCGTTGAATTTCGACCTGCGTCACCACCAAAAGTTACTCACAGTGCCATTCTCATTTGTTATTTTTCTTTTTCCCCAATGCTGACATTCGAAAAGAAGGGGACAAAGAAGACCAACAAAGGCCAGCAGCCTCCCATTGTGCATCATTGACCCTCTGGGAATCAGATGGATACAACGGACCGGCATCAGTGCCGTATGCCCTTCCTTGACCCTCTGCATGTTATGGATGTGTGGAACCCATGCTTTTTGATCAACCACTATACCCCCCCAGGATCCATGTGATGAGGTGGGGCCACACAACCCCTACCTTTGAAGGGAGGCATTGCACCGTATGGCCAAGGTGCAGTCTCTGGGCTTGGGCCTTTCCCCTGGGCCCCTTCCTGGGACCTCTGCTTTTGTGGAAGTACAGGATCCTTCTCAGCCTTACCCTGCTGAGGCATCAGAGGCCCTGGTGGGTTGGTCTGGTAGAAAGCTGGCTCCTCAAGGGTGGCTGGCTGCGAACCTCACACAGTCTGCTTTCCGTTAGCTGCAGACATCCCCAGTGGTAAAGCCAAAGCAATACGCTTGGTCTGTGCTGGTGGACACCTTGATGTCACCGTTTGTTGCTGCTGGATGCAACGCTGAGCCCCCCTCCAATACCATTCACAGTGTCAGAGAGGGCACACCACTGGGAAGATTATGCATCTAGTTGCGGAGGCTGGGGTTGTTCTTTTCTCCGGTGTCACTTGTGGCACCGAGGGAGAGGACAACGATGTCTCTGGTGACTGATGCAGTGAGTGGTGTTGGTGCTATGGCTGGCAACAGGCACGATCCCAGTGACAGTGTTGTCCCTCACTGAGACTGTGGGGAACAGTACTCCTACAGTGATAAAAAATAAAATTTTTAAGCAGTAGAAAAAACACAGAAAAGTCTTACTATGCTTTCTAACACAGATTGGGGACAAACATATGGCACTGGCAAGGGCTAGGTTGGGTGTCTCGGAGGACAGAACACCGGTGCACAGTAGGTCCCGGGATACCTCACTTGAGCAGACTCGACGGACCGCAGGTCCTCTTCTGCTGTCTTCTAATATGTTTCTAACTTTTCAAAAGTAGAAAGACCGTACCACACAGGACTCCTTGGTGAATCAAGGCAGACTCAAACCTTAGATGTTAACTGCTCAAAATCTCAGCCTAGCTCACCTATCTCTCACACAACTCTGGTTAACAAGGTTCCCAAAAAACAATCTCCACTGGGCCTTGCTGCACTTGTCCTAGACATCACTTCTAGGCCAGTTTTTTGTGTCTTGAGAGCTGGATCCTCTTGGGAAACTGGTCTGATCCAGACATCAGGGGTTGCATGTTACAAAGGAGACCCCCTTTGTTCTACCTCCTGTCTCACACAGCAAAACTACTAGTAACTGCTTAATTTGTTAGCCAGGGCCTCTCCTGTAACATAAAAGGGCCCTTTTGGCTTTGAAGCATGAAAGGGTTGATCTTCCGTTGTCAGTCTTCACCATTCGTTGCTGCTGGGTATAAGCCATAGGTGCGCACCTGTACTGGAGTTGGTTTTTTTTGGGGGGGGAGTCGGCGCCATGAGGCCAATGCATTGTGTGGCGCACAAGGGTTGGCTGTTAGGTGCTGCAGACTCCTCCACCCCAGTTCTGTTTCTCCTGCTGTCAAGTTCGCACCTACTGCGCAAGTTACCAAAAGTTTTATCTACGTCACTTGGCCTTTGCCATTCAATGCCCTTTCCTGCTTGCTCCGTCTCCATCCCGGTTCTGAATTCACCTGATGCCACTGGAAACAGGTAAGCGTGTTCCTTTTATTTCTACCAATGGCACCAGGTCCTTTTTCTGTGAATTTTTGTTAAATTTCCTTCGCGTCATGTCTGGTTCTGGGGCTAGGAGAAAATCCAAAGCTGGCCATACCCCCATGCGTTGGTGCCCCTGTGGTCGGTATTTTTCCGTTACGGACCGACATAATGATTCTTTGTGTTGCCTGGGTCCCAACCACGATATGGACAACTGTGACACCTGTTTCTCCATGGACCACTACATTCTTGAGATCCACGCGTTTAAAGTCTGCAGGGCCCCTCTGTCTTTCAGAGGACGGCGTCATTCTAGGGGTGCCATGGCAATATGTCTTGACCTTGCTTCCTGGTCCCCTCCTGGGTCTATACAGCCCAGTGAGGACTGTCAAGGAGGTTTCTTTTGCAGTGACAGAGTATCATCTCGGTTCCCTGCAGAGCCGGGTCGGGGCACTGCTACAGCAGTCGCCTCCTTGGATGTGCAGGCTCTCCTGGTGTTGTGGCCCACAGCTGCTGAGCCTGGCACCGGTGGACTGTCGGTGTTGCCTCAGATCTCAGCACCATTCTCAGCGCCAGTACTCGAAGCAGCACTGTGGGCATTGCTGTATCCCATGGTGGCGCCGTTCACAGCACCATTAGTAAGAGAGCTCCCAGGGTTGCTAGTCTGCTGGTTTGTGTGGTCTCCTCTTCTTCAGAGGCAGATGACTCCCTGGCCAATCCGTAGTCCTCTTGGATGCAGCACCAGGTGGCCCAGTGTTCACCTCCCGGACTCCCCCAGAGTCTGTGGTCCCTGCAGCCCCCCACACCGAATCTGGTGTTGGTGGCGCCGTGGTGGATAGCTGTCTCGGGGGGACCTGGTGTTGTGGTCTCGACTGCAGGGACCAGAGCAGCTGCCTTCTCTGTTGCTGCCATGGCCTCCTTGTTGGGGACGGGGACCTCTCCCTTGGGGGTTCTGCAGGATTGGGGGACTCCTTGGCACTGGGTTTGAGGAAGAGGGTGGCCTCGGAGTCTGAGGGGTTGAGAGGCAGGGGTGAGGTGCGGAGGCCTCCTCCCACTACCCTGCGAGGGGTGGGGAGGAGCCACAGTGCTGAGACCCACTTCTCCTCCTCTGAGACTTAAGGGGCACCCTTAGTGGGCAGCACTGAGGGTTGCCCTTCTGAAACCATGCAGCCCCAGTCGCACCACAGAGGAGATTCTCCCTCAGGGCTCGGCCAGGTTTCATTTTCACATTTGCAGTGACTGCTGTCTGGTTTGACCCCCAGATCCCACTGTGTGGGAGGATCTGCTGCAGGGTCTTAGAACCCTGGCAGAGGCTGGGCACTTTCGGTGAGGCGCTCTTCCCCCATCCCTCTGCAGACACCTCCCCTTCTCCCAGGCCATGTGGGCCCTATGGAACCTTTAACCTGGGGAGATGTTCAGGACCAATGTGGCGCCCTTCCCTAGGTATATTAGAGCAATGGATGAGTAGGTATTTTGCCTGTGTCCCCCACTGCAGGAGGACTCTGAACATCAGAGCTCCTGTACTTCCTCAGCTTCCTCATCTGAGGAAGAGGAACATTCTGTCCACCTTTCCTCCGACACTTATTTCACTGAATATCAGTGATTCCTTTCAAGGTTAGTTCAGAAGTGCCACATCTCCCATGTGGTAAGATGCAATACCGAGTGGGCGATGCGTTCTTTTCTGAGCAAGTTCAGTGCCAACCACCTAGTGGTGCCTTCCTGGCCTATTCCCTTCCAGGAAGCATCTATCTGCACCTGGCAGTCCCCAGCTGCCTCATCCCCAGCCCCACCAGACTGCAGGAGGAGGTATTGCACTCCACAGGAGTCCCTTGATTCTCTGCCTCACTCACCATTGGGGCTGACAGCTTTAGACACTCCTTTCAGGCTCCAACATCCGACACACGACTGACCACTGGATCCAGATTCCACAGAGTTCGACCAGCGGGGAAGAAAAATTTTCTCCTCAGCTTGTGTGTTACTCTGCATCAGCTCTAATCAGTCTCACCACACTGCCTACAACAGGCACTTGTGGTTGATGCTGGTGCAGATTTTAACATTCTTGGCTAATTTGGAGGAATCTAGCCATGCCATTGCCCTTTCTGCACATTGTCTGGAGCTTGCAAGGCACCAAACAAAGGCATCATACAATGCCAGTGAGGTGGTTTCCAGACTAGCAGGGATAGCGATCTGCATCAGGTGGACATCATGGCTTCACCTGTCTAGATTGTCACCCGTTGCCCAGCATAAGGTGATTTTCTCTGCTTTCTGGGGGGGCTCGTCTTTTCTTGCACAGGGTGAGAAGGAATCTTCAGGGGCATCTTCCATCTCCTGGCCATGGGGGACACCTCCTTGGCCTGACCAGCCTTAAGCCGTATTGACCTAGTATGGCAGAAGGGTCTCTCCCTCTTGCGTCTCCCCTGCAGGAAGCTGAGGGAATCTGTTCCCTTAGGGCAATGCCAGGTCCCCTCCGGGGAGGCTTGTTACTCGCCTAGCAGTAATGAATGGTGATGATTGACAAGGGAAGAAATGAAAATTATGTACCTACCATAATTCTTGATATTCTCTTATATCTTCACCATTCATTACTGATTCCTGCCCACCTTCTCCTCTTGGGCCTCAGCTCTTGGGTGCCGCCTCCACCCTGCTTGCCATCCCCTTCTTCGAGGCCAGTTGGAGGTAGAGTCCCCCTGGTACCTCAGGGCCCACTGTTTCCTTCTCTAAAAAGTCAGAGTGCCCAGCCTAGGAGGGTGGCAAGTAGGGTCTTCGCCCTGACCTCGGAAGGAACTCCTTGGTATTCTCAGTGTGGTGCACTGTTGTGTCCTTAACCTGGCACAGATGTCCATTGCTTTCTTCTTCCTGTAGTGGGGACTGCATCAGTGCATTTCTGCAGGAGAACCCATAGGGATTTTGCTTCCCCCTTTTCTCCTTTCTTGCTTGCCCTCTACTTTTAGAGGTCATTTTGGACAGAGTCCTCACCTGTTTGAAGTTTTTCCCCTTGACTAGCCATCAGAGGATAAACTGTGAAGGGCCATGCTCCAGGACTTTCATCCCAAATGTGGATTAGGTGTGGGAAGAGGGGGATAACGCCGCTATGTTTTATATTTTCCAAGACCATTTCAAATTCTCTTATTCTGAACCTCCGTCCAGTGGTCCCTGAAGTTGGCAGGATCCTTGCTCCCGTGTCTTCATACCTTTCTGGTTTTTTTGAGGCTGTAATAAGCCAATGGTCTTCCAGTCAACATGGCAGAGGGCCCTCCTCTTCTTCCCCTACATATGTTGTATCTTTTTCTCTTCTCTTTCTTTCTTCTTTTCGGTGCTGCCGCCCAAGGGTTGGGGCCCTATGGCCACTTAGGAAAAAATGTCCAATCCCTCTGTCCTCTGGTCGGCTTATTCCTTTTTCAGTTTATATCCTTTCCTTTTCCTGTCTCTTGGCTCTCTTGCCTCACCTTGGTTTTCTCTATCCCCCTTTTTCCTCTCTCCTCTCCGGCAGGACAGAACTGGGGTGGAGGAGGAGTCTGCAGTGCCTAACGGCCAGCCCTCATGTGCCACGCAATGCGTTGGCGTTGTGGGCAGCGCTGTCAGTGCCATCTTCTCCCCCACCAAAAAAGAAAACCTCCCGTACAGGTGTGCACCTCCGGCTTACATCCAGCAGTAATGAATGGTGAAGATGCAAGAGAAGATCAAGAATTAAGGTAGGTACATTATTTTCATTTTTAGCTTTCAGTTCTCCCATTAACTGGCAAGGGGTTCCTGTAGTACAGGACAAAGAGATTGCATTCGCTCTCCGGAGTCCTCTTGCATGCCTCGGGCAACAAACTTTATCTCATTTCTCCTCACAGATCCATTCACACTTATCAATACAGCTAGAAGGAAATAAAAAAAAAAAAAAAAACTACAGTACAAAATTTTATGGCAAGTTGTTTCAGTGCTTCAGAACTGCATATAGTATTACAGAGGTTGTATTGTCAGGGATCTGTTCAGAGGCAGTATAATCTCCTTTTGTCTGCTACCAAATCCCCCGCCTCTACACCTCAGCATCCTATTTTGCTTTCCTCACTTCTTTATTGCTTTGAGTAATTGACTTTAAGCTCCTGGATATAGTTACTCCAAATATTTTATCTATATCCATGCCCTCCTATCCTGTACTTGTCCTTTAGTTTTTTGGTACGTACAGTACATGCATGGTTTTGCACTTTTTTTTTTTTACATTGAATGAAAGTTGCCAGAATATGTACTGCCTCTCCAACATCTCTAGAACCTTCCTCATTTACTGAATACCCTTTTTGTTGGCCACTGTGCCCCAGAGTTTTGTGTCATCAGAAAAGACACAGAATGTACCCATTATTCTCTCCTTTACAGTATGACTGTTGGTCCAAGACTGACCCATGTGGTACCACTTGTTTCCTCTCTTACTTCTGAGTTAACACCATTTATTATGCGTCTCTGCTTCCTCCCTCCCAACCAGTTCTTGAACCACTGTAATAGTTTGTCCTCAACCCCTAGGTCTCCAATTTTGTTAAATATTCTCGTGTGTGGGACAGAGTCAAATGCTTTGCTAATGTTCAGATACTGCATCTCTACAGCCTGACCCCTATCAACAGCCTTCACTACCCAGTTTAAGAAATCAGTCAGATTTGCCTAAGATGACCGTCCTTTTACATACTGACCCAGATATTCAATCTGCGCCAGGCTGTGGCGCAAGCGGTATGGCGCAATTTATTTCTTTTGCCAGGGATGTTGACTGGGCGATATTCAACGAGCTGCGCTATGGCACAGCATCATTGAATATTGCACCTGGCCACCCGCAGTGTGCATGGCGCGGTAGCACTGCGCCGGCGCAAATAACCCGGTGGAGCAGGGGTCTTATTGCTTAGCAGTTCCATTGATGCTATGCGCAGCAACCGCGATATTCAAAGAGTGCACATGCAAATGGGGCCATAATGTATACAAGGCACAAATGAGAACCTTCGCGTATCGTTATGGCCCCATTTGCATGCTATGTGATCCCAGTGACTTGCACCTGGCATCCTGCCAGGCGGCAACCCGTCGGGACCGGCGCCTGCCTGCATGACAATGTGCCCACAGCCCGATCGTGGGCTTCAATATAAATAAAAGTAATCAATATCCTGGTGGTCAGTGGACGACTGTCAGCCCAATCACAGGCATTTGAATAAAGGAATTCTGCCAATATCCCTGGTGGTCCAGTGGACTGCTATCTGCCCGATTTGTGGGCATTTGTAATAAAAAAAAATAATTCTGTCCAATATCCTGGTGGTCTAGGTACCCTTCCCCACCTACTGCTCCACCGCCCGCTCCCCGGTCAGCGGTGGCAGCTCACCACGCCTGCCGCTCCGCCGCCGCCAACTGACACCATAGATAGGGCTGCTCGCCCATTGTCCCTGTACGCAGCCAATGGGCATGCAGCCTATGCCGTGATACATTCCAGATATGTGAATGGATCCATTCACATATCTGGAATGTGGTAGTATTACAGGCTGCACGCCCATTGACTTACGCGCTTGGACCAGTGGGCGACAGCCCTACTCACGAAGTCAATCAGCGGCCGGGCGGGCGGCAGGCGGGTGGGAGCTGCCGCAGTCGGCTGACCCGGGGAAGTGGGCACAGGGCGGTGGGGAGGGGAGCATGCTAGACCACCAGGATATTGACGGATTCTTTTTTTATTATACAAATGCCCACGATCGGCAGACAGCGTCCACTGGACCACCAGGGATATTGACAGAATTCTTTTTTATTACAAATGCCCACGATCGGCAGACAGCGTCCACTGGACCACCAGGATATTGAGAATTTTTTTTTATTACAAATGCCCACGATCGCAGACAGCGTCCACTGACCACCAGGGATATTGGACAGAATTTTTATTACAAATACCCATGAGCGAGCTTGGGGGCGCCACGGTGGTGCAGCCGGAGTCAGGCTACCCACAGGTGGCAGCGCTGGCCGGTTGGCGCCTCTTGCAATGTGCAGCTCACCTGTGGGTAGCCATCTGTTCTTTTTTTTTTTTTTTTTGGATCAACTTTGTGCCGGCGCAGGTAAGGGTTGCGCATGCATGTCTCCAGCGTATCCCGGGTCTGAGTTCGGGCTGTGCAGAGTGCACTGGGCACTCCCCCCCACCTGCACCATACGTGCTGATGCTCTGGCACATCAGGTTTGTGCAGCGCACTTTCCTTTTTGAATATCACTGGCACATCAGTGGGTTGCACATGGCACAACACTGTTGCGCCATGCGCAACCCTTTGGAATATCTGGGCCACTATATTTATTTATTTGAGGATCAGATAACACCTTTGAGTACGAGTGCTCTTTTCCAAAGGTTCCACGTCAGTTACAAACAGGTATACAAAACATTGAGACACATGAACCACACTAGTGGCAAATAGATAAACTGGCAAAGGTAAGGTGTATACTACAAGATTTCACCAATTCATGGGGAGCCAGGTCAAGTACAGACATTGGGGTTGCAAACAAGGTATATCAGCATAGAGATTTGACAGAGGGCAATCAAGCTGCATCATTATACACAGAGGTACATGGTCATGAAAAACTGTGGCAAGCAGATTTCAGTGCAAGTTCCTTTCTAAGGGAATTATTAAATGGTGCAATTTTGGGGAGGTCCACTATGGATTCAGGAAGTTCATTAAACCACTGTGCGGCTTGGATAGAAAATGTTCATCTACCTGACTAGTTTTGCGAAAAGGGGCTTGCAGGGCATGTCTGGAAAAACTCCTTGTCGTGTAGTTGTTGTTGACCGGGCAGAAGAGGTCACCAATTGCAGATGGGGTAAGGCCCAAAAGGGCATTTTTAACCAGCAGACAGGACTGGAATTTTAGCCTGTCCTGCAAAGGGAGCCAGTTGGTAAGTGCATACAAGGAACAAGTATGTGCATGTCTATCAGCCCCACTTGTGAATCGGCAGACTTTGTTGAGAACCATTTTTACCCTGCAAAGTACTGAGTCACAGGCAGCTCCATAGATTGGTAGACCATAGAGAATGAAAGGGAGGACTGAATTTGAGACTGCCAGGCATATAGCTTCAGCAGTAAGATTTAAACGTCAGAAGAGCACCCCTAATTTTCTGTTGGCCAGATTTGTAATGCTGTCAACAAAGATGGCATACGAGAAGGTGTCATGCAGGGTGACACCTAGACATTTAAATGATTCAACCTGTTCGAGGGTAGCAACAAGTGAATTTTGGATAACCAAAGGAGGGACTATTTTCTTTCTGTGCAACCCAGAGAACAGTATTGTCTTCATCTTTTTATAGTTTAGGACAAGTTTATTGTTCTCAAACTAGTCCTCCATAGATTTAAAGCTTGATTGCAGGTCACAAGAAAGATCCCTGAGCTGTGGGCTACTATTGAAAATCACTGCATCGTCTGCATAAAGTAACATCTTTGAGTGGGGGCAGGCTTCAGGGAGTTTGTTAATGAATAGTCCAAAGAGGAGCGGACCAAGTATAGACCCCTGGGGGACCCCAACCGTGACACATGTAGCATTAGAAAGCACATACCTATGCTGCCTGTCATCTGGAGTGCTGTTGCATCACAGACCTCTACCAGTTATTCCTTAATAATAGATTCCAGCATTTTGCCCACTATTGAGGTCAGACTGGCAGGCCAATAGTTCTCCAGCTCATCTCTTCCTCCAGTCTTGTGTAGGAACACCACATCAGCTGCTCTCTAGTCTGCCAGCACATCGTCTGTCAGAGGTGATGCCAGTGCTTGTGACACCATCTTAAGCACCCTGGAGGGGCAACCTGTCTGGCCCCAGTGATATACAAACCTTCAGGGACCTTAGTCCCTTAAGTGCCCACTCAACTGATATTTTTTAATTTTTGTTTATTAAAGTCTCAGATTACATATACCTTTGAGCTAAGAACTCTTTTACTAAGGTTCCACGTCAGTAGAAAGGACAACAGATTAAACAGGACAGTAAAGTACGGTACAGTAAAGTGTAAATAGAAGGTACAAAAATCATAATGGACACAAAATCATAATGGACAGTTAACGTAAAACAACAGAGGCACATTATGCTAATCAGGTTCAGGCACATGAAAATGCATACAGTACATTGATATCGGCCAGCAGGCTTTGTCAATACAAACACAGCACAGGGTGTAGGAAGGGATGAGGGGGATGGGAGTGGAGGACGTGAGGAGAGGTGGGGCAAGGGAAGGGGGGGAAGGGTGGAGAGGGGAGGGGTAGGAGGCAAGAGTGCTAAGTCACTATGAAAGAGGTTGAGTGCTAAGGTCGAGGTTTGGGAAAACATGGTTAAGGAAGACAGTCACAGGTACTAGCTGTGGAGAGTAGGGGCCAAAGCTTGGATTTGAACAGGCCCAGCTTAGTTTTGGAGGGGATGTCACTGTTGAACACATTCATCCAGAGGGGAACCCTGTAGGTGAATGGTCTTTGCCCCTGGGTGATCAGTGATGAGGGACCTCTAGGAGCTGAGATTCAGAACCTCGAGTGCGGCGTGGATTATGAGGGGGGTTTAGAAGATCTTGTACTCCAGGTGGCAAGAGGCCTAAGATTATTTTCTTGGCCATCAGGCACGTCTGGTAGTTGATGCAATTTTGAAGCTGTAGCCAACCGGTTAGGGCATCGAGGTCACATGTTTGGGTGAGATGGTGGGCTCCTGAGATGAGACAACATGCCTTGTTAAGAACAGTGGAGATATGCCAGAGGGTGGAATCAGTTGCAGAGCCATAGATGACCAGTCCATAGTCAATTATAAGAATAATAGAGCTCTGTACAGCTATCCTTAAGGCTTCAGGGGTCAGAGATTTCCTGTTTCTGGAGAGCAGACCAATATGAATATTTACAGCTTTAGCAACGTTATCTGTATAGGTTGCTGTCTATGGCGACTCCAAGATGCTTAAAGAATTGTACCTGTTTGAGGGCAGTGCCAAGGCAGTTAGTGATAGTCAGAGGATGTTACTTGCGCTTGTCATGGGAGCTGCTGAAGAGCATAAGCTTAGTTTTTTTTTTTATAGTTTAGTATCAACTTGTGATGACTAAACCATTTCTTTACCAAGGCAAATTCAAGTTGTAGCTGGTTCTCAAGTGTTATAGACTCCAGGTGAGTTGTGTAAATTACGGCATCATCTGCATAGAGTAGGATTTATTCTGGGCAGGAGCTTGGGAGACTGTTTAGAAAGAGACTAAATAGGAGTGGGCCCAGGATGGACCCTTGACGAACCCCAGAGCAAACAGGTCTTGAGTCAGAGAGGACATCAACAATTTTGACTTGTTAAGTGCAGTTGTCCAGATAACTTTTAAACCAGGCAGTGAAGTCAGAGGAGATCCCTGCGTTAAAGGTGATAGGAAATGGTTTTTACACTTCTAGATGCCCTCCAGTTGTTCTTTTATCGGATACCCCATTTTCTGATACACTTTTGAGCTTTTTTGTTAAATTAATAATATAACTTTGTTGCTTTTGTAACTACCCTGAATCCCTCTCATCAGCAGTTGCTGCTGTCTCTTTTCATACTGCCTGAACATTCTATGACATCACAAACTCCTTTCCAGGCCATTCAAATGAATAGCATGGAATGGGAGTCTGTGATGTCATTGAATGTCTTTGAAATATGAAAATCAAGAGCAATAGTTGGTGAGGAGAATGGAACTCAATGTAGATCTGAGGGCACACCAAAGCTACATTATTTATTTATGAAAAAAATCATCAAAGCATATCAGAACACATAACTGGCATGGAAAGGCAGTTAAATATCCATAAATAATTTCCTGTCTCCTTTAAGTAGTTGTTCTGGTAGTAGAGGGTTATGGACCACATTGAATGCTTTTGTCAAGTCGATGAAGGCAGCACCAACTAATTGACCATGGTCCAGGGAGCTGTGTATAGAACTGGTGAATTCCATAAGGGCCGAGATGGTGTTATGCTCTTTTCTGAACGCATGTTGTTGGGCACATTGGATCTTATGTTTGTCAAGATATTCAGTAAGCTGATCAGCTACAATGGGTTCAAGAGCCTTAGAGAGAGAGGTGGTAATATGGAGATAGGCCGGTAGTTCACGTGAAGAGTCCTGTCTCCACTTTTGTAGACTGGGGTAACCGTGGTCGATTTCCATTTATTGGGGAACTGTGCGAGTCCGAGTGAGAGGTTAAAGATCCTGGTTAAAGGTGCTAACACTTTCTCAAGGGTGAGGGACAGCAGTTTGAGGTCAAGGGAGTCCCAGCTGTATCTAGATTTACCAGTTGCTTTATGGATGTATTTTTGGGTTTCATGCAACAAGACTTCTTTGAAGTAGAATGGTGGGTGACTGGTCTTTGGGGGAGAGCTTACAGGATTTGCTAGGGTGACATCTGCATCAAAAAAGTCATGTGGAAGAACACTGCTAAGGTCAGTGAATGTGTTATTAAAGGCATTGGCAATAGTTAGGGGGTCCAGAGTTGTAGTCCCATCAGTGTCAAGTAAAGTTTGTGGTGTTTTCGGGTTTTTCCCTGTAACCTTTTTGATATTATTCAGAAAGCATTACCATTGCCCCATGTGCCAGTAAGCACTCCCTTGTAGTATTTATTTTTCGCAAGGTGGATGGACCTTGTGCAATCATTCCACGTTCTGTTGTATTTCTAAATGTCCGATTGCGTGCTGGTGGCTTGAGCTCGATGCCAGAGGTAGTCCCTAGACTTCATACGAGCCAATAAGTCTGCAGAGAGCCAGGGGTTGCAATGGCCTTTGATTTTCTGCCTTTTTAGGGGTGCATGGGAGTCATAGGCAGCATTAAAGGTGTTGATGAAATAATCAAGTGCCGTGTTGACATCCTTCGCAGTGTCGATGGGAGTCCAATCTTGCACTTATTTTTTTAAACTGTTTTTCCCTCTGGTCACGGCTCATGGAACCTCTCTCAGGCATCCTGTCCAGTTCCTGCCTGCCTGAGGCCTCTCCATACTGTGCCTCCTCTCTCTCCCCCCTCCCCTTCCTGCAGCCAGCACGCCCAGTTTAACCGGCCTGGGGTGGGTTGCCTCTCTTCTTGGGCGCTCTTGTACATCAGACTCCAGCTTGCAGGTAAGGGCCTGAGTGGAGGATCTGGAAGGCCAGTCGGAGAGAGCCTGGCGGTGGGCATGGGGGACAAATGCCGTCACCTGTCCCATGAGCCAGTGTTTTCCCTGTTCTGCGCTCTCCCTCCCATACGTGGTGCACCCCCGACACTCTGGCGCACGGCAACCCTGCCTGTGTCAGCCACACTAGTTACATGTAGTCCGGCTTGCTGCAATGCCCCCCCCCGGTCTCCACCGTGGGTTGCTGGCACACCGGGTCTGTCCCCCCCCTTTGCATCCCAGGGAGGAGAGCACCAGAAGGGCACTCATCCTCAACCCTACCCCTACTGACCCCTAGTACCCTGAGTTTGCTTCCGAACCCAGGTTGCTGGCATAGCGTGAGGTGTGGCGTCCAGCACCTCAGCCCTCGGTGCCACTGGGCCGGCTACAGTCTTGCACTTTAAGTAGGGATTTGAGGGATTCAGGCATGTCTGGGAGGACTGTAGTGTTAGTAATGCAATCAGGTTGACTGGTTAGGACCCAGTCCATTAGGCTGCTTGATGCCATTTTGTAGTTGGATCTAGTCAGGGAGTTAACCAGTTGGAAAAAGTTTGTGGCAGAGATGGCGTCCCTAAAGTTCCCATTCTCAGGTGCAAGCCAATTAATATTAAAACTTCCCATCAGAATTAACTCCGAGCCAGGGGGTTGGTTTCTGATAAAGTCCATAACAGAACTGAGACCCTTCCCCTGTTCTTTAGGAGGGATGCACACTGATGCTACAGCAAGTGCCTTTTTATGGGCACTTAGCAGACTTTTGATGTTTAGTATTTGTGTGATAGAAGAGGAGACTGCTGAAGAAATGGAGACCGCTGCAACTGCATCTTCATCTTGGAAGATTTCTGCCTGCTTCTTCATAATCTTTTCTCAGGCGTCCTGTTGGCGGCAAGCATGTTGATATCCCATTTCATCTCTCCCCATCCCTGTGCAGATGTGCTGGACAATAAGGTGAGACCACCCCCTTTTTTTTTTTTTTTATCTTTTCCACATTTGGGACTATCCAGATCCACAGCATGTACTCTTGAGACTTGTCAATTAAGAAACTGTGAAGAGAAACTTAATGGCGTGCATGAGCTCCTGTTGCCTGGATTGGGACTGTCGCACAGCCCATAGACAGGTAGTACAGCGATGAGGATTTTCTTTATCTGGACTTTGCCAAGCTGTTTCAAGGCTTATCCAGTGGACACTTTGGCATTTAAAGAGTGGCCGAGAGACCTGCTGTTTCCTGGTTTGATAATGGTGCTTGCTGTGGGGGAAAATGGGGGGAAGACTTGGAGGTGTGGGGAGGTGAGAGGAAGGGGACTTAACCAAATAGAATGGAAAAAGATATCCCTATCTGCCTCCCTCCTCTCCCCTTTTTTTCCCCCTTTCCCCAAGGACGGTAACATTTCAAAATGCAGCAGTGAGTGTGTTCCTTATTATTAAGAGAGTCCCCTCTGGAGAGTGGCTCCCTAATTTGTCTTTCAGGCCCCTGTGGGGGGATGAACTCACTAGTCTCTCTGCCGGGTGCCTGAGATAAAATATGCAGGGCAGAGCATCTGCCTTTTCCATTATCAAAAGGTGGTACCCTGTATAAGAACCAAACCAAACCAACTTCATTTCTAGAACGCTATACCAAAAATAGATCATTGTGTTTTACACAATATAACCAAACAATTTAAAGCTAAAACTCGTTTCTAAAAACATAGCAGGAATTTAAAGGTCTGTGTAAGCCAGTTCAAATAAATACGTTTTCAAGGCCGACTTGAAGGCGTCAGTGGATGGGCATTCCCTTACCCGACGTGGTAGAGATTCCCCAGGGTCAGAGCGGCAAAGGCAAATGACTTAGCTCCCAATGCATACGGCCATTTGGTCCCCGGACAAACGCTATGTGGTTGTTGTGGATAGTCACCAGGACGCTTTGCTTGCTACTCTTAACTGTCACAAGGACAAAGTTTAGCAGTACAACTAATCGACTTAAACTAATGTTACTGCCGCAATATATGCTGACATGCTGCACAGGAATATTATTCTGGTTTACTTCACTAAATCCTCTGAAACTCATTTTCAAAACCTTAAAATCTATAGGGGATACTCTAAAAATTATTCTTAAAGAGGGACTTTCATATCAGGACAGATTTCGGAATACTACAACATTGACACACAAATTATGTTGCTGTGGAAATGATTGTGATTATGATGACTATGCATGCCCAAGCTATATGGTATGATGAGATGTGATGCGCAGGGGAAAGCTCTAGGTTAGATTCAAATCTCTTAAATCATCCCCCCAAGCTGCCTCCTCATGGTCTGCCATCCCTACCACCTCACCCCAGCCCTTGGGATTTAAAACTGAAACTACTAAATTTGCCTGGAGCACAGTCAGCACAGGGCAGTGGAGAGTACAGCATACAGGACGCTGCTCGCTTACTGGTAATCGCTGTGCAAATTCAATTATGTTCAGTATTGTCACGGTTACTACATGACCGCAACTACTGTGCTGGCGACTACAGTGCCCTGCTACATCTTCACCGCCCCCACTTGACCGCGCCGAAAATTACCGTAACAATTAGTCCGTAAACCAGCTCCCGATGTTGTCAGATGGACCCTGGGAATCTCTAGCAGTCCCTCATTGAGTGAGCGGAGAGTGCAAAGGTGGCGGAAGGGGCAAAGGAGCTCTTGCAGGTACTGCAGTCCCTGTCCATGTAGGGCCTTATAGGTCAGTAATCCGACCTTGAAGGTGATCCTCCACTGCACTGGCAGCCAGTGCAGAGCGCAGAGGACAGGTTTGACATGGTCAGATCTACGTAAACCTGTCAACAATCTGGCAGCCATATTCTGCACCAGCTGCAGGCAGCAGAGGTCCACCCCCGGTAGCCCTAGGTGTAGGGCATTGCAGTAATCAAGGGGCAAGGTCACCAAGGCATGGACCAACATTGGAAGATCATCAGGTGGTACTAGGTACTTTATCCAGACTACATTCCTCAGATGATAAAAAGAGGACTTGACAGCGGCCAACACATGGGTCTTAAATGTCAGTCCACTATCAAGTATGACGCCCAGATTTCACACTTGGCCAGAGGTCATCAGCTGGTTGCCCCCCAGCCAAAGCCCGGATGGCTGCCCCACTGATAATCCCTCCACTCGGTGACCTGGGTCCACAACCAACACCTTGGTCTTGTCCAGATTCAGCCTAAGCCAGCTGGCACTCACCCAGTCCTGAATCTCAGAGAGGAAGTTGTTAAATCTGTAACAGCATCACATTGCCTGGGCACAAAGGACTGGTACAGTTGAGAATCATCTGCATAACAGCGAAAACTCAACCCGTACTGCCTAATAATGTCTCCCAATGGCAGCATATACACTGCGAACAACATGGGGGAAAACACAGAGCCCTGCGGCACCCCACATGGCAGGGAGAGAGGAGCAGAGGAAGACACCCCAGACTTCACCTTCTGTGTCCTGCCAGTGAGGAATGATTGAAACCATCTGATGACTGTGCCACTCAGTCCACAGAAAAGTCACAGATGCTCTAGCAACATCCCATGATCCACAGTGTCAAATGCTGCAGACAGATTAAGGAGGACCAAGATGGAATGGCTCCTCCGATCTCTCACTGTCAGGAGATCACTTAGTACCCCGGACCAGCACTGTCTCAGTACTATGTCTCTTCCTGAAACTGGACTGGAGAGGATCAAAGATGTTGTGGGTGGTCAGATGGCCCCTAAGCTGCAATGCGCTCTGCCCTCTCAATAACCTTTCTTACAAAAGGAAGGTTAGAGACAGACCTGTAGTTTGCAAGACAACCAGGATCCAGAGAAGATTTCTTCAGGAGAGGGTGAACCACTGCCTCCTTCAGGGTGTCCAGAAACACCCCGGTCTCTAAAGAACACCTAACCATCTCAGCAAGGACTGGTCCTGTTGCCTCCACACACCCCACTAGGAGGCGTGTCGGACCTGGATCCAAACAACAGCAATTCAATTGCAAGCCCTGGTCTATCTTCACGACATCATCAATTGCAAACTGATGAAAGTCCAACCAGACAAACCAGTTGCTACTGATCCCACACCGATCTCCACTTTGCCCATTTGAGTGAGCTGTCCAGATCTCCGACCCGATGGTTACAATTATATTACGAAAAATTAAGCAAACTCCTCACACTTCTCCTGTGAAAAGGCTTTCCTGTTCTAGAGACAGGCTGGATTGCACAGCCGGTCAACAGTCTGGAAGAGCTGGGCTGGTCGATTTCGCGCAACTGCAATCTCCCTGGACAGGAATTCTGCCTTCTTATGGGAGACCACAAATTGATATACCTTATAATGAGATATCAATCTAAGTTTGTCCTCATTCAGGCCCAATTTCTGCCAGCAGTGCTCCAACTTTCTACCCACTCTCCTCAGCTCCCACAAGGACCCATCAAACCACAGGGGTCAAGGGTGAAGGGTGAGCAGGTGAACACAGACCGGAGCAATGGCATCCAGAGCTTCCCCCACTGCCTTATTATAGGCTCATAACAGATTCTCTGGATCCCTGCTAACACTTGCACTACCCAATAAGTCCCGAACCGCCATCAGACCATCTGGGGTTACTCCCCATAAAGGGCAGTACCGGACCATCTCCATAGGGGCAGTTCTGTTTGGCGGGGCTGCAAAGCTGAACCTAATAGTGTGGTGATCAGACCCTCTGACAGGTTTTACAACCACATCCGAGATCTCCATCCCCAGCAGGAACACCAGATCCAATGAATGACCCTGTGTGTAGGTCACAGAGGTAATCACCTGTGTGAGCCCCAATGAAATCATCAATTGGAGGAAGTCTTGTCCAAACTGCAAGAGTTCACCGTTAACCCAAACATTGAAGTCCCCCAGTACCAACCACCTGGGGGCCTCCAGTACTATCATGGCAACGAAGTCCACGACCTCCTGCAGGAACTCCTTCTCATTCCCAGGTGGACAGTAAACGAGAAGTATCCTACAAACCACACCTGCACCCACGATACATTCAAAGGATCTAGTGACCCCAACTGGCACATCTACCAGACCCAGCTCTGTCTTAAAACGGATAGCTGCCCCCCTCCCCGCTTATTATAATCAAACCTTGGATGGTGTATCACCGAGTACCCAGCTGGAACAGCTGACTCCAAAATGAGGCCAGCATTTTCGTCTAGCCAGGTCTCAGTGACGCAAGTCAGGTCTGATGACCCGACAAGATCAGCAGTTACTGCTGTCTTGTTTCAAATTGACCTGGCATTGCATAACACCATCCGAGTTAGATGAGTAGTCGAGGTTGACCGAGTTACCTGCCCACTAAAAGCAGAGCCCTTGGGTATGGGCACCAAGCAGGGCGAACCCCTTTCCTGGGCCCATTTCACCCCAGGGCGTCTCCTCAACATCACAACCCCAATTCGTCCAACCCCGCCCATTCCCCCGCTTAAACCCCCACCCCTCTGACGTCTCCTCACAATCCCCAAGGCATGACAGCACCTATAAACTTCAGCTGGTGGGGGGGACAATCAAAGGGATGAAGGGCCCGTAGCTCAGCAGGAGTGTAATACTCGCCTGTTGAAGCCCTTTGCCAACACATCCAGCATAAAATTCAACACCCAACAGAAACTAAAACAAACACTCAGCACTCAATCAAATAATCACATCCACCCCAAGTGCTTAAATAAATATCCTTAAATACCCAACAAGCACCACAGTCCCCCCACCCTCTGCTACATTAATGCAACTTAGCTACCCACTTCACAAAAACATTTAAAGCATAAAAAATTAAATAACTAACTTACGAAAAGAAAAGAAAATAAAAAACCAAATAAACGACTAAAAAGAACAGCTATAGAGGGGCTGCTTTGTTATAAATTAATGTCCAGCAGTATAATGTCTAGTGTATAATAATGAAATTAAATAATGTCCATAGAGCCACATTTATGGTTCCAGAAAAAGTTTGAAATTGGTAGGGGGCTCTCTCCTCCCCCTAACTTCCAATGTTTGTCCAGAAATGCAGAACTCTCACTACCACATTCACAGAATTTTTTTAGATATTGAATACAGAAAAATAGGCACTCTCACTGCCAATCCAAAATAGATAACTGGATAGTTTGTTAGTCACCAAAAAATGTCCTGGAATACAAACAGCCAGAGATTCTTCACTGAGTAAAACTTCCACTCAGGAGCCAAAATTCAACAGGCGGTCGTTTAATGTCTCAAATTTGCCACGTCCCGACCCAACCCCAAAGAGGGCCCCAGAGCACAGCCAGTCTCCCTATTTCAGCTGCTGGGACAGCTCAACCCTCGTCCGGTGGTCCTGTGCTGCTCCAGGCACTTGGGCAATGCTCGCCCTCCAGTTTGCGCCCCGCAAGGAAAAAGGCCACCCTCTGTAACCCACCTCAGGGCCAGCCAGTCCGGCTAACCACTCCTTCACTCACAATCATCACTCCAAATCCCCTCACCTGATCATTCACAGTAACCTGACAGTCTCCACCCTCCAGCCACTGCAATTCCCAGCTAGGCTTACTGGAGGATAGGGAGGGGGAGCAGCTCCAGGAAAAGCAAGATATCAGAGTTCCAGGTAATCATTTGGCTCAATGAGGCTGTTCACAGTCTATTTACAATCCATCCCAGGATTTGTTCTCCTTAGTTTAGCTGCTTCTGACACACTTTAGGGTTTTAGGATCTCCAGGTTCAGTTTGGGGCCAAACAACTTCTTTGGTGCTTGGTGCTAATGCCAGCCCCATAGTCAAAAATCCCACATACCATGCCGAACCAATGCCAGACAAAATGCCAGCGCAGTGAGTACGACAATCTCAATAGTTGTAAATATCGAGCCGGTGATTATTTAAACTGTTTCCTGCTACTGCTGAACAGCCGTAGAAGTAAAGAAGTAAATTAATACCAAGTTAACACTGTAGAATGGGGATACCGTATTGGATACCACCTTGGGGAGTCACCCAGTAACTCTCTGTGATTATTGCTGAAATCGGAACTGGGGGAGGGTGAGATCTGTTGTGTGGTGAAAATGACCCCCCTTATGCTGCGAGTGTCCAATACAGATGACGAATTGCAGTGAGGTACAGGATATACTCCTGTGCTACCCACCACCACAGAGCTTCATAAGTGTGGTGGGATGCAGATGACATTTTTGGAAGTGGTATTATTTGATATACTAAAAAGTTGGTTGTTTATGCTGTTTTATACATTGTATGTTTGTTCACTCTTAATAATGTTGTACAATGTCTGGATTGTTCTAAAAGGCTGGTTTGGCTGCACGCTTACCCCTCCCTGCATGGGGCAGCTACCCAGACACGGGTAAAAAGCCATGGATGTTATGCCGGGTGTGAATACAGTTCACTGACTTTGGGCTGTTTCTCTATTTGTAGTGGATAACCTTCAGTTTGAGACATATAATCTTAGGGTGCTCAATAACCCAATTAAGAGAGCACGAGTGTTGCAGGAGTTAAACAGGGCAGGGACACATATTGCCTTCCTGCAAGAAACTCATTTAGACTTAGCTGAACATAATAAATTAAGTCAAAGATGGGTGGGTGCTGTATATGCTTCCTCATATAATTTACATCCACACTGTAGAGGTACAACCATTTTTGTTGATAAAGCCAGCCCCCTGCTGGTTGAGAGAGTAGATACAGATCAGGAAGGTTGCTGTGTGCTAGTCTCGGCCAATTATCAAGACATTCCATGCACCCTTATAAATGTATATGCTCCAAATGATGATAAAGAAGCTTCCCAGTTTTTGAAACAACAACTTCAAGAGACAGTAGTCGACCCAGATCACCTATATTTAATAGGTGGACACTTTAATACTGTCCTTTCTCCCTCACTGGATAGGTGACGGGTTCAGCTTGGGTTAATCTAGGTGCTGTGGGGCAGGCTTTCAATAGACTAAGCACCAAGCTTGGACTGGTCGAGGCGGCACCTTCATGGCACTTCCATAGACTTTTTGCACTATTCAGAAGGCACAATTGCTATACAAGTATAGACATGTTTTTTATGCCAGTCGAATGGTCTTATTTGGCATCTACATGTCACATTCTCCCTCGTACTCTTTCAGACCACACTCCGGTGAAGCTTGTGCTGAAATTGGCCCACTCCCCTAGAAACTCTGACTGGCGCTTTAATATAGGTTTACTAAACCAGTGTGAATTTAAACAACTTATTGAAACCTTTGTTCAAGACTGTTTACTAAATAACCCCATTGGTGACACCTCACATGCAGTGTGATGGGACACGTTGAAGGCAGTTCTTCGGGGCACTATTATTGGGTATACTTCTGAGCTTAAAAATAGACAGGAGGCCAAACTTCAAAAGTTATTTTTTTTTTGCCATCCAAGAATTAGAGTTTCAACATAAAATCTCTTTAAACCCGGTTGTCAAAAAAGACTTAGAAGCACAAAAGGCAGCTCTGAGTCAATTGTTAGTAACCCGGGGGTTAGTTACAGATGGATTAAGCAGAACTATTTTGAAAACGGCAATAGAGTGGGGAAGCTGCTTGCCTTCACCCTACAAAAACAGCAATGCAGTAAATTGGTGCTTCAAATTAAAGATCCAGCTAAGGGGGAAGCCTTGACCAATCATCCAGGACATACAGTGCAAATGTTTGCAGATTATTATAAATCCTTGTATACACAAGACACGATACCGGGCTTTCCGGAAAAAAACTGCTGCATTTGTTGCCAGACTGACTCTTCCCATACTTTCAGAACACTAGTCCCAGTTACTGGACTAACCCCTTACTTTAGAAGAGTTGCAAGCTCAACCGACTCATATGAAGAATGGTAAGTCCCCAGAGCTGGATGGCTTTCCGTCCAAATTTTATAAGACCTTTGCAGAATTCCTGTTGCCGGTCCTCTTGCCAGTATGCTGGGAGGTCATGGAGGGAAGGGGAGATGCCAGATTCGTGACGATTGGCCCAAATTACTGTCCTCCCCAAACTGGGAAAGATCTTAAAGAGTGTGGGTCGTACAAACTAATATCTTTATTAAAGACGGATTTAAAATTGTTCACTGGCATTTTAGCCAATAGAGCTCAAGCTATAATTTCATCTCTGGTCCATGAGAATTGGATAGGTTAACATCAGACGTTTGTTAAATATTATTTCTACTCAAAAATCTGAGGGAATTCCAGATAGCAATCTCCAAGGATGCAGAAAAAGCATCTGATAGTGTTAATTAGCACTTTTTAAAACTTTCCATTGAGAAAATGCAATTTGGCTCCAAATTTTTGCAGATTTCCTCAGTTATATTCAGCCCCTCAAGCCCTGGTACGAGTGAATGGTGTTAGTTCTGAGTTCTTTCCATTGTCTAGCTGCACCAGTCAAGGATGTCCCCTCTTTCCACTGTTGTTTGCCCTTAGTCTTGAATCCCTTGTAACATAGAAACATAGAATTTGACGGCAGATAAGGACCGCTTGGCCCACCCAGTCTGCCCATTTCCCTACCTACTGGATAAGCTGCAGATCCTAGTTAACCAGCAGCCTACTTCTTCCTACCCCAACCCCCCAGAATTGCCTTATGACTATCCCATGCATGCTTGAATTCCCCCACTGATTTTGACTCCACAACCTCCTCCGGAAGGCCGTTCCATGCATCCACAACCCTCTCTGTGAAAAAATACTTCCTTAAATTACCTCTGAGCTGCCCCTCTATCTTCAAATTGTGCCCTCTTGTTCTTGCACACCTCTTTTTTTGAAAGATGCTACCCTCTTGGACTTTGTTGATTCCCTTGAGGTACTTGAAAGTTTCTATCATGTCCCCCCTCTCCCTCCTTTCCTCGAGGCTATACATATTAAGCTCCTTAAGTCTCTCTTCATACGACTTCCGGTGCAGACCCTGCACCATTTTAGTTGACCTCCTCTGGACAGCTTCCATCCTGTCTATGTCTTTGCGGAGATTGGGTCTCCAGAACTGCACACAGTACTCCAGATGGGGTCTCACCAGCTGTCTGTACAGAGGGATAATAACTTCCTGTTTTCTACTAGTGATGCCTCTCCCTATGCATCCCAGTATCCCCCAGCCCTCCTTGCTGCCCTCTCACATTGCTTGCCCATCTTTAGGTCATCTGATATGACTACCTCCAGGTCCCTTTCCATTCTTGTTGTTGTTAGTATCTCACCCCCCATTGTGTACTCTTCCCTTGGGTTTTTGTTTCCCAGGTGCATTACCTTGCACTTCTTAGCATTGAATTTAAGCTGCCATACATTTGACCATTCCTCTAACCTTGCCAAGTCCCTTCTCATCCTTTCCACCCCACCCTGAGCATCAACTCTGTTGCAGATCTTAGTGACATCTGCAAAGAGACATACTTTTCCTTCAGTCCTTCTGCAATGTAAACATAAAGACATTGAAGAGACCGAGTCCTAATACTGAACCCTCGGTGCCCCACTAGTAACCCTCCTTTCTTCTACGTGGACTCCATTTACTATAACTCTCTGTGTCCTATTCTCCAGCCAATTCTTTACCCAGGCTGTCATCTTGGGACCCACTCCCAGGCTGGCTCTTGTATATTAATCTTTGTGTGGGACTGTGTCAAATGCCTTGCTAAAGTCTAGGTAGGCCATGTCCACAGCCCTCCCTGATCTACTACTTTGGTCACCAGTCAAAGAAATCTATCAGATTTGTCTGGCATGACCTTCCACTGTGAATCCATGCTGCCTAGGGTCCTGTGCCCCTCTGGCCTCTAGATACTCGACACTTCTTTCCTTTAGAAGTGATTCCATCATTTTCCCTATCACTGAGGATAAACTAACAGGTCTATAGTTTCCTGCTTCTGTCTTGCTCCCGCTTTTGTGAAGGGGAATCACATCTGCCCTCCTCCAGTCCTCGGGTACCACCCCATCCTCCCATGATTTGTTAAAAAGGGTAGTCAGTGGTGTCACTAGTTCTACCCTTAGTTCTTTAGAATTCTGGAGTGAATCCCATCAGGCCCCATTGCTTTGTCCACCTTCAGTTTTAAGAGTTCTTTCAGAACCCTTTCTTCTGTAAATGGGCCGGTATCAACTTCTGTATCCAGCGTGTTACTACTGTTTGTTTTATGTATCTCCCCCTCTTCCTTCGTAAATACTGAGCAAAAATATTTGTTTAGATGCTGCCCTATTTGTAGACAACTCTCTGCCCTGAGGGAGGAAGTTGCCCGTCTTCAGGCCACACTGGACAGTTGTACGGGGACCTTCCCCCAGGCCACACTGGACAGTAGGAAGGGAACCTCCCCCATCCAGGGAGCACCACAGCCACCACCACTACCTCAGAGATTGCGAAGAAAACACAGCAGTTGGACCACAGTGGGCTCAGGAAGGGTGAGGATGGTGGAACGGAGGCACACCCAGTCAGTTGTGTGGCAAAGGTGAGACAGGATATACGTATTAGGGGCATAATGGCTGGGGGGATAGAGCAAAAATTATTATTGTATGCTGATGATTCTATTTTTTTTCTGTCATCACCAGAAAAATCACTACCCAGATTAATAGCTGTATTGCAGTCTCTGTTTAATTTCAGGATATAAAGTAAATTTTAACAAGTTCAAGTTTATTTGCAGAAAAAAAAAACTCAGTTCAGCAGGCTCATTTTCAAGGAGGTCGTGATTAACAACAGGGCCATTACACAAGCATATACAAAGTAATATGTATTAAACACACAAATAATCCACAAGAAGAAAATAGAACAATAATATTTACATCATATATACATAGGCGCACTAAAACTAGGAGTTAAATAAATGGTTAGCTCTGGGTAACCAGATAGTACCTCATGAGGGAAGTAGAAACTACAAAACCAGCAAGGAAAGTAAAGATAGTGGCACAGGCGGGGTGGGATAAGGTCAGAGGGAAGGGGGGACAGAGGATGGTAGGATGGAGGTAGGAGGGGACAGACAACAAGGTGAAGGGTTGGGAAAAATAAATACAACAGTGGCTATGTTGGGTGGGGCAAGGGCACTATGGAGGTGGCGGGGAGAGGAGGTAGAGATAGAAGGTAAAGAAAGGATAGCTGTAGATAAGGACAGGGACTGTTGAGTGACAATAGTGTAGGATACAGACTAGGAGTAGATTGTGTGGTGATGGTAGAGTAATATGGAGAGGAGGAAGGGGGAATGGAAGTATAATGGAAAGTCATTTAGGGGTGAGCGAGGGGGGTGAGCAAGAGGATTGAGCGGTCACTGCAGCAGACCAGGCAGGGAGAAGGTGCTTTATCAACCACAGTCACCGAAGTCCCGTAGGTTGTAATAAACAAGTCTTTTGAAGCTATTCAGGGGGATCAGGCTTTGCAGTTTGAGCCTTGATTGGGCTTTATCCCAGGCAGCTGGGAGGGCACGGCTTATAGCCATGTTTCCAAACCGGGAAGGGAGGTTGGAACATCTAGCATAATAAATAAGTTACTACATAGGGGGTAGGGGCAGGTAATTCGTTGAAAGAGGTCGGAAATGTGGGGGGAGGGTAGTTTTGCCAGCAGGGCTTTGTAGAGCCAGGTGACAAAGTAGAAGAGACACCTGGTTGCTAAGGAGGTCCACCCAAGGGAGGGATGCAGGTTACAACGATGAGTCTGATGTTGAACATTGTAAACAAAGCATTTCGCTCTGTGATAGTGTCCAGGTGACGTAGCAGGGCATCAGAGCATCTGCCGTACAGAATATCAACATCATCAATAAGTGTTATAAAGGTTGTTTGGACCAGGCACAGTCTGGAGTCAGAAGTGAATAGAGATTTAGTCCTATAAAAGAATCCAATTCTTTGACGTAATTTCTTTACAGGGGAGTTGATGTGAGCTGAAAAAGTTAGGTGTTGGTCTAGTTCACAGCCTAGGTATTTAAAATTGTGAACTAACTCGAGATCATCGCCATGGAGAGGCTTGATGGGGGGCAAGGAAGCAAGCGAGATAGGAACGGAGGGCAAGTTGTTGAAATAGAAGAACATCACTTTTGTCTTTTTAGCATTTAACAGCAGTTTGGAACGTATAAGATTGTGCTGGAGGAGAGTAAATTCTGCCTGTAATTCTGCGCAGACTTCATCTACCGAGGGATGGAATATGTATATCACTGTATCGTCTGCGAAAAGGTGTAGTTTTGCTTTGCTGATGCCATTTCTGATGAAGTTGATGTATATCATAAATAGAAGTGGTCCAAGGATAACAAATCTGAAGCCCTACGAATTAGCGGGGAATGTCCTTCAAAATTCCAGAAAACCTTTCCCTTCCGATGGGCCCCGAGGAACCAGATCCATTATCTAGGAATTCAAGTTTCCACTGACCTGCTAAAACTTTTTTCTCTAAACTATGAAAAGTTATGGGAGACACTGCAGTAAGATCTGGCCAGATGGCACCTGTTGTCCCTGTCTGTAGTGGGCCATGTGGACATGATAAAACTGAATGTTTTGCCACGATTGTTTCTTTTTCAGTACTTGCCCTTACATGTCCCTCTTTCCTATTGGAACAAGCTCACGAAGGGGCTTCAGCAGTTCATATGGAATCATGAACTGCCACGAGTGGCTAGTCGTTTCTTGCATCTTTGAAGGAAGAGGGAGGTTTAGCCCTTCCCGATTTACAACTTTTATTATTTTGCGGCACAAATGTCCACATTGTTTACCTGAGTTAAGCAGCGAGTCTCTTCGCAATGGTATCTGATTGAGAATGCAGTAACAGGAGGGCAGCCACTGTTTGCTTTGGCTCTCACATCCATTTCTCCAGATTATAGATCCAGTATTGTGAATAAGTGGGTTAAACGCAGGGTTTATATTCTTTCTAAAGTTTAAAAACCTACTGGAACTCCCTCAGGGGTTGGCCTCCTATCCCTGATCCATTATAGCTCAGAGTTCCTTCCTCCCCTCCTTGATTTGGGGTATGCTAAGTGGAAACAACAAGGCCTTACTAGATTTATTCAACTTATAGAGACTGGCAGGTGTATAACATTTCAGAGAGCTAAAGAAATATTTCCGTGCCAGAACTTGGAATTTTTAAGGTTTATGCAAGTGAGACACTTTATTAACTCAGTAGATAACCTAACAAGACTCATCAGACCACAGACCATGTGGGAGGACTTCCTGTATATGGTGGTGAGGATAGCGGGACCTAGGTATTACATTTCAGGATGATATAGATTGCTGTCTAAGGTGAGGGCAGCTTCTCTATATTTTCAAAAGTGAGCCTGGAAAATGGAAGCAGGGATTATAATAGAGGATTTAGACTGGACAAGGAGATTGAATTGAGGGTGGGAAGTGACTTCAGCTCCAGTCTGGATAGAGTTTTTTTTTTAAATGTTTAATGAGATATTTCCATACCCCAGCAGTTACTCAATATTGTAGTGTAACGCAATCAGCCACTTGCTGGAGAGGCTGTGGCCAGAGAGGTAATCATTGGCATATTTTTTGGGGCTGCCCAGTTTTGACCAATTTTTGGACACAAATGAAAAAGACGGCCCTTATCATCACTGGGGTGTCCTTTCCATTAACTTTTGAAGACTTGGTGCTGGGCCTTCCCACAGCCACTTACCAAAGTGGGGAGGTACATAGAGTGTTGCTCACCATGATAGCAGTGGCTCTTGAATGTATCACTGCCCGTTGGCATACCCCTGAGCCACCAACAGTGGGGGAGTGGATAAACTAAATGAAGGAATTATACACAATAGAAACTATAACGGCTAGGTTATGCCTTGAGCTGGAGAAATGCATGGTCAGACGGCAGGGCTGGGAAACTTGGTTGCTGGAGAGGGAAGTAGAGGATTAAAGGTGAGGGGGGTGGTTCCCTGCACCTCTGAGGGTGGAAATCTGACACACTCCGAGTCTGTATAAAAAACAAGTTCTTTACCTAATACCATACTGAAATATAAGGTTTCTTTTTGATCTTATGTTATGGGATCTTTTTTTTAAGGTTTGCAGATGCTTTATGAGATAGTAGAATATTAAAGTTTCATTGAGATTGTTTAAACTGATTTAACAAAAGGTATATAAATTGGTACCTATCTCCAGCTGGAAATTGATCACTTGTGGAAACTTAATTGCTATTGATCGCTGTCGCAGCTCTTGATATTTTTTTTTTTTTTATTGAAATCTTGGATTAATACCTTTGAGCAGCAGCTCCTTTGCATTGGTTCCACGTCAAAAGAAAAACATAATCAGGATAACAATTACAATAACGCGTACATTGCAAGTGTCACCAGGCCTGAATACATCTAGGTAGAATACAGCAAAAACCGTAGGTTCACTGAAAAAAATGCAGATTAAAATTGAGGTGGGACTAGACACATTGGGATAGGTAAAGGACAGAGACAAGGGGTTTTAAATGAATACACTCCAAACAGACAGTATGATTCATTTAAACAATGGAGGCAATGTACAAGGTATGCCTGAGTCAGACAGTAGCTAGCTTACTAAGGGCAGGAAGGTATAGCAGGTCAAAAGTTGAGGGGGGGAGGTGGACAAGGAAAGGGGAAGGGGGCGGGTGAGAGGGAAGGACGTGGGAGGAAAGAGATAGGTGGGGATAAGTGGGGGAGAGGTAGCAGAGAGTAAGTGCTGAAAGGGTGATGGTATAGTAGGATAATGCAGGTAGAGTATGAGACATAAGGCGCATGTATGGAGCAGGGAGGCAGTCTTAGTGGTAACAGTCACAGGTAACCTCAGCGACTAGGTGCTTTCATTGCAAATGTTTGAAGGAATCCAGCGTTGTTGCATTTAATTGCTCCAGTGCGGGTCTCTCTATGCAAAAGCATGCTGTCCTAGTGCAGTACGGCACCTTGGAGTTCTGAACATCTGGCTGGAGGAGTTTCTTGTAGCTTGCTGGTTTAACTGAGGAGTCAGAAGGGCTTGGATGCCGGGTGGCATCATACCAAGGCTGACGTTTTTAGCAGTCAGACAGGTTTGAAATCTGAGCCTGCTGTCAAATTGTAGCCAGTTGGCATGGGAGTAAAGATCACATGTGTAGATCATTCGGTCAGCACCGGTGAGAAGAAAACAGGCTTTATTTAAGGCTGTTTTGATGTGCCAGAGTGTTGTGTCCATAACTGATCCATATATGATGATGCTGTAGTCAGCAAGTGAGATAACAGAGCTATGAATAGCAAGGTGCAAAGTGTCTGGTGTCAGGTTGCACCTGTGTCTGTAAAGCATACCTGTTCTTCTGTTTATTGCCTGTGAGGAGGTGTTGATGTGCTGGGTGTAGGGCAAAGTAGAGTCAATAATTATATCAAGGTACTTAAATTATTGAACTGGCTCTAGGGGTGATCCCTCGACATTGGTGATGGTGAGCGGAAAGTTTCTGTGATTGCTGTGGTTACTGGTGAACATCATAGTCTTAGTTCTTTTGTAGTTTAAGATAAGCTTCTGACCAGTAAACCATTTTTCAGTGGATGTGAAACCTTTGCTGGAGCTGTTCTTGAAGTTGCTTTGGTTGCAAGTGACTAGTGAAAATAACTGCATCATCCACGTAAAGAAGTATGTGGCCATTACAAGAGTTTGGGAGCTTATTTATGAAGATACTAAATAGTAGTGAGCCCAGGATGGAACCTTGTGGGACCCCGGAGCATACTGGCCTGCTTTCAGAGTGAGCCTCTCTGATTTTCGCTTGTTGTGACCAGTTGTTTAGGTAACTAGAGAACCAAGCGGAGTTGTCTGGGGAAAGTCTGATGCTAGTGAGTTGTTCGATAAGGAGTGTGTGATTAACCGTATCAAAGGCCTTGATTAGGTCTATAAAAGTTGCCCCAACCAAGAGCCCTTGTTCCATTGAGTTATGGATGAATCCCATAAATTCTAGTAAGGCTGTGACAGTACTATGTCCATACCGAAACCCATGCTGTTGGGTGCATTGCAGTTGATATTGCTCCAAGTATTCCACGAGTTGATCAGCCACAATGTGCTCCAGGGCTTTAGTGAGTGGAGGGAGGATTGAACTTAGGCGGTAATTTCCAAGAAGTGCATGGTCACCACTCTTATGCATTGAGGTGACCATGGCAGATTTTCAGCATTTCAGGAATTGCGAGAGGCTGAGAGGTTGATTATCTTAGTGAGAGGTGTAAGAACTTTATCAAGTGCAGGGTTTATTACTTTAAGATCTAGGGAATCCCCACTGTGCCTTAATTTTCCAAGTAATCTCTGGAGGTATCACCTTGCTTCACCTTCAGAAACAGCCTTGAAATAGAATGGTGGGTGGTCAGGTAGTGGGGCTTGGTTCACCTGGTTTCCACCTGTTCGGGCACTGTTGAAATAGTCTGGGGGCAGAAAGCTGCTGAGGTCAGAGAACGCCATATTGAATGAGTCAGCGATGATTTATAACTCCATGGTTGGGGTTCCATCAAGATTCAGCTTGTTGGGGGTAGTCTTAGAGTCTTTCCCTGTGATATCATGGATATTTTTCCAGAATGACCTGCTGTTATTCCAGCTGTTTGAGAGGGCATCCGTGTAGTACCTGTTTTTGGCCAACCGAATTGCACTGGTGCACTCATTTGTAGTTTTGAATATTGGATTTAGTTCCTGAGGCCCGCGCCTTGTATTACAGGTGATCCCTAGCTTTTAGGAGTTTGATAAGCTCTGGAGTGATCCAAGGGTTGTAGGTCCCCTTTACTTTCCTGGTTTTTAAAGGTGCGTGCTTATCACAGACCACGCTAAACTGACTGATGAAGTGGTCAAGCACTGTATCGACATTGTTTGTGGTATATATTAAGGTCCAATCTTGATTCCGAAGTTAAATTTTTATGTGCTCAAGGTGACCATGAATCAGTGCTCGGTTGATATTAGTCCTGTCACGGGGTTTGCAGTACTTGTTGGACCAGCAGCATATGACGGGGGAGTTGTCACTAAGTCTGTCCAGAAGAACAGTGATAGCAGACAAATGCTCTGGTCAGTTGGAAAGCACCCAGTCCAGTAGGGTGCCTTTCCAGATTGGTAGTTTAGTCTGGTAGGGGTCTCCACAAACTGAGCAAAGTGAATGGCTGACAGTGCATCCTTGTGGGCCAGTGCTGTAGGGGAGAGCCAGCTGATGTTGAAGTCTCCTAGTTTTATTATTTCGGAGTGCAGGCTCAGGCTGCTTAAGCTGTCAAGTAGTGACATGAAGCCATTTGCTGTATTCCTTGGGGGGGATGTAGGTTGAGATCACAGTAGGAGCTTTATTGTGTGCCCCTAGGAGCAGTTTGATTGCCAGCATCTGTATTAAGTCACTAGGGTGTGGTACAGGGACAGCAAGGCCCTGTAGTGTGTCCTTTATATAGATTACACAGCCTCCAGCTCTCTTGGTGAGGTGGTCCTGCCTAAAAACCAAGTATCCTGGAATAAGTATTGAGGTATCAGGAGTTTCAGGGGTGAGCCAGGTTTCTATTTCAGAGATGACATCCGGATTATGCTGGGTAATCTACACCTTGAGTCCATCCAGTTTAAGGAGTAGGCTGCAGATGTTTATTGTAGCCAGTTTTAGAGACCCTGGTTTTTGTTTTTGTATTATGGTATTTTATCACCCCCACGCACCTGGCCGGACTTCCCTTGGACCCCATGGATTACCCCTTTACCCGGCCCGCCCCACATACTTGTGTGGGGATCCCTGACATATCCCTTCGTTGGGAGGGTCCCTTAACGTCATAGGGGAAGAGCCTGATTGGCTAAGTCCAATGACTTTGGGTGCTGCTGAGGCGGCCGGTGGAGGTCCGGGAGCCCGGGAATGAGGATCAAGGGGGGTCGTCATCTGACCGGCCAGGGTGCCATTTTCGGTGGTTTTCCTCCGAGGAGAGACGTGCCATGATGTCTAGGCTTATGCCGACATCTGTCTCTCCCCAAGTATTGTGGGTCGGATGTCATGCTAAACCCCCATCTCTGCTAGGGGTCAGCAGACACCAACCTGCACCCTCCCCTTCCCCCCGGAGAAGGCGAGCTGTCAGTGGATGCTCCCTTCTTCTCTCCCCAGCCGGCCCTCCAGCGACCCAAGTCTGTTCCCAAACCCGGGTCGCCAGCGTCGCAGGCGGAAATCCAACCACTGCACCGACGGGCCGGCGAGACCTGGTATTATTATGAGGAGAGCTGGCGTTAGTTTGCGGGCCAGTGTTGGGATGTATGTTACCTGAGAGCAAGAGCAACATGAGAACTATCCTTTTGATCGTCTCCTTAAATAACTTGTTATTGTGGATCTGCAACCTTCTACTGGAGTGGCCCAGGGTGCGTGCTCTGTGGGAGACGAGGAAGTGTGGGATGAGTGCCAGAGTGGAGTTCTAGTATGGGCAGCAGCGAACTCTGGTGTCTGAGTAGGTATCCCACTGGGTTGGATAGGCGTAGGATGGCTTGTAATAGTCTATGGTGTCATATGCACGTAATACAATTTGCTGGGCAGGCAAGGTAGGTGGCGCATTAGCATTGTCAGCAGCTAGACACACGAGGATGATTAGTACCAACAGAGGCATTCTTGGAGGCTGCATGGTGGCAAGGCAGACCATATTGCTTAACCTGAGGAGGAAGTATGTCACTCGAGGTACAGTTGACAGTGAAGTGTTTGCACTTTCAGTCACTTTGCCAGTACTCGTGCAATATGATTTCAAAGGCAGGTCCTATAAGCTAGGCTTCCGGTGTGCTGCACTTTCAGAGTAGTACTGCATCTTTAAGACTGTGACTGTCCCTTTAAGAGTGGAGTTTTTAGGATTTTCTTAGGATTTTCTTTTTTTAGGATTAATTCAGAGCTTAAGAGGCAACGTGTTTCAGCAGTACATAAACGTGCTTAGAAGGGGTTCAGAACGTGTAAAAACATTCTATTATAAAAAAAATACAGCCAACATTAAAAATTAACAGAATGAAAATATTGGTTTAGTCTATCCTACCACAGAACAGAATACAATACCCACTACCCCTTATTCTAACAATTGGCAGCAAAATGATGAAATTAAATCTCCTTTCTTACCCAAGGAGAAGGCACTAAATGAAGTGGACTGATAACCCACAAGCTGCAACCACTGAAGTGTCAAATTTAGCCTTCTTGTCTCATACCCAAGGAGAAAGCACTAAATAAAATAAAAAAAAAGTTAAATCCAAAGGAAATGGTGAACTGCTGAGGTCCAGAGTCACAGAGTGTATTAAATGTCTGAGGTGATAAAATGTGGCCTGGGCATTTGCAGAATGTGAAAACCTTGTATGTTTCCTTTGTTCTTCAAAATGGTTGTTGGGATAGCCCTTAGAGACAAGTAGATTTAAAGTTTATTTCAAATGAAGAGGCTGATACCTGGTGGTAAATCAAAGTCAGAAGAAATGGTGAACTGCTGAGGCCCAAAGTCACAGAATGTGTTAAAATTCCTGAAGGTGATGAACGGTGGCTGCACTTATGCAGGATGTGTAATCCTTTTGTCCATATGTCTCCTTTGTTCTTCAAAGAGGTTGTTGAATAGCCCACATACAGTTCCTTTAGGAGCAGGTCAGACGAAAATGTGAATTCACAGCAGGACCCAGAATCACTGAGTTTGTCGGACTTCGTTGCTTGATTTATTTTTGCTTGGGATGGCTTCCAAAAAGTTGATTTTAAAATGAAAATGCAGATACCTGGTGGTGATGTTTTGTGGAAATTCAGTCCAGGAGACTTTCACAGATGTCGTGAACAAGAATGGCATAGTTACTCCAAGCAGAAAAACATGTAAATCCACAAAAACTAAGCTACAGACACACAAATATTGCCCTTCTCGTTCCTCATGGTAGTAGAGGAGATTTGATTTCACCCCCCTTTTTTCTTCTTTCTCTGTTTTTCCCCATCTAGCTTTTGAGAAGGAGCATGGCAAAATGCAATGCTGACAACTATGTGAATATAATAAATACTGAAGAACAGACAGTATATGCGGTTCTTTTTAATTCACTATGTTCGCTGGAGCAAGCATTAGCGCGAAATAAGAAGTACAGTTAAAATTCAACATTGGTAAGCACGTTGGTAGAACGCACAACCATGCTGTGTGTATAGTGTCAGAGCAACCCCCGCAGTAACTGCAGACACACTCACATTGTTTTACGTACAGTGTTCTTGACACTCCCACGCTAGCACTTGGTGTCTTTTGGTACCCCTCATTTTCTTTTTTAAATTGCACCCCCTGCCTTATTGCTATGCCAACAGCAAAAGCAAAACAAATGGAACAAATGTGCAGGGTACGTGGTTGCCAAGAGATTCCCTAACCACATACTACTACTCCGGCTGACTCCATTCACGTTCACATATGGACTACATATGGACTACTACAGCAGCAGCTTATAGTGGCTTACAGTATTTAAGTTTATTAAAGATAAGTAGAAATCAATAGAGAAATCAACAGAAGTAAAAGAAATAAAAATAAAAAAAAATTGTGCATCCAGGTGCTTCTTCGAGCTTTGTCATCTGATCTCGTGGCGAGGAATTGGTACCTAAAAAAAAAAAGTTGTTTTTGTTTAAGGTCTAATGTTTCTGTCCTTTTAAATAGTGAATGGTGATTACTGTACCTGTTCAGTCCAGGCTGAGGTACAGATGGTCGTTTAAACGTTCTGTGTGGGCTTCGGCAATTCCCACTCGTACAAACCCCCTCTTGCAGTCCTCGATTCTAAGGGCAGTGCTGTTGTGGGATGTCACTAGCCATTGAGTATGTAGTGACTTAATGTTGCTCATCCATAAATCCACATTCACTTCAGACAAAGCAGCACCTTTCTCCAACTGCTCTGATATCAGAGTACCAGGCAGTAAACTGAGCCTTCATTTCATCTTTAAACAGTTTGTTCATGGTTAGATCTAGTGGCTGTAGTAGATCAGTGCATCTAAGGGGTACAAATACAGGAATGATGCACTCCTGATCAAGCTTAGCTAGGATGTCTACAGTGCTGTGTGCCTAAACAAATCAAGAATAAGGAGTGTCCTCTGTTCAGGTGGCAAGTCCAGCTTTAGTTTTACAGACTCTGTACGGTTTCAAAATTGAATCCACATACTCTATTATTGTCTCTTGATTTGCCCAGTGAATAATGCTCTGGGTGACATGCCAGCTTGCAGGAAAACGGAATGTAGGGTGGTAACTGTGTGTTTTCCCCTGATAGACGACTTGTGGTGGCAGCTGGTTACCAGCCAAGGTACACCCCATAGTCAGAGAAACCTGCCTTTTGTCACCAATACCTATAACTTCGACCTGCTTGGACCCCATTTCTGCTATTGTCCACTGCAAACACGGAACAAGATTTACTCCGGTCTCATCTATATTGATAACAAACTCCTTGGTTTGCTGGCCAAGGCACCTAGCTTCACCTGAGCTCTTTCCTTCTAAGACTGCTTGAAAGGCAGAGTAGAGAAACTTACTAGAGCAAGGGAAAAGGATTGACTTATTTTGGCTAAGCAGATTTTCTGTGTGGTGTTTTAATTTTTTAATCACAGGGATTGCTACTGCTTGTTGCTAACATTTCATTGTTTTATTTTTCTCCGTAGCAAAGTGTTTCTTGCAGCGTATATCTTCTCTCAAATTATTACAGGTGGTGCTTTACAGGTTTTACAGTTTTATCTAACATTAGGATAAGCTTTCAGGGTTACTGCATTTGTTGTTGACTGATTGTTTCTGCTCTTACCTCCTTTTTCTTTCGTCCGTGGTTTTTGGTTTTCGGCAGGGGAAGGGCCCAGTCACCCACCCCATCCCCAACCACCCCACACTACACTCCTTTTATAGGGTACCACAGTTGTGACATTTCCTGTAGCAGAGCAGGAAGGGTGGATCAGTGGGGCCTCCACAAGGTGAGCTCATTTACAGGGGCACTAGTAATTTAACTTGTTGTTATAACAAGTTAAACAAAACACAATCAAACCATTACTTGCATTTTTTTTTTTTTTCCATCTAATTACTCTGACTAGGTTATAAACCCAGCAACTTATCTGGAATGGATATCATTAACTGCAGGTACTGTGGAACAATTTTCAGAAGGACATTCTTGCAGGATTTAGGACACTGTCCTACATGCTGGGCCTTTGGAGATCTTAGGGCTCAGCTCCGGGCAGCATGGGCAGAGATTGCACACCTCAAATTTCATATTCAAGAGGAAATGCATTATAAGAACCACCCGCCATTTCCCCAGCATCCAACAGAAAAACCTTGACCGCAGAGGGTAGTTGGTCCTGGAGGTTGACAGGTGGTTAGGAGGGGCAAATCGGGTGCCCCATCACTCTCTGCTCTCCAACATATTACCTCCAAAAACCATATAAACACTACAAACAGGTAATTGCCTCTATCTCTGAAATCAAACAAAGAGGCAGAAGACACTGCAGAGCAGGACACTGCAGCACAGGAGCTAGCACAACAAAACTCACCCAAATCAGGAACCAAAACAAAAAGCAAAAGAAATCCAAAAACTTCTGATCATAGGAGACTCCATGATTAGGAGTTGATACCCATCTCCAGCCAGGGTAATGGTCGATGTCTCCCAGGTACATCAGCATGGAGAGACACTGACCACATTGCTAAAATTGTTCACAAAGCAGGAGAAAACATTGATGTCCTAGTACACATAGGGACTAATGATCTCGCCAGCCGGTCAGTTGTGGAGACCAAGGAACACCTGACCAGGCTGGGTGACAAACTATCTATTTAGTCTGGCATCTCCTTCTCTGAGATCCTGCCAGTCTGGGAGAGGGAGCAGATGGACGGAAGGTCAGAGAAGGGGAGATAGGGGAGCTAAACACGTGGCTCAAGGGCTGGTGCCAGGAAAAAGGACACAGATTTGTAGGGAACTGGCAACAGTTCTGGGAGCGAAAATTCTTTAAATTTGATGGACTGTATCTGACTAAGGAGGGAGTCAGTGCATTGGGGCAGAAGTTTGACGTCTTTGCAGAATATTTAAACTAGCAAATGGGGAGAGGGGTGCAGCACCCCATACGTCGAATGGGAAGAACACCCTTCCCCCCCCTCAGCTAGTGGTCAAACAGGGATTCAGCATGTTTGCAGTTCATTTGCATCACCAGGTAAGAAAAAGGGTTTGTCTCCCCATTTGACACACAGGGGTAATGCCAAACCTCACCCAACAAACACGCCAAAATCTGGCCAATGGAAAATCATATATACAAATGCTCACAGCCTGGGAAATAAGATCCCAGACCTGCAGGCAATAATGTCAGAGGCTAAACTGGACATAGTAGCAATTAGTGAAACGTGGTTTACCAGTAACCACACTTGGGAGACTTCAGTACCCGGCTATGTATTGTTTAAAAGAGACCAAGGTGCAAAAAGGGGGGGAGGAGTGGCCCTGTATGTCAATGAAAATATCAAAGATATAGAAATTCAGAATACACATGAGGAGCCAGAAGAACTGTGGGTCACCCTGGAAACAGGAAATGGGACAGCCATAAGAACTGGGGTTGTCTACAGGCCCCCAGACCAGGGGAAGGACATAGACACATTACTGTTAGAAGATATACAAAACATGACAGCTAAAGGGAGGTTCTGATAATGGGAGACTTCAACATGCGGATACAGATTGGTCAATACCAGCAGGAACATCTGCCAGAACTAGACACATAATGGATTCCTGCAGGGAGGGCCTCAAACAACTGGTACAGCAACCCACGAGAGACAGGGCTATCCTAGATCTAGTACTGACTAACAAGGAAGGATCACAGATCTCCAGGTAGAAGGTCACCTGGGGCCAGTGACCATCACATGGTATGGTTCAATTTGGCTACTACATCTAAATCATCCCATTCAAGGCAAAATATGAGACTTCAGAGGAGCTGACTTTGATAAGATGGCCAACAGAGTTAAGCTAGCCCTGGCAAAAGAAACACAGGTGAGGGGTACAGGCAAAGTGGGCAAGCATTAAGGATGCAGTACTCGAAGCAACATCCCATTGTGTTAGACAGAAAAGGAAGTGCAAAGAAGAAGGAAACCACTTTGGTTCTCAAATACAGTAGCAGAAAGGTCAGAGCAAAAGGCTGGCCTTCAGGAAATATAAGGGAACACAACGGGATGAAGATAGGGGGCATACCAAACTGCCCTAAGGGAAGCAGGGAAGGCAGTAAGGCAGGCAAAGTCCCAAACTGAGGAAAACTAGCACGAACAGTAAAAGAAGGTGACAAGACTTTCTATAGATACATTAGTGAAAGGAGAAAGTCCAGAGGGTTGCTAAGCTTAATGGAGAAAAGGGGCATGTGGAGGAGGACCCTGTAAAGGCATCTATCCTAAATAGATACTTTGCTAAGTATTTACTGAAGAGAAGGTAGGCAAGGGCCCACAGCTCAGCATCATGGACACGGGGGAGGGAGGTGGCACTACTCCCTTCACAAAAGAAAGGGTCCTACAAGAGCTTGCTAAGATCAGGGTGGATAAGGCAATGGGACCTGATGGCATACATCCCAGGGTACTTAGGAGCTAAAGGTGGAACTAGCAGAGCCATTAGCAGAACTGTTTAGTGAGTCTCTGAGCACAGGAGAGGTCTCAGAAGACTGGAGAAGGGCTCATGTGATCGCTTCACAAGAGTGGTAGCAGGAGGAGGGAACTACAGACCAGTCAGTCTTACCTCAGTAGTGGGCAAGATTATGGAGGCACTCCTTAAGGAAAGGATAGTGCAACACCTGGAATCCATAGGGGCACAGGATCCAAGACAGCATGGGTTTACAGAAGAAGGTCCTGTCAAACTAATCTCATAGATTTCTTTGACTGGGTAACTAAAGTGGTGGACCAAGGGGGAGTAGTTGATGTCACCTACCTTGACTTCAGCAAAGCTTTTGACACTGTTCCACATAGAAGATTGATAAATAAGCTGGGTAGGCTCAGGGTGGGTCAGAAGTTGGTCAACTGGGTGGCAAACTGGTTGACAGGCAGAAACAGAGAGTGGTGGTAAATGGTATACAGTCAGAAGAGATGCAAGTCCAAGTAGGGTACCTCAGGGATCAGTCCTGGGCCAGTCCTCTTCAACATCTTCATTAGTGACCTTGCAGATGGACTAGAGGTAAGGCTTGTCTGTTTGCAGATGACACCAAGATCTGCAATAGAGTAGATGATCCAGATGGGGTGGGCAGAATGAGAAGAGATCTGGATAAACTAGCAAAATGGTCAGAAGAGTGGCAACTGGGATTTAATGCAAAGAAGTGCAAAATCATGCACATAGGAAAAGAAACCCTGAAGCCACCTATAGGCTGGGAGGAGTTGCTAGCAGTCACAAAGGAAGAAAGAGACTTGGGCATCATCATCACTGATGACCTGAAATCATCAAAGCAGACCTCTAAAGCAGTAGGTAACTCTAGGGGGTGTTAGTTGTATTAGTAGGGTATCACAAGTCGTAAGAGGGAGGTAATAATCCCTCTTTACAAGACACTGGTTAGGCCCCATCTGGAGTACTGCATGCAGTATTGGAGGCCACACCTTCACAAGGACATTAACCAAATTGAGGCAGTCCAGAGAAGGGCAACCAAAATGGTGCAGGGACTGCATCAGAAAACATATGAGGACAGATTAACAGAGCTCAATATGTATACCCTTGAGCAAAGGAGGGAGAGAGGTGATAAGATCGAGGCATTCAAACACCTTAAGGGCATTAACAAGGTGAAAGAGTCTAACATGTTTAAATATAAGAAAAATAGCAGGACAAGAGGACACAGCATGAGATTAGAGGGGGGCCGATTAATGGGGAATGTGAGGAAATTCTTTTTCACAGAAAGGGTGGTGGATGCATGGAATGGCTTACCACAAGAAGTGGTGGCTATATATACAGTGCAGGGCTTCAAACAGGCATAGGATAGGCATAAGGGAGCAATACAAATGACTATGGATAGATAGGCCACTGACAGAGCAAAGGCCGATGGCACATTTATAAGGTAGAAAAAAGAAATGGGCAGACTGGATGGGCCTTGCGGTCCTTATCTGCCGTCAACTTCTATGTTTCTATGTTTGGTATGAGCTAGTTACCGCAGGCAGTTCTGATACGAGACAAAAATTATGTCTCGAGTTCAGGGAAATCACTAGGTGTTTTCCTGCCTGCCTTTGTCCCTTTCCTTCAGCAGTACCCCATACGATTCAAGAATGTCCAAGCCCACTGTTTGCTAAACACCATAGGCCCACCTACCTCTACCAACTGCTGAGGGTTGTTGGACTTTACAGTGCCTCTAGAAACAGCACTGACCACTCTGTTATTGACAACAGCTCCTTCTGACCTCAGGCTCTGAATGATCTTTTTCAATTCGGTCTCTACATCCATGAGTAGCAGTGGTGGTCTGCCTCGAGGTTTAGTGGATAGCTGTGGTGCTAGATCAGTCAGGTCAGGGGCTGCTTTCAATCTGCACAAGTATTCAGATTAGAATTTCCTGGCTGTGCTCTCATTTACCTCAGTACCATACTTTGAGTGAAAAAAATTAACAGCTTTCATTATGCTGTTTTGCACATCATATTTGCCAGCCTCAAATCTCTGCTTCGCTCTATAGACATTGTATGTGGAGTGTCTTTTTTTGCAGGCTGGGACTGGCACTGCAACTGGCTGACCACACTCTCGGTAATGGGAATGGACACAGAAGCAGATGCAGCAAGATCATCTGTAGTATGATCATTAATGAAGTTAAAAGGATGTTTCTGTGGCTTCACTCGGTCCAGCCACTTCAGCAGTGACTTCACTAATCACTTCAGTATGCAGTGCGGTAACAAAACTAACAGAGCAGAATGCGGGCTGCGTAGAGACAAATGAAGACAAAAAAATGGCCAGTTTAAATGTACTACCAGAACATGAAGTGTACAGCTAGAGCAGACTGACTTTGTTCAGTTGATTGCAGAAAGGGCAGACATAGCTAAGTACCTGTGACTATTAGAAATTACAGTCTCATTTTCAATTCTTGAACTGCAGTAACTGTGACTGTTACAGATTGACCGCTCCTTACAGCTCATTACAGTGCTTGAACTGCAGTAACCTCTAGCACCTCAACTAATTAGTGACTGAAAAAGATGCATAATCAGGTTAAAGGGGCACTGTCAGTGTTGCCCCTCATTTTGTGCTAAATTTCCATCTGACATTCTACTACCACAAAATTGTAAAGAGGTGACTGTAGAATGCCTCCGAATAAAAGAAAAAGTAAGCAACTTACCAATTTTCATAATTTACAAACTGTTTACATTACTGGTGTCCCGGCTTAAAATCTCCATGCCCCGGAAACCTTTCCATGCTAAGAACGCACATTTACTGGGAGCACTGTCCGGACCCGTACATTTTTAATATTGGCATGCCAAAAAACTGTTAATCCATCACAGAATGGTATTCCAAATCTTTGGTGGTGTTTACAAATAAAAACTGAAGCCTCGCTCTGGCACAAAATACATTTAAAAGCTGGTGCCCAAATCCTGCGCATGTGCAGTAGCAGCAGTTTCTCGCGCAGGTGCGGGATCTTGTTCCATGCTGCCACTGCACATGTGCGGGAGTTGGGCATCAGCTTTTAAATGTATTTTGCGCCAGAATGAGCCCTCGGTTTTTATTTGTAAACACTATCAAAAATTTGTAATACCATTCTGTTATGGATTAACAGTTTTTTAGCATGCCAGTGTTAAACATGTGTGGGTCGGGACAGCGCTTCCGGCAAAAGCTCTTTCTTGGCATGGAAAACTTCTCAGGCATGGAAATTTTAAAGCCAGAGGACACCAATAACTTGTGGTTGTAAATTATGAGAATGGATAAACTGATCACTTTTCCTTTTATTTGTAGACATTCTACAGTCACCTTTTTACAATTATGTGGTTGTAGAATGTCAGATGGAAATTTAGCACAAAACGAGGGGCAAAGCTGACAGTGCCCTTTAAGGAAAGCAGGCTACATGAAGAGAGGTGAGTTTTTTTTTGTTTTGTTTTTTTTAAGAACATACTCGTCGCAGCACTTGCTGGTGCATCGTAAAAATTGAAACACTGCATAGTTGTCTCAGAGGCTTTAGCGCTAAATTTAATTGACTTGATTTTTGTCTGTTCTGCAGTATGTGATTAAATGTATAACGAGTCAATAATTTAAGCTGTTATCAACGTACTTTATGTGGTGGCTGAAGAGTAGTTTTATGAAATTTGGAATCAATTCTGACTATGTGCCTTATGTCTTTTTGCTTGAATAAAGCTGAGTATAAAAAAAAATACTGAAAGATGGTCACTGCTGCCCAATGGGTCCTCTACACTTACATGTCTTGCCCCCTCCCTAGTTGGTTTCCTGACCCCTTGAACTGGAACTCCATCCTAGAGAGCTTCCCCTAGTGCTTGACTTCTAGGGCTGGCTGCCACTGGTATACTCAAGTTCTCATCTGGCATGTTGAAGTCTCCCACTACCACAACTTCCCCTTCTGTAACTGCTTGTCTTATTTCTCCCATAATTAATTGTCACTTGCTTTTAGTGTGGTGACCTGCAGACAGTCCTATTTTAATCACCCTCAACCTATATCTCACCAACTGCACCAGCATTGATTACGTCTTAGTGCCCTCCCCCAAGGCCCTGTCTTCAGTCCTGTTCATTCTTTCAGTTACGTACAGGGCAATGTTCCCTCCCACCCTTACCCCTATCCCCTCTGTAGATGGCATAGCCAGGAATTGCTAGATCCCATTCATGGTACTGTGTTATCCATGTTTCAAGTTTTGACCACAAAGTCATGCTGGGCTTCTGCTACTATTGCTTGAAGATCACACATTTTGTTTCCCAGTTTCCTGGCGTTTATACGTATGGTCTTCCTGGAGCTCTGCCTCATGGTTCTGCATTAGTTTATCCTGCTTCCTTTTCCACTGTTTGGTTTCTGTGCTCCATGGCTTTTATTTGTCCTACCATGGCCTTCCAGGTTTAGTGATGACCCTTGTTTGTCCCCCTTTGTATTCCCTTTCCCACTTTTATAGCCCCATACATCTCACTTATTCTTGGGTACGGGGACATGATTCTGTACTGGATCCTGTGCTCCACAGAAGTGCTTCCTCTTGCGTAGTTTAAACTCTGACTAATAAACCCATCAAGTTTCTTACCTAATGTGCCGGTTCTTCCTCCATTCAGAGGTAGACCATGCTTCCAAACAGACCATTATCTTCTCAGAGGTTTCCCCAGTCCTTCACCTACCCAAACCCCTGCTCTGCACACAACTCCTTCAGGCATGTATCAAACTCTCAAGATTTTGCGTTTCCTAACATCACCAGCGCATGGCACCAGCAGCATTTCTGAGAAGACTTCAAAGTCTGTGAGCTCAGTGAGCTTGCCCCCCCAAAGACCCTGGAGCTCTCCTGTATGCTGCAGTTCACTAGATTGTTCCGGGTGAACCACAGTATCTGGCTTCCTCTTTCACTTTCTGGTCAAGGACTCAAGCAATGGCAGAATCTTTCCATCAATTTCACCTGGGAGGTGAACCACAGACCTGCCTGGTTACAGGATCTCAACCAGCTTGCCTGTCTCTGTGACTGTTGAGTCTCTTTTTTCCTACCTTTGCTCTTTACCTTCCCCTCTTCCTACAATAACCCTTCCTCATTAGTGGTGCCTTGTTCCCAGTAGCAGGTGGTTGCTCAACTCTTTTGCTGTGGGAACTGGGTTTAGTACCACTTCCCAAAGCTTCCAGGGGCTGGTAGTGGTTCCTCATTACCATCGCAACTTGCCTCCCTTCCTTTCCCACTATGTACAACCATAGGGGGGCCACAAGGAGAGTGATGCATTCATCCCTGTTCAGCTGTGGGTGAGTCCACCCCTGAGACACTGGAGCTCTTTAGTTCCATTACAAAGAGCCCCCAACCTCCTGTGAGCCAGGCACCCTCGCACCTACCAGAGCATCCTCAAGAAAATGGCTGTGCTGCATCCTCTACAGCTGACTACCTCCCCCATCCTCCTACCTGCCTGAACATATCTCATGCTGTAGACGTGGGCAAAAAAGTATAGTAAATTATCTATTACAGATACTTAGAAAGGAGTCGAAACGGAGATGAGGCTGATGGCGGAAGAATTTAATGATTATAACAATAATCACAGCGAGAGATTACAAGTGGTACATCCTTCATTCTTCATTCTTCATTCTTCAAACTAACAGTGTATTCTGGCTTGCTTATATAGTGGAAGACAGTATTATTAGTCTCTATGGTTGTCTATGATTGGTCCAAGACAAGTACAGACATCAACTTAAAAGGCAGTTCTCTTTTTAGTACATGTATGAGCTAATCTCTGGTCAGCACAAATGTATTGATAGTGTAAATTATATTACTATATAAGGCTAGTGATAATTGTCATTACTAGTTACCAAGATCTAGGAGGATGAAATAGGTTTGCACTTAGGAATGTGCACACAAGCATTTTAGCCTGTAGTCAGAAGGGTAACTTGAACTCTATCCCTGTATTTTTGTCTTTGCAGACACTTAAGACACCTGTTTGATATTACTCACATGGTCAGTACAAATATCAAAAGACACTTTAATATTACAACTTGTGGCTCAGTTAAACTTGTAGCTTTACAAGTTTTAATATGATTCAATTATATAGGCCATTATTTGTTACACAGATACATTATGTTTTAGACCAAAATGAGGTTAGCCTGAACTAATGGGACACACTTCTTTATCCCTTGTTACATATGCTTACCGTAGATAGGGAGTTACGCATCATGTAGGTTGCTGAGGGGACTGTGTAAGGCTACCCCAGATAGGGATTTTTGGCCCCTTACAGATAATGATGTAAATTACTGCAGAATATATAGTTGTACCCCCAATATGGAGTTCAGCCCCTTTTAGATAATGTTCTATGTGTCTGTGAGTACTAAATAGGCCTACCCCAGGTAGAAAATTACAGTATATAGTTACTCTTGTTGAGTTTAGATTGACATCCTAAGTAAAAAGCTGTTGTACCACAGTTTAAAGATCATAAAATGTTGTTGTGCCATTCTGTGGTACAATAACTTTTTTAATTGATATGTCATCTCGTGCCAGCTGCTATTTTACTTTTCCCCATATACACAGAATCCAGACCCTACTCTAATAATTAATTTGTTTTTGTTTCATCATTATAAAACATAAACCCAGCTGGCCTGCTGGCACCGCAGTTGGAATTTCCGTCTGTGACGCCAGCAACCCAGGTTCAGGAGCAGACTTGGGTCGCTGGAGGGATGGCTGAGGGAGAAGGCTGAAGCGTCCAGCAATGACTCACCTTCTCCGGGGGATGGTGGGGTTACAGCCCCGCACTTGCTGGCCCCTGGTGGAGGCTGAGGGCTCAGCAAGACCTCGGGTCCTAGATGTCTTGGGGGAGTGGCAGACGTCAGAACAAGCCATGACGTCTGTCGCACGGCACTCCTCGAGAGAAAAAGAGAAAAGTGGCGCCTTGGTTGGGTCGGATGACAGCCTCCCGGACCTTGACTACAGATCTCCCGGACCCCTATCGCCAAATCAGCAGCATCCAGGAGAAGTGGTATAGCCGTACAGGCTCTTCCCCTATGAAGGTAAGGGACCCTCCTGATACAGGGATACATCAGATTTGCCTGGGCTGGCTGCGATGTGGGGTGTGGTGGGGTTGGGGGCTGCCAGTGAATAAGGTCCATGTGGGGCCCGATTGGCTAGGAGTGCGGGTGGGGGCATAAAGAAATAATACAAAAAAAAAATAAACCCACCCTTCACCTAGGTGGGTTTTCAGCAGCTAGTGAGGTTAGTTTCTTTTTAAAAGAAAAAATATAATTTTTGGGTAAGTAAAAAGGCAGCCTTTTTAATTGTATGTTTCAAACCATATACAGTATTATACAAAATAAGACATGGCAACCATGCATAACTAGTTTGCGTTTCCATCTCGGTGTTGTGATGATATTAGGGACCTTTCGAGTTTCATTGTCTTGGACCCTATGATGTTCTAAAAGCCCTTCAATGGAAACATAGCCTTGTTGTGCGTGGTTGCCAATGTAATATTCTCTATATGTCTGAGGGCTACCACAGTAATGCAGGTTTACCTACTGCTGCCATACATCACAGCACTTGTTACATGTGTAGGCCCCAAGGTTACTTATATTACTGACACAGCCAGCAGAATAGTGGACCCTCAGTGGGTGTAACACATGTATATCCTACATTAGTCTTATGGCTTCCTGGGCAGTCCCCTGCAGACCTGAGAACTTCTGAAAATTTTGTCGTCCTGCTCAATGGTCCTTATACTCCAGGGGTTGACACACTCTAGTGCTGCTTGGTTCACCTGAAAAGATCTAACAGCAAGCACCTTATTGCTCTCTTGGACATCCACCTTTTCTGACAGGACTGAGCCAAGCGCGGTGGTGAAGTAGCCTTGTATGTACTCCAGAACCTGTCCTGTGCAATCATCCTCAAAGAATCTGTCCCTTCTTTTCACAAGCTACTACTTACTAAACTATCCCTTGTGACAGGGAGCTCCTGTCACTCTTGAGGACTGACTTTTTCTTAAATCTGTTGCAATAGTTCTTCTATTTCTTAGCCTAATCTAGCCTTTACAACTTCTAGTCCATAAGGTTGACCACCTATGGGCACACCCTCCTCTTTCCTGACTATGCTATAGTGTCCTCTTTAATATTCCTTTTCCCTCTCAGGTCCTCATACAGGGAGGTTATTGTTGTGACCTCCAAGCTGATATAAAACTACAGGCTGTGTTCCTCATTGTTGGATTTAGTATGCAATGCACTATGTCATAAAATACTTTAATATATATACCTTATGTGTATAAAACCTATAAATGTTGACAATGCTATGGCACTAGGAGTTTTTGATAAAAGTAAAAAGTTACTAGGGGACTGTATGATAAAAAATTAAGTTAGTTGTGCTATTTAAAATGCATATAAATTGCTGTAAACTGAACAAGTCTGAAATTGCATTGTGATTTGCATATATCCCATGATGCTTTGTAGTATGGAAGTATATGTGATGTTGTGTTTCTTTGAAATGTGGCTTATTGTCAGTGCCCTTTGGGGTAATCCTTGTTTCAGTGCTTCTGCACTAAGGTTCTTTGTCTTTAGCTTTTTTTAATTTTTTTTTATTTGAGCCCCCACCACCCAAGCAAACAAGGCCTCCATAGGGGAGGCTAACTCTCAACAGATAAGTTACATCAGAGATCAGTGAGTCAGTAGGTGCTGTCTAAGTGTAGAAGAAAGACTTGCATAGTCTGTTGCTACAAACTGATGTACTGAAGAAGGGATATATTATTTCTGAAGGTTATCTCCTGCATTTTGAATGACCATCACATGGAGATTGTGTGTTGAACTTTAAGTTTGGTGTCTGGTCCATTTGTTATCCCACAACCCCTCTACAGACTTGGAGTCAGCAGTGGGATAACTTGCTGGAAGCATCTGGACTGGCTGAAAAGGGATATTTTCCGGTGGATATCGCCCAGATATCCCAGGTGGACCAATGCACGAGGAATTGCCAGAGGAGAACCCAGAGAAGAAAGTTTGTGGAGTTCTGACCAGAACCATGGCCAACAGACTGGGAGAGAAGCTGCTGCCTGGACTGGACCTGGGAGCTTGGAGGAAGGTCAACCCTGACGACGACAAAGATATTCAAGAGGATGTGGAAAAATCGAGGGACCTGCCTCCTCTTGAAGACACTCCACCTCAGGACATGGGGAGTTGTTGAAATGGCTCTGCATAAAACAGGTGCAGATGGAAAGAGTCATTGAGTAGAGAAGGCAAGATGCCAAATGGGCAGATACCATGAGGGTCTTGCATGCCATCAATGCAGGGCAAACAGAAAGAGCCAGTAGCCCAAAAGACATTAAACTGTCTAAATTTTCGGACAGTGATGATATTGAGGCCTACCTCGCAACGTTTGAGAGGATCACTCTAATGTGCACATGGCCAAAGGAACAGTGGGTTGTTCGACTGGCACCGCACCTGACAGGCAGTGCCCAGTTGGTTTATTGCCACATGGACTCCCGAGAGGCAGAGGACTATGACTGTGTGAAGCAGGAGATCTATATCCAAAGGTTTAGGTTTCTTAAAATGCAGTCACTGGATACCCCCAAGAGGATTACGCCTGTCTCAAGGAGCTCTGCTACAAATGGTTACAACCGGAGAACAAAAGTAAAGACCAGCTTCTGGAGGTGATGATTATTAAACAGTTTATTAAAGTTTTACCCCAGGATGTACAACTTTGGGTTCGGGAGCATAAGCCGGATTCCACTGATAAAACCATCACATAGGCGGAAGACTTCCTGGCAGCCCAACCATCCAGATAGAGGGTTCCAAGGGACATCAGCAGCTGCGACCACCAGCAATCTGGTAAGGAACCCTTTTACTTATAAACCTACAAATCCAGCCTCAGAGAAACAAGACTGGAGAGCAGAGAGAGGGGGGCATATTCCAGTAGCTGAGATTGTATGTCATGGGTGCCAAAAGAAAGGAAATTATGTAAGAAACTGTCCTAATATAAATAAAGAGTGTACAGTCTTCACCCATGGTCATAGTGGACAAGAAAGAGTGTGGGATAAGTCTATGCCTAGATTTAAAAAAGGTTAACGTGTGACTATTCATTGGCTACTCAATGCCCCGAATAGATGACATCATTGACAGGCTAGGCAATGCACAGTATATCTCCACCTTGGGCTTTACTAAGGGATATTGGCAAATCTCCTTGTCACCTGATTCACAAGATAAAACTGCATTTAGCACTCCAGTCGGTTTATACCAGTTTGTCACAATGCCATTTGGACTACATGGGGCCCCAGACACTTTTCAGCATTTTATGGACCACATACTAAGACCACACACTGAGTACTGTGCGGCTTATTTGGACGATGTGGTCATATTCAGTCCTGACTGGGGAAACCCATGTTAGACACTTGTCCCAGGTATTGCAAGCAATTTAGGAGTCAGGAGTGACCATTAACCCTGCTAAATGTGCCCTAGCAAAGACCAAGACAAGATACCTAGGGTTCATTTTAGGAAATGGACAAGTGAAGCCCGAGGTAGAAAAGGTTACAGCAGTTGCAAACAGCCCAATACTTACCACAAAAAAGCATGTGAGATCCTTCCTAGGCTTGGCTGGTTATTACTGTAGATTTATTCATAATTTCTCAGCCATTGCTAGTCCTTTGACTGATCTACTAAAAAGAAGTGCCCGAATAAGATTCATTGGACCCCTATTTGTGATGAGGCATTTAGGAATATCAAGTCAATTCTATGTAAAGCTCCTGTATTGAAAACCCCTGACTTCAACCAAGTGTTTGAGGTTCAAACTGATGCATCAGAGAATGGTATTGGGGTAGTCATCTCAGAAAATAGATGGGGAAGAACATCCAATCATGTATATCAGCAGGAAACTACATGAGAGGGAGAGAAGATATGCTACCATAGAGAAAGAATGCTTAGCTCTGAAGTGGACAATTGAGTCTCTGAAATATTACTTGTGGGGGCCTGAATTTAAGGCTGTAACTGATCACAACCCGCTCTGCTGGTTGCACCAAATGAAAGAAAAAAATGTCCATATAATGTGGTGGTACTTGACTCCTCAGCCTTATCGATTTACTGTGTCCCACAGGGCAGAGACAAAATATGTAAATGCAGATTTCATGTCTAGATATGGTGCAGGAATTGATGTCAGTGAAATATGACATACTTGCCCTAAAAGGAGATAGTTCAGGGAAGGTACCATTAGTCTCTGTTGAGAAATGAGTTAATAACTCAGGGTAAAGAATGGTGATATCCACTTTGTTTATGAAAGAATGTTTATCATTAATAGGGACCCTGAGTGAGACAGAGCTTCTGAAGATGGATGAGTGGAAGCTCCATCCCTTCCTGGGACTGGAAGGTGGTAAGCAGTTTGCAATGACTGCTTCCCTCTTAAGGTGGGGGATTTGTGACAGGGAGCTCCTGCCACTCTTGAGGACCGACCTTTTCTTAAATCTGTTGCAATAGTTCTTCTATTTCTTAGCCTAATCTATCCTTCACAATTTCTAGTCCATAAGCTTGGCCACCTCTGGGCACCCCCTCTACTTTCTTGACTATGCTATAGTGTCCTCTTTAATATTCCTTTTCCCTTTCAGTTCCTCTTACGGGAAGGGTGTGACCTTTGAGCTGATATAAAACAGCAGGCTGTGTTCCTCATTATTGGATTTAGTATGCAATCTCATTATGTCATAAACTACTTTAATATATTTACCTTGTGTGTATAAAAGTTGAAAATACCATGGCACTAGGAGTTTTTGATAAAGGTAAAAAGTTACTAGGGGACTGTATGATAATGTTATGGTGATTTGCATATATGCCATGATGCTTTGCATTACGGAAGTATGTGTGATGTAGTGTTTCTTTGAAACTTGGCTTATTGTCAGTACCCTTTGGGGGGTAACCCTTGTTTCAGTGCTTCTGCACTGAGGTTCTGTGTCTTTAGTTTGTGTGTGAGCTCCCACCACATAAGCAAACCAGGCCTGTATAGGGAGGCTGACTCTCAACAGATAAGTTAGATCAGAGATCAGTGAGTTAGTAGGTGCTGTCTAAGTATAGAGGAAAGACTTGCATAGTCTTTTGCTACAAACTGATGTACTGAAGAAGGGATATGCCATTGCTGAAGGTTATCTCTGCATTTTGAATAAACTTCATACAGAGATTATGTGTTGAACTTGAAGTTTGGTGTCTGGTCTATCTGTTATCCCACAACCCCTCCACATCTCTCCCCTCCTCCCTCCCTGTTTTTGTAGGAGTTTTCTATGCCTCACCAAAGATCTCTCCCTCCTCCCTTCTCGACACCCTGTCTCCCCTTGTCTGTGGTGAACTTCTCCTCTTGGTAGAGTTCAGCCTAAATTGGCCTTCCCCACCTCTAGACCCACCCTCCAAAGGAAAGAGTCCCTAAACCTAAGCCAATTAATTTCCAAATCTACCTGGCTCAACCCTCACTCCACCAGTCACTCCCTACTGGTCTAAGTGCTTGCCTCCCACCCTCACTGCATCATTGCAGCAGCCACTTTGCTGGATGCCTTCAGTGACCACAACATGACGTACTGCATAAGGAAAGTGAGACTTGACCACTCCACCCCCAAATATGTATGGTCTAGGTCTCTTAGGTCTCTTGCCACTCATGCACTGCTACACGACTTTGCTGCCTCTGACTGGTCCCCAGTCTGTCTTGCCCCGATGTGTGGACATTACCCTATCCCATTTACAAACCATACTTACCAACACCTGGAACCTTCATTCCCACCTAAGAAATTCAAGGGTTAAGCATGCCCACCATCCTTGGATCACTCCTGACCTTATTGCCTTGTGTAAATCTTGTGACCAAGCTTGGACCTGCTTTAAATCTTCCCAATCCCTCCCCGACCTCTTTTACTACAGGTCTCTCAGGAATTCTTGTACCTAGGCAGTCTGTTCTGCTAAGGCCCTGTATTTCAAATCTAACCTGCAGTCTAGCCTCAACTCTCCTGCAGAATTCTAAAAGCGTTATCTACTCCATCATTGCCCCCACCGGTGCGGCCACTCTCCCGTCCTCATGGTGGAAGGCTCTCCAGTCTCAAACCTTTCGTCTGTCACTGCACACCTTATTCAAACTACAAGAAGTCCTAATGTATTCTGACATATGCAGTAAGACCTTCCTGTTGTACTGCCCCGGAGAGGAAAGGGTTAAAGCCTACATTCTAAGTAGGCACGTGCTTGGCTTCAAACCACTGCGATTCTTTACTCCGCCTTACTGTGAAGACTCCTTTGAGAAATCTCCTCAGCATCTTGTCGGTTTGGGTTGTTCTCACCGTGGTTTTCGACTAGTGATAATTTAAAATAGTTTCAAGCTACTGTCCTTTGGTACAGGTAGAATAATCGGTAATTTTTTTCAACAAACAAGGTAAGTTCTTGGTTCTTTAGCGGTTGCTGTGAACCACGAGGGAACCAATTTTATTTACTCCTTTTTGAGGTAAAGTAGTTTTTCTGTGTTTGAGCTTTGGGCCCGGTTAGCCCTGGTTAATAAAAAAAGCCGAGTTGCATCCAAGATATATCAGAGAGGTACTGTCTTTAATATCAGAAGCATTAGTGTGGATATTTAACGAGTCCTTTAGAACTGGTGAAGTACCAGAAGATTGGAGGCAGGCTTTTTGTTGTGCCCTTGTTTAAAAAGGGTAAGAGATCATTAGTGTCAAATTATAGGCCAATAAGCCTTACTACAATCTTGGGAAAAGTCGCTAAAAGTATATTAAAAATAAAAATAGAGGAAGGTTTGAATTTATTGGGATATACAGATGAGAAACAGCATGATTTTAAGAAAAATAGAGCATGTGGTACAAACCATTTATGCTTCTATGAAAATATGAATGAGAAACTAATCAATAACATACACCTAGTATTTTTAGATTTTCAAAAAGCTTTTGATAAGGTGCCACATGACAAGTTGATTGAAAAACTTGTAAAAGTGGGATTGGATAGTCGTATTGTCCTATGGATAAGAAATTGGTTGAGCGATAGGACTCAAAAAGTAAGAGTAACAGGTGAACTATCTAAATCGATTAAAGTGGAAAGCAGGGTCCCTCAAGGATCTGTGTTGGGACCTGTTTTATTTTCAGTATATATTAGTGACTTGCATAAGAGGGTTACAAATCAGATGGTGAAGTTTGCTGATGATGTTAAGGTAGGAGGTCCAGTAGGAACAATACAGCAGCAGAAAAAATTAAAAAGGGATTTAAAAACAATTGAAATCTGGGCTAGAAAGAATAAGATGAAATTCAGTACAGAGAAATCAGGGGTAATGTACCTAGGAAAAAGGAATATTAGTAAGAATAGGTATACACTAAATGGAAAAGAATTGAAGGAAGTTGATGAGGAAAAAGACTGTGAGATAGTAATTGACAATAAATTAAATTATAATAGACAACGAACGGTGGCTATACAAAAAGCAAATAACATGTTGAGAAATATAAAAAGGAGTTTTATGAACAAGTCAATGAGATGTATGGTGCCAGTAGATAGGACCTATGTTAGGCCATATTTGGATTTTGGGTCCCAGTTATGGAGTCCGTACACTAAGAAGGAGATAAAGAGGGTTGAAGAAGTACAGAGAAGATACACAAGGATGTTTAGAACTTTAGGTAGCTATGAATGTAGAGAAAGATTAAAAAGGACAGGACTATTTTCTTTAGAACAAAGAAGAGAAAGAGGAGATCTAATGATGTTATTTAGAATAAATGACAAAGAACTGATGAGTGAAATGGGGTTGGAGATGCAGGAGAAGCCAAAGAGGGTTGAAACAACATAAAAAAAAGATTAAGTTAAAAACGATAATAAAGAATGGTGTATACTATTCTTTTATAAACAGAACAGGGAGAGTTTGGAATACTTTACCGGTAGAAGTGGTGAATAGTAAAAAAAAACTAATGGAATTTAAGGAAAAAAATTGATAAATATCTATTGGGGAACAAGTTGATGTGTGTGTGGGGAACATTTTATATGGACAAATAGTCTTCTACTGTTCTAAACCAAGTATAAGTTTGTCATTTTTTTTTTCCTGATCACTAATACCGTTCTGTTAACCAGGACTTACATATTTAAATAAAACTTATCTGGCCTAACCACCATTGGGGATATATGCTCAGGTTTGCCATGGAGTCACAGAAACCCCAAAAGAAAACCTGCTCTACTGGGTTTCAGCAATGTGTTGAGTGTGGTGTGACATTTGCCGGGGCTGATCCACACACTACGTGTGTTTTCTGCTTGGGGGTTGATCACTTACAAGCAGATTGCAACATTTATAAGACTTTCCTTCAGTCGACGTTGGAAAGGCGACTTAACCGACTGAATGAGAAAGTGGCCGAAAAGTCCGCCAACATGGATGGCCGGTCTGGTTCTGGTTCAAAGGAACCGGAGGGAGTACCCTCTAACCAGGGCGATACTCCCTCAACCAAGCGAACCACAGAGACAGCCATTGAAATGGCTGCTGTGAAAAAGAAAAGAAAAACATACCGAACCGGCCGCTAGGCCTCAGTCAGTTGCGGTTCATATCGCTGAAGAAATTGCTAATGCAATACGCATTGTTCAGTCACTGCAAACTGTTCCAGCTGAACTGCTAATGCAATACGAATTATTCAGTCACTGCAGACTGGTGTAGCTGAACCGGTGCAGCATCCGGTTACTCCTCAACCAGGTCAAACTCCTGGTTCTCAGCCCCAGCCTGACTCTTTTGAAATTGATTATTCTTGGGAGCAGGAATGTGAGGAAGAGGAGGACTGTTTTAGCCCCATTGAACCTGAAGTCTCCCCTGAGCATGAGGGAGGTAGCTGTCCACCTAAACAGTCAGAGGATGCTCTTACACATCTCTTCTTCATGAAGAAAGTAGCTGAAACTCTCCAGTTACTGGTTCATGAGTCCTTAGAAGAGGAAGAAGAGTTGGATTACTTGGAGATGATGGATGTATCTGTCACAAAGAGATTTTTGATACCATCCATAGATCTCTAAATAGACAGACCCTAAACATTTTTGGTGCTCCTACTTCTGTCCCTCCTGTAGATAAGAGAACAGATAGGAAATACCCAGTTGCCAGGAATGGCACCAAATTTTTGTCTGGTCATCCCAGCCGTGAAGGTATGGTTCAGACTGTTGCCTGTGAAAAGGCAGGTATACCTTTAGCTTCCCATCCTTCTGAGAAGGACTCCAGGAGAATTGATTCCATGGCTAAGAAAGCATACTTGGAGTCATCTCTGGGTATCAGACAGGCTTCTTACATGGCATATGTAGCAAGATACCAGAAGAAGCTATGGAAGTCAGTATCCTTACTGGCTACATGGGTTCCAGCTGATCTGGCTACAGACTTAGTGGAAATAGCTAGGAATGGAATAGAGGCTTCCAACCAGCAATTCCACATGGTTGTGGATGCCAGTGATACAGTATCCAGAGTTATGGACACCTCTGTATCCTTGAGAAGATTTTCTTGGCTCAGACCACTAATCTTTCTCAGGATACCCAGACCAAGGCCCTGAATTTTCCTCTGGCATAGAATTCCCTTTCTGGGGATCAAACAGAGGTCTATATGAGGAAAATGGATGAGTATAGAACATCCTATAGGAGTGCTGCAGCTAAGGAGAAGGCTGACACTCCTCAGAAACAAGAAGGTTGGGGAGGCAGGGGCAGGCCCTATCAGAGACCTTTCTATCAGGTCCAGGCCTTTCCTGCTTACCAGCAGCAGCAGCTTGGGTACTTTAGGGGAAGGGGCAGGAGAGGTGCCGTTTGTTCTGGCCCTTCTCCCCAGCCCAAGACACTAGCTAAACAGACTCCCTGAAGAGTCGTGGGTCACCTCCCCAATTCCAGTAGGAGGCAGGCTGGCCTACTACCTGCAGAATTGGCAGTGCATAACCATGGGCAAGTGGGTTCTGGAGGTACTGGGCCAGGGCCTTGCTCTGAGCTTCAAAGATTTTCTCAGGCTAAGAGCAGGGCTGTTCAAGCCTGCCAACCAAGCAGAAACAATCCTGCTGAAAGCAGAGGTAGCAATTCTTCTTCAGGACAGGGAAGTAAAACCTGTTCCTCCTTCCCAAAACGGAAAAGGGTTGTATTCAAGATACTTCCTGACCTTGAAGAAAAATTGGGGACTGGTGTCCTATTCTAAATTTAAGATCTCTGAACAAGCATCTAACAAAACCAAAGTTCAAGATGGTCTCTCTGGCTATGATCTTACCCACTCTCAGGCAAGGAGGACTGATTGGCATCCATTGACCTCAAAGATGCTTATTTTCACATTCTCATCAGAAAATCCCACAGTAAGTACCTATGGTTCAGACTGTCATCAAGCCATTATTAGTTCAGGACCTTACCCTTTGGCCTGACCTCAGCTCCTGGGTGTTCACAAAGTGCCTGGCAGAGGTTGTGGGACACCTAAGGCACTTGGGGGGGTCTCAGTGATCCCTTACCTGGATTACTGGTTAGTCATAGGACATTCTCAGTAGCAGGTAGTAGAGGCTTTAGCCCTCACTCAGAATACCCTGCTCTTGCTGGGATGCTTAGTAAATATCAGTCAGTCAGTCCTGGAACCATTCCATTGCCTGGAGTTCATAGGGACAGAATTGGACTCAGTGAGGGGAAGGGCAGTGCTTCCACCAGAGTGGATAGTCTGGTCCAGCTAGCAGGTTCCTTCAAGCTCCACTCACCAAGGCCAGCCAGGCATTTCCTACAGCCATTAGAGCATATGGCTGCTTCAATAGCTGTAGTTTCAGGAGTAAGGTTCCAGATGAGGGACATTCAGTTCCATCTGAGGTCATTCTGGTCCCAGAGAAGAGACTCATTGTCAAAGCTGGTACCATTAAATTCCACACTACTACAGGCCTTACAATGGTGGCAGGACAGGGAAAACCTCAGGGTGGGTGTCCCATTCCTGCAGCAAAATCCCACAGAGCTACTTACCACAGATGCATCCCTCTTGGGGTGGGGTGCCCACCTAGGGGAGCATACAGCACATGGTCCCCTCAAGAGTCCCTTTTGCATAGAACTCTGTTGGAACTCAGAGCAGTGTTACCGGCTCTTCAGTCATTCTCTGCCATGATTCAGCAGAAGGTGTTGCAGATTAGGACAGACACCACCACCATGTATTACATCAGCAAGCAGGGGGAACAAGGTCCACTCTACTTTGCACAGAGGACATGAAGATTTGGAGTCTGGCTTACTCCATCGAAATATCCCTGTCATCGGTTCACCTCCCAGGGAAGGACATTGTTCTGGCGAATGCTCTCAGCAGAATCAAGCAGAACCACCATGAATGGTCACTGAACAGAAAGATTCTACAAACTGTCTTCAGGAGGTGGGGCTTCCCAGAGATGGACCTCTTTGCAGTCCCAGACAATCATCAGGTGTCTGTGGTCTGTTTCAGGTCTCCAGCACTGGGCACAGTACCCTTGGATGCACTCCTTCTGGACTGGTCATGGAAATTCCTGTGTGCCTTCCCTCCATTCCCCTGCTGCTTAGGGTGCTGAACAAATTCAGGTGTCAGCCTGCAGCAATGATTCTGATAGTTCCGGACTGGGCCAGACAACCCCGGTACGCGATGTTACTGGCCCTGTCATCGACCAGCCCAGTTTGCCTCCCCAGGAGGCATAATCTGCTGACCTCCTCCCAGGGGAGAATTAAGTACCCCAACCTGGGGTCCTTCAGACTGAAGGCTTGGTTCTTGAGGACTTGAAGTATGCTGGCTTACAACTCTCTGAGGGGGTTCTGGAAATTCTGAGGGTTTCCAGAAAACCATCTACCAGGAAAACCTATACCTCCAAATGGAAAATGTTCACCATATGGTATTCTCATACAGGTGTTGACCCACAAAGAGTGGATATTCCAGGCCTGCTGGACTATTTGGCCCATTTACACTTCTTGGGCCTTCGACCCTCTACCTTGAGGGTGCATTTGGCAGCAGTTTCTGCTTATTTGTCAGCGGGGAAGGGCCCTTCCCTAGCTTCTCTACCCTGTATTCAAAAAGTTTTTCAAGGGCTTGCTGCATATGCATCCCTCTCAAAGGGAACCTACCCCTTCTTGGGACCTGAACATCTGCATAGCACAGCTGATGCAACCCCCTTTGAGCCCATGTTCTCAGCAGAACTGAAGTATATAACATAGAAAACTGTGTTTCTGATGGTTATCACCTCAGTAAGATGGATCAGTGAGCTACAGGCCTTGTCAGTAGAACCAAATTATATCTCATTCCACAATGTCAAGTTGCTTCTCCGAACAAACAGGAAATTTCTCCCCAAGGTGGTTTCTGATTTCCACCTTAACCAGTCTGTGAACTTGCCTGTCTTCTTCACTGAACACACTAGTTCAAGGGACCGTAGGCCGCATAGCCTAGATGTAAAAAGGGCTGTCAGCTATTATTTGGATCAAACCAGGGATCATAGGGATGGAAAAAATTAGTTGTTTCTTACCTATGGAGAAGTGGGTAAGGGTAAGCCTGCCACTAAGAGAACCATTGCGAGGTGGATAATGTCATACATCCAGTTTTGTTATGGAAAACCAGGAAAAGAACAACCTGTGGGCCTAAGGGCTCCCTCCACCTGGGGTACAGCTGCTGCTATAGCAGCTGCAAGGGACATTCCCTTGTTGGAGATTTGTAAAGCAGCTAACTGGAAAACTGCACACACATTTATCAGACATTAGAGTCTGGACATGCAGGCCAGAAGTGATGCTAAGTTTGATACAGCAGTATTGCAGAGCCTATTTCCTAAGTACAGTAGTTTTTTTTTGAAATTCACACTTTATTCATTTTATTAAGCATAACAAAGTACAAACATGATAAAAGACATGGTAAGACATGAAGGAAAAGGCAATAACCACCGCCTCCCCAAAATCCCGGAATGGCACCAATAAAGAGAGAGAAAGAGAAGGAAAGAAGAAGAAGAAGGAGGGGAAGGAAGCAGCCAAGATGAGCTACACAGTGATATCATATCACCAGGAAAGGGGGAATAAAGACCCCACATGGAGTCTTAATGAAGGTACAGGGCATAAAGTTTACCCCATTTCTTATGAAGGCAGATAAGTCATGTCTAGAACTGGCGATCAGTTTTCAATTTAAAACCCTGTGACATTTCTGCCAGCCATTCCTGATAAGAAATTTCGGATTGATCAACCCAGTGGCGAAGGACTAGTCTCTTGACAACCATCGAAATAAGGACCATGTGATATTTCCTTTCATTAACTATGATAGAGAATAGATTCCTAACACAAATTTCAGGTGTAAATAAATCCTGTAAGCCCAAAAGTGGGTTCAAGTTATCCCGGATATGCCTCCACAGAGGGGCAACTTTATCACAAGCCCAAAATATGTGCAGGATATTCCCCTGGTCAACACCACATCTGATACAATTAGGAGAACTAATTTTCCCAAATTTGACTAAGTTTACCAGTGTATAGTACATATTGTTGACTATATAAAACTGTGTAAGTTTATTTCTGTCTAGTGAGAGAAATCGGTGTAAGTCTGACCACACCTGGTTCCAAGATTGGGGGAGATTACCAAGCAATGTGTCTCACACCTTGGAGCCAGATAGAGCTTCAGGAGCTTTACTGAGAAGGAGGTGTGCATAGAGTTTAGCAATGGAGTGTGGTTCATTGGCTCGGGACTTAAGCAAATCTAGAAGAGGATAGATACTAGATATCTTTTTGACCGGACCAAAATCCTTGACTATAAGGTGTCTCAGTTGGAATACTTTGAATATGGCCTAAGAGGGAATGTTAAATTTGGACATCAGTTCCCGGGAGGAGCCAATTGAGTCTTGGAGATAGAGGTCATCCACTGCACAATCAACGGTTCTGCGTAACCAAGAGGGAGTAACCAGTGAACCCAGCTTGATATTGGGGTTAGAACCAGCGTTGGGCAGGGTCCTTGGAGTTATGTATTCTAGCCGAGGTACAATACTGGTTGAAAACCTTAATTGAGGTCCCAATTACGGATCTACCTATTTGGGGGGGTAGAGATGAAAGATTGCAGTAAAATGTGGGTGAGGATCTATATTGTGTGACTTCAGCAGGCTAATTTCAAGCTGCAACCAGTTAGGCGGTAAATATCCTGGAGGGAGAGCCACCTGCCCATTTTGTCAGGTGGCTGGCCCAATAGTAAATTCAAAATTGGGCAGAGAGGCCACTGTTGGCCTTGGTAAACATAATTTGAGGAAGGCTCTCTTGGTTGCTTGCCTTTCCAGATGAATTTAATGTCGAGGTGTGTATTTTTGGAAAAAGGACTTGGGTAGCCAGATATTTAATAGGCTTAAGGGATAGAATATACGTGGAAGTATATTCATCTTGATTATGTTTATTCTTCCACCTATAGATAGGGAGGTTTGTCCACCTATTGAGATCGCCTTGAACCCTGTCTAGCAAGTCATCTAGGTTGAGTTTCTTATTGTGTTGATATCACGGACTGGGTAAATACCTAGATATTTGAGGTGATCAGGTGCCCATTTCATTCCGAAATGGGCTACGTCCGAGTGAAATAAGAGAGGATTAAGCGGGAATATTTCAGATTTTGTTAAATTCAACTTATAGTTGGATACTTCCCCAAAATGAGTGATAATCTTCAGGGCTTCTTGGATGGAACTGACTGGATCCGTTAGGTGTAACAGAATATCATCTGCAAATACCGACATAGGGAGTACTTGTTGGCCAACAAGACATCCGGTAATAACAGGCGAGGATTTGATACGCACTAACAAAGGTTCCAAATAAAGATTAAATAGATACGGTGAAAGTGGGCATCCTGATGAGTACGGAGTATAAAGGAAATCTGGAAGAAACACCCCATTGCAATACACTTTTAGGAGGGGAGCTATAAATCGCTTTAATCCACTGAATAAATTGTGCTGGAAAACCCATCGTTCAGGGTAGCCTAAAAATTCCCAACTGACACGATCAAATGCCTTTTGGCATCTAAGGCTAATAAGGCCATGGGGAAATGGGAGGTTTGGGCAGCATAAAAGATGTGTGAGAGAGTTCTTGTGTGATCAGTTGCGATTCTCCCTGGACAAAGCCTACCTGTTCTATACTTAGGAGTGTTTGCAGACTTGTTTAATTCTCAGTGAAAGAATTTTAGTTAGGATCTTAATATCACAATTAAGTAAGGAGATTGGTCTATAGTTGGCGGGATCTAAAGTTGATTTATTAGGTTTAGGTATTAGAATTATAACTGCTTCCAACAGTGAGGGATCTAAGGGCCCTGAGGTAAGGATATAATTAAACAGTTCTAGCAGAGCTGGGGCAAGTTCACTACAGAAAGATTTATAGAAATTTGGAGAAAACCCATCTGGGCCAGGGACTTTGTCCAGGGCGAGACCATGGATAGCGTCTGTGATTTCCTCTAAGGTGATGGGAGCGGTTAAGGCCTTACAGTGACCAACATGAAGCTTAGAAAGGGGGGTATTCTCAAGAAACTCCATTATGTTGGGAAGCATCGAAGGGGGAGTTTTGGTCCCTTACAAATTCTTATAAAAGGTTTCGAACACCCCAGCGATATCCCTCGGGTTGGTTTTGATAGAACCATCATTAGCTGTAATGCCTGGAACTAATCTCAAACTCTCCACTTCTTTAAGCTTAAGAGCCAGCAGTCTACCTGGCTTTTCACCCTGGTCAAGGTATTTCGTTTTGGCTTTCAAGATGGTGTATTCTGTTTTCTCCCAAATTAAGTCTTCATACTCATCTTTAAGCCTGTAAAGATTTTTAAGGTTGTCTTGGGAGAACGAGGTAGAAAGTTTCTCCTCAGCCAATTTGATCTGGTTGGCTAAAGAATTGGTTCTCTCCAACCTCAATTTTTTCCGTCTAGATGATTCTTTAATAAATTCACCCTGAAAACATTTTAGTGAGCACGAAACCAAATCATACCTGGAAACTGAGCCTTGATTAATCTCTAAGAAGGATGAAATCAGTACTTTGAAAAGCGAAACAGTCTGATCATCTTTCAAAATCTGGTTATTAAGTTTCCAGGTAGTATCACGCTGACCCGAGGCCCTGGTGCAAGCTTGACCCATGTCATAGCATGGTCCAGAATAATAGGCTCAATATTGGTGGAGAAACATTAGGCAAAGGTTGGTGCTCACCAAAATATAGTCTATCCGTGACCAGGAGTTATGGACTGGTGAATAGAAGGTATAGGACCTGTAGAGGGTTCAGGAAGTCCCACGGATCTTCCAATCCCAACAATGAACATAAATCTGCTAGGGCTAGCTGAGCCAGCTAAAGTGATTCTGGTATCTTTACGGACCGATCCAGCGCCTGTGAGGAGCGATATTCAATCCCCACAACACAAAGTTAGATGGTAGAAAAGGTACTCAGTAGGTCAGCCAGACCCATCAAAAATCACGGCACCCCCCACAGGACCGTATACAGAGCCTAGGACAACCTCAAAGTTGTAGAAGCATTCATAAATAAAACATATCTACCATTTGAATCCTGCACATTTCTTCAGCAAAAAGGGATATTACATTTGATTAAAATAGCAACCCTTTACTGTTGGTGGTCTGACCCATAGCAAAGACATGAGAGAAGCCTTTAAATTTTAGCAAATTAGATTCCTGTACCATGATATGGGTTTCTTGGAGAGAAGAGATATCCACCTCTGCTGAGGAACAGTTGAGTAAAATCTGTCCCTCTTGGCTGCCTCCCTCAGCCCCTTCACATTCAGGTAGCAAACTTAACATGACTTGGCCATTATTACCAGAAGATATTAAGCTCGAGAATAAGATTGAAGATTGGCATTTCTTAAGAAATTGACTGGTGAGCACCCCTTCCAGAAACAGCAGCCTCAACCAACCCCAAATGCCTATGATATATGATGATATTAGGTGTAGTACACAAAAGGGTATAGAACCAACCAAGTAAACACAAAATCATCGGAATCCTAGGCGAGGTTGCATAATACAAAAGATATTGAGTTAATCTTATTAATCCTAAACCCACCCTCCCCAATCCCTATCTTTAATCCATGAATAACTATATACAAATCCCCACAGCAGGTAGCAGTGCAATGTTCTAGAACTACGCAACTAATTCCAGAATCCGCCCCTGCCATACCATGGCCTAGTCCTTAGCTGGCTATTCATGAAAAGGTGACAATGTACAAAAAACAAATGCTCAGATCATCAGGCCTAAATAACACCAATCAGGTCTTGGGAAGGGAATAAGCCATGGCATCCAGTTCCCCATCTACAGTCATGAGGCAAGGTTAGAAAGCAGAGTTAGCCTCCCGACTCCCCAACCAACAACAACGAGCATCAAATACCCTTGAAGAAAAACATTTTGAACAAACAACTGCTAGACTGGGAAAAGGCATATCGACTAGACCCTCAATTCCAACAAAGAGAAGGTAGATCTCCAAACGATGGTAGCTGAACCGAGCAAATAGGAGGCAGGAAGGTGGAGTTTTACCTGAAAGAGCGACCCCCAAGACGAGATGGCTCAAAAGAAATCCTCAGTGGGGCTCAGGCTTCGGGACGGGCTGGTCGGGAGGAAGCACAGGTCGGAAACCACCGGGACGGACCTAAATGGTCCGAGCGCTAATCGTTCCTCCCAGAAACACAACCCTGCACTTGAGTTCCGGTCCCCAATACAGAGCCAGCACACGAGGAGCCTCTCGAATTCAGGCCTACTCAGCGCCACAGGCCTCGCGGCCTATCTGGAGCTCAATTGATCAGCTACACGGGTGAGAAGCGAGACCAAAGCGGACCAGGTAAGCCAAATCCGTGGCAGGTCTATTACAGCAAGGGAAAGATAGAAAAAAACTTGGGACCACTAACAAGGCTAAAAACTAAATTGAGGGCAGGCCTCAGAACCTAAGGCACGACTAATTGCATCAGTCCCCTTTGAACAAGCTAGGGAGTCTTTTAGTAAGGTCAGCCAGAGCATGATCCGGATCCTCATAGGACTGTCCATTGCCATCCAGGGTAACCACCAATTTCGCTGGGTACACCATTTTAAACCGGATTTCAGCAGCAATTAATTTTTTGACAATCGGGTGATAGGCGGCTCTCCCTTACGAACTTCAAACGGAAGGTCTTGGGTAATTCTCAACTTTACATGGTTCCACTGCAGAGAGTCCAACTCCTTGATTTTGGTTAAGGCGTGTTGGCGTTCAATGTAGCTCAGAAATTTAATGATGAGTGGTCGGGGAGGAGAGTTCGGTGGGGGTCTGGGTTTCAGTGATCTGTGGGCTCTTTCTATGTGGTAAGCTTGATTGATCGGGGAAGGGCCAACCACTTTATTTAGAAAAAGCTGAACAAACTTGATCGTGTCACTTCCCTCTTCGGCCTCCGGAAGCCCCAAAATAAGGACATTATTCCGTCTGCTCCATCCCTCAAGATCTTCTGTTTTAGCCTGCAATTTCTGTATTTGCTGCTTCAGTTTGATAATCTCCGGGTCAGTTTTGTTCCTCCAACGGTCCAAAGATGTGACATTGGATTCCAGATCCCCTACTTGCCATGATAGGTCTGAGAAGTCTTTCCTGATAGATTTAATCTCACTAGATATCTCCTGTAAAGTCTCTTTGAAGGTAGAATTTCTTGCATAAAGCGATCTTCTGTCAGTAGGTATTTGGAGATGCAGGAGCAGTTTGTTTGGAGGAGTGTGAAGGTTAGCATTTCTAGCCTTCTTGGAGGCCTTTTCAGGCGTCGTTGGTGGAGTGTGTCTCACTGACTGACTTCATGTCAGCTTCCATCGCTGCAAATAGCGCTGAGAAATCTTCAAGCCCTAAAAATCAGCTTAGAGGTGCTAGAGGTAGACAGCAAGCCTTTAGGGTCGCTATTACTAAAAAAGAAGTCGATATTTCAATTATAAGAGGTTGTTTTTGTAGGTGGAGGAAGGGAGCCTGAGAGAGAGCTGCTCTCAGCCACACTGCATCACGTGACTCCAAGTACAGTAGGTTCTATGTCCACCTCCAAGGGAACTGCTTGGTAGTCTGCATATGTCAGAATACATTACTACTTCTTGTAGTTTGAAGAAAAAAATACTTACCTTAGTAATGTTGTTTCTTCTAAAGGAGTCCTAATGTATTCTGACCTCCCACTCCGCCTCCCCTACCAGAACGTGGAGTCTCTGCACTCCAGCTTTTACATGTTGTTGATCCTTTAAGTTGGTTATCTGTTGGACATCTGTGACTTGAGTCTTTTCAATCAGTTAGATAGTTTATACTCTTTCTTTTTAGTTGCTCGTAAGAATCTGACAGATAAATAAAATGTACCAGTGGACATGGTTTGAAACCGAGTGCGTGCCTACTTAGAATGTAGGTTTTAACCCTTTTTTCTCTGGGGCACTACAACAGGAATGTCTTACTGCATATGTCAGAATACATTAGCACTCCTTTAGAAGAAACAACATTACTGTGGTAAGTAATTTTTTCATAATATCTTTGCTTCTCACCCTCTAGCCCCTTCCCCTCCCCTCAGGCCCCTACTATCTCCCCTTTTCCACCATCACTCAAAGTTGTCTGTTTCCCACCTGTCTCCCCACTTGAAGTTTTCCTCACCCTAGCCTCACTCAACCTCTCTAAGTCCAGCCCTGATGCGATGGACCCCAGACTCCTACATATCTCTGCCCCAGCCATTGCCTCCCTACTAGCTCAGATTCCAAACCTTTCTTTCTCCCTTGGTGTTGCCCTCAGGCCTGAAAAGTTGCTAAAGTACTTCCACTGCATAAATGACCCTTCCTCTCCCGGTAATTTGGGACCATCTCTCTCCTCCCTCTCTTGCTAAGCTCCAGGAGACCCTCCCCTACTCCAGACTCTCTGACTTCCTTTACTCTTCTGACATCCTCTCCCACTTCCAGTCTGGGTTTGGGAAGCCTGAGCTGGCCAAAGCATTAGACTCTGTGTCCTACCCCTCCTCCTTAATAAACAGTGTTTTGCTGGCCTATCAGCCAATGTTGTTGACTGGTTCCATTCAAATCTCTCGGGCCATCAGCAGTCGGTACAGGTAGGAAGCATCCTGTCCCCCTCACTCCCCTTCCTAGCCAGAGTCCCACAGGCTCCATCCTGGGTCCAGTCCTGTTTACCATTTTCCTAAATGACCTCCCCTCTGTGTGTGTATCCTTGTACATCCACATGTACGTGGATAACAAAGTCTCTACCTCTCAGGTCCCATGGCCACTGTTGTAGCTGGTCCACTCCAGCAGCATTTCCATAATGCACTATGCTGGTTCCACGACAATTATCTTAAGGTCAACACCAAGAAGATGGTATCTATGACCTTCAGTACCTGCCAGATGTTGGCCAGGCTCTGCCCCCCCTTCACTATTCTAGGTGGCACCCCTTTGGAAGTGGTACCTGCTTTCAAGTACCTGAGCGTGTGGCTTGATGGCAAGCTCCATTTCTCTGTCCACATACTGTATATGCCATCCACATTAAACTCTGGTCCAAAGTAGGCACCCTGTACCACAGTAAGGACTGCCTCTCCCTCCAGGTCTGTAGGGAACGAGTAATCAGAATGGTTCCCCTTGTCTTTGATTATGCAGACATAGGCTACGGTGTCGCACACTCCTCCATCTTTCCCAGACTGGATTCTCTGTGTGACGCCTTTTGCTTTTTCACTTGCATCTCTCCCCTCCATATCCATCATTGCTTCCTCTACTTCTCCCTCTCCATCCTCCCCCTGCTGTCACATCACCAGGCCTACTGTGCTGCCTTCATTACCAAATACTGGTTTGTGTCCCTTCCCTGCTACCTTTCTTCCCTGATCTTCCCTACTCCCCTCTTTTTCTACTCACTTCACTCCAGGAATCCCTCACTTTTTCCATCCCCATCCTCATTATTCTGCAGGCCAAGCTGTCTTCTCCTACCGCTGCCTTCCCTCTGGAACCTCCTCCCCACCCCTCTCTACCTCTCCCTTTCTCTTCCAGACTTCAGAGACCACCTAAAGCTACTTCCTGCACATCTGTTCCTGTAACCCCCCTCCTTAACCACTTATCCTCTCCATTATCCCTATCCTGCTCAGCCCTTGCCTCTCAATATTTTTACCCTTACTCCAACATGGACTGTGCACTTTGACTCACACATTATTATTCACTGCTCACTGCTGTATAGAAACTGTTATAATATTACGCTAGCATATTTACTGATGCCTCTGTATGTACCCCTTTATCCTGACTGTTGCCTCTGTATGTACCCATTTATCCTGTATTGTAATCTGTATTTGTTTTGTAAGCTGTTACTCCCCACTACCCCCTCCCCAGGTTGCACGTGAAAACAAGGCTTGGCTCTGTGTGCCTTTCCTGGTTACCAACTTTTAAATAAAACGAATGAATAAAATAAATATTGGCAGTTAGTAGTCACATGCTCTAGCCACACACCATGGCTTCAATTTTGCTGCCCCACGGTACCCACAATCCTTGTCCCACCTCCCTGCCTCTGTAGCCAACAAACCTACAGCAAGCTTTAAAAAAAATCACGGCACGTGTGGCAAATAAGTGCTGCAAAATACAGTTTACTTATTATGGCAGTAGAGTTCAATCCTAGCAGCACCTGACTGGTAATAATGATTGCATCTCATTATACAGACTTCTGACATCTGAACAAACTATAATGAGGAAATAAAACCACAACTTACTTAGGAATCATTCTTGGCTGCATTATAATCACAAGGAACAGTGTGACACTACTGTGTTTATGTATAGTACAGTACACTGCTTAATCAGTATCAGGGTTGTTTAAAAAATTATTGTCTAGTTTTGTCAAAACATTACCATAAAAAATAATTATATCAAATTCAGTATATTTAAATTGGAAAGAAACAGGAGGTTACTTCCAGATAACCATGGTGTACCAGCTAACGGACTGCACAAAGAAGAGAAAAAGAGATGGCTTCTGTCTTCTTGCAGTTGTTAGGTGCTTTGCCATGCAGAGAGGCCATGGGCACAGACACTATCAGCTAAGCTATCCCCTCACCTAACTAACTAACCTGTCCTTTAAAGAGCAGGTATCCACTTTGGTATGTACTTTCATAAATGTAATATTTCTGCTATTATGACTGACCACACATTCATTTTTTGTAATTTTAATATCTTCTTCTAGGATATCTCTTTTAGACCAGGTGTAAATGGAGGTGGGGTTTCATGTTTAATGTAGCAGATGTACCCAAAATTCATTTTATGTCTGTTGATCACATGAATGCTGGGGCAAAATGATAGTTTGCCTCAATGTTGTACTGACACCTTGACAGATTCTGCGATTTTCAGCTCCACATATTTAATGCAGATTCTTGGGCCATTACTTCGAGAGTAAGTGAAATATACATTCAGGTGTGGTCTCAATGAATAGGTGAGAATTAGAGCTTTAAAATGCATACCCATATGTTACCTCAAAAGAGTAATGTTAAAAGTTATAGAGTTAAATACCAACCACCACCCCTTAAGTTCTTGCAAAATTTTTAAATGGTCTCATATTTAATTTTGGCAGACAGGATTTATTGTGCTTTATAATATAATTTTATGTTGTCTAAACGGGTAAGGATTATGCTTTGAAATGCATATGTGGTTGTGAAGTTTTAAGGTAATGTAATAGAAGATAAATTGATATAAGGGAAGATGCCATTAAAAGACAAAATTTTAGCAGGTTTATACTTTTTGAGTTCTTAACACCATATCTTCTGTGTTTATATCTGCGTGACATATGTATGTATATGTGTGTGTATATTTTATATATGTGTGCGTGTGTGTGTATACACACACACATACTAATACAACATTTTTTTTAAACAGACTTTGAGGATGCCTCAACTTTTCTGTTGAGCGGAAATGATGAGAGGAAAATCCTAGGACCCTGTAACGTGTAGTGCATTACCTTGCCCTGACTACCGGAGACTCTGAAGTAACTCTTCTGAGTGACAGAAGTTACTGCACACTTATAGAGAGCAAATTATTCGAACCCAGTTAGGTGGTGAAAATCATCATGACGAGCAGTGTGCATCGATTCCAGTGCCTAACTATGACCCTGCCAAGCATGGCTACAATAGACAGTGCTATCAAAAGTTCACAAAAGCCAAGAGAATCAGAAAATCTGGAGAACACGCAGATGTTGGTGAACTTAGCTCACATCATCATTTCAGGGGTGGCGTTCCATGCGCCTCATCATCTAGAGTGTTATTTCCTGGTACATGTGGAATCTGTAACAAATAGGTAATCAAATTGAAGAGGAAGAGATAGTATCCAGCTGCTGTTGTTACAAAAACAGCTGAAGCCACAATGAAAAGGGCGGCAGAGCTACAAGATTTATTTATTTATTTATTAAAATATTGGATTTACAGACCTTTGAGTCAGGGACTCATTTACAAAGACACCTCGTCGATAAAAGACAGCAACAGTACAGTTAAGGGGTCATATATCAATAGCTAGGAGGACAGACAGATATTACAGACATTCACAGAGATACATGGGTGGTAGCAGTAAAAAAGAAAAACAGTATACATAATGTAGGCACACAGGCACCACGTCAGTAAACACAGTATGCATAGTTCTAGGATAAATAATATATATGCCAGCAAATAGCATCCGGAATCATAGATGAGCCCTGGTCGTCCTCATGAGGGCTGTAAGTAGTTAGGAACCTTATCTTGACCACAGACCGCTGTACAGGGGGTTGGGGAAATTATGTACAATTGCAGCAGCGAGAGCCCAGCAGGTGGCCTCTAAGGGCAGCCTTGAAGGGACCTTGCTTAGTCGAGTCACCTATGTTGCCCAGGAGGGAGTTGAACCAGGTGGGTCCTCTGTAGCCAAAAGATCTCTGGGCTAGAGATGTCCTGGCCCTGGGGACTGGAAGTGAGGTCTTGACAGTGCTGCAGGTGGATACCGAGGGAGAGGCCTGGTGGAGGGAGGCAGAGACACTCGGGGGCCGAGCAAAGTCTTTTTGACTAGGAGGCAGGTTTGGTAGTGGAGTCTCTCCTCGGGATTTGGCAAATTGGTGGTGGAATACAGTAGACAGGTTAGAGTGTGCCTTGGGGCTCCAGTCAGGAGCCTGCAGGCCTTGTTTATTGAGAGCTGGATTTTAGTAAGGGCAGTATTATTGGCAGCAGCATAGATGGGCAGACCATAGTCCACTAGTGACAGGACGAAGGAGGTGATGGGTAACTTGAGAGCTTCGGGGGGGAGGCAGCCCCTGTGGCGGTATAGGAGTCCAATCCTGATCTTGGTGGCAGCAGAGAGGGCGCTGATGTGAAGGTGGAAGGTAAGGGCCAAATCAAATGGGATTCCCAGGTACTTATAGGAAGAAACCTGCTCGATGGGGTGAAGTGTGCTGGGTAGTATTACAAGGGTGGGGGGGCGCCACTGGCTTTGCTTTGGTGATGCGAGAAGATCATTGCCTTTGTCTTTTTCAGGTTCAGGAGCAGTCTATGGGCAGTGAACCAGTGTTCAGCTTGTTGGAAAGCACTCTGTAGGGTGGTGTGGTTGGGATCAGAGGCGAAAAGCACTGTGTTGTCCGCATAGAGGAGGATCCTACTAGAACAGGCAGAGGGGAGCGTTTTAAGATAGAGGCTAAAGAGGAGGGGGCCCATGATAGAGCCCTGGGGGACACCTGAGTGGACAGGACAGGTGTCAGATAAGGTGCCATTTATTTTTACGCACTGTGTTCTGGCAGAGAGGTAGCTGGTGAACCATGCAAGGGGACCAGGTTAGAAGCCAAGGCATCTGAGAGCATCAAGCAGGAGGTGATGGCAGACTATGTCAAAAGCCTTGGAAAGATCGATGTACTTGGCACCGGTGGGGTTACCAGCATCAAGGGCAGAGTGCAGGAAGTTAGAGTATTCGAGCAGAGCAGAGGTGGTGCTGTGACCAGTATGAAAGTTGTGCTGTTCTGGGCACAGAATGTCATGCTTGACCAGGTACTCCATGAGTTGGATGGCTACCACTTTTTCCACAGCCTCAGAGAGTGGGAGGAGGATGGAGATCGGCCAGTAATTACTGGGAAGGGACCAATCCCCACTCTTGAAAATGGGAGTGACAGTGGCAGTTTTTCATGCACTGGGGAACTGACCCAGGCACAGAGACCAGTTTAGTAGGTTGGTAAGGGGGACCAGGATAACATCCAGGACCAGGAGCCAAGGGATCAGAGCTGGGGCTATTACTATTTAGAGCTTTTAGGAGATGGGGTCTGGCTTTAAGTAGGGAGATAGTGTGTAGGTAGAAAGGGGGGCAAGAGAGGGTGGGCAGCTGAGAGACTGGGACAGGGTCAAAGAAATTACCGGGTGGAACGGAGCTTAGGTCCAAGAAGGTGGAGTTTAGGCGATCTGCAATGCCAAAGGGGTCAGAACAGACTGTGCCATTGATGGACAGTTGGGGGGGGGGGAGTGGGATTTCCTGTTCAGCTCTTTGACGTTGTTCCAGAAGTTTCTGACAGACCCCCATGAGGAGGCCAGGGAGGACCAGTAATACTGAGCTTTTGCCTGCAAGATGACCCAGATACACTTATTGCACTCTGCATTGTATGCTTGCCTGTCAGCCGGCCTGCCAGATTTCCACGGCGATGTGCCAGAGGCTGTCCCTCGTTTTAAGTTTCAGGAGGAGATAACCAAGATATGCTCACAAAAGTTAAGACAGAGGACCTCATTGCAAGGGAGTTTCTTAAACATGACAAGTGCTACCTCAATTATACAGTAATTGCAAGGCATAGGACCCCAGATGATCAGAATAGACAATGAGCAGTCAGATGGAACTGGGTTTGAGGCCATTTGTCATGTAATTGAAGACAATGTGCTTCAAAGACACCAAGCCATTTCAGTGACGGCGTTGAATGAAATCTCAGGTGTCGTGGTAGGAGGTCAACGATACCATTATAAACTTAGAAACCAGCTGAAAAAGAAATATGGGGATTCACTTTCATTTTTAACAGTTGATCATCAAAAACCACTAGTTGTAATCAGTGCTGAATCATTAACAGGCGGTGCATCAGTCACAGAGCTTTGGATGGCAATCAAGTAATCAAGCATGCTGCTTCCTTGTTGCGTGAGCATATCTTAAGATTTGTAGAGACAGCACCTTCACTACCATGGCCACCAACAGTGGATGCTCCCCTGAGTAAAGAATGACAGCCCCCAGAGACGGTTCAGTCATTTTTATCGCATGTGTTAACCCCACCCCAAAACATACTGAGAGTGAGCAAGTCTCCCAGTTGTCAAAGTCATACTCAGAAGATCTAATTCATGGTGTCACACGTGGCAAGGTTCTCACTACAAAACATGCACTTGTTGGAGTTGTGCTGCATAATATGACTGGACAGAAAATGCCCATGAACATCTTGTTTCATTTAGGAAATAGTTGCAGTTATGATCAAGCGTATGAAATTGAAACTGGCTTATCGGAACTTTCTCAGCATTTTCAAGAGCAAGGTCCGTTACTGCCACTTCAGCTAAAGTCAGAGTCTCCTGTTGTCTTAACAGTTTTCTGGATGGACAGCTGTGATCAGAACATTGAAAAACAGTAACTGGACATGAAACAGTACACATGGTGCTGCATACCAAGAAGAATCTGAAGGCTCCATTCTCTGAGAAGATCCTATTGAAATTCCTCACTCAAAAAGAATGACAATTGTGTCTAACAAATAGGAATTAGAACATCGACAGGTGAATTCAAAGAAGGAGCCAACCACATCTGTCAATATGCCTAAGTCTGCTGTGCCAACATCAGTGGTAAATATTGGCAAGGCAAAGCTAATGCTGTGGAAACTCAGTCGGGAAACACACAAGGAGGATCATCTTGTCCCAAGATTTACTGGCTGGCTGACGCTAGTTTGTAACAATCATTCAAGTTCTCCAAAGAAGAAGGTTATCACATATCTTCCACCCATCCACAAACCCATCACTGATTATGCCACTGTAGTTGAATACCTCACACAAACACAAGAAACAGCTCAGCAAGTAAATATGCCCTATGTTCACCTGACACTTGATGTTGGAGCAGCAGCAAAGGCATAGCATGTTATGTAGAATTTCCCTGATCAGTTCTACAACATCATAATTCATATGGGAGATTTCCACCTATTCCTGGAAAACGTTGGCATTATAGGACAGTTAGTTGGTGGCAGCAGCTTTGAGGACACAGTATTTCAGGCTGGTCTTTGTGCCTCTGGCAGCATAAAGGGAATTTTGCATAGGAAGCATTATAATCGGGTATGGCCTGCACATGAGTATTTTGCAGATGCCTTAGAGTGAATGCTTCAGATCTGATTTCTAAAGTATTCAACAGAATTGAATGCCACCCCTGTAGTAGTGCTTGACCTGATCAGATCATTACCTCAATCCATAGATTTCCATAAACTGCTTCAGGAAGATGAGATTATCACTTTCCAGACTAAATATGAGGCCTTCAGGCAGAGGATTCATCATGGTGAGCTGGTGGAAACACCACAGCTCTGGATGACATATCTGGATGTAGTTGATTGGCATAATTTGCTCCACACAGCAATAAAAGAAAACAACTTTGATCTTAGACTACTGTATTGGAAATATTCACTGTCCCTATTATTCACCTTCAGCAAGCAAAATTATGCTCATTGTGGGGCTTACTATGTGCACACACTTGAAACTCTTGAAACTTCTCATCCAGGGCCCAGGCCATTAATTGAAAAGCAAGGCCTTTCAGTTCAAAGGAGCCATCACAAAGCTTCTAGGGAATCAGTTGACCAAGTTGGTAAACAGACATACAATCGAAATGCCAAAATTCCAGGTGGAATCAAACACTTTGCTGCAAATCAAATGGCTTATGATGAATGGGTGTTAAATCGGCAACATCTAGCAAAATTCAGAGAGGCACTTTTGGAGATGACTGGCCTTTACAGTTTAGCCAGTAATCTGCAAAAAGCATGCAGGCCATCTGAAATCAAGTCAGCACAACGCGTCAAAGCCATATTGACTCTCGATCAAGAGTTTATCAACCCATTTAGTGCCACTTTAGATGCTGAAAGATTGTGCTGTTTGTCCTCAGGAGCACCTGTTACGCCTAATATTGAAGAGAACCTCACCAGTATCATTGTACGAGGTACAGAAATATATGAACAGTTTGTCAAAGAAAGACTGGAAAGTGGTAAAAAAATTTCTGTACAATTTCAAAAGCCCCAGTGAAAACCTTCAATGATACAAACAAAAAAGTGCAAGTAACTACCAAAGGAAAAGTTACAGAACTTAAATTTGAAAGAGATATATTGGGAAAATGTTTGGCCCTTTTAAACAAGCACAACTTCCATGTAGATATAAAGTGAATTCACAACATGATGGAGCACCCATTCTGAACAGCTAATAAAATCAACAGCCCCCAATTGCTAGAAAAAGGGAATGCTGGAAACCAAGTCAAATGAGAATAACTTTTATTCTGACTTCTGAAAATCATATATTTAAGACAATCGCCATATATAGTACAAGAAGTGTGCAAAAAAGAGGCAAGACTATATAGCAGCAATTTAGAAAACAGCTAAAATACTATCACAGAGAGGCAAAGCATGAAGGGACAGCAGTTCACAAAAGCAGCAGCTAAGCCCAAATGGGCCACAAAACCTTACGTTTTGCTACGTCTGGGTGGAGCTTCTTCAGAGGTTTAGGAGTCACATATCCATTCCATATTTACAATATAATCAATAAAATAATTAAACAGTTGACATAAAAAACACACCAAACCTCGTGCAAATCTACAATTAAACCAATGTTGGCATGTAATTTCAGCACTCCAATAAATAATGTAGATATAAAGAAGTTATTAACATATTGCCTGGTCCCAGTCCCTCTGAGTCTAGCCAATGTAGATGGAACTAGACTGACAACACCAAAGAGCAAGTTACTTGAGGTGCTAGCAGAATACTGTCCAGTGTTAAGACACTTCAGAGCTTCCCCCCAGGAAAAGTGTCTTAACATACATAGTTGATCTGATATGTAGTGAGGAATGCGGCTGAATATGGATGACCGTAAAAACGGCAACTCATATTCAGCGCTTTCCCCATGGGCTACCCTGCAAGTGTAGCGACCCTGTGCAAAAGCAAGCATAGGGAAAGGTGACTGGAAGGAGAGTATAGTGAGGGGAAGGGGAGGGACAGGGAAGGAGTTTTAGGGGACTGTTGTGCCTGCTGCTGCCAAGCTAGCCATGTGGTATGGTAGTGTGGGTGGCTAGCTCTGGCACAGCAGATACTGGGTTCAGGGCTGAGGCCAGGAGCGTGGAAATTTTGCCACTGCCTGTGTCCTGGGGACTTAATTTTTGTAGAATCTGGATTTGCCCCTCCTCGACATGCACTCCCGGGTTGATCATCTAAATTCAGGTCGGAGTACCCCAAAACACTTTTTGATATTCCGTATGTCTGGTCGTTGGAAGTGTATATCGGCAATTTGCTTTTCGTCGATATACACTTGCCATAATAGTGATCACTGTTTTGCAATCGCTATTATGACATGGAACCAGTTGATCTAATGGCAGCAGTGCAGGTTATGACAGGAATCCCTGAAACTTTCAGTGATCTGGCAGTGAAACTCCTGAATAGTCTTGCAAGAGTGGATGTTGTTGTAGATAGGTACAGAGAGCAGTCAATCAAAGAGTCTGAGAGATTTCAATGAGAATTTAGTGACAAACATATTGTCAAAGGTCCCAACACCAAAGTGCCAAAGAATTTCAGTTACTTCCTTTCTAATGGCTCTAACAAGGAGTGCCTGATTGATTTGATCATACAGGTCTAGGGAGAAAATTGCATGAGTTTGCCAGAGGGCCAAGTGATCTATTTTTCGAAGAGAGACAAATGCTACATGATCACCAATGAAGGGACTGAAGTTATGGATGATCTGTTCTGACCAGGAAGAAGCCGACACAAAAATTGTCCTTCACATGCAACATGCCAGTGCAGTACACCCAGGCCCTGTCATCATCCATTCACCATTTGGGGATACCGATATACCAGTAATTTTATTGTCAGTATTTTCAGAGTGTGAGCAAAGTATATACCAGGACAGTGGCCATGGTAACAGTAGGAAAATCTTTGACGTTAGCAAGTGAGAAATGACCACTGCAGCAAAGAAAGCCTTAGTCAGTTTCCATGCATTCACAGGCAATGACTGTGTTTTTGCGTTCTTCAAAAAGGGTAAGAAGATTCGCTGGAACATCCTTCAAAAGTACCCCAAATTCCTGGATGCCTTTCAGAAATTTGGGAGTGATTGGCAAGTGGATAAGGATGTTGTAGCTCTGTTGAAGGAGTATGTCTGTAAACTGTATGGAGGGAAGCAAGCTACTACTGTAAACATAGTTAGACAGAAGATCTTCTGGGAGAAATATAACAAAGACAATAGAATAACTGATCTGTCTCTGCTACCACCCTGTCAGGAAACCTTGAAGTTACATATTCTCTGAGCCAACTACATCTGCCGATTGTGGAGGCTTTCTTCTGTTGCAGTTATCACGCCCCAAATTCAGCTTTGCACGGTTGGACTGATTATCTCAATGTAAAGTGAACAGATGCACCATTTCCAGATGATATGTCTCTGCTCTGTAATGCAAATGGTGAGGACTCGGATGAGGACCAAGATGTATGTGATTACAAGGTTGATATTGGCGTATCTGACAATGACGAAGATTTTCCCTAGATGGACAAGACTAAGTTCCACTGCTTTACCAACAGTCATATTTTAAATCTGACATTTTTTGAAACAAAAATGTTTTGTGTAAACAGAGGGGTTTTTTTTTCTCTTAGATACATTTCCTTCTTTAAAATAACTGTTAAAATTAACCTTTGAGGCAACTTATGGGTATGGCAGTCCAGAGGAGGGCAACTAAAATGGTGCAGGGTCTGCACCAGAAGACATATGAAGAGACACATAATATGTATACCCTCGAGGAAAGGAGGGAGAGGGGGGACATGATAGAAACTTTCATGTACCTCAAGAGAATCAACAAAGTCCAAGAGGGTAGCATCTTTCAGAAAAAGAGATGTGCAGGAACAAGGGGGCACAATTTGAAGATAGAGGGGGGACGGCTCAGAGGTAATGTGAGGAAGTATTTTTTTCATGGAGAGGGTGGTGGGTGCGTGGGACGGCCTTTCTGAGGAGGTTGTGGAGTCGAAAACAGTGGGGGAATTCAGGAATGCGTGGGACAGACATAAGGCAATTCTAGGGGGTGGGGGTAGGAGGAAGTAGGCTGTTGGTTAACTAGGCTCTGCAGCTTATCCATTAGGTAGGGAAATGGGTAGACTTGGTGGGCCAAGCGGTCCTTATCTGCCATCAAATTCTATGTTTCTATGCATTTTAAATCTCTAATTCCTGCCTATTCATTGATATCACACTTGAATGCATATTTAAAGGAAAGCGATCTTCAATTCTAGCTCCCACCCCCACAAGGCTTACCCCACAGTTTAGCTTTTTACACAAAAAGCGGCGGTTTTCTCACACTGCAAAGTACCTTATTTCAAAGGAAAGTCTGCTACCGAGTATGAGCGGACTCGAGAAACTCATTAACTGTAAGGTGTGGCACTGCCGCTTGCTTCAATACATTTGTACTGAAGCGAGTGAGTGGTGCCGACCTTTATAGTAAATGGAGCCCATCCCATCTGTCATACTCGGTAGCAGACTTTTTCCTTTTTTTTTTTTCTTTCATTTAAACTTTATTGATACATTTACCTTTATAAAGGACAGTTACAGTGGAGCAAGATGTGACATACCACATGTACAGAAAGAACTGCCCAGCCCACCCCTCCCCTTACAGCAGCAACAAGACCATATAACCCCTAAGTGCAGTGATTATTCCCATTGGACATATGAGAAAGACTAAGGTGTGGCATAATCATAAGTGAGGCGGTGAGGAGTAAGGAATGGAGGATCCCATATTTTACTAAGCTGAAGTCTGTTATGAGGCTTGCAATCGCCTTTTCTGTTCGATTAGCAATGATTTTGTGCAACCACTCTTGGAAAGATGGGTTGGTTGTCTTTCCAATGGCGTAAAATGAGTTTCTTAACAGATAGAGCAATCATGGAAATATGAAATTTCCTGATTCTGACCCTGACAGGGGACATGTCCCCTAGGAGACAAATCTCAGGAATAAAGTACTCCTGAAGGCCCAGAAGGGGATCCAGAGACATCTTGATTGAATTCCATAGAGGGGAAACTTTGGGACTTAGTACTTAAACTAGAATTCGAGAAACCCCATTTCTTTAGTTTAACAGGGGTACAATACATATTATGTAATATATGGTATTGCATGAGACGCAATCTGTCCTGGGAAACATATTTATGACAGGATCTCCATAGGGATTGCCAATCCAACTGGTATTGAGGAAGAGTGAGTTCCAGAATCTGGTGGGTCCAAAGGAGTCCCGTATTTTTTATGATACAACACTCTGTATAATTTAGATACAGTGCCTGAAGATCCAGACAGTAGGGAGATTTCAGGTATCAAGGCTGACACCTTCTTGGAAGGCGGAATATTCCCCAGGACTATTGTGAGTAGGTGTCTTAACTGCATAATCTTAAAGTGAGATGAAACCGGAATGAGAAATCTTTCACTAATTCCACCTGGGGACAACCAGTGTCCCTCCTCATCCACCAAGGGAAGCAGCTTTCCATCACCTAATTGGGGCAACCACTTACTGGGAATCTGCTTCCTGTTAATAGTAAAAGATGGGGAGTTCCAAATGGACTGAGCTAAGTCAGTCTGGGGGGAGTAGTGAAGAAATAAACATAACTGTGCAAAAACTCTTAGAGAGATACCTACTGTAGGACAGTCAGCTGTCTTTACCTGTGACAATTTGAGGTAAAATAGGGTTAAGGGGTCCAGGCATTTAGCTTTAATTACATCTAATTCAGTCTTAAGCCATACTGGTTGTTCCATTTCAAGGCCCGGGGATATCCATCTCACGCATTTTACTAGGTGACTGGCCCAGTAGTATAATGCCATATGGGGAATCCGCAGCCCTCCCTCAAATTTTGGGGCAGCTAGTTTATAATAAGCCAAACGGGGGTATTTATCAGCCCAGATAAATCTAGTAAATATACCATGCAATTTTTTAAACCAGCGTATAGAGATAAAAGTATTGAGAAGGGATAAGGGGTAAAAAATTCTAGGAAAGACATTCATCTTAATTATGTTTATCCTGCCCCATAATGATATGGGAAGTTTAGACCATCTGTCAAGGTCGTGAATAATAACCTGTGAGAAACTGATGGGGTTAGGAGTAGGCCCTTTGATGGTCAGATGGATTGAAAACTGGCTAGCTGGACGCACTCAGAGAGTAGTGGTCTGTGGGGAGCTCTCGAACCCTAGAGAGGTAGGTAGTGGGGTACCACAGGGCTCGGTCCTGGGTCTGATCCTGTTTAATGCATACATATCTGACATCAGGGAGGGTATAGGGTGTGAAATGAGTCTATACGTGGATGACTCCAAGATGGGAGCAGTAGTTGAGGAGAAGAGGAGGTTGGCCCTGCAAGGGACCTGGACACCCTGGAAAGCTGGGCTCACACATGAAATTAATTTCAATATCACCAAGTGCAGGTGTTGCATCTTGGTGGGAAACCTAAACACAGGTACACCCTGGGAGGGGCTGGAGGCCTCAGTAGGGGAAAAAGACCTAGGGGTCATGGTGGATACATGTATGAATAACTCTGAGCAGTGTGAGAGCAGCTAGCAAGGCAAACAGGATGTTGGGATGCATACGTAGGGGATCACCTCTAGGAACAAGGAAGTGATTCTGCCACTGTACAATGGACTGGTTAGACCACACCTTGAGTACTCTGTACAGTACTGGAGACCACACTTGAAGAAGGACATACAGCTCCTGGAGAGGGTACGAGGAGGGCAACAAAGATGATCACGAGGGCTAGGGGATTTGACTTATGAGGACAGACTTGAGGAGCTCTGCCTGTTTTCATTGGAGAGAGGAGAGACAGGGGGACATGATTGAGGTCTTCAAGTACCTCAAGGGAATAAATAGGGTAAACATGGAGGATCTTTAGACTAAAGCAGGGAGGTATCACCAGAGGGCATGGTTTGAAGTTGGAAGGTGGAAGGGTGAGGGGGGGAAAAAAGGAGGAGGTTTTTCACTGAGAGGGTGGTGGACCCTTGGAATGCACTGCCTGGTGAGCTGGTTCAGAGATCCACAGTGGAGGGCTTCAAGAGAGGGTGGGACAGACACAGAAAGTGGATGTATCAGATGATGGCCTGTCCTGGGGGGGTGGGGCTGGATGATAGGAGTTTCTGGAGCACAAGGGATGGGAGGGTCTCAGCACCCAACTAAGGATCTAGGTTTGAGCAGACTCGATAGACCGTAAGGCCTAATCTGCTGGCAAATAGTATGTTAGTATGTTAGAGAATCCAGGTTATCCTTAAACCATGTTGAGGGATTATGGGATAACTTAATGCCCAAATACCTAAATGCTCTGAGTCCAGCATAAGCCTAGGGGACTAATATCGTTCTTGAATACCTTGTGGTTTAATGGAAAAAATAAGGATTTATTGGCATTCAGCTTGTAATTGGATAGCTCGCTAAATCTGGCTATTTCATTCAGTAGGGGCAGTATTGATGATACCGGATGGGAGAGGTGTATCAACAAATCATCTGCATAAGCGGTGACTTTAATTTCATGGCGCCCAACCCAAATACCTTGTATAGAGATATTTTTGAGAATGTTTTGAATGAGGGGTTCCAAGTTTAGATTAAATAACAGAGGCGATAGGGGGCAGCCCTACCTAGTCCCTGAATGGAGTGGGAAGGAGTTAGAGAAAGCCCCATTTGCTGAGATTCTTGCTGTAGGGGATTTATATAGTGCAGCAACCCAGGATAAAAATACCGGAGGGAATTTGAAAGCACTCAATACCTTGAACAAAAAACTCCAATTTACCCGATCGAACACCTTCTCGGCATCCAGAGAGACCAGGCCTGCGGGGAACTCAACGTCTTTGGTAGCCGAGAAGACGTGAGATAACGTACGCTAGTGGTCTGCTGATGAGCGTCCTTTCATAAATCCTACCTGATTCATGCCTATTAACTCAGGGAGTACCACGGATAGCCTATTAGCTAAAATCTTTGAGAGGATTTTAATGCCTTGATTTAGGAGAGATATAGGCCTATAACTTTGGACAAGCTCTGGGTCTTTGTCTGGTTTGGGGAGAAGTATTATCAAGGCTTCAAAGAGGTGACAATCAACCTCCATCCCGGATAGAATATGTTGAAATAATCTATTAAGTATTGGTAGTAAAAGATCTCGAAATGTCTTGTAGAAAAGGGAAGAAAATCCATCAGGACCAGGAGCTTTATCTGAAGGTAAACCATTGATAACCTCAGCAATTTCTTCCTGTGATATAAAGGAGACTAGAGAGTCTTTATGATGTGCTGGGAGGGAGGGCAGGTGGGAGTCTATCAGATACTTTTCCACGCTTACAAGGCTGGGGGGGTGCTCCATGTCCCCGTACAGCGTTTTGTAGTATACTGCAAATTCTTGAACTATCTCTGTAGGAGATGTTTTCAGAGACCCATCGGAGGACGCCCTGATAGGAGGGATGAATCTCACAGATTCTTGTTGCTTGATACAGAGTGCCAGTAGGCGCCCCGCCTTCTCTCCCTGATCAGTGTAACTAGCTCTAGTACATATGATAGCTAACTCTGCCTTTTCCTGAAGTAACTCTAAATATCTATCTCTCAACAATAGGAGCTTTGTCCTATCTTCTTCTGAAGTATTGGCCGAAACATTAATTTCAAGTACCCGAATTTGAGATAATGATGATAATAATTCCCTCTCCCTAGATCTTTTCCTAGTCACCGCCATACTAATAAGAGTGCCTCTCATGTAGGCCTTAAAAGCCCCCCATATAATGTCCAGTTTTGCACTGTTTAAAAGATTGGACAAAAAAAGGCATCAATATGTTCCCTTATGAGTTTACAGTATTTAGAATCTTTAAGCAATTGATCATTAAGTTTCCATCTTGTTTCTCTCTTTGAAACATCCTGAAATGCCAGCTTACACAACACCATGGAATGATCGGAGACAGAACCAGGTTGGATCGACGAGGTCCTGACCCCAGGCAAGAAAGTCTGAGAAATGAAAATGTAATCAATGCGGGACTGCGAGCCGTGTACCAGTGACCTGTAGGTAAACTCCTTGGAATCCGGATATAGGACACGCCAGACATCACAGAGCCCACATTGATCCAGTAGGTCTCTAAAGGCCCTCTGTCCTGGAGAACCCCCAATCCACCACCTGACCTGTCGAGGTTTGAGTCTATGACTTGATTATAGTCACCACCCAGAATAATCCTTATAGGAAGGAAAGGCTGGATTATATTTATAAATCTCATAGAAGTACCCAGGATCATCTGGATTAGGTTCGTATATATTGCCCAGTAACAATGGTACTGACCAGAGAGTACCTATAACTAAAACGAACCTACCCTCAGGATCCTTGATGACTTGTGTAGAAACAAAGGGAATGTCCCTGTTAATAATAAGCATGACCCCACAACTATTGGAGGAGCCTTGAGCCTCATACACTGTCCCCACCTGTTGTCTCCTCACTTGTGAGGCTTCCGTTTCTAATAAATGCGATTCCTGTAGGAAAGTTATCTGAGAGCATAGTAGGCTTAAATGTTTAAGAACCTGATATTGCTTAGATTTTTTCCTGATCCCCTTAACGTTCCACGTTGCAAAAGTCACCTCCTTGACCTGCTAAAGACTACGGGTTTAATAGATTGGCCCTAAGCTCGGGGTATAGCATGTGTAATCTGACCCTACCGTTGCTGCTGTAAGGCCCTCCATACTAACCCCCATCAGAAACCCAACTTTAAGCCCCCAGTACACCCCACCCCAACAAGAACCTGTAGCACCCACCCCTCTCAGCCCTCCAGTCTGTCACAAGCAATGCTTAGCACAGCACTGGATCATTTCCTCCCCCTCCTGCCCCCTGGGTAAATCCTCTGCTAATGAACACCCACATATCTCTAGGTATAGAAGTAGTTTATGAATTACATTGACAATGCCTACAGAGTGGTCTCGGGCTTCCAGTGCCTGTGGACATACGATAGTGAGTCCAATAGAACTAGGAAAAAAGTGAAACAAGCTATCAGAGACGTGAATATGGCAGGTAACCACATGACACCAAAATGAGAACTGAAAATTGCCTGTCACCCATAGAAAACTGCACCAAAAACCAGAGCCAGGGGAGAAGCTAGTATGGAGGGGTAGCCCCAATCTCAAACTGAGAACATGAAAAAACGAGAAACAAGATGACAGCCAAAATGAGATCCTGAAATGTGAAAACAACTGGGAGTGACTACCCAGGGGTTACCAACCTCTAATTCCAAAATACCCCCTGCGAAACCGGAATGGCATAGAGACTGAAAGAGATCCCTCTCGACTCAAAATCACCCAGACGTATGTTAATTGGGCTAACCGTGCCCTCTTATGGTCATATCCCAGTCCAACCTGCCTGCCAAAAGTGCAACGAAAGCCCAAAACCGCTCTGAAACCTGAAAAACTAACATATAAGATCTAATCAGGAAACCATTAACCAAAAGTCTCCCCATGCTACCCCCAGAAACTAAGCATGTAATATTCTCCAGAATGCAGTCCCAAATGAGCCATCACCAGAACCCCCTAAAGGATTCGCCCTGAAACAGTATTAACACCAAAAAGCCAGGGAATGGAAATGGTAACAGTCAGGCCGTATACTAGTAGCCCAGTTCCAATTGAGAAAATAAACACAGCAGAACTCGGTCATTGGAAAAGGCTTTCTCCACGAGAGAAACAAGTAACAGTTCACTCAGCAGTTCTCAGTGAATCCCGATACTCCAGAGGCACTCTCAGGTCGTCCAGAACAAATCTGGCAGCATTGATTTAAGGCTTAGTAGCGCAGCTTCAGGATCTTCAAAATTAAGCCAAGAGCCGTTTACTGAGACTTGTAACTTGGCTGGGTACCCCATCCTGAATTTTAACCCTGCCGCTATAATCTTAGATACAATAGGGTGGAATGCTTTCCACTTCAGATGAACCGAGCCAGGGATGTCTTGAGCAATTCTCAACTTCGCCTTCTCCCATCTGACTTCTTGTAGGGTCTTGACTTTCTGCAAGAGATGCTACTTTTCCAGATAATTCAGAAAGTGGCAGATAATGGGATGGGGGGAGCATCAGGTGGGGGTTTTGGTCGCAGGGACCAATGAGCATGCTCTATCGTGTACACTGGGCCAAAGGGAGAGGGGCCAGCAACCTGTTCTACCAGCTTCTGCACAAAGACTACTGCATTCTGGCCCTCTTCCCCTTCTGGAAGCCCGAGTATTACAACATTATTTCTTTGGCTACGGCCTTCCAAATCTTCGAGTTTAACTTCTAAGCGAGATAATTTTTGTCTTGTAGATAGAAATTCAGGATCCAGGCTTTCCAGTTTTCTCTCAATCGAGACTATTCGGGCAGTATTATCCGAGACCGTGATAGAAACGTCATCCAATTTTCTGGAAAGGGATTTCAAGTCAGTCGCCATGTCTTTCATCTCTTCTCGAAATGGCTTAAATTCTTCCAAGAACCTGTTAAGAGTTAAAGGCTCTTGATCCCCAGCTTGACACGAAGGATCAGGCTTGTCTGAGCCACTCGAGGCTCGGGATTTCTTTGAGGCCTTCTCAGGAGTGGCGGAGGGTATGTTTCTGCGGGGCTTTCTTCATATAAGCTTCCATTTACTGCTCTGATACCCAAAACTGTTGTTTAAACACAAGAGGAAATCGTAAGCAGAGGAATTAGATAGGTTTTAATGATATAAAAGATGAATTTGTATTCGGGAGGCAGGAGCTTAGCGGAGGAGCTTCTACTTAGCACTCTGCATCACGTGATCTCAGACTTTTCCTTTTTAAAATAAAGTACTTTGTGTCGCGAGAAAAACACAGCTTTTCATGTAAAAAGCTAAACTGTGGGGTAAGCCTTGTGGGGGCAGGAGTCTGAACTGAGGACAGCTTTCCTTTAAATTAGTCTCGAAGTAATGGCCCAAGAATCTGCATTAAATACGCGTAGCTGAAAATCGCAAAATTTGACAAGATATAAAATTGCTAAAATTTCGCCTATTAATGGTGTCTTTACTTTTATCAATTTATCCTCTTATATTACCTTAAGACTTCAAAACTACATATTCATTTCAAGGCAGAATCCTTACCCTTTTAGACAACATAAAATTATATTATAAAGCACAATAAATCCTGTCTGAATTAAATACAATATTTTAGAATATTTTGAAGTTTCAGAAGAATTAAGGGGTGGTGGTTGGTATTTAACGCTTTAACTTTTAATATTAATATTTTGAGGTAACATATGGATATGCATTTTAAAGCTCTAACTCCTGCCTATTCATTGAGACCACACTTGAATGTACATTTCACTTACTCTCAAAGTAATGGCCCAGGAATCTGCATTAAGTGCTTGGAGCCTAAAATCACAAAATTTGTCAAGGTGTCAGTACAGAATTGATGCAGACTACCATTTTACTCCAGGGTTCATGCGATCAACAGACAGATCATGAATTTGGGGTGTATCTGCTACATTAAACAACCATCAGTATTTATTTTGCCCTCAGGTGACACTCCACCTCCATCTTCACCTGGTCTATTTCATCTGGTCACACCTATGAAACTATAGCTGCCAGGCACTAGGACCACATGAAAACTTTTTTGCTAGCGTTTTTCTTGGGGTCGCTCACGACGACATCATACATCGACATCCTCACCATAAAAACGTGTATGGCTCAGCACCCTCCTCAGTTCTTTTCCCACCGTCAACCATTTACATTGGACTTCACGGAGACACCGCTACTTCAGTCAACCACCAAATCTTTAAATTTCTCGATTTCTTTATTTTAATATTTTTTTCTCACCCTAGTAATCCACTATATTTTTAAAGTGATTCATGTCATCCTCAGGGCTCCAAATAAGATTTTTTTGGATGAGTATTGTACTCGTCATTTTGAAAGTGAGGTGAGTAAAACTAAATTCAGGTGCATACAAATGTCTGGACAGAGTTGAGTGAGGAACACATTTTTAAAAACAATATAGTTTTTTTCCATGTAAGAATTGATCAGGTGCCAACAATACTCCAAATAATGTTTGCAGGTAAAAGTAATTTACTCACTAGTTTTAAAATATAGTGAATAAAACAAAACTGGGATGGGTACGAGTGCAGTAAATCTGGAAACAAAATGCTTCCTTTGAATCACCAGTCATGTTATGAAGCAAAATTCTTTGCAATGTGGAGTATTTACAAATGTTGGATGAGTACTGGTACTCATTAAAAAGAATTTTGAAGAGTATTTCCTAAAATGAGGAGAGTAAAAATGGTCCGTACACCCCTGATCTGGAGCCTTGTGAGTTGTCCTGTATGCCATCCAACTCTTTGAAAATCTTCTGATATTGCATGTGCAGTGGAAAAATCTACAGCGATGATGACCATGACGCCTGCGTCCACTGTCTCGGCGAGGCTCACAACGTTAAGGCCTGTAAGCTCTGCTGCAGCCTCAACCAGGCTACCTAGTGGTGCCATCAGAAAGCTCTGCAGTCTTTCCTCCTTAAACAGAAGGTAGCCAGAATGGAGAGGGAGCTCCAGGCAAGAAACTCCTCTGCATTGCTGGCCCCGTCCATGGGCTCTCATTCTTTAAAGGCCCAGGACAAATCTTCTGAGAAACACAAGCACTGGTAGAGGTAGAGGAGCAAGGATAAGTACCCCCCCCCCAAATACGCTGTAAGTCGCAGCTCAGAGCACTGGCTGTTGCTGTGTCATCGTCCACTTTGGCAATGACACCTCCTGCCACCCAAACCCTCACTTCCACAGGGTCGGCTTTGGCAGTGAGTTTCACCGATCTGTCACAGCCAGCAATGGCTCATCGATGTTGGGCCTTTTAATGCGCCCACCAATGCTGAAACCCATGCCACTCATACCCCAGCTCCCTCAGGAACAGCTGGCAGTGGGTTCCACTGAACCTTCTTTGGCCAGCGACAGCCCGTCAACATTGGGGTTCCTGTCTCTCTCTCATCATCACTGCAGTGCACCCTGACTGACCACCATTGACATCCAGATGATGATCTCCTTTATGGAGATCATTCAGTGCTTTGCTCCTTCTCTAGGCCTGATGATGCCAGGGCCTACTAGAACAGCCCTTGCATTGACACCTTCCATGTCGATGTGCCCAGCTCACTCTAAGGCATCGACGACCTCGCCGCCCTTCCTTACACCTCTCAGAGCCCATCGACGAGGATCAGGAATACATTCCTGAACTCATCCCACAGAGGAGGAGGAGGAGGAGAAAGATGTGGATCAGAGTCAGTCTAGGTCCAACTCCACTGTCTGCTCTGGGAGTGAGGACTCCACCCGGTATATCCCGAGGTCCCCTCCTGAAGACCCCTCCTTCATCTCACTGATGAAGCAGCTCCAAACAGCAATGGGGTTTGATGGCTGAGAAGCAAGATATTACCAAGAGAAACCTAGTTGAGTTCCTGGAACTTCCAGATTTCCCCCTCTTATTATTCCTCCTCTACTGCCTGCACTAGAGGATGGCAGCATGGCTGCCTGGTACAGGCCAAATTTGAGTCTTGCCATGCCCAGAAAGGCAGACAGACTGTGCCAAGCTCCCTCAGGGAAGCCTTTATTCAAAATGGAAACCTCAGGCTGATTCGGTGGTAATAAGTGTAACCCATGATAGGTCTAAGAGACCACAACACCTCAGCTTTGTTCCCCAGGATAAGGAGTCGAGGAAGCTGGACCTCACTGGCAAGAGGACATTTTACTTTGCCACACTGGGCCCCAGAATAGCTAGTTACCAGGCCCATATGATCAAATTCCAGAACACTCTGTAGAAGAAGGCCAAAGCTGTGGCTCAGGCCCTTCCAGAGTGTCCCCAGAAACAGGAGATGCTTAAGATCCCCCAGACTGAGGCTGATGTAGGTAATCACCGATCTACCTATGATGTCTCAGATGCCTTGGCCAGAGCAGCTGTGACTGGCATCTGCCTGAGATGGCATTCTTGTCTCAAGGTGTCAGGATTTGCTAGTGATGTTCGGCAGTCCATCCTGAATGCCCCATTCAGAGGTTACAAACTCTTTGGGGCTGCTGTGCAGGATATACTGCCTGACCTACATGCCTCAAGAAGGACTCTGTGGTCAGTCCACTCACTTTACCACACCCAGCCAAAAAGTGGGCAGAGGGTGCTCTTTTGTCATGCTACCCACAGACCCAAGATTGATCACCCATGCCCCATTCCAGATTCACCACTGCTATCTCTATCATTCCTTAGGATGGCCCCCCCCCCCCGAGCGGAGAGACCTCATGCTTGGATCATTCATAGCAAGAGCCTTACAGGATGGGGCTGGATTGCCTCTGTCAGGGTTGCTGATATTAAAAAGTAACAGGTGAGAACTGAGGTCCTGCACCTGCAGGCTGTTGGAATGCTCCAGGCGCTTTACTGAGCTGGGAAGGAGAGCCTTCTCATGTGCTGTACCCAAGTACTGGAACTCCCTTCCTAACGAATTGCAGGCACAGGTCTTACCCCACACGTTCAAACAGAACCTCCGGGAAGCTATGTTAGGCAGGCCCTAATGTAAATGCTGTACCAAATGATGGTATACATTACCTTTAGCATATGACTAGTTCGATAACATATATATGCACTTAATGCTGGATGTTGGCGTCATGTACTGCCAAAGGCTATGGAGTCTTTGACCACTTGTCCTATGTATGTACACCATTCTGCCACTGTTTTACCATTACTGTATTGTATACTTGATGTTATTCCTTCACCACTGTGGTTGTAATGTAACTGCGTTTTGTATTGGATGTGCCATCTGATTGGCTGGGGTCGTGCCTGAAAATGGTCCCTGGGATCAGTGTACCTACCCGGTAAAGAAATATATAAGTCGGGAGCTTGACAGCAGGATAAGTGCAGAACAGGTGCAGCCTTGCCTGCCTCTACCTCTACCTTCACCACAAGAAAGTCCCTAGAGGTGGAGGTATGGCCTTAGCCACCGGCTCTGGTTCGGCATGACTCCTTGCCAGACCCCCCCACCCCGGCGTACTCCAGGAGGTGGTGGGGGGGGTCGCTTCTCCTTCCACTTGGACAGGTGGAGGGAGATCTCAACAGATGCTTGGGTCCTGCAGCTCATAGAGTAAGACCACACTCTAGAGCTTCTAGAGTTGCCTGCAGACCTCCCTCCAATTCATTCCAGCTACCCTCCAGACCATACACCAGTGCTACTGGAGAAAGTTCACATGCTGCTGCAAAAGAGGGCTACAGAGCCAGTTCCCAGGGATCAGAGGAACAGAGGGTTCTATTCCCACTTCTTTCTAGTCCACAAATCCACAAGGGATTTGATGCCCATCCTGGACCTGAGAAATCTGAACTTCCATATTCGGTATATGAAGTTCAGGATGGTTACCCTGCAATGCCTGCCGCCCCTACTACAAAAGGAAAACTGGATATGCTCCTTAGACATGCAAGATGCATACCCGCACATCAGGGTTTGCACTCACCAGAGGAAGTACCTCAGGTTCCTGTTTCAGGGGGAGCACTACCAGTTCAGGGTATAATAATAATAAAACTTTATTTATAGAGTGCCTTTCGGGTACTAAGACGCTTTACAATCATAACAAATTCTATAAAAATTACAATTAAAATAGACCATTAAAAATTATTACTGTTCACAAATGGCTTGTCTCCACAAAAAAGTCTTAAGGTCCTGCTTAAAGCTTCTCACTGTCGTACATTCCCGAAGCTGATGGGACAGAGAATTCCAGAGGGTTGGGGCCGCAATCATAAAAGCACTAGCCCCAGAAGATTTCAGAGTAACCCTCGGAACCTCCAGCAACCCTTTGCCAGCCGAACAGAGCTATCACACTGGGTTGTAAGGAGTCAGAAGCTCTTTCAAGTAGTCAGGACCAAATCCATGTAGGGCTTTGTAGGTCGATAAACCTACCTTAAAGGTGATCCGCCACTGAATCGGCAGCCAGTGCAGATCGCGCAACACAGGGGTGATGTGTGACCTTCTAGACACCCCTGTTAGCAATCGAGCTGCAGCGCTCTGCACTAGCTGCAGGTGGTGGATATCAACCCCAGGAAGTCCTATATAAAGGGAGTTGCAGTAGTTGAGGTGGGAGGTCACGAAGGCGTGGACCAACACAGGCAGATCACAAGACGGAACAAGGTGTTTGACCCTGGCGATGTTCCTAAGATGATAAAAGGCTGACTTAACGACTGCCAACACCTGATAACAAAGGGTCAGCCCATCGTCAAACACCACTCTCAGGTCACACACTTGTTCTGAGGTAAGGATCTGAACGCCCCCCAGAAATAATCCAGAGGGCTGATCAGTCCTCAACTCCTCTATCCTGTGGCCCGGGTCCACAACCATAATCTCAGTCGTTCCCACGTTCAACTTTAACCAGCTCAAATTCATCCAGTCTTGGATTTCAACAAGGCAGTTATTAAATACTGAGAGAGCACTAATCTGGTCAGGAACAAAATACAGGTAGAGCTGGGTATCATCAGCATCGCAGTGAAACCTCAGCCCATACCATCTTACAGTGTCTCCGAGGGGTAGCATATACACTGCAGACAACATGGGGGACAGCACCGAGCCCTGAGGAACCCCACAGGACAAAGAGAAAGGGTCGGAAGGAAAAATCCCCGACACAACTCTTTGTGTTCAGCCAGAGAGGAAAGATGTAAACCATCTGAGCACTGTACTTGACAGGCCACAGATGGACTTCAGGCGCTTGAGCAGGACCCCATGGTCTACAGTATCAAAAGCTGAAGAGAGAGATCGAGGAGTATCAGAATGGATCGGTTTCTCTGATCTCTCGCCATCAGGAGATCATTGAGCACCCGAACCAGAGCAGTCTCAGTACTTTGCCTCTTCCGAAAACCCGACTGGAGAGGTTCGTAGACATTATGGATGGTCAAATGGTTCTCCAGCTGGATTGCCACTACTTTCTCAATAACCTTTCCTATAAAGGGAAGGCTCAAGATAGGTCTGTAGTTCGCAAAAATGTCTGGGTCCAATGAAGCTTTCTCCAGAAGGGGTGTCACCAGCGCGTCCTTCAGGGAGCTAAGAAACTCACCTGATTCCAAGGAGCACCAGACAATTTGAGCCAGAAATGGGCCAATGGTCTCATAACAACCCAAAATCAGGGAAGTTGGGCCCGGATCTAAACTACAGCACGTAGGGCATGTCCCCTGGACAATCTGCATAATATCCTCAAACTCCGGCAGGTCAAAGGTACTCCAGGAAGTACGAGGTATCATGACCAAGCACCGACCACCCGCATCCCCCATAGAGTGAGTCAGGCGGATCTCTGACCTGATGTCGGCCACCTTATTCGCAAAGAATTGAGCAAGCTTATCACACTCTTTTTGTGAAAAAGCTTGACGGAGCTGCAGACAGGCTGGGTTGCACAACCTGTCCACAGTTCGGAAGAGTTGAGCTGGTCGATTCTGAGCGACAGCGATCTCCCTGGACAGGAACCCTGCCTTCTTACTGGAGATCACTGATTGGTAGAACTGATAGTGCTCCACAAAACTAAGGCGGTCGGCCTCCAGAGCAGATTTCCACCAGCGACGTTCTAACCTTCATCCCGCCCGCTGCAACTCCCTCAAGGACCCATCAAACCAAGGAGCCTGAGGGCGGAGTGGAAGGGGATGAACACGGACAGGAGCTATCAGGTCTAGAGCTGAGGAAATGGCCTGGTTGTAGGCCAGAACCAATGACTCCGGACTCGAGCTGGTGACAGGAAACTCCGAGAGGTCAATCACCACCGCCAGGTCTTCAGGGCACATATCCTGTAAAAGGTGGTAACTGAGCATCTCCACAGGGGCAGACCTATGAAGAGGGGCACAAAAGTTGAACCTCATGGTGTAGTGATTGGACCAACTGACTGGTTCCACCCCCAAATCAGAGGCCTCAATCCCCAGGAGGAAAACCAAATCCAGAGAATGACCAGGATTATGGGTAGCTGAAGAAACAATCTGTATGAAGCCCAGCAATGCCATCAGCTGGAGGAAGTGCTGACCAAAAGGCGAGAGTTCGTCATCAACCCAGGCATTGAAGTCACCCAGAACCATCAGTCTGGGTGACTCCAATGCCATGTCAGCAGTGAAATCTGCCACTTCCTGCAGGAATCGCTTTCCGTCCCCAGGTGGATGGTAGACGAGAGCTATCCTGCAGCCCACACCAGCTACCACAGTACATTCAAAGGATTCGGTTTCCTCTACTGGTACACCAATGAGGCCCAACTCGGTCTTGAAACAGACCGTTACCCCCCCAGTGGTCCAGTCTCGGGCGGTGTATCACTGAGTACCCGTCTGGAATTGCTGCCTCCAAAATGGGGCCAGCATTTTCATCCAGCCTGATCTCGGAGATGCAAGTCAGATCAGCTGTTCCAACAAAGTCTGCGATAACGGCAGACTTGTTCTTGATAGATCTGGCATTGCTTAACACCACCCGGGTTAGACGGGGTTCGTAAGCTGTCCCAGCTACTTGCCCATCAAAGGAGATGGTGCCCTTGGGTATGGGGACTAGACATGGATTACCATGTTCCAGGCTCTATTTCACCCCAGGGCGTCTTCTGAACCTAACCAACCCTATGCAAGAGGTCCACTCCTTCGACCTCCAATGTCCGTGCCTCCCACCATGCCTACCCCCATCCTTCCTATGCACAATATCAAGTGCCCTACAGTGCTGGTAGATAGAAAAATTCAAGGGGGGACGGAGGGAGGGCAAGGAGAGAGGAGGATGAATAATGCAAGACCGGGAGCTAACAGGCACACAGCACAAACCAATAAGAACAACTAGAGCCAAGCACCATGACAAAGTCCTGATTTTCTTATAGATAACTACCCTAGATTACAATATCCCATGTAGGACTTCTAACTAAAAACCCACCCAAGTCGTACCCTTCATACTTACACAAATAATTCAAAAATCATAACCCTGCAACACATCAGATAAAAACATCAAACAACAAACAACAAAGCTTCCCCACCCCAAAACCCTCTCACAGCTCAGAGAAGGAAAAGATTATACTAAACAAACATAAACATAACATCAGAAGATAAAATAAAAATAAGAAAGTTATAATCAAACAATATAATAAATACCCTCAGTCACCCACCCCCATAACATAAAATATACAAAATGAATGCAAAGTATAAGTAATCCAGTCTCAAAGTCCAGAACAGCGGTTGGGTCAGTTTAAAGAATACCAGTCATAAAGTAAATAATAAAGTTCCTTGAAGCTGTAACTGTAACTTAAATCCAAAGGCGTGAAATAAATCAAACAGAAAATAGAAATCTTAGGCCCCCTAAGGCCCTCTCACAACCTAAAGAGGCCAACGAAGCACAGGTACTCTCACTACCAGAGCCGGATTAAAGTCAGTATCCAAAATAATTTATGTTTCAGCCCCGAGGCACTCTCACTACAAGGGGAGTCTGAACACAGACACTCTCACTGTCTTCCAAAATGAATGTCAGCAAAGCAAATAATAAAATTTAGTCTGACCGTAACAGGCAGGGTTGATTTAAAACAGGAGTCCTCTTTTCAGAGCTCACATTCTAAGTATTCATGTGCAGGAAGGTAAGAAATCTTTAGGAGATCCCCTTGCAGGGGACCGCAGCCAGAAAATATCCTCCGCCACATCCTCGTTAGCACCAGCCGGCCGACTGGCCCCTCAAAGAACTTTAGGGAGTCGGCAGCCCCTTCCGCTAGTTACCCGGCAAGACTATAGCCTGACTCCCCGAGCAGCCCTGGATTCCAGCCACTGATCACCCCGCACTTTTAGTTCATACAGTCCATCTGCACCCTCAGGAGCACCAGTTGTCTCAACAGCCGCCTCAAGTTTAGCTCCAGCAGGGACTCCACAACTCTTCCCCCTCACTAAGTTGGTCTCCTGAAAAGATTCAGAGTAGTTACTGTTCCACAGTTCCACTCCTCTCCTCAGAGCGTCCTTCCTCACATCAGCTTAAGAAACAGCCCAAGACGGAACAGGGCCACAAAACAATATGTCCCAAACGGCCCAAAAAGAAATGGCCCCAAATCGACACAAAAAACACTGAAATGGACCCAGTATCACTCCACAAGCTGATAAGTACAGCCTACCAAACAAACAGAAAATAAAACAAAAAATGAAACCATTAAATTGTGGTTAAAATCTAATCGAACTGCAAACTACTGTACGTAAACAGTCTTTCCAGCATGCCCAACCTGGCAGCTTGATATGCTTAAGTTTATTGCCCTTTGGCTTGTCATCTGTGCCACAGGTCTTTATCAGATGCATAGCGGTGGTGGCAGCAGCCCTCAGGAGAGTGGGACTGTACGTCTTCCCCTATCTGGACAACTGGCTGCTCAAAGCTCAGTCCCAAGAGCAAGTTTCTCACACCCTAGAGCATACCAGACAGCTGCAATGCTTGAGGAATCATGGTTAATCTGCCCAAGTCAGCCTTGACTCCTTGCAAGCTCCTCCAGTATATCGGAGCTATACTGGACACTGCACAGGGAGTGACCTTTCTGCTCCAGGACTGGGCAGAATGCCTGATTGCGCAGGCCCAGCTCCTTTACAGCAAATGATATGTCACAGCCAGGACATTCCTGTGGCTACTGGGCCTCATGGCAGCAGCCATTGTCATGGTTCCCCTGGCAAGGCTGCAATTGGGGATCCCCCGAAAGATATTTAAAGTCCAATGGGATCAGTGCACCGACGATCTAGAACAGAGGGTTCTAGTAACTTTGCCAGTAAAGAAAGTGCTTCAGTGGTGGATGGAACCCAGCAATTTGCGCAACAGGTTTCCCTTTCTGATCACTTCCCTTCATCAGATCCTCACCACAGATGCTTCAGGGATGGGCTGAGGAAGGGGGGTGTGTCTTGGGTCTCATGAGACCCAAGGTACATGGACCAAAGTGGAGAGTTCTCTCCACTTAAACTTCTTGGAAATTAGGGCCGTTCTGTACAGTCTGCACGCCTTCTGGAATTAGAATTACCTATCCCTGGGGCCTCTGCTAGTGCAGATAGACAACATCACTGTAGTGCACTACATAAGCAAGGGGGAAGTCATTCATACCCCCTGTGCAGAGACGTGATGAGGGTTTGGTACTGGGCTCTAGAACAGTCTAGAACTGTTGGCAGTCCATGTTCCCAGTGCCTAAAATGTCTTGGCAGACAGAGTAAGCTGGTCACAGTCCATAATGCATGAGTGGGAGCTGCTGACCTCAGTAGTGGAAGACCTGTTCGACAGGTGGCGTCATCCAGAGCTGGACTTTTTTGCATCTCCACGCAACACAAAATTGCTGTGTTTCTGCTCACTTGCTCCAAAGCCTGGAGTTTTCTGGCGAGACACATTGTCCCTCACTTGGGGAAGGAAGATTCCTCTACACCTTCCTTCTAATTCAGAGGAACTGATCAAGCTTCAGATGGAAGGAGCGACTTTGATACTCTTTGCTCCCTTCTGGTCTTTTCAGATCTGGTTCCCCTTACTGCAGCAGTTGGCAGTGAAACCTCCAGTTCCCCTGCCCCTGTGCAAAGGTCTGCTATCACAGGAGCAGGACAACCTGGTCCATCTGGGTCTCAAATCACTCCATCTTAATGCCTTGTTCCTGAAGACATAGCCATAGCTAGATTTTGGGTGTCCCAAAAGGTGGCTGATGTCCTGGTAGCTGCTAGGAAGTCCTTCACCAAGGCCGCTTATTCCATGAAGTTGAAGTGCTTTGCTCTGTGGGCTGCTTCCCATCACTTGGATCATTTCGCTTCTCCAATGAATCAGATTCTGGAGTACTTACTGTCTCTCTCAGACACTGGACTACAATACTCTTCTATTAAAGTGCACCTGGCTGACATTTCAACATTCCATGTGCCCATTGATGGCCATACGGTGGCACAACTGGAGGTGTCCCACACATTCTTGAGAGGTTTTCTCCATTTGAAGCCTCCTATCCATAATCCAGTCCCGCCTTGGGACTTAAATTTTGTGCTAGAGAAACTTACTTTGTCTCCATTTGAGCTGGTCGCGATATGCAAGCAACATTTTCTGTCATGGAAAACTTTATTTTTAGTTGCTGTTACTTCTGCTCGAAGGATTTTCGAACTTCAGGCTCTGATGTGTGAGCCTCCTTATTTGGTTTTCTACAGAGACACAAACCCTAAGTTTTTGCCAGAGGTGATGTCTGAGCTTACCCTGAATCAAACAATGCATCTGCCTGTTCCTTTTTTGGAGCATGCCAGCCATATTGCTTCATACCTTAGATGTACACAGAATACTCAGATATTATGTTCGCCATACGTGGAAATGTAGAAAGTCTTCGCAGCTCTTTGTTTCCGTCACCCCTGGGAAAGAGGGCATACCGGTTTCTAAACAATGCCTGTCCAAATGGTTGGCCAACCGTATTACTTTTTGTTATAGGAAGTACGGTAAGGAACTTGCTGGAGTTATTCATGGCCATTCAGCCAGAGGCATGGCCACTTCTGTTGCCTGTTTCAGGAATGTGTCAGCTGCCGAAATCTGCACTGCTGCAACTTGGAGTACTGTCCACACTTTTACTAAACACTACAGTCTTGACATTGCCTCTAGGAGAAGGGCAGGCTTTGGCCTGGCTGTGCTTCAGGGCCTCCATTCTTAGGACTATAGCCTCCAGCCACCCAGACTATCTCTGTTTTAGTACTGCTTGGGACTCATTCCATAGGTGTGGTGTGATGACAGAGAGATCCTCAAAGAAGATAGTACAGTTACATAGAAACTTACTCTAACAGTAGATTTTTGAGAGCTCTCTTTCATCAGGCCATGCCATTCTACCCTGCATCCTTCTTGGCCTCAGGACTTCTCAGTTCCTGTCTCCTTCTCCAGGATGGTCTACCTTCTGTTTTCACCTTGGCTAGTGGTGGGAACCTCTAGCTCTCCCTCAGTTTCCCAGAAGATCCTCTGTGTATGTTCTCCGGTGGGGGAACTGAGGAGGGCACGGGGCCACCCACGTTTATATAGCGAGGACATCAACATATGACATTGTCGTGGGCAGCCCCTAGAAGACTGCTAGCAAAAAGGTTTTTGTGTGGTCCTAGTGCCTGGTGGCTGTAGTTCCATAGGTATGGCCTGATGAAAGAGATTCTCTCGAAGATCCACTGTTACAGTAAGTTCGTACGTAACTGTACTTTTCTTTTCTAGGATGTAGAGCACATCATAGTAGCCTATCCAAGGTGTGTGTATGAAAAACATATGACAGCTTGCAACTGATCTCATAGTTAAGGGTGTCACAGTATAAAATTTTTTATGGTATGATGACCTTGAAAAAATTATGGTTCTAGGGACATGGATATGATGTTCTATCCACACTGTTTGGCATTGTCCTTTCCCCTTTAAATCTTACCGGAAGTCTTCAAGCTGGCTCCTCCCACCCACTCAGGTGGTATAACCCTCGGCTCCGCCCCATGATGCCAGATCTTCCTTTCCACTGGAAGAAGCAGATTCCTTCCTTACCACTCCCGCATTGAGTAGGCCCTGGCACTCAAAACTTCAGATTTTCTTCCAAAACTTAAACTCATCAGAGTTTCATCATCAGCTCGATCTTCAATCGTGAATGTGATGGAGGACCAGTCCTCACCCGGATTTTGCTGGTGTCCATGCATGCAGATGATGTAGTGTACCGACCCACACGCCACAAGCATTTACTGCCTGGGCCACGAGCATGATCCCCAGACTTGCGATATTTGCCGGTCATTTCATGCGTCAGTCATCAAGGACCGTCTCACCTGTCTGAAGTTGGGCCACCCGGAAAAATGACATCTGCTGGTCAAATCCAAGGATGCCCGTTGGGTGGTCTCCGCGGCTGTGGGGTCCGCTGGCAGCTGGAGCAAGCAAGGCCTTCAAGAGGGCGGCTCAGGCGGCCACCCAGTCCTCCTCGGCTTAGGCCTTTGTTCTGCTCAAGTTGGGCTCCACTTATTCAGGCTTCTTCAAGGAGCTGTGCCAGTCTCTCCTGACCAAGGGAGAGGGGCCTTCAGGTTCACACAGCTCTCGGTCTCACAAGAAGGAGCCCAGGAAAGAAAAGGAGAAGACTTACCGTCGACATTCTTGGGACCAGGAATGTTCTCGATCTCAGGAATCCCAGGTTTTGACCATGGTCGAAACTGCGGCCTTGGCCGCTAGCTTCACAGTGTCCCTGTCAGACCAGCCAGTCGAGACATCAGCCGACGATGCGGCTGAGATTTTTCTTGGCCCAGTTGACCAGTTGTCGTATGAAGAGGCTGACAACTCCTTGTTCAGGACTCTGATCCTGCCAGTGACCACTCAAGAGTTGGCTCAGCCCGCTGAGCCAGACCCTCTGGTCACCAACCTAGACCAGGAGGAGCCGTGGCACTCCCCAGCCCCCCTTAAGATCCCGTTTCGGCACCCCCTGGCAGCCGAGGTTGAGGTCTTCCTCATCCTCTGGGTCGAGCAGGTCTTGCTGGCGTCAGCGGTCTCACTCTCGGCACCATGGGAAGCGGCACCGCTGCTACTCATCGTCATCCTCCTCAGGTGAGGAGAGGCTTCGATGCAAACTGCGTTGATGCTACGAAGACCTGATGTGGCAACAGTTGGTGTTGTCCGGTCCGAAGCTGACCCCAGCTCCCACACTGGCAGTCACTTGACTGTCGCCCCACAGACCGACACCAATGCGATGCCCCTGGCCGGGCCAGTCGACAGTTTCTCCACCTGCAGAGCCAGTACAGACCTCCTTGGTTCAGCTGAAGTTGGCCTCTCCACCAATCATGGTGGAGCCACCGCTCCAACAGCTGCCGACCGCTGCTTCGACCAAGGAGTCTCAGCTGGCTCGGGGACTTCCCCATCTGCTGTTGGTCACTCTTACACCTGAGTGACTTGGGTGGTAGGCCGCTCTATGCGGACTCCTCAGAGTTCAAGGATTCCTCATTGCACTCCCATCCAATTGACATGGAGTAGGTGGGGGACCTTTTGACAGAGGAAGGACCCACATCCTTCATGGGCATCCTCCGTCTCATCTCCAAGTCCACGGAGATGAAATTGGAACCCATCCAAAAGCAGGCTCTCTGTCCCCTCACAGAGATTCTGGATAATGGGGACTCTCCGACGGAGGCTTTCCCAGTGGCCGAGGCCATCATCGGCCCTGCCCTGGAGCTCTGGCAGTGCCCCGCCTTCTGCCCTCGGCCCGTATGGCTCGCAAATATGCGGTGCCCACCAGTATCCTCTCAGGATTCACGGAGCACCCTTCGGCCAAAGGATTGGTGGCCGACTCTGTGTTTTGGCTCGTGGGCAATTCAGGGGATGTTGACAGACAGCCGGATAAGGAGTCCAAGAAATTGGACCACTCAGCTAAAAAGCAGGTCTGGGACCAGGGTCGAGCTGTGGCCAAACAGCAACATCAGATAGCTCTGGATATCAGGGATTCCTGTGCCCACTCGGTGGCAGCTGAAGTTGCCATGCACCGTAGGGCTTGGCTTCGGATCTCGACCTTTACGGCAGACACTCAGGACAAGTTGGCGGACATCCCATTTTTGGGGACCGACCTGTTTGGGCCCAGTGTGGAGGGTCACCTCCAGCGTATCGAGAAGTCCAGTGCCACCTTAGACTCCATGACATCCACCCAGAAGGATCCTAAGGACTCCAGGCAGCAGAAGCATAAGCCCTTTCAGTCCTCCACCCCTGCAGCGAAATCAGCCCAGCATCAGTCTGGCCAGCAGGCTCAGTCCTGGTGACCAAGGCCTAAGTCCATGGCTTCAGTGGTCTGAAAGCCTGAAGGGAAGAGACCCGGTGGCTCCTCAGCCGGATCCTCCTCCTCCTCTAAGCCTGCTCAGTGACGGGATGGGGTGCCACCCTCATGCCGGTCACGCCTCCCCTGGGTCTTCCAGTGGGGGTCCGGCTCTGCCACTTTCTTTCCGCCTGGTCTGCAGTCACCTCAGACAGGTGGGTTCTGGAAGTGGTCGGTCAGGGTCTGCCTCTAGATTTCGAGCAGTACCCTCCCAGCTGAGCACGCACCCCATGGGAGGACTTGGTATCAGACACTTGGTCAGCTCTTTGAGACGACATAGCCCACCAACTCCACAAGGAGGTCATGGTCAGAGCTGCAGATCCTCTGGAACACCCAGGGTTTGTCTCCAGGTACTTCTGGTGCCAAAGCAGATGGGGGGCTAGCACCACATTCTTGATCTGCACGACCTGAACAAATTCCTCAGGTCCCGCACCTTCAAGATGGTAACTCTGTCCCAGATCATACCATCTCTGGAAAGACATGTGATTTTGCTGTCTGGATCTTCAGGACACGTTCTTTCATGTTCCAATCTGTCCAGCCCACTGAAGGTTCCTCCACTTCCAAGCTGAGTGACCCTTCTACAAGTTCCAGGCCATGCCTTTCGGCCTCTCCTCGGCCCCCAGGGTCTTCAACAAATGCATAGCAGTGGTGGCAGCTTACCTGACGTGCTATGGGGTCCAGCTGTACCCCCTACCTGGATGACTGGCTGATAGCAGATCCCTCCAAGCAGGAGGTGGAGTGGTCCAGGGACCTGGCCCTCCAGACCAGCATCGACCTTGGCCTCCTGATCAACGAGGTCAAGTCAGTATGCATGCCCTCGCAGGTGATCAGCTTCATCAGGCCAGAGCTCGACTCTTGCCGAACCAGAGCCTGGCTCCTGGCAGACAGGGCGAGGTTCTTTTCTACTTTGCCCAGTCATTTCTGGTTGGGCACTTGCGCCCTGCCCAGGACTTCCTGCGCCTTCTCGGTTACATGTCAGCCTGCACCAGTGTGGTCCAGTGGTCCCACTGGCATTTGCGCGTCCTGCAGTGGGAGCTGGCCAGCCAGTGGTCTCAGCGTAAGGGTCACTTTAACCAGCCGGTCACTGTGACCGAGGTGATGTGAGGCTCCCTCTAGTGATGGTTAGTCCCAGAGCATCTGCAGGAAGGGATCCCATTTGTCCGCCCGAGCCAACGGTCATCCTGACAACCGACGCGTCTCTCACGGGCTGGGGTGCCCATCTGGGGGAACACAAAGTCCTCGGCTCTGGACCCCAAAGAGTCCCGATGCCACATCAGCCTGCTGGCGCTGACTGCCTTTGCTCTGTTTGTTCAGGGGCAAGTGGTCCAAGTCCAGATGAACAACACTATGACCATGTACTACCTCAACAAACAAGGTGGAACGCACTCTCTGCAAGCGTGCAAGGAAGCCCTCCGCATTTGGACTCTTGTGCACAGCCTGGAGGTGGATCTCCTAGTCATCCATGTGGCAGGAGCCTCCAGTCAGCTGGCAGACGCCTTCAGCTGGGTGGGCGAGGCATCTCACAAGTGGTCTCTGCATCCGGAGGGTAGTTCACAATTTGTTCTCCCAGTGGGGCACGCCTTAGGTGGACCTGTTCACCTCCAAGGAGAATGCAAAGCTGAGGCTGTATTGTGCCCAAATCTTTGACTATAAATAAGTCTTTAAGACCTTTTTAAATTCTTCCACAGACGCACACTGCCGAAGCAGATGGGGTAGAGTACTCCAGAGGGCAGGGGCCACATACATAAAAGCACGGGCCCCAGAAGATTTTAAAGAAACCCTCGGAATCTCTATCAACCCCTCATCTGCCAAGCGGAGCGATCACCTAGGGCAGTAGGGTACCAGAAGCTCTTTCAGGTAGTCCGGGCCCAGTCCGTGTAGGGCTTTGTAAGTCAAAAGGCCCACTTTAAAGGTGATCCACCACTGTATTGGTAGCCAGTGCAGATCGTGCAACTCCGGGGAAAGAGGACAGGCACGAGAAGTACCTGTCAATAACAGGGTCACAGCATTCTGCACTAGCTGCAAGCGGCGGATATCAACCCCAGGAAGCCCTAGATAAAGGGAGTCACGGTCAAGACCCGAGGTCACAAAGGCGTGGACCAATGTAGGCAGATCACCAGACAGAACAAGGTGCTTAATCCTGGAGATGTTCCTCTGATGATAAAAGGGTGATTTGACAACTGCCGACACCTGCGCTTGCAGTGTCAGCTTGTTGTCAAAAATCACCCCCAGGTTCCACACCTGTTCAGAGGCAGGGAGCTGGACACCCCCCCAGAAAAAGTCCTGAGGGTAGACCAACTCCCATCCCCTCTATCCTGCGACCCAGGTCCACAACCATCACCTCAGTCTTCTCCGAGTTCAACCACATCCAGCTTGAATTCATCCAACACTGGATTTCAGTGAGGCAGTTGTTAAATGCAGAGAGAACTCTATCCTGGTCGGGTACAAAAGATAGGAGTGCTGGATATCATCAGCAAAGCAGTGAAACCTCAGCCCATACCTTCTTATAATGTCTCCGGAGGGTAGCATATACACTGCAAACAACATGGGGGACAACACCGAACCCTGAGGAACCCCACAAGACAGAGAGACTGGGTGGGAAGAATTAATCCCCGACACCACCCTCTGAGTTCTGCCTGAGAGGAAAGATCTAAACCATCTGAGGATTGTACCAGACAGGCCACAGATGAACCTCAGGCATTCGAGAAGTACCCCGTAGTCCACAGTGTCAAAAGCTGAAGAGAGATTGAGAAGGACCAAGATGGAACGGCTTTTTCGATCTCTCGCCCTCTGCACTCATATTGTTTGGAAGAAAGGGGTTAGTGGACTAAAAATTGGAGTTCTACTAATTATACTGCTGTATAATATGGTACATACAGTAAATCTCGAAAAATTGTTACTGTGACATATGAAAACAGACTCAGTGTCAGTATCATTAAAGTTATTGTGATTATTGCAAAACACAGTTATCATGACACCCATGCTTATAGTAGTGATTTATGACATTATGGGGCTTACCATAGTAACAGTCTGTGATGTCACAGACAGCAGTTGTGAGAAGAGTTGGGAACAATCGGATGCTTTTTGAAAAGACAATAAAAAAAAAGTTCTGCAGAATTAGAAATAATTGGAATACCAATTACAAGACAAAATAAAACAAATCTGTAAAACATTAAGCCTAAACATATTTATAATTACTGGTGACCATATTTATCAACTGAATTACTGTAACTGTCAAATTCCATAATAACCGTTTTTCTGGTTATTATGCTTCAAAAGCCATAATAACTGAAATCCAGTTATTATGCTGTTTCTCAAACTGGCAATCAATCCTCGATGGTCGCGCGGCACTGCCAACATGAGACACTTTGTGCGGGTACTCACAGTTGTCTGCTGTGGTACCTGAGAAACTTAGTTTTGTTCTTTGTCACTCCGTTTTAGTGTGCCACCTAACTGGCTGTCACTTTGTGCATAAGTCGGCTGACTGCGTAAAAAAAACCAAAAAAAAAACAGCAGTTCCGTTTCCTGTTTTCTCAGGACACGCAGCCATCACCCCGACTTCTCATTCGCCCTCCTCACAGTCAAGAGACAAATTTCTTCTTTTTGCTTATATGGTTGATTGAGTCTTAACAAATAAAATTTATTTGATTGATCCTGCTGTTGTTAGGAGTCGGTCGATGATTCGGGACACAGCCCCTCTGATTGCGAATGGACTGTAGTGACTGACTACTCTTACTGCGGTCCCGCGGCACTTCACACTTATTCACAATTTCAGTTTGAAAACAAATAAGAAAAAAAAAGTCTCAACTGGAGAGAGAGACAGGCTGACAGACGCAGCTAGCTCTCTTCCTCTGACAGCACTGCTCCAAAACCTCCCTGCACCAGTAATTATAAAAAATAAAAGACAAGTGTGTGTTTAAGGATTTTTTTTTTACACATCTTTGGTGTGAGATTATCTCATAAACCTTTTGAGCTTCTCTCTCGAGGTTTATGGGTCATCACACACCTCGGGTGTGTAAAAAAAATCCATAACACTCACTTGTCTATCAGTTATTCTCTATATTATAAATGTTGAGAGTTTTCGGTATCACTTACTTTATTAGGTACCTTATAGTGGCAATAGTTCATTTCTGCCTTTTTTATAACATTATGCTACACCTGTATTTATGTGGAAGGGATCGTAATTTGGCCCTGGCAAGGTGATCCGCCAATCCGTTCCACTTCCCAATTCCTCTGGCATGCCCCCATGCTCAGCATGCAGTGACGTGAAGCAAGGAACAGCGTAGGAGTGTGCCCCATTGAAGTCATTGGGGACTGATTGTCATTACTGTTTAATGCATAATGAAGGCCAGTTGAAGATTAAAGACGGCCACTGCTCAGTTAACAAGGCCCTTGCTGGTGCCAAATTATGATCCCATCCACATAAACACAGCTGCAGCATAATTTTGTAACAATGGCTAGAACAAACTGTCACTACTAAGGTAAGTGAGAAGGTACCGAAATAAGTGGGAAAATCACTTGAAAGTCTTTCATTGCAGTAGATGCCTACTATTCAAGGCCCACTTCCTAGCTAATAAAGTTTATCTGATGTGGTGACTGGCCGTATGGTCACTGGTGTTTCAGTGACCTTTTCGTAACTCTAGTCTCAGTACATTCCCTGGCATTCAGTGGATCCTCCCTCCTTAACCTTGTTTTTTTATACATATCTAAGCCCATTGTGGTCCCTTGTAGTCTTCGTCCTCCATCTGTTTCCTTTCTGACAGTCGAACATTAACAGTACTGCCTGCCTGTAATAGTTCTATAGGCAGAGGGTGTTGCTAAAGATGTGAGCCAGGGTCACAAAACTCTTCTAATGGCCTAGGGGGGCCATTTGCATTGCAAGCCTCAACCTCTTCTCCATACTGTCATAGTATGGTTAGCATAGGGAAGGGCTATGACCCACTTTGAGTATAGCTTGGTGGGTCGCAAGTAAGGGACTGAGCACCAGGCCCTCAGTTTCTGCCATTCTGTGCAATGTACAGAGATAACATTTTCAATTATAGTTTTCTGACTGGCTGTAAAAAAAAAAGGGGTTTATGGAGCATATAGCTGACAACTTTCCTAGTAACGTAAACAAATTACTTCAATAGAAAAAACAAAATGGGGCTTCAAGAATAAAGCCAGTTTTAATGTTACACTAAGAATAAATGGGGCTTCAAGAATAAAGCCAGAGTTTTAATGTTACACTAAGATTAGTTGGGGCAAGTGTCCAGTTTCCATTGGTAGATTATGTACGTCTACCACTAGAGGGCCTTTTACTATTTATGCAAGCCGTGCCTCACGCCTTCTGGTAACATTTTCCTCCTCAAGCGCTGAAGGATTTGTGCAGCCCCTCAACCATTTCTTGCTACCAAAGCAATGGATACACATCATATTAATCTCCTAATATTACTCCTAATCACTGACCTCGGCCAATACACGTCTCAGGTTACGCTGCAACAGCAAGAACGCCATGGAATTACCCTCCTTCACAACATCCGCTGTGTCCATGGCTTTGTAACCAGTAACCTGTCTCTCTCCTCTAGGGTCACACTGACTCTGCCATGGCTCATACTACACCTACAAGCCAACACAAAATTCTTGAACTGGCTGCCACTGGCTTAATCACCCAGCCTCACCATGTTGCGTATCAAAAGAAAGGGAAGCCCAAACCTTCATCAGTTCCACAAACTGAATCTTAAACAGATTAAAGGTCTTGTACTTAGGCTCATCCTAATGCTATTACTACTGTCCGGTAACGTGCACCCCAACCCTGGCTGGCAAGGTCCACCTCACCGATCAACTCCCACAAGACTGGCTCAGTTATGTTGGCCTCTATCAGCATCTGCAGTTTACTATGTAAGTTAGGTAGACTCCAAGCCTGGGTCTTTCAGCAAAATCCTGACCTCCTGACTGTAGTGGAAACATGGCTCTCCCCAAAGATCCCCGATTCGGCTGTTGCCATACCTGGCTACGCCATTTTTAGGCAGGACAGACTTACAAAATGAGGGGGTGACTGTGCCATATACATAAAGGAAGCCCCTCTGGTTATGCGTTCCCATTGGACTGCCTAGGAAATGTCACCCAGGCATTAGCTGTCAGTGTTCTGCTTGGGGCACACAATAAAATTCTAACAATTGTGTCTGTCTACATACTACCTAAGGACCCCGACACAAGCTTTCATACTTTGATGAAATACATGAGGAACTTGTCCCATAACTCTGAGACAATAATTATGGGAGACTTCAATGTCAACTGGCATGCCCCTGATGTAGGTTCTTTTAAGGGTACAATCACTGCACTCAGTCTTACTCAACTCATCTCGTCACCAACCAGGATGAATTACAAGATGGGTACTAGTACCCTTCTTGACAGGATATCGTCTAATCACCTGGATTGAATGTCCAACATTAATGTTCTCCCAGATGCATTAAGTGACCACTCACCCATTACCTGTTACTGGACAAATAAATTCAATAAACCTCCCCCCCAAAACTATTTTCACCAGGGTACTAATGCAAGGTCACCTTGAGCCTTTGAAACAACACCTCCATAGCACTGACTGATCACTACTTGATGCCACAAATTATATAAATGTAGCTCTTGACCACTTCATCAGGCACTTTAATGAAGCCTGAGATATCCATGCTCCAGTGAAAAAGATGAAAATCCATGGCACTACCAACCCCTGGATATCCACGGACTTCATCAATCGGATGAATAATAGAGACCATCTCTGGCACCATGCAAGGGCCACTTGCAAGCTTTCTGATATCCAGGAATACAAAGCTGCCAGGAAATAATTCACCCGGGCTATCCGCATGGCAAAAAGCAAGTATCGTAGGGAGCAACTTGCTACCATCTAGGGAGGCAACAAAAGCTTTTGGAAGAACATAAAAGAGATAATGGGTAAAGACACCAAGGCTGTTCCCACAATGCTCAGTGCAGCAAAGTGGGCAAGCATTAAGGATGCAATTCTTGAAGCAACACCCCATTGTGTTAGAGAGACAAGCACGAGCAAAAGAAGAAGGAAACCATTTTGGTTACAAGAACAGTAGCAGAAAAGGTCAGAGCCAAAAGGCTGGCTTGCAGGAAATATAAGGAAAAGCAGTGGGACGAAGATAGGGAGGCATACCAAACTTCCCTAAGGGAAGCAAGGAAGACAGTAAGGCAGGCAAAGGCCCAAACCGAGAAAATACTAGCACGAACAGTAAAAGAAGGTGACAAGACTTTCTATGGATACATTAGTGAAAGGAGAAAGTCCAGAGGGGGTATTGCTAAGATCAAAGGGGATAAGGGGGGTGTGTGAGGAGGAGGACCAAGGAAAAGCATCTATCCTAAATAGATACTTCTGCTCAGTGTTTACTGAGGAAAAGGTAGGGCAGGGCCCACAGCTCAGCACCATGGACACAGGGGAGGGAGGTGTGCACTAGTCCCTTCACAAAAGAAAGGATCCTACAATAGCTCGCTAAGCTCAGTGTGGACAAGGCAATGGGACCTGATGAAATACATCCCAGGGTACTAAAGGAGCTAAGGGTGGAACTAGCAGAGTCAGTATCAGAACTGTTTAGTGAGTCTCTGAGCACAGGAGAGGTCCCAGAAGACTGGAGAAGGGCTCATGTGATCCTGCTCCACAAGAGTAGTAGCAGGGAGGAGGAAGGGAACTACAGACCAGTCAGTCTCACCTCAGTAGTGGGCAGGATTATGGAGGCACTCCTTAAGGGAAAAGATAGTGCAACACCTGGAATCCATAGGAGCACAGGATACAAGACAGCATGGGTTTACAACAGGAAGGTCCTGTCAAACTAATCTCATAGATTTCTTTGACTGGATAACCAGAGTGGTGGACCAAGGGGGAACAGTTGATGTTGCCTACCTTGACTTCAGCAAAGCTTTCGATACTGTTCCACATAGAAGATTGATTAATAAGCTGGGTAGGCTCGGGCTGGGTCAGAAGTTAGTCAACTGGGTGGCAAACTGCTTGGTGGGCAGAAAACAGAGAGTGGTGGTAAATGGTACACAGTCAGAAGAAATGCAAGTCACAAGTGGGGTACCTCAGGGATCAGTCCTGGGGCCAGTCCTCTTCAATATCTTCATCAGTGACATTGCAGATGGACTGGAGGGTAAGGTTTGTCTGTTTGCAGATGATGCCAAGATCTGCAGCAGAGTTGATGATCCAGATGGGGTGGGCAGAATGAGGAGAGATCTGGATAAACTGGCAAAATGGTCAGAAGAGTGGCAACTGAGGTTTGGCGCAAAGAAGTGCAAGATCATGCACATAGGGAAGAGAAACCCTGAAGCCACCTATAGGTTGGGAGGGGAGTTGCTGGCAATCTCAAGGGAAGAAAGAGACTTGGGCATCATCTTCATAGATGACCTGAAATCATCCAAGCAGACCACTAAAGCAGTAGGTAAGGCTAGAGGGATGTTGGGGTGTATTAGTAGAGGTATCACAAGTCATAAGAGGGAGGTAATAATCCCTCTTTACAAGATACTGGTTAGGCCCCTTCTGGAGTACTGCATGCAGTACTGGAGACCGCATCTGCATAAGGACATTAACAAAATGGAGGCAATCCAGAGAAGGGCAACTAAAATGGTGCAGGGACTGCATCAGAAAACATGTGAGGACAGATTAACGGAGCTCAGTATGTATACCCTAGAGCAAAGGAGGGAGAGAGGTGATATGGTCGAAACATTGAAACATCTTAAGGGCATTAACAAGGTGAAAGAGTCTAACATGTTTCAGTATAAAAAAAATAGCAGGACAAGGATAGGGGGAGTGCAGCTAGCCCAGACAAAGGAGGAGAAGGATCTGGGTGTGCTCATTACAGGGTCAATGAACAACTCGGCACAATGTAGGAAGGCAGTTGCAAGGCCAACAAAATGCTGGGTTGTATTGCAAAGGTATATCCTCATGGAGGAGGAGGTGATTCTGCCACTGTATAGATCATTAGTTAGACCACATCTGGAGTACTGCGTGCAGTACTGTCCGATCTGAAGAGGGACATTAAGTTACTGGAGGGGTGCACGCAGAAGCGAGCAAGATGATCAAGGGGCTGGGGACTTATCATACAGAGTAGGTTGAAGGAGTTGAACATGTACTCACTGAAGGAGAGGAGAGACAGGGTGACATGATTGAAACCTTTAAATACATGAAAGGAATAGACAAGGCGGTACAGAGGGGCTGTTCAAGTAAGGGAGGGAGGGCCACCAGGGGCCATGATATGAGACTGGACGAGAAGGTCTAGAGGGAAATGAGGAGACACTTTTACAGAGAAGGTGGTGGCTGGGTGGAATGCGTTACCTGCTGAAGTGGTATGCAGTAGAACAATGGACTGCTTCAAGCGAGGATGGGACAGGACAAGGAGGAGGTTAATGAAGGGGAAGGGTGGAAGGAAGGGGCAGCTGCAGAATAAGGGGTGCTAGCTGCACATTTGAGCAGACTTGATAGACCTCTAGGCCTTTATCTGCTGGCAAATTTCGTATGTTCGTAAGAGGACACAGCATGAGATAGAGGGAGGCCGATTAAGGGGGAATGTGAGGAAGTTCTTTTTCACAGAAAGGGTGGTGGATGCATGGAACGGCCTAAATCAGGAAGTGGTGGATATGAATACAGTGCAGGGCTCCAAACAGGCATGGGACAGGCATAAGGGAGCAATAAAGATGAGTATGACTAGATAGGCCATTGACAGAGTACAGGCCTATGGCACATGCATAAGGTAGAAAAAATGGGCAGACTGGATGGGCCTTGCGGTCTTTATCTGCCGTCAACTTCTATGTTTCTATTAATGGAACCCCAACACTTGACCGTCTGACCATAGACAACACTTTCAATAATGCGTTCACGGACCTAGGCAGTCTCCCCCATTTTCTTCGAGGATGGCGAGGACTCCCCTAAGGATGGTGAACAACGGCCTGATGACTCTGCCCTTGCGCCTTCTCCTTTTTACTTCAAAGAGGTCCCACAGTTCATGGTCAAGAAATATCTTGCAAAAGTACTAGGTAAATCTAGGCACAGTAGTGATTCCCTAGACCTCAAATTAGTTGCATTAACCCTTGATGAAACACTGTGTCCCATTACAAAGATTCTGAATCTCTCTCTCTCAGACTGCCAAAGTTCCCCCTGATATGGAAGTCAGCCCTAGTTACACCTATTCGCAAATGTGGAGACCGTTCCTTACACACAAACTATAGACCAATCTCTATTCTCCTACCTCTATCTAAGACGCTCGAGCGCATAGTTGTGGATCACTTGGTGGATTATTTGGATAAATACTCGATCCAGTGCCCACTGCAGCATGGACTCAGAAAGGTATGTGCTGCCCTCCCAAATAAACGAAAGGCATGTAGGAAAAGATTGGGGATTTCTGTTTTACCATTCATACATACAGAATCACAAAGGGCTTTACAATCTGGGAAACAGAGGGGAATGAACATTGCTGCCATTACAGGCATACTAGGAGAGTCGAACAGCATGGAGATACAGCAAAGGGAGATTTATAGAGGTGTGTTAAGCATTGGGAGTTTGTGACTTGCTCAGGGTCGCACAGTAAGTAAATGACGGTGGGACACAGCCTCTTTAGTCTCCAGTTTCATAGCTCTGTGCTCTGTCTATTAAGACAAACTGCCTAGATTCGTCTGGCAATAGTATTCCATCCACAGTGTAGGTTTACAAATGCTTCACCCTCGATCTTGCACAAGGAGCCCATCCCTTGTGCTAGTATACTGTTAGCTCCCTCCTTTTTGTTACATACATGGCCAACTCTGAGCCCTTCTCAGTGCCAGTCTCCCCACCCCACTACCCAAAAAGTCTCTCTCTCAACCGCATCCCACCCATTGTGCAGTCTATCTGTTGCCCCATCCAATTCCACAACGCCTAGACTGATCCGATTAGAGAAGCATGATCCATTGCCTGGCACATATCCTCATCCTCAAAGTAAACTAAGGGTCCATGGAGAGGGGAAGCTGGAATAACACGGCTAAGGTGTACACTGTGTTCTGAGATTTTTATAAACTAGTGCCTGAAAATCTATGCCAGAATTTATCTATGTTCCTGCAGCTTTTTGTGCAAGCTAGTGAACATTTCACAGCAACACATCAGTTTTCTTTGTAAAAGATGTGGAATTCATGTTAAATTGATTTCAAAAAGAACTAATCTTACTACATTTTATTTGAAAATGTTTATATACTTTGGTCTTAACCGAGCAGACATGATAAAGGGAAATAGCAAATGAAGTATGGTGTAATGGGAATAGCTAATTCTGTTCAGTGTCATGAGTACAAATGATGGGCAACAGAGTGGATTGATCTAGTTAGCCTTGCAAGTTATTGTCAAGAATTTTGTCTGCAGTCAATTAGCATTTTATTATCTCAAGCAGTTGTGGAGTTGCTTTTTTTAAAGAAGAAACTATATGAACATACATACGAACGTACGAATATGCCAGCAGAGAAAGGCCTTAAAGTCTATCTTATCTGCTGGAGTGTGCAGATCCCACACTTTCCCATTTCCCCCATGACCATCCTTGAATACCTCCTCCCCTCCTTTACCTGCAACTTTCCCTTCACTCTGTCCTATCCTGTCTTGAAGCGCTCCACTATTTTCAGGGAGACCACCTCCTCCAGCACCTTGTTTCACTTTGCCACCTTCCTCTCAGTGAAAAAGTACCTGCTCACCTCCCTCCTGAACCTTCCCCCCCACCAGCTTTAGACTATGCACTCTAGTGGACTTGTTCCCACTAAGGTTGAAGAGGCCCTCATTGTCCATCCTGTTTATACCTTTAAGATACTCGAAGGTCATGATCATGCAACCTCTCTCCCTTCTGTGCTGAAGAGAGTACATGTTGAGCAGTCTGAGCCGCTCCTCATAGGTGTTGCCCTGCTGGCCCTAGGTCACCGTGATCTTCTCTGTACTGTTTCCAGTAAGTGGACATCCTTTTTAAGATAAGGGCACCAATACTGCACACTGTATTCTAGGTCTCACCAGTGATCTGTTCAACAGCATTATGACCTTCACTTTCCTGCTGGTGACCCCTCTGGCTATGCAGCCCAGCATCTGATTTGCTTTGGCTGCTGCTCTCCTGTAGTGTACCAAATGCTTCAGATCACTCGTGATGATTACCCCCGGTCCTTTTCTTCCTGTCATCTGGTTACTTGCACACCACCAAACCAGTATTTGTGGGTTCTTCACTTCCAAGTGCATAACCTGACAGTCTTTAGCATTGAACCCCAGTTGCTAAATGCCAGATCACTTCTCTAGTCTAGCCAGGTCTTCCCTGAGTTCCTGTCTTCCCTCCTCCTTGCCCAGCCACCCACAAAGCTTTGTGTCTTCCAAGAATAGGCCGATTTTACCTTTGATCTTGTCCACTGTGTCACTGATGAAGATGTTAAACAACACCAGCCCAAGCACTAAGCCCCATGGGACCCCACTGGTCACTGGCCTAGCTTCTGAGAATTCTCTCCCGACTACCACCTTTTGACTTCTGTCCTGCAACTGTTTTTTGACCCATCAAACAAGCTTAGCCCCCCACCCCCAGGTCTTCCAGCTTCCTGGCCAGTCTCCTGACAGTCACAGAGTTGAAGGCCTTGCTGAAATCCAGATACAGAACATTAGCTGCTTGGCTGTTGTCCACTGTCCTAGTAAACCAGTTGAAGTCAATTAGGTTAGTCTGGTAGGACTTTCCCCGACACAAATTCATGCTGCTTCTTGTCCTGGAGCCCATTTTCCTCCAGAAAACTCATTAGTCTTTCTTTCAGGATGGTCGCCATCAGCTTCCCCACTATTGAATTAAGGCTGACGGTCTGTAGTTCCCTGGTTCATCCCTTGGCCCAATTTTATGGAGAGGTATCACATGGTGCAGATCTTCAGTCCAGGGACAAACTCCCTGACTCCAGAGAGGTGTTAAACAGGTCTGCCGCGGGACCCGACAGTATCTCCGCCAGTTTTCTTGGGACCCTTGGGTGCACGCCGTCTGGCTCTGAGGATTTGTCCTCCTTCAGGGCCCTAAGGCCCTTATGCACTAAATCAACTTCTGTTACACTGTCTGTGACTCCCCCCACTTCCCAGTTCTCACCCTCCTTCTCCCTTGTGGCACTGGTCCATCCTCCCTAGTGAAGGCAGTTAAGAAGTACTTGTAAGTACCTCCCCTTTCTCTTCACTACCCTTTGCCTAACCCCCTCCTTTTTTAATCTGTTAATCTCATTTTTAATGTCCTTCTTCTCCCTTATATATTGAAAAAAGGCCTTCTCACCCATTTTTACTCCCTGTGTTAGCAGTACTTCCCTTGTGGCCTTTACCTCTCTAACCACTCTGCTTGCCTCCCTTGTTTTGGCACAGTTATCCTCCCTATGCTCCTCTTTCTGAGTATGTGTGTACTTCCAGAAGGCCGACTTCTTCTCCCTTAGAATTTGCCAGCAAATAAGGACTGCTCGGCCCACCCAGTCTACCTATTTTTCCCTGCCTACTGTATCACCGCAGATCCTGTGTAAATGTAAACTGAATACTAGTAGTAGAAGTATGGTTATAGGTAAATAACCTCTGATCTTACTTCGAGGGTATCTCTTGCAGCAGGCCATCACCGGTAGGACTTGGCTGCCAGGTGCTAGGACCACATGGAAACCTTTCTAGCTAGCAGTCTACTGGAGGGGACTGCCCACCTTCGAGGTCAGTGCCTGACGTCAGCCAGTCCTGTAAAGGCAGGCAGCCCCCACAACCTCCTCAGTTCATTCCCACCGTCAACCAATGCACGTCGGACCACTGATTGTGCGAAGTTACAGTCAACCACCATTTTCCCACGTTTAACTGCACTTTATTATTTTTCTATTTTAATTCTGTTTAACATTGACATTTCATTATTCTTACCAGATGGTTTATGTCTTCAAAATCTTCTTCATGTTCCAAACACTCCACAAAGTGTCCCTGTGGCAAACAGATCCCGGACAAGGATGGTCATTCTGTCTGCATCTTGTACCTAGGCCAAGACCACAACATCTAAGCCTACAAGGCCTGCCAGCAGTTCAACCTAGCCACTCGCAGACATTGCCAGAACATCCTGGAGAATCACTTCTTTAAGCAAAAGGTAGCCTCAATATAATTCGAGCTGCAGGCCAGGAGCTCCTCTGTTTCCCCAGCCTAGTCATCAGGGTCTTCATCTTCGAAGTCCCTGGACAAATCTACCGGGACATATAAGCATAAGGACAAGGACTGGGACCGACCTTGGCCTGCTTCCCACTGGCGGTCCCCTCACTTCAGGATGGGCTCTCAAATTTGTCTGTTCTATGTACCATATCCAGCAGAAGTCTAGGCTGTGGGCTCCTTTTTGTTGCTTCTCCCACTGAGAGGCCCATCCCCTTCCCAAAACCAGAGCAAGTGTGAAGCAGGCTAGCTCTCCTTACTCCCTCCTCCACCACCACCAGCTCTGGCAGCAGATGCTCTGACCTCCCCACTCCTTGCCCCCCCAAGTCGTTCCACAGGAGGCAGTCATTGGGAGTCCCTTCCCCAGGTGCAGGGAGATCATCACAGACAACTGGGTGCTGCCGCTCATCGAGCACAGCCACACTTTTAAATTCATAGAGTGACCTCCAGAAAACCCTCTGGACAATTTCTTGTATCCTCTCAGCCACGACTCTCTCATCCAGGAGGAAATCCAGGCCTTACTTGGAAAAAAGGCCATAGAGTCAGTCCCTCAGTGTCAACAGGGAAAGGGGGTTCTACTCCCACTTCTTTCTGGTCCCCAAGCAGACAGGAGACCTTTGGCCTATCCTGGACCTAAGCCGGCTGAACCTGTTTATAGAGTACAAATGATTCAGGATGGTCACCCTTCAGGGTTTACTGCCTCTGCTACATCAGGAGGACTAACTTTGTTCCCTGGATATGTAGGATGCCTACCTGCATATCAAAGTCTTCACCTCCTGCTGGCACTTCCACTCCCAGGGAGCACACTGCCAGTTCAGAGCTCTGCCCTTTGGTTTGTCCTCAGCCCTCAGGATTTTCACCAGATGCCCTGGTGGTGGTGGTAGCTGCCTAGAGATGGCAGGGGTTCTACGTTTTTCCGTACCTGAACGATTGGCTGCTAGCGGCCCCATCTAGGGCCCGCCTTCTTCAAACTCTTTCTCACATCTGCAACTTGTTCCAAGCTTTGGGAATTACTATCAACCTACCAAAGTCTTTTTTGCCCTCTTGCCAGTGCTTCCTGTATGTAGGGGCAGTGCTGGATACCACCCAAGGGAAGGCCTTCTAACCCCCAGACAGGGCAGAACGTCTGATGAATCAGGCCCGTCTTCTTTTCTCCAGCCGTCATGTTCCAGCGAGGGTCTTTCTGAGGCTTTTAGGCTTCATGGCCACAGCCATTGCCACAGTTCCCCTGGTCAGATCGCATATGTGAATCCCTCAGTGGATGCTGCAGGTCCAGTGGGACCAACACATGGATGCCCTGGATCAACTAGTGCTGGTGTTGGATCCAGTCAGGAAGGTGCTGTTGTGGTAGCTGGAGCCCAGCAACCTGTTTTGGGGAGTTCCTTTCAATATACTTCCCCCTCAGCAGATCCTTATGATGGACTCCTCCGGCCTTGGTTGGGGAGCTCACATGGGGACACACCAAACTAGAGGGACATGGTCCAAGATAGAAAGGGATTTCCACACAAATGTCCTGGAGATGCAAATAGTTCTGTATGCCCTGCAGGCCTTTCAAACTCCGCTCTCCCCAGGTCCGTTCTTGGTTCGAATGGACAACATGTGTGTAGTTTATTACATAAACAAGCAGTGGTGGATTCATTACTATCCCCTGTGCAGGGAACCGATGAGAGTCTGGTATTGGGCCATCGAACACAGCCTGGAACTCTCGGCAGTCCGTGTTCCCAGTGACCAAAATGTCCTGGCACACAGCTGAAGCCAGTTGCAGTCCAGAGGCCACAAGTGGGAACTTCAGATCTCAGTGGTAGAAGACCTTTTTCAACAGATGGGGTTGGCCCGAGTTGGACCGCTTTGCAACCCCACGCAATGCAAAACTGCCACTTTTCTGCTCGCTAGATCCAAGGCTTGGAGTTTTCTGGCAAGACACATTGTCCCTCTCCTGGACAGGGAGGTTTCTGTATGACTTCACTCCCTTCCGGCTTCTTCAACGAGTTCTGATTAAACTTCAAATGGAGGGGGCAACAATGATCCTTATTGCTTCCTTTTGGTCTCATCAAATCTGGTTCCCCTTGCTGCAGCAGAACCTCTGTTGTTCCTCCCCCTGTGCACAGGCTTGCTCTCCAAGGAACAGGGTACCCTGGTCCATCCAGTCCTTGAGTCTCTCCATCTCCATGCATGGCTCCTGAGGACATAGCCATCACCAGATATGGGATCTTCCCCAGAGTGGCAGATGTCTTGGTGGTGGCCAAAAAGCCCTTCCTCTGGGCCATCAACTCTATGAAATGGAAGCGCTTTGCTCTTTGGGCTGCATCACACTATTTAAATCCCTTCACCTGTCCAGTGGATCAGGTTTTGGAGTACCTTCTGTCCCTCTCAGACTCAGGTTTGCGGTACCCGGTACATCTCTCTGCCATCTCTACATATCGCATACCTGTGGATGGGCACTAAGTGGCCCAGCTTGACATCTCCCACACATTCTTGTGGGGCACCCTGCATTTGAAGCCCCCAATCAGGAACCCTATCCCGCCTTGGGACCTTAATTTTGTGTTGGAAAAGCTTACACTGCCTCCCTTTGAACCGGCCACGTCTTGTGAGCTGTGCTTTCTGTTGTGCAAAGCATTATTTTTAGTTGCTGTTACTTCTGCTCAAAGGATTTCTGAGCTTCAGGCCCTCATGTGTAAGGAGCCTTATTTGGTTTTTCACAAAGACAGGGTCTCTCTGTGTACAAATCCTAAGTTTCTTCCTAAGGTGGTGTCGGAGTTTACTCTGAATCAATCCATCCACCTGCCTGTTTATTATCTAGAGCATTCCAGTCAAGGGGAGGCATTGCTCCATACCTGGATGTATATAGAATCCTGAGGTACCAAGGATGCCCAGAAGTCCAATCAGTTGTTCATTTCATTCGCCCCTGGGAAAGAGGGTACCCCATTGTCCAAACAGTGTTTGTCTAAATGGTTGACCAACTGCATTGTCTATTGCTACCAGAAGTACAGCAAGGAACTTCCTGGAGGGGTCAAAGGCCATTCCACAAGAGGTATGGCCGCATCAGTGGCTTGCTTCTGTAATATGTCAACTGCTGACATTTGCGCTGCTGCCACCTGGAGCACTGTCCACACTTTTACCAAGCATTGCAGTCTAGACATCGCCTCTAGTCATAGGGCCAACTTCGGCCTAGCTGTCCTCCAAGGCCTCCTTTCATAGGCTGTTATTTCTTTTACCTGCCACCTGGCCTGTCTGTCTGTAGTGCGAGAACTGCTTGGGACTCAGTCCTACCAATGATGGACTGCTGCAAGTGATACCCTCGAAGTAAGATAGTACAGTTACCTAAGAACTTACCGTAACCGTAGATCTTCGAGAGAATCTCTTGCAGCAGGCCCTGCTTTCCCTCCCTCCTTCCCACTCTCCTGTGTCTCTTTCCCCTTCCATAGGGGCGAGCCTTCTGCTTTTACTTTTTCTATGTTATTGGGCTACCTCAGAGTTGTCCTCAGTTACCCCTTTCCAGCATCCTGCTTATGGCCTTCAGTGGGAGAACTGAGGAGGGTGTGGGGGCTACCCGCCTTTATAAGATTGGCTGACATCAGACAATTACATCGGAGGTGGGCTGCCCCTTCTGGTAGACTGCTAGATAGAAAGGTTTCGGTGTGGTCCTAGTGCCTGGCAGCTAAGTCCTACACGTGATGGCTTGCTGCAAGAGGTCCTTTCAAAGAGCTACTGTTACAGTAAGTTCTTATGTAATTGTACTTTTGTTATCCACCTTCCTAATGTCATTATGCAAGTGTTCTATAATCTTGTTGAATAGGGAAGGGTGCAATGCTTTTTATTTGATAATATTGTAATGTAAACATACTTATGATATGTATTTCAAGGACCTTGACTCTAAAATGTTTTGCAGTAGTGTACTTAAATGCCTTACTGAACACTGCTTAAAATCATCGGTGCTTGAAAAGTGGGACTTTTGTGCACAGTGTTGTACGCTCTGTTGAAAAACGTACATCCAGTATGTTACTGTCATACCTATGTCTCCAGGAATTCTTCTTAAAATATTTTACTTTGAAAGCAACTTGCTTTTCCAAAAATTCCTAGTGTTATAATGCTCTATCTGTATATAGAAGGAGTAAACCTTTTATTATTTTAAAAACATTGTATTATAAAACAAGCTTTATGACACCTGTCAACTGCAGTGTGTATAATGTACCCCATGTTATGATGTAATCTTGTGTACTTATTTCACTGTACTTTTGTACTGTTTCATGCCTGGATCGCTCCTGAAAAAGGAACCTAGTTCAACCCAGTCAACAAATGCTGTAAATAAATAAGAATATTTTGGTTATTTCTGGATTCTTCAAAATGAAATTCCCATTTGAATTTCAGAATATTTTACTCCTGGTGTCAATCTCACTTTGTTTTAGATCCCTTGATGAAGAGATGTTAGCTGAACCATTGAAATATGCAGACCAACTACCTGTGGCAGAAATAATCCACCAGGTAAGGTCCTCTAGATTATTTGCAGCTGTTACTGACAAAAGATATCTCATATTGATGGCATAGAAATGGAAGTTAATTGCAGAAAAAGACCCTATGGCCCTCTAGTCTGTCCAGCCCTACCTCTCTTTGTACTTGAAGGTCCGAGTGGTCATTCACTCTTATCCTCCTCTCCTCACGTTTTCCTCTTGTTCTTAGCAGTCCCATTTGTCTGTCCCACCCAGGTTTGAATCCCTCCACTGATTTCCACAGACTTCCTTTGTTTGTTTCATTTATTTGCTTCTCTTTACGTTCCCCCGGTGCCTTTATTTCCATGCAGAGTGAACAACTCCATGCTATCTACGGTATTTATCCCATGAAAGTATTTGTACATCTCTCCATTCCTTGAACCCTGCCTTCTTGCAGAGGCTCTAGTGTGTATGTGTTGAGTTCCTCCAACTTCTCTCTATAAGACTTCCCTTTCTGTGTCTGAATCATTTTGGTCACCTTCCTCTACACTCTGTTCCTGTCCTTCCTCGTGTGTGGGTTCCAGAACTGCACACAGTGCTCCAAGTAAGGTCGAACTGGTTCCATGTCATAATAGCGAAGAAACAACTGTGCCGACAACAAGGGCGAATGAAACTCGGGGAAAAATAAAACATCAACTAGCAGTATAGAGACTACCAAAACTGCTGACAGCAATACTGACTTTCTGGGGGGTGGCCCAGCCCCAACTAATATAGCCATCTCGGGCAACTCCAGGAGTGGGTGAAACTCGGGGGGGATTTTCTCCAGGGGAGACAACTCAGGAGGGAGAGGGAGAAAAAGTTGAGGGGTAGAAATTCAGTATTGCCACTGGGGGGGGGGTCACAGAACTGGAGGAGCAGGGGGAAGCAAACTCTGGGATGGGGAGAAACTCCAGAGGAGAAAAAAAAATTAAAGCACTCACTGGGATCAAACCCATCTATACTACATATCCCAATGACACATAGGTGGCGACTCTAACCACCACGTTACGCTGGCTGCACAATTTTCAGCTCACAGCACCTGTACTACATCCACCAACTGCTCACTATTTTCCTCCTTTCTCATTCTTGCTCTTTTGCAACCCTCGTTATTTAAACACTCCCACTATTCTGTAGTACTTGCTGTTTCCACAGGCGCTGAAATTGAGTCACTCAATTTCACACGCCCACGAAATTCAGTCAAACCGTGTATCTGTATAGAGGCATGATCACCTCTGTCCTGCTGCTAACTCTCATTTCTGTGCATCTTCGGATCCCATTTACAGTTCTTGCTACCCTATTGCACTGCGCCGCTTTCTTATTTTGCATAATTATCACTCCAAGGTCCCTCTCCTCAGACATTCTCTCTACCCCCATCCCAACATGTACTCTCTTTTGAGGTTCTTAGTTCTATGTACATTACTTCTTACTTTCTGTTAAAGTTCAGCTGTCATACCCTTGACCATTTCTGTAGTCATCTTCCCTCATGGTTCTTAACACCCTTCTTGTTATACGTTCTTCCACAGATCTTTGTGTCATCTGTGACTAGGCAAATCATGCCCTCAATCCCTTCTGCAGTGTCACAAATGAAGATGTTAAAAAGAAGGCTGGTTCTAAGACTAATTCCTGCGGCACTCCGCTTGTGACCTCCCTGACCCAAGAGCTCCCCACTGAGGACAACCCTCTGGTTCTGCCACTTAGCCAGTTTATTATCCATCTTATAATCCTGTCCCCACACTAAGTTTGCTTAGCTTCATGGCCAACTGTCTGAGTGGAAGAGAATCGAAGGCATTACTGAACTTCAGATACAGTACACCTACACCAGTCTGGCCCATGTCCTTTGCCTTCATCACCCAATGAAAGTGATCAGTTTATCTGACAAGACCTCCCCTCCCATGAACATGTGCTGCCTAATGTCCTGAAGTCCATTCACTTCCAGGAACCCCATAAGCCTGTTCTTTATTATGATCACCAGTAACTTCCCAACTATAGCTTTAAACGGACTGGTCTGCAGTTTCCTGGTTCGCCCCTATAGTTGTAGCCATTAGGTTGTCAGGATATTTCCAGATATTTTGTGATATTTATAAAGAAAATCAACCCTACAATGTTACTGCAACAATTTAGGAAATGTCCATATTATCACAGGAATTTCAACAAATAACCAGACATGTCAGGTGCTACAACTGTGCTTTTGCTGTTGCACAGGGGCGCCACATATACCATCCTCCAATCCCGTGGCACTTCCCCTCTTTCCAATGAGCTATTAAAGAGACACCAGTAATGCGACCAGGATGTGTCCCTTCTCTTTCAGTACTTTTGAGTGTAGCCCATATGGGCCCATTGATTTTTCTACCGTTACAGCATTTAGGCGGAGTCTTGTCAAATCAGTGGTGGGGTCTTCCTTGGGGGTTGTCAACCCTAATGCCCACCCCATTCCATGAGCAAGCAACGTCACATATGATTTCCTTTCTTCACACAGGGTCCACGGTGGGAGGGGTGAGCATTAGGGTTAACAACCCCGAAGGAAGACCCCACCACTGATTCTCCAAGACTCCGTAGACCCAAAACCCTAATGTTTTTTCCTTTTGCTGCTTGGGGAGGGGGCGCGTTAGGGTGAGAAACCCTAACACCACATTTCCCTACTTTTGTGGCATTGTTACCCTAACAAGTGCATCGACGCAGTTGTTTGCAAATTATTTAGTTACTTTTTTATATAGTATAATTGAGTTCTCATTTGCCTGTGGAAGTGCAGGGGGGTCATCTGGCCCTGCGCTACCATCCCTCCATAGATGCGTACTGGGTTTACTGGGTTGAGTAGACAAAAGAAGGCTATGTTAGCTCATCAAGAATGTGCCCCCCCCCCCACACACACACACAAATGGGTCAAAATAAACAACTTACACCAAAAGCCTGATTTGAGATCAAGAAGTTCATCCAGGCCTTTTTTGAAACCAAATATTGAGTTTTTATCAACTAATTCTTAAGACAGTTTGTTCCAAGCCTTAGTGGTGCGCACTGTGAATAAATGGTCCCCTTTGATGTATTTGCCCATGGGACTACAAGCTGCTTATTATGGGATCATAAATTATTGTCTCTGGAGTTTAGTTTTAACCCACATTGGGAAGTCAATACAGTAGAATTAAATATCTTAAACATTAACAAAAGTTTGCCCCCTTTGCCTTCTCTCCTTTAAAGAGAATAAATGTCTCTTTAAATCTATCTTGGTATGTTTTCTTTTTACGGCTGTGGGCAGAGGCTACAGACATTTTGCTTTCTGTGGCTCAAAACGGCCAATCGTGGCACCTTCCATTGGACCTTTGGAAGTATCCTTCCGAAAGTCCAATGGAGCTTGTAACTCCGCCACGATCAGACACTACAGAGTAACACCCACACTATTTCAGCTGTTGCTTCCACGTTCCATCGGTGATGCCATCTTGTGGACGGCATTCAGCGGACGCTGTAAACAATTAAGTTGGTAGCACTTTTTTATTTTATTTTCTGTTTGCTGGTGTACATTTTAAAATAACTGCATTCTTTTGTCTGTCAGGGCAGCATTCTCACTGGAGTGTCAGCTGAACTTTACAAGGAGCTTGTAAGCCACTTGCTCCATGCTGTTGCTGCGTCAAAGAAGAAAGAGAGAGAGGAGCAGACATGCTCCTATTTACTTTTTATGTTCTCTCTCTTTCCCCCTCTCCTGTACATATTTTCTTCCGGGCCAGCCCTTGTATTTACTTTATTCACTCTTCTTAGAGTGAACGCAGCTGTTTGAATTGTCAGGGAGATTCGGAGCAGCTTTCTTATTCAAAATATAAAGTAAAGGCGCACCGCTCCCGGGATAAAATATTTTAACATGCGTGCAGGCAAAGAAGCGAGAGACAGTGAGTGAAGAGCTGGCATGCTCTTATTTTATTTTCTCTTGCGCTCTCTCGCTCTCCCTCTCCCTTAACAGCTTCTTTATCTGGGCAGCATTATAAATTTGTAACTTAACGCAGTCTTTTCAGAGTGACCTCGAACCTGCATTACAGTCAACTCCGTGATTTTTGGCCGAGACCACACAAACCGTATCAGTTTCTGACATCATTGATGGAGTGACATCAGAAATCTATGCACGTGCATTACTATTCTGTGTGTACCAGCAAATTCACTCACCCCTAATTGCTGCTGTAATTCCTACTACTTGCAATCATTGAATGGACTAGAATCTTTTTTTTTTACTCGTAGTAAAGAAATACACAGTACATCTGCTGTGTTTAAGGTAATGGCAATTCCAGTTTACCCATTCCTGTGCTCTCTGTCTGATTAGAGTGTTCTATTTGGATTTCTTTATTTGGAAAGGTCTCATTCGTTCTGACAAAATACCCCTCATGTAAGTTAATTGTGAATGGATACCCCAGTACTGTGATATCATTAAAAGATGGCATTACAGTAGTCCTACTGATGCTGCATATGTTACAAAAAAAAAATGGGTAACTGAGGAGTTTGAAAAACCAGGGGAAAATGCAGTCTTTGAATCAGCAGCTGTTTGTCAATTGCAGATGTAAAGGGGGTGCGAGTGGAAGCGAAACTGAGTACTGTTCATTACAAGTACACTCGCTCTCCTCTGATGTGGTCTAGGGTACAATAAAAATGAAATAAATAATGCCAGGAGTGAAAGATTGTTGTTTGAAGTTATCACCACCCCAACCCCTATTTCCTCCTTTGCCTTTCAAGGCTTGCAGCCAGCTGTATGCTGAAAATCTCTTGCCACTTGCAACCCACTTTGAGCGGACAAGCACTGGTTTCTCCCCCTTCTCTGATCCACATAATTTGGTTATAGGCACACTGATTGTTGGTTGCGCAGTGCGGTGGGTGGGGGCACTGCACATGGCTCAGTACCTTGGAAGCCAAGTATTCATGCCAGCATTTACAGTTGCCCCTGTGTTTTTTGTTTTCCCTGGCTGAACAGTGTTCAGTGATGTTCTTCAATTCTGTGGCTGCTGTTTATCTGCCTGAATCTAGTATGTGTATCACTCCTATCGGTGAATCCACCCGCTTAACTGTTTCTGACAGCATTTCATCTGTTAGGTTTTTCACTTGGCATTTTTGACAGCCTACTGAGTTTTTGGTTTTTAATGATCCTGCTCTGATTGATATTTTGCATCCTCTACAGCAATATGTTCACAGAGTTTTCTTATACCCTTTCTTTCATAGAGTAACTTCTCCAAGTAATATTGCTTCCTAGCTTGTGAGTTTGCTTGCGGTTCCCTCCCCCACCACCACACACACACACACCTCCCACACCTTACCACAAACAGTTTCTTATCGGTCTCTCGACTGTTGCCACATCATCAGAGGGATGCTGTGATGTGACTGCTGCGTGCCGTTTTTGTAACTCCACTCCCCAAACATATATTAAAAATTCAGTATTTTAAAACTTTTATGGTGCTAGTTCATGTGTAGGATGTGAGTTATGATTTTATGCCCTATTAAAAACATGAGATTGCATATCAGATTGATTTGAGCATTTGTTGCAATGCATACTCAAGATACGTCTGGACACTGTATTGTAATAAACAGGTTACAATTTCCAGAAGGTGTCCTCCCAAGATATCGAACATGGATTAAACCAAAAACACAATGGAGTTAACTTGCAGACGATGCGCTTCCTTACTAACAGATTCATATAAATACATAAAAATGAAACCGCACACCTCTCCTTATGAAGAGGTGTGTGTACCTCACTTATGTTTTTCTATATATCTAACATGGAATTCAGCTCATTCCAAGATACTGCACAGCACTATTTAATCCCTATGTGATGCATGTGTACTTTAATAAATGTTGCATATTGTTGTTTAAACGTTTAATATTTTTCTGTACTGTGATATGACACAAAAGAAGTATGGATACACATTCTGTGTAAATGTAAATTAAATAAGAAATGTAGCTAATAGATTTAGTTGGAGTGGACTGTACTAGTAGTAGAGTGGGCAAAATGAATAACTTTCACTTTTCTTAATACATTACCAGCAGCGCAAGTCTTTTTTATAGATTCTATTCTATGAGAGATTTTTTTAAAAATGGGCATAGTAATCTCACTGTTTAACTTCACAGGTAATGTTTCCTAAGGATACAATTTTTGTTAGGGCCAGATATTCAAAACTTTGTGCCGGGCAAAAATCGTTTGCGTAGGTTTAGTGCAGGATTAGCACAAAAGGCCAAATAGCGTGGGCAAACTGCATTAGCGCCGGGCAAAATCATAATGTGTGCAAGGGGCAAACTGACATGAATACAGGCGCAATGCTATATTCGGCGACTAGCGCTGCACAAAGTGGTTTTGCGTGACTTAGCGCGACACTTAGTGCGGTGCACATTACCGCCCAAGAAAAGCTTTTCTTAACCCTGGGCAATCAGCTTTGCATGACACTATGGCTTTGCGCGGTATTTGCGTGGGTTTTGCGCGACCCTAACAAATAAATATGACACATAGACAAAGTCAAACATAGAAGCATGCTGCTAACTGATAGCATCACAATGATGCCATCATCTGCCACCAATCCCAGCCATGCCAGGCAGTAAGTGGTGACCCTGCCACCAGTGGACAGCATGGCAGTGTAGCCATACAGCACACACCTGCGGACCACACTTCTGTGGACACCAACAGATGCCAGCACACACATGCAGCACTGTGGGCATGGAGGATGTTGAGGGGAGAGTGTATGGGTGGCCAGGCTGTGCCACAGACCAGGTGTGGCCACAAGGCTGGGACACATCATGCAGTGCACATGGGCCAGTATTGGGCATACCCCAACACCAATGTGCCTTTTTGATAATATATGCCCCCCCCCCGGCCACATACCGCACAGCTGTACAACTGCCACAGCACACAAAGCCAGACATGTATATGTCACTGTCAGCATCCCATGCCAGAGGTGCAGCATCTGTGGGTCACACAACAGTGTAACAGTAATGTCCACTGTCAGTAAACACCTGCAGGTTGGGTCTCTCACTGTGTATAGTGCAGTCATCATCACGGCCCTACACACCATAGGCATTGCTGTGTCCACACACTACTGTGCCCCTTGCTACAGTAGTGTCTGCCGTGCACTGTAGCTTGACCTACAGTGTGACAGTTGCATGCAGCACCACCACCACCATCTGTGCCTATGCTGTGTTGTCCCAGTACAGCTGCAGGCAGCAGCACATGTGGAAGTAGTGTTCAAAACTGTATAAAATTCCCCGAGCTGTTTGCACAGCGCTAACACGTTTACGCGGGTTTAGCGCAGGGCTAAACTGTTAGCCCGGTGCAAACAGCATGCAAATCAGGGCATAATGAGATGCTAATCTGGATGTTTGCCCAGAGACTACGTAAGTAGGCTCATTTGCATGTCACTTTTGAATATGGCAAAGTTTATCACGGGGCAAATGTGTTTGCACTGGGCTAACGGTTTAGCCCTGCGCTAAACCTGCACAAACATGTTAGCACTGCGCAAACAGTTTGGGGAATATTTTACAGTTTTGAATATTGTAATTTCATGTACGCTGCTGCCTGCAGCTGTACTGGGTCCACGCATTTGCTGGCACACACATTGGCCACATAGTTCACCTCTACCTACCTTCACATCGTTGTGCACTGTTTTGCTGTTGTGGTTTGCACTTCCTGGTTGCCATATTCAAAGCTGTCTTATTCCAGGGCTAAGTTTGCCCTGCACTCCCAGCCCAGTTTGCCCAGCCTCATTCCCATGCTATATTCAGAAGCTGTTTGCCCCGGGCTATTCCTTTTGAATATGGCTTGCTTAGTGCTCCAGGCTAAGTTTGCCCGCTGGGCAGTAATAATTTAGCCCTGGGGCAAAGTTTTGAATATCTGGCCCCTAGACTGCTAATCATTATTAATACATTCTTTATGACTTGCAGTAAGTGGTGCTTGTGATCAATTCTTTATTAATGCTGATTCAGTCGCTGCTAATATTTTTTCGCTAAGAAATTGTCCAACGATAGTAAGTCAGCCAAATGTAGGCATGAATGAATTACAAAGTGGAACATTTGATTCAACATCTGGATTTTTCTGTATTGCTGGACACATGCGGTAAAGCAGGATTTATTCCTCTGCTTGTAGTCCCGGCACAGTTACCATGTGCATCCAATATTATCTAGTTGTTTTATGAACATTGTTCTTACTTTATATAAAATACCAACTGGTGCTTGGATGTAAATATGAGAATTTAATACAGAATTATTGACTAAAACTTATATTTGTGAAGGCAGGGAAGTAGATTGTAAACTTCAGTTCTGAGTCGTTTTCTGTGTTCTGTATTCACATCTGTTAGGTCAACAACTCCAAACTTGCACTAGCACATTTTCATCTATTTTCCTCACAAATGCAATTCATTACACTTAATCTGATCACATTTTACCCTTACTTGGCAGGATCCGTTTCTTTATATAACATTTGCAGTAACATGGAACAGCACACTAAGGTGGTGTAACCAATTATACATATTGGCTAGCTCCTGTATACTTTAATCTGCTTAAAAAAGAGAGTGCGATGCCTGGGCTATTAGTTTTAAAAAAAAAAAGGTATGCTTATATTCGAAGCCTCTCAAATAAATGCTAATTACAGAAACTGTGCAAGTAGTTTGTAACAGCGCTCTATTGCTCCCATATCTATTACTATCTGTACTGCAATTTGCAACATTAAATGCATCAATATAATTGAGGATTGGAATACATTGTATGCAGTGGTGACATACACATGTTATGAATAGGTACACAGTTTCTGCCAATCAGAACGTATTCTCCCACAGAGATCATTGATTAAATATTTTGTGTATGTCGGTCTGTTCACAGTATTGGAAATATAGCAGAACCAATCATTGCACAAGCATAATAAATAAGACGGGTAAATAACCTGAGCCTGCATCTCCTTACAGCTAAATTACTCCTGCCTTGATCTTCTCCTATCATCAAACTGCCATAAGGACAAACTCCTAAAATATTGCCATAATTGTTTCTGATACATAAATACCTGCTCTTTATATTGATTGTCAAACACCATTAATAATCACTGCTGCTCATATTGTAATTTGAAAAATGAGTTACTTATTTTACTGCTGTTTTGTGAGCAATGCAATGCCAGTCTCTACTTCCTCTTGCCTGTAACCACATTTTGGGTGGATCTGCAGATAGTTGTAGCCTCAATTTTAAATATAAACTCATTTCCTAAGGCCATGGTGCAAACAATATGATGACAGTATCCCTCTTAACCCTTTTTCCCCGTGCCCCACCTCACCTCCTCCTATTTATCATATTATTTTGTTTTAATGTTGATATTTACATAGTATGGTGCTGTAACCAAGAAAAGTGATTACATCCCACCTGTGAACCTAACTCCTTAATCCCCCAACCCCACCTTTGGCACACATGCACAGTTCCGCTGGTGCCACCAACTTGCAAATGACATACTGCCATTCAACGCAACTGAGCATGCACGACTGCTGTGCATGCACATTTGCGTTAGCGCCACCATCTTGCAGATGGCATTTGATGTCACTGACGGCACTACCTCTCTAGAGCTTCGGAAACTCACCACAGCTGTATTGGCTCTGGCTAGAACTTTAAATTAAGTATCATCTTGGTGATACGTTTCTGGACCGTTTCGATCAATGCAATGTCATCTTTTAAATATGGGCTCCAAAATGGGGAACCATAATCTAGATACGGTCTAACGTAACTTCTATAATGGGGTATTAGGCAATGCTCTGAACAGGAAATGAAGGAACGCTTAATTCTTTTTATCATACCACTAGCCTTTTTTGGTAATGGATTTATATGTACCACAGTAATGGATGTACATGTATATTGCCATTTGGGTCTTGTGCTTGCATTTCTGCCAAAACAGCAACCAAATTGTCAGCATAGCCTTATTATTACCCCACCTCATAAATGCCATGCTGAGAATTTTCAAATGTCCACCGAAACATTATTCTGCACCACCGTAATGTCATTCCTTGCCACAGTTCGAAAATACATTTTGGCAAGGATTTGAAAAATCATAGCTGTCACATTCAGGAGGTGGTGTAAAAAAAAAATCTATACTGAACATTTGGGGTCAAAATATTTACAGTTAATAAAATTACAAGCAAGCGTAGTAAAATTTCAACGCATGTGCATAGCTTTGCCATTTTTATATATTTTGACCCCAGATTTTCAGCATAGCCTTCTTATGTCCCTCGCCTGATGAACAAGGGCAGTGAAAATTTTCAAATCCCACCCAAAAGGTGATTTTGTCAAACGAACACAAAATCGCCTTTCGGGACAGATTTGTGGAATTCCACCGATATTGTTTGAGGTGGGGTCCCCAAGAGGTCAAATTGAAAATTTGGTGTCACAATATGCAAAAATGCTGAGTTATGTATCAAAGTTGAAAGCCCAATTGAAATACATTGAACCTCATTTGCCTTAGTTTCTCATATTGCAGTCAGCGTTTCCAGCAGCAAGATGCGTCTTCGGTCGGAGAGTGGATCTTGAACCTAGGACTTGTTCAGGTGAGTGAGGGTGTGTGGAGGTATACTAGGGGGTGTGAGGTAGTGGGCACTGAGTGGGAGGTGGGGGTGGGGGTTGATCGGAGAAAGAACCATTTTCTTTTTTGCAGGTTTAAAAAAAAAAAAAAACACCAAGGGACTGTTTTCCTAATTGCAGATTCGGGCAGCAATGGTAGGGTGGGGGTGGGGTGCCACTAGACACCAGGGGATATATTATTTTATTACAGTGACAGCAGTTGGCAGGTGGAGGGTGCCACTAGACACCAGAGAAATTATTTTGTTATGGGGATGGCTATTGGTGGGTGGGGGGGTGCCACTAGACACCAGGAAAATTATTTTATCATGGGGATGGTGATTGGTGGGTGGGGGGTGCCACTAGACACCAGGGACATATATTATTTTAATACGGTGGTGGTGATCAGTGGGTGGGGGGGTGCCACTAGACACCAAGGAAAGATTATATGAATACAAGGATGGTGATTGGAAGGGTGGGGGTGCCACTAGACACCAGGACAACATTACATATTGCCTGGGATGCAATGGAGTGGGGGAGCACCACTAGACACCAGGGAAATGGCACCTCACAGCTCACACTGCAGCCCGCAGCACGAGTTCCAGCTGCAGCTGTAGAATTCAAGGAAATCCCAGTGTTCTCATACAGAGAATGCGGGTCAAAGGCTCCTCTCGCTAAGCTTGGCATCCTGGTTTGGGGAGCCAAGAAAAGGTCTTTCTGTTAAGTTTATACAGAAACAAACACAAGACTCTAGCTAAGAGGGTCTCATTTAGCTAGGTTCATGTGTTTGTATTTGTAAAAATACATACTTTGATTGTAATTTACTGTTTTTAAGTTTAAAACAATAAAATGAAAATGACAGCAATCTCGAGTGTCCCATCCACAGCAAGTAAATTATGGAAATAACCACTCGCAATCTTTTTTTTTTTTTTACCTTTTCCGATCGGCAAGGCCACTAATTTATAGAGGTTAAAATAACGAAATTCCATTTTTAAGACTTGAAATTCCAGGAAATGCACTGGTAATTAGTCTAATTTCCAGATTTTACTGTGATTCTTCTGTCATTCTTTTAATATGTGGATAAATAATCAGAATAAAAGAAGGCTTAATTTGCAGACCATTAAATGAAGCAAACTGAAAACAGCACTGGCAGCAATTATAAGAAAAACACAAGTTCTACAGATTTATTGATCTCGTGCAAAATGCCGAATTCCGTGAAATTCTTTGTTTTTACTGGTGTAACGGCAGTCCAAATTCTGGAATTTTACCATTTTTCCAGTGAAAAATGAAAAACAGTGGGCATGCCGATTGGTATTTCTCTATACATGAACAATAAAGTACGACATGTTAGCACTTACAAACTTTTTTTTTTTACTGATGGCACTGTTTTTTTTTGGGTGGGGGGTTTAATCGAAGTTCGATGTTATCCCTAAAATCGTCATAATTCAAAAACTGTACAATATTCTTTCACCAAACCATCCAAAGGCACATCCTTAGCATAGGCACCATCATCCCTGTGTAACCCCTAGGTGGTGCTATCCCAAGGGCTACTGCCCCTGAGTGTTTGACTACGAACAGGTTAAGGGACCTAGGTCCTATGACGGGTGCCTCCACCCAGAGGCCAGGGTTTGTAGTGGTTAGACTAGCTTGGTCACAGCCCTCTGAGACACTGAGACTACTTTTATTCCCTCTAGTGGCTCACACAGTACACCGGAGTTACAGCCCCAATGCCCCACGTATACACACTGTTCACTCAAACAGATACCACTTACCCTCGAGACTGATTCTGGAGCACGTCTCGGAGGACCCCCTGTAAAGTAAGGTTAAACAACATACACAGCAAAACACAATACTGTTTCCATAAGTACCAACACCACAGACAGTATATAGTATAACAACAACAAATCTGATTTATTTAGAGGACAGTAACACGGGAGGGGGAAATCAGGTTAATTAGTGGCATTAATTCACAGTACTGTGCACACATACAGGGTCTGAAAAGTCACACTCTGGGTACCCAGGTTGGGGGGGGGGGGTTAGCCAGGTCCATTGCCTGGGGTTGGCCGGCAGATGGATAAGGCCCTGTAGAAAAAGATATCCACAATACCCAATTGTAATCCGGGGCCGGAGGGCTCAGTCCATGAAGCAATGAAACAACAAGAATTAGATGATACAATTGTGATTGAAAAACAGCTGCAGGGGAATACCCTGATTTGTACTCACAATACCCAAGCTGAGGATCGGATGGAGAATGTCCTTCTGGATTGCCAGGAGAACAGGGCATCGGAGACAAGGTCCTTGTGACTGGACCCCACTGCAGTTGATAGCAAACGGATGTAGTCCGACTTAAGCTGGGGGTTTGCTTCCAGCTTCAGCACACAATTCATTGTACAGGGGATTTAAAATAGCGATTCCCCACAAGCACTACACACATTTATATGTAAAAGGAAAGTATTATCAGACAGCCCATCTGTGGGCTTCCCAAGCTGCTCCTGTGGCCTTGGCTCTCTCCAAGCAGGCCACAGCTAACAGACCACCCGACTGACCCCCGGACAGATTCAGACAGCCCATCTGTGGGCTTCCCAAGCTGCTTCTGTGGCCTTGGCTCTCTCAGAGCAGGCCACAGCTAACAGACCACCCGACTGACCCCTGGACAGATTCAGACAGCCCATCTGTGGGCTTCCCAAGCTGCTCCTGTAGCCTTGGCTCTCTCCAAGCAGGCCACAGCCAACAGACCACCCGACTGACCCTTGGACAGATTCAGACAGCCCATCTGTGGGCTTCCCAAGCTGCTCCTATGGCCTTGGCTCTCTCTGAGCAGGCCACAGCTAACAGACCACCCGGCTGATCCCTGGACAGATTCAGACAGCCCATCTGTGGGCTTCCCAAGCTGCTCCTGTGGCCTTGGCTCTCTCCGAGCAGGCCACAGCTAACAGACCACCCGACTGACCCCCGGACAGATTCAGACAGCCCATCTGTGGGCTTCCCAAGCTGCTCCTGTGGCCTTCGCTCTCTCCGAGCAGGCCACAGCTAACAGATCACCCGACTGACCCCAGGACAGATTCAGGTACGCACCGGACCTCCGAAACTCGTGGTTTTGAATGCCACTGTTTTGACTGGATGCCCAGTGGAGGAACCAGGCACTGATTGGCAGCTTTACTCCTTGGCTGATTTTCCAGTGCCTGGTGCTTCCTGATCTCAAGCAAATCTCTTTCTGTGCTTTGTTCTGGACTGAATATTTGTTAATGTAATCTACATATGTTATGCATCAATTGGTCTTACTTTACCTGCCAGCGTAGCTAGTCTATTACAAGCCACTAGTCTAGCCTCTCAGTGTTACTTAGTGCTTGACAAACTGTATTGTATAGCAGCCGATGTTTGACTGCTTGACCTAGCTACTGAGCAAGACTGCTGCAGTTTTCCATTTCTGCCCTACTGACGAACTCTGCCCCTTCCCCACACTGGTCACTCTGCCAGTTATTAATTTCTCTGCCCCATTTGTAATGCTGTCTCTCCAAACACCTTACTTTCTTCTCTGGCTTACCTACAAACCCTTTCCTTACATTCCCCCATGCTGCTGCTGTCCTCCTCAGTCGTCCCAGTGCCAAAGCACAGACCCCTTCCCCCATTAACTCCTCTTCTGGCTCCAAATAATTGCCCTGCGTTTACCACCTCTTTACCTCATGCTTTGTCCTTCCCATTGCCTGTCCCCACTGAGCTTGCTATTGTACTCTAGCTGTATTTAATCCTCTGTGTTTCCCTCCTTGTTCCACAGACAGCCCATCTGTGGGCTTCCTAAGCTGCTCCTGTGGCCTTGGCTCTCTCCGAGCAGGCCACAGCTAACAGACCACCCGACTGACCACCGGACAGATTCAGGTATGCACCGGACCTCCGAAACTCGTGGTTTTGAATGCCACTGTTTTGACTGGATGCCCAGTGGAGGAACTGATTGGCAGCTTTACTCCTTGGCTGATTTTCCAACGCCTGGCGCTTCCTGATCTCAGGGAAATCTCTTTCTGTGCTTTGTTCTGGACTGAATTTTTTTCGACCACCCCTGCTCCCCCTCCTCCTCACAGTATTAAATAGACCCTTACTCCACCCCTTCCTCAGCCTAGCAGCAGATTGGTTACTCCACTGCTGCACATTTTCATGCTATTGGCCTCCCTGTCTTCAATACCTGACTTGACCCACTTTCTCACCGCCCCTTTTTAAAGCAGTCCCACCCACAGGATCACATATTTCCTCTCAACCTTTCTTCCAGCTACTCCATCTAACTCCTCTCAATTACTGCTGTACCTGCCCTATTGTTAGGGACCTCACCCTAATTCAACTATATACCCTTTCAACTATAAACCAGCTAGCAGTTAAGCAGGCCAGCAACACCAAACAAACTACCTTGGGGTGCAACCACCTACTACTACTCCTCACTACCTCTTTTGGCATTGCTGGTACCATACACGTCCTTTTGTTCTGCAAATTTTGGACTCCCCGCTGTTCTGTCTGACCCTTTGTATGAATGCCCTTTATTAATCCTTGCTTTCCTTCTCTCCCTCAGCCAAGGAACTGCCACCCAGGCTCCCAGCTCCTAAGCCACAGGATTCCCGGCTACCGGGTGATCGGCACACCTCTAGCTGACGCTCGAGACTGCAGACACGGACCCAAGGTCCTACAAAGTATGGCAACTGCTGCAACCAACCGGATTGCGAGCGCCCCCTCAGACCACACTCTGATTGGTCCCTGGCGGAAGCCGGCTTCTGCTCTTTGATTTTAAACCCTAAAAATGTTTATGTTGGGACAAATGTTAAAAAGCTGAAGTGTTAACCCAGTCTGTAATTGAAAGGACTTGAATTGTGGTTTGGGAATGAAATCTAGTGTCTACAGCCCTTTCCCTGCATACGTGCAGTGGCCCTAGACACTTTTGGGTGCCAAAGTATTACATGTCCTTTTGTTCTGCAAATTTTGGACTCCGCTGTTCTGTCTAACCCTTTATGTGAATCCCCTTTATTAATCCTCACTCTCCTTCTCTCTCTCAGCCGAGGAACTGTCACCCAGGCTCCCAGCTCCTAAGCCGCGGGATTCCCGGCTACCGGGCGGTCGGCGCCCCTCTAGCCGACGCTCGAGACCGCAGACACGGACCCAAGGCCCTACAAGGTACGGCAACTGTCGTAACTTTTTCGACTGCCTCCCTCCCCACCTCCGCTGATTATTAAATACAGTACCTCCTGCCAAAATATTAGTCCACGTCCCCTGGCACAGTGCCCCACCAATAGAGACTTAGCTCGTGATCCCCCTCTTCTCTGTCCAGCCTACGGGATCCAAATCTCAGGGCCTCGCCTTACTAAAACGCATAGGCTCTCCTTGGCTGTGCCTTCACCACTAAATATTTTTAATGCTATCAAATTTCAGTCAACCTGGATCGGAAAGCTACTGATAAGTTGCATTAATCCAGCAACACCACTGGTCCCTTTGCTAATTGAGTGGCTCCTTTTTTGAGGTACCATCATGTCGGGCCCTATATGGCTCCTTATACTGCCCCTTCTTCTGTTGATACCAGCTGCCCAGCATTGGACACCTGAACTACCATCATGTTTGGTCTACAACGGCACCTTGTGCTGTGTACCACATGGCAACTTATCCTTTAAATGCCTCCGTGATTCCAAGTCCCAATACCTCGAACCCTGCTCTTGGACCACACTACCAGTGCCTATAACACTCCCCCACCACAAGGCCCACCTCCCACCACGCAGACTTCTATCTCCTCCCCGCCTATTGTGGTAAGGGTACTAGCTCTTGCTACAACAGATCAGCTCTTCTATGGTGGCTACTTTCCAGTCCCTAAAAACATCAGATCTACTAGACGGGAGAAAGGCAGGAATTACAGGCTTATAATTAGCACTCTTAGAAAAATCCTACTTATCCTCCTGATATGTTCAGGCAATGTAGAACTCAACCCTGGCCCCCCAGAAGCTATTGCTTTGCCAGCAGAACTAGCAAATTTAAAAGGAATAAGCTTCTTGCATATTAACGTATGTAGCCTCCTTAAAAAGATAACCTTAATACAAACCTGGGTAAATCATACCTCTCCTGACATACTTGTGATTTCCGAAACTTGGCTTAGACCCAGCATCACTGATAGAGAAGTAAACACACCCAACTATGCCTTGTTCAGAGCTGATAGGCATGCCAGAGGAGGAGGGGTAGTTATCTACATTAAAGACAAATTTTCTGCCTTCTGCTTATCCTCGGCATTTGTCACCAGCGAATTTGAATGCCTAATTCTCAAAGTGGAAATTACACAGACTACTGCACTCTGCGTAATAGGATGCTACAGACCACCGTCCGCTGGCCTACAGCTTGTGTCATATCTAAGTGACAAGTTGGGACAGGGACTGCTAGAAACTATTATTTTAGGAGACCTCAACTTTGACTGGCTCTCTAACACAGCTGCCCCCCTTGCATCCTTCTGTGATGAACATGGGCTGATGCAACTTATTACTGAACCAACACACCCAAATGTGAAGAACCCCAGTAAAAGTACACTTTTGGATGTGCTAATGGTGAGCAAACCTCATCTCTTCTCCCACGCTGATATCTTCTTCTCAGACGCCAGCGACCATTGTTTTATTGCGGGAGTAAGATCCACCAACAACCCAGCACCCATCAGCAAGTTCTCTATGAAGAGATCCAGGCGCAACTTCAATGAACATGCCTACCTAAATGAGCTTAAGTACTCCCCTGAGTGGCAAGATTTCTACCTGGCCAAAACGATTAAGTCAGCTTACAGTATCTTCCACAACATTCTATCATGGGCCCTTAATAAGTATGCTCCCCTGATTAAAGTTCGAACTAGGACCAAAACCTGTAAATGGTTCACCCTTCAGATCAAGTCCTTGCTTCTAGAAAGAGATGAGCTCTGGGAAAAAGCGCGCAGACTGAACACTGCAGAGGATTGGAACCAGTTCAGGAGACTACGAAATTTATGTACCAAAACAATCAGAGAATCGAAGGCCACCTTCTTCAAATCCGAACTCGACTCTGCCCCAAAGAGCCCAATCAAGCTCTGAGACACAATCAATGATCTGCTAGGCCACTCCCCAGGAAATTCACTCACCAAGATTACCTCTGGCAACTTTACTATAACCGAAAAGATGGATATACTTGACGCATTCAATAACCACTTTGCTACTGCAGGCATGGCATTTGATAACTCCCCTGCAAACATACTTCACTCCCAGACTGCCAGCCAACTGCCTGAAACTCTGATAGTTTTGCTGCCTTTCTCGCTTCAACCTGCCCCACTGAAAGAGGTAGAGGACCTCTTGCTTCAGTTGGATACGAGAAAAAGTGCTGGGGCCGACACCCTTGACCCTTACTTCCTAAAAATTGCCTACCACATACTAGCAATACCCGTCACCCACCTTTTTAACTTATCCCTGTCTCAGGGCACCTTACCACCTATATGGAAGACAGCACATGTCATACCACTGTTCAAATCAGGTGACCCTGGCGATCTCAATAACTACAGGCCAATTTCCCTCCTTCCGGTCCTGTCCAAGCTCCTAGAGAAAATTGTAAATGCACAGCTGAGGACTCACCTTGAGTCTAGGGAACTGCTAAATCCTATGCAGTCCGGATTCAGAGCTAAACCTAGCACTATCTCAGCCCTCGCCAAAGTTACTAACGACTGGCAGTGTAATCTTGAGAGCAAAAACTTTGTTTGTGCTGTTTTCCTTGATCTAAGCAAGGCTTTTGACACAGTCGACCATAGTCTGCTCCTCTCCTCCCTTCAAAGCATAAGTGTGGACCCCTCCTCTCTGCATTGGTTTACTGACTATCTTACAGGGCGCCTTCAGCAAGTTAAAGCGAAGGAGGCCTGTCCCCATAAAAACTCTGCAAAGAGGGGTACCTCAAGGTTCTATATTAGGGCCCTTACTTTTGCAATCTACATTAATAACATCGACTACTGTATAAAAGAAGCCAACATCCATCTGTTTGCAGATGATACAGTTCTCTACTTGAGTCGCCTAACACCTGAAGCTGCCTGGAATGACCTACAGTCAGAATTCAACCTTTTGCAAAGCCAACTCCTCCAAAAAAAGCTACTCCTTAATGCCAAAAAAACTAAAGTGATGGTTCTCTCCCCTTTTATCCGTACAGCTAACCCTGCATCCAGTGGGACAGGTCCCCAAATTACCACAGTTCTAGGTGAAAAACTAGAATTTGTTACAAAATTCAAGTATCTGGGAGTTTGGATAGACCAAAGACTCTCCTTCATTGAACATATCGAGGACTTGCTAAAATGACTTCGGCAAAGGCTTGGATTGTTTTTTAGAATCAACCAATTTCTCACCAGAGATGCCAAGAAACAACTGGTCCAATTCATTTTCCTATCATTGGTTGATTACGCTGACTTCCTGTACAGCCAATGCCCCAACTCTTACATGGCTAAACTGGACACACTCTACCATCAAGCACTGAGGTTTATAACGGGACTCCCCTTCGACATGCATCACTGCACCCTATATGCGGCAGTGGGGTGGACATCACTAAAGTGCAGGCGCCACAGAAATGCCGCTCTCTGGACCTATAGAGCTATCTCTAATAAGCTGCCTTACTATATCTCCTGCTGTCTTCCCCTGAGTATAATTGGGAAATACACGTTAAGAAGTTACTCAGCTATTACACTTAAAGTACCCAAAGCAAAATCCCGCTACGGCAGGGCAGCCATAAGCTTCATGTTACCTACCTTATGGAACGATCTACAAAAAACCCTCAAATTAAGCACTCTAATTGGTATAAATGCCTTCAAGACACTTTATTTCCGTACAATCAGAGAAGTATGTAACTGCTTCACCCACTCAGACCCAGTACCGGTGTCTGCACTGGTATATAGCCACGCCTAGACCCAATTTTTAGTACTGACCCCCCCAGCTTGCTCCTCACCAGCCTAATTGTTCTCTCTCTTATCCCCCTGTCTTATCAACACTAGACCCGTCCATCCCCTTATTCTTCCTTTCCGTTCCTCGGATAGGACCTCACTACCCTGGGTTGTGACATCCTACCATGCCCCGTACTTTATAGCATTCAATCCCGGGGCTCACACATACTCCTTTTCTCCTCCACCTTCTCTGCATCCCGTTTTACCAACTCCTTTCTGTGCACCGTGCCCTCCTAGCCTTTCTCCTCTACCTCCTCCTTCCCCCCCTACCTTCACCTCTACCTGGTGTATATTTTAATTTTTTTTCTTCTGTTACTTCCTCCTGCAACCTTAGATAACCTGCTTTATCTTCCTATAGACACTTCTATGTATGTAAATACCATGTAATCTGTACAATATTTGTATAATTCTATGTACATATGAACTTCTTTTTCTTCCTCTCTGTAAAGAGTATTATCTGTATTGCCTTGTAAATACCTGAGTTGACCTGTATATACAATTGTTCATGCTCCACCCAGGTCCATCTTGCAAATGAGCTTCTGCTCAACGATGAATGCCTGGTTAAATAAAGACTTGATTGATTGATTGATTGATTATACCAGGCAGGCTGCTCCTCGTTCCCGACTACAATTACTGCAAGATACCCAGGAGAACACATAGCAGTTTCAGTTCCTGACAGACCGAGTGCGATTCAGCAATTTCTCCAGTCTTCTACAGAGTGAGCCTGGTTTCTACTCTTCAGATCTCCTTCTTTCTCCTCACAAGTCAGATTCAGTCCGATCTGGCACTTGCAACGGCTGCAGGCCGAACCTCAGGGCCTCACACGCGCTTCCCGTGCAAAACTGTACACCGCAGAAGCACAGAGCTCCTTCTCTCTTCACTGTCACAACTGATCTAATCTTTCCAGTCACAGAGCAAGGCATTTCCTTTAGCTCCACACTATTCTGTTGGCTGGTTTGGCTGTCACTCACAATAAGACTCCCTCTGTTGGTGGAAAAAGGCGCCAAGGTCAAAACTACATTTCCCAGAGTCACTGCCCATACAATCCCCTTGTGGCTTGCTCAAATTAAGAGTCCAAATTCTGATTCGTCCAAAGGCTCCATTTTAGGGCTCCCTTAACCCAGTTGGCCCAGCACAGCAGTTTAGTTCCAAAATGGAGGGGGTAACACACACAAAGTCCCAGCTGCAATAAAGGCAGGTTAGACAAGCTACAATTTTGCTAATGCTTTAAATGATTACAGGCAAACAGTTACAGCTTTCAGATGGGGTCCCTTTGCACCTTCAGCAACCGCAAAATGGAGCAATTACTCCGCAGCTCGGCCGGGATTCAAGCATTAAATACACAGTCCCCCCCCCCCCGTACAAACTAATAAAGTCCGCAAGCAGACAGCTCTTAAAGAGACAGTACGTGGAGGCTCAAATAGCACTCACTTGCAACCACATTTAAGCAGCTTAGATGCCGACCACCTTGGAGCATTCAGGCAAGCTCCTGGAAGACTTTTGGGAACCCCCCATTTGCAGGGGGGTTACACCTGAAAAATGTCATGAAGAAATTTCATACTTCTAGGCTGTAGGTGAGAGCAAAAATCCCCGATGTCAAATATAGTGGAAAAAAAAATTACCTTTTTTTTTATGTTTTTGACCCTCCGTATCTCAACCTGTACACGATGCTGTCACAGAACGTTCCACATCTTGAGACTCCGACAGCCTGACCATGCGTGTCAAATTTTTTGCTAATTCATTAAACTGTGGCAAAGTTATTAAGGTGCAAAACATTGGGTTTAACATTGAACTGCCAACTCAGTCCTAACTATAAGGTGACGGTAGCATCCCTATAATAACACCAGTCCTGATCTGTGAATACCTGAACTGTTTCAGTACTCATGCCCTTCTCTAGTTTCTGGATCAGAAGGCAGTTTTGACCTTGTGCAAATGTTTCTGTCACAGAAGCAGGGAACCCTAGTCCACCCGGACCTGAAGTCCCTACATCTGCATGCATGGCTCCTGAAGACATAGCCATAGCTCATTTTAGAGTGTCATAGAAAGTGGCTGATGTTCTGGTGGCTGCCAGAAAATGGGTCACCAGACATACCTGTGCTATGAATTGCAAGTGGTTTGCTTTGTGGGCCGCTTAAAATAAATTGGATCCATTTACCTGCCTGGTCAATCAGGTTCTAGAATTCTTATAGTCCTTACCAGATTCAGGCCTGGAGTATTCCTCAATCAAGGTGCATTTGGCTGCTATATCATCCTTCCATGAGTCTGTGGATGGCCACACAATTGCTCAACTGGAAGTAGCCAGTATGTTTTTGAGAGGCATTTTACGTATAAAGCCTCCCATTCAAAATCTTGTCCCGGCTCACAACCAGAATTTTATTTTGAAAAAGCTGACTTTAGCTCCTTTTGAGTCAGCTTCGAGTTGTGGCTTACGCTTTTTTCTTGGAAAGCGTTACTTTTAGTTGCAATCACTTCTGCTTGAAAAATTTCAGAGCTGCAGGCTCTAATGTGTGAGTCTCTGTATCTGTTTTTCCACAAAGACAGGGTGTCTTTGCCTATTAATCCTAAGTTTCTGCCAAAGGTGGTGTCTGAGTTTACTTTAAACCAACCCATCCACATACCATTGTATTATCCAGAGCATGCCAGTCCAGGGAAGAATTGCTCCATACCTTAGATGTGCATAGAATACTCTGGTACTATACACACTGTATCAAGTTTTTGTAGCTTTTTATTTCATTCACCCCTGGGAAAGATGGCACCCCGGTCTCTAAACAGTGCTTGTCCACATGGCTAGCACACTGTGTTATGTTTTGTTACAGGAAGTACAGTAAGTAACTTACCGTAGCAGTAGATCTTTCAGAGAATCTCTTTCATCAGGCCATGCCATCCCATCCCCCATCCCCCTCAGGGTTATGACAATAGACTGTTGTCTTGCTCTTTCCATTGCTGACTTTTCCAGCCCTCTGTCTCGTCTGGTAAGGAGGGTGCTGAGGTCTCTTCTGATTTCCCTAGAGAAAGGTCTTCCGAGCATGATCTCCAGCAGGGAACTGAGGAGAGGTGGGGCCACCCACATTTTGGTAGACACTGGCACATGACATTGTCGTGGGCATCTCCTTGCTTGCAAAGTTTCTGTGTGGCCCTAGTGTTGATGCAGGTTGCAAAGGTGTTGCCTGATGAATGAGGTTCTGTCAAAGATCTACTGTTAAGGTAAGTTCTTACATAACTGTTCTATCCTGGTCCAGTTCCAGCCAAAGGTGTCTGTGGTTAGTTCTGTTTTTCACCAGTCCAGCATTTTTTTAGCTTCTCCATGAATGTAGGATATCAGTGCATTATAATAACCAAATGTGGAAGAAAGATTTTTTAGGAAGATCAAAAGTTATTTCCAATTCCGAGTCTCTATTTCTTGGGGGGGGGGGAACTCCCATTGTTTTGAAATCATGGGCTGCATTTGTATAAACCTGTATACATCTGCTGGTTTGAGACGATAGGTGCATTATAAAATTGGGAAGAGGATAAAACCTTTGGGTTGTAGAATATCCTGTACAGTCCATGTCCTTCCAGTGCTTCCAGCAGATTCTAGATCCTTCTGTCAGGATGTTGCCATTTCATCATATCGGTTGCCCCAGGTTTCTCTTCAACAAACTTTTAGATGTTCTTTGGGGGTATCTCAGTCATCAGGTCACACTGTAGGAACTTCACCATCGGTGAAGGAGAATCCATATGGAAGATTTTCCAGCACTACAACTGGGGCTGCCTATGCCAACGTTATCAACCCTATAAAGGTGTGAGTGACCCCTGGGTGTGGTTCCCGTGGACTGCCCCTCTGTGGCAAGTTGGAGAGAGAGGTCCGTTCCCCCCAAAACCAAACCATCCGCATACCACTGTATTATCGAGAGCATGCCAGTCCAGGGAAGCATTGCTCCATACCTTAGATGTGCATAGAATACTCCAGTACAATACACACTGTACAAAGTCTTTGCAGCTTTTCATTTCATTCACCCCTGGGAAAGATGGCACCCCGGTCTCTAAACAGTGCTTCTCCACATGGCTAGCACACTGTATTATGTTCTGTTACAGGAAGTACAGGAAGTAACTTCCTAGTGAGGTTCGTGGTCATTCCACGAGAGGCATGGCCACTTCTGTAGCTTGTTTTCAGAATGTTTCCGCTGACAAAATTTGTGCAACTGCCACATGTAGTACTGTCCACACCTTCACTAAGCATTGCATTCTGGACATTGTCTTTGTAGACGAGCTGGGTTTGGCCTAGTAGTTGTGCTACAAAGACTACTATCATAAGCCTGTAGGCGCCATCCACCCAGACTGTTAGCTTTTGGTACTGTTTGGACTCATTCCAAAGATGTGGACTGATGCAAGAGATATCCTCAAAGAAGACAGACCAGTTATGTAAGAACTTACTGTAACAGTAGATCTTTGAGAGAATATCTTTCATCAGGCCATGCCATCCCATCCCCCCATCCCCCATCCCCCTCAGGGTTATGACAGTAGACTGTTGTCTTGCTGATTCCATTGCTGTCTTTTCCAGCACTCTGTCTCACCTGGTAAGTGGGATGCTGGGGTCTCTTCTGATTTCCCTAGAGAAAGGTCTTCTGAGCATTATCTCCAGCAGGGAACTGAGGAGAGGTGGAGCCGCCCACATTTTGATAGACACTGGTGCATGACATTGTCGTGGGTGGCTTCTTGCTTGCAAGTTTCTGTGTGGTCCTGGTGTTGATGCAGGTTGCAGAGGTGTTGCCTGATGAAAGAGGTTCTGTCAAAAATTTACTGTTACGATAAGTTCTTACATAACTGTTCTGGCCCAGTTCCAGCCAGACATGTCAGTGGTTAGTTCTGTTCTTCACCAGTCCAGCATTTTTTTTAGCTTCTCCATGAATGTAGGAAATCAGTGCATTATACTAACCAAACATGGAAGAAAGATTTTTCAGGAAGTTCAAAAGTTCTTTCCAGTTCTGAGTCTGTATTTCTTGGAGGGTGGGACCCCCACTGCTTTGAAGTCATGGGCTGCATTTGTATATACCTGTATACATCTGCTGGCTTGAAACCATAGGTGCATTGTAAAACTGGGATGAGGATAAAACCATTGGGTTGTAGAATATCCTGTACAGTCCGTATCCCTTCTGTTTTCCAGTGCTTCCAGCAAATTCTAGATCCTTCTGTCAAGCTGTTGCCATTTCGTCATATCGGTTGCCCCAGGTTTCTCTTCAGTGAACTTTTAGATCTTCTTTGGGGGTACCTCAGTCATCAGGTCACACTGTAGGAACTTCACCGTCAGTGAAGCAGGGTCCACATGGAAGATTTTCCAGCAGTACAACTGTGGCTGCCTATGCTGACTTCATCAATCCTATGAAGGCGTGAGTGACCCCTGGGTGTGGTTCCCATGGACTGCCCCTCTGTGTCAAGGTGAAGCAAGAGGGCCATTTCCCCCCCCCCCGGCATGCATCCAGTTCTTGGCCAGGTGTCCTGGAGTGATGTCATAGGCCTGCGGGAAGCCAGCAGGGTCTCACGTAGCCCAGGCTCCACTGTTTTCCTCCTCCTCTATTCTCTCTTGATCCCTCCCACCAATGCAGATGGCCAGGGTAGCCTCTGTCAGCCTTAACCACAGCAGCATACTTAAGCATGCACCGCCCCTTGCAAACAAGCATGCTCCCAGGCTCACTGTGAGGGGCAGCTGCTGCATCAGAGTTGGGCCATCTCCCCCCCCCGCCCCCAACCGGCTGGCTCACATTACCTCGGGGCATTTTCAAGCCTGACTGCCCGACCTATGCAGACCCCCACTCGTTTCCAAACCCAGGATGCGGATATGGAAGTGCAAAGCGCTTCCGTTGAGCCATCAGGCATACCCTACTCTAGTGTTTCTTAATATGAATGCTTATTAAGCTCTCAGTCCAGTGTTCAGGGTAATCCCATGTACAAAGAAAATGTTCTGGACCACCATTTGCCTCTGTTTGTAGTGTTATTTTCTTTTTTTTTTTTTAATGTGCCTTATTTCTTCAAAACATTTCATCATCAGCGTTTTGAGATCTCGTCAGTCTCTTCTTCTGGGTTAAGGCTATTTAAAATTAATAATATAGTTTAAAGGGACACTGTCAACCCCATTAGGGCTCAAAGTGTCCACAGTTTAAAAAAGCACATTTTATGATTGTTCACATTCTATAGAAACTGTTGTTGCAGCTGGCAGTTTGATTCAGATCCCCTTTTAATTTTATAAAGTGAAAACCTGAGTGCCCACCATACTGGTGTATTTTCATTATTTGTGTATTTTGTCAACCACCAGACTTTTCTCCTGGTTTTCTGTTATGAGAAAACAAAAACACCTTTTTAAATTCTACTCTCATTTGCTTTATGTCTCACTTTCTAAACTATTACGGTTTACTCTCTCATGTACTTCACCCTGGAATTTAATATGAAACTTTGGTAAACACAGTGCTTCCTTATTTATTAAGCAACAACTTCTATGTAGAGTGTATTACTCATTTACTAACCCGCTATCTGTATCAACACCTCTGTTCAGTTTAGTTTAAAGAATATGAATTCACCCAGTGTTCTGAGTATCTGCACTTTAGGTATCTCATGTGCACTTGTGCAGCCATTTTTCAAAGGGATTAACCTCACAAACTTTTTTTTTTTTTTTTTTTTTAGTTGTTTAACCAGGAGTAGCACACTAAGCTGAAAGCTTTTTTACAGGAGCGACCTGGGAGCAGAGGGAAGTTAAGTGACTTGCTCAGGGTCATACAGTATGCAAGTGGAAGCTGTGGGATTCAAACCCAGGTCTGGTCTGCTGGATGTCACCAGATTTGCAGCTCAGAGCCTTAAACCACTGCGCTATACTGCCTCCCATAGTTGCACACAGAGCAGTGCGTGATGTCAATGATGCAGGGATGCCACTGACATTATGACATCACTCAGGAAACAAGTGACATACTATACAGCAAGTCTGCCAAAGGCAGTTTCATGCACAAAATGTACCATGCACTCAGTGTGAAGTGATGCCTCTTGCTTGCAACAGTTATCAGTTGGCCCTAACTGTATTTTATGAAATTCACATCTCTCAATGTATTTTTTTACTCTAAAAATTATAAGTGTAACTATTATGTTCCATAAAACTGGTATTTGAGATTTGACCATTGTCTCAAAGTTGAAGCCTAATGTAGTCTATATAAAATCTGTAGACAAGTTTGTCAGGGACCCAAGGTCAGAGAGTCACAATTGGCAGATTCAGGTGGAAGCACAAACTCAAAATCCCTGATTCTTGTATCCCATTCCTGGGATCAATAGAAAATGTGATTATATGAAATTCACCCCGTCAAACCATTGACAGATCAGGCTGTTTAAACAAAACACATGGCCTAAATGAAGAAATTGAGTGGGTGAATTTCATGTAATCACATTTTCTATTGATCCCAGCAGTCTAAGAAGACTGACACCATTGAGCCTCCTAGCTCTACATTCTAGAAACTACCCTTTGGGGTACTCATTACTGTTGTAAACCTTTCATAAAGTCTTTTGTCAATCAACACATTTCTTTATATAATTGAATTAGTTGCTGGAGGCAAAGCCAGTCTCGCTTTAAAAGAAAACATGGACCTTTAACAACTGTTTACCAGAAAATGTAAACTCAAGCCAGTATCAGCCCTTTGCCTGAAAGCTTCACCGTATGGAAGAATAACTAATGTACCTGGAACATCAACATTTACAAACCTTAACCAGTTAATATGGCCTGGTGTTGTCAGAGCTTCAAGTGACCCAACAGACTCCAAGGGTCAGCTCAGAAGGTGAGAGGAGGGCAGTGCTGGTCATCATATCAGGATTCCCTGGACATCCTTGGACACCCTGGTAAGGGGGGGTGTGATTGGTGTTGTTCCCTGAGTGAGCAGGGTGGGGGGGATACTGCACTGCCAATGCTTACCTTTAATTATATCAATAGGCATTGGGGGGGGCAGGAGGAACCACTGTACACCAGGGCATACTGTGTTGTTGTACACAGGTGACTGGGGGGTGTCACTAGATACCAGAGATATTGGACAGTACATTATATGGGTGTTTGGTGGGGTGCCACTAGGGATATCAGACAGTACATTATAGAGGTGCTTGGTAGGTGCCACTAGACACCAGAGATATCAGACAGTACATGGTATGGGTGATCAGGGGTTGGGGATGCCACTAGATACCAGGGATATTGGACAGTACATGGTACAGGTGATCAGAGGGTGAGGGGTGCCATTAGACACCAAGGATATCAGACGGCATATGGTATGAGTGATCGGGGGCTGGGGGTGCCACTAGACACCAGGGATATCAAACAGTACATGGTATGGGTGCTCACAGGTGAGGGGGTGCCACTAGACACCAGAGGATGTGTCAAGACACTGTCAGGATGGGCACTGCTGGGTTGCTGCGCACCACACAAATGAGCCCAAAATGGGCATGTAAATGGCCCCTTAGCGCCTTGCATGCCCAGTGAGCTCATTTACATGTTATGCCTGAATATAGCTCACAGGGGTCTTGGCGCTATCCATTACAAGGAGTGCTATTCCCTGTAGGCTGTATACAGCCCAGGTCAGTATTGGGGTAGCACAGTTTCCCTTAGCAGTGCGCAAACACAGACCAATATTCAGTCAGATGGCACAAATCTGCTATCCGACTGAAAATAGCAGCCCCCCAGGTCTGGTGCTAATGCAAACATGATGCAAGCATTTGCTCTCCGCTTGCATGGCCCTTTGAATATCTGGCCCCAAATGTCACAAAACATTAATGAAAATGCATTGAAAGAAATTACTGACATAAGATTTAATTAGATTTGAATGATGAATCAATCAGTATTTATTGGAAAGCAAATTGAGAGTAAAATTGGAAAGCAAATTGAGAGTGAAACTTTCTTTTACAATTGCATCCAAAACATAGAAACAGTTATGACGAGACATAACATACGATACAAAATTTCAAGATAAATACTCTAAAATGATCAAATGAAAAAACTCATTGAAAATGGTTACGTTAATAAGTGCATTTCTTTAACAGAGTTTATTTTCAAACCCCAGGAATCCCTCACTATACTTAACATATGCAGTTACCCTGGAAGGTTGAGCTTCCCCTGAGAGAGTGGAATAGAAACATAGAATTTGACGGCAAATAAGGACAGCTTGGCCCACCCAGTCTGCTCAGTTCCCTACCTAATGGATAAGCTGCAGATCCTGGCTGACCAGCAGCCTACTTCTTCCTACCCTCACCCCCTAGAAGTGTCTTATGACTGTCCCATGCATGCTTGAATTCCACCACTGTTTTTGACTCCACAACCTCCTCCAGAAGGCCGTTCCCTGCATCCACAACCCTCTCTGTGAAAAATACTTCCTTAAATTACCTCTGAGCAGCCCCTCTATCTTCAAATTGTGCCCTTGTTCTTGCACACCTCTTTTTTTGAAAGGTGCTACCCTCTTGGACTTTGTTGATTCCCTTGAGGTACTTGAAAGTTTCTGTCATGTCCCCCCTCTCCCTCCTTTCCTCGAGGCTATACATATTAAGCTCCTTCAGTCTCTCTTCATATGTCTTCCGGCGCAGACCCTGCACCATTTTAGTTGCCCTCCTCTGGACAGCTTCCATCCTGTGTTGTCTTTGTGGAGATTGGGTCTCCAGAACTGCACGCAGTACTCCAGATGGAGTCTCACCAGCTGTCTGTACAGAGGGATAATAACTTCCTGTTTTCTACTGGTGTTGTCTCTCTCTACGCATCCCAGTATGCCCCCAGCCCTCCTTGCTGCCCTCTCACATTGCTTGCCCACCTGTAGGTCATCTGATATGACTACCCCAGGTCCCTTTCCATTTTGTTGTTGTTAGTATCTCACCCCCCACTGTGTACTCTTCCCCTGGGTTTTTGTTTCTCAGGTGCATTACCTTGCACTTCTTAGCATTGAATCTAAGCTGCCATACATTTGACCATTCCTCTAACCTTGCCAAGTCCCTTCTCATCCTTTCCACCCCACCTTGTGCATCAACTCTGTTGCAGATCTTTGTCATATCTGCAAAGAGACATACTTTTCCTTCCAGTCCCTCTGCAATGTCGCTTCTAAAGACATTGAAGAGGACTGGTCCGAATACTGAACCCTGCGGTGCCCCACTATAACCCCCCTTTCTTCAGAGTGGACTCCATTTACTATTACTCTGTGTCCTATTCTCCAGCCAATTCTTTACCCAGGCTGTCATCTTGGGACCCACTCCCAGGCTGGCTAACTTGTATATTAATCTTTTGTGTGGGACTGTGTCAGATGCCTTGCTAAAGTCTAGGTAGGCCATGTCCAGAGCCCCTCCCTGATCTACTACTTTGGTCAACCAATCAAAGAAATCTATCAGATTCGTCTGGCATGACCTTCCCACTGTGAATCCATACTGCCTTGGGTCCTGTGCCCCTCTGGCCTCTAGAGACTCGACAGTTCTTTCCTTCAGAAGTGATTCCATCATTTTCCCTATCACTGAGGTTAAACTAACAGGTCTGTAGTTTCCTGCTTCTGCCCTGCTCCCACTTTTGTGAAGGGGAATCACATCTGCCCTCCTCCAGTCCTCGGGTACCACCCCATCTCCCATGATTTGTTAAAGAGGGTAGTCAGTGGTATCACTAGTTCTACCCTTAATTTTTTATATATGCTAATATTAACACTCGCTGCATAACAGCTAATATTCTTTAGGTGAAGGCACCTCTGGCTGGAAGCTGCAATACTGAACATAGGATTTGCAAGAAAGCGAGTTGTGCTTACAACAGAGGGAGGTGAACCTTACAATTGTCTTTGGTTTGTAGCAGATATTCTGCAGGTGGAGGCTACTTCTAACTGAAAGGTGAAATAAGGAGCTTAGAATTATCGGGGCCTATTGCAGCAGATCATACTCTCGGGTATCCGCCAGAGGGAACTGTCGTCGAGGGTAGCTTTCACCAGCAGTGTTGACTGAGGGCCATCCACAATGATGTCACTACTTTCAGATCTGTAAATATGTGGGCAGCCCCTAGCAGCCTCAGTTCCCTGCCGGCGATGAGCTCTCGGAGCCGGACTCTGAAGGAAACCAAGGAAGCCAGAGGTACCCTTTCTTGCAGTCAGGAAGATGTTTCAGAAGATTGCTGTCCCCGAGAAGGAGGAGGATGGAGGGAGGGAAGGTGACCTGCCGCAAGAGATACTCTCAAAGATCTACTGTTACAGTAAGTATGAATCTTCTTCGAGGGAATCTCTTGCAGCAGGTCATACTCTTGGGATGATTCCCAAGCAGTGGACCATGAAGAGAGGCCAGTTAAGAAAGGAGGCCTTACAGGATGGCACAGCTGAAAGCGATGCAGCGCTGAGAGGCTAAGTCTGACCTGCAGTGCTTCATGAAGGTGTGCACAGTAAACCAGATGGTGGCATCACAGATGTCTGTGATGGAAACTCCACGGAAGCACACTGTGGTGATAGAGCCCGCATGAAGTGGGCATGGATGGTCCCTGGTAGTTGTTTTTTATATCTAATGTAACAATAGGTTATGCAATGTGCCAGCTAGTTGGATAAAGTTTGTTTGGTTACTAGGAGACCTTCCCCTGCCAGGGGCAAAGGCGTCAAAGAGCTGTTTGGATTTTTGAGTGTACTTAGTGCGTGTGAGGTAGTAACGCAGGATGCAATGTACATCCAAGATATGTAGCAGCAATTCACCTGGATTGGAATGATCTGGGTAGAAAATGGGCAATTGGATGGATTGGTTTAACGTGAATTCTGAAATGACCTTTGAAAGAAAGGCCGGACTGGTACGAAGGAAAACCCTGTCTTTGTGGAAAACTAAGTAGGGCTGAGAGCACATGAGAGCCTGTATCTCCAAAATAGCTACTAAAAATAAAGTTTTCCTTGCCAAGAAGCATAATTCACTAGTAACAGGGTCAGTTTTTCTATGACAAAATTGAGATCCAAGGGAGGCACTGGCCTCCGAATGGGAGGTTTGAGATCTAAAATTCCCTTAGAAAACATGGGGGGCAAGGTCCTGCTGAGTGACTGGATGGTCCCCAGAGGGCTCAAGAAAGGTGGAAATCACAGAGAAATGTACCTTGATGGAGGAGTAGCTCAAACCCTGTGAGAAAAGGGTTGGCAAGTAGTCCAGGATAGAGGGAAGAGGGCAGCAAAAGGGGTCATGGCGTTAGCAGCCACCCATGTAGCGAAACATTTCCATTTTGCTTGGTAATTTTTTCTAGTGAACATTTTCCTGGAAGCCAACAGAATGGCGGCTACTGAAGCAGAGACTTTCTGTCTATTTATAAAAGCGTCTTCAGGAGCCAAGCATGAAGGTGCAGGGAGCGAAGGTTTGTATGAAGGAGACCCATGATGCTGCATGAGTAGCTCGGGATGTAGGGGAAGGGGAATGGGATCACTGACTGACAAATGCTGGAGAAGAGGGAAGCAGATTTGTCAGAGCCAAAAAGGAGCTACTAGTATCATGGAGGTGGGTTCGAGTTGTAGTTTGAGGAGGACATGCTGGAGGAGAGGGACGGGGGAAGACATATTTAAAATTGTCCCTGAAGGGGACAGAAAGGGGCAGAGCATCGATAGTGTCCTTTGTTGTCTGATATAATGGAGTAGTACCATGGAAGATGGTGATTGTCCAGGGAGGCAAACAGGTTGACCCCTGGAGTTCCCCAGAGATGAAAGATGTCTTGGAGGACTGTTGCGTGCAAGGTCCACTCATGACCCTGTGTATGGCGACTGAGGTGATTGGCCAAGACATTTGGGGCTCCCAGCACATGAACTGCTGATAGGTGAAGTTTAGAGCTTGTCTCCAAATTCGGACTGCCTGTTGGCAAAGGCTTTGGGACCTCATACTTCCTTGTTTGTTTAGTTAATAGTCAACACAGGTGTTGTCTGTTTGTACCAGAAGGGGTCCTGGGAGCAGATATGGTCAGAAGGCCTGCAGTGCAAGGCGGATTGCTTGCATCTCTAGAAGATTTATATGGAGGGAGGTGGTGGTCGGGCCCCAACGACCTTGTGTCTGATGAGAACGTAGGTGGGTGCCCCAGCCCAAAGTGGAGTCGTCTGTGGTTAATGTCTGAGATGGTGGAGGAGTTTGGAAGGGGATTCCCTTGTTTAAATTGGATGGATCTTCCAACAAGTCAGGGCTTTTCTGAGGGCTGGGTTAACAGGGATCCTGTCTTCAGAGTCCCCGGTCTTCTGATGCCATTGGCATCTCAGAACCCATTGAACTTGGCGCATGTGCAACCAGGCATGAGGTACCATAGAGATGGCACAGAAGGCGCACATACTGATGGGCTGTGATGTGAGGAGTGAACTGACAGTGCTTGGCAAGGGTGATAAGTTTCTGACACCTGTCGTCCAGGAGGAAGGCACATCCGAGCTGTATGTTGAGGATGGCTCCTATGTATTGGAGACATTGTGAGGGCTTCATATGACATTTGGGAAGATTGATCATAATGCCAACCTCTTGAAACAGTTGGAGGGTGGCGTTGAGAGACTGGAGTGACCTATCTTTGGTTGAGTCCTTGGATGAGCCAGTCGTCCAGGTATGGGAAGACATAGTGCCCCCAATGACATAGAGCAGTGGCCACCACTACTAGGCATTTTGTGAAGACCCTTGGAATCAAGGACAGCCCAAAGAGTAGGGTACAGAACTAGTAATGATAGTCCAGAAGCTAAACTCAGAGGTAACGACAATGCGTTCGATGGATCTGTATGTGAAGGTAAGCATCCTTCATGTCTAGGGCACAAAGCCAATCTCCTTGGTTTAACAGAGGAAGGACAGTGTCCAGGGTCACCATCCTGAAGTGTTTGTACCAATTCAGGTCTCTGAGATCCAGAATAGAGAACAGATCCCCTGGACGTTTTGGTACCAGAAAGGAATGAGAGTAAAAACCCTGTCTTCGTTCTTCTGGGAGCACGGGTTGAACTATGTGTTTCTGGATGAGTGAGAGTAATTCTTTGAGGAGAACTGGAACATGGTCTGGTGTATGTCATTGACCGTGGTGGATGGGCCAGTGGGGTGGAGGTCAGTTCCAGTGTGTGACTTGTCTGTATAATCTGTAGGACCCAGTCATCTGTTGTGATTTGTTGCCAAACCTCTAAATGAAGAGAGGATCTGTAACCCACGGCCTCTGAAGCTGGCCAAAGGACACTGGGAAGGGAGGGCAGCGAGTCAAAAGGACTGTGGGGTGCCAGCTGTCGTCGGGGGGTGAGGTCTGGGCACCCTTAGAGGCAGTGGCAGGGGCGCGGCCAGCAGTCTGGGGTTGTTGCTGGCCTCTAGTGGATCATCAGCCAGTGCCACACTGATGGGCGGCACTACGGAATTGGAAGGGCTGGTAATATTTCCTCTTGAGCCGTAGGTTGTAAAGTATGGCACATACCATGTACTGTTCTGAGAGTACAGCCTGCAGCCTGAAGGTCATTCAGGATGGTTTCAGTGTCTGATTCGAAGAGCTTATGCCCCTTGAAAGGCGCATTCAGTATTGTTTGTTTTACATCAGGAGTAAAACCTGAGACCCTTAACCAGGCATATCTGTAGAGGGGGTCGCACCCATGACCGAATCTCGGGTGGACGTATCAACGGCATCATAGCCCATGCAAAGGAAATGGTGGGAGAAGCTGATCCCAGTTTTGACAGTGGCCAGTAGTTGATCCTTCTCAGCTGATTGGGGAAGCTTGTTGGACACCTCTGAAGCGGTAGTCTAGAGTGTTTTGAAGTATGCGCATTTTCAGTGTAGCAGCCTGGTATATTCACTTGCCCATCAAATCCAGTCTCCTTGACTCCCTGTCTGGCAGGAGGGAGCTCAGATGTTTAAGACGTTTTGTCCTATCATGGGCCGCATTAATGACCACAGAGTCTGCTTGTGGTGCAGCAGCAAAAAAAGGATGATCCTTAGGGACCTGATAGAGGCTTTCGGGTTTTTTAGGGACAGGTGGAATGGTTGAAGGTCAATGCCAAGCCACCAGTAATGTATCTTGGGTAAGCCTGTATCAGCAGAGGTACTACAACTGCAGGATCCTCCGGCAGGTCCAAGTAATCTGCAAGGTTTCAGCAATGCTTATCTTGTTCTGTGGTACTGAACCCCATCACTTGTTGAATCTGTGCCATGATGTCCATAAAAGTAGGATCATCAAGAGGTGAACATGGGGTGTACAGACCTGGGTCTTCTTCCACAGAGGACACAGTAGATGCACTGGAAGGAGGGTGAAGTCCATCACTCATATCCAGGTCCTCCTCATAGTCTTCCTCGTAATCTGGGAGGTACTCTTCTTCCAAAGAATGGCATGAAGGTGCAGGAGAAGGATCCCTGTGAGGGGTGGGAAAACTGGTCTTGGCAAGGCCTCCTATGTGGAGAAGGCAAGGGAGATGAGGAGGGTTGAGGCTGAGGTTGAGTGTGAGGCTGTGTCTGTTGCCTGCCTTTTAGTACCTCAAGGACAGCTTGTAGCACAGTAGCCACATCGATGGAAAGGGTCATTGACGGGAGAGAGGAGGGTGTGGCCGGTGTCCTAGGATGACTGTTACCGGGAGGAGGAGGCAACAAAGAAGGCTTGGGGTGCAGATGCAGCTGAGAGCCCGAACCATGAGGGGCATTGTCTCATGATGTGTCTACTTGGCCTCGATAGGTAGCTGGCTGAGAAGGAGGTGGTAACTTCGGTAGGACCGTCATGGAGAACTCCTTATCAACTATAGTACGCCCCGGTCCATGCTGGAGGACTTCGTCGAGGGGGCCTGAAAAGGCAAAGATGAAGAATGTCCAAGTCCCAGTCATCTATAAAGCACCATGTCCATCCTGGAGCACTGGGTCATCGATGACGAATGACCCATCGTAGAGGAAAGAGCAGACATGGTCACAACCGACAAGGTCTGATTCAAAGTCGTCAGTGACAGGACTGGCAGATCCACCGTCAATGAAGGCCTAGGTCTCTGTGAGTGGACTTTTTCACAAACCACCATAGAGGAAGCGGATGCCGTTGATGGGCCACCAGAAGCAGTAGCCGTCGACAGACAAGAAGTCTTACTTTGAGTCAAAGATCTGTCTTTATCTCTGTTTGTGTTTTGATGAATGCTTGGAATGTGATGTCTAGGAGGTCTGAGAGGTCAACAACGGTGGGCAGGAGTGAACCTCCTGCTCAAGAAGAGAAACCTTCTGTTCCGTGAGGTAAGCCTCAAACTTGAGCAGTCGTCGACGATGGGTAGCCTGATTGAAGTCCTGCAGTGGCACAAGACTGAACATTATGCGCAGCCCCCAGACAACAAACGAAGACCAAACGTGTGTTGTACTGGTAGATTTCTGGCTACAGTGGCATTTCCGAAATATAAGGTCCAAAGATGACATACATCAGGTGAGGGTAAATAGAAAACGAACTATGATCTGTTTTAACATTGATTTCCACGTCAGTGATGGCGTAGATACACTTGTGGCAAGAGCTACACGTGCAGCGAGCTGGGAGATGGTGGGAAAAGAACTGAGGCCGCTAAGGGGCGCCCACGTATTTATAGACCTGAACATAGTGACGTCATTGTGGGCGGCACCCAGTCAACACTGCTGGTGAAAGCTACTGTTGATGAGAGCGCCCTCTGGTGGATACCCAAGAATATGACCTGCTGCAAGATAGTAAGTTGCCCCAAAGAGCTCTCCTCAGATGGACTCCGTTTTTTTTTTATTATTTTCTGCTTTATAAGTATTTTGTTTATTTATTTTGTTTCCTTTGCTGTTGGCCATACTGCAGTGTAGTTTAGCTATATTTTTGCTGGATATTTGTGATTTCTCTGGTTCCCTTGTGGTTCCCAGGAACCGGAGAAGAACGACTGTACTGTTAGCGGTTCATTTTCACTGCATTTTCTGCACTTTTCCTCTAAAATTTACACCCTCTCTACTAAATTTTTTGCTCGTATATTAGGCTAGCACTCCAGTTCCTGAGATTTAAGATCTAAGCCATTGCACTTAAAACATTTTACTGTCTGATTTGTTTTATTAGCAGTCCTTTTGTTTTAAGGAACCGGACCGCAAAAGCTACATTTTAAGCACTTTCTGAGGGTAAAATATTAAAAAAAAAACCAAAAAAAAAACAGTTTACCTCGTTTTAATAGCAGTCCATTTGTTTTAATGAACCAGACCACATTCTTTTGCTTTTTGCATTGGAAATCATTTTTACATGGTCTGTTTTTGTACTGGCATGTCAGACAGACCCAGAAAGAAAACAGGACCAACTGATTTTAAAAATTGTACAAGGTGTTATAATCTCTTGATGAAGGCAGACTGCCACGAGTTGTGCATACGGTGTCTAGGTCCTGATCATTTGTTTACTGATTGTGTGTGTCCCAGCATTATATTTATGCTTTTTCCAAATGAAATGAATATGCTGTGTGTTGATATTATCTGTTTCTCCTATGAAATCATGCTAAATTATGAAATGAATTATGAACTTTTTTAACCAATGAAATGAACTATGAACTTTTTAACCAGTCCTTTTAAAATTTTATGCGATGTCATTGTGATGTCTTTCTACATTGCCTGTTTAATGGATGTCTGTCATTGTCTAACCAGCCTTTGATAAGGGACCTTCAGATCCGAAATGCGTCAGGCATTTTTTTTGTACTGTATTGTGCTGCATGATTGTCAACATAGCTTGGAGTTATCCTAGTGTGCCTTTTCTCCGAGGTGGTGAGTGCCCAACTCTTGCCTTGCTTGAAGTGATTTTACTGTTGTTGAGCACCACCTACCCTGTGCAGGAATTTTCTATTTTGTGTGATTGTGAGTTATGCAACAGGTTTAGTCCCAAAACTGTTAAAAAAAAAAAAAATTATTATGGCCTTTCAGTCCTCCTTGTTACTAAAGCATACAGATGAGGGACCTTCCTCTCATAATAAGCAAAAGGAAAGGCCCTCTAAAGACAATACGGATTCCAGGGTTCCTGAAAAAGGGAATCCTGGGGTGGCCAAGCACAAAACAGCTTCCAAACAGGTTCCAGGCCCAGTTCCTGCTAAAAGAAAGCAAAAAGAAAAGCATGTCACTGTGCCTCCTCCTGAAGAATGAAAGGAGCTGTTAGTGGACCCAGGGTTTAGCAATTCTTCCAGGCTTTTCAAGCCATGAGTGCACTAATGAGCATGCCAGTTCCTCCTGCAGTTTCTGCTTCCCTCACGGTTCCTGAGGAGCAAGGAGCTGAATTTTATTAAGAGGAGGACGGGAACCTCTTGAACCCAATGGTTCCTCTGAACAGGAGTTCGGTTCCCTTCCCTGGGGACCGGAGGATTTTTTCTCCTACTATGTCTTCATAAGGCAAATGTTAAACGCCCTTGATCTCTACACCCAGGAAAACTGTGGAGGAGGCCACATTTTTGGACATGATGGGGTTAACCTTAACTAAGAGGTTACTTTTACTGGTCCACAAACCCCTTATGAAAGCCACCTACAGATTGTTTCAGGACCCCCTACCTCTACATAGAGGATCAACAAGAAGATTGAGAAGAAGTACCAGTTGGATAAGCGTAATGCTGAGTACCTCTGCTTACACCCAGATCATGAAGGGGTGGTACAAACGACTGCCTGTGACAAGGTTAAGGTTCCCTTCTCTACACATCCTCTGGGCAAAGATTCCAAGAAGCTGGATAGAATGGTGAAGAAGGTGTATACTCCTGCCTCTCTTCTATTGAGGCAGGCTGCATATCTTGCCCAATATCAGAAAGCTCTCTGGAGCTCTATACTGGCCTTGAGTGAGAAGGCCTCAGGGGATTTGGCACAAGATTTAGCAGATGCAGACAAAACTGCTGTTGATGCTACCAAATACCAGTACCACATGGCAGTGGATACCAACAACACTGCTTCTAGAGTTATGGCCCATGCCCTCTCCTTAAGGAGGTTTGCTTGGCTAAGGACCACTGATTCGTCCCTGGACACCCAGGCAAAGGCCATGGATTTCCCATGTGAGAACAACTCTTTTTGTTTGGTGACAAGACAGAGGCATATATGAAAAAGGTGGATGAGTACAAAACCACCTGCAAGACAACATTGAGAAGGAAAAGGCTTCGACTTCCTACAGACCTCATGGAAGGTGAGGTGGGGCAGGGGTAATTTTCCCCAAGTATTCATGCCCTATGATTACTCTCAGATGAGAGGTTTCTTTAGGCGCAGAGGTGGTAGAGGTGCCGAACAGGCTTATCCAGATCTAGTACCTAAGGCTTAGCCCAAGCAGAACTCCGATGGGTCAGTCCAGGTCACCCACCCATTGCCAATGAGAGGAATGCTGGCTTACTTCTTCCAGGAATGGAAAAACATTACCGTAGACAAGAGAGTCCTGGAAGTAGTGAGCCAGGGGCTCACACTGCAGTTCAAAAGATTCCCCAGGCTGCAGGTTCACAGAAACTTCAAATCTCCCACTCCATCAGAAAGGATTTTGCTGGAGTTGGAGGTCACCAAGTTGTTGCAGGCAGATGCAGCAGAAAGAGTTCCTCCCTCCCAGCGGAGAAAGGGCCTTTACTCTCAGTACTTTCTCACCCACAAGAAAAATGGAGAGTGGTGACCCATTTTGAACCTCAAGTTTCTGAACAAACACTTGAAAAAGGATAAGTTCAAAATGATCACCCTGTCCACAGTGATACCTTTTCTGCAACAGGGAGACTGGGTGGGATCTCTGGACCTGAAAGACGGATATTTCCACATTCCAACTTGGCCCAGCCACAGGAAATACTTAAGATTCAGGCTGCCTTCTGGTCATTATCAGTTCACAGCCCTTCCCTTTGGTTTCTCATCTATTCCCAGGGTGTTCACAAAGTGCTTAGCTGTGGTGGCAGCATATCTCAGAAGGCAAGGAGTGCTGTTTTTTCCCTACCTGGATGACTGTCTAGTCGCAGGGAAGTCACACCAGCAGGTCAGGAGTTTCCTCCAGCTAACTCAGACTGCCTTGGAGAAACTTTGATGACTCATAAATGCTCAAAAGTCCCAAACAGAGCCAGCTAAGTTCCTGCAGTTCATAGGAGCAGAGCTAGATGCTGTCCGGGGCAAGGCATTCATACCTCTGGAGGGAGTGGAAAGTCCTCTAAATCGGGCAAACACCTTTGTTCTGGGCCAGCCAAGGCATTTCCTTCAGCTTCTGGGTCATATGGCCTGCAGCACAGCAGTAGTGCCAGAAGCCAGATTCCAAATGAGAGACATCCAATATCACTTAAGGACCCATTGGTCCCAAAAGTGACATCCCCTCTTAGAGTTGGTGCCTGTTACAAAAACTATATTACAAGCTCTGGACTGGTGGAAAAAAAGAAACAACATCAGGGAAGGGGTGCCCTTCCAACAGCAGTTCCCCGGAGCGGTCCTGATAACAGATGCATCCCTTCTAGTTTGGGGAGCCCATCTGGGCAAACTAACAGTAAGTGAAGTGTGGTCCTCCCAGGAATTCAGAGACCACATAAACCTCCTTGAACTAAGGGCAGTTTACTTCACCCTTCAGTCATTCACTTCTCAGGCAAAGGGCCAGTCAGTCCAAATCAGGACAGACAACATTACTGCCATGTACTACATCAACAAGCCAGGAGGCACAAGATCCTCAAAGTTATGCACAGATGCAGTGAAGATCTGGAATCTGGCTTACTCCATGGAAGAGCTGCTATCAGTAGTCCATCTTCTAGGGAAGGACAATGTCTTGGCAGATTCCCTCAGCTGTATCAGTCAGGGGCATCAGGAATGATCTGTGAACAAGCAAGTGTTTACCACAATCTTTAGGAGATGGGGCAAACCAGAAATAGATCTGTTTGTTTCCAAACAGCATTATCAGCTCCCTCTATTCTGTTAAAGGTCTCCGGCAGTAGGTTCAGTCCCTATGGACACCCTGACCCTGGTCAGGGAAGTTCCTGTATGCCTTTCCTACATTCTCTGTATTACTTCGAGTTCTCCTGAAATTGAGGAACCAACTTGCAACCATGATCTTAGTGGCTTCAGACTGGGCCAGACCGCCCTGGTACGTCTGCTGCTGGCTCTCTCACCAAACAACCCATTTGTGACCACAGAGACACAATCTGCTGACTATGTCTCAGAGCAGAATAACCTTTCCGAACCTCAAATTACTGTGCCTCTAGGTCTGGTTCTCAAGGAGTTAGAGTTCTTTGATTTTCAGTTTTCAGAGGAGGTCCTCAAGGTCCTTAGGGTTTCCAGGAAGCCTACTGTCAGAAAGATATATGTTTCTAAATGGAAAAGGTTTTCCCTGTGATGTGTTCCTAAGCAGCTCAGTCCCTTACAGACAGGCCTGCCCTGGTTCATTTTCAGGCTTTGGGCCTCAGGCCTTCAACCCTTAAAGTGCACCTGACAGCTATTTCTGCCTATATTTCAGCAGCTAAGGAAAAAATGGTGTCTTCACACCTCATTTTCAAGACGTTCTGGTCTGCTGCATCTGTATCCACCTGTTAGGGAACCGGTCCTTCCCTGGGATCTGAACCTGCGTATAGCTAAGCTTGTGGACCCCACCCTTTTTGAGCCCATGGCTACTGCAGACCTGAAGAATGTCATCTGGAAGTCAGAAGTGTGCCTTCTTGGTGGTCATAACTTCTGCCTGGAAGGTGTGTGAGCTGCAGGCCCTCTGCACCGACCCTAAGTACAGTATCTTCCACAGAGACAAGGTAGTCCCCCAGACTAACAGGAAATTCCTTCTCAAAGTGGTGTCTGAGTTTCATTTATACTAGTCCATCACTCTCCTGTTATTCTTTACAGTGAAGTCCAGTTCTGGTGAGCAAAGGCTTCACAGTCTGGATGTTAAGAGGGCAATCAGTTATTATCTGGACCACACTAAGGAACTCTGGTCCCCCCGCTCACAGCTGTTTCTCACATATGGTGAAGTGGGCAACGGTAGGCCAGCCTCTAAGAGAACTACTGCTTGCTGGATAGTCTCCTGCATCCAATTCTGCTACAATAAAGCGGGCAAGCAACCACCATAAGGCCTCAGTGTGCATTCCACTCATGGCACTGCTGCTTTTGTGGCAGCCACAAGGGATGTTTCCTTATTAGAAATTTGTAAAGCAGCTACCTGGAAAACTGTACTCACCTTTACAAAGCACTGCTGTCTGGATGTGCATTTCAGAAGAGATGCCAGGTTTGGCACTGCTGTCTTGCAGAACCTTTACCCTAAAAGGTACTGCTTTGTAGTCTTGCATCTGTTAAGCACAGTGAGGGATTCCTAGGGTCTGAAGAAAAAACTACTAGCCATAGTAATATTGTTTCTTCCAAGGGATCCCTTGCTGTGCTTAAATCTCCACCCTCCTTCCCCTTCCGGAACCTGGAAAAGGTTCTACAAGAATCAATGTTTTGTATGTTATTCACTTGCTTGAGCATTCCTTGTTGTTCATTCACAGTTTTCTGTTGTAGCGTTTGTCTTAGTCTGCCATAGCTTGGCCTGGGAGGCCAGTCCTTTATTGTTTTTTTTTCTTTTGGTTGTTATTCATCTTGGGTTTAGTGAAGGATAGGCTAGTAGGGTTCATGACTATTGTCGTATAGGCTTCTGAAATAAATCTGGCATTAAACAGCAGAACACAGTGCCACCATGAATTGGAGGTTTGCATTGTGTTCCAAGTTCCATCATTTGCATATATTCTACTCTCTCCAGGGCAGCTCAACTTTCCAGGCTAACTGCACATGTTAAGCATAGTGAGGGATCCCTTGGAAGAAACAATATTATTATGCTAAGTACATTTTTTTGTTACCTTTCTTAGTGTTTAGTCTTTAGGCAATGAATTTCAAATATTAGGAACTTGGAAAAAAAAACCAACAGAGTTGAATATTGAATTTGAAAAATATTTAAGTGCTTGAAATGGTAATGCTTTTGTGAAATTGGAGTAACAAATATAAATATATTTTATTTAGGTCACACTTTTAAGTGTCAGTTTCAATGTAACTGTGGGGTAGGTAATCACTAGTTACGTGCAGCGGGGTAATTACACTGTAGTTGCACATTTGTTGCATTAACTACTTTACAATTGCAGTTACAGTGTAGTTAAGGGAAACTTAGTGTTACCTTTATTTAATTAAAATATAGGTGGATTACATGGCAGCTAGCAAATAAAAGTGAAGAGGAATGTTCAAACATTGTTTATTTATAGATAAAATGGAGGAGTCCGCTCCATGTTTTTACACTTAAGCAAAAGATAATTTTAACGAAAGAATTGTTTCATCATACATAAACTATGCTATTAATTTTAAATAGCCTTAGCCCTGAAGAAGAGCTTGATGAGGAGGTATTGAAATGCTGGTGATGAAATATTTTGAAGAATGAGGCATACGATATAAAGAAGTGCTGCAAACAGGAAGCATATGGTGGTCCAGAAGACATTTATTTTCATTAAACAGTTTTGGCAGCTTACAAAATCAGTAGCTCTTTTGTAAAATTATTTTTTTTAAATTTAAGTATAATCCAGTATCTTATCAGAATATGCCATAAATTTTACAAAACATTTACATTTAACTCACTGAACTACGATCTGCTAAGGGGAAAAATATTCTGTCCTTAGGAACAATGAATAAGAAGCAAGACTGGATTTAAAAGTGCAAAGAATGTGGCAGAGAAAACGTTTAAAGTTTTAAACATAGAATTTGACGGCAGATAAGGACTGCTTGGCCCACCCAGTCTGACCATTTTTCCTGCCTTTTCTGTCACCACAGACACTGCTTGGTTGCCCCCCCCCCCTTGCTTTCTATTAAGATTCCTTTGTGCCTATTCCATGCATGCTTGAAGCCCAGCACTGTTTTTGCCCTTACTACCTCCTCTGAAAGACTGTTTCAAGCATCCACCGCTCTTTCCCTGCAGAAGTACTTCCTCACATCTCTCGTGAATTTACTCTCTTTCAGCTTCATTGCATGTTCCTGTTCTTGTACATCTTTTCCTCTGAAAAATGCTCCCGTCCTGTACCTCATTTACTCCCGTGAGGTATTTATATGTCTTATCATACCCCCACCCTTTACCTGTTCGTATATATTGAGATCCTTTAACCTCTTCTCATAGGACTTCTTGTGCAGACCCTGCACTATATAAGTTACCCTCTTCTGGACTGCCTCCACTCTGTGTATGTCCTTTCTGAGACATGGGCTCCAGAATTGTGCATAATACTCCAGGTGGGGTCTCACCAGCAGTCTGTGTAGTGGCAACACCACCTCCCTCATTTCTGCTGGTGATACCCCTGCCTGTGCACCTCAACATCCCACTGGCCTTACCCACTGCCTTATCACACTCCTTCAGTATCTTGAGGTCATCAGGTATGATTATTCCCAGGTCCCTTGACCATTATTACGTGTTCTCCCATTTTGTATTCTGCCTCTAGGCTTCTGTGCCCTAGTTGCATAATTTTGCATTTTTTTGCACTGAAACCCAGTTGCCATTCATTTGACCACTTCTCAGGTTTTCTCAGGTCTCTGCACATTCTTTCCACCCCATCTGATGTCTTCCTTCTATTTCACATTTTGGTGTCATCCTCTGAGAGACAGACCTTCCATTCCAGCTCATCTGCAATACCACTTGCAAAGACATTAAAGAGGACTGATCCTAATACTGATCCCTGTAGCATCCTGCTGGTCATCCTCCCTTCCCTGGTGTGAACTGTGTTTATCACTACCCTCTGTCATCTATCTTTTAACCAGTTTGATACCCAGTTTACCACCTTTTGGCCCACTATAAGCCGACCAGTTTCCTTATGAGCCTCCAGTGTGGAATGGTGTTGAAAGTCATACTAAAATCTAAGTAGGTCATGTCCACTGTCCACCCTGATTTATTTCCTTGGTCATCTAGTCAAAGAAATCTATCAGATTTGTCTGACATGACCTGCTTCCCATGAATCCATGTAGCCTTGGGTCTTACAACCTGCTGGCTTCAAAATATTCCAATATCCTTTCTTTTAGCAGTGACTCCATTAGCTTTCCTACCACTGATATCAGGCAGAGCGGCCTGCCTCCACCCTACTACCGTTTTTGTGAAGTTGTACTACATCTGCCCTCCTCCAGTCCTCTAGAACCACCCCTGTTTCCAGTGAGTTGTTAAAAAGAACTGTCAGTAGTGCAGTCAGTACCTCTCTGAGCTCCCTCCGTAACTTTGGTTGGGTGCAACCTATCTGACCCCATACCCTTGTCCACTTTCAGATTTGCAAGTCCTGTTCTCTGTAAAGGGACTTGTGACTACCTCCCCTCCTCCAGTGTCTGTATCACTTTTATGTGGCCCTTCCCTTTCATCTGTGAAGACTGAACAAAAGCATTTGTGCAGGATATCAGCTTTTTCCAGATCATCCTCTGTGCAGTCCCCACCTGCCCTTCTTAACCTTACAATTCCTTCCCTAGTCTTAATCTTTTCACTTATGTGCCTAAAATATGTCTTGTCTCCTTAGGTTATTTTTATCTCAGTCTGTGGCTTACTAGTTTCCCTGCCTCCCTCTGTTTCTCTTGATATACCTCACTGTCTTTTTCCTGCTGCGTCTCTTTATACTTCTTGAAGTTCACCCTTTTAGCCTTAACCTTTTTAGCCACTTCCATCGAAAACTGTAGCAGTCTCTTTTTCCACTTGTTTTTACTTACTTTCTTTGCGCAAAGGTTTTCTGCCTTCACTGTGCCTTCTCTTATCTTAGCCCACTGTTCCTCCACCCTACTCAGGTCCCCCCACCCCCACCCCAGTTAGGGCACCCTGAGGCATTCACCCAATTTTTTAAAATCTGTCATCCTGAAGTCCAGGACCCTCATCCGTATGCGGTTTGATTTCACCATGGTTCTTACATTGAGCCACACTCTATGTACAGTGGTCACTGGTACCCAAATGGCCTCCCACATTGATGTCTGCAATACTGTCCCTGTTAGGGAGCACCAGCTCCAGTATTGTGCTATCACAAGTGGGCTTCTTGACTAGTTTCCTGAAAAATGTTCACTACAGGGAGTCCAGAATATCCCTGTTTCTAACCGACCCTGCAACTGGGGGCCTCCACTCTACATCTGGTAGAATGAAGTCCCCCAACAGCAGCACTTATCCTTTTCCTACTGTTGTGCCAGTGGCTGCTATCAGTGCCTTATCTAAATTCTCACTCTGTTTGGAGGTCTGTAGATCACACCAGTGTGAATAGTGGAGCAGTTTGCCGTCTCCGGGGTGACACAAAGCACCTCTAACTCATCCATTCCCCCTTGGATTCCCTGTGTCTCTGTTGCTTTTATACTCTCCCTTACATATAGCATCACCCCTCCTCCTTTCTATCCCACCCTGTCTTTCCTGAACAGAGTATATATATATATATCCTGGTATGGCCCTGTCCCAGTCATGGTTTCCTGTTCACCATGACTCCGTAATGGCCATGATATCTATGTCTGTCTCCACCATGATGGCCTCTAGGTCATGAAATTTATTCCCTAGACTTCTTGTGTTTGCATGCATGGTCTTCCACATTTTATTACCACTCTGCCTACTATCTCTCGATCTCCCTTTTTCTCTTCCTGCTTTTCCCCTTTCTTTTTATAGCTCATGTTCCCGTCCCCTTTCATTTCAACCACTCTTATTGGCCCCTATTCTCCATGGTGCAGAGAGTCTACACGCTGCATATCTGGGGCACCCCCTGCACCCGATTCTCCAAGGGGGCACGGGGCTGCTATGCACTGGATCACCGCCTGGCTGGCAATATCCATGAGGGGGCATGCCCACGCTCTGCCCTGTGCTCGAGGGGGGTGGAGTGCCAGGCGGGGCCTGGCTCGCGTCCCGGTGCAGGCGTGGTGCTGCTGTCGCCCCACGCGGTTGCCACCAGCGGCCACGGCAGTTATGTTGGAACACAGAGTGCCACCCCCACATGCCACCCCAGCCCTCGGGCACACTATGGAGGGCCAGGGGTGGCCATCCAGTCACCCACCCGCCCTGGTGCTGCGGCGCCCCACAGGCGCAAGTGATCCAGTAGCAGACCGGGTCCGGGCACCTCATTGGATGCCCGCCTGTGTCTGCGGAAGTGCCCCCGCATAACTGCATGCTGGGGGAGGCTGTGGAAGGGGGCCATGCAGTGGCTGGTGTACGTGAATACGGCCACCGTGCATCATTCCGAAGGTGTGGGACTCCACAGGCAGGATACATACCTGTGGCTCATGCTTCCGGCCCCTTGAAGAATCCCCGCCATAGTCCTTCATTTTGCAGTCTGGAGGATTTGCCTCCCGTTGAGTCTTTCTTTCTCTATGCTGCAGTCTTTGAGTGGGTGACAGTTTTTGCCTACCTGATTTTTTTATTCCACCCCCCCCCCCGACAAGTTTAAATGTTCCTCAAAGATGCATTTAAAATATCTACTGAGGACTGCAATTCCTCCTAGACCCCTTTATAGGTGCTTATCCCCCCAGGTAGGCACCAAGTCCACAGTGTAGCTGAACTCCTCACTACACCATTCATTCAACAATGAGCTGAAGCTCCTGGTTTATAGCTCTCTAACCTCACCCCTTCTGTAGTCAAGTAGCACCTTAGTGAAAGCCACACTGAGCACAATACCTGCCTAATATCCCTCCCTAGCTCATTAAAATCCCCCTGCCCTTAGGACAGTGCCAGTGAGGAGCACCAACTTCCTTGAATGCATGGTTGTTGCAGGTGCAGGACTCAGGATCCTTCTCATCTACCGTGCACCCAGGGATGGGAGGGTATCCCTGAAGGAGGTAGTGTACTTCATCACCAAGATAGTATTGGAGTCCTCCAGATGGTTAATTCTGGGGGACTTCAGTGTCTGGATCAACAATCAACTCTCGCACCTTGGACAGGACCTCCTCCAATTGATGGATTCATTGGGCCTGAGATGGGTTTTTACCACTGCAACACATGAAAAAGGGCACTCGTTGGACTTGGTGTTCCACCTGGGGATGGAGATCTCGGATATGGAGGTGAATCCTATTGGATGGTCGGACCATCATGCCTTGAGGTTTAGTTTCGCAACCCCCCGAATTGGGCCTGCCCCTAATGAAATCGTATAGTACCATCCTTTAAGGCAGGTAACACCTGAGGGCCTTATGATGATACTGGACCTTTCAGGTATTCCATTAATAGCAGTGATCCAGGGTCTCTGATGCTGGCTTACAATAGGGCAGTAGCTGAGGCCCTGGATGCCCTTGTTCCAGTTCGTGTTCACCCTCTGACCTCTCGCCCTAGTGCCCTATGATTTAATGTGTCACTGAGGGAATTGAAGAAGCAGGGGTGAAGGTTGGAGACATTGGTGGAAAACTCATCTGGAGATGGACAGAGTTAGGTTGTTAGACCACTGCAATGTCTACCAATCAGCAATCTCCCATAAGAAGGCAAAATTCCTGTCCAGGGAAATTGCTCCAGCGAGAAACAGACCAGCCCAGCTCTTCCATACCGTGGACAGACTATGCAATCCAGTCTGTCTACAGACTGGAGGAGCATTGTCACAGGAAAAGTGTGAGGAGTTTGCTCAGTTTTTCACTGATAAGGTGTCCACCATCAGGAAAGAGATCAGCCAGTGTGTCCACCATGGGTTTTTGTGGTGGCCTGCCGAGTGCTGCTAACACCCAACTGACCTGATCTGCTTCAGCCAGCCAGTAGTCATGGATATAGTGAGAATCATACAGAGACTGCAACCAACTTACTGTAGTTTGGACCCGGGCCCCACACGCTTCTTGTAGGGTGTGTTGAGGTTATTGACCCAGTCCTAGCTCAGATAGTCTGGGTTTCCTTGGAGAGAGGGCTCTTTCCAGATCCCTTAAAGGAAGCAGTGGTTAGGCCACTGTTGAAAAAGCCCTCCCTAGACCCAGACTGCCCTGCCAACTACAGACCAGTCTCTAACCTACCTTTTATAGGGAAGGTTATTGAGAAGGTGGTCGCTTCGCAGCTGGAATATCATTTATCTAGCCATAATATCTATGACCCTCTCCAGTCTGGCTTCAGGAAAAGGCATAGAACCGAGACTGCCCTGGTTCAAGTACTTAATGACCTTCTAGTGGCGGGAAATCGGAGAGCTCATTCCATCTTGGTTCTCCTTGATCTCTCCGCAGTTTTTGACACTGTGTACCATGGGATATAGCTGGAATGCCTGCGGTTCTTTTGTGGACTGGGGGGAGCAGTCCTCAGTTGGTTTTGAGCGTTCCTTGGGGGCAGACTACAGAGGGTGGTATCAAGGAATTTATTCCTCATCCCCTTGGAGTCTGCCCTGTGGGGTATCGCAGGGTTTTGTGCTTTCCCCCATGTTGTTAGCAGTGTACATGCTACCACTGGAAGACATTATTAGGCAGTACAGGTTAAGTTTTCACTGCTGTGCAGATGATTCTTAACTGTACATGTCCTTTGTACCCAGCCAGGAATATGATACAGTCTTTAACAACTACCTACAGGAGATACAGCACTGGATGAGTGCCAGATGGCTGAGGTTAAACCCAGAGAAAACTGAGGTGTTGATTGTGGACCCGGATCTGAGGACAGCTGGGTCATGGGCAGGAAAACCGTCTGGTTTACAGCTTGGAGATGGCCTGCTCATTGTTTCAAACCAGCTGCGGAGCCTAGGGGTGGTACTTAAAGGTTTGACCCTGAAAACGTAGGTATCAGCCATAGTCAGGTCCTCCATTTACCATCTCAGAAACATCGCCAGGGTGAAGCACCTGGTTCCGTCCAAGGATCTGTCAACATTGGTCCACGCCTTTGTCACCACTCGTCTAGACTATTACGATGCCCATTACCTAGGACTACCGGGAGTGGATATTCGCCAATTGCAGCTAGTGCAGAACGCGATGGCCAGGTTGTTAACTGGAACCCCTAGTTCCAGTGATAACACTTGTGCTGCACATACTGCACTGGCTGCCTTTTCAGTGGCAAATCCCTTTCAAGTTCGCATTGCTGACCTATAAAGCCCTACGTGAGCTGGGACCCCAATACCAGCAAGACCTCCTATTTCCCTACTATCCCTCCTGCTTACTCCGATCCTCTGATGGGGCATTGCTAGAGGTTCCCAGGGTACACTTGAAGACGTTTGGGGGAAGATCTTCTGCCTTTATGGCCCCTAACATGTGGAACTCTCTATCTCATCAGATACGTGAGAGCCTGACCGTGGAGGGGTTTAAAAGCTCCCTAAAAGCATATATTTTTGGAAAGGCATTTGTGGGGATGTAGCAGCCTTTGATTTGCATGTTGTTTTAAAGGGATTATATTATGTATTTTAAGATGTGTATTATATCGTTTGTATTTATATTGTAAAGGCGCTCTGAGCAATGAAAGGGCACCTTCTAGAAATAAAATTTGACTTACTTACTTACTTACAATCCCAGCCTGTCCCTAGTCAGGTCATTAGTCCCCAGGTAGACAGTGACATCTAGCTCCTGCCCTGCCGCCCTAGCAATTTGCAGGATCTGCTTTCTATCCCTCAAAGCTGAGGCACAAGGTAGGCACCTCTCCTCTCTCTTTCTCTCCTTTCTTGTTCCCAGATCTACTTCCCTGATGATTGAGTCTCCTGTCAGAAGTTGCTTCCTCCACTGCTGGGATCCTTTTCCTCCCACCTTGGGGCTTCCCCTTAGGAGGACCCCCCACATTCTCCCTGGCCACTACCACTGGTGCCTCCTCCTGGCAGTTCTGTTCTGCCAGAGTGGTGAAAGAGTTCTGTAGTGGCACCAGCTGAGGAATGTGCCTCTGACCCAGCACCCCGACCTTCCCAGAACCTACCACAGTCTAGCTGGCACTCTTTCTTGGCACTCTCTGGGGCAGTGGTGTTAAATTCGGTGGCCCCTAGGTGAGGGAAGAGGTCCCCCAAATTCTAGCCAAGTCAGACCAGAGTCTAGTGACCTCTTCCCTCAGCCCAAATAGTTGCACACAGATGGGGCAACACCTCAGTCTCCTGAAGATCTCTCTGAAAACTGCCGCCCCACAGCCACTGCACTGCACCACTTCCAACATTCCCATTCTTACGCTTACTATGCTGCTGGAAAAAACTCTGTACCCTTACCCTCAATAGGGTGTTTATAAGTTTCCCTTTATTTGTTTTGCTTAGCCCCTTTGTTACTTAACCTTAGGGTGTTTTACGTTTTCCCCTTTTACTTCTTTATCTTTGTTCTTTTCTCCCTTCCTTATACTTTTGGATTTTGTTTTATAACCCAGCCTCAGATAGGATGCTTCTTTCTTTTGCTTCTCATAGTGATGTTATTAGGTTAACCCACCCCCTTCTATAAACCTATTTCCTTACTTCTCTTCCTTAAATATAAAGTTCAGAAAATGCATAAAATTACACTCCACTATACTTAAACAGTTATGCAGTTAAGGGCGTCTCACCGAGGTGCAGGGTCTCCTGCTGACTGCTGCCCCACACTGTTGCTCACAGTGTGCAGCCCTTAAGCTACAGCTCTTCAGCTGAAGAACCATTAGGCCAAAGCCTACAAAAGCTGTGCACAGGTCCCTCCTCCTCGCACACAGCTAGCTCCCAGATGGAACGCTGGGAACATGGAGGAGAGAAATGGAAAGCAGGAAGCCTACTGCTGTTTGAAACAGCAGGCGCAAGTCACTTGCAGATAGTGTACTTAATTTAAATCCTGCTGCTGCAGGTTGAGACTGGCTTGCCCTTTCCCTCAGGAACAGTTGATGACTTTCACTGCTTCAGTTCAGAACAGTATAGCACTTTCAAAGGCTGCTTGCTCTCTGCCAGGTTATGTCCTGCCGCCTGTTACACAGGTAGCTCCTGGTTGGAGCTCGGGATGGGAAAGACAGAGACAGAAACAGAAAGCAGGAAACGTGCTACTGTTGTAAACAGCAGGTGTAAAACCTTTGCAGGTAGCCTGCTGCTGCAAGTTGAGCCCAGCTTGCTCCTTTGCTCCTGAGCAATTGATGACTTACTCCTTCAGTTCCGAACACTGCAGTGATTTCAAAAGTAACTTGCTCACTGCAAAGTCAGGTCCCAGCCCCTCTCATACAGCTAGCTCCTGATTGAAGCTCTGGGGACAGGGCTTTGTCCTTAGAAGATAAATCTAGCTGCCTAAACACCATTAGCACTGACCCTTAAAGTCCACTTTTATTTAATGGATAGGGAAAAAGACTGACACTATCAAGCCTCCTAGCTACAATCTAAAAACTACCCTGTGGGGTGCTAATTACTGTTGTAAACCTTTCATAAAGACCTTGGTCAAGCAACACATTTCTTTATATAATTGAATTACTTGCTGGAGGCAAAGCCAGTCTCACTTTAAAAGATAACATAGACCTCTAACAACTGTTTTGCTAAAAAATATAAACTCAAGCTAATTTCAACCTTTTGACTGGAAGCTTCACCTTAGGGAAGAATAACTAATGTACCTAGAACATGGAAATTTGCAAACCGTAACCAGTTTGCAAGGCAGGAACTCCCTGGTGTTGTCAGAACTTCGAGTAACCCAACAGACTCCAAATGTCAAGATTAAAATTCAGTCTTCATGCCTGCCTCCCAGTATAAATGAATTAAACAGTAGAGCGGGCAGTAAGTCAATATGTTTTTAACAGCAAGAGTGAGCAGCATGGGTAAATAGAAACTGTAGAATAGTTCATCCAGACCAAAATCTGGAACAGGAAATGGAATTAACCTTTATGATGGATGACTGGATTAAATGTCAGCACACCATTTTTACAGTAGAGAAAATATGTTACCTTAACAAAGGAGGACTTCAGTCTGCAATACCTACAGTCACATTTGTAGCAGTATACTAAAATTTTACTAGTTCTTTTAAATTATTTGTAGGATCGCGGATATGTTGTTCTATCCACACTGTTTGGCATGTCCTTTCCCCTGTAAGAATCTTGCCAGAAGGTCTTAAAGCTGGTTCCTCCCACCCACCTGGGTGGTATAACCCTAATCTCTGCCCCATGACACCAGATCTTCCTTTCTGCTGGAAGATACAGGTTATCTCCTTACCACTCGCACGTTTTGTAGTCCCTGGCTCTCAAATCTTCGGATTTACTCAAAATTAAACTCATCAGAGTTACAGCAGATTGCTTCGCGATATCGACCGCTATGGACAATAAACCCTCACCTGGTTTCCGCTGCTGCCCGGACAGGCAAAAGATGTCTCGCACGAACCCGCATGCCACGTGCATGTACTGACTGGGGTGTCGGCCATGACACTCAGGCCTGTAAGATGTGCTGCACATTTCACTCGAACATCTTAGACGATCATCTCGCATGGCTTCAGTTGAGCAGACCAGAGAAATGGGAACCCGCCGGTCAAATGTAAAGAAGCCCGATGGTGGTCTCCGCGACTGCAGGGTCCGCTGAGCAGTTTGAACAAATGAAGACTTTCGAGGAGGAGGCGGCTCGGGCCTAGGATCGGTCCTCGATGTCCTTCTTCGTACCACTCAACTTGGGCTCCAGTTTCTCTGGATCCTTCCGAGAGATGTGCCAATCCCTCCCCACCAAGGGCGAGGGGCCTTCGGGCTTGCATGTCTCTCGGTCCTGTAAAAAGGACAAGGAACCAAGAGATTCTTCATCTCATCAGTGACGTTCCTGGGATCATGAGAGATCCCAGACCCAGAAATCGCCTGTCTCGACTTTGGTCAAGGTTGCCGCCTTGGCCGCTGGCTTCATGGTTCCCCCATCAGGCCAGCCGGCCCGGACACTGGACGACGATCCGGTTGAGATCATTCTTGACCCAGTCGACCCATTGTCACCCGAGGAGGCCAACAAGTCCTTACTCAGGACTCCGGTCCTCCCTCTCCCCGATGAGGAGACCCAGTCTGCTGGGAATCCCATCCAAGACTCGGTTCCCGACTTGGAGGAGCTGTGGTCCTCCCCGATCCCTTCCGATCGACCCTGTCGGTCCTCCTGATGATCCAGGTCAAGGTCTAGGACTCCTTTGACCGACAGGCCAAAGAAAGCGCCTAAGTGCTCAAAAAAGAGGCACCGCCGACATTCTTCTTTATCCTCCTCAGATGAGAAGAGGCTTCAACGGAAACTCCTTCAATGCCATGAAGACTTTTTTTTTTTTTTGTAACTCTGTCTCCAATCCTGGAGAACTCCTTCCAGCAACCACAGATACCAGCCTCTACCTTCCCCTGTGACCAGTCCATCCCCCTCGTGCCACCGAGCACCACCTCCAGGTCTGAACCCTCCTGAGGTAGGACCACCCTATCCACCCAGGGCACTGTGTCTTTCAGGGCAAAGTGCCTGGCACACAAGTGGCCCTATGGAGAGGACTAGCCCAGTACTGGAAGTGTGGGCTAAGGCAGACAAGGTGCCTTCATCTCTTCATCTATCCCCAGGAAAGTTTGTTTTTTTTTTCCTTTTTTCTGTTTCCTTGACCCCTGCGGACTGCAGCTTGTCAAGGAAACGTAATGCCGCAATGCCACCCCCTGCATTCACAGCGTCGCTACGTCGGTCACCCCTAACAACCACCAGAGACTGCTCTTAGAGCGATCACTTCCCCAAACCCTCTCCGGGAAGAGAGAACAGTCCCAGGATGCGCAATCTCTTCCCCTCCCCGCAGACCCCCAGCGGCTCGGGCTTGTTCCCGAACCCAGGTCGCCGGTGTGGCTCGAGGTGTGGCATCCAGCACCTTAACCCTCTGTGCCACTGGGCTGGGAACGCGACGAAGACTAGATATGGCAACAGCTAGTTATGTCCAAAGGCCGATCCCGGCTTCCACCCTGGCCATTACTTGAGTTTCGCCTCCTAGGCCAAAGCAGACTCCTTTGGAGCCAACCTGCAACATTCTTCCTGCCACGGAGTCTATCAAATCCATCCTGGTTCAGTTAAAATTGACCTCACCACCAATCTTGGTGGATCCGCCACCCAAACAACCCCCCTTGGGGGTGCCTGCCAAAGCGTCTCAGCCTGTTCTGGGCCTCCCGCGTTGGCTTTCTGTCACCCTCACTCCTATCTGTCCTAGGCAGGTGGAGGGAGGCTCAGGTGGCCAGTTGATTTATCCGGACTCCTTGGAGTCCAAGGACTTGGACTTCCATTCCCATCCCTTGTACGAGGAATCGGTCTGTAGTCTCTTGACGGAAGAGGGTCCCTCTTCCTTTATGCCCATCCTCCGTCTCATCTTCGAATCCACGGGGATGCCTCTTGAGCCAATCCAAAAACAGACCGAATATCCCCTCACTGATATTCTCAAACGGGGGGGAGGGTTCACCAACAGAAGCATTCCCAGTGGCCGAGGCCATCATTGGTCCGGCTTTGGAGCTATGGCAGCACCCTGCCTCCTGCCCTGCGCCATCTGCCCATATGGCCTGCAAGTATGCGGGTGCCCATCGGGTCCCTTTCAGGATTCACAGAGCACCCCTATGCAGAGGGTCTGGTGACAGAATTTGTGTTCAGATGCTGTGGTAGTTCGGCAGACACTGATAGACCCCAGGACAAGGAGTCCAAAAAACTGGACCATTCTGCCGAAAAACTCTATGCCGCCTCTATGCTGGGCCTCCGTCAGGCAAACTCGGCCATCATCATGGCGCATTTCTCTCACACTCTTTTGGACTCTCTTGACGAGGTTCTACCTCACCTCCCCACAGACCTCCAGACCTCTGTCAAGCAGGTCTGTGACCAGGGTCTGGTTGTGGTGAAACAGCAACTCCAGAAGGCTCTGGATCTCGGGGATTCTTGTGCCCGCTCAGTGGCGGCCGCAGTTGCCATGCATCGCAGGGCATGGTTAAGGGTCTTCACCTTCATGGCAGACACCCAACACAAGCTAACGGACGTCCCTTTCCTGGGCACCGACCTGTTCGGCCCAGGTGTGGACAGTCATCCGTAATGCATCGAGAAGTCCAGTGTCACCTTGGACTCCGTAACTTCTGCGCAGAAGAAATCCCAGGGTTCCAAAAAAAGCAGAAGAAGAAACCATTTTGGCATTCTGACCCTGCAGCCAAGCAGTACCACTTTCAAGCAGGGCAGCAACAGCAGGCACAATCTTGGTGCCCTTGGCCCAAGTCCAGGCCTCCGGCGACCCACAAGAGGACAGGGCTCAGGTGGTCCCCAATCCAGATCCTCTTCTTCCAAGCCTGCTCAGTGACGGGATGGGGGTGGCTACCCCATACTTGTCACGCAAGCTCTGGGACCTCCCGTGAGAGGCCGGCTCCACCACTTCCTTTCCACCTGGTCCGCTGTTACCACGGATAGGTGGGTTCTAGAAGTGGTGGGTAAGGGACTGCCTCTGGAATTTGAGCAGTACCCTCCAAGCCGAGCCTGCGCCCCACGGGAGGATTTGGTTTCTATATACACTCAGTCAGCTCTTCGAGACATCATTGCCCAGCTCCTCTGCAAGGAGGTGGTGACCAGAGTCATGGACCCCCCCGGTCAGCCCAAGGTTCATATCCAGGTACTTCCTGGTTCCAAAGCAGATGAGGGGCTGGCACCCCATTCTAGATCTGCACGACCTGAACCAGTTCCTCAGGTCACACACTTTCAGGATGGTAACTCTGTCCTAATACCATCTCTTGAACATGTGGTTATGCTCTCTGAATCTACAGGACACATTCTTTCATGTCCCAATCTGTCCGTCTCACCAGAGGTTTCCTCACTTCCGAGCAGAAGGAGCCCTATTCGAGTTCCAAGCCATGCTGTTCGGCCTGTCATTGGCCCCACGGGTCTTCACCAAATGCATTGCATTGGTGGCGGCCCATCTTCAGCATCAGGGGATCAGAGTTTACCCATACCTCGATGATTGGCTCTTGGCGGGATCTTCAAAGCTGGAGGTGGAGAGTTCCAGGGACTTGGCCTTCCAAACCTGCACCGACCTTGGTTTCCTGATCAACAAGGCCAAGTTGGAACTTGTACCTTCACAGGTGATATGCTTCACCGGGGCAGAGTTCGACTCCTGCTGAGCCAGAGCTGGCTCCTGATGGACAGGGTGGAGGTTCTCTCCTCCTTTGTCCAGTCATTTCTGGTTGGGCACTTGTGCCCTGCCCGGGACTTTCTATGCCTTCTGGGATACATGGTGGCCCGCACCACCATGGTCTGATGGGCCCAGTGGCATATGCGCCCCTTCCAATGGGAGCTGGCCAGCCAATGGACTAAGTGTCACGGTCACATCGACCAGCTGGTCACTGTACCCCAGAAGATGTGGGACACTCTCCAGTGGTTTACCGTCCTGGAACATTTGCAGGAAGGGATCTCCTTTGTCCGTCCCTAGCCGACAGTCGTTCTCATGACCGATGCCCTCTCATGGGCTGGGGAGCCCAAATGGGGAATCACAGAGCCCATGGGTACTGGACCTCCGAGGAATCCCAATATCATTTCAACCTGCCGGAGCTCAGCGCAGTCAGACTGGCACTGTCAGCATTCGCTCCGTTCCTTCCGGGTCAAGTGGTACAAGTCCAGACAGACAATACCATGACCATGTACTGCCTCAACAAACAGGGCAGCATGCACTCCCGGCTGCTGTGCAGGGAAGTGCTCTGCATCTGGATCCTAGTGAGCCAACTGGAGGCAGATCTCCTAGCCATCCATGTGGCAGGAGCCTCAAACCAGTTGGCGGACACTCTCAGCCATGTGGGCAAGACATCCCACGAGTGGTCTCTCCATCTGGAGGTAGTACATAGCCTCTTCTCCCACTGGGGCAAACTTCAGGTGGATCTGTATGCCTCCAGAGCGAACACCAAGCTGAGGCTGTTTCATGCCCGCCCCCTTAGCAGGGCTCACAGCAGGTTGATGCCTTCTCGAGGCTGTGGACCCCAAACATCTTCTATGCCTTCCCCTCCACTTCCCTTGGTTTACAAGGTGATCCTCCAGGTCAGGAGGGACAAGGCACAGGTGATCCTCGTAGCCCTAGACTGGCCTCGCCAGTTCTGGTATCCAGATCTCCTCAGCTCCAGACCTCCGAGGCATCTTCCAGTACACCCAGACCTGTTATCAGTCTGTCAGGAGAAGGCATTCCATCTGGACCTTCAATCCCTACACCTCACAGCCTGGTTCCTGAGCGGCTAGAGTTCCAGGCTCTGGGTCTCTCTGAGGATGTGCTCACAGTCATGGAAGCATCCAGAAAAGAGTCGACCAGGAGGCGCTATGCCTTCAGATGGAAAAGGTTTCCATTTGGTGTCAGAGTAAGGGCGTGGACCCTTTGTCCTGTCCAGTGGCTAGCATCCTAGACTACCTTTGGTCTCTGCCTAAAGGGGATCTTCAGTCTATGACCCTTAAGATGCACCTGGCAGCCATCTTTGCTTACCGGGCGTGGGCCGGTCAGCAGACGGTGGCACAGGAGAAGGTGGTCTGGCGCTTCTTCAAAGGCCTTGACCACATATGCCCTCCGATGTGTGAACCTCCTCCTCTGTGGGATTTACAGCTGGTATTGGCAGAGCTCATGGGTAAGCCATTTGAATGGATGCACAAGTGTGAGATGTCACACTTGTCATGGAAGACCGCCTTCTTGGCAGCTATCATGTCAGCCAGCAGGACTGGGGAGCTCCAGGTGCTCTTGGTGGAGTCTTCTTACCTGGTCTTCCACAGGGACAAGGTTGTCCTGCACCTCCACCTGAAATACCTTCCGAAGGTGGTGTCAGAATTCCATCTTAACCAGGTGTTGACGCTGCCTGTGTTCTACCCAAACTACACCTTGGAGACCGAGTACAGGCTCCATACTCTGGACCTGAGACAAGTGCTCTCTTATTATAAAGAGCAAACTTCAGAAATTTGGGGGAGAGGTTCACCAGTTGTTTGTCACCTATACTGAAGCCGCACCTGGTAGACCTGCAGCAAAGCAGACAGTTGGCAGTTGGATTACATCCTGTATTGATCTCCGCTACAGGTTGGCGGGCAAGGAGCCTCCCATAGGGATAAGAGCTCATTCTACCTGCCATATTACTGTGTCGGTGGCTGATTCCAGGGACATCCCTATCCAGGAAATCTGCCTGGCTGCGACCTGGAAAACCGCAAACACCTTAATTACCCACTACCACATTGACCTAGAGTCACACCGAGATGCTGGTTTTGGGGCCTCAGTTCTCCAATCTCTGTTCCCCAAGTAAGTATACACGGGGTGTGTTCCTTGCCTCCCTTCTCCCGGAGAACTGCTTGGAGTCTGCCAGACAATGTAGATAGAACAACATAGCCACAATCCTAGAAAAACAGGTTGTTATTCACCTATAACAGTAGTTCTAGGAGTGGTGTATGTTGTTCATCCACACAAACCAACCCGATCTCCCCAGCTTCAGCGCACAACCTGAGCTTCCAATGGGCAAGATCTGGCATCATGGGGTGGAGCCGAGGGTTATATCACCCGGGTGGCTTGGAGGAGCCAGCTTTAAGACCTTCTGGCAAGATTCTTAAAGGGAAAGGACATGCCAAACAGTGTGGATGAACAATACATACCACTCCTAGAACTACTGTTACAGGTGAGTAGCCTGTTTTTCTTGCTCAGTCATGCAGTTCACTTTTGATGAATTTTGTGGTACTTGGATTTAGTTCACTTATCCACATCTATAGCAGTACCTATGAGTATGCTCACGGCCTCATAAATGATGATAATCTGTCTCTTCTTACCACCCCGCCACATATTCTTGACTCTTCAACTCCCATACTCCCTAGATCTTTCTTTTCACTGAAAGATTTATGAGCCTCCTTCATAGTGCCTGTCTTGTGGATAGGATTTCAGCATACGGACATACAAAATAGCCAGCAGAAGGCCTTATGATCCATCAAGACTGCACAACGTGGAGTGACACTCTTTCCCACCCCTTGCCTTTATCCCACCCTCCTAAATCCCCTAACCATTTACTGGCTTACTACCTCTTCCAGTAGCCCATCCCACCCTGCCACTACTATTTCTGTGACGAAATTTCTCCGAAACTTAGTGCTTTTATATTATTTTTGCTGTAATGTTCTGTACCTCCTCTGATTCCACATGACACCATGCCTCCTGCTCCAAGCACCACGATCACATCATGGATCAGCAGCACAAGACTGGCTTTAAAAAGTGTGTGGCACGTAATTTCATTATGTCCAACTCTGATGGACTTGATTTTTGTGTTCTCTGTTTGGAAGAAACATCTGAGTTTTATGATAGCAATGCACATGAAGTTGTTATAGAACTGTTTTGGTATGGACTAAAATGTTAAGTCTTTTTTCTAAAGCATTGGGTTCTAAGGCCCAGCTGGCAGCTTAGGTTGATGAGTCATGCTGCAAGGATAAGAATGTTCCCATGACTGATCTCAGAGTACATGTTCTTAATTCTTGGGTTGATTAAATTTAGCTCAAATAAACAGAGATCTGATCCACCAGTATCTCAACTCACTCATCTGCTCCACGGCCATCCTGTCAGTGATATACTTCAGGTGTCTAACCCTCTTTTAGGACAATCCTTGCTAGCTGGAGATTCCAACTCATCATTGACCTCGGTTGAGGGGTCCAGTTACTTCAACAAATTTCAAGCTGATTCCAGCAATGGTTGATTATCATTACTGAGTCCAGTTGTTCTGTCAACCCAACCAGCTGTGATGGCTCTGCTTACTAAGCAGCCACTGGATTGATCATGGTCTCCCTCCTGGCTACAACATTTCAGACTGTGAGCTCTGCCAGAAATTCAACCTTATAACTCTAAGGGGTTGGAGAAAAGCTTTAAAGAAATGCCTGATGGAACAGCTGGTAGCCAGTTCTGGGCAGGGGTCCTTTCGTGTCCCTCCTTCCCAATCACCAGTGAGTTAATCTAGCTCCCAGGCCTCAAAGGCCAGAGACAAGTCCTCTGGGAAAAGTCACAAGAAAAACTATGACTGGGACCTCTTCCCCAGGTGGTGCTCCCGTTCCCTGATTGTTTCTTCCTCCAGGGGTACCCGGCCAATTGTGGCTGCACTAACGTGCTTTGTTGTCCAGGCCTCTGCTCCTATCAGGCCCATACTGACAGTACCTTCTCCTGCTTCTCAGGAAAGTCAGCCATTGACCCTTGGGTCATTGGCCCCCTCAGTTGTCGACCCCCGGTCATCAACCACAGCTCCTCCGTCGAGGCCTGACGCTTCTGCAAGTCCTCAGACACTGGAGCTGTTGGGCTCTCAAGATCCGACGGATGGTTTGTCGCACTCTGTCTCTTCGACCCCTCTGCCTTCGATGTAGCCTTTGCCTGCCGTTGACCACAATACCATTTTAACTCATTTGTCGATGGCTCTTCATAGATCGGTGTGCCTGGTGCAGTTGGGTGCTTTGTCGTCGACACTGGTTCAGCCTTATCGGCCTGCACCCATTTGGACGTCATTGGTCCCTCATTCCTCTGACCCTGAGTTAGAGAGGGCTGATGTCAAGGAGGCGTACCATCCTGACCATTGTAGTGATCCCAGGAGCTTAAAATTTATAACTATTGACCATGTCAGAATGCCTGACAGGAGAGGGGATAGAAAGCAAATTCTTCTGCAGAGGGAGATGAAATGGATTTCTTATTACAAGCCCTTACCCCAAATGGTCTCAACAAAGATCTTGACCTATCTATTTATAGTTTAATTTTGTGAATTACAGTTTGGAATTTTAATGCTGTGGTAAAATGGGTATTCTGGTGTAGCCCACTGAGCAGTTCTCTGGATAAAGCATAACCAGTTGTATTGTTGATTTGCTGTATTATGATAGTTCTACTATCAGCTTGTTAGATGGCACCTTTGGAACAAAATAGAAAATTGCAGTAAAAAATTATTTTTCCATTTCTCCTCTTGTTTACTGCCCCATTATCCGATCATTATTATTATAATAAATGGAAAAACTACAGGGTATTGATTGCATATAAGCAGATCTTTCCTGTGAAACTGTACAAACTTTAAAAAGATATAAGACTAATGGGAGTTAATAGTTTACACAGTTTAAAATCGACATGTTTGTGTGGAGATTTCTTACAGTATAAAAAAAACAGTATTTTAATGAAAATTTGGTCCAGTGTTGTCTGATGAATATTTGCATACAGCTATAGGATCAAATAGGAGAAATGTGGTTGCTTCTAATCCACACAACACGAATTGTAGGTTGTGGGTGTGGGGAATTTTAAAGGGCTAGGACAAGCTTATCTTATGAACAATAAAATATAGATTGTTTAGGAGATGTATTTGCCAATCCTGATGAAATATTATATGGTGAAAAAACATGTAAATCAATAGAAGTGTAATTTTTAAATGTGCACTGGTGTATTTTCTATCACTTTTGATTACTTTATGTTATAACCAAACAAATGTTTCGTTTGTTAGACATTTGAAATACGTCATATTTTCACTTGTATTTAAGTGCACTGTTGTTATAGTGGCTTCGCTCCACTCCACCTCCCACACCCACCCCGATGAAGAGGATTGTACCATCAAAGCACTGGGGAATTCCGCAAGGGTCCAATAAATGTTCACTTTTGCCCCAACTGTAAGCCTATGTGCCACTACTTCCTTTTTTTGAATTCCCTCTTGAAGACCTACCCTGTTTGACATTATGAAGCAGCTGTCCACTGCCATGGGCTTCCACACCGAGAAAGAGGATGTATCCAGAAGAGACCTGGTGGATTTCTCCTCCAAAGGTCATTCCTTCCATTTTGCCAGCTCTGAGGAATGCCACCTCTGCAGCACAGCACCACCCTGACAGGGTTCCTGCCATGCCTAGGAGGGTAGATAAGCTCTATCATGCCTCCAGAGCCTGCCCTGTTTTGCTGCCTAACCTGAGACTGATTCTGTGGTCATCAAAGCAGCGCATGACAGAACTAAGATGCCTAAACACCTTAGCTCCCTCCCCCCCAAATAGGGAATCGAGAATGATTGACCTTTGGGATAAGAGGATTTATGCCTCCCCTACTCTGGGACTCCGGATTGCAAACTACTTATCCCATATGGTCAAGTACCAAAATACCATATGGAAGAAGGGTAGGGCGGCTGCTCAGTCCCTTCAAGAGAGTTTTCCAGAAACAAGGGGTCCTTAAGTCCCTTCAGGCTGCCGAGGATATTAGCAAAAACCTCCTCAGGGCCTTGTACAATATATCTAACACTGGTGCCAGGGCTGCTGCCACAGGTATTTTCCTTCATAGGCACACCTGGCTGAGAGTATCTGGTTTTGCTGCAGATGTCTTGCAAAAGGTGCTTAATGCTGTATTAAGTGGCTCAAAGCTTTTCAGGCTGGATGTCCTGGACATAATCAATTATTTACAGGCCTCTTGTAGGGCCATTAAATTTGTCCATTTGCTCTATCATACTCAGCCTAGGAGCAGATGGTGGACATCCTTTCACAAGGTGTCCCACAAGTCCAATGAGGGATCCAGATTCCAGGGTAAAAGGAAGGCCTGTTCTGCCTTGCTTACCCCATCCTCCTCCTTGGGTCCTGCCGCAAAACGGCCCAGAGGCAACGGATCAGCCCCAGCAGCTGGATCTATACAAAAAGAAAAACACGGCTCAGGACTTCCACAGAGGGGCCGAAATACAAGTACAACAATCCAAATATAAGAACAACTCTCAGCTACACCTCAGCAGACTGCACCATGTCACAGGATAGCGTACTATAAAAACATATTTATTTGAACAACATGTGGCACCCCCCACTCACAGCATCTACGTACATTTCACATTGCACTTGACACTTTATCAAGACTAGATCTGCCTCCACCTGACTGCTTGCCAGACCTCCCTCTTCTGGTCCCCAACCAAGAGGTGGTGGTCGGAAGTCAGTTCTCCCTCCATCTCAGTCAGTTGAGACCCATAACTGCAGATGTTTGGAATCTTTAGATCATAGAGAGGGGTCACACTCTGGAGCTTTTGGAACAACTCTGAGACTCCTACGGTACCCTCCACCTACCCTCCAGACCACACAGTGGTACTTCAGGAGGAGGTGCACTCCCTTCTGCAGAAAAAGCTGATCCAGCTAGTGCCCAGGTGGCAGAAAAACAGTGGATTCTGTTCTAGGTTCTTCCTGGTCCACAAAAGAACCAGAACGCTAAGGCCTAGTCTAGATCTCAAAGACCTCAACCCCTACATTCATTACAACATTTTTTCATGGTCACTCTGATAGGCCTATTGCCTCCTGCTCAAACAGGGTGACTGGCTGTGATCTTTCGACATGTAGGATGCTTACCTGCATAATTTGATGTGTCTACCGCACAGGCAGTCCTCCGGTTTCTTTTTCAAGGTGAACATAACCAGTTCAGAGTCTTGTCCTTTGGCTTATCCTCTGCACTGCAGGTTTTTACAAAATACTTGTCAGCAGTAGCTGCTGCCCTTTGGGGAGAAGGCCTGAATGTCTTCCTTTGCATGGACAACTGTCTTCTCAAGGCTCCATCTAGGGTTCAGCTTCTCTGAGCTCTGGAGAGGACCCTCCGGTTGTTCCACTCCCTGGGCATCACTGTGAATCTGCCCAAGTCCATTCTGATCCCATCCCAGAGGCTGCAGTATACAGGAGCGGTCCTGGACTCAGAGCAGGGCAGGTGGAGTGGAGTGCCTTAATCACAGGCTCAGAAGGTGGCTCTGAGCTGTTATGTTTCCGTGAGGGTTTACTTGAGGCTCCTGGACCTCATGGCTGTGGCCATTGCCACTGTCACCATGGCCAGACTGCACATGTGGGTATTCCAGTGGACCCTCCGGGTGCAGTGGGACCAATGCACAAATGACCTGAAACAGCTGGTGCTGGTCTTCTCACTGGTCCACATGGTCCTCCAGTGGTGGATGGAACCCCGAAATCTCTTAAAAGGGGTCCCTTTCCTGATCTCTTCTCCCCAGCAGATCCTCACTACAGATTCCTCCAGATTGGGCTGGGGGGGGGCGCACCTTGGTCTCTTCCAGACCCAGGGTGCCTGGTCCCAGATCAAGACATCCTTCCATAAGAATGTCCTTGAGATGAGGGCAGTTCTGTATGCCATGCAGGCCTTCCAGAACTACCTTTTTCCAGGTCAGTTGTTGATTCGGTCAGCTAATCTCAGTGTGGTCTACTGTATGAACAAACGGGCCGGGGGGTGCATTCATACCCTCTTTGCAGGGAAGCAGTGAGTTTCTGGTATTAGGCATTGGACCATGGCCTGGAGCTCTTAGCAGTGCATGTCCCACATGTGCTGAACACTCTGGCAGACAGCCTCAGCCGGACTCAGTCCAGGATGCACGAATGGGAGCGCCTGTCATCCTTCGCAGAAGATCTTTTTGAAAGGTGGATTCATCCAGAGTTGGACCTTTTTGCATCCTCACTCAGTGCAAAACTGCCCAATTTCTGCCTGCTAGATCCAGGGCCTGCAGTTTTCTGGTAAGACACAGTGTCCCTCTCTTGGAGCGGGAGGTTCCCTTATGCCTTCCCTCCATTTCCTCTGATTCATAGGATGCTAATCAAGCTGCAGATGGAGGGGGCCAGCATCATCCTGATGGCACCCTACTGGCCATGGCAGATATGGTTTCCATTACTGCAGCAGTTAGCAGCGGAACCTCTGGTGCCTCTGCCCCTCTGCAGGAATCTGCTGACCAGGCTCAGGGGACCCTGGTCCATCCATACCGCAAGTCCCTTCATCTACATGTCTGGCTCCTGAAGACCTAGCCATTGCCCGGTTTGGGGTTTCCCAGAAGGTGGCTGACGTCCTGGTGGTGGCTTGGAATCCCTCCTCTAGTGCTGTCTATGCCATGAATTGCAAAAGGTTTGCCATATGGGCTGCCAAGCATCATCTGGACCCTTTTACCTGTCTGGTGAGTCAGATTCTGAATTAGCCTGATATCATTGTCTGACTCAGTCCTCCAGTATTCATCCCTCAAGGTGCACCTTTTGGCTATTTCTGCCTTCCGTGAGCTTGTGGATGGTTGTACTGTTGCACAGCTATGTGACCCATACTTTTCTTAGAGGAATCCTGCATCTGAAGCCTCCACTCCTTAACCCTGTCCCAGCTCGGGATTTGAATTTTGGTTTGGAGAAATTGACCCTGTCTCCGTTTGAGCCAGCCATGTCTTGTGAGCTATGCTTCCTTTCTTGGAAAGCATTGTTTTTGGTTGCTATTACCTCTGCTTGAAGGATTTCTGAGCTTCAGACTCCCTGGTGTGAGAAGCCTTATTTGATTTTTCACCAAGACATGGCATCTTTGCACATGAATCTTAAGTTTCTTCCCAAGCTGGTGTCTGTGTTCACCCTGAACAAGTCTATGCACCTTCCTGTGTATTTTCCTGATCGTGCCAGTCCAGGGGAAGCACTGCTCCATACTTTGGATATGCACAGAATTCTGAAGTGTTATCTGCTCTGAACTAAGGACTGCAGAAAGGCAATGCAGCTTTTTGTTTCTTTTACCCAAGGAGGAGAGGGTGTTCAGGTTTCCAAACAATGTCCAAATAGTTGGGCAATTGTATTGTGTTCTGCTACAACAAACATGGCAAGGAGTTGCCAGAGGTGGTGAAAGCTCACTACACGAGGGGCTTGGCCGCCTCTGTGTTTCAAGTGGGTCTCAGCAGCTGGCATCTGCGCTACTGCTACCTGGAGTACCATCTATACTTTCACCACTAAGCACTACAGTCTTTACATGGCCTCCAGAGCCTGAGCAGGCTTCCACCAGGCTGTTCTTCAGGTCCTTCTGTCTTAGGCCTTTGTTTGCCTACCTCTCAGACTGTTCTACTGTACTTGTAACTGCTTGGGACTCATTCCCACAGTGTGACCTGATGACTGAGATACCCCAGAAGACAATAGAACAGTTAGGTAAGAATTTACCATAACAGTAGATCTTCAAGGCGGATCTCAGTCATCAGGTCAGCCTTTCCTCACACCATCCCCCTTTTGGGGTCCTCTGCTCAGACTGGTTGTCTGGTGTATCCAGCCTTTTATTTCATCCTGGGCACCTGGTAGTGCTATAGTAATATGTCTTCAGGACGCAGATTTAATGGCAGGAATGGTGGGGGGAGAGAGAGAGAGAGAGAGGCAGTAGTGTAAGACAAAAGGGCTCAGGCAGAGCACATGCAGTCGTTCACTGTTAGGGCATGAGTTTTCAGTTATTTAGAAAATGAGGTAAAATTAGTCTGTGTATGGATTGGGACAGGGATGGTGTTCCACATGGAAGGGTCTCGAAAACTGAACAATGTCTGTCCCATGTTCGTGGACATCCGTGGGACCGACAGGCGAAGATTTTGGGTTGATCTAGAGTTGAAGGTTGGTACCACCAATTTAAACTGGTGATAGGCTTACAGGCTGTTGCTTGTCTAAGAGCTTGAAACTGAAGTTTGTGAGAATTAGTTTGGATTTCATTTCAAATGTGGGCCATCCTAAACCTTGAATGGAGCAGTGGTGTGTTCTATTATTGGTACTGACCAGCAAACTTTAATATTTTGTGATAAAGAACTTTTTTGGCGTCGGGATTTTCTTTTGGTGCTGCGTCAACTACCAAGGAGCTGTAATCTAATAGGGAGAGTAAGTGGTGCCTTGCAATATTAAGCCTTGCATCATGTGTCAGGAATTTGTTCATACCGTAGAGCTGACTGAGTTTTTGATGCATTTTGCATGTTAGGTTTTTAATGTGATGGCCAAAAGTCAGGTTTGAGACTAAAAGAACACCAGGGTATTTAAAAACATTTACTGTCTCAAGGTGTTCACCCTTGTAAGTTGATATTAGTAATTTACCTGCATTTGCTTTAGTTTTTGAGACTGACCCCAGGAGCATTAATTGTGTTTTAGAGACATTTATGATCACCGTGCTCTCCTTGAACCACCGATTGTAGTGAGCCTAAGTCAGTGTTTAGATTTTTATTGATGGTCACAATCTCTTTTTCTTGTGTGAAACATACGGCATCATCCATATATAGAAGCATACTAGTGTTGGTGCAGACTGAAGGGGCATTGTTTATGAAAAGTTAAAAAGCAGAAGTCCACTTAAGTATGGACCCTTGTGGCACCCCACATGAGACTAGGCTTGTATCTGACGATGCTGATCCTATTTTTACCCGTTGCTTCCTATTTTCTAGGTAGTTGATTAACCAGCCAGCTACAGGGGGTGCAAATTTTCATATTCTGTTTTATTCCCAGCACACTATTCCACCTTTTTAAATCTCCTTAGCCCTTTTATTTAGCTCAGTATTATCCCATTAATTCAGCTTACAAGTATCTCAACCTTCTCCACTTCTCTAAAGAGCGAATTGGGAGGAAAAAAGGCTGAGAAGGCAGATGTTTAGTCACTGCTAGGATTTAGATTTTTCACTGCCTTTGAGTCCTTTCCAGTAGTTGGTCTAGCAGAGTTCTGCTGCCTACCTACCTTCCTAGCTGCTCTGCCATTACTCACTGATGGCTCGTAGGGCATCCTGTTTTACACCATCTGACCCAGAAGCAAGGGTCACGCAGAATCCAGGACCAAATTTCCCATGCTGATTTAAAACCTTTTCTGGTTTAAAACTCTGTGCTTGAGTCTACCTGACTCTGGTCAGTAACGTAAAAATTATTTCCACTAAAAACATGAAATTCTATGAGTTCCAACCTGCAAGTCAGTACTGCCCCCGTTTCTGTAGTCCACACTACCAGTGTTGTGAACTACAACTCCCAGCACTCACCTCTAGTTTTCTGCTTTTTACCAATGATAGACAGTAAACTTATATTTCTTTCTTTTTTTTGTTCAGAGAATAGAGTAGATGGAGAGATAAAGTTGATTCTGTCTCACACACACACACACAATATGCAAACTGGCCTCTGCCATGTCTGTCTCCGCTCTCTGCCCTGCTCAAAGGCCTCTTCTTCTCATAAGAAGGGAAGGAACAGCACTGGTCAAGGTTGTGCTCTGTCAGATCTGCTACTAGATATCCGAGTTCTGCATGCGGGGGATCTCCACAGTCATTTCCAGCGTGAGGTTTCTGTCTTCATCCCGGAGCCTCCCTCTGTCTTCTGAGGAGGACCCCTATGGGCAATTTAGTCACTGGACAACTCTTATGGAACAGTGGATGCAGCATTTAAATCATGTGGCACTGTTTCTGGTGCCACCTCCTGACTCCTCAAGGTCATTTGGGCTGGTGCCACTGTTGGTACTGCTTGACTATGATGTGTGTCCACTTGTGGCACTGGTCTCCAAGCTGGGGTTGCAAGTGGTTCCACTGATGTCTGACCCACTTGTCAGGTTGCCTCTGTCCCTTCTGGGAGGGGGCAACCACGGTGCCACTGGCAGTCACTTTGATGTTGCCTGGGTTGTCTGTGCCATGCACAGCATCTTGTGCTGTGCTGGAGTTAGGCCTCTCGGGGTTTGTACTGGTGCTGTATATGGCTTCACATTCAATGTGGCATGAGCCCACGGTGACAGGAGCCCTCCTGGTGCTGCTGTTGGGGCTGGGTCTGATTTTTCCACAGCGACCTGTTGCGCTGAAGGCTTATCACCCTCCCTCTCTTTATTACTTCCCCAGTGAGGAGGGTGTAGATGGAGATGAGTCAGATACTGACCTCATCAACTCTGGTGGTGGGAATGATGACTACTTTTATTGTTCTGAGGCCACAGACCCAGACCGTATGTCCCTCAGGAGGACCTCTCCTTTCAGGCACTGCTCAGAAATATGCACCCCTCATTAAATTTTGTGCCAGCAGCCATAGACCAGGCTTGACATCTGCAACTGGAGTTCTAAATATGCCTAATTCTTATTCAACCAGCTCTACAGACTCTATCAGGGGCAGTTTGGAAGAGGTCTGGTACTGTACTGTGGCAGCTGTCCCCAGACAGACTGACAAGAAATACACTGCTCCTGAAACTAAGGCAGTGTATTTCACTTAGCCTATAGCTGATGCCGTTATTATTCTTGCTGAGAATACAAAGCCATAGTGGCCAAGTATATCACTTTACACCATATAAACAGAGTCATGCAAGATTGACACCATGGGCAAGCATGTTGATGCCTCAGCTACCCTTGGCATAAGAATAGCTAGCTACCAGGGTCACTTCTTTATAGAAGTAAACTCTATGGAGCAAGCTAAAGTCTCTGGCAGATGCCCTGCCAGATTCATAGGCTAAACAAGAGATGTTGTTTACTATTAAAGAAAATATTGAATCTAGCAGTCACCAGCTCAAAGCTTCCATGGATACCTTTGCTGCAGCAGCTTGCTCTGCAGCTGCAGGTATCTGCATCAGGTGGCATTCTTGTCTGAGAACTGCTGGCTTCACCCTAGATGTTCAACAACAGATCATGAATGTGCCCTTTGATGGCACTTATCTTTTTGGATAGTAGGTGAAGCAACAGGAGTTACTGTTCATAGGAGGTGTTCTGGGCACGACCCATGCTCAGACTTTTCTCCCAGAAAGCAGACTACGAGCAGTCCTGCAGATAGCATGCTACGTCATGGAACGCAAGCCTGTGCAAGCCCACACCACTCCATACAGGGCATGTTGGGCCTGATAGCTTTCTCAGTGTTCATAGTGTCCATGGCATGCCTGCACATGAGGACAACCTGTTGGATGCTCAGTTCGCAATGGTCACATGCATCACACCCTCAAACTACCCCATTCAGGTGGAGAAACCCCTGGTAAGGTCCCTGACATGGTGATCAGAGGGAGATAACTTCCTCCAGGCCTTCCTCTTCTCTCCACCAGAGCCAGAGGTGGTTTTCACCACTGAAGCCTTCATTGTTGAGGTGAGGAGCCCACTGCTAGGACCTTCCGACACAAGGTATCTGGGACCTGTCAGACTCACCTCCACATCAACATACTGGAGATGCGAGCAGTTCTTTAGGGTCTGAAAGTCCTAATGGATTTGGTCAGCTGGAAGTAGTTCTCCTCCAGACAGACAAGAAGTCTATCCAGTATTATAACAAGCAAGGAGGAGCACTCTCTGCAAGGGGGCAGTGAGAGTGTGGGAATGGTGCCAGGAACAGAGGATCTTGCACCAAGCAATCTGCCAAGAGTCCAAAACACTCTGCTAGATAATATCAGGCAAACAGAGGCTGATCCTCTCAAATGGCCACTAGAGCCAGACATTGTGAGATCACTATTTGATGAGTGGGGTACCCCAGATGTAGACCTTTTTGCATCACCTTAATGCCAAACTGCCTCAACTCTGCTACAGAAATCCACGAAATAGTGTTCTTTATCAGTGTACATTTAGACTGCCATGACAGAATCTGTTTCTGTTTGTTTTCCCTCCAGTCCCTTTCATCTAGAGAGTGCTGCTCAAACTGGAGGCACACAGGGGCAAGATAACACTAGTGGTCCTCTGCTGGCCTCGGCAGATATGGTTTCCTCTGTTGAGCAGACATCCAGTGTTTCAATCAGCAAACCAGGGTTTCTCTCAACACAGAATAGACTTGCTGACTCGGTCAGCTGATCTATCATAATCTGCTCTCACTTCATCTTCAGATCTGGCTCCTGAAGAAATAGAAGTGAACAGGTATAAGGTATCGCAGAGGGTCTTTGAAATAACATTTGGCTGTGCATAAACCTTCCACCAGAAAGACACACAGCTGAGTGTAGAATTTCCCTCTGGCGCTCCAACACCCTGTGGACCCCTTTCAATGTCCACTCAGCAAGGTTCTGGAGTATTTACTGGACCTTTTTGATGCTGGCCTGCAGTATTTCACAATTAAGGTCCACCTGTGTGCTATTTCAGCATACTACAAAACCATGGGTGCCCTCTACCTAGCACTGCCGCCACTGTTTAAAGTGCATTTTGCACACAAGGCCCGTCAGGAAGCCAGTGGTTTCCTGTGATCTTCCAAGAATCAGTCTTCACCATTTATTGCTGGTGGGTCTCTGCCGGAGGCATGAGGACCCCACAGGAGTGTATGAATTTAAAAGTTTCAGAGGTAGGGGACCTACGTTAAGGACTTATGACGTGGGGCTTGTGGGCTGGCCAGTAACTGACACTGGCCTCCTCCCTCCTCAGTTCTGTTCTTCCTGCCGTGGAGGATACACTCCATGGGGCTGTTCACCATTTTCATTCGCCCCACCCAGGCCTCACTCAGAACACACATAAATGGCTTTCACTCTGCGCTGCCACTTACCTATCTACTGTCTCTTCCATCAAGCCTTTGAGGTTCATTTTATTTGCTAGTCATGTCCAGAGATCTCAGGGGGCCCTCATAAACCTAAAAGAAGATGTAGTCTCCTCTGCTTAATGGTGTCTTGTGGAGAAAACATGTCAGTCCAAGATAGACATGATTGTTGCTAGACCTGCCTTGGAGTGGAACAGGATATAGACCACTGCGATGCCTGCTTCTCCATGGATTTCTGAACTTTACACATTTGCGCAATGAGGTGAAGTCAACTACCTCCCACCTTCAGAGGCAGGTGTCTCGGGACTCCAAGGTAAGGTCTCTGGGCTCTTCCCCTGAGCCCCTTCCCGAAACCACACCTCTGAGGGAGACCAGGCGTCTCATCTGGCCGAGATGGGAGGCCGGGGGGAGGGGTCTGTGGAGCAGCTGGCCCCCTCCCAGGGGCTGATTGCACACCCCTCCTGGTCCGGTACCCCCTCAGGAGTCCGGATGCCCCCAGTGGTAAGGTCACAGCTATACACTGAGCCTACACCGGTGGCTCCCTTGGGTCTGTGGCCCAATGCCACTTTGGCTCCTGGCACTGAGGCCAGTGCCAGTGAGTGGAACGGCACCACCCGTGTAGCTGGGTCCCCTCCTGCTGCTGCATGCGGCACTGGGAAAGGGAAGGGAAGGTCTCTGGAACCACTGGCCCATTGGAGATCTTCTGAATCTCATCATCTGAGGGGTTTGATGATCCGAGGGATGAGGACTGGAATGATTCTGACTGATTTCCGGCTTCTAGTGAGGAAGTAGACCATTCTGGGCCTAGTCTAAGCCTTTAGCATCCACAGCCTCATCCTGGGATGTTTCTCGGTCTGGTGTAGGCCATGGCACCGCCACTCTCCTGCTGGGGATAGACCTATTGCTGATTCCAGCACTGGGGGGAGGTCAGTGCCAGGTTAGGTTCTGGCACTGCTCTTAGTGCCAGGTCGGGTTCTGGTACCACCCTTGGTGCCAAATCTGACTCCAGCCTGTTTGCGGTGCCAAGGAGATTCCATTGTCGCTTGCAGTGCTGACTCCCCCTTGCCTCGGGTACTTCCTGTTAATGATGTCCTTAGGCCTAGCCCAAGGGGCGTGTCCATTCTGGTGAGGTGGGGGCTGGTAGGTCCCAGTCAGCGCCGCACTCCGTGTCTACAGTGGCTGGTGGCTGTGGCAGAAGTCACAGTATTGACTCAGGTCCTTTGGCCCTCTCCCCAGAACCACCTGGGCCTGTGGTTGGTGGGGATAGGAGCCACCCTGTGGGACCACAATGATACTGATATCCCCACCTGGGGTTTCCTCCCAAGGGCACCACCTTGTCTGCACCTCTACAGTTGGGTGTTCACAAGTGGACAAGCTGCGCAGACCATCCCCTGGGGTGAGGTTCCCTGTTCATTGTCGTAACCCTGGCAGAGAACTTGGCCTGGTCTGTCACAACCCACCTCCTCCTTCTCTGCCTACCCCTCTGCTTTCCTGGGCATTTTGGGTCCTACAGAGCCACTGACTTGGTAGCAGTTCAGGGCTTCAACAAGTGCCTTCCCCATTTACCTGAGAGCACTGGACCAGGCTATTTTCCAGCCTGAGACCCCGGCACCGCCATCCGTGGAGTCCAGCTGCTACTCATGTTCATTTTCCTCCTCAGAGGAAGAGGACTGTTCCCTCCGATGCTGAGTACACCCATTACCAGCAGTTCCTTTTGGAGATGTTGCTGTAGCTGCGACTGTCCCATATCAGTGGCCGCAATCCTGCTTGTCTGGTGTGATCCTTCCTTGGGGAGTACAGTCATACCTTCCTGGCCCAGGCCTTTTGCAGAGGCATCGGGAGACATCTGGCTCCATCCTTCTGCCCCCTCTCCAGCCCCAAGGGATGTCCAGTGCAGGTATTGCGCACCCATGGAGTCTCCAGTGCAGGTATTGCTCACTCATGGGGTCTCCAGGAGCCATGCCACACCCCTTTTCTGAGATACAGCTCCTGGACGCCCCCTCTGGGCATCGGCACCCAATGCATGACTGTCTGCCGGAGTCAGACTCAGCCGAGTTTGATATCTGGGGTCGAAGAGTCTTCTTGGCAGCGTGCACCGTGTTGTACATTTCTCCACACCAGGCGTCCTATGGCAGGCACCTGTGGGCAATGCTGGGACAGCTCCTGATGTCCTTGCTGAACTGTGAGCAAACCAGACAAGCGATATGCATTTCCGCAGAGGGCCTGGAACTGGCGAGACACCAAGCGAGGGCATCTTACGACACCAACGAGGTAGCCTCCAGGCTACTGGGAACTATGGTCTGCATTAGGTGGACGGTGTGGCTGTGTCTTTCCCGGTTGTCACCCGTAGCCTAGTGTAGGGTGATCACCTCACATTTCCATGGGCCCACTTCTTCTACCACAGGATCAGGTGTTAGCTTGTGGGGTGCATTCCTGTTCCCAGGCCACGGGAGTCCCTGCATGCCCCCGACCAATCTCCGGTCTCACCAGGCCCGTCTGGTGCCCCTGCCTCTCTGTGATTTTCCCCTCACAGGAGGCTGAAGGATCAAGCATTTTTCTCAGGGTTTGCCAACACTCACCCTTGGTGATAAACATGGCACTCAGACCCACCAGTAATGAATGGTGAAGATTGATTCTTGGAAGGTATGAACGTTACGTACTCACTGAAATTCGTGATCGTCCAGAATATCTTCACAATTCATTACTGCACCCCGCCCACCTTCCCCTGCAATGACCAAGCTTCTGGGCAGTCTTTCCTTTTTCTTGCCTTTGCTTCCCTTCTTACAAAAAAAAAAAAGAGGACACGAGGGGAACTTCTTCAGGGACCTTGTTCCTTCCTAAGCCGTTTTGGCCCTCAAAAAAAAAAAATCTTTTTCTTTAGGAGCCACCTTATCCCTAACCCTCTGGTTACTTCCCCTGATTATTTTAAAACAACCAAAAAAGAGACAAAAGCTTAAAAAAATGGGAACCCATTTACAGGTCCTTGTCAGCCATTCTCTTTTAGTTCCTTCCTAGTAAAACAAGGCAAACAAAAAAAAACCTTAACAAAAAAAAAGAGAGGCATAGCAATGGAGCAGAAATGGCAAAATAAGCCCTTGATTTATGTTCCTTTTCCCCTCATTTTTTCCTTTCGTGGGGTGGAGCCTATAGTTGTTTGCTGTTGGATACGCTTTCCTTTCATCCCTTCTTCTTGTGGACAAAGCCTTGTAGGAGAGCAGGCATATTAGGAACAGGAAACATGTTGTGAGTTGTAGCCCAACCTCCCTTACCTGGTTCAGCTTTCTTTTCCCTTTGTAGATTGTCTCCTGCATTCTCTTTAGGTGGTCTGCTATGTCTCTCTTTCTCTTAATCCCCTCTTCTTGGGGTAGTCTCAGCAAGAGAAAGAAAGCATGGAGGATGGAAATTGTTTGCTTTTTCTGGATTCCTATACCTGGCAGCTGCCTTTCTAGTGGGAACCCCCTTCTCTCAGACATTTTTTCCTCATAGGGGTTGCACCCTTACCTGTTGAGCCTCCTAGATGTCTCACCTTGGCTTGGAAACCTGGCCCAGTGCATTTCTTGAGCCCTGTCTCTGATATTGTCAAGCATCTCAAGAGCAGAGGCGCTCTATATTTCCTCCCATATTATGTTTTGGTCATATGGGATCCCTGAGCCTCTAACCTCTTGTAGGTTCTTGTACCTACAGGTGGACAGCTCTGACTGGCAATGCAGTTTCAGGGCTCACAGCTTTACTCCTGTTTCTGAGACTTTAGGAAAGTACTTCTTTCCCTGCAATCTGCCTGTTCCTTGACTGGGCCTTGGAGATTTTGCGGGCCTTCACACCATGCTTGAGGGTCATCTAGCCTCTGAAGAGCATAAGCACTTGTCTTCTACAGTTGGGAGTAAGCCAACTTCTCTGACACCTCTGTTTACTTGCTGAGAACTCTGCATCCCCACTGCACTCACACACACATTCTCTCTCTGTCTGTCCCCCTCCACCCCTCCCTCCTGCTCAGTTGTCCTGGCCATCCTTTCGACACTACCAAGATCCTCCTCCCAACCTTCTCTCCTCCTCTATTGGTCGGTTTTTGTGCCTTTGTTCCTTTTATAGCCTCCATCCTTTTGTCTGTCCCTTGTGCTCCCTTGCCCTATCCCTTCTTTTTTCTTACCCTCTGTGGGGGGCTGGCATCAGTTACTGGCCAGCCTACAAGCACCATGTCATATGTTCGCCTTGTGGGTGGCACCACCCCCAATGTCGGTCCCCTACATCTGAAGCTTTTAAAGGCATACACTCCCACGGGGTCCTTATGCCCTTGGCAAGGATATTCCAGAAGATCAAGAATCATGATGAGTACATAATTTTCACATATCAACTTTGTGCTAGATATGTTCACTCACAAGCCCTTAGAGCCTATTGCAACTTGCGACTTGAAGTTCTTAACTTGGAATGCAGCATTTCTGGTGGCTTTCATCTCATACGCAGAGTATCTAAAATCCATGCTTTGATAATAGATCCTCTGTATACCGTTTTCCATAAAGACACGGTAGTTCTCCACATGCACCCAAAGTTTTTACCTAAGGTGGTGTCATAGTTCTATCTTAATCAGACCATAGTCCTGGCTATCTACTTTGCCAACTTCCAGAATGAGGTGAATGTTAAGGAGAGTCTTTAGCTTTTACTTGGACAGAACCAAGGACCTAAGACAATCCAAACAGCTTTGTCTTCTCTGACCGCAATCAGAAGGTACAGCCTGTTATAGTGAAGTGCATTTCTGCCTGGATCATGAATTACCATCACCACTGCTATGATATGTTTCAGGTTAAATTAGAGAGCAGTATAGACACCCACTCCACCAGAGTGGTAGTCACTTTTCTGGCAGAAATAAGCTTTGTTTCTGTTGGAGAAATTTGCAGAACTGAAGCTTTGAGCATAGTGCATAGCTTTACAAAGAACTGTGGTCTTGATGTTCATGCCAGGCAGCATGTCTTCTTTGGCAGGACAATTCTGAATGGATTACTGTTTGTTTATTTAGTTTTTGTTGATCACGAAAGGAGGGTTAGGCAATTCTGCCTATTTTCAGCCTTGTCCGGGGGATACAGATGAAAACCAACCGAAACTGAACCAGATTAGCTGTTGGTGATATTTTTAGTGAATGGGGGAAATTTGGCCAGGACACTGGGGAAAGTCCCCTGCTCTGCCAGTAGGGGGATCCCACGTCAGAGAGAAGAGGCTTCCAGGAGCCAGTCCTGTGTGGCGGCAGAGCAGGATGGATGCAAGCGAGGTGGAGGAGCAGGTCTCCTCCCTGGACTCAAAAACGTCAGAGACCAACCCAGAAAATCTGGCTGTGGATGCAGAAGAACCAGCAATGAATGTAGGAGAATTAGAAGTTAGTGCAAAAAGAAATGTAGTAGAAGCTGGTTGAAGTTTGGAAAAAGAATCTGAAGCAGAACTGTATGCTAAATTAAAAGTATTAAATGATGAAAAAAAGCACAAATTAGAAAAAGAAAAAGTTGAGAAAGCACTAAGTTAAAAATGAAAGCAATGTCTGAAGAAGATCAGCTGGTATCTGACAGCCACACTCAGCTGATCGAACATGACACGGAGAGAGTGGTGGATGCATGGAACTGCCTTCCTGGAGAGGTTGTGGGGTCTAAAACAGTGGGGGAATTCAAACATGCATGGGACAGACATAAGGCAATTATAGTGGGGGGTTGCAGGAAGTAGGCTGTTGGTTAACTAGAATCTGCAGCTTATCCAATAGGTAGGGAAATGGGCAGACTGGGTGGGCCAAGTGGTCCTTATCTGCCATCAAAGTCTATGTTTCTATGACACAGCAACATCAAAGGCTCCAGCTGACAATGCCAGAGAAATACAGGAGATGCAAACTAACTTTTAAAAGGAGATAAGTAAGAAAGTAACAAAGAAAAAAGACAAAAAAAGTGGCAAATCTGGTACCCCGACCAAAATGGCAATATCAAGCCAAAAGAGGCTTGGACTAAGACAGGTGCTGACTGCAAAACAAACTGATGAGCTCTATACCACAACCAAGGAGAAACAAGAACAAGAGCAAAATATACACAAAGTAGAGGAAAAAGATGCTAAAGGGGGCCCCCCCAAGACAGTAACGACTCCCAGGAAATAAAAGATTTGTTAGATAAAGAAAAGTTCTCAGATATTAAATTTGCTGATACACCCGACTGGGTAGCACAAGTGCTGGAAAGCACGAGATGGCAAGGAACACCCGATGGGAAGGGCTGGGATGCCAACTATCCAAGCACTTCAGAAGAAGCAGGACAACTAAAGGAACAACCATAAGACAAACATTGAAACCTCTATAACAGAACTTGCCAGTATAATACAAAATGAAACTATGCAAACAAAAATCACAATGCAGGAAGATGAGGTAAATTCACAGAATGACACCAAAGAACTGGAAGGGCAAACAGGATTGGTAGGAGGAAGAAATAGACATATCAATAGAAATGGAGGACCACACCCTCCAAACTGAAAAAGAAGTTAGTGATACAGAAACAGATAAGCAATAAATCACCAGGAACTGTATGGGAAAAGAAAAATGTGAAAGACTATTCCCTGAAAACCTTAAAGTAGCACCTGAACCAGCTAAAAGATGAAATGCAGTTAGAGTAAAATATAAAGGCAGATTGTCAGAAATACCAGACAGATTGTATATAGAAAAAAAAACTGATAAAAGAAAGCATGAGATTTTACACATATGAAGTCTATGCATTAATTCATACACCAGGGGATACAATCTATGATATAAGCTTCAAACACCCTTCAGACCTAGAAAGGTCTTGGAAGCAGTACCATCAGCTGAAATAAACTATTTTGTGTAAACCATTTGTAGCTATTCGCGTAACAGAGCCAGCCTACAAAACAGTAACTGCATTATTTAAAAATGAAGGTGTTAATGTGGCAGACATTACATTCTGGTTAAAGCAGAGAAGTGAAATTCAGGGATACCCTGAACCAGTATTAGATGAAGAACAATTTTGGACTGAGGGGTAGAGGTATAAAGTTAAATTAAAATAAGTAAATGGAGAAATACAACATATACCAAACTGTTTTTTTTTTGTTAGGTCATGACAGAAGAGTTGTTTTTCACGCAGGGCAGCCACAGACCTGTTATAGATGTGGAGATAAAGGTCACCTCAGTAATGTTTGTGAAAGAATCAGATGTGGTCTGTGTGAAATTATAGGACATCATAGTGGAATTTGTCAGAATCCTATGAGGTGTAATCTATGTGAGGAAAGTGGTCACACCTGTAGAGATTGTCCCTGGGCCTCACATAATATCCCGGACCCTGCTGAACAAGCAGAACAAGAAGTATATGTTACCTTGACCCAGAAAGGAAGATTACAAAAAGAAAAACCACCACCAACAGAAGTATAGCAGACAGAAGAGTGAATTATTAGGAAAAACTCCCTTATCTCCTCCCTCAGAGAGTGAAACTCAAAAAGGAACAAAAATACAATTAAAGGAAAAAGACACACAGACTAAAACAAAAGACAGTCAGACACAGGAAAAATACACTGAGGGTCAAAGAAAAGAAGTCACTGATGCACAAAAAATGTCACCACCAAATGTCCCACAGGAAGAAACTTATCAAATAGTAACCAGATCAAGAAGAACGATTAAACCACCAAGGACTAAACAGACAAAACCTGATTCTGATGATTTACCCTTAACACGCAAGTATAAAGTTCTACAAGAAGAAAACTGGGAAGACTCAAGAGAGGAAACAGACACTTCATCAGGTTCCTCTCAACCTGGACGATCATCCGAATATGAATCTACGGACACTCAAAAAAAAAAAAAAATGAAAGCAGAACTAAAGCATAAATGATAATGTTGGATTTAACAAAAACAAAATGACTACAATAAATTGTGTGTCCTGTAATGTAAATAGCACTAAAAACAGGAGTAAACGGGAGGTTACATTTTCTATTTTAAATGATTGGGAAGCAGATGTAATTTGCTTACAGGACACAAAATTACATACTGTATCGACAGAAATTAAACAAGTACAAAAGGAGTGGAGATGTGGGCCATCAATTTGGTCCATCGGAGAGGAAACTTGTACAAGTTTAGGGAATTTTATTTAATGCAAAGGAATTGCAAATACTCAAAATAGTAGATATTGAACCAGGCAGGGTCCTTATGGTGGATTTTGTACTTAGGAAAATGTGTTTGAGATTAATAAATATATTTATAAAATGGGTAGGGAAGTTGCAGCAATATTATTGGCTGAACAGCATCACATGACCATTTATATATCAGAGGGTGACAACACACCTGCACTTTTACCCCCCTCTAAAACAATTTTGACATCTTGTAAGGTAGATAAACCACTCTAAGTTGTGCGGTCACGCTCTGATATACGTACGCCTTGGGTGGTTGGCCTTTTCGACCTGCGGCCTCCTGCGTAACAACACACACCAAAGCGTGCATATATCGGGCGTGACCGCCCACATCAGAGTGGTTTGTCTATCACATAATCCACAGGTGAAATCAGAACCAAACATTTTATTCCAATATATAGAACCGTACCTACACACATCAAAAATAGTGATATGGGGTGGGGACTTCAGTTATGGACTAAATAAGAGACTGGGTTAGAAAAACAAATAAAATTTACTGTGATACAAACATGTTAAAAACTACATTGAATAGGGCAGGGATGGAAGATGCATATAGCATAAAGAATAAAACACTGGTGCATACCTTCTATAAAGATGCTCTATCTACAAGAATAGACTTTTGGTTTGTACAAAAAAGAACAAAAATAAATGATGTTACAAGTATACCAATAGAAACATCAGAACATATGGCTATAAAACTAAAAATAGAATTATAAGGTCATCTTAAAATAGGTAAAGGATGCTGGAAGATGAACCATACATCGTTACAAGAAGAAAAAATAAACATTAGAAGCCAGAAAATCAGTACAGTGTTTATATGACAGTGAATTGGAATGGTGGGAAGATACAACATATGATGTTGAAAACGGTATGGTAGAAGTATCAAATAAACAAGCGGGATCAAAATATAGCAAATATTTAGGAATGAGAGCCAAATTACAAAAACTTTATACAATACAAAAAGAAGAAAAAATAGACTTCACTAATCAAATACAACAAATTAAAAAACAGATGTATACTTTCCAATATAATAGAACTAAATCACTCATAATGGAACAAAAAAGTGGGACACAAGGAAACAAGTTTCAGGTAAATCCTTTCGAAAGTAGTAAAGAAAGGATATAAAATAGAGTAATGACAGAATTAAAAGATAAAAACGGAAATAAATATACAGACACAAACAGACTATTAAGAAAAAACAGCCCTGTGAATATACGGGATACCTAATGAATTTTATAGAATGTTTCAAGAAGAACTAATACTGTACCAATACTGGCACAAATATATAGCTATATCTATATCTCAATCAAAAAGGGCAAATGTACAATAGTATGGCAGGCATCATGGTTTTTATACATAAAAAAAGGAGAAAAAGCAGAAATGAAAAATTGGAGACCAATAAGTTTAACAACAATAGACTACAAAATCCTGGCAAAAATCATCACAAAAAGATTAGAAATATTAGCAGTTGCAAACTAGGAGTGCTTATTTATTTTATTTAGTTGTTTAACCAGGTATAGCACACTAAGCTGAAAGCTTTTTTACAGGAGTGACCTGGGAGCACAAGGAGGTTAAGTGACTTGCTCAGGGTCACACAGTATGCAAGTGGAAGCTGTGGGATTCAAACCCAGGTCTGGTCTGCTGGATGTCACCAAATGTGCTAGCTGCACACTCGAGTAGACTTAGACCGGATGATCTGTTTCTGCTGGCACATTCGTATGTTTGTAATAACAGAAACCCAGACATGTGCAATACCGGGAAGAAATATAAAACAGAACTTAATATAGATACATAGATACATAGACAGTGTCGGCAGATAAGGGCCTATGGCCCACCCAGTCTGCCCATTTAAGTTTGTAAGTTCAGTTTATGTTTTCCAGGAAGTCTGTTGCCCCTTACCCCTGACCTCCAGAATTCTTTTATGTCTATCCCATGCATTCTTAAATCTCGTGATTGTTCAGCCCCCACCACTTCCTCTGGCAGGGTGTTCCACTTGTCCACCACCTGTTCTGTGAAGAAATTCTTCCTCACATTTCCTCTGAATCGTCCTCCCTCCAACTTCATCCCATGCCCTCTAGTCCTGGAACATCTTTTCGCTTAAAAATAGTGCATTCCTGCACCTGTTCCTCCTGTAAGATACTTGTATGTCTCTATCATATCCCTCTCCTCCTCTCCTCCAGGAGTACATGTTCAGTGCCTTCAACCTGTCCTCATAGGACTTGTGATGTAATCCATGCACCATCTTTGTTGCCCTCCTCTGAACCTTCTCTACCCTGTCTATGTCCTTAAGTAGGTAAGGTCTCCAGAACTGCACAGTGTACTCCAGGTGCGGCCTCACTAGTGTCTTGTATAGTGGAATTATGACCTCCCTTTTCCTGCTGGTGATGCCCCTGCCTATGCATCCCAGCATCCTATTTGCTTTACCTGCTGCCTTGTCACACTGTTTCCCTGCCTTGAGGTCATCAGAGATGATAACTCCAAGATCCCTTTCCTGCTTGGTGCATGCTATATCCTAATATATATCAGAGAAGTAATTGACAAAGGTATACAAAGAGGAAATTAGAAAGATATATTTATACCTTGGATCAGGAGACTGCTTGTCATGCTGTAAAGCATAAATATATATATGGGCTACACTTAAAGCATATGATATACCAGAATAATTTATAGGAATAATCAAAACACTATAAAACGAAGCACAAGTGATACCTCTGGTGAATGGTTGTATGGGAATACCGATGTATACTAAGAATGGGAGTCAGACAAGGATGTCCATTGAATCCTTTATTATATGTACTATGTTTAGACCCAATGTTGCGAGTGATAGAAATGCAGAAGGAAATTAAACCTATATGCCTGCCAAATGGAGACCCAGTTAAGAAAGCACGTGCTTATGCAGATGACAGTATATTCTTAGTAGCAGACAAAAATTCGGGTAACACAGCCATACAGAATTTGGAAAAAAACAAGGATTTTACTGGAATCCATATAAATAGATCAAAAAATAAAATTCTGGCAGTTGGGGAAGTAACCTGTTATGTAGACAGCCCTGTAAAAATAACAAAAGAAAATGTTAACATTTTAGGGATTTGGTTTGGGACACGGAATACAAATGTATGGAAACTGGAAAGAAAAACATGAAATAGCTTGTTCAGAAATTATAAGATGGAAATTATGGAACATGATGAAGAAAAAAAGAATATATTTATTGAAAACATTCATATTTCCGATATTTTTACATGTAGCATGCATCTTTCCTATACCGAGTAAGTTACAAACAAAAAATATTAGTTTGTTTCAGCTACTTTGGGGGAGCAGGTTGAATCCTGTAAAGAGAAGCCACACATACAGGCCAATAAAAGAAGGAGGCCATAACATGCTGCACCCAGTAGTTTTTTTCAATATATATTTATTGAAACAAACATAATACCTTTACTAAAGCAAAATGCACAGATATGGACCACATTAATAACAGATTGGGGAGAACAAATACTGTTACAGTGGGGAAAAAAATTAAAGGGAAAACAAAAACACAAGACCCCTGAGTACATTACTGAAAGAAAACAATTTGTAATGCATTGGAAATTGCAAATAGATACATTACAAATAAAGACTAGGAAACAATTCTATAAAGAAATTGTGGGAAAAGATTACTCTGAAGAACCAGTTTTTTTTTTACAGCAACTCCTGAAGTAGATCAAACAATAATATTAGAAAAAACATGGAAACCAAGCTGATCGTTCACCTTGGCTCCCAGCAGTCCTCCGGTCTAAATTATAGACTTATTTTCTACTAACATCTTTCAGTCACCCTTATTTTCCCTAAAGTCTGTTTGTATCTTTACACATTTAATTTCTTTTTAATTTTTAACACAAGTCTCCATCTGTCTCCTTCCTCCACATTTGTCACCTTTCAGCCTTCTTACTAGGCCCTGTTAATTAGTCCCCACCTAGGGACTTCTCTAGCGTTTCACTCCTATTATGCTTTCTCTTTCCGATCATCACCTATTTCTTTCATAGATTCTCTCTTAATCTTGCCATTTATCACTTCTTCTCCCTGAGCCTCCCCTTTTTTCTTTCCCCACATAGATATCCCTTATTTTACCTCCCCTTTACACTAACTTTGTTTTTTTGGCTTTTAGATATTACCTGAAGAAGACCTAAGGTCGAAACATAGAGTTTTAACTCCGTTTTCTGTGTTCAGTGTGCATTTAATATAACCATTTTGTTTTGATATTAGAGACTATACTAGAAACTAGAATCCCAAAGAAAATGAAAGAAACTATGGTTATGCAGTCATGAAAATTGAATGTAAGGAATAATTATAAACATAAATCCACTGAGGAAAGAACAAGTCTAGAAAAGCAGTGTCAGGACAAACTTGAAACAGTGCAACAATTATGCTTCGATTGTGAATTCATAAGATCCTTTTGGGAAAAAACTGTCAAGGATGTGGCAGGCAGATTGTTTTAAAGATATAACTTTTAATATCTTGTTACAGAACAGTGGAAACAATGGAATAAAAGTACTATATATGTGATACCAGCATGCTTAAAATGGACAATTTGGCAAATAAGATGTCAGAGGTTTTTGCAAGGACAACAATATCTTTTTTTTAAACTACAGTCAGAATTAGACATGATTTATATGTATGAAATGCACACTTTGGGTGAAGAACAAGGGAAAAAATTATGGGCAAATGTACACTGGGTAGGGTAAAAGAATCACATAATATCTGTTAATCACTGTATGATGTAAAGAAATTGTGTTAAAGTATGATGTATGTACTGCTTTTGGTTTTTAATAAAAAATTCCCCTACGCTTTTTGAGAAATGCCATGGGATCTTTAACGTCCATCTGAACAACCATCAGAACAGGCAGACAGGACCTCAGTCATGCTGCATTACAGTGTCAGTATTGGGATTTTACCTTAAGTTCCTTGTGTGGGCTAGAACCAACAACCTTCCAATCTTCTGGCCTCAGAGGCGAGTGTGCAACCTGCTCCTGAGTGGGCAGTAAGTTCCAGCTTCCCTAGTCCAGGTTACTTCTTCTGAGCAAGGTACTCTGATCCATTATTTGGGCTAATCAGTTATGTAATTCTTGATCTTACTTTGAGGAGGCTCTTGCAGTAGGCAACACGTTTAGGACTAAGCCACCAGGTGCTAGAACCACACTGAAAACTTCTAGCCAGCAGTCTACAGTGGGGGACCGTCAATGAAGTCTGCACGTCGACATCCTCCTGTGGTATAAAGGGGGCGGTCCCCCAACCACACTTTAGTTCTTTTCCCACCATCGACCTGCGCTCATCGGACCTTGTGGAACATTGCTTCAGTTGACTGCCTTTCACTTCTTTCTTTTTCGATTATTTTATTTTCAATGGTTTTTCGTCAATATTTTACTACTGGGTGCATGTCTTCACCAACTTCATCTGCTGAATCCCGCAAATCCAGGTGTGCCTGCGGCAAGCAGATTCCAGATAAGGATGACCATTCCTCTTGCATTATTTGTTTAAGCCTGGATCACGATACTGAAGCCTGCCAGGCCTGCCTGAAGTTTAACCAGGCCACACAGAGACAATGCCAGAGGGTCCTAAAAGCCTATATCCTTCAACAGAAACTGGCCACCATGGAAAAAGAGCTGCTGGTGCGGAGTGCATTTTTCTCCCCGGGGGCCTCGTCAGAGACCTCCGTGCCTTCCAAGAAGATACACAAGTGGGACAAACATCAGGGGCCGGATAGCTCCGCCTCTGAAGCTTCTTGATTGCCTCAGGAGCCTGACCAAAGCTGGGTCTTCCCTACATTGAGAGAGGTCGGCCCTCTGCCACACCAGCCCTCTCTTCCTCTGGGCTGCCTCTGGCCTCACCACTTTGATTACCATGTCAAGGCACCTCCACAGATCCTGGGAACTCTTCCTCCATACCACCACCCCTGTCGCTCAGGGGCCCTTTACCCTTCAGGGTTCTCAGCCAGGGAGCTCAGCCAGTTCTCAGGACATCAGTACCTCCACTGACGCCCACCTGGCCCTGGCGCCTTCGCTGGACTCTTTTTCTGGGGTCAGACGACGGTTCTTTGGATCAGCGCCAGCTGTTACCCACTCCTGTGCGGTCACAACCTTCGCCGGGGGGGGGGTCACCCTCCCTTGGGCACCTCCTGTCTCTCAGCTGCCACCGATGGGCCCTACTCCTAGACCTTCCCACCTGGCGCCAGCAGGGCCACTGCCTGCCAGTCCTCTACCACCAGACCCGGCGCAAGGCCATCCAACGCATGGATCCACCAGTCCTCCTCTTCTGAACCCAACACCTCCAGCCCAGCCAAGGTCGGAACCCTCCTACGGGACTTCAGCTGTCACTGTCAGGACCCTCTAGTCCTGCGCCCGACTCCCAACTGTCATTGGGCCCAGTCACTACATGTCCATTGGGTCCTCAGCCCAGGCCCCCACCTCCCTTGGGGCAACTTTAGGGTCGCCCATCGACTCCCTTCAGGCCCTCGCCCTTTCCACAGGACTGCCCTCGGATCCCTCCCATGGTCACCTGTCACATAACCTGCCATCTTACCTGACACCAGGGTCTTTACTTCTGTCGACGACGACTCAGCCATCGTCAGCTGGTTATAGCGACTCGTTTAACTCTTGGTGGGCGTACGTCCAACACCTGATGCCAGCCCTGACGGCGCCACTGTCAGCCCCTGTATTGATGTGAGATACTCCTCAGCCTGCCCTTAGGGCTCAATCCAACGCTAGAGCAGGCACCGGTCCTTTCACAGGTCTAGTTCAGCGCCCTGTGCTGGGCTCTGACTACTCGGAGGATTCGGAGTCTGATTCTGTAGAGCCACCAGGTTCATCCCCACACTCGAGGAGATGTGGATCAGGGAGACTCCCAAATCTCCCGCAGAGGACTCTTCCTTTCTGGAGATGGTGAGGCTCATTCAAACATTGCAGGGTTGGCAAGCAGAGGAATAGAACCCTCAGGGACACCATTTGGTGGGACACCTACACCTCCCAGAGCTCACATCCGTGGTTATCCCTCCCCTAATGGCACCTCACGATGATGTTACTACCATTATATGGCAGCAACTGGTGTCTGTTCCTCCGTTGCCTAAAAAGGTGGATAGCTGTACCACACCCCAGAGGGTCGGCCCATTATGGGACCCACCCAAAGGTTGACCCCGCAGTACTAGTGGCAGCCCATGTTGGGTCTACTACACCTAAACACCTGGGTTACTTTCTTCCAGACAAGGAGTTTAAGCAACTGGACCACTTCGGCCAGAGGGTATACATTTCCCCAGTGCTTGCCCTGCGCTCTCAAGATTACCTGGCACACATGGTGGTCCATCAGCAATCCCTATTGGGCCAAGCTACAGGCATGCTAGAAACCCTCCTGGATTCATCCTCTAAGGCTCAACTAGAGCAGCTCCTCCACTCTGCCTCCTAAGTGAGCTTCCACGTCCTCCATGCCACCTATGACATGGTGGACGACTCGGTACGGAGCACGGCTTCGGCAATTTGTCTACACCACCAAGCCTGGCTTTGCTCGATGGATTTTTGCCCAGACATTCAACTTCCATTATGGATGCCTTGTTTTGGGGCTCTGCCCTTTTTGGTGGCGAGGTGCAAGACATGCTGAACTCCCTACAGGACTCAGGCAGGGCCCTGCACTCGGGGTAGCCCCTCTTCCACACCTACCAGAGCAGGGTGCACCCATCTTTTTTTCTGCCAAGCGGAATGACCCTACCACCACCAGCTTTCCCAGTATAAGGGCAAGCGTTGAGCCTCCTCGGCCCCTGACGCCCCTGCCCAAAGCCATGTAGAGTCAAGCAGTAGCATCGTCCTGCTGCTGCCTTGACTCCTATGGTGCATGACCCCCCCTTCTCTTTCCATCCAGGTTTTTTTATTATTATTTATATTTTTATGTATTGTGTTCCCCCATTTTTGCCCTCCCCTGCCCCAGTCGCATACGCACATGTGGAGGCATGTGCACCCAGCAGCTCCAAAGCACACTCTCGGTACTTTGCCATCCCTGCCCACCAGACCTCCACCCGAGGACAGTGGAACTGTGGGAGGGAGTGACAGAAATCCCTCCCCCCCCCCAGGAGAGGAGAGCTACTCAGTCCTACTCCTCCCCCTCCCACGACCTGTTCCTGAACCCGGGTTGCCAGCGCAGTGTGAGGTGTGGCATCTAGTGCCTCAACCCTCAGCACCACCGGGCTTGCTCCATCCAGGTTTTTACCGAAGATGTTAGGGGGTTCCCTTACCTTTCACCCATACGGATGGATGATAGATTTTTCTCTTGCGTGGATCCCACTGGAACCATAAGGAGGTTCCCTTGCTCTGCACCCAGAAAGCAGGAGAAGGATCATTTTCTCTCTTGTGGAGACTCTCCTGTTGCTCCCTAGGGCCACTTCAGCCTCTCCTTTTGGGTGGCTTCCTGCCGGCAGGTACCCATTTTTTCATCTGGAATAAGTACCAAGGAGCCCTTTCTTTGGGACAGAAAGAGCGTAGTTTCCTTCCCTATCTCCTCCAGAGGCTGGGGAGGGGGGGGCATAGGGGATCTCCAGATATCTTGGGGTCTCAGTCATGGTGCCATCCCCCAAAGTTCTCTCCTCGATGTGGAGACCCTCCGGGAATCCCTTGTTACGGTTCCTCCTTGGAGTCAGAGTGGTTTCCCTTTTCTCAGGACGCATCCCTACTTCTCTCACTACTCCTGTCCTCTACCATTTCCTCCTGCTCCTGTTGTCAGTAGGAAGACTATCATTTGCCTTTCCACCTTAAGCCTAATTTTGGTCCCCGAAGTCTCGGCCAGTGGCTGCGCAGGGGATCCGGGGGCCCGTAGATAGCAAGAGTCTTTGGGACTTCCGACCTGGATGATTGATGGCTTACCATCTCCCCTCGGGAGCACCTGACTCTGATCCTAGACTGTACCCTGTGATTGTTCCCTCCTCTGGGGATAGTCACAATTTTCCTCATGCCTGCTTTGCCCTCTTGCCGCTACCTTGGCTATTTTTTGGCATTGGGAAGGTTCAGCAGGGGCCGGCTCTCCTCCTTTTCGGGTGGGACAGCTACCCCCAAGAGACATGTTCCACATGTTGTCTCCCGTCACTGGCTCCCAGCTGACTCCTTTCTATGGCCACTGGGCCTTCGAGTGGCAGCCGCCTCTATAGTTCTCCTGGCCATGCTCACCAGAAGTTTCCGTGGTCCACCCTGTGGGTTTCAGGAGTGTCAGGGGTTTGAGTTGGAATTCTTCCTGTTCTTCTTGGTGCTTGGCATGAGGACAGTGTCGCTCACCATTCACCATTACCGGGAGGTCAGGAGGGTGCAGGAATATATCTTGCAGTCCGACCTTTGTTTCCCAGCAGCGGAGGTCCCGGGCGTTCTGCTCTTCCCAGTAACCATCCTTGGCAGTACGCGGGCTTGGTCATGCTGATGGCTGCTGTATATGTCCATGCATTGACAGGCGGGGGAGATCCACACCTTTTTGGTCTGACCCCCATCCGACGCCAGCTCATCCGGTTGCAGCCTGCTTTTCCCTAGGCTTGCTGTTTCCTTGTGGGAAAGTTCTGTTAACTCTTTCCTTTCCCACTTCTCCAGAGGGTTTCCCCTCCAACTGTGGTTAGTGGGGATGGGAATGTTCTCTATAGTGCATGCAGGCTGCACCCAGCATGGTCTTCTCTGCTTTCCCTTGGAGCAGTGGGCCACTCATTCCTCTTCCCCTCAGCTTCATCTCGCTCTTTCTGGTATGGGGAGACTTGCACCATTGAGTTCTCAAGTCCCTCCTCCTTTCAGCTTGGCTCCTTGTGTTGCAGCTTTCTCCTGCTTGGAGGCCATCTTTGGGTTTTCACAGGTTGCCATGGGGGTCAGCAAGCTGCCTCCCAGTCCCATAACCACTTCTTAATGGAAGCTTTAATCAATCTGGCCAGCTTCCGGAGATGTCAATCTCACCAGCTTGGGATGATTTCTCATCTCTGTTTGGCTTTTGTCTGGGTTCTTCCCAGGCACCAGTGCATCCCTTCTGCCTCTCTGCCTGTTTATTCCTGGGGGAAGCAGAGCCTTAGTTCCTTGAGGAAATCTCTTGCCCCTTTCCTGGGGGGGGGGGCATTTCCCATGTCCTCCTGCCTATTGGGAATTGCTGTTCCCTTTTTTCAAGGTGGGCTAAGGAGCTTTATGTACCCTCTGGCTAGGAGATGGGACTTTCCCAGTCTCTACCTTGTTCCTACCGGCAGTAGTGTCTGGGTTTTCTTTGTTTCAGGTTGTGCTTCCTCAGGTGCATTAGCCCATACCTTCTTACCAGGAGGGGTGTCCCCTTCCTGATTGTGAGCTATCTTCAGTCAGCCTATTTCTCAGGACATAGGCTTTTTTGGCCTTCCTTTTTTCTCTTCATTCCCTCTCACTATCCTTGTTGATAGGTACAGTACTTTGGTGCCTTTCTGATGCCAGTCACAGGGGGTTGCATTTTGCATTTTGTCTGGCTACTGACACCACAACCCACCCCTTCTTGGGGTTGGTCGGGGTCTCCCTATTGGATGGAAGACCCCGTTTGCAGCCTGTCTCTGGGTTCTGCCCGCCACAGGTGGTATCCTGTTGCCCACTACTGGTTCCTTTGAGCTTCTTCACCAAGTTGTGCTGACTAGGCATTACCTTTGGTTGCAGTGCTGGCCTTGTACTAGCGGTCCCTTGGTGCCTCTAGTCCTTTTTTTTTTTTTTATCTTTGGCAGATCTCTGTCCTCCTCCTGAGTTTTGTCTCGAATTGTTGGCACTGCTTGGGACTCAGTCCTAACAGTGTTGCCTACTGCAAGAGCCCCCCTCGAAGTAAGGTAGTACAGTTACGTAAGAAGTTACCATAACAGTAGATCTTTGAGAGGAGCTCTTGCAGTAGGCATGCTTTTCCCTCCCTCTGCCCACCCTGTTCTCTTTTTAGCTCGTATGGGCCTTTTATATGGCTCAAGGAGACCCCTTCTTCTCCTCTTGCTCCTTTCACAGGTCTCCAGTGGGAGGATTGAGGTGTGGTTGGGAGACCGCCCCCTTTATACCATGGTAGGACGTCAATGAGCCGACATCAGGGGTGGTCCCCCACTTTAAACTGCTGTCTAGAAGTTTTCCTTGTGGTCCTAGCACCTGGCAGCTTAGTCCTGATGGTGTTGCCTACTGCAAGAGATCCTCGCGAAGATCTACAGTACTGTTACAGTAAGTTCTTACGTAACTGTACTATCTTCCAGAATATCTGCACCATTGATTCACATGGCCATCTACCATCCCTGGACTCACTCCAGTATTGTGTTGAGGTCTTCATCCCTTTGTTATTGATTTGGGCTTTGAAGACACTGTTTTACTGGGTTTGGTGGCCCCTCTTACGCAGTCCATCAGGGTTATCTTATGCCATTAGGTTAAGAGCACAGGTTACTCATTAGATTAATGCTGCTCACCTCCTCCATAAAAAGGTACTGAGGTGGTTGGGGGCTGGTGCCATTGTATACCAGCAGGCATGTGTGTCAACATGCGACAGTGCATGCACAGTTCCTACTGCATCACCTGCCTCCCAAAAAAAGTTCTGGCTCCTACGGGGTCCAGATGCCTCTGGCTTAAACTCACTAGTGGGAATTAATGGTGAAGATACTCTGGAAGATCAAGCATCATGGTAAGAATGTAATTTTCATTTCCTGCACAATGTAGTCTCAGAACCAGTGCTTAGGGTTTCCTGCTTTCCTTCCAAGGTCATATGGCTTGATTCAGAACATGCCCTGAATTCACTTGATATCCACTGGGTGCTTCTGTTTTAAAAATGGTGTATAGCAGAATCTTCTGGTGACAGTCAGCAGCTGTTTGGACATAAACTAATAACTCTAAAGGAATACTGCAGCTATGCAGACACGTCAGGTGGATAATATTCTGCACTGCCCACTGATGCACACTTGCTGGTAATGAGTCACTTGTTGTGTTGGAGATGCCTTTTTTGCGGATGCCAGAAGAATCCCATTGCTGAGTTCTGCAGAGCTCCTAACAGGTCTACTGCACAGGCTTGTGTTTCCCACTGTGTGTATTGACCTGCAAAGTCTTAGAGATGCAGATTTTGGGAACTCCAGCATCCACTCTGTTTTTGCTATTGTATGGATGAGTGACCAGAGTCCATACAATTACAAGAAGAGATTACATACTTGTAACCATAGTTTTATTGCTGGTATTCAGTTCACACATCCACATGTCCTACCCGAACTCCAGTTCTAAGTCTTGCCTGTCTATTTTCGCATCCAGCTCTGGAGATATAGTGGCAGAGATTTAAGTACATATGTTGGGGTGGTAGGAGGAGTCAGGTAATAATTATTTTCTAGGCCCTGAGCTTGCAGCTATGTGGATTCAGAGAAGTGAGAAGGGAGTGGAGGCTTGGGGTATGGGTACTAGGCATGGAAGGAAGTATGATTTAGGTAGGGAAGATGATGGCAGAGACTGTGATCTCCTTTGGGAGACATGGGGAATGGGTTCACTAAGGGAAGGAGACAGAGATGGGATCACTAAGGAAGGAACACTAGAGCAGAGAGGAGACCCACAGGGAGAGTGAGGAAGCCTAGAGGGGCAGATATTCTAACGTGCATACAAGCCAATATGCTCCGAGTACCCAGCAAAATGAGCAACCTTGAAGTTCTAGTGCAGCTTGAACACCAGGACTTATTAGCACTCACAAAGGCCTGGTTGTGGAAGACAGTGACTGGGACACCAGGGTAGAGGGCTATAGGCTATTCTGAAAGGATAGTCCTGGCAGAAAAGGGAGTGGTGTAGCTCTCTTCTTAAGGAAGGGACTGACTGTGGAGAATAAGGAAAACATGGGGGAGAAACAGTGCCTCCGAGACCATTTGGGTCAAGTTAGTGGAGGAGGGAGGCAAACATAGCTTGGGTGTGCGCTACAGACCCTCAGATGGTTCTACAGAGCATTACACCCAGCTGGTTGGGGAAATAACGAAAGCAACCAGATCTGATGACAGTGGTGCTTCCAGGGAAATTTAATCTCCTGGGCATAGACTGGCATGTAGACAAGGCTAATGGCAGGGCAGAGTCTGAGTTCCTCTCCTCTTTCAAGAACTGCTTCCTAGAAGAGCATGTCAAGTAAGGGACTGTGTTTGAGGTCAGCCTTGACCTTGCTGTCAGCAGTAGTGACGGGGTCACCTCCAGTGTGAACATCAAGGAATGAGTGAGTGGCAGTGACCACAGTCAGTAGCCTTCTCCCGGGTGACAAGGAAGACTAGTTGGGCCTCAGCCATCAGGACCCAAAATTTAAAAAAGGGAAACTGCTCCCAGAAGAGTGATCTGGTGGCCATGGTCTGGAGAAGCTGCATTAGGCTAGTAATGCAGGGCACAGGTGGTGGTTTGTTGTAGAAGGTGATTGAAACAGCTACAGAAGTCTTTGTCCATGTAAGAAAACAAGGAAAAGAGCCAAGAAGTGACTCCAGCTCAACAGGGACCTCAAGAATTTTATTTGTTTGGCATAATAGCCATCGCAAAACATACACATGTAATGTAGAATTTCAAAAGTATAAGGTTATACCTCATACTGTACATCTCAAAAGCATGTTAAGAAAATGTCATAAAAGGAGTAGATGCCTTTAAAAATGAATTCATTATTTTAAAATACATTCAGGTTTAGCAACTTTCATAAATCAACTGCCGTATTATTGAAACCAGTAACTGGTAGTCCGAACAAAAATAGAGGTTTTGCTGGGCACCGTTTTCTTGGAGTCCCACACTTTGTAAACTGGAATAATAACCTACATGGCACCTATGTTTTCAAGAGTCCACATATTTGTTAAAAGAGATCATATACCAACAATCTTAATTCTTAAATCAAATACCTTAAAGTCAAGTAAAGGTGATTTAACACATGCAATCCAAGACATCCCTGTTTCAAATGACCAGATAACAAACTCATATCAGGCTTAATAAATTAATAAAAACAGTGAGATTTTTTAAGTGATTTAAATGTAAAACATTGCATATTAAATAAGCCTATTCAAAAATGTCCAAGTCTCCAGAGATACTCTCTGGCTGTCTCCAGTATGGAGTCCCAAAGAGCGCAATACTTTTTAGCTTTGAGTATTCCAAAGCACTAATAAAGCACCTCTTTTATATTCCGGGATGCCTCACAAAGCATTAGGATAAAAAATCAAATGAATTCAGTAAATGAAAACCGGCAGCAAACCGAGGTCATGGCCCTAGCTAGCTGCTCCTTAGATAAACCATCAGCTCGGAGAAAGAAACAAGGGGCTCTTTTTAAATACAGAAGTCCACCTTTTATATAAACATGATCAAGTCTGAGCAAAAGGGCTCCATTCAGGCTCAGGAGTTGATTTTCCTTAATTGTTAGTAACTGTGCTGATTGCTAAAATGAGAAATGACTTTTGTTATTCCTTCAAAAGGGTAGAATTTACAGTATGTATTGGAACAAAAACACAAATACCAAATATATAAAATCAGCTTGGCGCCTTTCGCCTTTCTCCTTTCTCCAAATCGTAGGAGACCTTTCAAATCACAATCCACAAATTGACCCAGATAATTGTTGTCAAAATTCACTTTATCAATGCTGCAGTATTAGTCAGTTCTCTGAAAAAAAAAAATAACCCGATCTCACCATCCTGACAGTCCATGAATCGTTTAAGTGCACCTTTTCATAGTTCGGAGTACTCCCATCTCCCATTTTTATCTCTGAAAATTCACACAGTGTTGGATTAAAACAGAAATAGAAGAGCGCTCCACTAAGTGCATTAAACCTAAAATAGATAAAACAAACTTTGAGACCTCAGACCCTAGGCAATGCTGTCATACCTTTTAAAAAGCTAGATAAGCCTGTCAGCAGTAAACTGCTTTCATGTTTCCAATTTTCCTGGCTTGCACTCTTCCTTTTCTGGCATCTCCAAACCAAATGCCACTTAAGGGTTCCTTATAGAATTGACACCGTACTACTGTGCAGAGATTAATGCCCAGTGGCTGCTTCAGTAGCTCAAACGTTCCAAGTCTCTGACAACGAGAGACTCAAATTCCAAGGGGAACGCCACTAATTTCTTATCCCTCCCAGGTGAGAGAGTGAGAGAGACAACTCCCCATATAAGATTTAGGAGCGGTTACCCCGAGACTCAAAACTCAGACATAAGTCCCAGCGTTCGTCCCACTCCAACAGCGGCTTCCCCAAAATGCCATGAGCAGCCAAGTTGACCGCTAAAATGTTCCTTAAATAGCCTGTGTGTAAAAGGTAAATCTGCCAGCCCATACAACAATGAGGACTGTGCCAGGATTACCGGAGGAGCTCAGTGCTTCATAGACCACCATTAGAACATCTGTTAGAAGGCCGATCAACGGCAACTAGTTCCAATTTACAACACCAGGAAGCAAAAAGCAAAACCGCATCGGGAAAAAAGGGGGCCAAAATCGGCATGGGTTTCATTCATCGACTCGAGGTGAAACAGAATAAGTTTTACCGAAGAAAATCCATGGATGCCCCTTCACATTCAGAGCTGAGCGGAGCAGTGTTGTGGCTATTTTGATGCCCCTCCCAGCCTGTCGATCTATATCTCAGCAGGGACCTAAGGCAATTCATCTTACACAAAAAGAGGTTCTAACACTGCTGGAAAGAGCCAGGTTTCCTCCAGGCAAGAGAGGAGATGGTGCAGCACTGGGGGACTGCAAAAATACAATTAAGGAAGCTAAAGCTGGTGTGAAAACCAGGGCAGAAGTAAGAGCTGCAGATAACACCAAAGTATTCTTCAAGTACATGGAAGAAAATAATGAGGAAGGAATTAGGCCACTGAAAGGGAAAAGGGGGAAAGGGAATATTGTTTAACCATGAGTAGCACACTAAGCTGAAGCTTGTTTCCAGATGTGACCTGGGAGCACAAGGAAGTTAAGCGACTTACTCAGGATCACACAGTATGCACCTAGGCGGATGTGGGATTCAAACCCAGGGCTCCAGATCTACATCTCAGAGCCTTAACCCACAGAGAAGACTGCAAATGTGATCACTCTCCTTTCCCCCCACCCCGGCGGCAGTACCACTCCCCGACAGCTTCTTTTTCATCTTCCGGGGGTACTCTGTCAGCTGCAGCTGCACCAATGTCCTCTGCTGTCCAGGCCGATACCAACAGCATCACCTCCCTCCCTCTGGTTGTTGGCCCCCTGTCTGGTGACCATTGGGTTGTCAACGCCAGCCCCTCCGTCATGGCCTGATGCTTCACCAGGCCCAGGGCTGTCAGGCTGTCAGGCTGTCAAGTCCCAGTGAACGGTTCATTGCACCCTGTGCCAACAATCCCTGTACTACCGTTGATGCATCCCTCACCTGCCATCCACCTTAACTGAATTCTGACCCAGATCACTACAGCGCACCAGTTGGGCTCATACAAGCCTGGTTCCCAAGCATTGTCAACGGCCCCATTGTCATCGACACCTCCTCAGTCCTCACCTTATAGGGAGCCGTTGGTACCTCACTCGTCGTACATCAGATTAGAGCAGGTTGACATTGAAGAGGAGTTCTACCCTAACCTGATTCTCCCTGAGGAAGAGGAGGAGCTTCTTTCCTTAGATAGGTCCACTGCTTCTTCAGTCAGCGAGGACTCTTTTAAACATACTCCCAGGTCCCCCTCTGAAGATCCTACTTTTTTAATGTGATGAAGCAGCTGTCCTCGGCTATGGGCTTCCACATTGAGGAAGAGGATGCCACCAGGCAAGACTTGGTGGACTTCTTGGAGATTCCAGAATCTCCCCCTAAGGTCATTCCTCCCATTCTTCCTGCCTTGAGGAATGCCACTACCGTGGCCTGACATAGACCAGACATGGTTCCTGCCGTGCCCCACTGTGCAGGTAAGTTCTGTCATGCCCCTCAAGGCTGCCTTATTATGCTGCCCTATGATTCTATGATCATTAAAGTAGCACATGACAGGCTTAAGTTGCCCAAGCACCTTAGCTCCCTCCCCACTGACAGGGAATCCAGGCGGATTGACCTTTGGGGCAAGAGGCTATATGCTTCCTCCACCTTGGGGCTTCGGATTGCTATCTTTCACATATGGTTAAGTACCAAAACACCATCTGGAAGAAGGGCAAGGTGGCTGTTCAACACCTCCCAGAATGTTCCCAGAAACAGGAGCTTCTCAAATCATTACAGACCACTAAGGATATTAATAAGTATCTCCTCAGGGCCTTTTATGACATTTCCAACACTGCTGCCACAGGTATTTGCCTTCGTAGGCACTCCTGGCTGAGGGTCTCAGGGTTTGCAGCAGACATCCAACAGAAGGTGCTGAATGCCTCCTTCAGTGGCTCCAAGTGGTTAGGGACAGATGTCCATGACATCAATGACTTACAGGCATCTGGTAGGGCTGTCAAATCTGTCCATTTGCTTTACCGTACATAGCCTAGGAGCAGACAATGCCCATCCTTTCATAAGGTGTCCCACAAGTCTGGAGCAGGCTTCCATCCTCAGGGCAAAAGAAAAGCCAATAACAGAAAAAGTAAAAAGCTAAAAAAAAAAAAAATCAATAAAGTTAAACAGTTGTAGCAGATATAATGGTTTAAGCCATTTTAGTAGATATAAAAGGGTTCAACTGAATAATGCTATCTAATTTATAATAATAATAATAAAACGTTATACTGCGCCTTTCTCAAATTCAAGGCGCCTTACAATAATTACAGATAAAACGAATAAAACATTAATCTGACATCAATCCGTGCTCATAACATCACACTAATTAATTAGAGTAGATCTTAGACCATAGATAGGTCTTTAAGGCCTTTTTTAAATTTCTCCACAGACGCACACTAATGAAGCAGACAGGGTAGAGAATTCCAGAAGGTAGGGGCAGCATACATAAAACCACGAGCTCCTGAAGATTTTAAATAAACTTTCGGAATCTCTAGCAATCCCTCATCCGCCGAGCGGAGAGATCGCTTAGGGCAGTAGGGGACCAGAAGCTCTTTCGGGTAGTTTGGGCCCTGTCCGTGTAGGGCTTTGTAAGTCAAAAGACCAACTTTAAAGGTGATCCGCCACTGTATTGGCAGCCAGCGCAGATCGTGCAGAACTGGAGAAATATGACAGGCACGAGACGTACCCGTCAATAATCGGGCCGCAGCGTTCTGCACCAGCTGCAAGTGGCGGATATCAACCCCAGGAAGCCCTAGATAAAGGGAGAGCTGCGATAATCAACATGTGAGGTCACAAAAGCGTGGATCAGTGTAGGCAGATTGCTGGGCAGAACAAAGTGCTTAATCCTGGCGATGTTCCTAAGATGATAAAAGGAAAGTTTGACAACTGCTGACACCTGCGAACGCAGTGTCAGCTTATTGCCAAAAATCACCCCCCAAGTTCAGCACTTGTTCAGAGGTAGGGAGCTGGACACACCGCAGAAATAAACCTGAGGGTAAACCAGCTCCTGTCCCCTCTACCCTGCGACCCGGCTCCACAACCATTACCTCAGTCTTCTCCAAATTCAACTTCAGCCAGCTTGAATTCATCCAGCACTGGATTTCGGTGAGGCAGCTGTTAAAAACCGAGAGAGCTCTATCCTGGTCAGGTGCAAAAGATAGGTAGAGCTTGGTATCATTTGCATAGCAATGAAACCTCAGCCCATACCTTCTTGCAATGTCTCCGAGGGGCAGCATATACACTGGGAACAACATGGGGGACAACACCGAGCCCTGGGGAACCCGACATGACAGAGAGATTGGATGGGAAGAATTAATCCCCAACACCACTCTCTGGGTTCTGTCAGTGAGGAAAGATCTAAACCAACTGTATCTGACAGGCAACAGATGAACTCCAGGTGCTCGAGAAGTAACCCGTGGTCCACAGTGTCAAAGGCTGAAGAGAGATCAAGAAGAACCAAGATGGAGCGGCTCTTCTGATCTCTGGCCATCAGGAGATCATTGAACACCCAAGCCAGCGCTGTCGCGGTACTTTCGAAAACCAGACTGGAATGGTTCATAGATGTCATGGATGGTTAAATGGTTCTCTAATTGTACGGCCACTACTTAATCAATAATCTTCCCTACAAAGGGAAGGTTAGAGATCAGCCTGTAGTTAGCATGACAGTCAGGGTCCAAGGAAGCTTTCTTCAGGAGGGGCGTCACCACCGCCTCCTTCAGGGAGCTAGGAAACTCACCCATATCAAAGGAGCACCAGACTATCTGTGCTTGGACTGGGGGGGGCTAATAATATCATGACAACCCTTTATCAGGGGAGTCTGGCTCGGGTCCAAACTACAGCATGTAGAGCGCATACTCTGGTATGTTATACTATGTTATATAGTTAAGCAATAAGACATGTGAAGGTGTGATGCTGCTGTGAAATATCACATCTAGAGTGTGTGTAGGAACTAAATGAAGCTGAATGTTTTAATTATCCTAAGTGTGGTTATGTCTCATTATAACACTACGCCATCAAGTGTTTTAATCTGAGTATATGGTACACTTAGACTGAAGTTTGATTTAAAATAAATGTTCAACTTGTTTTAATTTATTTAATGTCATGCCCCTCAAGACTGCCTTATTATGCTGCCCTATGATTCCATGATCATTAAAGTAGCACATGATAGGCTATTTCTCCTTCATCTCAATCACACTGCTGCTGCTGCCCTATCTACTCTGTGCTTCCTTAACCTCTCTAAGGGTTACAGTCCTGTCAGACTTGTCCCCAAACTCTGTCTGTTCCGGCTACTGCTGCTCCACTTTGTCAAAAAAGCAGTCTGATTAAAGATGATTTGTGTCTGAAATGTACTGTGATGTCATCAAAGTGCTTCATGGCTGCCTGGTATAAATAACTTAATTGTATTGAGTAAATTAAAGCAAGTTAAACATTTATTTTAAATCAAACTTTAGTCTAAGTGTATTGTATAATCAGATTAAAACACTTGATGGCATAGTGTTATAATGAGACATAACCAGACCTAGGACAATTAAAATATTCAGCTTCACTTAGTTCCTACACACACCCTAGGTATGATATTTCACAGCAGCATCACACCCTCTCATGTCTTATTGCTTAACGTTAGAACATCTAAAAGTATTAGCCTGAAGTGCTGACATATAGCAAATTATACTAATAGGAAGCATTGACAATTTCAATTGCAAAGGTCTGCTTTCTGTATTATTTTTCCTGCTTACCTTGACAGAGATGAATTACAGGCACTATTGAAATTTCACAGGAAAGGACTGAGGTGTATTTGGGTCACTGCTTCTTCTGAGGGGATGGGTAGGACAAGTTTTTCAGGTATGTACTGTCACTGAACTTCATGCAAGAAAGTGTATTACATTATCATTTCTTTATCTTTACATTTTGGCAGGTTGCCTGTTTCCTCCCCCTCCACCCTCAGTTCTCAAATGTTATGGCTCTCCCACTCCCCTCAACACCTGACATGGCAGCTGCTTTCAGCCACTACCTCCTCTCCTGTCCTTAATTCCACCCTCCTACCCCCACACTTTCTTCTGGCTATTTCTCTTTCACCTTAATCACCCTGCTGCTGCTGCCCTATCTACTGTGTGCTTCCTTAACCTCTCTAAGGGTTACAGTCCTGTCAGACTTGTCCCCAAACTCTGTCTGCTCCGGCTACTGTTGCTCCACTTTCTACTCCCCTTAACCACTCCTTTTGTGTTTGTTATGTTCTCCACTCTCAAAAACATGCTCAAGTCCTTTCCTTACACAATGGGGGTCACTTGTCTTTGCCTGGCAACTACTGCCCCATCTCTGTTTTCCCTATTCTGGCTAAACTGTAGGAGAAACTGGTGCTCTCCTACCTGATGCATCATCTTATCCTCTCTCCCTTTCTGTCCAGCTTTTGTAAGTCCCATTCCAGTTTCCTTTCAACTCCATGTCACTGATGCCTTTCAGAGGTGGGAGACTGGATCAGGTCACTGCTGACATATTTATAGACCTAGCTAAGGCCTTTGATACAGTGCCTCACTCCACCCTCCTTGGCAAGCTGAGTGCATTGAAACTGTCTGACCCTATGGTAGGATGGTTTTGATCCTACATCACTGGCCGACACCAGTCGGTCTAGGCTGGCAACACCTTATCCCCACCCCTCCCAGTCAACTCCCGTGTGCCCCAAAGCTTCACCTTGATTCTTACCCTCTTTTCCCAGTTCCTTAATGACCTCCCCACTGTCTGTGTCTCATCTGGTATTCACGTGAACGCTGATGACACAGTCCTATTAGCTTCTGGTGCCTCTGTTCCAGTGGCCCAAGCATAATTTATTTTGCACCACTTCAGTTGTAAATTGCATCCATGCTGCTGTTCTGTCTTTGGATTGTTCATACCTTCTCATCCAAGTTTTTTCCTCCTTCCCCTGGTCACACCTGGAAATGAGCTTTAGCTCAGTGGGTCATACTGAGGTCTGTATATGGGGCTAGTAGGCATAGCCCATGTGTGCTCCATTTCAACATGTACTTTAAAAATAATTTAGGGTTACTCTGGTTGCAATATATTTGTCCAATCTATTTTTGAATTCTTTTTTAGTTTTACTCGCAATTATGCTTTAAGGTGAGGCATTCCAAGGATTTATTATCCTGGAAGTAAAAAATAATTTTCTTTGGTTGTGTCTAAGTCTGTTCCCCCTTATGGGAAGTGGATGACCCCTTGTGTCTATGTTATCAGGTTTTAAAGTAATATCCAGATCACATAGCAAGCTGTGGTCCTGCATGATGTCATACATGAATAGAAGATCTGAACGCATTCTTCTTATTTCAGTAGATAATAAATTTTAGTTCTGCAGCCTATCTTTATATGGTAGGGTTCTCATACCATCGATGCTTTTAGTAAAGCACCTTTTCATTGTTGTCTCTCTCTGCCTTCCTAAAGGGGAACCAAATCTGTGAAGCATACTCCAGTTGTGGGCGGAAGTATGCTTGATACAATGTAATCAAAACGTTTGTATCCCTGCATGTGATGTTCCTTTTAATTGACCAAATTATGTTGTTACACTTTTTTATAGCTGTTCTAGTTTATCTGTTTCAAAAGTATCTGTTACTAGGATACCCAAATCTTTTTCTGTAGAACTTGTGTGCAATGTGATTCCACATAAAATATATTTTGTTTTATTGTTTGATTTTCCTAGATGTAATACTTTACACTTGTCTAGATTAAATTTCATATGTCATTTATGGACCCAGGCTGATACACAATCCAAATCCTGCTGTAAACTGTTTACCTCATCGGGCATTTTGCATGGGACACCTATTTTAATATTGTTTGCATATTTAGTAGCCCAGCAGTTTAAGTTTTTTGTGGGATCAGCAATAAAGATTTGAAAGAGTGTTGTTCCCAATACTGACCCTTGGGGGATTCCACTCGTGACCGCTCCAGTTTCTGACAGATGTCCGTTTATTAATGGGTGCATCTTCCAGTTAACCAATTTCTAAATATGTTTCAAGTTAAGAGAAAACCACACTAATCTACTACTGCAGGAGGTCAGAAGAAGCAACAACAGACCCAGTCAAAAGCAGGCAGTGTGGGAGCTGGAACAACAGGCATGGAACCACCATAGCAATCATTCTTCAAGGCAATGAGTGCCATGGACGTGAAAAGTGAAAAGAAGTTGCAGCATCTTGAACCTAAGGGTGCTCAACTGAAAACGCTGTCCTCAACAGTTGGCAAAGTTGATAAGCAGTTGGTAATGACATTGGTGTCGGTGACAAAGTTAACCACTGAACACACATAGTTGTGTAACAGACTCAAAGCTCTGAAAATGAGGCCCACAACCCAAATGTGTGAGTGGTGGGCATACAAAAGGGGGCAGAAGCAGAAGTTCAGATCTTCATCAAGGATATCTCTTCCATTGGGCCACACTTTTGGAACTATAAGCCATTGGTATCAGGACCACTTGGAAACTTTTGCTAGCTGGGGCCACCCACACAGTTTACAGTGTCGATGACTATAAAAGCTGGGCATCCCGTCACTCTGTAGTTCTTTCTCCCATCGTTAATCATTTGTCTCATTTGCAGAGAAACACCATCATTTTTTTTTACTTTATTTTATTCTGTTCTTTCTTAACTTCTCATTGTCATTTTATGCCACCATTGAAAGAGCCTTTGTTTAGGTTTTGTAACTGTAGCTACAAGATCTGGAAAGATGATGCTCACACAGTTTGTGTTTGCTATTTTGAGTTATCCTACAATGTAAAAGGCCGTGATAATCTGCCAGGGATTCAACCAGGGTATAAGGAGATGTTGACAGACGTCTCTAGACATCTTCATCATCAAGAAGGCAATGTAAGCAGCCACTAAGGCCATGGGCTCAAAGTCGACTCTTCCCTCTCACTCGACATCTCCACCTGGGAGTCTTCCCAGTATTCAGCGTTGCGCTCGCTGATGTGGTCATCGAGGTCCAAGGACATTAAAGACAAGGAAGAATACAAGTCGTCAAAATCCTCTTCTTCCAGCCATCGCCACAAGCATAAGGGTAAGGCTGCTGCTTCTCCAGTGTAGTCCATGTCTGCGATCCATTTAGAGGGTAAGTACTCCTTCGTCTTCAACTACAGCCCCCATAGTCATCCAAGAGATTCCAAGATAATGGTCTGGCTCAGGCACTGCCATGCAGTACCTGCTACTCACAGTTAGCAATCCACGATCGGTGGGTACAACCCTTTTAAACAACAGTAGTCTCAACCATTTTGCTAGATGTTGTTAACGCCAGGTTGTGCTGGCGACAGTCTCTGAACTGTTTTGCCATTTGACACAATTACTCCCATCAACAATAATGCTGTACCATTGATGGGACTTCCTCTGGTGGAACCATCATCATTAATTGGTTCTAAGAGCACACCTGGGATTCCTCCATCTAGGCTGCCGTCATCATTGCCAGCTTTGCCTATACCCATCTCATCTTCTGGACAATGAGAAGGAGTTTGATCCTGATTTCCTTAATATGGAGGAGGAATTGGACGATAAGGAAGGGGAACATCATCCCACTGAGGGTGATCTGGGTTCCAATTCCACCCTCTCCTCTTGCAGCGAGGACACAGTGATGTACACACCTAAATCTCCTCCTGAAGATGCCTCTTTTCAGGCACTGCTGAGGCAAATGCAGAATGCCATGGGCTTTGCTGCTAAAGGAACTCCACCAGATGGAATTAACTGGAGATTTTGGAGGTCCCTACTACCCCCTCCATTGTAATTTCTCCTTTATATCCTATGTTAGAAGATGATACTCTGGCTGCATGGCACAGGCCTAATACTCTGCCTGTAGTGCCCAGAAAGGCTGACAAGCAGTACCTTGCCCCTTCTGCCAACCTTTATTATGTCTCACAGAGTGAAACTGACTCTGTCATTATGGCTGCTCATGGCCCCTAGACATGCGAGTTCCTTGCCTCCTGATAAGGAATAACTGAATGTAATGGGCAAAATAACTTATGCTTGTGCTTCTTTAGGCCTCAGGATAATACATTATCAGGCATATATGAGCAAATATGTGAAGAGCCTGTAGAAGTCTGCCATGACTACTGCCCAGTCTTTGCCTGATGGTCCTGCTAAGGCTGATTTTATTTAAGCAGCCTCTGCTGGTATGGGCATTGGTGAGCATCTGTTGCATTCTGCATTTGATGCCATGGATGCTTCAGCCAGAGCTGCTGCTCATGGTGTTTACCTTCAGAGATATTCTTAGTTGTATGTGACTGGTTTTGCCCTGATGTGCAGCAGTCTGTTCTCAATTTCCCTTTTAAAGGGTGAGGCTGTTGGGGATGATGTTGAAAATGATGTCCTCTTTGTGACGAGGTACCTTTGTAAATGAGTCTCTGGCTCAAAGGTTTCTAAACTGATGTTTAACTAAATAAATAAATAAATGCTTTGCAGTAACATCAGTCCTCCAGAATGACGCTATAGTCTTTGACCCCTCAGCCCTCCAGGAGGCATGGAAGGTGTTTTTTTTATTGTATAGGTCTGCTGCCTGTGATGGCCGTGTCTCCCATCTGCAGCCCCATGCTCTTGATAGAGGTACCTCCTGGGCCCCCCTCACCTATGCTGCCCATATAAAGGCACCCACAGGTATTGATCCAGGCAGCCCCGCCACCCCTGGTACCTTCTGACTCTGCATGTCCTGCCCCTCATGTGCTGCCTTTGGGTGTACAGATGAGGGGCAGGCTATCCTCATCTAGTATGGACACTGGTAAGCATCTGTTGCATTCTTCATATGATGCCTTTGATGGTCCAGCCAGAGTTACTGCCTCTGGTGTTTGCCTTCTGAGATATTCCTGACTGCTTGTGGCTGGTTCTGCCACTGATGTGCAGCAGACTGTCCTTGATTCCCTTTTAGAGAGCCCAGACCATTGCAGGTGATGTTGAAAATGCTTTGAGGGAACTTCAGTCTTCCATTATCACTCTACAGTCACTTAAGTCTTTGACCCCTCAACCCTCCATGGGACATGGAAGGGGTTCTTTTCATAGGCCTGCTGCCTGTGGTAGCTGTGTCTCCTGTCAGCAGTCTCATGTTCAGGGTAGATGTGCCCTCCTGGGCCCCTTCATCCCCAGTGCCCATGCAATGGCACCAAAAGTTATTGATCCAGGTGGCCCCCATGCCCCCGCTACCTTCTGACTCCACACCTCCTCAGCACAACTTGGCCTCAAGTTCATAGGATTTGTACAAGCCCAGCAGGAATAATTACCCTTAATGAACTCGCCACCAATCTCATTGGTGGAATTCAAACTTGATGTTGCCCGTATATAGATCCAAATTTGTTTTAAAGGAGTCTAGAGTAGATCTCAATACTATATTAGCAGGTAGTTTATTCCAAGTGCTTACTACTCTTTGTGTGAACCACATGTTTCTTCTTAGAGTGTTATTTTGGGTACCTTTTAATTTCAATGAATGTGATCTCGTATTAACCAACGATTGATACCTAACTAGGCCTATTGTTTCTAGAACTGCATAATTTTGAAATGCTTTATATGTCAGACATAAATCTCCATGTAATCTTCTGTATTCCATCGAATAAAGACCTATTCTTTTTAATCTAGTTTTGTAGTCAGTTGCTAGTAATGTAGAGACTTTTTTTGTCGCTTTGAGTTGCATCCTTTCTACAAGTTTCACATTTTTTATCAAATGTGGTGCAAATACAGAGGAACAATATTCTAAATGTGGTCTAACAAGACCAACATACAAGGGATGATAAACATTTTTTCCCTGCTTTTAATATTTCTTAAAATACAGCTTAATAGTTTGTTCCCTTTTTTTGCAGCATTAGTTATGTGTTCATCAAAGGAAAAGTCATTAGAGTAACACCCAGATCTTTTTCCTGGTTTGTCGTCTGAACATTTATATTATTCATTGTATATGTATGGCAAGGGTTATTCTTACCCAAGTGCATTACTTTGCATTTTAATTCATTGAAAAATAGAGCGTTTCTTTTAGACCATTCAACCAGATGAGTTAAATTATTTTGTAAATTAATTGCAGAGTTTGCATTGGATGTTATACTGCCCTTTGCAATCATCAGCAAATTTGGTAAGCCAGCATGTGTTAGTTAATAGACTCATAGTGGATATCAATATATTAAAGAGAGTTGGACCCAGCACTGAGCCCTGGGGAACCCCACTAGTATCCTGACCCCATGCTGACAGATGAACTTTTACCGAAACTTGCTGTGTACGATCCAATAACCAAGCATTTATCCAGTTTATAATTACTGGATGAATTTTTAAGGACTCAAGTTGTTTAATAAGCACTTGATAAGATACAGAGTCAAATTCCTTAGAAAAATCAATAAATATTATATCTACTGATAAACCATTATCCAGTGCTTCGCTGACTGGCTCGAGAAAATGTAAAAGGTTAGTCTGACATGATCTTCCTTTAACAAAACCATGCTGGTAAATATCTACATGGCCCATTTCTTCCAAATGAATAGTTATTCTGTTTTTTAATATCCTTTCTAACAATTTACAAAATACAGCAGTAAGGCTTATAGGTCTGTAATTATGTATGAGGCTTTTACTGCCATCTTTATGCAAAGGGATAACTATGGCTTTGTTCCATAAAGGCATAATAGTACTAGTGTTCAAAGATCGGTTGAACAGTAATGTCAAGGGTTCAATTAATGATTCGGTTAAATTTTTTACAAATGCTGGTGGAATGCCATCAGGACCTGGTGACCCACTGGTTTTTAATAAGTTAATACTATCTATAACTTCTTGTTCTGATATTGGGATAAAGGAAATATCAGTTGTTGTTTTTTTGGTGAATAGTCTGCATATTTAGGTTTAAACACATTTATAAAATAGTTGTTTAACTGAGCTGCAATTTCAGTTTCATCAGTTCTGATGCCTTCTGTAGTATGCAGGGGATCTATAGTGGAACTGTTTGGTTTTAATGAACCAATATAATTGAAAAACATTCTTTTATTATCTTTAACAGTTCTAGCCAGTTTCTCTTCAAGTGTTTGTTTTTGCTTTTTTTATCCAGTTCTTGTTTTTATTAGCTGCTATTTTATATAAATTCCAATTAGATGCTGAAGGATTTTTTTGTATTTTTTGTATCGGTTCTTCTTTTTTGCTAGTTTTTTTTTTTTGTATTTATGTTCCACCGTAGTGGAACTCTTCTATTTTTACAATATTTTTCCCTAATAGGAACCCAAGAATTGAAACAGTATTGAAGTTTTTCATCAGTTTTACTCCAAGTTTTTTCAAAGTCGCAGCCTGCATGTTTTTTGGCTAACTTCTAGCATAAGCAATCTGTCTCCAAAAGAATTTATTTAAAATTTTAATTCTTCAAGTAAGGTACACTTTATACATTTGTAATTTGTTTTATTGTTTTATTTGTTAGCAGGAAAGGACAGGAGGCAGTATGGTGCAGTGGGTTAAGGCTCTGAGCTGCAAATCTGGAGACCTGGGTTTGAATCCCACAGCCCCCTAGGTGCATACTGTATGACCCTGAGCAAGTCACTTAACTTCATTGTGCTCCCAGGTTGCACCTGCAAACAAACTTTCAGCTTAGTGTGTCTCACCTGGTAAAATAATTGAAAAAAAAAAAAAAAAACATGTTACAGGAGTGGCATTTCATGCCTGTATCTCCATTAATAGTACTTATAAAGTCAGTCATAGTGAGTCAAATCTGCGTCAATGAATACAACACTTAACAGACACAATCCTCTGTTATGTACAGATATCTAAGGTTTACAGTGTGATAGGCACAATATCCTGTAAAGCCTAGTAATCCGATTGGCCCAAGAAGGCTACAGTATACTTATAATTACCCTGCACACAGCAGGATCTAAACACATGAACTTAATTTCTCAGATCAAACTTTCATACAAACTCTTGCCTCGCTGCCACACCAGACATGCATAACACGCGCCAGACACTCGTGTCTTTGCGCACAGGGCTCATTTTAACAGGCTGCTGACATGGAAGTAGAGCAAGGGTCAGCCTGCACACTCGCAAGTCAGCAAATATAAAATATATTTAAGATGCCCCAATACTGTACTGGCGCCTGGTATGTAAGCACAAATGGAAAGTGTGCCCAGTTGTTAAATAATAAACGTTTCACTTGAGTTGTAGTCCTACTATGTTTAGAGGACTACCAATTCACTCTTTCTGCTTCCTGTTGCAGGGCTCCTGAGCACTCCAGTCAAGTGCAAATCAATGTGTATAATAAGCGCTATGCAGTACAATGTCACAAAGTTTCATTCAGATTGCTATGGAGCAGATTTAGAATGCTGAGCTCCTCACAGTATATAATGCACACAGTCTGTCACTCGCCCACTCGTAGCAGGGCTCGTTTTAAACAGGCTGCTGATCCGGAAGTAAAGCATGGGTCAACCTGCACACTTGCAAGTCAGAAAATATAAAATATATTTAAAATGCCCCAATACTCTACTGGCGCCTATAACACAGCACCTTGTATGTAAGCACAAATGGAAAGTGTGCCTAGATGTTAAATAATAAACGTTTCACTTGAGTTCTTCACCTTCCTATGAGAAGGGGAAGAAACGGTACCGTGCAAGGTCGCCGTCTACAAGATCTGCTGCAACATTGTCCTTCGAGAGTTGGAGGCCCTTACCGGCCCTGTCAACATTACCAGGGGCCTCTGGTACTAGAAGGTTGGCATCTTGGGCCTGGAGCCCACCTTTTGTTGGTAAGTGCGGACTCCGGTGGGCAGTTTCATCATTGGGCAGCTCTTATGCAGCAGTGGGTGCAGTGTCTAGCTTGTTTGCCTCTGCCAGCGGAGCCAATTTCTGTTCCTTTGGGGCCAGTGGAGTTGGGCTGCAGGCAAGGCCCTCAAGCCAGGTAGAGCATTTGGCCCCAGCAACAGCCCCTGGGTCCTTGTTGGTGATCGCGCTGCCAACTCCAGTCCCAATGGCCAAACCTGCATCCAGCGTCAGTGTGATGGGACCGGTCACGGTACCATTTCCAGTCAATTTGGTGCCAACTGGGTCATCGGCAATGGGATTGGTGCCAGGTTTAGACCCTTCTGGGCCTGGATCAGCACCGGTTCCAGCATCTATGCTGATACTGCCCTCTGTGCTGGGGATCGTCTTGATGGTAGATTCAGTTCTAGTTATGGCACCACCTCTGGCAGCAGCCCCTCGTCCCATGGGGCTGGTATCACAGTGTTGCCAAGACCACGTTCTGGATTGGAGGGCCTGCGATCCACACCCACACCCCTCACCGCCTTGTCTGATCCCAACCTCATTATTTCTGAGGCAGCGACAGAGACTATATCCTGGATTTTTTGGACCCAGGTCCTCCTTCTGTTCCACAGGAGGATATAACTTTAAACACTTTGCTCAGGAATAGCATTCTGCACTTGATTTTGAGTCTTCAGCCATTGACCTAGGTGTAAATGTCCCTCTTTGATGTGGTTAATGGTTTCTACCATGTCAGTCAGTGTAGTTCCTCCATTTCTGACTGCATTTGAGACCGTGTCGGATGTGGTATGTGTGTCAAGCTGACCGGCTGCTAGCCCTTATTTGTAGATATTATTCTGTTGCATATATGATTTTTTTAATGTAATTCTATGTACATGTCAGTGTCCGCAAAGGCTGCTAGAGAAAAGACTGTTTTTTTTTTTGTTTTGTTTTTTTTAAAAAGGGGTTTGACCTTCCTCTGACCTATAATGCCAGCCTTGTTTGCAGGAATCTGACAAGTTCTTGTCAAAAATCTTGTGGATACATGATCAGAGAATATTCCTCTAATGTTAACTGGCCAGGGAAACAGAAGTAATAAAATCAGCTTGTATACTCATATGACTTACAGGATCTTCCTTATAACTAATTAAATTAAGACAGTTCAAAATCCCAGGATGAGAGAAGCTATTTCCACTGTTGTAAACCCTTAAGATCAAAAGGGAAATAGTCTTAGACAAGAGGTGACGGAAAAGGTTCCCACAGTACAACTAAGTGCCAAGACTTTGGGAAAGTGCAAACGTGACACCCGGTGGCCTAAAATGGAAGGGCCAGCCTTTATTCACAGACGGGCCAGTCTTTATTCACAGACTGGGGGTAGTCTTCTATATAAACTCTCCAACACAGACACTCAGAGTCACTTTGCTTGGACCCTCTCCTGACCACAGAGAACACCTGTCAGCACAGAAACTGCCTAAAAACCAAAGGCTGCTGCAGAAAGACTGAAGTAATTTGCAAACCAGCGATTCTCTGGACTTTGAAATCTTCATACCTCAGGTAGATTAGCTAACAGTCTTAGTGTGTTTCATTGTACATTTTTCCATTTTCTTTTCCTGTGTACTGTAACCCAAATTAATATTCTCTTTTTAATTGTACTTGTATTTATTTAAGTATTTTAGTAAAACTTTTGTTTTCCTAAAGAAATTCTGCCTGCGTGGGAGTTCTTATATTGTATGTGTGACTGTAGAAGGTTTATTAATATTTGGTGAAAACTGTTATTACCAGAGGGGCCACTGTAAGCAACCAAATTGAAAAAAGGGTCTGTAAGGGATCTGGAAGGACAGGGAGAATACCAAAGTCTACAAAGATTCTGGGGCGTGGCTTAGGAGCCAACATGGAAGCAGCTTAACTACAGCAGTCCTCCTCTATAATGTAGCATTCTATAGAAACCTGGACTGAAACGGCAGAATCTCTCAGGAAAAAATGCAGCATCCTGCTGCCTACTACTAAGGGGCATTGCAGAGCTAAAAGTTTTTGAACTGGCTGCGGTCTACATACCTGTATTTGTGCCTGTCCTGTCTTCTCCACAGCAGACAGCAGCGACATAGGGTTCCACACGGCAGCATGGCCTCCAAATCTGGAGACGCTGCACCTGCAGGGATGGCATCAGGGGACCTGCAGGAGATAAGAGAGATGTTTACCACCCTGCTTGCAAGAAATGGGGAGCTTACCACCCAAGTGCATAGCAATACAAGAGACATTGTAAGCGTTTCTCATTGCGTCGAGGCAAATGACAGATATATTGCACTACAGAGAGACTCAACAGACCGTATAATCAAACATTTAGATGAGCAAGAAAAAATAATCCAACAGCTTACTGACAAGGTCGCCAATCTTGGAAACGGGGTGCCGCAATAATTCGTGGTTTGTGGGCTTTTCGGAAGGAGTGGAGGGCCGGGAAAGTGGAAAGGGCACACAGATCTCTGACCCCTCACCCAAAGCCATGCCAGAGACCAAGACCTGTAGTGGCCAAAATGCTCTGATTCCAAATGAGAGAAAGAATACTGTGGTTGGCCAGGGAGCGAGGCCCCCTAAGACGGCGAGGGCAGCTCATCCAGATATTCCTTGACTTCTCCCCAGCCTTGTCTGAGTGCCACAGGGAGTTCACAAGGGCCCGACATGCTTTGGTGGCCCTGAAAATTCCTTACAGCCTCCGCTATCCGACTACTCTCCGCATTGAGAGGAATGGGGTCTCCCATTCCTCTGCAACTCCAGAAGTGGTCGAGGAGTTCATTCGTCAATCCTGGCCAGAGGCCCGCTTACACAAGGACTGCAAGCACCAGGGTATCTGAAGCCCACCAGTTACCTCTGATAAGGTGCCGCAGTGCAGCCCAAGTCCGCAGCAAAAATCCACCTCCCAGCCTACAGCGCAGGCGGATGCCGAGGTCTGTCAGCCTGCTGCCGGAAAGCATAACAGAAGGGCTGCGGGTCGTAGGGGGAAGGTGGACAGGGCAAATACAAAGAATAACTTCTCACCCTTGCTCATTCACAAACTACAAATGGGATTAAAAACAAGGGGTGCTTCTGTGGATGGCTTACTTAAACAGAAAACACAAAGTCAGAGCACACCCGGACTCCCCCCACCCCCAAAAAAACAAAATGCAACAAAAAGCACACACTTTCAACCTAAATTGGCAACTAACTGTTATGGTTACAAAAGGAGTGGGTGTCTCTTGCTATTTATCTCAGGGCCCTGATGCAAAGTCACCCAGCTACCACTGTTGAGGTAGATGTCCTGTCAGCTGGGTCCCCACTCTAAATGGCACTGCCTGAATTGGCTTACCTTTATAGGGTGCATCAGCCCAAAGATAGCTTAATTAAAGTGTGGGCCCAGCCAATGTGCAGGTAGCTGCTGGGGAGCCAGTTAAAAAGAAGAAGGCCACACTTCTCCATGAACAAATCAAATACAAAGAATAACTGCTTACCCTTGCTTATTCACGAATTACAAATGGGATTAAAAACAAGGGGCCACACGGAGGGACCATAGGAAATCCATAGAGGGAGGCCTTTGATATGAGTGATATGGAGGAGGAGTCATATGGAAGCAGATACCCCCCTTTCTGAATTCCAAGAGGATAGTGCACACACAAAGGCTTTCTGTGCTGGGCATGAAATGAAATACAACAGAAGTTTTCCAGTAAATCCAATAGATCTATTGGATTTACTGGAAAACTTCTTTATTTCATGCCCAGCACAAAAAGCCTTTGTGTGTGCACTACCCTCTTGGAACTCAGTATCTATGGAGGCAAGCCACCTCTGGGAGTGCAGCAATAACTAAGAGCAGCAGTTCGCAGGTGTTTTCTTTATGGATCTTCTCCCTCCTCCTCCAGCTACAAACTCCTGCAATGGAGCTAGCCCCCAAACTCCAGAGAAACAGGGGCAACAGTTCTCCAGATTAACCAGCCGGATTGAAATACAGAGAAAGAACAACCCCCGGCTCATGGAACATTTACTGGAACAAATCCGGATCCGGTGAGGTTCTGGGCAGCAGCCACCACATCCACGAGTCCGCAGGCCAAATGAGATATTTTGGGCCTAACTTTCACCACGGAGCAGGAGGACTCCATTTCAGACTGTTGAACTATGCCAGTCTGGCGTAGGTAGTTACAAAAGGCCCAGATCGTCACACAAGCTGGATTTAGCCCTGCCCACTAACTCTCTCTTAAAGGGGCATAAGTCTGCTGCTCGGTGTTTGTTTAATGTGCAGCACTGAAGCATCCACAAAAGGTTATGCTAGCCGCAAGTTTCTTTTTTTTTTTATGTTTGATCTTTCATACCATGTTGTTGATTCAAGTGATGTATGGGCTAATGCAGGGAGCTATTTGATTATAGTAGCCACCCTGACAGAACACCCTAACGCAAACAAATATGAATATACAGTTAACAATAGAAGTCCATAGAAGTTAAGGACTCAGTATCTGTTTGTTATAGTATAAGCTCTGGTTGTACAGCTGCTTTGTAGTCCCCCAAAGGGCAGGACAGGACACTGGCTATAAGTGCTAAGGGAACTAGTAAGGAGGGCAAGGGATCATGTGACTACCACCCCCCCCAATCCCCTCAGTGCCTGGAGTACACATACTGAATAAAAGTACCGAGGGACTATGGAATCCATGACAGATGGCATCCGGTACTAGGGGTCACACCCCTGAGATGGGCTATACTTTCCCCAAATGTCAGCCCCAGAACTCATGAAGGTCTTACTCCCAGGCAATCCATAAGGACAAGAAGGGAAGGGGGACAGAGAGGGGCAGGAGGGCAAGGGCACAGGGGCAGGTGCTCCTTTCTGGTTACCCCCTCCTAACAGAGGTGTTCTCAGTGTATGTTTTTTTTGAGGGGGAGAACAGGACCTGATCCTAGGTCAGACAGTAGAATCAGATCCACTCCCCACCCCCACATGCATCTGGGGCACTATAAAAGCTGTATGTCCACTGCAAACCTCCACATAGGCTAGGGAAGAGGGGAAGACCGATGTCCGAGCAAGTATCTGCGCTTGGTTGGAAGTATACCACTGCACAAAGGTGATGCTTGGCTATGGTAGACATCTAAGGATAAACATAACATGGTTCAAAGGAGCACATGTGTTAACAATTGTATATAGTTACCCTAGTTGGGCAGGTTTTTGTGTAATAAATACTCGACTTGCTTACTGACAAACAATGTACAGTATGGAACTGCATAAGCTCAAACAGCAGGGTTACTCATCTCCCTGGGCTCATCCACAGGTGTGCGCCAATACCTATCAGACACACCTTTCCCCTAAGAAAGTAAAATGGGAGATCTGACCTTAGTGACATGGAACATCAAGGGAATTAACTCCCCATTAAACAGAAACAGATCATGTCACACCTTAAGAAACAACACGCCAAGGTGGCCTTCCTCCAGGAGACTAAACTCCCGTATGCCAAAGCATGCAAACTTAGAAGAGATTTGGTGGAATTGGAGGTGCATAGCTCTTATCCCACTGCCGAAAGAGGGGGTCTCCATCTTACTGCACATATCACTCTCCTGGACCCCTACACATAACACACAAAGACAAAGAGGGCAGATGGGTGCTTCACCAGGTGGACACTCCAGAGGGCCCCTTAAGGCTCCTAAATTTATATGCCCCAAATGTAGATGGCTCCCTCTTTTTTGCTCAACTCTTAGAGACCCTGGCTTGCCGAGTGCCCCAGGACATACCCACGATTGTCAGGGGCGACTTCAGCCTTACCCTGGAGCCAGCCATAGACAGATCGGGCATTGCCTCAGAACCCCACGCAACATAGACTTTGACGGCAGATAAGGACCACTTGGCCCACCCAGTCTTCCCATTTCTCTACCTACTGGATAAGCTGCAGATTCTAGTTAACCAACATCCTACTTCCTGCAACACCCCACTATAATTGCCTTATGTCTGTCCCATGCATGTTTGAATTCCCCCACTATTTTAGACCCAACGACCTCCTCAGGAAGGCGGTTCCATGTATCCACCACTCTCTCTGTGAAAACAAATTTCCTCACATTACCCCTGAGCCATCCCCCCTCTATCTTTAACTGACGCATGACAACGTGGCTCAGTTGGTAGCACATCCGCCTCTGGACCAGAAGGTTGTGGGTTCTCATCCCACACTGGGATGGAATTGCACCTAAAAATCGCTGCATCCGAGTGCAGTATTGGGGGGTGCTATACTGCTGGAGTGTGCCGTCCTTCGGATGAGACATTAAACCGAGGTCCCTTCTTCCCATCCTGGTGTTGTCCTGGTGGATGTCCAGGTGGAAGCAAAAGAACCCAGGATACTCTTCATAAAGAGCAGGGAACATTCCCGGTGTCCTGGCCAGCATTCCCCTTCCCATAAACCGGTTCGTGGAATTATCCAGGCTGTGTGTGGGTGATGATGTGCGATATGGCCGCCACCACACATTCAGTCACTTCACTACCAGGTCTAGCATTGCTTGTATAGCGCTTTGGGATACTGTATATGAAAAGCGCTATATAAATGCTGATTCTTTTTCTTAAATTGTTCCCTCTTGTTCTTACACATTTCTTTTTCTGAAAGATGCTACCCTCCTGGACTTTGTTGATTCCCTTGAGGTACTTGAAAGTTTCTATCATGTACCCCCGTCCCTCCTTTCATCAAGAGTACACATATTAAGCTCTCTGTCTCTCTTCATATGGTCTCTGCTGCAGATCCTGCACCATTTTAGTTGCCCTCCTCTGGATTGCTTCCATCCTGTCTATGTCCTTGCGTAGATGAGGTCTCCAAAACTGCACACAGTACTCCAGATGGGGTCTCACCAACTGTCTGTATAGAGGGGTAACCACTTCCCTTTTTCTGCATGTGATGCCCCTTCCTATGCATCCCAGTATCCCCCTGGCTCTCCTTACCGACTTTTCACATTGCTTACCCACCTTTAGGTCATCTGATATGACTACCCCTGGTCCCTTTCCCTTTTTGTTGTTGTTAGTACCTCCCCTGCTATTGTGTACTCTTCTCCTGGGTTTTTGTTTCCCAGGTGCATTACTTTGCACTTCTTTGCATTGAATGTAAGTTGCCATATGTCTGACCATTCCTCCAACCTTGCTAAGTCCCTTCTCGTCTTTTCTACCCCTCTTGTGTATCAACTCTGTTACAGATCTTTGTGTCATCTGCAAAGAGGCATACCTTTCCCTCCAGACCCTCTGCAATGTCACCTATAAAGATGTTAAAGAGGACTGGACCCAGTACTGAGCCCTGAGGTACTCCATTAGTAACCCCCCTTCCTTCGGAATGTGTTCCATTCACTATTACCTTCTGTGTCCTGTTGTGCTGCCAGTTTGCTTACCAGGCTACCACCCTGGGACCCACTCCCAGGCTGGCTAACTTGATTATTAATCTTTTGTGCAGGACTGTGTCAAATGCCTTGCTAAAGTCTAGGTAGGCCATATCCACAGCCCCTCCCTGGTCTATTACTTTGGTCACCCAGTCAAAGAAATCAATTAGATTCGTCTGACATGACCTTCCTGCTGTAAATTCATGCTGCTTTGGGTCCTGTGCCCCACTGGCCTCTAGGTACTCAACAGTTCTTTCTTTCAGAAGTGATTCCATCATTTTCCCTACCATTGAGATCAAACTTACAGGTCTGTAGTGTCCTGCTTCTGCCTTGCTCCCACTTTTGTGAAGGGGAATCACATCTGCCCTCCTCCAGTCCTCAGGTACCACCACATCCTGCCATGATTTTATTAAAAAGCGTGGTTAGTGGTGTCACTAGGTCCTCCCTTAGTTATTTTAGGATTCTGGGGTGAATCTTGTCAGGCCCCATTGCTTTGTCCACCTTGAGTTTTAGGAGTTCTTTCAGGACTCTTTCTTCTGTGAATGGACTGGTGTCAATCCCCCTACCCAGAGTGCTTCTATTGTCTGGTTTAGGTAACTCCTCCTCATCTTCTTTTGTGAATACTGAGCAAAAGTATTCATTCAGTATCTCTGCCTTTTCACTGTCTCCTCCTGCCCACCTCCTCTCCTTTATTAATCTTCACTATCCCTCCCTTAACCTTTCTATGCTCCCTAATGTACCTATAAAGGTTTTATCCCCTTCTTAACTAAGTTGGCTGTTTTTCCTCAGTTTGGGCCTTTGCTATTCTGACTGCCTTCCCACTTCTTTCTGCTTTAATTGATACAGTTCTCTGTCATGCTCCTTCTTGATTCCTTATACTTTTTGAATGCAGCCTTTTCTCCTTAACCTTCCCTGCCACCTCTTTGAGAGCCATAGTGTTTTTACTCCGCTTTGTTTTCTTTATTTGTTTCACACAAAGGCTTTTTGCCTCTGTGATGGCAGTTTTGATTTTTCTCCATTGTTCTTCCACCCCTCCTTTTTGGCCATTTGCTAGTGCATTCTTCAGGTATTCACCCATTTTGCCAAAGTCAGCCCTTCCAAAGTCCAGTATCCTTGTTTTTGTATGGCTTATCTCCATGGTTGTGCTCATTGTGAAGCACACTGCAGTGGTCGCTTGTTCCCAGATGTCTACTGACTTCTAAATTTGTGATCCTCTCTCCATTTGAGAGTACCAGGTCTAGTATTGCTCCCTCCTGAGTGGGTTCCAACACTAACTGTCTAAGGCCTGCACCCTGAAGGGCATTGAGAATGACCCTGCTCTTGGATGAGGCTGCAGTACATGTCAGCCAGTTAACATCTGGCATATTCAGGTCCCCCATCAACAGTATCTCCCCTTTTTCAACCATTTTGAGAATGTCCGCTATCATTTTCTTGTCCATTTCCTCCCCTTGAGATGGGGGTCTGTATACAACCCCTGTGTGAATTGTGATGCCATTCCCTGTCTCCAAGGTGACCCAGAGTGCCTCTTGTCCTCCCCTTTTACTTTTTAGTTCTGTAGCTTTGATCCCTTCCCTTATATATAGAGCTACTCCACCTCCTCTTTTACCTTCCCTGTCCCTTCTGTAGATTGTGTACCCTGGTATGTTGACATCCCAGTCATGGTTCTTTGTGTACCATGTTTCCGTGACTGCCACAATATCCAGTTGTTCATCTTCCATCAGGGCTACTAGCTCAGGAAGCTTGTTTCCCAGACTACAGGCATTTGTACTCATTGCCCTCCATTTAATGTTGGCTTTATCCTTTTTTCCCCCATCCCTGCTCTTATTGCCCTTGTCTATTTTTCCATTTACCCCTGTCCTGCCCTGTGTTGAGCTCTGTACCTCAGTGTTTACCTTACTATCTGCCACGTTTTGTGGGGAGAGGCTTGAAATTTCCTGCCTTTTATCAGCACAAGGGCCCTAAGTGCACTGAAGAAAATGTTAGCAGAGCACAGCCTGGTGGATGTGTGGAGACAATCGTACACGAGTGAGAGGGATTACTCATTCTACTCGTCTCCACACCAGTCTTTTAGCCAATTAGACCCATGGTTAACCTCCCTGGTGATAACGGCTACAGTGATAGGCTCAAACATTCTTTCAAGAATAATTTCAGATAATGCTCCAGTGGAGCTTACAATATCCTGGTGCCCCCCTTTCCCTAAGTCAGCCAACTGGTGACTAGACCCTCTCCATATGAGAGATAAAGAGTTTATCCCATGGGTCAAAGCTGAGATTCAGGAATACCTAGCCCGCAATGACAACACCAGTATATCTGACTCCACCCTACGGGAAGCCCTAAAGGCCTACCTGAGGGGTAGAATAATAGGATATGCCTCATACAGAAGGTGCCAGAGGGAATGGGAGGTGGTAGCGTTTGAGGCACAACTCAAGGAGGCCGATGCCAAGATGAAGGCTGATCCCAACAAAGACCCTAGAGACATGCTAAATATACAGACCAAACTGAACACCATCTATACCAGGAAGGCTGAACTAGCTTTACTGCGCCTTTAACATACCTACTGGGAGGGAGGGGAGAAAGTCAGCAAAATCCTAGCATATAGACTGCACAAACAGTGAACAGAGAGGCACATACAGGGTTTAAGAAACGAGCAGGGCCAGACAAGCACTATGCAAAAAGAAATCTCAGCTATCATGTCCAAATTCTGTGCTTAACTATATACCTCTACACATACCCCGAATACAAAGGACACCATGCAGTTCCTGGCTTCCCTCAACCTTCTTCAAATAACGCAACTACAGGCCCAAGAGATAGATAGGCCCATCACTATGGGAGAGACAGAGGAAGCTATCCAGGTTTTGAACAAGAACAAATTCCCAGAAGGGGATGGCTACCCAGTAAATTTCTCTCAGAGGGTTAAGAAAATAATATCCCCTCTCCTGCATAGAGTATATACTCATGCACTGGCAGCTCAGACCCTTCCACCAACCCTAAGGCTATCATCACGTACTGCCTAAAAAAGGAAAGGACCCTCTTGTCCCTGCCAGTTATCACCCGATATCCCTCATAAACGCTGTTGCCAAGATTCTGGCCAAAGTATTAATATCCAGATTAGAGCGGGTCCTCTCCAATATAGTGCATCCCTCGCAGGTGAGGTTGCTAAAAGGTAGGCAAAGTTAGGATCACCTCAGAACATTTTTCACCCTCGGACAAGAAGTAAGGCAGTTACCCACCCCTGCGACAGCTGTAACAGTAGACTTCGTGAAGGCCTTCAACTTCATAGAATGGTAGTATCTTTTCAAAGTCCTAAGAAACAGAGGAATAGGCCTCTACTTCATTAACTGTGTGCAAACACTGTACTCTCAGCCAGGAGCCAGAATTCTAACTAACAGCATAGTCTCCCCTTCCTTCCCTCTGACCAGGGGGACTAGGCAGGGCTGCCCCCTTGTCCCATTTTTGTTCTTATTAGCAGTTGAACCTCTCACAGCAGCGATCAGGCTGAATGAAAGCATCCAAGGAATAAAGGTGGGGAAGGAACAGTACAAATCCGTATCGTATGCAGACGACCTACTGCTGTTGCTCAGTGAGGCATCTAAGGCAATCACCCTCCCCGTGCGAGCTGATTGACAGATTTACAAACATGTCAGGGCACAAGGTCAATCACAATAAATATGAGGTCCCGACACTGAATCCTATCACCAAACCTGACCTGTTCCTAGACACTAACTGGAAATGGGCAGATGAAGGGATTACGTACCTAGGCATACAGATATCACCATGCACATCAGATATCTGTAAAGCCAGTTTTGCCCCACTCATCTCATCCCTCCAAGCAGACATTCAAAGATGGCAGCAACTCCACCTATCGCTGACGGGTAGAATTGCAATCATCAAAATGATGTTGGCTCCAAAAGAGCTCTACCTCCTTGTCCACATCCCGATTCGGATTCTGGACACCTGGTTCTCCAAATTAAATAGCATTATGGGGTGCTTTATTTGGGAGGAGGAAGCCCCCTAAACTTGGCAGAGCCAAATGGAGGAAGCAATGGAAAGGGGGGGTGGGGACTGTCAAACGTTGCCCACTACCACATAGCTTTTATAACAGTGCCGACATTACAGTGGTGCCCTCCGCAGGGTGGAGCTGTGCCCCAAACAGTGGGAATTGAAGCAGTTTGCACAGGGGCATGGACACTGTGGCACTTGCTGTACACCAAACCTAGGAAGGCAGATCTTGGATGCCCCACCATTGCCTTGTCCGTTAGGTACTGGAAGCTGCTAACCAACAGATTACAAATTGGAGAAATGCCACCTTAATGGGCCCCCCGTTGGGGGAACCCCAAGTTTACCGTAGACCAACAGACCATCAGGTAGGAAGGATGGCAAAGAACCGGGATCCAAACTAGCGGGGACCTATGCACCCCAAATAAACTGATCATACATAGCTTTCAGGTGCTACAGTCCCAAGTTTGGTATACCTAAGGCAGAGTTTTGGAGGTACTTACAAATCCGGGCTGCAGCCACACCTAGCGTTAGACAAATGACAAACCTAGGCAATGGGCAGCATAGAGATGTCATAGATGCCTGGATTGGGAAAATTAAGGGAAGGGCAGGAGTGTTACACAAGCAGCTTAGAGGCCTAGGCCCACCTTTTACTAAGCACACCAGGAAGGTCTGGGAACAGGAGCTAGGCATCCCATACCAGAAGCCATGTGGAGGGCATGCTGGATCACAGCACACACCATCAGTAGAGACACCAAGGCACAGCTAATCCAGCTAAAAATACTCCACAGATGGTACAGGACTCCAGAATAGCTGTACAAGCAAGGGGTGATACCAGCAGACAAATGCTAGAGGTGTCAAGGGGGCATAGGTTCCCTGTCACACATATTGTGGGACTGTCCTAAGGTTAGGCCCATGTGGAACCAGGTTACTCCATTCTGTAAGCAAATCCTACCCCAACCACAGATCATAGATGTGCCTTTTGCCATCTTGGGGATCCCCAGTATCACCCCTCTAGGCCAGAAGCACCTGGTATAATGGGGGTTTGTGGCCACAGTAGCTCTCAAAAGGTTAGTGCTTAGGAACTGGAGAACCACAAAAGTCCTAACTTTCAATGAGTGGCTGACTTCCATAAGTCAGTTAGCCGCACTGGAAAGAATGTCCTATGTAGCAATAGGGAATGTCCCCAAATATACAGAAATGTGGCCACCTTTTTTTGTGTGTACAAGGGAATGATGGATAGCATGGAAGTATCCCAGGGGTCAGTACAGTAGCACTGTATTATGTAGAAAAAACATTGCCAACACCCAAGACCCAAATATCAGACACCACTAGTAACTCTGAATATCTGCTGAAGGACAAATGTAGGAATAGTAAGTTCGTCAAGTATATTGTGATATATGTTATAACTAGTATCGGTGTGTACTTTCAAAATGCTTACCATTTTACACAAATTGTATTAAATGTGTGTATTGATTGTTTTTGTACGTAACAAAGTTGGAAAAATACCAATTAACAATTTAACGTTAAAAAAAGTCTACAAAGATTTTGAACCAGGCTGTTGCATGTCCTGTAGGGAGAAGACCAAATCAGTTTTTTTCCGCTGCTACCCCGAAGAGAGTGTGATACCTGGGTCTTCCTCCTTTGTGTAATAGCCAAGGAAGGGTTCATATTTAGCCACAAGACTCGAGACTGGTATTGTGCCCTTATCCAGAGTTAGAGGGACACCCTGAATCCTCATGGCAGAGGTGTAGTCATGACCTCGGCGAGCATTGAAAAAGGATGAGGAGGGTATCCCTGTCCCCCCTCCCCCCCCGTCATGGATTGCACTTGAGGGTGGGCACTGTGAGCTCAGTGGACCTGACCCCCAGGAGTGGGTTTGTGACAGAATAGAACAGACCCGACCTGCCTTTATCCCTTCTCTCTGCAAGCTGATAGACAGGAAATACACTGCCCATATAGACAGACAGTCTATGTTTCTCAATTTGTAGCTGATGCCATTGTTATTCTTGCTGAGAATGACAAAGTCATTCTTCCCCCAAGAGGTCACTGCACACTCTATTAAGGAGGAGTCATGCAAGCTTGACACTTTGCACAAGTGGGCCTTTGCAGCAGTTACTCTCAGCATGTGGAGTGTTAGCTACCTAGGGCACCTCTCTAAATAAGAATATACCCTGTGGAACTCATTTAAGTCCCTGGCAGAGTCCCTGCCAGATTCTGAAACTAAATGAAAGATTCTGCGGACTACCACACATGGAACTGAATCCAGCAGTCATCAGCTCATAGGATGCCTTTGATACTTCCTCCCATTCTGCTGCAGCAGGTATCTGCATCCGAAGGCATTCCTGGCTGTGTACTACTGGCTTTTCTCAGGATGTCCAACAGCAGGTAGTGATCGTTCCCTTCAATGGTACTTACCAGTTTGGACAGCAGGTATGGAAGTCTTTTGTAGTGTCCCAGAAAACTAGATTGACTCTTAAGACATCCAGGCCAATACCACTCTCAATGGGGGAAAGGATTTTTTTTTTTCTTTAAGAACTGGCAGTCCTGGCCAGCCCAGTGGTGCTGGAGGGTAAGTCGCTGGTCGCTACACCTCATGCCACGCCGGCAATCCAGGTTCGGAAATTATCCTGGGGGGGTCGACAGAGGGAGAGAGAACTGAGCATCCAGAGGACTGCTCTCCTCTCTCGGGGGGAGGGTGTCATGTCCCGCCTGCTGATTGCCCTCTGGTGGTGGCTGGAGGGCAATATGGGCAGGAGGAATGCTCCGACGTAATCACGCTGGGTAGGGGGAGTGATGAAAAGAGAAAAGGAGCCTGGCAGGGCTCCATGACGGTCCACCGCACTTGAGAGCTAACCCCAGCTTCTGGATTGGGACTCCGGGGTGCCTCCTCCCTGATCCCACCACGGGGGGAGTAAGTTGTGGGGAATCACTGGGGTCGGCAAGTGTGGGAGCAGTCGAACCTGTGAGAGAATTCCTCCTCAGAGGGCTGAAGCCCCTGCCAGGACTTGGGAGAAAAAACCTGAATGAAAAAAAAAAAAAGAGCTGGCAGTCATTTTGCAGGAAAGGGAGGAGAGCCCAAAACAAATCTCAGCCTTCCCAGCATTAGAAGAAGGTGCAGCCAAAGGCAAAGATGCCAAAAGCACCCAGTGCCATCCTCTGAAGCTCCGTCCTGGTCCAGCCTCAGCTGCTCAAAGGCAGGCCTCTCCTCCACAGCGGGGGGGTTGGCCCAGTTTTACCTTCAGTTGGGAGTAAATTATGATGGACAAGTGGGTCCTCAGGATCATCCGGGAGGGATGCTTCCCATACTTCACAGAAATCCCTCTGGACTATCCACCCAGAAGGCAACCCTTTTTATCAGCCCATATGTTAGTTTCTGGTGCAAGAGATTGTGGGCCTTCTGAGCAAAAGGCAGTGGAAATAGTGCCAGAGTTAGAATGGAACACAGGTTTCTACTCCTGCTATTTTCTAGTACCAAAGAAATCAGGGGTCATACACCCCATTCTTGACCTCAGAAACCTGAACCAGTTCATGGATCGAGAAAAATTCATATTTCTCTTGGGTCTCCTTCCCTTCCTGAAACCTCAGGTTTTAGGGGCATGGATATGGTGCATTGGTGCACTATCCACACATTGGCAGTCTTCCTTCCCCTTGAATTCCAGCTGGAACATCTTCAAGCTAAGCTCCTCCAATCCACCCGGGTGGTACCCTCCTCAGCTCCGTCTTGTGATGTCAGATCTTCCTTTCCACTTTAAGTCAGGTCTTCTCCTTCACAGCTCTCTGCACGTGGTGTAGGCCCATTTCTTCTAATTGCATCTTCATGCATTTTTCTCCTTTTTGATCTTAAAAAAAATCGGAAAAATAGAGCACAATGAACTCCAAACCGACCCAGGGTTCAAACAGTAAATCACGTAAAACCAAAAGATGTTGCATACCGATCCTCATGCCTCATGCGTGTTTTGTCTAGGGGCAGAACACGATGATCCACAGGCTTGTGGCATGTATAACCACACTCCCGTCCTCTCTCAAGGACAGGTACGCCCACCTCCTTGTTGTCCACCCAGACAAACAGGATCCTCTAGTCCAGTCGAAGGAAGCTGCAAGACCATTTCAGCAGCAGCGGGTTTGGCCTCTCTGCTGGATGCTCATCAAGAGGCAGCAGCCCAGGTCACAGCAGTCTCTTGTTCAGCCCTGGCTCTGCTTCCTATGGGCGCTAGTACAGGGGCTTCTTTTTCTGGATCATCCTGTGACATGTGTCAGTCCATACAGCCCTTGGGGAGGGCCCTTCCTGAGGGGAAATATCCACAAAGTTGAAGTTGAAAAAATATTGTCGCAGGTTGTCAGACCGGGAATGGGCCCGCTCTTCCTGCTCTCATGGCTCCTTCGACCACTCAATGGCTGTCGAGCTTTCAGCTTTGGCTAATCCTCCCGGGGTCGAAGGCAGGCCACAAGCTCCACGGTGTCCCCATTGGACTTGTTGGTTAAGACGCAGACCAACCAGCTAGCCAAGATTTTTCTCGACCTGGTCAACCTGTTGTCAGATGAGCTGGGGGATGATTCTCTCTCTCTCTCTCTCTCTCTCTCTCTCTTGGATGCCTATTCTTTCGACCCTCTCCCAGTAGGGACAGGAAAAGTTGGCCGACCAGGCTGTCTCCTCCCAGGAGATTCCCCCTTTGGGGGTTTTGTGACAGGTCCCAGTCCATGTGGTATAGACGGTCGATCCTCCTGCATCTCCTTGTCGGTGACACACTTATCACTGGTCAAGGACCCAGTCTCGATCTCGGTGTCAGGACTTGGGACGTTCCTGCTCTCAACCTCCCAGGAAGCACCATTAATGCTCCTCTTCCTCCTCGTCCTCGGACGATGAGAGGCTCTGCCACAAGTTGCAGAGGTGCTACAGGGCGCTCATGTGGCAGCAGTTGGTGCTTGGGCAAGGTCAGTCTTTCCTGCAGGCCCCAGTACTCCCATGGTCTACTCCAGTGAGGCCCAGTCCAGTTCAGCCCCAGCCAGTCAAGCCTACCCTGGCCTCTCCACCAATCTTGGTGGAGCTTCTGCCCAAGCAGGCTTTGCACGAAGCCCCATCCAAGCTTGCTTGCCTGGCTTCTGGCCTTCCTGGCCATCTTTCAGTGCAGATAACCCACTACAATGAATTAAGTGTGGTCCATGGGGACAGAGGGCTGAGGGTGGTGTTTTGGGTGCTCAGTTTTCTGGCATACCAGCTTTTCAGGTTTGCTGGTCTGCCATTTTGTTTTTGATTTCTGTGCACCTGTTATCTTTTATGGAATGCAGCATGCTGAGTTTTAGGAGAAAGTGCTGTGGCTGGGGAAGAAGACTGGCAGTTTTGAAAACTGCCATCAGCAGTTTGAAACCAGAGCTGTATCAGAGGCTCACTGCCATTACAGTTTTAGTGTTTGTATAGCTAGATGCCAAGCCTCCTGGAAGCATCAGTTCCCCCTGCAGCTCTCCTGCTACTGGAGTTGGGAGTCAAGGAGGCATCATCTAAGGAGAACTTTGGCAGTTTAGGAGGGCTGGAGCTGTCATAAACATCCAAGGACTGAAGGAAAAAGGAGACCAGTATATCTGTTGCTTTTTCACCTAAAGAACTTTCACTGAACCATGAGTAACAGGTGGCAGAGCCCAGTGGTCTTACCAGTTGTCTTTGATTAACTCTGCAAGTGGTGGGCAGTGGGAGCCTAGTCTGCCTGTCCAGAACCTAGAGACCGTAGTTACGGGGTGCCCTGAAGCAGTTTCTTGACCCTGGTGTTTGTGGGTGGGTCATAGCCCTGACCTTGGTTTGAGGTGGTGATCAGGGAGGTTGCAGTATTACTACAAAGGTTCTGGGGCAGCTTGGGGGCTTGACCTCATTCTCTGTGTCCTGATCCTGGTAAACTGCCAGAGTGGTGCGGTGGCATGGCACTCTAAGACGTAGTGAGAGAGCATCCTGATAAAGTAACCCTTCCCCCTTTCTTGCTTCAGAACTTGTTTTGCAACTGACTTTTGTTTGGCCACATGAGAGTGGGCCACCTATCCACCGTGCCCTTTTGTACCCCCTGTGTTACTTTCTCGAACAGTGTGATCAGGTTGGTTTTGCAGTATCTGTCCCTCATAACCCAAGTTATGTATTCATCTTGTGCAGTTTTGTACTTAGAGGGGCATATCAAATCGTCCAGTCCCGCCTCCCTACGTAACCCCCCTGCTGCCTTCCACTTCTCCCCTGCTATCACCTACCCATTTACACTACCCACTCATTTACCTTCCCTGTCCTCTAGCCTTCATTTCACCACTCCCACACCCTCTTTTCTTCCTTCCTCCCTTTTTAAGATTTTAATATCTGGGCTTGCAAAGAATTGCACTTGTGTTTTACTATTTCACTCTTTTGTTATAGGTCTCTTTTCATACTCAAGTATGTGATTTTATTATATGGGGTTTGCCATCAGTTAGTGCTTCACCGATGATACAGTATATACCTTTGGGAGAGTGGTACAAAATTAGATGGCAGGAGATGGCACCGTGCTTTGATAATGCACCTGATTTAGTGCAAAACGTTGATGATGGTGTCTGGTGTATTTACATTGATGGTGAGTGTCCCCGTGAATGGTTTGAGTGCCCGGCTAATTTTTCTGCAGCCAGATGGCCCAGAGCACTCAGTCATAGAAGTTTGATCGAGCTCAGCACTTGTCATTTTGAGTTATTATGGGTCTAATTAATTATTCATGAGGCTGGCAAACATGCTCTGATTGGCTGCTGTACTGGGTGTTAATACCTTAGAAATGCGCAGTACAGCTCATAGTGGTGCAGGCGTTTCTAAACCTAATTTTAAAAAATACTTTTGTCTTCCCTGCTCATGATTTGATTTTGATGGATATTACTACCCTGCTCCAATTTATAGCCCCAAATGATGGTTAACTGTTCCAGTATCAGATGCTGTGATAACTGGAGACTTGAGTTTTGCTACATGAAAGATAAGGAAGCCTTTCTCAGTTTTCAAGGAAACCTTTACTTGAAAGCTTTGTTCTAGTATAAGATAATGCATTCTGCTCAGAACTGTAGTTTCAACTAAATTGACTTATATTTCCACTGAGGATGGCTTAGAGTAGGCACATAGGGAGGCTTTAGTGATTTAGTCTTCCATCAAATAAACCACGTAATTAAAAAGAGACGATGCCAGGCAGTGCACAGTTGTACATGAAAGCATTGCATATACTCCCATGGGGAACTCTGGATTGAAAAAAATAAATCATAAAGGTCAGAAAAAAGGTTCAGTACGAAAGTAGGAGTTACATTTTAATTGCAGTGTAAATAGGAATGTGTGTTGACTCCTAAACATTTATGCAGTGAGCCTTAAACTAGATAAATATTGTAAAAGTAGATGTGGTGCTATGAAAGGTTTAATAGATTTATTTTTTTAAGAATGAGAAGAAAATCAGCTGTGCTTGGCACTGCGGGCAAAGTAGGGACACATTTTAAGTAGTTCACATTTTTCATCTCAAATTAAGAAAATGTATCTGATAGCTTGATATCGTGTTCAGCAGAGCAGATTTCCCTGTTTGATAATTAAAGCTGTATATAGAAATCAATAGGGAGGCTAGACAAATTAACTAGAACGGCGAAGGGGGGGTAGTGTTTTCTTTCATTGGATTTTTTTAGGCTCTGATTCTAGCTACTTCTCAGTTTTGCTCATTCCATTTAGCAAATATGTTTTTTAGAAATAATCAAAAATTATATACAATTCTAAACTGCGCATGTAGTTACAGTTGTGTATACTCATCTTTAATACAGTCCATCTTGTTACATTTACCTTATTTTAAAATGAAAAACAAGAAGTTTAAAGCAGATGCCATGTTACTCATTCTTCAGTTGCTCACACAACTATCATTTAACTAATACCTAGCTACTGTGTTGACTAAGACTTTTAAACAGTTGTTATTGATTCCGTTTTATAGAATGCAGGCTGGCTCGCAAGAATATGTTCTAGAGAATGTTTCTTTGGGGGAATTTTAATTGTATTATCTTAGTAAAACAACAAGGCCCAGATATTCAAACTGCGCCCAAAAAGTGTGCAATAGCAGGAGCAAGCGCAAGTCCATTGCGCCCATGCGCAAGAGGCACGATATTCAAAACCTGAGCCGGTCAAACTGCACCTACAGCCGACGACTGAATATGCATTACCTGCAGCCATAAGCATAATAGGGAGGGGAAGTTGACTAGATCAGATGCGCCATAGCGCAACAAGGGATATTCAGCTGAGCAGTCCAGAGGCGTCATAGCGCAACCAGGGATGCCCCCCAGCAGCAGGGCGGCAATGCAACTGCACAACCAGGGAGGTAGGGGCCCACCACCCATGCCACAGATGGGCAGAGGAACACACAGCAGAACAGACATTGTCCCCCCACACCCCATGCACTGCACAACTGGGGTAGGGCTGGAATAACCACTGGCCCATGGAGACCAGCAACCAACCCACAGCCGGGCCATGGTGCCCCATCACACCCCCCGGCAAGCTGTGACTTGCAAACAAGGAGGGCTGACCACCCCATTCTACACCATCCCCCCAATGCAGAGCACACCCTGCACCGTGACCCCTAGACACCCTGCCCAGGAGCAGCGTCCACCACTGCAGGAACTCCCATGCATGCCACCACCCCCACTGTGACAATGCAACCCTGTGCACCACAGAACCATGCAAGGCATCCCACCACGAGCAGCACACAGCGATGCAACGACGGCATACACAGTGCCACCACACACAGCCACCCCCCCCCAAGGTACTGCTGAGAGACCAACCATGCGTCGGCACACGAGGTACCCCACACGGGACAGGGCATGCCCCGGACCCCACCACCAGTGGTACAGCACCCTGTACACTCTCCCATTGACACACCCCGACCCAGCACTGGCCACAACAGCCAGCGCAGACACCCACAGTGGTGCGTGGAAGCATGCACCACACCGGATGCCACACAGTGCATGGACAGACACCAACCCATACCCAAGAGCACAACAACACAGGGACGCAGTAGCGGGGCAACCAAGCCCCCATCATGGGGCCATGTAAACTGTGTACACACAACCTGTAGTCCTCCATGGCACAGGAGTGCCAGCCACCCTGCGCAGGCACTGTGGACCTGTACGCCACCATCATTTGCCCGGAGCACAAGTCACAGACAGTGGTGCACATCCCGTGCAACACACACAAGCCACAGCATGGAGGTGGGTCAAAAACTGTGGAGGCCACAGTGTCACCCGAGGCAGACATGCACCACACCAGCGACAGGAGGCAACCCAGCATTGTGATGGGTACAGTGGCTGCCCTGCATGGACAGCCACCACTTACATGCCAGCAGACTGTGCAGGTCACAGACATGTATGGGTGTCAGCTGCACAGGCCATGGACGGGCTGACAGGGGCGCCATGTACACGGAGCATGGACCACTGCACACAGTCATCCAGTGCACAGGGCACAACACACACACCACAGACACTGACTGATAGCTACCCCCACACCATAGTCACCTCCCCACAGACACACACACATACCCATGACTGCACCACCCCTGACGCCATGCACACCACTGCAGCTGAGCACCTATAGCCCACTGCAAATCAGAGACCACCACAGTATTCATATCAAAAGATCTGTATTAAAACAAAATATAAAAGTTAACTATATACAATAATATATACAAAGTGGGGGGGAAGGGCCACAAACAAGGTGGGGGTGGGTAAGGGGCAGGGGTGGACAATTGGGTCAGGAAAGGAGGGGTGTGAGGGTAGGTCCAGGGGGGTAGGGGATATCAGGGGCAGAGGGACTTTCAACGGGGGCCCTGCTCCCCACTCTGGCTTCTCCTCTGCCGGTGCCTCCTGCGGACCCCAATCTGATCTATGCGGCGAAGGATTTCCAGGGACGCCCTTGCCACATGCAGGATCTCCCGCAATGCCTCCCGGATGTCGTTCAGCTGGCGGACACCTAGGACAAGGGAGCACAGTCAATAGGTGTGAATGCATAGCCCCATACAGCCCACCCACTGTGCATGGCATATGGCCGTGAGACATACCTCTGTGATGGTGTGTGACCACCCACATTGATCACATCCACATGACCTGCCCACCCAGGCGCATACAGCCATGCGGAACACTGCACACACCCACCGGCCAAGTCACGCACAGCACCACCATGGCCGTTTAGTGACATGGCTGTGTGGTGCAAAGGCAGTGGCACAGCCATGTACCCGGTGCACGCATGGACCACCATCGACGCACTCCCAGACATGCATTGCCACCGGACAGTGCTGACTGTAACAAGTTGCGTGCATGGCAGTGGTGTCAATGGATGGTGGCCATGCCCCACTGCCCACCCTGTTACACAGCATGCAATAGTAATCATGGAGGTATGGCACTCACCATCATCGGACTGGTCCCTTGGGCGCTGTGGACCCTCACCCCGCCTTGCCTCCCTGTCCTCTTCGTTGCGCCGCAGCTCACGAGTCAGGCGCCGCTGCTCTGACCCTGTGGTGCAAACATGGAGAGAGGAACATCAGTACAATCCCGTAGCAAAGCCCCCCTGCCCCCAGATGTGTGCCCTCCCACCCAGCCAGACCCACCCACCCCACATCCTGATAACACCACCACAGCCAACACCGGACGGTCCCTCCCCCATGTGCTGGACACATACAACCGTGATACCCATATGGAAGATAAAAGTGTGTTGACGTAACACCTACCTGGCCGTGGCACCATGCCCCTCCTTGCATGTGCCCGTAGGCAGGCTAGCAGGTCTGGCTCCCTCTGCCGCAGGTCCCCATACCTGTGGCGGCACTACTCTGCTGTCTGCCCCCTTCCAGTGGCCTCCTCAAGTGCAGTGGCCACCTCCTCCCACACCTGGCTCCTGGACCTGTCCAGGGGTGCCTCCCCAAACAGTGGTCCATGGTGTGGCTCCACTATGGCCACTAGGTTGGCCAGTTTGACCTGGCTCCATTGAGCAGCCCTCCTGTGCGCCATTCTCACAGCTCGGTCTGCAAAAATGGTGCTCTGCAGCGCGGCTCCCCACGTGCAGGTGCTGCGTGGTACAGCGCTGCCATTCCCTATCGCGCTGTCACCGAACAGCATGATAGTGGTGCACCCATGCCTGACGCATGGCGCCTAGGGGGCAAAGGTTGGGCACAGGGTCAAGGGGCTCTGGTGCACGGACATGCACAGCGCTTTTGGAACCCAGTGCGTGTAGCGCGATTGGCTGCCTGTGTGCTACCTCCAGTAGCGGCCTACCACGCTGTTGCCCCAGTGCGCCTATGATGGCCCAGTGCCACAGCGCCATGTAGGGGAACATCGCTGTAGCGCCACTGGCATAATGGTGGCCGTGCCCTGCATTGCTTCCCGCGCACAGCACGTCAGCAGCGCAGCAGACGCCTGCGTCAGCAACCCGGGCATGCGCAGTGAGGTGCGTACTACGCATGTCACACAACTGCACCCTTGGCTGAGCACGTTCAACACAATTGCGCAAAGCGCAACAGCGCGATATTCAGTCGTCATATGCAAAACAGCTAATCAGCCATGCAATGGCGCAGCACTGCAATTTGCATCCACTTAAAGTTGCACCTCGCCTCATTTGCATGGGTTGCGCTATAAAAGTGCGACATTGGGCTGCAGTGGCCATAGTCAGTTACTGCAGTCTATTGGTGAGTTGCATGCTGTTTGGGAGTGTGGACTGTGGATTTAGGGACATGCATGGGACTGCACAGTCACAGGTAACAACTGTCATTCTTACAGGCTAAAAACTGACCAAGCAAGTTGTGGGAGAGGAGGAACACAGTGGTGGGAGGAGGAGGAGGAGAACTAATTTTACCAAGGCCAAGACCGATGCCTTGTTTGAGGCCTACCTGGATCAGGAGCCGCTTCTCAGCGGACGGCAGAGAACACCTCAAGCCCGTGCTGCTGCATGGGAGGAGGTGGCATATGCTGTGAACCTGCATGTCCGCCACCAGCACTCCGTGCAGGAGTGCAAGAAGAAAATGGGCACAGACAGGAGGAGGATAAAGGAGAAGGTGGCTGCCATCAGATCAGCACGAGCTGCGACAGGTGGGGGACAGCCAGAGGTGGTACACCTGACCCCACAGGAGGTGAGGATTGCTGGAAGCATGCAGCGTTGTGCCATTGAGGGTGTTTTCTGGGTGGTGGCTTCCAGACGGGTGGTAGCCCATCACTGCATGGTAAGTCATGGTCTGTCTATGGGGGGGCAGGGTAGGTCACATGCAGTAACGCGACTTTGTTTTCCCTTACAGATCCTGAGCGTCTGCATGGGTCAGCAGTGGTGGGCCTGTCCACTGAGGACAATCAGCTGGAAATGGAGGAGGGCCCATTCACCTCCACAGATACACGTGGCTCAGTGTGACAGTGGGCCCGCCTGGCTGTCCACACTGATGTTGTTGTAACAGGTGCGGAGGAAGCCCTGCCCGTGTCCCAGTGTGCCAGCATCCACAGATGCCAGCATGCTGTGACTTGGGCCGGTGCCAAGTCCGTCACCGATGATGATGTCGATAACAGCATTTGCAGTGACACGTGTGTGCCACGGGATGGCCACACAGCAGGTAACATCACGGTCATGGCTGTGGGTGGTGCTGCCATGGAGGCCTGCGTGTCAGCACAGTCCCAGCCTGTGCCTGTCAGCACCAGTGGGGAAGCACTGGTGTGTGTTCAGGACAGTGGGACTGTTGCGGCCACTGTGGCAGCACCACTGAGCCCTGGGGAGTGGCAGCCGGAGGGGCAGCATCAGCTGTCGGCCAATGGGCTTGGGGGTACAGGGTCAAGCGGCGGCGTCTGTGCACCGCCTGTGGACATGCCCAGACCTGGTCCTGGTGTGCAGCGCCCACCCTCAAGGGGTGCTGAGCATCGGGGCCGAGCACTCCCTGAGGGACAGGATGCAGAGGAGGCAGATGACCTCTTGGACGAGCACACCCGCCTACTGCAAGCATCAGTCCAGCAGCAGATGCGGCTTGCGACGGTGCAGGATGCACTGCGCGGAGGCTCTGGAGTGGGCAGAGGAGCTGCTGGCAGAGACACCGCTCTGATCCTGGCAGGGATGGACCGGTTGCGGGAGGATGTGACCGCTGCCATTGACAGGCATGCACAGGCATTCGCTGCTGTCATGGCCACAATGAGCACACAGCCATGTGCCCATGCGTCGCGGACACCACGCAGTGCACTATCCACCGCTCGTTCCCGGTGTCGTGCGACACCCTCCCTGTTGACACCAGGTTCAGCTGTGGGCAACCTGAGCACACCTGGCGCAGGCATGTTCAGTGTGCTGCAGACCCCTGCGCGAGCACGGTCGCGTTCATGCAGTGGAACCCTTGGGGGACCATCGTGCCACCCCATAAGGCCAGTGGTCGGCCTGTCCGTGCTTACGGTTCGGCGGGCCGCCTCACGCATGCCGCAGGCTGGGCACTGTGTTGCGGCGGATCTGACCTGTCTCCCAACGCTGCTACCGTCTGGTGCTGCCTTGTGTGCATTGTGTCTTTCAGTGGGCAGTTCACGGGTGGGTACCCAGCCCTGCATGCGGACACACAGTCCATCTGCACACCCTACCGGCTGCTGTCTGCAGTTGCATGTGCATGATGATGCCTGCATTGCGCTCTAAACCAGTGTACAATGATGCTCAGCATCTGACACACGCACATGGACAGGCAGTGGGCGTGGTGGTCTGTGGACGTGTGTGGCTAGGGGTGGCGTTCTGGGTCGGTGTGTGCCTCCACCCTTGGTGCATGTTTGGGCATTTGTGTGTGTGTGTGTCCATCCGCTGCGGGCATGTTAGACCTGCCCATCCCTGGTTGCGCAGGTGGTTCCATGCCCTGCCACTTCCCTTGATGGTATGCACCCCTGGTGTGTGTCATCATGTTTGTGGGTTGTGCCTTACCACTGTTGGCTGCATGGCCCCATGACTTTACCTGGCTGGCTGAAGTGCTCCTCCATAATGGTGCCCTGGTGCAGCTGTGCCAGCCGGAGCAGTCGGGGTCCAGTTGGCTAAGGGGGCTGCCCATCACCATCGCCACCGCATCCTCATCATCCCCATCACTGCTCCTCTTCGACCTGCACGCTATCCCCGCATCTGCTGGCCATGTTGTGCAGGATGCAACAGGCCAGGAATAGCCCACAGGCCTTGAGGGGCTGTACTGTAGGGTACCGCCGGAGGTGTCCAGGCAACGGAAACGTGCCTTCAGCATCCCGAACACCCACTTGATGACATTACGTGTGGTGGCATGTGCCTCATTGTAGCATTGCTGCGATGGGGTCACGGGCCGCCGGTAGGGTGTGAGCAGCCAGGGACGGAGTGGGTATCCACTGTCACCTGTGTGTAGAGGGTGGAGGTTAGTTTGGTGATCAGCATCGCCCTGCTCCGGCCCATGTAGGCCACTACCCATGTGACCTCTGACCATGCCCCCCCCAGGCCCTATGATTGTCCATGTGGTTTGCATACTCACCCACTAGCTGGCCAGTGGGGATATCCCCACTCTCGAATCTGTGGCATAGTGCCGACTGGTGCCAGATGAAGGCATCCTGTGCTCCCCCAGGGTACATGGCACAGACATTGATTATGCGCCCCCTGGCATCGCACACCACCTGGCAGTTGATGCTGGCATAGCCCTTGCGATTGATGTGTGCGGCCCCCTCGAGGGCCAGGTGGCATGCGATGGCCATGGGTGCAGTCTATTGCCCCTAGCACACCAGGCATACGTGCTACCTGTGGAACTCCTGATGTTTGCTGTGCAGTCCGGTCTGTGCTGGGGAAATGGATGTACTCCGCAGCATGTGGCAGCAGTGTGCTGAGGAATTGGGTGAGGTGGTGTGACGTGGCTGACTGGGTTATGCCTGTGGTGTCCCCAGTTGGTCTCTGGAAGGTGCCTGTGGCAGCAAGCACATGCAGCTGTCACTTTGTTCCACTGACGGGCATGGCCTGGGTCAGTGGGTGCCTGCATCACATCACTGCACAGCTCACAGAGCCGCCCAGAATTGCCCGATCTAGCGGTACTGGCCCACACCCGCATCAGTGTACAGCCTGCTGGTGCAGGCTCGGTACTGCCTGTTGGGGCATGTCACCAACAGGCCCTTCCACGCCACGCCCCGCTGCCCACCTCTCTCACCCCTCATAACGGCCTCCATCTGGAAGGTGGCACTGGCCATATCCCTGGCTTGTTTTCACCCGGCAGCTGTTACTATATTCCCCCCGCTGTCCTCACTGCTACTTCCTCTGCACCGGGAACACCTGCCTGTGCTTGTCTCACTGATGTGTGGTGTACCTTCCCCTGTGGCTATTGCTTCCAGGTGCCCTGTCCTGCCTGGCCCTGTGTGTCCCTGCTGCCCAGTGTGTCCTGCTGTATTTTGCTCTCATGTGGCTTCCCTGTAGCGTTCTTGTGCCTCTCCCTTGCTCCCTTTCATTTTGGCTCATTTCCGCTATAGCGCAGCTTCCGCTGTTCCTCTGTGCATGGCGCTAGTTGTTGAATATCGCGACTGTGCCATTTATGCCTGGTTCCTCCCTCTGTGCGCATGCCTTCATTATCATTGCGCTGTTGCTCAGCGTGATTTGGGGGGGCGCAACTGCCTCCTGCTGAATATCGCAGAATGGCGCATTTTCGTTCTTGCTCAGGCGCAACCCTATTGCGCATGGCTCAACTCTTTTGAATATCTGGGCCCAAGAGTGCATACAGTATGTTACAGATACATCTACATTTATGTAACTTTATGAACCATTGGGCAGTGTTTGTCACATCATATAAACACACATGTTTGCAGTCATTTAATTGCATTCTGCCATAAGAATTTATGATGGAGGCAGGCCACTGTACTCACCATGATCATGCAGTTGTGCTCAGTATTTGAAATCCACACTAAGTGCCCCTCATCTATCTGTCTAGTATTTACTTTAAAGGAATTAAATGTCTCTGCCTGAGCTTTTGATTCTGGTAGACTATTCCAGGCACTTCCACTCTTGTGTTATAAATTGCTTCCTTTGCACCCCCATGAAGTCCGTTCCCTTGATTTGTTTGCTGTGGCCTCTAGTTCTCACTTTCTCTCTAGGACATTGTATTCAAGCTCTCTATCAGACTGCTATGGCTCATCATTTTATAGAGCTGGAATAATGGATTGGTGATCATGTACAACAAGGCTGGTTTTCCTTGGAGGGGTTCTGAAGACATAGAATCTTGGAGTGAAGTTCGAGAGGCTCATGACATCATGAAAACCCTGAGCTGGAAATTCAGCCGTGTTGCACATATTGTTGCCCAGCCTTTATTTATTTACTACATGGTTTTTAAGAGAAAAATATCCCCCACCAGCACAAGAGACACTTCCAATTTTGTTTTATTCTGTTTATTCTCCTTTGCCACTCCACTCCTTCAGGCTATTCCCCATCAGTGCCCCTGTTGTCCACCAAGTTCACTTCCTGCATCCCAGAGCCTCCTACAAGCCTACTCTAGATCTCCACTACCCCACCGCAATATACATCTTTTCCCTGCTTGGGGGAACTCCCTCACGGAGGCAACTATTTGTTCCAAGAAGGGGGACAGTGGTTGGGGTGGTGGCTCTGATGTAGGGTCTGGTGGCCTAGGAATAGCATCAGAGGGACCATCATGTGAAGCACCCAGAGCATCCCTGTTTTCCCTGTCTGTATTCCTTCCCTACTGAGCACGTGTGTGCTACTATATCCTAGGAAGGAAGTCCAGTGGCACGTGATCACTCACACTGCCAAGGATGATCCACCATGCTGCCCTTAGGAGCCACTGTTACAGTGACCCATAACTACTCACCCCTTTGGAAGAGAGCAGGGTCGGACTGGGGTACAGAGGGTCCACCTGGAAAGAAGATACAAGGGCCCACCTGGAAAATCAGTAGAGGAGGGCCTAGGTTGACACACACACACATATCAATATCCCACTTCAATCTGATACACTAGCTCTGTGTTTGCATCATACATTTATCAACAGTGTCCCAGATATCCCATTTAATTAGAAAAAAGAAGATAAATGCAAAAGTTTGCAGAGTTCAGAAGGTAACCACTTACCCAACTGAGGGGGCCCACCTGGAAATTTCCAGGTATCCAGGTGGGCCAGTCCGACCCTGGAAGAGAGCATTGCTTGGGTGCTTTGATGCCCTCCCTGTGGACTTCTGCTCCTGATGTTTTGGGCATGAAGTGCAAATCCTGCCAGCCAGCATGCCAGAACAGTCTCCCATCGCTCTGTGTCACAATTCTCATGTTTTATGAATCCATGAAACATAAGCCCACCAGTTACCTAGCTGCTAAAACACAGCAAATCCCAGCAAAAAAATGTGTATTCTAAAACTGATTCAAAATGACACTACTTTTTTTAAGAATGACCCAGTGCTGAGCAGCAAACAAGACCTGTCCTCAATGTAAGCGCATCTGTTTGAATTAGCATTGATTCAGATGGAAGCACTTAGAGTGAGAAGTAACAGTCTCATTTGTCGCTCAGCCCTGACTTTCTTTGGTCGTTTTCTCAGCTGGGTGCAGGGTAGGTGTAGGTTTTTTGAATGATTAAAACAAACTGGAAGTTTCAGTATTGCAGGTTGGAGAGGGGTATATGTCTGTCTGTCTGTCTGTCAGTCAGTCAAGGGGTGACGGTATTGATAAGGAAGTAGACAAGCCAGGTCTTATGATCTAGTAATCAACTAAAAAGCTAATGTAGCACAGACAGTAGAACAGCGTTCTGTGATCTTTGAACTGTGTTACAATAGCTTTTTAGTCCAGATGGATTTCGGTACATAAACCAGGACCAACCATATATACAAATCATTAGATTGAACAACTAGAATTCTGATTGTCTCACTTTATAGCTTATTACTTTTATCCACAAACCTGTTTAATCCCCCTCTTCTGTTTCTTCTCAAGAGTACGTCTATCTGTCTTAAAGCAGGAGGCCCAGACCTACAAACAGTATATACCAGGTGTGGCCAAACCAGAGTCCGGCACAATGACATGATTGCCTTCCTTTGCTTACATTCAGAATTTTGCATAAAGCACACCAGCATTTGGTTCCCATACCATGCTATTTGTTCACTTTGAGCTCCTTGTTTTAATTCATTTGTAATAATAACCCCCATATCCTTCTCCTGCTGTCTCTCTCTCTCACATTTAATTCCATTTAGGTAGTACTCTGCTTAAGCAGTAAGGAACAACAGAGGTTACATTGTGGTAAGATAATGGTACACCTTGGGTGGGTTGAAGCATGGAGCATTAGGCCAAGTGCTTCCACCACCTGAGAAGTGGTGCTATCCCACATAACACACTACAACACCCACCCCCCGGAGAGTACTATTGCAGTTATGAAACATATCAGTAGAATTAATTAAGAAATTATTTTTTGTTTATTAATTTAGAAGAAGAATCAACTTATCTTCTTTGGGGATAACGCAGTCATCAGGCCACACCTATGGAACTATAGCTGTCGGGCACCAAGACCACATGGAAACTTTTCTAGCTAGCAGTGTCTCGGGGGAGGGGGGGGCACCCACAACGACATCATAAACATGACGTCTCTCCCATATAAATGTAAGTGGCCCCCCCCCAGTTCTTTTCCCACCATCATCCAGTATGCATCGAACCCCCGCAGACACTCCCTATGCTTCAGGTTTTTATTTTATATTTGTTTTATACTTGTTTTGTACTTTTTGTACCTCTTTACTTTGTTCTGCAAAGCTCCTCTATTTTTAGCCTTCTCGACTCTCTGGAGGAATTCTTTTCATACACTGCTGCGCTACCGTGGCGGCCTCAGCATTTTGGCGGGCTGGCTTCCAGGTCAGGCTCTCTGTTCCCTTGCACTCAGCTTTGTTTTTGGCCAGTTCTCCCTGGCTGTCAACCAGGAAGTTTCTCTATACTGGGATTCTTTTGTTTTGTCATGAACAGGAATGTTCTTCTGCCTTGCAGCAGCATTTCCTGCAGACTTCACTGCTGTGGCTATCGCTGCGAGCCCTGACTGAAGTCCTGTCTTGTGTTCCAGATTCTGCCATGAGGAAGTTCTGGCCCCCCCCCTTCCCATGGAATGAAATTCATCAGGAACAGAGTACTGGTCTTTTGGGACTGCCCCCCCCCCCAAGCCATCTGAGCCTTCCCTTTTCTTGGATCTTGTCCCCCACAGCCAAGATCAGACTTCGGAGACAGCGGCTCTTTCTAGGGAAGGGGACATTGCAAGATCACCTCCCCTGCACCCCTGCCAGTCCCTGTTGGTTCCTGCTGTGCTCAGCCAGGTTGCACTTTGATGATGGCTTCAGCCCAGTCCTCTTCTGTGTGTTCTTCAGGCCCCCATGGTTGAGTGTATCTTACTTCACATGGGCTCCTGCAGTAGGTAATAACCATTAGGACTGAGCCATTAGGCACTAGGATCACATGGAAAACTTTAGCTAGCAGTGTCTGGCAGGGACCGCCCACATGACATCACATGATGGACATCAATGTGACACTATATAGTGGGCGGTCCCCATGCCCACCCTTCAGTTATTTCTCGCTGTCGACCTGAGCATGTTGAACATCACGGAGAACACTGCTTCAGTCGGCCGCCATTTTGGATGAGTATCTTCATCTTTTTTCTCCTTTGTTTCTTATTTTAGATTGAAATTAATGATTTCGTGCATGTCTTCTCTGACGTCTACCAAATCACATAAAACCAAGTGCAATTCCTGTGCCTCGCAGCTCCCACATAAGGACAGCCATTCCCTCTGCCTTTTCTGCCTGGGACCGGAACACAAGACCGAGGACTGTGCGGCTTGTCAGAGCTTCAACCAGATCACTCACATAGCTTAAGATGGCTTCCATGGAGAAGGAGCTGCAGAAGCTTCAGGGTTCATCTTCTTCACTGGGAGGTTCTTTGGACTCTGCCAGACATAAGAAGAAGAAGGACAAGGAGAAGCTCCGGGACCGAGATCAGTCTCCCTCCCGCCCACAACTCCACCTTGGGGACTGCAGGCATCGAGCAGCCTTCCTCTAGCAAAGGGAGTGCCCTTCTGGCCAAGCCTGTTCCTACTACCACGGAGCAGCCCTTGGTCCCCCCACCTGAGCTGATCACAGTTCAGGTGGGTGCCTCCGGATCTCCCAAGGCTCGGTTCCATGTCTTAATAGTGATCACAGAACAGCAGTCACTATTATGGAGAGTGCATATTGCCAAAAAGCAAATCGACAATATGCTCTTCTCAACAACCACACTTCCAGAAAAAACTAGTGCCTTTGTAGGCTGGCTGCCTGTTCAACACTCCAGCAGAGGGATATAAAAAGAAAACGCAAGCAGTGGCAAAATTCTTTCCCATGCTCTGGCCTAAACCCAGTGCCTGCTACACCAGAGTCGGCCACCCTCACCCCACTCCGCAGGGCTGGCTCGGCTGCAGCAGACACACACACCTACCTAAACCCTCTTCCGTATCCCTCCCCTCCTGCTCTTCCTGCCTATCCCTCCCCTTCTGGTCACCATCCTTGCTATTGCATCGCTACCCTTGCAGGGTAGCCCAAAACGATAGCGCTGAAAATGAGTCATTATTTTTGTAGTTGCTCATTTTCGGTTGCTATCATCACTGGATACCCCAAGGCTCATGCCACTCTTTGACCTATCAAAGCCCAGAGGTCTGCATCTTGTGATGCAGTTGGTCGTTGGCCCCTCTGATGAACACCCAACCCAGCTGATAAGTCACTCACCAGTTCCTCCAAAGACTGCCCAGCCACGGCTGATAAGTTGGCCGCCACCTCCTCCAGAAACCGCCCAGCCAAGGTGCTTTTGTCGGGCCCCAATAACAGACCCAATGTTTATATCCCAGATCAGCACCCACTGCAGCTTCTGCCGCAGCTTTCCCCAGAAGGATCTTCCTCTCAGGAGCTTTCATCTCCACCTCCCTTGGTGGAACCTCCGGCCTCCCCTGTTGTTTTGGAGCCGGTGGAGGAGGAGCGTCCATCCGGCGACAATACCAGAGTGCCGACGCCTGACCACGCTATGCCGGACCTTCTTTCGAAGCTTCCAGCTCCGATGCCTCATGATCCCCCATCTGGGCCATCTGCTCCTCCCCAGACTTCAGAGGGACCCTCCAGCCCTTCTGCACTACTGGGCCTCCCTTCAATGGGTCCACCACCAGATTTGACTATCCCATGCCCTTCCAATGTTCCTTCAGGACCACCATCGGGTCCCTCGGCACCTTTGTCAGGACCTTCGTCAGGCCTTCCGACACCAAGTTACCCAGCACCACATTATCCTTTTCCTGGGTATCTGACACCAGCTTACCCAATGCCAGGGTACCCAACACCACATTTTCCTACACCTAGCTACCCAACGCTGGGCTATTCTATGCCGGGTTGTCTGACGCCAAGCTACCTGACACCAGGTTACCCTTCTCCAGGTTACCTGCCCTTGTACCAGCCTCCTCAGCCACAGGTGGATTTAAGGCAACTCTCCCAGTCTTGGTGCCACGAAGCCAGGACCCAGTTTATGATGAAACTGGACTATCACCAGCTGGGTGCCACCTCTACCCTGGCCCATTCAGTTCCTTCACCCGGGTCTTCCTCCCCAGTGGAGTCTCAAACCTCTACATCATGGGTGTCATTGGGCCGTGTTGTGTCATGGAGTGCAGTAGGGATGCTCCTGTTCCCCAGAAGGAGATCCCTCTCCCAAGGGCCCTGGTTCTGGACAGGAGCCATCATTAGATTCGGAGTCTGACTCTTCATCCTTGGCCTCGGGTTATGAGACCCCTGGTTCGGAGGAGCCTGTGCCTAAAGAGTCTCTTAAATCTCCACCTGAGGACTCTTCCTTCATGGAACTCCTCAAAAAGATCCAGGAGACTAATGGATGGACAACCGAAGACCATGACCGAAAACAGAAGTGACTGGCAGAACATCTGGACATCCTAGATTTAGTTCCTCTCCTTATCCCTTCATGGATAGGCCCTCATGAGGACCTGGTCTCTACCATCAGGCAACAGCCGTCATCAGTGGCAACTGTTCCCAAAAAGGCAAGCAGACTGTATCATGCTCCAGAGGGCAAGGACCACCTCAGTGCTGACCCTAAGGTGGACTCAGTGGTCATTATCGAGGCTCACGACCATTCTGCCAAGCCCAAACACATGAGCATCTCTCCTCCAGATAAGGAATTGTCAGCTAGACCAGTTTGGGCAAAAGGTCTATTTGTCTTCTACTTTGGCTCTTGGGGCCCTGAATTATGTTTCCCTCATGGTCATCTATCAAAAGACCATTCTGGGCCAACTTAAAGCTGACATTGACTCCGTACCAGATTCTGAGGCAAAGTCAGAAATCGTTCAGATGGTCTGAAAGGCAGAGATCTCTTGCCGCCATACTCTTCTGGCAACTTATGTTGGCGTGGATGCTTCAGCCACCGTCTGCCTATGTTGATACTCCTGGTTGAGGGTCTCGGGGCTCACCGAGGATGTCCAGGCTGCCATCCAGGATGCCCCTTTTCGGTGGTCGGTCCTGTTTGGGGGTGACACTAAGGACATCATCACTAGTCTGTAGGATACTGGCAAAGCTTTACACTCCGTGCAGACCATGTATTGCTCTAATTCTAAGCCAAGGCATCCTGTTCACCACCAACAGTGATGCCAGTCCAAACAGCAGCCCGTCAGACTAAATGACAGGCTACATCAGCAGCCACCCCTCCCCCGGTAAAGTCACAGTGGGCCACCAGTGGGGCATTTCCCAGGCCCCCCTACCATCTCCTGACCCGTGGCCGTGCTCCCTGCCTCTGCTACCAGCTCCAGTGGAACCCATAAGGGGCAGATTTGCCAACCACCTATCCGGATGGAATGCCATCACGACGGACTCTTGGGCCCTACAATTGATAGCTCAAGGTCATGCAATCAGAATTCTGGAGAGACCTCCAGAACATCCTCTGGGTCACTCTCGTTACCCAAATGGCCACATTCCTCTGATCAGGGTGGAAATCAAGTCTGTTCTGTGCAAATCCACCTTAGAGCCCATTCCTCAGGCCCAAGTGAACAGAGGATATCACTCCAACTTCTTCCTGGTCCCTAAAAAGACTGGAGATCTTCGGCCAGTTCTAGACCTAAGCATGCTCAATTTGTATGCAGAGTACAAAAGATTCCACACACTAACTCTTCTGGGCCTCTTGCCACTACTCCATCAGGGACACTGGCACTGCGCACTGGATATGCAGGATGCCTACCTGCATATCCCAGTCTTCCACTCACATCACCGCTTTGTCAGGTTCGCCTTCCAGGAGGAACATTTCAAGTTCAGAGCTCTCCCCTTTGGCCCAAGGTGTTTACCAAGTGCCTAGCGGTGGTGCCTATGGCTTTACTCCATCGGGGCCTTTTTGTGATCCCATACCTCAACAGCTGACTCCTTTCAGATCTGTTGAGGGACAGCCTGCTGGCCTCCCTGTCAAAGACCCTGGCCCTTTTTCGCCAGGTGGGTATCACAGTGAACTACTCCAAGTCTCACCTTACCCCTTCCCAGCACCTCCAATTTATTAAAGCTGTGCTGGACACAGTTCAGGGCAAGGCTTTTCTCCCGTTGAACAGAGTGGAAACCTTGCAACAGCAGACTAAACAGGTGGCATCCAGTCTCTGGACTTCGGCCTGGTCGGTTTTACGCCTTCTGAGCCTTATGGCAGTGGCTATCCCCATAGTACCTTTAGCCAGACTCCACATGCGGATCACGCAGCGGACACTACGGGTCCAGTGGGATCAGAGGTCAAATGACCTGGATAATAGAGTCCTTGTGTCCAGTTTCATGCAACAGGATCTCTTATGGTGGCAGGATCTGAACAGTTTCTGCCAGGGGATTCCCCTTTAACCTCCCCCTCTAGTCCAGACCCTGACCATGGATGTTTCTAGCCAGGGCTGGGGCGCTCATCTGGAGGACCGCAGAACCCAAGAATCCTGTTCTCAGCGGGAGCTTTCCCTGCACATTAATGTGCAGGAGATGTGCGCTGTGCTGTATGCCCTTCAGGCCTTCCAGCCCTTTCTCCTCCCAGATCCACTTCTTGTCCAGATGGACAATATGTGCATGGTGTGGTACCTGAACAGACAGGGAGGAATGCGATCATACCCCCTGTGCAGGGAAGCGATGGACGTGTGGTACTGGGCATTCCAGCACAACCTCCAGCTGACAGCAATGCACGTCCCAGGAGTCCAGAATGTCCTAGCGGACAGTCCCAGCTGCACTCAGGCAAGGGCACATGAGTGGGAACTGCAGCAGTCCGTAGTCAAAGACATCTTCAATCTGTGGGGTTACCTAGATCTGTTCGCCTCCCCATACAACGCAAAACTACCCAGTTTCTGCTCACTTGTTCCCAGGCATGGTGTTTTCTGGCAAGATGTGCTCTCTCATTGCTGGACAGGGAAGTTCCTCTATGCCTTTCCTCCCTTCCCGCTGTTGCAGAGGGTACTTCTGAAACTGCAGGCGGAAGGAGCTCACATGATTCTGATAGCCCCTTACTGACCTCGTCAAATTTGGTTCCCTCTGCTCCAGTTTCCCTCTGCCAGGACTTTCTGACTCAGGAGCAGGGCCTCAGATCCCTTCACCTTCACAAGTGGCAGCCAGAAAGCCATCCATACGAACCACCTATGCGATGAAGTGGAAAAGGTTTTCCATCTGGGCAGTCTCCAAAGGTTGGGATCTTTTCTCCTGCCCAGTTCCTCAGGTCATGGAGTACCTGCTTCACCTCTCAGACCTAGGGCCAAGTTATTCCTCGCTGAAGGTCCATTTGTCTGCTATTTCTGCCTACCATGTTCCGGTGGACAGCAAAACCCTGGCACAGTTGGAGGTTTCCAAATCTTTTCTGAAAGGAACACTTCACTTGAAACCCCTGGTCTGGAATCCTGTTCCACCATGGGATCTGAACTCCATTCTTGAGAAACTTACTTTGCCTCCCTTTGAACTGGCCATGAGTTGCAACCTGTGCTACCTTTCTTGGAAAGCGCTATTTTTAGTTGCTATTACTCCGGCTCAAAGGATCTCCCAAACTTAAGGCCCTGATGTGTAAGGAGCCTTATTTAATTTTTCACAGCGACCAGGTGGCTCTGCGTACAAATCTAAGTTTTTACTTAAGATAGTTTCTGAGCTTGCTTTGAATCAGACCATTCACTTGCCAGTGTATTACCTTGAGCATTCCAATCAAGAGGAGGCAATCCTGCACACCTTGGATGTGCACAGATTTCTGCGTTACTACACAAATCAGACAAAGTCAGTCCGAAAAATGGATCAGTTGTTTGTTTCCACTGTACCCAAAAGAGAGGGCGCCGCAGTTTAGAGACAGTGTTTATCCAAATGGTTGGCAAACTGCATGTCATTTTGTTATCAGCAGTATAACAAACCCCTTCCGAGGGAAGTCAAGGGACACTCAACCAGAGACATGGCTACATCTGCTGCTTGTTTCTGGAATGTTTCGGCCACAGACATTTGTGTGACAGCTACTTGGAGCTCTGTCCACACCTTCACTAAACATTACAGTCTGGACATTGCCTCTAGGCACAGGACTGGCTTTGGACTAACCATCCTTCGGGGCCTGCCTGCCTTAAAACCCTGCCTACTGCAGCCTTTTTCTTGCCTCCCATGTTCAGTCCTAATGGTTATTACTTACTGCAAGAGTCCTCTTGAAGTAAGATAGTAGTTACATAAGAACTTACTGTAACAGTAGATCTTCGAGAGAGGCTCTTGCAGTAGGAACCTTTTTCCGTCCCACTTTCCTCCTGCATCTGCTGCTACTTTTCTACATATCCTTTCTTGGTTTCAGGAGCCCACTCCTTCTCCTTTTGCACCTTCTTAGGTCTCCAACAGGAGAACTGGAGGGCAGGCGTGGGGACCACCCACTATATAGTGTCACGCTGACTTCCGTCACTTGATGTCGGGTGGGCGGTCCCCACCAGACACTGCTAGCTAAAGTTTTCCATGTGGTCCTAGCACCTGACTGATCAGTCCTAATGGTTATTACCTACTGCAAGAGTGCCTCTCGAAGATCTACTGCTATGGTGAGTTCCTACATAACTGTACTTTCATCAGCCTCCCCTTGGCTGGTGTAGGGTCATCGGCCTCAGCCCAGCTGTAGCGGCTCTATGTAGTGCAAGGCCCAAAAGCATTGAGTACTATCTCCGATTCTCCATCTGGCACAGGGTTGTCAGTCTCCCAGACCTTCTGTCATGGCCCCGCCATTGCAACCTCATCACCAGTGAGGTCCACAAGTGCTGGGCTCCACTTTGCTTGGTAGGCATCTGATGGAGTGGAGGTTTATCCTCCCCATCCCTCCAGGTGACGATGACACCTTCCACCCCACTGTCGGACTCACCAGGGTGTCCCCTTCTGGGAGCTATAGGCATGATGATCATCTGCCCCTCCTTGAGCTTGCAGCCATTCTGCAAGGGCTTCTCACCTTGCTTTTCATCTGCAGGCAGAAAGCAGGCAAACAGAGGACAGGACAGCGCTGGACATTATTTCTGCTCTATCCACTGGTGCTGGGCCGTCAGTCTTCTAGGCCATCAGTTTCAGTCCCGCCATTATGACCTCATTACAGGCGATGTCCACAAATGCTGGGCTTTACTGGCTCCATCTTGGTCAGTCGGCCTCCGATGGAGCAACAGCCTACCCTTCAAGTCCCTCCCGATAATGACAGCACCTTCCACCCCACCGTTGGTCTCACCAGGGTGCCCCCCTTTGAATCCTGGAGTCATCAGCATTGGGGTCGTCGGCTCCTCCCTGAACATGCGGCTATTCTGCAGGGGCTTATTACAGGGTTTTATTTAATTCTAAAAATTGATTAGCGTTTTGCTCATAAAAGTGCTTAAACATTATGAAAATGCATAGCAATTGCCTCACTGTGTTTAACAAACATAACACTTCTAGAAAACCTATATAAATACTTTCTGTACAGTTAGTATTGTCCTAAGGAAAAGACTGCTAATCAATTATTTAAAACCCTGTATTACTCTACTCATCCCCTGCATGCAGCACATAGGCGAACACAGGCCAAGATAGCCTCTTTAGATGGGTCTGTGGCCGTTTGCTCTTCACCGGAGACCTGATCTCCCAGTTTAAGGGCCGCTCATGCAACTTGGTTTAGGCGGGTCTCCTCATCTCCCTGCTACCCAGCTAGGCACCATCTTGCTGGTGTTCATGGTGGCTCTTGGCAGACCCGTGGTACATGTGCACCATAGTTTCCCTTTCATCAGCCTAGATATAAAGAGCATATGGTCAGATACTCACCTACCCTCGGGATGCAGGACAGAGATATCACATAGTCCCCTGAGTATCCACAGAGGAGAGAGCTTCCCATACATCTTAGGGCCCAGAACAATGTGGGCATGCATCTCCCCAGCCCCCCTTGTATAATAACTGATACCTCAGCTGGAGTGGCTGCGGCTAGCATGTGCCATAGTATGCGCCCCTGGCTGAGAGTCCCAGCCTGGACTGTGGATTCTCTGTAGAGGGGATGGCATTCCCCCCTTCATGGGCTTCGAGTCTTGTGACTCTGACATGCACAGGTCTGTTCACCATCTTCATTATTCCTTGAGGTGCAGTGTCCTTTACCAGTCCCTCACCTGAGGATGTTTTCCCGGCGCTGGAGGCGAGGTCCACTGATTGTTGGAGAAGATGTCAGGGTGCCCCTTTTGCCTGACTGTTTTAGGGTCTTATAGTCCTTAACAGCCCAGGAATGCTGCACTGCAGTCTGTGGACCGAGCCTCTTTCTTGTTCTGAGCCCTAGCCCTTCCCACATCCCACCTCACTTTTGGGCCTACGGGTGCAGTATGTTGGGGGAGTGCTCTGGTCTCTGCCCAGAGTTTGTTCTTTTTGCTTCATGCTTGGCTGACTTTTCTCCAGTCCCAGGCCCTGTTGCTAGCCCAGAGCCAGCTTGTCTCTGTTGAGGCGTCGCCCTCGGCCCATGTCATAGTACCTCTGGCCAGGCTTTTCACGGGCCCCTTTCCCTCCCAGCAGATGATAAGGGTTCAACCAAGTCAACCCATTTTGGTCTTCCCATTTGATCCGCAAGGTGCTCTAGTAGCAGACTTTCCCCATATCCCTTCCAAAGGAGTGCCTTCTCCTATGCATGACCCTCCACGGGGCAGGAGGTCATATAGGCAGCTCATGGAACATCCTGGGGAATCAAACACCTTACTGTACCTTTGACCAGGCTGCACATGCAGACGCCCCAGTATATGCTGGGGGTTCCATAGGGATGGTGCAAGGATGATCTGGAGCAGCTGGTCCTAGTTTCCTCTCCAGTCTACAAGTTTGGGCACGTGGTGATGAACTCCAACAATTTCTTAGGAGGGACTTTCTCATCCCCTCCCTAAACAGATCCACACCATGGATACCATGAGCCTGGGGTGGGGAAGGGTGCCTGGGTCCTTTCCAGACCCAGGTCACCTGGTCTCGGATGGAGGTCCACCTTCACATAAACATCTTAGCAAAGAGGGCAGCTGTCTATGCCTTGCAGGCATTCCAGAGCTGTCTGCCTCCTGGTCCCCTGGTAGTGCAGTCGGACATCAGCGAAATGCACTACACAAACAAGCAGGGGGGGGGCTTATTCTTCCCCTGTGCCGGGAGGTGATGAGACTTTAGTGCTGGGCTGCAGACAACGGTCTGAAGCTGTCATCCGTTCAGGTTCCAAGCAACCGGAAAAAACAAAAGCCGCGATGGACAGACACAGCTGGTCCCAGTCCAGGATGCACAAATGGGTGCTGCTGCCCTCAGTCGCAGAAAACCTATTTGACATTTGGGGTCATACAGAGCCGGTCCTTTTTGCATCCCCACTCTGTGCAAAGCTGCTGCGCTTCTGCTTGACTAGATCCAGGGCTGGAGTTTTCTTGTGTGAGACATTGCCCCCTCCTGGAAAGGGAGGTTCCTTTATGTCCTCCCTCCCTTTCCCTTAATTGAGAGAGCTCTCATCCAGCTTCAAATAGAGGAGGCCATCCTAATTCAGGTGGCACTATTCAGACCTTGACAGTTCTGGCTTCCTTTATTGCAGCTGTTGGGTTTCCCAGCCTCTGTGCCGGAATCTCTTCACCTAGGCTCATTGCACCCTGATCCATCTGGGCTTCAAGCTCCTCCATCTGCATGCCTGGCTCTGGAAGAGACAGCCATAGCTGGGTTTGGGGTGTCCCAGAAGGTGGCTGCTGATGGTGGTGGATAGAAGGCTATCCTCTAGAGCTGCGTATTCCATGAAATGGCAGCGCTTCACCATATCAACCTCTTTTCATTCCCTGGGCCCATTCATATGTCCAGTGAACCTGATTCTGGGAGTACCTTGTGTCTGTGTCTGAGGCAGGTCTCCAATATTCCTGTATCAAGGTGCTGCTGTCTGATACTTCCGCCTTCTGTGTGCCCATTGAGGGACACAGTTAGATGTGACTTGTACTTTTCTATGAGGCATTCCTATCTGAAACCTCTTATCCATACTCCAGTCACTGCTTGGGATCTGAGTTTTGTTTTCAAGATAGGGACAGTGCCTCCATTTGAGCCACTCGTGTCAAGGAAGCTCTGCCCTCTGTTGTGGAAAGCATTATTTTTAGGTGCTATTACTGCTGCTTGAAGATTTTCCTAGCTTTGGGTTCTCCTCTGTGGGCAGCCATCCTTACTCTTCCACTTTGAGTTGTTGGTTTCTTATGCCCCTGGCAAGGAGGGCATTCCAGTTTCTGAACAGTGTTTGTCCACAAGATTAGCCAACTGTATTACTTTTATTACAGGTAGTATGGTAGGGAACTTTCTGTTGTGTTTCCTGGCCATTCCCTTAGAGGTATGGCCATTTCTGTTGCCTGTTTCAGGAATGTATCAGCCTCTGATATCTGTGCTGCTGACCCCTGGAGCACTGTCAACAACTTTCCAAAGCTCTGCTGTCAAGACATTGTCTCTAGTAGTTGAGTGGGTTTTGGTCTAGCTATGCTTTAAAAAGGCCTTGTACTCTTAGGCCTTGGTCTTCGTGCCACCCAGACTGTCATGCTGTCGGCATTGCTTGGGACTTGTTCCATAGGTGTGACCTAATGACAGAGATATCCTCACAAAAGATAGAACAGTTATGTAACAACTTAATGTAACAGTAGATCTTTGAGGGACTCTGTCATCTGATCATGCCATTCCACCCTTCATCCCCCTTTTTGGACACAGAGTCTTATGGATTTGGGTTCCTTTCCGACTTGCTGTTCAACCTCCAGGCTGGCTTTACCATTATCTGCAGCCTTGGCCTATGACTCACTTATTTTCTTTCTCTCTCTATCTTTCATTCCCTTTCTTCCTGTTGGGAACCTCTGGTTTCCCAGTTGGAGGTTCTCTATTCTAGTGGCTCCATTGGGAAAATAACTGAGGGAGAGGAAGCCATCTGCATTTATATGGGAGAGACATCAAATGTATGACATCATCAAGGGTGGTTCCCCCTGACAGACCGCTACGTAGAAAAGTTTCCATGTGGTCCTGGTACCTGAAGGGAAGTGACTTGATAACAAAGATTCCTTTGAAAATCTACTGTTACGGTAAGCTCTTACGTAACTGTTCTTCGTGTAGCGCTTTTCTTACACATTGTATCCCAAAGCGCTTTATACACAATTAGAGACTGGTAGTGTAGTGACTATAAACATGTAGTGGCAACCATTTCACCCATCAAGACCAGCACACACCCTTGGACAGTTCCATGAACTGTTTTTATGGAAGGGGAATGTTGACTTGGAAACTGAGGACACGCCCCTGTTCTTTGAAGGGGGCACTGTAGGTCATTTTGCTGCCTTGCCTGTCTGCCTAATTAGAGTTCAAGAAAACAAGTTGCAGCAAGGTGTGAAATACCACATTTACCTTCAGTTAGCTTTGCAAACTGAGTTGCATTGCAGAGGTTTTCCCTTTAAATTGCATTCAATGTGTGTGTTTCCAGAGAATTTTTCAAAATAGTTTTACTTTCAGCATACAGATACATGGTATAAATGGCAGCTGTGATATCATGTTCTCATACCCTAGTGCACCTCTTATGGATGATGAGATTTCAACAATCATAAAATTGAGACTCCTAGTATAATTACAGAAACAGATTCAAAACAAGAAATGCACAAGCTGAAGAAAAAAATTAATTATGAAAATATATTGATAATTAGGAAAAAGCAGCAGCTACTGTGTCACATTTTTCAAAGCAGTGGAAAACACTTAGCCTTTCTGTCTCCACCACCTTCGGGACAATGATGATCTCATTTAGGTCATCAGGGTTTCATTATTCTCAGGACATTATAAATACATAACTTTAGATAAAGGAATGAGATATAAACTAGTGATGGCATAATTACCTACAGTATGTTTAGGTTTTCTGGTTTTAGGGGTTTATTTTTCTAAAAAAAGGTGTTTATTTTTCACCCTTTCTGGCAAGTTTTTCAAGTGTTAAAATTCTGTTTTCCGGTGTAAATAAATAAGTCATTACCCATTTTCATTATTTATCAGTGTTTATTCAAATATATATATATATATTTTTTTTTTAAATAGGTGTAATACTGGTAACCCTTGTCACACAGATATGGTCAACATTACTAAGCATAATGAAAATAAAACACTCAGAAACTCAGTATTTTCTGCTGTTACTTTTATTACTTTTAATATGTGCTTGTCTTCTAAGAGGCTGCTATGCAACATATGTGAGTTTTCCTTTTGGAAGATACAAGCACTATCTCATGGGCCACTAGTGAGATAGTACTACTATCTTTATGCTGGCTATATCAGAAATGATATCTTTGCCAGCTGGCTGCATTACAATAGAAACCGATTAGTTCTCCAGCGCAAGTGAAGTGGAGCATGAGACGGCAGCTGGTTCAGTGTCAACATTCTCACAGCTTCCTTTCAAATTGGAGCATCTCAATGTGAAAACCGACTGCAGTCTCGCCCTGAGTACTGAATACAGAAAGTCCCATTTACTCAGTAAACACCTTTCCATTCCCTCAACCACAGGAAAAAAAGTCCACAGGCACAGGTATTAAAACATCAGGTCCTCACAGTAAACAGCAGGCATCACTAAAGTAATTCAGCAAGCTTTACCACACACAGCTTTACGATGCACAGCCAAATTGCAGTGCTCCCCAGTGACAACATCCCCCATTTCTATCCTACCTTTCAAGGCAGCAGCTGGCAGGCACAGGCAGTGGTGGTCCTCTAGCATGGTCTGACTGTCTGATATCTCGGCAGTACTTTAGCTGTGGCTGGGTGGTTGCTTCCTCCATTTGTAAATATGAGATGTGAGTGCCGAATGTGTGTCATCAGCAAGCTTAACTCCACCATCAGGAATCAATTTATTCGGTGCTTATCAGTTTTAACCGAAATCCCGAAAAACACATCGGTGGTGTTTTATCAGTGATTATCGGTTAAAACCGAAAACCAGAAACCCTAAGTGTGTTTTATTCAGAAATGTTTAATTTTAGTGAAAACCTCTTATGACTTAAATTACATCATGCTTCTTGACATGGAATGTTGCCATGCAGATACCTCAAGGCAGAGACATCAGTGTCAAAATACTACACAATATTAACTGTACTCTGGATCTGTTGACAAACCATTGCTGTAGATTCAAACAGGCAATAAAAGACCTTTTTTTCAAACTCAAGAGTCAAGTTAATGAAATACAGCAAAGCAGCAAATTGCTCGGACATCCTTTTTTTTTTTTTTTACTCAATGGCAAATACCATCATCTTACATCTTGCACTATTATTCATGCAGTGTTTTTTTCTTTTCATGCAAACATGTGTCATTTCTCAAGCAATCTTATGTTTTATTAATGCATAATTTTCATGCATTTTGCACTAATTTTGTTTTGCACCAACTTTGTGGTGTTTTTCCTCTGGGCTTTCTGTTTGCCACATCATGCCCTGTTGTCTCAGCTGGCAGCTGGCTATGGAGTTCTTCACCTGCAGTTGTGGAATTCCTGGGGATTGTCCTGCAGGTTTCTGGAGGGCTGTTTTCCAGCCCTCGTCACATGACCTGGGGTACCCTTTCTTTTTTTGTTTTAATATGGCTGCCATGCTGGGTGCCCTCACCCTCGTTTCTACCTGGTTGCCTTGCATGGGGATTTCTGAGGGTGTAAAGTCCACTGTTTATGTCCTACACCTTTTGGTTCCCGTTTTCCAGAAGCCAGCCTCTCTACTTCACTCTGTGTTCCTATGTGGTGCTACTTACGATGGTATCCATCCCCTGCATGAATAGATCTCCTCTGGGCCTTGTCTAAGCATTTTTGCATTCTCAAGTCTCTGCCCAGTGAGGTATCATTGGTGGGTCTCTTGTCTCTCTCTCTCTCTCTCTCGCTCATAAAGGACCCTTGTGACCTGTTGGCTGGTTTCTTTTTGCCATCAGCATCTGTTGTGATGCTGCTCTTTGGAAGAATTATCACCCCTGCTACCCCATTTTCTGTGGGTTCTGCTAAGCCTGTATCACATAGTTGCATGGCTCTTTCTTAGTCCTTCCCCTTGGAGATGGCTCATCCATTTATCCCCTGCTAGGTATCATCTCAGTTTTGCTTCATGCTGTTCTCGGGACTGTTGATATAGTAGGGCTTCCTTGGTTGTCCTTATCCAGCTAAGCTCCTTTCAGCAGATTAGGGCTACTGGCCCATGACAATGTGCTTCATGTGTCTTGTGCCTTTGGGAATGACTCATCTAGGTCTCACCCTTTGAGCCTTTTATCCATTAAGTTGGAGGGTCTGTTAGTCACATCTGCATCTCATAGAGAGGCTCTTTGGGTCTTCACTGTGATCCCAGTATAGTCACCAGGGGTTGTTTTGGGATCTCAGCCTGGTGCTCAGAAAGCTCTTTGCCTTTTGAGCCAACTGTACCTTTTGACTATTTTCCTTTTTTGGAAAGCAGTCTTCAGTGGTGGCTGTAGTGTTCAGCTGATAGTATGCTTCAACTCCAGCCCCTGTAAGGGATCTTTTCTGTGTGGTGCTCCACAAGGACAGAGCGATCTCTGTAGCTGGTTTTGGTGCAGTTTGCCTGAATGGCACTGGTAATTTATATGTACACTTCTCGATGACTTCCCTGTCTTCTAGATTCTTGTGATACCTCATTGACCTTTTCATTGGATGGTTTTAACATTCCCTACTGGGCTACTTTTTAGTCCCCTGGCTTTGAACAGTGTAGCCCTAGCCAAGGGTTGTCAGTTCAGAGCAAATACTGGAACATTTATTAAATGTACTGATAGCCTTACTACAATTCCCTTTGGAACTCTGTTTTCACATTTTTACTGTTCTCTTAAGAGGTTCTGTAGGACCCCTCACAACTTCTTCATATTTTCAGTTTTAGGTCCTTTCCCTGTTAGGAGTTTTTTCCAAAGTTATGCAAATACCGATTCTGGTTCTACGTTTTATATGTCCCACAATATTCACGTGGAGACATTACGTTCCTTAGACTCTTAGGCTCACGTCTGGCAGTAGGCACTTCAGTGGCTTTCCGCTGTTTGGTCCCTATATTCAGTTAGCTCCTCTTCATAACAGTGTTCACTGTTTTTCAAAACACTATACTCAAGAGGTACAGTCTAGGAAGCATGCAACATTGAGTTGCAGGGATTGCCCTACTTGTGAATCCTGTTGCCTCCACCTCCCTAGTTCAGGGGATTTTGTACTGCTGATTACTCAACCAAATAGTGTGGCTCTATGGAGAAGACGGAGTCTTAAAAAATAGGAAATTTACATACCCTTTAACTCTAGAGCTTCAAAGATATCTTGTACACAAAGTGACACCCCCCACCCACCAACATCGGGACTCATCGACCTCTAACACACACACACACACACACACACACACACACACATATATAGTTTTTTTTTGTGCTCCTTTTGCTCAGATTGTTTCTGTCCCAGAACTCAGTCTGCGACCAGTTTTCACAACCCTTTAGACACCTGATATATTTACCTTGGTATGCTGCCACCACTCAGCTTCAACCTTACTCGGGGTATCTCTTGATCTGAATGCCACTAGAGCCAGTGTTCGGACAGCACAGTGCTGCTTATCAAAGGTCAAATGACCCTCCCCTTTCATTACAGCTGAGAACACTTTGCTTTAGATATGATGACTGTACTCTGCTTCTTTGGAAATGCATCACAGACTTATACCAGTTTATTCCTGGCTATCTATAACTGAAGTGACTCTGTCACAGAAAGGATGAAATATAAAAATAATATTTAGTACTCCATGATATTTACATATGTTACAGGATAATACACACTAAAGACTATGGGGAATGCAGTAGTTCTACAGAGATAAAAATAAACACATTTGAAAAGATAGAGGACACACAGAAGAACCCAACTCGCAGCTGTCTAAATCTTAAGTAGAGTAGAAGAAGCTTACCCCCAAGTGGGAACTGTGTGAGTTGTGGCAGACTTGAACCCCTGATATTGCTAGTTTAAAGTCCCAAAACATAACTAAAACTCTAAGAGCAAAAACACACAGAGATATCGCCAGCTGTCCTGCCGACTACAGCCTGCATAATCATACATGCTCCTCTGACATCACTAGAGATGGGTGAAATGCAGAAATTTCATTCTGTGAAATATTTCTTGTAATTCATGCATTTTGCAAAATATTCCGAGGGTGCAAAATGTAAAATTCTGCTGGGAAAATGCAAAATTTCGCCTGCAAAAAATGGAATTTTGCCACCCGCGGGTGAAATTTCACCATTTGCAGGCAAAATTCCGCATTTGAAGGGGATGAAAATATATAGGATAGTGTATGGCTCCCGATGCACAACAAGGCTATTCTCTAGCTGAGTGGTTACTATGCTGACTGTTGACCTCGAGAGCACAGCTTGAGAGGTCATACAGTCAGCATAGTAACCACGAAGTTGGAGAATAGCCTTGTTGTGCATCGGGAGCCATACACTTTTCTATATAGTGTATGGTGAAAAACCTGTACTTTGAGGACAAGAAAACAGTGGCAATAAATGATAATTTCAGCATCACTGCAGTGTCTACATTTGTTTTGTAAGGGTCACAAACTTTTCAATTCACTGTCAGGGTGGGGATTTGAGGTTGCTATGGAGCAGGCGTCGGTCATTTTGATAGGGCAACCTTTGATTGGTTGCTGAACAGGTGTGGACGGGCTTTAAAAAAAAAAAAACAACATGGTGGCCGAATTCCTCGCTTAGCGAGAAGCGGTGTCCATGAGGAGACTGTCCTGTTTGTAAGTACTATTTATATATCTGGTTGATTCTGCCTTTTAATTAAATGTGGAACCATGTGGTTAATCCTACAGTTTGTGAATGTTTGGCGATCGTGTTGCCGCCGCCACCACAGTTATCTGGTTGAGCCTGCCGTTTCTGCTGCAGTCGATGTTGTGTGACGTCCGTAGTGCAGCAGAACAAAAAGTCGTTCTGCTGCACTACGGATGTCACTACTGCAGCAGAACAACATTTTACAGCTAACTGATTTCGGGGAGAACAACATTCCGCTATACACTATAGTGTATTTAAAAGTGATGGGAAATGTTTTCTGCAGTTATTCCCTTTTCTAATAAAGACTGGAAACATCTGGCTTGTGTGTGTCTTTTTATCTATTAAGGCTCATTTAACAGTTTCTGGCTCAACTGTGTGTGAAGTTCCATTAACTAATATTTTCTCCATAGTTGTAGCTGACTTTTTGTCCTGGAATGTAACCTCCACGCGCAATCAGTTCTGACGTGATGTAACAGACTCCTGAAGCACGCTGTTGTCAGATTACCTTACAGCTTTCAGTGTCCAGCACGTATGATCTGAGCGATAGGTTAGACAGAAATATTTCAATTCTCGTAGTATTTGGTATTTTTTATTTGCAGGTGTTGTAATGTACTAATATAACCTTCGATAACCAAACTGTTTTACTGACACCATCTGTCTCAGAAACGTGATTTATGAATGCTGTGTATAGGTACTGTGTGATTCTATGGCACTGAACGACCATTACAACTGTATTAGAAATAACTGCTGTGTAAATTATTCACATATTCTTTCAGATGGCTTACTCTAATCTTTGTAACAAACTCTTTGTATGGTGCGCTTGTGCATATGTATAGTTATTCTTTCTTTGATACTGAGAAAAAAAAAGGGAAGATCACAGATGTGCAGTATCTTTACTCTATAGTTGATGCTGCCACGGTGTTCAGTTTTTTTGAATTTTGTTTCCTGTATCTGTGTGTTATCATCCCCCTGGCGATGGTTCCTACAGTCCACCTGTTATCCCTCTTTTATCCCCAGTGTTAGCTGTTTCATGCCCATTTCTGTCCCCTAGTGCTGGTGCTACTAATCTGATTCATTTTATTTCCTCATTCAGATTGTGGATACCTTCCATCTCCTTTTGAACTGATTACAGTTATTCTTTGTACATCTGTCATATGTTCTCTTTTATTTCTGACTTACTCTAATTCTGCTTTGCTCTGTTCTGGCTGCTGCTTAATTTTTTTTAACTACTCTCTATTGCTTCGTTATTAATTTATCAGCCAACCAGATCACCTCACATTGCATGCCATCTAATCAAACACCAGCGTGTAAAGTAAACAAGAAAGTGACCAGTTAGTTACGGATCCATTGGGTGCACTCACCCCCGACTACAACACAAACAACAGTATATACATAGCGTAGAAATAATATTGATAGTCAACACTTTGATGCTTATAGTAGTGAACTTTTGCCATAATTAAAACCAAGTCATTAAAGACCCATTTACATTAATTTATTACGAATACAATTTGGTTACCTATCCCTTGTCTTCTTCCTGCACCTCAATCTATTGAAATCTACACAACACATGAAATAATTGTCATGTCATAGAATAGAAAATTTGTATATGAATGACCAGCTTTTTTTGCATTGTATTGTTTTTTAATCACCAATACAGTATAAAAAAGAAACAGTAAACAATTAAATCTGTTAGTATAGAACTGACACCGACAAGCATGTTTTTCATCTTTGACTATTTATACCTGCACAGTGTCAGTTTTCAGAGAATACCATCAGACTATACCCACAACCAGAAAAATGAAATACAGATTTTCAAACTTCACTCATAACAGTATCTATACACTCATTAGTTTTTACCATGCCATATCAAAAAAACGAGTTAGGTTGAGCCGGTGGTTGATCAGGTGATGAATCACTATCAGCTGAAGATTTATCATCGTTGTTACCAACAGCAACTGGCACTATGCATCTGACAGCTAGTGGCTCATATATGCTGTATAGGGCTGCACTACTTGAGTTGCGCTATGAAAAGCATTTAACTCTAGACTCTCTTCACTTTCTGACCAGGAATCAGAAATGTTCACATCCTGGTAAGGATGACTGTCAGGGAAAGCTTCTGCCATTTCTGTGTCAGTGAGAAGTTCAGCTCCAGAAATCAGAGTCTTTTACGTAATGTGTAATGAAACTACACATGCCCACTGAGACATAAACTAACTGTCAGATGCTCATTGCAGCCCAATTTACAAAGTTCATAAATCAAAATAAAATGACTATTTTCACACTCATCTGTTTGTAAGCCAATCTTGTAGTGTCCACTGATAGCCAGCCATTTAATTAAAAAGGATTTTATTCTTTGGGTGGGACCACTAGACACCAGGAATCCTGGGGTTTAAATGTTTACTTTAATGTTGGCCACTATAGCCAGGACTAAGGAGAGGGAGAAAACACATTTTTTTTAAATACACATGTATTTTGCACCTGCGAAATATTAAGCGAAATGCATGAATTTCGCAAAATATTTCAGGGGGCGAAATTCTTGTTTTTGCTGGCGAAATTATTTTTCAATGTATCTCTAGAATCACATACTTGACCATTTCTTTGATCTCTGGAGACCACCCTTTTTGAAAACAGGTCCAAGTTGGTTTTGTGGATTGCCTTTTGTTATCATGGCTGGCTAGCCAGCAGAAAACAGTGTCCTCTGCCTTGGTCCTTGTTACTTTCAAAATGTATCTTTTTGTTATTATGAAAGAGATTCAGTCCTTTGAAGTTTAACCCAAAACAAAAACCTTTTATAGTACAAGAACTGGATTACTTACACAAAGGCTCCTCCTAGCTGAGTGCATCCAGGCAGACCTGCAAGAGAGTTCCTACATTTGCTGGGGCACATAGCATCATCAGCTGCAGTGATACCAGGTACCATGTTTTAAATGCAAAATATCCAGTACCACCTATGGTTCAATTGGTCCCTGAGGTGGGATCCACTTTAAAAACTAGTGCCTGTAACAAAGTGTCTGCTAAGGGCACTAGAATGGTAGAAGGAAGAAGACAACCTCAGATGGAGTTCCCTTCTTTCAGCAGTCTCCTACTGTCATATTCACCACAGATGCCTCCCTCTTGGTCTGGGGTACCCACCTGGAGGATCTCACTGTAAGCAGTATGTGTTGTACACAGGAGACACAGGAACACATAAATATCTTAGTGCTCAAGGCAATATATGTGGCAATGCAGGCCTATTCCTCCCACATCAGAGGTCAGTCTGTCCAGATTAGGACAGACAATACCACAGCTATAAACAGGGAGGAACAAGATCTTCAGAACTGTGCATAGAAGTGATGAAAATCTGGAGCTTGGCATACTCCCTGGAGGTCCAGCTTTCGGCAGTAGACCTGCCAGGGAAGGACATTATGCTGGCAGACTCCTTGAACAGCTTCAGTCAAGGGAATCATGAATGGACACTGAACCAGCAGGTACTGGTGACAGTGTTCAGAAGATGGGGCACACCAGAGATAGACCTTTGTGCATCTTGGGAAAACAACTAGCTCCCACTGTTTTGTTGCAGACCCCATCAGTGGGTACAGTCTCAGAGGATGCTGTAATCCTCAACTGGTCAGGGAAGTTTCCCTATGCCTTCCCACCCTTCCCACTTTTGCTGAACTACTTCTAAAACAGAGAAGGGAGTCAGCAACAATCTGTAAAGCAGCTACCTGGAAAGCAGTGCATACTTTTACAAAGCACTACTGTCTGGACATAGTCCAGAAGGATTGCGAGCTTTGGCACTGCAGTTTTGCAGCATCTTTTCCATAAATAGATTCTGTACCCAGCCTCCTTAGGTACTGCTATGAAGTCTGCAGTTGTTAAGCATACATGAGGGATTCCTGGGGTTTGAAGAAAAAAATTACTCACCGTAGTAATGTTCCTTCCAAATGGATGCCTCATTGCATTTAACAACCCCTAATCCCTACCTCCCCTTTCAGAAACTGGTAAAAGGTTCACACAAGAATATGTTCTTTATATTTGGTTGAGTGCCTGTACAATTGCTGCTCAGTGATCTGAGCTTGTTAAATTCTTCATAACATTTTAAAATTGTTCTGCAGTGTTGAAAAGTTAAAAAATAAATTTTTTAAAGTATTATTGATATATTTTCGGTAGTCATTTAGCTAGTTTAGTAGTCACTGCTCACCCTAACTTCAGAACTAAATCTGCCTTAAGAATATGAGGGTGAACATGACGACACAGCAAAGTTTGGAATTTCATTCTAAGATTCTCTAATTAACATAAAATTATAAGCTCCGGGGCAGCTCATTCTAGGGGAATGATTCCAGTTGTTAAGCATAGTGAGGGATCCCTTTGGAAGAAACATTACTATGGCGAGCTATTTTTTTTTTCTTTTTACACATTTAGTGCCTTATTTTCTGCTTTTAAAAGACCTCAGGGGTGGAAAACAAGTTGATTTGCTCAGATGTGTTTTACATGCAGATAGAAGTAACTTATCTTTGATATTTAGTCCAACAGTGCATTATTTAAAACTACCAGCTGCCGCACATTGTAGGATAAAGGCTAAAGTCTGCAAAAGTTAGGAAGCTTATATCATTTCAAGATATTGGATCTGATGCTTTATTGAGGATGGGGTTCTTCATACTGGATCACAGATTTTGATCTAAAATGTATTTTTTGAGACCGGGGATTAAACTTGTTTACCATAGTACATTCAAGGGACTGATGTGGATAATGACAGTACCAGGACAGATTCAGACTGGTTGCTAATTGCTATGGCAGCTTTAAATGTGCAAGTGAAAGTAATATTCAGTTCTTTGTGAGCAGCCTCAGTAGAATTTGGTTGACTGGGTCACACATTGAAGCATCTGTGAAAATATAGTAATTGAGTAAATCAGACTTTGCTGACACAAAATAGATGTGCAAGCGGAAGTAATAAAGTGTGGTTGGACATGTGAGGGCTCCTCTGTGATATGTGTGCAATACAGCAGTCCACATTGTCTCTCTGTGCAGTCTAGCTGTTTGTATAGACTTAATCTCCTTATAGAGTATGAAACTAAATGTCATTGTGCCTATAGTGTGTAAGTGAAATCTTCAAGAACACACACTTGGCTTTCATTTCCTGTTATGTTGCCCTAGTCACTCAAATTGAATTTTGGATAACTTGGTTTGCTTCATTTAATTTAAACCCTAGCTGCAGTTACACAGCTTTGTAATTACCAATTGGTGTATTATAAGATTTTTAATTTGCACTCCAGCATGCTATTTTCTTTTCCTCTTTCCTTTCCAAGTAGGTATTTCAGCTCTGTCTCCAGCCATTGTCATTTTTTTCTTTTGTTTACCCTGTTACAGAAACAAATTCAATTTAAATGTCTGTATATAGCTCCGAATTCTGAACATTAGGGGGAGGCTGCAAGTGGACTTGTATTCAGACTCGGGTCCCTTCCTGTTGTCTGTCCAAACTTCTCAACCCATTACCTCACAAGTCATGGTCATGACTTTGAAACAGTCTGGAACCAGTGGCCCAAATCTGGGATATCCCTGGAAATGATGGACACTTAAGATGTGTGTCTAGCACCCATTCTGTTGCTCACTTTTTAGTGGAAGACAGCAGGCTTGGAACTTGGAATTGGGGTGGTGGGTTCTAGGGATCACCCCCAGCTCTGAATAGAGCACTTGCAACTATCAGAACACTGCTGTTGACTTATAAGGGGGAGCCTTTAAAGACAGATGCCGGGGGCCCCGTAGCTCCCAAAGCTCAGTGACATTCCATAACTAGAAGAAATACATGGTTTCATGTTTGTTAGCATTTTTCTCCACTTTAAATTACTCCTAATTTGTTGGTTTAAACCACTAGTCACATGGCTGTTTTAATTTGGTTGACGTTACGAGTTTTGCAGCTTTTTTCTGGCCAAATAATGAGCAATATCTGAGATGAGAAAAGCATGTCTTGGCAGCAGCAGGGCCCATGGTCATGTGATGTAGCAGAGGTAATTCTGGCTGTGGAGTCTATGGATCTGTATAAAAGTGAAAGTGTCAACATGCAGATGGCTTTTGGTGTCGAAAAACTCACAATTTATTATCATTCTACATTTTCAGCACTCTTCCCCTTTTGTTCATCCAGGCAATAGTGAGTGTGACTGGACTGACCTACTGTATTTGACAGGAACTGTTGTATTGATGAAGGGGCCCACGGGGCACTCTCGAGAGACAGGTTGCTTGCATTTATATTTTTATAGTGTTTCATAGCAGCTGTATTGCCTGATGGCACTTCCTGCCTGATTAGACTGTGATCAGTTAATCACACTTGGAGTATGGTGGTGTAGAAAAACAAGCATTTGTCAGTGCCGAATGTTGTTTGCTTCTATGTGCTGTTTAGGTATTTGGAAGTCATTGGAGTGCAAATATTGAAAATTTGCGAACTTACGAGCATGCGTAGGAACTGCGCAATGCACGCTCGTAAAACAGTCATTTTTAGGAATTTTTTCACCAAATTTTCAACATAGCCATTTTAAGACCTCTGCTCATGAACAGTGTCACCGTGATTTTGTTAATGTGTCCCATACATTGAGTTTGTACACTGTACCGCGCCAGCGCTACATGGCAGAAACACGCTTTGGGCAGGATGTGAAAATGACAGCTGTACTGCTCATGAGGAGGTGTGGTAAAATGGCAATGTTGAAAATCTGGGTGAAATATTGAAAATTCGCAAACTTACCTGACGTGCGTAAGGAACTGCATAGCACTTACGCTAAATAAACAGTCATTTTAGGAATTTTTCACCAAATTTTCAACATAGCCATTTTAAGACCTCTGCTCATGAACAGTGTCACTGTGATTTTCTTAATTTGTCCCAGACATTGATTTTGCACACCCGACGCCATTCTGCGCTACATGGGTGGAAACACATTTTGGGTGAGATGTGAAAATGACAGTTGTACTACTCATAAGAAGGTGTGGTAAAATGGCAATGTTGAAAATATGGGTGAAAATATTGAAATTTGGCGAACTTACAAGCCTGCGTAGGAACTGCATAGCGTCCGTTAAATAAAACAGTCATTTTTTTTTGAATTTTGGCACCAAATTTTCAACATAGGATTTTGGGACCTTCTCATAAATGATGTCACTGTCGGTATTCAGGCCGAAGGTGATTTCGCAGTCACTGCGCGAAATCACCCTTCGGGCCCGAATAACGCCATGACAGTGACATCATTCATGAGAAGGGGTCCCAAAAACCCCATGTTGAAAATTTGGTGCAAAATTCCAAAAATGCCTGAGATATGCAACAAAGTTGAAACCCCCCCATCTAGCCCATTATACAGCTTACCGGCATTTCCTCAGTTCGCGGTCGGCTTTGAAGAGTGCAGACGTGTTCCCGGTCCACCGAAGATCGTCGCGGAGTCCGGAGGTAAGTATGGGGTGAGGGGGGTGGGGGAGCTGGGTGCGCAGTGGGTGGGTGCGGGTTGAGGAGGGGCTGGGGACACGCCCCGGCGGGACCCGTTCGTTTACAGGTTTCAAAAAAAAAAGGCGTCGTGGGGCGTTTGCCACGCTGGGGTGGGCTCCCAGCATGGCACAAGGACGTTGAGGGCGTTCAGCCGACGGAGGATTGGGCACCCCTGTCAGTCATAGGACTGCTTGCCACACTGGGGTGGGCTCCCAGCGTGGCACCTACTACTGGGGGGGCGCAGCTCAGCCGATGGGGATTGGGCACCCACGTCGGCTACTCTGAGTGCGTCTTGAGGCGCGCACGCCTGCGAGTGGGGAGCTGCGCAAGCAGCCTCTTATCGTGCTCACTCAGCGTAGCTCCTTTCAGCTGGGAGGTTACTGCATTTTGGAGCGTGTCATAGACAGCTCCAAAATGCATTGGCTTACAGGGGCCGCGCCTGCCAGCACACTGACTGAATTGGAGGAGGAGGTGACACACCTCTGAAATCTCCGATGATGGCACTATGTTTCTTGCACATGCGTGCAAGCAACATAAAAATCAGTCTTTTTTTGCATCACTGATGTTCTGGTTTAACTGTTCCAAACACAGACAGTAAGTTCTTACTTGTTACCTTGTTTATATCCCTTAGAAACTTAATTGCTTCATGCCCCTCACCCACCCCCACTCTTGCATGGCTTCCAGTGAGTCCATATTTGTATGTGTGTCAGATTAAACAAAATGTTGTTAATCTTTTAGGATAATTGGCTTACTGTATATTTGTCTTAAATGGGGTTGCTATTGTTTGTGTCGTGGAGCAGCACATAGTTTTGTTAGTGTTTACGTGGGGAGGCAACTGTCATCAGCTCAAGTAAAAGTGTAAAATTTATGGCTACACCCATGGTTATTACATGCTCATTGGTAGCTTATTCATCCTGTGATGTATATGGTTCTCTGTTCTGTCCCTCTGCTTAGCACTGTGATGCACTAAGTCTACTTTCTCCTTGGTAAAAAGAAACTGAGGCAGTTTGAACTGATGTTGAGATGGACAGACAGACAGTGAGATGCTAACTACCTTTTGACCATCTATAAGGATTGTTGGCTCTAATGCTGAGCTGTTGAACAGTGGGACACAGTTTACATTTTGTACTTTTTTCTTTTGTAACTTTTTGCCATTTCTATCACAAAACCACTTGAATACCAGAGGGGTGTGTGTGTGTGTGTGTGTGTGTGTGTGTGTGTGTGTGTGTGTGTGTGTATTGTATTCTTCTTCTTTGCAAAAAAACGTTGTTAATGTACAAGTTAGGGTAACTTAAAAAGGGAAATGTGATGTTAGGGTTTCCAACCTTAACAAACACCCCACCACCACCCCAAGCAGCAAAAGGAAAACATCATTACGGTTTTCATTGTCCTGAGTTTTAGTGAATCAGGGGTGGGGTCTTCCTTGAGGTTTTCAACCCTAATGCTCACCCCATTCTGATATAGTGTTTAAATGTACCCTCTGGAGACTAGGAGGGAGAGGGGGACATGATTGAGACCTTTAAATATCTGAAGGGAATACACAAGGTGGAGGGTGATAGTTTGTTCAAATTGAAGAAGGGAGTGAACACGAGGGGACATAGCCTCAAACTGAAAGGTGGGCAATACAGAGGTAATTTCAGGGGGCAGTTTTTCACAAAGAGAGTGGTGGAGGCCTGGAACAAGCTGCCGGAGGAGGTGGTGGCAGCTGAAATGGTGGAGGGGTTCAAGAGGGCTTGGGATAGATTTAAGGGGTTGAGAAAGGAGGGTGAAGCATAACAGAAGGGGAGAGGTAGGGTGTTGGGCAGACTAGATGGGCTGAGGGGCCTTTCTCTGCCATCACATTTCTGTGTATCTGTGTATATCTGTCTCCCCACATGTTGCCAGCAACCTGTGGGTCCTACCTGAAGAAAACAGATCACATCTGACCTTATTTGCTCACGGTATGGGGTGAGTGTTAGGGCTGAAAACTCCAAAGATGACCCCAACCCTGATTCAGCAAGACTCAGGACAGCCAAAACCATAATGATTTTTCCCTTTTTTTTCCTGGAGGGGCAGGGTGGGAAGTTAGGGCTGGAAACCCTAACACCAGATTTCCCTACTATTGTGGCATAGAGTTACCCTAAATTTACAAAGTTTCTTGCAAAGAATTTCCTTTCTTTTTGAGATAGTGGAATCGTATCCTCATTCATGCAAGTCCCTTTGGGACCTGCGTGAACAAGTGCAGATGTGCAGGGCCCTTTTGTCCCTGTGCCATGAGAAGAATCAGTCCGCCTACAGAAGTGCAAGGCCCAGCACATTCACTCTTCACACATTCACCCTTTATTTTTCTTTTTTTATCCCAAATGTTCAAGATAGTCATTTTATAACTGCCCTTATAAAAATGATATGTAGCATTTATAGTATATTGGCAGAAATGCTATTTTGCACCAGAATTGCAGAAAGACATCTCATCCAGGATTTAAAAAATAACGTCTATCACGTTTATGAGGTGATGTGGAAAAGTTGCTATGTTGAAATTTTGGAGTCAGAATATTGAAAATTAGTAAAGGTATGACTGAACTTTGAAATACTGCAACATTCAGACATATCCTGGCTATTTATGGTATTTGTACACCAAAATTTTAGCATAAACTTTTTAGTACCCCATCTCGTGAACCCAGTAGGTGAAAATTTTCAAATCCCCACCAAAATGTGATTCTGCACCACCAAAGTATCATTCTGTGCCACAGGTATGGAAACACGTTTTGGCCAAGATGACAAATGACAGCTGTCACATTCATGAAATGGCGTGAAAAATGGCTGTGTTAAAAGTCTCAGGTCCAAATATTTTACATTACCGAAGTTATGAGTGGGCATAAACAGATTTCAATGTACCCTCATAACTGTGTCATTATTACATATTTTTATACCAAATTTTCAACAGCCTTCTTGTGACCCCACCTCATGAACAATGGCAGTGAAAATTTTCAAATCCCACCTGAAAGTTGATTTCACCAAATGACTGTGAAATCACCTTCCAGGCCTGATTGGTGTAATTCCACCACCATTGATTATGAGGTGGGGTCCAAAAAAGGCCATGTTGAAAATTTGGGATGAAAATATACGCTTTATATACTTAACTCTGGAAGCATTTAATCTTTTTTCACAAAACCTTTCAAAGGCACTACCTTAGGACATCATGCCTATACCGTGAAAGTTTGGGGAAAAAATTCCATTCCATATAGACTGTAGGTGAGAGAAAAAAATTCCTTGTTAAACATAGGAAAAAATAAGACTTCTACTGAAAAATGACCTATGCAGATCTTAGAAACCACATGAGTGGCCATCACAAAACTTTCCACAGATTTAGATCTTGCCTTCTAGACAGCACATGCAAAATTTCAGCTGACTTAGTCAAATGCTGCAGCGCTATTAAAGTGCGAAGTTAGGGGTTTAACATTGAACACCCTACTCAACCCTAACTATACGGGTGTGGTAGTGCCAGTGTAGTTGGGGTCAAGTGGACTACTAAATGTTAAAACCAATTTTTGCACTTTAATAAATTTGGTGGCATTCCTCGGAATAGTACAAATATTTGCATGCACAGTCACGGTGGCTGAGTCTAAAGACATGAAATGTTTTGTGCCAGCATCTCTTGTGGTTTCTGAGATCCGGATTGCTGATTTTTGGAAAAGTAAAGATTTTTTTTCCTTTTTCATGAGAAATATTAAATGGTTCCAGAGTTGTAAGGATTTAAAGTTTTTTTGCTGAGCTATTCTGAGCATGCTCAGTTGGGTTTTTCGATAACCCTCTTGCGAATGATAAATTGATCATGAGGGTTTATCTGTTGCACAATTGGTGCTTTATTTATCATGAGAAAAAATATTGATTGGCTGCCATCTTGTTTTTCTTTAACTAAAAAACATTGAAAATACTTAAAGATGATGTATTTTCGAAAAACAAACACCTGAACCTAGATAAACAGGTTATGCTTAGCTAGATTCTGGTGTTTGTTTTTTAAAAATTGCCCTGGAAATAAGGTTTTTGGGCACAAGGAAAATCCTGGGTGCCCCGGTCAGTGAGAGGAGCCCTTCACCTGGATTCTCTGTGTGAAAACAGCAGGACTTTCTTGACCTCTGCTACTGCAGCTGGAGTGCTACCACCAGGTTGAGAGAGAGAGCAGTGAGCCATTGATTGCTGAATCTGTCTCTCTCTTGTCCCTCTTATCTATCTATCATTTTTATTCCTTCCCCCTCACAGCTCAGCCAACTCTCCCTCGTTGTTATAATTTTATAAAAAGCAGACTGCAGTACCCACCACTGGTACCACTACCCCCATGCAGAGTTGATGACACCGGGATGCCCATCCCCGGTGCCACTATACAATAAAGCCAATATTGGGGTGCCCAATCCCCAGTATCAGATCCAGAAATGTAAAATAATTCCTGAAAAAAACAAAGCAGTCCCTCGTTTTCTTTTTTTATTTTGTAACCTGTAAAGAAGAAAGTGTTCTATCGCCGATCTGATCCCCCCCATTCCCCACCCACCATCCACACCCCTCACACACACCCTCACTCACCTCAAAGTGTCCCATGTTGTAGATCCACTGTCTGATTGAAGATTCATCTTGGTGCTGGTACCGGTGACTGCAGTATGAGAAAATAAGGTAAGTCCGGTTTAATGTATTTCAATGGGGTTTGAACTTGTATTCATAATGTGGTCATTTATTTAATATTTTTACACCAGATTTTCAGTTACTTTTTTGGATCCGCACCTTATGAACAAGGGTGGTGGAATTTTTCAAATCTGGACCAAAAAGTAATTTTGCAGTTACTGGACGTAATTACCTTTTGGGTGGGATGTGAACAGTTTCACTTCATGAGGTGGAGTCATAAGAATGCTATGTCAAAAATTTGGTGTAAAAATATATTAAAATGGTTATGTTTTCAGTGAATGTTGAAATATGTCATCGTTCACTCATAACTTCACTAATTTTCCGTACTGTTCCACCAGACATTTAACATGGTCTTTTGGGGACCCCACCTCATGAACAAAGCAAGTGAAAATTTTCACTGTTCACTCATAACTTCACTAATTTGCAATATTCTGACTCCAAATGTTCAACATAGCCATTTTTTCACAGCACTTTATGAATGTGACAGGTGTTATTTTTCAAATTCTGGAGGAGTCATGTTTTTGCACATGTGGTGCAAAATGGCATTTCAGCCAGTATTCTATAAATGCCACATATCATGTTTATAAGAGGGAGTCATAAAACTACTATCATGAAAATGTGGGGTCAAAATTAAAAATTAAAAAATAACTAAGAAATGTTGTGTGTAACACCAGCCTTTACCCCAGTGGGTAGTGCTTTGTGATCCTGTGCTGGTGAGCTGAGTTTGGGAGCAAGCTCAGTTACCCAGCTAGATAGGCCAAGGCTAGCAGGGAAGGCACTGTCATGTGACCCCCCCCCAACCTGGGAAGGTTGGTGCAGGGTTGCCCACACAGGCCCAAGTACGATATAGTGAAGAGAACTCTTCTCTTGGTGGAGGGCCCATTGCTTCAGCTGAAAGATGGATTCTTATTTATTTTATTTATTTATGTATTTGTTTGTTTTTTGCTAATTGGGTAAGTACACTACACAACTGAATGTCTAGTTTCAGGTACAACACAGGAGAGTACAAGGCAGGTATTGCCCTGTGCATCTGTGTCTGCAGCCACATGGAAGTGCAGGACCCCAACGGCTCTGCACTTCCACAGTCCACCAGACAGCCCCATGAATTCTTGACATCCATTGCTGCACTTCCATAGGTGGACAGAGTCTTTCCTTGGCACAAGGCAAATAGGGCTCTGTGTGTTTGCATCTGTTCACACAGGTCCCTTCGGCACCTACATGAATGAGGTTACAATTCCACTATGGCGACATGTGGTGAGACATACTTCTCTACCTTTGAAGAGTATATCACTATGAGGTACTGGATGGGAGCTGTAGCTTGTGCTTCAAACAGGTGGTTATGGGCTGGCTAGAGGGCTGAGCATTAGGGTTGATGACCCCAAGGAAGACCCCATCACTGATTCACCAAGACTTTGTTGACCCAAAGCCCTAATGTTTTTTCCTTTTGCTGCTTGGGCAGTGGGAGTGGGGAGTTAGGGTGGGAAACCTTGACACCACAGTTCCCTATGTTGTGGCATTAAGTTGAACCCCAGCTGATGCATTAATGCAGCTTTTTGCAAAGAATATTTATATTTCTATCTATTAGGGTTGAAGAGCACAAAGCAGTCAAAGTGAGGAAGTGAAAAACATTAGGATTTGTAGTCTCAGGAGTCTTGGCAAATTGGTGGCTCGATGTGCCTTGGGGTTGTCAAACCTAATGCCCACCCCCTCTCCAAGCCTGTGCCTCACAGGCATATACTGTCTCGAGGTAGACTGGTATGGCTCGCCACATGTTGCCAAGTTAGTCATACCTTTCTTCATGCATGACCCTGCATGAAACGAGATCATGTCCAATCTTGTTTGCTAATGAGGGGATTGGGTAGGTTGACAGCCCCAAGGAACGCCACACCACCGATTCGCCAAAACTCCTGGCACCACAAACCCTAACGTTTTTCATTTCCTTACTTTGACCGCTTTATGGTCTTCAGCTCAAATGTCTGCAATAGATAGATAGATAGTTTATTTATAAAGTGCCCATTTCCTGAGACTCTGGGCGCTATACAGTTCATAAAATATGATCATACACAACAGACCAACAAATCTTAATTCATGTACACCATCAAACCTTTTAAAACACTGAGCGTTAAAATCGCTATCTATTTCAATAATTCTAAAAAAGATAACAATTAATTCATAAATGCTTGCTGGAACAAAAAGGTTTTTAGGCCCTTTTTAAAGGCTTCCATCGAAGAAGTCTCCCGTAAACAACCTGGCAGGGAGTTCCACAAGGTAGGCACAGTTACCGAGAACGCCCTGACTCCGGAATGACGCAGCCTAGCCCTGGGAACCACCAGGAGGCCTCCCCCGGCAGAACAGAGAGCCCAGGGTGGGCGATAGAGGACAAGGAGATGTTGCAGATAGCTAGGTCCCCTTCCATGTACGGTCTTGTAGGTAAGGAGCCCGACCTTGAAGGCAGTCCTCCACCTAACCGGCAGCCAGTGCAGCTCGTGGAGGACGGGAGTGATGTGTTCACATCTTGCCGCCACTATTAACAATCTTGCCTCCACATTCTGCACCAGCTACAGCCTGCGGAGGTTGCCTCCCAATAAACCTAGGTACAGGGCATTGCAGTAGTCCAGCCTGGTAGTGACAGAAGCATGCACCAGTGTGGTCAGGTCCTCAGGTAGAATCAGGGATTGGATTCAGGCAATGTTCCAGAGATGAAAAAACCCACTCTTAACTACGGCCGACACCTGGACATCCAGAGTGAGGCCGGCATCCAGGATCATGCCCAAGTCCTTCACCTGAGTAGAAGGGACAAGAGGAATCCCTCCTAGCACTAGACCAGGGGGTAGCCCCACACCCCTTCCTTCACCCCGACAACCAGGATCCACCACCAGTACCTCAGTCTTGTCTGGGTTAAGTCTAAACCAGTTACAAGTCATCCACAACTGGATCTCCTTGCGGCAGCTGTTAAATACAGTGACTGACACCTGAGAATCGGGCGCACAGGACAGATACAGCTGGGTACCATCTGCATAGCGGTAAAAACCCAAGCCGTACCGCCTGATAATGTCCCCTAATGGCAGCATGTATGCCGTGAACAACAAGGGCAACAAGATCGATTCCTATGGAACCCCATAGCACAGAGGCTTCAGGGACGATAAGGCTAACCCCATCATCACCCTTTGCACTCTGTCTGTCAGGTATGACTTGAACCAGTTGATAACATTACCGGACAGGACACACCAGAATCGCAGGTGATCAAGCAGCACCTCATGGTCTACAGTATCAAATACTGCAGAGAGGTCTAGGAGGACCAAGATGGTATGATCTCTCCTATCCCTCGCCATCAGGAGGTCATTTAATACCCTTACCAGTGCCATCTCCGTACTATGCCCCACTCAGAAACCAGATTGGAAAGACTCATAGGTAGAGGAGAAGGCAAGATGTCTTTGCAAGTTGAATGGCCACCACTTTTTCAATAACCTTCCGTAAAAATGGGAGGTTCTAGGGACACGGATATGTTGTTCAATCCACACTTACTGGCGGGTTCCATGCCGCTTTAAATCTTGTCGGAAGGTCTTCAAGCTGGCTTCTCCCACCCACCCAGGTGATAAAACTCTCGGCTCGGCCCCATGACACCAGATCTTCCTTACCGCTTGGAAGCTCAGGTTCCCTCCTTTGCGCTCTGCGTTTTAGGCCTGGATTCTAACTCTTCAGTTAAACCGAAACTTAGCTTAAAATTTACTAGACTTTGGTCTTTTTCTTCCTTCGCGGCTGCAGTGGACAAGTCGACTCCCAGATTTCGGCAGTGCCCCTGTGGGCAGATGATGTCCCGGACCGATCCGCACTCCACATGCGTTTACTGCCTTGGGCTCGAGCACGATTTGCAGGCCTGTGACTTGTGCAAGTCCTTCTCGGCCGCAGTTCTTGAGGATTGTGCTGCCAGATTGCAACTTGGGCACCCCGAGAAATGTTATCCTCCGGTAAAGTCGAAGGAGGCCCATTGGGCGGTGTCCATGGCTGTGGGCTCGACTGAACTGCTTGAACAAATGATCGCCCTCGAGGAGGAGGCGACCCAGGCCGCATCTACTTCGGTCGTGGCATTTATCCCACTCTCCTTGGGTTCCTCCTTCACGGCTTCGTTCAAGGAGCTTTGTCAATCCCTCTCCATCAAGGGAGAGGGCCCTTTGGGACATTCCTCTCGGTCCAAGAAGAAGGATTCCAAGGGTAAGTCCCACCATCGACGTTCGTGGGAGAGGTCCCCTTCCCCGGATAGTCGACACTTGACTTCAGTTGAGGTTGTGGCTAAGGCCGCTGGCTTAACTGTGTCCCCGTCAGGTCAGGCGGCTGAGGCACCCATCGACGCAGTCGAGATTTTTCTTGACCCGTCGGATGGGCTGTTGACTGGAGAAGCCGACAACCCTTCTTCACCAGTTCCCCCAGTGGAAACCGAGGACTTGCCTGTGCCTCCTGTGCCGGAGTCCCCGGTTAAGGTCCCTGAACCGAGGGAGGAGCGGACCCACCCTCGGAAACACCAAAGGTCTCGGTCTCAGACCTCTTCTCGGTCCAGCCGATCCCGCCGACATCGGCGGTCTCGGCACCAAGGAAAGCGGCGGCGCCACTCATCCTCATCTTCGGAGGATAGGCTCCGGCACAAATTGCGTCGGCACTACAAGGATCTGATGTGGCAGCAGCTCCTTTTGACCGGGAACAAGCCGACTCTGTCGCCTTCCCCGGCCATTAAGTGGCTGTGACCAGAGTTGCCGAAACAACCCCTCATTGTTATCGAGGAGCTGAAGCTGGCATTGGTTGTTCGGCCGAAACCAGCTGCGCCACCCATTGTGGTGGAACCCCCACCTCCACAACCTAAAACTGGGGCTCCGACCAAGGATTCCGGGTCGGGTCAGGGTTTGCCCCATCGGTTGTCGGTCACCCTCACTCCCGATCGATCTTGGCAAGTGGAGGGTGGCTCAGGCCCTCGGCAGCTGTTTGCAGACTACTCGGAGTCTGACGATGATTCCTCTCTGTTCTCCAGGCCCCTTGACCTGGAGTCCACTGGGAGTCAGTTGGTGGACGAGAGCCCATCCTCGTTCCTGGGTATGCCTCGGCTCATCTGAGTCTACTGGGATGAACCTTGAACCCATTTCAAAGCGGGCCAAGTATCCCCTCACGGAGATACTGGACTGAGGGGATTCCCCTACGGAAGCCTTTCTGGTGGCCAAAGCCATTGTTGGCCCGGCTCTGGAGCTATGACAGCAGCCAGCTTCTTGTCCAGCACCTTCAGCCAGGATGCCCGAAAGTACGCCGTTCACACTGGTTCACTCTCCAGATTCTCGGAGCACCCCTCCACGGAGTGGCTTGTGACCCGACAGTGTTTTTGGTGCTCTGGAAATGCTTGGGACGTGGAAAAGCTACCCGATAAAGAGTCCAAGAACCTGGACTACTCTGGGTGTAAAGTCTATGCTGCATTCTCCTTAGGCCTTCGTCAGGCCAGTTCGGCCATTCTGATGGCACACTTTTCACACGCCCTTTTGGGCTCCCTGGATGAGGTGATTCCTCATCTCCCGGCTGACCTCCAGACTACGGTCAAGCAGGTGCGGGATCAGGGAAGGGCAGTGGCTAAGCAACAGCTCCAAACTGCCTTAGACATTGGAGACTCTTGTGCCCAGTCAGTAGTGGCCGCAGTGGCCATGCGCCACAGAGCTTGGCTGCGGATCTCCACTTTCACAGCGGATACCTAGCACAAGCTGGCAGACGTTCCCTTCCTGGGTACTGACTTGTTTTGTCCCGGGGTGGAGGGTCATCTGCAGAGGTTCGAGAAGTCCAATGCCACCTTGGACTCGGTCACGTCTGCCCAGAAGGACAAAGGCCACCAGCAGCAGCGTAAGCCCTTTCGGCCTTCTGCCCCTGCGGCATGTCCGGCCCAGCAACACCAGCATCAGGGCCAGCAGGCTCGCACTTGCACCCCAAAGCCAAGCCTGCAGCTTCCTCCAGCAGGAAGCCGGGAAGGAAAGGTCCAGGAGGCCCCTCGGCTGATCCTTCCTGCAAGCCTGCCCAGTGATGGGTTGAGGAGTGTCGCCCCCAACCTCATTACTCCTCCCTGGGTTCCCCCCATGGGGGGACGGCGCCATCACTTCCTTTCCACCTGGCTCGATAGCACCACAGACTGCTGGGTGCTGGAAGTGGTAGGAAAGGGTCTGCCTCTGGAATTTGAGTAGGCCCCACCCTATTGAGCCGTCGCCCCATGGAGGGCTATGGGGTCCGCAGCCTCTCTGTCGGCTCGTCAAGCTGACATTGCCCTGCTCCTCCAGAAGGAGGTGATCAGGGAGGTGGCGGATCCTCCACCAGACCCAGGGTTTGTTTCCAGGTATTTCCTGGTCCCAAAACGGACGGGGGGGCTGGCGCCCCATTCTGGACCTACACGACCTGAACAAGTTCCTAAGGTCTCGAACCTTCAGGATGGTCACTCTGGCTCAGATCATTCCATCCTTGAAATGAGGTGTGTGGTTCTGTTCTCTGGACCTCCAGGACGCGTTCTTTCACATCCCAATCCATCCATCCCACCAGCGATTCCTCTGCTTTAGGGTGGAGGGGTCCCTTTACGAGTTCCGGGCCATGCCCTTCAGCCTCTCTCCAGCTCCCAGGGTCTGCACCAAATGCATGGCAGTGGTGATAGCATTCCTGCAGTGCCGAAGGGTCCGGGAGTACCCTTACCTGGACAACTGGCTGATTGCAGCCCCTTCCAGACCAGAGGTGGAGTGGTCCAAGGATCTGGCCCTCCAGGTCTGCTCTCAGACTGGCCTCCTTATCAGTGAGGCCAAATCGGAACTTGTGCCAATGCAGGTGATTCAATTCATTGGGGCAGAGTTCGACTCTCTTCGAGCCGGAGCATGGCTCCCGGCGGACAGGGCCAAGGTTCTTTCCTTCTTTGCCCAATCATTTCTGGTTGGGCAATTGCGCCCTGCCCAGGACTTCCTGCACCTCATGGGCCTCATGGCGGCCTGCACCAGTGTGGTCCATTGGGCCCGCTGGCACATGCGTACCCTACAGTGGGGGCTGGCCCGCCAATGGTTACAGCATTCCGGTCCTCTGGACCAGCCAGTGATAGTGACCCAGGAGATGGGAATGCTCTCCAGTGGTGGATCGTTCCAGCTCATCTGCAGGAGGGTATTCCATTTGTCCACCCGGAGCCAACAGTCACCCTAATGACGAACACCTCTCTGATGGGTTGGGGTGCCCATCTGGGGGAGCTCAGAGTGCATGGCCTCTGGTCCCCTCAGGAGTCTCGATGTTACATCAACCTGCTGGAGCTTCGAGCGGTCTGACTAGCCCTTACCACCTTCGCTCCGTTTGTACGAGGTCAAGTGGTCCAGGTCCAGACGGACAATACCACAACCATGTACTACCTAAACTGCCAGGGCGGGATGCGCTCCTTGCCTCTGTGCAAGAAAGCTCTCCGCACTTGGTCTCTTGTGAGCAGACTGGCAGCGGATCTCCTAGCCATCCTTGTGGCAGGAGCCTCCAACACTCTGGCCGATGCCCTAAGCTGGATAGGAGCTGCATCTCACGAGTAGTCTCTCCTGCCAGAGGTAGTACACGATCTGTTCTCCCACTGGGGCACACCTCAGGTGGACCAGTTTGCCTCCAGGGAGAATGCAAAGCTAAGGCTGTTTCATGCCGGCCCCCCCTCAACAGGGCTCGCTGCAGAGGGATGCTTTCTCGAGGCCTTGGACCCTGGGCCTCTTCTACGCCTTTCCCCCATTTCCCTTGGTCCACAAGGTGCTTCTCAAGACGAGGAGGGACAAGGTGCAGGTGATTCAGGTAGCCCCAGACTGGCCCCGCCAGTTCTGGTATCCAGATCTCCTCAGCCTCAGCTCCAGGCTCCCGAGGCAGCTTCCAGACCACCCGGACCTGATCTCAGTCAACCAGGGGAAGGTTCTCCACCTGGACCTTCAATCCCTGCACCTGACGGCCTGGTTCCTGAGTGGCTAGAGTTCCAGGCCTTGGATCTTTCCGACGAGGTCCTCAACGTTGTTGAGGCATCTCGTAAGGAATTGACCAGAAAATGCTACACCTTCAAATGGAAGAGATTCTCCATTTGTTATCAGGATAAGGGGGTTTTACCCTTCCTCCTGTTCCCTGGCCAGCATTCTGGAATTACCTGTGGTCCCTTTCTCAGCTAGGGCTTCAGTCGACGACCCTTAAGGTGCACTTGGCAGCCATCTCTGCTTACCGGGCGTGGGCCGGGAAGCAGTCAGTGGCTCAGGAGGAGGTGGTCGGGTGCTTTTCCAAAGGCCTTGATCACATATCCCCTCCGGGTGCAAGAACCTCCATCTCCGTGGGATCTACTGCTGGTACTGGCTAAGCTCATGAGCAAGCCATTCGAACCAGTGCACAGGTGTGACATCTTTCACCTGTCATGGAAGACCGCCTTCTTGGTGGCTAACACGTCAGCCAGAAGGATGGGAGAGCTCCAGGCGCTTTCCATCGAGTCTCCTTATCTGGTCTTCCATAGGGACAAGGTTGTCCTGCACCCCCACCCAAAATTCCTTACAAAGGTGGTGTCAGAGTTTCACCTTAACCAGGTGTTGACTCTGCCAGTGTTCTACCTCAATCACACCTCGGAGGCCGAATATAGGCTCCATACTCTGGACCCTAGAAGAGTGCTGTCTTTTTACAAGGAGCGGATGGCTGAAGTTCAGGGAGAAGTTCACCAGCTGTTTGTCACCTATGCTGAAGCCGCACCTGGCAGACCTGCAGCCAAGCGGATGATAGGCAGGTGGGTCACCTCCTGCATAGATCTCTGCTACAGGTTGGCAGGCATGGAGCCTCCCAAAGGGATAAGAGCTCATTCTACCCGCCATACCGCTGCATTGGTGGCTGCTTCCAGGGACGTCCCTATCCAGGAAATCTGCAGGGCTGCTACCTGGCAGTCAGCACACACCTTCATTACCCACTACCACATCGACCTTGAATCACACCGGGATGCTGGTTTTGGGACCTCGGTTCTCCAGTCCTTGTTTCTCAAGTAGAAGGTGTGCGCCTTCCTCCCTCCTCCCGGAGAACTGCTAGGAGGCTGCCAGTAAGTGTGGATTGAACAACATATCCATGTCCCTAGAAATACAGGTTACTCACCTGTAACAGAAATTCTAGGAATAGTATGTGTTGTTCATCCACACAACCCACCCGACCTCCCCGGCTTCAATGCATAACCTGGCTTCCAGTGGGCTAGATTTGGCATCATGGGGGCAGAGCCAAGAGTTTTATCACCCGGGTGGGTGGGAGGAGCCAGCTTGAAGACCTTCCGGCAAGATTTAAAGTGGCAAGGAACCTGCCAGTAAGTGTGGATGAACAACATATACCATTCCTAGAACTCCTGTTACAGGTGAGTAACCTGTATTTTGAGACTGGCCTGTAGTTGCTGAGGTCCAGCGAGGGTTTCTTCAAAAGAGGCCTAACCAAACCTCCTTCAAAGCCAGTGGGAAAACCTCACTCCTCAATGAACTCCAGACAACCTCAACAACCACAGGTGCAGTCAGATCCAAACAATCAACTAAAAGTCAGATTAAGCCTGGGTCCAAATCTCACTGGGTTGGCCACAACTTGGAAATTGTCTCCTCCACCTCCTCCATCCCAACCAGCTCAAATTCAGCCCATACAAGAGGAGTGTTTTGACACAATTCAGGCTGGACCCCACATCCCTTTCAAGAGATGTTTAAGAGACCACGTCCCTGATAGAGGACACCTTGTCAGAGAAGAACAGAGCCAGCTCCTCGCACTTAGTGCTAGAACCTTCTCCCACCACACAGAGACAGGCAGGATGTAATAGCCCATCTACCATGCAGTACAGCTGAGCCGGTCTGTTCCTCACCACAGCAATCTCCCTGGACAAACATTCTGCCTTCTTATGGGAGATTGCCCCCTGATAGTCTGCATAATGCAGCTTCAAGGCCAATTTTCCCCCTGTAGGCTGGATCTCCTCCAATGCCTCTGTAACCTCCGCCCTTAGTCTTTAAATGCCAGAGTTCATTAGTGTCGTTTTTCTGCAATTAATTTGCATTCTTTTTTGATTGTGGAATCATATTGGGACCTGCTGGAAATGGAATAAACAGAATAGTGGAGGTATTTCAAGCCCCATTTTTCATGCCAGTCCATTTCTTTCAGTGCAGTACATGGCCGCATCAGGCCTTAAAACTCAAATCAACCCTTTGAGGAGGAAGGCTTCCCAGACCACCACAAGGTGATGCCTGTGCAGTAGAACACTGTGCAGTTCCTTCCCAGGCTAGGAATGATGGCCTGCGACAGTGCTAGCCCCATCCTCATGCTGCATAGTCAACTCCCTGAACTCCGATTGCAGGTACAGGAATACAACACACTACCCACTGGCCCAACTGTGGGCCATGCACACAATGTTGCTTCATAAGTTGTTTTTTTTATATTTTGACCCCAGTTTTTCAGCATAGTCTTTTTATGACACCCCAGCACCCTTCAGAACATGACAGGTGTCATTTATAAAATACTAGCTAAAATGTAATTACACACTACAAGTGCAGAAACACATTTTTGAAAAACGACACCTGTCATATTCATGAGGTGGTGAGAAAAAATGGCTACATTGAAACTTTGGAGTCAAATTATTGAAAATTGCAAAAGGTATGAGTGAATGTTAAAAAATTTGAATGTACCTTCATAACTTTTTTTTTTATTTTAAGATTTTGACCCCAGATTTTCAACATAGTCTTCTTATGACCTCACTTCATGAATCTGGTAGGTGAAACTTTTCAAATCTTGCCTGTAATGTGATTTTGCAGTCTGACTGCTAAATCACCTTTTGGGCTAGATTTGAGCAATTTTAATCAACCTTGTTCTATAGGTGGTGTCCTGAAAAGGCCATGTTGAAAATTTTGGTGAAAAATATTAAAAAATGACCAAGTTATGAGTAAAAGTTCAAAACTTATTGAAAATACATTGGCCACTTTTACCTTGTTTCTTTCATTTCCCAGTCAACATTGGAGGAGCAGGACATGTTGCGCTTCAGAGTGGATTTACATCAGCTGACTTCTCTCAGGAGAGTGAGGGGTGTGGGAGGTGGTGGCTGCTGTATGAGGGGTCAAGTGGGGTGGGTGGTGAGTGGGGTCGAGGGGACAGAAGTCATCAAGGGACTATTTTCTTCATTGCAAGTACTAAAAATAAACAAACAGACTTTTGTGGGACAGTTTTCTTAATTTAGGTACCTATAACAACACTGGGGATTGGGCACTCCATGGTCGGTGGGCCGTTCGGCACTAGGTGTGGATATCCTGGTGTTGCTGTGCATCTGTATTGGGGGGATTTCAGTACATTGGGCAACTGTGAAGGCGGGCTGTTCAAGTACTGCAGTATCGGGTGGGGACCCCAGTGCTGCTCAGCATTGGGGTGAGGGATGTTCACCATCATGGAGGCTTGGCCCCCCGGCATCAGAAATTGTATAATTTATATGACAGGATTGGGCAGCTGTCATTCAGGTCAGGAGAGATGGGGGATACCAGCCGGCAGGACTGGGCACCGCTAACTGGTTTATAGTAAAACAGTGGAGGGAGGGAGGGAGGGGAATAACAATGGTGGGAAAGAGCCCCCACTGCAGGTGTTCTAAAATTAGGTAGGTCAGAGCTGTGTGAATGAAAGTGATTTCTTTCATGCTGCTTTCATCATATGGATGATGAAAGCAGTTTCAAGGAAATCACTTTTGGTCACACTGCTTTTTGTGAAAATTCAGCTATTTTCACTGAAATGTGCAGTAATGGAAGTTTTTATTTTTGTCTTCATATAGCTTGTTGACCACTGGTGGCCTCTTCTTCTCTTTCAGGCAATTTCTGGCACCCCCAGCCTCAGCCCACAGTCCGCCCACCATCAGTCCGGCAGGGATCTACATGGGGAGGGACCGAAGGACACTGGCATTGCCATTAATGGCAACCAATTATAATGTTTTTTCTGTTTTTTTCTCTGTGGCTTCACCCCTCCCCTGACACCCTGGTGTGGATGTGTGTCCCCATGCACGTCTCCTTAGTCACTGTTAGTGATGTCCTATGGGGACGACAAGTTCTCATGGCCCACCACAGGTGTCACTATGGCGCCTGAACTAGGAAATCTCCCTCCTTGGCTGGGAGTCCTGCTGCATGACAGTGCTTTTCTATCCCACTGGCCAACCAACCTACATCTGTAGTCTGCTCATGAACCCTGGACATCAGCACAGAAGCATGTAGTATTACCAGTGGGCTATCTGGCAGCCAGTGGCTCAGTTTTTAACTTATATTTAAAAAGCTGAAAAAGTTAAAAACTTGCAAGTTACAAAAGCTTGTACTTAGGACAAAGTCTTTCAAATCATCTATGCAAGGACAAAGACAGATTGGAGGGGGTTCAGAGGAGGGCAGCTAAAATGGTGCAGGGTATGTAGGGTAAACTGTACAAGCAGAGATGCAGGGAACTGGGGCTGTACTCCTTGGAAACTAGAAGGGAAAGAGGAGACATGATTGAAATGTTCAAATATGTCAAGGGGATCAGCTTGGTTAAGCCAGGGAGCCTATTCCATAGAAAGGATGATGCAGTAACTAGGGGCCATAATTTGAGACTACAGGGGAGGAGATTCAGGGGTGATGTGAGAGGACAGTTCTTCACGGAGAGGGTGGTGGAGGCATGGAACAGCCTTCCAGAGGACGTGGTAGGGGCCAGAACAGTGATGAAATTTAAGATGGCATGGGACAGGCATAAGGGACTGTGTGGGAACACGAAGGGGGCTGCAGGGAAGGGGACGGAATAATTAATGGGGTGGGAAGGGCAGACTAGATGGGCCTGAGGGTCTTTTTCTGCCGACAAGATACTATGATTCTATGAAAACATTAAGTTTCAGGTTTGAAAGTTAAACCATTTTTTGAGTTACAGATGCACAAACAAAAAGTCTTAATTTTGGTGAATTTTAGTGTATTTGCACCTCTGTGACTGGGCCCCCTCAATTGATTGTCACAGAAATTTCAGAATCAGGAGATCCTAGCACCAGCTCTACACCTACCAAATTTCAGGCGAATAGTTGAACTGGGGCAGAATTATTAAGGTGAAGGTATTGTGGTTTAACCTTAAAGTGTTTACTCAACCCTAAGATACATGCAGTAAACACACTTACATGCATGTGTGCCTGTTTCATGTGCTGTCAGCATGCAGCACCACCATCAACCACAAATGTTCTATAGTGTATGGTGGAACCCTTTTATGCATGGAATTCCATGCCTGGAACATGCTTGTTGTGCTGCAATAGTAACATCATTATGTTGTTCTGCAGTAGTAACATCATTATGATGTGCTGCAGTAATGATGTTACTACTGCAGCACAGCAACTTAGAATGTTACAACACAACTGGTTTCCTCTATCCAGTAAGGCTGGAACTTTTTTTATTTTAAAACTTGAACTTACAGAAAAAGCTGCAGCACATTAGTTCAGTATTTGAGCCCACCACCAACCCTCAAGTGCCTCCCCTTCCCAACACCCAGTTCACGAAAGGAAGCAGAGTACCCAAAATAGGCATGGATGTCCATACAACTATAAAAGATAATGTATGGGCATCCATACACAGACAAGCTTGTGTCTTCATCTTGAGTTTTCTATGGCAACCAGAGACCCTCTTGAGCTTCATCCTCAAGGTTCCTGGGTGCCATAAAAACCTCTCAATTCAGACACAGGCTTGTTGTGTATGGCTGCCCATACATTATCCTCTATGAGTTGTATGTGGTCCTAACGTCTCTGCCATAAGACCAAAGTGTGTGGGTTTATGGAGGGGATACTCAAGAACCTCAAGAGTTACTGGTGATGTAGAGGAAGTGGAGGACAGTACTAATGTGGTTTGGGCCAGCATAATCTAACATAACACCAGCATGCATATAATATGATGCATCAGTGCCAGACTTCTGTGCCATCAGCCCGAAAGTTTGCATTCCCAAGGAATCTCAGTGCCTAACAAAGTGTGGCTTCAGGGAAGAGATGCTCAACAAGATAGAGAGTTACTGGTAAGTAACCTTTTTCCACAAAACATGAAGAACTTTACTGTACCTTCTTTTCCAAACCAGAAAATCTACCCAAAAGTCTAGTTGAGGAAAGGTCAAGGAATGTGTTTATAGTACTGATGGAAAATTCTGAACCTCAGACCTTACTGATTAATGATTCATCTGTGAGAGGCTCCTCATGGGCAAGCTTTTGGCAGATGTTTCTAAGCTCTAGGGAACAGAAATAGTTTCTTACATGTCAAATGTGCTGCTGCTGTCTCTTAACTTGCTAGGATGCAGTTACTTGTGAGCGCCTCTTCCTCTGTTCTGCTGTATCTTTCAGGGTCAAGAGAGGTCATACAGGAGCCTGATGACAGCTAAAATATTTAACAACCTCATGGATTACTTGGGGGCTAACTTTGCAGCAGTTGGGTGGAGAATTTTGTTGAAATGCTCCTGTTACTTTTTTGAGTAACAATGGACGAAAACAATTGGGGCCAGATGGAGTGCATCCAAGGATATTGAGGAAGCTCAGGGAAATACTGGCTGTACCTCTGACAGTTCTGTTTAACAGCTCACTGGAAACAGGAGTGGTTCTGGAGGACCGGAGGAGGGCAGATGCAGTCCCACTGCACAAAAGTGGTAGCAGGAACAATTATAGGCCAGTCAGCCTGATATCGGTGTTTGGAAAGTTAATGGAAACACTGCTGAAGTAAAATATTGTGGAATATCATGAATCCAGTGGGTTACAAGACCTGAGGCACCATGGTTTCACAGAGAGGAGGTCATGTCAAACAAGTCTACTAGACTTCTTTAACTGGTTGACCAAGGAATTAGATAAGGGTGGAGATTGAGAGTTGGTCCAAAGGTGGTAAACTGGATAAGAAATTGGTTAGGTTATAGGTGACAGAGGGTGGTGGTGGTAAATGGAGTTCACTCTGAGGAAGGGAGGGTGACCAGCGGGGTGCCTTAGCAATCAGTACAGGGACCGGTCCTCTTTAATGTCTTTTATAAGTGACATTGCAGAGAGGCTGGAAGGGAAAGTCTGCTTCTTTGTGGATGACATCAAAATCTGCAATAGAATGGATACTCCGGGGGGGGGGGTGGAGAGGATGAACACAGAACTAAGAAAACAAGAGGAGCGGTCAAGGGTATGGCAGCAGGGTTCCAATCCTAAAAAAAATGCTAAATATTGCACTTAGGGCACAGAAACCCAGGAGTAGAATTGACGACCACCGAGCAGGAAAGAGACCTGGGGGTAATAATATCAGATAACCTAAAGGTGTTCAGGCAGTGAGTGCATCAAGGCAGTAGGGAGGGCTAGTGGAATGCTGCGATGCATAGGTTGGGACATTTCCAGCAGACAGAGGGAAATGGTGTTGCCTCTGTAAAGATCTCTTGTAAGACTCCACCTAGAGTACTGTGTCCAGTTCTGGAGACCACATCACCAGAAAGACATAGAGTGGAGGCGGTCCAGAGGAGAGTAACTAAAATGGTGCAGGGTCTGCATTAAAAGCCCTATGAGGAGAGACTAAAGGACCTCAATATGTACACCCTGGAACAGAGGAGGGGGTATGAAAGAGACCTTTAAATACGTAACGGGTTAAAATAAGGCACAAGAGGGAAGTAGTTTTCAGAGAAAAGGTGCTCAAGAGCAAGGAGACGTACTATGAAGCTGGTGGGGGGTAGATTAAGAAGAGATGTGATGAAGTACTTCTTCACAGAAAGAGTGGTGGATTCCTGGAACAGCCTTCGAGCAGAGGTGGTGGGGGCACAAACAGTGGTGGGGCTCAAGAATGCTTGAGATAAGCACAAGGGAAACACAGTGGAAAGGAAGGGGGGAAGGAGAAAGAGCTGGGGTTCAGGCACAGACTGCAATAGTAGAGTAGGTAGAGAAAAATTAGCAGACTGGATGGGCCAAAAAATCCTTATGTGTCCTCAAATTCTATGTTTCTATGAAAGTAATAAGGCACAATAAAGCAGTATTTTTTTTTCTTTTGCATTAAATATTTTACAAACACCGACCCGTGGAGCACTCCCCTTATAACTCCCCTCCAATTTGAGTGGCAACAACAAAACAAACTGATGTCACGCATTTGTTGTATGGGGCTCCCAAACACAGTCTCAAAGCACAGCAAAAGGTAAATGCACTTCCTTGCACTATCACTCTGTGCTTCCCACCCAACCAATTTGTGATTCATCTTAGGTTATTCCCCCTGATCCTATGCTTTACTTTACTTTTTGCATTACTCTTGCATTAGGCACAGTATTGAGGCTGTACTGAAACCGAGATGGATAATATCTGTTAGACTCTTCCTACAGTATCTGGTTCCTGAGCCACTCCTTGAAAAAAGGCTAATAGAGTTGTCTAGAGTGATCTTTCCTTGGTGAACCTGTGCTTTTTCTTAACAGGCTAAATTTATCGAAGTGCTGTGCTGGCTTAACCTTGATTATTGCCTTTAGCATTTTTCCTGTGACCAGAGCCAGGCCGAAAGTGCTGCTGAATGAGAAGTGAAATGCAGCACCCTGTAAAAGGTTTTTGTTTGGCTCGGTTGTTTCACACCTTGACATAATTCTATTCTAGCTATAAATTGTTAATCTTATGAAATTAGTTCTCTGTAGCAAAAAAAAAATCTTGGCCTGAACTTTTACCAGGTACAGCATAGCACAAAACTGTATAATTTTTATTATCTACTGCTACACGGAATTGGTTTATGTATAGACATTACTTGCTGAACTTCTTGATTTCACCTAACAGTGGTCATATAGTTACTTCATACATTACTTGCAAACTGCTGTATACATATATATATATATATATATATATATAGCGCCTACTGCTGCTCAGATTTAAGTTTTATACCACAGCAGTTGCTATGCATACTGTTCCGAATAATACCTTCCCTCTCTGCCTTTTGTGCTGAACGGATGTAAATGGTATTTCCTCAAAGCAGTGTTTTTCTCAAGACTACATTATTTAAAAAAATCCGGTGAATATTTATGGTGTAACTTTTTCTGCTTGCTTTACTTTTTAATGGAGCCAAGGGACTTTAACCCTTAAAATAAGAGCTTCAAAATGTATAACTGTAGATAAAGCTAATTCCATATATCTCTGTTTTGCAGAAGCCGAAACCGAAAGAATGGCATCCTCCTGGCGGTTTTATTCTTGGAATGTGGACATTAATCCTTCTGGTTTTCTTTAAAACATATGGGATCAAGCATATGAAACATATATTTTAAGTCTCTTTGTAATATACTAGCTAGCACTGATGCACTGACTACTGTCTACAACAGTCTCTGTGTACATACATTTGTGGTTATTACAGTATCTCACAGTTCATGTTCTGACAACCTTTTAATCAGGAACATTTGACAGTATTTAATGCAGTAATTCCTGCTGTCCCTAGCATTGTGTGCCTGTTAGTTGAGTGTACTGAGGTGAAGCTGAGGGCCTTGGATACAGAGCAAACTTCTGTTGTATTGTAACCATAATTTATTCGGATACAATAGTTTACTAGGAAATACTTGTTTAATTTTCAGTGGTCATTTCTATGTTTTACAGTACATTTTTTGGCAGTGTATGCAAGAAATCTGTGGGAAAAGCTTTAAAGAGAATGTTCTGACCTCACTGTGTTTATGATATTACAGTGCTGTTAGCATCAGTAAATTAAAGAATTACAAGCATAGGCAATGTGGTGGTGGTGGTGTTGGCAATCTGTGTAGACATAATGGTTGTTAAGTTTATCTTTCAGTAAATACTTGTTTTTAAACTCACGCTGTCATAAATGTGATGGAAGAATGCCTGAAATGAAATTCATTATTACTAATACTGGCCATTTTTTAATAAAAATGAAACAAAAAAATGTAAAAAAAAAACTATGTATGAGACAGTCTCTGTAATATTCATGGTCCTCTAATAATGAGATAAGGGTCACTGATCCAGCGTTTGCAATCTGATATTCCATCTGGGTTATAATTTACATTAACATTACACTCTGTTCTTGAAATACATGTGAAGAGTACATTGAATGGGCTGGCCTAGTGGAGCGGTCTCAGTACATCATGCTGCTGCTTGAGAAAACAAGGTTTGCATGCGAACCACAGCATCCCACACTTGGGGGACAGGCAATGCCATAGAGGTGATGTGATCGGCTTCTAGGAAAGAAGTATACAGAATGTCAGACATCAGTGCACCCCCTGCCAGCCATCAAATGACCAGCATTGGTGTCTGCTGTGAAGACAGCCACTTACTTCCCTTATAGCCAGAGCAAGGGAGAATCTATGACAGTTCCATCATCAGGGTGGGGGCAGGAGGAGAAAACCAGGGAAATGGGGAGGGATCCAAAATGGACACCAATTGAATACCTGTGTGTGTGTGTGAGATTTATACTAAAATCACTTTTCTGTGAAGGTAATTTCTACACAGTAAAACAAATAGGGTAGAGAGACAGACTGCAGAGATTCAAGGCTATGGTGCAGCCATACAAGGCCAATGAACCCAGGCGCCAGACCAAGTGACAATGTGTGGTATACAGATTTCACCAGGGTACAAGTAATACCAGAAAGGTAAGAGTACCATAGATCCTGAATTAATTTGTATCCAGGAACACACATTCAAAAAGCGCAGAGCCAAGCTGAATCCCCACACACACACACCAAAACAACATTTTGTAGTGCCACTAGAGGAGGAAATAAAGGATGGGAAAATAGAGATGCTGTGGGTACAGAGCCAAATGGCAGCAGGAAAGAAATTGAGGCTGAATGTAGTTTATAAGCCACCTAATTAAGATGAGGGCATGGATAGGGAGTTGGGTACCATGGTCAGGGAAGTACGACAACTTGCTCCCGATGGATTCACGCCCGACAATATGCTCCCCATCAACTTGCTCCTGTGACAGTCCACCCCGTCTGTTCGCTCCCACCAGGCTTACTGTATTAGCGCATTACTTACAGGTAAGATGCGCCACTATATCAGATCAATTACTTTAAGATCAGGGATCAGTCTCAGCCTCTTCAGGGAAGTCTTGTGTTGCACGAAAGTGTCAAGTCAGTTGAGTTCAGGTCACTCCCACCAGGCTTACTGTATTAGCGCATTACTTACAGGTAAGATGTGCCGCTATATTAGATCAATTATTTAAAGATCAGGGATCAATCTCGTCTTGTGTTGCACGGAAGTTGTGCACTGTGTCAGGTTAGTTAGGTTCGGGTTGTGGGGTGATGAGGTGTTGTGCAGTGGTGCATTGCATTACCATTTCTTTAAATCAGTGTGTTGATTATCAGCTTTATAGATCAGCAGCTTTATAGTTAACACTGTTCTGGTACTCAGAGAAGACACGCTCTCACAATCTAGCATTCACTGCACAGAACAAAATAGATTAATTTAACTTGCCCTGTAGCTGTTTATTTATTGACTGAAATTTATTTAAACTTGGGATACAAATAGAGAACTTACTATTTTTACCACTATGCGGAGCCATGGGTGTGAATTGCCGGGAGCAGGTTTGTAAGGGAGCGAGTTGGTGGGGGAGCGTATTGTTGGGCGTGAATCCATTGGGAGTGAGTTGTCATAGACCTCTGTGGTCAGGATCGTGGCTGAAAGGGGCAAAGTGGTGGTAATGGGGGACTTAAATTTTACCTAAGGTGGATTGGAGTGCCCCTTGCCCTGTATGTACCAGGAGCCAGTTGATACTGGATGTAGTCCAGGAAGGGTTCCTGGTTCAGGGGGTAACTGAGCCAACATGTAAGAGAACTATCCTGGACCTAGAATCAACTAACAGGGATCACGTCTGGGACATCATGGAGGAGGAGCCCTTGGGCAGCAGCAACCCCCTAAATGGTGTGGTTCAGAGTTGACATGGAAAAGGAAACACAAAGACAAAAGTGCTAGATTTCAGGAAGGCAGACTATGGTAAGATGGGCAAGATACTGAAGAACACATAGCTAGAGTTAAGGACAGGAGTGTGGATCAGAAATGGACAGTGATCAGTGAAGGCATCACGGCAGCCACTAACACCTGCCTTAAGCCAAAGGGGGAAGAACTCCAAAGCCAGCAGACCAAGTTGGTTCAATAGAGGCTTGAGCCAGGTAGTGAGGGATAAGAGAGCCGTATACAGGAAATTCCAGAAGGGTGAAGGTGAGGGGACTGTTTGGAGAAAGCTAGGGAGGCCAGAAGGGTAATCTGGCAGGCCAAGGTTAGGAAGGATCTGCAAGTTGCAGAGGGGGTGAAGGAGGAAGTGAAAGCTTTCTTCTTTCTTCAGATATGTCAGCAAAATGAGGGACATGAAGGATGGCATAGTGAAGATAAAACGGGAGAGGTGGGTGGAAGGCAGAGGTGTTGAACAAACACTTCTGCTCTGTCTCTTCAAAGAAAGGGCTGGACCAGTGCCACAAGGGAGGATTGGAGAGAAAGGAGAGAGAAACATGGCTGAGGAGAGGATAACAGAAAACAGTGTTAGGAAAGGGTTCATGTCTCTGAAAGTGACAAGTCCCAGGTTCGAATGGTATGCATCCAAGAATGTTGAGAGTGCTGATGGTGGAGCTGGATGGTCCACTGGCGGATCTGTTCATCAGCTCTTTAGATATGTGGGTAGTATCGCATGACTGGAGAACAGCATATGTAATACCACTGCACAATAGTAAGCCTAGGAATGACCCTGGTAACTACAGGTCACTCAGTCTGACATCCATTGTGGGTTTACTGATAGCGATCATTTTGAGGGAAAGATTGATTAAGTTCCTTGAAGCCAATGGGCTACAGGACGAGAGACAGCACAAGTTCTTGTCAGGGAGGTCCTGTCAAACCAACGTGGTCAACTTATTTGACTAGGTGACAGACAGTGGAAAAGGGTCAGGTGGTTGCATTCTGTATTTGGATTTCAGCAAGGCTTTCAGCTCGGTTAATCCACAAGAGGTTTATCAGAAAGTTGGAGGACCTAGGGGTGGTGAGTAAATTAACCAGCTATGTGGCAAGTTGGCTGAGTGATAGGACCAGAAGGGTGGGGTTGGAAGGACTCTCATTTAGGAGGGAAATTACCAGTGGGGTCCCGCAGGAGGTCAGTGCTCAATGTGTTCATTAACAACATTTGGGACAGCGTTAAATGTAAGAGCTGCCTCTTTGTAGACAACACCAAGCTCTTTGGGAAGGTGGACACAGACGAAAGACTGCAGCAACTAAAGAAGGACATGGCAAGGCTGGAGAGGGGGGGTCAGGTATCTGGCAGCTGGGTTCAGTGCTAAGACGTGCAGTGTCTTGCACATAGGAAAGAAGAACCTGAGTGCTGAGTACATTCTAGGGGGTATCAAGATCATTGTTTCAGAGGAAGAAAAGGACTTGGGGATAGCCTTTACCAGTGACCTAAAGCAGGCAACACAGAGCAGAAAAGCAGCAGCCAAGGCTGACAGTATGGTGGACTCTATTGCTAGAAGATCCACAAGCAGAAGAGAGGAGGTTATCCTGCCACTGCACAGATCCTAGGTACGGCCTCACCTGGAGCATGGTGTGCAGTACTGGAATCTCTGCCTGAGGAAAGATATCAGCTAGCTTCACGCAGTACAGAGGAGGGTGAAGGGGATGGTTCAGGGACAGCAGGACAGGGCATATGAGGACAGTTTGAGAAAACTCAATATGTACTCTCTCAAGGAAAGGAGGGAGAGAGGGGACATGAGTGAAACCTTCAAGTACCTGAATGGGCTCACCAAGCTGGATACTGGCAACGTATTTCATCTTAGGGATAACACGGCCACAAGGAGACACTTTTGCAAACTGGCAGGGGGGAGGTTCAAGGAGGAGGAGGAGATTAGGCAACACTTCTTTACAGAGCGGGTGGTATCAGTGAAATGAGCTCCCATCTGAAGTAGATAGTCAGAATACAGTGTGAAGGGGGTTCAAGAGATTGTGGGACAAAGTGAAGGGTATGGTTAGGGTTGGCTGGGAGTGGGTGGGGCCCACTGTAATCTCTGGATCAGGGGCACCAGAATTGAGCAGACTAGATCGGCCAAATGGCCTCCTGCTGGTTGTCATATGTTCATATTTGGGAATTAACATTAAGGGTCTGTACACCCCTAGTTTGCACTTATATACATAGATCTTCCCTGTGTCAATCTTCACTATTCATCATGGTGGGTGATTGGCCAGAGACAAGCACCCTGCGGGAGGCTTTTTTTTTTTTTTTTGTGTGGGAGGAAGGAGCCATCAGGCCACCCACGAGGCCGACGCATTGCGTGGTGCTCACAGGTTGGCCAGTAACGGCCGTTGGCTCCTCCTCCACCTCAGCACCTTGCCAGCAGCTTGCCAATTCTGCTATGACATTGTGGCCTGATCTGACGGTCGAAGCCTCATCTTCGGAGTCGTAGCTCCTCGGGGCCATTCTCGATGCTGAGCTTCATTCGACTCCACCTCGGTTCTGCAGCCCACTTGGTGACATTTCTCAACCAGCCAGTAAGATCTTACCTTTTTTATTAAGCATTGTCGAGTCTTTACTGCTTTTTGTGTTTAGTTACCGTCACATCATGCCTGGTGCTTGGGACAAGAAACGTTAGAAGAAAACTGGCCGGCCTCCTATGCATCAGTGTCCCTGTGGATGGTAGATCTCCGTTACCGACCGGCATGATGTTTGTCTCACTTGCCTTGGACCCTAGCACGACATGGACACCTGCAACACCTGTTCTCTGTGGACCGCCGTGTTCTGGAGCACCATGCATTGACAGTTGGTAGGGCTCCAAAGACTTTAAGGGATGGCGGCGTTCTCGTCGGTCCAAGCGCAGTTCTCTTGGCCCTTCCTCCGGGTCCCTTCCCGGACCTACACGGTCCGGTGAAGAGGGGCCTCCTCCTCTTCTTGCCTTGCCATAGAGGAGGTCTCTACTGTGGTGCCAGAGGTCCGGTCTGGCTCCACTCTGGGCAGGGCCAGAAGCACCCCTCTGGCAGTCACCTCTTTGGAGGTGCAGGCTCCCCCGTTGTCGGGGCCCACAGCTGCATGTTCCGGCTTGGGGCGTTCCTCGGTACCACCTCGGATCCTGGAGCCATTTGCAGTGCCACACATGGGAGAGCCCCTGGGGCCACCAGTCTGGAGCTCTTCTGGATTGTCTCATCTTCGGAGCCAGATGATTCGGAGGCTGATCCGGACTGGCAGCCTGACTCCTCAGAGTCGGAGGGTTCTCCACGGTCCAGTACTCTTGCGCCTCTCCAGGTGCCCCCTCCTGCTTTTCTGGTGACTGTGGCTCGCACCAGCTCTCAAGCCAACGGTGGCTTGACAGGGCAGGTGCAGACTGGCAGTCCCGCTGCTGTGGGTGCAGTGATCTGGGCTTTGGGGGAGGAGTTAGATGCCATCCCTGGTGCCATCCCCCCTATCAAGGTCAAGACCGAACCTCCCTCCTCTGCAACTCTCCTTGGGGAGTCAACAGAATTGGGGGGTTCTTTGGCACAGGGTGTGAGGAAGAGGGCTTCCTCGGAGTCAATGGGGGGATGGGGTGAGGGACTGCAGCACCCCTCCGTAGCCCGTTGGGGCTTGGGAACGAGCTGCAGTGCTGTGTCCAGGTTTTCTCCCTCATTCCCTTCATGGAAGTCCTCATTGGGTGTAGCTGGGGGCTGCCCTTCTGGATCCATGCGGCCTCAGTCCCCTCATAGGGAAGCATCCCCTACAGGGCTTAGTCCCAACTGCTTTACTTTTCTTAACAGGATGGTGACTTTACAGACCTTCGGATTCCCTGTTATGCCAGGATCACCTGTTGGGCCTTCCAGCCCTGGCAGAGGCACATCATGTATGGTGACAGGCTCGCCCGTGCCTTTGCATCCAGCTCCTCTTCTTCCAGGCTATGTTGGTCCTTCAGGGTCTTTGACCTGGGAACAGTTAAGATCCTGGGCTGTGGTTTTCCCCCAGTACCCTCCGCAGCTGAAGTCTGACTCTGCAAGTTCCTAGGCCTCCTCATCTTCCTCCACTGAGGAAGAGGAATCTTCCATCCACGTATCCTCTGACGCTGATCAAACCCAGTATCAGTGCTTCCTAGCGAGGCTGATCAGGGACTTGCATATCACCTATTTTACCCATCAAAATACTGAGCATTTGACGCAAGTCTTCTTGGGCAAGTTCGGGGAACATCATTTGGTGGTCCCTTCCTGGTCAGTTCCTTTCCAGGAGGCATTGTACAGCCCCTGATAGTTTTCATATGCCACAGTTCCATCCCTCATGGACTGCTGGAGATGGTATTGTGCACCCCAGGGGTCACCAGGCTCTCTGCCTCATCCCACTTCGGGATTGATGTGTCTAGACACCCCTACTGGGCATAGACATCTGGTCCACAACCGACCCCCGGATTCTGACTCTGCAGAGTTCAATTGTCTGGGGCGGAGAGTTTTCTCCTCTGTGCAGATGATACTATCCATTGTTTCACATCAGGTGCACCACGCTGCCTATAACAGGGATCTGTGGGCGATGCTAGGCCGGGCACTGGCATCGCTGCCCGATTCGGAGGCTACCCGGCAAGTCATAGCCCTCTCTGCTATAGGTCTGGAGCTGGCAAGGCACCAGTCAAGGGCATCTTATGATGCCAATGAAGTCACTTCATAACTTGCAGGGACAGCGATCTACATTAGGCGGATGGCATGGCTTTGCCTTTCGAGATTGTCATCTTTGGCCTGGTATAGGTTACTGGCCTCCTCCTTCTGGATAACCCATCTCTTTTCCCACAGGGCAAGATGGGAATTACAGGGGCGCCTTCCTTCCCCCAGGGGACGGGGAACCCCGCTTCACCCTGATCAGTCCCAGGCCTAACTGGCCGGTGAAGGGTCCTTCTCCTCCATGTTTCCCCATGGGGGGGGCTGAGGGATGCTATTCTCTCAGAGATTTACTGTTCCCCCTTCAGGGGGGCTTGGTACTCACCCACCAGTGATGAATGGTGAAGATTGACACAGGGAAGATATGAAAATTCTGTACCTAACATAATTCTTGATCTTTCTGTGTATCTTCACCATTCATCACTGAATCCAACCCACCTTTCCCTCAAAAGGCCTCAGTCCCTCTGCTGTGCCCCCTCCCTCCTTGCCCTCCTCCACGAGGATCCGCTGGGTTTTTTCCCCTCCCTTCTCCTGGTGACCTCCTAGGAGGCTTATGAGAGGGTCTCAGAGGAGGGCAAGTAGGGCCTCTATGCCAATGAAGGGACTTCTAGTGGGCCCTTCATCCTTATCTTGGGTCTGATCTCAGGGGTCAACTAATCCCCTGGGGTACGCTGACCCTTGGGTCCCCTGGGATGTGGGGGGGGGTTCTGGAGCTGACTGGAACTCCCTCCACCCCACCCTTGTTGTTCTACCCTTTGCTGTCTCCTTTCCCTTCGGGGAGGGACACATTAAATAGTTGAGATCCCCTCCCTCCCTTGGAACCCTGTGGGATCTCCTGATAAACGGTAATGGGGGGGGGGGATCACCCTAGGGGTTAAAGGTGCTGGTGGGAGGGCCTTATCCATCTTATCAGGATTCTCCCAAGTTTCCTCTGAATCTTTCCAAGTTGGGTTCTTACCTCCTGGAAGATCTGCTTGTGCAAGCTCTGTATCCTGGATGGGTTTCTGAGCCCCCCCCCCTTCCTGTCCCCTGAATTTCTCTCTCTCTCTCGCTCTATCTTTCTCTCTTTCCCTTTCCTTCCCTTCCCTTCCTGCCCTTCTGGCCATCCAGGGATTGGAGCCTTTCGGCCCATAACCTCCAGGTCCTCCTCTGGTCAGCCTATTTCTTTTTCAGTTTACATCCTTTCCTTTTGCTGTCTCTCGAGCTCCCTTGCCCGGCCCTTATTTTACTCTGTATCACCTTTTTTCCTCTACCTATCCGGCATGCAGAACTGAGGTGGAGGAGGGCCATGACCGTACAGCTATCCCCACGAGGTGCCACGCAGTGCCTCATGGGTGGCGCCAATGGGGCCAGCTCCTCCTTCCCACAAAAAAAAAAAATTAAAAAGCAAGCTTCCGCGGGGTGCTTGTCTCCAGCCAATCACCCACCAGTGATGAATGTTGAAGATACACAGAAAGATCAAGAATTACGATTGGTATATAATTTTCATTTTTGTTGTTTAATCACACTGGATTTTTAGACAAGTTAACAGCATTATCTATAAAGGACCATTGTCCTCTGCACTTCACCCCCTTTTGCACTGTTGTACCAGTGATCTCCACCTATTAATGTTATCAGCATTATTGCACTTACTGTGATTCTTTCGGTATGTTATATGTGCCAACATTATTTTCTAATTCTGTTTGACAGTGCACGCTTTGGTAACATGCCTCTAAGTGCTTTTACACTAAATGATTTTACACTAATTATAAATGTGTGATATAATTACTGGTGACCCCTTTTATCATACAGTTAGCAGACCTCTTTCAAACACCATAATAACCGCAAAACCGGGTATTATGGTGTTCTCAAAACTTTGTTTCACTCTCGTTTCAATTCCTTGTACTGCACTACCTCATTGGCCCTTAGTCTGTGTGTGGGCGGGCTGGACAACACTGCCAACATGGCAGCTCCATTGTTCCATTACGGAGCCGCCCGCACTGATCACTTCCTTTCAGACTCCTTACAGGTAACTTTTTAATTTTTTTTTTTTACTATTTATCTGGCTGATCCTGCCTTTACAAGATTAAAAAGACATATCTGGTTGATCCTGCCATTACGCTTCGGTGGGGACTTGGCAGACAGGGAGACAGACCACGGATAACTGACTACATTTGCGGTTCCCATGCTGCTTCCACACTGCAACTTAAAAAAAATTTAATAAAAACCAAAAAAAAAATATCTGTACTAGAGACCAAGACACACATACTGTGTGTGTGTGTGTTTGTGTCTCTGTCTGATAAAACTGCTTTCTGAGATGAATGATTCTAATTCCCTACTACTATTACATTCCCAGATATAGAGCTGTGAAGATCTTTTTTAATATATTCGTAATGCTGTTTTCTGCACTTAGTTGTCTGTTTTGTTATATTTATACATGTTTAGCTCTATTTATGTATTTATGACTGTACTATCCTTTTCGAATTGTTTTTGCTTGTAAGGCACTCAGAGTCTCTGGGATTGGCTACCTAAGAAATAAAAGTTGCCTTGTCTTGACTTTCAGGTAAAAAAAATCCCTACACCAGTAATTATAAAAAAATAATGGCTATGCAGCTGTGATGTTAAGAACTTGTTTTACACACCCTTGGTGTGTTATGACCTCATAAACCTCTTAAGCTTCGCTTTCGAGGTTTATGAGTCATCACGTACCTTGGGTGTGTAAAAAAAAATAAATAAATAAATAAAAATCCATAACACAGTTGCATAGCCATTATTTAAGCAATAAGGCATGACAGGGATGTGTTATGGTAGGATAATGGCCCACCTCCGGTGGGTTGAAGCACAAGGAAAAGCAGAGTGCTTCCACAACCCGAGAAAGGCCGTTATCCCACCATAAGCCCCCCAAAGTGCCTTATTGCGATTATAAAATGGATGTTAGTAAACTGAATTTGTTTATTTTTTCCTAAATAGTTTTGCTATTCACATTATTTTAAACTTTTTTTTAGTATTTTAAATAAGCTTTCAGAGACAAAATAGTCCGTGACAGTAGGTGGCACTAATGCTGCAGGAAAGCAGCTGTTTAGTTAGGGCAAAGCGAGGGCAGGCAGGGCTAGTGGGGTGAAGGGAGAGAGGCTGATAGTGGGGCGTCGGGAGAGAGAGAGACCATCTCAGATGGGAGCACTAACATAGTGTTGGGTGTTGCTGTACAGAAGGCTGCGGAACCGCTGGTCAGTACATGGGCTGCTGCTCAGATTGGAGGGAGGAATGGCTGTAGGTCAGAAAGCCAGTCTGTCAGGTTTTCTTTTTTAATTTTTTTGTTTACATTTAAAAAAAAAGAAGTTTTTTTGTCTTTTGTGGTCCGTCTCGCGTGTGGTCTGCAAGACGGAGCCAATTGACCTGAAGAGAAGTAGCACTTGTGGTCAAGAGATTAAAAAAAAAAAACTACTGCAGAGCTGTTGTGAGAGTGGGACTGGAGAATGTGTGTGACAGAGCATATCGGTGTTTCTTTTTGAGCAGATAGGTGTTATGCAGGGACCAGCTGTGGCCAGTTGCGTGCAGGGCTATTTATCAGGTGCAGTGTCCATTTTGCTAGGAGCTGCTTTCACCTGGTCTGTTTTTCTGGGATAATAGCCCAGTTGAAAGTAGCTCTTGACCAATCAATCAATCAAAATCTTTATTTATCCAGGCGAACATCATTGAGCAGAGCTCTTTTACAAGATGGTCCTGGTTAGAACAGGGTCAGGGTATCATCCAACATAAGAACATATATACACACATATGTATATAAAAGTATATAAACACATTCACATTGGTGCAGTATCAGGAGATTCAAATAACAAAAAAAAGGAGAAAGAGAAGAACCACAGCAGAGGAGGATCCAAATACAAAAGGGTCAGATCCACCATTCAAACCTTAATTACATAATTACAGTTACATATAATCCATATTCGCTGTAGAGAAATACCAGAGTCCATTTACCAGGGGCAGTCACAAGAACCAGCCATGAAGATGGCATAAGGGAACAGCCAACTAATGGCAGATGGGGGTACCAGGAGGGGTATGTAATGTATGAATGAGGGGATAACATGATGAGATGTGTAGTCCCATAGATAGGAAAATAAAATAGAGGAAGTGGCAAGGGCCTACGGGGAGGTAATGCATGTATATGGTGGATATATCCTGTGAAGGGTTGTGAAGAGAAGGCTGGAGAAAGCAGGAAAGTAGGCCAATATCAAGAAGGGAAACAGTCATCACAATAGTACAGGTTAACATGATGACAAACCAGGATCATGGAAAACAATTGCACTGTTCATTTCTGAGACGAGAATATAAAAGCTTGAAGGATGAGATGCTGATGGGTGACCTTAATTGTAGCTTTTTTTTGCAGTTTGTTCCACAAGGAGGACAGTGTAACGCTTATGGCAGCCCTGCCAAAGCGAGAGTTAACTTTGAGAACCTTCAGTAAGATGGATGTGCAGCTTCTCAGGGCATAATTGCCTAATGGTTTTAGAGGAAGACAGTCTGTAATGTATTGGGGAAGTTTTTTTTGAGATGGCTCTCGGGGTCCATAAGGTAGCATTTCTATTGCACCTGTATTGAAGAGAACTCCACCCCACTGCTTGATATAAGGAGCAGTGGTGAGTGGAGTAAGGAAGGCCTGTGATGAACCTCAAAGCTCTATGATATAGTGTGTCAAGTTTGGTGAGGTAGGAAGTAGGACAATGACTATACAGGATGTCAGCATAGTCTATCAAAGATAGAAAGGTTGATTGGACCAGCTGTAGTTTAACATCTCTAGTTAAGAAGCAGGCTATCCTAAAGAACAGGCCAAATGTCTGTCGTAGTTTTTTGAGTAATTCTTCAATGTGCTCTTTAAAAGAGAGCCTATGGTCCGGCCAAACTCCCAGGTATTTGAATTTAGAGACGAATTCCAACTTTTCGCCAAGAATTGTAGTAATCTGTGGCACAGGATCTGATAGGGCTGACTTTACCACTTGAGCAGAGGGAGGAAAAGAGCATTGCTTTTGTCTTCTTGGCATTAATAGTTTTTTTATTTAGAAGTTGGTGTTGCAGCAGGTTGAATTCAGATTGAAGGTCATTACATGCAGATTGTAATGACGGCGGCTTACGTAAAGAACTGTATCATCTGCAAACAGATGTATATTGGCCTTAGTTATGCTTTCATCAATGTTGTTGATGTAGATTGCGAATAAAAGAGATTCTAAGATAGAACCCTGGGGAATGCCTCTTAGGAGAGGTTTGAGAGTCGAGAGATCTCCTTCCACTTTCACCAGCTGGAATCGATCAGAGAGGTAGTTGCTGAACCACTGCAAAGATAATGGGTCTGCACTTCCTGTTGTCAAGCTCTCTTTGCCAATCATTTGTCACTTTGGCAAGTGCTGTGATTGTGCTATGTTTTGCTTTGAACCCTGATTGGACAGGATTTAGCTGGTTCTTGGCTTCTAGGTACTGCCTCAGCTGGTTGCTTACGACTTTTTCCAGTAATTTCGACAGAACAGGGAGAATTGAGATCGGTCTCTAATTATTTTGATCACAGAGATTTCCGGACTTGAACAGGGGTATGATGTGCGCTGTTTTCCAGATTGAAGGAATGGATCCTTGGGTCAGTTATATGTTGAATAAATGGGTTATGGGCACGGCTAGCATATGGATGGCCACCTTCAAAAAATATGGGTCCAGGGTATCCGCACCAGCTATTTTTTTTTTTTACGTCTAATTTTAGCAACAGGTCTTCAACTTCTTTCAGAGTAGTAGGACGCAAGGAGAAGACTGAGTCGGTGACGCTGGGATCAGCACCTTGATTATCCACCTGGGAGCATATCAAATTTGCAGGGAAATTGTCGAAAGCTAAGCCTACAGTCACAAAATGATTATTGACAGCATTCAGAATTTCCAATCTATCACTGATGGTGTTATTGTTTAAAGAGATTTCATCAGGTAATGAGCCACCGGGCATGTGACTGGACAAATCCTTGACGGTTTTTCAAAATTTGTTGGATTTTTGGAGGCAGACAGAAATTCAGAATGATAGTAAGTGGCTTTTGTGTCTCTAACCATTCTAGTGCATGAGTTTTTTGCCCTCTTAAACTGGCACCAGTCCACAGAGGTCTAGGTTTTACGTGCTTTTTTCCATAGGTTGTCTCTCTCAGTCAATGCAGATTTTAATTCTGGTGTGAACCACTGACATGCATTTTTTTTGCAGTTTGCACCTTAACTATGGGTGCATAGTTACTTAGGGCGTCTAGGATAATTTTGCTGAATATGTCAAATGCTGATTGCATGTTTTTGGCCAAGTAGAATTCTTGCCAATGCAAGGAGTGTTTTAGTTTGTTGGTGTAGGCAGAAAGGTCAAAGTGTCGCCTTGATCTCTTAGCAGCAAACTTCGGTGTAGTAGTTGGTTTGTTACTTGATCTTATGCAAGCGATAACGGAATGATCACTGATATCACTGAAGAAGGTGCCAGCATAAGAGAAAAGATGTGGTTTATTCACTAGGATAACATCTAGCAGGGAGCTGTTATCCATATTCTTTTTATTAATAGCCAGCATTCTTAAAACCCATTTCATAATCTCTAATTCACAGATTTAAAGGAAGACTATTCAGGTGGTGGTTCCACCCGCTTGACAAAGTGATAGGGTACCACAAAACATTTGGAGGGTCCCAGGTTTACTCTGCACTGTTTGTATGTGTGTTCCTGGACACCAATAATTTAAGGATCTTTGGTACTTTGACCTCTTCAGTGGGACCTGTATCCTAGTTAGAAATGTGTTTGCCACACTTTTTCCACTCTGTCTGTTTTCTATAGGGACAACTGATGTGGAAGTTTAATCTTCCTAATATTTCACATTGTATGCTTGGGGTAGGCCATTTTTGTGCCAGACATTAAAGAAAGCTAAAACTCCTGCAGTTAATGATAAAATCAGGTTGAACCTCCTATCCCAGAATAGCATTGGCTGATTATTTTTATTAAAACAAAGTAACATTATGTGTTTTAGTAACAATTGTTGCATACAAAATAAAAATGACACCACGTCTTCCCATTGATTGGGTTAGATATGTGCCACAGTCAAACAATGATTCATTTAATTTTCTACTTATTGGATGTCCGTTGGTCAAATAATATGATGATTTGGCAATGCTTGGTCATGGCTGTCTGATGAGAACTTACACAAAACATGTAATCACTGTATTTTCTAAATTACTATATCTATTTGACTGAAGGAGTGTAGTACGACTAGTCCATTATACTCAATATGTACTGCAACAAAAGTCATAAATCTAGCAACTACACGCTATGTGCTGGTCACCCAAACAGTCTCTCTCAGTTATCATGCATGATTTATACAGAATTCAGAAACATGCTTAAGGAAGTGGTGAGGTAGTAATGCCTGGTGGTTACAGCTGTTTACCTCAAGATCCAACAGATGTAGGTTTGAAGCCCACAACTGCCAATTGCATACTGTGTGACCCTTTGCAAGTCACATAACCTATCTGTACTCCCAGGGTGCACCTGGAAATGACAAAAGTAGGACCCCACCCCAACACACATACACACTAAAAACTAGTTGTTGCATTATTTCTGGGCTTCCCAGGATAAAAACTGTGCAAATGGGTAAAATCAGGACCACAGAGAAAATGAGATATTGAATCTTAGTTGGCATAGCCTAAGTACGACATAACAATGAGTAGCACTATAGCACAGATTTTCATCATGTAGTTATTTGGCAAAACTGTATTTCTGACATCCTTAGATTTATAATCAGTATCTTTTTAATTCTCTCAGCTATTTAATGACTCAAGATGGTCGCCACTTGCAGTATTTAAAAATCTTTCCCATAAAGAGTCCATTTTGCTGATGTGAATTTATACTGCAGATGTATTACAATGATGCCAGCACATTTGTCATGTAATAAATAGCAGCCCACCATGCCAGTGTGTTTAATTTCTTTTTCTTGGTGAGCATTGCAAGGAAACAAGAACTTTTAAAACATTCAAATCCTATATTTTAGTTTGGGAATGAAGGAAAATGGGAAAGAAAAATTGGTATTCTGATGATTTTCCAGGAATAAATCTTTACCATTAATTCATGCCTGTGTGTTCTGAGCCAGAGGCACTAAGACCCTGCAGAAGCCAAAACTTTTCAGGAGGGCCAGCTGTGAGGTAGGCTGCGCACATGAACAGCACCATGAGACTAGATCGCGCTGTATGGCTTACCTTGGCACCAGCCCTCAACTGCCTTAGTTCCTTTTTTTCCCCGCCATCGCATGTGCTTCAGTGACAACATTGCTCACCTGCTGGGAGTCAAAACTTCATATCTGTGCTACAACAGCATTCAGTTTTCTCAGTTTTAATGTATGAAGCTAGTGTTTATTTTTGTGTCAGTTTAATGATTTTATTTCATTTTTTCTGTCAGTTTCTCTCACCCCTACTGAACAACGGTCAAAGGTCATGAATGGCGAAGGTGACAGTAGGGAGCTTCTTCAGGCATACTACTTTGGTGGCGGGGCCATGTCCAGTCCAATTCCCCTGCAAGGGAAGGTTCTTACGATATGTGGTCCTGGGTTTGGGAGGGAGGAAAGCCCTCCCACAAATACAAAATGAAGCGGGCCTGTTCCTGATCCCAGTTGAGGACTCGGAACCATTCAACCTCAAGTTCTTCCTCTTCTTGTCGGAAGGGGAAGAAATGGTACCACTCAAGGTCACCCTCTGGTGGATCTGCTGTAAAGTCCTCAATGTCTTGGAGCAGAAGGCCTTTCCCGGCGCCATCGGTATCACTGACAGTTTTTGCTCGTGGGTGCTTGAGGTGTCTGGCCAAGAGTCCCTCCCTGTCTTCCTGTGCTGCCCCTGGTGCCAGGAGAACCTTCAGCACCAAGACCAGTCTCTCTGGTGGCACCACCTCTGGCACCAGCTCCTCTTTTGATGGTGCCAGGGCCAGCTCCTTATCTTCCAGTGCTGGTGTTGCTGTGTTGCTGGTTTATGGAACCTTAGGTCCACTCCTCTCTCAGACCCCACTCCTTGGAGAAGATATGGAAGGGGACAAATCTGACCCCAAACTCATCATTTTTGAGGGTGGTGACAATGACTCTTATAGTCAGGATAATTTAACCCCAGGCCATTCTCCTGCTCCCCAGAAGCACTATTCTTTTCAGGCTGTCCTTCGCAACATGTATGCAATTCTTGCTTCTGAGCCTTCTGCCATTGATCTGGGGAAACATCCCCATCTGAAGTGGCTCAGCATTTTCACCATGCTGGTCAGTCTCATACCTCCTATTCCCCCTGCATTTGAGACTCTCTCAGACACAGTATGATGCAGGTCTGCATCTATCTCCCCCGCCTGTAGGCAGATAGAAGGTAAGAATACTGCACCCAAGGACAGACCTATCCTTGCTTCCCAGCCTGTTGCAGACAAGATTGTCATTTTGGTGCAGAACGACAAGGCCATTCTTTTTCAGGAAGTCACTGTGCATCCCATTAGTAAGGAGCTGTGCAAGATAAACACTATGGGAAAAAAAGGCGTTTGCTGCTGCTACCCTTAGCATGAGGATAGTCCACTACCAGGGCATTTCTCCAAGTATGAGTATGCCCTTTGAACCTCTCTTAAGTTTCTCGCAGGGTATTTGCTTGAATGAGAGACTAAACACAAAATTCTTCAGCCTGTCACTCATGTCATTGAGTCTAATAGTCATCAGTTGAAGGCAGCTATAGATACCTTTGACGCTGCCACAGAAATCTGTATTAGAAGACATTACTGGCTTCACACATCTAGCTTCTCCAAAGACGTCCAGCAACAGGTTCTAAATGTTCCCTTTGATGGTTTGGATCTGTTTGGACAAAAGGTAGAACAGTTTCTTGAGGCCTCCCAGAAAACCAGGATGGCTACAAAGACTTCTAGGTCTGTCCCATCCCCAGAGGTCGAAAGGGCAATGCTTCTACCACAATAAGCAGTCCTTCTGATTCAAAGGCAAGCAAGCTCAAATCTTAGCCTCTCCAGTTACAAAAGAAAGCACAGTCGTAGGCACAAGCCCCGAAAGCACCTAGTGCCACTCTCTGAAATCCTGGCCCAGGTCTTGCCTCAACTGCCCCTGGTGGACCTCTCTTCTGCATTGTGGGTGGTGCCTCTGACTTGGCTTTGCCATAAATGGGAATCCATCATGATGGACAAGTGGGTTCTCAGAATCATCCGAGAGGGATACTCGCTAAATTTTTCAGAACTCCCTCTAGATTATCCTTCCAGAAAGCAATCTGTCCTGTCAGCTCACATATCAGAGCTTCTCACAAAGGAGATTATGCACCTTTTGAACAACAGGGGAAGTGGAAGTAGTGTCAGAGGTGGAGCGCAGCACAGACTTCTACTCCCATTACTTCCTCATTCCAAAAAAGTCAGGGGGCATGTGCCCCATTCTGAATCTCAGAAATCTGAACAAGTGCATGCAGCAGGAAAAGTTCAAAATGATCTCTCTCTAGGGGCCCTGCTACCACTTCTCAAGCTGTAGGACTGGTTGGCTTCCCTGGATATGCAGAATGCCTTCCAACATATCTTGGTCCACCCCAGCCACCACAGGTTTCTCTGCTTTGTGGTACTAGGTCAGCATTATCAATTCCAGGTCCTGCCCTTTGGGCTGTCTTTGGCACCTTGAGTCTTTACAAAGTGCTTTGCTGCTCTAGTGGCGTACCTTTGAAAACTCAGACTCTCAAGTTTTTCCCCGGCTAGACAAATGGTTACTAGCCAGTCCATCCAAACAAGAAATGGAACAAGTAGTGGCCACAGCCTCTCAGTTTCTGACCTCCATGGGAGTCCTGTTGAATCTAAAGAAGTTGCAACTTCAGTTCTCTCAGCAGCCCCTCTTCATAGGGGCCCTCCAGGACACCACCAAGGTGACGGACTTTCTTCCAGAGGACAGAATGAAAGCCCTCCTTCAAATAGCTAATTTCATCATGAAGTACAAGTCTGTTCAGGCTTACTCCATGCAGCACATGTCAGGCCTCATAGCCTCCTCCATCTTTACGGTGCCTCTTGCTCATCTGCACGAGGACAACTCAGTGGATGCTAAGCACGCAATGGTCTCCAGCAAAGCATCTTCAGTCTTATCACATCAAAGTGACGATCTCTTGCATGGTGGACACAGGAGGACAATCCACTCCAAGACTTTCCTTTCTCTTAGCCAGAGCCTTAGGTAACCCTCACCACCGATATGTCTCTGTAGGGATGGAGAGCCCATTGTCAGTGCCTCCACACTCAGTTTGGAGCCCTGCAGAGTTCCATCTCCTCCTACAGACAGACAAGTCAGTCATGTACTACATTAACAAACAAGGGGGGAGCACACTCACACCCTCTCTGCAGAGAGGCAGTGACTGTTTGGGAATGATGTCTGGAACAGGACATTCTGATCCAGGCAGTTTATCTGCCATAGGCTCATAACATTCTAGCAGATGAGCTCAACTGAGCAAAAGCCGATCCTCACGGGTGGTCATTGGTGCCAGACATCATGCAGTCTCTGTTCAACCAGTGGGGAACCCCAGATGTGGACCTTTTTGCATCCCCACGCAATGCCAAAATGCCTTGATTCAGCTCCAGAAATAAAGAACATAGTGTTTTCTCTCAGGATCCATTCAGGCTGTAGTGGACAAATCTCCTGTACACATTTCCACCTATCCCTCTAGTTCAGAGGGTACTGCTCAAGCTGGAGGCACATGAGGGCAAGATGACTCTGATTGACCCATTTTGGCCTGAGCAGCTATGGTTTCCCCTGCTCAACAGGTTATCAGTCAGACCTCTGAAATACCTCCCCCTCTGGACAGACCTACTGATGCAAGGGTCCCTCATCCATCGCAGTCTGCACTCCCTTCATTTCCAGGCCTGGCCTCTCAAGAGACAGATGTGAGCAGGTATAAAGTGTCTCAGATGGTCTCTGAGATTCTTCTGGCTGCTTATAAGCCCTCCATCAGAAAAACCTACACAGCCAAATGGAAACGTTTTTCTGTGGGGTGCTCCAAAACCCATATGGATCCATTCCGATTCCCATCAGACCAGGTTTTTGGACTACTTCTTGGACCTCTCAGACACAGACTTGCAATACTCTACAGTTAATCAAGCAATCAATCAATTTTTATTTATATGGTGCCTTTCAACTGCCAAGGCGCCTAACAAAAGCAATTAAAACTATAGCATAAAAGAAAAAATTACTCACCTTAGTAATTGCTTTTCTTCTCATGGAGTCTTGCTCTATTATAACAGTAGCAGTCAGCCACTGCAGCTGAACTGCCCCAGAGAGGAAGGAGTTAACTCCAGAAGATCTGGAGTTCTACAGCGCGAGGGCGCTGTGCCCAAAGCTCTATCTGGCAGTTTCAAATGAAACTGTCAGATCTTTACGAAGCTAACATCAAAGGACGGAAAGTCTGTGTGGAAAAAACTACACTAGCCCATGGCTACCTACTAGTAGTAATAATAACAACAATATAAAGAACAAAGAAACACTCAGAGCCATAATAACAAAAATTGATGGTATTATGGTTCGTTTTACCACCCTTGACAAGCACATATGAACCCCCCCTTCCCCCAAAGACTCAAGTCCAGGAAGGGGGCAATATAAATAACCTAAATGAAACAATCTAGATCCCTAACCCAAAGGAAAAGAGGGTAAGGGAAAAACTACAATGGCATGACACAGTGCTTGCACCAATTCGCCACCCCTACCCAAGTAGAAGTTCTGAGAGGGCAGGAGGAGTGGTTATAATATAAAAAGACTCCATGAGAAGAAAAGCAATTACTAAGGTGAGTAATTTTTCTTCAAACACCATGAAGTCTTGCTATATTATAACAATAGCAGATTACACAGCAGTACCTCCATGGAGGAGGGTCAGAACCTACTTAGGAAATAGGCTCTGAAGCACAGCTGTGCCAAACCGAGCATCTCTCCTGGACTGGACATCCAGGGAATAATGCTTGGTAAAGGTGTGAACTGTCTTCCAGGTAGCAGCTTGACAAATTTCCAGAATGGGGATGTCTCTAGCAGCCGCTAGAGACACAGCTGTACCCCTGGTGGAGTGGGCCCTCAATCCTGAGGGGGGTACTCTACCCAGTTTCTGATAACAGAATTGGATACAAGAAACAATCCACCTTGCAATTGTTCTCTTAGTGGCAGGTTTCCCTTTGCCAACCTCGCCATAGGTAAGAAAGAGTTGGAGGGATTCGAACCTATGACCTCTGGTGCGCTCTAAATAGTAGCTTAAGGCTCTTTTGACATCCAAGCTGTGCAGTCTCCTCTCACCTGAGGAAGAATGCTCAGTGAAAAATACTGGGAGAGAGATAGATTGATTCAGGTGGAAATCAGAAACCACCTTAGGCAAAACTTTCTATTAGTCCTAAGGACTACCTTATCTCTGTGGAAGAGATAAAATCTTCTTCCACTGACAGGGCCTGTAGCTCACTTATGCGTCTGGCAGAGGTGATAGCTACTAGGAAAGCGGTTTTCCAGTTAAATACTTGAGCTCTGCAGAAGACAGAGGCTCAAGGGGTTGCATTAACTGAGCAATGCAAATATTCAGGTCCCAGGCGGAGCTGGTTCCCAAAAGGAGGGTTAGTATGAAGTAACCCTTTAAAAACTTGGAGAACACCGGTGAGAAGAAAGGAGGCAGGCTTCCTGTGACACAAAAGCAGAGACAGCTGCCAGATGAACCTTCAGGTAGCTGGTCTAAGGCCTAGGGAATTCAGATGGACCAAATAGTCCAGTAGAATGGGAAGATCAGCAGATTCTGGGATAATCTGCCTCTCAAAGCACCAGATGGAAAACCCTCCACTTAGAATTATAAGTGGCTTAGTGGAAGGCTTCCTTGAAGCCTTTAAAATATCCATGACACCTTGAGAAAGGTGTAAGTCAGAAATTCTAGCTCCTCAAGAGCCAAGCCTTGAGGTGGAGGGATTTGAGGTCCGATACCACACTCTCCCTGTGCACAGGCCAGTAAGTCGTGGACTCTGGGTAGGCTCAGGGCAGGTGGACTGCCAAGGACAGGAGCAGAGGGTACCAGGGCTGTCTGGCCCAATCTGGGGCAATCAGAATCACTCTGCAAGGTTGAGATCTGATTTTACTAGTACCCTGAAAAGGAGAGGAAAGGGGAAAGGCATACAGGAACTTCCCTTTCCAGTCCAACAGAAAGGCGTCCAGAGGGACTGAGCCCAGAACTGGAGGCCTGCAACAGAAAAGAGGAAGTTGGTGGTTGTCTGGGGCTGCGAAAAGATCTATCTGAGGAGTGCCCCATCTGGCAAAGACAGACCCCAGCACTTGTGGATTCAGAGCCCATTCGTGATGGCCCTGAGAAATTCTGCTGAGGGCGTCCGCCAGGACATTGTCCTTCCCTGGGAGATGAACCGCTATCAGGGAAGTGTTCAGGGAGTAAGCCAGAGACCTACAATCATTGCTTCGTGCACAAGGCTGAAGACCGAGTGCCCCCTTGCTTGTTGATGTACCACATTGTGGTGGTATTGTCTGTCCTGACTTGAACCACTTTCTTCTGGACAGAATCTGAAAACACCCGAAGAGCTAAAAAGACAGCTCTGAGTTCCAAAAGATTGATGTGGAGCAGAGACTCCTGAGGAGACCATACCCCCTGAGTGGCAAGGTCGCCCAGGTGAGCCCCCACCCTAACAGGGAGGCATCCGTGGTGAGGGTGAGGGAGTGAGAAATGGGAATGAAGGGAACCCCCTGTCTTAAATTGCTCTGGACCTGCCACCAGTGGAGGGCTAGGATCAGAGTTTGAGTAACTGGGACCAACTTGGTAAGGGGTCCTTCCTTGAGACCAATAGGCCCTCAAATGGAACTGAATGTCCCTCATCTGGAATCTTGCTCCCTGCACGACAGCTGTGGAAGCAGCCATGTGCCCGAGGAGTTGCAGAAAATGCCTTGCTGGTCAGAGACCCGCAGGGTAAAGGAGGATGCCAGGGCGATGAGTCTGTCCACCCTTTCCGAGGGAAGAAAAGCCCTGGCTAACCTTGTGTTCAATTCTGCGCCTATGAAAGTTAGGACCTGAACTGGTTCCAGAACTGACTTTGGTAAGTTTAGCAGGAATCCCAGGGAAGTGAGAAGCTGCTGGGTGACTTGCAAGTGGGATTCACCTGACCTGGAGACTGACCCACAATGAGCCAGTCGTCCAGGTAGGGAAACACAGCAACCCCTTGCCTTCTTAAGTGAGCCACTACTACAGCGAGACATTTGTGAATACCCTTGGTGCAGAGGTAAGGTCAAGGCATTGCCCTGAACTGGTAGTGGCCTGAGGGCAGTTCGAACCTGAGGTACTTTCGGTGAGAAGGCCTGATCAGAACATGAAAATAGGCATCCTTGAGGTCCAGGGAAGCTAGCCAGTCCCTGGCCTTAGGGAAGGCAATATCATTGCCAGAGTCAACATTTTGAACTTTGGTTTCAACAGATGCTTGTTCAAGTATCTTAAATCTAGAATGGGCGCATTCTACTGTCTTTTTGGGGTAAGAAAGTATCTTGAATAAAGCCCCTGCCCTGATGGCAAGGAGGAACCCTTTCCACTGCTTTGCAGTCCAGCAGAGCAGAAACCTCTGCTTCCAAAGCAAGGGCTTCTGAAGGATTTGCAGGTGGAAAATGCCTGGCTCTCATCTTTGGAAAGTGTTTGAAGCTGAGAACCAGACCCTGGCCTATTACCTCCAGAACCCATCTGTCTGTAGCTAGGGACAGCCAGTTCCAGCTGAAATAGGCCAACCTGCCCCCCACTGGTACAGGAGAATCGGCCCTGGACACCCCATCAGGGTGCCTGCTTAGCAGCAGCCTTAGGCTGAGGGAAGGGGGACGGTCTACTTGTGCCACGTCTACCCCTGCCTCTGAAGAAACCCCTCTGCGAGACAGCAGAGGAGGCTTGAAATTGGTAAAAAGGCCTGGAAAAGGGCCTGCCCCTACCTCTGGGAGCATGCCTTTGTGGCATGGCATGCTTCTCCTTAGCCTGGGCACTTTTGTAGGTAGTTCTGTATTCATCCATCTTTTCTTATATAGTTTTCTGTTTGCTCCCCAAAAGAGAATTTCCCACTACAGGAAAATCCATAGCCTTTGACTGGGTATCTTGGGACAGATTAGTGCATCTGAGCCATGCCAACCTACGGAAGCTACAGAAGTGGCCATGACCCTAGAAGAAACATCATTAACATCAACAGCAGTATGAAATTGAACTTTAGAGGCTTCAATGCCATCAGCAGCCACCTGTTCCAACTCACTAGCCAGCTGGCCATGGGCCTGCTTGGCTAACTGCAATACTGTGTCCCACCTAGATTTCTGCTATCTAGCTACATAAGCCATATAATTTGCCTGCCTGAGTCCCAAAGAAGCTGCCATATACTGTTTCTTCGCCATGGCATCAATCTTCCTGGAATCCTTATCAGGAGGATGTGAGGCCAGAGGAATATTAGCCTTGTCACAGGCTGCAGCTTGTACCACACCTACATGACTACACTGCTCAGTAAGGAAGTCTGTATCCGAGCCTGGCAAAGTATACCTTCTGTCCATTTTTTTATCTACAGGAGGGACAGAATGAGGATTTTTCAAAATCTTTGTTTGCTTCCTAAATGACTTATGCAAAGGAATAGGCAACCTCCTAGACTCTGGAATATCCATCATTTCCACATAATCAGGCTCCTCTTGCTCATCCACAGCCTCCTCTAAAGGAAGCTGGAGGGTTTCTGCAACCTTTTTGTAAAAAATAAAGAAAGAAGGGGACTCAGACAGAATAGGAGGAGATTCTAAAGGTCTGTCTGGAGAAATGTCCGGTTCAATGGGCACGTCCAGACCCCCAGCCACACATATATTGATCAAATTCCTCCTCCCTCCTGTGGTTCATAAAATCCTCAACTTCAAAATCCTGAACCACTGGGACTGAAACGAACCAACCTTTTACCAGCTGTTGGTGGTTCTACAGATCCCTGAGACAGTGACTGGACAATCTGAATGGCTTTAGCTATCTCTGCAGCAGTTGGAGACACAATTTTGGACTCCAGACCTACTGATTTCCTTGTCTTTTTACTTGGGACTGGTTCCTCTGAACCAGCCTTCCTTTTGCCCGAGGAAGTCTCGCCCTGGTCAGAGGGCACTCCCCTGGTCCAGTGGGTACTGGACCGGCTGGCCATCCGGTCAGCAGACTTTTGGCCTCTCGCTCCTTGAGCCAGCCCAATCTCTTCTCCAGGGTGGCTGCAGGAAATTTTACACACCTGGCAGTCTGACAAGAGTGTGGTCAGCCCCAGACAATAAACACAAGTGGTGTGTGGGTCAGCCTTGTCAAAGCGTGCCCCACAGACATCACAGTGTTGAAACCCAGTGGGCGGTTTTGCTTTTGGGTTTCTCAGACATAATGCCAGCCTAACCAAAACTTGCCCTTTTGATGGCAGTGCGAGGGCAAGACACCTTATCGGTTCCTAACCGTGTTCACGGTATTTGAAAAACGTTATAATTCTGTTTTTTAGAACCGATAAGAACCGGGAACCGCACTCAAAACCCACTGTACACTTTTAAAATGCAGAAAAATCAACCGATCGGGTTCAAAACCGAACCGATAATTAATTTTCCACACAGACTTAAATTTTAGTACTACGGTTACCAGATAGAGCTTTAAAACCAAATGCGGTAAAATAATAACTTTGCCGGTTCAAATGAATCAAAAATACCGCTTGAACCGAGAATGAACCGAGCTGAAGGAGCTGATCTCCGAGCGACTGTTCAGTGAAGCGGAGTAAAGAATCTGACAGTTTCATTTGAAACTGCCAGATAGAGCTTTGGGCACAGCGCCTTCGCGCTGTAGAACTCCAGATCTTCTGGAGTTAACTCCTTCCTCTCCAGGGCAGTTCAGCTGCAGTGGCTGACTGCTATTGTTATAATATAGCAAGACTTCATGGTGTTTGAATCACATATATTATAGATATTATAAAATGCAGATAAAACCAACAAACAGTGTTTGAGTCATTCCCCAAATGCTTGAGTCCATAAAAAAGAGCCTGTTTAAATCCCTCTACGGCCGTGCACTGACGTAGCTGATGGGGTAGAACATTCCAAAGGGTAAGGGCTGCATGCATAAATGCACGGGCCATGGAAGATTTTAAGCAAACCCTTGGAATCTCTAGCAACCCCTCATCAGCTGAGTGGAGCAATCTCCCAGGGCAGTAAGGGACCAGAAGCTCTTTCAGGTAGTCCAGACCCTGTCGGTGTAGGGCTTTGTAAGTCAGAAGTCCGACTTTGAAGGTGATTTGCCACTGTACCGGCAGCCAGTGCAGTTCACGCAGCACTGGAGAGAGATGACAGGACCAAGAGGTCCCTGTCAGTAAATGGGCTGCAGCATTATGCACCAGCTGTAAGCAGTGAATATCCACCCCCGGTAGCCCTAGGCATAGGGCATTGCAGTAATTCAGGCATGAGAACACAAAGGCATGGACCAGCGTAGGAAGGTCACTGGATGGAACAAAATGCTTAACTCTGGAGATATTCCTCGGGTGGTAAAAAGAGGATTTGATTACAGTCGACACTTGCAAACATAGTGTCAACCCTTCATCAAAGATTACCCCCAGGTTTCACACCCGTTCGGAGGTCCGGAGTGGTAAACCCCCAAGAAAAAGTCCTGTGGGTGAACCCACCCCAACCCACCTGTCCGGCGACCTGGGTCCACCACCAGTACCTCAGTCTTTTCCGAGTTCAACCTCAACCAGCTTGAACTCATCCACTCTTGGATTTCTACAAGACAGTTATTTATTCTGAGGGAGCTCTATCCTGGTCAGGTGCAAAAGAAAGGTACAGCTGGGTATCATCAGCATAGCAGTGAAACCTCAGCCTATACCTTCTTACAGTGTCTCTGAGGGGTAGCATGTACACTGCGAACAACATGGGGGATAACGCCGATCCCTGAGGAACCCCGCATGATAACAAAACTGGGTCAGAGGAATAAATCCCCGACACCACCCTCTGAGTTCTTCCAGTGAGGAAAGATGAAAACCACCTGAGTACCATACCGACAAGCTACAGATGAACCTCAGGCAATCAAGCAGAACCCCATGGTCCACAGTGACAAATGCTGAAGAGAGATCTAGAAGAACCAAGATGGAACGATTTTTCTGATCTCTTGCCATCAGGAGATCATTGAGCACCTGAACCAGCGCTGTCTCAGTACTGTGCCTCTTTCGATAACCGGACTAGAGAGGTTCTTAGATATCATGGATGGTCAAATGGTTCTCCAGTTGTACAGCTACTATTTTTTCGACCTCCTTCCCCATAAAAGGGAGGTTCAAGATTGGTCTATAGTTTGCATGGCAGTCTGGGTCCAAAGAAGCTTTCTTCAGGAGGGGTATCACCACCGCCTCCTTCAGGGAGCTAGGGAATTCACCTGTTTCCAGGAGCACCAGACTATCCATGCTAGGACCGGACCAACGATGTCACTGCAACCCAAAATCAGGGTGGTTGGCCCTGGGTCCAAACTACAGCACGTAGGGCACATACCCTGGACAATCTGCATGATATCCACAAACTCTGGCCAGTTGAGGGTACTCCAGGAAAACTGAGGGGCATTGACCGAACATCAATTCAAAGCAACGCCCATAGAGTGTGCCGGTTGGAGTTCCACCTGTTGTCAGCCACAAAAAATTGAGCAAGCTCGTCTCACTCAACTTGTGAAAACGCTTTTTGGACCTGTAGACAGGCTGGGTTGCACAGTCTGTCCACGGTTCGAAAAAGCTGAGCTAGTCGGTTCTGAGCAGCCGCAATCTCCCCAGACAGGAACTCTGCCTTCTTACGGGTGACTGCGGATTGATAGGCTTGATAATGGTCCATCAATGTAAGGTGATTGGCATCAAGACGGATCTCCACCAGCAATGCTCTAACCTTCGTCCTAGTCACCACATCTCCCTCAAGGACCCATCAAACCAAGGAGCCCGAGGGTGACGGGAGAGAGGACGAACTCGGACAGAAGCAACTACATCCAGGGCCATAGAAATGGCCTTATTGTAGGCCATCACTAGGGCTTCTGGGTCATTGTTTGCCAATGGAAGGACCAATAGATCAAACATTGCCGCCAGGCCTTCAGAGCTTACATCTCGAAAAGGGCGGTACCTGACCATCTGCACAGAGGGGAGGCCTACAAAGGGGGGGGGGCACAAAAACTGAACCACACAGTGTAATGATCGGATCATCTGACTGGTTCCACCCCCAAATCTGAGGCTTCGATCCCCAGGAGGAAAACTAAATCAAGAGAATGACTGTATTTATGGGTAGCAGTGGAAACAATCTGTGTAAGGCCCAGAGATCTCATCAACTGGAGGAAGTGCTGACCAAAATGTGAGAGTTCATCATCGACCCGGGCGTTAACGTCACCCAGGACCATCAGCCTGAGTGACTCAAATGCCATGTCGATCATGAAGTCCGCCACTTCCTGAAGGAACCACTTCTCATCCCTGGGTGGATGGTAGATAAGGGCGATCCTACAACCTACACCTGCTACCACAGTACACTCAAATGACTGAATCTCCTCAACTGGTACACTCGTGAGGCCCAGTTCATTCTTGAAACAGACTGCAACCCCCCCTGAACGCAATCCAGTCTCGAGCGGTGGATCACCAAGTACCCAGCTGGAGTTGCAGCCTCCAGTATGGGGCCAGGATTCTCGTCCAGCCAGATCTCAGTGACACAAGCCAGGTCCGCTGTTCCCACAAGATCTGCAATAATTGCAGTCTTGTTTTTAATGGACCTGGCATTGCATAACACCGCTCGAATTGGATGAGCTTCCAGGGCCATCCGAGCCACCTGCCCACCAAAATTGGTAAGTAAAAGTAAGTAAGTAAAATTTATTTAAAAGTAAAATGTATTTAAAAAACAGCCAAACTCTTTCAGACTGTCAACAGATTGTGCAATCCGCTCTGTCTGCAGTCTGGAAGAGACTTTTCACAAATGAAGTGTGATGAGCTTGCTCGATTCTTCACAGATAAGATTGCCGGCATCAGATTAGGCATCTGTTCTGTTCTCTCTACAGGGAGTTGTGATGGTCGGTGAGAGGACGCAATCCCTTGTGTCTCCTGGTCTGACTTTAGTAGGCCGGCATTCATGGATGTTGTGAGGATTATCTAGACTGTACGACCAACCAGTTGTAGTTTGGATCCGGGCCCTATACCACTGTTATTAAGTTGTGTAGAGTTTATCTGCCCCATCCTTGCTGAAATTGTTTGGAAATCTTTGGAGCAAGGGGTTTTCCCCGCCCCCTTAAAGGAGGCGGTCGTTCGACCGCTCCTTAAAAAACCTTCATTGAACCCAGATGTCCCAGCTAACTACAGACCTATCTCTAACCTGCCCTTTGTGGGTAAGGTTATTGAAAAGGTGGTTGCGATACAGTTGGATGACCATCTTATGAATCACAACATCTATGAAGCTGTCCAGTCGGGGTTTAGGAAAAGACAGCACCAAGACTACTCTTGTCTGGGTTTTAAATAATCTCTTAATTGTGAGAGATCGAAAGGCTTGCACTATTCTAGTCCTTCTTGATCTCTCTGCAGCTTTTGATATTGTGGGTCATGGAGTGCTGCTGGAGCACCTGCGATTTCTTTGTGGACTGTCTAGTACAGTCTTACATTGGTTTCAATCTTTCTGCACGGGGCGGACTCAGAGGATTACAATGGGGATATATTCCTCTGACACCCTCTCTCTCTCTCTGTCCTGTGGGGTACCGCAGGGCTTCATTTTGGCGCCCATGTCATTCACAGTTTATATGCTGCCATTAGGAGACATTATTAGGTGCTACAGTCAGGGTTTTCACTGCTATGCAGATGATACCCAGCTGTATCTGTCCTTTATTCCTGGTCAGGATGATGCAGTCTCTGTGCTTAATAGCTATCTAGCTGAAATCAATGACTGGATGAGCGCTAGCTGGCTGAGGTTAAACCCGGATAAGACCGAGGTGTTGGTTGTGGACGCAGGTCGCCTTGAGGTGGATCATAGGGCTGAAGTACCATCACTCCTTTGGCTTGGTGATGCCCAGCTCTTGACCTCAGGCCATTTGTGGAACCTGGGTGTTATTTTTGACAGCGGTTTGACCCTGAAATCTCAGGTGTCTGCCATTGTTAAGTCCTCTTTTTTCCATTTGAGGAATATCGCATTGGGTAAAACTGGTTCCTCCGGCTGTCCTTCCTACTCTGGTCCACGTCTTTGTGACCACTCACCTTGATTACTGCAGTTCCCTTTACCTGGGGCTATCGGGGGTTGAAATTCATCACCTGCAGCTAGTGCAGAACGCAGCAGCCAGGCTTTCGACTGGAACATCTAGGTATAGTCATATTATGCCTGATTTGCACGGGCTGCACTGACTGCCAGTACAATGGCGAATCACCTTCAAGGTCAGGTTACTGACCTATAAAGACTTAACATGAACAGGGACCGCGTATCTGAAAGATTTCCTAACTTCCTACTGCCCCTCTCGCTCACTCTGATCCGTCGAAGAGGGATTGCTAGAGATTCCCAGGGTTGGTCTGAAAACATCAGGAGCTTGTGCATTTTCATATGCAGTTCCGGCCCTGTGGAATTCTCTATCTCATCGGATACGAAGCTGCCTGACCGTTGAGAGTTTCACAGTAGAGTTGAAAACTTTCTTATTCTCTAAAGCTTATGGCTTATGATTTTATGATTTTACATTACTAATATTGTATTGTCCGTTTACTGTTTCTAAAGCGCTTTGATCATTGGAAAATAGTTTTTAAATAAATTTTACTTACTAAATAAAATAAAACCACCTTAATCACTAATATAACTACATATACACAAACAAAAATCACTGTACGGATAAAACAATAAATCCCTCAACACTCACTTCAAGGGGGGAAGGGGTTAAATAAAATCTATTACCAAATAAATTTTCCTTAAACTAAGAACAAAGTTAAGGCCCACTGGTGTGCTGCTTCAGTGTACCATAAGCCCAACTGCCTCTAAGAGGATTTTGAAGGGCATTTTGCACACAAGGCCCCCACTCAGGAAACCCGTAGCTGCCTGGAATATCAACCTTGTGTTGAACATGCTCAGTCGTAAGCCTTTTGAGCCTTTTGAACACTTGGTTACATGTGACCTGAAATTCCTAACTTGAAAAACAGTGTTTTTCACCCCAGGAATTCTTTAGCACTATTGACAGATGCAGTATGCCAGTTGGGTTCAGCTGCCCTGGTGAGGAGGAGGAGTCAATGCAAATGAGAAAGGATTTGGTCAATCAGGATAGAGACTGAGTAGAGTGCTGCCTGCAATCAGCCTGAGGGACTTCCGAACTTTTTCTCCGCTGAACTGGCAACATTGCCTTGGAGCTCTCCTCTCCTCTTCAGAGGCCTTCCTGTGCAATTTTCTTCCTTTTTGAGTGCTGCTTTCAAGGTATTTTGTATATTTTTCTCATTTTCCTATTTTTACCACAACTGTACTAGGTTCCGTGCAGTCACGGGTTTTTTATCGTATTTTTTCCTGTTCAGCGGTTTTTCTGAGGTAAAAGTCACCCGCGTGCGCGAAAAATTGCGTCATTTTTATTTAAATCATAGTTTTCTCTATTTTGCGTTGGTTTTTGACCGCTTTTGCCTTAAAATCATCAAATTGGTTTTTCGTGCTCGTGCGCTAATTTCTGTTGTGCACCTGCGTGAATTTATGGAACCCTCTTTTTTCTTCCTTATGAAAGTTTTATATATATTTGAAGGGTATTCCACCCTTTTTTCTGGGGAGACACCTTTTGTGTGACTGTGCAGTGGGCTTCTGTTGACGAGGTGTGGAGGTGGTTTCTGTTCTTTTCCACTGTTGTGAAAAAAAAAATCTTTTTACCTCTAGTAAGGTTAATTTTGATTTGGTTAGCTTTGGCCTGTTCCTTTACCATGGCCTCTCAGTCTACTTCCTCCTCCTCTAAAAGTGCTGAGGAGGGTACCTCAAGTCAAAACAAAATTAATGACAAGTCCTCTAGGGACTCCAGTGAAACTAAGCCTGGTAGAAGTAAAAATTTTAGCCAAGCCTCTAAAAGAGCTTCAGAGCAGGTTTCTGAACCTGCCCCTACAAAAAAGTCTAAGAAAGATAACACTATTGTCCCTCCTCCCGAAAGGCATTCTGAGACAACAGTAGCTGATAAAAATGTGCCCTCTGCAGATGATTTAGCAAAAGCTTGGCATTTATATCAGACTTTACAATCTGTGGGCGATATTTTTTTGGCTCTTGCGGGACCTAATGATTCTCTCCTTGAGGACCCCTGCACCCGGGATTTTTATTTTGATAGGGAGAGGATCATGGTGGTGAATCGCCTCAAGGAGACCCTATTATTCCTGATGGCCACCTTGGGGTTGGTGTTAATGAAGATGCTGATACAAGTGAAGAAGTCTCTTCCTTTTTTACATTTTTAAAACAGATGGTGGACACCCTGGACCTGCCTCTCCAGGATGACACCAATCAAGAGGTGGAAGACGACTACATAGAGATGATGGGCATTTCTCCTCCTAAGAGGCTCATCCTCCCTATCCACAATGCTTTGAAGAGAAGTACGTTTAAGGTTCTGGAAACCCCCTAAACTTCTACCGGGGTAGACAGAAAGATTGAGAAGATATACCAGCTCGGTAAATCTACTGCTGATTTTCTTTATACACATCCAGATCACAGAGGGGTAGTTCAGACAGCAGCCTGTGACAAAGCTAATGTGTCGCTATCTGTGCTTCCACCAGAAAGACTCTAGAAAAATAGATCTTACGGGTAAGAAATCTTATGCTACCACCTCTCTGTTGCAGCGCATGTCTTCTTTTATGGCATACACAGCTAGATATCAGAGGGCTCTGTTAAAAACTCTACTAGCCATAGTGCAACATGGGGGGGGGGACACTATGCTCAGGGATGTTTCTGAAACTGTTAAGCTGTGGAAGCCACAAAGTACCAGTTTCACATGGCCATAGATAATAATGATACAGCCTCGAGGGTCATGGCTCAGGCTATTTCTCTCAGATGTTTTGCTTGGTTGAGAACTACTAGTCTTACCCAGGATGTCCAAGTCCAGGTGTTAGACTCCCCCTTTGATAATAACTCTCTCCTTGGGGATCATACTGAAGTCTATATGAAAAGAATAAACACACATACAAGAGTAATTCAGCGAAAGAAAAGCCCCCTCCCTCTCAGACAGTTCACCATAGAGGGGGTAGGGGCAGGGTTTTCTTCCCTGTGACATTCTTCCCCGTGCCATATAACATGGATTTCTCTCAGATGAGAGTTTTTTTCAGAGGTGGGGCAAGAGGGGTCAAAGAAGAGCTAACCCCACTCCTGTTACTTCTACTCAAGTCTAGACAGCAGTCTTTTTGACTCCTTTCTGGTCATCTCCCCATGGGGGGAAGGGTTTCGCACTACCTCCATTCTTGGCATCAGATCACTTCGGACAAGTGGGTTTTGGAGGTAGTGGAGCAAGACCTATCCTTTCAGTTTGAAAAATTCCCCCTTCTCCACAGGCCCTTACAACCAAGACCTTCCTCCCCTGCAGAACAATTACTGCTGGAGGTAGAGGTCGAGAATCTCATGAGGGCCAAGGCTGTGGAATGAGTGCTGCTTTCCCAATGGGAAAAAGGTCTTTATTCCAGATATTTTCTGACCCTAAAGAAAACAGGGGAATGGTGACCCATTCTGGACCTCAGATACCTGAACAAGCACCTGACGAAACCAAAGTTCAAAATGGTTACCTCAAAACTCAGATCATACACTCACTAAAGCAAGGGGACTGGCTAGTCTCTCTGGATCTGAAGGATGCCTACTTTTATGTGCCAATAAGGCAATCCCACAGAAAGTTCCTCAGATTCCGTCTGCCCTCTGGGCATTATCAGTTTGCAGCCATGCCTTTCGGGCTCACTTCCACTCCCAGAGTGTTCACCAAGTGCCTAGCAGTGGTTGCAGCTCATCTCAGAAGACAGGGAGTCTCAGTCTATCCCTATCTGGATGATTGGCTGATTGTGACCATCTCATCCCAGTCTGTTTCAGAGGCCCTAATTCGGACAAGGCATATCCTAGAGTCCCTGGGCTTCCTTATCAATGGAAAAAAGTCAAATTTTCAGCCTGCCCAAATTCTACACTTCGTAGGGGCAGAGCTCAACACCCTGCAAGGCAAGGCCTTCCTCCCTTCAGACAGGGTCGACTGTCCTTTCTCTGCTAAACTTATTCAGTCCAGGCCAACCAAGACCAACAAGACATTTCCTCAGACTTCGTGGTCATATGGCCTCAATGACCATGGTAGTACCAGGGGTAAGATTCCAGATGAAGGACATTCAGTTTTACCTCAGGTTTCATTGGTCCCAGAGAAGAGACCCCTTTACAAAGCTCATCCCAGTCACAGAAATGTTTCTTCGATCCTTGGACTGGTGGAAAGACACAGACAATCTCAGGGTCGGGGTATCTTTTTTAACTCCCCAACCTTCCCAAATTTTGACTACCAATGCTTCCCTCCTTGGATGGGGGGGCCCATCTGGGGGACTTGTCCATAAGCGGGACTTGAACACCAAGGGAATCCTCCCTTCACATCAGTCTTCTGGAACTCAGAGCTGTGCTCCTGGCCATCAAGGCCTTCGCTTCTCAGCTCAGGGGTCAGTCTGTGCAAGTAAGGACAGACAACACGACGGCCATGTTCTACATCAACAAACATGGAAGGACTCGATAAACCAAACTCTGCACAGAAGCCATGGGGATTTGGTCTCTTGCCTATTCCCTGGACATGTATTTGTCGGCCATCCATCTCCTGGGCAAGGACAACATTTTGGCATATGCCCTAAGCTGCATCAGTCAGGGCCACCACGAGTGGACCCTCAACAAGCAAGTCCCTCACATGGTGTTCAGAAGATGGGGCGTTCCAGATCTGGATCTATTCTCATCCAGTCTGAACCATCAATTAACCCTGTACTGTTGCAGGCCCCCAATTCTGGGGACTATTCCCACAGGTGCGTTGACCCTAGATTGGACAGGGAGGTTCCTTTATGCATTCCCTCCCTTTCCTCTTCTGTACAGAGTATTTCTCAAGTTAAGAGAACAATCAGCCACCATGATCTTGGTGGCCCCCAACTTGGCGAGACAGCCATGGCATTCCCTGCTCCTCTCCTTGTCGATCAAGAAACCCATCAGACTTCCTTCGTGTCTCAGCCTTCTGACTCTTCCTCAGACCAGAGTGGTGTTCCCCAACATCCAGTCTCTTCATCTCAAAGCCTGGTACTTGAGGAGTTAGAATTCTCATACTCTTTGTATTCAGAGCAAGTACTGAATGTTTTACGGATGGCCAAAAAACCCAGCATAAGGAAACCTTTCGTCTCCCAAGTGGAGGCGTTTTTCTTTCTGGTATAGGGATAAGGGCTTAGACCCTTTACATGCCTCTTCTCCTTTCTTATTGGATTACTTGGTTCATCTTCAGGCGTGAGGCCTAAAGGCATCTTCCTTTAGAATTCACTTAGCGGCCATTTCGGCCTACCTTTCTGCAGGTAAAGAGAAATCACTTATTTCTCAACCCATTTTCAAGAAGTTTTCAAGGGACTTCTCTGCTTGCACCCCCCTGGAAGGGAACCCATTCCCCCATGGGACCTTAACCTCTGTATAGCCAAGCTCATGGATCCTCCTTTTGAACCTATGGCTACGACTGACTTGAAATTCGTTACCTGGAAGACTGTCTTCCTAGTGGCCATTACCTCTGCCAGACGGATTTCAGAGTTATAGGCCCTGTGTACAGATCTTGACTACATTATTCCCCATAAGGACAAGGTTGTCCTGAGGACGAATAGGAAGTTCCTTCCCAAGGTGGTCTCGGAGTTCCACCTTAATCAGTCAATATCTCTGCCGATGTTGTTCTCAGATAAGTCCTCCCCAGGTGAGTGCAAACTGCAAAGCCTGGACATGAAGAGAGCCCTTTCTTTCTACTCGGAGTGAACCAAGTAATTCCAAAAGAGACAATCCCAGCTTTTTCTCATCTTCGGTGAGATGGACAGGGGAAAACCGGTGACCAAGAGAACCATTTCCCGTTAAATCGTTTCCTATATACAGTTCTGTTACAACAAGGCGGGTAGACAGCCCCCTCTTGGGCTCAGAGCTCACTCTACCAGAGGAACAGCTGCTTCAGTGGCAGCTTCCAGGGATATCCCATTGCTGGAAGTTTGTAGAGCAGCTACTTGGAAATTGGTCCCCACCTTCGCCAAGCATTATTGCTTGGATGTGCAGTCCCGTTTAGATGCGAAGTTTGGCAGGGCGGTGCTACAGAACCTATTCCTAAATAGGTCTTTGTGCTCTCCTCCCAACTGCACTGCTTTGAAGTCTACATCTGTCAATAGATGCTAAAGAATTCCTGGGGTGAGAAGAAACAGTTACTAACCGAAGTAATATTACTTCTTCCAGGGTATTCTTTAGCATTGTTGACACTCCTACCCTTCCTCCCCTGGAAACCTTGTCTATGGGCTCTGTTAGGGGATTTAGCTAAACTTGCTAACTGGTATTGATCTGAGTGATAAAATGTTTTCACAGTAGTGGATTAGAATAGATAATTTGTGTGTTGTTGACAGTTTTTTGCCCCTGTTGGGCACAGTTTTTGCTATTTTTCAGCTTTGAAATTCGTTCTGAGGTCCCTTAGACTGATTGCAGGCAGCACTCTACTCTATCTCTATCCTGATTGGCCAGTGCCTTTCCCATTTGCATTGACTCCTCTGTAGGGCAGCTGAACCCAGCTGGCATACTGCATTAGTCAATAATGCTAAAGAATACCCTGGAAGAAGTAATATTACTTTGGTGAGTAATTGTTTCTTCTAGTGGCTATCACCTCTGCCCATAGAGTCTCTGAGATACATGCATTGATCACAGATCTTCTGTATATGGTTTTCCATATAGACAAGGTGGTTCTCCACATGTATCCCAAGTTTTTACCTGAGGTAGTGTTGGAGTTTCACTTAATTCAGCCTTCCAGAATGAAGGGGGAGTACACCTTCCATTCTCTGGACATTAAAAAAGCCCTCACTTGCTACTTCAGTAGAACTAAGGACTTCCAATAGTATAAACAGCTCTTCCTTTCCTTCAACCCCAGTCAGATGGGTCAGCCTGTTACAGTCAAATGCATCTCTGCATGGATTGTCAGTTGCCTTCGTCACTGCTGTTCTGTGGTGCAGGTCAAACTGAAGGGTCAGGTTCGTGCCCACTCCACTAGAGCAGTTTTTTACGTCCTTGGAGGAGATTTGCTCTGTACCTGTCACTAATATTTGCAGAGCTGCCACCTAGAGCACAGTGCACACCTTCATCAAGCACTGTGCCCTGCATATCCATGCCAGGCAGCATGCCTCTTTTTGAAGGCCCATTCTTAATGGACTTCTGTCCTAACTGAGCTCTGGCTCCTACCACCCTGGCTTTCATCTGAGCTTAGTACTCTAACCCATCAGTGTGAATCAATTGTGAAAATTGATTCCTGGAAAATATTAAAATTATGTACTCACCATAATTCTTGATTGTCTAGGAATATAGTCATTGATTCACACACCTACCCTCCAACCCCTAGGTTTATGCTTTCTGTTCATTGGTCTTCACCCCTTGTTTTTGGTTTGGGCTGTGAAGACACTGTTTTTTTCATTGGTGACACTTCCTACATGGGTGACAAGGGCTATCTTAAGCACTTAGGTTACATGCATTAATGTTAGATTACACTGCACCTCCTCAGTAAAAAAAAGATGCTGAGGCGGTTGAGGGCCAGTGCTGAGGTAATCCATGCAGCACGAGCTAGTCTCACAGTGCCACGCATGTGTGCAGCCTACCTTGGCACCAGTTTTCCTGAAAAGTTCTGGCTCCTGCAGGGTCCTAGTGCTTCCAGCTCAGAACCCATTGGTGTGAATCAATGGTGAAGATGTTCCTAGAAGATCAAGAATTACGGTATGTGATTTTAATTTTTTGCCACAAATATTTTATTACCGAAGAACAATACGATGAGTGACAAATAATGCTGCTTCTCTGCCAGGTCGCATCTGGAAACAAACTCGGTGTGCTTTTCCTAGCTAAATATTCTAAAAAAAATGAATTCATTTCACATTCCAAATGTTAAGACAGTTTCAGAAATATACCCTGTTCTTTGGTAATTATAGCTATTTCCATAAATTTCTATAATATCCATAGACTTTTTAGGGTTTATTAAGCAGGTAGCCTGTTAAGTTTGTAGTTGTAAGTTGAGCTGAATCAGGTTTGTGGTGTTAGTTGCTTTGGCTTCTCAGAAGAAACTGGAAGGGGACAGGATCAGTTGTGTTCCAGGGCAGTAGCTGCTTCTTGTTGTTTTTACAGGGTTTCTTGTGGATTTTACTTGGTAGAAGGTTATTTATTTTCTTTCTTACTTCTAAGGTGCTAGCAGGGTATTGTTTTGGGGGCTGTTGGAAGTTTGAAAACTGGTTTGGTGGCTGTAAGTGGGCTCATTTGTTGGATGTTTCACTGTGTAACAGGCTGCGCTGGTGGAGGCCTATTTCTTCTGATTTAAAACTTATTTGGTGGGATTTGCTTGGGGCTGGTTATTTGAATTGGAGACCTATATCTGTTAATTTCAAGCCTATTGTGATGTGTTGTTAGTGAAGCTGATTAAATTGGAGACCTGCTTCCTTTGGCAGCAAACATATTTTGGGGGCTTTGAGTTGAATTTTGATTCCTTTTTGCTGACTTCACTAGCTGCAAAGGTTAGTGCATAGTGGGGGAAGGGTGTTAATGGTCTGGCCAGGTCTCACTTAGCTAATTGACTGGAGGCAGAGCTGAATCAGGTTTGTGGTGTTAGTTGCTTTGGCTTCTCAGAAGGAACTGGAAGGTGACAGGATCAGTTGTGTTCCAGAACAGTAGCTGCTTCTTGTTATTTTTAACAGGGTTTCTTGTGGATTTTACTTGGTAGAAGGTTATTTCTTTTCTTTCTTACTTCTAAGGGGCTAGCAGGGTATTTCTTGGGGGGCTGTTGGAAAACTGATTTGGTGGCTGTAAGTGGGCTCATTTGTTGGATGTTTCACTGTGTAACAGGCTGCGCTGGTGGTCTGATTTAAAACCTATTTGGTGGGATTTGCTTGGGGCTGGTCCTTTGGCTGCAGGGCTTGGAGGGGCAGACACAGGGCTGATACACTCTCTCGAGAGTCTGGTGTAGGCCCAAGACCCTCCCTCTCCCTCCCCAGAGATCTGCTAATTTATAGGGGAACACCTGCTCTGCAATTGGAGGAAAAGGCTGCAGGTGCAGCTCATGTAGTTCTAGCCACTGGGGGTTGGATTTAAAGACTGGGAGAGAGGAGCTTAGGGATTTGTTCACTTCCCTTATAAGTTTACTGTGTTGTACTGCACCTAGTAACAGGGTTACCAGTTTACTGTGGGACTGTATCCAGGATTAGTGGGTGACCTGATTAGGCAGTAGGGGTGTATCTTGGACTAGTGGGGAACCTGGTGGTTCACCCAAGGAAACCTACTTGGAGGGGGATGGGACTACACGTCATTAGGGCCGGCATCTTTGGGAGGGTGGTGGGGTGCACAGGGTGTGGAGCAGCCATGATACTGGACTGGTCTTGGAAGTTTGGTGGTTGCCCAGTGTGCTACCAGCTGGCACAGCTTAGGGAGGAGGTTGCAGCTATTAGGAGACAGCTGAGGAAGGGGGGCATGGTTGAGGAAGGGCAGGATCTCCCATGGGGTTGCACCAAGCATTGGGTTAGGGACATAGGAAAGGAGTGCAGGAGGAGAATACTCGGGGTCCCTAGGGACCCTGGCAGAGGAGGTCCAAAAGGAGGACACTGCCACGGAAGCAGGCAGGTAACTGGGGACCCTCACAAAGGGGGGCCAGAGGGACAACATTCTCAGGGAAGTAGGCAGACGGCTGGGGCTGGACAGAAGGAAGCAAGGCGGGGAGGTGGATCGGACCTTACGTTCAGTAACTGCTTCAGTTCTCTTCTTCTGCTTGAGGATGAGGGGGGTGATGTAGCCATGACAGGGGTGGTTAGAGATGGAAAGGAGTGGGGGGCAGGAGGCGGGGCCAGATAGCAGGAGGAATGGGGAACCTGGGATGCAGGAAAATGGGGGAGCAGTGATTCAGAGCAGGAGGGGCAGGGGGAAGAGGGAAGAAAGCCAAGGAGAAGGACCAGTTGGGAGGAAAGGGCAAGGAGAAGGACCAGAAGTACAAGGAGGATACAGTAAAGGGAGCTGAGGGTTTAGGCCAGGGAGCACAACAAGCAAGGAGGGACTAAACGGAGACAGGAAGGAAGGAGGACGAGCCAGGCTAGTTTAGCAGATGGGGAGAAGGACCAGTCATGAGCAGTGAGGGGGAGTTAGAGGTGCAGAAGGATACTTGGGAGGAGGAGAGGCATAGGATCAGAGGGAAGGGGGTGGCCAGGGTAAATAAGGAGGGGGTGGCATGTGGCACCCAGATAGGGGGAGGAACAAGGAGCCAGCTGGGTGGAGGGGCCGATAGAAAGGATGAGGGACATGGAAGAAGGGGAAATGGGAGGAAACGGAGCAGTCAGAGTGCTCCTGTTCGGGGATTCTATGATCAGAGGTATCAAATGGGATAGGGAGGGAGAAGCCTGGCCAGTTAGAACAAAATGCTTCCTTGGACTAATGGTACACAGGGCCAAGCACAAGGTATATCAGCTGGCAAAGGATTGTGGGGGTTCCCCGGACATGCTGGTCCACCTGGGTACAAATGACATTGAGGGAAACAGCGAGCTAGAGATACAGGCAAGGTTCAGGGGAGCTTGCCAGGGTCTGTCATGACATAGAATGCACAGTTTCCTTCTCAGAAATCCTGCTGGTGCCAAGGGATAGTGGGGAACACAAAAGGAAGATTAGGGAGATAAACCAGTGGCTCAGGGAGTGGTGTGAGGCCAGAGGGTATGGGTTGATGGGGGATTGGGGGGAGACCTGGGAGGATAAGGAGCTGTATGCTCGAGATGAGCTCCATCTCAGTTTGGAGGGGAGGGGAATCCTTAAGTTGAAAATAGAGGGGTTCATTGGTGAAAAGTGGGGTTTCAACTTGTGAAGGGGGGGAATGGGAGAAAAGGCTGTCGGGGGGGCAGATAAAGGAGGGACTCTGTCTCCACCCCCCTGGGGAGCTGGAGGAATGTGGGAAAAGGCCGACTGGTAAAGTGTAGACCAGGGGAAAACAGTCCCCATGGGAACACAAGCAGGGGAATGGAAGTATAGAGAAAGGGTGGAAGGTAGTCTTGCTAAATGCCAGGAGCTTGGGGCAATAAAATGCCTGAGCTCCAGGCGATGCTAACTGAGGGAGCGGTGGATGTGGCAGCAGTCACTGAGACCTGGGCCACCGCAGGACATGACTGGGACCTGAACCTGGAGGGTTACACTATGTTCAGAAAGGACAGAGGGAGGGAAGGGGAGGAGGGGTAGCAATGATAGTAAAAAACTGCATTGGCATATGGGGAGTAGAGGAGGCGGAGGGAACCGTGGAGGAAATTTGGGTCACCTTGATAACAAGGGGGGGCAAGAGTGTAAAAATAGGAGTGGTGTATAGACCCCCTGCACTGGCGGAGGAGCTGGAGAGTCTGGTGGCAGATGTTGGGAGACACTGCAGACTGGGCAGGGGAAGGGTGGTGGTGTTGGGGGACTTAAACATGCCAGGAACAGACTGGGAGACTATGACATCCTCGGTGGCCAGGGAACAGAGGTTGTTGGATGTCTTTCAAGACGCTTTCCTAACTCAGCAGGTGGGGGAACTGACCAGGGAGGTGTGGGTACTGGATGTGGTCCTGGCAGACAGTGACCAGATTAGGGGCCTGGAGGTAAGTGACCCATTGGCAGGGAGTGACCATGCCACGGTCTGGTTCTGTCTGGACCTAGGAGGGGCAGAAGGCTGCACAAAGACGGAGATAACTGACTTCAGGGGGGCAGATTTGAAGGAAATGGGAAGGATCCTTAAGGAGCATTTGGATGGGATTGGGTCAGACATGGATGCTGATAGGTGGGAAATCATCAGAAGAGGGGTGCAGGATGCTACCAGCACCTGTGCAAGAATAAGACGAAAATGCGGTAGGGCCCGAAAACCCTGCTGGTGGACCAGGGAGGTCCAAGAAGTGATGCAGAGAAAGAAGGCATCCTATAGGCAATTCAAGTGCTCAAGGAGTGAAAGGGATCGAGGGGAGTACAAGCTGATGGCTAGGAGGGCCACTAGGGTGGTGAGGGCGGCTAAGGCAAAAAAGGAGCAGAACCTGGCCAGGGAAATTAGGAGAGGGAACAAGGGGTTCTTTAGATACATTGGGGAAAAATGAAGGGTGAAGGGGCAGATTAGCAGGATTAAAACAGGAGAGATGGGCACAAGACCCGGGGCAGCAGGCTGAGGTACTAAATGAGTACTTCACCTCAGTTTTCACCAAGGAAAATGGGGGTGCTGCATCATACGTGGGAGGAGACAGTGATACTGAGAAGGGGAGACCCTTACCGATCTACGGGTCTGGGGAGAGGGGGAGGCATCACTGGCAGGAGGGGGGAAGGCTAAGCAGGGAGAAGAGGTAGCGTAAGTGGAAATCACAGCAGAAAGAGTGAAGCCCTCAGGTCCCTTAAGACGGAGAAAGCACCGGGGCCAGATAAATTACATCCCAGAGTGCTGGAGGAACTTGGTAATGTCCTGGTGAAACCCCTGGTAGAGCTTTTCACCATCTCTCTGAGGACAGGGTGGGGGCCCCAGGACTGGAAGGTGGCGCATATAGTGCCTATCCACAAGGGAAGATTAAGGGAGGTGGCAGGGAACTACAGGCCTGTCAGCCTGACATCAGTGGTGGGCAAGGTGATGGAGGGCATTGTCAAGGAGAGGCTGGGGGGGACCTGGAAAAGTCAGGGTGCCTGGATGATAGACAGCATGGATTCGTCCCAGGGAAATCATGTCAGACAAACCTTGTGGAGTTCTATGACTTGGTGATGAGTGCCTTGGACCTGGGTAGACCAGTGGACAACCTCTTTCTAGACTTCAGCAAGGCATTTGACTCTGTTCCTCACATAGGCCTGTTGGATAAGCTGGGAGAAATGGGAGTGGGGAACCAGATAATCAGATGGATAGGCAATTGGCTCCAGGACTGGACCCAGAGGGTTGTAGTTGGCGGGATAGTCTCATCCCCAAGGAGGGTCATTAGTGGGGTCCCACAGGGATCAGTCCTTGGGCCCCTCCTGTTCAATGCCTACATCTCTGACATAAGGACAGGTATCAGGAGTGAGATGAGTCTCTTTGCGGATGACTCCAGAACTGGGGGCAGTGGTGGATGGGGAGGAGGGAGGGTGGCCCACAGGGGACCTGAGGCTCTGGAAAGATGGTCTAGAAAGTGGAAGCTGAGGTTCAATGCAGGGAAATGCAAGGTACTGCACCTGGGGCCAGAAACCCAGGCCAAGTGTACACCCGGGGATGCTACAAGTCTCAATGGCTGAGAGGGACCTGGGGGTGGTGGTGGATGTCAAGATGAACAACTCGGAGACTTGTAGGAGGGCAGCAGCCAAGGCCAACAGGATGCTGGGATGCATCATTAGGGGGATCACCTCCAGAAGGAGGGAAGTGATACTCCCTCTGCATAACTGCTCGGTGAGGCCGCACCTCGAGTACTACGTGCAGTTTTGGAGACCACACTTAAAGAGGGACATTAAACTCCTGGAGAGGGTCCAGAGGAGGGCAACCAAAATGATTTGGGGCTTGGGGGACAGGACCTATGAAGAGAGGCTCGAAGAGCTAAATATGTACACATTGGAAGAGAGAAGGGACCGGGGGGACATGACAGAGTTCTTCAGGTACATGAAAGGGGTAAATAGGGGAGGAACAGTCAGGGTGCTTTGAAGGAAGGAGGAGGGGGCCACTAGAGGGCATGGGTGGAAGCTGGAGGGGGGAAGATTCAGGGGAGAAAGGAGGAGGTGCTACTTCACTGAGAGGGTGGTGGAGCCATGGAATGCGCTGCCTAGGGGGCTGGTGGAGGCAGAGATGGTGGAGGGGTTCAAGAGGGGTTGGGACAGGTACAGGGGAAGGGTTCTGGAAGCAAAATCCAATGCAGTGAGAATATCCGGAACTGGGAAGGGAGACGCCAGAGAAGGCGAGGGTGGTAGCAAGGTCAGCGCCCAGGGTGGGGGCTGACCAAACGAGTAGACGAGAAAGTCCGTTAGGCCTATCCTGCTGGCATTTTAGTATGTTACTATGTAATTTGCTGATTTTTGTTTGTTAAATTATCAGAAAAGTATCCAGTATCAGTGTCACTTAAAAGGAGCATGCTTATGTTGTCAAAATGTGTTTTTCTTTCTGCTATATCCTCTGTCATTATTGATTCATGATCTTTGTACAATCTGTTTGCTTATCAAATTTTAGAACAGTTTTCTAGATAAAAAATTGCCACCTATGATTTCTAGGAACATTACCAGAATTTACAGTAGTGATAGATCTTAAAGTCTCCTCAAAGCAAAAAAGCACATTGTTAAAAATATCTCAATAACATATCTGCTTTCAATGTTACCGAGATCTTAATTCAGAAACATTGTTGAAGCAAAAGGGTGGGCAACTAAAGGCAAATGTAATAGACCCACCATGTCGTTGAGGCACAGGTCAGGAAGCATAGGCAAACCAGGAGCTGTTTCAAAATTCACAAATAGCATTTTATTTTTCTCAATGACAGCAAAATAAAAAAGAAAAATTATTCAGTATAACTATTTACAAAGGCAGTACAGAGGAAACAAAGTATTTCTTCTGCGGGTCTCTCTTAATTCCAAGTTTCAGTCTCTCAGTCACTCACTCTCCTTCTCTCTCTCTAGCAAAAGCATTGCTGCTGTTTTTGTAAGTCTTTGCCTGGGAACTCATTAAGAGAGCCTGCTTCTCACAGAATGTTCTTGTAAGTTTACAGAATGTTCTTGTCAGTTTCATTCCTTGCAGATGCAGCAAAACAGTACATGGTGTCCCATATCTGACCTCTTGTTGACAGCTCTGCAAAGGGCTTAAAAACTGCATCTCAGGTTAACCCCTTGAGTTCAGATCACTTTTTAAATCATTTCAACAACATAACTATATACATTTTAAACAAAGGATCCCAGTATCAAATACAATTTTACACAGAGATTTACATATATTTTTTATAACTGCAGATATGCAAGGGGGCAGAAAAGACAGAGCAGCAAGTGAAGGCAGAGAGATAGTGAGAGGTGGAGAATTGCGAAACCATAGGAATGATTAGTTCCTAGGTGCCACACAAAAATTTGGTTGCACAACCAGACAGAGAAGAGACAGAAAAGGAGAGGCTAGAACAGACCCTTGCGTTTAAACTCTTTCTGTATAACGAATAGAGCAGGGCCTTATTCAACCCTGTCACACACCAATGTAACACCAACCTTTGAAATATATATGATGCAAAACAGTGGGTCACAGCACATGCCACAATTTCATGGTTAAAAAACATATTTAGTTCCATGTGACACAGATAGAAAAATATTTTTGGATCCGAGTAGTGCACAAAGAGGAACCCAAATTGGAGCATTGCACTGGTAAAGTTTTTTTGAACAGCCAGAGAATTACAGGAGAGCAAGTGAATTATCCAGAATCATACACCAAGCAAAACAGTATTTGTTGAGATATCCTTTCACCTCTTCCTACCAGGGTCCATGAGAGGGTGGGGGAGCTGCGAATAATTTGCAGGGCCCGGTGCCAAGGAGGGGCCCAGGCCACCCGGCATGCTACTGTACACAGCTGCTTAGGGTCCCCATAGTCTGAATGTTTCTTGGGGCCCATAATTCCTCTTACAGGGCCTGCGTCCTACACAGACTGGTCCAATTAATGGCTTGTAAAGGACTCTCTTGACAAAAAAAGGCAGTTCAGAATAGAACACAAACTGGAAAAAAAATTAGAAACACTGAAACTAGTACACCAGGTGGAATCACATAATCATGAAAAAGAATACTATGATGCAAACATGGTTCAGAAGGAACTCAAAGTGGTGAAGATGAACCTTAATTACACTGGAGTCCCAGCTAAGCAAAATTTGTTAGTAAAATTGTTCTTACGTGTGGCCTATCATCTAAGACCAGTTTTTTTATATATAACACTCAAATTCCAACAAGGTATAGATTAACCTTAATTACACTGAGTTATCAGTGAAGCAATTCACAGAAATGGGACTTACTTCCAACCTGTCATTTAGACCAGGTTTTTGTGTTTCACCTGATGAAACAAAATCTGACCAGAGCCGATAAGGCTGCAGCCAAGGTCACAGAAGTAAACTTATGGAGTTCACTAAGCTTGCCAATATAGGTTTTTCCTTGAAATGAGTGGTATAACTAAAATAAAATGCCCTTTGAAAAGAGAAGCCATGTTTCCAGGTATACACATATCCATGAAGACACAGCTTCACTTTTCAAAGGGTGTTTTCTTTTAGTTACTACTTGTTTCAAGGTAAGACCTGCATTGGCAAGCTTAGTGAGCTCTGTATATTAATTTTTACCAGTAAATTTACACCTTAAGAAAAAACGAACGGCCATGATTGAGAATACAGGCGCTCTGGCGCCATGTACACATGAATGCGCCACAGGCGCAGGCGGGAGGAAATCTAGTTGGGTCACCTAAAATGTAATGCTGCAGTAAAAATAGCGTTTTTTGATATCTTATGGCAATTGAGTGGCCAGATGTGGTTTCAGTGTGACTGGGGAGAGAAGGAACAAGGATTCAGAGGTACAAAACATAGCACAAAAACAATGATAGTGTCCCTTTAACTTACATAATGAGCTGAATTGAGTACTTGTTATCAACTTTGAGTAATTCATAGCTCCATAATGTGGAATGATCAAATAAATTAAAACAGAATTTATTCAATGTTTTTCTGATCCACTTCAAAAGCCTCTCTAGTTGTAGGAATTCCTTCCCCCACTGTTATGATATGTGTCATAAAAGTCTCATCTGTCTTGAAAGATGATAGGCAACATCCCCTGTTACAGCTAGTAGCCATCATCATCATCCTTTCTGAAGTGGGAATCATAAATGGACAATTTTATTTTGAAAAATACTTATTCTTTGCTTTTTACTGAACAGCTTAAGGTGTTTGGGGAATACTTCTGGCCGATGAATGTGTTAACCAAGGCACAGATTTTTCATATATTTCCTGCTTTACACTATCAAAGGATATCTCTCTAGACATGGACATTTTTCTTTTTCTTTGTACAGTCACACACATTTTTAACTACAGTACATTGTGGCCCAGTTGGTTAATTATGTCTCCTAGCTGTGTTTGTTTAATCCGTGGAAATGGTGCTGGTCCTATGTAAACAAGCCAAGTGTGTAATGAAGGTAGACTCCCAAGCATAGTCAGCCTGCCTATTTGTCAGAAAACCTTCATAAATGCAGGGCTGTTCTGAGCAAGATGATGTCTCCATTTTGGCCAGGAAAGGGCCCAGGAACACAAAGAGATACATAGCAGCATTTAACCTTTAAAGGACAATTAACCTATTTCACAAAAAAAAAAAAATGATTTTAAAAACCAACTTCATAGAGAGATAGAGGAAAGGCTGTAGTTTACATTGATGACAAAACTGCATTTCTGTAATGAAGGGAAATGCAGTTTTGTGGCATTTAAAAAATGTAAAACAACAGCCTTCCTCATTTTAAAAAACCTGCCATGTCTGATCCTAAAATGGCTGTGGAACGTGCAGCATGATTACATCAATGAAGCATGAGGCAGAGAACATCATTCTGGTCAACAGTGCTAAACTTGCAGTTTGAACTGTGGTGTTTTTAATATAATTTCACCCAAATAATCAAAAATCTCGACTTAACAAGTGTATTATGTTTATCAATACATATTTTAGGCTATGATTTTGTTACTGTTTTCATCATAAACATGAAGACATCCCGGTCCTTTCAGGACTGCACTGTACAATAGAAATTCCTGGTGGTCTAGTGGCTAAGCCTCGATGATGACTGGGCTGATGTCCCAATGTCAAACGCCCCCGCTCCTGTAGCCAGGTCAATTGACCACCTGCAGTTCTTCACTCCATTCCCAGTCCCTGATGGTCCATTACAGTCTCTCGGCAGCACAAAGACAGCTCGCAAACAAAGCCATACCTAACTCTGGCTTTGGTCACTTTAAGAAGCTGTAGCTGACAGAAATTCACCGATATCAAATGCCATCCCCCCCATAGCCAGCCTGACTGACCGCCCGCAGTTCTGCACTCCATCCTGCCCACTTCTCTAAACACTTTACTGCACCGTGGCCCTCGATGAAAGACACCAGAGCAAGAGAAGTCACACCTGGCTCCAGATTCACACCTTTCAAAAGCGTACACTGGATCACTCCCTTTCTCTTTGGCTGGCACTACTGAATGATGTTTGATCATTTCTTGGAGTCACAGCATCTGTTGGTAAATAATATCTGAGTATTTGGTATTGCATGGTACATTATAGCAAGGAAGCACTATATTTAGACTATCTGTATCCCTACCTTTACAGATGCCAACACGTGATGGTGCGTGATAGTGGTTTAAAGGGACAGAGACTTTTGCATATATAATTGTAGAAATGACCTTGATCTGCTCATCCATGGTCTTGCTCGTGGAGATCACAGTGGAACACGGCACAGTTCACTGTGTCCAAGATAGCCACTGAACTCTATTGTGCATGCGCAGCAGTCAGTCATGCGCAGTACAGTTTGGCGGCCACCTTGGACATGGCGAAATGTGCCATGTTCCACCGTGACCTCCATGAGCGGAAGTTAACTGACTCATGAAAAATAGTGCTGTGTGTCTTCTGGAGTCGATGGTGAGAGTGGAGTGCTTCACAGACCACTGTCAAGACTGTGATGGAACTCCAAATTGTTCCTCAATTGGAATCCTGTGAATCCTTAGTCCTTCTTTGATCACAAGAGGTATGCAAGGATCCACCCACTGCAGCCCTAAAAATCCAATGCTGTTCCCTTTTAAGTAGAGGGTCTATCATTACCTCCACCACTTCTGTTCCTAATTGGCTTTTCAATACCAATAAATGACACCAAGGCCCAAATATTCAAACTGTGCCACAAAGTAGTGCAACAGCAGGAGCAGGCGCAAGTGCAGTGCACCCATGCGCAACATGCACGATATTCAAACACAGCACAGACCAAGGTGTGCTTGCGCAACACAACTGAATATCATGCCAACCGCGCCATGACACAACCAGGGATGCACAGTGGTGCAGGGCTGATGCACAGTGGCACAACCAGGGATGCGCAGTGGAGCAGAGTAGTAGCACAGTAGCACAACCAGTGATGCGCAGGGACAGGATGCAGGAGTGCACCACCCATGGAAGACATGGGCAGAGGAGCACGCAGCAGACCAGACAGTGCCCCCCGCACCCCATGAACTGCACAACCTGTGGTGAGCTGCATGAACCACCAGCCCTTGAACACCAGCACCAAATCCACAGCTGGGGCATGGTGCTGCAGCACACCCAATGGCAAGCAGTGACTGCAACATAAGGAGGTCCAGCCACCCTGTGCCACCCCATCCCACCAATGCAGAGCACACCCTGTACAGAGATCCCCCAGACACCCTTCCCAGGAGCAGTGCCCAACAGTGCATGGCTCCATATGCATGCCACCACCCCCACTGTGACAATGCAACCCTGTGCACCATGGAGCCATGCATGGCAGCCCCACCATGAGCACCCTGCAGCGGGCGACACCAGCCACTGATGCAACAACTGCAGACACATTGCTGCCCTGCACAGCCGAGAGGTCGACTCTGCATCGGTACCCCGCATGCGACAGGGCCTGCCCTGGACCCCACCACCAGCAGGACAGCACCCTGCACACCCACTCAAGCACGCACCCTGTCCCAGCACTGGCCCCAACAGCCAGCACAGACACCCACAGTGGTGCATGGAGGCATGCACCACACAGGATGCAACACAGGGCATGGACAAACACCCACCCAGTCCCAAGGGCACCCGAACACAGGGACACAATAGCCCCACCATGGCATAGGTGTATCAGCCATCCTGCACATACACCATGAAGCTGTCCTCCACCAGCATGCAGCCAGAGCACAAGTGACAGACATCGGAGCACAGACCCTACAACAGACACCAGTGACAGCATGGAGGGGGGACAACAACAGCAGAGGCCACAGTGTCACCCGAGGCAGACGTGCACCATATCAGTGACAAGAGGCAAGCCGCCATTGCGCCGGGTCCAGAGGGTGGCCAGCATGGACAGCCACCACTGACATGCCAGCAGACCATGCATAGCACAGACATGCAAGTGTGTCTGCTGCACGGGCCATGGACATACTGACAGGGGTGCCATGGACATAGTGCATGCACCAGAGACCACTGCACACAGGTGTCCAGTACACAGGGAACAACACACATACCACAGACAGGGACCAAGTCCCCAACCCACACCATAGGCAGGTCCCTGCTGGACACACACATGCCCAGGCCTGCACTACCCCTGATGCCATGCACACCACTGCAGCCAAGCACCATTAGCCCACTGCAAATCAGAGACCACCACAGTTGTCATAACAAAATGGATATATTAAAAGTGCGTGTACAACAAAACATATTTACAACTATATACAATGGGGGGAAGGGCCACAAACCAGGTGGGGATGGGCATGGGGCAGGAGTGAACTACTGGGAGAGGGATGAAGGGGTATGAGGGTTAGTTCAGGGGGGAATACAATAAAGGGGCATAGAGGGCCTATAGTCGGCCCTTCTCCCCACTTTTGTCCCGGCACTGTCTTCTGTACTACCATCTTGCATCCTGCTCCAGCCTCTGAAGGAGCTTGAGGGTGGCCCTGATGAGCTGCAGCAGCTCCTGTACACCTCTCTCAAGTGCCGTCCAGCATTGTCCACCTAGGATAAGGGAGCAGAGTCAGTACGCGTGACTGGCCAGACCCCGTCAGCCCACCCATTGTGCACAGCATGCAGCCGTGGGCCACACCACTGTGATGGCATGCGACCACCCACATTGACTGCACCCACATGACCCACCTACCCAGGCACCCACAGCCATGCGGACCACTGCACACACCCACTGCCCATGTCCCGCACAGCACCACCGTGGCTGTACAGTGACATGGCTATGCGGTGCAAAGGCAATGGCACAGCCATGTACCCAGTGCATGCATGGACCACCAGCAGTGCTCACCCACACATGCAGTGCCATGGGACAGTGCTGAGTGCACCGTGTGGCATGCACGGCAGTGGGGCCATTCTGCTGGTGGCCATGACCCGCCACCAACCCTGCAACAAAGTATGAACAGATGTAAGGGGAAAAATGACACTCAACTGCATCCAGGCCGGCTGGGCACTGCTGGCCCATGGCCCCTCCACCACGACCCTGCTGCGGCTGCGGTGCACCAACCCTGTCCTTCTCAGAACAGTCCTGCTTTGCCCTACGGCACTCCTCCGGGCCTAGGGTGCAAACATGGAGAGTGGAACATCAGTACAAACCAGTAGCAAAGCCCCCTCGGTGTGTTCCCGCACAGCCCAGACATGCTGCACACCCACCACCACCACCACCCCCCCACTGCCCCCCACTAGACGGATCCCACCCCCCTGTGGGGTGGACACATGCACACCGCGATACCTGGATGGACGGACACTACCAGTGTATGGATGGAGCACCTATCTGGCCATGGCACGGCACCTCGCTGGACACATGCCTGCAGACACCCCAGTATGTCCGGGTCCCTCCGCCGTAGGTCACCATACTGGTGGCGACACTACTCACCAGACCTGGCAATACCGGTGGCCTCCTCCAGGCCTTCAGCCACCTCCTCCCACACAGCACTGCGTGGTCTGTCAAGTGGGTCCTGGCCAAACAGGGCCCCAGCATGGGGCTCAACAGTAGCCAGCAGGTTGGCCAGCTCTATGGTGCTCCACTGCTGTGCTCGCCTCCGTGCCATCCTGCAGTATCGCATCGCTATCAAAATGGCACTCTGTAGCGCACGTTCCCCATGCACGGTACTGCGCTCCCAGTCCCCATTGCGCTGTCACCGAACTGCGCGATAGGGGTGCACCCATGCATTCTCATGGCGCCTAGGGGGCAAAGGTCGACTGCAGGGTCACGGGTCTGTCCGTGCACAGAGCACTACAGCACTAGTGGGACACCCTGCATGTAGTGCGATAGGGTGCCTGTGGGTGACACCCTGCAGTAGCCTACCCTACTGTGGCTCCATGGTACCTACGGTGCACCAGGGCACGAGCGCCGCATGGGCAAATAGCGCACTAGCACCACTGACACAGTGGTGGCCATGCTCTACACTACCTCCCGTGCACAGCACATCATCAGTGTCACACGCGTCGGCGTCAGTACTCCGGGCATGCGCCGAGTGGTGCCTACTGTGCACTTCACAGAGCTGCACCATAGCCTGAGCACGCTCAATAACATTACGCAAGGCGCAACAGTGCGATATTCAGCCAGCATATGCAAATCAGCTCATCAGCAATTCCATGGTGTAACCACTGCATTAACATCCACTTAACGTTGCGCCTCGCCTCATTTGCATGTGTTGCGCTATATGGATGCGACATGGGGCTGCAGAGGACATAGTTTGGTATTGAAGTCTATTGTGGTGGGTTGCATGCTGTTGGGATGTGTGGACTGTGGTTTGTGAGGGCTGAATGGGACTGCATATTCAAAGGCAACATCTGTCATTCCCACAGGCTCGATCATGACCAAACGAGAGGATGAGGAGAAATAGGGACAGGGGAGAAGGAGGAGGCCCAACTTTCACCTGGGCTGAATCAGATGCCCTGTTCGAGGCATATTTTGACAGGGAATCGCTGCTCAGCGGACAGCATGGAATGCCACAGGGCCATGCTGCAGTGTGGGGTAAGGTGGGGCATGCCGTGAACCAGTATGGCAGCCACCAGCGGTCCGTGCAGGAGTGTAAAAAAGAAGGTCGGCATGGACAGGCAGAGGATCAAGGATAAGGTGTCTGCCATCAGGGCAGCATGTGCTGCCACCGGTGGGCGACAGCCGGATGTGCCACACCTGATGCCACAGGAGGAGCGGGTGGCCAGCAGCATGTGGCATTGTGCCATAGAGGGCGTTCCTGATGGTGGCTTCCAGATGGGTGGAAGCCCATCACTGCATGGTAGGTCCTGTGCTGTCACTGTGTGGGTGGTTGGGGGAATGCCACATGGGCGGCGGAGACACTAACGCTACTGTGTTCCCTTACAGCTCCTGAGTATCTACGTGGGTCAGCGGTGGTGGGTGTGTTCACTGAAGGTGATACCCTGGACACGGAGGATCATCCATCCACCTCCACAGGTGTCCGAGGGATCAGACCAGTGCATACCTGCCTGTCTGTCCGGACTGAAGAGGGTGGTACAGGTGCAGACGAGGCCCTGCCTGTGTTCCCGTGTGAAAGCACCCACGGTCTCCAGCGTGCTGGGACATGGATTGGTGCCAGATCCAGCACCAATGATGATGGAACACATGTCCCAGACAGTGATACGTGTGGGACGCAGGATGGTCCCACAACAGGCAACGGCACGGGCGTTGCCGTGGGTGGTGCCGCCGTGGTGGCCTATGTAACATCACAGTCCCAGCCTGTGCCTGTATGCCCCAGTGAGGTAGCACTGGTGTGCGTCCAGGCCGGTGGGGCTGTTGCAGCCACTGTGGTGGCACTGGCGAGTCTTGGTGATCAGCAGCCGGAGGGGCAGTGCCAGCTGTTGGCCAGTGGTGACAGGGACAAAGTTGGGGGCGGTGGCAGTGCACCACGTGTGGATGTGCCTCAGCATGGCTCTGATGTGCAGCACCCATTGTCAAGGGGTGCTGCCCAGCAGGGCCAGGAACACCACGAAGGACAGCATGCCGGACCGGTGGATGACCTCTTTGACATGCACAGCCGTCTACTACAGGCTTCAGTAGATCAGCAGTTGCAGCTTGTGATGGCAGTGGATGCACTCAGTGTGGTTCTGCACTAGGCAAAGGAGTGGCGCAGCAGAGACCACGGTCTGCTCCTGGCAAAGATGTCCCGGCAGCGGGAGGATGTGACTGCTGCCACTGACAGGCAGACAAATGCATTCACAGCTGTCATGGCCACATTGGGCACCAAGTTCGGTGCCCATGCACCACAGACACAGCACAGTGTCATGTCCACCCCCTGTTCCCGGTGCCGTGTGACACCTGCTATGTCAACACTGGGTTCGGCTGTGGGCATACCGAGCACGCCTGGCGCAGACATGTTCAGTGAGCTGCAGACCCCTGCGCGAACACGGTCGCGTTCATGCAGCGTCACCCTTGGGGGACTGTCGGTGCCACCCCATGAGGCCAGTGGTCAGCCTGGCATGGCTGGCAGGTCTCAGCGGGGCTGCCCATGCATCTGTGGTGGCCATGGCACTGTGCCATGTGACTGACCTGTCTCCCACCATGGCCACTGTCCACCACTGCCCTATGTGCAATGTGGTGTGCATCGTGCGATGCACAGGTGGGATACCCGGCTCTGCACACACAGGGTCCCCGTGCACACCCTCCTGGCTGCTTGCCACTGTGGCATGTGCATGATGATGCTTGCATTGCACTGTCCACCAGTGTGCAATGGTGCACAGCATCTGAGGTACCCACAGTGATGGCCACTGGGCGTGGTCATGTGTGGACCTGTGTGGGGGTAGGGGTGGCAATTGAGGTTGGCGTGCTGTCTACCCTTTGTGCATGTCTTGTCATATGTGTGTGTGTGTGTGTGTGTGTGTGTGTGTGTGTGTGTGTGTGCACGTGTCGTGTTTGGCCCTGCATGTCCCTGACACTGTGTGCGGTGCCACACTCAGACCCATTCCCTTACTGCCGTCCACTCCTGGGGTTCTTTCCTGCCTGTCTGTGGGCTGTGCCCTTGCCATTGGTGGTTGCGCATGGCCCCGTGACCTGCCTGTGTTGACGGAAGTGCTCTTCTGTAATGGTGTCCCGGTGCAGCTGTGACATCCGGATCAGGCGAGGGTCCCTTTTCCCAGGGGGTGGCTGCTCATCAATAGCTGGACCGGCATCCTCATCATCCCCACCGCTGTCCCGCTCTTTGACCTCTACGGCTATCCCACAGTCGTTGGCCATGTTGTGCAGGATGCAGCAGGCCAGGAATAGCCCACAGGCCTTTGAGTTGCTGTACTGTAGGGCACTGCCAGACGTGTCCAGGCACTGGAAACATGCCTTCAGAATCCCGAACACCCACTCAGTGACATTCTGTGTTGTGGCATGTGCCTCATTGTACTGTAGCTGCGATGGGGTCATGGGGCACCGGTATGGTGTGAGCAGCCAGGGATGGAGTGGGTAGCTACCATCACCTGTGTGTAGAGGGTAGATGTTAGTATGGTGGTCTGCATCGCTTTGTCATGGGCCGACAAGGCTGGTACCCATGGCACCTCTGACTATGCACCCCCCATGTCTGCTCATGTCATCCTGCGTGATATGCATACTCACCCACTAGGTGGCCAGTGGGGATGTCCCCGCTCTCAAACCTGTGGCACAGTGTGGACTGGTGCCAGATGAAGGCATCATTCGCTCCCCCAGGGTGCATGGCACAGACATTGGTAATGCGCCCCCTGGCATCGCACACCACCTGGCAGTTGATGCTTGCATACCCCTTCCAGTTAATGTATGACACACTGTCCGGACCAGGTGGCGTGTGGATGGCCACATGGGTGCAGTCAATGGCCCCGAGCATGCCAGGCAACTGTGCTACCCTGTGGAACCCTTGTATGTGTGCTGTGTGCTCCACCTGTGTGCTGGGGAAATGGATGTACTCTGCAGCATGTGGCATCAGTGCGCTGAGGAATTGTGTGAGTAGGTGTGATGCGGCTGACTGGGTTGTCCCTGTTGTGTCCCCTGTTGGTCTCTGGAAGGTGCCTGTGGCGAGCAAGCACATGATGGCTGTCACCTTCGTCTCCACTGACAGAGCATGGCTCCTTTGTGTGGGTGCCTGCATCTCATCAGTGCACAGCTCACAGAGCTGCCTCAGGATCACCCAGTTCAGGTGGTACCGGGCCCACAATCTCTGTGTCAGAGTAGTGTATGAAGGTGTTATGGGCTCGGTACTGCCTTTTCTGGGCATACCGCCAATGGGCCCTTCCATGGCCGCGCTCCCCTGCTGCCTGCCTTCTCACACCCCTCATTACCGCCTCCATCTGGAAGGTGGTGCTGGCCATGTCCCTGGCTGGTGTCTCCCCCCCGGCGGCTGTTATCCCATTCCCCCCCGCTGTCCATTTCTGATGCTCCCCCTGCACCGGGTACACCTCTGGCCTTTGGCTGTGGCTGTCCTGCCTCCTGCCACTGCCCTCAGTCCACTGTGGCACTCCACTATCTATCCTGCACAGTGGCACAGGCTCCCCACTCCTATCCTGTTCCTGGCTCAGTTCAGGTGTGCCCTGTCCTGCTCCTGCCCAGTCCTGCTCACTGCTACCCTCAGTACTGTGCCCTTGTATCTGTCACCACTCTCCCACCTGTGGCTTCCCCTGTAGCATTCTTGCACCCCTCTCTTGCTCTTTTTATTTTGGATAATTTCCGCTGTCGTGCAACGTCTGCCAGCTCCTGTATTGCGCATGGCGCATGCTGTTGAATATCGCACTGCGCATGTTATTCATGGTTCCCGCCCCCTACAGTCGAGCATGCATTCATTACTGTTGCACTCTTCCGCATTGCTACTTGCACTGCGCAGCAGCCTCCTGCTGAATATCGCACAATGGCGCATTTCCGTGCTTGTGCTGGCGCATCCCTGTTGCGCATGGCGCAACCCTTTTGAATATCTGGGCCCCTGTGTCTATTTCTGTCTGTCTGCTCACATGTATATCCAGAGAATTGTTCAAATCATTATTTTTTTTTTTTATTTTATTTATTTATAATTTTTGTATCAAATACACAAGTGACAACACAACTTAAAATGAACTGTGTACATACAAACAACATTTCTTTAGTACAATTTCAAATCATTTGGCAACTTATGTGTTTAAATAGAAAGGTAGTAAGGGCCTAGGCTAAGTATAAATACATTCCATATTACCTATTTCATTTTTCATGGTCACAAATCAAAGTTATCATTTGTTAATTTATTTTTGTATTATCTCTTGTTACGACTTCTCCAACTGCCTCTTTCATGGTACAAAATCCTGTCTTACTCCCGCCATATATAGGACCCAACACCTCCATAAGATCTCAGTTTGAGGCAATTTCTTATTAATGGTCGCTGTTAAAGCTTCTGTTCCATATATATTGATCATAAGGTCCGGCCACACGTTTATAGTTACATTCTGTTGGGTGAGCCACCTTTTGGTAATTACCTTTTGTACTGCAAGAAATTAGATTTTTAGAAACTTACTTGTGAGGGGATCTCTATGTTTTCTAGGTATATCCAAGAAAAAATAGCCAGTAAAGGTAACCTGTAGGTCAGTGTCTATAATTGTTTGCAAGGCTTGCTATATGTCTTGGAAAAAGGGAGATAACAAGGGACATCCCCACAAAATGTGAGCTAAAGCTGCTGGGATGTGTCCGCATCCTCTCCAGCAGGCAGAGGTACCTTTACTGTTATATTTCACCTGGATTGCTGGAGTCTGGAAATATCTGATGAAAATTTTCCAAGAAAACTTGCCAGCTGGTTGCTTCCATGCTCCAGTGTACTTTTGTTTGGGTCCAGGTCCACAGCTCCTGTGAAATCTGGATTCCTAAATCTCTTTCCCAAGCTCTTTTTGTAGATTGGATCATATCACTCTTCCATGTTAATAGTGCTTGATAAAGAAAAGAAATAATGTGGGTTGTGGATGGGTTGCCTTCCACTGTCTGCTTAAGGATGTTTGCAATCTGTGGAGGGGGGAAGTCTTCCATGTTCAGATGGGGTTGTAGTTTTCTAATAAAATCTCTAATTTGGAAGTATCGGAACCTATCATGCCATGCTATTTCATATTTGTCTACCAATGCTTGGAATGATTGGATTTCATTTCCCTCAATAAAATATCATATGGGATGCAGGTTCTTTCCTTCCCATCCCTTAAAACCCTGATCCCATGTGGCAGGGAGGAAAGTAGTCAGGTATGGAACAGACAGGAGCAGATTTTTCCATTCTGTTGCCCTTTTGTCTGATAAAATCCTAAACCAGGCAGTCAGGGTGGGAATTGTGTATGGGTTTAAGCTTTGATCCCAGACATATCTCTCCTCCTGCCGAAGAAGAGTACTATTCAGGTTTTTGAGTTTTCCCTCCTTTAGTTCCAGTGTTTTCCACTTAGCCAGGTATGCCCTGTTTAACCAATATAGTACTGTTCACAGTTGCTCGGCGTGGTAATATAATTTAAAATTTGGCAAGGACAGCCCTCCCTTCTTTTTATGAATTTGGAGAACTGATAGATGTACCCTGGGTTTCTGGTAACCCCATATAAAATGTGAAACTTTTCTGTTGAGCTGGTTAAAGTATGAATGTGGTATAAGAATGGGGATTGCTTGTACCATGTATAGGAACCTGGTCAAAATTACCATTTTTATCGCTTCCACCCTTTGTAACATCGGAATTGGAATAGGAGCCCATCTTTCCAGTTCTAGTTTGGTACTTTCTATGATTGGCATACAATTTAAGGAGAGTATCTGATTAGCTCAGAGACTCAATTGAATCCCTAGGTATTTAATATATGTTAAATTCCATCTAAAGGGAAAGTACCTTCAGATCTTCTCCGATGGTTCATAGTGATGTTTTAAAACTTCTGTTTTAATGGTGTTTACTTTATATCCTGCTAAAAGACTGAATTCTGTCAGTTGTGTCCACAGAGACTCTAGTGACTGTTCTGTGTTTTGGAGGTAAATCAGAAGATCATAAGCATATAGCACTAATTTGTGTTTTTCTCCTCCCATTTCCTACCCCTGTATTGCCTCTTCCTGCCTTATCGCCTGAGCCAACGACTCAAGGTATAGTGCAAAGAGAAGGAGGAAGAGGGGGCAGCCCTGCCTAGTTCCCGTTTGCAGTGATATTGGGTGGGAGGACTTTCCCATTAATTTATATATATGCTTTAGGTTTCATATATAGATTATTTATTATTTTAATGAAGGGCTCTGAGAAGCCGTAGCCTCGAAGAGCCTGGTCCAGGAACTGCCATGCTACCTGGTCAAAGGCCTTCTCAGCATCTAAGCTCAGCATCATGAAAGGGGCCCCTGACCGGGCAGCATAGTGTAATACATGTAGTGATCTTTTAATGTTGTCTTGGGTCTGTCTTCCCAGAACAAAACCAGTCTGATCATAGTCAATCAATCTGGGTAATGCCCCCTCCAGGCATTTTGCCATTATTGAAGTGTATAATTTGGAATCAATATTTAGGACAGAAATGGGGCGGAAGGATTTACAATAAGAAGTATCTTTCCCTGGCTTGGGGATACTAGAAATAATCACATAATTCCAGGTTTCTGGAGATGCTTCTCCTGTTTTTGCCACTCTGTAGGCCTTCAGCAAGGGATCTTTAAGCTCTGTTATAAAATATTTGAAAAATTCTGGTGTATATCCATCCGGTCTGTGAGATTTTTTTCGTGTTTAGTTTTTTTATTGCCGAGTCCAATTCTAGGGGAGTGATGGGAAGATCAAGATTGTCTCTGATCTCCTGTGTCAATTTTGGTAATCTGAGCTTAGCCAAATATGTTTCTATGTGTGCGTTGTCCGGAAGCTGCTCCGGGGTACAAAGGTCCAAATAAAAGTTCCTGAAACTCTCTTAAGATCTTTTCAGGAGACTTAACCATATGACCTGTGTGGGGGTCTTGAATCTGTGTGATAGTGGTTCGGGATATCTGCTGTCTTAATCGGTGAGCCAAGAAGCGTGCAGCATGGGGGCCTCTCTCATAATATTTTTGGCGCAGACACTGCAGCGCCTGTTCCGTCTTAACATCCAGTAACTTCTGTATCTCCTGTTTAATAGTTTGTAAAGCAAGAAGGGCCTCCCCATCCCCACCAGCATGTCGTTCCTGTAAAACCCGCATCCGCTCCTGGAGTATTTCCAGCTGTTGGCTCTGCCGTTTTTTAAATTGGGAAGCATATTTAATGCAATTCCCTCTAAAGACCGTTTTAATTGTGTCCCATAGTGTGGCACTGTTTATTTCAGGGGAATCATTTTCTCTTATGATTTGTAATATATGGGATTTAGCCATGTCAGTAAACTCCTTTATGTTTAACAAAAAGTTATTTAATTTCCAAAGAGAGTGTCCCCTTCTAATATTCCAGTTTAACTCCAACAGCAGCTGCGAGTGATCCGAGATCACTGATGGGATATGTCTACACTCCTCTACCTGGCTCTGGTGCTCCCCTGATATTAAAAAGTAGTCTATTCGAGCATAGGAGCCATGTAAGAGTAGTGTGTGTATTCTCTTTTATTGATCTTTTGTATTCTCCATGCATCCACCCAGCAAGATTCCTTTAAGTAATTATTAATTATCTTACTAACTGGATTTTGTCTAGTTGTTACTTTACTAGATGTATATTTTTGCCACCAGATTTGATTAAAATCTCTCACTATGATTAGCACTCCCTTCTGTTGTTCTGTTATTTTATGTAATAATGAACGAAATGTCTCCCTTGTGGATGCTGGAGGAGCATACAGGGAGGCTAGTGTAATGGGAGAGCCTTCCAGAGTACCAGACAGTATGGTTAGACAGCCCTCTGGGTCAGAGTAACTGGCCATTTTTTTGAATTGAACAACCCTAGAGACCAGTATGGCCATACCCCTTCTCTTCCCCTTCCCATAGGAGGCCGCTGACACTTGTTCATATCCAAATTTTTTAAGTTTCTGGTGTTCACTTTTACTAAGGTGTGTCTCTTGTAATAAAACAAAAGAAGGATTCTGTTCCCTGATGTCGGACATAACCTTTTGTCTTTTTACCAGATTATTTAGCCCATTAACATTGTGTGAAACTATTTTAATCACAACTTTACCCTTCATTGAAAAATGTTAAATAAACATATCTCATATATACTATTCTGAGTTTCTCTCCTCTCCTATATTTCTTCATAGAATTCCTCTGCCTAACATTCATCTGTAATCCAGGATCCCTTATGATGTTATTCAGCCTATTCCTTTCTCTTGCAATGCACAGATCTATGTTGCCAGTAAGTTTTCTATTTGATATAATAGCAAACAGTAAAACACATACCTGTGTACAAACATAAACACAGTCAAAGTATATTAACTTGGACAGTATCAACAGGGTAGTCCTCACCCCGTGGGGTGAACTTTTTACAAATTGACTCCCAAGGTAGGGGAACAATAAGTAGTGTTCCCTATTAGCTCAGACAGCATGTGCTCAAGAAGGAGGAGAAAGGGCCCAAATGGTGGCTCATTCCTCCTGGATCTTACTTAGGAAGAGTCCGTGCCATATAAAATGGCATGTCATCACCAGAGGTACTTCTGATCTAGGGCAAGATGTCCCTTCCACCAGAACAAGGAGCACCAGAAAGAAACATGACTGTGGCATTAATCGTGCTGGAAACTCATCCCCCCATGTCAATCAAAACATTGTTTCTGTTGGTATCCAGGAATTTAATATCCTGCAGGCCTTCTGATTTAATCTATTGCCTTTTATGATTTCCATTTATTATTGTTTAGGAAGAAAAAAATCCCCCTTCATTTGCAACCTCTGAGCATCCCATATTATTATACTTTTAACCTCTAAGAGGAACCTTAAAACGTAAGAATCAGATAGTGGTGGAGAAGAAAGAGACCAATTCCTTCCCCTCCACCAGCCTCCCTCGTTTAGTCTGCTATAGAAGATAGGTGGCACCATTTGCAGTGAAAAAGGCCTTCATTTGCTAACTGTGCAACACAGCACCCTTTAGTGACTACCCAAATCGCTCACAGTACCCATAGTTCAGCAATCGATCTTCAGTGTTGCCAAAACCGTCATCTCTCCATGGGTAACCTAGCCGGAATGCCAGGGTGTCAACAGTCAGTGCAAGAACCTCCAGGGCAGGAAATGTAAGTGAAAAACACAGAAACTCACTCAGTGTGTTCCTTTCTTCAGGTGTCACTCGTTCCTTCCGACTGCTGATCCCCACTCGTATGTGTGTGTGTGAGTTTCTGGAGCCTCTTCTTTATGTCCTGTAGAGTCATGTTTGCAGATCGCTTCCCCACTCTGCTTGCATTCTGCTGCATTGTTGAATGCCATGGGTTCTGTAGTGTTGAAGGGTGCTCCCCTCGACGGACCAGCTCAGGGAACTCGTGACCTTTACATTTTAATGCATGAAGTGCCTCCTCATAAGTGTGATATTTATTTATTTATTTATTTATTTAGCTTTTGTTGACCGGGTAAGTGCACTAGACAAATCCTGCCTATTTTCAGGCACGACCCGGGGGAGGGGGATACAGATGAATGCCAACTGACCTTGAATCAGATTAAGCTGTTGGTGGTATTTTTAGTGAATGAGGGAAATTTGGCCAGGACACCGGGGAAATTCCCCTACTCTGTGTGGAGAGAGTGCTGCTGGGTAATCTGGAGGGTTGCTCAGTAGGCTCTTGGTCAGGCATGGAATCGGATGCTGTGTTGTCTGGCTCAGTGGAGCCTACTACGGAACGGAGACCAGAGCAAAATCCCTTACCTCGAGAACCGGGAGAAGTGCTTAATATCCAGGAGAAGCCTCAGACTGAATCACGGTCTGAATCGGGAGCTGCAACTAATTTATTTTCGATATCCAAGTTTTCTGTACCTGTGGAAATCGCGATGTCAGCCGGCCAGGTGACTGATTCCGGTCGGGCCCTTTTTGCAGACGCACCGCAGGAAATACAGGAAGGGACTCATTTTGAAGCGCACCAGACAATGGAAGCTGCATTGGACCTGGGAATACTACCGCTGGACCCTTGTTCTACACCTACGGCCTCACAGATTCTGAAGCAACAATTTGGCTTGCATAATAGAAAATCATCCTACCCTACTATGGACTGGTCATCGGAGGAGGTTTTACAAGATGCTGGATGGACAAAATCACAAACAGGCATATGGATCCCAGACCCTACATGGACGGACAGTTCTCAGTCTTCCACCATGCATGCCAACGTTTCTACAAACCTGAGCTCAGGTATGGACATTCAGACTTCTGGGGTGGAAACTATTAATGATAATCAGAGCTCTGAAACCCGTCCTTCGGCCATACCTGGGCCGAGTTTGGGGGGGGGTATAGGACTTGTACAGGATTTAGCTCAGACAGGGGCACAGGCTGGCTTGCAAAAACCCAGAGCTGTAATGTCTGACTTGTTTAAAACAAATTAGAACAGGCACCTAGAAGAAACGCTGTCCGTTTGACTGTTATAGGGGTGGCCTTCAAACCCACCCGGATAGATATTATATTGCTAACTCGCTTTTGAAAGGTTCCATGAATTTTCTTCCTGTTGATATTTTTGCATTAATTCACATCTCAGGGGAGGATTCTTATGGTATTAGTTTTAAATCCTTTAAGGGCTTAGAGAAATTTTGGGATAGATACTCCATTTTGAAAAATACCCCTTTGTGGGTTCCATTTTATGCTATCCCCCTTACTAAACCAGTGTTTCGTTACATTACAATCATGTTTAGGAATGAAGGTGTCAGCGTAGGTAATATTTACCAATGGTTGCAAAATAAATGTGAGGTGATGGGACCCCCTGAAGCTATCTTGGACCTAGAAGGTATTTGGACAGGGAGCTGGAAATTTAAAGTGAAGTTACCCCAAATAAATGGTGAAATTATCCATTTACCGAACAGCTTCTTTCTAGGGAAAGATAGAGGGGTCTGTTTTTATAGTGGTCAGCCTCGGGCCTGTTATAAATGTGAGCCGTACTCATTTAAGTAGCTCCTGTGACCTTTTAAAATGTCCATTGTGTGGGGTTTGGGCATGTAGCAGAAAGATGTCAAAACATCTTTCAGTGTAATCTTTGTGGTGATAATGGCCATGCCTTTCACCAATGCCCACGGCCCTCTCATAACAAAGCTGGGGCTGGGATTCGATGCCCTAATTAACAAGGCTCAGGGAAAACAGTGATTGATCCTGGATCCCTTCACACATCAGGTAGTCAGGCTGATCCTTCACCCCTCTTGGTGGACAAGCCTTCCTCCTCAGAGACTGAGGTGACTCCTTTGGTTGCAGATGTATCTATTCATCTTCTCCACCTGATATCTCTGACTCTCAACAGGCCTCTTCTTCCATGCCCCCTTTTGAGATAGTGAAACCCCGTAGGTTTCTGAGAGGCTTCTAATAAAGCTTCCTCTACTACTCCCACTCCAGTAGAAAACTTTTTTCCCTTTGCAACTGGAAGGTAGGGACTCAGATTTAGAATCTGATACTTCCCACTCATCGGAATTGATTTGGAAGAGGAAGATAGCAAAGCCACAGACTTAGCAAAAGAAAAAAAGGGAAAGAAAGGGAAGAAGAGAAAAACTAGCCATTCCCAGAAGTCTGGAACTTAATGGTACTATCTCTGCAACATGGCGACCCTGAAAATAGCCTCCTATAATGTCTGCAGTATAAAGAACTTTAAGAAGAGACTTGCTGTCCTTTCCTTTCTTGGTACTTTAAATGTAGACATTATTCTTTTACAGGAAACTAGGTTATCCTCCTGGCTGAAATCAAACAAACACAGAAAAGATGGGTGTGGGGCCTTCCTTTTGGACTTTTGGGCCTGGCCGCAGCTGATGGGATTAGGGGTTCTCTTTACTTCCACGCCTTTAGAGTTCCTAAACTGGTGCGACATCTGTCCAGGACGTGCCCTGCTCCTAGATTTTTCCTGGCATGACTTTGATTATAGATTATTAAACATTTATGCCCCTCAAGTTAAAACTGCACATATTAAATTATTTGAGGATGTTAAGCCTTTCTATATACTCAAAGACCGTTATCTAGGAGGATTTTAACTGTGATATAGATACTAAATTTAAAGGGAAGTCCAGAAAAAATATATTGTGATTCTTTAGCTTTAAAACAGATTATTAAAAATGCTGGACTATTGGAGGTTTATAGGTCATTACATAGTACAGGTGGTTCTTCATATCACAGGAACATATTTTCTTCACGTATTGACTATCTTTTTGTCTCTAAGTTTCTAAAACCTTCCCTTACATATATTACACCAACTGAGTTCTCAGACCATCACCTTTTAATTGGGGTTTTAGTCTAGCAGATATTCCCCTAAACTATATTCAGCTAGCCCCAGATGGCTCGTAAATGTGTCCTCCTTGGAGGACAGTGATTGTATTCGGAATTACAAAATCTATATTTTTGCCCGTCATTCTACACTTTGTTGTTATGAGAACCTTTTTTCTGGTGGAGAGACACTAAAATAGAATTAAATCCCTTTAAGTTCTAAGGGAAACACAAGGCCAATTCATATATCTTCAATACCTACATTATCGGGATCAATTTTACAAACTGATGTCACTACCATCGAGTGACAAACTCCCTTTGTTGTCTCAAATCTCAGAATTAAAAACAGATGGTTGAATATCAGTACAGTAGAGCTATATCACTAGACATGGAATTTAGATTTGGGGTACAAGCCCAACCAACTTCAGATCCCTATTTGGCGTGTAAGGAACGCCTTGACCGGACTGTAATGTCTAAATTAACCTCTTCCGAAGGTAAAATAGTAACCTCCGAGAAAGATATGATGTCTGTTGTACAGCAATTTGTTTCGGATACCTTTGGGGAGAACCTGAGCTTAGTGGGAATTTGCCTGAGGACTTTTGCCTTATCTTCCAGTGATGGACACCACATTTCAAGCTCAATTATTGAACCCATTTCTCCATTGGAAGTGGAAAAAGTTATCCTATCCATAAACTTAAAACATCCCCTAGTTTGGATGGCATTCCAAATGAATTTTATAAAACCTTCATTTACGTACATGTGTCTTTTTCTTCCTCTTGTGTTCAATTTTATCTTAACCTCCACCTCCAGGTTCCAGAATTTAATGTGGCCTTATTGAAATTTATTTTAAAAAGGGATTCCTCCTTACTTACTAACTGGAGGCCGATAAGTATCCTTAATAGTGACTATAAGATCTTTGCTAAAATCCTCACAAATAGATTGTCCTTAATTTCTGAGTCCCTTATTCATCCCGCTCAATCCTGTGCAGTACCACATAGGAAGATACAACATAGTTTATATTTGTTAAGAGACTTATTTGACAACAGTGATAGGGAAAAGGGTCGGGTTTTATTATTGCTTTGGATCAGGTTAAGGCCTTGACAAAGTGTGTCACTCTTACTTATTTAATATACTATTAACCTACAAAATTCCTAAACTCTTTGTATACTGGATTTCGATTTTATATTCGGAAGCAGTGATACATCCTTTAGTGAATGGAAGAATGGGGCCTGCGGTTCCTGTAGTTAGGGGAGTTCGGCAGGGTTGTCCCCTGAGCCCTCTTTTGTATGTGTTTGTTTTGGACCCTATTATTCGATATATTCAGGGGCATTCCGAGATTATGGGTTTGACCCCTGATGTATCCTTGCCAAGGGTTAAAATAACCGCCTATGCAGATGATATTACACTTTACGTTCAGGATAGGCCTTCCCTTCAGAAAGCCTTACATTGTTTTCAGATTTGGGGAAAAATCTCTGGATCTGAACTTAACGTTCAAAAGTTTTATTTTTCTTTACATCCTGAACAGGATACTCTCTTTGATACTGGGGTATTCCATTCTCATCACAACCTAATAAAATTCTAGGAATTTGGTTTGGGTTAGGTGATATGGCTACTTTTAACTGGGAAAAGCAGTTAAAAATAGGGGAATCTAAAGTGAATGTCTGGAAACAATGGAAATTTGGGAAATGGAAAAGGGTTTCTATTGTTAAGCAATTTTTGATTCCCATATTTTTATACCTTAGTTATTTATACCCGCCACCTGTTTCATTAGAAACACGATTGTACAGCGTCTTTTTCAGATGATTTGGGAATCGTTTAAATCCAGTTTGAGGGATTTCCTTTACTTACCAGTTAAGAAGGTGGATTGTCCATGATAAATCAATTGTTTTTTCATTCCATTTTTTGTTTAATTCTTTTAGTTTCCTTTGGAATCACACGGTTCCTTTGGCATTCATGGTCTTATTTTCTATGGAGTCCTTACTTCCAGAAATGGACAACGTACCCCTAAATTGTTGAAACAAAATCATTTGCCCTGTATGGAATGCCTTCTCTTAAAAATGTAGGCAGTGGAATTTATTATTTAATGACCTTATTTCACATACTAGAAATCTTTCTATAACTATATTGTTTTTACTGTACAAGGCTCCATTTGCTTTTCCAGACTGTGTGCCAACCAAAATGTCCGTTGCTTTATGTAAATTAACTGACTATAGAATACCATCTTCTATATAGGACATTGTGTGGATATCTTTACATGGGAAATTAGAGTGGGGGAATCTTAAATACAAACCAACAACTGAAAGATACTGTTTAAGGTCTTCTTGTAACTCTATTGAAGAAAGTTTATCTCACTTTCTTATTGATTGTCAGTTGCAAAAGAATTTTGGTGTAAGGCATCTGATCATTGGGGGTTCGATGCTGCAGCAGATAACATATAATGCTTTGGTCTTGGGGATTATACAGGTATATGGCAGTCTTATCATCCCAGCACCTGTATGTTTTCTTTGCCTTTATTCAATTTTATCTTTGGCAGGCCAGATGTCAATTTATTTTTCAGCAACAATTAGTTCCTATTTCTATAATTTTGTCACAAGTGGAGACTGGTTTATCCTCTGTTAAAGTCAAAGATAAGCAAAAATGTTCTGCTGTTAAATTTGCTTCTTTTGGAAATCTTTTTTGTTTGACATATATATTTCTGTGTACAATTTTGTATTGTTGTGTAAATCTGTTTAACTGGTGATGTTATGTTCTTTTCAATAAAACTTCCCTACTCTTTTCGATAAGTGCCATGGGATCTTTAACATCCACCTGAACTACCACCAATCAAGGCAGATGGGACCTCAGTTTAACGTCTCATCCGAAAGACGGCACCTCAGAAGTGCAGCACCCCTCTCATGCTGCACTACAGTGTCAGTACTGGGATATTAACCCAAGTGCCAGATGTGGGAACTGAACCCACAGCCCTCTGATCTCCCGGCCTCAGAGGCAAGTATAGTTATAGAGATATAGTTCTGTACCTGAGTCCGAGTATACCCATAATCGGAAGGGGTAAGGGGTTTGAAATTTAATCCCCATGGTTTTCAGTTTTTGGAGCATTGGAGCGTATGCTTGCCAGTGTTGTTGTATTATAGGGGGATAATCCTGGTCGAAAACTAACTGACCCATTATAGTCCACGTTCCCCTGTCACCACACTGTCCACAGTATCATTTCCTTTTCTCTGAAACTTGACAACTTGGCTAGTATTGAACGAGGTCTGGCTGTTTTAGATGTGGGCTTGGGTACAAGAGCTTGGTATGCCCCCTCGATTTTAAATGTGAAAGCCTGTGGCAACTCAAGTATGTGCTTCAGAAGATCCTCTACGAATTCTGCCATGTCTCCAACTTCAGTTGTCTCAGGTAAGCCATAAATTCTGAGGTTGTCTCGTCGCGAGTGAGCCTCCAAATCCAGGCACTTGGTAGATACATTATCTTGTTGAGCGAGGAACTCAACTGCTCTCTATAGGTATACTATATCATCTTCAGCAGTTGAAATGCATTTCTCTGTATTAATTACTCTTGGCTCCAGCTTATTGATGTCGGTGTGTAGTTTATTAAATTCGGTTTTTGTTTCTGTTCTAAATTGCTTAGTTTCTGTGAGTAGGGTTTCAAACCTTGAGTAAGACAGAGTCTCCATCTCTGTCTTGGTGTCCTCTCCCACCATCCGCAGCGGTGAATTTCTCCCCCTGGTGACTGTGCTCGCGGGGCTCAATCCAGATTGATCTCTCTTAGTTTTTAGGTTTTTTGACTGGGATCTTTTAACAGCTGTAGCTTCACCTTGTAGTTTGTGCATATTTTTGCAGATTTCTCATTTCAAAGTTGTGTAGAGTTATTTCTGTCATCGGGGAGAAGAGAGAGCTCCACGGCTATGCTGCCATGTTAACGGTGACATCACCTGAAGTCCCCAGATCATTATTTTCAATGGACCAGATATGCGGTCCCACTCCGATTTTTGAAGGCTTGTTTTGTCTTCCCTATATAATACATCCCACAGCTGCAATTAGCCATATAGAAGACCCCTCTGTTGCACATGTGATGAAACCCCCTACTTTAGTATCCTTACCAGTTTGGGGGTTTACAAAAGATTTGGCAGAGGTCATCACCAGGCAGAATTTACAGTTATCACAGTTGTTGTTGCCATCATTCCTGATTGGAAAGTTATATCCGTGGCCTTTTCCTCAAATAGTTGAACAGAGTGTGCAACATATCCCTGTACATTTTCGCCCTTTCGATGAACCATTCTGGGGTGTACATCTGAAAAGTTGGTGAGTCCTGCATCCAGGCTCACCAAGTGTCATTGTTTAATAATGTTACCTCTTTGTCCCTGGGGTGGAAAGATATATCATGCACACAGAAAAGTCCAGCACCACCCTTGATGCTGTGACATCATCCCAGAGGGACAAAAACAGAAGCCTTAGGAAAAGGCTTTCTAGTACCGGTCCTTTCAGCCTCAGTCCTCTCAACAGCAGCCCCAGCAGTAGCAGACCTGGTGCCAGAAACTCATGTTCAATGGCCAGGGTCCCAAGCGAGATGGGGCAGGGGTGGTGGTGCCACTCCAACCGCAGCAGCCAGTGCCCCCACAAAGGCTGTGCAGTGATGGGTTGGGGGTGTCATTCCTCCACCCACCCTTTCCCAGTCTGCCCTCTGTTGGGGGGTCAGTTACACCACTTCTTGCCACTTAGGTTTGCTGTCACAGTGGACAAGTGGGTGCTACAGGTGGTAAGCAGAGGGCTAGCTCTGGATTTTGAGGCTCTCCAGCCTTTCCAGCTCCACACCCCTCGGGAGTCCAGGGTGTCACAGAACATGCTATCTACCCTTCAGGAGGACATCACTCAGCTCCTCATGAAAGAAGACATAGCCCGTGTCCCAGATACCCTTGCCAGGCAGGGTTATGTGTCCCGATACTTCATGGTTTTGAAACAGATTTGAAGCTGGCACCCCATACTGGATCTGCATGATCTGAACCAATTCTTGCAGAACTGCAAGTTCCAGATGGTCACTGAATCAGATCATTTCCTTTGTGGAGCAGAGCATGTGGTTCTGCTCCCTGGACCTCCAGGATGCATTCTTCCACATCCCAGTCTTTCTGTCCAATCACCGGTACCTCTGATTCTGTGTGGAAGGGGTACTGTACCAGTTCCAGGTCTCTTGTCCATGCTCAGGGTCTTCATCAAGTGCATGGCAGTGGTGTCAACCATCCTGTGGCACAAGGGCATCAGGGTACATCCCTGCCTGGATGACTGTTTGTTACCTGGGCCATCCAAGGAGACTTTTGTAAGGTCCAGAGAGCTGGTCATCCAGACCTGTCATGACTTGGGCCTGCTGCTCAACCTGCACAAGTCCAGACAGGTCCCCTCACAGGGGATCAAGTTAACTGGGCAGAATTAGACTCCCAGTGGGCCAAGGCCCACCTCCCTACTTACCAGGCACTGGATCTTACCTCCATTGCTCAATCATTTCAGGTTGGGCTCTTGCACATTACCTGGGATTTCCTGTGGTAGCTAGGGTACGTGGCATACTGCATCACCATGGTCCATTGGGCCTGCTGGCAGATGCGCTATGTGCATTGGGCTGTCAGTAGTTTCAGCACCTAAACCACTTGGACCAGCTGATCACAGTGACCCAGCCAATGTGGGACGCTATCCAGTGGTGGCTTGTGTTAGAACATCTAGAGGAAGGAATCCTATTTGTCCACCCAGAGCCATCCACCACACTGATGATGGACATATTTCTGGTTTGGATGGGGAGCACACCTCAGAGACCACAGAGTCCATGGGTTGTACTATACTTGGTACTATACTTGTTTATTAAACTACACAGAAGGCTAGTGCCCATTTAGTCTGTCTCCCATGTTAGCGGGGCCAGTTGGTAGAGTTCTTGGATAGTACATAATTATCCAACCTATCATTAAGGGTGTTAAAAGAATCAGCATTTACAACCTCCCTTGGTAGACTATTCCACAGTGGTATAACTCTTTGAGTAAAGAAGTATCTTCTGGCATTCTTTTTTGGGAAGGCCAGTTTAAGTTGGTATTTGTGACTTCTTAGATTTGTGTATCTGTTGTTTAATTCCAGGCCTAGGCTGGCCATTAGCTGGCTATACCCTATTATTTTAAACATTTCAATTATGTCACCCCTAGTCCATATCAGTTCTAGTGGGTAAAGTCCTAAATGTTGCATCCATGACTCATAGGGCTCATCTCTTAGACCATGGATAATTTTAGTTGCCCTCCGCTGAACCTTCTCCAAGTTATTAACATCCCTTCTTAGGTAGGGACTCCACAGGGGGGGTACAGTAATCTAAATGAAGTCTGATATAGGCTCTGTATAGAGGTTATATATAGCTACTATGTCTGGGTACGAATGCCTTTCTTATGCAACCTAAGATTTTGTTCGATGTCTTTCTAACTTCATTGCAATTTGGGCTGAAGCTGAAGTCTTGGTTAATTAGAATCCCCAGATCCCTTTTTCTTTTAACTGTGCACCATTTAATGTATAGGTATTTTTGTTGTTATTAGCTCCGAGGTGCATAACGATGCATTTATCAGTATTAAAGGTCATACAATTTCTGTGTATACAGTTCTCTAGTATTTTCAGGTTCTTCTTAAGGATGTCTATCTGGTCCCTGTTTCCCACCTTGGCTCCCAATTTTACATCATCTGCAAACTTTGTTAATCAATTTTTAATGCCTGAACTCATATCAGTAATGAATAGTGAAAACAACACTGGCCCAAGGACTGAGCCCTGTGGTACTCCACTAGTCACTGTGCCTGTATGTGAGAGCTCACCCCTGATCCTGACCCTTTGCGACTTTCCTGTCAACCATGTTGTTATCCATCTCAGTAACTTGATGTTAATGTTGAGTTCAGCTAATTTCTTTATTAATGTGCTATGCGGCATAGATACATAGATACATAGACAGTGTCGGCAGATAAGGGCCTATGGCCCACCCAGTCTGCCCATTTGAGCTTGTAAGTTCAGTTTGTTTTCTTAGAAGTCTGTTGCCCCTTATCCCTGACCTCCAGAATTCCTTTATGTCTATCCCATGCATTCTTAAATCCCATGATTGTTTCAGCCCCCACCACTTCCTCTGGCAGGGTGTTCCACTTGTCCACCACCCGTTCTGTGAAGAAATTCTTTCTCATTTTTCCTCTGAATCGTCCTCCCTCCAACTTCATCCCATGCCCTCTTGTCCTGGAACATCTTTTTCGCTTAAAAATAGTGTTTTCCTGCACCCTGTTCCTCCCTGTAAGATACTTGTATGTCTCTATCATATCCCTCTCTCCCTCCTCTCCTCCAGGAGTACATGTTCAGTTCCTTCAACCTGTCTTCATAGGACTTGTGATGCAATCCATGCACCATCTTTGTTGCCCTCCTCTGAACCTTCTCTACCCTGTCTATGTCCTTACGTAGGTATGGTCTCCAGAACTGTACACTGTACTCCAGGTGGGGCCTCACTAGTGTCTTGTATAGCGGAATTATGACCTCCCTTTTCCTGCTGGTAATGCCCCTGCCTATACATCCCAGCATCCTATTTGCTTTACCTGCTGCCTTGTCACGCTGTTTCCCTACCTTGAGGTCATCACAGATGACAACCCCAAGATCCCTTTCCTGCTTGGTGCATGCTATATCCTCACCCCCCAACTGATATATTTTGCCAGGGTTTTTGTGCCACGTATGCATTATCTTGCATTTCTTTGCATTGAATTTCAACTGCCAAACCTCTGACAATTCTTCAAGTTTCTACAGGTCGCTTCTCATTCTGTCTACACTCTCTGGTGTGTCTACTCTGTTACAGAGCTTTGTGTCATCAGCGAACAGTGAAATTCTGCCTTCTAGGTCCTGCGCAATGTCACTGATGAAGATGTTGAATAGGACTGGTCCCAGCACTGACCCCTGTGGCACCCCACTGGTCACTCTTCCCTCTGTGGAGTGATAGCCATTTACCACCACCCTCTGTGTCCTGCCACCCAGTCAGTTACCTACCCACCACACTACTGTCCTGCCCACACCCATATTCCCCAGTTTGTGTAATAGTCTTCTGTGTGGCACAGTGTCAAAGGCCTTGCTGAAGTCCAGATAGGCCATGTCCACTGCCCTCCCCTGATCCACCTCCCTAGTCACCCAGTCAAAATTCAACGAGGTTGGTCTGACATGACCTTCCCTGGTGGAACCATGCTGCCTTGGGTCCTGTAGTCCATTGACAACCAGATGTTCACCAATCTCTCCTTCAGTAGTGCTTCCATGATCTCCCCACTACTGAGGTGAGGCTGACTGGTCTGTAGTTCCCTGCTTCCTCTTTGTTCCCACTCTTGTATAAGGGGACTACTTCCGCTGTCCTCCAGTCTTTGGGTACCTCCCCTGTTTCCAGTGATCAGCTAAACAGGATAGCCAGAGGTTCAGCCACCACCTCTCTTAGTTCTTTAAGGACCCTGGGATGCACCCCATCTGGCCCCATTGCTTTATCAACTCTTATTACTTCCAGTTCCTTCAGGACCCTTTCTCGTGTAAAGGGACTTGTGTCCATTTCTGCACCATTCTCACCCCTTGTACTCCCTTCAGACCCATTACCCTCCTCTTCCTCAGTAAAGACTGTGCAGAAATACCTGTTCAATATGTCAGCTTTACTGTTGTCATCCTCCACGCGGCCCCCATCCTCCCCCTTCAGTCTCACTATCCCTCCCTTTGTCTTTCTTTTTTCACTTATGTACCTGTAAAAGGTTTTGTCCCCTCTACCCACTGATTTTGCAGTGTGTTCTGTCTGAGCTTTGGCTTCCCTTACTGACCTCCCTGCCTCCCTTTGCTTCTCCTGGTACTTCTCCCTATCCCCTTCTGCCTGTGTCTTTTTGTATTGCCTGAATGCAATCTTTTTGGCTTTCACTTTCTTTGCTACCTCTTTGGAAAACCATAATGGTCTCCTCTTCCTTTTCCTCTTGCTAACCTGCTTAATGCATAATTCTGTTGTTCTTGTAATCCCCATTTTAAATACTGCCCACTGTTCCTCAACCCCTGATTCCTGTCCCATTCCCCTTAATGCCTCTTTCAAGTATCTCTCATTTTCCCAAAGTCTGACCCCCTAAAATCCAGGATACGTGTTTTTGTGTGGTTTGGTTCTGCTCTTTCTGTGATTTCAAACCACAATGACTGGTGGTCACTGTTTCCCAGGTGCTCCCCCACTGTTACCCCCATCACACTGTCCCTGTTTGTGAACACAAGGTCCAGTATTGCCTTCTGCCGAGTTGGTTCCATGACCAGTTGCTTGAGGAAGGCACCCTGAAGGGAGTCCAGGATAAATCTGCTCCTAGTTGATGCTGCTGCTGGGATGCTCCAGTCCACATCTGGAATATTGAAGTCTCCAAACAAGTACTACCTCACCCTTGTCTGCCATCCTTTGGATGGCTAGCATCAGCTCCCTATCTGTTTCTTCCTCCTGGGCTGGTGGTCTATAGACCACACCTGTGCGGATGGCTGTCCTCATTTTCCTTTCCAGCTTAACCCACAGTATCTCTCCCCAATTTTGTTCCTCCTGGATCTCTGTGGCCCTTATTAAATTTTTCACATACAGTGCCACTCCTCCTCCCTTCCTGCCTGCTCTGTCTCTTCTGAATATGTTGTAGCCAGGTATGGCCATCTCCCAGTCGTGGTTATCATTACACCAGGTTTCAGTGATGGCCACAATGTCAGGTCTGACACTGCCATGACAGCCTCCAGATCTTCCATCTTGTTGCTGAGGCTCCTGGCATTTGCACACATGGCTTTCCATGATTTGACCTCCCTAGACTGTTTCACTGTTCTACTCCAGCCCCTTCCTTGGTTGTCATTTATCCTGGTTCTCCTTGCTGTCTGCCCTTCTGCTGAATTTTGCCCTTTCTGCTTATCCACCTCTTGGGCACTAATCTCCATCTTTTGCACACTGCTTTGCGAGATAGCCACTCCTCTGGTTCACTGGTTCCACTGCTAGCTGTGGGGGGTGAGCAAGTAGTACCCTCCTTGCTGTGGCCTGCCACCCCTTTGCTAGTTTAAATGCTAATCAATGTAGCATTTAAACTTATCATTGAGTGCTTGGATTCCCCTCCAGGATGGATGCAGGCCGTCAGGCTTGAACAAACCCCCATCCCTCCAGGTGGGTCCCCAGTCACTAATGAATCCAAACCCTTCCTCACAGCACCAGTTCTTCAACCATGAGTTAAAGTTCCTGGTGCATGCACTCCTATGCTCTCCCTTGCCTCTCACAGGTAGTACTTCTGAGAAAGTGACAGAAGTAACTACTTGCTTGAGACCCCTCCCCAGTTTCCTAAACTCTTCCTGAACTTCCTTTGGCTCCCCATTTTCCAGGTCATTAGTACCTAGGTGGATAACGACATCCACCTCACCCTCCTGCCTTTGCCTTCCTAGTGGATCCCAGGATCTTCCTTCCATCCCTCCATGCCGCGGGCACCTGGTAGGCACCTCACCTCCCTGTTCTCCCCCTCCTGTGTTCCTAGCTGGATCCCTCTTATGATGGAGTCCCCCACCAGGATTCGCTTCCTCCTCCTCTGGGGTCCACTGCTTTCCCCGCTGAGGTCACCTTCTTGGCTAACCTCCACATCCTTTCCTTCCACTTCTCTGGGTACCTCTGTTTGGTTGTCCTCATTTGCCAGTGTGGCATATGAGTTCTTGAGTGGAATAGGATCTGGGATGTGCCTCTGCCTGACTGCTCTAACCCTCCCTGGCCACTGTCATCCAAGTGCTCCTCATTCTCGGCATCCTTTGAGGCAGTTGCATTGGACTGGGTGGTCCCTGGATAGGGTGATGGTACTCCTGACCCAGTTTACTTCGCGCTGAGTCTGGCTACCTCATCCCACAGTCCAGAGAGATGCATGCAGATAGGGCAGCACCTCAGGGTCCAGAAGGTCTGCCTGAATATGGCTGCCCCAGCCACTTTCATTCCACTGCTCCCTTTGCACTGCGCATCGCGCTACTGAAGCTCTCCTAGTTCCTTTTTATTAATTTACTGTACTAAAATCCTGCAATGATCCTCAGATTTTTATTTTTTTTTAAAGAAAAGAAACCAATAAATAAATAAATGAGTCAAAACACTTGTTGTGCTGAGGTGGGCTTCTTCCCCCTTATGCCTCACTACACCTTACTATACCTGTGTTTAGCTCCTGTCAATCAGATTTAACAGGGCATATAATTAAGAGTTGGGGGAAGGGGAGGGAGAGCAAAATTTGCAGCAGTTAAAGACAGCACAGAATTACACCACCACTATATTTTAAATTTTCAACAGCCCAAAAACAATTATAAGTAAAGACAACAAAGAAAGTATAGTGTCACTAAAAGCCCACAATCTAAGTTTAAAAGAAAAATAGCAATTACCAGTAACTCTAAAGCACTGAATTGAATATGTTTCCTTCCTTCCGCTTCTGGCTTCTTCTGGCAGTTTGTCAAAGGCCTTTTTGAAATCCTTTCTGAAATCCCAAAAGACCATGTCCACTGATCTGTTGTAATCCAGTGCTCAGCTAACCATCTCATAGAAAACAAGAGTGTTGGTCAGACAAGATCTGCATTTCCTGAAGCTGTGTTGTGATTCATCCAGAATATTTTTATGATTGAGTTCCTCTTCTAATTTGTCTTTGATAATAGGGAAATCAAACTTATGGGCTTATAGTTAGACGCTGCATCTTGTCTCCTTTTTGAAAATTGGGGCCACAACTGCAGTCTTCCAGTCCTCTGGCACTTCCCCTGTCTCTATGAACATATTATGGAGTTTTAACAGTGACTCTGCTAACCATGGAGTGATTTATTTTAATAGCTTTGGGTGTAGCAGATCAGGACCAGCTGATTTAGTTACATGGATTTTATTAAATGTATTAACTATATCGGTTGGTAAGATCTTGCTATTTGCTACCCCAGTATTTATTATGGGTGACACATGGTGTAACTCCCTACTGCTGTCCTGTTCATAATCAGGTTTTGTGTATGTAGAGCAGAAGTATCCATTAAAAATCCTAGCTTGTCCTACTGGATCTGAGATTTCGTTAGCACCTTCCTTGATAGGACCCAATGTTCTGTCAGCTACTTTATTGTTAATGTAAGCATAAAATAACTTGCCATTGTCCTTATATAAGCTAACCTGAATTCAGTGTTGTTCTTTTCCATTTGTATTATGTATTTGCTTTTTCTTAGCTACTTTTTATACTTTCCTGTTATATGGCTATTGTCCTTTTTCATTGCCCTAAATGCCACTCTTTCTTTAGGGCTATGGGCGGAGCCTTCAGCCCTTCTGTCATCTATAGCTTAAAAATTACTTTTCCTAGAACTTCCATTTTAGACATGTGTATGTATTCCTCCACAGCTGCAATGTAATGCACTTCCCTTCTGATTTTTGCTATTTGTTGCTCTATGTTAAAGGCATCTGAAGATGGGAAGGGGGGTGCTACTGTATTGTACCTCAGAACTTCTCAGGATATTAACAAAAAAACACTTTTAAACTGCTGTTTCTATCATCTGTCCTGCTCAGTCTTAACAGATTTGTTCTATTTCTTTCAGCAACCTAGGGGCTAACTCATTTCCTTTTGTATTTTTGTGAAAAGGAAAGTCAGACTCAGTGTCAGATTACAGACAGTGGAATTCCAGTTCATTAGCTGACTGACATTCATTTCTGTATTACAAGTTGGAGGCAACAACTGGAAACAGAAGACTTTTTTCTCCTTTTTAATATGATGTACTGAATGTGTATTTAGTTGCTTTAAAGAAAATAATAACATTTATGTAACTCATTCAAGATTCCATCAGGTGGTCAGAAAAAAGTCTGAGAGAATGTGTACAAAAACTAACAAATGAAAGATGCAAAAAAAAGCATGCACACTGGCCTCTGAGACTGGACGATCAGAAGACTGTGGGTTCTATCCCCACACTAGGCATGTGGGTTAAAGAGCCTGTGTACTGCCTAAAACTAATGTTAGATTTTAAAAGCAGTCAGCCATTACTTTTTATATTTGAGGTACTTTATCTTTTCCCTTTGTTTAATTAGAAGATCATTTACCTGATGTTAATATATGTGATGTGTGGAATGGCACTCTGTGTGGCAGCTGACATAGTTAGCTATACTGCCCCCACTACATCACCAACATTGTGACCTCACTGACTGTGACATCACTGCTACTTAGGAACAGCAATTCAGTGACTGCCAGATCGTTCACTTGTGATTTCATTGTCAACTTGACATATAATTTTAATACCTACAGCACATCTGAGCCCTTTTCCTGATAAAAGGCTGCCAACATATTACATTTAAATAAACAACAAAGTCACAAATAAGGATATCTAGTTGCTTATGGAAAAATCTACAGGGAATTATACAGGGATTTGATGCTGCCTCTACAGGGAAAATACAGGAAAAATGAGGGCTTGCTACAGGAAAATGGTTATTTGGATCTGGGAGCACTGTGATGATTGTGACTAAATAGCACTATATGGCACCAACAAGAAAATAACTTTGGTGATTTGGTAGCTCTTCACAGCCTTATCGGCTCTTGCTAAATCTTGTTTAATTTAATTGTTTCTTTATTTTATGGGTATACTACATGGGAACCTTTCCCCTTTTGTTGTAAAGTGGTCTGTTGGGTACATACATATCCTCTAGCCCAAGTATCTTATTTTTAACCTTCCACCAGAGTTGGCCGGTGTTTAAGTTGCCACTATCCCAGTCCCAGTTTTCTAGCTTCCGTATGATCACTGTAAAATTGGCATTATAATAATTTTTTGTTATTGTTTTGCCTTTGGTCTTTTTTTAGTTTAACATTCATGTTTAACAGTATCATACTGTGGTCACTATTTGATAGTGGCTCCAGAATATCCATCCTGTGAATTCCTTCAATTTTGTCATAGATAAGATCAAGGATATTTTTATCTCTTGTTGGCAAATCCACTATTTGGTTTAAACCCTCATTAATTGCAGTGTTGAAGAATAGTTGTTCTTGGGTGTTTGATGCATTTTAGAGGTTCCAGTTTATTCCCAGTAAATTAAAATCTCCCAGAATTAAAACATCTTTATTTTGGGCAATGTTGGTTATGTTATTAAGTAAATTGATATGGTCTGTCATGGTAGTGTCTGGTGGGCTACAGGGCACCCCCTGTATAATTTTGTTGTGATTTATTCTAGAGATCTCCAGCTATAGTATCTTATTATCATTAGTGATCTGTGAATCTGTAGCTAAATGTTCACATGTTATGTCATCTTTTTCACAGAGGGCTACACACCCTCCTCTCCTTTGTACCTTTTCTCTGTAAAACACCCTTTAGCCTGGTATGTTTCTATTCCAGTAAGTGTGTTCTGTCTACCAAGTTTTGGTTACAGTGGCCAAATCAATCTGTTTTTCTTTCGGTAGTAGTTCAAGTTCTGCCTTTTTGATGATATTCAGACTTCTTGCATTGTCCAATAATATTGTTAGAACATCGCTTTTATGCTGCTGGATTTTAATACCTATAATGTGTGTGGTGTCCCCCCATGCCCCCCATTTTTTTAGTTTTTTGGAGTCACTGATGTAGTGTTTATGATATCATGAAACAAATTACCCAATATTTTACTGCCCCTTCTGCTAAGATATAACCCATCATGACAGTATAGTTCATATTGTCCTTCAAACAGTTTCCAGGTTCTTGCATATGCAGTCTTTTTTTTCTAGGGTCCATCTTCTTAGTCAATTATTAAACATCTTAATCTTGTTTTCCTGTTCCCTACCAGCTCTTAGTATAGGGAATACTTCTGAATAAATGATTTTGCAGTTACTGTGTTCCAGTAAGCTGTGCATATGCTGAAATTCCTTGATTATGTCTTCGACATTTTGTCTCCCTAAGTCATTTGTGCCTGCGTGTATTATTACTGTTTTTTGATTATTTGAACTTTTAATAATGTTTGGCAGCATCCCTGCTATGTTTCTTATTTTTGCCCCACTGTAGCTGCATGTTGTGACATTTTCCTAGGTATCCCTGCTGGAATACCTATCTGTGTATTTGGTGATAGAATTACCTAATATGAAAATTTGTCTTTCATATGTTTCCTCTAAATCTGTGGTTATGCTTTTGTCTTCGGGGTTCTGGGTTTCCACGTATGTGGGCTGGTCAACTTTATCAGTCTGATCAGTAACAGCCATAGGGTTACTCCCTGCCAAATCCAGCAGTTCTTGGGATTGGGTTTCAATGTCCTCCAATAAATTATTTAAGGGGGTGTAACGATTTTCATCTTCGAAGCTTACTGTCATTGCCTTCCTTCCCTTTTTCATCTTTTTCTTTTTTCCCACCACTCATCAGTTACCTGCTTCATCACTGTTCTTAGCTCTCTGCCTTTTAGTGCTTTGCCCCTCCTTATATGTATTATTGTTTGCATTGCTACATAGATAAACTTCCAACTGTTTTTCTAAACCTATGATTTCATTTTACTTGGCTGTCAGTCTGTTGCCTACTTCCTCTAGTTCAGTGCAGTATTTACAAATGAAAACTTTAGACAAGGAGTCTGGTTTGGTACTGAACATGTTACATTTAGATCATTTAACCCCCAACTCCCCAGTAGTGAGGATGACAACATTCAAGTCAATGTCTACTGACTTTGATTAGATATGACCCCATGGGTAAATGTGAATGGACAAAGGCAAGTGTTTTTACTAATGAGTATGTTTGATAACCCTATCCATGGCATTTGTTGACAGAATGGTAGAGTGCATTAACAGTGGTTTAAACAGAAACAGTGATGAACAATCCTTAGACGACTGTACCAACAGCTTATGACCTGACTAACCTTTTTAATAAGTTCTGCAGGGCTTCTTCCCATCCACCCGTCTGTCCCAGTGGACATGGCAGACATGTGCAGATGCACCTGTCTCTACATGTGTCACCGTGCACTTGCCCCACTTGCTAAGGGGATATCTTTAAGTATCTGGTGATCCAGAAGTCCTGACTGGGGTCACGAGCGCTGTACTTAGTTAAAACTGTAAAAACTGGCACCAAAACCATGTTTTTTAACTGGGTGCTTAACCTCTACTGGCCCAAACTAGCGCAAGGTGGTGTGTTTTGAATTAGAACAATCGTCCTCAACTTTGTAGTCTCTGGTGCTCCCAGAAAACTATCACTCCCTGTCCCTTCCTCCTGAACATTCTAAGCATATGGTTGCCGAACAACCAGAGTACACAGTTGTCCCAATTATTGCTGCAGTGTTTAAAATAAAATAAAGGAAAAGTCCAGCACTGTTTGCACAATGTACTTGCAGGGACAGCCTCTGTCACTCAGTTTTCTGCCGACACACATTTCTGCCCGCAATATTGTTGGAAAGCTTGCCCGCTTGCTATCAGCAATCTTTTAGTACCCAGTGACCCAGAAGTCCTGACTGGGGTCATGAGCACTGTGCTTGATTAAAACTATATAAAACTGGCACCAAAACCCTGTTTTTTAACTGGGTTCTTAAGCTCTACTGGCCCATACTAATGCAAAGTGGTGTGTTTTGAATTAGAACAATCCTCTTCAATTTTGCAGTCTCCAGTGCTCCCAGAGAACTACCGCTTCCTGCCTCATCCTCCTTCCTTCTGAATGTTCTAAGTATCTGGCTACCTAACAACCAGAGTACACAGTTGTCCCGAGTATTGCTGCAGTGTTTAAAATAATATAAAGAAAAAGTCCAGCACTGTTTCCACAATGTACTGTACATGCAGGTTGTGGTTATTCCAGGAGTCCCTTCATCACATAAACCTGCTGAGCTCCATGTAGTGTGACATGTTCTGATGCAATTTGCTCTTCTAGTCAGGGGTCAGGTCATGCATGTGCAGATGGACAAGACCATGTTTTACCTGAAAAGACAGGGCAGAACACACTCCCTTCCCCTGTGTCAAGTGATCCTTTGCACCTAGATCCTCATGTGTAGCCTTTGGGCAAATCTCCTGGTGATCAATCTCACAGGAATGAACAATCAGCTGACAGATACTCTCAACCAGGTAGGAGAGATGTCGCACATATGGTCCATGAATTAGGATGTGGTGAACTACCTGTTTTCCCTGTGGGGCACTCCACTGGTGGATCTGTTTGCCTCCTAGAAGAACATAAAACTGAGGCTGCTTTGTGCCTGCCCCCCACAGTCCAGGACACTGTTTGAGGATGCCTTTGCTTGACCCTGGACCCCAGGCCTGGTGTATGTCTTCACTCCCTTCCACTTGAGCCATAATGTGGTGATCAAGGCCTGGAAGGCCAATGAATGGAAGATTCTGATGGCTCCACACAGGCCCAGTCAGGTCTGGTACCTGGATCTCCTCAACCTCAACAGCAGACCTCTGTGGCAGCTGCCTTTTTACCTGGATCTGCTCACCAGACAACAGGGGGTGATTCTGCACCCAGACCTGATATTCTTGCACCTCTCAGCCTTGTTCCTGAGTGGTGGAGTTCCAGGCCTTTGGTCTGTCTGAGGAAGTGATCCACATCGTGGAGACCTCCTGAAAGGAGTCAACTCGCTGATGCTGTACATTTAAGTGGAAGAGGTTCTCCATCTGGTGCCAGGGCAAGGAGCTTGATCCCCTTGCCTGCCCTGTGGCAAGCATCCTGGAGTTCCGCTTGTTGCTCTGTCAGTCAGGACTGTGAGTGACAGCCTTTAAGGTGCACCTGGCAGCCGCCTCTGCTTACTGCGTGGAGGATGGTAGGCCAACAGTGGTACAGGAGAAGGTGGCCAGGCTTTTTTCAAGGGCCTGGACCACCTGTCCTCTCTGATGCATAACCCACCACCACCATGGGACTTGCTGCTGGTGCTGAGTATGCTCATGGGCAAGCTATTGGAGCTGCAATTTGTGAGATGCACTTCCTTTCTCGGAGAGCTCTTTTTCTGGTTGCTATAACTTCTGCCCAAAGGATTTCAAAATTTCAGGCACTCATGCATGAACCACCTTACCTGATTTTTCACAAGGACAGGGTAACCTTGCATACTAATCCACACTTTTTATCCAAAGAAGTCTCTGACTTCATACCTAATCAGACTATAAATCTTCCGCTGTTTTATCCTAAGCATGCTAACAAAGGTGGGGCATTGCTGCATGCACTTGATGTACATAGAACACTACATTTCTATCTTGGTAGCACTGAGCACTGCAGAATGCCCTCTCAGCTTTATGTCTCAACCCCACCCCCCGGGAGAGAGGACTTACCTGTCACTAAGTTTAAGTTAACTTTATTGGGGGAGGGGGGCGCTGTGGAACCCAAGCTAGTTAGCAGCAGAATTCAACAGCTCCACAAACAGTGTGATAAAAACTTTAAAAATCATTAATTTGGAGCAGAGATAAAAAATTATTTTGAGGGGTGGGGGCTGTGGAGCCCGAACTAGTTAGCAGCAGAATTCAACAGCTCCACAAATAGTGTGATAAAAACTTTAAAAATCACTAATTTGAAGCAGAGATTAAAAAATAATTTTCAACACTATTGTAAAGAGGAAGATCTGAAATATGGAGAATCCACATAAAGATCGAATGGGGGCTACAGGTGGAAAAGCCTCTGGATCCACTCAACCCATGTGATCGGGCCTAGAGATGTAGGCTGCTTCACAGCCCGAATCTGAGGAAACTATATCCACCATTGGTATTAAGTTGCAGAGACTTATTACCTCCGTCTCTGACTTTAACAAGAAAATAGATACTTTGGTACCAAAGTTACGGCAGTGGAAACAAGCATTTGTCAATGCCGAATGTTGTTGCACTGCAATTGGCTTTGGTAGTGCAGTGCGGAAACACATTTTGGGCAGGATGTGAAAAATGACAGCTGTACTGTTCATAAGGAGGTGTAAAGAAATGGCAGTGTTGAAAATGTGGCATGTAAATATTGCAAATTTGCAAAGTTACAAGGGTGCGTGGGAAATGTGCAACACAGTCTTGTAACACAGTGATTTTATGGACTTTCAGCACCAAAGTTTCAACATAGGCATTTTAGCACCTCTGCTCATGTATGGTGTCACTGTCATTTCCTCACACTGTCTCAAAAAGTGATTTCGCACAGCGACTGCGCTATTCTGCACCGGGCACCGGACGTGTGAAAACACATTTCAGGCAGGATATGTAAAATGACAGCTGTACTGTTCATCAAGAGGAGTGGAAAAATGCCAATGGTGAAAATCCAGAGTGAAAATATTATAAATGCACAATGTTACGAGCGTGCGTGCAAGCTGCTCAACGCACGCTCGTAACACAGTCATTTTCAGGAGTATCGTCACCAAATTTTCAGTATAGGCATTTTAAGACCTCTGCTCATGAACAGTGTCACTGTCATTTTCGTAATGTGCCCTGAACACTGATTTCCCATAGCGACCACGCTATTGTGCGCCGGAAGTGCGGAAACACATTTCGGCCAGGATGTGAAAAATTACAACTCTACTGTTCACAAGGAGGTGAAGAAAAATGACAACATTGAAAATGTGGCATGACAATATTGCGAATTCGCGAAGTTATGCGCGTGTGTAGCAACTGCGCAATGCACGCACATAACACAGTCATTTATGGAGTATTGTCACCAAATTTTCAATATAGGCATTTGAGGACCTCTGCTCATGAACAGTGTCACTGTCATGTTCATAATCTGCCTCAAACACTGATTTCTCACAGCGACTGCGCTATTGTGCGCTGGAAGTGCGGAAACACATTTCAGCCAGGATGTGAAAAATAACAACTACACTGTTCACAAGGAGGTGTAGAAAAATGACAATGTTTAAAATCTGGTGTGAAAATATTGTGAATTCGCGAAATTACGAGCATGCATAGCAACCGCGCAATGCACGCTCGTCAGACAGCCTTGTTTGTGATTTTTTCCACCAAATTTGCAACATAGGCTTTTTGAGAGCCCACCTCATGAACACTGCCACTGTCCTTGCGTTAATTGGTCCCGAAAGTTGATTCCGCGCGTGACTGTGAAATCACCTTTCAGGACAGATTAACGTCATAACAGTGACAGAATTCACGAGAAGGGGTCCTAAAAACCACATGTTGAAAATTTGGTGCAAACATTCTAACAAATGCCCGAGATATGCATCAAAGTTGAACAAACCCTATTTATTACATTATACAGCTTACCGGCATTTCCTCAGTTCGCGGTCGACTTTGAAGAGTGCAGACATGTTCCCAGTCCACTAAAGATCATTGCGCCAAGCTCCAGAGGTAAGTATGGAGTGAGGGAGGGTGTGGGAAGGCAGGGTGTGCAGTGGGTGGGTGTGGGTGGTGGGTAGGGAGGCTATGAAGGACTGTTTTCTGTTTACAGGTGTACAAAAAAAAAAAAACATCGCGGACGGTTTTCTTTTGTTACAGGTGGGGATTTTTTTGGGGGGGGATACAGTAGCCAACGGGAGATCGGGCACCCCATCAGCAAATAGGGAGTGGGGGATGGATGCTGGCAGGGATTGGGCACCCTGTCAGCAAACAACAAAAGCGGGGGGATGCATGGGCCGAGGGAGATTGGGCACCCCCTTGGCCAGCAAGAAAGGAGGCGGGGGGAACACAGTATGCCAACAGGGATAGGGCTTCCCCTTTGGCACATAGATGATGGGCAGGGAAAGCTGACTGGGGGATTGGGCACCCCCGAAGTTAGCAGTTTAGCGGCCACTGTGCTGCCATGTTAGTAGCGGTGAAGCACGTAGGAAGGGTCCACTGCATGTGACAAGCTTTGCTCACATTGCAGTGGACCTTTCCTTAGATGTGCTCACCACCTTAACTATGCATGGTATGGTGCCGGCATGCTGGCTGATTGAGGAATGAGGGACGCACATACTGGTGCATGCCCTGCATTCGCCCAACAGCAACCACGCCTCCAAATCCCCACTGCCACAAGATATTGACTGTGCAAGCACACCAACATAAAAGCAGTAGAAGCTCTACATGTGGAGCTAAATGATGTCAAGATTCAACAGTAGCAGCCACTGCAATGATGGTGAAGGAAAACACCATCTCCTGGCTAGGCTGGAGACTTTAGGAAAACCAGGCCTGAGCATCTAACATGCTGATCCTAGGGTTACCTGAAAGAATTGAGGGGAAGCACCCCTTCATGTTTTTGCAGGACTGGTGGAAGGTAAGCTGGTGCCAGAATATAAAGTTAGGGCTGCAAAAAGGATGCCGAAACTCTCCAAGGGGCTACCCGGAGAATACTGACATGCCACAAACCTTGCTGGTAGTCACTAATGGCATGGGCACTCGAGACAGGATTCTTAAACTAGCAAGACAGGCTAGCCCTCTCACACAGAATGATCACTCTGTCTTCTTATTTCCTGACATCAGTTTCGCTATGCACATGAGGTGCAAGAAATTTGATGGGATCTGAAGACGTCTCCGAGAGGCCTCGATTACCCACGCGGTGGTCTTCCCTGCCCAACTTTGAGTAGTGCACAACGGAAAAGTATTGGTCTTTTCTGATCCAGTTGAGGTAGGCAAGTGGGCATCTTGTTTTGCAACAAGTTGTCAAAATCCCTGTCGAGTAGATGGGGCCAAGGAAAGTGACCCAGAAGACATCGAAGGAGATTGAGTGACTTTAAGTACCGTTTTATTAATATTGTTTCTTACTAAGTGTAAGATCGTATAATCTTGGGGAGTTAATCTGAATTTATAGTACAACCTGGCAGGGAAAAGTCCTAAAATTAATGGTTTTGTTTTGCAGATGCCAAGAATTTAGTTCTACAGCATATTTTATTGAGCTCCTCTACCCTGCAAAGGCCCAAATTGGGTGCTGCCTCCAGCAGGGTTCCTATCTCTGCTGCCTCCTGAAGCCTTGCCTGGTGTGGTTGGCTCTAACTAAGCCTCCACCTGTGCTGCTCAGCTGGTCTGCCTGGAAGAATGCTCCTCTATTCTGCAAAGTGCATGCCCAAATTGGGTGCTGCCTCTAGCACAGATCCTGTCTCTGCTGCCCGTCGAAGCCTTGCCCAGTGCGGTTGGCTCTAATTAAGCCTCCACCTGCATTGCTCAGCTGATCTGCCTAGAAGAAAGCTCCTCTATCCTGCAAAGTGCAGGCCCAAATCGGGTGCTGCCTGCAGCACAGATCCCATCTCTGCTGCCTCCTGAAGCCTTGCCTGGTGTGGTCGGCTCTAACTAAGCCTCCACCTGCGCTGCTCAGCTGGCCTGCCTGGAAGAATGCTCCTCTATTCTGCAAAGGTACGACATGACTCAGCCATCAGGTTCAACTTTTGGCATGTTCCACAGCCACATCCTGATTGGACGCTGCCCTCTGTTGCTGCATCTTGAGTGGCTTTTCCCCTGGCTAATTCTTCCTGATGCCACAATTGCTCCTTATGCTTTAAATTACTGTTTTCTGTTTGTTTTTTTGTTTGTTTTAACAGGGCTATTAAGTTACTGATCTTAGTGATGTTACTGTATTCTATAATTTACTGTAAGTCGCCAGTTTTCCATTAGCAGGTTATACAGATCTGCCATGAGAGGGATCTCGTTCTTTCATTTAAGAAAGCCTACCCTCTTAAAGTCACAGTTGCTTTACTTTCTATATACCTTCCTTGTACTGCCTCCCTACTAAATTCTATTTTACCCTCACTTGGTTCCTCACTTGTCCAATGGCATTACAAGGTGTGAAACTATTTCTGGTGCTTTTCTGCACATTTTGGGCCCCACTCTCATTTGGATGGCACCCCACGTCTCATACCCCTGTTCTCCCTACCACAGAGCTTCCTCTTATCACACTTGGCATGGTCACCAGTGTCGATGTAACATACTACACCCCTTTCTTCCCATGAAAGCTGCACCACAGCAGGCTGCACATGAAACATGGAAGTTGACTGTCCTCTGTTGACCCCACTGTTCTTGTGCTACTTAAAAGCCTCTCTGTTCCTATGGGCCCTCTTAAAGTACATCTAAAGAGGAAATCTCTTCCCGTTACACTCTATTTACTAAGGCAACTCCAGAAATACCTCATTCTTCTTCTTCTTATCTTTGGGAGTGTACATCCTAATACAGGCCATCCTTCATATGGAGTAAATGGCAACAAAAAACAGGGTACCCTTGTTCTGGCCAGTATGAACATCTGCAGTCTGTTAAAAAAATTTGATGCCCTCACTGCTTCAGTTGTAGTACACGATTTTGACATCCGTCAGTCATCGAAACATGGCTGTCACCATCTATCCTTGACTCGGCCATCATCCTACCTGGCTACTCACTTTTCAGACAGGACAGACTATATAGAAGAGGAAGTGGCTGTGCCATATACCTAAATGAGTCATTGTTGGTCTATCCATGTTCCCTTCCTGAACCAGCTATGGATATTCAGATCCTTGCTGTTAAAGTTATGCTCTACGCACACAACAAGGTCCTCAACATTGGCTCAGTCTATATTCCCCCAGACCTTGACGAACAGGGCTTAAAACCCCTAATGAACTGCATCATGAGTCTAAAACATGACACAGAAACCATCCTGTTAGGTGACTTTAATGTCAGCTGGCTCTCGTCAGGTGCCAGAAGGCATAGGGATGAGTTAACAGGCCTGAACTTTACCCAGTTAAGAACAATTCCAACCAGGATAAACTATAAGACTGGGACTAGCACACTCCTGGACTTGGTCCCAACGAATCATCCAACACATATCTCCCATTCTGAAGTATTGCCTGACACTATCAGTGATCACTCTCATACCAAGTGTTAATGGTCTAACAAATTTATCAAGCCTCCTGTCAGAACAATCACAAGTAGAGTGCTCTTCTGTGGCCACCTGCAGCCGCTAAAGTCTCTCCTCCGACAACAAGACTGGTCTTACATTGAAAATGCACCTGATATTGACTCAGCTCTACAATACTTCATTGAACGTTTCAATGAAGCCTGTGACATCTACACCCCTTTTAGGACACATAGGATCAGGAGACTTAGTAATCTCTGGCTCTCTTTTAACCTTCTGGCTCAAATGAAAAATCGTGACCACCTCTGGCATAGGGCCAGGACCTCTGGCAGTCAGCCTGACATACAGGTCTTTAAGATGGCCAGGAACACATGTACAAAGACTATCCATAAGCACATAGTGTGTTACTATAAGGGCAGCCTTGCCAAGACCTGGGCAGATGGGAAAACATTCTGGGAAAACCTCTCGGAAATCATTGGGAAAGCATCCAAACAGGCTCCAACTAAGTTAAATGTTGATGGGCCTATCACCCATGACCCCGTGTTAATTGCCAACACATTTAATTCATCCTTCACAGACTTTAGCCAGACTCTGCCCCCAAATTTTTTTGAACCGCCCAGCACAGCTCCTACATCCATCAAATCAGAAGAGGCCTTTGCTCACCCATGTTTCTACTTCAAAGCTTTCTCGGAAAGTGAGACTAAGACATACCTACGTAAAGTTCTAGGAGGAACTAGGACAAGCAGTGATTCCTTCGACCTAAAATGTCTTACCCTAATGCTAGATGAAGTCCTATCCCCCTCACTAAGCTTCTCAATCGCTCCCTCATACTTTCACAGTTCCCCCAGATCTGGAAATCCATTCTGGTTATGCCAGCTTTTAAGAGTGGGGACAGATTACTACCTGGGAATTATAGGCCAATATCTATTCTTCCCCCTTTGTCCAAAGCACTTGAAAGGATTGTTGCTGACCAGTTTGTGGACTACCTGGAAAAATACAACCTACAATGTGTCCAACAACATGGTTTTTAGAAAGGGCACAGCACTTCTATGGCCCTACTAGAATTCACAGGTTTCATTCACCATACTCTTGATCAGGGTCAACTTGTTTGAGCAACCTTTATTGACCTTATTGACCTGTCTAAAGCATTTGACACGGTCAATCACCATTTGCTGACACATCAGCTTGCTGGGCTTGGTATATCTTCAGAAGCCCTAAAGTGGTTCACCAGTTATCAAGCAAACCGCACAACAACAGGTGAGAATAGGATCTGCCCTTTCTGCTAAACTGCCTGTCTGCTCTGAGGTTCCTCAAAGATCGATACTGGGACCCCTTCTATTTAGCACTTTCCTTAATAATCTTTCAGCATCCTGTTTCGAACCAGTACTCCTCTACACAGATGATGCAGTCATTTTCTCAAAGACTGCTGACCCTACCCTCCTTCAGGCCCAACTTCAGAAAAGTTTTACTGAAGCTGAGTCCTGGTTCATCTCTCATAAGTTGGTGCTTAATTGCAAAAAACAAAGGTCATGCTCTTCCATGGTACCCACAGCAAGCACAAAGCCAAACGACTGGTGATTAAAAACAGTGTAGGTGTTGTCCTTGATCAGACTCAGTCTTTTAAATACCTAGGAGTTACTCTGGATAGTATGCTGTCCTACTCCAATGATGTTATGAATGTTGCCAAGGCAGTTAACATTCGCCTAGGCCTTCTACACAGGCATAAACAGTGCCTGACTATCGAAGCCCCCAGATTGGCTATCCAAAGTTCAGTTGTATCTATTATTGACTATGGTTTAGTCATTTATGGTTCTGCCACAGACACAACCCTATGTCAGCTCACCACAGCTCTGAATAAAGCATGCCGTCTACTAACTGGTGCAGCACATCGTACTCACACTTGTGACCTTTACGAACAAGCAAACTGGCTTCAACTCCAGGTTCACATTGAATATCAAGCCTGCCTTCTGGCTAAGAAGGCAGATCTTGGTCTTCTACCACCAGGTTCCCCTTCAGCTTTTCAGTTCCTTCCGGGGCACTCGGAGCACATGAAGTTCTGTGAGCCAAACGTTTACTGTCCCTCGCTGTCGAACCTCACTCCGACAGCGATCCATTGCAGTTAGAGCTGCTAATTTATTTAATTCCCTTCCTCCTGAGATTGAGAGAACTGCAAACTTGGGACCATTTAAGTGGAAGTTGCATCATTTCCTAGTTTCAAGAGCATCTAGTGACTGCTATACCTAATCTCTGCTGACAGCTAAATGCACTGGGACCTCCCTCTTTTACCATTTGTCCCTGTATAGCCCTATTCTGTTGCTGCACTATTTCACTCACAGCACTTCCTCCCTTATCCCTTTCCCATTCCTGCCCTCTTTTCATCCTACCTCATCCCCCTTCCTTTACCCCTCCACTCCCACTTCCCCTCTCTTTCCTCACCTTGTTCTTTCCCTGTAGCCCCAACCCCATGGGTCTTCCTGCTTAAGCTTCATTGTGTAATCTTTCTCCTTGTTCTTGTTTTGCTCTTTCCACCCCCCAATTCACCCCCTGTACTTCTCTCCTTGAAATCCCTTTCACCGCCCATCAGACAAGGCCACTGGCTGCACTTGACACAATATTTATCTTGCCATATTGTTCTTTTGTTTATGTAATTACTTTCCTCATGTTGTACTACTTACTGAAACCATTGTAATTTGCTGTTCTTGTGACTTGACATGAAACCTCTGTAAAATAACCCTTGGCTCAAAGGTCTTTCCGAAGTGTTAAATAAATAAATAAAAATAAAAAGGATTACACTGTTTATGTCTTAACTTCTGGGCAGTTAATAATACTTCTCTTGAATTGAGATCAGGATCGGGGATGGAGACAACCTGATTGATCTAAAGTTTGTTTAAAATAATCTTACATTACAGATCAGTCCCATATGCAGAATTATCTTTTGATCTTTTGTTCCATGATCTACAGTCTGCTGCTTATTGCTGTTTTAGTAGTTTTGTAGCTTTCAGATATATAGTGTGATGCCAGAAGTCCTATAATAGGATGTGATATGTTGGACTTTTAACATGGACTTCAGATAAATGTAAAGGTCGCACTGCTCATGGGCTTGTTAACACAGTTTAAGAAATGTTTTTTATTATAAGGACATATATTTAGTGCTCCCTCCATATGAGGTAGCACAATATTTGAGATGCATACATCCTATGTTGAGGAGAATTTATCTCTCAGAGGTGTTCTACAGTGTATATAGACTGTCTCAGATATGGAATTGTTTGTGTATGGATACATATGAAAATAAACATAAATTAAAAAAAGTTTAAGTTTATTGTTGATCAGTTATAAACAATTGCAGCATAGTAAAATCTAAAATGCATATAAAATACAGTTAAAACTATAGTGAATATACCAGATATATAAACAATGCACAATAATACATAGCATCTTGCATATCAGGCACTAATGTCTACTAATAATGTCTACTAGGCAATGACAAAGTATATATCCCTAAGTAGGTAATTAGGGGACAATGAAGAAATTCTACACAAAGTGCTTAGAGTCCCATTTAATTTTCCCTTTAACAACTTGGCATTTTTTATTTAAAGGACTAGAGGCTTCAAGCTTCAGGCTAACACCCATCTATGGGTTTAACATAAGCACATTTTGTTAAAAAATAGGTAAAAACATAGCAAAGAATTACCTCATGTTTAGATTCACAGTTATTCCCTTATTAGTTGTCATAGAAATCAGTCACCATAATTACTTGCATCATGTGATTATCTTAAAAGACTAATCTGTAGAAGTTTACAGAAACTATTTGTGTCATTTCTCTTGTCTAACACTAGCACCTGATTCATTTAAATAAGCATATGATATAACAATGCTCATAAATGGTTATCAAGACTTATAATGGGATCACACTTTGTACAATTAGATCAATTATGAATTCACTTCATTTAAACAGGTCACCATAAGACACACAGAACAAAGAATTAGCCTTATTATAAGCCCTGAGGGAAAATTAAATATCTTTCTATCTTTGCAGCACAGTTTGTAGACATATGTTTTTATGAAATTTGACAAGAAAAACAGTCGCTAAAAATCTGCTGCTTTCTAGGCATAAATACTAATTCAATAAACCTATCTGGCTCCGATGTGCAAACCTATCGTAGTTGTATGATTACAGCTTGTAACTTATGCAGGTGAAATAACATATAACACAATGGGAAGACACACAAAATAAAATTTAAGGGTTAGAGCCCATTTAGATACCCTCGGCTGTACCAAGTCAGAGCTCAAATAGAATTTGAGAATATAAAGCCCATTTAGAGCCAGTTCATTTGCAGGAATGGTTATCAAAATATACACTAAATGTTCCATACATGCTCAACAAATGTAGGCAAGTGAGGCCTCTGGTCTAGTATCCATAACAGTGGCCCTGCAGTAAGGAGTCCCATATTATACCATCACTTGTTCATTTGAAAACTCCAAAGCCAGCTGGCCCAGTGGTGCTGAGGGTTGAGGCACTGGATGCCACACCTTGTGCTACGCCTGTGACCCGGGTTTGGGAATGACCCCAGGGTCATCAGCGTGCCAGTGTGTGGGGGGGACGGTGGAGCAGGATCAAACATGCCGATGGGCAGCTCTCCTCTCCTGAGGGTGGGTTGGTGCCCTCCCCCATAGTTACGCTCCCACTGGGTGGAGGTCTGGTGGGTAGCATAGGCGGAGAGGGGGCAGCAAATAGTTACGGGAGGTGGAAGGGGCTGAGCTGGCACCACAGGGTGTGTAGCGTGCCTCCACATGCTCATATGACCATGTGCCTTGGGGGCGGGGGTCAGGGGAGAAAAACCTGTAAAATTCCTCTGTGTTCCCGTCACCAGTTGGTGGGAGGAGGCAACGGGGACCAAACTGCTATATGAAAAAAAAAAAAGAAAACTCCAAAGCCCAAACCAGCACCATACAGCAGCAGCGCCACTTCTAAAAAGGAGAGTCCTGCTGTCAAGAAAACAGAAAACACACAGCAGAATATAATTGCTCACTAATGTGCCATTAAATCAGAATAAACAGGGAGTCCTGCTGTTTGTTGTGGACCAATACTGACCAGTAAATAAACGCCTCATAGGTTCAAAAAAATGAAGAGTCTCACACTGGGTCTCTATTTGAAACAAAGTACTTGAAAGTAGCATGACTTCTACTGTGTACCATTAGGAAGCTTCCTGATTCAATGCTTTTCCTGTAACAGAACTCCAGGATGTGTATCAATGTTCACTTTGAAAAAAAAGTTTCTGCATGAAGTATATTTCTGTCATCTGCGTGGTGCATTCTATCAGCATTTTGATTATGTTCACCAATGGAGTCAGAGGAATAAGCGCTCCACAAACTTTTTTGTACCTAAAGCATCACATAAACATAGCTTCATGTACTCAAAGCTTGCAGTCCAAATTGCCCGGTATGTTTTATATTTTAACTCAGTGCAGCCATACATAAGCACCTGGCATTTCTAATAGCTCATTTAGAGTCCCGTACTGCAAGTTTCTTTCTCTTATTTAGTAAATAAAAAAGGTGAAGAAAAAAGTCTGGGGGACAGTTGCAGCAAGTGAGCTATTTAAACACATTGAACGAAACATAGTTAAAATGTTAATCAGAAGCCCCATAATTCTACCAGCTTGTGGTAAAATAATCAATCATTAAACATTGTTATCACCATATTATCTTTTACTAGAAGTTTTTGTGAGTCAGAATGTAAAGAGCAAACCACATTTCTCTTGGCACCTTCATCCATGGGTCAGTGAAGCTCACCAATCTCCTGCCCCCAAATCTCTAACGTTTACTGCTATTCTTCTGTCCTGGCTTCTCAGCTCCTCAGCGTCACTGGCCTCATTCTGTCTCCTCCATTCTGACAGCGTTTAGCTGATAGTTACTGGTGTACACCTGTGAAATAAAAAGAATGAAAATGCTCCTCTGAGCATAGTAATTCTCAGCACAACAAGGTCTGTTAGCTCCAACCTCCCTTCCCCAGGCAACTATGGCATACCTTTTAGAGGGGGAAAACAGGCATATCAGCACAATCAGTGCATCCAAGATCATTATCATTTAACATTGGCTGTCGTCCTCATTCAGAGACCAGTTAAGTTTTCCACATGCCATGGGCTGTGCCTCATATCTTTGGTTGGAAAAACTAACAACGGTTGTCTCAGAAAGCACTATTCGCTAGGGGTGCAAAGTTACCGAGCTCAACGTTGCAGTTCCGATAGTGAAAAAACATTTGTTTCATTCAAAAAGCTGTGATACAAAGCTTAAAAAGGATTAAATCTAAAAACTTAAGAGCAACCATTTAGCATGGTGTGATGTGGAGTGGAGCAGCGCGAGGCCATCTTGCTGCTCCACCCGGCCCCCTCCCCTTTCCATTGAACTGTCTACCTGTCACTAAACAGTACCTGTCCAAATGGCTGGCTCATTGCATTGCATTTTGTTTTTGGAAGTACAGTAAGGAACTTCCTGGTGCTGTCCATGGTCACTCAACATGTAGTATGGCCACTTCTGTTCCCTGTTTTCAGAATTTTTCTGCAGCTGACATTTGTGCTGCTGCCACATGTAGTACTGTACATACTTTCACTAATCACTACAGCCTACAGCCTACATTGTCTCATTCAGATGTGCTTGCTTAGGTGTTGCTGTTCTGCAAAGTCTTCTGTGTTGATTTCATATCAGACTTTGCCATGCTCTCTAGGTACTTTATACTGCCTCGAAGTCATTCCAAAGGTGTTGTCTCAATGGAGGAGATATTCATTCATTCATTCAGTTAATTGTTTCATCATTCAGATTACACCTCTGAGGACAAGTGCCCATTTGCAAAGGTCCCACATCTGAGACAAGAAGATGATAACGCAAACCAGTAATCTCGAGTTCATTACAGTTAGTACTGCAGTAACAGCAGCTCATGTACAGCATAGTCAGCAGAATAAACCAGGTGCTCAAGTAGAGCTGTGTCAGCAGAACATATGAATAACATTTCCTTGATGAAGATAGAATAACTACTGACTATAATAGTAGATCTTTGAGAAAATCTCCTCCATTGGGCCGCAGCACACACACCCAGTTCCCCATTACTGTGGCATAAATTGGCAGGATATTCCACTGCCTTACTGGAGGTTTCCATAAGTGTCTTATATGTTTTGCAGTCCCTTGCCTCTCCTTGGGTGCCTCTTACTGGTTTGATATCCTGGTTCCTCATGGTAAGTGGCCCTTCAAGTTTATCTCCAGTGGGTAACTGAGGAACAATGAGGCCACCCACATTTTATAGGCACCAACATTGCATGACATCATGGGCGACCCCTAGCTAGCAAACATTTCTGAGTGGTCCCAACACCGACAGCTTACAGTTCCAAAGGTGTGACCCAATGGAAGAGATTCTCTTGAAGCTCTACTGTTATGATGAGCAACTTTTCTTTCCGCAGCCTCTAATCTTTCTGTGCGAGTATGAGGGACAGCAGCACTTTCCAAGAAGCTCCTCAACATGGAGTTTATCTTTGCAATTTTTATGGTTTTTCTTCCTAAAAGTAACTCAGGCGGTGAGATACTGTTTGTTTCTGCAAGCAGTACTCTAAATTCATTTCTGTCTGTTTCAGATTTAAATTAATAAATCTGTCTAACAAATGGCTTCTTTGTCTGTGTGAGTTGCTACTCAGTGCCTTGCCTGAATTAATGGTGTAAAATAAGTATAAGAGCCTTTTCTACTATATTGGGTCTGTCTTTTCTTAGCCTGGGGCCAATGGTAAGTCAGGGGAACGTTTCCTTTTTTGATAGTCAGTTTCCCTCTCTCTGTGTCAGTCTGTAGCTCTGTGTGTTCCTTTAGTGTTCAGCCCTGTGTAGGATATGTTCTGTTATTTGTAGGTTTCTGTGGGGGTGACTCATTTGGGGTATTTTTGTCCTTTTTTGACTGTTTTACACTTCAAAAGCTCTTGTTGCCATTTGTGAGTGCAAGTGCCATTTTCATGCTCTTTTTGACTGCCTATAGTGAGTGCCGTACATTTGCATCATTCCCTGATTGCATCCTGTTTTCTTCTGCAGCTCTGTCAGTGGCATTTTAATGACCACAATTGAGTTTTTTATTCATTTCTCCATTATCCACAGGTTGTGGCTGCAGTGCTAGTGCAGAAACTATCTTTGTTTGTGCTGCACCATCTGCGTCATTTATTTACAACAAACTACACTGGTGCTGGGGTTCCCCTGATACAAAGTAGGCAGTTTGCATCACTTTTGCAGTAGTTTTTGCTCACTCTGTTTTGTAGTCACCCACTCTTCCATTCTCATTAGTGAGTCCTTTTCTCATGGGTTTATCAGAATGGAAGCTATTATCAGAAAACGTTTAATTTGGCACTAATTTTTTTTAGCAGATCCTTTTCTTTCAAAGGTGCAGTGTATGGCTCAGGAGCATGAAGCAGTCTCCCTTTGGTGCTTCTTTCCTTCTTGCTGTAGCAATGCAGATGCAAACATCCTGTCTCCCAGCACCTAGTCTGCTGGTGTTGTGGCAGAAGGTGTGTCTGGTTTATTATTTTGCAGTTGCAAACTTGAGCTACACTGTCCCCTATTTCATCTACTACAATAAATACGATCTTTTTCATGATGAAGAACAGCTTGGCCCACCTGCGAAGCCTCATGAACAAAAGGCAGGTCTCACAGGCCAAAGGAGCTCTCAACAAGAACATGCAGAGGTACCAGAGCATAATAAGAATGGTCTTCCAGATTTGCAGACCACTCAACTTTTTCAGGGCTTAGTTCCAACTTGCAGACAGAAAATAGCTATGAGTATCTTGGTAATAAAACAGCTGTGGTGTCAAATGTTCCGCATGTGGAAGGGAAAGAAGTGTCTGTGAGAGTAGGGTGTATGGTCAGAGAGGGCTGAGTCCCCCTTCAGTACCATTTGTAATTGATACACAGTTGACTGCCTTTCTGATTAAAGAAGCATGCAGATCTTTAGAATATTAAAGTCCACACTCTGAAGTGTGGTCACACACCCCCTGGCCTTTTAATGGCAGCCTTTTTTTTTTCTGAAGAGATCTATTGCCCTGAAGTCCAGTTCCAGCCCAGTACAGTACCTAAGTAAGCATTAACGCGTGACAGGGTGTGCTGATAATGTGGATTAACACAACCTCGGGGGTGTTGTGAGGCACGAGGGTGAACCTTGAGTACCCTCACAGCCCCAGGGTGTGCGCTAATCCACATTAGCAGCACACCCTGGGAGTGTGTTAAAGCACTTATTATATGGTGGTCCTCTATGTCTTACAATCTCTCATATATGTCTTGCACACTGACACATTAAAAAAAACAGTGCATACATGTTGTCTTGTGGTAGAAGCCTTACATTTTTCTGAGTGTTCTGCCACTATATAACGTAGTTCCACAGGTTTACACAAACTGCAGTTATGTGCATGACTGGCAGACTGTGCGTTAATGATCATTGAGTGTGGCTACTCCCACAGTTGTAAACAAACACATACTTGCAAAGAAACTACTGTTATATTTTCTGTACTCCCACACTTTTAAGAACAATGTACTTCCTAGACTGTGCCTGAATGATAAGGTAAGGAAAGTGTTCATTGGGGACTGGGGTTCCACCTGGAGGGACACCAGCCTATACTGGCAGGATGGTCTGCATCTGTCCAGGAAGGGAACAAGTCTTTTGAGCAAATGGTTTAAATGCATCATTGGCAAGCTTTTAAACTAGTCAAAGGGGGAGGCACTGACAAGCAGCAGGAAAATCCCAGCCTCTCCCTACAAAACAGTGTACTAAATGAGAAAAAGACCAAGGTAGAACGGTCAGGGGGAGATGCTGCAACAGAAGGTAAAGCCATCAAAAAATGGAGAGCAATGAGTACCAATGCCCATAGTCTGGGTAACAAGCTTCCTGAATTAGTGGCCTTGATGGAGGAGGAACATCTGAATATCGTGGCAGTCACAGAAACATGGTACACATAAAACCATGACTGGGAAGTAAACATACCAGGATACACTATCTACAGGAGGGACAGGGAGGGTAAAAGAGGAGGAGGAGGAGTAGCTCTTTACATAAGGGAAGGAATAAAAGCAACAGAACAAAAGGGTAAACAGGGAGGAGGAGAAGAAGCATTGTGGGTAAATTTGGAGACGGGAAATGGCACCACAATCCGCACAGGGGTTGTATACAGATCCCCTTCTCAGGGGGAGGAAATGGACAAGGAAATGTTAGAAAGTATACTTAGAATGGCAGAAAAAGGGAGATATTGCTGATGGGTGATCTGAATATGCCAGATGTTAACTGGAGTGCAGTTGCAGCTGCCACTTGAAAGAGTGTAGTTATTCTAGATGCCCTACAGGGGCATGCCTGTAGACAACTAGTATTGGAGCCCACTCGAGAGCAATATTAGACTTGCTTCTCTCCAAATGGAGATGGAGAGAGGATCACAGATGTAGAAGTGGGTAGCCATCTGGGAACTTGCGACCATCGAACAGTATGATTCTAATAAACACAGCAATAGAGTCAAGCCATACAAAGACAAAAGTACTGGACTTTAGAAGGGCTGACTTTTGCCTAAATGGGTGAGTGCCTAAGGAATGCACTAGCAAATGGGCAGGAAGGAGGGGTGGAAGAACAATGGGGAATAATAAAACTGCCATCACAGAGGTAACAAGCCTTTGTGTGAAGCAAATAAACAAAACAAAATGGATGCAAGAAACCACTATGGTTCTCAAAGGAAGTGGCAGTGAAGGTTCAAGAGAAAAGAAAGCATTCAGGAAGTACAAGGAATCGCAGAAGGAGCAGGACAGAGAACTGTATCAGTTAAAGCAAAAGGAGGCTGGGAAGGCAGTCAGAACAGCAAAGGCCCAAAGTGAGGAAAAGGAGCCAGGAAGACCAAGGGAGGGATAGTGAGGCTTAATAAAGGGAGGGAGGGTGGGCAGAGGGAGACTGTGAAAGGCAGAGATACTAAACAAATATTTTGCTCAGTATTTACAAATGAAGAGGGAGGTGCATAAAACAAACAGTAGAAACACTCTGGATACAGAAATTGATACCAGCCCATTTATAGAAGAAAGGGTTCTGAAAGAACTCTTAAAACTGAAGGTGGACAAAGCAATGGGGCCTGATGGATTCATCCCAGAATTCTAAAGAACTAAGGGTAGAACTAGTGATACCACTGACTACCCTTTTAACAAATCATGGGAGGATGGGGTGGTACCGAGGACTGGAGGAGGGCAGATGTGATTCCCTTCACAAAAAGTGGGAGCAAGGCAGAAGCAGAAACTACAGACCTATTAGTTTAACCTCAGTGATAGGGAAAATGAGGAATCACTTCTGAAGGAAAGAATTGTTGAGTATCTAGAGGCCAGAGGGTACATGACCCTGAGCAGCATAGATTCACAGTGGAAGGTCATGCCAGATGAATCTGATAGATTTCTTTGACTGGGTGACCAAAGTAGTAGATCAGGGAGGGGCTGTGGACATGGCCTACCTAGACTTTAGCAAGGCATTTGACACAGTCCCACACAAAAGATTAATATACAAGTTAGCCAGCCTGGGAGTGGGTCCCAAGATGACAGCCTGGGTAAGGAATTGGCTGGAGAATAGGACACAGAGAGTAATAGTAAATGGAGTCCACTCAGAAGAAAGGAAGGTTACTAGTGGGGTACCGCAGGGTTCAGTATTAGGACCGGTCCTCTTCAATGTCTTTATAAGCGACATTGCAGAAGGACTGGAAGGAAAAGTATGTCTCTTTGCAGATGACACTAAGATCTGCAAAAGAGTTGATGCACAGGGTGGGGTGGAAAGGATGAGAAGGGACTTGCAAGGTTAGAGGAATGGTCAAATGTATGGCAGCTAGATGCAATGCTAAGAAGTGCAGGTAATGCACCTGGGAAACAAAAACCAGGGAAGAGTACACAATGGGGGTGAGATACTAACAACAACAAAATGGAAAGGGACCTGGGGGTAGTCATATCAGATGACCTAAAGGTGGGCAAGCAATGTGAGAGGGCAGCAAGGAGAGCTGGGGGATACTGGGATGCAGAGGAGAGGCATCACCAGTAGAAAACAAGAAGTTATTATCCCTCTGTACAGACAGCTGGTAAGACCCCATCTGAGTACTGTGTGCAGTTCTGGAGACCCAATCTCTGCAAAGACATAGACAGGATGGAAGCTGTCCAGAGGAGGGAACTAAAATGGTGCAGGGTCTGCAACCGGAAGACACATGAAGAGACGGAAGGGAGCTAATATGTATAGCCTCGAGGAAAGGAGGTAGAGGGGACATGATAGAAAGCGTTCAAGTACCTCAAGGGGATCAACAAAGTCCAAGAGGTAGCATCTTTCAAAAAGAGGTGTGCAAGAACAAGAGGGCACAATTTGAAGATGGGGGTGGCTCAGAGGTAATTTAAGGAAGTATTTTTTTCACAGAGAGGGTTGTGGATGCATGGAACAGCCTTCCGGAGGAAGGTTGTGGAGTCAAAATCAGTGGTGGAATTCAAGCATGCATGGGACAGTCATAAGGCAATTCAAGGGGGTGGGGGTAGGAAGAAGTAGGCTGCTGGTTAACTAGGATCTGCAGCTTATCCAGTAGGTAGGGAAATGGGCAGACTGGGTGGGCCAAGTGGTCCTTATCTGCCGTCAAATTCTATGTTTCTATGTTCTGATGTGGCACTATGACACAAAATGCTGGCATATCTTCTGTAGTAGCACACTTGTCAACAAATAAGTCAGCTGTATAGAGACAGACAGTACATTAAAAATCAGGGCGTTTTGGTATTGCCTCAGTCCTAAACAACACACTTCTATGTCCACAATTGTATGTTCAGCACGCTGACATTGGCAGGCAAAACAGTGTTCTGAATGCAGTTGCCACAGTGTGTGGTACTAATAAGCAGAGTACCGTAGTTACAGATTATTAAACAACAGACCCACATACCTTGCATCCAGCATTACGAGACCGTGCATAGCAACTGAAACACTCTGTAGTACTGATTACCGCCATTTGGGACACAGTGTAACACTGTCAGTGATGTGTCAGGACAGCTGTGCTGCGGATATTGTGACTGCAGCCCTGTAGTCTGACATCTGCGCCAGATATATCCCTGGAAGATAGCTTCACTATACTGGTGGGCATCCCTTCATGTGCTTCTGGACTGCGCGGTGATGCCCTACTGCTGAGTGGCATGATACTTTGACAACTAGCTAGACTGGGTCACACACACTGCTAGTGTTTTGCACACCATTCACAAATTCACTACCACATAGCCTCATGCTCTGTTATACCTTAGCTTGTGGAACAGGTGGGTGCTGTCAGTGATATATAATGTATGGTAAGTGCCTATTAACCACCATAATCAGCAGTTACACAGCTTTGTTATGCACTGTTTAGAATTTTAAAAGTTGTTAACCACACTTTGGAACTTCCAAACAGTGGCAGAACAAAAAAGAATGCACCAGAGTTCCATAATTCTCACACATAGAATGCAAACAGTGTTTTTTTGACCATACACTATAAAAGATGATGGCTGATGATCGGGTGACAACCACGCTGAAATCACCTCTCATGGTTGCTAGGGCTACAGTAAACCTCTCGAGCTGCGCTCTCGAGGTTTACCATGTTGCCCTAGCAACCACTTGAGGTGATTACAGTGTGGTTATCACCTGATTCCCAGCCATTATCCTCTATGTTATAGGAGATCACCAGGACTAACAGTGTCAGCACCCTTTTGCTATTATACAACAGTGAACGACTCGCTCACTTTGCAAAATTGCACAGCTGTTATTAGTGCACTTGCTCCATACACTACTAAAAAGTGATGGTCTGGAGAGTGTGCCAGCGCTGATGGAGTTGGTCGCATCTGTGTGAGTGCTCATTTCGTCCGCTTATTTCTTTATTTTTAAACAGTTTTCCTCATTTTGGCTCTGAAAAAAATATTGACTACTAACCAATTTATTACCTCTACATTATAGCTGTCAACTTCCTTTTCTCCAAAATCATTATCATTATCGTGTCAGCCAAGAAATATTCACATGGTTTCTAATTTATGCCAATCATGCTATATAGAGGTTAAGTGATCCCCGCAAGCCGGGAGCTGTGACAGTTGGAAATCCTCAGGCAACCCTCAACATGCTGGCCAATAAAAATGACATGCTCACACTCAAGGAAATGCTGGCAGACTTAAAGCTGGACGTGGCAGAGGTCAAACAAGCAGAAAAAATAAAAGAAACAGTGAAAGTGTTATCCCTGCAGGTAGAAGATCTAAGGGAAACTGTTAATCATCTAATGTCTATTACTCCGCAACAATCTAAGCATATTGCATATTTAATGGACAAAGTTGATGATCTAGAGAACCGAGGTAGGAGAAATAATTTAAGGATTATCAGAGTTCCAGAAGATTGGGAAGGCTCGAATATACTGTATATCACCTGATATATTTAGAGCTCAGTGCTTACTGCTGGAGCACAGTTTGCATGGCAGATTATATAAGTGGTCTGTTTATATTAGCAGTTCTTTGCTTTCAGCTAATACAGCTAATATAAACAGAAAGCTAATATAATCTACTATACAGTAATGTCATTCTTACAGTCCTTTTTACCTGAACTGTTAAACTATCAATGTCCGTGGCCAATTGAAATCGAAAGGTCACAAAGATCTGCTGGCCCTAAGCCCTCTCATGATAAGTGACATCGCCCAATTGTGGCATACTTTTTAAGATTTTCTGTGAAAGAAGAAATGTTGAGGGTATCAAGAGAGAGAGAAAGCAGTTAGAATGTCAAGGAACAAGGATTTTGATTTATCAAGACTTCTCATCTGAAATAGTTAATAAAAGGAAAGGGTTTTATGATGTTAAACAGCACTGTAAGAAACGAGGGATTTTATACCACTTCAAATACCCTGCTGTCTTTGTGATTAGGGAGTCTGGAGGAGGGGTAGTGTCTTGTGATAATGTTGATGATGCTTGGGAGTACTTAAGATTGGTTAATGACTCTAAACAGTCCCTTCCAGATAATGACCACCCTTATTCAAGCTATGTAGAACCTCCACATGCTGGAACTGCACTTTCTCTCTCATCTGTGCATGCTGCTTCCTCTAGGAAGTCCAGTGGACGTAGGTTTGACTCAGTACATGCTAAAGAAGGGGCTCCATTAAGCAGGAAAGTGGATCGTACCCCATACCCTTACTCTGCTGCCATCACAAACAAACCAATTATTGCTTTGGAGCATTTCACATCTTATAGGAAAGTTAAAAGTACCTTCAAACCATCAAGAATTTCGGCCACCAGCCTACATCCAATTTGAGGTAAAGGAGCCACAGCAGAAGTAGAAATCATAACAAGAAAGAAAGCCACCTAGCATTCTCTGCTTCATTATCTCCAGACTCCAGCATAGTGTATGGAACTGGATGTGCTATCTGACTCCTCTGAAACTATAAAAGGGAACTTGCCTCAAAGATCCACTGTTGTCCTGGAATCCCTGCAGGCTTCATTTCCAGATTGACCACTTCCACTAGTAACTCCTCAGCAGATCACTTCCCTTATGTCTGAACACGCTGTACATGGAGTTCACGATCCAGTCCTTTTGCCAGAAGGATTTGCAGAGTGACTTTTACATCCTACATAAATCGACTGAGGTGGTAAATTCTATCTGATGTTACTGTTCTCTAGATTACAATCTGAGATGGCACTTTTGTATTACTCCACATGTATATGTCTCCATGTGGCCGTTTAAAGTCCAGCTGAGACCTTCTTATGGATTTAGCAAACAGTCTTTATCATACATGTGTATCTGTTTTCCTTGGATTATATTCTTATATGGTCTTGCACATAGTGTAACTGTTCTGCTGATGAATTCAATGTTTATTCTGTTTGATATTAATGTCATGGCATACATAATAGCTATTAGTGGCAAGGATTAGTAGTCTGCTGAGGTGCTGTCTAAATGTGTGATTGTAATTTTGGCAGTATGTGGAGTATTTTGGCCAGGGGTTTTGCGCAGTGGGCTTGGCTCAGGACTTTAAGGGGATAATTTCCTTCCCTCTTTTCTTCCTACCAGGAGTGCCGTAGCCATGTATACTGTGCTCTTCTGTATAGGTGGAATTCATGTCTGATCTACTAATACAGATTAAGCTTAATCTGTCATTTCAGACCTATGTGGATCACTAATATGGGACAAATGGGGCTCTCAAGCTCACGTTTGGATGATTGTAGGCAGTGCATGTGGAGACAAATCACTGTTTACCATAGATATTATTAGTGCAAGGTATCTGATTGCCCCTCCTCAGTACTGGCCTCTTCAAGATTAAAATGACCTTGCTCACATTTGTCACTCTCTTTGCTCACAGAGGAAGGTGGGCCAGCATATTGTTGGGTACAGAGGTACTAGAGCTTTGAATAAATAAGAGAATAAACTGAGTACCTAGAATGCCTATATAAACAGCTAGATGTGGTGTGATCTTCTAATAGCATGCTAGTAGTAACCAGAAATATTCTAAAGCCCAGTAAATTGATACTGTAAGGCTGCATCATCCTCAGCCAGTATCGCTGGAAAATTCCTGCAGGCACCTGGACTTAAATATCTAGATGCTGACACTTAAGAAAATCTGTTTATCATCCTGTTATTTCCTACCATTCGTCTACTGTATCCAAGTCCCTGTAGTTGTATCCCTGGCCTGATTCTCTGCTGCTCTATGGTTCTTCAGTACTTGGAGGTGCCCTCAAACTTACTGCCAGTCCACCTTTAGCACGTCTGGTGCCCTTGTTAATGAATTCTTAATCTTAATTTAAATTAATAGCCAAAATGCAGTGAATTTCTTATTAACATTATTACAGAACTGTTGTTCTTTATGCTTTAAATCTTTCAAGCAGATGATAATGTTCCCCTAGTGTTTCCTCCATCAGACAGAACCGTGTGGTAATCCCACCTAGAATCTTAGTTTGGTGGATTTTGGTCCAGCAGTAGTTGTCATCCTACTGTACTATTTACCGTACCCCTTCCCTTTTCTCTGTGTTTGTTGGTTTTATCTTTATTATATTTTAAATGTAATTTTTTTGAATAGTTTCTTTTTTTTTAACTATCTCACTTGATAGTTGTTTCCTGTATTCAGTTGATACTGATCCTACAACATTTATACAGGTGTATTTTATTCTTTATCCGCTTCGGCAGTGTGCATCCATGGAGGAATTTAAAAAGGCCTTAAAGACCTATTTATGGTCTAAGATTTATCCTGATTGAAATGCTACTGTAACTTTATGAGCTCAGTAATCTTAGATTTTATCTTATTGTTTTCTGTAACTACTAACCTTGACTTTTAGAAAGGTGCAGTATAAATAAAGTTTTATTATTATTATTATTATTATCTATGTGCATTAGTACCAATGTATTAGAACTTTTGTATTCAGTCTATAGTTAATAGTTTATTGCAACAGACTATAACTAAAGAACAGTCTCTTCTTGTAGTTGTTTATCCCTTCCCCCCTGAATTAGAGATGAAAGCATAGAAGATAGTTTCCTGGAATGTGAATGGTATTGGTTCACCTATAAAAAGGAAAAACAAATTAACATACCTCAATAAGGCAAACATAGATATTGCCCTCTTACAAGAGACCCACTTAAGTGAAGATGAGTCCAGTAAACTAGCCGGGTCTTGGGTGGCAAATGTTGAATTTAGTTATTTTTCTTCCAATAAAAGAGGTACAGCCATCTTAATTAGGAAAGGTGTCAATTTTGTGAAGGAGTCCCATGTAACAGATATAGAAGGCAGATTTTAGATTTTGTCTGGGACATTGGATGGGCAGAAGATAGTCATTTGCAACATCTATGCAGCAAATTCAGGTCATGGGGTCTTCTTCAATGTTGTTTCAGCTAGGTTGTCGCAATTTGCAGATCATGAACTGATTGTTGGAGGTGACTTCAATGAAGTTTTAGACCCTCTACTTGACTGGCAACTACCTAAACCTGAGAACAATATACCCAGTTCTAGACAGGCCTTATCCAATCTGGTGAAATCACTAAATCTCTGATATTTGGAGATGAGTACACCCAACAGATAAAGATTTATCTTTTTTTTTTAAACAGACACCTAACATATTGCAGACTGGATTTCTTCCTAGTTTCTCATTCCCTACCAAATTCTATAGTCGATGCCCAGATCAACCCCATCATAATCTCCAATCATGGTTTAGTTAGCATGAACATTCAAATGGGGGAGGTTCAGGCAAAACAATTTAGATACAGGCTTAATGTACAGTTACTGCAGATCAAGGACTCTCAGGAATGGTTATCAAAAGGAACTGTTGACTTTTTTTCTATTAACGATAACAATGAGGTCTCCTATGGATGTTTATGGGAGGCGTATAAAGCCTTTATCGGGATCTAATTATAGGACTTTTGTCTGCTAGAAAGAAAAACAAAAACTTCTTGAGGACAGAAAGTCTTGTCTGGCTAAGCTTGAACACCAGCTTAAGCAGTCCAAACCACCTAACCTCTCCCTTCTCTATGAGGTAACTGAGTTAAAATTTGAGGTCAATTCCATTCTCTCAGAGCAGGCTGAATATGCACGCTATCGAGAAAGACAGAAATATTGGGAGTCAGGAGAAAAAGCAGGCAAGTTATTAGTATATAGGCTTAAGAAAATTCCCTTCCAAAATTTGATCCCGGGCATCAAAAATAAAACTGGGAAAGTTTTAACCAAAAATTCAGATATAAACAAGATGTTTCAATACTTTTTTCATTCCCTTTATACCAATCAACTCCAATTTGATGAAGAGAAATTTCAGAACTTTTTCCAAGTTCTTAACCTGCCTAAAACTACCAAGGAGCAACAAGACTCTTTGAACAAGCCCTTATCTAATTTGGAGATTGCTAATGCAATTGCCACATTACCTACAGGGGAAAACTCCTGGTCTAGATGGTTTACCTGGAGAATTCTACAATAGGTTATGCCCCAAGCTATGTCCTTACCTCCTGTTAATGTATAATGAAGCTAGAAATGCTAATGCCCCCCCCCCAACCTTTTGCCAAGCTTTGGTCACATTGATACACAAAAAGAACAAGGACCCTTTGGACTGCTCAAGTTATTGCCCAATTTCATTAATGAACCTAGAATGTAAAATACTAGTGAAAGTATTAACAAATAGAGTTCAATTAATAGTACAAGATCTAGTAGGGTTAGAGCAGTTAGGGTTTATACAAGGGAGGAAAGGATCTGACAGTGTTAGGAGATTGGTTAATGTCATCTGGGCCGTGAACAAATGCAACCTTCCCTATAGTATTCTTTCGCTTGACCTCTTTAAGGCATTTGGTTCCCTAGATTGGTCTTAGATACTTGCTACCCTCTCTGAATTTGGATGCGGTACAGAATTCGTGGGTTGGGTCTCCACTTTGTATAAATGGGCTAATGCTGAAATACAAATGGGATTCTTTCAGATTCTATATCTCTGTCAAAAGGAACAAAGCAAGGTTGCCCACACTACCCCTATTTGTTTATTTTACCCATTGAACCCCTGATCAGACATATCCAGGCCAATGAAGCTATTCATGGAATCCAGGTGATGAAAAAGGTGCATAAGGTGTTTGCTTTCACAGATGATCTGCTTTTAACAATTTCTAGACCCCTTCAGTCATTTGTGACTCTTAAGGAGATTATTAAGAATTTTGAAATCATCTCAGGGTTGCAAATGAACTGGTGCAAAACCCAAGCTTTATGTGCCAACACTACTCCCTTCACTGATAGACGATTAAGTAATTTACTGGATAAAGATTGGTTGACTAATGTGATTACTTTCCTTGGCCTGAAAATAAACCTGGAATGAGAATCTTGGTTAGAAATGAACATCCAATCTCTAGTCAAGGAAATGGAGTTTGATTTCAGCGGATGGGGAATGCTGAACTTATCACTTTGGGGTAAAATCAACTCAGTCAGAAAGGTCTCAGCCCCTAAATGTTTCTATCTGTTTCAGAATATCCCTACCATCTTGAATAGTAAGCAAATTAAAAAATTGAACTCTATGACCAGAAGCTTCCTTTGGAACAATAAGGTGCCCAGAATAAGCCTAAAAATTATGTGCCTCACATGAAGAGTGGGGGTGGGGGCATGGCTTTGCCTTGTTGGGAAAAGTATCAGTTAATGTTCCTAACCAGACAAGTTGTTCTGCATCTTTAGGTGAACACAAATTCTTGGGGGCAAGAACCCTTGTGGGTAGATATGGAAAGAGAAATAATGAACCCAAACACTTTATCTGATTTCATTTACCTTAACACACCCACTGATGTTAAAGACAATCAGTGTTTGGTAAACCTCCTTCAAAGTAATGAAAAAAATGAATTTGATTCTGATTCCTGACCCCCTTCCCCTTCCCCTTCTCTCAGACCCCACCTGGAACAATCCAACATTATTTAAAAATAAGATAGTTCTACAGAATACTGATTGGGAAAAGTCTAGAATAAAAAAACTTAGTGATCTGTTTAGTGACGATTCTCACATATTACTATCTTTCACTGAAATCAGGAAGAAATACAAACTTCATAAACATCAGTTCCATTACTCTCTTTAACTTAGATCTTTGCTGCAAAATCAGGTTTTATAACCAGAGTTCTCTCTTCCCACTAACTTGCAATGGGAACAAATGTGGGTCATTGAAGAAAGGGACAAGTTGTATTTACAAACTGCTCACTAACTCATGCAACTCTGCATTCTTGACTTTGTCAGCTAAGACTAAGTGGGAGTCAAAACTTAACCTTGTGATCCCTGAAGATGATTGGAGTTCCTTTTGGAGGATGGCTCACCTGCGTTGTAGAGAACCACAAGGTAAGCTAACTCAGTATAAAATTCTTCACTACTACTACTGGTTGCCTGCCAAATTGTTTAGCATGGGGCTTACAGATACTAGCCAGTGTATTAGATGTAATCAAGCGGAGGCTACAATGCTGCATATGCTTTGGGGATGTCCAATACTGTCAAACTTATCGCAAACAATACATAAGGTATGCACTACAAGTGTAAAAATGAAGTTCCCTTGTACCCCGGAGCTTTATATTTTAGGTATATCTCCTCAGAATTGTAATTTGTCTCTCCCTCAAAAGTTATGGATCCTAGCGGCATCCCTAGCAGTTAAAAGGTTAATTCTGAAACATTGGAAAGATGTCCAAGCTTCAACTGTGTCTGAATGGTACAAGATGATGTGCTGCATTGGAAGAAATGAAAAAAAGTGAGCCATTTCATTATAGGGAAATCAAATAAATTCAAAGAGATTTGGGGCCCCTTTTTACAGCATAAAAACCTGGTAAGAACTGTTTTGATTTGAAATGAATAAAGAAATACACCGGTAGATGTGTCTTATGGCAAGTTGGCTATATCTGGTCAATTTGCATAGATCCTAATTGGTTAAGATACAAATGACAATATCTTTTTTTAATGAACTATCTTCACCTGTTCTTTAGTCTGAATTTATGTTGTATACTATGATTGTGGGTGTTTTTTTTCCTAACTGTTGTAATATTGTACTAAGTGTTTCATCTTGATCAATTGCTTAATGAATGTTTTGCATTAATCCTTTATTTGAAATAAAAAATTAATTATGGGGAAAAAAAGTGATGGTCTTTTACATTTTACAGGTTATCAGAAAGTATGAGCCACTGACTACATATCTGCCTGCCTGCTGTTACTCATATCAAATGCAGAGTCTGATAATATTCTGAAAATTCAGCATAGTTCCATCATGGACTAATATAGTCTCTGTTACAAATATACTCTGACACAAACAGCTATGGAACTACTATCTACAGTACTACTGGGTATCATTTATGGACTCACTGTTGTACTTCTGTGTTATATGACTTGATGTAATACACAGCCATTGCATTCCTGTTTGTAACATTACACTTCCTTATCTACATTCATTACAGTACTACTTTGTACTACTAAGTACATAAGGTCAGAATCTGTAAACTGTAATAACTGAAGTCTGTAACACGTAAGTGGAAATATTCTACTAACATGCTCTGTAACACAATTTCTCTATTTCACTACATTACTACTTCGTACTACTAAGTACATAGAGTCAGAACATGTAAACTGTAATAACTGAAGTCTGTAACACATAAGTGGAAACATCCTACTAACATGGTCTGTAACATAGAACCACAGGGATATTTACTATACTACTGGTTCCTAACACTTACTACATACTGCAGTAACCTGTACACTGTGATAACTACGCTGTGTAACTCGGACATGTAACAACATTCTCTGCCACTTCACCAGACATGGCAGTAATAACAGTGTATAACAACACATTCTAATAATTGGAGAGTCAGGAGGCTGGAGGTGTCACACACTATGTGTATTATGTCTGCTAACAGTACTCACGGACATTGCGCAGCTGTCAAATGCTACTCAGTTACTTTGCATGGTAGTGAAAGTTCACAGGGCCACAAATGTTGAATTTCTTCATGTTGAACCTGAGCATTACTACTTGCTGTTGTGCAGGACTTACAGTCTCTTCTCTTACATCACTGGTTGCTTCATTCGTCTGTGAAGGTGTGTCTTCTGGCATAGACACTGAGGGATGTGGCACATTGTGAGGTGTTCCGCTATGAGGAGATTGAAGTTGCAGATTACTAGTGTCTATCACTTCCTCTGGCCAACTGGAGACATTCCTCACAGTGTGACTCACACTGCTTCTCTAACATGACTCTGGAGTTGTGTGACTCACTGTCTCTGATGTGCTGCACTTTCATCACTAGCGACTGTAGTATGTGCAAGACAAGGCACTTGCACTTTCTCAGTGTCGATGATGTGAAGTGAGCGACTCCAGATGGTCGCAGTTTCAGTGATATTGGTGGTGTGCTGCCACTGTGTTTCCTTTGCTTTATCTCTATGATCTGCAGAAGTATGGTTGATAGCAACTGTACTACCTGCTGAGCTGAGTAGCTTACTCCACTTCTGTCGATCTGCACTTAATGCATGCCAATAATTTTGTAGGCTTGTTTCACAGTGGTGGCCTGTGACACTCATGATTTCTGTTGTTGCAAGACCAGCATCTGACAAAATTTGAACTGCTGTACACCTGATGCAGTGATTTGTGTAGCGTTTGGACAATTGGGCTGCCTCAGACATTTTCACCATTAGACTGCCGAGGTAGTTGATGCCCATGGGCGGCATAGTATACCAGTAGTAGTAATCTGGGTGTATCCCTCTTTTGGGGTGTAGGTATAATGCAGGAGCATTGAGATAGCAGCAACTAATGTATTGTTTGAAAATCTGTACAGGGCAGTTGGGGTTGCCTTGATCTGCAAAGAGAAATCCTCACTGTTGCTGTCTATTTGACTCGTTAATCTTGCTGTGATGCTTAGTGTGTGGGTTAAATGAGAGGCTCAAATATTCCAGGCCATTATCATCTTTAAGGACTCGAAAGGAATCTTACTTTAGCTTGCATACCCCTTCCTGTCCACAACGAGCAAGTCCCAACTGGATTTACAACCAGAGACGCCTCACGACTCCTACTGGTATGGTGCAAGACAATGCATCCGATGCTTGCAATTTCCTAAGATCATTTTCAGTTATTAGTGGGTGATGCACTGTGCAGTCCTCTCCTTCTTTATGTATTTGCTTGAGAACAGCAATAAACACATTATTTGCAGCTTGAAACTGTGGGTCACTGGTAATATTTAGATGTCTGTTATTCTTTGTATTGTTAAGGAACTGATTAATTCCAGCTCTGAGGCATATTAGTGAACTCACAGTGTACGCTTTCCCTTTGAATGCTCATACGGTCGCGTAGAACTCATGTAGAATGGCTGTCAACTCTTGTGCTGGAATATCTGTCTAGTTGATGGTCATGCCTCAACTACTTAGCCAGTCTTCGAGCACCTTAATGGCCCACATGGTGCTTCTTTGTGTGTTTAGCTCATCCATTTTGCATTCCAGCTCATCCAGTTCAGCTGCCAAGATGGTCAGATTTCTACTGCTCTGGCCCTTTTCAGTGCTGATACTACTGTCTTGTTTTACCCTTTTACAAGGGTCAGTATCTTTACAGTACAGCACAGACTCAACAGGGTGCTGTGTTGTGCTATCCAGTCTTGAGGTGTGTGCTGTGCTGGTTGACTGTGATGCTGATGTATTCATGTTCTTATACCATGCCACATCTTTTATATTTGTATTCCTGTTATCTGCAAGATTCTCAGGATATGATGCACTAAGCATTGTGTCATCGTCAGTCTCTTGCCATGTACCCTGCTGTCTTGTTGGAAGTGGAGACAACCACTGTGTCATGGCCTGTTGCACAATATGTTTTTTTTTCTGTGTGCACTTCTTAGGCTGCATTGTCAGTATGTCAGTCTGAGACTGCTGCACTGTTTGGATATGCCACTCGCTCCTTGTGGTTTGTGTAATCACTGTGGTTTTTTTAATACTACATGTATCAGTGACCTCCACGCATTGGTTGACAGAGGGTGATGGACCTGTAGACAACTGTGTCTCTATTGATCTTACTTCAAGAGGGTTCCTGCAGTAGGTCTTCACATATAAGACTGCACTCCCTGGCATCAGGTTCCAACGGCAAACTTCTAGCTAGCAATCATCAGCGGGGACCGCCCCTGATGTCAGGTCAACTATAAAAGAGGGCGGTCCCATACCTGCCCTCCAGTTCTTTCCTACCGTCCCTTCAGTTCATTTGGCTCTCGTGTAAGAACAGTGATCTAATGCCTGTGTGTCAGTCGATGTTTTTTCTTCCTCTATAATGTTTTTTCTCTTCAGGATCTGGCCGATTGTATGTCGGCTCACCCAAAAAAGAAGTGCTCTAAGTGTGGAGCCCAAATCCCACATGGAGACGACCATTCCCACTGTCTTCTGGGTCTAGGCCCCAAGCACAACTCGGACGAGTGTGCCATTTCTCTGGCCTTCAATCAAGCCACCCGGACCAGACGCAAGCGGACCCTCGAAGCTCACCTCCTTACCTGACGGCTGGTGTCGATAGGAAAGGAGCTTCAGGAGTTAAGGGGAAAGGTTGTCGTCGCCGGCCCTGAGGAAAAAGAAGAAAGATAAGTAGAAGCACTGGGAAAGAAGTCCGTTGCCACATGGAAGGCCTGGTCCTAAAACTGTGTACTTCTTCAGGTACTCCATCCGCTTCTTTAGGCCGGGCACCTTCTCCCCCTCCTGCGGAGGTGAGCGGGCAGCCTGGGGTAGCCTCTATAGAGGTGTCTGTTGTGTCTCCTTCTTCCAGCACTGCCAATAAGTCATCCCTCGACCCCATCGTTGGGTGCGCGGCCACAACCAGATAAGCCTAATGATGGCCTCCCGGCTACTGCCAGCCTGGTCAGGTCTGATAAGTCGGGCAATGGATCTTCTGTCATCCACCCGGATCCTCAGTCTTGCCCATCAGGCTCCCATAAGGACCCCGATGCTGGCTCGAGCATGCTGCCTGGAGACCCTTCATCCCTTCTGGTCCTTCATCCCAGGGATTTGCCACCCAATCCTGCTTTGTCTCTTCCCTCTAGATCATTTTTGGACCTTTCGCTGAGGTCTCTACCTGAGTTACCCCCATCATCTGGTCTTCTGCCACCCCTGGACAGGAGTCCATCGCTGGCCTGATATCCTATTATGGAGCCTCCTCCTCGGGACCTCAGAGCCCTCCTGGATCTCCCACACCTGGTGGCCTCAGGCACCCCCAGTCGGTCAGTTAACATCTCAGGCAGTTTTCCAGGGCCTGACCCCAATTTTCTGCCACTGGGAAGCCCTTCGTCAGCACTTCACTACCCGATGCCAGGCCCTGTGCCACTGATGCTGGGATACCTGACGCGGGATACCCTGGGTACCTTCCCTATGGCTACAACCCAGGATTGCCAGGATCCCAGTATCATCCTTGGCAACACCCGCGATACCCAGGCTACCAGCCTTCTCCTTCTCCTCCTCCTCCTCCACCGCCGATTGATTGAGATACGATCCCAGCTTGGTGGCAGGATGCTTGGACCCAGCTTATCAGGGAGTTATGGCACCCGGTGGGTGATATTCCCTTGCCAAGGGCACCTCCCCCACCGATCCCCCCCCCGGACGAGCTTCAGGTTTGCTACTGGTGGGTCCCTCTGGGGCAGACCCATCCATCCCCAGTGGTTCAGAACCTTCTGACTCAGACATCGATTCTGACCATTTGGACCCTCGGTCTCTAGTCGAGGTCCCACCTAAGGAATCTCCTAAATTCCCCCCAGAAGATCCCTACTTTGGGGACCTTCTGAGGACTATTCAGGCAGCAGGAGGTTGGCCTTCTAAAGAAGTGGACCCCCAGCGCAAGAGACTGGTGGAGCACTTGGATCTGGTCACTACAGATCCTCTACCCATCCCTCCCTGGATGGGTCCTCATGAGGATCTGGTCATCACCATCTGGCAGCAGCCATCCTCTATCCCTACTGTATCCAGAAAGGCCGATCGCACTTACTTTTCCCCGGAAGGGATTCAACATCTAATGACTCATCTGAAGGCTGACTCAATGGTCGTTATGGCCACTTATGATCGGTCGGCACAACCCTAGCATTTGAGCTCCTCACCTCCCGACAAGGACTCAAGGCAATTGGATCAGTTTGGCAGGAAGGTATGTTCCTCTTCTTCCTGTGCCATCCGGTCCCTTAACTATGTATCACACATGGTGACCTTCCAGAAGACTTCCCTCTCGGAGCTCAAGAGGGAACTTCAGGAGGTCCGGGATGAGATGCTCAGAAACAAGTTACTGGACAAGGTCCATATGGGCAAGTCTTCGTGTCGTCATGCTCTTCGAGCAACATATGATTCGGTAGACTTAGTGGCTAGGGCGGCAGCTACGGGGATCTGCATCCAATGTCTTTCATGGCTCAGAATTGCAGGTTTGGCACAGAACATCCAGTCTTCCCTCCTGGATGCCCCCTTTAGGGGTTCCATCCTTTTTGGCAGCGACGCCAAGGATATAATAACTGGGATGCAGGAGAGCGGATGCTCCTGGCGGGACGTACGCTCTATGTACAGGACAGTGCAGAAGAAGCAGCCTTTTTGCCATCAAAGACAATGGAATAAGACCCAGGGAAAGCATCAGGGCAAACAACGAGTCCCTGGTTCTAGAGCCCAAACCCCCCAGGCCAAATTTCCAAAGTCAGCCTCCGGGGCTAAAGTTCCCCTCCCTCAGCATTATGACTCATTTCCCCTCCTCCCACTACCTCCAGTCGACAAGGAGGAACTGGTAGGAGGGAGGTTCAGCCTCCACCAGGTGGGGTGGAGGGCCATCGCCACAGATCTATGGGTTTTGCAACTCATCCAACAAGGTCACTTGATAGAGTTTACGGACATACCTGCCCCTCACCCTCCAGGACAGTCTTTTTATCCAAGGGATCAGATCCCCATAGCCTTCCAGGAGATCTAGGCCCTCCTGCAAAAAAGCGGCAATAGAACCCGTCCCTCAAGACCAAAGAGGAAGGGGATTTTACTCCCACTTCTTCCCAGTACCAAAGAAGACGGGAGATCTGAGACAGATCCTAGATCTCAGCATGCTCAACCTCTTTGTTGAGTACAAGAGGTTTCGCATGCTGACCCTTCAGGGTCTTCTTCCCCTGCTCCAACCAAAATCTTGGCTGTGCTCCCTGGATATGCAGGATGCCTACCTGCATATCCCTATCCTCCCGGCCCACAGCCGCTTCCTTCATTTCTCCTTCCAGGAGAACCATTTTCAATTCCGAGCACTACCTTTTGGCCTTTCCTCGACTCCCTGGGTTTTCACCAAGTGCTTAGCGGTGGTTGCGGCCTGTCTACGCCGCCAGGGCATTTACGTGTTCCCGTACCTGGATGACTGGCTCCTCGCAGCACCCTCTCCAGACAGCTTGAAAAAGTCTCTCTCTTTCACTCTGAATTTGTGTGTTCAACTGGGTATCACAGTCAATCTGCCCAAGTCCCAGCTAGTACCTTCCCAGCACCTCCAATTCATTGGAGCAGTACTAGACACAGTTCAGAGCAAGGCTGTTCTGCCATTAGATTGAGCTGAGACTTTAGTTTCTCAAGCCACCCTCGTGGCCCAGGCTCGATGGATCCCAGCACACACTGTGCTCCATCTTCTGGGACTGATGGCAGTGGTCATTTCGATGGTTTCTCTGGCTAGACTGCATATGAGGGTCACCCAGTGGTCTCTTTGTGTCCAGTGGGACCAGAGGACGGATGACATGAACCAACGAGTCATGATCTCTAGCAGCCTCCAGAAAGATCTCTGCTGGTGGCAGGATCTTTCCAATCTCCTGAAGATAGCTCCCTTTCAGTACCCAAACCCCACCCAGGTCCTCACCACGGATGCCTCGGATGTGGGCTGGGGATCCCATCTGGGGGTACACAAGACACAAGGGTCTTGGTCCGATCAGGAACTTCTGCTCCATATCAACGTTCTGGAGACAAGAGCAGTCTTGTATGCTCTCCAGACATTCCAGTCACTTCTCCTACCAGGATCACGTCTCATCCAGACAGACAACTTGTCCACTGTCTGGTATATCAACAAACAAGAAGGAACTCATTCATACTCTCTCTGCAGGGAAGTAATGAGGGTTTGGTACTGGGCCATTCAGCACAGCCTTTTCTTGACATTCCAGGCATAAGCAACATCCTGGTGGACAGTCTCAGTCGATCAGTGGCCCAAACGCATGAGTGGGAGTTAAAGCAAGAGGTGGTTGAAAACCTCTTTCTTCAATGGGGTCAGCTGGATGTAGATCTATTTGCCTCCCTATTTAATGCAAAACTACCCAGCTTTTGCTTGCTCGTTTCTGGCCCTGGTGCTTTTTGGCGAGACGCACTGTCTCTCTCTCTTGGACAGGGAGGTTTCTTTTCGTCGAGTACAAGAGGTTTCACATGCTGACCCTTCAGGGTTTTCTTTTCATCTCTTTCCTCTCATTCAGAAGGCTGTGGTGAAACTTCAGGAGGAAGGGGCACATTTGATTCTGATTGCCCCTCTGTGGCCCTCGTCAGATTTTGTTCCCACTGTTGCAACAGCTGGTGCAAGAACCTCCGATTCTTCTGCCTTTGTCCCATGACCTTCTGACACAGGAGCAGGGCACCCTGGTGCGTCTGAGCCTTCAATCTCTCCACCTTCATGTGTGGCACCTGTGGACATAGTGGCTTCCCTCTATGGAGTTTCCTCCCAGGTTGCTCATATCTTAGTGGAAGCCAGAAAACCATCTACCAGATTCACCCATGCCATGAAGTGGAAAAGATTTTCGATCTGGGCCCTAGCCAGGAGCTTGGACCCCTTTTCATGCTCGGCCACCCAGGTGTTAGAGTACCTCATATATTTATTGGACATGGGCTTAAGTTATTCCTCCATCGAGGTCCATCTCTCTGCGGTGTCAGCCTACCGCCTCCCGGTGGAGGGCAAAACTCTGGCTCAACTGTAGGTCGCCAAAAGCTTTTTGAAAGGTATCCTCCATTTAAAACTTCCAGTCTGGAACCCCTGTCCTCCCTGGGACCTTAACTTTATGTTAGAAAAACTTACCTTGCCTCCCTTTGAACTGGCTTCAAACTGTGACATGCGCTTCCTTTCATGGAAGACTTTGTTTTTAGTTGCTATCACTTCAGCCCAAAGAGTTTCAGAACTTCAGGTGTTCGTCTGCAAGGAACCCTATTTGATTTTTCATAGGGACAGAGTTGTCCTTAGGACTAACCCATCCTTCCTTCCAAACGTAGTTTCAGAAACCACTCTCAATCAGAGTCAGGAATTGCCGGTCTATTATCCCCAGCATTCTAACAGGGGGGAATATCTTTTGCACACCCTAGATGTGCACCTGATCTTGAGGTATTACACAAACCGGACTAAAGAGGTCCGTAAGACCAATCAGCTCTTTGTGACCTTTGCCCCCCCAGTGCCAGGGTAAGGCCATTTCAAAACAGACAATATCTAGGTGGTTGGCTAACTGCATCCACTTCACTTATCAAAAACATGGAAAATCCCTTCCGGGGGTGGTTAAAGGCCACTCCACTTGGAGTGTTGCGACCTCTACTGCGTTTTTCAGGAATGTGTCCATGGCAGAGATTTGTGCAGCGGCCACGTGGTCGTCTGTCCACACCTTCACTAAACACTACAGTCTGGACATTGCCTCTAGGCGCAGGACTGGTTTCGGCCTTGTGGTCCTGCAAGGTCTCTCGTCATAAGACAGTACTCATTTGGCACTCACCTCCTCCTCCTCCCGGAACTTATCTCCAAATTTTTCTTTTGGACTGCTAGATATTCAGTTCTATATGTGAAGACCTACTGCAGGAACCCTCTCGAAGTAAGATATTGCAGTTATGTAAGAACTTACCATAACAGTAGATCTTTGAAAGAGGTTCCTACAGTAGGTCTAGTTTCCCACTCACCTTCTCCCAGCTCCTGGAATGTTTCCTTTATTTTTCATCATGCCTAGCCCTTGGGTCTAGAGAGGAAGCATGGTCCTAGGAATTATCACTCCTTCCTTTCTACTTACCATTCTTTAGATGTCCGGTGGAAAAGAACTGGAGGGCAGGCGCGGGACCGTCCCCTTTTATAGTCGGCCTGATGTCATGTCACCTGACATCGGGGGTGGTTCCTGCTGATGATTGCTAGCTACAAGTTTGCCGTTGGAACCTGATGCCAGGGGCGCAGTCCTATATGTGAAGACCTACTGCAGAAACCTCTCTCGAAGATCTACTGTTACGGTAAATTCTTACGTAACTGCAATTTCTGCTGCTACTCTGATGTCTCTGACTCCCTATATCTGCATCTCTAGTCAGATATTGATTCAGGCTGACTTGCAGAAGATATTTCTTTTTCTCTTTGGGTCTCCCTGTGGGCTGCTGCACACCACTTGTAGTACCGGGTGTTGCTGAGGGTTGCTGCTGATGGTTCACAGTAGTCGGTATCACTGAGGGGTGCTGCTCACCATGACAGTACTAGCTGTCATTGTTTGCTGCTGATGAAGGGTGATACTTGTAGTTCTGATTGTGGCCTCCTCACTATTGTGTCAGTTGTGGGTGTCACTGTGCTCTCCTGCTGAAGGCTCACACTACTGGTATGAGTTCCACACAGCTGGCTGTCTGGTGGAGTGATACCATCAGGAAACTTGTGTTCCAGCTAGTCATTTAGACTTAATTCTCCAAATAGATTGAAGTTGATTTCCATGGTGATACAACTTCTGAGTTAACACTTCAGTATGTGTCCAGTATAGGTTTCAACTCCAGCTCTGTTGTCCCACTGCATCTTAGTCAAATTGCCAGCAAGAGAAATGTGCCTGAAGGGATTCCCCTCAGCACACATGGATTCTGCTATTAGCAGGGCTGTCAATTTTGACACTGTGCAGGAAGAGCAGTTCACATACTGAGGCAACTTGCAAAATACGGCTCTGGAATACTATGCTGCCACATCCACTAGATGCTTCTGACAATACATCAGAATAGCTCTTGGTCTTCTATAACACTCCTAGGTGTAAAACTGGACAATGATCAGGAAAAGCAGCACTTATATGTCTAAACTAATACTGATCTCCGTATTTGCACCTGCAGACTCTGCTATATACTTCTACAGGTATAACGTGTGTTGTTGCCACATACTGGCACAGCTCCTGCCGTTTCACAGGGTTACAAGGATGGAAACATAATATTTTCATTTTGCTTTTATTCTACGAGACTCAGGTCTCTTGCATATTTAACAAAAATTTGCTCAGGCTGTACATGCTGAAGTCACCGCAGCTTGCTGGAGGATACAGACACAGACACACAGAATCATCTTCTGGTACTGAGTGTGTGTGTGTTTTAGTGTCAAACTGACAGTTACTGCACCATCGGCACTTCTGATCCACAATACTATTCTTGTGGTAGTACCGCACTCTATGAACAACTGTTCCACTAGTACGATCACACAGAGTGCAGTAACGGCCTCCAGGAACACATTGCACAGAACTGCGATGGGAACAACAGTCAGGAACTGGGTACATAAGAATAAATGAATGCCCTAATCATACGTGAACTGTACATGATAGATGGGATGGGTAAGTGGGAAAATTACACCTGTACATGGCGGGGGGACCCTCACTACAGTGATCAGCCACACGGCAAATCTCTGTGACAGCAAAGACAGAAGCTGCATGCTTAGACATTGGCAACTAGCTCAAGACTCACTGGCTTATCATCGGAGTACCGTCCTGAAATACTTGTGTTACGATCGCTGTATGGTGGTGGTGGGGGGGGGGCAATGGGAGATTTATCAAGTGTCTACAATATGTAGTAACACCAACTTCCTTCTTACAAAGACCGGAGTGCCAGAACACCAGCATCTGCCATACAACATATTATGACAAGACTGAGGGATTAACGTCCCAGCACAGACGCACTACACAGCCAGTGGTCTACTGCTATGGAAAGATTGCAAATGGCTGCTGATCTGTTTCTGATGCATGCCATCAAAAACAGAGTCCATTTGGCCCCTTGATTTCTCTTTAGCAGCACCTCTTCACCCTGACAGTGTCGATAATATTGATTATCGCACTGTCAGATAACAGCTGTTCTCCAATCATATTGCTTTCTCAGGACCACCATATAATAAATAAGCATTAATGCATGACAGGGTGTGCTGATAATGTGGATTAATGCACACCTCGGGGGTGTTGTGAGGCATGAGGGCAAAGCCTGAGTACCCTCACAGCTCCCGAGGTGTGTGTTAATCCACATTATCAGCCCACCCTGGAGTGCGTTAATGCACTTATTACATGGGTTATGTTTAAACAAGAAAAAATATCAGAAAGGTTGTTTATCCTGCCACCTTGCAAAATAGTCCTTAAGAAAACACAACATATCCTTGTTGTTATGCACCAAGAAATCTGACAGATGCACTGCTGAAATGATCTGTCACATTGCTTGTGCATTACATACTCTGCGACCATGTACTACATGTGATTTATAAACCCCCCCAACTGTGCATCAGTTTCACTACTCTGTGTTAATTACACCACTCACTGAGGAGACCTGTGCTGCTGGAAATGATATCGGACCCCCCATACTGAGGTTGTCAAGGAGCCTATGGTGGAGCATGGGTAGGTTGTTAATTAGCCCATGACACACTATGGGAAGCTTGTTAAGGAGACCACTAAAGTATGGGACTACTAATCTCCCACTCTTTCTCTCTCTCTCTCTCATTTGGCAGAACACAGCTGCAGTGTCTCTTGCCCATCCTCCTTGTCCCACTCTCTGCTCGCTTCTATGTGCATTAATCAGATAGACTCACAGAGCTGTGCTGTGTCCCTCTCTCCGATGGTGTCATGTTGTCTGCAGAGTGCATACTATTCTACTCAAAATGGGAGCAGACAAAGCAGGGAGAGAGACAGCAGGTAATGCATGGAGAGTGGAGACAGCAACAGGATGGGTAGTGGCCACAGGATGGATACAGGGTATCGGGGAGGATCCAATACTGCCCGTCACTCTTTTGTTCCTGTTGTCTGCTGCTTCTGTGTCAGCCACTTGCTTTGTGTCTGCAGCTCCCAAAACTGAAGGGGAGGGGCCTCTGTAGGGTCCACAAGGTCTGCTGGGTGGGTGGCCGCAAACAGGCAGCATCTTTCACTGCTACCTGGATGGGTGAGGGGACAGGGACGCTGGGCAGAATCACAATAACACTATGGAGAAAGAGCTGCGGCACTGCACAATAAATACAATTAAGGAGATCTCAAAAGGGAAACAGACAAAGCAGGGAGAGGGTCAGCAGGCACAGCGTGCAACATATGGACGCTGGAGAGCGGAGACAGTGACACGATGACACAGGACAGATATTGGTGAAGTCCGATACTGCCTGTCACTCTCTCGCTTGTGTTGTCTGCCACTTCTGTGTCACACACTGATTGTAGCTGTGCTTTGTGTTTACCTACTACCATAATCTCAGAGGGTCTATAGTACAGAGCTGCGGTACTGCACGGACTCTGTGGTATTTCTCTCCCACTTAACTGTTCTTGCAAATGGTGGCTGTTCAATTTCTGCCACAACGTGTACATAAGGTGCTGTTTTGCCCCTGAATCCTACCCACAGTAGACCGCATCACCCTGACAGTGCTGATAATGTGGATTATCGCACTGTCAGGTGACCCACTGCATCCAATCATCTCTGTCACTCAGCAAACTCATGTAATAAAAAGAATATAAAACTGCTGGAGGTGGTCCAGAAGAAGGCAACAAAGAGTATATTGGGCCAAAAGGGTAGGGCGTATGTGGAGAGGTTGTAGGCACTGAACGTATTCCCTAGAGGAGAGGGGACATGTTTGAGACCTTCAAGTATTTGAAAGGAATAAATAGAGAGGACAAAGAGGGTCTGTGCAACCTGAGTGAAAAATTAAACATGAGGGAACGAAGTCTCAAGTTGGGGGGAGGTTTAGGACAGAGACTAGGAGGCATTTCTTCACTGAGAGGGTAGTGGTGGATTGGAATGTACTTCTGGAGAATGATTACATTGGAAACAGTATCCAGCTGCAAGAGAGGCTGGGATAGAGTTAAGGGGAAAATAAGGGTCAACAGAGAAGAAGGGCAGATTGCGGGGGCAGGGCCAATAGCTTATGCTGAGAGCCGTGAATTACGAGCAGACTTGATGGACCTAATGGCCTTTTTCTGTTGTCTTCGTTGTATGTTCCTGTGTACTTTTTATGCATTCTTCCTAAACATTAGGAACATCTACAAATAGTGCAGCCACTCATGACACAGTAATCTCCTGACCTCCCACTGCATCAAGAGTGGCAAAACTATGCTGGGGGTGTTCCCAAGTCCAGGAAAGATCCAGTGGGAGTTAATAAAGGACTGTAAACAAATCTGTGTTTGCATGATATCACCCGCATGGTGGTCACTCTGTTTTTGACTTTTAAAAAGAAAAGGGTCTAAGCATGAAAAAGGGCTACCAAAGTGTAACATTAGTGTCAATTTTAAAATAATTTACCAATTATTTTAAGCATTTTTTAATGCTGTGACTCACCTAATAAAAATGTATAATGATGCAGGATAACTCCCTTACAGGGTCCTGAGAAAAAGCAGTCACAAAGTGATGTGTGTAATGGGGGGGACATAACACTAGAGCTCTGCATGTAGCAGCAAAGCAAACTTTATAGTCCAGGAGCCAGGTGCATTTTTCTATGTGTCTAGGTCCGAAAGGTTTGATGACTATTTCTTATGTAAAAAAGTGTGTAGAATCCAGATTTACAACTCTTATTGGCTCAAAGTTTAACTTTTTCTTGGAAAATGCACTTCTTCAATGAAAAAATGAACTGTTGGTGAAAATTGTGTATATTTTAATTAATGGTTCCTTCTTTAATTTCAATTCTATAAGCTTTTATTGAAATACTAGACATTGTAACAAACAGCAACATATCAAAGGCTTAATGTTAACATTTTTATTCATTTTATTCTATATTTAACTTGAAACAATCAACTTTTTATGATGTTTCATGAACCTAAGTACAACAATCAGTATTCTTATTCACTGTCTTCATTATCTGACATGTTAAGCAAATCTGTCTCATCAATATCGACATCACAGTCACTGTTGTCATCTTCTTCATTTGGATTGTTGTCGTGTTCGTTCAATTGTTCACTTAAGGCTGGTGGTACAACTTCACATGTGAACCACGTTGGCTTGTATTTGCCATCCTCATAGGTCCAGCCATTGTCCTCTTGCTTCTGTAGCGTCATTTCTGGTTTGTCTGCATTTGTCCATAACAGTGAAATGTAATTTGCACGGCAGATGTGCTGTGTCAGAGTTGATTTGCATGGTGGCAGTGAGCTTGCATCTGTTCCTTTGATCTTTTCTAAGGGTGCATCTTTGTCACTTGGCTGATACTTGATGTTGAACATACTTGCAGTGGGCTGTGTTGACACTCTTTACTTTCTGTCCATACAAGGTACACACAAAGCTCTCAATTTTATCCTCAGTTTCTTTATACAAGTGTGGACATCCCCATTTTCCAAATGCCTGTGTGTACTCTGTATTCTTTTCCACAATTGTTAGAGGTTGCACCTTCCCCTTGCCTTTGAACGCTGGTGAATAATTGCACCCTGTCAGTGCATGGAGACCTGATAGAGCTGCATACACAGGTCTGCCTAACTGATAAGCAGGATAAATCTATGAATCTTCTTGTGTTATTCCTTGAATGGCCAATGTCCATGTGCAGTTTGAGATTATCGTTTAGACTTGCATGATACAGCAGAATAACCAGAATATCAGTATCATCTGCCCTGACCACCGCATGCACATCTTCACCCTCATTTTGACTGCAAATGTAGTGTATGTGTTGCATGATTCTTGTGTCTGCTTCTGTGTATTTGCTTTGTAAGGCCTTGCACTCTAGTCTGAGCATATGTCCTGCTTCCACTTTGTACGAGTAACAAATTTCTCCTATTGTATACATTAGCTTTTTATCACCTAGAACTTCACAGTACACATCAGAATTCCATGCTGTAGCTATAAAACCTAAGAGTGCTGTCTTGAATGAAGATGAAGACAGGGATCTAGCAAAGTCTCTTGATCGCCTTGGGTCAGGACCAGTTATGAGGTAGGAGAGTGGAGCGATGCTATGCTTTCCTCTCTTCTATTGTTCAAGACCTTTGATCGATGGTGACTTGTAAGAGTCACTGACAAGGTGGACTTCATTTGTAGAAGTACAGCAAACAAGAGAGAGGATGGTTTTTGCCATACCGTGGAATGTTGGTGGCAGGTTTGTAAGACTGCTGATCAAGAACATGGCATTAACCACAGTGGCATTTACAGCATTGGGGTGGCTACTTTGGGCTCTGGTCTCAAATTTCTTCAGCAATGTTGACTTCATTGTTGTGTTCATTGATCCATCAATGTTTCCTAAGGAGAGGGGTACTGGGGTTAGCAGGTAGGCAAACACCATCATAAGTTCAACTGTTGAAGTCGCAGATAGATATAGCAAGCATCCAAAGAGGTCTCGAGTTCCTTTCAACTCAGCAATTTTCTTGTCCTTGTTCTTAATCTTCACCTTCATTGCATCATGTGCAAAGTTCTTCAACTTGTATCTTTTGATGGGTTCCTCAAACCTACTGCCTTTGGTAATGCATTCATCTCTAAACACATGATCTATCTGAGTACCTATCTCAGTAACCTATAACACTTTGTTTGCTACCTTGCGTGATACTACTTTTCCACTACCTATTGAATAAACATTGCTGTCCTCAAATACATCCCGGAATGCATTCATGGAGGAGTCTATTGTGTTCAACAGCTTGTTTAGATCCATCAAATCTCATTTAACTCTAAAACTCTTCAGCTCTTGGCTGGCTTCTTCATGGCTGACAAGACTAACTTTTTCCATAAGGCTTACAACAGTTTTACTTCAAGCTGACCCCAGAATGTTCCATCTCCTCCTTGCATTGATGCTCTGTGTCAAAGAAGAAATTCTGGTTAGTCTTGATGCAGCATCAGCATTAATTGTCTGTTCCAAGGTCAAGTCTATGTCATTTCTGCGAAACCCTCTCTTTGATCTTGCAATGGTCCATGCTCAAATTTTTTCCTTAGTTCAGGGTGGGTCTCATCCATGTTTAGCAAATTCATAAGGTACAGGGTCATCCACTTGGCATAGTTGTGGTGCCCAGTTGTGAAGTAAAGAGGTATCCTCTTCTCCAAGCTAATACAAAGAGAGGCAAGTCATTTGTCCTGATGGAATGGCAGAAGAGTTGGTACAACTCTACCAAACTGCAGTACTGCAGCCAAAATTGGGCAGTTGCACCATACTCACCATGGTGTGTGGAATCTGAGAACATTTCATATACTTCCATGACTGTCTTGAACTCAGCTGTATTCTCTAGGTCCACCATTGAGGAAGGTGATGGGTCATTAAGTAGCTGCTGCAGATGCTTTGAGATAGGAAATTCTGACAGAACTTTATATTGTATAAAGCACTGCAAATGTTTAATTCTGAAAGCAGCTGATAGCAGCGGGTGAAGCCTCTTTGCCTGATTGAAAAATGTTCCTTGAAGAAGTCCATTCAGGGATCCCAATGCCAATACATCACTTTCAACAAGAATGTGGTCTCCACCAGAACCATTCAGGAGACATCCAAGACCTTTGAAATATGCTAATTTTATATGGAATGGTCCAAAACATAAGAAAAGTCTGTCATAGTCTGGGGACTTTGTGGACTGAATTTGTAGCGCAGGTGTTGCTATGGCCAAGTCATAAGTAATAGACATATAGTCCTCTTGGCATTCATCCATAACCTTGATAGCAGTATTCATGGTGTCTTGCACTACATCAAGTCTTGTAGGAAGCTTTCCTATAGGGTCCATGTATGATATGATCTGCTGTGGCAGGTCATCTACAGAAACAAGGGCATTTCATTCGTGCCACATTGGAGTAGCATCTACACTTGCACAAGATATCATCCAGGTAATGTCCCTTCTCTTAGCTTGCATGAGGTTTTTTGGTTCAGAGCTTTCTGTCACTTTATATTGATACTGTCTTATTTTTGGTTTCCCAGATGTGTATGGTTGAATGTCTTTCTCGACAATATCTAGAGCTCTCTTCCTCTGAGATGTTTGAATGCGCCTGGGTACATTGTCTTGTTCCTGTCATGCCATTGGCTGCAATATCTGCTTCTTTACACTTGGCAAATAGTCTTCATCAAAATTTTCAGCCTTTGTTTTTGATGTTCTGCGTTGTTTGCTCTCCGATGTCAAAGATGGCCCTGCCTGGTCATGGGCATCAACTTCTGATCTTTGCTTATCTGTGTTTGTTTCTTTTGTGTGTGTTTCATTTCTTGCTGGCACTTGGTCATCCGTGTGTGTTCTTGTCATAGCTTCTTCAGACCTTTCTTTGGGTACAGCTGTCTCCTGAATACTGGAAGGTATGTTTTGGTATGTTATACCCACAGTGTCATGCAAAGTGTCATGACCATCAAGTGTCTCTGTCATTTCATCATAATTGTCAAAAGCCAAAGCAGTGGCTAAACCTGGCTGTATGAGCAGTCTATCTGGTGTAGCCATTTTCTTCTCTGTTGTATTGGTTGTGACTGCAGTTTTGAGTTCCTCCACAACATGGTAGCTGACACAGTGACCAAATCTCTTCAAAATTGTTAAAACTTTCTTATTGCCTGTCATGGATTTAATACCGATGCCCAACAAGAGGTGTTTTTGTAGTTTGATTATTCCCCTTGACACTGCAAACACTATGTCATCTGCAATAGATTGAACTAACCTCTCCTGTCATTAACTGACCACTTCTGATGAACCGGTGAGTACAGTACGTAAGAATGTCTGAATGACTGAGCTCTGAGCTGCAAACCTGGAGGCCTGGGTTTGAATCCCACAGCCCCCGCTTGCATACTGTGCGATCCTAAGCAAGTCACTTAACTTCCTTGTGCTCCCAGGTCACACCTGTAAACAAGCTTTCAGCTTAGTGTGTCTCTCCTGGTTAAAAAAAAAAAGAACGGGTGGCAGTTTTACATTTTCTTCTATTAAGTCTTCAACTGTAACTTCGGTTTTATTATGAGATTGTACCTTTAGGAGTTCCAACAATTTTTCTCTTATGTGTTGAGCTGCTTGTGCTACTTGTGCTTCCCTCCAGTCAGCCTGTTTCTTAGCAGACCTGATGATTGTACCTGCTTTTCTTCTTTTGGTATCAAATATGATACCATCTTTGAAGTGATCCGCCAGTTTTGACTACAAGATCTGTGGATCGTAATTTGTTTCACATCCAGTACCATCCATAAGAATGTCCATGTACCTTTTGTGTAGAGATAGCAATGATTCTTCTTGCATTTCATTAACAATGATGCACTGCACATACTTAACAAGTCTGGAAAAGGCAACCTGGTGACTGCCCCTCACCTGACTGTATTCACATTTTGTACCTGTGCCCTTTATTCGTTCTGCCTTTTTACATACTTGTTCTCACAGCTGTTGTGGTACTTCACTTCTTTGGCTATGAGATCAATACTGCCTACCATCATATCCATTTGTCGATCATCCATTTCTTTTGCTACATTTTGTATGCTGTCTGCTTCCCCATAAGTTCAATCAATCAATCAATACTTTATTTATAAAAGGCACCTTTCCAAAACCAAGGTGCCTGTACAATAAAACCACACACATTTTTTTTATAAATATCCAGATAAAATTAAAACTAATAAATACAATAGCAGCTTTAGTAGTGAGAAAATGCCAGGCTGAAAAGATACGTTTTCAAAGCAACTTTAAAACTTTGAATGGTCAGGCAATCTTGCACCCGATGAGGTAGAGGATTCCATAAGGTCAGGGCCACAAAACGAAATGCCCTTGCCCCAGTGTTTGTAAACAAACCCTGGGAATCTCTAGCAATCCCTCATTGGTAGATCGGAGAGGGCGGAGGGGACAGTAGGGAAGAAGGAGATCTTTCAGGTAACTGGATTCCTGATCATGTAGGGCCTTGTAGATTAGCAAATCAACCTTGAAGGTGATCCGCCACTGTATTGGCAGCCAGTGCAGTCCGTGGAGCACAGGTATTATATGACGGGTCCTAGAGGTACCAGTCAAAACCCTGGCTGCCACATTCTGCACTAGTTGTAAGCAGTGGATATCAACCCCCAGTAGGCCTAGGTAAAGGGCATTGCAGTAGTCAAGACGGGAGTTAACGAAAGCATGGACCAACATTGGAAGACCATCGGGAGAAACCAGGTGCTTTACCTGGGTGGTGTTCCTCAGATGGTAAAAAGAGGTTTTGACAGCTGCTGACACCTGCAATTTTAGGGTCAGGCAGTCATTAATCATAATTCCCAGGTTCCACACCCAGTCTGAGGTAGTTAGCTGGACACCTCCAAGCCATAGACCTGAAGGAGAACTTGCCAACACACCCGCCTCACTATGACCTGGGTCCACAATCAACACCTCAGTTTTTTCTGAGTTTAACCACAGCCAGCTCACATTTATCCAGTCCTGGATCTTGGTTAGACAGCTGTTAAAGACTGAGACAGCATCATCTTGACCAGCCACAAAGGACATGTACAGCTGAGTATCATCTGCGTAGCAGTGAAAACTCAAGCTGTATCACCTAATAATCGCTCCCAATGGCAGCATATACACCACAAACAACACTGGCACCAAGATGGATCTCTGTGTTACCCCACAAGATAGGGAGAATGGAGCTGAGGATAAAAAAACAACACCACTCTCTGAGTCCTACCCTAGAGAAATGATCAAAGCCATCTGAGGATGACCCTGAAAGTCCACAGATGAGCCACAGGCAATTCAATAGCACATCATGGTCCATGGTGTCAAATGTCACAGAGAGATCTAGAAAGACCAAGATGGAATGGGTCTTTCGATCTCTCGCTATTAGGAGGTCATTTGGTAACCGGACAAGGGCCGTCTTGGTACTATGTCTCTTCCTAAATCCAGACTGGAGAGAATCATAAATATTGTAGCTAGTCAAATGGTCATTGAGTTGCGACGCCGCCACCTTCTCAATAACCTTAGGGAAGGTTAGAGACAGGCCTGTAGTTGGCCAGACAGTCCGGGTCCAAGGAGGACTTCTTAAGAAGGGGCCAAACCACAGCCTCCTTCAGGGGGATCTGGAAAGATCCCCCTCTCCTAGGACATCCAGACTATCTTGGCAAGGACTGGACTGATGGTATCCACACAGCCCACTAAAAGGCACGTGGGGCCCAGGTCCAAACTACAGTTGGTCGGAGGCAGTGGGCTGTCCAAAGTCACACCACACAAACTGGGCATCCAACATCTCCTGCCGACCACCACTACTCCCTTGAGAGAGGGTCAGGCAGATGTCAGATCTGATCGTGGCAACCTTATCCATGAAGAATCGAGCAATCTCCTCACAACGCTCTTGTGAAAAAACATTTCCAGGCTGAAGACAGAGTGGATTGCACAATCTGTCCACAGTCCAGAAAACTGGGCTGGTCAAGTTTGTGCAGCAGCAATTTTCCTGGACAGGAATTCTGCCTTCTTATGGGTAATTGCTGATTGATAGACTGAATAATGGTCCATCAAACTAAGTCTGTCACACACCAGACCCGACCTCTGCCAGCACCTCTAACCTTCGTCCCACTCTCCTCAACTCCCTCAAGGCCTCATTGAACCAGGGAGACCTGGGGTGGAGAGTGAGGGGGCGAACATGAACAGGAGCAATGGAATCCAGGGCCTCTGTCACCGCCTTGTTATAGGCTAGTACCAGATCCCCTGGATCCATGCATTCACTCAGCATACCCGATAGGTCCAACACCGCCATCAGGCAATCGGGAGACACACCCCTCAAGGAGCGGTATCAGACCATTTCCATAGGGGCAGACCTACTGGGGGGGCATGAAACTGAACCTGATGGTGTGATGGTCAGACCACCCGACTGATTCCACCACCAAGTCAGCTATCTCCATCTCCAGGAGAAACACCAAGTCCAATGAATGACCTCCAATATGAGTCGAGGAGGAAATAACCTGTGTGAAGCCCAGTGAACTCATTAACTGGAGGAAGTTACACATGTAGAATATTCAAAAGTCTCCTTTGACACCTTAGGATTCCTTTTCTTGTATGATTTGCAAAATATACATTCATTTGGGAATAAGCCTGATGTAGATGCTGTAGATTCAGATAGAGCACTATGAACTTGGGAGTAAAGCAATTTTGCTGGATAACTCTTTATATCTTTTTTTAAAGTTTCATCAGCTGCAAGTTTACTGGAACTCTTTTATGCAGTTCTTGTAGCAGATATAATGATATCCATGGCTGCTGGAGTAACGTTCAGGCAATTCAAGACACACCTTGTTGTACTTTGACAGTGTTTGACTAGAACGCCTTTCCTTTGCATCAACTACTTTCTCCCAATGAGCATCATCAAAAGGTAGCAGGTCTCCATGGTCTGTGCTAACTCCTGGATCAATGTGTAGGATTCATCACCTCTGCGGTTTCTGAGAAGTCTTGCTAGCCATACCTGAAACATTAAATAAATTACATTAATAACTACGTAAACTGAGTGTATTAAATAAATTAGATAAATTAAATAAACAACTAAGTAAACCGAGTCAATTACATAAATATAAAACTTTTAGTTACTCTTAAGAAAGTCCGTTTTCCAAGAAAACTTACAACTATGGACGAATAAGAGTTGTGAATCTGAATTCTACACACTTTTTTACATGAGAAACATTCATCAAACCTTTCGGACCAAGACACACAGATATATGCACCTGGCTCTTGCTCTATTATTTATGGAGCACACATTCCCATGGGCTCAGAGCACTGTACAATATTTACACAATAAAACAACACCACAGCATATACATCCCAGAACCCATAAAAATCAACATTTAACACAATCAAACTATTTAAGAAAAGAGATAAAATAGATAAAATAAAAAGCAGAACAAATACAATAAAATTAAAACCTATGGTTATGAACAGAATGCTAGGATAAAAGCCAGCCTGGTGGTGCTGAGGGCTAAGGCGCTGGATGCCACACCCCGCACCGTGCCAGTGGCCCATGTTCAGGAGTGGTCACGGATTGCCGGGGGTCAGCCGTGAGGAGGAGGAGGAGGATTGAGCATCCCATGGACAGCTCTCCTCCTCCTCCTCCTCCTCGGGGAGGGTGGGAAGGGAAGTCCATGAGGTACTGGCTCCTGGCAGTGGCTGATGCATCCTTGGGGCCAATTGGATGGCGCAGTATGGGTGGCATCAGACATGCAATGTATGGAAGTGTGCATTGCAGCGTCATTGACACCATTGCATGCCCATGCTGAGGGGGGGGGAGTAGGGACTATACATATAAAATCCCTCAGCAGTGTGACGGTTGCCTCAACGGTGCAGCCATGGAGGCACCCAAGTCAGCTCCCTCCTGAGCCCACCCTTCAGGTCTTCACAGTGGTGGAGTACGTACTCGCTGCAATGCAGCCTGTGAAGGGCTGCAGCTGGGGGGTGAGCTCTGGCCACGACTGGGGCAGTGGACATGAAGGTAGGCTGGAAGGGGGAACCATAGGTACAACCCCCCAGCTGAGGAAATAAAGAAATTATATATACATACATATATATATATATATATATATATATATATATATATAGATATATAAAAGAATGCTAGGATAAATCAAAAGCTGCGGTAAAAAGATGGCATTTCAGACCCTTTTTAAAAGCCTCCAGTGAAGGTGCCTCCCTCAGAGATCTGGGAAGTGAGTTTCACAGGGTCAGGCCAGCAACATCAAAGGCCCTCTCACCTGAGTATTTTAACCAAGCCCTGGGAACTGCTAGGAGGCCCGCCTCAGAGAAACAGAGAGGCTGGGAGGTTTGGTGAGGAATCAGAAGGACTTGCAGGTAGTTAGGGTCCAGTCCATTTAGGGCTTTATAGGTCAGCAAGCCAACCTTGAAGGAGATCTGCCACTTTATTGGTAGTCAGTGCAGTTCGTGCAGGACCAGGATTATATGACAGGACCTTGGATAGCCCATCAACAACCTAGCCTGCAGCATTCTGCACCAGTTGCAAGTGATGTAGGGTCCCTCCATTTAGCCCAAGGTAAAGGGCATTACATTAATCGAGTCTGGACATAACAAAAGCATATATCAATGGGGGCAGGTCACTGAGTGGAATAAAAGGCTTTGTTCAGGTGATATTTCTAAGATGCTAAGAAACATTTTGGACAATGAACAACTGAGCCTCCAGCATCAATTCACTGTCGAAAATAATGCCCAGATTCTTCACCTTTCCTGAGGCAGTTACAGAAGAGAAACCAAGCACTAGTCCGGTTTCCTCTCCCCCCACATAAACTCCCTGCAGGCTCAATCACCAATACTTCCATCTTATCTGGATTGAGGCTCAACCAGTTGAGGGACATCCAGTCATGTATCTCAGTCACACAGGAATTCAGAACTGAGACCTCACCCTGTGCAGCCGCTGCAAACGACATATACAGGTTGGTATCATGTGCATAACAGTGAAAACCCATCCTGTAGTGCCTAATAATATCACCCGGGGTAGCATGTACACTGCAAATAACATGGGTGCAAGGATCAAACCCTGTGGAACTCCACAGGACAGGGGCATTGAGTGGGAGGAATAAGTTCCCATCACCACCCTTTGCATCCTACCTGTAAGAAAGGACTAGAACCCATTGATGATAGTACCGGTGAGTCCACAGAGCTCCCGCAGGCAATCCAACAACACCCCATGATCCACAGTGTCAAACACTGAAGAGAGATCAAAGGATGACGAGAAGTGACCGATCACCTCAATCTCTCACCCTGAGGAGATCATTCTGCACCTTGACTACTGCTGTCTCCATACTGTGCCTAGACTGGAAACCAGACTGGAGTGGCTCATAGATACCAAAGGCAGCAAGATGTGCCTCAACCTGAATGGTCACTACTTTCTTAATAATTTTTCCTAAAAAGGGAAGGTTAGCGATGTGTCTATAATTCATGAGACAACTCGGTTCCACGGATGGTTTCTTCAAGAGGGGTTTCACCACTGCCTCGTTAAGAGAAATAGGGAACACCTCTACTGAGAGGGAGCACTGGAATATCTCAGCAAACACTGGGCCCAACGACTCCCATGCATCCCATTACCGTGTTGGACCTGGGTCCAGTTCACAGCACGTAGGCTGCGGCTTCAGGATCATCTCGCTAACCTCTTTCACTCCCACTGAGCTGAACTCACACCAGACATGAGGATTGCTTCTATTTGCTCCAGATCTGATACTGAATGCCTGAAGAGACCCTGCTGGGGCAATACTTGCCCTAATGGAAGACAACTTATCAGCAAAGAACACAGAAAATGCATTGCATTGCATTTAGCAGCAGACAGTGCTCTTACCAGCTGGAGACATGAAGAATGGATAATCCTTTCTTCCATCTGGAAAAGCTGAGCTAGTCTGTTCTTTGCTGTGGCAATCTCCCTGGACAGGAACTCTGCCTTCTTATGGGAGATTGCCCTTTGATACTAAATATAATGAGTTTTCAAAGCCAGTCTGCCATCCTCAGTGAGGGACCTCTGCAAGTGGTGTTCTAACCTCCAACCTAAGGTCTTCAGCTCCTTGAGCTCCTCATCAAACCATAGAGACCTCAAGCATGAGGGCCTGGGTTGTACATGGACGGATGCCACAGAATTGAGCGTTACAGTGACTACATTATTATAGGCTACCACCGCCTCCTCCGGTCCTGTCACACATGCCTCTAACACACTCGATAGGTTCATTTCAGTCCTTCTGGGAACACACCCTTTAATGTGCGGAAATGGACCATCTCCACAGAGGGAGGACACTCGGGGTGAGGGTCCAAATGAGAACTTCACTGTGCAATGATCTGTCCCAATGACCAGCTCAATCTAGAGGTTATTTATCTCGAGTCCCAGTGAGAATACCAAGTCCATTGTATGGCCATGCGTATGGGTCACGGAAGTAACAATGTGTGACAAGCCCAGTGATTCCATAGTCTGGAGGAAGTCATACCCAAATTGTGAGAGTTTATCATTGACCCCGGCATTGAAATTGCCCCAAATTAATCATCTGGGTGACTCCAACACTCAATCGGTGGCATAATCTGCTACTTCCACTGGAAATCCTTCTCGCAGCTGGGAGGGCAATACAAGGAAAGGATCCTGCAGCCTGCACCTGGACCCCCTTGAATGGTCACACATTCAAATGATGAGGTAGACTCAACTGGGAGCACAGGGAAGTTCAGGCACGATCTAAAACAGATAACCACTCCCCCCACCCCTGTGGTCCCTCCTTTGGCAGTGCACGATGAAGAACCTGGCTGGGATCAACACCTCCAATACTGGTCCAGTGTCATCACTCAGCAATGTCACCATGATGAAAGCCAGGTCAACTGATGAAATCAAGTCCACCATAATTGCAGCCTTATTTCTTATTAACCTGGCATTACATAGCACTGCCCAGGTGAGGTGAGGTGAGTGGTGGCTTCTGGCCCAAATACTACCTGTCCTCTCAGTCCAGTGGATTCCATGGGTATGGGAACCAGCCAGGGCAAGATCCTCTTTTGTTTCCATTTCACCCCAGGGCACCTTCTGAATCTAACCACCCTAATGCCGCCCCTTCCCACTAGTCCTTCCCAAACCCCTCCACCTCACCGCTTGCCTCCTTACTATTCCTGCTGCCCTGCAGTGACCATATATATTGGCTGACAAAGAGCAGTCCACAAAGGAGTGAAGGTCTAGTAGCTGGACCGGGGAGTAGCTAAGCCTAAGGGGCCTGTCCACCCTACACATCCTAGCAGACAATTAATGGACTAATGGATTAATGGGCAAAGTCCCAAACTGAGGAAACACTAGCACGAACAGTAAAAGAAGGTGACAAGACTTTCTATAGATACATTAGTGAAAGGAGAAAGTCCAGAGGAGGTATTGCTAAGCTTAATGGAGAAAAGGGAGCAAGTGAGGAGGAGGACCCTGTAAAGGCATCTATCCTAAATAGATACTTTTGCTCAGTATTTACTGAAGAGAAGGTAGGGCAGGGCCCACAGCTCAACATCATGGACACAGGGGAGGGAGGTGAGCACTACTCCTTCACAAAGAAAGGGTCCTACAAGAGCTTGCTAAGCTCAGGGTGGATAAGGCAATGGGACCCGATGGCATACATCCCACGGTACTTAAGGAGCTAAAGGAGGAACTAGCAGAGCCATTAGCAGAATTGTTTAGTGAGTCTCTGAGCACAGGAGAGGTCCCAGAAGACTGGAGAAGGGCTCATGTGATCCCACTCCACAAGAGTGGTAGCAGGGAGGAGGCGGAGAACTACAGACCAGTCAGTCTTACCTCAGTAGTGGGCAAGATTATGGAGGCACTCCTTAAGGAAAGGATAGTGCAACACCTGGAATCCATAGGGCACAGGATCCAAGACAGCATGGGTTTACAAAAGGAAGGTCCTGTCAAACTAATCTCATAGATTTCTTTGACTGGGTAACCAGAGTGGTGGACCAAGGGGAGCAGTTGATGTCGCCTACCTTGACTTCAGCAAAGCTTTGACACTGTTCCACATAGAAGATTGATAAATAAGCTGGGTAGGCTCGGGGTGGGTCAGAAGTTGGTCAACTGGGTGGCAAACTGGTTGACTGGCAGAAAACAGAGAGTGGTGGTAAATGGTATACAGTCAGAAGAGATGCAAGTCACAAGTGGGGTACCTCAGGGATCAGTCCTGGGGCCAGTCCTATTCAACATCTTCATTAGTGACCTCGCAGATGGACTAGAGGGTAAGGCTTGTCTGTTTGCAGATGACACCAAGATCTGCAACAGAGTAGATGATCCAGATGGGGTGGGCAGAATGGGAAGAGATCTGGATAAACTAGCAGAATGGTCAGAAGAGTGGCAACTGGGATTTAATGCAAAGAAGTGCAAAATCATGCACATAGGGAAGAGAAACCCTGAAGCCACTTATAGGCTGGGAGGAGTTGCTAGCAGTCACAAAGGAAGAAAGAGACTTGGGCATCATCATCACTGATGACCTGAAATCATCCAAGCAGACCTCTAAAGCAGTAGGTAAGGCTAAGGGGTGTTTGGGTGTATTAGTAGGGTATCTAAGTCGTAAGAGGAGGTAATAATCCTCTGTACAAGACATTAGTTAGGCCCCATCTGGAGTAATGTGCAGTATTGGAGGCCACACCTTCAAAAGGACATTAACCAAATTGAGGCAGTCCAGAGAAGGGCAACCAAAATGGTGCAGGGACTGCATCAGAAGACATATGAGGACAGATTAACGGAGCTCAATATGTATACCCTTGAGCAAAGGAGGGAGAGAGGTGATATGATCGAGGCATTCAAACACCTTAAGGGCATAAACAAGGTGAAAGAGTCTAACATGTTTAAGTATAAGAAAAATAGCAGGACAAGAGGACACAGCATGAGATTAGAGGAGGCCGATTAAGAGGAATGTGAGAAATTCTTTTTCACAGAAAGGGTGGTAGATGCATGGAATGGCTTACCACAAGAAGTGGTGGCTATGAATACAGTGCAGGGCTTCAAACATGCATGGGATAGGCATAAGGGAGCAATACAAATGACTATGAATAGATAGGTCACTGACAAAGGCCAATGGCACATTTATAAGGTAGAAAAAGAAATGGGCAGACTGGATGGGCCTTGCGGTCCTTATCTGCCGTCAACTTCTATGTTTCTATGTTTCTATGACTTGCTGTAATACAGTAACTATCCTAATACAAGTGCTGTGGCTGATCACTCTGTTTCTTTAAAACTAAACCTATCTTACACATTCATTCCACCCTCACACAATTTACTTTGAATAAAAAGAACACCCACTCCAACACTCAAACCAACTATCTAGAGCCACTAAACCCACCCACACCACTCTAAGAACAATTTTACACACAAATTATGATAACAGATACGTGAGATTAAGCCACGAGAAAGCATGGGTCTACTGTCCATGGTTGGGGGGGGTTGGACCACGAGGCCAAAGGCCGAATGGGTCCAACCAACCAACCATGGATTAATTCCACTGTACACCCATCCTTTCGAGTGGCTTAATCCGCTTGTAACATGGCAATGACTGTATGACTAATAGTCTTTGAATAAATGAGTACAATCACACTGATTTACTTTCAGAATACTATAAATTGAGCTATTAAACATGATGTACATATACTTGAACAGAATTGGAACACACCTATTGGAAATATCGTGGCTACTATTCCACTGTTGTTAAAATAACTTTCATTACAAGCTTTAAGCTTTCTAACATCAAACATATTTTATAACTTTTCAAAAACTTGCAATTCACTTTCTATTCTAGGTGCTTTGATTTTCCTCTCTATGTATTAGAAGATATGGGCTGCACTGCATGATGGGAGTGTGCTATGGTACATTTTAGTTTTCTTTCTCCAGTTCCTTTGCAGACCAACAGGTGGCTATCACACAATCCTAGTAGCACAAGCACCTTTTCTCCAAATGTACTGAATTAAGCCAATCTGAAAAACACTTTATTGAACAACTACTATTTTGCGGAATATCATATTCACTTTTTTTCCCCTCTAAGCTACCTAACTCAGCAGGACATAGAACAACATAACGTTCACTGCTTTCATCTTTAAAATATTTGTTTTGACTACTACTGTTAGTCTGTTTCTTTGATTTCTTTTTGTTTCTCTCAATTTATTTTTCTTTTCACCCACAGAGGTATCCTCTCTCTTTCATTTTGCTTTGTTTATCTCAGTGTCTGTTACTTTTGCTTTTGGTTCTAGAAGCTGCATACTTATCTTTACCACTGTGTATTCACCAAGACAAGGCTAGGCCAGATAATGTTATTCAGTCATCCACAATGCATTGCACCCACAGTTGCTTAGAAAGCAGTAGATCAGAAGGGATGGTAACAGTATGTAACTGTTCACTTCTACAGAAATATTGCTGCAGCATAATTAACAGTATATGTGGAGTTTAAATGTACAATATTCAGTGACTCATGAACTTCTGTTGTAGTCACAATATAGAACAGTCTTGAAAAAGTCAAAAATCCTGTGCCAGGAAAATTCTTAGTAAATACTACTTGGGACAACTACACACTGCAAGCTATTTGCATATTTCTTTCACTTATATACTGCTTCTTATCTGTAGTGGACTGCCAAGGTATTACAATACAAAGCATGATCTACTATGGTATTAGACCATGGTTTCTACTGTACCACATGGTGTGTTTGCACCTATCTGAGTGCTTCATTTCGTTTTCTTTTTTATGCCATGTTGCAATTAGTTTTAGTAAATAGTTTGCTAATAATCTATAGTTTACTCTCTGCTCCCACCAGAGAGACCAGCAGAAATTATGTAGGAGGAATTATGTAAAAGGAGTGCAGTACTCTCGCTACTGACCTCGATCTTTAGTCCATAGAGATTATATAAATATCCTATGCTAGAAAATGTAAAACTATGTAAAGTGGCAAATTCTCCCTGCTGTCACCAGGGATAAATTATGAAAGTCCATAAATACAGTCAGTATAAGGCAGTGATATAAAGGAAAAAACAAACACATGGGTTGTCTCACCACCCACGGTAAAAATCCATCAATGAGAGGTAGTCAAAACAGCAGTCCAACAGTCCTTTTCAGGTGCACCAGTGTCAGAGATAGGTCTCATTTTCAGCTGAATCACTCCCCAGCTGTTTTAATACTTACTCAGTGAAACATAGAATTTGACGGCAGATAAGGACTGCTTGGTCCACCTAGTCTGCCCATTTTCCCTGTCTGTTTCATATACCACAGATCCTAAATGATTCACAGCTTACCCTCTTTTCTAGTGCATGCTGACTGTAGTTAAAGTGCAAAGAGTACAAAGAATGTAAAAAGTTCTGCTCCAGCAGGTAAATCCCTGCTCAATGATGGTCCGGTTTGGCAGCAGGGTGGCAAAAGCAGCAACCAGTCCTCACACTTACTGAAGTTCTAATTTCTGGGTCAGGCAAGGCTCGGCTCCGCTCTGACCTCTACACATCAGCTCTTCCTCACTTTTGATTCCTTCTCCATGCCAGACCTAGAAGTCAGGCTGACAGTAGTGGGCTCCCGGATACACTCTGCTAGGACACAGGGAGCATTTGAGGTAAAGGAACAAAAGGGCACCAAAGAACTGAACAACACTGGGGTTAAGGAAAAAAACAAACTACTGCTCCTACCCCTAGCTCACTTCAAATTCTTAATTAACACACCCCATTACTCTAAAACCTGGTTTATGTAATTTGACCACTCAATTTTGCAACACAGACAAAAATAAAATATCAGATATACACTATTGAAATACTAAATTAAATCACTAAGTTAAATCACTGGGTTCTTCAAAAGACAAAAGAGTAAGCAAAATATTTGTCAGAGCAGCATGCTCAGATGGACAGCAGGCCCAGCCTGGTGGCTATTTTGCATCCCTCTGAGGTCCCTGCTAAGGGGACATAAAACTATGGGTGTGCATGTAACAGGGGACTTTAACCTAATGTTGCAGTGTAACAAGGGACCTTAAATTACCACATCACATGCAGTAAGAGACAGGAAACAGCAGTTTAAGTTCCAAAAACATTATAATTTATGGTAAAATGGGTTATACAACCAGACGTTTAAAAAAAATTCTATATTTACAAAAAGCATTTGTTCTAATGTATCAATTATAACTACATCAACTGTAACTACAGACTAAACTGTAACTATGCACTAGAAAAATTAAGTTACCAAAAAGTATTAAATATTTACAAAAACATTTTGTTCCAATGCATCAACTTTAACTACACCAGACACAGACTAAATTATAACTACAAATTGAACGCAAATGGCATACTAAACTATAACTACAGACAAACAAATTTGCATATTTATCAAAAAGTATTAAATATTTACAAAAACATTTTCTACTAATGCATCAGTTACAACTAGATATTAACTACAGAATAACCACTGTATACCTAAAGACTAAACTATAAACTATAACTACAGAGTAAACTATGTGCATATTTGCACAACCTGCATATATTGAAACAATATGCAATACGAATATAGTGATATTTTCCCCAAAGTCCATCTTAATGTTATGAGCTCAGTACAGTACAAATTGAGGGTGTCCTTTTAATTCCATCTTTGTTGTAGCTTTCTGAACTTTTCAAACATTTTCATTATTTCTTCAGTCATCATAACAAAGGTACCATCTCTGCCTCAAACTGTACTGGCCCATGAAAAGTTCTTTATTTCATCATGTGGCCATTATCCTGATTTTGAGACCAAGTAAAAACACTCTCACGCTGTTGTGGGAACTTCATGGAGGGCCATTTTTTCATGGTATCTACTACAGTTAGTTGCCCAATATAAAGTTTCTTGAAATAGTGAACAGCACAATAATTACTAATCTGTATAATTTCTGGGTCTAGACATGTTTTGATCTTTTTAGGAACTATGGGGGTGCTGGATGACGATAGAGCAGACATGTCATTGGAGTGTGGAGCTATGCATTCAGTTTATGTTTCATGCAGTTGAGCATCATTGGATATATCTGAGTCTAGCAAAGTTTCAAAATTGTTGGCCGTGGTGGCTGCTGTTGTGCCGCCAGGAGCTGGATCAGCATTGGAAGCTGCTGTGTCACCAGGATAAGAGTCAGAGTGGGAGGCTGTGGACTGTACCAGGCCAAGCACATCATTGAAAGCTATGAAGCAAGCAGGAGCAAAGTTACCAGTGGGCATAGTGGTGTTGGAATCTTTTGCAGCAGGCACAAATACAGATGAAGCTATTAGCTCTTTCATTGTCCAATCTTCCACTTGACTCCGGTTCTCACAGGGCCCATCTTCATTACTACAGGGTGTGCAAAGACATGTAAAGTTTCTTGTTGCCACACCAGCCACCACAGACTTCACACTTTGTATCTATTATGTTTCAGGTACCATTTTTATATCTCCTCTTGACTCTCTTTGTATCTCATTTTTACCAACCCAGAGAAATGTTGACCTAAAGTGACTGCACTCTTCAGTGGCAGGCTGTTTCATCAGTTGATTTCTGCAGCATTTGTAGAGGTCATTTGCTTTTCTAATCATGGCCTGCCGTGATTGTACTGCTGTTTTTTGCCATAGACTTCACAGCTGTGCTCTCACCATCTGAGGGCCCCTTTCCATGTCATGAGCCCAAAAAAGCATGCTCAATTAGATACATTGACAGTGTTGGCAGATAAGGGCCTACGGCCCACCCAGTCTGCCCATTTGAGCTTGTAAGTTCACTTTGTTTTCCTAGAAGTCTGCTGTCCCTTAATCCTGACCTCCAGAATTCCTTTGTGTCTATTCCATGAATTCTTAAATCCCGTGATTGTTTCATCCCCCACCACTTCCTCTGGCAGGGTGTTCCACTTGTCCACCACCCATTCTGTGAAGAAATTCTTCCTCACGTTTCATCTGAATCGTCCTCCCTCCAACTTCATCCCATGCTCTCTAGTCCTGGAACATCTTTTTCACTTAAAAATAGTGTATTTCTGCACCCTGTTCCTCCCTGTAAGATACTTGTATGTCACTATTATATCCCCTCTCTCCCTCCTCTCCTCCAGGGAGTACATATTCAATTCCTTCAACCTGTCCTCATTGGACTTGTGATGGAATCCATGTATCATCTTTGTTGCCCTCCTCTGAACCTTCTCTACCCTGTCTATGTCCTTACATAAGTAAGGTCTCCAGAACTGTATACTGTACTCCAGGTGGGGCCTCACTAGTGTCTTGTGTAGTGGAATTATGACCTCCCTTTTCCTGCTGGTGATGCCCCTGCCTGTGCATCCCAGCATCCTATTTGCTTTACCTGCTGCCTTGTCACACTGTTTCCCTACCTTGAGGTCATCAGAGATGATAATCCCAAGATCTCTTTCCTGTTTAGTGCATGCTATATCCTCACCCCCAAATTAATATATTGTGCCAGGATTTTTGTGATCCATGTGCATTATCTTGCACTTCTTTGCATTGAATTTCAACTGCCAAACCCCTGACCATTCTTCAAGTTTCTGCAGGTCCCTTCTCATTCTGTATACACTCTCTGGTGTGTCTACTCTGTTACAGAGCTTTGTGTCATCAGCGAATAGGGAAATTCTGCCTTCTAAGTCCTGCGCAATGTCACTGATGAAGATGTTGAATAGGATTGGTCCCAGCACTGATCCCTGTGGTACCCCACTGGTCACTGTTCCCCCTGTGGAGTGACAGCCATTTACCACCACACTCTGTGTCCTGTCACCCAGCCAGCTACCTACCCACCACACTACTGTCCTGCCCACACCCATATTCCCCAGTTTGTGTAATAGTCTTCTATGTGGCACCATGTCAAAGGCCTTGCTGAAGTCCAGATAGGCCATATCCACTGCCCTCCCCTGATCCACCTCCCTAGTCACCCAGTCGAAAAATTCAATGAGGTTGGTCTGACATGACCTCCCCCTGGTGAAACCATGCTGCCTTGGGTCCTGTAGTCCATTGACAACCAGATATTCCACCAATCTCTCCTTCAGTAGTGCTTCCATGATCGTCCCCACTACCGAGGTGAGGCTGACTGGTCTGTAGTTCCCCGCTTCCTCTGTTTTCACTTTTGTATAAGGGGACTACATCTGCTGTCCTCCAGTCTTTGGGTACCTCCCCTGTTTCCAGCGATTGGCTAAACAGGATTGCCAGAGGTTCAGCCACCACCTCTCTTAGTTCTTTAAGGACCCTGGGGTGCACCCCATCTGGCCCCATTGCTTTATCAACTCTTATTACTTCCAGTTCATGGACCCTTTCTCGTGTAAAGGGACTTGTGTCCATTTCTGCACCATTCCCACCCCTTGTATTCCCTTCAGACCCATTACCCTACTCTTCCTCAGTAAAGACTGAGAAGAAATACCTGTTCAATATGTCAGCTTTACTGTTGTCATCCTCCACGTGGCCCCCATCCTCCCCTTCAGTCTCACTATCCCTCCTTTTGCCTTTCTTTTTTCACTTATGTACCTGTAAAAGGTTTTGTCCCCTCTACCCACTAGTTTTGCAATGTGCTCTTCTGTCTGAGCTTTGGCTTCCCTTACTGACCTCCCTGCCTCCCTTTGCTTCTCCTGGTATTTCTCCCTATCCCCTTCTGCCTGTGTCTTTTTGTATTGCCTCAATGCAATCTTTTTGGCTTTCACTTTCTACACTACCTCCTTGGAAAACCATAATGGCCTCCTCTTCCTTTTCTCCTTGCTAACCTGCCAAATGCATAATTCTGTTGCTCTTGTAATCCCATTTTTAAATACTGCCCACTGTTCATCAACCCCTGATTCCTGCCCCATTCCCCTTAATGCCTCTTTCAAGCATCTCCCCATTTTCCCAAAGTCTGCCCCCCTAAAATCCAGGATACGTGTTTTTGTGTGGTTTGGTTCTTCTCCTTCTGTGATTTCAAACCACAATGACTGGTGGTCACTGTTCCCCAGGTGCTCCCCCACTGTTCCCCCATCACACTGTCCCTGTTTGTGAGCACTAGGTCCAGTATTACCTTCTGCCGAGTTGGTTCCATGACCAGTTGTTTGAGGAAGGCACCCTGAAGGGAGTCCAGGATAAATCTGCTCCTAGTTGATGCTGCTGCTGGGATTCTTCAGTCCACGTCTGGAATATTGAGGTCTCCAACCAGCACTATCTCACCCTTGTCTGCCATCCTTTGGATGGCTAGCATCAGCTCCCTATCTGTTTCTTCCTCCTGAACTTGTGGTCTATAGACCACACCTGTGCAGATGGCTGGCCCCATTTTCCTTTCCAGCCTAACCCAAAGTATCTCTCCCCCATTTTGTTCCTCCTGGATCTCTGTGGCCCTTATTAAATTTTTCACATACAGTTCCACTTCTCCTTCCTTCCTTCCTTCCTACCTGCCCTGTCTCTTCTGAATATGTTGTAGCCAGGTATGGCCATCTCCCAGTCATGGTTATCATTACACCAGGTTTCTGTGATGGCCACAATGTCCAGGTCTGACTGCACCATGACAGCCTCCAGATCCTCCATCTTGTTGCTAAGTCTCCTGGAATTGGCACACATGGCTTTCTATGATTTGACCTCCCTAGACTGTTTAGCTGTTCTCTGCCAGCCCTTTCCCTGCTTGTCATTTATCCCTGGTTCTCCTTGCTGTCTGCCCTTCTGTTGAATTTTGCCCTTTTTCTGCCTATCCACCTCTTGGATGCTTATCTCCATCTTTTGCACACTGCTTTGTAGAGATATCCACTCCTCCAGTTCACTGGTTCCACTGCTAGCTGTGGGGGGTGGGCAATTAGGTACCCTCCTTGCTGGCCTGCCACTCCCCCTTGGTTAGTTTAAATGCTTGTCAATGTAGCATTTAAACTTATCATTGAGTGCTTGGATTCCCCTCCAGGATGGATGCAGGCCGTCAGGCATGAACAAGCCTCCATCCCTCCAGGTGGGTCCCCAGTCACCAATGAATCCAAACCCTTCCTCACAGCAGTTGGAAAGCCATGCTTGCTGTTTGCCAAGGAAATGTTCTAAACTGACCATTTCAACTTGTACTGGCTCTAGCAGCTGTCTGTGACTTGCACTTCTTTAATGATGTGTAAAGATTGGACAGTCCTTAGGTGTGAATTTGCGACTTGCACAAAATGACAAACAGCACTGTGATCATGTTTCAGATCGCTGGAGATGAACACCAGTGACTTCATGACGGTGCCTTCACAGTGATCCCACCTGTAATAGGTTACTACAGGGTGAACCATTGCTTGTTCATGATGCCACTGGGCTGCCTGCACTTCATCCTGGAATTTGCAGGCATAGTTCTCTGTGAAGTCCAGCACCATCATGACCCATCCCTTGGGTGTGAATTTCTTGATCCTGGCAAACTGATACGGTTGCCATGCCCCCACATGTAGGTGCTGACCCCGGAACTAAAGTTCTTCTGTACTACCTCTACAAGCTGTTGCACTGTTGAGCTTTTATTTTTTAATACTTTTCTCATTTGTTGCACCTGTATGCCATCAATGCCTCACATTATATTGATGCTCTCCCATTGCTGCCATGTTGCTTATTGTTGCCCATGTTCTTTGATTAGTTCCTCTACTGCTTTCCCAAAACTGACTATGCTGTATTGGTTGCATGTTTTTTTCCACACAGTCCAACACGTAGAAGTTTTCAGAAGGTGCTTTTGGACACATTGTCAGTTCTACTGCCCTGTACACATTCAAGACTTTTCAGCTTGTTAGCCTATGTTGATCTGCACTACAATCAGAACCCTTAATTTTCAGTGAAGTTTTTACACAGTACTCACAGAGGCATGGTCCAGTTTTTGCTCCCCTGGCAGTTTAATGTGCTTTGGGCATAGTGTTTCAAATTTTCTAGCACCTACTGGTGTGTCTGGGTTCTGTTGGTTGAATTCCCAGTGAAGACAGTGAATGGGTTTATTGAGGTACAACTGTGTTTTGCTGGATCATTTTGAAAAAGCCTTTTTTTGTGAGGTAGAGGTGTGGCACATTCTTCAAAGATGTTCTCCACTCTATTTGCCATTTCCTGTGGCAGTGCAGACTTGTGCTGTGTGTTCTTTTGCAATACCCTCATTAACTTCTTCCAGCTAATCCCTGATATTGAGCTTGAAGTTCTAAGCAGCTTGTAGTTTTTTTAATATCACAACAGTTCTTAGGAATTCCTTGTTCATCTGTCTTTCACCTTTCTTGCCATGTTTTTGAGGTGTGTCATCTTTTGAGTTACAACAGATGAGCTGGCCCAGTAGCGCTGAATGTTGAGGTGCTGGCTGCCACACCTTGTGCTGTGCCAGTGACTCAGGTTTGGGAACAAGCCCGGGTTGTCAGGGGTCAACTTGGAGGGAGAATGAGGAGTGAGATTGAGCTGCCACAAGGCAGATCTCTTCTCCTGGGAGGGACTGGAGGCTTCCCGGCCACTGGCCGCCACTCGGTGGAGGATGGATGGTGGCGCCAAGCTGAGGAAGCAACAGCGATAGCCACTGGTAGGGGAAGAAGGGGCTGAGCTGGCATCATGGGGTGTTTTTGTGCACCTCCACACATGCATGACACCCGTGTGCTAGGGTCCCAGAGAACAGGGGAGAAACCGGGGCAAATAACACAGAAAAAAACAGTTTCAACAGCTATAAGTTTGCCTTCTAGATTGGTTCTGGGAAGCAACTTGTGCTAAGCTAGGGCAGCTTTCTTTGATGGCGAACAAGATGACAAGGCCTTCTCCACTGTGGCAGCAAATTTACTGGGCAGTTTACCCAGTTCTTACTGTGCTCTTCGTATAGCCTTTCTTAGAGCAACGTTATATTAGTCCACTGGCACCACAAAGTGCTCTGTTTCTGGCATGACTACTGGTAAGGTGGTGGTGGTGGTGCTGTTGGTAGTCTTTGGGATGGTGTTTTGGTGATGGTGGTGATGGTGGTGGCAGCTTGTTTTTCATGGTATTGTTGTTCTTTCTCATTTATTCTTCTCCTTTTTTGATTTCTCATGTTGGCTCATTTTTTCCTTTTTGCTCCCTCCAGTATTCTCTCTGTGCCACAGTCTTTTGTTCTTCAGCACTTGTTTGTTTTGTCGGGGCACTACTTCCTTCAACTGCTGCTTGCTTCTTTAGCTTCTGTACATCTCTGTACCTCCTCAATCTGTCCTTAGCCATCTCATTATAATGTTTGCACTACTTATCATTCATGTTCTCTCTGTATCTCTGTGCGCATGCTACATTTTTCTCCAAATAGGGCTCATAGGAAGGAGTATTTTTCTTGATGTTATCTCTGTAACACTGACTTTATTCCTTGGTTGATTGATGATTAGTAGCATTACACAATGCCTCACTGAGCAGTGCTGCCACAGACACACAGGGTCTTCATCTTGATTCTATTCTTCATTCAATTCTTTCCAAAAAGCATACTGTAGGAACAGGAGCTGATTTGAACAAGCATTTGTCAATGCCAAATGTTCGCTGTGTGCTGGTGTCATAGGGGGTGTGTGTTTGAAAATTGCTGCAGTGAAGGAATCATATTATTAATATTTAAGAATACAAAGTAGAAGTGATGATGTTGGACAGTGTAACTGTCTTGTTTGGTAATATTTGTGCCCCAAATTTTCAACTCACCATTCTTATGACCCCACCTCATGAACAAGTGCAGAGAAAATGTGCAACTCCTGGCCGAAAGATTATTTTACACAGCGACAGCGGAATCACCTTTTGGGATGCAAAAATACATTTTAGCCAGTATTTGCAAAATTACAGCTGTCACATTCATGAGGTGCTGTGAGGAAATGGCAATGCTGAAAATTTGGGGTCAAAATATTAAAAATTACCAAAGTTATGAGCCCATGTTCGCAAATTTCAATGAAGGCTCATACCTTTGTTGTTTAATAATATTTTTTACACCGAATTTTCAATATAGCCTTCTTATGACCCCACCTCATGAACAAAGGTGGAGAAAATTTTCAACTGCTGCCTGAAAGGTAATTTTGTGCAGCATCGGTGAAATCACCTTTTAGGATGCAAAAACATATTTTGGCCAGTATCTAAACAATGACAGCTGTCACATTTATGAGGTGCTATGAAGAAATGGCAATGTTGAACATTTGGGGTCAAAATATTAAAAATTACCAAAGTTACGAACCTACATTCACAAATTGCAATGCAAGCTCATGCCTTTGTTGTTTTTTAATATTTTTACACCAAATTTTCAACATAGCCTTCTTATGACCCCACCCCATGAACAAAGGTGGAGAACATTTTCAACTGCTGCCCAAAAGGTAATTTTGTTCAGCGTCAGCGAAATCACCTTTCAGGATGCAAAAGCATATTTTGGCCAGGATCTAAAAAATGACAGCTGTCACATTCTTGAGGTTCTCTGAAGAAATGGCAATGTTGAAAAGTTGGGGTCATAATTGTGAAAATTACCAAAGTTACAAGTTTGCATTCATAAATGTCTACTTAGGCTCATAACTTTGTTTGTTAATAGTTTTGCCCCAAACTTTCAACATAGCCCTCTTATGACACCACCCGATGAAGAAGTGCAGAAAAAAAAATCAGCTTCTGCCTGAAAGGAGATTTTGTGCAGGATCTGAAAAATGATAGCTGTCACATTAATGAGGTGCTGTGAAGAAATGACTATGTTGAAAATTTGGGGTCAAAATATTGAATATTACTAATGTTATGAGCCTGCATTTGCATATTTTAATGCAGGTTCATAACTTTGTTTTTTTTTTAAAGTTTTACACCAGATTTTCAACATAGCCTTCTGATGACCCCACCTCATGAACAAAGGTAGAGAAATTTTTCAACTCCTGCCCAAAAGGTGCTTTTGTGCAGCGGCCACAAAATCACCTTTTGGGACAGAACTGCATTATGCAACTTAATTGTTCATGAGGTGGGGTCCCCAAAATGGTATGTTGAAAATTTGAGACAAAAATATAAAAAAATGGCCAACTTATACCACTAAGTTGAAACCCCCCATCTGAATTACATTGAAACTGAAAACCCTGTTGAAATACATTGAAGCACTTTCCTCAGTTCACGGTTGGGCTTTGAAGAGTGAAGACATGTCTGTGATTCAGAGAACAGTACGGCAATGGACCTCTGATGGATAAGAATGGGTGTGGGTCCTGAGTGGGAGGGTGGATGGGGGTAGGTTAATGGCACAGCAGACAATGATAGACGGTTTCCTTTTTTTCAGGTTAAAAAAAACAACAAGGGACAGTTTTCTTTATTTCAGGGACAGTTTCATATTAATGGAGGACACTGGGGGATTGGGCACCCCTGTGTCACTGAGTAATGTTTGGGGGGGCTGCCACAACAGATGTTGATGGACGGGTTTCTTTTTGTCAGGGGAAAAAATGATGAGGGACAGTTTTCTTTATTTCAGGGACAGTTATGTTGAGAACACTGGGGGACTGGGCACCCCCAGTGTCACTATATTATGTTTGGGGGGGTTGCAACAGATGTCGATGAATGGTTTTCAAACAGGATGAGGGACAGTTTTCTTTATTTTAGGGAAAGACACTGGGGAATTGAGCACCCCCAGTGTCACTATTGTTTGTGTGTGTGTGGGGGGGGCTGACAGGGCGAGTTACGTTGGGGAGACTGTTAGGGTTGCCAGCAACAGACATCAATGAATGGTTTTCTATGTTGCAAGCACACAGTCCATGCATTCCAGGCTGACCATGACAGATCAGCCTGGCTTGCTGGGTAGTGTGGATCAAAGGGACTGAAACTTCTTTTGAAGTTGGTGACTGTCCCCGCCCAGCAAGCCAAAACTCTGTCATAGTCAGCCTGGGTGCTGATTGGTCTGCCACTGTCATGCCTCTGCTACACTACTCTGCATTGGGGGGACAGTGTCACACCCCTCAAAGAGCACTCTCATACCAACATGTGTGCTTGCACTTGTGCACACAGCGAACACAAAAATGGGGGGTAAGCAATGTGCTTCTGTTACTGAACTTCAGATGATAAGATGAAAGAAGTGGTTATCAGCACAAAACGAGACATCCAATGCAAGATGTGGTTAATGGCATAAATATCCACTATACAGTATATGATACAAGAAGTGGTTAACAGTGCAAAAGGCTGGGATATGACACAAGAAGTGGTTAATAATGCAAAAGGCCAAGACATGGTGGAAGAAGTGGTTAATGGCACAAAAGGCCAAGGCATATGACATAGCTACATGTAAGTATTAATCCACAACACAGCATGATTCTACTGTAGAATTAATACATGCCTTTGGGGGGGTTTTGGGGGTTGCGGCACAAGGCCACAGGCAGAGTGCTACCAACCACCCAGGCATGGATTAATTCTACAGTAGAACCATGCTGTGGAGTGGATTAATGTGCTTATAACATGGCAATGCAGAAGCAGGGAGTTATTCTTGATACGAGACTGTAACATGACATCCTATATTAGCAAGAACAATAAAACACTGACACAAAGACAGACACAGGTAGTTGGAATGTAGACTTCTTCTGTTGTGCTGGAACAGGCTAATTTTTCTTTTAATATGGTGAGTAGAATGTTTAACAGTGATTCAGTTACTGATTACATGCAGATGTGATCAACATTTCAGAAAATGTGTTGATTTTGGCTGACTTAATTTTGTGAACTGTGGAATTGTCTGTTTTTCTGCTGTGTTTGCTGTTTAGGATTTGGCTGCTATGCATGATGGGAAATGCATATATTTAAGTGCATTCTGTATTGTGCTGGAACAGGCTGTTTTTCCTTTTAATGTGGTGAGTAGAGTGGTTAACACCGATTCAAGGACTGATTACATACAGATGTGATCAACATTTCAGAACATGTGTTGATTTTGGCTGACTTACTTTTGGGAACCGTGGAATTGTCTCCATTTTTCTGCTATGTTTGATGTTCGGGATTTGGCTGCCGTGCATTACTGAGTTTGTATATTGTAACTGCCTGTACCGATGCCTACTTTTGTATGAAGTGTTGTTTACTGTAAGCAAAAATGTCCTCTGTGTCCAGGACCATCTTGAAAATGAGCTTGCTCAATGATGTAATCTGCCTGGTTAAATAAAGTTTGATTGACTGATTTATTGATTGATTGAAATGCATATATTTAAGGGCACAGGAGATATGAGTTCTGGTGGTGAATGACAAAATTACAAGAGCAAGCATGGTTTATTGAGGAGCAACCATGGTTCTACTGTGGAATTAATCCATGGTTGCTTAATGGTCACCTGTTACTGTTTATCCAATCCATGTTAGTTATTTTAGTCTCTTGTTTGGATCCATATTACAAAGTTACGTAGTAGATGGCAGAAAAAGACCTCCTTGTTCATCTAGTCTGCCCTTGTTACAGATTAGTTTCTACATGCTTACTTCAGATCCTGATGCAAGAAGTCTTTAACAGCACAAAAGGCCAAGACTTATGATGCAAGAAGGGGTTAACGGTGCAAAAGGCCAAGACTTCCAGCTGATACAGTGCAAGAAGTGGTTATCAACCGAACAAGACAAAGACATTGCTTGGAAGTGTAGCTGAGATGATGATGTATGCCTGTCAACATGCAACCATCTGTCTGCAAACAAAATAAATGCACATATCCACCTGTCTGCAAACAAAATAAAGGCACACGTCCACCTGGCTGCAAACAAATGGAGGCACACATCCACCTGGCTGTAAACAGAATAGAGGCACGCATCCACCTGGCTGCAAACAAAAGGGAAGTGAGCATCCACTTTGCTGCAAACAGAACAGAGGCAGGCATCCACCTGGCTGCAAAAAGTAGAAGTCAGTGTTTTGGTTCTCTGTTTTTGGAGTTGACTTTTCTTAGTGTAACTTTTATTTGCCAGGGAGGAAATCTAGCTGGGAGAATATGTGCAGTCATTTGTGACTAGATCTGTTAATTAAGCTCTGTGAAATAGGTGTCTGATAAGGGGAGGAGCTGAAAGGGGCACGAGGAATTGTGGATTCAAAACAGGAGTTGTTTGTGGACTCTGTCTGCTGTAGCTGAGAAAGAGAGAGAGAGCAGCCACCAGCTTCCTTAAAGCAAGGAAGTGATTTAATAGAGAACACTGAATTGAATTCTTAATTTTGGAGCCTGTGTAAGTAAGTAGAAGTCAGTGCTTTGGTTCTCTGTTTTTTGGGGTTGATTTTTCTTAGTGTAACTTTAATTTGCCAGGGAAGAAATCTAGCTGGAGAATATTTGCAGTCATTTGTGACTAGACCTGTTACTTAAACTCTGTGAAATAGGTGTCTGAAAGGAAGGAAGGAAGGCTATCCTGGGGTTGGTGGGTCAGAGTTGTAGCTGATTGTTTCTGAAGGGCATGGGCTTAGTCCAACCCACCCTACCCTTCACCCCACTCACCCCAAGTGCATAATTTCCTTTATGTCAGGGATTCTGCCATCACTTCCCCAAAAGTGTAAAGGGCATACACCTGTTCATAGCCTTAAAGGTACAGCACACTGTATAGGGGGTAAACACAATCACATGCTTGCACACACTAAAGAAACAAAAAAACCTAAACAGGAAGGGAGACAGACATGTGGAGAGTGGTGCAGTGCACTGGCTGTGGAGTGGCAGTCTTCCAGGAGATGTTCTGGAGGCTGCATTCATGCTCTATTTGCAGGCACCTCTCTGGTCTGAGGGAGGAGGTTTCCCGTCTCCATGCTGATCTGGCGAGGATTTGGGAAACCTCCTTCCCCACCCATGGATCACCCAGGCCACCACCACTGCCTCAGAGGTTGCCAAGAAAGATGAGCGGTTGGACAACAGCTGGCTCAAGGAGGGTGAGGGTGGTGGAACAGAGGCACATCCCTCCAGTTGTGCTTCACCACAGTTAATTCACCATTCTGACAGAGCATGGTTCCTTTATGAAGGCACCCACAGAGGAGACCAAGGAGGATGCTGGGAACCTCCACATAGGAGACCCACAGAAGGGTGGCACAGGACCCCACAGTGGAAGGAAGCAACTCCTGGTGAGGGACTCAGTTGTTAGCGGGTAGAACTGGGGAAGGGTGGGGAGAGGGAGGTAAGGTGCCTGCCCAGTGCCATGGCTTGGAGGGACAGGAAGTGAATCCTCAGGATTGTGGGAGCAGCTGCATGGGAGAGGGAGCTGGATATCATTGTCCACCTAGGGACAAATGACCTGGCTGGGAATGGGATCAGCGCAATGCAACAGGAGTTTGTGGAGTTGGGAAGGGGCCTTAGACAAGTAGCATGCATGATAACATTCTTGGAAGTGCTACCTGTCTATGGCATGGGTGAGGCTAGGGTATTCCACACCATAGGATTCAATGACTGGTTGAAAAACTGGTGTGGAGAGCAGGGATTTGACTTCACTGGGGACTGGGGGTCCAGCTGGAGGGATACAGGCCTATACTGGCATGATGGTCTGCATCTATCCGGGAGGGGAACCAGGTTCATAGGTGATAGGTGTAAATGCTTCATTGGCAAGCATTTAAACTAGCCGGGGGGAGGCACTGAAGGGAAGCAGGGAAATCCCAGCCCCCCCCACAAAACAGGGTAGTTAGTGAAGTAGACATAAAAGTAGAGAAGTTGATAGGGAGCAGGACAGGAATAAATCCAGAAAAAGGCAAAGGCAGTAAGGACAGGGATGGACCCAAAAGGGGTAAGGCAATCATAAAATGGAGGAAAATGAGTACCAATGCTCATAGTCTGGGTAACAGGCTCCCTGATCTAGTGGCCTTGATGTAAGAGGAATGCCTGGCTATCATGGCAGTCACAGAAACATGGTACACAGAGAACCATGACTGGGATTTCAACATACTAGGGTACACAATCTACAGGAGGGATAGGGAGGTTAAAAGAGGAGGAGCTATCTACATAAGGGAAGGAATCAAAGCAACAGAACTATAGGGTAAACAGGGAGGGGAGGAGGCACTGTGGGTCACCCTGGAGACAGGAAATGGCACCACAATCCACATAGGGGTTGTTTACAGACCCCTGTCTCAGGAGGAAGCAATGAGCAAGAAAATGATAGAAAGAATCCTTAGAATGTCAGAAAAAGGAGAGATATTGTTGAAGGGTGATCTGAATAGGCCATATGCTAACTGGAGCACCTTTACTGCAGCTACATCCAAGAGCAGGGTCATTCTCAATGCCCTACAGGGAACATGCCTTAGACAGCTTGTGTTGGAACTCGCTCAAGATCGAGCAGTCTTAGACCTGGTACTCTCAAACAGGAATGGAGAGAGGATCTCAGATTTAGAAGTGGGTAGCCATCTGGGAACAAGCCACTACCAAACAGTGTGGTTCACAATAAACACAGCTGTAGAGTCAAACCATACAAAAGCAAGGGTGTTGGACTTTAGGAGGGCTGACTCTGGCAAAATGGGAGAGTGCCTCAGAAAACACTAGCAAATGGGCAAGAAGGAGGGGTGGAGGAACAATGGGGAAAATCAAAACTGCCATCACAGAGGCAACACACCTCTGTGTAAAGCAAATCAACAAAACAAAATGAAGGAAAAAGCCACTATGGTTCTCAAAAGAGGTGGTAGGGAAGGTTAAGGAGAAAAGGACAACATTCAGGAAAAATAAGGAAACACAAAAAAAGCAGGACAGAGAACTATATCAGTTAAAACAGGAGGAGGCAGGGAAGACAGACAGAATAGCAAAGGCCCAAATTGAGGAAATGATAGCCAACTCTGTTAAGAAGGGGGATAAAACCTTTTATAGGTACATTAGGGAGTAAAGAAAGACCAAGGGAGGGTACTGAGGCTTAATAAAGTAGAGGTAATGTTGGCAGAAGGTGACAGTGAAAAAGCAGGGATACTGAATGAATACTTCTGCTCAGTATTCACAAAAGAAGAGGAAGGGGAGACACCTAAACCAAACAATCTAAACACTCTGATTAGGGAGGGGTCAATACCAGTCCATTCACAGAAGAAAGGGTTCTGAAAGAACTCTTAAAACTGAAGGTGGACAAAGCAATGGGGCCTGATGAGATTCACTCTAGAATTCTACAAGAACTAAAGGGAGAACTAGTGACACCACTGACTACCTTCTTTAACAAATCGTGGGAGGATGGGGTGGTACCTGTGGACTGGAGGAGGGCAGATGTGATTCCACTTCACAAAAATGGGAGCAGGGCAGAGGCAGGAAACTACAGACCTGTTAGTTTGACCTCAATGGTAGGGAAAATGATGGAATCACTTCTGAAGGAAAGAACTGTTGAGTACCTAGAGGCCAGCTGGGCACTCGACCCAAGGCAGCATGGATTCACAGAGGAAAGGTCATGTCAGATGAATCTAATAGATTTCTTTGACAGGGTGACCAAAGTAGTAGACCAAGGAGGGGCTGTGGACATGGCCTACTTAGATTTTAGCAAGGCATTTGACACAGTCCCACACAAAATATTAATATAAAAGTTAGCCAGCCTTGGAGTGGGTCCCAAGGTGGTAGCCTGGGTAAAATATTGGCTGGACAACAGGACCCAGAGGATAATAATAAATGGAGTCTACTCTGAAGAAAGGGAGATTACTAGCGGGGCACTGCAGGGTTCAGTACTGGGACCGGTCCTCTTTAATGTCTTTATAAGTGACATTGTGGAGGGTCTGGAAAGAAAAGTATGTCTCTTTGCAGATGACACAAAGATCTGCAACAGGGTTGATATACAAGGTAGGGTGGAAAGGATGAGAAGGGACTTGGCAAGTTTGGAGGAATGGTCAGATTTATGGTAGCTTAGATTCAATGAAAAGAAGTGCAAAGTAATGCACCTGGGAAACAAAAACCCCGGGGAGGCGTACACAAGGGGGGTGAGATACTAACAACTACAAAAATAGAAAGGGACCTGGGGGTAGTAATATCAGATGACCTAAAAGTGGGCAAGCAATGTGAGAAGGCAGTAAGGGGGGCTGGGGGATATTGGGATGCATAGAGAGAGGCATTACCAGTAGAAAACAGGAAGTTGTTATCCCTCTGTACAGACAGTGGGCGAGACCCCATCTGGAGTACTGCGTGTAATTCTGGAGAACCCATCTCCGCAAGGACATAGACAGGATAGAGGCTGTCCAGAGGAGGGCAACTAAAATGGTACAGAGTCTGCACCAGAAGACCTATGAAGAGAGACTAAAGGAGCTTAATATGTACAGTATACCCTCAAGGAAAGGAGGGAGAGGGTGGACCTGATAGAAACTTTCAAGTACCTCAAGAGAATCAAAGTCCAAGAATTTAGCATCTTTCAGAAAAAGAGATGTGCAAGAATAAAGGGGCACAATTTGAAGATAGAGGGGGGGAAGGCTCAGAGGTAATGTGAGGAAGTATTTTTTCATGGCGAGGGTGACGGGTGTATGGAACGGCCTTCCTGAGGAGGTCATGTAATAAAAAACAGTGGGGGAATTCAAGAATGCATGGGGCAGATATAAGGCATTTCTAGTGGGGGATAGAAGGAGGTAGGCTGTTGGTTAACTAGGAACTGCAGCTTATCCACTAGGTAGGGAAATGGGCTGACTAGGTGGGTTTAGTGGTCCTTATCTGCCATCAAATTATATGTTTCTATGTTTCAAACAAAATGGAGGTGAGCATCCACCTGGCAGCAAACAAAATGGAGGCATGCATCCGCCTGGCTGCAAACACAAAGGAGGTGAGCATCCACCTGGCTGCAAACAAAAGGGAGGCAGGCATCCACCTGGCTGCAAACAGAATAGAGGCATGCATCCACATGGCTGCAAACAAAATGGAGACACGCATCCACCTGACTGCAAACAAAATGGAGGTGTGCATCCACCTGACTGCAAACAAAATGGAGACACGCATCCACCTGACTGCGAACAAAATGGAGGTGTGGATCCACCTGGCTGCAAACAAAATGGAGACACGCATCCACCTGACTGCAAACAAAATGGAGGCATGCATCCACCTGGCTGCAAACACAAAGGAGGTGAGCATCCACCTGGCTGCAAACAAAAGGGAGGCAGGCATCCACTTGACTGCAAACAAAATGGAGGTGTGCATCCATCTGGCTGCAAACAAAATGGAGACACACTTCCACCTGGCTGCAAACAAAATGGAGGTGAGCATGTATTTATTTTTTATTTATTTAGCATTTGTTGACCAGATGGGGTACACTAGGCAGAGATTTGTCTATTTTCAGGTACGACCTGGGAGAGATACAGTACAGTACAATGCAATGCAAAGAATACAGAAAAGGACAGAGGTAGCATTTTGAATAAAAGAAAAGATAATACTGTTCACCACTACCATTATAACCAAAGCATAGTTGTAGGTGCAGAATATAAAAGACAATAAACATCAATACATATCACACAGAGAGGCAAACAATTGTAGCAATCAAGAGTCAGTGTAGTCAAGGATGGTTAAGTAGCAAAGTTGGGCAGGGTGGAAGAAACAAGACTGTGGGGAAGAGGAGGTAGAAGGGTGAGTGGGGTGTGGAAGAGGGCAAGGTGAAGTGTGGGTGGTGGAGGGGAACAAGGTAGGATTAGGGACAGGTGCAAGTGGATTGATCAATTAGTTGGGAGAGGAGCTGTTTTTTGAAAGTACTTATATTAACACAGGAACGAAGGTCAGCTGGGAAGGAGTTCCATTGTACAGGAGCTGCGGAGGCGAAGGCCATAGAATCATACTTGGACTGTGAACTGAGGATAGCTAGTTGCGCAGTATCAGAGGATCTGATGGTGTAGTGGTGCGATCTGGGAACCAAGACCGTGGTCAGTGAAAGTGGTTTCTGTGAGGTAATGATGTTGTGACCCAATTTGCCTAGTGAGGAGTCATGTAGGGCTATAGGGGAGGGCCAACCAAGTTTGCTATAGAGAGAGCAATGATGTGTGAGACAGTTGCAGGATAGAGCAAATCTGCAGATATTATTGCAGCTTACAGTCCACTTGTGATGGAGAGAAACAGAGGATAGAGCGAATACGGGCAGACCATAGGACAATCTAGGAAGAAGAAGGCCTTGAGCCACTGCAGTTTGTGCCGAGGGAGAGAGAGACAGCTTTTAGCATGGTAGGCTACACCCAGACCAGAGTTGACTCCCTTACAAACCGTGTGAATGTGAGTTGAGAAATCAAGGAAGGGAGGGATCAAGTGTAATTCCAAGGTACTTGAAGGAGGTGACTGTATTCAAAGAGGTACCATTATCCGTTGTTAGCAACAGGGGATATCGATAAGTGTTTTAGTTTATGAGGGGTTCCGAAAAGCATGGCTTGGGATTTGGAGTAGTTTATAAGGAGTTTGCTGTCCTTGAGCCAGGACTGTACCGTGAACAGGTCGGAGGTAAGGTTGTGATTTATGTGAGTTAGGTCAGGAGAGTGACAGAACAATACCAGATCATCTGCATAAAGGATGGGGGTTGATTTGCTAAAGTAGTGTGTGTGTGTGTGTGATTGAGTTGATGTGAAGAGAGAACAGTAAAGGGTCAAAGATGGATCCCTGTGGGACACCAATGGTGGTGGGAAGGTACTCAGAGAAGGTTGAATTAATTCTGGTGCATTGTTGTCTATTGGAGAGATAGCTAGAAAACCATGGCAGTGCACTATCTGAGACTCCTAAGGACCTAAGTCTGTTAAGAAGTATGGGATGGTTAACGGTGTCAAAGGCCTTCGTTAAGTCAACGAATATGGCACCTGTGAGGTGACCTAGATCAGATGCAGAGTAAATCGCATTAGTCAGGGTGAATAGGACAGTAGTGGTGCTGTGATATTTATGAAAGCCATGTTGTGCAGAACACAGCAGATCATGCTTTTCCAGGTAAGCTGTTAGTTGAGCAGCAACAGTTTTCTCGTGAATTTTGTTGAGTGCAGGGAGTATGGCTATTGGCTGGTAGTTGGATAAGGACTTGAGGTTTCCTTTTTTTAGTATGGGTATGATATTGGCACATTTCCATCCCACGGGTGCTGAGCCTGCAGTGAGGGAGAGATTGATAATTCGAGTAAGGGGAGGGCTGAGTTGCCAGGCTGCTAGTTTGAGGAATTTGGGGTCAAGACCAGGGCCTTCAAACTTGGTTTCGGGTAGTGAGAGAGAAGGAGTTTTCACACTTCAGTATTGGTGACTGATTAAAGAGGAAAGGGGGTAGGTGTTGGGAGAAGGTTCTGACATATGCAAAGCAGCGGGGTCAGCCAGAGAGTTCAGCGCAGCAGCAACAGTACAGATATCTGAGAAAAGTTGGTTAAAAGCATTGGATATCACAGTTGGATTGTTACAATTGATTCCATTGATTTCAAAATCCAAAGGGGTGCTAGGATTAGAATGCCCCAGGGATTCCTTGAGACTTCTTCAGAAACTGCTGGGCATATTATATGGGGCGGCTAGTTTCTCTCTGTATAATTTGCTCTTATTTTGCCTAGTGACTGCCTTGCATTTGTTTCGTAGTAGCCTATAGTTATTCCAGTCATGAGTAGAGTTAGATTTTTTGTAAGTGGCCTAGCTTTTATCTCTCTCTTTTAGTAGGGCTAGTAAGGGACGGGTGATACACTTAGTTGTACGGCCTCTGACATGCCTAGTAGTGAACGGAGAGTGCTTATTTTGTAGTTGGAGTAGGGAAGTATTGAAGTAATTTAATGCATGGTCCACATCATCAGTGGTCCACAAGGGGGTCCAGTCAATGTTCGCTATGTCACATAGGTAGTCGGCTTCATTGACGAGCGAGTAGTTCCTGTGCTGTATGATCCTGGGAGGGGCATGCTCAATGCTAGCACGCCAGGTGCAGTAGATTGGGGAGTGATCCATCATGGAGTCAGGAAGAACCCCAGCTGAGGATATTTTGTCAGGATTTAGAACAAGAATCCAGTCAATCAGGGTGGCTGTTTGGGCTGTATTGGAGAGTCTGGTGGGTTGTGTGATTATTTTGGAGAGGGCTAGTTTATTTAGCAGTATATCAATGGAGTCATTAGACCAGTTGAGCCAATCCATATTGAAATTACCCAGGATGACAAAGTCATTGTTACTAACTAGGGACCCCAGAGGGTCAATCAGGGAGGAGAATTTACACAGCTTGTTTGGGGGAGGGATGTAAACACAAAGTATGTGCAGTTTCTTGGAATCGCCAAGCCTCAGAGTTCCAGCACAGAGTTCAAAGGAGGCAGGCTGTGAAGGTAAGGGTGGGGAGAGGGAGGCAAAGTTGTAGTTGGTCTTGAAATAAATCATGGTGTCAGCACCACGCTTGGGATGGGGGGGCCTGTCATTTCTGATGAAACTGTATCCAGGTAGCTCACAAAGTGTGTCAGGCACTGAAGGTTTCAGCCAGGTTTCAGTTAGGCATAGTATGTCAGGTTGGTAGTGTGATGTCCAGGCAGTTAGCTCATTAATATTCTGCTGGAGACTCCTAATATTTAGGTGTGTGAGTTTCAAGCCTTTAGTAGCACCCGGGGTGAGTGTGAGGCGGGGGTGACTTCAATGTCCCCAGCTGTGAGAAAGACCATTATTTTGAAATATTTGCCCTTTTTATACCAAGTATAGGGATGCAAACCATGAAATTCGAGGTGGCACACTATAGGGAGCCAGAGCCTTGTAGGAAAAAAATTATAGTATGTGACAGACAGGTTTGGGAGGACCAGTGTGTTACATAAGATGAAGTCAGTTAGATTGGAAGGGGCAGGGAGCTCAGTGAGGAAAGGGATGGTATCTACAAGGTAGACTGTGAGGACAAGGGCAACTAGAGCAAGAGGGGTTAGAAGAAGTGTAGGGTGTCTGCAGTGTTTGGCCATGTTGGATGCAGTAAGTTAGTGAGGTGTTAAGAAGAGGGAGGCTAGGTAATACAGGCTGGGAGTATGAGGCCTGGGCAGATGAGCTGGCAGGATGGAGGAGCAGTCAAAGATAGTTTAGAAAAGCTGTTAGAAACAGTAGTGATGGGGGTTAAAAGCAAGGTCCAAGTAGATTAGGATAATTAACAGTTACATAGATACATAGACAGTGTCAGCAGATAAGGGCCTATGACCCACCCAGTCTGCCCATTTGAGCTTGTAAGTTCAGTTTATGTTTTCCTAGAAGTCTGTTGCCCCTTACCCCCTGACCTCCAGAGTTCAGAGTTCTTTAGATAGTGGAGGCTAGAAGGTGGACAGGAACCCTGTGGTGGCCGGCATATATAAAGTGCAAATGGAAAGGTTGATACTTAGTTAAAATACACTCAGATCCGCCTACTAGTCATGTGACTAGAGGAGACTGTACATAAGATACGCCGAGTAGGGCAGGTGAGAGGGGAAGGGTGGAGAACTCAGCTGAAACACTCAGCCTAACATGGCAATAGCTGATTACTTTTACAATGATAAGCACCCGTTTATAAAAAGACAGCCTGCAGAGGGAGATAGCATAGGCTGGCTATGGTTAAAAATATGCAGCTGTTTCATTAATCAAATTAAATCAATTAAACTGGAATCAAGCAATTTTAGCTCTGAGGAGCTCTGAGGAGCGAAGTTTACATTAATAGTTACAAGTTTCTGTGAAGCAGTCAAGCTGCGACTAGCAAGCCTTAGGGGCTGGGAGCTGCTAACAGAGAAAAGGTACCAAGTTTAAAATTCTGCTGCAGGGGAGCAGTCTCTGATTGAGTCTGAGGGGTCTGTACCTTCCTCCTACACTGCTGGTGGATGGTCAAGGAGATCTTCAGTGGGCATGAACCCCAGGGCAGGTCAGGGCTTTCTGGATCATCGTCAGTCCGGTGGAGGAGCCCTCTGGTGGGTGTAAAACTTGGGCAGGTGGGGGCTAAGGAAAGCATCCACCTGGCTGCAAACAAAATGGAGGCATGCATCCACCTTGGCTGCAAGCAAAATGGATGCAAACAAAATGGAGGCATGCATGCACCTGGCTGCAAACAAAATGGAGACCCGCATGTACCTGGCTGCAAACAAAATGGAAGCATGCATCCACCTGTTTGGAAACAAAATGGAGGCATGCGTCCACCTTGATGCAAACAAAATTGAGGCACCACTACATACACAAGACATTACAATGTTAATCACAATAGTACAAAAAACATTTCATCACATAATCATGTTAAAGCAGGAGCCCATGAGAGTGCCCCCCCCCGACAATTGTGGATTGCTGTTTGTTGCCTACTCTGTCAAGGGGTAGGCTAGAAGGCCCCATAAGCTGCACTGGCACACCCAAGCTGAATAAATCCCACACCAAAAACACACTATGCCACAAAGAACAATAACAATTTGGGGGGGAGGATAAACATGGTTGGCCGGTTCAGCAGGCTCAAACAATCTACACACACTAAACAAAATGACCAGACACTGCTAGTTTGAAATCATTAAAACAAAATTCTCAGCATTGAACACACACAGGCTACCAAATAAACAAATACCTGAAGCTCACTATCATTTTAAAGCGGTAGCCCATGTACATCCGGTAGTGCCCTCCCCCATGATTTGTAACACACGCTGCGGATGCAATAAAAAAAGGCAAAAAAAAAAGTTTTCTAAATCCACACAAAGCAATAAATAATATAGTGTGTTCAGTAATCAATGCTGTGCTCCTCCCCACACTCACAAAATATTTTAGGGTCCAGATATTAAGTTAACAAATTCATGAATTTGAAAACAAACTAAAAACAACATGACATACAAAGCCACTGTGGTGTTGTCAAAGTTACAAATTGTCTTGGTTTTAACCAGATTAAGGCATCACTATCCTTGGGAGTCCAAGCAAAGGCTGTCTAAACAAAGGCCCAAACCATGCAGCATGTTACAACCCCTTCCCCCAAATATTCCCTCATGGCCTTGTTGTTGGATTTAGATCAAGCCCTTGATTAAATAATCTCAACAAGCACACTCAAACCACACCGAAATTTGCTCATGGTGTTTGGTATACCTAAAAATAGAAACACAGTTTAATGGCAGATAAGAACCGCATGGCCCACTCAGTCTGCCCATTTTTTTCTGTAGGAAACCTTTGCTTAGGAACAAGGTAGCACATGGTTTGATGTTTTGTAACATGTTTCTGCCTGGGGATGCAATAAAAAAAACAAAGGGCCACACCATGCAGCATGTTGCAACCCCCACCTCCACAAAATATTATTGGCTTTGTAGATTTGGTCAAGAAATAGCATTTTGCAATCAAACTGATGGTCACAACACCATTATTGTGCATACTGCGTTCCCCTCCTCTCTGTTGCATTCAGACGGGGGCACACATAAACACTTATACAGTCTGGAGTGGCTCAGAATTATCTCCCCAAACATAAACTTACATAATAATTAAAAAAGCTCAAATGGACTTTTTTTTGGGGGCGGAGTTACTGTGTTAGATGCTTGCACAGACAGCCCAAAAATTGTTCCACAACTGAAGTTATTAGGCTTGCTTTAAAAATCCCACCAATTTTAAAGCCAATCAAATTAACTATGCTGTACAGTATAATGAAATTATTTTATGTCACTGTAGCGCTGTGTGTCTGTGTTTCTAAAGAAATTTAATCAAAACAAAAATGCCACCAATTTTACAATAGCCCACTGTGCCATATACAATTATTAGTGCACATACCTTGGGACTTAGGGACAAAATGGAACAAGCATCATAAGCCAGCAATACAGACAGCCTTCCCCTATAGGTTAGGGCACATGTCAAGCAGGATCAGGACGTTATGTTGGGGGCAGATTCACCAGTACCAGAGGACAGAAAAGGCTGCACACAGGATCAGATGATTTTATCGTTAATGAAAGCAGTAAAAGGGAAGCACCACATAGAATATGCCAGGGATAGTAGGATGAAACAAGGTGCGAAACACAAGGATAGGCTGAGAGAATGCCACTTTCCATGGAAAGTCAAGCACATGAATGCCTGCAGTCTGGGGAACAAGGTCCCAGACTTGATGGCTGTAATGACGGAGGCTGATCTGGACATAGTGGCCATAACTGAAATATGGTACACAGGAACCACAGCTGGGACATAAGTGTACCTGGTTATGTCCTGTTCAGAAAATACAGGGAAGGTAAAGGGAGGGGAGGGAGGGAGGGAGGGAGGGAGGATTGTCCTCTACATCAAAAAAGCATCAAGGCAACAAAATTCAGAACAGGCATGAGGAAACAGATGAAGTTTGGGTCACCCTTGATTCAGGCAATGGAACAGCCATTCGCACAGGGGTCATTTACAGACCCCCAGTGCAGGCAGAAGGAATTGACAATCTGCTGCTGGAAAACATGCATGACATGGCAGCAAAGGGAGAAGTACTGCTGATGGGAGACTTTAACATGCCGGAAGTAGAATGATCCATCCCAGCAGGGGCCTCAGCCAGGGCACGGGACTTTGTTAACTCCCTTGAGGGGGCTGGCCTTAGGCAGCTGGTGCAGAAACCTACTAGAGACTGGGTAATCCTGGATCTGGTACTGACCAATGGGGACAGGATAACAGGGCTCGAGGAGGAAGGTCAGCTAGGGTCCAGCAACCACCATATGGTGTGGTTCAAGGTGGACACAGGGATTAGGTCAACCTATATGAAGGCAAGAGGCTTAGACTTCAGAAGGGCAGACTTTACCAGGATGAGACTTCAGCTTAGAGAAATCCTGGAAAAGGGGGATGGGGGGACATTGAGGAGAAATGGGCACACATCAGGGAGGCCATAGCGGAGGTCACAAAACAATGAGTTAGGTCAATAGACAAGGGAAAAGAAGAAGAAAACCACTTTGGTTCTCAAGTAGGGTGGCTGAAAAGGTAAGGGCCAAGAGGCTAGCCTTCAGGAAGTATAAGGAGACACAAAGAGATGAGGACAGAGACATGTACCGAAAGTGTCTGAGAGAGGCAGGAAAGAAGTGAGAAGCATTAAAGTGCAAACCGAGGAAAGAATAGCTCAATTGGTTACAAAGGGAGACAAGACATTCTTCAGGTACATTAGGGAAAGAAGGAAGGCAAAGGGGGGAGTAGCTAAACTTCGAGAAGCCAGGGGAAAGATAGTGGAGGGAGGCAGGGAGAAAGCAACAATCCTAAAAGAATGTTTCTGTTTAGTCTTCACTGTGGAAGTGCATGGGCAGGGCCCACGGCTAGAATTTAAAGGAACAGAGGAAAAAGAGTAGACACCAGTCCCTTCATGGAGGAGAGGGTACTAGAAGAGCTTGCAAAGCTGAAAGTGGACAAAGCCATGGGTCCAGATGGCATACATTCCAGGGTCTTAAGAAACTGAGAATTGAACTGGCAGCCCCTCTGTCAGCCCTGTTCAGTGAGTCCCTAGACACTGAAATGGTCCCAGAGGACTGGAGAAGGGCAAATGTCCCTCTTCACAAGAACGGTAGTAAAGAAGATGCAGGGAACTACATACCAGTTAGTCTAATCTCTGTAGTAGGAAAGATAATGGAGACACTACTCAAGGAAAGAATAGTGGAGCACCTAAAAGTCATGGGGATGTTGGATCCCAGGCAACATGGGTTCCCGCAGGACGGTCCTGTCAAACTAATCTAATAGATTTCTTTGACTGGGTGACAAAGGCAGTAGACCAAGGGGGGAGGGGCTGTAGACATTGCCTACCTAGGTTTCAGCAAAGTCTTTGATACCATCCCACACAAGAGACTGGTCAACAAGCTAGAAAGCCTGGGGATGGGACACAAGGTGGTAAACTGGATTGAAAATTGGTTAAAGGACTGACAACAGAAGGTAGTAGTAAATGGAACCCAATCAGAGGAAAGGGAGGTGACCAGTGGGGTACCTCAAGGGTCAGTTCTGGGGCAGGTCCTCTTCAACGTCTTCATCAGTGACATTGCAGATGGGCTGGAGGAAAAGGTTTGCCTGTTTGCGGATGACACCAAGATCTGCAACAGGATGGATACTCCAGAGAGGGTGGAAAGGATGAGAAAGGACCTGGAATGGTTGGAGAGATAGTCAGATGCGTGGCAACTATGGTTCAACACAAAGAAATGCTAAATCATGCATGCAGGGAGCAGGAACCCTGGAGCAAGCTACAGGATGGGGGGGAGAGATGTTGGCAGTTACTAAGGAAGAGAGGGACTTGGCAGTCATAATCACAGATGACCTGAAGGCCACAAGGCAGATGGCCAAGGCAGTGGGGAAGGCCACTGGGATGTTGGGGTGTATTGGAAGGAGAATCACAAACCGAAGGAGGGAGGTGATAGTTCCACTGTACAGGACCCTGGTGAGGCCTCACCTTGAGTGCTGTGTCCAGTTCTGGAGGCCACACCTTCGTAAGGACATCGACAAAATAGAGATGGTGCAGGGAAGGGCGATCAAAATGATGAAGGGTCTGTATCACAAGCCTTATGAGGAAAGAGTCCGATACCTCAATTTGTACATGCTGGAGCAAAGGAATGAGAGAGGTGACATGATAGAAATGTTCAGTTACCTCAAGGGCATGTACAAGGTGGAAGGGGACAACATATTCCAGTTTAAAAGTAGTGCCAGAACAAGAGGACATGATGTGGGACTGATGGGTGGACACATAAGGAGTAATGTCAGAAAGTTATTTTTTACAGACAGGGTGGTGGATGCATGGAATAGCCTGTCCAGGAAGTGCTGGCCACCTGTATGGTGGCAGTCTTCAAACATGCATGGGACAATTAGAGACAGAAAGAGAAAGCTAAAGCCAGTGACCAGATAGGGTTACTGGCTGCTTCATCAGGTAGCATAAACAAGCAGACTGGATGGCCTGGTGGCTGTTATCTGCTGACAGTATCTATGTATCTATGTAATTAACAACAACAACAAAAAGAAACATAATAGGCCAGTAACATTTAAAATCAATGCATTTGCTTTAATAGGAGTGCTGTTAAGTAAAAATAAAATCATTCTACTTTCAGTTTTAGCCTACACAATGCATTAGGCTGGAAGAGGTCAAGCAGACAAAGGCCTCATGGTGCCACATGAATAGGCATATAAACATGTTTTATGTCCCAAACTTGAAAAAGTAGTAAGCTTGGAGGGACAGGGAGCGAAACCTCAGGATCGCCAGAGCAGCTGCACAGGGGAGGGAGCTGGATGTCATCATCCACCTATGGACAAATGACCTGGCTAAGAAAGGGATCAGAGCAGTGCAGGAAGTGTTTGTGGAGTTGAGGAGGGGCCTTAGACAAGTAGCACGCACAGTAACCTTTTCGGAGGTGCTGCCTGTCTGTAGCACGGGTGAGGCTAGGGTGCTCCACACCATGGGAGTCAATCAGTGGTTGAAAAACTGGTGCAGAGCTAAGGGATTTGGCTTCATTGGGGACTGGGGGTCCACCTGGAGGGATATAGGACTATACTGGCATGATGGTCTGCATCTGTCCAGGAGGGGAACCAGGATCCTAGGTGATGGGTTTAAATGCTTCATTGGCAAGCATTTAAACTAGCCAAGGGGTAAGCACTGGAGAGGATCAGGGAAATACTTGCCCCCCAAAAAAACTCAGGGTACTAAGTGAGGTAAACACCAAGACAGAGATGTCGATAGGGAGAAGGGCAGGGGTAAATGGAGAAAATGACAAACGCAATAAGGACAGGGATGGGGAAAAATGGGATAAGGCCATCAAGAAATGGAGGATAATGAGTACCAATGCCTGTAGTCTGGGCAACAAGCTCCCTGACCTGGTGGCCTTGATGGAAGAGGGATGCCTGGATATCATAGCAATCACAGAAACATGGTACACAGAGAACCATGACTGGGATGTTAACATACCAGGGTACACAACCTACAGGAGAGACAGGGAGGGGAGAAGAGGTGGCGGAGTAGCTCTCTATGTAAGGGAAAGGATAAAAGCAACTGAACAAAAGAGTAAACAGGAAGGAGAGGAGGCACTGTGGGTCACCTTAGAGACTGGAAATGGCACCACAATCTGCACAGGGTTGTATACAGGCCCCATGTCAGGAGAGAATGGACAAGGATATGATAGAAGGCATCCTTAGGATGGCAGAGAAAGAGGAGATACTGTTGATGGGGGACCTTAATATGCCAGATGTTAACTGGAGCACCTTTGCTGCAGCCACATCCAAAAGCAGGGCCATTCTCGATGCCCTTCAGGTGGCATGCCTCAGACAGCTAGTTTTGGAACCCACTCATGAGGGAGCAATCTTAGACCTCATACTCTCAAATGTAGACAGTGAGAGGATCTCAGATCTAGAAGTGGGTAGCCATCTGGGAACAAGTGACCACCAAACAGTGTGGTTCACGATAAACTCAGCTACAGAGTCTAGCCATACAAAAGTGAGGGTTCTGGACTTCAGGAGGGCTGACTTTGGCAAGATGGGAGAGTGCCTTAGAAAAACACTAGCAAACAGGCTAGAAGGAGGGGTGCAGCAACAATGGAGAAACATCAGAACTGCCATCACAGAGGCAATAAACCTTTGTGCAAAGCAAATAAACAAATCAAAATGAAAGAAAAAGCCACTACGGTTCTCAAAAGAGGAGGTGGTGAAGGTTAGGGAGCAAAATATAGCATTTAGGAAGTATAAGGAAACATAGAAGGAGCAGGACAGAGAACTGTACCAGTTAAGGCAGAAGGAAGCAGGGAGGGTAGTCAGAATAGCAAAGGCTCAAACTGAGGAAAAGATAGCCAACTTGGTTAAGAAGGGGGATAAAACCTTTTATAGGTATATCAGGGAGCGTAGAAAGACAAGGGGAGGGATAGTGAGGCTGAATAGAATGGATGGTGGGTGGGCAGAGAGGGACAGTGAAAAAGCAGAGATACTGAATGAATACTTCTGCTCAGTATTCAAAAAAGAGGAGGAGGGGGAGATGCCTAATCCAATTAACAGAAGCACTCTGGAAAGGGGGGTCGATCCCAGTCCTTTTACAGAAGAAAGGGTTCTGAAAGAACTCCTAAAACTAAAAGGTAGACAAAGCAATGCGGCTTGTTGGAATTCACCCCAGAATTCTAAAAGAATTAAGGAGAGAACTAGTGACACCACTGACTACCCTTTTTAACAAATCATGGGAGGATGGTGTGGTACCTGAGGACTTGAGGAAGGTGGATGTGAGTCCCCTTCACAAAAGTGGGAGCAAGACAGAGGCAGGAAACTACAGACCTGTCAGTTTGACCTCTGTGGTAGGAAAAGTGATGGAATCACTTCTGAAGGAAAGAATGGTTGAGTACCTAGAGGCCAGTGGGGCACAGGACCCAAGGCAGCATGGGTTCACAGCGGGAAGGTCATGTCAGATGAATCTAATCAATTTCTTTGACAGGGTGACCAAAGTAGCAAACTAGGGAGGGGCTGTGGACATGGCCTACCTAGACTTTAGCAAGGCATTTGACACAGTCCCACACAAAAGATTAATAATCAAATTAACCAGCCTGGGAGTAAGTCCCAGGGTGGTAGCCTGGGTAGAACATTGGCTGGACAACAGGACACAGAAGGCAATTGTAAATGGAGTCCATTCTGAAGAAAGAGGGGTTACTAGTGGGGTACCACAGGGTTCAATCCTTTTTGATGTCTTTATAAGTGACATTGTGGAGGGACTGGAAGGAAAAGTATGCCTCTTTGCAGATGACACAAAGATCTGCAACAGGGTTGATACACAAGGTGGCACGGAAAGGATGAGAAGGGACTTGGCAAGATTGGAAGAATGGTCAGAAGTATGGCAGCTTGGATTCAATGCAAAGAAGTGCAAAATAATGCACCTGGGAAACAAAAACCCAGGGGAAGATTACACAGTGGGGGGTAGTAACAACAACAAAAATGGAAAGGGACCTGGGGATAATCATATCAGATGACTTTAAGGTTAGCAAGCAATGTGAGAAGGTAGTAGGGAAGGCTGGAGGGATACTGGGATGTATAGGGAAAGGCATCATGAGCAGAAAACAGGAAGTTGTTATCCCTCTGTATAGACAGTTGGTGAGACCCCATCTGGAGCACTGCATCCAGTTCTGGAGACCCCATCTCCTCAAGGACATAGACAGGATGGAGGCAGTCCAGAGGAGGACAACTAAAATGGTGCAGGGTCTACAAGGGAAGCCATATGAGGAGAGAGACTAAAGGAGCTTAATATGTATACCCTTGAGGAAAGGTGGGAGAGGGGGACATGATAGAAACTTTTAAATACCTCAGTGGAATCAACAAAGTCCAAGAGGGTAGCATCTTTCAGAAACAGAGTTGTGCAAGAACAAGGGGACACAGTTTGAAGATAGAGGGGAGATGGCTCAGGGGCAATGTGAGGAAGTATTTTTTCACAGAGAGGGTGGTGGATGCATGGAACAGCCTTCCTGAGGAGGTTGTGGGGTCTAAAACTGTGGGAGAATTCAAGAATTCATGGGACAGACATAAGACAATTTTTGTTTGGGGTAGGAAGAAATAGGCTGGTGGTTAAATAGGATCTGCAGCGTATCCTGTAGGTAGGGAAATGGGCAGACTAGGTGAGCCAAGTGGTCCTTATCTACCGTCAAAGTCTATGTTTCTATATTTGTATGTACTGCTACACTATGCCACCCAAAAAAATGACTAAAAGCAACAAATAATTAATGGGTCACAAAGATATCACAAATGCTTAGGGACCAGCGGTAACAAACATTTTTTTCAAAGCAAGTTTGTTTAGTTGCATATGTAATCTTAGCCCTTCACCTGGCTCCAAGGATTGACCCATAACAAGGGGACTGATAGCTTGACAAGAAACATTCATTGCTGGCTGGTGAGACTAACTAAAGCTATAGGCTCCAATACAAATGGAGCAACTTCACACTGCAGCAGAGTGTAAAAAAATGGCACATTAAATTTGTGTTTGGGGATGGTGAACATAACTGCAGGGGATATAAGCAGTTATGTGCAAGGTAATGTTTATATGGTTAGCTGTGGGGCAGGGTATCTAATTAAAGCAGCAAGCAAAACAAGCACACAAATAAAAACAGGACACATACTCTTGTACCAAACAGTTATTTAGGAGAACATCCTCAATGAGAGATATTTAAGTACACTTTTTAAGATCTGAGTAGCCATGTTACAAATTGGGCCACAGTTTTTCTGGACTTTCCATAAAGAAAGTGGAATTATTCCACAAAAGAGTGTCAGGTGGCTTTAATTTTAACTTATTTATTTGATCATAAAGGCTAGCTTAAAATGCCATAACAATAAATCTTTTATAGTATTTTCCCTGAGTTTGGGATTGGTGAGATATAGTAGCCTTTATTGGTAACCTCTTTTCATGCACTGTCCAAAAAAGGAATCAGAAACAAACTCCCAGCTACATCAACAATCTCTACAGAATGTGACCAACCATAATGTGCTTTTCTTTTTAAACTAGAGACACTTTAAGGCATAAGAGGGTTGACAGCATCCCACTAAATAAGTATACAGGCTGAGTTGGGTCCTTATTTTCTCTTGTGAGCCATGAAAAGCAACAAAGGCTTTCTGGACACCAGCCAGCTACTACTGCTGGCAAAAGAAAAGCACCCTGAAGAACCCTGCCTGAAAAGCAAACAGAAGAACCAGTGCAAGAGAAAACTGTGCCCTCTCTTGAGGATGTACCACAAATGAGGCAATTTTTCAAAACAAAGTCAAGCTTTGAAAAACCTGCCTCTGATGGACTTCAGAGTGTTTCTCTGGAGGAGGGCTTTGAGATGCAAAAAGAGGAAGAATCAATTTCTACAAAGGATACTGCTGAGGGGAATTTGATTCACCACCCAGGGTGAATGAAGACTGATCTTTCTGTACTGCATTTGTTGAGTCAGAAGTGGATTTACATGATGCAGAATGTATAAGTATGTTAGGTCTGACCTTGACGAAAGAGTGTCAGTACCCATCCATATAGAGGATTGTGTATGGGCAACCATACACAACAAGCCAGTGTCTTAATTGTGAGGTATCCATGGTAATTAGGAACCTTAAGAGCAAAGCTTGAGAGGTCTCCTAGTTGCCATGGATACCTTGAGATTTAGAATGCAGTCTTGTCTGTGTATGGCTGCCCATACATAAGCATTGATAGTGTATGGGCAACCATAAATTTAAAATCTGTTTTTTTTTCTCCCTACTTAGTTTTAGATTTCAGCGACCACAACACTATCATTATACCTTTCAATTTTGTTTTCTCACTTACTACTTGAAAGGACTGCCTGTTCATAGAAACACAGACTTTGGCAGCAGATAAGAGCTGCTTGGCCCACCCAGTCTGACCATTTCCCTACCTTTTGTATAAGCTGCACATCCTAGTTAACCAACAACCTACTTCCTCTTACCCCCCACTGGAATTGCTTTATGTCTGTCCCATGCATTCTTGAATCCCCAACTATTTTTGACCCCACTACCTCCTCTGGAAGGCTGTGCCAAGTATCCACCACCATCTCTGAGTAAAAAATACTCCTCATGTTGCCCGTGAGCCATCCCCTCTGCCTTCAAATTGTGCCCCTTGTTCTTGCACATCTCTTTTCTGAAAGATGCTACCCTCTTGGACTTTGTTGATTCCTTTGAGGTATGTCAATGTTTCTATCATGTCCCCCTCTCCCTCCTTTCCTCTAGGGTATACATATTAAGCTCCTTTAGTCTCTCTTCATAGTGCTTCTGTTGCAAACCCTGCATCTTTTCTTTTTTTTAATTACTCTTTATCCACCTGCCCAGCCTGCCACCCCCCGACCCATCAGGGGAGACAATGCAGACATCCCACTACCTAGCACCTACCCGAACAGATCCTGAGACTCCATGGAGCCGTGACTTAACCCCCCCCGGGCGGGGACAAGGTGGGGGAACTAGCACCCCGTAACTTACATTTCATCAGCTCAGGTCCACTGGGCGGGTACAGGCACATCATGGGGATGTCCCCCGACTCCTCATCTCCCCAGCGGTGGCAGGCTCTTTTTCCATTTTTCTCCCTTTCCCCTATGGCATGAACCCCAGACATCATGGTGCAAAGCGTCAACATCCATGCTGTACAAAGGCCGCCCATCCCCTGTGGTCGGGCTTGCAGTACTCCGAGCAGTGTGCTGGCAAGGCCGCTACCCTCCCTGGAGAAGGTGAACTGTTGTGAGACTCTCAAGCCTGTCTCCCCCCCAGCTGACCGACCAGTGACCCGAGTCTGCTCCTTAACCTGGGTCACCAGCATGGAGTGAGGTGTGGCATCCAACACCTCCACCCTCAGCGCTACCGGGCCGGCCTCCCTGCATCATTTTAGTTGCCCTCTTCTGCATTGTCTCCATCCTGTCTATGTCCTTGTAGAGATGGGGTCTCCAGAACTGCATGCAGTACTCCAGATGGGGTCTCACCAATTGTCTGTACAGAGGGATAACAACTTCCTGTTTTCTACTGGTGATGCCTCTCCCTATGCATCCCAGTATTCCCCAGCCCATCTTACTGTCTTCTCACATTGCTTGCCTACCTTTAGGTCATCTGATATGATTACCCCCAGTTCCCTTTCCATTTTTGTTGTTATTAGTACCTCCCCACCTTGTTGTGTACTCTTCCCCTAGAATTTTGTTTCCCAGGTGCATTACTTTGCATTTATTTTCATTGACTCTAAGCTGCCATACTTTCGACCATTCCTCCAACCTTGCCAGTTCCCTTCTCATCCTTCCCACCCCCCTCCTTGTGTATCAACCCCGTTGCAGATCTTGTGTCATTTGCAAAGAGGCATACTTTTCCTTCCAGCCCCTCCACAATGTCACCTATAAAAAAACACTATGGTTCTCAAAAGAGGTGGCGGGGAAGGTTAGGGAGAAAAAGGTAGCATTCGGGAGGTATAAGGAAACACAGAAGGAGCAGGACAGAGAACTGTACCAGTTAAGGCAGAAAGAATCGGGGAAGACAGTCAGAATAACAAAACCAAACTGAGGAAAAGATAGCCAACTCAGTTAAGAAAGGGGATAAAAGTTGAGAAGGGGGATAAAATATGGCATAGATGCATTAGGGAGTGAAGAAAGACCAAGGGAGGGATAATGAGACTTAATACAGGAAAGGGGGTGGGCAAAGGGTGACTGTGAAAAAGTAGGAATACTGAATGAATACTACTGCTCAGTATTCACAAAAGAAGAGGGGGGGAGGGAGGTACCTAAACCAAACAATAGGAGCTCTCTGGATAGGGGGGGTCGATACCATTCCATTCACAGAAGAAAGGGTCCTGAAAGAACTCTAAAACTAAAGGTGGACAAAGCAATGGGGCCTGACAGGATTCACCCCAGAATTCTAAAAGAACTAAGGGGAGAACTAGTGATACCAAAGACTACCCTTTATAACACAGCATGGGATGACGGTGTGATACCTGAGGTCTGGAGGAGGGCAGATGTGATTCCCCTTCACAAAAGTGGAAGCAAGACAGAGGCAGAAAACTACAGACCTGTTAGTTTGACCTCTGTGGTAGGGAAAATGATGGAATCACTTCTGAAGGAGTACCTAGAGACCAGTGGGGCACAGGACCCAAGGCAGCAAGGATTCTCAGCAGGAAGATCATGTCAGATGACCCTAATCAATTTCTTTGACTGGGTGACCAAAGTATTAGACCAGGGAGGGGCTGTGGACATGGCCAACTTAGACTTTAGCAAGGCAATTGACACAGTCCCACACAAAAGATTAATAAACAAGTTAACCAGCCTGGCAGTGGTTGCCAGGGTTATAGACTTGGTAAAACATTAGCTGGACAACAGGATGTAGAGGGTAATAGTAAATAGAGTCCACTCCAAGAAAGAGCGGTCACTAGCAGGGTACCGCAGGGTTCAGCACTGGGACCGGTCCTCTTTAATGTCTTTATAGGTAACATTGCAGAGGGATTGGAAGGGAAAGTGGTCTTCTTTGCAGATGACACAAAGATCTGCAACAGCATTGCTACACAAGGGGGGTGGAAAGAATGAGACGGGACTAGGCAAGGTTGAAGGAATGGTCAAAAGTATGGCAGCTTAGATTCAGTGCAAAGTAGTGCAATGTAAAACACCTGGGAAACAAAAAACAAGGTGAAGAGTACACAATATGGGGAGAGGTACTAATAACAACCAAAATTGAAAGGGACCTAGGGGTAGTCATATCAAATGACCTAAAGGTACTCAAGCAACGTGAGAAGGCAGTAAGGAGGGCTGGAGGGATACTGGGATACATAGGGAGAGGCATCACCAGTAGAAAACAGGAAGTCGTTATCCCTCCGTACAGACAGCTGGTGAGACCCCATCTGGAAAACTGCATACAATTCTGGTGACCCCATCTCTGCAAGGGCATAGACAGGATGAAGGCAGTCCAGAGGAGGGCAGCTAAAATGGTGCAGGGTCTGCTCCAGAAGTGATACAAAGAGAGACTAAAGGAGCTTAATATGTATGCCCTTGAGGAAAGGAGGGAGAGGGGGACACACTAGAAACATTTAAGTACCTCAAGGTAATCAACACAGTCCAAGAGGGTAGCATCTTTCAGAAAAATAGATGTGCAAGAACAAGGGAGCACAATTTGAAGATAGAGGGGGACAGCTCAGGGACAATGTGAGGAAGTATTTTTTCATGGACAGGGTGGTGGATGCATGGACTGGACTTCCTGAGGAGGTTGTGGGGTCAAAAACAGTGGGGAATTCAAGAATGCATGGGACAGACATAATGCAATTCTAGTGGGGGGTAGGAGGGAATAGGCTGTTGGTTAACTAGGTTCTGCAACTTATACAATAGGTAGGAAAATGGGCAGACTGGGTGGGCCAAGCAGTCCTTACCTGCTATCAAAGACTATGTTTATATTAAACAGGACCAGTCCCAGTACTGAACCCTGTGGTATCCCACTGGTAACCTCCCTTTCCTCATAGTGGACTCCGTTTACTATTTACCCTCTGTGTCCTGTTGTCCAGCCAATTTTTTACCCAGGCTACCACCCTGGGACCCACTCCCAGGCTGGCTAACTTGTTTATTAATCTTCTGTGTGGGACTGTGTCAAATGCCTTGTTAAAGTCTAAGTAGGCCACATCCACAGCCTCTCTATGGTGTACTACTTTGGTCACCCAGTGAAAAAAATCTTTTAGATTCGTCTGACGTGACCTTCTCACTGTGAATCCATGCTGCCTTGGGTCCTGTGCCCCACTGACCTCTAGGCACTCAACAATTCTTACTTTCAGAAGTGATTCCATAATTTTCCCTACCACTGAGGTCCAACTAACAGGCCTGTAGTTTGCTGCCTCTGCCTTGCTCCAACTTTTGTGGAGGGGAATAACATCCACCTTCCTCCAATCCTCAGGCACCACACCCTCCCATGATTTGTTAAAAAGGGTAGTCAGTGGTGTCACTGGTTCTCCCCTTAGTTCTTTTAGAATTCAGGAGTGAATCCCGTCAGGTCCCATTGCTTTGTCCACCTTGAGTTTTAGGAGTTCTGCAGCCGGTGTTCTTACTTGTCAATGAAGCCAGTGTACTTTTTTTTTTTTAAACTCTTTTTCTTGTATGTCAGTCTAGGGCATCTCTCAGACGGTTTCGCTCGGTTTCCACCTCTAACCGCCTGTCTGAACCATTCTTCTAACCAAAGCTTCGGTATCAGGATTCCCCTTTTCTCCCGCCAGCCCCACATAGGAGGAGGCTGAGGATCCCTAGGGATAGGGTTGGGATCATGGCTGACACTGAGCATGTGGGGTTTCCACCCCAGGAGACCCACCGTCACCTCACCCAGCTGCCAAGGGTTTTCTTGTTTTGGGTTCCCCTCAGAGTGCAACGTGAAATGATGCCTGCGCACGGCTGGCCTGCTACTGTCTGCCGCACTCCGCCCCTTACATTGGCTGGTGTACCTGCAATACCCATGATTTCCGTCAGGGGTCATCAGGACACCAAACATCCCTGGATCCCTCCCCAGGGAGAGGAGAGCTGTCCTCCGGGTGCTCCATCCTCTCCCTCCCCTGCTGACCCCTGGCTACCCGAGTACGTCACCAAAACCGAGTTGCCAGTGTGGCATCCAGTGCCTCAACCCTCAGTGCCACTGGGCCGGCCTCAGACAGTGTTCTTGCTTGTCAGTGTGCTGCTATGTCTATGTCCTGTCCGGTGACGACTAGTCCCCCTGTCTCTCCTGGGGTTGTAGTGTCTTCCAGCCTGCTGCTACAGTTGTGCATGATCAAGCGAATTATCTCAGTCAGCCGTCCTTCAGTGGTGACAGGCGTGCGTGACAAGGTTTGATGTGCTGCAGTAGTGACATCATTAGTGCAGCACAACAATGCTGTGCCATGAGTGGATTTCCATTTTGAAGAGAGTTCTGCCATACATTATAAAGCTTTGCAGAATGACTCTAAAAAGATTGTTAATGTGCATTCAACCTCAACAGTCCTAGACAAGAGGATTGAGAAAAGATATATGTTAACCACAGAAGCCTCTGAGTTTATTTTTATTCACCCTGACCCTGAGGGAATTTTGTAGGCTGCTGCTTGTGAGAAAGCTGAAGTTAATTTCTCAGCAGCACCTCCTAATAAAGATTCCAGAAGAATTTACTTAAACAGCTAAAAAGGCATACACTACCTCCTCTTTAGCTGAGGCAGGCCACCTACTTAAATTACTGTGTACATTGTTGACAGGCTGTGTGGAATATAATCTTGTCACTATGTACTGTAAGAGCTAGCCTTCCCAAGAGAAGATTCATCTTGCACATATAGTGCTAATTTGGCAGCTGCTAAATACTAGTTTCTGATGATTGTTGATGAAAATAACACTGTATCTAGGGCTGTAGCAAATTCTGTATCCACTAGGAGATTTGCATGGCTCAGAACAACTCAGTTGTTATATGACATGCAACATAAGACAAATAATTTCCCCTTTGATGGTACTGCCTTATTTGGTGACAGTACTGAAGTGTGCATGAAATGCTGATGAACAAAAAGTAACTTTTCAACATATGACTGACAAAGAGGTTCCTCAATGCCTTATAGGTCCTGTAGAAGGGAAGGTGTGGGGATGGTTTATTACAACAGACCATATGTGCACCATGAATACACAGTTCAGAGGGATGCAGGGATGGAAGGCAGCCATACAGACATCTGCATCAGGTCTGCAGCCCAGGCGAAGCCCATCCAGTAGATCCCCCCCCCAGATTCCCATCCAATTTGTACAGTAATACCATTTGATGTCTCTGGCTCATTCCCCCACCCCTTGGTACCCATCTGACATGTACAATAATAGCTTTTAACATCCCTGCCTGTCATTTGGTGGGTAAGCCTGGTGCAGACAGAGGGTGTAGATGGGGGGTACTGAGAGGTGGGACAGGGCCTGGGTGGCAAGGGAGGCCCCTGGACTACCAGTGACAGTGGGATTAATATATACAGTGCACAGATGTATATTAGTGGTGGTGGAACCTCTAGAAAGCCAGGGACAATAAAAGCCATTATACAAATCAGATGGGCATTAATGGAGCAGGGGGACAATTAGACACAGAGGGACATTAATAGCTATTTCAGAACATATTGGATGGCCATCAGGGAAGCAGCTACTAGATAGCCAGAGATGTTAACTATTACTGTACAAATTAGGAAGGGGGGTGCCACACAACCAAGGATATTAATAGCTATCACCATACAAATTGGGGTAGTGGTACCACTATGTTGTTAGGCAGCTACTCAGGGATCAGGCAGGTGGGAGGCAGCCAAGGCTCTGAACAATACCTCTGTGCATTTGTGCATGGCAGAATTGTGCAGGTCCAGTAATGACCACATAATTACATGCAAATGGCCCCTTCATGTCTTGCATGCCATATGGGGTTATTATCATGCCAGCCACTGAAGGAGCAAAGATACTATCCTGTTTGAGATGCTCTCTCCTGCTCTCCTTTGACTACTAGGAGTCAGTATCTAGCTAGGGACTGTGTTTCTGCCACACATAGACACTAGGTGGAAATTGTTTAATCAGGAAAGGCACAGTAAACTGAAGCTTGTTTCCAGGTGTGACTTGGGAGCACAAGGACGTTAAGTGACTTGCTCAGGGTCACACAATATGCAAGTGGGGGCTGTGGTATTTAAACCAAGGTCTCCAGGTTTGCTGCTCAGTGCCCTAAACCACAGCACTATACTGCCTCCTATGCTGTCTCAAAAAATGATCTCAAGTTCAGACAGGCAGTGCATACCGACCTTGGCACACTGCCTGTGTGTCTGAATATGACACCCTGACCAACCGTGCACTAATCAGGCACACCACTAATGATTGTGTGAAGCACATGGCTGGCTTTGGATGTGGGGCCCTTAAGCGTTACTGACAGTGGAAGGAAGAGTTTTATTTGGAAAAGACTGTGAAAGTTTTACGTAGTTTTTTTGTTGTTGTTTTGTTTTAATTCTGGCATAGGAGTTTGTCAAGTTCTCCTAGAACTTCATCTGGACCAGAGGTCTTTCCTGCTGGGAAACTGGATGGACTTTGCTGCTTCAGTAGGGGAGATAGGTTTGTTCATGGACAGTTGATCATGATCCTGAAGAGTGGGTAATCATAATGATGACAGCAAGTCATTGGTTTGTATTTCTGCTCCTTTACACATACTTTACTTAATGTTACACTAAAAATTCCCTGAATTCTTTACTTTTGTCCTTGCTGTTAGTAAATATTTTATTATTTTTATCCATAACTCTAGGTATTATACTTTATGCCTTTTTGTTTTTTTAATCTGAAGGCAATGAATTTCCCTGTTTTTTTTCCTCCTCACCCCCAGAAGGACAAAAAAGGGAATAGTGTGCACTGGAGGAATATAACTTTTTTTTATCTTATATTTCATGGAGACTAGTTTTTTTTTTGTTGTTGTAGAAGCTGTTGTGCTGTTATTGTGATTTGTATTATAATGATCTATTTTTTTCCAGTTCATATTTTATTTTTAAACTTTTAAAGGAGTCATGTCTTTTTCCAGAGGCAAAGTTTAGAATTCTGCCCCTGATGCAAGCTTTGAAGATCTTCCACAGGTATGATTGTGATACCTCTCAAATATCACTGATATTGAAAAAGCTGTATCTTATGTTATCCATTTCTTAAAAGAAATATAGAATTTGTCAGCAGAAAAGGGCTACTTACTTCTCCCACTCAGTCTGCCCAGAAAAAAAGTGAGATGAAGGAGTCATCTTTTAGGAGCGAGGTGTTCTATTTCCATCTGAAGGACCTTTGTTCATCATTTCCCTTAAGTACAGTTATTCTTAGACGAACATGATCAGAAATAATTATACTGTCAATGCTTGCTGACAGAATAAAATTGCAGATATGCTGAGATGCTAACAAGTAATCAATTATGCTTATACCTAACAGGGAGGAAAGTATAGTCTCAGGCTTGTGGATTACCCATTCTCTATGTATCTATGAGACCTAGATCTTCTGCTATCATAATCTGTGAAATGACTGTCTGGACTTAGCTCTGTAATGAATGTCTGGACTTATAGTAATTGTATTCACACTGGATCTGCTGCTATTTCTGTCTAATGTTGAGCCCATGACCTCATTAAAATCTCCTTCCAGAACTATTCTGTGGTCCTTTAAGTTGCCTTATTTATGAGCTGCTGTATTAAAAATTCTGTTTTCCCACCTTTCAGGGCAAACACATTGCAAATGCTATCTTCTGACAATTTAGATTTTCTGTTAAAATTTGATATCTGCTGTCTACATCTGCACTATGGATTGTCTTTAGGAAGTTAATACCCCTTCTGTTAAAAATCGCTAGTCCCCCTTTTTTTCCTGCTAAAGCAGCTGTATCCTACTTGGGCTACACATTATCTGCTTAACTGAGTTTCTTGTAGCAATAGAAAATCAGCTTTATTCTTCTGAAGACAGTTAAGTACTATTTTACTCCTGCTAGGTTAGTCTGCCCCTTAACATTCCAAGTAATAATATTACATTCATATTTTATGTTGGATCAAGCTCAGTATATAAAGATTTACAATTCAGGAATAGGGAAGGCAAATTTTATTTATATAGCTCCCTATCCAGGGGCTCAAAGAGCTTTACAAAATAGCAATAGAATGGAATAAACAGCCCCGTAAAAAATTAATTAAAATCAGATTAAAAGCTTTTTCAAATAAATGAGTTTTAAAAGAGGATTTAAAGGCCTCCACCAAACTAGCAGCCTTAATATACGGAGGAAGAGCGTTCCAAAGGAGTGTCGCAGTCACCCCAAATGCCCTATCTCCCGATCTTCTTAAGTAAGAAGGTGGTACAACTAATAGGTCAGCTTTGGTGGAGTGTAGGGGCGGACAAGAGAGTACAGAATCAGGAGCTCTTTAAGGTAGTCAGGTCCCAGACTGCGTAAGGCCTTGTATGTTAACAAGCCTATCTTGAAGGTGATGCATGTACTCACAGGCAACCATTGCAGAGAGTGCAGGACAGGAGTGACAAGGCCCTCATAGAGGTACCAGTCAACATCCTGGCCACAGCATTCTGCACGAGCATCAGACAATGAAGCAAACCTCCAGACAACCCCAGGTACAGGGTGTTACAGTAATAAAATCAGCTAGTGACAAAGGCATGGATAACCGTAGCCAGGTCAGTGGGAGTCAAGAATGAACAAATCCTGGTGATATTCTGGAGATGGAAAAAAATGTCCCTAACAACCAACGCAACCTGTTTTTTAAGGTCAAGCCAACCGTCAAGAATAATGCCATGATCCTTAACCACACCTCTTACTGACAGGGGGTGACCATCCACCACAAGGGCGGGCAGCCTCCAGTCAATGAAAATACCCCCATGACCCGGCTTGATCACCCTAACCATTTAACAGTCAAAAAGTACAATAGTCAGTGGCATTTAATCTACAACAGTTCTTACAGAACAGGGGTCTGCAACCTTTTCAGGATTGGGAGCTGCATGTCCTCCTGGCATGACCAGTCTGATCACCAGAGAGCCATGTGAGCATATGCATAGCAGAGGTCCTTTGTAGTGCGTAATTTAGCTTAAATTCATCCAACAATGCTATTTAAATAAAGCATATGTTAATCAACTGGAACACTGCACAAAAAAGCCACACTGGATAGTTTCCTCTCCAGATCCTCCCTAAGAGAATCAAAGGAGTTTTAGCCATGATTTTGTAGTTTAAAAAGCAAATAGTAACTGAAAATTAATTCCTAATACGTGCTTCAGGTAAATCTTTTGGAGCCACTGAAAGAGTCCCACTCTGTGGGCCTCTGTTCTTTGGTGCAACCTTCCTGTGTTTTGGCATAGGTAGGGGTGAGCCTGGCCACCCCTACCACACATATTATTGGCACAAATAGGATGTTTTTTGGGGACATGCCCTGGAATTAATATTTTTTGGAAACTTTTGCTGCAAATCACTTGAAACATTCATCTACCCCTGCTGATGAAACCAAAAGCACCCCAGCCTTCTAGAAAGGTTATGTTCTCATCTATGATTATTTTCTTTGTTGGGTGTGCCAGTTTATCATAAAATGTATGGCTGATTCACAGCATCAGTACCACCTTAATATTGGCAAAGCTTTGTTTAACATGCTTAAAGGAACACTGTCAACTTCCTTAAGCCTCAAAGTGTCCCAAGTTTAAAATGCACAGTTTACGATTGTTCACATTATATTCAGACTGTTTATGCAGCCGGTAGTTTGATTCACATCCCTTTTTTCTTTTAAAAAGTGAAAAACTAACAGCCCACCATACTGGTGTTACCACACCAAAACATGTTTGTTTACATTTCTTGACCACATCACACTGCATCTTTCCTGGACTCTGGAACACCCCCAAGACAATCTAGCCACTGAATATGTGGAGGGCATAGAGGAGACTATTGTATCATGAGTGGCTGCACTGTTTGAAGGTATTTCTAATGTTCAGGAAATGTGCACTAAGAGTAGCTCAGTGATATGAAGAACAAAGCTGGGCATAGCTATACATTAACATGCGTTTCATTTCTGACAAGCAATGAGGTAGATAAAACAACCAGCAACATAAATGAATTTTAGAGAAAGTAAGCAATCATAAAATGTGTATTTTTACCTAAAATAATACAAAAAAAGGTTAACAATGTCCCTTTAATATTTCTTGCAATTGTATGACCTTGCATGCCTTGACTCGGTCTTACTTCCATCTCCACAGCCTTCTATCCTGCCTAAGGAACAACTGCCTTTCTAATGATCTGAATGCTACATAGCATCCTGATGTAACTGTGGTCATACCTCTCACCCCACCTAGATCCCAATTGATGTGAGGCTATCACAGTAAAGTACATAAAGTGCTCGGCACCTGTCAAGAGGTGGAGAAGGATAACAAAATAACTGGCTGGACCATCTTGTGTATCTGAGGATAGGAGTCCATCTGTCCCTCCCACTTGGGGCACTGATGCCTTAGTCAGGCATGGGTAGCTGGGCATGGACATCTACCAGGCCCAGCCTGCTATATGTAAAAACACATGGCACATCTGGTGCCTCTGCATTCAGTGTCAAGTACTACAAGCCCTGCTAACATCTGGCAACATTTCCTGAGCTGCAAATCTCTGCCAACATGATCCCTCCTCTTTGGTTACCAGAGAGCATTTGTGCAGTTGTGAGACTTCCTGAGCTGATTGTCACTGGGGTTGCCACTTGATGTGCAATACTCTGGGCTTTGGCACCAACCTTATTCAGCACCTTAGTAAGCAGTAACACTAACTATGATGTCATCAGGCAGTCCTGCCATGAACCTTTGAAAGTTTTCTCCCTCACATCCCACTGGCTGATGTCAGTAATGCAAATGGTAGTATCAATACTGGCCTGTAATATAGCGGCTACTGCAGTGTCAATAGCCTCTCATAAGTAATTATGCTTGACTTCCTCATATTGTCCCAGCATCAAGAACATTCTACTTCACAAAGAGGGTGGTGGATAACTGGAACAAACTCCTAGAGGAGGTGGTGGGAGCAGGGCCTTTGGGGGGATTCAAGGGAGCACGGGATAGACACGAGAGTCTCTTGGATCTGGCGGGGGAGATGGTAGGAAATTGCAAAGTTCCAGCAGCTCATTAGGCACACTGGACAGACTGGGTGGGCCTGATGGTCCTTTTCTGCCTACACATTTCTATGTTTCTATCAAGGATATTAGTGTGTATGTGATATTGCATATTCAGTGTGTGACCTCCACAGACAATTCCAAAATACTTTATTGTGGAGCAAAGCAGCAGAAATACTGAAAAGCATAAAGTTGGATTTTTGAGAGTTAAGGAGATGCGGAGCCGCATGAACACAGGCAAAGAGCCGCATGCGGCTCCCGAGCCTCACGTTGCAGACCTTTGTTATAGAATGTAGATAAATGTATGTATGAGGATTTATCCAACACTTGTGAGTATACAGTATAACCCCAATTATCCAAATGTACAAGGGGACATGAGTTTTATTTGGATAATCGGGTGTTTGGTTAATCGAGAGACCATTGAAATTAATTGCCAAAACAGCTTGAATGAATGAATGTTAAATGCTGAATATATAGTGGTACAAAACACACATGAAACTGCAATTTCTCATTTAAAATGTTCAACAAAAAACAGTAGATTTTTAATATTCTTTAAAGCCTGAATTTCACTCAAAGTGACTATAGCAGTAGACATGCGGCATTAAAACATCCGGAAGCACAGCAGTGTGCAACATTTAAAGCAGCAGTTCAGTGTAAAGTACAAGTTCAGCAAGATCACAACACAGTAAACAAATTCTACTCAGAGCCAACAAGGCTGCATAATGCTATTTTGCGGGGACTAGGAGCCATCTACAGGGAAATTGCTTTTATATGAAACCTCAGGCAACTCAATATTGCTTTCAAACTGCCTGCCAATAACAATAGTCCCCTGTGATTGCTGGCCCTGTTAAAGTGAACACATTCTCTGGTGTCCACAGGTACATCCCACCCTTTGACTACCGGGCCCATTAATAAAAAATAATTCCCTAGTATGCAGTGGCTCCATCGTTTTCCAGTGGCCTGCCATGTTAATAAATAATTCTCTTGCTGCAGTATAAGGTTGGTCTGCTCCAGTGGTATGGAGGGATGAGGCACTGTGTGCCTTGACTCCTGCAGCTACATCAGTGACCTGAGCTCAGGGACATGCTCAGTTGCTGAGGGTCAGAGAGAAGACTGAGTGTTAAATCAGATAGCTGTCCTGTCCCTGGGTGGGAAGGCATGCTGACTCAATCTTTGCTTCCCCTAGGTGAAGGCAGTAATCCAAGGGGAGTGGGAATGTGGAAATGGCTAGCACATGCTATCCACCTACCTCAGTCACACACTATCACCTGGATGACTGGCTCAGTTCTAGATGTGAGTGACTGGTTGGGGGGAGGATGGCTCTCCCTTTCCTGGCCTCATCATTGGGGGTGGGCAATCCATGGGGAACTTTAGACCCAGTGGTCTGGGACAGGGGAGGTGGGGACAGGGCTGACAGCTTGCATGAGTCAACTAGCAAAGCAAAAATGTTTATGGAGGAGAGAAATGCTGTAGTATATATGATCTTAACACATACAGTATACACAACCCTCTCATAATGAGGGTTACAGTAAATCTACCAAGTATAGGAAATATGTACAGGATTTCATACCAGGGTGCTATGGAGCAAGAGGGAGGAGTCTTAAAGAGATGAGGTTTCTTAGACCAGTAGAATAAGGATCCACAGTTCTTAGATAGTTACTGGGAAGGATAAGAAAGGTTAGATATGTTGTTATACTTATCTGATGGGGAAGGAGTTCACATCCTGTGAGACTGTGAAAGTAAAGAAAAAAGGTTAATATGGAGTCAATTCAGTAGTGGGAACAATAGAGAGGATAGAGATACAAAAGGGGTATAGTATAGTACAGTGTAAAAGGTAAAAAAAAAATTGCTTTAGATAGAAAGTTACAGAATTAAATGAAGTAACAGATATAAACGCATGTTTAATTTAAGTAGTATACTAATATCTTTAACTGTTTACAATGAGCATCAAAAACAAAACACAAAATGTAGAATAATGAAATGTTCATAACCAAGTGACTCATGTGTTTTCAGCTTGACTTGTACATTGTTTTTAGTGTGTGGTGTATAACACTTTAAGAGATCTGTATAAATGAGATGCACATTTGTATTTCTCAGATCCCACCCCCCGAGGAAGGCCCCCTGAAGGGTTGAAGCACTGGGGCTAGTGGGTGCACACCCGCATATTGCCAGAAACTAAATCTTGCACTGACTCTATGAGTGCTGAACTTTCTTTTCTTTTCTTATTATAGGCTGGCTGCTTTGCTAATACATCACCTTTTCCAGTGCACACCACTCTACACTACTTACACTATAGCCACAGCACTGACCACTGCCCATCACAGGACTGACCCTTCCACACCCCTACAGTAACAGGACTGTACCACCCTCTGACAGTCACATGACTTAAACCTTCCACTGTACATCACAGCACTGGGCACCCACCCCTGACAGTCAGAGAACAGATCCCTATTCCCAACAGTCACAGCACCACACCCCACCACCATAACAGCACTGCCCCATACCCCCTAAAGTCACATGGATGACACTCCCCACAGGCAGTTACAGCCATAATCCCCACCACTAACAGTCACAACATTGTACCTCGGTCACTTCACTGAAGACCACCCCACACAGTTGGGACTGACCTGCCCCAAAACAGTCAGTTTGGCATTGTATAATATGTTTTAAATATAGAACATTGGTGCAAAACCCGGTTTGCTCAGGTAAACTAGGATCTGCACCCGGTAAACATTTGAATATCTGGCCCTAGCTGTTATACTCCCCTTCACCATCAACAGAACTCCACACCGAACTGGTGGAGAGTCTTGGGGGGTTACCATGGTTGATGAGAGTCTATGGAAGGGGGATTGGGATGATGAACCTTCCCCTCCTGCCTCTCCCATGGAGGGAATCAGTGGCTGTTATGAAGGTCCAAATTTAGTTCTCATGATGGTGGATGCTGTTGCTAGGTGACTGGTGGCAATATGTTACTTCTTGGTGATGCAGGGCCTGCAGCGACTGGAACACCATTTTGGCCTATCAGTTGCTATTTTCCCCTCATTTTCATGCCCATCCATTTCTTCTAACACAGAGGGTAGTCTAGTCAGACCTCGACATACACATCATCCCAAGTATCTCTGACCTCTACACCACTGAATGGTAGCATTAAACCTGCTAAAGAGTTTATAAATTATTTAACTGACCTGAATGGACCAAGTTGACCCTCAGGCCACTGGCATTTTTTTCACAAAGGGATGCACTGGCTAAAGTTAATCATTTCAGTGAGCATTTAATGACACATTCCCAAGATGCAGGCGATGTACCCCAGCCAGGTGTGTGTGTATATATATATATATATATATATATATATATATATATATATATATATATATATATTAGAGGCAAAAACTCCGTTTAATGCATTAGTTAGGAGTTGTTCCACAGCGACAAAAGTGAGGAAATTCGGTGTTAGAGTTGAAAACCCCCTTGGACCCCAGCCCACCCCCAACGGCATTGGGGTGTGCATTGAGATAGTCAGCCTAACTCTCACCCATGACATGTAAAAGCAGCAGAAGTATAGGAGAATGGGGTGAGAGTTGGGACCACGATCCCAATGTGTACCCCAATGCTGGTTGAGAGAGTGGGGGAAGAGGGTTTCAACACTACCAGATTGCCTCACTGTATGGAAATGGTAGGTCTTTGCCTCTATTCCTTCTTTTTGAGAATGATAACGAGAAATAGTGAATGTAATGCAGCGGCGGGAGCGCAGGGCCCCACCACATGATGTTTTGTGGCATAGTAACAGGAACAGCAACGCAAACAGAAGTTCTAACAGTGGCGCACATGGTAACACAAGCGCCAATGAGAACAGAAAGGGTAACGCACATGGCATAGACAGGAACGGTTTGCCACGTGATGTGTTGTCACATAGTAACATGGTGCCTGCAAATGGAAATGTCAATGGGAATGGTGACGCAAAGTGAAACAGAAAGAGAAACACTACTGTAGACACAAATGGCAAAAAATAACAGAAACACAAGTGCAAATGAAAATGCAAAGGATAGCACATGGTGGGCGCAGGCGTCAGCAGTGAAGTGAAATGGAGTGCGAGGCGGAAGGGCAACAGTAACAGTAATGTAAGCGCACAGGCTGGTTTTCCCCAAAACCTGCATAGAGAAAGACAGTGAGTACACATAATGTATGCATAATAATGAGTATCGGAGCAGAAAATGAGAACTTGGAATACTAAATACGTTATATCTCAGGAACCGTACGACGTAGAAAAAAAATTAAAAAGTCATTTTATTCACAACTGTCCTGGCTAATTTTTTGCTTAGCCCCCTTATTTTTCTGATGAAAAGTCCGTATCTCACACCGTTTCCGAGATACGGGCCCTGAAAGGTGCGGCGCACGCCGTAATGTTATCCTATGGGGAAAAAAGAGAAGTTCGGAGTACCATAACTTTGCCTCCCTGTAATATTTTTTCAGCAAACCACTGAAAGGCACATCTGTGGGCTGTTGGCTGTCTTCCCTCCAAATTTCAGGAAAAAAGACTAAACCGTTATTTTGCAGCAGGGTGCCAAAGGATTCCTGTAATGCGTCGGGTGCCGTAATGTTATCCTATGGGAAAAAATGTCAACTTTGGAGTGCTGTAATTTTGCTGCCATGTAATATTTTTTCAATACAACACTGAAAGGCACATCTGTGAGATGTCATCTGTGTTCCCTCCAAATTTCAGCCCAAAACTCCAAACAGTTCTTTTGCAGCGGAGTGCTAAGAATAACTATTATTTTGGGCATAGTGTATAATTCGCGAAAGTGTTGCAAAAAAATTTGTGACACTTTCGTGAGTGCGACACTACTTTGCAAAAGTACTTTTTCAAGAAATTTGAAAAACATATTTCTGGGGTGTTTTACCCCAAAATAAAGACATGGCTAGCATTCTCAGGGCCCGACTAGGTGAATACATAAAGAATTAGGTTGCTAGAGGGTCTCAATTTTAAATGCCAAGCATTTTTCTGATCACTAACTGAAAACAAGATGGAGGATCTGCGACAGTAACAGGGCCATTTTGCGACAGTAAAAAGTGCATTTGCGACACTGTCAAACTTTTTGTTAACTTTTCCCATTGACTTATAATGGGAAATTGTTTTTTGAATAACTTTTGAACCGTTTAATATTTTGTCATGAAATCTTTGAAAGGCACATTGGGGACCCTGGCCGCACATTCCCTGAAGATTTTGGGCCGGTCGCGCAAACCGTACGACCTGTAGGCGTGACCGTAGAATTCCTGAAAAGCGTAAATGCGGCTCAGATCATGCTTAAAAACTCCGCAGCCGTATATCCAACCAGTACAAAACTTGGCAGATCCCAAGGCCTATGATTCTTGATCATGTATTCCAAATTTTAGGCAAATCCATCAAACGGTTGCAAAGTTATTCAGGTGCAAAGTTTTGGGGTTTAACATAGAAATGGCTCCTCAACCCTAACTATAGTGGCACTACCGTGCCACTATTATATATATCTATATATATATATATATCTATATATATATAGATATATATATATATTTTTTTATTTTATTTATATATTAAACTCTAGGATTACAAGTACCTTTGAGCAGGGACTGCTCATTTACAAAGATTCCACGTCACAGGATGGGAGTGACATATCACAAAGGTGAACAAAGATTACAAACTAAACATATCGATTACTAAAGCCTAAGTAGTACAGTCAATAAGTTGAAGTAGATCAACATAAGCTAGCTTTAACAGAATTCATGGTATAACAGTATCTATGTAGGAGGAAGTCAGGAAGAAGCCAGCAGGTAGGTGCCGTTGTCAGACAAGGATGGACAGAGTGAGGGGGAAAGGGGCAGTAGCTATAGAGTAGAATGTGTCTTTAGGGAGGGGGATGGGTGGGTGAGTGGGGGACAAAGGGTGAGAAGGGGGAGGCTGGTGCAGTGAAAGCATGGCAAGAAAAGGTGGTTACAGCCACTGTAAGGGTAGGGGGCATAGAGCAATGCTTAGGGGAGGCAGTCACACTGTGAGGTAGAGGGGAGAAATAGATGTAGTTGCCTTTTAAAGGGGCTTAGTGTTACTGCTGCTAGAGTTTCCTTGTTAAGCGTGTTGAACCACTGAGGAGCCCTGTGCATGAAGAATCTCTGACCCAGTGAAGTCTGGTGCCTGGGGACCTGGAAAGTCCGGGATTGAGAACCATGTGTTGGCTGGGTACTGCTGTTGGTAGTTAGGAGCCTAGCCACACCTGGTGGCATGGGTCCAAGGAGGACTTTTTTGGCTATCAGACAGATCTGGTATTGCATTCTACTGATGAGTGGTAGCCATCTAGCCTGGGCATACAGGTCACAGGTGTGTGTTAGGCAGTCAGCCCCCATGAAAAGTCTACAGGCCTTGTTGAGCATCACAGATATCCTCCTGAGGGCAGTAGGGGAGGCAGAGCCATATATGACTAGACCATAGTTGACTATGGAGGTAACAGAGCTATGGATGACCAGTCTAAGGGCATCAGAGGTCATACAATGTTTGTACATGTGGAACAGGCTGAGGTGGATGTTGGCAGACTTAGCAACTTGCCCTATGTGCTGGGAGTAAGAGAGTGAGCAGTCCAGGGTGATGCTGAGGTATTTGAACTCTTGGACCTGATCAAGTGAGGTCCCATCTTGGTTCTTGATGGTGAGATGTAGAGGTTTATACTTGCTACGTGCTTTGCAGAAGGACATGACCTTAGTTTTCTTATAGTTCATGATAAGTTTCTGAGAGCCAAACCATTTTTCCACGAGCCTGAAATCCTGTTGCAGTTGACTCTCAAGCAGATTAAAGTCCTGATTGCTAGAAAAGAGGACCGCATTGTCTGTGTAGAGCAGTATCCTCTGCTGGCAGATGACAAGGAGACTGTTAAGAAAAGGAGAAAAGAGTAGTGGACCCAGTATAGATCCCTGAGGGACACGAGAGAGTACTGGTTTTTCAACTGAGGAGACACCAGTAATTTTAACACTTTGAACCCTCCCTCCAAGATAGCTAGCAAACCAGAGCAGTGTATCATTGGAGAGCCCAAGAGCAGACAGTTGCCTGAGTAGAAGTGGGTGATTTACTGTATCAAAGGCCTTTGTTAGGTCAGTGAATATGGCCCCCCCCCCGGCAAAGTCCTTGGTCAAGTGTGTCATGGATACAACCAGTGAATTCCAACAATGCCGTGGTATATGGTATGCAGTGATATATATATATATATCACTAGACAATTTGTTGTATCAACGTCTGTTAAACAGATACACTTCGATAAATAAAAAAACAACTGGGAAGACACTTTATGTGCTTTACCAATAGAACACATCTTCTTGAGAATAAATGGAACTTTGTGTGCACCCAATCTGTATAGTTAACTAGCCTAAAGCTCAGACACTAGCCTCACCTCCTTCCTCTAACCAAGACATTAGCCTCCCCTCAATCCACAGACCACTCTGACACTAGCCCCTTCCCTCTACAACACCTGGCACTAGCATGTTTTCCTTACAGCCTCCATGACAGTAGCCCTCTTGAATGTACACCCTGCACAGTCCCCAAAAGTTCCACAGTCCCCCATCACCCCAGACAGTAACCCACTCCCTCCACCTCCTGACATAACCCAGTCACACCAATCGTCACCACTTTCACCACAGTCCATCTGAACACCCATCCCTCTCTAGGTACCCCACTTTCCAATCTCTGTAGATATCACCTCCCTCCTGTCCCTTGACTACCAGAAGCCACACCCCTTCCTCCTTAGCCATTCGAGAATCACCCATACCCTTAATGCACACCTTCTCTGCAAGGTCCTCCTGGACACCACCTACTCAGACACCAGAGGCATGCATACACCCTTCCTTCTACACTTTCCATCCATGTGCCATAACACTAGCCCTCTCCCTCACTCCAAAGCCCCTGACTGCAGCTTACCCACTTTCCAAAGTCCCAAGCACTAGCACCTCCCTCCCTTCCCCAGACACTAGCCCCCCAGCCCCTGACACTAACCCCACCTCCTTTGCTGGGGTCAGAACTATTAACATCCCACTAGCAAATGTTAGTAGATTTTGTATACAGCTATTAAGAGTTTCCTTTAGGTAGCCCTGCAGGCATATGCTGGAGAGGGTAACACTATGGTAAGTACATCAACTGATACAGTGGAAAATTATGTGGGGATTTTCCCCATTCACTAGCTCTGCTGGCTAGAGGATGCAAAACTCAGTTTTGACCCTTACATTTAATGTGACTTACCTGCTCTGTACAAGTCATAGTGCACAGAGTTGGGTTCTTTTGGGTTTGGGATAATCTGGTAGAACCTAAAATGAAAGCACAGAGAAGGTTCTGGAGATACAAAGGGTCTATGGTACTAGAGGAGAGATTATAGTAGTCAGAATTAAACAAGATACTTATCTGAAAGGTAGACAGCCAACATCTGGCTAGACCTATGGAAATAAAGGTAAAACTAGGTAAGTATAAGGTACTTATAGTAGCGTGAGTAGAGATAGGGAGCAGAGAGATGCAAAGTGTACTATACAGCATAGGAGTAAGTTGAAAAGATAGTTAAAGAGCATTTCTCTACTATAATAAAAAAACTTAAAAAACACTAGATTTATACCAATTGTGTTTTAACTTTGTTTTCTAGTTATTTTCCCCTATGCCGTTGGTCAACTAAATACTGTAGGTAATACAGCACTTTTTTCACTTAGTTTTTCAACATGTATCTTACCGTTCCCTGCTAACCACACTGTTGCTGTTTGTGATATCACAGTCTGTCATGGTGAGCACTAAAAACCCAAGGCAGATGGACTGTCAAGATGTACTGAAAATTTTGGAAAGGAACATTGACAATTAAAAAAGTATATTTTCTACTAAATTGTAAACAGCTGTATCTTATGATAAATCATGTACTGAAGTGCAGAGTTGCTGTTTAACTCAAGGTAAGAGCAACAGAGATATGGTGACAGAGGATAAAATAAAACAAATAAAAAGCAGCAACTTCCTGCAGTAATCTTTGTTACCCCCCCAAAACCCCCAGTCATGTTATCTGACCCAGTCAGCTGATCAAACCATCTCATTCCAAAAACGTAATTTCCTTACTGGCCCACACTCCATTCATGTCAGAGAGACTGACTGAAAGCTGCCTTTCCGGAGCACTGGCCTACATGTCTCAGTGCAGAGCAGACCTCAACCAGATGATCAAGCACTCCCCCATTTTCAACACTGACAACACAACATCCTCTCCCTCATAGTCCTAGCTATACCAACTACACATCCAGCACTCACTGCAGCCTCCCCCTCACCTACCTCCCTGCAACCTTCACATCTCCCATGCATGTGATGACTTCTTTAGGTAACTATTGGGGTTGCTATGGGAGTTGGAAGGCAAATCCTCCCTCCCCATGCTGCCAACAATTGGAGACTCAGGCTTACTCTCAAATTTAGGTTGACCTTGTGGTGCAGTGCCTCTGGGCTATGGAAGCAGCTTGTAACTAACCCATTTAAACATTTTCAATTTACCTTTAAAAGAACTAAAGTAATGAGTAGTAGGGGTCAGAGTTTCGGAGTCAGAGTTTAATTATTGTTAAAAGTCTGTATAATGGTGAGAATAACACACAAAATATGATATCCAGATCCTAAATAACAATATAACAAACATACAAAAAATACACAGGAGTTCAACAATCATTAATTACAATAAGTAAGTTACATTACATCAATTTTCAAATACAGTACATCCGAGGTATTCATATTAAGCCATTATGTAAATCCTTTACTTTTAATCAAATGGAGACTATTGTAAATTGTGCAACACTATACAAAATAGCAGTATTATTCGTGTTTAGGAAGAACTTTAATTTTTTTCCCTTACTTTCATTGTATAGATCTTTAAGATACTTATCTAACCACTTTTTGCATAAAGATGCTACATTTTGACATTACAATAAAATATGTACCGAATCCCATTTACCTGGGCAATTACCCTTATATTCTAAACCATTTATGTAAGTTTCTCAGTTAACAAAACCTGATGAATATCTGGCATTTATATTGAATCTCAAATTTGCAATGGTTTTATAATGAAGGTTTTGTTTGGCAAATATGAATATAATCTTCTCTTCTATATGTGTCTTTCAGCATCTTATAGTTCTTACAATTTTGAGAAAATGAAATTCTTCCCAGATCATTTTGTCTAGAGATATCATAAATTCTTTCTATGGCTTCACTAAAGCCACTATTTAAATTCAGTCCTTGATATTTATCCATACTTGACAAACCAACCAAACCAATTTATCTTACATCCTTATCAAGTTCACCTATCAATCTCCATCTTTCAAAAGACCCACTTAACATACCACTCTCCATCCAACATAAATTCAAAAGCAAATTTAGGTTTCTATTATTATTTAACCTTGCAAGAGATTTCACCTGTCTTACTAAAATGTTGAACTTCATAGATATAAGACCAGTTTCAGCTCTTATATATTTATCTAGAACAAATTGTGGTAGATTTAATATCAGACTAATATATAAATTCTGGTTCTAGATTAAGAGCCCCACAATCTTTCCCCCAGACCTCCGATCCATATAAAATGGATGATTCGACTTTAGTTCTATAAATGTTAAGCAGTGTAGTACTGGAATTATTTATATATTGTTTGCTGAATTTATTAATACCCCAAATAATCTGTCTACCTCATCTTTTATTTACATTAATATGTGATTTCCAGACATCAATGGAATGCATTAAAACACCCAAATACAAATAGCTATTTACTCCTTCCAGCATCATGTTATTTATAGACCATTTATACTGTAGTTTAACTTCTTAGGTCTATTCATAACCATTATCTTTGATTTCCCTGTATTTATACTTAAATCTAGTTTTTTGAGAGAAGTAGCCAAACAGGATAGCGCTTTTTGCAAACCTATAGTGGATTTAGAGAGAAGTAGAATTTCATCTGCATACATAATAATATTGACCGTAAAATTTAAAATCTTTGGGGGATCCATATCCTGCCCATCAAGATCCTGCACCACCTGATCAATGTACAGATTAAATAAAATGGGTCAATAAGCACCCCTGTCTTATACCCCATCTATTAGAATAGGGGTTGATACTTTACCATCTGTAGAATACCTAATCTGTATAGATGTATTTGTATATAATTGCTTTATCAGAGCCAACAATTTCTTATTCATGCACAAGCTTGATAGAATCTCCCACAGAATCCCTCTATTTACATTATCGAAAGTGGAGTTCAGATCAAGAAATGCCAAAAAATAGAGGTTGCATATTTTTCCTAAATTTCCTGATCAGATGGTCCAAAATATAAATGCAATCAACAGTAGAAGAACCTTCTCTAAATCCAAACTGTCAGTTGCTTAAAATATTATTTTCTTTTATCCATTGATTAAACTCATAAAGTAAGGTTTGACAAACATTTTTTGCTGAAATACTGTGAAGAGCAATAGGACGGTAATTTTTTGGAAAACGCTAATCACGCTTTTTGTGAATTGGAACTATTTCGGCTTCTTTCCAAGATTTTGGAATAATTTCTGAGTTTTTTACATAGTCAAAGAGATGTTTAAAGATATCTGACCACCAATTTACATCATTCTGATATACCTCTGCTGGAATGCCATCCAAGCCTGGGGTCTTATTTCTATTTTGTGCAAGGATAGCATTTTCTATTTCCGATACAGTAAAACTATATAAATCCTGACCTTCATTTTCCTTAACCCTTACCTTAGTAAACCCCTTATTCAAATTAACACTATTATTTCCACTATATAAATTAGTAAAATGCACAACCAACTCATCTTCAGGAATAAGAGCCTCTATGTTCTTAAAAGGACCACGTTCAGCATAGGTAATTATCTTCCAAAAATCTTGTGAATTTTTTCCATCAATTGCAAGTTATAATAATGTCCATAATTTAACATTATAATCCATTTTCCTTTGTCTAATAAGTGTCCTGTACCCCCCTCTCAAAAAAGGTAAAGCCTTATTATAAACTAACTCTGTATCTTTTCTAAAGAGCCTTGTCACTTTGTTCAGTAATCTTTTATATTTCCTACATTCATCATTATATCAGGAATTTTTTTTAAAGCCCGATCTTCTGGTCTATAAATCTGATTTTTAGTTCTCATTTTATTACTAACGTGCTCACTTAGTTTTTCAAAATGCTTAAAAATCTCATCCCTTGAAGCACATAAGATCTCTTCTTTTAATTTTAAAGTTAACATGTCCTTTTGCAAAGTATCAATGTTATTCTTAATCAAAGGGTCCCATTTTATTCTCTTTTTTATGAGTTGCCTATGATTATCTAATTCTAACTCATTTGACTTGTCATAAGTTATTTCATTTATGTCCCCATATTCTATTATAACTTGCAGGAGAAAATGGTCAGAAAAATTTTCATTTAAAACATCAAAATCAATGGTGTAGGAAAAATAAAAAGCAACATCGACCAATGCAAGGTTCAGAATAGAACCACCAGTCTTAGCTGGAAAAGTGATTTCACCCAAATGATCTGTCTTTGATCAGCCATTTAAGATACATAAATTATTTAGGAGAGGCTCGAAGAGCTAAATATGTACACATTGGAAGAGAGAAGGGACCGGGGGGGACATGATAGAGGTCTTCAGGTACATGAAGTGGATAAATAGGGGAGGAACAGTCAGGGTGCTTCAAAGGAAGAAGGAGGGGGCCACTAGAGGGCATGGGAGGAAGCTGGAGGGGGAAGATTCAGGGGAGAAAGGAGGAGGTGCTACTTCACTGAGAGACTGATGGAGCCATGGAATGTTCTGCCTAGGGGGCTGGTGGAGGCAGAGATGGTGGAGGGGTTCAAGAGGGGGTCAGACAGGTACAGTGGAAGGGTTCTGGAAACAAAATCCAATGCAGCGAGAATATCTGGAACTGGGAAGGGAGAAGCCAGAGAAGGCGAGGGGGGCAGCAAGGTCTGCTCCCAGGGTGGGGGCTGACCAAACGAGCAGATGCGAAAGACCATTAGGCCTATTCTGCTGGCATTATAGTATGTTAGTATGTTAGTATTTACCACAATAAACTCCAATAATAGTTTACCCTTATAATCCACTTTTCTAATCTTAGAATTCCTTACTGGTAGATCCCCATAGTAACCTATATCTTGTAAATTCATAAAGAGATCTAATTCATTACAACATCCAATATGTGTATTCCAATCTCCTAGTAAAATAAAGTGCTTATTTTGCATACTAAAACAGTATTTATTTAAACAGTTAGATAATGCATCCAAGTGCCACTTATATTCAGAGTTAGACAATGAAGGGGGGAGATAAACATTTGATAGTACATATGTTTCAGATTCTCCAACAATTATTTCCAATGCAATCCAATTATGATGGGGGGAAAGTTAAAATTTCACAATATGTATTTTCTTTTGTGTGTTTATAAGAATCATCAGGCCACCTCTACATCTACCCTTCTCATTATTCCTAGTTCCAGGAATCAAAATTTTATTAAAATCTGTACTTTGTACCTCTTTATCAATTTCTAGCCAGGTCTCCTGGAGTAATATAATATCATACTCTTTAATTTTACCAACCAGGCCCCATCATCAGTTTTTGCATTGACACCTGCAATATTCCAGGATAAGAATTTAATACATGAGGTAGATAGCAAAAACCTTTCTTTAGATAGCCTTATGGTATCTTCAGCTCAGTCTGACAGGGCTAATGTTGTATCATCAGAAATTGAGGATAGCGAGTTCACTTCTTTACAGCTCATCAAAATATTATAACTCATATTTCCCGGTGATACCCTATCTTCATATATAGTAGTATCCTCTAATACAATACTAGTATTTATTCTTTGCTCCCATTGTTTCCTCCCTCTAATAATTGTATTGTACCCTGGTGAAGCCTTTAATTCATGTTCCACAACCTGAGGTTTCCCCAAATATTGTATTATAGTTGGTTGTTGTAACATACTTATCCTTTTTCTGTACTTTTTTCCTCTTTTTGGCCTCTATTATCATTTTGTCTTACATTTGTATTCCTTGCTAGGTTCCTCAAGGTAGTATCCATATACACACCCAGTTTCTGTATATCATTTTGTAGCTTTAGCACCTGTTCCCTAACTACATAATTCCTAAGTACCAAACTATGCCTTTATCAGGTAGTTCTCTGTATCTGTATATAGAGGAAAGATCTTCTCAAATGAATTTAGATCTCAAAGCACTCTTAATAATATTATATACTGCCACCTTAAGTGAAAAGGAGTTTTCTTCCTAGATTTTGGGACCCCTTTAAGGTAAATCATAGGTAATTTCTCATTCTGTGCTTTACCTAGACGATTCATCACCACTTCTGTACTATCTTTCCTTGTAACAAATCTCCCACTCTCACTCTTCTGCACCAATGTTTGAACTCCCCTTTCTTTGTAGTTTTTTTTCTGACTTTTCCTCCTCCCTTGTTTATTACTGGTTCCTTTAAGAATATGCTTCTTTTGTCTCTGTTCTTGTAATTTATGGATCTCCCTATATTTGGTTTCTGCAATCACCTCCATAATTTATTTTATTGTTTTTTGTTTGTTTTCCCCATTCAAGTTTCTCTTATCCAGACTTCTAGCCAGAGTTTTAATTGTATCTTCAAATTCTTTTAACTGCACTTTTTGATCTTCATATTGTCTCATTACTGAACCCAGCATTAGGTTAGTACAAACCAGAACAGTTTTAATTTCTGAAAGCTGTTTACTTAACAGTCTAATAGTCTGTACATTACAATTTGCAGGAGGGTCACAGATACCACTAGAGCAATTATGACCATTCCCAGCCCTACTTCCCTCATTAGTATGGATATTGGCCTGTATGTTAAACTGAGAATTAGCTTCCTTCCCACTCATTTCCACCTTTATATAGGAATGGAGTCAAAAAATTGTCATACTCTGTTAAATAATTATCCCTGATAGTATTTGAAATAGTTGTATCTTCTCCCTTAGGATTAGTAACATAAAATTCTCCTATAGAGTTTACAGAGGCCAGATTTTCCATTAAGATATCTTTCTGTGATTCTAATTCCCTAATAGTTTCCATCAGGTAATCTCCAGGATGACCCTCTTTAGAATCAACTGTTTCCTGTTTGAGAGATGAAGTTGTATGAATATTCACTGGCACATTAAAGAAATCAGTGATTTTTTAACCTTAGTTCTCTTTGGCTTTCCAGTCATGACAACTTTCTCATTTCTAAGCTTCATGGCATCATAAGCTTTTAATTGTGCCATTAAAAATAAATGAATCAAAGTAGAACAAAACACCAAAACAGCTATAATATAGCCAACAGAGAAAAACAGAAAATATAACCAAAAATTCTGGGTAATTCTTATTATAAATGTCACAGATTGTTTTCCAGGATATTTCCAGGCCTCTCTCCAATATTATTCAATTCAGTTCAACTCAAGTAAAGGTCCAAAGATCCAAACTGGTCAGAGATCTCCAAACGCAATAAGCAGGTTCCCCAGTAAAACTTTTTCCAAGCAGAATAATCCAAAGCCCAACATCAAAGGGTAAGTCCTAAAACCAAGCAAAGACACAAAAAGGCTGTAAAAAGCTACTCATAATCAGTAAGAGCCAAAAAAGAAAAGGGATTCACAGAAACTTACATTTATCAAATAATCAAAAGATGAAAAGACCAAAGTACCGTAAAGCCTGAGATAACAAACAACCTCTCGGGGCCAGGGTTCAGGCATACAGCTTCTATCCACACAGTCAAAGGACAAATCCTGAAACAACACAAGAACAAACAAAAACAAACTATGACTTATCTGAGCAGCAAATCTAATAAAAACCAGGGAAAATACCTAAACAAAAAAAGAATAACTTACTGAAGCAACAGCATTTCCACAGATGACCAAACACTAACTTGAACTGGAGGGAATGATACCATCAGCAAACGAATGCCGAGGCATGCGCAATATAAAGCAGCTGAATCACGTGATTGAACAGAGCTCAAACTGCACAAAAATTTAAAACAAAAATTAAATCAAAGAATAAAAATACAAAAAGCTGCAATCATCAGCAACAACATTTAATAGCCATAGAAGGAAGCACATAAGCACATGAATACAATTTCCCCCTTGGTTAAATTCCTATGAGAACCTTGTAAACAAAGGAAAGCAAACAAATGATTTTAAAGTCCAAATTTCTTTTTAAAATACAGAAGATGTTATTTTCTACCCCTTTTAACTTCTGTTACACTCTCAAATCTCTTTCTTGTGGCTTTTCCAGCTTTTCAGTGTAAAAATCAGTAACACCTGACAGTTCTTATCAGCATTCCAAGGTTTTAAACTTTTCAAAGCGCACAGCACTGCAAGCCGCCAAGAGTGTCAGAGTTTTAGAAAAGCCGCTTTAAAACCTTCTGCTTTTAAATTCCAGCAAGTTGAACAATATGAACAGTCAAAATAGTCCCACTGTTTCTCCGCTGTTTCTCCGGTCACTCCGGCCCTCTTAGTCCCTTGCGGGACCTCCTCCGCCTCGACTCCTCCAGGGCAGCTCCCCCACCAAGGACTCCAAACCTGGGGGAAGAGAAGCAAAAAGCAGGAGCAACAAAAAGAAGGCAAGCAACACAATACCATCCAGAAAAAGCTCAGAACACAAGATAAGGTAAATAACTAGGCAACGGTGGCATACCTATTCCAAAGCTTGACTTTATGCACTTCTGAGCCCCTGCTATGAATGTCACACACTCCAGCATACAACAGCCTGCCTCCAGCCCCTTCCAGCAATGAGTAGTAATAGACCAATCTACATACCTGTAAGTATAGTTCTACTGTTGTCAATCCTTTCACATTCACACTGTGGCAAAGGGAGGTTTAGCCTTTGGGTGTGCGACCCACTGGTGCAGCAGTTGAAATGGGAAAGGAAATGAACCTGAAATGATAAAAAAAAAAGCTTTTTAAGGGTAGATATGAAAGAAGCAAGATCCTACATGGAAGGTGTATACCATCAAGTGGATATAGGACTTAGGGTGAAGGAATGTAGATGATGCACTATGGGAGACTGTGATCTGGGTGGCTGGGACTTCAGTACAGCAGCAACTGTGGGTGGACAGGAAGGTGGGGCCCCAACTGAGGTCCATCGGCTTACTTGCAGGCTGGGGATGTTTATATTGTTTAAGTGGGGGGGGGTGAAGCCCACCTGCAATGGGACCAGCATGCAGTTTGACCAGCAAGGTGCACAGCACAATTGCCAGGCATGCATCTGGCTGTTGCCTGTTTTCCTGTGCACCAATCACCTTTGTCCAATTTGTTTTCACCCTATTGTGGGTATCCCTATGTGAGGGGCAACAGCTTAGCACTATGGCATGCAACACTTCACTCCCCAAACCCTGCTGTAAGCAGAGGCCATGTGATAGACTGAAGTCATGTTGGTCACTGCTTCTCAGCTGCTAGCAGTTCAGTGCTGGTTAATGGCACCCCACCTACCTCCAAACATATGGCTGTGGTTTGACCAAATGCTTAGGTCTAAACACCTCTGACACTGTGGTCTGGGTCTGGACACAATAGCCCAGCTATGGTTCACAGACTACCTCAATGGCAGGACATAAATGGTCCGGTGGAATGGTGCTACTTCAGCCGAGCACCCAGTACCCGCAGGTGTCCCACAGAGGTCAATCTTAGGCCCCCTGCTATTCTCCCTGTTCAGAAACAACCTCCCCAGCACTGCGGAGGGGCAAAAGTCATGCTCTATGCTGATGACGTAGTGCTATATAGAACAGAAGAAGACACAGGTTCCTTAAACCTGGAGTTGAGTCAGGACCTTGGAGCCTTTGAATCCTGGTATCAGATTAATAGGTTGGTCCTGAATAGCAAAAAGATGAAAGCCATGCTCTTTGGCCCAAAAGACTGGGCTAAAAGAGATCCATCCATTGAGGTAAGGCTGAATAGAATGGATGGTGGGTGGGCAGAGAGTGACAGTGAAAAAGCAGGGATACTGAATGAATACTTCTGTTCAGTATTCACAAACAAGGAAGTGGGGGAGGTGCCTAATCCAATTAACAGAAGCACTCTGGAGAGAGGGGTCAATCCCAGTCCTTTCACAGAAGAAAGGGTTCTGAAAGAACTCCTAAAACTGAAGGTGGACAAAGTAATGGGGCCAGATGGAATTCACCCCAGAATTCTAAAAGAATTAAGCAGAGAACTAGTGACACCACTGACTACCCTTTTTAACAAATCATGGGAGGATGGTGTGGTACCTGAGGACTGGAGGAAGGTGGATGTGATTCCCCTTCACAAAAGTGGGAGCAAGACAGAGGCAGGAAACTACAGACCTGTCAGTTTGACCTCTGTGGTAGGGAAAGTGATGGAATCCCTTCTGAAGGAAAGAATTGTTGAGTACCTAGAGGCCAGTGGGGCACAGGACCCAAAGGCAGCATGGGTTCACAACAGGAAGGTCATGTCAGATGAATCTAATTGATTTCTTTGACTAGGTGACCAAAGTAGTAGACCAGGGAGGGGCTGTGGACATGGCCTACCTAGACTTTAGCAAGGCATTTGACACAGTCCCACACAAAGATTAGTAGTCAAATTAACCAGCCTTGAGTGGGTCCCAGGGTGGTAGCCTGGGTAAAACATTGGCTGAACAACAGGTCTGAAGGTAATTGTAAATGGAGTCCACTCTGAAGAAAGAGGGGTTACTAGTGGGGTACCGCAGGGTTCAGTACTGGGTCCAGTCCTTTTTAATGTCTTTATAAGTGACATTGCAGAGGGACTGGAAGGAAAAGTATGCCTCTTTGCAGATGACACAAAGATCTGCAACAGGGTTGATACACAAGGAGGCATGGAAAGGATGAGAAGGGACTTGGCAAGGTTGGAGGAATGGTCAGAAGTATGGCAGCTTGGATTCAGTGCAAAGAAGTGCAAAATAATGCACCTGGGAAACAAAAACCCAGGGGAAGATTACACAATGGGAAGGGAAGTAGTAACAACAACAAAAATGGAAAGGGACCTGGGGTAATCATATCAGATAACCTTAAGGTTGGCAAGCAATGTGAGAAGGCGGTAGGGAGGGCTGGGGGGATACTGGGATGTATAAGGACAGGCATCACCAGCAGAAAACAGGAAGTTGTTATCCCCTGTACAGACAGTTGGTGAGACCCCATCTGGAGTACTGCGTCCAGTTCTGGAGACCCCATCTCCACAAGGGCATAGACAGGTTGGAGGCAGTTCAGAGGAGGGCAACTAAAATGGTGCAGGGTCTGCAAGAGAAGCCATACGAGGAGAGGTTAAAGGAGGTTAATATGTATACCCTTGAGGAAAGGGGGGGGGACATGATAGAAACTTTTAAGTACCTCAGTGGAATCAACAAAGTCCAAGAGGGTAGCATCTTTCAGAAAAAGAGATGTGCAAGAACAAGGGGACACAATTTGAAGATAGAAGGGGGACGGCTCAGGGGCAATGTGAGGAAGTATTTTTTCACAGAGAGGGTGGTGGACGCATGGAACAGCCTTCCTGAGGAGGTTGTAGGGTCTAAAACTGTGGGAGAATTCAAGAATGCATGGGTCAGACATAAGGCAATTTTTGTGGTGGTAGGAAGAAATAGGCTGTTGGTTAAAGAGGATATGCAGCTTATCCTCTAGGTAGAGAAATGGCTAGACTAGGTGGACCAAGCGGTCCTTATCTGCCATCAAAGTCTATGTTCTCTGTTCTATCTATACACCTATCGCTGTCCACCAGGGATGGAGTAGGGATAGAAGTTGTGGACAACATAAAATACCTGGGAATGTACATTGACCAGGAGGTCTCATTCAGGGAGCACATTGACCACCTCACTAAGGTAGCAAACCAAAAACTGGGCCTCCTCTACAGACTTAACCCCTTTCTAAGGAAACCAGGAAGGAGGTAGGGAATGGGACAATTCTCCCCACCCTTTTCTATGGAGCAACCTTGCTCCAGTCGCTGAGCGCTACAGAAAGACAGTGGCTGAGCACACTTTACCACAGGGTCGGCCATTTCACCGCCAGGGCAGACAGAATGGAACACCACTGTAAGGTGCTCCAGGCCCTAAAATGGCCATCCTTGGAGGCAAGATTAGCATTTCCTGCCCTGTGCATGGCCTATAAGCTACAGCAACCCGGGGCCCCTCTCAGGTTGAGGAACTTGCTTGTTCCTAAGACAGCAAGACGAAAGCTCAGATCCACCAATCGGACACTCCTAGAAATTCCCAGGGTCAGATCCTCCCTAGGTCAATGGTCACTCAGGGTCACCCTCCCCAATCTCTGGAATTAGCTCCCAAGAGATACAAGACAGACCCACCATTGAGGGCTTCAAGAAAGGGCTAAGAGCACACCTAGGGAAGGGGCCCCAGTGACTCTGTCTCACCTAGGGTCCTGCCAAGGGACCTAACGCAGGGTGATATCCTTGCAAAAGAACAGTGGGCCATGGATGGTTGGGTCCATCAGTCTGGTGGTAGAACTGTCCTTCGCACTTATATAGGTTTTTACTACTTGTCAGTTGGTCTGTACCTAACAAATGTCTGAAACTTTGGTTGTATTAGCTTTTGTACTGTAATGTTTTGTTCACACACTCTGTGTAAGCCTTGATGCACTGTACACTCTGTCTGCATTGGTTTTTCCCTCCCTCTAGGTACTTGTAACTAATCCCGGGTCGCCCCTGAAAAAGGGACCTCAACGTTCCAGTGGGCCTACCCGGTTACCAAAATTTAAATAAATAAACTGTGGGGCTGCATAGAAGTGATGGAGAGGCCCCAGTACAATGTTTTATTGTTCTGATCAATCATCACCACCACCCAGAAAAATACAGACACTTGAGCAGCTAGTCACTACATCAGTGCCTGCATGCATCATGAAATATGAGTATCTCTGATGGTGACTACAGTTGCCAGGAAAGGGGAAGGCTGAAAATGCAGAGACATCAGACATCCCCAGCAGCACAACACTACAAGGCAAAAGGGAGGGCTGGTGAGCCCCTGTACAGTCTCAGGATTCTGTGTTTGGGTCTAAAAAAAAAAAGAAATGCCCCAAAAGTTTCCAGGGTAGCCTAAGGTAAGTTCTTAAGTCATTCACCCTCTTCGCAATGCAATCATTTCTCACCATCCATCACAATCTTTTTCTGTTGTTGTTAAATAGGTTTGGTTCCCTGGCACTGCATACCAGAAATCAAGGATACCTCTAAACCCACCTAAGCCCTCATAATTTTGTGACCAATATGTCAATGGTGGGTCCCCTCCCCTCCTGACATCTGATCTATAATTTTAGGAAGGGAGCAATAGTTTGTAAATCCTTGCTACCTTAAGTCTTCACCCTCCCACAGTGCACCTGTTCCATTAAAGTTCAAAGACAATGTGCACAGCGATGTGTGCCTGTGGGGTAACCTGCCTTGAATTAAAGTATTCAGATTTTTGCAACTTGGCATTTTCTGTAGGTTAGTACATCATGTTGTTCTGCATGTTTAGTCTTCCTTTCTTTTGTGCACAGCTATCTCTCCTGTGGTCACCTGCTCCATTAATGCATAGTAGTAGTAACATGGAGCACCTGATAGGGGAGGGCAGAGCAGTCTGCACACTGATGATGCTGTGAGGAAGACTACACCCCCTTCCAGATTCTGCACATGCTTCTGCCACATTATAGCTTCTAGTACCTTAAAGAACTAACACACAGAGACACAGCACTGAAGTTATCCAGAAGGTGATTTCCAGAAGGTGATTTCCCTAAATCTGAACCAAGGGAGCATGACTGAAATATAACTGGGGTACTGAAAGGCCAGGGCTACTTGGAGACAGTTTATTTTTTAAAAACAGCTTTTTTCCCCATCTGGTGTTGCCCGCCCAGTCCTCTGGCTTCAGGGCTAACTCCAATGGTGGAATTGACCCAGTCTGCTATTAGCACCACTTGTCACTTTACAGTGGCTGGCATAAATCCTGTTGTGGGTGCCATGGGGGGAGCACTCATAAATGTGCATTCAAAAACTCAGCTACTGTAGCTTACCTAATTGAGTATCTAGGAGTTTGGCTACTTTTATGCACTCAAAGGGACAGCAATCTGAGCTTCACCACTCAATCTGTCCAATTTAAAATATTAAGTCTTAGGCATCTCAATTCTGTGTGCAAAATCAACTTTATTAGAAGCGAAACAATTTACAACTACCCACAGCTATGGACCTAGTAAGACATCTCGACCAGTTTTACAGGATGACTGCATAATCAGGAAGGTGAAGAAGCAGTAGTCCTGTGAAACCAGTAGAGGTGACGCATCTTACCTGAGTTATGGGCAGTTGTAAATTGTTCTGCACCATATAAAGCAGATTTTGTGCACAGAGTTGTGGTACATTTCTGCACTGCTGATCACCAGGGGTGCACCTAGAATATTTTCAAGGGGGCAACTGTTCCCTAGGTGAGGTGTCTTACCGAAGTTGTGGGCAGTTGTGTATTGTTCTGCACCATACAAAGCAGATTTTGTGCACATAATTGTGGTACTTTTCTGCACTGCTGATCACCAGGGTGCATCTAGAATTTTTTCAAGAGGGCAACTCTTCCCCAAAATGTAAAATATTACCATTTAAAGCTAAGTGTAGGTTTAAACAGATTTTTGCTGGACTAATGAGGTTGTGGGTGCTACCTGGCTACATAGCTGGATCCACTGGTACTGACCACCCCTATGTATTTGCTTTCCAGTACCCACACCTCATTTTGCAGCCTGTTCCCTCAAGGTCTGTCCCAGCCTACAGATCACTGCTGGAACCCTCAGTCTTTTTTCCTTCTAATCCCATCAACACATCATCTCCACTCTACATTCCCTGAAAAGTATATCATCCCAGAATCACCATCACCACCCCAGCACTGTCCTACTACTATTTAAGCAATTATTACTGCAAACCATATTGAAAGGTATTTGTTTCATGCAGTGCTCTACTGTGAAGTTTTGAGAAAGCAGGGGATTACATTATTAAACTTTTGAAAGACAAACTTGTTTTGAATCATAAAAGGAAACTATGTCAATATGTATAAACATTAATCTGAATTTACCTGGAGCTGTGTAAAGAAACTACAATCAGTTTAGCAGTTTATTCCTCAGGGGTCCTAGTGCCAGTGAAATAATCAACTGACAGCAGAATAAACTCTGACACTGGTGATCATGTCCTGTGTTTTTAAAAACTCTACAGAACAATTTTTCCAGTGCCTCTGCAAGGGGGATGGAGAGGGGGTTGTGAGGTCTGGTGGAGGGGAAGGCAGTGGAAAACTAATGCTATGCCAATGACTAATCACTGAGTAAGTACACACAACAGCTGTCCTGCTGCAAGCCCCTCTTCTAATCTACTTCATAGCAAAAGACAGCATGGCTTTGCCATGCAGCCTTAAAACTTAGGTGATAGCGGACTGTTTTTATTTCTTTTCATGTTTTCTAAAGCCTGCATTTGCAACTTGCACACCAATAAGGTGTGCAGGTAGTCTGTATTGTCCTGACGTTTGAGCCAATGCAAACATGTATTAAAAGCCTCAACGGCTTCAGAGGCAGTTGGAACCTGGACAGATGAGGCTTGATTGCCATCTTTCTCCTCCTCTTCGGTTGCCTGCAAAACATCAGGGATACTTTGAGCAATGTTGATGATGTCATCAGTAAGCTCCCTGTACCCGCCGTCATCAGTATCACATTGGACCCACTGTTCTATGGCATCAGGTGAGCAATCAGTTTACTGGGCTAGTAAATTCAGTGCAGTGTTCACCTTGATCTCCAGCTCCAGCATGACTGGCTCTCATTGTGGCTTTTGAAGCACCTCTGATTTCTCCCAGCATCTGATAAGAGTCTCCTGCCTCACCTCAGACCATGCTTCCACCAAGAGGTAGCAAGCATCTTTTATTGTTCGTTTTTAAATGGCATCTGTTGATGTGAGCTGCTCCTTTTCTTCAGCAAGTACTACAACTGAAAGTTTTGACCTGTAAAGCCTCCGACAGTAGCTAAAATACCCTAGTCCATGGGCTGAAGCTTTGAGGTAGTGTTAGGTGGTAAAAAATACAGCTCACATCCCTATCTGCAGAAATCAGTTGTTCAGGATCTCGATGGGCACCTGCATTGTCTGGCAACAGTATGGCTTGTGGCAGGAGGTTTAAAGATCTTAAATGAATTCTGACCAATGGAATAAATTCAGTATGAAACCATTGCTATCATCCAGGCAATACTCTGGGCAGTGTAACTCACTCAGAGGGTTCACATATTAACTTGTCTATAACATCTTGGATGTAAAGACTTCCCAATCACCAGAAGCTTCAGGCAATGGCTACCTGAAGCATTTGCACAACCCAGGACAGTTAGTGTTTATTTTTTTTAAACCCCGGTGCAAACTTTTCAGACTAACAGGCAGGAGTCTTTTCAGGGAGCATTTTCCAATAAGCACCTGTTTCCTCTGCATTGTAGATTTGTGCTTCTGTCAGTCACTCAGCACTCATCAAATCACTCAACTTTTGTCGGAATGGAGGAATGTTGCCACTAGAAGCCGATAGCAATTCTTTGAACACAGGAAGCTACCATATGCTGCTTTTTAAAATGGCTAAGTCATTCCTCGCTGGCACCAAATGAATCATCCATACCATTAATGTTCTAATGAAAAGAGATGGCTTTTTGTTTTAAGATCGGTCCTGATATGGGGGTTCCTTTAAGTCTATTTTTTACTAATTGTAGATACAGCACCTTATCAAGCACTTCATCCTTGCTGCCTTTCACACTTTTTCAATGGCAGAGTCCATCTGGGCAGTCCATTGTGGATGCATACTCCCGAAGCTCTTCTCTTGCAGCTCGGATGTCACATACGGTGGCATTGCCGATAAGAAACTTGGCTGCAACATCCACTATGCATTCATCATTATCAAGACACTGAAAGACTCTCAGTTTCTGCTGAATGTCAAGAACACGTTGTTTTTGTTTTGCTGAGATTTTAGCACATTTAGATAGCCAGCCTGCTTGAGTGAGGTTCTGACTTAGCACTTTTATAAGACAGGTTGAAAGCATTAACAAGCTGCTAATCGAGGCAATGAGTAAACCGCTTAAGTTAATTGTGCTCTGCACAAGCTTCAAAGGATGCCTAATTACAGCCTGTTAGAGACTGGGGGACATCACATGAATTTGGATAATGCGGAGATTCAGATAATAGGGTTTTGGATAATTGGGATTATTTTGTATTTCAGAGCACTTATTGGTTATATTTTTCCCTCTTCCCCACCAAGAGTGAGAATAGCAAAATATTCTCACTCTAGGTCCTCAGTTAAGCAATATTCTCACTCTAGCCATCCGTTGTGCTGACCCCTGCAACTACACAGGTGTGCACTTAAAGAAATCACCACAAGCTGCCACACCTGCCTCTGATGACAACAGAAAACTAGCAATGTTCAATGTTTACACCCCACAGACTACACAACTAAGCCTAAAAACACAAGCGACACTGGTACAGAAAATGGACAGTCACAACATAAGCTTCAAGATGGAATATGACAACCTGGTTATGGTTTTCAGAGATGATGACCCATTCCTGGAAGACGACATCTTGGAAATTAGTCAGACTTACAAATTCCAAATAAAGCCACAAATAAGCAACCATAGGCCAACCCAGAAACCACAGAAATCCAGAGTTTCATAAATGCCAGCCAAAACAAGAATACCTCCAAAAAAGCAACTAGAGAGGTGGCCATGATTCAACGGTACTTGTCAGAACACTACAATGAGACCAGAGAAATTCATACCATCCCACTCAATGAACTGGATGTACTTCTGAACAAATACTTTATGGAAGCCACCAAAAAAAACCCCAGCATATAAGCCGTTCACCCTAAGATCCCAGTTCCACTTGCTAGAAAGCTGGCTGAAGGGCAAATAGTATGGACATGCACTCTTCGCTGACCCACAGTTTTACACCTCCCAACAAGTCCTAGTAGAAAAGCAAAAGGAAAAACTAAAAGAACAGGGAAAAGGATGCAAGGAAAATGTGGCTAATGAACTTAGTGATGAAATAATCAATATCCTCTATGAGAAGCAGTTTCTGGACCCCTTCAATCCAGCTGCACAACTCAACACAATTTGGCTACTGTGCACTGTATTTTTTGGCATAGAAACATATAAGTTGACTGCAGATAAGGACCGCAAGGCCCATCCAGTCTGCCCATTTCTTTTTCTACCTTATAAATGTGCCATCGGCCTTTGCTCTGTCAATGGTCTATCTATTCATACTCATCTGTATTGCTCCCTTATGCCTTTACCATGCCTATTTGAAGCCCTGCACTGTATTTATATCCACCACTTCTTGAGGTAGGCCATTCCATGCATCCACCACCCTTTCTGTGAAAAAGAACTTCCCCACATTACCCCTTAATTGGCCACCCTCTAATCTCATGCTGTGTCCTCTTGTCCTGCTATTTTTCTTGTATTGAAACATGTTAGACTCTTTCACCTTGTTAATGCCCTTAAGGTGTTTGAATGTATCGATCATATCACCTCTCTCCCTCCTTTGCTCTAGGGTATACATATTGAGCTCAATTAATCTGTCCTCATATGTTTTCTGATGCAGTCCCTGTGCCATTTTGGTTGCCCTTCTCTGGACTGACTCAATTTGGTTAATGTCCTGTGAAGGTGTGGCCTCCAGTACTGCATGCAGTACTCCAGATGAGGCCTAAGCAGTGTCTTGTAAAGAGGGATTATTACCTCCCTCTTCTGTCTTTTGATACTCCTCTTAATACACCCTAACATCCCCCTAGCCTTACCTACTGCTTTAGTGGTCTGCTTGGATGATTTCAGGTCATCGGTGATGATGATGCCCAAGTCTCTTTCTTCCCTTGTGATTGCCAGCAACTCCCCTCCCAGTCTATAGGTGGCTTCAGGGTTTCTCTTTCCTATGTGCGTGATCTCACACTTCTTTGCATTAAACCCCAGTTGCCACTCTTTGGACCATTTTGCTAGTTTATCCAGATCTCCTCTCATTCTGCCCACCCCATCCGGATCATCTACTCTGTTGCAGATCTTGGCGTCATCTGCAAACAGACAAACCTTACCCTCCAGTCCATCTGCAATGTCACTGATGAAGATATTGAAGAGGACGGGCCCCATGACTGATCCCTGAAGTAACCCACTTGTGACTTGCATCTCTTCTGACTGTATACCGTTTACCACCACTCTCTTTTTTCTGCCCATCAGCCAGTTTGCCACCCAGTTGACCAACTTCTCAACCACCCTGAGCCTACCCAGCTTATTAATCAGTCTTCTATGTGTAACAATATCGAAAGCTTTGCTGAAGTCAAGGCAGGTGACAGCAACTGCTCCACCTTGGTCCACCACTCTGGTTACCCAGTCAAAGAAATCTATGAGATTAGTTTGACAGGACCTTCCTTTTGTAAACCCATGCTGTCTTGGATCCTGTGCTCCTATGGATTCCAGATGTTGCACTATCCTATCCTTAAGGAGTGCCTCCATAATCTTGCCCACTACTGAGGTAAGACTGACTTGTCTGTAGTTCCCTGCCTCAGCCCTGATACCACTCTTGTGGAGTGGGATCACATGAGCCCTTCTCCAGTGTTCTGGGACCTCTGCTGTGCTCAGAGACTCACTAAACAGTTCTGATAATGGCTCAGCTAGTTCCACCCTTAGCTCCTTTAGTACCATGGGATGCATGCCATCAGGTCCCATTGCTTTGTCCACCCTGAGCTTATCGAGCTCTTGTAGGACCCTTTCTCTTGTGAAGGAACTACTGCTCACCTCCCTCCCCCTGTGTCCATGGTGCTGAGTTGTGGGCCTTGCCCTACCTTCTCTTAAGTAAATACTGAGCAGAAGTATCTATTTAGGATATATGCTTTTACATGGTCCTCCTCCTCACACACACCCTTATCTCCTTTGATCTTAGCAATATCCCCTCTGGATTTTCTCTTTTCACTGATGTATCTATAGAAAGTCTTGTCACCTTCTTTTACTGTCTGTGCTAGTGTTTTCTCAGTTTGGGCCTTTGCCTGCCTTACTGCCTTCCTTTGGTATGCCTCCCTATCTTCATCTCACTGCATTCCCTTATATTTCCTGAAGGTCAGCCTTTTGGCTCTGACCTTTTCTGCTACTGTTTTTGAGAACCAAAGTGGTTTCCTTCTTCTTTTGCACTTCCTTTTCTGTATAACACAATGGGATGTTGCTTCAAGTATTACATTCTTAATGCTTGCCCACTTTGCCTGTACCTCCTCACCTGTATTTCTTTTTACCAGGGCTGGCTTAACTCTGTTGGCCATCTTATCAAAGTCAGCTTCTCTGAAGTCCCATATTTTTGCCTTGGAATGGGATGATTTAGTTGTAGTGGCCAAATTGAACCATACCATGTGATGGTCACTGTCCCCTAGGTGACCTTCTACCTGGAGATCTGTGATCCTTTCCCTGTTAGTCAGTACTACATCTAGGGTAGCCCTGTCTCTTGTGGGTTGTTGTACCAGTTGTTTGAGACCTTCCCCTTGCAGAGAATCCACCATGTGTCCAGTTCTGGCAGATGTTCCTGCTGGTATTGATCAATGTGTATCTGGCATGTTGAAGTCTCCCATTATTAGAACCTCCCCTTTAGTTGTTATGTTTTGTATATCTTCTAACATTAATGTGTCTATGTCCTCCTCCTGATCTGGGGATCTGTAGGCAACCCCGTTTCTTATGGCTGTCCCATTTCCTGTTTCCAGGGTGACCCACAGTTCTTCTGGCTCCTCACGTGTATTCTGAATTTCTGTAGCTTTGATATTTTCGTTGACATACAGGACTACTCTACCCCCCCTTTGCACCTCAGTCTTTTCTGAACAGTACATAGCCAGGTACTGAAGTCTCCCGAGTGTGGTTACTGGTAAACCATGTCTCGCTAATTGCTACTATGTCCAGTTTAGGCTCTGTCATTATTGCCTGCAGGTCTGGAATCTCGTTTCCCAGACTTCGAGCATTCGTGTACATGATTTTCCATTGGCCAGATTTCAGTGTGTTAGTTGTTGGGTGAGGTCTGGCATTTCCCCTGTGCATCGTATGGGGAGCTGGACCTTTTTCCTTACCTGGTGATGCAAATGAACTGCAAACATGCTGAACTCCTGTTTGACAACTAGCTGAGGGGGGGAGGGGTGTTTTTCCCATTCGACGTATGGGGTGCTGCATGCCTCTCCCCATTTGCTAATTTAAATATTCTGAAAAGATGTCAAACTTCTGCCCCAGTGCACTGACTCCCTCCTTAGTGAGATGCAGTCCATCAAAATTTAAAGAACTTTCGCTCCTAAAACTGTTGCCAGTTCTCTACAAATTTGTGTCCTTTTTCCTGGCACCAGCCCTTGAGCCACATGTGTAGCTCCACTATCTACTCTTCTCTGACCTTCTGTCCATCTGCCCCCCCCTCTCCCAGACTGGCAGGATCTCAGAGAAGGAGATGCTGGATGAAATGGATGATAGTTTGTCACCCAGCCTGGTCAGGTGTTCCTTGGTCTCCACAACTGACATGCTGGCGAGATCATTAGTCCCTATGTGTACCAGAACAGCAATGTTTTCTCCTGCTTCCTGAACAATTTTAGCAATGCGGTCAGTGTCTCTCCACGCTAATGTACCTGGGAGACATCTGACCATTACCCCTGGCTGGAGATAGGTATCAACTCCCCGAATCATGGAGTCTCCTATGATTAGAAGTTTTTTGGATTTCCTTTTTGCTTTTTTTGTTTTGGTTCCAGTTTTAGGTAAGTTTTGTTGTGCTAGCTCCTGCACTGCAGTGTCAGGTTCTTTGTTTGATTTTGGAGATAGAGGCAGATACCTGTTTGTAGTTTTTATATGGTTTGTGGAGGTAATATGTTGGAGAGCACTGAGTGATGGGGCACCTGATTTGCCATTCTTAACCACCTGCCAACCTCCCGGACCAACTACCCTCTGCGGTCAAGGTGCTTCTGTTGGATGTTTGGTGAAATGGCGGGTGGTTCTTATAATATATTTCCTCTTGGATATGAAATTTGAGGTGCGCAGTCTCTGCTCATGCTGCCTGGAGCTGAGCCCTAAAATCTCCAATGGCTCAGCATGTAGAACAGTGTCCTAAATCCTGTAAAACTGCCCTTCTGAAAAGTGTTCCGCAGTACCTGCAGTTAATGATATCCATTCCAGATAAGCTGCTGGGTTTATAACCTGGTCAGAGTAATTAGAGGGAAGAAAATGAAATGAAAAGTTTGATTCTGTGTTTTGTTTGTTTGTTTTTGTATAACTTGTTATTACAAGTTAAATTACTAGTGCCCCTGTAAATGAGGTCACCGTTGAGATACACCACTGATCCACCCCTTCCTGCTTTGCCACAGGAAATGTCATGACTGTGCTACCCTATAAAAGGAGTGTAGTGTGGGGTGGTTGGGGATGGGGGTGAGTGGTTGAGCCCTTCCCCTGCCAAAAAAGAAGAACCATGGATAAAAGAAACAAGGAGGTAAGAGCAGAAACAATCAGTCAGCAACAAATGCAGTAACCCTGACAGCTTATCCTAATGATAGATAGAACTGCAAAACCTGTAAAACACCACCTGTAATAATTTCTCAGAAAATATACCCTGTAAGAAACACTTTGCTAAACAGAAAAATAAAGCAGTAACAGAAGATATACCTTGCAAAAGACAATTTGAATCACAAGATTACAGCAGTAATCTGTTAGTACACACCTGTAGGCACACCTTGTAATAATGAAGCAGAAGGTATACCCAGCAACAACAATTGGAATCAGAGAAAAATAAAGCAATAAAATATTAGCAACAGACAGTAACAATCCCTGTGAGTACAAAATAAAAATAACAACACACAGTAAATCTGCCTAGCTGAAAGAAGTCTTAATCCTTTCCCTTGCTCTGGTAAGGTTCTTTGCTCTCTCCTTTCAAGCAACCTAGAAGGAAAGAGCTCAGGTGAAGCTAGGTGCATTGGCCAGCAAACCTAGTCTTCCACTAATCACTCAGCAAGAAATCACCTAGTGCAGAAATTAAATGATGCAGGGGTCCCTCCAAATGAAATAGTACAAATTACTGGGCACAAGAACATAGGCAGCATAAATGACTATTTTAAGTTAAATGACTTGTAACAAGAACACATTTCCAATATCTTGAACAACACAGTCACCACTTCAGACACTACCTGCAACAGTTTGTCCACAACGAGCTCAGTGATGTACAGCAGATTGAAAAATACCTTGGAATCTTACTTCATGAATCCAGTCTTTAATGCCACAAACATCACCATACAGATTAACCATGGTAAGCAATTCATTGTCCTGTACTACAGATTGTTACATATTAAGTACATAGTGCTCCCTCCACACACTCATCAAAGTCTGTCTTCTGTTTTTCTCTTTGAAATATTAGAAAAACCTCAACCAGAGAAAAGGCAATGCATCTGTGTGAAAGAGGACAGAGACTCTGACTAAAAGGTGTGCCTGCACAAGTAACAAACAGCAAGTAAAAAATGAACAGCTTATGCCAATCACACATACATAGATTATCAGTACAAGGCCTTCTCTCCCAACCTAAGATACAGCAAAGCTTCTGAAGTAACTCTAAAAAATTCCAACTTTATGTAAAATATTGAGACATGTGTGAAATAGTCACAATATCTTTGAAACAAAACTCAATAGTTTTATTTCTCACCCCAGGAATATTCCAATATTCATAACTCTTATGCAGTATGCCTTTAAGCCAGATCTACCTGGAGATGGAACGTTATGCTAATGATGGAACACCATTGGCAAGTGCCACTTTTCATATCATCATCATCATCATCATCAAATCTTTATTTATTCAGGCGAACATCATTGAGCAAGGCTCATTTACAAGATGGACCTGATATGGTCAAGGTTCAATAGTTGATACACAACAGATACATCATACACTTATATAAGACAGTTATACATACAGGGAAAAATAACATTTATAAACACAGTGATGTACAGTAAATTCACATGATAAAAATCAGTTACAGGAAAGTTAAGCTAATATTTACAGTATGTACAGTATATACCTATCCCAGTGGGGGGGCCATGGCAGACACTCAACATAATGTAATACTAGGATGGTGAAGGTATTACTGGATGCCATAAGATGGGGTGTCTGTCTGGAATGAATATGCCATATATGGTTTGGAAGGGAGATTTGTGAGATGACAATGCTAGCTCTAGTGGTAGCAACTGCATTTCTCTTTGAAGGCGCTTTTTTTGGTATCCAGTTGCCATAATAGATCCTCTACTTGTTTCAACAGTATAGATTTGAAACTGAAGGAAGAGTCAACTCTCTGATCACCAGTGTAATGGGAGCTTAATTGTTCCCTCAGCAGGTTAGCTGGAGAGGTGTCAAAGGCAAGGCCAGCCGTTGTGAAGTGGTTATGGAAGGCGTCCAGAATTTCCATTTTGCCAGTGATAGGGCCATAACTGTTGTGTAATTGAGTTGGAAGGGGGGTGTTAGCGTCCTGCCCCACCATACCCTTGATGGTGCCCCAAAACTTAGCAGGATTATGGTAGGAGGAGTCAAGCTCGGCCAAGTAGAAGGCAGCCTTTGCATCCCTAACTTTCTTGGTGCATCTATTCCTGGCTTTCCTAAAGATCATCCAGTTACTTGCATTCTTGGTTTTTCTTGCCATTTTCCAGAGTTTGTCTCTCTCCAGCAGTGCAACTTTGAGGTCAGCTGTAAACCAACGACAGGTTTTGTTTTTTATTCAGATACTAGAGATTGGGGCATGGGTGTTAAGGACATTTATTATTATGCTATTTAGCACCTGCTGAGCTGCTTTTTCAACAGAATGGGCAAGATAAAACTCTTGCTAGTGTGGAGAGTAAGCTAGATCATGCAAATATCCTTCAATATTGATGTTTTTCTTGGGTCTCCTCATGAGGAATTTTGCAGGGCTTGTTGTTATGCTGGTGGATCTTACCCCTGCGATGGGGCAGTGATCACTTATATTGCAGAGAAGCACTCCAGCGTGTGTGAATAGATGTGGTTTATTCACTAGCATGATATCAAGTAGTGTGCTGTTATTACTATTCCTTGCATTAATTCTTGTTGGTTCATTAATTAGCTGTGTGAACCCATATGTATCACAGAATGATACCAGAGGTGCAGCTGCCTGGGTAAGCCAGTTGAAATTCAGGTCACCTAGAATAATGACTTCTTCAGTGCTGGGTTTGAGCAGGTTCCCCAGGTGGGATAAGAGCTTGTGTTCAGCAGAGGGGGTCTGTAGCATCCAACTAGCTGAAAAGCTGCTGTATTGGGGAGAGAGACTTTTAGGGATAGGCATTCAAACTCCTTGGGCATAGATGTTGCAGCAATACAGGATACAGCTATACCAGATTTTGCATATATGGCTACTCCACCTCCCCTTGTTTGGTGATCAGCTCTGAATAGCTGGTAGTTAGGTAGGTTAACATCCCTGTCTGCTGTGGTGGGTTTGAGCCATGTCTCAGATACCACGAGAAAGTCTAGCAAGGTATGGGCAACCCAGGCTTGTATCAGTGTGAGTTTTTTCAACAGACTGCATACATTAATATGCAGGAAACTGAGGCCTTTAATTGAGGTTAGGTCTGATGGAGTGGTGTTACTTACAGGGAGTCCAGGGTTGATTTCCATGTTACCAATACAGAGCAATAGAAAGAGCAGGAGTTTCATGAGGGCTGCCAGTGATAGGGAGAGGGGGCTGTCCTTGGTCCTCCTTCTTTTATTCTGTTGCCACTCTTTTGGGGTGCTCCCTGTGGGTTTAAGAGATTGTGTCGAGACACCAAGAGCAGTTTGGTGGTTAGGCTTAGGGGATCTGTATATCCAGCAGTGGAGCCTTGGTTGAAATACATGTGTGGTGGTATGTGTCTCTTTATGGTGATCACACCACTGTAGTCGATGCAGCAATGGTAGAGCATATGTGAGGTTTGAGCGCAGCCAAGGGGATGGTTCAGAGAGACTGGGTGGATGGATCACCCTAGTTTGTGTGACAGGGACATCTTCTTTGTGGAACCCCATGGCTGACAGTGAAAGGAGTATCAGAAGTAAACTCCCCATAATGAGAGAGATATTGGTAGTTGGCTATCGGGGAGTAGTGAAGTTGCTGATTGGTTGGATCAGCAAGCCGGTGTGACAGTCTGTTTAGAATTATGTTTAGGGCGGGGAAGAGATTTCGTCGGGAAGATGCCTATAAATTAACACACAAGAGGGGGGAAGGGCAGGTGGGCAAAAATTTTGTGGCTTTCCCGAGTGCTCCCTCGCTGTCCCTCCCGGCCTTGTGGTTCCCTGAGTCGGCTAAGGTGCCACCGACCGCCAGGAGCTAAGCCCGGCTACCAGCTGGGTGCTGGGCAGGGGATGGCAGGCTGGAGAGACAGAGGAGGGTGCAGCAGTTAAATAAAGGCAGAAACTAGTGTTCCTGATTGTCACTGACTAAATCTGCACAACAAAAGACAGTGGGGGGGGGTGCCATGGCACCTCAGCGTCTGACCCACCTTGCAAATGCAAAAAAGGAGTTGTAATCACTGTAAATAGCAATAAAACAGCAGTTTCCCCTTGCAATTACAATAGCAGAAAACAGCACCTTTTAGGTAAATTACACAGTTAAAGGAAGGAAAGCGGCTCCTCAGCGTCTGGCCCACTTCAGCTATCAGGATTTAGAATTACAGCAAAATACAATCAAAATCAACAGTTCCCTTTACAGATGCAGCAGAAATAGAAGACAGCTCTTTTTTTGGGAATTTTGCAAGAATACAGGGAAGAAAAATCAAGTCCCAGACAGATTTCGGCAAGGCAGGCTGAGTCAGTGTAAGTCAATGGGGCAGGAGAGCCAATCGGCTGCTGTGCCTAGAGGAGAGCTCGCTTACCGATTGGCTGCAGCTTTCCCGAGTGCTCCCTCACTGTCCCTCCCAGCCTCATGGTTCCCTGAGTTGGCTAAGGTGTTGCCGACCGCCCACTGGCGGAGCGAAGCCCCGGCGCTCAGCCGGGTGCTGTGGGGTAGGGATGGCAGGTGATTGGCTGTGGCTTTCCCAAGTGCTCCCTTGCTGTCCCTCCCAGCCTCGTGGTTCCCTGAGTCAGCTAAGGTGCCGCCGACCGCCCGCTGGTGGAACGAAGCCCCGGCACTCAGCTGGGTGTTGTGGGGTAGGGATGGCAGGTGATTGGCTGCGGCTTTCCCGAGTGCTCGCTCACTGTCCCTCCCAGCCTCGTGGTTCCCTGAGTCGGCTAAGGTGCCGCCGACCACCTGCTGGGGGAGCGAAGCCCCGGCGCTCAGCTGGGTGCTGTGGGGTAGGGATGGCAGGCGATTGGCTGTGGCTTTCCTGAGTGCTCCCTTGCTGTCCCTCCCGGCCTTGTGGTTCCCTGAGTCAGCTAAGGTGCCGCCGATAGGCAGACCTATCAACTGCCTACAATCTAACCCTCAGATTTCACTGTTCACCTGTGAAGACTAGATGCTCAGAGATCCTCTCCTCAACATCGCATCATGAAACTTATAAAAATATATAAGTATTCTTTATATTTTCATCTGCTGCCCTTATCTTTTGTTTTTTAGATGAACCGTTAACTTATTTTAGTTAAATTGTTGATTTTTCTTGTTTTCTTCCGGTTCGGTATAAGCAGAGGGGAACCAGAAATGTTTTAGTTTTAGAAGAGTTATGTGACAGAAACTCCTTTATGTTAGTGTATTTTGTTTAAATAATTTTTTTTGTATAACCGCTAATGCCAGTTATTGAACTGCCAAACCTGTTTCCCTTTTTATCAGTTCTTGGTTCTGATCGGTTCCCCAATCGGTTCTTGAACCAACCACAACTGCTAATTTTAGTTTTAAAAGTTAAAATCCTCATTGTGGTTGCCTGTTTTCTGCTGACTTGTTTAAAATGTCAGAAATGCCCAAGAAAAAAATATTGAACCTAGTTTTAAAAACTGTACTGAGTGTCGAAAATTTTTTGCCAAGACAGATAAGCACACTTCATGTGTGGTCTGCCTTGGCTATGACCATTTAAACTCTGATTTTGAGATCTGCAAGACCTTTCCTGAAAAAATGCTTGAAAAACATTTGGAAAGGCTCAAAAGGAAGTTGACTCCTCCTAAGGGTCCCTTTGGCTCTGACCAGCTGACACCCTTAGTGACTGTGGATGAAACCACAAGAAACACTACTTCTACCCCTGAAACAGGTGCAAAGATCATTACAAAAAGGCCTGCTGAACTGGCTAGCTCTCCAGTTCCACTGAAAAAAACTAAAAAGACTAAACACACTGAACCCGCTGCTGATCAGCGTTTGGGGACTTCTAGTGTGGCTGGAAATATACCCTCACCACTGGAGATTGCACAAGCTTTAAAGGTCTTGCAGGCCTTACAGGGGATGCTGCCTACTGGACAGCAGTCAACAGTTCAGACCCCTGCCGAATCTACCCAATCTTCCCTCCATGATAATAGGGAAGACTATGGGGCATATGAGGAAGAAGATAAGGGAAAGCCTATAGAGACAGAAGTCTCCCTGAACAGGAGTTTGGCTCTCCTCCCAGGGCTTCAGAGGATTATTCACCTCATTTCACATTCATTAGAAAAATGGTAGATGCTCTTGACATCACTACCACTGATGTGATAGAGGATGAAGAGGAAGCAGAATATCTAGAAATGATGGGGTTGACACCCACTAAGAAGTTACTGCTCCCTGTGAATAAATACTTTAAAAAATACATTTTCAAAATCCTCCAGACACCTGGGTCTGTCCCCTCTTTTGAACAAAAGGCTGGACAAGAAGTATCAGCTGGACAGGGAAGGGGCTGAATTCCTATTCTCCCACCATGACCACCAGGGAGTGGTGCAAGCTGCAGCCTGTGACAAGGCAAAGGTTCCTCTGGCATCTCACTCCCTGAAAAAGATTCCAGAAAGATTGATAGCATGGCCAAGAAGGGCTACCTATCAGCATCCTTGGCCATCAGGCAAGCTAATTTTCAGGCTTATGCAGCCCAGTATCAGAAATCTCTCTGGCAATCTGTCATGGCTCTGGCAGACAAAGCTCCCTCTGGGCTTTCAGCTGACTTAGCTGAGACTGCTAGGTTTGGCCTAGAAGCAGCCAAATACCAATTTCAGATGGCAGCAGATACCAATGACACTGCTGTGAGGTGGATGGCTAATACCATTGCTCAGAGAAGGTTTGCCTGGTTAAGAGCTACAGACCTTACTCAGGATATGCAGAACAAGGCTCTGGATTTTAATGTTGAAGGTAATTCCCTTTTTAGAACACATACAGAGGCTTACCAGAAAAAGGTGGATGAGTATAAGGCCACCTACAGGCGGTTTGGTGGCACTGAGGGTTAAGGCACTGGATGCCACACCTCATGCCATGCCAGTGACCTGGGTTTGGAAGCGAGCCTGGATTGCTTGGGGTTGGCAAGGGAGGGAAGAGATCGAGTGTCCGTTGGACTGCTTTCTCTTCTTGGGGAGGTTTCAGGGGTGTGGCTGCTCACTGAGTGACCTCTGGTGGTGGCCGGGGGGGGTGCCAAACATAGTGACACAGCAGATGCCTGGGGGTGGAGCTATGGCCCCATGTTGCTTTGCTGGCTGTGCTCCACAGGGGAACACACAGAAAAAAATGAAAAATCCCTGCCACATGCCATGGAGATGATGAGGATACAAGGGACACAGCCCACATCCCATCTGTCGGTCCCATGACCGGAGGACTCCATTGCTAACCCAGCACCCAAGGTAGGACCTCTCTAATTACAGAAAGGCCATCACAGGAGGATGGGCCCACCCCGGGGGTGTGATCCAGGGGGGGCTAGGTCTGCCTGGGTGGTTGGGGGAGTTCCTCCGGTCAGTAGCAGCAGGGTTCAGGCAAGGGAGTAGAGGCTGCTGTCGAGGGTACACCACAGAAGGATGCTCGGGGTGTGGGAGAGCATAAAAAGAGTTACAAAAAAAAAACAAGGCCAGCTACAGAAGCAATTCTGCCAAGGAAAGGGCTTCCCCATCCACTAGACGGTATGGAATGGGAGGCAGGGCAGACAATTTCACACCAGGTCTTTTTATCAAGCCATGGCTATACCCCAAGTTCAGCAGTACCCACAGCAAGGGTACTTCAGGGGCAGGGGCAGAAGGGGGTTCCAGCTGTGGTTCCCAGTCTCAGCTTCAGGCAAAGCAAGACCCATGACATGCTTTCTCAGACCACCTCCCCACTACCAGTAGGGGGCAGACTGACTCACTATTTCCAGGCTTGGAAACAGATCACCACAGACAAGGGGGTCCTGGAAGTAGTGAGTCAGGGTTTGTCCCTAAGCTTCAAATCCCTTCTCTCTCTAAGAACCAGAGTGTTCAAGCCAGCTTCTAATGGAGAAAGAAAGCTGCTGGAAAAGGAAGTACAAAACCTATTGTTGTCAAACGCAGTGGAACCTGTGCCTCCACAACAAAGGGGAAGGGTTTTTTATTCAAGGTACTTCCTCACAACAAAGAAGAATGGAGAGTGACGGCCTATCCTAGACCTAAGGGTGCGAAACAAGCACTTACTAAAGCCAAGGTTCAAAATGGTAACCTTGTCATTGATTCTGCCAGCTCTCCAAAAAGGAGATTGGCTGGAGTCTCTGGACCTAAAAGATGCTTACTTCCACATCCCCATAAGGGAGTCTCACAGAAAGTACCTCAGATTTAGACTTCCTTCAGGTCATTACCAGTTTTCAACCCTGCCATTCGGTCTCACTTCAGCTCCAAGAGTGTTTACAAAATGCCTGGCAGTGGTTGTGGCACACCTGTGATGACAAGGTGTCACAGTTTTTCCCTACCTGGACGACTGGTTGGAGGTTGGAAAATCATCACAACAGGTAGAGGAACATCTGCAGCTCACCGAAGGACTTCTAGAGTTGCTGGATTTTCTGGTAAATCTCAAAAAGTCAATCCATCTGCCTGCACAAGTACTACAATTCATAGGAGCAGAATTAAATACCCAGGAAGGCAGGGCTTACCTACTTCTGGACAGAATAAAAATTATTCTGCGGATGGCAGGCTCCTTCAGCCTGAACAGACCAAAAACTTCAAGGCAGTTTCTACATTTACTGGGCCACATGGCTGCCACCGCTGGCACAGTCCTGGGCTCCAGGTTCAAGATCATACTAGGCATCATACTAGGGAAATAGGATAACAGAAGGCAAAGCCTTTATAAGTTATCCCCCACTACACAGTGGAAGTAATCTGGTTACTAACCATGCTATACCTATCTAACTTAGTCTTAAATGCAATGAAAGTGGGTGCAGTTACCACATCCTCTGGTAGTGTGTTCTATAGCCTGATTGATCTTGACACAAAACTATGTTTCCATGCTTCAGTTCTATAAGTATTTTCCCTAATCTGCCTTCCATCCCCCAATCTCATACTTCCTATCCCTACTCTCCAAATTCAGTTACTTTATTAACATGTCCTCCCTCAGAATTTTATACAGCAGTAAAATATCGCCTCTCTTTCTTCTTACCTCCAATGGCCATAGATTTAAATACTCCAGTCTTTCACTGTAAGATTTCTCCTTACACTCTGATACTAATTTGGTGTAGGACCTTTGAGGCCTTTCAACTAGTCTTATGTCTTTTCTCAAATAAGGACTCCAGCATGGATAGCCATAGTCCAAGACTGGTCTTATAAAGCTGTGATATATTAGTAACAGAACAGTGCTATTCCTTGAGAAGAAGCATCTTCTTACACTATTTACTAAATACATGGCTCTATTAGCCATGTATTTACAGTGTGCTTCACTTTTCAGATCATCCCTGATAAAGATTCCCAAATATTTTTCGTACCTCTTTGCTATCAGGTTACTTCCTTGGATAGTATACTCCTGGCAAATACTTTTTCTTCCCATGAGCATTATACAACATTTATTTGGGTTTAATTTTATCCCATTCTTATCTGCCCAATCAACCACAGTCAAGATATCTTGACCAAAACGTAACCTGTCATCAAAGGTGTCCACAATTCCTCCCAACTTAAAGTCATCTGCGAACTTGATTAGTTTGTTACCACTGCTGATGTTCAGATCACCTATATAGATTCAAAACAATAGAGGACCCAGGACCGACCCCTGTTGTACTCCACTACCAACCTCAACCTCTTGTGATATATGTCCATGTATTTGGACAGTCTGTTTTCTTTCTAACAACCAGTTTGCTATCCATCTAATAATACTTATGTTTAAACCCAAATTTAACATCTTCAGAATGAATACATCATGTGGTACTATGTCAAAGGCTCTAGTAAAGTCAATCAATGCTACATCCATAGATTTCCCCACATCCAAGTTCTCCCCTATAAACTTATAGAAGCTTGTAAGATTGGTGTTGCATGACCTATTTTCCCTAAAACAATGTTGCAAAGAATCCCTCATGTTCTTCTCTTTCATCCATTCCTTGATCTCATCCACTACTATACTTTCAATAAGTTTTCCCACAACTGAAGTTAGGCTCACAGGTTGATAGCAGGATCATCTTTATTACCCTTCTTAAAAATTGGTACCACAATTGCACTTCTCCATTCTGCTGGAACATATCCGTCCAACAATGATCGTGTTCCTATATCAGCTGTAATTGGTGCTAGTACATCTTTTAATTCCTTTAATAACCTTGGGTGCATATCATCAGGTCCTGCAGACTTATTAATTTTTAATCCCTCTATTTTCTCAAGTACCTTTGCACTGGTAACAGATTCTGCTGGGTCTGGTTTTATATTATCCAGGATGTTCCCTAACTTGCTATTAACAGACTTATGAAAAATAGAACTAAAGAAAACATTAAATTCTCTAGCCAACACTTCCAGCTTATCCTATATTATGACATTCATTTTTAAAGAGCCTATCAATCTATTCTGCCCTCTTTTGCCATTAATAAAAGAAAAGAAACATTTCCTATCCCCTTTGTTATTTGCAAGTCTAAATTCAGTTGGTTTCTTAGCCTTATTTATTTCACTTTTTAGTCTATATTATGTTGTCCTATATAACCTCTTGTTCATTTCAGTCGGATTTGCTTTAGCTTTGTTATAACATCTTCTCTTCTTATTGCTTAATTTAAGGAGTTTCTCATTAAGCTAAATATTTTTTTTTCCTTTGTTGTTATACATCTCCTGCGTTGGTATATGTTTCCAGCTAACCTCCTCCATAATCTTAAGAAACATTTCCCAACATTCCTTTGTTGTATGACCCTTTGATATTGCATTCCAGTCCATCTTCGCTAATTCTGAATTCATAGCTATGTAATTTGCTTTATTGTATAACTTCTTTTTAGTTTTCCCTCTAATAATTTTTTTAGATTTGTTGATCCCAAACTTGATAACGTCATGATCACTAGTGCCAAGTGGCTGAAGTGATAAGATATCAGTAATATCCTTCTCAATATTGTTCATTATAACATCTAAGGTATTTATCCCTCTAGTAGGTATTTCAATACATTGTGCTATACCTGCAGCATACAACTCTGAATGTATTCTATTTGCAAATGCATGTTCACCCTGATTTGTTCCTGACCAATCTATATCTGGCATGTTTAGGTCTCCTATAAGAATTACATCATTTCATTCTGTGACCTTGATGACATCCTTAATAAAGGCATCAGTTACCTCCATTTGTGTGTTAGGAGGTCTGTAAAACACCTCCAATTTGAATTTTTGCCAGAACATCCCAAACAATCCACCCAAAGTATCTGTATATTGTCATAATTATTTTCAATTTCCTCCTGATTAAATTCAATACCTTCTCTAATAAATAAGGCAATCCCTCCTCCTTTCTTATTAGCTCTTTCCTTATTAACATGATTGAATCCTTGTGACTTCCTATTCCATTCATTATCTTGCCCCCACCAGGTTTCTGTTAACACCCACCATGTCCAAATTCTCACTATCTACTAATGTCAATAATTCCACCATTTTCTCCTTATTTAAGCTTCTTGCGTTACATAAGATTGCCCTAGCCACATTCTTTTTTCCTATTCATGTGCATTTCTTTTTCTTAGGTATAGTCCTTTTATCAATATCATGAACTATTTTCATCCCCTCATCCTTTAGTTTAAATATTTCTCAATTTCGTTTCTTATTCTTACTCCTAGGACTCTGTTTTCCCTGTAACTTAAATGAAGTCCATCTCTACCATACAATTCAGATTTACCACTAAATGATTCCCAGTGTCTTAGGAAATGGTCATTTTGCTCCTTTGCCCAATTCCTTAACCATGTGTTAGCCAAACATATTTTCGTGGTTTTGTGTGCAGATGCTCTTGGTTCTGGGAGTATTTTGGATATAATAATCTCTAATTTTTTCTCCCTTAACTTATTTGTAAGCCTTATCAAGTCATCTTTTATTTGAGGCAGATTTTTACATCCCAAATCATTTATCCCAATATATATCACTGCTAGTGGTTTGTGTCTTGCTTCCTTCAATATATTATCTGTCATACTAGTTAAGTCCTCAACCTTTGCTCCAGAAAAACTGTTGACCATCCTATTAGTTTTATCATCTTTACAAATATACTGATCGGTGTACTTAATCATAGAATCTCCAATAACTATAACTTGTCTTTGTGTATTAACCCTATTCATATTTCCATCTCCTTCATCAATGTCTATATTTATGGAGCCATTTACAACACTACCAGACTCATCTTCCAGTGACAAGACTTCCTGCGGTAGCTCACTAAATTGATTCTGTAAAGGAGTACTGTTCTCTTCCTCATTCTTATCTAATGTAGTTCCACCTGTGGCCTCTTCAGTTACTGACATCCTGATATTGCTGGATTTTTCCTTGCTGGTTACATTTTCCTCTACATAATCTCCCCCTGTAATCAGAGGACTCTTTCCTCTTTTCTTTCTCTTGACTGAAGTTACAGCATACCATTCCTAAATATTATATTCTTTAGTAGTCTCCTGAACTAATTTCCTCTTAGTGCTACTCTCACCCTCCACACCATTTGAGTTGCTTAATGCTGGTTTATTTAAACTTGTTAAGGCCCTCAATTTTGCAGCCATGCCTTCCTGATTATTTTCTAGCATAACCAATCTCTTTTTTAATTCCTGTATTATGTTTGCAAGATGAGAGACATCCAATTCCACCTAAGAGCACATTGGCGTCAGAGAAAGGATTCTTTCTCAAAGCTAGTTCCAGTAACAAAAACATTACTTCTGGCCCTTCAGTGGTGGAAAGAGGAAGCCAACCTCAGGGAAGGGGTTCCTTTTCAAAAAGAGTCTCCATCAGTAATTCTCACCAACAGATGCATCACTATTAAGGTGGGATGCCCACCTAGGGGATCAGACTACTTATAGCACTTGGTCCAATGCAGAGCCACTCCAACATATAACCTGCTGGAGCTCAGATCAATGTTGCTGGCACTCCAAGCCTTCACGCCACTGGTTCAGGGAAGGGTGGTACAGGTCAGAACAGACAGTACCACCACAATGTACTACATAAACAAGCAGAAAGGAGCAAGGTTGGATTCTCTCTGCACAGAAGCTATGAGTATTTGGAATCTGGCCTACTCCCTAGGAGTTTCCCTTCAGGCCATTCATCTGCCATGAAAGGACAATATCCTTGCAGATGCTCTGAGTTGTATCAACTAGGCCCATCATGAATGGACCTTGAGTAGACAGGTGGTGGAAATAATTTTCAGATAGTGGAGCACCCCAGAGATAGATCTCTTTGCACCCAATGAAAGTCACCACTTGCCACAGTATTGTTGCAGACCCCCAGCTCAGGAAACAATAGCCCTGGATGCTGTGGTTCTGGACTAGTCAGGGAAGTAACTGTATGCATTCCCACCATTCCTTCTCATGTACAGAGTGCTACTCAAGCTCAGGTCCCAGCCAGCTTCAATGATCTTGATAGTTTCAGATTGAGCCAGGAAGCCATAGTACTATCTGCAGCTCTCCATGTCTGTAACTGAGCCAATACACCTTTCTCGGAGGCACAACCTACTAACCTCCAGTCAGGGGAGACTCCTGTACCTGAACCTCAAATCCCTCAGAATCAAAGCATGACTCTTGAGGACCTAGAGTTTGCAGGCTTGCATCTCTCTGAAAGTGTTTTGGATATTTTAAGGGGGTACAGGAAGCCTTCAACCAAGAAAACCTATTCCTCTAAAGGGAAAAGGTTTTCTATCTGCTGCTCCACCAGGGATGTTGTGTCAGCTCAGGCAGGAGTTCTAGCTGTGCTGGACTACCTTACTTATTTGCATTCACTGGTCCTGCAGCCCACTACTCTAAAAGTTCACCTGGCTTCAGTGTCTGATTACACTTCAGCTGGGAAGAATGCCTCTATGGCATCAAACCCTATTTTCAAAAGGTTCTTCAAAGGTCTAGCTGACTTGCACCTCCCTCAAAGGGAACCAGTGCCAGCCTGGGATCTAAATGTGTGCATTGCCAAGCTCATGGGTTCCCCTTTTGAACCCATGTCTTCAGCTCCATTGAAATCTGTCACATGGAAAACAGTTTTCCTAGTGACAATCATTTCTGCTAGAAGGATTACTGAGCCCCAGGCTCTCTGTGTTGAGCAGGACTACATTTCATTCTACAGGGACAAAGTGGTCCTCCGAACAAACAGAAAATTTCTTCCAAAAGTGGTTTTGGACTTTCATTTGAATCAGTCCATTACTTTACCTGTTTTCTTTACTGAGCATTCAAGCTCTGGGGAATGTATACTGCACAGTCTTGATGTCAAGAGAGCACTTAGCTATTATATGACAGCCACCAAGGCCCATAGACAGGACAGGAAACAACTGTTCCTGACTTATGGCAATGTGGGAAAAGGAAATCCAGCATCTAAGAGGTCCATTTCTCACTGGATAGTTCACTGAATTCAGTTTTACTATTCAAAAACTAGAAAGGAGCCCCCAGCAGGGCTAAGAGCCCATTCCACATGGGGTACAGTTGCTGCTGTAGGAGCGTTCAGGGATATTCCTTTGGTGGACATCTGTAAAGAAGCGACCTGGAGAACAGTGCACACCTTCACTAAGCATTACAGCCTGGACACACAGGCTAGGGGTGATGCCAGCTTTGGCACAGCTGTTCTGATGAGTCTATTCTCAAAGAAGGTTCTGTGCCCTCCTTCAAAGGTACTGCTTCTTAGTCTGCATAAGAGGAATATTGAAGTATTTCTGGGGTGAGAAGAAAAAAATTACTTGCCATAATAACTTTGTTTCTTCCTGGGAATATTCCAATATTCATAATTCTCCCACCCTGCCTCCCCTGCTAGAACTGGTGACCTCTGCACTCCATGCTGTGTTACTAGGGGTATGAGTGTCACACTCTGGCATTTTTATTTGAAACTGTGTTTCTTTTTGGTTTTACCTTCTTCAGGTGATTCTGACATTTGTGGGTGCTCTTGTGGATTTATGCCTACTGTTGGAGGTTTTTGGGTGTTAAGTTATTGTCATTATAGTGTTAACAAATATTTTCTTTGTGTGCCTTGTCTTGTCAGGCATTCATGAAATCTGAGAGTTAGAATTTAGGCAGTTGATAGGTGGCAGCATTTGAAAAGTGGCACACGCCAATGGTTTTCCATCATTAGCATAACGTTCTGTCTCTGGGCAGATCTGGCTTAAAGGCATACTGCATAAGAGTTATGAATATTGGAGTGTCCCCTGGAAGAAACAAGATTATCATGGTAAGTAATTTTTTGTTCTCTCTCACCAGAACCTTCTGTACCAGCACTGCATTCCTGCACATTCCATTCTCCATCCTGCAATAAAAAGAAAAATAAAATGTATAAAAGAAAGTCACAGACTTTACTGTTTTTCACCCTAAGTTTTGGAATACCATCTAAACATTCATTCTGTTTGCCACCAAAAACAAGACCATACAAACTGTTGTTGTCTGACCTGTCAAAAGAAACACCAAAGGACATTTTCTACGTATTTCAAAGTATGCAAAAATAAATCAGAGATTTCTGGTTTTGTAACAAAAAAAAATGAAATGTTTCCTAATGAATTATCGTTGTTGCACCAGTTGGAGGAAAAAAAAAAACACTTTGGGCTGGATATTCAAAAGGGTTGCGCCATGCGCAATAGGGTTGCACCTGCGCAAGTCCAAAAGTGCACCATTCTGCGATATTCAGCAGGAGGCAGTTGCGCCACCGAAAACATGCTGAGCAACAGCGCAATGCAAATGATGGCATGCCCAACCGAAGGGGGTGGATCCATGCATAAAGAGTGCAATGCGATATCCAAAGACTTGCACAATGCACAACAGTGGAACAGCTGGAAGTTGCGCCCCAGCGGAAATGAGCCAAAATAAAAAGGCTCAAGGAAGAGGTGCAAGAACGCCACAGGGATGCCAAGTGGGGAAGAGAGAGAGAGAGAAAGACAGACAGTGACAGGTCAGGGCAGGCAAGGGAAGCAGTGTGGGCCATAGGCTGCAGAGGCCAGCGGGGGGGTGCCCGGTGCAGTGGAAGTAGCAATCAGGACAGCAGAGGTAACAGAGCAACATCAGCCAGGGGGGATCACAAGCCAGGGAGATGGACAGTGGCAGCTTCCACATGGAAGCTGTAATGAGGGGGGTGAGAATGCAAGGTGCAGGGGGCGTGGCCGTGGATGGGCCTGTCGGCGGTACGCCCCCAACAGGCAGTACCGTGCCTGCATCAGCTTTGAGCTGTACACAGATGTAGAGATCGTGGGCCGGTACTGCCTGAACAGGGCAATACTGAGGCGGCTCTGTGAGCTGTGCAGTGATGGAATGAAGGCACCCTCACGACGGAGTCATGCTCTGTCAGTGGAGACCAAGGTGACAGCTTGCATGTGCCTGCTCACCACGGGCACCTTCCAGAGGCCAACAGGGGACACCACTGGCATCACACAGTTGGCCACGTCATGCATCCTCACCCAATTCCTCAGCGCACTGCTGCCACATGCTGCGGAGCACATCCATTTCCCCAGCACCGCGGCAGAGCGTACAGCAAACATGCAGGCGTTCCACAGGGTAGCACGTATGCCTGGTGTGCTAGGAGCCATAGACTGCACCCATGTGGCCATTCGCATGCCACCTGGCCCGATGGGGCCGCATATAGGAATAGAAAGGGCTTCCCCAGTGTCAACTGCCAGGTGGTGTGTGATGCCACTGGGCGTGTAATCAATGTCTGTGCCACACACCCTGGCAGAGCACATGATGCCTTCATATGGCATCAGTCCACACTGTGCCATCGATTCGAGAGTTGGGACATCCCCACAGGCCATCTAGTGGGTGAGTACACATGTAGGAAATGCAAACTCGGGGCAAGGGTGGGAATGCCACAGGTGCCATGGTAGTGGCATACAGGGATATGGGCAATATGGACCTGAACACGAGACTGATCTCCACTATCTCCACACAGGTGACAGCGGATACCCACTCCATCCCTGGCTGCTCACACCGTACCGGAGCCCCATGACCCCATCGCAGCAATGCTATAATGAGGCACATGCCACCACATGCAACATCATTGAGCGGGTGTTTGGGATGCTCAAGGCACGCTTCCGATGCCTAGACACCTCCGGCGGTGCCCTACAGTACAGCCCCTCAAAGGCTTATGGGATATTCCTGACCTGTTGTATCCTGCACAACATGGCCAATGACTGTGGGATAGCCATACAGGTTGAAGAGGGGGACAGCGATGGGGATGCCAGTGGCACCAGTGTTGATGGTGATGAGCAGCCCCCCCTTGTACGGCGGGACCCCCGACTGATCCGGCAGGCCCAGCTGCACCGGGACACCATCATGGAGGAGCATTATGCACAACACAGGTAAGTCAAGGGGCCATGTGTAAACAACACTGTCCTGGCGCAACCCACAGGCACACAGAGTAACACACCAGGGGTGCATGACGGCAAGGGGGGTGGAAGGGACCAGGCACACAAACACACCATCAAGGAGGGGCGAACAGTCATATGAACACACACACACACACACACACGCAAACACACCAGGCACAAAGCGTACATGGGCAGGTGCACAGCAGAGCAGGAACAGACATGGCAAACACACAGATCCACAGACCACACCCACCACCTGTACTGTCCAAGCACGTGTGTTAGATGCTGGGCACCCTTGCACCTTGGTGTACAGTACAATGCAGGCATCATCATGCACATGCACCTGTGGACAGCAGTCAGGATGGCGTGCAGGTGGTCCGTATGTCAGCGTGATGGGCAGGGCACCCACCAGTGCACTGCCCACCATGATGAACAGTGCACACAGGGCAGCACCAGACAGGGCCCACACTGGGAGACAGGTCAGTCATGTTGCACCGCTCCACAGCCACCGTGGATGCGTGGGCAGCCCTGCCATGACCCAAAAGCACTGGCAGGCTGAGCAGGGGGTCACATGGGGTGGCACCGATGGACCACCAGGGGTCCCACTGCGCGATCGCGACCTTGTCCGCAGTGGGGTCTGTAGGATGCCAAACATACCTGCACCAGGGGTGCTTGGGATGCCCGCAGCAGAACCCGGCATTGACAGGCTTGGTGTCACATGACGCCGGGAACGGGGAGTGGAGAGCGTACTGTGTGGGGTGCGCAGTACAGGAGCACCTGCATGTGTGCCCAATGCAGCCACGACAGTGACCAATGCCTGGGTCTGCCTGTCAATGGTGGCGGTCACATCCATCCGCATATGGACCATCTCTGCATGGTCCAGAGCACAGTCCCTGCTGTGCCACTCCACAGCCACACACAGTGCCTACACAGACGTTGCAACTCGCCTTTGCTGTTGTACTGATTCCCCGCAGCAGGCGGGTGTGCTCTTCAAATGGGTACTCTGCCACAACGGCATCCTGTCCCCCGGGGTGTGGAAGGTCCTGATGCTCAACACCCCTTGAGGGTGGGCACTGTTCACCAGGACCAGGAATGGGCGTATCAAAGGCCGGCGGGCATGTGCCACCACTGGACACTGTACCCCCAGACCTGGTGGGTGACTGCTGCTGCTGCCCCTCCAACCGCTGTGCCCCAGGGACCACTCGTTCCACTTCTGTGGCTGCAACAGTGCCAGACACCTGCACAGCCACCGGTGCTGCCCCACCGGTGCTGACAGGCACAGCCTGGGACTGTGCCGACATGCTGGCACACACATTGGAACCAGCTAGGCCCAGGGGCACATGCTGGCCTGCTGTGTGTCCGTCATGGGATGCACACATGTCACTGCCCATTGCAGTCCTTGCATCATCAATGGTGCAGGTACGTGCTACAGCCACAGTCACGACGTGCTTGCATGCTTGCATGCCAGACTGCTGAGACACAGACTGTGCACCCCCACACCCGACTCACCAACACCAGAGTTGGCAGCCCAGCGTGCATGCTGGTGCAGTGCATGCTGGCTGGTGACAGAGGTGGATGGACCCTCCTCCATGTCCAGCAGGTCATCCTCACTGCCTGGACCCACCACCATCCCCTGAAGACAAACAGGATCTGTAACAGAAGAGAAGACATGTGAGTGCATGTGAACAACCTTCCCCCCCAACACCACCACCATGTCATACCGTGCAGTGATGGGCTTCCACCTGTCTGGAATCCACCTCCTGGTACACCCTCAATAGCACTGCACTGCATTGATGCAGCCAGTCAGTCCTCAGCCGGGGTCAGCTCCACCACCGCTGGCTGGCCCCCGCCAGTGCCAGCACGTGCTGCCCTGAGGGCTGCCACCTTCTCCTTCACCCTCCTGAGGTCTGTCCCAATCTTCTTTTTGCATTCCTGCACAGAGTGCTGGTGGCTTCCGTGCAGGTTCACTGCCCGAGCTACCCCCTCCCATGCAGCCGCACGGGCCTGAGGGGTGCCCCGCCATCCACTCAGTAGTGACTCCTCCTCCAGGTAGGCCTGGAAGAGGGCCTCTGTCTCTGCCGTGGTGAAGTTGGGCCTCCTCCTCCTTCGCCCACCATCCTCACCCTCACCTTGGCTCTGCTCGGTCATGGCGATCTGTATGGGTGGAAGTGGACACCTGTCACTGTGCAGTCTACAGCGTTATCCCATGCCCATTGTCCAGAACATCCCACAGCATGCAACCCACCTCTCACCTGCAGTAACCGAATCTGGCCAGCGCAGCCCAATGTCGCACATTTATAGCGCAATGCATGCAAATTAGGAGTGGAGCAACTGTAATGAGATGCAAATCGTGCCACTGCACCTTTGAATGGCTGATCAGATGATTTGCATGTGTCGGCTGAATATCGCGCCATTGCGCTTTTCGCAATACGGTTGAGCCGGCTGAGCCAATGGCGCAGATCCGTGACTGTGTGGTACACTGCATTGCGCATGCCCAGGTAGCTTATGCAGGCATCTACCGCGCTGATGACGTGCTGTGCGCGATTGGCAATTCAGGCCATGGCCACCATTGTGCCAGTGGTGCTACAGCACTGGGCACCATATGGCGCTGTGGCACTACTGTGCAATAGTCCACTGTGGCACTGGCACACAGGTGGTAGGTCGCGCAGGATGCGTAAATGTCAGATGGCGCTGTGCGTGGTCTTGCGTCATAGACCCCTGACCTGGTGTCTGACGTTTGCCCCCTGGCGCTGTTCAGCTGCCATGTGTACGGCCCTATTGCGCTGTTTGGTGACAGTGCTATGTGAACCGATGGTGCTGTATGAACAGCTCGATTGGAACCTATGGTGGTCTATTGCGCAACATTTCCACGTGGGGTTGCCGCGCTGCGGGGCGCCATATTGCCTGCTGTAAAACTCCAACTATGGCACGCAGGAGAGTGCCCCAATGGAGCCCAGTGGAGGTGGCCAACCTGGTGGCCCTGGTTGAGCCCCACTATGGGGCACTGTATGGGGAGGAGCCCTCACCATGGCTCGCACTCAGGTCTGGCTGCAGGTGGCCACTGACCTGGTGGGGGTCACAGGGTGGCACCGGTCTGCAGAGCAGTGCCGGCACAGGTTCAGTGACCTCCGCAGGAGGGAGCCAGATGTGCTGCAATGCCTATGGTCACGTGCCAGGAGGGGCGTTGTGCCTAGGCCAGGTGGGTGTACCATCTATGCACCTGTATTCTCCGTAGGGGTGTGAGTGTGTTTTGGTGGCTGTGCATGGGGGATGGCTCTGCCATGGTTGGCTGTGTCAGTGTGTGCAGGTGTGAGATGCATGGGTCTGGCTATGTGGGCAGGGTCACTCACTGGGGCAGGGGGAAGTCTGCTTTGGAGTCACACTGATGTTTTTCTCAACATTTGTCTCCCACAGGCCTGGCAGAGAGGATGCAGGCACGGGCTGAGGAGGACCCAGGTGGCGGACGGTGGTGCTGCGAGGGATGGGCCACAACAGCAGCAGCAGCAGCAGCCACAGCTGCTTGCTGAGTGTGAGTATCATTACATCATGGATGATATTGCATGCTGGAGGGGGTGGGCATGACCATCAGCCATGGACAACACAACCATGCACGACACAGGTGACAGTCATCACTGTCCAGTGTCACTGCACGTCTGTGTGTGCGTCACTGGTGGTCCATGCATGCACTGGGCACATGGCTGTGGAACTGGTATCCCACCACATTGCCACATCACTTGACAGCCTTGTTTGTGCTGTGATGGACATGGGCACTGTGTGTGTGTGCAGTGGTGCACATAGCTGGTGCCGCCTGGTTGGGCATGTCATGTGCATGGTCACTGTGGGTGGGTGCATACCATCACAGGTGCGGGACATTGGGCTATATGCCTTGCAGGTTGGGTGGTGTTCAGGGTTGTGGACAGTCAAAGCCATTGACTGTGTTCCCTTTTCCTAGGCCTCATTGTCCTACGCAGGATTGAGCGTGCCCTCCACCAGCTGACTCGGGTGTCCCTTGAGAACTGTGACATCCTCCAGGACATCCAGCACTGTGGGCTCTGGCGATGGCACAGCCAACCGAGACAGCACCAGGCAGCAGAGGACCAGCCTGCTAGGCCTTAGACAGGCTTCCCCTTCCCACTTCACCCATCCCTCCACCCTGCCTTCCCTCTCCCAGTTGTTCACCCCTACCCTTGGCCACCTACCTTGTACCCCTACCCCCGCTCTTGTAAATAGTTTTGTTATTGCTCTTGTTCTACTTTCTATTTTTGAAATATATATATTTTTGTTATGAATACTGTGGTGGTCTCTGATTTGCAGCTGGCTATGGTTGCTCAGTTGCAGTGGTGTGCATGCCACCTGGGGTGGTATGGTCCTGGGTATGTGTGTGCGTGTGCGCGTGCGTGTGTGTGTGTGTGTGTGTGTGCATGGGGAGGTGTCTCCAGTGTGGCAGTGACTTTCTGTCAGTCTTGCCATCTGCTGCCGCCCACTGCTGGGTGCACAGGGTGGGTCTGGCTTGTATGGTTCTATGCTACACGAGGTTGATGTGTGCCGGGGGAGATGCATGGTGTTTACCGCAGTGACAGTCACTGCACATGGGTGGTGTCTTGGGGTCATGGTGCTGGGTGTGCTGTGCAGACGGGGGGCTGATGTGCACTGTGGTTGTCAACCCCCTGTGTGTGGCAGTCTCAGCCTGCCAGTGGTTGTGCTGGGGCGTCATGGCCCTGCTGTGCTTTGTTGGCTTGTCCCCATGGGCCAGTGGATCATCCGTCCCACCCCCAGTGATGCTGTGCTTGGGGTGTGCAGGTGTCTTGTTGGTTCTGCAGTGTGTTCCTGTGCCCATGTGTGGCATGGCTGGCGGTGGGCCCCAGCCTGCCTCCCTGGTTGTGCAGTTCCATTGCTCTGCTGGGGGGGGGAGCTCTGCTTGCGCTATGGCACCTCTGGACTGCTCAGCTGGGCTAGCCTTGTTGCACTATGGCGCAACCTTTCTGCTCAGCTTTCCCTTCCTGGTTGCGCTATGGCGCAGTTTGTGCGATATTCAGACGTTGGCTGCTTGCGCAATTTGTTTTGCTCCATGTTTGAATATCGCGTCTGTTGTGCATATGCGCAATTGAATTGTGCTTGCTCCTGCTGTTGCGCACATTTTGGGAGCAGTTTGAATATCTGGGCCTTTGTGTTCTAAATTTTGGTAAAACCTCAGTTTACAGCCAGTTGCATAGTTAGCTCCCTGTTCCAATTTGAAATTTTCCTTACCTTACCTTTTCTTGTTATGATGTTTTTTGCTTCTGATCTTTGACTTCCTTTAATCCTTTAGAGTTTCTGAATAAAGCTTTTAAGTATTACAATCAGTCTTCATTTAATCCATGACAATCACTAAAAACAAACAAAAAAGCACACACTCCGTCCAAATAAAACCAAAGCAAAAAAAAATTGGCCAGTCAAAAATGACAGCCATAAGGATCTTCCAGTCCAGGAGTTTAAAAAAAATATAGGCCACACAAAAATAATCCACAGGGAAATCCAAGAATCCACTATACCTGAAGACTCCATCAAAGTATCCCCCGACGATGACCATCTTCCAACTCATCCGGTACCACCAAATATCACGATCAACCCAGAAGATGCCACCTCCAACAACTACAGCCTCCACAACCCTCAAATACTCTCACACCTGCAACTGACGATGAGCGGCCTCTTCCCACAGCTGCTCCATGAAGACTCCTTGGTTCTCCAGTCCTGATGCAGGGCACTCCAAATGATGTCTTCCAAATTCCAAAGACAGCGTGCTCAGATACTCCCGTCATGAGGCCCTCTAGCCAGCACCTACCACAGTCCTGTGCATGCTCCAGTTTATAAACTGCCCTAGTCACATTCAACCAGTCTGAAATACTCCACACCAATAGAGAATGTGCAAGCCCTGACCAGTCAGAGCAAAGTCTCAACATACCGGTCAACCAGAAATGCCCAGTGTTAGTCTGTGGAAGAAAACACCAAGCAATGTAGCTCCATTGACTAACAAGCCAGATACAACCAATCCACCAATCACAAATGTGAAAAAGCAACCCGCCCTACAAAAGTTCCCACAGTATCTCACCAATAGAAAGGTGCCAGTGTTATTCTATGGGCAAAAACCAAAAACCATCTAGCTCCATATACTAACGCTCCTCAACCAAGCCACGAATTGGGATATTGCAAAAGAAGCCATCATCAACCAAATGCTTCCATGCTCCCTGACCAATCAGGATGTGGCAACATTAATCTATGGCCAAAAACAGAAAGCAATCTCATGCCATAGACTAACAACTAAACACAACAGAAGCCACCATTACAAAAGCCCAAACACTGTAAAAAAGAATGCAGATTAGTAGACAGTGCCCTGAAATAGGCCATAGGGACTCTGAAAAATCTTTGATATTTTTTTCTCATGCTAGCTGACCTTTTGACATCACTTGTGGCTTTGTCACTCATGATGTCATAGGTCACCCCCACACTTGAAAAAAGTATCAGAGATATTTCAGAGGCCCCCGTGGCATATCACTTATTTATATAATAACCCTGGAATCAGTAACTCTTAGGACTCAATTAATTGGATGTAGACCTTGATAGTGACAGAGAGAAAGAAAACAAATCAAAACAAGTGAACCAAGTTAAGTTGTAACTTGCCAACAAGTAAGCAAAACCAAATATTCAAAAAAGGGTCTTAAGTGCTGATGTTCACCAGGTCTATTATGTCAAGGCGACAGTTAAAAAAACAGGCTAGCATGCATGTAGATGACCCACTCAAGAAAGGTAACAAGGGCCTCCTCCTTTATTTCATATCCCTGTTATTATTTCATAAGTTACTTCTCAACAAGTGACTTAGAGTCTTCTATTTTAGAGAGGGAGTTCATTTGTCTATAAATTACAGATATTTAGTCCCATTTGTGACAGTACCAAAATTAAACTACCTAGTTAGTGATAAGCAAAGCCATTACTACAAGTAATGGATTTGAGAACCAATCAATAGCTGGAGCGTTTAGTCTCTTAATTTTGTTCTTCAATTATTTGATCAAAAAAGATAATTAAAAAATTGTATGGTAGCTGCCTACAATAACATAGTTTATGTTAGCTTGTACACATGTGCAGGCAACATCTTGTGGTAGTAGCACATTTCAGAGGTGTGTCAGTGTTGTGGCCAATGCAGGGGATGCTTTAGTGTGTACGTCCCTCAGCTGTCAATCAGTGAGCATGCTGGCGATGACATAAAACTTCAAAGAGAGCCACAAAGTTGAAAGAAATCTGCTGCTGCAATCGGGTGCAGTTTCATCATTGCAGCGGCAGATGACAAGACTCCAGCTATGCGCATTACCGTGCACAGTAATGTGCATGGCTGGAGTTATGAACAACAGGTTTGCTCAGTGTGCCTTTCCTGGTGAACAGAGTGGCTTTCAAAATTGGCAGCTCCTACTGCCCACTACACAGTCCTGCAAAGCCGACATCAGTGGTGCCCAATCCCTGTATCAGCATTTATTCCCCCCATTAAATATGGCACACTAGGAGCCCACCCCAGTGTGCCAAATCATGGCAGCTCCTGCCACCCACACACTTCTGAAAAGCCGACATCAGGGTGCCTAATCCCTGTTTTGGCATGTATCCCCCCCAATAACGTGGTACACTAGGCCACCCCAGTGTGCCAAAATTTTGTTTTATTTTCTTCCAACACTGGTATGCACACTCCTGGTGTTGGATGGGCCTCCAAACCCCTCTACATGATTTGCTAACATCGGGGTGCCCAATCCCCATTTTGGCATGCCACCCCCCACTATTGTGGCACACTGGGAGACCACCCCAGTGTACCCACATTAATAAAAAAAAATGTTCCCTGTGAAGTAAGAAAACCATCCTTCGCTGTTTTTTTTTGTACCTGTAATAAAGGAAACAATCCATCATTGTGTGGCCGTCCCCCTCCCCCATCCCAACCCTACCTCTGCGCACCCACCTCCCCACACACACCCTCACCCCATACTTACCTTTGGAGGTTGGGCGCTGTCATCTTCTGTGGACCGGGACATGTCTGCACTCTGCAAAGCTGAATCACAAAATGAATTGAAGGTAAGCCCTATAATGGGAGTCAATGGGGGGGGGGTCATCTTAGGTTGATATCTCAGCCATTCTTTGGAATTTTGGCCCCAAATTTTCAATCATCGTCGCTGCATGGAATCACCTTTTGGGACTGATTAACAAAATGACAGTGCCACTGTTGATGAGGGGAGGTCCAAAAAAAGCCCATGTTGCAAATTTGATGAAAAAATTCCAAAAAATGACTTCTTTATGAGCATGTGTTGTACAGTTTCTACGCATGTTCATAACTTCACCAGTTTTTAATAGTTTCACTCCAAATTTTCAAAATTACCATTTCTTCACACCTCCTTATGAGTAGTATAGCTGTCATTTTTCACATCCTTCCCAAAATGTGTTTTCGTACCTGTGGTGCAGAATGGCACGGTCACTGTGGGAAATCAACTTTTGGGACAGATTTACACAATCACAGTGTCACTATTCATGAGGGGAGGTCCCAAAATGCCCATGTTGAAAATTTGGTGAAATAATTCCAAAAATGATTGCGTCATGCAGTTTCTATGCATGCTCTTAAGTTCATCAATTTTTCATATTTTCATTCCAGATTTTCAACATTGCCATTTTTTCACACCTCCTCCTGAACAATACAGCTGTCATTTTTCACATCCTGCCCAAAACTTGTTTCCGCAACTGTAGCCCTGAATGGCGCAGTCGCTGTGTGAAATCACCTTTCAGGATTGAGTAACGAAATGATAGTGCCACTGTTCATGAGGTGAGGTCCCAAAAAGCTCATGTTGAAAATTGGGAGTGAAAATACCAACAAAAGCCAAGGGAGTTAGGGTTTCCAACTGTATCGTCCTCACCCTGTAAAGACTGGCAGGCTTCAGGGTGTGACTTAGCTTCATCGGCCATAATGCTCATGGCATTCCTCCACCCCCCCCACCCTGCAGCCATTGACAGACATCGAGGTGTGCCTTGGCATCTTTGGCCCTAACTTTCACCCTATTCTCCTATACTGCACCCATCTCAGCTTATTTCTTTATGGAATTGGGTGAGCATAAGGGCCGATGACCCCCAAGGCACACCGTGACACCTGTTGCTGTCGGCAGGGTGGGGTGAGGTGGAATGACCAATGACCCAAAGGCACACGCCAATACCTTTCAGTCTGCCGGGTGGGTGGCGTTAGTTCAATACTTCACTGCCATTCCTATTATGCATCTCTCTAACTCCTGTACTACCAGTGCCAATGCCAGCAAGCCAACATTTGGCATTGACTAATGCTTGTTTTTTTTTGCAACTTAGTACACTTTATTGAATTTAAGAAGCAACAAACATAATAGAAAGAAGTGACATAGAGACCTTATAAACCAAAATACAATCAGATTAAGCATAACATCACTGAAACATAATGCAATAAACCAAGGAAATACAATAATACAAAAACTCAGAAATACAAAAGGAAAGGAAATAATAAAAATTATGGGAATAAACAAAAACCTCACCCAAAACTACACTCCCCATATTACCACCCCCCGCATCCTTCCTACCTCCTGCTCATGCAGGCATTAACCATCTTACAATACAAGTCCTTTTAAAATACTTGAGAACAGGTTAATCCTAAATTTGATTACAAATTAGTTATCTTATATCTCGTTACAAATGTGATCCTAGAAGGGGGTACCAAAAGAAAGATTGATTTCAGCTCCCAGACATGAAAGAAATAAAAGGTTCCTAACAGGCATGAAATTTGTGGAATGCCTGGTTAGCAGTAGCGATAGTCCTCTCTGCTTTTAAAACCCATGAAGGTACTTTAAAATCCTTCGAGTACCTCATTAATAGCAATTTGCTCCCCCTGCAATACAGGCCATATAGTTCTTCTCTAGTTTGGAGGTAATCTGAGAATAGTAGCCTAAAATACATATTTCAACTGTGAAGTACCAGGTGTAACCATAGAGAGGAGAAACTAATTCCTGAACAGTATGCCAATAAGTTACTGCCTCCAGGCACATCCAAATCATATGAATTAAAATACTTTCCTCTCAAAAGCATCTGGGACAAATGGGATCCAGAATCCTACCCATTTTATATAACCTGGATGGAATAAAATATAAGTTATGCAGAATATTGAACTGAAGTAAAGTAGTCTATCCTGTTTCAAGTATGAGTACCAGTTTCTCCAGATACTAGTCCAGATTTCTGAAGAATAATTAAGATTAAGGGCCTGCTTCCATTAAAAGGCTGACAGAGAAATGTTAGCCCAGATCAACTTCCCTAACTCTTTATACAACTTGGAAATTGGTTTGGGCTGGACTGTTAAGAGTGAAAGATTAGTAGATATTGGACCCGCCTTCCATTGGCATGGGGGAGGGCCCAAAACTGCAAAACACAATGACGTATCTATTCATATAAAAAAAGTTATACACTAGAAGCTGAAATCTAAGTCGAAAGGTGTCAAATGAAAGAAATACACCATCTTTGACCAGTTCCTTCAAGGCATATATCTTTAGCTTTTTCCATGGGTTCATTGTAAGTATTTTCTTTCCAATTAATATATTCATATTATTAAAAAAAGGTTGACTTAGGTCTGTTTTATAAACCAAATGAAGAGACTGGCAAAGCTGTGCATGAACCCTCACAGACCAACCTACTGGGGTGGACTTTAGATTGGCCGGCAATTTAGCAAAGGGAATATATAATAAGGAGTGCAGAGCTAACCCTTGTTGTTCTGCTAAGGTATATTCAGTTTTTAACCAATCTGAGATATACTGTCTTGCCCCAACAGGTAGGCTTCACTGGAAATATGTGGCACCATGCAGGGAAAAATAATAATTTTGGACGTGAGGTAGTTGAATTCCACTTAAGTCTCTAGGCCTGCATAATTTATGTAGAGCTCTCATGAGGGGTGTTCCCCAACCAAATAAATTTGGTCCATAGCAATTGAATTTTAGTAAACCAAACCAAAGAGGTATGTTTAACATATTTAACGGGTGCAATAAGCGAGGCAAGATGGACATATTAATAGCATTGGTTCTGTCCCACTTTGACATAGGAAACCACTGCCATCTCTGTAAGTCTAACTCCATTTGATGTATAATGGGGTCTAAATTATGTTTTTTTAAAGTTTGCAAGTCAGGGGACAATTGAATGCCCAATTATGAAAGAGATTGGGACTCCCAATTAAGTCCCAAAGTTGCAACATCTGCTTTGGAACAATCTGGGGTCAATGGAAAACTGTAGTTTTATTTAAATTTCATTTATAGCTGGATACCAGAATGAATTCTGAAAGTAATCTAAGTACTGCTGGGAGAGATGTATGCCAATCACAAATATGCAACAGTATATCATCTGCAAACAAGGAGAGTTTATATTTTCCAGATCCTAACCTTATCCCTTTGACTTAGGCTAAAGAAATGATTTTCTTCACTAAAGGCTCAATATACAGATTGAATAATATAGGGGACAAGAAGCACCCTTGCTGAGTACCCCTAGTCAGTGGGAAGGATTGTGAAAGCTCGCCATTGCATAAAACTGTTGCAGAAGGTGTTGAGTAAAGAACTTTGACCCATTGTATGAACTCAGAGGGGATACCATATCTGGAGAGTACAGTGAATAAGTAAGTCGATGAAATGCAATCAAACGCTTTCTCTGTGTCCAGGGAGACCAACACAGCATCTAAACTGACCTCCCCGGATGAAGAGAACAAGTGAAAAATCTTCCTAAAATTGTCACCGGAATGGTGTCCAGTAATGAATTATGCTTGCTCTGATCCTATCAAACTGTTCCATATCTTTTAAAGTCTAGAGGGCAAAATGGAAGCAAGGAGTTTGACATCTACATTCATAAGTGAGACTGGCCGGTAATTATCTGGAACATCAGGATTCTTATCTGGCTTGGGGAACACAACTATCCTGGCCTCAAAAAGAGTGGTTTCCTTAATGCTGGAACCATATAGACAATTACAGAGCAAAGTAAGGGATGGGACCAGTTCAGTTTTAAATATTTTGTAAAATATAGTAACAAAACTGTCTGACCCTGGAACCTTGTCAGACGACAAAGACCAAATCGCCATGGTCACTTCAGACTCTGTGATAGGTCCCCTAATAAGCTCTGTTGTTCCTTGGTAAGCTTTGGGACAGCAATATCCAAAAAAAAAGCATTCTAGGTTTGATTGACAGAATTAGTTTCTGGTACAGTACAGAGTCTTTGATAAAACATTCTGAAAATTTCCACGAGTTGCTTGGGGTTAGATACCTTTTGTTATCTAGAGGGGTTGAACAATGTGGGTACCCATCTTGCCACAGCATTTTGTTAAGGTGCAGAGCAAGCAATTTCCCTGCTTTTTCTCCTTGCCCTATATATGCCGCTTTAACCCCACCAGCCATATGAGACACTTCATACAATAGAAATGCTGAATATTGGGCTCGTAACTGAGCAAGTTATAGCCACTTTGCCTCTTCAGAATCTTTAGACGAGGATGTCTCTAACTCTTTAATTTTAGACAACCAAATATCAACTTGTTTCTGCATCTGTTTATTTTTGATCATATCAAGACTGATCAACTCCTCTCTCCAGACCACTTTGAAAGATCCCCACCATTCATCTACAGCAGGTATTGAATGTGCATTTTCTGTAGTGGAATGGGATATGAATTCCTTCATATGTGCAATAAGAGCTGCATCATTCAATAACCGTAGATTTAGAGACCAAGACCTATTCCAAATGGGCCGCTGGGAGGGGATAATTGAAGCTGCACCAGAGAGTGGTCTGATAAGACCCTAGCCTCTATACTGGACTGTAACATGCATTGCAACAATATATGGCTAATAAAAAAATAGTCCAGATGTGAGAACATGCCATGAGGGTATGAATAAAAAGTATATGTTCACTCTCCGGGGTGAAAAACTCTCCAGGGATCTTCTAACTCCAGGGACTCCATAAACTCCCTCAAGGCCATCTGGGCAGGGGAAAGGCCTACTGTCCTCCTACAGGATCTATATATGTCATTGCAACATACTAGGTTCCAGTCCCCTTCGAATATACAAGGTATGTGGGCATAAGGAGCTAGGACCAAAGCCAGAGCTGGGAAGAAGGAAGGTGTGTCTACATTTGGGCCATAAATGGATCCCACAATAAGCTACATATTAGTAAGTTTACCATGAACAACTATGTACTTACCACCTGGATCTTTAATCTCTTATAGCATCTGGAAAGGTACATGCTTGTTCACAAGAATGGCCACGCCTCTCTACCTGGCACTGGGTCCAGCCCCATATTCTTGCCCCACCCATAGCTTGTTTAGGTTCTGAACTTGATCAGATGGAAAGTGTGTTTCTTCAAACAGACAAAGTGTGGATGGAATCTTTTTAAATGATGTAGTAGGTAATATTTCTTAACATTATCCCTCCCCCCTTGATAGTCCAAGATACTAAATTCCAGGGTAATGACGTATTAATACCAAACATAAGGATATTTTCTCCCTAGTAAAGGACCCTCTGGTAACCTGCCTGCATGAGCCCCACTCCCCCTCCCATACCCAAAATTCATAAACAAAAACAGTTCCTCCTCCCTCTCCCAATACTCCATAAAAGGAATCCCGCCACCACAGTTCTCCGAGACTGGACCATGAGCCCCCTCCTAGCTGTGAGGACCATACTGCTGGTGTGGAGACAGTCTCCAATTGGACTTTCTATCATAACCCATAGGAAATCTCCCTTTCCCCCTTCAGGAATATATATATATATATATATATATATATATATATATATATACACATACATACATACTGTATATGAAAAAAAGTCAAAGACATCTCTTCTCAGGGGGAGGAAATGGACAAGGAAATGATAGAAAGAATACTTAGAATGGCAGAAAAGGGAGATATTGCTGATGGGTGATCTGAATATGCCAGATGTTAACTGGAGTGCAGGTGCAGCAGCCACTTCAAAGAGTGGGTTATTCTAGATGCCCTACAAGGCATGCCTTAGACAACTAGTATTGGAGCCCACTTGAGAGGGAGCAATCTTAGACCTGGTTCTCTAAATGGAGATGAAGAGAGGATCACAGATGTAGAAGTGGGTAGTCATCTGGGAACTAGCGACCATCAAACAGTATGGTTACATAACGCAGCAATAAGTCAAGCCATACAAAGGCAAAAGTACTGGACTTTAGGAGGGCTGACTGCCAAAATGGGTGAGTGCCTAAGGAATGCACTAGCAAATGGGCAGGAAGGAGGGGTGGAAGAACAATGGGGAATAATAAAAACTGCCATCACAGAGGTAACAAGCCTTTGTGTGAAGCAAATTAACAAAATGAAACGATGTAAGAAACCACTATGGTTCTCAAAGGAAGTGGCAGTGAAGGTTCAAGAGAAAAAGAAAGCAATCAGGAAGTACAAGGAATCACAGAAGGAGCAGGACAGGGAACTGTATCAGTTAAAGCAAAAGGAAGCTGGGAAGGTAGTCAGAACAGCAAAGGCCCAAACCGAGGAAAAGACAGCCAACTCAGTTAAGAAGGGGGATAAAACCTTTTATAGGTACATCAGGGAGCGAAGGAAGACCAAGGGAGGGCTAGGGAGGCTTAATAAAGAGGAGGGAGGGTGGGCAGAGGGTGACTGTGAAAAGACAGAGATACTAAACAAATATTTTTGCTCAGTATTTACAAAGGAAGTGGGGGAGGTACCTAAAACAAACAGTAGAAACACTCTGGATACAGAAGTTGATACCAGCCCATTTACAGAAGAAAGAGTTCTGAAGAACTCTTAACGAAGGTGGACAAAGCAATGGGGCCTGATGGGATTCATCCCAGAATTTAAAAGAACTAAGGTAGAACTAGTGACACCACTGACTACCCTCTTTATCAAATCATGGGAGGATGGGGTGGTACCTGAGGACTGAGAAGGGCAGATGTGATTCCCCTTCACAAAAGTGGGAGCAAGGCAGAAGCAGAAAACAGACCTGTTAGTTTAACCTCAGAGGTAGGGAAAATGATGGAATCACTCTGAAGGAAAGAATTGTTAGTATCTAGAGGCCAGAGGGGCTCAGGACCCAAGGCAACATGGATTCACAGGGAAGGTCATGCCAGACAAATCTGATAGATTTCTTTGACTGGGTGACCAAAGTAGTAGATCAGGGAGGGGCTGTGGACATGGCCTACCTAGACTTTTAGCAAGGCATTTGACACAGTCCCACACAAAAGATTAATATACAAGTTAGCCAGCCTGGGAGTGGGTCCCAAGATGACAGCCTGGGTAAAGAATTGGCTGGAGAATAGGACACAGAGAGTAATAGTAAATGGAGTCCACTCTGAAGAAGGGGTTACTAGTGGGGTACCGTAGAGTTCAGTAATGGGTTCGCTCCTCTTCAATGTCTTTTATAAGCGACATTGCAGAGGGACTGGAAGAAAAGTATGTCTCTTTGTAGATTACACAAAGATCTGCAACAGAGTTGATGCACAAGGTGGGGTGGAAAGGATGAGAAGGGACTTGGCAAGGTTAGAGGAATGGTCAAATGTATGGCAGCTTAGATTCAGTGCTAAAGTGCAAGGTAATGCACCTGAGAAACAAAAACCCAGGGGAAGAGTACACAATGGGGGTGAGATACTAACAACAACAAAATGGAAAGGGACCTGGGGTAGTCATTCAGATGACCTAAAGGTGGGCAAGCAATGTGAGAGGGCAGCAAGGAGAGCTGGGGATACTGGGATGCATAGGAGAGGCATCACCAGTAGAAAACAGGAAGTTATTATCCCTCTGTACAGACAGTTGGTGAGACCCCATCTGAGTACTGCATGCAGTTCTGGAGACCCAATCTCCAAGGACATAGACAGGATGGAGGCTGTCCAGAGGAGGAAACTAAAATGGTGCAGGGTCTGCACCGGAAGACATATGAAGAGAGACTTAAGGAGCTGAATATGTATAGCCTCAAGGAAAGGAGGAGAGGGGGACATGATAGAAACTTCAAGTATCTCAAGGAATCAACAAAGTCCAAAAGGGTAGCATCTTTCAAAAAAAGAGGTGTGCAAGAACAAGGGGGCACAATTTAAAGATAGAAGGGGGTGGCTCATAGGTAATTTAAGGAAGTATTTTTTCACAGAGAGGGTTGTGGATGCATGGAACGGCCTTCCGGAGGAGGTTGTGGAGTCAAAAACAGTGGTGGAATTCAAGCATGCATGGGACAGTCATAAAGCAATTCTAGGGGTTGGGGGTAGGAAGAAGTAGGCTGCTGGTTAACTAGGATCTGCAGCTTATCCATTAGGTAGGGAAATGGGCAGACTGGGTGGGCCAAGTGGTCCTTATCTGCCGTCAAAATCTATGTTTCTATCTTAATCATCCATTATGTAACCCTGAACAAAATTTCTTATGATTGGAGCACTATATTATATAGAATCATTGCTCCACATATAATACAAGGGCCCCCATTCAACTCAGTTCAGTGAATCTATAACACCTGTACACATAACTAAATTAATCAAAAGTATAAACTGAAACTGAGCGCTGGTGTCATACTGTTTAAATAAGAACTCCTTTAACAATGAATGTTCCAGGGCATTTACTTCATGCCAAAAAATAAATCCACAGCTCCAAATTAAATATATTCAAGCAGATAGCATATTTCCTTGTTTCTAGTCACAATATCTAAAAAAAATACTTGCTCATATCCCTATCCTTAATATCTAGGTGGTAGAGAAACAGAAGTGATTTTTGCAGAAATGTTGTAGAAACAAAATAATTACCAGAAACTTAATAACCAAGAGCTAAAATGCTTTTCATCATAAATTAATTTAAAACTCATCCCCCATGCCCTGGGCAATTAAACAAAAAATTCTTAAAATCAGTCTCATGTTAGCAAGCTCTATAGATTAAATCAATTTACAAAATACCTCTAAAGGGAGCGCTGCCTCAGAGCTAATGGGGCATTATTCAAGAGTAGAATCTGGAGTTTAAATATGTTGTTATCTTTTTTATACAACCATGCATGTAGCACTGGATGTCCCAGTGCAGTTAAATCATCCCCAAAATAAAACCACGCCTCTAAATCAAAAAAAAAAACTGAAACAGATAGCAGCTTAACTCCTTGCCTCTGGTCACAGTGTCTAAGAAATACATAATCATATCTCTACCCTTAAAACCCAGGTAGTAGAGAGACAAATGTGACTTTTATTGAAAGGATGCAGAAATAAGATAGTGACTGGAAACCTAGTAACCAGGAGTAAAAACATTTACCATCATAATTTAACTTACAAATTCTCCCCCAAGCCCTGGGCAAATAAATTAAAATGTCTCGGAATTAGCCTGCTTTTAGTGAACTGTAGGATTGACATAATATACAAAATATGCGCTAGAGGGGGCGCTGTCTTAGAAACTATGAATACTCCTTCACCGAAAAATCTGGAAAAAGCTTATGATCAACCTATTTTAGTAAATAAGAACATACAAATGGCATCAACCAGAACATGATGAATCAAGAGATTAGTTTGGCTTAGGACCACAAATTATACTCATTGTGATAAGTATAATCTTGTCTGCTAGTGCAGTGTAATATGACTTAAAAAAGAAGAAGAGAAAGTTGTCCAGTCATAGCTGACTCTTTGTCCAACAAAACCATCATCCAATGCTGAAAAACAAAGCCATTTTCGGGCAAGCTCAAATTCTGTCCTAATACAGCTAGAACCAAACACTCTAATTTTGATACCACATGGAATATTGTCTTCGCTGCTCACTGACTTGAATCAGAGCCAAATCTCAAAAATATTTAGAAGCACAGAACCTGTGCCTTCTAAAACTTATAGAATAGCTTCACCCTGCTTTTCTGAACAAATGCGGCAACAACTTGAATAGTTCAGCTTGTGCTTGGGCAGCAGATTCAAATCTATAAGTCCCCTTAACCAATTGAACCTCCAGCTGCGCCAGGTCCAGCATCCTATGTTTGATATTGGCTGCCCATAATTTAGACTGGAGATTGTGGTATGCGGCTCTCTCTTGCCTCACTTTGTACATCAAATCAGGTACCAAACTCAGTCTTTTACCTGCCCATTGCAGTTGGTCAATTTTTCTGTATATTTATTTATTTATTTTTTGTTGACTGGGAAAGGAGGACTTGACAATTCTGCATATTTTTAGCCTTGTCCTGGGGAAGGGGGATACAGATTGTTGCCAACTGACAATGAATCAGATTAAGCTGTTGGTGGTATTTTTAGTGAATGGGGGAAATTTGGCCAGGACATCGGGGAAATTCTCCTGCTCTTCTAATTCAGAAAGCTCAGGATGCTGCTTCCACTCTGAGGTAGGCAGAGGAAGGGAGTCACCCAACCCCCAACCCCCAACACAGGAGAAGACCCATCAGGATGAATGTCAAAAAGAAGCCAATTTCCTGGGGACTGTTGATAGAAAAGGGACTCCTGACCCCCCCCAGATCCATTCAATATGGCTGAATTCCCCCCTGTATGTTACCAAGATTTGCCCGGGGACCAAGAACCAGAAGTAGTCTCTGTACCTGAAAATCTTCCACCCCTGAAATCATCCCCTATGCCTAGAAAACAAGCTACCAGAAATTCAACCCCCCCTTACCAGAGCCCTCTGATGTAGAAACTGAGAATCCCTATGCCGCCTTAGCCATGTCATAGGGATACTCTGTCATGGAAATAAGGAAACCAGATCCACCATCCCAAAATCAAGTCAGTTCATCTCAAGTGGACTATAAAGGGAAAAAGAAGAAAACATGGACAAAAAAGGCCCTTAATGAACTAAGATTCCATGGCACAACTATACATAGGATCACTTAACTTCTGTTGTTTAATCAATACTTCCAAAAGACATGCACTTTTCCAGTATATCGATTACTCTAAAATGGTCATTTGTTTATTACAGGAGATCTGGATGTTCACCTCAGACCAGGTTAGGCTGTTTTAGTCAGAATGGGTATGGGGGCCCTCCTTTTTGGTCCTTTGGTCCGGACAGGGCTGATAGCATTGGAATTATTTATTTTTAAGTCCTTTGCTTTCTCCCTGTCTAAACTAATTGACCTGATACCTGGTAGGCTCCTAATAATTGATGGGTTATAGAGAAAATCTGCTTATAGATTCATCATAGTATATGGCCCTCATTCAAAAGCAAAAAAAGTGGCTCAATTAAATACATTACAGCCCTATCTGATTTCTTCCACAGAAAGTGTAGTAGGTGGAGAGTTCAATTGTGAAACCCCAAAACCAAGGAGACCTTTAGATGGGAAGAAAATATATTGTGACACAAATACCCTAGGGAAAACCATCAAATTTGCAGACCTGAAAGATTGTGCAAATTTTCAAATCCATGGACCATCCTACACATATAGAAGAGGCAAAATAACTGTAGCTATAGACCACTTTTTTTATCTCTAGAAATTTGCCTACTTCTACCTTTGAAACCATACTTACTGAATTTTCAGACACTGTCTGTTAAAAATAATCTTTCATACACACACCCCCACATAAAAAAATAATAGGTGGTGCCTGAATACATCAGTACTAACTGACCCCAAGGTTCAGAATGGGATGAACAGAATACTGTGGGCAAGAACCTCAGTATACAATCCATATGACAATATAGGAGAATGGTGGGCGGACACAAAATCAGACATAAACAAATTCTGGCCAGAGCCAAAAGGGCTGCATGTGGTGGGGGTGGGGGATAGAGATGGAGAGTTGAGTGGGGAGGATATCTATAATTTAAAAATAAAATCAACAGCGTCCTGCTCATGGCACTGAGGGATTGGTCACAAGACAGAGTCAATAGGTTGTACTTCATTGGTAGGCTGATTAGAATCCTGCTGGACAGCATCAGGAGCATTGCGTATCATGCCTGCCTTGCCCATTCCGGGATTATCAGGATCATAGTGGCTGGCTCTCTGCTGAGCATTATGAGCACAGTCTGAATGGTTGGGACTGGTGGGGTACCATGCAAGAACCTCCCTGTCCAGTCCAAGACCAGGGCATCCTCAGGTACTGTACCGTTTACTGGTAGTCTGCAACAACCCACTGGGACAGCAATTGGGATGAGCAGAAAGGACCTCAGTCAACATCTTATCCAAAGGATAACACACCCTAGTATTTTAGCATCTCCCTAATACTGCATCTGCATGCGAGCATTTAAGGTATGAGCCAGAGTCCCAGTATGGTACTAGAACACATGACCTTTTGAACCAGAGCCACATGTGCTAACAACTGAGTCACACTTACATGCTGAAAGGAAAGGAGTTGGGTTTTATACAGGCAATTTCATACACATTGTATCCCAAAGCACTTTACAAGACACAAACTAATGTAGCAGCCATTAGGAACAAAGTGAGGTTAAAGAGCCCCTGACCCCATGGGACAACTTTAGAAAAATGTAATATTTAAACACATACCTCTCAACCATCCTGATTTTTCCGTGAAATCATGGATTTATGCCATTCTTCCCGCTGTCCCAAACCACCTTGCCAAAGTCCCGTTTTCACAGAGCCACGCGGTCCACGCCATGATTGAATGCTTCTTCCTGGAGTTCCCCTGTTGTTGCTGCACAGACTGAGCTTGTTTACATCACAGGTGATGATGTGTGAGCCCTTCTGACCAGTCACTGGGCTCTGCTCAGTTTGTGGCTGAAATCACACCTCCAGCCCCTGCGGACCTTAACTTTTAGGTCCCACCCCTTCAAGTCCACCGCTGGCTCGTAAAAGCAGGCTGTCTGGCGCTCTTGGAACTCACAGCGGAGTGAGAATTCCAGAGCATGGGAGAGAAAATCATCCTAGAAGATGCTGTTCATTCAAGAGAGAATAGCACACTGCTGACTGCTGCAACCAGTGATTTTATCCAGACTATGGACCCCCGATAGACCTGCCGTCTCCTGCAGTTCACCAGCCAGCTGCTGCTGCTGCTAGCAAAAGCTGTAGTTCTCTGGCAATACAGAACTAAAAAAGCAGCTCAGCAGCAAGCTAGTAGCAGCTCAGTCGGAGTCACAACACAGTGGCAGCACTGGCCCGTTGTCAGTGAGAGCGAGGACTGAGATGTTTTGAACAGCCAACCTTTGGAGGTATGTTGCAGTTCAATTATTGTTCGGCAGCTAATAGCCATCAAGAGGGATGCCAGCATGGGGGATCAGACTCTTGAGTGGAGTGGGCTTAAAATTGTGGCGTTTGAAAGTCCTTCGGCTCCAATATGGAACCCAGCTTAACTTAACAGTAATAATTCATTTCTAATAAAGAAGAACCCAGATGGCAGCAGCAACACATTTAGTTCAGCATGCAGACAGTCACAGATGAGACAGCAGCTGGGAGCGGTCTAGCATCTAGGTGCATGGGTGCTGGTGGTGATGTGAACTAAATTCTGTACTTAAAATTAATAACAAAGACAAGTAAATGATCCACAGACCCCCCACACTGCAAGTTGCTGTCTGATCTGTGACTGTCTGCAGAACTAAAGTGTTGCTGCCTGCTGAGCTCTTCTGTATTAGAAAATAATTATTACTGTTAAGCTGTGTTCCATGTTGGAGAGCTACCAAACTCCAAAATTGTTAAGCCCTCTCAGAGTCCGACCCCCATGCTGGCATCTCTCTTGGTGGCTATTAGCTCACTTAAACTGCAGTAGCCAGAACCCTAAGCTGCCAATTCAAGCATCTGGACTGGTACAGCAGAGCTCCTCACTTTAATGAGAATCAATTTTATAATGTGTATTACACACTCTGGTGCTGACTGAGCTCTTCTACTTTTAAATTAGTATTGAAGTTCACCTGGGTTAAAAGCTGTTTCAGGGGAAGGGCTAGCAAAAAACAAACACCACAAGTGTTTTTTCTTCTTTTTTTTATAGATAAAATACATGGCACAACATCACAAACATTGCAGGCACTGGAGATAGCCAGTGATGGCAGTCACTTCTTATTATAGTATTGTCCAACTTTAAGCTCCCTGATGCCCTGGCAACCAACCACCCACTTCTCTTGCACTTACTGCATCCCTCACTTCTCACTGTGCTTTCCTTCTAACTCATGTGATGCAACACTTTACGTGGCGCAAAAAATGGTGTCCCTGATTCTGAGCATTTGTCCCTGAATTCAAAGGGCATTGTCCCTGATTTGCGGCTTTGGAGGTTGAGAGGTATGTTTAAACATAATCCATTTTATATTTCATGTTTCTTTCTGTAATTCTCACCTTTGCTAAGCACATATACTGTAAATTGTGCGGTTCCTGCACCTATCATGAAGATAATCAGACTTATCTAGAGAAATTGAAAAGAGCCACCTATTCAGTTTTCTGGTAAATGACTAGTCACCACAGGTAAGTTACTAATCTGAGACTACTAGAATAAAGGTATAGTCAAGCAGTGTTAATGTGGACTTACTCCAGTTCCTACATTGCTTGGCCTCCTTCTGTTAGGTAACAAATATGAGGTACCCCATCTTAACAAACATCCATACAATCTAATAATTCTAGATAGTATAGAAGCAAAATACTTTCTGCTGCATAGATGGTGCACCACTGAAATTTCATCTCTACATGAGTTTCTTAATGGTATGGTGCAACTGGCCTAATATGAAACACTTTCATACCTGGCTACAGATTCTAACAATCTCTATGATAAAATGTGGTCTAAGTTCCAGTCTTATGTCAAGAATACCTCAAATAGGCAACTTCCAGCTACCCAATACTTATTTTTTCCCTCCCAAAACTGGAATAAGATAAAGAATCCCCTGCCCTTCTCTTAACATAATCGGTAGAGTGAAGATTACTCCCTTTTTGTTTTTTTGTTCCTTCTATGAACCTCCCTCCATTCTCTGAATGGCTTTAGAACAATCTGGAGGAATACTGCACAGGATTTCATATGAATAAATCCAGGGGCATAGGTGGGGGGGTGTTTAGGGTGTTCAAACGTCCCCCTGAAATTACCTCCGTAATTTATCTAAAACATTTAAAAAAATATTTTTACAGAGCGTGCTGGCCCTTTAAATTAGCACTGTTGCTGTAATATCAGTGTGCTTTCTGGGAATGGGGTAGCTGCCCTTGAGCTCCTCCTCCTTGGATCCTCCCTCCTCTCAACAGATCATCACACAGCCGACAGCCAGTGAAATTGGCCAACGTGTATTTGGCGGCTTGGCACATCACTGCACACTCTGCTATGTGATCATCTTTCCGGAGAGAAAACGAGAGAGAAGGAAATCTGAGCAAGAAATGGGAGTCGTGGACCAGACCTTAATATTAATGTTAGGATCCTCTGCCCCTCATAGTCATGAGTCATTGCCAGTAGCTGTGTGCAGCTGAGCTTGAGGTGCCTCCTCAAATAAAATAATTTTTCTGCAGGTGTGTGTATAGTCCAGACCAGTCATGATCAGGATTCAGCACAATTCAAAAGTAGGAGCCGAGCCAGACAGGCCTGCCACATCCGAAGAGGAGAGAGAGACGAGAAAGAACCCACCCAGTTTGAGCTGTCCTCATTGCCCTGCAGTCTGTCGCCGCCTGAACTTTTCGGTCCCCCACTCGGGCCTCTCTGACAGTCATCACCCCCCCCCATCTGAAGTCTGGACTCAGACAGGAGCCTGGAGCTGCATTGAAACCAGCCAGGTAAGGTTTGTCACTATCATTGTCTGGGGGCGCAGATTGGGTGCCATATTTCTGCCTACGGGGTGAATGAACACAAGAAGACGGGTTGCCATTCTAAACTCCGTCGAACTCTGAAAAACCTTGTTTCCACTTGTACCTTTACGCCATTATACCCTAAGATATTTTTTTCCCAAAAAATTAATTTTACCCCATTTGTTCTTACCAACTACCCCCAAGAGCAGCAGTATTTGTTGGTAACCATTTAGGTTTTTTTCAGCAATTAGGTTTGTGTGGCAAAAATATCAAGATACACAGTTGTCTTTTCATTTAGTTTCTTCTCTGAAACAAGATACGGTATACTGAAGTTTTTAAAAGTTTCCACTGTAGTGCCATGCCTACCATGAAAAAAAAAATTGAATATCTTGGTATACTGTTTTGTTGTTGTTTACCATCAGAAACATGTTGTAGCACCATCCTAATACATCTACAGTATGAATCTAGGATGTACATTCAACCTCAGCAGAAGAGATTCTTAACTAGCATTTGTCAATGCCGAACATTGGTAGCTAGTCACCAAAGAGTGTATTGCGAGTGGCAGGAGCCACCAATATGAAAAGCTGCACCGCAGCTCATGTTGAAGGTGGGGGGGGGATCAGAGAAGCGTGCACCGAGGAGTGTTTTGTGGGTGGTAGGAGCAGCCAGTATGAAAAGTCACATCGTAGCTCATGTTGTGGTGGTGGTGGGGGTGGGGGGGATCAGAGGAGTGAGCAGTGGGGAAAGTGTTTTAGGTGGCAGGAGATGCCAATATGAAAAGCCACGCTGTGGCTCATGTTGAAGTAGGGAGGACAGGGTACCAATTCAGATTTCAACAGGTAGGACAACAACAGCCAGTCAGAGGGGCTGTGGAGGCAGAGCCAGGGGCTGAGTGGGAGTGGGTTATTCTGATTACATCACACTCAATGATAAACAATTCAACAAGTGTTGCAACTTTTTGTTTACAAAAAAAATGCTTGCACCCCAATTAGAGGTGTATATTCAAAAACATTTCAAAGTGCAATGATGGTAGATTTTTACAAGTCAGTAACTTGCAATCCCCCTACAATCCCATCTTACACACTCACCCACTCTCACCCATTGGGTTGCAGTTGGTCCCTCCCACACACACTAGAACTGACAGATGGGTAGTCCATCATGTCTATATAGAGAATCTCAGGCCACTGCCATTGCTACCAACATATTGATATGGAAGTGATTGGCCATTAATGGGTGTGGCCCTGGAATTGACAGAACATAAACAATTGAGCTGTTTTGTGACCAGTCTGTTCTCCACCACTTTCCTTCCCCTGACCACCCAACATCTCACCCCAACAGCAGGGTTACCATGGAACAAATGTTCCTTCTTTCTGGAAAAAGTCCACAGCAGTTTCCCACCAGAGAATTGTGGTATTACTGGTGTTAATGCCAGCCACACCCCCCTCTCTTCCATAGATAAACCGAAATCAGGTTGTTGGGTGTGAATCAGCTCTGCTGCTCTGGCCTCACATGTCACACATCTTTCCTGGTTGCCTTTACCTCAGCCGTAGAGCTTACTTTTAAACACCTCCTTCCCTGATCTAACTGATGCTGACTTTTGCACATCAGGTGGCCGGCAGGGAGAAACAACAGTTGGGTAGCCAGGAAAAGATGGCTTTTGCCCAAGCAGGACTGGGGAGCAGGGTCTGAGAGAAGATGGATTTTGTTGAGCGTAGGGATGTCTGGTACCAAGCAGGTTTTTTTATGGGAGTTGGAGTTGGCAGGAGGTCAATGATGGAGAGCTGCAGAGTAATGCAAAAATTGCAGTGGGGAAGGCATAAAGAAAGAGATTGGGAAGAGTGCAATGATCTCCGGGACCGAGTGCTGAGTGGCAGGAACCACGTAACTCCAGCCATGTGCATTAGTATCACTGTCAACTGTAATGCACATGGTGGGAATTACTTATGCCAATTAAAGGACCAAAGCCCTCTCTGATTGGAGCAGCTTCAGTCCTTTGAAATGCATGACTGTTCAGCCCACCCAGCAGAGAGTTGCATCAGGACCACACAGAGTGGTCATTAGTGTAGGCTGCCAAGCACATTGCGAGCCCCTGGTTTTGTGTACTACAGTTGGCTCGGTAGAGACCTTCCCCCCCAAAATCTACTATTGCAACAATACTTTGATTTGCGCATGCACGCAATCAATGCAATAAAATATCCCCCAGCATCACCCTTTACCCTCCCCCACAGTATCAGCAAAGTTTATTCCCTCTCAAGTCCCACAAAGCAGAGCAGGAGTTCCCATTCTAAATATGATTGTCAGAATGCTGACAGTAATGAATGATACCTACGCTGTGTCCCAACAGCAATGACGCACCTCAAGGGGTGAGACAGGGTAACGCAGTGGCCAAAGGAGGCCATATGGGTCAATGCTTACTTATTAGAGCTCCAAATCATGTACACCAGCGCTCACAGCCTGGTAAACAAGATTCCAGACCTGCAGGCATTAATGACAGAGGCTAAACTGGACATAGTAGCATGGGCGTTTGATTGCACTGTTAGATAACCAGTTGTCCACAACCATTGGAGGTTGAGTAGACTGTTATGACAGCCACAGTCTCCCATAACCCTGATTCCATGTGGAAAAATGAAATTAGGGGTGGAGAACATGTAACAAAAGTGTGTATTTTCTTCAAGAAACCCCCCAAAACTCACCACAGAACATGTACACACCCCCAGAGGTTCTGGGGGCCTGGCGGCCCCCAGACCTCCGGCTTTTATCTGTCCCTTTCCAAAAATGTCATATTTAAACAGCCCCCTCCAAACAGAATTCTGGCTACGCCCCTGAATAAATCTAAAGATATGGGCCATAGACAAAATTCCATTGGTTGCACTATGTTAACTTTGTAAATAGTTGTGTTGTTCCTTTTTGGATCAATATAAACTAATCTCAGCTTTTTTCTTGAATATTTTTTTTTTTAATTTAAAGTCTTTGGTAACTGGGTAAGTCCCACTAGGCACAAGTGCTTGTTTTCAGGGGCGACCTGGGAGCACTGGGTGGTTAAGTGACTTGCTCAGAGTCACACAGTATGCAAGTGGAGGTTGTGAGAATCAAACTCAGGTCTGGTCTGCTGGATGTATCAAGCTCGTTCACACCTCGTTCCTCTAACTTCTAGACTATACTGCCAGCCCAAATATAATGCAATAATGCAGGCTAAAATTCAGTATATGTAATATATCAAGCTATGTTATCTGGTGCAGATGAGTATACCATTCAGACTTCTCTGTTAGTCTCCACATCATGCTCAATACTATCAATTTATATCTACAATATACAACAGGGGTTTATGGATACCTTTACAATGATAAATATGGTTTGTTTTACCAGAGTTCCTTTTCCTTCCCCTTTATATAGACTGTCAAATGTCTCACCTCAGGATAGAATGATGTTCTTAGAATTTCTATGTTTAAACTACATATCTGTCTTATGATGTATTATTCTGAATTATGTACCAGTGTTCATTTCTTTGTTTTTGCTTTTGAATGTAAATAAACAAATATGATTAACTTAAAAAAAATGCCATCTAATATATGGACAGTATGAATCTAGTATTTAGACTCAACAGGTAACCTCATTATATGACATTTTTATTAATATGGGGTGGCAGACATATTTAATGACTTGAGTCATTAATTAAAAAATCAGCTATAAAAGTTGCTTTAAAAAATATCAGACAGTTAAGAATACATTGAAGATGCATCTAAGAATGTCAGAAATACAGTTTTGCTAACAAAAAAACTAGATGACATGTTTTGCCAACTAACAAATGTTGCTTTAGAGTGGTGTTTTTTTATTGCTTTTACTGTCACAGAGTACTTGCCATCTTCCTAGTCCCTCTATGTTTGTCTTTTTCTGATTCCCAGACATTAGTTGATGTCAATTCCACTTGCTGAGTGGATATCACTGAAAGACTGAACTGGCATCAAGAATGCCTAGGAAACAGAAAGACTGAAGTAAATGCTGAAGGATGGAAATACAAAACTTAAAGGGATCTGTCAATAAAATATCAGTAAATAAATATGTCTCCCTACACTAAGCAGTTATTATGTTAGGCAGGAACATTCAGAAATTAATTCCCCCTTTAATAAACGTGTTGTGGCAGTCTGCCCCGGTGGCTTTTTTTTCTATTTTAAAAGCTATGTGGCAGTCCCATACCTACAAGCATGGCCATTGTGAGTCAATCAGCTAACATTGCGTTTTTCAGATTAGTGTGAAATATTCCAAGAAATCTGTGTGAATAAAAAGGATGTCAGCATTATGAAACCTGCAAATGAACAAAGAAGTTCCAGCACTTAGAGTCACGTGCATATAGTGTATAATTAATGTACTAGACTTGGCATTTATTTTGCAAGCTTTTGGTCTTTGTATTTATCTAAACCATAAAGGCACAAGTTGGAAAATGTAAATTTAGAACATGTTTTGGATTCTTAGTTTTGCTTTCTGCTATACTCACTTCATTTTTCAGTCCCTGAAAAGCTGCTGTTTATTTCCTCTCGAACCTTTTCGTTTTTATAAATACACTTACTGTACGTCTCTGAAGCAACTCAATCAATCACAGCCCAGAGTCAGGTTGTCCTTAGTTACTCCTTCAGGTTTGTTGATGGTTGCCATGGGCATGACTTTTCCTTAGCTATCTACAGTGAACATTTTCAGCTGGAAGGGAGGGAGGGCGGAGAGAAAGGACACACAGCAGCAGACTGAATTCAACAGGCTTCAATCTTTTATGTAGAGTGAGTCAACAGAATCCAGAACAAACACATCTTGTGTTAGCCCCATTTTGCACACCCCTGTGGCCTTGGCGGAGGGAAAGTTGCCTGGCATTGTCGCATGAAGTACCTGTGCAATCATGAGCTCATTGCAGGGCACATAAAGCCATAAATCAAGTTTCTGGGCATTTAAAGCAAAAACATACAATCGAAATGAATGCTTTATTTTAAATTAATATTAACCAGGTTATTTTTATGGTAGGTGAGATAAAATAAAAAGAGATCAAATACTTATAAGCTATTGCACATGTGCAGCTGAATTAGTAAAATAAATATTATTCAATGTATTGGGAAAAGAGGGGCAGACTAAGTGGGTCAGGCAGTCCTTATCTACAGACACATTTTCTGTTTCTAAGGTAAAGGTTCAATGCACGTGGAAGTGAAATTTTCCTTTTTATGTGTACCATTTGTTACATTTTAAAGCAACCCTTTTCTGTTTTTATTCTCTCTTTCCGTACTTTGAGACTGACTTAGCAGTTTTACTAACATGAAGAGACTAAGTCTATCCTTTATAGCCCCCCCCCACACACACACACCCTTTTCCAAGCTCAGGAGGAAATAAGTATGCTCCTATGCTATCAACAGATTTTTGACCACTTCTGAAGTCTCGATGACTGGCATGTCACTGCATTCTCTGTTCGGTGCAATCAGCTGTTCCATCACCATGTACAGCCCAGTCCCTGCCTGCAGCAATGACGTGCGAAGTTTGTCTATGCAAGTATTTTTTTAATATGCAGAGGGAGCATTTTCTATTATTATCAAATTACCAGTTGTGGAGTGCTCTCGATAAAGTGTATGTATTGTTTTAGATTCTGAAGTGAAGTTTTCTAATCCTGTCTCACCTGAATTGGGGGGGGGGGAGGATTCTGGTGAGGATGATAGGAAACTTGTGCTGTCTTAGCAGTTGGATTCATTTCTGAATCCTGTCCGTACAGTACCGTCAGGCAGTACTTACATGTAACTCCAGTTCAATCTGCTCCAAGCCTTTAAAATGCTACAGAATATATAGTATTTCCCAACTGAAGTGTGACTATCTGCTTTTTTTTCATATTTTGAATTTCTTTCAGTACTTACTGTACTACATTGTGGTCATCATTTACATAATTAAAATATATGTTTAATTATGGTTCTGTTGTCTGTGAGGTCTGAAAGCTTAATTATGGATGTCAAAAATGAATGTTGTTTTCCTAACTGTACACATTGAATGTATCAAAGGAGAGACAGAAGGTCATAGGAGGGAAAAGGAAGAGTTGTTTGTCTATCCATCTATGTATCCAGTGTGGAATGAAAAAGCAAAGTAAGGGGACAGGAAGAGAGGGGTTGGGGTGGTACAGTGCACAGTAGGTGGTAACGGGAGGGTCTCTTTAGGTGCAATATTTTCACATCCTTCGGGCTGCGAGTATGTTGTTTTCCTAACTGTACACATTGTCTGAATGTATAAAAGGAGAGACAGACTGGCATAGGAAGGAAAAGGAAGAGCCGTCTTTCTATCCATCAGTGTATCCAGTATGGGATGAAAAAGTGAAGGGAGAAAGGGTGCCAGAGATGGAGCAGTGTTGTGCTGGGCAAAGAGTATCCATTTTTTTTTAATTAAGGAAAAAATGCAGAGTCCTCACTCTATGATTGTTAAAGGACTGCAGGCTCCACCCCCTGCAATCCTAAAAAATGGTTTCAGAGTTATGGGGAACAGAATGAAAATTCCAGGTTTCAACATTATTTACAACAAAGGAATCAGTTGCGTACTTATTTTCTTTGGATGAACATCCAGATATGACTACTCCCCTCAAATAGAAAAAATAAAAAATGAAATGAAATTGTACCAGTAGAATAGGGTTAAACCCCTAAGAACTGAGTTACAATCCGGTACAAAAAAAAACCTAATTGGAGACCCTTTCAAGGCCTGTAAGGCAGGAAATAAACCAATCTCTCTAGAGGATTTACTCGATGAAACAGGGAAAGTTGCTCAGTCGGAGGAAGAACTACCGAAATAAATTAATAAACACCTTTTGTTGCTTATGTTGCAGTGCTTTTTTTTGGACCTTTTTAATTGTGTTCTGTGCATACAGTATATGAAACTTTGTACTGTTGCTTGAGCAAATTTTATATCACAGACTTGTTTCCCTGGTAACACAGGAAGCAGGAAGAGGAGTTAGTAGTTCGTGAGGGTTACAGCATGAACTACAACTCAGAGAGGTCCTCTTTATTTTCATTGAGGCAACATTTGCAGGGCTACTTAGCTGTTTTTAGGACACCTCAGGCTGGTTTAAACACTTTTGGGGCTTTACTAGGAGCACTTTAACTCATGACCCCTGGGAGTTCCTTCCAGGCCATGAGAGTGCTATATCTTGGTCTCAAAGGCTTGGCTCTGCTCAGTAACAGCTGCCTTTTGCTGCTTATGTTGCAGCACTATATTTGTGGACCTTTTTAATTGTGTTCTGTGCATATATGAAACTTTGCACTGTTGCTTGAGCAAATTTTATATTGGAGCCCTGTTTCCCTGGTAACACATGAAGCAGGAAGAGGAGTTAGTAGTTCATGAGGGTTACAGCATGAACTGCTACTCAGAGGGGTCCTCTTTATTTTCATTCAGGCAACATTTGCAGGGCTACTTAGGTATTTTTAGGACACCTCAGGCTGGTTTAAACACTTTTGGGGCTTTACTAGGAGTGCTTTAACTCATGACCCCTGGAAGTTCCTTCTGGGTCACAAGAACACTATATCTTTCTTCCCTCTGTGAGCAGGGCGAGTATGTGCTGTCATGCTCGAAGACGCGTGCAAAGACACTCGTGTCATAGCGCATCTTTTGCATGTTTAGCAGGTTGAAAGGTGTGCCCTGAGTATTGCAATCTTGCGATGTGACAGGGTAAGAATCTGGAACATGTTGTACTAAACTAGTTGCATGAGTAATGGGGTGGGTGTAATGAGTTCAGCTGCTTAGGCAATAAAGTCACCTGCTGTGAATTTAAATGAGATTGCCCTGCTATACTAAAGTTTAAACACATAGCTCCCATGATGAATGACATAATTACAACAGAAGAAGGACTATTAGGAGTCAAATGTGGTTCATGTCATATGTTTAGCTTTGATACAAATGTATTACAGGACATAACTTTTGTTTGTACAAAATGCACTGAAAATAAAGACATGAAACAGGAGATAAACCTTTTCAATGCTAGACTTGTTCATCTCGAAGAACACCAATGATTAATGGCTACTAGAATGAATTACTCTAATCAAACTGAAGCTGTTGGGTCAAGTAATAGTAAGAATTGTATTGCTAGTGATTCTACTTTAGTACCTAGCCAAGAATCTCATAGTCCTTTGATAACAATGGCTGATGCTGGCTTTCCCCTTGGTCTGAGCAAGGCTCCCCATGCCAATTTAGCCATATATGAAAGTGTGCAATTAAATAGAAGGTGAACTAGGGACATAGGTGATGCTGACTAAGCGTATGAGGACTGGTACAAGGTGAGAAGCTCTAAGATACCTAGGAAAGGAAAGAAAGCTAATGAATTTAACCTTATAGTGAGAAATCACTTTGACCTGCTAAGTGACCAACCAGACCAATCTATACCCCTCTTTGTAGCTTCTCAGACAGTATCCTCAAGCTCACTAGAAGTCTCACATACAGCACTCCCCCAGGAACTCAAAAACTAAATAGATGGTAATCTTATGGACATAGAAACTGTAACAAGACTGGAGCCTAAACAAATTTACCTTTTAGATGACTCAATGATAAAGCAATTAGATTGGAAAATATGTGACTAAGATGAAGCTAATATAACTGTGTCCAGCTTCTGTGGTGCCAAGATCAGGGACATTACTAGGACGTCTAAATATATATTGAGAGATGGAGGCCATAAACCACTTGTTATAGTTCATGCTTGGATAAATAATATCTACCAACAAAGTACACAGACTATCAAGGAAGAATTTGTAGGACTAGCAAACACCTTAATGGATAGAGACTGTGACTTTGATTTTTTCAGAAATAATCCCTGTGTTTGGATCCAATGAATACCTAAACAAGAAAATTAAAGATGCTAATAATTGGATAAGAAGGTGGAGCCTCAAACAAAATTTCAAATGAATCACCTATTGGGAGAAATTGGTAGAAAACAGAGACCTAATCTGTTGGGATGGATTACACCCGGGTAGGAAAGGAACAGTCTTATTAGGAAACAAACTTAACAACTTTATTTCTTAAAATTTAAACTAGGTACGGGGGGGGGGGGGGGAGGGAATGTTCACCAAAGTTTAACATCATGCAGGGACCATGGGGTTATTGCCAGCCATAATGATACTAGTTTTCCTAAACCATAACACCAAGTGAGACCACCAGGTACCTTAATTCAAATAATGTTATTAAGACACTGCTAGTGAATGCAAGGAGTCTAAATAACAAACTAGGGGGACTAAGATATAGGTTAAATAAAAATGATATTGACGTATGTGCAGTTACTGAGACTTGGTTTGCCAATGGAGATTGGGCTACAGATATACTTTGGTATTCAGCAGTACTTAAATTTGACCATCTAAAAAAGGCGGTGGTGTTGCTTTATATATTAAAAATAGTTTGCAATACTATGAAATAAAAGGTGATCAGACACATTGTGAACTGATTTTAGTTAAAATAAGCTCCCTTCATAACCCATTAACTATTAGTGTGGGTTATCATGCTCCCAGTCTAGATACTGCAGCTAATGACACTTTCTTCTCAGCTTTGAATAATATGACCATTACTACTGATTTTATCTTACATGGTGATTTTAATTTACTTTATATAAACTAGTCAACCCTTAGTGCCCATAGTAATCTCGAACACAGATTAATTCATTTTGTGGTTCAGAATGACCTAGAACAAATTGTAGATAAACCAACCAGGAAAGAAAACATATTAGATCTAATAATTACCAACATTAAAAGTTGTGATTCTCCACCCATATTACAAGAACCTCTAAGCGACAGTGATCACTCAGTTATAGGTTGGGATTTCCTTACTTCTAATGCTAATATTGTTAGTGATACTAAAATCTCTAATTTTTATAAGCAAACTACCCACTTATTAAACAATATCTTAGGCAATGGGACTGGAAACAAGACATTAAAGCTCTCAAAGCAAATGACATGTGGAATGTTATTAAAGAAAAAAATGATTACTGCATACACACATGGGTTTCTTGACATGTAAATATAATGATAAAAAAACAGACAGCACCTGTATGGTAGAATATTAAAATCAAGAGGGGTATTAAAAGAAAAAAAAGGGTCTTTAACTGATATAAGAAAAACCCTACCAATGAAGCATTGCTGAAATTTAAGCATATTTCCAACACTATTAAAAAACTTATAAGGCGTGCTAAGAGAGTTTCAGAATTGAAATTGGTGAGAGAGACTACTAACAATAAAAAACAGTTTTATAATTATATCGGTTCTCTCAGAGGGAACAAGGTTGGGGCAGGACCACTTCTCATACAAGACACATTAGTCATGGATGAAAAACAAATGGCTGATGAGTTTAACAAGTATTTTGTTATCATATTTAAAACAAAATAGAACTATAGTTTGCAGGATCTGCCAGCACATAAACCTATGATAGTTTTCACTGAGAGCGATATCATGAAAGCAATAAAAAATACTAAACCTAGTTCGTCTACTGGAATAGCTGGTACTCTGTCCATTTTTATTAAGAACCTCTCTAAAGAACTGGTTGGTATACTCTCTCTTCTTTTTAATACATCAATAAAAGAAGACACTGCTCTGGATGATTGGAAATTAGCCAGTGTTACTCCCATTTACAAAAAAGGATCAAAGAATAATGTTGGTAATTATAGACCAACATGTTTAACATCTTGTATTGGTAAGATTATGGAAAGGTTACTACAACACAAAATCATTGACCATCTCCATGCTACAGGGAACTATGACATAACACAGCATGGTTTTTCACAGGGTAGGTCATGTATCTATAGCTGAGAGCTAAGATGGCTGCTGGACAGTTGCTTCCTGTTTGAACTCTGTATCTGTATCTGTATTAGCTGAAGAATCAAAGAAGATATACTTTTCATACCTGGTCTTCTCATTTAGACTGCATGACTGATAAGAGGAAAGCCTTGTCATCACCCTTGTCTGAGGAGTATACCACTCCTAGGATTAAGCCATTGGAAAAATATTTCTTGTTTGGATATGAGATGGAGGGTGGGTGAAGAGCCAGAGGTTATTTTGGTTTGTCTAGTCCCACACTGACTGCTGACCCTCTACAGCTCATGGGTAAACTTTCTAGTAACAAGCTAGCTATTTCTGTGAGTTCTAAGGCAACTGAGTACATGTCAAACTGGCAAAGCAAGGGAATGAGTACTATAACAGATTCTGAGCAGAAAACCCCCTTGTTTAAACACAGTACATAAGAATCTACCACAACAGATGTTTCTTCCCTGGCTGATGAGTTAATGGCAGCATTGGCATCAGAGCAGCATGAAGCAGGTGTTGTTATTGGTGTTGATATCAATCCCAGTGAAACAGTGCAAACAGCACAGACACCACAAGAACTTGAGGCACATTTTAAAAAGCTGTTCTCAGACAACAGTAACTTGGACATTACAACCACTGCATCATCACAAGATAAACAAAGAACAACATCAAGACCCCCAAAAAGTGCCAGTATGGCTTCTGAGTCAGACATACCATGGAAACTTTGGGAGAATCCTTTGACAAACTAATACCTTGCACTCAGACCTTTGACAGAAAATGTCAGGCTCTCCATGCAAAAGTAGACTTTTTAAACTAAACAAAATAGAAAAATAATTGAACCTATCAACAAGCAAATAGCCCAAAATTCTAAGGCTATAGCCACTACATCAAGTAAAATAACTGGGCTAGAGGCTACTAACACTAACCTTATTAGAGAAAACTACACTATTAGTAGAAAAATAGAGTTATTGGAAAACCAAGTTCACTGTAAGAATCTATGTTTAGTTAGGCTACCTAATTCTTTGTAAGCTTGTTCCTTTTGCCACACCTTTTTATCTAATGGTGGTGTGTTTTAAACTGTGACACATCCCAGGTACTAGGCATACTGGGGGATATGCAAATTGAGCCAAACTGGTACCTGGTGTCCATTGCTATAGCCTCGCTATATACGAACATCCCAAAGAGGGCAGGTGGAAGCCTTAGACTACTGGTTCACTCTGGAGCCAAACATGGACATAGGTAAAAAAAAATTCCTTTTAGGGTGTGCAGAGCATGTGTTAACCAAAAATTACTTTTTGTTCCAGGAAACCTTTTATCTGCAACTCATGGGAATGGCTATGGAGGCTACTTTCACCCCCAACTATGCCAATCTCTGTCTGGGCCTAGGGGAGAAAGAAAATGTCTATGACAGCCAGAACAATCCTTTTTACAATAGGATTGATATCTGGCGTCAATATATAGATGATATATTCATGGTGTGAATTGGCACAAGGAACGAGCTTACAGAATTTATAAAATATCTAGATGACAGTAACTATAACCTCAAATTCTCCATGCAATGTGATTCTGAATCTGTCTCCTTTCTGGGCCTTGCCAAGAGAGATGATGGCACTCTATGTACAGATCTATACAGAAAGGAGACAGATAGGAACTCACTTCTGTTGGCATCCAGTTGCCACCCACACTATTTGATCAAGAACATTCCAAGGCCCAGTTACCAAGAGTTCACACAAATTGCAGTGATGAGGGTGATTTTCTGATTAATGGACCAGAGATGTGTAACAGATTTCTTGAACGTGGGTATGTTCAAAACACCATTCACAAAGCACTCAGGGAAATGCTAGAAACAGATAGAACCACAGTACTAACTAGTAGAGAGCCTAGACACAATGAACCCAGAATGAACTTTGTTACCAAATATTCCAGACATTGTAAAGACATTCAGGAGATTCTATATTCAAACTGAAATATCATGGAGGGTGACCCCTTGTTGAAGGAAGCAACCCAGATGAAACCCAGAATGGGTTTTAAGAGAAGGGTTAACCGGACTGGGTAGTTTCCTAAGATGGTGGCCGTGCTGGGCTGCCATCTGTGAGTTGGGGAGTTTGAAGTGAGTAAAGGGAGGAAAAGTTCTGTTTCTTTTAGCTAGGTGTTTCTTTTAGCTAGGTGTTGAGATTAGGGTGAAGAGAGTTAGGAAGTGGGGAAAGTGAGGCAGAAATAGGAGCTTAGATTTTTTATTTTTTAGTTAGAAGCCCAAAGTGGTTTGCATTTGAATTTGCTGTGTAGCAGACTGGGGCCAGAGGCTTGAGTAACCTGCCTGACTCTTGTCTAAGAACTGATGGTACCTGGTGCCGGTTCTGGTATTCCCCGGTGTTCTTGGGGATAATGTTGGTTGGATGTGGGTCCCTGTCCATTCTGACTTGCTGCTGGGGTCCTGAATTGCCGTTCTGACTGACTGTCTGCTGAGGAAAGGTGCTGTGCCATCAGTCCGGGATCTACTGGAGTGGTCCCCTGGTTGTGTAAGCCAGTTGCTATTGAGCAGAGAAGTGTGGCAGCCTGAGTAGTCGAGTGGAGGATGTGGGTCCAGAATCAGGAGAGGAACTCTGAACTGGTGGCACCCAGCGCTGGCTGTAGTTTTTGCTTCCAGGCCGAGCAAAGACACATGCTGTTTCCAGGTCAAGCAAGGATGCATGCTCTGCCATCACCGATATCACTGATATCTGTCTACATCTTTGGTTTCTCTCTGGCTGTACTACAGTCTGAGAGGGGTGGCGAGTGTGGAGATGTTTGTAGCAGGTACTGTGACTGAATCTTTGGTTTTGATGAGGGTGGGACAGTGAAAGGCCTTGAGTGGCCTTAAGTTGGTTGAGAGTTTCTACTGTTGTGCCATTGCACCATTGATTGGCTTCAGACCCGAGGTGATGACTTGGCCCTGATTCTTAAGCTGTGAGAGGGTCTGCTAGATTCTGGAAATTTTGACTATCCGGAGGTGAGGGTCCCTAGCTAGAGCCAGAATTATTGGGACTGAATACCTGAACTGTTTGGGAGGGGGTGAGAGCCCTCTGTTCTTGGACTATAGCTGTAAATCTTTTGCTTACTCTTTTTATGCTCCCCTTTGGCATCCGGTTGGCTCCTACTTTTCTGAGCATCTCATTCCTCCAGCCACTGACCGTCCCACACGTCTCCATATTGGGCCACCGCCTTGCTACTCCCATGGCTTACCCACCATGGTGGGGTGGTGGGGAGCTCCCTAACTCCCCACCAGGACCAGATCCAGTACAGGCAGTAGCCTTGGAGATGGTGTTAGTTGGATGGCCATTAAGCTGCTCAACCTGGCTGCCACTTTTTTCCTGATTTCCGTTTGCAGCAGAACATGCAGTGCTGACAGTGAGTGTGCCCACATGCATCATGCCCCCCAGCTGCTCCACCTCTGTGACCCACTGTACTGGGCCAGATGTTCCAACACCCAGCCTCCGCTAGGTGTCAGGCAAGCGTCAGCCTCTGTTCCCTACCCTCCCTGGGAGAGGAGAGGAGAGGAGAGGAGAGCAGTCCTCTGGATGCTTGATCTTCTCCCTCCTGTCCTCCAGATTCTCGATCCTCTCCCAGCCCAGCCGACCCCTGGTGACCCACTTGCAACATGAACATAGGTCACCGGCATGGCAGGAAGTAAGGATAGCTGGAAATTTGTTGACTGTATTGGAGCTTAGCCTCTCTCCACTATATAGACTTATTCAAACTTGACTCTTTTTTGTCTTAATTTGTTTTAATCTGTGTATTTGTTGGTTTGGGGAGGGTTGTTGGGGTTGTGGTGAGTGGTGATTGTGTACATGTGAGTGTGTGGTTGGATGATTGATTAAGTTTATTTTTGATGTATTTTAGTGTATGGGGTAGTAGTAGTTTCTTTTAGGATGGGGGTTCCAGCTCAGACCCAAACATTGATTTGCTTTCCCTCTCTTTTAAAAGATCTTTGTCCCTTCCTAACTTCACTGCTTGATACTGCGGTGAAGTGGAGATGCAAGGAATTGGGTATTAAGAGGAGGGATGTAAGAGGGAGAGAGAGAGGGTCAATGATGTAGCCTGGGGTGAGCCGATTTGGGTAGTGGGGACTAGGAGACTCCCTGGGTTGAGGAGACAGTTGGAGCAAGGCCCCTCATGCCTTGTCTCTGTACCCAGAGTATCCTCCAGATGAGAGGACAGGTAACTGATGGACTGGCCCCAACCTTTGTCCTCTTCGGGTGGTGCTCTGCAATGCCATGTCAATGGGTAACAAGACCGCTATAATGGTTGGTCTTGTTGGGTCAGTCAACCTGGTTTGCATTACTGAGACCTGGCTGGGAGATGCCTCAGGTCCTGTGCTAGAGGAGTCTGTCCCGGACAGATACTCTGTTGTGCACTGCCTGAGGAAGGACCATGGGGGGGGGGTTGCGATCTGTTTTAGGACGTAGCTTGGCATGATGGTGCACCCAGTTGGTGACACCAGTTCTTTTGAGTTAGTGGTGGTATGAGTGGGGTTTCAGATGTGGAATTTAGAGTACTCCTGGTCTACCATCCACCTGAGTAGGGCTGGAGCTTCTTGCAGGAGGTGACGCCTTATGTCGCTGAGAGGGTGTTGGAGTCGCTGAGATGGATTATTCTCGGTGACTTCAACACCTGGGTGGACAATGTGACATCACCTGGGGCCAGAGATCTCTTGTTAAGTATGGAGGGTCTGGGCTTGATCCTGCATTCCATGTCTGGAACCCACCAGTCTTGCCACACGCTTGATCTGGTGTTCTCCATGGAGCTTGAAATTGACACCTTCAAGATTGATTGGGTCACTTGGACCGATCATTGCATCATTGGGTTCAGCTTTAAACCCCCCCGAATGTCCCATCCCCTGTTGGAAATGGTCCAGTTCCACCCTTTGAAAGGTGTTCAACCAGAGGACTGATGGAGGAGCTGGACGTTTCGTCTGTGTTGGAGGTGTGCACCAGCAGCCCGGGAGACGCAGTGGCAGCCTATAATAGTGCTGTTATTGGGGCCCTGGACCATTTGGTGCTGATCTGTATATGCCCCCTTGTCTTACACCTTGGCTTCCCTTGGCTTGATGGGGAACTAAGGAGGCTGAAGACAAGGGGGTGGAGGTTGGAGAGTCATTGGAGGAAGACTGAGTCTCATGAGGACAAGCTGGTTCTGATTACTCATTATGATGAATATCAGAATGCAATCATCCAAAAAAAGGCAGCTTTTATATCTAGCATGATCGCAGCTGGGAGGAATCGACTGGCTCAGCTCTTCCGGGTTGTAGACAAGTTATTACATCCAGCCTGCCTGGAACCCATTAGAGCCTTTCCAACTCACAAGTGTGAGGAGTTCACTCAATTCTTCTCAGACAGAGTGTCCTCTGTGAGATCTGGGATTGCTCCAAGAGGAATTCAATCCTCCAGCCGTGGTGTTTACCATGTGGGCAATTGCACTTGGCTGCCCTGTGGTGAGTTACGGCCAGTGATGGTGAGGGGGTCTGTGAGATAGTCCTCAGGCTGAAATCCACATTCTGTGACCTGGATCCGGGCCCAGTGTGGCTACTAGTTGGCTGTGTCGAGGCCCTGGGCCTGGCCTTTGCAAGGATAGTGGTGATTTCTTTTTCGGCCAGGGTTTTCCTGGAGTCTCTTAAACACTGTCTGGATAAGCCTCTGCTGAAGAAACTATCATTGGATCCTGATATCCTGACAAATTACCATCTATCTCAAACCTTCTATTTTTAGGGAAGGTTCTTGAGAAGGTGGTAACAGAACAGCTAGAGGATCGTCTCTTAGACTTCCAAATTTATGAACCTTTCCAGTCTGGATTTAGGGCCTTGCATAGCACAGAGACAGTACTGGTCAGGGCGTTGAATGACCTGCTCAGGGTGAGGAATTGGGGAGAGCATACAATTCTTGTCCTCCTCAATCTCTCCTCTGTGTTTGACACTGTGGACCATGGGGTGTTGGACAGGCTGAGGGAGTATGTGGGACTCACTGACAAGGTCATCAGCTGGTTTGAGTCCTTTCTCTGGGACAGGTCCCAGAGGGCAGTGTTGGGGAGTTGTTCCTTGAACCTGAGAGGCCTGCCCTGTGGAGTTTCCTAAGGCTCTATCCTCTCCCCCATGTTGTTCGCAGTGTACATGCTGCCCCTGGGAGAGGTCATAAGATGGCATGAGCTGAGTTTTGATTGTTACACTAATGATACTCAACTCTATCTGTCTTTCACACCTGAACAGTGTTAAACTAGCTGGGACTAAACCCTGGGAAGACTGAGGTGCTGGTGGTAGAGCCAGGTTGGAGGATTGGGCTTGGAGCCTCCAGTGATAGGTTGGTCCTTTTTATAGGTCCAACAGAACTGGAGGTTTCATCAAGGGTGAAGAATCTGGGCATTGTATTTGACAGTGAACTGACATTTGATGACAATCTCCATCCTGCCACCACTTTCAAAAGCACTGGAAAAAATAGTTGCTGATCAGATCACAGAATACCTGGCCAAGTATGAAATAACGTGCAATAAGCAGCATGGTTTTGGGTCAGGACACAGCACTATCACAGCCCTCCTAGACTTCTCCAGTTTCCTACATCGTGCACTAGACTCTGGAAACCTTGCTGGAGCAGTGTTCATTGTCCTCTCCAAGGCATTTGACATGGTCTGCCACCTACTATTACTCAACTCACTCCTTCATCTTGGCCTCACCCCTGGGACCCTCTCCTGGTTTAGCAGCTACCTCTCCTCTAGGTTCCAGTGCGTAAAAATCCACACCACCTTGTCTGACACTTGTCCTGTCCATTCTGGGGTACCCCAGGGCTCCATACTGGGCCCTCTCATCTTCAGTCTCTACCTCAATACCCTGCTCAGCAACTGCTCTGGAAGACTCCTGCTATGTGGCGATGATGCAGTGCTATTTGCCTCGCACCAAAATTCTGTATCCTTTCAGGCCTCCCTCCAGCTGTCTTTTATCCAGGTTGAACAATGGTTCACAGATCACAGGTTGGTCGTCAACCTGAAAAAAACAAAAGCAATGCTTTTCACTCATCACCAGAGCAAGGCCCGAAACTCACCCCTCCAGATACTCCTCAATACACAGCACCCACTTGAACAAGTGTCTCATTACAAATATGTGAGTATTACCTTAGACACAGCCTTTACCTTTCACTCACACATTAGCACCCTCTCCTCTGCCACAAACTCTTGAATCAGCCTACTTTACTGCCACAAGGATTGTCTGCCCCCAGAGGCACTTCAGCTGGCTATCACCTCCTTGGTGCTGTCTGTTGTGGACTATGGGCTCCTGATTTATGCTGCTGCAGACAAGACAGCACTGAAAAATATTCAACTAGCCATCAACAAGGCTTGCAGGCTATTGACTGGGGTGGGCAGGCTCATATTCCACTGCCAACGTGCTCAACTTTGAGGAGAGACTCTGCTATCAGACTTGTATTCTGACAAAAAAAAAAACACTCCTTGGTCTCTCTCTCTCCTCCTGGGGTGTCCTCCTCCCTCCAACATGCTAACACCACCATCGCCACATGTAGAGCTGGCCAGCACATCCTCTGGGTGCCAAGAGCCAGGACATCTCTGGCACAGAGGTCCTTCTGCTACAGGACCCCTCCATCACCAACATTCCCAAAATCGGACAATTCAAAGTTGCTCTAAGAAACCACCTCCTCATCTCGTGGTGCTGTAAGTGTGAATAATTTAGCCCGGCTACCATGCAATATCCTGCCCCCCAATGGATAGCTTTATGCACCTGCCTAAAGGCCTCTTGACAATGTCCACAGGACCGTTAATTCATGTCCTCTCAGTTACCACTCAGGTCTTGGTCTCACACACCTGCTGACAATGTCCCAAGGACTGCTAGACCCCTCACCACTTCATCTAATCTCCCTCTGGTTTACTACTGCCTTAGCTACTAAGTGTATAGGTTTACAATAATGGCTCATTGATGTCACACTGTCTTAGCTACTGAGTGTATAGGTTTTGATAACTGCTCATTAATGTCACACTGTCACTACAACCTGTCCTGCAAACACTCTGTATTGTACATGCCAATGTGTCATCGATAGCATACCTATTGCCTAATCAATTCTCCACTGTAACCTTGCTAGATGTAATTAAGTGCTTGCCTTTGCAAACTTGCTGTGATGTAACCATGCAACAATGTATGCACTGTACCTTGTAACTATGTGTCTGTTCATGGAGCCTGTAGCTGTTATTATCCTGTAACTGTGTGCTTCATACATGAACCTGTAACTGTATGCTGTCTATATATTACCTGATGAGGAGCCTTTGGAAACGAGTCTATGACTCAAAGGATTGTAATTCTGATATGAGCAAATAAAAAAAAAATGTTCAGGTGTCAGCAGTTGTCTGGACCAGATTTTACCATCTCCGGAACATCGCCCGGATCAAGCCCTTTGTCCCACATGAGGACCTGGCCACACTGGTCCATGCTTTTGTGACCTCGAGACTCACCTACTGTAATGCCCTCTACCTTGGGGTTGGAGGTAGTGCACTGTGGCACCTGCAGCTGCTGCAGAACACAGTGACATGGGTGTTGACTGGTCATTCTAGATTCAGTCATATCACCCCAGAGCTGCATGAACTGCACTGGCTGCCAGTGCTCTGGTGCATCATCTTCAAGGTAAGTCTTTTGACCTACATGGCCCTAAACAGATTGGGTCTGAGCTACCTGAAGGCTCTCCTGCAACCCTATGTCCCATCTCGCCCCCTCAGATCAGCTACGGGTGCTCTCCTGGAGATCCCCAGAGTGAGGCTGAAGAGCTCTGTGGACCGGGCATTCGAGGTAGCTGCCCCAGCTTTTTGGAACTCATTGCCGGAGTATTTCCAGGGAGCACCATCCACTGAGATATTTAAATGTCAATTAAATACAAGCTTTTGGGGTCTGAGAGGGCCGTTAAAGATCTAGAACGGGTTCAGTTATTTCAATTATGATGGGTTATATATATATGTATGTTTTCATCTATTGTTCCTGTTCTGTTATTTATGTATTTGTTATGTTACTATAAGGGTGCACTGAGCCTTTGGGGAAGGGTGCCCCAAACAAATAAAATCTACTACTACTACTACTACTACTAAAATTGACCTAAGGGACAAACTTGTCAATAGCTACTAATTGGGTAACAACCAAGACATGGCTATGGATGGGGGTAACAGGATAGTTTTACCAGCAGAAACTTATCCTTGTGGTAACTGCAAATTTTGCAGTTCCCTTCTGAAGTGCAGGGCATTCACTAGTTGCAATAGGAATCATAATTTTGAAATCAGTGATGCTGTGAACTGTGTAACTAAATATGTGGTATACTTGGCAACTTGTCAGCGTGGCTCATTCTATTTGGGTAAGACCACAAGAGCATTGAAGCTGCACATAGGTGAACACATTCAGTCCATTGATAATAATGACACATGGAGTGCTTTGGCAAACTACTGCAGGGAGACCAGACAGAGAAATGTCCAATTTCACTTTAAATTCTGTGGCACTGAAAGGGTTTCGCTGGGTCCCGGGGTTGGGGGTGCAGTAATCTAGATGAAGAATTAAAATAGAGGGAGTCATACTGGACTTACATGTTGGTGTCCTAACACTCCCTGAATTGAATGACAAACTTGAACTGCTACCATGTATAAGGAAATGATGTACTTATTGCCATGTCCTTGATAAATATTTCCTCAGAGTTTTTCGGTGCCCCCATTTCCCTAGCTAACTTGAGCAGAGTTCCCCTTTATTTTCATTATGTACATGACTTACATTCTTTCTTTTCTCTTACAGCACTGAAAGGAATTGTCTTGTCTGCCTCCAGTATGGGACCTCAGAGAGATTGCGACATTAGCCAGTACTTTCTTATTGGATAGAAGTAAAATGCTAACTTTACTTTTCTGTTTTTAAACTTCATTTACTGCTATTTAATATAATGTGTTTTTGTTTTTGGTGAGGGTCGATTGTAGATGAATAGACAATGTGATCTACATGTAGGCGTTCATACATTTTTTATGAGGATTGGTCACTTTAAGCACCATGCACTTTGAATATGCAATAATTCACTCTATCACTTTAAATTTACCTTGATTTAAGGCACTATGATCAGACACTCTGAAACCACCCCCCATGACATACTGTGTACAAAACCAGTCAGGGTTCTGGTAGTGATCAGCCTTTTTATCTAATGGCAGTGTGTTTTAAACTGTTACAATAAAGCCTTGATTCTTTTGTAGCTGAGGAGTGTGGATGTTTGTTTTTGACACTTTGTATTTACTTCTTGCACTGCTCCCTGGTGCAGTTGGAGCTATGTTGTTGGAGGACAAATGGGTAAAACTGCACTTGAGGAACAAATGACCAGCTCGTATCCACTAGAAAAGTTTCCAAAACTTTTTATTGCGTAACCAGCAAATGGAGGTACACTGATAAGTCTCCCCAGCACTTTGACCACTCAAGGTCTTCCTCAGGGGGTATGCGCCTATATGGGGTATAACCCCCTCCTTATATACACATCATAGATCACATGTCAAGTTGATCGTGTCTTGTTTTAACATTCAAAAACAGATATTATACCAGACATATGTAGCAAACCGTGGACATCTAAAAGGTACTTAAGACCACATGTATTTAAATTCCTAGAAAAAAGAGCATGCAGGATAACACTAAAAATACAATGTTATTAGTTAGCATACTTATATTTATAAAAGAAATGCTAAATGTAGTTCTTCTTTAAGCACTTTGTGCTTTTACCAATTTTATAATTTCTACTTAGTAACCAAATTACATTTTTGAACAATGTATTTCAAGAAGGAGGAACTAAAAAATAAAATTGAAAAAAATTCCACAACTGGATTCTTAGTCTTACCCACTTTAAATGAACTGGGTTCAACAAAAGAGGTCATTATGTTAAAGAATCACATAAACCTCATAGGCAGAATACAGGAACAAAGAAAAGGGGAGGGAAAGGGAGGGTGGGGAGAAGGGAAGGAGGAAGGAAGGGCAAGGGAAAATGGGGAAGGAAAGACAGGAAGGGGATGGGGAAGAAAAAGGGGGAAGAGGGGGAAAGAAGGAGGGGAGAAGGTAGTTTTGGTAGGAAGGGAGGGGGAGAAGGAAAAATTCTTTATTTACTATCACAAAATATGAGGCCAGGAGTGTGACCACAAATAGATAGAGGGCAGCATTGGCAGAACCAAAGTTCCATTTCAACATAATCATATTCCAGCAATATCTCTCAAGGCACAGTCCATAAATCTTTTACAATAGAAGTTTCATTGCTTCAAGGGTCACCATTACAGTGATCTTTATAACATTAGGACAGTAGGCAACATAATTTAATCATCTTTTAGAAAGGGTTTAAGATCTAATTCAAGAGAGACCCCAAATTTAGAGGAGATTCGACTGAGGTGGAAAAGAGATGCCAAAGTAGATATTACTAGGGCAGAGTGGAATCGTAGACTCCAAAGGGGTTGGCAAGTCTCCTCAGCCATAATGTGGCAAGAATTTAACTGGAAAATACTCACTCGGTTTTTCAGAACCCCAGAGATAACGGCCCACTATAATCCGCAGGCCTCTTCAGCATGCTGGCGTCTATGTGGAATGCCGGTAGGTACACATTACCACATATTTTGGGGATATGATAAACTGAGAAGGTTTTGGCAACAGGTGCATACAGTGATGGAGCAAGTAGTTGGTTTCCCTATCCTCTTCACATTTCAAGACCTAGTATTAGGTCTTCCTACTTTATCGGCCAAAAGGCGTCAAAGAGTGGAGCTTTGTCAAATATTAAGAGGGGTGCTTTGAAATGCATTACTATTAAATGGATATCACCAGAACCCCTTCCCTAACACAGTGGGCTTTGAGGATAGAAGAAATAGAAAGAATGGAGACTATTACTCACACACTACATTTGAAAGTGGAGAAATTCCAAAATTTGTGGCAACCTTGGAGGATGTGGAGAGAGAGATGGAAGGGGGGAGTAGGAGGGGGTTAATGTAGTTGGGGTGGTACAAGGTTAAGTAGGGCAACAAAGTAAACATATAGCCTGTCTGAGAGATATGGGCCTGAGCATAAGGGTTAAATGAGAAGGATATGTTATTTAATGGATGTATATTCACATTCTTATAAGTAGACTGAGTAACTGTGCAAAAGTTTATTTTTATTTTTGTTATCTCTGTAGTCTTAAAATCATATTTACTTAAGCAGTATTGTTAGAAAGTGCTTGGATAAAACCTATTCGAAGATTGAAATCTAAGTTCAGACTTTACTCCAACAGATTTTGGATCAGTGACAAGAGACACACTGCATGGAACTGTGTCATAACACCTAAAGCTTTAGGCTTAAAGCAGTGAATTACTATTCTCCTCTTTATCTATATCTAGATAACCAGTCTCTGTATCTCAAGGAGGTCTAGTTTGTCTAGTATACTTAAGTATAAGAATGATCAAATGTTACGTTGACATTTAATCTGTGGATATATCTCCAGAATAGAACTAATGTAACTGAACTGTATGGTCATAAATTTCCATTTTTAATGATCAAAATAAAAATCAAAGTTAAAAAAAAGAAAGGGTTTAAGATCTAATTCTTCATTCATTTCTTCTGGATTAAGGGCTCCTAGGGTGCTTATCCATCTACTTTCCTTTTTCCTTAAAAGGTTCAAGCGATCCCCATCATGTGATAAGTGGGGAATTTGTTCACAAGCCACAAATTTTAGGCCTGTTGGATTTGATCTGTGTGCTACTGCAAAGTGGACCCCTATAGGGTTGTCTAAGTTTTTATTAACAATAATTCTTATATGTTCTTGCAGTCTAACTTTTACCATTCTAGTGGTCATGCCCACATATTGTAGTCCACATGTACACCATATAATATAGATAACAAATGTACTTCAACAAGTCATAAACTGTTTGATGGCCACTTTTCTATTATGTTCTACGGGTGCAAATACAGGTTCCCCATTTCTACATATTTACATACATTGCAAAAACTACACCAATGTAAACCAGGTGGTCTGTGTGGTAGCCAATTGGAATTAGGTTCAATATTAGTGGGATTCTCTTAAAATGACTATTTGTTAGGATATCTTCCGAATTTTTGTTCTTTCAAAAAGTCACTCTTGGTTTTTCTCCCACTGATGGAGCCAAAGTTTCATCACTCAATAACAGTGGCCAATATTTATGTATGTCTCCTCCCAATGCCCCAGCCACAGGACTATAGTCTGTGCTAAACGTACATGGTGTCTCTGTTTTAGTAGTATTCCTCACTGTCAACAGGTTCTGTCTGTTTAAGTCCCTTGCCCTTTCTAATGCTTCAGATAAAAGTCCTTCATTGTAGCCCCTCTTTACAAGTCTCTCAGTTAATTTAGTCGCCTGTTTCTCAAATATCTCATTGTTGGAGCAATTTTTCCTGATTCTCAGGAACTGTGCATATGGAATGGAACCGACCAGTTTCTTTGGGTGATAGCCTTGATAATGTAAAATACTGTTTGCTGCATTGCTTTTTCTATCCCTTACTTGAAATAGTTGAATGTACATTGCCAATTAACATCACATCCAAGAAATTAGCCTCAGATTCCAACAAGGTATAAGTAAATTGAAGATTAAAATCATTCTGATTCAAAAACTCCATGAATTCTGTAAATTCCTGGTCGGTTCCATTCCATATGCACAGCACATTGTCAATGAAGAGTAGCCAACAAACAATTTTGCCCCAAAACCTGTTATTATTAACATTATAAATGTATTGTTGTTCCCACTCCCCCATATACATATTGGCATAGGAGGGGCCAAATGCTGCCCCATCGCTGTGCCACAGCATTGTAGGTAATATTCTTTATCAAAAGTAAAGAAATTTTTGTTGTGGGAGAATTCTAGACCTCTCAGAATGAACGGGAGGGGTACTGGGCCTTGGTCTAATATTGTGTTCCTTACTGCAGCTACGCCCTTAGTATGAGGTACAGACGTGTATAAACTAGTAACGTCAATTGTTGCCCACCTATATTTATATTTCCACTTATAATCTTGGAGTTTGCCTAACAAGTCCATGGTATCATGAATGTAGGAGGGCAAAAAAAGTACACATGGTTGGAGGAAATGATCCAGGTATAGATTCAGATTCTGGGTAAGTAACCTGACACCCAAGACGACAGAATGTTCGGGTGTGTTGTCTGGATTTTTGTGGATTTTGAGCAAGAGGTAAAAGGTAGAAACCACTGGAAATTCTGTCTAAAGAAATGCTGCTTCTTCCACGGTAATAAAGTGTTGTATTGTTGGTCTGCTGGCCGCCATAGTAGCAGACATTCATGACCACTGTGGCATGCTGTTTGGGGTAAAGTCCCTGAAAACCTCAGTGGAGACCAAGTCCTGGATATGGCTGGACATCCAGGTCACTGTCAACATTGCCAGTCCAGAGGCATGGATACTTTCAGCAATAAAGCACAAGTGGCGTGACTTCTGGTTAGCCATGAAATGAAAGCTGGCTGCCATACAGTGGGCACATCAAGGCACGGGCAATGGCCCATCCATACAAGTGCCCACCCTCTCACCCATCGAGATGACGGTGACCGATACCCTGGCCGAGGTCAGCCTACATTGGGAGGTGGAGGGCACCATAATAGATTTGCCAAGTATGTGGCACAGTGCAGAGACACAAGGCATGAAGTATATGAAAGGACGGCACTACCAACACCCTGTCATGCACCCTGCAGATCAGGAGATGGTGGCCAGTCACCATGGCCACTGGTGACTGCTGTGGAGGAGGACATGCAGAGAGACACAGACACTGATGGCACAGGTATGTGGGCCACGCCATGCCCAGCTGAACACAAGTAAATACCTGCTGATGCACCAGCAATTAACAACAATAGTACTCTTGCCCACAAGTTCAGCACAGGGGCACTGGACACAGCAGTGGAGATGGGAATCCCCAAGGACATGGATATGGAGACCGTGCTGGAGACACCGGAGTCTGTGAAGGACCTGGAACACACACTCACCAGGAGCCAGCACATAGTCCCCTTCCCCTCTGCCTTGAACCACCCTCACAGCCACTACACAGCCAGCCACCCAGTGGTGTCAGACAGGGCACTGAGGAGCAGGCAACACAGCCATACATGCCTAGCCATGCAAGATGCCCTACCATCACACACACTCAGCCTGGGGACATGGCGAGCCCTGTGCCACCCTTCAAGGGCCTGGTGACAGTGGGGACAAGGATGCCTAACCCACCGAACACAGATAATGACCACACAGTCCATCATGCAGATGTTCTACTCAGGATTGTGGCAGCTGGGACGTGACCACCTGCAGGTACAGAGGGCAAACACCGAGGCTGTGAAGGACCTGACCATTGATGTGCATGGTTTGTGGCATACCAGTGAAAGGATAGGAGACATCCTGAAGCAAATTGCAGTACATCTGCTGTCCAGAGCCAGCACAGCCAACCAGACATACCTCATGACAAGCTGGGATGTGGCATCCCACGCACCTCCAAGTAGTCACACAGGGTCTGAGACACAGCCGCATGCTACCACTTCAGAGTCAACTGCAATTGTCCTGGATGCCATGACACAGGGGACTGTCACAGACCAGTGGTCACCTGCATGCCCCCCCAGACACAAAAACACCTGTGCAGGACACAGACACACAAGCACCCACCAATCCATCAGGGACACAGTGTGGAGGCTGACACAGCAGCTTGCACGCCTGTGGACCAGGAGGACACACAGTAACAGCAAGGCCCAGTTCCATCCGGTGACTGATGGCCACATTGGGAGGGCAAGGCAAATCAATGACACACCACCTAGGAACACACTCCTCCACACGACTGGGAGGGCAGAGGCCCAGAAAACTGTAAAACCACCCACAAGCACAGTGGCACAAATGCACCTACACAATACTATGATACAGTCCCGCCACACAGCCCTGTACATCCCTCTAAACACATCCTGGCCCCCCAAGGATTGCACTGTACACCTATGAACCCCATCCTGCAGGATAGGGGCACACCACTGCTGCTGCCATACATGGTTCACTGCCACATGTTCCCCCTGTTCACAGCCTGCAATAGCTGGTTCCATATGCAATGCATACTGTATCCCCCCCAAAAAAAACACCCAGGGCACTCAAGACATATAGACCTCATCACTGTGCCACTGTTATGTACACTCTGTCTGCTGAACAACCCATGCATGATGGCATCTCATGCCACTTGGGCAGACAGTGTCTCAGGACAACAATGCCATGGATCGTCCCCCTCCTCATCGCCCTGTGGGACAGCACCTGGTTGTTCAGGCATAGGTAGCTGTTTGTGTATGGCCATGTTATGCAGGATGGCACATGCAGTAATCACTCTGCAGGCCTTCCCAGGGGTCAGCATCATCATGCCACCGGTGTGATCTAGGAAACAGAACTGCATCTTCAACACCCTGATGGTCCTGTCGTCAATGGCATGGGTCTACCTGTGTGTCTTGTTGTATGCCTTTTCCTCTTTGCTGTTTGACTCTGGGCATAGCGTCGTCATATATATTTGGAGTGGGTATTTGCTGTCACCTAGGCAGCAGGTACAGAACATATGCCTTTGGGAGAAGTGCCTGGGTGTGCTGCAGGGGTACACTGTCTGCATCCATCCCTTTGGTCTGTGCTGTTCCCACACCATTGGCACACATTGGTGTTTCCCACAGTGAGGCAGCCATTTGAGGCATGGGGTGTCTCCATGTTCTTCATGGTGCTTGCCCCATGCGGCAGCAGTCTACACTGCCTCTGTCCTATGTCCTGTCCTTCCCATGGTCTGCATGCCTGTGTTGGTGACTGGGGAGGGTAGACATGGGTTACATGGTTTCTGTTCTGCAGCCCTTCCCTGAATTCCAAGGGCACTGTCTGGGCATATGGGCTTTGGTGGGAGACCAGCTACACCCACCTATGGGTCCAAGCACCTCTATGTGCACATCACACAGTTCTCATGGCACCCTCTGTGGTGGTCCCCAGTGTTTATTGGTGGATGATGTGCAATACTGTGGGTTTCATATTTTGTGTCTGTGTCTGTATATTGCACTATGCTGTGCAAGCTGTCCTGCACATTCCCTGATGCCAGTGTATGCCATGTCCACCACTGGGCAACCTGAAGGGCATTGCCCTGCATCCTATGTGCTGTGGGGTGCCCACACAGTGGATTTTATCTGGTGCTCTGCCTGTAGAGCTGTGCATGATGGCCATTCCATGCTGCACCTTGTGTGCCTGTGTTATGTGGCTGCAGTTTATGACTGCTCTCCACCTCGCATAGTGATGCGTTGTCATGGTCCATGCACTTGAGTAATGTAGTACACATTGTGCATGCACGTGCAGTGCTGTGTGCACACCACTACATGGTCATACCCCCAGGCATACATGTACTGTGTCTGGAGTGTAGCTACACATCTGCCCTCCCTGTGCTGGGTGCACTGTCATTCATGAATGCCACCTCGGTATGCTGTGCATCGTATGCCATCATATACTATTACGCATATCACTTATGTGCTGCACATCTGCTCACATGGCTTATGAACAGGCCCTGTTGGTTTTATTTAAATTTTAGTCTGCCTACTTAAGATTAAGCAGCTATGTCCTGATGTTTATTTTTGTTTTCCTTATATTTAATAATGGCTGTATAGACAAATTTGACTGTATTTTTAATTTTTCATGGAATTACAAATACAATTGGCATATACATTTAAAGTTCAATAAAATACAAGTTAAAAAATCCAATAACAGGCAGGTCTAATCACTAATGGACAAGTTTTGTGCAAAAATGATTTGTTGAACACTCTGATTTCTGGAGGAAGCCTTTTTGCAGATCTTCATCTAGCCCTTGTCATGTGCTTTTTACAATTGTTTTGCATCTAAGCTTTGACACCTCTCTGTGACTGCTGTGCCACCTTTAACAGACACATTTGCATGAGGGTGCTGTGCTGTATTTTAATAAATACCAAGGCTGAGCCAGCCTAGTGGTGCTGAGGGCTGAGGCGCTGGATACCTTACCTCATGCTACACTGGTGACCCATGTTCAGGAATGATCATGGGCTGCCAGAGGGTTAGCAGGGGAGGAGAGGGATTGAGCATCTGAGGGACTGCTCTTCCTCTCTGGGGAGGGGGGACTCCAGTGGTTGGCATGCTTCTGGCCCCTAGCAGCGGCTGGGGAGCAGTGCACCAATGCTGTGCAAAGTGGGTTGAGATGGGGCAGGTGCTGGGAGGAGTGTGTGTGGATGTGTGCACACTCCTTCACTGGCATCATTGCACACCCCTCTCATGTAAGGGAGCAAAGTGGAAAAATCGTCCTACCCGGTCATGCAGAGTGAAGCAGCCACCTGCCGCAGGCCCCGACCCTGAATAGAACTCCCTGAACTGGATCTGATTCAATGTGAGTGAGCTTAGACGGGCTTCTCGCTGCCTCACCATGGGGGGTAATCTGTGGGGGAAGAAGGGATGCTGCCTGATGTTGGAGTGCGGGGATAGATGGGTGCCTGGTGATGACAGCTGACCAGGAGGCCTGGGGGCAGAAACAGACAAGGAAGAAAATAAATAAATACAATGGCTGCTAGTACTACTTTCATCTAAGGGCATCTCTACTGGCACCATTCTGTCAGAAACTGCCACTCTGCTGTGTCTAGTGAGAGAAGACAAGAGGCACAGAGATGCTGCAAATGGAAATGCACATTTATGCACCTTACAGGGTCCTCTGACACTGAACCTTTTCCCTTCACTACTAGGTTGATGAGGTCCTCTTTTTTTACCATGACACCCTGGTGCCAGGAACCACCCATGGAATTCTGGGTTTAAAATAATACCTGCTATTGAGAACAACTTTCCTATGCCATTCATTTCATATTTAATGAATATATAGCTCTTCTTTCTAGTTAGCAGAAATGTTTTAGATCTAAAAGAAGTTCATGGTTTCCCTTTTAGTATCATGTATGTCTATCCATTTTCTAAGCTGTGATGTCAAGTAACAATGGAGAAAGGACTGGCAATTCAGTTCCCATCATTACATAGCTGTAGATCATGGGAGCAACCCTGACTCATCACAGCACTTCCTTCAGTTGCATATGAGGTACTCTTATTACCATAACAGTGTATCAGGCACTGAGTCACTGTAATGGGCTTGCCACTGACTGTCAGCATTTTGAATTTTTTTTAAAGGTAGTGTTCTATAATAATTTTACAGGTCACTTTGGATCTAAGAGTGTTGCCTCTTGTGTTCTTAGGACCACAGAACTGCTCACCTTCGATATGCAGTCTTCTAGTCCAAAGAACGTGTGAGGTGACACTCGTATCCATAAGATGTCCTCCAACTGGACCCATTAACTTATAATAGAAGGTTTTATTATTCTTCAGATGGTTAGTTAAAATATATATATAACATACAGTAGGTGCCAATATTTTCTTTTGCATGATAAATAATCATATGACACAGAATTAAAATATTAAATGAAAACATACAATGTATATTGTATTACATTTTAACCATTCTCTTAAATATCACTATGAACTGAACTGTTTGATTTTTATTACACATAGTAAACATCTTTTGATATTACTCTTTTCATGCTAATAATTTGAAAGTATTGTACCTGCTTTTTAAACCATGATTATTGAGATACAGTACTGATATCACATGTGATTGTATTTTTAATGTGGGGTACACTTTACCTTTAAAATGCACCATGCCTTAAAGTGAGCCTGTTATAAGGCAGGTTGCTACACATGTTATGCTGTCTCTAATGAATCCCTGTAGCCAATGGAGTGAAACATCAGTGAGACATAGCACGTTTACAGTATGCACATAGACCATGTTAGATAACTGTGAATACCTGATTTTTTTGCCATTTGCTATGCACATATATTGAAAATAAATTATGGATAGCTAAACAGCTGTCTATTTGGTACTGAATCTCCTTGTGTCAGGTGCATTTTCCTAACTTTTAATGCAGTAAACATAGAGTTTTACCTTCATGGTTGCACAATCTTAAAGAGTGTCTGAGTAGCTTCCTCAGTATTTAACAGAGGTTGTAGGCAAGTCCTATATTGATTGCAGTATACAAAGGTCGTCACTTGACCTTCATGATCAACGACTTCTGGGCCTAAGTTGCAGACACGATCTGCACTGCCAAGTGTAATAGAATGCAAAGACTTTTCAGACATACATGTGCAAATGAGTGGGTCTCTAGTCTTTGTGAAAGTTTGGCAGCTCTCAGGAAAAACACCTTTGGGAATAGGACAAGGCTAAATAGTTCAACAGTAAACAGTAAAGTGTACCATACAAGCAGTTTACCCTTTGAAAAATCCAGTAAAAGAAAGTATGAATGACATTTTCTTGTCTGTCATCCAGTGTTATAAGATAATATGTAGTGCATGTTCAGGCAAAGTCTTTTTAGTTTCCAAAAAAAAAACAAAGCAGTTGAATGCTGTAAATTGTGGCTTAGTTTATTAATTTATACAAGGCACCACTCAAGGCTCAGAGCACCTGTAAGCCAGTGTGATTGTATTTATTCAGGGAATAGTACATTATGTGTGGACACAACATCCCAAAGGACTGGCTGCTGAAGAAATAGTGCTGGACTGAAATACATTGGATCCACGGAAGCAGTTTTATTATTGTTCAGCTCATGTGCTACTTCCAGAAATCTAGTTATCACTCATGTTTGTACAAAGTATACAGAAAAAAAAGATTTGATAAGTATTTTCCCCCTAACTCTTGCTGTGTCACGGACTGATATATCAGTCTAGAATTCCTGTATGTTCTAATTCTGTTGGCAGCCTAAGGGTTAAGTGTACATGTCTAAGATGCTAATCTTTCTCTATAAAGAGATACAGAGGGTGGATGATAAGGAGGTGTATTGGGGGAAACAGAGGGAAGCAGAGAAAGCAGTAAGGAACAGAAAGGCACAGACTGAAGAGAGATTAGCCCAGGAGGTAATGGAAAGGGGGCAAGGCATGTTTTAGATGTGTAGGTGAAAATAGAAAGAACAGAGGTGGGACTGTAAGATTAAAAAGGGAAGGAGGGACTGTGCAAAGGGGGACCAGGAAACCACAGACATCCTGAACAAATACTTTTCTCAGTGTTCACAGAGGAAGGAGAAGAGGAAGGGCCAAAAAAAGTAACAACATCTTTGGAGGGAGGGAGATGGACACTAGTCCTTTTTTGGAGGTGAGAGTCCTTAAGGGACTTGCTAATCTGAAGGTGGATAAAGCAATGGGGCCAGATGGCGTGCACCCAAGGATATTGAGGAAGCTGAGGGAAATACTGGCTACACCTCTGACAGTTCTATTTAACAGCTCTCTGGAAACAGGAGTGGTTCTGGAGGAATGGAGGAGGGCAGATGTAGTCCCACTACACAAAAGTGGTAGCAGGGAGGAGGGTGGCAATTATAGGCCAGTTAACCTGACATCAGTGGTGGAAAGTTAATGGAATCCCTGATGAAAGGAAGGATTGTAAAATATCTTGAGTCCAGTGGGTTACAAGACCCAAACCAGTATGGTTTCATGTGGGGCTGGGAGGTCATATCAAATAAATTTGATAGATTTTTTGGACTGGTGACTAAGGAACTAGAACCGGTTGGAGCGGTGGATGAGGCCTGCCTACTGTAGTGTTCAGTAAGACGTTTGACACTGTTCCACAGAGGAGACTAGTAAGCAAGCTGGGTAGCTTAGGAGTGGGTCCAAAGGTGATAAACTGGATAAGAAATTGGTTAGGGGATAGGTGACTGAGGGTGGTGGCAAATGGAGTTCACTCCAAGCAAGGGAGGGTGACCAATGGGGTGCCTAAGGGATCAGTACTAGGGCCAGTGCTCTTTAATGTCTTTATAAGTGACATTGCAGAGCAGCTTGATGGGATGGTCTGCCTTTTTGCAGATTACACCAAAATCTGCAATAGGGTTGGCACCCCGGGGTGTACACAGAGGAGTGGACCTTGTTCCTCCTTGTTTGTTAATGTAATACATTGCTGTGGTATTGTCTGTTCTGACTTGTACCTCCTATCTCTGTATGAGATGAGAGAATGGGATGGTCTGCCTTTTTGCAGATTACACCAAAATCTGCAATAGGGTTGGCACCCCGGGGTGTACACAGAGGAGTGGACCTTGTTCCTCCTTGTTTGTTAATGTAATACATTGCTGTGGTATTGTCTGTTCTGACTTGTACCTCCTATCTCTGTATGAGATGAGAGAAGGACTGAAGGGCCAGAAAAACAGCTCTTAACCCGAGTAAGTTTATGTGTAGCAGTGAGTCTGCACTCTCCCAGGTACTGTGGATGGTGTGTTCCACTAAATGGGCACCCCATCCTAGCAGGAACGCATCTGTTGTGAGAACCAGAGAAGGAGGCTCCTGCAGAAATGGAACCCCTTCCCTTAAATTTTCCAGCTCCCTCCACCTTTGGAGGGCCTGCAGTAATGTTTGTGTGACTTGTACTGGCTTTGAGAGGGGGTCCTGCCTTTGGCACCAGTGTGCTCTGAGGTGGAACTGAATATCTCTCATTTGAAACCTGGCACCTATGACTGTGCTTGTTGCTGAAGCCATGTGTCCTAACAGTCGAAGGATGAGCAGAGATCTGAGAAAACTAGAGGAGTGGTCAAGGGTATGGCAGCTGGGTTTCAGTGCAAAAAAGTGCAAAATAATGCACTTAAGGCACAGAAATCCATGGGCAGAATACAAAATTGGTGGAGTGGTATTGATGACCACCAAGCAGGAAAGAGACCTGAGGGTAATTACATCAGATGACCTAAAGGTGGGCAGACAGTCTAGCAAGGCAGTAGGGAGGGCACGTGGGATGCTGGGATGTCCAGTTCTGGAGATTACATCTCCAGATGGACATAGGCAGAGTGGAGGTGATCCAGAGGAGGGCAAACTAAAATGGTGCAGGGTCTGTATAAAAAGCCCCATGAGGAGAGACTAAAGGACCTCAATATGCACACCCTGGAACAAAGGAGAGAGCGGGGAGATAGGATAGAGACTTTTAAATACCTCATGGGGTAAATAAGGTACAGGAAGGGAGTATTTTTAAGAAGGTAAGGTGCTCAAGAACAAGGGGACATGCTATGAAGCTGGATGGGGTAGATTCAGGAGAGATGTGTGGAAGTCCATGTTCACCCCCTCCTTTTCAGAAATCTCCATTGTTTGATGGGACTTTAAAGGAGATGAGGTGAGGGGGTCGAAGGTTGGAGAAGCATTGGAGGAAATACAGTCTGGAAGTTGACACCCTTAGATTGAGAGCCCATTATAAAGACTATCAATCGGAAATTTCCTGTAACAAGACAGAGTTCCTGTCCAAGGAGATTTCTGTGGCAAGAAACAGATCAGCTCAGATCTTCCAGACTGTGGAGAGGTTGTGGAATCCAACCTGTCTTCAGTCACGAGGAGCCTTTTCAAAAGCTAGATATTTATTTATTTAACCAGGTATAGCACACTAAGCTGAAAGCTTTTTTACGGGAGCGATCTGGGAGCACAAGGAGGTTAAGTGACTTGCTCAGGGTCACACAGTATGCCAGTGGAAGCTGTGGGATTCAAACCCAGGTCTGATCTGCTGGATGTCACCAAATTTGCAGCTCAGAGCCTTAGACCACTGCGCTATACTGCCTCCATGATGAGTTTGCTCAGTTCTTTGCTGATAAGATTGCCACTATCAGATTGGAAATCCAAGCACCGCCTTCTAATGGGATTTGGAGTGATGGACAAGATGTTACGAGCACTTGGCCTGTCTGGTCTGACTTAGGCAAGTTGGCTACTGTGGACATTGTGCAGGTCATCCAGGGACTGTGTCCAACCTATTGTAGTCTGGACCCAGGCCCTATGTGTCTCTTAGTGGGGTGTGTGGAAGTCAACTGCCTGATCCTTGCTAGGTTAGTCAGATGTTCGCTAGAGACAGAGTTTTTTCCAGAACCTCTGAAGGAGGCGGTAGTGGTACCACTCCTGAAGAAAATCTTCTCTAGATCTGGACTGCCTGGCAAACTATAGCTCTGTCTCTAACCTGCCCTTTGTGGGCAAGGTTATCGAAAAGGTGGTGGCTGCACAACTGGATGACCATTTAACAATGCATGATGTCTACAATCCTCTCCAGTCTGGTTTTAGGAAGAGGAATAGTACTGAGATTTCCCTTGTTCGAGTTCTGAATGATCCCCTGATGGCGAGGGATCAAGGGAGCCATACCATCTTAGTTCTCCTTGATCTCTCTGCTGCATTTGACACTGTGAACCATGGAGTGTTGATGGAGCACCTGCAGGGTTTCTGTGGACTGTCAGGTACAGTCCTCAGGTGGTTTAAATCATTCTTCACTGGCAGGATGCAGAGAGTAGTGTCGGGGATTTATTCCTCGGCACCTCTCCCCCTATCATGCGGGGTCCCACAGGGCTTGATCTTATCCCCTATGTTATTTATAGTGTATATGCTGCCATTGGGGGACATTATTAGGCAGTATGGGCTGAGTCTTTACTGCTATGCAGATGATAATGAGCTCTACATGTCCTTTGAGCCCAAGCAAGGTGGGGTGGTCTCAGTCTTTAACAACTGCCTCACTGAAATCCAGAGCTGAATGAGTGCATACTTGGTGAGGTTGAATCCAGACAAGACCAAGATGCTGGTAGTAGAGCCAGGTCACCAAGGCATGAGGTTGCAAGCTGGTCAGTCCTCTGGACTCAGGCTTGGAGATATCCAGCTGCCTACCCCTAATCAGGTGCAAAATCTGGGCGTTGTACTTGATAGCAGCTTGACACTAAACTCCCAAGTGTTGGCCACTGTTAGGACCTCATTTTATCATCTGAGGAATATCACCTGGATTAGGTGCCTGATTCTACCTGGCAACATGCCAACCCTGGCTCATGCCTTTGTAATGTTGCACCTTGATTACTGCAATGCCCTATACCTAGGGCTACCATTGGTTGATCTCCGCTGACTGCAGCTAGTGCAGAATGCAGTGGCCAGGCTGTTGACTGGCTTACCAAGATCTTGCCATATCATGCCTGTGCTCCGCTATCTGCACTGGCTGCCAGTCAATTGGTGGATCACCTTCAAGGTCGGCTTGCTGACCTACAAGGCCCTACATGGACAGGGACCCAGCTACCTGCAAGGTCTTCTGTGCCACTACTGCCCCCTCCGCTCACTCTGCTCCACCAATGAGGGAGTGCTGGAGATTCCCAGGGTTTGTTTGAAGATATCTGGGGCACGCACTTTTACTTTTGTAGCCCTGACCCTGTGTAATTCTCTACCTAGTCAGATTAGGGAGTGCCCGGCCACCGACACCTTTAAAGCTGAATTAAAAACATATCTTTTTAGGCAAGCATTTTCTGAGGAATTTGATTAATATGTTATATTAAGATTCATGACACTGTGATTTTATCTATATTTATGCAAGTTTTGTTTGTATTAGGATGTAAAGTGCATTGATCTCTTGGACTTGCGCTTGATAAATAAAAAATTGATTGATAGATTGATTGAATTACTTCTTCATAGAAAGAGTGGTAGATTCATGGAACAGTCTTCCAGTGGAGGTGGTGGGGGCAAAAATAGTGATAGGGTTAAGGAATGCATGTGATAAGTACAAAGGAATCATAGTGGAAAGGAGGGGGAGGGAGAAAAAGCGATAGATCAGGCATGATCTGATGTAATAGTGTAGGTAGGGAGAAATGGGCAGACTGGATGGACCAAGTGGTCCTTATCTGTCATCAAATTCTATGTTTCTATGTTTTTGTGTTTCTCTTGATGTTAGGCAAGGCAAGGCAACTTTATTTCTGTAGTGCTCTTTCCCAAGGCTCGCGGCACTTCACAGCAAAAGCAACTACAAACTCTCAAAATGGCAGCATATAAAATTGTAATTAAAAGTGCTTGAGATTAAGAGAAAGAGGAAGGGTTTAAATTAGATTTAAAGGCCTCCACCATGCAGGCAGATCCAAGATATTCAGTCAGAGCATTCCATAAAGTGAGTGCTGCCACACAGAATGCTCTGTCCCCAGATTGACGAAACTTAGAAATAGGGACAGAAAGCACACCAGTATCAGAAGAGTGGAGTGAGAGAGTTGGGCAGTAGGGTATTAGGAGGTCTTTTAAGCAGTCTGGTCCCAAACCATGTAGGGCCTTGAATGCTATCATGCATATCTTGAAGGTTATGTGCCACTGCATAAGCAGCCAGTGTAGCATATGCAGCACCAGCATAATGTAGACCCTACGAGAGGAGCCAACATCAGCCGGGCTGCAGCACTCTGGACTAGTTGCAGGCATTGCAACTAACCTCCAGATAACCCTAGGTATATGGCATTGCAATAATCGAGCCTAGAGGTGACAAGGGCATGCACCATCATTGCTAGGTCAGCAGGGGCTAAATGCTATTTAATCCTGGTGATGTTACAAAGGTGGTAAAAGCCAGCCCATAACACTGTTGGTCATGTGTCAACTTGATGTCCAGGATGATACCAAGATTCTTAACTGCAGCTCTGAGTAACTGACCACCCATTGAAGGCACGAGGTCAACCCACTCATCATAACTGGGCCCTGCCTACAGGGCTCAACAATCATGACCTCCATCATACCCAGGTTAAGACAAAGCCAGATGTTTCAGCCAGGTAAAGCTGAATATCATCTGCATAGCAGTGAAACTCAACACCATACCGTCTAATGATCTCACCAAAAGGCAACATATATACACTGAAAACAATACAGGAGGAAAGAGCGAGCCTTGAGGAATACCACAAGGGAGCATTGAGGGTCTGGAAAGCAAATTTCCTAGGGCCACCCACTGCATTCCCTCCAGTAAGTAGGATTCAAACCAATGCAGTACAGTGCCGGTGAGTCCCACATAGTTCCTTGGGTGATCCAGAAGCACTCTATGGATAAAAGTGTCAAATGCCACTGAAAGATCCAACAGGATCAAGATGGTGCAAAGTCCCTGATCCCTTGCCATGAGCAGATGATTTGTAACTCTGATGAGGGCAGTCTCAGGGCTGTGGTATACCTGAAATCCCAACTGTAGAGGTTCACAGATGTTAAACTGTTCCAGGCATTCAACAAGTTTGTCAATCACCAACATGTTGGTGAACCCAGCCTTCTGATTGGATCATCATGCCATGTCATTTTTCTATGGGGTCCCCTGTTTTTCTATTCCCCCTATGGAGATGTTCTGATACCATTCAAAACACAGCCTGGAATCGTGCAGTCTCCTGGAGGTATTGGACATCTCAGGCATTATGTTTGGTTGCATGATGGGTTCTAAGAACACTGTAGAGCACTATAATGGTGCTGTGATGTCCACCTTGGATTCCTTAGTATCCTACTGTGTTCACCCCTTGACCTTCTGATGTATCTCTCCTTGGTATTGTGATGAGTTGTGTCAGTTGAAGACCAAGGCATGGAAGTTGGAACACTCCTGGTGTAGGTCCCAGTCTGTGGTTAATAAATTGGTACTGAAAACTCACTATAGTGAGTATCAACAAGCAATTGCTCTGAAAAAGACAACATTTCTGTCATGAACGATTGCTGCAATGCATAATTATCCAGCCCAGCTCTTTCACTTTATGGACAGCTTATTAAATCCTTCCTGTCTGCAGTCTAGTTGATTTTGTTTTCTGCTGAAAAATGCAATCAGTTTGGAGACTTCTTCTCTGACAAGGTGTCCTCCATTAGATCAGGTATCTACTCAGGCAGTCTGTCTTAGGCTGGTAATGGTCAGGGCCATGGTGGCATTGTCAGTCTGCCTGTCTGAGGTGAGTTTTGGCCAGTTTTGGAGGATGAGGTCCTTAAGGTTATGACAGGTTTGCATCCCATAACTGTTCACTGGATTAGCTTATCTGTCAGAGATTCCCTTTATAAATAAAGTCCTGGACCTTGGTATTCTAATGCAGTCTCATAAAAATCAGAAAAGAGACCCTGCAGTAGGGTTGAGTAAAATCCTGTCCATTTGTTATGCAGACAGAGTTAAAAGCAAGGATCTATTCTGTCCTCTCTTTCTGTTACTTGTCTGTCTTTGCCTGTCTGTTTGGACAATCACATCTTTTTCTTGTGGCACTGAGGAACTGGCCACTCCAATGGTCCCACAGTTTGCCCCTTCCCCGCTATCTCCTTTTCCTCACTTGTTGTTTCTAGCTGTTTCTATTCTTCTTTCTCCCCTTGCTTATCTGTGGTTGAAAAGTATGTGTGAATCTTTATGGGAAACTCTCTTTTGACCTTCTCAAGCTTGTTTGAAAAATTGTCAGCAGAAGATCAGCCCTGGAACAGGATGTTCTGTTTTGCTTCACCTGTCCAGACTAGATGGACTCCTCAGGCTGGTCACTGGAAGTGCAATAACAAAGTTTTGTTACATTGTGTGGAAACATGAGATATAGTTTAAGAAGGACAGGATGCAGAGTTAAAAAAACTGCCTGGTAAACACATCTTATTTACTATGCTTTTTGTCCACCCCAACATCAGAACTTTCTGCCCTGGTCACGGTCCTCGCTGCCTTCCACTCCCATATGGCCGAGACTCCCTGGTTGCCCCCTTGGCTTACCCCCCAGAGTGGGGCCACGGCACTGGCTAAGGCACTGTGGACATAGGTCCAGTCTGGGGAGCTGGCTGGGAACTGAGGAAGGCGCAGCGAGATGGGCATTATGGAGATACTGGTGATGGTGTTTTTTCCCCTGTAGGCTTGTGGGAGGGGATGTGCAATGATGACCTGCATCCGCCCTGCCTCCCAGATGTCCAGATGCTGGCTGCTTGTGGCACCCACGGCCTCCGCCAGAGGTCCCTTTATGCACCGGACATTCTCCCCACCCTCCCCCCAGAGAAGGAGAGCAGTCCATGGGATGTTCCATCCTTCTCCACCAGCTGGCCCTCCAATGACCCGGGTCCATTCTCAAACCCGTGTCACGACTTCACAAGTGAAAAGCCAACTGCTGCACTGACGGGCCGGAACTGGCACAGACATCTTATAAAGAGAGCAATGCATTAGTTTTCCAGATTTAAATTGAGAGATTCTCTCAGATGAAGGACTTTGTTTGAACCACCTGTCTTAAGAGTCATCCTGTATAATTTCATTTTTTTCTATTTTATTTTATTGTTATTAATAATAATAAAATGCTACTTATGAATTTTAAAACTTCTCCTGGTCTGCCTGTGTTTCCTGACCTTTGCCTCTGCAACAGACCCCTCATGGGCATCTACAGGTATAGAAGAACCAGAACAGCTCACTGGACATCCAGTTAGTTATGCATTTTGAGCCCAGGTTTGAAAATGTGAAGATCCCAAACCATTGTCAGGTTTGTTCATTAGCAGGATGTTTTTCTGAGATAAAGATGTCACTTGCTGTTGTCATGAAAGACAACTACACTAAGGAACCCCAAAAGAATGAAACACTTGCCTGTAGTTTGTCATTCTCAGCTTATACTAGATTGGATATAAAAGTGTGTGTAGAAGGCATGCACAGCTCTGATGAAGCCCTGCTAGCCTTCCCTACAAAAGGAGTTGCATACCTGTGATTCCTTGGACCAGTTTGTGACTTTAGATTGTGTATGTGGGGTTTGAATACTGTAGATGCACAGAAACCAAACAAATTTAATATTTCTTCTCTCCAGGCATCTTGTTATGGATCATTCAAATGGGTCTTCATTTATTTATTTTATTTATTTAGTTTTTGTTGACCAAGTGGGTACACTATTCATGCATATGCCTATTTTCAAGTACGACCTGGGAGATTACAATACAGTTCAGGATAGGAATGTGGCGTCACAATAGTGTCACAGATAACATTATTTAGTATATGATGTTAATAGACAGTGAACAGGCAGTAAGGAATGCATTATCAAAACTGAGCAGAAACAGCAGAATTTTGAGGTGAATAGCTATGTGATACATTAACAGTGGAGAAATCTAGTAGGCAGGACATAAGAATAGTAACATAGGGGCCAAGACACAGGTTTCATGTAAGGATAGAACATGTTGACATGAGGTTTAAGTGATGTGAAGTGATGGGATGAGAGAATAGAGTAGATAGTTTAGGGACATATAGAGTGGATGAGGAGATTAGAGAATGAAGTGCAATACACTGATTTAGTTAGGGACAAGAGCTAGTGGAATGGTGCAGCAGGAGGAAGCAGAATTGTTTTTTTAAAGGTGTTAGGTACTTGACATTTTTGTATTGTAAGTGGAATGCAGTTCCATTGTTTAGGAGCCACCAAGGAGAAGGCCACTAAGCCGTATTTAGTTTGGGACCTTGGGATACATAGTTGCTCAGTGTCAGAGGACCTGATCGAGTAATGATTTGGACATGGTACCAATAAGGGAGACAGTGACAGCAGCTTCTGTGAAGTTAGTATGCTATGAACAGTTCTGCCAAGTGAAAAGTCAAATAGAACTGCAGCGGAGGGCCATCCTAGCGTACTGTGGAGTTGGCAGTGGTGGGTAAGGCAGTTGCAAGCTAGGGCAAAGCGGCAGATGTTATTGTAGTTTATTGTCCATTTGGACTGCAAGTTGTTGAAAGATTGAGAAAAGACAGGTTGGCCATAGGGTAGTTTAGAGAGGAGTAGGCTATGGGCAATAGTGATTTATGCTGAAGGGGAAAAATTGCATCTAGCTTGGTAGGCAATACCTAGGCTGGAGTTGACAATCTTGCACAAAGAGGGAATTTGTATGGAGAAGTCTAGGGAGGGGTCTGGTGTAACACCAAGATATTTGATTGAGGTGACTGTATCCAAAAGGGTGCCATTTTCACAGGCCACAGTTAAAGGAATGTTTGTATTTTTCAGATGATGAGGGGTTCCAAAGAGTATAGCTTGGAACTTTGTGTAATTCATCAGGAGTCTATTGTCCTTGAATCAAGATTGTACAGATCTAAGGTCAGGAGCAAGGTCATGATTGATGTCTGTTACCAATGGGGCATGACTAAAGAACGCCAGGTCATCAGCATAAAGGAGAGGAGTGGAGTATTTGAAGCAGTGGTTCACTGAGTTAATATGCAAGAAAAGCAGCAGGGGACTTGGGATAGAAATTTTGGGTGCACCAAGGGAAGTGGGGAGGTATTCAGAGAAGGAGGAGCTGATACTGACACACTTGCTTTTCAGAGCAGTAGCTGACAAACCAGGGAAGGGCATGCTATGAGACCCCGAGAGTGCTGAGTTTATTTAGGAGTATGGGGTGGCTGACCATGTCGAAGGCCTTTGTACTGTCAACAGATACTGCTCCGTAGTAGTCTTCTCTGTTAAACAATGAGTAAAATGCATCTGATAGTGTGTGTAAAGTCGTGGTGGTACAGTGGTTCTTGTGGAAGCTGTGTTGGGCAGGGCATGGGAGGTCGTATTTTTCCAGGTGTGATGTTAATTGGGTGGCCACTATTTTCTTGAGCAGTGTACTCAGGGCTGGCAGTATAGTGATGGGTCGGTAGATTGATAATAATTTCTGGTTCCATTTTTGAAGACAGGCACAATATTTGCCTTTTTCCAGATAAGAGATACAATGCCAGATGAGAGGGAGAGATTAAAGATGCAGATTAGTGGGGATGCCAGTTCATAGGTTGCAAGTTTTAAAGCTTTGGTTCAATGCCATGGGGGCCAGCAGATTTGGACTGATGGATCAACAAAAGTAGTTTACAGATCTCTTCAGTGCTGACTCATTTAAAGAGGAAGGGGGGATGTGGATCAGCTGTAAGAAGTGTGGAGTGAGCCAAGGTATCCAGTTGTGAATTCAAGGCCTCAATGAGTGGAGAAAGATCTGAGAATTGTTGGTTGAAGGCATTTGATATGGTTGTGGGGTTGTTGCAATTGACTCCATCTATTTCAAAGTCATGAGGAGTAGAGGGATTGGAGTACCCGAGGGACTGCTTGAGGTTGTTCCAGTAGTGGGGGGTGTTATTGTATGAGGAGGCTAACATTGTTCTATAATAGTTTCTCTTGCTTTGCCTGATGATTGTCTTACATTTGTTTCTTAGGTACCTGTAATTATCCAAGTCAGTGTAGAAACTGGTGGTTTAGAAGGAGACCCAGCATTTGTCTCTCTCTTTTAAGAGAGACAATACCAGATGAGTGAGTCATTCAGCTTTCTGACCCCAGACTCTCCTTGAGGTGTGGGGAGAGTGCTTATCCTGGATTTTGAACAGGGTTGTATGGAAATAGCAGATGGCTTGGGTAACATTGGAGGTAGTCCATAGGTAGGTGCAGTCTTGGTGGGCCAATTCAGACTCGAATAGGGCAGGATCAAGGAGTGAATAGTTGCGAAAGTGGATCACTTGAGGTGGGGCAAGGGGTATTTTAGAGTGCCAAGTACAGTAGACAGGGGAGTGGTCTGTTACTGAGTCCAGAAGAAAATTGGTGGAGGAGATTTTGTTGGTATTAGGAATGAGGATCCTGTTGATGAGGGTGACAGTGAGGGCATTATTTGAAAGTCTTTGTTGCTCTGCATGATTATTGGGGTGAGCATCATCTTACTGAGTTAAATTTCAGCAGTTGTGTTAGTGCAAACAAGCCAATTGATACTGAAGTCTCCTAAGATAATGTAGTCATTGTTGCAGACTAAGGGGTTTAGTGTATCAATGAGGGAGGAAAGCCCACTTTGGCTGGTGGCTAGTAGCAAATAAACACAGAGGATATGCAACTTTTTAGAGTTACCTAGTGTTAGAGTTCCTGGACATAGCTGGAAGGACGTGGTCTGCAAGTATTGGGGGATGACTGTGAGGTTTAGGTGTGATTTGAAATATATCATGGTACCACCTCCATGTATGGAGAGGGCTTCTAACACCTAATAAAACTATATCCAGCTAAGTCACACAGTGTATTGGGTACTGTGAGTTTGAGCCAAGTTTCTGTTAGGCATAATATATTCAGATGACAGTGGGAGGTCCAGATAGACAATTCTGTTAAATTGCATAGCAGGCTTCTAATGTTGATATGGACAAATTTTTAGTCCTTTCACTCCATACCAAGGAGGGGTGAAAGGGATGTAGTCTTAGTTAGTGGAGAACCTGGGTTTGGTTCAACATCACCAGCAATAAGAAGTAGTAATTGCAGCCAGAGGATTAATGTCATTAGTTTTAGGTATTTGACCTGTTTAAGTCAAGTGAGAGGGCACCAATGTGTTCTCTGGAGATAATGCAATATTGAGAACCAGATTCAGGTAGTGTCAAGGACAGGAGTGAACATAGGTAGCTGGGAGTGCACAAGGGTATTAGACATGGTGAAATCAGTTGGGGGGTAGGGCATTTGAATAAGGTAGGGAAGTTGGAATAGCGTCAATTATATGCAGTGAAGTCAGAAGGATAGTTATGGAGACCAGAGCAAACCAAGGTAAATTACAGTGTTGTAGGGAGTCCATGGGGAGTAAAGTGAGGTCAGAGCTAGGTATGAGAGAAATGGAAGCTGACAGATGTTGAATTATGGAGTGTAGGCCCAAGTAGTGCAAGTAACAAAAGTAGAGATATGATGCTGGTTGATGGTGATGCCTTCAATGGCGTAGCAGCTCTTTTGCAGCTCTCAGTTTGATACTGTCAAATATTATCAAATACTCAAACAGGTGCTGAAGAATTTGATTAAACTGAGTACTGATATATTTGGGAACTAGGCAAGGGTTATTTAGTTGACTACTTTTGAAGATGGCAACTGAAATGAAGGCTCCTCATGCTAAACATACTCCACCACCAACTCCTGACCGAGCCTCTGGGGTGAAGGGAACTAAACAGGCCTTACCAAAGTTGGTTCCCCTGCACTTTCTGAAGAAAAATTCCTTTCTGAGTTAGCACCTTTAAAGAAGGCATTGGAAACATTACTTAATGACACAAAGATTATTAAAATTAAAATGGAGGAACTCAGTAGATGGATGATGGATGCAGAAGCATGAATCTCCTCCACAGAAGATTGGAGTTTAAGAATTGACCCGGAACTCCCAGCAGTATGACATAAAATTGCTAAATTGGAATCCAAGCTGGAAGACTTAGAAGGATGAAGTTGTTGTAGCAATATTATTATTTTTGACTTACCAGAAACTTCATAGGTCAATTTCTGTGTGAGAACTTAGTGGGTCACTCATTGAATGGACAAAATTATATTATTGAACATGCACACAGAGCTCTAAAGCTGATGTCAGCTGCCGCAGAAAAAACTGAGACTATTTATAATAACATTTCTAAATTACTTGGATCACCAGCATGTTCTTACTAAAGCAAAAGGCAGCCAAAACCCAACCTGGGATGGGAAAATAATTTTTGTGTCTCAAGAGCTTTCACAAGCTGTCCAGATTCATAGGCAAGAATTTGCTCCCTACGTTTCTAAATTAATTGTGGCAGGTATTAAGTTCAAAATGCTTTACTCCACTAATCTCCTTATTTTAAAAAACAGCACTTGGTATGCCATGGATTCTCCTGAACAAGCTAAAAAAGAGCTTCCCAGGATACTACCTGATTTATTTGTGACCAGGTGAGCTCTTATGAACTGACATAACGGTTCTAATTCTGAGATTTTGTTGTTTATTTAAAAGTGATTAAAGCAGCAGTGCAACAAAAAAAGCTATTCCAAAAAGCAAAATTTCTGCTATGGTTATGAAAAATGTTGGCAGAACTGTTGATTTGGGCTTTCTGGATACTTCCTATGCTTTATACTGTACATTTGCATTTTTGTCTGGACTCTTACCCTCCTTGGGTGCTCAGTATTATTTCTATGCAAAAATGAAGTGGCCATCTTTTTTTCTTGAGGAAAAATTATTTTAAAACTTTCATAAAATTCTTAAATGATAATGAAAACTGAAAATGTTACCACTAAAATAAACTGGAAGACATCTGCCATTAATTAGGAAGAAAAAAGGTGGGGTCAAATTTTAACCCATTTTCATTGCACTACTTCTTTAAGTTGCATATACAATTATTGTTAAATATGGACAGTGAATTTGGTTTGCTCTGTCATGCTGCTGGAGACCACCTTTTGATTCGTTTGACTTTGATGCTCAATAATGGATGTCATGAAATCTCAGTTTCTTATTACCTTCCAGAAGGCTGCCAAAAAGAGTGACATTTTACAGAACTGTTCTGTGATCTACATGGTTCTGAAATAGTTGGATGCTTCAGTAATCTGTTGAGCTATGACCCTAAAAAGAATTTATAATAATCCTATCTTCTTCAGAAGATAAATCCTTCTATTTGCTTTGTTTAGAGTATCCATGGTATGAGAGAAGATCTGCAGCAATGTTTACACTGATTTCATGTATGAAAGACTACCTCAACATTGTCTGAACTGATCCTGTTTTGCAAATTTTTGCGATGTTGGTATGATATATGTTATGTTTCAGTGGTAGCTGAGTATATTTTGCTATAATGTTTGATATCGGGGATTATGATACATTCGGCAGTGAAACCACGATATTAATGACTGATACCTGTTTTAGAGCAGAACTTTCAAAGAGCCACCTGGTATATATTTTGATATGAATACTTTTCTCTTAGCTCTTCATCACAGGGGGACTATTGGGTTATATGAGAGAGATTCTAACATAATTTTATAGTTTTGTTGCAAATACACTATCCCTTCAAGAAGTTAATGTTTTACATTTATTTTATGTTCCTTATATTAGACTCAATTTGGTGTCTATAGGAGTACTTAAATAATAAATACAAACAATAAAAATCCCACATTCACTACCTAAAATAATGGATGCTCAAACAAGTCTCTCAAGGTGCTTCATTTTAATATATCAAAGTGCAATCTGCAAAATTCAAGATGCATTTCGGAAGAAACAGTTCCTTTCTCAATGGATCCATTGAGAAAGGATGTGTTTCCTCCAAAATGAGTCAGGAAGTTTGCACATTGCACTTTGATATATTAAAATGAAGGACCTTAAGAGACTTGTTTGAGCATCCATTATTTTAGGTAGTGAGTGTGGGATTTTTATTTTTTGCATTTGGAGTTTTTATATCCCTGCACCACTGATCCTTGTGTAGCTTCTTTATTTCGATTTTTAGCACTTAAATAGTACTTGATATTTTGAGGGGTAATCTCTTAGATGTATAGTCTGCATTTTATAGTTCAATTTTATCTACTTAGAATACCTTGATATGATAATGTGTTTAATTGCTGTTCAGCTATTTAGATCATTAACATTTCATTTTAATTGATGGTATTCAGGGATACTCTTTTTTATCTATAATGACAATAATAGGTGGAATAAGTTTTACTCTATTGCATTCTAACTTTGTGATGGATGTCCTGCTGAAAGGAGAAAGTTTTCCTTTATTCTCTGTAGGCGGCACTAATGCATTGTAGAATGCATAGTAATTATGAGATTATTATTCTAATTTTGAAAATGCTAATAATGTTTGTTGTTATGACTAACTATGTTGACTTTGTTATGACTTGGGGTTAGAGATTTAGTAGTGCTTTGATTTAAATTGATAATTGAATGTATTATTTATTCATTCATTTATTTATTTATTAAATTTTGTTGACCGGGTAAGCCCACTGAGACTAGAAGTCCCTTTTTCAGGGGCGACCCTGGGGGTGGGGATACAGATGGTGACCAACTGAAACTGAACCAGATTAAGCTGTTGGTTGTATTTCTAGTGAATGGAGGAAATCTGGACAGGACACTGGGGAAATTCCCCTATTCTTTTCGAGAAGTGCCATGGGATCTTTAACGTCCACCTGAACAACCACCAGAACAGGCAGAAGGGACCTTGGTTTAACATCTTACCCAAAAGACGGCACCTCAGGAGTGCAGCACCCACCTCATGCTGCACTACTGTGTCAGTATTGAGATATTAACCCCAGTGTCTGGTGGGGGGATAGAACCCACAGCATTATGATCTCTCGACCTCAGAGGTGAGTGCTATACTGATAATATTATACTGAAGAGACTATCTTTTTGCTTCGCAAACTAGTTCATTTTCCTTTTATTAGTAGGATATATTGTTACATAATATTAATTTAAAACTATGCCCAATAGTTACTTATATAGACCTGAATTTACTATATAAAGCAAAGTGTTGCTTAAGTTACTTTGGTTGTATGTAGTTTAAAATGATTATGGAGAGGCTAGCATTTCTCTTTTGATATTGATTTTCCAGAGATAGGTTTTGGGTTGTTCTTAGGGGAAAACTCAACCTATTCCTTTGGGTACATCTTTTTAGGGCTGTAATGGGTGGAGCCCTGTAGACCTTTTATGACTGATGAGAAAAATGACCTTGCATTCCTTCTGAATGAATAACACATTGTACTTATGTCACAGTTGCCTCTGAGTCTGTGAAGCAGTCCACCCATGTTGTCCCTACTGACTGCAGCACTGCACTATTTCACAGTGCCAGGGGCCATGGCAGAACACAACACACTCTGTTGTGTCCAAGATGACCACAGCACTTTACTGTGCATGGGCTAGCAGTCATGCATTTGCAGTAGCATGCAGCAGCCATCTTTGTACTGGCAGAGTGGGCTGTGTTCCGCCATGACCACCTATTTTATTTTTTTTTATATCATATAAATTACCCCCACCTGACCTGCCCCTCTCAGCACCCTCCCAGAAACATAGAAATGACACTGAGGATGCCCAGTCCACCAGTGTTGCAATCATGTTCTCTCCCAATTATTTTCCTCCTCCTGCCCGACCCTCCCTCTCAGCACCCACCCTCCCAAAACATAACTGTGACAGTGGGAGTGCTCAATCTCCCAGTGTTTCAATCTGGGATCCTCTGTCTTTTTTTTACCTGTAAACAAATGGTCCACAGATGTCTTTTGCAGCTGTTCCTTACCCCCAACTTAACCCTCCTACTCAGCGCCCACCACCTCACACCCAAGCTCCTACTTACTCATTGGGGGGTCCAATGCCATAATCCCCTCTGGACCGCAGACACATCTTCACTCTTCAAAGCCAGACAGAGAACTGAAGACACAAGTATGCAGTTCATTGTATTTCAATGGGGTTCTGAACTTAGTGTCATAACTTGGACATGTTTACATATTTTGGGCCCAGATTTTCAACATGTCTTCTTTAGGACCTCACCTCATGAACAATGTAACTATCATTAGGCAGATCTGTCCTGAAAGGTGATTTCTCGGTCCTTTCATGAAATCACTTTTCGGCCAGGAGTTGAACATTTTCTTTGCCCTTGTTCATGAGGTGGGGTCATAAGAAGGCTATGTTAAAAATCTGGTGTAAAAATATTTAAAAACAACACTGTTATGAGCCTACATTGAATTTTGTGAATGCAGGCTCATAACATAGGTACTTTTCAATACTTTCCCCCCAAATTTACAACATAGCCATATCTTTATATCAAATAGATGTTGGCATGGATGCAGGAAGATCACTGATTTAACCCATAATTTTTGGAATTGTTAAGGTATATATAATTGTGGGTAGAAATTGTTGAAATGATGAAACAAATTACAGAAGTTCAAATTCCCATATCCCCTGAAAAATTACTGTTCAACAAGTTTGACACATTGAAATTAACAAAACAGCAAATGCAAATAATCTGTTTCAGAACTATTGCTACAAAAAGATTGATACTGGAGCATTGGAAGAGCCAAGTCCTTCCCACCTCTGTTAAACGAATGTGGTGGCACAAAGTTAAAGAGACTTTAATTTTGGAAAAACGTTGGCACCAAATTGAGAACCCAGATAATATAATGGCTGTATCTTGGAATGAGTTTACGAACCTGTTTCCACCTTTACTATGAATATAGAAAGTATAATCTAATGTTTTTATATAAAATACATGGTATGAAGAAGAAAATAAAGACTCCCTTTGTATAGTATCAAGAAAGGGGGGAAGGGGTAAAGGAGAGTGTGACATTACAAACTTGAACATGAGTTGAATGAGATGTACTGCAATAGTGTCTTCCTTAGAGTTATGATAATACATTGTATTTTACAATAACAAAAAGCATGATGCTGTTAATCATGAATATATATATATATATATATATATATATATATATATATGTATATATGGGGCAGGAGAATCCTGTGTCCTTATTAGCTGTAAGGTGCCTGTAGTGATGTTCTTATCAAGGCATATTGTGCTAACTGGCACCTCTTCAGCCAGTCAGGATGCTTTACAACAAAAATCACTGTACATCACTATGCCAACCACTGTATTATAAAAGTACCAGGAACTGCCTAACTGAGCACCATCACAGTCAACCCCCCACTCCCCCAGCACATACAACATTACCATCCGCTGACAAAAATAAACGTTTACCCTTGGCAAATGCACAGTTCCCTTACTTGCAACTCGGTGAAACCAAGGTTCAACATGGGTGCTGGGCAGAAACATCTTTCTTTCAAAACCAATACCTGCACCTCCAGCAGCTCTCTGAATTGGCTTTCATATCAAAGCCAATGTCTGCGCCTCCACCAGTTCTTAGAAAATGACTTAACAGTGTTCAAAATAAATAAATAAAATAATAATTGTAAAATCCTGCAACCAGAGAGACATTCAGTCACAAAAGCGCTCAGAGAAAAGTACTTACTATGGTGGCCAGTAAGTGACACACTCGCTACTACAAAAAGCTGTAAAAAATGGAAAAGCACACTGAATAAAAATGGTAAATAAATAAATAAACCTTGTGAAGTATGGCGAAAATGGTCTGCATGAAGAGGGACACATTCACTCTCTCACAAACCGTTCTTCTCAGTTGAAAGAAATGGACATTTAGAAGCTCTGCACAGTGTGTCTGTGTGTGGCAGTGAGACAGGGGAGCAAACCTGAAGCAATTCACAGTCTCTATCTGTGAGTGATGGACTGGGAGGACCAAACCTGAGCACAAGCACATACAGTGTTTACGTGGGTGATGGACTGGGGTGACCTGATCAACCCTGAGCAGTATGGAGGAGGGGCTTCTTGTGGTTACCAAGAGAAATACACTGTGTTGTACTGTACAGGGCAGTCCATAAATAGAGGAACTATTTTTTGTGTTGTAACTAAAAACTCTTTTTTTGCTTTATTTTATTTCCATTGTGACAGGATTTTTTTTTTAATTTCTACTTGGGGGACCCATTTTATAAGCTCAATAACATACTCCGAGGTGTGGGTTATGTCCTGGTAAGGGCATGCCCAGGTGCATAAGGCACTCAGCATAAGTGCCTCATGCCTCATAATGCACCTTGGTGTGCTTTTAATCAGGACATAACCCATGCCTTGCTGTCTGTTATTGCTTGCATATCTATCTATCAATCTGTCTGTCTATCTATATGCAAGCAATAACACACATAGCCATATCTTTACAGCACCTCATGAATGTAATAGCTGTCATTTTTCAGATCCTGTCCAAAAGGTTTTTTACATCCCAAAAGGAGATTTTGGGGTCCCTGCACAAAATTATCTTTCAGGCACCAGTTGAAAATTTTCTTTGCCCTTGTTCATGAGGTGGGGTCATAAGAAGGCTATGCTGAAAATTTGTTATAAAAATAATAAAAAACAGCAAAGTTATGAGCCTACATAGAATTTTGCAAACACAGGCTCGTAAGTTTAGTAATATTTAATATTTTTACCCCAAATTTTCAATATAGCCATCTCTTTACAGAGCATCATGACTATGACAGCTTTCATTTTTCAGCTCCTGCCCAAAATGTATTTTTACATCCTGAAAGTTGATTTTGCACTTCCAGTGCAAAATCACCTTTAAGCCAGGAGTTGTTTAAGGTTTCTCTGCTCATCTTCATTAGGTAGGGTCATAACAAGGCTATGTTGAAAATCTGGTGTAAAAATATTACAAAACAACACATTTATATAAATGCAGACTTGCAACTTGGGTAATTTACAATATTTTTACCCCAAATTCCTGAAATGCAGCCCTATCAGCTTTCGCCAGAGTTTTTGTTTTACCTGCTTGTTTGGATATTTACTTTATAGTTCTTATTTTGGGTATTTATGAGAGCCTGAGGGCTGAGAGATGAGCATCACTGAATATGTGGTACCATTAAAGTTCGGTCTTAGTATGGGGTGGTGGGGAGATAGCAATGGGAATTGGTTATTTTTTTTTAGTTGATAATTTCTTTATTGGGGTAGATTTTAATGGGAGGAGGTTCTTCCTTGAGACTTATATAATTTGGGACTTAGCCTTTTTGTTATTTGACCTATTATTTTTCTTTTTTAGATTACTAAGCTTGATACTATGGCTTCTTTTATAGATTTTGCCTCCTGGAATGTTAAAGGTGCCAGACACAAATCAGAAGGAATTCAGATATTAAAACATATTAAACACCTTAATTGTCAGGTTATATTTTTACAAGAGACATACCTTTTGACTGATGAAGTAAATATTTTGAGTAAAATGGGCTATTCCAATGTATTTGGGGTAGGTGATTCTGCAAACAAGAAATGAGTAGCTATGCTGGTTAATCAGAGTGTTCCCTTTAATTGTGTTACTACAGTTGCAGATCCAGCTGGTAGATTTATTTTGTTAGCGGGCTCTATAAACAACACCCAAGTACTCTTAGGTAGTTTTTATGGGCCCAATCTCAATACCTCCTCTTTTCTGGCTGATTTAACTAAAATGTTGCTGCCTTATGCTTCACACAACATTATATTGAGTGGGGACTGGAAACTCCCTCTGGATTTATAGTTAGGACATCTGGGTCAAATTTTAGGTTAATGTTGGATCACAGGGCGTTGTTAAAATTTTTTATATTACTCTAATTTGTTATATCCCTGGAAAACCTTACACCCAGACAGCAAACAATTCTCATTTTATTCTTCAGCATATAAAGTTTATTCCAGCATTGACTATTTTTTGATAAGTAATAAATTAATCACAGGTGTTACTGACTGTTATTACTATTATAGTTTTATCAGATCACTCTTTAATTAAACTGACTTTGATTCTAGGACTTTCCCCTCAAGAAAACTCTTCAGTTTGGAGATTGAATAATCAGCTATTGAAATATAAGTTTGTAGTATCTTTTATAAAGCAAGAAATAGCTACCTTTATACACTATAATGTTAACTCAGTTGATAAGATGGACATGAACATGTACATGAACAGACTGAACAAAAGAGTTAACAGGGAGGAGAGGAGGCACTGTGGGTCACCTTGAAGACTGGAAAGAGCACTGCAATCTGCACAGGGGTTGTGTACAGATCCCCATGTCAGGGGAAGGGAATGGGCAAGGATATGATAGAATGCATTCTTAGGATGGCAGAGAAAGGGGAGATACTGTTGATGGGAGACCCGAATATGCCAAATGTTAACTGGAGGACATTTGCTGCAGCCACATCCAAGAGCAGGGCCATTCTTGATGCCCTACAGGTGGCAGGCCTCAGACAGCTAGTTTCAGAACCCACTTGTGAGGGAGCAATCTTAGACCTTGTACTCTCAAATGGGGGCAATGAGAGGATCTCAGATCTAGAAGTGGGTTGCCATCTGGGAACAAGTGACTATCAAACAGTGTGGTTCATGTTAAACTCAGCTACAGAGTCAAGCCATACAAAAGTGAGGGTACTGGACTTCAGGATGGCTGACTTTGGCAAGATGGGAGAGTGCCTCAGAAAAGCAGTAGCAAACAAGCTAGAAGGAGGGGTAGAGCAACAATGGGGAATCATCAAAACTGCCATCACAGAGGCAACAAGCCTTTGTGTGAAGCAAATAAACAAATCAAAATGAAAGAAAAAGCCACTATGGTTCTCAAAAGAGGTGGCTGGGAAAGTCACAGAGAAAAAGATAGCATTCAGGAAGTATAAGGAAACACAGAAGGAGCAGGACAGAGAGCTGTACCAGTTAAGGCAGAAGAAAGCAGGGAGGGAAGTCAGAATAGCAAAGGCCCAAACTGAGGAAAAGATAGCCAACTCAGTTAAGAAGAGGGATAAAACCTTTTATAGGCACATCAGACAGCGTAGAAAGACAAAGGGAGGGATAGTGAGGCTGACTAGAATGAATGGTGGGTGGGCAGAGGGGGACAGTGAAAAAGCAGGGATACTGAATTAATATTTCTGCTCAGTATTCACAAAAGAGGAGGGGGAAGTACCTAATCCAATTAACAGAAGTACTCTTGATAGGGGGGTCGATTCCAGCCCTTTCACAGAAGAAAGGGTTTTGCAAGAACTCCTAAAACTGAAGGTGGACAAAGCAATGAGGCCTGATGGAATTCACCCCAGAATTCTAAAAGAATTAAGGGGGGAACTAGTGAAACCACTGACTACTGTTTTTAATAAATCATGGGAGGATGGTGTGGTACCCAAGGACTGGAGGAAGGCAGATGTTATTCCCCTTCACAAAAGTGGGACCAAGACAGAGGCAGGAAACTACAGACCTGTCAGTTTGACCTCTGTGGTAGGGAAAGTGATGGAGTCACTTCTGAAGGAAAGAATAGTTGGCTACCTAGAGGCCAGTGGGGCACAGGACCCAAAGTAGCATGGGTTCACAGTGGGAAGGTCATGTCAGATGAATCTAATAGATTTCTTTGACTGGGTGACCAAAGTAGTAGACCAGGGAGGGGATGTGGACATGGCCTACCTAGAGTTTAGCAAGGCATTTGACACAGTCCCACACAAAAGATTAATTAATAGTCAAATTAACCAGCCTGGGAGTGGGTCCCAGGGTGGTAGCCTGGGTAAAACATTGACTGGACAACAGGACACAGAAGGTAATTGTAAATGGAGTCCACTCTGAAGAAAGAGGGGTTACTAGTGGGGTACCACAGGGTTCCGTGCTGGGTTCAGTCCTTTTTAATGTCTTTATAAGTGACATTGCAGAGGGACTGGAAGGAAAAGTATGCCTTTTTGCAGATGACACAAAGATCTGCAACAGGGTTGATACACAAGGAGGTGTGGAAAGGATGAGAAGGGACTTGGAAAGGTTGGAGGAATGGTCAAAATCGGCACCTAGTTCAATGCAAAGAAGTGTAAAATAATGCACCTAGGAAACAAGAACCTAGGGGAAGATTACACAATGGGAGGGAAGTAGTAACAACAACAAAAAAGGAAAGAGACCTGGGGGTAATCATATCAGATGACCTTAAGGTTAGCAAGCAATGTGAGAAGGAGTAGGGAGGGCTGGGGGTATACTGGGATGCATAGGGAGAGGCATCACCAGCAGAAAACAGGAAGTTGTTATCCCTCTGTATAGACAGTTGGTGAGACCCCATCTGGAGTACTGTGTCCAGTTCTGGAGACCCCATCTCTGCAAGGACATAGACAGGATAGAGGCAGTCCAGAGAAGGGAAACTAAAATGGTGTAGGGTCTGCAAGAGAAGCCGTATGTGTAGAGACTAAAGGAGCTTAATATATATACCCTTGAAGAAAGAAGTGAAGGGGGGCATGATATAAACTTTTAAGTACTTCAGTGGAATCAACAAAGGCCAAGAGGGTAGCATCTTTCAGGAAAAAGAGACATGCAAGAACAAGGGGACACAATTTAAAGATAGAGAGGGGTGGTTCTGGGGCAATGTGAGGAAGTATTTTTTCACAGAGAGGGTAGTGGATGCATGGAACAGCCTTCCTGAGGAGGTTGTGGGGTCTAAAACTGTGAGAGAATTCAAGAATGCATGGGACAGACATAAGACAATTCTTGTGGGGGGTAGGAAGAAATAGTCTGTGGGTTACTAGGATCTGCAGCCTATCCTGCAGGTAGGGAAATGGGCAGACTAGGTGGGCCAAGCGGTCCTTATCTGCCATCAAAATCTATGTTTCTATGATTTGGTCTTCTTTTAAATGTTCTATCCAGGGACTTTTTATTTGTTTGGCTTCTAAGTGTGAAAAGCAGAGACTAGCCAAACCTATTGAACGCCTTGATAATATCAAAAAAACTGGAGGCTCAGTCTATTACTAATCCTAATGAACAGGACCTGATCAGATTACAAAATTTAACTTTTTTGATATTACTAGGAAGAATACAGAATACTCAGTTTTTAAAAACAAAAGCTATTTATATGGATCAATGGGAAACAATTAGTAAATTACTTGTCCATAGCCTAAAAAGATTGAATCCAATAAATATATTGCAGCCATAAAATTAAGTGTTGATGATACAGTTAAAACCTTCCCAAAAGAAATTGTTCAAGATTTTGAACTTTATTTTAAGAATGCATACTAATTAGCTGATGAGAATTTAACGAATAGAGATTATCAGTTATCTGGAAGACTTTAAATGTACCTCTCTGACACCTCAGATGGCTTCTGATTTAATGCGTCCTATTTTTACACAGGAAATTATTGATGCTGTTAATACTTTTAAACTAGATAAATCTTCTGGTCCTGATGGCTTAACCTAAAATTTGTACAAAGTATTTTTTGAAGAGGTGGTTTTTCTCCTCTATGAATTTTTTACTTACATGTTGAATCATGGGCTGACTGATTACTCCTTACTGATGGCACTGATTATTCTAATTCCTAAGCCTAACAAGCCTACAGACCAACTAAGTAGTTATAGTCCCATCTCTCTTATAAATGGTGACATTAAAATTCTTGCTAAGTTCCTGGCTCAGAGGGTTAAGTCATGCTGGGTGCATTCAATTTCTACAGAGTAGGTATGATTTATGCCGGGTAGATCACCCATGAACCACATCAGAAAGCATGCTCATATTTTTTATATAATTTTTATCTGGAACCTCTTCTCTTTAATCTAAAGCACAATCACATTATAAAGGCTATCAAGACTGACTCATATTTTTTAAAAGTGTCAACTTATGCAGATGACATTTTACTGCATATTTCTAACCCTGAATTGCCAGTTCCAGCCATTTTGGAAACAAATGAAACATTCAGTAGGGTCTCTAATTACAAAATAAATAAAACAAAAACATTGGTGATGCCTCTTAACAACAGAGTTTCCAAGGAGGATATTTCTAAATTGGGTTTTACTTGGTCCCCCAAGTATGTTAAATATCTAGGTTTATATCTTTCTCAAGACAAGACCTTAATAAGATCCCTAAATTTCACTAATGTAATTTCCACTAATAAGCTGGATTTAGAAAGATGGAGCAAACTTTGTCTCTCGCTAATGGATAGAGTTAGTGTTGTTAAAATGAATATTTTTCAGCTGGCCCAGTGGTGCTGAGGGTTGAGATGCTGGAAGCCACACCTTGTGCCACACTGGCGACCTGGGTTTGGGAATGAGATTGGGTCATTGGGGGTCAGTGTCGGAGGGGAGAATTGAGCATCTGGAGGACTGCTCTCCTCTCCTCTCCTGGGAGGGAGGGGGTTTCAGATACTGGGCTCTAGGGACTCTTGGTGGTGGTGGGGGTATGGCAGCCTGGGATCCTTGCTTCAGGGGATCAGCAGTGGCAGCAATCCTGTGTGCATGGGAGGGGGTGTGCATGCAGTCACTGGATGCATTGAACATCTATACTGATGGGGGGGCAACAGAACAAGGCAGGCAATGGTGGGTCCAATGGCTGACCTCCACATCCAGTGCTGGGTTCTTCAGCCTGCTTCTGGTGCTCCAGTCATTCCCTGATTGCCTGTCTAGATTCCAGAAAGGACACCAGAGGAGCCAGCAGTCCCACCCCTGGAGACTTAGATCCGGGGTGTTGAGGGATCAGAGCAGCAGAGTGGAGACCCTCATTCCCTGGAAAGGTAAGGCTGGAACTTCAGGTGGGCAGGATCGAGTCAAGCTGAGTGTCCACACTGGAGAGAGTCTGGGGGTCAGAGATGGGGGAGCATAAAGATAGTTAAAAAAAAAGAATGTTTTCCAAGAATTGTCTACCCTTTAAATGTGCTAAATCTATTCTCACCTCTCTCTTGGTTCAATAATCAACACTTGCTTTTAGTCAGATTCATCTGGCTTAATAAATACCCAGAATAGCTTTCAACAAGCTGACTTACCAGAAGGCAAGGAGGTTGTAAAATTCCCAGTGTTGTTTTATATTATATGGTTAGCAATTTAAACAAATACTTTTAATGGGTAGTTACAGTTTCTGACAATTCTATATCAACCAATATGGCTCTATATTGAAAAAGCACTGTTCAAGAGATATAATTTTTCAAATATTCTGCTCTTTATAGTAAATATAAAAATGTGCCTAATGTTCTTAGAAATTCTATAATTGGAACTTCATATAGAATACATGAGCAAACTTATAAGTTTTTAGGCATTTAATTAGTTGAATATATAAATCAAACTTTGTTTAATAATTATAATTTGAAACAAAATAAGAAACCTGTTCCAAGGTACTGACTTCCTATTATGGAGAATGAAACAGTAAATACGTCTCTCTGATGGTTTTCTTCTATCATTAGAAGAGGTTAGAAGAAAGTTAAGTCTCGATAAAGGTTATTTTAAGAAGTTATTTGCTTTAAAACATGCTAATGGCTCATTTTGGACTTTTACCTTGGATACATGATAATACAGGATTCATTAAGGACATTATTAAAAGAATTACAAAACCTCATGCTGTTTTCTACTTTATTCATTTCTTCTCTCTAAAAAAACATCTGAGGTAACAGTGGTTTTGAATAACTGTGCAAGTTTACCATCTTCAAAATATGATAACCACACTTGGGAGAATTCAGTACCTGGCTATGTACTGTTCAGAAGAAATCGAGGTGCAAAAGAGGGGGGTGGAGTGGCCTTGTACATCAAAGAAAATATCAAAGCTACAGAAATTCAGAATACACATAAGGAGCCAGAAGAACTGTGGGTCACCATGGAAACAGGAAATGGGACAGCCATACGAACTGAGGTTGTCTACAGGCCTCAAGACCAGGGGGAGAACATAGACTGTTAGAAGGTATACAAAACATGACAGCTAAAGGGGAGGTTCTGATAATGGGAGACTTCAACATGCCAGATACAGATTGGTCAATGCCAGCAGGAACATCTGCCAGAACTAGACATATGGTGGATTCCCTACAGGGAGAAGGCCTCAAACAACTAGTACAACAACCCACAAGAGACAGGGATATCCTAGATATAGTACTTACTAACAGGGAAATGATTACAGATCTCCTGGTAGAAGGTCACCTGGGGGGCAGTGATTATTACATGGTATGGTTCAATTTGGCCACTAGAACTATATCATCCCATTCCAAGGCAACAATATGGGACTTCAGAGGAGCTGACTTTGATAAGATGGCCAACAGAGTTAACCTAGCCCTGGCAAAAATAAATACAAGTGAGGGGGTACAGGCAAAGTGGGCAAGCATTAAGGATGCAATACTTGAAGCAACATCCCAGTGTGTTAGAGAGAAAAGGAAGTGTACAAGAAGAAGGAAACCACTTAGGTTCTCAAAAACAGTAGCAGAAAAGGTCAGAGCCAAAAGGCTGGCCTTCAGGAACTATAAGGGAATGCAGCAGAATGAAGATAGGGAGGCTTACCAAACTTCCCTAAGGGAAGCAGGGAAGGCAGTAAGGCAAGAAAAGGCCCAAACTGAGAAAACACTAGCACAAAAAGTAAAAGAAGGTGACAAGATTTTCTATACATACATTAGTGAAAGGAGACAGTCCAGAGGGGGTATTGCTAAGATCAAACTGGATAAGGGGGCATGTGGGGAGGAGGACCATGTAAAAGCATTTATCCTAAATAGATACTTCTGCTCAGTATTTACTGAAGAGAAGATAGGGCAGGGCCCACAGCTCAGCACCATGGACACAAGGGGGAGAGAGGTGTGCACTAGTCCCTTCACAAAAGAAAGGGTCCTACAAGAGCTTGATAAGCTCAGGGTGGACAAGGCAATGGGACCTGATGGCATACATCCCAGGGTACTAAAGCAGCTAAGGGTGAAACTAGCAGAGCTATTATCAGAACTGTTAAGTGAGTCTCCGAGCACAGGAGAGGTCCCAGAAGACTGGAGAAGGGCTCATGTGATCCCACTCCACAACAGTGGTAGCAGGGTGGAGGCAGGGAACTACAGACCAGTCAGTCTTACATCAGTAGTGGGCAAAATTATGGAGGCACTCCTTAAGGAAAGGATAGTGTGGCACCTGGAATCCATAGGAGCACAGGATCCAAGACAGTATGGGTTTACAAAAGGAAGGTCCTGTCAAACTAATCTCATAGATTTCTTTGACTGGGTAACCAGAGTGGTGGACCAAGGGGGAGCAGTTGATGTCACCTACCTTGACTTCAGCAAAGCTTTCAATACCGTTCCACATAGAAGATTGATTAATAAGCTGGGTAGGCTTGGGGTGGTTCAGAAGTTGGTCACCTGGCAAACTGGTTGATGGGCAGAAAATGGAGAGTGGTGGTAAATGGTATACAGTCAGTAGAGATGCAAGTCACAAATGGGGTACCTCAGGGATCAGTCCTTGGGCCAGTCCTCTTCAATATCTTCATCAGTGACATTGCAGATGGACTGGAGGGTAAGATTTGTCTGTTTGCAGATGACACCAAGATCTTCAACAGAGTAGAAGATCCAGATGGTGTGGGCAGAATGAGAAGAGATCTGGGTAAACTATCAAAATGGTCGAAATAGTGGTAACTGGGGTTTAATGCAAAGAAGTGCAAGATCATACACATAGGGAAGAGAAACCCTGAAACCACCTATAGGCTGGGAGGGGAGTTGCTGGCAGTCACAAGGGAAGAAAGCAACTTGGGCATCATCATCATCACCGATTACCTGAAATCATCCAAGCAGACTACTAAAGCAGTAGGTCAGGCTAGGGGGATGTTGGGGTGTATTAGTAGGGGTATCACAAGTCAGAAGAGGGAGGTAATAATCCCTCTTTACAAGACACTGGTTGGGCCCCATCTGGAGTACTGCGTGTAGTACTGGAGGCCACACCTTCACAAGGACACTAACCAAACTGAGGCAGTCCAGAGAAGGGCAACCAAAATGGTGCAGAGACTGCATCAGAAAACATATCAGGACAGATTAATGGAGCGCAATATGTATATCCTAGAACAAAACAGGAAGAGAGGTGATATGATCGAAACATTCAAACACCTTAAGGGCATTAACAAGGTGAAATAGTCTAACATGTTTCAATATAAGAAAAATAGCAGGACAAGAGGACACAGTATGAGATTAGAGGGAGGCCGATTATGGGGTAATGTGAGGAAGTTATTTTTCACAGAAAGGGTGGTAGATGCATGGAATGGCCTATCTCAGGAAGTGGTGGATATGAATACAGTGCAGGGCTTCAAACAAGCATGGGATATTCATAAGGGAGCAATACAGATGAGTATGAATAAACAGGTAATTAACAGAGCAAAGGTCAATGACACACTCATAAGGTAGAAAAAGAAATGGGCAGGCTGGATGGGCTTAGCTGCCCTTATCTGCTGTCAACTTCTATGTTTCTGTGTTTCTATGAAATGGATTCTTCAAAGGTCTGGAGAAATCTGCATAAAACAATTGCCAGTAATAATTTAAGATTGATACAAATAAAGATTCTGCATGATGCTTATTACACTCCAATTAAGCTTTGTAGTTTTGACCTTTTATCTTCATTGACTTGCTCTAGGTGTGGACTTGCTGAAGGGAATCTTACACATATTTTTTGGGAATGCCCATTAGTGAGATCTCTGTGGATGAATATTAAAAACAATATAGTTAGTAAACCCGGAATTGATCGATATATTACAATGGAGTCTTGCATTTTGGTTGACCTCAGTGGAGTAGCCTTCAATGATTTAAAATTCTATCTAACTTTGATTGCTTTATCTGCCAAAAAAGTAATTTTAAAGCATTGGAAAGACCATAAAATGCCCTTATTTGCAGAATGGAGGCTATAATTTTTATTGGCCCTTAAAATTAAAAAAATTACAGCTAGTCTGAGTAATACTCTCCCGGCATTTATTAATAAAAGGGGGAAATTTCATGAACTAGTTCTTTCTTATTAAACTTGGTCTGACACTGAGTATGTACGTTTTATACTTTCTTCTCTTTTCCTGCATATTATTCACTTTACTTGTGATGAAGTGCTCTCATAGCTTCCTGTTCATCATTTTTTCAGATATTGATGAGGGCTAATTTTGTCATGGTGGGTTAATTCTGACAACATTGAGCTAATTTTGGATACTTTTCCTTTTACAAGCTTTTAGGGTCTCAGAAAGTTGGGGAGATTTTAGGAAGGAGGGAAATGTGGTTGTTTAGCTTAATATTTATTTTATTTATTGTGTTGTCATGATTTTAAGGGGTTTATATTACATATAATCATTATCTCTTGATAATTCTGTATACATCCCCTCTGTTTTGTTATCTTCCTGCTTGTTTGACTGTATTTTGAAAATGATAAAGATAATAACATTTGAAGAAAAAAACGATGCTTGTTGATAGTATCAAGGACTGTTTGCTAAATCAAGGGAATAAAGGTGGGGCCGATGCAGGGGAGGGAGCATTGCAGGGCAGAGGGTGAGTTAAATCCTACTGTTTGCTTGTGGACTCAAATGAGACTAGAATGAGAAATCCAAGTGGGAGGAGTAGAGGAGGGAAGAAAAGTCCATTAGCAGTGCTCAATAGAAATGTAAAAGTGAAGTGATTGGTTCATACCTTGCAAGTTTCCCTATTTAAAAAAAAGCCAGCTTACAGTGGGATGGTAGCTGTTGAGGTTGGGCAGGAAGTACAACCAGGTAGAAGGCTGTTTCTGTACTTGGGGTTAGAGAACTCCTGAGGTCCCATCACAGGCAGTCAGGTGGTTGGAGAGGGCTCCGGGGAACCAGCTGCCCTCACAATCCTGGAGTGTCTGGAAGCACTATTTAGTTTACTGGAGAGGGTAGCTGGGGAGAGAAGAGGCACAGGTAAGTAGGCAGGGGCTTAGGGAAGCTGGGCTGTAAACTGATTGGGGGGACTAGGAAATCAGGCACCAGAGAAGGCAGCACAGGAGGGCTCAGTGTCAATTCAGTACACCGTGAAAGATCATCCTTAAAAATTATTACAATGAACTTGCAGTGTGGGCTGAGATGAGGGCTAGCTATGAAATGTATGCATTTTTCAACTACACTAGCATACAGTGAAGGATTCAGCTAAAATACCTGCTCTAGCAATGAGGGAACAAACAGCAATGAAATATCTGTGGATTTGCTAATAGTGCCCTATAAATGAATCAGCCCAAATGGCACTTAAATACATAGAAATTAGCTACCAATGCCCTATAAATTGATCAGACATGTGTAAAACAGGATACAAAGTGAAAAAGAAAAATCAGTAAAGCAGTCACTACAAGGATATACCCAAGGTATACAATGGCAGTGGAGAGCTAGGAATGGCTAAGAAGGTATAGCTAACTATTAATTTACAGGTGATATACTGTACGCACTAAAACTGCAGATGCATCTTCATATTTAAATAAGATTCTGTACTGCAGGCAGAATACAGTAGATCGCTAGGATTTAAAGTAACCAATCACATCTGCTACAATTTCAGGCTGTAGTGCAGTGAACTAAAAGTGAAAAAAAAACTATCAGTACTGTACATATTAGCTGACTCCTTCTAGGGGCAAATATGGTCTGCTGCAGTAGTCCAGAAGCAAGTTAAAAATGGTGCCACACACCAGGTGGAAGGCTGTCTCTGTATTTGGGTTTAGAGAGCTCCTGAGGTCCTGCAGCAGGCAGGCAGTCAAGCGGTCAGGGAGTGCTCCAGGGAACGAGCTATCCTCATGACCCAGGAGTGTCTGGAAGCACTGTTTGGTTTACCAGAGAGGGAAGCCTGGGTTAGAGAGCTCCTGTGGTCCTGTAGCAGGTGATCAGGCAGTTGGGGAGGGCTCCAGGGAACCAGCTGCCCTCACAACCCTGGAGTGTCTGAACATGCTGTTTAGTTCATACATGCTGCCTCTTCAGCATGCTACCTTAGCATGTGCTAAATGTCTGGCTTCAAGAACTTTATTTAAATTTCACAAATTTGTTCATCAAGGTACCTTTATAGGAATTTAAAGACATTTTGTTTTCTGTTTCTAGTTTAGATTAACATAGCAAATTCCATATTAAGCCACATATTCTTTTTAATATTGTGTGCATCTATTGGGGCTGTTAGAACATCAGTTCCCTGGGTAGTTAGCTTTACTTTACATGATCATCCAACTAGCAAATCTTAAGTAATTTCAAAAGTCTTTTGTCCATTGGATGAATCTCAAAGCGTAAGCCCAGTGCATTACCAAGAAAACTCTTTAACTGAGTCTGGATCTATACCTGTTAAAAAAGCATTATTAGACATCATGAGATGCCAGTTACTCAAGACTGCACTTTTACGGTTTGATTAATTTCCTCTGGTTGTAAATCTGAGGCAAGAGGTACAGGCTGCAATTCCACTAACTTGGATTCAGTTCACTATTCACACTTTGGCAGATGCTGGGAATTAGCTGAATGACTGGACATTTTCAAGCTAAGCACCTCACACCACCCGTGTTGATGTCTTTGGGCTCTGCTCTGTTGACTCCAGATCTTCTTTTCTGTTGGAAGGGACTGGTCTCCTCCTTCACTGCTCCTGCAGCATTAGAGGGATTCAAGTTTTCAAGCACGAATACTTGATGAATTTTTGACTTTTCAGTGAAGTTTTCAGTTGATAGTGAACTCTTGTCTTCTGGTTACCACTCCATTGACAATTCAAGGAATGGCCACAACAAACCCCATTTCAAGTGATGTGTTCATAACAGCAGAAGATGTAGGTCATGGATCCACAAACATGTGCCGGCCATCCTGCCAGGCCATGCTCCTTTATTAATTGAGGAATAGAAGGCACATCTCCTCCAAGGTAGACCTCAAGAACATTAACAGGTCACAGCAACCACCAGGTCAGTAACCCAGTTGTTGGCAGTGGAGAAGAAAGTGGTGGTGGCAGCATACTTCACATCGATCCAGGCCTTCTACCCATGGGACAACCTGGGGGGACTTCTCATACAGGGATTGCTTAGAGTTTCAGTAAATGTACCTGGTCCTCCAGCCCTTTGGGGAGAGTGCCTCCCACTGAAAGAAGCACAAGAAGTGCCACTGTCAATCATGGGATGGCAATTGTTCCTCCTATTGATGATTCCTTAACTTCTCTGATCCATTGACCTTAGTTGACATTCCTGCTGGTTGAGAGGGAGGTGAAGGAAAGGTTTGAAGCTACCACAGTGCACCAAAGGAGCTTTCAACCTTGACTCCAGTCTATGAACCAGTCAAGATGTTTTTTGATCCAGTCGATCTGGTTGACCTGGCATTGGAGCAGAAGATCAATTAAATGATCTCAAAGACCTCAGTTTTCCTAGGTTCCTTACTGACTGAAAGGCAGGAGACTCCACCAGCATTCCCAGTTGACCATGTCTGTCTTCAGCTAACACTGATGACACACCCTGGTTCCTACTACAAAGTCAATCTTAGTCTTACTGCCCAAACCTGTGGTCTAAACAGCACCACCAGTGGAACCCTGTTACCCTCGAGGGGTCAACAATTGAGATTAAGATGCCACTCACAGTCCCAGTTTTGATCTTGGTCCCACTTGGGTCAATGCCGCTCTCGACTAAGGTCAAACTCTTCATTCTCCTCAGCGAACTGTTGACAGAGCACACTCAAATAGAGGTATGAAGACCTTTTATGGCAGCAGTGGTCACTCACTGGTGGAACAGGCTTGGTCTATTCTGCTAGTCCATTTGATCCCTCCATAGGGTCTGATGGCCCCAGAGCTTAGACCGGTAGTGCCACCACTAATGACTCTTCTGGCTTGACCAGTTATAGTGGAACCCCCTCCTACATAATTAGTGGAAGAAGCACCCACAAATGAGTCTCGACCAGGGCCTGGCTTGTCCAGTTGTCTCTCTGTGGTGGTCACCCAGGATACTAAGGTTATCTGCACTGTGGAAAAGCTTCCAAGACTGTTTTTTGAAGGGAACTCTGATTCATATGGGGGGTCCTCTATGGCCTTCTCAAGTCAAAGATGATCAGTCATCCTTTACTCATCCAATGGTCAATCCTCACAGAGTGAGTCAACCTCATTTGCCACCCTCCTGCAGCACTTGTTGAAGTCCTTGAATGTGTCATTGGAACTGGTCCAGAAAATGGAATATTACACCTTCACTGACATCCTGAAATGGGGTGGCACCCTCAAAAGGGTATTTCCAGTACCTATTTTTGGTCTGGGGCTAAGTCTCTGACTGCACACTACATCCTACCAGGTTCTCCCATCTGAATGTTCTGCAGGTATGCAATCCCAATCAGGAACCTCTCTGGGTTGTCTGAGCACCCATAGGCTGAGGGGTTCAAATCTGACTTGGCCTTTCAGAGAATGAAAGGCAAGGGTGATGTGTACAAGCTGCCAAACAAACTGTCCAGGAAGTAGGACTTCATGGCCAAGAATGTCTCCATGGTGGTACCTTGAGACTTCATCAGTCTAGTTACTCCATGTTCATGGCCACTTGTGATCACACCCCATTTGACCTTGTCACTGAGTTCCTCCCTCTGCTTCCGACATTGGCCCAGTTGGAGGACAGAGCCATGAGAAACACTGGAGGCATGCTTGATAAGCATCAGCTACAGATGGCCTTGGACTTGCATGACTCATGCACCCATGCTGCAGCTGCAGCCATATTCATGTGCCATAGGGATGGGCTGCATCTATTTCTGTTTACCCTGAAGACCCTGCATAAATTGGAAGATGTACCATTTTTGGGTACCAACCTCTTCAACTCTGGAGTGGAGGACCAACTCACTCATATTAATTTAAGAAGTCATATGTCACCCTGGACTCAGGCTCCTCCACATTTTTCCACAGGGGTCCACTATTTACTTAGACAATTGTATACTAGAAGTGGTAGATTTGGATCTGTCCCTTGAGTTTGAGGCTCTCGTGCCTTACCAACCCTGGGCAGTGAGGGAGTCTAGGGTACCAGAGGGCACATTGTCTGCATTGTGGAGAGAAATTACTCAGCTCCTCAAGTGCCATGTGATAGAGTGGGTCCAGGATGCTGTGGCTTCACAGGGATATGTCTCCTGGTACTTTCTGGTGCCAAAGCAGATGGGAGGGGGCTGGTGCTCCATTCTAGTTTTGGATGACCTGAACAAGGCTGTGTGCAAGAGGAAGTTCTGTATAGTCACTCTGAGCCACATCATACTGTCACTGGAGGCAAGAGAATAGTTCTGGTCTGTAGACCTTCAAGATGCCTTCTTTCACATTCTAGTACATCCATCACACCACTGGTATCTTTGGTTCCAGGCAGAAGGTGTCTATACTAGTCTGAGGCCATGTTGTTCAGCCTGGCATTGGCACCCAGGGTTTTCACCAAGTGCCTTTCTGTGGTGTCAGCCTACCTCAGGTGCAGGGGCACCAGGGTGTGTTTGTACCCGGATTACTGGATTATCATGAGTGTCTTCAGGGTGGCAGTGGAGTGAGCCAGGGATATGACCCACCAGACCTTTCAGGAACTTCACTCCTGGGTTACTCTGGTCATGTCTAAGCTGGTTCCTTTGCAGGTGATCAAATGTATTGGTGCAGAAATGGACTTCTTCCGAGGTAGGGCTAGCCTGGCCTACAGACAGTGCACTAGATCTGATGTCCTCTTCCCATTTATTTTAGATTGGGCAATCACATCCACCCTGGAAATTCCTATGGCTGTTGGAGTACATGGCATTTCAAGCAACATGGTCTGTTGAGCCCTGGGTGAATGGTCCCCTACCAGTGGGATCTGGGCTACTAATGGTCTCTGCACCATGATTACCTGGACCAGACAGGCTTAGTGACACAGCTGATGCAGAATGCCATTTAATGGTGGCTGTGCCTCCAGAACCTTGAGAACGGAATTCCATTTGTCTTCTCAGTGCTGATACTTAATTGATAGCTGCATGTCTAGCTGAATGGGTACTCATGTGACCAGCCACAGAGCCCAAGAGGTTATGGTTTTCCAGTGAGACCTAATTCCACTTCAACATGCTGGAGCTCCTTGCAGTGCATTTGACACTGATGGAGTTTGCTGCATTGATTTGGAGTCAGGTCTTGCAAGTCCAGACCATGAAAATAACCACCATGTTCTAACTGAACAAGCAGATTGGAAAAGACTCCTTTTCTCTTTGTCATGAGGTGCTGAACACTTGGACACTAGTGTGCATCATGAAGGTGAATCTCTTGGAGGTACACATATCAGGATATGACAAAGAGCTGACAGATGCTGTCAGTCAGGTAGGTGAGATGCTGGGTGAGTGACTTTTGCCCCAGGATGTGGTAGAGCAACTGTTCTTCTGGTAGGGTACACCTCTGGTGGACCTGTTTACCCTATGGGAGAACAGAAAACTGAGGCTGTTCTATGCCCAACCCCCAGCCAGAAACGCTGATGAAGGATGCCTTCTGTTGGCATATGTCTTTCCTCCCTTCCCCTTGATCGACAAGGTTGTACTCAAGGCTCACCAGGACAAGGTGATTCTGTTCCTTTTTGTTCCAGACTAACCAGACAGTTCTGGTACCAGGATTTTTTCTGCTTCACCAACAGGTCCTTGTGGCAGTTTCCTGTCCACCTGAACCAGCTGATGAGACAAGAGGGAATGGTCTCTCACCCGGGCCTTCAGACTCTGTATCTCTCAGCCTGGTACCTGAGTAGTTAGTGTTCCAGGCCTTTGGCCTTTTGGAAGATGTTCTTCAGATTGTAAAGGCATACCATAAAGAGCCAGCTTGTAATATGGATGCATTTAATTGGAAGATGTTCTCACTTTGGTGCCAAGGCAAGGATATTGATGCCCTTGCATGCCCAGTAGCTATGATCCTGGACTACCAATGAGTGATTGAGCTACAGGGTTCTCTCAGTGAACACTCCATATCTGGTTTTCCACAAGGACAAGGTCATCATTTGCCCCCATGCAAAGTTTCTTCCCCAGGTAATGTTGGAGTGCCACCTTAACCAAGTGATCAATCCTCTGGTGTATTTTAATACCCCTACCTCAGATACTGAGCATAGGCTTCATACTTTTGATCTATGTGTGGTGCTTCCTTATTATAATGAGCACATGGTAGGGATTCATGGCATGGCTCATCAGCTGTTTGGCACTTATGATAAAGCTGCCTCTGGCAGTCCAGCAGCAAAGCAAATGATCAGAGGTGGATCACATCTTGCATACCCTCTGCTATAGGATGACTTGTAGGGAGTTGCAAATGGGATTGAATGCTCTTTCCACCATGCATATCACTGCCTCTGTGGCTGCTTCCTATATCCCAACTGAGGAGATCTGAATGGCTGCTACTCAGGCTAAAGCACACCTATTCATCTCCCAGTATTGCAATGATGTGCTCAGTCATTGCAATGCTGCTTTTGGTGTCTCAGCCCTCCAGTGTCTGTTCTCCAAATAGGGATGCGCATCTTGCCCCCTCCTCCAGGAGGACTGCTAGGAGTCTAGCAAAGTGTAGATAGTGAACTGAATCCAAGCTGGTCAATACAGATGTTACTCACTTGAAACCATAGTTCTACAATTTGTATTCAGTTCACATTCACACAACTCACCCAAGCTCTCCTGGCAAGAGACACACAGATCCCTACCTGCAGCATGCAAAATCTGCTGTCAATGGGGCACAGCCAAATGATGAAACCATCCATGGTGGGATGCACTTAGCATTTAGATGTTGGGTGACTGAGCTAGTTCCCAGCAACTACCAAAGTGTGGATGTGAACCAAATGCCACTGGTAGAACCATGGTTACAAGTGCATAAGCCTGTATTTCCTGGGTACAGTTATCCCCCTTGATACATTATCACTGCTTCCACTGCCCCTCTCCTCTATTCTGTCACAACCCTCAACTAAAAAGTGGTAAAACATCTGCAAATACAAGGGTGATGGCAACAATTTTCGTTTTTATATTTATACATTTTGTATTTCAAGCTGATCTCTACTTATACTTTCCACCTCAGTGCACTTTATCTGTGTTGTGCCCACATTAGCCATTTTGGTTTTCTTATGCCTAACACTCTCTCTGGCTTCCCATCTTCATGATTCTAATACATTCACTTTCTGACTTCACCTGAGCAAAGATATTAAAGATTTTTAATATTGATTTGTAAGAAACTACAGGGGATAATAATACACTCTGAGAAGATGATCTAGGAGCTTGTCAAAGCCATGGCAGGATGGATAACAATTTGTTGTCTTTCTAGACTAACACTGTCATCTTAGTAATACAAAGAAAAACAAACTTAGTGTTTTAACAGAATCAGGTATTGATATTTCCAAAGATTTTTAGGGCCACTTAAGCCTAAAAAAGATAATTTCTAATGTACCTCTTACACTTAAAATGGTAGAAATGGCAGTATTCATTCTTTATGACTAACAGATCTGAATAGAGACTGTTATCCAGTTCTATTGGAAATAAGATGTAATTTGCCTTGCAACCAATGTTAGTTTCCCAGTAACCACCTCATAATTTTAGTCAGGGCCCATGGTATAAAGGGGACATCTCATAGAGCATACATGAATACGTTTTTTTATTCACTCTGGCATGTTGCCAATAGTGCTGTCTAGCAATGAGTGGCAGAGCAAAGCAGAGCCACAGATGCTAGACAAGGAAAAAGCTCATTAACAGACACCTACCGAATATCCCTGAAATATGCAGTGGCAGTAAGAATATATATTTCCAAATAAATGATGTTATTTTTGCTTATGACAGGTCAGCTGTGGAAGTGAACATGACCTGCCATAACAATTTATTTTCACAGTAAACCTGTCATTACTTGTAAAAAAATAATACAAAATTCCACCTCGGCCTATAAGCTTATTCTAAACACTCCATGTCAACATTCTGACAGTGCCATGGCAACCAGGACGAGCGACTGAGGTTTGATGGGCAAAATAGACAGAAGTATTCTGCCAAAGCACAAATACTGTAGTACATAACAGTATAACATTTAAAAATGAACATGTACTTGTGCTAATAGAGCCTGTGTGCACTACTATAGAGACCACAAAAAATCAAGAGCATTGCATAAACTGCATATGTCATATCTGCTTTGGAATATCAAGTTTATTTTCATGTGTGCTTCCTAAACTTGATGACTTCACTTGTGGCTATGCCACTCATGAGGTCATTCCAATTTGGAAGCACTTGTGAAAATACAGTAAATTTGATATTTTCATTCCATGTAGAGAGAGGACGCTTCTCCTAGATTAGCCTGGTAGGAACACCACAGATCTTGCAGACAACATCTTCTGTCTTCCTAAAGGTCACAAGTCAGCAGTGCGAGGGATTTCCCATCACGCTCTCCCACCAGCTTGCCAGCCAAGCTTGATTATTCTTCCTGGTCTGGTGCAGACCAGTTGGATGCCAGTGTGTACTTCTGAGGGCAGGACTTTTGCCATACTCCTCTTGCAGCTGCTGATACTGGCCACAGCTGATGCAACAGTCAGCTCAGTTAGGACTCCATATGGACAGAGGATACCACTCCTAGACTAGCCCAGCTGGGGCTTCACAAACCTTGCAGATGCTGTCTTCTGTCTGCCCAGAGGTCATGAGCCATCAGTGCAGGGGCTCCCCCATTACACTTACTGACCAGCTCGCCAGCCCTACTTGACTCTTCCTCTCGGTCTGGTATGGTCCAGTCAGGTGCCAGTGCACACTTCTGAGGCTGGGGCTTTTCCCCTACTTTGCAGCTGGCCACAGCCACCACATCAGTCAACCCAATATGGACTCCACATAGACAGAGGATGCCACTCCTAGATTAGCCTAGTAGGGGCTTCACAGAACTTGCATACACCATCTGCTGTCTGCCTGGGGATTGTCAGCCATCAGTGCAGGAGATTTCCCACCATGCTTGCCTGCCAGCTCAACAGCCCTGTTTGACTCTTCCTCCTATTCAGTGAGAACCAATTGGGTGCTGGAGCACACTTGTGAGCGCAGCATTTTTGTCTTATTTCTTTGCTGTATCTACTAGCAGTCCTAGCATACAGTGGTCCTGGTGTGAGTGGCACAGCAGATGTTGGAGTCCTCAAGGGGAATCATCAGAGGGAGACACCAAGATTCCAGGAGACACTGCTGAACCCCATTCTGCCTGCTGTAAGTACGGTTTCTTGTTGCCCCCTATTGATGGGTTACTTACTGTATTGTAATGCTAGTGTATCTCTACTGAGCCAATAACTAATCAATTTCAATTCAGTTTCAATTTTCTTTTATTGATCAACCAAGACATAACAAGGCATCAAGGTTACTACAAAAAGACATTTTGTTTAAAATACAAATATACATTAATACTTAGTCTTTCACAAAACATGTGTGCTTTCAGACAGACAAATAAATAACATCAATACATAGTACATACACAAATGCAAGAAAGTGCTTACATCAAGTTCAAGTTTTAACTGTGTATTTTTTCGTTTTGTATTAACTTTTTCCTTTTCATCAGTGATACAAAAAAAGCAATTACTGTTCAGCATCTTTTATTTTAAATGGGTGAAGAAGAATAAATAAAATGTCATAGTCTATATTACTATAACATTTCAGTATATCTCTTAGAAATGTTGCATGTAAATCCTGATACAAAGGACAGGCAGTAACTAAGTGTAGCAAAGCTTCAGGTACATTTTAATCACATCTACATATTAAAACTTTTGTTGTAACAGTTTTGTCCCCCAAACATTTATTCAAATAAGAGTACTTAGAATTTATCAAACCAAACTTAGCCTATGTTAATGCTTTTCTTTTGAATGGTTCTAAAGGGAATAGAAAGTAATTTTCCAAACCATGATCTATCTTGTTTGTTCTGTAGCAAGGTTCACATTTTGGGGTCCTAATTATTCCCATATCCATGCCCTGTGATTTACCAAATAATCATTTCTTAACACATTTTTTATATTGTAAAGAAATTTTAATATTTTTAAGTGAATCACTCCATAAATGCATAAGATTGATCATTTCAAGAATTTGGAGTAAATGTGAGAGCCATTTTGATGTAAGTCCCTTTTGGGCCCATTTTATCTTTTCCTTTAAACTTAACCTTGGTAAAGAATTATATTCATTATTTAGGATTTTTAATCATTAAGAAATAAATCTATACTGATTAATAGTATGTATTAAGATTCTTCCAAATTCTGTTCTTACCATAGTGGAAGACATAGAAAGAGGAACCATTAAAATTAATTTATAAAAATACAAAAAGGGGCATTCAAGATTATTTCTATAATCACAAGGAATAATTTCTACCCCATATGTTAATAGTGGGTTTCTTTTTGCATCTGCTGCTATTAATGCTGACCTTATGTCAAGGCCTCCAAGTTGTGAATGAAACTTCAAAAATGCTTTTGCACGTGTTTTTGATTGATTTATTTGAGACTTATGATGAATTGACCAAGAAGTATTCGCTGCTACACTAACTCTGAGATATACATATGACTTTATGTTTTCAAGTCTATGACCATCAAAAAGAAACTGTACATTAGTTTTGCCTGCGCCAAAAATTAAAACTTTAGTTTTGGATAAGTTACTCTTAAGCTGAAGTTCCTGACATTTTTCTTTAATTAGCTCGATTTTATTTTGAAGACCTTTTTGTGATAAAGACAATAACAGAAGATCATATGCATATGCTAAAGTGTGACAATCTAAATTATTAATTTTAGGATGGTCAAGAAGAATATTGCCTTCAAATTTCAGCAGCTCATTAATATAAAGATTAAATAATGCAGGGGCTAACAGACAGCCTTGTTTTACCCCTCCTTAGTGAGGGGAAAGATTGTGTAACACTCCTGTGACTATCATATCTTACTTTGGTGCCGATATCTGTATATAATACCTGAATTGGTCATAATAATGATTTGTGAAAACCATAATTTTTCAAGGTAACCCATAGTAGACTTTGATTAATGGAATCAAAGGCAGCAGCGAAATCAATGAATAATGCATACAGTTTCATTTTTTTTATATGTACTGTGATAAACTCAGGTACTGGAGGATAGGGGGTTTCCCTGAGTAAGATAGTCAGGGTACAACTGCAGCTGATTTGGCTGATTAGCTGCAGCTGCACAGACAGAAGAGCTTTAAAAACAGGAAGGAAAAGCCAGCAGGCAGTTGCTTCAGGGGTAGAGACCTGACACACTGCTTGGATGTGTTCCTTAACCAACCCTCAGGAGATTGGTCTGCTGAATTAGTCCAAAAGGAAAAACATTTTTTCCATTGTGAGTTTTCCATTCCCTCGATTGGTGCATCCTGTCCTGGTGGGTCAAGATTTCCTGGGGTTTGAGACATTACTCCATGAGGGGGGAACCCAGGAGGTCAGGGTCCCAGTAACTGAGGCTTTGGTGCTAGGAATCGCCAAGGGGTCAGAGGAGTCTCCCGATTATTTCCCTTATGGGCATTGGGATCCCGAGTTGTATGGGGATGCAGGAAAGTCCCAGAAATCACAGAAGGAATGCAGGGATTGTAAAAAGTTAGGGAACAAAATACTGGCTGCCAAAAGCAGGTCTGTGCTGGTGGGAGGTAGAACCCTGCTCCCGGAGGGACAACTGGGTGAGTGGTCTGGTGCCCAAGAGGAGAGTTGTAGGGAGGAAGCGGAGGATCCAGAAGTGGAGACAGAGTTGAATCCCCCTCAGGATAGCCTCCAGGAACTTTGGTCAGGACCAAATAGACGAGCCTCTCTTTCAGAATATCCGGTCAGAGGTTGTGGAGATTAACGGGGTACCAGTAGAAGACAAAGCCAAGGGACCCGGACTGTATTTCACATTAAATAATAACCTCCTATACTGAGTGAGACCAGATGAAGAACATGATGTGGAACAGTTGCTGGTCCTCCACCAGCACAGGAAGGCGGTACTGGATTTGGCACATGCTCACCTTCTCGGAGGACACCTTGGGGTCAAAAAAACACTGCGCCGCATACTCTGAAGTTTCTACTGTCCTGGAATTTATGCTGAGGTAAGGAGCTACTGTGCTTCATGCTCAGAATGCCAGTTGGTGTCCCCATGGCCGAAGTTAAGAGCCCCATTGGTGCTCTTGCCAATCATCATTGAACCCTTCTCAAGGATTGCGATGGACCTGGTAGGCCCCCTAGAAAGGTCGGCCCGGGGCCACCAACACATACTGGTCATCATAGACTATGCTTCAAGTGTACCACCCCCAGACAGATGGTCTGGCCGAATGATTTAATCAGACTTTGAAGGGAATGTTGTGGAAAGTCGTGAGCTGAGATGGAAAGGACTGGGACTTACTCCTTTCCTACTTAATGCTTGCTATCTGAGAGGTCCCACAGGCATCCACCGGATTCTCTTCCTTCGAGTTGTTATATGCCCACCGGCCCAGGGGTATCCTCGATAAACTAAAGGAAGACTGGGAAGAGCAACCAGTACAAGGAGCCAGTGTGATTAGGTATATCTCCCAAATGCAGGAAAGGTTGGCCTGGGTCACTCCTATTGTCCAAGAACACTTAGAAAAGGCCCAAGAGACCCAATGGACTTATTATGACCATCAGGCGAGGATTTGGAAGTTCCAGCTGGAGGATCGGGTGATGGTTCTGGTTCCCACAGTAGAAAGCAAACTGCTCACCAGGTGGCAGGGTCCATACGAGGTCATGGAAGCTGTTGGTGATTTGAACTATAAAGTAAGCCAACCCAATCACAGGAAAAAGTTCCAAATATACCATATTAATCTCCTGAAGGTGTGGCAAGACCGGGAGACCTGCTGTGTCTCGTTACCTGTAACCCTGGCAGAAGGTAAAACAGAAGGTCAAGTCCATATCTCACCCAAGCTGTCTCCTACACAGTGCAAAGAAGCAGTGGAAATGGTTCAGAAAATTAGGGATGTGTTCTCCAAATGACCTGGTCAGACAGTCGCAGCCTACCATGACATTGTGACAGCTCCGGGTGTAAGGATAAGGGAAAGACCCTACTGTATCCCAGCAGCCAAGAGGAAAGAAATCTGAGCTGAAGTCAAGAGGATGTTGAAGCTCGATGTCATAGAAGAGTCCCATAGTGAATGGTCAAGCCCCATCATCCTCATGCCAAAACCGGATAATACTTGGAGGTTCTGTAATGATTTCAGGAAACTAAATGAGGTATCACTGTTTGATGCATACCCTCTACCTAGGGTCGATGAACTGATCAACCAGTTGGGGAATGCCAGATACCTCTCCACCTTTGACCTTGTGAAGGGATACTGGTAGATACCACTCACAAGGGCAGCCCAGGAGAAGACCACCTTCATCACCCCATGGGGTTTATACCACTACAAAGTTCTCCCATTCGATCTGCATGGAGCACCTGCAACCTTTCAGTGCATGATGGACTGACTGCTGTGCCCTCACTCTCACTATACTGCCACCTGTATTGATAATGTGGTCATCCATAGTACGGACTGGGAAACTCACCTTTGGAAGGTCGAGGCCATACTAGATACGTTACAGGAAGCCAGGTTGACAGCGAACCCCACCAAATGTAAGATCAGCTTGTCAGAGGCAAAATACTTGGGCTATGTGGTTGGATGGGGATTGGTGAAGCCCCAGGTGAAGAAGGTAGAAGCAATTCAAAACTGGCCCCAACCAAACAAGAAGACACTAGTGAGGGCTTTCCTAGGGTTAGTCAATTACTACCAGAGGTTCATCCCTCACTTTGCCACTCAGGCCACTCCATTAATGGAGTTAACCAGGGCAAGAGCACCGGACATCGTGAGGTGGTCAGAAGTAGTGGATGAGGCATTCACCGACCTCAAGACGGCCCTCTGTTCTGATCTGGTACTGGTCTCCCCAGATTTCAATAAAGAATTCATTCTGCAAACAGATGCCTGGGATGTTGGATTGGGGCCAGTACTCTCTCAGGTGGTAGCAGGTGAAGAGCACCCCATCCTCTATCTAAGTAGGAAGTTGTTACCCTGGGAACAGCAGTACGCCGTAGTGGAAAAGGAGTGCCTTGCAGTGAAGTGGGCAACAGAAACCCTAAGATATTACTTACTAGGTCACAAGTTCAGTCTGGTGATGGACCATGCTCCACTCAAGTGGATGCAAACAAACAGGGGGAAAAAATGCCAGAGTGATGAGATGGTTCCTTGCACTACAACCATACCACTTCATGGTCCACCACAGAGAGGGGACACTGAATGGAAATTCGGATGGACTTTCCTGAAGACCCTATCTCTTGGTACAGGCCACCCAACCCTGTAGTGTTGAGTTGGGGAGGGAGATGTGTGGTAAACTCAGGTACTGGAGGAGAGGGGGTTTCCCTGAGTAAGATAGTCAGGGTACAGCTGCAGCTGATTCAGCTGATTAGCTGCAGCTGCACAGACAGAAGAGCTTTAAAAACAGGAAAGAAAAGCCAACAGGCAGTTGCTGCAGGGGTAGAGGGCTGACAAGCTGCTTGGATGTGTTCCAGAACAGGTATCCCTTAAGCAACCCTCAGGAGACTGGTCTCCTGAATTAGGCCAAAAAGAAAAACATTTTTTCCATTGTGAGTTTTCCATTTTACTGTTTGTGTTCTTCCAGAAGGTCTAACCTTATGGAAAAGGGGGGTTTCTAGTTAGGGTTGGGGATTGTTTAGTTAGCGCTCCCACCCGGAGCTAGGCCTCTTTATTTCTGTTTTTGTTTCATTTTCACTAGTGGGGTTTAAAAAGCAAAAGGGCAGAATCCCAAAGTTCTGTGTCACCAACCATATTAAGAAAATAAAAATATACCTGGTTGGTTTGATGTTAACAAACTAGTCTTCCTGGGACTCCTTAACCACCACAAAGTGGATCCTGAATCCCGTGGCGAGGTTGCACCTTGTCACAGTACATATTTTTCAATTAAATGACTAAGACAAAATAAATTACCTATGGTTGAAAAACTAAGTCTAAAACCTACCTGAAATGGAGATATGATTGATGGTTCATCAGTCCAATCTGTTAATCTGTTTAATAATATTCTTGAGAAGATTTTTGAGACGGAGTCCAATAGACTGGTCAATAATTTGAGGGCTCCAATTGGGATCCTTTTTTAAATACCGGAAAAATTATGTTTAATTTCCAAGATGTAGGAATTTGATTTTTTTAAAACATAAATTAAAGTATTTAGTTAATAGTGGTGCCCAAAAATTAATATTATGCTTATAGATTTCTGATAGTATATAATCTGGGTCCAGAGCCTTATTATTCATTAAGCTAGATATGATATCTGTTACTTCTGTAATTTCCACTTGTAATGGTTGAAACTCATTTATACTTTTAAAGAGAGGAAATATAGAAGAAGTATTACTCAAATCCTGTTGTTCCATGTACTGATTAAACAAATTCCTGTAATGGGATACCCAAGTAGCTTCAGAGATTACTGATAGTAATTTATTATTATTATTGGTTGATCCTCTCGACACCATGTCCCAAAAGGCTCTGACATCATTGGACTGTATTATTTGAAGCATTAATATCCACTGTTGTTTTCTATAATCCTCTCTTTTTTTTAAAGAAGTTTTTATATTCAGTCCTGGCTTTCGATAATGCTTTAAAGTTTACTTGACACGGATGTTCTTTTGCTAAATGTAATATTTTTTTTATTTAATTTTCTCAACCTTACATGACTTGTCACACCAATTATGATTATCAGATATTTTTCATAGTGAATGTGACGAGTATCTACATTGTCTTATTTGTGAGAAAATATAATATAAATGACTCTCTACTGCATGTAAAGATTTTGAGCACATAAGTGCTGTTTCTAAAGATATTGAAAGATAAATAGTATTTACATTCTCCAATGAAGTAGAGTTTACTCTTAATTTTTGTTTTCCCTTAATCATAGGCTCTTTCAGCAAATCAGCTGTAGTTAATGGATCATTAATTCCAAAGTTATCTAACAGAATCAGCTCCAATGATATGTGGTCACTTTCTGTTCTCATCTTAATTACCAGGGATTTTATCAAAAAAATATTCATAATCAGTTAATATGTAATCAATTAGACTCTGCCCATTACAGCCAAAGAAAGTCACCTTCCCTTTTTCGTCCTCTTTAGTTCTACCATTCAAACTTACCAACTAGTTGTCTTTAACGAAAGTGACAAAACATTTTCCATTTTCATTAATTACCATGTCTAATAAGTCTCTAGATGATAAATCCATGTTCTCTTTTGACGGAGGCATGTCAGGCTGGTCATCTAATAAAGCTATATGTGCATTAAAGTCTCCACAAATAATTAAATTGCCTTGTACAAAAACAGCGCTAACTTTATCAACATCTTTTGCCAATTCATCTAAAATAAACTTATATTTTTTTTGCCCTGAGGAAATATATACGTTAACTATAATTAATAGCTGTATATTCCACTTAATTACCACTATTATATAATTAGAACAAATTTTATAGATTTGTAAAATTTGTATAAATCTGGAGACTTTAAGATAAACTATCAGTCCACCCATGCCACTGCCTTAATGATTTGTTTTTATAGCTGCTGAATGTAATACTTCATAACCATTTATTACCAGAGGATCTTGAGACCAGGTTTCCTGTAATAATATTATTGGAAATGCAATAATATATTCCATCCATTCTTCAACCCCTAACTTCTGTTTTATACCTGCTATGTTCCACGAGAGTATTCTAAGTTCATAAGTATTATCAGTGTTCACTTTCTTCAATGAAACTGAGTCCTGGGTCAAGTTTAGTCAGTGAATTTTGTCTTTGCTAGTTTGAAAAATTCTCTCTGATAGATTCACCATCAATATATTACTTTGTGTTATGTGTTCTGCCTTTTTTTCATCAGATGAAATAAATCATTCAAATTAAATTGGATATCAATTTGACGTCCGTCCCCTACTTTATGAACTCTAGTTACATTAAGAAAGTCACCACTGCTGATAGTAATGTCTAATAGTGAGGATAATAATATGACCATCATATCTCTTAATATCTGAGTATTTTCATTCTTTAATCTCTCCACTCCAAAGACTGACAGGATGTTACTGTATGTCCCTTGTGATTGATTCATTAAAGGCATATTCCAATTTAGGTAATGAAGTACTGTAACTAATTCCTCATTTTCTATAGCAGACTTAACAGAACCATCTCCCAAGACCTGTTTTGCTATACTACACCAAGTAATTGGAGAATGCTATTGTAAGTCAAGATATTCTAATCTGTTTTGATGAGAAATTACTTGTTTAGCATAGCCCATACTTATGACTATACAATATGCTGGGGAAGGGAAAAAGGATTGATCTCTAAAGACAGTTATAATATCTGAATTAGCTTTTGTGAGTCCTAATTCTGCTTGCAATAAATAAATCAATGAATCCTTTAAGGATTCAGTAGACTCATTCTTTTTGTGGTACAACCCTTCAAATCTCAGTATGGTTTCATTTCCCTGCATATTTAAAATTTGGTTGCAAATTATTTATATGCTCATTTAGAACTGTTGTAGTACACCTGTTGTGAATATCCTGAGTTTGATTCCCCTGAATGCTACTTTTAACCTCAATGAACTCAATATCCTTTCCATTATCCAATTTGGGGTTCTTGGGACATAAATCTCCTTCCTTAATTACTGCCTTATCATCTTAAATATATAGGACTATCTTATGTATGTTTGTACTCTGATTTTTTAATACCACACCAGAGTGTAATTTTTCCATTTTTTTAATTTTTTTTTTCATCCAATCACTTTGGTAAATTACATTGCCCTTTTTAAACTGTCTTTTTGTTCTTCTTTCTGCCCTCCTTTTTTCCCCGAGGTGGAGAATTTGGAATGATTATTGGTGAAAAAGGAGGCCTATGATTAACTGTAATCTTTTCAATTCTTTTTTCAATCACTTCTATTTTAGTCATAACCATTGTTTGGAATGAGTCTATTTTATTTCTAATCTCATTAAGTGAGTCAAGCAAAACAATCTTAGACATTATTGGGTGGGACAAAGCTTTCAACGTTTAAGTTGAAATTTCTCCTGAATACTGCTTAATTAGTGAAGATTCCATTTCAATAGTGTTAATTTCACCATCCAACATTTCAAAAATCTCATTTGGTGACATAGCACTATTTATTTCCTTCTGTGCTTCTTCTGATTTTTTAGATTCATTGCCATTTATTAGAATATCTGAGTTCTGTGAATGATTTAGTGGACTAAACAATTCAAAGATGGTAACATTTGCCTGATAAGACAAACAAGGGGTCTGGTGCAACACAATTTTCCCCATTTGCCCCAAGTCTTCAGACTGGGAGACTTTTAGGGGCTAATAGTGGGAATATTTCCCTCAACAGAGTTACCCTGATCAACCAGGGCTGACATCACAGACGCTAGAGGAAAAAAATCAGTAAATACCTTCACTGTTTTTATAACTGGAGACTTTTTTTGTAAATTTAGTGAGTCAGTTGCAGATTCATTAATTTGTCTGCCCAGTGGCATTACAAGCTCTATAATTTGATAATCTGATAATTCTTCTACTATGCACTTATGTTCTGGTTCCAGTATAATTGATGTTTCAGCAGAATGTATCCCATTTTTATGGACTATAAGCACATAATCAACCACATTACATTGCCCAAAAGAGTGCTTCAAAGTGATCTTTTCTTTACTCACTATCTCTCATAAAATGGTTTAATCTGTGAATTCTGAAGAAATTGTGTGGGAGTTGAGGTAAGGAAGTTAAGATCTCCTTGATAGATAGATCCATTGTATAAATCCATATTCTCACTTAGTTTACTAGATTTTCCAGGCTTACTAGTCTTTTTTAAGCACTTTTTTACCCTTTGCCATATCAGTTAATAGAATTCTTCCACTTCTTGTATACATAAAAAGGAAAAAAAAAAAATTTTTCAAATTAGTCCTAATACACCAATATAAATTTTACAGTCAGATTGTATTAATAAATATATAAAAGTCCAACCATCCAATACTCAGTATTCAGTATTTATTTTCCCAGAGTGCAGATTCAATTGTCACCAGCAGAAGGACTTCCGGTGGATCACTGCCCTCTTAAGAACTTTCACGTTAGTTCAGTCTTCCAAGAAGACTTTTGTGCCAATTTCAAGCCACTCTAATATGTATAAAAAGGAGAACTATACAACTTGCAATAATTTACAACACTGACAGATACTGGCAGATGCTAACAGATACTAACAAATACTGGCATCAAAACAAAAGCACAATACACAAATTATATAAAATCAAACAATAAGACTTACATTCAATCTGAATAGTTATACCCAACTGCAGTTTAAGGTTTATAATTTCCCCCCTCAGTGAAGAACCAGGTGCAGCACACTTATTCTAACCTAATGATATCCTAAAGTGGAAATGTAGAAGAATCGCAAACTGCTCTATAAATACTATGGGGGGGGGAGTTTTACTGGGGTGGTTTACTATTAAACAAGTAAAATCAAAGGAAATTATATCTCAATAATTCTTTTAAACTTCTTGCCATCCCACTTCTTTATACTAGGAACACCTGATAGATTTAGTAGTGCTAGGCATAAAAACAGTTGCCACGAACTACACTTCTCCTGCTCCTTATACTCCTTATGCTTTTGCCTTCTCTTGTCAAAAGAAAATGAGTGAGTTTCAGAATATATTGGGCAAATTAATGTTGTAACATAAAAACATATTAAACTTAAAGAAAACCACAACAGTATAAGATAAATATAAGCCATAAGGAGCGAGCAGAGAACACCAATTCTGTATTGCAGAACATCAAAATGCTAAATGAGTTCACTATGTATCATGCTCTAAATTTTCCTCATGTTCCTTGCGTGATGAGGTTAATCAAGCTAGTCAAGCTAAACAGCTGAACAGCCTAGCAGCCTAATAGCCTAACAACCTAAGAACCTAGCAGCCTAGCAGCCTATTAATCATTCAACAAGTGTACCAGGGAACTTTAATTTTCAACATGTGGGCGAAAATTAAAGAATGCGGCTGAGCAATAGTAGAAGCATTAACAATATTAGAACAATTATAAAAGAAAATATCTGTGATTTATTCTCAGCTTTACTTAATTAAAGCTTGATGCAGTTATATTTAATTAATAAAAAGATTGATATGCACAATGGCTCACAATTCGCTCATTCACATATCTGGACTGCCTTGTACAGTATGGGCTGCACGCCCATTGGCTCATGCTCTGAACCAATGGGTGTGCAGCCCTACACAGCTGTCAGTCGGCAGGCGGTGGGACGACAGGTGGGTCGGGTGCTCCACCCGCTGGCTGATGGGGGAGTGGGGTGGTGGGGCTCCATCAGTGGTTGGGGTGGCGGGCCACTAGATCACCAGGTATTTTGGATGTGGGGGGTGAGGATGCCACCTGCGATTGGGCTACTCATGGTCCACTGGACCACCAGGGATATTGGACTTTGGGGGGAGGTCTGATGACCGTGATCAGGCTACTGGGAGGGGACTATTCCATTATGCCCACAATTGGGCTACTGGGGATGGACCATTCTGTTATGCCCATGATCGGGCTGCTCGGGGGGAACCATTCAGTTATGCCTGTGATCAGGCTGCAGGTGGCGTCAGTCCCCGAGGGCTGCTGCCTGGCAGGGCACCAGGTGCAAATTCTTGGGGATCAGTGCACCTGCATGCTAATGGCATGCAAATGGGGCTGTAATTAGATGCAAATGGCCCCCCTGTACCTTGCATAAATTATGGCCCCATTTGCATGTCACCCTCTGAATATCACAGGTGCTGCACATGATGCAATGGAACTTGCACCACCGCATCTCAATGCTCCACTCTGACCACTTGCAGTAGCACAGTTCCACTGCACCATGAACAGTGGGTGTGGTCAGGGGGCGATATTCAAAGAAGTTGTGCCATAGCACTGTCTCAGAACAGTGTGTTCTGAGACACTTACAGGGTGGAGAACATGAGTGGTGACACACTCCATGCTTGTGTACAAGCTTGCATATCACCCTGAAGCTGACATCCCAGGGGAGAAAACCAGGAGGGAAAATCCCAAAAAGAGCATTGATGAGAGTTCCGACACCTTACAGGCCCAACCCCAATGACAGGGTCCTCCTTTCACAAACTGGATCTGTTCTCTGTCTGCTAAGAGAGGGCCTGCTGACCCTGCTAGCCGGTGTGAGTGTGTGAGCTGTGGTGCAATAATGGGGGTTAAGCTAAATCCCTCGGATGCCTGGTAATGGAGCTAGGGGGGGACGAATTAATTAATATTTAATATTTGTCAGGTGTGACTGAAAAAAGGGCAGCACCCAGTTCTCCTCAAACTGTAAATTGCACAAAACAGAATTTTCTGATTGTTGTCCAGTACTGGAGGCTAGTATGATTGCAATGGTGACGCTATGATGGTGACAGGCAGGACAAACTGGGTCAAGAGAGAAAAACTAGACAGTATTTTTTATTTTTATTTTGCAGGGGAAATTACTAAGGAGTGGAGGGAATGGGCAGATGGGAGGGACATTTTTTTGTCTGTGTTTATTGTTATAACCCCCTGTATATAAAAGACAAGACTATCTAAGAAGTTAGTTTATCTTTGTTCTAGCAACTGAACAACCCAATAACCATTGCTAACTAACATAACAATAACAACAAATTCACAAAATAAAGGTTTTACTGAAGTAAAATATTCACTTAGCCTCTGCTGCAGATTGTAGTTTAGAAAAGGAGAGAGAAACTACAGCTCCCAGTTTTCTTGCCATACTATATGTCAGTAGCGAGATAGGGAGAGGAGAATACATTTTTTTTCTTTAATTTTCTTTTCCTTTGCTTTAAGTCAATTTTAATGATTCATTGGACTATGCCCACTGGTAAAAGTGGCCTTGAAGATATGCTTGTCACTCACTTGCAAATGGGGGATCTTTTATTGGGGAGCACCAAACCCATGAAGTGCCCTCATGGATGGAGTATCTATAATTATAAACTAGGAGAAATCCTGTAAGATGATTGACTGAAGCAGTCTTTGACTTGCAATGATATCTATAATATGTCATCCAAGTTCAAACTGATTATCAAGATCAGCCATTTCCTGTACTACAAAGCCCAACAATAATACACTCCATGGTGTGAAATATCTTGAGATATCATCATTTCTGTGGTGGTTGAAAGCACTTGATGTTGCCTTGTGCCTCACAACACACCCAAGGCTTGATGCTTTCTTATGCTACATTGTACCACACCCTGTCAAGTTTAATTGCTTACTTGTCAATGCATCCTAGTTTTGGCAACTGAACGTCCTAACAGCCACTGATAACTAGTATAAAAGTAATACAAATGTGAACAAAATATGTCTGGCCTGTCTGTGCAGTGGTAGCACTACTGCTGCTGTTGCCAGTGACCCAAGTTTGGGAGTGAGCTCAGGACATAAGAGGGCTGGTGGGGGAGGAGAACTGAGCACCCCAGAGGATACTTCCCTCCTCTGGAAAGGGTTGCAACCTGGCACTGCCAACTGGATGACCACAGGTGGAAAATCAGGAAGAGCTGGAAGGGGAGGGCAGATGTCTGACAGCTCCCCCTATTGGTGAGCAAGCTGCACGTGCATGCACACACTGGAGCCCTAGTCTGCAGGCATCCATGTGGGGGTGAAAGGGATAAATTCCTGAATTACAGCTTGATGCCTGGTACATCCAATGCCCCTGCAACCCACTGTACCCTTACCATCCTTAGGTGCAGCAGTGATGGTGGACCTGTCCCAATCTAAACATCACCCCATGGAGGGGGAAGCTGAGGTTGGGGTTGCAAAGGGAGGGTCTGCAGTTGGGAAGCAGTAGAGTGGGATTGTTGCCTGAGCAAATTGGAAGCAAGAACAGGATGAAAAAAAAAACATAAAGAAGTCACAAAATGAAAGTTTTGCCGAAATGGAAGTATTCCCTAAGCCCATGTTGCAGACTGCAGTTGAGAGAAAGAGATAGGAACTACAGTCTCCAACAAACTTAATGTCTGGCAGTAAAGAGTTAGTTTTTTTCTCTGTTTCTTTGTGTTCAGTTCATGTTAACTAATTCAGTTATGCCTAATGGTAAAAAGTGGCCTTAAGGATACCACCTTTGCTGGATCATCTCTGTTAATGCTCAGCAAAGTCAAACAGAGATTATGAGTGCAGGGTTACAGCTGCTAAGAATCGGGGATGGTCTAGATGGACTAATTGGCCTGCTTCCATCATATTAACACCATCTATCGGAACATAGTAGCTGAGTATGTTTTTCTGTGTATCTCTCCAAACCACACACATACTATGAAGCCTCAGATCCTATGCAAGGCATTATGGGTATGATGACTAAAGCTGGGAGAACTTGGTGAAGTTCTGACCCTTACTAAATAAGAACTGGAACATGGTGAAGTTCTGATTAGTTTTGATTTATTGACAAATATTTGAAAAAATGCAAAAAATGCATACTGTTGGGCTGGAGGCCATCATTAGTGTGTGTATGTGTGCATATCATCAGTTAGATTAATGAACACAACTGATGTTGTGATAGTTAACCTTTTAGACTCCATGAACTCAGCATAATCATAAGTGCTGAGGCAGGCAGGATTTTTATTCCTTTATTAGATTCAGTAAACACAGTACACCTATGAGGTCCTGTGGTAGGTACATTATTAGTTAATTCCTATGAGCCCAGCACATGATGGAGTTTTGATATTATTAGTTAGAGCCTATGAGCTCAGTGAACACTGAGACAGAACAAATATATATGCATAATACCTTTCTATAATAGGTCTGAGATAGACACACGCATACACACACAATATGCTGGTTCATTAAAAAATATGTTCTCTTAGAACATATTAGACCTTAGTTTTAATACATGACACATACTAATAGGCACACCTTAGTTTGCATCACTAAAGGGTTAAAAGGGATAGCTAAGAATTAGGAGAAAATATTGATATTTATATAACCGTAAGGCTTTGATGGAAAATAATATGGTAGGAAGGAGTGCTGTACTCAGAGAACAATGGTATAGAAACCCAGATGTATGTTTACCGTATACTAAGGAAATAATGGCATGGGAACCCAGACTGGTCACACTCCATCATGGTTGTTTTCTCAAATTTAGCTGACAAAACTGTCTTCTGTCATTATGACCACTTCCTTAAAGATTGGCTAACAAAGCTATTTCGTTTGGACAGAACACAGGCACCTCACTTTAAAGTTATTTTTCTGTACCAAACAAGGAAGCTACCACATTTATGAGGTAATTTTATTCCAGTCAGACATACATATACATTATTTGTGGAGTCAGCTGAAGCCTGTGGTGGGAAAATAATATGTATACAAAGAGGCTAGTCCTTACCCATTTTGTTGCGCAGTTCATGCTAGCAATGGCATATCAACCTTCCCTCTGTGTGATCCTATCAATGTGAGTATGAGATAATTATACTTGGTATAGCAGTTAGTCAAAGGTAACAGGATATAATTTTATAATGCATATTTGAAATGCATGTGTATGCTGTGTTCTGATGGGCTAGTAATATGATGGTTCAGGAAATTGAATATATCATGTTATATGTCTGTGTCCTTCTGTTCTGAACCCCTGTGAAATAAATTGGATTTTGCCATCACTTTAGAACTGTCTATAAGACTTCAATAGTAATTCTAAAATATTTATGCTATAATAATCACAAATCCAACAACTGGCTGACCGAACAGGGTGAAATCAGGCAGACACAGATTTAACACATCAGGTTTCTGTAGTTTAGGGTTGCCACCTAAACTGCAGTATACTAAAGTGAGGTTTTGTCCTTCAGGCACCTTCAAGAGGCTATAAAATGTGAAGTTCAAGAAAAACTGTTAGGAATTACATTGAAGAACATATTTTAATGCACGGGGCTGGATTTTCTTTGCACTGGATGTCATGTCACAAGGGGAATCATGTCATTATGTTAAGAATAAGCTAGAAACAGATGTTTTGACCAATAAAAAGATTACTGGCCATAAGCAGAAAGGAATCATTATACTAGGACTGTTCTGTGCTGTGCTGGCATTGCAAGAATGAGTCTCTGTACTTAAACCTTAGAACAGAATTAGAAGAAGAAAAAACACAACAGCTGCAGGAATGAAACCAAGATCTTAGCAGTACTAATATTGTTTTGTCCACAAAAGTTAAAGAATACTGTCAACAGATTCAGGCATTAAAGCAGCAGCTAGAACAAGCTGAGGAACAAGTGGATATATTAAATGATCAAGTATTTCAGGCTAAAGGGGCAGTTAAAGAAATTCTCCAGTGTAAGCATGAAGATTCTGTCAATATCTCACCTTCAGACACTCCACTTTACCCTACTCTCATGGGGCATCCCAGTTCACATTAACCCACTCTACCTACCATTGAGGGGGGAGTGCCACTTGAACCTCTGGTAGCTATGTATTAGCCAGATGCTCAGGATACAACCCAAATGGACTGAGGTACAATGTAGGGTGGCCCCAATGACCCCTGAAATGTTAAATATGTATATTAAGGACTTTGGTCCCCCACCTAAATGCACAGATATTGAAGGCTGTACCAAATGGCTCTGCACACTCCTGAGCATTAGTGAGGCAGATGAGTGCTCCCATCAAGAAACTGTGTGGATCTTAAGTAGACTTATAGGGGAGGAAAAATGGTCTAGGTTGTCAGAAGCAGTATGCACCAATACTGCAGGACTGATAACCAACACCATTTATGATGAATGCATACTACTTTTACAGGTATCCAGTGACAAACTGGTATTTTAGGGAAATTGAGGGAGTATCAGAATGAAACCCCCTAGGGAGTTTGATGCACGGGCATGGCAAGCTTATCAAGCATTGTCCAATCGCCCCAACAGAATAGATCTATCATACCATCACATGTATTTGGAGGGTCTGTTGCCCTGCACCAGAGAAATGGTAAGAATGGTAATATCTGCTGAGATGCCTATGGATGATGTAGTCACTAAAGCACAACATGCTTATTTTGTGCAGGATAACATAGATGGCAAAGGTAAACCCAAACCAGTCAATGAAAACAAAGCTTTTCAAGTAGAAGGTGATGGACAGGGTGAGCAACCCTCCCATTACAACTACAACAGACAAGACAGACGTAGAGTTAGAGGTAGATGTAGAGGTAGATATAGAGGTAACAGAAACAGATCTTTTAGAGGCAATAGGGGTTACCAGGGAGATAGGAGAGATTGGCAAGACAGAAGTAGTAACTAACAGAATGGCCAGGATTGGCAAGTAAGGGACCAACAACCTGGGGACATGGACATAAGTTTGAATCCCACCACCTAGGAGCTACATGCATAAATACAAAGGTTGGAGGAAGGAAAAAATCGGCTGCATACCGCAGCTGTTGGACCCACACTCTTACAAACCCACTAGGAACACCAAACCCTCATCCCACCTGTAACAACTCTCTGCCCAATTATACTAGACAGGTGGGGGCACCCCCAGCATATGGCTTATATTGAGGGTGTTCAAAATACAAGTTAGTTTAGATACAGGAGCATCTATTTCAGTATTTGGAACATGGTTCAGGGCAGAGCACTCCACTCACACAGTGAACATTCAAGGGGTTTATGGTGCAAAAATCACTGCACCACTCACAAAACCTATTCATGTTGCAATTGGAACCTGACAGGGTCCAATTACATTTGCATACTTAGAGACACCAGGTACTCTTGTGGGCTGTGCCTGGATGGTTATGAATGGAATTATCCTGGACTTAACTAACATAAAACTTTTGCAAAGGGGGGGATGAATACAGACAGTATTGTACCAGTCATACCGATGGACCATGCAGTGCATACTATAAAGGAATAGAGCATGTTTTATGGGAAAAGTTAAATTTATCTGCAGATGTATAGGCAGTGTTTAAGACAAGTAGCTAATGTCTTTGCTACACACAAACATGACTGTGGACATGTGCAAACTGTTATTATGATTACAGGAAAAGAGCTAGCAGCTCAGAGACAATATCCCTTTCCTAGGGAAGCCATAGAGCCAGTTGCAAAAGTTATAGCTAGCCTAGCAGGACATGGCATAATTAAGTAATGCTCTTCAGTTACAAACTCTCCCATTTGGCCAGTGAGAAAAATGAATAATACTTGGAGACTGACTATAGATTATAGACAATTAAACAAATGTATTCTGCCTATAGCTCTGGTTGTTGCATCATACCCGGAGATGATGACCAAAGTTGTATCCGAATCTAAGTGGTTTTCAGTAATAGACATTTCAAATGATTTTTGATCAGTGCCACTACACCCCAAATGTCAGTACCTGTTTGCATTTACCGTTCAAGGTGTTCAATTTACATTAACTAGGTTGCCTCAAGGGTACCATAATTCACCTGCTGTTTTTCATGCACACATGAAATTGGCTTTATCAGATTTGCCTTTTCAGCAAAATTTTGTTCAATACATTGGTGATATATTGTTACACACAGCAGAGAAAGAAGAACATTTGCATTTGTTGTTGTTGCAAAAACTATTACAAATTGGTTTAAAGGTAAACCCAGCTAAAATTCAGTTCTGTCAGGATTCTGTGAAGTTTTTGGGGGTTACCTTAAGTCAAGAAGGGAAATCTCCTGACCAAGCAAAGGTTCAAACTATTCTGTCATTGCCCCTCTCCACTAGTGAAGGACCTCTGCATTCTCTCCTAGGCATGACATATTTCTGCAGAAATTTTATCCCAGATTATGCAGAAATTGCAGTTCCATTGTACAGGCTGCTTAAGAAAAATACAGTGTGGTTGTGGAAGGAAGAACACACTTATGCTGTGGCAGTGTTAAAAGGTGCTTTGGCTGAAGCACCTGCACTAGTCACCCTAGATTACAGCAAGCCATTTCATTTACATACTGTTGTTAGAAGTGTTTCATTGTCTGCTGTACTTGCACAAGCTTTTTATGCAAAAGAATGACCAGTTGCTTACATTTCTAAAATAATGACTGAAGTTGGAAAGAGATTTTCCCTGTGTGATAAATATCTATTGGATGTGTTTTGGGCAGTTAAAGCATTCAGCAATATTGTGGGAGGAAGTAAAATTGTTTTGCTTTCAGCACATACTGTACACTACTCAAGTTCTTACTGTCTTCCCACATCAAGGACAGGGTGGTGTCTAGTTCTAGACTAGCCCGATGGACTCTGCTGCTGCACAGCATGGACACTGAGGTCCAGCAGGTAAAGGAGGAATCAGTGCTGGTCAGTGGCTTGTTGTTGGATGGGCTTTCTCATGCATGCCCATATTCAGCCCCGGTTCAGCATCCCCCCTCCTCTTTTCTGGAAGGCTCTCTTACTAACCTTAATGAGCAGGGTGTGATGCCCTCATCTCTTACTGTGTACATGGATGGTTCATCCATGTATGTAGAAGGGAAACCCAGAACTGCTTTTGCAGTATTCGATCCCACTAATGCTATGCCTCTACTAGTCTACACTTATAAAATTCAATCAGCTGAATTTGCTGAGCTAACAGCAGTAACTTGTGTTTTGCAAATTTCAACAGAGATGCCTTTAAGAATCATATGTATAGTTTCCCATTGGGTCCACTTAGCCCTCACTGCATACTTTCCAGTATGGAAAACTCATGGCTTTGTTACATCAGATGGTAAACCTTTGTGTTATGCTACTGTTTTAGCTGCACTGTGGGAAACAGGTGTAACAATGAAATCTGAAAATGTGAAAATTGAAATGATTAAGGTCAAAGCACATAGGAAGGGAGGTCCAGCTGCAGAACACAATGCAATGGCAGATTTTCTTGTTAAGCAAGCAGTCAATGAAGGGGCCTTTCTGTGGGAACCTCCTGCTCTTCCCCCCAATTTTGAGAACATAGCAGAAGTTAAGCATGCAAATGAAGAGCACAATTTGATTCAACTGCAAACATCTGACACTGCGCTGCATGCTTTATTAAATTGTGCAGTGGATGGAGGCATTGTTCAGGACTTGTCTGGACATTTAGTTTTTCAAGGACCTGATGTATCTCACCCATTGTGAATTGCTCCACATGGGGTCTGAAAAGAAATGTTGTGTATAGCAAATGATACCAGAGGTCATGGTGATGCTCCCTCCACCCTGCAACATTTACTTACTTTGGTGGTCAGGTGTTAAAAATGATGTCACACACTACCGTTCAAATTGTACTCAGTGTGCTTTTCACAATCCCACAGAGGAAAGCAAAGCAAGGCTGACTGGCCTTGTCTAACATTAAAGGTCCATGGGAACAAATTCAAATTGATCACATTGAGTGCCTGCCTAGAACCTCTAGGGGGCACACTTCTGTTTTGGTTATCATTGACCCATTTTCTAAATGGATTGAAGCCTTTCCAATGCATAGCATGACAGCTCAAGCTACTGCAAAAGTGTTTGTAGAACAAGTGTTTTCCAGGTGGGGCATGTTGATCTTAATTGATTCTGATAAGGCCACATTTTAAAGGAAAAGTAATGCAACAGGTCATGCAAGCAATGATCATTGATCAGAAGTTTCACATCCCATATCACCCACAGTCCTCAGGCCAGGTTGAAACAACCAATCGGACACTGAAAAACAGCTTGAGGAAAATGGTAAAAGACTCTGGTAAGGACTGGGATGAACAGTTACTTTTAATGTTGATGATGTTGAGAGCAAAGCCAAATCAAAACCATATGAAATCATGACAAGCAGACAAATTCCATTGCCTGAGCAAGCTTTGTTTGCTCCAGTACCATCACAGATGGAGCAGGGGGTGAAAACTGAAAACTTGGTACAAACCTTACTGTAAAAACTAAGGCAGGTATACAAGCAGCATGCAGACATTATGGGTGAGCACAAGAAAAAGGTCAAAGCATACTATGATAACAAAACCAGCAATCAACAACTGGAGATAGGAGACAAAGTAATGATCAAAGTCCTACCTGAGAAGGGGCCATTTCCAGCAGCTGCATGGAAAGGTCCCTACCCTGTAGTTGATAGAGTCAGTCCAACGGTGCACTTAATTCAACTACAGGATGATAGAAAGCCAGTACACAAGTATTTTCATTTGATGCAGTCGAAAAAGTTTGGTGGCTAACAGATTTTGAGTTTTGTGTTTCAGCCTCTCTGTTTTAGGATGTTTTCTGACCCCAAACCATGTTAGGAGACTGAAGTCTACTTCATATCTGGTGGATTTGTGGATCTGCCAACTTTCCCAGCAACCTGTGAAAAAGGGGGTTGTGGTGCACAGTACTGTACCAATATAAACACATTTGATTATTCCAAATGTTCAATGACATCAGGCCAATCACTCCACTTGCACTGTCTAGGTACTGATACTGTACCTCACACATATGGAGAACTCAGGCTGTGTAAATGGAACACTGAGGGGTTAAATCTGGTAACATGTCATGTTATGCGTCCCACTACACATCCTAACTGGCATTATGATACATTGACACTGGTTGATTCTCAAGCTATAAAAGCCTCAATAGATAGCCAGGATATCAAGGGTAAATGGTGGAACTGGCACAAAAACATAATTATGGGAGACCATCCAAATTTGGGCTCCTTCAAAGTATTAGTACACCCTCCATAGGACCACAGGCAGAAGGGATGTATTCATGTGTGTTAGTAGGCAACAGAATTAAATGGAAATATGAGTCTTTGTATGGGTTTTATCCTGAGTATTTGGGTCCTGCACTACACATTATATTAAATTTCTCTACATCTATGCCAACCATTGGCAATACTGAAACATAATTGCTGAAATGGGGGGTTAAGAAATGTCCTTCTAGATATGCTGTAAAACCTACAGTATGTCAGACAATGGATATGTGTTTCAAAGAACTAACAAACCTGTATATAACAATGTTATAACAAGAGAGCAAATATCCACCAGATGTGATAGCCAAATTTATGGAATACATCGTTACACACAATTATTTCAACTTCAACACTGATATTTACCTTCAAAATATGGGGATAGCTATGGGTCCCAGAATGGCACCACAGTATGCCAACCTGTTCATGGCAGATCTCGAAGAAAAATTCCTTAGCACACAACACCATAAGCCATTAAAATATTATCGATATATTGATATCTTTTATCATATGGACAGCAGGTGAGGAAAACTTAAAACAATTTTTTGACAGCCTCAATAAATTCCATCCTTCCATTAAATTCCAAATAAATTACTCAAAGTGTGTGCATTTCCCAGATACCACAGTTACACTGCAAACATCTATGTACAGAAAACCTACAGACAGATGCAGTTACCATCACAGTTCAAGCTACCATCCCTCACATATCAAAAGATCCATTATATGCAGCCAGACCATCCGGTGCCACTGCATTTGTTCAAACCAAGATGACAGGAACAGACATCTTAGTACACTAAAAGAATCTTTCAGACAGAAGGGATATAAAACCAGCAGCATTAACAGGACTATCCATTCTGCACTCCATAGGCCTAGGGAAGAACTACTAAGGTACAAGCCACAGAGAACATCTGCTCGCACACCTCTTGTAGTAACCAACAACCTAGAACTGGAAAAACTAGGGAAAATAATTATAGATCTACAGCCACTTCTGTCTGAAGATGAGACTCTAAAAAATATATTTCTCATTCCACCAGTGCTTGCCTTCTGCCAACCACCAAACCTGAAGCAGAAACTGGTGTGAAGCAAACTTCCCACCAAGCTCCAGCTAGGTGACAAAGGTACAAAAGCATGCAAAGCACCACACTGCAAACTGTGTACACATATCTCTCCTGAGACATGTGTCATTCATAATGGAAAAACATTTAAAATCCAAAACGTGTCTACAGTACCTGTTCTTCTAGCAACATAGTATATATAATACAATGTGGAAAATGTGAGGAAGGCTGCTATACTGGTGAAACTGGATGAGAACTCAAAACAAGAATGAATCACCACAGATTCACAGTTACCCATAAAAATTAAAATACACTAGTAGGGGAACATTTTTCAAGACCAGATCACTCCGTCAGTGATTTTACTGTCAGAGTGTTAAAAGGTAACTTCAAAAACAGTCAGGAATGGCAAACATTTGAACTAAAAATGATACAATATTTTGACACCAAAGAAAAAGGACTTAATAAAGATGTTGGTTTATTAGTACATTACCAGTGATTATGCTTAAAACAGTGCCTCAGAGTTTCTTTTTAAATCCTTACATCAGCACCCTCTAGCTCTTTTAAAAGGTACCTTCTAAAGACAATGGTATGTATTTTTTTCTTTCCTGTATTTTACAAATGGTAATTGATAGTCCGCAGCCAGAGTAAAATTAAGCTGCTCTTTGATCTTACAAGTTGAACTCTTCAACAGACATACTCCAATGACAATTAGAATCTTCCTGTTTGTAAGGAGTGTGAATTGGCTGTAAGGCTTTGATGTGTAAACTGCTAGTCTATGTTTTGGATCCACAACCGTCTATATCTGTCATGCTGCTCAGCTGTTTCCACTTTGACCTGAGGAAGAGGGTTTTATCTCTCGAAAGCTAGTCTTAGAAATAATTTTGTTAGTCCAATAAAAGGTATCACCTGCAACACATTTATTTTTTTTTCTCTACATTGAATTTATCAAGTATTGAGTGGCCAACAGACATTTTCCCTCAGCATTAAATCCAGTTACACAATGTTTTTATTAATGATACAGTACGTGGATTAATTTTAGAACTAGAAATATTCGAGTAGAGCCTCCACTTCTTCTACCACAGCTGGACAATGATCTTAAAAGAGGAAAAGGAAGTGTATGGGGAGACATTACTGGTACACTAGGCTCAGCTGCAGGGGTGTGGAACCCTATGGATCTAGAAACAGTACAAGAACATCAGATTAACTTTGAAAATATGCTCAAAGGGGAATATTAGACAAGGAAGTACACATTAGGCAGGGACTTTTAGGAGAGCATTATAAAACTATAGTTAACGTGAAAGAAATATTGCATGATTTTCTGATCCTGCAAAATAGGGCACAATTATTTAGTAATGTGGAGGCTGATGATAGGTATGAAACAAGAAAAAATGAGGTGTGTGTGGCCTATGGTGCATCTGTTCCTAATAGACTGCAAGATACCTTTAGAGATATTGTGACAGATAGACTTCCTGCTTTTATAAATACCACTATGTTACAGAAGTTTTTACATAATGCTAATTACACTAATGCTACTGGGTGTCTGCTCAGACAACTAACTAAAGTGTACTTTGCTGTACACGGATGTGTTTTTAATCATATTTCACCTGTGGTTCCTATTGCACATACCAATTATAAAATGTAAAATGTCTGTTTTGAGTTTGACAAAGGTGATTAATCTGGGTACAGTACAAAGTCCATATCATTCACAGCTTGTGCCAGCTCCTTCCTTCCTTTCTTACACAGGTTCATGAGGAGTGGGTTGAGTCAGACCGGTCTTGTGCTGAAATGCAAGATATTTTCCTTTGCAGGTATGACATTGGATTTGGTGCAAGACCCCCTTGTGGCATTTCTAATAAAGCTAAAAATTGTCACTTGCATACTGAACTCTGGACAAATAATATTCAGGTGTGTGTTGCTTATGCAGGAGATGGACATTATAGTGTCATTGCAATTATGGATCATATGACATATGGACTCAGAAATGATTGCACTGTCTGGTCTTCTAGCTCCTGTTTTTGGCCTAATTTCACTGTTATTGTTAATGGCTATGTCATTCAACCTGTTACTGTGTTTCCAAATGTGACTACTATTCAGGCTGAATTGGCCTACCTGGAAGATGTTCACAGTGCCGTACCACCAAGGATGATCAAGATTCCTACACTAACACCAGAGATACGAACTTTGTTAGGCCAAAAGGCTGAAGAATTGCTTCCTTTACAAATGGACAATGATGACATCACCAAGAACATTTATGCTTTACCCACTTTAGACTGGTGGTCTTTTATACAGACTTATGTTCAACACCCTACTACACTGGTTATTTTCTGTCTGTTTCTGTGTTTATAATTAATTGTGACTGCTTACAGTTGCTGTATATATCAAAGGTTTAAGTCTTCCTTGTCCCAAATCAATATATGAGCACAAATGTACCATAGGATGCCCCTTGCATAGTGTAAGACACCTGAAGTAAAATATCAGCTGTCTCAAAGTGGCCAATGTTGGGCTGGAGGTCATCATGTGTGTGTATGTGTGTGTGTGTGTGTGTGTGTGTGTGTGTATCATTGGTTAGATTAATAAGCACAACTGATGTTGTGATAGCCTTTTAGACTCCATGAACTCGGCATGATCATAAGTCCTGAGGCAGGCAGGATTTTTATTCCTTTATTAGATTCAATAAACAAAGTACACCTATGAGGTACTGTGATAGGTACATTATTAATTAATTACCATGAGCCCAGCATTTGATGGGGTTTTGATATTATTAGTTAGATCCTATGAGCTCAGTGAACACTGAGCCAGATAGAGTAAATATATGCATAATACCTTTCTATAATAGGTCTTAGATAGCTACACTCATACACACACAGTATGCTGGTTCATTAAATAAATATATTCTCTTAGAACTTATTAGACCTTAGTTTTAATACATAACACAAACTAATAGGCACACCTTAGTTTGCATCATTAAAGGGTTAAAAGGGATAGCTACAAATTAGGAAAAAATACTGTTATTTATATAACCTTAAGGCTTTGGTGGAAAAGAATATGACAGGAAGGAGTGCTGTACTCAGAGAACAATGGTATAGAAACCCAGATATATGTTTACCTCATACTTAGGAAGTAATGGCATGGGAACTGAGACTGGTCACATTCCATTGTGGCTGTTTTCTCAAATTTAGCTGACAAGACTGTCTTCTGTCATTATGGCCACTTCCTTAAAGACTGGCTAACAAAGCTATCTTGTTTGGACAGAACGCAGGTACCTCGCCGTAAAGTTATTTTTCTGTACCAAACAAGGAAGTTACTACAAGCCATTTATGAGGTCATTTTAATACAGTCTGACAGACATATACATTATTTGCAGAGTCAGCAGAAGCCTGTTGAGGGGGATAATATATATATATATATTTATACAATGGGGTGAGTGATAAGTGTGATAAATCATGTCATTTTCACAGGCGTTTGATAAGTGTAAGAACTGACATTTATCACCCCCCCGAAATCCACGCTAAACCCGAGCAAAGCCACACAAATGGTACATTTTGCAACAGTGAGGCCCCATTGTATAAACAGGACACATGATGTGCACATCGTGGAATATGAAATATATTTTCACTCCTGCCTCATGAGCACTGTATATTTCACTCGTGCCTTCGGTACTTGTGAAATATCCAGGTTCACTCTGCTACTCTATTTTCCATATTCCACTCATGCCCATCATGTATCCCCTACACATATATATATATATATATATATATATATATATAAAGAGACTAGTCCTTACTCATTTTGTTGCGCAATTCATGCTAGCAATGGCATATCAGCCTTCCTTTTGCATGATCCTGCTATCAATGTGAGTATGAGATAATTATACTTGGTATAGCAGTTAGCCAAAGGTAACAGGATATAATTTTATAATGCATATTTGAAATGCATGTCTTTTCTGTGTACTGATAGGTTAGTAATATGATAGCTCAGGGAATTGAATATATCATGATATATGTCTGTGTCTTTCTGTTCTGAACTCCTGTGAAATAAATAGGATCTTGTCATAATTTTATAACTGTCTATAAGACTTTTCATTGGTAATTCTAAAATATGTATGCTATAATAATCACAAATCCAACACATACAAGTGGCCAAAGTCAATCACATTTGACACAGAGGTCCAAAGGAAATAATTTAATGGACTATTTGTATAAACATTTATGTAAAACTGCTAAATAAAAAAGCAATCACTCACTACTAGCTCCTTCATGGCTGGCCTGTAATGGTGGCATATCCTGCTTGGGTCTGTGACATGAGTGTGCTGAGAGGGAGGGAGGCGAGAGAGAGAGAGAGAGAGAGAGAGAGAGAGAGAAAGAGAAAGAGAAAGAGAGAGAGGGAGAGGGAGAGGGAGATGCAAATACCTGTATCATTAGTATTCTAACCTGTAAAAACTACTAAGATCCCTCTAACTAATGTGATGTTCTACTGATGACTCCCACTCACACCCACAGTCAGGGACAAATTTATTGTTGTGATTCATGACTGTACACAGCACACTGACAGCACAGCAGTCCACCACCACTTCCTTCCAAGATTACCTGACTGACTCCTACAGTACAGTTAGTTACTGTTAAGTGAGCAAATTCAGCAACTGTTAAGAGTGCCTCAGAATTTGAACTGGAGATGCAGACACATCTGGTACCTAGCCGCACACAGCACAGTCCCACACCAGGGGTTGGTTAATACTTAATACATAATGTAACGTGGTATACTATAAAACTAATAATAATAAGGAGGAATTATGGGGAATAAGTGATGATGATAATGATGACATTTGTGTGTACAGTGCTTGTTCTTTACTTGTTTTCTATTGAAAACAGTCTGCTACAAGTCACAAAATCAGATTATCTCCTGGGCCACCCACAGCCAGCAGCATAGGTGCATCAACTTGTATGTTGTTTGTCTGAACAGTATTTTTTTTAAATACATGAAATTGTGAATGAACATTAACAAGTGATTGGATAGCACAAGTCAAAGATTTATTTTGCCACCCTGCTGCCCTTGCCCTATGCATACAGCCACACTGAAGCCAGGAAAAAATAATTTTATTTTGGATTTCTTGGACTGTTACATTTATCGTGGGCCACCCTGCAGTCTCCCACTCCCCCTCTGGACATCAGAAGCAAAGATTTATTTTGCCACCATGCTGCCCTTGCCCTGTGCACATAGCCACAATGAAGCCAGGAAAATATATTTTACTTGGGATTTCTTGGACTGTTACATTTATCATGGGCCCCCCTGCAGTCTCTCTCTCTCTCTCTCTCTCTCCCCCTCTGGATGTCACAAGTCAAAGATTTATTTTGCCACCCTGCTGCCCTTGCTCTGTATACACAGCCACACTGAATCCAGGAAAAAAATATTTGGTATTTTATGTAACTGTAAAATTTCTCTTGGACCCCCAGTAGTCTCTCCCTCTCACCTCTGAGTCAAGAATGGCATAAGTCAAAGATTTTGCCAGTCTGCTCTTTCTCATATACACAGCCAGCTACACTGTTTGAGGCCAAGAAAAGAAAAAAAATCTTTCATTTGGGATTTTCCGTAACTGTAAAATCTATCTTGGGCCCCCAGTAGTCTCTCCCTCGCTCCTCTGGATCTGGAATAGCACAAGTCAAAGATTTTACCTGCCTACCCTTTCTCATGTACACAGCTACACTGACTGAGGCTAAGCAAAGAAAACAAAACTTTCATTTGGGATTTTCTGTAACTAACATTTCTCTTGGGCCTCTAGTAGTCTCCCTCTCTCTCCTCTGGATCTTCTGCAATGGCACAAGTCAAAGATTTTGCCAACCTGCCCTTGCTCATGTACATACAGTCACACTACCACACTGCCTGCCTTTTGCATCCCCCACTGGAGTCACCCAGGCCACCACTATCTCACCAGCCCCTCTGGATTCCTCTTTTTTCCAGTTCCGCCAAGTCCCAACTCCCAACCCACCATTACCCTCCCACAATAATCAGTTTCTCTCCCCCTCTCCCCAGTAAGTCTCCTTTCTCTGACTCTCCCTGGCTTTTCTTCTCTCCCTTCCCCTCCCTTCATATATTTTTTTTTATATTTGTTGGGTTTAGTTTAGCAACTATTTCTGTTGGCGTATCTGTCAAGGTGTTCCTGCTCCTCCAACTGTCCTCCTCTCTTGTCTGGGCTGCATTGTGCACTCAGCCCAGTTATACACTGGGAGTGCATCACATGACCATCTGTTGCATGATTGGATGCTGCTAACTGCCTGTACATGCAGCAAGCATGCCAATGGCATCCCCATGGCAACAGTAAACAAAATGGCAGAAATGGCATTTCCACGGACCTGGAACCAGACTCCTGTGGTGAAGTCCGTATTTTTTTTTTCCAATTGTTTAACCAGGTGAGACACACTAAGCTGAAAGCTTGTTTACAGGTGCAACCTGGGAGCACAGGGAAGTTACGTGACTTGCTCAGGGTCACACAGTATGCAAATTGGGGCTGTGGGATTCAAACCCAGGTCTCCAGATCTGCAGCTCAGAGCTCAGAGTATTTATCCAGATCCTTGGAGTGCAGGTTCAATCCAGGAGTCCAGATCTCCCATGGAACAGTCTGCCCAGCCCTAATGATGACAAGATTATTGACCAGGACTGGGCCAGGATGATAAGCAGTAACAACTGTCTAGGCCAAAGGTGAGATGTTACCTATTCCAAGAAGTGGGAGACCCCTCCAGTGACATATAAGGCTGTGTGCAATGTGGTCAGGCACACAAATGTGCCCCTTGAAGGCCTGGTGTCTCAATTTAACTCTAACAACAAGAGAATAGACTTTTCAGGCAGGTTGGCATTCACCTCAAATGGGGTAAACATTTGACCAACATATTGGAATCATAGGAAGAAATCAGGTACTTTAGCCGTTAGGCCATTATTATCCTGCACCATTTATAAACTCAGTTTATGAAGTTAATTGATTTTAAATTTATCAAGAGCTGTCTTAAACTGATTCATGGCTTCACTAGAGACCACCAGACTTGGCAGAGTGTTCCACTGAGCAACTATGCATTGTGAAAACCAAGCCCCTCTCTGATTTTTATATTTCTCCCCTATGAGTTGGTACTGATGACCACAGTTTTAACTATGTTGGATCTTGCTTTTAAGACCACACATTCCCACATATCAGGTGCTCTACATGCCCTATAAATCAGGAACATATCTCCTCGATATCTCCTATACTGCAATGAGTACAGACCGAGCTCTCTCAGCCTATCCTCATAGGGGAGACCCTCTAGGCCCTTCAGCCTCCTCGTTGCCCATCTCTGAACCCCCTCCAGCTGTCTCATATCCTACCTCAGTCTGGGTTGCCATACACAACCAGCATACTCCAAGTGGGGTCTGACAAGGGACCAATAAAGAGGTACAATCACATCCTTTTCCCTACTCTTTATATTCCTCATAATAGAGGCCAAATGCCATAGGCTTTTTTTGTAGTAACCTTACAGTGGTGAGTAAATTCTAAATCTTTATTACTCCATATTCCTAGGTCCTTTTCTATATCTGTTTCTAATAATTGAGCTCCATTTATAGTATACCTAAATTTAGGATTATTCCTTCCCAAATGCATGATTTTACACTTTGCTAGGTTAAATTTTAATCTTTTCCCTACAGTTATTTTATATATTTGATCAATATTGCCTTGAAATTGCTTCACATCCAGTTCATTAGTGACTACTGCTCCAAGTTTCATATTGTTTGCAAACTTAGCAAGCCATGTATCAACATCACAATTTATAGATGAGACCAATATATTAAACAAGACTGGGCCCAATACAGACCCCTGTGGGACACCACTGGGCACCGATGTCCAGTCAGACATCCCTCCCTTTATACAAACCTACTGCTTCCTATCAGCCAACCAAGCAGCAATCCACCTAACAACATGGGAACCTATTCCCAGTTCCCGTAATGTATCCAATAATTCCCTGTGTGATACAGTGTCAAATGCCTTTTTGAAGTCAATGTGTAATGCATCCACTGATAAGTTGCTGTCCAAAACAGCTCTCACTGTATCAAAAAAGGACAATAAATTGGTCACACATGACCTACCCTAGTGAATCCATGCTGTCTTATGTCCACATGGCCCTCTTCCTTTACAAAACTTTCAATATGATCCTTAATAAAGGCCTCCAATATTTTACTAATTATGCTAGTCAGGCTGATGGGATGATAATTCGAGCAGTCTGTCTTGGGACCCTTCTTATGTATCGGAATCACATTGGCCATTCTCCAGTCCTCTGGTACCTCACCTTGATCTATGGAGGACTGGAAAATGGCCTGGATTGGGTCACTTATGACTGGAGCTAGTTCTTTAAGAAGTCTAGAACGCAACGCATCTGGACTAGGTGATGTACTGACTTTCAGATTCATCAGTTTTTCCTTTACTGCATTAACTGGTATTTTTAATAAACTGGTTGCTTCTTTTAAAGACATCCTATCAGGAGTAGGCCCAAATGAGTAGACAATGTTAAAGTATTTATTAAATTTCACAGCCATTTTCTTGTAGTTACTTTATTTTCTCTTACCAATAGGGGTCCTATTTTATTGTCATTTTGTTTTAAAGATGCTATAGAACCATAAATGGCCTTCTGGTTATCAGTTACTTTAGTTACAACATTTTTTCAAAGTTCTTTATAGCTCTAACTATTTCTATTTTAAGTTCTCTTAATTTCATTTTATATTTGAGTTTATGCATCCTAGTACTGTCTCTTTTGCATTCTGTTCAGCAACAAGGATTGTCATACTTCAGGCACTGTCTCATAATGACCAAGCACACGGGAATGTAAATGAGGTGCTCCTACCTCAATGGTATCTCCTATTCCATTGCTTCTCAGGCATAGAAAGGTGGCTATAAAAACAAGAGGGAAATAGTTAATCCCTTACCCTGCAGCACCCAACCTAATATGAATTGCACAGTTCATAACCAAAACACAGTTTACCTTGCTAGTAAGAAAAGCTTGCTTTATTCAGGTTGTGCAAAACATGCTACAAAAGTGCTCCAAATCAAGGCGATAAAGTGCAGAGTGCCATAGTGGCTGCGCGAACTCACACAGAGGACTTCCCAAACTGGCAACTTAGACTAGGCAGCTGACAGACAGCTTGCATGCATGTGATGTGCACACACCAATCTACTGATGTTTCAGTTTAGCCTTCCTCAGTGCTCGAGTGCCAACCCAATGTTTGTTTAACATTTTGTAAACTCAGTTTCCATTGCTGCCACAGCACTCTGCACTTTATTGCTGTGATTTGGAGCACTTTTTTAAGCATGTTTTTGCACAACCTGAACAAAGCAAGCTTTTCTTACCAGCAAGATAAGCTTTATTTTGATTATTAACTGTGCAGTTCATATTGAGTCAGTTGCTACTGGGCTGGGGATTAGCTAGTTCCCTCTTGTTTTTGCTGTCCCATAAATTACTTACCTTACAATGCATTAGGAGAAGGTGGTGTTGAGGATGGTTCCGTCTTTTGTACCTAAGGTTCCCACAGGTTTCCTCTTAAATCAGGAAATCTGTATGCCATCCTTCTGCCCTACGCCAGTCAATCCAAAAGAGATAGAATTTCATAAGCTGGATTTGTGCAGTAGGAGAAGGCAGACTGACCTGTATTTGAGTGTGGATGGGGAAGAGAGAAAGAGCGGGATTCCTTGGAGTGCAGTGAGTAGGAGGTAGGGATCGCAGGAGACAGGAGAGAGAGGAGAGGTATGAAGGAAGGGATCCAAACCAGTATTTATTGATGAAGGCTAGGCAGTGAACCTGATGAAGGCAGGGAAGGGGTGTGATAGACAAAGAGGAGTAAAGAGAACAGTGATATGTGTGAAAAGGGGGGTTTGTGGTGAAATGAAAAAAGGCATTTAAGAGAGTATCAAGCCTGGCAAGGGACGAAGCAGGAGCAGTGCCATAGATTATATCTACCTAGTAAAACACCGGGAGGATCATTTTAGCCACCAGCTCATGATGAATGGGGAGGAAAAGGCAGTCCTTGTTTTGATACAATATTTCTAATTTGGGGCAAAGTTTAGAGTGGAGGGTGTCAATATGGACTGAGAAGTCAAGATTGTTATCCAACCAAACCCCAAGGTATTTGAAGATGGGGTCCATGTTGAGGAGGGTGCCTTCTGGATTGGTGAACACTGGAAGTGATGAAAGCCTTGCCAGTTTTTGTCTGGTGCCAATGGTGACTGAGAATTTTTTATTTACCCTGAGTTGGTTGCTGTGAAACCAGATCAGCATGTTATTAAAGTCTTGCTGGAGGGGGGTCTCCACTTCCAAAGTTGAGTGGCCAGAGGTGTAGATGACCATGTCATTCTCGTACATGTGGATGTAAGAGTTAGTACATATGAAGCAAAGGTTAATGAAAAGAGAGAAGAGGATAGGGCCAAGGATGGAGCCTTGGGGGATACCAGTAAGAATCTGGAGAGGGGGGAAGATTAGACATTTCCCATCTGGACAGACTTCTGTCTACACGTAAAGTAAGAGCCACCAAGCCAACAGAATGGAGCTTATTTAGAAGGTGTGAGTGGGACACAGATTCAAAGACTTTGGCCAAGTCAATGAAAATGGTTGCAGTGATGTGGCCCTGATCTATCCCAGTGAGGATGGAGTCAGTAACATGCAATGGAGTCAGTAACCTGCAATAAGGAGGAGTTTATGGAGTGATATTTATTAAAGCCAGATTGGATGGGGGAAAGAGTAGTGATGGTGTCAAGGAACTCAGTGAGTTTGGAGTAGACAATGAACTCCTGGAGTTTAGATAAAGAGGAGAGGAGAGATATAGGCCAATAGTTATTGGGGAAGGTGGGGTCTCCACCTTTGTGAAGGGGAAGAACTTTGGAAACTTTCCAGGCCACTGGAACCGTGCCTGAGGAGAAGGTTAGGTTCAGAAGGTACAGAAGGCAGAGGACAATAGCTGGGGTGGAGATACAGAGGAGCTTAGGGTCTAGGCCATCAGGGCTGGACTTGGCAGGGTTTAGGGACATTAGTGCAGAGTAAACTTCCTGAGGGTAGATGGGGGGATGGTAGCCTCCAGGTGAGGGGGTTGGGGAAGGGTCAAAAGGGGCCAGAGAAGGGTGATCAGCAAGAGCACACGTTGTGAAGAATCTGTTGAAGACAGCTGGAATGGAGGTAGGATCCGAGACTGGTTTGCCATCTCCTGTGAGGAGAACGGGCTTCAAAGGACACCTTAGTCAGGTGGGTTACAGCTTGCATTGCCAAGGTGTATGAGGCTGAGAAAAGAAAAAAAACACCTGTGCTCATCAGAGCTCACCCTACCAGGGCTCTTGCTTCATCCTGGGCAGAGAGAGGAGAGGAGAGGTCTCTGTGTTGGAACAGTGCAAAGCGGCAACGTGGTCCTCCATTCACACATTCACTAACACTATGGACTTGATATCCAGAGTTCTGCCAGTGCCACCTTTGAGCCTAGAGTTTTATAAGCGGTGGTTAGCAGATGAATGTTTTACTTATCCCATCTGAGTTTATATGGGACAATGGTCTCCCCAACCCTAAGCTAGAATGGGTACTGCTTATCAGAACCCATTTGTATTAACACTCTGTTGACAATGTGGAGCAGTACTGAAAGAAGAAATTATTTCATATTTACTGTAATATTCTTTTCTGTTAGCTCCAACTTTGTCAATGGGGCCTCTCCTAGCATTTTTGGCTCCTATTGGAGAATATTGTCTGATATATCTAAGAAATTCATGTTTCAGCAAACATAAGGTGTCTGTAATGCCAGGATTTGTTTGATAACCAAGGACATCACTATATTTTATAATAAAAGTGTCTGAGAAATAGAGTTTTCTGATTGCTTTAAGCATTCTATCAGCCTTATGTTAATCTTTTATTAACATACATGTAAAGCCTAATCATATGCTGACCAAGGTTTAACACTGTTTAAAAAATGTTTTTATTATAATAGCAATAAGGTACTCCCAGCGGTTATGTTAATGGTAAGTTAATGATCCTCTGGGGTATGTTGCACGAGGCTCAGCCGAGTGCAACATACCCCTAGAGGATCATTAACTTACCACTAACATAACCCCTGGTTATGCCTTATTGCTTAATTAGACTTGCCAGGTTCGCAGGTTAACAGTTTATGATTTTCAAATATTGTTCAGTGCTCCACCATTACAGGTTAGTGCTTTACTTGTTATCTACCATTACATACAGTGTTGACTTATGTCTAAACCTCTTTAGGTTGGAAGTGTTATTAGCAGCGAGCCAGCATGGTCAGAGAATTACTGGTCTGATCCTCAAGAAACTTAACAGAAGGATTGTTTGGCATGAATATGTCAGGCAGCTCTCCAACTGAGGTATGTTACTCATTTTATCAGCAGATAAGACATTTACATGTTGGAAAGCTTTGTTTTTTTTTTCCTTTTGGGATTACGGACCGAGTTCATTGACCTTGGCAACATGGTGAGTATTGGTTACATAGTCATGTATAAGTACTGCATGGACAAAGGTGACTGAGTAACTCATGCTCTTAGAATCCTCATGTGCCCAAGGTTCTATGCTGATTGATAGCTTTGGACTGTACCACTACCCCAGTGTGGTGTTCATTACCAATGTGTGCTAACTCCCCAGTCTCCATTGAAAACATTGGTACTAACAGAAAAGAAAAGTTGGTAAGTGTGAAGGAATTTCTCCTTCTTTTCCAGTATACTGCAGTCTAGCTGAGTAATAAGTCAAAATCCTGAGGCAAAAGATATTTAGAACACTCACAGAGCATATCCTCTAGAGGCAATTAGCAGAAAGAGTAGTGCACGGGATCTGTGAAAGCATGCTAAGAAACAAGAACTATCCAAATTGTTTGGTTTGTGTGCATCTCTCCAAACCACATATATACATACAGTACTTTAAAGCCTCAATCCCAGTGAAACATAGAAACAGGATTTGCTGGCAGATAAGGACTGCTTGGCCCACCAAGTCTGCCCATTTTTCTCTGCCCATAGTATCACTGCAAATCCTACTTGATCTGTGGCCCATTCACCCTTTCCATTTCATTAAGATTCCATTATGCCTATACTATGCATTCTTGAACCCCACCACTGTTTTCTCCCCCACCACCTTCACTGGAACACATTTCCAAGAATGCACCACTCAGGTTCTTACCATGTCCTCTTGTCTCTGAGCACTTTTTTCTGAAAAAATACTTCCCTCTTGTACCTTGTTTACCCCTGTGATGTTCTCTATCATATCCCCCCCCTTCCAGGGTGTACATATTTAGGTCCTTTAATCTCTATTTATAGGGCCTCTGATGAGACCCTGCACCATTTTAGTTGCCCTCTTCTGGACCACTTACACTCTGCCTGTGTCCTTTCTGAGGTGCGGTCTCTAAAACTGGATGTAGCACTCTAGGTGGGGGTCTTACCAAAGTTTAAGTTCAAAGTTCAAATTTCTTTTTATTCAGTATGTATAAAATTTTTGGGCCAGATATTCAAAACTTTGCCCCGGGGCAAAATTAGCACTGCCCGGTGGGCAAACTTAGCCCAGAGCACAGAGCAAGCTATATTCAAAAGGAATAGCCCAGGGCAAACAGCTTCTGAATATAGCATGGTAATGAGGCCATGCAAACTGGGCTGGGAGTGCAGGGCAAACAGCCCTGGAATAAGACAGCACTGAATAAAGCAACCAGGAAGTGCAACTCACAACAACAACATAGTACACAGCAACGTGAGGGCAGGTACAGATGAACTACATGGCCCATGTGTGTGCCAGCAAATGCATGGACTCAGTACAGCTGCAGGAAGCAGTAGATGTGAAAGAACAGTGATCAAAACTATATAATATTCCCTGTACCGTTAGCGCTGCACTAACACATTAGCACGGAGCTAAGCAGTTAGCCCGGAGCAAACACGTTTTCCCGGAGCTAAAATGTGCCATATTCAAAAGTGCCATGCAAATGAGCCTACTTAGGTAGTCTCTGGGCAAACAATCGGATTAGTATCGCATTATACCCTGATCTGCATGCAGTTTGCCCAGCGTTACTGCAGGGTCCCACAGAGTCACCTGTAGGTCAGTCTGGAAGTACAGGGGCTGACCAGGTCCAACCGCAGCTCCACCTGTAGGTCAGTCTGGCAGTGCACAATGATAATTGCAGGCTACATGTAAACAGTACAGCATAGCATAGCATATTGTACCCCAGGGGACAGGACAGCATAGGCACAGGTGGTGGTGGTGCTGCATGCAACTGTCACACTGTAGGGCATGCTACAGTGCACAGCAGAAACTACAGTAGCAAGGGGGCCAGTAGTGTGTGGACACAGCAATGCCTATGGTGTGTAGGGCAGTGATGATGACTGCACTATACGCAGTGAGAGGCCCAACCTGCGGATGTTTACTGACACTGGACATTACTGTTACGCTGTTGTGTGACCCACAGATGCTGCACCTGTGGCATGGATGCTCACAGTGACATGTACATTCCTGGCTTTGTGTGCTATGGCAGTTGTACAGCTGTGAGGTATGTGGCCGGGGGGGCATATATTATCCGAAAGGCACACTGGTGTTGGGGTATTCCCAATACTGGCCCATGTACACTGTAAGATGTGTCCCAGCCTTGTGGTCACACCTGGTCTGTAGCACAGCCTTGCCACCCATACATGCTCCCCTCAACATCCTCCATGCCCACAGTGCTGCATGTGTGTGCTGGCACCTGTTGGTGTCCACGGAAGTGCGGTCCGCAGGTGTGTGCTGTATTGCCACACTGCTATGCTGTCCACTGGTGGCAGGGTCACTACTTACTGCCTGGCATGGCTGGGACTGGTGGCAGATGATGGCATCATTGTGATGCCATCAGTTAGCAGCATGCTTCCTCTATGTTTGGCTTTATCTATGTGTCATATTTATTTGTTAGGGTCGTGCAAAACCCACGCTAAACCCACGCAAACACCGTGCAAAGCCATAGTGTCATGCAAAGCTGATTGCCCAGGATTAAGACAAGCTTTTCCTAGGCGGTAATGTGCACCGCGCTAAGTAAGTCAAGGCTAGGTCACAAGAAACCACTTAGCGCTAAAAGAAGCCGCTGAATATAGCATTGCGCTTGTAGTCATGTCAGTTTGCCCCTTGCATACATTATAATTTTGCCCAGCGCTAATGCAGTTTGCCCGTGCTATTTGGCATTTTGAATATAGCAGACCCGCACTAATCCCGCGCTAAACCTGCGCAAACGGTTTTTGCCCGGCTCAAAGTTTTGAATATCTGGTCCATTGTATCATCACATACAATAAAACCATAAATTACATAATTTCATCTTACATGTTATGACATATCTTACATAAAATTTTAACATTTATAACCCCAGTTCTTATTTTATTTTCCAACCGGAAATACTATAAAATACACATTTAGCAAAATTCGCCATGGGAAAAATATGAGTTGATTTGTCACAAAATAGCATGCATTTAATCAAATTCCATTTTGAACTAAATCTTAAACTTCTCCAGATTGGATTTAACCATTTTTCCCTTGCTTTATCTAAGTATGGACAGTCAAAAATCAGATGCTTAATTGTCATAGTAGTAGATGAATTGCAATGACACGGTTATTACAGATTTCTGAAATGGACTCCTTTCTATAGTCCACTTTTAAAAGACCTAACCTAAATTTACAAGAGGCAATTTTTTATCACTATTTTCACAGAATGACAGATACCTTTCTTGTGTCACTTTATGTTTGTAATCTAGATAGCGTCTACAGAAAGGGATGTCCCTTAATTTACTTAATTAAGTCTGAAAATAAATATCAGTGAGCCTTTGTTTGGCTTAGCTTACATATTATTTAATGTCTGTGATTGCTAGGGTATCCCAGATCTGAATCAGGCCTAACTTAACCAAACAGTTATTAAGCTCAAAGAGCCAACCAGAGTTCAGGATTGACCCTTTGGCTTCTAATCAACATTTAGCCAATAAACTGTCTTGTGGTGCTGACATAATGTTTTGCCATAGTGCCACAGCTTTTAAATGAGCTCAAGTAGCTATAGATATTAGATGTAATTTGATCCATAGAAGAGCTGTTGGAGTTTGATAAGGGAGACCAAGGGCCAGTTTATAAAACATACTATGGACTATCTCTAGCACCATAGCATTTTTTGAAAAAGCCCATAATTCTGCCCCATGTAATAGGGCGCTGATGATCTTGGATTCCAATGCTCTTTTAAGTGCCACATATGAGTTATCTACAAAATGTTGGCAAAAATCCCAAAATGGCCTGAGCAGCGCTTACACCTTGTTTTTTAGCTCTACTGAGCTGTGGACCCCAGGACATTTTTGTATCCAAGACGACTCCTAAATAAGTATATTCATTCCTAGTTTCAAAGGTTAAATTGTTGATAACCTAATTCTGCTGTTGTTTTTTTCATAAGTTTCTACCAAAAATCAGAGTGGCTGATTTTTGTGTATCAATTGATAATTCCAAATTCCTAAGGATATGAGTACAGCTATTAATTGCTCATTTTAATCCAATTTTAGTTAATGAGCATAATACAATATCATCAGCATACATTAAAATACTCACTTTTTCCCCATAAATGCTCGGAGATGAATAATCAATTGCCTTGAAATCCCTAATTAAATGTTCAATATATAAGTTGAATAGTAATAGGGCCAAAAGGCAGCCCTGTTTGACCCCTTTTCCTAAACATATTGACTCTGAAACATGACTCTCCCTTGAAGTTTTAACATAAGCAATGTTATTGTCATGTAGGCATCTTAGCACATTCAATAATTGGCACTGTATACCGAGATCTTTTAAAGGTTCCCATAAAAGGTTCCTATTTAAACTGTCAACGGTTGCTTTCAAATCTAGAAATGCTGTATATATATATATATATATATGTATTTTTGAGACAGACAATATTTATCTATCAATAAGGTAGTTCAGTACAAAAATATTACCAATAGTACCCATATTCTTCCTGAAGCCTGCTTGTCCTTCTCAAATTAAATTGTTGGAAATCACCCAATTCTCCAGCCTCTCTTGAATGATTCTAGAAAATATTTTTTCAGCTATGCATAACAGGCAAATAGGCCTGTAATTCACTGGATCGTTGGAGTCACCTTTTTTATAGATAGGAATTATTAGGCTGGCAAGCCATTCTTCAGGAATCACCCCTTTCTCCAGAATGAAATTGAAAAGGGAGGCTAATTTGTTAGCTCACCAATCAGAGAGGGCCTGAAAAATGTTTGCACCTAGCACATTTATGCTGGTTGCTTTATTTTTCTTCTGTGCCATAATGGCTTGCTTAACTTCAATTACTGTAACTGTAAAGTCATTAGAAACCTGTTTATTAACCTCTACAAATGACATTGTTGACATAGGGATTTTCCTGAGATCTTCATATTTTTCCTTAAAGAATTCTACCCAAACACAAGCAGGTATAACTGAATATGTATTAATATCAATATTCTTAGTAACCAGAGCTACTAGCTCCCAAAAGGTTTTGCTGTCCTTGTTTATAATATTTTCCTGTAAGACTAACCAAAGGCCCTTTTATAAAGTCTCTTTTTATTATTAAAGAGGTATTTGCACTCTTTTTTTGAGCCATTTCAGAGTGGTATATGCAGTCTAATCAAGTACATTTTTGGAATATCTTCCTATTTTGTTTAACAATTTCCTTTGATTCTCACAATCCTTATCAAACCAGGGTGTTTGCACTTTTTGCCTTTTATTACTAATACCAATATTGTTAGATTTCCTTTTTTGAAGGTGGTTTTTAAGATAGGACACCAAACTAATGTAGTCCAGAACTGAGTTACCATTATCCTCCGTCCCCTGGTTTTGGCCAAGGTTTTCCAGTTCCCATTTTTCTATAAGGGTCTTTATAAAGGGTGCTAATTGGGAGTCCATTTTAATAATTTCCTGTTATGAATAATATGATTTTCCTCAGCATCCTGTGTGTCCTTTAATTGCTCTGGTTGACCACCTCTTATATACCTGAAATGTAGAGTTATAGGAAAGTGATCGCTCTCCCACATAAGGGTGATGGACAATTTACCAACTCGGGTAAAAGAAAAAATATCAATAAGAGCCAAGTCTAACACACTACCACCCCTTGGTGTAGGAAATGTAAATTCTCCTAACTTATCACCCCTCGGTCTACTATTCAATATTCTTAAATTTGTTTCTGCAGCAATATTCATTAATCTTTTCCCTTTATTATTAATCAGGTTGTCCATAGATTGCCTTATTGGTATCCCAAAAATATCATCTAAATGCCATCCAGGTTTGTAAGTTTCCATCAAAAACCCAATCCTGACATTAAAATCACCCATGATTAGAATAGTAGCAGCCGGGTAGCTAGTTTGTATGTAAGTAACTGCCTCTTGAAAGGTATCTAACAGCTCTTTCAATTTAGAGAATGCCATTGGAGGGCAAGAGATGTTCATAATTATAAGTAAATCGTCATCTGCTAACATAAGTTTGACTATCAAAATCAATGAGCTGTCAGATTCTATCTGGGTACAGTCATGGATTTTGCTGGTAGACACCATGGTAATTAGTCCACGCTTAGACCTTCCAAATTTGTGGGTTTTTATGGTTTTCTTGATCCAGCATGACTATCCTGGCATGCAAAAAATCACTTTTTATCATCCAGGTTTCTTGTAGTAAAATTATATCATGATCTGTTAGCATCTTAAATCAGCCATAATCTGTTAATTTTCCTGGAAGACCAGCAATATTCTAACTTATTATTGAAATAACCCTCTGTTGTCAATTAGAATTGATAGAAATTGTTGCACTGATACTATCAATTTCTAAGTTGGACATGTCACATGGATAGACCGATTTCTCAGCACAAGAGGATACTTCCAATACCAAATCTGAATTTATTCTTTGACCTAAGATCTTCCTCCATCTGCAATAAATGCTGTTGGGGGAATCTCCTTCACTCCTTGATGTGTGTGTAAATTCTACTGATCTAATACAATCCATTATTCTAGTTTGTAGTTTAGTGGGGATAAGTATTGAATTATTCAATCTGCAATTACTTGCATCTATGTTTCCCCTATTGGGGCCTGATTTCTGACTATTTTCAAGCCTTTTCCTTCTTTGGTTTCTATCACTTTCTAAGTTCACCGTAGACTCATCTAAATTGGTTCCCAAATCCCTGAACCCCTCTTTTTTCACTTAACATAAATCTTCTTGTTTTGTTTGATTCCAACACCAAACAGACTGTACCTTTGGCTGGATCTGTCTGATATCTATAAGTTGAACCAATGTCACTCCATGTGAACTTTTTCCTAGTACCCCTTTACATAGATTGTAGATTAATAATTTAAGAGTAAATGAGTTTTCACTTTTCTTTTTAGGCATGCCATCCAGGTAGTGTTGGGAGCCTTAATCCTTGATCAATTTCAGTCTCTTTATCACTAATTATTATTATAGAGTTGTTGGCCTGGGTATTTTGGGCTACCAGCCTGGTCTTACCTTGTTGACCTGTCTTGTCTGAGAATCATAACTTACTAGTTTGAGTGTTTTTATTTCCTCTATTGTAAAGGTGGCTACTATTATGTTGCTTAGTCTTTATAATTAGTTTATTCCTTCTTTCCAGTTTTTCCCTGTCCAGGTCATTCTCTTTAGATAAAATTTTAATTGGCTCCTTACTTGTGATGTGCTTGTTACAATCCTTTTCCTTCCTTTTACTTTCCTTTCCTAGTGATCTACTATCCTTTAGCAACTTTTTGTTGCAATCTCCTCTTGTTCAGCTAATAGTGCAGTAGCAACTCTAATTTGTTCTTTATTTTTTTTCCAATACGTCATGATATCCATTTGAACTCTTACACTTTACCTCTGGATTTGCCATTCTGATTTTTGCCTGAATATGACTAACTGCTTCCTCTTGTTCAGTTATCAGTCCTGGAAACAGTTGTAGATGTTCTTTACTTTTCCCACTGGTATCATGATGTATTTTTAGTCCTTCTGTCTTAGAACCTGTGCAAGAACCTTTATCTTTATCAATTTCATGAGACTAGGTATCTCTTAGTGTCTAAAGGATTTGGGCTAAGATGTCAGTTTGCTTAACTATAGCTGTTTTAAGTACTGATATTTCTTCCCAAAGTATGTTCAAGTAATCTTCCCCAGTTGTTATGGGTTCACAATCTTTATCACTCGACACACTGGGCTCAGGGCCCTTTCCGTTAACCTTTGTATCAACATACACCATACTCTGAAATATCATTTTCCCAGAGGTGTGCAATATCAGGAGGGAATGTAGTGGTGGTGGGGGTGGGGTTGGGGTCAAAATTCATCCTTTCAACATAGGGTAAAATAAAATTATCAAAATCCAGAAAGAAGACTTTCCTAGCTGTCATCCCATTAGTGTTGTTTTGTATATCTAAACCAAGGCTTTGGTTTCTTTGATTATTCTCCCCCTTCTTTGGTTGTGGGAATAAAACTTTGCAAGGGGGAGATAGCTCTATACCAATTTCTTTGTGCCACTCTTTTTCTATTCCCTTACTTGTTCTTTTAACACCTTCTGACCCCTCTAACTTGTGTATCTCAGTCAAAAGAGGTGTTCCAGTGAAAGGGGTAGAGATCAGCCCCCTCTAATTGGTGATGAAGTTTTCTTAGGCAGTAAGGAGCCTTTAACTCTAATGATGTGATCTGGACCAATAAGTTCCAGCTGAGATCCTGTTGTTACAAAATAGTTGGTTATTATTTTAGAAGTTAAGGGCATCTCTTTTTTAATCAAATTTATTTTTCCCTTCTTTTTTGTCCTTTTGGACTGTTTTTTTTTCTTGGATACCATAAGGCTATATAGGTTATAAAGGTAACTAACGTTAACACCAGGGCATTGATCAGTACTGCTCCTGGGGTATGCAGGGTATACAGGTGAGTATACAATTAGTATACCATTTTTTGTTTAACACCCAGCAGTTAACCAATACCACCTCTACAGTGTTCTATTATAAATCTAATATAAATCTATAAATTCAATCCTGGCTAAAAGGCAATTGACTGTCTCCTAAGCAGGGAGCATAAAACAAAATAAAAGGTGCCAAGGAACACACAAGTTTCATTAAACATATAGCATCTGCATTAAAAACCATCTATGGTAAAAATGAGCACAGAACACAAAAATCTTTCATAGATGTACAATGGGTTGTTTAGAATAAAAGAAGTTACCAAAATGCTGTAAAAGTACACTATTTACATTGTTTCAATCCAATAGTAAAAGGAACTTCAGGCTTTGGGTTTTCTTGCTGAGTGTTCTGTTTCCTGATACTGCTCCTAAAAATCCTCAGCTCCTGTATTCCTGGATTCTGGGCTGTAGATACCCAGTCAAAAGGCTTGAGAATTGCTGAATTTAGGCCACTTCCAGACTCTACTTCAAGTCTCCAATGTAGCTCCCTGCGAAGACTTCTGGAGGCTCCAGGCTGCTTCATCCCTTTCTGAATTACCTTGAGTAGCTTTATAACTGCAACCTGAGTAAAAGGGAACAGAAAAAAATATTTGGCTTACAATATTTGGTTACAAAAATTCCGTATAATTTATCAGTATGGCAACCAGTAAAAATCCCAGTTTGAATCCCAAGGAGAGTCACAAGTAAATAACTGGCTTATAGGGAAGTAGATAAAAATGAAACTAAAGGAATGGTCAATTATGCCTAACAGCATTCTTAACAATTCTATTAGGAGTGATGTTAAAAAGACTTTTAATCAATAAAAATAGGCAAATAGAACACGAAGGATGCAAAATAAATGGAGACCCTCCTAAAGAGTAAAATAATGCTAACGAAAAGTATGGAAAGCCTACTCATTGATTTTCCAACTCCTAGGTTAAGTTTCACCCTATCAGGTGTTCGCTGTGTCTGGTATGTTGAGGAGAATTAAATCTGCTAAAAATGACTAAAAAACATGTGAAGTAGTCGAAGAATTCCTTTGCATGAGTGCTGTCTCAGACGGCCTCCCAGTTTAAAACTCAGCAAGTCAACGGAGCGGAGCTTTTCCTTGACATGTATGATTGGGATGCAAAAAATGGTGAATCTAATGCTAAAATGCCAGCGCATGCATTTTAAACTAAAGCACTCATCATTAAATGACGTCACCACAGCTGATTATGGGTTTAACTCTATTTATCTAATCAATTTATGGGTTAACATTAATTAGTATATAGATATGCTATTAATAAGTGTGGGCTTTGGTGAACTCAAATCCTGAAATACTATAATATAAACATAGAAACACAAAAATACAAAAATAAATGGTGCAAATGATCAATCAGTTTTAAATACCCATTTAAGTATAACCCCATTGCCCTGAAATAGAAAGAGAATCTTCTTGATCTATAAAAATTTCTCTAATGGTCAAAAAAAGACAGAAACCCCACTATAAATAGCTTACAAAGAATACAGAGCAAAACCCCCTTATCTCCGACACAGACCAACAGTGGTGCAATTAAAACAAAAGAACAAACAAAGAAAAAAAAAGGAGCAGTTTCTATGAGGTATGGCTTCATGGGGATCTTGGTTGATTGATGATCAGTGTTACAACACTTGCAGGTATCTTAATAGCCATAATTTCCTCCAGGCTCAGTCACTTTGCTTCCAACCACTTTCGGTGGCTGTGATGAAAAGTTACCCAACACCTGAAAAAAAGTCCTTGGTCTCTCGATGTCACATTCTCCCACAGTTCACAACTCCTTTGCTCTCCTTGGCTGACTCACTCCTTAGCCCTCATTAAGAGCTGATACTGCTCCTCCTCCTCTGCTGCTCTTCTGACTGGGCCACTCGACCACACTGGGCTACTGTTCTTCTCCTTGCCTCTCCAACTGGCTCCGCCACTGATCAGACTCCTCATAAACTAGGGGGGAAGAATGAGACCACAGCCAGAAGAAAGCAAAAACCATCAATTCAAGAAAGTCCAGAAAGGGACTTGAGATGCAAGGTGATCTAGAACTACAGATAGTGAGGTAGCGGTGGCATACCTTACTAAAATCTTGCACAGTATTCCAAATCCCCTGCTTCAGCTGACTCTCAGCTCAGTGTGCAGTCACCATCTTGTTCTTCCATCCAGGTCTTACCAATGATCTATACAGAGACAACACTAGCTGTCTCTTTCTACTGGTGATACCCCTCCTTATGCAACCCAGCATCCCACTTGCCTTCCCAACTGTCTTGTTGCATTGGCTGCACACCTTCAGGTCATCTGATATGATCATCCCCAGGACTCTTTCCTGTTTGTGGTCACCAGTACCACCCTCCACTTTGTACTCTGCCCCTGGGTTTCTGTGCCCCAAGTGCATTAATTTACGCTATTTCATATTGAAACCCAGCTGCCATACCCTTGACCATTCCTCAAGTTTTCTTGGGTTGCTGCTCATCCTTTCCATCCCTCCAGAGTGTTCACCCTATTGCAGAGTTTGATGTCATCTGCAGAGAGGCAGACCTTTCCTTCTAGCTCCTCTGCAATGTCACTTACAAAGACATTAAATAAGACTGGTCTCATCATGGATCCCTGAGGCACACTCTGGTCACCCTCCCTTCATCTGCATGGATTCTGTTTACCTCCACCCTCTGCTGCCTATCCCTTAACCAATTTCTTACCCCATTTACCACCTTTGAACCCACTCCTAAACTACCCAGCTTGCTTAATAGTCACCTATGTGGAACAGTGTTGAACGTCTTACTGAAATCTAGGTAGGCTATGTTCACTGCTCTGCCCTGATCTAGTTCCTTGGTCAACCAGTCAAAGAACTCCATCAGATTTGTTTGACATGACCTGCCCCCTTGAATCCATGCTACCTCAGGTCTTGTAACCTACTGGATTCAAGATATTCCACAATCCTTTCTTTCAGCAGTGATTTCATTAATTTTCTCACCACTGATATCAGGCTGACTTGCCTATAGTTAGCAGCCTTCTCCTTGCTATCACTTTTATGCCCTCCTCCAGTCCTCTAGGACCACTCCTGTTTCCAATCAGTTGTTAAATAGGGCCATCAGGGGTGCAGCCAGTACATCCCTGAGTTGCCTCAATACCCTTAGTTGGACCCCATCTGACCCCATTGCTTTGTCCATGTTCAGATTTGTAAGTTGGTTCAGGACTCTCACCTTCAATGATAGACTAGTGTCCCACCTGGGAATATAAGGGCCTATACAGGGGAGATGGCTCTATCCATCCAGGCAGGAATCCACAGTCCTCAGTGGATGGTTTAAATGTTACTTTGATGAACATTTAAACTGGTAGGGGGTGGTGGTGGTGGCAGAAGAGATTAGGAAGGCAGAAACTGCCCCACACCCACAGGCTGAAGTAGAGAGTAGGGAACACTCGAGAAGAATGGACTCCTCTGGGATACAAATTAATACAGGAACTAGGGTAGAAAAAATGAAGAGGGGTGGGAGTGGGTGCATTAAAAAGAGAGGGGGAAGGAGGGAAAACAAAAAGGAAAAAAAGAGGAATAACAAATGAGGTGGTAACAAACCTGGAAAGCCATGTGTGTGAATGTTAGAAGTCTAGGAAATAAGATTGCTGACCTGGAGTTCACAATGGCAGAGCTGACCTGGATATTATGGCCATTACTAAGTCATGGTACACTGAAAACCATGACTGGGACATGGCCATACCAGGTTATACTCTGTTCAGGAAGGACAGGTTGGAAGGAAAGGAAGGGGTGTGGTACTTTAAGTCAGCAAGGGCATTAAAGTGATGGAGATACAGGATATACAGGGGGAAGAGGTACTGTGGGTCAACCTAGAGATGGGGAATGGAGCCTCTATTTAACTGGTGTGATCTACAGACCTCTAGCACAGGGGGAGGAGTTAGATAAGGCACTGATGGAAGCCATTGGCAAGATGGCAGAAAAAGGGGGAGGTATTGTTGTTGGGGCACTTCAATCTGACAGATGTAGATTCGCAAATTCCAGCAGGGGCTTCAGCTAGAAACAGGGAAATCTTGCACTCCCTGCAGGGGGCATTCCTCAGGCAACTAGTCAGTGAACCCAATTGTGATGGGGTAATGCTGGACCTGGTACTCGCTGACAGGGACAGTGCTGCAGATGTCATGGTGAGGGGGGCCACCTAGTGACCAGTGATCACCGTACAGTATGGTTCAATATAAGGATGACTGTGGAATCAAACCACACAAAGGTGAGGGTCCTCAACTTTAGGAGGGCAGATTTTAAAAAGATGGGTGAATGCCTCAGGGATGACCTGGGAGGAAGAACTGGGTGGAGGAACAGTGGGGGAAACTAAAAAGGGCCATAGTGAAGGCAACAAACCTCTGCATCAAGCAAGAGAGCAAAATAAAGTGGAAAAAGAGACTTCTATGGTTCTTGAAAGAGGTGCCAGAAAATATAAAAGCTAAGAGGTTAGCATTCAGAAGGTACTAGGAGACTCAGCAGGAGGAGGAGAATAGGGAGGTGTATCAGGAGAAACAGAGGGAAGGAGGGAGGACAGTAAGGAGTGTAAAGGTGCAACCTGAAGAGAGAATAACCAAGGGTGTAGCAAAAGGGGCAAGACAATTTTTATATATGTAAATGAAAAAAGGAAAATCAGGGGTGGGATTGTAAAGTTAAAAAGGGAAGGGGGCACTATGCTGAGGAGGAAAAGTGAAAGGCAGACATCCTGAACAAATACATTTGTTTAGTGTTTACAGAGGAAAGAGACGGGGAGGGGCCACAAAAATGTAACATAAGCTTTTGAGAGAGGGAGGTGGACACTATTCATGCAAGGCATCATTGGTATGCAGGTATGCATATCCTTGTGCAAGTCAGGCTGACAAGTCTGCACCAGAACCAACATTACCTTTTACACAGGCTTGTACAATGTATCCAGTATAGGCTGAGAAGGATAATGTACAGATGTGTGTTTCATTCAGTCTGGTGAAGCCTTGTGAGCCTGACTGGAATGTTCCCATAATGTGATAGATTTAGTGCTAGTAAAAGGTGACCAACAGACAGCAGTGGAGGCTGAAGCCCCTTATTACCCATAAGCCTAGAACAGTGCGTGCATGTACACTGCAGGATCCTCCCAAAACTGCCTTGAATTCAGTGCTGGTGAAAGGTGAGAGAGTGACAACATGGAGACTGAAGTCCTTGTTTACCCATAGGCCAAGCATAGAGTTGTCAGTTGGTCTCATGAAGCTCAGACAAGGGTAACCAAGGTGGCAGCTGGGTGGATGTTGCTGTTTTTTTTTGCTTGGACTGCGATCAATGGGGCTGCCATTGCTGTGGCTGCAGGCCTAGATTCATTTAATTTATTTTTTTATTTTAGGGATGAACAGTTGGGAAGTGTAATGTTCATTTTAAACCATGTCCCAACAGGTTATACAAATACACATTCAGGAACAAGATTAGAGTATAAAAAGAAACAATAAAAAAATAAGCCATGCATATATAATACAATCAGTGTACAAGATACAGTGCAAACTGTGCCCAAGCCACTGTCCATTGAACCCTGCACTTCTCTAATGAAGAAAAGAGTGACAGTGCTCAGTTTGGTGCTTGTCAAAGTTATCAATGCCTCTCTGTGGGAGGGGGTGTTTCCAGCAGCTTTAAAAAAGTCTATGGTGTGGCCCCATCTCAAGAAGGCAGCTTTAGATCATGACGACTTTATGAATTATAGACCTATCTTTAAGTTACCATTTTTAGGCAAAGTTATAAAGAAAGTGGTGGTGACATAGCTAAGAGTGCCTGGAGGAGTATTCCATCTATGATCCAATCCAATAAGGGTTTTATCCTTAGCATAACACTGACACTGCCCGGATGAGTGTTTTAAATTGTCTGCTCCTGGTGAGGGATCATGGAAAAGTTTCTTATTTGATCCTCCTTGATTTATCTTCAGCATTTGACATTATATGGCATATGGAACTTGTAGAAAGGCTGAGGAGGATCATTAGGGTGACAAGGGACAGCCATGCTTGCTTGGTTCCACTCTTTCCTCCGCAATCACCGTCAGTCTGTGGTTTTTGGGAACTTTCGGTCATCCCATTAACATGGACTGTGGTGTCCCTTATGATTTTGTCTTGTCTTCATTTTTGTTTGTGGTGTTTATGCTTTCACTAGTAGAAGTAATTGTATGACTTGAGTTTTCATTGTTATGCTGATGATATACAGCTATATTTCTCATTTAAACCCAGACAGGGCTCACCAGCAGTTGGGTTTGAGAGAGCACCATCTGAAATTTGCTTGGAAACATAGAAACAGAGAATTTATTCAACTTTATTTTTATTCAGAGATATAAAACAAATTAACATATAGATACATACCAAAAAGATATCCTTATGTAAGAAGTACCAAAAAAGTATTTTATCTTTTTTCAGGGGAGGGGTAAAAGTACGTATGTGTAGTGTAATAGATACTTAATAGATTGTTTATCAAGAATTTATATTAATATGAAAGTGTTCATCTGTTACATGCTCCAAGCTAGATTCATCCATGTGAGTCAAAATTAATTAACGTGAATCTTTCTTTGCCAAAGCATATTCTTAGAGTCTCAATTATGGTAAAAATTTAGGACATCAGTGGACATTTAACATATAGAAAAAACTGAAAATCTGCTTCTTCAGAAACATTAAGTAGCCATTGGCATGTATTGGGTGTTATCTGCTTCCTCATCTTCCAAATCCAAGCCTATTTCTGTGTGCAGTGCGACATCTTTTTACAAAAAAGGCTTGAGCAGGATCCACATCCAGCAAAATGATACCACCTCCCTCCTACCGCTGGATATACTCCACCCTATCCATCCCAGCATCTCATTAGCTCTATTAACTTTGTCACACTGCCATGCCACCTTGAGGTTATCAGATATGATAACCCTGAGGTCCCTGTCCTGTTTAGTGCCTGTCAGTACCTCCCCCTATCCTATATTCAGCACCTGGGTTTCTATGCCCTAGGTGCATGATCTTTTACTTTGTGGCATTGAACACCAACTGCCATAATTTAGACCACTTCTTAAGTGTCCCCAGAACACTGTTAAGACTCTACACCTCCTCCTCACTCTTCAATGTATTGCAGATTTTGGTATCATCTGCAAAAAGGCATACCTTCCCTTCCAGTGTTTCAGTAATGTCACTTATGAAGACATTGAAGAATTGAAGACGACTGGTCCTAGTACCAACCCCAGTGGCATCCACTGGTCACTTTCCATTATTCAAGTTTTTTTTTTTCATAGTTTTTGGCAAGGAAAGACACATTAAGCTGAGGCTTGTTCCCAGATGTGTCATGGAGGCACAGGGAAGTTAAGTGACTTGCTCATGGTCAGACAGTATGCAAAAAGACACACCCATCTCCCCTCACCCCCCACCTTTCTCACCATCGATGGTACCCCCTTGGAGGCTTGCACCTCCTTCAGGTACCTAGGAGTCTGGCTAGACCAGCACCTTGACTACACCACACTCATCAACTCAATCCATAAGAAACTGCATCCAAAACTAGGTGCCTTATATTGCAACAAGGACTGCATCCCTCCAACTACCCGGAAAGCAATTGTTCAGAAGATGATCTTCCCTGTACTGGACTATGGGGATGTAGTCAACAGAGCTGCTCCCACAACCTCCCTTGCTAGTCTTGACACACTCTTTCATTCTTTCTGTTGCTATATCTTGAGCTGCCCCCCCACAACTCACCACTGCGACCTCTACAGTTTCCTTGACCTGCCCCCTCTTCACAACTGCAGGCAGATTCACTGCGCCAGGACCATAGCGAAATACTGGACACAGTCCCTCCCTCCTTCCCTATCTTGAATCCACCCTCGCAACCCAACCTCTGCCTACCTACTCCCTCAGGAGCACTGATTCCAGGCTCTTTCAAGTCCCATTCATGGGTTCAGCCAGGGGCCAAGCTGCCTTCAGTTACTGCATGCTCAAACTTTGGAATACGCTGCTGGTTGCCATCAGACTCATCACAAACTCTCAGCAGCTCAATCACATCCTAAATACCCACCTCTTCTCTACTTGTGCTTGTGCCTAGGCCCAGCAAGTGGCATGCCCACACCACACATGCCACAACCTAGACTCTTACTTTACAGGTCCCATGCACCTTGTATGCGTTGTTGCTGCATAACCTGTACAAGGGCTATGGTGCCAACCACTCTTGCTAGCGCCGCTGCTACCACCCCCCTAGTTTACAACTTCCTGATTAGTGGTAGGGATATCTGTTATCTAATGCTATTCAGTACTATTACATTGTGCAGCTTTGCTCTGTAATGTTTGTTAAGTAAATCTTGGTGCTCACAGTCATGCAAGCTCTGCTATCCATTAACCTATGTATACAATGTTATATCTGCATTGCATAATCTGTATACTTGAGCAATTATTCATCATCTGTATTTTACTCCTCTCCCCCTTCCCTCAGGACGCACCTGGAATCGAGCGGTATCTCTGCTTAGTATGCCTTCCTGGTAAAACTCTTAAATAAATAAATAAATAAGTGTGCCCTGCTGCCTGGAAGAAAGCTACTGTTATTCCTCTACCAAAAGGCAGAGACTCATCTGCTACTATCAACTACCACCCTATCTCCCTCCTCCCTATCTTATCCAAAATACAGGAACATATTGTCTCCCTACTTTTGGACTCCTCTTCCTTCTTTACCCCCTACCAGTCTGGCTTCCGGAAGAACCACTCCACAACTTCCTCTCTCCTCAGGCTTACTGACTCCATTCACATTGGTATGGACCATGGCCTCTTCATCTCTGCCATCTTCCTCGATCTAGCCAAGGCATTTGACAGTGTCTCCCACTCTGTATTACTATCCAAACTCCAGGCTGCTGGCCTCTCTGATACAAGCATCAGATGGTTCCAATCCTACCTCATGGGTAGGGTGCAATCAGTCAAAATTGGTGATGCCCTCTCCCCTCCCTTACCTATAACCACTGGGGTACCACAAGGTTCTGTGCTAGGCCCTCTACTATTTTCCATATTCCTTAATGATCTCTCCTCCATCTGTTTATCTGCATCCATTCACATGTATGTGGATGACATGGTTCTTTTCACCTCAGGCCCCTCCACTGATGATGTGGCACACAGACGCCAGCTTAACTTCAATCAAGTTCTGCTCTGACTGTGTTCTAACCAGCTTTTCCTCAATGACAAGAAGACCATCTCCATGTCTTTTGGCACAAGGCAGAGACTCTCTAGCCTTCCTTCCCTTCCCACACCCTGGATGACTCCCCTCTGGAGGATGTTACCACGTTTAGGTATTTAGGTATCTGGCTTGACCAACACCTAAACTTCTCTGGCCATGTAGATTCTACAGTCAAAATACTGCACCCCAAGCTAGGTGCCCTATACAGAAACCATGGCTGCATCCCACTGCCAGCCTGCCACACTATCATCCAGAGAATGATCCTCAGGCACTACTATTGACTGGACACTCTCTTCCACTTTTTTTTGCTACACTCTTGACTGTCCCCCTCATACTAACCACTGCTCTATGTATCAGTCTCTCTCTCCTTTCCATCTCTTGAGTACAGGTGCCGAGTCCACTGCACAACCTTTGTGAGTAAATTCTGGTTCGGCTTTCTCCCCTCCTACCTCTCTGCCTGTCTCTCTTCCATCCCCATAGAAATTCAAGTGATTCTACCCTTGTAGTCCCTCTGGTTTCCATGACCACTGACCAAGTTGCTTTCAGCCACCATTTCCCTAAAATCTGTAACTCCTTCACTCATGTCACCTGACTCGCCCCTTCCCCTTGGACCCTCTCAAACCACCTCAGAGGCCTCACTTCCCCCTCTTGCAATTGCTCCTAAATTTCTCACCCCTGCCCTGTTCACCCCTGTTATAGGCACTTAAGATCTGATTGTTCAACATTTTTGACAGCTAACTGTAACCATTTTCCTTTACTCTAGTTATTCATGACTTGTACTGTACCTATTCTCAATGTATATTACACTTGAGCACTATTTCTACTTTGTAAATATATTGCCAGCTTGTAACTGTACATGTGCTCTTGAGCTGTCAAGTCTCACTGTGCACCACTCCCACTTCTCCCAGGATGCATCTGGAAATGAGATCACAGGTCAGTATGCCTTTCCTAGTGAAACATTTCAATAAATAAATACATAAGTGCTGGCTGTGGGATTCAAACCCAGTTTTCCTGGTTTGCAGCTCAGGTGCTCTTAACCACTTTGCTATAATACCTCCTGGAGAGGCAATTTGAGATAAATCAAGTGAGTGCTTTATACCACCACTATCTATCTCCTATCCATTAACAGTTTCTAACTCAGTTCAAAACTCTAGATCCCACCTCAGGCCACTTAGTTTATTTATCTGCCTCATGTATGGCACAATGTTGAAGGCCTTGATGAAGTTCAGATAGGCCATATACACTGCCTTCTCCTGATCTATTTCATTGGTCATGCAGTTAAAGAAATGCATCAGATTTGCTTGGCATAACATTCCCCCATGTATCCATACTGCCTATAGTCTTGCAGCCCACTGGATTCAAGATACTTAACCAGTCTTTCCTTTAGCTGAGTTTTCATTAATGTCCCCACCACTGAGCTAAGACTGAGGCCTATAATTGCTAGCATCCTCCCTTAAGCCTCTCTTATGTAAGGGGACCACATCAGCTCTTCTCCGGTCATTCAGAATCATGCCTGTTATTTATTTATTATTTATTTAGCTTTTGTTGACCGGGTAAGTGCACTAGACAAATCCTGCCTATTTTCAGGCATGACCCGGGGAAGGGGGATACAGATGAATGCCAACTGACCTTGAACCAGATTAAGCTGTTGGTGGTATTTTTAGTGAATACACATGAGCTGTTGAAGAAGGCTGTTAGTGAAGCAGTTAACATCCCATTGAGTTCCTTTAGAATGCTTAGATACTGTATCTCCTGTCTGGTCCCATAGCTTTGACCACCTTCAGAACTGCAGGTCCTTTCTGGACTCTTTCTTCTGAAAATTGACTTTTATCCACCTCCTCCCTTCCCCCATTCCTTCTACTCCTTGGTGGTCCATTTCCCTCTTCCTTCACAGTGAGGATTGAGCAAAAGTTCCTGTTCAGGATGTGGATTGCTCCCAGAGGGTTGAAGCCAAAGCTGAATCACAGCAGAAACGAGGTGTTACTAGTAGGACCAGATCACCTGAGGTTATAACTAATGGAGAGCATGGGCCTTTCTATTTTATGAATGTGAAAAGGCTTCAGGCTAGGCAGGTTCTACACAACCTAGTCATCACTCTTCATCCAGAGTTGGCACAGGTACTGGAGGTGTATGATGCGGTTAGGAGTGGCTTTTACCATCAGAAGAATATTGCTGGGCTGCACCCTTACCTAGACCGAGAAGATCTGTTGATACTCATGTATGCTTTTTGTCATGTCTCACCTGCCTACTGTAATGCACCTGACCTTGGCCATCTGGCTGGCCAGATCCACTGTCTACAGTTAGTCCATAATGCAGTAGCATGACTCGCTACATCCAGTAGAAGGAGCAGCGTATTACACCTGTTCACCCGTTTTCTGTACTTTCTTCCTGTTAGATGGCAAATCACTATTTAGATTCTTCTTTTGACCTACAAGGCCCTCAAAGAAATGGTCTCCTGCACCTTAATAAGCTTCCTGTGACCTGCACTGATAGCAGTGAGCTATTCTGTTCTAATATGAGATTTTTGCCTGTTCCAAAGTCAAGATTAAAGTTATTTTTAGTCTGCCTTCTTGGTCCCACCTTTCAAATCTATATTAAAACCTGGCTTTTTAGAAAGACATTTGTTGGTGTCTGAGCTAGTCCTTGTTGCACTGTAATTTTGAAACTATGTTAATATTGTTGATTATTTATTTGCTGTATTTATAATGGACTGTCTTATGACTTGTGACTTTGAAAATAGGCTGCCTAAAGGATTCTTTGTGAAATAAAAACTAAAACTAAATTATGTGTAATTTGCATAACATGCCCCTGATAAAGCCATGTTGAGAGTGGACAAAAAACTTGGCCTCAACCAAGTGTTCCGTTATGCTGTCATTATGACCTTCAGGACCTTGCCATGCACTGATGTTAGGCTGTCTGCCTGTGACTGCCTAGGTGTGACCTTGCTCCCTTCTTGAAGACTGCAACAATATTGACCACTTTCCAGTCCTCTGACATTACACCTTCCTGAATAGACTCTTGAAAAAATACTACAAATATTACTGCCCATGGTTCCTTTAGTTCCACTATGATCCTAGGGTGTATCCTGTCTGCCTCTGGGGTATGGGTCCTGGAGAATTGGGAAAAGTGGGGTTGCTGAAGTCTGAAAGGCCACAGGGTAAAAAAGGTAATCTGTGCAAGTAAAGGGGCTCTTTGAATGTGTATGGGCAAAAGTGTGGGTGCTACAGCCCCCCATGTCCATAGGTTCCAGAACCTATGCTCTGGGGACTTATTTGGCTTGCTCTTTGCAAGGTAATCAACAACCAGGGCAGACATGATATCCAATGAGAACATTATGGCTACCCCTGATATTGTGTGCCTCTGACTAAGCTTCCTCCTCTACTATGGACCCTGTGTTGAGCACTAAAGTGAAATGCATTATTTGTTAAGCATCCCAGCCATCACTTCTGGCTGTATTACAGGTTCCAACTGCTTACCTCTGTTTTCCAAGGCCCAGTCTCCTACTTCACCTCCCTCCATCAATTTATGTTCTGGAAGAAGGCTTTGGTTTCACATGAACTCCTGTTGCTATCCTGGCTTGCAGACCATACTTGGCTATCTTTCTTGTTGTTTTGATGTCTCTTTGTGCTGTTCTGTAATCCTATCTGGTCTAGAAGCAATCTGTCTCTTTGTAACATTCAGTGACTCTCCTTATGCACAGAATTACAGTAGTTGCATCAGGCCCCTGTTATGCAAGGGGGCCACTTTTTGGCCATTTTCCCTTTATTGCTTAAAGGAATGCAGACCTCTGTAGCTGTTTCAAGCACCTTCTTAATTATCAGCCTCATACAGCCACTCCAGACCTTTGAACACCAGGTCCTTCATTATGGCAAAGTCTGCCTTTCTAAAATTTCTGGTACTGGTGACTGAGGTCTGGTCCATTTTTCCTGTCACCAGGGGGCAAGTTACCTGATTTTGGTCCCTGCCTCCCACCCGTTTCTTGACTTTTACACTGCAGATGACTCTGTTCCCACTGCTCATGAAAGCTTGAACCGTATAGGTATGCCTATACAAATGTGTCCTTTCCAAGGGAATCACTAACTACACTGGACAGTAGAGCAGGTAGGGAACCCAGTTAAATAAGCACATGTTTGCACATCAGACTTACTCATGACTGCTTATAAAGCGAGTGTGTGTGTGTATATGTGTCTGTTTGGGGGGGTGGCATAATGGGCCTATAGTCCTTTCCAACCTTAAATTACAATGGTCTTTAAAGACATTTCCTGTCATTGCTAATTGAAAGAACAGAGATTCTATGCAGTGTGTGTGTATGCGCGCACGCGTGCATGTGCACAGACAGATATTAAAGCACAACAGATTACTAGTAGACTTCAATACCTTCTGTTTAAAAACTTAAGTAAAATGATTACGATCCTGTATGAACATATTAGCATGGAAAAGGTGCTGGAGTAAGCATGCAACTATTATTAGGCATTGGATTATGGTTTTGGGGCTAGGGTCTAGAAATAGTAGAGGCTTTAGTGTATACTTTTTTGTTTCAAGACTAACAGCTCTACAGCAAGTGGGCTGTAAATAATGTTAGTGAATATAGCTACTTGTATAACAAAAATGCATGGAATTGTTTAGATGCAAAAGAAAAGAAATTACTGTATAGGGAGCTTTTCATACACAACGTATCTCAAAGCACTTTACAATTCATGAAGAGTTGGCAGCAACCATTAGGTGCACACAGAAAAGTTAAAGCAGCAGTATTTGTTCATCAACAAAAAAATCTTCATATAATTTTTTTAGCAAAAATGTATTTCTGACATCCTAAGATTCATGCTCAGGATATTTTTATTTTCTCAGATATTGTTAAAACTTTTTTAACAGCCGATTATGTAATTGACTCATGTCATTAAAGATGGCCACCACTTGCCATTGTTAATCTTTTCCATTGGTGTTACTTGTTGAATGTACATGCTAGGTTCATGCTGTAGTTGAATTAGGATGGTTCTTCCACATGTTTCTGATGGTAAACAGCACAGCACTGTACAAAGATATTTAATCTTTTCATGGAGAGCATGGCACAGGAGTGGGAACCTTTTTAAAATCCTGTATCTTGGATCTGAATGAAAGACAATGAAAAGAAAAATTTGTAGTTTGATATTTTTGCCAGAAGAACCTTACTGCTGAAAACAAACAAACAAACAAAAAAAAATATGATTCTTAACAGATACTGCTGCTTTAAGAAAATGTCAAGGGGACAGTCAAGGGACAGCCAAGGAGAGAGAGAGAAGGGGAATTATGTACAGGGAGGTCAATACACTTGCTCAGGGGCACACAGAAACTGGCAATTGTGACATTCAGACTTGGGTTTCTTGTTTCTCTAGATCTGCAGCTGCAGTATGTGCTGAAGCCACTGTGCTACTGCTTATTGCTTTCAAAAGGGAGTTAACTTTTTTAAAACTGCAGCTTACAGATAAAATAAAAAAAGGTAGAGTTAAATAGATTTCCTGTTAAATCAGTGGTAAAAGTAAAGATTTCATGGTAATATAACATTTGCCTGCTTTGAACATGTTCTTATCTACATTACATTTCCAAATTATATAGCACTTGTAATAAAGTGGATTGCAGAGACCACATTATACTTTACATTCTGTTCAGGTTGTTTATTCAGCAGAGATAATATTTCATGATAAAGTGTTTTGAAGCTAAAAGTTGTGCCTGATGTGCCCATCTTATACTTCCTGAACATTTATGTCTCACTTAAAAGAAATACAGTTATATAAGCCCGCAGCCTTGTTTTTCATCTGACCTAAAACTTATTAATCTGAGATATTTATATGCTGTTTGTGTTATATAAATTCTTTCATTTCAGGGGCACGCATATTAATGCCAGTTTTGAGCATCACTGGAATTTCACAAAGTCATCTGTTGAAAGCACACTGCATAAGCTTTGACAGCATTTAAAAGCTTCATTACCCAAATTCTGACAGAATGCAATAAGTAGAACTTCCTAGCCAAGCTGTTTGTTAAATTATTAAATGTATTTTCATAAAGGTTTCATTTTCTTACGTCTGCTAAAATATCTTAGAATGTCGAGTTCTACAAGGCACTGCCAGAAATGGAAACTATTTTATCTGGCTTCTGTATACATCAGAGAGAATAGAGATGTAGTAGATCTGTGGAACACCTGTTTAAAAAATCCATACATTTATATTTCATTATTTTTTGCAGAGAGAGTACAATAAAGATGTTGCAGTTGCTCATGTCTGAGTGTCAAATCCCAAACAAGAGGACAGCCATGTTACTTGGTTATAGTTTCCCATTGAAAACAAATATTATTCAAAAAAAATCTACAAAACTTTCCTAACCTCAGATTTGGAAATAAAAGTAGATAAAATATGAACAGACTGTTTTTTCACTGTAAACAGGCCAACAAAAGAGTTTTCATGGGCAAGGGCTGCCATCACGTACATTACATTGTACACAGTTATACATACAACCAATAACTGGTAAAAAATAGACACTGAATGACAGGAGTGTAGTAATGGTTGGTCTTTAAACTGACAATGTATGATTTTGTTGGTGAAATGTACAGTATAGTTTTGCTGTCCCCCCTCCCTTCATCTTTTGCTGTTTCTTGAAGCTTTGGTGCAATACTAAGAGTAATGTGATATGTCTTTACTGTCTGTACCAGAACTATTTACTTTGTTATAATGTAAAATCTCTGAAGACTTCATATTTGAAGAGAGATTTATTATGAACATTGGTGTGATATGTTTTTATGTCCTGTTGATCCAGCACAGGGAAACATATCTTTTCACTTGCAACAGGATTTCTTGCTGAATTTTGACAGTTATTTATATATGGTATTCGAGTGTAAATCAAAGACATGTATTATTTAATGTAACAAAGAATTAAAGATAGCAGCAGAAATGGAAAATGGCTGCATGAATTCTTAAAAAAAGCCATGATAATCATGTACAGTAATATCAAATATGAATTAAGGAACCTCTTACAGTCAGTTATTATATCTAGAATCATAACCATTCATTACTGTTTAACCATGTGTATCATATCATAGGTATTAGTGTTGCTCAGGTAGTATCCTAGAAATTAGGATACCAACAGATACCTCCTATTTGGCCAGATAGTTGCTGTGGTGGGCTAGCAGTTCTATTTGATGATGGATCCTACCCTCTAAGATCTAGTGCATGGATCCTACAAATGTTGTAGATCCCGTGGATCCTAATAGCAGATGCAGCTCAGATCCTATCTGACCCAAGATTCCTGGATCTGACCTAGAATCCCTTATCCTAACTAGGATCCATCGCTATCTGACTCTGGATCCTAACTATCTGATCTAGGATCTCTGGATCCTAACTAGGATCCATCACTATCTGTCCCTTTGTTCCTACATCTGACTTTGGTAGGATTTCTGGTGGGATCCTAGGCAGGATACCAGCACTATCTGACAGATAGTGGTAGGATCCACAAAAACACTATCTGAGCAACACTAATTGGTATGGATATAGAATAATTGGAAATATTTATTTTGTCAATGATTTGAAATTATAGCATTACTGAAAGCCTGCTTAGGGAATATGAGATAACAATTATACAGCATCTTGATGCTCATATATATTAATGTGCAGTCAGGCGGTTCCATGTCAAAACCACACAAACAAAGACAGTGTGCTCTGTCTACTGCACTGTAAATAATGTGAAATAAAGAAGCACATAGACAGGATAACAACCTCATCAAGGAAAAAAATGTCTGAGGGAAAAACCAGGTACACCAAAACATGCACTCATACCAAATTATGTATTCTGTAAGTTGTTGATTAAATGCAGTTAGCAATTTTTTACTTTTCACTTTTCTGTCTGGTGTGATTATGATGGACTGGTTTTCACCACGCTGTTTTTATTTGCATGGTTTTGAGGGGATGCATAGTCAGGCTATTGTTATTACCTTGTAAAATCATAAGTATCCTATAATAAATTTTGTTATGCTGGAAAACTTTAAACTCCTATATTGTTACGGAAGGGTAGCAGTCGCTACACTGCAGCCAATCAGAATGAAAGGGTACACAGTGTGTACTGTATGTTTATCAGCTCAACAGCAGGTATGGCATAATGAAAAAATACATACTGCTTTTTGCAGTTTGAGTGGCAGCTGAGATTCTTCTTTGTAGAATTTAAAATAGTCCTAAGAATTATTTTAACAGGATCCTTGGTAGGTAATTACTCTGTCTAGTGGATCAAGATAGAAATTCAATAAAGATGCTGTACAAACAGTTACAAAAATGCTGATACTACAGTATATCCAGTCTATGATAACCAATATCCATTCATATGTCCTGCCAGTGCTCATACAGTATATGAGACCCAATATTCTTGAATCTGATAGGAGATGTGTGTTACAGTTTTGCTTGTTCACTCCTTATAGCATGAGGTTGATCACTGTGTGATTTACAGAATGTAATTCCGGTTTCCATTCTGGCTGATAAAAGTGAATATTGAATGTTCTTGCCCAGTTGGCAAACACTTGTTTCTCCGTAATAAAGCGATGGTGGCTCCCCTTTTTTCCATATTCATGTGAAATGTACATTGTACATTCATCAGGTCCTGAAGGTTCATAATAATGATAAGGTACTGAAGGATGATTATGATCCCTGAAGAAGACAAGCAAACAAACAAACACAACATTTTAATCATGAATATCCTTTCCTGAGCAGAAAACCATTAATTATTTGGACTGACATGTCTAAACTATCTCATCACATCTGGCAGGAAAAGTTTTTTCTCAAAACTGTAAACTAAAATCAAATAACTGCGATTATTATATAATCTTTCTAGCAGGGGTGTAGCCAGGAATTTTAAACTTGTGTTCAAAACTGATGCACTGTTGCCCCTCCATTATGTAAACATAAACCAAAATATGCGCTGGCACATCACACCAACAATAGGCCTGCCCCCCCTCATGTCTGCCATGTCTGAGTTCAAGTAATCAGTTTCTTCCTGTAAGCCTTCTTCCTTTGTTCTTCTACCTGCCTGGTAAGTTGTTCTTGTTTGTATATTTGGCTGGTGGTGGCTTCAGTGCCCCATAGTGAACAACCAAGGCAAAAGGGCTCAGCACAAAACAGACACAATGTGATTCACAATGCCCTTGCGTTCCTCTTTTTGTTGCACCTGCCTTTTTTATTGTACTCTGCTGAGTACAGTGCATATGCCTGCCAACACCCCTGCTTTCTAGCCTTTCAATGCAAATATTTTGTATCGTTCTATAGTTATAATACACAATGTTTATTAACTTCATTTTAATTTTTTTAAATAAAAAATTATATAGCAAGATTTACAAGTTCTTGTCAGAAAGCTTCTGTTTTTGTGTTTTTGCAAACTTTATAACATTTATAAACTGTTATAGTGGTACAGGAATAGGTAATGGCACCTTGACCTTGATCCATTTTACATTTATAAGTAACTAGTGGAATACAGTAGAACAGCCAGTAAGGTGCAATTTCATATGGCCTCTAGCAGACAAAACCTCATACAAAACAGTACAGACCATTCCCACACCAGAGCCCACAAGGCTTCTTAATATGGGCAAATTTCAAATACTATAGATGCATTTATTCTGTCTTGTGGATATTAATGTTAATAATAATATTGCATTATATCACCTGATTTATTATAGTTAATGAAAATGGCAATATCTTTTGGTCAGAGCTACAGTATACTGCATTTAAAATAAATTATGCAACTTCCAATCTTTATAGAAGGAGTTTGTTGCAGTGAAGCATATTTCTCCTGCGGCATCACATATCAAATATTGTTTTACTAAGATTAAATTCATAAGACTGAGAGGGTACTACAAAGAAGCAGAAACAAAGATCCTCCTTGGCAGTGAAGGACATATCCTCATAAAAGATGCAAGCAGCACTCAACAGCTTATTTAAAAAAAAATAATGGCCTCAAGGTAAGTAAGTGAGCTGTGTAGTTCCGACACAACATTTTTATTGATTTCAAACAACAATCTAACAAAAGGCTTATTACATTCAGTTTTAATGTATTATGCTCATATTTACTAAATAACATACTATATACCTATGTTTGACTAATATGATTCATGTTGTGAAACCTGTGTACTGTGCTTATATCGACACAACTGATTTTAATATCATAATCACCATAAGCACTATATGGCAGGTATTCCTGGCACTGTTCTGCCTCAGTCCTGCTCCTCTCTGACTAATGAAGATTTATCTCTGATAGCAACCAAACTATGTACTAAGAGAGTCTGCAATGGGTCCACCAATTTCATTCTCTTGCTTGGTGCCTCCTATTAGTCCCTTGCTTTATTTCATTGTTCAGCTTTTTCCCTCACTTCTATAGTAACAAATCATAGTCAAACTCAGTTTTGCTGCTCTCCTTCTATCCAAACATGCCACTTTGGCTAAATGAAAACTTTTTAAAACTAAATGTGTATGAATATGTGGTTCTGCTCCATGACAAAATTGTATACACAAGCAGTTATATTATTCGCTGTAACAAGTCTGTCTGAATTATGTTATACTGTTGTATTGTCCAACTAAATGTGATGTGGAGCCTTTGTAAATGAGTCTTTGACTCAAAGGCACTTTCCGAATAAGTAATAAATAAATAAAATACATAGAATCTTGTTTCTCTTGCGGTGAAGGATTCACTACATAAACTGAAACATGGGCTGGGTTTTCCTCAGGATTTAGTTTGACTTAGTTATGCTTTGGTACAGCCTCCTTTTGTTCCTCACCTCATTGTGTGTATGTGTGTGAAGTAACGTGTCTCTTTTCCATCACTTTCTCTGCTCCTTGGTTCTGGGATAAGATCAATCAAATCAAATCAAATCAAATCATAGCAGCATTTGTCTTTATTACAACACCAGGCTTCGCTTAAGTTGATGCATAAAAAAATATTAATTTTAAAATAAACACTTTCTAAAATAAATAAATACTTTCTAAAGTATGAAGACCCATACATATCAGAGACATATACCATTTAAATACAGTGCCAGTCATTTCAATTTAAAACATGCCCCTGTTACTTCTGGTCATAGACAATTTATAGTACAGGCACATTGCCTTCCTAAAATGGTTTTCTATAAATCCTATTAATTTGTTTTCCACCCACAACAGGGTTCTCTTGCCTTAGTCCATTTTAAGGTTGATGAAATCTTTCTTAGGAGTAATTGAAAGAAACAACAGCCAATGTGTGTGTGTGTGTGTGTGTGTGTGTGTGTGTGTGTGTGTGTGCACGCGTGTCCCTACTTTGGGTTAGCCCACATTTTTAATGTACTATGGTGTGAAGCTGTTTAGATACCTGCTTACTGGTATATGTTACTGATAATACCAGCTATATTGGTATAATAGTGTTAAAGCTCTACAGTAGTTCTTAAATCAGTCAATCAATCCATCAGGCCATCAGTCCATCAATCAATCAGTCAATCAATAAAATCACTGATGAGAGAATTGCTGATTGACTGACAGTATGGTATGCATCAGTGCTGGGTAGCCTGTGCCTTCCCTGAGCAGACTCCTTCACCTCTGTGACATGCTTAGGCCAACTAGCACAGCCCAGGAGCATAAACCAGAATCTGAACTCATTCTGGATTCTAAATATACAGGCAGTGGTGCAGTAGCATCAGTATAGTTAATGGGTGCTGGTAACTTCTATATTAAACCCTTGTTTCCAGTCACTTGTAACTTAGACAGTCATGGATTTCAATGAACTTTTTGTGATCTAACTTCTTGGGTGGAATTCCACACTAGCATCTGAAAAACAGACATGAGTCTTTAAAAATCTTGTCCATAATCTTTAACAAAGTATACAGATCAACACTATTGTTTTATTAGGGTCAATAATACTAACCATATTAGTATAATGGCAGTTTAATAGTATTTCTGATCAGATGGTGGTCAGCTGAGGATGAGAGAAGATGACTGTGCTGGCTTCTGTCCCAATGCAAAAGGCAGGGGTGGCAATAGATATCAGGGAGAGCTAGCATGGGACAGGAAAGGGGGAGGAGACCACTGGACACCAGGGAATGGCTGTTGTGGGACAGTGTAGGACAATGAGTGAGAGAAGGGTGACACCAGGCATCAGGGAGTTCATTACACAGAATGGAGAGAAGAAGGTGCCACTGGGCAACAGGGAGAACTTAGCATGTAATGGGATAGAGGAGTAGGGATGCCTCTAACAAAATAAATTGCTTTGCATAAGCAGGTAGAAGGAGGAAAGTGCCACTTACTTAGGTGGAGTTGTATACAAGCACTGGAAATGGACTCCTGGTGCCAGACCTACCACTGAGGAGGGGTGACTTCAAAAAGTATGGGAATTCATCACACAAATTACATTAAGGTAAAGTTAAGGTTTTGTCTGGTATAGTGCAAAAAGCCAGGAAATGAACAATTATAGAGCTAGTGTAGTGCCTAAAGCTAATATTAGTTTTATAGGCTGTCAGCTATTACCTTTTACATCTGCGGTATTTTTTTCTTTTCCATTTGGTTAATTAAAATGTTTTTTAACCTAATGTTAGTAGATGTAATGTATAGAACAGCACTCTGCCTGGAAGCTGATATATATGCCTGTTTTATATTGTATATGCACTTTGGTTTTTTGAAAAGTGCTTCAGAAATAAATTTGATTTGATTTGATCTAGTTCTATTCCTCCCACTATGTCATTAGCATTGACCTCATTGACATTGACATCACAGGTGACTAACCTGACAGCTTCTTAGATGGTCTTCCTGAGCAGCTGTGGTCACAATCAGTGAGGCCACAGTGCTGATGATGTAGTGTGAGGAACAGAACTAAATAATGTCAGCTGCCAAGCACAGTGCTATTCCACACATCTTTATTTATTTATTTATTGAGGTCTTGGATTACACCAGTGAGCAGATGCTCGTTTATAGGTTCCAAGTCAGTTACACAGACAATACAATACAGATAACAGGGTTACATATGGTACAGGTAAGTTACAGTGTACAACAGCACTAAACAGCTCAGGCAGTATAGCAGCTAGCCAGCGTCAGAGGTTAACACCCTACTAGGAAGCTTCCAAGGTGAGAAGAAGGAGGGGATTGCAAACATGGGCAGAAGAAGTAAGGTAGTTGGGAGCATCTGAGGGGGTAGGGAAGTGGGAGTGATGTCATGATTGGGGGATAGGTGTAATCTAAAGTGCTGGGATTGTGGCCTTCAACCCAGTGAGTTGTCAGGAGGTAAGTACAGGTAGTTGGTTGATGCTCCAGGAGAGTGCTAAAGGTAGCAGTCACATTTACTAGATTTTATTAGGTGCTGCCTGAGTCTGTATTTGAATGATCCAATAGATGTGGCATTGATAACATCAGGATGTAAGGCATTGGTCCATAGTGGAGCATGATAGTAAAAAGGCATGTTGTGCCAGGGCACATCTAGCATAATACTATCACATAGAAAACTTACCCTTGAGCAAAAGAAAAAAGGAACAATTTGGATATCAAAAGTTACAAATGACTACTAATTAAAATTTGTAACATTTTCCTGTCTGATATTTTTGGTTCTAGTAGATCTTTAAGGTGCCTGAGTCATTAAACCTAATTGTGCATACTCTCCAAAAGCAAAGGTACAGTAATGAGGTTTCATACTTAGTTGGGTAACATACAATTTAGTAAACAAACGCTATTTGCAAGACACACTCATGGTAGTTTTCTAGGTTCCATGACAACTCCACAAAAGGAAATACAGTGTGATAAAAACAGCACGGTCCAAACCACGAAAGTCAAAACCACGCAAGGAGAATACTGCCGCAAATTTTTGTTTAAGTGTGATTTACTATTACAACACCATGCCACCATGGACTCCAACTCTAGTGAAATGTTGTAACTTACATTTTTTTCTTCTCTGGCTGTATTCTCCATGTGCAGTTCTGTCTGTGCTGTTTCTGACCGCACTGTATTTCCTTTATGGAGTTGTTGTGCTATGAGTTTTCTATATTTCTGCACAGCACAGAAAATGCATATTATTTCAGTGGCACAAAATAATGTAGAATTAACAAAAAATATTTAGGGTGCTAAAGCAGTAAAAAAATAACAGGAAAGTCATTACAGAAAGAAGAAAGCACAGAAAAGCAATGCAATGGGAAGATCAGAAAGCTCTCGTGTTGTTTAAGGAATACTCCATCATTGTTTTGTATCCTCCATTTTGTTGTTATGTAAATATTAGAGATAAAAAGTAGCTGTTGTTAAAAAAACTGTGGAAATAAGTTGTGCATATTAAAAAGTATGTAGCAGACGTTCTGAATATTTGGGCCCACATATTCAGATGAAATGTCTCACAACCAATGAGCATGTACTACTGTATTTACTGTATGTGCTCCTGTACTGATCAGTCAGTAGCTGGCCATGGCAGGGTGGAGAGGGTTGTGTCAGTCGCTGGCATTGGTTGGGATGGGGTGGGGTGGCGGGTCAATGTCTAACAGGGTGGAGGGGCCACTAAGCCACCAGGGAAATAGGATCATGCCTTTGATTGTTGGCCAGTGATCAGGGCTGGGGGGGCCACTGCACTCTGGAAAAGGGTGATTGGGTAGTGTTTTCTTTTATTAGAGATCAGGGCTGAGGAGGGGGGGCCACTGCACTATGGAAAAGGTGGATCGGGTAGTATTTTATTTTAACATAGATTGGGGCTGGGGAGAGGGAGGGGCCACTGTACTATGGAAAAGGGGAATCAGGTAGTGTTTTATTTTAACAGAGATTGGGGGCTGGGTGGGGGGCCACTGCACTATGGAAAAAGGGGATCAGGTAGTGTTTTTAATGGAGATTGGGGCTGGGGAGAACTGGCCCACACACAACACAATGGCAGAGCCATGCAGATGAGCCCATAATGGGCATGCAAATGGTCCAATTGCACCATGCATGCCCAATGGGCTCATCTGCATACCTGGGCTAAATATCACCCATGGGGGCTGTGGTGCATGCAGGTATGCATCACGCATTCCCTTATGGGTGGTCCTCAATCCTGCACCCTGGATGCACTACGCAAGTCTTGGCACCCCTTGCTGTGCTCCGTGCATCCAGGGTCTAATATTCAAACAGACTGCACAATCTATTCAGATCACGCATTTTTTTTTGAATATGGTGCCAGAGCTGGTTGGCTCAATTTTTTATGCGATGCATCGATTTGTGCATGCATCTGGCCGGCTCTGAATATGAGGCTTATTGTGCAGAATTTAAAAATATAGGGCATGGTACAAAAAGTTGTGTACCAAACTGCACAGCTATGCACTGCAGAGCTTACCTTAGAAGGATACACAGGGCAAACATTCCCAGGAAATATGGCAAAGGGAGCCTATCTTCGGTTTTACTGTATCCCCCAGGTTTAAGCGTAATGTTAGGAACCTACCACCAGTGATGCTGAATAACCCCCCTGGTCCCAGGACAGCCTACACTGAGGGCCACAAAGTGTTTATGATTGTTTTCCCCCCAGCATAGTAGTGACATGTCCATTTCCAACACAGCAGCACCTTCTACCCACCCACATTCTGACCTGCCATGCAGGTGTGTGGGATTCAGCCCATCTGGGGATTTCTCTGCTTACGTGACACTGCATATGGAGTTGGGCATATGCAACTACCCAGTATTTGTGCAACTTGGTCCTACAGTATATTGTGACAGGGCCAAAAATGGTTCTTGCATAGGGTCTATAGTGTGCAAAATTAATGGAATAACTAAACAAATGAGCTCTGATCAGAGCCAAAATATCTGCTATACATTAACCTGCTAAGGGGTACAGTGTTAATGTTTGGCTTGGATTGCAATGAATAGTCATGGTATAAATTACAAAGTTGTTTTATATGTGGGAAAGTGTTATCATGAACAAATTGTTATTAGACAGTGAAAGGAACAAGAAGAAAGGGGTGAGAAACACACATTAAGGACAAATAGTAATACTGTGCAGAATTTTCAAATTCTGGCAGAATGAAATTTTGTGGAATTTTTTAAATTTCACCAAAATTCCACCAGGTTTCACCAAACAGAGAACAGCAAAATTTCATGGTAGAAAAATGCGGAATGAGTTTTTCAAAAACCTTTCTGCAGAATTGTATTCCATGGATTAACATTTTCCATGGAAATGGTTGCCAGTGGAATAGAGCTGCAGCACAAGTACAGTCAAGGAAGAAGGAAATTTTAATTCAAATCCCCACCCCGCTGATCGCTGCCCATCTTGGTGTATAGTGGCCCCTTCTGGTTTCACCAACCTGATCTTTCCCTGCTGTCTAGTTGTTCCCCACAGCTGATCACCAGCATGGCCCTATGTGAACTACAATTCCCTGGTGTCTAGTGGCCCCCTTTTGTCATTCACCAGCTGACGTAGGATAAAATGACCCTGGTGTCTAGTGCCCTTCCCCGCCAATTACTGGCCAATGCCTGATGTAAAATATAATTCCCTGGTGCCTAGTGCCCCCTACCAGTGTCAAATAAATAATTCCCTGGTGTCTAGCGGACCCCCTCCCTGTCCCTGATCAAGCCCCTGTAATAAAAAAAAGCTTAGGTTGTTCAATTTCCCTGGTGTCTAATGGCCATCTCTCCCTGTCTCAGATCCCCATGATAAAAAAGGGTGTCTCCAATATTCCCTGTTGTGTAGTGAAGCCCCCAGTCCAGCAGGTACTGCCCCCTACCATGCTCCCCCCACCCTGACCCACCTGTCCAACTGAACTGAGAGCAAATGAGTACATACTTGTACAAGCATACGCTCATTCATTGCCAGCTCCTGCTCATTCACTGAGCTCTTTGGGTGCAGCAGAGATGAGAGGAGGGTTGAGAGAGGAGGGCTGTGCCAGTTGCCTGCTTGGGGTTGGAGTGGATGGAGCAGGGTAAGGGGCAGTACCGGCTGGGGTGGGGGGTCTGCTAGACACCAGGGAATATTGAGGACCCGTTTTTTAATCACAGGGGATCAGAGATACGGAAGCACCAGGGAAACTGAACAACCTAAGCTTTTTTTATTACAGGGGTTGATCAGGGATAGGAAGGGGGGTCCACTAGACATCAGGGAATTATTAATTTATTTGGTTGACACCTTTTTTATCACAGGGGATCAGGGACAGGGAGGGAGGTCCACTAGACACTAGGGAAATTGAACAGTCTAAGCTTTTTAATTATAGAGAAATGATCAAGGATAGGGAGGAGGTTCTGATAGACACCAGGGAATTATTAATTTATTTGTTTGACACTGGCGGGGGGCACTAGACCAGGGATTTTTTCATCATTTGGCTGGTGATTGGTGGGGGGGGAGTCAGAGGAACCACTAGACACCAAGGAACTGTATTCTATATTGGCAAGCAATTGGTGAGGGGGGCCACTAGATCACAGGGAACTGTATTTTACTTAGGGCCAGGGAAAGATTGGGCTAGTGATCAGAGGGGGCACTAGACACTAAGTTGGGCAGCAATCAGTGGGGTGTGGGAGTACTTGACACCACATAATTCTTTTACACCATATTTTATGTGGGACAAGCTGTAGAATGACTTTCCATGGAAAACAATTGCTTTTCCACAGAATAAGCAGGAGGAATTTTGAAAGGAACCAGTAAAATTCTGTGTGGAAATTCCACCGGCTGAATGATCAATCTGCAGTAATTTATGTGGCATAATTCTGCATTCTGCACAGCACTAACAGAGAGTTACAGTGCAAGATAGGGGCGAAGGGAAAGATGAACTTTGAACCGATCAATACCTAGGTACAGTAGGAATAAAACAGGCATTTTTCAATGACGAATGTTTGGTTGCTTGTATTTGCTATGAAGATGTTTGGCATTGATAGTGCAGAGGCGATAATTAACAAAGTAATAACATGAGTTATGATAGTGAAATTGTCATGATTGGGAAATGAAGTGGTTCACACATAATGTTGTAGTTTTCTTAGACTGTTACCTTGGATTTTCAAAATACTACTTTTTGTTTGTTTTTGCTGTAGCATATGAACATGACATGTGTCATTTATGAAATGCAACCCAAAACCTTGTTATATGGAATGACTGCGAAAACAGGTTTTGGATGGGGATTTGATAATGTCACCTGCCATGTTCATTCAATGGAGATGCAACACATGAGTATGTTGAAAATGTGATTCAAAAGCAGAAATATTGCAAAGTTATGAGTAAACATTGACAAATGTCAATGTTTGTTCATAATTGTTTTTTCTCAGTTTTAAACTCAAATGTTCAACACAGTCTTTTTTTTTTACACCATCTTGTAAACATGACTAGTCTCATTTATGAAATCCTGTCCCAAATGTCATTTTGAGGTACAAGTGTGAAAAGACTTTTTGGGCAGGATTTAAAAAATGACATGGGTCATGTTGTGGGCATGGGGTACGAAAATGGCTATGTTGAAAATGTGGGGTCATGATCTGGTAAAATACTAAGCTAGGAGAAAACATTGAAGAATTTTAATGTTGCTTAATAACTTTTTGGTTTTTTAAAATTTTGACCTCAGATTTTCAACATAGTCTTTTTATTACACCACCTTATGAGCAAGACAAGTGGAATGTTTTAAATCCTAACCAAAAGGTGATTTTGTAGAACGACTGTGAAAACATGTTTCAGAGGGGATTTGAAAACTGGCACCTGCCTTTTTCATGAGGTGGGGTAAAAAAAGGCTACTATATGTTGAACATGTGGGGTCCTTCATGAAAGCTGTGACTACCACTGTGAGCAAGGACTTTAGAGAAAAGAAAAGACAAGGAAAAATCTTCATGAAGCCCCCCTCCTCTTACCATCACCATGGGCATAGAGACAAACCTGCTATGCTGGTGAGGTAGAGGTCTTCATTTAAGGAGGGTAAGTTGTTGTTGGCTGCTCCAGTAGGCATCAACTACAGCCCCCAACCATTGTTGAGACACCAACATCAAGGCCTGGCTTTGGCACTGCTGTATCTACTACGGATAGTATGCTGCCTCCATCGTCAGGTTTTGTCCCATTGATGCTGGTAGTCATAAACCTATTAACGTACACTGTTGATTCTCTGGCTGTGATGGCATTATTTTCTGAACTGGCACTTTGCCTGCTATTCTCATGTCTAGCAATGATAACTAGAGTCCTGTCAACTGGGCCTCCCCAGTTGGTACTGTCATCATGGATAAGATAAAAAAGCCTGTCATCTACTCCTCCTTCACAACCATCACCTCCATCACTTGCTGCACTGATTGCTTTGACATCATTCCACCTTCTACCTTCTAGTTCCATCCTCTTCTTCTGTAGTGAAGACTCTATGGTATATACCCCAGATCTTCCCCTGAAGATCCCTCATTCCAGGTTTTGCTCAGACAAATCCAGTCTGTCATGGGCTTAGAGGGTGAAGAAGAAGACTCCAGAAAATTCAAGGTAATGAAGGTTCGGTAGATTAAAGCTGCACCTTCTATTGTAGTGCTTCCAGTATATCCTGAATTAGAGGATGCTACATCTACTGCCTGACATAGGCCTAACACCTTGCCTGAAGTACCTAGAAGGTCTAATAAACAATACCCTTCTTGGTCTATTAAGTCTCATTATGCTTCCCAGCCTGAAACTGATTCTGTGGTTATCATTGTTGCTCATGATCCATCTAGAGCCCCGAGAATCATGAGTATTACAAATATGGCCTTCAGCAAAGGGACTTTCCCAGATAGCACAAGTGAGGCATTATACTGAATCACACAACCTGCAATCAAAAATAGACAGGGAATTCTCACCTCTTGAGAACATCTTATACTGGGCAGCTATGCTTATGGGGAGGCAATGGCACCATATCCAGAGCATGTCAAACATTAACTGGGGAGGATTTCCCAGAAATAAAGTTAGACACCTCTGGGAAGCTGAATGAGGGGTCATCATAACAAGAGATGAATGGGCCTAGGCATTGAACAAAGGGTGGAGGGTAACAGCATCCCTGAGTGGAGGGAATTCAGATGGAAGTGTGTAATAAGATTTTTTCATACCCCAATGATCACTCAAGATTTAAAAGTGGGCAATACTAATCTCTGCTGGAGAGCTGTGGGGGGATTGGCTCACACTGAGACATATTCTGGGATTGTCCTAAGATCCTCCACCTTTGGTTTCAAATGTATTAGGAACTCCACAAGATATGGAGTTCAAACATTATTTTTGCATTCAAATATTTGATATTAGGGGTCAACGTGAAGGACATTGGAAATGTCAAACAGCATGGCCTGTTCGGAACACTCTATACTGCTGCACAGAAGGAAATCATAGCCAATTGGTTGCAGGCCCTTCCCTCTCTTTCGACTCCTGGTTAGGCAGGGTGGAGGAAACTAGAGGACTGGAGCTAATTACAATGAAGCTGAAGCTCACATCGAATTATGGGCACGATGGGATAAAAAAGAGGCAAATGCTCTGGGAGACACCCAGGAAATAGGGGGAGAGGATGGGATAAGCAGGGTTTGATTTAATGCACTCTCTCTCTCTCTCTCTCTCTCTCTGATGGTATTCAAGGAATTCTAAATATAAGGATATATAATGAAGTCAAGGGGTACTCTTACAAGATAGAATTATAGTGTCACAGAAGTTAAGAAACATGAAGAAACATAGAAGTTGATGGCAGATAAGGACCGCAAGGACCATCCAGTCTGCCCAATTCTTTTTCTACCTTATAAATGTGCCATCGGCCTTTGCTCTGTCAGTGGCCTATCTATGCATACTCATCTGTATTGCTCCCTTATGCCTATCCTATGCCTGTTTGAAGCTCTGCACTGTATTCATAGCCACCACTTCCTGAGGTAGGCCATTCCATTCATCCACCACCCTTTCTGTGAAAAGCCATGGTTGACACTGTTTTGCTCTTTCTCTGCAGTTTTAAAGTGATCTGTTAAAGCAGGTTAGGAAGTCATGTATGTAATAGCTCTTGACAGACTTGAGTTTCAAGTTGCAAAATATTAAAAAAGAAGGATCATTATTATAAAAAGATTAGATGTGCATAATAGGTGGTTTGTCCTGTTTAATGTTTCACCTAACATGTATGAAGTGGTACATGACTGTCTTTGCTCATGATGTATTGTGGTTTGTAAAACCATTTTATCTCACAATAAAACTGAGTTAAAAAAAAAAAGAATCTTGAGTATTTTCCCCCCCTGATAGGGAATCTAGAAGGTTAGATGCTATTGACAAAAGAATGTATGACTCTGCATCATTGGGCCCAAGAACAGCAAACTAACCAGCATAACTGATAACATATAAGAATAGCCTGTGGAAATCTGCCATGTCTATTATTCTGGCTTTTCCTGATAGTCCTGTCAAGACTGAATTGCGTAAGGCTGCTTAAGCTGGTATTGATACTGGAAAGCATCTGTTATGCTCTGGATGTGATGCAGCTGATGATTCTGCAAGGCCTGCTGTCTCTGGCATCTCCTCTGGAGATATTCCACGCTCAGGGTAGCTGGTTATGCTAATGACATGCAACAAGCTGTGCTGAAGGCTCCTTTTAAGGGCTTCAAGCTGTTTGGGACTGATATTGCCAGTGCTCTTAAGGAGCTCCAATCACCCAAAATGACTTTATGATCTGTTAAATCTTTGAACCTTCAGCTGGTCAGGTGGTATGGTAGAGGCTCATTCAATAAACCAGCAGCCAGTGGTGGCCATGAATACTGTCAGCAGTCCTGTGGTCATGGAACAGGTTTCCTTCTGTGTCCCCCAACCACTGGTGCCCATTCCAAGGCATCAAAGAGTATTGGTAAAGGCAACCCCAGTGCCCCAGTACCTTCTGACTCCCCACTTCCTTCTCCTCTACTAATGCCCTCCAGGGTACAAGTGGGGGGGGAGGATCTCCTATCATCGATCAAAATGGAGGGAGAATACCACAGATGAATGGGTCCTGGAAATAGTGGAAAAGAGGCATGCTCTGAAGTTGTCATCCAAACCTCCAGTTCATCCACCCCCTCCTTTGCATTATCCTCCAGGTCACTTGTCCTTTCTGAGAGAAGAAGTACAATCACTAATTCACAAGACAGCCATCAAACCTGTCCCTCCCAAAGAAAGGAATGGGGAAGGGGTTATTCTAGATACTTCCTGGTTCCCAAGTGAATAGGAGACCTGCATCCTGTACTAGACCTCAGGGACCTAAACAACTTTATCAAATACAAAAGGTTTTGGATGGTGTCCTGTCAGATTCTCATCCTCCTGATGCAAATTAGGATTGGCTTTTCACCCTGGGTATGAAAATTGCTTACCTTTATATCAATATTTGAAAATGCCACAGGTAGTATCTTCACTTTATGATGGAGTGCAATCATCTTCAGTTCTGAGTCTTGCTGTTTGGCCTGTCCTCAGTGCCATGGATATTCACTAACTGCTTTGTGATCATGGCAGCAGCCCTCTGGAGGGAAGGAACTTATGTCTTCCCCTATGTGAAAGATCAGCTCCTGAAGGGCCCATCCAGGGAAGTAATTCAATATACATTATCCAGAACAAAATAACTGTTTAAGGAACTGAGTGCTTCAGTCAATGTACAGAAATCCAAAGTAGTTCCTTGTAAGTATCTTCAATACATTGATGCAGTGCTGGACACAGTGGTGGGCAGATTATCTCTACCTGCTGACAAAGCAGAGGCCCTGGTTGCCCAGCCCTGGCATGTACACAGGAGTCATTATATGTCTGCCTGGACAATGCTCCATCTCCTGGGGTGTATGGCTGCTGCCATCATGACAGTCCCCTTTGCCCACCTTTATATGGTCTTACCACAATGGATCTTTCAGGTTCAGGTACAGTGGGATCAAATGACAGATGAGGTAGAACAGATGATACCCATCATGCCTCCTCTCTGCAATGCTCTTTTATGGTGTATGGACTACCCACCCCTGTTGCAGAGAGTCCTATTCTTCTCCCTGACTCCAGTGTAGATTCTTACAAAAAATGCCTTGGGGTCAGGATAGGGCAATCATCTGGGTCCTTTCTAGATCTAGGTGTTGTGGACCAACCTGGATTCAGATCTCCACATCAATGTCCTAGAGATGAGAAGTGTTCTGCTTTGTCTCCATGCCTTCACAGAACACTTCAGTCCCAGTTCCTTGTTAATAATGACAGACAATGTCAGTGTAATTCACTACATCAACAAGCAAGGTGGCACTCACTCATACCTCCTATGCATGGAAATGATAAGAGTATGGTACTCAGTAATACCCCATGGCCTTCAGCTGTCAGCCGTGTTTCTTCCTGGTGCTAAAAACATCTTAGAAGACAGGCTAAGACAGTCCCAGTCATGGGTGCATGAGTGGGAACTGCTGACTTTTATGACAAAAGACCTCTTCGCAAGGTGGAGCCATCCAGAATTGAAGTATTTTGCATATCCACACAATACAAAACTGCTGCATTTCTGCTCGCATGCTCCAGGGCCTGGCTTTTTTGGTGAAATCATTGTCCCTCTCCTGGAAAGTGAGGTTCCTTTATGTATTACCTCTGATCCTTCTCATTCAGAGGGTTCTGCTCAAACTACAGGTGGAGCATGCCACCCTGATACTGGTGGCCTCATTCTGACCCCAACAGGTCTGGTTTCCACTTCTGCAGCATCTAGCAGTAGAGCCTCCTGTGCCCTTACCCCTTTGTTGGGATCTACTATCACAGTACAGTGGATCCCTGGCCCTGGTCAATCTGGACCTGCAGTCCCTGCATCTGCATGTATAGCTCCTGAAGACATAGCCATTTCCTGTTTTGGGGATTCCTTCAGGTAGCTGATATTTTGCATGTGGCTAGAAAGCCATTTACAAGATACTATTATTCTTTAAAATGGAAACATTTCTACATATGGTGTGTTTCCTGTACAGAGGACACTTTCACATGTCCTGTCAATTCTGTACTGGCCTACGTCCTGTCTCTATTTGACTACGGTCTCCAGTACTCATCTATTAAGGTGCACTTGGCTGCCATTTCAGCTTTCACTGACCATATTGATGGGTGTATGGTGACACAGCTGGAAGTGTCCTGTAAGTTCCTAAAGGGTATTCTACACATGCATCCCTGATTCATAAATCAGTTCTGCTTTGGGACCTTAATTTCATGCTTGAAAAATTGACGCTGACAACATTCGAGCCTGTTGTGACTTGTGAGATGCAGTTTCTTCCATGGAAGATGCTGTTTTTTGTCACCATAAAGAGTTTCAGAGTTTCAAGCTCTGATGCATGAGTCTCCTTACCTGATTTTCCCCAAGGACAGGGTGTCCAATTCATGTTTTCTACCAAAAGTGGTTTCTGATTTCACTTTAAATCAGACAATAAACCTCCCTTTGCATTATCCTGAGTATGCTTACATACATGAAGCATTGCTGCATACATTTGATGTACACAGAACACTGTGTTACTATCTTGAGATCACACTAAGGCCTGTAGAAAGTCCTTCCGGCTCTTTGTCTCATTTGTTTCTGGGAAAGAGGATGCCCCTGTGACTAAACAGTGCCTGTTCAAATGAGTGGCTCACTGTATTGAGTTCTATTATCACAAGTATGATAAAGAATTCCCTAATGCTATGTATGGCCACTCTGTGTGTGGTATGACCACTTTTGAAGGCTTCTTTCAGAATGTTTCTACAGCTGATATATGTGCTGCTGCCACATGGAGCACTGTGCATACTTTCAGTAAGCACTACAGTCTAGACATCACCTCCCAGAGACGTGCTGGCTTTGATCTTGCCATTTGGCAAGGCCTCCTGTCCTGATTGCTTATCAGACTTTGTCATCCTCCCTGGGTACATTATGTACTGCTGGGGAATCACTCCAAAGATGTAATGAAGAGTAATGACATAGTAATGATAGCTATAAAGGGAACTTTATTGATAATGGGCAACCTCAATTTTCCAGGCATACATTGGTCATACTTGCTATCAAATGTATCACAAGAACAGCAGTTTACCAACCTGATGCTGGATCATGGAGTATCACAACTAGTTAATACTCCTACGAAAGGTAATAATATTTCAGATATATTAATTACAGATTTATCAACAACAATCCAAAATATAAGAGCATGAGAAAAGCTAGGAAACAGCAACCACAGTATGGTAGTGTTTGAAATTACAACATAATCAATAGTCAATAAGGCAATAACAGTAGTGAAAAACTATAATAGGGCCAATTAAAAAAAAAATAAGAGAATCATTTGAAAAATGGGATTGGCAAGGGAACTTTAAGGATGTTGAAGTAGAGAAATGTTGGATATTATTAAAAACAAAATCATTGAACTGCAGAAAAAAATGTTTTCCTTAAGAAAAGACTACATAATAGCAAAGGAAACATACCACTGTGGTTTACCAGTCATGTTAGGAAACAGCTTTGGAAAAAGAGAAAGAGTACCATAGAATGACGAAAAACCCATCCAAAATGAATATAAAAAGTACAAGAGTGAGTTAAAAGAATCCAAAAAAAGGATAAAGAGGGAAACAGTAAAAGTGAAATTCAGGATTTACATAGCAATGACAATCATGAAGTCTTCTATTCATGAATTAACAACAGTAAAAGGATAGCTAGATCAGTTGACAAAAAGCAGCATCTTTCATGACACACATTTGAAGGGAACTGGCAACAGTTTTGGGAGTGAAAGTTCTTTAAATTTGATGGACTGCATCTGACTAAGGAGGTAGTCAGTACATTGGGGGCAGACGGTTGATGTCTTTACAGAATATTTAAACTAGCAAATGGGAAGAGGGGTGCAGCACTCCATATGTCGAATGGGAAGAACACCCCTCCCCCCTCAGCTAGTGGTCAAACAGGAGTTCAGCATGTTTGTAGTTCATTTGCATCACCAGGAAAGGAAAAAGATCCAGCTCCCCATTTGCTGTACAGGGGAAATGCCAGACCTCACCCAACAACTAATGCACTGAAATCTGGCCAATGGAAAATCATATACACAAATGCTCACAGTCTGAGAAACAAGATCCCAGACCTACAGGCAATAATGACAGAGGCTAAATGGACATAGTAGCCATTAGTGAGACATGGTTTACCAGTACTCACACTTGGGAGACTTCAGGCTGTGAAGACTTGGCTATGTACTGTTCACAAGAGACAGAGGTGCAAAAGGGGGAGTGGAGTAGCCCTGTATGTCAATGAAAATATTAAAGCTACAGAAATTCAGAATACACATAAGGAGCCAGAAGAACTATGTGTCACCCTGGAAACAAGAAATGGGACAGCCATATGAACTGGGGTTGTGCACAGGCCTCCAGACCAGGGGGAGGACATAGACACATTACTGTTAGATATGCAAAACATGACAGCTAAAAGGGAGGTTCTGATAATGGGAGACTTCAACATGCCAGATACAGACTGGTCAATACCAGCAGGGACACCTGCCAGAACTAGACACATGGTGGATTCCCTGCGGGGGGGGGGGACTCAAACAACTGGTACAGCAACCTACAAAAGACAAGGCTATCTTAGATCTAGTACTGACTAAGGGGGAAAGGATCACAGATCTCCAGGTAGAAGGTCACCTGGGGGACAGTGACTATCACATGGTATGATTCAATTTGGCCACTAGAACTAAATCATCTCATTCCAAGGCAAAAATATGGGACTTCAGAGGAGCTGACTTTGATAAGATGGCCAACAGAGTTAAGCTAGCCTTGGCAAAAAGAAATACAGGTGAGGAGGTACAGGCAAAGTGGGCAAGCATTAAAGATGCAATACTTGAAGCAACATCTCATTATGTTTGAGAGATAAGGAAGTGCAAAAGAAGAAGGAAACCACTTTGGTTCTCAAAAACAGTAGCAGAAAAGGTCAGAGCCAAAAGGCTGGCTTTCAGGAAATATAAGGGAACGCAGCAGAATGAAGATAGGGAGGCATACCAAACTTCCCTAAGGGAAGAAGGGAAGGCAGTAAGGCAGGCAAAGGCCCAAACCAAGGAAACACTAGCACAAACAGTAAAAGAAGGTGACAAGACTTTCTATAGATACATTAGTGGAAATAGAAAGTCCAGAGGGGGTATTGCTAAGATCAAAGGGGATAAGGGGGCATGTGAGGAGGAGGACCATGTAAAAACATCTATCCTAAATTGATACTTCTGCTCAGTATTTACTGAAGAGAAGGTAGGGCAGGGCCCACAGCTTAGCACTATGGACACAGGGGAGAGGGAGGTGTGCTCTAGTCCCTTCACAAAAGAAAGGGTACTACAAGAGCTCAATAAGCTCAGGGTGGACAAGGCAATGGGACCTGAAGGCATACATCCCAGGGTACTAAAGAAGCTAAGGGTGGAACTAGAAGATCCATTATCAGAACTGTTTAGTGAGTCTCTGAGCACAGGAGATGTCCCAGAAGACTGGAAAAGGAATCATGTGATCCCACTCTACAAGAGTGGTAGCAGGAAGGAGGCAGGGAACTACAGACCTGTCAGTCTTACCTCAGTAGTGGGTAAGATTATGGAGGCACTCCTTAAGGAAAGGATAGTGCAACACCTGGAATCCATAGGGGCACAGGATCCAAGACAGCATGAGTTTACAAATGGAAGGTCCTGTCAAACTAATCTCATAGATTTCTTTGACTGGGTAACCAGAGCGGTGGATGAAGGGGGAGCAGTTGATGTCACCTACCTTGACTTCAAAAAGCTTTCGATACTGTTCCACATAGAAGATTGATTAATAAGCTGGGTAGGCTCGGGGTGGGTCAGAAGTTGGTCAACTGGATGGCAAACTGGTTGACAGGCAGAAAACAGAAAGTTGTGGTAAACAGTATACAGTCAGAAGAGATGCAAGTCACAAGTGGGGTACCTCAGGGATCAGTCCTGGGGCCAGTCCTCTTAAATATCTTCTTCAGTGACACTGCAGATGGAATGGAAGGTAAGGTTTGTCTGTTTGCAGATGATACCAAGATCTGCAACAGAGTAGGTGATCCAGATGGGGTGGGCAGAATGAGAAGAGATCTGGATAAACTAGCAAAATGATCAGAAGAGTGGCAACTGGAGTTTAACGCAAAGAAGTGCAAGATTATGCACATAGGGAAGAGAAACCCTGAAGCCACCTATAGGCTGGGAGGGGAGTTGCTGGCAGTCACAAGGGAAGAAAGAGACTTGGGTGTCATCATCACCGATGACCTGAAATCATCCAAGCAGACCACTAAAGCAGCAGGTAAGGCTAGGGGGATGTTGGGGTGTATTAGTAGGGGAATCACAAGTTGGAAGAGGAAGGTAATAATCCCTCTTTACAAGACACTGGTTAGGCCCCATCTGGAGTACTGTGTGCAGTACTGGAGGCCGCACCTTTACAAAGACATTAACCAAACTGAGGCAGTCCAGAGAAGGGCAGCCAAAATCATGCAGGGACTGCATCAGAAAACATATGAGGACAGATTAACAGAGGTCAATATGTATACCCTAGAGCAAAGGAGGGAGAGAGGTGATATGATCGAAACATTCAAACACCTTAAGGGCATTAACAAGGTGAAAGAGTCTAACATGTTTCAATATAAGAAAAATAGCAGAACAAGAGGACACAGCATGACATTAGAGGGAGGCCGCTTAAGGGGTAATGTGAGGAAGTTCTTTTTCACAGAAAGGGTGGTGGATGCATGGAACAGCCTACCTCAGGAAGTGGTGGATATGAATACAGTGCAGGGCTTCAAACAGGCATGGGATAGGCATAAGGGAGCAGTACAGATGAGTATGAATAGATAGGCCATTGACAGAGCATAGGCCGATGGCACATTCATAAGGCAGAAAAAGAAATGGGCAGACTGGATGGGTCTTGTGCTCCTTATCTGACATCGACTTCTATGTTTCAATGTTTCTATGGATCAGAATATGCTACTAGATGACCCCCAAAAAATCTTGAACATATTTAACAAATATTTTTGCTCAGTTTTTCATGGGACAAATGTCACAATTAAAAAACACACTAATACTCTTAATTAAATAAGTATAAACCCATTGTGAAATTCTGAGACATTAAAGTTACTCTGAAAGTTAAAGACAGACAAATCTGCCAGTCTAGACAATCTATAGCTGAGATTTTTGAGAGAAATGTCAGATGTTTTAGCAGACCCTATGACAAGTATATTCAATAAATCATACATCACAACTGTAGTAGCTAGAGACTGGATGAGAGCAATAGTGGTACCAATCTTTAACAAACTCTAGCAAGAGCCAATATGGCTGCAAAATAATGGTACTGTGGGGAGTGAGAAATGTGCAAACTAGCAAGTTTTGCACTAACCACTGAGCTACCTAGCTGCACTTTCTAATTGTTCTGACACATACACACTAAATACACACACACACATATATATATAGTCTATGCAAAAGACTTCATTAATGCATCAGTTAGGGTTCTTCTACAGCAAAAAAAGCAAGGAAATTCGATTTTAGGGTTCCCACCCCTTGCACCCTGCTCCAGCCTGCCCCCACCAACAGGCATTGGGGTGTGCATTGGGGTCCTTGGGCCTAACTCTCACCCCATCCCATGTGTAAACAAGCTGAGGTGGTGCAGTGTAGGATAATGGGGAGAAAGTTAGGGCCAAGGACCCCAATGCACACCCCAATGCCTGTTAAAATGGATGCTGGCTGCAGTGGGGTGCAAAGGGGTGGGAACCTAAAATCAAATTTCTCACCTTCACTGTAGAAGAACCCTAACAATACGATAAAAATTTTTGCATAAATTCCTTACTTTTTAAGAAAGAATAGAAAAGTAGAAGTTGGGCAAGTTGGTAGAATGGCAGGGCACTTTGCCAATGTTCCACACAACTTATAAATCGAGCCACATTACACACAATGACTAAAAGTATATTCACAACAGCAAGGCCAGCCACCAAACAAACGTTAACGTAGTAGAACAATAGAAAACGCTGTCCACAAAACATAAACTACGCCACACAATATGTCCGCAAAAAATATATTGTCTGACACATAAACACCTCTATTAACATCTACAGGACATAACGTCACCACCTTCCAAATTTCAAGTAAAAAGACCAAACCATGTCCAAGATATGACATATCAAAATTTGAAATTTTCATTCGTCAGAGTGGCACAGTTCCACACCTGTTGACATTTAATGCACACAATGACTGAAAACTACATCCATGACACTAAGGCTAGGTATCCTATCAATTTGAAGCCACCACCACAAGCTAAAAGCTGTCCACAGAACATGAAGTGCACCACACCATATCTGCACCCAAAAAAAAATTTCTGACACAGAAACACTGTAATTTTCATCCACATGACATGCTGTCAACATCCTCCAAATTTCAAGTGAAAAGACCAAACCGTGTCCGAGATATAACATTTTAACGTATGAGATTTTCATTCGTCAGACTGGCACAGTTCCTCACCTGCTGACATTTAACACACAATGACTGAAAACTACATCCATGACACTAAGGTTAGGTATCCTATCAATTTCAAGCCACCACCACAAGCAAAACACTGTCCGCAACACGTAAAGTGCGTCACACAATATCTCCACAAAATAAATTTTCTCTGACAAGTAAACAACATAATTCACATCTACAGGACATGCCGTAAACACCCTCCAAATTTCAAGCAAAAAGACCAAACCGTTTCTGAGATATTAAATGTTAAAGTTTGCTAAAATTTCCCTATCTATTCCATTATAAAAAAGGTTGCCATCTTGTCCTGTCCTCACGATCAAAGATGGAGATCAAAGAATCTCACGATCAAAGAATTTGCAGGCTCATGAACAAAGAATAAAAATGTTTATAATTAACAATATTGAAAGAATTGCGGTAAACCACCACCACCATGGTTCAACAGAACGAAGCCCCCTGAGCAAAACCCACCCTTATTTGACTTCCTAGCGCACCCCATGGCTGAGAAAATAGATTTTTTAATCTGGCCATCTCGTCCTACCCTCACAATGCACGATTGCGATCAAAGAATCTCGCAATCAAAGAATTTGCAGGCTCGTGATCAAAGAATTTGCATGGTCACGATCAAAGAATAAAAACTAGTGTAATTAACAAAATTTACACAATTGCAGTAATCCACCACCATGGTTCATCAGAACGAAGCCCCCTGAGTAAAACCTACCCTCATTTGTCTTCCTAGGACACCCCTGAGCTGAGAAAATTACTTTTTTTATCTGGCCATCTTGTTCCTCGCTCGTGATGCATGATTGCAGTCAAAGAATCTCGCGATCAAAGAATTTGCATGCTGGTGGTCAAAGAAATTGCTCGCTCATGAACAAAGAGCGAGGGACGAGATGGTCAGATTTAAAAATAGTGTATTGTATCCCGGGGTGCCCTATAAAGTAATATAAGGGTGGGTTTTGCTCAGGGGGCTTCGCTCTTGCACATGTATATAAAAAAACAGTAGTTTTTATTATCCCTGGTAGTCTAGCAGCCCCTTCCCCATCATGGCAATGTAGATAATGATTTCTCTTATCCCTGGTAGTCTAGTGGCCCCTTCCAATGAGTATGAGATAAATATCTTTATTTATTGTCAGTGGTAGTCTAGTGGCCCCCCATGTGTCTTAATGTATATGTTTTAATTATATCCCTGGTAGTCTAGTGCCCCCAACCCCTGATCTGTAGTTCTTTATAAATAATATTGATATCCCTGGTAGTCTAGCGGTCCCCCCCCACCATAATAAAATAAATGTAAATTTAGCAATACCTGGTAGTCTAGTGGCTCCCCACCCCTCAACCAGCCCTGTCAGTCCACCCAGCACCTCCTCCACCCCTCCCCAGCTGGTGACTGGCACAGCCCACCTCTCACCTCCATGACCAGCCATCGACTGTGTGTATTACCTGTGGCAATTGAAAGAGGCACTCAGAAATAATTTCCTAGCACCTGTTTCAATTGCCACTGGTAATACACACAGTCAGTGGCCCAGCCATGGAGGTGAGAGGGGGCTGTGTCAGTCGCCAGCTGGGGAAATGGTGCTGGGTGGACTGGCAGAGGCTGGTTGAGGTTGGGAGGTCACTGAACTACCAGTGCCACTGCGAAATGACATTTATTTTATTATGATGGGGAGCACTAGACTACCAGAGGTATCAATATTAATTATAAAGAACTACAGATTGGGGGGGGGGCCTAGCACCAGGAATATACTTAAAAATATACATTAAGACATGTGGGGGGCACTAGATCTACCACTGATAATAAATAAAGATATTTATCTCACACTCATTGGGGGCCACTTGACTACCAGGGATAAGAGAAATCATTATCTACATTACCATGATGGGGAGGGCCCGCAGAACTACCAGGGTTAATAAAACTATAGTTTTTATACACGGAAGAGCCAAGCCCCTGAGAAAAACTCACCCTTATATTACTTTATAGGGCACCCTGGGCTGCAAAAACTATTTTTAAATTCATTATCTCGTCCCTCGTTCGCGATGCACGATTGCGATCAAAGATTCTTGCGATCAAAGAATTTGTCGGCTGGCAGAGCCGCGAATGAAGAATTTAAAAGCTAATAACTCTATTTTTGGACCAATTTTGATGGAACCAAAGCCATGGCTCGATAGATCTGGGTCCTCTGAGTAAAACCCATCAAAGTTTTACTTCAGAAGTGACCCCTGAGCCGAGATATTTGTGTTTGTGCGATCAGAAAACAGAAAACAAGATGGCGGACCTCGCAGTCAAAGAATTTTTGAAATTCCTTGGGGACAAAGATTCTTGAACCGTGAAGCTGCACATTCTTTGATCACCAGGTGGAATGAGATGGGCTGAACCCCATTCTTTGATCGCAAGATATACATATAAATTTTCCCATTGACTTATAATGGGAACTTAAAAGTGCCATAACTTTTGAATGCCTTAATATTTTTTCACCAAACAAAAAGTGGCATGTTTGGCCACCAAAGCTCTTTCAAACAAGCTATCTCACAGAGCAGCACACCACATGATAGCCGTGCAGGACCACATTCAGAATGCCAAAAGGTGCCTCCAAAAATGGATAATTTTACATTTTTCAGCGCTTTTGTACACAAAAATAGGCATTCTGACTGAAATGCAATTTAGCAAATCAAGAGAGCTACCATGCCCCAATGCACGTACCAAATTTCAGGCAAATCCATTCAACAGGTCCAAAGTTATTAACGTCCAAACATTTGACTTTAGTATGTAACTGACTACTCAACCCTAACTATAGTGGAGCGACTACGTTACTATAATATACCTATATATATATATATATATATATATATATATATATATATATATAAATGTATTCCTGTGTAACATAGCAGTGAACTGTCTGCACTTATTTTTACAGATTTAAAAAAAGATGACATTGAAGGACCATTTTCTTTTTTTCAGGCTCAGAGAGACATCAGAGGGTGGGGAGTTGCCACTAGATGCCTAATTTAAATCAGCAATGACATGCATAAGGCTAAAACTGATATAGACAGTGGGGGAATGTAGACTAGTGATTTTTGCATTAACCACTTAGTCACCTAACTGTACTTTCTAATTGTTGTGATACACACACTGACTAATACATATACACATATATCCATATATATTCTAGTATAGCATAACAGTACACTGTCTACACAACCAGAGCCTTGCCACACACACACTAACCCACATACACTGTCTTATATGACATTTATTTACTTATACATCTAACCATTACTTTTATTGTATTTATGATATGCACTATTTTGCACTGACTCATTGTACTAATGTATGACATGACTAGATAACTAAGGTAGAGGACCAGGGAGGTGCAATGGATGTGGCTTATCAGGACTTTATTGGGGACATTGCAGAGGGACAGGAGGGGAAGGTATTCCTCTTCACAGATAATATAAAAGTATGCAAAAGGGTGGACATGCCAGGGAAGTTGAAAGAATTAGGGAAGACCTTAAAAAACTGGAGAAATGGTCTGAAGAATGGCAACTGAGATTCAATGCAAAGAAGTGCAGGATCAGTGCAGGTGTGATAATAAAATTGGTGTTGTGTAGACTGTGTCTTGATGGTAATATAAAAAAATACATAGCAGAGTTGTAGTTGGATTGTATTAATGGGAGACAGAAAACCATAGACTGTAGATCAGCTATTAAGTTTTCAGTGCAACAAAAAGTTATAGGCAGAACATGCTTAAATAGTGCAAGTTTGAATATTCACTCATAATATTGACAAATGAACACATAGTTACAGACAGAAACATGTTTACACAGTGCTAGCCTTGAAAATGCATATGCAACATTTCAGTTTCTTTAGTCTTGAAAGTAAGACTTCAGCACTGGATGTTTTATGACCTTGTAAATCTGCATAACATTCCTTTTGTGGCATTTGATATTAACACTGTTGCATCTTATCTGTAGTGGTGCGCTTCCCAGCTAGTTATTTCTCTAAAACTGTGGCATTCATGAATAGAATTAAACTTTTGTTAGAAAGCCTGCTACGAAATCATCTGTTTTGTGCATCTCAGTGTAACACAGACAAGAGGGAAAAGTTAGAAAGAAAAGGAGATATCAATCTCAATTACAGTTGAAAGGCTGATTAAGTTGACATGTTTATGCGCTATGAACTTTCTTGAAAGATAGTTCTACGCACACTGAACAAAATAGTGCTTTCAAGACTGCTCAGCTCAAATAAACACAGCAGACTGCTTGCTTCAATTAGTGCAGTGATTCTACAAAACCTCTAATTTTATCTAGTCCTCTGGGTATCTGGAGAGCTCCCTTTATCTGCTGTCATATCAAGACATCTGCAGGGCTACACCTACTGCAGCTGTAAAAAGGGGTATCAGGTCTAATGTTGAAAATTAGAGACTGTTTGGTTTGACCTTGATACATGGTAAAATAAGGAGAACTTGATTAAGGTTAGACTTGAAAGTAATCTATTAGACCTCTGACTTGTTTATCAGCCACAACATGGGTTCTGAAGTAACAAATCCTGTACCAACAACACGTGACATTCTATGGAAAGGTCAGTGCTAATCTAGCAAATAAATTGCTGGTAGGTGTGATATATCTCGATTTTTAAAAGGCCATTGACATAGTTCCACACAACATCCTAATAGGAAAATAAAAGGCTACAGGAATTGACATGAGAATTATAAATTGGGTGCAGAGCTGGTTAAGTGAAAGATCACAGCATGTAAGAATTAAGGGCGTTATGTCAGACACAGGAAGGGTGACTAGTGGGGTGCCACAGGGATCTGTGTTGGGACCTGTATTATTCTCTTTCTTTATCAGTGATCTAAATAGTGATGTTAAAGGGTGGATAGTTAAATTCACAGACAATACTAAGCGATGCGATAGGGTGGATACTTTAGAGAATAGGGAAATCATCAGTAAAGATCTGCAGCTAATAGCAAACTGGGCAAGAAACAACAGCATGCACTTCAACAATGATAAATATGTTGTCATCCATGTGCAGACCAGTAATGCCAGACATAATTACACAGTCAATGGAAAGACAATCAAAAATGTGGAATCAGAAAGGGATTTGAGAATCATGATAACTGAAGATTTTAGGTTCAGCAAATGGAGCAACAAGGTAATACTAATAGCAAACAGAACACAAAGTAATATTAAGCATTCATTTAAAATGAATAAATAAATATTCCAATATATAAAACTTACATAAGACCACATCTGGACTTTGATCACAGTTGTGGAGCCCATATAAGAAGGGGGTATAATGGTAACTGTAAGGGTGCAACATAGAGTGACAAATATGGTACCAAGACTCCAGAACATGCCTTATGAAGAAAGATTAAAAAGGCTAAAACTATTTACATTGGAGGAAAGAAGGATGAGATGGGATATGTTGAAGTTATTCAAAATAATGAATGACAGTGAATTGATGCTTGATGTGCACTTACAAATACAGAACAAGACATTTATTCTGAGATATCACAATTAACACTAAAAAGAATAGTACAGCCTTCTGCACACAGACAGCAGGCACAATCTGGAACTGTCTGCCAAGGGAGATAAAAGCTGACACTTTATCTGGTTTTAAAAACATGTTGGAAAATACATAATAGAAAGGAAAGGAGCATTGTGGCCCCACTAAGTGGGAGATGGACATGGCCTTTTTCTGTCTTATTACTCAGTATAGCACTCAGTATGTGACTTCCAGAACTGCATACAGTATTCAAGGTTGAGTGTCACCAATGACTTATACAGTGGCAACACCACCTCCCTCCTCCTGCTGGTGATACCTCTCCCTATGCACCCCAGCATCCCACTGGCCATACCTATTGCCTTGTCACACTGCCTTGCCACTTTGAGGTTATCAGATATTATAACCCCAAGGTCACCATCCCAGTGGTGCTGAGGGTTGAAGCGCTGGACACCACACCTCGCACCATGCTGGTAACCCGGGTTTGGTAAAATGAGCCTGAGTCATCGGGGGTTTGCAGGGCAGGAGAAGGATTGAGCATCTGTAGGACTGCTCTCCTTCTCCGGTGATGGGGGTGAGTTGCTGTCTGTGTGCTGGTGGCCTCTACCAATGGCTGGGGGTGAGGTAGGGCACAGACAGACTTGGAGAATGTTCTGGGACTGACGCCAGGAAGTAGTGCATGCGGTAGCATGTGCACTCCTGTCCATTGGTGCCATTGTGTGCCACACACGCCAAGGGAAGAACAGGAAAAAGGGCACCAGTCATGGTGGCATGATGGCCATCTTCATGGAGGGACCAGCTCAGCATTGAGGGTACGTGGTTGTACTGGATCCAGTCCTGGTGGCAGAGCGTAGGGGGGCTCGCCACCTCCCCGTCACGGGTGTAAGCTGTGGGGCCCAAAAATGGAGCTGAGGAGTCCTTAGGATGGTGGCTGCAGACCCTAGGAGGATGTCTGGATGTGTGAAAGATAAGCAGACTGTTTGCCAGGGAGAAAAAAGTACTAACAAAATAACCCGAAGGTCTTGTTTCTGCCTCAAGTTTTCTAAGGTCCCTACTCATTCAATCCACTCCTTCCTGAGTAGCTACCCTATTAAAGACTTTGGCGTAATCTGAAAAAGGCATACCTTCCCTTCAAGCTCTTCTTCGGTGTCACTTATGAAGACTTTGAAGAGGATCAGTTCCAGTACTGAGCCTGTGGCACCTTACTAATCCTTCTCCCCTTATTAGAGAGTGTGCCATTTACCACCACCCTCTGCCACCTATCCACAGTTTATTTACTCAATTTACCACTTAGGATCCCATCCCTAGACTGTCCAACTTCTTTATCAGTCTCCTATTTGTCACATTGTTGAAGACCTTGCTAAAGTCGAAATAGACTATGACCAGTGCCCTTCCTTCATCTATTTCTTGGGTCACCCAGTCAAATAAACCAATCAAGTTCATCTGGCATGACCTCCTTCCATCCTGCCTTTGATCCTGCAACCTGTTGGATTCAAGATATTCCACTAGCCATTCTTTTAACAGAGTTTCCATTAATTTCCCTATCACTGATGTAAGACTGACTGGTCTATAATTACTAGCCCTCTCCCTGCTGCTGCTCTACATTAGCTCTCCTCCAGTCCTTTGGAACCATTCCTGTTTCCAGTGAATTGCTGAATAGGCTGACAGTGGTGCAGCAACCTCCTCCCTGATTTCCCTTAACACCTTTGGGTGCATCCCAGCTGGTCTCATGGCCTTGTCCCCTTTCAGGTCTGCAAGTCCCTTCAGGACTCTTTCCTCTGTAAATGGACTTATGTTCACCCCCAACCCCCCAGTGTTCCTGCTGCTTCTCTGTGGTCTCCCCCTCTCCCTCCATAATTTCCTGCAAGTAAGGTAATATGGGAGGCTTACAGTATCATTCTTGTTCTCATAATTTATACATCACCAAATTATTACCACAGAAATCACATACGAATTAATAACATTCACATTTCAATAGTTTAGTTGCCTCATTTGTAGAAATACAAGTTTTATTACAATAACTAGCAAATATTTTATTGGTAGAATGCAATTAAATATCGACATATCAAATAATTCTGTTTCCATTTACAGCAGTGGCATTACTTTCTTCAGTTGTCAGAGAACTGTTATATATATAATAATTGATGGCTCAATATTACTGTACATATTTAGTAACAGTATTCGGCTGCTGAAAGAGAGATTCAAGCATTTTAGACAGAACGTAAATCAGATAGCTATAACATACAATATAACAGGACAATAATGTATGAAACAAACTTTTACCTGCAGAAGTTTGGTGACACCATGCCATAGATATTAATCCTGTCACACAGCTCTAATGCAATAAGCATTGTAAACCAGCCAGTGCTCAGCCAAGTGTTAGATATCTTTCTGAAAATGTAAATGACAGTAAATATCTAAATGAAGAAGTTATGTACTAGGTGAACTTTTCATAAGACAGCATACTGACATTCAGTATATAATAATTAAAAAATGCATATCAATTAAAATACCATAAAGACACATAGTTATGTTATCACAAGTTCATTGCTATTGTATGCAATACCACTTGTGCCTCTAAGTAATTCAATAATGTTTTCTGTTGGTGCCACAACAACCAATCATACTTGGCCAATCAGAATGTGAAATAAATGATAAACTGGTGTATAGTGTTTGGAGTGTAAATGAAAAGAATGGGTATTTCTTATGTGACCCTATATACTTTTTTTTGCAACTGAAAAAAGAAATGTGTATAAACGCCAGCTCTCATTGTTCCTGGGATTAATATTTTACTACTATACATTGAAAAACAGTTTAAGTCTAGCTACCATTTAAAATGTATAGCATAATAATATGTTACAGCTATTGATTTTAGATTCTTAGCTGACGATGGCCTAAGCTGCAATGCAACAGACACCACCTGTTAATTACATTATTGATTATTGGAAATATAAAATGTTATTTGTATTACTTTCACTGCTGTAGTGTATGAGCTACACAATATATTTTATTTAACAGGCATTTGGGAATATATACTTTCATTGTATTTATGTCACTTCTGTCTCTGCCATGATCTATTAGAGCCACATTATTCTGTGGGAATCAGCAAGATGTCACTTTAGTCAAAGCACAGTTTTCCTCCTGCTAAAAACAGGCATCTTTAACCCCTTTGTATAAAAAATGAAGTCTGTTACTATAACGGTATATGTAGGTTCATAGGTGTGAGTACGAGGCATGCAGCTCAGAAGGGCATATTTTGACTGGCCACTATCAGTGGTAAAAACTGGTTTTGTTCTGACCCCATGTGTTTAGCTAATGCTTTTTTTAAATGAATCCATATTTGGACATGTGACTACCATTTCTGGCAAAATGTTCCAGGTTTCAACAACCCTTTAACTAAACCATTTACCCCATCTAGAGGTTCTATAAAATGTGCCCCTTAGTTGAAAACAATGGAACCTTGATGATCTGTTTCCTTTCTTCCTATTTAGCCCTGATAATTCCCATATTATCTCATTATGAAAGGCCTTATAAACATAACACAAGTCTCCTCTGAGCCTTCTATATGTCAATGAGTGTAATCCCAACTCATTATGTCTAGCCTCATATTTTCTAGCCTTTAGATTACTAACTTTCTTTGTTATCCTTCTCTGAACCTTTTTCATTAGTTTGATACTCCCTATATTTTGAAGAGTGCAAGAGGGTGAGCCATTCTCCAGTATGGGCCACACCAATGAGGTATACAAGGGCATAAGTACTTTTTGATTTCTCCTTTTAATATTTATTAGTATGTTACCTATTATCCTGCTTCCTCTCCTTACTACTTCCCTTGCTTGGTTATCAAAGTTCAGGGTATTTGTTATTAATACCCCTAAGTCCTTTTCATTGTCTGTGCTCGTTATCACTCTATTAATTCTATATTCAGCTTTGATATTGTTATATCCAAAATGCATCACTTTACACTTGTTTTCGTTGAAACTAAGTTTGTGTTGTTTTGACCATTCTTCTACATGGTGTATTTGCTTTTGGAATTTTTTTGCAGCCTCAATATTATTTATTATTGCTCCTATCTTTGTGTCATCTGCATACTTGCAGAACCACGTATCCTTGGATGTTTCCATAGTAGATACAAAGATGCTGACCAGAGTTGGTCCCAGTATTGACCCTTGGGGGTCTCCACTCTGATAAAAAGCCCCTAACACTAACTCTCTGTCTCCTATTACTACGCCATGATGTTACTCATGATACAAGAATTGGGTCTAATTGTATTTCAACTAGAGTGTTCATTAACACACTGCATTATACCAAATATACAGTATATCTTATTTCATTTTTAAAAACACACTTCATAATGGGCTGTGGTAGAAAATAAGTCAGATCTAATGACTAACACAACATCATCAGAACATTGTGAGCCCAAACATGCAGGAAATAAGTGGCAAAGAATAAAGCATATTGGCTCAACCCCAGTATACTGTAAATCTGAACACTTTTTTATTAAAATAGCAGTATTTCTTTGTCAGCAAGAATTTCATCATGTAGTTTTTTAGCAATTGTTCATTTCTGACATCCCTTGACTTGTCATCTATGCATTTTTAACTTTCTTAGCTATTTTTAAAACAGCTTTTATAACTCATTTTGTAATTAATGGCTCACATAATTAAAGATGGCTGCCATAAGCCATTTTGAAAATCTCTTTCACTGAGGTTACCTGTTGAATGCATATACAAGATTCACATTGCAGATATATTAGGAAGGTGGCACCATATGTTTCTGATGTAAATAGCACAACATTGTGCCAAAATATACACTTTTTTTCATGGTGGGTATGGCACAGGAATGGGAATGTTAAAAACTTAAAAAATCTATTATTTTTGTTCAGGAATGAAAGAAAAAGAAATAAAATGGGTATATCATTGAGTTGCAGGAAAAAAGCATCACTGCTGAAAAAAAATTATATGGTGAGTAATAAATACTGCTGCATTAAACACAACCTTTATTCATACTGTGCTACCAGTAAATATTAAACACCACATTTTACATTTCCTATGAACTTTGAAAGTTTGAAAGTTTTGAAAGTTCTTTTTTTTTCTATAGTTTCATAATTGATAAATCCATAGTATGACCCAAGTGGACAATAACACATTTCAGGCAGGTAATGATGTTGACAGTATACAGTATTTGATATACTTTAGTATTTTGTTGCAGCACATTGACATGCCTACATCTTATGGCCCACAGTCTCTTATATGCAGAACTTTGGGGGGGGCATGGTGGTGAAGTTGGAGTAAAACGTTATCTTGTAACCATGTTTCTTCAAAGGTATTAATTAGGTCACACTAATATTCCACAGCCCCATTTAACTTGCTGCATGATTCGGTCTCCCCTGGAGTAGGAATCCTTAAGTCTGGGGGTTGGGGGGCAGAGCCCCCCACAAAAACAATTTGCACTATTATTGATGCGTACACCATGACAACGCTATTCTTGTCAGCACTCTTTGGACCCAGTGCCCTTCCAAACACCATTGCTTGAGATTTAGAGGGATTCATTAGTAGCCTATTGTCTTTGAACCAAGATTGAGTGGCCTTCAGCTCCATAGTGAGGGCACTATTAATGCTGGCTACACTCTGAGCGCTAGTAAAGAAGACCAGGTTGTTAGCATAGAGGAGAGAGGTACTGTTTGTAAATTAGTGGTGAACTAAGTTGATGTGTAGGGAGAAAAGTACAGGCCCAAGTATGCAGCCCTCAGGGACACCAATGGTGGAGGGTAAGTTGTCTGATAGGGAGGAGCCGACCCTGACATATTGCTATTTATTAGTGAGGTAGCTCCTGAACCGAGGTAGACCATGCTCTGATATCCCTATGGTGCTTAGCTTATTGCAAAGGAGAGAGGGGTTTACCATGTAAAAGGCCTTTGTGAGGTAAATGAAAACAGCTCCAGTAAGCTTACCCTTGCAAGAGAAGTGGATATACTATTGGTTAGAGTGAGCAGCACAGTAATAGTGCTATGGCTCTGTCCAAAGTCATGCTGAGCTGAGCAGAGGTGATTGTAGTCAGTGAGGTAGGAGGTGAGTTGGGCAGCAACAATTTCCTCAGGTACCTTACTCAGAACAGGTTGGATGGTGATAGGTCTATAGTTACTAATTATTTTCCAACAATAAAAAGAATACTTATTCCCAAAGGAATGATGTTTTCCATTTGGCAAATTAATAATTCCTTGTTTCCAATACTATTAAAAGTTCTTACATACTGTATTAGAATATTGTAAAATACTTCTCAGAATATTGTCAGGTATTTCACAATATTTCTAAAGAGATGTTCTTTGGTAACCTTGGTGTGGTACTGCAGGCAGGTGAGAAATATCTCTAGAAATATCACAGAACATTCAAGAAATATCTGACCATGTCACTTCCTGCTACTGTACATGAGGGAAAACATAATGGGATCTTCTAATCAATTTTATGGAGAGAGCCTTCACTAGGACATTTCCTAACTGGGGAGCTCTGCAACAACACTGAGGTACAATAGCTATTTGTCCTCTCAAGAGACAAAGAGATCTACCTCTGGGTTCCCCATCTCCCTAATATTTGACTCAGCACCTCTTTGTTCATGGACCTTTCATGGGTGATGTGACCCATATGGTTCAGGTAAGCTACTAGAACACTGCATTTTGCTACAACATATACTGCATACAGTCGAGTCTGAAAACCCAATACCGTAGTACATATTTTCAAAATCTCTCTGAATGACTTCAAATATCTGGGGCCCCTCTATACTGAGGTGTGTTAACAATGTGGGTGGAGTGTTGGGGCACTGAAGACATGTAGGCTGTTTGATCCTTGCCTACCTAGAGCTTTGTTTGCAGATGTCATAAGAGGCTTTAAAAAGTCATATGGGAGAGGAGGATGATGAATAAACCGCCACGGTACATGTTGGCACCAATAACACAGGCAGAGGCAGACCAGGGTTCCTGAAAAATAGATTTACAGAAGTAGGCAGGAGCCTTTGTAGCAAAACCTTCAAGGTTGTATTCTCAGAAATACTATTGGTACCAATCACAGGGCAAGGAAGGCAGCAGTAGATTAGGCAGTCACATGCATGGCTGTCTGTCAAGGTGAGCAATGATTTAGGGTCTAACACACACACACACACACACACACACAGACACACACACACACACACGGAGGTTTCCTGGAATAGGAGAAGCCAATATGCTGTGGAAAGGCTTCACTTAAGCCCAGAAGTGGTGGAATTTTTGGCACACAGGATACAATGACTGTGGAGGCTTTAAATTAGGATAGAGGTGGGTAGATGTATGAGAACATCAAGGCTCCATCCAGGTGTGCGCGTGTGTGTGTGTTGGGGGGGGGGAACATGTTCAGCTGTCAGAAGCCCAAAGCAAAAAGAAAGAGAAACACAGACCTTCATTGCATGATGATGACTATGAGGAGTGAAACAAACTAGACAGATGAGCTGGAGGATGAACTTCTTGAGACAAGCTATGATGTAGTAGAACTCATCAAGACCTGGTAGAAAGGGAAAATAACACAGAATGAAAGGGTAGAGAGGTAAAAATCTTCAGGAGGAATAAGGAGTGTCAGATGGTGGAAAGGTTGCTTTCTGTATCAAGGAAGGGATTGAAATAAGCAGGATAGGTAAAATGAGTATGGCTAGGCACTTTACAGGAATGTTATGTGTGGAATTGTGATCCATGAGAGGCAAAATGACAGTCCTGCAAGTATAACAGACACTGTCAGGTATTACAGAAAAGCAGGACGTGGAATTACTGTAGTAAATTAAATTAGAAGGGTAGAAGCTGGAGCTTCAATGGCTCTCATGGGGGATTTAAACCTACCTGGCATGATGGGGAGATGGAAAGTACTTTAAGGAAAGCAGGAATGGGTTTCTTGTTCATCCTAATTGACTGTTTCTTTTTTCTGCATATCAGGCATGGGACAGAAGAGGATGCAAGTTTTTATCTGCTGCTGAGTAGTTGATATGATTAAAACAGTAAAGGCTGGGGAATTGTTGGATAGCAGTGATCATAATGTGACTAAATTCAAGGTGGTGGGGGAAGCTACTTTGCCCAAAAAAAAGAGCAGGATACTAAATTTCAGGGGAGATGATTTTTGTACTTTCTGTATATATATATATATATATATATATTATATATATCATGCCGTGTTATTATGTATTATACAATGGCAAAAAACAATGCTGGACTCTGATTGCTCAGTCTGAGGTTAAACCCGTAATGTTATCCCAGCATAACATCATGGATCTAGTCCCAACACACATATGATCGCATTAAATGTAAAATGAATCAGTCCACTGGCCATGTCAAATTGCCCACACTTGGCATTGCTGAAGTACATTCTGCCAGTACTTCATTTTTTTGTTTATTCAAATTCCTCCCTCCCAAAGCTCAGCAACTGAGTAAAACCCAAAAGCATGTCACTTAAAATCCACATGAAGATGGTAATGTATTATTGCCACTTTAAAAAAAAAATAAGAAAACTAATATGAAGCAGTCACTGTGATCAGCTTCACTCACTTCAATCACCACTGTGCCCTGTTTAACATTTTGAATGCATGTGCTTTTAAATAGCAATGTGCGCTGTACTTCCCGATTGGCGGCTTCACACTTATTTGCTGGTATCTTCTTCAGGTACAGACTATCAATTTGCCAACTGTACCGGGAGAAGTAGAAGAGACTGCAGTCTAAAGAGAGCACGGGGGAGAATCATGTTTAACTTCCTCTCATCCCGCTCTCATGCATGATTCCCATTTCTCGCTTGGCAGGTGGCAAAGAAAACAAAACACCCCATGAGTCAGAACAAAGTTGTTATTGTAAAATAAAAATTAAAAAAAAGACATTATCGAGGGGATCCGTCCTGAGCCAGTTGGGGAAAGATGGGCTTGATACTGGAGCCTGCTAGTAGGGAGTGGCATTTCAAGCAATATTTGTTCCACCAGTCCAGCTCAACATGTGGAGACAATTCAGATAAAGAATGAAAATGTTATAATACCTGACTTGTCTCTTTTTATGTGTGTGTGTGTGTGTGTGTGTGTGTGTGTGTGTGTGTGTGTGTGTGTGTGTGTCTGGAGGAAGGGGGGATGTTTCCCAATAGAGGAGGAGGATCAGATTGTAATTTTAAAAGGGGGAGAGAGATCCAGAGTTGTACAGTGACAGTTTACAGCACCACCCGCTGGCCAAAACAGTACATCAGAACCATTTTTTTCAAACGTATTCCTACTCATGGAAACATAGACTGAAAATGTATAAAAAAAGTGAAATATTTTTTTCTTTATTTCTTTATAATTGAGCCATTGTATAATAGGAATGATGCACCCAAGAGTGTGTTTTGTGCTGGGACAATGTCACTTCTTGGGTGTTGGACACACTTAGCCTGTGACCTTGTGCCAAACCACCCAAGGTGTGATATTATCTCAACACAACACAACACACACACCCTGTCATGCATTATTCCATTATTACATCATGCAGAGCATAACACCTGTGAAATTTGTTTTAAATATTTTATTATCTGTTTTGTCTGTAAAATGAGATTTTTGTGGATGAAGATTTGGAAGCAGGGGAGAAAAAGCCTTTCTTTTGATTTAGAACAGGTATACCACCATTACCTGTGTATTTATTCCATTTCTAGTATAGCTTATTGTGGTCCTCTGTTTCTGTGTGGTCTGTCCATTGTTTCTGCATCTTGCAGTGAAGATTTGATGGTGGGCTCTGGTGGAAGGAGGTGAGGAGAAGAACATTTTATATTACATTCTGCTCGCTTGGCATATAACCTGTACCTGCACTTGGGCCATTGAATTGCTGAATTGAACCACATTGAATTATTGACTGAGGGGTGATTTGGAGGAGAAGAATCCCCTGGAGGTGGCCTAAGTGTGCAGGTTGTAGGGCAGTGGGTGCATATGGGTGCACATGGAGCCAAGCTGTTGTTGACGTTTTTTTATAAGAAATTCCTCTAAGAAGCTGGTGGTCTGCAAGAAAAATTGGTAAAGCACAGAAGCCGCTCATTGCGGTGGGTAATAAAGGACTGGAGAGCTACAGAGTTTCTTTTTTGTTTTTGTTTTGTGTAATGTCTCTCTGTGGCTATTAACCAGTATTATTATTACTATTGGTTTTATTTTATTATATATATATATATATATATATATATGTGTGTGTGTGTGTGTGTGTATATATATATATATATATAATATTGTATTAAATATGTTGAGTGTTGTCTGTAGAGGACTATTTTAGTTATATTCGTTATATGTAGATGTTTCTGTATATGAGATGAGGGGTGTTAAATAAAATAAAATTGCGTGTGTTCTTGCTATACCTGTTAACACAGCTAGTTTTGTTGTTTTTGTTTTATTTTTTGCCATCTTTGCCATGCGTTCTATTTTAATTTTAGGTGTAATTTCAGGTGTATTGAAGGAGAAGATCATAAATTTTAATTCAGTTTTAAATTCAGTTGGGAGATCTTAGCTAGAAGGAAAATCTACCATTTAGCCTGACCCAGGCTTGGCAATTAGTGACTCAATGATACACACACCTGTGATACATTAGAACTACAAGAAAAGCACGGGAAGATTGAGGTTGAGGTTGATTTAATTGATCCAATTGGTTTAATTGTTTTAATTATAGACCACAAGACTATCGAAGTTAAACAGGGTCTTTGTGTGAGCTGTGTTAGGACAGCATTTTCTAACTCCTGGCAGTAAGTGTGGAGTTTAAACCGCAAGTAGGTGTTGATATACTGAAGCACGGCTGGAGAAATTAAACACATGTAAAAAGGTTTCTTATTTAGGCAGCCTAAAAAAGCTCAAAAGCCTCAAAACGAACTACTTTTTGTGGCATATTTGTACTACTTGGTGTTTTTTGGTTCTCTTGCAGGTGGCGGTTTGCTGCTAGTCTGCTGTTAGGCCAAATAAATGGGAAACGGGAAAAGCAAGCAGAAGAGCCATGCAGAGCATTTGCCAGGAGCTGCTTGTTCATGGCTTGTGGATTGTGTGCTGGAAATAATTGAATCTATGCAAGAAAGTGGATAAGAAGTTGCTGTGGAGTGTATTCTTGCTGCATCTGAAGTAGCTTCTCTCGGTGTAATATTTTATACTGGAATTGTATACTTAATCTTAGGTATATGGTATTGGAATTTTATTACAGTTTTTTTTAAACCTTTCTTTCTTTCTTTTTTTGTTCTTTTAGTGGAGGAAAAGGAATATTTAGTGCTGTTGGACCCTCTTGAAGTTGGGAGGTTTAAATCGGAAATTTGCGCCTCAACAAGAATTGAGAAGCTAGAATTAAAAAGAAAGGGTTTTACAGTGTATACTGTTTAAAAGAATACTGCATAAGAAGTTAAGTGAACTGACTGGTGGATATTAGATCATTGGACTTTTAATTGGACTTTTAATTGAACTTGCTCTTGTGCACTCTTGTTTTATTTATTTAAGTGTGCAGTTTGAAAAGTGTCCTAATTGTTATAGAATTATCTGCGTGTGTTTAAAGTTGCGTCTGGTTGGCCGAGAAGTCTCCAGTTTTTGCACTTATTTTTTTTGTAGCCTGAGATATTGTCAAGAGTAGGCTATATAAAGTTATAGTGAAGGGTAATAGCTGTTGAAGAATGAATACTGCAAATAAAAAATGCAGAAAAGGGAAAAAAGAAAAAGGAAAATAAAAAGAAAGAATTACTACAAAAAAACAAAGAAAAAGGAAATTTGAATCAAATTACACACTTTTTAAAATATCCAGAACATATTGAGTTAAGAGGGAATAAGAAGGTAATAAGGAAAAAGTTTGATCCCAAAATGACGTCATCTCTTGCAATAACACAGAAATAGGTGGTTTATTCATGTACCCTTCCTCTGATTAAATATATTAGGAATTTACAGGATGAGGTACAAATGGTTGAAATATTTAAAGGTGAAAATAAAATAAGTGGTATTGGCCCTGAATTACATGTCTCTGATTTGATTAACATGGAAGAGAGTGTGGGGAAAGATGTTGGACATAATGACAATGAAAGAGAAGCTGAGGTGATTATCGACTGGATGCCTAGTGATTATATGTTAAATGGTAAGGGGAAGCTATGTCCAGGGGATGAATGTATAGTTAATTAGTCAATTTGCTTGTTAAGTCCAAGTAATAGATTGGAAAATCAGGATGGTAAAAGGGGAACTTATTTAGAAAAAGTATGAATCTTTTTTGACTCCATACATTAAAGATTATAATATCAATGTGTCAATAAATCATGAAATAGGAAAGCAAGCACTGCAGAAAGAGACACAAGACATAGATACCTTGGTAGCCGAGAAAATAAGTTTTGATGAAGAAATGGGGGGAAGAACATGTCATTTGGGTAAAACTGAGGTAGAAGGTAGAGAAGGGAATGACTTAGAACTTAAAACTTTATTGGACTTGTGTAATTCTTAAAGATAAAAGGAGGAGGATTTTGACAAATAAAGAGAAATTTTCCGAAATGGGATTCTACTTGATATTACCATAAGGGAAAGGCAGGAATTACAGATAGGACAGGATGAAAAGAGGGATACAGGGATAAGGAGCGAGGACAAAAGGAAAAGTAAGAAGGCAAACAGCTATAAACAACCAAGGATAATGGCATATATGACTCCAATTGAGACAGTGCATAATATAAGAAAAGAGAAAGAAGAAGTGTTTAATAAAAGAGGTAAAAGACAATTGGGGAGTAGGATTAATACTTCAATTGTTCTAGAGAAAGATGAACAACCAGAAGAAAGTGATATGTTGGAAATGGTAGATTCAGTAAGCACTGTCAGTAGTGAAAGTATGTCATGCCTACAGGAAATGACAAATTGATCAGAGTTGGATATCATAGGCATAGGTCCTACAGATTTACTTAGTTGGAATGTGGTGGGTCTGAAAGAGAAATTATTAGATAAAGATGGTCAGACATGGTTAAAAAATTCCCTATATTGCTTTTACAGGAAATCTGGTTAAAAAGGGGGGAAATTACAATATTTACTGGCTATACTTTTTGGTCAGTAGATCCTAGAAGGGATAAAAAATGTGGTCACTCTAAAGGTGGTTTAATGATTTTATTGGCTATTGCCCTGAAATTTAAAGTAATGGAGGTTAGTGTGGCCTCTAATTACTTTATGTGTATTATTATAGCAAATGATCTATGTGTGTGGGCATTTTTCAATACTTATATTCCTCCAAATTTAAAGCTACAGGATTATGATTGAGTTTTGAATCTGATAGGAATTAGCATAGAGTCAGTTAAAGGAAGATTTGTAGGGCTGAAGATAATTATAGCTGGGGATTTTAATGCCCATGTGGGGAATATGATAGAAGAGCAATCTGGGGACTGGTGCATTGATGATGGCCTGAATATACCAATAAAAGCTTCCAAAGAAAAAAGCATGTCTAAAAATGGTAAGAGTGTCATACAATTCTGTGAAAAATACAGCTTTAGGGCCAGATATTGAAAGGGTAGTGCCGGGTGCAAATCTGTTGCACTGGATTAGCACCAGATTTGCCCCCGACGGCAATATTCAAAAGGACATTTAGCGTCGGTGCTAGGTGTTAGCACCGACACTAAATCATAATGTATGCAGGGGAGGGACTGAGGGGAGGGGACCTGACTGCCTGTGCAACAGCATATTGAAAGGTATAGCACCACGCTACAGGCATTAGCGCAACCTGTAGCACGGCACTAACTACCACCAAAAAAAGGCTGGCGGTAATGCAGAGGTGCCCCCCCATGAAGCACATCCCCCCTTGACTAAACATATGATGTATCCCTGGTAGTCTAGTGGTCCCTCCTCGCCACCACCCCCGTCTCTCTCCTATAATACAACGAGATCCCTGTAGTGTGTTTCTTGTACCGCCCACCCATCAAATGTATATTCTTTTCCTGTAGTTTGTGGTCTCTCAGCACCGCCCCGACCGCCTCCAACATGTGCTTATATTTCTGTTTGTGTTTCTGGCCGCCCGCCTGCTGTGTCATTGTATTTTTTTGGTTCAGTTCTCCTTCAGTGATACTCTCCATCTATATCTCAGAATGGAGCCAGTGACCGCCTCAGCTCCTCCTGTCACTACGGAAATGAAGTCGCTCGACTGAGGTGAGGTAGAGCCTCACCCAGCCCGGCAGCTGGCCGTGGTGGTGAGAGGAGGCTAAGCTGGTCGCGGCTCCATTCTGGGATCTATATGGATGGGTGGGTTGTCACTAGGGTGGGGGGGCCACTAGACTACCAGGAAAATTACGGTATTGCATTTTACGATGGGTCGGAGCAGGTGCTTGGGGGGCCACTAGACTACAGGGAATATTAGTTTTGTATTTTACGATGGTCGAGTAGTGCTTGTGGGGGGCACTAGACTACCAGGGAAAATTAGTGTTTGTATTTAGACGGGTCGGGAGCGGTGCTTTGGGGGAACACTAGACTACCAGGAGTGGTAATAACACAGGTGGAAACAGGGACCAGACAGCTGTGAAGGGCTGCCTGGCCCAGCCTGTCTGCCCAGGTCCCTATATGTTGGATGGCTGCGCCTGCACAGCCCAGTGACCCTACAGCTGACAACCCACCCCATCCCCAGCAGGTTTGCCTTATGCCTGCCCCATGCATGCATGTGTTCCAACCACACCTGCTGTGGGCTGCCTCTGTTGGTGTGGAGTGGGGCATCATTCAGGGCATTTGTGGCCACTGGTAGTATGTGTGTATATAGTATATATATATATATATATATATATATATATATATATATACAGTATATATATGCATATGCATGTGTCACTGTATTAATCTATAGTTATAGATCACTACGAATCTATATATCTCATTATGTACTTCTTGCAGTGCTACATAGCTATGTTGTATGCACTGCTGGTACCTGCCAGCGCACAGTTCTTGCTGCTGTCAGCTTGTACATCCATTCCGACCAACAGGGGATGCTGTGGGCATGCCTTGGCCTGCAGCATCCAGCCTGTACTTCCATTCTGACCAAAAGGGGGAGCTATGTGCTCCATGCAGTAGCACCAGGCAAACTGTATGGTAATGTATGCTAAGCAGTACCTAATGAGATGCAAATATGCGTGTTTGCCCACGGATGACCTAAGTAGGCTCATTTGCATGGGAGCTTTGAGTATAGCTCCAGTTTGCCCCGGGCTAACCAGTTTGCACCAGGCTAATGTGTTAGCACTGTGCAATCTGGTTAGCGCCAGGCAAGCCTCACTTCAGCATAGCACAGTTTTGCGGTGTGTGGCTTATATTATTGTTTGCAGTCATACCTCTCAACTGTCCCTGATTTTCAGGGACATCCCTGATTTTACCTCAAAATCTTACTCTGTCCCTACTAAACATTGTGTTTCTGTGGCCAAACAGTGGGGGCATATCTCTCAAGTGTCCCTCATTACAAGGGATATCCCTCATTTTTCCCCTTAAAATTGCTCTGTCCCGCATCCGTCCCTCATGGAAAAGGTGCTGCCCACAGAAAGAATGTGCTGTATATTCAGATTTTAAAGCAGAAACTCTAAATATTCTGAAATACTAAATCCAAAATAAACCTTGTACAAGTAAACACCATGGTTTTCACAGTGTTCTGAACTTGTATCTCCATGTTTGAGGATGTGTCCCTCATTCTGAGTGTCTGTGTCCCTCATTGTCCCTCATTTTGAGTGTCCAAAAATGTCCATGTCCCTCATTTCAGTGACAAAAGGTTGAGAGGTATGAGTGGGGGTTGTAAGTATAAAATACTGTCAAAAATTAATGTTACTGATGTGTTCTTCCTTAGTAAATGCATTCTACACTACACCACTTATCCTACCAGCTTCCTGAGTGGATATCACCAATATTTAGGATGTGTCCCTGATTTTAAACCTTTGTTCCTGATGTTTTTAAGTCTTGTCCCTGATTGATGAGGCAGGGGGTTGAGAGGTGTATTAGCAGCAGCTGTGAAATGTCTCTGTGCAATCACACACAATGTTCTCCATCTGCAACACTGGCTTGCTACAGAGTCCGATGAGCTGCAGTTGCAGTTTGCACTTCCCTGTTGCTAAGTTCAGTGCTGTCTTATTTCCGGGCTATTTTTGCCCTGCACTCCCAGACCAGTTTGCCCGGCTTCCTTAGACTGCTATATTCAGCAGGATTAGCACTGGGCTATTTCCTTTCGAATATAGCTTGCTTTGTGCTCCGGGCTAAGTTTGCCCGCCGGGCAGTGCTAATTTAGCCCCGGGGCAAAGTTTTGAATATCTGGCCTCTAGAGTGTTAAATGGAAGCGCTAAGGGAGATAGGAATGGAGAACTTATATTTATGACAAAAAACGGTGGGAGCATCTTGGACTTAAGTTTGGTTGAAGTTTTTGATTATAATTTGGTAGAACAGCTCAAAGTAATGAGGCTCTGGGATAGTGATAATTTCCCTCATATATGTAAAATTTATACTGATCTAGAAGTGAAAAAAAGATATGAGAGTTGAACATGATGCAGATAAGCATATGTGTATTATGTATGGTAAAAGGATTACATAGATACATAGATACATAGACAGTGTCGGCAGATAAGGGCCTATGGCCCGCCCAGTCTGCCCATTTGAGCTTGTAAGTGCAGTTTGTTTTCCTAGAAGTCTGTTGCCCCTTACCCCTGACCTCCAGAATTCCTTTATGTCTATCCCATGCATTCTTAAATCCGGTGATTGTTTCAGCCCCCACCACTTCCTCTGGCAGGGTGTTCCACTTGTCCACCACCCATTCTGTGAAGAAATTCTTCTCATGTTTCCTCTGAATCGTCCTCCCTCCAACTTCATCCCATGCCCTCTAGTCCTGGAACATCTTTTTCGCTTAAAAATAGTGTTTTCCTGCACCCTGTTCCTCCCTGTAAGATACTTGTATGTCTCTATCATATCCCCTCTCTCCCTCCTCTCCTCCAGGGAGTACATGTTCAGTTCCTTCAACCTGTCTTCAGGTTGAATTCAGGTCTGCAGGTATTCAGGTTCAGATTAAGTGGAATGGTTTTACAAAATGAACATTGGATAATTTAGTTAGTAGTGGACAAGTAGAAAGTATAATAAACAAATTTACATCTAATTATACAGAGAGAGTGGATGGAAGGATTGAGTTGTACGATGAGCTGATATCTTTTATTGTTGATACCTTAAGCAAACAGAAAAGTCTAAGAAAAATATTGAATGTTGGTGCAGAATATCAATGGTATGATTGTTTCATACTAAGGAATGAAATTAAGAAAGTAGGAAAAATAAGACTGAAACAACCAATGGTAGACATATTAAGGGCTTTTAAGTTGTTGAAAACAGAATATAGATTTGTAATGGAGAAGGGAAAAAAGCAAATTATAGAAAAAGTATGTGGGGAGATTTACAAGCTAGCATTGTGAATAAAGATACAAAATCATTTTGGACCTTAGTTGTCTATGAGTGTAGTGAAGATAATGTGCAATATAGTATTGTAGGTATGGTTCCTGAGGATACTTGGATTAAACATTATAATAATATTTATAATTGTGATAGGGAAGATTGTAATGAGAATAAGGTAGTTAAAGAAAGTACAAGGATTATATGCAGCAATCGTACTCTTATTTTTGGTATTGAGGAAGTAAAAAATGCAATTAGTGCACAAAAAAGGAATAAGGTTGCTGGAGGCGATGGTGTCCCTGTGGAGCTATTACATAATAGTTTTGGAATTATGGGCAAATATTTTTACACAACTGTTTAATTATATAAATACTACTTTACAGCTGCCTCAGGCTTGGAACAAGGGAATAATTGTTCCTCTTTATAAAAAAAGGATATAAACAGGATCCAAAATGCTATTGCCCTATAGCCTTGTTGCCTGTATCACAGAAAGTTTATTCTAGATAGATTTTAGAGAGGTTGTTTATCTGGGTAGAAGAAAATGAATGTATTTCAAAATTTCAATGTGTTTTTAGGAAGGAGTGTGGGACCATGGATCTGGTTTTCATGTTTAATTATTTGCTTGATAACTATGTAAGGAATAAGAAAGGAGCTCTGTATGTTGGTTTAATAGATTATTAAATCAGCATTCGATCAAGTAAATAGAAATAAACTATGGGATATTTTGGATAGTCTAAGAATTGACCAACATTTGTTAGCTATTTTAAAAAGGTTACATACAGATACTATAGCAAATATCAGATATGGCCGAGATGGAGCGCTGTCCAAGGAAATGAAAATTACCCGAGGTGTGAAACAGGGTTGCCTGTTGGCATCATTGTTATTTAATCTATACATAGAAACGTTGGTAAGAAACATCAAGTTGATTGATACTTTTACACCCAAGATAAATCAGGTATTCATTCAAGTACTTTTATACGCAGATGATGCGATAGTGATTTCCCAAATGGCGATTGGTTTACGAAAAGCAATGTTAAATATTATGGAGTCATTGAGTGCTTTAGATCTGGAACTGAATGCAAATGAATAAAAAATTATGGTATTTGGACAAAAAATAAGAAAGGTAGTAAAGAATTGGAAATTGGACACTGCAAGATTGAGGAAATTTCAGAATATAGATATTTGGGGGTAATAATCGATAAAAAAGTATCTTGGATACAGCATGTTGCTGAGGTTAAGTCTAATGCATTTAAAACTTCTAGTGCAATTAAAAATTTTGCTTGTAAGTATTTTGTATATGTGAATGAATTCATTCACAAATCTGGACTGCCTTGTACGGTATGGGCTGCACACCCATTGACTCTTGCTCTGCACCAATGGGTGTGCAGCCCTACCGAGCAGTCAGTCAGCGGGTGGCGGGGCGGCAGGTGGGTGTGATGCTGCCACCCGCTGACCGTCGGGGGAGCGCGGGTGGTGGGGCTTCGTGGTGGTGGGTGGGGGACACTAGATCACCAGGGATATGGTCTTGGGGTGGGAGGTGTCGCAACATAATGCAGCCTGGCGATCAGGCTTATCGTCCACTGGACCACCAGGGAAATGTTCGGGGTTTTAAACCTCTTCAGCACACGATCGGGCTTAGTGGTCCACTGGACCACCAGGGATATTTTCGGGGCACTTTGCTGCCTGCAATCGGGCTGGTGGGGGGTTATTTAAGCTGTTGCCTGTGATCGGGCCAGTCGGGGAGCAGGGAGACTTTTCTGCTTTTGCCCCTTGTCCAGACCAGTCGAGAAGGTGGGGATTTTTACACTTTTCCCGATCGGGCTGCAGGGGGCACAGGGAGTAGGTTGAGGGCCAGCACAGGTGGCAGCTGCTGTGTTGCACCCTGCAATGTGGCAGCTCATCTGTGGGTGGCCCTCAACTTACCTCCTTTTGTTTTGGCTCAAAGTTGTGCAGGCGCAGGTTGGGGGGTTGGCGCTTACACTCACTCTGCACAGCCTGGCTGAATATCGGGCTGTGCAGTTTATGCATGGTTCCTCCCTCCAGCTCAGCATGCATTCATTTGCAGTGCGCTGTTGCTCAGCATGTTTTCAGTGGTGCAACTGCCTCCTGCTGAATATCGCAGAATGGCGCAATTTCAGACTTGCGCAGGCGCAACCCTATTGTGCATGATGCAACCCTTTTGAATATCCCACCCAGGGTGTATGACAAGTAAAGAATTTTGTTCAACAGAGAAATGGAAGCAGAATACAGGGCATTGCAGGAAGAATGCAGGGCCAAGACTGTATAGGCCAAGGCTGGTCTGGAAGACAGGATCGTGTGGGGGATCAAAGGAAATAACAAATCCTTTTTTCAATACTTAGACAATAAAAGGAGAGTCAGAGATTCCATTGGGTCACTGACTATTAAGGGGGAGGAACCACTGAGCAAAGCAGAGGAACAGCAGTGGCACTGCACTTCTTTGTTTCAAGATTTAGCCAGTATGTTGAGTGGCATGGCTAGCTGGAGGTGGACATTAAGGAAGAGGTACAAGCTGAACAGGAGGCAGTGCTGATTATGGCAGAAGTATTTTCTAAGTGTCTGAAATGTGTGAAAACAGGAAAATACCAGGATCCTGTTGGTATCCACCAAAGGGTGATAGCGGAGCTAAAAGGGTTCTAGCTCGGCCCCTTACTGATCTCTTTCAGGACTTATTACATTAGGGGCACAGATCACATGTTTCAGGCAGATGTTTGGGGTGTACTGTACATATTTATAGTACTGAGCATGCCAGTCAATCTCCCTGGGATCCTATTTTTACAAGTTATACATGTTTGAAAAAAGTGATTTTTTTGGTCTTCCTGACAATACTGTAGGATCAGTAAAGCCCCCCCCCCATACACACTTACTTTAAGAAAATTAAATATTTATTGAACTGCTGTCCGAAAAAAGTTTTAATTCAAAAACAAAACCAGTGACAACTGGTTGAAAAAGGACAGACAGTCATCATCCTCTAACTGGATTTCAGGTTACTCTTTAACATGTGCATAACTGATAGGAGTGGGGTTGCAAGGGAAAGAGAGCTTGTTTGCAGACATTACAAGAGTGTATGGGAGAGTGGATAGTTAAGAGAGCATTAGCAGCATGAAGACGAATATGCTGAGATGCTGATGTAGTGGGCTAGTATTTGCCAACTGAACTTCAATGCCATGCAATGTAAAGTAACACTCATTAGTAGCAGAAATCTGTATTTGGATTATTACATTAATGGGGTACAGGTGTGCACTCACTGAAGGAAAGGGGCCTGGGTATAATATTTAACGATAGTTTAAAAACCTTTTCCCAGTGCTGTAAATCACATGGAAAGGCAAACGGGATGTTTGCATGTACTGTATACCTAGGGGCTTCACTGGTCACAGGAGGGAGGAGATACTGTCACTGTACAGGTCACTGGTTAGAACACACCTGGGATATTGTGTACATTTCTGGAGGCCCCATCTCAGGAAGGATAGAGGTTGATTGGAAAGTTTAGCTGTACAGCGAAGGGTAACAAAAATGATCTGGGAACACTAGGGCAGGTCCTCTGAGCAGAGACTAGAAATTCTAAATACAGTATGTACACTATGGTGGACAGAAGGGAGATGGGTTATATAATAGAAACATTCAGATGCATACAGGGTACAATAAGGTGAACTCCAAAGAGTTGCTCAAGTTAAGGAACAGTTCATCTGTCAGATGGCCTAATCTCAAGCTGGAAGAGGAGGAAGATTAAAAAGGACATTAGGAAATACTGGTTCAGTGTGATAACAGTGAAGATTTAATAGCGTCTAACAAAACAGTGAGTGCAAATCGCCAAAAACATAGTCAGCGATCAGTACTACACTGACAGGTAAAAATAGCGAGAACACTACATGTTCTACACAAGCACGATGTACACTTATTATTTATGCAGGGGGCTATGCCCGAAACCCCTATATATATATATATATATATATATATATATATATATATAATCAACTCGGAGGCAGGCACTGGAGGACAGAGGAAAACATGGAAGGGGGGTTACCCTATGAAGACACCAGCATGCCAGTGGTGACGGCTGAATGAGGGACAACCCGTGGGTGAAGGGAACACAGTCAGAGGAATAGGAGACCACAAACACATAAAAATAAAGTACAACAGTTAGGACAGATGAAAAAAAAATTACCTACATTCAGTCATGAACTCGGGACCATGAGATCTGCAGGCAGTGACCTAATCACCATGCTAGGTGGCTAGTTTAGCAGAAAATTGCAGAATTCATCCATTTACCCTGCTAACTTAATAACTCCACCCCTGCTGGTTAGTAGCTCTCGCTATTCTCTCCCTCCCCCCCCTTGCTATTCCTTCCCCCTCACTATTCTATAAGGGTTGCATTTTCTCTGGGCGAGCAAATTGAGTCATTCAATTTGAGGCTTTCAATTTGCTTCACCCATATCACAGGATACTGAAAATATTTATTCAGAGTCGGTGGTGAATAGGTGTATAGTCTACTTAGCAAAGTGGTCAATGCTGGGTCTGTAACTGGGTTTAGCATGTAAATGGGTTCCAGGTGGCCTCTCTTGCATTGTACATTAAAGAATAGTTCAGTAGTGGAGGAGTGGGTCATGACTTGTTGCTATTGAAAGAAATGACTACTTTCTCAACTCTATATCATTTTCAAGGTATGTTTTATTTTCTTTGACAATACCACAAAAATGGGGCTGATGGTCCTCTGTAAGTTACTTTCGTGCCTAAAGATGAGACACTTTCAAGCACAGTAGGACCATGATATAAAACACAGTACTTTTTCTTTCCATAGAGCTTTTTCTCTCATCAGTCATGTTTGGTGGCACCCCCAGCCCTGTCACTGACTTAATAGGCTTACCAGTCATGCGTCATTTACACAGGGCCAATATGGTGTGTGGCCAGCCATGTCAGTCATGTATGAGCCTGAGGGGTGCTAGTTTGGCCAGCTGGCTGATATTTTCCTCCTCTCCCTCTCCTTGGGGTGTCAGCACATAATGACATGGCACGTATATGTGACAGGCATCTAGCAGAGACTCCACCACCTTCTAGTGGTCCCAGTTGTTCCACCAACTGGTCTCCACCCCCCACACAAGGATGGAGATCAGTCCTTGGGATGCTTGATCCTTTCTGCCTGGCCAGCCCTTGATGGCCCATGTTTGTTTCTGAACATGGGTCAACAGCATTGTGGCTGGAAGTGCTACTGTTGCCCTGATGGGCTGGCCTAGACACAATGCTCTTAAAGACTATGGGCAGGATTCACAAAAGGCAAATCAGAACACAAGGCAACTTGCACTGGAAAAAATGGTGCAAATAGCACTTGTGTCTTGAGTTACGTCGGGGGGGGGGATTCACATAGGCAGCCTGCGACATGCTGCAGGCTGCCTGTGCCCAGCTGCATCTATACACCATAAACCCCCTTGCGACATGGTGTAAGGGGGTTTATGGCAGCATTTGCACCCTATTCAGGTAGGGTGGCTGATATGTCCACAAATGGGATTCAGACACAACCACCAGTGAACATCTGTTAAAGACCAGTTACGCTACTAAAAAGGTGGTCTAAATGGTCTTTGCTGTTCACTGGAGGTTGCCAGTGTGCCCCAGCACCACGTCCCCTGTGGGTTACAGCACCCCTATGGGCTCCAGGACCTAGGCATGGCACGGACTGTGCCAGGATGGGTGTGTTGATCACCCCTGATGCCCAGACCCCCCACACACACATGTTGTGAGCCACCCCCACATGCCCTGGGGCATGATCTTCCCCATCAATCCCCGTAACCCTCTGGTAGTCTAGTGGTACCCCACCCAACAGTGCAAGCCCCTCCCAATACCCTGCCGGCGACTGGCACAGCCCTCCACTCACCACCACGGTCAACCGCTGACTGAACTGTGCAAAGCTTGCGTACTGTAATAATATGCGCTCTGTGAATGACAGCGACTGTCATTCACAGAGTGCATATTATTACAGTATGTGAGCTTTGCACAGTTCAGTCAGTGGCTGGCTGTGGCAGTGAGCAGAAGGCTCTGCCAGTCATCGACTCACACACTGGGTGTGTGTGTTGGGGGGGACTGGCACCGCTGGGATGGGGGTGGGGGACCACTGGGCCACCAGGGCAGTTATGAGTGTTTCTTTGTGGGGGGTCCATGGCAAGGGGGCTTGGGGCTGGAGCCAACACCTTCCGGGGGATTGGAGGTGGGCATGGAGGTGCCATGGTTCACCTCGGCTGGCACATCTGCCGCATCCCCTGTCCTGGGACCTGTGGCATTCCTAGGAGTTGCACCCTACCTTGCACAGCTGCCACAAGTCACAGGATGCAGACCCCTGGACCTGCTTCAATACTGAATCTGGTGCAAGGTCCAGGTTGCAGGGATGGTCGGCGCAAGCTGCCATTGTCACAGCTTGCGGCGACCCTTTCTGTATCTGGACCTATTTATTTTTTATAATAACATCTTTAATGAAGAATAAGGTAATATGGTTTATATAACCATATACATGAACATCCAGAATGCTTAAAAAATATATAATTGCAATAGCAGGAAGCAAAATATAACAACAAGCAACAAACAATGAAAGGCTGAACTTTGTGCTAGGTAAACTTATTGGAGGATAAGGGTATTAGGCACTAAAAAGGAAGGAGAAAAGATCCTGTCAAAAAACTTAGACAATAAGGCTGATGAGAGCTAAAAGATTCTAATACCAGTATACCTGAGATAAGGCATTGGTAAAGTCAAATTATACCCTTATCACAGGTTGATGTTACTGCTACTGACTCTACAGTAACAAAAATATCAAACCCAAAAAACTGAGTAAAAAAATATTACGGGACAAATGTTGAGTCCGTATGCAGCTTATAAAGTACCACTGTCTCCAAGTTTTTTCAAAGACTGAATAATGGTTCAAAAATGATGTGTGCACTTCTCAAGGGGGTACATAGAATTCACAATGGCTATCTATTGGGGCAACTGGGGAGGCTGTGGTTGGAGCCATAATTAGGTAATGACTTTTTTGCACAGACCAAAAGAATTAATAGAAGCTTAAGTTGTCTACATCTAACGTTTGATGAAGTGGGGGGAGGGGTATATGGAGTAGGACTAGCATAGAGGAAAGAGGTAATGGGATATCAAACATCAATGCTAGAATTGAGGAAATAGCTGTCCAGTAAGGTTGCACATATGGACAGGACCAAAAAAAATGGGCATGACCTATCCTAGACTTGCCACATGCCCACCAGCAGGTGCACACTTGTTCCCCAAGATATTTCATTAGAACTACTGGGGATTTGAAGACTCTCATGCAACACTTCCAAGCAAACTCTTTCAAATAGGGTACCATAGAGAGTTTATATGTTGGAAGAGAATACTCTGCCCACAGATCAGGGTCACAGGAGATCTCTAGGTCTTTATTCCATTGATTTAAAATAGAGATTGTAGAATCGTTCCGTTGATCATGAAATATTCTGTATAATACACCTATCAGGTTTTCCTGTAATCCACCCTGTTGATGAAAAATTATTAATGTAATAAGTGGTGGAAGTGGATCAGAGAGATGTCTGCGGGGGGGTAAAGTTTGTAAGTATGCACAGACTTGTAAATACCTATAATGACCAATAATTGTAAGATAATATGTAGTACATAGGTCTGAAAAAGAACGAACCCCCTGGGAATCTAGGAGCTGATGTAGATAAGTTAGACCCTGATGGGTCCACCATTGTAAAAAACTTTCTGAGGCATTTAGAAGATTGTTTCATATCAACACCAAAGATTCCATGAGGAATGCTTCCTCTCTGAGGTACTTCATGTGGACTGAATGTCATACCCAAAGTGTCATTGCTATATTACAAAAAAAAGGGAACAGTGAAGATAACTTGGGGGAAGAAAACAAAATGCGGCTAACATCATGAAGTTCATTTAGTGTAAGTTCTATGTCCTTCCAATAAGGGTGGTAGTTTGTTGAAGTACAGTAACAGAGTATGTGAAACTGGCATACTAATGCATATAACCAAAGGTTAGGTAAATTGATCCCACCTTGCACTGGGGAGAGATGAAGGAGAGAGTCTAATTCTAGGCCTGTGTACCTTCCATATAAAGTGGAATATCAATGTATGCCAGTCCTGAAAGTAGTAATCAGCAGGGTATGGGGGAAGAGTTTATAAATAAAAAAAGATTTGTGGTAATATATTAGAACAAATGACTTTCACTCTCTGCAAGAAAGAAAGACTTAACAACGACCACAAGTGCAGATTCTCAGCCACCGCTGATGTCAATGGCTCATGATTTATTTATTTATTGGAAACGTTTCACCAAGAAAGGCATACTAAGCTGCAATAACTCATTTCTAGATTCATCCTGGGGGAAAGGGATACATAGGAGATAGAGAATGCAAGATACATAACATTTCAGAGTAATATACAAATTATATAAATTTGGAGTGATATAATATCATCCAGTTGGGAACAGGTAAGAATATCGAGTTACATAAACAAACGTAGAAGCTTTCTATATACATACTGTATACTTTATAGACAGCCAGATCACATATACACACAGTGCTAAGCTAAACATTTCCAAGACTGCAGCTTATAAGGAAAGTGCTAGATAAGGGAATCTGTACAGGAACAAGGGTACAAGTTGGGGTCAGTTAGTCTAGGGGATCACAGGGTGTGAGGAAGATTTACCAGCTAAAGGTCTTTACCCCTTCAGAATGCCAGAACCCCACAATGGGTAGACAAGGAAATTGGCATGGTGAATTAGTTAACCAGGATAGGCTGGGCATTGTTGAAGGGAGGGGGAGTAAACCTGGGGGGGGTCAGGTGCAATTGCAAGAGGGAGTTAATGTGATGTCGGAGATGAGTAACTCCAAGTGATCTGGATGTGTGGTAAGGTGTACCTCAAGATATTTTAGAGAATTATGATTCCACCGGACAGTAAATCATTCTTTTATAAAATGAGGTGGGGTATAGTTAAAAAGCTAATACCTCCACTGTATGTCTATTTAAGCAGAATCCAGCAATATACTCAAAATTAACTAAATTTTTGGAAAGTGTCATGAGGGATGTAGTTGGCTCAGTTACTGTAAGCAAAATATCAGCAAACAGTGCTATTTTATAATCTCGCCCATCCTCGGATACCCAAGGAATGTCATATATGGGCAGCTAATGGCTCTATATATAAAGCAAACAGTACCAGGGAGAGGGGGAATCCCTGCCTGGTACCTCTTCCTAAAATAAAAGATTGAGAGACCATTCTGTTGATTTTGAATAAGACAGAGGGGGAATGATAGAGAGATTGTAACATATTTAGAAAAGTAAAACCATAATTAATTTTTTTTTGGTCTCCGGATTGCTTTCTCTCGGCTTCGTTCCTGCTTTGCCCCATCCCCCAGCATATACCTCTAACCACCGGCATTCACCCTGGATTTCCCCCCAGGGTAGGGCTGATGGGGGAGCCCCCTAGTAACTCCCTGAATGGTGCCACATGGTCTAGTCTGGTGGCAGAATGCCTCGGTAGCTGCATGGGGCTTGGGTGGGAATGGGCATAACCCTGCCATGGCTGGAGTCCTGTTTACCCTGTTGTTGTTGGGAGCTGTGGCATTCAGTGAAGTACAGGTGCAAGCGCCCATGTCTGGCATATCTCCTGGTACCTTCAAGCCTTAGCTGTGATGGCCTCCTGCCTCCACCAGAGGTCGGTCAAGCACCAAGTGCTAACCCACCCTATCCCAGGAGGATGAAAGCAGTCTATCAGATGCTCGATCCTCCTCATCCTGGCCGATCCCTGATGCCCTAAGATCGCATGTGATCCCAGTTCGGCGACATGGCGGCAGGTAAGGCATGGTGCTTCAGTACTTTGTGCTACTAGGACAGCTGAGAAAAACCAAATGTGTGTAATGTAGCCCATAAAAAATGGCCAGGACACATTGTCAAAAGCCTTCTCTGCATCCAAGCTTGTCAGGACCGAAGGGATCAAGCGAATATTTACATAATCTAAGAAAAGGAGAGTTCAGTGTACATTATTGTGAGCTTGACAATGTTTCACAAACTCAGCCTGGTTTCAGTCCAGCAAGGAGGGGAGGAGGCCCTCAAGTCGTAATGCCCACTCTTGAAGACTATTTCTATGACATACTCTTAAAGACTACTTCTATGAGTAAAGAAGAAATTCAATGGACCACAAGATCCTGCCTTGAAGAAGTGCTGCTGACCATGTAATGTCAGCACCCCTTTGATGGTGTTGTCAATGAAGAAAATAAAAGATTCCTCAGAAATTATATAATGTGAATAATTCAATCATTTCTTCTCACTATAGTTAAGTTCAAAACACAGTGGGACATCGTTAAGTGGGTTATTAGGAATGAATGGGTTGTAGGAAATGGAAGACTCTCAGGATAATAATTCAGAGTAAAACACCACTCGGCAGTTGGAAAGGCTTGATGGACTTATGATCTTTTTCTGTCCTTACTCTTCTATGTGTCTATGTTTTTATGGTAAAGAAACTGAAGCTCTTAGCTCCTGAAACCCAAAAATGCAAATACGAATAAAGGTTAAATTTATTAACAAATAAAATGCAAAGTACGTGGAACTAAGAACTACAGTTTTTTTTTTATCAAGCTTTTTGATCCCCGTTGCTACCTCTCACCTACTTTGGTGATGGAGTACATGGTAGAGCTAGCAGGAGGTTCTGCCCTCCCTCAGATGGTCTCAGCCTCGGGGGCCTGCGTCTCTGCACCCGATCCTCCTGGCAGTGCCCCACGGGTTGCCCCTTGTGGCAGGGCCGAGGGTGAAAGGTGTTGACATTCTCCCCTTCCAGAGACCAACATCTAGATTCTGGGAGGGTGGCAAAGCACTACAGGGCTGTCATGGAGCCTGCCAGCTCCATGTTTTTATACAGTTTTTCCTCCCTGCCCCTTGCTGTGGTTGCTGACATGTGTGTGGTGGCATGCATACCCGTGGTACCCTCCCGCCTCTAGTCACTCACCACTACACTACCTCTGGCCTCTACCCAGGGGCAGCCTTGCAACGGGTGTGGTTGGGTCTCCACCCAGGAAGGGAGAGCTGCCTTAGGGCTGCTCAATCCATCTCACGGCCCCCCCCTCCACCAACTCCCGATGACCCGAACTCATTCATGAACCCAGGTCACTGGCTTGGTCTGAAGTGTGGCATCCAGTGCTCCAAGCCTCAGTGCCACTGGGCTGGCAGAAGTACAGGTTTCTATGACCCAAAAGTGGAACTGAATTCAAAATAACAGAAAAATACAAATATTAGCCAAGTTTTAGAAGATCTGTAATTGGGGTGACTGATATCTTATGGAGACAGAAAAATATGGTGATGGTAGGGTCAGGGGGGCATGAGACCTAAGCACAGAGTACAAACTGATTCAAATCATCAAAGGATTCATGCTCACAGTGCTTCCATGGGCTAGGTACACATGGGTGACCACATAGTATACCGTATTCCTGTTATTAGAAGAAATATGTACAGCTGATCCATAGGACAAGCAAATAATGATTGCACACTCTGCAGCAGTGAAAAATCACACTAATCATTCTTTACATAGCACATTGGAGTCATTTACTTTAGATACATTTCAGGATGGGACTGTTTGAATTGGCAGCCTTCCATTTTCTAATTTATAATCCTCTATATTGAGAGCATCACTCTGATAAAGATACATGCCAAACCATAAGAAGCACTATCTCGTGACTGATTCTGCAATATTTTCTTCATTAACAGGGAGCACTTTTTTCTTGGAGGTTCCATATAAGAAATCTGTTTACATTTTGTTTTCTAAACTACCCACAACATTATATGTTCTACAAGACTGAAGAAGAAAATGATGCTATTCAAATCTTTTTTACACAGTGATGTTTTGTTAAGGCCTGGCTTTTTTGAGTAGTTGATGGGATATAGTGACTTCAAAGGAATAATAAAGCCATTCTGTCTGAGCTCATAAGCAGAAATTGCCAAACTACCAACAACACAGCAATTGCAGCTACTGTCTTGTTAGCCACATAAAAAAAGTTAAAGTAATTTCCCATGGGCTCAAAGGATCTTGGAGATGTGACCTGTCAGGATCTGCAGTAATCATTATAAATGTGAAAAATATTAAGAAAGTACAGCGTGTATTTCAACAGAAACTCATCTGATGTTACCTACTGTAGCTACACACAACACAGCAACTTTAGGTGCTCCATTTATTTCTTCATGAATTTGAGGGTTCTCCATCTGATCAAGCTAATATGCCAAATTGTAGCAAATACTGCCCTATGATGAATCCAGTAAGATTTTCATTCATATGTTTTTACAGAATATTTCTGTCAAAATCTCTCCATGCAAGAACTTAGGGTAAGCAGCAGAGATTTCTTTGGCAAGCAGGTAAGGCAATGATGGGGCTTTTCATGGTAAGCAAAGAAACATCAACGAAACCCCTCATTACTTAAGGTTAATGGTGATCTCTTACAGGATCTTCTATGCATTGCCAACTCACTTAGCACTTCCTTCACTGACCTAAGCGGTATTCTCCCCTCAGATTTCTTCAAAACCCTTGCTGCTCCCTCCCCCTCATCCACATAAGATGGGGTACCTCCCTTTCACTTTTGGACTGTCACACCATGTGAGGCCTATACTTACCTTTCAAAGGTACTTGGGAAGTCTCAGTTTAGTGCTAATAGTCTGGACCTAAGCTACTACACCTTGCCCTTGATGCTGTCTTCTATCCTCTCACAAACATTCTAAACCTCTCCCTCTGCATTGGTCAGTTCCCTAAGCAATGGAAGTCTGCAGTGGTTACCCCAATCCTAAAAGGTGGTGATAGAACTGCCCCTGGAAACTACCATCCCATCTCTATCCTCTGTCCTATCTCCAAGGCCCTTGAGAAAATTGCGTTGGACCAACTCTCTGAGTAACTCTCTAAATACAATCTATCCATGCTTATAACAGCCCTCCTGACTTCCAGGATCACACAGCAGGCTCAGCAACCCCCCCCAGAGGCACCAAAACTATTTTTCAATAACTTTTATGCACACCAAATCCTTACCTACGATTACGAGAAGCTGTGTCCCCCCAACCTCTCCCTCATAAGCCTTGGTGAGCAAGCTGACTTTTACACTCTCACACTCAACTTAACACACCCCCACACCCCCCACACAGGACACTCACTGTACCTCTGCTCTCCCCCACCCTAACCCTAATCCCCACTCCTTGTAAGCCACATCAAACCCCTCACTCTTCCCACCATGTTAGCCTGTATCACTCCCTATCTCCCTGTCCCCACCCCCAATGCAAAAGTCCTACACCCTACCAAACCCAGTGTCACTCATCCAAACTCTGTAGGTTAGCCCTCCCACGGCACGCCTACTACTGCCATTGTCTGGCAATATCCACCCCAACCCTGGCCCATGCACTGTGGCCCCACCTAGCAGACCAAGCGGGAACCTCCTGCTGGCTACTCTTAATATATGTAGCCTACCAAAAAAACACACATCCCTCCAAGGCTGGATTGCCCAGCATGCCCCTGACATCCTAGCCCTATCTGAGACCTGGTTCTCTGAAAGAATACCAAATGAGTCAGTCTCTCTCAGTAATTATTCCATCTTCTGGGCTGACAGGTCCAGCAAGAGAGGTGGTGGGTGTGCAATCTATGTTAAATCCTCTCTTCATGCCACTGAAGTACAAACCTCATACCACAATACGGTGCCCAGACACTAACAGTTAAACTTAGTCTGGGTACTAAGACCCTCCACATCACTGCAGCCGATATCCCCCCGAGCAACCAAAAACTCGCATTTGACTCTATCCTCCACAGTATCTCACACATACCCAACACTAGTGAAGTTATCATGATGGGAGATTTTAATGTCAACTGGTTATCCCCTGCCTCATCCAACTTCAAAGACACTGCCCTGTCTTACGATCTAACCCAACTCGTCACCTCCCCCACCAGAAGGGACAATAGAACAGGGACATCCACCCTCTTAGACCTCATCTTCACCAACAGGCCACAGAACATCTCCAAAGCCACTGTCCTCCCAGATGCTATCAGTGACCACTCCCCAGTGACCTGCTGGTGGTCAGGAAAACTACCCCATGCCCCCCTTAATCACCTGGCAGAGGTGACTGATAAGAGGAGGCTTAGAGAAGCTAAAATCCCACCTATCTACCAGCAATTGGCTCCCCATCTACACCACGCAGTCTGTAGATCTGGCTTTCTCCCACTTTATAAACACTTTCAACATGGCCTGCAACATTTTCGCTCCCCCCTCCAACAAGTAGTGAAAAGCAGAACCATACCCTGGATCACCACATCACTACTTAACCAGCTCCGACATAGGGATAACCTATGGCTTAAGTCACTTGACTACCAAAGCGTCCAAGATAGACAACTCTACCAAGAGGCCCACAACAAATGTACCTGGGCCCTAAGGCAGGCGAAAGCCTCTTACTACCAACATACCCTCACCTCCTCCTGGGGAGACGGTAAAAAATTCTGGGACAATATAAAGGAACTCAATGGTAAATCCCACTCACCCGCTCCCACCCAGCTTACATTAAATGGGGAGATCACCCAGGATCCCTCCTCTATCACCGAAGCCCTCAACTTTGCCTTCTCTGACCTCTCCCATATTTACCCCCCTAACTACTTCCAAACAATCCCACCTCCCCCTCCCACAGATACCTCAAGTAAAAACAATACTATACCCTTTCGGCTGAGAGTCATTTCCAGCCTCGAGGCGAAACAATACATCTCTAAAGCTATTGCCAACACCCGGCACAGCAATGATTCCCTAGATCTAAAACTCATTAGGCTGACCCTGGATGTCACACTAATCCATCTCACTAAAATTCTCAACCTCTCTTTTGCCTTGGTCAGTTCCCCACAACCTAGAAGAGAGCCATAATCACTCCCACACTGAAGAGTGACGACCCCACCAACACAACCAACTATAGACCAATTTCATTACTTCCTCCTCTCTCCAAGGCCCTAGAGAAAATAGTGTCAGACCAACTATCAGAACATCTGTCTAAACACAACCTTCTCTGCTGGATTTCGGTCCGGCCACAGTACCGTCACAGCTCTTACTGAGCTCACCTCATTCATCCATGAGGCCCTCGACCAAGGCTCTATAGCAGGGGCAATCTATGTGGATCTGACCAAGGCATTTGACACAGTCAGTCATGAGCTATTGCTTTAATGTCCTTCCACAACTAAATGTGGTCCCAGAGGCTACTGCCTGGTTCAAGGACTACCTAACAGGCCGGTCACAGCAAGTAAGGATAAATACCACCATCTCCTCCCGTAAAACAGTTTCCTCAGGTGTCCCACAGGGGTCTATTCTTGGCCCTCTACTATTTACCCTCTTTTTAAACTCTCTCCCCAAGTCATGTAGCAGTAACCTGCTACTCTACGCTGATGACGCGGTAGTGTTTTAAAACACCCACAGCCGAGCACACTCCAGCGAGCTCTTCAGGGTTTCTTCTGGGAGCTAGAAACCTGGTTCACACAACATCGCCTGATCATCAGCTATCAAAAAACAAAGTCCATGATCTTTGCACATCGACAAAGTACACACAGCCAGTCGGCTCTCCTAATCAAAAACAAACAAGGCGCCCCACTTGAACATGTTACGTGTTTTAAATACCTGGGAATTACATTAGACACCTCCCCTCTCCTACCATCATCACATACAACTTCTCTCCTCCGCTGTTAACACTAGAGTGGGTACCCTCCACAAACTTAAACACTGCTTACCCACACAGGCCATGCAGCTCACGGTCGCCTCCTCTATCCTCTCCCTAATAGACTACGGGATAGTGATATATGGCTCTGCGGACCCTACTGCCCTTCGTAGCATCAACACCGCTTTGAATAAAGTTTGCCGCCTAGTCACCGAGTGTGACAGATTAACACATACCTGTGAGCTCTATGCACTAGCTGGTTGGCTAAACTTCCAAGGAAGACTTAAGTACCACTCCTGCATGTTAGCGAAAAAGATCCATCTCCAGCTAGCGCCCACAGGCCTTCTCTCAATAGTCTGTGTTGCCCCCAGGCGTAACACTAGACTCGCAGCATCCTCCTCATTCCTGGTCCCTCATTGTAGAACATCCCTTGGGCAAAGATCTTTCCGCTACTGTGCCCCTCTTTGGCTAAACACTCTACCCCCCCATCTCTCAGACACTTAGCCTCTCCCAATTCAAAACAGCCCTCAGAGCTCAACTCCGGAAGTCAGAAAAATGCAACTGTGGCTAACTCTCTGCCCTCCTCTGGTTTTCCCATAACCCCAATACACATGACACAGGGTCTCAATTGATCCCAAGAATCAGCATCATTAACCTCTCTGACAAGGGTTATCTTGTATCTCTGCCTACTACTGTCACCAGTTTACAAAGCTAATGCCTGAACTGCACCAGCAGTACTGTGTTATGAATTTCTACCTGTTCATTGTGTGTTCTCTGTATTTGTGTACCCTCCACCTTATGTAACTGACGTGGAGCCCTTGCAAAAGAGTCTGTGACTCAAAGGTTTGTAATTCCGATTATACCCAATAAATAAATAAATAAAATAAATACTCTGCTGGGAGCAACATGGTTTTAGGTTAGGTCACAGTACCATGACTGCCCTAATTGAATACACATAGACATAGATACATAGATACATAGACAGTGTCGGCAATTAAGGGCCTATGGCCCACCCAGTCTGCCCATACACAGACTTCATACGCAAAACACTTGATCATGGTGACCTTGTTGGGTCAGTTTACATTGACCTAACTAAGGCTTCTGACATGGTCAATCACACCCTTTTACTGCAGTCCCTCCCCTCCCTAGGCCTATCTCCTGATGCTGTGTCCTGGTTTGTGAAATACCTGAGTGGTAGGTCACAGCAAGTCAAAATTAACACTACCCTATTTGAAAGTCACCGTGTCCATTCTGGAGTCCCCCAGGGCTCAATCATGGGTCCACTCCTATTTAGTCTGTTCCTAAATACCTTGCCTAAGGCCTACTCTGGTTATCTGCTCCTATACTCTGATGATGCAGTAATCTTCAATAGCCACCCTGACCTCATGATTCTCCAGAAAAATCTGCAAAAGTGCTTTACCAAATCTGAATCCTGATTTATCTCCAATAAACTTGTCCTTAACTATAAAAAAAACAAAGTGATGATCTTTTCACATTGCCAAACAGACACTGGGATGCCTCAGTTCAAATCCTAAAGCACCAACTTACTTCTCTGGAACACGTTAACACCTTTAAATACTTTAGAGTCACCCTTGACACCTAACTCACTTACCAAAATCACACTAACTTGGTCAGCACTGCTATCAATGCCAGAATTGGTCTGCTTTATAGACACCATTGCTGTTTTCCTCAAGAGGCACGTAGGCTGGCTGTCACCAGCTCTGTACTCTCTTTAGTGGACTATGGTATTGTCCTATATAAGTCTGCCACACCCACCGCACTCAGACGGATCAAGGTTGCATTGAATAAGGCCTGTAGGCTTGTGATGGGGTGTGATAGGTGAGTCCACACCTATGACCTTTACAGAATGACCAACTGGCTACATTTTGACTGTTGGGTTCACTATCAAACTTGTCTTCTTGCCCAAAAAATTTCAATGGGTCTCCCCCCCCCTTCTGGTCTTCACCACCTCCTTTCCCTGGCCCCTATTACCCATGCCACAAGAAGCTCTGCAAATTCCACCTTCACTGTTCCACACTGTAGGATGTATCTGGGTCAGCGGTCCTTTCTATACAAAGTGCTACTCCAGCTGAATTCCCCTCTCCTCTGAACTATCTGCTACTATGAAGCTTGGTCACTTCAAATCATATCTCAGGGAGCACCTACTCACCTCCAGCCTCTGTGACTGCTCCTAGTTTCCCCTCCCTCTGACAAGATCTTCCTAGACTGTTTTTGCACCTAGACTTCTGCCTTTGGCTGGCCTTTTATGTGCCCCTACTCTATCTGCTTTACCTTACCTGAATGACCACTACGAAATTCCCTGTTTTAACTACTACCAACTGCTTATGAGTCTTGCATGACATGACTGTACTTAATTAATGTGTATAAAATATTTGCTTGTTATTGCCTAGTGTTGCTCATTTGCTACTACTGTATTTTGCTTTGTACCTGCCTATTCTGTTTACCCATGTATTGCTATCTATTGCCTGTTGTTGTATGTCTGTCTAATATTGTCTGATGTGGTGCCTTTGAGAAGGAGTCTCTGACTCAAAGGTTGTAATTGTGATACTCTCAATAAATACATAAATAAATAAAACAAAATGAAGCTAACTAGTACTTCATTTTTTTATTTATGTATAAGTGTAATGAGGGGATGACAAAGAAAAATACATTTTTTTGTAATTTAGAGTTTTTTTTTAACTTTATTTTTATTCATTTTGAAGACATACTGTAGTTGAAGGTTTTTAGCTAGGGGAAAATGGCTTCCCTTTGATTGTTTTGAAAAACTGAAAGTTCTAAAAGGTAGATGTAAGGATAGTAATGCAGGTAATGAGGTCATTTTTCTTTGGATTGCTGCAAAATTTACCCAGAGGCAATGGCTCAAACTGATCACTCCAGATTGCTGTTTCTTCCTGAAAAAAGCAATAAGCTAGAATAAATGATGAGGAGAGCCCGTTTGACATCCCAGTTACTTTGTTAAGATGAGAGAAACCATTCAGATCAGTAAATCTCATATACATATATATATATATATATATACAGTGGCGTGAAAAAGTATTTGCCCCCTTCCTGATTTTCTCTATTATTGCATATTTGTCACGCTGGATGTTTTCAGGTCTTTAGACAAAATATAATATTAGATAAAGGGAACCTGAGTGGACAAATAACACTTTTTTTTTTTTACTTATTTCATTTATTTAATGAAAAAAGTTAACCAACACCAACTGGCACTGTGTGAAAAAGTAATTGCCCCCTAGTTAAATCAACCCAATTAAAGGGATAATTAGAGTCAGCTGATTGAACACAGCCAGGTTTGATTACAGCCAGCCCTGCTCAATATAAACCTCACTTATTTTGGCCCTTACCATCAGAGTCACACTGCCAGCACAAAGATTCAACAAGCACATTATACCATGATCAAAGGAAGTTCCTGAAAAGATCAGAAAAACATTTTGTTGCCCTCTATCAGTCTGGAAAGTGTTACAAAGCTATTTCTAAGGCTCTGGGACTCCATCGAACCACAGTGAGAGCCATAATCTCCAAATGGAGAACACTTGGAACAGTAGTGAACCTTCCCAGGAGTGGGCGGCCTGCCAAAATTACTCCAAGGGCGCAGTGTAAAATCATCCAAGAAGTCTCAAAGGATCCTAAAACAACATCCAAAGAACTGCAGGCTTCTCTTGCCTCAGCTAAGGTCAGTGTTCATGACTCACAATCAGAAAGAGACTGGGCAAAATGGGCTTCATGTGAGAGTAGCAAGGCGGAAACCACTGCTAACCAAGAAGAACATAAATGCTCGCTCTCATTTGCCAAGAAGCACCTGGATGATCCACAAGCCTTTTGGGAAAATGTTCTATGGACAGATGAGTCCAAAGTGGAACTTTTGGACAACATGGATCCCATAATGTCTCGTGTAAAGCAAACACTGCATTCCACAGTAAGAACACCATACCAACAGTCAAACATGGTGGTGGTAGTGTGATGGTGTGGGGATGCTTGCTGCCTAAGGACCTGGATGACTTGCCATAATTAAAGGAACCATGAATTCTGCTCTGTACCAGAAAATTCTTAAGGAGAATGTCCAGTCATCCTTCCGTCAGCTGAAGCTGAAGCGTAGTTGGGTCATGCAGCAAGACAATGATCCAAAACACAAAAGCAAGTCCACATCAGAATGGCTAAAAAGAAGTAAAATTAAAGTTTTGGAGTGGCCTAGTCAAAGTCCAGACTTAAACCAATAGAGATACTGTGGCAGGACCTGAAACGAGCAGTTCATGCTCGAAAACCTACCAAATGTTACTGAATTAAAGCAGTTCTGCGAGGAAGAGTGGGTTAAAATTCCTCCACAGTGATGTGAAAGACTGATATTGAATTATAGGAAGTGTTTGGTTGCAGTCATTGCAGCTAAATGTAGGCGTAACCAGTTATTAAGTGTAAGGGGCAATTACTTTTCACACAGTGCCAATTGGTGTTGGTTAACTTTCATTAAATAAGTGAAATAAAAAAAAAAACAAGTGTTATTTGTTCACTCAGGTTCCCTTTATCTAATATTACATTTTGTCTAAAGACCTGAAAACATCCAGTGTGACAAATATGCAATAATAGAGAAAATCAGGAAGGGGGCAAATACTTTTTCACACCACTGTATATATATATATATATATATACACACACATATATATGTGGGTGTGTTGTGTGTGTGTGTGTGTATATATATATATATATATATATATATATATATATATATATAGTTTATGAACTCATGTGAACTCAGAAGTGGTATTAAACACCCCTGCTGTTTGTTATAGACATAAGAAAGGCAACTGGCCTTCTAGAAGGATGTCTTGAAAAACTGATCACTAAGGTGTGTGGCAGTTTGTTAATATTAACAAAATGAAAGAGAAAATTAATACAGATGTCCTATATCTAGTTAAAAACTTTGCAACTGAAAGTGGCCTTTATTATTATGAGTGAGTAGATTGTTTAATAGTAACGCCCCAACTTTGAGCTTTAATAAATTTAGCGCCATTTGACAAAATTGCATGCAACTTTGCACAGTCAATGTACCATGTTCATATGATCTGGCAAGTTTTGTGACAACCCCTTGCCTTAATTCTGAGATCTAGGGAGTGTACAAACATAAAAAAACACAATTTTGGTCATTTGCTTGCTCACATCTAGAGCAACAATGTTTTGGAAGTTTATTTCAAAATTTTAAGGGCCTAACTGGAGTTTGTAAAGTTCCTGTCAGTGGCTAAAGAGTGGAGTTGATCAGTAGTTTGGAAAGATGCCTGCAGTGGCAGAAATGTTGGCCAGAGAATTCATTTGTTTAAGCTGTGTGCAGGCTGAGGAATTCCTGACAGAAATTTATATTAGTGTGTGGAGTTGGGGGGAGGGATTACAATTATGAGGAGTATGGACAGTACAGGAAACACTGAAAGAAATAGGAAGTTGTGCATTGTGCAGGACAGGATGAATTCAAGTAAAAAAAAACCTGTTGGCTGGGTATGTTTTCTTCTCTGTAGGTATGTGCTGGAATGTCCCCATGGCTATTAACCAATGACGTTTCTAGATTCCTTTTTCCTATGGTAAAACATTATGTAAGCAGTAGAGAAATTACTGAAACTCAGCCAGAAAGACTTTCAATCAGCAAAAACTTTAATTGGGGTTCACAGGGTGGGGCAGCAGCTAGCAAAGAAAATAAAATGTTGGACCGCATAAAAAAACTTTATAAGCAGATTGAGTAATGTTGTAATACCCCTGTATAAATCATTAGTCAAATCAATTAAGTTTATTGATCAGCTTAGTGCTTATACAAAGACACTGCAAAACCATTATAACAACAAAGATGACAAATGGCATCTGAGTTACATTTTCACATTGTATTTATGAACGCCAACTTAAATCAGCTAAAGAAACTTAAAAAAAAATGGCTCTGAGTATAAAAATAGGACATTAATCATAATACATAACTAAGGAAAATACCATGTTCAGTATTGGTTTGATGTTTACTATAGGCACATTCATTAGATAATACCACTTGGTGTGCAACCCTCATATATATATATATATATATATATATATATATACTAGCTTGGGCATGGTTACCTACCCTCTTTGATGCTTGGAGTAATCCCTATAAAAAAACAGGCATGCGTTATTCAATATAAATGAGTGTAATGAGCATCAATTTACAACATTTTTAAAGATTAAAGGAACCTCAAGAGCTTAGTTAAAATCTCACTGCTGTTGGAGCAAAAGAGAAAAATTATGTATAATCAGTGATGTATAATTGAATAGATCTGTCATTTTATCTATTATTGTATTTGCTGTTTGTGTTATTGTGGTTTTAATTTTTGTACAGTGTCTTGGTATCTTGAAAGGCACTTAAAAATATAGTTTATTATTATTATTATTAATAATAAAAAACAGAAGTTTAACTGAGGGCTCACACTAGTTTGAGTTTTCCTTTACCAATGTCTTTAGTTTTCAGACATATTTCTGTTTGGAGGGACTACAGGCCTGCAGGGTAAATTACTGATTTCGTCTAGGCTAAAAAAATAAAAATAAAGCCTTGATTGGAAAAATATATTTTTGTTCCTGGAGGTATTTGACTGAGAAACGGTGGTCTGTTAATTTGACAAGGTCTAAATAGAAGATAATAATTATCTCCTGCATATAAGTTTCAAGATAAAATCGACCCAATTAAGCTTTTACTGCTTGAGTGCTAACAAATGATGGTAACTTCAATAAATATCTAGGATTTATTTAAAAAATGTGGTGAAAAACTGGCAAAACCTTAGGTTTCTGATGCATGTAAAAAAGAGGATTTAATTTTTGCATTTTGTACATAAAGGAAAACTAAACCCCAAATTAATAAAAAGACATAGTATTTTCCTTCTATGATTTCTAATGTTTTTTTTCCTTGTATCTCTCTAAAGCTTTTTTTCCACTTTCCACGGCCTGTTTTATGGCCACTGGGGATTGCCATGCAAGTTTCTTTTACTGCCTGCTGCTCTTTTTAATTGTCCGAGAATCTCTGTGTAATAGATGTGCCCTGGACCCATTGTAGTCCTCTGGTCTTTGTTATACTGCAGCCACATCATCATCCCTGCTAACTGTCCTTGTTACAGTTTTGGTAATTGGAAAAACATTTTTAACTCATCAATATTTTGTTAGTCACATTAATGAATTAGCTTTGTTTGCCCTGAATTAATGCCCCCCCCCCATTTCCTTATTGCAGGATGACATCTGTTCACTGAGGACAGCCGTATGTGATGTGCTGTCTCTAGGTGCTATGGTGACTTGACATTGACACACAGTACCCCATTCCCTCCTTTACGTGCCGATCCTTGTAAAGCACTATTGCAGCCAAATTGCAATACTTACAATGCATAAGTGAGTCTATAATGGAAATGTGTTGCAATTTGTGAATGGATTCACCAGTTTTGAAAGTAATGGCTGTACTGTGAGGCCTCTTGACATTGGAAGCCAAGCCAGATCCTTCTGCTGTGTATTCATGCCTCTGTGTTGTGTTGAGCTTCATTTTTCAGTTCCACTATGATCCCTACATTCTCATGCCTTCTCAGCTTTTAGGGAAATCACCAATTTGCCCTGATTAGGCCTTGGATACATTGTACACAGTCAGTCTCCATGGTCGCCACACTGATCTGTCCTAGCAGGCTGTGTTCATTGTCTCACTCTGCAGCTTTCTACTAATCATCTATTCAGGTGCAGGGACGATTATACTGAAGAAATAGAGTTCTTTATGACCAGTGTGTGTGTGTATGTGTTTGCACAGCTTTTCTGTCTTCCAACTTGCCATCCCACTAAATCCCTGCTCCTTTCTAATTCTGTTCTGTGCCAGAAATCACACGTACCTCTTTCAAACAGAGATGGGCTGATTGGAGGCAGTAGTGCTGTAGTAACATGCTGTACATACACACACACACAGAAACACACACACACATATACACACATATATACACACACACACATGTACACACACACACTGCTCTAAACTGTATTGTATACACGGGCAGATACCAGCATACTAGCTTCTTTTTTTAATTGTGAGATATTGATAAATTACTGTATTTGTACTGAATTCTCTAAAATATCAATATACAGTGGTTAGGAAAGAGCTTAGAAAGATGATGTTTTTATACATAGTCTTATGTTAGTTGGGAGAAACTGCCTAACCAAAGACAGAGTGCTCTCTTACATTGTAAGGACTTTGCCTAAGTCTAGAGTTTAAAATAAATGATATTCAGAGTTTAAATAGCGAGGACGTTCATTGTTCTTTTTCAGTATATAACACCTGGAACTTTTCACAGGGGAATGGTATTTGGTATTTTGGGGATAAAAGAGTTTAAAATTAAGAGATTATTAATTTTATTTTGGAAATACTGCAGGAAGCAGTCCCCCCACCACCACCCCAAATGGCTCTTCCCTCCATGCAAATGTCCTTCCTGGTGTCCAGTGGTACCCACTACCCTTTGATCACCTGCCATCATAGTGGATGTGACTTCCCTGGTATTCAGTGGCATCCCCTACCCTTCTATTACTCATCTCCCTAATATGCATGTATGTCCGGGTGTCCAGTGACATCTTACCTTTTGATCACCCATCATGGGAAATGTAGTGTAGTGCCTGGTGTCTAGTAGCACTCTCCACCCTCCTATCACCTGTCCCCATAATATTCTAGTATTCTCTGGTGTCTAGTACCACCCCCACCCTCCAATTGCCTTTTGTCATAAGATTTGTGTATTCTTTGACATCTAGTGGCACCCCTACCCTTCAATCGCTCATTCACATAAGATTCTAGTATTCCCTGGTGTCTAATGGAAGCCCCACCCTCTGATCACCCATCCCCAAAAGATTCTAGTATTCCTTGGTTTTTAGTGGCCCACCAACCCTCTGATTGCTTGTGCCCATAATATTTTGGTATTCCCTAGTGTCTAATGGCACCCCATTCCTCCAGTTACCTACCCTTGTAAGATTCTAGTGTCCCCCTGTGTCTATTTATTTTATTTATTTATTTATGTCTTTGATTACCGGGTAAGTGCACTGATCCGAGGGACCATTTTCAGGCATGACCTGGGCCATAAAAGATGTCATGGAAAACAAAAATACAGTTTTGGAACAATAGGGTATACAAGAACACTGAAAACAGCTAATTACAATACAGACACATTGGTAAATAAAGCAATAGAATCAATGGATCTACTACGTGGAAGATTGTAAGTGGATATACATGGAAAGGCTGATAATATTCCTGGTAGGCTAACAGATTCACAGATGCAAACAACAGTCCTACTCCCCCCCATTTAACATTTCTTCAGGAGATGTGGAAGGATGAACGAAAGAAGAGAGGACAGGTCCAAGACAGTGAGAGTGGTTTAAAAACCCCACCAAGAGTCAAGAAGTGCTGTGGTAGATTGACTATCAGTGAGAACGAGGTTCTACCTGGGTGCACAGGAGCAGCGAGTACTATCCATCAGCCAGGATTTTAAAAGGGATTTGAAGGCTGTGTGAGTGCTCGATGAGTGGAGGAGTGCAGGAGTCCCATTCCATAGAGAGGGGGCTGTGACTGAAAAGGCTTTCCCTCCCATGTTGGTGAAGACCCTGGGTACGTCAAGCAGTGGGACAGTGGATGAGCGCATTCTCCTGAGTAGTGTTCTGACCCAGAGCAAGGACAGGACACATTCCCACCCCTGATGGTGCTGTCCACCATACATCTGAGAGAATAGTCAAAGCAGATGCAATCTACTATGTGAATAAAGTGCTTTATCCTCCCAGATTTTCTACCAGTTCCCTATATAGCCAAAACCCTTATCCTTGCGCCAACCTTCCAACCATTTGTTAAAATCTTTAATTCTGTGCTTCCTATCTATATGAGCTGTTGGCAGTGGAATAACTTCAGAAAAAGTTAACATTTCAGTCTTTTCCTAGGGAATCTACCCCTTTGACCTGAACCTATCCTGGACCTTCCCTGCTTCACTCCTGCCAGGTCATTAGTGTCTTGGTGAATCACCACATGTGGTCTGCTCCCTTCCTTTTTATGTGTGTGTGTACCATTGGGTGTATCCTTTCTGCAATTTTCCCAGGTAGACACTCCACTCTCCTTCTATGTTGATTCAAACATCTACTCCTCTACCTTATCACTTTCACTGTGGAGTATCCTCACTCCATTCCCCCATCCCTGCAGTTTATCTTTTCCATTCCCAATGTTGTGTAAATCTTTTCTAACCTCTTCATTTCAAAAGACAACTAATGCCGCAGTACTCCCCCCCCCCCCGGTAGCTGTGGACTGGAAAGATATCCTTAAAGTACTGTAAAATACTTCATTCAAGAGGCAGATGATAAAACAAGTCAAAAGCTGTACAAAAGTATATCGGGCGGCAGAAGTGAGAGGTGCTGACTCCAATGTTTCGCACCTGCATTTGGTGCTTTTTCAAGAAGATACCTCTTTATTCCCTTTACCTTCCTATCTATAGCTTCACATTCACTTACTTGTTGCAATGCATGCTGTTACCACCACTTTATATTTCTGTGATTTGATGAATCCCTTTCCTCTTTAAGACCACTTTGCATCCTATATGTTGCCGTTTGCTTTCCCCATTCTGTATTTCTCTCCTGCTTCTTTGTACATTTCACCATATCCTCTATAGCTTTACCCATATTTTCCCTCACTCTCATCCCTGAAAATCCTTTATCCAATCCTTCTCACAAGCTACCTTATTTACCTCCATCCCCAGAGAATGCCTGTCCTTCACTCTAATAAGATACAGAAAGAGAGGCAGAGCGAGTTAAGCACCGTTAATCAATCAATCAATCAAAAACAATTGTATTTTAATTGTTAAAACAGTTAAGTTCAATACAAATGTATTCAAACCAGAAGAAGCAATAAACAGGAATTACACTACAGACAGCCATCACATACATACCCCTAGCAAATTAACAAGTTCTCAGTCATTATACTGTACTACATGTGAACCCTCTCATCCAAACACCAGCCATAGTTACAAACAGTTTATTCCACAGCAGACTCAAAACTGTAATTTATCTTTGGTCAGTTGTCATTAATCTTGTCTGTCTGTAACTTATGTTAACTTCTGATGTAAGACTGTAATTTGTATATGCATACTGTTATATTTTGTCTTTATATGTTCCCTGCATGTATTGCTTCTACAGTTTATTTTGAGTTCTCTGAAATCCCCTTTGTCTGTACTTGTACCTGTGTCCCTGGGTTGCAACTGGAAATGAGCCTTGGCTCAGTGTGCCTTTCCCAGTTACCACAATTTTAAATAAATAAAAATAAAATAAATGACAAATCTTGTAAGATTAAGCCCCCTGTTTTGGAAAATATTTCACATAATATTAGGAGGAAAAAAGAATGGATTACTCATAGAACTTGGACCAGAATATCGATAAATTTGGCTGAGCAATTTTTTCTTCCTTTAAATGGAATTTAAATTGACGAATATATGAACACTTAGTCTTTCATATCTCTCAAATAAAGGCCCCAAAGAGAAACTACTCACTGTTAAAGAAGAGAACTACCAATAATTATTCTAACTTCCCTTTTTTGAACATTATCTATGGTTTTACTCATTTTAGCCATAAACCAGACTAGTGTGCAGAACTCAAGTGCTGGATAGATTAGGGATTTGTTTATGGATACCAGTTCCTTTTTGGTTATCCCTGATCATTTAAAAGCATTTAAACATGTTACAATTTCATTAACTTAGCTCTAGTTTGTTTCTGCAAGCCACCCACATTTTAAAGCCACTGAAATAGAAACACCCAATAGTTTTGCTTGCTGCACTGACCTGATTTGAGTTTCACCGATTCTAAATTGTTGGCTTTATTTATGTTTCCTAAAGGTTACAGAAAAAGTAGTTTTAGAGCTGTTTGTATACATACCAGGTTTTTTGAAGCACACTTTCCTCAGTTGTCATGGTCAACCTGCAGGTGACTCACTGCATTTTTGAAACGTGAGCTACAAATAGTGGTATCATCAACACAGACAACAGGTTTACTATTTGTTTAAAATAATTTATCATAGAAATAAATAATGAGATTAAGTTTTGTATAGTGTGTTATTGTACTTCTCACTTTTTGACATTCTAATTAACACTGTTTCTTTTACCTGAGTTTTACCACTAAGAAAGGCAGAAACATACTGATGTATATCCAGAAGCTGCTTTTTTGAAATTAATATTCCATGGTCAATGTGATTGATCAAAGGCTTCACTAAAATCAAACAAGACCACATGTAACTTTTCCTTCATCTGCTCCAATGTTTAAGTCATGCAACATTTTTATTTATTCATTTATTTAATTGGTGGGGGGAGGTCATAAAGCTGCAAGACTCTTGAATGTAAGAGGATGTGAGATCTCATAGAGAGAGATTCTGTTACATTTGTCAAGAGTAGGCAGATCATCATTAGCCTCAATGTTGTGAGGTGTCTGCTGCCAACATAAAATAAAAGAAGAGATTTAATTAAAAAGGGATACTATCAGTCACAGTAAGTGTTGTGATATAAATATGAAAGGGCCAGGTGTTGGTTTGTTTCACTGCTATACCTGTGTGTGTCATATAATCATATACTATAGTTTAAAATGGGTGTCCAAAGCTGATTAAACTTACATGTTTCTCTCTCCATTAAATTGTCAATTCTTTCTAGCCTAGTACAATCCATTAAGATTCAGCCATTGAGTAAAGGAAGGTGGAAACTGATCTTTCCAATGTAAATGTATGAACTTTGGTCATTCATAAGGAGATTATTTACTGTACTAGGCTGTGGAAGTCTTTAGAGAGCTGTGATCCTGGTTGCAATTTAACAACTAAAAGGAGAGTTCCTGGGTTAAAAAGAAAATCCAATCCGATCACCTGACCTATTATAGTAATGATCCAGTTCCAGAATTCAGCTAGAGAGAGACACGTTTAAAACATGTGTAAAGGTTTTTTTTTCATTTAATCATTTAGGTCATCTGTCTGAGAAAATAGGGTTGAAATTATGAAGTTTGTGTGGCGTGAGGCATGTTCTATGTAATACATGAAATTGAATTTGATGCATTTTAATATTTTTACTATATCTCATGGGGGAGTTGGTAGTAGGCCTGGGAATTGGGTCAAGTCACAAGTTTAGGCCATTTAACCCTGAAAAACTGGTCAGCAATTATTTTTCTAATGATAAGGGTGTAAGAACCTCTGTCTTTGGTCTTTATGGCTGGCTGTCAGATGGAGGTGATGATAACTGATGCGTCCCCCCCCCCAGCACAGCCAATCAAGCAGGGTAGTAGTTATTGTGCCAGCGGGATATCTGGCTGGATGACTGCAAACACCCATAGCACTGTTTTAGCGCTAATTGTCTCTGGGAGCAGCTGGGAGTGAGTGCGGACACTAGTGGCAGGGATGAGCTGCAGCAGCAGCACCTTCTGGCAAAAATGGTCCAGTTTCATGGCAATGAAGGCATCAAAGAATTTCTATCTTCTTCCTCTCCCCATTTTGCAGAAGTTCAATTGGGTGAAGAGTTGGAGAAACAGTAGTGGCACATACAGCCTTTTCTAGCTGCAAAGTGGGATGTTACCTGGCATTCAAGGACAGAGCCAGGTAAGCTGCTCCACACTGGTGGATGTGGGTAACAGTAACAAAGTTGCACTATAATACTCACCTAGACTGGGCCAGGGGGCACAGAGCATGTTTGGGCGCAGGGACCAAATAAATATCCTAGACTAGGGACAGAGAACACTGACAATGACCCAGGTGATGGGGGCTTTGAGGCCATAGAAAATAACCCCCCCCTTGGGGTTTGCCCAAACCAGCTTGAAAATGGTCTGTTGGGCCACATTTACTGGCTTGCACAACCCTAGTTGGTAGTATGGATTGTCCTAAGTCTGTGTTTAAAGGAGGACCTACATTTTTTTGTCAAGCTTTGAGCAGCCTTGGAAATGGTTTATAGACATCTTCTCATAGTAGATTATATATTTTACCCATCAGTTTCTTTGAGGAAAGGGCCGATACCAGAAACAATTTTAAAGGAGAGAGAGAGAGGAATCGTATCAGTGCCATTTATATTCTTCACAGCACAATCCCTAATTTGAAGAGTGGCTAAATACTGGCCTGGAAGGAGACTGTATGCTTCCCTACTTGTCATGTAAGAGATAAACAGAATATTATTAATATATACTGTAGCTCCTTATGTTGAGAAATGTCTTTTGAAACCCAAGCCTCAAAGGAGAGATTGTTCCAAGAAGCTGAGATATTGCCAATATTCTGAATAGGGGAGAATTCAGGTATTTTCTTTCTGTATGGCCTCTTATCATATGAAATCATGCCATCACTTGATAGTGAGTCTCAGGAAACAGGAAGTCAAGCTACTGTATAGTGATGATTAGTGTGAGGAAGTGTGCATTTGTTTAAGTTTTAAAAAGACTGAACTTTTTTCAGGATCCATCTAATAAAGAGTTATTTTGTGAGGATTAAACTAAAGGTATGTTTGTTCCAGCCAGACAGCTAACTTCTACCAATAAAGATCAGGTAAAGTCAACACAGCTTTCTCTTATGAGACATAAAGGGTATTGAGGCTAACCCTTGGAGTGGAATTTTGCCAAAGAAACCTGTGCAATTATTTTCCCACTCTTCAAAGAATTTATTTTCAATTTTAATGTGAAGGGTCTGGAAAAAGTATGCAAGGTAGAATATTAATTTAAATAATATTGGTCTCTTCCCATCACAGTCAGTGGAAGGGAGGACCATCTCTAAATGTCATTATATGTTTGTGATTAGGTGGTTTCTTTTGAGATCAAGTAGTTTAGTGCTATTCTTGTTGGTCACAATTCACTGCAGTGCAGATCCATGCATGAAACATGTGTAGACTGACACATAGCACCTCACCCATGGACAGGCATGCTCCAGACGGCATTTACCCACACCAGCCACCTGTCTGCCGCCCCACCCCCAGCATACATGACTGCAGGGGGAGGATGGGTGCGGTGCAGTGGATCCATGCAGGCATCCAATCGGATGATTGTCCTGGGTCCCAGAGTGGATCCCCCACTCTGCGGATGTGGGGGAGGGTGGGAAGGCATGGCCACAGCACTTGGCCAATGGAAGGGCACTCACCCAACTGGCCTCCCACAGCACACCCAGGTGGCCCAGTGGGCTGAGGTGGCTATATGGCAGGGGTTGGACTGCTGTTTGTGCTGGATGGTGTCTGGTCGGGTGGTGGCATGAGGGGGGCACATCCCAGTTATGTTGGGGTGCATTTTGTATACCCTGGCCAGGCACTCTGTGCCGCTCCATGCCTTGGTGCATGGTGCAGAGTGCAGGCACGCTTCCAGACATGCTCCCCTGGGCCATCTCCAGCTTCTGGCCAGCCTGGGAATCCGGCGTTCAAGGCACTAGCATGCCTGTGATGCATATTGCTGGGGGTACCTTGGACCCCACTGCATGGCATACTGGTGTGGGATTGCCTGCATGCCTCAGATATGCAGAGCGTAGGCAATCAAACCTGTCTGTGAATTGCTGCCATGGATTGTACATCCTAAATATTAAAGGTTTGAAGTATAGAGACCCAGCTGCTGATGGGGGGGGGGGAAGGAATGTTGGGCTCTTGAGATATTATATCAGATTTCAACCAATGTATCTCATATCTGGAAAGGGACGTAGATTTGGATGTCAGCTCAAATAAAGGGGTAAGTGATCTGGTAGTGTTATTTAAATAAATTAAAATGTCATCTACGCACAGAAATGAGATATTCAGTGTTGTAAAATTTGATACCTTATATCTCCTTTTTTTCTATTTATTTTTCTCCCTTGCCAAGGTGGGCTGCTCCTTCCACCTCCCCCAGCCCTGTCATCCATCATCCTAGGTACTTACCTCGGTCCTGGTCTTCCCCCATGGCTTGCCTCATGTGGCAGCGGTCAGTGACTTCTGCCTGCTGACAGACCGGATCCAGTTTCTGGAAGAGGGCCCTGTAGCCTGGGTGCAGAGCCAGTGAGGGGTCAGTATTATTCTGCCCGACCATCTGCCATTTTTCTGCTTTTCCTCCCATCAGAGGAGTGGATGTGCAGTGCCATCCAGACATGACTATGCATGCTCCTGTGCATAGTACATCGACAGTTGCTGCTCCTCCATTCCCCATGTTGTGGTCCAGATGCCTGTACCCCCAGCCACCACTAGTGATCGGGCAAATGCCGGGGCTGGTGTCCCCCCTCCACAGAGGAGGAAAGCTGCCTTCTGGATGTTCAATCCTCCTCCTCTTTCTGGATAACCCCCGATGCCCTGAGATCACTCCCGACCCTGGGTTTATTTTTTAAACCAGGAGAGACACACTAGGCTGAAAGCTTGCTTACAGGTGCGACCAGGGAGCACAAGGAAGTTAAGTGACTTGCTCAGGGTCACACAGTATGTAAGTGGGGGCTGTGGGATTCAAACCCAGGTCACCAGATTTGCAGCTCGGAGCCTTAAACCACTGTGCTATACTGCCTCCTCTGGCATGGCGGCAGGTGAGGCTTGGTGCCTCAGTCCACCATGCCACCAGGCCAACTCAAATTCTTTCTATTTCCAGATCAGATCTAATGATCTGTGCCATTGGCTCCTTATAGATCTCAAAGAGTAAGGGGATCATGGGCAGACTTGTCTGGTGCCACAGTAGAGATGGCTGGCCCCTGAAATAAGTGAGCTACTTCTGATTTCTGCAGTGAGAGAAGTGTAAATTAGTTTAATTTAGGAAATAAAAGTGCTGCCCTGATGACCTTTGACAGGGACTCAAAAACAAATTCCATGAGACCCTGTCAAATGTCTTCTCATTATCCAGTGCAGTAAGTACAGCTTGTGAGATAGAAAATTGTTCTATTAAATTGTGTATATGCCTGATGTCAGGGGCAGCCTCCTTCCCATTAAAAAGCCTGTCTGATACTGATCAATGTTTTTTGTGATAAACCTTTCAAGCTGTTTTGCTAGGATCATGGCAAAAATGTTATAATCCATGTACAGGAGGAATATTGTCCTATATGAGCTACAATGCTCTGACTGTTTAACATACTTAAGGATTAAGGAGGTAAAGACTTCTTTGAAGAGGGAGATAATCCATGAACTGTGATGAAACAGTGGAAAAGAAAATATGCTGGAAAAAGGTGCTATAAAATTAATTAGAGAAGCCATTGGGGCCTGGAGATTTACCCATTGGAAAATTGTCAATAGCATCCTGGACCTCTTCAGCAGTAATTTTCCTATCTCGTGGGAGTTTATCTTCCGGGTTTGAGTGCGCAAGTGTTAGGGGAGAGAAGAACTCAAGAACAGCCCTTAGATCCTCCACCTGATTGGACAGTAGAGCTCAGAATAGCATTCTTTGAAAGTATTATTTATCTGCCTTGGATGGGTCATAGATTGCCCTTGTTCATTTCAAATTGCATTAATAACAGTTATTTGTTGTTTTCCTGCTGCAGCTGGAAAGCCACAGTTTGTCAGGTTACTTGCCCAGGAAGTACAGTAATACTTTAAATGTGCTCTATACAGGGTATCCTAAGCCTGGGCATGTAATACATGACTGCTTTTCTCTCTAATTGCTAATACTTCAACAAGATCTGGTTCAGAGGAAGTGATGATATGTTTAACTGCAGCATTTGCTAATTCTTTCCCAAAGGACCCCGGCTCCTGTGATAATGCCATGTGTCTCTTGGCTGACTAAAAAATAAGAGTACCCCTTATGATGGCCTTAAGAGAATTTCAAGAAAATAGGGATGGGAAAACCAGTTTGGGAAAAACCTGAACCCCCTGAACCAACAATATTAAAGGGAGTTGAGCCACATCCAAACTTTTCTTCAGTTTGGATCAGTTCGGATACCCCTATATTAATTTCCCTGGCGTCTAGCAGACCCACCCTTCCAATCCTCAAGCAACCCCATTAAAATCAAATAAGTTTTCCCTGGTGTCTAGCGAACCCTTCCCACCCTCTACCCCAGCAGGTAGCATCCCACCGGTGACCAACGCAGCCCTCCTATGGCTGGATGCCGGACTGAGCTCTGTCAATTAATGAGCACATACTTGTACAAGTATGTGTGCATTCGCTGACAGCTCACACCCATTCATTCAGCTCTGTCTGTGGCCACCCATGGTGGCCCACCACGCTGTTCCCTCACATCCCAATCCCCTACTGGCAACCAGAACAGCCCTCTGCTCTTGTCTCCAACCACCATAGGCAGCTGCAGACAGAGGTGTCATGTCAATGAATGAGCGCATACTTCATTCATTGACAGAGCTAAGTTCAGTGGTTGGCCATGGTGGAGAGCAGAGGGCTGTGCTGACCACCAGCTCGGGGATGAGAGGGGTGGTGGGGAACTACCTGCTGGAGGGGTCTCCTACACACCAGAGAAAACCTGTTTGATTTTAATGGGGTTCTCAGGGATGGGGGGTCTCTAGACACCAGGGAATTTAATATACAGACTCAGGGATAGGGAGGGGGTCTGCTAGACACCAGAGAAATTAATTAATATACAGGCACTCTTGGGGATAGGGAGGTGAGTCTGCTAGACACCAGGAAAATTTAATATACAATACAGGTGCTGTTGGGCTTGGGGGGGGCACTAGAAACCAGAGAAAACCTTTTTGATTTTAATGGGGGTGCTCAGGGATGGGGGTCTGCTAGACACAAGGGGAACTTAATATATAGACTCGGGGATAGGGAGGAGGGTCTGCCAGACACCAGGGGAATTTATTAAAATACAGATGCTTTCGGGGATGGGGGGTCCGCTAGACACCGGGGAAATTAATTGATATACAGATGCTCTCAGGGACAGGGAGTGGGTCTGATAGACACCAGGGAAATTCATGTACAATACGGGTGCTGTCAAGGTTGGGGGTGCACTAGACACCAGGGAAATTAATTTTATGGGCACTCTTGGGGAAAGGAAGGGGGGTCAGCTGGACATCAGGGAAATTAATATAGGGGTGCTCTCAGGGATAGTGAAGGGGTCTGCTAAACCATTTATAAAAGGAACTAAAAACAGACCTTTTTTATTTATTTTTTAAAGTTACCGTAATGTATAAAGGTTTTAAAAGTTTGCATAAGGTTCATATAATCATCCAAACCTTTTGTTGCTTATCAGAACCTTTCAGAACCTCCGAACCTTTTGAGATTCACCCATCCCTACAAGAAATATTAAAAGGTTCATCTTGAGTGTTTATTTTTATTCTCATGAAATCTGCAATTTCTTCCTCCAACATGTGTACAAACCCAAATCTCTGAGTAGACCTGGATCAAATTGTCAGACTTGATCCTCCTCTTGAAATGCAATATGAAATATTAACAAAGCATGGTCTGATCTCTTTTAGTTTATGTATAGTGTTTTGAGAAACCAAGCAAATATCTATACTCAAATAAGGATTCTGTGCATACAAATAACTTCCTTGATTGGGATGACATTTATTAGACGGGATCAATTACATGTAGATCAGACATGAAATGTTTTATAATAACTGGTGACCATTTTTTTCAATGGGCTCAGTCAGTTATTATTTGCCATAATACCCGCCTAGTTATTACAGCAAACATGCACTGCATTTGAAATTGAGTGCAAACCCCATTCTCACAGCTGCGCACCTGCTGTCAGTGATCATTCGCGCTGTGTCTGTGAGAACCTTATTGCTCACTGTGTCTCAACAAACCCCAAAACACTTTTTTAAAGAATTTCTATTGTGTTTAGGGGACTTCGTTTCTCAGAATCTAAATATCAGCAGCACTCTCAGTAACACTGTACAGTTCAGTTGTTGTTCAGAAGCAGTTTTAAAAAATGCAGTTTACGAGTGCTGTAAACCCGATTTCTGCTTTTTTCCTTACTTTGGGAAGTTCGAATCATGAAATCTTTATTCCTCAGCATCTCCAGTAATGGAATAATCACTGGAAGAAGCAACTCTGTAACAGCACCAATACAAAACTTAAAAATGGACTTTAAAAGTTAAAAAGTTATGTTTTGCAATAGCAACACTCGCTAAGGCTTGCTTCGAGTCTTCTGAAGCTGCCGAGTCACTCACTCTCCTTGCTCTACAGTCGGTGGCTTCTTTTACAGAGAAGTAAGAAAAGTAACCTTAACCACTATAACTGACATGCTTTTTACACTAAACATTGCTTTTCTATACATTTTGTAGCATATTCTTTACAAAAGCGAACACCGCTTAGTCACGTTACAATGAGCGGGAAAATAATTACAACAGTGGAGGAAAGTGATAGTGATAGTTGTCTTGAGAACCCAGTAATAACTGGATTTTGGGTTATTACGGCATTTGACAGTGCTTGTAAACTGGTTGATAAACAGGGTTACCAGTATTTGTATTCTCGTAACACACACCACCCCATGCATTATTCTCTATATATCTGCAATCTTTTTTCTTGAGAGCCCCGGGATCTGTGACGGGAAGCCAGGATTACATTACAAACCTCTCATACTACATAAGGTACAGGAAACAGGGACACATTTTGGAAACAAATCGTAAAAATGTCTGGGTCACCTTGCTTTGGTGAGTATATGTTTGCTAAAGTAAGAACTTGAAATCCCTACTTCATTCTAATAATACTAATAGTAATACTACTACTACTAATAATAGTAATATACCTGCCCCTAGGATCAATAATTTTATGGTCAATTAAAATACTAGACTTTTAAAAAAAATTATTGCCACACAACAGGAGTTGGGAGTACAGTGTATGAAGCAGGGAGACCTCAGCCTTTATAAAGATTTACAAAGTATCTGAAGCCAGGTGGCCCAATTTTAAAAGGGGATTCTTTGATGCAAGGTGCCTGTGCCAAATGGGTATGATGCAAGTGGCACCTTGCATCAAAGGTTGTGGCAATCCCAATTTTCAAATGCAGACTGCATCAAAATGGGGATGTATTGCAACTAAACCACCCTGTGCCAACCTTGTGGGAAATGTGCCCTTGCACTAGGTTGCAAGAGAACTTGCACCATGGTGTGGCTGCACAATCCCCCTTTTTTGGAATTTTGGAAGCCCCACTGTGGATGCAACAGGAAGCTCAAGTTAGACCAGCCAGGAGGTGGTCTAAGGCCATATGCCTCTGTGGGACAATGGGACAATTGAAGTGGGACCTGCCAGGTGGGGGCAGGGGGAAGAAAGAGCATTGGGGTGCCCTGGAGGCGGGCCAGGGAGATGGCAGAATTGCAGGGTGGTGATGTGGTACCCAGTGGGGGTGCCTTTTGCTGTGCCAGCTAGCCAATCAGCTCAGAATGCTTCATGGGTGTTGTCAGGGACAGAAAGAGATCTGGACCCAGTTGGGCACAGAACTAGAATCTGCCCCATAGGTGTCATGACTGCAGCCTTGTAGGCTGGAAGCAGTGGCTGCAGGGTACAGGGTGCCAGTGATGGAAGAGAACATTCTCCAGACACTGCAACTGTTCCCTGGTACCCAGCCCCCCCCCCTGCATTGTGGTAGATTGCCTCCCACCTACAGGGCTGGGGTTGTGGCATTTATGGGGCAGCTGCCAGAGCTATGCCCACCTGGGGCCTGGTCACTTTACATCCCTGCCAACCCCCATAAAGTGGTCTGAGCTGATCGGCTGTTTGGCATTGCAAAAGGCACCCCTGCTGGGTACCACATCACCACCCTGCAATTCCATCATCTCCCCGATGCTCCTAGAGCACCCTATGCTCCTTGTGCCCTCAGCCCCTTCCTGGCATGCATATTCACACCCCTCACTATCACGGCCCCTCTAGCGTTGCACTGGGGGGGCTGGATCCCTACATCAATCGCTGCATGTTTTGGCACAAGCTTGTGGCTGTGGCAACACATGGCTCCATGCAGTAGGGACTCCTCTTTTATAAAATTGGGCACAGGGCCCTTGATGCACCAGAAGTTTACTGCAGCCCTAGAGCAATGCAACTTGCGTCTCTCTAAGGGTGCTTTTAAAATCAGGCCCAGTGTCTAGAAAATGGGACTCCTGTAAAGAAAATACACCATGCATCTGTTTGGTTACAACATTTGATAATTTTTCTAATTTTTTACTATGTTCCTGGCCCTGTCAACATTTCATGAGACACAACTGAATGCAATCATTTGGCCTCATAAGAAACAATAAAGAGAGTGAAACTAAGGAACTTATTACTAACAGTGCTAGACATCCCCCAGGATTCTTTGCAAGACTGATCAAATGACTCTTTGATCCCCAATAGTAAAGAGAAAAAATTATTTAATTTATTTTTTAATCTTACTTTTATTTTGTTGAACCCCAAGCTTATAAGTACCACTACCCATATGCGTTCCCCCCCCCCCAAAAAAAAAAATCCCAGTTAACATAGTACCTTAAATTTGCTGTTGGGAGGTAAAAAAAATTAAAAGTAGTGAAAGATAATAGAGCTGAGTCAAAGAACACCCATCACATGATTCCTACCTCCAAAAAAAGAACTGAAGATGGTCATTAAGTACTGTACACTTGGATTTCAGTGTACCTGGCAAGCAAGTTCTGCAGGTGACTCACTTCACAGAGAAAAGTGGACTGATAGTAAAAGGAAAAATTGCTATCACTCTGCACCATTTTGAAGAGCCCTATTTTGTAAGGGTGACTGACACATATGTTGTACATTTAGCTGATAGTGCACTTTAGTGCCCTGTTTACACTGCAAGACATTCCCCATTGTGGAGCCTTTTGTAGAGCCTCAGTGACTTAATGGTGATTCATATAAAGAAAGAAAGATACAGATTCTTGGAGGATTTCAGAGGATTAGGTCATGGGGTCACCATCGCTATGAGCAGATGTGAGAGAGAGAGAGAGAGAGAGGAGGAGGAGGGTGCAACCCCCTGCTGTTTTTCTTGAAGTTTAGGGGTTAAGAAATTACTGTCAGTTCATTCATAACTGGAGTGGGTAGCCCATATGACAGTGGAGCTGTGTGGGTCCTGCAATTCCAGAGTCAGGTGTTCAGACTAGTGCGAGGTCATCAGCTTACTGAAGGTCACACCTGAATTTTCTTCTCTAGAGAGGTGCTAATGAACATCTTGAGAGTGCACAAGAAGGTTATCAGCTTAGGCATTCCTGATCTTTTGTTCAGCCTCTTTTGGCCCTAGAAATGAACATGAAGATATGTGGGGAGCACAATGAATCTTATATTGTGGTTATTCAGATCTTAAGTGGACTCAAAGGATTTGCTCTTACACAAAACCTCTGCAGAAAGATCAAGGTACAAGTGAATGACAAGCCCTTGAACATGCACCCATTTTCCAGTCAAAACTTCCCAAGTTCCCAACTTCCCTATTTTGAAAGGGATTAGGCTTTATGGAAATGAATTCTGGTTGGTTCTCCAGGTAATTAGTGTTATGCATGCCTCAGTGTGCTTAGGCCACCTCAAGTTTCTGGTCAGGGTATTTTCTATTAAATGGCTTTGTAACATTCTTAACAATTATTCAGTCACCACAAGGCACAATCAGCCACTGGGAAGAAATGCTCCTTTAATTTTCACAATTAGCCACTAGATAGATCTAACAAGTGCAACAATAACTGTGGGGGAAACTCTGTTATCAGAGAGATTGCCTCCCTTCAAGGACAACAGCAACTGGTGGGGGGCTGCATGGAGATTTGAAACCCCTTCTGATTAGGATGGAGAGCTTTACAAAATAAAAGCAAACACACATGATCAGTGACAACTATTTGAATTTTGCACACACCCTACCACTGGCAGGATCCCCTCCCTAGCATGATAATGCTGCTGGGGACAAATTTATCCTTTCCAATTTTTCAACCAGGAGTAGCACACTAAGCTGAAAGCTTGTTTACAGGTGCAACCTGGGAGCACAGGGAAGTTAAGTGACTTGCTCAGGGTCACACAGTATGCAAGTGGGAGCTGTGGGATTCAAACCCAGGTCTCCAGATTTACAGCTCAGAGCCTTAAACCACTGCACTATACTGCCTTCTCTTTCATCTCACTGCTGTTGGGAAGTTCACCTCCCTTTAGCATGTAATTGCCCATGGGAAGATATAAATAGAATAATGCATATGCAGGTGGTTGATATGGAGTTTTTTTACACACCCAAGATGTGTGATAATAAAAAAACTCGAGAGCATAGCTTGAGAGCTTTTTTTAGTATCACACATCGAGGGTGTGTAAAAAAACTCGATGTTAACCACCCTTCATATGTTTTATTTTATATAACAGGCTATGATTACTATCCGCCTATGGTGCTAAAAACCTATCGTATCAATACAACAAAGCACACACTGCCCCCACATAACTTCAAATGAAGCGTTTATTACTTCAGGACATAGCCTTCTAAGCGACACTTGAAGAGAATTGTATAACATTTAAACTCGGTACCTTTTTTTATCTTCGTTTCTAGGTTTCATCTAGCAGAAGTATCCGGATTTTTTAAATACGAGGGAAAGGTCACAGTTCATTACACTGCTAAACATTAATAAACCTACAAGATTAGCAGGAGAAAACTTACAACTTTTACCTGATTTTATGTTTTATTCTTTAGTTAGCTACGTTTTTTAAAACTAAAAATAACTTGTGTTTTCACAGTTAACGAACTGTCTGTGTTTTTTTTTCCTGTTACGGAACTGTCATGCGCTGCCTGTCAGCTGATTTTTCAATGATTCTCACCACGAGGATGTGGAAGTTGTATCAACTCGCAGGTTGATACAACTTTTTTCGTATCAACCTGCGAGTTGTTACGACTTTTTAAGGAGCGAGAAAACGAGTTGATATTGGCCATAGCCAGTTATTATAATAGCTTTCAATAAACCAAAACCTGGAATGAAATAGCCTCAGTACTTAAACTCTAGCAAGAGCTAATACGGCTGCAAAACCATGGTATTGTGGGCAGTGAGAAATGTGCAAACTAGCTTGCAACCAATGGGCCACCTAACTGCACTTTCTAATTGATGTGATATACCCACACACTGATTAATACACACACTGACTAATACACACATACATACATATATATATATATATATATATATATATATATCTATACAGTATATATATAATGGTAGCACAGTAGAGCTACCATAGTTAGGGTTGAGGAGCCCTTTTAAGGTTAAAGGGTCAAATTTTGCACCTTAATAACTTTGCCACCATTTAACAGTTTTGCCTGAAATGTGGAATGCATTATCAAGAACCATACATCCTGGGATCTACCAACTTTCGTACCGGTTGGATATACGGCTGCAGAGTTATTAAGCATGATCTGCAAACGCGTTTATTCTTTCTGGTGAATTCTTTGCTCGCACCTACAGGTGGCACAGTTTGCGAGACTGGTCCAAAAACCTCAGGGACCATGCAGCCGGGGTCCCCAATGTGCCTTTCAAAGATTTTGTAAAAAAATATTAAACGGTTCAAAAGTTATTCAAAATACAAGTTCCCATTATAAGTCAATGAGAAAAGTTAACAAAAAGTTCAACACTTTTGCAAATGCAGTTTTTACTTTCACAAATGGCCCTTTAACTTTTGCAAATCTGCCATTTTATTTTCAGTTGGTGATCAGAAAAATGCTTGGCATTTAAATTTGGGACCCTCTAGCAACACAATTCTTTTTGTGTTTACCTAGTCGGACCCCGAGGATGCTAGACATGTCTTTATTTTGAGATTAAACATCCTAGAAATGTGTTTTTCAAGTTTCTGAAAAAAGTACTTTCACAAAGTAGTGTCGCACTCAGGAAAATGTTGCAAATTTTTGCGAAAGCTTTTGCAAATTGCGACACTACTTTTCCAGGTTATGGCAAAATGACAGCAATTCTTTGCCATCTTGCTGCAAAAGAACGGCTTGGTCTTTTGAGCTGAGATTAGAAGGGAACGCAGCCAACATCTGACACATGTGCCTTTCAGTATTTTGGTGAAAAAATATTACAGGACGGCAAAGTTATGGCACTCCAAAGTTGACGCTTTTTCCCATAGGATAACATTATGGTGTCTGCCGCATTACAAGAATCCTTTGCCGCTCTGCTTCAAAATAATGGTTTGGTCTTTTGGGCTGAAAATTGGAGGGCAGAAAGCCAACATCCCACTGATGTGCCTTTTGGTGGTTTGGTGAAAAAATATTACAGGGCGGCACAGTGACAGCACTCCAAAGTTAACACTTTTTCCCATTGGATAACATTACGATTAATCGCCTTTCGAGGCCCGTATCTCGACCTTGGTGTGAATCACGGACTTTTCTTTGCAAGCCTTAGCCCCTACAAAGGGGCTAAGTACAAAACAACCAGGAAAGTCATAATTTTATGAAATTTACATTTTTTTCTACGTCGTACGATTCCAGAGATATAAGCAATTTAATATTCCAAGTCCTAATTTTCTGCTCCGAGGCCCATTGTTATGTATACATTCTTTGTTTTCACTGTGTTTTCCAATGAATTTTTTGGGGAAGAGAAGGGTGTGCCCTTTTGTTACTGTGCCAGTTAGCATTTCCAGTTGTGTTTCTGTTACCGTTTGTGGCACCGTTACCGTCTACGCTACTGTATGCGTTATGGTTTGCGTTTTTGCTTGCGTTTGCATTTCCGTGTTGTTTGGCATTATTGTTGCTGTTACCATTACCAGTTTCATTTGCAATTGCGGTACTGTCCACGTGCGTTACGGTTTGTGTTTTCATACACGCTTGCATTTCTGTTTTGTTTCTGTTTCCTTTGGCGATATTTTTGCTGTTACTGATACCATTTGCATTTACACATGCGGTACCATGACTATGCATGTAACGGTTTGCATTTCTGTACTCATATTTGCATTTCTCTTTCCTTTGGCGTTATTGTTGCTGTTACCGTTACCATTTGTGTTAACAATTGCTGTTCCATGACCATGCACATTACAGTTTGCATTTATGTGTGAGCCTCCATTCCCATTTCTGTTTCCTTTGGCATTATACTTCATGTTAACTTTACCATTTGCATTTACTATTGTGGTACCGTGGCTGTGCGCATTACTGTTTGCATTCATGTGTGCACTTGCGTTCACGTTTCCATTTCTGTTCCCTTTCACTTTCTTTTTGCTGTGACACTCAACATTTCCATTTAAAATACCACTGCCATCACTGTTTGCATTACCAGTTGTGTTTTTGTATGCACTTCAATGTCCGTTTGCGTCAATGTTCCCTTTGGTGTCACTTTGCGCTTGCGCTTCTATTAACGTTTCCTTTACCATTTATATTTCTGTTACCATGTGTGCCACTGTTTACATTTCTATTTGTGTTGCTTTCCCTGTTACTATGTCACAAGACATCACGTGGCGGGAGAGCGGGGCCTCCGCTGCATTACTTTCATGATTTGTCGTCATCTCTCTCAAAAAGAAGGGAAATAAGAGGCAAAAAACTCCATTTAATTCATTAGTTAGGGTTGTTCCACAGAAACAAAACTGAGGAAATTCTGTGTTAGGGTTGAAAACCCCCCTTGGACCCTAGCCCACCCCAACTGGCATCGGGTTAGCGGCGTTGGGGTTGTCGGTCCCTATCTCTCACCCATTCTCCTATACCTCTGCTTCTTTACACATGTAATGGGGTGAGAGTAGGGCCGATGACCCAATGTGCACCCTGATGCCAGTTGGGGTGGGCTGGGGGTCCAAGGTGGTTTTCAACCCTAACACTGAATTTCCTCACTTTTGTTGCTGTGGAAGAACCCTAACTGATGCATTAAATGGAATTTTTGCTCTAATATATATATATATATATATATATATATATATATATATATATTCATATTCCAGTGTAACAACAGTGCACTGTCTGCACATATTTATACAGTGGGACTGTTTTCTTCTTTTCAGGCTCTGAGGGACATTGGTGGGTGAAGAGTTGCCACTAGACAACTGATTTAAGTCAGCAATGACATGCATAAGGCTGAAACTGATCTAGACAGTGGGAGAATGCAGACTAGCAAATTTTGCACTAACCACTGAGCCACCTAACTGCATTTCCTAATTGTTCTGATACACACACATTCTGACTAATACATATATACATATATGCATATATTTTCCAGTACAGTATAACATACAGTGCAAGTCACAATAAATTGTTCATCCAACTCACTGGTTTAACATTTTCAGTGAGTTGCTTAATGTGTGCACTATTCACTGCAATAAATTAATAAAAGTTTCCTAATGGTATGCTTCTAGCTGCTACTAAGTTTCAGTTTACTGAACATTGTAGCTCTCTAGAATATTTTATCAATGCAGTGCATGAGCAGTGCACCCATTAAAGGGACACTGTCAGTTTTCAGCAGCTATACTGAACTTGTGTGACCAGTGTGCCTTTAATAACATCTATGGCAAAATAAACTATTCATGTGCCCCAGTATGAGTAACAGTGGGATTTGTTACCTCAATTTTAAAAATATATACTTTAGATTGGACCAAGCACATTACTTTATTGTTTAACTGACCCTCTTCTGCCAGATGCCTCTTCTGAATGTGAACAAGCATTGAGCATATGTGAATTTCCTGAACAAGTGTAAGTGATAGTTGGAGCTAAAAGTACATGCTCCTCTGAGCATGGGAATCATTATAAGAATAATGAAGAGCATTGCAAGCCTTACATTTACTACAAAAAACAGGACCGTAATCCTGAGCCTGCATATCACATCCATGGCAACTTCATGCTCATGGTCAGGATCGCAGTCTTGTTTTTCTAAGTGGTAAAAGTAAGACTTGCAATGCTCTTTTTTATTCCTACGAAGATTTTTTTCTATCTCAAAACAATATCTAACAGCATTTGGTTAGTGGGTCCGCTTCCAGTTTTGACCCCTGCTCATTAACATCCACACGTGGTCATGTGGTCACACAGGTAACAGTACAAGAACAGACAGTCAGGACCACCCTCACAGTGCACACACACACACACACACACACCAGAATAGGTAACATATACAATGAGAAAAAAATGCATAAACATATTTGTAATGTAACACAAGATGAAACCACATCCAAACACAGCCCCTGTTAAGCTAATATGAAACACCATCTAATTATGATAACAATGGGTGCACAATGACACCTCTGCAGAGCCCCTCCCCACATACATACAATAAACTGTATGGCTTGATATAGTTCAGAACTGATGAGTACAAAAACATATTTAAAAAATATAGATATATAATTTGTGGTGCGGCATAGGTCAGTGAGTTGCTATGCAATATAATGGGGGAGCTATCACAGATGATATGAAGGACTGGAATACCTTTGTGTTGTTAAATAAAACAGACAATGGCTCCTAGATTACATAAAGCAATGATTAGGTATTTATAATTAAAAATACTAACCATTCCAAGGTAAGTCTCCGATTTGTGTCATCTGAATCAGAACTGTCAGTCTCTATGTCAGAATCAGATGCAGCTTGTGCTCCCTCACATTGATTAACATTGGCTATCACGGGCTCAGATTGGTAAGGTTGGATACCAATATCAAAATTTAAATAACATCTTTATATTCCACTGCCTCAAACATGATGAATAGTGAGAACAGGCACAGCAAAAGATTGTTGAAATCCAAAGGTAAAAAAATCACACTCCCTGTAAAACAACTAGCTTAGCTTATCTAAGCTTTCAGGAAGAAGGCACATAACTAGCCCAGACAAGCAAACTCCCTTTTCAGTACTTTAACAACAGAATTTCAACAGCATGGCAAGTTTTAAGGTGAAAATGTGCATATGAACAGCCCATTTCAAACCTCCATTGTAAAACAAAACTGTAACACATTAATTTTTCAGTACTTTAGCAACATAATTTCTTCAGCATGGTAAGTTTTTAGATGAAAAAGTGAATCTGAACAGTCCATTTCAAACCTCCACTGTAAAAAAAAAAAACACTGCAACTTAAATTGTGTTTATGGGTCCTCTAACTTATCTTCAGTGAGAGTTGGAACATTAGATTTACTACATAAACATTCCATTCTGTGACAATTGACACTATAGTCCCAGGGTTGCCTGCTTATCTTCCTTTCTAACCAGACTGAATCTTAGCAATAATGCTTTGAGACACTGCTTAGCTAAATGAAAGTGGAGTAATACCACAAAATCTCTAATTGTATTTAGTCCATTAGGAATCAGAAGAGCTCCCTCTTTCTATGTAATAGCAAAATGACTGTAGGACAATGGCCACTGCAGCCATAAAAATCTAATGAATTATCTGCTGCTGGGGAGAATACTCCTTGTTAGAAATACTGTTGCTGAAGAAATTTACTCTCTTTTAGCACTCAGCTACAGGGAGTTCATCCTTTAAAAACCACAGCCATTGTGGAGATATACTCCCTGCTAAAGATTACAAACCTTAAGCGATATACTTAACAGGGGTGCATAAAGGGAAACCTTCATGTACAGTGGCTGAAATAGTTTGAAATCCAATGAACAGCTCTTTCCATTGAGTACTTTTCTTTTCTGTAGATACAAACATATGAAATTGCCATCAGAAAAAAACTCACAGGTCTATCAAGTCTGCCCAATTGTGCAACTCTTAGTTTCATATTACTAAGCTGCCCCAGCCCCACCCAAACCCCTCCCTCCCTTCCTTGCTTTTCCTGGTCTTTCCCCCTTTGTGTTCTTGTCTGTACTAATCCTGCCCTTGACTCTGTCCCAACCCCACTTAAAGCTATTCACTGTCCTCAGTTTGATTAACTCCTCCAACAGTGCGTTCCATCTAGCCACCACTCTTTCTGTAAAGTAATACCTCCTCATCTCCCTCCAGAACCTTCCTCCTTCCAGCTTCAGACTGTGCCTCCTAGTGACCCTTCCCCCTTTAAGCAGCACAGTCCTCCCTCTCTGACTTTGTTTTATGCCTTTCAAGTACTTAAAGGTCTCTGTCATGTCCCCTCTTTCCCTTCTCTTTTCCAGTGAATACAGTACATGTTGAGCTCCCTCAATCTTTCCTCCTATGGCAACTTCCCCAGTTCCATGATCATTTCTGTAGCCCTGCGCTGCATCCCCTCCAATAATCTCACATCATTTTTGAGGTATGGGCAGCAGTAGTGTACACAGTACTCCAATTGTGGCCTCACCAGTGATCTATACAAGGGCAGGATGACCTCCTCCTCCTCTTAGAGGTGATCCCTCTGGCAATGCACCCCAGCATCCTATTTGTCCTTGCTGCTGCCCTCCTACATTGTGCTGATATCTTCATGTCCCCTGTAATTATTGCCTTGAGGTCCCTTTCCTCCTCTGAAGCTGTTACCTGCATTCCCCCTAGCCAGTAGCTGGTCCTGGGATTTCTTGCTCCAAGGTGCATGACCATGCATGTCTTAGTGTTAAGCCCTAACTGCCACTCCCTAGATCAGTGTTCTAGTTTAGCTAGATCCTCCAAGTGCCTGCCTCCCTTCCTCATTGTCCACTTTTGCACAAATCTTAGTGTCATCTGTGAACAGGCTGATCTTACTCTTGACCCCCTCTGCAATGTCTCCATTGAAGACATTGAACAAAACAAGGCCCAGCACTGAACCCTGCAGTACTCCACTTGTTGCTGGCCTTGGCTTGGATGTCTCCCCCCTTTCAACTACCCTTTGTTGTCTGCCCTGCAACCAGCTTTCAACCCACCCCACCAGTTTCTCCCCCACCCCATGTCCCTCTGCTTGCTCATTAACCTCCCATGGGGAACTGAGTCAAAAGCCTGGCTGAAGTTGGGGTACAGGACATCCACAGCGTGGCCTTCATCAACTACCATGGTGACCCAGGTGAAGAAGTCAATCAGGTTAGTTTGGCATGATATTCCTGAGACAAACCCATGCTGTCTCTCATCCTGTAGACCATTACTATCGAGAAGGGTTATCAACCTCTCTTTTAGAATGGCTTCCATCAACTTCCCTATTATGGAAGTCAAGCTTACTGGTCTGTAGTTGCCTGGTTGGCCCTTGGGTCCACTCTTGTGAAGGGGCACCACATTAGCCATCCTCCAGTCCTTGGGTACCTTCCCCGTATCCAAGGAGGTGTTGAAGAGGTCCATCAGGGGGCCTGCCAACACCTCCACTAGTTCCTTCAGGACCCCTGGGTGTACAGCATCTGGTCCTGGTGCCTTGTCCACCTGCAAGGCTTTAAGGCCCTTCAGAACTCTGTCTTCTTGGATGACCCCATCTGTTATATCTGCCCCCTTCACCCTTACCCCCTTTCCCCTGTGGTACTGGGCCATCCCTTTCTTTTGTGAACACTGGGCAGAAGTACTCATTGAAAGCCTCTGCTTGTTCTTCCTCTTGTTCTGCCCATCCCTCTTGATTCTAATAATGTCATCTCTACAACCCCTCTTCTCCCTTGTGTATTTAAAGAACCCCTTTTCCCCCTCTCTGATCCCCTGAGCCAACTTCAGTTCCTTTGCTGCCTTGGCTGCCCTGACTGACCTGGTCACCTCCTTAGATGCCTTTGTGAACACCTCTCTATCCTCCTTCCACCCCAATTTTTTTAACTTAATGAAGGCCAATCTTTTTTCCCTCACCTTCTAATCCATTTCCTTGCTAAGCAAGCTAGGGTTTTTGGACCTGGACTACTAACTCTGAGATTTGGCACATGTGTTCGTGGCCTTATTCAGCCCCTTCCTAATGATTGCCCACTTCTGTTCAACATCCATCACTGAGTTAATTTTAGCTAAATACACCTCTAGCATGCTGCCCATTCTGGCAAAATCTGCCTTCCTGAAGTCCAACACCCTTGTCCTGGTCTTAGCCAACTCCCTCCCTGTGTTGAGGAGGAACCATACTGAGCGGTGGTCACTTCCTGCTAGAGGGTCCTGTACTATCACATCCTGTACCTGATCATCATTTTTTAGCACCAAATCCAGTATGTTCCCCTCTCTAGGAGGTTCCATCACCCATTGCACTAGGTAGTTGTCTTGGATAGGCTCCAGCAGCACCTGTTCCCTGGTGTGTGCTATAGTTACTGTCTGCCAGTCAACCCCAGGTAGGTTGAAGTTTCCCAGTATTTGTCACTGACCATTCTGATTTGCTCACCCAGCTCCCAATCCACCTCCTTGCTCTGTGAGGGTGGCCTGTACACCACCTCCATCCTAAGCTTTTTATGTTTAGGGCTTTGGAGCAATACCCATATGGCTTTTGGCCTCCTCTCATCCCCCTCCTCCTGGTACACAGTATCCCCTTTCTGACATAAATAGCCACCCTTCCAGCCCTTCTCCCTTTCTAGTCCCTGTGGAACACCTTGTAACATGGGATTGTAAGAGCCTAGTCATGATATTGGGTGGCCCAGGTCACTGAGATGGCAGCAATACCTACCTCTCCCTTTACCTTCATTGCCTGGAACTCTGCCACCTTGTTTGCTAAGCTCCTTGCATTCAAGGATACTACAGTCCACCCTATGCCCCACCCCTCCTCTTCTCATCTTTCCCCCTTCCACTTTTGTATTGGTAACTTCCCATAATTCTCCTTCTCCCTCTATAGGGGGAGAGACCTTCTGATCTCCCCTGGAAGGTGCCTCCTCCCTGCTATCTGACTCAGCCCTCCCCTCCTCGGTTTAAACCTATGTTGTTTTTAATGTACTTCTCCAGCCCCTGTCCCAATGCCCTTCTAACCTTGATGCTGAGATGCAGCCTATCCTTGGCATAAAGCCTCTTATTGTTCCATGTCTTACCCCACTCCCCTACTACCCCATACCCCCTTTCTGCATACCACTCCTCAGCCACCCATTAAACTCCTGTATTCTTAGCTTCCTCACTGTACTTGCCCTAGGTACTGAGAGTGCCTCAAAGAATGTCACTGAGCTTCCCACCTGACTGCAGATACCCCCCTGTTCTCCGAACCTCTCCTGTACTTCACTGTACTGCCTTCTAGGTCATTTGTTCCTAGGTGCACAATGACATGAGGCTTCCCTCCAACCTTCCTCACACATTTCTGAATGCACTGCCCTACTCACCCTGCTGTCATACCTGACATACACTTCACGCAGATTTGGCTCTTCCTTGCTCCCTTACTTCTCCATCTCACCCCCCCTAAAAATAGAATCCCCTAATACAAATACTCGCTCCCCCATCCCTTGCACTTTCTCCATGGTTTGCCCTCCTATAAGCACCTTTCCCTCAGTCTCCTCTCCTTCCATACACTGCCCTTTTCCCCTCCCTTCTCCTTCAATTGCACCTCCTTCTGCTCTCCTCCTCCTCCATCCCTTCTGTGCTCACTCCCTTCCACAACCCCTCCCCCTCCACTATGTGTACCTCATTCAACTGCCTCCTGCACTGTGACTCCCCTTCCCCCCTCCCAACATGTTTTGGCCTTCCTTCCCCTTTATTCAGTGTGTTCATGCCAACTCAACCTGCTTCCTTGCGACTTCCTACTTCTACCCCACAGTCTTCCCTCTGATCTTGTACTCTGTATTTCCCTCTTCCCTCCTGGTCCCCTGACTCTTGTTTTATGGTGCCTGCCCCAACCTCCTGCTCTGTTTCATCAGCCAGTACTGCGTACCTGTTTGTTTTCTCCAATCTCCTGCCCCAGACCTCCCCTGTAATCCCTCCCTGCCTCTACTTACCCTGAACCTCTTTTCTACTTCCTTTCTGTCTGCCCATGTTCCCTGTCACCTGCCAACACCCCCTTTCAGCATTCCTAGGACCCTGTGTACTTGGCCCCCCTGGCCAAGCACCCCCTTCTGGCCCTTGGCAGCCTGGTCTATCCTGTGATGGGACCCTCCCTGCCCATCTGCCCCATCTCCTCCTCCTCTCCTCCCTTCCTCTCTCATTCCTGCCCCCTCCCCCCAGTTCCCATCTCAATCTCTATCTCCAGCGTAAGCTGTCTGAACAGCCTGCACACTGGACACCCCTCCACCTTCCACCAGGTTCCCAGAAACAGTGCTTCCCCACACCCATTGCAGCTCACTACCCTCCCAGCCTCCCATTGCCCCCAACCTCAATCATCCCTACCTCTCCAATCTTCCCTTCCATTCATCCAGCTGCCTCTCTGCCCTGGTCTCCACATCTTTCCTGTATTCTCTAGGCTCTAAATATTTCACAGATCTTTACAATTGCATCTGTACTGCTTAAGAACTGTAAATCTGCATTTCTGTCAAGACATTGTCCCCAGAATAGTCCTCACCTCAAAAAAGAAAATGTACAGTCATTACATTTGCATCAGTATTTCTTAAAGACTTTCAACTAGATTTCATCCCCTTTAATTTACTCCACCTCCTGGCCTTTCCTAATAGGTGGAACGATTACTGGGAGTGGTCCACTTGTCTATTTAATAGCAGTGGTGATGAGGCGTGGGGAGGGTGGGAGAAACAGGTCTCAAGTCCTCCTCCCAGTACAAGCTAACCAGACCAACTACAAGCTAACCAAACTACAAGAATAAATATTTCCCTTTAGTCCCCAGGAACACACACTGTAGCTCCTACTTCTTCCAACTCCACTCCAAATGCAAAGTAATGCAATTAACTAAAATGGCTGTTGGCTACCTGCTCAACCCCCAAGTCTAAAACTGTTTGCAGTTTGATTTTGTAACTGTCACAGAAAGAATTCAGAACAAGCCCTGCTTAAAAAAAAAACACAACTCCTGCTTAAAAAATACAGGCCACAAGTCTTCCCTCCAGAACAAGCTAACCAGACCAAACTACAAACTAACCAAACTACAAGAATAAATACTTCCCTTTAGTCCCAGAAACACACACTGTAGATGGAAGCACTCTAGAGATATAGGTGACTTAGTCTGTTCAATATTAATACTATATTGCAGCCATTTATACAACACTGTGATGTCATCAAGGAACAAGCTATACCTGACTACATCAAGCAAGACTTGTATTATATAGTCACGCCACATTATTTTTAAATTTCTCTTTATTGCAAGTTTTTCTATTTACAGTGGTGTCCCCCAGGATGAAATGGACTTTTAACACACTCTGCAGTATGCTGCAGCAGACCTACCTAATAAAGCAGTATAATTTCAATGGCAATTTATCCCCTTTGTCATGCAAGAAACTGTGGCATTCACTTCATCCTGGCAGTGTCGTATTTTCCTGAATGACAAAGGGGACTATTTGCCATTCAAATTACATTGCTTTATTCATTAGGTCTTCTGCAGCATTCTGCAGAGTGCTGCAAAATGCTGCAGAATTACAATTCATCCTGGGGGTTGCCACTGTATAAACTAACCAACATAAGGGGATACGTCCGTTGGTTCCCATGTATGCGGCTTGGTACTGTTGGGGAGTTAGTGTAGGAGGGAGTTTGTTCCTGGTGTATCTGATTTCTGGTTGCTTTAGGTTTTGCAGCATTTCTGGTGCACATAGGAAGGTAAAGGTCTTACAGCTATGTATTAGAAATCAGGAAGACAGAGTTGGCAGATTGGCGCAGTAGTAGTGCTACCACTTACAATGCTGGTGACCCACATTTCAGAACAAGCATGGGACATCAAAGTTTATCCGGGGAAGTTGGGGAGGGAGGGAGGGCAGGCTGCTCTATGGCTATATTGCCACCTGGAAGACCACAGATGGCAATGCAGTGAAGTGGCCCTGGAGAGGGCAGACACAGGCTGGTGCTACGCTATGCATGCTTGCACACATGCACATGTGTGTTCAAGCTGCCTGCATCTGAGTATCAGGAGAAACAAGAAAGAAAAATTCCCCCCCATGCAGCATGACAGCCCCACCACACCTACTAGCCCTGCATTTGACAAACTAGGCAACTCCTGGACAACTGAATATAGGCACCCAAAGGCACTGCCCCAGCCAGAGGGCTGCACTGTTGGGGTAGACCATGGGGGTAATGTAGGGAGAGATAAGTCCCACGAGAAGGCATGGTGATGGGGTTGGGGTGTAGTGAGGGCTCACGTGGGGACCAAGGGCCAAGGGGAGTTAGGCACACAAAAAAAAAAAAGAGGAAGACCTGAATCCTGAAGAGAGCAGAGTATATTAACCTTAACTACTCCTGACAAAATCTGCCCTATGTGGTACTATGTATAAAATCCTAGGGCTTCACAGCTGGTGAAAATCTGGAAGAATGTTCTGTCCCTTATTGGTTGATTTCTACATTTTGTAAATTTCAGTCCCACTATCTTGCCAGGCCTGCAAGGTAGAGATCTGGTTTATTAATCAGTTTTTGGTTATACCTTCTTAGCTGCATATAATGCTAATACCTTTCTGCGAGTTGGAGAGTGGACCACTGGAGGGAAATCCAACAATAGAAGAGATTCTGCTGTTATAGCAGTGATCTCTCCTGTTAAGTCTGTCAATGCCATTTGCAAGGAGGTTCAATACATTTGTAAAAAGGGGCATAACCAATAGTGTGTGTGTGGCAGGGGTTACAACACATTTCATCCAACATTGTGTGCCTCTGTCATGTTGATATTTATCCTGAATAGCTGATGTCCTAAACAACCTAGTTAATGTCTTCCATGAGAATTAATTTGGTATTTATGAAGATGTGACTGAATGGATGTTTTGCTAAATACTAGACCTACCACTGAGGAGAGAGGGTACACCCAGTTCAGTCTGCCAGTACAGCCAAATACTGTCAACATCCGGGGGCTGGCCATAGCCGATATAGCTGATTACTAGTTGTTTTTAATACTGTAGCATGTATAAAGTGCAGCTGGTCCCAAAACTTCCCATTTCCCAAACCAGTTCACAGCTACATGTTTAATCTTGTAATGAACAAAATAAAATAGACACTGCACTCATTGTGAATTACAAGTGATGGATTTGCCAGAATACATATTAGGCAAATTAAACAGGTTAAATGGTTTCTTGACAGAAAATGTATCCTCTCATTTCTTAATATGGCTAAAATTCCTGACATTCTAGTGTCTATCCAAGTACTTTTTCAGTGACTTCTGACATGGTGGGACTTACAATGGCTGGGATAAAAAATGCTGGATTTCAATAATGTCCTGTTATCCAAACCTCTGAAATTCACAAGGAGGTAAGAATCTGCACCTGGAAAATGTGTAACTATTCTTTTGAAAGGGGCAGAAAATATTTGGTTTACCTATAGCGCTTTGACAGCGCTAGCGCTGACATCCTGAACAGTGACGGCTGCAATGCCGACTGTCGGCATTGTAGCCATGGGGATGTAGGTGCACACAATTTGGGGACTGTGCACCATGATACCCCCATATCCCTGGTCTCTAGGATTCTAACTCTGAGTCGGAGTTGGACCGGGGGGGCACACACCCAGTGAGGCAGTCCCGATCGGTACACAGACCACCACAGTAACAGGTTGGTTTTGCTCAATTTCTGTCGCTGTGGTAATCTTTGCTGTGCCAGAGTCATTGCGGCAGCGGTATACCACAATATGTAACAGTTAAAACAAGCTAAAACACTAAATAACCTTACTCAGTTGAAATACAGTACCTTCCTCTCTCGCTCTCATTTTGGATCTCATCTCTGCTCCCACTAATCAGTCCCACTCATGCCTTTGATGTAATTCCTTTTTGAAATGTTGGTTCACTGACGCCCATGGTATTAGACCATGGCAGAATGAATTGTAAGTTGTTTTACCAGTGCTCACTCACTTGAAAGTGGCTGCTCCAATTTGCACAACTGTTTGTCTTTGCCTTATCTGTAACCCTCATTATATCTGCTAAATTTGCTTTATTCATCTTGCATTTTGTCTGCTAGTATTGTTTGCTTTTCTTTGCACTGAGCTATGTATTGCACTGAGTTGTTTTTGTAGTCATGTAATTCCTTTGTATTTCCTGCTGACTCAAAACGCTTTCTAAACAAGATCTGCCTAACGGGTTTTATGTGTAATAAATAAATACAAATACAGCAACTATAAAAACTCAACAACAAGCAAACTCTGCTTACATACACAAATTGCCATGGTCAGGCAACCAGGAGAGTCTAACGCATGGAGCTTACACAGACTCAGTCATCTTGGGTGCCATCTTGGATTGAAGGAGGTTAAGTGGATTGCACAAGGATAAACAGTGAATAACCTGAAGTTGAGGATTTAAACCTAGAGGAAAGGGCATGGTGCCAAAACCTCTAATGGTGCAGCCATGAAAAGCCCAAAAGGGATTTATGACAAACAGGAAAAGGATGGGGACCCAGAGTACTCAAACACCACCCCCACAAAAAAAAAAATGAATCAGTACTCATAGGTTTACAGTTTCAAAGTGCACCAAACGCTTTTACTGAGAAAGCCAGCAAGCCATCTGTGTGAAACAAAAAATTGCATACAGGACCGATCTCTCCATTTTGCAGAGAAATGAAAAATGCTGGGGAGTTCTGCCCAGACTGTTTCTATTCTACGTGAATGTGTTATTGGTTCCCCCTCAAAAAAAAAAAAAAAAAAAAAAAAAAACTTTCTGATGCACTGTGGATCTGTGAACCTGGGAGTTGAGACTCATTTTTTTCTGGATGTTTGTGTGCTGTGTCCCTTTTCTTTATGTCTTCTGACCTTACTGCCTTTAATCTGAAGTTTAGTTCATGACATTTTAACTCACTCTTGCCATAACAATGCTGCTCCCTGATTCTCTTTCCACAACCATGTATCATGCCCTTAGATATGTCTCCTGAAATTTCCTACAAGCTAGAATAAGTGTGCAAAAACAGCATATATTGTGTGTATGTGTGTGTGTGTGGACGAATGTGTGTGTGTGTGTGTGTGTGTGTATGTATGTATATATATATATATATATATACACACACACATACATGGAACGGCCTTCAGGAGGAGGTTGTGGAGTCAAAAACAGTGGTGGAATTCAAGCATGCATGGGACAGTCATAAGGCAATTCTAGGGGTTGGGGGTAGGAAGAAGTAGGCTGCTGGTTAACTAGGATCTGCAGCTTATCCACTAGGTAAGGAAATGGTCAGACTGGGTGGGCCAAGCGGTCCTTATCTGCCGTCAAATTCTATGTTTCTATGTAATAGATAACCCACAGTAGGGTGTGCAGTTGCGCTCTGATATTTGCACGCCTTGATGTGTGTTGTGACACAGGAAGCCACAGGCTGAGTGCATTTAACCACCTAAGGCATGCGTATATCAGACTGTGACTACACACCCTATAGTGGGTCATCTATCTTATAAAATGGCTAAATGGTTTTGGGGGGGTGAAAGTGCAGGCATGTGGTCATGCTCTAATATATGCATGGTCATGTGATGTGTTTCAACCAACCAGCAGAGAGTATTTTCCTCTACCCATTTTATAAAACTATAAATATACATATATGTCTTCATGGAAAAAAAACACTTTTTTAATGCATCATTTAGTGTTCCCACCATCAAAAGTTGGGAAATATGGTGTTAGGCCTTCCAACCCTAAAAACCCACCCCACACCCACCCTCCATGCACCAACAGGTGCTAGGGGGTGCCTTGGCCCTGTCACCCTAATGCTCACCCCATTCCATGTGTAAGGAAGCTGAGATGGTACAGCATAGGAGAATGGGGTGAGCATTAGGGAACCCTAACTGATGCTTTAATGAAGTTTTTTGCAAGAATTTCCTTACTTTTTAAGAAAGTATAATCTTAAACTTATTGACTTCTGGGAGGGCCCTGCGCTCCCAAGCATCAGCAATTCTTGAAAGATTCTGCAGGGCCCTCCATGCATCACTCCTTAGTTGTATTCATACCCTAAGTCACAAACGTTTAACACTAGTACAAACAGTTATCTGTAACCCCTCATGCCCCTCATGAAGTTTAACTTTTGGCATCACTCTTGGCTACGCCACTCATGACGTCAAAGATCAAACTACACTCAGGAAAAATATCAATAATATTCTCAGTCAGGCTGTGGCATATTCCCATCATATATGATTTGTCTGAAATTTAGTAAGCATGAAATTGGTGCCAAGATCTCTGGATTATGCAAAATGTATGACAGTTGATTGAGGGAGGAGGACAAAATTAGAGATGTGCAAAAAAACATAAAAATGGCCAGAATGAAGACCTTTTTTTTCAGCTCACCTATAACTCAAAAATTTTGTTTTGAAACCTGAAACTTTCAGACTTGATAGAGTTTTGTCTAAGGTACACACTTTAGGAATGGGCATGTTTTTAACTTATATAGTTTTTGAAACATAAGTTTAAAACTGTGCAGTTTTCCGAGCATGCAGGTTTCAGAAAATGAACATTTTATGATTAACTGTGTTTTTGCAAAAGCAGTGTGTGTAACCCCCCTACAAATGGGGGTTCCTAAATTGTCTTCCTGGGCATGCCTAATGCCCACTGCCAGGTTGGTGTTCTGTGTTCTAACCATTTAAAAGTGCCTGCATGTGTGTGCCCTATTAGCCTCCGTGCCTGTCTCTTTAAGAGCTGTAATTTTCATAGTGTATAATTAATCTGGGTGGGGGCCGAGTAGTTTCAGGCTTGAGTCCCACCCGGGCTGCACTACAGATGCTTCATTCTGCCATTGCTAATTGCACAAAGGGAGCTTTATTAGGATCTGTGACTGTTTGCTGATTAGCTACTTAAACAGTAATGATAAAGTGGTTTGTCTAACCTGCCTTCCTTTGCAGCATGGACTTTCTGTTTTGCACCATCTTGGTTCTGGACAGCCAGTTTGGACCAATCAGTACCTTTGGGGACCCTAAAATGGAGACTGTCCCCAGGGGTCTTGTGGGAGTGAATTTCTGTAGGAATTGTAGTTTTTACTGTTTGGCGTCTAAATGGACCTGGAGGGGGGAGCCCTAGCTGGGAGAGATAGATGGATCAACCAACCGAAACTTTTGGATCACTAGTAGATCCCAGAGCTGCCTGCAGCAAGCAGGCAGTAGTGAGTTGGAGCTGGGAGAGTGAGCAGCTCGAGCCAGTCAAGCTGCTGCCCTGCGGGGGAGTATGGGGATTTGACGGGAAGGCTGAGTCTGGCCTGCCTGCTTCCAGCTCTCCCTCTTGGAGAGATTCATGCAACCTTACTTTGGACTTTTCTCCAAATATTTTGTTGTGCCCTGAATATCGGATATAGTGAGTCAGTGTATAGTTGGAGTTGAGAGAGTGAACAACTCAAGTAATTTGAGCAGCTGCTCCTGCGTATTAATGCGGGGGAATTGGCGGGAAGGCTGTGTTTGGGCTGCTTGCTACCATCTTCTCAAGTGAAGAAGTCTGCATTAATATCTTGGATTTTATCTGAATTTGTGTGATTGTGACTGGAATCCTGAATTGTGGCAAAGCGAAATTCGCCTGATGTGGACTGAAGATTTGCCTCTGTGTGATTGGCCTGTCAGGGCTTGAGACAACTGTGGAGCGTATAGTTTGTGCAGAGACACTGTTGATTGCAAACGGACTGTTATCTGAACTGTGGTATTTGTCTGTCCTTTACTATAATTGTGCTTAATGTGCAGTGTGTGACATGATTAGGTTCCTCACATTGCTTTAATGTGTCACGCTAGCTGGAAGCTGCATCCAGCAACTTTAACGGACTATATCTGGTTCATTCACCTGGTCTGGGCCTCACCATCTGGGCCTAGATTGCCAATCATGCTGAAGAGTTACCTCTGACGAAAGACCCACCTGGGGATTCGGCTCCCTGTTCACCACCATTGAACAGGAACGACACCCCAGTGCATTGTGTGGGCCCTGCTTCTCCTGGCAAACCAGCACTTCATCCTGAGGTGCCTATTTCATCCATCCTGCATCCTGCTCTGGGTAACAAGAGTAAACATCAGGGTAGCTCCCTGCAACAAAGCTCAAATCAAAGTGTGTCACCTGATTTAATTATTTTGATTGATCCTTATGAACTGAGCCCTCCTGCTCCGGAATACAAATTGTGGGTTAAAGTGCATGTTGTGTTTTTTCCTTCCTAAGGGCCCCAACAACAGCTGCAATGGCAGTCTACCCCAGGCAATGCTTCAGGCTAGCCTGCAGACCAACTGGGTAGCCAGAGTGTGTGTGACTGTGCTAGAGGGACTCTTAGAGGCATGCATGCTTAGCCCAATTAAATCAGAACCAGAATCAAATACCAGATTATGGCCCCTCCCTTGTTCAAGCCCCCTCAATAAATCAGATCTGAATCTTTTTGCACTTAAACTGGTTGTGGTGTACCTCTGTGTAGAAAGTACTGTGATATTGCTGTTTACTGTTACAGGCCTTGTTTTACAGGGGTCTCTGGGGCCATTTCAGCTGATCCAGCCCTGGTGGTAAGTGCACCAAGTGCGGGGTTAACATTGCACTCTGGTGTTCATTGTAACTGTCTAATTGCTGTCCAGTATAGGCCACTAGAGGGGTTGGAGGGGGATATCAGTGTCCCAGAGTGCTGTATGCAGAGCAGCTACGCTACCATTTACCCTGTCCTCTGGGTGGAGGCACCCATTCACAGAACTTAGGCCCCTCAACCTATGAGGGGACAAGAAACATGACCTTCCCTTCTTTTTTTGTTCAGTTAAAAGTGTATTAACAGTTTTTAACCATACAGAGGACAAATCCACATAATCATTGCAACACACTGACTTTACTTGGTTTACTTGGTTTTTTGGACAAAAGAAGGCTAGTAGCCCATCGGGATTGTCCTCCATATCGATGGATCATTAACCCATGTCCCATTTATTCATCCAATTATCTAATTTATTCTTGAATATTGATATAGTTGTTGAATCGACAATATCTTGAGGTAGTTTATTCCATAATCTGGGTGATCTAATAGTAAAGAAATTTAATCTCTTGTTGTTGTTTACTTTTTCTATTTCCAATTGTTTATTATGTAGCCTTGGTACTATTTTTCTTGTTGAATAAGCAATACCACATTGTTTCATTTGATCAGGAGATTTAAGTATTTTAAACAATTGTAGGAGGTCACCTCTGGTTCGTCTTCGCTCTAGAGAGTGTAGTCCAGTTTTTTTTAATCTACTATCATATTCTAAATGGGTAAGATGTGGTACTAATCTGGTAGCTCTATGTTGTATTTGTTCGATTTTGTTTATATCTTCCTTTAAGTAAGGGCTCCAAAATGGTGATCCATAATCAAGATATGGCCTTATATGTGACCTGTACAATGTCAGTAGGCATTCTTCAGATTTAGAAATAAATGTTTTGTTGATTCTACACAGTAAAGCATTTGTTTGGTTAGCAATTTTTGTACAATGTGAGGTAGATGACAGTTTGTCATTCACCATAATGCCCAAGTCTTTTTCTATAGAAGATGCCCTAATTATACTATTATTCAAGTAGTATTTTTGTTTTGGGTTGTCTTTTCCAAAATGTAATACAGCACATTTAACTACATTAAAATACATCTTGTTAATACTGGCTCATTGTTCGATTAGTGAAAGATCCAATGTTAAGTTATGACAATTTGTAGGGATGTTTACCTTTCCTCCAAGTTTGGTATCGTCTGTGAATTTAACCATTATATTGTGTGGTGAGATATACATGTCGCTGATGAAAAGGTTAAACAGCACCAGGCCCAGGACGGTACCCTGTGGCACACCACTTGCTACCACATCCACACCTGAAAGCACCCCATTCACCCTAACCCTCTGCGTTCTACCGCACAACCAGTTATTTATCCAAGATATGATGGGTGCTGAAAAGCCTAGCCGATTAAGTTTATTGATCAAGATACCATGTGATACTTTATCAAAGGCCTTGCTGTAATCCAAAAGAATGACATCTGTAGGTATTTTACAGTCAAGGTTAGAACTAATATAGTTGTAAAAAGTAATCAAATTTGTAGTACATGAAAATCCTGTTCTGAAGCCATGTTGATACTCATCATTAATATTTAATATAGACATTTCTTTTTTGAGTTGATGTTTAATTATTTTCTCCAAGAGTTTGCATGGTATAGATGTTAAGCTGATGGGTCTGTAATTTTCAATTTTAGAATGACAGCCTTGTTTAAAAATGGGTGTGACAATGGCAGTACGCCAGTCATCTGGGACTGAGGATTCATATAGTGATTTTTTAAAAATGATAGTCGGGGGAATTATTGTATCCTTAGTCTCTATAAGGAATCTAGAACTAATGTTATCTGGACCAGAACTAGTATATTGTTTAAGGGTATCAAAGACCCACTGAATGTCCTGAAACAGGGTTTCATATGTTTCAAGTTTAAAATCCACTGTAGTAAAAGTAGTTTTAATAAGTTCAGGAGTGAAAACAGATGAAAAATATTTGTTCAGCTCTGAAGCTGTTTCAATATCAGATGTTATAGTCATGTTATTGCATACCACGGGACCTATCATATTGTTGTAACTTTTCTTATCATTTAGGTAAGTGTATAAAGCCTTATGGTTATCTTTGGTATGCACAATTTTAAATTCAAAATTATGTTTAGCTAATAAAATGGTTTTCTTTAATTGTTTAACCACCTCTTTGTATTTGGGAAGAAGGATAATCTCCTGGTCCGATGAACATTTTTTTAGAGCTGTAAATAATTTATTTTTCTGTTTAATTAGTGTTATAATATTGCCATTGAACCATGGGGGGATTTTCCCTTTATTGTTATACCTGAGTTTGTCAGGGACATATTTTTTTTCCAGTTCCAATATCTTAGTTTTTAAATAACCCCAGGCTGTTTCAGTGTTCATTAGATTCATTATTTGTTCCCAGTTGAGAGATTTTATCTGTTGGTTAATAGCTATAAAGTCCGCCCTATTGTATTGTTTTATTTTTAGTTTGTTTGTTTTTGGTAGTAAGGGCAATTGAATAAAGAAAAAAAGAGACAAATGGTCACTATTTCCCAGGGGATTGAGTAATTGAATATCAGATATGTGTGTCTCAGGGTTAGTTATAACTAGGTCCAATATATTATTCCCCCTTGTTGGTTGGTTTACACATTGAGTAAGTCCCAGAATAATTATAACTGACAGAAACTGTTCATCGTGTTTGTTACTTCCAGAGAGTGCATCCCAGTTTATAGTGGGAAGATTGAAGTCCCCTAAAATAAGAACTTTACATAAGGAAATGAAAGGTCTGCCCTCCCACCCCCCTCCTCCTCGCATCCCCCCTACCCCTACCCCATCTATCTATCTCTTGCACAGTGAAAACCACAAGATATCCAAAGAAAAGTTATATAAGGCAATATTTCTAGGCAGGTTGAAGGAAGTATAAAGTTTGCAAAGGGTCCCACAGCTTGTTGAACCTAACATTGTTGTTACAAAGACTTGCAATTGTTCTTTCATTTCTGAGATTGGTGAGTAATTCCCTCAACCACTCAGTATAGGAGGTGTTTTCGGCATCTTTCCAATGTCACAAGATTAGCTTTTTGATTGACATTGAAATTAAAGCTATATGAAACTTATGGGCTAAGACTGGGATCTCAGAAAAGTCCCCCAGTAGGCAGATTTCTGGAGAGAATAAGTCATTAAGACCTAAAAGGGGGTCTACCTTTTGTTTGATATGGGTCCATAGAGGGCTTATCTTGGGGCAGGACCAGAAAACATGAAGCCAGTTACCTTCATCTTGCAAGCAACTAGAGCAGGTGGATGAAGAGGTAATATCATATTTGGCCAATATTTATGGTATGTAATATAGGTAATGTAATATGTGGAATTGCGTACGTCGAAGTCTGTCTTGACTAAGAAATTTATGGCAGCCTTACCATAAGACAGACCAGTTAATGTTTGCCCCAGGGAAAAGACAGGACCAGCAGCTGGATGGGCCAAAATGTCTGGGTAAAGCCAGTCCTATAAGGAACTAAATATTTTGGACACAGCATGTGGGAAGCCGGCCAGAGGGGCCAGTACAGTTTGGAATTGTGGGCCTATTGGTTGCAAGAGGACTTCTCCCAGTGTTTTCACTAGCAGGTGATGCAATTGGAATATTTTAAAAATATTAGATGTCTTGATACCAGCCTTGGCAATAATCTCAGGGGAAGAGAGCCAAGATCTGTCTGTTATATTTAGAAAATAAGAGAGGGGGCAGTCTTTAAAGCATGAAAGCCAAGAGGAATAAAGCATTTTACCATCTATCTTGAGATTGGGATTGCCCATTAAAGGTTGTGCCAAATCCCGAAAATGCTTGTTCTTCAAGAAAGCACATAATTGGTAATGCACTTTGACTGAGATGGTGATTGGAGTATTGCGCATTTGTACTGGGAGACACTTTGTCCTTGCATATAAAAGTGCAGAGGGGGAGAGGAAATGGTATTTAATTTGAGCCATTTCTATCTTAAGCCAAGTTGGAGTATAGGGGTGCAGACTCTGAGAATCTTCTGAGATTAGCCATCTGAGATATTTGCTGGCATGACTGGCCCAATAATAAAACCCAATATGTGGAAGATGGAGGCCTCCCCTAGCTTTAGGGGCTGCTAGTTTATGAAAAGCCAGTCGCGGTCTCTTGTTAGCCCAAATAAAATCAATGATATGGCTGTGCACCTTCTTAAACCATGACAGTGGAAGCCATACATTTAACAAATTGAGTGGGTAAAAAAGACAGAGAAAAACATTAATTTTAATCAGATTAATCTTAACCCATAGGGAGAGAGGGAGAAGGGACCACCTTTTAAGATCTTGGGTGAGAGTGAGCAGTAGGGAATCTAGATTTCTTTTTTGTAAAAGAGCCAGATTACTTGAGAGATCAATGCCCAGATATCTCAGTGACTCTTTTTCCCAAGATAGACCCAGGGTCGTAATTTCCTGTCTCAAGGTTATGTGGTTGAGAGGGAATACAGCTGTCTTATCTATATTCAATTTATAGTTGGAAAGGGCAATATATTCATTGATGAACTCTAACATGGGTGGGATGGATAAAGCTGGGTGGGACAACTGAAGTAACAGATCATCGGCATAGGCTGATACTTTGACCTCATAATGTTGTATGGTGATGCCTTGGATTCTTGAGCAATTAACCAGCCATCGTATGAGAGGTTCTGGGTATAAATTAAAAAGGAGAGGGGACGGGGGCAACCCTGCTATGTACTGGAACTTAAAGGAAAGAGGCAGAGGTGGCTCCATTACTCAGAACATGGGCAGAGGGAGATTTGTAAAGGGCCCAGACCCAATTCTGGAATTCTAAAGGGAAACTGAATGCATGTAAGATTTGGAATAAGAAAGTCCAGTTGACCCTATCAAATGCCTTTTCAGCATCCAGGGAGACGAGGGCAGCAGGAACCTTCATATCCCTGGACATCGAAAAGACATGGGCCAAAGTGCGCAGATGATCTGCAGAAGATCTGCCTTTCATAAAACCCACTTGCTGTTGTCCTATGAGATCAGGAAGGACTAGGTTTATATGATCAGCAAGCAGCTTGGTTAGGATTTTAATATCTTGATTAAGAAGGGAAATGGGCCTGTAGCTGGTTACCAGATCTAGGGGTTTACCAGGTTTGAGGAGGAGGAGAACAATCAAAGCTTCAAATAAGGACTTATCAATTTCTGAGCCAGAGAGACTATGTTGATATAATGGAAGCAGTAGAGGGACTAGTTGCTTTGCAAAGGTTTTATAAAAGTTGGGAGAAAAGCCATCTGGGCCCGGAATCTTCTCATTGGGGAGTTCTTTTATTATTCTAAAAAGTTCAGCTTGAGAAATGGGAGCACATAATAGGAGCCATTAGGAATCTGAGAGAGAAGGCAGTTGAGAGCTAGCAAGGTAATTATCCAGTTTTTCTAGGGATGGAGGATTTGACAGAGAGCTGTACAGCTGTGTATAATAAGTTTGGAATTCAGCCATGATATTGGCCGGTGTATCTTTCAGGAAGATGTCCACAGATGACCAGATGGCTGCAATGAGCCTGGAAGACTCTTATTGTTTGAGTCTTAAGGCAAGAAGATGACTGGCTTTCTCCCCCTGATTGGTGTATGAAGCATTGGTTTTCTGGATCATGAATTCTGCCTTCTCCCTCAGATCTAAATAAGAATCATTCAGCATGATGAGTTTATGCCTGATATGATCAGGTGTTGCATGAGACAGTGTGGCCTCTATTTTTCTAATTTGAGAAAGAAGGTTTAGCAGTTGGCCTGCTCTCTTCCTTTTCTGGTTAGCGGCCACACCAATCAGTAACCCTCTTAAATAAACACTCGGTGCATACCATTCGATATCAGGTTTACCTGTAGAATTTTGGTTAATCGATATAAACTGTTCAATGTGACCAGAAATGTATTGGACTATGGCTGGGTCTTTTAAGAGATGGTTATTAAATTTCCAACGCCCCCCACATTTAGGAAGAGAGGAGAATGAGAGATGACAGGTGACTATGGAGTGATCAGAAGGTGGGTCTGGCTGAATGGATGAGTCCATTACCCATGGAAAAAAGTTATGTGAGACCAAAACATAATCAATTCTAGAAGAGGTCCTGTGTACCTTCTATCAGATGGTTGGAGGATTTGCCAGACATCATAGAGACCCACCTGAACCACCATATCTCTTAGTGCTCTTTGCGCTGGTGAGAGACCCTTGAATTTGTTTCCTGTATGATCCAAATTTGGATCGAAAGTTAAATTCAGGTCACCACCCAGGATCATTGGAATGGAGAGAAAGGGAGCTAATGTATTGACCAGCTGCATAAAGAACTCGGGAGGGTCATTATTCGAGCCATACATGCTTCCCAATAGGAGGTCAGAGATATGCAGTTTCCCATGAACAAATAGAAATCTACCGTGTGGGTCAGCAATAACATTTAGTGGGGAACAGGGAATTGATCGGGCTACCAGTATCATTACCCCACAACTCTGAGTGGTACCTTCATCAGCGAAGACTTGGCCAATTTGTTGCTGTCTTAGTTTCGTTGCTTATGGGATCAACAGATGAGATTCCTGAATAAAGGAGATATCCACCTTAAGTAACTGTAATTGTTTAAATATTTTATATTGCTTCAGTTTATGCCTCACCCCTATAACATTCCAGGAGGCAAAAGTTAGATTGCTAAACATTGAGCCAGAGTTAGGGGAAATACGTACCCCTGAATGAAGGGAAAAAAGGTATCTGCCCTAATTAGAAGTGAGCCAATGTAGGTTGTGCAACAGATCCCCCAAACCATTCCTCCACTCATATCCCTGATTTCCCCCCAAACCCCTCTCCACCCCGACCATTCCCCCAAACCAGAAGTTGCAAATACCATGTAACGAGCTTTCAGAACTTTCTCAGCATGTCCCTCCCCATACTGTTGCGAATCTTGCACTGCAGCGCACTTCGCCACCACTCTCCCTCCCTCCAGCTACCCTAAGTAATGCCTAAAAACTATACAGAACTATCTACTCACACCTCTAAATTCTAGGAAATAGTGACAGATATCGTTCTTAATGCTCAGAGACAATTAAAGCAATACGATAACTATAGAACCTTGTAATAAGTCCCCTCCAAAAGCAACCCTCCTGCCTAGGACAGAACAAGAAGGCTCCTGCTGCCCACGCTCCTCCTTGGCCCATAAGGCTGATCAGAGCTCACTGGGCTGGTACCACTGATGTGGTCCCCTCCACAAGCAACCCATCTGCCTAGAACAGGCTGAGAAGGCACCTGCTGCCCATGCTCCTTCTTGGTCCATAAGGCTGATCGGAGCCCACTGGGCTGGCACCAGTGATGCGGTCCCCTCCACAAGCAACCCATCTACCTAGGACAGGCTGAGAAGGTGCCTGCTGCCCAAGCTCCTCCTTGGCCCATAAGGCTGATCAGAGCCCACTTGGCTGGTACTGCTGATGCAGTCCCCTCCACAAGCAACCCACCTGTCTAGGACAGGCTGAGAAGGTGCCTGCTGCCCACACTCCTCCTTGGCCAATGAGGTAACATCTGGTCCTGGACCCAGAACAAGGGAAAGAGGATTTTTGAGCCTTCCTCCCAGTAGGAACTGAAAGATTCCAGACGGCCTGGAGTGCAGACAATGGTTGTCTGCCCAACACTGCAGCCAGTGCTGAAATCATTGGACTGGGGCATAAGACTGCAGAGAAACACTGACCTTTGACATTTCTTCCTTTAGCAGCTGTGTAGTGAAGTCCTGATCTCTTTGCTTGCCAATTCACTCAGTTGCACAATTCTGTGAGCACTTCAGTGCAGAGCAGCATTTGTGTAACCTGCACTTGCCTGTCAGTGATTTGTTGCTTTTTTTTTTGTCTACTTTTCCATTTGCAAATTATACTGTAAAGCCACTAGAGGGCAACAACACATGCAGGTTGCAATCCTCTACCCACTGCTCTCCCCTAACACTTCTAGTCCTGGGTCATTCATACCTAAAGCAAATTATTAACGTCTTAACATTCAGTGGTGTGATCTGAATCTGTAAGCCAGTACAAAGCCTCTACTACCCTACCCAGAATGGTTTCCATCTCCCTCCTATTCACACCCTTCCTGGTTCTTACCCTTATCACAGTCTCCCCCTTGACACCTATTGCCACTTCTCTCTCCCCTTCCCTTCCAGATACCTCCTTCATTCAGTCAATCACCCCCACAGCTCCCCTTGTAAGCAGACCCCACTTTCCCTACTACCCTCCAGCATCTCTGTTTTCCCTTCCTAGTCACTTTGCCTTTCTTCATTTCCTTATCTCCTTCTCTCCACCCCTCCCTCCCTCTTCCCCTCCCTCATGTATTTCCTACTCCAATTACAAAATTCCTAAACTTCACTATTTAATTCTTGCCCTCCTCCTTCTTTCATCAGGGAACTTCCACCCCAACCCTGGCCCTATTTCTTCTCCTACCTTGGCTCCTTACCCAAATAACATGTCTCCAAACCACACTTCCGCTACAACCCTCCCTAACAGGTTGAAGCTCCTCCACGTGAACATCTGCAGCCTGCTACTTAAAATCGACCTCCTACAAACTCTTATGATTTCACACACCCCTGACATCCTAATTATTACCGAGACATGGCTCAAAAAAAGCACCCCTGACAGAGCCATTGCTATCCCTGGGTATTCCATCTCCAGACAAGATCAATTGGGTCATGGAGGGGAAGTGGCCATGTATATCCTGTCCTTACTGTGGTTTACTACCACCCTATCTACCTCCATCCCAGATATCTATGAAGCCCTTGTCACCTGCATTACCCTTCCTTTCTCAATCCCAATCTTTGTGGCTGGCATCTATTGCCGCCCAAGCATTCAACCCTTGGTCACAACTGAACTCTTAGCCAATATCACCTCCCTCTCACAGTCTGGTGAACTTTTCATAATGGGTGGCGTGAATCTAAATTGGTCGTCTCCTAAGTTAAACAAGTTATGCAATGACATTGCTGCTCTAAACCTCACTCAATTTATATTTGAGCCCACACCCCCTAATCCCAAAACACAAAACCACACCCTGCTTGAATGGGCATCACAAACCACCCGCACCTCATCATTAAATCTGATCTACTCCCTTATGCCGTTAGTGACCACAACCCCATTTTCATTGTACGTGAGGTTCATCACCCCAAACCTCCCCCTAAAATCATACAGCTCAATTCCTTTAAATCCTTAGACCTTACCCCAATCAGCTCTGCACTCGCTTCCACTGACTGGGCCCCCCTCTCCACTGCCATTTCTGCCGACCAAGCACTTGACTATTTTAAGGATAAATTCATTGCCACCTGGAATGCCTTTGCTCCTTTCAGTTGCTTATCCTATCCCACTAATCCTTAACCTGTCCTTTATTTCTGGCCAAGTACCTTCATCCTGGAAACATGCTGTAGTCCTTCCTCTTCCCAAGGTTGGTGACACATCCACTCCTGGCAACTATCGACCCATTTCCCTCCTTCCTACCCTTGCCAAACTTCAAGAACATTTAGTTCTCTCTCAACTATCACCCTTCCTCTCTGAGATATGTAATCTGCTATTGTCATAAGAGGTAGATAAGACAAAGAAAAAACATCAGATGTTATTCATATGTTGGTAAAGTCAATAATAGTCCATTCACTTTCTACTTGTAAGTTGAAGACCCCACGTATCTCTATACCAGTTCAGGGAGTGCGGAAGAGATCAGGAAGAGCTGCCTGAAGTCCTGTCACAGCAGACTCTGATTCTTCATAAGAGAGCCAAGCCCCATAAACCAGTACTTTTAGTTTTGCAGGGTAAACCATCCTGAATTTTATCCCTGCTGCAATGATCTTGGATACTAGAGGGTGGAAGGCGGATCTCTTCTGGTGCACAGTAGCCAGTAGGTCTTGCGTGATATAGATTTTGGTACCTTCCCATTTCACGTCTTGAAGCTCTTTGATTTTTAGTAAAAAATGTTGGTATTCCAGAAAATTTCAAAAGCGAAAAATCAGAAGGCACGGGGTGGCTCCAGTCTGCGGTTTAGGGTGGAGGGCCCTATGAGCCCTTTCAATAATGTAGCCAAAACCAAATGGTGAGGGGCCCACTATTTTCTCCACCATCTTCTGTATGATTGCGATTGTATTTTGGCCTTCCTCTCCCTCTGGGAGACGTATGAGGACTGCATTGTTCCTGTGGTTGTGGCCCTTTAGGTCTTCCACCTTCAATTCGAGTTGAGACATTTTCTGCTTTACTGCTACCAACTCTGGGTCAATTTTCTTGACCTTCTTTTCTAGTGAGGTAAGTCTGGCTGAGTTGTCGGAGGCCCATTGCACTACATCTGCTAAGGTATAGGTGAGCTATTTTAGGTAATTTTTAAGACTGTGCAAATCCTCCTTGAAGGGCCTGAACTCCTCGAGGAATCTGGTAAGCATGAGTGGTTCATACTCCACTGTAGAGAGAGAGCTGCCAGCGGTCCCACTGCTGAGCTGGAAGGCCATGGCTTTTTGGGGGTCTTCTCAGGAGTAACTGGCGGAGTATGTCTGGGCAGAGGCCTTTTATCTCTACTTCCATGGTACTCTCTGTATGCAGCAGTGAGGTCTAGAAGGTTAATTCTTCTGATGTAGTAGAAAATTAGGTGAATCGCTAGGCTTAGCCATAGTAATTGAAGTGAAATCTAAGTCGGGTGGCTGGAGAGCTAAGGAGAGGCTGCTACTCCACGTCCTGCATCACGTGGTCCCTCCCTTCTTTTTAATGAAAGTGGGCATAGAGCACATCCCTCCCCCAGTAGGAATACGAGGAAGGGGAAGCCAGGAACAGCACACTGGTGGAGGGAGCTGAAGTGAATAGTTCATTTTTGCTTTGGGGTCGGGTAGCCCACTCTACAGCTATGGGTGGGGAGGTGGTAACTAGGTTGACATCCCCATAGCACAGCACACCACTGATTTGCCAAGACCCGTGTGACTTCAAACTTTAATGGTATTCATTTCCTTACTTTGTGCACTTTGCATTCTTCATTCCTAATGTTTACATTAACATAGATTTTGCTATATATATATATATATATATATATATATATATATATATTACAAAATCTGTAGATTATATATGACATTTTATTATGTGGTCAATGTATCTGTAACCTCTTGTTTAAAATGTAACAACTCTGGTGCTGTTCAGTTCCCTTAGAACCCCCTGAAGACTAGATAAGCCACTTAAATGGGGCTATCCTAGTATGTAGAAGTTCTAAACATATAAATTAAAACTTTCTGCTTGTGACCACTTGCAGTGGAAGGTGATGGAATTATCCTCAGATAAAAGGGACACACATTACCAGCTATCATAAAATGCAATGGAGACCATGGTTCAGAATACACAGGCATTTTGTTTAAATAGAAAATCTTTTCTTTTTTATAGTTATTTACTTGCTCTATTAACTGGTTTATCAATGGAATGCGAAGGTTCCTAACTGTATCAAAAGTAATATGGACTCACTTATTGTAACATTTCTTGATACAAGTACAAAATAGCAAATAAGATAGGTGCCAAAAAGCTTGCAGCTTTTAAACCTCAGTTTTAATGTAGCACCGTGAAGGAACTTTCACATGCTTATCAGTTAACATAATCAAATATTACTTTATGAGATAAGTCTGCCATTCTGTTCTGGTAATTCAAAGATATGCACTAAATTATAATTATGGACCTTTTTGCTCCACTAAATCTCACTTGTAATCTCTGGATATCAAATTTATGTTGCTTTTATTTAATTACAGATTTATCATTTCTGAATGTTAATACATCCTTATTCAGTTATGAGGTTACTTGTCAGATATGTAATTACTTTATTGTAGAGTACTGCACTTTTAAATTGGATATAGTTAGTTTTTTTTTAGTTTTTGTTTTCTGTTCATACTGTAATGAAAAACTAGCTTTAACATTAAATTTTGGGCTTAAACGTACTGGTTACATCTTTATTCTGGCCTACTTTATTTAACAGAATGTAATTTTCCTTGTTATACTGTCATGTTGCATATTTTGTAACAATGTATTTGAAAAAAAAAATGGCAGGGAATGAAATCCCTCTGTCACAGCTATCAAGCAAGCAAGCAAACCTTTTACAAAAATGTTTGCCATAAGCTCAAAAGAGGGAAGACTCCTTTGAGAATAGAGTCATATTGGTCCACGGGTTGCATAGGGTTTCACAATCGAACAGTGATTATGACTTTAGTAGACGGAAAGCAGAATGAGCAAACACCAAGATTCGGTTTTCATGCAACTTACTTCAGTAATAAAGTATTAGGGGCAAAAATACAGACATTAATGAAACATAAATTGCATTGTATCTAAATACTACAATTTAAATTTCTTTCCTGAATACTGGAAAATGCCTTAATATATGACACATGTAATAGAACTATATACTATCTGGGCATTACAGTGGCATGGTAGTGGAGTAATTGGCAGTGTAATGTTAAATCCTGATTTCTGTACCTTAAAGAGGTACTGTCAACCCCCTTGGCCTCAGATTGCCCCTAGTTTAAAAAAAACACATAGAAACAGAATTTGCTTTTAGAAAAACACTGCTTGGCCTACCTATCTACCCAGATGGTCCCTGCCTAGTTTATCTGTGCAGGCTTTAAGTGGTCTACAGTGACCATCCCTCCTTGCCTATTTACTAACATTCTACTATGTCTATCCCATGCATGCTTGAAGCCCCCACTGTTTTTACCTCCACCACTTCTGCTGGAAGTATGTTCCAGGCATCCACCACTCTCACATCCCTCTTAAACTCCCTCCCCCACCAGCTTCATCACATGCTTTCTTATCCTGGTGATCTTCCTCATTTGAAAGGGATTCCCCTCCTGCGCCATGTTCAATCCCATGAGGTACTTGTAGGTCTTTATCTGTCCCCTGTCGCTCTCCTCCTTTCCAGGGTGTGCATGATGAGATCCTTCAGTTTTTCTTCTTATGGCTTTTGATGCAACACTTGCACAATTATAGTTGCCCTCCACTGGACTGCCTCCATCATGCCTATGTCCTTTCTGAAGTGTGGTCTGCAAAACTGGACACAATACTCCAGGTGAGGTTTCTCAAATGAGTGATACAGTGGCAATATCACCTCTCTCCTCCTGCTGGAGATACCTCTTCCTATGTACCACAGCATCCCACTAGCTCTACCCACTGTTTCGTTGCACTGTCCTGCTACTTTGAGGTCACCAGATATGATAACCCCAAGGTCCATTTCCTGCTTAGTGACTTTCAGTACCTCCCCCCATCCCATAGTCAGCTCCTGGGTTCCCATGTTCTACAGTAGGTGCATGATTTTGCACTATTTGGCACTGAATCCTATCTACCATTCTCATGACTACTCCTTGAGTTTCCCAAGGTCCCTACATATTCCCTCCACACTCTTGTAACCCCCTGTGGGGCTTATCTTATGTGCCCTCAGCCTCCTGATTGCCTCCTGATTGCTCCTAGTGTTTCGCCGATCTCCCTGATGCTTGCACCGCCACCATTTGGCCTGAGTCCTTATGTGCCCCTGGGCTCCTCAGCAGCCCCTGTGTGTATTTTTTCCCATAAAGGGCTTTAGGAGCCATAGTGGAGCTGCTGCCTTTTCCCTCCTAGCACCTCACGGAGAGTGGATGGCTCGTGCATGTGCAGAAGCACAACTGGTTTTCTGACCATGATTGCAGTCAAACAAATGGGTTTTTGGAGGTCCCAGTCCCCATGTTTATCTAGTCAGGGACCGGAGACCTAAACAAGGTGCCATAGAACCTTTGGGGCAGTTTTTCTTTAAAACAGCCAATCGTGCTGTCTGTTTGGGCTTGAGGCACATGAATATTAATGAAAGCCCAGTAAATATTAATGTTTCAGCCTGCCTGCTGCCTGGGGACAGCATATTTCTGCAGCAGTGACAGGCAAAGAACTCAAAATAAATGTTAAATATTGTGAGCACTTGTTGGGCACAGTTTCTGCTTTTATGCGATGGGGCAATGATGTAAATGAACTATTTCTTTTGACTGCACCAGACTCTTAAAGTTGGAGCTTGTATGGACTGCATGGGGACTGTAAATAATACCAGCCATGTTTGTAGCCTGTCAGTCAATGGTAAAGCTAGAACTCAGGCACAGACTTTTGGGACAATTCCAGACACTTGTGGGGGAAAAGCAGGGACAAATATTGGCACCTAAACAAGGAGCCTATCAGGCATCGAGGGGCCTAATGAATATTCAATTCTGAGAGATATAATTGAACCAGCCAATCAGGAACTGTCAGAGAGCTCCCGAGACCCCAGAGACATTTCAGGCTAGGTCAGTTTGGCGTGAGCCCCACCACAGGGAGGGGGGGGCTCTGCCCCCTTGCTAGAGAAAGTGGGCATGTGAGTCAGTTCAGCGGAAGCCCTCCATGGGGAGGGGTGCTATGGCCCCTTGCTAGAGAAATGTGGCTGCAAGGAATTGGAGCCGCTGGCCTGGGAGTTGCCAGATATTTGTTCCCCAGGGCTGGCCTTTTGCCTTTCCACATTTAAGAGAATTTGTGGAAAAACTCTGAACAACTTCAGCTGGGAGAGAGCTGCAAGAAATCCTGCCTGAAGTGGTGAAAGGGCTGCATGGACATTTCTGCCTCAGCAGTGAGAGTGCTGATGGATCCTGTAACCGCACGTTATGAAAAGCTACAGTATCTGAATAATTCTGAGTGAGTAAACCTCTACATAATATACAAGTAATTCAGAGACCTTCTTGGAGCCAAGCAGCCATGAATTCCAGAATATGCTCAGTGTCTCTCTGAACGCTGCCTCTATCCTGCGCCAAGAATAGGGTAGACATCTATTTACTCAAGTGACTGAAGGGTCTTGTGTTTATGAAATGCTTGATGTGACTGAATAATGTGCTTACAGGAATGGAAAAGAAAGTATCCTGAGGTCGGAACTTTGCCTGAAGTTGCCTGTGAGGACTCGGTAATGTGATGTTCTGTTTGGAGCTGCAAACCGTCAGCTGGCCAAGGAACTGTTTATTCTTCTTATGAGAAGTTTGAGAAAGTAAAGTGAATTGTCTGCAACAATGAATGTGCTTATTTTGATCAGGAGTCTTGCCTAAAGCTCCAGTACTTGCATCTGGCTACTGTAAAAGACTGCCTTCTGATTTGTAAAGCACTATGATCTTTGGATTAGCACTCAAGAAATAAAGATTTGCTTGCTTGCTGAGAGAGCCACAGCAGTTGTGCTAACCGTGTGGATGGGAAAAGCAAGTTAAATAAATGTGCCTAACTGACTGAAAAAAGAGAAGGAGACTGTTTCCTGTGATTAGTATTGTGAACCATGCCTTAAGCTCTAGTCATTCACTCTGTGGAGGAGTGAGGGTCTTCCCTAATATCACTGGGAATGCAGCCCTGTTCTTGAGACTCTGACCTGACTTGCAAAATGACCATGTCTGCCAAGTTGGCCATATGGTTGAAGTGGTTATGATGTCTTGAAGCAACTGAAATGCCTGAATTGAAAAGAGAGACTATCCTAGATCGGTCTGGGAGTTGGCCTGGTAGTGTGCCAGCCTTGGCGCTACCATATGCACTTCCCCCTGAGGGGCATAGCCTAGATGTGGGGGTTTGAGGTGTGCTGGCCCTGGTCCCAGCCTGGTCTCTTTTTCCAGAATGTTCCAGAGATGGGATGAATCTTCAAGCCCAGAGAAAGGGGCATCTTCAGAGAAGCTGAGACAGTTCCAGCCTGCAAGCTGCAAGATCCTGTTAACAAAAGGGTCAACCAAAGCTCCTGCCTGTGTCTCAGCTTAAAGCTTTCCCCTGAAATAGGACTATCTTTCTGCACCAAATAATGACTTTTGAACTGTTAGTGTGCAGACTCAGTTCTGCAAAACCAGAGGGGAATGCAAATAGTTATTTCAAGTTCTGTCAAGTTTAGTATCAAGGCCCAAGCACCAAAGCAAGGGAGCTAACTGTTTTTACAGAGCTGATTTAAAGATAATCACAAGAAAGAATGCAAAACTGATTTTCTTTTTTTCATTGTGTATTTTATGTGTTTTTTCCCATTTTTGCCTGTCTCCAGTCCCAGACGCGCATGTGCACGCTGCGTTCCGAGGCACCCTCCCGACTTGCTGTCCCCTCCCACCTGCACTGCCACCAGATCTCCACCCGGTGGCAGTGGAACTACAGGGGTGGGCGACAACCACCCCAGGAGAGGAGAGGAGAGCTGTCACTAGGTGCTCAATCCTGCTCCACCCCTTCCCCCCATGCCGGCACCCCAACGATCTGAGGTTGTTCCCAAACCCGGGTCACCGGCGTGTCGCAAAGTGTGGCATCCAGCACTTCAAACCTCAGTGCCACTGGGCCAAACTAATTTTCTTTCAAGGGCCCTGATGCTGGCCATCCAGCTGCAACTGCAACAGGCCTGCAACTTAATAATTTAGTACTGGGTATACAGGTGTAGAATTGTGGGGTTCTATTTCAGACTGGGGACTGGTACCAGTGTGGGCATTTTATGCGTTTTATCATCTAGTGCAGCTAGTTAGATAGCCAGATAATCCTAAATCCATCAGAAGGTTGGTGGGTGGCCACTATTAATTATTGTCTGAATTTAAAAAGCAGAATGATCATTTATATTTCCCAGTTCTTATAATGCCAAGCCTATTGCTGATTTACTTGATGCAAATCAAAATCAATGCCAATCAACTGTTGCTTAACCTATTCATCCCTTTCACCCCTTTCTAACCCTCACCCTATATAAATAAATGTTTGGTTAGCCATTTTTTATAAATCTGGCATGTGAGCATATTATTAGAGAGAGTCAATAATTCCAACAAGTTGAAATGTGGGGTTTTGGCTATTAATACATAAGTGGGGTGACAAAATGGTAATGTGGGTGGGTACAGCATCCTAGGGGTTGTTCCAGGCAATAATTAAGCCCACTGAAAAGTATACTCTGGGTGGAGGCACTGCACAATATTGTTATCATGGGAAAGAACCAGTTTGATAATGAAATAGGAACCCAGGCCCCCAACCTTATTATGGGCCCACAAAGCAGGGATAGTGGCTCATTGGGACACAGCGTTCAGGTGCTACACTCTCCTGAGTGTCCACTCTATTACAGATTTTGACATCATCTGCAAAAGGGCAGTCCCTTCCAGTTCTTCTACAATGTCACTTATGAGACATCAAAAAGGTCCGGTCCCAGTACTGAGCCCTGTGTCACCCACTGATCACTCTTCCCTCATTAAACAGAGTGCTATTAACCACCACTCTCTGTTGCCTATCAATTCCTTACCCAGTTCACCACTTTGAATCCCATCACTAGGCTGCTCAATTTCTTTATCAGTCTCCTGTGCAGCACAGTGTCAAAGGCCTTGCTAAAATCCCAGTAGGCCTCATCCACTGTACTCCCTTGATCTATTTCCCAGGTCGCCCAGTCAAAGAAATCATTCAGATTCATCTGGCATGACCTATCTTCCCATGAATCTATGCTTCCTTTGGTCTTGTAGCCCATTGGTTTCAAGACACTCTACCAACTTTTCCTTCTAGCCTCGTAGCTACAAGGGTTGAAAGGGAGCCATACTGCAGCCCTCCCTGATGCTCAAGCAGCCCTCCACACTAATTACAGCTGGGCGCTTCACAATCAGACCCCCAGAGCTACAAGGGTCAAGAGGGAGCCACACCGCAGCCTTCCCCGATGCTCAAGCAGCCCTCCACACTAATTACAGCTAGGCGCTTTACATTCAGACCCCTGGAGCTACAAGGGTTGAGAGGGAGCCATGTTGCAGTCTTCCTCAAAGCTCAAGCAGACCTACACACTAATTACAGATACTTGGATCCAGGAGTTGAGAAGAGACTTTGGTGTTTGGCACTGTCTTGGCAGTCGGCAGACCACAGCTGATTGTTTTTTCCTACCGGCATCTTTTGTGCTCCTCACTACTTTGTAATGTTGCACAGCAGTTGCTTTGGTTGTGTTCTGATCTTAATAGAACAGCTGTTATCCATCTGTACTTGGTACTTGATATATTGTACCCTAAATTGCTGTTCTGACTCCCTTGATTCTTCAAGAATCGTGTGATTTGTGTGCTATAGCTGTGTTCAGGACTGCTGTTTTAGAGTACATTGCTGCATAATAGTTCATTTCAGGCTGTTCCCCCCTCTCTTCAGCCCTCCCGGACACACTCCTAGTGTCACTCTCTCCATCCCTACTCTAACTTTACCCCCTCTTCTGTACTCCCTCCCAGTCTCAAATTGCACTGACCTGCCCTTTATCTCTTCACAGCTTGGTGCTTCACATTCAGAACCCCAGAGCTACAAGGGTCAAGAGGGAGCCATACTGCAGCCCTCTCCAATGCTCAAGCAACCCTTCACGCTAATTACAGGTACTTGATCCAGGAGTGGCAATGCTGCTTCGCAGTGTTGCTGCTAGTACTTCCCACCCTCCCTCTTCTCTGCCTGCCCACCCACCCAAGGTGGTGTCAACTTTATAGTGACGCAATAGGTCCTGTGACCTCTCAAAAAACAATCAGTCCACTTCTCCACTCCTCTGTGCATATACTTGGTTCTGCCCTGTTGTAGAAGCTCCCCAACTCTCCATTCTACTTGGTCTCTTCCAGTACTCCCAACATACACCCTCTACTCCTTGCTACACTTTCCTCCCACTTTTCTAGTCAACCTATAGTCACCCTTTCTTATAACCAGCCCCCTGCTTTCTCCCCCCCCTCAAGTCTCTCTTTGATGAAGACCATGAGTCAGAGTTTAGAGTGCTGCTGGCATAGGACTTGATTAGAGGAGGATAGTCTGGCTTTGAGGAATCACTATGCTGATTATCAAAGGACAATCAACCATAAGAAGGCAGAGTTCCTGTCCAGGGAGATTGCTGCAGGGAAGAATAGACCAGCTCAGCTCTTTTGGACTGTGGACAGGCTTCTTCATCTTGTCTGTCTACAGCAGAAAAGAGATTTTTCAGTAGCACTTTGCAAAGAGTTTGCTCTGTTCTTCTCTGACAGGGTATCCTCTATTTGGGACGGGATCTTGCCAGTGGGTCTAGATCAGTTCTGCAGCGTGGGGTCAGTGTGAAGCAGGGGCATTCCTACTGTCTAGGTGTAATTTAGGCCAATGGAGGTGGCCATGGTCTCCAAGATGATTTTGAAGCTGTGGCCCACTTGTTGTGAACTGGACCCTGGCCCAACGCGTATCCTAGTGGGCTGCATTGAGGCTATCAGACCAGTGTTCACCAGGATAGCCAGGTGTTTGTTTTGGAGGGGGTCTTACCTAATGCCTTGAAGGAGGCGCTGGTGAAGCCCCTTCTGAAAAACACATCTCCTGACATTGCCGTCCTGGTGAATTATAGACCAGTCTCCAACCTCCCATTTTTAGGGAAGGCTGTTGAGACGATAGTGGCTCTGCAGCTCAAGGAACACCTGGAGACTTTTGACATCTACGCGCCATTCCAGTCCAGGTTTAAGATGAGGCACAGCACAGAGATGGCACTAGTCCGGGTGCATAATGACATCCTTAGGGCAAGAGATCGAGGGATTGGTCAATTCTCATTCTCCTCGATCTGTCATCAGCATTTGATACCGTGGACCACATCATGTTGTTGGATTGCCTTAGAGAGCATTGTAGACTCATCGGTACTGTCATCAACTGGTTTGAGTCCTTTCTCTCGGGCAAGAGGCAGAGGGTAGTGATGGGGACTTTCTCCTCCTTCCCAATGCCCCTGACCTGTGAAGTTCCTCAAGCCTCAATCCTATCACCGATGTTGTTCGCAGTATACATGCTGCCTTTGGGGAGGATCATCAGACAGTACAGTCTGGGTTTTTACTGTTATGTAGATGATACAGAGGTACATGTCTTTTGCATCAGGGACAAATGGTGCAGTTGAATTGCTGAATGAATGCCTTGCTGAGATCCAGGACTGGGTGAACTCTAACTGGCTGAGACTTAACCCAGATAAAATGGAGGTGCTGGTGATTGAGCCGGGTCGCAGGCATGATGGTGATACCTCTGGGATGACTCCGGGACGACAACAGGTTTGGTCCTGGGGCCGACCCCGTTGATGGCATCCTCTAGGGTGACAAACCTGGATATTGTCCTCGACAACAAGCTGACATTTGAAGTTCAGGTGTCGGCTGCCAGCAAAAGTGGTTTTTACTATCTGAGGAACGTCAGCTGGATTAAACCCCTAATTCCTCCTGAAGACCTGCCATCACTGGTACATGCCTTTGTAACATCCAGACTTGACTACTGTAATGCTCTTTACCTTAGGGTCAGTGGAGGGAATCTCCGTCAGGTGCAGCTAGTGCAGAATGCAGTGGCCAGGCTGCTGACTGGGCTGTCTAGATCCTGTTATGTGACCTCAGTCTTGCGAGGTCTGCACTGGCTGCCGGTCAGGTGGTGGGTTCTCTTCAAGGTGGGCTTGCTCACCTATAAGGCCCTAAATGGATCAGGCCCTGGCTACCTGTCAGACCTCCTCACTCCTGCCATCCCAGCTCACTCCCTTTGTTCCTCCACCCAGGGCCTCCTGGCAGTTGCAAGGACCGGGTTGAAAACCTCAGGTGATCACTCATTTGGGGTGGCTGGCCCGGTCTTCTGGAACTCACTGCCAAGACCTCTGAGGGAAGCCCCTAAGGTGGAAGTGCTCAGGGGGGCCTAAAGACTGACCTTTTTAGCCTAGCCTTTCCGTAAATGCTTTTCAATTTATATAAAATCTTTCAAATAATTTGATCTGTTGCTGATTGTTTATATAATTTGATTGTTTTATAATCCTGTTAAACTACTGTACAGCACCCAGAGCCCCTGGGATTGGGCACCTAACAAACAAAATTTTACTTACTTACTCCTGACTGTGTCCCCTGCCTCCCAGTGCAGGACTACAGCTTCTACTATCCTATACACTTTCTGACCAGCTCGTCTCCCTTCTTTTAATCTTCTTATTTTAATCAGACTGCTGCGCATATATTCTTGGTAAGGATCTCTCTCCCAAAAACACCTACTCCTCCTCCTCCACTTGCCTGAGCTACCCCAACCCCTTCAGCCAACTGCACTGAACCATCCTCTCATAACATTTGCTTACATGAAAAAGAAACAATGGTACCAATTAGGGGAATATTTAGTCCAGTTGGAGATTCCTTCAATGTTGGCCACCATATGCTTCAAAAACTATCCTAGGCTTTTGTTGCTATGACTCCTGCTAGGTGGCAACATCAGGTCAAATTCTGGACCTGGACAAACTGCAAACACAAGCATTTGTTCTCCCACTAATGTTCAGTGGGTTATTGCAAGGGGGTTAAAAATAACCCATATGAATATTAATAACCTGAAGAACAAAATACATGAGTTGGAGGCCGGGGTAAACTCATACTCTCCCAATATAGTCTGCATATCTGAAACATGAACACAATTATGCCGCTGCACCATAGCAACCTGTGCCTGGTAAACAAAAATATGAATGAGCTACAAAAGAATTACTGGCACTAGGTTTTGGGATCACACAGTGAGAAACTTTAATAAGTACAAATACAAAAGTGGTGTACAAACAACCCTGACCAGTTTTACTCCTGACTTTATCAAAGGGACCTTTCACTGTGTGATCCTGAAACCTAGTGGCGGTATATCTGAAACTTGGCTCAAAGCCACCATCTTACCTCACGAGATGGCTCTCCCCGGATATCAAACCTTCAGGCAAGACAGGTGTGTCAAAAATGGTGGCGGGGGTCCTTATATATGCCATGTCTACATTAAATGCATCCTTAATCTCTTTACCAACCCAACAACATTCTAAAAGTGAGGTTATCTTTTTTTAATCTCTTGCTGGGAGGAACCAAGCCTCTCCTGAATGGATGCTTTTATAATCCCCCTAAGGTAGCAGAATTAGCCCTTGAATCACTTATTGATGCATTCTCATCACTGCCTGCAGGAGAAAAGATAATTCTAGGAGATTTCAACCTGAATTAGTCTCAATCTATAAATACAGATTTAAAAGCCAAATTGGACGATGCCCACCTCACCCAAATTATTACTGAACACACATGGATGAATACGAAATCAGGAAACCACATCACCCTGGATGGGATCCTTGCTTCGAAACTCAATCGAATCAAAATTGCTGGGGTCTTTGCTGATGCTTTAAGTGATCGCACCCCAATTTTTTGTATCTGGAGAAACAATCACCCATCACGACCCCCCAGAATTTTCTGGGCTATGGACGTCTCTAAATTTAACCCAAGATCCTTTCTCAACTCTTTATCCAAGGTGCACAACTTAACACTGCCCTGTGCTTAGACTCAACCCTAGTCTTCTTTATAAAGAATTTCTTAACAATAGCAAATCAGTTTGCTCATTTAAACAGTTCAGAGTCAAAGGGCAGGAATCCCGATGGCTATCCCAATCACTTAAAAAAACTCTTGAAGAATAGAGATGTAGCTTGGAAAACCTTCAAGGTCTCAAGCCTACCCATGGATTGGTTGAGATATAGAGAGATACGAAACAAATGTAAACAGAACATAAGGACTGCAAAACAAACCTACAAACTTAATACCTTTCTAATCCAAAGACTTTCTGGGCACAACTCAACACACTAATAAAAGATAATGCTAATCCCCATACATGCAATATCATGGCAAATGGTGTGCTGGATTTGGCTATGGCTATCAACAAGTTCTTTACTGACTTGTACATATTCAAAAACATTTCCCCACCTCCCCCATACCCCAACAAGATTACCCTAGTGAATCTCTCCCCTACCCCAGCTTCCTTCTCAAACTTGCGAGCAGATAGGAGGTTCTTAAACTAGTTAGAAAAAACAAAACAACAGGGTCCGCAGGTCATGGCAAGCTAGACCCAAGGCTGCTATATATCGCAGCCTTAGTTATAGCCTCACCAATAACTTGGCTCTTTAATAGGTCCATACTCAAAGGGAAAGTCCCACCGCTATGGAAAGTTGCCCTTGTAAACCCAATCCACAAAGGCGGGTCACAGGAGTTAGCTGAGAATTACCACCCCATATCCACTATCTGCACCCTTAGCAAAATACTGCAGAGGATTCTTTATAACCAACTCCAGGACTACATAGAACAACATAGCCTTCTCACTGCTCATCAGCATGGCTTCAGGAAACATCATGAACAGACACAGCCCTTGTTCACCTAACTACTGATATCTTCTCCACCCTTGATACTGGTCAACTGACAGGTGCAGTTTTCATAGACTTTACGAAGTCTTTTGATTTAGTTAATCACCAGCTCCTTATATTAAAACTGAGGTCCATTGGCCTAGATCCCTTGGCTCTGCAGTGATTCTCTAGTTACCTCACCAATAGGTCACAAAAAGTAAAATGGAAAGGGGCACTATCAGACACATGCCCTGTCATAAACAGTGTCCCTCAAGGATCAATTCTAGGTCCCCTGATCTTCTCCCCATATGTGAATGACTTGCCCAAGAACTGTGGGTGTGTGTATCTGATCCTGTGTACGGACGATGCAGTCATGTATAGGAGTTGTCCCCGATCCCCACAAACTGACCAACTTAATCACAAGAGACATACAATCCTTGGAGTCATGGTTCCACTCCAACAAAACTGTACTAAACACCAAGGAAACAAAGGCCATCCTCTTTGGCCCCAAAACATTGATCCTAACAGAGCTCATATCTTTACCCCTACATTCGTAAACGGGACTGGAATAGAGGTAGTTAAATCCATTAAGTACGTAGGGATACATCTTGACCAGGCCTGCACATTCAAAGCTCATATAGATAACTTAACCAAATCTCTGAATCAAAAATTAGGTCACTTGTATTGCCTGATTCTCTTCCTTACTAAGGACTCTTGGCTTCGCATTGCGAATAGCATCCTTGTCCCTACTCTGATGTATGGATCCACAGTACTATGCTCCCTCAGGAGTACAGAGTTGCACAAGCTAAAATCTCTTTACTACAGAATCATTTGCTTCACTAATGCAGCCCCTGTCAAGGAGCACCACTGCAATGTTCAGCACTCACTAAATTGGGCAACACTTGAAGGGAAGTTAGCTTACCATCCCTTATGTCTAGCATACAAGATTCAGCAAAGCAATGCTCCCCCTAGCCTAACAGATCTATTAACAGCCAAACCAAGTATGCGGCCCCTCAGATCTGCCAACCAATCCCTGCTACTAGTCCCACGAACAAAGAGCACTACAGGTGACAGGTCATTCACCACCATTGTTCCCTCCCTATGGAATGCCCTCCTAAACAGCCTAAGGGAATGCTCATCTTTATGTGGCTTTAAGATAGGCCTAAAGGTTCATCTATTAGAACTAAGCATCTGCAACTGTTATTGCTGATATACTTCTATCTTAGCCTCATTATGAATCAACCTTGTCTTTGTAGCTTCCAGTATTTAAAATACCTGATGTACTTATTCGTTTGTAACTCACAATTTTGTCATTCTGTGTATAAACATTATTTTGTAATAATACATGTAAAGTGTGTACAAATATTTTTTGAAAAGTTGTGTACAAATATTTTTATAACTGTCAGCAATTTCCATGTAATTAACCCCTGAAAAAGGACTCTTCAGTCTCAGTGGGTCCACCCAGTTAACAAAATTTAAATAAAATAAATTTAGCAGGGTTTCAATTCATTTACCCACACTGGAGTTAGACTAACCAGCCTATAGTTGCTGGCCTCCTCCCTGCTACTGCTGTTATGGAGAGGGACCACATCTGCTTTCCTCCAGAACCATGCCTGTTTCCAATAAGCTGTTGAATAAGGACATTGATGGGGGCAGCTAGCACATTCCTAAGTTCTTTTAGTACCCTTAGGTGTCTCCTGTCTGTCCCATAGCTTTGCCCACCTTCAGAGCTGCAAATCCCTTCAGGACTTTTTCCTCTGAAAATGGGCTCATTGTGTTTACCTCCCTCCTCTTTGTTCCTGCTGCTCCCTGGTGGTGCATCTCTACTTCCACTGTGAAAAGTGAGCAGAAGTGCCTGTTTAGGATGTCTGTTTTTTTGTGATCCTCTTCTGTTCAGTCTCCCCTGACACCTTCCTTATCCTCACTACCCATCCCCTTGCTTTCCTTCTCTCACTTATGTACCTGAAGCAAGTCTTATCCCATTTAGCTACCCCTTTGGCTATTCTTTCCTCTGTCTGTGCCTTTGCTCCCCTCACTGCCTTTTTGGCTTCCCTCTGTTTTACTTGGTATACCTCCCTGTCTTCCTCCTTCTGTGTTTCCTTGCATCTCCTGAATGCCACCCCTTTTTCCCTCTCACCACCTTGGCCATTTCCGTAGCGAACCATAGTGGTCTATTTTTCCTTCTACAGTACATTAACTCACTTTCTTCATGCAGAGGTCAGTTGCATTAATTATGCCCTCCCTCAGTTTTCTCCACATGCCTTTATGGCTTCCTGGTAATCCCAACCACTACAAGGCAGTTTCTGAGGCAGTCTCCCATTTCATTAAAATCTGCCCTCCTAAAGTTCAGGACCCTCATCCTCATGTGGTTTGCCTCTGTTCCCATCTCAATGTTAAACCACACTGTATAGTGATCGGTGGTACCTAGGGACTGCCCATTGTGACGTCTGCAATGCCGTCCTGGTGCATAAGAACCAGGTCCAGCACTGCCCCTTCCCTAGTGGGTTCATTGACTAGCTGGTTGAGAAAAGCCTCTTGTAGAATGTCAAGGATGGCCCTGCTCCTTGCTGAAGCTGCAGATGGAAGGCTCCAATCCACAGATGGCAGATTGAAGTTCCTAACTAGCAGCACTTCCCCCTTACTTGACACCCTGATGACAACTACCCCGTGTGCCTCTTCAAACTCCTTCTATGATTGCTTACCTTCTCTAGAATATGTTGATGTATCTGTTTGGTTTGCATCTGCCACCTTTTTCTTAATAAAAGTGAAAACCCGATTGTTCACCATGTTGGTGTTACCACACAAAAACCTATTTGTTTACTGTCCTTGATATTCTATCACTGCATTCTTCCTGAAACTGGAAAACCCACAACAAAATCTAGCCATGCATCAAGTGATGGGAGGACATCACTGTGTCATGAAGAAGTGGACTGTGTGGGGGTAATTTCCAAAGTTCAAGAAGGACACAGTCAGTGGAATTCAAAGATTTGAAGCAAAACATGTTTTGATAAGATGTAGTAGCTTGGCAGAAGACACCAGGAGAAAGGACTGCTGTGTGACTGGACTTCTCTACTGGGACTAAAGAAGAAGAACTCTTCTACTTGGACCTTTAATTTAGGGTAAACAAAAAACTAACAAACAAAACAAAAAAAAGTGTGTGTTTGAGTTAACTGAACCGAATGGTTATCTGAACAGTTATCTAGGTGTAAATCTCAGGTGATTGAAAGGACTTGATAGCTGTGAGGTTTAAATTACTTGTAGAAAGATCTAGTAAGTAGGGGGAGTAGCTTAGCTAGAAGGAAGCTACATTTAAAGACTGCCTTAGAAAGATTCTGCTAGTAGCTTGGCAGAAGACACCAGGAGAAAGGACTGCTGTGTGACTGGACTTCTCTGCTGGGACTAAAGAAGCAGAACTCTTGTACTTGGACTTTTAATTTAGGGTAAAAAACCTAACAAACAAAACAAAAAAGTGTGTTTGTCTGAGTTAACTGAACTGAATGGTTATCTGAACAGTTATCTAGGTGTAAATCTCAGGTGATTGAAAGGACTTGATAACTGTGAGGTTTAAATTACTTGTAGAAAGATCTAGTAAGTAGGGGGAGTGGCTTAGTTAGAAGGAAGCTACATTTAAAGACTGCCTTAGAAAGATTCTGCTAGTAGCTTGGCAGAAGACACCAGGAGAAAGGACTGCTGTGTGACTGGACTTCTCTACTGGGACTATATTGCCCTCCTTCCCTCCCACCCAAAGCTAGTTCTACTTTTATAGGCACAGGATTTGACTGACAACAGGAAATTCCTGTTTGGGAGCAGGAAGTGAGTGATCACAGAGCCACCAAAGACCCACCATCCTAGAAGGGCAAGAGTACTTCTCTGGCCCCCTCTAGCTGCTGGAGGTCTGCCTCTGAGCAAGTAAGGGGTCTACTGAGAAATATAGGATTTTCTTGTCTCAGAACAGGACGATCAGGAGCTTAAAGGGCACACAGGCAGAAAGTAAGGAGAGCCAGAGAGAAAAAAGGAAAAAAAAAAACAGAAGAAAGAGTAAGGATTGCAAACAGTTAAGGGGCCAGAAATAAGACACGATGGGAGTGATGCAGTGCAGTGGCTGTAGAGCAGCAGTCTTCCGGGAGATGTTCTGGAGGATGCGGTGTGGTCCCATCTACAGGCACCTCTCTGGGATGAGGGAAGAGGTTGCTCATCTCCAGGCTCAGTTGGCCAGGATTTGTGGGACCTCCTCTTCCATCCAGGGACCACCAGTGCCACTGCCGTTGCCTCAGAGGTTGCCAAGAAAGAGGAGCGGTTGGACCACAGTGGGCTCAGGGAGGGTGAGGGAGGTGGAACAGAGGTGCATCCCTCCAGTTGTACCTCTCCACAATTCCTTTGCCATTCTGGCAAAGTGTGGTTCCTCTATGGAGGCACCCGCAGTGGAGACCAAGGAGGATGCTGGGAACCTCCACAAAGGAGACCCACAGGAGGGTGACAGGGGACCCTGCAGGGGAAGGAAACAACTCCTGGTGGGGGACTCCATTGTTAGGAAGGTAGAATTGGGGGAGGAAGGGGAGAGGGAGGTAAGGTGCCTGCCTGGTGCCATGGCTTGGAGGGACAGGGAGCGAATCCTCAGGATTGCCAGAGCAGCTGCACAGGGGAGGGAGCTGGATGTCATTGTCCACCTAGGGACAAATGACCTGGCTAAGAAAGGGATTAGAGAAGTGCAGGAAGAGTTTGTGGAATTGGGGAGGGGCCTTAGACAACTAGCATGCACTGTAACCTTCTCGGAGGTGCTGCCCATCTATGGCGTAGGAGAGGCTAGGGTGTTCTGCACCATGAGATTCAATCAGTGGTTGAAAAACTAGTGTGGAGCTCAGGGATTTGGCTTCATTGGGGACTGGGAGTCCAACTGGAGTGATGCAAGCCTATACTGGCAGGATAGGCTGCATCTGTCCAGGAGGGGAACCAGGATCCTAGGTGATAGGTTTAAATGCTTCATTGGCAAGCATTTAAACTAGCCAAAGGGGGAGGCACTGGAAAGGAGCAGGGAAATCCTAGCCCCCCCAAAACATCACAGTAGTAAGTGCGGTAAACACCAACATAGAGGTGTCGATAGGGAGAAGAGCTGGGGTAAATGGAGAAAGTGACAAAGGCAAGAAGGACAATGATGGGGCAAAAAGGAGTAAGGCCATCAGGAAATGGAGGGTAATGAGTACCAATGCCCGTAGTCTGGGCAACAAGCTCCCTGAGCTAGTGGCTTTGATGGAAGAGGGTTGCCTGGATATCGTAGCAGTCACAGAAACATGGTACACAGAGAACCATGACTGGGATGTTAACATACCAGGGTACATAACCTACAGGAAAGACAGGCAGGGGAGAAGAGGGGGAGGAGTAGCTCTCTATGTAAAGGAAGGGATAAAAGCAACTGAACAAAAGAGTAAACAGTGAGAGAGGAGGCACTGTGGGTCACCTTGGAGACTGGAAAGGGCACCACAATCTGCATAGGGGTTTGTACAGACCCCCATGTCAGGGGGAGGGAATGGACAAGGATATGATAGAAGGCATTCTTAGAATGGCAGAGAAAGGGGAGATACTGTTGGTGGGAGACCTGAATATGCCAGATGTTAACTTGAGCACATTTGCTGCAGCCACATCCAAGAGCAGGGCCATTCTTGATGCCCTACAGGTGACAGACCTCAGACAGCTAGTTTGAGAACCCACTCATGAAGGAGCAATCTTAGACCTCGTAATCTCAAACGGGGGCAGTGAGAGGATTTCAGATCTAGAAGTGGGTTGCCATCTGGGAACAAGTGACCGTCAAACAGTGTGGTTCATATTAAACTCAGCTACAGAGTCAAGCCATACAAAAGTGAGGGTACTGGACTTCAGGAGGGCTGACTTTGGCAAGATGGGAGAGTGCCTCAGAAAAGCACTAGCAAACAGGCTAGAAGGAGGTGTGGAGCAACAATGGGGAATCATCAAAACTGCCATCACAGAGGCAACAAGCCTTTGTATGAAGCAAATAAACAAATCAAAATGAAAGAAAAAGCCACTATGGTTCTCAAAAGAGGTGGCTATGAAAGTCAGGAAGAAAAAGATAGCATTCCAGAAGTATAAGGAAACACAGAAGGAGCAGGACAGAGAGCTATACCAGTTAAGGCAGAAGGAAGCAGGGAGGGAAGTCAGAATAGCAAAGGCCCAAACTGAGGAAAAGATAGCCAACTCAGTTAAGAAGGGGGATAAAACCTTTTATAGGTACATCAGCAAGCATAGAAAGACAAAGGGAGGGATAGTGAGGCTGAATAGAATGAATGGTGGGTGGGCAGAGGGGACAGTGAAAAAGCAGGGATACTGAACGAATATTTCTGCTCAGTATTCACAAAAGAGGAGGGGGAAGTGTCTAATCCAATTAACAGAAGCACTCTCGATAATGGGGTCAATCCCAGTCCTTTCACAGAAGAAAGGGTTCTGCAAGAACTCCTAAAACTGAAGGTGGACAAAGCAATGGGGCCTGATGGAATTTACCCCAGAATTCTAAAAGAATTAAGGAACTAGTGAAACCACTGGCTACTCTTTTTAACAAATCATGGGAGGATGGTGTGGTACCGAGGACTGGAAGAAGGCAGATGTGATTCCCTTCCACAAAGTGGGACCAAGACAGAGCAGGAAACTACAGACCTGTCAGTTTGGCCTCTGTGGTAGGGAAAGTGATGAATCACTCTGAAGGAAAGAATAGTTGAGTACCTAGAGGCCAGTGGGGCACAGGACCCAAGGCAGCATGGGTTCACAGCAGGAAGGTCATGTCAGATGAATCTAATAGATTTCTTTGACTGGGTGATCAAAGTAGTAGACCAGGAGGGCTGTGGACATGGCCTACCTAGACTTTAGTAAGGCATTTGACACAGTCCCACACAAAGATTAATAGTCAAATTAACCAGCCTGGGAGGGTCCCAGGGTGGTAGCCTCGGTAAAACATTGGCTGGACAACAGGACACAGAAGGTAATTGTAAACGGGGTCCACTCTGAAGAAAGAGGGGTTACTAGTGGGGTACCGAAGGGTTCAGTATTGGGTCCAGTCCTTTTCAATGTCTTCATAAGTGACATTGCAGAGGGACAGGAAGGAAAAGTATGCCTCTTTGTAGATGACACAAAGATCTGCAACAGGGTTGATACACAAGGAGGCGTGGAAAGGATGAAAAGGGACTTGGCAAGGTTGGAGGAATGGTCAGAAGTATGGCAGCTAGGATTCAATGCAAAGAAGTGCAAAATAATGCACCTGGGAAACAAGAACCCTGGGAAAGAATACACAATGGGGGGGAGGTAGTAACAACTACAGAAAAGGAAAGGGACCTGGGGTAATCATATCAGATGACCTTAAGGTTAGCAAGCAATGTGAGAAGGCAGTAGGGAGGGCTGGGGGTATACTGGGATGCATAGGGAGTGGCATCAGCAGCAGAAAACAGGAAGTTGTTATCCCTCTGTACAGACAGTTGGTGAGACCCCATTTGGATTACTGCGTCCAGTTCTGGAGACCCCACCTATGCAAGGACATAGACAGGATAGAGGCAGTCCAGAGGAGGGCAACTAAAATGGTGCAGGGTCTGCAAGAGAAGCTGTATGAGGAGAGACTAAAGTAGCTTAATATGTATACCCTTGAGGAAAGAAGGGAGAGGGGGGACATGATAGAAACTTTTAAGTACCTCAGTGGAATTAACAAAGTCCAAGAGGGTAGCATCTTTCAGAAAAAGAGACGTGCAAGAACAAGGGGACACAATTTAAAGATGGGGGGGCGGTGCAGGGGCAATGTGAGGAAGTATTATTTCACAGAGAGGGTAGTGGATGCCTGGAATAGCCTTCCTGAGGAGGTTGTGGGGTCTAAAACTATGGAAGAATTCAAGAATGCATGGGACAGACATAAGGCAATTCTTGTGGGGGGTAGGAAGAAATAGGCTGTTGGTTAACTAGGATCTACGGCCTATCCTGTAGGTAAGGAAATGGGCAGACTAGATGGGCCAAGCGATCCTCATCTGCCGTCAAAGTCTATGTTTCTATGTAAACCAGTGGCATATTGTCATCTTCTAGTAAAAAACAGGAAGCAGATAAAAACAACCAGCAACAATAACAAATTCTAATGAAGGTAAGCTATCAAAAATCATTATAAGGCAAGAAATATTTAAGTACTCTGATTGCAGTGTTCTACTAGGGTTACATTAACCCATATTGCCTTACCATCTAGAGCCGACTCACTGTGTATGTTTATATGCATAATTATGAATGAAGACCCAGACATTTTCATCTGACTTTCAATTTGCTATTAAAAAAATCACTGTCCTGGTCACCTGTCACATCTTCCAAACAGCACACAATATTTTTTAATCCATAGTGTGCAATCTGACGATCGCATCTATTACTTTATGATCACGTTTTTTTGTCAATGCGATGTAACTCTACTTGCATGTATTTACCTGTGCACCTTACTTACTGTGCTGCACTCGCATATTCATACTGTGTACACTATCTGCTCAATTTTGTACCTAACTGTTTTGTATTACTTACTTGTCCCACTTGTTTTAGTACCTACCTTCAAACACATAACCTGCTGTACTTATTTTGTAGCTAATTTGTATGGTGTTACTGTGCCATCCTCATGGCCCGGGTTGTGCCTGAAAATGGCCCTTGGGACCAGTACACCCACCTGGCTAACAAATAAATACATTGCTTAAACACTTGAACAAAAAAACAAAAAGAAATCCTACTCTCTGTTGCAACCAAGAGGACCCCTCTCTCAAGTGGTAAAGTCCTGAGCATGAAGGATCCAAGTCAAAAAACAATGTTTTAATGATGTCTGTACTTGGTATTTTTAACTGGTTTGAAAACCAGGACATGTGCAACGAGCATGCACAGTAGCGTTTCTGCTATGCAGGCTGTGAATCCACATCCATGGACAGTTGCTTTGATGAGACACAATTTTATTAAGCAGCAGGTCCTACATATGGAGTTTAAAAGTAGATGATATTCTGTTCTACTGGATGTACATTTCTTTTTAAAATGAGAAGTGTAAGTGTTATTTGTAGCAGTTTTAAAATCAGAACTTTGGTAATGAACATGCGCATTACTGTCATATCAGTTAGATTAATAGTCAGTCACTCACTTGGGGAAATATGGCACTCAGCTGTGCCTCATGCCACATTATGCCCCAACTAGGTGATTCACAGACTGTTAATCTAACCCCTGTCCATACCTTATTGTGTAAATGATTTCTTTCAAAGTCAAAACATACAGTATGATGCCAAAAGGGTTAACAGTGTCCCTTTAATAAGACAGAAGTCATTGGATGGAAAATATTTGCATTTTGAATGCATGGACTTGGTGTCAGGTCTCAGAATCATGTACATTTTGTGAAGGTTGGTTCACCAGTTTAAAATGTGTAGGTTGAAAACACATGTAAGAACAGAAACTAAGATATTTTACCCCTCACTGATAGTGTAAAAATGACAGCGCTGAAACCTGAAACTGTCAGGTTTGTCAGAGTCTGGTCCAAAGATAATTCTTTGATAGGTATTTTACTAGAAAATGTGCACATTTTAAATTACTTATTAATAAAGTGCATGATTTTGTGCATACACAGATTGTTATTTTCAATATGATATTCATTATTAAATTTTTGCAAAACTGATTTATGGTAGTTTTGAGGCAAGGGGTCCCATTTTGTAACAGGAAACTGCCATTTTCAGGCAGTTATGAGGCACAAAAGTGTCCTTCTGATTTAATTACATGGCCAGTGGTTGGGAGTCCATCCTTATATACTAGACCCTCACCCCCACATTTCTCTAGCGTTTGTGAGCCCAGCCCCACTGCCAACAACCCCCACCTGCCTGAATTGTTAAACAACCAGTGGTGGGTGCCCAGTGCTGCCACTAGTACCCCCCTCCCCTCACCCACTTGAATTTCAATGAAATTGGTGGTGGGTGCTCAGCACTGCTGGTAGTACCTCTTTCCATCCAGCCAGTTGTTAATAAAACTGGCAGCAGGTACCAAACCCACAACAGGTAGCCCTTTTCCTGCTCATCCGAAGTTCAATAAAACCAACAACTGGTGCTAAACCCCACTGTTGGTACCTCGCTACTGACTACCTGAAGTTCAGTGAAACTGACTGTGGGAACCCAGCTCTGCTGCTGGTACCCGAGACCACCTGAAGTTTAATAAAACTAGTGGCAGGAGGAGCCCAGTCCTGCAGCCAGTACCCCCCACCCATCTAAATTTCAGTGAAGTCAGCGAGAATACCCAACTCCACCACCAGTATCCTCCTCCTGCCACTGAACTTTTGCAAACAGAGCAATGGGTGTCAAATTTCACTGTGGCTTTCCCCACTGCCCCACAAATCAAAATCCCTTCCGTCACCCTCTGGTCAAGTTCCCTCTCCACCCTCTTCCCCACTTCTACCATACTGTGAAATTAAACTAACTTTTAGCACCCACACCACCCTCCTTCTCCCTCAGTCAGTGTCCAAGTTACCAGTTACCTCATTTATTTATTTATTGAAATGTTTCACCAGGAAGGCACACTGAAAAACAAGTTGCTTGTCTCCTGGTGCGACTTGGGGGGTACAGTTGGATGAAGAATTAGACATACAGTTTAACATTTAACATATCCGAGAAATTAAACATTCAGTTACATTTGTAACAAGACATGCAGTTAAAAAAATATCATAAATAATCATACAATTGCATTTGTGACATAACACAATGTTAAATATATCATACCTGTGGAATATGCATTTAATTATCAGCGGCATATCTGAGGAACATAGTACAGAAATTTAATGTAGCCTTGGAGCCATCTCCTTGCAGAAACGGATCACAGTTAAGAGGCAAACTATTTAGCAATTATTGAATGAATGAGGTACAGTGAGGGTGCATCAAGGACAGTAGAGGTAGACCAGGGAAACCAGCTGGGGGAAGGAGAGGATAAAGATTTATCCTGGACTCCCTTCAGGTGCCTTCCTCAAGCAACTGTTCATGGAACCAACTCAGCAGAAGGCAATACTGGACCTTGTGCTCACAAACAGGGACAGTGTGATGGGGGTAACAGTGGGGAAGCACCTGGGGAACAGTGACCACCAGTCACTGTGGTCTGAAATCACAGAAAGAGCAGAACCAAACCACACAAAAACACGTATCCTGGATTTTAGGGGGGCAGACTTTGGGAAAATGGGGAGATATTTGAAAGAGGCATTAAGGGAAATGGGGCAGGAATCAGGGGTTGAGGAACAGTGGGCAATATTTAAAATGGGGATTACAAGAGCAACAGAATTATGTATTAAGCAGGTTAGCAAGAGGAAAAGGAAGAGGAGACCATTATGGTTTTCCAAAGAGGTAGCAAAGAAAGTGAAAGCCAAAAGGTTGCATTCAGGCAATACAAAAAGACACAGGCAGAAGGGGATAGGAGAAGTACCAGGAGAAGCAAAGGAGGCAGGGAGGTCAGTAAGGGAAGCCAAAGCTCAGACAGAAGAACACATTGCAAAATCAGTGGGTAGAGGGGACAAAACCTTTTATAGGTACATAAGTGAAAAAAGAAAGGCAAAGGGAGGGATAGTGAGACTGAACGGGGAGGATGGGGGCTCTGTGGAAGATGACAACGGTAAAGCTGACATATTGAACAGGTATTTCTGCTCAGTCTTTACTGAGGAAGAGGAGGGTAATGGGTCTGAATGGAGTACAAGGGGTGAGAATGGTGCAGAAATGGAAGCAAGTCCCTTTACATGAGAAAGGGTCCTGAAGGAACTGGAAGCAATAAGAATTGATAAAGCAATGGGGCCAGATGGGGTGCACCCCAGGGTCCTTAAAGAACTAAGAGAGGTGGTGGCTGAACCTCTGGCTATCCTGTTTAGCTGATCACTGGAAACAGGGGAGGTACCCAAAGACTGGATGATAGCAGATGTAGTCCCCTTATACAAAAGTGGGAGCAAAGAGGAAGCGGGGAACTACAGACCAGTCAGCCTCACCTTGGTAGTGGGGAAGATCATGGAAGCACTACTGAAGGAGAGATTGGTGGAACATCTGGTTGTCAATGGACTACAGGACCCAAGGCAGCATGGTTTCAACAGGGGAAGGTCATGTCAGACCAACCTCATTGAATTTTTTGACTGGGTGACTAGGGAGGTGGATCAGGGGAGGGCAGTGGACATGGCCTATCTGGACTTCAGCAAGGCCTTTGACACTGTGCCACATAGAAGACTATTGCACAAACTGGGGAATATGGGTGTGGGCAGGACAGTAGTGTGGTGGGTAGGTAACTGGCTGGGTGGCAAGACACAGAAGGTGGTGGTAAATGGCTGTCACTCCACAGAGGGAAGATTGACCAGTGGGGTACCACAGGGATCAGTGCTGGGACTGGTTCTATTCAATATCTTCATCAATGACGTTGTGCAGGACCTAGAAGGCAGAATTTCACTGTTCGCTGATGACACAAAGCTCTGTAACAGAGAAGACACACCAGAGTGTGTAGACAGAATGAGAAAGGACCTGCAGAAACTTGAAGAATGGTCAGGGGTTTGGCAGTTGAAATTCAATGCAAGGAAGTGCAAGATAATGCATATGGGGCACAAAAACCCTGGCACAATATATCAGTTGGGGGGGTGAGGATATAGCATGCACCAAGCAGGAAAGGGATCTTGGGGTTATCATCTCTGATGACCTCAAGGCAGGGAAACAGTGCGACAAGGCAGCAGGTAAAGCAAATAGGATGCTGGGATGCATAGGCAGGGGCATCACCATCAGGAAAAGGGAGGTCATAATTCCACTATACAAGACACTAGTGAGGCCCCACCTGGAGTACAGTGTACAGTTCTGGAGACCTTACCTACGTAAGGACATAGACAGGGTAGAGAAGGTTCAGAGGAGGACAACAAAGATTATGCATGGATTGCATCACAAGTCTTATGAGGACAGGATGAAGGAACTGAACATGTACTCCCTGGAGGAGAGGAGGAAGGGAGGGAGAGAGGATATGATAGAGACACATACAAGTATCTTACAGGGAGGAACAGGGTGCAGGAATACACTATTTTTAAGTGAAAAAGATGTTCCAGGACTAGAGGGCATGGGATGAAGTTGGAGGGAGGATGATTCAGAGGAAACGTGAGGAAGAATTTCTGCACAGAGCGGTGGTGGACAAGTGGAACACCCTGCCAGAGGAAGTGGTGGGGCTGAAACAATCACGGGATTTAAGAATGCATGGGATAGACATAAAGGAATTCTGAAGGTCAGGGGTAAGGGGCAACAGACTTCTTGGAAAACATAAACTGAACTTACAAGCTCAAATGGGCAGACTGGGTGGGCCATAAGCCCTTATCTGCCGACACTGTCTATGTATCTATGCAAGATGGGGGGAACATTACTGGAGCAAAGTGAGCAAAAAATCAGTTGCGAGGGGCAAGTGACACAGGGCTAGTACAATCTGGGAGCACCTCAGAGAGAACAAAAAAGTGCAAGTTATTAGCTCAAATGAACTAATTCCTTTGTTTAAGTGAAGGCGGTAGAGAGGGGACAGGAGAGAGGTGGTGGTAAGGGATAGGGTAGAGAAGGACAAGTCATACCTTGAACTGGCCCCTTCAGAGTGCAGAGATTGCTGCCAGTGGCGGCATGAGGCAAGGACTTAGAATAAGGGAGAGGAGTAGGCAAGGACAAGTTGGGTAGAGATAGTAGAGGGGATGGTAAAGGGAAGAAGGAGGGATGAGAGAAACTTGCCTAAGACTATGCCTCTTCAGGATGCTGAGAACCCTGCCAGAGAGCAGAGTCAAGAGAGGATGAGTTAGGTAGAAAGAATCATCCAGTTGAAGTCTGCCTTTCTGAAATCTAGGACTTCAGCCTTTGATGAGGGCTTGCTGTTCCCAAGGGCCAGGTTGAACCATATAGACTAATGGTTGCATGGTTGTTGGACCTTAGTGGTTTCTCTATTCTCAGTGCTCCTACCACTTCTGAGTTTGTGAGCACCACAATTAGAATGGCAGCTTGCCTAGTGGGTTCCTTAATCAGCTGCATCAGCAGGCAGTTTGGCAATGTATCTAACAGGGCCAGACTTCTGGAGTTCCTGGCCACTGGGATGTCCCAATAAATATCTGGCAGGTTTAGCTCTTCCACCACCACCTCCTCCCCCTTGCCACCCCTCTTTCTAATAGTGCCTCTAACTCTTTATCTCTCCCTTGTGCTGGAGGTTTATAGATCACCCCAATTTGTGGTTTCTTGCCTGAGGCTGCCATAAGCTCAACCGGCAGCAACTCTGTTTCCCCATTAGCTCTCTTGATGTTTCCGTCCTCCTCTGCCTCTATGCCTTCCCTGACATATACAGCTATACCTCTTCCTTTAGCTTTGCTTCTGTCCTGTCTAAAACTGGCGTAGCCTGGGACTGTCAGGTTCCAGTCATTATTCTCTGTGGCCCAAGGTTCTGTGATGGTACCAGCTTAATCTCAGTGCCTGCCACCATTGCCTGGAGCTCACTAATTTTATTTCCCAGACTTCTGGCATTAAGGCAGATCCTTTTCATCCTTCTACTGAAACACCCCCTTGCTTTTTCCTGTTCCTTCTCCCTTATTCATCCCTAGACTCCTTAAGTTTCTATCTTTCATGCTGTATATAGGTCTTGATAGCTCTCCCTTATTTGCCTCTTCCCCTAACCTAACTCAAACTTCAACCTTACTGTTGCCCATCTTGCTGCTACTAGTTCCCTGTTCAGGGAAAGCTCCAGCTAGATTTCAAATTCACTCTCCTTTCTTAGTGGCTCCCCTAGTCTCTGTCTCCCCTACAGTCAGTTTAACTGGCCAATGTAGATGTCAAACTTCTGCCCCAGAGCACTGGCCCCCCTCTTGTTACCCTTAAAGAGCCTTCTGTTCCAGAATCCTCTTCCTGTCCCCCACAAAGTGGCACCAATCCTCCTGACACTATACTTTTAACCACTTATTAAATCCTCACTCTCTCCTTCCCTACTGTCATTCTTATTCCTCCATTCCACATAGGAAGGACATTGGAAAAGGCCAGGGAAGCTGAATGAGCTATGAATCTATCCCCCAGCCTCTTAAAGTTCTGTTTCACTACCTTCATAGACTGGTTCACCAGATCATTGGTACCCAAGTGTGCCAGCACCCCAGCTCCTCCTCCTCCCCTTTCTCCACTATCATCACTATCCTATCTATATCCCAAATGGCTAATATACCAGGAAGGCATCTAGCCATCCTCCTCCACTTCCCCACCCTCCCTTCTCCCCTAATCATTAAGTCCCCAAACACTTCCATTGTTGACTTCCTCCTGCTCACCCCCCCCCCCCGAGTGCAAGCAAGTCATCCTTCCCATTTCCTCTGGCTGACTCAGAGTCTCTCCTGACAGAGTCAGGTACTTCAGCCTCCTCTAAGGGTGCAAAATAATTTGCTTTTGGGATGATGTGGGATTTGTCGACCTCCTTGCGGCTGGTCCTGCCACCCTTCCTCCTCCCATTCCATCTCCCCTTCCAGACCACCCTCCATCCTCCTGGGCCAGTGGGCCTCTGGAGGGCCAGTTCCATAGCTGAAATATCTCATCTTTTGCTGCTACCAGCTGAACATGGAGCTCTGCAAAGGTCCTGCAGAAGGAACAGTGCCCCCTCCTCTAGAACATAACCCTGGAGAAGTGCACTCCACAATCTCTGCAACTATCTCCCCACTATTTCTCATCCCCATACTGATTCTGTGATAACCGCTAGACCATTGTTAATAACTTGTTTTCCTCTATCTGCCTAGTAACCTAGACTAGAACCCAAAAGGTCTACTTTATATGTGGAGATTTGTTGCAGTTCCTGTCTTGCCTGGTTTACTTGGCTGTTCCTCCTAGATTGCTTCTTTGTACCCCTACCCTAGATAGGTAGTTATGTATGGATACTAATGTACTATAATTTATTTATTTATTTTCTCGGAATTATAGTACCTTTGAGCCAGAGACTCTTTTACAAAGGTTCCACGTCATGAGTGAACAATTATTTATTCATTTTTATTTTATTTTGAATTTTGGTAACTGGGTGGGCCCACTGAGACATTGCAGTCCCTTTTCAGGGGCGACCCAGGAAATGCAGTACATAGAAACTGCAGTGCAATGACATAGTAAAGATAATTACAATGGTAGGTGCATAGTAAAGATAGTTGCAATGGGTCTGTTACAGTGGTTATGTTTACAGCATTAGAAGATAAACAGGAATTAAAATACAGACAGATACACCCGGGGATTGGATAACTACATACAGATTGACAACACAAAATGTGATGAGCTCTGAACTCACAGATTGGCAACAAATACATTAATCACAGAATTTCCAATGACAGCAGCTACAAGTAAACATACTAATTGTAGACACTCATACTAGTAAGGCTAGGGGAGGATGGAAAAATACCCATTCCAGGAGCAAAGTAAGGAGGATATTAAACAAAGTGTTAGAAAGCTGGACCATAGGTCACTGGAAACAGCAGCAAGGTGGAGAGGCTGAGAGGTGGGGAAGCAAAGAGGATTGAAAGTTGGTGAGCATGGTACAGGACAGGATGGAAGGAGGTAGGAAGTTCCAGTCAGCTACTGCTGAGTAGGTGAAAGATATACTGCCAACAGCTAACCACAGTTTGGGCATAATAAGAAAGGGGAGGGAGGTAGATCCTAGGGTTCGTTGAGGTAGTCTTAGTCGAATATGTTCACTAAGGCAAGTGGGAGTGTATTTGTGGACCAGCTTGTGTACAAGACGTAGGGTGGCATACCGTAATCTAGATTCATATGGTAGCCAGCCGAAGGATGAGAGGACGTCTCAATGGAGATGGCGGGCATTGACCCCCGCAGCAAACCTACCTACCCTCCCTGTGATAAGCCTGTTTGAGGTGAGATAAGATAGTTGTGCTGGTTGTGAGTAGAAGCAGAACACTATATGTAAGAAGGGGAAGGAAAGTGGAAGCCGCTGTCTTATGACAATGTGAGGAAGGGACATATACGATAAAGAAGATCTAGAATTTTGTTCAGAGATTTGGTTATGATGAAGAAATGAGTGCCAAGGGAGAGCGAGGTATCCAGGGTAACCCCCAAATATTTAAAGGTTTGGACTGATTCTAGGGCGTCACCATTTTCTGAGAGTATCATGAGAGGGGGAGGGTAAGTGATATAGAAGGTGAGTGGGAGAACAGCATGCTTTTAGTTTTCTTGGTATTGAGTACAAGTTGATTTTGCAGGAACCAGCCTTCAAGAGCAGAAAGTCAGCCACTAACAAGCTGTTGATCCACCTGACATCAGATGAGGAACGATAAATAATAGCAACATCCGCCGTATAGGTAAAACTGATTTGGGAATTCGTTAATAAATAGGGAGAACAGCAACAGGCCAAGTATGGACCCCTGCAGCACCCCATGGGTTATGAGCTGGCGGTCCAAGAGAATCAGCCCACTTGATCCTTTGTGTGTGGCAGGAAAGATAACTTTGGACCCATGGTAAGGCACCGGTGTCAAGGCCAACAGAGTGTAACTTCTGGAGCAGGAGACCGTGATTGACCAAGTCAAAAGCCTTTGTTAAATCAAAAAGATAACTCTGGCAGCAAAGCCTTGGTTCATTGCATGGAACAGATTGGAAGTGACATTTTCTAAGGTAATAAGGGTGCCATAGTTCTTTCTGAACCCATGCTGGAAGGGGGGAGAGCAGGTGGTGGTGGTCCAGGTAATCCTGGAGATGGTCATATATAATATGCTCCTGGATTTTGGTCAATGGACATAGGACAGAGACAGGTCTAAAGTTCTTAGCTACAGTGTTAGGAGCACCCTTATGAATGGGGACAACTACGGCTATCTTCCATTTATCAGGGACAGTACTCGAGAGGAAGGACTGGCTGAACAGGTCTCAAACAGGGCGGGTGAGGGCTACAGCCCCCAGTTTAAGAAATTTAGGATCAAGGGTGTCATGACCAGGGGAGCTATCAGGTTTCATTCTAGAGAGAAGCTGGCAGACTTCTTTGAGGGTTGCCAGTTTCAGGTGAAAAGCAGGGTGAGCCCCAGAGTCCTCAGGAACCAATGGGTCTGAGACGGGGACTGATGAATTGGTTAAGACCGATGTGTATTTATGAAAATCAGTAAAAAATTCATTAAATCCAGCGGCAATGGATGGGGGGTCTGTGAGGATGGTGCCTTGAACATTGAGGGAACAAGGGAGCTCAGAGGAATTTCCCTTGATAAGTGAGTTAACCTGCTTCCAGAATTCCTTAGGATTACAGAGGTGCTCAGTTTGGAGCGTCCTGAAGTGGAGGCATTTGGCTTTCTGAATAGAGTTTTTGCACCTATTCCTGCGATGCTGGTAGACTTGCCAATCATGAGGTAGCCCACTACATTTATATGTCTGCCAGGCATGATCCTGTGTGGATTATTACAAACAAAAGGATGATTGCAGAGTACACTGACAATGTTGCAAGACAGGTAAACAACATGGGAACTTAATAGGAGCAAATGGTTACAGTTGGTAAAATCAAAAACGTAAAAATAAGGAGATGCTGTCAGTAGGATGACATTGTCATTGACAAGGTTGCAGGTAGCAATATCGGCAGAGGGCACAAAGCAACATTTGAAGATAAATCTGAGAGAATACAAATAGTTACAGGTGGGTAAACAGGGTTTAATGCAGAACACCAGTGCAGTCAGAAATTGACTTGGTCTGTGTTAGAGTAGAGAATAGGGGGAGGGGATAGGGTAGCAAAACCTGAGGCTACAAAGGCCAGAGTTGAGTTAAGAGCTAGGCAGTTGGTAGCAGGTGAGGGGTTGGTATTTTTAGTTGACAGAATGAGAAGTAGATAACGGAGGGGGTGGGAAAGGAGGAGAAGGTAACAGAGGGGGAGGGAAAGGAGGTAGTAGGGTGAATGGAGGGAGTATGTGGCACAAGAGGGATTAGGGTAGGACTGGGATTGGGCAGAAAATTAGGTGGGGCAGTCAGAGCTGCTGAGCTTAATAAGATTTGTGTTTCAATGGTCCTATCCTGGGTTCAGCCATAACGTCTGAAGGGAGGCCATTCAACCAACATGGAGCTCTGTACATAAAAGCCCACTGCGCTTGTGTCGTGACGTGCACAGAGGGACTCTAGGTGAACTTGATGTACCTTCTATCACAGGGTTGGGCGCAGATGCAGAGATGTTGAGCCGAGGGTGGAGTTAGCCAAGGATGATCTTTTGCCAGCAGGCAGGTCTGGTTGGAGATCCTGCCCTTGAGGTGCAGCCAGTTGATTTGGGCGTACAAAGCACATGTGTGGTTATGCCTGTGAGCACCAGAGACCAACTCAGCGATAACCCCTAGACCATTATACGCTTTCAATAAAATACAATTAGTACCATACTTTGTGCTCTTACTGCAGATAGGTAGTTTAAGTTAGTTACAGATGTTAATTTTATTCAGCTGTTAAGCATGTAAGACACCACAAACATATAATCATTTAGTACAATACCACTTATATGAGGTAGCACCACAATTGTAAAGAACTGTAGGTGTACCCTAAATAGAGAACTATATACTTACAGGTTTGCCAGTTATGACCCCTAAGGCCTACCTTACACTTTCAGTGGCAGAGTCCTCTGAGAACCTGCGGTCTACTTTCAGAAATCCTGCAGAAGATACCAGGTCAGATGCAACACTTCTGCACCATTACATTCACACCCTGGGGCGTGAACGCTCAGGGGTCACTAATGCTCTTGTCTTATATAGAACAAGCAATAGAAATCTAGACTGCTCAGCCCTCATTGTCAACAGTGATGTTGCAATAAGGCTTAAACAGCAGTCTTCCTTTCCATAAAGCTTTTACCATCCCTACACAATTGTGAACTACTACTGATTATTACCATTTACTTAGGTTTCTTTAAGTAAAAAAGTAGTGCCCAAAACTAAACTTAGGGATGATTTGGCAAAAATACCAAGTGTGTGTTCATGGTGGGGGTGATAAGAACTCCAACCCACAAATTTGGTAAAATAAGAAAAAAATAAATAAATAAATGAGTTGTGGATCTTTGAAAAATGACCCCCCCAATAAAAGTAGTACTATGAAATGTGCACTCCACATACTCAAGGAATTTGTTTTTTTTTTGACAGATTTTAATCAGGGTTTTTTCATAACACTGATAACTTTTTGAAATGTTTTAATATTTTTCACCAAAGATGAGGGATGGGGTACTTAATAGCTCTCTTCATGACACCCAACTGGCAAATGTCATGCCTGCCAGATGAACATGCTGCTTTGCATTGGGCCCACAGGGTCCTGGCTAAAGCAAACTACAGTTCTGGGCTATGCTTACAGGTATGCTGCTTCATGTAGGGCCTGCAGGTTCCTACATAATGTCAGTTAAAGATCCAGCCATCCCCCTTGCTGCATGATGGGACAGTTGCTTTGCACACAGTCTGCAGGGCTCTGTGCAATGCAAGCTACAGGTCTGGCACAGTAAGAGACATTAATCAGTTTCTTTGTGAATAGCTCACATGGCCAGTTGTGAAGCAAGATATAGGTCTGGTCCAGTGAGCATCACTGTGAAGATGCTTTAAGATGTCTTTTTAAAATGTAAAGAATAAATTGCAGAAAAATACACAGAAGGTAATTGTAAATGGAGTCCACTCTGAAGAAAGAGAGGTTACTAGTGGGGTACTGCAGGTTCAGTCTTGGGTCCAGTCCTTTTTAATGTCTTCATCAGTGACATTGCAGAGGGACTGGAAGGAAAAGTATGCCTTTTTGCAGATGACACAAAGATCTGCAACAGGGTTGATACACAAGGAGGCGTGGAAAGGATGAAAAGGGACTTGGCAAGGTTGGAGGAATGGTCAGAAGTATGGCAGCTAGGATTCAATGCAAAGAAGTACAAAATAATGCACTTGGAAACAAGAACCCAGAGGAAGAATACACAATGGGTGGGAGGTAGTAACAACAACAAAAAGGAAAGGGACCTGGGGTAATCATATCAGATGACCTTAAGGTTAGCAAGTAATGGAGACGGCAGTAGGGAGGGCTAGGGGTATACTGGGATGTATAGGGAGAGGCATCAGCAGCAGAAAACAGGAAGTTGTTATCCCTCTGTACAGACAGTTGATGAGACCCCATCTGGAGTACTGTGTCCAATTCTGGAGACTCCATCTCTGCAAGGACATAGACAGGATAGAGGTAGTCCAGAGAAGGGCAACTAAAATGGTGCAGGGTCTGCAAGAGAAGCTGTATGAGGAGAGACTAAAGACATATATATACTATATGTATACCCTTGAGGAAAGAAGGAAGAGGGGGGACATGATAGAAACATTTAAGTACCTCAGTGGAATCAACAAAGTCCAAGAGTGTAGCATCTATCAGAAAAAGAGACTTGCAAGAACAAGGGGACACAATTTAAAGATAGAAGGAGGGCGGTTCAGGGGCAATGTGAGGAAGTATTATTTCACAGAGAGGGTAGTGGATGAATGGAACAGCCTTCCTGAGGAGGTTGTGGGGTCTAAAACTGTGGGAGAATTCAAGAATGCATGGGACAGACACAAGGCAATTCTTGTGGGGGGTAGGAAGAAATAGGCTGTTGGTTAACTAGGATCTATGGTCTATCCTGTAGGTAGGGAAATGGGCAGACTAGATGGGCCAAGTGGTCCTTATCTGCTGTCAAAGTCTATGTTTCTATGTTTCTATGTTATGTTTCTATGTTTAATTATGGTCAAAATGCAAAACATACAAAGTAAAGGAATAAAAAAAATTGATGTTGAAAGTCATTAGAACCTTATGAAATTGGTGGTGTGGTGTTCCTCAGGGTTTCAATGATATTCAACACAGGATTGGCATTACCCTAATTTTGACATTCTCTCATCAGACAAAGTTAATGACACAGCGATGCTTGCACTGGGAGTGATAGTATTAGGTAATGCCAACTGTGTGCTGCGCGAACATTGAAACTCCATTGAAACCACACCACCAATTTGCCTGTGTTCCAGTGACTTCTAACATGTCATGTATTTCCTTACTTTGTATGTTTTGCATTTCAACCCTAACAGAGGCAGTAACCTAGTTTTTTTTGTAATTAATATGAAGTATATTTTCTTTCCCAGTTAACTTAACTCTTTTGTCCTACTGTACTCTGTGCATAAGTCAACTCCCGCTCAGTACCAGTGGCTCTGGTGGGAGCCAAACCAGGATTTGGCAAGAGATGCCTTTTTGGAGTTGGCCTTTAATAATACAGTGCAGGGAGACCTGCAAACTTGAAGTCAGCCCTTAATTGGAGAATTCAGAGCAGCCTGAACACAGGCACAGGAACTAAATAAAAAGAGCATACCTTAGAGTGAAAGTTTTTTTTTTTTATTTGGGGCTGGAATCAACATGGAGGTAACTTCTGCAGAGCACAGAGCTGAAGTGGAGCTCTGAAAAATTTGTGGATGAATGTAAAGGAGGAAATTAACCCTACAAGCCGGAGACAGGTAGAGTTGGGAAGTCTGCCTAGGGGCCTGCTTGAAAGCAGGGAGAGCTGATGAAAGTTTTGGGAGAAGAACAGTTCGGTGTAGACTGAATTGGTGCCCTAGAGTTAGTGGCCAGAAAACCTAAGTAAAGCCCTGAGTGACAGAACTGATTCAGTACAGGATGAATTGGGGTCTTCGAGTTAGTGGTCAGAAACCATCAGGGAGAGGCAGTTTATTCCTGCAGAATATAGAAGGAAAATTGCTGATGACATTTTTTTTTAAAACTGGAAAAGAAATCATATAATTTTGTACTGATCAAACAAATGTAAAATAAAGAGTTTAGGTGTTTGAACTTTAAAACCTGTCTATCATTTTGAATGTTCCCAAAAAGCCTAGGCCACATTGTTACACACTGCCTGTCACAGGCTGTCACACTGGTTTTATCCCAGAAATCAATCCACACTGCTAGCAGTTTTTGAGACCCTTCAGATGCACCTGGGCATGCTGCCACCACTCAGATTGACTCACACTCGAGGTATCTTTAGATCTGAATCCCACCAGAGGTACTGCTCACACAGTACAGAGACTTTTCCTGCAAGGGCAAATGACCCACCCCTTTTGTCACAGATGAAAAAAGTTTCTTTAGATACTGTAGCTTAGTGTCCTGTCTCTTCAGAAAAGGATCACAGACTTGCCAATTACCCTGTTTATCAATACCTTTGAAAACTAGATCACACAAAGCGTGAAGTGTATAAAATAATCACATTCAATACTCCATGATATTCACATATGTTACAGGATTATACATACTAAAGGCTATGTGGAATACAAGATAGTATAGAGAAGAAAAATAACATATTTGAAAAGATACATATCACACAGAACAAACCTCACTAAAAGCTAACAAAATTTCTAAGCAGAATAAAAGCTTACCCCAATGAGGCTCTTGTGAGTTATGGCAGACTCAAGCACATGATTGTACAGGTTCACTGTCCCAGCCCAACTGACTTACTTAGAGAAACATAAAACAGAAGAAGCCATGGCAGGCCAGCCCGTTGCCCGCATCATTGGCCATGCTTCTCTGACATCAAACCTTGGACATTTCTTTTTTACTATGAGCCAACCTCCCTAAGAAATCTAATCCAAACTAGTTATTTGGATCCTGTCCTTTTGTTCCTTCAGCTCATGGCCTAGCAGGCTGCTGCCTGACTGGACCAGCCATTTGCTTTTGGCCTCTTTTAGATAAAGGGGCTTGGCCCTTTGATGCTCAAGTAAAATGAGCCTTATAAATTACAGGAAAGTTTGCTGTCCACACACAACCTGCTTCTCCAGCCAGCCAACTTGAAAGACTGTAATCTCGTTTTTCACATACCTCCCACATGAACTAAAATATTTTTGCAAAATAAAAATAGATAGTAACATTAAAAAAACTATGTCTTGGGTGTTACATCTGTCACAGAGGTAAACTGTGTTTTGTAAGATATATGCTACAAAACACAGTTTACCACCCCCCAGTCGTGGGTTGAGCTGATGTCATACCAGCAGTCTTGACAGCCACTCCCACAAGGAGAAACATCACTCCACCAAAGGACTGATTTGCCCTCCCCTGGTCTGCTGGCTACACAATGGCTTCACCCCATTCAACACTATCTTTTCAAAGCAACTCCCCCTCCCTCTCCTAAGAAGGAAAGGAGAAATTGTTTAACCAGGAAAGGCACACTAAGCCAAAGCTTGTTTCCAGGTGTGATCTGGGGGCACAAGGAAGTTAAGTGACTTGCTCAGGGTCACACAGTATGCAAGTGGGAGCTGTGGGATTCAAACCCAGGTTTCCAGGTCTGCAACTCAGAGCCTTAAACCACTATACCATACTGCCTCCTACGACCCTAAGACCCAGTACCTTGATGAAGCAAAGCTCTTCTGCTTGATAATCCTGCCCTCAGGTCTCAGTTCTGAAAGTTACACAATAACAGTCCAGATCCACTGACTGCCAGGAAATGCTGCTTGCCAAATGAGAAAAAAACAGGATGGTTGTGCTTACTGTTGGTCCTAATAAACCTATTTTGGTTTAAATGGCTCCAGAATTCCAAGTTCTTTCTTTTCATATCTCTCTCTCTCTCTCTTTCTCTCCTCTCTCTCTCTCTCTCTATATATATATATATGTATACATATATGTCACCTATCTGCTATCTGCTGTGCTCTCCCATCCTAAAAAATAGACAGCATCCATAATATAGACCGCTTTAAAGAGGAAGCTATATTTAGTCTAACATGGAAGAAGCAGTGAGTAAACCATATGCATACCATCTCGACTTCCATTTTATATGTAATGCTCCTGAGCATTGGGTGGGGGACGCACTGTTGTAGTGACACTTGTTGGGTAGGTCTGTTTGCATACAGTGTATCCATCAGAACACTGATGGCCTCAAGGGAGTTTGTGCTGTCTACCTAGTGTCACTACACATGCTACAGACAGTGCCGGTCCCACCAACCATTCAAAAACACCACAGATGAAGAGGATGTTGTGAGGGACTGTGCCTGGATAACCCACTACAACTACCATTCTAGCCTGGATACTGCTGCCATTTAAAAGGAGCCCCCATCATGGCAGCCCTCCTGTCTGAAGGTTGGAGGCCTGTAGATGGCATTATTAAAAATAGGCCTTTGTTTAATCAAGGTATAGGGCCATGTGCAGGGGTGTACTGCTTTAAATAAAAGTATAGGGTGGGTAGGGTAGGTATGGAGACCAGCAGGGGGACAACAGGCAGGGAAATAGATGTCAATATTATTTGAGGGAGGTTAGGGGATGTTTGTACAGTATGTGTGATGGTGCAGGACTGGATGTTTTGTCTTTAGCCCTTGAGGGTGTGGGCTACTGAAGTATGGGGAACTGGGGAATGGCTTATTAGCCCTTTTCCTGTCCACACCCTGAACTAAACAGCTAACCTGAATATGGGTACTCTTTTGTATATGGGCAAAATAATGCTAGTATGTGTGATATCCAGGTTTGCAATGCAATTTGGTGCAAATCCCTATAAAACCTTCAGCTTTCTTTAGCTTGTACACTGTTTTGTCAGCTTGCATGATCAAGAATGGAAGCCACCAGATTAAAATGGGGATGCAATGTTATTTTTACTCAAGTAATGTCTTGCTCATATCTTCAGTTTACTCCTGGCAGCTATACGGCACATTACAAAAGCTGAGGGGCTCCATTCTCTGTCACAAATGGCAGCACAACATGGTCTCTGTAACCATTTTGCATCTTCTGGTGACTTGCGACTCCATTCAGCTATGCTCAAGGGGCACTGCTACATTTCCTAGAACATTCAAAAGGCCTTCTTGAAAATGGCCCCACATGGCCACATACAGAACATGATGACCCTACAATCCCAGTCATTGTATCTAGTGACTCCCTAACATATTAAAACTAAAACAGGCTGGTGGCAAGGGGGAAGGGGGTCATAAAGCTGCATCCGGTAGCCTTTATCCTGCTGGGGGATGGATTTTGGGGCAACATGCAGATATTATTTTACTGTTACCAGTGAACAGGGATAGGGTCTGGGGTTCACAGAACACCAGGGAGCTGGATTAACATGGAAAGCTAGTGGGAGGGCACTGGACTACCAAGGACAAGCCTGGAGGATAGTCAACAGACAGGTAAGGAGGGGGGAACAGGTGGGGAGATAATTTTCAGGGGGCCCTGTCCATCACATGGATTCTTAATCCAACATATTGGCAGATACACTCACTAATTATTGGCTAGCTAATTTATCTTGCAATATAGCCATGGGGGACCCCTCCCCTCTGTGAGGAAGAACTGTTTTTATATATGGCTCCAAAGTGTGGCATCATAAAGGGGAAGGTGATTGCACCCTATGTTTCACTGAAACTGAAAAATGGAGTCCCGGTTTGTTGTCCTAGTCACTGAGACAGTAGTTCTCTTCAAATTTAGCTTTTATTTTCATTAAGAAACTTCTGCTTGATAACAATTACTATACAAGAACTGCTCCTGTTGGGATTTCAAATGTATATTTCAGTTAGAGCATGCTTGTCTTCAGAGTTCAGGGTGTGTTGCAGATTCTTCTTCCTGAACATGTTGAACTTCAGTCCTTCTTCAGCCTCTGGACCCTGTGCTAGCTAAGTGCATAGCAGTCAGATTTTGGTGATGGCAAATAGGGGCACTGTCTTTCAGAGGTGATTTTGTTTTCGCTGCACAAATGTTGGCTTTTTCTGCATGGTTGGATTACATGAACACAAATAATCACAAATATAGTCATCATGCCTAGACCCACAGCCTACAGCCATTGGTTAACCCTGCCTCTACCCCAATCAGTTGTTGATGCCATGGGGCTTGCTATATATCAATGAATATCCCTTAAGATGGTCACATGCTGGGCAGGCTGTTGGGTGAGCTCCTCTGCTCTCTTACCTTTTACTTATAATTTTCATTTTTTGCATTCATCTGTGAATTTTGTTGAAAGCATTTTTGGCTGATGCTTAGTTAGACTTTATTATGGTCAGGCAGGGATTGCAGTGAGATAAGGAGGTCATTTTATTATTTTTGTTGAGTCAGGATTTGTTCAGACCCTGAACCTGAATTGGGTGCCTATTTTGGATAACTGATTAAGTCTCATGGTTTCATGTTTCTGCTGCTAAACAGTCCTCAACAATCATGGTACATCATCTACCACCTACTGAGGAACTGTCTTTGGGCTGCTCTGTGGGATGACTGGTGGGAGAATGAATTGAGGCAGCAGGCAATATGAATGGCTAGCATTTTCAGCATTGTGCTCTGCTGGTGCTTAATTGAAGTGAGCAATGTGCAGCAGACCACTCTCAGGATTTTAACTAGGCATGAATAAATGGAGATGAGATGGATGACCATGTCGCTGCTAAAAATTCAGCATTGAAGTGAGATAATGGCATTCAAGCTCATTATGTTGGATTGGAGGACTGAGAGGGGAACTGACCTCCTAACCTAATGGCTGTGGCGGTGAAAGTGCAGTGTTGTGGCACAGTGCTTGGTTGTTGTCTCCGGTAGTGAACACTCTGACCTGGCAAGAGACGGTCGGCTGGGGTCTGTGCCACTGTAAATCCAGTGGCCCACAGACTGTTAGATGCTGATTTGCTGGATTTTGCTTCATAACTATTTTATTACACACCTGGTGGCAGCAGGTGAGGACTTTTAATCCTTTGACTGAGTTATAGTACATACTGTGACATTAATTTCAATTATCATTTTCTTTTCTGCTTCAGATGCATGTTGAGGTAGAAATAAAGACTTCAAAAAGAGCATTGCTAGCCGGCCTGGTGGTGCTGAGTGTTGAGGAACTGGATGCCACATCTCACGCCATGTCGGTGACTGGGTTCAGGAACAAGTCCAGACCACCGGGGGGTCGGCAGGGGATGGGGGGGAGAGAATTGAGCATCCAGAGGATTGCTCTCCTCTCTCAGGGAGGGAGGGATTGCCATCCTGCTCATTGATCTCCCTCTGGCGGTGGCTGGAGGAAATGCAAGTTGGGAGGCACGTTGCCGACGTATGCCATCAGCAGGGAAAAATGGAGGAAAAAGGAGCTGGCAGGCTCTGTGATGGCTCTACTGTGCCTGTCACTACTCCCCAGATATCTGGATTTCACTCCAGAGGTAGGAGAAAGCCAGCACCCCTTCACCTCGACCCTTGTCACAGGGGGATGAAATTCATGGGGGACTGCAGGGGAAGTCGGGTAGGGAATGACGAGCTGGAGACCGAGTCCCTCTGAGGGAGGGACCAGAGCTGCCTGCCAGGCTCCCAAGGAGCAGAAAAAAAAATAATAGAAAAAAAAAAGAATTGCTTAGCTGGCCCACCCGTGCAGCAGTAAAGCTACTGCTTGTGATGCCAGTAATCTGGGTTTGGAAGCAAGCCCAGGTTGTTGGGAGGGCTGGCCAGGGGGAGGAGGACTGAGTGCTTGGAGGGCTGCTCTCCTCCTCCTCCTCCGAGGAGGAGGAGGGTGGGCTTCAGATCCTGCTGCTTTACTGCCACCTGGGTGACCATGGGTGGAGGTGCAGTGAGACTGCTGAAAGATCGGGAGGGGAGGGCACAGGCCAAGATCCAGAGTGGTGGCACGTCTCTACGTGCCATGCCTACTTGGACCTCCTCATGAGCTGGCACCCTTGGGGCAGGGATACAGTAAATTGGTAAAACCCCACACTTGGTGCCTGTAGAAGGGACCAGGCACCCAGACTTCATAACGGTGCTCCCTGGAGGACTGAACGGATCACCCACCGCACACTTAATGGATTGGGGGAAGACTTGGGGTCCCTCTCCCTCCCTCCCTCCCCACCTGGGGGGGCACAACCGCAGCAGGATGGGGTGAATCCTTTGATACCTCCAGAAGTTACCCGGGGTGAAGCTAGGGCAAGCCTAGGGATCCTGAAAGATAGGGGCAGAGTGTGGACATAAGGGGGCATAGAAATAGAAAATAAATATATATATATATTATAGTGTCGCAGTCGCGCCACTATAGTTAGCGTTCAGCAGTCAGGTACATACTAAAGTCAAAAGTTTGGGCGTTAATAACTTTGGACCCGTTCAATGGATTTGCCTGAAATTTGGTATGCGCATTGGGGCATGGTAGGTCTCTTGATTTGCCAAATTGCATTTCGGTCAGAGTGCCAGTCTTTGTGTACAAAAGTGCTGAAAAATGCAAAATTATCCATTTTTGGAGGCACCTTTTGGCATTCTGAATGTGGTTCTGTATGGCTGTCATGTGGCATGCCACTCTGTGAGATGGCTGGTTTGAAAGAGCTTTGCTGGCTGAACATGCCACTTTTTGTTTGGCAAAACAATATTAAGGCATTCAAAAGTTATGGCACTTTTAAGTTCCCATTATAAGTCAATGGGAAAATGTACATGTATATCTTGCGATCAAAGACTGGTGTTCTGGACATCTGGTCCCACCTGCCGGTCAAAGAATTTGCAGCCTTGTGGTTCAAGAATCTTTGTCCCCAAGAATTTTCAAAATTCTTTGATCGCAAAGTCTGCGATTTTGTTTTTAAATTTCCAACGGAAAAAACACAAATATCTCGGCTTGGGGTCACTTCTGAAGTAAAACGTTGATGGGTTTTACCCAGGGGGGCTCCAATCTATCGAGCCATGCCTTTGGTTTCATCCAAAATCGGTCAAAAAATAGAGTTATAAGCTTTTAAAATCTTAATTCATGGCTTGCTAATGATCTTTCATCGCGAGCCTGCAAATTCTTTGATCATGATCTTGCATCACGACCTAAAAACACAAATTTCTCGGCTCAGGGGTGGGCTAGGGACACAAATGAGGGAGGGTTTTGCTCAGGAGTGTTTGTTCTATCGAACCATGGCATTGGTTCACTTCAAATCGGTGAAAAATTTGTGTTTCACCATTTTTTATTCTTTGATCGTAAGCGTGCAATTTCTTTGATCGCGAGCCTGCAAATTCTTTGATCAAGAGATTCTTTGATTGCGATCATGCATCATCAGTGAAAGACGAGATGGCCCAATTTAAAAATCAATTTACTCAGCCCACGGGTGTCCTAGGAAGTCAAATGAGGGTGGATTTTACTCGGGGGGGGGCTTCGTTCTGTCGAACCATGGTGGTGGTTTACCGCAATTCCTTCAATTATTTGATTTATAAGGTTTTTAATTCTTTGTTCGTGAGCCTGCAAATTATTTGATTGTGAGCCTGCAAATTCTTTGATTGTGATATTCTTTGATCGCTATCTTTGATCGCGAGGGAGGGACAAGATGGCCAGATTTTTTATAATGGAGTAGATAGGGAAATTTTACCAATCTTTAACATTGAATATTTTGGAAACGGTTTGGTGTTGTTACTTGAAATCTGGAGGGTGTTTATGGCATGTCTTGTAGATATGAATTATGGTGTTTACGTGTTGGAGAAAATTATTTTTGTGGAGATATTGCATGACACACTTTACATGTTGTGGACAGTGTTTTGCTTGTGGTGGTGGCTTGAAATTGATAGGATACCTAGCCTTAGTGTCATGGATGTAGTTTTCAGTCATTGTGTGTGTTAAATGTCAACAGGTGTGGAACTGTGCCAGTCTGATGAATGAATATCTCATACATTAAAATGTTATATCTCGGACACGGTTTGGTCTTTTCACTTGAAATTTGGAGGGTGTTGACGGCATCTCCTATGGATGTAAATTAAAGTATTTCTGTGTAGGAACATTTTTTTTGGCGATGATATGGCGTGGCGCAGCTTACGTTCAGTGGACAGCTTTTGCTTGTGGTGGTGGCTTGAAATTGATAGAATACCTAGCCTTAGTGTCATGGATATAGTTTTCAGTTGTTGTGTGTGTTAAATGTCAACATGTGCGGAACTGTTCCACTCTGACAAATGAAAAGTTCAAATTTTGACATGTCATATCTTGGACATGGTTTCGTCTTTTTACTTGAAATTTGGAGGGTGTTGACAGAATGTCCTGTATATGTTAATAGAGGTATTTACGTGTCAGACAATATATTTTTTTCGGAGATATTGTGTGGCACAGTTTACGTTTTGTGGACAGCGTTTTCTATTGTTCTACTAGATTAACATTTGTTTGGTGGCTGGCCTTGCTGTTGTGAATGTGCTTTTTAGTCACTGGGTGTGTAATGTGGCCTGAAACTTACAAGTTGTTGGGAGCGCGGGGCCCTGCAACTTTCTATTTTTTTATTCTTTCTTAAAAAGTAAGGAAATTCTATGCAAATACAACTTCATTAATGCATCAGTTAGGATTATTCTACAACAAAAAAGTGAGGAAATTCAATTTAGGGTTCCCACCCTTACCCCACCCCACCCCCACCAACTGGTATCGAAGGTGTGCGTTGGGGTCATCGGCCCTCTCACCCCATTCTCCTACACTGCACCACCTCAGCTTGTTTACACATGGGATGGGGTGAGAGTTGAGCCAATGCCCCAACACACACCCTGATACCTGTTGGTGGGGGCAGGGTGGGGTGGGGCAAGGTGGGAACCCTAAAATCAAATTTCTCACTTTTTTCGCAGTAGAAGAACCCTAACTGATGCATTAACAAAGATTTTTTGCATAGAATATATATATATATATATATATATATACACATAAAGAACATTGCTTGTGCATTTAAGGAGAGATAAAGAGGACTTTGGCACCCTTTAGTGGACCGAAACATTTTTATATTTTTCAACTATGTGTTTTATTTCTGATTGTTTAATTTGGCTGTAGTGAGTGAGGTTTATGTGTGGTTAGTTGATCTTGTGTTAGCCAGTGAGAATGGGTGTATGAGTGTGGGGAGGGTGGAGTGTTTAATAGTGTCTAAGTTGGTGGGGGATTGTTTTGGGGGAGGAGGTCGGGGGGCTTGACTCCTTGGTGCCTGTCTCATTATGAGTCACTTAATGTTAGTCCCTGTGCACATCTATTCTCTGGGACTGCTTTCATCATCTCTACTCCTTTGTGCCCCCCTTGATTTCAGCAGCAGTTACTGACCACTGCAGGGATTTGGGCATCCTAATATGGCCAAATATCAGGTGAGAGCATGATATTGGGCTAGATGTCAGAACGTGATGGATCCAGAGCGTTAGGCAGAAAAAAGATCTGGGATGAAAAGGAACTGTGAGAATGATCCACCCTGCCTGATTCCTGTTCTGAGGGAGACCCTTGATAATGAGGGATGTATATTCAGGGGACAGGCTGCCCATACTCCTCCCCTTGGGGTAGTTCTTTGCAAGGCAGGATCCCATAGGGATAAAATGACAGTGATGTTGGCTTTTATAGCTGATTCCTTGGTGGACCTGGTGTATATCACAGAAACCTGGTTTGGTGATGACTTTGTGCCTATACTTGAGGTGCTTATCCTAGTAGGGTTCTCAGTGGTGCACTGCTCAGGGTGGAATTGCACAAGAGTGGGGTGGTCATCTGCTTTAGATCTAGCCTGAGACTTACAGCATACCTGCTGAATGAGACAAAGTTGTTTGTATGTGTGACATTTAAAAGTAGAGATGATTAAGGGTTCTTCAGGCTTATCATTCCCAAGATGGGAACAAAAGTGCCTTTATGAATTTGCAGATTTCATTGTTCCTCTGACATTGGACTTTCCCAGCTTGTTGATATTAGGGGACTTCAATATCTGGGTGGATGATGGTACCTTGCAATTTGCCCAACAATTCCTCAAGCTGATGACATTGCTAAGCCTCATGCAGGAGGTTACCACTGCTAGCAATGAATAAGACCACATCTTTGACCTCGTCTTTTTACTGCGTCTTGACATTTCTTATATTAGGCTAGATCCTATAAGGTGATTTGTCTGCCATGCTGTGAAGCTTCTGGCTTCTGAATGTAGCCATCTCAGAGGTCCTGGACTTTTTACCACCAGTCCATTTCTGCCCACTGAAGTCCTGCTGCAGCTTGCCATGGTACAGCGATGGGTTGTGATGGTTGAATATAACAAGGCAGAGATTGGAGAATTCCTGTAAGTGGTCTGGTTCAATGGAAAACATGCTGGCTCTGCGAATCCATTATGTGTAGTATCAGAGAACAATCACTCTGAGGAATTTAGAGTTCTGCCATGGATGATTGCCTCAAGTCAGAACCAACTGGTTCAGCTTTTCTGCTGTCTGGGCAGATTATTCCATCTACCTTGTCTACAGTCCGAGGCAGACTTGAACATGCTGGACATGTAATGGACTGGAAAATCCTAGTTGTGACAAGCACAAGGAACCAACTACTGGTAGAGGCAAGCCAGGAAGAGTTCCTTGCAAAACTTGTCAAGGACCAATAAGGGAGGGAGCACTATTTGACATGATGCTCACAGTGAGACAGTCCAAAACACAGTAGTCCAGGAACAATTGGGGTCAAATGACAACAAAATGGTGTGGATGGAGGACCAAGTCAAAGCCAGCAAGGGAACAGAACAGTAAAGGTGTGGGACTCCAGGAAAGCTGACTTCGAAATGATACAATGGCTACTAGAGGAGAATGTGCAGGAAATAGTGGGGATAGAAGAAGAGGAGGGAAAATGTGAAGTGTTCAAGGCAGGAATATTAAAGGCTGTGGAACAGTGCACTGGGAGGGTTAAAAAGGGGAGGAATGCAAGATACCTGCTGTGGTTCACATCTGATGTGAAGGAAGCAGTGAGGGTAAAGAGAAGGGTATTCAAGAAATATACAGGAAATAAAAGGGAGGAGGATAGAGAGGAGCATCTATGAGCAATCAGGGAGGCCAGTAGGCAGATCAGGAAGATTAAGGCTGAGAACTGGTCAGCATAGCACAATGAGCAAAGCTGGGGGATAAGATATTCTTCTTGTATAGCAGGGAGAACTGCAAAGTAAAGGAGGGTATCATGAGGTTGAAAAAAAGGGAAAGGGCAGGAGGAAGGGGATAAGGGCAAAGTGGAGTCACTGAACCAATATCTTCACTTAGTATTTACTAGGGAGAATGAAGAACCTTTACAGAATGTGGAGTAGAGGTCCATAGGAGTGAGGAAGGGAGCTGTAACAGTCAGGGAAGAATCATGGAAGAAAGAGTGTAGGAAGGGCTGAAAGGGTTAAGAGCAGAACATTTGATGGGGCTAGATGGGCTACAACCTAGGATGTCCAAGGAAGCAGCTGAGATAATGAAAGTTTTACCTGCAGATATTTCCAACTGCCACTGGACACAGGAGTGGTTCCAGGGACTGTAGGACAGCTGACATGATTCCTTTGCATAAAGGCAGAAGGAAGGAAGAAAGGATAAGCGTGGCAAGTATATACCAGAACAGATGTCTATAGTGGGCAGGGTACTTGAGGCAATACCAGGACTTCAGCAAAGGCTTTGACTAGGCCTTCATATGAGGCTAGCCAAAAAACTGAGGGACCTAGAGGTGGAAGACTAGAAAGCCACTTGGTTAGAGAACTGGCTGAGGGGGAGGACTCAGATGGTAATGATAAATGGCAAATTCTCAGATATTGAAGAGGTTACAAGTGGGGTGCCACAGTGCATGGTCATTGGCCCCAACCTCTTTAACATATTTATTTGCAGCATAGGGTTGGGCACACAGGAAAAGATCTGTCTCGTTGCAGGTGAAATGAAGATCTGCGCAAGAGTGGACATAAAGGAGGGGATTAAGGCTCTAAGACAGGACATAGAGAGACTGGAAAAATGGTCTAAGGTCTGGCAGCTAAGATTCAATGCAAAAATACATTCAGTAATGAACAAAAGTAACCCCAGAATGCAATACTCAACCATGGGGGTTGGGGGCTGTGGTACTGGAAAGCACATCTGAGGGGAGAGACCCGGGGGGGGGATTACATTCTCAAATAACCCAAAATTCGCAACACATTATAACATGGTTATAGGCAAGGTAAATAGCACATTGTTGTACATGGGAAGGGGAATCTACGGTAGAAGCCAGGAGGTGAACCTCCCACAATACAGATTACTGATGCAACCTCAGATGGATCACTGTGCAAGGTTTTGGAATTCACACCTGTGTAAGGTCTGTGAGAGGGTGAAGGCAATGCAGAGAAGTGCAACTACAATGATTCAGGGCATGGGGGGAAGGTGTATGAGGGAAGGTTGCAAGACTTTGACATGTACACATTAGAGACCAGTAGGAAGAGGGGGGGAAACATGATAGAAGCTTACAAGTACCTGCACAGGATGAATAGAGTGACATTCAAAAGCCCTTTCACTTTAACAAGAACACAGATATGAATTTATTGAAGCAGAAAGCATGAAGATTCAAGAAAGATGTTCTCAAGTACTTTGTTACTGAGAAAGGGATGGATACATAAAATAGACTGCTAGAGGTGGTGGTGCAAACTAAAATAGTGGGGGGTTCAAGGTGTGGTGGGACAGGCACATGGCAATAGTAAGAGGGAAGGGGTTGACGTAAGAGGAAGGGATGGCCACTAGGGCCTTTGCGGTGTAGTTAGGTAGGTAGGGTGGGAAGACTGGATCGGCTGTTTGGCCTTTTTCTGAAATTACTTGAAATAATTCTATGTTTCTTTTGTCTGTAGCAAAGTGTGAGGAGCTTGATTGCTTCTTATTGTATAACGTGTCATCCATTAGGGTAGGGATCTCTGTAACTGGTCTATTTGAGGTTGGCAGTATTGATTCAATGATGCTGGCAGGTTCTCTGTGGTCATAAAGTAAGGTTCAATCAATTTCAGAGGAAGAGGTACTCAGAGTGACCTCTAAGCTGCACCCAGCTTTCTGTTTCTGACCCTGGTCCTACCTGACTATTGAACTGTCAGGAGGCCCTGGGTCTGGATTTTATAAAGATAGTTTGGCGCTGCCTTGATGAGAAGGTGTTTCTATTCAGCGTTACAAATGGCAGTGCTGAGACCCCTCGTAAAGAAGCCATATCTGGACCTGGACACCTTGACCGTGGCAAATTAAAGGCTTGTTTAGAATCTTCCCTTTCTGTGGGAGGTGATTGAGAAGGTAGTTGTGGTGTACATTGAGGCTTACTTGGAGAAATTTTAATATCTACAAGCCATTTCAGTTTGATTTTAGCTTCAGAATAGAACTTGTCGAGGTACTAAATGATATTCTCCTGGCAAAATATAGGGAGCATGCTTGATAGTTTTTCTCCTAGATCTCTTGTCAGCATTTGATTTGGTAGATAATGGGGTATTGATAGTTCACCTGCAGTAATATGGAGAACATCAGGTTCAAGCTTCATAAGACATGCAGCCACTCTGCACCCATGAAGGGCCATGGACAGCCACGGAGTGCCCGCTACATGCACAATGCACATCTTTGGGGCACCCCCCCAGCATCCACAGCCGTGGCAGTGTGCTCACTTCACACCTGATCACTGGCTGCATGACCATCTCTGTGTCAAGCTGGGTTGGAGTGTGCAAGGGTTCGGAGGCTGACAACAGCCCAATACAGAGCACTGCCTGGGCAGTGAGTGCAGCTGGCAGTGAAGGTGGAAACTACATGACCCTCGGGGCTACCATAGTGCCCATGCACCCCTCTCCACCTAACCATCTCTACACATTCTGGGCCTGACTGGCCATCCTACAACTGACCCCCAGCTCCAGGTGAATGGGGATAGGGCTGGGGGGTGCCACCAGCCATTACTGCTGACAGTTTCCAAAGGGGATATAGCAGCCCATGGAGGACTGGCTGCCATATCCTGGGGACCCCTGCAATGCACAGAGCAGGGGATGCACTGAGGACCTGACCTGGGTATCTGACAGGAAACCTGATGATCCTGGCCATGGCACCCCTGGCACTGCCCACAGCCACTGTCTGGGGATCTGCACCTGCAAGGGTGGAGGAATGGGGTCAAGGATCACTCCAATCCCCATGAAGTCCCTCGGCATGTGGCAGTGTGGCAGGAATATGCACATTCTGAACGTATGTGTGCCACATATGTGTATCAAGCCCTCAGTCACCAGGAGAGAACTTAATTGGTTTGAGTCTTTCCTATATGGCAGATCACAGCAGATTGCATTGGGACTTTCTCATCACAGATGACTGTGATCAGCTGTGTGGTTTCCCACCAGTAGACCCTGATCCCCCATGGTATATGCCCAATACATGATGCCTTTGGGAGAGATCATTAGGCAATTTAAGTTAGTTTTACTGTTATACAGATAACACCCTGCGGTATTTGTCTTTTACACCTGACGGGCTCAATGTAATTTCTGTGCTAGACCAATGTCTTCAAGCAATTTTAGGCTAGGTGGTCTCCAGCTGGCTGAGCTTGAATTCAGATAAAAGGGAGGTGCTGCTGGTGGAACCAGGTTTCCATGAGCCAGCTATGACCAGTGGCTCAGCAATGTATCCATCTTTATTTATGTATTTATTTACTTTTTTTTATTTAGCAGGAATTCAGAATAATACCTTTAAGCTAAAAGCTCATTTACAAAGGTTCCTCGTCAGACAGAAGGTGACCGGGGTTACAAAACTAGAAGCAGTTACTAGAATGGGGGGGAGATAGTTGCAGCTAACAAGTATTGTCTGGCTTAAATGGTGTAGCACTCTGAGCTGTGAATATACTGTAGTTAAGAATCTGTGGTCACTGTGCACTGCAAGCTGTCACTAGAACATTAGCATTGGTCTCCAGTGGGATTTTTCCAGTAAACGAAAATCACCTAGATCAAGTCATATCCACTGCATGAAGATCTTGTGACTCTAGTGCATGCATTCATGACCCTGAGACTCTTTTTTTTAAAGATTGTTTTTTCTGTGTGTGAATTTTGTAGTGCTCATAAAAGGTGTAGGGCTGACAGCACTGGAATCTGAAGTCCTCTGCTTATCCACATGACATGTACAGCATGGGCAGTCATGGTGTATTCTTCCCTATATTGCCCCACCAATGTGCTTCAACCCTGTCTTGAAGGGACGGCCATGTAGGTAAGAGAGTAGTTTAGACTCCATGCCCATTCAGTCCTTGGCTTCTCATGTGAGACTGCCAACAAGGGTGCCAATTAGTGCCAATTGTGCTAGTGATTTTGTGATGTGGAGACCTGCCAACTGGCAAACTGGACTGAGACCACCACAGCTCATTTCACATAGGCCAGTGAACAGCCTTAAGGTGATAATGGCTTTGGGCCACTATTGACCTTTGCTGTGATATTGAGACTCGGTTACTATAATGTTCTGTACCTCAGACTGTCTGTAAAGTTGATGCACTGCCTGCATTTGGTGTCGAGCATGGTGGCCAGATTGACTGACAGAGTTAAAAGCTCGTAACATATCACTTGTTTTTTCTCATATATGATTTATTCTCCCCATGTCTGAAGAGTGGCTCCTCTGCCCAATCCCCAGCCCCCCATGCTGGCTTCCTCACCTCCCTCCACCAGCTTGCCTGGTCTTATGATTACCCATAGGCTTCCACCTTGTGGAAGGACCAAGGTGGAAGGGCCATCCTCCCCACCAACAATCCAGTAGGTAATAGCGTGGCTGTGGTTGAGAGACAGACACACCAACAGACATCTATTAACTCATTCTCTCCCAGTGGCCATTTTGGGTAGGGCTCAACAATGGATGGTTCTGACACCATATGGCGGCTATGGGACCGAAGGAGTTAACACAATATTTGCAAGTATACATTGTGGTTATAAATCAGTTTTAATTTCCTACATACCCATTTAAAAAAAAAATAGCCCAATCCCTGAAGAGGTGAGAAGCACACCAAAAAGGGGGTGTTTGAATTGTGTAGATCAGAGTTATGTGACATCTTAACCTTGGCACTGAAAAAAAATAAAACAGTTACTTCTTGAGGAAGATCCACCTGCTTGGCTTTTATAATTAAGCAATAAACATTGACAGGGTGTGGGTTATGCTGGGATTTACTCATGCCTGATGTGGTTTGGTCATGAGGCCACAGGCCGAGTGACCAAATCCGCATGAGGTGTGAGTAAATTCCAGCATAACTCACACCCTGGAGTGGTTTATTGTGATTATACAATGGGTAGGAATTAAAAATTTTATTTTAAAGATTATAGTGTTTTCACCTCAAAAGAAACTGTTTTTTTAACTGATTTGCTATGTAATATCCTTCCTCTGTATATAAAATAGTCCCCTGTTGCTAGGTAGAATCACACACACACACACACACACACACACACACACACACACACCCCCCACCTCTGCTTCTATTTGAGCAGATTTTTAATTAATGTCTATGGCAGATAGCTTTTTAGAAGTCAACTTTTTACCTTAAACTAATATTTTTGGTTTATATTTTCTGTAAGGGTCTGGGTTAATGTATGTAAGTGAACTGTGTTTGGTTTATTATTTTTTTAAAACATACTTTATTAAATTTTAACCTCCAAGAATAACAAAATACACAAACAAACACAAACCAACATTACTGAACTAGTAATAACATCAAACAGCCAGTAGTAACCCACCACTCCACCCACTACCTCGGTACAGCCACAACAAATGTACACAATGGAAAGAAATTATACCACCAGGGATATACATGGTTACAAACACCAAAAGTGGAGCATACATAGGCAGGAAGAATAACATGGACAAAACTCACCCTAAAAACACAACAACATAAAAAAACCTCCATAAAGCACCTGAACTATTAGCAGCAAAAAGCAGAAGAGGGGTTTTGCTTATATTTTTATTGTTTGTACAGCACCCTGATCCTTTGGGATAGTATGCTTAAGCAATAATGCACGACAGGGTGTGTGTTGTGCTGGGATAACGTCATGCCTGGGGTGATTAGGCACGAGGATGCAGGCTGAGTGCGGCTAATCATCCCAGAAGTGACATTATCCCAGCACAACACACACCCTGAAGTGCATTATTGCTATTATACAATGGCTTGTTTATGTAAAAGAAAAAAAAAAAAAGAAAAAAAACATTGCTAAAGACATTTTTAGTTAATTTATGATTGCGGAGGTATATCAAGAAAAAAATAGTTCAATTTTGCCCAGTAGGTGGAGCTGGTGGTAAATAAATGAAACCCTGTCTGCAACCTCCCCTCCCTACACACATATACACCATTCATTTCTTTTAATTTTTTTATTGTATGGTAGCCTCTGATGCAACTGAAGCTAGTCCGAAGCAATTTGTACCAAGAGATAAAGGAATGAAAAAAAGAAAAATCAGTTAAGTCTGCAAGTGAGCACGACTCTGTGATGTTGGTAGATGCCATGTTCGCCTTCCTTTATGAGAGTTCTACATCGGCATGAATGTTTAATGTTTACATGCTGTCCCCCTCCCGCTGGTCCGTTGTGAGACTTGGGCAGGTATAGTAAGTCAGTAAGCAGCGTGGCCGTTTAACGGCCACTGAGCTGATTGGAGCGTTCAGCGAGTGTTGAACTGTGGTGCACAAGTGCTGGCGAGCAGGGAGAAACCTGATTTTTAGATACGGCTTTTTCAAACAAACTTCTTTTACATTTTCCAGTTGTGGCTTGTGTGGTGGTGGGGGCAAGTGGGACTAAGAACAGCAAGGCAGTGTCTTGACGGTTTCTGACAAACAGGGACGGTAAAGCTGTTGAAAGTGAGGGATTCTGTATTATTTTGGGATCTGGGGCACAGGAAAAAGTTCAGACAGTGAGGTTTTTAAGAAGGGTGGAAATTCTGTGTTACATTATGGGAGGGAGATGTTTAAGGCCGGCTGAATAATGGGACTGAAGAGAGTTGTGCTGCCTTTTTGTAACCTGCCCTACTGACTGTGGGTTTACTGTAGCTCTGTGAAAGCGGCTGGGCAGCCTCAAATGGGCAATGATATTTTGCATGTCATTCAGTCATATGTGTGCTGGGACTAGATCCGTGATGTTGTACTGGGATAACATCACGGGTCCAGTCCCAGACTGACCAATCAGAGGCAAGCATTCTTTCTTGCCATTGTATAATTGTACTTGTACTTGCTTTGCCCATATACCATCTGATGTCTCCACTAAAGACAGTTATTGACAAACAGTACCTAACAGCATATGAGCTGAGGAATGTCAGGTATAGCAGCCCTACCCAGCAGCATAATTTACAGCACCCCCTCCTGCAAGCACTGTCACTTACTGTTATGCTCAGCAGTATCAAATACAGCATTCACTCCAAAACATTGTCAATTACTATACCCCCCCCCCCCAACATGCACATATATAATGGATAGATTTTCAGTGAGGAGCAGTGGAGGACAAATGAGGCATGGGCTGCATGTCTGTCAGCACTCAACCAATACCAGTGGTACTTGTTACTGTTGAACCTGGCGGCAGTGTAGCAATGCCCACAGAGAAAAATGATGCTGCAAGACAGGCTTGCCGGGACAAAGAATCTGTAGGCAGGATGGTAGTAGTACACCTCCAAAGGTGGGGCAATCCCACCTACAGTGGAACATATGGAAACCCAAGCTAGGTGGGAGTTAGGTGGTGGTGGTGGTGGAGGGAAGTGGGAGGGTTGGAGGGTGGCAAAATATTGATTTAAAGTAGTCTTTCTCTAAGTGGACAGGTGGGTGAGCAAGGGGGCTGGGGGGGGTTGCAATGCTTCCATGACCCTGAAACGAAGACTATCCCTCCTCACAGGCCTAATGCAGGCCCTAGGGCATGTATAAAGCCCACCCCAAGTGAATTTTTTTTTATTTATTTCTCAAAGGTTGTATTAGGAAAGGCTGGGGACATTTAATTTCCAGGTGTATCCTGGTGGGAGGAGGGAAGGGGAACAATTCAAGGTAATATACAGTCAATTAATAATTAGAATTGAGGTTCATCATAATAGTAGAAGTTGTTTTTGGAGTGTGGGTGATATTTAACAAGGGGAGTGTTTTGTGTGGAGTGGGGGTGGAAATAGTAGCCCTGTTTTGTGGGGATTGGGGGTGGAGGACAGTGTCGCTAAACAGAAAGTGTAGTCATTACTTAATCTGATTGGAGCTGATAGAGAGGTGTTGAATACAAAATTATCAGAATCTGTCTGTTCCAATGAACAGTGCTACTATGTAAACTTTCTGAAACCATGAAGATCCTATCCACATAACTCTAGTAGCAGCCAGGACTTGCACCTCATTCTTCCTCCAGTCACATTTCACCACCACAAAGAATATTATCTGGGCATTCTCTGTTAAATGACTTCCCCCCACCCCAGGGTGTTGCTAGACATTTAAAAAGTGTAGTGTTTTTTTGACAAATTGCTACTGAAAGTTTTTAGTGAAATCCCCAAATCAGTGGAAAAACCCAAACATTTCATGAAGCTAGCCACAAACACAGCAGCCATCAGCATCAAAAGTTGTTGATTTGGAGCCTAGAAAAAAATAGCCAAATCCAGAAGTGAATAGCAAAATAAAATTATTTATTTATGTATTTATTTAAATATTTCAACAGGAAATTTGGAGAATGTCAGGTTAAATACTGTCACCTACTCACTCTTACTCCCTCTTACTCCTTCCCAACACCACCATCACATTCCCTAAACTCAACAAATAATATTGGCCAGTCTTTGCCAAGATCTGTTCCATAAGGGCTGGGCATGGTTAACTGATCCAGCTGGCAGTTCTGAAACCCAATGTGATCACATGAAGGACTGCAGCCTCTCCACTCCATGCCAGCTGGCCAGGAGAGTGAATGTCAGAGAAGGGATTCTAGGTAATCTCCAGTGGTGCTGGGCCAGCAAAGAGGTTGCTTGCTCTAGGGACTGCAGCTGGCTTTGGAACCCTTGCCAGGATCAGTTATCCATGCCCCCAAGCTTAAATGAATGAGTCATGGTGCATACTGGCAGATGTAATTATTACAGTGGGTGTGTTCTGGGGATGGGGTGAGAGTACAGGGAAGGCCTGGGTTGTCAGTTGGAGGGGACGGCATTTGATAATGATAGTATGGATAAGGCCCTTGGTGTGTGTGTGTGTGTGTTTGCCTGTGTGTGCATTTAGTCAGAGTAGTTGGAACTGGTTGGTACTGTACTTAGGCATAGGTACCAGTTCCATGGGTGCCTGGATGTTCAAGCACCCCCAAAGATGCCTTAAGCACCCTCAATGGTTTGAGGGCAGTCTGCAAAAATGGATTACTATGGAATCGGGCTATAGGAAAAACACTACCTTCTGTCAGTCAGCACTTGCAAGGTTCATAAAAGTTGGCATCTTTGTACTTAGGGAAGTATTTCCTATTTACAGGGGACGTGTAATGGTTCTATGTGAAAATGGCGATCGTGGAAGGATGATTGCTGTTAGGGTGAGTGTACATCACCGAAAATGAATTACAACGATGTACACTTGCATTGACTATGAAACTGGTGACTGGTTTTCTGTTATGTGGGGGGCGCACCCTACAGGATTCTCAACTCCAGGGGTGCATGTTGAGAGGGGTGTAAAACTTGAAAAAAAAAAGAAATACCAACCCGATGCAAACAGCAATTGTGCCCCAGAACTGAACCGTACCTTCCCAACCCAAGCCAAGCCATACTAACCACCACGCCACACGGCTTAGCTCAGCAGCTGACTGCTGCACTACACTCCAATACCCTCCCTCCCTTCTGCCCATCATCGGCGTGGACCCCTGTGTGCATGTATATATACTGTATATATATATATATATATATATATATATATATATATAAATCCTGTAGCTGGATTACCTACCCTGTATCGGTCACTACCCTGCCAGGTAGCCCAGAACACAGGCATCGTGATTGAGTCGCCCTTTGTGTAAGTGCTCAATCGCGGTAGCCATGTTCACTGGATACCACATGGGAATGCATACTGTATTTCTTAGCAGTTCTGGGGCAGGATAGATGGGGGTGGCTGTTTAGAGTAAGTTATAAAAAACAAAGAGATTGGGATGCAGTGCTGCATTAGGTGGCTCAGGACTTCCTTATTATGACCCGAGCACAAAATGTAAAATACTTAATATTTACTGGCTATAAAACACTTTTAAGAAATTGCCAAGGCAACACTTTGGCATGACTGGCCTGTCCCAAAGGTGTCATCTGATCTTTAAACATCATATTGACGTACAGATAAACCCAATATCTTATTTTACACAGTATGTTCAAACTTTTAAATTCGAGTCACATAGAAAAGCAGCATTCCTCCTTCAAAACAAAACATTCAACATATTCAGCCATTGCTGCTTTATGCCAACTCATTTGCCCTTACAATGCCATTCAAAATATTTACAAAATTGTTATTTCTATGTGTATTGAAACAGAAAAACAATAACCTACATACATACCTATTAATATGTAGTTAGTTGTGTTTGTGAATAAAATTAAACAAATATTTTATTTTGATAACTATACTTGGGTATCCACATGAAGGCAATTTTTCATACCTGTCTTTTCCAGTTTCTTTCCTGAAGAGTTCATCAGCTTGCAACATCTTGTGGCGGGTTATGATATATACCTTTAGCTGAGGCAGTATCTGATTCATCACTCGCAGGTTGTTATAAATTAGTCCTTTCCCATCTTTCCTCATGTAAGTGCTAGGACCCCAGAAAATAAATACTGTGCCTTGGCTCACATTCAAGAGTTCACTGCGGTTCCGTAAAATCCGTTGAATGCTAGAATGTGCAATTACCCGCACATTAGTTTTGTTGCCCACATCTCTCCCATAACCTGTCGTGGGTGCGTCATTCATTCGTATCACACACTCGTTCTGGTCAACTTCATGGCCCTGCATGCTTCCTGTCAAATGGCCTGAGCTTGTTACTAGTGCACAGCTACTGCAGTGCATCTTTAGAGGCTGGAAAGAAAATGAAAAATTAAACAGCAGTTTGTCAAGTATTCCTGCCACACTGCATATCTCTATATAATGACACTATATTCATTTCTTCAAAATGAACTGAAAGGTTGGCTTTGGGTACTGAGTGATGGAGAATTGATCTTGCTTTCAGCTGACCTGGGTTCTCACCTCTGTCCTGGGATATCAGGCACAGACGCTGGCAGGGAGGGTTTAGAGTGTCTGATGGATGTCTCCTCCTGTATGTGGGGAAGGGGGTACTTTCTGCACTGCTCTTACAATGGCTCCTAGTTGTGGTGCAGTGGAGGTACCCTTATTGGCATGAGTGACCACGTGCCATGTGGCAGCACTCATGCCAACTGCAAGCATCAGCTAGATAGTGGGAGAAGGCAGGGAGAAGAGCAATGGAAATGAACCACTGGATGACAACTTGCATGGTTCTCCTTCTACCAACAGACCCTCACAGTGCACCACTCAGTCAGCCAGCATCATAACAGTTCAATATACAGTTGCTCCAGTAGACAAAAGGAGGCCATTGGCAGTGACAATCAAACTGCAGTGGAGAATGGAGTGGAACACATTCCTTCACTTGGGCAGAGGAGGCTCCCAGTAGGGACTGTCAGCCCCAGGGTGATGGGGTCTGGAGGTCCAGAGAGCACATTCAGTGGCAGTGAGGGGTGAGTCTGGCAAACAGACATGGCTGTTGCAGTGTCTGAAGGAGTACAGAGTCAGTGGCAAGTGTGGGAGCAAACTAGAAACAAAGAATAAACAGTTTATATAATACCGAGCACTTTTAACTTATTAATGATTAACTAATGCGAAATATGCACTTTTCAAATCTGTTAATTAACCGTTATTTTGAACCCTGGGAATATAATCCTGACTATAACTGAGCATAAACCACTTTTCTTTCCTGTTTATTTTAATGATTTCTTGATAATCTCTCTCTCTCAAAATTACTGACACACTGCCTATCTGCAAAATACATTAGCTTTGTTCAGTTAAAGGAAATCAATTCCTAGTGCTAAAAAAATGATTTATTCACTTTCCTGTTCACCTGTCATGCAACCTAATGAATGCCTATTATCTCATTTTTCCAGAACATGCTATTTGTGAATTTTTCCATCTTAAAAAGAATAAGTATTTTCATATTATAATGTAGCTGTTATTTGTTCACTGATGTTCTTGACTGGAATATCTCATTTAAAACAATATATACATGTAGACATACACCTGAAGAAGGGCTGTCCTTTTGAGCCCCAAATAACTGTATTGTTACTATCATGTTTTTTTTTCTTTTGCCAAACTGTTTTGATACCTTAAATAATTAAATCTAGCATACAAGTTCCACTGTGGGTATCACTGCATCCACTTGCATCCAGTAGATGATAGCGTGGTTGTAGTTGAGAGACAGACACACAGACATCTATTAACACAATATTTTCAAGTACACATTGTGGATATAAACCGTTTTAATTTCCTACATACCAATTTAAAAAAAAAAAAAAATAACCCAACCCCCGAAGAGGTGAGAAGCACACCAAAAAGGAGGTGTTTGAATTGTGTAGATTAGAGTTATATGCCATTTTAGCCCTGGCACTGAAAAAAAAACAGTTACTTCTTGAGGATAGTCCACCTGCCTGGCTTTTATAATTAAGCAATAAACCACAGCAGGGTATGGATTATGCTGGGATTTACTCATGCCTGGTGTGGTTGCAGCCTCATGACCAAATCCACACCAGGTGTGAGTAAATTCCAGAATAACCCACACCCTGGAGTGGTTTATTGTGATTATACAATGGGTAGGAATGAAAGATTTATTTTAAGATTAAAGTGTTTTTTCTTCAAAAGAAACTGTTTTTTTAATTGATTTTCTGTGTAATATCCTTCCTCTGTATGCAAAATAGTTCCCTGTTGCTAGGTAAAAAACACACACACACACACACACACACACACACACACACACACACTCACCCCTACCCCCACCTCTGCTTGCTAGAATGCTGTTTTTTTTTCTCTACCATAAAGACATTAGCAGACAACATGTGTGGCATGGCAGCTGAGATGAACAGTTGGCAGACTGAGAGACCAACAGTGTACGGGGAGGGAGGGAGGGTGAGTGAGCAGTGGTGTTCCTGCAACTCAGCTGGGACCCAAGGTTTTTTGTTTCGATTTTGTGATTTTCACTTTGGGTAATGGGATGAGAAACTAGAGAGCATGGAAGTCGTTTACTGGGACCAGGAAGCTAAGGCAGTGCAACAAAGGTGGGAAGGAGTGACTGGTACAGGAGCCAGCACTGACCACCATAGAAGCTGGAGGGAAAGAGCATAAGTGGAGCTGGCAGCTAATGGATGATTTTACAGTTGATTTTGAGACATTTTTTTCTTTTATTATACTTATGTAGGGAGGCCAGTGAAGTTTTTTGTAGTCAGGGTTACTGTTGCAGTTCTCCTTTGCACTTTATGGAGAATCCAAAGTGGCGGTTCTTATATTTTGATTTTTGAGGGTCAGACAGATTTGTTTAATGTTATTGCAGATGCAGCTGACTGGGTCTTTATCCATGAGTTATGCTGGGATTTACTCACGTATAAAAGACCCAGTTAGCCAATCAGCTTTGTGTTTCGAAAAGAGCCATTATATAATCCTGAATAATTTGCAGATGTTCATGAATTATCAATGATTTATTTACAGAACTGCATAGAGTATTTGTGATTATTAAATCAGAAAGGGATCCAATTATGGACCTTTTAGAGAGTTTTGAGAGGGTAAAGGAAGCCCAGAACAACTATACAGTTTAACTGTAAAATCACAGTAAATATCTCAGGTTAGGGCTGGGAAACTGCCAGTACTTAATAGTAAAACAAAATGCACAGTAAAAGGTTTTTTTTTTGGCAAATCTTTATATTATATTGCTGAGACATATCTAAACATACAGGGCTGGATATTCAAACTGCGAATTTTGTGGCGCAAGCCCTTGCGCTGCACAAAATAGTTGCGCTGGGGTGTGTCCAGAGCGATATTCAAAGGAGTTGCGCCCTTGAGCAACTCCTTTGAATATCACCCCCTGGCCACAGCCACTGTGCATGGCGCAATGGAACTTGCACCACCGCAAGTTGTCAGAGTGGAGCATTCAACTTGCGGTGGCGCAAGTACCATTGCGCCATGCGCAAAATCCCGATATTCAAAAGGTGACATGCAAATGGGGCCATAATTCATGCAAGGTGCAGGGGGCCATTTGCATCTGATTATGGCCCCATTTGCATGCCATTAGCATGCAGGTGCGCCGATCCCCGGGGACTTGCGCCTGGCACCCTGCCAGGCAGCAGCCGTCGGGGACGCGCCCTACGCCAATCGTGGGCGAAACAGTGTACAATCCCACCACCCCCACTGGCGCATTGCAGGCATGGTTTAACCCCACCAGCCCGATCGTGGGCAGCAATGGCTCCCTCCCCGAGCGTATCCCTGGTGGTCAGTGGACGAAAGCCCGATCCGGGCGTAGTTGTTTAATAACCCCCTCCTCCCACATTTCATCCTGGTGGTCAGTGGCACATCGATCGCGGGATGTAAATATTGAACAAGCCCCCACCCGAACATAGCCCTGGTGGCAAGTGTCCCCCCACCCACCCACCCCGAAGCCCCACCACACGCTCCCCGGCAGCGGTGGGGCAGCATCCCACCCGCCTGCCGCCCGCCGCCCGTCGACTGACTGCCGGTAGGGCTGCCGCCAGTGGTGCAGGCAACAGCCAATGGGCGTGCAGCCATACCGTTAAGACAGTCCAGTTTTGTGAATGATATTCATTCACAAATCTGAACTGTCATGTACTATGGGCTGCGCACAGTGGCTCTTGCTCTGCACCAATGGGCGTGCAGCCCTACAAACGATCAGTCGGTGGGCGGCGAGGCGTGGCGTGAAGATCTCCGCGGCTGCGAGGGGCGTAAGTAGGGCTCGTAAATGTAAATAAAGAAGACCACAGCGCACCGCTCAGAAACATTCAACATTTACATCCAGCGTCGAAGTCTGCCACTGAACCGAGGGATGAATTCGCAGGGGGTTATTAACAACTACTGCCTGCTATCGGGCCTTTAGGTCCACTGGATCACCAGGGATATGTTCGGGGAGCTATTGCTGCCCGCGATCGGGCTGGTGGGGGATTAATCATGCCCGTGGATCGGGCCAGTGGGGGGTGGTGGTGGGGAATTTACAGTCAGCTGCCCGCAATCAGGCTGCAGGGGGGGGGCACAGGGACTGGGTTGGGGGCCAGCCACAGGTGCAGCTGCTGAGTTGTGCCCTGCAATGCAGCAGATCACCTATGGGTGGCCCTCAACTTAAGCCTTTTTTATTTGGCTCAAAGTTGTGCAGGCGCAGGTTGGGGGTTGTGCCTGCACAACTCTGCACAGCCCTGTTGAATATCAGGCTGTGCAGTTTATGCATGGTTCCTCCCCCTCCAGTTCAGCATGCATTCATTTGCATTGCACTGTTGCTCAGCATGTTTTCTGTGGCACAACTGCCTCCTGCTGAATATGGCAGAATGGAGCAAGTTCGGACTTGCGCAGGCGCAACCCTATTGCGCATGGCGCAAACCTTTTGAATATCTGGGCCACAGAGTAAAAATGAACATTTAAAAGAAGCCTGCTTGCTTGCCTCCAAGCACTTTCAGTACATATATCCCTTTCAAATGAATGCTGCTTCACTGATTGCAATGTGTGGGTGTGGGGTTAGAATGGATTGACTGCCTCCCCAACTCCCCAGCTACCAAAGTGAGGAGTCTGTAGCCCTTCCAACTCACTGGCTCCACTTCATACTGTATATATCCTCCCATATAATTAAGTCTTCTTTGAACTCATAGAAACATAGACTTTGATGGCAGATAAGGATGGTTTGGCCCACCCAGTCTGCCCATTTCCCTACCTATTGGATAAGCAGCAGATCCTAGTTAACCAACAGCCTACTTTTTCCTACCTCCAACCAGAATTGCCTTATGTCTGTCCCATGCATTTTTGAATTCCCCCACTGTTTTTGAACCCACGACTGACTCAGGAAGACCCTTCCATGTGTCCACCACCCTCTCAGTGAAAAAATACTTCCTCGCACTGCCCTTGAGCCATCCCCCCTCTATCTTCAAATTGTGTCCCCATGTTCTTGCACATCTCTTTTTCTGAAAGATGCCACCCTCCTGGACTTTGTTGATTCCCTTGAGGTACTTGAAAGTTTCTATCATGTCTCCCCCTCTTCCTCCTTTCCTCGAGGGTATACATATTAAGCTTCTTTAGTCTCTCTTTGTATGGCCTCTGGTGCAGACCCTGCACCATTTTAGTTGCCCTCCTCTGGACTGCCTCCATCCTGTCTATGTCCTTGTGGAGATGGGGTCTCCAGAACTGCATGCAGTACTCCAGATGGGGTCTCACCAACTGTCTGTACAGAGGGATAACAACTTCTTGTTTTCTACTGGTGATGCCTCTTCCTGTACATCCCAGTATCCCCCCAGCCCTCCTTACTGCCTTCTCACATTGCTTGCTTACCTTTAGGTAGTCTGATATGACTACCCCCAGGTCCCTTTCCATTTTTGTTGTTGTTAGTACCTCCCCCCATTGTGTACTCTTCCCCTGGGTTTTTGTTTCCCAGGTGCATTACTTTGCATTTCTTTGCATTGAATCTAAGCTGCCACACTTTTGACCATTCCTCCAACCTTGCCAAGTCCCTTCTTATCCTTTCCACCCCCTTGTGTATCTCTACATACATGTGTGGATCAGGGATTATCCCTGCAGTACATAAGGTTTACAAAACTGCAGAGACCAACAAAAGTTTTCAGCTCATTCACCAACAGAAAGAACACTGCTGCAACTGGAAGTGAAGAAACTACTGCAGGCAAAAGCAGTAGAAAAACTCCTTACCCCACAGTGGGGCAAGGGTATGTTTTCAAGATACTTCCTGACCCATAAGAAAATGGGAAGTGGCAACCCATTTTAGACCTAAAATATCTGAACAAACATCAAAAAAGATAAGTTCAAGATGGGCACACTGGGCACAGTGATACCACCCCTACAGTCAGGAGATTGATTGGGGTCACTGGATCTGAAGGACGCCTATTTCACATTTTAGTCAGACACAGCACAAAAAAAATCTCAGGTTCAGTCTGGGAAACTGCAGCAATCAGTTTGTAGCTCTTTCCTTCAGTTTCACCTCAGCACCACGAGTATTCACAAAGGGCCTCACTGTGGTGGCAGCTCACCTAAGGAACCAAAATGTGGTGTTTTTTTTTATCTATATGACTGGCTAGTCTCAGGAAAAACAGAACACAAGGTGAGGTGTTCCATATACCAGGGAATTAACACCCTAGACAGCCAAGGATTCCTAATAAATCTGCAGACATCTCAGACAAAACTAGTGCAGGTGCTGGATTTTATAGGTGCGGAGATGGATACCCTGCAGAGGAAGGCTGTTAGGTTTCACACCTGATCACCAGTGTAGAATCCTTCATACTGGGCTGCCCAAGGCCTGCAAGGGATTTTCACCAGCTACTGGGCCACATGACCTCATCCACAGCTGTACTGCCAGGGGCCATATTTCAGATGAAGGACATTCAGTGCCATCTAAGCGATCGCTGATCCCAAAGATCAGATAGACTGTCCAAGCTGGTGCCAGTCACAAAAGCCTTTGTGCAAGCACTAAAGTGGTAGAAGGAGGAAAGCAACCTCAGAGAGGGCATTCCCTTCCTCCAGCAATCCCCAACAAGAGTTTTCATAGCAGATGCCTCAGGCCTAAGGTGGGGCAACCACTTAGAGGATCTCACAGTAAGCGGCATCTGGAGCTCTCAGGAAACTCAGGAGCACATAAATCTCCTCAATAACAGGCCAGTACTGCTGGCAATGCAACCCTTTTCCTGTCAGCTACAGGCTCAGTCTGTCCAAATTCAGGCAATTTATTTATTTATTTGAAAAGGTTTCACCAGGAAAGACAATATGAGCTGCAAACAGCTTGTTTCCAGAAGCGTCCTGGGGAAGGGGGTATATAAATGGGAGGATCGAGCAAAGGCAAAACAATCAAATACATACAGTGCAATTCAGATACATACAGTGTTGTGCTAACACATGATAGAAATCAGTACGAGACAACAGAAGGAAATGTAAGCAAGAAGTGGTAAATAGCAACGTGAGGCCAAGACATTAGGGGAGAGAAGAAGTCTTAGTCACTGGGAGAGAGATAGAATGGAAAAAAAACGATGTGCAGATATAGCTCAGGTACCATTATGCAGTAGTAGTTGTGACGTAGGTAAGGGGTACATAAGGGTCTGAAGGAGGGGAAGGAAGGTAGGACAGTATTGTGGGCAGAGGGCAGTTGATTGGGAGAGAGGGGTGTTAGATGCAGATACAGGGTAGCGGAAAGGGTAGTGGCAACGTGATTGCGAGTAAGTGCAGGTCGAGATCAGAAAAGTCAGACTTTGAGAGCTGCTAAATGCTCAAATGAATTTTGAGAAAAGGGAGTAATAGCACAAGAGGTAGGGGGAGGAGGATGAGTGGGAGAGAGGAGTTACTGCATGAGTGGCAGGGAGGGAAGGGTGGGTGGGAGAGAGGAGAAGGGAGCAAGAGCAGTCTCCTTCAGGATGCTGAAAACCCTGCGAGGAGGGTGGGACCTGGCCGAAAGGAGTGGAGGGAGGGGGAAGGGGGGCAAGGGGGGTGCAGGCCAGGAACTGAATCCCCTTCAGGATGCTGAGAACTCTGCAATTGGGTTACGGACGTGAGTAGCGCACTTTCTATGCATGCTCATGACTTCACCAATTTTGACGGCAGATAAGGACCACTTGGCCCACCCAGTCTGCCCATTTCCCTTCCTATTGGATAAGCTGCAGATTCTAGTTAACCAACAGCCTACTTCCTGCAACCCTCCCCCACTACAATTGCCTTATGTCTGTCCCATGCATGTTTGAATTCCCCCACTGTTTTAGTCCCAACAACTTCCCCAGGAAGGCAGTTCCATGCATCCACCACTTTCTCCGTGAAAAAAAAATTTCCTCACGTTACCCCTGAGTCACATGACAACAGCTTCATCTCAGGACCAGAAAGCCATAGGTTCAACTCCCTTACCTGGAACTTGGCTCATACCAAACAGGTGACCTTGAAGTTTAGAACCAAGGCGGTGTAGCACTGTCACAGTACTATGAAAGAGATACCAAGGTTCCTTCTTCCCATCTCTAGTAGTTGTGTGAGTTGTAAGTTAAAGATCCCGTAGGACTAACTGAAAACACTAGATTACCCCAGCACTCCAGTGTCTTGCCCAGCTTTCCATCTCAGTAAAATAGGTAATATCATAAGTAACTGTGCACATGAATCAGGCTACATTCAAGATCCCATTGTTAACAAGTAGAGACCAGCACAAACTGCAAACATGCAGTACTCACTTTCTTTATTCAGGCAGCCCTTCACAGAGCAGGCAAAATCAAATCTGCCAGTAGGGGTGTGCAAGTAATGAATAGCATTTCCTGAATACAACGAATAATGCACTATTTGTTATATGGATCTGAATAACGAATAGTGGCATTATTAGTGCCCTGTTCCTATTTGGGAAATACTATCAAAAACAAAAGAAACAGAAACAGACAGACTCCTGTCCCCCGGCACTGACAGTTTGATACTTTGAATACAGTATTAAAAAAAAAAAACTCCCACAATTGGTGACTGGCACAACTTGCCTGCCTCCACAGCCAGTCACCATTTTTAGTATTTGTTTTTTTTTTGCAAAATAAATATGTCCCTCATCCCCCCTCCCCGGTGGCACCCTCCTTTCATCTTCCTTGTGCCTGGCTTCTTTTAAGAAGAATTGGGTGTGGGGGGAGGGGGTGCTGCCAGGGTTGCAGAGTGGGAGGACATATTTATTTTAGAAAAAATGAGCACTGAAGACGACGGCCTGCCATGGAGGTGGGTGCATTGTACCAGTTGTCCATTGTGAGAGTTTTTTTTTTTGGTGGGGTAAAGGTGGTAGAAAAGCTTTATGGCAAAAAATAACTGACTGGTTACTACAGCAAACAACTGGCCATCACCACTGAAAAAACTGAGGGACAGTTATATATAGATACACACAATGCCCAATCTTCAGCTACATATAGCAAAACATAGAATAATTAATCTTTTACTGTCCCAGTGAGTTTGCCACATTTGGGAAAAGCTTATTCAGCTTAATATAGCTAAGAGTTTATTTATGCCTACTGTATTTCTTTAATTCTTCATGTTTAGGTTTGTGCAAGTGGTAATGTACAGGATGCCCAGTTCCTTCTTTCTTTTTTAACCATATTTTTTATCCTCCTACCTGCACCCTTCACTTCATTCTTTCAGACCCCTCAAGTAGCCTTCCACAACATCCTGTGGTGCCCCCAGGAGTCTGCTCCTAGAGTGTCCGCACTCTCAGATAGCTCTCAGGTAACCCGGTATACCCCCTGGGTGGGTCAGGGGAAGGTCAACCCAAGCCTTCCCCCATGCAATGGTAGAGCGAGTGGTCCACATTGCAGTCTGACCCAGTGAGCACCAGTGATGTGGTCCAGCTTCAGAGGAGTCATCACCTAGGAGTGACAAGCTCCATTTTCTCCTTTTTTCTGGTGAGCTTCCCTAGACATTGGCATGCAATAGGGCCAATGAGCTAGAAGGCATGCTGAGACATGCCTCCCGCTCCACCCCCTGCCGACGTCTACCCAATATCCGTGCTGCTACTCCAACGCACCGCACCTACCACTGGACTCCCCCAGATGGCAGTATTGCAGCAGGAGCCTGCAGAGAACCCCCCCGGAGAAGGGGAGCAGCTGTTGGGTGATCCATCCTTCTCCTCCCCGGCTGACCCCTGGCACCCCGGGCTCATTCCCAAACCTGGGTTGCCGGCATGGTGCGAGGTGTGGTGTCCAGTGCCTCAACCCTCAGTGCCACCGGGTCTGAGTTCCTTCTTTTGAGGTGAGTATTGTGGTGTTTGGATGTTGGTCTGCCACTAAGAACCCTTGCCTTCTTTCTGTTCTGCCAGGCCCATCTGTTGCTGCTGTAGTGGGCACCTTGCTGATACCAAATGAACTGAATCAGACGCATAAAATAATGAACAAATACTGTTTGTTCAGAGACATCAGCAGGTACTTCTTCTCTACATGACAAAGAAGAGTTACAAAAACAATTATTCCAGATAAAACTCTTACATATGAGGAAAGGCAACTTAATTTAATCTAATGTCTTTGGAACAGTGGTGACTTAGAGGGGATCTTTTATTTGCATGGGACATTATACAAGATACAGAGTTAACACTGGAATGAGGTCTAGATTTCAAACAAATATCAACCAATACTGGAGGCCATCCACTCCATTTGATGAGAAGCAAATGTTATTTTAAAAAAGGGCCTACTTCTTCTTGCAAAGAATTGTTGGTCCGTGGAATAAACTGCCATTATCAGTTATTATCAGTCAAAATAAAAATACATTTAAAAATAGGTTGAATAAACAAATCTTTAACCTACGATATGTAATTATAGGAGCTGGATGGGCCAATTAGCCTTTTGCTCCTTCTTTATCCTTAGCATTATCCTTAGTAGGTTCAGACTCTGACTGACTGGATTCTCTGACTGACAGGCATTTCACGGCACTGCCAGGCAGTGCAACAAATGGTAACATGTGAGTTCTAAGTGCTCTTAAGGGGGCGGCAGCTAACATTAAGCCCCATGCTTAATGTGCACTTCACATCACTCCTTGGGCCGTGAAAGTGAGTACCACTCGAACAAGTAATAACACTATAAACAGTTTGCATTTCAAGGCATGGCACATTTATAACAAAACAGTACTCCACTGCAGGGAAGGGGGAAGGAAAGGAGCTGGACTACAATGGTGACCAATCAAGGTAGTAACAGGGAAAGGGGAAACACCATAGCAACCTGAAGCTTGGTCAGAGCGACAAGTGCCACAGTGCAGGGAAGGGAGAGGTTAAGAGAGGGAAGGGGTATTAGCTGGAGGATACCCAGGAACACAGAATGAAACTTGCACTAACAGTTGCAGGACAATCAAAATTACATGGAACTGTCTATTTGAAAGGGCATTCCTGGAAGAAAAAAAGCATTAATGCAGGTATGCAGCACCACAGCAACAGGTGCAATTAGATAGGTACAAGACATTTACTGCAAACAATTAACCACAGCGAATACCATGGGCAGTAGAATAATTAGTCCCAAAACACACTGAATCTGGTTACCGAAAGTTCAAGACCTCCTTCAATTTTTCCAGTCAGTGGGAATGGAGGCATGTGTGGCTTGCACCAGTTCCTGACAGGACGGGGTCAGGTCGTTAAATTGACCTTGGAGTTCTGTACACTGTCAAATCCATACCACTTCACTCAGTAAGTCCAAGATCCATTATTGAACTTCTTTCTTAAGATCTTCTCGATCTGGTACACTGGTGTGTGTATGAGAGAGTCCTGAGAAAAAGAAGAAGAAGGCTGTGAAGAAGAAGAAGTCTCAGGAAGTTCATCTGGCTTATCAAGCAAAATGAAATCCGTCTGGAGAGTGTCAGGAGTGGGAAGATCTGGAGAAACTGGTTGCAAGTTGTCTGAAGGAATTTCTGTTTCAGAGAGTATGACATGTTCAAGTGCAGCTTCATTGTTGGGGAGACTGGGATCACCTGGGAGGGTGTTACTCAGGTACCCATGTTTCAGTTGATTGATGTGAACTTTGTTATGTACCAGCTTTCCATCAGACTTGCATCGCGAATGGACATGAACAGGAGAAAGTTTTTCTATGATGTAGAAGGGGCCAGTCCAAGGGCAAAGCAGTTTCTTGGTGGTGCCCAGAACTAGGACAGGTCGGTACAAATAGACAATGTCCCCAGTGGAAAATGAAGGCTCATGTGACTTGGCTGCTGACATTTTCTGCATTGCAGATTTTCTCTGGCCCAACGTGGTGATTGCAACACATCTGGCTAGTCCAGCACGGGAATAATGAAGGAAGAAGCTGACTTTGGAACCTCTAGCAGTGAGAGATTCCTGTCCAGTGGAGTTCTTGGGTGATGTCCATGGACCAAGAAGAATGGTGTGTACTCTGTACTGTCGACACAAGGGCTTGTGTTGTAAGCAAATTGCACAAATTGAACAAAACAATCCCAAGTGTCATGAGTTTCATCCAGATACTTGGAGAATGTGTTGTGAATGGTAGACATCATTCTTCCACCTTGTCCATTGCATTGTGGATGATAACTTGTTGAGTGAGTCTTTTTATGTTGAGAAGTTTGCATGTTTCTCGCACAATGGTTGAAAGGTAGTTAGTGCCTTTGTCTGAATGCAGGTACGAGGGGGTACCATGGTGACAAATGACTGTGTTGAGGAAGGAATTTGCTACAGTGGCAGCTTTAATGTCTTTTAGGGGGATTAGCTCCAAGTATTTAGTTAGGTAATCCACAAAAACAAGAATGTATTTGTTGCCAGAGCATGTAGGTAAAGGCCAAAGAATGTCTGTGCTGACTCGTTGAAATGGTTCAGTGGTTACAGGCATTGGAATGATGTGTGCCTTTGTCGGCTTGGCAGAGGCTTTCTTTGGGAGCAGGGCTGGCAGGATTTGACAAATTGGACAATGTCCTTGTTCATGTGAGGCCAGAGGAAGTGAAGCCTTGTCTTCGAGAGATCTGTGGATTCCCATATGACCTCAGGAAAGTGGAGCAGCATGAGTGGATTGAAGAACTTCATTGACTATAGAGGCTGGCTCAACTAACTGTACATGAGTTCTAGCCATGCAATGGGCCTTGCCTTCCTTGGTCCAAATGTGGAAAAGCACACCGTCATTGAGGAAGTATTGAGAAGCAAAGAATATTACATCCTGACGATGTTGCTTTGGTTGCTGAAGGTTCCAGACTCTAAGTAAGAGATTATGTCTGTGAACTGAGGATCTGTTCTTTGTTGTGTTTTAACAGTTGCCAGGGAGAGATCTGAAGTAGAGGAAGTGAGAAGCTCTTCAGCTTCTTGCAGTATGTGAGGATTGTTTTTTTCTCTTTAGAAGCAGTTGGTAGCAGCAAAGCAACTTGAGGAGCTGTAGGAGTGTCCACAGGGAGCACATCTGTAGCGTGGAAAGGAAGAGCTTGTAAGCAGGATTCTTCATCTGTTGAGGATGATGTGGAGGGATACCATCTCCAGCTTACAGCATCGGCATTGCAGTGAACTTGACCTGGTCTGTACTAAATTTCAAAGTTTCAGCTTTGCAGCATGGCAATCCATTGGACGAACTTGCCTACTGGCTCCTTCATTTTGAAAAACCATCTGAGAGCAGAATGATCAACCATAGCTGTAAAGAAGAAGTAGTGAAGGTAGCAGTCTAATTTCTTTACAGCAAATACCATGGCTAGACATTCTTTTTCTGTGATGCCATAGGTCTGCCCTGCTGAGGAAAGGGAGCACCCAGCATAGGAAACAACTCATTCTATTCCATCTTGGATTTGACATAGCACAGCACCCACTGCAAAGGAACTAGCATCTGAGTAGAGTTTGAAGGGTTGGTCAAACCTTGGGTATGCCAATACTGGTGAAGAGATTAGTTTTTCTTTCAAGGCAAAGGCAAGGCAAGGCAAGGCAAATTTTATTTTTCTGGCACCCAATCCCGGAGGCTCTGGGCGCTGCACAGTAAAAGCATGCTATCAATACAATAAACAAATCAATATAAAAAAAAATAAAGTATCAGCATAGATAAATATAATTAATAAATATCTCTATTTAAAACTAAAGCTTAGAAGAAAACCCAGGGTCCTCAAGGAGCTAGTCCCTAAGGTCCGGGAAGGTCTGATTAAACAGAAAGGCCTTGAGGTGGGCCTTAAAGACCTGAACTGAAGGGGCCTCCCAAATTGATGGAGGAAGTGAGTTACACAGGACAGGGCCGGCTACACTAAATGCTCTGTCGTTGGCAGTTTTAAGCCTTGCCCTGGGAACTGCCAGGAGGCCCCTGGAGGAGGACCGGAGGGAGCGGACTGAGACAGTAGGTGTAAAAAGGTCTGACAGGTAGCCAGGAACCTGCCCATGTTTAAGGTTTCAAATGCCTCCTTGCAGTCAGAACTCCATGAATATTCACATCCCTTTTTGGTGAGGGCGCACAGTGGAGCTGCAATCTTGGCATAGTTGCAAATGAACTTTCTGTTGTATCCAGACAAGCCTAGGAAAGCTCTAAGGTTTTTGAGATTGTTAGTTTCTGGATAGTATTTGACTGCTGAGAGCTTGTCTGGATCTGGAGAGATGAGCTGAGAACTAACAACATGTCCCAGGTAATGATTTGATGCTGTGAAAAACAACACTTCTCTAGGTGAAGCTTGTCTGAGATGTTCAAACACTTCCTTGAGATGCTGGAGGTGCTCTGGCAAAGTTCTGCTGAAGACAATAACATCATCTAGGTAGACTAGGCAAGATTTCCAAGACAACCCATGTAGTGTGGCTTCCATAAGATGCTGAAATGTGGCTGGACTGTTCTGAAGTCCCATAAGCAGATGTTTGAATTGAAAAATTCCCATGCAGCAGCACCAGGCAGTGTATATACGAGAAGCTGGATCAATGGAGACTTGGTAGAAACCACTCTAAAGGTCTAGAGTGGTGAAGTAAGCTGGGCTGGCCATGCCAAGACTCTCTAAGGGATCTTTGGTTGTAGGTAATGGATGAGCATCCTGTACCGTGTAAGCATTGAGCTTTCTGTAGTCTACCACAGAGAGATACCCCTTGTCTTTCTTTACCAGCAGCAGGCAGGGTGCACCCCAGGGACTTGTAGATTCTTCAAAAATGACTTATTCAGCATGCCTTTGATCATGTTCTCTAAGACATTGTTTGTGTCCCACTTTCTAGGCTCGCTGACAGATTGGTTTCTGGTTGGGCTGCACCTCAATGGTGTGTTGCAGGATATCACAGCATCCGAGCTTGTTATCTGGACCAACAAAGACATCTGGGTAATGCTCCAGGAATTTCAAAAGCTGTTGTTTCTCTGCTGGACATACTGGAAGTTTTTTTTTTTTAACTCAGCTTTATTATTTTATTCTGTTACATAATAATAAAAGATGTACAGCAGTAGATGTTTGCATAATAAATCAATTACAGTACTAGATATTTCAGGATTTCTTCAATCAGATGTCAAATCATACTTTTACATGTGTATTGAGGAAACAGATGATTGTATTTAACCCATACTTTTAAAAGTTACTGTACTATTATTAGTCACTTAATGTCATTTCAGTACACAAAGGGTATGTCTCTTTCTCTTCAACCCTTCATAAGCTGAGTGAACAGGAAAAAAGCAAAAATAGAACAACTGACAGGTTTTTCCCAAACTTGGGCCTCACCAGCTTGGTTCCTGGTCGGGCTGCACACTCTCCTCCACTTTTATTTTCCTTAAAAGATCTACTACTTCTAGTTTGAGGCTGGTCAGCCTTAATCTACCTCAGATTGTTCCCCTCGATACTCTCTCCAACAAACCTCCCTTATAGCCTCTGCTCTCCTGTGTCTCATCTTATCTGTTCCCTACCTCTACTAAGCAGCCCCCCCATCATTGTAGCCATTCTTCCCAACCTCACCATCTGTCCAGATGTTTTTCCAGACTAAGTCATAATTTGGCTGTAACAGATTCCAGTAATACCACCTCTTTTACCCTCCGGACCCAATCCCCCAAACTTGGTGATTCTTGTCACAGCCATTTTCCCGTAATACATTTTAATGCCACCACTATCAGTGTTAGCAAAATTTTCCTAGTATCCCCTTTTTGATGTGTTGCTGTAGGCAACCCTAGAATCCAGTCTTCAAATGTCAGGGGAATTTTCACCCATGAAATACCTTCCACTACTTCCTGAATCTCTCTCCATAAATTGATCAGTTTTGGACAGCTCCAAAAGATATGCCAGTGGCTGCCCTTTTGTCCAAAGAGCCTCCAACACCTATCCCCAGTGGTCACATTGTAGTGTTGAGTCACCATGGGAGTGTGGAAGAAGTGCACCAGGATTTTCCAAAAAAATTATCTCCATATAGGAGCTGATGTGGCCTTCCATCCCTAATTCAGTCTATGTTTCCAGTCAGCCTCTGTTACTGTTATAGTGGCCTCTTTTGCCCAGGCTCTCTTATATGTCCCCAGGGGGTCCTCTGTCTGTTGAAGTATCAATTTATATATACTAGATATAAACCTAGTTGGCCCTACAAATGTTACTGTGCCACATAGGAAATCTTCCCAGTTGAAATAGGGACAAGACAACCTCAAGATATGGTTGTCTGAATTAATAAAATGTCTCGCCTGCATATAGCATAGGAATTCTGAATTTGTCCAGAGAAAGTCTTCCTTTGCCCTTTGAAAGGTAATACATCTGCCCCATTCCAGAAATTGGGAAAATCTTGTGATCCCCTTGACTGTCCATCTAGCATATCCAGGATCAAGAACAGGGGGAAAAAACTCAGGCTCATAATGAATAAGGGAAAGGGGGCTCAAACCACTCGATGCGCCCAACACCTTTCAGATTTTCCCCAATATCTCGAACCCATGTTTCACCCACTGGTTCGGCACCTGACTCTTGTACTCTGGTGATGTCTCAGCCAAGACCAAAGTAAACAACAGCCTATCTCCCAGTGTTGCATCCTCCAGTGCATACCACTGGGAGGATACTCTCTGTTTGGCCCATGTCAATAGACCGGCTGTTTGAGCTGCAAGATAATAATATAGTAAATTTGGAAGGGCAAGACCCCCTGCCTCCTTTGTCTGCTGTAGAATATTTCTAGCTATCCTAGGTTTTTAATGATTCTATGCAAACTGCGATATACTCTTATTCATCCTGTCACAAAATCTGCGTGGGATCCGAACAGGCAGACACTGAAACAGGAATAGCAGGCGGGGCAATATATTAATTTTTATCACTTCTGTCCTCTCTACCAAAGAGAGAGGTAGGAGTCACCATCTAGCCATATCTTGCTCCACCCTTCCCCAAAGTTTATCATAATTTGAGGAAAACAATTTGGAGAGATGTATTGTAATTTGAATTCCCAGATACCTTATCTGATTGCCCGGGGCCCATGCAAAAGAAAATGTTTTTCTAAACTCCCTAGGAGGGAGTCTGCTTAACACTAGGGCTTCCGATTTCTGGGAGTTAATCTTGTAGCCTGACACCTCGCCAAAGGAATGCAATGCTTTTACTAGTGGAGGTAAGGAATGCTCCGGGGATGACAGCTAGAAAATGGAGTAGTCCGCATATAAGGACATTTTCTGTTCTAGCCTCCCCACCATGATGCTTCTGATCACCAGGTCCTGATGAACTCTGGAGCCCAGTGGTTCCAGACTTATTGCAAAGAGCAAAGGTGACAAGGGGCAACCCTGCCTTGTTCCTCCAGACATTGGAAAAGGGGTGGAGCTTATACCATTACCTCTAGGGCCTCTGGGCACATGTATAACTGAATTATGGCTTGTAAGAATTTAGGGCCAAAATTCATTTTTTCCATGGACATTTTTAGAAATTGCCAATTAACCCTGTCAAATGCTTTTTCTGCATCCATGGAAATTGCCAATTGGAATTCTTTATAATTTTTTTGAGAGGCGATGATGTTTAACAACTTTCTAATATTGTCTGAAAGATATCTCCCAGAAATAAACCCTATTTGATCTTCATGTATCACCTGAGAGACCATCCCTTGCAATCTCTTCACCAATAGGCCTGTGAAAATCTTTAAATCAACATTAAGCAAAGATATCGGCCTAAACGACCCACATTCTAAGGTGTTTTTCCTCTCTTTATGCAATACCGAAATCTGAGCTGTCCACCAGGACATGGGGGTGTCTTCCCCCTCCATGACCTCCTTGTAAACCTCTGTCAGGACTGGTATTAAAGTTTCCCCAAATTCCTTGTAGAATTCTGATGTGAACCCATCTAAAGCCGGAGACTTGCCATGTTTAAGTGCCCTAACTTGCTCATGCAGCTCAGCTTGCATGATCTGCACCTCTAGGAGATCTTTTGAGTCCTGGTCAAGGGGCATAAGCTTTGTCTCCTGAAAAAATTTAGCACCTGTGGACCCAAAGACTCTGATTGGTTCCTGAGTATACAACTGTTTATAATAGTTTGCAAAGATATTAGTAATCTTCTCAGGATGATTGGTATCTTGGTTCTTCACTAGGTCTCTGATCTTTAGGACCAACCTAGCCTGTTGGGTGCGTAGCATGGTCGCTAATAATTTACTTGCCCGGTTGCCACCTTCAAAGTATGATTGATGCACTCATCTCTATGACCCCTCTAAATATGAAGTTAGTATTTTATCTAACTTCTGTTTAGATTCCTCTAACTGCTTTTTTGTTTCTGAATTTAGGGAAATCTTGTGCTGAAATTCTAAATCAGCAATCTCAGATTCCAATTCTACTATCTTAAGATTCCATTCCTTTTTCTCTCAGGTGGCAACATTAATGATAGCCCCCCAGAGGACTGCCTTAAAGGCATCCCATCTTACAGCATGGGGTGTCAAACCCTCCAGGTTATTTTCTAGATATTCTTTAATAATGTTATTTGCATGGAGTTTAAACTCTGAATTATTGAGGAGGCCCATGTTAAAGTGCCAGTGGGAGTTTCTAACCATTGGTGTCAACGTAAGGGATAGTTTTACTGGCATGTGGTCTGAAACTGAACGGGAAAGAATACAACATTTAGAAACAGTATGGGCCCACTCCTCTGACAGAAACAGCATGTCAATCCTTGTGTAACACCCATGTCTGTCCGAGTAGTGGAAATAATCTCTAGAAAGGCCATTTTTCCATCTCCAGGCATCCAGAAGACCCCAATTCTGAACCAGCCTGTTTAATGTATTGCCAGCGAGACCCAAGGTAGCCCTTCCCTCTACCCCCATCTATCTAAGGAGGCCGAGAGGACAATGTTAAAATCACCTCCCAAAATGCAGAGATGGCTGTCTGCTTCTAATAGGTTTGGGAAGCTTGCCTTGAAAAGTTGTGCTGCCTCTTTGTCTCCATTAGGAGCGTATATACTGGCTATCATGCAAGGAGTGTCTCCATAAGTAGCTGTCACCTTGATGAACCTTCCAGCTGGGTCAGAGAGGATGCCCTGCAGTTGGAGGGGGGCACGATTTATGAATTAAAATGGTGGTACCTCTTCTGTGCGGATGTTCTAAATAAGAAGAGGCATAGACTGAACCCACCCACCTGCATCATAACTTTTTATGTTTCACCTCCATGAGGTGGGTTTCTTGTAAGAGCGCTATATGCGTGTTCAGTTTCCCCAATTCCTGTAATATTCTTGATCATTTGATTGGGTAGTTAATCCCTTGGACATTATACAAAATAATGTTGAGCCCCTCCATGGTAGTGGCGTCCATTTACTATATATTGAGAGCCGGGGCATCCAGAACCTAATTTGACCTCAGATGTGAGGGAAGACAAGTGTGCAGCCCATATAACACAATCAACAAATAACATGGAAACAAAAACAATATTTGTGGGAAAAGGCCCACTGGCCAGCTTCTCCCAAACATGAGATTTTAACTTCTGCTCCTCTACTCTCCCATTGCTCTTCCATGGTGCCACGATTTGCCCACCATTTTGATAGAATCAATGTCTGGTGAGTGATGCTGAGATTAACCCAGCACCTTGCTGCTCGTTCCGGAGCATCCCAGGTACAAGCTGCATCAGTGGTGTCCACCTTCCCAACGCAAACATTGTGATCCACCCTCTCTCCCCCCCCCAACCAGTATTTACAGAATTAGGTGAGAGGAGGATCGGCCTCAAATGGTCATCTGCCCAACCCCCCATCTTGAACAAGGCAGCCACCTCATGTACAACTTCTCATTCTCCCCACTTTGGTAAGAAAGCTGTAATCCTGTTAAAGCTTTATAGGGTTTAGCTACAAATGATTCTGCTTATCCCAAGTAAACAGTATTCCCTCCTGTCGCCCCCTGCCCCCCTTAGCTCCCTGACACTACTCACAGATGGAGCTAATTGCAGTGTGACACAGTTTCAGTAAATGTCCTCATATCATATTTTAGACTATTATCCACTCTGCACAAGTGTCAGTAATCTAGTTATTCAAACCATTGTTAGCTCTTGTCAGATTTCAAAGGGGTTTGGGAAGACAGACACTGGGTATTCTTCTTCTCTACTCTATTTAGTGTTAACTACAAATAGATCCCTTGAAAATGGTATACCGATGCTGCAGCGACTCTCTGAATGCGAAGACCATCATAGCAACAGGATTTAGGCACAATCCGCATGTTGCTGTGATGGGCTCTGCAAGTCCCTGAGACTGCCTCACAGGGTGTACTGCCCCCCCGGTCCAACTCCGACTTGGAGTTAGTATCCTAGAGACCAGGTTGAGTGGGGGTGGAGCCTCCCACATGGGGGTTTGTGGCACGCAGCCCCCCGATAGAAAAATGGAGGCATCCCTGACACTGCATTGCCGACACTCAGCACTGCGGCTGTTGCTGTCGGGGATGTCTCCATGGGAGATGTTGTGGTGGCATGGTACAACCCTTGAAAACAGTTAAAATCTTGAAAAGTTCGGGATGTAGGATCTGTGGATTTCTTCCAGCTCTGCACTTGACCCGGTGTAATTTTTGTCCATTCCTGTAATTGTCTCCAGGTATTAAAGTTCCCAATCTTTGCAGCAGGGCCTGCTCTCTGATTACAACCAGCCCCATCTCCTATCATTTGCCATTGTCGCGTTACAATTTCTTTAATTGCTGTGGAAGGAATCAGATCGCCTACCTGAATCTCCAGCTTCGTGACTACATCCGATGTAATTCATAGGCACGCTGGAAAATCTACCCTGGCCTTCAGACCTTTTCCCCTCAAGGCCCTAATAACTTAAAACTAAACCTTCCAGTATGCCATCATTGTTGGGACGTAATCTGGCTCAAAAAACAGTTTAGTGTCTCCAAACACTATTTCTTTTTTGGACCAGGCCTTCTTTAAAACCATCTCCCTCATTCTGTAGTCCAGGAATGCGATTATAACAGAGCGTGGTTTAGCCTTGGGATCCTTTGGAGGGTATGTCAGGGCTATGTGAGCTCGAATAATATTTAGAGGGGTATCTTTGCTTATGTCCAATAGTTCCCTGATCAAGCCCTCAATATAGTCTGGCATATTACCTGATTCAGTGTGTTCAGGTAAACCATGGATTTGGAGATTAATCCTGAGGGATCAGTTTTCAAGATCCTCCATTTTGCCCATGAGGAACTGTGTGCGATCATGCAGTTGAATGATGTACCCAATATGTAAGTCAACTGATTCAGAACAAGTTGTTAAATGATCTTCTTTCACTTTGAGTTGTTTTCCCTGCTTTGAAATGTTAACTTTGTACTCTTTGATGTCTGCTTTAATGTTGTGCAAAGTGTTGCTTAGGCACTGCAGCTCCTGGCAAAGCTGACTGGAGGTTATGGTAAAATCCTGTCCTTCCTCCTCCGATTCACTCTCCCAAGTTGGTTCAACTATTTCTGTGGGCTTAGAGGCCTCTTCACTGATTGCTGGAGCTTTAGAGGACAAGTTCAGTTTTTATTGTTTTAGCCCACTACCAGTCCCCGGTTTAGGTCTGTTTCAGATCGCCCTTGCTCTCTGACTGCAAGATCTCTCTTTCAAGGTATACTACCTCACAAAATTAAATAAAAATTAAGCTTTTTGGCTGGGGGCTCGAGAGAGACTAACTCCCGCATGTCTGCATGGGTCGGTGATGTCACTGGAAGTCCCTAGATGCTGGAAGTTTTGAAGAGGATATTCGCTTACTGAGGGGTAACTCTAGTGAAGCTGGAGTGGTCGTGATAGTACTAACAGCACTAGAGTTGGTGGAACCAGGCTGAGCTTCTTACATAAGATGGAGCTGGTCCCCTGTAGACGGACAAACGTTCTGATGTCGGCACCCTTTGAGATGACTACTGGCTCATCTATGAAGTTGCAGCATTTGGAAGACTGTGTGACCACGCACTGCAGACAAGGTGCTTCCTGGAAGAAGACCTGATGAATGCAGAGCAGGGGATCCCATGACAATGCCAACAACACTTTGTGGAAGTGATTCACCGCGAATCTTGGCAATCAAAACCATCTCTGTCTTAGGAGGCAAAGTGACTGAATCTGAAGCTGTGAGTTGCCTCCTGATGGTCTAGTGACAGTTTCTTTGATGTGAAGTCTAGGATGGCTTTGTCTGCTTTGAGGAAGTCCAGGCCAAGAATCATTGCTGGTTGTAGATTAGGCACTAGGTAGAACCTGACAGTGGCTTGCTGTGAGCCAAGGTGTAGTTTGCCTGTGATGGGTACTGTAGTGGTACTTGCTGTGATAATGTACTTTAGATCAGCTGGAGAGACACTGGGTAAATGATAAATAGCTTGGTTGTTCAGAATACTGTTATTGATAACTGAGATTTCTGCTCCAATGTCGAACAAGACATGCATGGACCGATCGTAAATAGTTACAGGGACATAGTTTGCTAGTAGTGGTGATCTGATGACAGGTACCTTTGCCTCTGGAAGTGAGAGTGTGCCAGAGTTAGCAGTTAGGGGATGAGATTTGTTTGAATTGCAAGAGTCAGAGGGGCAATGAACTGCTGTGTTCCCCTGATCCTGGGAGTAGATGCGATCATCTTGCTGATTGTGCTGTGGTGGACGTCTTTGGTTCCCTTGATTTCTGTTGTGATACTGCAGCTTTCGGCTGACAGCAGTAGTGTGTCCTCTGAATCCACACCAATGGCAGGTCACTGGTTCATGTGAAAGTGGAGGCAGATCAGGTGACTGTCGAAATGATTGAGGAGCATTGACAGAGGTAGCAGAAGAAACAGTTGAGCTGAGGTGCAGACTATAGACAGTTGTGGTGAGTGTGTCAATCATTGATTGCTGCTGCTGGACAGATTGCGAGTGTGGTTAACTGTGATGATTGAGGTGCTTGTACAGTGGTGGCCTGGGACACTGATATGGATTCTTGTGTGAGTTGAGCAGCTTGGATTGTGTCCATTCAGGTTGTTGGTTTCTGTTGGATTATATAAAGATGGAGCTGGGGAAGCAATACAAGGACAAAGGTTGTGATATTCTCTTTCTCAGGTCTCTGCAGACATTTGCAGTGAGTCTCAATGTCCACTATGAAGGCTTCTAGAGATTCAGAGGGTTGCATGGTATGTTCCCACAGCTTCTGTTCCAATAACCAGGGTGGATGTGCTTGGAAAAAATGGTCTTTGAAAGTTGCATACAGGGTGGTAGTATCTCCTTTGACTTGTTCTGAAAGTGCATTGAACCAGGAAATGGCAGTCCCTCTCAGAAGCAAGTGCAAGGCATTGGAAATATGGAAGGGATCAGTCCAACCATGTAAGGAAATCCAGGCTTGGAATTGCTCAAGCCAGTCGACAGTGTCTTTGTGAGGTAAGGCTGAGAAAGGTACTGGCTGTAGGCTGGTATGGACTATGGTCTGAGGTGAAATAGTCTTAATGTAGGCAAGGTCATCTTGAATAACGTGCATAGCTGGTGCTCCTTGAGCTGAGATGGAAGACTGGATGTCATGCAGGATGGTTTTTATTATATTGTATTTTTTAGAATGAAACTGATATTTTTGTACAGTAGGACCCCATTGTAAATTAGCTGATGCTAAATTGGATTTTATCCTGTTTCTGATATCAGAAATAAACTTTTTACTACTACTACTACTATTTTGCAGCCCCACGCCCTCGAGGTTGGTAAAGGTAGAACTCTGGATGCTCCGCCGCCCGTATCTGTGTCACCTTTGGACACTGTAATTGGAGATGAGCTTCATTTCACTGAGCAAAGGTCGTAAGGATGAGAAAGAGTTGCCGTCATGCAGGAGATGTGATGAAGTGCCGAGAAGAAAATATTTCTGTAGACAAAAGTACAATGATTTGTAAGCAAAGTTCATCAAATGACGTATTAATAAACAATTCCCACTCAATTATGTGTTGTCTGTTATTTAAAAAAGAGGTTTCTTTGCAAAAATCAGCTATTTGTTGCCATGTCCATTCATTTCAATAGGTTTGTCATTGATTTATATGGAGTGAGGTTATTTTAGTGTCCTTCACAAGATGGCTGCCAAACCATGGCATACACTTCCTGTGTTTTGACTGTATCAAGATGGCTGCCAGCAAGGGGTGGTGTTAAGGGACACTTCCTTTCTTGCTGTTTTTTAAACAAAGATGGCTGCTGCTTCTGCTATGAGGCTTCTGTGCTGCATACCTCTCAACCTCTTGCCTCATGAATTGGCACAAGGCTTAAAGAAATCAGGGACAAAGACCCCAAATCAGGGACACATCTTAAAATCTGGTACTATTCACTCAGAAAGCTCATAGAATAAAGGGATTTGTGTTAAGATGCATTTTCTGAAGAATAATAAGTCTATTACTTTAAAGTTTGACATTATTTTGTGCTTTCATTCCCCACTGTTCTGTCACAAGAACACACATTTTACGAGGTACAGAGTAAAAATCTGAGGCAAAATCAGGGACACCCCTGAAAATTATGGACAGTTGAGAGGTATGCTGTGCTGTTTCCACAATGCCCAAAATGGTGATTGCCATGCTGCTGTCCTTCTTCCCCAACCCTGACAGAGAAAAATGGCAGGCTTTCTGTTTTGTGGTGAGTAACAAAATGCTGGGGGAATTTCTGTATTTATTTGCTGAGTATTTGTTTTATTGAGCTGCTTGCTTTCCGTTGTGTTTATAGAGCTTGTACTTTTTTTGTTTAGCTGCTCATTTAGTGTGCTTTTGTTTTACTTTTCTGTTGACTCCTTTCTCTGCCTTGTTTAATTCTGTATGCTGTGCCCTGTTTGAACTTTGTTTTTTCTGCTACGATTTTATTTATTGTTCCACGTGGGCTGATGCAGGCTGTATTTGTTTTTATTTATTTACTATCTGCTCCCCCCTTTTTTTCCTCCCTTCCGTTTCCAAATGCCTCCCAGGTTGTCCTTCTGTTTGTTTTATTTTGTTTCTTGCCCTGCTTACTTAGCTCAATTGTGCTCTGTTAATTATTATTCCTTGTGTTTCATTTATTGTTGTATGGTCCCCATTCTTTGGAGCATGGGCAAACATGGAGTGGATCGCTCCAATCTGACAGTCCCAAGTTATTTTTTTTATTTATTGATTAATTTGTTGTGGCCCGTTGTTTGCCTCACAGGGCCATTCTTCCCCAGTTTACTTATATACTATGCTATGCACAATTTGGTTTACTGTTTGCATGGCTGGGGCTCCTGAGCTGACTTGCAGTCTATTAGTTTCTCTAATTTGTATGGCTTGTGCTTGCTGGAGCGTGGACGAGTGGGGAGAAACAGTGCTCCACATAGTGGCAGTTGTGATAGGAAAGCCACAGTTCGGAGGAGGGCAGAGTATGTGAGAGCGGGTCAGTCTGTGGAGGAGTCGCAGTCTGTTGTGGCATGGAGTGAAGTCAGAGTACTTTCCGGAGCTGCGTTGCAAAAGGCAGGAGGGCTGTGAGGTAAATGGTCCCTCAAGGTAGTTTTGGTGGCTCCTTTTGTTGGAAGCAGATGGGCACGCAGGGTGTTGTGAAGTCCGAGAGGCTACGTGGCAGCAGGGAGACCTTGTGGAGCAGCGGCTCATTTGGAGTGGCCTTGTGCCACAGCTTGGCAGTAGAAGAGTCAGGGAGCTTAGTTGGAGGGCCCAGAGGCTGGGTTAGTTGGTCCATGGCTACTGAGGTGAGTTGGGGGCTGAACTACAGTGTTGGCAGGCAGCAGTCTGGGAGCTTGGAGCTGCAGAGATGCAGTAATATAGAAGCAGGTGCAGCACTTAAGAGAGCAGAGCCATGGTCCCATGTGGCTTGGAGGGAGGCAGCGTTGTTGGGGAAAGTAATGGGGGTTGTTTGCAAAATGTTCCTTTTCACTATGGTCCCCACCAGAAGAGGCACTGGGTCTGTGGCTGCAGCTTGGAGTCAGAGAGAGAGCTTTCCTGGCAAAACAGCAGTTTGAAAGTTTTGTGTCAGGCAGGGAGTTCCATGTAGGCCTGCTGCCATGAGGTGAGAGCTGCTGGGGGGTACAGTTTGCAGCTCCGTGGTGCTCAGGCTTGGAAAAAATAACTTGACCATTTATTTAGCTGGCTAGCAATGTTGATGTTTTCTTTGTGACTGTCTTAGTACAGTAGGAGGTCTGCAGGCTGCTGTACAAGGCAGGAGACAGTTCATTTTTTCCTCTTTGCAGCCAGGTTCGTGCAGAAGTAACATATAGACTGTTCAGGCATACTGGGAGAGATGACCAAGTGACACATACAAGCGAGATGGGGTCTGGGCAGAAGAAGGGCCACATTCTCCACCATGTGTGGCATCTTGGTGTTGGTCTGCCACTAAGGACCCTTACATTCTTTCTGTTCTGCCAGGCCCATCTGTTGCTGCTGTAGTGGGCACCTTGCTTATACCAAACGAATGGAGTTGAATGCATAAAATAATGAACAAATACTGTTTATTCAGATATATTAGAAGATACTTCTTCTCTACATGAGGTTCAGACTCTGATTGACTGGATTTTCTGACTGACAGGCATTACATGGCACTGCTAGGCAGTGCAAGAAATGGTAATATGTGAGTTCTAAGTGCTCTTAATGGGGGCGGAAGCTAACATTAAGCCCCATGCTTAATGTGTACTTCACAGTATCTTGTGCTTAGCAGGAGGGGAGTTTGTTAGCCGGATCTCCTCTTCACTGCTATTTTGATTCAATGATTTTTATTTCATACTTAGTCCACTAATGAAGTCCCGTAAGTGCATAGGACCACCCTATCTAATCACTGGCGGTGGTTCTCATCGCTGTTCTCTGTATTTGACTTTTACCTCTTGTCCCCTGTATGTGTTTTCTTTTTGTATCATACTATATTTATTTGTCTTTTTTTTTTTTTCAAATGCATGAGCTTAAAAATGCTTCTCTCTCTCTCTCTCTCTCTCTCCCCTCCGATTTTCTTGCATAGTAAACAGGACCCTTGTCCACAATAGCTGATCTACTCCTGTTTAATTCTTGGCTGAAATCAGAATTCCGTGTTGATGACATCATAAACATTTCCACTGCTACAAAGGGTGAAATTGCAAACCGGATTAGAACTTCAGCAAAGGAGTAAATTGCAGAAGCAGATGAACACTAGGGGACAAGGATCTGATTTCAATGCAGATAACCTAGTAATTAAGAATGGAGGGAAAAGCAATGTTGGCAAGGTATATATAAGCTGCACTGTGTCTAAATATTTATTATTTTTTTAATTTTCTCAAAAGTGACAAAGTCACGTTAGATTGTTAGGACACAAGAGTCTCCCCAAGTTCTGGCTATGAAGACATTGGCCCAGATATTCAAAAGGGTTGCGCATGGCGCAACAGTGTTGCACCATGTGCAACCCACTGATGCGCCCTGGCATGATATTCAAAAGGGAAAAGTGCACAGCACAAATCCCGATGCGCCGGAGCGCATCAGTAATGTATGCAGGCACAGGTACGGGGGCGTGCCCATGCATAACCTGCACAGCCTGATATTCAGCCCAGGATGTGCAGAACCATACATCTTAACCTCTGCCTGTGCCAGCACAACAAGCAACAAAAAAGAAGGAACAACTGATGGCCACCCTGGTGAGCTGCGCATTACAAGGGCGCAACTTATGGCAGCTGCCACCGTAGGTACCACCAGATCCAACTGCATCTGGGTGCCCTTCCATGCCCAATCGTGGGCATTTGTAAAAAAAATATAAGTTCGTCCAATATCCCTGGTGGTCAGTGGACGCTATAGTGCTTGATCGTGGGCATTTGTAAAAAAAAAAAATTCCCATATCCCTGGTGGTCTATGGTGCCCCCCACCCCCACTGAGCACCACCGCACTCCCCCACGATCAGCGGCGGGTGGCAGCACCACCCACCTGCCGCCCGCTGCCTGCCGACTGACACCTCGGTAGGGCTGCCGCAAATTGGTTCTGGCGTGAGCCAATGGGCGTGCAACCCCTCCATCTACACATTCAGATATGTGAGGTGGTGTCGGTCGGCGGGCCTGAGGCGGCTGAGGCGGAGTGGTGCTGCCGCCCGGCTGTGACTTGAGAGGGGAGCAAGCGGTGGTGCTCAGTGAGCAGTGAGATGAGGACCACCGAGACAAATTTTGTTTAAATAACCTGAATGGTGGTCACTGGACCCTGAGACCTAAGGACGATATTACTGTCACTAGATGCCCGCAATCGGGCACATAGCGGTCCACTGGACCACCAGGGATAAAGGACGAACATTTCTATTTTTGGACAGATGCCCGCAATCGGGCTGCAGGGGGCATCAGTCCCTGATGGCTGCTGCCCGGCAGGTGCCAGACGCAAGTCGTCGGGGATCGGCACACCTGCACGCAAATGGGGCCATAATGACATGCATGCATTATGGCCCCATTTGCATGTTGAGTTTTGAATATCATGGTTGCTGTGCATGGCGTAATGGAACTTGTGCTAGCGCATCCCCATGCTCCACTCTGGCCACTTGCACAGTGCCACTGCGCCATGCATACTGGGGGTGGCCAGGGTGTGATATTCAAAGCTGCTGAGCCATGGTGCAGCTCCTTTGAATATCGCTTAGTCCACACCCCTGCGCAGCAAAGTTGAGCTGCGCCCGAGCTTTCGCCACAGCTGGGCACAGTTTGAATATCTGGGCCATTGTGTATAGTGCTGCTCCAAAATTCACATCAGCTAGACTGGGCCCTCTCTTTCATTTCTTCTGTTGCTTTGCCCTTGATAAACCCCTATGCACACACCATTGTACTCTGTACTTTTCCCTTTTCCTCCCCTCACTTGATGCCAGATGCCCTTCCCACTGTGTTTCCTTTATCTCCAAATATTGGTTTGGCTCTCTCCCCTCTTATCTTGTTTCTCTTCTCTCTCTCTCCCCCTTCATCTCCTTACTCCCTTTACAATGCTTGTTCTCACTCCCTTGCTCTCCCACCAGTGAAATCTACTGCTGACCAAGCTGCCTTCTCATTTTCTTTCCATAAACTATGAAGTTCTCGTCCCCCTTCCATCTGCTCTGCTCCTTTCTTTCCTGGTCTGAAATCTTTCTTTCATGAGTTCTCTATTCACTCCTGTAGTTGCTTCTGATATTGGGGTGGATTCCTTTTCACATGTCTTTCACCAACACTGTACAGTCACTTCTCCCAGTTTCCTATTTTTGTTGCTGCTTACTGTTTAATGTTCTTTTGCCCAGTCCACAATTTACTGTATGGTAATTTATTGTATTTTATACATTGTACTTTGTATATGTTCTCTTCTCTTCTCCTCTCTTCCTCCTCCCAATGACTCATCTGGAAATGAGGTGATACCAGCTCAGTGTGACTTTAGCGGTGAAACTTTTTAAATAAATAAGAATGAAGCTTGAATGCTATTGTGATGTCACCAGCACCCTGAGGTGTACTTGTGACTCTGTCTTTAACAGAGGATTTTTTTTTTCATAATAAACTTGTTTACCATTTTTTTTCACATTAACTACTCTACATAGCAAGTATGTAAACTCACATTGCTGTCACTTTTTTTTTTTGCTGCTAATCAGGCATGACAACATAAAACTTAATGCTCAAGCTTCCCCATGCTGCCTAAACATCTAAGAGCATCTAAGATCAACATCCGTTCCAGCCCACACTTTGTTATGGGCATGTATGCCTGTGCATTCATACCTAATGCTTGGGGGTTCCACAGTATTCAGTGATATAAAGTTGCTCCATCTGGGCATTAGAAAGGGAAAAATAGAGGGGGATTACCCCTGAGATCTGCAGTAAGAATGAATAAGAATGTTCCTGCTTGCAAGCTCAGCAAGGAACCTATAAGCTGGTAACATAGGTCACTTCCGATAAGTGGGGTGAAGAGGATGAGGATCATCCAGTGGAAGGTTATGATGCCCTGTGCTGCCCCAAACATGACACCCTGCTAACTTGGGTATGGTAAGAGTGGGGGAGGGAGGTATGCACCATAACTGACAGATAAGAGAGCAGGAGGCCTGCCACTCACAAGCTACTATGTCGACCCAGTGCTTGAGAGTGAGGAATGGAAAGAACAACCAAAAGAATAACCTCTGTGCTCTGGATCAATGGGAAGGCCTTCAAACCAGAATGCCCTCCAAACCCAAAAAAGAGGTAGGAGAGAAGTGTAGGTTTCTCCTCATGCAGTGGCAAAAAGGTGGAGTGTAGTGACCAAGACAGTTACACTCTACTTCATTTACCCATGCCAATTCTCCATGACACAATGGAGTACACCCTCACCACCCTCCTGTGTCCCGCTTGCTACATAACCCCACAACTTAGTTTGATCAGAAAAAAACATGGTCAAACATTCTAAAAGTCAGCCTTCTATGTTCAGGGAGAAACAGGCACATCCACCACTTACTCCACAATCCAAGATTTTGCCACAGGGGAAGTGTCCATCTTATAATTATCCCCCACTATGCCAGCCCATGATGGAGGTGGCTGTCCTGTTACTGGGGGTTGGTGGTGGGGGCTTTCCACAGGCATCAACTCTTCAGCCTGGTTTAGGTTTGCAAAGCATCCTCTGGAGAATCCCTGGCACTTTTTTTCAGTAGGAGAGTGTATGTTGTGGTCAGAGTGGTTTTTGCCACCGGTGCTTCTGTTGCACAGTTGACTCCAGTCACTGTTACCATCCTTCTTATTATTCTGGCCCCTTGCTATACTACCTGACTTCACTCAGCATCTGGATTGAGTCTGCTATCTCTCCATGGTCACAGTTGTCACCATTTTGTTCTGCTGTGAGTGTGGTCCAAATGCCTCCACTATGTGTGCACCCACAGCTTGTTGGTTCCAGGGGCTGCCTTCTTCACAGGGTCTGGTAGTAATCTAATGCTCCTAGAGCCTCCAGGATTTGTAGTTTTTATTTTTATTAAGTTTTTTATTCAGTTTTTTTTATACAGACATACAAAGGAATCGTATATTATGCAGAGATGTATTAACTTTCCACAGATCCTGTCTGTGGCATGCCGGGCTATAGTCATATCACATACACTTTAACATCCATGGGTTCAAGTATATTGTACCTTGTATAGTAACTATGAGGGACAGGATGTGTAGTTTTGATGCAAATGTCTGTCCACCATCTCCATAGCTACCTGCATGCTTCTACACTGTTCCTGGCTCTTGCGAGTAATATGATAGTTAGTCCTTTGAAGTGGTAGTGGACCTGAGCCTTGTGCAGTGCATTGCGGATTGGTGTAAACTCTTTCTTCCTTTTAGTCACCTTGCTGGAAAAATCTTGATACAGAAAGTCCCTGCCCACATCATCTGTCACTTATACCTTACTAGAAGAAACTTCTCCTTAGTGGAGAAACATAAGAGATAGTAGGCTATGATGGGCCTTGGCCACACTCTAAGCAAGGGCCCTCGACCTTTTGTACAGTTGAGATGCTCCACCTTGAGCAACTCCTGTCATACTGCAGTGACAAGACGTGGGAGCAGCTTGTGTAGAAATTGCTCCATGCTGGGCCCCTCCAAGATCTCAGGGATACTGAAGATCTGGATATTATTCCAGCACTCCTGATTCTCCTGTTCCTCTGTGCACTCCCATAGTCTCTCGGGGTGGTGGTCATGTTCCTCAAATGCCACAGTATCCTTTGCTGGGTGTCACCAATGTATGCAAAGTGGAGCTCTGCAGCATTACCTCAGTGATTCAGGTACTGGATGTCTTCCTTAATGGAGGTCATAGAGGCATTTTAAATTAGCCACATCCTCTAACAGTGACTCTAGTAATGAGGTCATATACCCCAAAAGATATGAAGAACCATGGAAAGAAATTTTGTGGAATATGAATTCTTAGCTGTGTTAGCTGTGTTTAAGATAGCAGGTCAGGCTACTATGTAACTTTTGTGCTTGATGAATCTATGGATAACAACAATATTGTACAGCACAGCTAGCATTTGTGGTCCAGTCTACCACATATTAGGAATTAAGGTTGAGTTACTAACCATTTGCCTTTAACATTACAAAATAAGGGCTACACTGGGAATGGGGTCACAGTGAATAAACTGCATACTACCTATTGGGGGTGAAAGGTCAGCATGTCCAGGGTCAACACAGCAGGCCATAGAGGTGTAAGCAGCACAGAACATCAGTCGTTGACAGGCCACTGGACCATCACAGGGCAGGGGGAGGAAAGAGTAACCATTCTCATGGTGACAGTAGTGCTGAACCACAGGCAGGCCAGCAGGTGATACTACTTTACTACCATGTACTACAAAGTCATCTACTGTTCTGTAGTCACTGTGGACCATAATTCTGGCAGCATTCAATGCAAGTACAGTACTTATGTTGTCTGTGTCTGCACTGTCCCTTTAAGGGTAGGTCTCATGGGGAGCAGGCCACATAGAATGGAGGACATAGACTACTACATGCAACACATCATGGCCATCATAGGGCTTGTAAGGAGGACCAGGTTCAAGACATCGCCCTTGCCACCCACTAGGTGCCTGCCAATTATCATGCCTTTGGAGGGATATGGGTACCAGAATTGGCAGGGAGATAATTCGAGGGTGGTTGACCTTCTTAGGGTAGGAAAAGTTTGATATTTACCTTTGTGCCCTATTATCTGTGTTACTTCACTGTGTTGATCATGAAAGGCACCATATCATGACATTGTAGGGAAACATCAGACACAGTACTACAATAATGCTGTGAAGGGTGAAGGGTAGGACTGAGACCCCAAACAACCCACCATATGACCCCAAAATTGTCTGCAGTTCTGAATGGTCCTGGCAAAATGAAGATGGGGAGTAGGGCCATAAGGAGGATTGTAACTCATTAGGGCACCCACTCACTGGAGGTGCTGTGGGAGGAGTGATGGCAGAGGGGTCTGCAGTCCATACTCTTAGGTCATGCCCAGGGAGTGACATAGTCTGATAACTGGCAAAGAACACCCACAAGCTATTGCATTGTAGCCCAGAATGTCATGTAGGTTTTATCTGGGTGTACTGTGTCCCAGTTACTTGGGCAAACACACTGGTATACTATGCTGCTTCAGTTGTTACAATAAATACTATTATTCTTCTGTATCTACTGTGTCTGAGGTTTCTCATCATACTGGTGTGTGTATGTCATGCTGATAATTTGTCAGATGCCGGGATGTGTGCTGAGGATGTTCACCCGTGTGCCCTTCTGTGTGGTGTTATCTTTACATGTGTGGTGTTTCTCTGACAATGCTCTGACATTCGTTTGTCAGCCTCTTATGGTGCAGTTGAATGGTTCTTAATGTCAGACACTTTGGTGATGTGCTAAAAACTACTACTACTACCCCTCTGATGGTACTGTAGGTTGTGGGTCTGTACTGTAGTCTGGTGTCAGTATGTGCAACTGTACATATATCCAACAATGTTCATGTGCATACAGCTGCTACCATGTTGTATGGATGTGTGTGCACAGCAGTTCCACCCAGTGGTTAAACTGGAAATGTTTAGGTGAGGGAACTCGCATCTAGATTTCTAGGTGGCAGAACTGTCACTAGTACTACTAGGTGGTGAAACTCTCTTGTAGTAGTCGGTGGAGAAAGATGACAGAGGTGATGTAATTGTCATACAATTTTGCAAGGAGTAGTGAAACTGAGTTCCTGTTTAATTTAATACCTGATTCCACCCACTGTGTAGTGTGCATTGTGTGTTGGTGTACCACTGACTTATGTGACTTTCATAGCATGGCCATGTAAGCCAAACAGAGCCTTTGTGGAGTGAGCCCTACCACCAGAAGTGTCCAGGAAAAGGAAGATATTAATCACTGTCTATTAGGATGCCCCTTATAAAAGAAGGTTAGCAGTAAATGATCTCTTCCCCACTACTCAATTGGCACCACCTTTTATTTTTATTTTACAGATTATTTATCCAGGATTGCCTAGTTGAGATGCAACATCTCATTTCCAGTAAGGTATTTCATCTGCTCTTTTCCATAACTGGGTGAACTAGAGGAATATGAGATTAAGTGAATTATCCAAGGTCAACAATGAGTCCCTAGCAATGTTTGATCCGGTGGTTTTTCGGTTTACCTTTATATATTAATAACTGCTGGACAGTATCATAATGTCTGTTGGGGTCACAGGCTCTTTGCAGTGGCTACATCAGCTTATGTGGTTGAAAAATGAAGGGTCCCTTACTGACCTTATGATATTTTTGGTCCATTACATGAAATTAGATGTTCTGAAAGGGAGGAAAGTTATTTCAGAAATATTCCTGTTTGCAAAACAGCTGTTGTCTACCTACTCCACAGCTATAAATCAAGAGACAATTAGAAAATACAGCACTCCCTGTGACCCCTAGGTTTTTCTCATCTTCTGTCTCTTCTCAGTGCCATTAGAAATTTCTGGTCTGGGATTACCTATCTGATGTACCATTAAACAAATAGAAAATTAGCTGCTCACCATTGCTCATTCACAAACTTTAAATTACTTTTTATTTAGAGTTGCTACAGTCTATTACATAAATAATTAAAAATAGAAAATTCAGTTCACACCCCACTCCATGTGGAAATTCTACAAATATAATACTTTTTTCTGCCTAAAATTGGCCACTTATTTTATCTCCAATAGGAGTGAACTCTCTTGGTATTCACCTCTGGGCCCTGCTGTGATGTTGCCCAGCTACCAGACATCAAGGTAGCATACTCATTAGCTAGGTCCTTATTCCAAAATGCAACTGTCTGAATTGGCTCCCTTAATATAAGGTGCACTGCCTAAACTGGCTTCCTTTAATTAAAGTGCAGTCCCTTGCCAACTGGTAGGTAACTAGTGAGGAGCCAGCTAATGAGAGTGCCATACAGCTCCCAAACATCAAACAAATACAAAAATGAGCTGCTCACCTTTGCTCATTCACAAACGTTAAATGACTTTTTTAATTTAGGTGTGCTACTGTTTATGACATACATAAGTAAAAACAGAACATTTAGTGCACAACCTCCTCCCCCATGGCATATTTTACACACATTATTTTTTTCTGTCTAAACTGGCCTCTCGGCAAGAGTGGGGGTCTCTTGGTATTCACCTTCAGGGCCTGCTGTGAAGTGGACCAGCTAGTTGCGGTCAATGTAGACCACTCATCAGCTGGGTTCTCCCACTGGAGATAAAATAAGTAAGTGGCCAATTTAGGGTGAAAAATTATTATAGTTCTATAATTTGCCAAGTGGAGTGGGGTGCGAACTGAATTTTCTGTTTTTACTTAATGTATAAACAATAGCACTCCTAAATAAAAATGTACTGTAATTTAAAGTTTGTGAATGAGCAAGGACGAACAGCTAAGTTTGTGTATATTTGACATTTAGGAGACATATGGCTCTCTCATTATTTATTTGTCTGTTTTTGGTAACCGGGTAGGTGCGCTAGGCATAAAAAATGTCTGTTTGAGTCACGACCCGGGAGAGTACAGACATAAAGCAAGTACAGTCACGCACAATACAGTTACAATCAACATCAAATACAGAGTAGTAGAGGTACAATACAGATCAATGAGCATTTCAGTGGAGATAGACAACTGATAGAATAGTTAGCTCTTCACTAGTTACCTACCATTGGTTGGGTACTGCACTTTAATTAAAGGAAGCCACTTTGGGAAATGCACCTTATATAAAGGAAACCAGTTCAGGCAGTTGCCTTTTGGAATAGGGACCCATCTGATGGGTGGACTATCTTGATATCTGGTAGCTATTCATTTCACTGCAGGGCCTGACATGAATACCAAAAGACTCCCACTCCTATTGGAGATAAAATAAGTGACCAATTTAGGCAGAAAAAAATATATTTTTAAAATTTGCCATGTGGAGGAGGGTGTGCACTGAATTTTGTGTTATGACTTATGTATGTATGTCTGCCATAAACAGTAGCACCCCTAAATAGAAAGCCATTTTAAGTTTGTGGATGAGCAAGGGTGAACAGCTAATTTTTTATTTGTTTGAAGTTTGGGAGTTGTTTGGCACTCTCATTAGCTGGCTCCTCCCTAGTTACCTACCTGTTGGCCAGGGACTGCTCTTTAATTAAAAGAAGCCTGTTTAGGCAATGCTCCTTGTACAAAGGAAGCCAAGTCAGGCTGTTGCATTTTGGAAGGGTGACCCAGCTGATCGGTGGTCTACCTTGACATCTGGTAGCTGGGCAACTTCACAGCAGGGTACTGAGGTGAATAGGAAGAGCTCCTTCACTCCGATTGGAGAGAAAATAAGTAAGAGGGCAATTTAGGCACAAAAATATTACATTTGTGAAATTTGCAATGGGTGGGGGAGGGTGAGCAATGCATTTTCTGTTATTACTGATGTACCATTATCTGGTAAAGAACTGCCTCAAAAAATCTTGAAGAGCAGAAATTCGTATTGTCCCCTTGACATCTAGATCCATATATTGTATGTATCACCCTTGACACATTTTTATCCAAAGGCTGCTGACATCAAACCTACTTGTCTGGTCTTTATTATCATTATATTTGTACCCCCAGACTTTCAGTGTTCTTCCTCATATGCTCCCACCCATGTCACACCTATCTACCATTGGAATTAGGTATCCTACCAGACTATGCAGAGCCTGCCACACTGTCTGTATCCTTGTGAGCCCAAGATACAGAAGCACCAGCTTCCCAGCAACTTGCGACACAATGTATTGAATAGGACTGGTCCCTTCCCCTATAGTACCATTTCTGGAAAGAGATGTCCCTGAAGGATACATACAAGAATATTGAGTACACTGAACCCCCCACCCCAAAAAACAAAACAAAACAGGGATATCCCTCATGGTCCAGGTTCCCTGAGATACAGATGTGTCAAGCCAGGAAGAAGCGAAGAAATGCTGCAGAATATCACAGAATACTGCAATTGACTGTAGGGGCCATTGTAAGTCAATAACAATTAAGCCTGTTTGTCATGCAGGATATCGTGACATGTCATTACTGCAGGTTACTGTGCTTCATCTCAGCTGACATATCTGTAGCTACAAATGCCCTCTGAAAATGCACCATTGATCCCACTATAAGCAAGCCAGCATTGGAGCAAGTCCTATTGTTGCTGCCTTCACACCCTCCCACAAATAGGCCCCCTCAACTGATCCTGATGCTGGAGCTTAAGATCAGCTCCCCAAAAAGAGCAGCTATTTCTTCTGTAGAGCAGAGAACCCACCATGAGATTTTTTTTGTTACACATTATTCACCCAGGATAGCATCTGATGTTGGAGATTAAGAACAGCTCCACCAAAAGGGCACCTACAGTATTTCTTCTGTAAAGTGGGGAACTCACCCTGAGGTTTGTTTTGTTTTTTTTTAATTATTCACCCAGGATAGCTCAGCTGATGTGCAATATCTTGTTTTCAGTGGTGTCCTGCTTGGTTCCTATTCATTCTTGCTACTGGGTAGGCTGAAGCACTGAGAGATTGAAAGACTTGTCCAAGGTCACACAGTTAGTATTCAGCTCTAGCAGGGTTTAAACCTGCAGTCTCCTGTTTCCCAAATCACAGTTTCTACTATTCTACCTGCTGCTGTGGATGATGGGCTCAGAACTAAACCCACGGTCTCCTGAGTGGAAAGCAAACATGTTTAATGAGCTGCTGATGCCTCTTGGAAAAAATCTGAAAATACAATATTTTGATACAATTCCATTTTATATTTTATATACTGATCTTCACAGTTTTCTCCTCTCCCTTTCTTATTACTAAGGAAATTTGCATGAAGACCAGATCTTTATATTGCAGAGTTCATCTGCCCCTGGAGTTTATTCCCCACTTGAGGTCATAATCCTCTGCTGTGACATCACAGTCTGTTGCCATGGGAATAAATGTGATGGCCCAAGCAGAGTATTATGGCATCAGATGGGGAATAAGTAATAGTAGCTGAAGAACTCTTAGTGAAAAAAGATATTGTTTCCAAATAAGCAACCTCATAGTTAAGCAATAATGAGTAAAAAAAAAAAAAAAAAAAAATTTGAAATATAAGGTATATTATGCCAAATATTATGTTTTTCAAAGTTCTCTAGGAGACATTGGCTGCTGTTTAACCACTAGGCTTTTGTGCAGCCCCATGTGCATGATCTATTAATAAACCAGGACATCTATGATGCTTGTAGTACAATTGCATTACGATTACCAGAAGAATAGCAATCTGTTGCTGAGGAACTCTGGAGTCCATGCATCTCAGCTGTCCTCGATTTTCAGGGATGTCCCAGATTTACTTCTAATGTACCTTAGTCCCCTCTAAATTTGGTATTTCTGTCACTGGAGATTAGGGATTTGAAGCATGAAATAATGTCAGACATAAATGCTACAGTCCAGTTCTCTCTTATAAAAAATACTTTTCCCTCTAAGCCCTACAATAAAGTAGACGTATTGAGCTGATATTTCCAATATGTAAGATGTGCACATGGTTTTGGTCATTGGCCTTGATTTTTAAGTCCTTTCCTTGATATGCAAGGCAGGAGGTTTAGAGGCATAGTATACTGTGGTATTTTTCTTGCAACTGAAATCATTTTGTATAGAACCGGAATTAATCCATTTTTGTGTACAAGGAATGCAGTTCTTTTGGTAAATGTTGACATGTAGGCTATTCCATTTCCCTGTAAGACACAGGAGTCCCTGTAGATGTGGGAGCCCTGCATACTGTATATGTTACATATGTCAACTTGCTGTCATCCCGCAGGAAAACCTTGGAAATCAGATGTTGTATCTTATGGAGCCTAACTTGATGAGCAAAACTAGAAATAAATGCCATGCTATTTTATATACACATTTATAGAAATACACGTAACCCCTAGGTGGCGCTACCCCAAGGGCTACTACCTCTGCCTGTTGGGCTAGTTGCAGGTTAAGGGGCCTGGGTACTGAAATGGGTGCCTCCACCCGGAGGTCGGGGTTGTTAGTAGCAAGGCTAACCTGGATACAGCCCTCCAGGACACTGTAACCCCCCAATTTCTCCTCTAGTGACCTAGATAGCAGGCTATGCACACTTTCACAGTAACCCTTATTCAGCATACAATTCCCCACACTGTTTGCACTTACCACCAGGGCTGGTTCCACCAGTTCAACCCTGGAGACCCCCTGTAAAACAAGGTTAGGCACAGCAAATAACAACAGTACAGAGCTTTTGGTACAAACGGGAACCACAGTCACATTAGATGCAAAAAGAGTTAGATCTGATTTATTCAGGGGAATTGAACAAGGGAGGGGCGTAATCAGGTTAATTGGCTTAAAGGCTAAATCAATCAGACAGTCATGCATGCACTTCAGACTCCCTACACAGTCACACACTCTGGGTAACCAGGTAGGAATGAGGTGGGCTAGCTAGGAATTTTGCCCCGGGGTAGGCCAGCATCGCAGCTGGTTGGGGCCCTGTGATAGAAGAAGGAAACATGCACAACATACACTATTTGTAATGGAGGGCTCCGCTCTTGAAAAGGAAGACAACAATGCAATCAGATGACAACATTTGAGATTTCGCTGTTGTTGCAGGGAGCTACCCTGTTGGTTACTCACAACACCCAATACAGGACACAGGCAGGACAAAATTGAGACTGCAGGTTGATGAATTGGAGTGCCAGGAGAAGCGGGTCCCACACGAATCACTGAGGTGTCATTCCTGTTCAAGGATTTGAGCAGGGGGGTTATCCCCAGGCAGGTCTCCCATCGATGGCTTTTTCTGTGGTGTGAGTAATCTGGCTGGGCCAGTATGGCAAGGCCCAGGCCAAGTGGAGATGAATGCGGATTCAGTCTGGTGGGGGCTGGATGTAGCCTTCAGCAAGCAGGACACAGTTCAGCACACAGTGGGGAACCAAATTGTGACCCACTAACAGCACACAGCACATTTATAGTAAAGCAATCACCAATGTACCAGGTGGGTGGCAGTCCGGTCACAATTACAGAGTCTCTGCGAAACACCAGGAGGTAAGCAGTAACTGGAGGTCCTGATAGGCCGATTGCATTTAGCAAATCTTCGGTCTTCTTCAGATTTTAAGCCTGGTCACAGTTCAGTGGCTTCAATCTTTCACACACTTCAGATATAGTCCAATTCTGTAATGAGCTGCCTCACAAGGGACAGCAGGCAGGCAGGCCGAAACTCAACCCTTCCACAGGTCTCCCGCGCAAAACTACACAGAACTGCTGCTCAATTATCTCGAACTGTTCACTCTTTCACTTCCCAACTCGGACTGACTCTAGCTGCCAGCAGCCTGGGACTTTCCCCAATATCCAAAAGATTTGGTTCGCTGATCCAACTATCTGTCAACAGAGGGGCTCCCCCTCCAGGTCCAGTTGGGTGCCAAAATCTCAAAACTACAATTCCTACAAAGTTTTGCTCCCACAAGACCCCTGGAGACAGACACCATTTTAGGGTCCCCAAAGGTACTGATTGGTTCACAGTAGCAGTCCAGAACCAAGATGGCGGTACTAAGCAGAACTGTCCATGCTGCAAAGAAGGCAGGTTAGACAAACTACAATATCATTACTATGCTAATAGATAATCAGCAAATAAGTACAGCTTCTAACAGAGCTCCCTCTGGGCAAATAGTGATGGCAGAACGGAGTGATTATCTGGCAGCCCAGGCGGGACTCAAGCATAGAAACACTCAGGCCCCCCAGATTAAATAAGCACCACATTATTGGCAGCTCTTAAAGAGACAAAGCACAGAGGCATTAAGGCACTCTCACACAAACACTTTTAGAACGCTAAGACACAGGATATCAGCCTGAAGTGGGCATTTAGGTACCCCAAGGAAGACTTTCAGGAACCCCCATTTGTAGGGGGTTACATATACGTGTGTGTGTTATTATATATATATATATATATATATATATATATATATATATATATATATATATATATATATATATATATATATATATATATATATATATATATATATATACATACTAACGTATGTTTTGGGATAAATACAAGGATAAAAATGATATCTAGACTGCCCAGTGAAGATAACATTGTTATCTTCATGTTCCTATACGTCATACATTTATCTCCACGTTCCAATATGTCATCCTGATGAAAGTGAAAGTGTTTCACTTTTCATCAGACACCTGTCTCTCTTTCCTCTGCCCTGTACAAGTAACTCCCCCCCCACAAAAAAAAAAACACACATCTCTTCCATCTGGTTGATCCTGCCTACATCTTAACACAAATAATTAAATTTAAACATATCTGGTTGATTCTGTGACTTCCTTTCACCCATTGACCGATCAGAACACATTGAAATGTAGCGTGACCGAGCGCAACAATATTGAAATCTCAGTTACTTTCAATTATACAGCCTGTGCTGTAAATTGCTCAAAAACTGTAACGCTTTCCTAATACTGGCTATATTTTAACAGAAGAAGCTGCCGACAACAGTAAGAGAAGAGCGAGTGAGTCGGCAGCTTCAGAACAGCAGACGAAAGCGCGAGTGTCAGTTGCCATAGCAACGCATGTATATGTGTATATGCATATATGTGTGTATATATATGTGTGTGTGTGTGTGTGTGTGTGTGTATGTGTGTGTGTGTGTGTGTATGTATATATGTATGTATATATATATATATATATATATGTATGTATATGTGTATACATGTATATGTAACCCCCCTCCACAAATATATCTCTCTCATATATATGAGAGAGATATTATATGGAGAAATAAAGCCTGATTAATGGAAATTTACAGAGATGTACAATGGAAATTTACAGGGATAGACAGTAGTAACCACCAATGTGTGTGTGTGTGTGTGTGTGTGTGTGTGCGTGTGTGTATACCAGTCAAAAGTTACAATCAAACAGCCCCTCTACAAAACACGTTATGGGTCGTAGAATTACTGATTCATTTCATGCACTATATTTTGTATAGTCCTTATGGAAACCAGCAAAGTGATAGGAAATGCATCAAAGTCATGCTGCAATCCTTTATGGATATCTTAGTTCCACTGAAGTAAAGAACTGAATTATCTGTTTTATGAAAACTGCTCTGTGGGACACTGCAGGAAACTGAATTACTGGAACTAAATGGCCCAAAAGAAGCCATTCCCACTTGGTTTTATTGTCCCAGCAGTACAACACAGTTCATTTTCATTTATATGGTGTGCTAGTTCCTATATTCAACTGGGAGCTAATGATATGGGTAGACATTTTCTTCTTCTTAATACAGTATTTACATACATTTTCCTTTAGGCAATAATATGCCAGTTTGATGAATTACTTACCAAAAGGCAGTAAGGTGAACTAGTTGCTCTGGTAGCATGCTTGAAGGAGCAAGATGAAGTGCTAATGAGGTTAACGGAAATGTAATCTGCAGCACTGCAAACTTATGTGAGGTAGAATATCAGCATATTGCAATAGGTTATGCTAAAAGAGCTTTCTTTTTCCTAATCAGTTAATTGTTCTACTTTTTAGTGTTGGCCACAGACCATTTTTTGAAAGAAGAGATAGTAAATGAAACAATGGAAAATTATTTATAAATTTAGTGGAAATATACCATATTCAGAAATACTGTATTGTTATCTTTCAGGCTTATCACTATTCTAAACATAAACCTAACCCTATACCCTATGTTCACAGCCTGGAAAGAACTTTTATCTTCAATGGGTGCTGTAGCATTCTTGAATGCTTCCAGGCCTTTAAAGGAAGCTGAATGTCACTGGCCTGGTGATTCAGAGGTCTGAGGTGCTGTCAAGTACCTTATCTCTCACCATGCCATTAACCTGGGTTCTGGAATGACCACGGGTCACTGGGAGTTGGTGGAGGGGAGGGCCAAGAGAGGATCGAGCAGCCTCCTGGCAGCCATCCTCTCTCAGATCGAGGTGGACCTTCTCAACTGTTGGCTGCCACGAGGTGGAGGCCTAGCTGCAGCACCGATGTACAGGAGAAAGACGTAGGTCAGGCAAGAGTGGAGGGAGCTGCAGTTGGGGAATGTATGCTTGCCATCATGTGCATGCACCCTCTGTGTCACTGCAGGCTCCAGGAATTGGTGGGGAAAAAACTGAGATAGAAAACTGGGCAGACGGGGTTCAGTGAAGTCATGCCTGGACACGTGGATCTGTCCTTCCACTCCAATCGGAGGAACATTCTGGCTTTGTGCTCTGGGGAGGACATCCCTCCCTCCTGGCCCTGCAATGGGGAAGGGGAATCCATGGGGGAACTAGTCCCCAGTGAGGAGGGAGGAAAGGGACAGTCTGAGGTGTCTGGAGACATGGTTGAGTAGCAGTCCGGTCTGGCTCCGGTGGATAAAAATGATGTATAAGGTGGAGCTTCTCTACATGCATATACATAAAAGTAGGGGGCTGACCGTGGGTGTGACCACTTGTATGTCTAACTTCAATGATCCTAACGGGCAACAGAGAAGTGAGGGCAGATACTATAGAGAGCTTTATATCAATGTATTGACTCAGGATACCTATCTCATTTTCTCAAGAGTCTTGCTTCTACCCAGTTTTACAGCTTGGAGTAAGCATCAAGAGGTTATGTGACTTGCTTTTGTCTAAGACGGAAGTAATGGCATGCACTGCCATAACAAATTGGGAATGAATTCCACATAATCAAAATAAACATAATGATTTAGTACCTTGAGCTAATGAATTTAAATCTGTTCAGCTGATTTTGCATTTCTTTTCACATCTTCTGTTTTCTGGTGGCATCTGTGGGCCCTCCTTCAACCTTTCTGCATATCAGCTCCTTCCAGGATAAACACTTCTCCATGCAGCGCTACCATTCACCCTGCAGTGAGGACTAACTTGTCCCCAGTTCTGGGTTAGATTAAACTCTGGTGAGGTAAGCGGAGGGACACCTTGCATGGAGGAGGCAAAGCAGCCCCAGTGAATGTGGGAGACCCAGAGGCATCAACTTCCTTTTTCCCTCTTTAAGCTAAAAACTTACTACTGCTTCATCAGGTGGAACCTAAACTCCAGCCTATTAAGCACCTCTAAGCATGCTGCTGGCCATGCACCAGTACTGCTGTCCCTAGCACACCAAGGGCAGTGCTCCAGCATTGACTTCCAACCATCCCCTTTGGGATAAAAATGCATGCTGTAGGACACTTCCTCTGGCTGGTCCACTGTGGTGTTTTTGAATTTGGGGCACACATCCAGAATGCCAGCAAGGTGAACAGCACCCTTAGCCACTGTGTTATCAAGTTAACAGTTTCTCCTGTTTTAAACATATTTGAAAAACTTAGAAATGGAAAAGAAATAAATAACTGATGCCATAGCTACATGTCCTGTGAGGCACACTCAACGTGTTCCTTCAACACAGTATATGGATCTAATTTGGCTGCAACAGGGGTCCCCTACCAGAAATCTGTTGTCTAGAATACAATAGCTCTGTGTCTGCACTATCCCTCTAGCAACTTGTGCTTTCTATAGCTGTGCTTGTTTATGTATTTATTTACTCATTGAAAGTAGGCAACCCAGAAAGGCGTACTGAGCTGGGCTTGTTCCTGGTTCGACCGGGGAGCAAAAACATGCAAAGGTGAAGTACAATCATTGATTAACAAAAACAATATACAGGCAATTATGATCTATTAAGTCAAAATAAAGACTGGGGATTTTACAGACAGTGATATATTGAAAATTAGGAACTAGGCAAAAAACAAAAACAACTCATTGTAATATTTTCAAAGAGCAATGTCCCGACAGAGAATGTAGACAAGATGTAAGTAAGCAATAATACCAAACAGGGTGTGTGGTATTGGGCAATATCGGACCACCCAGGGTGTAATGAGGCCCAGCTCCACAGGCGGAGGGCCTTATAGCCCCTGGATAGCCCACCCTGGAGGGAATTATTGCATTTAGAAAATGGGCCACTGTATAAATTATGTTTGAAAAAAAAATAGTTTACATGTTAAAATGTTAAAACTCTTAAGTGTTTTATTTATTATGTAATAAAATAGTTCCTCCACCTCCATTAAAATGCCTTTTTTTTTTTTTTTATCTAACACCCCCCCCGACACACACATGCGTGCGCACACACACACACACACACACACACACACACACACACACACACACACGGCTTAAAATTGTGGTCCGTGGATTTAGAATCATGGGAAAACGAAACCTACAAATATGAGGTGCCTTGCTGTGCTTTTCTGTGTCTCACCCCACCCCCCACCATTTCATCATAGAGCATCCCTAACTTGCTGACCTGCAGCCAGACTATGGTACACTAGCTGTCAATGGGGAGCAGTCAGATCCCCAACTGCTGGGTCAGGTGGTAGGGGTTGAGGTATTAAACATGAACTAATCCTCCCGCTTGTCCACCCATTTTCCTCTCACCTCACTTTCATTTTATTTATTTATTTCATATCGGAATTACAATCCTTTGAGCCATGGACTCATTTTCAAAGGCTCCACGTCAGGTTTACAGAAACAACATATGGAATACATGGTTACAGTGAATGTACAGCATGCCATTACTTACTATAGTAGAAGTGGTTCATAAGCAATGTTAGTTACAGTAAAAGAGGAGTACACTCAGGCTTGACACAGCAGCAACAGGTATTAAATGGGTGTGCTTGCCTACACATGGTGATAGCTAAGCAGGTTACAACAGTGGTAAACACAACATTCAGATATAAGGTCATAGCTGTCCAGAGGGACATTGTCACAGTGAGAAGCTAAGCTGCCATTTGTCCTGCAGAGGCTTCTTTTTCTGTTTGGTGCTGAATGACTTTTTCAACAGCATAATCACTCCGAGACTGAGGCACCTGTCCAGAGTGACAGTGAAGCATGCCAGGTTGCAACATTTTATTTCCTGGGCGTCTGCTGAAAGTTAATGAATCCCCCTGGAAGGGGTATCAGCCAATCACAGCCCAGGAAATAAAAAGCCTATTTTCTAATGGAAGTGTAATGCAACCAACAGTTGCAGCACAATCAGGAGGAAGTGAGGAGTGGGTATATTAGGAACTACTTAAGTCAAGGTGAGCTAGCAGGTAGCAGGAGAAAATTAGGGGATGAGCACAGAGGCCTAAAACAATCATAGTAAAGGGGTAGGCAGGTCCAGGGCAGCAGCAGGAGGGTACAAAAAGGAGTTTGAACTGATGTTTGAAAGATTGATAGGTGGGAGAGAGGTTGTTCTAGCTGGAAGGTAGACAGGAAGAGAAAGCAAATTTCTCAGCAGCAGATTTGGAGTAAGGAATTAAAAAGTTGCAAGAGTCCCTGGAGCAAAGTGCATAAAATTTGGAGGGCTTGTGTGTGTAAAAAAAAAAAAGAGAGAGGAAAGGTATGGAGGTGGAGACAGAACCAGAATATAGAAACAAACTCTGGTCAGAGCTGATATGGCTGTGGAGAGCTTTTGGGATGCTTTTACCCATTATTTCTGTTGTATTTGCACAATGCAGACCTGCTGAGAAGCATTTTCAATCTGGTCTTCCTTTTACACATTTTTACAATGTATTTTCCTAGAATATACCTGCTGATTGCTATACATTTAGCCTGGATGGTTTACAGAAGAAATGGCATCTTACTTTCAGGTGGCAGAGCATTGGCATTAGGATGCTGGAATGGGTCATACATAGGCATGAGCTATGTGTGGGCGATAATGCCCAGTGGCTATACACCTCAGGCGCTCGCTTGCAGATCCATTGTCCCAGTACCATTGCACTGCTTAGTGTGGGTGACAGCCAATGCTGTACCCACTCACACAGGTCCTGGAACAGGCATGTTACAGTCAACCCCCCATTCATTTGTACAATTGTGGAACCGCAGGTGCACTATCCATAGCCTGGAGAGTACACTGCAAATGGCATTGCAGGATACCGCACCCCATGGCACCCAGGATACCTCAGCAGTCCAGAGGGTGGCATGTTACACAGAGGAACAGAGGAACGGGGGAGAGTGTGGGCCTGCAGCGGTGTAAGACAGCAGGAAGACACAGCATCGATAAGGCATGAATTGGAGGTATGTCAGTTCCCTCTTACGGTTTGCCAGGGACATACACATGGCTGCATACACTGGTGGGTCCGCAGCTTGGGAAGTGCCCCAATGCATGGTACAGCCACTTGGGTCATTCCGGAGTGCAGGTCCCTGATCCTGGTCCAGTGCAGTCAGTGGCTGGCCACGGCAGGGTGTACAGGGCAGTGCTAGTCTCTGCAACAGGTCAGGTATGGGGGGAGCAAGGATGTCTATGTACGAAGGCAGTGGGTGGGGGTCCTCTATGCTATAGATATGGACCATGGATTCCTCTGGTGCAATTGGGTCTGGGGGGGCCCTACACTATGGAGCTCTTCGGGGATGGAGTTGGATCGATCGGGGATGGGAGGGGGTACCTCTAGTCCACCAGGACTGCCAGGCTGGTGTGTACCTGAGTGCACTTCCGCAGCCCACCTGTGGGTGGCTGGCTGGGTTAGACCAGCTATTCATGGTCTAACTGTGGGCTGTGCTGCTCTGGACTGAGAGGGGCTCATTCCCACTGAGTATGCTGCAGCATGGCACATGCATGGGAACACACCCTCGATTTGCACGGCATACTATATGTGTGGTCCCTGGCCCATTCCCTTGCGGCTGGCGCATCCTGCACATTTGAATATCACACTGTTGTGCATTGTTGGAGTTGTGCAGCACATCTCCTTTTTCCGCCAGGTTGTGCCACGCATCTCCTTTGAATATGGGGCCTGGAATAGGTTACCCTGAAGAAATACATTATCAAAATGGTAAAATCATGACCTCACTGAAAACAAGATATTGCATCTAATCTGGGACAGCCTGAGTAAATACAGTGCAAAAACATGTAAATGAAGATCCCTATGACATTGAGATGTAGCATCTCCCCTGCACTATCCAGGATACAAAATAGACGATAAGAACTATTTAAAGGGAATCTACTCTAATCTGAACTTTACTGTGTTCACTGACATAAACAGTTTCTTTATTGTTTTATAACACATTAGAATGCAGTATTTATTTTCTATGTTGTGGCCATGAGGATGATGTATACAGAGTGCGTGTGTGTGAGTATGTGTATCCAGGATACAAAATATAGGATAAGAAATATTTAAAGGAAATCTACTCTAACTTGAACTTCACTGTGTTCACTGACATAAGCAAACAGGGCTGGATATTCAAACGGCACCATTCTGTGGCACAAGCCCTTGCGCTGCTCAAAATAGTTGCGCTGGGGTGTGGCCGGGGTGATATTTAATGGAGTTGCGCTATTGAGCAACTCCTTTGAATATCACCCCCCCCGGCCAAAGCCACTGTGCATGGCGCAGTGGAACATGTGCCACCGCAAGTGGTCAGAGTGGAGCATTCAAGATGCAGTGGCGCAAGTTCCATTGCGCCATGTGCAAATTTCCAATATTCAAAAGGTGACATGCAAATGGGGCCATAATTCATGCAAGGCACAGGGGGGGCCATTTGCATCTATTTATGGCCCAATTTGCATGCCATTAGCATGCAGGTGCGCTGATCCCCGACGACTTGTGCCTGGCGCCCTGCCAGGCAGCAGCCATCGGGGACCGATGCCCTCTGCAGCCTGATCACGGGCAGAACTGTTGAAACTCCCACCCCCGACTGGCCCGATCGCGGGCAAACCGTAGTAACTCCTCCCCCACTAGCCCGATTGTGGGCATTGAGGTCAACCCCAAGAACAATATCCCTGGTGGTCCAGTGGGCGCGAAGCCCGATCGCAGGCATTAGAGTCCCCCAAGGTCCCAGTAGCCTGGTGATCTAGTGGCCCCCACCCACCCACCCACGGAGCCCCACCACCTGCTCCCCCGTCAGCCGGCAGCACCCCACCCGCCTGCCACCCGCCTCCCGCTGACTGACTGCTCGGTAGGGCTGCACGCACATTGGTTCAGAGCAAGAGCCAATAGGCATGCAGCCCATACTGTACAAGGCAGTCCAGATATGTGAATGAATTCATGCAGTATTTATTTATTTACCTTTTGTTGACCGGGTAAGTGCACTAGACAAATCCTGCCTATTTTCAGGCATGACCCAGGGAAGGGGGATACAGATGAATGCCAACTGACCTTGAACCAGATTAAGCTGTTGGTGGTATTTTTAGTGAAAAGTATTTATGCATTAAGATGGCTGAATTCATTCATTCACATATCTGGACTGCCTTGTACGGTCTGTGCTGCACACCCATTGGCTCTTGCTCTGAACCAATGAGCATGCAGCCCTACCGAGCAGGCGGTGGGGCGGCAGGTGGGGGTGCTGCGCCGCCCGCTGACGGGGCGGGGTGGTGGGGCTCCATGGGTGGGTGGGGGCCACTAGATCACCAGGCTACTGGGACCTTGGGGACTCTAATGCCATAATCGGCTTCACGGTCCACTGGACCACCAGGGATATTGTTCTTGGGGGTTGATCTCTAATGCCCTTGATCGGCTAGTGGGAAGGAAGGCTACTACAGTTTTGCCGAGATCAGGCCAGTCGGGGGTGGGGTTCTCAACAGTTCTGCCCGTGATTAATACCAGTTGGGGGTGGGGGATTTCAACAGTTCTGCCCGCGATTGGGCCAGTCGGGGGTGGGAGGATTACAACAGTTCTGCCCGTGATAGGGCCAGTCAGGGATGGGGGTTACTATTATGCCCGCGATTGCTGTGCAGGGGGGGCACAGGGAGTAAGTTGAGGGCCACCCACAGGTGGCAGCTGCTGTGTTGCACCCTGCAATGTGGCAGCTCGCCTGTGGGTGGCCCTCGACTTACTCCTTTTTTTTTTGCTCAGAGTTGTGCAGGCACAGGTTGGGGGTTGCACCTGCACAACTCTGCACAGCCCAGCTGAATATCGGGCTGTGCAGTTTATGCATGGTTCCTCCCTCCGCTGAGCATGCCTTCATTAGCATTGCGCTGTTGCTCAGCTTGACTTTGGGGGCGAACTGCCTCTCGCTGAATATGGCAGAATAGCTGCACTCGACTTGTGCAGGTGCAACCCTATTGCTCATGGCACAACCCTTTTGAATATCCAGCCCCTAGTATCTTGTTTTATAACATATTAGAATGCAGTATTTATTTTGAATGGTGTGGTCATGAGGATGGTATGTACAGAGAGAGAGTGTGTGTGTGTGTGTGTGTGTGTGTGTGTGTGTGTGTGTGTGTGTGTGTGTTTGCTATAGCTGAATATATTTCCCCCCCCAAAAAGCATGCTACATATTTAGTATGGGTAGTTCACCGAAGACCTGTCATATGTCTGAGACAGTACATATCTGATAGTGTCTTTAGAGGTTAAAAAAACAGTGTAAATTATAGATTTGCTGGGAAAGGGATGACATTTATGAGGTATGAATCCTTCTTGAAAGACAATACATTCCCAAGTTAAACTAGTAGGAAGAAACTGCTTAAATGCTAAGTATTTAAATGTGCAAGTTGTTGCATTCTGAAGGGGGTAAATAAATTTCCAGTTTAATAGGGAACCAATATTTAACAAATATTTAACGAACTGTTTTAATTTCTTAATGGCATCTGATAAACAACTTGGAGTTATGTTTCCAACATTCTTAACAGAAAGAAGGGAGTATTTTATTTTAAACGGCATGGAAGGATACATTGAAAAGTCCAAAACATGTGTTCCACGATACTCCATTTTCCAGCTACAGACAGCAAGATGGCTGTAGGCTCCACCCACAGCCATAATGAGGGAAGCAGTGCAGAAGTGACAGTGAGAGGCAAGGGGTGGTACTGACAGATTAGTATATCGGAAGCAGTGATGCATATAAGAGAGGGTTTTAGAAGCAAAATGACAAAAGCTGCTACATAAAGTGCCCAGTCTGGTGAGAGAGGAGGAGGGGATGATGCTATAGTAATATGTGCTTAAGTACCATAGGTGCTTGGGGAGCTAAACTGGATTTTGCCAAGATATGGTTGAACCTGAAGAGAGGATGGTGCCATTCCATGCTAAAATACCCACAAAATCTGAAATTGTCTAAGGGATAGGAGACAGGGGGTGGTAGTAAACAGAGTTCACACTGAGGAAGGGAGGGTGACCAGCAGGGTACCACAGGAATCTGTACTGGGACTGGTCCTCTTTAATGCCTTTATTAGCAACATTGCAAAAGGGCTGGAAGGAAAGGTCTGCCTGTTTGCAGGTTGCACTAAAATCTGCAATAGGTTAGACACTGCGGGGGTGGTGGGGTGGGAGGTGTTGGTAGAAAAAATGAGAGAGGATCTGAAAAAATTAGAGCAGTGGTCAAGAGTATGGCAGCTGGGCTTCAATACAAAAAAGTGCAAAATCATGCTCTTGGACAAAGACCCCAGAGGAGGAGTACAAACTGGGAGGAGAGCTATTGATGACCACCAAACAGGAAAGAGACCTGGAAGTTATCATATATAATGACCTAAAGGTGGCTAGGCAATGTGACAAAGCAGTTGGGAGAGCTAGCAGGATGCTATGGTGCATAGGGAGGGGTATCACCAGCAAAAAAAGGGAGGTGGTGTTACATCTGTATAGCTCACTGGTGACACCTTACCTTGAGTACTGCATCCAGTTCTGGAGACCTCAACTCCAGAAGGACATAGAAAGAGTGGAGGCAGTCCAGAGGAGGGCAACCGAAATGATGCAGGGTCTGCATCAAAGGCCCTATAAGGAAAGACCAAAGGACCTCAGTAATGTATACCCTGGAGGGAAGGAGGGAGAGGTGGGATATGATAGAAACTTTCAAATGCCTCACAGGTATAAAAAAGGTTCAAGAGGGAAGCATCTTTCAGAAAAAAAGATGCTCAAGAACAAGGGGTCATACTATGAAGCTGGAGGGGGATAGACTCAGGGGGGATGTGAGGAAGTACTTCTTCATGGGGAGGGTGGTGGATGCCTGGAACAGCATCCCAACAGAGGTGGAGGGGGCAGAAAATGTAATGGGGCTCAAAAAAGCATGGGATAGGCATAAGGGAACCTTAGTGATAAGACAAGGGGTGGATAAGCCTGAGATCAAGTAGGATCTGCGATGATACAGTAGGTACGGAAAAACTGGCTGACTAGGTGGGCCAAGCGGTCATTATTTACTGTCAAACTCTATGTTTCTATGTTTCTATGAATCATCCACTTTGATCACAGTCTTTAATGAAAGAATTTACATCAGTGTGGATCAGCTTGACATATTAAGAACTAGAAGAGCTGTTGTTATCCATACAATTGAATAGCTTCCTCAGCAGCAGCCTATTACTCAATCAACGTTGCATTTTTAAAGATGAGCCCTTGTGTGAATATGAATTATTTTCTTGGCTTTGACTTCACCCTACATGAAGCATCACAAAGGAAACCGTGTCAGATTTTATCAGTACTTCCTTAAACTGACCCCACAAACAATGTGCCCCATTTCCCCCTTACTCTGTTCACTGCACAACCTAAGGATCCAACTGCCCAAAAAAAAGTTTGAGGCTTTTTGAAATGGGATTTGGTTCACTCAGATTTAGTCCACCATTTAAAAACCTGGGTTGTACGTGGGGCTTGGATATTTTTACTGGCTTTCAATAATGGAAGAAGAACCTGAAAGCATTTTCACATCAAATACAAAGTACAAAAACTGTGGTTTAACTTAAACTGTCATTGCCTCTCCTTGGTTCTTCAAAAAATAAGGGATAGTAAGATAAGTACATTATAAAATTTGGTTTCATTTATTTGCCATTTGACTCAACCCTTTCCTTATAAAAACTGAAATTATCTTTGCCATTTTTGTACCTTTATAATCTCTCCCCACAGTCTTGTGCTACACGTGCATTATTGGAACAAGCAGAAATTATTCAAGTCTTCAAAAGTGGGGGATGCTGCTCACATAAACTAGTACTGACTCATGGCAATCTTTCTAGAAGCACCCAATTAGGCTTACATCCAAACCCCTCCACCACAGCACAGTACAAAACTCAACTAGAGATAAACTGGCAACTGACAAACTGTACCTGAACAATTTTCATCAGCCTCAGTAAAATGCTTGACCATGTCTTGCATTCTTTCCTACTTGCCAGACGTGACTATCCTGATTCCTCCTTAAGATTCCTTCAATGTATAAAGGGATATCTTGCCAGCAGAACATGGGAAATAACATTTTATCACTACTGTCTGCTATCGTCCACGAACACTGGAGCACCTCAAAATTCCATCCTTGATCCTCCGTTGTTTACAATGTTCCTGAATTTCTTTGTTTCTTTGTTGATTTATTTCAAAGGTTTTACCAGGAAAGACATACTTAGCTGGTATCAGCTTGTTTCAGATATGTCCAGGGGTAGGGTTGGGGGGCAACAGAGGAGGAAAGAACAGAAACACAGAGTATAAAATACATAGAATGGAAATAAGTATATCAAAGTAAACAAGACAATAATGATTAAGAATAAAATTACCAAACAGTAAGTTACATACAGTAAACTGTGGAACTGATGGAGTAATTAAATATTAATCAATACTGTATATCAAAATAAGGAACAGAGCGGATAAATGAAGCCAGGGAAATGAGAAGTGCTGAAAACAATGACTTCAAAAAACTAGAAAGAAAGTAAAATAAATGACTTTAAAAAGTCTGCAAAAATTCTAGAGTAGATCATCACATGAATAAAGCTGCTCTGTATACAGTAAAATAAACAAAATACCCTTTGACCTATAACAAGCCTGAAATTACCACCCTAACCAAATGAAACACAATTAGCTTGTCCTAGCTGTCAAGAAGACACAAGTCCTTTCCAATTGTATCATGTCTCATTATCCCTCACAGACCACCTTAAACGCCTTGGCCTTTGCAGTGTTGCATGTATGAATTGCTGTGCCATGTAGATGTGATAGCTGCAAGAAACAACATCCAACAGTGCTGAGGAATGTTAACACTCCATTGTGAGAGTCTGATAGTAGTGAAAAGTCTAAAGTACAACATAAACTCCTGGCTCACAGGACTTTCTATTTATTTATTTAGATTTTATTAACCAGGTAAGTACACCAGATGATTGAGTGCTTATGTACAGGTATGTCCCAGAATGGTACAAAATAAAGCATTGTTAAGCTGAAGTGATAATATTTTTTAGCTGAATGGATACAGTCTTTCCTAGTTTGAATAAAAAAAAAAAAACCTGAAGAAGCCCCATATGTAGTGCGCTACGCAGGGGAACACTTTAAACCGCATTTGATTTTTTGTCTAATAAATCTATAATCTTGCTGATACATGTGTGCTCTGCTTTTTCCTTTTTTGAATCCCGTAAACAACTCCAGGTAACTCTGTCCAACAGCATATAACAGACATACTGTAATAGCCAATAAATACAATACAAGCTACCTCTGGGAGACATTCAAGAGAAAAAAAGCCATACCAGGACCATTACCCAGATGTATTTTCTTTTTCAATAATAGCCAACAACCTTAGATATGACACACATCACTACCCATCTAAAAAAGTGACCAACTATACAAACTTGGGATGCTGTACTTATCCAAAACATGTCTTTTCAAGCCATAAGTAACCATATAACAGCTGATCATTCCACCATCTTTGACCCTGGTGACAGTATACATGATTGTGCACAAGATATAACTGGAACTACTGGTACTTGATAAGACCATGAATAAACTCTATTGTTTCATCCTCCAAATGCAGGGAGGTTGTGCCAGATGAACCTCAAGTTTTTTGATTGGGTGACAAGAGTAGTGGATCTGGTGGGGGGTGGTGGACATGGCCTACTTGAACTTTAGGAAGGCCTTTGGCTCTGTCCCTTACAGAAGGCTAATTAATAAGCTGGAAAGCTTGGCAGTGGAGCCAAAAATAACAAGGTGGGTAGAAAACTGGCTGCGGGACAGGAGTCGGAGGGTGGTGGTGAATGGTGTGCATTTCAGGGAGGAAAGGGTGATGAGCGGGGTGCCCCAGGGGTCAGTGCTAGGGTCCATACGTTTTAATGTATACTGTATATCAGCAATATAGGGGAGGGACTGGAAGGGAAGGTGTGCCTGTTTGTGGAAGATGCTAAGCTCTGCAATAGGGTGGACACCACGGCTGGGGTGGAGGCAATGCGAAGGGACCTAAAGAGGCTGGAGGGGTGGTTAGAAGCTTGGCAGCTGAAGTTTAATGTGAAAAAATGCACTGTGATGTGCATGGGACATAATAACCAAGAAGCTAACTACATTCTGAGAGAGAAGAAAATACAGGTGATCAGGCAGGAGAGGGATCTGGGGGTTATAATTTTGGATAACCTCAAGGTAGAGAATCAATGCAGCAAAACGGTGGGCAGGGCAAATGGAATGCTGGCATGCATTAAGAGGGGTATAACAAGCAGGAAGAAGGAGGTACTGATGCCTCTCTGTAAGTCCATGGTGAGGCCTCACCTGGAGTATGGGGTACAGTTCTGGAGGTCCCACCTGAGGAAAGGTATTGAGGGGATAGAAAGGGTCCAGAGAAGGGCAACAAAGATGGTGCAGGGCATGCATTGGATGGCCTATGAAGAGAGGCTGAAGAAGCTGGATCTGTACTCACTGGAGACTAGGAGGGAGAGGGGGGAGATGATAGAAACATTCAAGTATGTAAAAAGGATAAATAAGGTGGGAGAAGGGAGCTTATTCACAAGGAAAAGAAGTGATAGAACAAGAGGTCATAGTCTGAGGTTGGAAGGGGGAGATTTAGGGGCAGTACTCGGGCACATTATTTCACTGAAAGGGTGGTGGATCCCTGGAACCATCTACCGGAAGAGGTGGTGGGAGCAGAAACCATCGAGGGATTCAAGAGGGGATGGGACAGATATAAAGAATTGGTTGGAGGGAGACGAGAGGTGTATCTAGATGGGGGGAGTATCGGGGCAGACTCGATGTGCAACAGTGCCCTTTCCTGCCAACAGTCTTCTATGATTCTATGAATACCTCCCCAGACCCCTGGCTGCAATCTGTATTTATACCTGAATTGGCTAAATCTTTGTAATAGAAGGAGGATGCACTGGCTCCCCTTGGTTTAAAAATGCGTGGACTGCAGTGCTGTTTTATATAATCACAGTTATAAGCAACTACATATTCAAAGAACAAAATTATGCATATTCCCTAATGCAATGCATCATAGGTAGCAGAAACACATGAACAGAAAAGTGACAGAAAGAGACCTGAACAGTCCATTTAGTCTTTCCCAAGTTTTCTTACTTGGAGATGTTCTAGTCTCTTTCCTCCCTCCCTGTCCCTCCTTCCCCCCATTTCTGTCTGATAGCTCATTTATATGTGTCCTGCTTCCCATATTCTTTTGCATCCTGTGATTGCCTTTTGCTCTACATAGAAAAATAGACTTTGACGGCAGATAAGGATGGCTTGGCCAACCCAGTCTGCCCATTTCCCTACCTTTTGGATAAGCTGCAGGTCCTAGTTAACCAACAGTCTACTTCCTCCTATCCATCACTAGAATTGCCTTATGTCTGTCCCATGGATTCTTGAATTCCTCCACTGTTTTAGACCCCACTACCTCCACAGGAAGGCTATTCAATGCGTTCACCACCCTGTCTGTGAAAAAAATATTTCCTCACGTTGCCCATGAGCCATCCCCACCCCCCATCTTCAAATTGTGCCCCCTTGTTCTTGCACATCTCTTTTTCTGAAAGAGCTACCCTCTTGGACTTTGTTGATTCCCTTGAGGTACTTGAAAATTTCTATCATGTCTCCTCCCCCCCTTTCCTCTAGGGTATACATACTGTATTAAGCTCCTTTAGTCTCTCTCCATATGGTTTCTGGTGTAGACCCTGCACCATTTTAGTTGCCCTCTTCTGGACTGCCTCCATCCTGTCTATGTCCTTGCAGTGATGGGTCTCCAGAACTGTATGCAGTACTGCAGATGAAGTCTCACCAACTGTCTGTACAGAGGGATAACAACTTCTTCTTTTCTACTGGTGATGCCTCTCCCTATGCATCCCAGTATCCCTCCAGACCTCCTTACTGTCTTCTCACATTGCTTGCCTACCTTAACATCATCTGATATGACTACCCCCAGGTTCCTTTCCATTTTTGTTGTTGTTAGTACCCTTCCCCCCATTGTGTACTCTTTCCCTGGTGCATTACTTTGCACGTCTTTGCATTGAATCTAAGTTGCCATACTTTTGACCATTCCTCCAACCTTGCCAAGTCCCTTGTCATCCTTTCCATCCCCTTATGTATCAACCCTGTTGCAGATCTTTGTGCAGTCTGCAAAGAGGCATACTTTTCATTCCAGCACCTCACCAATGTCACCTATAAAGACATTAAAGAGGACTGGTCCCAGTATTGAACCTGGTGGTACCACACTAGTAACCCCCCTTTCTTTGGAGTGTGCTCTGTTTACTGTTACCTTCTGCACCCAGTTATCCAGCCAATTTGTTACCCAGGCTAGCATCCTGGGACCCACTCCCAGGCTGGCTAACTTTTTTATTAATTTTTTGTGTGGGACTGTGTCAAATGCCTTGCTAAAGTCTAGGTAGGCCATATCTACAGCCCCTCCCTGATCTACTACTTTGGTCACCCAAAGAAATCTATTAGATTCATCTGACATGACCGTCCCGCTGTGAATCCATGCTGCCTTGGGTCCTGTGCCCAGCTAGCCTCCAGATACTCAACAATTACTTCTTTCAGAAGTGATTCCATCATTTACCCTACCACTGAGGTCAAACTAACAGGTCTGCAGTTTTCTGCCTCTGCCTTGCTCCCACTTTTGTGAAGGGGAATCACATCCACCCTCCTCCAGACCTCAGGTACCACACCATCATCCCATGATTTGTTAAAAAGGGTAGTCAGTGGTGTCACTAGTTCTTCCCTTAGTTCTTTTAGAATTCTGGGGTGAATCCCATCAGGCCGCATTGCCTTGTCCACCTTGAGTGTCAGGAGTTCTCTCAGGACCCTTTCTTCTGTGAATGGACTGGTATTGGACCCCCCCCCAGTCCAGAGTGCTTCTATTGTTTGGTTTAGGTACAGTACCTCCCCCCTTCTTCTTTTGTGAATACTGAGCAAAAGTATTCATTCAGTATCTCTGCCTTTTCGCTATCACCTTCTGCCCACCTCCCTTCCCCTTTATTAAGCCTCACTATCCCTCCTTGGTCTTTCTTCACTCCCTAATGTACCTATAAAAGGTTTTATCTTTTCCTCGGTTTGGGCCTTCACTATTCTGACTGCCTTCCCCACTTCTTTCTGCTTTCACTGATACAGTTCTCTGTCCTGCTCCTTCTGTGATTCCTTATTCATCCTGAATGCTATTTTTTTCTCCTTAACCTTCCCCACCACCTCTTTTGAGAACCACAGTGTTTTTTTACTTTGTTTTGTTTTGTTTATTTGCTTCACACAAATGCTTGTTGCCTCTGTGATGGCAGTTTTGATTTTCCCCATTATTCTTTAACCCATCCTTTCTGCCCATTTGCTATGCATTCCTTAGACACTCTCCCATTTTGCCAGAGTCAGCCCTGCTAAAGTCCACCACCCTCACTTTTGTATGGCTTGACTCTAAGGCTGTGTTTATCATGAACCACACTGTTTGATGGTCACTTGTTCCCAGACGGCTACCCACTTCTAAATCTGTGATCCTCTCTCCAACCCCATTGGAGAGTACCAGGTCTATGGTTGCTCTCTCCTGAGTGGGTTCCAACACTAGCTGTCTGAGTCATGCCCCCTGTAGGGCATTTAGAAAGACCCTACTCTTGGATGCAGCTGCAGAAAATGTGCTTCAGTTAACATTTGGCATATTCAAGTCCCCCATGAACAATATCTTCCCTTTTTATGCCATTCTGAAGATGCCTTCTATCATTTCCTTGTCCATTTCCTCCCCCCGAGATGGGGGTCTGTATATAATCCCCATGTGGATTGTGGTGCCATTTCCTTTCTCCAAGGTGACCCACAGTGCCTTTTCTCCTCCCTATTTACCCTTTAGTTCCATTGCTTTAATCCCTTCCCTTACGTAGCGAGCTCTTCCTCCTCTTTTACCCTCCTTGTAAAACCTCTACAATCTTGACATTAAGTTTATTCAGATCATCCACCACCCCTTCTGTGAAGTAATACCTCCTAATATCCATTTTAAACCTTCTCCTCTATAACTTGAGTGCATGCCTTATGGTGGACACATTGCTTTATAATTAGAATAAATATGCTGTGCCCACTCTGTTGAACCCTTTCATAAACTTGAAAGTCTCTATCATTTCTCCATCTCCCTTCTGTCCCCCAGTGTATACGTGGTGAGACTTTTCAGTCTGTTTATACACTTTGCCCTGCCAACAATGGATTATCTTTGTAGTCATTCCTTGCGTTGTCTCTAATCTATCCCTATCCTGCCTTTGGTGTGAGTCCCAGAACTGAAAACTGTATTCAAGATGCAGTTTAACCAGTAGTCTGTACAGAAGTAATAGCTCTCTTATCCCTTTCCTTTGTAGTACTCCATATTCCTATGTACCCCAGCATTCTGTATACCTCCCATATTCCCTGATGTAATGTGCAGCCTGCTTTAGGTTATTGCTGATCACCACTCCAGTGTGTCAGTCCACCATACTATCTACCATCATCCTGTCAACAGTGTACTGTTCAGTCATTTTCTCTCTTATGTGCATAACCTTGCAGTTTTTGGCATTCAGTTTCAACTGTCAAATACTGAACCACGTCTTCAGTTTCCTCACATCCTGTTGCATAATGTTAATCCCTTCTATACTGTCGACCCTCTCACAAAGCTTGGTAGCATGTGAGAACAGGCTCTTCATGCCTTGGATATCCTCATCTACAGCACAGATTTTGCATATTAAACTCTACTGGCCCTGATCTTGGGGTCATGGCAAGCAGCCATAGTGAGATGATGTGTTCAGCTTGAGCTCTCTCCAAAAAATCTTAATCTAACTATATCTACTTGTAATTTGCAAACATTTACTGCTAAAAAGTGATACAATTGAAAAAGATTGCCAGGTTTACTGATCTGCATGCTTTTTGATAAAATCAGAATAATGGGAAACTCAAAAAACAAGCAGCTGAAGGCAGAGATCAACATGGGCAGCAGGGTGAGCCAAGTGGCAGAGGTGAGGTGGCTGGACAGCTAGAGATCGAAGAAGAACCCACAGATAAGAATCTATTGAAAGTGATTTAAGCATTTGACAAAAGACTACTAATGCTGTATCATGAAGTAGAGGATTTCCACTCCAGGTTGACTCTCTTGCAGAATGCAATTCTCTACTGTTTTAATGGAGGCTAAGCACATGGCCACTTGCACTAAAATAAAGACAAATAAAACTTTATGATATGGACTTATGTCTACTGAAAACTTGGCAAGAGCAGAAAACTTAAAAGTTCTGGGACTATCTGAGGTGGCTGAAGGGGATGTTCCTGAAAGCTATGCAGTGTCATAGTTGGGTAGCTTAATCCACCTGGAGCCAGCCCTGACAGTTTATAGAGCATTTTAGATTGTATGCTGATGCTGCAGCAACATTTCCATAGTGAAGCACATTATAGCGGGAAGTTGCTGTTGCCACTGTAATGTACCCACAGGACCCCGACACTGCTTTCTCCTGGGTCTAACCCCCTCCCTGAATCAACTTTGACCTGGAGTTGATAATCTTAAAATACGGCATGCAGGGGGCAGAGCCCCCCGCAGAGGGCATTCACGGGGTGAAGCCCCCTGAAAAAAACACAGTTTCCAGATGGATTTATGCCAACCACAACTTGCGGTCTACATAAATCCATCATTGTAGAGTTGCGTCGGAAAACAGTTGTTGACACCGTGTCATGGATCCATTTCAGATTACCCCATGAAAAAAGACAGATGATGAGAACTCCTCAAGGACCTTCTTGATTATCCTGCAAGGACCTCATGAGCAGGACCATGTCTTGGATGCAGGTCACCACCTTGGGCCACTTACTGCAGATACCGCGGAGAAATTGTTATTGTATTCTAATCTCAGCTTTGCCACATGGGAAAAGTGTAAAGCTTTTTATGGTATGAAAACTCTGTTTTGGTCCTTTGGAGTATCATGAATTTGCAATACCCAGCTAAGTTTAAATTTGGGCATGCAGGGAAGCAATATATTTTCAGCAATCCCAATGTGCTGATGTTCTAGTCCAGAAACAGGACTTTGTCTCTGAAAATCCAGATGCTGAAGGTTCAGAATTAGATTGAAAATGAGACTCTCAGAGCTCTGAAGTACTTTGTTGTTATTGAGCTGAGGGACTGCAGGGCTGAGAATGTGATAAAGGAGGGCCACTTCAGTTTAATGTCATCTACCAGGATTATTAACTGGTCCACTGAACTGTACTTATGTATGTGCTTCCCCCTGCAAGGATAAGAGAGAAAGATTAATGTTTTACTTAAATTTAGATATCCATGACTCTGATATTCTCAAAATGGCTCCTGCCTTGTGCAACCAGCTAGCTGTTGTGCAGCGCCCTTCCTGGCTCATTGCTCGAGATGTTTGATCGCTGCCAAAACCTCAAATTGGGTCTAATTTGACTGATAACCTCAACTGTGACTTGTGGAAATGTTAATTTAATTTACATTATCTAATGCTCTCATAGCTCATGGTTGTTAAAGTTTCAAATAGAAACATAGAATTTGATGGCAGATAAGGACCGCTTGGCCCATCTAGTCTGCCCATTTTCCTACATAACAGATAAGCTGCAGATCCTAGTTAACCAACAGCTTACTTCCTCCTACCCCCCACTAGGACTGCCTTATGTCTATCCCATGCATTCTTGAATTCCCCCACTGTTCTTGACTCCACGACCTCCTCAGGGAGGCTGTTCCATGCATCCACAAACCTCTCTGTGAAAAAATATTTCCTCACATTACCTCTGAGCCGTCGCCCCCTCTATCTTCAAATTGTGCCCATTGTTCTTGCACATCTCTTTTTCTGAAAGATGCTACCCTCTTGGACTTTGTTGATTCCCTTGAGGTACTTGAAAGTTTCTATCATGTCCCCTCTATCCCTTCTTTCCATGAGGGTATGCATGTTCGCTCCTTTGGTCTTTTCTTCGTATGTCTTCTGGTGCAGACCCTGCACCATTTGGTTGCCCTCTCTGGGACAGCCTCCACTCTGTCTATGTCTTTCGGAGATGGGGTCTCCAGAACTGCACACAGTACTCTAGATGGGGTCTCACCAACTGTCTGTACAGAGGATAACAACTTCCTGTTTTCTGCTATTGATGCCTCTCCTGTGCATCCCAGTATCCCCCAGCCTTTCTTACTGCCTTCTCACATTGCTTGCCCACCTTTAGGTCATCTGATATAATTACCCCCAGGTCCCTTTCCATTTTTACTGTTGTCAGTATCTCACCCCCTATTGTGTACTCTTTCCCTGGGTTTTCGTTTCCCAGGTGCATTACCTTGCACTTCTTTGCATTGAGTCTAAGCTGCCATACATTTGACCATTCCTCCAACCTTGCCAAGTCCCTTCTCATCCTTTCCACTCCATCTTGTGTATCAACCCTGTTGCAGATCTTTGTGTCATCTGCAAAGAGACATCATTTTCCTTCCAGTTCTTCTGCAATGTCACTCATAAAGATATTAAAAAGGACCAGTCCCAGTACTGAACCCTGCGGTACCCCGCTAGTAACCCTCCTTTCTTCACTGTAGACTCCATTTACTACTACCCTTTGCGTCCTGTTGTCTAGCCAATTTTTTATCCTGGCTACCACCTTGGGACCCACTCCAAGGCTGGCTAACTTGTGTATTAATCTTTTGTGTGGGACTGTATCAAATGCATTGCTAAAATCTAGGTAGGCCATGTCCACAGCCCCTCCCTGGTCTACTATTTTGGTCACCCAGTCAAAGAAATGTATTAGATTCATGTGACACGACCTTCTGATTGTGAATCCATGCTGCCTTGGGTCCTGTGCCCCACTGGCCTCTAGGTACTCAACAATTCTTTCTTTCAGAAGTGATTCCATTATTTTCCCTACCTCTGAGGTCAAACTAACTGGTCTGTAGTTTCCTGCCTCTGTCCTGCTCCCATTTTTGTGCAGAGGAATCACATCCACCCTTCTCCAGTCCTCGGGTACCACCCCATCCTCCCATGATTTGTTTAAGAGAGTAGTCAGCGGTGTCACTAGTTCTACCCTTAGTTCTTTTAGAATTCTTGGGTGAATCCCATCAGGCACCATTGCTTTGTCCACCTTCAATTTTATTAGTTCTTTCAGAACCCTTTCTTATGTAAATGGACTGGTATCGACCCCCATCTTCAGAGAGTTTCTCTTGTTTGATTTAGGTACCTTCCCTCCTTTTCCTTTGTGAATACTGAGCAGAAATATTCATTCAGTATCCCTGCTTTTTCACTGTCACACTCTACCCACATTCTGTCCCCTTTATTAAGCCTCAGTATCCCTCCTTTGGTCTTTCTTTGCTCCCTAATGTACCTATTAAAGGTCTTATCCCCCTTCTTAACAGAGTTGGCTATCCTTCCCTCGGTTTGGGCCTTTGCTATTCTGACTGCCTTCTCAGCCTCTTTCTGCTTTAACTGATAAAGTTCTCTGTCCTGCTCCTTCTGTGTTTCCTTATATTTCCTGAATGTTATCCTTTTCTCCTTAACCTTCCCTGCCACCTCTTTTGAGAACCATAGCGTTTTTTTCCTTCGTCGTGTTTTGTTGATTTGCTTTGCACAAAGGCTTGTTGCCTCTGTGATGGCTGTTTTGATTACTCCCCATTGTTCCTCCACCCCTCCTTCTTTCCTGTTTGCTAGTGCTTTTCTGAGGCATTCTCTCATTTTCCCAAAGTCAGCCCTCCTAAAGTCCAATACTCTTGCTTTTGTATGGATTGATTGTATAGCTGTGTTTATCGTGAACCACACTGTTTGGTGGTCGCTTGTTCCCAGATAGCTACCCACTTCTAAACCTGAGATTCTTTCTCTGTCCCCATTTGAGAGTACCAGGTCTAAGATTGCTCCCTCCTGAGTGGGTTCCAATACTTGCTGTCTGAGGCATGCCCCTTGTAGGGCATCAAGAATGACCCTGCTCTTGGATGTGCCTGCAGCAAAGGTGCTCCAGTTAACATCTGGAATGTCTTTACATCGAGCTATTTTCTCTTTACAGGTTTTACACTCACTGGTTCCCATCTACATATATGTCTCAGAAGAGTAAGCTGGCATATAATGCCTTCTAATGTTATAGAAAGTAACAGTTGTGCTATTAAGGGTAGGAAATGATTCAAAGATGGGCTTTGATTTATTAGTGCTATAAAACATAGCATTTAACCTCTAAGTTACGCTATAACTCACATACAATATATTTTTGTTATTTTGTTTTTGTTGATTTAGTTATTTAGTTTTTTATTGATTTCTGTGGGATATCTGGTACCGAACAGAAATATCAACGTGTTATATCAATTTTATCTGTTGAGACCAGTCAGGCATTAGAGAAGCCTGGTATATTGAATATTTAAATGTTTCCTTACTATGGGTCATCCACTTTTCATGGCAAATGCTGGTATATTTTGAACTCTTGATAAGTAAGGGACTGCAAATACCATATGTTGTAATACCTCCCCCCCACAAGGTAAAAAACTGGGCATGGCAATCTTGAATCCTGTGATAAGTATACAGTATAACAACTATTTTGTCTTGTGTATGAAGTGCATTAAATGAATAACAACTTATAAACTAATAAAAGGAAAAAAAAAAATGGTATTGGTCCCAGGACAGATCCATGAAGTTAATTAATCAATGCCCTGTCCTTAGAGGATTTACTATTTAGAACCACCCACTGGATTCTGCCAGCCAGTTCTTGAGCCATCTAGTTATTTCTTCTCCTATCCCCAGACCTCTCACCTTCTTAAGCAGTCTCCTATGTGGCACTGAGTTAAAAGCTGTATTAAAATCCAGGTAGAGTACTTCCAATGCCTGGCCCCTCTGACATTTTTGGTATATCGATCAAAAAGATTTGTATCACATTTAAAAACATTGCTCCTCATAAGCAGATGAATTCTGAATATACACATTGGCCCAAACAAATGCAATGTGAGCAAAACATTTCTATTAATGTTAAACCACTGTAGGTTGATGGTAAACAGATATTGGGAAGTCCAAATGGTGTATGGGTTTTGGGTTAGCAAGCCTAACATCTGCATCTCTCACTGTAGAGGCAGGTACAGCATAAATGGCTTTAGCCTAACACATGGTAGCTCTTTTGCTGTGTTCTTGCTGAATTCATAATGTCAGGAATGAATCTTGTTTGATAAAAAACATTTTCAATAAACATACCACGTTACAGTACCTTGGGACTATAATCCCAGAATCAGGGTCTTTAGTTCAATGCCTTCTACACTTGTTCACTAGGTACATGGCAGTGGTTACCACGCGCTGCCTGATCACAATATGTATAAATTCTTTCTGGAGGTATGTTCCTGCACCAGTCAAAAAAATGCTTGGAAACCCCCCAGTGACACTGCCATTTACAGTATACCAGGATGGAACCACCCTTTCTATGGGAGCAGTGTATACCATCTCCTGCTCTCGAGTCTTCATGCTCCTTTTGGGGCTGGAATTCCACAGTGTCCCTGAAGGGGTAGACCTAAAAGAACCCCCTTGGCATTCTCTTTAGTCCTCCTTTTATCTTCTGAATACTGACTATCCATGCCATCTCCTGAAAGGGTGGACTGAGAGAAAATACTGAGACCTGGCACCTCAGGCTTTAACATTCAGTGCCCTCAAATACTTCTTGTGTTAGGGGCATAAGACTGGCACTTTAACTAAGCCCTAAGGTGGATCCCAAACTTAAGGTGTGTTACATTTATATCTGGAGTGCCTCCTCTTGGTAAAATATGTGGCCTCCATGGAAAGGTGTAAGGCTTTTGGCAATTTTTACTCTGCCAAGATTGCAGAAAGTAGGTCCATGATATCCTCCACTGTAGTGGATCACAGTAGCACTGCTTAGGGTTTAGAGATGAAGGACTTTCCAGTGAAATTATCCATTTTTCCCCAGCTGATTGTGATGAGATTTGCTACAGTAGCCATCCTGAACTTCCCTCTTACTGCAGAACTCGTGGTGCCACATTATAGTGCTGTCAAACAGTAGTTACACCTTGTTACCACTCTTATCACATACAGTTAGAATACCTACTGTATAGCTGCTTCCCTAAACACAATAAGGTAATGCTTAAGCTAATTAGGTACTGCACTAAGAGGGAAGTTTAGGCTGGCTACCACTGTAGGTGTCATCTGAATTGCACCCCAGTACTTGTGTCTTGGATCCAGTCCCATTGTACCTGGTGAAGATAAGGGGTGATGTGCTGGTTTTTATACTCATTGAAATCTTCTACATTTCTTTAAGGGAGCAGCTACTCCAGTCAGTCTTGAAGGAGGCAGTGGTGAGGCCTCTTTTAAATAAGGCATCATTCAGTGTGGAAGATCTTGCAAATAATAGACCGATCTTCAACCCACCTTTTTTCAGATAAGTTAATAGAGATGGTAGTTGCAGTGCAACTATGAGAACATCTGGAGGATAATGATGAATCCTTTCAATCTAGTTTTTGCTCCAGCACAGAACCAAGACTGGGCTGGTGAGGGTAATGAATGAAAGATCAAGGATAGCAGCCTGTAGTGGTTCTCCTTGATTTATCTTCTGCTTTTGTCATTGTTGAGCACTGGGAAGAAAAAGTTACATACCTTGTAACTATGTAAAAAATTCACTTAGCGATATCATTTGAAGCAAAGCTACCATAGCAACAGCTAGATCCTAAAAGGTTTTGAATATCTTGATTGTTGAAAGAAACACTAAGAGATAGTTCTTGTATTCCTTTTGGTTGGAAAACAGATCTGCATAGATACAGAGATTGTTTTCTAAAGCTTTGTGGGTGGGTCTGACAGGCATGTTTAAGCAAGTAAACATCTTGAGAAAAAAAAGAAAGACAGTGAGAAAGGGAGGTACACTTACAAATCTGGGAGATGTTCAGCCATGACCTACATGGAAGGAAAAGTTGCAAAATGGATTGAAATAAGCTGAGAAATGAGCTATATTCAAAAAGTTACTATCTCTAGACCCAGATGCTGTGTACTAGAGATGGTGGAGAAAAGATTTAAGAGAATGATAATGATGATGATGTTGTTGTTGTTGTTGTTGTTATTAAAAGTATATTTTTATACAGGAACATTTGCATCAGAGTGGCATGTTCTGTTTAGAAGTAAAGTCTTGTGGTTGTATACAAAAGTATACAAAACAATACATACGAACAATATACTATAAATTACAAAAGGACATAGAAAGAGTATGAACATATTTCTTCAACAATAACAGATATGGAAAATTTCATGTGAAATTTATTTCTTAAAACTAAACAATGTTACTGATGCATGGGAAATAGGAGGAAGCTTGTTCTAAGAATTAGCTATACTAGCAAGCAGAGTATTGGAACTTAAGTAAGCATGAGTTTTATGAACCGTTAACATGCTCATATTTTGTCCTTGCTGGGTATCTCTCAAGTGGTCTAAAAACTGGGACACAATGAGACTTTAATGGACGGATTGGCTCAGAAAATAGAAAGTCAAGACAGCAAGCAGAGCTAAAAAGAGATGTTGCAAACCATATGCAAGTGCATTGTGATCTGCTGCCTAAGGCCATTCCAAGAAGCAAAAGCAGCTCATCCATGAAGCTTGTTGTGTTACTAACATCCATTCAATACTAGCAATGTAAGATGATCACAGACCTACCAGCCAATTTGACCATATTTATCTTACCAGTTACTCTGAACAAGTAAAAAACTGAATTGTTACTGTTTGAGGTGAAGTAATGCTAGTGACCCAATAAAAAGTAGCCACACCTGACAGAAAGTGCTACCCATGGCAGCAAGAAGCCTGTCTGTACTGCAGTCTTACCAGCCAAAAGTGGTGACAGTGTGGACTAGTACAAGTGGGCAATGCTTTAAGGAGAGTGCTGATTCTGCAGGGAGCTTTAAATCCCATTTGCTTCAGTCATTAAGAGGTACCAATGCAATAACTGAAAATATGTAGCATATAATGAGTATTCTAAGCTAATAAACCTTACTGAACTGACCGTAATAATTCCAGCCTGATATAAGCTAGACTCAGAAATGATATGATGATCCAAGTTTGGTAGGGAGATGGTCATATCAGCAGGCTGACAAGTAACTCTGACATCTGCATTTAAGTAATTATTTATCTGGAGGTGATTTATGTACTTTTTTTTTTTTTTGTACTTTCTCCTTATTCTCCCCGTACCTGCAGCGATCCCACTCTTCAGGAGACACATTTTTTATGGCCTTATCAGTCCCCGCCCTCTTACCTGGAGCCTGGTGCAGTCCATCCCCGATGTAGCCTTGGTTATACCCTCCAGGTGGGGTATGAGGTGGGGGCCCTTACACCCGAGGTCCTTCCTGTTTTCGTCGGGATGCCGTCACCAGGGCAGGTAGGGCAGTGGGGATCGGGACGCTTAGTTCTGGTTTACTGGCGTGCTGCAGGATATTTTCCTTGTCTCTTTGGTATGCTGTGTGCCCTGATGTTAGATGCTACGTGCCAATGTCCAGCACGCCCTTATCACTGGCTTGCTTGCCATACCTTGGTCTCCACCCAAGGTCAGACATGCCTTGAGCCTGGATCCATCCTTCCCCGGAGAAGGTGAGGCTGCCCCAGGACGCCTGCCTCCCCCCGGCTGGCCCTCCGAGCTCCTGGAGCTGTTCCTGAACCCGGGTCGCTGGTGTCACAAGCGGAAATCCAACTGCTGTGCCAGTGGGCCGGCCCACTTTATGTACTTTTCATAATTGTTTGAATTAAACTATTTCATTTATTCATTATACCTAATCACAGTAACACAGAAAATATAGTACATATGAACATACGAAATTTGCCAGCAGATAAAGGCCTAGAGGTCTATCAAGTCTGCTCGAATGTGCAGCTAGCACCCCTTATTCTGCAACTGCCCCTCCCTTCCACCCTTCCCCTTCATTGAGCCTCCCACTTGTCCTGTCCCATCCCCTTTTGAAGCAGTCCACTGTTCTACTGGATACCACATCTGCAGGTAATGCATTCCACCCAGCCACCACCCTCTCTGTAAAAAAGTGTCTCCTCATCTCCCTCCTGAACCTTCCTCCCTCCAGTCTCATATCATGGCCCCTGGTGTCCCTCCCCTCCCTTACTTTGAACAGCCCCTCTGTACCTGTCTTGTTTATTCCTTTCATGTACTTAAAGGTTTCAATCATGTTCCCCGTCCCTCCTCTCCTCCAGCGAGTACATGTTCAACTCCCTCAGCCTCTCTCGTATGATAGTCCCCAGCCCCTTGATCATCTTTGTTGCCCTGCGCTGCACCCCCTCCAGTAACTTAACGTCCCTCTTCAGATACAGGCACCAGTACTGCACACAGTACTCCAGGTGAGGTCTAACTAATGATCTATACAGTGGCAGAATCACCACTCCTCTCCTCGAGGATATACCACTTGCAATGCACCCCAGCATTTTGTTGGTCTTTGCAGCTGCCTTCCTACATTGTGCCGAGTTGTTCGTTGACCCTGTAATGAGCACCCCCAGATCCTTCTCCTCCTCTGTCTGGGCTAGCTGCATGCCCCCCAGCTGGTAACTCCTTCTTGGGTTCTTCATCCCAAAATGCAGCACCCTGCACTTTTTGGCATTAAACTCCAGTTGCCAGGTGTCTGACCAGGTTTCAAGCTTTGCCAGATCATCCTGCAAACCCTGCCATCCCCTAGGTCATCCACCACCGCTCCTTCCTTGGTATCATCAGCAAACAGACTGATCTTGCTCTTGATGTCCAATGATATGTCTGCAATGAATATCCCAAACAACACTGGTCCCAACACCGACCCCTGTGGAACACCGCTCTTCACTACCCTTGGGTGTGAGAGCTCCCCACACACCACCACCCTCTGTTGCCTTCCCTGAAGCCAGTTCCCTACCCATCTCACCAGCTTTGCACCCACCCCTGTGCCTTCTAACTTACTTTCCAGCCTTCCATGCGCACTGAGTCAAAATTCTACTGAAGTCCAGATACAGGACATCCACTGCATGGCCCCTGTTCAGTTGCCTAGTTACCCGGTCATAGAACTCCACCAGGTTGGTTTGGCAGGATCTGCCACGTATGAAGCCATGCTGTCTGCTGTCCTGTAGTCCTTTGGCCTCTAGGAGGGCCACCAGCCTCTCCTTCAGGATAGTCTCCATTAGCTTACCCACGATGGATGTGAGGCTCACTGGTCTGTAGATTCCTGGTTCATCCTTGGGGCCACTTTTGTGAAGGGGCACCACATGAGCCATCCTCCAGTCCTGAGATACACACCCCAAATGTAGTGAGGCATTAAATAGGTCTGCCAAAGGTCCTGCAAGGACCTCTGTCAGCTCCTTCAATACCCTGGGGTGGATGCCATCTGGGCCTGGCACCTTGTCCACCCTCACTGCCTTCAAACCTCCCAAACTCTGCCCTCCATGATTTCCCATCTGTCACCCCTCCCCTGTTTCTGCCATTCCTCCCCTTTGGGTGTCACCCCTCTTCTCCTTAGTAAATACTGAGCAGAAGTAATCATTTAGTGCTTCTGCCTTATCGCACCTGCTTCCATCCAACCCCCTTCCTAATCCTTACTATGTGGTCCTTACAGCTCTTTTCCCCTGATGTACCTAAAGAAGTCCTTCTCCCTTCTTAATGCCTTGTGCCAGCCTGAGTTCTGTAGATGCCTTGCTCCCCTTACTGCCCTTGTCACCTCCTTCGATTCTGTCAAGTACTCTCCCGTCCTCCCCTCCCTGTTTTCTTGTACCTCCTAAAGGCAGCTCTTTCTCCTTACCTTTTCCATGACCTCTTTGCTCAACCAGCTCGGGTTTCTAGCCCTAGCCTTCTTGCTCTGGACCTTGCAGCAGGTTTTGGTTGCTCCACTGTCCCCAGCTTTATGAGCTCCCACCTCTGGTTAGTGTCCATACTAGATTGAATTCTGGCCAGGTACCCTTTTACCACTTCCCCATCCTCCCAAAGTCGGCCCTCCTGAAGTCCAGCACTCTGTGCCAGATTCCACTCCTTCCTTGCCCATATCCAATGTGAGCCATACTGAGTGGTGGTCACTCCCTGACAGCGGTTCCTCCACTGCACGCTCTCCCACAAAGTCCCCATTTGCCAACACAAGGTCAAGGGTATTCCCTAACCTGGTTGGTTCACTGACCATTTGCAGCAGGAAGCTGTCCTGGAAGGCATCCAGCAGTACCTGCTCCCTTCTGTTCCTGGTTGTTAGGGTACTCCATTCCACTCCTGGCATGTTGAAGTCCCCCACAATCACCACACTACCCTTCTTGCAGGTCCTCCTGATGTGTCCCGCTAGTTCCCTGTATAACTCCTCCGTCTGAGTTGCCAGCCTGTACACCACTCCCATTCTGAGAATCCTATTCTTGGAATCCTGGATTTGCATCCAAAGTGATTCCGTACTACCCTCCTCTCCTTCCTCCCTTACACACTTCAGTCCTTCCTTCACATATAGTGCCACACCCCCTGCTTTCCCAATCACCCTGTCCCTACGAAATAACCTATACCCTGGTACAGACAGGTCCCAGTCCTTGTATTGGGTGGCCCATGTTTCTGTGATGGCTGCAATGTCCACCTCTCCCTCTGCTATGAGCACCTGTAACTCTGCAGTTTTCCTCCCAAGGCTCCTAGCATTAAGGGTAACCACCTTCCACCCTTCCCCCCCCCCCAACCTGCCCTCCTTTACTAGCATCACCAATAGTACTTGCCATTTGTCTTTGTCACTGTTATGGGGGGTAAGCTCATATGATTTCCCAACCTGTGGTCTCTGCATGTCTCTTGCCCAATTGCCACCCCCCGCTCCTAGTTTAAATTCCCAACTTCCTCTATGTACTCCTCCATCCTCTGTTTCAACACCTTCTTTCCCTCCTCACTCAAGTGTAGTCTGTCCTTGGCATAGAGACTGCTGTTCTCCCAGGTCCCTTCCCACACCGCCAACAGCCCATACCCTTTAGCACAACACCAGGTTCTTAGCCATCCGTTAAATTCCTCTATTCTCAGCTTTCTTCTTGTGCTTGCCTTGGGCACTGGAAGTATCTCTGAAAAAGTTACTGATCTTCCTGCCCCCTCACATAAATGTCCTAATTCCTCAAACCTCCTCTGGAATATATCTACTGTCTTGTCAGCCAGGTCGTTAGTCCCAAGATGTATTATAAATGAGGCTTGTCCTACCCTTCTAGCATATTTCAGAACAGATTGTCCCACCCTTTCTGCTGTCATTCCTGGCATGGCCTCCACCCAACTGCGACTGTGCCTCTCCCCCTTGTTACCCCACCTGACTCCTTTTAGTATTGAGTCCTCCAGCACTAAGATTCCACCCCTCTTACTCCTTGCTTGCTTCCATTCATCTCCCTCTCTCATTTCTGGCTCCTCTTCTTCCTCCTGTACATTATTTCCCCCTTTTAGAAACATAGAAACATAGAATTTGATGGCAGATAAGTACCGCTTGGCCCACCTAGTCTGCCCATTTCCCTACCTAATGGATAAGCTGCAGATCCTAGTTAACCAACAGCCTACTTCCTCCTACTCCCCACTAGAATTGCCTTATGTCTGTCCCATGCATTCTTGAATTCCCCACTGTTTTGACTCTACGACTTCCTCAGGAAGGTTGTCTCATGAATCCACAACCCTCTCTGTAAGAAATACTTCCTCACATTACCTCTGAGCCATCTCCCTCTATCTTCAAATTGTGCCTTGTTCTTGCACATCTCTTTTCTGAAAGTTGCTACCCTCTTGGACTTTGTTGATTCCTTTGAGGTATTTGAAAGTTTCTATCATGTCCCCTCTCTCCCTCCTTTCCTCGAGGCTATACATCTTTAGTTCCTTTAGTCTTTCTTCATATGTCTTCTGATGCAGACCCTGCATCATTTTGGTTGCCCTCCTCTCTACAGCCTCCACCATGTCTATGTTTTTGTGGAGATGGAGTCTCCAGAACTGTACACAGTACTCTAGATGTGGTCTTGCCAACTGTCTGTACAGAGGGCCAACAACTTCCTGTTTTCTACTGGTGATGCCTCTCCCAATGCATTCCAGTATCCCCCCAGCCCTTCTTACTGCCTTCTCACATTGCTGGCCCACCTTTAGGTCATCTGATATGACTACCCCCAGGTCCCTTTCCATTTTTGTTGTCAGTATCTCACCCCCCATTGTGTACTCTTCCCCTGGGTTTTTATTTCCCAGGTGCATTACTTTGCACTTCTTTGCATTGAATCTAAGCTGCCATACATTTGACGATTCCTCCAGCTTTTGCGCCTGTTGCAATTCTCTCAGCAGAACATCCCCCCACTCCGGTGTGGTCCAGGCATTTATCAATTACTCCTCTAATTTCATCATTTCCCTCCTCCTCCTTCTTCCTCTCTAGCAGTGCAAAACTATTTTCTGAAGACCCTTCACAAATGCCCGCTTCCTCTCCCTTCATAGTAGCCTGTTCTCTCCTTTCCACTCCATGACTTTTGCCACTTTTTCACCTCCCCTCACAAGTCCCTATCTCCTCCTTCCATTTGTCTTTTGTCTCCTGACCTAGTTTCCCCAGCAATCGTTCTTCCTGGCCTGGGCCCCTTTGTCTCTGCTTTCCATCTTCTGACCCTTTCCTCACCACTGTTGGCTCAAATCACCCTCCCTTATCTCCCCTCCTTCCTCCCTCCAGTATTGGGCTAAACCCACCCCCAGTCTGCCTTGCCTGTCTTAGTTCCTCCTGCAGACCCTCGATTTCCTTTCTAAGTTTCTTTATTTGGTTGCACACTAAACATCCCCCCCCACTCCAGGCAATTTTTAGAAAGATTGGTGCACCGCAGTTGTTGCAGCCTACCACCCTACCCATTGCTGTTGTTGCCCACCAGTGAACCCCCACCCTTCTAGATGAAGGATACCAAACACTCCCCCAAGTCTCCCCTCTCCCCCCACTATCAGTGCAAAACATTCTTTTCTTAATTTCTCTTACCTTCTTTGTTGTACACATTTAGATTGAGCAACTGTTTTTTATATTCCTATCCTTCCTATCCACACCCAAAAAGAGACTTTAAGTAGCTATTGCACAACCTTCCTCAAACTCCTGCTCCTCCTTTCCACAATGCAATAGAAATGCAAAGAAGTAACAATGAAAGCTCCTTGATTACTTCTCTTCCACTGAGATAGCAGTCACCTCTTCACTCACAGCAGTTCCTTTCCTGGATGTCTGCTTCTGCTATGACAGGTGCATATCCTTTGCCCGTTTGAGGAAGTGATGTCAGAACCCCTGGTATAAAGGAAATGATGGACCTGGGGTGGGTGGGGTGAGGGGTTTGGACCAGCCAAGTCATCCAGAAACAATCAGGTAGCTGAGGCCCCTGGTCAGACCATTAGCACCCTTCCCCCACTATGTACTAAACTTTGCAGCTAGTGAAGCCAGCAAAAATGAATCACAGTTCTACTCAAAGCCCCCAAAATAGGTTTGCTACCAAAAGAAACAGGTCTCCAATTCAAACAGCTTCACCAACAACACATCAAAATAGGCTTGAAATTAGAAGATATAGGTCTCCAATTCAAAGAAACAGCCCCAATTAAATCACACCAAATAGGTTTTAAATCAGAAGAAATAGGCCTCCACAAATGCAGCCTGCTACACAGTGAAACATCAAACAAATGAGCCCACTTATAGCCACCAAAACAGGTTTCAAAATTCCAACAGCCCCAAAAACAATACCCTGCTAGACCCTTAGAAGTAGTAAGAAAGAAAAGAAATAACCTTCTACCAAGTAAAATCCACAAGAAACAATGTAAAAACAACAAGAAGAAGCTACTGTAGTGGAACAGATCTGATTCTTTCCCCTTCTAGTTCCTATAGAAGAAGCTACTGTACCGGAACAGATCTGATCCTTTCCCCTTCTAGTTCCTTCCTGACCATGACACTGTCTGGCCATTAAACTAAATATGATCATTCCATTATTTCACTGTCTATTTCTGACTAAATATGTATGATTAATGAAACCAGACATCTGTTTGGTTGTGGTTTTGGTCTGAGTAATTTTTCCTGTGTCTTTTACCTGTGGTCCAGAAATAAACATATGCAACTGGTAAATAAATAACATTGTCCACTTGTAGCTTAGAGCTAGGTCAGAATTAGTAATAATGAAACTGTGTAAAGCTTGAATTACCCTAGTCAAGAAAGTTTTTTTTTTTTTTTTTGTTTAGAAGCATTTCTAGCAATAAGTAGTGAGGTTAGCGGTTAACCCTTTAATAGTCGGAAGCTCAAATAAATGTATTAATGGAGCACAGCTAGAATAGAACTGTTACAGATATAGTTCTAATCAATGTTTATTATCTGATTACCAGTCAAGCAGGCAGCCCATGCATGCCCTCCAGCCCAGAAAATACAAGCAGCCCAAACCAATACATGCACCAACCACACTCAACATACCATATGCACCCACCATAAAGAAATTAAGAATGGCTTAACTTTATGGAGGACTGTAAGGTGATTTGTGCCTAGAAAAACAATCTACAAGACTAAAGACAATTGCTGTTTAAGGTTATATAAAAGCTGCTTACTGGCAAGAGGTATAACTACAGTCAGACACTATTGCAAGAGATCATTATTCTAAATATAGGTAATGCTACAGTATGTGCACAAATGAAAATCAGAGGTTAGTTATTGAGAGCCAGTTAACAAGCTGAATTTGTCAAAACAGTACTGTATGTTAAAAAAGATTCTGCTTTAAGTTAACATTTACGTTTGTTCTTAAGAATTCTTCTTTGAGTCTGAAGTTTGATAGTACTGTATCATTTATATTGTTCCTGTCAACAATTGACCTGTAGGGGAAAGCTTGCCTACCACATTTGGTTTAGATTTTTGAAGTGGTACAGTATGCCTGGGTTAAGGAGTCAAAGGTGTGTTGATTACAGTTTTTTATTATAAAAGAACCTCAATGCAAAAAGCACCAGACAAGGGGGTTACGCAAAAAGTGTACATGTAGCAAAGGCATATTTGAAAAAAGCTGATCCCTTGAATGCAAGTGCATCAAGGGAAAAATACACAGCTGGTACAAAGGAATTTCAGCTTGCTTGGCTTTAAGGAAGACAATCCAATCAACTGTTATTTCAGTATAAAGCAGAATGATTACAAACCAGTTGAGCTGGGGCTCATTTTTAATGGGCTCTTTATATACATACTAAAAAAGTTACACACACTAACTAGAAAAAAAAATCAGTAAAAGTTCTGCAGCAAAAGCACAATGTACAAATATTAATTATTTATATACATTTTATAATTATTATTATTATTTATATACATTTTATAATTATACTAACATACTAACATACTATTTGCCTGCAGATTAGGCCTTACGGTCTATCGAGTCTGCTCGAACCTCAGATCCCTAGTTGGGTGCCGAGGCCCTCCCCTCCCTTGTGTTCCAGAGACCCCTATCATCCATCCCCACCCCCCTGGATTATGATTATCAGCTCTTCACCAATCAACAATCTCAGGAATTTGCTTCCATCTCAATAAGTCATCTATTGTAAACATCCAGTTTAAAGAGATAAATGGACTAAAATGTGAAGGCAAGTATAGGGGCAGAGTGTTTCACAAATCAAAAGCACAAATAGTGAACACTTGGTTACCCTTTGCACTCTAAATCCTGGGAATGTCATATTCCAAACCTACAGCAGTTCAAAAGCATATTTTTTTTAACGAAATTCCATGCTATAGTCTGGCAATGTCTCTGTCACACAATGATATCTGGTGACCCTGCCTCCTAACTGTAATAGGGAGTCATTTTAACTGCTCGTATAGGGTACACTGGTGGACTCCACTGGATGCATTCAGAACAAACCAGGAACGTTGACTGCACATGACCTGTAGTTTGTCCACATGCACCACAGCAGCACCTTCATAAACAATATCCCCATAGTCCATCTACAAAAGTAGCACAGAATTAGCCACTTTCAGCGTGCCTTCCTTTAGTCAACCAAATATAGGACACTGCCCATCAAAATGTATGGAAAAAGGCAGAATGTGGCACATGTCATCACATTTTACAGACAGAAGCTCTGAGTACTGTGAGAAGTAATGCTTTCACGTTCATAGGATTTTCAGTTCCTTGAGCAACATACATGTATATGATGTTTAGCTGTAAAATGTGACTACAGAGTGGTACAGAGAGGTCTTCTGTGTAGTAAAATGAGGGTCCCTTGTCATGAGGTATCTCTGAGAGATATGTTATGCTGTAATGTGCCATAGGCCTTATAAACAATTGATGAAAGCTAAAAAAAAGCTATGATTCGCATAGAAACATAGAAGTTGATGGCAGATAAGGACCACAAGGCCCATCCAGTCTGCCCATTTCTTTTCTACCATTTTGCTAGTTTATTCATATCTCTTCTTATTCTGCCCACCCCATCTGGATCATCTACTCTGTTGCAGACCTTGGTGTCATCTACAAGCAGACAAACCTTACCCATCAGTCCATCTGCAACATCACTGATGAAGATATTGAAGAGGACTAGCCCCAGGACTGACCCCTGAGGTACCCCACTTGTGACTTGCATCTCTTCTGACTGTATACCATTTACCACCACTCTCTGTTTTCTGCCCATCAACCAGTTTGCCACCCAATTGACCAACTTCTGACCCACCCCGAGCCTACCCAACTTATTAATCAATCTTCTATGTGGAACAGTATCGAAAGCTTTGCTGAAGTCAAGGTAGGTGACATCAACTGCTCCCCCCTGGTCCACCACTCTGGTTTCCCAGTCAAAGAAATCTATGAGATTAGTTTGACAGGACCTTCCTTTTGTAAACCCATGCTGTCTTGGATCCTATGCGCCAATGGATTCCAGGTGTTGCACTATCCTTTCCTTAAGGAGTGCCTCCATAATCTTTCCCCCTACTGAGGTAAGACTGACTGGTCTGTAGTTCCCTGCCTCCTCCCTGCTACCACTCTTGTGGAGTGGGATCACATGAGCCCTTCTCCAGTCTTCTGGGACCTCTCCTGTGCTAAGAGACTCACTAAACAGTTCTGATAATGGCTCTGCTAGTTCCACCCTTAGCTCCTTTAGTACCCTGGGATGGGTGCCATCAGGTCCCATTGCCTTGTCCACCCTGAGCTTATCGAGCTCTTGTAGGACCCTTTCTTTTGTGAAAGGACTAGTGCACACCTCCCTCACCCCTGTGTCCATGGTGCTGAGCTGTGGGCCCTGCCCTACCTTTTCTTCAGTAAATACTGAGCAGAAGTATCTACTTAGGACAGATGCTTTTACAAGGTCCTCCTCCTCACATGCCCCCTTATCCCCTTTGATCTTAGCAATACCCCATCTGGACTTTCTCCTTTCACTAATGTATTTATAGAAAGTCTTGTCACCTTCTTATATGACCAGTGTTCTAAAAATATAGAATAATGCATAGGCAGCAGTGTGTTACAAGTTTGTTTAAACACATGAGGTGTGTGATGTTACATAACCCATGACAGCAAAGATTGAGTGGTTTGCGTAAACAATAAGATTGGGGTGCATTGTGCTACTCTAACTGCATATAAAGGAGCATAGTAAGGCACAGTGCCAAAGGTGAGTGCCTTCAGCCTTTGGAAGTGTGGTTAGATTTGCACAATGCCCACATTGGGAGTGTCTCATTGTGCTTATAAAATGGGATTTGATCACATTTTTTTTTTTTTTTAAGAAATGAGACTTGTCAGTCATATAAATTAAACTAAATATTAATTTATTTGATTAAATATTCTTGCTCAAGTAAAAAAGCCCCAAACTTTGGGACTTGCCCACTGAACACCCATTTTTGGGAGGGAGTTTATCATCACTAATGCCATGAGGGTGGTTGTCTGAAAGGTCTTGCCCAAGTTTAGTGACAAAAGCTTGGTCATTGCAAACCTTATGGGTAACAGTAGTAAATTCTGCAAAAATGAACCAAGTCCATGTGCATGCACAGTACTGTTATGGCTGAAAATGAACTAAGTCCCCAAATAAGTCCTATAAAGATATAAAACTTTGTAGATTGATACATGGCTTGTGTAGAGCAGTTAACAGCTAGCTAGAGAGGAGAGTGGAGGGTAAGAGTTGGATGTTGTCTGTTTTTTTCACTTATTTAAAAGTTTTAAAATAAAGGGTGAGTTCCATGAGATGCAAGTCTTTTACAGAACACCCCAAGTCATACTCAGAAACACTTAACAAATATAATCTTGAAAACATTTACAGACAATTTCAATTCAATTTACAGGCAATGCATAAATCAGCTGGCAAAGCAACAGCAAATATACTGTTCCTGTAGCAACAATTTCATTAAACCATGTTTAGAAGAACCAGTGATAGAACAGTTTCTAAGCTGAGGTGATAAACTGTTCTATGAAAAATGGGCACCATAAGAAAAGCATTCTTTGCCCAAATGAGTAGAGAGTTTGGGAAGAGCAAAGCTGTGATGCAGCACATCCTTGAGTCTGTATTTGTGAACAGGGACAACTAACCTTTCAAATAATAAGTAGGGGACTGGTTATTTGCCATTTTGTAAATGAGAGATAACCAATGTAAACTGCACATAGAACAAGGTGATGGTGAGTTTGATATATTTAATAAAGGACAATAATACTCATCCCATTTTGATCTCAAAATAAAGTGGAACATCTTTTCAGATGTTTCAGCTCTTTTCAGATAAACAATATTTGAGGAAAGAAGATGTGAATCAAGAGTGTGGCAATAAATAGTGTTGTCGTCATAATCAAGAATGGGAAAAACTGCTTGACCAATAATATATTTACGATTTTAACCTGACAAACCATGTATGGCGTGCTTTAAGCAACCCAGGCATTGATGAATTTTGGATACAGTTTTGTCAGTGTGAGGTCTGAAAGTCGAAGAGGAATCAAAAATAAGGTCAAGGCACTTAAATTCATTAACAAGTTCCAAGGGATGATTTTTCAAGCATGTAGAAAAGGAAGAATTTACCAAGGATGACAAATGCTGGGACCCAATTCTGGGGGGTGATGGCATTGGATTGGAGGGGTGGGGCAACTGGACACCAGGGAGGTTTCTAACCCACAAACAGGGATCGGGTGAAGGAGAGGGTTACCACATACACCCAGGAGCTCATTATACATTTACTGTGGCTGCCACTGGGATCACGGGTGGGAGAGTGCATTGAATACCATGCTTTCTAATGCCTGTATATACAAAGGTATAGAGCCAATTGGAGGAGTTGCTAATGGTACCATAATGGTATGCAGATGGAATCTTAGCACCTTGCATGCCTTATGAGGTAATTAGGAAGCTGGCATTTGAATATGGCACCCAGGAGCAGGCACAAACCCATTAGGGATGCACTAGCCCCATTTGCCCCGGGTGTCTGTTGCCAGCAGGGGATGTGGTGCACTGTGCCCCTGGACTTTATGCAGTGCTACTAAGGCTGTATATTGATACATGCAACATGCCTCAGATAGGGTGCTATACATGTATATCACTAATGTTTGTGTGGCGCTATCAGCACTATCAACCAGCTCTGAATATGAGGGCAATAGAGTCTTATATTTGAAGCAGTTGTTTTAGTTATTATCATCTAATGGTTTCAGAGGCATCACCTGCAAAAGCATAGGAAGATTTGGGGAATACAGATGAAATGCACGTAACCCCCATTCAGCCAATGTGCACACCATCCTGTATTACTGCCCTGATCCATAGGGGCAGGCATGACCCTGAGGAAACTCAGTTGTCTAGGAGTAGCTTTGCTTTCCAGGAGCTCCCTTACATTCCAATGCTTCAGTTCTGCTTTCTTGGGCTTAGAAACATAGAATTTGATGGCAGATTTGGACTGCTTGGCCCATCCAGTTTGTCTGTTTCTACCTACCTACAGTATTACTGCAGACTGTACCTGACCTACAGCTCTTTCTCCTTCCCCCCTTCTTTTTCACTATGATTCCCTTGTGCTTATCCCATGAATTTATGCCTTAGAGAGCCAGTACAGTATACTACTGATGACTCAAAGGCATGCATTAGGGAGTCAGTACATACACTGCTGTAGGTTTGCACAGTGTTACCCCAAGGACAGGTTATGGTGTTAAATATATGAGTAAGTTTGAAGTTTATTTTATTATGTAATATAGATTGCCAACACAGAAACCATTTGTTGTCTTCATTATTGTAGTTAGTTTTCTGTATACCTCAATTTGCATGAATTTGTTTTGGGTGTTGGTGGTGGACTAGGGATCAACATAAAACTAATGCAGCATAGTGGTCTGCTACACTTGTTATGCTACAAAAGGTTTATGTGTTTTTTATTATTTTTGTTATTTAGTGGTCTCTATCCTCTTTTTCTTTCTCAGTATGTGTCACTGCACATAATTGTAATTATTAAGTATAATTACTCTTAAATTAGACAACTATGTTGTATTAGTTAATAGTCTAAACTACTATTTCATAAAATTGTATATCCAAGGGGATTCCTTTGCCAGGAATGTGATGATTTATGTTTGAGTTGTTTTGGTTTAGTTTCCAAAGAATTATGCCTCGTGTCACATTGTGCTATTTACTGCATTATGAAATATTTAAGAAGTATATTAATTCCATGCATTTCCATAGATGCAAAGATTGTGGCACTGTGCTACACATTGAATAAAAAATGGTGTCCCTGATTTAAGCACTTGTCCCTGATTTTAATGGGCTATGTTTCTCATTTGGGGCCTGGCAGGTTGAGAGGGCTGATCTGCAGGCATACACAGTGTACACTATTAGTTTAAAACCTGGGGTAGCATTTTGAAATGCACCCTCAAGCTGCCACCTAGCTGCTTCTTTGACTTGTTCTTGCTGCCACTGTGGAGCTTAATCTCTCTTTACTGATGCTGCTGAGATGAGGGGGTTGGGGAGGGGGTAGTGGGTGATTTCGTTACATTGGGGACATTGGCTGTGGAAGAAAACAAAGGCTGGCAAGCTGATTGGCTTCTGGACAAGCCCAATATGATTCTGCCCATTGCTACTGGTTGTGTTTGGGTTGGTGCATTCACAGGCTTTTCAAACCTAGCAACAGTAGTGGCAATAAAAGGACTTGTTTTTGTTTGTGATTCCCTGTCTTGTCACTACTGTGTTTGGGAGTACATTGTGTACTAACTGCAGTGGTATTTTTGGACCAATACCCAGTTTTGCAGTAGTTAGAGATTTGAGAAGAGAGACTGCAATGGATGGATGAATCTAACAGAGAATATGAATCGGAGACCGATCTTAGTCTAGCAGTAACTGGGATGTACAGCACCAATCTGTACCCGTCCAGTTCTTCCCTTGGAGTTGAGCCCAGTGCTGCACAGGTAAGGACTTCTGCCCCTTCTTCTTTGGGTGGTTTCTGTTTTTCCTGAGTTGTTGCTGCTGCAATTAATTTTCAAACCAAAATGATGCTGTGAAGGCAATAAGTTGTGTAGAGGGTGACATGGCAAGCAATCTTGGCCTTTGTTGTATGTGGGGGGGTGGAGTATAGTTATAGAAATGGATTCAGCAAGTTCCACCAAAGACAGCAGCAACTTTGAAAATTGTTGTTTGTCACGCTCTGATGTTTGTTTAATCTAATTGCTGTTTGTTTGGGGGGTGGGAGGTAGAAATAGAGTAATTAGGTGATACTGAACATCATATGCCTCTGGTAAAGTGATAGGGCTTTTGTACCCTAACCCAGCACCATTCATAATTGACAGGCAATTTGGTTTCTAAAAGGAAAGCGGAGACCATTTGTTTTTGCTTTAAATGGTGTCCTCTGTGCTGGAAGACTAGTGCTGCCTCAGACAGCTTAATTGTGATTGGTTGACCATCCATGGCACTCCAGACCTTACCTCATGGGTTTTAGCCCACCTGGTAGGCTAGTGATGCACATGACCTAGGATCAACTTTCTAGACCCCAGGTCTCAGAAGCCCCTGCTCTCCAGTTCAAATCGTGCATCTGATCAGGCTACAAGCACTCCAGGAGTCCCTATAATTGAGCCAGGAGAAGGCAGGCCTGTGTTTTCGACAGGAAATAAAAATAAAAATATAGTGCTAATTTACATATCATCTGAGCCTGCCTAAGACAGCCTTTGTTATCAGCTTATACTGTAAGAAGTTTCAAACAAAAGAAATTAGGTAGAGTATTTCTTTGTTATGCAGTGCAATGGCAGAGGGCTGGTCTTTCCGGGCCAGCCTAGGCTTTGTGTTTGTTGCTTGGTGTCTCCAGCATTTGGGACATTAGATTATGAGGTTGGAACAAATGGCTTCTAGATTTCTTTATTGCATCCTGCTGTTTGGTTGGTATTATTTAGCTAGAATTGTTTAATGCATCCTGCCGTTTGACTTATGTTGCTGTTTTGGTGTGAGACACTTTTTTTGGGATTAGTTGACTCAGGCTTTCGCTGTTCCCCTCTGCTGCATCTGCCTAGCTCACCACAAGCAGCACTCGTGAAGCACACCCTCGCCTAGTCCCCCCCCAATTCTAGGCTAGCCGAGCGTGGTGTGGCCTCTCGCTACCCACCCTTCCTCGCTCCCTTCTCTCACAGCCTGAAGGAGACAGAAGCAGCAGGAATCCTTCACTGTCTCGGCTGGTCACTTCCTTTCATGGTGGCACGTTTGCATTCAGATCCATGCGAGCTGCGCAATGTGGCCACGTTCATCCAGGCCTCTGACACGTTGCGTCTAAGGATTGGCCTGGCCTGGCCTCCCCTTTATCCTTTCTTCTCTCACACCTCTCCCTCTTGGTCTCCCGACTACCGCATTCTGCTCAGCGGTGTCGGGAGCAGCTCCGGTTTCAGATATCAGCCAGCGGAGAAGGAGAGTGAAAATAAGAGGTGCTCTTTTCATGGTTTTTCCAAAAGAGAGAATATGAATAAGGGAGAATACCTCTGGGGATCAGACACCCATGGTCTTCCATAATCCATGGACTGCAGCGGTGGGGGAGAATCTTCTTGCTTACCTCAAGATCAGAGGTGCTTCAACAGAGTTCTATGAGGGAATAAAGGCGACTCTTGTCACGGCCCTTAGTGGGATCCCCTCCCAAGTGGAAACCATGAGGTGCTGAGGCCACAAGAAAAGCAGATCTACCCTGATGCCAGGGGGCATCCAAGAATAGGCCCAGGCCCCTCTCTCAGCGGCTGGCCTAATCGAGCCCTCAGTCCAGCAGGTCCAGGCCCCTTTCCCAGCGGCCTACCTATCTTTCTGGCTCCCACTTCTGCACCTCAGGGCACCTCTCTACAGTGGCCTGGTCAGCGTCAGGAGGGATTACACCTTTACCTTTAGTCAGGACCCACTTGTCCACCATTTTGAAATCAGGGCCACCATTTTGTCAAACCGGGCCACCATTTTGGAAGGGGCCTCCACAGGCTGCTAGCCTTCCCTTAGGCCCAGAGCAATGCAGTCGCTCACTTGAGGGGGACTTATGCAGCACCGCAAATTCACCCCTGGGGGGGCTCGCCCGCCTCATAGAGTACTTCTAGTGTTATCGGCAGAGAAAGTACCTGCCTCATTTGCTGGTGCATCCAGTCTTCCCTGGAAGCCCACCACTTCTGTGGTCCTAATGATCCTTCCACCTTTTTTGTCATCCCACTCCATAGATGATGAGGGCAAGGAAATGCATTACCTGTAGCACCAATCTGATGCCCCATAATGTGGGACCTCAATGCCCCACATGCCTCCATGATGAGGATGATATATCTCTGGAGCAATCACAAAGGATGGGATTGGATGTTCCAGGGCCCAGTGGGGCTAACTGGATGGACCTGGGGGCCATCCTCTTACAGAATCAGCAAGCAATGGTAGCCATGATGGAGAGCCAACAGAATTTTATGTTAAAAAATCATGGAGAGGCTGGAGGCCATGGCCCAGCCTAAGATTCCACTGACCCCAAAGCCACAGCAAGAGCCAGAGCATTCAAGTGGTACATTGGGGACCGACCAGAACCCAATTGAGCCATCCTGAAGCACCCCACAGCCAGACTTAGAAGATGACTCAGGCAACATAGACCCTCCCGATGATGCGGAGGGTGTCCCATCTGATGATGAAGAGATGGAAACACAGTCAGTACCATCCCTCACATCCAAGTTGTGCCCTTTCGACTTGATCCCAGGCCTCATGAGGATAATCAAGTCCACCATGGGGTCTGAGCTGGAAGAAAGTCGGTCTGAATCAAAGCTTGACCCCATGATTCAGCAGAGAAAGACCACAAAAGAGGCATTTCCAGTTTGCCCGGCGATCAACAACAACTTCACCAAGGAATGGGAGTCCACAGAACCTGGTAGAATGTCAGACAAAAGAAATTTGGACCGCATGTACCCTATTCAGGAGGACAAGGCCAGCACCTGGTGCACTGCCTCAACTATCAACCCCCAGGTGGTGGCACTCAGCAGAAAGACTGTACTACCCTGTGGTACCATTTAACTAAAGGACCCGACAGATAAGAAGGTGGAGGACATACTCAAAAAGTTATTTGAATAGAAGGCACAGCGGCCAAGGCCTCCACAACCGCTGTATGCTTGACGCCGCAAAATATTTAGCAGACATGGCGGTAGACACCCTAAAACTGAATGCCAGGACTACAGCTGTCATGAACTGTGCCAGGTGAGCTTGTGGCTCAAGCTGTGGTAAGCAGACAATGAGTCCAAGGCTCTACTACAGAATCTGCCCATGAAGGGCAAACATGTTTTTGGGGAAGGTCTACAAGAATACCTAAAGCAAAAGGAGGAAGGGAAGGATCTCCTCAAGAATAAGAGCAGACCCTCCTACCTCCCATCAAACAGATGGAGATTTCGAGGGGGCAATCAGTCACAACAGCCACGTAGAGACAATTACTACCAGAACGATTCCTTTCATGGTAGAGGAGCTCAAGGAGGAGGAGCACACAGCTTATTTAATTCCAGTTACCAGACTTCTTCCTTTCGAGGCTGAGGCTCTAAGTTCGGAGGCAGAGAAAGAGGGAACAGAAATAAATAATAACTACCGGTTGTCTCTCCCACCCACTCGGGTGTGGAGCTCATGCCCACCAGTGGGCAAAAGACTAATGCTGTTTCAACACATGTGGCAGGGTACAACCTCAGACAAATGGGTACTAGAAGTAGTGTCCTGGGGTATGCAATAGAATTGTCCCACTTTCACATACCACACAAATTTGTAAGCTCCCCCATCTCAAAAAACAAAAACAAACAAAAAAAAAAAAAAAAAAAGTCTGCTCATCAGGTCCAACAGATCCTGTTGGACTTGATGCAGAACAAGGTGATCCAACAGGTTCCACTGCATGAGTAAGAACAGGGAGTGTACTCCATTTCCTTCCTCATGTCCAAAAAGACTGGGGAACTCCACCCCATCCTAGATCTCAAACACCTCATTCATTACGTGGTCATCCAGAGGTTCAAGATGGAGATGCTGAGGTCTACTCTCTGCAGCATATGGGTAGGCAACTACCTGACCTCCATAGACCTGAAGGACGTGTGTCTGCACATCCCCATCAGACCAAGTCACAGGCAATACCTACGCTTCCATATTCTAGGGCAACATTTTCAGTACCAGGCACTGCCCTTCGGTCTTCCCTCAGCTCCAAGGGTGTTCACCAAAGTGTCCATTGTTCTTGTCACCAGACTAAGAGAACAGGGAGTGGACCTAATTCTGTACCTGGATGACTGGCTGATCTGAGCTTGGTCCAAGGAACACTCACTACAGGTCACCCAAATGGCTCTACAAGCCCTTGAGGAACACGGCTGGGTGGCGAATCAAGAAAAGGGTCACCTGAAACCCACTCAGCAACTGAAGCACCTGGGAGCAGAGATAAACACATCCATGGGGTGGACCAGACCATCCCAGAAGAGAGTAAAAATGGTGAGGGCCCTAGCCTACCAACTGAAGGCCAAAAACCTTCCAACCATAGGGCAAATAGACCGGATGTTAGGCTGCATGGCATCATGCATCGACCTGGTCCCATGGACCCAATGGCACATGCGCCCTACAAAACTATATGCTGACCCAGGGTTCCCCAAACGAGCACAACCTGAAGGTCAGGATACCCCTACAGGAACCAATCTGATGCTCACTAGTCTGGTGGACCACGAGCCACTCCCTCACACGAGGGGTTCCGTTGGAGGCCAAATACAACATTTCCATCAAAACAGATGCAAGTCTCCTGGGATGGGGAGCATGCTTGGGCTCCCTATCGGCACAGGGCTGTTGGACCATGATAGAAGCAAGGCTATCCATGAACATTCTGGAGATGAGAGTGGTATATCATACCCTCAGTTCCTTCCAATCAACCAACTCCGGTCAGTCAGTACTAATTCGCTCCGACAATCAGGTTACGGTAGCCTACATCGCCAAACAGGGGGGCACCAGGAGAAGAGCCATGCAGAGAGAGGTGACGAGGGTCGTGAACTGGGCCCAGACCAACCTCAGACACTTTGGCACGGTTCACCTAGCAGGAAAGCTCAATATATGAGCGGATTGGCTCAGTCGCCAGCAGGTGCATCCGGTAGAGTGGCACCTACACCCTGAGTTATTCCAACAGATACAGGAGACCTGGGGTCCCGTCCCCATGGACCTCATGGCAACAGCGGAGAACACTCAAGTGAGGAGCTTCTTCTCCAGATACAGGGAACGTCACTCATGGGGGACCGATGCCTTATCCCAATCTTGGGCACGGGATCGGTCGTATGTCTTTCCCTCCAGCCCTGTACTCCAGCAAGTTCTTTCCAAGATCCACCAATCACACAGAACCATCATACTAGTAGCTCCGTACTGGCCATGCTGAGCCTGGTTCTCAGCGGTGGTAGCCATGGTGCTGGACAGACGTAGGCTACCATACCTACCAGACATGCTGACTCAGGGACCCATGCATCGCCCCGCACCGGGGACCTTAAAGCTAACGGATTGGCTCCTGAGAGGCAGAAACTGCTGAAAGCTGGGTACCACACTTCGGTGATATCTACACTACTGCAATCTAGAAGGGCTTCCACCACATCCACTTACGGCAGGCAATGGTCCATCTTTTCGGCATGGTGCAGGGATAGGGGTATGGAGCCAGAGACGGTCGACACATGTCGATCATTCTCTATACTTGCAGCAGGGTGTAGATAGAATCCTGGCTAACTTCCTTCTCTCACTACAGACTCAGGCCAAACAAGTGAAGCAATACAATTTTCAAATATGATGAGTCTGGGGGAAAATTCTGATGGTCATCATGGTAAGACTAGAGCTAGTAAGCTCAGAATACATTTACTATATCAGGCTGGTGTGGCAGGCGGTATAACTTCTCAGATGAGATTTGCAGTCTCTCAGAGGAGGAAATGAATTACTTAAAATGTTTTTTGCTATATCCCAAAGGAGGCCAGGGAGAGTGTGTGAGAGTAACTGACAATGTGAGCTAGCCTGTGGGGAGTGACAGAGGCCGGGCTGGTGGGGCAACTCAGTAGGCTGATTGTTTAAAACTTTCAAGGGTGTTTTTTTTTTTTTTTAGGCCAAAACAAAACTGGCACCAAACAGACCACGACTGTTCTGTTAAAAAAAAAAAAAACTGAACCACCACCAGATCAAAAAACTCAAGTTGTTCAAAAGCCCAGTTGTCAAAACACAAATGTTGTGCACCAGGGGCCTCAAGGCAATACCTTGCAGATAAAAACAAACACCACTGACTTATCTCCACCTAGAGTATAATACTGTCTGAATGTCTGCCTGCCACTCCATTCAATCGACACTATTGGTTGACAAAAAACAAAACAAAAAAAACAGAATTTCTGAAGGCACAGCCCAGTATTAAATGTGTTCCAGCAGCATTATGCTATATTCTGTTTCATTATGGACAGTCAGTGGAAAAAGCAGGCACGGGGCACTCAATCTGCTGCAGACAGTCCAGGTAAGAAATAAAAATGGATCTCTGTCTGCTTGGGCTGGGACTAGGGAGGCCTGGACTGGATCATGTTACAGGGCAGCTAACATAAAAATTCAGTCTGCTTAAAGGTTTTTGAATACCGTACAGCATTTTGGGGATCTTTTTTTGTATCTAGTATATTGGGAGGACTGAAGCTCAAGGTTCAATGTGGAGGAATTGCTCCTCCCACATCTCAAATAAAGGCCAGCCTCCCTCAGCAGTTCCCGGCCTATTGTTGTGAAACATGGGTGTATCTCAGCGTTCTGGGCTCCTGCATGGCTCATGGGCTGTGCCTTTATCTTTCCTGCTTGGATTCTGTTCTCTTTCTCCTCTCTTTGCTCCATTTGCCACCCCCCTTTTCTCTTCTTTGTTCTCCGCTGTTCTCTGGTTCTCTGTTTGTGGCTCTTTATTCCCCCATCTGTTCCCGTTTCTCCAGGTGGTGTCCCTCCCTTCCCCTCTTTCTCCTCATTGTTGTCTTTCAGACCCCCCCCCCCAGTACCTCATTCTTGCCCTTGTACCTTGCTGTCCCATGTTTTCTTTTGGGCTTTCTTGCTCCTCAGACCAGCACTCCATTGCCATCGCCGCTTCCTGGTTGCTCCTGCTCCCTTAGCGTGGCTGTGCATGCCCAGCGTCTGAGCTCCTGTACCGTGTGACTACAAAACCTGGGCATACCATCGTCCTTTCATCCTTTCATTTAATTCAGTCCATTGGTTTCTATTATAATGACCTGTTATAACAACCATGCGCCACATTCAATCTTTGTTTGGCACTAGATTTTTGCAGGATTTAGTGACTCTGGCAACTGCTGCAAACAACTTTTAGTTGCAATTTGTGTCTGATACCTATGCTGCTTATACTTATTTTCCCTGCTTGCACTATTTACCAGTCTCGGCATTCCTATCCTCTGCTCAGCCTATTGTTTACAATGCTACCTTATTATGCCCTAGTACTTCATACCCTTGCAGCACATCTAATCATCTGTGTATACAGCACCATTACTGCAGTGTTCCTGCAAGCTCCCCTACCTTCTCTTCCAGATCCCATGTCAACATTTCCTCAGTCCTGCTTTAATTTGCTGCTCCTTCCCATATCTTTCCCGTAATGGTGGTGTTTCCTGTTGTATGTCATTACTGTGTTTCATCTGTTTTATGTCCCCCAGTGTGCTCATCCTCCTCCTGTTCCCTAAACCCCTTACTTGCTACTGTCCCCTTCATCCTGCTACTTCTGTTTGCTTACCTTTACTATGCAGCAGTCAGCTTCCCTTTACTTGCTCAGCCCATACCAGCAGTTTTCCGATCTCCATCCCCAGCTCTGCCTTGTGAGGTATTGAGTGTAGGTAGGCTTGCCCTGTCTGCCAGGGATGGGAGTCCACTTCATCCATCTACTATCTCATCCAATTACTTTCTCTACCACCTTCTGACAGTCTCCATCCTTAACTTTGCCCTCTGAGGTATCAAGTGAAGGCAGGCTTGCCTTGTCTGCCAGGGATGGGAGTCTGTTCTATCCCATTATATCCTTTACTACTGACATTCCATACTAGCACCCTGACATCCTCCATCCCTAACTCTACCTTCTAAGGTATCAAGTGAAGGTGGGCTTGCCTTGTTTGCTGGGGATAGGAGTCATGTCTCTCAATTACGTTCCACCACCTGCATCCTTCATCAGCACTTTGACAGTCTCCCTAGCTCTGCCTGGTACGGTACTGAGTGTAGGTTAGCTCTCCTCCCCACCGGGGATGGGAGCTTGTTTCACCCCTCTACAGTCTCATTCAGTTCCATTCTCTACTACCACTCCTCCAGTTTATGTCCCTAACTCTGCCTGCGTGGTATCAAGCGAAGGTTAGCTCACCCAGCTACCAATAATGGGAGTCTGGTTCAGCCACTTCCATTTTTTACCAATGTATATTCATTGCCATATTCTCCATCCTATGCATAATTCTAGGTCCTGTGGATCCCACTGGATGAGATTTGGACTCATTATCTCCCTTCAGGAATGGAACCCTGTACCCCATATGCCTTCAGTCCCCTATACCTCGGCCTTGCCACCATCTGCCTCGCCTCCTGTCTCCAATGTAAGTCTTTCACAGTCCCTTGAGCCCTCTTCTGCTCCTCCAGCGCATCCCTGGGCTCTGGCCTCCTGCTACTTTGTGGAAGATTGGACTGCTTGGACTAGTGGTTGCTCTTCCACCGGAGAGCCCTTCTCTGCTCATTCTCTTCTCACGTGGGATAGTATACTTGCCCTCACTCCTTTGCCTCCTCACGTTTTGGATTTGGACCCTGCCAGCTCATTCACATCTGGACTGTACCCTGTTCATTGGGCTTCAGAACGTTGAGGCTCTGCTTACCTTCCAGTTCCTTCCTATACTCCAATGTTTTGCTGCTTGTGGCTTGGTTTTCAGCTCAGCCTCCTCTAGTCTCTGGAACTTTGACTTCTGCTGCTCCCACCTCCATCATTGCTACTCTGGATGTTCCTGCACCCCTGACGCCTTCATCCAGGACTTGCCCCATCTGTATTCCCCCTCGCTTCTACCTCTCCCATATCTGCATCCATTCCGACTTGCTTCCCTGCCTCCTAGCTTTGGCCTTCCCTCTATGTTGCCTGCTTCCTTGGATTCTGTTGGGTCACCTGGCATCTCAAGGTTCTCCTCCTAGGCCTTCCATTGTCCTCCTCTTCAGTCTGCTATACAACACCCGTGCAATCATTCATCTGCCCTGCTTGGATTTTGGCTGGATGTCTCTTGGATCCTCTTTGAAGCCTCCCTACCTCCTCATTGGATCGGTCCTTACAGTCTGAAGCCTGAGACAATCCTTCCTGGCTGTGCCTCTTTGTCAGCTTCTCAATTCCATGATTGTCCTTTCATTCTTTTTTTTTTTTTAATTACTATGCTTTTTGTTCCCTACCAGCTGTCGGGGTCTGCTCTGGTCATGGACCCCCTTGTTTCCACTTCCGGATATGCCCACACTCACCCTGTCATCCCTGGTTTTCCCCCAGAGAGCAGGGTCATGACACTGACCCCCCCATCAGGCCACGATACAATTATCTGGTCGGAGAACCAGCTCCAGAGGCAGATCGAGGGCACCAGGGGCAGAGCTTCATGGAGACAGCCAGGCATGGGATGTTTTTTCTCCCCTATGAGCAGGGGCAGGGATGTGCAATGATGACCAGTGTCCACCCCAGCCCTGAGTTCGATTTGGCATTGATGCTGGCGGTGAACCCAGCCTCCGCTAGGTGTCGCGGTGGCGCTAAGTACACATACCCCCTCTCCCTGGAGAAGGAGAGCAGTCTGAGGATGCTCAATCCTTCCCCCCCAACTGGCCCTCCGACAGCCCAGGTCCATTCCCGAACCCAGGTTGCTGGCGCTGCAAGTGGAAATCCAACCACTGCACTGGTGGGCCAGCCATGATTATCCTTTCATACTGGCATTGCTTTCCTCTGATGGCTGTTCTACACCTCTGTTCTTCTCCCCACTGCCAGTACTCCTCAGATACCTCAACCCTGTCTCCTAGCTCCTGATGACCAGTTTCATGGCATCAGGCTAGGTCTTGCACCATCATCTCTAGCATCTTCATAGTGCACTTGGCTGGACTGTTATTCTACCCAGCGACTTCCATCTCACTGTTCTGGTGGCTTGGGGTTTCTGCATGTTTGCTGCCATGTACTTTTTTGGCCATTTCTTCACAACTGCCGCCGTCCAGCATCCATTCATCCATTTAATTACTTTTACTGGTTCATCCACCACATATTCCTACCTCAGCTGACATTACTGCTCCCATTCAGTGCCCCCAGGATTATCAGTCCTTCTCACCAAAGAGAAAACCTTGGTTCTGCAATATCCCTTGAACTGCATGGCATATTTTGACTCAGTTAATACAGGAAACACCGGTACCTCCCTATAATCTCCCTAGGATCATTTCCAGAATTCCATTGGACTTGGATCATATAGAAAATCTTACCTTTTGATCAGACCCGCACGACCATTCTCTAAATATTTCACTGAAATTAAACAGTATGGAGGTCATCACTTCCTGATATTTTCCACAGGATCCAAGCTCTAGTGGAGTCTTCTTCACCCATCATCTTACACTGTATTGGAACTTAACTCTTTCCCAGGATATACCAACTCTATAATAACTATACCCCTCAAAGATAAAGAGGGACCATCATGTACTACACAGTGGCACTGGCACTATCCATTTTTGTGCCTTCCACTATTATATTCAGTTCTCAACAGCACCACCTCAGATTGACCACATCATCTGACTTGTATGTCCTGGAATAGCCATATAATGTTCTCCTAAGACCCTTTTCCCAACATCTCAAAATATGTACCTAGGGATCGCCAATCCATAGCTATCCTACCAATTTTATGCAGTCCCAAGTCCCTGCTCCCTGGCCTCTGGACAACACCATACTTCATTATGTTATCCACACCTCCTCTTCAAGACACTCCAATCGTGCCAGCTGCCTATCTAGTAACTTCTAACTCAACTGACAGTATCTATCTTTATAATACTCCTTCTATCCAGTACCATCACCAAGAGCATGCCTTCATTCTATTTCATCATCTTGCGCATGCGCAACTGACCTGGTAATCTCCCTATCACAGTTCCACACTTCAACAGTTCTACATTAGACTATACAGTCAGTTCACTTGGTACATTCTGCCTTTCGATATCAAACTTTTTATTGCCTCATCAGTCAGCAGACTCGGTTAAAGACTCCTCCCTTTCTAGCACTCCCACAGTATGCTGGAATTGGATCTACCAGCAAGTCAACACCATGAGGACCACTCTAGCTCCTACCACTGAGCTACTATACCACACCAGTAACTGTATCCATCATCTCACACTCACAGTCCTTCGTCCTTCCTGGATATGTGCTCCTGCAAACCACATTCTAGCATTTCTAACCTCAAAACTATCATACAAAACATGCAATTGTACCATATGCATCCAATTACTGTCTTTAAAGCATACTTCATCCTTGCCTTCACTGGCCTGCTATCCTTCAGTTACCCTCTCCTACCAGGTACCTAAAGCTTCATTCTCTTTGAATCCTTATTATCTCCCTATAGACACCTACCTAGTGAAACATTGTGAACTGACTGAACCTAAAGCCATTAGACCCTATTTTGGACAACAGAGCTTCTTCTACCAAGTTGTCCAGCTTTCATTGGATTCCTGCATTTCATTTCTTAAACAGTACTGAGAACAAGGCAATGTTGTAAATGCTATGGCAGCTTGTCAGGAATTGAGAAACCTTCTGCCTGACCTCCATTCTGCCCCACTATGCCACTGTATATATCTAAAAAAATAAAGAAATTCTTTGCAAACAACAGTTTTAATGCACCAGTTAGGGTAACTTAATGCCAAAAAAGTAGGGAAATGTGGTGCTAGGGGTTCCCACTCTAATGCTTCCCAACCCCTAAGCAGCCAAAGGAAAAACATTAGGATTTTGGGTCTCTGGAGTCTAGGCAAATCAGTGGTGGTGTCTTACTTAGGGGCTGACATCCCTAATGCCCACTCCATTCCATAAGCAAACAACGTCACACATGATCTCCTTTCTTCACACAGGGCCTACAAGGGGGAGGGGTATATCATAGTAAAACTGTATATGAGGTTGTCATAAAGAATGTCACAGTTTCTTGTTAATGGTAAATATCTGCTGCAAAAACTGATATTAGAGTATTTTCATATGTGGCAATGATTATACATGAGGCACATTATGCTCTGTGATCATTTAGACAATCATGTAGGAGAACTACTGTATTTTAACAGCCACAGGTCATTTTATAGTGGTTGTTTGCCATTTGATCAGTGGATTGTACATACTCCATGTGGTGCAGGACTATCTACCATCTTGTACTTAAATGTTTAGTGCCTGCATGCAGTTCCATACATTGTACAACTTTTCAATCAAGGAAGAGCATGCCTATATCTGCTTTAAGATATGCATTCCACTCACAACTATGTAATAAAGGTGGTAATAAAGGTGGCCTGAAAACACGAACTATATGCCATTTTCTTTGCCATTAAAATCAAATCACTTTCCAGTCCTAGATTTTCAAATAGATCATTCTCAAAGCAAATGTAAAATAATTACTTACCACAGGTAAATGACAGGATTCTGGGAACACATTCTGCAGTTACCATGAGCAAGAATCTAATATTAGCAGCCCAGCTCCGCTTACATGGCTATGATATATTTTATTTGTTTGTTTTTTTAACACACAAAGTAAAGAAACACAGTTCTTGGTTTAACAACATTAAGACATTTGGCACACTTGACTGGCACTGCCAGCCAGGATAAGACTAACGAGAGTTTTATCAAAACAAGATGCTTGTGCTGAAATATTCCTGGTCTAAACACTATTCTTGCAATGTAAGATCTACTTTAAAGCTAAAGAAGGCAGTCTTTCTGTACTACTGTTTCAATGTTTTGATGAATAGGGTAGTGCTTGTTTATACTTATAAAGTTTGACCTTTGGCTTTTCTCTGTTCCCACCCTTGGTAGGTAAGCTGGGTGGTGAGTAATAGAAGGCCCAGCACCAAGGGTGAGTAGAGTGCTGGAGAGGAGGAGGAGAAGCCAGGAGAGGATGGTGGGTGTTTCACAACACACTAGGTGGGGAACTGCTGAGGGAGGCTGACATTTATTTGGGATTTATTTGGGATGTGGGAGGAGCTATTCCCCCACATTGAACCATGGTCTTCAGCCCTCTCATTTAATGTTTTGGTGAATAGAGTAGCACTTGTGTAAACTTATAAAGTTTGAACTTTGGCCTTTCTCTATTCCCACCCTTGGTAGGTAAGTTGGGTAGTGAGTAGGGAATAGAAGACCCCAAAAGATTACCTCCTCCAACTCACAGAGAGTGTGACCAGTAGCACACAGGAGAAGAACCCCCCCCCCAGTGGAGAAAACCTCTGAGGATCCATTGTTACTGACCGGCCCATCCTCTGGGTAAGTTAAGAAGAGATGATCCTAAATGCTTGAACTAAGTTCTAATTCTAGTGTGGGATTTAACGTTCATAGTGATGAAGTCCATCTACTGAGTCTGCTGATGATGTGTTCGGGAGGGTCGATTCTTGAGGTTTAATAAGCAGATCCAATCCAAAGGAATGTCCAGATCTTGAATTTGGATTATGTCCAGTTATGAAAGGAAGGGTGAATAAGATCCAAGATTTATTTGCGGTATTAGTTGATATTTGCCGGAGGTACATGATCGATGTGAGCATAAGGAGCAGGAGTTCGTTTAGATGGGCTGCCAGACTCCAAATTACAGGATGTATAATAGGTTATATAAATTCCTTAAGGTAATCTGTCAGACTTTGAATAAGGTAAGGACAGGCTAGAATGCTTAGCTCCTTTTGTAGATTGGCAGATTTTAGAGAGGTTTGCAAGGTGCTTGGAAGTGTGTGTTTCCTTATCTGCCATTGAAGAGGTTATGGTGACCATAAGTAGAGACCTGCAGGTTAGCACTTTTCCATACCCATACCCACCCGTGAGTTTGCATCTTTACCTGTACGCACATCCTTCTCTTTTATCCACCTGTGGGTATGCCCTGGTACCTGTATATTATGCAGGTATACAATTCAAGCCTTAAGCACCAAGTTGACAAACTAGTAAATGCATTAATATCTCTTGGGTCAAGTTGCAACGAGTAAATAAAATACAAAATGCAACAGTCCATATTCCCAAAACAGCACCCCAGGTCCATAGTAGGCAGATTTCACTGTTAAGCAATGAAAGATGAACATCTCTGAAAGGCATGGCAAAAGAAAATGTTGCATTGACAGGAGAATCATATCTATATTGATAACAACTAACCAACTAAGACAATGCTGCAAAGAAGGGCTTATATCCCTCTATTACAGACTCTCCCCAAAGCTCAAATCAGGTTTAAAACTCCACATTCTGCCAAGTTCACTGTCCAGTATTTAGACATTCAACATAGTGAACGTACCTATGACTCAGTGCAGGAAGCTCACCAGGACATGCATTTGAGAGGTCTAGAAGTGCCACAGCTAACTGATCCACGAGAGCCCTCACATCCTGTTTTAAGTTCACAATGGCAGTGCCAGAACTCCTCAGCAATCTGAAAGCAACAGTCGGCTGCAGCGATGTCATTGACAAGCTGCAAAAGTTGATCAGAACTATGACCTGAGGCTCCACTTTCCGGAATAAAGGACATCTATTTCAGGACAAGTGCAGGGGGCATGGGAAGGGAAGGGCAGCCCTTTGATTAGTCAGGGGGGTGGCGAACAGAGTGAGAAGACATTTTGCAGATATTGTAGAATTGTAGACAGCTGAGAGCCCCACCACCCTGATATGCTGGGTCAAGTTAATCAATGACCCTTTGACCCTTTTTATAACAAGCATGCAGTGAAGGGGCAACAGGCTGAATAAGGAGTCAGAAACCCTTGCCGCTGCTCAGCATAGATGCCTGGGGCACCAGAAGTGAATGACACACTTCAAAACTGATAGTCAATCACAGTGTAAATAAATCTACAGTATAAAAAAGTATCACGGCTATGAAAACATTAAAATACGGGAAAGATTAGACAATTAGTTTAAAGCGCATTAACAAAATACAGGTGAAAATAAAGCTGATTGGCAAAGGTGTGTATTTTATTAATGCTATTCAGTGCACAGCCATTCATTAATTATTGTAATATCTTCCAACTGCAGACCTGTTTGAAAACTGACACAGCTGCTCCAGAGCCAGGCCAGTAAGTGATCAATGGGTGAGATGCAAGGGGGGAGGGGCAGAATCTAATTCAAAAACAGTGAGAGGCCTGGCATTTTGCCCTTGATATAGGCTCATCTCTTCAGAAGGACAGCTTCATAAATTAACACAAATTTAGTAAGAACAGAAGCAAAGAGAAACTCCCGACAGTCTGCTCCGCATAGCAGCCATCTTCTCTGGATCAGTTCACTGGTTCAGCTGAAGCTGGCAGCACAACACCCAGCTGTGGCTTCAGCAATGAAGAAAGTCCTGCTGTTCTCATGCAGAGAATGCAGGTCAGTAGCTCCTCTCATTAAGCTGGGCACCCTAAATTTTTGGGTGCCAAGAAAAGGTATCTTTGGTCCTTATTTTAAAAAACAAACATCAGAATCTAGCTAAACGGGGGACGTTTAGCTAGGTTCCGGTGTTTGTTTTTAAAAAGCCACCATTTTTATGTATTTTCCATGCTTGTTAATGTGTGGAGAAAAGCAACAAGATGGCGGTTCTCAAGGCACATGAAAATGTTTGGTGCTGTGTCTAGCAAGTGGTGAGAAACCAAACAATGATACTGCAACACCAATTTTTCATTTTCCACAAGAATGTTAACTCAAAAACTCTACTGCGCATGCTGTGAATGGAAAACACAAAACTTTAAAGCCTTATAGCATTGGGACTGTTTAATATTTTTTCACCAGACCTATCAAAGGCACTACCTTAGTACAACACATGTCCCCTGCAAGTGTTGGGGGAAAAAATTCCATACCATGTAGGATGTAGGTGAGCGCAAAAAAAACAAAAACAACAACCCCATGTTAAGTATAGAAAACAAAATTAGCCCTCTACGGAAAAATGACATATGAATCTCAGAAACCGCATAAGCTTCTGTCACAAAAATCTCCACAGACCAAGACCTTGTCTCCTAGACAACTCTTGCAAAATTTCAGCTTATTTCATCAGGGTGCCAAAGATATTAATGTGCAAAGTTAGGGGTTTAACACTGAATATCCTACTCAACCCCTAACTATAATTTAGAGGATAATATATGGTCATCGATGGTTAACTGGTTTGTTAACCATCGAGAGGTTGCCAGGGCGACCATGTAAACCATGAGACCGAAGCTCAAGAGGTTTACATTTCCATGGCAACCTCGAGATAGGTTAAAAAACTGGCTGACCATTGATGTACCATACATTATATTTTATAGTGTATGGTACCATTTATGTTTTTTAAAAAAGAAAGCAGTTCCTTACTGCAGTTTTTTTAATGTCACCGCTGTGGCCGTTTCAAAGTCGTCTGATCCAGTTGGGTGCATGCCCAGACTGTTCCCAGTTGTTAACCCATTGATGTGATGTACCATCGATGGGTTAACATCATCGTGATGTCGCATCGATGGCAAAACGTTGTTATAAAATGGTAGATTTCTACCTATAACAGCGTTCTATCATACATTATATAATGATAATTTATATATACTGCACACTCTTTTTATAATTGCAGCTAGATATAAACTTGACATGCATGCCATGGTGCCATATGAATCACTTAACCAAACTAAATACTGGTAAGAAGGCAATAAGACACAGCAGGGTTTGCGCTGTGCTGAGATAACCATATGCCTAGGGGCATAGTGGCCTTGTGCCTTCAGCCCCGGGAAGTGCTATTATCTCAGCATAATGCACACCCCAGAGTGTCTTCTTGCATTTATAAAATGGGCTTTTACTCTAAAATGGGTTTCCTTATTCAAATATGCTTTTAAGAGCATGTTAAAGTTAAAATGAGTGTGTGTTTTTAATATAAAGCAGTCCTTCCACCTACTGGGACTGTAATTAAATGTCTGCTTTGCTTTAGGCCTTTTGACCCACAGAATATTCCATATGTGTAGTTTTGTAGTTCTAAGTCCCACTTCCCATAGTATTTGTTACTAAAAAAATATAAATCTGCTTTTTTTTTACCTTAGGATTTTTTTCCTACATGGGCTGATTTCAAAGAAAGACCAAGGGAGACCTTCAAGGAAGAGAGAGGAAGAATCAGAGAGAAGGCTGTTTTTACGACTATATGGATGGAACTCTGCAGATGTCATGCCATCATCATCTCTTTAGAAGAGCACTGTGGAAGCACGTGACCGAACTGCTGTCCAGTGTGTGCTTCCACAGTGCTCTGGCACAGTTTCCAGTGGTTATGTTTATGTAGCCCTTCCCCCTCCGCTGTCCACATAAACACACCCACTTTGCGGGGCACTTCTTTTTCTTCCACAACTGCAGAAGTGATGGCGGCCGTGCACAACAAAAAGCTACCGAGTCAGACTTCGCATGCACGAGTATCATGCATGCACAGTACTGTCACTGCCTCCATCTTGTGCATGGCACATTCCAGCACTCCTAAAAGCTCTGCACAGCTGTATGGGCTCTGACTAGAGTTTGTTTAAGGAAGGCATTGGGGGCCATTTTTGTAGTGTCCACTGCCTTCACCTGCCTGCTTGCTTGGCCACCCACTCACTAATGTCATGACTGCATATACAAAGGGACTAATTTTCATTAATTAAATATGGTTCTGTTCTGTTCCACAATGACTGGCCAACAATACATTCTCACTCGCCCACCTGCACACACTCACACACCCAACCACACACTGTCGCCTGCCCGCACACTGTCACTAACTCTGGGATTCATATCCTGGTACATTAACTGCAAGAAAGGAGCAGTCTAAAGAGAGACTTTTTAAAGTTATTTAATATGTGTTAACTGATACAGCTCCAGGTGAATGCATGACAGCTAAGCCTGTGAACATCACAGCCAACACACATGAAAACAGTGTTGTGGACATAGGGCCCCATTTTCAGAAGGTTAGTGCCAGTTATTGGGGGGCCTGCCCATATTCAAAGTACACATATGTGGGGTGCGCCCCCAAGACCGCTGTCAAATAAAATATTGTGATGCACCTATGCAAATGAGGGTTCCCTCATGCATATGCAGCACAACACAATATTGAAAGTTGTCAGAAGCACTAAATGGCCACCAGCAGAGGCACCATTTAATTCTTCTGAAACCCAGTCCTTAACAGTCCGCAGACCTGTCTGTGTACTGTCAATGGCTGGGTACCCTGGTCATTTGGCAGTCCCTCCCCTGCCTCGATCCCTGTCACCATATATAAATTAAAAAATGAGTTAGTTCAGCTGTCCCTCCCCTGTCCCCATACATAAATAAAAAAAAATGGTGGTTCAGCTGTCTCTCCCCCCTGCCCCAATCCCTGTCCCCATATATAATTAAATAAATTGGTGGTTCCGCTGTCTCTCTCCTGCTCCAATCCCTGTCCCCATATATAATTAAATAAACTGGTGGTTCCGCTGTCTCTCTCCTGCTCCAATCCCTGTCCCCATACATAAAATAAATGGTAGTTCAGCTGTCCCTCCCCGATCATGTACCCATACATAAATTAAAAATTTGGTGGTTCAGCGATCTCTCCCCACCCCGATCCCTGTCCCCATATATAAAAAAATAAAATTGGTGGTTCAGCTGTCCCTTCTCTGCCCTGATCCCTGTCCCCATACATAAATCAAAAAAATTGGTGGTTCAGCTGTCCCTCCCCTGCCCTGATCCCTGTCCCCATACATAAATGAAAAAATTGGTGCTTCAGCTGTCCTTCCCGTGCCCTTATCCCTGTCCCCATACATAAATTTAAAAATTGGTGGTTCAGTAGTCCCTCCCCATTCTCTGATCACTGCTCTATGTCATATAAACAATTCCCAGTGGTCCAGTGGTTGCTTCCCCAAACAAAGATCATCGCGCCGGGCTACGTAGGTTAAGTATGGGGTATGGGGGTGTGGGGAGCTGGGGTGCACAGTAGGTGGGTGCGAGTTGGGGGAGATGCCACCAGCCTCAACGAAGGATCGTTTTCTAATTTACAGGTTTTAGAAAAATGTAAAAATGTCACAGGAAGGTTTTCTTTCTTACAGGGACTTTAGGCACACATGGGTGGGCTCCCAACATGCCACCTGTGTGTTTGTTGGGGGGCTGTAACTAATGGGGATTGGGCACCCCTGTCAGCACATACTGAGTGTTGTGGGGGCAAGAGCCGAGGGGGGCTTGGGCACTCCCCTCAGCACACAACAAATTGGGGGGGACATTATGCTGACAGGGAGTGGGCTCCCCCATCAGAAAATTAACTGGGAGGGGGCATGCCGACGGGGATTGGGCACCCCCATCAGTTTGTTTATGTTTTTAACTGTGAGGGGGCTTACGGAAAGCCTGGGCTCAGTGTGTTCACACTGCTGTAAGCCAAAGCAGTATGAACGCTCAATCAGGAATGCAACATCAAAGGACCAAGCCGTGCCACTATTGGTGCAGCTCTGTCCTTTGAAAAGTTGTCTAACTCAGCCCCAACAGCTGAAAGGGAGTCATCACCAGCCTGCCGACTGATTCGCCTGCTGCTGACCTGCCCCTAGAAATGGAGCTCTCCTTTGGGCACACCCCTGTAGAGCACTTCTTACAGCAATGAGTTTGTCTGCGTCTGCATGCCACGACAAACAGTAGAGACTGGGGAAGGAAACCCTACAAGTCCATCTAGGGGACGAAAATCCTTGGGGCTGGGACTTCCATCCACCATGTAAGAACAGCTCTTGCATTATGAAGTTTGAATTCAATATAGCAAGGTATACTTAAGAGGATACATATTATTAAGAAAAACAAATATTCCCATTATGCTTTCAGCGATATAGGATTAAAATATATATTGGGTGGTAATTAGCTAAGCAGAATGTAAGAAAATCTCTGAGGCATTTGCATCTATATGCATCTATATGATGCAGAGCTTCAATCGGAATTTGAAGTAAACAGTTAACGGTAAGTGAACAGTTCATCCCACTATGATTCTTATCATAAGTGTTAGAAGGAAACCTATTTTACAGATTCCAGTCATGTTTATTTCCACCTTTTGTTAATGTACAAAAAAATTCACAACACACAGATGCAGGTAGTTTGACATTCTTTTCTGGTTAATTTGGAAACTACATCCATACAGTATATAAGGATGTGGCTTTAACAGACAGTGCTCACACTTCTGTTTAAAATGCTGAGATGGCAGGGATGATGGACTTATTTGAATTTTTAGTACATCTTTGTTTAAACTATCCCCCGGTACAGACAGTTGGTGACACCCCATCTGGAGTACTGCATCCAGTTCTGGAGACCCCATCTTCGCAAGGACATAGACAGGATGGAGGCAGTTCAGAGGAGGGCAACTAAAATGGTGCAGGGTCTGCAAGAGAAGCCATACGAGGAGAGACTAAAGGAACTTAATTTGTATACCCTTGAGGAAAGGAGGGACATGATAGAAATGTATAAGTACCTCAGTGGAATCAACAAAGTCCAAGAGGGTAGCATCTTTCAGAAAAAGAGATGTGCAAGAACAAGGGGACACAATCTGAAGATAGAAGGGGGACGGCTCAGGGGCTATGGGAGGAAGTATTTTTTCACAGAGAGGGTGGTGGACGCATGGAACAGCCTTCCTGAGCAGGCTGTGGGGTCTAAAACTGCGGGAGAATTCAAGAATGCATGGGACAGACAGAATGCAATTTTTGTGGGGGGTAGGAAGAAATAGGCTGTTGGTTAAATAGGATCTGCAGCTTATCCTCTAGGTAGGGAAATGGGCAGACTAGGTGGGCCAAGTGGTCCTTATCTGCCGTCAAAGTCTATGTTTCTATGTTAAAGGTTTTAGATGCTGTGCACTCTGCATGATTAGAGCACCTAACGCTGCATCATTGAATTACATGTATCCAAAACATACAGCATTTTGTTTATAAAGGTAAACCTGGCACATTGCAGTCACAAGCCGTTACTGAGATAACACTACAGTTAAAGGCTATAGTAACTCAAAGCATTAAAGGACCTAGACATGTTTAATATAAAACTTGTAAGTCTTTTTAAAAGCAGTTTCAGTAAAGGGTACAGAGGTGACTGAGAACAGCTCTTGCATTATGAAATTTTAATTCAGTGCAGGAGGGTATACTTAAAAGGATAAATATTATTAAAGAAACAAATATTCCATTATGCTTTCAGTGATATATGATTAAAATATATGGTGAGTAAAACTGATTGGTATTTGAACAAAAATTACAATTAAGAAGTGTATTAACTAACTGATTTTGTAGCAACATATTTGAAGCATCTGGTTGGTAATGGAAGCATGTTTACATGTATTCATAGGAAGTGGGACATGCAGACACCAGTGGCTTTGTATCATAAGTATTATTATTTTTACATAATGTGATTCACAAAATATGTTAGCACTTGTGGAGTGGGATGCATGCTATGACCACAATCTGGAGTCTCAGCTTCTTGCTTTTTGCACCCTCTCTCCACACGCTCACCCCACCCAATCAAAACACACACACGTGCACGTGACCATGCATGCATGCACACACACACACACATTCCATCATCAACTGTGTATTGTTCAGTTTAGAATACATGACAGTAAAAATACAAGGGCATGCTGTGATTTAGTTTCCAGCTTTCATTAGCAAGCTCTGGATGCCCAAATGGCTGCTAATAAATTAATGTGACAAGGGATATAGAAGTAATGAAGCCATAAAAATTAATCATTTCAAATGAAACTCATGTCAGATTAATTTATAAGCAGCCATTTTGGCTCTGACCAGAATTTGCTTCATCTGAAGTTAAGTGATCTCTAGCTAACTCAGATGATTTATAATAAGTTGATAGTGCATATGAAGGATGTCCCTTATTGTATAATAACCCAGAACTCTGTCTAAACCTCATAAAATTACTCTCCTACAATATGAGACTCCATCAGAGGCCCTATTAACTTATAGTACTTTGTGTGACATGGATCAAAGACCATTACATTTTTGTAACCCAAACCACAAAATTACTACAAACTGAACCCCTGACATTTGTAAAATGATCTTCTTTACATCAGCTCCCAGGCAGTGCTGGCCATATTTCCAGCAGCATGAACTGACTCAGGTAAATATACATGGCATTGCCTTCAAACCAAATCCTAGCATATAACACCAGAATTCAAGGCATTGTGCCTGGGTGTGTGCTGTCCTGCACCTCTGTATAGTATAGGAGCTTATATTCAGTCGCAACATCTCCAATGTCATACATACATTTCTGCATGTGGCAAGACTGTGCCAGTGCAATATGGGAAAAGCAAACTGTGTATGTCATGCCTGGAATGTTTGTGTTTTTGTATTATTGGGAACTGTACAGTATTCACTCATGTGTATCCGAAAATGAAATGAATGACCCCATCCACATCCTAGTAAAACAATTAGATAGACAGACAGACAGATAGACAGACAGATGGACAACTAAATAAATAGCTGGATAGCTAGTCATAGAAACAGAATGGTGAAGTACTTCGTTGTCTCTTCAGGGCACAGTTTTTTTCTGCTGACATCAAATGTAGTCTAGAATTCCCTTGCCAGAAACGTGACAAAATTTATATCTGGAGAAATGTGGGTGCTTGGTGGATACAGCAAGAGAGAATATATTTATGGTGACCCCCAATTTTCCTGTTTTTTCTTGTTCTTCTTAGGAGCCCCAACATTTAAAATAAGTGCAAAACTGTTTTATTGTGATTAAAACAGTACTTTTGTACACACAGAATGAGCTTGCTTATAAGCAACTCTATTTAAAATTAATTTCTCTGAATCCCCATAGTGAACTTATGCTGATTGCCCAAGGGAGGAAAGAGGGAGGGACCCTTATTAGCTTGTATTGACAGGGCTCATTTAATGTTGTAATGGGTCTGCAAGCAACCCACAGGCACAGGGGTATATATCTGAACATGGTGTGAGGGGCTTTATGACCAAGCAAGGCCAGCCCACTGGATTTCATTGGCATTTTTAAAGTCCAGTTTAAGGGATCACAAGCCCATCATAACGAGCTTGTATTAGCCCCAATCCATGATCAAAAGTACACTACGTAGTGGTGTTGGTGGTAGTGTGGGGGTTGAATATGGCCTTCATGTGTAATGTACAGCTACAGTAGATGGACTCATTTACTTGCTCCTACAGGGGAAAAAATGATTAATTCCCAGTACCCCATGTTAGCAGGGTTGGGTTAAACATAGCTTAGGTGGCCCAAGATATACTAGAATCCTGTGACCAGCATTGCTGCTCATGTTACTGTTTATCCACTGAATATCAGACCCCAGATTTACAATACTGTACCAAATGCACATAACTGCAAAGCTGCATTCTCAACCTCTTCACAAATCTGAATTCAGAAAAAGAATATTGTCTCATCAGTTTTTTCCTACCAACTCAGAGGGAACATTCTGTCTCCATTATTTTCTTTAATGTTCTTATTCAGGTTGATGGCAGCCATTGTGGTGTGGTCTGGTGTATTAAATAATATGGCATTTAGATGCTTGGAACTGTCTTTGTCTAATTAACATCAATTTGTTTGGCTTGTCACTTAGGCTATAATATAGATTGTAAAAACTACAATTAACTAACAAATTAAATTAGACTGAAAGAAAGTGAATACTGTAAAAGGGGAATCACATAAAATAAGCATTTAAACATCACATATTACTGTTTTATGAGCAAAATATATTCTTCATCTAACTTATTTTGTTAGAGACTTGCCATATTGCCTTTCAGATCTTCTACAATTATCATAAATGAAATATTGTAAGCAAAGAACTTAAAATGTGACTAAATATGTTTTTATTTTAGGATGCTGAAAGGTTCACAAAGACAGCATTTTGTGTACTACCCTCCTTAATAGTTTGTTCTCATTAATGTTCTTTATTGCTATGTCTCACCATCAGATACAGTCAAAGAGATCAGACAGAAGAAGAAGCCAGAGGGGGCATCATATAATCTCTTCCTATGTTTTCACTGTCAGCAATCATTCATCTTGGAGTTGCAGAAGGGAATGGGTGTGCTTAGCATGCCCACTCTTCTGTACAATTCTGGAAGGTAACTGTAGTTTCTGAAATGTTTTTTCAAATATTTCATTGTGTATTAGACCCAAGATTTTTCCAATCCAGGAAGTCTGCATTTTTAACCCCATATCTTTTCAAAATAATCTGCACCTCTTTTTTTGTTTGTTTATTGCTCCTTTCTGGATGTTATACCTGATGCTGACTATGTGCTGGGTTTTTCCCTACAGCATTTTCTATGTCTAGTGGACATGCATGCTCCATTAGTGTGGTGAGAAACAATTGAATGAACACAACTTTGGTAAAATCACTAAAAGAATCTAAGAAAGTATGGGAACATTTTAAACAATCAAACACTGAGAAATCCTGGCTATTATATCACCAGCTTAGATCAGTTAAGAAACAGCCCAACCCATTGTTGCAGCAGTAGGACTACTGCCCATGATGCCAGCAAATTGACTGAGATGTGGAGCAAGCTAAAATCATTAGAAGGCTGCAAGGGAAGAGAATTTGAGCGACCTTTCAAGAAGAGAGGGTGCTGATCATCCCTGCTACACTGCCCCTGGGTGACCACAGGGGGACAAACAAAAGGAGGTCCCTGAAGACAGGGAGGTGCCACAGGAAATTATATAAGTGTTAACTACAGTATAAATTCAAAGCTAACCAACCACAAAATGCTAGTCCATGAAAACACCAAAAAGGGGGTGGGGGGTGGGGCATCCAAACTCATCCAAAAGAATGCAGTCAAAACTTCATGTTGCAATATATTTTATTTCCTCTCAATTTTTGCAGGCTAAATATCACCCTTGATGTTTCACCTAAATATTTACTGGCTCCCTCAGGAGACTGCCTAAAATACTAATAACAATATTCTTAAATTAATTGCTATTATTAGTAACTTGAAGATTGACTGCATTGTTTTGGAAGAGTTTGGATGCCCTCCCCCCCATTTTGGTGGTTTCATGACCACAGGGATAGGCAAATCATAGGAGGCCTGTTGGGAAGGAGATGATTCTACCAAGATTGATGGACAGGAATACATTCAACAATGTCACAATAATGGCATCCTCGAGGCATAGAAAAACTGAAGGAAAATCCTCCATAGTGCAGCATTATGGGCCTCACCTTTACCTGCAGGTTCCACACATGCTGGGTCAGGCAGCCTTCCAGAAGACTAAAGCATGAAGTGTCCAGAGAAGTTTGGGGCTCCCAGGAAGTCTACCCTTGGGGGCAAGCCACAGTAGCTGAAAAAGGAAGGAGGTAAGCCCTGGAGAAAGGAGGGTGCTGGGGCTGGGCTGAAGGGGCAGAAGACCAGATATGTAGGTTCCCATAGGCAGGTGGAAGAAGACAGAAAACATTTATAATAAAAAAAGAACTGATTGTCAAAAAATATGGAAAGCTAAAACTGATTTCTTTAAAGATCAGCACACTGAAGATCTCGAAGATCCCTCTGATTTTTGAAACATAATCCATACCTTAGTGAGTCCAGGAGTCTGCCCACAAACTGACACATTATACATCACAAGTACCACATATGAGGATCCTCTGTCAATTGTAAATTACTTAAATGTATCCTACACCAACCTACAAAAATATACAAACTTCCCAGGCAGCCAAAATATTGCACACAGCACAGCAAAAGGGTTTGTCTTAAAAGATACCTCAATTTTACCTCAATGCCCCCACTGTTAAGCAAGCTAGAATGGGTGGCCTCTGTAGCTGCACTCCCTTTGACAAATATCTTCAATTTACCATCAGGACATGTACCGGACATATGGAAACAGGCAGTCATTGTGCCAATCCACAAAGGGGGCTTCAAAAACCTTGTTGAAAATGATTGTCCAATTTCAATACTCTCTTGCCTGGCAAAAATGCAAGAAAGATTAGTTTACAACCAACGTAGTAATCATTCTGATGCATACAAATACTTTCTCCTGAGCAACATGAGTTTGGAAAAAGCTACTTCATCATGACTGCCCATGTCAGGTTCATAGATGACCTGCACCAAGCCAAGGATTATAGCCTTCTGATTGATGCAATCTTTGTGGCCCTGACCAAGGTATGTCACCTGGTAAACCACATTTTACTAGCTCAGAAACAAGAGGAGTATAGTGTAAGTCAGCTAGCAATTGAGTGGTTCTGGGATTACCTGGATCAATGAACACAAGTGATAAAAACTGATGGTGTTGTTACCCACCCCAACCCATAAAGCATAGACTATTTCATTCTTTTCTACTGTGACCCCCTCTTTTCTTTTTAATAACAAATTGCCAACATTTAGCATTAAATCTAACAGATTACTTTATGCAGATGATGTACTGTTGTATAATACATCAGCTTCAATGATTTCTAGCCTTCAGGAACATCTAGAACTGGACTTTGCATTACTCCAGAACGGGTGTGTAGCCCATAATTTATTACTAAACAGAAAGACAAACATCACACTGATTTGCACTAAAACTAAACTGTAAGGTGCCTGTGCTATTTAACATTAACATTAAAACTCTGAATGAAACAGAACAACAATGGTCAATAAAATTAAATATCTGGGAGTTACTCTGGACTCTGGTCTATCCTTTGAAACACACCTAAAAAACAGCAAAAAAGTCCACCTGAAAATTGATGCACTTTATATGGTAGACTCAAAAGCTTAATGATATCTAACATTAAAAAGGTCATTGCTTACTCTAGATTGTGAGTTCCTTATATGGCTAAAGGCTTCTTCAACATTTCAGCATAATACAATACTACCAAAGAAACTACTTGGGCATTTTCCAATGCCAAAGCATATTATGAACTATACTTCACATTAAAGTGACTGTCCTCTGAAAACTTTTTATACCGAGCATGTACATGTACTCTGGTGCAGACCATACTTGTCAGTAGCAACCTTGAGTCACTATGTATTAGTACAGTACCATGTAAAGCCAGAACAAACATTCATTCTGTAAACAAAAAATCTCTTAAGAGTACCTAATGTGGGTCAAAAGAGTTTCTCAAGCATGACAGTCAAAATCTAGGATATCTTACCTGTCAAATTAAAACAAACTGAAAATACCCTATTACCAGTTTAAGTTCAAATTAAAAAGAAATCATACCTTCCAAGTTTCACAGGGACGGTTATGCAACTGTGTTGTTGTCAGCTATAACTTGTGCATTATTTATATACAATGAGATAAGGTAGAAACCTACAAATATCTAAAAGGCATAAATAGAGTACCAGAGGATAGCATCTTTCAGAAAAGGAGATGTCCAGGAATGAGCGAGCATGACGAGAGTTTGGAAGGGGGTAGACTAAGGGGTAGCATGAGGAAATATTACTTCACAGAAAGGGTGGTGGATGCATGGAATAGACTCCCGGTGAAGCCAGTGAGGGAAAACACAGTAGGGAAATTTAAACATCCATGGGACAGGCATAGGGGAACCCTAGCAATAGGAACAAGGAGCTAAAGCTGGAGATCAAGTAGGGTCTGTGGTTTTTATAGTAGGCAGGGAAAATGGTCAGACTGGATTGGCCTAGTGGTCATTATCTGCCATCAGTTTCTATGTTTCTATCTTATATGATGTAATTCTGCTCTTTGTTTTGAACCAATACCAGGCTTGCACCTGTAGAGAGAATCTTTATCTCTAGTAGGCTTCTACCTGGTTATAAATATAAAAAAAATAAAAATAAATCTATAAGCAGAAAAGGCAGTGTTTCTGTCATTATTTATTTATTGTCATTAAAGAAAGGTTACCTTTATGGCTTTCAAGATGTTTATTCACTTTTCCTTCCTGATCCTGGCACTCAGTTCCCCGTTCTCTTATTGTCTACCATGATCCTGATACTCCTTCACCTTGTTGCCTTCCTGTCCCCCCTGATCTAGGTGCTCTTTTTCATGGTTTCCTGTTGCCTATATGTTCCTCGTGTTGCTTTGTCTGGTTTTAATATTACCTCCCCAGGTACTGGTGCTCCTTCCAATTTCCTTTTTGCCACCTCCGATCCTAGTGCTCTTTTCTTTAGTTTCTTTGTTGCCTCCCCAATCCTGGTGTTCCTCCTCCACTTTCCTTATTGTCTCCCACAGTCCAGGTGCTACTTCCTCCAATTTTTGTATTGCCTCTCTGATCCTAATGCTCTTTCCCTCAATTGTTTTGTTTCTTCTATCAGTCCTATCAGTCTGACTATTGCTCACCTGCAACTCATGAGTGCAGCAGTCTAAGTATCTCCGATTACCACTCTCCTGGTGGCACTGATTGTTACTGTCCTGCCAGTTCCAACTGCCACAGTTCTGGTGACTAGACCCAAGTACTGCTCCCTTAACATGAACCCAACTCACTAGGAAGTCATCAACAAGGCCCATGACTGTGGGCAACTCTCTCATATAATCTACATGAGCAATGTGGACACTGGATGATGATCCCTGGTACCTGGAATTAATTGCTGCTAGGCTTCAGCAAAGCATTAAACTTAAGGTGACTGAGGCAGCTAAAGGAGCAACCCTTGCCAACCTGAACATTTCAGATTTACAGTAGGGTCACTGTGCAAAAGCACCATCGGCAGGTGTGAGTCACTAATCCTGTCCCAGAATCGTATGATCATACTGAAAATAACATGACTGCTTCTCTAAATGGGGCTAGAATTCTGCTGTCCCGGTTACTCCGTTTGTCACTACATTGATGTTTATATTGGCATTACTCCATATTTATCATTGTACAAGGGGACTTAGCTGCAGTACTGAGAGGGCAACACTTGCCTGTGCAGTTATTCTTATCATATTCAGGTGAGCATTGATTTAATCTTAACCTGTCCAGACAGGCACAAGCCAGAACATACTCATAATTAAGTCACCATGGTGGGTGCCCACAAACTAAAGTTATCAGTAGCTCTGTCCTTAACATAAATTAAAGGTGGTATTTATGAACAATGGTCCTCAGAGCTTGAAACTCACATGAAAAGTTCTTTCTCATGGAGTATTGGGCTTACCTGTACCTGACAGCAGCCCAGAGGTATCACTGACAAAGTCTGCCCTACATTCCTAGTACATTGCCATCATTTTTATAACCTTGTGATCCCTCTGAGGGTGATGCTTTGCTTAATTACAATGTAGGCACAGCTGCAACCTTAGTGACCTCATAAGGTTCTGAAAATGGTGACTATGTAGTATCACTATAGGGCAAACTTAATCATCAATATAGCTGGACTGCTACTAGCTTCAATAAGCCCACTACCTAATTTAAAAGAGCTTTCCATGGGCTTTCAAACTATGCTATCCACTGTTCTCCTTTAAAAGATAATGATCTAAGTAAGCAATAATACCCAACAGGGTGGACGGTATTGGGCTATACTGGGCCATCCAGGGGCATAATGAGAACCAACCCTGCAGGCAGAGGGCCTTATAGCCAAGGGCATCGGAAAATTGCACCCTCAATTTTGTTGCGGAATCCACAATTTTCACCAGTCTCTGCAAAAATGGCCATGTTCTGCAATTTCTTAGTTTTTACTTCAAATTGTATAAAAAGTATTAACATTTTCACTAAAAAAACTCTCAAATATATTGACAATTTTGCATGCAGACTTAGGTTTTGGCCAAAACAATGCAGTGCAAGGTGGAGAAGGGTTTTATGTGACACTGCTTTCATTTGAATTCTTTTCTGGTTTGGTTTCAAAAGTCAATGGCCGAGCATAAGTACACAAACACTTAACATTCGATTTGTGTTGAAGCAGTCTGTCAGCAAACTTTTTGTTGCCACAGAGACTGAAACAGTAGGTGGAAGTAAAGGTGCATATTATCTCATTCACATAAATGGGTCACTAACTATGAAGTATTTTTCTAAGTGGTAGAGCAAGTTTCTCCTTGTGAACATACTTTCATTCAGACTAGTTTTGATTTAAACATCTGAGAATTTTGGATGGCCCTGCTGATTATAAATTCAGATAGGCTAGTTGGTAAGAGTAATCCCTCTCTTAACAATCTACAACATAGATGCTCACATGCAAAGACTACAATAAAAATCTGACTAAAGTCTGAAAACAATCTTATAAAATACATAAAATGTATCTGAACATTTATCTTTAACTAAAAGTCACTGCTGCCAGGGTAAAACAAAGGTAAATTACAGAGTACACTGACTACTGTACGATGCAGTAAAAATATATTGGTATGATTTTTTTTTCATTCTTTGGTAACAAGGTAAGGCCCTCTAGACACAATTGCCTGCTTTCATGGGTGACCCAGGAACATGGAGGAGGTTAAGTGACTTGTTCAGAGTCAGACAGTATGCAGATGGAGGCTGTGGGAATTAAACCCAGGCGTGCTGGACATACCAAGCTCATTCTCAGCTTGTTACACTAACCTCTAGGTTATACTGCCAGCCTCAATAGCCACCAGACTTAATGCTTTAATATGTGATTTTAAAAATATTGTACAGCACCTACAGGGCAAATCATGAACAGAAAACATTTTAACATCGTTTTTTTTTACTAAAACTTGATATTCTGCCACTGTGCTTATTTCTTTCTTGCACCAAAGTGGGTGAATGGCTGACAGAGCACTGTACATAGCTGTTGATCAGGCTTCATTATTCTACATCCAGAAATAGTCAAAGTCTATTGATTCTGGATTTATTTAGAAACATAGAAACATAGAAAAGTTGACAGCAGAAGGAGAAAAAGGGTCCATCAAGTATGCCTAATGTTTTCCGAGACCTTGTCAGATCCCAGGACCTAGCTCCCCCCCCCCCGGCTTTTATTTCAGCAAACTCTTTATCCCAGCCTAGTTTGAAAGCCATCACCGTAGTGGCACCCTCCACCTCCACGGGCAGCTTATTCCATGGCTCAACCACCCTTTCTGAGAAATAGTATTTCCTAAGCTCCGTTTTCAAGCTCCCTCCCTGCAGCTTCCATTCAAGCCCTTTAATATTTGAGTTGGAAGCTTGCTGTATGGGGCAGATGTTTTTAAATTTTGGAAGACACTCAACATATTGATTAATTTAGCATTCATTTCAGGAAAACAAGCTTTCCTCCATGTTTAAAACATATTCAAGTGGCATTGTATTCGTTTAGCAGTTTATGTTGGCTAATATAAGCTGCAGAGAACAGTAAAAGATTTATTGTGGAGCACTCAGGGTCTTTAGCACAACTCCTGCAATTTTCCTGCAATTTTTGCAGAAAGTCTCAGTAATTTTGGGTAACTTTTTCTGCAGTTTTACAGTGACCCTATTTATAGCCCCTGGAAGGTCTGCTATAGCCCAATGCTGCCCATCTTGTCTGGTATTATTTCGCCTAGAAAATGGGTTAGGGTGATTTAAATAAAATATTAAAAAAACCTTAAAAGATGTAATATAATGGTAAGAAAATTAATAAAAATCCTGTTTGTGTAAAGTAGTCACTGCACTGCATATGCCTGTATTGACAGCAGAGGGCACTGTAGCTGTTATTTTGAATGCAGGACTCCCCCTTGTCCCCCCATCCCTATGTTTTAAGTATGTTGCCTAGGTGACTAGAAGTCCTTTTTTTTGTTCCTTTGTTTGCTTTTTAAGTGCAGTGAGAAGGAAGATGCAACTGTTATGTTGCATGTGACCAAGTGACGTGAAATCCAGAAGTATACAGGAAGATCCATCATATCACTGACTTTATTTTTTTTATTTTAAAATTAAGTTGAGGCTTGCATTTCATTTTTTATAGCCCCTTTTCCTTAATTTGACATTTGGCAGTGCCCAGAGGAGTGTATGTGTGCAGTACTTGCAAGACTAGCATCAGAAGCAGCACTGGTGATCAGTGTGGTTCAGTGTAAGATATGCCCACAACTAATTTTTCTACAGAAAGTTTTTTCTAGCTTGTATTAAATGAGGTGACTGCCATGACTGTCATGCCATTGTGCGTGGTGATCATCTGTGTGTGTGTGTGTGTGTGTGTGTGTGTGTGTGTGTGTGTGTGTGTGTGTGTGTGTGTGTGTGTGTGGGGCTCTCACTTGCTAGGTGAGAAACAAACGGTGGGATCTGTTTTTCAAAAATTCTATGGCCACAAGAATATCTGAACAAAATGAGGCAACAGAGACTGGGACTTATTTCCCTATCTCTGTTGTCTCATACCAGACTGGCTGATTGACACTTTTAGCCAATCAGCATCAAACTTACACTTTTTCCATTTTCTAATAAACTATCCAGGGAAATATCTGATATGAACTGAGCGAACAAGTGAAGTGTGCTAATAATATACTTATTCTCCATGTATGAAATAGCTATGTGATGGAAAAGAATATTTGAAAGAGTTTGTATCACATTTGAGTGAGTTTAGACAAGATAAACTGTACTGTGTATAATCTTTAATAGACTCAACAGACAGGTGGCAGAATAGGGAAACAGTAGACCAGCATGACATATTTAGAATTGGTTCAATAACATTTAAAATTTGCATGTGTATGTGTAACTATTCTAATCAAATTCAGGTGAGCATTTTCCAAAATTTAACCTTAATCAATCCAGTCATTCTTAAGTCCGAACACATACATGATTAGTTCACTGTGGCTAATACTTTGCAGCTCTCAATGACTAGTCCTAAGGAATGTCTATATCAAATCTGATCACAGTTGGATAAGTTGTTCTTATGATGTAGCCAGATGTACAGTATAACAATCAATCACAAGCCAGAACTCGAGCAAAATTAAGTCACCATACCTAAGCACTTTTTTTTTAACGTATTTTATTTTCATAAGCAAGGAGAAGACATATTAATGACATTTGTTTCAAGCATCCATTAAGGAATGGATTACATACAGCAGTTGCAAAATATATGCAATATTAAAAAAAATATATCCCACTTAAGATAATAGATGAGCAGACAATGGAGTGAGATGGTCTACTTTTAGTTAATGGGATTGCTAGGGACTTGAAAATAAAGATATGGAGGGAATGTATCCTAGGTTTTGTCTACATTCATGGGAGCTGATGAAGCCCTTGACCTGTTCTCACATATGTTCATATAACTGAGTATTTGTAAGTGTATGATAGTGTACTTTCTCAGTTTTATTAATTGATATCATAAAGTTAAGCCATGTTATATAATCAGGTGGGAGGGTGTCTTTCCATTTAAGCAAGATGCATGTTTTTGCATTGATTAGACCCATTTGGATACATTTATTGCAGAGTGGGGATACTAAGCCTTTCCCAAACAGAATCAGCCCTTCATTTTTGTAGAGATTTTCAAAACCCACAAGAGCCACTAAAAAAAAACATATGTCTATATCAAGTTTGATTTCAATTGAACAAGTTCTTTCAAAGATATGACCCAAAATATATAACAGAGCATAAGCCACAACTCACACATAATAAATTACATTGGATGGTATTCTGAAAATTAAAACCTCATGAAATCATATGATATGACTCTATCAACTTTGATCACGTGTGCGACTAGATTTGAAGATACAGTCAAAAATACAATATTGAATCACAAGCTAAAATCCATATATAATTATATAAGCACGTTGAAATTGTGTGAGTCTCTGGAACTGGTACCAATGACTTGAAAGATCATGACTGGTAAATACTGTGGGCTGGATATTCAAAAGGGTTGCGCCATGCGCAATAGAGTTGTGCCTGCACAAGTTTGAAATTGCGCCATTCTGCCATATTCAGCAGGAGGCAGTTGCGCTCCCCAAGTCAAGCTGAACAACAGCACAATGCTAATGAAGGCATGCTGAACTGGAGGGGGAGGAACCATACATAAACTGCACAGCCAAATATTCAGCGGGCTGTGCAGAGTTGTGCAGGCGCAACCCCCAATCTGTGCCTGCACAACTTTGAGCCAAAAAAAGAAAAGGAGTAAGTCGAGGCCACCCACAGGAGAGCTGCCACATTGTAGGTGCAACAGCAGCTGCTACCTGTGGGTACCTCAACCTACCTGTGCTTCTGCAGCCCAATGATATAGTATCCTCTTCTCTGATTGTCATCACAGCATAACATAGTCTCTTTCGATTGCAGCAAAAGTGTACAGACCACCAGCCGACACGGGCGTAGTAATTCACTATTGCGATCGCGGTTGCCACTTCAAGAATGTCTCTCGGTGGTCCAGTGACTTTGAGCTGATTGCGGTTGCAACGTTCAACACCCCCGCGACCGCCTACCCCTAGGATCTCCTAGGCCCACCCACCACCACCGTAGCCCCACCACCCCGCTTCCCGTCAGCCGGTGGGTGGCAGCATCACCGTCTGCCGCTCCACCGCCGCCAACTGACTGCCTGGTAGGACTGCGCCCATTGGTGCAGAGCAAGAGCTATCGGGTGTGCAGCCCGATATCAGTAAAGGCAGTCCAGATATGTGAATGAATGAATATATCAATATGATATGACTTCATTCACATATCTGACTGCCTTGTATCAGGCTGCATGCCCATTGGCTCTTGCTCTGCACCAATGGGCATGCAGCCACCGGGCAGTCAGTCGGTGGGCGGCGAGGCAGCAGGCGGTAGATGCTGCCGCCCACCGCTGACGGGGAGCGGGTGGGGGGTCATGGGTGGTGGGTGGGGGCCACTAGATTACCAGGGTAGGTGGTCCTTGGGGAGGTGTTTGAACAGTTTGCAGCCCGTGACTGGCTTTGAGGTCCACTGGACCACCAGGGATGTGTTCTTGGGGGTGTTTGAACACTTAGCAGCCTGCGATCGGGCTGGTGGGGGTGGGTTACTATACACTTTTGCCCGCGATCGGGCTGATGGGGGTTACTGTACACTTTGCCCACTATCAGGCTGGTGGGGGTTATGTATACTTATGCCCGTGATCAGGCCAGTCAGCGGGAGGGGGAATTTTTACACACTTGCCCACAATCAGGCTGCAGGGGGCATCGGTCCCTGATGGCTGCTGCCTGGCAGGGCTCCAGGAGCAAGTCCTCAGGGATCGGCACACCTGCATGCTAGTGGCATGCAAATGGGGGCATAAATAGATGCAAATGGCCCCCCTGTGCCTTGCATGAATTATGGCCCCATTTGCATGTCACCTTTTGAATATGGGAAATTCGCACATGGTGCAATGGTACTTGTGCCACCGCAACTTGAATGCTCCACTCTGACCACTTGTGGTGGGCCAAGTTCCACTGCACCATGCACAGTGGCTGTGGCCAGGGGGTGATATTCAAAGGAGTTGCTCAATAGCACAACTCCATTAAATATCGTCCCGGCCACACCCCTGCGCAACTATTTTGTGCAGCGCAAGGGCTTGCGCCACATAATAGCACAGTTTGAAAATCCAGACCCTTATCTTCACGTTATGCCTGAAAATAACCAATTTTGTGTCTAGTGCAATTACTCAGTCACCAAATACAAACTAACCAACCAACCAGCTATACTGTATATCTTCACCAAGACTTATTATGGTTGGAACATTGTTATCAAGATATTATCAAAAACTTAACAACCGATCATAAATCAGAACGTACATAATTAGGGCATCATGGCTAATATTTCTCATAATACTGAATGCTGCAGCTGCCTGGATGATAGAAAGCAAGCATGCTGAGCCCCTGATCTTTTTGGTCTAGCATTTACTATATTTCTTTATTCTGAAAACCTTATGAAACAGTACAGCAGTATGTCTGTACCATGTTTAACTACAAACGCATTTGAACCCTAGTTGTCAAGATGCAGTCAAAAATGAAACAAAAAATCACAAGACAGAATTCAAGAAAAATTAGGCAAACTTCTGATATTCTTAACATGTGGTGCCAATGAATGTTTGCACCAAGTTTGATATTGGCAGGATAAGTAGTTCTTAAAATACATCAACCAATATGTGACATACATACATACGTACATGCATACATTTACCAAAATGGTTAAATCCCTTGATTAAAAAAATTAATTAAACTAAAAAGAAGGACATATGTTAAATACCTAAAAAATTAATCAAGCATTAATTGGAATACGTTTCTTACTACTCAGTAAAAATGCAAATCCACCATCAAAAAGGCAAAATCAAAGTGGGAATACAAACTTGCAAAAAATTCTAATAAATGTAACAGCAAGGAGTTTTATTCATATATCAATTCACTAAAAAAAAAAACAATGTGTCAAGTTGGGCCAATCTTACTGAACTCAACGTTGGTACATGATCCCAAATCTATGGCTGAAATATTTAATCGTGAGTTCTGCAATGTATTTAATAAAAGTAGTTATGACTATACAGACAGTACTAAATAAACTGATGACTCTGTTATTATGTTTCAAGAAAACTTGATATTTGATAAACTCCTTACTCTTAAGGGCAACTATTCACCTGGTCCTGATAATATTGCTGGGCATATGCTGTTTTTGTTGGCTAAAGATATCTCACTCCCATTAAAAATTATATTTGAAACGTTCATGGCTAAGAGTTGTGTTCCTGCAGATTGGAGAGGAGCTAATGTTATTCCAATATATAAAAAAAAAGGGGTAAAATACAACTGGGAGAACTATCGACCTATAAGCTTGACTTCTACTGTATGTAAAGTCCTAGAGAGTTTGATTAAAGACATTCTTACACCGATATTAAATAACAAGGATTTTGAGCAACAAGGCTTTAAAAATGGCAGAAGTTCTCTTACTAATCTGATATGTTTTTATGAGAATATTAGTGCTTCTCTGGATCATAATATACCATGAGATGTTGTTTTTATTGATTTTAGTAAAGCATTTGATGTTATGCCCCATAAGGCTTTAATTATAAAACTTCATAAAATGAATATAAACTGCCATATAATTAATTGGATTTATAATTGGTTGCAGGATGGAACACAGAGGGTTGTTGTCAATGGCATTTATTCTGAGGTTGGTAAAGTTGTTAGTGGTGCTCCACAGGGTTCAGTGTTGGGCCCATGTTTGTTTCAGACATTTATTTCCGACATGACTAAGGACGGTCTGTCACTCACTATTAAATATGCTGATGATGTGAAAATAGGCGGTCCATGTAATAGCATAACTCAAGTGTCTGATATCCAAAATGACTTGGACTATATTACCTCTTGGGCAAATAAGTGGTGCATGATATTAAACCCCCAAAAATGTGAAGTCATGCATATGGGAACAAATAACCCCCAGTATATGTATCATTTAGGGGGTTCTACCCTCCAGAAAACTATTGATGAAAAGGATTTGGGCATTACTATTTCAGATAATATGTTATATAACAAACCTATAAATGGTAGTATCCAAAAAAGCAAATGCAGTTGTATGGTCTACTCTACCTAATATTAAATCACTCCAATCTGAGGTATTAATGCCTTTGTATAGATCCTATATCAGGCCACATCTTGAATATGCAGCTCAGTTGTGGTGCCCGTACAAAAAAACTATTAGTGACTCACTGGAGAAGGTTCATAGATGGTATACTAAGAGAATATCAAGTTTAAAAGATGTAACCTATAACAATAGACTGTCCTCATTAAATCTCATGCCCTTATCCATTCACCGTTTAAGAGGAGATTTATTATTCCTACATGACATCATTCAGGACCCCTATCTTATGTCTGAGTTACATTTACAATTTAAAAAATATACCTATAATATTAGAGGTCATCCATTGCATTTAATTAGGAAGCCTTTCAAACATACTAGTCGTCAGTATTTCTTTACACTTAGAACTGTGGGTCCGTGGAATAAACTCCCTGTTGATGTGGTTATTAGTAAAACCAAGGACACATTTAAATACAAATTAGACAGATTAATAGATTCAGGATTTAATCTTTCATATTATAATTTGGTTTAGTATAAGAGCGCCATGGGCTTTGCCTTCTTGCTCTTTCTACAACCTTAGTATGAAAGTTAGTATGAACCTTAGTATGTACATAAATACATAGGGTGGATATATTTATTTATTTATTGGATTTTGGTAACTGGGTAAGCCCACTGAGACATTGTACCTTTTTCAGGGGTGACCCGGAATTAATTGCAGAAAAATAAAAGTAAAGGAGAACATAGCAATACAGTACACAAATTCAGGCACAGAACTGACAGTACAATTTGTTATCAGAAACATTAGTTATAGGCATTATTGCACGGAGGTAAGTTTTCAAACAGCAGTTGCTTACAAATCAACAATAAAAGGTACAAAATGGTGTACAGAATACATACAGGGTTCAGTGATTGCAAGTACAATTGCTGTCACTGATAAGGTGAGCCTTTAGGCTGGACTTAAAAGCACCAGTTAACAGTGATCTAGATGTTACTGGGGGAGATTGCTCCATACATAAGAGGCAGCATAGGTAATGGATCTGTGACCAGTGCCAGATTTGGTCCTTGGGATAGTAAACAGTCCTGATACAGAGGAATGAAGAAGTCTTCATTGAGGCTGTTTTTTCAAAATGCCCTGCAGGCTAGGAGTGTGTGTGTGGGGGGGTCCATTTAGCCGTGCAACAGGCAGAAAAGTGGATATTTCAGCCTACCTTCAAGAGATGGACAACCTTGGTAGTGATGTTTTCTAGGTAAGGCATCAGCAGCAATGTGTCCTATGTTGCTGTAGAGGATGTTAAGCCTGCTAAGCTCAGTTTCTCTGAGGGAGTGCAGGATCATGGCACCATAAAAGATTGAAAGCAAGATGCAATTAGAGATGGTCAGTCTTGTCTCTTTTGTGAGGAATACTTGCAGCCTGTACAGCAGTTCAGGCTTGAGGTGTAGAGTGTTTGATAGGTGGATGATGTAGGGTCTAAGGTCGAGTTCTCAATACTGGTGGATACCTAGGTACTTGATGGATCCCATAACCTCAAGTCGTGACCCAGCAGTCATGCACAGGTTAAGTAGAGTCCACTATCCACACCCAAATGCCCATTACCAAATAACATTGCCTTAGTCTTTTTGGTTTTGAATATCAATTTGTTCTTAAGAAACAAAGTTTCTAGGTGCCTGAAGTCATCATTGAGGGAGGAATTGATTTGCAGAGAGTCTGTGTGACTTCTGTAGAGAATGGAATCATCAGTGTAAAGCTGCAGTTTAGACCCGCCACTGGTCTTTGGCACGTCATTTATAAAAAAAACAAAAATGAGTAGGGGCCAAGAATGGACACTTGGCTGACACCATCTGTTATTGGCCTCAGGGAGGATACACAGCCTTGTCACTTCAGCATTTGTTTTTAATCAGATAGGCAATTCTTAAACCAAAGACAGGTGAGACTATCAAGACCGATGCACTATAACTTGTTTAATAGGAGCTTATGGTTGTCCAAATCAGACTTTCATTAGATCAGTAAAAATGGTGCCAGTTTCTAGACCACAGTCCACTGCTTTCAGGATGTCAGTGGTAAGCTGCACTAGGGCAGTGTCCATTCTTTGTGTTTTTTTCTAAATCCATGTTGGACCTCAGTTATGGTAACATGTGAGTTGAGATAATCCTGTAACTGATTGTAAACCAACCTGTCTTGGGTTTTGCCAAGGGGCTGAGGAGGGAGATCAGGTGGTCATTCTCAAGATTATCACTAGGTCCCCTTTGGGAACAGGAGCTACCAGGGTAGTTTTCCATTTGAAAGGGATAGTTCCCAGGAGGAAAGGCTTGTTGAACAGGTTCCTGAGAGGAGCAGCAATTACAGGGGCAGACATTTTGAGAAGCTTGGGTTCAAAACTGCCATAGCTTGCTGATCAGTCAGATTGAATATAATTTAGCTCGGCAAGTTTTTCCTTCCTGGGGAACAGTCTAAAGTGGAAGCTTGGGGGACTGTTCGGGGAGTGAAGGAAGGAAGTGCAATTATGGTGGAGGCCAACAGCCAACCCTTTTAGAGAGTCCTTAAACTTGTCTAGGTCAGTGAAAAACTGATTAAAGGCATTGGTGGAAAATGCAGGGTCTTAGTAGAGTTTCACTCCAGGAAACATCCTGTGTTGGGACTTGGGGAGGCCTTTCAGGAAAGTATTAATTTCCATCCACAGGTATGTTGGATTCATGGGGTTTTTTTCTCTTGGAGGTTTTTTTATGTATGTTACATTTTCCTTTTTTGATTTTAGTTTTTGCAGATGCTTCTGAGTTTTCTGAATCTGTTCCAGTCTGAAAGGTTACCTGTTGCCTTGAAGGTGCTGCAGACTTTATCCCTAATTTTTACTAACTTTTGCAAGTCACTACTCAGCCACTTTGAGCACAGTCCTTTTACCCTTCTGTGGACTAGACAAGTGAATATATTAGCCATGCTAATGAAATTGTTTATAAAGAAGTCTAGGGTAAGGTCTATGCTCCAGAGCTGATCCATGACTCCCCAATGTATAGAAGCAAGGCCAGCTAGAAAGCAGACACATCTAGTTATGTTTACCTGTAACTGTTATTACTCTGGGAGGGGATTTGTGCTATTATTTTGCCATATGCAGTACCCACGGGAATGGTCACTTAGGCAGTCAGCAAGAATAACAGAGGCTTTTATACTGTTCAATTTATTAACCAGGATCCAGTCCAAAAGAGAGCGGTTTTCCAATTTGGTATTCAGTTTGTTTTAGATGGTCCTACTTCAGTGCTGATATATGCCCATTGGATTCCTTTCTTAGCCAGTTTAAGTGAAAGTCTCCAAGAAGGATCATCTCACCTAGGGATTTTTCAGCTAGGCATCCAGTGAGTGCCATGAGAGCACAGTTAGCAACCTGGGCAGGGTTGTAAACAGAACTGACAAGCAGCATTTAGTGTTTTCAAGCAGAAGTGAAACAAATATGCCTTCACAGGTAGAGTTACCTAGTGATGGCAGGCTATATTCCTTAGCATTTAGGGTGGATTTTACATAGATAAGGACACCACCTTGTTTGTTTATCCAGTCCTTCCTGAATGACTTATACCCAACTATTTCTATCTTACATAGGAGAACAAACCGTTTTAGTCAGGTTTCAGTGATTGCAATGACATCACAGCCACAGAGGGTTGTCCAAGCTTCAAGGTCATGGAGCTTGGGCATGAGACTATTGACTCTCATGTGCCGAAGCTTTATACCCTTGGAGTGGGACCATATTGGCATAGAGAGGGAAGAAACATGTGAGTTTGTGGGGGGTAGGGCCAGTGTTAGTTTCACTGTCCCCCACAGTTAGCAACAGCAGTAGCACCAGCACCCTAGGTATGGTACTAGGACACACATCCAAGCACCACAAGGCGATTCACCTTATGTGATAGGAGAACTTGTACTGGTTCCCATTTTGGTAAAGGTCAAAGAGGAAGAGCTCATAAAAGTTACCAGTATCCTGAATGGGCAAGAAGGTAGGAAACCAGGTAGGATCCTCAGGCCAGGAACTGCAAGGAGTGAGTGTTCCAGCAGAAAATCAGTCAGCACAGAAAAAGGATACACTATATATGGTTGCCAGGGGCACACCCATGACAACGATGTCTAGGCTGCGCTACAAGGCACCATTGTGGTACCATGATATGGGAAAGAAATAAAATATTAAGATTTAATGATACCTGGGGGAGTTTGGTAGCTGCGGGTTGAAGACAAAGGCCGGTGCTCCAATGACAGGACTAGCATGTGAAATACCCAGCCATAGGCAGGAGTCAGCCAAGTGAAGCTATATTTGGATATAGGGGGAATGAAGGGGCAGCCTAGAAGGGGACAACAATAGTAAATAGTGGAGAAAAAACTGATGTAGGGTGCATGAGATGGGCCACCCAGATGGATAGATATTATGGTAAGCAGAACTCTGCAAGGAGTCCCTCAATAATAAGGAGAAAGGTCTAGGTCATTTACAATCTGGTAAGTGAATTATAGGTCACCCAGGAAGGGTAAGTAATTTTATTCTGGGGGCTTGGGCATTCTAAAGTAATGAGGTACCCAGAATAGGAATTTGGAACAATACTATCAGATGGTCAAGGTTAGGCATTCAAAGTTAGGAAACATCCTGATAGGGATGAGCAACAGTACTTTCCTATGTCCAGGAATACATCTGAACAGGGTAGAGGTGAGACCAGTTATTAAAAAATTAAGGGTACCTAGATAGGGATGAGCAGCTATATCCTAATATGCTTAGGCTTTTAAATAAACAAGGGCATCAATTTTGTGTAGGGCAACAATGCCCTAATTCACTCAGCAGCACAGCAGAGTGATCATTGTGCAGAACAATGCATGAAACCATGAAATCAAAGCAATAAGGTCAATGATAAACTGTAGCAATAAGATATGTAACAGAATCTAGCAGGCATCAGTGATAAAACACAGTGGTATCAGAGGAGGTGCTACAGACAAAGTAATCAATAAGGAAGCTAAGCAAGCAGTAAACTGGGTCAGGTACTGAGAACAATATCAGCAAACAGCATGAGATCCATCTGCTTACAGACTAGCCCAGTTAGTAACACAGGTCATATTTAAGATACACAACTCACCAGAGAAACTTAGGGCAGCATCTTGTGCTGACAACAATCACCACAGATAATGCCCATGGTGGACACCCTAGTAATTTGTGTCATCCTTTGCACTGCTGCCCTTAGTGCTCTGGACCACAGTGCTCCAGATTGCAAAAGGTCTGAGTCTTTCTGGGAACAGCTGTCCATGCCTATGAGCCTTCTGATTGGCTGGGGCACTTTTGTCCAGCTCTACACAGGAACCCACTGAAGTCTGCAAATGCTGGAAGGAAGGGAGAGAAAATAGTGCTCCCTCATGACCCCTGGGTCAGACTTTCAGGAATGCAGGGCAGGTGGCTTCAGTTGGCATGGGACACACATAATCCAGGTTGCAAGATGATGTGGTGGCTTCAGTCAGCACGGGTCCCACTCATAGGAGATGAGCTGGTCTACCTGGTGCCTTTTTTTAAACACAATTGGCTGCAACCCTAAACCTCCTGATTGGCTGAGGTACTTCTGTCCTGCTCCACACACAAGCCCACTGATGTCTGGTGAATACTGGAAGGGGAAGGGAGAGAAAATGGCGCTTCCTCATGATGTCTTGGTCAAGCTTTTAGGAATGCTGGGCTGGCAGCTTCAGTTGGCATGGGATGCTCAAGATCCAAGTTGCAGGGAAAGGTGGTAGCTTCAGCTAGTGTGGGTTGTGCTTGCAGGGGATGAGCTTAGAAATACATATGTACATCCATACATAGGTTATTACTGTATGTCATTGAGGATTGATTAAATCTTGCAAGAATCAGGATGGCCTGATATTATTAGATTTTGTGTAAACTGGCACAGAACTAGCCTATTTGAAATGCTCTCTTACCTTTCATTGTCTTCAAATATGGAAATGCAAAGAAAAGTAAGCAAACAAGTCCTGTTTTGCAGAACATGTGCCTAGAACAAGACTATTATTCTTATTTAATGTGATTTAAGCCTACGAGATATTCAGTAGGATGCTAGGCTTTGTTCACCATAGATTCCTCACTCCAAAAACAAGCATAATATTTTTTAACAGTTATAGCATCTCATTATCAAAGCTGTAACCTTTATACTGAAAGTCATATTTCAACTTTGTATTATGTCATGCATTTAAAATATATAAAATGGAAAGGACAACAATATGTATTTTCCTTCAGTCATTACAGATAACTCAAGGAATCAAGTGGTTCAGAGCAAGAATTAAGACTTCCACCCATATCATTAGATCTAGCAGTCCCAGTACTATGGGTGGTATTTATTATTCAGGGAGAATTAAGTTAATTCCTTAAGGAAATACCTTTGAATATAGAAGACAACTAAGGAGATATTGCTAGTATGAGTAGACACTGGCACAGAAAGAGTAAAAGTAAGATTTAATGATATGGGTGGAAGTAGATTCAAAAAAAGATACACAGGAAATAAACAAAGAGTTTAAACATGTCATATAACTACAGCAGTCTAGGTACCTCTGATTACCAACATCCTGGTGGCACTGACTGCTACTGTCCTGCCAGCTCCAACTGCCACAGTCCTGGTGACCAGACTCTACTATTGCTCTCCTAACATGAACCTGATTCACTAGGAAGCCATCAACAAGGCCCATGACCATGGGCAGCTCTCTCACATAAGTTTATTGAGCAATGTGGTCACTTGATGCTAATCCCTGGTACTTGGAAGCAGTTGCTGCCAGGCTTAAGCAAAGGATCAAACTCAAGGTGACTCAGGCAGATGAAGGAGCAATCCTTGCCAACCTGAAAATTTCAGATTTACAGTAGGGTCACTGAGCAAAAGCACCATCAGCAGGTGCGAGTTGCTAATCCTGTCCCAGAATCACATGATCATGCTGAAAATAACATGACTGCTACTCTAAATGGGGCCAGCATTCTGCTGTCCTGGCTACTCTGTTAGCCACTACAGTGATGTTGATATTGGCATTACTCCATATTTATCCTTATACAAGGGGATTAAGCTGCAGTACTGAGGGGTAAACATTTGCCTGTGCAGTTATTCTTATCATATTCAGGTAAGCATTTTCTAAGATTTAACCTTAATCAGTCCAGTCAGGAACAAGCCAGAACACCCACATAATAAAGTCACCATGGTGAGTGCCCACAAATCAACGTCATCAGCAGCTCTGTCCTTAACATAAATTAAAGAGGATATTTATGAATAATGGTCCTCATAGCTTGAAACTCACATGAAAAGTTCTTTCTAATGGAGTATTGGGCTTACTTGTAGCTGACAGCAGTCTAGAGGTATCACTGACAAAGTCTGCCCTACATTCCTCATACATTGCCACCATTTTTAGAACCTTGTGATCCCTCTGAGGGTGATGCTTTGCGTAATTACAATGTAGGCATAGCTACAACTTTAGTGATCTCATATGGTTCTAAAAAATGGTGATAATGTAGTATCAATATAGGGCAGACTTAGTCATCAATATTTCTGGACTGCTACCATCTACAAAAAACCCACTACCTAATTTAGAAAAGCTTTTCAGGGGCTTTCAAGCTGTGCTGTCCACTGTTCCCCTTTAAAAGATAATGATCTAAGCAAGCAATAATACCCAACATGGTGGGTGATATTGGGCTATAACAGACAGCCCATGGGCATAATGAGGCCTGACACCACAGGCAGAGTGCCTCATAGCCCCTGGAATGTCCAATATTGCCCAATGCTGCCCACCTGTTGGATATTATTGCCATTAGAAAATGGGTTTAGGGTAATTTAAATAAAATATTTAAAAAAAACTAACTATTGAAAAAGGTAAGAAAATCGATAGAAAATCCTGTTTGTGTAAAGTAGTCCCTACGCTGCATATGTTCATATTAACATTAGAGGGCACTGTAGCTATTATTTTGCATGCAGAACTCTCCCTTGCTCCCTCTATCCCTATGTTTTAAGTATGTTGCCTAGAAGTCTGTTTTTTTCAGTTTCTTCATTTGTTTGCTTTTTAAGTGCTGTGAGAAGAAAGATGCATACGTTACGTATGACCAAATGATGTGTAACCCGGACGTATACAGGAAGAGGCATCATAACACTGACTTTATTTCTTTTTTTTTAATTTTAAAATTAAGTTGAGGCTTGTGTTTCATTTTTATAACCCTTTTCCTTTATTCCAGATTTGGCAGTGGCTGGAGGAGTGTATGCACACTGTACTTGCAAGACTGGCATCAGAAGTGGTGCTGGTGATCAGCATAGTGCAGTGTAAGGTATGCACCGCAACTTATTTTTTCTACAGAAACAGTTTTTTCTTGCCTGTGTTAAATTAGGTGGCTGCCGTGACTGCCATTGTGCCATTGTGCATGGTGATCTTCTGAGTGTGGGGACAGGCTCTCTCTTGCTAATTGAGAAAAAAAAATGGTGAATCTGTTTCTTAAAAATTCCATGGGCACAAGAATATCTGCATGAAATGAGGCCACAGAGACTGGGACTCGTTATTTCCTGATCTTAGTTGACTGGCTGATTTATACTTTTAGCCAATCAGCATCAAGCTTACACTTTGCCCATTTTCTAATAAGTTATCCAGAGAAATATCTGATATGAACTGAGTGAACAAGTGAAGTATGTTAATAATATACTTATTCTCCACGTATGACATAGCTATGTGATGGAAATGACTATTTGTAAGAGGTTGTATTACATTTTGAGTGAGTTTAGAAAAGATAGGTAGAACTGTATTGTGTAGAACATTTAATATCCTCAACAGACAGGTGGCAGAATAGGGAAAAAGTAGACCAGCATGACATATATTAAGATTCAGTTCATTAACATTTAAAATTTCCATGTGTATGTGTAATTATTCTAATCAAATTCAGGTGAACATTTTCCAAGATTTAACCTTAATCAATCCAGTCGTTCATAAGTCAGAACACACACATAATTAGTTCACTGTGGCTAAGACTTTGCAACTCTCAGTGACTAGTCCTAAGGAACGTCTATATCAAATCTGATCACAATTAGATAAGTTGTTCCTGTGATGTAGCCAGATATATAGTATAACAGTAAATCACAAGACAGATCTCAAGCAAAATGAAGTCATCATACTTGAGCATCTTTTTTTTTTACGTATTTTATTTTAATAAATAAAGAGAAGACATATTATTTAGATTTGTTTCAAACATCCATTAAGGAAAGGTTTACATACTGCAGTTGCAAAAAGTAAGCCACTTGATATAATAGATGAGCAGACAATGGAGTGAGATGGTCTAGTTTTAGTAAGTGGGATTGCTAGGGACTAGAAAATAAAGATCCAGAGGGAACTTATCCTAGGTTTTGTCTAAGTTCATGGGAGCTGATGAAGCCCTTGAAGTATTCCTACATATGTTCATATAACTGAATATTTGTAAGTGTTTTATAGTGTACTTTCTCAGTTTTATGAATTGAGATCATAAAGATAAGCCAGGTTATATAATCAGGTGGGAGGACATCTTTCCATTTAAACAAGATGCCTGTTTTTGCATTGATTAGACACATATGGATAAGTTTACCGCAGTGAGTGGGGATACTGAGTCTAGGCCTTTCCCTAACAGAATCAGTCCTTCATTTTTGTAAAGATTTTGAAAACCACAAGAACCACTAAAAACATATGTCTATGCCAAGTTTGATTTCAATTGAACAAGTTCTTTCAAAGATATAATCCAAAATATATAACAGATCACAAGCCAGAACTCACACATACTAGATCATCTTGGATGTTACTCTGAACATTAAAACCTTATGAAACAATAATATGATATGAATTTATCAATTTCGATCTCATGTGGATGACTAGGTTTGAAGATACGGTCAAAATACAATATTGAATCATAAGCTAAAATTCATATATAATTATATGAACACTGCTGAAATTGTGTGAGTCTGTGGAACTGGTAGCATAGAATAGAAATATCATGACTGGTAAATACTGTATCTTCAGGTCATGCCTGAAAATAATCAATTTTGTGTCTAGTCCATTTACTCAGTCACCAACCAACCAACCGAGCAGCCAACCAACCAACCAACCAACTATACTGCATATCTTCATCAAGACTGAGCATGGTTGGAACACTGTTATCAAGATATAGTCAAAAACTTAACAACCGATCATAAATCAGAACATACATAATTACGGCACCATGGCTGATATTTCTCGTAATACTGAATGCTGCAGCTGCCTGGATGGTAGAAAGCAAGCATGTTGAGCCCCTAATCTATTTGGTCTAGCATTTACTATGTTTCTTTATTCTGAAAACCTTATGAAAACAGTACTGCTGTATGTCTGTACCATGTTTAACTACAATCACATTTGAACCATAGTTGTCAAGATGCAGTCGAAAATGAAACAAAGAATCAGAAGACATAATTCATGCAAAATTAGGTAGACTTCTGATATTCTTAACATGTGGTGCCAATGAATGTTTGCACCAAGTCTGATATTGGCTGGATAAGTAGTTTTTAAAATACATTCACAAATGTGTGATATACATATGAACATGCATACATACATAAAGACAGAGGGTGCATATATTTATTTATTTCTTGGATTTTGCTAACTGCGTAAGCCCACTGAGACATTATACCTTTTTCAGGGGTGACTCGGAATTGATTGCAGAAAAACAAAAGTAAAGCAGAACATAGCAATACAATACAAAAAATTCAGGCACAGAACTGACAGGACAATTTTTTAGCAGAACATAGTTACAGTCATTATAGCATGGAGGTAAGTTTTCAAACAGCAGTTGCTTACAAATAAACAATGAGAGATACAAAATGGTATACAGAATACATACAGGATTCAGCGATTGCAAATACAATTGATGTCACCGATAAGGTGAGCCTTTAGGCTGGACTTAAAAGCACCAGTTAACAGTGATCTGGATGTTACTAGGGAGACTGTTCCATAGATAAGAGGCAGCATAGGCAAAAGCTCTGTGACCAGTGCTAGATTTGGTTCTTGGGATAGTAAACAGTGCAGATAGAGAGGAGTGAAGAATTCTCCATTGAGGCTTTTCTCCCAAAATTCCCTGTAGGCTAGGAGTGTGGGAGGGTCCATTTAGCTGTGCAACAGGCAGACAAGTGGATATTTCAGCCTACGTTCAAGGGATGGACAACCTTGGAAGTGATGTTTTTTAGGTAAGGCAACAGCAGCAAAGTGTCCTGTTTTGTTGTAGAGGATGTTAAGCCTGCTAAGCTCAGTTTCTCCGAGGGAGTGCAAAATCATGGCACCATAAAAGATTGAAAGCAAGATGCTGCTAGAGATGGTCAGTCTTGCCTCTTTTGTGAGGAATACTTGCAGCCTGTACAGCAGTCTAGGCTTGAGGTGTAGAGTTTTTGCTAGGTGGACAATGCAGGTTCTAAGGGTGAGTTCTCAATCCAGGTGGATACCTAGGTACTTGATGGATCCCATGACCTCAAGTTGTGACCCAGCAGTAATGCACAGGTTAAGTACAGTCCACTATCCACACCCAAATACCCATTACCAAATAACATTGCCTTAGTTTTTTTTGGTGTTGAGTATCAGTTTGTTCTTAAGGAACAAGGGGCCAGATTTTCAAAGGCCTTAGATTGACGCAAGGTGCTTGCGTCAAACAGGCCTGATGCGAGGGCACCTTGCACCAAAGTGGGAATTTGAAAGGCAGCCTGCATCACCCAGCAGGCTGCCTGCACCAAAGTGTTCTAGTGCCATCCCTGCACCATGAAAGTGGCTGCGGCATGGCGCTAGGGGCTTGCGGCAGACCCAGACTGCCGCAGCCCTCAGATACGGAATTTAAAAGAACCCCCAAGGAATCAAAAGCCAAACACCCTTAGACCAGCAAGGGGCAGATCTAAGGGGACTTAGACAGCTCTTGGGGTCATCCTGTACGTACCACCGTGTGGTCCACCCCATCTGTGGTGGGTGATCCCTGTTGGTCCGGTGGTCCCCCCTCACCCCATCACGGTCCCTGGCACCCACATCCATGAGTCCTGCCAACCCCCCCACCCATCTTAGCACTCCGCCCCCTCCCATACCCTGATCTGGTGACCAGCACAGCCCTCACACACACCACCATGGCTGGCCGCTGAATGAGCCATTGGTGCGTGTACTGTATACCGTATACAGTACGCACATGGACTGCCCATTTGGTGGCCAGCTGGGGAGGTGTGTGTGGAGGGCTGTGCTGGTCACCTGATTGGGTATGGGAGGGGGGTGGGAGTGCTGAGATGGTGGGGTGCACTAGCCTCAGAGTGCTGGGAGTGTTGCGGCGCTGGTGCCGTTGGCGTGGTGGTGGTGTTGGGGGGGCAGTGCCTGGTTGCCAGCCCCTGTCCATAGGTGCTGCAGACTTTCCACAGCTGTTGTGGCATTCTGGGTGGGTATGCCATATGTCAGGTGCAGCACCCCCTTTGCCGCAAGCTGCTGGACTTAGGTGCCGGGACCCTGATAAATAGAAATTCAGGCCAGGGTCCCAGGTGCACCGCTCTCGGCACAAGCTGTCATTGTTGCAGCTTGAACTGGGGCTTTGAAATTTTGGCCCAAGGTTTCTAGGAGCCCAAAGTCATCATCAAGGAATTAATTGATTTGCAGAGAGTCTATGTGGCTTCTGTAGAGAATGGAATCATCAGTGTACAGCTGCAGTTTAGACCCACCACAGGTCTTTGGCATGTCATTTATTAAAAACAAAAATGAGCAGGGGCCTAGAATAGACACTTAGGGGACACCATCTGTTATTGGCCTCAGGGAGGATACACAGCCTTGCCACTTCAGCATTTGTTTTCAATCAGATAGGCAGTTCTTAAACCAAAGACAGGTGAAACAATCAAGACCTATGCACTACAGCTTGTTCAACATAAGCTTATGTTTGACTAAATCGATGACTTTCATTAGGTTAGTAAAAATGGTACCAGTTTCTAGACCACAGTCCATTGCTTTCAGGATGTCAGTGGTAAGCTGCACTAGGGCAGGGCCCATTCTATGTTTTTTTTTTTTTTATGAAACCATGCTGGACCTCAGTTATAGAAGCATGTGCCTTGAGATACTCACATAACTGGTTGTAAACCAACCTTTCTTGGATTTTTGCCAAGGGGCTGAGGAGGGAGATCAGGTGGTAGTTCTCAAGATGATCACTAGGTCCCCCTTGGGAACAGGAACCACTAGGGTACTTTTCCATTTGTAAGGGATAGTTCCCAGGAGGAAGGACTTGTTGAACAGGTTCCTGAGAGGATCAGCAATCACAGGAACAGACAATTTGAGAAGCTTGAGTTCAAAACTGCCATAGCTTTCTGATCAGTCAGATTGAATATCATTTATCTGGGCAAGCATTTCCTTCCTGGTGAACAGTCTAAAGTGGAAGCTTGGTGGACTGTCCGGGGGAGTGAAGGGAGGAAGTGCTATCATGGTGGAGGACAACAGGCAACCCTTTTAGAGAGTCCTTAAATTTGTCTAGGTCAGTGAAAACTGATTAAAGGCATTGGCAGAAAATGCAGGGTCATATTAGAGTTTCACTCCAGGAAACATCCTGTGTTGAGACATGGGGGAGACCTTTCAGGAAAGTATTAATTTCTATCCACAAGCACGATGGATTCATGGGGTTTGTTCTCTTGGAGGTTTTTTTATGTAGGTTATTTTTTTCCTTTTTGATGTTAGTTTTTTACAGATGCTTCTGAGTTTTCTGAATTTGTTCCAGTCTGAAAGGTTACCTGTTGCCTTGAAGTTGCTCCAGGCTTTGTCCCTAATTTTTACTGATGTTTGCAAGTCACCACTCAGCCACTTTGAGCATAGTCCTTTTGTCCTTCTCTGGACTAGATCAATTAATTTATTAGCCATGCTAATGACATTTTTTTATAAAGAATTCTAGGGTAAGGTCTATGCTCCAGAGCTGATCCATGTCTCCCCAACGTACAGAAGCAAGGCCATCTAGAAAGCAGGCACATCTAGTTAGACTTGTCTATAACTGTTATTACTCTGGGAGGGGAATTTTTGCTGCTTTTGTTCTATATGCAGTACCCAGGGGAATGGTCTCTTAGGGAGTCAGCAAGAATAACTGTGGCTTTTATACTGTTCAATTTATTAACTGGGATCCAGTTCAAAAGAAAGTGGTTTCCCAATTTGGTATTCAGTCTAGTGGGCTCTGAGATGATTTGTTTTAGATGATCCTGCTCCAGTGCTGATTTATGCCCATTGGATTCCTTTCTTAGCCAGTTTAAGTGAAAGTATCCAAGAAGGATCAACTCACCTAGGGATTTTTCAGTTAGGCATCCAGTGAGTGCTATGAGGGCATGGTTAGCAACCTGGAGAGGGTTGTAAACACAGCTGACAAGGAGCGTTTAGTGTTTCCAAGCAGAAGTGAGACAAATATGCCTTCACAGGGGGAGTTACCTAGGGATGACAGGCTGTATTCCTTATCATTTAGGGTGTGTGTTGCATAGATAAGGACACTGCCTTGTTTGTCCATCCAGTCCTTCCTGAAGGAGCTATACAGCACCCAGTTATTTTTATCTCTTGTGGGAGAACTAACAGTTTTAGTCAGGTCTCAGTGATTACAAGGACATCAGAGCCATAGAGGTTTGTCCAGGCTTTAACATCATGGAGCCTGGGCCTGAGATTATTGACTCTCATGTCCCCAAGCTTTATATCCTTGGAGTGGGACCATATTTGCATACAGAAGGAAGAAACGTGTGAGTTTGTGGGGGCAGGGCCAGTGTCACATTCCTTGTTCCCAACAGTTAGCAAGAGCAGTAGAAATAGTACCCTGGGTATGGTACTAGGGCACATATCCAAGGACCACAAGGTAATTCACCTTACATAATAGGAGCACTTGTACCAGTTCCCATTTTGGTGAAGGCCAAAGATGAAGAGCTCATAAAAGTTACCAGTATCCTGAAAGGACAAGGAGGTAGGGATCCAGGCGGGATCCTCAGGCCAGTAACTACAAGGAGCAAGTATCCCAGCAGCAAATCAGTCAGTGCAGACAAAGAATACACTATATATGGTTGCCAGGGATGCACTCTTGATGGCCACACTATAAGGCACCATTGTGGTACCATGATATGGGGAAGAAATAAAATCTTAAGATTTAATTATACTTGTGGGAGTTTGGTAGCTGCAGGTTGAAGATAAAGGCAGGTGCTCCACTGACAGGACTAGCATGTGAAATACCCAGCCCTATGCAGGAGTCAGCCAAGTGAAGCTACATTATATTTGAACATTGGGGGCATGGAAGTTTAGCATACAATGGAGTGGCAGCTTAGGAAGAGGACATCAATTGTAAATTGACTGCAGAGAAAAACTGGGCCAGGGTGCAAGAGATGGGCCTCCAAGATGGGTAGGTTTTATGGTAAGCAGAACACTGCAAAGAATCTCCCACAAACAGGGAGGAAGGTCTACATCATTTGCAGTTTGGAAGTTAAATTACAGGGCACTCAGGAAAGGTAAGCAATTTCATTCTAGGGGCTCAGGCATTCTAAAGATATGAAGTACCTAGAGTAGGAGTTAGGAACAATACTCTCAGATGGTCAAGGGTAGGCATGAAAAGTTAGGAAACACCCAGATAGTGATAATCAACAGTACCTTCCTATGTCCAGGAATACATCTGAACAATGTGGAGGTAAGGCCACTTATTCAAAAAGTTAGGGTACCCATATAGGGATGAGCAGCTACACCCTAATATGCTTAGGCTTTTAAATAAACAAGGTCATCCATTTTGTGCTGAGCGACTATGCCCTAATATACTCAGCAGCACAATAGAGTGATCATTGGGCAGAACAATGCATCAAACCACCCAAGCAAAGCAATAAGGTCAGTGATAAACTCTAGCAATAAGATATGTAACAGAATTTAGCAGGCATCGGTGATAAAACACAGCAGTATCTGAGGAGATGCTACAGACAAAGTAATCAATAAGGGAGCTATATAAGCAGTAGACTGGGTCAGGTATCTAGAACAATAGCAGCAAACAGCATGAGATCCCTCTGCTTACAGACTAGCCCAATTAGCAATGCAGGTCATATTTAAGATACACAACTCACCAGAGAAACTTAGGGCAGCATCTTGAGCTGACAACAATTACCGTGGACAATGACCATGGTGGATACCCTATCCTTTGCACTGCTCCCCTTAGTGCTCTGGACCACAGTGCTCCAGACTGCAAAAGGGCCCGAGTCTTTCTGGGAACAGCTGTGCATGCACCTGAGCCTCCTGGCTGGCTGAGGCACTTTTATCATGCTGTACACAGGAGTCCACTGAAGTCTGAAAATGCTGGAAAGGAGGTAGAGAAAATGGTGCCCTCTCATGAACCCTGGTTCAGGCTGTCAGGAATGCAGGGCAGGTGGCTTCAGTTGGCATGAGACACACACAATCCAGGTTGCAGGATGAAGTGGCAGCTTCAGTCAAGCACTGGTCCCAGTCATAGGAGATGAGCTGGTCTACCTGGTTCCTTTTTTTAAACACAGTTGGCTGCAACCCTAAACCTCCTGATTGGCTGAGGTACTTCTATCCTGCCCCACACATGAGCCCACTGATGTCTGGTGAATGCTGTTGGGGAAGGAGAGAAAATGGTGCTTCTTCATTACTTTTGGCCCAAGCTTACAGGAATGCAGGGCTGGCAGCTTCAGTTGGTATGGGATGCTCAAGACCCATGTTGCAAGACAAGGTGGTGGCTCAGTTAGTATGGGATGTGCTTGCAGGGGTTGAGCTGAGAAATATGTATGTACATCCATACATAGGTTAATACTATATGTCACTGAGGGTTAATTAAACCTTGCAAGAATCAGGGTGGTCTGATAGTATTAGATTTTGTGTAAACTGGCACAGAACCAGCCTATTTGAAATGCTCTCTTACATTTCATTGCCTTCAAATATGGAAATGCAAAGAAAAGTAAGCAAACAAGTCCTCTTTTCCAGAACATGTGCCTAGAACAAGACTATTATTCTTATTTAATGTGATTAAGCCTATGAGATTTTCAGTAGGATGCTAGATTTTGTTTACCATAGAGTCCTCACTCCAGAAATAAGCCAAATATTTTTAACAATTACAGTATATCTTGTCAAAGCTGTAGCCTTTGTACTGAAAGTCATATTTCAACTTTGCGGTATGTCATGCATTTCAGAGCAAGAATTAAGACTAATGATCTAGCTGTCCCAGTACTATGGGTGGTACTTACTATTCAGGGAGAATTAATTTAATTCCTTAAGCAAATACCTTGGAATATAGAAGACAATTAAGGAGATATGGCTGGTATGAGTAGACACTGGCATAGAAAGAGTAAACGTAAGATTTAATGATATGGGTGGAAGCAGATGTGAAAAAGATACATAGGAAATAAACAAAGAGTTTACACACATTATATAATTGTGAGTATTGCATCTGCTGAAACATGCCAATTAAGGGCTTGTGGTATAAAATACTCTAGTCACTTAGATACAAATGGGCCTCCATGCTCGCTGTTAGGCCAGAAGTGCCACAACCTTTGGAAGCAGGAAGTCTTTTTGGTGTTAATGAGGGCGATGCCTCCAGAGATTTGTCTTGAAAGGTGCTACCTTCAATCACATTGAAATGGTTTCTTTTGGCAAAACGGGATTTTAGACATTAGGCAATTAGTCCATGTCTTCAGTAGTCTGTTAATGAAAGCACTGGTCTACAGCTCCTAACTTAAATAAATTTGAGATCAAAAACCAAAATCTGTGTCAATGTGGTACAGTTGCTTCTTTTCTCTTCCATGTTCTTAACACACAGGAGGGAGAGGCAAGGAAGCTGAAAATCTTACAATTCAACAACTGGATGAAAGAAAGGTGACTGAAGAGGGGTTTCACTTTGTGGAAGACTGGGGGGACTTTTAGTAGGATAAATGCCTATTTAAACCTGATGGACTTAATTATATAAAGAATGGTACAAGGGCACTGGACCAGAGGTTTTAAATTTACATCTTGGGGCAGTTTAGCAAATTGGTAGTGTCGGTGCTAGTGTCATCTTAAAACTCACCCAGATGAAGCCCTAATGCACAATGGCTGCCCTCCAACCCAAGAGGACATTGAAGAGCATGATTCAATCTTACAACAGGTATGCCAGACATGCTAGTGGGATGATTTGCCATGCAAGTATGCACGTTTGTATTGTAAATACTATCTTGAGTCGAGGGTTCTCTCTGCCTCTAGGAAATTCAGACCATAGAGGTTAGAGTCTCGGGTATGCTGCACAAGTGGGAGACTGGAGGAACATGTGTGTTGGGGAGCCAGAAATTACTGGAGTATCAGAAAAGTGCTTTCTGACTATAAAAGTTAAAAAAAGATATCTAGAACAGAGGGACGTGTTACAGAGGATATTAAAGCAGAGAAGAGAGAATTCGGAAGGGTCAATTTGGGATATTGGCTCAAACATCAAGATTATTCTATATATTGGCTTAATATGCCTGCTGGCTGATTAAGTAATATTTTGTTTTATGTTTTATTTAGTATATTTGAAAAGCTTTTATAAAAGTCTGAATTAAATTACTACCAATAACTTTAATTAGTGTCTGACCTACTGTATTATGTCAGATGCTGTGCTATGTATATAATGGCAGGTATTTCAATTTCAACTTCATATTCTTATAAGCAGCATCATAGGCAGCTGAAGCATTGCTTCCTCAAGGTGGGAGAGAAACACTTTTCCTCCCATTATTAGACAAATAGTCACCACATTAAAAGAGAATTAGTCAAATCGGGTGTTTTTTACTGAGAATATTTTAAGCAGACTATTCATATTGCATTGGAACAGTGACAAAACGTATTGCTCTACTCTGATTCTTTTGATCTGTTATTAGGAATAACAATATACTGCTTACACTATATTACATAGTATAAAGGCTGATTTTGTTTGCCAGCAGTTAGTAATTGGTTAGTAGCTGATTTTGAAAATCTTTTGAATCTCATTGTTTAACACCACTTTTTGTATACTTTCAAAGGTCCCCAAGCATAAGAGGTGACCTGATAAATCTGGCACAGAAACAAAGTGACCCATACTGTATGTAACCAGCACCAAAATCAACCATATTGGGAGCTTTATCATCATTCTGTGGACTATTTAAAGAATAAAGCCCCACTGTCTATCGAGTCATAAGGAGGAAAGGAACATTTTTATCAAACCTTACTCTTCTGTGCTGAGCATAACACAAAGTGATGAAATTAATTAAGATCCAATTAAAGGCAGTTGAAAGAATTGCTGGTGGTGATATGTTTTTTGAATTTCAGGAGTGCAACTATAATACAGACTGCATTGTACCTTTTTAAAAATCAGTTTTGAAGTATATTTAGATAAAATATATTATCTTATAGTAGCCACTACATTGTATAATTGCCTATTTGCACATTTGTATTTTGATAATGGCTACCAGAGATAATTGCTTCAGGGTCCCAGATTAAGTCAGTAAAACCAAAAAAGAAAAGTAAAATGGGCCAAAGGTCAATACCAAAGTCAATCAATTACAAACAATTTTATTTTATCTGTCACTACTTTGGGTAAAACAGAGGTAACAAAGTAATTACTAAGTAACAACATGCATCAAGCCCATTGGGACCCAAGTGCAGCAACTGAGGTGTTAGAAGAAAACCTACAGTAGTAATAAACCAAATTAAAAGACTGGAAGATTCTATCTTAACGTAAGCCTGCAGTGAGCCAAAGATTAATTTGGCATCCAAAGTCTTGCAAGTCATTTCCTCCTTGATTCACTGTATGAGCAGGGGCAGACAACTCCTCAGAATAAGATTCAAATGTAGTATTTGTGGATGTTACCTTTTCAGTTTGTTTATTAGTTGTATCACTTAATGGAACTATTGTGAATTTGGAATGCAAGTAAATGGGCAGTGTGACTAATAAATTGGGAAGAGTAGGGGAAAATGAAGTGCCATTTGAAAAAAAAAAAACATTCTACAAGTAATTTTTAAAAGACTTTGAGAACTTACTCCCTTATCTGAGCAGGTTAAGTCTACACCTACCAACAATGGCTCCACCAGATATTACACATATGTGGCAATCAGTGGACAATGAAGAAAGTACAGACAATGAGACTAAAATGCAAAATAATGTTAAAAGTATAATAGAGGGGAAAAAAACAATGTTTACCCAGGAGTGGAAGCTTCTGTAAATCAAAACTTACAATCTGTCTGGATTGGTGGTAGTTCAGGTGGATGCTAAAGATCCCATGGCACTTATCAAAAAAGAGTAGGGGAATTCCCCCAGCCCCGGCGTCCTGACCAAATTTCTCCCATTCACTAAAAAATACCACCAACAGCTTAATCTGGTTCAATTTCAGTTGCTTACCATCTGTATCCCCTTCCCCCTGGTCACCCCGGAAAAAGGGACTTCTAGGTCCCGTGGGCTTACCGGGTCAACAAAATTTAATAAATAAATAGTTGGTCTTTCTGAGGTGAAAGGGGAAATTAAACAAGGGAACAAGGTTCCTAAAGATCTAAAAGATACAGGTGTTGATTTACAAATGTGTCAGGAATGCCTCAAGTTCCGAGTGCGTCGAACATATGGCACATGGGGCTTGTGGCATTCCCCAGCCAGCAATTGGGATTCTCAATGCCGTGCATCAATTGTCACAAGTTAGACCACCTTTTTACTGGTCTAACTTTGCAGTAATTTTAAGACCCTTTTACTTTGCCTGTGCCAAACATTTGGCTCAAGCTGCCATAAAGTGGGAAAAGTGTTGCAAATGCACATGATCTTCTTGAAGCTGGCACAAGTTGTGATAGTGTGTTTGGTGCAGCTATGCCACAAAATGGGTTTTACACAGGGCTTAATGCAAGTCCGGCACCAACCTTTGTGAATTGAGCCCACTGTATATTGTTAAATGAACAGGGCAATAAAGTTGCAGAGGAAAAGCGTGATAGACAGCAAACTTGTACAGAATTACTGGAAAAACATAGAAACATGCAGTACATTGAAACACAGACTTTGACAGCAGATAAGGACTGCTTAGCCCACCCAGTCTGCCCATTTCCCTACCTATTGGATAAGCTGCAGATTCTAGTTAACCAAGAGCTTACTTCATCCTACCCCCCACTAGAATTGCCTTACATCTGTCCCATGCATTATTGAATTCCCCCACTATTTTTGACCCCACAACCTCCTCAACAATCAACTAAGGAACACTTTGGAATAATAGAAAGGATGAAATTCAAAAAAACAACAGAAAATAAACAGCAGAAGCGGAAGCAAAAGGAATTAAAAATGAAAGAAAGCAAATTAAATCTTTACAGAAAAAAGATGAGAACATAATTATTTTGACAAAGCACATTTTCTGGAGCTGGAAGGACACTACTTTCTTCAACTGCGAGCTGTGTGAGAAATTTTATATTGCACTTGATATCTGCAACAAACGTGCACTTTTGCTTAATTCTGTGAGAGGTGAAACTAACCACCCTTGGTAATTGCTTTTTATTCACATTTATTTAGTGTTTAACCAAGAAGGGGCTTGTAAACTCTGTTTATCTTGTTAGTAACTTCAGAAGGATTTAAATACTGCATTTGGGTAGGTCTTTGGAGGTAGCTAGATTGTCTACTAGAATTTGCTGACAGTTAAACTATTTTTAAATGAATTACAGTTGGCTGAGGAGTTGAAAAAGAAACTTGCAAACTCTGCTTATCTTGGAAGTAACCTCATAAGTGTTTGAATACTGCATTCTGGTTGTCCCTTGGGGGTAGCTGGATTGACTACTAGGATTTTGGGACAGAAACTATTTTAAATAATTTACTGAGTGCGTAGGAGTTTGTGATAGTTAAACTCTTTTTAACAGAGTTACTGGGGTTAAGGAGTGGTCACAGAAAAACCTGCAGTGTGAAACAGGAAAAGACAGTCTTTCAAGCAACAGAGGGTGGTGGATCTAGGTTTACATTTGTTTGTTACAATTCTTAAGATTTTCAGTGCAGAAAGATTTTAAAGCACAGCTGACTTATTTTGGGGCTGACAGCTCTCAGAGCACAAACCACCAGGCCTGTTTTGGGGCTGGGAAGGTTTACCTGTGTCTGACTTGGATGTGTGGATTTTTCTCTGTTTGATTAGCAGGGTATTTCTCTATCAAATTGTTGTGTAGGGCATCTTGCTGACAGGAAGGCACTCATTGCAGCAGTGGGTCAGAGCTTTTAGCTGATTGTTTTGTGAGGCACAGTTTAGGCCCAACCCCTTCCACCCCTCATCACCCACCCCTGGAAATAGTTCCTTTATACCCGGGTTCTGACATCATTCCTCAAGAGTGCAAGGTGCATGTCACTGTCATATCCTCTCTAGCACACTGCACTGACAATATAAGCATACACATTGTATATTATAAATATATATTTCTATATTACAAACCAATCACACAAAAAAAAAAATATGGGGAGTAGTTCAATGTAATGGCTGTGGAGCAGCAGTCTTCCGGGAGTCTTTCTGGAGGCTGAGATGCTGCCCTATTTGCAGACAACTCTCTGCCCTGAGGGAGGAAGTTGCCCGTCTTCAGGCCACACTGGACAGTAGTACAGGGACCTTCCCCCAGGCCACACTGGACAGTAGGAAGGGAACCTCCCCCATCCAGGGAGCATCACAGCCACCACAACTACCTCAGAGGTTGTGAAGAAAACACAGCAGTTGGACCACAGTGGGCTCAGGAAGGGTGAGGATGGTGGAACGGAGGCACACCCAGTCAGTTGTTCCACTCCACAATCCATACACCATTCTGGGGGAGCATAGCTCCCCTATGGATGCACCCAAAGAGGAGACTAAGGAGGCTGAGGACAGCTGTCACAAGGGAGGCCCACAAGAAAGAGGCAGAGGATACCACAAGGAAAGGAAGCAGCTCCTGGTGGGGGACTCAATTATTAGGGGAATAGAACTGGGAGGAGCTGGGAAAACTGAAGTAAGGTGCCTGCCTGGTGTCATGGCTTGGAGGGACAGGAAGTGCATCCTCAGGATCACGACAACAGCTGCAAGGGATTCTGAGCTGGACGTAATTGTCCACCTAGGGACAAATGACTTGGCTCATCATGAGGTTAGAGCAGTGCAGGAGGACATTGCAGAGTTGGGGAGGGGCCTAAGACAAGTAGCACACACAGTATCCTTCTCAGAGGTGCTGCCTGTCAAAGGCATGGGTGAGGCGAGGTACTGGCACCATGCAGTTTAATGAATGGTTGAAAAATGGTGTGGAGCACAGGGGTTTGGCTTCATTGGGGACTGGGGTTCCACCTGGAGGGACACCAGCCTATACTGGCAGGATGGTCTGTATCTGTCCAGGAATGGAACAAGTCTTTTGAGCAATCGGTTTAAATGCTTCATTGGCAAGCTTTTAAACTAGTCAAAGGGGGAGGCACTGACAGGCAGCAGAAAATCCCCAGCCTCTCCCTACAAAACAGGGTACTAAATGAGAAAAAGACCAAGGTAGAACGGTCAGTGGGGGATGCTGCAACAGAAGGTAAAGCCATCAAAAAATGGAGAGCAATGAGTACCAATGCCGTAGTCTAGGTAACAAGCTTCCTGAATTAGTGGCCTTGATGGAGGAGGAACATCTGGATATCGTGGCAGTCACAGAAACATGGTACACACAAAACCATGACTGGGATGTAAACATACCAGGATACACTATCTACACAGGAGGGACAGGGAGGTAAAGAGGGAGGAGGAGGAGGAGTAGTTCTTTACATAAGGGAAGGAATAAAAGCAACAGAACAAAAGGGTAAACAGGGAGGAGAAGAAGCACTGTGGGTAAATTTGGAGACAGGCAATGGCACCACAATCTGCACAGGGGTTGTATACAGACCCCCTTCTCAGGGGGAGGAAATGGACAAGGAAATGATAGAAAGTATACTTAGAATGGCAGAAAAAGGGGAGATATTGCTGATGGGTGATCTGAATATGCCAGATGTTAACTGGAGTGCAGTTGCAGCTGCCACTTCAGAAGAGTGCAGTTATTCTAGATGCCCTACAGGGGCATGCCTTAGACAACTAGTACTGGAGCCCACTTGAGAGGAGCAATATTAGACTTGATACACTCAAATGGAGATGGAGAGGATCACAGATGTAGAAGTGGGTAGCCATCTGGGAACTAGCTACCACCGAACAGTATGGTTCAATAAACACAGCAATAGAGTCAAGCCATACAAAGACAAAAGTACTGGACTTTAGGAGGGCTGACTTTGCCAAAATGGGTGAGTGCCTAAGGAATGCACTAGCAAATGGGCAGGAGGGGTGGAAGAACAATGGGGAATAATAAAAACTGCCATCACAGAGGTAACGAGCCTTTGTGTGAAGCAAATAAACAAAACAAGACGATGTAAGAAACCACTATGGTTCTCAAAGGAAGTGGCAGTGAAGGTTCAAGAGAAAAAGAAAGCATTCAGGAAGTACAAGGAATCGCAGAAGGAGCAGGACAGAGAACTGTATCAGTTAAAGCAAAGGAGGCTGGGAAGGCAGTCAGAACAGCAAAGGCCCAAACCGAGGAAAAGATAGCCAACTCAGTTAAGAAGGGGATAAAACCTTTATAGGTACATCAGGGAGCGAAGGAAGACCAAGGAGGGATAGTGAGGCTTAATAAAGGGAGGAGGATGGGCAGAGGAAATGGCGAAAAGCAGAGACACTAAACAAATATTTTTGCTCAGTATTTACAAAGGAAGAGGGGGAGGTACATAAAACAAACAGTAGTAACACTCTGGATACAGAAGTTGATACCGGCCCATTTACAGAAGAAAGGGTTCTGAAAGAACTCTTAAAACTGAAGGTGGACAAAGCAATGGGGCCTGATGGGATTCATCCCAGAATTCTAAAAGAACTAAGGGTAGAACTAGCAACACCACTGACTACCCTTTTTAACAAATCATGGGAGGATGGGGTGGTACCCAAGGACTGGAGGAGGGCAGATGTGATTCCCCTTCACAAAAGTGGGAGCAAGGCAGAAGCAGGAAACTATAGACCTGTTAGTTTAACCTCAGTGATAGGGAAAATGATGGAATCACTTCTAAAGGAAAGAATTGTTGAGTATCTAGAGGCCAGAGGGTCACTGGACCCTAGGCAGCATGGATTCACAGCGGGAAGGTCATGCCAGATGAATCTGATAGATTTCTTTGACTGGGTGACCAAAGTAGTAGATCAGGGAGGGGCTGTGGACATGGCCTACCTAGACTTTAGCAAGGCATTTGACACAGTCCCACACAAAGATTAATACTAAGTTAGCCAGCCTGGGAGTGGGTCCCAAGATGACAGCCTGGGTAAAGAATTGGCTGCAGAATAGGACACAGAGAGTAATAGTAAATGGAGTCCACTCAGAAGAAAGGAGGGTTACTAGTGGGGTACCGCAGGGTTCAGTATTAGGACCGGTCCTCTTCAATGTCTTTATAAGTGACATTGCAGAAGGACTGGAAGGAAAAGTATGTCTCTTTGCAGATGACACTAAGATCTGCAACAGAGCTGATGCGCAGGGTGGGCTGGAAAGGATGAGAAGGGACTTGGCAAGGTTAGAGGAATGGTCAAATGTATGGCAGCTTAGATTCAATGCTAAGAAGTGCAAGGTAATGCACCTGGGAAACAAAAACCCAGGGGAAGAGTACACAATGGGGGGTGAGACACTAACAACAACAAAATGGAAAGGACCTGGGAGTAGTCATCAGATGACCTAAAGATGGGCAAGCAATGTGAGAGGCAGCAAGGAGGGCTGGGGGATACTGGGATGCATAGGGAGAGCATCACCAGTAGAAAACAGGAAGTTATTATCCCTCTGTACAGACAGCTGGTGAGACTCCATCTGGAGTACTGTGTGCAGTTCTGGAGACCCAATCTCCTAAAGACATAGACAGGATGGAAGCTGTCCAGAGGAGGGCAACTAAAATGGTGCAGGGTCTGCACCGGAAGACATATGAAGACAGACTTAAGGAGCTTAATATGTATAGCCTCGAGGAAAGGAGGGAGAGGGGGGACAGGATATAAACTTTCAAGTACCTCAGGGGAATCAACAAAGTCCAAGAGGGTAGCATCTTTCAAAAAAAGAGGTGTGCAAGAACAAGAGGGCACAATTTGAAGATAGAGGGAGGCGGCTCAGAGGTAATTTAAGGAAGTATATTTTCACAGAGAGGGTTGTGGATGCATGGAACGGCCTTCCGGAGGAGGTTGTGGAGTCAAAATCAGTGGTGGAATTCAAGCATGCATGGGATAGTCATAAGGCAATTCTGGGGGGTGGGGGGTAGGAAGAAGTAGGCTGCTGGTTAACTAGGATCTGCAGCTTATCCAGTAGGTAGGGAAATGGGCAGACTGGGTGGGCCAAGCGGTCCTTATCTGCCGTCAAATTCTATGTTTCTATGTTTGACACAGTAAAAAAAAAAAGGTAGCTTAGAATTGTGTAAACAATGTACAGAACTGCTTAAGTTAGATATACAGGTAGAAATGAGTCAATCTGCTAAGAAGGAGAAAAGCAAATAGCGGTCACAGCTCCAGATAATAAAATTCAATCTATGGATAATACTGGAAAAATGGCCAAGATATGCAGTACAGACAATGGAGAGAAGGCCATAGCAGAATAAAGAAAATAATAAAAAACAGGGAAGCTGCTAAGAAAAATGTAAATGAGAATAATGATGCAAAATTTGATAATAAATATGAAGGAATTATTAATCAAAAGGGGCATGCTATTACCAACATTATATATGAATGGTTTACCTAAAATTATAATTAAAAACCCTTCTCTTTAAAGGTCATGGTATGCAATACCTGCAAAGGCATTGCAGGTAATGTACTACAGTAGTCTGACATTAAAACAGTGTATAGGTATACTGTACAAAGTAAGAAAGTAGAAGCTGGGCTACAAAATCACATACCTCCAAGTAAAGAAGTAAATGCAGGGTAATGTCCAAGTTTATTAAAGTGCAAGAAGAACAAGCGGCCTCCACAGCCTGACCCAGCATTTCATCCAGGCAGTCAGGCAATTCCCATGACAGGAATATCTAGGTGAAATGTTGGGTTGGGCTGCGGAGGCCATTTGTTCTTCTTGCACTTGAATAATCTCAGAAATGAACCTACATTCACTTCTTTACTTGGAGATATGTGATGTTGTAGCTCAGCTTTTACTTTCTTACTGTGGATATTTTGACTGTTTGCACCACCAATCCAGAGTAGCCCTTCAGTTTCCAGTATAGGTATAAAAAGAAATGTGGCAGCTGTGTTAGTCCAGTCAACAATGTAGAGAAAATATATATGTTGTGGGTGACACCTTTTATTGGACTAACAAAATTATTTCTGAGACTAGCTTTCGAGAGATACAACTCTCTTCTTCAGGTCAAAGTAAAAACAGCTGAATAGCATGACAGAAATAGAGGTTGGATGTGGATTCAAGACATAGACTAGCAGTTTACACATCAAAGCATTACAGTTAATTCGCATTCCTTACAAACAGGAAGACTCTAATTATCATTAGAGCATATCTGTTGAAGAGCTCAACTTGTAAGATCAAAGGGCAGCTATATAAATGTCTGGATCATCAATTAACATTTGTAAAAAATCAAGACAGGAAAAAAATACAATTGTCTTTAGAAGGTACCTGTTAAAAGACACAGAGGGTGCTGGTGTGATATTTCAAGTAGGAACTCTGAAGCTCTGTTTTAAGCACAATCACTGGTAATGTGCTAAAAAAACAACATCTTTATTAAGTCCTTTTTCTTTAGTGTCAAAAAATGTCATCATTTTTAGTTCAAATGTTTGCCGTTCCTGACTGTTTTTGAAGTTACCTTTTAACATTCTGACAGTAAAATCGCTGATGGAGTAGTTTGGTCTTGAGAAATATTCTCCTACTGGTGTATTTTCATTTCAAAATAATTTTTTTAGTCCAATAAAAGGTACCACCTGCAACATATTTGTTTTCTGTTTTTTTTTTTTCTACAGTATAGGTATAGAAACTTTGCAGAGAAAGGATGGACATGCATTACCATGAAGGATGCAGATATACAGGAAATCTTCATAAAACATATGGAGGGATTTAAGGATCTAGGTATAAATATTGATACATGTATAATAAGTACAGAAAAAGTTGAGCTAGTAAAAGAAAGTTCACATTGATCCAATTGTTAACAGACTAATGGGAAATAGCACAAACATAAACAAAACCAACATTTGTCAATGTCAAAAGCTCGCTGCTCGCCTTGCTGTTGTACCAGAACTTGCTTGTAGACATGCTGCTATATATTTATCAAAAATAGACTAGGTGAGATGTAATATGTCATTTGCAATGGTGTTCTGATTTTACACAGTTGTATACTGCATTTACAGTACCCAGGATGGTAGAGGTGAGATGGAATATCTTATTTTTAGTGTGGTCCCGCTTTAATAATGTATTTTTTCTAGGGCAGATCATTTTAGATGCAACATCTTCTTTTCAGTGGAGTTCTGATGCAGGGTCTTGTTTTTACAGTTTTACAATACATTTACCCAGGTAAACCTAGCTGAGATGCAGTATCTCATTTTCAATGGGGTCTTGCTTTAACACATCTTCGTATTGTATTTACTTAGGATAGTACTGCTCAGATATGTTGTTTTCAGCAGGATCCTGCTTTTCCTGCTTTTCACAATTTTTTCTTTGTATTTATCCAGGACAACACAGCCAAGATGCAATATCTCATTTTTGATGGGGCCCTGCTTTTACCTATTTTTATAATGTATTTACCCAGGATAGACCAGCTGAAAGGCATGCCACATTTTCAGTGTGGTTCAACTTTTACAATGTATTTTCCCAGGCTAGACCTGCATAGATTCACAGTTCACTGGGGACTCTGCTGTACTGGAGTCCTCCTCTTACACCTTTTTTTCTAAATAATTACCCAGAATAGACCAGATGAGATGCAACATCTCACTTTCAGTGGTGTCCTGCTTTCACACATTTTTAGATTATATTAATCCAGGCTAGGATAGCTGAGAGACAATATCTAATTTTCAGTGGTCTCTCACATTTTAGAAACATAGAAACATTTTGACCCCAAATGTCAAACAATATTTTTATGACATGACGTCATGATCAAGACAGGTGGAATTTTTTTAACTCCCATCTGAAAGGTGATTTCACAGAGTGACTGCAAAAACATGTTTCAGAGGGGATTTGAAAACTGACACCTGTCATGTTCAGGAGGTGGGATAACACAAGGGATATATTGAACATTATGAGCCAAAATCTGCAAAAACAAAGTTGTGAGTAAAGGTTAGAACAATACTTAGTTGTTTTTTCACATTTTGACCCAAAATTTTCAACATAGTCTTTTTATGATGTCCTTCTTTTGAACACGACAGGTGTCATTTATAAAATACTGGCTGAAATATCATTTTGCATCATAAATGTGAAAGCACATTTTGGCTAGGATTTGAAAACCAACATCTATCATGTTCATGAGGTGGTGTGAAAAAATGTCTATTTTAAAAATTTGGGGTGAAAATATTGAAAATTGCCAAAGTTAACAGTGAGCATTGAAAAATATCAACATACTTTCATAACTTTTCTCAACATACTTTTCTTATGACCCGACCTCATGAACCCAGTAGGTGACAATTTTCAAATCCTGCCCAAAAGGTGATTTCACAGAGTTACTGCAAAATTACCTTTTGGCCGGATTTTAAGGATTTCAGTGCCCTTATTCAAGAGGCGGGGTCCTCAAAAGGCCATGTTAAAAATCTGTGGGAAGAATATTTAAAAATGACCAAGTTATGAGCACACGCTCAAAATGCATTGAAACACATTGAACCACATACCAGATTTCTTCAGTTTGTGGTCTGGCACTGAAGAGTGAAGGCGTGTGTCCAGTACAGAAAGGATTCCAGCATTGGACCCCTAGTAGGTAATTGGGGTGGGGTGCTGAGTGAGGGAAGGGTGCTGAGTGGGGGGATTGGGTGGGGGAAGGGTAATGCAGGAGGTAGATGGCGGCAACTGACCTTGATGGACCATTTTCTTTTTTATGGCATGTATAAAAATAGACTACAAGGAATGGTTTTCTTTATTTTACAGTAGATACTGACACTGGGGACTGGGTGCCTCAGTATTGGTTTAACTTCTAGGAGCACTGGAAGTGATGGGGAGGTTGGGAGAGATGCTTGGCAGAAGATGGCATTACAGAAATTAAAAAAAAATGTAAAAGACTGAAGGACAGTTTTCTTTATTTCAGATACCAACACTGGGGACTGGGCAAGCTAATGTTAGTGTTATGTTTGGTGGCACCAGGGGTGTTCTCCTCAGTGTCACACAGTGAAAATGGGCAGGGTGGAGGCACTAGCCAGCATCAGGGATTGAGCATACTGGTGTTGTAAAATTAAGAAGAAAAGGGGAAGCAATGGGAGGTGGGAGGTACACTTGGCAAAGGGTGGGAGGGATTGGTTTTATGTTGGAAAGGAGGACTACAGTAGGCTGATCAATGATGCTGATCAGCTCTACTTGCTGGACAGCTTATGTAGATCAAAGGAAAGAGCCGCCCTATAATTCAGGTGACTCTTTTCTTTGAACTTTGTACAGTTTCTGTCCAGCAAGCCCAGAAGAGTGTCATGATCAGCCTGGCTAATGACTAATCTGGCACTGTTGAGCCCCTTGCAGACTTCCTATACTGGACCGACAGTGACACACCCCTTAAAATCTATTATTGTACCAATACGTTCACTTTGCACAAGCATGAACATAAAAGGTGTGATTGTAAATAGAAAGAGATGAGAGTAAAAAAAAAAACAGGACAAACAGCAGAGGATTGCAGAATTTGTAAGTCCTAGTTAGCTACACATTTGGTGAGAAGAAGAGGAAGGCAGGGAGAACAGAATAATCAGAGGAAGAAAGTAACATGAAAGGAGAATATATAGCAGCTTAGTATTAGAAACAAGTTCAACACTGTCACCAGGAACTTCTTCACCAGCAGAAAGTATAGGCGAGGAAGCTTGTGAGGATTAACATGAACTTCTGTTGGTAGAACTAGATGGTTTGGACTGACAAAATCTAAAGGAGGGGACAGAATCATACTGTAAACCACTTGGGATCATAAACTGGAATATAGCGAGCCTTAAAACTGAACTTAAAGATGTAAACTGGCAGAAAATAGTAAAGAATTATGACACAGTTATGTTACAGGAAACCTGGCTCTTGAGTAACCCAGACAAGGACAAAAAACCAGCACTGACACCCACGGCAAGTTAATCAACTTGTTTTAATAATGAAACAAAAAAATTCTCAGAAACTCGCAATCCAGTGTGAAGGAGACAAATAACACAAACCTGGATGACCCAACTGTCCTGGGTAAATGCAGTATAAAACTGTGTAAAATCAGAACACCATTGCAAATGACATATTAAATCTCATTTGGTCTATTTTGGCTAAATATATAATAAAAGTGTGTACAAACAAGACCCAGTACAACAGCACACTGGACTGTGAGTTTCTATGAATCATTTTGTTTCGCTATCAAAACAAGTTGATTAACTTGCCATAGGTGTCAATGCAAGTCTTTTCTCCTTGTTTGCAATTGTTTCTAGATTGGGCATGTCAGTGAGTGGAGCCACTTTATCATTGTGGGTCTTAAGTAACCCAGCCTGAGTCATCTCAGGTTATAGTAGATTTGGCCTTCCAACTAAAAAAATATCAACATATGGGCGTCCAAGTGGGGGGTTGCTTACACTTGTATTTACAACAAGAATTGATAATTGTATTGTTTTAACATGGGGTCCTTATTTTCCTGTGCATTTACTAGAAAGCAAAATGGGGCAACTTTGCATATACATTATTACGTATGTGCCAAAGAGGCTATGTGGAAAAGTAGAAAATAATTTATTTTGTATGCTTCAGAAAATATTGGTAATCCTAAATGAAACTTATAAATCTTCCTATTATAATGATGGTTGATTTGAACACAAGGACATCTGATAAACTAGAGGTTTATTCAACAGCATGGGACATGGATAATACACTAGCAATCCCAATAAGAAATACAATGGGCAAGAGAGGGAAAACAGTTTTGGAACTGACAGCAAACAAAAACCTTAGAATTTTGAAAGGAAGAGCAAAAAGAGATGCGAGGAGTAAAATAACCTTTCCCATAAAAAAATGTAGGCACAGTGATAGACTTGGCAATTGCAGATGTCTACACATATCCTCTTGCAGTCAATTTTTGATTGTGTAGTCAATTTTAAACTACAAGAAAAGTGGGATAGTGACCACTTCCCTGTACTGTTGAAACCAAATGTAAATACAACAATTACAAGTATGCCAGTGATAACCAAAGCGGTGATGCAGTTAGAAATATAATTGTATCTAATAAAAAAACTGATAAAGTGGAATATATATATGACAGATAAGTTGCTAGAACTTTTATTAAATAATATGGACATAACTAAGTTGGTCGATACGATTGTTAACAAAATAAGTATGCTGCAATTAAACATCAAGCAAGAGATTCTAAATAACTTTGTCATTGCTGAAATTAATTATTGATAATTTGTCAGAGAGCAATAGAGATAGAACCAAGTCTAAAGCTACAAACTAACTATGGTACTCACTCACACCAGAAGAATAAGCATCAAGGACGTCCAAAAGATGTTTGAGTCTTTTATTGTTAAAATCCAGCACTACCAACACCTTAGCCACACCAGCCCAGACTGGTCACAACATTTTGCACAGGCACACTGCACTTTGTCAAGCGATAACTACCCCAGTAGTGACACATGTTTAAATAACACTCACAAATAAAAAACAGGTGCAATTGAGTAGAAAAAAAAAACAATTAAGTTACTTCTAAAACTATTACGAAGTGGTAAAATCATTTATCTGTGCATATAGTACTATGAATTCTTAAAAGATACAGGGATTTAATCAGATAACTTTAAAGATGTGGAGGCAAATCCACTTTATCATTTAAACTGGAAAAGCTGTTGCTGTAACTGGAATATCCAAAAGTTCTCTCTGCATGCCAGAATATCATTTATATCACCCCCTCTGGGGCCAATTTTGGCCCTCTCAATGCCAATGAAGTGCCACATATATTGGACTCTGTCTTGCATACTAAATGTATAATGTGCCGTGGCATATTTCAAGTTTCCATTTAAGACAGCTCGTATATTGCATGTTCCCCTACCAGCTCTTTAAATTTGCATTGTGTGCTTCCAACATAACAGGCACTGCACTTACATGAAGCCAAATAAACAATGTTGCATGTATCACAATTAATAAAATCAGTGGTCTGCAATAGCTTGCAATCTACATTATTCAGAAACTGTTTTGTCACATTGATGTTTAAACAGTATTTACATCTGTGGCACTTAAAACACCCATTTGGAAGTGCAGGTAACCAATTAGTGCCTGTTTTATTAGAGGCTTGTAGCCACAGTGCTATTGACTGACCATGGTTGTGTATGGGGCGGAGGGAGTGATCGGATTGGTGGCTGATAGGTCTGTGTAAGTTTGTCACCCAGATTATTCGGTAGACCATGCGGGGGAATTCATTAACATGTTGCTGCAATAGAACCAAAATGGGTCTACCTAATGAAAATCAATGGTATGATACTGAATATAGAAATACACTATACATAAAGCCCTAATTAATTCAGAGAGAATGACAAAAACAAGTATGACATTAGACTGCATGAAGCGTATATGAAATTAAAAAATAAATATAGATAGTTATTAAAATCTAAAAAGAGCAACTTTAAAGTATGTTTATGGAAAAAAAAAAACTACAGCAGTCAATAATGGAAAAGAATGGAAGATCATTCTGGGATTTGGTTGCACATAGAACCGAAAACAGGGAAAGTAATACTGAGTATGTAATAACATCAGAACAGTGTAATTCTTATTATAATGGTCTTTATGGCATGCTGGAGGGAACATTAAATAAACTAGATGGGGAAAGACATTATTATTCATTTATGGCCATCAGTTACAACAGTAGAAGTAGCCTGGGTAATAGGGATAAAAAGAAAAACACATCCCCAGGTACAGAAAAAATACCAGCTGAAGTCTACAGGGCCAACCCAGAATGGTGGGTACCAATCTTGGCAGAAATTTTTACAATAATGAATTATCTTCTGGTTATGCCAGAGTGTTATAATGAGGGATTAACAATATCTCTTTCTATGAATGGAAACAAAACAGACCTAAAGTGCTATAGGCCTATAACTCTGTTATAGACTGGTTTTAAATGAGAACATGAGAAAGATCATGGTTTATGGAACTAACAGTATAAATCCTGAATCTTGGATAGCTGGCAATAAGAAATTTGAAGACGTTACAGAATTCACTTATCTAGGGGTAAAATTTGACAAAAAGAGATGCCAGAAGCCCAGTTTGAAAAATAGTAGAAAAACTGCAATATCAACAGAAAAAAGGAAACATAAATTTGCATCAGACTTTGGGGATAACTCCTTTGTTGCAAAGAGAAGGAGTTTTGAGGCAAAAGTAAATAGTTGTTTTATGTAGCTGATATATGGGCAATGGACTGAGAATTAAATATATTGAAACTATATAGAAATTTTTTTATAATTTTAAGTGTGGACCTCCCCAGGGATACCCCTACTTCACTGCTAAAACTAGAATCAGGAACACAAGCACTGAGTATGCAAATAATAATCAGAGCTGTAAATCTATGGACTAGAAAAATGCTCTGTGAAAGTGATCGATTGTTAAAGTTTTGCTGGGAGGATGCTAAAAAAATCAATTTATAACATCTTTTGGTTCCATAAATTAAACTCAAGATTGATAAAGATGGGTCTGTATTTCATCTGGGAGCCAGACATTTATGATAATCCAATAAGCCATGCCACATAAGCTAAATTAAGAACCTTAGACCATCACTTTCAAATGTCAGGGATCTACCAGAAATGAATGTGCATGCTGCTCAAAAACAAATTTATTAAAACTGAGTCTTACTTACTGAATTGTGAGAACAAAAAACATAGGAAAGCAATATGTAGAATACATCTTGGTTTGAATAAGGAACTAAACCCATGGACAAGTTTTTAGTCAGCCATATATCAAAATGGCTACTGTAGATGTGAAACAGTAAACAAATGTACAGTAGCACAACTGCTATTAGAATGCAAATTATTTAATAATGCAGAGGTGAAATTGATTGATCCTCTGTTTACAAATCATCCTCTGGAAACAAAAAGTAGTTTAGTGAGAAATTATTGTACTCAGACAGTAGGATTGTACAATTTGCAGTGGCTATATTTGCAGAGAAAATATCTATTTTACATGTATAATCTTATGAAATTGTTCTTAACATGAATTTATGAAATTTCTTTAAACTGTTATGCATGTAATAAACTGTATGGGTTATTCATGTCTATAATCAATAAAGATCTGAATCTGAAATTTGATATGACTGGCCAAATCAGTAGAAGCATCACTGATTGAGCAAGTATTTAAAACAGCAGAAAACAGATGTGATACCAGCACAAGTTGCGGTCCCTTCTATACATGGATAGTGGCCAGTGGCCAGACAGTGGATATACTATATCTGTACTTGAGCAAGGCCTTCAACTTGGTCCCCCACAAGACTGATCAAGAAGTTGGAGGACCTGGGGGGAGAGACAAGTTGATGAGGTGGGTTGCAAATTTGCTGGGAGAGAGAACCTGAAGAGTGGTGGTCAGGGGAATACTCAGAAAGGAAGGGATCACCAGTGGGGTCCCACAGGGGTTGGTGCTCAGTCCAGGACAATTCAACATGTTCATACATGACAAAGGGTACAATATAAAAGGCAAAATATGCCTTTTCACCGGTCAGCCCACTGGCTCAAGCTGTAGCTCTACTAATTGCAATGCCAAAGATCTGGGAATGAGCCCAGAGGGTCAGCTGGCTGGGGAGAAGATGGCAAGGCAACGCAAATTTTATTTTTTCCAGATGCCCAATCCCGGAGGCTCTGGGTGCTGTACATATCAACTATACTATTCTTAAAATAAAATAAAACAGTAAAATTATAGCAGTACATTAAATAACCGCATTAATAATTAAGTAAGCCTAAAACTGGAAACATTAGCTAAAGGGGCCAGCCCAAAAGGGAGGTCTAATACAGCATGCCTGTGAAGACCTGACTAAATAAGTGGCTCTTGAGGCAGGTCTTGAAAACCTCAACCGAGAGGGCCTCCCATACAGATGGTGGAAGTGAATTCCACAGGATGGGCCTGGTGACACTGAGCACCCTATTACCAGCAGTTTTCAACCTCATCCTGGGAATTGCAAGTGGTCCCTACAGGAGGAGCGGAGGGAGTGGACAGAGGCAGCAGGTGTAAGAAAGTCAGACAAGTATCTAGGGCCCAGCCCATATAGGGCATTAAAGGTGAGCAAGCCCACCTTAAGGAGGACCCTCCACCTGATCGACAGCCAGTGCAGTTCACACAGCACTGGAGTGATGTGACAATATTTTGACTGTCCTGTCAGCAACCTGGCAGCCATGTTCTGCACTAGCTACAGCCTGCAGAGGGTACCTCCCGAGACCCTGAGGTGCAGTGCATTACAGTAGTCAAGCTCTGATGTCACGAAGGTGTGCACCAAGGTTGGGAGGTCCTGGGACAGAACTAGGGGCTTGATCCTGGTGATATTCCTGAGATGATATAAGCTGGTCTGGACAATGGATGACACCTGAGCTTCAAATGTCAATCTACTGTCTAACATCACACCAAGATTGTGCACCCTAGAGGAGGCCTTCAATGGTACAGACCCCAGGAACAAACCTGTTACTACACCAGAGGCCATCCTATCACACCCTCTGTTCGACTTCACAATCAGTACCTCCGTCTTATTGGGGTTCAGTCACAACCAGCTGGAGGCCATCCAGCCATTGATCTTGGCAAGGCATTCATTTAGCACTTCCACCACATTGGATGTCCCTGGGGCAAAAGACAAATACAGCTGGGTATCATCCACATAGAAATGAAAACCCAAGCTGTACTTCCTAATGAGCACTCCCAGGGGCAGCATATACATGGCAAACAACACTGGTGACAAGACCAGATCCTGAGGTACTCCACATGACAGGACGCTAGGGGAGGAGGAGAAATTCCCCATCACTACCCATAGCCTCCTACTCATGAGCTAGGACTCAAACCAGCAGATGACTATGCAGGTGAGTCCACAAAATTCCTTTAGGCAGTCGAGCAACACACAATAGTCTAACATGTCAAAGGCTGAGGAGAGGTCGAGGAGCATGAGAATTGTCCCTTCCCCTCAATCTCTAGACCTGAGGAGGTCATTGTGCACCCAGACTAATGTGGTTTTCATGCTATGCCTCACACGAAACACAGACTGGAGAGATTCATACAAATCAAAGGTCACAAGGTGCTCCTCAAGCTGATGCACCACAACCTTCTCAACTACCTTCCCTAAAAATGGGAGGTTGCTGACTGGACAGTAATTGGACTTGACATCAGGGTCTAGGGATGGTTTCTTTAGAAGTGGTCTGACCAGTGCCTCCTTCAAGACATCTGGGAAGATTCCCTCTGAGAGAGAACACCGGACAATCAAGGCAAATACCAGGCCAATGGTGTCAACACATCTCATTGAGAAATGCATCTGCACTGGGTCCAGTTCACAAAATGTATGCCTCAGCTCATGAGTAATCCAAGTGATCTCAATTGCTTTTACTGGTTTAAACTCCCCTAACCAAGTGGAGTGCTCTCCAGAAAGAGAAGAGGATCAAGTATCCCATGCACAACTCTCCTCCTCCGGGGCAAGCAGGCTGCAGCACACATTAGTCATCCTATAGCAGATGCTGTGGGTTGGTGAGCTAAAGATCACAAAACACAAGAGAATTGGAAGAGAGGCAGACATTGGGGCATCAGGCATGGGAGCATGCCTGACATCATCAGGACATTATTGCATGTCCTTTTCTCCAGGAAAATGCAAAAGCAGATAACCCCGCTGGCTGGGCAGATGATACCACTCCCTGCCACCATGCCCACAACCAGATCCTGCCCTTCTTGACCCCACCATCCTTCTGTCCTTCACCTCCATCTGCTAGGAATTAGATTGATGTATGGGAGCACCTAGGAGCTGAAGGTGGCTCTTCCTCAGGGGGTTCAAGCCGAGGAGTTACCCAAGCAAGCAAGTGAGTCATGGGTGGACCAGGGTCATAGGCCAGATAAGATCTCAGAGGCAGATGATCAGGCTCCAGGAAATGGCCAAAGGATGGCCCTGGCCAGTGGCAAAAGAGAACAAATAGAATTAAAAAATATATATTTTTTTCAGATAACACCAAGAACTGTGGGAGGGTGGACATGGAAGGGGGATGTCAGAAACCTGAATGATGGCCCAGCAAAGTTAGAATGATAGTTTGGAATCTGGCAAATGGGGTTCAGTGTGAAAAAGTGCATGTTCATGTCCACTGGGAACAAAACCACAAAGGCCAAGTACAGACTGGGATGTGTGATGGACGTGCTGCCCAAGGAAGACAAAGTGAATCACTAATTCCTCTGGACAAAACCAGCCACTCATAATTTAGTTTTCACTCTAGTTTTCTTGGTTTCATTGTCAGTGACACATATACAGTACATATCTTATGTTACAGTTGCTTTTTTCAAGCTAAAACCTAGTATATGTTTATTTAATTTTTATTTATTCATATCTTAGATTACAATACCTTTAAACTAACAGCTTGTTTACTGAGGTTCCATGTTAGAGTAAGAAAATACAAATTATACAAAAAAACAAATAGTACATTGAGAGCAAAACACTAAACAGTCTCTCTGAACGTTACCAGACAAATTACAGAAGGGTATAATTGACAATCAGGTGAATGCAGGAGAGATAGATAACATATTAAATATAGAATTAGGATACAAAAAATTAAAACATTTAGGGAGGTTACAAGAGGAATAGATAAATAGCAAACATGTTGGAAATGTTCTTGTCTTAATGTGTGGTAATATATTTTAGGAAAATAGCCTTAATGTAACATTTTGCATCTGGCAAAATAATATATTTTATTGCGCTTCATCACTCTCACAAGCACTGTTCACTCAGGCAGTGTCTCTAGTGTACTGCAGAAAAATAGAGTAAAAACAAAATCTTCAGAGACCCTCTCCCTTGACGAAGCCCACAGGGTGAAATGTTGGGCTTACCAGTAAGGTGTCCTGTGTAGCAAAAAGGATAAACCAAGAATCCTTTTGAACAGAACTGATATGTGTGGCTGGTTTTGTCCAGAGGGACTAGTATTTTGCATTGCATAATTGCCCACCAGCCCCAAGAATTGAGATTGTATCCATGACTAAAAGGAAGGGTACCCATTTGGGACACCATTTTTGGACAAGGAATAGAAAAACAAACTGATCCCCCTTTGCATAATGCATCAAGGCAGTGGTGAGGGCAAATAGCATGCATGTTTGCATAGGTAGAGGCTTCACTAATAGGAGAAAAGACATCATACTACCACTATAAGGGGTAATAGTGCAGCCACACCTTGAGTACTGCTTGCAGGACTGGGGCCACTACCAAGAAAAGGACATCAACATGCTAGATGCAGCTTAAAGAAGAACTACAAAGATAATTCAGGGCCAGCAAGGGCATTCATATGAATAGATGCTGGAGAACATGAATACTGTATGTACTCACTCACTGAGAGAACGGAATGAGGGGACATACTTAGTCATTCAAGTATCTCAAGGGTATTAACAATGTTGACCTTGGAAATCTTTTCAGTTCCAGTGAGAACAGAAACACAAGGGGAAACAGTTGTAAGCTGGTCGGAGGAATCTTCAGGAAGGAGGTGAGGAAACACTTCTTCACAGAGAGATTGGTCACAGAGTGGAATGGACTAGCAGAGGAGGTGGTTAGCCAGAAAATGGTTGGGGGCTTTTAAGAGAGGGTGGTATTAGGCGCTGGCCTGGTGGTGCTGAGGCGCTGGTCGCCTTACCTCATGCTACTCCGGCGACCCATGTTCAGAAATGAGCAGGGGTCGGCAGGGGAGGAGAAGGATTGAGCATCCATAGGACTGCTGTCCTTCTCTGGGGAAGGGGGAACCAGCGTTTCAGTATTCGTCTGACCCCTGGCGGAGGCTAGGGGGCTGGCACACTGAAAGCTTCAGTAAGGGGGATTAGACTAGGGCAGACATTTGGAGGAGTGCATACAGGAGCATGCACACTCACCCCTTGGACGTCATTCCACGGTCAGTCTAAAGGAAAAAAATACAGGAGGAAAATGTGGTACCTGATGAGCAAGGTGCTGTCCAGTAATCCCTCCAGCATCGAATCCAGAGTTAGGCAGGTAGAGGGATTCCCCGCCACCCCACCATGGGGGGTAAGCCATGGGATAGCTGGAGGGGTAAGCTGCAAGTGGTGGATGGGGCTGGGGGAGCCTGACGAGATGGCAGCCATCAGGGGACCAAGTGGATAAAAGAACTAACTGAAAAAAAAAGAGAGGGTGGTATTAGGTAAATAGGGGGAAAGGGTTTCACAGGAGGGGGTGAATCATCATGTAATACACATTATATGGACTCCAGTTCCATGTCATAATGATGATCGCAGAATAGCGATCGCTGTTATGGAGAGTGTACATCGCCAAAAATGAATTTGGTGATCCACTCTCACAGCACAGACAGAAACAGCACCCGAGACCTACGGGTCTTATATTTAATGTGGGGGGCTGCGCCCTCCCGCAGCCCCCTACTTATGGATTCTCAACTCCGGGGGTGCATGTTGGGGGTGGTAAAAAACTTAAAAAATGTAAAGCCGCCTGCCAGCAAAAAAACTGTGCCGTGCCAGACCCAAACCCTACGCCTCCCAGCCGACCACCCTCCCTATCACACTAGTGTTCCAGCTCAGCAGCTGTCCACCACACCCCCTCCCACATACCATCCCTCCCCTGCCTCTCCTCTCCCGCATGTGTGCACACATGTGTATGCCCACTTGACTTCCTGTCACAGTATTTCACCCACCCCAGTATCCGGTCACCCCTGTGCTAGGTAACCATGAACACAGTCACTGTAATTGAGCCACCATTTTTGTAGGTGCCCAATTTCAGTTGCCTTGTTCACTGGATACCATGGACTCCACATCAAGCAGACTCATAGACTGTATAGCCTTCTTTGCTGGCAAAATATTCTGGTAGGCGTTTACCACCAGGTAAGTTACAACAATATGATATGAAATAATTGCTGCAGTTTGAACTGAATATCTTTCTTAGATTAGTTTATTTAAAGAAACACAACTGCAACTCACCAAGGTGAGTTGAAGTTTGATACAAGATAAAAAACATAATATTAATAATCAAACATATTTTATAGTGTAAAAAAGCAAGTTAAAAACCTCTAATCTAATACAAAACTTAAAAACTATCTACACAGATATACTGTAGCTAAATTTAAAGCAAGGATTTACTTTTAGAGGGATTTACATTCACTTCCCACAAGAAAAATACACTTATTGTATACAAACTATTTTTTTTTTCAGTATTGCCTGTACTTATTTATTTCTGTTATTTACTGAAAAAAAAATATTTTCTTTGGGGAGCTTTAAGAAAATGAAATTAATGTAAATAACCATATCTACTTCAGCAATGTGACTCTGGATTGTATTTCAATTTTTAAGGCAACAACGATTAACACGAACACTGGTAAACCTAAGATTTATTAAGTTTACTGTACCTAACCATCTGGGCTTTTTATTTTCTGTTCATGTTCCACAGTTTTTTTTTCCTTGCTGTGTCCTGCCCTTATTATTTGACATAAGACATAAGATATTTACCTTTTTTATTTTTAGATGAAATATTTCAAAAGGGATTAGCTGAAACATCATTGAGACCAGTAGGTAAGAATTATAATATTTTCTATAATAAAGACTGTAACAAAGGATATCTGTATATATTAAACTCTATGGAATAATCTGAATATGAACTCCCCTATGCTTAATACCCTACTTTGATGTTTCACTTTAAATAAATATACAAAAAAGGAAAAAAAAAGTATTAATTACCAGATATAAAATTTTAGCTATAGGCTGTCAAGGCATGAGTTTTCTTGATGTTCTTGATCTAACTATATATGGCCTAGACAAACATACGTTAAAAGAAATGTGAACTTTATAGTCAACTCCTTATTTTTTGTTGGAATAGGACCACCTGCCTTGAAAAAGTAACAGATGTTGCCTTGAAACATTAGATCTTTTTATAGGTGGCCTGAAAATAAACTAAATATCAGATTTCTGTTAGATGTACCTGTATAAGAATGCATCCGTTCATTCATTTCTTTTGTACACTTATATATGCTGGTAGGGGCAGTAACTCTACAAAAATGTATCTTCCCTGTTTGAACAGAATCTGTGGGCCCCTGATAGTCCTTTTCTCAACCACTGAGAAGAACTCCACAATAAGACACAAAGTGTTCCATATCATGCATCTGACCCCACAAACTTAACAGCACTCATATCTGCTGCTAGGGGCACTATAGAATGAGTGCTACCCATGTGGGCACTGTAGAAAATGCAATACTACATCCAAAAAGGATTAGGAATACCCATTCATGAACAAAATCTTTGAGACCAAGAGTAATTTTATATGTTTGTAAAGCTATATGGTATAGTTACTTAAGTGCCCCTGTGACAAATCTTATGTGGTGAGAACAATCAGACCTGTAAGACAAAAGGTGTGTGAGAACAGGAGTTCAATGACAAGGAGTGATGAAAAATCATCGGTGGCCATGTTTTTTTCCCTCTGAGAGCCACAAGTCTGCCTCAGTGAGAGTCTGGAGACAGGGAGCTCGATTTTCAAAGAGCCCTTAGATCACCACAAGTTGAGGCAATTTAGGGCTATGGCAATCTCAGGGTGTGCCAGGGACCCTGCACCATACTATAAAACGATGAGGGTCCCTGCACCAAGGACCTGAGATTTGCTGCATCTGCAGGGTTGTGCTGAAGAAGTGGTGCACCTGTGTAGTTTGACAGAAGGGTCCATCAATGCCCCAACCTGGTGCAACACTCAAGGGGCCATGCAGGTATGAGTGGGGGATAAATATGCCTGCCAAGAGGGGACTGGGGGAAGAAAAAGCATGAGGGTGCCCGAATGGCCAATGGTGGCATGGCAGCAATGTGCGGGGGATGAGGTGGAACCCTGTGGGAGTGCCCTGTGCTACTACATATAGCCAGTCAGACTGGGTACAGGGAGCTAGCAGAAAGGGACCAAGACCAGTTCTCAGGAGGATACAGCCCTGGCACCTGCCCATAGGTGCCACTGACCACAATACCATTGGCAGAGAGCAGTCTGCCTCCATTTGGGGGCTCCACCTAATATCAATGGAATGCCATGGTGCTCAGGGACCATTCCCAGCCACCACTTGCACCCACTGCTGCTCGCTGATGGTATTATGGTCAGTAACACCTCCTAGGGCACCCCATACTTCTTCTGCTCCCAGTTCCCTCCTTGCAGCCCCCCATCACCATCCTGCCCAGCTGTGGTGCATGGCCCTTACATCACCTCCTCACTGGCCTAAGGGCAGCCCCCTGTTGTGACCATGGCAGGGCTTGTAGAACAGCAAAAAAGGGGATGGTACAGCCCTGCCATGGTGCAAGTCCCCTTGCGACTTGGCACACAGGTGCTTTTGCCACAAGGGTGGTGCAGGGGGGCTTTGTTGCACAGCTTTCACGATTGAGACACAACCTGCATTTTAAAATTGGGATAGCTACAAACTCTGATGCAGGGTGCCACTTGTGTCATACACCTTTGGCACAGGCACCTTGCATCAAAGTTTTTCATTTGAAAATCAAGCCCAGGGACTGGAACTAGAATGCCCACCAAGAGCACATAATTGGCATATGGTACAAGTCTTAAACAATAGGAATTTGATTGGCTTTAACAACTAGAAACCATAGACCCAAATCAGGGAATGAACAAAAGAAGCAATCTGAAGACTTACCTGGTGAATTGTCAGAAACATAAGAACTTTCTCATAACCCATACTTGACCTATTTTGCAAAAGGATATGGTATAGGTGACACCTTGGAACAATTTAAGAGGAACTGGTAAGAAAATGCATTTGCGACTACAGTGTTAAGTGCAACTAAGAAATACAAAATTACTTATAACACACTTATGCAAAGCATCTTGGGAAGCATATGGAAATAACCATGAAAAAAATGTAAATTGGCTCTGTTGAAGCAGGAGTGTGTAGTGCCAAATGGCCTCTCACACACTCAGCAAAGACTGAGAACAGAGGACACAGAAATGTGCTACTTGTTGCCAATGTTGCTCATGGTCACCAATGATCTCCACATAGCTAGGGATAATGGTCTCATCACTGGGGCTATCTTCATGGATCTCTCCAAGGCTTTTGACTTGGTGGATTATGCAATACTCCTTCTGAAGCTCAATACCCTAGGTCTCAGCCAACCAGTTATCAAATGGTTTGAAAACTACCTAAGTAACCATAACAGCTGGATCCATGCAAGGCATTAATTCAGACCTTGATGTCTTAAATCTCTGGGTACCTCAAGGCTCAATCCTTGGCTCTCTGTTGTTCTCAATTTTGTTAATGACATACCGAAGTGCAGTGAGAGGTGTAATGTACATATGAAATTATCTGTATTGATTCAGATCCTATGCTGTCCCTCTTCTGTGGAGGGGCAAAACTCTAGCACATTTTGAAACAGTAGATATTTCACCACAGGCAAGGAAGATGCTTAACAGCATGGTAACTGGGGTGCAGATACAATGTGCTGCAAGGTGGAGAAGTTTTGGGTTAAGGGAGTTGGCACCAGCACTCTTGTTTAGGATGAGTCCCTTTAGTGTTTTCAGGACCTCTGCTGTAGTGATTTGTCAGAAGTTAAAGTTTTGCAGATTATATGCATCATGCTCTTGGCTGTTTGAAGAGAGACTAACTATGGGTTCCACATCGAACTAGCGACTTCTGAATGGTGAGGAGTCAAAATGGCACAGAATAATAGCGAATGCCATTATCGGCAAACTTTTTTCCTGTGCCCCAACCCCCTCCCCTTACCCAATATTCCAATTCGGGGGGACAGACCTCAGGGAGGGAGGAACAGAAAGTTTGATGATATAGCACTTGCTATTATTCTGTGCCATTTTGACTCCTCACCATTCGGGAGCTGCTGTCTTCATGGGCTACCCCAACTATGGATGATATTGAGAAGTTCTGGAGCTTGGCAGAGATACTGAGTTAATGAAATGGGTGTTAAAGGTATTTACAGTTTCTGGAAGAAAGGTGAAAAGGTCTCCAGAGGGGTTCTGGATTTCAATACTTTTTTCTTCATGATTCATTTCAAATAAGTTTTTAGCCCCTGACCAGAATTTTCTTGAATGATGTTTGTTTTACTCCTAGTATTTGTGGTAGTAGTCCACTTTTGCTTTCAGTACTGCTGATTTAGTTAGATTCCAAATTTTTCTGTAATCCTGTCTGCCATTAAGGGATCATGTTTTTTTTATTTCTGGTCCAAGCAACATCCCTTTGGGAGAACAATTCAATACTTTCCTTAGAGATCCAGGGGTAATGGTGTCCTTAAACCATTTATGATCTGATTGGTGCATGTTATTTGGAGACATTAAAAAATCACTAGCAAAGACTTCCTAGGCATCAGCTACTGAAGGATATAGATTGATATGATCCCATCTTATAGTAGACAAGCCTGCATAGAAGTTCTTCAGTATGAAATGCCTATACGAGCAAGCCGTGATCCATTTTGGAGGGGATTTTTTGCTATGAATTTTCCAGACACAGAAGGTGAAGGGATGATCACTAAAGCAGTTTGAAAGTACAACAGCCATTGAGATTTTATAAGGGTGGTTAACAAGAATCAAGTCTAGAAGGTTATGGTTGTGTGTGGCATGGTTGAGTCGCATGGGTAATGTGATCATTTGGGGAGAAGGTTAAATTGGAAAGAGCATGTTTGTATTTGGATGAGTCCTTTCCCAGTCAGCTGAGGTAAAGGTCACTGAGCAGAAACATCTCAAGGTTGTACCTACCAATAGTACAGCCAAGTGCATCTTTAAAGAATTAATGTCATTAGATCCCTTGGGTGGTCTATGAATACAGCCTCCAAGTAAAGCTTTTGTGGTGTTAAGATGTACTTTCTTACAGAGGGCCTCCATAGTATTAGGTATGTCATCCACTGTCTCTAACTCTATAAGATTGTTTATGATATAGAAAGCAACCTTGCCTCTGTGCTTGTTTCTATTATGTCTGTACACTGAGTATCCTTGTATATGAATGCATGAATCAGGGGTTCTGGAGTTAAGCCATGTTTCTGACAATGCAATTATATTGTGCTTATTAATAGTGATCCAGGCTCTTAGCTCATCCAGTTTAGGTACCAGACTCCTGATTTTAATATGGAAAACCGTCGGACCTTTGTATGTAGAAGGAAAGATAGAGCCACAAGAGGCAACATAGATTGGGTCTGAGAAGGCAAATTAGGGCCAGGGTTCCTCTCAATATCACCACATAGTAGGAGAAGATAGACCAAGATACATTTAATGGGGATTGTACTGAACAAGTGTGCTTAGTGCTTGTTTATCACTAAATAGCAGCATGCAGGCCCCTGTCCAGCATAAACATATGCGATATCCGGGCTTAATTGACCTTGGAACCTCTGTATGGGGGTGCCAGGTATTAAATATTGGGGGGACTGAACAACTGGTTGAGGGAGGGAAGTGCAATCACAGGGCAGCGTTGTAATAACTGGGAAAGGTGTACTGAGTTTTTTGAGGTTGCTCTATTTGAAGTGAGTGGTATTAGGGGTGGAATGAGGTTAAATGAAAGGCAGAAAAGTAACAGCAGCATATTTTAGCAACAGGTGTCAGGTTATTTAGGCAGTTAACATATGGAAATAAAGGTGACAACACAATTTCTAACAAATATATTACCAGAGTAGTAACAGATTATACCAGTGTCAAAGGCAGATGTCCCACAGCCTGTGCAAAGCACTATCAGGAAAGTCTTGGTAGGAAGCTTCCCCAGAGTTGTTATAAACACCAAGAAGAGCAAGTAACTAACATACAAAAGCATTGCAGCTTAAAAAACTGTGGTCAGAGCCACTACGTCTGCTAATGCATTAACTTGATAAGGGTGTTTCATGGGCTTGAACGTAAAGATGAATTGCCCTAGTCAACTCCGTGTGTAAATTTCATTTTTGGTAAAGTCAGGTAATTTATCTGGTTGATCCTGTGTTTCCCATGCATTTAAAATTCAAGCAGCAAGTACGTCTTGTACTATATGGGGAAGGAGAGTGAGCTCTGCACTAAGGCCTTCAAGTAATGATAGAAGGAATGATGCAGAAAGGAGAGGTATGGCTACATTGGGGACTATGGGCCAGCCTGGAATGATAAGAGCCTATACCAAGGTGATGGCCTGCTTCACGTTCAAGTTTATTGCAGGAAAATACTTCATTGAGCAAACTCATTCACAAGGAGGTCCTGGTACACATACATAGGCATAAGGACAATGCATACAGGTATCATTTCAATAAGAATATAAGTCAAGTACTTATAGAATACAGTGAGAGTCACAAAGGGATCATTTAAAACAGAAATAAGGACTAAAATTGGCAACATGATCAGCTAAACAAATTCATTCAAACAGTTTAATAGCTACATGTCTTATGTACAATGGTCACATGTAATGCCTAACTATAAGCAGTACGAAATATCGGGTACTAACCTATGGGTGAGGGAGGCATTAGTAGCAGCTACAGGAGTCTTTTAATTTGGATAAGGATAGTTTTGAAGAGATTAAGTGATATGGTGAGGGTTAGCTTAAGTGTAGATTGGAGTTGGTTCCATATGGTAGGGAGGGAGTATGAGATGGCTCAGTGACCAAATGTAGTACGAGTTGATGGGACGTCAAGTAGGATAAAATTTGATTTCCTGAAAGAATAAGCACTGCAGGAGATGTGGCTAAGAGACATTATGTAGCTAGGCAATTTGTGAAGAGGTATCTTAAGGGTCCAGAACCCGGCATGAAGCAAGTGTCTAGTGGCAAGTGACATCCAGCCAACAGCTGAATATAGGTCACAATGGTGGATTCTGAAGGGGGAGCTGGTGATGAATCATAGAGCACAATGATAAAGGACATCCAGTTTCTTTAGGCTTAGAAGTCACTGCGGAGGCATAAAGGAAATCACCATAATTGAGTAGGGGAAGAAATGTGGCCAATACGAGCCTGGTTCGAGTATCAAAAGGGAAGAGGGATCTGTTTCTAAAGAAGAACCCTAACTGTATTTTAGCCTCCTGGATAAGTCCTCAATGTGGTCATAGAAGGAGAGCTTATTATCAATCCAGAAGCTGAGGTATCTGAATTTAGTAACCACTTCTAGTGGTTCGTAAGTGAGGTGACTATAAAATTCTTTGGGTTTGAGAGGTGGGTGCTGATTGTAGGGCTACTAGAGAAGTCCATCATCTTGATTTTCTTGGCATTTAGAAGGAGCTTTGCTTTGGTAAGATTAATTTCAAGTTGAGCAAAGTCAGCTTGCAGAACATCCCTAACTTCCGATAGAGTAGTACCAGAGGTGTATAACACATTGTTATCAGCGAAGAAGTGAAGAGTTGATTTTGTTTTAAGTGAGTCAAGATCATTGATATATATAGAGAAAAGTATCGGTCCTAAGATTGAAGCTTGGGGGACTCCCCTAGCAATTGGAAGGGGGTCCGAGAGGAGACCATCTGCTTAGACTTTCTGTATCCTACCAGAAAGGTAACTGGTGAGCCATTTCACTGTAGATGGATTAGCCTAGTTTAGTGAGGCACTGAATTAGGAGGAGATGGTCAACAGTGTCAAATGCTTTACTCAGGTCAAGGAACACTGCACCGGTGGTCTTCTTGGAATCCACCACAGAAATCCAGTCATTAGTAACCTTAGCCAATGCAGTGACAGTGCTATGATTGGACCTGAACCTGGACTGGGCAGGGTTTAGCAGAGAGTGGTATTCAATGTGTTGTTTTAATTGATTATGGACTAGCTTCTCAAGAATTTTAGAAAGGATAGGCAAGATGGAGATAGGCCTATAGTTGTTTAGATCACAAGGATCTCCCAATTTGAAGATAGAGAATGTGGGCTGCTTTCCAACAAGATGGGACAGGGGCAGAAGTAATGGATAAATTAAAGTTATGCAGGATAGGGGCAGCAAGACCATCATCGCCAGCACTCTTTCTAGTATCTAGGTTAAAGAGAACATTTTCAACTTCTTTAAATGTGAAAGTGCTTAGTTGAAAGGCAAGGGATGGAGTGCTGGTAGCAGTGGTAGAGTCAGCATGATTTTTAACATGATTAACATAGGGAGAGGAGTCGAAAGCAAGTCCAGCAGTGACAAAGTGCGAATTAAGTTCCTCAAGAATTTGGGGCTAGTTTTTGACCAACCTCCCACTGGTGATTGTCTTACATGGAATGGATGGGGCTGTGGGCCAGTCTTCAATAGATTTAATAGTCTTCCACATTTTTTGAGAGTTTCCTTTAGCATGCTCCAGGGTGAAGATGTAGAATTGAGCTTTTGCAGTACTGATGCTTTTTACACATGCATTCCTGGCAGCTCTGAATGACTGCCAGTCGGCAGGGCTCTTAGAATGCCTTGCCTTAGCCCAAAGTTTGTCTCTGCTAGTGAGTGCAACTTTAAGATCTTGGATAAACTAAGGCTAGGAAAGGTTACACATCCTTACTTTGATGACTGGGGCATGTATGTCTACCAGGGTGTTAAGGTTAACATTAAGAAAGGAGACGGCTTCATCAACGGTTTTAGCAAGAAATAAATCTTGCCATCTGACCTTGCTTAAGTCAAGCAGGAAGCTTGCACTATTGAACTTGCACAGGGACCATTTAGTTCTAAGCTTAGATTGTTGGCTGGTTTTGGCTTGCAGTCTTGTGCATACCACCATACTGTGATCACTCATGTCATTATGAAACACTGCTGTGTGGGAGATTTTATGAGGGTGTGTAGTTAGTATGATGTCTAGGATTTATTTATTTATTTAAAAGTTTTACCAGGAAAGACATACTGAGCAGACTACCACTCGATTCCAGATGTGTCCTGGGGGAGGAGGGAAATGGGATATAACATACTAGTAACAATAAATTGTAGAACAGCGAAAATTTCATAGGTAACATACAATATGTACAAGGTTTCATTATTACGGTGAAATAAAATAATCTAAGAAATTGTATGTACAGGAGGCAAGAAACAGAGTGAACAGCATAATAGTAGGCAGAAATAAGAATAAAAGATCATGGCAATCAAAATTTGATAGTTAAGCATTTGAGTGGGCAACATAGATTATATTGGGTGGTTGGTCCTTACATAGTGCACACCAGCTTGACATGGCCCATGCTAGTGTACGTCAAGTTGACGTATGCAGCTTGTGGGGACTAGACCTTTTAGAAGGCAGATTTGTATCCGAGGGAAGGGGGAGAGCCAAATTTCAGCTGGCAGGGAGTTCCATAGTTTTAGTAGATGGACACTAAAAGCCGACTGTCCAGCAGAGGTGGCCATGTGTGGGATTTGCAGTAGGCGGGAGTCGAAATTCCTGAGTGAGTATGCTGTTGGTTTTTGGGCTGTTTGGGTAAAGGATAAGTAGGAGGGCAGTAACTGGGTCCAGAATTTTGGCTGTGAGTCTATTGCAGTGGTAACGGCATCTATTTGCGAGGGAGGGTAGGTTTAGGTGACTGTATAGGTCGCAGTGGTGAGTGGAGTGGGGACAATCCAGTGCAAAGCGGCAGAAGGAGTTGAAGAGAGGGTCCAGTCTAGCCAGAGTGGATTTAGGAGCAGAACTATAGACTACGTCCCCGTAGTCAAAAATAGGGAGGATCATTTTCTGTAGAATCGCTTTGTGGGCAGGCAGAGGGATGCAGCTGCGGTTCCGGTATAGTGCCCCCAGCCTAGGGAGCAGTTTTTTGTCTGTTGCATCGATGTGTGTGGAAAAGTCAAGGTGTTGGTATAGCCAGACCCCTAGGTATCTGAAGGAGGTATAGACTTCTAGAGGGGTCCCATCAAGTGTTTTAAGAATGGGGAAAGTGGGGAGGCGGGAGAGTCTTTGTCGTGGGCCAAAAGTCATGGTGATCATTTTTTTTGGCATTTAGGATAAGTTGATTTCGATGAAACCAGTGCTGTACTTCAGTGAAGTCTTGCTGGATCTTAGAAGCAACATCCTGGGGGAAGAGACCTGATGTGTACAGGACTGTGTCATCTGCGTACATGTGAATGTCAGCATGCTGGCAGATTGAAGGGAGGTTGTTGAGAAAAATGGAGAATAAGATAGGACCGAGGACAGAGCCTTGGGGGACACCGATGGAGACAGGGAGGGGGTTTGAGGTGGAGGCACCAATTTTTACCGATTGGGACCGGCCACACAGATATGAGTTGAACCAGTGCATGGCCGTGCTGGAAAGGCCTGCCTTAGAGAGTTTAGACAGAAGGAGGGTATGCGAGACTGTGTCAAACGCCTTGGCTAGGTCGATAAAAATGGCAGATGTGATGTGCCTTTTATCCATGCCTGTGAGGATGGAATCTGTGAGTCTGAGAAGGGATGTGACAGTGGAGTGGGATTTTCTAAAACCAGACTGGTAAGAGGTGAAGAAGGAGGAGGAGTCAAGGAAGGTAGAGAGTTGTGAGAGGACGAGATGTTCCTGAATTTTGGCTAGGGTGGGTAGAAGGGAGATTGGGCGGTAGTTACTTGGGGAGGATGGGTCACCACTTTTCAGGAGGGGGATAACTGTGGTGTGCTTCCATTTTAAAGGTATAGAGGTAGTGGTGAAAGAGAGGTTGAATAGGGATGCTAGGGGCATGGCAATGGCTGGTGCAGAAAGGTAGAGCATTTTGGCATCCATGCCTGTGGTGCATCTACCTTTGGAGGGATTTAGGGCAGTCAGGGCTTTGAGTACTTCTGGTGGGGTAACCAGAGAGAAGGAGAAAACTGGGAGAGGGGTTGGCATGGGAGAGGGTGAGGGTGTTACGTTTTGTATGGCAGGTGGAGGATTAGAATTGTGAGGGGACCCACCGCTTGAAAACACCGAGTTGAAAGCCATGGCAAATGCTAGTGGTTCGGTTAAGATGGAGCCTCCCACATCTAGGGCTAGAGTGGGTGGCTGGGTGGGGGGGGGAGAAAAGTGATTTTATAGACCTCCAGAACTTGGCTGGATGATTTAGATTGTTTTGGAGGGATGAGGTGAAGTAATGAGCTTTAGCCTGGCGGATATGCCTGGTGCAGGCATTTCTAAGCGTTCGATAGCATAGGTGATTGATGTGTCTCCCCGATGTCTTATATGCTTTCCATGCCTGATCTCTGACATGGAAGTGTTCCATAAGGTTAGCAGTGATCCACAGCAGGTGAGCTCCTCTTAGTCTAACCTTTCTTGGTGGGGCATATTTATCCCAGACGGCAAGAAATTTAGTCCTAAAGAAGTCAAAAGCGAGATCCATGGAAGGGGCCTTGGATATGTAAGACCAATCCAAGTTAGTTAGGTCTTGTAGGAGACCATCGAGGTTGAGAGATTTATAAGATCTAATAAGGAGGGTTTTTGGAGTGGGTGACTTGGCTTTGAATAATTTATGTATTATATACATCATATGGTGGTCGCTCAGTGAGTCTGGAAGGAGGCCTGAGGTTATAATCCTGTGAGGGTGAGAGGTGAGGGCCAGATCGAGCAGGGAGTGATTTTGCGTTTTGAGGTTTAGTTGCGTGGGCTCAGTGATGAGTTGGGTCAGATTTAAACTAGCTACATGGTTTCGGAGTTTGGTGCTAGCACTAGTGAGCCAGTTTAAATTGAAATCACCTAGGATGTGGAGCTCTCCACCCGAGGTGATTGTTTTAAGGGTATCCAGGTGAGTAGCTACGGAATTTAAGAGGGAATCTGGGGAACAATAGGACCCAGCTATAAAGATTGGGACTGAATGGGGTATTGAGATTTTGATTAGTGAGGAGTCGATGTTATTGTGAGGATTAAAAATATTAATCCTTATGTTCGGTTACTAGCTGTACAAGTCCAAGCCTGTCGCAGAGGGTCTTAAGGCTGCAGGATTTTGCAGAGAGCCAGTCCATATTGAAGTCACCCATTATTATTGTTTCAGTATTGGCTGCTACGGTTAGGGATTTCAGGGTGTCAAGGAATTTGGTGCCGCCAGATGGAGGCCTGTAGCCACCTATAATGGTAATGCGTTCGGAGGGAGGAAGGAAGGTGAAGCTTCAGGGAGATGATCTCAAATTCTTTGGACTTGGATTTACAGATTATGTCACTAACTGCAAACTTTGTTCTGGCATAAATAACCACACCCCCCTTGAATCCTTATCTGCCCTAAAGAGTTTATAATCAGGTATGTTAATTTGGTGGTCAAAATTAATCTTTTTAAGCCATGATTCAGTAATGATGATAAGGTCTGGGTGAGTGTGCATGGCCCATGCTTGAAGTTGGTCGAATTTTTTGATCAGGCTTCGGATGTTAACTAGCATAATTTTGAGACCGGGAGCATCTGCAAAATCCAAGGGAGAGGAAAATTGAGCTGGTCGACCTGGGTTTAGTTCCACATTACCTGATCAAAGATGGAGCAGCAACAGCATTTTCTTTAGGGAGTTAATTAAAAATGAGAAGTATTTTTTGCTTTGTGTGCAATTTTGTCGGTTAGCCAAGGGTGCTCTTGTGGGGTGGGTGTACGTGGACCAGGGCTGGTAGTTTAGTGAAATAATGGTGAGGGCACGGATAGTCTTGGGTGAGGGGCTCAGATGGGGTAGGGCCGAGGTGTATGCGATATAAATATAAGATGAATGAAATAACAGGAGAGTGGAGGTGCTGTGAAAAGGGGCAGCATAGGACACTGGAAAGGAAGCAGTGTCAGCGGTAGCACCTGTCACATTGTGATGCCATACTGTATAAGGTACACTACTGCCCAGCAGTAACAGTAGGATAGTGTAATAAGCCATTGGGTTTGGCAGTAAAAGCCAGTAGGCGATAGAGCTAAATGGGTAGTTGTACCCAGTCGAGGGTCCTCTGCCTCATGGAGATTAGTAATAGAGGTAGAAACTAAGGCAGATTAAGTGGAAAAACACTATCCCTTTTAATTCAGTTTAGGCGGTTACGGCCTAAATTGGGATATCCAATAGGCGACAATGGGCCTTGCGTGGGCGGAGCAGAGGTGTATTTAAAGGAGGCCTGGGAGGGGGTGGTGGGGGTGGGAGAAAATCCAAGCAGCAGTTAGCAGGGAAAAGACAGCTAGGGAACCAGTAGAGAGCTTTTTCCCTGTTTAATTCAATGGCAAGAGGTGCACCAATTGGAGAGCAGCAGAATAGCGGACAGTCCAATCAGGGAGCTTCTGTACACTGAAATCACCAATCATGGTTCAGGCACTCAAGGGCGAATAGCAGCAGTCGTTATCTGTGGGTTGAAGCAACCAAGGAGGGTCCCAGAAGATCATCCTGGGGGTTGGGCAGTGACCCAGGAGATGGTTTTGGCGCATAGGTCAGGGAGCGCTGCTCAGGTGCGAGAGCCTAAGGGAGAGAAAGCTGAATTAATATTGCCCTAGGTAGAGTGAGTGAAAAGCTAAGACAATTACAGGGTGGGAATCTGGCGACAGTCTAGCAGCAGGGGGTGGGGATGATTAAGTCTGTGGCTAAAGAGGAGCTAAGAGATATGGCAGGGTCTCTGTGTAAGAAGAGCAGGTGAAGATGGCGGGGGGGGGCTTGCACCAAGACAATTCAGGCTGGGACAGAGAAGCAGAAATGTTAATAGGAGTACTTGGCTAGGGAGAGAGGCAAGGGTGGAGTGAAGAAAAAAGCTAGAAAGGGGTGAAAAACTCAATAATTCAGTTGCAGATTACAACACTAGCTTCCATCAAGGGGGGATTCATAGTCCTCAGTGAATGGTTTAAATGTTACTTCAATGAGCATTTAAAGGAGGGTGATGAAAGAATTAGGAGATGCAGAAAGTACCACTAGGATGCAAGTTATTCGAAGAATTAGGGGGTTAGCAAAGGGGGGGAGGAGCAGTCAAAGGAGAAAGGTGAGGAAGGAGGAACAATTGGTAAAAGGAGAAAGCAACAAGAAAGAGAGCTGAGGGATGTCAAAATGGTGCAAGGTCTGCATCAGAAGCCCTATGAGGGGAGACTGAAAGAGTTCAATATGTACACCCTGGAGGAAAGGTGGGATAGTAAAAATATGATGGAGACCTTTAAATACCTTACTGAGGATAGTATGGTACAGGAGGGAGATATGTTTCAGAGAAAAAGGTGCTGTAGAACAAGCGGGCCATGATATGAAGCTGGAAGGAGACAGATTCAGGAGAGATGTGAGGAAGTACTTCTTCACAGAAGGGGTAAGGGTGGTGGATTCCTGGAACAGCCTTAAATGGAAGGTAGTGGGGGTGAAACTGGTGATGGGTTTCAAAAAATGCCTTGGATAGGCACAAAGGAATCCTAGAAGGAAGGAAGGAGGGAAGGGGGTGGAAGAGACATTCCTGAAGATCAAGTTGAGTCTGCAGGAAATGTGATCATAATTAAAATTGAGCAGACAAGATGAACGTAGCAGTCATTATCTGCCATCAGTTTCTATGTTTCTATGTATGACAGGTTATGTGATTCAAATGGATACCATGTAAAATTATTAATATGCGCAACATCGATGCTGTAAACTGTGTAGCATGCATAATTCATGTTGTACTATGCTACACAGACACGATAATGAAATGGGTAATAATATAGGCATTAAGCAAGGGAGAAAAAGTTCAAAGGGAACACATGTGAAGCAATTTACTACTCGTATAGTGGTGACTCCATGATAGGTACATGTTGTATGAAGTTGCTGTATTATGATGGTACCGAGCTGTATACCAATGTTGAGTTAGCTATAATATGGGATTTCATTTATTTTTTTAATAATCCAGACATTGTTTACACAGTAATGACGCATAGCCAAGGATGCTCCTCACAGTTTGCAACCTTTTTTTTTTGTTTGTTTGTTTGTTTGTTTGTTTTTTACTACTTTATTCATTTTTGGGAAATCACTTGCAGTGTGACTGCAGTTCTGTTCAGCCAATTAACTTTTGGCTTACCTATGCATGCCTTTTACAAGAAAGTACTCTATGTATTAATGGCAGTAGCACAATTTTACCCTTAGGACAGGTTGTAGTGTGCATTTGAATAGATGTAAAAATTGTGACGCCGCGCTATACATCTAGTAAAATTGGTGTCCCTGATTTTGAGCATTTCTTGGTCATTTTAATGGGCAGTGTCCATCATTTTGGTTCTAGCAGGCTGAGAGGTATGCCTTCTGGGGTAGCCAGGTGTTGCAGTTGACACCCTCATGATTTCTTTGTAGTTCCCTATGATGTCCCATTGTAACCCCTAAAACATTGGTTGCCTAGCATTTATTTATATAAAATGTGATAGGTGGAGGAGCTTTGCAACCCTGTGATTCTGCAGAAATGATACTGTGCTATATATAGGTAAGGTCACACCTTCCTGTAGAGGACAACTACCCTCCTACAAATATAAAGTCATGAGTTCCAATGCCACCAAGAATTAGACAGGTCCTGAATGAGTTAACATAAACCAACTCCCTAGACAGCAGTAAATCATTCACACACACACACACACACAGAAATGTAATTTGAACCTCCTCTGGAGTTATTTCCTCTAGATATTGTAGCATATTACTCTGCATTTTAACTCTTTCACTGCCAGGGTATTTTACACTCTCATGCCAGGCAATTTTTGGTACTTTGACACTATATTATATCAAATTAAAATTTCCATAGTTTCCTTTCGAGGTAAAGTATGGCACCATGGATGTTTTTTTATTGGCAGACTCTGAACTTTTTATAGGTAGTATTGTTTTGTTGATATCTGGTCATGTGTCCATGAAACACTGTCTGAAATGTAAACAAAATGCTATATCTACTGAAGCATTTTGCAGAAAAGACCCCAGAAAACTTATTTAACTGAGAATCATGGAAACCTATATGTTGCTGAACTTCTCTACGCCTGTACTATATAAACAAACAAAAAAATAAATACATTTTGTATATGCAAAAACGTTACAGCAGTGATACTCTATTTAATTTCTAACAAATAAAGAGTGAAAAATGGCTATGTGCACCTTTGATTTCTTTACAGTTTTTTTCTAAGTAAAAATCAGGTTACATATAAATACTATATATTTTTAAATTCTCCTGCCATAAGGCTAATTATGCAAAAGTTTATAAATTATTCATATTGACCTAGATTTGCCAGGTGTATACTGTTTTATGTTAATTTCACAATTTTTAGTTTGGATGCAGTTTGATGTTTTGGGCAGGTTTAAATGTCACTATAAGTAACTATGCAAAAGCTTATATCTCTGAAATCTACAGTGCCAGGCCTGTCTGTTGAGACTAACCATTTGCATATATTTGTACATTTGTTTAAAATAATTATTGCATTAATAATGAGTGTCCAAGCAGATTTGTGGCATTTTAGGTTACCCATCTTACATCCCTTGTACTGGGTTGTACATATGTGCCGGGATATTCAAAGAGGTTGTGCCTGGTGCAACCCCGCATTGCACCCCAGTGGGATATTGAAAATGCTGCCCGGCACAGCGCAAATCCTGATGTGCTGGGGTACAGTGTAATCCTATACGGCACAGATGCAGGGGCCGTGCCCATGCATATGTGGCACATCCCAGTATTCAGCCCGGGATGTGCGGTGCATATGCTGAAGCAACCCCTACATGCACCACACACTGGTGCTCAAAGTTGAGCCATAAAATATATGCTCAAAAACTGGCCACCCACAGGCAGGTGGCTGTATTGTAAGGTGCAGCACAAAAGCTACCAGCCATGGGTGGCCACCCGCTCAGCGGGAACACCATCCAAAAGCACTTGAACCCCTCCATGGTAGTCTAGTGGACCCCCCTCCCACCCCATATGCCCAGTCACGGGCATCTGTATTAAAAAAACAGTTCCTAGTGGTCTAGCAGTCCCTCTGCTGCCCGATCACGGGCATCTGTATTAATAAAACACTTCATGGTGGTCTGGCGGTCCCTCCACTGCCCAATTGTGGGCTGTTGTAATGGTGGAATGTAGCCTGTGGTGGTCCAGTGAACCTCCCACCCACTCCCAGGGGACCTGACCACCCCAGCACCCCTCGCTATCGGGCAGGTGAATTCCCCCGCATACCGCCTCTGGCTGATGCTGAATGACAGGTGTACAGTATGATCTGTATGCCTATTGGTCCACAGTGTGGACCAATGGGCTTGCAGACCATACCGTACTACACAGGACAAGATACGTGAATGAACGCATTCATTCACATATCTGGTGTGAGAAAGAATAATTGCAACAATAACGTTTTGCATTAGAGGCATAACTGTGAGAAATAATAAAGTTTTGCATTGGAGGTAGATTTATGACACTTTTCTTAAATGAATATTGCCTCTGAGGCACAGCTAAGTCCCTTTTCTTGTATAATTACTATTCACACCATGCTGCCATGGTTCACCACTCAAGTGAAATTCTGACATAAACGAACTGAGAGGAACCTGTGTAGATTCAAACTTTCAACCTTTTTTTAAAAGGCAGGGATGTTTCGGAGTCAGATATGCCTTGGAGACAACTTTCATTTAAAAAATAGTGTCTTTAAAAGGAACTTTCTGTATGTCAACCAATCGGGGCAGGCTAGAAACACCCAATCAGAGCAAGAAAAAACATGTGGGAGGGCCATTTAGAGACTAGATGAATAACCAATCAGCAGCAATGGGCAGCAACCTCAGTTACTGCCTTCAGAAGGTATTAACCAATGAGACACAGAGGAGGGTGGGATTAAGTGGTCTGTCTCTGAGGCACCGGCATGTATAACCAATCATTAGCAACAGGTGGCAACCAGAGTTACTGTCCCTCATAAGGTATTAACCAATGAGGCACAGCAGAGGGTGAGATTAAGTAGTCTGCCTCTGAGGCAGCGCTGACTCAGAGGCAATATTCATTTAAGAAAAGTGTCTCTTGTGCCCTGGGGTCCTTTACGGTAAGATGTACTAGGTACATCTTTATGGCGTAAAGATGTACTATATCTAGCACTTTATGGCCATGCACTTTAGAGTGCTGTGATGTACGTTGTATGACACAGGGCACTAAAGGGGTTAAAGCTTGGTGATGTTGCTCCCAGACTGATTTGGCATTGTCCCTGTAGCTCCAAGACAATTTTCCTGTGTGTTTCCAGTAGATTACATTACTTCCTATGAAAGCCAAATTGTTCCATATTCCTATATTCCTATATAATCAGTGCCTTCTTAGCCAGACACCTGGATAATCAGACAGCAGCGGGGGTCTGATGGTAGAGCAGAACTTCTTACCTCCCTCCCTCCCCCTGCAACAGGACTCTGATTTACCCCTTTAATCCATCCTCAGACTGAACAGCAGCCACCACCTGAACTTTGCTTGCTGCCACCTGAACTTTAACTGACTTTCGGCCATACTGCAGCATCAGGGAAGGCTGCGGTACTAAAAGAATAGAGAACTGCTTTTGTGCGCACTGAGGCAGGAACCAGAGAGCAGCAGTTTTGTGTGAGCTGAGACAGAAACTGGAGAGCAGTAGTTTAGAGTGGGCTCCATCTAGTCACAGCCCAGCAACAAAAGGTGCCAGAATTTGAATTCTTCTGACTGCCTTGAAAAGCAGCTACACAGTACGCAGATCCCTGCCCTCTCAGCCAGACACTGGGATGATTGGATGGCAACAGGGGTCTGAGGGCAGAACTTCTTCCCTGCTCTCGCCCTGCAGCGAAACCCTGATTTACCCCTTTAATCCATCCTCAGACTGAACAGCAGCTTCCCCCTGAACTTTGCTTGCTGCTGCCTGAACTTTATCTGACTTTTGGCCATACTGCAGCATCGGAGAAGGCTGCGGTACTAAAAGAATAGAGAACTGCTTTTGTGTGCACTGAGGTAGGAACTGGAGAACAGCAGTTTTGTGGCCTCTTCATTTAATTAAATGCTCTTCCCTGGAGCTCCACCCTGAGTGGGCTGACCCTTAAAATCGAAAGGGGAGGAAGAGTTAATTAATCTGAAGCCATCTCTTAAAGGTACATGGTCCTGGCTGTAGCCTCTGTTGTTGTGTTACCTCAGTATTCAGTAGTTTGATGGTGCTTACATGCAGAGCGCACTCTGCCCAAAAGCTGTTGACTTTACTTAGGTGTACACTTGCTGTAGTATTGAACTCTGCTAACTGTAGGTGCACATCTATTGACTCTACTTAAATGCACACTTATTGTAGTATTGTTTTAACTCTAGATGAAGTACACCTCATATACTATGGGGCTTAGTTAGGATTATAATTTGGTATACTAGTTGCTACCTAGATGAATTATTATGCTAATCAATTATAAGGGTTGTCTATTACATCATAGCTCTTAGTAGGACGCTGCATTTAACTTGCATTTTTTCCATTTGCCTATTATAACCTATACTCTGTTTTATTTGATCCAGAATTTTTCTCTGAGCTGTCAGACATCTGTGCAGATTATCGAGTTGTCAAGCTCTTGCTGCCTTCTCCTTTGCCTGTTGTCCTGAATCAAGCTAAGCTAGTCCCATAGCCTACTCAGACTAGTTGTCCCTGAGTAGTCAGCAATGTCACACTCCCCAATACCACCTAATCTCAAGATAGATTATCTATTTATGGTATTACCCCTGACATTCCTTTAGATCCCCCTTGGTTGAAGTACCTAATCTCAGACCAGGGCTAACTGTTCCTTGCCTGTCTGCCACAACTCAGGTATGACCACTGTCCTCTCCCTAACAGCCCAACCTGAACTTAAAGTGTCCTCATCCTTCCCCCATTATGCTACTTCTCAGGATGCTGGTGGTATATCAGAAAGATTCTCTTTCTCCTCTTCCCCCCAGCTAACCATTCCGCTGGTGGTACTATCGCGTTGGGCTCAGTGCTGGTTTTTACATACCTCCTTACTGTCCTGTGCACAGACCTGTTATTATTTGCCTCCTATCAGGACATGGGCCAGCCCGTGGGCCCCCACGGTCCCTGCTACAATGGGGTTCACCCCCTTGTTTATTCTAACTCTAACCTTATCACCCTGTATAGCTTAAGAAAAGGTGGAAACTATTATTCACTTATAAGCTACCTCAGAGTGTGCAAGTGCTGGGCTCCCCTCCCACCACTCAGCCTGTTACCGAAAGCCTTACTGACCATCCAGTTGTTACTAGCTGGAGATATTGAAACTAACCCTGGCCCCCCTTGCCCTTCATCTCCTACTATGTCCTCCTCTTCAGCAACCTGGGCCACTGCCAAGGATCTGAAGCTAGTCCATATGAATGTTAACAGCCTCAGACTTAAAATGCAGAGCTCGAGGCATGGGTAAACATGCATTCCACTGATATTGTCACCATATCCAAAACCTGGCTTAAACCCAGTGTCCTAACACATGAGGAAGGGCTCCAGGGTTTTAAAACCTTTAGGTAGGACAGATGTGGTAAGAAAGGAGGTGGAGTTATAGTCTAAACTAAAACCTCCCTAAATGCTTCCTTACTGGCTACCCCTGACCTGACTCTTTCTGGTAGTGAGTCAGTGCTCATTAACATTCTACTCAGTGGGACCAAATCCCTTCTAATAGGCTGCGTTTACACCCCACCCAGGACAGCACAAGATGCCCTGATGAGCCTACTGATCATGATCCAGGGGCTACCTCAATAGGAGAAGATCATTTTGGGAGATTTTAACCTTCACTGGGGTCAGCACACCAGTAGTGATTTAAAATCCTGTCTGCTTGAGGCCAACCTAACCCAGCTGATTTGAGAGCCCACAAGGTTGAATTCAAAGACAGGTAACCACACCACCTTAGACTGGATCCTCGCCTCTGACACTAGCAGCTCCAAATTGGTTGGTACATTTACTGACGCTATAAGCGACCATACCCCCATATTTGGGGTCTGGAAAAATGACCACCCCAACCCCCCACCCAGAATCTTTTGGGCTCGGGACTACTCCAAATTTGATACTAGCTCCTTTCTTGAGACACTAATTATGGTAGTCTGGTCTCAGATCAAGTCAACCTCTAGTCTGGACTCTGCCCTAGAATTTTTCATCAATAATTTCCTCTCTGCTGCCAACAAGCATGTACCACGAAAACAAATCAGAGTCAAGGGACAGAACTCTAGATGGCTGATCTGGGATTTAAAAGAAAAGATGAGACTGAGAGATAGAGCCTGGGATAAATATAAGGCCACTAACCTACCCAGGGCTTGGGCAGAATATAGAAAATTAAGAAGCAAATACAAAAAAAAAAAAAGCCTTAAAATCTGCTAAAAGGCAATACTTCTGGAACATTCAAACACAAAATCTTGCCAACCCTAAAAACTTTTGGTCCATGTTAACTCCCTCCTTAAAAGGAGCACCATCCCACAAAACTGTGACATAATTGCCAATGGTACTCGACATTCTAACCTACAAGATGCTGTGCAAACGCCTCAACGAGGTTCTCACAAACCTGGACAAATTTAAGAATGCCCTCCTGTGCCCCTCCCACCCTGGAGGATAGCATGGGAGAAGATATCCCCAACCCCAACTTTCACCTCAAGCTTGTAACTAGATCTGAAGCACTTAAACTACTAAGTAAAATTAAACCCTCAGGCTCAGCCGGGTATGATATGCTAGAACCCAGGCTTCTCAGGTTGGCTGCCCAGGTCATTGCCACCCCTGTCAACTGGCTTTTCAATAGGTCACTTCTTGAAGGGAGAGTCTCCTCAGCATGAAAAGTTGCCCTGGTAACTCCCATCCCCAAGGGCAGAGATGCCGGGCTACTGGATAACTACAGATAAATATCAATCCTCTGCACCCTAAGTAAAATAATGGAGAGATTTGCCTATCAGCAGGGGCTTGATTATGTGGAAAGGCTTAATCTGCTTACTGCATGGCAACATGGCTTTAGGAAAAATCATGGGACCTCCACTGCCCTGATCAGCCTGACTGGGGATATTCCCTCAGCTGTGGATGATGGCCTGCTTACTGGCATGATCTTCATAGACCTCACCAAAGCTTTTGATTTGGTGAATCATCAACTGCTTATCACCAAGCTAACATCCCTTGGTCTCAACCAACTATCTATTCAATGGTTCTTGGACTACCTAAGTGGCAGATCACAAATTGTCAGATGGTATGGCCCATAATCAGATAAACTCCCTATCATGGATGGTGTCCCCCTGAGTTCAATACTGGGACCACTCCTGTTTTCCTTATCTATCAATAACCTGCCTCAGCACTGTGGGGATGCTAAAGTGACCCTTTATGTGGATGATGCAGTCTTGTACAGATCCTCTCAGGACCCTGCCCAGCTAAAGCTCCTTCTCAGTCAAGATTTGAATACGCTTGAGAACTGGTGCCTTGTAAATAAACTAGTCCTCAACGGGAAAAAGACCAAAGCTATGTTATTCAGTCCCAAAAGTATGGTTTCAACCTGGTCACAACTTTTCCCCCCAACCCAATCCAATGGCTCACAGATTGAGGTTGTTGATTGTATCAAATACCTAGGCATGTTCTTAGAAAAGGACTGCTCCTACAAAGCCCATGGCAACTAGCTAATCATGACACTCAACAAAAGCTAGGGCTTCTTTATCACCTGGGTCCATTCCTCACCAAGAAATCCAAGCTCAAGATTGTTAATGGCACTCTCCTCCCCACCCTGTTTTATGGGGCCCCTACACTGCACTCAATTAGAAGCTCTGAAATGCAAAAGCTGAGAACCCTCTACCATAGGGTAGAATGCTTCGCTGGGGGAGGCAGTGTCCTTAAACTGGCCCTCACTTGAAGGCAGGTTATCTTATCCTCCACTGTGCCTTGCTTATAAGCTTCAGCAATCTAATACCCCACCAGTTTAAGGAATCCCCTAGCTCCTAAAAGGAACAATAGAGCACTAAGATCCTCTGGTTGACAGCTTCTGCAAGTCCCTAAGGTGAAGACCTCCCTAGGAGGCCAGTCCTATGCTGCTTACCTACCACCCATCTGGAATAATCTCCCCAGTAGCCTCCAGAAATGTTCCTCCCTAGGGGGATTTAAGAAAGGTCCCAAGACCCATATGCTAGAACCTAGTACCTGCACCTGCTATCGCTGAGGTTCTCCAAATGCAGTTGCCTACCTATTTTATTCATGCTTGGATGTCTCATGTATAATTGTACCTCTCATGCTGAGATTGTTGTATCTAACCAGATGATGCTAACTGTCCTGCTGATGTTTGCTTATATTCGCATCTGTGTTGACTGTAACTGTAAACAGCTATGTGTACACTTTGTTGTATGCAATTAACTCCAGGTTGCCCCTGAAAAAGGGACTGTTTTGGTCTCAGTGGGCCTACCCAGTTACCAAAATTTAAATAAAAATAAAATAAAATAAGTGTATGGGAACACTTTTCCTGTAAATGGCTCTATTTTCCTGTAAAATACAGGAATCCCTGTAGATCTGGGAGCCCTGGCACCTGTTGACAGTTGTATCAGTAAACTATTTACCCTCCAAAGACTAGCAAACCATATTTCAATAATAAATAAAATAAGCAATCCAGCAAGTGAACATACCAAATCCTGTGTTAAAACAGGTCAAATAGACTTCCGATGTTTTCTTTTTACAAATACCTGGTACATCTGGCTGCAAACTGGCTGAAGAACAAATTGGGGGAAGGGGGGGACTTAACCCTTGGGCTGCAGGCAGCATTACAACCTATTGGAAATCTGGATTGATAAGATCTAACTGTCTGGGGCACAGCAAGGATTAACTAGAAACCCGAGTCTCTCTCTCTCCCTCTCTCCCTCTCTCTCCTCAAGAGAGGAGTAGTTGGCAGTATTCAAGCAAAGGTTTTTTGACACTAGTATGCAAAAAAGGTGTTAAACAAACTGAACTGTTTACCTCTTCCAGTGTGGGCTGTTGAATCAAGAGAAGGAATTACTTCTATGCTAGCTTTCACTTTGGGCTGGGGGAAGGATACTGCTGTTTTTTTAGTCTAAGAAAAGTTTATAATTGCACTTCTACAGACAGTTTAACTGCTTCAAAGGAGTTAAAGCAGGCATGACAAGAGACAAGCTGAGAAAATAGTGCTAGAACTGGTCTACTAAATAGAGACAGCAGAGTGCTACATTCAACTGGCAGAGTGACAATGCTGCAACTCCAACATTGTTGTTTGGTCACATCCGGTGAGGTGAGCTGCTTTTCTTTGATAGCAAGACAGCTGAAGAGCTACGCCCCTACATGGCTGTAAAAACAAAGGCACCCACCACAGCAACTAGACCCAGAAGTTCAGGGGCACTGACATATAAAACCATATGAAGGTTCAAGGGGTAGTCAGTAAAATTCCACAGAGAACAGAAGTATCTTAAAAGAAGATGCCCAGCATCTGTGAATCAAGGAGATCAATGTAAATGGGAGAGGCTTGTAAGGTAATAGCACCTCAGTGGGCCTTTTCACCATGTGCCAGAAATACAGACCCTCCCTGAACATTTATATGCCAGTAACCAAGCACTGTGCCAACAAACACAAAGTAGGTGAGCTACATTTATTTTATTTTATTTAGTTTTTGTTGAGCGGGTAAGTGTACTAGACAAATCCTGCCTATTTTCAGGTACGACCCGGGGGAGGGGGATACAGATGAATGCCGACTCACCTTGAACAGATTAAGCTGTTGGTGGTATTTTAAGTGAATGAGGGAAATTTGGCCAGGACACCCGGGAAATTCCCCTACTCTTTTCGATAAGTGTAATGGGATCTTTAACATCCACCTGAACTACCACCAATTCAGGCAGATGGGACCTCGATTTAACATCTCATTCAAAAGATGGCACCTCAGAAGTGCAGCACCCCTCTCATGCTGCACTACAGTGTCAGTACTGGGATATTAACCCAAGTGCCAGATGTGGGAACTGAACCCACAGCCCTCTGATCTCCCAGCCTCAGAGGCGAGTGTGCTACCTACTGAGCCACTGACACTGTACATCAGGGAATGTAAGTCCAGATACATAATATAATGTAATTTCTAAGAAACCAAGAATCAAAGGATGAAACAAAAAAACAGTCAAATCCAGAGAAAAAGGGAACTACAGAGGTCCAGCAAACTGTTGTTACTATAGATCAAAGTCCCAGAATGTGTTAAATTCCTGAAGGTGATGAAATATGGCTTGGGGCATATGATATGCAGGATGTGAAAACTTTTTGTCAGTATCCTCCCTTTGTTCTCCAAAATGGTTGTACTATTCAATGTATTCATTGCCGATATTGCAAATGGGCTCGAGGGGAAGGTGCGTCTATTCGCAGATGACACCAAGATATGCAACATGGTGGAATCCCCAGAGGGAATAAAGAAAATGGAATTAGACCTAAAGAAACTGGAAGAATGTTCCAGAGCATGGCATCTGAAATTCAACACCAAAAAAGTGCAAAACCATGCACCTACTGTAGGAAGAAGTGACCCAAAAAGAGAGTACTACTTGTGTGGAGAAAGACTAGCTGCAACCAACCAGGAATGTGACCTGGGGATCATGATATCAGATGCCTTGAAAGTACATAGACAGTGTGAGAAGGTGTCCTTAAAGGCCAGTGGCATGCTGGGATGCACTGGGAGGGGAATCACGAGCAGAAGGAGGGCGATGATATCGCCACTGTACAGGGCACTTGGCTGCCCCCAGCTGGAATACTGCGTGCAGTTTTGGGGGCCACACCTCAAAAAGGATATTGATAGGATAGAGATGGCACAAAGACAGGCAACAAAAATGATACAGGGGTTTCACCAGGTGACATATGAGAATTGGTTCGGGAATTAAACAAGTACTCCCTGGATCAGAGGGGGGAGTGAAGGGATATGAGTGAGACCTTCAAGTACATCAAGGGTGTATAAATAAGGTACAGCTGCAGGAACTCTTTCATGTAAAGGAAGGGAGTAGAACAAGGGGGCATGATCTGAAACTGAAGGGGGGGATTTGGGACCAATAGTAGGAAGTTCTTCTTCATTGAGAGGGTGGTGGACACTGGGAATATCCTGCCTCCAGAGGCCATGGGTGCTAAAATGGTTGGAGGGGGGTTCATGAGAGCTCGGAACAGACACAAAGGTATCATTTTCCAGAGAGGCACATAGGGAGGGGGGTAGAAACTGATAAACCGTAGGCAGACTAGATGGACCTTGCGGTCCACTTCTGTTGTCTTCTATGTTTCTATGTTTCTATGTTTCTATGTTTCTATGTTGTGAGTAGCCCTCAGAGACAAGAACAGTACAAGTCACATCAAACTGTTCCTCCAATGAGTTGTTTTAGTAATTCTGAGTTGCATAAGTGTTGCTGGATCCAATACAAAGCCCTGTACAAACTGTTTAAGAGTTAAAACTCAGTTTTGCATTGCATTGTGACTGGACTGCTGATGCAATCCAAATGAGTTGCAAACACATTTTACAAACATTGTTCTTGAGCTGATTAAGCATTGAAAAACAATGCAATCTGAATTGCCAGTGCATTGTCAGCTGTAAAAAAAAAAAAAAAAAAAAAAAAAAAAATGCTAAACCAACTCATTGGTGGAACAGTTTGACTGCTAAAGGAAATGTACAGTACAAGTTGCATTAATCAAACAAAATGTGGATTCAATGCAGAACCCTGCATCTCTGAGTTTGTCAGACTTAGTCGCTTTGTGTTGTTTGAGGAATGTTTTATATCTGACACAAAATCTGATGTTGAAAACAATTATTTAGTAATTAGCCTTTCCAAGTTTCAAGGCTTTGAGGTATTTAAAAACAAATAATAGTAAATACTAACTGTAACTGAATGACTAAACTAATGAAAACTAACTAAACGTAAAGTAGTTAGCTGGAGCTGTCTGCTATACTGCTGCTACTGTTCCACCATCTTGGAAGTTAATGAGACCATTTTCATTTAAATGGTGATCAAACACAGTTGATCAACAACAGGGTTTGCACGGTCTGTTGGCAGTGGAGACAGCATGAGCAGCGTTTGGGAGTGGGAGAGCACAAGCAGCACTGGCAATCAGCTTGCAGCAACTCTTGCACTATAAACACATTTAGCAATTTTTTTAGAAACAAATGCTAGGATTCAAAAGTGTTTAACACCAGCAGCTATATACTTGTGGTGTGTGTATGTGTGTGACATCACTCACTTGCTAGTTTGCTCACTTGATAAGCAAGAAAAAAATGGCAGCTACTTTAAAACTGAGCAATCCCTGGATGCCGCTGAAAACAGGCACTTGTGCCTAGTGGACCTTACCCGGTTAACAAAGAATAAAATAAATAAATCCATTTAAGGTCAATGATTTGTATGGTAAAAAAGCAGGCATGCACAGTGACTAGTTATTTACTGATCTCTGTTGCCCGACACCCACCCAGGTTGTGGGTGCTCTGAGCCAGTCAGGATTCAGTATTATCCTGACCCATTTTCTAAGTTACTATGTATGTTACTATGCTACTACTGTATGTCAGCAGCTGTTTAACACTTATTGCTTCAAAGATGCCATTTTTCGCCAAACAGCTGCCTTTAGTGAATTACATCTGAATGTTAAGTTCAAATGATAGTAATAAAATCTTGAATGTTTCTACTTGAAAATAAAGTTCAGTTTTCAGAGACAAGATACCTGTTTCATATTGTCTTTATCGATTCATACCTAATAGATCTTATATTATACCTGCCAGCAGGGTGCATGGCATTGTGTGAGAAGATATCTTTTTGTATATGAAACAATTTAAATCTCTTTAGAAGAAATGGTTGCTTGGCACTTTTCTGTTTCCCCTACTCAATCTGCTTCCAGTTAAAGTGAATATGAGGTGCAACCTTGTAAATTGTCACCAGATATAAAGCAGAGAGATTTGCAGAGTAGTTTCTATCCTGCATTCTATAAATGTGTCCCATGAGGAAGATTAGTATCAATCATGTGTTTATTGGAGAGGGAGATAGGATACAATGATAACCTAAAGCTATCAGCAAGAGTAATGGTGCAGGAAGAAAAAGCAATCAGAGAAGAGGAAAAAATATCTACAGTGAAAGACAGAACTAGGAAATTGGGAAGAAATACATCATGTTGATGATCACTGGCTGAAATATTGTATAGAGCATGTGAAAAATTATGGGTTCCATAAAATCAGTTCCATCTAACTGTTTATCTCAATGGGTGCACTAAAAGAAAACTATACTGAGTGATGCATTCCTCATAGTCTAGTATAGACATCCTTACATGTACTGTGCACAATTAAATTATTGTTACATTGCCCTAATGGTTAACCTCTTGATCTCTTTCACATGGCTTGCTGTTCCGTGAAAAAGACATTTCAAGATGTTATAGTCCTTAATGTCAAAAAACAAAAAAAGTAAAATTTGAAGCCTTCTTCATGCCAACCAATTTAAATTACAACATTTTAACTGTGTTTCTACTTAAAATTTTAGCATGTTAAATTACAGTTTCTAGCGCTTTCTGTGTGACATGTGGGACCAAAAATCTTACACAACTCTGGTGCATATAATCTGAATGCTTCCCTACTGTATTATTTCACCAAGCCCACACTCCATTATACTGTACATTAATATATGGATTTTGAAATTAATACAACTCTAAAGCATACAAAAAAATCCTCATAATAGCACCTCTCTCAAAGTGGTAATACTATCGTTAAGAAGTGATAATACTATCGTTTGCATCCGAACAATACTATTATCATAATCACCGGACAGTGCAAGTGCCGACATTTCTCTCAGCTGAAGAGTGCAAGCCACACTTAATTCAAACTGCAGCCTTCACTTTCTCCTTAAATGGGCATTCACACTAAACAGTACAACTTCTTAATTTTCTCCCGACGCAGTACACCAAAATGTCACTCTCAAAAGAATCCGATGTAACAGCAGACAGGCTAAAATTCATGCAGCAGCAAGAAAACATAAACACACAAAAAAACAAAACGGGTTTCGACCTCCGTCTCCTCACAAACTACCTGACTAACGTTGGTGAGCCAAGACAAATAGAAACAGTGCCAGTAAGATTTGCCTAGTGCACTTACCCAGTCAACAAAAACTAAATAAATAAATAAAAAAGTGAACTAGACTCAATTTTAGCCGACTTCATCTATCAATTGAAAAAACAAGATGGGTCAGAATATGAGCCCACAACAATAAGGGGATTACTAGCAAGTATTGATAGATGCCTACAAAAAAGAACAGCTATGAGGCATCCATCTTCCAAAGCCCAGGAACTTTCAAGCAAACACTAGACATTCTCTTAGCGAAGCAAAAATATTTAAAAATAAAATGGGTCTTGGAAACTGACTGAATCAAGCACAACCCCTGTCACAAATAGATATAAACTTGCTCTATACCACTGGCACACTGGGGCACCACTCACCAACTGCCTTACTGCACATGATGTTTTTCAATATTGGCCTACATTTTGCTTTCCGCACAAATGAACAGTATCAATTAAAATGGGGAGACATAATTCTCGGCACAGACTCCAAAGGCAAATAATATTTAAAATATCATGAGAGGCAAACAAGAACAGGTGTCAATATAAGAGATATTAGATCTGTGGCACCATGAATGTATCAAAACATCCAAAATCTGGAAAGAGACCCAATCACAGCATATAAAAAGTATGCAAATCACAGACCTGTAGACATGCTGCAACCTGATGCTCCATTTTATTTAGCACCCAATATCAAACTAAAGACAACAAGTTACTGGTACAGATGTATGACAATAGACGAAAATGAAATCTGGTCCATATTGAAACTTCTCCAAAAATCTGCTGGCATACCCTCTGAGAAAAGAATCACAAATCATTCAACATGGAAGACAGCTGTCCAAATGCTGATTGATTCCGATATTGCTCCAACTGATGCAGCTCAACTTTCAGGACACAAAAACATTCAGAGTATCAACTCATACAGTACCTTGTCTAAACAGAAGCAAAAAAGAATGTGTGTCATCCTCTCCTGTGACCCGCAGCAGCCATCAAGCTCAAAAAATAGCCCCAACATCTCCCGAGCAGCCCAAACACCACAGCACCAGTACAGCACCTTGCAGCAGAAACACAGGAACTGCTGTCGACTTCCAGTACAGCACAACAGGAAATCACCTCGAAAAGCAAGCTGAGTAACGCTAGTTCCAACATTTCCACAACCTCTGGAAACATTTTCGGGAGCCACTGCACCTTTTTTGGAAATGTCTTCATACATGTAAACAAATCCCCGCAGCCGAACAGAAAGAGGAAGTACGTCATTTACTCAGACAGTGAATCCGAGTAAAGAAATGCAACTGACGAAACAGCATTACTGAATTTCTTTCTAAAAAAGTTAATTTTCTCTCTTGTCACAATCATTGGCACCCGAACATTTGCCACAAATCATTGGCACATTTACAACCATTATAAAAAACAAAAGTTTTCTGTTTAGACCGTTTTTAGACCTGCTTTACCTTACTGACCATCTACCACCACCAGCTAAAATACACTGCTTTCCACTAACAGAAGACACAAACAAAGGTAAGAAAAATTTATTTCAAACTCCACGTATTAAAAAAAACAATGGATAGGTAGTCATCTATTACTGGTGAGAAAGTAGCATCTTGAGGTTCTGAACACTCCGAGACCTCTCGAGCTTCGCTCTCGAGGTTGGAGTGTCCAGAACCTCTCGATGCTATTACTCACTGGTAATAGATGACTACCTATCCATTATTTTCTTTTTATTCAGGCTTAAAGGACACCTAAACCATCTTTTTTACACATTTTTTTTTAAATGACTCCATAAGCTTCTATAGTAGAGGCTGTTGTTTAAATTTATACTAAAACTGCATTTATTAAAGCAGGATAAATGCAGTTTCATAGCACTTGAAAATTGTAAACACAGCCTCCCCTGAGTCAAAAATCCTGCTGTAAGAATCCTAAAATGGCTGCCTTGATGATGTCAATGTAGAGAGAGAGAGAGATGCCAGCTGTGCAGATGTATTCTAGCTCTACTAACTGTATTCAAATGTGAATAGCTTTAGAATTAAAAATGATAGCATGGCACTGTGAGCACGAAGATTGTTCAGCACAAAAACATCTACAAAAGGAGTGGTATTTCACTTATTGATATCTTTTAGTTTAAAAAATAGCAAAAAAAGCAGCAGAAAATTCAATTTTTTGTCACTTTTTCAACAAACAAATGCAAATAACTTTAAAACAAAAAATGATAGCGTGGTACTGTGAGCACAACATTTGTTCAGCACAAAAATATCTACAAAATGAGTGGTGTTTCATTTATATATACGCTTTAGGTTTTTTTTTATAATTAGCAAAATACAGCAGAAAATTCAATTTTTTTTTCACTTTTTGCAACAAACAAATGCAAATAGCTTTAAAATGAAATATAATAGCATGGTACCTTGAGCACAAAAGTTAATCAGCACAAAAATATCTACCAAATAAGTGGTGTTTTTTATAGATACCATTTAGATTTCTTATAATCAGCAAAAGAAGGCCTGAAATTCAATTTATTTCACTTTTTTGGAGGTATGGCATCAAAGGAATATTTTACTACTGGAAATTACGTGACAATAATTTTGACTGTATTTGGATTTACCTTATCCAAAGTTGTTCTAATTTTGCCTTATACAACAGCACCACCTAGTGGACTGCTGTCTGCCTGTAATACTAATCTTTTGTTTAGTGCTGGAATGCCTTAGCCAGCATATTTCTATACTTTGTATATCTTTAGATACTGGGAGCCACCTAACTTTTAACCAATAGGGCTTGTTTTGTATGTTAGCAGAAATAATAATATACACACAGAGTAACCATTGCCATAGTTATTACCTCACTGTATAAGATGTTGCATACCATTTGCACTCCAAGTCTGATCATATGCTCCAGAGTATAGGGAATACTCTGGCTCCTGGTGCCAAGGTAAGGCAATGCAGGGATTATATCTGTAATAAGAATAAATACTTAATTCCTGTCAGTGGCTCAGTAGGTAGCACACTCACCTCTGAGGCTGGGAGATCAGAGGGCTGTGTGTTCAATTCCCACATCTGGCACTTGGGTTACTATCCCAGTACTGACACTGTAGTGCAGCATGAGGCGGTGCTGCACTTCTGAGGTGTCATCTTTCAGATGAGACGTTAAACCGAGGTCCCATCTGCCTGGATTGGTGGTAGTTCAGGTGGATGTTAAAAATACCATGGCACTTATCGAAAAAGAGTAGGGGAATTTCCCCTGTGTCCTGGCCAAATTTCTCCCATTCACTAAAAATACCACCAACAGCTTAATCTGGTTCAATTTCAGTTGCTTACCATCTGTATACTCCCTCCCCCCGGTTGCCCCTGAAAAAGGGACTTCTAGTCCCAGTGGGCCTACCGGGTCAACAAAATTTAATAAATAAACAAATAAATAAATGATCTGATCCCTTTTGTCAGTGTCTGGTCTGTTTCATCACTGGTCCCAAGTTCCTCAGGGTCTAGCCCAGAATCTTCCTGACATTATGGCAACCATGATAGGACCAGTGCAAAAACAAGGACATTAAAGTAACTTGGGTATCAGCTGATTGGTTTGGGGATACCCCCGCCAGTCTGAACACTCCAAGGAAACTTCCTAAACCAAGCTGCACATAGGTGAGACAAGGATCATGCTCCCCCATACCTGTCAGCTTTGGAAGACGGAGTAGCAGGTGCCCAACCTGGTGGACTGACTACTGTCAGTAGTGGATCAATACGTACCACCTCCCAGTCTCCAGGAAACTTAATAGAGGTCCCTAAAATGGCCAGTAATATATGTACAGATCTGAGACATCTCTAATTTTCTTGCCTCCCATGGATGGTGGAACGATTTCACTTGGGACACAAAATCAGTGGGAAATCCTGTGAGAGTGCCTCCACACTGTACATGGATGCCAAGCAAACAGCCAAAAAACATGTCCAGAAAGGTTTGCTTGTCCCAGCACTTTTCACTGCCTTAAAAGCTTCTGAAGCACTGGTAACAGCTGGTGAACTAAAAATCACAGCTCTGAAACAGGAGCTGAGTTCTTAGGCGGGTGGTATGTCACTGTAACGTAAGCAAATGGACCAAAAACTCCAAACGCTATGCTGCAAACATGAGTTAGATTTACAAAATGCTGTTCAAGAAAGTGAACGAGAAGTAAATCATTTGAGAGAGGAAAATGGTAGGCTGTTGCAGGATAAGATACAGGTATTGCATATGAATGACATGTTGAATAGAACGAATGAGATGTTGCATGATGAAAATGATGAGTTGGAAGAAGAGTTACAGAGAGTGTCTAGGGAGTTAGATAAAGAACTTAGGGAGAATTGTGAACTCAGCGCCGCATATAAAGTTTTGCAGAAGCATATGAATGAGGAGGGACAGCATAAAAGTAAAGTTTGGCATGTTTTGTGTACAGCCAAGATGGCAAAACTGTGCCATCAAAGAGGGGTCTTGGCCGGCCACGTCAAAGTGATGGGTGGACACTAATACCCGCCCATCAACATAGTATCATCAGGAGATGATGACGAACCCAATGACGCAGTCATTAGAGATGTTGACCCCCCATGACTGAGGTGGTGGGCTAGGCCTACCCCGTACTGTCGCTGTGATTACCAAGCAGAATAAGAGTGAAATCATGAAACGGATCGATGATGCATTGGTCAAATCCACCATGAGCCCTGAACAGATCTCTGCTTTGCAGACTGCCATGAAAGAAACTGTCTTGGAACAAACTGAGAAAGAACCCCTCATCAAGACCATGGCTGATGCCATGGCAAGTGCAGCAGCTCAGTCTGCCGCTGCTCATCCACCTCCACCAGTCATACTGGCAAGCCTCTTGCAGGCTGTTCAGTCAGTGCAACAGATTTTTTTTTTTGTCTTTTTCCCTTCAGTCATGGCTTGTGGGAACTCTCTCTGGCAATGATTCCCTTGTGCCTGCCCGCCTGAGATTCGCTATGGTCTGTGCCCTCTCTCCCCCCACCTGCTGTCATCACACCTAGTTTGACCCACTCGGGGAGGGTAGCCTGACTCCTTCCTTGGGCTCTCTTAACAAGGCAGACTGTGACATGCAGGTGGGGCCCCAGTGGAGGAGATATGAGGCCATCCGAATCGAACCCGGTGCTGGGCATGGAGGATAGGCACCATTGCCTATCCCAGCGAGCCGGGTATTTCTTTGTTTGGTCTCCACCCCCCCCATGTGCGCACCCCCTGATGCTTGGCACACGGCAACCCTGCCAGCATCGGGCATGCTGATATGCTCCACCCATGTTTCTGTGGTGCTTCCAATCTCCACCAGGGGCTGCCGGAGTGCCAGACATCCTGATACCCACCCCTGGGATAGGAGAGCAGTCCTCCAGGCACTCCATCCTATCCCTCCCCTGCCAACCCCCGGCACCTGAGCTCGCTCCAAAACCCAGGTCGCCAGCATGACGCGAGGTGTAGCGTCCAGTGCCTCAACCCTCAGTGCCACCGGGCCGGCAGTACAACAGATTGCCAACAGCATCGGTTGCATGACTCCCAGTGACAATCTCAGATGTCATCTGGAAAAAGACCGAAGCCAATGTGAAATGCTCAGCCTCGCCATGGAGGGCTGAGTACAGGTACTGCACCAAACCATTGACCTGGCTCTGTGGGGGAAGCTCCCCATGGAAGTCAGGAATGCTGCCAACTTCAAGTATGATGACATTGCCATTGAGCTTATCTCCACTACCAACTCGGGGTAGTAGGCATGATGCTTGCCAAACTGGTTAAGCAGTTCACCAAAGAAAGCCCCACGACTTTTCACAACCATTTAAGGCTGGCCTACCATGCAGGTAAAAACCTAGTGGGGGAAGGAGTCGATGAAGACCATGTTGAGTGCAAGGCCCTTTTCATCAACAATCTGGTCCCTGCTATCTGTGACAAGATTAAACCTGCTGTGTTCCCTAGAACAAATAAATTTTGTGACATTCTCCGGAGAGTGGAACTAATGTTTACACTGTATCTCCGAGACCTCACTTCTGGCAGCAAGGGTAAGGTAGCCACCAGCAAGCTACCTATGCACTACACCATGGAAGGAAATTCCCAGGCTAAACAGAAGGCCTACCAGCCCCAGGGCCAAGTCTACTATCATCCTCCACCCTAAAATCCACAGGCCCAACCACAAGATTTCCAGGCCTCTGGTCAGGCCTACCCCACAAGTCACAGGCCCAAGGAGGGGTCAAAACCAGAACTACAACAAGAACTGGAACAAGGCCTATAATCAGCAGCAATCCTTGTACAAAGGCCCAAACAAAGGCCCTCCCAATCGGGAGATAAGAGATGAAAACATTAAGATTAAAGAGCATTACAAGCTCTTCCTAATCCTGGGAAGCTACAATCTGTAGCAGAAACCATTCTCAAACAGACCGTTGCAGCAGTTGCTGCTGACAACATCCAGCCTCTTATAGAAATCAGGGACCTAGGCCCACCTCCAACACCCTCAGCCCCGGAACTCCCCGAGGAAACAGAAGCACCTATGGCCTCCACTACACAGGCCCAGAAATCTAAAACACCATCCCTGTATTTAGTTGAGGAACGACGGGAATTCCAAATCCCACAACCCATTCTCCAATACCAATACCCACTGGAGGATGAGCTTGTGGATTTTGATTGATGATTATAGGCTCCAGTTCATATCAACAAACTAATGCTTGATGGTAGCGGATGGCCTTGCACCAAGGCCATGTTCAGGGGCTGCCAAATGGCTTTGCTTTTGGATACTGGTGCAGCCATGTCAGTATTACACCAAGAAGACCCAGAGACATTGGCCTGGTCCATGGGAAAATGAACCACTGCCCACAGAGTGGATGGGACCAGGTTAGTCACCTATTGATCACACCCATTGGCAGTGATCATTGGCACCTTACGTACTACATTTGTGTTTGACCTGATGTTTCTAAGTCATCACCCCAGCATCTTGGGTATTGATTTCCTAGCATGGCACATCTGTGTCATGGATCTAGCTAATCTGCTGATCATCCAGATTGAAGGGCAGTACCATTCGCATATCATCCCTGATTCGCATGCTGTGGCTTCAATAGACAACAATGACATGGAGTATGACTTCATCACATTACTTCAAAATCACCCGCTATACAGTAGGCTCTTGCCTATTGTGGAAAGACACCTAGATGCTTTTGCAAAGCATAAGCATAATTGTGGATGGATGAACACCTGTATAGTTGTCCCCAGACCCACACCAATAAGATTCGAGCAGTATCCATTTCCTGCAGAGGCTTTACCATCCCTGAAAGCCACCATTGGATCCCCATTACAGCAAGGGGCCATCAAACACTGTGTGTCAACCACCAATTCTCCCATTTGGCCTGTGAAGAAAAACAATCGTTCTTGGAGACTCACCATTGATTTCAGAAAACTTAATCAAGTCACACCTAGCTGTTCACCCACAGTAGCATCAGCACCGGATGTGCTCAAATTGCTGAAACCAGAGCAGGACTGGTTCAGTACTTTGGACATCTCCAGTGGTTTCTGGTCATTACTTTTGAACCATGATAGCCAGTACAAATTTGTATTCAAATTTGAAGGGCACCAGTCCACCTGGACATGCCTTCCCCAAGGATTCCATAATAGCCCATCACTCTTCCATATTCACATGCGCTAAGCCATCAAGAGCTTCAGTGCCCCACAATGCCTCTTGCAGAATGTGGATGACTTACTGCTAGCTACTGCAGACTTAGAGGAGCAACTGGAACTCCTGAATGAACTATTGACCCTCCTGCAGAGGACAGGCCTCAAGTGCAACCCATCAAGGAAACAACTTTGCCAGAAGGAAGTTACTTTCCTTGGCCTCTGTATCAACTCCCAAGGGAGGCATCCAGCACTGAACAAGATTCTGGGTCTACAAGATCTGCCACTGCCAACAAGTGTGGCAACACTCAGACATTTTCTGGGGATGGTAAACATGTCCAGAGACTTTATCTGTGATTTTGCACAAAAGGCCGCCTCTGTGTATGAGCTCCTAAAAAAGGATGGGAATCGGTACATACTAAAGCAGTCATTGACTCAAACAAGCTTTGTCCTCTGCCCCAGTGTTGGTCAACCCAAATCCTGACCTACCTTTCCATTTGGAGACAGTCACTTCTGACATAGCTATGTCTGGAGTACTTAACCAAACGTTGAATGGCATACTCAGACCCATTGCTTATGCATCCCCAAATTTCACCCCAGTGGAACTCAAATACTCTCTGTGAAAGAAGCCTTCTGGCTACCTAATAGGCTGTCAAACATTTTCTGTACATCATCAGGTTCTCACCTATTGTGCCACACACTAACCACACCCCTACAAACATTTTACTACCAGACAGAGTGAATGATGGGACAGTCTCAAACACCAGACTAACCCATTGATCACTGCTTTTGCAAGACAGAAACATCCAAGTATATACAGCCATAATGCCTTCCCTTCTTGACCATGGGCTCCAATACATTGGAGATTTGCATGAGCGTGGCCTCCAACCTCCTGAACTGCCTGTCCCAAGTCCATTTCTCCAAGCAACAGACAAACATTTGGAAGACACAACCATGTGTCACATCTTTACAGGTGGCTCTGCCTCATACCATGTGGGAGTTCAAGTGGCTGGGATAGGAGTCCTAATTCACTACCCTGATGGAGAAGTTGTGCATGCCTCAAAAGGGTGTTACATCAAATCCTCACAGTATGCAGAACTTGCTATTATTGCTGTAGCATTGGAACTTGTAAAAGAGGGACCAGCTGACACCATCATTTTTAAAGACTCCAGTTGGGTCTGTATCTCTCTTACAGAGCTCCTCCTATTCTGGAAACTTCATTCCTTTTCCTCTTTTGATGGCACTACAATCAAATACAGAGACCTCTTTGTTTACATTGAGACTCAGGTAGAGAAGTTTGCCTTCAAACTGTACATCCACAAAGTTAAGGCTCACTCCAAAATGAGCCTTATCACATCTTCAATGAGAAAGCAGACCTCCTTACTAAGGAAGGTGCCCTAGGGGGGATGTCTGGGTAATGAAAAGACAGATATTGTCCCTGCCAGTGTTGCAGCAATTCAAAAACAAAAACCAATAGTCCCATTGGACTTGCAAGCTGCAAAAAAATCTGACAAAGAACTCAGACAAGTGTTTGCTTTCTTGAACAAAGCCATTGAGAAGGAGCTGCCAACCCATATTCCCTACATATGCTATACAAATAAACTCCATCTTTCCAAAGATGGAAGACTGATATGGTATCAGCCTGAAGATGACTCACAACTGAAGTTATGGGTAGTTCCAAATCACTGTGCACTAAATTCATACACCAAGTACATGATACCCCCACTGGTGGTCACCTGGGGACAGAAAACACATTACAGAGACTCAGGACCACTGGCTAGTGGCCTGGCATGACCATAGACGTCCAAAACTACATTGACAACTGCCCTATCTGTGCATAAAACAATCCATTTTTCACAAAGAAAAATGCTAAATTACACTCCAGAGGCAATCAGGCCCCACTTCATTTGCCCACTCATGAACACTAGCAGAAACAACAACTATGCACTTGTAGTCACTGATTTATTCTCAAAATGGGTCAAGACCTTTCCTACCAGAGCATGCACAGCAAAGGCAACTGCAAAAATCCTTGAAGAACAATTGTTTACCGGGTGGGGCCTACCACTCAAGGTAGACTCCAATCAAGGAACCAGTTTCACAGGTGAGTTAATGAGAGAAACACTTGAACTTCTTGGTGTACACCAGAAGTTTCACATCCCCTATCACCCCCAGTCCTCAGGACAAGTAGAAAGAACTACCAGAAGAATCAAATCCATGCTTACCAAATTTATTGATGACAATCCCAAAACATGGGATGCCTTGTTGCCCTTACTTCTAATGGCAATTAGAGGTACTCCTGCTTTCTCTACGCAGCATACCCCTTTTGAGATTATGACTGGTAGAACCATGAGACTGCCTAAGCACCTTGTGATAGACATGAACATGCCCACTGTGGACAGGGTCGCAGTAGACACCTATGTGTCACAACTGAGAGAGAACATTATTACGACCCACCAGCTTGTTGCTCAAAACATTGGAAAAGCGCAACTGCAATCAAAAATGCATTTTGATAAAACAGTTAAAGATGTCAACTGGCAAGTTGGAGACCAGGTCGTGGTACTCAAATTTGCACACCCCACACATCCCTTTGCCAATAAATGGGAGGGACCTTACCCAATCAGCAACAAGCTCAGTCTAGCAGTCTATCAAATAAGAATCAACTCTGAAAACAAGCAGAAGGACAGATGGCTTCATGCCAACCAGCTCCAGCTGTTTAAAGGAGAGTAGCACCCTCCTTCCTTACCCATTTGGTAGAAAACAGTGAATACTGATGTTAATTTTCTTTCTTCCTTGCAGATTACCCACAAGATGGCTATCTTGCTTCTTTTCCTTATCCCTGGAATCCTGACTGCTGTTATGCCACAGGATGTATTTACTAAGCCCCAAAACATGAATATGAACCCTAATCTGAAGAGACTTCTCTATGATATGCATCCTATGGATAAGCATAATTTTCCCCCGGTCATGTATCAAAATACCCAACTCTTAAACAAGGAGTCAGCATTTCTGTTCCATCCAGACTAATTACAGTCCAGGAAGGCAAAGATGCCTGCCTCAATGCCATGGTTGATTCTCCTGACCAATCCTCTCTCCAAATTGAATGGCAAACTGATGGCCAGGGTAAACAAATTTCAGTAGCCTGCCTAGCTAAAGACACATTCCAAGGTTGGCCCAATACCTGTATTTCTCCAAATGGTACCCTGTCTATACAACAAGCCCAAACCTAACATACTGGTCTATACAACCTTACCACACTTAACCCCACCTTTTGTGGCATCTGTGATAATGAACCTAGTAAACAATTTTTTACACAACATTCTATTGCTAGCACTGCTATGTTTTTAACTGTGGTACCCCCAACTGAAGAATTTGTTACTGAGTGCTCCATTCTGGAATGAGGACTGGCTAGTGGCCTTGTCGCCACTTCTGTACCAGGTACCCTTGTCAACAACGTGCAGTTTAAGCATGTTTCTGTTTTAAATCTCACCAGCTGGAATATGGCTGCATTTGGTTGGTGCTCCACCACCAATACCTTTAAATTCCATAGTGCCATGCTGCTTGACCTTTTGGCAGCATATCAAACACACTCAGGACCCTATAGCAGGGCCCCATACTACCTCACATCGAGGTGTGTTTAGAGCCCATCCTAAACCCAAGAAAGCTAAAGGAAAACCCCATAGCAAGCATGTCTTTGCTGACATAGCAGGAGTCACAGGTACTGTTACTGGTCTAGTAGGGAATAGTATTTCCATCTGGAATTGAGCAGACCTGGCTGCCATACGTAGCCAGACGTTTAAATTCCAAACTGATGTAGGACAAGACATAATTTCCCATTTTACAAGCTGTAGATAGCCTTACCCACAAAGAGCGCCTGACAGTTACAATCCGCATGACATAGCTACACATTTTAATGACACTAAGAATAAAATCAATGAATTAGTTTTCCAGAACAATAAAGCAACACAGCAACATTTTATAGCCAGAGAACTACTTTGCTCAGCCTATGGCTCTTTTGTAATGACTATTATGATGAATCTCACTAAAATGAAGCTGACAGAGGTTAATGACTGGCTCAGGAAGTGGGGCGAAGAGAGTGGGTTGGGGGTGTTAGGGAACTGGAAAGGAGTTTGGGAGGATAAGGGACTGTATGCCAAGGACAAGTTCATCTTGCCCCATTAGGGAAGGAAGTCCTTAAATGGGATGGCTGACTACATTCAAGAAAGGTGGGGTTTAAACTTGTGAGGGGAAAGGGATAAGGGAGGGCTGACCAGAAGCCCTCCTCCAGATGAGGGAGTAGCCTCAAACCCAAGGGGAAGGGGGAAACAGACTGGGGTGGAGGTTTCAGGAGGAGCAGAGGAGGATGGAAGTATAAGGAAACTTGGTGGGTTCGACAAAGGGGATCAGGGATAAGGGGTGGGGGTCAGTGTTAGTAAATGCCAGGAGCTTGGGAAACAAGTTGCCAGAGTTCCAGGCCATGCTGTTCTGAGGAAGGGGGGTGGATGTGGTGGCGGTCACGGAAACATGGACCAACAAAAACCATGACTGGGACCTAAACGTGTGGGGGTACACTATGCTTAGGAAGGATAGAAAGGAGGGCAGAGGGGGTGGAGTGGCTATGTTCATTAGCGATGACATAGAAATTGCTAGGGTAGAAGAGGCAGAGGGAAACGTGAGGCCTTATGGGTCACCTTACGATCCCCAGCAGGAGATAAGGTCAAGCTGGGTGTAGTATAGGCCCCCGGGATGAGTGATGTTGTAGAGGATGGTTTGCTGGACAACATCATTGCCCAGTGTGGACCAAAAGGGGAAGGAGTGGTGTTGATGGGGGACCTTAACATGCCAGGTACAAACTGGGGAACCTTGTCCTCCAAGGTGGCCAAGGAGCAGAGGCTGCTGGACGGCTTCCAAGATATGCTCTTAACACAGCATGTGATGGAGCCCACAAGGGAGGGGCATGTCCTGGACATGGTTCTGGCAGATGGGGATCTGGTAGAGGACCTGGTTGTAGAGGACCCCTGACTGGGAGCGACCACAATACTGTCTGGTTTCAAATAAGCATGGGGAGGGGGTGAGATCTAGGACACTGGCAGTGGACTTCAGGGGGCAGACTTTGTGGGCATGGGAAATATTCTCAAGGATCACTTGAAGGATTACATCAATGACAAGTGTGGAAAGGAGATGGGAGGTCATAAAATGGGGACTTCATGAGGCAGTCAGGATCTGCGCTAAGTTGAAACGTAAGGGAGCAAGGTCACATAAACCATGCTGGTGGTCCAGTGAGGTACAGGTAGCGGTCAGAGAAAAGAAGGTGGCTTACAAAAAATATAAAACAACAAGAGGGGATAGGGATAAGGAAATGTACCATCTTGCATCTAGAAAAGTCACCCGGATGGTGAGGGGAGCAAAGTCCAGTAAAGAGCAGCGGCTGGCACAGGGGATACATGGAGGGGAAAAGGGGTTCTTCCAGTACATTGGGGAGCAGAGAAAAACTAAGGGCCATCTCAGCAGATTGAGATCAGAAGGAGGGTGGGTGGAAGAGGCGAGGGACCAGGCAGAGGTATTTAATGAGTACTTTGCCTCTGTGTTCTCTAGGGAGGGGGATGGGATATCTACAAAGCAAGGCATGATGGGGATAGAAGTGGCAGTGAGTGGGATCAGGGGAGCAACAGAAATGGAGCAAGAGGGAGGGAGAGGTACCCCAGGGGTGTCACATCTGGATAAGGATAAAAAGGCCAGTAAGGTGGAGGGGACGGATGATGCTATCTCCGCCAAAAGGGTGTGGTTAGCCCTCAAGGCCCTAAAGAAAGACAAATCTCCTGGGCCGGATGGCATTCATCCGAGAGTACTATGGGAATTGGTGGACATACTGGCTGCACCCCTGGCGGAGCTCTTCAACAGGTCACTTGAGACAGGGAGGGTACCTAGGGATTGGCGAGAGGCACATGTGGTGCCAATCCATAAAGGGGGGTCGAGGGAAGTACCAGATAACTATAGACCCATCAGTTTGACCTCAGTGGTGGGAAAATTAATGGAGAGTATACTAAAGGAATGATTGGGGGTGTACTTGGAGGAGGTGGGAGGTCTGGATAGTCGGCAACATGGGTTTGTGCCAGGTAGATCATGTCAAACCACTCTTGTGGAGTTCTACAAATGGGTAAAATCAGAACTGGACAGGGGAGAGCCTGTGGATGTATTATTCTAGGACTTCAGTAAGGTGTTTGACTCTGTCCTCCATAATGGTCTGGTGGAGAAACTGATAGGGTTAGGAGTAGGCCCTTTGATGGTCAGATGGATTGAAAACTGGCTAGCTGGATGCACCCAGAGAGTAGTGGTCTGTGGGGAGCTCTCAAACCCTAGAGAGGTTGGTAGTGGGGTACCGCAGGGCTGGGTCCTGGGTCTGATCCTGTTTAATGCATACATATCGGACATCAGGGAGGGTATAGGGTGTGAAATGAGTCTCTTCGCTGATGACTCCAAGATGGGAGCAGTAGTTGAGGGAGAAGAGGGGAGGTTGGCCCTGCAAGGGGACCTGGACACCCTGGAAAGCTGGGCTCACACATGGAAATTAAATTTCAATATCACCAAGTGCAAGGTGTTGCATCTTGGGCAGGGAAACCCTGAACACAGGTACACTCTGGGAGGGGAGGTGCTGGAGGCCTCAATAGGGGAAAAAGACCTAGGGGTCATGGTGGATGCATGTATGAATAACTCTGAGCAGTGCAGGAGAGTGGCTAGCAAGGCAAACAGGATGTTGGGATGCATCGTAAGGGGATCACCTCTAGGAGCAAGGAAGTGATTCTGCTGCTGTACAATGGACTGGTTAGACCACACCTTGAGTACTGTGTGCAGTACTGGAGACCACACTTGAAGAGGGACATACAGCTCCTGGAGAGGGTACAGAGGAGGGCAACTAAGATGATACGAGGCTAGGGGATTTGACGTATGAGGACAGACTTGAGGAGCTCTGCCTGTTTTCATTGGAGGAGAGGAGAGACAGGGGGACATGATTGAGGTCTTCAAGTACCTCAAGGGAATAAATAGGGTAAACATGGAGGGGATCTTTAGACTAAAGCAGGGAGGTATCACCAGAGGGCATGGTTTGAAGTTGGAAGGTGGAAGGGTGAGGGGGGAAAAGAGGAGGAGGTTTTTCACTGAGAGGGTGGTGGACCCTTGGAATGCACTGCCTGGTGAGCTGGTTCAGAGATCCACAGTGGAGAGCTTCAAGAGAGGGTGGGACAGACACAGAAAGTGGATGTATCAGATGATGGCCTGTTCCAGGGGGGTGGGGATGGATGATAGGGGTTTCTGGAACACAAGGGAGGGTAGGGCCTTGGCACCCAACTAGGGATCTGAGGTTCGAGCAGACTCGATAGACCATAAGGCCTAATCTGCTGGCAAATAGTATGTTAGTATGAATCTCTTTCAGGATCTCAAATCAGGGTGCATCCCAGATTTGATCCATGATACCTGTATGGCCAAATGGTATTGCCCACACTGTAGGTCTTTATCATGCACCACTAAATGTATGGAAAGAACTGTACAGTTCTCATTATCTACTACCAGAAATCTAGGGCATGTTATTGGACACCCCAACCAGAGCCCATGTTATGAAACTAAACAATGTTCTATGCAAGATACCATGTACAGTATGTCACCGTTACTGTTTGTTTTCCACATTTTCATCCTAAAACTGCCATTTTTGACAAACTTGCCAACATCCATTCAGTGGGACATCTTCAAGAAATGGATTGACCTGCCTCCATTGCTGATATTCCATGATATCCTCGATGCCTGGGTGGCACCATCAACAGACTGCGGTGCCAAAAAGGGTTATCACTACCTCTGTCACTGTGATGTTTGATGTAATCAAACCCGTCTATGGCTATTGTACTGATGCAATTGATTGGTCTTTTTCTCCTGATATGGAATTGCAGTCTAATGAAACTTTTAACCCTAGCACAGGTAACTCCACTTTGACCTCATCACACCTTCTGCCAAAGGGGACACCACCTCAGCTCTACTACAACTACAAGAAAGACATCCATCGATATACCTGCTGCCTTATGAACTCATCCTTCAGCTGTCCCATCAAGCTCACCAAATGGCGCATTCAACAAGTAAAAGTATCTTATAATGCTGATGGCCAGTACTGTGTTATCACTAACCATAAACAATTTACCTCTGGGTCTCTGACATGTGATATTCCTGAACCTAATTTCTGTTTTATTCCACATGAAGCAACTGTAATTGGCCATACGGTTGTCACCCCAGCCCCAGTCCTGGAAGCAGATTACATTTCTAGTGACCCTGACTATTTAAATGCTCTCTCACAATACCTACATATGCTCAATGTTAAGATGAATCCCTTGTCATTGAAACTCAAGTCACTATTAGACAGGAAGGATACACACCTCATCCATATTAGTAACAACATCTCCAAAGCTGGAGAATCCCTTAATGACCTCTTCCATGATGGAGACCTAAGTGTCACCCTTGGTAATACCTTGTTAGAGTTTGTTTTCAAAGGTTTTGTAGTTATTCAAGTATTTTTAATATTTGCCTTTTTGATATCTCTCTGTTGTCTAAGACGCACACTACAACAACACCATGCCCAACTTGACTTTCTGTACAAGGCCCGCACATCGGCCTTGTAATCCCACATCCAATTACCAATTTTGTTTCTTAGCAGGAAGGCAACAAGGGAGGGGGGATTGTTAGGCTAGGCCCCCACTCCATATTGCCTACCCATAGTGTATCTTGGACAACACTAGTCTGTTACTACTAAATATGATGATGCTGATTATTACTAATGTATTAGGGCACAGTACCCACTGTATAAGAGTGGTAACGGGGATCAATTACTGATTATTGTTTGCTGCTAATTATGATGTTATGACTACTGATATGAACATAATGTGATTTTACTGTATTTTTCTAAGTATTGTTTTATGCTTTATTACTTGCAACAATACCATTGTATGACTGAGTGTGGTCTGCACCACCATCTGGTGGATTATGTAACAATAACTTCTGACTGTATCTGGGTTTGCCTTATCCACCATTGTCATGATGTTGCCTTATACAACAGCACCACCTAGTGGACTACTGTCTGCCTGTAATACTAATCTATTGTTTAGCACCAGAATGCCTTAAACTGGCATATTTCTATACTTTGTGTATCTTTAGATACCAGGAGCCACCTAACTTTTAGCCAATAGGGCTTGTTTTGTATATTAACTGTAATTATAATATATGCACAGACTAGCTGTTGCCATAGTTATTATCACACTATATAAGATGTTGCATACTGTTTGCACTCAGAGTCTGATTATGTGCTCCAGAGTATAGAGGATACTCTGGCTCCTGAAGTCAAGGTAAGGCAACACAGGGCTTATAGCTGTAATCAGAATACATACTTTATCAATGATCTGATCCCTTTTGTCAGTGTCCTGTCTGTTTTATCATTGGTCCCAAGTTCCTCAGGTATCTGGCCCTATACCTTCCATACAGCACTGAACAGAGCACACACTCTGCAGTGGGAGACTGTTTTCTTTATTTGAACATTACATTTTGTGGGTGCTGGTGAGGGAGGGGGTGGTAGGGATCAGAGGGGTATTGGGTGAGGGAGTGGGAGAAAGTATTAAATACAGTGGGGCTCAGGTGAGGGGAGGTGGGGCAGTGTATTTGTGTGTATGGGGAAGGGATTACATTTTGTTACAGGAAAGCAGCAGCATGATGTTTTCTGGGGTAGAGGGAGGATGGTACCTGCAAAGGGGGGGGGGTTGAAAGGGGTAACCTTTTTCTTGCACCCAGTTCATCTTGGGATTTGCCTGCAAATTGACCATATACTACTCTAATGTTGCCAGTCTACCAGGTGAATAACAATCTGAACTGCAGTCCACAGCTCTGCAAATTTTCTGAAATTCATGGATTTTTTCAAGGAATGAATTTTGGCAACTTTGCACATCTCTACTCGTACGATTAAAATCCTTACATGAAGAAAACAAAGACTGGAAACCGGTATTCAGCAATTAAAGCTAGGCACATATGCAGAACTTTTAAAGACCATTGGATGACCATTCCCATGGGATTAGAGATTACAGCCAGGATTCACAAAAAAAGGCAACATACCAAGCAAATGTTTGCACTGCACTTCGTGGCTGTGCTGGTGGGTAATGGAGCTATTCACAGTCAGTAAGCATGGTACGCTATCTGACTGTGAATAGGGGCAGGCAGGGGCAGTGCTATCCCAAGAAAACCCCCAGGAAGCTCAGTAGCACTGCCCTCCCAGCAGCCAGGAGAATGGGCCAGCAACAAAAGAGCACACCCGCTAAGAGCCTATTCACTATGGGAGCCATGCAAATGATCCCATTGGGCTTGCAAGGCACTATTGGCCATTAGCATGCCCATTATGGTCCCATTTGCATGGCCTGTGGGAGGCTTAGCAAGCCCCCCTGACCAGCCAATGCCCCATGCTGCCGCATTCCCTGGTAGTGTAGTGTGCCCTACCCCACACAGATCACAGATCCAATATGTACAAATATGTTTTTTCCATAGTGTAGCGGTCCCGTTCCCCTCCCTGGTCCCTGATCACCAACCTGATGTAGAAATATGTTTTTTCTATTGTGTAGTGGTCCCTCCCTCCCTCCTCCCCAGTCCCCAATCACCCACCTAATATGAAGAAATATGTTTTTTCCATAGTGTAGTAGTCCCTCCCCTCTCCCCGGTCTCCGATGGACCACCTGACATGTTAGAATATTTATTTTCCATAGTGTAGTGGTCCCTCCCACCTTTTCAGTCTCTGATAACCAACCCAATATGTTACAATTTTCCATAGTATAGTATTCCCTCCCCACCCTGGCTTCCAATCGCCCACCCGACATGTTAGAATATTTATTTTCTATAGTGTAGTGTTCCTCTCCCCTGTCCCCCACCTCCGATCACCCACTTGACATGTTAGAGTATTTATTTTCCATAGTGTAATGGTCCCTCCCACCTCCCCAGTCTCCGATTGCCAACCCATGTTAGAATATTTATTTTCCATAGTGTACTGTTCCCCTCCCCTCCCCCTCCCTGGCCTCTGATCACCCACTGACATGTTAGAATATGTATTTTGCATAATTTAGTGGTCTCTCTCACCTCCCCGGTCTCCGATCACCTACTCAACATGTTAGAATATATATTTTCCATAGTGCAGTATTCTCTCCCCCCTCCCTGATCTCCAATCACTCACCCGACATGTTAGAATATTTATTTTCTATAGTGTAGTGGTCCTTCCCACCTACCAGGTCTCTGATCACCCACCCAACATTTTTAGAATATTTATTTTCCATAGTGTAATGTTTCCCTCCCCCTCCCCAGTCTCCGATCATCATCCAGTACATAACAATAATATAACCCTGGTAGTTTAGTGGCCCTCCCCCTTCCCTGACATTCCAATCACTGGTTTTGTAGTATAACAAAGATCTGATTCCCTCTCCAGTGTCCCCCTCCCCAGTTCTCCCATCTTCATACTGTAGTAGAAAAATATCTCACCTGGTAGTGCATTGCTACTTCCCATCCCATAAAAGATGTCACACATTATTCTGGTGGCCTAGTGGAGCCCCCATCCCCCACCCTGTCAGACAATGTCTCCCCACCCTGCTCCCCTAATTCTATCCCTGGCTGGCAACCAGTAAAGCCCTTCTCACGACACCATGGCTGGCCACTGACTGAGCTCCAATGAGCGCATACTGTATAGGGTTGGGGAAGCGCGGTGGGGGGACACTGTCTGACAGGGTGGGGGTGTGGGGGTGTGGGGGGTCCACTTGACCACCAGGGTAAGGTGTGGAATCTTTCACAGGACAGGGTTTAGGGATGGGGAGTAGCAATGCACTACCAGGGGAGATATTCTTCTACTATGGGATGGCAATCACAGAACTGGGGGGAGGGGCACTGGACAGGGACATTGGATCATTGTTTTACTATGGGACCAGGAATCAGAATATCAGAAAACGGCCACTACACCACCAGGGTCATATTATTATCATGAACGGGACTGTGATCGGAGACCGGGGGGGGGGGGCACTACACTATGGAAAATAAATATTCTAGCATGTTAGGTGGGTGATTGGAGACCAGACCAGGGAGGTGGGAGGGACCACTACACTATGGAAACTAAATATTCTAACATGTCAGATTGGCAATCAGGGACTGGGGAGGTGGAAGGGGAACACTACGCTATGGAAAATAAATATTCTAACATGTTGGGTGGGTAATTAGAGACTTGGGAGGGGGAAGGGGAACACAACACTATGGAAAATAAATATTCTAACATGTCAGTTGGGCGATTGGGGACTGGGGAGGGAGAAAGGAAAGGAAAGGACCACTAAACCATGGAAAACATTATTTACACACATAGGGTCAATGATCAGATGACGGAAAGGGGCCGTAGCACCTCTGCCAACCACTAGGGTTGCAAGGATTACCACCAGGTTTTTGCCAGTGGTAAATTCTCCATGTAAAGTGCCTTTGCAAAAGGACCTTGCATGGAGCAAAATCTTTTTGAGTTAGACTGTGGGAATATGCAGGTGCCCTCACCCTTATTTGCATCGTGCTCCTCCCCCACCCACAACTTTGCTTTGGCACAAACCCAGTTTGCAGGGCAAACTGACTTTGTGAATACCAACTCCAGGAAAAACCCAGTTTGCCCCAGGCAAACTAGGTTTGTGCCTGGGCAAAGTTTTGTGAATCTGGCCCGACAGGTTCTTTTTCTTGAGAAGGGGGGTAGATAACCAGACCTGAATCTTTCATGGGTATAGGTTTCTCAGTGCCTGTTTTACATGACTTTGTAACAATTTAGCTAAAGCAAAGGCACATGAACTACGTTTGAAATTAAGAGAACATTTAGAGATGTCAATAATAATAAAGGGAATGAATGATAAGTACAATACAGGCATTTTAACCTTGCTATCTAAAGTAGAGAACTAAACTTTGAACACTAAGAACATTTAGAGATGTAAATAATAATGACAGAGGGAAAGAATTATATGTGCAGTATAGATACAAAAATAAAAAGAGCTCACAATAGTATTTTAGCATGTACTGATATTTTAATGTCAGCCATAATTATGTAAATGATAAAAGTAAACCTAGCTTAACTGTTGATATTTGTATTGTTACATACTGTAAAAATAGTATGACTAGAGTTGTGTAAAGGCATTACAGCCAAGCACAAATAAACTTGAGACATGAAACCCATCCCTAGGTATTGCCATTCCAGTATGCAAATTATGAATTCAGTGCTTCATCTTATGGTAAGTCCCTTTAACAAACTCATCACAACCAGCATGTCCACACCAAGTGGAAACAGACTCTAGAAAGACCAACAATGAAGAAAACATGAGCAGAAAAACTAATGGGCAGGAGCTGTTCTAAAATGCTTTTCGGAATTTGTTTTAAAGTCTGCATAATTCTGAAAAGTTTTCTGCATAATTTAATATAAACTGTGGAACAGTTTTCCGTGGTTTATACAGTATGATCCACAAAACAATGTTCCTCGACTTACATTGAAGAGATAGTATAAACTGCAGATACGTTTTTCCACAGCTTATATTGACTCTTCTGTGTAGCAATTCCACAGGTTACGTAAACCATGTTAAAGGGCTTGTTGGCACAGTGCTTATTTTCACAGTTCCTACTTAGCTAGTTGTGAAGTATTTTGCTATATATTATATTTCTGATCCTCATTCTCCTAGGAACTGTGGGAGATGTTTCTTCTATTATATTAGGATCTATTTTAGGCCTGCCTCATATTTAAGGTTTCTAAAAATGCCTCCTACGATATTTGCCATACTGTGCCATTTAAGCAATAAGGCATGACAAGGTGTGTATTATTATGTAATAACGTCACTCCTGGGATGGGTTAAAGCATGAGGTGAAGCCGAGTGCTTCCACCACCCCAGGAGTGACGTTATTACACGATAACACACACCTTGGAGTGCCTTATTGCAATTATACAATGGCTCGAGGTTATACAAAACAATAAAAAAATTTTTAGTAGCTTTTTAGTGAGGCAGTGTATCTTTGTTTCTGAAAAAAAATCTGTATAATCAACCCAAAAAAAATGACAGTGATGTTATTGTGTAATATCATCACTGTCTGAGGCACACACTGACCAATCAGAGTCCAGGAAATTTTCTTGCCATTGTATAATTGTAGAATAAGGACCTTGTTAAAATATACAACATCTAGACCACTGTAACTTGATATGGCTCTTAAGGCTGGAGATTAGAACAGAATAGAAATCGTGTGTATCTCTCCAACATACTTGTCCTCGCCTTTCGATAGATGCTTTTGTTTGACCCCAGGGCTTATTTTGCCCATATGGTCTGAGACTCAGCAATGGACATTTGCACATTATTCTACCTTGGGTATGGTTGGGGGTGGGGTATGTGCCTCTTTAAGTCCTCCACAACCTTCTGCCCCTTCTCTTCCTTGTCTGTAACCCCACAGCCCCTCCTTCACCTCATTTTCTCTTTACCCCATCACTCTGTTTTTTAAACAATTTACAATATTATAACTTTTACAGTATATAGAATACTACATGAAGTGGTGTGTTTAATGAGGTTTTACACACAACCAAGGTGTTGGATACTACATAAACCCTGACAGCAAAGCTCAACCTGCCAACAGAGCTACCAACACTGAGGGTGTGTGTAAAATCTCAAGCTAACAACAACACCCAAGTTTTATTTTATATAAATGCTGGGGAATGTCTTTTTCACCGCAGCAATTATATAAAATAAAAAGACATCCCTGTGCAGTCACAGTCTGGTTGTGTTTCAGTGAGGTCTGCGGTTGGACGATGCTGCTGAAAGGAAATGTTTCTCCTACCTTTTTTTTACTGTTTAAGAGCCCAGTTAATTCTTTTTAAATTAACTTACAGCGGAGAGTGAGTGGTGGTGAGTTGTCAGATGCTAAGGAATGGCAGCTGACACTGAGGAAGATAAGAACAGTGGCTGGTGCATGCACAAAACAAGGGAAACCCAGCAACAGAGGATGGTGTTGAACAGAGTTCACTCTGAGGAAGGAAAGGTGACCAGTGGGGAGCCACAAGGATCAGAACTGGGGCTGGTCCTCTTTAATGTCTTTATAAGCAACATTGGAGAGGGGCTAGAAGGGAAGGTATACCTTTTTGCAGATGACACTAAAATCTGCAATAGGGTAGACACTACAGGTGGGTGGAAAAATGAAAAGGGATCTAAGAAAGCTTGAGGGTGGTCAAGAGTGTGGCAACTAAGTTTCAATGTGAAGAAGTACAAAATAATGCACTTGGGGTGCAGAAACTCAGGGGTGGAATATAAAATGGGGCAGTGGTACTGGTGACCACCAAACAGGGAAGAGACCTGGGGGTAATCATATCCAATGACCTAAAGGTGGCCCAACAGTGTGACAAGGCAGTGGGGTGAGCCACTGGGCTGCTAGGGTGCATAGAGAGGGTTATCACCAGCAGAAAGAGGGAAGTGGTGATACCACTGTATAAATCACTGGTGAGACCTCACCTAGAGTCCTGTGCTCAGTTCTGGAGACTGCATCTCTGGAAGGACATAGACAGAATAAAGGTAGTCCAAAGGAGTGCAACTAAAATGGTACAGGGTCTGCATCAAAAGCACTATAAGGGGAGACTGAAGGACCTCAATATGTACACCCTGAAGGAAAAGAGGGAGGGGGGATCTGATAGAGACTTTCAAATACCTTACGGGTATAAATAAGGTTCAAGAGAGAAGCCTTTTTCAGAGAAAAAGATGCTCAAGAATGAGGGGTCATACTATGAAGCTGGAGGAGGGTAGGCTCAGGGGAGATGTAAGGAAGTACTTCTTCACAGAAAGAGTGGTGGATGCCTAGCCAGCCTACTGACGCAGCAGCAAGATGTCTGCTTGCAGTGCTGACATTCCAGGTTCAATGATGGACATGAGAGTTGGAGGGCTGGCTGGAGGGAGAAGGATTGAGCATCCCTGGGACTGCTCTACTTCTTCAGGGGAAGGGGGAAGAGTGTCTGGCACTATGTGGACCTCTCTCAGAGGCTGGGGGTACCATCGCAGCTGGTGCCACATGTTAGGAGTGGGGCAGATGCTGGCATCATTGCACTTCCCTGCCCCCAGGAAAAACTTGCACTAAAAATTCCAGCCTGCTAATGATGGCTCCTGTCTCTGCAGCAACTCTCACTGCAGACTAAGCTCCACCGGGGGGGGGGGGTCTCTGCTCCCATGGCCCCACCCTGGGGGGCAAGCCAGGGCAATGTGACCAAGTTCCTTTTGGGGGGGTGCCAGCCTGGCAGCCCCGCTCAGTGGTGTAAGCCTGGGGATGGGGGGTAGCAAGTGGCTTGGGGAGTCTGGATCCTCTGGTACCAGAAGGGAAATGGAGCAGGAAAAAAGAGTGCTGGCTGCCTGGAACATCCTCCCTGCAGAGCTCATGGGGCAAAAACTGTAGTGGGATTCAAGAAGGCATGGGATAGGCATAAGGGAACCCTAGTGGTAAGGAAAGGGTGGGAAAGCTGGAGATCAAGTAGGGTCTGCAGTGTTACAGTAGATAGGAAAAATGGGCAGACTAGGTGAGTCAAGTGGTCCTTATCTGCCGTCAAACAAACTTTATGTGTTTGCCATTATAATCCGTAAGTTACTACAGTGAATTATAACCCGATTTCCCTACGGGGAAAAAATGATACCCAGTTACTATATAGCCATAGTATATGCAAGTCAATTAATTGCCTTGGTGGCACCATACTTTGACAAATATCTGATTGACATGGGAAACACTGGTAAACTTTAGGTACTGGACACCATTACTGTTTGTTTTATCCTAACTTCAGCTCAAATATTTCATAATAAAGGTAATGGCATTTGTTTTTCATCCTGGATACAAATGCAAACCAACTGAAGCTGAACCAGATTAGGCAATTTGTGATATTTTAATGAATGGGGAAATTTGGCCAGGACACTTAGAAAATTGTTCTACTCCTTTTGAGAAGCCATGGAATATTTACTGTCCACCTGAGCAACCACCAGAAACAGCAGACAGGACCTTGGTTTAACAACTTATCTGAAGGATGGCATACACCAACAGTACAGCATCCCCTTAGTAGTACTGTATTCGGTTGCCAACATTTATGGTATGAGCACAATCCTGGTGTGGGCCTAGAACCCATGACCTTCTGACACAGAGACAGATGTGCTATGAACTAAGCCACACTGACACCTAATCCAGAGGTAGCTGGATGCAGTAAAACTCCAGATCTCAGATTTGCTAGGTGGGGTGGTGCCCTAAGTGATGGAAGACAAGTTGCATTTGAAAAATTGGAGCCTGCCCTCTTCTGTCTTGTAAATTTCAATTCTGGGTTTACTAATCAGAGGACTGGGAGGTGATTCAGGTTTGCAATGAGATCACCAATAGCTGTTCCAGATTTCCTCCCACCATGACAGAGACCACTGTGTGCATAATGAGAAATTTACAATAGGAACTGAAGCATATAACACAATAAAGTAAAAGCTTTCTGAAAGATGTCCTTCAGTTGGATGTACAGTATGTGTTTAGGACAAGTACAGTAGAAAGGCTGAGATGCCTCTAGGAGCGTGTTCAGAATTTAAGTGACTCACAATGAGTAAACTAATGATGTTGTCTGTAAAGCTCCTTAACTGTCCTGTGCTTCTCTGAGACAGATGGTTCTATGTTTCAGTCTTGAGTCTTTGCTGTTGCACAGAAAGCTAGAGGGAATTCTCTCATGTGACTGCTTATTCCATACACTGCAATATATGGAGGTAAACTGTTAACCCAGTGGACCTACAAATCCACTGCACAGCTGATACATATCTAACTTATGCTCGCAGAGGCACTATGTTCTGCAGTACTGTCTGAAAGAAATGCACTAAATGACACTCATATTTTACAAGGATGAAGAGGTCTGTGTGTGACTGATTGATTTTTGAAAGACTTTAGAAGCACTGGAAGCAATGTCTGCACCACTTACAGACAGACATTTTAATTCATGTGACCATGGTGCCAAAGACATTTTAGTCAGTAAAATTTTCTGCAGTTGTTGCTGGGAAGACAAAACAATAACAAAAAAAAACACACTGTAAGTGCTCTTCAGGGTAAGCAAAACGTTCCTTTTCAATATACTGTTGATAAAGTATATGTGGAAAAAAATCTGTTTATAGATATAAAAAACAAAACAAAAAAACTCATCTATAGTTTATATATTTTTGGGGGGTGACTGGCTGTACCCTGATAATACCCAGCATAACTGGGGAGTCTGGGAGGAAGACTGGAAATGATACACAACAGTATATAAGCATAGAATTTAATTGAAAATATCCTTAACTAAATAAAAAAAAAATGGATTAAAAAATATTGAGGAAAGCAAAGAAAGTTACAGTTACTGTATACATGAAACCACCATTTGTGTACACTAACATGTTTTGCAGCTCATTAAAATGTACATGCTTAGCAACACTCTCATAGGGAGGACTTCAACCCCTGGTGACAATGCCCCACACTTTGTGCATTTCAGAAATGTGGCAGCACACTGGGGAGCCTGATGCACCCTAGTTTATTTATTTAAAATTTGGTAACAGGGAAAGGCACACTGAACCGAAACTCACTTCCAGGTATGACCCAGGGGTAGGGGTGAACGTATACAAACAGAGTGGGATTATACAGAAGTATACATACAGTGCAATATTCAAAGTACAGTTTCAGCAATAAGAGCAGGTTGGTAACATACTTATACAATACACATCAATATAATAGCTGGACAATTAGAATGCAGGGCGAATACATATAGTGAGTGCTGGATTGTCGAGTTATGTAATTAACATATTATAGAGCTTGTGACAATAAGAATATGTTTGGGAAATGAGTTAAGATGGGAAGGAGGTATTATGAGAGGGGTGGTGAAGGGGTGGGCTTGAGCAGAGTAGGGTGGGGGAGGAGGGGGGGAGAAAGTTGACATGTGTGGGTGGGGAGGGGTTTGAGCAGGCAGTTAAAGGCCAGAAGAGATTGGCTGTCATGAAGGGAAGTAGGTAGTTGATTCCAGAGGTGGGAAAAGAGGTAAGAGAAGGTAGAGGAACCAGCCACTGATTGCCGGTGTGGGATGGCGAAGAAGAGAGGATGCCAGGATCTAAGGGAGTAAGAGGATCTAGCCGCAGTGGAGAGGAGGGAGGAGAGGGAGGAGAAGGATGAATCAGTATTTAGATGTGATAGTAAGTGAGTAGACATACCGCCTATGGGAGAGGGGGGTGAGACCCAGTGAGGAGAGAAATGAGCAGTGATGGGTTCATGGTGGGGTGTTAGTGGCAAATGGCAAATCTGAAAAAGGAGTTGAGCATGGTGTCAAGTTTAGAGAGAGAAGTCACGAGGGCTGAGGAATAGATTATGTCCTCATAATCAAAGAAAGGGACAATAGTCTCGTGTTTTAAGTCACAACAGATATGCAGGGGGATGACATGTTTGTCCCTAAAGAGCACGTCAAGTTTGGGGTGCAGTTTAGAGCACAGGGAGTTGACGTGGCCAAGTAATTTGGGCAGACTGGATGGGCCTTGCAGTCCTTATCTGCCATCAACTTCTATGTTTCTATGTAATTGAGGTGTTGGTCCAACCAGAGGCTAAGGTATTTGTACGAGGTGATGGTATCTAGTGTGGAGGTATCCAGCATGGTGAATCTGGAGAGGAAGAGAATCTGGATAGTTTTGGGGGGAAGCCGAAGATCATGGAAATGTTTTTTTTAGTGTTCACTTTAAGGTTGCAGTCATACAACAAGGCTAGTACACGGTCAAAGTCTGACTGAAGTGGTAGCTTGATCAAGTCTGTGGAGGGGCCGGAAACATAGAGGATGGTGTCATCCATGTAGAGCTGAATGTTAGAGCAAGTGCAGACTGAAGGGAGGTCATTAATGAAAACTGAAAAGAGGATGGGGCTAAGGATGGAGCCCTGAGGGATGCCAGATAGGATGGAGAGGACACACGGAGTTGCCAACAACAGCCTGCTGGCAGTCACTGAGGTAGTATTTAAACCAGAGGACAGATGAGGATGCAAGGCCTGCAGAGTGAAGTTTTTGGAGGAGGTGTGGGTGGGAGATGGAGTCAAAAGCCTTTGCGAGGTTGCTGAAAATTGCTGATGTGAGGTGACCTTTGTCCATAGCAGTGAGGACTGAGTCTGTGACATGGAGAAGGGAGGAGACTGTGGAGTATTTTTTCCAGAAGCCAGACTGATAGACCGAGAAACAATTGGATGAAGAGAGAAATTCAGAGAGTCTTGAGAGAAATATGAATTCCTGCAGCTTTGCCAGAGAGAGGAGCAGGGAAATAGAGTGGTAATTACCAGGGGTTGAGGGGTTACCACCTTTGTGGAGGGGGGATGATGTTGGGTATCTTCCATGGTTTGGGGACAGAACCAGTGAGGAAAGAGAGGCTGAGTATGTGAGAGAGGGGGGAGGCTATGGCTGGAGCTGAGAGGCGCAGGAGCTTGTGCTGGAGGCTGTCTGGACTTGACTTGCATGAGTTAAGGGTGCAGAGGGAGAAAAAGTCTTCTTGAGGGGTGGTGGGATGGAGGGTAAACCCATTAGAGGGTGGAGGTAAGTAGGGAGGCACAGGATGGTCTGGTAGTTCACAAGATGTGAAGAATTGGTTTATAATTTCAACGACTGAGGTGTGGTCAGAAACAGAGGACCCATTATGTGTGAGTGTAGGGGAAGATACTTATCAGGAGGAGTCGAGAAGGGATTTAACTGTGCTTCAAAAAGATAAGGGGTCAGGGGAGGATGAGAGGAGGTTTGATTTTAAATACTGACATTTGGCATGATATATTGCTTTTGTACAAGTGTTTCTGAGCTTGCGATAGAGGTGGAGGTCTGTGGGGGCCTTGGAGGATTTGAATTTAGTCCAGCTTTTGTCTTGAGTTTTACATAGCAATTGAATAAAGGGGGAGATCCAGGGAAGGTGGTGACATCTGACCGTAGTGGTGCGGAGAGGGGTGTTGAGGTCACAGATACCAGTATGGATGGTGGAGAAGTGCATGAGAGCTTGGTTAATATTAGAGGCTGAGAAGACTGGGTACCAGTTTGATGAACTGAGGTCAGCCAGGATGAGGTGGGGAGTTAGAATGCGGGTGGAGCAGAAATTGAGATATTTAGGAGAAGATTTGGGAAGGTGAACTTTCATGAAGTAGTAAGTGATACAGTGATTGCTGATTGCATCATTCATTACATCTGCGGAGGATATTCAATGAGTATGTGAGGAAAGGATCTAGTCAAGGAGGTATGATTGGAGGAGAGAGGGTTGTATCAGGTAGGTTCGTTCAGTAGCTGAGTGAGATTGAGTGATTCAACAGAGGCTCCAGTGTGAGGGGAGATAGGGGAGGGCCAGTCAATGTTGAAACCCCCGAACATGAACAATTCACCAGCAGGGGAGAGGGAGATGATTGAGCTAAGGCACAAGAAGAGGGATTCAGGAGTTAGTTTGGGAGCTATGTAGAGGGGTGCCTATGTAGATAGGGACAGTGGAGAGGAGGGTGAGACGAGCAAGAAGAACCTCGTAGGATTTGAGGACTGCTTGTTGGGAGGTGATGGAGCAGGGGATTGAGCTACAGATGTACATGGTGATGCCGCCACCCCATTTTCCATGGTCCTGGTGGTGAAGTGTAAAGTTAGGGAGGGCTAGCTCAGTGACTGGGATGCGAGAGGAGAGCGAAGACTCAGTGACACACAGGACATCTACCGGTAAGTCAGACTTTTAGGGCATCCATTTTGGATAGGAGTCTTCAGGCATTGATATGGAAAATTTCAAAGCCCTTATGGGGTGTGGGGCCAGGGGTCTGGGGTTGAGTTCAACGTCTCCAGAGATCAGTATGAGAAGGAGTAGAAAGGAGTACAGGAGACATTTCTTGGATGTGAACAGTAGGGAGAGGAGATAGAGGGCTCGGGGGGGCTGATACATGGAGAGAAGGAGGGATATGCATTTCGTTAGGGTAATTGGGAAGAGACCTGGGTGGATGGAGAGGTTGGGTGTAAGGGGTGAGCATGTTGTGCAGGGGGCAGAGGGGTTGGCGACAAAGGAATATCAATGCCTGGGAGGCATTTCTTGTGTGGGGAGGTTGTAAGGAAGTGGAAGATGCAAGAAGGAGGAGTAGCAAGCATGTGATATATGGGGCCATTAGGTGAAGTGCAGGAAATTGGGTGGTAATTACCGTAAGGAACAGAAAAGGATGATGGTGGTGGTAGTGCTGCAGGAGTGAGTGCTTGCATAAAAGATCTGGCAGCTACAAGGTGAAAATGGTGTTTTAGGGTGGTTGGTGACACCTAGTGGTGATAGCTGATAAGGTGCTAATGGGCACTTAGGGTGATAGTTTTTTTTTTTCACGCATCGCTCAGGTCACATGACCATTTGACCCTATAAGAATAGAGACATCCAAGGGTGGGGGGGTCACTAACTGCACTTGTGTGGTGGTGGGAACAGCCACTAGCAGGCACAACCTCTGTCTGGAGGAGCAGAAGCATGTACCTGATTGCTGCTGCAGTTTGCGGTTGGGGAATGGAGCTTCTTTGTAGCGAGTGGCCACTTCACAAGTACTGTCTCTGGGGTGGGTGGTCGGGTTGAAGGGATTTATGCTACCACATATTGCAATCGTGCATGGGTCCACAGGTATTCTAAGACATATTTCTTTTTTATCTTAAATTGAAAACATTTTCAAAAATATTTAGCTGAGGTGAGTTCTTGATGTTTCTATGTTTATTTATTTAGAATATTTGGCCAAGAAAAGAACACTCAGCCGAGGCTAATTTCCAGGTGGGACATGGGGTGAGGGTACAGCAGGAGAGAGAAATACAGTGTAACATAATGCCATGATGGCTCAATACATCTATCTGTACTATAGACAATCTGCAATAAATAAGCCAGGGTAGGAGGCTCATTTTAGGGACTGGGAGTGGGAGGCAGGACTTGTAGGGGTAAAGGGCACCAAGTTTGGGGAGAATATTTTTATGGATGGTTTCAATGTATGTGGAGAAACAGGTTTGACCCAACCATGCTCTAAAGTACTTGATGAGGAGGACTTTTTCAGGTGGTGCCATTCAGAACCCTAAAGACTGGGGTTTGAGGGACCTAGTGAGTAGCTGCTTGGTGCCAAAGGTCATGGGGCCTGTGTTTTGGCATTTAGTGAGAATTGCAGTTGGTTAGAGCCAAACCCGTTTCCGACATTGCAAAAGTCATGCTTCTACATTCATTCCAACTCAGGGAATGAGAGTTCAAAGGCAAAGGCAAAAAACAGAGGAAGGTCATTGAGAAAAATGGAAAACAGGACTGGACCCAGGATGGAGCCCTAGGTGCACCTGAGGTGATAGAATGTGTTGGTGGTGGGGTTGATAAAGGATCAACAATTTGGGCCAGCTGGTGCTGTCAGACAGGTACTTTAGGAGCAGAATCAGCTGCCTGAGAGGTCAAGAAGATCTGCCCTCATGAGTTGATCAAGAAGGAGGGGATGGGAGACAGTGACAAAGGCCTTGACAAGATTGACAAAGATGGCAGAAGTGATCAGGCCTTGGTTCATCCCCTTCAGTCCAGGATCAGTAAGTCACAAATACAGTAGAATGGGACTTCCTGAAGTCAGACTAGAAGGGGCAGAGAAGAATCTCACCAAGGCAGTCAACCATGTTACCATTTTCTTTTAATTCAAAGGTTTAGCTCTTATAACTCCTGTTTCTGTGCTTTCAGCTGTATCAGATAGTATCTGACCCTATGCATCCAAGTGGATATGTTAGATGGTGCTAGTTCAGCACCCTACTCTGTGTGAGTGAAGAAATCCTACAAGGATTGGTCCTTGAACTACTGCTTTTCTCATTATTTATTAATTATCTCGCTGCTGATTGTAAGCACCCAAAAATTATCCTATATGCTGGCAATGCTGTTACCTTAACTCAGACTGAACTTATGAGCTTGGACCTATATTGGGAATGGATTTTGCTACACTCAAAATATGCTTTAACACAAACAAATAAGTAATGAATTGAAAAAAAGGAAAAACAATGTTTTTCAGAACTAAAGCCAGATTAAAATAAAACTTTGGTTTTTAAATTTTGACTTATTGTAATACTGTCTACATTTTGAAATTGTTAATAATATTAGATACTTGGGTATATGTTTGAAGTATAACCTAATGTCTGATTATGTTTTAAATACTAACTTATTTTAATTGCACTACCTATTAAATGTGACTGTGTACTGTAATACTGTATTTATGGCCCTATCCCCTATAAAATAAGTTAATTTCTAGTGAGCTCTACGTAAACAATAATGCCCGACAGAGTGGGCAGTATTAGGCAATACTGGACTGTCCAGCAGTGTAATGAGACCCGACACCACAGGTGGAGGGCCTTATAGCCCCTGGAAGACCCAGTATTGCCCATACCGTTCACCCTGGAGGGTATTATTGCGCTTAGACAATGGGCCAATATATTTTAAATGTATGAAAAAAAAATAATTTTCATGTTAAAATATTAAAGCTCTTGAGTATTTTAAAAAATAGTTCCTCCTCCTGTATTACAATGCTGTTTTTTTAACCTAGGGACTTTTGTCCTACTTGAGCCTCTGTAATTGTACAGTGAGTTTTGTAGTTGGTTGTCATGATTACCCCCCACCCCACACACACACATGACTTTGTTTTTATGTATTCTTTTTATGTATGACTTTATGTTTGCAGCCTGTTTTTTTGTTTATAAACATACTGTGCTAGGGGAGCTGCAGCTCTTACCTCACACGCTTGCCCAGAAGATGTTCACCCAGAAGTACAGTATGGAGGGACAGGAAGGGGCAGCACACCACTAAATTCTTTTTTTATTTTAAAATAATGTTGAGATTTGCCTTTATGTTTTTATTTATTTATATTGTAGTGAATGTTGTGTGCGAGTGGGACATTACCAAGGGCGAGTAGCGGGACATCAGCAGCATGCCGATTGGGACATGAGCTGCAGTGCCAATGGTTAGCTAGAAAGATGTTTTGTAGTATAAAGTTATTTTTTATTTTATTTGAATTGAGGAAAGTGTCTTTTGAGGTAGCTGCCTTAAATTTTACTTTGTGACAGATGAAGTCTAGTTGGGAGGGGTCTCTTGCTCACTAGGTGAGAAAGCAACATGGCGGTACTAGCATTTTTCAATGTTCTACTTGCCCACAGCTATGTAGAACAATATGAGGCAACAGAGACTGGGACTGGTTATTTCTCAGTCTCTGTTGTGTCATACTGGACTGGCAGATTGGCTGTTGCAGCCAGTCAGGATTCCATGTATAAATCGTGCCAACAAAACCATGATGGTCAATAACAGCAATGGCAAAACAGCTAAATGGAAAAATGCAAGTGGAAAAACAGCACTGTGCAAGGATGGTGAAATCCGTGATAGGATTCACTGTCCTGGTGATGTGGGGAATGGAACTCGGGGTGGGGGACACAATTGGGGGGGCAGATTTACTATTCCTAACTTCGGGGGGGGCACATCTCAGGGACAGGGAGAAAGCCATTGGTCACTGAAATTACAAGTGCTGTAAATACTAAGTTGCTCAAAGGACAAGCACTGTTTTGTACTCGCTGTTTTGGCTTTGCTCTTTTGATGTGACACTGCCAGTCAGAAACCAAAAAACACTTTGCTCATTTTCTAAATAGTAGTTTTGTCCACCTCTGCTTACCAGTCATCCTCCATTTGAGCTGGCCAACCTCAGCCCCATCACCTGGTTTCCCTGGGACTTGCTATGCTATGTTGGTGATTCTCTGCCACAAGACTCTGGAGATGACCAGTCACCAGTGCGGGCCTGTGTTTGACTAGGCTCTCATCTGCCCACAGTAAGGGATTTTACTCCATTTTTTTACCCTGGGCTTACAGGCACATGCAATGATGTGGTGTGAGCTCCACCTCCACAGAGATGCCACTGTGCATCAAGCAGGTGGGGACCCCTTCCCCGGCATCCTGCTGCACTACCATCCAGTTCCTCCAGATGGCAGCCATCTAGTGGGATGCACATTTCCTCACTCTGAAGAAGGAGAGCTGACATTAGGGTGCTGAATCTTCCCTCTCGTGGCCAACCAACCACCCAGCAAACAGTGTCCCTTTCTGAACCTGGGTCCTGGATGCAGCAAGAGGTGAGGCACCCATTACCTTTGCCCTCTCCACCACTGGGCTGCACCCAGTGAGCTCTACATGTTAAATAAATTAAATTTATTTAAAAAGAGGATTAGTCAAGAAAGGAGGTAAACTAGGATAGCAAAAAGGTTTTTTATGTACTTTGGCCAATGCAGGTATTTCCTGTGGTGGAGGAGGTCACCCTCTTTGCAAAGAGGGAGAACTTTCGTCACTGCCATGTCCCATGCCTATAATTACTATAAATATGAGAACTATGCATCCATTTGTGAGCCTGCTTTGTAAATGTGTATGTCTGCTTCAGTTAAAATCTTGACTTTTAACTTTACATTTTCTCATTTTCAGTGCACTAAAAATATAACATCTTCTTAAAGGGTTGTTTGTACATAGTGGGCAGTTGTACATGCAGTGTGTGTACAGCTAACCAAATGCTGCTTTGGGCCATACTGTATAATCTTGCAGTCCAAGAGGAACCCTTTTGCCTTTCAGGTCTTTAACAAGCTCCATTTTTTAAAAACAATAAAAAAGTGTGAAAATGTAAACAAGAGCTGAAGAACAAAAATAGGATGAAGATGTTAGATATAACTTTATACAATTGTGCTTCACAAATAATTTATGTCCTTGAAAAGATAGGTGGACTGGAAGAAGAGGTGGTTGGATCTGGAGTCACATACAATAGAAAGTGTGGGCTTCTTAGCACTGTTGTAGAGCAAGGAGAAGGAACTACACAAAATAATAAAAGAATGCCCAGTACTTTTACATTACATTTTAGATTACTGGACAGTTTTGAAAATTGATAGAAGAAATAGAAGGTGAAGAAATTAAAGGAGGGACTGTAGCTTCTGTGAAAAGATTAATAATAAAAAAAATGTACTCTTGGAAGTATACATATGGGAGTCAAAGAAATGGAAGCACAATGTTTGAAATACTGGGGGAATCTGATGAACTCTAACTCTGAGAAATCCTTTATCATATTATAAGATAATGCAAAAGTATAATTTATGCAGTGGGAGTGTGTGCGTGCAGAACACTGGATAACCACTGGAAATCATGCTGCAGTAAGGATAAATCATATATCCTTACCATTCCCATGTTATCCTTAAAATTCTATTTTAGTCTCACATCCGTGCATCCGGTGAACTGACACTTTCAATGGCATATCAGTCAATTGAGGGCACTCCTAACACCAGCAGTTTGCACCTTTCACAAGACTGGAAGTGTTATCTGTTGGATGAATTAAAAAGTAATGCAGAAAAAAAGATCTCAGGACTTTGGTTTAGAAAACAATGTACCTCAGAGACACACACTTGCAGTTCATAAATCGCACCTGCAGCAGGGCAGCATCAGATAAATAATTTATCCAACCTCATTGTGTTGACCCCATTGCACATCATTCATGGTATTGCTCCACTCCACCACTCATGAGGTCAATGTTGTCAACACAACTCATTTGGATAAATTACTTATTGGATGCTGCCCTGTTGCATGTCCCATATTTATTCAGGAACCATCAGTTTAAGTAAGGAATAAGCCATAATTGTGTTGACTATTTTCTGTTAAAACACTGACTTGCTGAGGGATTCATCCACCAAGATGTATAATGACATATCATAATCAACACTCTGAACCGTCTTGTTCCACTGATGCAGTGTCTTATGTCAGTTATACAATGTTAGTTGTTATATGAATCAGAGTGTTTTATGGGCATTTTAGTTCCATTGCCCTTTTAAAAGCTGGATAACATTGTAGAGTTGTGTTGAGTGCTGCAGCTTTAAGAGTTTACTGGAGGTGTGGGGTCCACTCTTTAATTAGTGTACTGTTTCCTTTTTAAGAAAGGCTGAGTGCAGATGAGTATCAGTGTGGCTGATTAGAGTATCTAGTTTCCTAATGATACAGCATTTGGGAGATCCTCCAGTTTCACACAGGTACAGCATTTGCCAATGCCATAGCATTTTAGAGCACTGCACAGTATGTAGAACTATTGGTGATATTTGTGTTGTTAGTTTTTTATATGTATTTGCATATATGTGACATTGTATTGTTGGTGTTCTATGTTTTAATTTGGCATGCATTTTGCAAAACGTTAGCTTTCTGGGTCTGATTTGGGTGGTTTTGTTATGTTTAGTAATTTTCTTTGTTTTGTAAGCTTTGGTGTGGGAGTTCATGTGTCTAGTGTTTGTATTTGTTCTCTCAGTTGTATGTCTTGATGCTTATATTTATAATGTATGAGTTTGATTTTTTGGGGGCAGGCTTCTTCAGGTAGTGATTGTCTTTTTGTTTGTCAATTTTGTTTGTTCATGGTTGGGGTGCAATATATGCTTTTGAAGGTGGGATAAGAAAGACGAGGCAAGGCAGGATAGGAAGTCAGAGGAGAAAAAAAATGGGTTGAGCCCAGAAGAGGGGAGAAACAGGTAAGCTGGCAGGCTATGTGCATAATGAATGCCAGGAGCTTGGGAACAAGATCCGTGATATGAAGCAGTGGTGACTCAGGCAACCCTAGACCTGATGGGGACAAGGAAACATGGACTACCCAGTACCATAACTGGGACATCAGCATGTCGGGGTATACTGTCTTTAGGAAGAATAGAAAGGAAAAGGAAAGGGGGTGGCACTATATATACACAAGACAGTATAAAAGCTTCAGAGATTGAGGATATGGGGCAGAGAAAGAGTACACACAGGCAACATGGGTGCAGCTAGTAACAGAAAGGTGAATAAATATCAGAATAGGGGTGGTATATAGACCCCCATCTCAAAAGGAAGAAGCAGAAAGTTAATTAGGGAAGGAACCCAAAAGGGCAGCAAGGCTAGGGAAGGTGCTACTACTGGTACTTCAGTATGCAGGATGTTTACAGGAGGATCCCAGTAGCAGCACGTGAAAGAAGCAAACAGCTGGCAGAAGATTTTCAGGATACATTCCTTGTAGAGAGAATAGAACATACAAACGCACAAAAATGCCAGCAGATACAGGCCACGTGGTCTATCGAGTCTGCTTGAGTGTGCAGCTCCCATTCTAATCTACTGCAGCTGCCCCCCTCCCCTTGCCCGTCCATCTGATTTATTGTCCCCTTCTGCCAACTCCCCCTCCCCAGCTTCCCTCAGTTTTGACCCTACCTTTGATCCTGTCCCACCCCCTCTTAAAACTGCCACAGATTTCAATGATATCACCTCCTCTTGTAGTGAGTTCCACCTCACTACCACCCTTTCCATGAAGTAGTGTCTCCTCATATCCCTCCTGAATCTTCCACCCTCCAGTTTCAGACTGTATCCCTTTGTGTCCCTCCACCCTTAATCTAAACATGCCCTTAGTTGTAACCCTATTCATGCCCTTTAAGTATTTGAAGGTCTCAATCATATCCCCCTCTCTCCCTTCTATCCTCCAGGGAATACATGTTGAGCTCCCTCAGTCTTTCCTCAAATGGTTTGTCCCCAGCACAAGGATCATCTTGGTCACCCTGCCCTTGGCCCCCTCCAGTAGTCTGCGTCCTTCTTTAAATAGGGGCACCAGAACTGCACACAGTACTCCAAGTGAGGTCTCACCAGAGACCTGTACAGTGGCAGAATGACTTCCTCTTTCCTAGAAGTGATTCCCCTAGCAGTGCACCCCAGCATCTTATTAGCCTTGGAAGCCACCTTCCTACACTGTGCTGAGTGATTCATGTCCCCCGTGACTATTACCCCATATTCTTCTCCTCCAATGAAGTAGATAACTGCACTCCCCCCAGCCAGTAGCAATTCCCAGAGTTCCTGACTCCCAATTTGTACTTCTTAGCATTGAACCCCAGCTGCCATGTGTCTGACCAGCACTCAAGTCATGTCAAATTCTCTCAGAGTACCTGCCCCCCTTCCACACTATCCATCTCTGCCCCAATCTTTGTGTTGTGTGCAAAAAGGCTGATCTTACTCCTAATCCCATCCTATATGTTGGAAATGAAGATGTTAAATAGTATCAGTCCTAGTACTGAGCCTTGTGGGACCCCACTGGTTACAGCTTTGGGAGTCAAGAGTTCTCCCCTTGCAACTACCCTTTGCTGTCCATCCTGCAGCCAACTCCTAACCTATCCAACCAGTTTCTCCCCTGTTTCCAGGTTTCTTAGCTTACTAGTCAACCTTCCATGTGGCACTGAGTCGAAGGCCTTGCTGAAGTCCAGTTACAGGACATCCACCCCATGGTCCCTATCAAGTGCCCTTGTCACCCAGTCAAAAAAGTCAACCAGCTTTGTCTGGCAGGATCTGCTCTAGATAAACCCATGTTGCCTATCATCCTGGAGACCATTCTCCTACAGAAAGGTCACCAACCTCTCTTTAAGGATAGTATCCATTAACTTTCCCATGCTGGAGGTAAGGCTGATTGGTCTGTAGTTACCTGGTTGTCCTTGGGCCCACTCTTATGGAGGGGAACCACATGTGCCATCTTCCAGTCCTGGAGCATGCACCCAGTACTCAGGGAGGTGTTGAACAAATCTGCCAGAGGTCCTGCGAGGACCTCCGCCAACTCCTTCAGGACCCTTGGATGCACACCATCCTGCCCTAGTGCCTTATCCACCTGCAGGGACCTAAGACCCTCCAGCACCCTGCTCACTGGGATCTCCCATCCCTTTCCCTGGTAAACACTGAACAGAAGTACTTGAGTGCTTCTGCCTGCTCCACCTGCTTTTCTGCCGACCCTCCATCTTTCTTGATCCTGACAATCTGATCATTACAGCTTCTCTTCCTCCTTATGTACCTGAAGGAATAATTTTCCCATTCTGTTATCCCCTGTGCCAGTCTTGGCTCCCTTGAAGCCTTGTCTGCCCTGACTACTCTATTTCCTTTCTGGATTTCCTCACACACTCCTCCCTGTCCTCCTCTCTTTTGGATCTCTTATAGCTTCTGGAGGCAGCTCTTTTGTCCCTCACCCTTGCTATTACCTCTCTGCTCAACCAGCTTGTATTTTTTGGACCTGGCCTTCTTACTTTAGATTGTTGTACATGAGTTAGGCCTCTGCCAGACCCAGCTGGATGATGGCCCATTTCTGGTCATCATCCATGTCTGGGCATATGTTGGCAAGGTGCCCATCCAGTATGCCTCCCATCCTGCCAAAGTCTGTTCTTTTGAAGTTCACTGCCTTTCTTTGTCTTGGTTCTGGCTGCCTCCATATCTAGATTGAGGAAGAATCACACTGTGCGGTGGTTGCTTCCTGCCAGGGGGTCTTCCACCACTTTGTCCTGGACATGCTACCTGTCCATCAACACAAGGTCTAGTATGTTTTCTCCCTGAATAGAGGAGCCTACTAGGAGAGCAGCCATCCAAAACTTTGTCCTTAAGAATAGGGACAGTGTGCAGGAGGTTATGGTGCTACAGCCACTGGGAACCTATGATCATCAGAACATTCGGTTCAGAGTCAAACTTGAGGCAGAGAGAAATAAGTCCCAGACTTACATCTTGCACTTTAGGAGGGTTGATTTAAAAAAAAATTATGGAGTTGCTGGAGGGGTAAGAGCAACAGAGTGTATGGGAACTAAATGGGCTTTGAAGAAAAAATTGACAGCAGCATAAAGCTATATGTCCAGGTAATTTGTAAGAAGAAGAGGGTTAAAAAACTGTTATGGTTCACAAAAAGTAGGGAAGGCTGTCCTGTGAGGGATAGGAAATAAGCATTTAAAAAATACAAAACCAGGAAAGCAGTGAGGAGCAGGGGGGATTTCATAGGATGATGAAAGAGGCCAACACTAATAAGAAATGCTATGGCTGACATGGAACTGAGAAGTGTGGAGGGTACCAAAAAGGGGGACAGGACCTTCTTGTAGTGTCAGCATGGCTCAGTTGGTAGCACATCTGCCTCTGGGCTAGAAGGTTGTGGGTTCTCATCCCTCACTGGGATTGGATTTATACTTAAATGCTGGCACCCGAGTGCAGTACTAGATGGGTGCTGTACTGTTGGGTGCACCATCCTGCAGGTAAGATGTTAAACTGAGGACCCCTCTACCCATCCTGGTGCTATCCTGGTGGGCGTCCAGGTGGAAGTAAAAGAACCCAAGGCACTCTTCACAAAAAAGCAGGGGTGTTTATTGAAGGAAAGTAAATCAAACAATATATACATCACACATATATCACACGTAAGTCATTACAAAATCCACATGAAATGTTTACCGTTAGCATCCCTAAAAACACACCCATGAATACATTACAAAAAAAAGAAAGGTAAAAAGAAATTAAACATTGCTTACATCAGCTTAAAAAAGAAACTTCACAGCATACAGTGTGTCACACAATTCATTTTAAAATATAACAGGAATGTCAAAAGAAAGCCATCCATCATAATGCTTCTTTCCCTAAAAGGAACTATTCTCAGCTTTTAGGTACAACCTGATAATGTTACTCGAATATCTGAATTGGTTATCCAAAGCATATTTCTCCAAATTGCCCTGATGTCTCTGTGCCATCTTTTGAGCTTCTATATTATAGGAGGAAAGTAATTCACTATTAATCTTTTCAATGAGCTCTATATGACGTATCTGCTTTTGTTGTAGAGAAAACAGGCTTCTAATGTTCCAGATATATCATTTGACCACTATTAATACAAGATGCACTGTACTTTTACTCCATTTAGCAGCCTGCCCTGTATAATGTCCATATATTAAAGTTTCTTAATACATCTATTTGAACCAAGGCTTATTCCAGGTGCTAGATAAGAGGTCCCAGAAGCCTTTTATGTTGGAACAGATAACGAAGAGGTGATGGACAGTTTCTTTTTACATTCCTGTCTGGTACAATACCTTTCTTCTGTCTGTTTGTGTTTTCGATTAGACTTAACATTGCTTTTTTCATGGCAACTGAGCCAATGTAAGTCCCACATTTTCTCTGGGATCCTTTTCTCTTAGATTAGGTGCATTAAAGATTATATATAAGTTGCTGGACAAAGGGGGGAAGGTTTATGTTTCTTGAAAATGGTTTACCTGAAGCCACACATAGATTTTTTTCCTCTGTTTTGTTGCAACCATTAAGCTAGTTAGTTGCCATTGCTTTAATTTAAAAAAAAAATGTCCTAATGTATTCAGGTACTGCTCTAGATTTCTTTAGCACTCTCAGATTCCCTTGTTCCCACTGATGAAATCATGGTGTACAATAAGATAAAAGAAGAGTGGCCAGCTTTGCCCAGTATACTGTACACTAGAAGGGGCTTTAAGTTAAAATGAAAGAAGATGCCATAGAAAAAGGAGATTAGGTTAATCATCCCCAGCCCCCTGAGGCTATTGGAAGGTATGTAATATTTCTCTTAAGCGGATTGAGCCTACTGCCCCACACAGCCTGAAAGAAGACACTTAAGTTGCGGGTCTCTAAGCATTTTGGAGGAGGAAATACATGACTGACATAGAGAAATATTGGTAAAAAATATGTTTTAATTAAGTAAATCCTTTTTTTCTTGCAGTGTTTCCATTTGTTCCATCCTGAAACAAGCTACTGCCCTTGTTGTATGTTGGTTCCCAGTTCATTCTGTCTGCTTGTTCTGCTTTATATGTGATGCCTAAAATATTGATAGGGTCTTTAGTTATTTGGATCCCAGCTATTGAAGATAACTCCACTGTGGTTTTCCCCAGTTGTGCTCTTATGCATTTATCTATATTTAGAAAATGGGCAAGTAAATCCTAGCATTCTGATTGGCTAGGATGCTTAGCTTAATGGGTGGGTATTTTTGAATAGCGCCCGCTAAAAATGAGTACCAATTTAGGGTGCCCCATTACCTATGGAATCCATGGGCACCCCAAACTTTTAAAATACTTCTCGCACTCACTAAGCCACACATCAACCACCACCTGATCTTCCTCTGACCCTCCAGACAAAACTTTGAAACTATAAACACATCTTGAAAGTTTAAAAAAAGAAATGGGTAATATTACACAGAACAGCAGCTCCTCTACTGCTAGTGTGCATGAAAGGAATGGCATTTCTTTCATTTTCCATATCACAGACAGCCGCTCATCTGCGCTATGTAAAATGAACGAGATGCCGCTACCCTCATGCACACCAGCGGTACCTGACCAACCGCTCTCTCTGCCACTGTTATTACATGCTTCAGCCTACATAAAGAATTTTTTTTTGTTTTAAATTAACAGCAACGATAGCACGTTGCGTGCTCGATACGGCCAACAGCTTCTCCCGGCTGACCCCACCTCCAACCTCCAACCGAGCTCGACCCAAGATGTATGAAAAAAAAGTGTAAGATTTTTTTTTTTCACTCTGCACAACCCTGTATCTTCATCTTTTTTCTTCTGTAGTCCTGTCCTCCTGGTGCACAGCACCCCATGCACCAAAGTTACAAGTCGGTGAGTAGCTGGGATGCGGGGGCATCTTGCTGACAAATCAGATAAAAAAAAAAAGAAACACAAGCCTGTACAACCTAAATAAAAAACAAAACTGATCGCTAATCACTGTGGGGATGTGAACGACAGTGCTTCTTTCAAAACAATAGCTAGGGTGCCCTCTAGTGTTAATACTACCAGTATGCAGACATTGTAAAAAAAAAAAAAAACATAATTCTAAAGCAGGCAGAGGAACTATTTTATTACCGAGCTTACTTTAAAATAATTTATTAACATTTTTTTGTTAAACTTACCTTTTTTTACAGTGCCCATTTTCTAAGTGCAATAATACCCTCCACGGTGGGCCATATTGGGGAATACCGGACCTTCCTCTGGGCTATAAGGCCCTCTGCCTGCGGCGTTGGGCCTCTGATATGCCTGGGTAGTCCGGTATTCCCCTGATACTACCCATTAGGTTGTGTGCTTACTTAATCAAAATGCCAGAGAAATTTCCATAATGCGCACGTTTGCACTGCAGCTTCTGCTGTTTCCTTATCCTGAACTAAAATACACAGATCATCTACATAAGTGATGGCAGTGAAAGGTACTGGTGAACCATTCATTTGTATGAACTATAATCTGGTAATAGATTAAGACTTTGTAACAACAGGTCTATGCAAAATGCGGAGATTAGCAGTCTTAAAGTGCATCCTTGCCTTACTCCCTTTTTAACCGGAATAATAGGGCCCTTCCACCCTTGTACAATGGGGGGACACAGTTGCAGTTTTATACAAACATCTGAGCCGTTTTACAAGTAGTACAGGAATACCATTGTGCCTTAATACTGCCCATAAAAAATCATGATGCACAGAGTTAAAGGCTTTCCTCTGATCCATGGCTAGGACAATACCTGTTAAAGCCTCCCTGTTTCCCAATTCAAACAGTTCTGTCAGTAAGATCAGATGGTCTGAAATTTGCCTATTAGGAACGCACAAGTCTGTGCAGGACTAATAAGATATGGGGCAGTTTGTAATAATCTAGCATTTAAGATTTTTGCTAAAATCTTAAAGTCAGTATTTAAGAGGCAAATAGGCCTCCAATTTTGAAAGTCTTGTTTTGTACCTTTTTTATGTATAAAAATGATCTGTCCAGCTGTCATTCCTAGAGATGAAGCATTATTTACAAATATGTATGTAAATACTTCTGCCAGCTCCTGTTTAAAAGCTGCACCCATGAGCTTAAAAAGCTCACTTGTGAGTCCATCAGTGCCAGGTGTTTTATTGTTGATAAGATAGGTTATAGTTGATTCAGCTTCTGCTGGCTGAATAGGACGTACTAACATACAGTATTTATATGTTCTTGGGTACAACTAGGACTATTTATTGTTTGCAAATACTCGTCCAGATTATCCATCTGCACCAGATCTGAGCTATACATTTGCTTTGTATAATTAGTAACAGTGCACACCATATCCCAAGTAGTATTGTATACTATATTTTGCCATCCTTATCCTGTAGGCCTTCCATTTGTTTTTGTTTATTGGTTTTACGACAGACTTCATATGGGCAGGTGTATTCTTTTTTCCCTTGTGTCCCGAAACGTTGTTGATTCTGTAAATTTTGGGCTTGAGCCTGATTGTTTAATATCATGAATCTGTGTACTGAAATCTTGACCTGTAGTATGGGCTAATGACAACACTTTTTGCAACTGTTGCCGATTCTGTAGATATTGGAAATATGCCTCATTTCTATTGCTTTTACATTCACAAAACTGGACTGTCTGGTACGGTATGGGCTGCACGCCCATTGGCTCTTGCTCTGCACCGGTGGTGATGCAGCCCTGCAGACAGTCAGTCGTGACAGAGGCGGCAGGCGGGTGGGATGCTCCGCCACCGCCTGTGGGGGGAGCCGGTGGTGGGGCCGTGGGTGTGGGGGGGGGACACTAGGTCACCAGGGATGTGTTCGGGGGGGTGACAACTACATCCCGCGATCGGGATTTTCGGTCCACTGGACCACCAGGGATATGATCGGGAGGTGGGGGGGTGTTTGAATACTCCAGCCCGCGATCGGGCTTATCGGTCCACTGGACCACCAGGGATATGATCGGGAGGTGGGGGGGTGTTTGAATACTTCAGCCCGCGATCGGGCTTATCGGTCCACTGGACCACCAGGGATATGATCGGGAGGTGGGGAGGTGTTTAATTACTTCAGCCCGCGATCGGGCTTATCGGTCCACTGGACCACCAGGGCTGTGTTGGGGGGGGGAGACACATTGTTGCCCGCGATCGGGCTGGTGAGGCGGGGGTATTTAGGCTATGCCCACGATCGGGCCAGGTGGGGGTAGTGGTGGGGTTTTTATGCTCTTTTGCCTGCGATTGGGCTGCAGGGGGCATCCTTCCCTGACGGCTGCTGCCTGGCAGGGTGCCAGGCGCAAGTCCTCGGGGATCGGCGCACATGCATGCTAATGGCATGCAAATCAGAGCCATAATCAGATGCAAATGGCCCCTCTGGCCTTTGCATGAATTATAGCCCAATTTGCATGTCACCTTTTGAATATTGGATTTTGGCGCATGATGCAATGGTACTTGGCAACACCGCAAGTTGAATGCTCCACTTGTCAACTTGGCGATGGTGCAAGTTCCACTGCGCCATGCACAGTGGCTAATGGCTGGGGGTGATATTCAAGGAGTTGCTCAATAAGCGAAATTCCTTTGAATATCGCCTCAGACACATTCTTCGCGCAACTATTTTGGCGTGAAAGCGCAGCGGCTTCTTCTGCGCCTAAGGAATGGCGCAGTTTAAATATCCAGCTCTTAGCATTTGGTTAAGAATTTTAAATGTTTCTCAGTATAATTTAATTGATCAATTTCACCCCTATTCAGAGAGGAGGATTTACCTGCCTCTCCCCTATATGATTTAGTTTAAATTCTTATGTATGAACCCCATGAATTGTTTGGCTAATAGAGGATTACTGAGCTGTCTTAAGTGGAGCCTGCCCCCACAGAAAAGCTCGAATCTACCTGAGAATTCTTCCCAATCAGTAATGCACCTGTGATCTTGTCTGAGGCACCACGTTCTGAGCCACTCATTAAAGTTTTTTTATTTTTTGGTTAATCTCATATGGAGCTCATGGGCCTGGTAGACTCTCAGAAAAACTAATGTCACATCCCATTTCCACCAATTTACTTGACATGACAACAATGTCTTTTTTAATCTCAGATAGATCGTCATGCATGATGTTATCAGTACCCACATGCAGTAAAACAAGAGGATTAAACCCTCTGTCTTTAAGAATGTTTTGTAACATAGCCATAATATCAGCAATACAGGCACCACAAAAGCTGGAGCACATTCTGTTTACTTTATCTTGGTCACATACATCTCTGTCTAAATGTTTGATGACTGAATCTCCCAACACAAATATATGTCTGTGATTAGATGTGTGTGATGAAGAACTTTGGGTATAATCCATAGGTAAAGATACCCTATTGTTGGATATGTTTCTTGAAGTACCAACAGAATCCTGTCCAGATGTTATTGGAACAATCATTGGTTCCACCGATTGCAGCACAGTGTTATTACAAGCCAAGTCTGATCCAGTACAGTTTTCTAATAGTGGACTGAATTTATTCTGTTATTAAGGGAAAAAACAGAGGGCTTCCATCCCTTTTTCTAAGAGATGAGTTAAGCTTCCATGTGCATGGGCCATAGGAGGCACTACCTTTTTTACCTATTTTTAACTGTAATATGTTATGATCTGAAAACTCTGTAGCTAATGTGGTAAATGGCTGTCACTCCACAGAGGGAAGAGTGACCAGTGGGGTACCACAGGGATCAGTGCTGGGACCGGTCCTATTCAACATCTTCATCAGTGACATGGCTCAGGACCTAGAAGGCAGAATTTCACTGTTCGCTGATGACACAAAGCTCTGTAACAGAGTAGACACACCAGGAGGTGTAGACAGAATGAGAAACGACCTGCAGAAACTTGAAGAATGGTCAGGGGTTTGGCAGTTGAAATTCAATGCAAAGAAGTGCAAGATAATGCATATAGGGCACAAAACCCTGGCGCAATATATATCAGTTGGGGGTGAGGATATAGCATGCACCAAGCAGGTAAAGGGATCTTGGGGTTATCATCTCTGATGACCTCAAGGTAGGGAAACAGTGTGACAAGGCTGCAGGTAAAGCAAATAGGATGCTGGGATGTATAGGCAGGGCATTACCAGCAGGAAAGGGAGGTCATAATTCCACTATACAAGACACTAGTGAGGCCCCACCTGGAGTACAGTGTACAGTTCTGGAGACCATACCTACGTAAGGACATAGACAAGGTAGAGAAGGTTCAGAGGAGGGCAACAAAGATGGTGCATGGATTGCATCACAAGTCCTATGAAGACAGGTTGAAGGAACTGAACATGTACTCCCTGGAGGAGAGGAGGAGAGAGGATATGATAGAGACATACAAGTATCTTACAGGGAGGATCAGGGTGCAGAAAACACTATTTTTAAGCTGAAAAAGGTGTTCCAGGACTAGAGGGCATGGGATGAAGTTGGAGGGAGGACGATTCAGAGGAAACATGAGAAAGAATTTCTTCACAGAATGGGTGGTGGACAAGTGGAATACCCTGTCAGAGGAAGTGGTGGGGGCTGAAACAATCACGGGATTTAAGAATGCATGGGATAGACTTAAAGGAATTCTGGAGGTCAGGGGTAAGGTGCAACAGACTTCTAGGAAAACAAACTGAACTTACAAGCTCAAATGGGCAGACTGGGTGGGCCATAGGCCCTTATCTGCCGACACTGTCTATGTATCTATGTATCTATGTAATACTTTAACCATGTGAATATGTAGTGAAGCAGATATAAAAAAATAATCTATTCATGTGGCCAAAGGGCCTTTATGAATGGTGGGTTTTAATTTTCCTTCATGGGAAACATATGTATCTATTAGATTTGTAGACTGGATCATTTGTTTTAAAAAGGCCATATTATAAAAGATTTTTGTTTTTGAGTTTTTTCCCATCTGCAAGTGACATACCGCAATTAAAATCCCCCCCAAGAATAACATTTTGTGAGGAGTACTAATGCGATTGTATAATCTGAAACCGTTCAATCCTTTCTGCTTTAGATTGTGCTGCATATATGTTAATTTATCGATATAACACATTTTATATATTTATTTCCAAGATAAGTGCCCTGTCAGGTACCAGGTCTATAAGTTTTACAAGCTGAAAAGAAATATTCAAAAATAAGATAGCCACCCCTGAACATGGGTCAGGGCCTGTAGACCAATATTAGAGGCCAGCATGCCACTGTGAAATTGCAGATTTGAGATCAGAGAGGGTATGCAACCTCGTATCCTGCAAAAAAAGAATACCTTCCTGAAGTGATTTTAGATATGAAAATGCTGTCAGCTGTTTCTTATGATTTTTAATACTATTCACATTAAATGTGTGGAGAGAAATATTCTGGTTCATCTATAGAGTGGGTGTTGAAGAGGCCTCTAAGGGGGTTGCTTTTTTGAACTTCTTGTCAACCTCATATGTTTGTGCTTGGCCTTGACCTTAGATTGAGGCAGACCATCCAAGGATTTCTGGGTATCAGAGGGAAGAGGGTCCTCTCTATCAAAACTAATATCAGGGAGAGAGGACCATATAGATGAGTCATCTCACTCATTCCCTGAGGCATCAGGATTTTCAGAGAGGGCTTCACACCTATTAATTAGGGGAATCCCTGTGGTCTTGAGTACCTTAAGGGTTGGTTGCGACCAGGTTTGCCTTCTCCTGATAGCGTTTTTTGCTTTCTCTGCCTCCTTATGCACCTGTGGGGGGAGGTATGTCGACCTGCATAGAGGTATCTGTTTCCAGGAGTGTGGCTGAAGTTTGTGGTTCAGTTTGACCTCAGATATTTTTGATGCTACACTGTAGAGAGACCTGGCTGAGTAGTGTCTGCAGGGGCTTCAGCCTCAGAAGTATTAATAATCTGTGCCCTATCCATGTGAGTTTCAGCGGGGAAGGGGGAGCAGAGGGAAAAGTTCTGCCTCTTGTTCTCTGGGCTATGGCAATCAGCAATCTTTGTTCTTCACTACTAGTCTGATTGGACTGATAATGAGCTGCCCAAGGGCAGGTATGACAGGAGTGACCTTTGGTATCACACAGGTTACAAATCTGGGTATTTTTGAAATGGTCACTGGTGTGGCCGAGTTCTCCACAAAGGTTACATTTTAGCTTATCACACAAACTACTAATATGCCCAGTTTCTCCATACCTACAACAGGATTTTGGATGTCCTGCATAGAACAGGACACCCCTATCTTGTCCTAAAAAGAAACAGGTAGGTGTTGTAACCCCGTAGCTGTGGTGTGCAGCACCACATGTATTTTCCATCCTCCAGTCCAGATTTCTTCCTCATCAAAGATGGCTTCAGGGTTCCCCAATACTGTGCACCATTGTTTTAGCCAGTAGTTAGTTAATTTGTTGTTCGACTTTTAAAAGCCATTACAAAAATCATACAAAAAGGACAATTAAAAAATATTACAAGTTTTACATATTGCACTTTCATATTTCTGAATACATTATAAACCTATTAGTCTTTAAGAGTTTCCCATATAACTTAATCACATTTCGTAACATTAATGTCATGCATTTCTGCTATAGTTAAACTCAATAACTCTTGTTTCCCCTTAATGGGTTATTACTCCCATTCATAATATCCTTGCAATACTTGATGCAGTATGTCAGGTTTTAGACATAATGCTATAATTTCCTTTAACTGTCCATTAATCACATCCATGTCACTGCAAGTCTTTCAATGGGACATCTCATTGCCTATAGTAATATGGTATTGCTTCTTTTCAGTTATTATAAGGAGGGAGGCCACATGGTTTAACACCTGCTCATCACTTAATAATTAATAAATATGTGGTCAGATGGTATGATTCAAATTCTAAATACTTGAAATATTCTCATAATAATTTTTTCTTATCTCTTTCATATAAGGGGCATAAAATCAATAGGTGTATTAGGTCATACTTTCCCACCCCATATTTAAATTGTCCTTTCTCTCCTTTTGTTTCTTTCCCTGTTTTAACCAGTAGAATATATCAGTCATGCCCACCCCTTCATTTCTAAAGAGAACAGTTATTGTTCAAGTGGCTGGCTTGGTCAGGGATATTGCCTCAAATGGGGCTCATAATGGTGTGGATTTATAAGTTTGAAGCAGTTCCCAGAACTTCTGTAGGCCACTGTTGAATTTAAAGCTGATATCAAAAGTTTGCTCTCCTGATACATGAATAAGTGCATAAATCTCTGCAGCTATGAATTTCATGGACCCCTTAAGCAGAGTTTTGGCTATAAACAGCCTGTCAGAAAATGCTTTCATGCCACCATTGTAAATTAAATGCACAGCACTGTGTCATTTGGCTGGGTACATAGGCTTTCTGAAAAAGGAGGCATACAATCTATTGCTTCTTCTGTTTTGTGAGCATTCCAGTTCCGTAGTATTTGTCTGATCTGCATTGGTAGGCCTCACTGATCCTGGCTCTGCAGTTTTTTTTTGGGGGGGGGGGGGGTGAGCCATCCCTTTGTGCCTCCACTTCAGGCATATTTAATGAAACCACTTCATTTGGGAACTGTAGCTGTGGGTTTTGTGTAAACTATAGCGGGATATGCAGGGGGGATTCTGTGTTATCATACAGTTTTCATCAATATTTTCCATTTCTGGAATTTGTACCTTTCTGTGGGCCCCCCCAGTATTTTTTAGCTCTTCTCTACTCACCTCAGTAAGCATTGAGGAGCTAGCTACCCACTGTCCATCTGTGCTCTTCTCCCACCCTGCTCCCATTAAAGCATTTTTCACTGATCAGTCATTTACTGAAGATGCATTTGAATTGGGGTCACGTCTTAGGCCAGATTCATTTTTTATCTGTTTTGCCATTCCTGGCATGACCCCAGCACCACAGTATTATTTTATTCTCATTAAAATCAAACTGCAGCACTGCTGTAGTACTTGCCACAAAGCCAAATCCATTAATCCGCTGTGTTGTTCGGAACTGAGGAGCAGATTGTACTTGCTGCTGATGCTCTTGTGTTTGCATTACTCCAGCTGCTTCAATAGTATGCAGCTGGGTCTGATGGACGTTGCTCTCTGCTTGAAAAGGAGAGCCTACAATGGCAGTAGCTGCTTACTTCTTTTTCAGCGCTATCGCGCCTTTCAATTCTGTCAGGCGTTTTTGAAATTGTTGCTTTTCAATGCATAGAAGCGCTTCTAAATCCATAGTCGTCACTTGCTCCGCCTCTGCAGAAACTGCTGGTGTTTGTTGGTAGGCAGGCCCATTTTCAGTATCCATTCCCCTCCATAGTCAATTTCTTTCCTTTTAAATGTTTGCTATTAGGCATTTGTTCAAGGTCATTTTGAGCATCCAAAGATCCTTGAGCATCAAAAAAGTTATTGGCCTCTGCATTAGACAAGGCAGAAAAGGAGACTGTCTCTTCTACCTACTGCACATCCAGCTCCATCAGCAGCAAAGGGGTAGTGGCCATCCAGCCACTCACAGAAAGCTAGGCCCCTTGCAGGCAGAGTAGGGGATTTTCCCCAGTGTCCTGGACAATATTCCCCTTCCCATAAAACCAATTCATGCAATTGTCCAGGCTTTGTGCGGGTGTTGAAGTGTGATATAGCCACCACTATGCAGTCACTTCACTGCCAGTCTAGTATTGCTTGTAAAGTGCTTTGGGATACATTGTGTATGAAAAGTGCTACATAAATGCTGATTCTTCTTCTTTCATTAAATATGGGAGAAGAGAAAAACAAGAGAAGGAATAGACAGGCTGAAGCAGGGAGAGTAGTAGGAAGAAGAAGATAAATGTAAGGTGGACATCCTGAACAGATATGTTTGTTTGGTGTTCACAGTGGAGGACAAGGGGTCGATGCCTAACTGTGCCATCAGTGCAAATCCCATTTAGGTTAAAGGTGCTGGAAGGGTAAAGTGCAATAAAAGTGGATAAGTCCATGGCACTGGTTGGGCTACATCCCCATATGCTTAAAGAGATGGTACAGGTCCTGGCTGAACTACTAGCTGAGCTATTCAATAGGGCACTGGAGACAGAGATAGTGCCAAGTGACTGGAGGGTGGCCAATATATTTCCCCTGCGCTACAGCAGGAGCAAAGATGATATGAGGAACTACAGATCTGTCAGCCTAATGTCTAACATGGATAAGCTGCCAGAGACCATAAAAAAGGGAAAGGACAGTAAGTTTTCTGTAGGCAAATGGACTGCAGGACAAAAGACAGCATGAGTTCACAGAGGGAGATCTTGTCAGACTTCTTCAGTTGGGTGACAAAGGCAGTGGTCAAGAGCCAATCAGTGGACATACTATACCTCATGCATGGACAGTTGGTTATGAAGATGCAGGTATGGACTGGGGACACACTTACTAGGTTGGTTTGAAACTGGTTAAGTGACAGGATCTAGAGGGTGGTAATAAATGGGAAGATTTCAGGGGTAGGGGTCACTAATGGTGTGCCACAAGGATGGGTCTTGTGGCCAGTCCTCTTTAACATCTATATCTGTGACATAGTGGAGGGATTCATGGCAAGCAATGCCTTTTTGCAGCTAATACTAAGATCTGGGACCAGGCGAATAGTAGTAAGGGTGTCAGAATTATGAAGGAGGCTCTTGGTAGACTGGAGAGGTGGCAAAAGTATGGCAGTTAAAATTTAAAGACAAAAAGTGTAAGGTGATGCAGAAGGGGCAAAGAATTCTAGCACAGATTATAGATTGAGGGAGCACTCCCAATCAATCAGAATGTCCCTTTTTTCTGAGCATGAAACACTCCTGTTCTGTGAAGAATGTCTCATGTGCAGCTGCCCTGGAAAAGGACATGTTCTGGGGAATGTTTTTAACATTTTTATAAATTATTCATCAGTCTCAATCACTAATATATTAATATGTCCACTGAGACCACTCTTATGCTTGCAAAAATGGTCTCACATCTTTAGGATTTCAGAACCCCTCACTTTCAGTTTGCTGCTTTCATACCCTAAGACTTTATGTGAGATCACTCATCCAACCATAATAGTGGTCTCAGCAGATGTGTTAACATACAATGTAGCATATGGGAGGGATCCGTACAATTGCCCGACTCGGAGAATCCCAACAATCAATTTCCCACCTCCATTTGCCCAATATGATCAAAAAACTGGCACACATAAGACTGAATGATGGAGGCCCGACACGACTGATGTAATCTCAGAGTTGGGCAGACGTACCTAATGAGAGCCTGACAGAGGAGCAGGCAATAAATCTGATTTTCTCTGGGGGTATTTTTACTGTGAATCCACATCCAAAACAGACATAAAATACTTGTTAAAAATCCACTTGCTGCAGTGTTCAATGTTTTTATATCTTAACCAACTGCAAGTGCAAAAAATGCATATACTGGACAAGTCTGTTGAACCAGAGACAGACTCAGTAACATTGAAACACTGCCTCACTAATTTGTATCTGCTGTGGTAAAATTACTGGACCAAAGGAACATGGCTATCTTTTTTCTTTTGGATTTCTCCCACTTGCCAGCAGGTTTCCAGTTTATGTTCTTTTTGCACTCAGTGCTGAACGAGAGTCGGAAATACAATGAGCGCCAGAAACATTGAAACACTGCCTCGTAGTGGGAGAGTCGGTCTTTCAATGATCGGAATTTCGGCTGTCAGTAAAATGGGTGTCAGTGTTGTGAACGAGTCAGGAAATCAGACTCAGGATTATGAGAGACAGCCTTACTGCAATCGGGCAACTGTACCAGACACGTATGGGAGGTAGTAGTGGAAAGCACCACTAAGGACAAATACTAAGAAGTAATAATTTCAGGTAGTCTAAAGACATCAGCACAATGCAATAGGACAGCACATCGGGCAATCAGGATGTTGTGGTGTATAGTTAGGGGAATCTGCAACAGGAGAAAGGAGCTACTTCTACAACTGTATAGGTCACCAGTTTGTCCTCATCTCAGGTACTGTGTGCAGTTCTGGGAGTCCTCATCTGAAGATGGACAGGGACAGAGCAGAGGCAGTGTAGAGGAGAGTAACCAAGATTATCCGGGGACTGCAGAAGAGAACATATGAAAATAGGTTGTTAGATCTAATAATGTACATGCTTAAGGCAAGAAGGGAGAGACAGGACATGATTAAAACTTACAAGTACCTCCACAAGGTAAACAAAGTGGACAGGAGGGATTGTGCAGGCTGAGTGGGAACACAAACACCAGGGGCAACTCAATGAAACTGGTGGAGGGGGGATTTAAGAGAGATACCATGAAGACCTTTTTCATGGCTTGATAGAGAACTGAAATACAATGCCAAAGGCAGTGGTCTGGGGTAAATCAGTGGGGGATTCAAACAAAGGGTGGAACAGATATAAGGGCTTGGTAAAGAGCACACCAGAAAGAGAAGAGGAAGGGAGAGGCCACTAGGGCTTTGTCATTCAACATTACTTAGGTAGGAATGAAATCTAGATTTAGTAGTTGCTGTATTGGTCCTTGCAAGAACAGATCCAGAAGCAAATGATTTGATACCTTTTAATGGACCAACATAGATGTAACAACAAGAACAAAGTGCTTTAGCTTTCGGACCAACCAGTCCTTCGTCAGAAGCCTAATGGCAGTTGTTTAGAAAAAGCAGTATTTTTAACAGCTAGATCATGCAGAAAAAAAACAGAAAAAATCCCGATTCGTTTAAAATACTCATTTGAAAAATACAGATAATGATGTCAGAGAAGTTTAACAGCACCATAATACCTTCAGCCAGGAGTGTCCCAGGGTTAAAGGTGCTTGGTGGAACACACATACAAAGAACCCTACTGCATATAAATTTATTTGACATAAGATAACACTGCTGAAGCAGATGACTCCTAAATCAAGCTATGGGTGTCACAGTGTGTATAAGGATGTGATTACTGAAAAGCAGCCTCCACCCAGATTAAAGACATACTAAGATTGTCTTAGGACTCCCAAGAAGTTTCAATGCATGCATTATAGACAAGGAATTACCAGTAGAGTTGTCTTAAAAACATCAGTGCACACTCTATGACGTGTAAAACTTAGCTGGACCTGTCACCCTGCTGTACTCTCCAACTAGATATCATGCCCCATAAATTTCAAAAAACCTCTAGTGTAGTGACAGGATTTTATAAATGATAATTTAAATATAAATTGACAGTATTAGTGTCAAACAAAAAACTCTAGTCGTCGACCTCCAAGGAATTAAGTCCATGTAGCCTGATATGTACTGATGTCAATCTACACTGAGCATGTAACAACTTGATGTACCAGAATTGTCTAAGGAGTCTGAAAAAGAGATAAAAATGTAATTTCTCTCCTACTCCTCTTCACACAAACAATAAACCCTACCCCACCCCACATCCCCATAATGTGTGTGGAGGGAGGGTGGATAACTAGCTTTAAGGAGATGCACACACACACACACACACACATTTCCAAGGATTCTGGATGCAACTACAATTAAATAAACCTGCCACCCTCCCCAGGATAAGGTAACTAGAAGTAAATATACAGTATGTGAGTAAGACCAGAGGTCTAATATACCTACAGTTCCACAAATCATTACAACAGTATCCTAATGTACAAAGATCTGTCCAGAATCCCCATGCACATGAGATCTCACACCCCATTATGTACAGAGTTAAAAAAATATATGTCACAGTCTATGATAACACTCCTGTATGTACAGTAACAGGTTAGGTAGGAATGGGCAGACAGAAATAGCCAAATGGCCCTTTCCTGCTGATAGATTCTATGTTTCTGCATATGTTCTATATAGAGGATAATGTATGGTCCTCAATCGTTAACCAGTTTGTTAACTGTTGAGAGGTTGCCAGGGTGACCATGTAAACCTCAAGAATGAAGCTTGAGAGGTTTACATCATTGTGGCAACCTCGAGACGTTACACAAAGCGGTTAACGATAGAGGGACCATACATTATATTTTATAGTGTATGGTCCCCATAAATTGGCAAAACAAATGAATGTGTCTTACTTTTGGCACCACTGGGGATGTTCTGGGTAATTTTCTCGCCACTGTGATAGTTTTGGGAAGGCAGTTGGTGCGCAAGATAAAAGGTACACGCATGCGCAGATGGGCTCCGTTTGTAATCCCATCGCTATGACCTACTCAGGAGAGGTTTATAACCACTTACATCATAGCGATGGGATCATCAGGATATAATTTTGCTGCTTTTTAGCGGTAATAAGGGCTCACCATACATTATAGAATAATTTTGTCTCTGCAGGGGGCTACTTAAATAGTAACTTTTGTCATTTGGTTGTTCGATTTGCATAATGAATTTTTGTATTTGCAGGGTTGTGCGGTTCTTGGAATTAAATTGTAACCTATTATGTATGACAAACTGTACTCAGATTCATGCACCCTGAGGTGATACATAGGAACATATGTTTCATGAGACAAATTAGACTGTGCAGATCATTTATTTCACCTCACTGTTATCCTAACAGCAATAAGATGAAATGCAATTGCCCTTCTTGTACAATAGCTATCCAGATGAATCTGGAATCTCTGTATTTATCACCTGCTCCGGTAATCTGTTCCATAACCCAACCACTCTCTGGCTGAAAAAATGTTTCTGAAAATTCCTCCTGGCTATTCCACCCTTAACTTGAAGTTTCACTTTCAGGTTCTGCTATCTGAAATTCTGCAGAATAGTTTGTTCTTGCTTATTTTTGTATGCCCTTTGATGATTTTGAATACCTCAATCATATCTCCCCTAAGCATTCTTTTTCCTAAAGAGAACACCACCAAACACTTCAGCCTTTCCTCATATGTCATGTTGTTCAGGCCACTAATCATCTTTGTCTCTCTCTACTGTACTTTTCCCAACTGCTTTAGGTTATTTCTGTAATACGATGCCCAGAACTGCACATAGTACTCCCAATGGTGTCTAAGCACTGCCTCATATAGTGGCATTATCACATCCAGTTTCTACTATATTTTTCCCCTTTTAATGGAATCTAAGATTCTGTTGGCCTTGCTGAATGTTGCTGCGCATGGTTTGACAATTTCAAAAATTAATCTATATTGACCCCAATTCCTTTCCTCCTCTGCCACATCCAGTACCATTTAATTTGTAAGCCCAAAGATATGTTTCTATCCCTATGTGCACTGCTCTGCACTTCCCCACCTTAAACAGTATCTGTCTGACCAACAGCCTAGTTGATCAAGGCTCTGCTATAATTTCACACACTCCTCCTCTTCCCCATTGATCACCCATGCTAGCTTCCTATCATATGAAAACTACTCCTCAGTTTGAAATCATTAATGAACATATTGAACAGAAAGCACCCCAGAACTGACCTATGCAGAACCCCACTAGTGCCTGCCTAACAGCTGGACACTTGTTCCTCCATCACCACCCTCTGCCACCTGTTATTCAACCCATTTGTAGTTAATTCTACTAGTTCTCCTCTTACTCCCTGGTTATAAATTTTGGGTAGCAACGTCCCATGGGGTATATTGTCAAATGCTTACTAAAGTTGAAATAAACTTGTCTTGAGCATTGCCCCAACTATTCTTCTGGTTATGTCATCTAAAAACATAAATAGGTTTGACAAGACTTACCTCCACCTACAAAACCATGTTAGTTATGAGTTATTACTCTGTGCTCAGCCAAATATATGACAAGCTATCTTTAATAATAGTCTTTGCCATTGTACCTACAATTGAGGCCAAACTATGTTGCCTTTAGTTCCCAGTATCTCCCTTAAATCCCTTTTTGAACATGGAGATTACATGTGCTGCCCCCAAATATTCTGATCTAATTCCTAGGATTTTTGAAGAAGAAAATTCCTTGCCAGAGGCTATGCCAATGGCTCCCTGACTTTCTTTAGTATTCTAGGGTATATCATGTCAGGGCTCATAGTCACACTTGCATCTACCTTATCTAAATATTTTGTCAATAACTGTGTTGCAATTGCAGCTTGATTAGATTTTTGGTGCCCCCTCCTCTTCAAACTGACCCGCTACCACTAGCTTTGCCACTAAGTTCTTCAGTGAAGACTGATGAAAAGTAAGTGTTACGCTCCACTAAAATCTCTTTCTTCCCAGTTAACAAGATGTTGCCACTCCCTGATGGTATGGGTCTTACAGGCTGCTCTCTTTTGCACCCTTCTATCCTCTAACATAGATAGACAATTTCTTATCATTCCTTCGTACATCACAGGAAATGCTACAGCAGAGCCAGGCAAGATGCAATGCAGTACCTTGCCGAATTATTGAAGGGTACTGCAGTATGCTGCATGGAACAATGCAATTCAATGAGAGTTAAGCCTTTTTGTCATGCTGTATTTTGTGACATGTCATTTATTGCAAAGTACAGTACTGTGCTGCATACTGGCTGGCTCCAATGTACTTTTACATTTTTGTTTTAACTCCCTGATAACCTTCTTGCATTCTGTCTCTGTAATATATGCTACCTTGGTGTTGCAAGATGTCTTCTCTGTCATTGCTGTAAATTCTTTCTTTTTGTTCTCAAGTTTTACATTTTTTGTAACTATATTTTTATTAAACAAAACTTATTATACACTTAAAAACACAAATAGCACAGCCATGTATCATATACATTTAGGTTACACGTTTAAAATAGCTCCTATATGTTTGTTGGAGTACCTCTGGCCATCCAGGACAGCACTGGAAACCTTGGCACTCAAATGAGGTATTGGTCAACCTGTATGTGTCACTGGTTTCTCGATGCGGTGGAGAACAGAGTGACCTGAAGATGCTTACTATCCATGGGCTTGTATCCCATGTATGTTATTGCTAGTTTGGCCTAACCTCCTATAAGGCACAAATATGGGATCACGAAGCATGATATATAGTACCAAGGAGTTCCATCTGGATGTGAACAGTTCAGTTTTCTCATTCATACTATAGGTGATCTTCTTCATTACATATATGTTGCTTACTGTGTTTCCCCCACTGACTTAAATCTATTAGGTGAGAGAACAGTCGTTTTCTAGTGATGCAGTATATTTCTGGGCTGCTAGGAACATGATTTCCAGTAGATAATTTATGTCTATCCCTAAATCCCAAGGAGTAGATATAGAATAATTACAACTGGGCAGTTACTCTCATAGGGGAGTGGAGGTTCACGGTGGTGGCCTGTTCCAGCTCCGTTAGGAAGCCATGGATGGTTGGGCATGACCACATGATATAGGAATGAGTAGCATGCGGCTCCCCACAATCTCTCTACCAGGTTGCGTTATGTTCTCAAGTTTTGCCCTCATTGCCCTACTAATCCAACCTGGCCTCCTTTTAGATCACCTGGTCTTGTTCCTGTTGGGGACACATTCCCTCACAGTCTGTTCTAGTACTGATTTTAGCCTAGTCTATATCTCCTTACCTCCTTTCATAGAAACATAGAAGTTGACAGCAGATAAGGACCGCAAGGCCCATCCAGTCTGCCCATTTCTTTTTCTACCTTATAAATGTGCCATCGGCCTTTGCTCTGTCAGTGGTCTATCTATTCATACTCATTTGTATTGCTCCCTTATGCCTATCCCATGCCTGTTTGAAGCCCTGCACTGTATTCATAGCCACCACTTCTTGAGGTAAGCCATTCCATGCATCCACCACCCTTTCTGTGAAAAAGAATTTCCCACATTCCCCCTTAATCGCCCCCCTCTAATCTCATGCTGTGTCCTCTTGTCCTGCTATTTTTCTTATATTTAAACATGTTAGACTCTTTCACCTTGTTAATGCCCTTAAGGTGTTTGAATGCCTCGATCATAACACCTCTCTCCCTCCTTTGCTCAAGGGTATACATATTGAGCTCTGTTAAACTGTCCTCATATGTCTTCTGATGCAGTCCCTGCACCATTTTGGTTGCCCTTCTCTGGACTGCCTCAATTTGGTTAATGTCCTTGTGAAGGTGTGGCCTCCAATGCTGCATGCAGTACTCCAGATGGGGCCTAACCAGTTTCTTGTAAAGAGGATTATTACCTCCCACTTATGACTTGATGACCCCTACTAATACACCCTAACACCCCTAGCCTTACCTACGCGTTAGAGGTCTGCTTGGATGATTTCAGGTCATCAGTGATGATGATGCCCAAGTCTCTTTCTTCCTTTGCGACTGCTAGCAACTCCCCTCCCAGCCTATAGGTGGCTTCAGGGTTTCTCTTCCCTAGGTGCATGATCTTGCACTTCTTTGCATTAAATCCTGGAGTTGCCACTCTTCTGACCATTTTGCTAGTTTATCCAGATCTCTTCTCATTCTGCCCACCCCATCTGGATCATCTACTCTGTTGCAGATCTTGGTGTCATCTGCAAACAGACAAACCTTACCCTCTAGTCCATCTGCAAGGTCACTAATGAAGATGTTGAAGAAGACTGGCCCCAGGACTGATCCCTGAGGTACCCCACTTGTGACTTGCATCTCTTCTGACTGTATACCATTTACCACCACTCTCTGTTTTCTGCCCGTCAACCAGTTTGCCACCCAGTTGACCAACTTCGACCCACCCGAGACTACCCAGCTTATTTATCAATCTTCTATGTGGAACAGTGTCAAAAGCTTTGCTGAAGTCAAGGTAGGCGACATCAACTGCTCCCCTTGGTCCACCACTCTGGTTACCCAGTCAAAGAAATCTATGAGATTAGTTTGACGGGACCTTCCTTTATAAACCCATGCTGTCTTGGATCCTGTGCCTATGGTTCCAGGTGTTGCACTATCCTTTCCTTAAGTGCCTCCATAATCTGCCCACTACTGAGGTAAGACTGACTGGTCTGTAGTTCCCTGCCTCTTCCCTGCTACCACTCTTGTGGAGCGGGATCACATGAGCCCTTCTCCAGTCTTCTGGGACCTCTCCTGTGCTCAGAGACTCACTAAACAGTTCTGCTAATGGCTCTGCTAGTTCCACCTTTAGCTCCTTAAGTACCCTGGGATGTATGCCATCAGATCCCATTGCCTTATCCACCCTGAGCTTAGCAAGCTCTTGTAGGACCCTTTCTTTTGTGAAGGGAGTAGTGCTCACCTCCTCCCCCCTGTGTCCATGATGCTGAGCTGTGGGCCCTGCCCTACCTTCTCTTCAGTAAATACTGAGTAAAAGTATCTATTTAGGATAGATGCCTTTACAGTGTCCTCCTCCTCACATGCTCTCTTTTCTCCATTAAGCTTAGCATAATACCCCTCTGGACTTTCTCCTTTCACTAATGTATCTATAGAAAGTCTTGTCATCTTCTTTTACTGTTCGTGCTAGTGTTTCCTCAGTTTGGGACTTTGCCTGCCTTACTGCCTTCCCTGCTTCCCTTAGGGCAGTTTGGTATGCCACCTTATCTTCATCCCGCTGTGTTCCTTATATTTCCTGGAAGGCCAGCCTTTAGCTCTGACCTTTCTGCTACTGTATTTGAGAACCAAAGTATTTTCCTTCTTCTTTGCACTTCCTTTTCTGTCTAACACAATGGGATGTTGCTTCAAGTATTGCATCCTAATGCTTGCCCACTTTGCCTGTACCCCTCACCTGTGTTCTTTTGCCAGGGCTAGCTTAACTCTGTTGGCCATCTTATCAAAGTCAGCTCCTCTGAAGTCCCATATTTTCGCCTTTGGAATGGGATGATTTAGATGTAGTAGCCAAATTGAACCATACCATGTGATGGTCACTGGCCCCAGATGACCTTCTACCTGGAGATCTGTGATCCTTCCGTGTTAGTCAGTACTAGATCTAGGATAGCCCTGTCTTTTGTGGGTTGCTGTACCAGTTGTTTGAGGCCCTCCCTGCAGGAATCCACTATGTGTCTAGTTCTGGCAGATGTTCCTGCTGGTATTGACCAATCTGTATCCGGCATGTTGAAGTCTCCCATTATCAGAACCTCCCTTTAGCTGTCATGTTTTGTATATCTTCTAACAGTAATGTGTCTATGTCCTCCCCTGGTCTGGGGCCTGTAGACAACCCCAGTTCTTATGGCTGTCCCATTTCCTGTTTCCAGGGTGACCCACAGTTCTTCTGGCTCCTTATGTGTATTCTGAATTTCTGTAGATTTGATATTTTCATTGACATACAGGGCCCTCCTCCCCCTTTTGCACCTTGGTCTCTTCTGAACAATGCATAGCCAGGTACTGAAGTCTTCCGTGGTTACTGGTAAACCACGTCTCACTAATTGCTACTATGTCCAGTTTAGCCTCTGACATTATTGCCTGCAGGTCTGGGATCTAATTTCCCAGGCTGTGAGCATTTGTGTACATGATTTTCCATTGGCCAGATTTCGGTGTGTTAGTTGTTGGGTGAGGTTAGGCATTACCCCTATGCGTCGTATGGGGAGACAAACCTTTTTTCTTACCTGGTGATGCAAATGAACTGCAAACATGCTGAATCCCTGTTTGACCACTAGCTGAGGGGAAGGGGTGTTCTTCCCTAATCTTTCCTAATGACTAGCTTAGTTTATTTCCAACTGAATCTCTCATTTTGTGAAAGTTGGTTCTGCTGAAATTCAATGTCTGTTTGGCTGTTTTCTCTCTTCCTCCAAGTCCATTAATTTAGACAATAATCATATAGCGGCTGCTATTTCCTAGGTCTTCCCCAACTTCTACCTCAAAATTCCCTGTTACTAATTATCTTTCTTCCTTTAAAGTATGCATGAAGTCAGCTACTACCCTTGTACTGGCCCTGCCTATATTTACTCAATGTTAGGGGAAATTAAAGTCCCCCTTAACAAGACACCTCTTACTTGCTTCATTTCTCCTTCTCCTTTTCCCACAGTACCCTGTCTATATCCATCCCCTGGGCAGAAGATCTGTGGCAAACTCCTAACAGCAATTTTTTTGCTGCCCTCAGACTGAACACACAATGATTCTGGCTTGCTCCCATCTCATGAAATGTTCCTATCTATCTTGCTTCTATATCACCCCTTAGGTAATTAGCCACCTCCTCTCTTGCCTTCCTGTTTCTTCTTAAACACTCTATACCCTTCCAATGCTGTCTCATCCATTACTGTTTCCCCATCATGTTTCTGGTATCCCTATTATGTATATTTCATCTGTGTTAGATATTCCTTCTAGTTCCCCTAGGTTACTGTTCTGACTCCTTGAATTTATATTGCCACGCTTCCACTTTCGATAGCTCTTGGTGAGTACTTTGTAAGTGTAAGCCCCCCAACCAGGCTTCCCTTAAGGAGCCCACCCTCTGCAGCTCCTCTCCATTACTTTGGGGTCATTCAGTGGGTCTGGTGGGATTTGAACCCATTCTGGTCCATGGGTGGCTTCAGCAGCTCTGTACTACTCCTCCATGGTGCCTGGCCTTAAGGGACGGGGGGGGGGAGCAGGTGCCACAGGATGTTTCCATGCCTCCAGGCACATTTGGGCAGATTTACAGTCCCAGGGGTTGCCATGGCAATGGGACTGCATTTTTCAAATAGGAATGGCTGTCCATGCTTCGGGACATGCATGGCCACTGGAAAGAGGAGAGAGAGACAAAAAAAAGAGAGAGAGATTCAATGGAGTGGCTGCTCCAGGTAGCAGATCCGGTTTTTACAAGGGGTCCAGGCTCGAGACCACCAAAGGACATAGGGGAACAGTTTTTTATTAAAAATAAATTGTCAGTAGTTTTCAGCAGTCTGGGCTACTGAGCCTGCATGGATGCCATTGGGGGAAATTTAAAGCAGCAGTAGCTCAAATAAGAGAACAATAGTTTGCAGTGACAGCTGGAGCCAATGGCGACAACTTTGTAGATAGTGATTTGGGACTGCAAGCCCCAGAGTTCTTAAGGGAGGACAGTGAGTTTGGCGCTTTGGAGTCAGGTCCCTGATTGGACCCCAGGGATTTTGGTGCATTTAGGGAAGGCAATATAAAGGAGTGAGTTGGTGCCTCAGTATCAAGAGTCACATGGGGAGAGAAGAGAGGAGGCTGAAGTGGGTCTGATTGCCTGCTCCACTATGTGGCCAGTTTATTTATTATTTTAGTGGACGAAAGGTGAGTCGGGCAGTGGGACGTGGAGGTGGCCATTGGTTTGGGTACCCTAGATTTAGGTGCTAGCCTGCAGCTTTGGTCCCAAGAAGGGAGGAAAGACAAAGTTTGCTGCCTGCAAGGTAGCACCAGAAAAGAGACATGAGGCAAGAGGGTATAGTAGGGGGCCAGAGGTTTGGGACTTCCCCTAGTCCTGGTCATCCCCTTTTTCTGGGACTTGATTTTCCTGAGTATTGTGCCATAAAGGAGTTGCCTCAGAAGGGCTGAGCTTTGTGGAGCTGGGAGAGAATAGAAAGGAGAGCGAAGTTTTTTGCTGCCTGCTGTTGTCAAGGGCTTGATTCGGCCATAAGTTTTCTGCCTGCATTTGTACTGTAGCTGCCTAGACTATGGGTAGCTGCCTGAACAAACTTGCTCATGTTGTGACCTTCATGGTCCAGAGCACCACTAGCTATAATGTGACAAGCACGGTTGTAAGCAACGAAACTGTTTAATTTGCTCCATGGAGTGACTGCTCCTATTTTTGCTCAACTGTTCATTAAATGGGATCCCCTGTTTTCTGCAGTTTGGTGTTTACCCTGTTTATTGAAGGAACTGTTTGCTGCTAAAAGAAGTTTACCTCCACAGGCAGCTGCCTGTGTGCTCCAGAGTGGATCCTGAAAACTAGCCACCACTGTGGGAGTCGTTGAGAGCTCTGCCTGGTGAATACTGTCTACAAAGGCCATCTAGTGATGTGGGCAAGGCCAGGCAGGTGAAGAGCTGTGTCATCCCAGTACAACATCCCTTCAGCATCTGCCGGCCAGGGAACACTCCCGATGGAGTCCAACCATCACCAGCACCATCCGAGGACATTCAGGCACTGTTTTCCTGTTATTATTTCTGGACTGTATTTCTTAGGTTGTACAGTGCCCTCGTTCCATTTAATTACCATCTCCATACCCCTAGAAGGGGAGTAGGGCTTATATAAGGCTTCTGCCTATTGCTAATTACCTTTCTTGTTTGCACTTCTCAAACTACCACTCTTCCTTATTCCTTGTACAGTCAGACCTGGTTAATCTGGACATGTTCATAACTGACCAAATGATTCTGGATTAAAATTATTGGATAAGACATTTATCATTTATTTAGTGTATTTCTTGTTGCTTTTATTATGATATGGAAGTTGCAATACAATGTAAGCCCTCTATGTACTTTAAAAGCTTTTAGTAGCCATCACTGGATAAGATAAGACAAGACGGATATGACATTAAACAAAACAAAAATTATTTTGATTTTTTATTAGTCTTTAGAGAAATACTCAGTGATGTCCTTTTGTTTCAGTGACTCTGTTGACTGTGCCGAGATGAATTTTTTTTAGGTCTAGCACATTATGCTTCCTGGCTGTTCCAAACAGGAGAGGAGCATATTTAGACTCGCAAATGAACTGCTTCAGATGCTGACTGCTGACAGGGGGTGGAGGTGGGGGCTGGATCTAACATCCGCAAGTCCTGCAAGTCTTTGTCAAAATAAGGATTCTCCTTTGGGCAGATGATGTCCAGAATGTTGGCATCATTTAAGGGTGGGTATGTCTCAAGTCCATCCTCTGCTGCTATGAACTGCAGGGTGGTTCTATAAATAAGAACTTGCAGTTCCATCAGTTGTGAAGCTGGTATGATGGTCTCCACTGTTGGACTTTAAGTGTATTTGGAGGGGAGGGGTAAAACTCGGTGTGTGGCAAGATCTGCATGTGTCGCCAACAGTTCTGAATTGTGTTTCAGTCACTAAGCACCAAGATGACTGGATGAAAAGGAAAACATGCTGCACACTAATTTTCAGGCCTTCACCAGCCTCTGCACATGCTGTAAAGTGATGGCACAGCTCCTTCTTACATAGATATATAGAATTTGTCAGCAAATTAGGTCTGCCTGATCCATTTAAAATTCTTAATGATACCATTATCCATCAGCTGGATATGGGAAGTAGTGTTTGGTGGGAGGAAATGGACCCCAGTGTTTGACAGGTCTGGTGGTGCAGCCTGGTTGGAAGTGCTGCCAACTGGCAAGATCATATGCCTGCACTGAAGTCCTCATACTGAGGTTGAAATCAAGCACCTAGTCCTTGAACTCACTCCCCATCCTTCACACCTTTGTGTTTGCTCAATAATAGGCATACAGTTCAGGGTCGAAATCACTGACAAAACAGCGTGGCTTTCTTGTTTTGCGGATTACAAATGTCTTGTTTTTTTGACTGTCATTTGTATTACAACAAAGGGCAACAGTCAGGTGGTCTTTTGACTTTTTGGTCCCTGAAACTGGCACTGATGATAGTGTTGCAGTAGGACTTGCCAGTAGAACAAACTGTCTCATCTAAATTGTAAATTCTTTGGAATCCTGAAAGCATGTCCCTTAATTGGAGATGACCAGACACCAGAGCAGTCTGATTGGCACTTGCTGCTTCCCCATGGTACACCTTATGTCTCAGTCCATGGTGCCATTTAAAGTCCTGCATCCACCCCGTAGAATATCCAAAATCAAATATACCCATTTGTTCTCCAAAATATTTGGCCTTTTTCATGAACATGGTGTCTGACACAGCTGCACCTTTGCAATTCATTTCACTGACCAATATGTTCAGTGCTGTCTTGACAACCTTGTGCTGGCTGAGATTAAGAGGGGATCAATGAGGTGGAATCCGTTGAAGCTGTGAGCCACTTCTCCTTAGCCCTCCAGCTACTGCTACGGGTGATGGATCCTAGCTTCAGATTGAATATCTGTGCTGCATATGCAGCCAAATATCAACAAATCAAAGAAGGACTTGTCTGCTTTCAGAGACAGAGCTCCTGTTTCTGTGAAAGTGAAATTTCATTTCGACCGCATTTTTACCCTGCTGCTGCCACTGCCATTGTTATGCGCAGTGTGTGGCTGAGTTTGATTGACAGCACAATTAGCACTTAAATATAGAGGACAGTTAACACCTCATCCAGACTAACGAGGTTAGAATGAAAAGAGAGGATTAGTGCTGAGTATTAACAAGTATTTAAGGAGTCTAGAATCTATGAGTTCTGGATTAAAGAGGTAATTAAACAAGGCTTCATTTGGTGACAGGACATAGGCATTCAGATATCAGAAAATCTAGATTAGCTGGGCACAGATTAACCAGGTCTCAATGTATTTTTATTCTGTTAATCCTTCCTTTACTAAAATAGTTGCCCCCTGCATTTAGAATCAGTCCCTGTATTTATTTCCCTTGGTTGTTCTGCTTGTCTGCAACAAGCTGTGGCCCCATAACTCCTAGTTTGAAAGCACCACCACTCTATTTTTTTCTGCCAGCACATCAGACTCCTCTTTGTTTAGGTGTAGGGCATCACAACAGTATGGGCTAACCCTATCTAAAAAGGTTAGCCAGTGCCTCAGAAATCTAAAACCATGCTACTTGTACCAACCTCTCAGATATGCATTGAACTTTCTACTCAAGATTTGTTTTCTCTGTCCAGCATGTGAAAGTGGTAGTATTTCAAAGAAAACTATTGTGGAGGTTCTGCTGATGAACCAGTCACCTACTTCCCTAGATGTTTGTTGCAGGACTCATAGTTTGGCTATTTCTATGGCATTTGTAACCCCATTCCTACCAGCAATTTGTCCACCCATGATGTATGATCCTCCATCGAAACAGCTGGCAGGCAACAGACCAGGAAGTTTTCTGGATCACAAATGTACAGCTTCCTGTCTGTAAATCTGAGAATTAAGTCCCATACCCCACAACCTGATGCTTGTCTGCACTAGACTAGACCCTGCCAGTGTGGCATCTACACCTCCTGGTGCTTGTTGCCATACCCGCTTTTCTTGCCCTTCCCTTCCAGGTTCCGCCAAAGGTCATTCTGGATGAGGGGCTGACAATTGAGGCTCAGGTGTCAGCAGTAGTTCGGAATGGCTTTTATCATCTAAACTGGAATAAATCTGTTATCCTCCCGTGGAGACCTGGTGATACTGGTACAAACGTTTGTGAAGTCTAGGCTGAACTACTGTAATGCTCTGTACCTTCGGGTCAGTGAAGGTACATTGTGGTGCCTGCAGCTGGTGCAGAACATGGCTGCTAGGCTGCTGACCGGCCTTTCTAGGATGTGTCATGTCTCCCTGGCAATGCATGTACTGCACTGACTGCTGGTAAAGTGACGTATCTCCTTCAAAGTTGACTTGCTAACTTATAAGGCACTACACAGGTTGTTCCTGGGCTATTGGCAGATGTTCTGCATCTTTACATGTCTTTACACTCTCTTTGCTCCACTGAGGTTGGCCTCCTTGCAGTACCAAAGGCAAAGTTAAAAACCTCATGGGACCGGGCCTTTGAGGTTGCTGACCTGGTCCTTTGGAATTCACTTAAGAGGGCCCTAAGAAAAGTTCCTTAGGTGGCAGCCTTTAAAGGAGATAGGACATTATTTTTACATAGTTAACTGTCCTTCCATCTTCTTTTCAGTGCCAGTTATGTATTCTGATATGCTTTGATGATTTTTTTTTTTATAAATAAATAATCTAGCTTTGGGGTGCCTTCATATCTACATGGAGTTCCACTCTCCTCACCAGCTACTGCTGTTGATTTTCATATTTCTAAAACATTCTATGAAGTCAGAAACTCCCATTCCAGGCTATTCATCTGAGTGGCTTGGAATGGGAGTTTCTGATGTCATAGAATGTTCCAGCAGTATGAAAAGAGAGAGCAGCAACTGCTGAGCAGAGAGGGATTCAGGTAGTTACAAAGGCAACGCAATTAGATTATTAATTTAACCAACTAGGTTAAAAACATATCAGAATAGTAGGGTAGCCAATAAAAGAACAACTAGAGGGCATCTAGAGATCTAAAACTGTTTCCTATCACCATTAAGAGGGGTCTAAAGACTTATTTATTTAACAGGCTTTTGGGGAGTAACTTTCTATCACATCTGGTTGCCACCCAAATTAAATTTTATTTGTTCAATAGTTTTATGCTGCAGTATTTATGTGATTTACTCATGCTGTCCATTTTATTGTTTATGTATTGCTACTGCACTTTATGTAAGGCACTCTGTGCCTCCGGGGAAAGGTGCCAAATGCAAATAAAACTGCTATTACTGCTACCACAGCTGCTACTGCTACTTCTTTTGGGGTGGGAGATTGTTAGGATTCCCCATTGTAGGCTGACCGTGCCTCTGTCTCCTCTTCCTCCTATTATGACCACTCGTCATTCCTACTTGCCTCTTGTAGTCCTCTGCCATCTCCAATCCTTTCTCCCTACTACATAATTTTCTTTCCTTATCAGGCTATCAACTCCCCTCTTCCCTGATGTCCTGAAGATTGCCTATTACTTCACAAGATCCTGCACTCTGTTCTTGAGGACAGCAATCAGCCTGCATTATTCACAAGTGTACCCTTCATTACTGTCTAGAACGACTGAAAATAACATGACATACTGGAGACCCAGACATTCTCAGAAACACTTCAGGACAATTTTATATTACTTGCCAAGTGTATTTTGTATACTTTTATTTATTTTTTTTCTTTGAAATCAGCTTTGTGACCCTGGCTGCTGTCTACTCCATACAGCAGGGTGCCCCCAACCTCCCAGTCTCATCCACTACTCACCCTGTTGTCACATCAATAGGGATTCACATGGGGTGGGACCTGAGAGTACCTGTGCTGCCACACATGACAGCCAGTGCTCATTCTTTGTCTGTTTTTCTCCCCTGATTTTACCCACCACCCTCACAGTGCCAGTCAGTGCCACAACAGACCATGCCACCACCTAACGTTCTCCTGTGGAGGAGGTAAGCTCCCTAGCCCACAGCAGGGGTTGTTAGTGCAATGGAACCTGGTGCCTTTGCCTCCTGCCTATGAGCAAGGCCCCTAGAATTCTGTGGCTGCAGAGTTTTGCGCAGAACTGGCAATCTACTGCAGATCTTCTGCAGTGTTGCAGAATTCACTGTTCTTGGTGATTTTTTTATTAATATTTCCTTTTATCCATAGAATCTGGTTTCCTTCCCCTCTTTTTATATCCAAAATCTCTCTATGCTCAGAATGTGATGTCATTGCTATAACTTCATAAATTAGCAAATGAAATGGCTGCATTCTGCAACAGAAATAAACAGTCACTTATCTACCACAGCTCCCACTGCCAGAGGCGGTGGCACAGCACATCAGGCATGGTGATATTTGCTCCTCCTGCACTGCAGCCTAATACAATTTTCAGTCTTATGTTATTGCACTAGGGCCAACTTAAACAAAACCTTGTCAATAGCGTAGATCTGTTAAGTCCATGCCTCACTTTGTACAAACTTATTTGTGCCTTTACGGTATATAGATGCCATCTGAAATGAATAACTGGTAGAATTAATTTACCTGTCATTTTTAAGAAAAATAAAGTAATTATACCCAGAAAAGTGGAATATAATAATATGTAGACCTGCTGAAAGAACAGACCTGTTAAATAAATAATTGCACTGTACACATCTTTGCCAGGGTTATTGATTACATATTGCCACTGGTTGATAGAGACACCCAAAAGTTATGGAAAAATGTGTTCAGGGCCAGCTGTTAGGCCAGAGGTAGCATGTTGTGTTTCAGTGCCGGCAGTTCAGGTTCAGAGATTAGCTCTGGGAGCTAGCGGGGCAGCACAAGGATTTGGGGGAACATATCACTGCTCTGTGCCTGGGAAGGTATGGTATAGTGTTCTGTCACATGGTGGACACATTGTGATGGGCTGGAGAGCCATATCTCACAATTGGTTCACATGCATGTCATGCCCCGATGGAGTAACGTAATGTGTCAGGGAAGCAGGTTGGCATGATAAATTAGTTTTGCAATAACTCCTCTTTTCTGTTCATTCCATTTCCAATGGGACTTGTATGAATGAGGATGCAATTTCATGGAAATTAAAAAAAAAATATATATATATGTATATATATATATATATATATATATATATATATATATACACACACACACACACACACATACACATATACAATATATCTCTCTCACTATACACACACACACACACACACGTATATATCTGTATGTATGTTACAGATTGCATATAAATATATAAGTGATACACAGTGGAGACCTCATTAATGGTGTAGAAAGCATATATAATTATATAAGTGATACACAGTGGAGACCTCATTAGTGGTATAGATACCATACATATATAAATATCTTATTTATCACATAAGGTCCCTTCTGCATATTTCATTTATGCAATAGGTTAGGACCTTGAGGGAGAAATATTAGTTTTGCTTTTTTAGGCATAAAATTATTTCTATAAGTCTGTTATTTTTTGAACTAGCTTCCCCCATCCTGATTGCTATAGCCACTGCCATAAAAGTGAAGTCAGGATGACAAGCTAACACTGTGATATGTTAGTTTGTTAGTGCTGCAGAACTTCCACAGAAATTACAAACCACCACCGCAGAAGTTCTGCGGCAAATGGTAGTCTTGCCGCAGAACTTGGTCCTACTGTGCCGCAGAAAAGTAGGGTCCTTGCCTATAAGTTACTCCCACATGGCAACACCTCCCCAGCCCCCCGGACCACCTGGCTGGCTCCCAAGTCTACTCCTGAACTCTGGTCACCAGTGTAGGAGTGCAATATATTACCCACTGGGCCATAAGGTGGACTCTTATATTTTCTTCTAATTATTCCCTCTCTTAGGTAGTGATTAGAAATCCCTTGTAATAGGATTTTGACCAATGAGGAGGCAGAAATAATATCAACAATGTGAGTCTTTTGTGACAACTAGATTGCTGAAGAAAGGAACAAACTGCAGACAAAGGACAGAATAATCTGGAAACTTTCAGAAAATGATTTCAACATTGTCTATAAATATTTAACTATGTTGAGTAATGATTACCTAGCAAATACTATAAGAAAGTGAACTAAGGATATAAAAATACAAATTGACTGGCATATGCAAGAAGTAATTAACAGAAATATGAATGAAATAAAGGATGACAAGGTCTATGCAATGAAATTTAAAATGGCCAATAGTGTATACATTTATAAATCTCGTTTAATCAGATTCAGAAGAGACATTATTAATTCTGAGTAAAACGCAAATATTGTGAGGGAAAATTTATTTATACATTTATTGAAAATTGGTGACTGGGAAAGGCACACTTAGTCAAGGCTCACTTCCACGTTTGACCGAAGTACAGTGAAAACAAATACATGAAATAAATGAAGTGCAGTCATGTTGTCAAAACAGAATTACACAGGCTGGCATGAGTTAACATTAATACACTTGCTTTGGGAATTGAAATATATTACAACTTTTCAAGTACATTGATGGTAATACTATTAATGACAGGCATGAATATTATTATGGAACTAATTAACATCATATAGGTCTCTTGGGTTCCACCCCCTCTACTACTATACATTCAGCTATGCTTACAAGATAGAAATGTCAGTGTGGCTCAGTTGGGAGCACATATATCTTTGTGCTAGAAGATCATGAGTTCTAGTCACACGCTGGGATTGGGCTGGTACCATAAATGATGGCACCCGAATGCAGTACTAGGGGGGCTGTAATGTCGGAGTGTGCCGTCCTTCAAATGAGATGTTAAACCAAGGTCCCGTATACCCATCTGTGGTGCTGTCCTGGTAGGTGTTCAGGTGGAAGTAAAAGAACCCAAGGCAGTTTTCACAAGAGTAGGGGACTATAGCCAGTGTCCTGGCCAACATGGTCCTTCCCCTAAAATTACTTCACACAATTGTCCAAGGCTATATGTGAGTCCTGATATGCAAGATGGCTGACACTACACGTTCAGTCTCTTCACTACCCATCTAGCATTACTTGTAAAGCATTCTGGGATACAATATGCATGTAAAAGCACTATATGAATGGTGATTCTTCTTCTTTATGGATAATTTTGATTAGGAAAATATGCATAGGATGGAAAGATAACATTGCACAAACAGCGGAGGGGTGGATGGGGGTAGTTCCTGTGGGATATTAATTTATTGAAGGAACAGGAAAATACAATACAAAATTTAAAGGAAGTCTGGCAACCTTTCCTGCTCACATTCAAAAGGGTCATAGTAGAAAGAATATAGACAGTGAAAGAAGGGGAATAATACATAATTGTAGAAAAAAATGAGAACTATGTATGAAGTATCAATGTGAGATTTTGTGAGACTAAATGTTTAGAATGCTGGCAGTAGCAGAGTGTCTGTGTCTGTGTAACTCTCAGGTGAACATTTTCCATAATTTTTCAAATTTTAAAATATATTTTTTCCTTGTGGATTGAGAAGGAGGGAATTGTTGCCTACGGGAAGGTGTAGGATTTGTGTGTTTGATGTTGGTTGGGAGCAGGATAGTCACCACATTCGGGGGGTTCTGGTAAACCTGAGTAACAATGATCTGATGAACCAGCCTGTGGAGGCAGTGAAGCACAACTTTAAGAATCTGGGGGACAGACTGAAAGTGCACTTGGCTTCCCTGGCTTTTTCTGAGGTCAACCCTGTGTGGAATAGGGGGAATGGGAATGATAGAGTAAGGAAGGAAGAGACTCAGGAGTTTAATGGGTGGATGAAGATATATGTATCAGGAGGAGGGCTATCACTAGGTTTGGGACTGGGGGGGCTTCTTGGACAGGAAGCTCTTCAAGGGTGATGGCCTTCATCTGATGAGAGAGGGGGCCAGTGTTTGGGACAGATGTTTGATGTCTGCAGGAGAATGGAGAGCAGGTAGAGAACCTTGGTGGGACTTCCCCTGAACAGGGGACTAGCAGCATCAAGGTGGATAACAGTAAGGTTAAAGTTCAAATTAGGTTACAGGAAGAGGCCAATGAGGGTGAGCTGACAAAGCCTACATTCAGCATGAAAAATAAAAAATAAAGAAGAACAGAGAAGAATAAGAGAGAAGGAATAGGAAAATGCAATAGGGGATCAGGAGAAAGATGGAAAGGGGTCTGCCTTAATGCCAGAAGTCTGAGAAATACAATTAGTGAGCTCCAGGCAATGGTGGCAGACACTGCAATGGACTTAGTGGCCATACAGAAATGTGGGCCACAGAGAATAATAATTGTGATCTTACAGTCCCAGGCTACAACATATTTAAACATGATATTCAATTCAATTCATCTTTATTTATAAAAAGTGCTATTTGCACTGATCATGACACTTGTACAATAAAACACAATAAATACCATACTTAAAGCATAAAATACTAATCAGACATCTTTCAGCAATAATCAGAAAAAACAAGATCAAACAGATACGTTTTTAGAGCAGTGTTAAAGCTCTCCACCAACAAGCACTCTCGAATCCAACAAGGTAGAGAGTTCCACAGGGTGGGGGCAGCAAATGTAAAAGCCCAGGCCCCAGATGTCTTCAACCAAACCCTGGGAACCTCTAGCAATCCCTCATTGGTAGAGCAGAGTGGGCAGTAGGGATGCAAGAGCTCTTGCAGATCACTTGGTCCCTGTCCATGTAGGGCTTTAAAGATCAGCAAGCCGACCTTGTTGGTGATCCGCCACTGAACTGGCAGCCAGTGCAGTCTGTGCAGCAATGGCAGTGACATGACTAAATCAAGACAGTCCTGTCTACAACCTGGCTGCCACATTCTGCACCAGCTACAGGTGGTGAATATCAACCCCCGGTAGTCCTAGGTACAGGGCGTTACAGTAGTCAAGGCGGGAGGTCACAAAGGTGTTGACCAAAATAGGTAGATCGCTGGGCAGAACAAGGTGCTTAATCTGGGTGATATTCCTCAGATAGAAAAGAGGACTTGATGATGGCTGACACCTGAGAGCACAGCGTCAGCCCATCATCAAAGACAACACCCAGATTCTGCACCCGTTCAGAGGTCAACAGCTGGCTACCACCAAACCAAAGCCCAGAGGCAGAACCATCCACCAACCGCTCTACCTGATGGCCCAGGTCCACTACCAAAACCTTGGTCTTATCCAGATTCAACCTCAAACAGTTGGAATTCATCCAGTCTTGGATCTCAGTGAGGCAGTTGTCAAACACCGAGAGCACACTATCCTGCTCAGGCACAAAGGACAGCTAAAGTTGGATATCATCTGCATAGCAGTGAAAACACAACCCATGCTGCCTTACAATGTCTTCCAATGGCAGCATGTACACCGTGAACAACATGGACAGCAGCACAGAGCCCTGTGGTACCCCACACGGCAGAGAGAATGAGTCTGAGGAATAGATCCCCAACACCACCCTCTGAGATCTGCTAGTGAGGAAAGAATGGAACCATCTGAGGACTGTACCTGACAGGCCACAAATCAACCACAGATGCTCCAGCAACGCCACATGGTCCAAGGTGTCAAATGCTGCACAGACATCAAGAAGAACCAAGATGGAACAGCTCTTCTGATCCCTCACTATCAGGAGATCATTGAGCACCCAAACAAGGGCAGTTTCAGTGTTATTCCTCTTCTGAAATCCCGACTGGAGAGGATCATAGATATCATAGATGGTAAGATGATTCTCCAGCTGTAGTGCAACCACCTTCTCAATAACCTTACCCACAAAAAGGAGGTTAGAGACCGGCCTGTAGATAGCAGGACAGTTCAGGTCGAGAGACTGTTTCTTGAGGAGGGGCATCCCCACCACCTCCTTTAGGGAGTCGAGAAACTCACCTGTCTCTAACAAACACTGGACAATCTTCACTATGACCAAGCCAATGACTTCAACACACCCCACAAGGAGGCAAGTTGGACCCCGGTCCAAACCACAGCAGGTTGGCTGCATACTCTGACAATCTACATGACATCTACAATCTCCAACCTGTCAAAGTCTGACCAGTCAAACTGAGGAACTGTAACCTCCCACCAACCACTGCCACTCCCATTGGAGCGAGCCAGTCAGATCTTGGATCTGATGTCGGCCACCTTATCAGCAAAGAATTGAGCAAACTCACCTCACTTTTCCTGTGAAAACTCTCTCCAAATCTGCAGGCAGGCTGGATTGCATAATCTGTCCACAGTTCGAAAGAGCTGAGTTGGTCGATTCTGTGCTGTGGCAATCTCCCCAGACAAGAACTCTGCCTTCTTATGAGAGATGGCCAATTGATAGTCTCTATAATGGTCCATCAGTTTAAGTTTGTCGGTATTAAGGCCCAATATCCAGCAGTGACACGCCAACCTTTGTCCCACTCACCGCAACTCCCTCAAGGTCCCATCAAACCAAGGGGACCAGGGGAGAAGTGTGAGGGGACAAACGCAGACAGGAGTGATGGAATCTAGAGCCCCCATCACAGCCCTATTCTAGGCAAGCAACAGATTGTCTGGACCCATGCTTGTACTTGGTAATCCTGATAGATCCAGTACCACCATCAGACCATCAGGGGTCAAACCCCTCACAGGGCAGTGCTGGACCATCTCCACATGGGTAGGTCTATTGGGGGAGCTTGTAAATTGAATCTTATAGTGTGATGGTCAGACCACCCAATGACAGACGAAAAGGTCAAAGGAGGAGACATAGCCCTATATATCAGGGAAGGTACAGGCACAGAGGCACTGGAGGATGGAAATATTGGGGTGGTCATCAAGAAACAAAATCGCTGTGAGTTCAGTTCACGACATCCTTAAGCATGAAACTGTGGATGGGGTCATCTATAGACCTCCAGGACAGGGGATGGGAGCAATAAGAAGCTAGCAGGAGAACTAGAAACAGGGGTGGCAAAGGGGAGGTGATGGTGGTGGGAGATCTAAACCTGCCAGATAGTGATTGGATCATTCCAGCATCAAGGTGCTCTGGAAGTAAAGTCTTGCTGGATACATTCCAGGACTGCCTACTGGTGCAGCTAGTTAAGGAACCCACTAGGCAGGCTGCCATTCTTGATGTACATGCTCACCAACTTGGAAGTGGTAGGAGGACTGAGGGTACAGGAACCACTAGTGTCCAGCAACCATAACTCCATATGGTTTGACCTGATCCTTGGGAAAAGTAAGCCCTCATCAAAGGCCGAAGTCCTAGATTTCGGAAGGGCAGACTTCAACCAGATGAGGGAGCTGGTCCAGGACAACTTGGTCAGAGTGGACAGCATAAGGGATGTGGAGGAAAGCAGAGGGTCAATCAAGGGGGTAATTTTCCAGGCAGCAAAGTCTTTTATGAGCATGGTAATCAAAAGAAACTGGTACAAGAGGCCAAAAAAGTTCTCTGGAAAAGTCAGGAAGTAGTGAAAATCAAAAAGAAGGCCTTCACCAGGCACCAGGTGCAAGGAAAAACAAGGGAAAGAAGAATGGGGAGAGTACCCAGTGAGAACACAGGAAATGAACGGGGCAGTCAGAGAAGCAAAGGCAGACACAGAGCTGTGTACTGCGGAGGGGGTCAAGGGTGGGGAAAAACAGTTCCTTAGCTATATTAGGGAAAAAAGAAAGAAGGGAGGTGGAATTGTTAGGCTAACAGAGGAAGGTAGGTAATTGAAGAGGATGGGTAAAAAGCAGCCATTCTTAATGACTACATCTGCTCTGTATTCACAAGGGAAGATGGACAGCCTCTTCCAGATACTGGCATTAAGGCAGCTGTAAGGGGGATCCCTCAAATGAGGCAGCAAGTGTTTACCAGTGAACATGTTCAGAAAGGGCTAACAGCCCTAAAGATAGATAAGAGCCGGGGTTCAGACAGAATGCATCTGAGGGTACTCAAGGAACTGGCAGTGGAACTAACTGAACCCCTGGTAGGGCTTCCAATAGCTCAATTGAGACATGGGTATTTCCAAAAGACTGGAGGGTAGCAGATGTAGTACTACTCCTTGGGGGGGGGAGCAAGGATCAACCAGATAACTACAGAGCTGTCAGTCTTGCCTCTGTTATGTGTAAACTGATGGAGACACTAGTCATGGAAGACCTTGTAGACAATCTGAAGAATAATGCACTTCAGTATAGTAAACAGCATGGATTCATAGCAGGAAGGTCTTGCCAGACGAACCTGTGACTGGGTAAGGGAGATAGTGGATATGGGCCACACTGTGGATTTACTCTACTTCCATTTCAACAAGGCTTTTGACTCAGTGCTTCCATTAACGAAGCTATAGTATCTGGGTGCAGAAAAGGACACAGTTATATTGGTGATAAACTGGTTGGAAGGGAGATACCAGAGGGCTGTGGCTAATGGAGTCAAATCAGAAGAAAGTGAGGTCACCAGTGGGGTGCCACAAGGATTGGTCCTGGGTCAAGTCCTCAATAAGTTCATCAGCAACATGGAATGAGGAATCCAGGGCAAGATGTGTCTCCTTGCAGATGACATTAAGCTCTCTGGCAGGGTAGACAGTGAGGAGGGGGTTAGCGATATGCAAAGAGACTTGCAAAGGCTAGAGAAGTGGTTAATGGTTTGGCAGCTGTAATTCAATACTAAAAGTGCAAGATGATGCACAGAGAACAAGAACCTAAGACAGAATACTGGGGGGCGGGGTAAAGCTGGGCACAGCCTCTGAGGGAAAGAGACCTAGGGGTCATCATTACTGACTCCCTAAATCAATCAAGCCAGTGTAACAAGGCCTACAGTAAGGCAAATGGGTTACTGGGGTGAATAAGAAGGGGTATTAACAGCAGAAGGAAGGAAGTATTACTACCTCTGTATAGATCACTGGTGAGGCACCACCTGGAGTACTGTACCAAGTTCTGGAGTTCTCACCCAAGGAAAGGCTTTAGACAATACAGCAGAGGGTGGCCAAAATGATTCAGGGCCAGCAGTGCAAATCTTAAGAGAATCAGTTCAAGGTACTGAACATGTACTCACTGGAGGCCAGGCAAGAGCAGAGAGCTATGATAAAGACCTTTAAGTAAAGGCAAACAGTGAGAAACTGTTTAGCATGAGTAGCAGATCCAGAACATGGGGGAATGGGTGGAAACTAATAAGAGAAGTTCAAGGGGGAAGTGAGAAAGTTTTATTTTATACAGAGGGTAACAGAGTCATGGAATAGTCTGTCAGCCGACGTGGTGGGCACTGAAACTATCAATAGTTTCAAACATGGCTGGGACAGTGAATGGTTTAAAGGTTGCTCATGGCAGTAACGGTTGGGCGGTGAGCATGGAGGTGGAGAGTGTGGATTTGAACCCTGTATAGACAATAGGTCATGAGTTTGTTAGGGTTTTTTGGGCAGACTGGATAGACCAATGGTCTTTTTCTGCAGTCCTTGTCTATGTTTCTGTTTCTGTTTCTATGAGATGTTAACATGGAAACAGAAAGATAGGGTAGGAGTGAAATGGGGATGAAAATGAGGTTATAAATGATAATATTGTTAATATGTTAAACATTGTGATAATTTATTAATGAAACTGTGTTATATAGTGGCTCATGAAGATTTTAAAATATTTGATGCTGTAAGGATGGCAAGGTGTGAAATTATATAGCAATACACCATACAGATGTGTAAGGCTCTTTAAACCTACAATGAAAGAGCATATTGTATTTTCTAAGATCAAACCAAACAATAGCCATGAAACTATTCAATTACCTGCCCCCCCCCCAAAAAAAAAGAGAAAAGAAAGCTTTTGCAAAGTGAATGCACTAAGAGAGCACAAAACAAGGGAAGTCACAAACCTGACGAAATGGATAGCCTGAAGCATTGGACTTGAAAGGTGGCATGCAATAAAATTAAAGTGGAACTTGTTTAATTGATGTACTACAGAATGATGAATGTGCAGTGTATGTTCTTTAGTCGTAATTAATGGATGCAGGCTATTGAAATTGGGTATCCCTGTATGCAACAAGGGACAAATGTAAAGCTTTGCCTGTTCTTGCTTACCTATGCTTTGATTTTTCAATTAACTATTCAGACAATATATTAGTGTATTACAAATGCTGATTTTTTTATTGCAGCTTAAGTGTCTTTCACAGAGTCTGATAATCTGAATTATGAAATGAATTTAAAAAATATGAAACCTGATTAGTTGAGAGCATTCTTTTAAATGATGACACTAAACCATAAAATCACTGGTAGAAAATAACTCCTGCCAACGGTTTTTCTTTACTTAATTCATAATACTCTGCCCACAAACATCATGTCTTGCACTGGCATCCACTGCCAAAGCCTTCGCACATATCATGGCTTTATACTGTACTTGCCCTCAGGCTCACATTTTCCCAACTAGTTTAACATCCAGCTGTCCTTCCCTCTTCTTCTCTTCAACACTACACACACCTGAATACCAGTAAGCCAAGATCACAAAAACTAGTGACACCATCCTGCCATCAGACCCACTTACCATCATGCCACTGCTCCAATCTACAGCATCACATCAACTGCCAGTGCCAACTGAGCAGTTGAAAAAAAATTCCCCTATCGCTTTGGCTCATGCCTCACAAACACCCAAGGCAAGATGACATCCTACAATAAAACATGACCTGTCATGTCTTATTGCTTAATTATAAAATGGATGGGAGAAACCCTAGATGGTTATTGGCTAATGTTGTTTTAACCTGTGATGATATTTCGTTGTATCATCACGGTTCAAAACTGATTACCAAGCTGTGCCATTTCCTAACACTTTGCACCATTTTATAATCCTAATTATACATGCCAAGGTATGGTATATCATGGGATATCATCATTTCTTAGGTGGTTGAAGGCACTTGGTGTTTCCTTGTGTCTGATAATACACCCATATCATGATACCTCATGATATACTGCACTCTGTCATGTATTGTTGCTTGAACAGCATATGTGGCTTTTGTTAGTTAGACTTCAAGAACACAAGCAACTGCAAAGTATCAGCTTGCAGTAAGTGATCTACCAATGTACAACTCCTACTTTTGCCTAGGAGTCTGCAATAGTCCATTAAAGAGAACCAGAGCTGGAGCTTTTTGATTCCTTTTGAGGAATATGGATAGTGACAACTTTCAAACCATGGTGGGTGCGAGAACTGTCCATTATTTTTAAAAATCTTAATATTGCTTTGGGTCTGGAAAAAGAGAGCTAGGAAACATTTCTAATATTCAGCCTTGTCCTGGAAGAGGATATGGTAAATGTAGAATACAGTGCAGGTACAGTGCACTGCAGCACATCTATGGCTGCATGCCTACACAACTGTGCACACAAGACAACAGGAAATCTTTTGGAAACTGCATGTTAATGTTCTGTACAGTGCATCCAGGTTTTCACTATACCTCTTGTGAACGCTGAACAAAGCAAAGCCCTAACCCTTGTGTATCACAAAGTATAAGTGTGACCACACACGCTAAGCATTTCTATACACTAGCAAGCTGGGCCATTTGTGAGGCACAAATTCCTTAGTGCCGAAGTGCTGAACTACAATACTGGTATATAAAATGCTAATGACCTCATTCAACATGCACAGTGCTGCCATCTACTTACCATAGCCTTACCATATCATTAACTGTCAAACTACTGTACTTACGATTACCAAGGCACATTCTTCATGCAGTGGAAGGATCTGTGTGCTGCAGGGTACAGCAGAGCTATTCAGGTTCCTCATGCAGGGATTTTGTGCCAATAAAAATTCAAGTGAGGGTGGCACAAAATTATAAAATCAAGATTGGGCACTAAATGGCACTTTTAAAGCCCTTTCTTAGCTGAAAAAGCAATAGCAGGATGGAGCTTTGGTAGGCACATACTCCCCCAGACTCTATGTGTTTGTTGACCCTGTGAGAAGGATGAGACATTAGCCTGCAGCACACTTTGGGAGGGTAGCATATAAGGTGTAAGTGCCCATATAAGTTCCACTACATAACTGTAACATTAGCTTGAGGTCCCAAATCAAAGTCCAACCCTAACTCTCCAAGTGTACATTTTAATCATCCCTTATGTGCATAGGCACTCCCTCCCTCCCTCTCTCTGTCCTCATGGTAATTGTCCCTGGTGTTAAGTGGCACCCATCACTGCCTGGAGTAACTACAACCTCTAGTCCAGTCCCACAGTGGCTGGTGGTACAAAACCTCCACTCACCTCTTAGGCTGGCCACTGTCTGACTCATGCAAACACTATATTGATATACTGTACTAGTGGGTATATTGATAATTCTTTGCAAAAAACTCTGTTAATGCACCAGTTAGGGTAACTTAATGGCACAAAAGTAGGGAAATGTGGTGTTAGGGTTTCCAACCCTAACCCCACCCCCAAGCAGCAAAATAAAAAAATATATTAGGGATCTGGGTCTCCAGAATCTTGGCAAATCAGTAGTGGGGTCTTTCTTGGGGTTGTCAGTCCTAATGCTCACCCCATTCCCTAAGCAAATAACATCACACATGATCTCCTTTCTTCATCAGGGCCCAGAGCGCTCTGCATGAAGAAAGCTGCAACAAATTGTGTTGGCAACATGTGGTGACAGATACTTCTCTACCTTCAAAGAGTGTATCACTATGAGGCACTGCCTTGGACCTGTACCTTGTGCTTTGGATTGGTGGCTACAGGCTGGGGGGAGGGGTGAGTACTATGATTGACAACCCCAAGAAAGACCCCACCACTGATTCACTAAGATTCCAAAGACACCAAACTCCAATATTTTTTCCTTTTGCTGCTTGGGGTGGGGGTTGCTAGTCAGGGTTGGAAATCCTAACATCACATTTCCCTACTTTTGTGGCATTAAGCTACACTAACTAGTGCATTAATAATTTTTTTTTTTGCAAAGAATTTCCTTTCTTTTTGAGATAGTGGAATTGTATCCTCATTCATGGAGGTCCCTTTGGGAGCTACATGAACATGTGCAGATATGCAGGGCCCTTTGGGCCTGTACGCTATGGGAAGACTCTGTCTGCCTACAGAAAAGCAGGGCAGGGCACATTCACTATTTACACATTGCCTCTTCACACATTGAGTAAACATTCACTCTTCACATGTTCACTCTTTACACATTTGGTACACAGTCACTCTTCATACATTCACTCATTTTTTTTTACCTCAAAGTTTCAAGATAGTCATTTTATGACTGCCCTTATAAACATGATATGAATCATTTATAGCATATTGGCCAAAATGTCATTTCACACCACAAGTGCAACAACATGTTTCATACAAAATTTAGGAAATGATACCTGTCACATTTATGAGGTGGTGTAGACAAATGGGTAAGTTGAAAGTTTGGAGTCAAAATATTGAAAATTAGTGAACTGATGAGTGAACACTGAAATACTGGAACATTCAGTCATAACTTGGGCATTTTACTATATTTGTACACCAAATTTCTAGCATAGCCTTCTTATTACACCACCTCATGAACCTGGTAGATAAAAATCTTAAAATGTGCACCAAAATGTCATTCTGTGCCACCAAAACATCATTCCATGCCACAGGTATGAAAACATATTTTGGACAGGATTTGTAAAATGACAGCTATCACATTCATGTGGTGGTGTGAAAAAATGGCTATGTTGAAAATTTGGGGTCAAAATATTTAAAACTATGAAAGGTATGAGCGAGCGCAGAAAATTTTCAACATATGTGCATAACTTTGCCATTTTTACATACTGCGACCCCAAAGTTTCAACATAGTCTTCTTATGCAACCATGTCATGAACAAGGGCAGTGGAAATCCTGCCCAAAAGCTGATTTTGCCACGTGACCATGAAATCGCCTTTCGGGCCTGATTTGCATACTGTAATTCCACTACAGCTGGTCATTAAGTGGGGTACCAAAGAGGCATGTTGAAAATGTGGGGTCAGATATACAGAAATGACAAAGTTATGCATCGAAGTTCAAAACCCCATTGAAATACATTGTACTGCACTTACCTTAGTTTCTCATATAGTAATTGGTGGTTTCAGCAGCAAGTTGTGCCTTGGATCAGAGAGTGGATCTTTGCAGTGGGGCATTTTCAGGTGAGTGAGGGTGTTTGTGGGGTGTGGGGTGGTGGGTGCTAAGTGGGAGGTCAGGGTGGGGGAGCAGATTGGTGAGGGACCATTTTCTTTGTTTACAGGGAAACAACATAGAGGGATGGTTTTCTTTATCTCAACTTATTCTGACACTAGAGACTGGGCACCCTAGTGTTGGGCAACAGTTTGGGGACCAGGTGTGGGTGACCTGGAGGGGAGGAGCTTCCTGAGAATTGGTACCAAGTGTGGGCACCCCAGTCTGCTTATAATATAAAAAAATCAGAAAGGGTGGTCAGGCAACTTGGTGGGGAGGAAGAAGAAAGAAGCAATACCAGGGGTGGGCTCTCTGGTCCGATAAATCAAGTCACTGGATAGATAGATAGACAGACAGACAGACAGACTTTGAAAGACAGACACAGAGGCAGACAGACAGACAGGAGAGGGGATTGGCAGCTCATTCCTGTCACTGCAGCCACCAGCATGAGTTCCAACTGCACCTGCAAATGTCAAGAAAGTTCTGCTGTGCTCATACAGAGAAGGCTGGTGAATAGCTCCTCTTGTTAACCTGGGCACCCTGGATTTTGGGGTGCCCAGAAAAGGTATTTCTGAATGGTTTTAAAAATGAACAACAGAATCTAGCTAAACAGGTCTCGTTTATCTAGGTTCAGGTGTTTGTTTTTTTAAAAAAGAGATTATTTTTTATACATTTTAATGTTTGTGAAATTAAAATGAGGAAAAAATGGCTGCCAACACTTCTTTGTTAGTTGTTTAACCAGGACTAGCACACTAAGCTGAAAGCTTTTTTACAGCTGCGACCTGGGAGCACAGGGAAGTTAAGTGACTTGCTCAGGGTCACACAGTCTGCAGCAGGTAGAAGTAGAAGCTGTAGGATTCAAACCCAGGTCTGGTCTGCTGGATGTCACCAGATTTGCAGCTCAGGGCCTTAAACCACTGCACTAAACTGCCTCTATCTGTGTTTCTGTCAGTATGAGAGTTAAATGCTGAAAATAAGCAGTCGCTATTGGGTTTTCTTTACTGTTTGCAAGGTAAATGATGAAAATAAGCAATTGTGATAATTTCTTTTTCCGTTCGCATCCGGATGTTAACTCTAAAATTGTTATAACTCTGGAACCATACCATATTTTTTTTATGAAACCATCCAAAGGCACATCTTCGGCCTCTCCCCCTTCAACCCTGAAAATTTCATGAAAAAATTCCACACTATCCAGGCTGTAGGTGAGATTAAAAAACACCCAATGTTAAGTATAGGGAAACCAAACATGTTTTTTTTCCCATTATTTGGTGCTCTATATCTCGAACACTAAACAACATGTTGTCATGAAACTTTTCACATCTTGAGACTATGGCAGCCTGACCGTGCATACCAAATGTTGGGCTATTTCATCAAATGATGCCAAAGTTATTAAGGTGCAAAAATTGGGGTTTAACATTAAACAGCTTACTCAACCCTAACTATAGTGCGTGGTACAGTATTTGCAAGACATCTCTGAAAAATCATGGAAGATTTTTGATTCTCAGAGATGTCCTGCAACTATTATATTAATATTCCAGCTGATATATAGATATTCTGTTTGCATAAGTAAGATGGCAGATTACCAAGGAGGTGAGCAGAGGGTCTGTGCTGGTCACCATCATGGGATCAGGGTGGTATCTTGGTTTTCTTTGTGGGGGCAGGGAGTGCCACTGGACACCAGAGAAAATTACTATGGGGAAAGAGGAGATGCCTCCAGATATCAGGGACAATTACCATTGGGATAGGGAGAAGAATAGAATGCCAGTGGACACTGGGGACAATTACAATGGAGATTAGCTATAAATTAAAAATAAGGAGAAGCCATATCATGGAAACTGGAGACAGAAAGTGATATTATAATCAACCTGAAGTATTGAAGTATGAGTATGAAGATGAAGGATGCAGTCTGGTAAGAGTAGGATAGTATGAGCTTCCAGAAAATGGAGCAATAGAAAGGAAAAGCCCAGGGGAAATAATTTCTCCAGGAGTAGAGTGGTGTAAGGAAAGGAAGGAAGAGGGGACGAGAGGGTTAGGAGGTGTTTCTAAGGGTGAGGGAAGAGTTAAGGAGGGTGGGCAGAGGGAAAATGAAAAAGGTGACAGTAACAGGGGCAAAGGAAGGGTGAAGGATGGAATAGGGAATGGGGAAAAGGCAGGGGCTGGAAAAGACAAAAGGAGTGGAGGGCCATATGCGCCAACTCAAGGAGCCTAGGAAATAAAATCCCTGACCTAGAGGTAACAATTGTGGAGGCGGACCTAGATCTGGTCGCCATACCAGAATCATGGTGCACCAACAAACACAGCTGAGATGTGTCCATTCCAGGGTACAATGTGTTTCTGAAGGATATGACAGGGAAGAAAGAGGGAGTCATTTTATGTGTGAGGGACAGCACAAAGGCCATGGAGATACAATGACACAATGGGGACATGGAAGGGCTGGAGGTTCTATGGATTGGCTTAGGGACATGGCCCAAGGTCTTTAACCACGTGGGTGTGGTGCATAAACCACCAACACAGGGGGAAGAGTTAGGTAGGATTCTAGTGGAGATCATAGACAAAATGGCAAGGAAAGTGAAGGTATTGATTATGGGGTACTTCAATCTGCCTGATGTTGATTTGAGCATTCTTGCTGCAGCTACAAGAAGAAGCAGTGCCATACTTGACTCCCTGCAGGAGGCATTTCTCAGGCAACTGGCTACAGAGCCCACTATGGATAGGGTAGTGCTGGACCATGTTCTTATGAACAGGGACAGTATTGCAGAAGTCACAGTGGGTAGCCCCCTGGGTGCAAATGATCATTGTACAGTGTGGTTCAGCATACAGATAGGGCAGGGGAAAAAAGCACACTAGGACAAGGGTCTTGGACTTCAGGGAAGCAGATTCTAAAGAAATGGGAGAATGCCTTAGTAAATATGTGAAAGGGGGGTGGCTGCAGGGAGTGAAAGAACAATAGAAAAGGACAATGGAGGGAATAAGTAAGTAAATGGTAAGTTGTCTGAAGGACATAAGCAAGGGTAGAAGGAGGAATAGGTCACTATGGTTCTCAAAGGAGGTGACTAAAATTGTAAGGGAGAAAACAATAGCTTTTAAAAAGTGCAAAAAGACTCAGATGGAGGGGGATGGGGTATAGATAGATAAACAAAGGAGAGCAGGAAGGAAGATGAGGGCAGCTGAAGCACAAGCAGAAGGAGGAAGAATAGCAAAGGAGGACAAAAGAGGGGATAAGACTTTTTTTAGGTACATGAGAAAAAAAAAGGGGTGGGATAGAGAGGATCAAGGAAATGGGGAGGGGGGACTGTGCAGAGGAAGACCAACAAAAAGCTAAACTTTTTAAATGGGTACTTCTGTTTAGTCTTAACAGTGCAGTAGGGAAGGGATAGACCACCATGTATCTATAGGCGGGGGGGGGGGGTAAGCAGACACAAGTCCATTTTTGGAGGAGAGTCTGAAGGGGATTGGAAGCCCTAAAGGAAAATAAGACTATGAGGCTGGATGGGATCCACCCAATGGTATTGAAAGAACTGAGCACGGTGCTAGTAGCCTCTCTGGCAACACTATTCAGGAACTCATTTATTTTGGGTGTAGTTCCACAAGACTGTAGGAGAGCTGATGTGGTGTCTCTGCACAAGACAGGCAGCAAGGAGGCTAGCAAATATAGGCCTGTCAGTCTTACATCCGTGGTGGAGAAATTAATGGAAGCTGTGCTGAAGAAGAGACTGATGGAGTTCTTAGAGCCAAATGGATTGCAGGGGAAGATCATCTCAAACAAGTCTCATAGATTTCTTTGACTAGGCGACTAAGAAAGCGGATCAACGGAAGGCAGTGAATGTGGCCTATCTGGACATCAGCAAGGCCTTTGACACTGTACTACAGTGGAGGCTAATTAAGAAACTTAGCAACCTGGGGAGGTTGGAGAGAAGGTGGTAAACTGGATATCAAACTGGTTAAAGGATAAGAAGCAGAGGGTGGTGGTAAACAGCAGTCACTGGAAGAGTAATGAGTGGAGTACCATAGGGATCAGTACTGGATCCTATCCTCTTCATTGTTCATAGGTGACATTGCTGAGGAAGTGGAGGGGAAGGTGCATCTCTTTGCAGATGACACAAAAATCTGCAACAGGGTGGACACCCAGGAAGCGGTAGAGAAAATGCAAAGGGCTCTGGGGAAACCTGAAGAGTGGTCTAGAGCATGGTAAGTGGGTTTCAATCAAAAAAGTGCAAAGTCATGCACTTGGAGAGGGGAACCCAGGAGCTATGTATAAGATGGGGGAAATACTTACAGTCACTAACCAAGGTGTAATCACAGCTGATGATCTCAAGGTGGCACAGCAGTGTGACAAGGCAGTAAGCAAGGCTAGCTGGATGATGGGTTGAATAGGAAGGGAGATTTCTAGTAGGAGACGGGAGGCAGTGTTGCCACTATATTGCTTGCTAGTGAGACCCCACCTAGAGTACTGTGTCCAGTTTTGGAGGTCGTATCTCTGCAAGGACGTTGACAGGGTGTAAGCAGTCCAGAGGAGGGCTACCAAAATGGTGCAGGGGTTGCATTAGAAACCGTATGAGGAGAGGCTGAGGAAGCTCAACATGTACTCCCTGGAGGAGAGGATAGCAAGAGGGGACAGTATTTGAGACTGATAATTCTACAATTGGGTCAGAGAATCACAGACTCTGATTGGCTGACTGGCACCTTTCTGCCATAGTAAATCTTGGCATAACCCATGCAAACGGTGCCAGTCAGGTGCGTCTGCACTCAAACATACAAAAAAGTCACTCCAATGACCCCACAAAATCAAAACATGAAACCCGCTATCTTGAATTACCACTAAACCCCTACCCAATCGCAACCCCTGAACTGTGGTAAAATACATAAAATAGCCTGCAGTGTTCCATTACTACTGCCTGCTAATGGCTCATCTCTCAGGGAAAAAGAAACAACAACAAAAAAAACAACTTTACTTTGCCACAATACCTGGTCCACACTGTTCCTGAGACTGGTGGTAAGACCTTGAGAATATAGGCCATAGTTAGACCCCGTCTCTCTCCCCAGACCGCCCCACATATCACCAACTGTCCGCCTGTACTCCACTTGTAGGAACCCTGATACCAGCCCGACAAATGCAGCACGCACTTGTTACTGAAAAATAAGAAAGTCCTGCAACCAGTAGGGACACTCATTACAGCACATAGCAAATGAAAATGAGCTTATTAACTAAGACGTCTTTCCTGGTGAAACTTTTGGAATAGATAATGAATACATATGGCAGCCACCCTCTTCTTTCAATCGCAGCAGTGGTTGGCTGTTCCCACCATGTACCACTCACCTGTTTCCCGGGCCTGTAGTGGTCCTTCACAATAAAAGTTAATGTTCCCATGCCCTGAATGTTAAATAGATAATGTCTCAATTTGATTTAAACACCAAACAAAAACTAAAGAAAAAAGTCAGTTCCTGCCGAATGCAAAATCTGCACTGACCATGGAACTGCACTTTGAACTGCCAAGGTCCATCAGCACTCACTGCCATACTCAATGATGACAACTCACATTAGGCTCTTAGTTAAAGTATGTGTGTGTGAGGGGTGTGCTGTTGGGGGGGGGGGCAGATGACTCTCAACAGGGGAAAAACAGCAATTTAAAATGACAACTAGACAAAGCTGATAGTGGGAAGACCGGACTATTTTTTCTTGCGTAAGAATAAATTAAATAAAAATAATTTAAAATGTCAAAAAACGTTTCTTTTTCTTTAGTTGTTGATAAAAAAAGTGAAGGGGGGCATTGCATAATCACAACAAATTACTCCAAGGTGTGGGTTATGCTGGGATTTACCCATTTCTGGTGCTGTTTGGTCACTCGGCCTGTGGCCTTGTGACCAGACCACACCAGACAGGGGTAAATCCCAGTATAACTCGCACTCTGTCATGGTTTTTTGCTTAAGTAACTTACAGGGTGAATGAGGCTCATGAAGGAAGCCTCTTTTCAGTGGAGGAGGAGGAGCACCAGAACATGGGGACATGAAATGAAGCTTGAAGGGGACAAGTATAAGAGGGATGTGAGAAAATACTTTTTCAAAGAAGGTTATGGACACCTGGAGCAGCCTGCTAGAGGAGATGGTGGGGGAAAGGACAGTGGGGAGCTTCAAGCATGTGTGGGATGGGCACATGGGCATAACAGGTAGAGGAAAGGGAGCAGGGATAGACACCTGTGACCAAATAGAGTCCAGAGTGTAGAAATAAGCAGGGAAAATAGGGAAGATTAGATGGGCCTAATGGTCCTTTTCTGTCAAAAAATTCTATGTTTCTATGTTACTATGTTTCTATGAGTTTTGAGCCCTGAAAAGAGAGGCTCTGGATGATTGCCTTCACAGGCAGCGGGCCATACTAGAATTAAAAGAAGCAACAGGTTGAAGGCCCAAAAGTTCAGGAGGGCAAAGCATAGCCAAGGCAACCTATAAGTCCAAGGCAGCAAAGCATAGAAAGTTAAGGTAGTGGCAAGAATCATGATGGCTACTCTACTACTACTACTAATACTACTACTACTACTACTACGACTACCCACCAACCCCAGTTCTAGGCTTTACTACTACCCCTTCCCCTCCTCAACATACATACATGTAAACGTTAAAGACCTACCTACCTGATGGCTATCAACTTATATTGTATGTCCTGCCTCTTAATTGTTATCGACCGCTGCATTCATTATTTGTTACTCAGCTTACTCAGCTGCTGCATTCCCACTGTGTATCACTGGCTTTTGATGAATTATTGCATTCCTATTGTCCGTCAATGTATTTTTCTCCATTTATTTATGAAATGCCATTCTCAACTGATTGCAACAAATGCTGTTTGTGAATCTGAGCTTGTTATTTGTATTTTCTTTATAACACTTTGTATTACTGTCCACTGAAGTACTGGATCTGACTTGTACCTACTGCTAGCCATTGCAGTATTGTATCCACTATTGATGTTTTGTATTCAAGCTTGTACCCACCCGGGTCGTGCCTGAAAATGGGCATTTCTATGTCTAGTGCACTTACCCGGTTATCAAAAACAAAATAAAATAAAAATAAATAGTAGAAGCACAGGGGAATGCAGCAGGTGGAGGAGCTGGTAGAAAACAGGTGGCAGCAGAGGGATGCCACCAAAAGCAAAGGGACACAGAGGAGCCTAGTCTGTAGGAAGGCAAAGTTAATACCAGTTACCAATGGGAAGATTAGATGGGTGCAATGGCAGTATAGGCACAGGAGCAATGCAGGAGGATATGAACTGGAAATCACATGACCAGGCTGTAGCCCAGTTGGAACAACCCACACAGTTGGAGGAGCAATGAACTTGTCCTGGAGGGCAACAAATGAAGGCCAGGAAAAGGGTGCCACAGCATAACAGCATGGTAGCAGAGTGTAAAGTTGATGAAGGCAGAACACCACAGAACAGACCACTGAGAAGTAGGGAGGCAGGCAGGTAAATTGGCAGATACACTGCTGCTGCAACAAAGTCATTTGAGGAGGGTTCCACCACTAGAGGTGCTACAGGGACAAGGTCCCTTGGACCAAAGGTACAGTACCTTAGTGAAGAAGTCCACGAGTTCTAGAAGGAACGAGAAGAGAAGCTGGAGAGGGAGATGAGGATGGTGAAAGCAACAAAAATGAGCATTGGAAGTATGCTTGAGCATGTGTGGTTTAAGTACTGATCAGTTGCGGGTGCATGTGTTTCCCACTGCCCTATCGAACTATGGGCATAGCCAATGTATTGATACCTAATGACAGAAGCAGATGACTGTTTAAAACACATGAAATGAAGCTTTACTGAAGAAAATTGCACTACAGTAATAAAATACATATGCCCTCACATCACAGCAAATCAAAAGTAAACAGGAACAAACAGTACAGCCTACTCTAATTTTATTACAGGAGTTTTGCATTAAGGCAGCATGAACAAACTTGCAATTTGAATCCTGTCCCTCAGTTCAAAGAAGCTCTGCCTTACTGTATAGTCTGTTAGGTTCTTGTACCAAAAGTTTTGAAATTTCAGTTAAGAAACAAGTAGTATGAGGGAGAGTGTGGATATTTGACTTCTCAGCTCCTATACCTGGTACTATGGATGAACTCTACCACCATCCTGCTCTAAGAAAGGAGACAGACTGAAAATGTTTCTACAGATTACTGAACATGCCAATACTATTGTGAAGTAATCTCAAAGGAAACAAACCCCATTTACTTTTTCAGCAACTGACTACAAGAAAATTGAAAAGCCTAAACCCAGCATCAGATCCAATGGGATTCTTGCTGCAGATATGCAGGGCTCTGCGATTTAGACACCACAGCCCACATTTCTGCCAAGCTTATGTCCTAAAAGAAATGCGATAGGAGATGAGGTCAGGATTTACAAATGTAACTGCACAAATCACACATGTAAAAGTCACTCTTAGCAACTTAAATGAGGCCCCTGCTGGCCATACCAAGCAACTAGCTGAAGCTAAGCAGATGATTAGTGATAACAGACGACCAGCTAGTTGACGCCACTAGAGAACTTGAAAGTAACATACCAAAAAGCTACAGCAAAAAACACAGATGCCAGTAATCCAGGGCTGTAAATCAATTGTTTAAATTTTGGGTCTCCTTGAAGGTACAGAAGGGCAGGCCCTGATAGACTATGCACAAATGATTAATATATACAGTGGCATAGTACCTTGCTATAACATCCTCATTATAGCAAATCTCATGTATATAATGCACAGATGCTATGGACCCCATTGTTAACAGCTGATTCCATTTTCACAGGCTTTTCATGGCTGGTTAAAAAACACATCAATGCAGTCAAAGAAAGGAAAGGCTCTGGATGTAGACAAATTCTCAAAATTCCCATGTGGATGAAAAAAGGAGAGCCAAACATAAAGTTAGATGCTGAATATGGACTCCCTAAATCCATGGAAACCAGCCCCAGGAAACAGCAGGACAAGATGGATACATTTACCTCCAAATGCTGTAAAAAAAATGAGCCGCAGCATAAACAAATGAGGTTGACAAGTAACACGGAAGATGATTCCACTGTGAGACTGTTGTTTGACAATCAAGAGAAGCAGGTGTACCCTTATCAGAAGCTATCCTGCAGGAAAAAACTGACTCATTTGCAGAGGAGCTTTATGTCAAGATAAACTATAAATCCTCCCCAGGGTGGTTATGGTGGGTTCCGAAGCACAGTGGAAAAAAGCAGGTTAAAACTCCTAGGGAACAAAGGATATCTGGTACTGCCAATGTTTCTGGCTTACTACCCTGGCTTAGCAACATTATTAAACCTGAAGGTACAACCAAGGCCAACTGTATAACACTGATGAAACGGGCTTATTTTACAAATGCCTGCCTAATAGAACACTAGCTGCTTCCTCAGAGATTGATGCTTCTGAAGGCCAGAAGCTCTTTAAAGGTTTGACTTTGTTTGTTTGTACTAGTGCTAAAGCCATTACGTATTGGTGTATATAGTAAAAACAAAGAATTCTCACAGTTCACCTCCAAACAAGCTTTGCACATGCAAAAAGAGGCACAAAAAGCACCTGACATATAGAAAATGATACAATGTATTGATCTATATACTCACACACCATAAGAAAGATAATTAGAGTGCCGGATAAGGTGTGACCCCCGCAGTCCGTTACTAATCTCCCAATGGCATTTCGCTCTCACTGCTGGAGCTTTGTCATGGGTGCATTTGGTTTCAATATCTGCACTTAAATATTGTCTCATTGCTGACATCACAAATCCATCCCCCACCCGGCTGTGATCAAAAGTGATTATATATCACAAAATGCTTAAATATGCATAGAAAAAGTATACAATTTAATACAAATTACTACTATCTTAAAGACAAGATGTAAGCTCCCTCTTGGGAGCTTACTAGTAGTGCCCAGTTAGGTGCCCGCTTGGTCTCCATAGGCCCCCTGCTGGCTGGTGGGGTCATGGGGCCAAGAGGTATAAAGGGAGGATTTTTGATGCCAAGAGGAGAGTCTGGTTGGAGAAGAGAGAGTGGGTTGGAGTGCGGCCTGTTTCAGCCATGAGGGCCGAGGTTCAGGACCAGGGTGGGCAGTTTGCCACCCCGTCCTGCTGCCCTTGAAGATCGGCAGAGTAGTGGAATGGTCAGGGTCCCAGTCTGTTCTTGGGAGCAGGGTGCCTCTGAGCTAATTTGGGAGCTGGAGCCATCGGAGAGAGTGGGGCCTGGCACCAAGGTAGGCAACAGTGTAGATGGGCCCAGGGAAGTGTCCTGGAGAATAGAGAGGGAAGTGTCTGGAGCATGGCCTGGAAGTAGCATCCTAGGTCGTGGTGGAACAGAAGTGAGAACCCACTCCATGGTCACCCCTCCTTGAGGTGTGTGTGGTGCCTTGTCATGCCGAGCAGCAGTGGTCGGGGACAGGTGAGAGATTTCAGAGGAGCCCGGGGCATCAGGCTCTGTGAGCAGCCCCCTTGCAAGGTAATCCCTGGCCACTGCCTGGAGTGCCCTTCTTGTCATCTAGTTTGGGTGCCCTACTCAGGTGTGTGGTCTTTGTTGTGGGAGCCAGAATGTGGACAGCCCATGTTAAGCTCCCTGTACCCCCTGTTTTTGGAGAGACTGCCAGGAAGCAGCTGTACAAGCTCCATGCTGCTCTGTAGGGTGCTCCCACTGTGTGTTGGGGATTCGGTCAAGTTGGGAGCCAAAAAGAGTGTGCAGGAGGGAGAGGAGTTTTGGCATACAGCGTGTGAGCTGCACAGAGAAAAATGTTGCTGCCACCAGTTGACAGCCTTATTCGACTCCGGGAAGAAGAGCAGTGAAAGTAAAATTCTCAAATCTGAATGTGGTTCTTTGAGGTTTTGGCTGCACTAAGTGACTGTACCAGCAAAATCTAATCTGTACCCAGTTTACTCCACGGAGTCATGTTTTTACTGTTATAATTAAATCTGTTTTGTATTTTTATCTTTCATGTGGGCAATGGATTTAATTGAAGCACCCTATGATTCTGTTAACCAAGATTTGCCCCTGCAGCTATCAACACCCCTCAAGTATGAATTTCCTGCACCCTCCCCGATGATCATTCAGATAACCCAAGTAGCGAGCTTAATTTTCTGTGACTGTGTTTCCTGGCTGCAAGTGTCCCCACCTTGTTACATCTGGCATACCCCTAAACCTAGGAAAGGGGGGCTTACAAAGATAAATAGGCAATTATACAATTTTCAAAAATGCAGTTTAACTACAGCCTGATATTAGGCAGCAGAGCAGGACAGAAGTAGACATCTAATTCCCAGGGAAATTCAGAGAAATAACACAGAGGAGAGAGGTAAATTTATTACAACCTTCACACCAGAAGTGGGTCATATTAGACAGAGTCTGTTGAAATACTGCAGAATGATAGAGGCTGACCCATTTTGGGGAAGGCAGTCACTGACCACCACAATCTGAATATAGACAAGCACAGAATCAGGGTGATTTATTAGTACACTCCTTACAACCATACAAACAACAGTCCCAAAGATTTGTAGGTTATAATGCACCCATTGGTTGTGTACCATGTGGCTTGTGTAAGTTTGACAAACATGTTGTTTTATCGGTATGTAAGACAGAAGTAGGTGTCGTAGTCCATCAAGACTGTCTTCCCACTGCAAGTGGGTGTATTGTTCCCTAGATGACAGGATGTTGAAAATACTGGTCTAATTCCACCTCTAATAGTTAAAATGGTTAAAAGCAAAATTTTCATTAACCCCACCACTGGGAGAGTATATGATGTGAGGAGTATGATCACTTGTGACACCCAAAATGTGATCCATATGGTGAATTACTGTGCAGAGCATTCCACACTGGGAACACCAATAGGTCTTTTAAAATCTGCATCACCCCCCATCAGGAGTTTGGTAACAGACTGCAGAGTAGCACTTTATCCAGCACTCTAATTATCTTTCATACAGTGTGTGGGTATATAGATCAATAAATGATATCATTTTCTACTTGCCAGGTGCTTCTGTGCCTCTTTTTGCATGTGCAGAGCCTGTCTGGGGTGAGCTACGAGGCTTCTTTGTTTTTACATTGATTGTGCTAGCCTTACACAACTCTTGTCTGTGGGTGACCTCTCTTTTGGTATTTTATAAATAGAGTAACCCCCAGGTGCTTCCATCACATCAATCAGTGTAGTCTGCCGCTGCATTATATGCATAGTACCAATGCAATGATGACTTACGACTTCTTCAGCACATGGTTTCTTCAAGATTTTATTCTCAGTATTAGGCAGTATCTGAGCAGCAGAGGTGAAGTTGCTAAAGTACTATTACTCCTCAATGCTCTGCATGAAAGTTGATAAATTACTATTACTCCTTGATCAATGCCCTGCACATCCTAGTGCTGAGGAGTTGAGATCATGAGATTGGAAGATAAGTGTGTTGTACATGCCTGCCAATACAAACTAATCCACAAAAGCAGCCTTTTAGAGAAATCATTTAGAGGAACACATTTTTTGGGAGCTTACCCAGCATACCAGAATCAAGGGACTAAGGGAGAGTTCTAGAGGAGATGCTAGAAAGGGAGAGCAGGTAGGGAGTGGGGGAAGGAAACGGGGAGAAAGGTGGTAACCTTGAATGCTTGGAGCCTGGGGAACAAAACAGCGGAGTTACAGGCTCTCTTGGCAGATGAGGAGGGTGGACATGGCGGCCATCACTGGGACCTGGCAGTACCAGGGTATAGGATATTTCATAGGGATAGGGTAAAAGGGAAAGAGGGGGTGGTGCTGTATGTGTGAGAGAAGGACTAAAGTGTGTTTGGGAGGAGGGGGAGGAGGGCAGTATGGAGTCATTTTGAATGCAGCTCTCAGACTCCAAAAATAGGATTCTCAGGATGGGAGTGGCGTACAGGCCACACTCTCAGTCAGAGGAGTTAGACAGGGAACTAGCGGGACAGATTAGAAGGACCTGTGGGAAGGGTAGCACAATGATTGTGGGTGACTTCAACCTGCTGGAAGTGGATTGGGGTACCCCAGCCACCACAAATACAAGGGAGCGGGACACCTTCCTGTTGCAAATGGTCAGCGAGCCAACCAGGTTAGGGAACACCCGAGACCTCTTGTTGGCCAATAGGGAGTTTGTGAGAGAGCTGGGGGTGGAGGAACTGCTGGCTGGAAGTGACCACCACTCAGTGTGGTTCAAGATAAATAACAACAAGGAGGGAGTAGAAACAGGCACAAGAGTGTTAGACTTCAGAGGAGCAGACTTCGAGAGGATGGCAGAAATAGTAAAGAGGTATCTGGTCAGAATACGTCCTAATATGGACACTAACCAGAAGTGGGAGGTCATCAAACTAGGAATTGAGGAGGGAAACAAAACCTGTACCAGGGTAAGGAGTTAGAGGGCTAGGGCTAAGCAACCTAGCCAGGTAAGCAAGGGGGTCATGGAAAAATAAGAAAGAAATCAGCCACCTTTAGGAGGTTCAAAAAAACAGGTAGGGGGAGGACAAAGAGGATTACCTGAAGGAGTCAAAGGAGGTGACAAGGGCACTCAGGGCAGCCAAGGCATCTAGAGAGCTCAGGCTGGCACAGGGCATTAAGGAAGGGGAGAAGGACTTCTTCAGGTACATAAGGGAGAAAAAAAGTTTTAAGTACCATATTGTAAGGATTAAGAGGGATGGGGTAGGTGGAAACAGGGACAGAACAGGTAGAAGCACTAAATGAATACTTCTGCTCAGTATTTACTAAGGAGAAAGGAGGGGCTGTACCCAAGGGGGATAGGAGGACAGGCAAGGCGGGGGGAGGAGGTGACAGATGGGGAAATCACAGTGGGAAGAGTCCTGGAGAGTTTGAGGGCACTGAGGGGTGGACAAGGCACCAGGGCCAGATGGCATGCACCCCAGGGTGCTGAACGAGCTGGCAGAAGTTCTGGTGGAGGCCTTGGCAGACCTGTTCAATGCCTTCTTGGACTCAGGGAGTGTACCACAGGACTGGAGAATGGCTCACATGGTATCCCTCCACAAGAGAGTCCCCAAGGATGAACCAGGGAATTACAGTCTAATAAGCCTCACATACATCATGGGGAAGCTGATAGAGACAATCCTGATGGAGATGCTGGTTTCCCTTTTGGAGACTAATGGACTGCAAGATGATAGATGGCATGGGTTTGTCGCAGGCAGATCCTGTCAGACCAACCTGGTGGAATACTATGACTGGTTAACTAGGCAATTAGACATGGGCCATGCAGTAGATGTCCTGTACCTGGACTTCAGTAAGGCATTTGATTTGGTGCCACATGGGAGACTAGGAAATAAGCTGGAAGGCACAAGTGCAGGGGAGAAGATTGGGGGCTGGGTAGTGAACTGGCTGCAAGAGAGAGAGCAGAGGGTGGTGGTGGAAGGGGAGCTCTCATCTCTGAGATGGTGACAAGGGGGGTACCGCAGGGCTTGGTGCTGGGAACAGTGTTGTTTGGGATATTCATAGCAGACATCTTGATAGGCATCAAGAGCAAGATCAGTCTGTTTGCAGATGACACCAAGATGGGAGCAGTAGTGGATGACTTAGGAGGGGTTGTAATATTATCTGTTAAAATTGGAGACCTGGTTGGATATTTGGCAGCTGGGGTTCAATGCCAAAAAGAGCAAGGTGCTACATTCTGATGCAAAAAACCCAAGGAGGAGCTACCAGTTGGGGGGGGGGGGTCAGCTAGCCATGACAGAGGAAGAGAAGGATCTGGTGGGATCATTACAGGCTCTATGAATAACTCAGCACAATGTAGTAAGGCAGCTGCAAAGGCAAACAGGATGCTGGGTTTTATTGTCAGGGGTATATCCTCTAGGAAGGGAAAAGTGATCCTTCCACTATATAGGTCACTGGTTAGGCCATACCTGGAGTACTGCATGCAGTACTGGCTCCCGTACCTGAAGAAGGACATTAGGTTACTGGAGGGGGTGCAGTGCAGGGCAACAAGGATGATCCAGAGGCTGGGGGACATACCCTACAAGAGTAGGCTGAGGGAACTGAACATGTATTCCTTGAAGTAGAAGAGAGGAGAGATGGGGAGGCATGACTGAAACCTTCAAGTACATGAAAGAAATAAACGACAGACACAGGAGAGCTTTTCAATCTATCGGGGGGAGGGACACTCAAGGCCATGATCTGAGATTGAAGGGGGGATGGTTCAGGAGGAAATGAGAAGACACTGTTTTACAGAGGGTGGTGTTTGGGTGGAATGCATTGCCTGTGGAAGTGGTATCCTGTAAAACAGTGGCCAGCTTCAAAAGGGGCTGGGACAGGGCAAGGGGGAGGGTCATAGGAGGGGGGAGGGAGGGAGGAAGGTGCAGCTGCAGAATAAGAGCTGCAAGCTGCACAATCGAGCAGACTTAATAGACAATAAGGCCTTTATCTGCTGCCAATTTCGTATGTTCATATGTTCGTAGGAACATAGGATCTGAGCTGGTGACTTTCTTGCTTGGACACAGCATTGAGCACATAATGCAGTGTGGCAGCACAAGCATGGGAAAAAGTGACAGCCCAGAAAACAAACAATTGCTGGTTTAATGTTTTGGAGACAGTATTCAGTGAACAAGAGCCAAGAGAGAAGAAGCGCATTGAGCCACTGGCACTAATGACACTGAGACCAGTAATGATATGGACAATGACACTGAAATTTTACAGGTAGCATGCAATCTCAGGCTTCTCAGAGAACTGACGGACACAGAACAACTGGATATATGGTTGTAAGCTGACAGCTGTCTGGTAATCAAACCACAAACTGAAGAGGGCATAGTGGTCAAAATTAATAGCGAGAAGAAAGGCATGACAACTGACGCTAAGGACAGTGAGGAGGGGGAGGATGCTGTGCCTTAGATTATGGCTGAGGATGGTATAGTGGAACTAGGAGCTGGACTAAAGTTCCTAGTAGGAAGTGGCATGTCTCTTCTATGCAAAGCACTGAAGGAGCAGAACCAGAACAAAAAGATATAAATGAGGTTGGAAAGTTTCTTAAAGAAATAAACTACACAGCTATACGTAGTAGTTATTTTTAAATTACAGCTACAGTCAGTGGTTGTTTAAATGAAAGCTACAGTCAGTAGTTTTGTTTTTAAATATAGCTACAGAAAGTTTTTTTTTTTAACCTTGATTCATTATTAAAAATAAAATTAAGTATCACCATTGAAAAATGGGCTTTCATCACATATTTTTTTCCATATAAGTTTTTTCTCCTTTCAGAGCACACTAGTAGGTTCCGTTCAGGTCCTGTCCTCGAGAGGACTTGTTCCACCAACCCCCAGCTCAGGGGCATCATCCTGCCTGCCCTGGTGCTTCCTTTTCCATTTTCTCTCTGTTACTCTGAGGCTCCAATACATTGATGCGCATGCGCTCTGAGGCTCCAGCGATGCCTCTTCCTCCAACCCGGCCTAGCGCCAGGTCACCCCAGCTTGGCAGCCGAGAGTCAGGGAAACCCCATGTTCCTCCCTGGAAAAGAAGAGCTGCTGGATGCAACTCAATCCAACTCCTCGCCCCACCCCCAAGCTGAGCCCCAGTGACCCATGCTCATTCCCAAACATGGGTCACCAGCGTGGGTAGAGCTAAGGCGCAAGTGCCTCAGCCCTCTTCGGCACCGGGCCAGGCCTTGCATCACATTTTTACCATATTTTTGTTTATATATTTTATTTATTTCAAATATTTCAAAAGAAAAGACATACTGAGCTGATAACAGCTCACTTCCAGATGCATCCTGGGGAGATGGGGGGGTTAGAGGAAGGTCATGAGTAACAATAGGAACAGAATTTTCATAGCAGGAAGAAACAGAACTAATCATCAAAAAGCAAGCTACAATAGATAGGCAATATAGACAAAAATGTACAATTGGATAAGCATCACAGAAAAGCTACAGTAGATAGGTCATTCAAGCATTATGTACAGTGGCATGGAATATAGCAGAAATACATCCAGGAGGGTAGCTTGAGAGTGCTAAATTAAGGTGCAGAGTGCAATAAATGTAGACAAGTGGTAGTGAGGCTATCCGGGTCTAGTCAAGGAAGACTGCAGTTGGAGAGGGGGGAAATGGGGGGTTAGCAGCAGGGGTTAGGGCAGGGAGTTAGGAGGGAGTGGAGGGATGGGAAGAGTGGTACAGGTAGAGATCAGGTGCAACTGCAGGAGTGATAAGTTAATTTGAGGAGAAGCAAGGAGAGAGAGTGAAGGGAGGAGGCAGATAGACAGAAATGGGAAGAGAATTCCAAATGTCCTAGAAGGGAATGTCAGGGAATGAAAGCTAGAGTTCAGAAAGGTGTAGTGAGAAGGGGAGAGGTGAGATAGGAAGGGGAGAGAGCCCAGCCAGTATTTTTCTAAAAAGGAGGTGCAATGAGCGAGGCACCTGGCTTTGAAGGAGGGAAGGGAGAGAGAGGTATAAGGGGAGAAATGGTGGGTGCAGGTGGGCAGTCCAGAGCAAAGTGACAGAAGGAGTGGAAGAGGGAATCTAGTCTGGTCAGGGTTGAGCAGCACTGTAGACAATGTCTCCTTGGTCAAAAATAGGGAGAATAATTTTCTGGATAATGGATCTGTGATCCAGCAGGGGGATGAAACAACAGTTCCTGTTCAAGGTCCCTAGTTTAGAGTGGCGTTTTTTGTGGATGGCATCCACATGACCACAAAAGTCAAGGTGTTGGTCAAGCCAGACCCCGAAGTACTTAAAGGAGGGAACATTGTTGATCGTGGTCCTATCAAGGGTTAGAAAGGATGAGAGGGCAGCAAGCTTGGAAAGCTTCTGCCTCAAGCCCAAGAGATCAAAAAGACTGCTTTTTGAGCATTAAGGGACAGTTGATTTGAACAGAGCAGCACAGGGAGAAAAATGTTGCACAGCAAAATGCGTCACGACTAATCGCGTTGCATGATTTATTTATTTCATTTGATCTGTGGTGGGCTATGCTCCCACCCCGTTATGAAACCACCTGACCCCCATTTGATTCTAACTCAGGGGGTCCAACACGGAGAGCACACAGGTTCGGGTTGCGCATAATGCCGCACGCTATTAAGCACACGACATTATGACCTGGTACGGAACAGAACCAGTGTTGGATGTTGTCAAAGTCCAGCTGGAGCTTGGCCATCAGATCAGAATTGGTGGAACCAGAGATAAAAAGAGCTGCATCATCTGTGTACATATGGATGGACTAATTGCCAGAATCAAGCATTCTTATCACAGTTTTTGCTGTGATATCTTGTGAATACCGTAGGAACTCAATGTAATTCATTAGCAATTACTGTATATCTTTGATTTAAAGTCACAGTATGTGTTGTGATCAGCTGTTTCAGCCATGGCTTTTGAACAAGGATGGCTACATTTTGAAGGTGGCTTCTATTGTACCTGACAATCATCTGCTACTGTTCTAATTAGCAGCTGTCAATCTTGTGGCTGATTTAATTGCTTATTATTTTTTTGCTAATGAGTGAGGTAAAGGAAGAAGGAGATCAAAGAGAGAGCGAAAAATAAAGTAAAATAAAGTACAATGCCAGTTTTTGGAAATGTGAACAGTTGTGCCACAGTGCAAGTCACTTGATTTGGAGTTCAAGTTGGCTGTTGCCAGTGAGTTGAGAAGGAAGATAATCAGCCATTGGCTAACATGCTACGCACTGAAGAGAAGCAGCTAGTGAGTGGCAGAAAAAGCTACCAAAACTTAAAGAGAATGTGCCTCTTGTGGGCCTTATGGGTTCCAATGAAAAACAACATTGACTTGATGTTGGCAGATGAAAATCGATAACCGAGGTTACCGAAGGATTTTGGCCCCCAAGATCATAGATTGTGCGCACCTCTGCTAAGAACAGATCAATCACTATGATCTGAAACTACAAATGATCAGGAATAGATATGAAACAGCAATCTAGACTACTGTGCCAGAAAACGAAACAATTGACATTGTGGGAGCTAAACTGGCATCTCTTCCGTACATGAAAAACAAAGAGTTACAGTATGCCTCTGTGTCATGACTGATGGACCAAGCTCTCTAATTTTGTAGTGCTGAAAGGCAAATGTGTGCCAAAAGAAACACTACATGTAACTGGTGTGGTTGTAGAAATATCCCCAAATGGTTGGATGAGCAAGGGGCTCACCCAACAGTGGCTTGTAAGGTCTGGGGCAGCATGACTTTTGTTAATTTTTTTTATACTTGTGACTTTATTCAAACATTATGTTCTTACATCTCAATACCAATAAGGTAAAAAAAATTACACTTACCTATCTTAAAAAAAATTGATACAATTACTATAAACTGCAAATAATCAACATGAATCAACTTACAACAGTAAATCCTATGGGCCATCAAAACTAAGAAAACAAAAAACATTTCCTCATTGATCTCTCATAGTCCTGTTTCTTTGGCAGGGGAAGGGAGCCATAATACAGAAGGTGAATAATTAAAGTACTTTTCACAAAACAGACTAGAAACCACCAACTCATAGCAAGGCCACTCCTGGAAAAAACCTTTCTAGAAAGTGCTTAGTGCCTATAAGGAAAAGGGTAGGGAGATGGGTGGGGCTTAGCATTAAAATTACAATTTGAAGCCCTGGTAGTGCTCCCATCTAGTCCATCTGTTCTGAATTTGGGGGGGTGGGGTGTTCTTAGATGCAGACCATATGTGATTCTTTCAAATTTATATATGGTGTTTACAATCTCTACCTAGTGAGACACCACCGGGAGGTCAGGAAGGAGACATCTTTTTGTAATAGTTTTGTTAGCTGCGGCAATCAGATTAGCGCATAGATATTTAGACTCTCTTCCTCTCACTTCCTCTGGTGGAAGACCCAGCAAAAGGTGTTCAGGACCTACTGGAGAAGTGAAGCCAAGAATCTGGGATAGGTGATACCGAACCTGTATCCAAAATTGTTGTAACTTGGGACAGGACCAGAATATATGGGCCTGTGACACCTCTTCTTCCCCACATTCTTGCCAACATGTAGAAAGGACTGCAGGATCCCATTTAGACACTGTTAACAGGACTCTAAAATATGTTATATGAAGTTTCCAAATGAATTCCCTCTAGGTCGTCGGGGGAGGATGATGTACTTCCGTGTATACTGCCATATCAGGGACCACTGTTTATCATCTAAATTTATCCATAGCTCTTCTTCCCATTTCTGTTTGATTTTTATTTCTTGTCTGGGTTTGGTCCTTAATAAAGTTAACGTACAAAAGGGTAATAGCCTTCTCCCTGACTTAGAGCCCCAGATTTGTGTAAAGGGGAGGTCAGTAGGGGGGTTTCCTGTTTTTAGCATGGCTGTCCTCAGTTGGGTATTGATATAATCCTGGATCTGGTAGTATTTAAACCTATTTGAGGGGAGCCACCCAAACCAATTCTGCACCATTTCAAAAGAAACAACTGTGTCATTTTGTAGAAGTTGCCATGGGGCAAATATTTCCCGAATTGCTTGGTATCTGTACCAGGGGTCAGAGAGGAAGGGGATAAATTCTGGATCTGTGGACCACCACTGATATTTCCATAGATTTGTTCGGGTGTTACCCTGACTTACTCTTCATCTCCATCCTTCTAACACAGCCTCCATTCCTGAGAAGGGGATCCCCTATCTGAAGTGAGACAATTTAAGTTGAATAACCTCACTTGGGGGGGGGTTCCTAGACTTAAGTATATCATTTTCCAACGGGTCTTTTATGCAGGGTGTCCCCAAACCAAGGCTACTCGCATCTGCACAGTTGCCCAATACCCAGGGAGGTATGGGAGTGCCAGCCCCCCTCCCCCACTGCTTTGGGAGGAATAATATTTGTTTCCAGATTCTGGGTCTTTTAATATTCCATACAAAGCTATAAAAATGGACTGCCATGCCTTTAGATCTTTACTTGACACTGCACAGGGAACACACTGAAACAAAAAAAGAAGTCTGGGAAGGGTATTCATCTTCAGAGCCTGTACCCTAGAGTGCAGTGAGAAGGGGAGAAGAGACCACCTCCAATATTCAGCTTCAGTTGGGTAAGCAGAGGTAGGTAGTGTGACACTCAGACAGCTGGTTCTGATTAACCTATGCTTTTTGTAATATAAAAAATGTGTTATTGACTGTCTCTCATGAGAGATGCTGAGACAGTATGTGAAGGCCAGGAGCTAATTACAGACTAGACCAGGCCTTAATTGGGAGTCTCCTGTTTGTCTAGCTTTATAGTAGCTTGCCAGATGCTAGGCTAGAATCATAAATGTTTATGATGTTCAGAGGAAACACAGTTCAGTTCACATGGTGATACAAAGCATGTTACACCTCCGTGAGATCTGGCAGAGAGACCTAACAAGTCCCTTTGATGTCATGGAAAGGGGAAGCTGAGCATAAGCTCAAAGAAATGTCATTTGAAAAAGAAAATGAGTTGTGCTGAGATCACAGAATATTAATTTCTCTTCATGAAAAAAAATCCTGTTTTTGTATAGATATATTTATTTATATATTCTGACAGGGAGGAGCTAGGTGACCCCACACAAAGGGGTTGGCAAAGACAGTTTTTTTTTTAAACAGTATTCTGTTTTACTTCAGAGACACTTTTATCTACACTCTGACAAAGAAACATCTTCGAGCACTTTAAGCAGGTATACAGGTAGATAGAGACAAAATCTAAGTACTGTAGTAGGAACTGCACTGTTAAAGCCTTGTTCTTTTAAAAGAGTGTATGGTTCTTGTGATAAATGGTTCTGTATTTTATGTTTTACATATTTTTTATCTATTTTTAGTAAAACTCTATTTTTAGAGCCTACTTGGCCTGTCTTTGAATTTCTTTCTTTAACAAGTAAAGTATATATGGTTACAGCTGACACTAGGCATAAGCTTGAATGGTGATACTAAACTGGAAAAAGGTAAGAGTAATCTGAGGTCTTTTATTAGAGTTTTTAAGGGCTCATTTTTGTACACCTGGTTAGGTGCCCGTAAGCAAAGATATCTGCCCCCCCTCAAAGACAGAATTATCTGAGCCTGTGCATTGGGTACATTAGCAAGAGGTTCACAGTTTGAATCCTTCCAAGACTTGAGACCAAAGGTTAATTTGAACCCACACAACAGACAGGAGGGTTACCCTGTTTCTGTTAACTGTTCACAAGACTGTGCTCAGAGGTTGGCACTTTGGGAGTAGAGGGCTGACCTGCTGAGTGGGTTTGTGACAGATTGGTGGCAGCGGTGCAAAAGATTTTGGTATTACAAGCTTGTATTGTTCAGTGTGTCAGCTTGAGTCCGTCAGCTCACTTGCAAAGAAAGAAAAAGGCAGTGATTTATTTTTAAAAAGGAAACAGAGCTATATCACTTAGCATGCAGTCAGGTTCCTACCCATTTTATTTTTCTTTCTAAAGTGCAAGTCAGAGTAGCCATAGTTAGGGAAGAAGATGGCTTCCAACTACAGCAGGCACACTGTAGACAACTTAAAGCAGTTGTGTGGGGACAGAGAAGTCCCATTTGAGGTGAAAGCCAGCAAGCAAAACCTCATAGATGCCCTCATGGTAGCAGATACCCAGAGCAGCGAGTCACAGACCGTGACTGAAAAGGACCAAACCTCGAATGAGGCAAGGCTAGAGGCCAGTGCAGTGTCCAGATCCGATAAGGAGGGCAACAGGGCCACTGTCAGCAAAGGGCCACAGCAGCAGGGGAAGGCCACCAGTATCCTGGATCCAGAAGTACTCAGGCTGCAAATTGAATTGCACAGAATGGAGCTGGAGTTCCAGAGGGAAAGGGACCATGAACAGCGGGAGGTGGACCATGAGGGAGAGTGAGAACTCTGAGAGGCAGACCATGAGGAGCGTGAGCACCAGCGAGCTGCAGAGGAGAAGAGGGAGCAAGAATGCCGAGATGCAGACCATGAGGAGCAGGAGCGCCAGAGGCAACACGAACTGGAGAAGCTACGACTCCAACCAGTGGCACCAGAGCAGATAAGTTGCTTGGGTTTAACTGGAACTGCAGGACTGGGTTTCAAATTGAACTCCAAATTAATAGCCAGATTTAAAGAGGGGCAGGATATGGATGCCTTTTTAAATAGTTTTGAAAAAGTTTGTATTCAGGCTAAAATTCCTAGAGAGTCCTGGAGCTTCCAACTATCCCCGCTACTTACTTACTTAAAGCTCGGGATGCATTGGGTCAAATGGACAATGAGGACAGTGATGATTACAGGAAACTTAAAGCTGCACTGTTAAATAAATTTAAATTAACTGCTGAATCATACAGAGCTAAATTCCGTAAGCTCAGGAGAAGCCCTGACATGAGCTATGAGGAGTTAGCCACAAAACAACATCAGTTTTTAAAATGTTGGTGGGAAGGAATTGAGGCAAACTCTGTTGATAAAATTGAAAATGTGATTTTGTTAGAACGGTTTTATTGGGCATGTCCTGCAGAGCTAAAAACCTGGCTGGAGGACTGAGAACCCAAAACAGTGCAAGAGGCTGCTGAACTCTCGGACCGCTATGCCAAGAACAGACCTGCTCTGAGAGTGAATGGGGTGGGCATGACAATGCAGAAAGGGAAAAGCGCGCCTTCAGGGCTGCTAAAACCCTCACTGCCTCCATCAAAACCAGTTTTTCAGCCCCAGGTTTCAGAGAAAAGATTTCTCTGAAAAGAGAAATGAATGTTGGTTATGTAAAGAAATGGGGCATATTGCCAGACAGTGTCCCAAAAGAATGTGCAATAATACGCAGAATGGTACTAGAAAAGAAGTGGGTTGTTTGTGTGTCCCTGGAAGCATGCCATTAAACATGAGGGAACACATGCACCCAGGGGTGGGGTATGGTGTACAGGCACAAGGGTTAAGGGACATAGGGGCATCCTTGACATTGGTAAAAGGGGATCTAGTAGAGCCTGGTCAGCTTATACCCAATAAATATGTCACTGTACAGAACTTTACTGGTGAGGCGAAAACATTGCCACTGGCCAGTGTTCTCCTGGACTGGGGTGAAACAGGGGGAACTGTGCAACAGGTGGATGTAGCCAAAATGTTAGCTTGTGGATGTGATCCTGGGCAACAATCTCAAACAGGGGATGGTATGCGCAGTTACCCATAGCCAAGTGGCAAGGGAAAATTGTAGTTCCCTGAACTTCACAGAAGCCATTGTGGAAACCACTGAGAGGCTGGTTCCCCAGCCTGTGTCTCCAGATGGGGAGACTAATGAAAAGGGGGTAGAAAATTCCCCAGTAGCAAGTAACCACACAGCTACAGAGGGTTACTCTGAAGAGGAAGGGGTGACCCATTGTCAGAGGGTTGGGATTTACAGTGATCCAGAGTGCCCTGACACTAGTGCTAGGGACCCTAGTTTAGTGACTGAAGGGGACCTGTCCCATGCTTTGGGAATGTGTGAGGGGTTTGCAGCTGCTCAGAGAAGTGACTCTAGTTTAGAGAAACTGAGGGCTTGGGCAGACTCGAGTGGTGCACAGGGAGGTGACAGCAGACATAAGGTTTATTGGGAAAATGGACTTATGTATACTCAGGCAGTACAGACAGAAGGAGGGGTGCTAGGCAGGCAGCCTGTCATTCCCCAGGGGTATCGTGAGCAGTTGCTCAAGATTGCACATGATATTCCCTTGTCTGGTCATCTGGGAATCATGCGCATGATGCAGCAGTTGGCCCAGAATTTCTACTGGCCTAACTTCACCCAGCAGGTGAAGGAGTATTGCAGGTCTTTTCACCGCTGCCAAGAAATAGGGAAGACGGGCAAGAAAACCCAAGCTGCCTTGATTCCATTGCCCATAGTGGAGGAGCCATTCCAGAGGGTGGGAATGGATATTGTGGGGCCTTTAAATACCCCCAGCTCCTCAGGGAAGAGATTCGTCCTGACTGTAGTGGATTATGCCATCCGATACCCAGAGGCAGTCGCCCTGTCCTCACTGAGGACAGACAAAGTGGCAGATGCCTTACTTCCGATTTTCTCCTGTGTTGGGTTTCTGCAGGAGGTTATCACCGTTCGATGGGGTTCCTTCATGTCGGAAGCTGATGAAATGTTTATGGGAGAAGTGTGGGGTGGTGCAGAGATGCACAACACTGTATCATCCACAAGTCAATGGTCTTGTGGAAAGATTCAATGGTACCCTGAAGTCAGTGCTCCGGGCGTTTGTTGAGCAGCATGGGAGGGACTGGGAGAAATACCTTCCCCACCAGTTGTTTGCATACAGAGAGGTGCCCCAAGAGTCGACAGAATTTTCCTCCTTCGGACTGTTATATGGATGCCAGGTATATGGGCCCCTAGACTTGATCTGGGAGGACTGGGAAGGCAAGTACACCACCCAGGAAACTCCCATTGTGGAATACGTCCTTAGGTTTAGGGAAAGGCTGATGGAGTTTATGGGGACAGCCCAGAGCAACCTGGCAGCTGCCCAACAGAGACAAAAAGTGTGATACAACTGCAGAGCTAGAGCTCGCTCATACATGGTGGGTCAGGAAGTCATGGTCCTTATTCCGGTCCGGAAAGACAAGCTGCAGGCTGAGTGGGCTGGACTGTACAAAGTGATTAGGAAGGTAAATGATGTGTGAACTACATTATAGAGTTACCTGACAGAAGACAGACAGAAAGGATGTACCATGTTAACATGATGAAGCCATATGCAAATAGGGTTGACATGGTGTTTGCAGTGTGTAGTCATGGGGAGGGGACGGATGAAGGAGACTCCCTTCTGGACTTGCTGGAAGAAAGTAAGCAGGAGTCCTCTGTGGAGGAAGTAAAATTGTCTCCCCAGCTGGCTCCGGACAAGATCCAGGAAGTAAGGAAGGTTTTAGCAGACTTTGCCCCATTGTTTAGCGCCAAGCCTGGATAACCCCCTTAGTGAGGCATGATATAGAGACAGGGACACAGACATCCATACGGCAGACAGCATATCGGGTGTCAGAGGCTGTCCAAAAGAACATTAGGAGGGAAATGGAAGAGATGCTGGATTTAGGGGTAATCCAGAGATCCCACAGCCCCTGGGCCTCAAACAGATAGAATTATCTGAGCTTCTGCATTGGGTACGCTAGCAGGAGGTTCACAGTTCACAGTTTGAATCCTTCCAAGACTTGAGATCAAAGGTTAATTCAAACCCACAAAACAGACAGGATGGTTACCCTGTTTCTGTTAATTATTCACAAGACTGCGCTCAGAGGTTGGCACTTTGGGAATAGAGGGCTGACCTGCTGAGTGAGTTTGTGACAGGTAGTTCAGCTGGTAAGGCTGAGACACCTGGACTGCCAAGTATATTTTAAGATATCTCAGGAATGGAAGATCCCATCTTATAGGGACATTATGGCACAGTTTAGGGGGAGCCTCATAGTTTAAACTGAGAATCTCCATCTTAGATGTATTAAGGGTATAACCCAAAAGAGAGGAGAGCTGTGAGATTTGGTTGAACACAGCTGGAAGGGATTGTCCCAGGGCTAGTTAAATATAAAAGGATATCATCTGCATATAAGGCAAGATGGTGTTCCATTCCTCCCAGCTGTATTCCCTCTATAGCCTGATTTTCTCTGATACTTTGAGCTAAAGGCTCAATGTATAGGGCAAACAGTAATGGGGAGAGAGGACAACCTTGCCGGTTACCTGTTCCCAAGTGGAACCGATTGGAAATATGACCGTTACCCTAATATACCCCACAGGGCTATTGTATAATTTAAAAAGAAAGAGAAGGAAGGGATCTGAAAACCTAAACCTGGAAAGGACAGCTCATAAGAATGCCCAAGAGACCTTATTGAAGGCCTTCTTGGCATTGAGACTAAGTAACAGGGCAGGTTGTTTGAAGGAGTGCAAATGGTCTATTACATGGACCGTTCATCACAGGTTGTCCTGAGCCTGACAACCAGGAATGAATTCTGATTGGGCCATATGGATACCTTCGTAGAATAACCTGTTGTAGTCTCCATGTTATTAAGGATGTGATTATCTTATAGTCAGTGTTTAGAATTGAAATGGGCCTAAATGACAAGCAGAGAGAGGGGTCCTTTCCAGGTTTGAGGAGGATGGATATCACTGGTTGTGACCAAGAGTTAGGGACTGTGCCATCTTCTGATAGTGCTTCCCCATAAACCTTTGTTAACAGGGGGAGAAGCATGTCTCAGTGGGTCTTATAAAATTCTCCCAGCAGGCTGTCAGTGCCTGGACATTTCCCAGATTTGAACAGGATGATTTCATTGAGTAGTTCAGTGGTGGAGACTTGGGCCATCAATGCCTCACTCTTGCTGGGAAAGCTTCAGGAGGGATAAATTATTCAGATATTGAATTACATTTGACTCTTCAATCAAGGGGCCTGCACTATTTAGCTCTGAGTAAAAGGACCTAAAAGCTTCTGTTACATCTGGGATAATGCAAAGAATTGGCTGTCCCAGTGGCGCTAAAGGGCTGAGGTGAGGTACGCCACTCCTCGCACCACACTGGCAACCTGGGTTCGGTAATGGACTTGGGCACCAGGGCTGGCAGGGGAGAGGTTGGATCAAGCATCCCAGGACTGCTCTCCCTCCTCTGGGGTGGGCTTGTGGGGTTGTGTCGAACTTGGGCGGCCCCTGGTGACAACCCAAGGTGGCACAAGGTGTGGCGCTAGCATGGGAGGAGTTCAGCAAGATGCCTGCATATGCACTGTGTATCATTGCACTGCCAGCTCCTGGGACAAACTAAGGTGGAAAAATGGCTGGGCATGACTGTGCAGCTTGATGGCTGCGCTCCCGCTGACCAGGAGGCCTCTCGTGGAATCACATCGGGGGGTCTGGTAACAGCCATGCCAGACCCTCACGTATTGAGTGAGTCTACTGTCCTTCGGGTTGGTGGGGTAGCGGCTGGATGCCCCCACTGGAGCGTTGCAGCAGGGCGCAAAAATCAAAGTATGATTAAAAAAATAAATAACGCGAAGAATTTGTTGAGATGTCGGTTGTTTTATGGCAGAGATTGTGGCCTGGGCCCTTTGAATTCGTAATTGTCATGCTAACAGTCTTAGTGCCCTAGGTGCCCACTCATAATATTTTTGTTTTAAGAACATCAATTTTTGCTCCACCTGATAGTCTAAGAGGGAACCTAATTCTTTTTTTTAGAACTGTCAGAGTTTTAGCCCCGGCCCCTATCTATTTTGACTTTCTGTTGTGATTTGAGTTGTTGTATCTGGTAGTATAATTCTGCCCTCCTAGCCTCTCTGAGCTTTTTCTTATGTGCTGACAAGGCAACGTATTTACCCCTCAAAATGGCTTTGATGATGTCCCACAGAAGAGCTGGTGTGACCTTGGGAGAATCATTATCCAACATAGCCTGAATAAAGGCTTCCTGAATGGACTCCCTCACCTCAGCATCCTGCAGCAAGGAGACATTCAGGCACTAAAATGTATGTTTCTTGAAATCCCCCAAGTTTATCTTAATAAAAAGAGGGGCATGGTCGGATAAGGTAAGGTCCCCAATCCAGCAGTCCTGGATCTTTCCCACATTCTCTTTTGGCAGGAAAAAAATAATCAATGCACGGATACATATAATGGACAGAGGAACAGAATGTGAAATTCCTTTGCCTGCATTTAGGTGGCGCCACACATCAACGTATCAAATCCCCCATTAACCAGAGAAAACACTAGCGGTTTTGTGTTCCCACCCAGGCACCGTGACTTTTAGCCAACATCTGTTTCTGTGGGATGATTTTACATGCCACATCTCACTATCAGTCAAGCAAGTAGTTAAAAAAGGAAACAAACAAAAAAAACATTGCTAACATACTGGACAGGTGCACAATAGCGCTGCAGCCTGCAGATGTTAGTTGGAATGCTTCCTTTAAGTCTTCCTATAGGGAGTAGGGAGGAATGAGAGACCACTAAATCTGGAAATTTCATATCCCCTGGAAAGGAAAAGATGTAGGAATGGATTAATATTGCGCGGAAGGCTATGATGTGAGAAATAATTATAAAAATCATTAGAGGCATTGTCTTTTTTTTAAACAAGGTTCACCTATACTCTAATACCTTACAATTTCATTTCTGTTTCTTTTTGTGGTCTGTGCCATCTCAAGCAGTGACCCTGATGTTTTCAGCTGTACTAAAGAGGGAGGGAGGGATCACACATAAAGCACAAGGAGAATTCATTCAGAAACTCACTCAACAGACCTTGCCAGATGCTACAGAACTGGCTACCAGTTCTGAAACTCACGACTCCAAAGAACTGGACAGCTGCTCAGACTGTGATCTGAGAAGTGTAGATGAGATTGAATGATTTGTGCTGTGCATATAGCGATCTGCTGTCTTCCCACTCTGTACCTTGCTTATTTCTGTTGACTTCTCATTTTCACCTTGTTTTTATTCTATTTAAAAATAAAATGAAATAACATAAAGTACCTCTAAGCTCTATTTTTTTGCTCACCAAAAAGAAACTGCACTGCTACCAAGCAAGTAGGTCTACAAGTGCCGTATGTCTTCCAGTTTTAGCCATGGCCTTAATTTAAGACTATCTTTCACTACAAACTGGTGATCTCTGCTCTGGCTCTAAATGAGGATAGATACAATCCACAGGTGACTTTTATTCATAGATATATAGTACTCCAATTTGTCTTGCAGCAAACTGTGAAATCTCACACAGGCCACTTGGTCCTAGTGGATGGCACTGTGCATTTATCAAGTTGAGGGAGGCCAAGAATTATCTGGAGATGAAGGATGCAGAAGAAGGTGGTTGCTGGGGGGGGGGGGGCATGAAACACATCACCTGAAAATCAACTCAGTTGGAAGCTGTGGCTAAGGTAAATATAGGGGTTGCTATAATGTGTGCCTAATCAGCAGAGCTCTGCTGTCAAGTGGTAGGATCTTTCGAAGTCACCCTTATTATTACACTAAACATAGACTTTGTTGCTGTTTTAGGCCTGATTGGCTGAATAAAAGACCTGTTGGCGGGTCTTTTTATGCACCTATTTATTTGAAATATCGGATTTACAACCTTTGACCCATCAGCTCATTTACAAAGGTACCTCGTCTCATAGAGGACAGACAAAAACAGAGATGGTACAGTTAAAATGGAATAGCCATCATGTATAGGTTACAGACATTGTTTATAAACATTATATACAGTTTTGGATACAGATATTTACATAAGCACAGCAAAACATTCTCTCAGATCTGGTGATAAATCATTGTTGTTTATCCCAAAGTGTTCCTTTAACATGGGGAAGTGAGCCTACTCCTTCTTTTCTTCCACTTATTGGAACTCTCTTTCACTGGGACTTAACAGTGTTCTATCCCATCAAAGCGTCCAAAGTGAATTAAGACAATATTTGCAAATATTCAATGCCTGTATTTACACACAAGTTATATGCATTACTTCTGGTTGATATATTTCCAAAATTATGTATCTTTGTTTATTTTTATTAATTTTACTTTATTTGAAATGTGTTTAATGGGTATGAACACTTTGCCAAAATCCTTTTTCAGGATTGACAAAGGCCAAACATGCACAGTAAATAGACACAACAGATATAACACTGCAAGTATAGAAACATAGAAACATAGAATTTGACAGCAGATAAGGACTGCTTGGCCCACCCAGTCTGCCCATTTCCCTACCTACTGGATAAGCTGCAGATCCTAGTTAACCAGCAGCCTACTTCTTCTTACCCCCACTCCCCAGAATTGCCTTATGACTGTCCCATGCATGCTTGAATTCCACCACTGATTTTGACTACACAACCTCCTCTGGAAGGCCGTTCCATGCATCCACAACCCTCTCTGTGAAAAAATACTTCCTTAAATTACCTCTGAGCCGCCCCCATCTTCAAATTGTGCCCTCTTGTTCTTGCAAACCTCTTTTTTTGAAAGATGCTACCCTCTTGGACTTTGTTGATTCCCTTGAGGTACTTGAAAGTTTCTATCATGTCCCCCCTCTCCCTTCTTTCCTCAAGGCTATACATATTAAGCTCCTTAAGTCTCTCTTCATATGTCTTCCGGTGCAGACCCTACACCATTTTAGTTGCCCTCCTCTGGACAGCTTCCATCCTGTCTATGTCTTTGCGGAGATTGGGTCTCCAGAACTGCATACAGTACTCCAGATGGGGTCTCACCAACTGTCTGTACAGAGGGATAATAACTTCTTGTTTTCTACTGGTGATGCCTCTCCCTATGCATCCCAGTATCCCCCAAGCCCTCCTTGCTGCCCTCTCACATTGCTTGCCCACCTTTAGGTCATCTGATATGACTACCCCCAGGTCCCTTTCCATTTTTGTTGTTGTTAGTATCTCACCCCCCATTGTGTACTCTTCCCCTGGGTTTTTGTTTCCCAGGTGCATTACCTTGCACTTCTTAGCATTGAATCTAAGCTGCCATACATTTGACCATTCCTCTAACTTTGCCAAGTCCCTTCTCATCCTTTCCACCCCACCCTGTGCATCAACTCTGTTGCAGATCTTAGTGTCATCTGCAAAGAGACATACTTTTCCTTCCAGTCCTTCTGCAATGTCGCTTATAAAGACATTGAAGAGGACCGGTCCTAACACTGAACCCTCTACTGTCCACTAGTAACCCTCCTTTCTTCTGAGTGGACTCCATTTACTATTACTCTCTGTGTCCTATTCTCCAGACAATTCTTTACCCAGGCTGTCATCTTGGGACCCACTCCCAGGCTGGCTAACTTGTATATTAATCTTTTGTGTGGGACTGTGTCAAATGCCTTGCTAAAGTCTAGGTAGGCCATGTCCACAGCCCCTCCCTGATCTACTACTTTGGTCACCCAGTCAAAGAAATCTATCAGATTTGTCTGGCATGACCTTGCCGCTGTGAATCCATGCTGCCTAGGGTCCTGTGCCCCTCTGGCCTCTAGATACTCGACAATTCTTTCCTTCAGAAGTGATTCCATCATTTTCCCTATCACAGAGGTTAAACTAACAGGTCTGTAGTTTCCTGCTTCTGTCTTGCTCCCACTTTTGTGAAGGGGACTCACATCTGCCCCCCTCCAGTCCTCGGGTACCACCCCATCTTCCCATGATTTGTTAAAAAGGGTAGTCAGTGGTGTCACTAGTTCTAGAAATACAATATCAATTCAAGCACAATTACAACTAAGTAAATATCACTGTAAATGACATTTAAAAACTTGGTGAGACTAGGGAAGGGGTGCAAGAAGGCTAGAGTGGGGGCAAGGCAGAGAAGAAGGGGGCCATAAATCAGGTAAGCGAGGGTATAGGATTGAAGGAGACAGAATTGTGAAGATGAAAAGAAAATGAGGCAGGACTGGGGGAGCTTCAAGGAACAACGCAGGTGGAAAGGGGAAGGGAACCAGGGAAGCAGGCAGGGGGGATGGCAGATTGGAATGGCTCGTAGATATCAAAGGGCACGAGGTGCTCCTTGAGATGCTGTGACACTATTTTCTCAATAACCTTACCTAAAAATGGTAGGTTGTAGGTTGGACAGTAATTCACCAGGACATCGGGGTTGAGAGATGGCTTCTTCAAGAGGGACCTCACCAGAGTCTCTTTCAAGGCATCTAGAAAGGCTCCTTCTGACAATGAGCACCCAACAATCCTAGCGAACACTGGGTCAACAGTCCTGGCACATCTCATCAAGAAACGGGTTGGGGCCGGGTGCAGTTCACAATAATTGTGCCTTAGCTTTGAGATCACCTCAATGACCTCGGCCAACTCCAAAGGTCTAAACTCACCCCAGACAGCTGGAGTGCCTCTGCCACCCCACGACTGACCACTGTGAGGCAAAACTTGCCTCACTGACGGAATCTCCTACTGGATAGAAAATACCTCGTCAGAGAACAACTAAGCAAGCTCATTGCATAATGTGGTTGAAAAAGATTTTTTTAGCTGTAGATAGACAGGGTGTAGGAGTCTGTCCACAGTTCAAAAAAGCTGAGATGGTCTGTTCTTCTCTGCAGCAATCTCCATGGACAAGAACTCTGCCTTCTGATGGTTGATTGCTCCTTGGTACTTATGATAATGAACACGCATGGTCAGCTTGTCCTCCTCCGATCAGGTCTTCTGCCAGTAATGCTCCAACTTCTGACCACTGATCATCATCGCCTTGCGATCCCCATTAAACCACGGTGCTCTCAAGTGAAAAGACTTGGATCAAATACAGACCGATGTGATGGCATTGAGCCCCTCAGATACTGCCCTATTATTGGCAGCCACCACTTTGCTCATACCCACTGCACATGCAGCATCAACACTAGATAAATCAGCTACCGCCAGCAGTCCCTCTGGGGACAGTCCCCTTAATGGGTGATAGCTGATCATCTCAACAGGGGAGGACTTTCGGGGGGCCCCCAAACAAGATCTTCACTGTGCAATGATCAGACCATACAACCTGATTAGTCTTTGAGATTAGTCGCCTCAAGCTCCAGTGAGAAAACCAGATCCAGTATGTTGCCATGGTGATAGGTCACAGAAGTAACTACTTGTGTCAGGTCCAGTGATGGCATGAGCTGGAGGAGGTCAGAACCAAAATGTGAGGATTCATCGTCGATCCAGGCATTGAAGTCCCCCAGAATCAACCATCTGGGGGACTCCAAAACCTTGACGATGAAGTCTGCAACCTCCTGCAGGAACTCTCCTCCTAACCATGGAGGGCAATTTAATTTTAGTTGTATCTCTTTGTAATATTTATGCTGCTGTGAATTTTGATATGTTTTATCCATTTGTAAGGTGCCTTGGTTTTTGAAAGGCACCATAAAAATAAAGTTTTATTTCATTTTTTATCAAATAAGGAGGATCCTGCAACCTGCAACTGGACCCCCACACACTGTCACACACTCAAAAGACCTGGCTGTCCTCACTAGGTGCACAGAGAAGCCCAAGCTGGATCTGAAACAGATGCCCACACTCTCGCCCCTGCATTCCCTTCTCGGTCAGAGCACCACAGGGTACCTGGGAGGGATGGCTGCTTCCAATACTGGCCCAGCATCATCACCCAAGAAGGTCTCCACAATGCATGCCAGATCAAGTAAAGAAATCAAGTCTGCCTTAATTGCAGTCTTCTTCCTCATCGATCTGGCATTGCACAGCACAGCCGAAGGGGACTGGTGGATGCTACATGCCCGCCAGCTACCTGCCCACTCAGTCCAGTGGGAACCCTGGGGTGGGGACCAAACACATTTGGCCTCTCTTTCTTAACACTTTCTTAAGATACGTAAGTGAAAAGAGGAAAGCAAGGGGAGAAATACTGCGAATTAGAAGGGCAGAAGGAGGAGACTGTACAGAAGAGAACTAAGAAAAAGCTGCTATCCTGAACAAGTACTTCTGCTCAGTCTCCACAGTGGAGGAGAGCATGAACCACCAGGGAGTTGCAGGAGCAGTGTGTTGGGGTGTACACTAGTCCATTTTCAGAGGAAAAAGTCCTGAAGAGACCTGCAGCTCTGAAGGTGGGCAAGGCTATGGGACTGGATGGGATACACTCAAGGGTACCAAAAGAAATTGTTGGTGGTTACCAGCACTCACTCTAATGATGGAAGAGTGACCAGTGGGGTGCCACTGGGCTAAGTACTGGAACCGGTCCTCTTCAGTGTCTACATAAGTGACAGTACAGAACTGGAAGAGAATGTATGCCTTTTTGCAAATGATATCAACATCTGTAATAGTGTGGACACTCAGGAGGAGGTGGAGGGAATGCACAGGGATCTTGGGAAACTTGATAAGTGGTCAAGAGCACGGCAGTTGGGGTTCAACATCAACAAGTGCAAAATCATTCACCTAGGGCACAGGAACCCAGGAGCTGCGTATAGGATGGGGGAGGTATTGATAGTCACTAAACAGGAAAGAGACCTTGGAGTTATAATATCTGATGACCTCAAAGTAGGAGGGCAGTGTGACAAAGCAGTGGGTAGGGTTAGTGGAATGTCGGGATGCATAGAGAGGGGTATCTCCAGGAGGAGAGAGGTGGTGTTGCTACTTTATTGCTTGCTGGTGAGTTCCCACCTGGAGTGCTGTGTCTGGTTTTGAAGACAACACCACAGAAAGGACATTGACAGGGTGGAGGCAGTCCAGAGGAGGGCAACTAAAATGGTACAGGGTTTGCATGATAAGCCCTATGAGGAGAGAATGAGTGATCTCAACATGAACATCTTGGAAGAGAGAGCAAGAGGTGACATAAAAGAGATCTACATATACCTCACAGTAGTCAATAGGGGTGGGAGAGTCTCTTTCAAATAAGAAAGAGCACCAGGATGAGGGGGCATACAGTGAAGCCGGGTTGGGGGGGGTAGTTTAAGAGAGATGTGAAGAAATACATCTTCAAAGAAAGGGTGTCAGATATCTGGAACAGACTGCCAGTGGAAGTGGTGGAGGTGAAAACAGTTGGGTGCTTCAAGAATGCATGGGATAGACATAGGGGTATATCAGAATATAGGCAGAGTGGAGAGAGGGTTGTCAGAGACCATTTAGGGTCTGCAAGGATAGATTAGGCAGGGAACAGCTAGGCAGTCTGGGAGAGCCAAGTGGTCCTTTTCTGACGACAAATTCTATGTTTCTATATATTTCACACAGTATTTGGATGAAGGTTCCAAAATATGGGGTTGCAGGAGACCGTTTAGGATCTGCAGAGACAGCTTAGGCAGAGAACATCTGGGCAGACTAGGTGGGCCAAGTGATACTTTTCTGCCAACAAATTCTATATTCTATATGTTCCTCATAGTATCCAGAAGAAGGTTCCAAAATATAGGTGCAACATTAGAAAATTCTCTCTCACCCAACCTTGTTTTACATTGATGTGTGATTAGAAAAATACATTCTACTGAATAGTAAATCTTGGTTAGTGGATTTACCAAGCATAATGTCATTAAGGGCTAATGAACTGGCACTACAAATAGGCTAATGAACTAGGCACCCAAAAACACTGCATACAGGAAGGAGACAACCAGCCAATCTGAGAATAGAGACTACATTGGTGGATATGTGCAGAGGCCTATAACAGAAAGCTGCAGATGTTATTATACACTACATTTAGGATAGCTAGTTCTTTACATCCATTGTTCCAAAAAAGAGGAGAATAAAACCAGTGGCAGTAGCCAAATGAATAGCTAAACAAGTTTTATTATGAGACAATGCTTAAGGTTATATACTATCCCCAAACTGAGTAATATTTTTACATGCAGCATCTACATATTCAGGAAAGACCGTGTCAGATCTAATAACATCCCCAGGTACTTAAACTAGGAGACCTGTTCAAGGGGAGAGCCAAGGGAATTAATGATTTGAAAAGTCTGATTCACGTTAAGATTAGGTTTTGACTCAGTCCAGTGGCATGGTGAACTGAGCACTGAGTAGTCTATCACCTACCACACTGTTGACCTGGGGTCAGGAATGAAGCAGGTTTGCTCAGATGCCAGCCAGGGCTAGGAGGATTGAGAATCACAGACAACTTGCACATGGGGGGGGGGGGCAACATGTACCACCACTTGGCTGCCACCCAGCAGAGGCTGAGTAGTGCAGCAAGCGACCATCTCTCTGGAAGGCAAGATGCAGGCATTGAGAGTGTGCTGTGACTTCACACAGTACATACATGTCAATACATGCATGACGTGATTGGAAAAGGTGAGAAAATGGGAGAAAAAAAACATCAACAAGCAGGATGATGTTAGTGACTCGACAGGATCAGCACCACTGACTGTAGAACCCACTCACCCATGGCGGTCAGAAGGAAGTGAGGTAAGTCCCATGTAAGGTAGGCGATGGAGCTGGGAGTTGCTGATAGAAGGAGGCCATTCAGTAGGCAAAGGAGTACAAAGGTGGAGAAAAAGATTAGGCTTTGAGACAAAAGTCACTATTTTTTTTAACATTTAATACAAAATGATTTAAGAAAAACTAATCACAGATAGCATTAACATCAGTATTCAATAATTTAGATACTTTAGGGAGGTTTTGGAGCTAGAAAAAAAAATTAAAGCATCTACCTATAAAAGAGTATTATAGCTAGAACAAACCAGGGATATGGAAGTATTAAAAAGAGAAAAGCATAAAGGCCCAAGATTGATCCATGGGAGACCCTCTCACAACTGAAAGTGAGTCAGACAATTCAAAACCAATCTCAAAACTTTGGGAATGCCCTTTCAAGCAGTTATCAAACCAAAATATAGAAATTGGAGATAAGCCAATTTAGCAAGTGTTTGCAATAAAAGGCCATGGTAGATTAAAACAAATGCCTTGGTGAGTTAAGCAAACACAGCTCTGGTCAATAGACCAGTATCTATACTAAGAAAAATCATATCCATGAACAGGACTAAGGTGGTCCCAGTTCCATGTCCCTTGCAAAAGTCATGTTATTGGGGGTGAAAGGATTGTACATAGCCAAATAGGAATTTAACTGATCAGCAACAATTGTCTTATGAAGTTTATTCAAAGGGTCAAGTATTGATATAGGGTGAAAATCCTTCAGGGAAGCAGGTTTAGCTTTTATAGGAACAGGAACAACTTGTCCATTCTTCAAAGAAGTAGGAAAGATGTGAGTTGTCAAATAAAGTTTAAAACTAAACACTTCATTGAGAAGCAATCTTACAAGTTATTAACTTTAAAAAATGAGAATCAACCCCATTGTTATTGTCACCACTTTTAGATGGGAGGGCGAAATAGTTTAAATGTTTAAGAAGATGAAATTTCCCAAAAATAGAAATTATGATGGCTAGAGTCATTTACAGACCCATGAACAGGAGTAGTATCCTTTTTATGTTTGCTTGCATGCATGTGCAAGAAACATATGCCACCATACGAGTTTTCGTAGGTGTGCCTCCCCCACTTCCAATGCCCTGCTCCCTTTTGCAGGCACAGCTGCACCACACCAATGAATGTCGGAGCTCTCTATGACAGCCCTTCACATGGAGTGGCATACAGGTGAAAGCAAAAAAACCGCTGCAATCAGCGGTGGTGACGTGTAGGCAATTTGCATACTGCCGTCGGCAAGTAATTTACATACTGCCATCAGCAGTATGCAAAGTGCCTACACTCTGCACTGCATCTGTAGCTGCCATAGACAGCTCCGTTTTTGTCTAATCCCCCCCCAAATAGCACGTTGGGAGCCCACCCCAGTATGCTCATGCACTCCCCCCCACACCATATGGCCAATGGGCATGCCCAATCCCCCATCGGCTTCACTGTCCCCCCAACAGACTTCTGGTGCCATGCTGGGAGCCCACCTCAGTGTGGTAGAAGTCTGTATGGCTGATGGGGGTGCCCAATCCCCCATCGGCTCCACTGGCTCCCCTCCCAAAAATAAAACTTCCAGCTGCCACCCTGGGAGCCCACTCCAGCGTGGCAAACAGTCCCACATAGTCTAAAGAAACATGAAACCTGTAAAAAAAAAAAAAAAAGGTCCCACGTTGACTGTCTCGCCCCCCTCCCCCAACCCTCACCCATCCTCTGTGTACCCACCTCCCTACACATCCCCACCCCATGCTTACCTCCGGAGGCCAGCGCAACGATCTTCGGTGGACCGGGAACACGTCTGCACTCTTCAAAGCCGACCGTGAACTGAAGAAATGCTGGTAGGCTGTATAATGCAATAAATGTTTTTTTTTCAACTTTGGTGCATATCTCGGCCATTTTGGGGAATTTGTTCACCAGATTTTCAACATGGGGTTCTTGAGGACCCACCTCATGAATTCAGTCACTGTCATTTTAGTCTGTCCCGAAGGTGATTTTGCAGTCACTGCACAGAAGCACCTTCCGGGACCAAGTAACAAAATGACAGTGTCACAGTTCATGAGGTGGGCCCCCCAAAACCCTATGTTGAAAATTTGGTGAAAGAATTCCCCAAAATGACTGTTTTACGAGGGTGTGTTGCGCAGTTCCTACGCACGCTCATAACTTTGAGAATTTTTTATATTTTCAGTCCAGATTTTCAACGTTGCCATTTAACCACACCTCCTTTTGAACAGTATAGCTGTCATTTTTCATATCATGCCCAAAATGTGTTTTCGTGCACATAGCACACATTAGCGCGGTCGGTGTATGAAATCAATGTTCGGGACACATTAAGAAAATCACAGTGACACTGGTCATGAGCAGAGGTGGTAAAATGGCTATGTTGAAAATTTGGTGACAAAAGTCCATAAAATTACTCTGTCAGTAGCGTGCATTGCGCAATTTCCACGCACCCTCGTAAGTTCAAGAATTTATAATACTTTCAGTCCAGATTTTCAACATTGACATTTTTCCACACCTCCTTATGAAAAGTACAGCTGTCACTTTTCACACCCTGGCCAAAATGTGTTTTTGCACTTCTGGTGCAGAATAGCGTGGTCACTGTTGGAATTTAGTGTCCAGGATAGATTATGAAAATCACAGTGACACTGTTTATGAGCAGAGGTGCAAAAATGCCTATGTTGAAAATCTGCTGTAAAAAAATCCCCAAACTACTTACATTACGGGTGTACATTGCGCAGCTCCTACGCACGCTCGTGACTTCACCAGTTTTGGTATATTTTCACTCCAGATTTTCAACAATGCCATTTTTTACACCTCCTCATGAACGGTACACCTGTCACTTTTCACATCCTGTTCGAAATGTGTTTTTGCACCTGTGTCGCCAAATGGCGCACTCGCTCTGCAAAATCACCTTTCACGTAACGAACTGATAGTGTCACTGTTCATATGGTGGGGTCACAAAAAACCCATGTGGAAAACTTGGAGTGAAAATACCAGGAAACTCCCAGGGCATTAGGGTTTTCAACCATAACGCCCTACCTTGTTAGGAATTACAGGCGTCAAGGGTGTAACTTGGGATTGTCGACAGTAATGCTCATGCCATTTCATCACCACCCTCCAGCCAGTGACAGGTATCAAGGTGCACCTCGGACCCTTTGCCCCCAGTGTTCACCCCATTCTCCTATACTGCACCCATTTCAGTGTGTTTCCTTATGGAATGAGGTGAATGAAAAGGCGAAACACCCCAAGGCACACCTCAACACTTGTCAGTGTCTGAAGGGTGGGGTGAGGTGAAATGTCGTGACCATCATGGGTGATAACCCAAAGGCACACCCCAATGCCTGTCCATCTCTGCAGAGTGAGGGTGGAGTTGGCGTAACTTCAATACTTCAATGCCAGTCCTATACTGCATCTGTCTAAGTCCTGCACTTCCACTGCTAATGCCAGCAAGCAAACATTCAGCATTGACAAATGTTTGTTCAAATTGCTATGAAAAGATGTAGAATATAATAACTGGTGACCCCCTATAACAGTGTGATCAAACATTAATAATTGAGTATGACACCATACCCAGTCATTACGGCATTTGGAGCACTCTTGCTTCACTTTCATGTACAGTACAACAGTGAGAAACACAGTGTTCTGTATGTCCCTGAACCAGTTATTATAAAGAATAAAACATAAGTGTCTGTGCTTATGAAGTTTTTTTTTTTTACACACCCTCAGTGTGGGCTGACCACAAAAACTTCTTGAGTTTCACTGTGTAGGTTTATGGGTCGACAAAGACCTCAGGTGTGTAAAAAAGCTTCATAACACACAGTCACCAATGCAGTATTCTTTCTCTATATTGGAAAAGATCAGTAAACTTTTCATTTAAGAACCCAGCTATTAAAGCAGCAGTATTTGTTAGTAACCATGTTGTTTTTACTTTCACAGTATGACTCTAATGTTTGGATTGAACAGATAATGTCAATAGAAGAGATTTTTAAAAATCACGAGTGGTGGTCATCTGTAATAACGTGAGTCATTAATTACACATTTTTCCATAAAAGCTGGTTTTAGAAATATCTGAGAAATGAGAATGAATCTAATGATGCTAGAAATATATTTTGGGGAAAACTATATGATTAACTTTTTTGCTGAGTAACAAATACTGCTGCTTTAATCCAGGGTCACTAACCTGAGATTCTTCCACAACCAATTTCTTTAGACTACTCTTAGACTTAGGAATAACCAGAGCATTTCTTAATGACCCAAAAGCATTTGTGGTTGGATCAACTTTTATTTAATTGACATTTGACAAAACTCGACTTAAAAGATCACCATTTACAAGAAGTCAAATCACTCTTAACACTTTTAATTCTCTGGTAAACCACCTATTACACGATCCTCTAAACCTATTCCTAGTCATGGAGAAACGTTCTGCTAGATAGGAGGAAGTCTACAACAAAAATAATGAAAAGCACAGTTCACAGAAAGGATGCAGTCTAAATAAAGCCAGTCTATCCTATCCACTGCAGCCAGAAGAGCACCAATATTGACTTTACCAAAACTATGAGACAAAATAAAGTGAGGTAGAATTCTTGGAGCCTTATGAAAGCAAATACAATATGCTAGCAGGTGGTTACTAAAGACATTAGCTAAGACCCCAGAAAAGGACCCCCTATCATTTGTAATGATCCAGTCAAGTAAAGAACAATTAGAATTAACCACATTTAATTGAATTGAAGAGGAAATCAGTTGGGATAAATGCATTGTTTGTAACAAAGGACCACATTTCAGAAACTTCTCCTAGAATGAGTTTAAATTGAAGTTACCTATCATAACAAAATCATGGGCAAAAGATAAAGTTTCAATAGAACCAATAAATTTAGCTAAGCCATTAACACCAACTTGTGGAGAGTTATAAAAACAATTAGTATAAATTTGTTTCCTACCCCACAAGACCATTGCAACCAGAAGCCATTCACTTTGAGTATCAACTGGGTCACAGCTAGATATTGGATTTATAGTATATGGTTAGGGTTTATTGTGGATGGAAAACAATGGTTTTCCAAAATCCTGTTGTAGGACAGTTCAAAGGTCAAAAACGTTGTTGTATTATCATTCTGACGTCACATTGATAGTACAACAACTTTGTACAAATACAAAGTACATAGTGACTGAATGTGTTAGACAAGTTTTAGAAATGCTGTAAACATCAGGCATGTAAAATGAGTCTAAAGGTTCATATTCTGCCATATTAAGTACCAAACTGTGAGCATTTAGATGAAGGGGCTGAAAAAAAGATTCACCATTTGCAGCAGACATAGATGAGGGCTCAGGGGTTGCTTCAACATCTCCTGACATTAACAACAGAGAGAACTGAAAACAAACCACAAGATTTAAAGGGTGTTTCAAATAGTGCAAAGGAGAAACATATAATTTAAACATGTGAAACAAACAAAAAACTTTGTCCTATTAATGGAAAAAAATCAAAGTCAGAAGAATGGTTAACAACTCTAAACACACGGCAAAATCTATCAGAATCACTTATACAGTCCCACTTTTGTCAGGTATATAAGACAGAGCCACAACATCAGAAAAATTAAATAACTTGACAAAAATATTAAGAACCCCAAACTCCTAAACGGAACCCCTTTTTTGAAATAAACACCCAAACAATAAAAATTAATTAGAAGAAAAAAGAACAGCCAAATGAAACCCACTTTCAAGTCTACACAATCACAGGCACCAGAAATGATTAATACAAACATCAAAGAAACTTGTGCATAAATCAAATCTCTTGAAATTCAAAGCAGCTGAATTATTAGAGCCTCAGAAGCATCTCACTCACGCCATCCAATTCAGTGGTAAAAATAAACAGTACATTATTATCTTGATTGGGAAAACCCTCTTTCGACAAAATAACAGCCCACTGCCAGATTACCTTTAAACATAAACAAAGGTAGTTTATAAATGAACATATTATTTCTATCTATCTATCTATCTATCTATCTATCTATCTATCTATCTATCTATCTATCTATCTATCTATCTGTCTGTTATTATTTCAGAGTACACCTTTGAGCTACAAGCTCATTTGCAAAGGTTCCACATCAACAGAAGTTGTACAGTCATCAAAGCATAGCAGGGGAAACTATCAAACAAGAGAAGCAGGGAAATATGTACAGAGTTTACAACAATTGCAATGCATCTTCCAAGAGGGTAGCATCTTTCAAAAAAAGAGGTGTGCAAGAAGAAGGGGGCACAATTTGAAGATAGAAGGGGGGCGGCTCAGAGGTAATTTAAGGAAGTATTTTTTCACAGAGAGGGTTGTGGATGTATGGAACAGCCTTCCAGAGGAGGTTGTGGAGTCAAAAACAGTGGTGGAATTCAAGCATGCATGGGACAGTCATAAGGCAATTCTAGGGGGTGGGGGTAGGAAGAAGTAGGCTGCTGGTTAACTAGGATCTGCAGCTTATCCATCAGGTAGGGAAATGGGCAGACTGGGTGGGCCAAGCGGTCCTTATCTGCCATCAAATTCTATGTTTCTATGTTTCTATTGCCACATGACTGTGCTTTGCCAATAGCATACAAGGATCAGAACAGAGCAATACACAGTATTTACACTATTAGCAAGTAATTTCAGTCCAGACTTGTATCGCACAAGGCCACTCTTGTAATTATTAACCAGAAGGCTGTATATTGGTAGGGCAAACTCAGTATTTAGTGCTGTTACTAATAGGTGATGTAACCAGTAGGGGAGACAGAAAGGTGGATATCAGCAAAAGAGCCTTGTCAAAGAAGGGGAGAGTGGATGGGGGAGTACATGGGGTTGGTCATCAAGGGAATCACCCCCACTGTCACCCTGTGCAGTTGCAGTGTCTTACAGGGTTAAGGAGCCTGAGAAGCTTCTTCTTGAACTGTGCAATATTGTTTATGTTTAGCACATGCACTGGGAGCTGGTTTAACCATTTGGGTGCTCGGAGAGCAAAGGACTGAGCTGGTTTTCCTAAAAGGTACTGTGAGGGCCTGTCTGGCCATGCTTCTTGTGGTGCTTATGTTTTTTGAGGGGCAGAAAAGGTCTTGCAGAGATTGTGGGGTGAGGCCTATTTGGGACTTTTTCCTGAAGAGGCATGCCTAATACCTGATTCTTTCAGCCAGCGGAAGCCAGCCAGTGCTGGCATAAAGGTTGCAGGTGTGAGTGTATCTGTCTGTGTCTAACACAAACTGGCAGGCCTTGTTCAGTGTTTCCCAGATTCTGTGCAGAGCAGTGTCATTGGCTGCCCCATATATCCCCAATTCATAGTCTATGATGGGCAATATTGAGCTGGTAGCAGCAACTTGCTTTGCCTCTTTGGTTAGGTTTAGGTGGTGCCTTTATAGAACACCTAATTCCCTGTTAATGGCCTTTGTAATGTTGTCAGTGTGGGGGTGAAAGAAAGGGATTCATCGATGACCAAACTTAGATATTTGAATGATGTACCTGTTCAAGCAGGGTCCTGTTATCATTGTTTATTGTAAAGGGACTTGTCTTTTTTTCTCAATTGGGTACTGGTGAAGAGCATAGTTTTTGTCTTTTTGCAGTTGAGAACAAGCTTATTGTGTGTGAACCATTTACCTGGCTTGCTAAAGTTTTGTTGCAGTTCATTTGTGAGGGAGTCCTGGCAGGAATGGCTAGAGTAGAGAACTATGTCATCTGCATACATTAAAACTTCAGAGTTTTGGCAAGATGGTGGCTGGTTTATAAATAGACTAAACAGAAGGGGCCCTAGTATGGAGCTTTGAGGCACACCTACTGTGACAGGCCTGGAGTCTGACAGCACTCCATCCAGTTTTACCTGCTGTGTTTGGCCTGAAAGGTAACTATGAAACCAATCTAATGTGTCAGTAATTTGAAAACAAAATCTCAAATAACCATTCTCACTATACAAGAAGTAAACCAAACTAAAAAAAATCAAACGTTAGCTTAAGATATCACTCTAGCAAAGAATTCAAAGATAAAAATGGATTCTAGCTACACACAAAGGATACAAGGCTCTGAAGAAACAGCACATGGTCCCCACAGATTAACAATGAGCTGGAGAAAGTGAAAATAGTACAGTTTACAGAATGTAGAATGCAATATTTTGCTTTTATTTTATAGGGAAACAGCACAGAGGACCCCATACTCATGTGTGGGTGTGGTGTCAATGTGCACTTTGTGGGCCAAAACATTTTGGTCTACTCACTGTTTACTGTAGTATAATAGATTATAGCAGACTAATTGTGCTTAGCTGTAGACTATTTTCTTTTACTACAATTCCAGAATCTCCTGCAGCTGACACTGGAGCAGTAAGCAGCAGTGGGAGATTCAATAGCCTACGGTTCATGTTAGAGCTTTTATAATCTCTGATCAGATGTTTTCTGGGACTGCTTTTTTTTCAGGGACTAAGTACAGTCCTCTGTGGCTATACATAGCCCATGTAAGACAGTGGGATCTGAAAACAAAAGATCAGAGCTTATATAAACTCTAACATGCACTGCAGGCCATATAATCTTCTCACTGCTGCCTACTGCTCTGATGTCATCTGCAGGGGATTCTGGGATTTGTATTAACAGAAGATGTCAGCCTGCAACTAAGCAAAATTTGTCTGATACAATCTACTGTACTATAGTAAACAGTAAGTAAACCAAAATGTTTTGGCACACAAAGTGCACATTGGCATCTGTGCCACACTTGAGTGTGGGGGTGGCCCTTGGTGGTAACTGTTCCTGTTTAAGGAAGCTAGGACATAGAATGATTATACCAGGTAGGCCAGTGGCGATAAATGCTTCAGACATCAATTTAATGTAAAAAAAAAAAATTATGAACATATTTACAAGTCTGAACTGGACCAGATACTAATCTGCCACAGGTATTACTAGATATGGTACAAGTATCAGACCTTACTAAGGTGTGAGGTTGAGTTTGTAATTGGTGTGAGGTTGAGATTATTATTAAATGTTTAAATGGGGTGGTCCTGATGGTATTCTGGCAGGACTGTAATGGTTGTTTCTGTTCCAGCTCAAGTCCCCAGTAGGAGCATGGTTGAAGAATCTTTAGAAGAAGGCTCCTGTCAATGTGCCTGCCCACAATTTCTGTGCTCTCAAAACTTGGTGAGGATGCAGCCCGGTGTACATTTTAGTAGACCTATTTTACTGCTCAATGTCGATTACAAATTAATAGCAAAAGGTGTAGTCAGTTACACTGAGCTTATGTTGTTGAACATAATTCACAAGAACCGGTCTGGATATGTAACTGTATGCTTTCCCAAATATATTACTACAGTAGGTGAATTCTAAATGTGGCCTGACACTGAAGTAGGCAAAAAAGCCTAACACCTGCTGCATTGCACTGGATGCTGCAGAAGCACTGGACCAAGTTAAATTGAATTTTTTGTCCACAACCCTGAAGTAAATCTACTCTGGCCATCAAATAATGTAGGTGAATCAAAGCCCTCAATCAAAATCCAAATGCACAGGTACTAACAAATAGCATAAGTAGAAAGTGAGAACTGACACTGGCTAGACATACAGATGCACTAATAGGCAGCCCACAGAAACATATAAAGTCCATATTTCACCTTCCTACTGTGTAATTGGTTTATTTTGTCCAACACAGTAGTCAGATCAAAGAAATCCCAGCAGCACCCTCACATGATGAGTGTCATGGCATATAAGGAGGGCGTCTGTGATTTTTCTGGATTTCTTGTTTATTTGAACAAAATAAAGCAACTGTACTCTGTGAAGGTAAAATCCAGACTTTAAATGTTTCTATGCACTGTCAGATAGTGTAGCTGAACATCTAGCCAGTGCCTGTTAACCATTTCTACTTACTTCTTCAACTGAAATGGAGCACAGTATTTACCTTACAAAGGTACCAGGCAAGGCTGTCCACTTTCACCTCTGCTCTATGTGCTCAACGCTGAGCCCTTGCCATGTGCAGTAAGGATGCTCCCCAAAACTAGTGGACTTGAGATGAAGGGAGAGGAACAATCTATTACTTTATATGTAGATGACATGTCATTATACCCCAGGGAGCCAGAAGTGCCTATTCCAGCAGTTACTGACTTATTTAGCATACAGTGGTAATCATACAAACGTTGACCTGTACCACGTGGTGCATGTCATTGCATGGTACCGTTACACATGTTATTCAATGGGTACCGCATTTGTGCACCGCTTGGTATACAGCGCTACTGGTCAACTTTTGTACAACTACCACTATACATGGCCTGATTTTAGGACATAAAATTATCTGGCAAAAGATGTGAACCATTACCTCTGGGTTCTAGGAACTCAAGAATACTAATCACCCCTACAGTAAGTGTGAATTATCTAGGTATTCATATTCCTAGGACCCTGAAGGATTTGTTTAACTCAGTCTCCCTTTACTTCTAGCTAAGATCAAACTAAGCAGTTAAAGATGGAAAACCTTGCCACTCACACTGATTAGTGGAGGTAATTCTATAACGCTGGACATCTTACCAAGACTTTGAATTCTCAGCACATTTTTCAACTTGCTGTGGGGGAGAAGCTGACTTATTTTTGTGGTAGCATGGGCCCACCCATATCAAGCAGGTGACTGCAGATGTCAATTAACTAGGGGACCGAGCCTTCTAAACTTCATTGTAATGCATCCATTTGGTTCAGGTTTATTTCCCTTACTCTGGGAAGCCTCCGTCCTTTATCATGGTGGTGGATGTAAGGGAACATGCTAGGTAGATGGTTACTCACTGATCTGCGGATCTCTACCCTACTGTAAAAATGGATAGCACATATACTGACAGTTTCCACCATCAACCCTCCCCCTTATGTGGAGCTCTTCAAGCAACAGTATGATAGGATCCTTGGTGCCCCATAACTGAAAATTGAGAGGTATAGTACAGGTAGGAGAATTATGTGAAGGTGGGATACTAGAAATTTTGTCTCCTTAAAACATAAAATCAGTCTAGATGCCCAGGATCTTTTTGTCTACTTTCAAATCAGACAATATCTTGTGAGGAGACCGAAGGGAAAGACATAAACTCCTATATGTTTCCCACTGGAAGAAGTCCTATTTAATCTGCCATCCATCTTGAAACCTATTACAGGGATTTGTAAACTGCTAGATCATTGCTACCCCCCAGATCCTGTGAAAGGAACTAGGAGACTTAGGTTAAGAACACTGACATGGAAATATCCTTAGAACCATGGGCAAAGGCAGCTCATATATCTAGGTGTATGTGAGAAAAATGTTTTTTGAGTCAGATACAATAGAAACATAGAATTTGTCAGCAGAAAAGGACCGATTTGCCTATCCTACTGGGTCAATACCGTGCGTGGAATATAGCGCGGTATTAACTGTGATGTGAAGAGCTCACTATGAATTACAGCGACAGGGGTAAAACAGTGATAGGGAATTACCGCTACCCCTGTCACTGTATGACTTACTAGGAAGGCATCATGTTACTGTGTGCTGGATGCCTGGTCCAGCCGCTCCCATGGTGGAGCAGTTAAGGCACCAGCTCATGGCATACTTGGGAGACCTGGGGCTGTAGTTCGATTCCCCACAGGTCCTCCCATGGTACTACTGTTGCTGTCATTTAAAAAAACAAACAAACAAACAAAAAGTTCCTCCCTCCCGACCTTCTCCCCATCTCCTGAGTCCACCCACCCCTGGAGTTTGTTATTTTAATTCCGGAGTGTGTGGGGGGGCCAAATTCCCCCACATTGGGGGGGTGCGGGTGGCAAAGCCCTCCCCCAAATAGAGTAGCCGATTTATTTCTGTGACATGCACTCTTTCTGTATGTCGGCGTATTTCCTGACCTTATTATAGAACACTTAGTTTTGCTTGCGGCATTTGTTGCCACGTTATTATTATATGCGCGGTTATGACTCTGTGCCTTGGCCCATGTAGTCTGTCCTATTTTTCCCTGCCTATTCTAACACCTCGAATCCTATTTGGTCTCCTATGTCCCTCCTGTCTCCCTTTCCTCTACATATTATACCTGTGACCTTATCCCATGCATGTTTGAACCCCCCCCACCTTTCCTGGCAGGCAGTTCCAGGTGTTCACCACCCTTCCGGTGAAGAAGTGTTTCCTCACATCCTTATTAAACCCACCCCCCACTTCATTGCATGTCCCCATGTTCTGGTGCTTATCTCACTGAAATAAACTCCTCACCTTCATCTTGTTCACCCCGTGAGGTAATTATAGGTCTAAGCCATGTCCCTCTGGCTCTCCTCTCCTCCAGGGAGTACATGTTGAGTTCCTATAGCCTCTCCTCATGCGGCTTCTTGTACATCCCTGGACCATTCTTGTAGCCCTCCTCTGCATGCTTCCACCCTGTCAATGTTCTTGTGGAGGTACAGACTTAGATGTGGGCAAAGTACTCTAGGTGGAGTCTCACTAGTGAGCAATATGGTGGCAACACCACCTCCCCCTCCTGCTGAAGAATCCACCTCCCTATGCACCCACGCATCTCACTAGCCATGCTTACTGCTTTGTCACACTGACCTACCACCTTGAGATCATCAGATATGATTACCCAAGGCCCCTTTCTTGCTTGGTGACTATCAGTACCTCTCCCTCCATCTTATACCCAATTTCCACGTTTCCATGCCCAAGGTGCATGATTTTTCACTTTTTGGTATTGAAACCCAGCTGCTAAACTACTCCTCTAGTTTCCCCAGATCTCTTTGCACTCTCTCCACTGCTTCCTGACTGTCCACCCTGTTGCACAATTTTTGTGCCATCCACAAAGAGACACACCTTCTCTTCCCTTCCAGTTCCTTAGCAATGTCACTTATGAAGACACTGAAGAGGACTGGTCCCAGTACTGATCCCTGTGGTACCCAGCTAGTTACCCTATCATACCCTGAGTGCCTGCTGTTTACTAGCAGCCTCTGCTTCCCATCCACCAGCAAGTTTGATATCCAGCTTACCACTTTCTCCCCAACCCCCAGACTGCATGGTTTGTTTACTGGTCTCCGTGCGGCATAGTGTCAAAGGCCTTGCTGAAGTCCAAATAGACCATATCCACTGCTCTCCTCTGATCCAGCTCCCTAATTATCCAGTCAAAGAAATCTATGAGATTTGTTTGGCATGACCCCCCCCCCCAAGAAACCATGCTGCCAGTGGTCCTGCAGCCTATAGGCCTCCAGGTACTCCATCAGTCTCTCTTTCAGCAGGGTCTCCATTAATTTCCCAGCATTGATGTGAGACTGAATGGGCTGTAGTTGCTAGCCTCCTTCCTGCTGTCAGTCTTGTGTAGATGGACCACATCAGCCCATCTCCCGTCCTCTGGAACTACACCCATCTTCAATGAGCTACTAAATAATGTTGCCAAATGGGAGCCTAGCACAATGCTCAGTTCTTTTATAACCCTTGGGTGAATCCCATCCAGTCCCATTGTTTTGTTTTCCTTTAGAGCTTCCAATACATTCCGGACTCTCTCCTCTGAAAATAGACTTGTGTCCACTCCCCTACCTCCGGTGCCTGCTAATATTTGTTGGTCTACCCCCTTCTACTGTGAAGACTGAGCAGAAGTACTCATTTAAAATGTTATTTTTTTCCTTACCTTCTTCTGCACAGCCCTACCGCCCTCCTAATTCTCACTATCCCACCCCTTGCTTTCCTCTTATCACTCACATACCTAAAGAAAGTCTTACCCCAATTTTGACCCCTTTGGCAATCCGCTCTCTACTTATGTCTTTGCTGCCCTCACCCTCCTTCTTGCCTCCCTCTGTTTTTCCAGATATACCTCTCTGTCCACCTCTGTCTGGATCTCTTGTACTTCCTAAATACTGTTTTTCTTTCTCCTTCATTACCTTAGCAACCTCCTTTGAGAACAATAGCAGCCTCTTCCTCCACCTTCCCTTTCTTACTTCCTTCAGACTCTTCAACCACTCTCTCCTTGATCTTTTTCCATTGGGTCTCCATACCTTCTGGCCATCCCCCCATGAGGTATTTACTGAGGCAGTCACCCATTTCTTTAAAATCTGCCCTTCTGAAGTCCAGAACCTTTGTCTTATTGTGTTTTTTTTTTCTTTTACCCACGCTGTCAAACCACACAGTTCAGTGATTGCTTGTACTAAGGGAACTACCCACTGTAATGTCTACAATGCTGTCCCTGTTTGTAAGTACCAGGTCCAGCATTGCCCAGTCGCTAGTGGTTTCTTATACAGAACTTATTTTTCACCCAAAAATCATGCTCAAAATAGACCCCTCCAAGTGAAATAGTTGTCCTAAATGTGGAAACTGTGAGGGCTTGTATAACTCTATGACATTGGCATGTTCCAAGGTAGCCCCCTTTGGGTTGAAGTGCATAACATAATGGAGACAACCCTTAATAGGAACCATAATAATAGCCTATAGAGGTTACTACTGGAGAAAGAATGTGAACTAACAAAGAATATCCAGTGAGAGGGACCCATATAGAACATTCACACACCAGATACTAAAACAAGAAAAAAAACTAATACTCAGAATAGGATGGCTACTGCCCCACTAACTGTAGCTCAGTAGGCAAATAATCCACTGACGTGTGAAAAATCAAAAGAATACAATATTTCATGTACTGTTTGCCTATTGTTATTTGTTAGTTGTTGATTGTCCTGTTTTGTAGTTCTGTTTGTTGTAATTGTTATGGTGTTGGTTCTGGTTGTTTGTATGTTTTTGCTATATACCTAATAATGCATATCTAATTTAAAAAAAAAAAGAATACAATAATGTTATGGAAAGGCAATTTCACTCTGTCCCTCTAACTGGATAACACTGTAGGGGTGCTGTGGGTTGATCTCTGCAGATAAAAGAAGTTTCAAGAGATCTGGGGCCCCTGCTTAGTACAATAGATATTCCCAATGTGATAAAGGTAAATGTATTGCAAAGCGAAAAAATAGGAGGAATGAGATGCTCACAAGCAGGGGTTAAAATATTTGTTTGGGACCAGTCAGAGTACCCCTTCTTACCTTAACTGTCCTTCTTACAAGGGCCTGTTAGAATTTTAAACTTAGAACACACTTTGTTGTAAAGACCATAACCTAAGTAATTCACATACGCGTATACAGTACATGTGTCTGCAAGTACCTGCATCTAGAACCTGTACCTATTAATATTTGAAGGATACCTAAACAACATTTTGACAACAAACTATTCAAAAAATCTGATTTCATAGGGGACTAAAGGAAAGGCTTCTGTATTCATTAATGCTAAAACTACATTTATATAATTTACCTAAATGCAGTTCCAAAGCATTTGAACAATGTAAAATGAGCCTTCCAATTTCAAAAAGCTGCCTTACCTGCTTCCTAAAGTGGCCACCAAATGTGTTAAGTGATGACATCTTGGAGCCAGCGTCAGAGAGCTATATGACTCTCTATAGTGCTAATTCTTTTTCCCCTTTGTATAGACTTGTTTCACCAAAATGATCAAAACCAAGTGCACTATTTTGATCAATACAAACGTTAGGCTATGGTTATGTTCATTTTGTTTACTTTAACATGCTGAAATTGTGTTTTAATCCAACTGACTTTCTCTTTGGCAAAACACAGTGCAGTACAAATCTTAAATAACCTGGTGGTCTAGTGATTATGGCAGATCCAGGATGTTACAATGGGGAGTGCTGGGGTGGTGTGCATACTTGATATGCACGTTTTAACATATTTATTAAACCTTTATATTCTCTGCTATTATTCTTTTCTAGTATGTTTTTAACAGAACCTACAAATGGAATCCATAGTTTTAAATGTAAACATTTGTACAATCAATAAATCAGATTTCTCCATCAAAGTGAAATGCAGCAGCAGCAAGCAAGTAAGTTACAATGGGGGGGGGGGGGAGGTGCAGCCGTACCCTTTACCACCCCCTAGATCCACCACTTGTTTGTTGCAAAGTTCTTGTGTAGTCCAATGCCAAAGTTCATACTTTCTCAGAAATCAAAAATATGCTCGTCTTTTCTTCTTTTTCCATGGGATGTAATAACACGAATCCGCATTTATATAGTGCTTTTCATACACATTGTATCCCAAAGTGCTTTACAAGCAATTCTAGACTGGTAGTGAAGTGACTGAACTTATAATGGCAGCCATTTCACACATTAATACCCACACATAGCCTTGGACAATTGCATGAACTGGTTTTATGGGAAGAAGAATATTAGCTAGGACAATGGGGTCAGGTAGTGATCATGGTGCTGGCAGCCCCACATCTTATATCTCACAGTGATCTGTTCATATTTCTCCCCTTCTGTCTTCCCCTTCCTTGAATATAACAGTATCTTGCAGGAGTGATCTTCTTAGTCCCCCTCTGGTATTCATTCTTCATTCCTTCTCCCACCAAAAACTGGTGAGCTTATCACTCTTCTGCATCATGAATGCAGATAGTACAGTCCCTGGGTTTTTTGGACACATATCAAAAATAAACAAATCTTTCCAGTAAGTAAGGTTGATAGCAGCAGGGAACTATGGGAAAGATGGACTTTCCTATCCTTAAAAGATATAGGCTACCTTTGATTGGGCACTATTAAATGATGGATGTGTGTATCATTATGCACATCATTTAATAGTGCCTAATCATAGGTGGCTAAGATCTTATATGGGTAGGAAAGTCTGTTTTTCCCCTTGTGTCCTGCTGCGTTCAACCTGGCTTATCAGAAGATCACGTTTATTATTAATATGTAAAATTAACATGGGAGACTGTACTAACCACATTCATGATGCAGAAGGGTAGTAAGCTCACCAGTTTTTGGTGTGGGGAGCAGGTGAGAAGAATGAATTCCAGAAATGGACTGGAAGGGCCATTCCAGCAGGGTACAGCTATATTCAGGTTAGGGGAAGATGGGAAAGGGGGCGTTGAGCAGATCATTGCGAGATCTGAGATGTGGGGCTGCCAGCACCATGATCACTACCTGACTGTGGATGAGAGCAGTCAGTGACAACAAATACTCAGAGTGGCAGGGCTGCGCCTAAACTGTTACTTGAATTCAGTGTAGGGAGATTACCCTCGGGTGGGCTGGGGGGATGTTGACATTCGTTAGGACAGTATCGAGGGAGCTGTGTATAGCTCATTCAAGATTCAGAAGGGTGGCAGTCAGCCAACTCACATTGTGGAGTAAGGCACAGAAAAGTGCTGGAGAAGAATTGCCAGGAACTGTCCTGCGGGGTTCTACAGATCACATGTAAAGGAATGGACTGATACTGGAAGTCAGGTGGATTTGCTTAAGGCATTAGTATGCCTCTCCTGCTAATAATAGTGTTATCCATAGTAAGTGCAGCCCTTAGGAGGGCATGAACAGCAGTTTTTCTGGTGGGTCCTGATGCCTATTACTTGGACCTCCAGGAAGACCTAGTTGTTGGTTAATGAGGTGGGAAAAAAACACAACAGGGTGACTGTACATACTGTCTTCACTGTGCAGAAGGGTGGTGATCCACTCAATGTTTACTGTGGGAGCAGAAGTCAAACACTGAGAAGTGGACTGGAGAGTGATTTGGGAGGCATTTTTTAACACGCCAGCTAATGAAGCGTATCGGTATAGGTGTGCACAACTGAGGTACAAGATTCCAATCTGAGGTGTGATAATTCTCTTCATGAGACCGCATGCTCATATGCGACCCCAGGCAGTACGAAGGACAAAGTATGGATGGTGGGGTGTTCAACAGAAGGCAGGCTAGGTGCAGGGGGTTCACGTGGAAAAAGACTACAAGATCGTCACGTGATGCAGCCAACTGAGTAGGACTTGCTCCAGAAGCGCTCCGCTTACCTGACTAATTACTTCAAACTTTTACTTCAATCCTCCTAAAATAAAACCAGAAACAAGACTTGTCAGCTTGCTGAATGCCACCCGCTACCTCAGAAGAAGGATTTCGGACAAATATGGAAGCAAAGATTCATCAGGTGGCACCCCGGCACACACCACCTGTCATGCCGGAAAAACAGCCCAAAAAGCCTAGGGCGAATCCCTCTACTACAGGCCATTCACAGTCAGCCTCAGCCTCTTGTTTGGCAATGATAGAATCAACCCCTCTTAGCCTGCAAAAATTTCTCTCAGAGTTCCAGCTATTTAGGGATGAAGTTCGATCTCTGGTCTCCGAGGTGAAGGCGATCTCCGAGGCATTGGAAGACACCACCAGGCGCACTTCAGACAATGAAGCCCGCATTTTCTCCGTTGAGAAGTGGACCAATGAAATGGAAGCCCTTATTACCACAAATTTCCAGGCCATTAAAAGGTTGGAGAGCAAAATTGAGGATTTGGAGGGGTGAAGCCGACGTAACAATATAGTGGTAATTGGAATTCCCGAGAGGGAAGAAGGAACTGATTCTCTTCTATTTATGCAAAAATTACTGTCTCAAATAGCTGGATCTTCCCCCTTTGGGCCAACCTATATCTTGGAAAGAGCACACCATGCCCTTAGGCCTATGCCTCCACCCAATGCCCAACTCAGACCCATAATATGTTGTTTCCTCAACTTTCTGGAGAAACAGCACATTTTGCAAAAATTGAGGGATATACAAGAAGTTCTGTGGGAAGGTCAAAAGATCAGGGTTACACAAGGCCTGCCAACAACTGTCCGACAGTGCCGGGCTCTATTTCACCCAATCGTATCAAAATATATTGCTTCGAGCATAACATTTTGCATGGTGTACCCTGCAAAACTCCAAGTACAACTGGATGGCTCCTGGTCTTCATTTGAAAAATTAGACCCAGCGATGGATTACTTCAAACAGAAGCATCCTGCTCTATTTGCTGATTGCTGAGAGCTCTCTGACATCTACAGCTATTACTTATAAGAAAAATAGAGACTTTTAAGCTGTTGTTTTCAGTGTTTAACACCCTAAATTAGCTGCCAGAAGAGTCCAAGTTAACTGTCTATCAGTGTCCACAGCTCTACATTGCAGAGTACATCTTTCCTCAACGCTTCCTGACTGGATGCCTTTCTCAAAGAAGAACAAAAGGGGAGATTACCACACTGTATTGGGGAACGTTTTGCCATGGCCATTGATATCTCGGATGCATATGAGCTTCATCCCCAGACAGATAGAAGGGCACAATCTAGTATGTCAAGCTCGAGGGACAGTTTCATTGTTTGGAAGTTGAAACCAGACGCTGACTATACAAGGGGCACATTCGCATCGTTCTTGGGGACAAGACCCCAGGTGGAACTATAATACCAACAAGTACATACATCATTTAACAAGCACAGGAACCCTGCATGGTGTATGCTGTAAGGTTCTTGTCTAGACTAACAGAACTGGAGACTTTAACCTACAGGGGGCCCCCAGATTATGCCTCATACTTCTCCATACAACGGAGGGGACTAACCTTGCTCAGTGGCAATGAACCTTTGTTGTTTGGCTCATGAGAAGAATTCCAAAATGTACTGTGGCTCAGAGCTGGTCCAATGCACCCAATTTCTTTTGTTTTTGATTTCTTCACCAATTGCCTTCTTCTGAGCTTTTACGGACAAATACATACATGGAGGTACCTATGAAGGCTAACAGGGCTCTAATACAAATGTATGCATATTGTTTGATTTGCATAGCCTAAATAAAGGCCAACCAGCAGTTTATATAACCAATTTTAGTTAGGTAGGTAAGGCAGTTAATTATAGTCAGGTGAGCGGGGGAGGAAGGAGGGTCTTCAGTCTGCTGATCGCCACGGACCAGCACATTGGGGGGGCGGGTAGTTCCTATAGTTACATTACAGGGTACAGGATGCAACCTATCAACTGGTATGTTACCACTTTTATTTTTTACTTGGTCTCACTGTATATTGGGGGGGTTAGGAAATGGGAGGGTAATAAAGGGTAATAATGGGAATGGGAGAGGGAATTTATATGGGATAATTTTCTTTCAAGTCTCTAATTCACGGTGGGGACGGTGCTAATTCAGAAACTAATTAATACAAACTAGCTGGTTAAGCTTTACAGTTAGTAAAGCTAGACAGATTGCATAAATAACAATTCAGGTATATGGCGCAATCATTTACGTTCTGCACGTGGAATGTTAAAGGTGCAAGACACCCACTCAAACGTATGTGGCTACTTAAAGACTTAAATATCTTACGAAGTGATGTGATCTTTTTACAAGAAACCCATTTCCTACAAGCCGAGGAAACCCTTTTGAGGAGACAGCAGGTGGGGAAGGTCTTCACTGCTGGAGACTCCCGTAACAGAAAAGGAGTAGCTATTCTTGTCACTAGGGCTTTTCCCTTCGTATGTGGACAATGCATTAGAGACAAAGATGGTAGGTATGTACTGATTATAGGAAAAATTCACTCATACAATATTTTACTGGGCAGCATATATGGTCCCAATGTAGACTCCCCTTTCATTTTTCATGGTGCTCCTTTCTGCCCTGACGCCTTTCTTACACATTCCAATGCTTGTAGGTGGAGACTGAAACATACCCTTTGACCCCATCCTGGACAAATCATTGGGCTACAGGACCCGGGGGCTCTCCCCAGCTCAGACAGTGTGTAGAAACTTGGTAGATCACCTGGGTCTCTGTGACCCTTGAAGGATACTGCATCCTACAGTAAGGGAGTACACCTTCTGCTCCGCAGTCCATGGCTCAGCCTCGTGCCTTGACTACTTCTGGATGAGTAAATCTCTGATTCAAGGGCTAATGGACAGCAGATCAGAACAAGGAATGGGTTCAGATCACTCTTTAGAAAATGGGCTTCTTACATAGAAACACAGAAACACAGAAGTTGATGGCAGATAAGGACCGCAAGGCCCATCCAGTCTGCCCATTTCTTTTTCTACCTTATGAATGTGCCATAGGCCTTTGCTCTGTCAATGGCCTGTCTATTCATACTCATCTGTGTTGCTCCCTTATGCCTATCCCATGCCTGTTTGAAGTCCTGCACTGTATTCATATCCACCACGTCCCGAGGTAGGCCATTCCATGCATCCACCACCCTTTCTGTGAAAAAGAACTTCCTCACATTACCCCTTAATTGGCTTCCCTCTAATCTCATGCTGTGTCCTCTTGTCCTGCTATTTTTCTTATATTGAAACATGTTAGACTCTTTCACCTTGTTAATGCCCTTAAGGTGTTTGAATGTGTCAATCATGTCACCTGTCTCCCTCCTTTGCTCTAGGGTATACATATTGAGTTCAGTTAATCTGTCCTCATATGTTTCCTGATGCAGTCCCTGCACCATTTTGGTTGCCCTTCTCTGGACTGCCTCAATTTGGTTAATGTCCTTGTGAAGGTGTGGCCTCCAGTACTGCACATAGTACTTCCAGATGGGGCCTAACCAGCATTTTGTAAAGAGGATTACCTCCCTCTTTCGACTTGTGGTAACCCTACTAATACACCCCAACATCCCCCTAGCCTTACCTGCTGCTTTAGAGGTCTGCTTGGATGATTTCAGGTCATCGGTGATGATGACGCCCAAGTCTCTTTCTCCCCTTGTGACTGCCAGCAACTCCCCTCCCAGCCTATAGGTGGTTTCGGGGTTTCTCTTCCTTATGTGTATGATTTTGCACTTCTTTTCGTTAAATACCAGTTGCCACTCTTCCGACCATTTTGCTAGTTTATCCATATCTCTTCTCATTCTACCCACTTCATCTGGATCACCTATTCTGTTGCAGATCTTGGTGTCATCTGCAAACAGACAAACCTTACCCTCCAGTCCATCTGCAACGTCACTGATGAAGATAGTGAAGAGGATTGGCCCCAGGACTGATCCCTGAGGTACCCCACTTGTGACTTACATCTCTTCTAACTGTATACTGTTTACCACCACTCTCTGTTTTCTGCCCGTCAACCAGTTTGCCACCCAGTTGACCAACGTCTGACCCACCCTGAGCCTACCCAGCTTATTAATCAGTCTTCTATGTGGAACAGTATCGAAAGCTTTGCTGAAGTCAAGGTAGGCAACATCAGCTGCTCCCCCTTGGTCTACCACTCTGGTTACCCAGTCAAATAAATCTATGAGATTAGTTTGACAGGACCTTCCTTTTGTAAACCCATGCTGTCTTGGATCCTGTGCTCCTAAGGATTCCAGGTGTTGCACTTTCCTTTCCTTAAGGAGTGTCTCCATAATCTTGCTGGACTCTGGTCAGCACCCTCACCATAGGGGTACATTAACTTTCAATAGATGACCAGCAAGTAAGAAGTCCAGTCAGCTGACCACTGTACCTGCTACATATCCTGGTGCCCAGCTGACCACTTCTGTCCACCTGGTGAGGCTAGTGAAGCTCACAGAGAAAAAAAAATGTCTGACCAGCTACCAATAAATTTCGACCTCATAAACATTTTAAAATGGCACAATGTACTACTTACTGAAGAGGAGCAGCCACCCCAACAACCAAAACAAATTCATCTGTCAAAATAAGAGAAGAAAAACCACAAGTAAGTGACCGCTTTGTTTCTGTCACAGATCAGCAGCTAGATAACATTGAAAATGAAGGACAGGAAGACAATACAGTGGAAAACACTAAATGGGCCATCTCTGTTTTTGAACAGTGGGTAATGCATAACAAAATAACAGTCGACTGGCAAACCATAACTTTCATCGAAGATTTAAATAATCTCCTCAGGTGATTCTACGCCAAGGTCTGAATAAGCAGCAGCACAGAGTACTCCATCGCTGGGTATTGTGCCTTACGCACGGGCATCAACCCCCACCTCAGCAGCACGGATGTCCGTTGGCCTGTCAGCATAATCACAAGCCCAGATTTCAAGTCATCGAACAACGTGCTGGCCATCAGTGCTAAAACATCTGCGTAAATCACAGAAAGACACATCAAGCCACTATCCTGCAATAACTCCTGCAGATCTTGAAAAACTGAGGAACAGCCCAGCACTAAACTCCGAAACCACTCCTGGCTTAGTACGTAAAGTCTGGTTCGATATCCAGCTTCACATGGCCAGGTGTGGTCGGGAAGGGATCCGTGAACTAACTAGGGACAGCTTCGAAGTCAAAGAGGATAACAATGGACATAAATATATCACACTAAGTCATAACCAGGAAAAGAAAAACCACAAAGATCCACAGGAGCTCAATAAAGAGAACACACGTGGCTACATTTCCGAACAAAAAAATGACCCACTGTGCCCCATTAGCTCCTTCCTCAAATAACTTGGCAAACGTCCACCCAGTGCAGCAAGCTTATATTTTCACCCGAGGAGGCTGCCGCAAGAGACCCTGAACCTGCAACAGTACTGGTATTCCACTGAGCCCATGGGTAAAAATTACTTGGGCTCCCTTTTGTCTCGACTCAGCAAAGAAGCCAATCTGTCTCACCGTTACACTAACCACAGCATATGTGCAACCGCGGTGCAGCTGTTATCAAAAGCAGGACTTACTGACAAGGAGATCGTAGCAGTCGAAGGACATCATTCACAGCAGAGTTTGGTGACATACTGGGCCCCTTCACCTAGCGATCGAAAAATATGGAGCTCCACACTAGCAGGCAAGCGAACTGAAAAAGTGCAACCATCGAACCAGCCAGCACAGCAGAACACAGATTGCCAAAACCCCAGCAGTAGCAGCAGGAACAGAAGCCTGCCATCTAGTGATCTCACGCAAACTGCAACCCAAAATATTTTCCAGCCTAGCAACTGTACATTCAATGCACCAATAACCTTCATAACTCATCAGAAATAAATTCTAGCCTCACCATTTTCTTTTGGCCAAACCCAGCATTAAAATTAAAAAAAAACCGAGGTTCCAAAGAGTTTCAGTTTATTTAAAATCATCCCAAAAAGGGACTATTTTTTCCTGTGTTTAATACTAACTGTTATCAATATTAAAAATAAAAACTATTTATTGTTGAGACAAAAACTAAGCTACTGTCTATTTATCAACAGTTAGCCCATCTTCTAAGCACAATAATGCCCTCCAGGGTGCGCAGTATTGGGCAATACCAGACCGGCCAGGGGCTATAAGGCCCAATGCCTTCATTACACCCTTGGCCGGTCTGGTATTGCCCAATATTGCCCACCTTGGAGAGCATTATTGCTTACATAGTGACCTGCCTCCTGTCTTTGTCATTAAACTGGGGAACAGATAAGCAATGGAGACTCAACAACCAACTACTAAAGGACAAAAAGGTCACGGATAGTATACTATAATGATAACATTGTTGCGCCTACTCCTCCCTTCAAGATCTTCTATTTTGTTCTCCATTCTGGGCATCTTCTGCCATAGGGCTACGATCTCCGGATCCTGCTTAGCAAAGCGATTTTCTAATGAAGTAACTCTGACTTCATTGTCTTCTGTTCTTCTTGATAACTCCTCCAAAGCCTGAGTTACAGATTTCAGTTCCTCTGTTGCCGAGAGAAGTTCAGCCTGAAAAGATTTAAACTCAGCCAAAAACTGCACCAATGTTATGGGTTCGTTCTCTGTGATGGCAGATTCAGTTTCCAAATCCTCAGTAGCTAGCGAGGCCCTGGCTTTTTTGGGGGCCTTCACCAGAATGACTGACGGAGTATGTCTCGGTTGCATTCTCCGCATTTCCACTTCCATTTGCTTCCGAAATTCCTAATACTGCTTCCAGATGCCTTCAGACAAGTTGTTAGAATAGAAATCTAGGTTGGTTCACTGTTTTGAGCATTTAAATAACCATAAATAGGGACAGGAGGCTGGAGCTACTTGATCAGGCAGTTATTCAGGAACTTGCATCACGTGACTCCACCCTTGGAGGTCTTTTTGTATAGCCGTGATACATTTTGCAGCTTCTAACTTTCTCCTCTTGTTCGGTGTAGGTAGCTTTTGAGTTTAAGATTGCCTACTCTGCCTTTTCTCTGAGTAGTTCGGAGTATTTATTCTGTAATTTTATAAGAGCCTCTTTCTCGGAGTCTGAGGTACTCTTGAATAAATATTTTTCCTTTTCCCTAATTTGGTGTAAGAGAGTTTTGGTTCCTGAGTTTCTTTCCATTTCTTAATAACTGACCATTTAATAAATTCTCCTCTTAGGAAACATTTTAGTGCACCACCTTAATTCTGAGAGGGTGGATAAACATCTTTTTGAAGCCCTTATAATTGTTAACCCCAAAGGAGAGAAAGATCCAGACAAGGTCTCCAGATATCAGCCTGTGTCATTAATAAACTACGATGTCAAGATCCTGGCTAAAATTTTGGTTACTCGATTAGCGAAGGTCATGCCCCTACTAATACATAAGGATCAGGTGGGGTTTATGGCAGGAAGAATGGCCTCTGATCACCTGCACAAACTGTCTCACGTCATCTCTTCATCCAGGAACTCCAATATTCCTTGTGGGTTGATGTCGGTGGATGTGGAGAAGGAGTTTGACAGGGTTGATTGGCAGTTTCTGTCCTTGACCATGGAGAAATTTGGTTTCCCCCTCTCTTTCATAAGTGTATTTTCCTTATATAACCAACCTAGTGCAAGGATATACTGTAATGGGGGTTTTTCCTCTGCATTTCCACTGTTTTCGGGTACCAGACAGGGGTGCCCCCTTTCACCCCTTCTTTTTAATCTTTATTTGGAGCCCCTTCTTAACAGAATCAGGAAAGACCCGAAGGTTAAAGGAATAGGAATAGGATCACAGGAATTTAAAGTTTCTGCTTATGCGGATGACATTCTCCTCCATATGAGCCACTCTTGACATACCATTCCGGTAGTGTTGGAACTTATAGAAGAGTATAGTAAAATGTCTAATTATAAAATAAATGTAGGGAAAACCCTGGTGTTCCCACTTAACTCTAGATTATATAAGTCTGAAGTGACAGAATTAGGTTTACAGTGAAGCCCACATACCCTTAAGTATCTAGGAATCGTATTGGCAAGAAGTGACTCCAAAATGGTGAAACTTAACTTAGACTCAGTTAGGGATACAATTCAACAGGATCTGTCAAGATGGGATAGATTTCCAATATCTCTCTGGGGACAGATCAATTTAATCAAAATGAATGTACTATCAAGGGTCGTTTACCCTCTTAGTATGCTTAACAGCTGGTTACCATTGAAATGGTACAAGAAAGTATACTCAATAATTTCAGACTTTATAAGGCAGGGGAAAACCCCTTGTAGAGCTTACCATAAACTGGCGGCCCCCAGAGAAAAGGCTGGTTTAAGACTGCCACATCTGGGTCTATATTACTGGGCAAGTAGTGCCAGTAAACATCTCAAATGTTTATTGACCCTCACAGAGGAGCTCACCTTGCCCTACGTTCCCTCATGGGTCAAATTAGAAATAGAACTGATCAAAGCAGCCAGTACTGACCCGATTTCCCTTCTTTATTCTACACAGAAAACTCTCCCCCAAATTGGTGTCTACTCCAATAAAAGTCTCTTTAAGAATTCATACACAGCTATGTTCCTTTTTAAGATACTCTCCTAGCAAGGACAGGCATCAACCGATGTGTCACAATCCTAATTTAAAAATTGGGTGAAAAATTATTTTAGATTCCTAGTTACCTCAATTGAAGGGCTTAAGGGTTAAAGATTTCTTGTAGGAAGATAAATGCTATCTGGTTGAAGTCCTTCTTAACAAATATCAAATTGAACCCAATCAAATATTTAAGGTCCAGCAGATAAGACATTTGTTGGTGCAAATACAAAATAAGTTTAGAGAGGAACGGACTTCTGGAACATTTTTTGAATACCTTTCTCAGGTTGTTTGGCAACCACATTTGGTCTCCAAACTATATAGTATTTTATTTAATCAACCATATGTGGAGCTTGCTGGTAAGCCCCATTATTGGTCAGTCCAATTAGGGGCACAAGGAAGAAAATGGGATGAAATCTGGCAACATACCTACTAACATATTACCCAAGACAGATTAAGGGTAATGCAGTTTCAATTTTTAAATAACTTGTTCTGGACCCCATCTAAATTATATAAAATTGGTCGTATATCTGATCCTTTATGTAATAGATGCCACCAAGAGGAGGGGATTTTATATCATATTTTTTGGGAGTGCCCCCCAGTAAAAGAATTATGGGAAAAGATTAAATATAAAGCAGATCCATTACTCAGAATTGAACAACACTTCATTCCAGAAGTGTGTCTATTGGGAGACTATACCAATGTTAAGGTAAAAGTTAGAAGGTATTACATGGCTATGATTTCATCCTCTCTCAAAAAAGTGGTACTGAGACACTGGATGGACGACCTCCCAGTAACTTATACAGAATGGTTACAGGAGTTGCTGTTCAACCTGAACATGGAAAAATTTGGGGCTAGTAGAAGAAATTGTCTCCCCAGGTAAGCTTCGATATGGGAAAAACTACACACGCTATAGCTGCTTCAAACAGGGACTCATACATTGGGGTAGTGTGGTATAACTTGGTTGTAATTTGGCAGTTAGTATGAGGCATTGTTTATGTCTAATGAAGTCCTTAATAATATTCTATTGCTAATGTTACCTGCGATGGTGTGGGGGGGAGGGATGAGGGAAGAGGGCGGGGAGGGCAGTAAGAAGTATTTCACTTTTCTTCATGTCATGTAAAGTATAATATATAATGTTTTCCTGGAATGCTTCTTGCTCTGTAATGGATATAAAACTAATAAACTTGAATTAAAATAAAAAAGACCTGCAAGGACCACCTCTAACCCAGACTACTGACATAAATAAAGAGTTTGAACAATACTATAAACAGTTATATGTACATATGCCCAATTGCCTGTCTCAGCAGAAGGTAGATTCTTACTTAGAGAGCCTTCCCCTTCCCACTCTTACCCCTACCCAAACTGAAGGACTAACTGCACCTTTTACAGAAGCTGACATAATTCAAACAATTAAAGATCTCCCTTCAGATAAGGCCTCAGGACCAGACGGCTACTCCCCTAACTTTTACAAGAAGTTTGCACCCCAGTTAGCCCCATGGCTACTAGCAGTCTTCTCCAGCATGCTAAATGAAGTAGACTTAGACCCCAGGATGTTCGAGGTCATAATTGTCATCCTTTCCAAACCTAGAAAGGATCCAACACAAGTAACCAATTGCCGTCCCATATCCCTTCTCAATAGTGACCTTAAAATCCTTGCTAAACTATTAGCCCATAGGCTAGAACAGGTACTCCCCTCACTTATCAGCCCCGACCAAGTAGGTTTTATGAAGGGTAGGTCCTCTGTAGATCACCTCCACCACCTGTCTCATGTCTTCTCCGTGTCCAGTGACTCCCCTCAGGCCATGGCGCTGGTTTCTCTGGACACAGAGAAGACCTTTGATAGGGTAGACTGGCAGTTCTTATTCAGGACTCTACACAGATTTCGCTTTCCCATCAAATTCATCTCCTGGTTACAAGTATTATACTCCACCCCCACTGCACGAACCTTTTGTAATGGGATTCTTTCTTCCAGCTTCCCTTTGGAGGCCAGCACTAGACAAGGATGCCCCTTATCTCCCCTGTTATTCAATCTATATTTAGAGCCCCTCATAGTCTCCATACAGACATCTCCCGGGATACATGGAATAAAACTGTGGTCGCTTAACACCAAGATAGCGGTATATGCTGACAACATTTTGCTCCATATCACCCAAATTAAACCCTCAGTACAAATGTTGCTATATCTAATACAGGAATATGGTTCCCTCTCCAACTACAAGCTTAACACCGAGAAATCCTCAGTCTTCCCACTAAATCTAAACGTACATAAACAGGAAGCACTTGAGTTAGGACTTAATTGGGCCCCCAAATCCATAAAATACTTAGGGTTACACCTATCAACTAGTGAAACCCAGATGCAAAAGTTAAACCTAGATGATCTGCACAAAACAGTACAACAAGATTTAAAAAGATGGCAAGATCTTCCCTTAACCCTATGGGGCCAAGTAAACATCAAGATGAATCTCCTTCCACACATTTTTTTATCCTCTGAATCTCCTAAACATGTGGCTCCATAAAGCATGTTTTAAGCTTATTAACACCAGTGTATCGGATTTTCTCTGGAAAGGAAAACCCCCAAGGTGAGCATACTGCAAACTAGCCACCCCTAAATCTCTAGGAGGACTAAAACTTCCACACTTTAACTATATCATTGGGCTAGTCACTTAAGCAAATGTCTCCATTGGATGATGCCTTCTAGCTCCCTGGACTCATCAAATTACTGCATAAGACATTATTTTCACTGGAATAAAGTTTTGGCTATATTCACTATTTTGAAAATCCAGTGAAAATTATATGCCAGTGAAAATATATACTGCAATTGACATGTTAACTTGCCCTTGCACTTCAGCTAAATTAAACTGCCATGAAAATGTCAGAGTGGACAAAACAGTGAAATTTAAGGGGAGTGAATTCATTCTCTTATACAGTATGTCCCCCGGCTTATAATAGAGAAAGACCTAACAGTTGCAACCGGCATAAATACTGCAGCTCTGCTTTTCCTGAAACCTAAAAATCTATCCTCTACTCTCCATCACAATCTGGTGGGTCACTCGGTACGTGCACACATACAACTGTGTTCTGCCTTAAGATATGACAATTTCCATGATCTCTCCCAACCTATCTTTCAAAATCCCAATTTTAAAATAGGAGGAAAACTAATTCCTGGCAACTGGATTTCACCCCTTCAAAATTGTGTGATTTGAGACTTCCATAGTCCAGATCAAGAATGGTTAACCACCACTGACCTACTGGCAAAATTTGGTCCCGCCAACAAATGGGCATTTCAAATATTTCAGATCTGATATATGCTCATAGCATATTATGGAGAAAGAATCATTCCAGACAACCCTCAGGACTGGGTTTCCGCAGACAGAATACTGACCCTAGCCTCACATGCTGTCTCCTCACTGTATACCCTCCTGTATCCACTGGTATTCCCGAAAGTGGATGGTATTCCTAACTATTGGAATAACTTATACCCTAACCTAATCTCCAAATGGCCTAAAATTTGGAAATCCTGTCACAAACTTATTACACAAGATAGACCACGATTAATGCAAATGCAATTCCTAAATGACATGTATCTAACTCCACATAAATTGTTCAAAATGGGAAGGGCAGAAACCCCTACATGTAATAGATGTCATAATGGCTTGGGTACCTTGTCCCACTTGTTTTGGGAATGTGCCAACATAACACCACTGTGGAATCTTATTAAAACCAAGATGGACCCCCCATTAGGCCTGCAGGAATATTTCATGCCGGAGATTTATCTGCTAGGGGATTTCACAGGTTTTCCATCTATGGTCAGAAATTATCATATTATGATGATTGTTATGTCTGTCAAGAAAGTAGTCTTAAAGCATTGGAAGGACTCTCTCCAACCTTCGTATTCAGAATGGTTGCAAGAGTTCCTTTATAATCTGTGAATTGAGAAAATGATGGCCAGTTTCACCAACCGAATGGGAATATACAGAAAGAGATGGGAAAGCTTACATGTCTTGTACTCACTATAAGGTGATGTGACAGATTAACAACCAGCTAATCTAGATCAGATTTAACCTATCTATGCTAGTCTTAGAATTAAATCACTGTTGGCACTGTAAGGGGGGAGGGGGTGAATGAAGTGGGAGTGTGGGGGTGGGGTGGAGAGGGTAAGAGGTTTTGTTATTTTCATTTCAATGTCTGTAATCATTCAATGTACACCACTCATGGTATATATTCATGTAAAAACATTATACATTTTAAATAAAAAAAAAGAAAAAGACTACAAGAGAAGCTTATTTGTGGATTACCAAGAAAGCATGAGCTTTGGAATTGGAACAGACCAGTACTTCGCTAGAAAATTCAGGGCATCACATAACCACTAGATCATCAGGCAGGTGAAGTGTTGCACTGTACTGTGGTTTTCCAAAGAAAAAAGTCAGCTGGATTACAAAACATTGTCAGCAAGTTTAAGTAAACAAAATGAACAAAACCATAGCCTAACATGTACTGATCAAAATAATCCATGTGTTAACACATGGTGTTGATCATTTTGGTGAAACAATTCAAAACAAAGGAGGAAAGAAGAACCAGTTCGCACTATAGAAAGCCACGTGGGTCTCTGGCTCTGGCTTCAGTGATGTCATCATGACTCATCACTAAACACACTTGGCAGACATTTTAGGGAGCAAGCAAGACTGTTTTTTAAAAGTGAAAGGCTGAAGTTTAAATTTTCCAAAAGCTATGAAACTCCATTTATGTTATTTACATAAATGCAGTTTTAGCATAACAGTAAACAGCAGCCTTTACTTTACCTTGCTATGAAGCCAGATTTTGGAGTTTGCAGTTTTAAAAAACTGCTTGTTTATGTACCCTTTAATAAAAAAAAGATTTTTGAAAAAAAAAAAAAAGAAACAAGCAAAGCAAGAAAATAGTCCAGACTGGGCTGACCCTGGCCAGGTTGCATAATGGTTCCAAAAGTGGATACAGGCTGAAATTGAGGCTTGAACTCTGGTAAAACAAACTCACTGCTGTGCAAGATTTCAACTTTTTGAGTTAGGTAATATGTATGAACAACAAAATGGAAAATGTAAAAAAGCATTGCCTTTAGTTTCAAATTCTCTACTTATGAAGTCTACCCTGGAGAATAACATTTGTAGAATGATGCCTAATCTCATGTGTGGCACATTTTGCAAAATGTTCAATAATAATAATATAATAATAATAGTCTTTATTTATTATGTGCCTTTCAAATATCAAGGTGCATTACAATATTTAAGACAATGAATAAAACAACTACAATAAATACATAAAATCCCCAAATCAACCTAACTAATCACAATATGCCTTGCTCCATAGATAGGTCTTCAGTGCCTGCTTAAACCTCCCCACGGTCACGCACTCCCCAATCCGACGTGGCAGAGAGTTCCAAAGGGCTGGGGCCACGTACATAAATGCACGGGCTCTTGAAGATTTTAAAGTAACCCTTGGAATCTCTAGCAACCCCTCACTGGCTGAACGTAGCAATCGCTTGGGGCAGTAAGGGGACAGAAGCTCTTTCAAGTAGTCAGGGCCCAGTCCACGTAGGGCTTTATAAGTCAGTAATCTGACTTTGAAGGTGATCCACCACTGAACTGGCAGCCAGTGCAGTTCGCACAGCACCGGTGTAATATGGGAAGTCCAAGGAGTCCCTGTCAATAACCGGGTTGCAGTGTTCTGCACCAGCTGCAGGTGGTGGATATCAACCCCCGGAAGCCCAAAGTAAAGAGAGTTGCACTAATCCAGGCGCGAGGTCACAAAGGCGTGGATCAGTGTAGGAAGATCACCAGACGGAACAAGGTGCTTGATCCTAGCGATGTTCGTAAAATGGTAGAAGGATAACTTAACGACAGCCGACACCTGTGATCGAAGTGTCAACCCATCATCAAGTATTACCCATAGGTGCTGCACCCATTCAGAGGCTAGGAGCTGAGAATCCCCCAGGAAGAGCCCCATGGGTTGACCAGCCCCCAACCCCCCTATCTGATGACCTGAATCCACAATCAACACCTCGGTCTTCCCTAGATTCAACCTCAGCCAGCTGGAATTCTTCCAATCCTGGATTTCAGCAAGGCAGTTATTAAATACCGAGAGTGCTCCATCCTGGTCAGGTGCAAAAGACAGGTAGAGCTGGGTATCATCTGCATAGCAGTGAAACCTCAGCTCATAGCATCTTGCAATGTCTCTGAGGGGCAGCATATACACCGCGAACAACATGGGGGACAGCACAGAGACCTGAGGCACTCCACATGACACAGAGAGAGGGTCAGAAGAATAAATCCCTTACACCACCCTCTGAGTTCTGCCAGTGAGGAAAGACCTAAACCATCTGAGGACTGAACCAGTCAGGTCACAGATGAACCTCAGGCGCTCGAGCAGCACCCCATGGTCCACGGTATCAAAAGCTGATGAGAGATCAAGAAGTACCAAAATAGATAACATTTTTTCTGATCTCTCACCATCAGGAGACCATTGAGCACCTGAACCAGTGCAGTCTCGATGTTGTGCCTCTTTTGAAAACTGGATTGGAGAGGTTCATAGATACTATGGATGGTCAAATGGTTCTCCAGCTGTACAGCCACTACTTTCTCAATTACCTTCCCCACAAAGGGGAGGTTAGAGATAGGTATGTAGTTTGCCAGACAGTCTGGGTCCAGAGAAGCTTTCTTCAAGAGGGGTGTCACCACTGCCTCCTTCAGGGAGCTAGGATACTCACCTGACTCAAGGGAGCACCAGACTATCTGCGCCAAGACCGGGCCAATAATATCACAACAACCCATAATCAGGGAATTTGGGCCCGGGTCTAAACTACAGCACATAGGGTGCATACCCTGGACAATCCACAGTAGGAAATTCTGATAGATCAAGTACCGCCACTAGGCCATCAGGGCTCAGATCCTGTAAAGGGTGGTACTTGACCATCTCCATAGGGGTAGGCCTACGAAGGGGGGGTGCAGAAATTGAATCTCACAGTGTAGCGACCGAACCATCCAAGGGGTTCCACCCCCATGTCAGAGGCTTCGATCCCCAGGAGGAAGACCAAGTCAAGAGAGTGGCCATGTTTTTGAGTAGCAGAGGTAACAACCTGTGTAAGGCCCAGTGATATCATCAACCGGAGGAAGTGTTGTCCAAATTGTGAGAGTCCGTTGTTGATCCTGGCATTGAAGTCACCCAGGACCATCAGCCTAGGTGACTCAAATGCTGGATCGACGATGAAGTCCGATACTTCCTGAAGGAATAGATTCTCATCCCCGGGTGGATGGTAGATGAGTGTCATTCTATATCCTACACCTGCTACTATGGCACACTCAAAAGACCCAGCATCCTCAACTGGTACACTAGTGAGGCCAATTCAATCTTAAAACAGACCACAACCCCCCCGCCCTCCTGCAGTCCAATCTCAGGCGGTGTATCACTGAATATCCGGCTGGGATCGCAGCCTCAAGTATGGGGCCTGCATTTTCATCCAACCAGGTTTCGGTGATGCAGGCCAGATCTGTTGTCCAGACAAGATCTTTAATAATTGCAGTCTTGTGCTTGACAGATCTGGCATTGCATAACACCGCTCGAGTTGGACAGAACTCCTGGGCTGCCCTAACCACCTGCCCACCAACAAAGGTGGTCCCCTTGGGTATGGGGACTAGACATGGAGGACCACGTTACAGACTCCATTTCACTCCAGGGCGTCTTCTGGCCATAACAACCCCAATGTGAGAGCCCCGCTCATCCAACTGCCGCTCTTCGTACTCCTCTGCCCCACCCCCCACCCCTACAGGCAATACCCAATGCTCTACAATGTTGATAGGTGGAAAATAGTAAAGGTGAGGGGAAAAAGGGTGAAGGGCACGAAGAGCAGAGGCTGAATAGCGCACGGCCTTGGGGGGTAGATCTATAACACACATCACAGGCCCAAGACATGGAGGAGGGGAAAAAATAATATAAATATATACAGCTGCCATAACTCTTACCCCTTTTTACCAAAACCTCCCCCCTCACTGTACCCAGAAGAGAGATTCAGATAGAATAAACCAATCAATCTAAAATTCCCCACCCAACCTGCTAACACTATATTATAACAAATACAGAGAATGCAGATTACAAAATTAAACTGCACCAATATAATTAAGTGCACCTCCTCTCACGAGGTGTACCAATTAACATAATAAAATAATAAAATAACATAAGGTAAATAAATAGTAACATTTGTTAAACACCCAGGTCCTCTCACTACCTGGGTGCCCAAAGTAACCGGGCACTCTCACTGCTTGGAACACAAAAATAATTTTTTTTTTTAAATCAGACCACCCCTAACTTTTAACTTTTTACAAAAACCCACCCATTATTAAAAAAAATAATAAAATACAAAATATCTACAAACCAAACAATATACTTCAAAACAATAAATAAATACTAAAACAAAACCACCTAAAATATAATATTTGGAGGGGGATTAAGGAAATATTGTGAAAAACAGCACTCCAGACAATATCTCTCACATATTACTGGAATTAGCAGAGTTTCAGTTGTTTACTAGGCACTCTCACTGCCAGCAAAATTTTCATTAAGAGTTAAGCAGTCACAGGGCACTCTCACTGCTTAAAACATAATCCATCCAAAAAGAAGAAAACAGTAAAAGTCAAACCGTATAGTAGACCAGTTAGGGATCCTTTTTCAGACTTCCATGCAGGCTTCTAAATTCCAAATCTCCAGCCCAGGTACCAGGAAAAACATTCAACAGGCCGCGGGGTCCCACCAGCACTCAGGAGATGACTGCCCCCGGATTTACCAGCAGCCCACTACCTTGACTCCTGGTCAAATCAGCCCACCAGCAGACCATACAGGGAGTCTAGGGGTGATAGAAACACTGGGCCAACCCTCCGGCAAGCCCCATTTCCAACCCCTGTGTGGGTCACTTACTGAGCAATCACCTCGTGAACCCAGCAGGTCCCCACCATTTCAAGCCAGAATCCCAGTTCCAGAACCGGCACAAATCCATACCCGTAACACTCCAGTTGGGGACAGAACAGTCCGGCGTCCAAACTAGTCCCACAGTACACGCCCAACCCTGATCTCTGGATCAACAGTTCCAATGATTCCACTGTAAATCCATTCTAGTTAGGATCTGCTCCTTCACCGCACTCCCAGAACTTACAGCTCCCTCAGTCCTCACTCTGTCCTCCAAGGAACCGACTATACCAGCTCCAACCAGGCCGCAGATGTAAGAGCCACAGTTATTCAACCTCAATATTTTGGCCAGATTTTAACACAAAACACTCCATTTTAAGACTGTAGCTGCAACATGTAACTCCAGAGCTAGAACTGCAACTTTCTCTGTCATCTAAATCCCCAAAAATAACCTAACAATAACTACATCACTATGGGTGCCCTATCTGACTAATGCTAACAAAACTTAAAATCTGAACAAGCTAAAATAAAATCCTATAGAATGAAAATAAAATAAAGAATAACAACTAATGCTCTGCTATTTGTTCTGTTTGCTATGCTGTGTAGAGGTCAGCCCAGCGTGGCCGCCATCCCTCAATGATCGTATGTAATCAACATGTGGAGTAATGCATGTCCGACATTGTTCATAATCAGGTGGTTAGTTCTAAAATTGAGCTGTCTGACTGTTATACACAGACGACTTGGCAATTCCCGCTCTGTCTCCTGTGGGACTACCACTGTTAGGGTACTGTAAAGTCAAATGAACCCTCCTGAAGGGGTAATGGTAACAAAATTCCTTTAGGCACCTTAGGAAGAAGTCCAAAAAAGCTGCAAAGCATGAGCTACAGGCACTGACTGATTGAGTAATGACACAGATAGCTGCTAGCTGGTGATGACTTACAGCAGACAGAAGTATGGCTTCCAGAAGTAGAGAGGGAATGGTACGATTGTAGAAGGAAAAGCAAGCCACCATCCAACCCCAACTCACAGTGGAAATCCTAGCACTAAGGTAAAAACTACGCAAGCCCCACCTCCTAATGTCTAGTGGTATCCAGATGGTATCTTGGTGGAAGGGAGGCACTTGTACAACAAACAAAACACAGTCCAAGAAAATTGAATATGCTCATTACCTGGTCCTTCTATTGTTACAAGATGGGTTCACAGGTTGAGGAACAGGTATATCACTTTACATCGGTGGGGATAACCGTAGGGGCAAGACGGTTAGCAGGCAACCAAAGTGGTACACATTTTGTCCAGTGACTGCAATGTCCACAGCCAGATTACTTTGTAAAATGAACTGATTTAATAACAAGAAACTTGATAGGCCACCCCATGGAGCCTGGGGTAACAAGTACGGTAGGGGCACTTCACAGGTAGGAACCTGACAATCACTTCTGCAACAATCTCTTTTTCCAACAGATTTATTGCTTTGTAGACATTCCCTCGAGCCGAAAGGGCTACATTCCCGACAGCAGCACTAGATGGTGGACCGACACGGGCCTCACTTAGAGGTATTTCACACTTGCAGACTTTTAATTCAGATTCCTTCCCTTCATACTCTTCCTTAACACAGGCACTTGCTTACTTTCTTTTCTGTTAGTCCCATCAATGCTTAACCGGAGGTAGTAATTGTGACAGCATGAGACATTTCTACAATTCCAATCACATTTCTTATTTGCCTTGTTACAAAGGGGTTACTTTAAATCACAGGCTATTTTCTTGCTGAGAGGTCTCAAACTTTTAAAATGGTGTTATTTCTAGCAACGAACAGAACACCAAAGATAGTCCAAAGACCCAATCACTGATGCCATGTGCCTGTTCTGGTCTCCCCAGGGAATTATGCATATCCCTGACCAATGGCACATTCCGCTCATGCAGCGATTCCAATTTCAGGACTGATTTCAATGAGGGTAGTAGCTGCAATGCCACACAGAGCACCTGGATGGCCTGTCACCCCACCGGAGTACTAACCAGGCACTCCCCACATGGAACTCTACCTGCCTTCACAGGCTGCACACCCTGAGAGCCCTAACCGTGTATTGGCCAAAGGCCAGGGGAAAAAGGGTACCATGCCCTCAACGATCCAGGCTGCCACTTCTGGACCATGCCCCAGGTCCCATCTGCCAGAGCAGGCCAAACCACAGAAACACTCACTGGCTCTCAGCCTGCACCTGCTCATGGGTGAGATTTCTTAGGAGCAGGGCCCACCATTGATGCTTATCCTACCAAGGTGCCAGAGATCACTTGGTGAGCCTCCATACTTCTGCCTATCAGGGCGCTGGCTCCCAAACTGCACCAACAAGACCTAGAATTGTGCTCCATGGCTCCCTTTCATGCACACAGGGCCCGAACCGCTGCACTTCCAAAGTGGATCTTCGAGGGAGGAGGGTTGAGGTGGCAAGTGGTCCATCCCGGCCCTGCTGCGGCCCTCTGGCTGGAACTTGAGGGCCCCAACCCAGACTCAATCTTCTCTCCTCAGTCTCTCCCTCCAGACCTCCTTTGGAGCCAAAAACTCCACTATTTATCCCCTAGGGAGTTGGTCCGCCTGGCAGCAGCAGGCAGGCCCACATCCCAAATCTGCTGGCACCAGAGCTCCCACTGCCTAGCTATACAGTTTAACTAGTAAGCCCCCAGAGGGTGCTTACAACTATAATTAGATATATAACTACATTATGGCTTCTGACACTGAGGAGAGAAACCCAAACCCTGTGGAGGAATTCACTTGGGATCCATGACCCTGGCCACCAACCCTCTTAGCCTGGGTAAACTCAGTTTTCTAATTTGGAATTCAGTTTAGAGAAAGTTTTGAAAGGAGTAACTTTCACTCTATCCCTCTAACTGGATAACACTATGGGGTGCTGTGAGTTGATCTCTGCAGCTGAAAGAAGTTCCCCCATGAAAGAGACCCACCCCTCAAAGCATGGCAAGAGTTAAGTAGTGACTGTTGACTGCTGAAAGGCTAGCACACAGCCTCAAGACCATGAGGACACCTAATCTTGATTGGAAACTAAAGGAGGTAATATGAAATGAGACTTGATGGACCTTAGGCAGCTGCAGGGAGAAAAGCTTTCAGAGGTACTGCCAGTATAGTCATCACAGCTAAAGGAACCCATGCAGGCTTAGACCTCCACCTGCTGGCAGCTTAAGTCTTAAATTATACAATGGGTACACAGAAACTCACTTCCTTCAGTTGGCACTTTGAACCCATTGTAAAACCTCCACAGTACCAACAGGGAGAGGTGCCAGCCACCAGTCAGCCACATCAAGAACTCTGCCTCAGATCACTCCGAGCATTCCAACTCCACAACTCACGACTACGGCAACAGATGGCGAGATTCCTAATTTCATCAGTTCACAGTACCGGACGTTCCCACACACACTGTATTTGCTCTTAGCACTCACATTCCCGTTCAGCTAGATACAGATTTTAATAGCATGAGGAACACAGAAGTGTTTGTGAATGAAAAAACAGTACTAAAAATTATCAGTAAAGGGCCAGTGAATCCCTCCAACCCGCCACCAAAACAAACTCACCGTTTTGTAACACCGCTAAGCCATAACCTGATCACAGCTCTGCACGGTCTGTAAAATACCTACCCTTTACCTTCATCATTAATTTACTACCCAGAAAATCCTTCTCACAGAAAACAAAAAGAAATCCTCACAGTTCACAATGCCGTTTGCTGGACCCCCGAACAACAAAGTGAAACCGTCATGATGACTCCTCACTAAAGCTGTATGCAAAACCTTGAGTTTCAAACATGGCACAGAGTTGCTAATACAGTCTACCAAATGTGCATTTCTTATTGAGCCCTGACTGTGCCATGAATGAAACTAAATACAACAAATTTTGTTACTAAAATATTGTACTCGACTAGGGACAAAACTGCTGCTGATACCGGTCCATAGGCCAGACTTACACAGCGACTCTCTCCTGAATGCTCCCATCTATCAGCAACCCCCCACCTGCACTGCAGTCCAGCACACCCCAACAACAGCCCCAAACCTCCAGCATACACTGATTCCTACATACTGTAAGAATAAAAAAATACCAGCCCATTATGTCTTTCCAGATTAAAGTAAACCAGTACATACATAAATAACAGCGATCGCCCACTCACAGCACCAGGCAACCTTTCACATCTTCTGAACTATCAGCTCCCTTGAGTCCCTCACAGCCACTCACGTCGACATTGCCAATCGCTCAACAACCCAGGTATAAGACTCCCAGCATAGATCGTACTTGAGAATCTTAGGGGGTACTAACAAATTTAAGAAAATGTATTTGATTATTTTTTAATTTTTTTTGTTAACCAGCTAGGTGCAGAAGATGTACAAACAACAAACTAAACCATCATGAAGACTCCTTGCTAAAGCGCTACACAAAACCGCGGGTTTCAAACATTGCACTGAGTTGCTTATACATTGTACCTAACCTGCATTTCTCATTGAGCCCTGACTGGGCCATGAATGAAACTAAATAGCACAACAATTTTTGTTTTTAAAATACCTTGATACCAGTCTGTACTCCAAACTTAGACAGCTACTCTGCAACATTCCTGTCAGCATATGAGAACTATTTTTTCTGGTGGAGCATTAAAATCTATGAAAATAATGTAAAATTAAAAAAAAAAACACTTTTTATAATTTTTTTCTCACCTAACACGGGAACATTAGAGTATTTGTATTCACCACATGCCAGGGTGGTCACAGATTTACAATGCCTGGTGTATTTTGGTCACTTGGCCTATTGGCCTTGTGACCAAACAACACAGCAGGTGTCATAAATCCTAACGTTAGCCACACCCTGTCATGGTAGATTGCTTAATACTATACCATGAGGTGCCAGTGACCATCAGTCTGCACAGCTAAAGCTTCCCCCATAGGGCTGAACCTTAATACCTGGTCACACTGCTTGAAAGCACCGTAGGAGACAAGTGGTCTATAGAGAAAGATCACTCCCTCAGATGAGGGACACCCTCAAGATGCAGTCTTCAAGGGGAAGGAGTGAGCATGTCTTCCCACAGGGCAAGCCCTAAGGGCACGATTCTGAGAATATAATGATAAATGCATTCATATAGCCTGATGGCACGTAGGTGGAAATGGACTACTTGAATGATGACTGCAAAAGGAATGACTAATGTGACTGAGACTAACTGAATGATGTCTGCAGAAAGGAACAACTGATACTGACTAAGAGTGAAATGAATAACAAATGACTGAAAATATGAATGCACATCAAAGACCAGAATGATAGGTAAAACACAGCCACAAGTAGAAAGTTATAAGCTATAGTAAACTACTGACTTGAGTTAGCTGACTGAAATGACTGACTGAAAATGAATGGGAGAAGCTGTCTGTCTTGAGTCAGGTGAAATTAATGAGAAATGCACTGGAGCTAATGAGAAAAGTCTGCAAGTGGCTTGCTATGGACAGCAGGTAGACAGACTTCAAAAACACAAGTGAAATACAGTAAACACAGGAGGTACACCAAAAATCACACTAAGTATCTCAGGAGTTACGTGATGACATGAGTGGCTAAACTGAAGAAAAGGGTTCACCCATAGCGTTTTGACAGCGCTAGCGCTGACATCCCCTACAGCGATAGCTGCAATGCCAACTGTCAGCATTGTAGCCACAGGGATGTTGGCGCACACAATAGGGGTTGTGTTCTGAACCCCCTGTAAGCGGGAGTGGTCTCTAGATTCTAACCCCTGAGTCAGCAGTTGGACGGGGCGGGGGCAAACACCCATTGAGGCAGTCCCAATCAGCACACAGACCACCACAGCGATGGGTGGATTTTGCCCGATTTCTGTCGCTGTGGTGGTCTTCGCTGTGCTGGAGTCACTGCGGTAACGGTATACGAAAGAAAAGAAGGAAGTACAATGCTACATCCAGGAAAGACAGAAAGACAAAATACCAACCAAGAAAGCTGCTGAAGACACAGATTTAACAGAAGCTGAATGCACAACCCAAACAGAAAGCCCAAAAGCAATGAGAAAATGCAGCAGCAAACATGGGGAAGGGGAGGGGAGGGGGGTTGGCAGCAAAGTGTTTGGCTTTAGCAAAGAAACAGAGCTTCCAAATGATGCTGGATGAAGCCATTTTAAATAGCCCCAGAAGGGGGATTGGCTGGTTGCTTCTGCCCGCTGAACCACTGGCATAGACTTTTAATTAGTTAGCACATACAAAATTCATCTGTCAAGTAAGCAATAATACCTAACTGGGTGGGTGGTATTGTAGTAGTATTAGTCTTTATTTGTTTGTGATGCCTCCCCGGAGACCCTGGGTGCCAGTACAAAATGACGAAATACATAAAACCATAAATATAATTAACCAACCACTTTAAAACCACAAAATGCATAATAAATACATAACTTTATATGACTTATATGACAAACAACCCATACAACAACCCACAAGTGACAGGGCTATCCTAGATCTAGTGCTGACTAACAGGGAAAGGATCACAGATCTCCAGGTAGACGGTCACCTGGGGGCCAGTGACCATCACATGGTATGGTTCAATTTGGCCACTAGAACTAAATCATCCCATCCCATTCCAAGGCAAAAATATGGAACTTCAGAAGAGCTGACTTTGATAAGTTGGCCAACAGAGTTAAGCTAGCTCTGGCAAAAAGAAATACAGGTGAGACGGTACAGGCAAAGTGCGCAAGCATTAAGGATGCAATACTTGAAGCAACATCTCATTGTGTTAGAGAGAAAAGGAAGTGCAAAAGAAGAAGGAAACCACTTTGGTTCTCAAACACAGTAGCAGAATAGGTCAGAGCCAAAAGGCTGGCCTTCAGGAAATATAAGTGAACGCAGCAGGATGAAGATAAGGAGGCATGCCAAACTTCCGTAAGGGAAGCAGGGAAGGCAGTAAAGCAGGCACAGGCCCAAACCGAGGAAACACTAGCATAAACAGTAAAAGAAGGTGACAAGACTTTCTATAGATATATTAGTGAAAGGAGAAAGTCCAGAGAGGGTATTGCTGAGATCAAAGGGGATAAGAGGGCATGTGAGGAGGAGGACCATGTAAAAGCATATATCCTAAATAGATACTTCTGCTCAGTATTTACTAAAGAGAAGGTAGGGAAGGGCCCACAACTCTGCACCATGGACACAGGGGCTAGGGAGGTGTACACTAGTCTCTTCACAAAAGAAAGGGTCCTACAAGAGCTTGATAAGCTCAGGGTGGACAAGGCAATGGGACCTGATGGCATACATCCCAGGGTACTAAAGGAGCTAAGGGGGAACTAGCAAGAGCCATTATCAGAACTGTTTAGTGAGTCTCTGAGCACAGGAGAGGTCCCAGAAGACTGGAGAAGGGCTCATGTGATCCCACTCCACAAGAGTGGTAGCAGGGAGGAGACAGGGAACTCAGACCAGTCAGTCTTACCTCAGTAGTGGGCAAGATTATGGAGGCATTCCTTAAGGAAAGGATAGTGCAACACCTGGAATCCATAGGAGCACAGGATCCAAGACAGCATGGGTTTACAAAAGGAAGGTCCTGTCAAACTAATCTGATAGATTTCTTTGACTGGGTAACCAGAGTGGTGTACCAAGGGGGAGCAGTTGATGTCGCCAACCTTGACTTCAGCAAAGCTTTCAATACTGTTCCACATAGAAGATTGATTAATAATCTGGGTAGGCTCAGGGTGGGTCAGAAGTTGGTCAACTGGGTGGCAAACTGGTTGACGGGCTGAAAACAGAGAGTGGTGGTAAATGGTATACAGTCAGAAGAGATGCAAGTCACAAGTGGGGTACCTCAGGGATCAGTCCTGGGGCCAGTCCTCCTCAATATCTTCATCAGTGACATTGCAGATAGACTGGAGAGTAAGGTATGTCTGTTTGTAGATGACACCAAGATCTGCAAAAGAGTAGATGAGCCAGGTGGGGTGGGCAGAATGAGAAGAGAGCTGGATAAACTAGCAAAATGGTCGGAAGAGTGGCAACTGGGGTTTAACGCAAAGAAGTGTAAGATCATGCACATAAGGAAGAGAAACCCTGAAGCCACCTATAGGCTGGGAGGGGAATTGCTGGCAGTCACAAGGGAAGAAAGAGACTTGGGCATCATCATCATCAACGATGACCTGAAATCATCCAAGCAGACTGCTAAAGCAGTAGGTAAGGCTAGGGGGATGTTGGGGTGTATTAGTAGGGGTATCACAAGTCAGAAGAGGGAGGTAATAATCCCTCTTTACAAGACACTGGTTAGGCCCCTTCTGGATTACTGCGTGCAGTACTGGGGGCCACACCTTCACAAGGACATTAACCAAATTGAGGCAGTCCAGAGAAGGGCAACCAAAATGCTGCAGGGACTGCATCAGAAAATATATGAGGACAGATTAACGTAGCTCAATATGTATACCCTGGAGCAAAGGAGGGAGAGAGGTGATATGATCGAAACATTCAAACATCTTAAGGGCATTAACAAGGTGAAAAAGTCTAACATGTTTCAATATAAGAAAAATAACAGGACAAGAGGACACAGCATGAGATTAGAGGGAAGGTGATCAAAGGGTAATGTGAGGAAGTTCTTTTTCACAGAAAGGGTGGTGGATGCATGGAATGGCCTACCTCAGGAAGTGGTGGATATGGCTATGAATACAGTGCAGGGCTTCAAACAGCCATGGGATAGGCATAAGGGAGCAATACAGATGAATATGAATTATTGACAGAGCAAAGGCCAATGGCACATTCATAAGGTAGAAAAAGAAATGGGCAGACTGAATGGGCCTTGTGGTCCTTATCTGCCATCAACTTCTATGTTTCTGTATTTCTAAAATAATCAGAAACAGGGTAACAGTTTAAGATCTGCTCAGGCAGGAGGTTAATAATGGTCCCCAAATACTTGTTAAAATAGGTATGTTTTCAAACCCCCTCTTAAAGGCCTCTACTGATGGGACCTCCCTCAAGGTTCTGATTAGAGAATCCCAAAGGGTTGAGGCTGCTACCTCGAAAGCCCAGTCCCCAGAAGTCTTCAATCTAACCCTTGGAACCACCAGAAGTCCCCCTCATAGAACAGAGCAGTCAGCGGGGATGTGCGGAGGCAGAAGCTTACCCAGAAAGTCTGGTCCCAGCTCATGTAGACTTTGTAGGTCTACAAACCCACTTTATATTGGAAACACCATTTACCATCAAACAGTGCAGATCCCACAACACTGGTGAAATGTGACACGATCTAGATAGGCCTACAAGTAACTGGCCAGCTGCATTCTGCAGCAGCTGGAGGCACTGCAGTGTACCCCACTAACTCCAAGGTAGAAAGCGTTATAGTAGTCTAGCCTGGAGGTCACAAACACATGTACCAGTGTGGCCAGGTCACTGTGTGCTATACTGGACTGCCAAGGGTGTAACGAAGCCTAACACCACAGGCAGAGGGTCTTATAGCCCTTTGAAGGTCCTGCATAGCCTACACCATCCACCCAGGAAGGCATTAGTGCACTTAGAAAATGACTTACATGTGCCATTTTTTATGTAATATTTAAAAATATATATTTTAAAAAGCAGTAGAAGACAACTGAAACTCACTCTTCTTGTAAAGTAGTCCCTCTACTGGTATACCTGCCAGTAGGGGGCACTGCTGTGTTTAATAGCTTCTTCAGAGTGTCATCAACCCCTCCCTGCCCACTGTTGGCCGACAGAAAGCATATAACACAAATAAAAATGACTTTTATTTTTTATTAATATAGTTTGTTTTTTGTCTTTAGTGAGTGCAGCTGTTAGTAGTGAGCTGTCTTTGAGTGAGCACTTCTAAGAGTGCAGCTACATGACATTGTGAGTAGCAGCACAGTCAGACCTGATCAATAAGTGGTAGATAAGACAGTATTAGACATTGACATTGAGAAGCAGTGGCTGAAGATCGATGAAGGTGGGTGGGTGGAGGGGCACAGCAATGACTGACAGGACATGGCCAAACATGAAAAGTTTCTCTTTATTTTTATTGAAATCTGACAGCACTTCGATGCATTCAGCAACAGAAGGTTAAAATGATTGAAATGTAGCATGAGGATGATACTGTGCATAGTAGGACTGCTGACATGAGTTATCGGGCAAGTCAATATTACATGGATTGGGAGATCATGTATAACTTTAGTTAACTGATATTTGCTGGGGAAAGCACAATTGTGCAAACCCTTTTTGTGCTGGCAGAGCATAGAAAGTGATGGGTGAATGGTGCCAGCTCTGTAAGCAACAAGAAAACATGGCTGCCATCTTGGAGCGCAACAGTCCATGAGAGAGATGTGTGATTTCTGTAAAAAGACAGGCAGGTACAGAGACTATTTATTTACTGGTCTCGGTTTCTTCATACCTGCCTACTCCTGGCTGCTGTCAGCCAATCAGGAAGTTCTGTTTCTCCAAGCCATTTTCTAACACTACTATAATTATCTGTTCAGCAAAGTGTTCACCTAAAGATCTATTACCTTTTTAATCAGTAAAAAAGAGTGGAGCAAAACAGTTAAATATCTTTTCACACTCTTAGATCCACGGAAAGCATAATAACTAATCAGGTAATAGTATGGCCACATCCTGTTAGGCCACTAAACTTCAGAGCTAAGCAATCATGAACTACAGGATATGCAGACATAGAACTTTGCTAACTACATTAAAACAATGATGTGATCAGTTTTATTCTTGATGTACAGATACATTAGGTAACTAAGAGAAGCATCTCACTTCTTTACGTTTTACAATGAGAAGCAAATCAAATATTGCTACTATCAAGCAAGCCATAAATACTGTTTGGGCATTACAAATATTAGAAACACGACACCGAAACAGTTTGAGAGACATTAGAACATAGATTGAATGGTTCAAATGTATTTGGTAACATAATGAAAGGTAAATCCATATAACCCACTAGAAATATTTTGTTACATTACAGAGTATTTTTTGAAAAGCATAGTTTAATAACAAGCAGTTTAAAATTACTTTGCTCTCTAACTGTGGAATATTAGTAAGGTCTCATCAGTGGTCATCATGGTACAGTGTGGACTTATGATTAAAGAGCCGGTTTAAAAACTGGGAGACCACAGGATCAACTACTGACCAAAGCCTATTACTAAAAAAAAAATCCATTGATGTCTTTTGCAGCCGTTGCACTCCCACCCCCCACCTAACCCTCCCAAGCCCTTACTTACCCATCGGGGGTCCAATACAATAATCCTTTCTGGACTGCAGACACAACTGCACTTTTCAAAGATGGACTGCAAACTGAAGAAACAGATATGTGGTTCAATGTATTTCAATGGTGTTTTGAACTTAGTGGCATAACTTAGCCATTTTTGTAATACATATTCAGCCAAAATTTTAACATGCCTTTTTTGGGACCCTGCATCATGAACAATTGTACCGTCATTAGGTAAATCTGTCCCAAAAGATGATTTCATGGTCACTGCACAAAATTACCTTTCTGGCAGAAGTTGAAAATTTTCTCTGCCCTTGTTCATAAAGTGGGGTCATAAGAAGGCTATGTTAAAAAAAAAATGGTGTAAAAATATTAAAAAAAACAACAGTTACAAGCCTATGTTGAATTTTGCGAACACAAGCTCTTAACTTGGGTAATTTTCAATATTTTGACCCCAACTTTACAACATAGCCATATCTTTACAGCACCTCAAGAATGTGACAGCTGTCAGTTTTCAAATCCTGGCCAAAATGTTTTTTTACATCCCGTAAGGTGATTTTTGTGGTTCCTACAGGAAATCACCTTTCAGATAGGAGTCAAACATTTTCTCTGCCCTTGTTCATGAGGTGGGGTCATAAGAAGGCTATATTGAAAATTTGGTGTAAAAATATTAAAAAACAACAAAGATATGAGCCTGCATTGAATTTGGTGAATACAGGCTCATAACTTTGGTAATTTTTATTATTTTGGCACCAAATTTACAACATAGCCATATCTTTATAGCACCTCAAGAATGTGACAGCTGTCAGTTTTCAAATCCTGGCCAAAATGTTTTTTTACATCCTGTAAGGTGATTTTTGTGGTTCCTACAGGAAATCACCTTTCAGATAGGAGTCAAACATTTTCTCTACCCTTGTTCATGAGGTGGGGTCATAAGAAGGCTATATTGAAAATTTGGTGTAAAAATATTAAAAAACAACAAAGATATGAGCCTGCATTGAATTTGGTGAATACAGGCTCATAACTTTGGTAATTTTTATTATTTTGCCCCCCAAATTTACAACATAGCCATTTCATTACAGCACCTCATGAATGTAATAGCTGTCATTTTTCAACTCTGGCCCAAAATGCATTTTTGTATCCGAAAGTTGATTTTGCAGTCCCTGCATGAAATCACTTTTGGGCAGGAGTTGAACATTTGCTCTGCCCTTCTTCATGAGGTAGGGTCATAACAAGGCTATTTTGAAAATCTGGTGTACAAATATTACAAAACCATAAATGTATGATCCTAAGTTACATTTTCCTAATGCAGGCTTGTAACTTTGGTAATTTTCAATATTTTAACCCCAAATTCCTCTTATGCAGCCCTATCGGCTCTGGCCAGAGTTTTTTTAAATAAGTAAACAGTACTATAAATGGTTTTTCTTATTCCATATCCTTAATAACATTTTCTACAACTTTTAGCTCTGTTGACTATCACTGTTTTTTCAAAATGTCTTCCATGACTATTTACTATGATACAACATTGCATTATTATTGCTAAAATCAGGATGGGAAGTGAGTAGAGGATTAATGGATACTATATGTCTCATTCTCACTCTTATTGGGGGATTTGCTTTTCTTGTTGCCTTTGCTTGTTGCTACTGTTTATTCCCTTATATTAAATTATTAATTTGTTTCCACTAAGAAGGGAATGGAGGAAAGATAAACAGTTAACAGGCCGAGATTTTGCCTTTAAGAATTATTGTTGCTCAACCATCCTTATTTATTATTTTAAACCTGTGCTTCATTTGGAGTGCACTTGTATTTTTATCCTAGTGTTACATCCTTTACTGTATTTTTGGATATTGGCAACAAACTAATTTGTGACTTTGCTTATAACTTTTTATTTGTCTATATCTTATTTTTCTGAATCAGATTTTTGTTGTGTTTTTTTCCCACTCTTTTAAATGTCATACTTTTTTCCTGCCTTCTCATTCCTTGGTCCCTTATCCAGTGGCATGAACTTCTTCGTGTTACAAAATTAAGCCGATTATGCTGGCTGTTGAAGAGCTGTGGGAAATTAAGGGTTACAAACAAAATGTTAACACAAAAAACAACCACTAGCACAGCACAATGGACAACTTTGAATGCCATATCTTATTTACACAAAGATGCACTTGACTGCCTTCTATGCATCATTTCAGATGAATAAAAAAAAAAGTAATTTTTAATAAAACTAAAAAATGAGGAAATCATAGCTCACAGCAACAAACATATGAATGAGAACTGTCCACCCTCAATCTCACTCGTTCCCTTAACCCCCTCTTCCCCCAACCACTCTAAATGGGTTTGAAAAACAATGGTATGCTCTATATAGATCTTACTGGTAATTTACCATAATGAATTGAAGAAACTGAAAATGTGTTTTGCTGTACTGTTGTATTGTAACTGACTTGTCAAATTGTAATTGCAATGTTTTTGTAATGAGATGTGAAGTATTTAAAATTAGAAGGTGACCTTTTTAATGTTAATTCACATGGTTTTAATTAATGTACTGGTGAAACTTCTCATACTGCAATGGCAATTTAAGATGAAGTAACCTGATAAAGCTAATAAGTTTAACCTGGTTAGCATTAAGGCATGATCAATATAAGCTACTATGAGAATTTTCCCAGCATTCCTCCTGATGAAGAGGCTGGCAAGCCTCGAAGTGCTGGGGATCCATCCTTGCTGTGGTCCACTTTTTATGGTGATGGTACAAAACCCAGATATGAAATGGAAAAATAAAGTGATTTTTCACAGCATCACCTGGTCAGCAACTGTATCTCTTCTCTCTTGACTGTGCCTTTATTTCAGGAGCCCTGGCCAGATTCAGACCAGGGCTCCCTCCGAATCTTCATGGCAGCTGCTGCCAAATAGCTCTGTTTCCTCAGCCTCCTTAGAGAAGTGGGGCTGAGGTCCATTGGACTGTTTGCACCTCTGGGTACCATGGAGATGTTCTGCCCATCCATGAGCAGTCCTGGGGTTGGACCAGGTGGTAAACCAACATGGCCGTGCATGCAGTAGTAGCACATGCATGGCCAAAGTCCTAAAGGAGCTGTAGCTCTCTTAAATGTATTTGGCTGTGCGGCCGGAAAGCAAAGACTTGGCTCCAGGGCAGGCAGAGAAACTAGGTATTAGGAGTTAAGTACCTCTGGGCACATTAGTAGGAGTTTCATGCTCCACAAATGGACTGGGGACAGTACAGGTGAGGTGTACATGTAACCAAAACAGAAATGAAGTGCTGCGATCAGCGTGGAGATTCTAGAAGGGTGCCGAAGGTTAGGGCAGCCAGCCCACACTCAAACAAAGTCAGGAAACCAGCAGTCTTAGCCCATAAACAGATAATCCAGGTCCAAATGAAAGTAGAAAATGAAAATATTTTATTAGGTGTTTCAGCACCAAAGGACCTACAGGCATACAAAAAAACAGAACGCTTACTAGCCCCAGCGCTTCGACTCAAACAAGAGTCTTCATCAGGGGTAACAGTAAACTGGTAGAGAGTGACCCTGTATAGGGGGGTCCAATTAAATAATTAATTAAATTAACAACACATGTAAAAAGGTAGTCAGTGTTATAATACATTTTGAACACTAGGTGGTGCTACTGTATACAAGCTCAATAGAACCACAGCTGTATGAAAGAATACAAAATATTTAGTGAGATACTGTAAACTGTGAAAAACATAGACGTAAATAATGTAGAAAACCAAAGAATGCAATAAACCAAATTCCCAGCTCTACTTGACAAAATGCAGAGATAAACTACAAAGTAAGAAAATAGTAGGATCTCCTTGTGAATGAGGGCCCAAGGAGCTGGGGAGCAAAACAGTAAAAATATGCTCATACATCATTTCACTGAGAATTTAATTAATAATCCATACTAGACATTAGGAGATGCAGCTAAAAAAAGTGCAAAACATCCTCAGCTGAATGAAAATGATTACAAATGTAATCATTTTCCATCAGCCAGGCTGCAGTATGTAAAAATATATATATATGGTGGCCCCCAGTAGTTCTCCCTGCTGCCAAGGGTTATGGGAAGTATGACAGGGCACTTGCAAGAGCCCAGGAAAAAACTGGCCAATCAGGTGGGGAACAAAGGGCTGCTATATAATGGGTTGTGCCCTGGATTCTGAGTGGAGTCCAGTTGAGACTTGAGAGGAGGAGACTGCTTTAGGAGGGCTGCACAATCCAGTAGGATAGCTTTGGTGCAGAAAGTCCCCTCTGAGACAGCAAAAAGGTTTTAGGCAGAGCACCTGTTAGCCCTTGTTTCCTAGTAGGAAAGTATTTGAACTGTTAAACTGTTTTTCTAGTTCAAATTTATGTGAACTGCTGTTCTATAACTTTTCAAGCCTGCAACCTGATTTGAACTGTGTGAGCTGTTGTCCATCCATGAAGAAAAGTTATTCAGGCTGGGATTGAGACCATTAAAAGCCTAACTGTGTTTAAGTTCCAGGGAAACTGTGTGAGCTGGACGTTCTGGGTTACTACAAGTCTTGTGGTCCCCTTGGAAGATGATGAAAGGCCCCATGGAGTGAAGATGACAAAAGGCCCATCACAAGTGAAGGATCCTGCACCTGCTAAAAATCTCCAGCTTGCAGTTGTTGTCTCTCTGAAAGTCTGTCTGCTGTAACCCATGAGACTTTCAACAAACTGTGAGTACCTCTGGGCTGAAGAGCTGAGGAGCTCTTTTCAAAAGTTAGTTAGAGTAGCTAGATATATAAAAGAGGGTGAGGTCCTGGGCAGGACTTGATGATCTACAGGGTAAGCCCAGGCAGAAGATTGCAATATTCTTTGTTTCCATGTTTTGACATCCCATTTAAAGTTCTACAAGTTCATGTTTAAAAACTGTGTTTCCAATGTGTTCCCAATTAGCAACAACTCTGCAACATCTGGGTGGCCAACAGCAACCCGGTGAGGTACCCACCATGATGGAAAATTATAATATTTACAGCCATGGGGGGGGGGGGAGCCAGGTGCACCCACTAGGGTGGTATGGGGACTGTGTGGGGACAGTTGTTGAAATCAAAATTGTTTGTTCTATGATTTTTGCTTCCCCTTCACCCCTTCCCTATAATAAATCAGAGGTTAGTTTATTTTACAATTGATATTCATAGTTATTGCTTCGTGTGTATTGCTATTGTGTGGGGAAAAGTTACATGTGTGTGGGAGGGAAAATAATATTTGTTCCTGGGGGGAGGTTAAGGCCACACCAGGTAGCCTTTATATACCCATGCCCCAGTTGGAGGCACCAAAACATGTTCCTGTTACCCTATTTGTATACTGCACCCAAAAGAACCCAGTTCAACCCCAAGATAGGTCAGTGTGTGAGGGAGCACTGGGTGCACACATGAAAGTGAAACCTCCTAGACATAGACAGGATAGAGGCAGTCCAGAGGAGGGCAACTAAAATGGGTCAGGGTCTACAAGAGAAGCCATACGAGGAGAGACTAAAGGAGCTTAATATGTATACCCTTGAGGAAAGGATGGAGATGGGGGACATGATAGAAACTTTTAAGTACCTCAGTGGAATCAACAAAGTCCAAGAGGGTAGCATCTTTCAGAAAAAGAGACGTGCAAGAACAAGGGGACACAATTTAAAGATGGGGGGGGTGGTTCAGGGGCAATGTGAGGAAGTATTTTTTCACAGAGAGGGTAGTGGATGCATGGAACAGCCTTCCTGAGGAGGTTGTGGGGTGTAAAACTATGGGAGAATTCAAGAATGCATGGGACAGACATAAGGCAATTCTTGTGGGGGGGGTAGGAAGAAATAGGCTGTTGGTTAACCAGGATCTGCGGCTTATCCTATAGGTAGGGAAATGGGCAGACTAGGTGGGCCAACTAGTCCTTATCTGCTGTCAAAGTCTATGTTTCTATGTTTCTCCTTACATGTGGAGGCACTGCTGTGATTCTCCCATACCCCACATGCGTAGTCCTCCAAAACTGAGTTCAGAGTAGGAAAAAGTTTGTCCTGCAGAATTGTCCCAGAAAATTTGGCAAAGGTAAACTGGCACTCCAAGACACAGGCAATTGGTGCTGAGGGTAGCAATTAGACTGTAAAAAAGCCCTCTTAGTGACTGATTTCAGAAAGGTTTGAAAGATCCAAAACTGTTGATGAGCTGCTGGTATTGGAATGTTTTGACAATTTAAAGGTTCAAGGACTAAAGTACGACCATAATAGTGAAAGTGTGAGTGCTTTGATTAAGAGTGATACTGAAATTGATGTTGCCAAGCTGATCACTACTTTCTTCTCAAGGGGGGGGGGGTCCATCTGGGACATAGTGACTGATAACAGTGGCAAGGAAATGCCCAAGTGTCTCTCAGATGCAGATGACTTTAAAGTGAAGTTTCAATCGTGGTTGATGTCAGAGGGGAAGATTCCCCAAGAAGTGCAAGAAATGTATAAGTCTGACAGTGTCACCCCAACAGATTAACACCCGGCTTGGTTTTCTGCTTGGGCACTGGGGAAAGGAACAGGATCCTACCTGAGGCTAAAATCCGTCTCCAGGAGAAAACCAGTGCCACTCGGAGGAAGAGGACTTTGAAACATGGATGGGTCAAGCCATTCCTATGGCACAAGATCCCCAGTGTCCTGAAGCCTAGAAGAGATGTCAGCTGTGGGAGAGTTTGTGATGACCTACTATGGATGGAATTGGAGCTTTGCAAGCTACCCGACCTGATGCTACTGTCCAAATGTACCTCAGCACCCTGGAGGTAATGTTCGGGAGTACCGACAGTGGCACACGTGTCCTTAGAAAGCTGCAGGGGAAGTACAATGAGAAGGTGAAAAGCTGTCCAAATGCTTGATACCTCTTGAGCAATTGCTACAGAGAACCTACCAAAAGGAAACAGTTTCTGCCCTAGACATGAATAGCTGTCATTGGAACAAGTCCTAGAGGGAGCTGGACACTCAGAAACGCTCTTGATGAAGTTGCAATTGGAGGAATGGCTGAGTAACCTCCCCTTCCTATGGTGAATTGATGCATGAGGTCCGAGAGAAAGAGGACCGAGTTACACCGCAAGGCCCAATGGCAGCACCTCTGAAAAAAATAGACACCCTTCTAAGCAACGACTTGCCTGGGCGAGACAACAGTGAAATCGAGGATTTGTAGAGACAAGAAGAAGAATTGACTGAACAAGTGGCCATGCTAAGGGTTTCCAGAAAACTAACACAGCAAGAGATGATTTCATCCTTGGGGAGGGGGTCAGAGATACTATACTGGCTGAATGTCTGCCCTGGCAGAGCCTGAGAATGTAAATAATGCCAGTAGTGATGGGTTTTCTGCTACTGGTGCGGTGAAGATGGGCACCGAAGGAGATGTTACAAAAGGCCTGAAAATTCAGATTTGGCAGTGCAAAAGTTGTTGAAAGAGAAGCATGTTTTGGGGAACCACCCATGGAACCCAGTGAAGGAGCAAACTGGGATCCCAGACCAAATCTGCTGTGTGAAACAGATGCAGTTTTTAACATTACTGGCCCCAGTATTCCCTCAGGACAGATAGGACTATCCACCAAGGTCCCAGCCAGGATTAAAGGTATTGATTGCATTGTGTTACTTGATGGTGATGCCTAAGTGACTGTTGTATTTGAAGACTGGTACCAGAAACATTTGAAGCACATGCCTTTGAAATCTTTGGAAGGACTGGCTGTCTGGGGAGTAAGTGATCAGCCTTACCCATATTGAGGGTACATCATTATTCAAATAGAATTCCACCAAAGTGTTGTAGGGGTCCAAGCCCCTATGGAAACTCTTACCTTGGTGTGAGACACCAGTACTGGTTGGTACCAATATCAACATTTTTTCAGCAATTGGCTCAGCTATGCCAAGAGATGGAGGGTTCACAGTCCATACACAGCCTTGGGATACCCCCTCAGATCCAAAATGCTAAGGGCATATGGATTCAGATATGATACCATAGGCTAGTAACTCTTGTAAATGCTTGCAAACATGTTTCACATCCGCTGGAACTAGATGTTTAAACCTTCTCGAAATGGTCTGTTGTCTGTCTACCTTATATGATGCTCTACTACTACTACTACTCTTCCCCTTGAGTGCATCCAACGTTAAGTTCAGTAGCAGAAAAGACATTAGTCCTCTCGGCCAACTTCTGTCACAGTTGCTGCTTGTAAGATTTGGGTAGTGGCGAGTCTCCATAATTGAACAACTTAGGATCAAGACTTTTACTGGTGGCTTGGTTCAGAACCGCAAGTTGTACCACCTCTGCTTGGTAGACATATGCTAAGGTCTGTCTATTCCGAATAGTAACTTCTTTGTCAGTCTCATTCCTCAACAGGACATTAATCTTCTGAACTCTGGTAGATGTACAGGGGGCTGGCACCACCCCTCTCTGTACTAACAGGCTGTTCAGTTGCTCACCATCAGTAGGTGTGTCCACAGTGTAAGTTAAGGGTTTCCACGGCCCCATCAAGGCAAGCAGGTCTAGGGCAAGTGGTTAACAATCCCTGAATGGGCTTATTATAAAAGTGATAGGCTGCCAAAACCAGGCTGCAGTATGTAAATATACATGGCGGCCACCAGTAGTTCTCCTTGCCGCCAAGGGTTATGTGAAGTGTGAGAGAGCACTTGCATGAGCCCAGGAAAAGACTGGCCAATCAGGTGTGGAGAAAAGGGCTGCTATATAATGGCCTGGGTTGTGCCCTGGATTCTGGAAGGAGTCCAGCCGAGACTTGAGAGGAGGAGACTGCTTTAGGAGGGCTACACAAGCCAGTAAGCTAGCCTTGGTGCAGAAAATCCCCTCCAAGTCAACAAACAGGTTTTAGGCAGAGTGGCTGCTAACCCTTGTTTCCTTGTAGGGAAGTATTTGGACTGTTGAACTGTTTTCCTAGTTGGAATTTATGTGAACTACTGATCTATTATTTTCAAGCCCGCAACCTGATCTGACTAGTGTGAATTGTTGCCCATCCATAAAGAAAAGTTATTCAGGCTGGGATTGAGACTGTTAAAACCCTGTGTTTAGTTTAGTTTATTGTTTAACCAAGATAAGACTCCATTGAGCAAGCTCATTTTCAAGGAGGTCTTGGGTAGGACAGCATAAGAGAAGCAATAATTCACGGTAGAATACAATAAGTAATATAAGACAATATGTGATAGTAATATAATGTAGAAGAAACAATAGGCTACAGTTTTAACAAGGAATATCAGTAAGTGTATACAATTTGCAATCGTCATGAACAATATTTAGAAGGAAGTGCAATTATGGGATTAGTTAGAGGAAAAAGCAAGAACATGTGAACATATGAGTGTGGGGGAACATTTGAAGTTATATAATTGCTATAGTGATACAACACAAATTATTTAATCAATCACGTAACTACATCATTACATGTACATGGCTTTATACATACTTTTTCAATCACAGTTTTGAATGCTGTACAGCTGACTACACTGGTTAGTTTAAGAGTTTTCTGCAATGTGTTCCATGCTACTGGGATGATTCTACTTACAGCTTTTTGCCATAATTGGTGTGGACCTTTGGAATATTGCATAGTATGCAATTATTTTTTCTTCATGCTTATGTGCTGTGTGACTTTTTGAAGAGTTCTGAGATATATACCGGGACATCATTAATGAGTACTTTGAAGGTTGATCTATATACATGTTTTAATCTTCTACTGGACAAAGAAGTCCATCCTATGGTTTTGATTAGGATACAATGGTGCATTCTAGGCACCAGTTCTGTGATGAATCTAAGGACTCTGTGGTATAATATGCATATGCAGCCCATGATGCTTTGCATTGTGGGGGCATGTGTGATTTTGTATTTTCTTGAAACTTGGCTTCCCGGCCAAATGCCCTTTGAGGTAACCCTTGCCTCAGTGTTTGCGCACAGAGGTTCTTTGTCTTTTAAATAGTTTTTTATTTTAATGGGTTCACCACAATATATCCAAGGCACACTGCCTTAAGGGTAGCTGGTCCATTCCACTGGGGTGTCAAATAGACGAGGCATACTGATGAGCCCTGGTAGGACGAAACACATGTCTATGTCTTCTGTTAGCACCCTTTGCAAACTGTGTGAGAGGCCTTTCGGCACTATGCAATTCTGCTTAAAGTTGGACCAGCATAACATTCTGTGGTGATTTGCATATGCAGCCCATGATGCTTTGCATTGTGGGGGCATGTGTGATTTTGTATTTTCTTAATACATCCAGTCTGAGTAAGTGAGATGTTGAACAGCTGCCATAGATAGCATTGGCGTAATCCAGTAAAAGAAGGAATGTTGCTTGTACTATTTTCTTTCTTATGGTCTGCTGTAGGCAGTTTTTATTGTGATAAAAAAAAAACTATTCTGCTTCTTAGCTTTTTACATAAAGCCTCAATGATAGTTTGCTGTCAATCCATAGACTGAGGTATTTTAGTTTGTTTTCTATTTTTAGTATGCCACCTAGTAAGGTGGATATCATGGGTGTTTGGGTAGCAGTAGAGGTCATGTTATTAGGGGAAAAGATCATAACTTTAGTTTTATCTGCATTAAGAAGTAGTTCGTCCTGTTTGAGGTTTACTTGTAATATGCTGAATTATGTTTGTATATCAAGGAGTAATTCAGGTAGGGTTGGTTTGGAGACATATAGAAGAGATGTATGGAAGCCTTTGTTATGTGTCTGTTAAAGTCATTAGTATAGATCATGAATAGCAGTGGCCCTAGGATTGATCATTGTGGTACTCCCTTTAAGGGTTTTGTGCAGGTGGAAAAGGAGCCTTCTGCTTTTACCTGCTGTTGTCTACCATTCAGATAGTTAGTGAACCATAGGCAAACGACGTCACCTACTTCCAAGCATTGTAACTTATTTAATAGAATGTTGTGATCAACAGTGTCAAAGGTTTTGCTGTGGTCGAGGAATATCGCACCCATAGTATGTTTCTTATCTAGGGATGAGAGCCAGTCATTGGTGATTTTTGCCAATACTGTGTTTGTGCTGTGTTTAGCCCTAAAACCTGATTGCAGTGGACTGATTAGGTTTCAGTTCTCCAAGTAGTCCCTTAATTGAGTGTTTACAAGTTTCTCAAGTAGATTGGACAGCACTGGCAGTATACAGATGGGCCTGTAAATAATTCATTTGCACACATCTCCTGACATGAACAATGGTATGATGTGGGCTGATTTCCAGATTAGTGGGAAATCACTAGTGGACAAGGAAAGGTTGAAGATGTGGGTGATGCAAGTTGCCTGTAGCCAGCTCTCAAAAAATAGGGATCCAGACATCTGCTACTGGGCTTTTATTTACATCTAATCCTAGGAGGAGATCTTTGACTTCCTTATAGGTGATATTCAAGAAAATGAACTGGTTTCCCACAGTGCTACTTGTGGCAGTGTGCTCCAAAGGTGGGGGGAGGTAAGATACTGCTGGTGAGGATTCGAATGCTAATCCTGCCTTTGCAAAGTACGAATTTAACTCCTCGAGTATAAGTAGTGTACTGTCTACTGTTTTTCCCTGTGATTTGATTTTAACTGGTAGTGAAGGGGTTGTTTTGTGGATTTCCATGAATTTGTTTTCCAGAATTTAGATGGATTGTTATTGGAATTTTCAATAATGTTGAGATAGAATTTAGATTTAGTGTCTCTTATAAGTTTAGTGCATGTATTTCTCATTTTTTTTAAATTTGTCCAGTCAGTCTGATTTGGTCTCCTTGGCTTTTTACCCTAGTTTATCCCTCTTTCTTAACACCTTTCTGAGATCATGGCTGAACCATGGGCATGGTTGAATTCTTACTCTCCTTTTTTCAAGTGAGGAATGTTTATGTATTAATTCCAGAAGCATTTTATTAAAAAGGTGTAAAGCTTCATGTATGCTAGGAGTGAGGTAGAATTGTTTCCAATTTAGTGGGGTCTAAATCTGCTATAAATTCTTCAACAATGAAGTTTGAGAAGCTTCTTTTAACATTAAATTTGGTTTTAGACTCTTGCAGGACATCAGATTATGATCACTGAGGTCATTGTGAAAAACTGTAACGTGAGTGATTTTGTGTGGTCTGTTAGTTAATATTACATCTAAGGCAATGGTATTTAATGAGTTTTTCGTGTTTGGTCTGGTAGGTGTGTTGGATAATTGGAATATACCTAGATCATTGTATAGGTTTTTGAGAGTACCGTATCTGCTTTATTGGAATACCAATCTAGACTGAAGTCCCCTATGATTATGGACTCTTTAGAATGTGAGTTTCGTAGGATTGTGATGCAATTTAACAGTTATAATCCCCCCCCTTGGTGGTCTGTAGCATCCTATGACATTTATGGTCATGACTTCTGATAGTTTGATGTTCAACGCAAGACATTCAAATTTGTTTGCTGTGGAGAGGGAACTAAGTTCAGTTGCAATAAATTTGTTACTGATGTACAGGACTATTCCACCTCCCCTAGATTGTCTATTGAGTCAGAAGTGGTTATAGGTGGGTATAGATATTTGGTTTTGTGTCACTGTGTCATTTAACCATGTTTAGGTGAGTATGAGTACATCTGGATTTATATGGGCAAGCCCTGCTTTTATTCCATCTATTTTTTTAATAACCTACACACATTCAGCAATAGGAATTTTAGTCCTTATAGTAATGCAAATTCAGTGGGTGAATAGTTTGCATTAAGTGGGCCAGGGTTTACCTCAACAGAACCAGAGCAAATTAAGAGAAGTGAGATTAGTTTTTTGCACATCTTAAACCAAAATGTTAGCTTTGGCCTATTAATGTTATATTTCCAGTGAGTGTTTATGGTGTAATGACAGATTAATTTTGGATTGTGATGTATTTGGTATTTTAGAGATGCAGTAGTGCTCTAAGAGAGAATGAATCTTTAGTAGTATGTTGGCTCACTAAGTCAGAGGGTCATCTTACCTGAGGGGCCTCTAATTGCTGATTTGTAAGAATTAGATTATGGTATATGTTGGTTGCACTTTTGGTCTGTTTTGGTATTTTTGATAGGTGTGGGGTATGTTTTTGCACATTAAGTGAAATTAGAAAACATAGGAGTAACATAGTTCTACTGTTTACCTAGCCATTCATAAACGGTGTGTATGACTCAGCAGTTGCATTTAATAATAATCTAGCGGTTCTGTCTGAAATATGTATAGACCTATAATGCACTAAAGGGCAGTCCTATATGTGGTACAATATTGCTATGTGTTTTCCATTAGCTGCTGTAAAATACAACACAGTATAGGCTTGTATAATATGGTAGGGCAAATCTGCATTGGTAATGTAGTCTGTTAGCTGGCAGGAGCAATCTGCACCCAAATGATGTGCAGATCAAGGGTAATAGAGTGCCACAAGTCTAATCCTCATGCAGGAGCAGTTGCACTCCACAATCTATCAGTGGAAATATGCTGACACAAAAGTCTGAAAATTAAAGGACTCAAGGGCAATGGCACTGAACACCAAACCGCATGGTTCTGTACCTGTGTTGTTTCCTCTGGGTGATGATGGACGTGCATGGGGGGAGGGCTTGAACAGTGCCCTCATGACCTCTCTGGTCTCCTGAGATGCGTTTGGGCCAGCTGGTATATGTGCAGCTAAGTTTACAGCACTCTATAGAAAGCCAGGATCCCACCCCAGGATAGAGTATGTAGGGGAAGAAAACTGGAGAGCATGAGATTAGAGGAAAAGGAAAAAACAAAATGGAGAAAATGAGATTAGAGAGGGTAAAGGGGAAAGGAGATAGACTGAACATGGAGGGGGTCTTATGTCCAGGCTTTATGAGGAGAAAGGGAAAAACAGAGCAGAAGATGGGATGAAGCGTAGCTCTCTAACCACTCTGAATTGTAACACAACACTAGAAGCTTTGAACAATATAGTTAGTCTAACTACAATAAATTAATCTCCACTCAGCTGACAAAATAATTGGTTTCTTCTCAGTTTGAATGAAGTTAGCACATGTATGCTAATATATGTAATCTTAAAATACACAGTTGAAACTAGCACAGGAGCTTGAACTACAAAACAATTGGAAATGCAGATGACAGGGTTAAACAGGGATAACAGCTGTGATGTGTAAGCACAAATTCTAAAGGCAGGAATATACAGCTGTTTCTTTTGGTCCTCATTACTATTGATATTTTATCTGTATATATATTTATTTAAATGCATCAGTTCATGGTTGATCAACTGTTATACAGAGAAAATAAAGGCCATCTAGCCAAAATGCGATGTCCACCACTTGGGAGCAGTTGCGCTCCACAACAAATTAGTGGGAGTATGCCGACACAAAAGTCTGAAAATTAAAGGAATCAAGGGCAATGGTGCTGAATGCCAAACCATGTGGTCCTGTACCTGTGTTGCTTCCTCTGGGTGATGATGGGCATGGGGGGGGGGCTTGAATGGCACCTTCATGACCTCTCTGGTCTCCTGAGCTGCAGCACTGAGAGTTCCAGGGAAATTGTGTGTCCTGGATATACTGGGTGACTACTAGGCCTGTGTGGTCTCCTTGGAAGATGACAGAATGCCCTGTGGGGCAAAGACGACAAAAGGCCATGGGGTGAAAATGGCGAATGGCCCATGGGGCAAAGATGATGAATGGCCCATCATAGGTGAAGGATCCTGCTTGTGCTAAAAATCTACAGCCTGCAATTGTTGTTTCCCTGAAAGTCTGTCTGCTGTAACCAGAGTGGTACCTCTAGTCTGTGTCATTCCTCAGCACCAACTGAGACTTTCAACAAACTGTGGGTACCTCGGGGATGCAGCCCTTAGAAGTTCTTTTCAAAAGTTAGTTGGATTAGCTAGATATATAAAAGGGTGTGAGATCCTGGGAAGGACATGGTAATCTACAGGGTAAGCCCAGGCAAAAGATTGCAAAATTCTTTGTTTCAATGTTTTGACATCCCATTTAAAATTCTGCCACTTCATGATTTAAAAACTGTGTTTCCACTCTGTTCCCAACGTGCAACAACTCTGCAACATCTGGGTGGCCACCAGCAACCCAATGAGGTACACACCATGATGGACAATTACAATATTTACAGCCATGGGGGGGGAGAAGCCAGGTGCTCCCACTAGGGTGGTACAAGGACTGGGTGGAACAGTTGTTGAAATCAAAGCTGTTTGTTCTATGTATTTTGCTTCCCCTTCACGCCTTCCCTATAATAAATCAGAGGTTTGCTTATTTTACAATGGGTATTCATGGTTATTGCTTTGTGTGTATTGATATTCTGTGGGGAAAAGTTACCTGTGTGTGGGAAGAAAAATAATATTTGCTCTTGGGGGTAGGTTAGGGCCACAATGGGTAGCTTTTATATACCCCTGCCCTTGGTGGAGGCACCAAAACCTGTTCCTGTTACCCTATTTTTATACTGCACCCAAAAGAACCCAGGCCAACACCAAGGTAGGTTGGTGTGTGAGGGGGTGCTGGGTGTACATGTGAAAGAGACCCCCTCTTACATTAACTTGAAATAATGTAGTCTGATATCACCAAAGCATAGAGCAAGATGTTAAGGAGAAGGCTCTAATAGGTAAATCAGTGACTATAATAAAGCCTGGAAATGATCTAATCCTGAATAAAGGTGTTGCCCCTTAGCATCTCCCAGGTTTTGTAATGTCTGTAAAGACACTAAACTAAAAAAATCTGTCTGGAGATTGAAGTGGGAATAGAGACAAAATGAAAAAAAAATCAATAAAAAGGGCTGTTTGGGATATTATTGACATCAGCTTCATGTATTTTGTCTGCAAACATGACTTCTTATTGTAGAATGAATAGTTAATCTTCTGGAAAAAACAGTATTAATTCTATACTGAGTGTGATTATATCACTTTTCCAAACACTGGCTTAAGCAGATTTACAAAAGGCCTCTGTAAGATGCACTCATCAATCAAATTTAAAAGGCTGAACAAAGCGGTATTGTCAGTGACAGTGACTATCCAGGGAAAAGTCCTGAATAATACTTGAAATCAAACACTAAAACATCACTGACAGCACATCACAGGAGAGCAGTCGCCAAGGCATCTTTCAAAGTTACACAACCTTTCTTGTTTTCTTATACTTGTGACTTTAAAAGCTATTCTCTTCAAACGGACTGACACACTGTTTCAGCCCTACTGTACACAAGGTGCTGTACTGTCTTGGATTAATTCTCTCCAACCAATTGCTGCTGTACTCAGTCAGCACTGCTGGTATTTGTAATGTAAATTCTAATAAAAATTGCATTTTGATGAGTCCTTTATATGTATGGCTATTTTCACTGCATGGTCCCCTATAACCTTTTATATGTAAATCCATAGTCCTTTATATGAGTAGGTTAAGCAGCCCCCTCTGATGGTATTGTTAGAAGTAATGCACAGATTGACTATTTACCATACACAAGATATTGTGATCATGACCCCACAACAGCTGTTGTATTTTCTTTTTATTTATGTATGTTCATGCTACCTTCTTTTTTTTCTGTTTTATTTTTATGGACGTGATAATAGCAACTGCTAAATGTTGCTAAGTTCAATATTTACCATCTGATTTTGTCAGTTTTTCTGTGTACTTACTTGGAAAATTGAATAAAGTTTAATTTAAACAATTAGAATTTTGGAGTACTTTGGAAAATAATGAATACTACAACTGTGCCCAGTAAAAAAAAAGGCACACTTGAAAGTTTGGTCTCTTTTCATTAACTAATATGCTTTACAGGAATGTTACATCAGCTACAACATTTATAATTCAAATTAATTTTAAAGCTTATTTGAATTATACATACCGTGGTTACAAGTCAATTTCCAATTCCTACATGCCCATTTTAGAGAAAGAAAAAAAAGGACATTCTTTATTCTCCTTAGTTCTAACTTTGGCCCCTGCTGCTTTGATTATTCTGTGTTGTTTCAATTCCTTCTTTATTGGTATGAAGAGGAGCACAGTGACATCAGCTCAGCCAGTTTCTCTGTATTTCACTTCACTGTAGTCTTAAGTACAACTGATGTCTCTGGGCTTTTGAACTGCTAAGTAATAAAAAAATTATAGTGGATGGTGGGACATTGTTAGAGATGGAAATCCATCCCTTCAAAAACTGTGTTATGCTGCTCTAGCTACGTCAGCTAGTTTGTTATGCTGCACTAGTTACATAGCTAGTGCAGTATAACAACTTAGAACAAGGTTGTGCATGCTCAAAATATGAACTTCCCCCGTTTGAGAAGCGGCCACAGTGGTGAGAGCTCGACCAAAGAAGAGTGTTGCGCACAAAAGAAAACTGAGAAAGTAAGATGAAATAAAAAAAAAAGAATAAAAATGTCCATATTTGTGCCACAATAGAAGAACCATACACTATATAAGACAATGTATGGTTCTCTATCTACAACCAGCATGTGCGCCGTCTCGAGGTTGCCCATGGCAACCAAAACCTCTCAAAATTCACTCTCGAAGTTTAAACAATCACCATGGAAACCTCTCGGTGGCTACACATGCTGGTTGTAGATAAAGAACCAGACATTATCCTCTATATTATAGATCAAGGGAGTACTCCAGACCAATCAGAGCTCTCCTTTCATCTGCACATGAGACACTCTTATTCTGTAAAGAGCATCTCACACGCAGATGCCCTGGAAACAGTCACATTCTAGGGACAGTTTTTAAAAAAATATATATTATTGATCATGCTCAATCAATAATATAATAATATGCCCCCGAAGCCACTCATTGCTGGATAAGAGTGGTTTCACTAGCATTCTGCTCGAGCCAGAACAGCTCAGCTTCACTTCGCTTTGTTGTTCTCGCTCTCAAGCAAAACGTGCATGAAACCACTCTTATCTAGCAACAAGTGGCTCTGGGGGGCATATTAATATATAATATTGGATGGGGAAAAGGCTATATTAGCATGGGGCCCTAAATAAGGAAATAACAGGACTATTTTTCAACAAACGCACAAGACAATTCACTGGGGTGATTAAACAGACTTCACACATGCCCACATTTACAATTCTATTGAAAGATGTAAACAACATTATATATTGTCCCTTTTATATCCTCTCTCCAAATGGCCTGAATGACAAACTATTGCTGCATTTGTTCTTGTGCTCTAGTGGTTGGATCATTACTCCTTTGCTCATCCTGTCAAATGTTTTTAATATTGTTGTATTTTCACAGTTTTGTGAAGGGGTGTCACATCACTATAATCCAAGCTTAATTAAAGTGGCACTCCCCTTTTAGATTTGTACTATAAAAGCCATGGGGCCGGATTTTAAAAGACCCAAAAATTGGCGCAAGTGCGGGAAAAAATTGCACAAATGAGTCTTCCAGTGTGGAGCTGCAGTTTTTCCTGCTTGCACTGAATTTTCTAAAATGGACCCTTTACAACTGAATCCACAGTTTATGGCAATTTACGGATGTTGTTTGGTGCAGCTGCACCAAAATGTTATGCCTGGATGGACCAGGCATAACAGCCTCCATAGCTGTGCCTGCTGCCTGTGCGGAGCACAGGCTGAACATAGAACTGTCTGCCGATGCGGAGGTTTTTTCTGCACCAGTAGACTGAGGCACAGGACTTAGTCCCATGGCTGTTTTCAGACATTTGAAAGTCCAGACCCTCATCTGTACACTAGCAGGTAATTTTGACAAAGATGTCATTTGATGCTGAAACATCAGCACTCTACATTATTGCTGCAGACACAGTGCACAGTAAAGTTTGGTCTGGCTAACTGTTCAGTTTGTTGTTTTGTGATTTTATTACATCTAATTACTGAACAATACATCTGCCTAGATATTGCTGGTAAACCTCACTTGTGTGAAACTGACAACTATAGCGCCACTGATAGTGCACCAACTTTGCAGTTTCTTTGGTTGTCATTTTTTAACACATTGGTGGATGTAACTTCTACCTATTACTGGAGTAGCTGATGCGCTGTATGTTATCAGCCCAGGGCATTGTCATTTAAACTGACTTTGTGCTGTAAAATAGTTTGGTTTGAAAAGTGCACATTAAATAAGATTCAGCTTAAGAATCTTGCAATTAAGTTTTTATTTTTGATCTATGTCTGTACCTATGGCCTTGTGCTTTGAATTTCAAATAAACCCTGGGATATAATGCACTCACTGTGAGCTTCTGAAATCTGTATTATTGCCTTGATCTTAGAAGTGTCATGGTCAGTGGCATTTCCAGAGGTGCTACTGGGACCCAGGGCCAGGTCAGCTAGGAACATCAGCATCTTAGAGTTCAACCAGTGGCTGAGGAACTGGTGCAACTAGGAGACCTTTGGGTGTGTGGGGGATGGGGGAAGAGTCTGGGATGAGAAGTCCCTGTGCTCACCAGATAGGCTACACTACAACAGGGGGAGAAACAGGGTGCTATGTGACAGGATAAGGGTATTCATCAGTGACAACCTAAATTTAAACTGAGCAGAGGGGACTACATAGGGACATGGAATTCATGGTTCACAACAAGAGGTGGCAGGAGGGCACCCCCAAAACAGAGGGGGCAGTAAACCAAGGGGAGATGGGGGAATAGAGAAGACAGCAGGGAAGTGAAAGGAGGGAAGGGAGAAAAAGGAAAAGGAAGGGGGTAATCTAGTGGGGCAGCTAGAAGGAGGGGAAACTGGGAAGAGATTGGGGATGGGAAACATGGAAGGTAAGAGAGTAATATTCATAAATGCCAGGAGTCTGGGGAATAAAATAGATGACTTCCAGGCCATGGTGACAGAGGGCTGAACAGATTTGGTGGTGGTCACCGAGACCTGGGCAACCCCGAACCATGACTGAAATCTGTTCCTGAATACATCCTCTATAGGAAGGACAGAACACAGGGAAGTGGGGATCTATGTTAGAGAAGAGATTAAAATCACAAGGGAAGATGTGGGGGAGTACAGAGACACTATGGGTATATCTGCAGTCAGAGATGGGGAAGAAAATAAATGTGGAGGTAATGTACAGGCCACCAAGTGAAGATAAAACCACAGACAGGGAGTTAGAGGGGCAAGATAAGGAAGATCACAGAGGTAAGGAAGTGGTAATAGTGTGGGACAGTAAAATTCTGATGTGGAATGGAGCATCACACAGGCCAGCAGCATCAGGAGCCAAGCAGTGATGGAGCTGACAAGGAATTGGACCATTCTGGACCTAGTACTGACAAACAGCAATCATGTCAAAAGCATCAGGATCACTGAGCTGCTGGAAGGAAGTAACCGCCATTCTGTGTGGTTTGGGGGTAGATATGGAACATGAAGTGCTGAGCATGAAAAAAACGTGTTCTTGACTTCAAAATGGTGGACTTTGTATGCCAGGGGGACAATGCTAGGGGAAATACTGAGTGATCTCAGGATGGACACAGGAGTGGAAGAAAGGTGGGCTCAAATTAGAGAGGTGGTCCAGACAGTCACTATAACCTGCCTTTAGCAGAAACGGGAAAAAAGCAAGAAGAGGAAGCTGATGTGTTTTTTAATTTTTTTATTTATTGGATTTTGGTAACTGGGTAGGCTCACTGAGACAAGCTATCCCTTGTTCAGGAGTGACCTGGAATTATTTACATAATACACATTGCAAGAATTATGTACAGAAGAATGATAACAGACAGGCATAGGTAAATGACAAAATACAGTATAGACAATGCATGTACAGTACATAACAGGTCAGTAGTTAGATACAGGATACAGAGACGTAATAGAGGCACTTGTTTCTATAGAACATGGACACTATTCATAGGCAAGTACAGTGAGTCAGAGTAACAGATAAACTTGCTAAAGCAGGTACAGGGAATGTTATCAAACAGATACTCCTTCAGGGTGGACCTCAAGGATGCAAAGGTCAGGTATCTCTGACCTTGGTGGGGGGGGAGATTGTTCCATAGCCTTGGTGCAGTGGACACAAAGGATAGCTGATTAGCAGTAGAGAGTACCCTTGGCACAGTAGCAGTTTTCAGTCCAGTAGCATGGAGTGGCCTTCTAAGTAGTTTGAAGTCCAAGATGTTAGCCAGGTCTTTTTTTTTGGGGGGGGGGTAAAGGAGTTTGTGTGCCATAGAAAGCACAAGGAGATAATGTCTTCCCTCTAGTGGCAGGGGGGCAGTTTAGTGTGGAGAGTGCCTTGCAGTTATGTTCCCGGTTGCAGACTCAGCAGCAAAATGCACTATATGATGGTAGGCAAACTTCAGTTTCCAGATTTCAGTTTTGTTGAGGGATGATAGAAGTGGAGCCCCCACAAGTGGTAGCAGGAAGCAGGACACTGTTAGTGATCGAGTGTCTGGCCTGTATAGGGGTACGACCTGTGTAGCAGACCCAGTTCCTGGTTCAGGGTTCTAACCATTACTTCAACATGTGGCCTGAAGGAAAGTTTTTGGTCTAACTATATTCTCAGATACTTTATTGTAGCCACTGTATCTATACATGCCCCTGACAGAGTAGTGATGTTGAGTAAATTTTGTCGGTCATGACCCAGCCTACAGGTACCAAGTAGCATGGTCTTCATTTTTTTTGGCATTAAAGATTAGCAAGTTTGAATGGAACCAGGATTTAAGTGAGGCAAAATCTGCCTGTAGGCCAGACTGAATGTGAGACAGATTGGTGTGAGATCTGTACAGAACCGCATCATCAGCATATAACAGTATTTTTGAGTTACCGCAGTTACTAGTCAAGTCATTGATGAACAATGAAAATATAATAGGGCCCAGAATTGAGTCCTGGGGCATACCATCAGTGATTGCCCATAGAAGGGACTGGCTTCCCCCTCCATTTAACAAGTTGCATTCACCTTGAAAGGTAATTGTGGAACCGATGACATGATAGGTGATAAAACAGGAGGAGGGTAGAGCAGTGAGAGAGAAAAGGCTTCACACAGGAAACACAAGAAGACCAGAGGGAATAGGACAGGGCCAAATATGCAGGGTTGTTGAAACCAACTTGCAGGGTGGTAAGGCAGACCAAGGAAGAGACAGAACTTAGAATAGCTGAGGGGGTTAAAGGGGGTGATCATATCTTTTTTCTGTTACATCCAGGAGAAAAAAAAACAACAAAAGAGAACATAGTGAAGCTGAGAAAGGGGACAGTGTGGCTGGAAGAAAACAGAGAGAAGGCTGAAGTAATAAATTAATATTTCTGGCATCTTCACAAAGGAGGAGGATAGTCCACTTCCACAGGGGAAAATAGAGAGGGGCAGTGGAAATGGTTGAGGAAGAATAATGCAAGACAGAGTCCTCAAAGGGCTCAAGGCCCTCAAGTTGGACAAATCCTCAGGGCTGGATGGTATGTAACTGAGGTGCTGAGAGAATGGGCGGCAGTCCTTGCAGTGCCCCTGGCTGGCCCGTTCAACTACTCTCTGGAGACAGGGGGTTCTGCAGGACTAGAAGACAGCTGATGTGGTGCCCCTCCATAAGAGTGGAACAAGGGATGAATCGGGGAATTATAGATCAGTCAGAGAGAGATGTTACTAGCAGGATCCCAAAAGGGTCAGTGCTTGATATGATCCTGTTCAATGTGCTCATTAGTGACATTGGGGACGGCATTTAAGGCAAGATATGTCTTTCTGGAGATGATGCCAAGAGCCATTGGAGAGTGGACACCGAGGAGGTCATAAGGGACTTGAGGGTGGACCTGGCAAGGTTAAAGAGGTGGTCTGGAATCTGGCAACTGGGTTTCAGTGCTAAAAAGTGCAACGTAATGCACAGGGGGGGGTCAAGAACCCCATGGCCGAGTACAGACATGGGAGGGGTGAAGGTCAAAGACCTGGAGGAAAATTACCTGGGAATAGAAATTACAAGCAACCTAAAACCACCTTTGCAATGCAAAAAGGTGGTGGAAAGGTGAACAGAATGCTGTGTTGCATATCAAGTGGGGTTACCAGCAGGAGAAAGGAAGACATTCTGCCTCTGTACAGCTCCATGGTGCATCTGCACCTGGAATAATGTGTGTGGTATTGGAACCCCTACCTCAAGAAGGACATAAAACAAATGGAGGCAGTGCAGAGAAGGGATACTAAGATGATACAGGGGCAACAGGATGTCCCATATGAACAAACGCTGGTGAACCTGAACATGAGGAGAGAAGAAAGAGAGGAAATATCAAGACCTTCAAATACCTGAAAGGCATCAACAAGGTCGACATAGAGGATCTTTTTTCCAGAAGTGAGAACAGAAACACCCAAGGACACAACTACAAATTCTTTAAAGACAAATGATCCATTGATTGAACCCCGATCACAAGTTCCTAAACAACACATTTACTGATTTGAGCCCCTCTATTAGGTGGGTGGAACACTTGATTCTATTATAAAATCTGGATGTGTAACAAGTCCTTCCAACAAATTAGAGAAAATAGTGCAGTGCAGTTCTGGAGGCCACACCCTGCGCAAGGGCATAGATAAGGTGAAGACTATCTAGAAAAGGGCAACAAAGATGGTGCAGAGCTTGCACCACAAAACATATGAGGAGAGACTAAGGGACCTCAAAATCTACTCACTGGAGGAGAGGAGAGAGTGGGGAGACATGATTGAAACTTTCAAGTACCTCAAGTGCATAAACAAGGTGCAGTTGGGGGACCTGTTCCAATGTAGAAAAAGTATGAGAACAAGGGGGCACAATATGAAATTGGAAGGGGGTAGATTAAGAGGTAATGTGAGGACATTTTTCTACACAGAAAGAGTAGTCGACGCTTGGACTAGTCTGCCACAGGAGGTAGTGGGGGCAAGCACAGTGGAGGGGTTAAGCATGCCTGGGACAGGCACAAGGGAAGCTTGGGGGAGGGAGTGATGAAAAGCCATTGATCACATAGGGTCAGTGGCCACATACAATGTATAGGGCTTACTGGCAGACTGGATTGGCCTAGCAGTCCTGATCTGCTGACAATTTCTATGTTTCTATGTTTCTATATCCATAATAATTAGTGTGAATTAATTCACTATGAAAACTTTATATTGTTACTTGATTTTTTTAACTGGGTAAGTGAACTAAGCATACAGATGCCTGTTTCCAGTCGCAACCCAGAAGAGTACAATACAATAAAAACATTGGCAATGTGATAATACCAAAGAATGGTAATATGACAATACATGGCAGAGTAATGTGATCACAGTTGATAAAATTGGCAATTATAAAATAAAGCAGATCACAATAAGCATAGAAACATAGACAATGACAGCAGAAAAAGACCCATGGTCCATTCAGTCTGCCAGAGTTCTGTATTTAGCCCTTGGACCTACTGTCCCTCTAGGATGCTAGCCCTCCCCAGCCTCCCCCCAAAATGATCTTCCCATGATAGCCCAGCTGAGTTACAATATTGTATTTTCAGAAGGGTCCTGATTTTATTTAGTTTGATAGCTGTGAAGGCTGAAACACAGAGAACTTGCTTAAGGTCACATAGTAAGTGACTATGCTGGGATCTGAACCAGGGTTTCTTGGTTCCCAAGTCTGTACTCTAACTGCTACACCACAGTGCCTCAGTCACTATACCACAATGCTTCAAGCACAACAGCAACAATAGTATAACCAAGATTACCCTAGACACAACAGAGAACAAATGTGAAGGCAGCCTCAGTCACAAGATATAGGGATAGCAGCTGTGCATGAAGTGCGTGTTGCAATATAATTTCACTCTACACATAATAGCAGTTGCAAAAGTTAATTAAGTACAGAAGCAATACCACAGAGTAGTAAGACTTGCTTGAAGAGAATCAAAATAAGGGCATAGAAGCTGAATAATTAAAACAGGGGGTAAGAGCCACTTGGCTAAACCCAGTAGTAGCAGAGCCCCACAGTATAGTCTTCCCTGCCTACCTCTGCTAGATTATTACTTGAGAGCTAATGACTGGGGGATAAAATGTAGACTGGACCCCACTACTCACTCATTGTCGATAGGAAGAGACTGTAGCCTAGTGGAAGATAAACCAATTGGCTTCATCATTCATGCCCCTTTCAAAACTGAGGCTATCAAGTTTGTCAGTCTTTAAATATCTCCCTGAGTAGAAATGCTCTATGCCTGCTTTCCTAACATGTCTGTTTTTAACAAGCTCCAGACCCCAGCCTTTGGCTGATGCTGGTTCATGGATTGCTTGTTTAAAGTGTAGAGCAGTGGAAAAAATAAGACTCTCTCTATTTATTGCGCTTTTGTGTTCAAAAAGTCTGGTCCTCAGTAGTCTCACTGTTTTATTAATGTGCATTTTATTACAATTTCTCATCGGGACATAGATGACATGGACTGCTTTGGCATTTTATGTGATTTGTGATGTCAATGACTGTTAACTGTAAGGAATGATAAAAGATTCCATGTATGTTGTAGTATTAGATTGCCCACAATGGCCATACAGATAATTCCCAGATTTTAAAGTTCCTAAGTACAGCTGCTTGTTAGGATTTAATGTCATCAAAATGTGCATTGTATGGGCCAATCTGTCCTTTAAAAGTTGATGCTTTTCTACTTGCAGTGAGGGGTTTGTTAAAGTATATTGTTTATTGTATCTCATATGATCAGAGGATTTTTCTGGTTTTGGAACAATACTTGTTTATTGTTTAATAAGTGGGAAAGCTGAGCAGAAAACACAGTTCTATCTTTTGTGTTGGTGTTGCTATTGCATTGTTGATTATCAAGAGTATTAATCTGATCAACTTGTTAAACCCTTTTCTGTGACTGTTATACTGTTCAATCCTTATATCCATGTTGACACAGCTGGGTCTCCATCACGGTACCTCTGATTTAAAATGTTTTTTTATAGAGAGAGTTGCATAGAGACAATTTTCCTTTTTGTATGTTGCAAGATCTAAACATGGAATAGAAATTGGACTGTGGGTACAAGTGAACAGTCTATTCTCCGAAAGTGAATTAATGTAAGTTATAATCAGCTGCAGTTACTGTTGGTTGCCAGACTACAAAAAGAAAATATCAATACGTCTACTCTATTATGGCACATAGGGATAATAGTTATTGGCTGAGTTAAGGATGTGTTTCTTCTCCCAAGCATACATGAAGATATTCTCATACACAGAAGCCATGGTACTACCCATGGCAGTCCTGCATACCTTTTGCAAGAATTGATTCTTTAAAATGAAAATAGTTCCAGTAAAGGACTAGTTTCACAAGTTCCCTGATAAAGAGAGTCAGTGGTCAGAGGAGGGAACACAGAGGTGGGGAGTGGCTATCTGTTTTAGATCCGATCTGAAATTCTCCGTGCACCCTGTTGAGTCTACTGTGTCATTTGAAAGCATGACTGTACGTGGGGGTCTGGGTGTGGGTTGCAGGATCCTCCTCATGTATCGCCCTCCAAGCTGCAAGGGGGAATTCCCACAGAAAGTTGCGGACTTCGTCGCTGACAGGGTGTTGGAGTCACCCAGATGGTTGATTCTGGGTGACTTCAACACCTGGATCAATGACAAACTCTCGCATTTTGGGAAGGACTTCCTTCAGTTTATGACATCTCTAGGCCTGGCACAAGTGGTTGCTTCCACGACCCATATCCACGGCCACGCCTTGGACCTAGTATTCTCACTGGGGCTTGAGATCACTGATCTCAAGATTGATCCGGGCCATTTGGTTTGATCACTGCATGGTAGAAGTTTTATTTGGGGCCCACCTGTTAGTCTCTCCCCTGATGAGATGGTCTGCTACCGCTCTTTGAGGGGTTTATCCCCAGAGGGACTGATGCCAGTAGTGGATTTTCCTGGTGTGAGTGCTGCTTGTGAGATGCAGTTGAATGAGGCTGTGGCAGCATATAATAATGCTGTCACCAAGGCATTGGACACTGTAGCACTGATCCGTATATGACCCAGTTCTTCTTTCTTGAGACCCCTGTGGTTTGATGGGGCTGTGAAGGAGATGAAGACCAAGGGTCAGAAGCTGAAGCATTGCTGGAGGAGGACAGGGACGATGGAAGACAGACTGACCTTGAGAACTCACTATGGTGAGTATCAAGGGGCAATCAACCATAAGAAGACAGAGTTTCTGTCCAGGGAGATTGCTGCAGGAAGGAACAGACCAACTCTGCTCTTTTGGACTGAAGACAGGTTATTACATTCAACCTGTCTGCAGCTGAAAAGAGCATTTTCAATTGCACGCCGCAAAGAGTTTGCTCAGTTCTTTTCTGACAGGGTGTCATCTATTAGGCCTGGGATAACTTTAGTGGAGTACAACTTGGCCCGCAGTGTTGAGCCTGCAGGAGACAGCAGCACTCAGATTGCCTGAGGTGAGTTTCAGCCAGTGGGGGTGGAGGAGGTCATCGAGGTGATTTCAAAGCTGTGACCTACCACTTGTGAACTGGACACGGGCCTGACACATCTTCTAGTGGGAGGTGTGGAGTCCATTGGTCCAGTGTTCACCAAGATTGTCCGGTGCTTGCTTTCGGTGGGGGTTTTCCCTGATGCCTAGAAAGAGGCATTGGTGAGGCCTCTGCTGAAAAAAAAACATCATTTGAGCCTGACGTCTTGGTGAATTTTTGACCAGTCTCCAACCTCCCATTTCTGGGGAAGGTTGTGGAGAAAGTGGTGGCTTTGCAGCTTGAGGCACACCTGGTGGTCTTTGACATCTACAAGCCACTCCAGTCAGATTTAGGAAAAAGAACAGCACAGAAACAGTATTTGTCAGGATGCCGACTGGTCACCTCAGAGTGAGAGATAGAGGGGAACTGTCAATTCTCTTTCTCCTCGATCTCTCCTCAGCTTTTGACACCGTACACCACATGGGGCTACTTGATCACCTGAGAGAGCTCTGTGGACTCACTTGCCATGCCATCAGCTGGTCTGAGTCCTTTTTATCAGGTACAGTAGTAGCACCGAATTAGTCAAAGGATTTTTAAAAATCACTATTGAGAATTGTGAAACCTTCAGTTAGGGAATTTGTTTTGTTTGTTAGTGTGTTCACTGCTATGCAGAGAGGGTTGTCTCATCTGATAGTGTAGTTGAAAATCTACCAGATGGCACTTAAGTACTGTAATAGGAACTGGCCTCTTTCTGTAGGTATAACAAAAAGAATTTTAGAGGATTTTCTTTCTCTAAATTTTGTGAAGGATAAATAGTGAATCTCACAAAACTACTTGACAAATTTGGCACTACTACTGTAGGATACAACAGGTAGTGATAGGAAGTTTCACATCACACCCGAGGCTCCTATCCTGTGGAGTTCCTCAAGGGTCGATCTTGTCGCCAATGTTGTTTGCAGTGTACATACTGCCCCTGGATGACATCATTAGGTGCTACAGTCTGGGTTTTCACTGTTACTCAGATGACACCCGGCTGTATATGTCCTTTGCCCCTGGAACATTGAACACTGTGGACATGCTAAGCAACTGCTTATCTGAGATCCAGGACTGGATGTCCTCTAACTGGCTGAGACTAAATCCAGACAAGATAGAGGTATTGGTTATTGAGCCTGGTCATCGGATTGAAGTAGTCATCACCAGAGCAAGAACAGGAATGTTCCTGGGAGCCACCTCACTGGCGGCGGTGAATAAGGTGCAAAATCTGGGCGTCATCCTTGATGGTTTGACACTTGAAGCTCAGGTGTCGGCCATCATCCAGAATGGTTTTTATCACCTAAGGAATGTTGCCGGGATTAAACCCTTACTCCCTCCTGAGGATCTGCCATCACTGATGCATGCTTTTGTCACCTCCAGGCTTGATTACTGTAATGCTCTATACTTCGGGGTCAGTGGGGACAATCTCTGCCAGGTGCAGCTGGTGCATAATGCTGCAGGCAGGTTATTGATGGGCCATTCGAAGTCCGATCATATAACCCTGGTTTTGCATGAACTGCACTGGCTGCCAGTTAGGTGGAGGATTGTCTTCAAGTTGGGCTTGCTCACCTATAAGGCCCGATATGGATTGAGTCCGGGTTACCTGTCTGACCTCCTGACCCTTGCCTGCCTGGTGCGCTCCCTACAGTTATCTGCAGAGGGGTATCTAGTGGTCCTGAGGGCACAATTAAAAACAGCTGGGGACTGTGCCTTCAAAGTGGTTTGCCCTACATATGGAACTCCCTCCCACGTTCATTAAGGGAGGCTCCCTCTATTAAAAGTTTTTAAAATGGGCTAAAGACACATCTGTTTATGTTGGCATTTGAGGGACTCTGAGAATAAGACAGTGAGCTGACATTTTACAGTTTAGTTTTATAATTTTGTATTTATGATCATTTATGATATTTTAATTGAATTGACCCTGATAATAACTGTGTTTAACTAATTGTTCTGTACCATTGTAAAGTGCCCAAGAGCCCCAGGGATTGGGCGCTTAAGAAGTAAAGTATGACTAAGCATGAAGTATGTCCGAAAAGCTATCAAGATATCTGTAATCTCTCTCAGTCCTTCTTCATGATGGATGGAGTTATTTGTATATATATATATATATATATATATATATATATATATATATATATATATATGTATATATTATGGTAGCACGGTAGTGCTACCATAGTTAGGGTTGAGGAGCCATTTCTATGTTAAACCCCAAATTTTGCACCTTAATAACTTTGCAACTGTTTGATGGATTTGCCTGATGTTTGGAATACACAATCAATAACTACAGGCCTTGGGATCTGCCAAGTTTTGTACTGGTCGGATATACGGCTGCGGAGTTATTAAGCGTGATCTGCATGTGCGTTTACGCTTTTTCTGGAATTCTACAGTCGCACGTACAGGTCGCACGGTTTGCACCACTGGCCGGAAATCTTCAAGGAATGTGCAGCCAGGGTCCCCGATGTGCCTTTTGAAGATTGCTTGAAAAAATATTAAACGGTTCAAAAGTTATTCAAAAAACAATTTCCCATTATAAGTCAATGGGAAAAGTTAACAAAAAGTTCGACAGTGTCACAAATGCATTTTTACTTTCGCAAATGGCCCTGTTACTTTCGCAAATCCGCCATTTTGTTTTCAGTTAGTGATCAGAAAAATGCTTGGCATTCAAATTTGGGACTCTTTAGCAACCTAATTATTGTTGTATTCACCTAGTCGGACCCTGAGGATGCTAGCCATGTCTTTATTTTGGGGTAAAACACCCCAGAAATATGTTTTTCAAATTTCTGGAAAAAGTACTTTCGCAAAGTACTTTCGTGCTCACGAAAGTGTCACAAATTTTTGCGAAAGCTTTCGCAAATTGCGACAGTAGTTTTCTAGTCTGTGGGAAAATGACAGCAATTCTTTGGCACTGTGCTGCAAAAGAACGGTTGTGAGTTTTGGGCTGAAATTTGAAGGGAACGTAGCCAACATCTCATAGATGTGCCTTTCAGTATTGAGTTGAAAAAATATTACACAGCGGCAAAGTTACAGCACTCCAAAGTTGATGGTTTTTCCCATAGGATAACATTACGACGCCCCACACATTACAGGAATCCTTTGGCACCCTGCTACAAAATAACGGTTTGGTCTTTTTTCCTGAAATTTGGAGGGAAGACAGCCAACAGCCCACAGATGTGCCTTTCATTGGTTTAGTGAAAAAATATTACAGCGAGGCAAAGTTATGGTGCTCTGAACTTCTCTTTTTTTCCCATAGGATAACATTAAGGCATTTGCCGCGCCTTTCAGGGCCCGTATCTCGGAAACGGTGTGAGATACGGACTTTTTGCTGGAAAAATGCTTAGCATAAAACTAGCCACGACAGTCATAAATCATATGACTTTTACATTTTTTTTCTACGTCGTACGGTTCCTGAGATATAACCAATTTAGTATTCCAAGTCCTCATTTTCTGCTCCGATAGCCATTATTATGCATACATTCTTTGTACTCACTGTCTTTCTCTATGCAGGTTTTGGGGAAAACCAGCCTGTGTGCTTACATTACTGTTACCGTTGCCCTTTCCGCTTATGGTTCCATACCATTTCACTTACCATTGACGTCTAAGCCACCATGTGTTATCCTTTTATGCTTTCATTTATGCTTATGCTTTGTTATTTTTTGCCATTTGTGTCTACAGTACTGTTTCTCTTTCTGTTTCACTTTTGCCACCATGCCCATTGACATTTTCATTTGCAGGCACCATGTTACTATGTGACAGCACATCACGTGGTAGACCGTTCCATCTATGCCACGTTAATGCGTTACCCTTTCTGTTCTCATTCGCGCTTGCATTACCATGTGCGCCACTGTTAGCGCTTCTGTTTGCATTGCTGTTCCTGTTACTATGCCACAAGACATCACATGGCAGTTCGGGCCCCGCGCTCCTGCCGCTGCATTACATTCACTATTTCTCGTTATCATTCTCAAAAAGAAGGGAAATTAGAGGCAAAAAAACTCCATTTAATGCATTAGTTAGGTTGTTCACAGCAACAAAGTGAGGAATTTGGTGTTAGGGTTGAAAACCCCTTGGACCGACAACCCCAACCCGGCATTGGAATTAGCATTGGGGTCGTCGGTCCCAACTCTCACCCCATTCTCCTATACTTCTGCTGCTTTACACATGTGATGGGGTGAGAGATAGGGCTGATGACCCCAATGCGCACCCCAATGCCGGTTGGGGGGGTGGGTGGGGTCAAGGGGGGTTTCAACCCTAACACCGAATTTCCTCACTTTTGTCGCTGTGGAACAACCCTAACTAATGCATTAAACTGAGTTTTTTGCCTCTAATATATAAATATATATAATGGTAGCATGGTAGTGCTACCATAGTTAGGGTTGAGGAGCCATTTACATGTTAAACCTAAAGCTTGCACCTTAATAACTTTGCAATCGTTCAACGGATTTGCCTGGAATTTGGAATACACGATCAAGAAACATACATCTTGGGAGCTGCCAACTTTCATACTGTTCAGATATACAGCTACGGAGTTACTAAGCATAATCTGCATGTGCATTTACGCTTTTTTGAATTCTTGCTTCATCCCTACAGGTCACACGGTTTGTGCGACTGGTCCAAAAACATCGGGTTCCCCGATGTGCCTTTTGAAGATTTCGTGAAAAAATATTAAATGGTTCAAAAGTTATTCAAAAAACAATTTCCCATTATAAGTCAATGGGAAAAGTTAACAAAAAGTTCAACACTGTCGCAAATGCAGTTTTTACTTTTGCAAATGGCCCTTTTACTTTTGCAAATCCACCATTTTATTTTCAGTTGGTGATCAGAAAAATGCTTGGCATTTAAATGTGGAATCCTCTAGCAACACAATTCTTTTTGTGTTTACCTAGTCAGACCCTGAGGATGCTATGCATGTCTTTATTTTGAGGCTAAACACCCTAGAAATATATTTTTCAAGTTTCTGGAAAAAGTACTTTCACAAAGTAGTGTTGCACTCACAGAAGTGTCGCAAATTTTTGTGAAAGCTTTCACAAATTGCAACACTACTTTTCCAGGCTATGGCAAAATGACAGCAATTTTTTGCCACCCTGCTGCAAAAGGACGGTTTGGTCTTTTGGGCTGAAACTTGGAGAGAAGGCAGCCAACATCTCACAGATGTGCCTTTCAGTATCTTGGTGAAAAAATATGACAGGGCGGCAAAGTTATGGCACTTCTAAGTTTATGCTTTTTCCCATAGGATAACATTACGGCGTCCGCTGCATTACAGGAATCCTTTGCCACCCTGCTACAAAATAACGGTTTGGTCTTTTGGGTTGAAATTTGGAGGGAAGAAAGCCAACATCCCACTGATGTGCCTTTTGGTGGTTTGGTGAAAAAATATTACAGGGCGGCACAGGGACGGCACTCTGAAGTTAATGCTTTTTCCCATTGGATAACATTACGGCGCCTGTCACACCTTCCGGGCCCCATATCTCGGAAACGGTGCAAGATACGGACTTTTTGTCACAAAAATGCGTAGCCCCCTAACATGGGCTAAGTACAAAACTAGCCAGGAAAGTCATAACTCACATGAAATTTACATTTTTTTCTATGTCGTTCGGTTCCTGAGATATAAGCAATTTAATATTCCAAGACCTCATTTTCTGCTCTCATTTTCTGCTGCATTTTTTGGGGAAAAGAAGGGTGTGCCCTTTCGTTACTGTGCCAGTTAGCGTTTCCAGTTGCGTTTCCATTCCCGTTTGTGGCACCATTACTGTCTACGTCACCGTGTGCATTAAGGTTTGCGTTTTCGCTTGAGTTTACATTTCTGTGTCATTTGCCGTTATTGTTGCTGTTACCATTACCAGTTTCATTTGTAATTGCGGTACCATCCACATGCATTACGGTTTGTGTTTTCTTATGTGCTTGCATTTCTGTTTCGTTTCTGTTTCCTTTGGCATTATTTTTGCTGTTACTGTTACCATTTGCGTTTACAATTGCGGTACCATGACCGTGCACATAACAGTTTGCATTTCTGTAGTCACTTGCATTTGCATTTCTCTTTCCTTTGGCGTTATTGTTGCTGTTACCGTTACTATTTGCGGTAAAAATTGCGGTTCCGTGACCATGCACGTTACGGGTTGCGTTTCCGTATGCGCCTCCGTTCCCATTTCCACTTCTGTTTCCTTTGCCATTAGTTCTTCATGTTAACTTTACCATTTGCATTTACTATTGTGGTACCAGGCTCAGCGCATTACAGTTTGCTTATGTGTGTGCTCGTCTCGCGTTTTCTGTTCTCCTTTCGCTCTTTTGCTGTGACACTTAACATTTTATTTAAAATACTGTTGCTAATACTGTTCACATTACCAGTTGTGTTTTTGTATGCGCTCAATGTCCGCTTGTATCACTGTTCGCTTGGTGTCACTTTGTGCTTACATTTCTATTAACGTTTCCTTTACCATTTACGTTTCTGTTACCATGTGCACCACTGTTGGCACATCTGTTTGTGTTGTTGTTCCTGTTACTATGTCACAGGACATCATGCGGAGAATGGGCCCAAAAGGGCCCCAAGGCCTGCATTACTTTCACTATTTCATATCATCATTCTCAAAAGAAGGAAATTAGGAGGCAAAAACTCTGTTTAATGAATCAGTTAGGGTTGTTCCACAGCGTAAAGTGAGGAAATTCGTGTTGGGTTGAAAACCCCCATCCCACCCTCAACCCGCATCGGGTGCGTGCTAGTCATCGTCCAACTCTCAGCCCCATTCTCCTATACCTCTGCTTCTTTACACATGTGATGGGGTGAGAGTTAGGGCCGATGATCCCAATGCGTGCCCCGATACCTGTGGGGTGGCTGGTGGTCCAAGGAGGGTTTTCAACCCTAACACCGAATTTCCTCACTTTTGTCACTGTGGAACAACCCTAACTGATGCATTAAACTGAGTTTTTACCTCTAATATATATAATATATATATATATATATATATATATATATATATATATGTAATAGCTGTGGAGATAAATCTCCACTGATTAATGCTGTTATCCATGTGATAAATGACTGATGATGTGTCTACTTTGTGTATAAATGTGGAATCTCACGTTTATACACATAATAGACACATTGTCAGATGTTTATCTACACAGAAGACATGTTATACTTTAGCTGCACCTCCTGCCTGCCAACAGCTCACCAGCACTACTTTCAAATGATCACTTTCAGCCCCAACCCAGTCAGCAAGCAAACAGCCCCTGTGTCTCCCCAACAAAACACAATGCAATTCTTTAGAATTTTAACATAACCTCAGCACCCCCCCAATACTGACACAGTATTGCAAAAATACCTTATTGTTTATTTCTTTCCATCCTCTCCCCCATCCTCTCCAAACATGTCTGACTGCCACTCCATCTCTCTTGGCTCCTGCTTGGCTCTCCCTCACACTGACTCACTTGCTCCCAGTCCCACTTGCTCACTGCAGCATTTAAATTAAAAGAAAAAATGAACTCAAACTCACTGAAAACAGGTGACAAAAACACAGACATGACGCCATGGGTGTTGCAAGGAATCCAAGTGTAGCAGTGGTTCTGACCTGCTCTCTAAAGCCCACTGCCATCTTCAAGCCAATTTGTTTCAAAAGCCTGTACATCGGCCAATGAGTTGCCATGGAAGAAAGTCACCTGTACCATCACCATGGTGCCTCCATGGCAACCCGCATAGCAATGGGGATACACTCCCACTACTTTGCAAAGTAAACCCACAAACAATTTAAATTACAAAATAAAATAAGATACAACAAAAGAAACTTCCTAGTTTAGCCTATTGCATAACTGGAACATGTGGAGATCAGCTTTGTAATATGTGATTTATTTGTACTTGTTGCCAGTGAATGCAGGAACCAACACTCATGGCTCTGCTATGCTCCACCACTCATGAGGTTATCTGTGGTCATTATCGGCTATCAGCTTGTGCATATAATTCACATATCACACAGCCAATCTCTACATATCCCATATGTGTGTATATATATATATATATATATATATATATGTAAGTATATATATAATATCTAGCATCAGTAATGCTCTAGATAATATATTACCTGGAGTATAGTTCATTTGATTGATAATCTGTAGCATGTGTGTGGTATCTTTCACTGGTGTTCAATTTTGGGATGATGTCTTATAGAAATCAATTAACAATGACCAAAAGAAACTGCAAAATTGAATCAATTCTAGGCTCTACATGATGACCTGGTGGTCACGTGGATCTTCATATATCTTTTGTTTTGTTTAGAACAGTGATGTTCTAGGATGTTCTTTTCTCAATAACTGCAATTTCCACTCATTGAACCATTCCCATTTCTTATGATAATGTCACACTGTAGTATTGTGTATCATGGATATTGTTTCAGTTAGGTGGTATTAGACATAGAAACATAGAAACATAGACTTTGACGGCAGATAAGGACCGCTAGGCCCATCTAGTCTGCCCATTTCCCTACTTACAGGATAGGCCGCAGATCCTAGTTAACCAACAGCCTATATCTTCCTGCCCCCCACAAGAATTGCCTTATGTCTGTCCCATGCATTCTTGAATTCTCCCACAGTTTTGGACCCCACAACTCTCTCAGGAAGGCTGTTCCATGCATCCACTACCCTCTCTGTGAAATAATACTTCCTCACATTGCCCCTGAACCGCCCTCCTTCTATCTTTAAATTGTGTCCCCTTGTTCTTGCAAGTCTCTTTTTCTGAAAGATGCTACCCTCTTGGACTTTGTATGATTCTCTTGAGGTACTTGAAAGTTTCTATCATGTCCCCCCTCTCCCTTCTTTCCTCAAGGGTATACATATTAAACTCCTTTAGTCTCTCCTCATACGGCTTCTCTTGCAGACCCTGCACCATTTTAGTTGCCCTTCTCTGGACTGCCTCTATCCTGTCTATGTCCTTTCGAAGATGGGATCTCCAGAACTGGACACAGTATTCCAGATGGGGTCTCACCAACTGTCTGTACAGAGGGATAACAACTTCCTGTTTTCTGCTGCTGATGCCTCTCCTATACATCCAGTATACCCTCGGCCCTCCCTACTGCCTTCTCACATTGCTTACAACCTTAAGGTCATCTGATATGATTACCCCCAGGTCCTTTTCCTGTTTTGTTGTTGTTACTACCTCCCCACCCATTGTGTATTCTTCCCCTGGGTTCTTCTTTCTCAGGTGCATTATTTTGCACTTTTTTGCATTGAATCGTAGCTGCCATACGTCTGACCATTCCTCCAACCTTGCCAAGTCCCTTTTCATCCTTTCCATGCCTCCTTGTGTATCAACCCTGTTGCAGATCTTTGTGTCATCTGCAAAAGGCATACTTTTTCCTTCCAGTCCCTCAGCAATGTCACTGATGAAGACATTAAAAGGACTGGACCCAATACTGAACCCCAGGTACCCCACTTAGTAACCACCCTTTCTTCAGAGTGGACTCCATTTACAATTACCTTCTGTGTCCTGTTGTCCAGCCAATGTTTTTCAGGGGCTACCACCCTGGGACCCACTCCAGGCTGTTAATTTGACTACTAATCTTTGTGTGGGACTGTGTCAAATGCCTTGCAAAGTTCTAGGTAGGCCATGTCCACAGCCCCTCCCTGTCTACTACTTTGGTCATCCAGTCAAAGAAATCTATTAGATTGCCTGACATGACCTCCTGCTGTAGAACCCATGCTGCCTTGGATCCTGTGCTCCACTGACCTCTAGGTACTCAACTATTCTTCCTTCAGTGACTCCATCACTTTCTCCTACCACAGAGGTCAGACTTCAGCAGGTCTGTAGTTTCCTGCCTCTGTCTTGGTCCCACTTTTGTGAAGGGGATCATATCCGCCTTCCTCCAGTCCTCAGGTACCACACATCCTCCCATGATTTATTAAAAGAGTAGCCAGTGGTTTCACTAGTTCCTTCCTTAATTCTTTTTAGAATTCTGGGTGAATTCCATCAGGACCCATTGCTTTGTCCACCTTCAGTTTTAGGAGTTCTTGCAGAACCCTTTCTTCTGTGAAAGGACTGGGATCAGCCCCTATCAAAGAGTGCTTCTGTTAGTTGTTTCAGGCACTTCCCCTCCTCTTTTGTGAATACTGAGCAGAAATATTCGGTTCAGTATTCCTGCTTTTCACTGTCCCCCCTGCCCACCCAATCGTTTCATTCTGTTCAGCCTCGCTGTCCCTCCCTTTGTCTTTCATGCTCGCTGATGTACCTATAAAAGGTTTTATCCCCTTCTTAACTGAGTTGGCTATCTTTCCTCCAGTTTGGGCTTTTGCTATTCTGACTTCCCTCCTGCTTCTTTCTGCCTTAACTGGTACAGCTGTCTGTCCTGCTCCTTCTGTGTTTCCTTATACTTCTGGAATGCTATATTTTTTCTTCCTGACTTTCACAGCCACCTCTCTTGGAGAACCATAGTGGCTTTTTCTTTCATTTTGATTTGTTTATTTGCTTCACACAAAGGCTTGTTGCCTCTGTGATGGCAGTTTTGATAATTCCCATTGTTGCTCCATACCTCCTTCTAGCCTGTTTGGGAGTGCTTTTCTGAGGCACTCTCCCATCTTGCCAAAGTCAGCCCTCCTAAAGTCCAGTACCCTCACTTTTGTATGGCTTGGACTCTGTAGCTGAGTTTAACGTGAACCACACTGTTTGATGGTCACTTGTCCCCAGATGGCAACCCACTTCTAGATCTGAGATCCTCTCACTGCCCCGTTTGAGAGTACGAGGTCTAAGATTGCTCCCTCACCAGTGGGTTCCGAAACTAGCTGTCTAATGCCTGCCACCTGTAGGGTGTCAAGAATGGCCCTGCTCTTGGATGTGGCTGCAGAAAATGTGCTCCAGTTAACATCTGGCATATTCAGGTCTCCCATCAACAGTATCTCCCCTTTCTCTGCCATTCTAAGAATGCCTTCCATCATATCCTTGTCCATTCCTTCCCCCTGACATGGGGGTCTGTACACAACCCCGTGTGGATTGTGGTTCCCTTTCCAGTCTCCAAGGTGACCCACAGTGCCTCCTCTCCTCCCTGTTTATTCTTTTGTTCAGTTGCTTTTTATCCTTCCTTTACATGAGAGCTACTCCTCCCCTCTTCTCCCCTGCCTGTCTCTCCTGGGTTATGTACCTGGTATGTTAACATCCCAGTCATGGTTCTCTGTGTGCCATATGTTTCTGTGACTCTACTAGGATATCCAGGCATCCCTCTTCCATTAAGGCCACCAGCTCAGGGAGCTTGTTGCCCAGACTACGGCATTGGTACTCATTACCTCCATTTCTGATGGCCTTACCCCTTTTGCCCCATCCCTGTCCTTCTTGCCTTTGTCACTTTCTCCATTTACCCCTGCCCTTCTCCCTATCGACACCTCCATGTTGGTGTTTGCCACACTTACTACCATGATTGCTTGGAGAGGCTAGGATTTTCCTGCTCCTTTCCAGTGCTTCCCCCCTTGGCTAGTTTAAAAGCTAGCCAATGAAGCATTTAAACCTATCACCTAGGATCCTGGTTCCCCTCCCAGACAGATGCAGCCCATCATGCCAGTATAGGCTTGCATCACTCCAGGTGGACCCCAGTCCCCAATGAAGCCAAATCCTGAGCTCCACCAGTTTTTCAACCACTGATTGAATCCCATGGTACAGAACACCCTAGCCTCTCCTATGCCATAGATGGTAGCACCTCTGAGAAGGTTACCGTGTGTGCTACTTGACTAAGGCCCTCCCAATTCCACAAACTCTTCCTGCACTTCTCTAATCCCTTTTAGCCAGGTCATTTGTCCCTAGGTGGACAATGACATCCAGCTCCCTCCCCTGTGCAGCTGCTCTGGCAATCCTGAGGATTCGCTCCCTGTCCCTCCAAGCCATGGTGCCAGGCAGGCACCTTACCTCCCTCTCCCCTTCCTTGCCCAGTTCTGCCTTCCTAACAATGGAGTCCCCCACCAGGAGTTGTTTCCTTCCCCTGCAGGGTCCCCTGCCACCCTCCTGTGGGTCTCCTTTGTGGAGGTTCCCAGCATCCTCCTTGGTCTCCACTGTAGGTGCCTCCATAGAGGAACCACACTTTGCCAGAATGGCATAGGAATTGTGGAGAGGTACAACTTGAGGGATGTGCCTTGTTCCACCACCCTCACCCTACCTGAGCCCACTGTGGTCCAACCGCCTCTTTTTGGCAACCTCTGAGGCAACGGCAGTGGCACTGGTGGTCCCTGGATGGAAGAAGAGGTCCCACAAATCCTGGCCAACTCAGCCTGGAGATGAGCAACCTCCTCCCTCAGCCCAGAGAGGTGCCTGCAGATGGGACAACACCGCATCCTCCAGAACATCTCCCGGAAGACTTCTGCTCCACAGCCACTGCACTGCACCACTCCAATCATGTCTTATTTCTGGCCCCTTAACTGTTTGCAATCCTTACTCTTTCCTCTGTTTTTTTTTCTCTCTCTCCTTACTTTCTGCCTGTGTGCCCTTTAAGCTCCTGATTGTCTTGTTCTGAGACAAGAATATCCTATATTTCTCAGTAGACCACTTAGTTGTTCAGAGGCAGACCTCCAGCAGCTAGAGGGGGCCGGAGAGCTACTCTTGCCCTTCTAGGATGGTGGGTCCTTGGTGGTTCTGTGATCACTCACTTCCTACCCCTAAACAGGAAGTTCCTGTTGTCAGTCAAATCCTGTGCCTATAAAAATAGAACTAGCTTTGGGTAGGTGGGTGGAGGGGAGCGAAGGAGGGCAATATAGTCCCAGTAGAGAAGTTCAGTCACACAGCAGTCCTTTCTCCTGGTGTCTTCTGCCAAGCTATTAGCAGAATCTTTCTAAGGCAGTCTTTAAATGTAGCTTCCTTCTAGCTAGGCCACTCCTCCTACTTATCAGATCTTTCTACAAGTAATTTAAACCTCACAGCAGTTAAGTCCTTTCAGTCATCTGAGATTTACACCTAGATGACTTTTCAGTTACCTATTCAGTTCAGTTAACCCAAACACACTTTTTTTTTGTTTTGTTTTGTATGTTAGTTTTTTATACCCTAAATTAAAGGTCCAAATACAAAAGTTCTTCTACTCTAGTCCCAGCAGAGAAGTTCAGTCACACAGCAGTCCTTTCTCCTGGTGTCTTCTGCCAAGCTATTAGTCCAGAAGTTTATAGTTCCTTGCATCATGTACTTGCTTTTCACATCCTGTTTTGTACTTGTGATAGTCATGCATGATTATCCTACCACTCTTGTCTGTGGGGTTCATGATGATAAACTTATCATTTTCCAGCAATAGAAAAGCTTGCCTTTCTTCAATAGTGGGGTTGTTGATGTTGTGTCTGGTTGGCTGATGTTGATTCTTTTTTGTAAACCTGCTATTTATATCTGTAGTGTTATAATAAAGGAATAATGCATGACAGGGTGTGTGTCAGGCTGGGATAACGTCACGCCTGGGGTGATTAGGCACGAGGCCACAGGCCGAGTGCAACTAATCACCCCAGAAGTGAGATTTATCCCAGCACGACACACACCCTGAAGTGCATTATTCCTATTATACAATGGTTTGTTTGTAATACAAACAAACAAAAAATTATGAAACAGTATATATAAAGTATATTTTTTTGTTATTTTGTGAAGGTGTAGGCTTACTTTATGAAAGAAATAGTGCTGATTTACTCTTTCAGCCAGTAGGTAGAGCTGCTGTGTTTTCTGTGTGGATCTGCACTCTATATAGCGTCTTTGTCAGTGGTGCCAGTTTTTTTCAGTCTGCCCTTACAGTTTTTGTCAAGATTTTTGTTCTGCCTTTTGGTGACCGGCCTGAATGCTGCAGCTGGTCAGCAATCAGTGTTATCAACTGCTCCCCCCCACTCCTGCCGGTTCCCGTCTTTCATCCACCCTCCTGCTGTGAAGATTTCTGTGATATAGGAGAAGAGGAGGTAGGGAGGTGGCACTGGGAATGTTTCGATTTGTTTTACATGGTCCTGTTTGAAAAAAAAATATAGCGAGTGAGCATTTGGTAGAGAGAGGCACGATGACTGTTGAAGACGTATTTTCTGACCTACTCACTGGGCACACCGTGCGGCCAGTCCCTGAAGTACGGAAAAAAAAAGTTTCTCAATTTAAGGGGATTGTGTGAGAGTTATTGGTTGTTTTTTTTTTATTGGCCAGTATACGAACCAGAACACTAAACACTGCCTCTGAGTGGGATGCGGGGAAGCGGGCTGCCGAGCGGCGATCAAAACATGCTGTTTGAAGTGATTCTGCGGGAGGCAGTGTTTTCATTTGTTTCATGCATTTGCATTTATTTTGTGTGTGTGTGTGTTACGAGAAGTGAAGTTAGAAATAATGGGTGGATTTACTGTATGTGTGTGTGTGTGTGTGTGTGTGGGGGGAATTTCTGCTGGCGGGAGCCGGATTGTGAGTAGAGTGCCAGAGCAGGGATCACTGAAGCTGCTCGTAGGCAGCAGAGTGATCTTCTTTTAAACTTTGAATGAGGTCAGAATTGTGCTGGGACTAGAGCCGTGATGTTATGCCAGGATAACATCACGGGTCCAGTGCCAGCCTGACGAATCAGAGCACAGGATTCTTTCTTGCCATTGTATAATATGGATTTCAACACAATGTGATTTCCCCATCAGTGACGTATAAGATGACGTGATGCTAAGTGCCTTCTTAATTCTACATTTTTTGCCCATAATGAATCCTAAATCTCATTTTCAAACTAGTATCTTAGCCTCAGTGATCTATATCAATGATCAATAAAAGCATCTCCGACCCCTCGGTCCCTATCCCACGCTATGCTCTGGCCCATTAGGACAGAACCACAAAAGATGGAGGAGTAGCCATGTATATAAACTCAGACTTGCACTACTCGGTTCTATTAGCTAAGTCTTAACCAAAAGTCTACAAACTTTTACTGCTAAAGCTGGCACTACCCTTCTCATCCCTATCTACATTGCTGGAATATACTGCCAGCCAGGCACTACTGCCTCAGCTGTCACTGACCTCCTCACTCAAATCTCCGCCCAAACCCCAACAATATATATATATATATAGGCTCCTAGTCATCCCTGTTGAGGTCACTGCAGTGGTCCCCACACCTTCTTGGACCTCGCCAGCCCACCTCAAAGCCAGCAAGACTCCTAGTAGCCCCTGTTGGGGTCACTGCAGTGCTCCCCATGGCTCCTTGGACCTCACCAGCCCACCTCAAAGCCAGTAAGGCTCCTAGTCATCCCAGTTGGGGTCACCGCAGCACTCCCTATGGCTCCTTGGACCTCACCAGCCCACCTCGAAGCCAGCAAGGCTCCTAGTCACCCCTGTTGGGGTCACCGTGGAGCTTCCTACAGCTCCTTGGACCTCACCAGCCCACCTCAAAGCCAGGAAGGCTCCTAGTCACCCCTGTTGGGGTCACCACAGTGCTCCCCATGGCTCCTTGGACCTCACCAGCCCACCTCAAAGCCAACAAGGTACTGTAGCCAGCAGGTTCCATTTCAAGTCCTCAGACAGCCTAGCTTTGAATTCTGGCACCTTTTCTAAGCTGCTCCCTGCCTTCCAAGCTGTGGCTGAATTTCTACCTCAAAATCCCTGTGCAGACTGACTTAAATGTGCCTCTGTTCAGCCAAGCTGTAAACTGAATTTGTGCTTTGCATTGCAGCTCCCTGGTGTGTATGGCATTTCTGTGTGCACTGCAACCTCAGAGTTTTTGGTGCTTTTTATGATTTAATTGTATGCTCCTAGCCTATTTTTCTGTGAGAGACACTGAAGACAAATTTAAAAATCATTTCATTAAAGTGATACTGTATTTTTCTTTTGTGAATTTAGTAATTAACTATTTTTCTGATGATTAATAAGGGAAGGATTTAAACTCTTAGAATGTACTGGCTTACTGCTCACCAATTAACTGTTTAAGGAATAATTTAGGGTAGGCTTTTTATTTCTTAAAGTCTATTGGCTTTCTGTTCTTGGTGTGGGATTTCCTTTCTCATCTGTACTGCTGATTCTTGCCCCCTCCCCATACTTTCAGTACCCCTCCCTGCCAAGCTAATCACTTCTGTCCATCCCTCCCAGTTAACTGCTCAGTCTGACTGTCTGTTCCCACCTCCTTCTTTTGTCCCTGAACTAAATATAATCTTCTACCCCTCTTCTCTCCCTAGGCTCCTAGTTGCCCCTATTGGGGTCACCGCGGCACTCTCCATGGCTCCTTGGACCTCACCAGCCCACCTCGAAGCCAGCAAGGTACTGTGGCCAGCAGGTTCCATTGCAAGTCCTCGGGCAGCCTAGCTTTGAATTCTGGCATCTTTTCTAAGTGGCTTCTTGCCTTCCGAGCTGTGGCTGAATTTCTACCTCAAAACCCATGTGCAGGCTGACTTAAATGTGCCTCTGTCCAGCTGAGCTGTAAACTGAATTTGTGCCTTGCATTGCAGCTCCCTGGTGTGTATGGCATTTCTGTGTGCACTGCAATCTCTGAGTTTTTGGTGCTTTTTCTGATTTAATTGTATGCTTCTAGCCTGTTTTTCTGTGAGAGACAATGAAGTCAAATTTTTTTCCCCCCACCCCATCCCTCACATCTTATTAAATGTTTGTTCCTTGGGGGTGGATACTCTTTTTTCCCTCAGTGATTGGACCATTTCTTCTAGTGTGAGCATCTCAAGGCAACTAGCTTGTGAATTTCATTGTTGGATTGCCTCAGGAAGCTGGTGAATATCTCCACACTTAGCAAAAGCCTTAATAAGGTTTCTAGTTGCAACTCTATATCTCTGCCTGCTGGTTAGTTTCATCCTTGGACTTAGATACTGTCTCACTCCTGCAGTCAACTGCACATTTACTTCAGTCCCCTCTCCGGTCCTGAATTCACTTTCTCTCTTTTTCCCTAGTTCTACCTTCCTTTCTTTTCTTTACCAGTGTACACTATGGGGGTGATCTCACGTCACTGCAGCTATGTAGGAGTATTTTCCCTTCTGCAAGCCCTCCAACTCTCAGTAGATCTTCTCTGCCAGCCATCTACTGACTCTGGCTACTCAAATAAAGCCAAGGACTGGAGCTATTGTTTCTCAAACCTAATTATCAGGGGTAATACCTCTATCCCTGAAACCTGGCTCCTAAAGCTTATCCCATTTGCTAGTATAGCTGACTACCTAAGCCATTCCCCTTTTTATATACCTTAGGAGGGCAACCTCCAAACCTCTCTCATTGAGACCTGGGCATCCCATGTCATCTCTCTTTCTCTCCGGTGATATTAAACCTAACCTGGGCCCTCCTGATGGCATTGCTCCCAAAAACCCATCTTATTGGTTCACAGAAAAGGGGCTTAGGCTTGCACATATGAACATTAGAAGTCTGTCAGCTAATTTTGCACAGCTTGAAGCCTGGATTGCTCACAACTCCCCTGATGTCCTAGGTCTAACCAAGACTTGGTTAAAACCCCATAAACCAGATTCATTAAGTAGGATCAATGGATATAAACTTCACAGATGTGATCATCCAAATGCTAAAAATGGTGGTGGTGTTTTGTTTTATACGAGACAGGACCTTGACATTATGATCCTTCTGGTCAACACCACCTGTCTATGTGAAATTATTTATATAGTTATTACCTTAGGTCTCACTAAGAAGCTAAATGTAGTGTGCCTCTATAACCCTCCTAAAAATGGACTAACAGGTCTGACTAGGGTAATTGACCATCTTTCCTTGCTGAAGGGTAGACAAGAGCTCATTGTTATGGGGGACCTCAACCTGGATTGGCTAGGGAAAAATTCTGATCTCTATGTTGCTGAACTCAGCAGGTTACACCTCTCTCAGTTGATTATGCTCCTAACCAGGCAGGCTAGTAACAGCAGTCTCCAGTCTCTTCTAGACTGGGTTGTCTTCAACAGGCCTGAGAGGATCAGTGCTGTTGGAGTTTTACCAGACTCAATCAGTGACCACTCCCCAGTTTACTGTGTTTGGAAGGCTAGGGCCCCTAAACCACCCCCCAGAGAAATTATTTTCAGGGATTTTTCAAAAATGGATAAGAGAGCCCTAATCTTGGAGCTACAGAGCATGGACAGGGCACCTCTAGATAATACTTGTAATATGGAACGTACTGCTCAATACCTCCTTACCACACTTTTGAACCTTCAAGACAAATATATCCCAGTAAAAAGGTGCTGTACCCGGGAATTTGCTACCTGCTGGTTAAATTCTTCACTCCTGTCCTCTCTCAAAAAGAGGGATAAAGCCTGGAACAAATCTAAGCTAACCCAGTCCCCATCAGAATGGGCAGAGTACAGAAGACTCTAAAACCTATGTAAGGTTTCCATAAGATCTTCTAAGGGCAATTGCTACTATCAGCTCCTTAGTACCTCTGTCAGTGACTCTCGTGGTCTTTAGAGTCATGTTAACACCATCATGAGGAAAACCAAGTGCGATACCATCTCTGATATGGTCATGGATGGTTGTAATTACAATAACCTGCTCACTATCACTGAGGATCTTGACTCCAGATTCACTGACTTCTCCTCCTGTACTGCACCTCCTGGGCCTTTACCTGTCACTCAGCAGGATAACCTTTAACCTTTCAACCCATCTTTCACCCTTCTCCCAGTCTCTGAGAGTGAAATCTTATACTTACTTAAGTTCATCTCTCCTGCTGGATCAGCAGGGGCAGATGGACTCTTACCAAAACTCCTAAGAACCATTGCACCGTCTATAGTCTCTCCAGTGACTAGACTTATCAACCTGTCTCTTCTTAAAGGACATGCCCCTTCTCTCTGGAAGATTGCTTGAGTTGTACCAGTCTACAAAAAGGGGACACCACTAACCTGGATAACTATAGCCCTATTGCCATCCTCTCCACCCTCTATAAAATACTGGAGAAAATTGTTGCTACCCAGGTCTCAGATTACCTCTACTCCTTCAGACTCCTTACCCCTGACCAACATGGTTTCCGACATGGGCACAATACATCCACTGCTCTCATACAGCTTACAAATGTCAGACTCACTATGGACATAGGCTCTCTCACTGGGGCTACTTTTGTTGATCTTACAAAAGCGTTTGATTTAGTTGACCACCCAAAGTTGTCATCCCTGGGCTTCTCTACCTCCATCACCTCCTGGTTCCAAAATTATCTTTTGAAGCATTAACAATTTGTCCAGATCGGAGATAAGCCCCCTCTTGCTCCTACTTGGATCAGAGTGCCCCAGGGTTTGATTCTTGGTCCTCTCCTGTTTACAGTCTTCATAAACAACATCCCACTGCTCACTGGTGCTTGCTCAGGTCTGCTATATGCCAACAATCTTGTTCTTTACTCATCCACCTCAAACCTCTCAGATATTAACCTGAATCTCAATAGTAACTTCAATACCTTTCAGAGCTGGCTATTGCAAAACAAGCTTGTCTTAAATAAAAATAAAATGGTGACTATGCTCTTCGGTTCAGGTTCAAAAATTCAATCTTGCACCCAACTATTAAGTATCAGAGAGCTTGGTGGCTCACCCCTTCACACAGTTACCTCTTTTAAATACCTAGAAGTAACCCTTGATCCTGCCTTGGATTTTGACCTGCACCTAGCCTCAGTCACTAAACCCATCAATATTCAACTTTTGCTTGCATACAAGGTGAGACATAGTCTAACATCCACGGCGAGGATGGCCATTGCACAGGGGATCCTGAGATCTCAATTGGCGTATGGGTTAATGGCCTTTCCGGCAGCTACTGGAGGGATCCTCCGAAAGTGGGATGTCTGCTACAACAGCATTTGTCATTTTGCTCTGTCTTTACCCAAACTTACTCACTGATGCACACTATACTCCATTCTGAGATGGTTTACCCCCTCAGCCTTCTGTCAGTTTACTTCCTACTATTTTATAAAGAATATAATCTCCTCTCAGATACCTGACAAACTGGCTCTGCAGCTCAAACCTGTGACCCCTGCCTACCCACTGACAAATCCCTTCTTGTCCAACCAAGATGTAAAACCAAAATGGGGGAGAATGCTTTCTCTAGCGGGGCCCCTAAACTATGGAACTCCCTTCCACTGAGTCTAAGAATCTCCCCTTCTCCACAAAGCTACAAACAGGAGCTTCATATGGCTCTTCTAAGCTCTGAACCCTGCTCCTGATCTCTATCCACCCACTACTTTACTGGTCCCTCCTAGTTGCCTACCATCTCCAACCTCTACTACTCTCAAAACCTGCCTGGAAATCTTGCTATTTCCTCTCTTCTAGCACTTACTCACTAGTTGTATGACTTATGACTGTTAGTTATTTGCACTTATATACCTGTTTCGTTACTACATATAGATTCTTGAAAATGTACTGTCATTGCTGAAAGCTTTGTATAAGTGTACTGTGTCTGACTTCTACTTGTTACCATGATGTTTTCTTGTATCTGCTATTGTCTGCATACCCTTTGTTGTAATCTCCCGGGTCATACCTGAAAATAGGCAACTATGCTGTCTAGTGTACCTATCCAGTTAACAAAAACTAAATAAATAAAATATATTATGGGTGATTTTAACCACAATTGGCTAGGTCCAGCCCTCAAAAAAGCACGGACTGAAATTTCTGCACTAAATCTATCACAAATCATAACCGAGCCCACCCACCTAAACCCCAAATCTGGCAATCACTCACTCCTAGACTGGGTTCTGACCACCCACCCCCACCAGGTCATCCATTCAGGACTACTTCCAGACTTGCTGAGTGATCATCACATTACTTATCTAGTCTGCAAAATTTGCTGCCTAAAATCTCCCCAAATTTCTAGTCCTATGCTCATACAAATCCCTCAATCTCACCCCTTGTTAGGCGACCTTGCCCTAGCAAGCTGGGCCCCCTCTCCTTCTATGAGCTCCATTGATGATGCCTTTCTGCACTTCAAAAATACATTACTCAACATCTGGGACACACATGCCCCGCTACGTTGCTCAAGGGTATGTGGTAGCCACTTGTCATAGATCACCCAAGAACTAATAGCATGTCAAATTGCCCAGGACAAAGCATGGAGAGTGCATAAATCTTCACGCCTCCCACATAACCTCTACACATACCATATGCTCTGCAGCAAGTGTACCAGAGCTATATGACTAGCTAAAGCAGAGTATTTCAACAACTCCCTTCAGTCAAACTTAAATAACCCTTCCAAATTCTGGAAGGTCTTTTACTCCCTCTTCATGCCACCAGCTGCAAATCCTACTCCACTCCTAAAAGTAGGCAACTCCCTTCTCTCAGAACAAAGAGCAGTCGCAACTGGGTTTAACACATACTTCTCCACTTGTGTGGCTACTCGTCTCTCTTCAATGCCCACCCCTGCACCTCTTGTACCCACAGCTGGTATAAATAAACCTACTGGACCATGTACCTTCTCCTTCAATGACATCTCACCGGTGGCTGCCCTAGATGCCCTGCCGTCTCTCAGCCCATCAAAAGGCAATTCCCCTTATGGGCTGGACCCTAAACTCCTCTACCTCTCTGCCCCCACCATAGCAACCCCACTTGCTAACCTCCTAAACAAATCTTCTGCTGCTGCAGCAGTCCCCCAGGTATGGAAGCATGCCATCGTCAATCCCCTCCCCAAAGGGGGTGCCCCCACCTCCATTTCAAACTATCACCCTATCTCTCCCCTCCCAGCTCTCACAAAACTACAAAAGCACATTGTGCTCGCCCAACTTACTGTACCTCCTACCTTGCCGACTCAAATTTCTTCATGGCGTACCAGTCTGAGTGCAGGAAAGGTCACTCTACTACCTCCTCCCTGATAAGGCTCACTGACTTCATCCTATCAGGTATGGATAGTGGCCAGATCACCTCAGCCATCTTCCTTGACCTTGCAAAAGCTTTCAACACCATCTCACACCCCCTACTGCTTTCATGTCTCTCTGAAGCAGGGCTCTCTGTTGCTGCCAACTGGTTCAGTGCATACCTCTCTGACAGAACACAGTCTGTTAGAGTTTCTGATGTCATATCCACCCCCTTCCCATATCTACTGATGTTCCACAGGAGTAGGTGCTCGGACCCATTCTATTCTCTATTTTTCTGAATGACCTACCACTCATCCGTGCTACTTTATCAATAAACATGTATGCAGATGATACCATTTTTTCTCCTCTGGCACCTCCCCAGAAGCAGTAGTATCTAACCTCCAAGCTGATTTCAACAAAGTTCATCACTGGTTCAGCTCTCACCAGCTCTCCCTAAATGCAAAAAAAAACAGTCACTATGACCTTCGGCACAAGATGACTGTCCAGGCTCCCCTTCCTTCCCAATTTCCACACCCTGGATGGGTTAAAACTCGAGGATGTCACCTCATACCAATACTTAGGGGTATGGCTCAACAGACACCTATCCTTCTCGGACCACATCAATGCTATCTCTAAAAAACTGTGACCCAAGCTCGGTGCCCTGTACAGGATGAGTAGTAGCCTCTGTCTAACCATGTGCTGTGAGCTAGTCCAGAAGATGATACTCCCCTCCTTCGACTACTGCAATATTGTCTACAGTACCACGACAAAGTACACCTTAGCAAGACTTGACACCCTGTTCAATGCCTTCTGCCACTTTGCCCTCGATGCCCCATCTCTCACCCATCATTGTGACCTCTACCATCCCTAGCAAACCGTCACATGATGCACTGTGCTAAATTTGTCTCCAAGCACTAGCTAGGTGCCCTTCCAGCTTACCTCTCTTCCACACTCTCAGCTGCTCCCACCCCCACTCATACCCTTAGATCTCTAGACTCCTGCCAATTATTAATCCCCAGTCGGAGGACCACAGTTGGACAAGCGGCCTTCTCACACCATTTCCCCAAGCTCTGAAATGGTCTCCCCCTGCAAATTCACCACTCATCCTCTGCCCACTCCCTTTCCACTGCCCTGTCAAGTTACCTCACTGTAAACTGCTCCTGCACCTAACTCCATCTACAGTGACTACCTCCCCCCTCCCCCACCCTGCCTGACCAGCAGCACATTGCTATTGCTACAGAAGCTGGCTTATTTGGCCAGGCCTATGCATTTACTGTCATGTGTTTCATGTGTCTAGGATTCAATGTTAACCCTTGTATTAATTGTTGTAATATTTAGCCCCTGTATTGCTAGCTACTGTGTCAAGTAAATGTTATTATGCTCCAATCTGTTAACCAAGTTGTTGCCATGAACTCGCCTGTAACTACAGAATGTGGTGCTACTGTACATGTTGTTAAATGTTATATTGTTCCTATTTGCAATGTTAGATGTTATTTTGTTCCTACTGGATAACCTGCGTGTTATCGCTTCCTCTGTACCCCCCCCGGTCGCACCGGGAGACAAGCAGCTTGTTGTTCAGTATGCCTTTCCTGGTGAAATAATTCAATAAGTAAATAAAAAATATAATAGTCGAAGGTCAAATGAAAACCATCCAAGTGTTTGGTGAGAGACGTGGACAACCCATTATTGAGTACTACCATTTCAATTCTGTGAGTGGCCTGGAACTAAGGCTATCAACTACTGTCTCCATCTGGTTCAGAAATTCTCTTGTCCAGGTATCCTTTAGTACTTCCCCTTCTATAACTGGTGCTGTCTCCTGTCTCCTTGTACTAGTTTGATGCTCTATCTCCAATCTTAAAAAATACCTGTTTTCTGTGTTTTGATGTAATTTTCCCTGAACTTTCAGCAGAAGATTTCAGTCCGTCTAAAGAAAAAACACTCTTCAATGGTGTGTCTGAAAACAAATGTCTTGTTTTCTGATGGATCTGTTCCCACTGGTGACCAAACTGTCACTACTTTCAGCGCCACTTTGATATTGTGAGCCACTGCCTCTATAGCCAACTTCTTGTTGAGATAAGTTAAAATGAGCTGAAAGGTGCTCCAAAACTGAGTCAATTCCAGGCCCTGTAGGATGGCCTGGTTGGCCATGAACATCTTTGTGTAACATAGAAACTGCCAGTGATTATAAGGAAATGTCTGTCAAGGTTAGTAGCTACATCAGCAGGGTAACAGAGAAATAGATTCCAGTGGAAAATATTTTATTCTCCTGAGATCAAAGCAATCTATATTCCGAGTAGTACATGTAAGGGGCTCTATTTTCAAGATTTCTTTTTCTGTTGCCACAGATTGGGAGGCATCATTTTGAAAATAAGTCCCAGTACATTTAAACAAATGTATTATATATGCAGACAGAATACAATTAAACAGGTGATTCTGAATGTTACCATAATGTGTTAAGTCTATCATGGCACAAAACCAAGAATGGAGCTAAAATGAAACTATAAAAAAACTGAGCGAACCTTTGTCTTCAGAGCGCAGTTTAAATTAGATAACAGGGCATGCACAGATGGCATGCCAGTCTCACCATCAGACTATTTCCTAGCCACAGTAATAAGTCTTTCTACTTACTACCTACCAATGCAACTGTCTAGATGTCGTAATCTACTGTTATAGCTTTATTGACATGTGCAACATTTTAAATTCCTAATCCTGTCAGGAATAGATCATTTCTAGTATGTGTCATTATATGGTGAATTCTGAATTTGATTGGTTTATTGACAGTGGTTTGAGAAAAAGCTTTCGCTGTTGTCTTCTGGCATACTGCCAGTATAGTAAGTCCTTTAATCCTGAAGATGGAGTGCAACAGTAAAAAAAATGGCCCTTTAATATAAGGCTATTGTGCCTCCACTGGCTGTATGGGCAATTGCCTTCTGTGCTGCTTGGTCTTCAAAAGATGGAAAATGTTCAGCATAAACAACATACATAGGCATGTGAACGAAAGATATAATATATTTTTTTCTAAATATTTAATATTATTTATGGAGCACATTCAACAATGTACAACTGGAGTGCTTTATGTTAACCTGTGAAATTGCTAGGGTTTTATAACCGATGGAAAATGCCAGACACATATTCAAAATGTATATTTCTCTTTAACAATTGCATATGGAATCCTGAAAGTAAAGTGGAAACTTCTTTGATAATGAATGTTAATTTCTGAATTAACAAATGAAGGAATATTATATTAGTCACTCTTTGTACAGATAATCTTGCATTGATCTTTGTTGACATTATGCTTTTCTTACTGCTCTTTTAGGCTTGTAATGGCTTTTTTATGCTGATCATGAAATAACTAAACTAAATTAAAACTAACGTGCTTAATAAGTGCTTATAATACATCTCTCATTGGTAATCTGAGATGATCTGTAAACCAAGTAAAACACTGTAGGCCCCATAGTCAGAAACATGCGTAAGCACAGCGCAAATGTTTGTGCTATGTATGAGCCTGCACTCCCCTTGGCTGCTGCGATAGTCAGTTGTATAGTGAGCAGACCTATCTGACTGAATATCAGGCTATGTTGGTGCAGCATGAAGTTCAAATGCACTGCCACAATATGGACCTGGGCTAGATACAGCCTGCAGAGAACAGCTCTGGGTGAAACAGGATAGTCCCAAGACACCTGTGGGCTATATTCAGCACGAACATGCAAATGAGCCCATTGGGCATGCAGGGTGCTAAGGGTCCATTTACCCATTATGGCTTCATTTGCATGGGGCACAGCACCCCTTTAGTGCTTCTTGAACTGTACACAATAAGCTCTGGTGCATAGTGGTCCCCCACACCCTGATCTCCAAGATAGTCAGTTATTAAAGTCAGCTAAACAACAACATGGATTTCAGGAATGTCCTTATATTTATTTTCAAAGTAGCTTCAGGTAATGACCATGGCGTAAAGGTTTTGATGATACAGGAAGACCATGCCTTCCCCGAGGAAGCCCTTTAAATGGTGAAATGTTGGTTCTTTGCATCATGGTCAAAACCTGAAGCTACTCTGGAAATAAATATAAGGAAATTTCCAAAACCCATCTTGGTGTTTGGCTGATTTTTTGTGATGTTTTGTGTATTTGACTGTCATTAGAGTCTATGTCAGACCCAAAGCATAATAACTCATTACTGAATGTGAGGATACCCAGGGGAACTACAGTTCTTTGCACTGGTTGAAATAATCCCTGTTGGGATTCACACAGTTCAAAATGAGACCCTGGTAGTTTGTGGCCCCTGAACACCCCCTTATCCAATCTGCCCATCCCTGGTCCCCCTACTCAGCTGATTGCTCCTCAGAGCTGTTTGAAATCACCCAAGTGGTCCTGTGCATCCCCTTCACATTCCAATCACTCCTCAGAGCTGTTTGAAATCATCCTTGGTGGTTCAGTGTGTCTACCCACACTCAGTCATTCCTCTGAGGTGTTTGAGATCACCCCTGGTGATCCACTGTGTTTCCCCTTCACCCCTCAGTTGCTCCTTTGAGCTGTGAAAATCATCCCTGGTGGCCTAGTGATTCCCCTGCCCCCCAAACACCCATTCACACAGTTTAAAATGAGTTCCTGGTGGTCTGGTGGCCTTCCAAACAGCATCCCGCACAGTCTGACTAGTGATATCCCACCCCCCGGCACACTCCTTCCCCAGTGGCCAGCACTCCTCCCAACTAGATACGGCAACCAGCACAGCTCTCTTCTCACCTCCACTGCTGATCACTGTATGAGCTGTTAGTGAGCATGCATACTGCAGAAACAACTGTTTGAAGGTGACAGAAGGGCTGTGCTGGTCACCGTATCTAGCTTGTAGAAGCACCAGCCACTGGGGTGAGGAGGGGTGTGGGGTGGGAATGTCAGTAGGCAGATCAGGTGGGGTGCTGCTGGGTGAAGGGAACATAGTGGATCACAGAGATGATTTCAAATAGCTCAGATGAGTGATTGGGGGTAGAGGGATACACTGGACCACCCCCAGAGATGATTTCAAATGGCTTTGTGGAGCAATTGGGGTGTGGGGGGACACACTGGACAACCAGGGATGATACACCGGACAACCAGGGATGAATTAACACAGCTCTGAGAAGCAATCATGGCGGTGGGGTGATCACTGTGCTATCAGAGTATTTGTAAGAGGGCTCAAATGGGAAGACTGGGGTGGGCAGCTATAGTACAGCAACCCTGCCTTCATGGGTGGGGGAATGGGCTTAGACCCTCATTTAGATGTGGTTTTCAGGGGTGGTAAATAGCACCACTTGGGGAGCTGTTTACCACCACTGCAAACCTTTGAATATACCGCTACGCTGGCATGCATGAGGAGACCCCCTCATTTGCATAGGCACACAGTATTTTAATGCTTTGGTGCTGCTGGGTTTGAGGGGTGCTCCCAAGACTTTTGAATATGGACTGGCTGGGAGTGCTGGCACAAACCAGGGTTAGCATCTATACTAACCATGTTAGTGTGGGTGCTAACCTTTGAATATCAGGGCCTGTCATCATGTCAGTGTAAGACATAAAGTAACATCTTTGAAATAAGGCATTGTTTTTATTGATGTAAAATAAAGCATCGAATAGTACAATGGAAATTAATGAAATGGTACCATGGCTGTATAACTTTTCAGTTCATGTTTTCTACAGTTTGCTAGAATAAAAAATATACTGAACAGAAATACACCTAGACTACAATAGTTTTCCAGCCTATAGCCATTTATCACCTTTCCACTTAGAGATTTCAATTATCCATGTTTTTGACAACCACAGTTAATACAGCTTATTTCATAAGATGCATCAACATTTGGCAGTTTTTTCTCTCTAACACACAACCATTTAGGAAGAGAGAAGACATTTGAACTGAGATCAAGATGCAATCTTTGGGTTCCTTTGTAGGGATGACTTGTGTATGTTTACCAATACTGGTGTTTGGCCCACACAAGCCACAAGGCCTCCTGGGGCACCAGCACAGCTGGGGTGCAGGAGGCTCCTACCTCTCAACTGTCCCAATTTTGGACCTCTTGTCCCTAAGTCCTGACCTGCTTGCTTCTTTTCCCAATTTGGAGAATGCCAGTGTAAGTGGTGTTCTCTATACCAACAGCCAATCGGGTGCATTCATTCAACAGTATATACTGGCATGCTGACTTTAAAAAAAATCCTGTGAGCAGCAGTGGTAGCACACTGACATCTGGAGTTTGGGTACAGAACCTTGGCTTGGATCATTAGTGCAAAAAGACATGGTGCTGCAGCTGGCAGCGGGAAGAGTGAAGGAGGTGGAAAGTAAATGGGTTATGCTGTTCCTGGATTTCCAGGTGGATGGATAGCTTTGCATTCCATCACTGAGTGTTCATGGTCTCAGCAGAACAATCCAACAGAATGTGGAGGAAATCCTGCATTCTGCTTTGTTTTGCCTTCCTCTGGCTGCTGGGGATCGCCTATTATTTCTACTTAGGAGCAAGTCACAGTCAAATGGTAAGACAGGTTCTTACAGTGGAGTGGGGTCTATAGTCTCAGCTTAGCACTGCTGATCAGGCTCTGGGAAACCCTATAGCACACGCGCGCGCACACACACACACACAAACACACACACGCACACACACACACTCTCTCAATGCAGACATCTCAGGAAGGAACTGGGTGGATTCCCTGGGGTCAGGGCGAGATTTACTATAATGCCAACTCTGCCAGTGCATAGGACCCTTTGTTTTTTTTTGGGGGGGGCCCTTTGTTGACTGTTTTTGTATTTATTTATCGTTTTGCTTTTGTGTTGCTATGCTACAACTGGTGGGAGTGGTATTGTTGTTTGGGGGGGCGTTGACCATGTCTGTCTGGCTGTGTCAGGAAACTGTCCATCTCAAGTGAGTGATGAGTGTCCAAGAAAACAAAAAGCTGATCCCTGGCCCCTTCATCCTCAGTCATGCATGCTCCGATGGGCCCCACTGTGTTGTTGGCTGGGGGTGGTGGCACTAGACTGATCTGATCAAACTCTCTGATTGGCTTTAGCCTGTCTAATTGTGTCTGACTGGCTGCACTGCCTGTGATGAATTTAGTGCATTCTCCTAAAGCTTTGACAGCTATCTGGCACCAATGTGCTTGACGGCAAGAGTGCAGTCAAGGATGGGGGTTTGTGAAGGGAGTGGGACAACTAATTTATCCAAGGCTGAACTTGTTAGAAACTTCCTTTTTTATCTGGATGGGAGGCAGGAGCTATATAAAACTGGACTGGACATTGGATAACACTCAGGATAGGGTATGTATATTTATACAGCTGTAAATGTTTGAAGTACCATATGGAGGAATGATCCAAGTGAGTCAGTGGACTAGGGTGTAGGCTCAGGACTCCAGGATCAGTCAGAAGCAAGTTGGGTGTCAGGTCATGTCAGCGGTCACCAGCCAACCAGAAGGGGATCATCACTGTCTGTGTAAGTAGCGGGACCTGGGGAGTCCTATCCTGCATTTGTTTCTAGTTTTAGTATGTATCCACTGTAAAACTAATGAGCCAGGCTAGCCAATTAAGGATGGTATGAGTTGCCAAGTATCCTGCTGTATTTGGGATTGTTCTGATTTATAGTGATTCCTGCTGAGCCAATATTTGCTGTTTAAAACATCCTGACTTAATGCAGCTGCTCTGGCTACTTGTTAGTTGTCACAAGTCGCAACTGTGTGGAAGGTAGGCTGTAGTAGGGCAATTAGGAGTGCAGAGACAAGACAAGCTGCTGATGTTTTGGCTACTGCTCATTCAATAAAGTTGCAGCTGTGGGAGGAGGCTCTAAAGGGAAATGCTGTTATTGGCAGAAGTCAGGCAGTGCCACCAATGAGATTTTCACTTTTGAACTCCACTAGATGTTGGTGCCCTGGGGAGATTTTGAGTTGCTTGGTGGTTGTTAGTCACACAGAGACAGAAGGCCAGGTGTGAGTGGGACTAAGTTACCCATGGGAACTGGTGCAGTTATCATTATAGCAGACCCAAGAAGTAGTGGGGGATGCAGTTTCATAGGTGATGTGACATGTTGTGAGGAAACTAGTGAAATAAATAAAAAAAATATATGCACATATAGCTTTAAAGGAGTGTTTTAAGCAATAGACAAGTATTCAGAAATACAAGAAATAAAGTTATTTGCATCCCAAAACTGTAAATTTTCTGGGGGGGGGGGTTGCCTGGCCAAATCTCCCGAAGCAAAACCCTCCCTCTTTGCCATCACAGTAATATGGTGACCCTGGCAGCCCTGCCAGCAGCAGTGCACTAGGAGATGGGGAAGGGCTGTCAGCTATCAGCAGGAGACAGCATTTTCATGGGGAAGGCATTCTGGCAGTGGGCTAGGGGTCTTGTCTGGACTGGTGGAGGACAGTCATAAGCATGATGTGGTGTGTACTAAAGGTCTGGGGGGGAAAAAGGAATGGAATGTGGATCCTCAATCCTCCATCTCCCACTTGAAGGGGGCTTGTATTTATTAAATCAAAATATGAACATTTTAGCATGGGTAAGGGTGAACTGGAAGCTGAACTCTCATTGCCACACATTTTTCATAATGGTGCCAAATGTATTTGCTATTTGGGATGGGGGTACAGTAAATTTTAACAGAAACCTAAGTTCTAGCCAGTGGATTTCTTCATGTGCTTTTAAGTTTGTTGTTGTAATGACAACAATAGTAAAGCAAAAATGTAAAATGGGTTACTCAAGTTTAAATAGTGATAGTTTGCACAGCATGGTTGGGTGTGCTGCCGTGCCACCTTTGATGGTTGGGTGATGCAGAAGTGGGCCTATGGTTACTGCTGTGCATGGGGCCCATGACAGTGTAAATCCAGCTCTGCCTGGGGTCTCAAAATGGGAAATGGTACAGCTTTCTAGGCATTGAGCCCAGCCTCGTCATTGTACTGGAATGGCATATTGTACAACGGAAAGCAGCCACCTTCCAGGCTCGCTATGGGGTTGGGAGAAGCAGAGTGGGAGACTGCGTACAACCTCGTCTCACATTTGGGTTTCCAGCAGTTTGCTGTTACCTGCCAAAATGAAAGGAATGCAGGGCCATTGAGTGCAGTGGGATGCTGTTTATTGAAAGTGTGCAAATGGATCGTGTTCCAGTGTTCCTCTGACAAGGATGTTGCTAGTTCATTTTGAATGCAGGGCATGTATTTTACATGGAAATTGAACAATGTACAGGAGAATTGTTAACCATATACTTGCATTGCTTAAACAGGAAAATGGCACAATTCATGTTCAATGGAAAATAATGTAATTTTCAGAAAGATTCAAGAAAATCACCTTGGAGATACCAAAAAATGTCAATCTGATCTTGCAGCACAGTAATATATTTTTAGAGTGTTCTTAGGTAGAACAAGGGTCCTTTTACAAAATTAAATGTAAATTTGATGGTAGTTGTGGAGATGAGTGATATTCATATGAATACCTGCATCCAGAGCCTTGATAACTTTAGGTGGAGGTGTGTCATCCAGTTTGACTGCTAGTGTATGTGGATTTATGTTTTGGACCAGAACTGACTAACCAGGCTTGAGGTGTGGCAAAAGCCTTGTGACATCCCAGCTTTTATTGGTACAGGGATTCAGTGTAACCACAATTAAGACAAATGAATCTGAAGTTGCATTTTTTTTAATTTGGGCATTGTGAAGAATGGGGAGACCGTTACACACAACTGTACAGTTTATCAAGTTCATTGTATTACATACAAGTGGTTTACAAATGCAATGTGGTTTAAAAGGAGTAAAGCATCCTTTACAGCCATTGGGATGAATTTTTACTTCTTGCTACAGTGTTTCCAAGAGTTTAGAAAGTTGCTAAGTGTGAGGTATACCACATGTTTTTCATGACTGCGGGGGAGAAGGCCTGTGACTATCCTAAGGAAACTAAGTAGTATTTTACCAGGAGCAAAGGCCTCTGGCTGGACAAGAATGATGTACCATATTACGTTACATTGGGAAAGAAAACCCAGCATGTCTGTGTATAAAATATTGATAGTACTCCTCTTATTTCTTTCCCCCTCTTGATGAGCTAATTCTGGTTCCATGTCTTGAGACCAAATTTGGGGACCCTCTAGTTCCAGACCCGCTAACCATAGTTTCCTAGACTATTCTCACTTACCCCTCTCTCTTGTTCCCCTCCTTTATGCATTGCCATGGCTTATTTGGGGAGAGAAGGAGAAAGAGAGAGAGAGAGAGAGAGATAGAAAGAGAGAGAGAGAGATAACACCACATCAGCCAGCATTGGGGGTGTGGCATTGTATGTGGGCAACCATTAGTCAGGCTGTCATGCTGTGGCCAGTCAAAAGGAGTTTTTCCCCTGTAGGTCTTTCCTTGCAATCTAGAATCTGTAGTGCATCCTTGTGATCACCTGGGGGGGCAGGCAGCAAATTTACTAAACAGAGAATGGCCTGGGCGGTAACAAAGTTGCAGTTAAGTTGCCAAGGGAAGGCACTGGTGACACATTTTACAGATTAGGTGAAACATTGCTCAATAATATTGTAGTCACTTCAGAAATATGAGAAAACAATCTTGTGGTACCAATCTGTTTTTTTTTTGTTAATCTTGAACCCAGTTCCTACTGGTCCCAATGATAAATGACCACACAGATTTTTTTTTGTGGGGAGCAGCTGGATAGAGTGTACAAATCTAAAATTTCTGGCTATATTCCTGATGAGAGAGGTAGTACAGGACTACAGGGCAAAAAAACACAAAAATCTGCTATTTGCCAGCTTGAAATTTCCACCCAGTGCAGTTTTCAGGAGGGACAGTTGCACTGTCTATTTTATAAGATCTTTAAATATCTTCTACAGTTTTTCCCATTTGTATTTCTGCCCAGTTCTGTGGCCTGCCCCCCTCTGACAACTCCTCCCAACCCCCACCACAAAGGGAATTATATGTAAGCAATAAGACATGACAGGGTGTGGGGTGCTGGTTGATACCCATGTGTCCTGGGGCATAATGAGGCATTGTGCCACAGGCAGAGGGCCTTGCAGCCCTTGAAAGTGTGGGTATACACCAATATTGCACACTCTGTAGGGTCTTATTGTGCTTAGATATTGGGTTGGAAAAAATTTAAAAAAAATCTCTAAAAGATAGAAAAACCAAAAATATAATAAGATATAGACAGCATCCTGGATGGGCTGATGGTGAATACTGTAAACCCACTAGTTATATTCCATGTGGGAACCAATGATATAGGTAGAAGAAATGAGGTTGACCTAAAAAGAGATACAGAAAACATGGTAAATAGGGTCAAAGCAAAAAAATGGGGAAATTATTATTTCAGGCATCCTCCCTGTGTATTGGTGTCATGAGTATATACATTGGGCCATAAACAAAACAAATAATTGGGTACATTCCTTCTGCTTATTAAACCATATTGGATTTATGGACAACTCTACAATGTTCTGAAACAGAGCACTGTTCAGACATGATGGACTTCACTTAAACAGGGCAGGAGCAAGAATACTGGGGAAAAAATGAATGAGATGGTAAACTTTCATTGACTGGAAAATGGGGTGTGGGACTACTAAGAAATAGGATAGAGAAAATAAATTATACAAAAGTTAAACAGTGCAATAAAGTTTGGAATGGGGTACTTATAAATGCTTGGAGCTTGGAAAACAAATTTGCAGAATTTCAGCATCTCTTGGATACACAAGACATTCAAGTAGTACTAATAACAGAAACCTGGTGGGAAAAGGATGATATATGGGACAAAAATATCTGCAATTACAACCTATTCTCCAAATCTAGAGTACACATGAGAGGAGGGGGTATTGCCATATACATAGATTAATCACTTAAATGTGAAGAAATTCAGGTGGAGAAGGACAATCCGGAAATACTTTGGCTGAAATTATTACCACAAACTTCAACTAAAATTAACCTGGGACTACTGTATAGGTCCCCCTCAATATCACCCAATAATAAAACCTCATTGCTCAATCATATAGCAAATTTAGACCCAGCTGAGAGAATATTATTGATGGGAGATTTTAATATGCCTGGGATAAATTGGCAGGGAATTAAAAGGGCATTCCAAAGTTGAAAAAGATTATTTGGAGGTCCTCAACCAGATTGAACTGGAGCAAAAAGTGCTGGAACATATCAGAGGGAAGAACACCCTAGATATTATATTGACCAATATGGGGGAGACAGTTGATGAAGTTGTGGTGGCTACCCCATTAGGTAAAAGTGATCATAATGCAGTTTACTTAAAAATACTAGAGGTGCAATATGAAGCAAATATAGGTAAAACAAATAAATTAAATTTTAGTCGGGCTGATTTCAATACTATTAAACTAAAAATGCAATGATGGATTTGGGAAAAAGACATTTTTTTAATAAAACTGTAGACACAATGTGGAATATTCTGCTGGATAAGATAAAAGAAGAGGTAAAACTGTATATACCCATGAAAAAGGGGAACAAAAAAATAATTACTTCAGGTTGGTTAAATCCCAACATAAAAAAAATGATTAAGAAAAAGAATAAAAGGTACAATGAAATAAAAGGTAGTTTAAATCAGGACAATAGCATGATTTACAGAGATATTGTCAAAAAGGTGAAAAGGGAAATCAAAAAAGCAAAATCTCACTATGAAATTGCATTACCATCCAAAGTAAGGGATAATTATAGAGCATTTTATACCTATATAAACAGCAAAAAAGAAAACTTTTGCATAATAGGTCCCTTTAAAAATAAGGAAGGATACACAGCAGATGGCAAGGAGATGGCTAACATTCAAAATAGCTATTTTTGTTCAATTTTTAATAATAACAGTTTGAGTAACCAAAAAAGCATTATTGAACCAATTCTGGGACAAGTAAAAATCTGTCAAAATGAGTTACTGGAAAAGCTTCAACAATTAGATATAAATAAGTCACCAGGTCCAGAGAACATACATGTGAGGGTGCTCAAGGAACTGTCAAATTATCTAGCCCCATCATTCACTTATATATTTCAAACATCATTGGATAGGGGTGTGGTGCTGCAGGGGTGGAGAGAAGCTACAGTAGTCCCCCTATTGAAAAAAGGCCCGAAATCAAAACCTGAAAACGTTAGACCTGTCAGTTTAACATCCGTAATGGGTAAAATTTTAGAAAACATACTGAAAAATCACATATTATGACATTTGGACATACACAATCTTATAGATCCGGTACAGCATAGATTTACCAAATCCAGGTCATGCCAAACAAAAATGCTTGTCTTCTATGAGAAGATAAGCAGAGCATTGGATGAGGGCTGCTCAGTGGATGTAGTTTTTTTTAGACTTTTCTAAAGCCTTCTATAAACTCCCCCATATTGAATTAGTAAACACCCTACATGAGATCAAATTAAGCACCAATATAATAAAATAGATAGAGGAATGGTTGGGAGGAAGGAGACAGAGGGTGACAGTAAATGGTACATTATCAGACTGGGCACAGGTGAAAAGTGGTGTTCTCCAGGGGTTTTTGCTGGGTCCTTGTCTTTTTAATATTTATGTTTGTTCTTTAAAACATGAACATCCAAATAGTTGGTTGTCTAGATTTGCAGATGATTGCAGAATAGGGGCAGCAGTAAATAACCTAAATGATAATATAAACTTGCAACATGCTTTAGACAATTTTCACAGTTGGACGATCGCACATAAACTAGAACTGAATTTGGGGAAATGTACTGTGATGCACCTGGGGAAGCATAATGTAAATTACGGGTATAATATAGGGGGCCATAGCTTAAAAAATTCAGGAGAAGAAAGAGATCTGGGAATCATAATTAGTGCAGAACTGCAGTTTAGTACACATTGCAAGAACATAGTTAAAAAGGCAAACTAGACCTTAAATTGCACCCTAAGACATATTGAAAGTAGGGACAGTGATGTATTAATGCCACTATATGGGTCCTTGGTGAGATATACGAGATAAAGTGTATACATAAAAGAGCCACCAAGTCAGTTACAGGCCTTAAAGATGTCCCTTATGAGGAGAGGTTAATCAGGCTAAACCTTTACACACTCCACTACAGAAGTATCGGGGGGGGGTATGTCCATGTTATATAGGGCCCTGTAGGATAATTCATTATGGGAAGAGTTAGGGTTATCACTAAAAAACTGAGTTCACAAACCTAGAGGGCACCCACTGCAACTCACTGTAGGGAAATGGAACTGGTTAAAAAGAAAGCAGTGGTTCAGCCAAAGGGTGGACCATCTGTGGAATAGTTTGCCAGTAGAGGTGGTAACAAGTGGGACAATGGGTACCTTTAAAAAAAGACTAGATAATTTTTGTACAAACAAAACTGAGCTAGTCTAAAACAAATTTTGTAGACGGTAAGTACTAAGGATGGAAGTCTATCTAAGCTTGTATTTACCTATAACAAAACGTTGCTCAGAAAATGCCCAACAGTCCCTCTACAGATGTTATTTCCCATTGGATATTACACAATAAAGTTTTCAAAAATTAACATTGTTCTGACAGAACTGTAGATGAACTAAACAGTCAAATCTGGCAGAACAGTACATATACTTTTTTATTAAACCTTGATTTGCTTTCCATAAATAAACTATATTGATACAACCTGTAAACAACTGCTGTGTTCAATTTTTTATAAGTTTTTCTGTTCATATCCTTTTCACCTGAGACCATCTTCTAGTTTCTCTCCATGACAGAGCAGTGACAAGTTGCCTCGGCAGGGATGGGAGGAAAGCTGAGGGACACGCCTGGTTGTTCTAGCAGAACAACCAGACATCTCCCTCAGAATTGAAATATCTCTGTGAGACAGCCATTACTGCTTGCAGTTGCTCTGTGAAGGAAAGGGAACAAGGATATTTTTTTGAGGGTGTAATCAACGTTTTGCTCCTGAAAATGGACCTAAAATGCACCATTTCACACATTGCAATTTCAAAATTTCCTGTGGGGGGGCATACCACAAGACCTCCTTACAAATGTTGCGTTTTCCAATTCAAGTGCTTCCCCCCAATCAAGAGTGCGATGGTGAAGGGGCACCACAGGTTTGTTCACTTGGGGTGTCTATGACAGGGTTGAATAAGGCTCTGTCCCATTTGTTATGCAGAAAGAGTTAAATGCAAGGATCTGTTCTACTTTCTCCTTTTCTGTCTCTTGTCTGTCAGGTTACACAACAGAATGTTCTCATGAGACCTAGGAACTGATAATTTTGATGGGCTTGCAACTCTCCACTGCTCGCTATCTTTCTGCCTTCACTTGCTGTTTCTGTCTTTTCTTCCCCCTTGCATATCTGTGGTTATAAAAATATATGTAAATCTTTGTGTGAAAATGTAAGTGAAACTGGGATCCCTTTGTTTGAAATGCATATACAGTGCTACCTTGCTATAACGAATGAAAAGGGAGCCATATAACGCATTCATTATACTAGCGTATTTGTTACATTGAGGGAGTCATTATCTGCGTGACTCTAAAGTGAACAAACACGGTATCACTAAGCAAAGTTTAATGTGCAAATGTGCTTAAATATATTAAAATGCAGTGATAATTTAGTAGTTTAAAAGCATTTTTGAATTTAAAATACAAAAAAAGAAACCTTTAAAAAACATGCAGTACTGTAGTATATACATGCAAAACAGCAAAACCAGCAGTGTCAATGTCAGCTCTGAAAAAAAGTCAGTAATGTTTTTTTTGCTTTTTTTTTGTCATGCCAAATCCCTGGAATATGACAACAGCTGTCTGAGTTGTAATACCTTAAGTGGGTCTGCATTCTAAGCCTGTAACCACTGGAGAGCTGTTTCAAATCTAGCAACTGCCATATCACTTGGTGGAAATGCAACATTCTGTTCACCCTCTTCGTCCAAATCTTCACTCTCCATGTCTGTGCTGAAAGTACCAGAGCCAGCCCAAGGATGATTAGAAGTGGCTGTCCTCATCATAAAGCTGCTTGGCAAACTGGTCCTCTTTCTCGCAGAGGACTGACCCGGACTCTGGCACTCCATTAGCTCATTGCTAGCTAAACCAAAGCTGGGTTGTGGTGTTGATTTGTTTTTCATTGGCAACTTTTAATTTTTTTCTTTCAAGTCCCTCCAGCTAACCACACTTGGCAACAAATTTGTGGAGCAATGCCTCCTATTTGTACCAAGTACAAATTATAGATTTGGAAAAGCCAGTTTCTGATGATATTTTCTTAAGGCTTTCAGCAGTCTTTAGTCTGTCCAGAACAGCCAACTTAGTTTATACTGAGTACGAGGAGTGTTTCATCCTTACAGCAGCAGTGTAACATCAAAATGCCAGTCCCGAACTGCATGTGTGTTTTAAAGGTTTTTTTTTTTTACAGAAACTGATTTGTTAATTGAATTATTGAATTACAGGTGTAGTCACTGTAAATGATTGTAATTGCCAACAACATGGTCAGGGGGATGTTGAGTGCAGTACTATGCTTGAGCGCACACACTCATATTGCGCTATAACGTGAATGAATTTACTAAGTGGGTGACTGGTATTTTCTTTGGTAGCCAAGTGAGATGTTTGTTACAGTCAGGGGTTAACTATAATGAGATTTGTTATAGTGAGGGAGCACTGTAGTTGTACTGTTGAAATGACTGCATACAGCTATTTGGAATTTAGTGGGGTTAACCTGAGAAGCAGTTTGAGCTCTTCTCAGTCTTGTTTGCTAATTCTTTTGTGGAGCTGACAGCAGGAGGCCAGTTCTGGGTCACCATGTTCTGTTTGTTGCACCCGCAAAGAAACTGAAAAGAACATTTTGTGAGAAACAGGATGTCTCTTTAATGAGTTTCCCGGTAAAGACTTATAAAAAGAGCAGCAATACATTTGCCAAAGACCGATAGAGAGAAAGACTGAATCTTGGAATCAGAGATGACCTCAGATGAAGGGCTTTGTTTTCTCTGTACTGCCTTTGTAAATAGTTATACTGAACAATTTTTATTTTTTATTTTACTGTTACTAATAATAATAAAATGCTACTTGAAAAATTTACAACTGCTCCTGGTCTTCCAGTACTTCCTGAACTGATCTGTGCCTCGATGACAGATGGTGTCAGACTAAGTGGGATTTACACCCGTGCATACTCTAAGTCAGGAGTTTTATGCATGGGTACTGGATCTGTTACCAGGGAAGCACAGCAAAAAGGAATGGATTCTGCAGTAGCAAGCCCAGGAGTGGTTACCAGATGAATGGCAGTCAAACTAGCAGAGACAAAAGTCCAAGCTGAGACTGTACAGTCAGCACAAGTGATGGGAAAAGAACAGGCAGTGACACAACCTGAAAGCTTGACTGCCTTATTGAAATGGTGGGCTATACAATAAAAAGACACAGAGAAACAGAGAAGAGAGGAGATGCAGCAGACAGAAAAAGAGATTCAGTGTTTAGAAGGCACAGAGAAAAAGAAGAACTGCAGCTACTCAAGAAGCAGAGAAAAGGAGAGATGCAGCAACAGGAGCAGTGATAGCTGAATGTCTTGCAAGCTATCAAAGCTGGAGGATCTGTGATAGGTCCAGCAGAGCAACAAGGCACAAACAACTTAAAAGACATTAAACTCACTAAGTTATGTCCCTTGGATGATACTGAATCATATCTGACAACTTTTGAAAGGGTTGCCACAGCCTGCCAGTGGCCAAAGCAGCAATGCGCAATCAGGCTGGTACCTTATCTGACAAGTAATGCCCAATTTGCCTACAGCAATATGGGCACTACACAGTCAGAAAACTATGACTTAGTGAAAAAAGAAATCCTGAAAAGGTATGACATCTCAGGAGAGACCTGCAGGCAAAGATTTCAGTCCCTGAAATACCATTCATTTGACAATCCTCGAGAAGCCTTCACCTGACTCAGATACCTCCTTATTAAATGGTTCCAATCAAAACAGAAAAACAGTTCCACAGATCATTGACACACTTGCAATGGAGCAGTTTGTCAACATCCTGCCTACAGACATGCAATTTTGGGTAAAAACGCCGACCAAAACTTAGGGAAAAGGCAGTTTCTTTGGGCTAAAGACTATCAGATGGCCAGACAGATGCCACAGTAGTGAGGTAACAGCCAAGCACCGGTAAGACCCTCTTTTTCCCAATTGAACACCAAGTTTGATAAGAACTCTAATGGGGTAACAAATCTTATCTCAAAGACTTTACTTGCTATTACTATAATAAACCAGGCCATACTGCAAGAAACTACTGTAGTAAGGAGAGTAACACTGCAGCTGATTTGTCCTTAACAAAGCAGGGCAAGTACTTAACAGATGTCAAAGTGGGAGATAAGACTGTGAAGGGGCTCATTGATTTGGGAAGCAGATGGATCCTGGTGCATGTTGAAGTGCTGGGAAAATACTGTGCAAAAGGACCAGGCACTGGTGTCATCTGCATCCATGGGGACAGTCAATACTATCCCACCACACAAGTGACTCTGAATATTAATGGGTCATCACACCAAATGAAAGTGGGGATAGTACCTAAGTTACTTGTACCTGTGATTATTGGAAATTACTTTCCAGGATTTACTGAGTTAATCACAGAGGGAGTAAACCCTGATAGTTCAGCAGCAGTGATGACAACAGCACAAAGAAAATATCAGATGGCGGGGACTGTTTTCTTTACAGAAATTTCGATTTGGACTTGTTTGACAATGGCTCCAAGATCTGGAAATCCAGTAAAGAAAGGAGGCACTTAAAGAAACAGTAGCAACAACAGACTGATGGACATAAGAGGTTAACATATGAAAATGCTGAAAGTAAACAGATAACTGATTGTGACTTTGTTTCAGAGCAAGCTAACAATGTTTATCTCCAAGGTTAGTTTAAGCAGCTGGGGGTGAAACCAAAACAGGGTGAATCAATGTTTAAAAAATATAATAGGTTACTGTACAGAGGAGTTTGGGTGAAACATCAGACGCAGGAACAGAACAATTGGTTATACCACAAAAGTATAGATCTGTGTTGCTACAGATAGCACATGATAGTCCTATGACTGGTCATTCAGACAGGGATCGCACTCTTGCCAGATTGCTGTACATATTTTACTGGCTTGGGATCCATGATGATGTTGCTACCTATTGCAGTTCTTATGCTGAATGTCAGAAAGTAGCCCCAGTGACTAAAAAAAAGACAAGGTGCCCCTGGTGCCCCTACCCTTGTTAGATATGCCTTTTGAGAGAATTGAAATGGATGTGGTTGGCCCCTTAGAAAAAAGTAAAAAGGGTAATTGATTCATTCTGGTAGTATGTGACTATGCTACTCGATACCCAGTCAGTTCCTATGTGTACTGTCACAGCCCGAAAAGTGGCAGCAGAGCTTGCCAAACCTTTTAGCAGGTTGGGCATACCAAAAGAGATTATTACTGATCAAGGTAGTAATTTTGGTAGTGCATTGCTGAAGGAGCTGCACTGATTGCTAGGTATCATCACCATAAGAACCTCCCCTTATCACCCTCAGACAGATGGCCATGTTGAGCATTTTAATTAAACCCTAAAATGCACATTAAAAAAGTTTGGGAAGGGAAAGATTGGGATCAATACTTACCTTACCTGCTTTTTGCTTACATAGAAGTGCCACAGGCATCAACCGGTTTTTCACCATTTGAAATGCTGTATGGTAGGCAACCTAGAGGGCCACTAGATGTAATAAAAGAAATATGGGAAGATAACCCCACTCAGAAAAAATCTATTACATCTTATATGTGTCCCCTGAGAAAGAAGCTGGCAAAATATGTTGAAATTGCCCTTAGTAATCAGGGAGAAGCCCAAAACCAGCAGAAAGTGTATTATGACCATGGAACAAAAGAAACGTTTTTGAGCCAGGTGAAAAGGTTAAACTACTGTTACCCACTACAGAAAATAAACTGTTAATGAAGTGGCAAGGACCTTATAAAGTGCTTAGACATATTGGCACAGTTAATTATGAGACCCCTGATAAGAAATATCCTACCAAGATATTCCACGCTAACCTCCTGAAGAAATGGGCTGAAAAATCACCAATTGCTGCTTTGCTAGTTTTACCAGAAACTGATAAAGAATATATTGATATAGCTTATGACAGACTGGAACAAACTGTAACTGCTGATGCTGTAAAGATTAATGCTTCCTTAACCACTGAACAAACCGCAGAAATTCCTAACTTGTTAAAGACATTTAACAGTACTTTTACCATGATGCCAGGCCGAGCTAAAGGGGTTGAGCATGTAATAGTGACATGGAATGCTCACCCTAGCAGACAAAAGACATACAGATTACCACAGCGTTTAAGAGCAGATGTGGTTAAGGAAATACAAAAAATAAAAGAATTGGTTATCATAGAAGAGTCGAGCAGTGCTTTGTCATCACCAGAGGTGATTGCAACTAAAAAAGAAGGAGGTGTAAGAATCTGTCTTGATTTTAGGAAACTTAAGTGTCAGAATTTGACAGTTATCCTATGCCCAGGATAGATGATTTGGTGGACAGATTGGGGAATGCCAAGTACATCAGTACTCTCAATCTCACCAAGGGTTACTGGCAAATGTATTTATTCATTTATTTATTTTATTTAGTTTTTGCTGACCGGGTAAGCGCGCTAGATAAATCCTGCCTATTTTCAGGCACGACCCGGGGGAGGGGATACAGATGAAAGCCAACTGATCTTGAACCAGATTAAGCTGTTGGTGGTATTTGTAGTGAACGAGGGAAATTTGGCCAGGACACTGGGGAAATTCCCCTACTCTGAAGCTGCTGCTCTGACGGTTCAGCGTTGTGGCCAGTAGGGGAGCCTTTGACCATTGTGATGGCCACTGGCTGGAGCACTGAGAGTGCAGACGCCGCAGACTAGAGAGAGACATGGAGATGGAGGAGAACGTGCAGACAATGGTGCTGCAGACGGAGTTAAATAAATCTACGGTGCAGGCGAGGCCTGCTATGGAGCTTACTGGTGAGCAGTCTTTGGGAGAATCACAGGCTCCTCAGCGTACAGTCGGGAGTTGTGTGGAGGAGGAAGTTGCGGTCGTAAGAATGGTGCAGCAAGATGCCTTGACCGTTTTGCTTTCCACGGAATCGGTGCAGGGTGAGGATTGCGGTTCCTGTTTCTGGAAGCACTACAGAAGGCTGTGTAGTCAGAGCCTCCAGCTACTCGCGAGGATAGTGGTAGTAGTAGAGGAAGTGGAGGAGTCGACAGAAAGTGAGTGGTACAGGAGGTAAGTGTGAGAAGGTTCCGATTGCAGAATGGTCCGAAAAGGCGGCGTTGGTGGCGTTATCACAGGCTGGATGGATTCAGCAACCAAATGGAAGATGGACTCCAGATCCTTCATGGCTGTCTTTTTCCCCGAAGGAATCAGGTCCTCCCCGAAAAATGGTGAAGGAGGGTGAGTCCCTTTTTTTTGACAATCAGGCAGAGATGGGTCAGCCTTCATAAATTCATGGGGATTCTCCCTCTGAAGGTATTCGGGGGGCTGGGATGGATTCACCATTGCGACGTCCTTCTGAACAGTTACTTGATGAACAGAAGGTTAGGAGGGGCCCTCGTTTTGCAGACCTTTTTAAACGAAATAAATTGGAACAGGCCCCAAGAAGAAATGCGGTCCGTCTTCGTTATAGGGGAGGCTTACCTGAACACCCGGATCGGCTGCATGTGGCAAAGAAATTGTTAATGGACTCAATGAACTTTTTGCCTGTGGATATTTATGCGTTAATTAATATTCGGCGGGAGGATACATTCGATATTAGCTTTAAACAAATGGCTGGTTTGGAGAAATTTTGGCACAAATATGATAGTTGTAAATCTTTGCCCCTGTGGCTACCTTTCTGGGCTATTCCGATTACTAAACCTTTATTTAAAACTATAAATGTGATGTTTAGGAATGAGGGGGTAAATGTGGGGGATATTCTGTATTGGTTAGAACATAAATGTATGGTTCTGGGCCCCCCGGAGCCGATTCTAAATACTGAAGGGATTTGGACTGGGGCATGGCATTTCAAAGTCAAATTACATGTGGTAAATAATGAAGTCATGCATGTTCCGAATAGCTTTTTTTTAGGTAAAGACCGGGGAGTGTGTTTCTATCTGGGACAACCTAAAGCATGCTACAGGTGCGGTAACCGAAGGCACTTAAGTAGTGCATGTGACAAAGTTAAATGACATTATGTGGGGAATTGGATCATGAGAGGAGGTTTGCAGAAATGTGTTTCGATGTAATTTATGTGAGGAGTCTGGCCATGCATATCATCAATGTCCTTTGGCAGGCCAAAATAGACAGGGGGGTTTGAATAAAGAAGATTTGATCTCCCAGACTCAGGTTAGGGGTCAGCCTTTTCTGGCCAATCCTCAGAGTAGAGTGAATATTCCTACGGCTGGTAGAGGTCAGACATTGGTCCCTGAAGCCCCAGTCGCAAATCACTGTGAAGGGGGAAATGTTGAGGATCAATCTGTACTTCTGGTTCCACAACAGTTTTCGGTCCCCCCCTCCAAGTTCAGAGCCCTCTGTTCTGCTTCCTTCTGTAGGGGATTCTGTGGTGGTGCCCATTGCAGATATTCCTTTCCAAACCCCACGGGAGGGTTACACGACAGTAGTCAGTCAGGGGTTTGGGAGGGTTTGCTCTACTCAGAATTCTTTTCAGCACTATCTGACCTTGAGGGGAGGTGGAGGTGAGTACAGAACTGCTTAGATCTGATGAGACCTCTAGTATGGAAATTGAAGGGATGGGGTACTGGAGTTACTGGAAGGGAAAAAAAAGGGTGAAAGCGAAACAAGATAAGCCCTGAATTGACAAACTGTATTTTCTATGGCCTGTTTAAATATTGTTTCTCTAAATTGCTGTAGCATAAAGAGCTATAAGAGATGCTTAATTGGCCTGCAGCAATGTAGGGATTTCAATGCGATGTCATCTTTTACAAGAGACACATTTGTCTTCCTTGCTTGAGGTGTCTCAGGTTAAGAAACTCTGGTGGGACGGCCCCTCCTTTTGGTCATTTGGGGAAGATGCTGCAGATGGGGTGGGCATTCTGTTTTCACACCCTTCGGTTCGAGTAACATGGTTGGTAGATGTCCAGCCTGGTCGAGTGTTAATTTTGGATTGCTTATTACACGGATTTAGTTTCAGACTGATTAATACTTATGCTCCTCAAGTAAAAACATCTCGTATTGCTTTGTTTAATCTTCTGAAACCTTATTTATTTACTTCTAAACATGTGATTTGGGAAGGGGATATGAATTGTAGTTTGGATATTCATATTAATAATGGTATTCAGCAAAAGACTTATTGTGATTCACATGCTCTTTTGCAGACAGTAGAGGTAGCTAAGTTGAAAGATGCTTTTAGAGAATTACATTCCTCTATTGGCTTTACTTATAAAAGGGCTGCTTTTCAAACTAGAATTGATTACCTTGTTCTTTCTCAATACTTAGTACCATTGGTTTGTTTGGTATTGCCTTGTGATTTTTCAGACCATAGGGCATTATATGGTTCACTTAGTTTGCATCAGATTCCGGCCTTTTTTCCTGCTTTTGCCAGTAGATGGATGTTGAATTCCCTCTTATTGTCTGAGGCAGTGTTTTTGGCCCAACTGAAGGACTTTATGATCCTTCGAAATCAGTGGCTGTGTTTTTTTTCTGCTTGATCACATGGTGACAGACACCAAGACAGCTTTAAAGGATTTTTATTGCTTATGGCAGACGAAATGTTCTTCGAATACTTACAGTATTTAGATTTTAGGAATCAATATTATAAATTACAGTCACACCCCGGTATCAGGATTTAGAGGTGCAATCTCAGATAAAGTTGGCTAAACAAAATATGCTGCATTATCAATACCAGAGGGCAGCTTCACTTCATGCTGGATTGAAGTTTGGTACCCATCAGCAACCTTTTAAGGATCCATATAGGGCATGTAAACATAAGATCGAGAGGAGGCTTATGACAGGGCTTCAAGATTCTTTTGGACGGCTGAAAACTTCAGGTAGCGGAAATGTTGGTGGTGGCTGAAAGTCTGGTTTCTTCTCAGTTTGGTGAGGATTTTATTCCATCTCATCTTGGGAGGAAGTTTTGCATTTTCAGTCCCTGCTATTTCCCAGGCTGATGTTGATCTATGACAGGGCCTATTACCATGCAGGAGGTACAGGCAGTCATTGGCTCACCTGTACTGGGGTTTCACCTGGTATAGATGGACTAACAAATTAATTTTATAAAGTCTTTTTGGAGGATATGGGTGTTATATTGACCGCAGTCTTTAATGACATTCTTCATTATGGCTTCGGTGATTTGAAGTTTAATTTGGCCATTTTGACGTTTATTTTCAAATCTGGTGATGCCTCAGATTTAGGTAATTGGAGGCCGATTAGTCTCCTAAATACTGATTATAAGATCCTTTCTACCATACATTTTGTGTAAACGACTTCAAGTGGTAGCAAAAGGTGTGCTTCATCCAGCACAGACGTGTTCTATCCCTCACCGTTCAATTCTACAGAATCTAAAACTTCTACGGGATGAGTGTGAATTTGGAACACAAAAAAAAACTATAGGGATTTATTTTGGCTCTAGATCAAGCTAAAGCTTTTGATTCAGTGTCTCATGCTTTTCTTTTTCAGGTTTTAGGTAGGTATGGGTTTCCAAGACTTTATTCAGTATCTTACACCTTATACCCCAGGCAGGCTCTTGCCCATTTATTAATAATGTTTTAGGTTCTGAAATCCTGTTGAAACGCTGGGTGCGCAGGGTTGTCCTATCAGCCCGTTATTGTAGCGCTTGTATTGGACCCCTTTACGAGATTGAGAATAACAGGTCAATTCAGGGTTTATCTCCTTCACTTACTTTACCTGCCCAAAAGATTTCTGCATATGCGGATGATATCTGCTTATTGGTGGCAGATGCCCATTCTGGGTTCAAGGCTCTCAAGTGGTTAACTGTTTTCAGCCTTAAATGGCACTAAGCTAAACTTTGGGAAATGTAAATGTTTGGCAATTGAGAGGCTCCAAGCCCTCATGATGTTGGGGTATTCTAGTCTCTGATTCCATTAATATTTTAGGCCTCCTTTTTGGAAAAGGGACTTAGCCTTTTAAATTGGGATAAGTGTCTGGTTATAGGAGAAAGAAGGTTACAGCAATGGAAATCTTGGGGTTTCTAAAAGAAGGGGTATTGATTATTAAGAAATTTTATTACCCATTTTTTACATGTATGTTCGGTTTTTCGTGCTAATCTCTTTAGAAACAAGATATATAGCTGTTTCTTTCAAATGGTATGGGGTAGTCGTTTGAGCCTGATTAAATGTGCGTTTACTTATTTGAAGCTGAACCAAGGGGGATTGGGGATGATAAACCCTATTGTTTTTTATCACTCCTTTTTTATGATTGCTTCTTTTCAAAATGTGGTCAAGCCTCAAGATCATCCATGGTCGGCGTGGACCCATTTGTTATTTTTCCCTTTTATGTCCCATTGGGAAGGTGGGGGTGTTTCTAAAAAGAATAGGGCGACCGCGGCACCTTCTTATGCGGACTCAGCAGTAAGGAAACTGTGAGAATGGAAATTGGGCAAGGCACAATTACATGAGGTTCCTAGAAAAAAATTTTATTCGGAAATTATGAGAAATTATTTCTGTGTCCAAGTGGATTTCCCTTTTTGTACCCCTACTAATCTGTCGCAGGCCCTTCGTCTTTTAATGGACCATAGGATACCTCCTAATATGTGGGATGTACAATGGCTTTGTTGTCATGGGAGGTTGGGAGTTAGGGGTAATTTAAAACACAAACAGATTACGGACAGGATGTGTCTCAGACCGGGTGTATTGATCAGATTGAAACATTGAACATTTCCTTTACTCTGTCCTTATATTATTTCCTTTTGGTCAGATTTGGCCATTCGGTGGGACTGGAGTGTTTTAAGACACATCACTTATCAGAGCTTGATTTTGGGAGATTATTCTGGTTTTCTACGGAGATATCATCCAAGTACATTGAATATGATTTTTGCATGCATTAAATATCATTTATGGCAAGCTAGATGTCAGTTCTCTTTGCAACATAGTCTTCTGCCTAATAGTGTGATTTTTAACCGTATAGAATTAGCACTGGGTAAACAAAAGAGTTTTGAGTATCAAACCTTGGATAACCAAGCTTTTCAAAGTTTTTGGAAACATATTGTTTGGCTTGTATGAATAAGGTGATGTATTTTCTTTCTGAATGTATTATAGTTTTTTCATGAGTCATGATTTTTGGTTATTATTTATGTTGCTCCTGTCTTTTTCTTATTTTCTCAGTTTGTCTTATGCTTTTTTGGGCAATAACTCTATTAAGTATGTATTCTGTTTTTTTTATTGTATGGATAAAAACTTCCCCTACCATCTGTGGGGGTCCTTTTTACTAGGGGATTAAGCTTGGAGTTTCACCTTTGTATTAGATAAACTCCTGTGAAAAGTATGATTGTAATACTTATTAGCTTTTGTTAAGATTTATATTTTTCTTTTATGTGAAGTAACACTGCTTTATATTGGTTTTGTTTTGTTATTCAAATAAAAAATTCCCCTACTCTGCCTGCAGGGGTGTTGTCACTTCCTGTGGACAGGATGGAGGGGCTCTGTTTGCAGCCGGACACAGGAAGAGGAGGAAGTGCTGATGTGGCAGGGGAGCAGGATGTGCTGCAAGGAGGAGGCCTGGTTTCAAGGCCTACAAACTTGCAAATGGGAGAGGAAGGTCAGAAAGCTATTGTTTTGGAGGCTGCAGTTCCAGCAAATGAGAAAGACTTAAGTGCATCAATGGAGGAGAATGATGTGTCGGTATGTTTCTTTGAAGATAACATGGATTGGTCTCAGATCATGGAGGATGCTGAAGAAAAAACCCAGGTACCATACACCTTGCCTGATAATGTTAAGACTATATCAGATAAAGAGAAATTAGTTTTAGAGCTGCTAAGAAAAGAAGAGCAGTTTAAATCACAACATGAAGCGCTGCAAAAAGAACTGTTACCTTTGGATGCTGCAACTATGATTTCTGTTGTGCTGTTTGATGCACCTTATGAATCTGCAGTGGCAGAATCGGTGAGTTCTTCAGCTTTACACTTACAGTCCAAGGATTTTAATACATTTTCTGATGAAGCACGCCCTTTGGAGACTGTTCCTCTGCTTGACAGGCCTGTCTGTCGACCTGACAGTAGTGGCGAGCTTCTGGTGAGTCAGCGAGCGGCTGACAGGAGCGAGGGTAGTGCGTCAGTGTCAGACGCATTGAAGGATTTCTCCGCTGGAATGCAGAAATCGTCTATTGCTTCAGGGCAAGATGTTCCTTTCATGGGTGAAGACTGGACAAAAGAGTCGGCTCTGCAAAAAGCTGGATGGATACAAGGAGCTGATGGACGATGGCTCCCAGATAAGACTTGGGAAACTTTTTCAGGTACTTCTGTGATTGGTTCTCCCCCTTTGGAGGCAGTTTCTGTCAGTGTTTCTGCATCATCTGCTACTGCTGTAGCATCGGGGAAGGGGGGTTACTTACTGACACAGAACTATTAATGGAGGCATCGGGACCTTCTGGCCTGGCTTCTGAGACCACTTCACCTAGGATTCCCCCCCTCCCCAAATGAAGACAGGAGATGGCGTGGGCCTTTTTTTTCAGACGTGTTCAAAAATAACAAGGTTGAGCAAGCTCCTTGCCGTAATGCTGTCCGCTTGCGGTATAGAGGTGGTCTACAAGAGCATCCAGATAGGATTTATGCTGCCAGGACTTTATTACTTAATTCTATGCATTTTCGTGCTGAAGACATATTTGCCTTAATTAATATTAGAGGTGAAGATTATTTTGATGTCAGCTTTAAAACATTTATGGGGTTAGACACTTTTTGGAGAAAATATTAATCTCTTAAAATGACTGCATTATGGACACTTTTTGGGCAATACCATTAACAAAACCCCTTTTAAAACTATTAATATCATGTTTAGGAATGAGGTGTTAATGTGGGATATTCTTTTTGGTTAGGAAAAAATGTGATGTGTTGGGCTCCGGAGGCCATCATGGATTCGGAGGGAATTTGGACAGGGAACTGGAGATTTAAAGTTAAATTACAAATAGTAGAAAATGAGGTTCGCCATATACCTAACAGCTTTTTTGGGTAAAGATAGGGGTGTCTGTTTTTACCCAGGTCAGCCGAAAGCTTGTTATAAGTGTGGTAGTGGTAGGCACCTTAGCAGTATTTGTGATCGGGTATGCTGTGCTTTGTGTGGTGACTATGACCATGATAGTGCTGTTTGTAGAAATGTCTTTCGCTGTAATTTATGTGAAGAACAGGGCCATGCGTACCATCAATGTCCCTGGGCAGGTCAGAATAGACCTGAGGCTCAGATAAGGACTCCCTTATCAGTCAGTCCTAAGATAGATGTAGGCCTCAAGGGCCGATCCTTCAGCTGAAGGAGAACCCCAAGCTAGACCAACTAGTCACACCAATGCTTCTCCCTCTAGCCCTACTCATACTGCACAGGCCCCCTTCCAAGATACTGGTGCTTCCTTTTCTCATACCGCTGAAGAACTTGTGCCCTCTCAGTCTTCTCCTGTAATTTCTAACTTACAGAAACCTATGCCTCCCCCAGGAACTGATCTTCAGCTCCCTAAAAGGGTGACTAGGTCTGTTAGTAAAAGTAAGGCCCAACCTGTACAGATCCCACTTCAGAATACCTATCAGGTACTTCTAGATGGAAATATGGGTTCTGAGTCTGATGTTTCTTCCAGGTCTGAGGTGGTCTAAGAGATGGAGTATGACAATGACACGGTTCTGTCTGGTAGGGGAGTTAAAAAGAAATTAGGAAAAAAAAGGAAAAAAGATAAGGATTAATTTTTCTTTTCCCTATTTTGTTTTATGACCTCCTTACATATAACTTCTCTTAATGTTCAGAGTATACAGAACATTAAGAAAAGAGCTGCAGTTTTATCCTTCTGTAAGGATTTAAAAACTGATATCCTTTTTTTACAAGAAACTAGGCTTCATTTCCTGCATGATATTTCTTCCACTAAGAGACTATGGCCCTGGGGGAATTTCCTTTTGGACATTTGGGGGGATGCTGCGGATGGCTTAGGGATTTTGTTCTATACATCTCATGTCAAAGTCCAGCAAATTTTAGATATTGTCCCTGGACGGGCCCTTTTGGTAGATTGCTATTGGTATGGGTTTCCTGTACGCCTGATTAACACTTATGCTCCACAAAGTAAAGCAGCTAGAGTGGGTTTATTTAATATTACTAAGCCTTTTCTTTTTACTGAGCGGCATGTGCTCTGGGGAGGGGATATGAACTGTGGGTTAGATTTAAAACTTAAAGATAACATTCAAAAGAAGGTTTATTGTGACTGTCATGCTCTTAGAGATACTTTACTGCTTACAGGCCTTAAAGATGCTTATAGATTTCTGTATCAAGATACAGGAGCCACATATTATAGAAGTGCATTGTCTACACGTATAGATTTCATTTTTGTATCTCAGTTTTTACATCCTCAAAGATTTCAACTTTCTTTTTCTGAATTTACTGATCGTGTTCTGCTATTATGTGATATATCTTTCCGAAATATTCCTGCTAGATTCCCTGCTATTACTCAGAGGTGGAAGCTGAATGTTTTTTACAACACTCAGAGCTTAGATTAAAGTTGGCAAATCTATTTTTTTATAGGAAATCTGTGGCAGAATTTTACGAGGATTGGATACATTGGTGGGTGGATACAAAAGAGGAATTTAAAAAATTGTCCATCGATTTTGATAAATTTACTGGTAATAAGGATTATTTACGATATTTGCACTATAGGGATCAGTTTTATAAACTAATGTCCTTACCTAATGTCTCAGACTACAGAATTAAAACTCAATTGGATGAGATTAAAAAACAAATGTTTTCTTATCATGCTACTAAAGCAACTGTCCAGAATACAGAATTTAGATATAGTACGACCACACAACCTTATTCTGATCCGTATGTGGCCTGTAAGGATACTGTACTTCATAAAGTAATGACGGGTCTGTATGATTATAATGGCTGTTTGGAAACTTCAGATGTGGAAATGTTGGAAGTTGCACATTCTCATTTATTTCAATTTTTGGGTACAGAACCTGTTTCTTCATGTATTTGGGGGTAGAATGTTTCTTATTCTATTTCTCAACTAGATTCTGTTTTAATTACTGAGCTAGAAATGCCTATTTCTGCCCAAGAGGTTAGGGCGGCAATTACTAGATTAAAACCGGGGTTTCTCCTGGGATAGATGGTTTTATCGCATGAGTTCTATAAGCAGTATATAGATGAACTAAGTGTCATATTACCACATGTATTCCATTCTTTGGTTGAGACAGAAGACAGATTCATGCGGAACTTTGTCTCAGCATTGGTAGTTTTTATTTTTAAATCTGGAGATAGATGTGATTTGTGTAATTGGAGGCCTATTAGTCTCCTTAATACTGATTATAAAATATTTTCTTCTATTCTGTGTAGTAGATTACACAAGGTGGCATCCATGCTGATACATCCTGCACAAACCTGCTCTGTTCCTGGGAGGAACATTAAACAAAATTTGCTATTATTAAGGGCACTAACAGAATTTGGTAAACAAAATAAATTGCCTGGGTTTCTTTTGGCCCTGGATCAGAGGAAGGCTTTTGATACTGTTTCTCATGCTTTTCTGTTTACTGTTTTAAAATATTATGGATTACCTGGTCAAATGCTGGCATGGATTACATCCTTGTATAAGGTGCTTCTTTTCCCCATAGTTAATGGTTTGGTAGGGACAAGTATTGATTTAAAATGGGGGTTCATCAGGATGCCCGCTAAGCCCTTTGCTTTTTACTTTTATATTAGATCCTTTGATCAGAGGGATAATAAGTAATGATTTGATTTTGGGTGTTTCTCCAGGTATGGATATTTCTCAAAAATCTCTGCTTATGCAGATGATATTTGTCTTATAGTGCAAGATTCAGTCTCAGGAATTAGGGCATTACAACAGTTTGAGGATTTTTCCAGATTTTCGGGAGTATATTTAAATTATGATAAATGTTTTGGTTTACAAATAGGTTTAGGGGATGTGGTACAAATGATTGGTTCTGTTAATATAGTACATTCTTATATTAAGATTTTAAGAATTTATTTTGGATCTTGTGATGTGGCTTCTTTGAATTGGGAAGAGAAATTAGTGTTGGGGGAAAGAAAGGTACAGATGTGGAAATCCTGGACTCTCTCAAAATTAAAACGGGTTTCTATTATTAAAAAGTTTCTTCTTCCCATTTTTTTGTATATTAGTTATGTTTTTCCCTTACCTTTAAAATTTGAAACTCAATTATTAAGTTGTTTTTTTTCAAATGTTATGGGGTAACAGGTTAAATCCCATCAAAAGAGATTTTACTTCTCTGCCAATTCAGGCTGGGGGCTTGGTTTGATAAATCCGTGGTTTTTTCTATTCTTTCTTTTTTAGTTCTATCTTGCATAATGATTCAAATACTACTGAGGATTTATGGATGGATTGGACGGATGAGCTGTTTAGCTCTTTTTTTCAATATTGGGGGGATCAAGGAATTAAGAAGGTCAAAGGCTTGAACCTTCCTGATTTTGCAGTCCCTGGTTTCAGAAAAGTAAAAGCATGGCAGTTACAAAAAGCAGAGGCCTTTTTACTGAATAGAAAACAGATTTAATATAGGATCATGGAAATTAATTTCTTGGTTCAGGTAGATTTTCCAAAATGCTGTCCATCTAGACTGCAGTTTGCATTGAAACATTTAAGAGACCCTAGAGTTCCTGTGCATATGTGGGATGTTTCTTCGCTTTGTTGTTATGGGAGATTAGGGGTCCGTGGCAATTGGAAACATAAGGTGGTGGAGGAAAGGGAGTGTTTAAGACCAGGGTGTGATGGGTTATTAGAAACCCCTAGAACATTTTTATATTAATTTTCCATATATTGTACTTTTTTGGCTTGATTTACAGAGTAAATGGAAGTGGAGTCCTATTAATTATGAATCCTTAATTTTAGGGGACTACTCAGGGTTTTTAAGGAGATATCATCCTAGTACTCTGAATGTGATCTTTGCCTGCATAAAATATCATCTTTGGCAAGCTCGGTGTCACTATTATTTGCAACATGCTGTTTTATTAAACTCTGTTATTATTTCACAAATAGAAAAAGCGATACAAAAAGTTAAAACTTCTGATTTTTTTAAAGATGGATAGGAGGACATTTGCTATATTTTGGAAAAATGTAGAAAATTTATTTTGATTCATTTTTCTTGTTTTTTGATTGGTTTTGGATGTTCATTTCCTTTGTTATTTATATAGTTGATTTTCTTTTTTTGAGTATTTTTTTGTTACTTCCTATGATGTTATTTCTCTGCAATAAAGAATTCCCCTACTCTTTTCGATAAGTGCCATGGGATCTTTAACATCCACCTGAACTACCACCAATCCAGGTAGATGGGACCTCGGTTTAATGTCTCATCTGAAAGACGGCACCTCAGAAGTGCAGCACCCCTCTCATGCTGCACTACAGTGTCAGTACTAGGATACTAGAATATTAACCCAAGTGCCAGATGTGGGAACTGAACCCACGGCCCTCTGATCTCCCAGCCTCAGAGGTGAGTGTGCTACCTACTGAGCCACTGACACTGCCCCTATCCCCAATTCCCCTATCTAAAGAATCCAGGGACAAAACTGGATTTGCCATTCCTATTGTATTCTGTCAGTTCACCACCATGCCATTTGGTTTACATGGTGCACCCACTATATTCCAGCAGTACATGGATGTCATTTTATCACCTCACACTGGTTATTGTGCTGCATATCCGGTTGATGTCATGGTGTACAGTCCAGACTGGAAAAGCCACCTGGAACACCTGCGAGCAGTTATCCAATCTATCTAAAAGGCAGGTCTGAAAATTAATTCTACCAAATGTGCATTGGACATGCAGGAAACCAAATATCTGGGCTATGTTTTTGGGAAATGGAGAAGTAAAGACAGAGATTTCTAAGATAGAAGCTGCAGCTAATTGTCCTATCCCTAAAACGAAGAAACATGTCAGGTAATTTTTAGGGCTAGCTGGTCATTATCAGAGATTTAATCCCAATTTTGGCCAGTTAGCTACTCCCCTCACTGAACTCACGAAGAAACAGTTCCTGAATAATGTGAAACTGACCCCAGAGAGTGATGACACTTTTTGGGCCATCAAGGCTGCACTATGTTTGGCCCCTATTTTAAGAAGCCTAGACTTTGAGCAAAAATGTTTGTCACAGACAGATGCATAGGTGTAGTCTTGAGCTAGCATATAGATGGGAAAGAAAATCCCATTCTATTTATTTGTAGGAAATTGCATGACAGAGAGAAAAGGTACTCCACCATTGATAAAGAATGCCTAGTGGCAAAGTGGGCCATGGAATCCCTTAAGTTTTATTTGTTAGGAGCTGACTTTGTACTTATAACAGATCACAATCCTCTCTGTTGGTTTCACCAAATGAAGAATAAAAATTCCAGAATCTCAGGGTGGTACCTTACACTACAGCCATTTAAATTTAAAGTGATAGACACATTTGGGAACAAGAATGTATATGCTGATTTTCTGTCAAGATATGGATCAGGAATTGAAAATTCCAAAGGTTGGAGAAATAAAATGTGTGAGTTTAAACTTCTCTGTTTGCTATACTGCATATGCACTGAAATGTAAAGGTTATCAGCTAATGTTAGAAGAGAATTAACAGAAAGTTTTGGAAAACAGTTTTTTTTTTTAAACAGGTTCCCCCTTAAGGGGGGGGGATGTGACAGGGTTAAATAAGGCCTTGTCCCATTTGTTATGCAGAAAGAGGTAAATGCAAGGATCTGTTCTACCATCTCCTTTTCTGTCTCTTGTCTGTCTGGTTGCGCAACCAAATGTTCTCGTGAGACCTAGGAACTGATCACTCTGATGGTCTCGTGATTCTCTGCGGCTCGCTATCTCTCTGCCTTCGCTTGCTGTTTCTGTCTTTTTTCTTCATTTGCATATCTGTGGTTATAAAAATGTATGTGAATCTTTGTGTGAAAATGTAAGTGAAACTGGGATCTCTTTGTTTGAAATGTACACAGTTATACTGTTGAAATGATTACAGAAAGCTATTTGGAATTTAGGGGGTTAACCTGAGATGCAGTTTGAGCTCCTTTCAGGCTTATTTTTAGACTCTTTTGCAGAACTGTCAACAGGAGGCCAGTTCTGGGTCACCATTTTCTATTTGTTGCTCCTGCAAAGAAACTAACAAGAACATTTTGTGAGAAACAGGATGTCTCTTAACGAGTTCCCACTCAAAGACTTTAAAAAAAAAACAGCAATACTTTTGTCAGTGAGAGAGAGAGAGAGAGACTGAAACTTGGAATCAGAGATACCCTCAGATGAAAGACTTTGCTTTCTCTGTTTGTACTACCTTTGTAAATAGTTATACTTAATAATTTTTTTTTATTTTACTGTTACTGATAATAATAAAATGCTACTTCTGAATTTTACAACTGATCCCGGTCTTTCTATGCTTCCTGACCTGGGCCTTGATGACAGTGCCATCAGCTTTAACGCTGGCCCTGATCATTACAAATTGCCCATATAACACTTTACCTATGCTTAGGAAGATTAAGAACAACAGTGCTAGAAAATGTTATCTTTTCTTTGTCTTCCCATGATGGTCACATCCACAGGTCAAGTCCTGACAACAAGCTATTGTCCTTAGGGCACTGTTGATACTTTCCACTCTCTGGCAGGTTTTTATTGTTCTAATGGTGAAAGAGCTGGCATATACAGAGAATGACTGCAGTACAGTATGTGCACTGAGGTGTCTTAAGAGGATGAAACATGTGTCTGTACCTCTGCCATCAGTAGCTTATACTGGATCAGAGAGGTATGAGCCTGTTTAAAAGTGGTCTATTTTGTAAACCCTGGAATGACTTCTTCAGGCAGGGAGGCCTTGCACATTGGCATACAGCCAGCACTTCAATAACCACACCTCCATTGGATATATAACCTTGTCCCGACACTTGCAATACCGAACAACTTTTTACCGATTCGATAGTGCCGACATCTAAAATGCCGACTATTATCATATCCCAAACTAACATACCCAACAGAACTGTAGACCTGCAACAGAAATAGCCTTAGCACATAGGCTGCTGCTGAATGTGGGGGGCTTCATCCCCACTTACTTCCCAGTATTTAAATATACATCCTCTGAGTCTGACATATCTTGGGGCTAAGGAGAATCACCCTAAACTGCACAATTTAGCCCATGGCAACTTGTCAACAGGCAACAGCTGAAACTGCACTCACAGCTGATTGATATCCCATTATTGCTGCAGTCACAGGAAAACCAATTAAATCACATAAGCCAAAACACTTAAAAGGAGACACCCAGTAGGTTCACAACCCCTAGTAAAACTGAAATACACATAGGAGACAGAAAAGAAGAAGAAAGCAATGTGGACATCAAATGTACAAGTAGCAAACCTCCAGAAATGGAGGTATGCAAGGTGGTTCCATCCAAAAGGGAAGGACAAAATCAATGTACAAGAATGCAGCAGAGACAACAGCTTTTACTGGTGCTGTGAGTACCGAAAATAAAAAAAAACAAAATCTACCTTGGTTGAGCGGTAATCCTTGTCATGAATGGCAAACAACACCTAAAAAAAAAATAACGATCATGACTACACTCCCGATGCTACTGAAGCTCCCATAGCAAGCATGCTGGCAACCCTAAAAACTAATGCACAAACATCAACTGCCAGTTCATCTCAACTAAAACAGATGGAGACCACAACTATAAATCCTGAACTCAGACAACACATCCCAAACAAAAAAGCCCTACTAAAAATCATAAATTGGGCACAAAGAAAGGAATCACCACCAGAACCAACCACAATAGAAAACATCAAAATACCTGAGCACCTCACACATGTAAATGAGGAAACATTCTACACAAAGAACCCTACAACAGGAGACCAATGAATACTGATATTCACCACAAAAAGAAAATATACAGGACCTACAAAAAGACACACATACTGGATCATGGATGGCACATTTAAAACAGTACCAAAGCTATTCAGCCAACTATACTCCGCCCATGCACCAGTAGGACATGAAGAAAATAGGAGAATTTTACCACTTGCATATGCCCTCATGACAGCAAAATCCCAGTACTGCTACACTCATTTCTTTCAGGACATCTATGAAATTGCGGATCACCACAGCACCACACTAACACAACCAACAATAATAACTGATTTCGAATAAGCAGCAATCAATGCTTGCAAACAGGAATTACCCAACTACACAAACAAAAGGCTGCTTATTTCACTTCAGACAGATCATCTGGAGGAAGGTTCAAAGCCTAGTATTTGCCTCACAATATTGCACGGACCCAGATTTCAGCTTAACAATCCACCAAATAGTGGCACTTGCTTTCTTAAGACCACCTGAAATCCCGCAGGCATTCCAGGAACTAAAAACAAAAATGCCATCAAATACAACACTACTAGAATGGTTCCAAGAAAACTATGTGCTAGGATGACTCCAACCTAACTTAAAACACACTTAAAGCTCCAGATACCCACCACTCTTCTCTCCTGATTTCTAGTCCATTGTCAATCTCACAATAAAAGGAATCCCAAGAATCCAGAATAATGTTGAAGCCTGGCACAGATGGTTATATTCCATGTTGGGTATAGTGCACATTGGGGTCCACACCATGATAAGGGAAATACATCATGAACAACAGTGGACAGATGCCATGAGGGAGAGAATTAACAGATGACTCCCCAGATCACCACTTTGGAAGAGTTACTCAAAAAAAAAGAGAGAATCCAATGAATCATCAACAGCAAAGAGCATAGAACAGTACTGGATTACCTCTGTGCAATAGCCCACAACACCTCTTTATACACAGTCCCCAAACTTGGAGTAAAGCACACCCACGCAGAATCCTATCACATACTAAAGCACTCCCACACCTGACAGAACTAATAAAGTTACCTATCCCTCCACACAAACAGACCCCAAATGCTGACCCCCATCAAAAAACACTCAAAAGCACTGACCCCCACTACACACATAGACCCCAAACACTGATCCCTGTCAATCCTAACAGTTTCTCTGTTGGGCTCCACTATCAGGATTCCTGCTGTTGGGCACATAGCACTGTTGGTCTCCTGCACTTGGGATCCTGCATGTTGGGATTCTGAGTTTCAGTCTTCTGTAATACTACCCCTCCATCTGGCCCCCAGTTCTGGGTAAATGGGCTGTTCTCTTCACTGTAGCATAGGATCAGGAGTGAGAATTACCATATCTTAGAAAACTACAGCGGAATAGAACTCAACTTCTGTGGCTTACAGAACACCTGCACAGACTATTAGCTTCTATATAGAGCCTGAACAAAGGGCCCTAAGCTTCTGAATTGGCAAAAATATTTTTGTGGTCCCTGTCGCTGTCTTTGATGTTCCTATGGTTTACTCTTAAACTGGTAAAATCCCCTTTCCATTTTGTGCCCCTCTTTCAGGAACAGTTTTCCTGTACATCTGGTAACCTTCCTACAGACCTTTTTACACACTGCACATGAATCTGGCAAACAGTTTGATCTACATATGGTTATCCCTGCATCACTGCCTGCTATTTTTATTCAAATTGCTTAAAGTGCCTACTATGGTAAAACTTACTGATGTACTATATGCTTTGCAGTAACATGTTTAACAAGAGTTGGTTGACACCAACAAAGTCTGCATTCTGTAACATTACTGATGTACTGAGTATGTAAGATACAAAGCAGTGTCAGCCAAGACGTAACATAGTACCTTGCAGTATTACTGCAAAATGTTGCAATATGCTGCAGGGAACAGTTTAATTTAATGTCAATTAAACCCTTTCTTCATGCAGTATTTTGTGACATGTCATTTACTGCAATGTGCTGCATTGCATCCTGACTGACTAACTACTGTATGACACATGAGACTGGTAGTAAATCAGGATCTTCTATTAAACTTGACATTTGATAGTCTACCTCTGTGTGGTTTAGCATGCATCAATGCTGTAATGTTGGGGCAGGGCCATTTGCATGCATATTGCTTTTGATGTGGTGCCTCATGATAAATTAATACAAAAGCTGAATATCAATTATCATGATATTCATCAGCATGTAAAAAATGTGGATCTCCAACTGGCTCTCAAATAGAACTCAGAAGGTTAGGATAAACGGGTTCCTATAGAGAGAGGATAGGGTGACCAGTGGACTCCCTCAGGGATCCGTGTTGGGACCAGTATTGTTCGAATTATTCATATCTGACTTCGGAAGGGGGTTGCAAACAAGTTTGCAGATGAAATCAAACTTGGTGGTATAGTCAATAATTAGGAGGAATACAACAGTTTGCAAAAAGATTTAGATCATATGGCAGCATGGACTGATGTGTAGGGGATGAAATACAATGAAAAAATGTGGTGTGATTCACATGGAGGAAAAATAATCCACGTAGAAATTATTTCCTTAATGGAATACAACTTACTTTGGTTGTATAAGAGAAAGACTTGGGGTTTTTAATAAGCTCATTGCTGAATATGCCCTTCCCTATGTACCCCAGCATGTCATCAGACCTACCCACTACTTTGTCACACTGTCCTGCTACCTTGAGGTAATCAGATATGATAACCCCAAGGTCCCTTTCCTGCTTAGTGATTTTCAGTGCCTCCCTCATCTTATACTCAGTGCCTGGGTTCCTATGCCCTAGGTGCATGCTTTTGCACTTTTTGCATTGAACCCCAACTGCCATGCTTTAGACCACTCCTGAAGTTTTCCCAGTTTCCTACTCATTTACTTCACTCAATCCTGAATGTCCACCCTATTGCAAATTTTGAAGTAATCTGCAGAAAGGTATACCTTTCCTTCCAGTTCCTCAGCAATCTCACTTATGAAGACATTAAAGAGGACAGATCTTAGTACCTAGTACCTGGGGTATGTTGCTGGTCACTCCTCCATCATTCAAGTAAGTACTGTTTACCACCACACTTTATCTATCAGTTTCCAACCCAGTTCACCACTTTGGAGTCCACCCCCAGGCTGCTTCTTTTCTTTCTCAACCTCCTATGCAGCTCACTTATAGAGGGAAGAGTTCTAAGAGATGGGCCAGAGGAACTGGTCCCAATAATCACCTACTGTATATATTTAAATGGAGTCTGAGAGAAATTCCCTAACAAATGGAAGACAACTAATGTCATTCTTATACCAAAGACTATGGATAGTGCAAATCCCACACATTATAGACCAACAGCATCGCTGTCCATCCACTCCAAGGTATTAAAATGCATGATACTTAACCGTTATATAAAGGGAAGAATATAAACTTATAACTCCACACCAATTTGGATTTAGAAATAACTACTTGACCAGTACTACACTAACAGATTTCATGAACATTTTACCCAAATCCTTGGAAATAATAAAGTGTGATACTGGTCTTTGAAGTCTTGTCAAAAGCCTTCAGCCTAGTGGACCATGCCTTCCTTTTGGACAGGATGCAGGAACAGGCCACCTCCCCTGATACTCCCATGGTTTAAATCATACCTCTCTGACCACAGAGAGTGAAAAATTGAAGAAAAGTTATCCTCACCTAGGAGAGTATCAAGGGGAGGGTCCCCAATGCTTAATTGTAGGGCCTTTGAGGATACTGAGTTATATAAACAATTTAACACAGGTGTTTTAAAATCACATCTTGGTTTATATGCTGATGATACCATGTTAATATCTGAAAACTCTTTAAAAGAAGTTATGGACCAGAACTTACAGGATGATTTCAATTAAGTGCAGAAGTGGTTCATCAGGTCAAGACTAGCCATGAACACTAAACAAAATAAAATTCATCATCCTCCAAAGCAGAACAGAATACAAAAAGAAGCCCTTGAATCTTACCGTTATCTCCACTCAGGGCTCCTGCTTAATACACATTGAAGATTACTGTTACTTACGTGTTATAATTGATCATTTTACTTCTCACATTAATAAAGTCATTAAAAATCCTACAAGGGTGGGAGCCTTGAGAAGGATTGCAAACTCCTTGCCAAGAGACATGATTAAAAATGCAAATAAATTGATACTACAAGTAACTGACTACAGCTCAAAGGTGTACAGATTAGCATCAGAAGGAGATGTAAGCGAATTAGATGTTACCTATAATAGGATTGCCAGGTTAATTCTGCATTGTCCATATTGCCCTTATCATTGTAAAATGTATGATAAATTGTGGTGAGCATCCCTTGTAGGGCATTGAGACAAGATCTGGATGACAGAATTGTTTAAATATCTAAATTTGGAGCCCCCTTTGTGTTTGAAGGACAAATTGCAAATATTGGACTTGAGATACTCTCTAAGAAGTGCAAAAATTAATTTGTTAAATATACCAAAAGTGAAAACAAAACACCGTGAAATGACCTCGAAATTCAATGGAGCCAGATCCTGGAACAGCCTCTTGGTAACAACAAGAATAACTACTAACATAAAACAATTTCAAAGTATAATAGTAGAAGAACTGAAAGCTACAGTAACTGTCAATGCTAAGAATGAAAATATTATATTTTTTAAAGTATGCTCTGAACATTTTATGAGTATGTGTTTACTGTTGACTACTGACCTATGAAATATTTTGTTTCCTTCCAAAATCTCAGATTTTTTCCTTTTTCTTCGACTTTTGTTATTTTGTTATATTTTGCATCTGTATTTGCAATATGTACAAACATTTGTAACCATAGTAACCTAGTATTTGCACAGTATGATGTCTGTTAATACATCCTCCAGATCCAAATATCATTTGCATGCAAAAAAATAAACCTTTACCTTAAGTGATCTTACCTTACTTTACCTAGATCTACAATATTTCAAAAATCCATCTAAATGCTCTTATTGATTTCTATAGAATATCCCCTGTTCTCGCAAAACTCTTCCATTACAAAATATCTAAGTATGGGGAAGAGTGCTAATAGGAATGGAAAAGTATCATGCGGCTGGAATTCCAGAGAAAAATTATAATCTCTTTCTTCCTTAAAAAGCTTGTGAGAAAAAATATACTTTTTCTTCAGTTCAGTCCATTTAAGATAAGCTCTCTCCAGGGGCTTGGGGAAGGGGTTCAATGAGAACACAATGGGCTTGATTCTCAAATGGTCAGAATTGATGCAAGGTGCCTGTGTCAAAAAATATTGATGCAAGGGGCACCTTGCATCAACAGTTGCTCCAAACATGATTCTCGAATGCAGGCTGCATTGAGGTTATGTGCCCTTGTGCCAGAGAGGGCCTGTGCCAGCCTAGTGCCAAACACTAAGGTGCATCATGGTGCTTGGGTCTGTTCACTGTACACTGGCTGCCATATTTCCTTAGCAGTGTCAGTGGCTCAGTAGGTAGCATACTCACCTCTGAGGCTGAGAGAGCAGAGGGCTGTGGGTTTAGTTTCCACATCTGATACTTGGGTTAATATCCCAGTACTGACACTGTAGTGCAGCATGAGAGGGGTGCTGCACTTCTGAGGTGCCGTCTTTCAGATGAGACATTAAACCGAGGTCCCATCTGCCTCGATTGGTGGTAGTTCAGGTGGATGTTAAAGATCCCATGGCACTTATCGAAAAGAGTTGGGGAATTTCTCCGGTGTCCTGGCCAAATTTCCCTCATTCAGTAAAAAAATACCACCAACAGCTTAATCTGGTTCAAGGTCAGTTGGCATTCATCTGTATCCCCCTCCCCTGGGCCGTGCCTGATTATAGGCAGGATTTGTCTAGTGCACTTACCCGGTCAACAAAAATGAAATAAAAAAAATGTGGGATTCTGGAAGGCAGCCAATGTCCATAGTACTAGCCACAGTTAGACCAGCCTTGAGCTGGTCTAATGCTCCATGGGCCAAATGGGGTCTCAGCAGTGGACCCCCAAGGGAGCAATGGTGGCTGTAGCAGAGTTGAAAATAGATGTGCATCACTTTGTCAGCTCAATATGCAGTGCCCCAGATATCCTCATTGGTTGTCCACCAGACTGTTTTGAAGGGAGTGTGATCATAACAGACTGCTGTTTATTACCTGCACCTTGCATGTTGTATGGGTAGTGGAATAAAACATCACCACAACAAGTCTTTATGTAGAAGCAATGACAGAAGCTGCTGATTGCACTAGCTGGATGCTTGGCATGGTTGCAAAGGTATGGGACACAGTAATGAAAGCCACCATTGTACACATCACCTACTACCCCATGTGTGATGTGCACCTGGTTAAGCCCTTTGTCTTGTGACAGTAACATGGATGTCAAAAGACCCCTGGCATGTTGTCACACATGCTACTAATAGGTGACATTGCCATAGGACTGTCTCGCAGCTTGTGGCACTTCTGTGCTCTGTACCTTTGATGCACAGGTGGTTTTGCCACAAGCAGTGGGAGTGTGGTGCCAGGAGCCCCCCCCCCACATTCCAGAATTGGGTGCAGGACCCCTGGCACACTGGAGATCAGCAAAAGCTACCTTTGGTGCAGCTTGTGCCATTCTTTGAGAATCAAGCCCAATATGTGCTTTTTGAGGCAGCTATGCATATTATGGTGAAAATGTTATAGCTATACTTTTTGTTCTATTTTAGACTGCTGTTTTTCTACTGCCTTGTAAAATTCTCTTTTTCTCCATTTTGTGTCTCTGTTAGCATTTGCCTTTCTCTTTCTATGAAGTTTCTCTTGTTCGCTTTCTGATCCTACTGTCACGCAGCAGGGTTTACCTACCGCAAGGGATTCTGCCATGGCTATTGGCCAGGCTACCAGATCTCAAGTTTGTGTGGGTTCCCAGAATTGCACCAGTTGGCTCCCTAGCAGGGTACAACACACCTAGTGGCTTTGAGCAGTTATGCAGTTCCCTTCTTCCTGACTCATTACCACTGAAGGGATTGCGTGGGGAACTCCAGGGTGGCAAACACAACATCATCTGGTCAAAATGAGAGGCTGTGACTGTTACTATCAGAGGCAAGTTCAGGTATTGTTGTACACTATCACAGGTATTGGGGCTGGGGGCTGGTGTTTGTACCTCCATGCCTTCTCTCCAACAGGCACACATCTGTGCCCTAATGCTGGGATGGAGAAGCACTAAGCTCCATTCCGTGCAGAAATACTTCCCAAGCATCCTGGAAAACCTGGTGCAGTCACTTTCTGGAGCATATAGAAGACATCCTCTTGGATAGGAAAGGCATTTGTCAGACTGCTACTCCTATGCCCACCACCCCTGATTAGGACTATGGGCTCACATTTTAACCTGAAGTCATCAAGTGGAATGAAAGTGTCTTAACAACTAAGCCATCAAGGCAGACTCCTTTAGCATTTTATTGTACTAACATACTAAAATGCCAGCAGAATAGGCCTAACGGTCTTTCACGTCTGCTCGTTTGGCCAGCACCCCCTCTGGGATCTGACCTTGGTGCCCCCCTCACCTTCTCTGGCTTCTCCCTTCCCAGTTCTGGATATTCTCTCTGCATTGGATTTTGCTTCCAGAACCCTTCCCCTGTACCTGTCCTACCCCCTCTTGAACCCCTCCACCGTCTCTGCCTCCACCAGCCCACTAGGCAGCACATTCCATGGCTCCACCACCCTCTCAGTGAAGTAGCACCTCCTCCTTTCTCCCCTGAATCTTCCCCTCAGCTTCCACCCATGCCCTCTAGTGGCCCCCCTCCTTCCTTCCAAGCACCCTGACTGTTCCTCCCTATTTACCCCTTCATGTACCTGAAGACCTCTATCATGTCCCTTCAGTGTCCCTTCTCTCTCTCCAATGTGTATATATTAGCTCTTCGAGCCTTCCTCATAGGTCCTGTCCCCAAGCCCCAAATCATTTTGGTTGCCCTCCTCTGGATCCTCTCCAGGAGTTTAATGTCCCTCTTTAAGTGTGGCATCCAAAACTGCATGCAGTACTTGAGGTGTGGTCTCACCAAGCAGTTATACAGAGGGAGTATCACGTCCCTCCTTCTGGAGGTGATCCCCCTAGCGATGCATCCCAGCATCCAGTTGGCCTTGGCTGCTGCCCTCCTATAAGTCTCTGAGTTGTTCATCTTGACATCCACCACTACCCCCAGGTCCCTCTCAGCCATTGAGACTTGTAGCATTATATATGAAGTAATAAAAGAAGTGCTCCTTTTAATATAGCTAACATCAGAATTATATAAGTATTCCCAACTCTATGTGAACCCCTGTTTTCTTGTGACTAACATGAACTAGCATGTAAGACACATTGCTTCCTGACTTTATAGGGCAGTCAGTGCTTACAAACAGTTGATTATTAAACTAACAATGGAACTGAGAGGCACAAGTGACCCACACAGAAATAGGACCCATTGTAAAAGAGATGTGGTATATCTGTCAGGCTGTCCTTTGCAAATAAGACTAATCAGTGCTGAAACTATTCTGTAGTCTGATGGGAGACTTGCAATGAACACAGGTGCTTCAGGAAATGGTGTTGGTAGCTTTGCAAGGAGCACTCTCCCCCTTGATTATAAGTAACCATATCAATATCCCAGCATGGTGTTAGGGGGGGCATGGGCTGTCATGAGTTGTCTTTTAGAAGAGATGTTAAATGAAGGCCCTGTCTACCTGTTTTGGTAGGTTTTTTAGGTTATCGTTGATTCCATGGCACACCTGGAAAAGATTTGGGAAACTGTTTGGGTGTTCCGGCAATATTTCCCCATTCACTAAAACAACCAACAGCTTAACCTTTTTCAGTATCAATCAGTACTTCTTATATCGCGCCCCCAATGGGATGAGGCAGATAACAGGAAAATATATGCTTAGCCCTTCTTTCCCCAAAACATAGAGAATACTGGATGGACAACTATGCACAACCAGCGTGTTCTGCAACAGAGGAGTTCTGATTCCATCTGATCTTGAGAGTGAAACTCCAGAGTGCCATGGGAATCATAACTCCAAGGTGGCAGAACACCCTGGTTACGAATAGTTGCCCATCCAGTAATTTTTTTTAGTGTATGGAACCCCTAAAATAATTTAATACAATTTTATCACTTTGTTATTTTTTTATTTTAAAAAAAAAATACATCATTCTGTGCTCCATTTTATTTGGGGGCTCAGAATTGCTTGCTATGTTCAATGGTGTGGTTGTTAGGGACCAGATGTCCCTACATCTATAGCATTGCATTTCATTGGTTGTAAATCGTATTTGGGAGGGATTTTAAAAAAGGAAAAACATGGCAGCTCAACTTTTTTCCTATTGAGAAGAGACTTATGAGGAGGAACAGCTTTTAATTTTGTGAGTACTTTTAGATATCTGGTTTATCCTGCATTGGAGTTTTATATAATGAACACATCTGATTGATCCTGTATTTTTTTGTACTATCTGAGTGATCCTGTGTCTGAGGTATTTGTGCGAGTGATTGTACCACTGCCAGTTTCTATCTGGTTGATCCTGCAGTTTCTGTTGCCTCAGTTAGTTTAAACTGTGGCTCATGTGCTTTCCAGATCAGCTGGAACACTATTGTAGCACAGAAGGGTACAATCACAATTCTATGACTTTTGAACTATGGTACAACAGTATTTCAGCTGAAAAGAAAACTGGGATGGACCAACGTTCCACCATACACTATAAATAGATAAAGAAAAAACTGCTTCTAAAGCACTTTGGTATACAGTGTATGAAATGCATTACATAAATGTAAATTCTATACTATTCTACTATCAATGCAGCACCAGTATCTGCAAAGTACTTTGTAAAGCTCTTCCCAACATTCTAAGCAGGTTTCCACATTTGATTCAGCTAAGACTCATAACAACAACAAAATAAAATCTATGTGTCATCTTGTTCAGACTCCGAGTCATATTGCCATTAGAATACTCATGTTGGTACAAGAACTAGCACATATTATCTACATGAATTCAGTACCTCTATTCAAACTAATAAGGAAGGAAAGTCTGGCAATACTTTATTAATATACAGTATATAGGTGACCTTTGAAACAGGATTCTACGGTACTTTGTTTGAAGTAAACCTTAAAGTGCAGTCATGGATATCCTGTCCTCCAGGGTGGAGGGGGGAGGTGGTCCCAGAGAATAGTTAAATTATTAGTGTAATATCTTTTCAAGACAATGGAAGACTTAGGATTCATATACTGAAAAAAAGAATATTAGAGAGGCAGTTTGGGAAAAGAGCAGTATTTAGGGCCCAAAAAGATAAAAAAACATAATGTATGCTTTGTTTCTTGTAAATATGTTTAAACCATTCCTACTCTAATGACTCAAATTCAACACAATACATCATGGGCATGTATATCTTTAAGTGCATAGCCTTTACAAGAAAACTACATTTAGTAAATCGAAGAGGCAGGTTGATGGGCATTTTAGAGAAAGGAAAGCCAATTCCTACCTTGTTTGTCCACAACTATCCTGGTGAATGATATCCCTGGAGTGCCCTATCATCCATATATTGATTCAGTCTCTTTTTGAACTCTCCAGGTGTATAATTTCTAACCACCTCCTAGAGGATCATATTCGACCATACCATGTAGCTTCAGCAAAAATATTATAGCGATCAATCGTTTACAGTGACAAAATGCCAGTCACTGCCAGTCACTGTAATAATCGCACAGAACCCCAGCACAGCTTCTCCAGGTCTTGCTCCCCCTCCCCAAAACATCTACACCATGGAGGTGATTATAATAAAATCTGGTGGGTTGCAGGGAGCTGTGCCCTCCACAGAAAATCCACTTGTGTTCCTTATGGCACAATGCGGACGGAAATTGCGGTCGACATTGTGCCATCACTGTAAAGCCGGTTGGTAGATTTTCTGTCGAACTGGCTTCCACAGTGTTACTACCTGCTGGGTTAACCATGACATCCTCTTTTCTATTTTAAAATAATCTCTTTCAACTGCTGATCCTAATCTCTTATGCTTAATCTTCTCTCTCTCAACATTTTTTAAAACTTCTCCTCAGTACTAAGTTTTTGGTTGCCCTGTACATTTAAATTAGTTCCATGCTCATTCTTCTTCTCTTTAGACTATGTAAATCTAGTTTAATTCTTTCCTCATATGTCTCTCTACTCATACCCATAATCATCTTGTTGTCACGCCTTTGGATGCCTTGCAATATTGCCACATCTCCCCTATTATGAGGTGACCAAATTGTGTGCAGTAATCCATGTGTTGCCTAATCAATACCTTATACAATTGCATGATTACCTCACTATCCCTTGACACAAAGTTCTTCTTGCTGCATCCCATGATTTAATTGCATGTTCTGTTTCCTCACATTGTGGCTATGTTTTAATTTATTTAAGACATCACTCTTAGATTTCTCTCGGTATTTTATTTACAAAGCTTGCTCCCATTGAGGTTATAATCTGTCCTTAGATATTTTCATTTTGTCAAAAATGTCATAGTGTACTTTTCTCTACGTTGAAACTCATCTTGGCAGTTTTGGCCCAATCAGCCACCCTGTCCCGGTCCCTCTGCATATCATAGGAATCATATGAAAATATTAGGTACATTAGCCGCATGGCCATTGACGTCCTGCACCATTTACAACCTCAGATCATATAGATAGCTACTTCTATATTTATCTAGAGTGGTTTTAAACTCATTCATGGTTTCACTGGACACTACCTGACTAGGCAGATCATTCCATTGATCCACTGTTTGCTATATAAACCAAGCCCCATCTCAGGTTCTTATTATACTTCTCTCCTTTCAGTTGGTACTGATGACCCCGAGTTGTAGTTAAACTAGATCTTGCTGTTAATCCCAGACATTCCCACAGATCAGGAGTTCTACATGCCCTATAAATCAGACACATGTCTCCACGATATCTGCTATATTGTAAGGAATACAAACCAAATTCTCGCAACCTATCCCCATAGGACAATTCTCCCAGACCTGACACACTCCTCGTCACTCGTCTCTGAACCCCCTCCAGCCTATGCACGTCCTTCCTTAATCTGGGGCTCCATACACCACCAGCATATTCCAATCGGGGTTTGACAGGGGATTTGTAAAGTGGCATAATAACTTCCCTTTCTTTACTCCTTATATTTCTCATGATTGAAGCCAGAATTCCACATGTTTTTAGATGTTTCATTCATGTAGTAATTAGACTCCAAAGCTTTATTTATCTGTACTCCCAAATCCTTTTCCACCTCTGTTTCCATTAACTGAACTCCATTTATGTAATACTTAAATTTAGGATTATTCCTTTCCAAGTGCATGACTTTACACTTACATGTACTAAATTTCAATTTTTTATCTACAGCTGTTATATGTATTAAATCAATATGTTTATGTAATTGCTGAGCTTCTAAACTATTTGTAACAACTGCTCCAAGTTTCATATCATCAGAAAATTTAACAATCTTTGTATTACAATAGCAGTTAATGGAAGAAACCAGTACATTAAACAAAAATGGGCCCAGTACAGAGCCCTGAGGGACTCCGCTGGGCACCACAATCCGGTCCTGAGTAAATCAGACATCAGAGTAAATGACACATCCTATCTTTGAATCATCAGCAAACTTAGCCATCCATAAGCCATTACCACATTGCATATCACTAGTAAGGATATTAAAAAGAGTTAGGCTAAGGACCGATCTTTGAGGAATTCCACTAGTAACATCACCCCATTCTGAAAGGAAACCATTTATTCTTACCCTTTGCCTCCTATTCTTTAGCCAACAACTACAGTAATCTACCTAATTATATTGCTGTCAATGCCATGTACTTCAGTTTCAGAATGAATTCCCTATGAGACACAATATCAAACATCTTGCTATTTTTTTTTATTTACAAGTTGGTAACCATAAAAAAGGCACACTGAGCCAAAGCTCATTTCCAGGTGTGACCTGGACATAAACAGGGTGACAGTAGAAATGAAGGAAGTACAAGTCAGAGCAGTACAACAAAAAATAAGAAAACAACAATAAGTATTGAAGTGTAGCAATATAGGACATGTCCAGATAAACCATATCCACCACTTTTCCCTCCTCCATACCTCAGCCAACATGTTCCAAGAAAGAAAGAAAGCAGGTTAGTTAGACATTACCTTCCCTTGTAAATACAGTACATGCTGTGTTTCTTCATTATTGCCTTTGTTAATATTATTTAGTAATTTCTCCCTAATAATGCCCTTTAATATTTTCCTTCCACCGATGCTAAACTCACTGGTCTGTAATTGGCACATATACCTTTTCCCTTTTTAGGGCTGCAGTGGGTGGAGCCCTGCAGACCTCTTGCTATGAGAAAAGCACTCCTGCATTCTTTGTGACTGAACAATGTGTGAACACAGTCACCTCTGCATCTGTGAAGTACTATGCTCATTGTCTCTACAGGCAGTTGCACTACACTATTTGAAATCTTCATACTGCACCCCCATCCACTACCGGGCATGCATGGTTATTCTACTTTTTTTATTGTTTCCTCCCCCCACCTGACCCTTCCTCACAGCACCCACCACCACACTCCCCCCAAGAAATGTAATAGTGACACTGGGGGTGCCCACTCGCAAAGTGTCCCAATCATTAAATCATCATCACCCTCTCAGTCCACGACTGTGCATGCGCAGTTATTTGTGTGGGAATTTTTTTTTAATTTATGTATTGTTTCCTCCCCCCACCCAACCCTCCATCTCAGCACCCACCACCCCACCCCCAAGAAACATAACTGTAGCACTGAGGGTGTCCAAATCCTTAGTGCAGGAATCTTCATTGGTTTTTTTTTGTTGTTGTTTTTTGTACCTGTAAAAAAAAAAAAAAAAAAGAGTCCATTGATGTCTTTTCTGGCTGTTGCAGTCCCCACCACCAGACCCTCCCACTCAGCAAACACTACTCTGCATGCCGAAGCCTTTACTTACTCATGGGGGTCCAATGCCATAATCCTCTCTGGACTGCAGACATGTCTTCAGTCTTCAATTCCGGACTATGAACTGAAGAAACAGGTATGCAATTCAATGTATTTCAATGGGGTTTTGAACTTAGTGGCATAACTTGTGCATTTTTGCATATTTTTGGCCCAGATTTTCAAAATGCCTTCTTTGGGACCCTACTTAATAAACAATTGAACTGTCGTTAGGCATATCTGTCTCAAAAGGTGAGTTTGTGGTCCCTGTGCAAACTCACCTTTTGGGCAGGAGTTGAAAAGTTTATCTGCCCTTGTTCATGAAGTGGGGTCATAAGAAGACTAAGTTGAACATATGGGCCCGGATATTCAAACTGCGCTCAAAAGTAGCGCAACAGCAGGAGCCAGCACAAACCAGTTGCACAAATGCGCAACAGGTGCAATATTCAAACATGGAGCAGAGCAACTGCGCAAGCAACCAACGCCCTCAATATCGCAGATATACTGCGCCATGGCGCTACCAGGTAGGGAGAGGCTGAGCTAAAATGCTGCGCCATGGCGCACTACGGAAGCTCAGCTGAGCAGTGCAGAGCTGCTATAGCGCAAGCACAGCCCCCAGAGCAATGGAACTGCACATCCAGGGAGGCAGGCTGGGGCCCACCGCCAGCCATGCCACACATGGGCACAAGAACTCACTGCAGAACCCACACCACACTGGCACACCCCAAGCACAGCATCACTGGGGTGGGACTTGATGATCCACGTGCCCATGGGGACAAGCCAACTAAAAGCATAGCAGAGCCATGACACCTCAGCACAGCCACTGGCAGGCAGAGAGTGCCACACCCGGGGTTGATAACCACAGTGCACATCAGTCCCCTGACGCACAGCACAGCATGCACCATGCCCCCAAGACACCGCTCATGTGCAGTGACAGGCACTGCAGGAAACACCATGCCCCCCCGTGCCACATGGCAACCCCATGCTGCAGAGAAGCAGACCAGCCAGACCCACCCTGTGCACCCAGCAGTGGGTGGCAGCAGATGGCAAGAGCAACAGAAAGGCAATGCTATGCTGGTGATACTTCCCCATGGACACACACACACATATACCCAGGACCATAGTAGCCCAGATGGCATGTACACCCCTGCAACGGAGCACCCAGAGCCAGTTGCAAAGCAGACACCAACACAGCAGTTGTACCAAAATAGAAATGTATATTGAAATAAAAACAGTGAACAATAAAGTTATAACTATGTACAAGTTGGGGGGACGGGTAAAAGGCAGGGGTGTTCAAGGGGGAGGGAAAAAAACTTGGAGAGGGAAGGCAGGGTGAAAGGGATGGGTGAAGGTCAAATGAAAGGTGGGCTATGGCCCAGCAGGCTCCTGCTCCTCCTCTTGCCGTCGTCCCCTCCTATGTCTGCGCCGCCATTCCCCCTGGCGCTGTAGGGCTTGCAGGAGCTCCCGGCCTTCGACCACAACCTGGGTCAGGCGCCGCACATCATACGCCATGCACTGAAGCACACCGAGGCCTAGGAAAATGGGAACACAGTCAATGGCTGAGACTGACCACAACCCTGAACACCACCCAACCTGCAACCTATCTAACCCAATGTGCTGCACATGTGATGGCATGCACCCACCCACAGTGAACATGCACATGGCCATCACAAACAGGCGGTACCAGCCATGCGCACCACCGCCCACACACACTGCCCATGTCAATCACAGTACAAACTAGGCTGTCATGTGATGTTGCAACGTGGTGCGATGCCAGTTACACAGCTATGTGCCCAGTGCATGCCTGGACCACCTGTGATGCATACACAGATGTGTCGTGATGCTGCACTGTGATGCAGGTCACCTGTGTCACGCCTACATACATGGATACATAGACAGTGTTGGCAGATAAGGGCCTATGGGACACCCAGTCTGGCCATTTGGCCTTGTACGATCACTCTCTTGTCCTATAAGTCCGTTCCCCTCACCCCTGACCTCCAGAAGTCCCTCATGGCGAACCCACACATACAGATATCCCGTGACCAAGTCAGCCCCACCACATCCTCTTGCAGGGTGTTCCACTCTGTCCACCACCCATTATGTGAAGAAACACTTTCCATGTTCCTCTTAACGAGCCCCTCCAACTGCATCCCATGCCTCTAGTCCTGGAACATCCTTTACACTGACAAATATTGTTTCCTGCACTCTGTTCTCCCCTGTACAATACTTGTATGTCCCCATCATATCCCCACACCCTCCTCCCTCCAGGGAGTACATGTTCAGTTCCGTCAACCAGTCTGCTATAGGACTTGTGATGCAATCCATGCACCATCCATGTCGCCTCCTGTGAACGCTTTTCCACCCAGTCCCCGTCCATACGCAGGTATGTTTTCCGGAAACTGTACACTGTACTCAGTGTGGGACTCACTAGTGTTTCGCCTAGTGGAACTCACGACCTCCCATTTGGTTGTGTCCATCATGGTTGGTGGTCCTGCCCCCAGCATGCAATAGCATCCATGACGTAATGATATCTACACCTCCAGCAGCTCGGTCTGCCGCTGCTGCTGCTGCTGTTGCTGCTGCTGATGCTGCTGCTGCTGTTGCCTGATGGCCTGTGGCACTGGGGCCCTGGCATGGCCCACATCAGCCTCGTCCGCGCCCTCACCATCCGGCCTGTGGGAGACATATGGTGAGACAAACATCAGTGTGACTCAAAAGCAGAATGCCCCTGCCCCAGTAAGACTGCCTGCCCACAGCCATAACCATCCATCGCGCACAGCTGCACACACTGACACCGATGCACAGCCACCCAGGCACACACACACCCTACAGAGAATATAGGTGAATAGATGGTACACTCATGTGGCCTAGGCACCAGGCCCGCCTTGGCACGGAACGCAGCCGCGTTAACAGTTCCGGGTCCCTCCGGCAGAGATCACTGTACCAGTGCCGGCACTGCTCCGCAGACCGGCCCCGGCCAGTGACCCCCACCAGGTCAGTGGCCACTTGCTGCCACACATGGGTCCTAGGTCCAGTGAGGGGGGCCTCACCATATAGTCCCTCATAGTGGGGCTCCACTAGGGCCACCAGGTTGGCCACTTCAACTGGGCTCCAGGACACCACCCTCCTCCGAGCCATGGCCCCAACTTTACAGCAGGCAATATGGCACCCTGCTGCGCTGTGACCCCACGTGGAGTTGTTGCGCAATAGACCAGCACAGGCTCCAATCGCGCTGTTCGCACAGCACCGTCACTTTACATGGCGCTGTAACCAGACAGCACAATAGGGACGTACACATGGCATGCCCACAGCGCCAGGGGTCAGAGGGCATACACAAGGTCACGGCAATGACGCAAGGCTACGCACAGCGCCATAGGATGTATAGGCATCCTGCACGACTGCTAAGCAGAGCACCAGTGCCACAGTGGACTATCGCGCAGAAGTGCCACAGCGCCATATAGTGCCCAGTGCTGTAGCGCCACTGGCACAATGGTGTCCATGCCAGAATCACCCTATCGCGCTCAGCAGGTCTGCAGTGCGATCGGCGCATGCGTAACCTGTCTGGGCATGCGCAATGCAGTGTAACGCACACAGCCAGAAACATGCGCCATCGGCTCAGCGGACCTTCCCTATTGCGCTAAGCGCCAATACGCGATATTCAACCCGACATATGCAAATCAGTCGATCAATCATGCAAAGCGCCGAGTGGCGCGATTACATGTCATTTAAGATGCGCCACACCTCATTTGCATGTGCGCTATAAAAAATGTGCGACACTGGGTTGTGGCGGCCAGATTTGGTTGTTGCAGCTGAGAGGTGAATTACATGCTGTGTGATGCTCAGGACAATGCTCATGGGCAGGGGTGCTGGAGGATGTCACAGGTTGAGGGGCTGAGCATGATGGGGGCACTTAGAAAGGGCAGAGGGCACCCTTTCCATCAGTATCTGCCATGCGGTGAGAAGGGGGACTTCGGCCCCACCTGCAGCTATGCTCATGGGGAAATGCTGTGGACTGCACAGTGACAGGTGTCCACTTCCACCCATACAGATCAGCATGAGTGCGAGAACCAGGCCGAGGCTGTGGACGGCGGGCGTAGGAGGAGGCCGAACTTCACCACAGCAGAGACCGAGGCCCTCTTCCAGGCCTACCTGGAGGATGAGCCGCTTTTGAGTGGGCGGAGGGGCACCCCTCAGCAGCGTGCAGCTGCATGGGAGGGGGTAGCTCTGGCCATCAACCTGCACGGAAGCCACCAGCGATCTGTGCAGGAATGCCGCAAGAAGATGGGGACTGACCGCAGGAGGCTGAAGGAGAAGGTGGCAGCCTTCAGGGGGGCACATGCTGCCACTGGTGGGGGACCACCAGTGGTGTTGTAGCTGACCCCGACCGAGGAGACACTGGTTGCGGCCATGCAGCCGAGTGCCATTGCGGGTGTTCCTGGTGGAGGATTCCAGACAGGTGGAAGCCCATCACTGCACGGTATGTCATGGTGATGTTGTGGGGGGGGCTGTTGTTCACATGCACTCACATGTACTCTCTTTCTGTTTCAGATCCTGTTCATCTGCAGAAGACGGTGGTGGTGGGTGCTGACAGTGAGGCAGACCTGCTGGACCAGGAAGAGGGACCTTCCACCTCCGCCAGCAGCCTGCATGCACTGCAGCAGCAGGCCGGCTGGGCCGACAACTCCGCCGGCAGTGATACGGGTGCAGGGGGTGCACAGCCTGTGTCACAGCAGTTTGGCATGCAGGTGTGCCAGCATGCTGTGCCTATGGCAGTGGCACGCACTGGCACTATTGATGATGGCAGGCCTGCAATGGCCAGTGAGAGGTGTGTGTCCCACGAGGGACACATGGCAGGCCAGCACGTGCCCCTGGGCCGTCCAGCTCCACACCTGTGTACCAGCATGCTGGCACAGTCACAGGCTGGGCCTGTCAGCACCGGTGGGGCAGCATCGGTGGCTGAGCAGGTGTCTGGCACTGTTGACAGCACAGGGGTGGAACAGGTGGACCTGGGGGCTCACCAGTTGGAGGGGAGGCAGCAGCAGTTGCACACCAGGCCTGGGGGGACAGCATCAGGCAGTGGCACTTGTCCACCACCCTTAGATCAGCCCATACCTGTTCCTGGTGAACAGCGGCCACCCTCAAGGGGTGCTGTGCACTAGGACCATCCACACCCTGGGGGTCACGATGCCATTGGGGCACAGTACTCTTTGGGCGCGCACACCCGCCTGCTGCAGGAGTCAGTACAGCTGCAGGGGTGGGTTGCAAGGTCTGTGGAGGCACTGACTGTGTCCGTGGAGTGGCATAGCAGGGAGTGTGCTCGGGACCGGGCCGAGATGGTCCATATGCGGACGGATGCGACCGCTGCCATCGACAGGCTGACCCAGGCAGTGGTCTCTGTGGCGACCGCATTGACCACACTGTCTGGTGACCCTGTGCCACGCACCCCACACAGTGCGCACTCCACTCCCCGTTCCTGGCATCGTGTGACACCAGGCCTGTCGACGCCGGGTTCTGCTGTGGGCATCCCGAGCACCCCTGGTGCATGTTTCTTTCGCGGGATGCAGACCCCTGTGCGGGCAAGGTCGGCGGTCACACTGGGACCCCTGGTGGTGCAGTAGTGCCACCCGATGTGGCCCCTGCGCAGCCTGCCAGTGCTGCTGAGCCCGGCGGGCCGCCCATGCATCCGTGGTGGCCGTGGGACAGTGCTCCCTGACTGAGCTGTCTCCCAATGCAGGCCCTGTCTGGTGCTGCCCTGTGTGCAATGTGTGTCATGGTGGGCAGTGCACTGCTGGGTGCTCTGCTCACCAAACTGACACATGGACCACCTGCACTCTCCCAACTGCTGTCCACAGGTGCGTGTGGATGATGATGCCTGCATTGCACTGTACACCAAGGTGCAAGGTTGCCCAGGTCCTGACACATGTACGTGGACAGTCCAGGTGGTGAGGGTGGTTGGTGGTGCTGTGTGATAGCGTGTAATTTCCGTAGTGCTGTGCTGCTGCCCCTGTATGCTGCCTGGTGTGTGTGTGTGTGTTCATTTGAGTGCTCACCCCTCTCTGATGATGTGTTGGTATGCCTAGACCCTTCAACTCCCCTGACCTTCATGCATGGTGTGTTCCCCTGTGTGCCTGTGGTTTGCGCATAGACAGTGTTGCCTGCACATGTCCCCTTGACTTACCTGTGTTGGGCGTAGTGCTCTTCTGCAATGGTGTCCCGTGCAGCTGGGCCTGCCGTGTCAGTCGGGGGTCCCTCCGTCCTAGGGGTGGCTCATCACCCATATCACCGTGCCACTGGTGTCCCCATCGCTGTCCCCTCTTGGACCTGTATGGCTATCCCATGGTCTTTGGCCATGTTGTGCAGGATGCAACAGGCCAGGAATATCCCACAGGCCTTTTGGGGGCTGTACTGTAGGGCTCCGTCGGAGGTGTCCAGGCATTGGAAGCGTGCCTTGAGTATCCCGAACACCCGCTCTATGATGTTCCGTGTTGCGGCATGTGCCTCATTGAAACCGTGCTGCACTGGGGTCGTGGGGTGCCAGTATGGTGTGAGCAGCCAGGGACGGAGTGGGTATCCACAGTCACCTGTGTGGAGATAGTGGAGATCAGTGTTAGGTCAGGTCCATATTGCCCATATCCTTGTGTGCCACTACCATGGCACCTGTGTCATTCCCACCCTTGCACAGAGTTTGCATTCCATACATGTGTACTCACCCACTAGATGACCTGTGGGGATGTTCCACTCTCGAATTGATGGCACAGTGCAGATTGGTGCCATATGAAGGCATCATGTGCTCCACCAGGGTGTGTGGCACAGACATTGATGACGCCCAGTGGCATCACACACCACCTGGCAGTTGACACTCGAAGCCCTTTCGGTTCGCGACATGCTTGCCCGTCGGGGCCAGGTGGCGTCGCGAATGGCCACATGGGTGCAGTCTATGGCACCTAGCACACCAGGCATTTGTGCTACCCTGTGGAACTCCTGCATGTTTGCTGTATGCTCTGCGCGGTGCTGGGAAGTGGATGTACTCCGCGGCATGAGGCAGCAGTGCGCTGAATTGGGTGAGGATGCATGGCGTGGCCGACTGCGTAATGCCTGTGGTGTCCCTGTCGGCCTCTGGAAGGTGCCCGTGGTGAGCAGGCACATGCAGGCTGTCACCTTGGTCTCCACGGACAGAGCATGACTCCGTCGTGAGGTGCCTGCATCACATCACTGCACAGCTCACTGAGCTGTCTCAGTATTGCCCTGTTCAGGTGGTGCCGGCCAATCTCAACATCGCTGTACAGGAGGCTGATGCGGCCTGATACCACCTGTTGGGGTCAGACACTGATCGGCCCCTCCAAGGCCACGTCCCCGCAGCATGCTGTCTCCCCCCTCATTACAGCTTCCATGTGGAAGCTGACACTGTCCATCTCCTGGCTCCTGCCCCCAGCTGCTGTTCCTGTGTTACCCCCACTGCCCCCACTGCTGCTTCCACTGCACCGGGCACCCCCACTGGTCTCTCTGTCCTCCAGGACCCACTGTCCCTCTCTGCCCTTCCTGCTCCTGTCTCTGTCTCTCTGTCTCTCTCTCTCTCTGTCTCTCTGTCTCTCTCCCCCGGTTTGCTGCCTGCTAGAGTTCTTGCTCCGCTCCCTTGAGCCTTTTTATTTTGGCTCACATCCGGTACAGTGCATCCTCCGGCTGAGCCACTTTTGCGCATTGCGCAAGTGTTCAAATATCGCATTGCTCACTTTATGCATGGACCCGCCCCCTTCGGTTGCGCATGCCTTCATTTCCATTGCGCTGTGGCTCAGCGTGTTTTCGGTGGTGCAACTGGCCCCTTCTCAATATCGCAGAATGGTGCATTTTTGGAGTTGCGCACGCGCAACCCTGTTGCGCATGGCGCAACCCTTTTGAATATCTGGGCCATGGTGTAAAAATACTAAAAAAACAACACCATTATGAGCATACATTGAATTTTATGAATGCAGACTTGTAACTTTGGTAATTTTCAATATTTTTGCCCCAAATTTGCAACAAAACTATATCGTTACAGCACCTCATCAATGTGATAGCTGTCATTTTTCAAATCCTGGACAAAATGCTTTTTTCAGATCCCAAAAGGTGATTTTGCAGTCCCTGTGTGGAATCACCTTTCAGGCAGGAGTTGAATATTTTCTCTGCTCTTCTTCATAAGGTAGGATCATGAGAAGACTATGTTGAAAATTTGGTGTAAAAACAGTAAAAAACAACAAAGTTATGAGCCTACAATGAATTTTGTGAATGCAGGCTTGTAACTTTAGTAATTTTCAATATTATGACTCCAAATTTATAACATAGCTGTTTCTTTACAACACCTCATGAATGTGACGACTGTCATTTTTTTATTCTACCTACACTGTGTTTTTGTGTCCCAAAAGTTGATTTCACAGTCCTTGCACGCAATCAGCTTTGGGGCAAGAGTGGAACATTTGCTCTGCCCTTCTATATGAGGCAGGGTCATAACAAGGCTAAGTTGAAAATTTGGTGCACAAATATAACAAAACAACAAATGTATTAGCCTACATTACATTTTGCTAATGCAGGCTTATAACTGGTAATTTTCAATATTTTTACCCAAAATTCCTCCAATGCAGCCCTATCAGCTCTGGCCAGAGTTTGTTATAAATAGATATTAGCACCATATATTTCCAGTCCAGTGGACCCTGCCCCCCTTCAAACTCTTCCTAAGAAGTTATGTTATTGGTTCCACTCATTTATATGTTAATTCCTTAAGTACTGTAGGATGTATTGCATCTGGATTTTTGGAATTATTAGGGTTTAGGCCAAGGAGCATTTTCCATACATTATCCACCATCATTGACAATTGGCTCCTAATTCCCTTTATTTATTTATAACGCTTTATATCACAGTTATGGAAGCCTGAACAAAAAACTGTATTCAAAAACTCGACCATGACCATCTCACCGTTTATCAGTTTATAACCTTCCACAAATTGTTCTATTGCCCTGTCAACTGGATATTATGTACCAAAAATACTTTATTATTATTCCTAGCAACTATGGCTATATTTCTTTTCATTTCTTGTTTAACTTTCTTGATTTCCTTCTTAACAGTCCCTTTCAAAGCTTCTAAATTTGGACCATGCAGACGCTGTGCAGATTTGGCTATCCGACTGTATATAGTTTTTTTTTATTATTTTATTCAAATTTATTTATCTCCATGTTATTATATGTTCTGGTATTTGGAATGCGTTTTTCCTCTAATGTCTATATAACTTTAGCAGTTTAGAAGAAAAGCAGTAAAAGACCCAACCAAAAGTAATCTTTACAGGAACAGAGTACAGCCAGACAATTGTAACAGCAAACCCTAACTATACCAGACACCTGGAATTTCCAGTTCCAAACATTAGGACTACTCTCAATTTTTGCTGATAATTTTTTTTGAGCACAAGTTGGATCTCATACAAGATAGACAGTTTATATTGTTGAACTCACTGGGAGCATATAATCAGATACGTGTGAACTATTTTTGATGCTTGCAGAGTGTTGGAAAAGGTGAAGTTGTTTAAATGCTGATAAGAAGGGAGAGGAATGCGTAGGTTGCATAAATTATACAAAGATGGAGTGTTCAATTTGCCTGGTTTCTGCAAAAACACACATGGTGCATAGCTTCATATCCAGCAAAAATCATCATGGGTATGCAGATCCTTGGGAGAGGCTAAATAAGAAATAATCCACATGATTTGATGTTCTGAACACCATGTAATTATGCAGATCACACTGTACTGTACAGTAAGCACACTAAAAGGTAACATTTTCTCCTACTGAAACCCACATCAATAAGATGGGTATGCCAGACTGTCCTGCTGTAACTTCCACAACAACATCTGCAGCAGGATTATTCACAAGCCATAAGTTTCAGATCTAACCACAAGGTAGGACCCTTGCACAGCACATGCAGGGACCTGAAACAACAAATATCTGCACTACTGTTTTTAGGTTATCACAAGGACAAAGTACAACCTGACAAAGGCAAAAGCAGTCATTAATTACTGCACTCACCTAGAATTTCTGCAATGTGCATGTGCTTTGTGCAGCAGCACTTTATGGGTGCCCTCGTCATGGCATAGTGCTTCCCAAGCTGCTGCATATGCTTTGCTGACATATGTAGCATTGTGCATGCTTTTGCTGAGGGATACATGGTCCGTAGCATGGCCATGTCCCCCCACACGTGTATGGCCTCTACTTGGTGCAGGTCTGCAGCGGACATGTTTCTGCCCACCTACGCCCCTTTTTGTGCATGCTACACATGCATGTTCTGCGTGCATTACTGATGTACTCCCAAATGCATGGTGGCTGCATGGCTCATGTTGCTTTGTGAATAATGTCCAAAGTGAGCAGAAAGATGCAAAGTTATTTAAAGGCTTATTAGAAGGCAGGTAGTTCTAATTTGGTTGGTTTCTATAAAATCATATAGCACCAAGCCTCAAATTCGGTATCAAGCATTATGGGTATACAGATCTTGGGGCAGTCACCTAAATAGGCACTGACTCGACTGGGATAACATTCTGTGTACCATGTCACAACTGAGACCACACCATATGTGCACACTAAAATGTAACCTTTTCTCTTACTGTAAACTACAGTAATGAGTAAGGAGTGCAGGAGTGTCATGCTGTTTCTTTTAGGAGCAAACAGTATGTGGAATGTGCAAAAAATATAAAAATACAGATACATTTTCATTTGTTTTTGGTTTGGTTGGTTTGCCTTGATTTAAAGTTTAATTGTTCAGCACATGCCATTACAACATTACAATAAAAACAAGAATATACAGACATATAAAAATGCAGCTAAAAGTATATACAGATACACAAGGTACAATACATTGATCTTATCACTTATACATATGCAAATATATAGAGAAATCCATTTCCCTTAGTGAACTAAATCCAAAATTCCTTCCGATTGCATTGTTAAAGAGACAAAGCAAATGACAGCGGCAAGCTATGGAAAGAAATAGGCCATCCTATCCAGAAGGGGGAGAAGGCAGTGATTTTGGGAGACAGATAGTCCAGAATGGAGCTACTATTTGATAAAATCACAACAGGACTCTGGATAAAGCTCCTGCTAATGTCAGCCTTTGGTTCCTTCCTATGTTAGCATCTGTCACTTCCACACTAGAAGTGAAACATGTCATGGCTAGTAGGAGACAGTATAATGCAGTGGTTTAAGGATCTGAGCTGCAAACCTGGAGACCTGGGTTTGAATCCCACAGCCCCCACTTACACACTGTGTGACCTTGAGCAAGTCACTTAACTTCCTTCTGCTCCCAGGTCACACCTGTAAACAACCTTTCAGCTTGGTGTGTCTCTCCTGGTAACATTAAAAAACAAACAAACAAAAAAAAACTGTATCTCATAAAAGGCCCAGGCTCAGTATGTGGGACTATTTTGGCACAGACAGTAGTCTAGCAAGATCCCAGTCTCCTGGCCAAGAGTTGACTAAGATTGTCATAGAACTCTGCCATCCTAAATTACCCTATAACAATATAAACCTACAAGAGGAAAGCTCTAATATGTACGTAATCATGACCAGTATGGCAGATGTGATCAGCCACCTATTAGACTCCAACAAGCCCTACTGATCTTACCTGCCCCTATACGACTAGTCATATTACCCCTTTCCCTTACCCTATGGCCCTCAATAGGCACATGCCACCACTTCTTAGTTCCTCCCCAATGAAATTGTAGCAGGAGACTTACAATGGTATAATGAATATAGCAGCAGCCTCCAATCATATAGTTCCAAATGGCTATACTACAGATCCTCTCATATCCCCAATGTTTGACCAAACTCCTAGCAAAACATAACACACTGTCTGCAGGCATAAAGGAGTCAATAAGTTTAGGTCCCATAATAACCGTATATGAATGCTACCACTCAAAAAGATCAGTCTTCCTAAGGTGTGCTCTATGACATTGTCCACTCAAAACCCCAGTCCACAGGCCATATCCTTCCCTCACCAAGGGATGAAAATGGGTTAAGGTAATAAAGCCACACGCTGGAGTACGGAGTTTGCCAGGAGTCAATACATAGGTCCATTTTGATCTGGTCAAAACAAAAACAAGATTATGGTCCCTGTTCCAAAATGGATTAACCAAAGATGCAAGAAGAGCCTGTCAACCCAGATGGAACTCCATGCAGCACCATGCAGTGCATGCTGCACTGTGTCCCTATGTTATCCTTATAGCAAGCCTATATACCAGTTTACTAATGGAGACCAAATATAGGGCTTTATAGACCATATTTGTCCCTAAATATGTCTGGTATTTTGACCTCACCTCAGACTCATTATCCACTAACAGGTCCAAACCACAACTTTTATTTATTCCTTCTTTGGATCAAATAAAAGGTTGACTACTGTACTTGGGAATTGTAGAAACAACATAAAGCCACTAAGACTATCCCATAGGCCTTCTACTAACTCACATACATATTCACATTTACAAGGATCATCACTATGGATCCCTGCAGTCATCTTTTCTATGGAACATCCACAGTACCAAAAAGGGTTTATCACTTCAGCATCATTATCACTTATCAAGCAAAAACAAAGCAAAACAGAATTACATTAAAAAACAGAGATGGGACGTGACAGCTTAAAACACATCAATTTATTAGATTATACCATTAAAAATACTTAATCAGTACTGTATTATTTCATCAGAACACTTATGCCTTTTAAACTGACTTTTTAATTAATGGCTTCTCCTGCATTCACACTGTTCCCCTAGGGGAGAGAGCACATAAGGTCTATTCAATTAAAATCAGCAGCACTATACATAGTGAAAAGGAGATGGTTGGCTATCAGAGTTTTTGAAAAAGTGCTTATTAACAGCTCAGTGGAATTATGCTGCTCCCTTCAGAGTTTGTGGTCTTTCCCCAAGCCTTACCAGCTTTATCAGCCTACAGGCACTCAATCCATAACATGTCTAGAGCTTGGCTTTGAGTTTGCACTACTTGCTGCCATCACCTTTGAACCACTGAACAGTTCCTTTTTATCAAGTCTTTTATTTACTATTTATTTATCTATTTATTTGAAATTTGGTAACTGCGTGAGCCCACTGAGACCATGCAGTTCCTTTTTCAGGGGTGGCCCAAGGTAGAGGTATTTACGTATAACAACAATTAACAATAGAAGTGCACAATAGAATGAAGGGTACCATAATATAGTACAGGTACAATACATAGAAACATAGACTTTGACGGCAGATAAGGACCACTTGTCCCACCTAGTCTGCCCATTTCCCTATCTACAGGATAAGCTGAAGATCCTAGTTAACCAACAGCCTATTTCTTCTTAACCCCCACAAGAATTGCCTTATGTCTGTCCCATGTATTCTTGAATTCTCCTACAGTTTTAGACCCCACAACCTCCTCAGGAAGGCTGTTCCATGCATCCACCACCCTCTCTATGAAAAAATATTGCCTCACATTGCCCCTGAACCGCCCCCCCATCTTTAAATTGTGTCCCCTTGTTCTTGCACATCTTTTTTTCTGAAAGATGCTACCCTCTTGGACTTTGTTGATTCCACTGAGGTACTTAAAAGTTTCTATCATGTCCCCCCCTCTCCCTCCTTTCCTCAAGGGTATACATATTATGCTCCTTTAGTCTCTCCTTGTATGGCTTTTCTTGCAGACCCTGCACCATTTTAGTTGCCCTCCTCTGGACTGCCTCTATCCTGTCTATGTCCTTGCAGAGATGAGGTCCCCAGAACTGGACACAGTACTCCAGATGGGGTCTCACCAACTGTCTGTACAGAGGGATAACAACTTCCTGTTTTCTGCTGGTGATGCCTCTCCCTATACATCCCAGTACATAACACAATAGACAATGAATATACAGAGTATAACATAAATAAATAACAACAATATATACAATAGTAGGTAACCAAGTTATATACAGTAAATAACCAATGGTGCAGAATTTACAATATATGTACAAATGGAGTTTCACAAGGTTGAGGTGCTAAGTAAGTGCTAAGTATTTGTGCTAAGTGCTAAATATTTGTTTATCACAAGCCACAGCCAATTAATTTCTTAGAAGAATTAGCCATTAATTATAAAATAAATAAGGAAACAGTACCTCCAAAGGAAAAATATTGTCAGGACAAATTAAGCAAATAAAGAATATATTAGTGTGTGCCTTATTTGGGGGTCTGAGAGTAGGTAAAGCTCCATGCATTCGGCCATGACCATAGTAATTCTGTCTGAAATAATTTTGTACAAAATCTCCAGCACATCTCAACCCCCAACAATCTCCAACAATTGCCACTGTAATGGGTTTTCATAGCCCATTCCCATTCAACCTCTTGGATTCCATCACTCTGTCCTTCATGTCAGGAAGATTCATCTAGCGAGTCAGAAAAACAAAACACTCTGCTGAGAATAGTATCTTTTTCTTCTTTATAGTAATACATTGACCCCCCCCAGCCCCCAGGCAATATTATTATACCTTATATTCAATTAAACATGTCTTTCAGCACTTATAGTGCAACCAACTCCCTCCTCTTGAAGTGATAACAGATCCTTGTGGGCCTCCAGACCTCTGCAGTACCTAACTCATCACTTTCTCTAGCCAAGACTACAGGGCTTCTCATGCTTCACCACTCAGGACCTTGACCCAACCTTACTATATTCTGTTTATCAAAAGATCACCACAGGACCGGGAAAGCCGAATGATAAATATATAACAAGTATATACAAATTCAATCTATTGCAACATTTACATGAACACCACACAGAGTGCACAAGCTGTCTGAAAACTAGCAGCCTAAAACTAACATGGCCAATGACAGACCAGCACCCAGAGCATTCTGAACTTTTGGAGCAGACATGGACAAGCATTCAGAGCACTAAAAACAAGCTGATGAGTAGCATTAACAAAACTGTAATTTTAAAACTGGGGAAATTAGAGTATATTTTATTTTTTAGCAAAAAATACAAAACCAAAAAAGAAAACAAAATGAGGTGGCATGGAGCGGAAAAGCAATACAGCTATCTTGCTGCTCCCACTTTGTTTTTGTAAATCTCTTCAAGCCACACACTTGCATTATAAAGCCTAAAAACCAGTGCAAAGCATAATGGGTATGAAATCATTGTGTAAAGGGGGAAGCTAGATATAAATGTCTTACATACAGTTGGAGCTGTCAAGTTGTCTGGATATTGTAACATAGTTCACAATATTTATAAAGGAACTTACTGTAGTGACCCTACAGTAATACAGCAGGCAGGGAATATCTGTAATGGTATCACATAAATTTCAGAAAATATACAGATATATCAATAGCTGCATCTACTGTATAAGTATAAATTCTATACCATTCTACTGTCCACACAATATCAGAACTTTATCAAAGAACTAACAGTACTATGAGATGCCAAAAAACAATTTTCACTTTGCTTTCCTATCTTAATTTTTTTTCAGCATACTGAGCTGTATTGTGTGTTACATCGCTGGATAAGTTACAGCCTAGCAGGGAGCCAACATAAACAATTAGCTTCTATAATGTCTGCCAGTCAGACAAAAGAAGTTTAACACAACAATCATTTTAACAAAAACACCTAATCCATTGCAGACCAGTATATGCAGCATAAGGCACCTATTACAGTCAAACATAACATACTAATGAAGCAGTACAAGAGAAAAGACCCGTCTGGAAGCTGTCCACTATGCAGAGTGCTTAAACAATGCAAGAAGATAAAGCATTTTCAGTGGGGTTTTTTTTTGTGAATCTCCACAAGTCAGTGCACATTTCATAGCCTTATGTTGCTGCTGCCAATTTGTTTTTGTAAATCTCTTCTAGCCACAAGCTTGCATTATAAAGCCAAAAAAAGGTGTAAAGCATCATGGGTATGTAAGTCATTGCATAAAGGGGGCAAGTTGGATGAAAATGTCTCACATACAGCTGTAGCCATAAAGGAGTCTGGATTCTTTGATAAATTTCACAATATTTCTTAAGGAGCTTACTCTGGTGACCCTACAGTGATACAGCAGGCAGGGAGGCACCCCATCTCTTGGTTTACCAGGCTTTACTGAACGTTACTTTGTTTGATATGTGTCAACCTAGCAGGGAGCATTTATTTATTTATTGGAAGATTCAGACAATACCTCTGAGCCCAAGTGCTCTTTTAGGAGCTGCCTTTCTGGCCCTGAATCATCTTGGTCACACTGTGCTGTACTACTCTAGCCTGTTCCTGTCCTTTATTAAGTGTTGACTTCAGAACCAGGCACAACACTTTAGGTGTGGCTTTACAGTGACCTATACAGAGGTAACAGTATCTCCTGCTTCCTACTGTTGAATTCTCTTCTAATGCACCCTAGGATCCTGTTAGTCTTGATGAAGACCTTGCAACACTAGCTGGCTTGTTTAAAGGAGTCACTGACGATGTCTCATAGGCCCCTTTCTTGTGATGTACCCAGTGGAATCCCTCCCATCCAATACTCTGTTCTGGGGTTTTTGTTCCCCAAGGGCATCACTTTGGACTTTTTGGTATTGAATTTTAGTTGCCATAATTCGGACCAATTTTTCAGCTTTTTTAGGACTCTCTGCAATTCCCTTATCTTTTTCATATTGCCAACTCTACCACAGAGTTTAGTGTCATCTGCAAATATATACAACCTGCCCTGGATTGCCTCTCCTCTCCTCTGTCACTGATGAATACTGAAAAGGACTGGACTCAGGACAGATCCTTAAGGTACTCCACTGGTGTCCTCTCTTTCCACTGATCTGACCTCATGCATCACAACTCTGCTGCCTCTCCTCCAACCAACTCACTACCTACTTCACTATTTCGCTAGCTGTACCCAGATCTCCCATCTTCTTCAGCAGCCTTCAGTTTGACACCAAAGTGAATGCCTTGCTGAAGTCAAAGCAAGTCTACTGCATGCCCCTTGTCAATTACCCTTACTACCCAGTCAAAGAATACTATTAGGTTGGTCTGATGAGACCTCCCTGCCACAAACCCATGCTGCTTACTATCCTGAAGTTCACTGTTCTCCAGGTATTCCACTAGGTCTTCTTTGACAAGTGTCTCCACCAGTTTCCCCCACATGAAGGTAAGGTGCCTATAGTTTTCTGGCTGCTCCTTGTCTCCTCCCTTGTGTAGCAGAACTACATCCACCATTCTCCAGTCCTTGGGAACCACCTCTTACTGCAAAGTGTTATTGAATAGTCCCACCAAGGTTTCAGCTAGTACCGATTTGCCAGTTCCCTTAGGACCCTCAGATGCATCTCATCTGGCCTCCAGACCTTGTTTACTTTCAGAGCTGCAAACCCTTTTCTGAATATTTTTCTAAGACACTTCTGCACCCTCATTTCTGGGATCCCTCAATCAAGCTGCCTTTATGACATTCTCTGGCAAGGGCCTGCTGCTCTCCGCAGTGAATACCGAATGGACGTAGTTGTTCAGCACAGTTGTTTTCTGCCCATCTTCCTCTATTACCTGCCACCCTCCATTAGCCTGATAATCCCACCTTCTGTATTTCTTTTTTCCCTTATATATCTAAAAAAATCTCCCCCCTTACTTCCTGCCACAATACACCGTTCTGTGTCTGCCTTTGCAGTCTAGCTTGCCCTCTTTGTTTCTCTAGCTTTTTCCTGATACGCATCCCATTGCTATTCCCTATTTTTCTTTGTACCTTATAAAGGCCTTCCTTTTGGCCCTCACTGCTTCCCTGATCTTTTCAGAGAACTAAATTGTTTGCTTACACTTGTTTCTCTTGATGACTGTTCTTGTGCATGTTTAATTGCCATGAGAACAGCACCGTTTATGACTCCCCATCTTTCTTCTACTTCATCAATGCTGCCTACTTCAGCTAATCTGCCCAGGACTAGTTCTCTGATGTGGTTGAAATCCACCTTTCTGAATTCTAGCACCTCAACCTTAGATGAGGGCTTGCCAATGCTTAGTGCCAAAATAAATCATGTAGTACTGTGGTCACTGGACCCAACCCACACTCCATCTACTCTTTCTAAATTGGTGAGCACCACATCGAGAATGGTTGATTGTCTAATGGGATCCCTGACCTACTGCACCAGCATGCAGTTCTGAAAAGTATCAAATGGGGCCTGGCTTCTGGCACTACTTGCTGCTTGAATGGCCCAGTCAGTCTCTGGCAGGTTGAGATCTTCTTCTACTACAACCTCCCCTTTTGTCACTTTTCTACTTCTGCTTCTGGTTCCTAATCTCTCTCTCTCTCCTGTCTCTGCCCTGGTGGCCTAAAAACCACCCCCAAGTGAAGATTTATACTTGACGACTCTGTGAGCTGTAACTACAGCCTCCCCTTCCCCACCAATGGATGCATCCCCTACTGCTTCTATTCCTTTCCTGACATAAATGACCACCACTCCACTGCTTCCCTTCCTGCTAGCATGCCTTTGTAAGGTGTATCCAGGGATCATCAATTGCCATTCATTGTTCTTGTTGACCCAAGTTTCTGTAACAGCCACTATAACTAGCTTAGAGTCTGTTATTAGTATCCGGAGCTTGCTAGTTTTATTTAATGGGGGAACATACTTCTCAACTGAGCCAACACCATTAAGTTTGTGCCAGGTCAAGAAAGTGATGCAACCTGGCTCGGTAAAAGCAGTCCCTAAGTTCAGCCGATCCCTGAAATTCCAGGGTCAGACACAGACCTCTTTTGGTTTGTCATGGTAATGTACATGTTTCTGATTAAGTTACAGTTGCAGCCAAAGACATGACCAGATATATCCTCAGTTTTCTGTGATATCTCTAGAGAAATTCCCTGCCTGCCTGCAGTAACATTGCGGGCTACCAGATAGAATATCATTAGCTGGATAGAATCTCTTTAGTTGGACTGCAGAATATCTGACTGTATCTATGGCTGCAACTGTACATACAGCATGACCCTGTTTTGAATGAGAGAGACCTCCGTTGTTCTGCTTTGAAAGAGAGAGAGAGAGATCTCTGAACTGTCCTGATAGAACACCAGGCTCTAATATCATTATATTAAGAATGTCACTCCTTTGAAAAAGTGAGACACTGTTGAGCAGTCATTGTACTCTAGAATTTTCTAAATGAGCATTAATGGCAGTCCTTAAAAATATTTTGCAAAAGCTGCAATTTGTCCATGACAAACAGATTGACCATTCCTAAGACCATGCAGTTTGTTTTATATGTTGCCTCAGTGCACTGGATGTTTAGAACTTGCAACATTGTAACTCGTGTTACTCATGTATTGAGCAGAACATGACAAAGTAATTTCATGATCAGAACCGCCATGCAAAAGCACACACACAAAAAAGATTACCAAAATGGGCCAAATCAATAAAGCCATTTTTTTAAGGAATGAAAAATTATACATAATGTCCTCAACTGAAGCTCTCTGAGCTTAAAACAGAGATATTTATTTATTACATATATGATCCATTAGGCAGTACCTATTTTCAAATGGTCTAGGGTCATATACAACTGCCTAGCATAGGTACAAGTATATTATATATTTACAGGTGAGATTGACAGCGGTACAGTGAAAAATTACATTAGAACAATACACTAGGGAATGCACTTGATTACATTAAAATGAACTTAAAAGTAAGCAAGGTTTAAAAAGTGGTAATATAAAAACAACATAGATGTCCAGGGTATAAGCAGATGACAACAGAGACCAGAAAGGAGGAGGAAGAAATCATAGTGGTCAAGGGAGGCTAAGGGAAGTAGTAGATGGGTCAGTGATATCAGCCATAAGGGTTATGAGGGGTGATGGAGGCTAGAAGCTGGGACTTAAAGTTGGTAAGGAAGCCAGAGGTTTTGAGTGATGGGGTAAGGGAGTTCCATAGTTTTATGAAGCTGAAGGAGAAACAGACCTGACCAAGGGAGGTTTTCCTACATGGAAGCACCATGGAGTTTTGGTGTAAATCTCTGGTTGGGTACCTGGAGACCACAGGGCTAAGGAGGGAGAGGACCCCTGGGGACAGTAGTCCAAGCAAGGCTTTATTTACCAGTAACAAGAGTAATATAATGCAGACAGGAATCAAGGTTAAGCCACCCTAGGTTGTTATACAGTGTGCATTTATGGGAGTCCCATTTTTGGTTGAGTGCAAAGCTGCGGGCCCTGTTCATTAATCCTTGGACCCTATCAAGCACTCTGCAATAGGCAGCACCATAGATCATAAGGCCATAGTCTATGAGACTGATGATGTAGCATCTGACAAGTTGTTGCTTAGTTTCAAGGAGGTAGGCATTTTTGTGCCTACAGAGTAGGCCAAGTCTAGACGAGACTGTTTTAATTAGTGCAGCTACATGATCTGAGTAAGTTAAGCCCAAGTCAAAGATGATCCCCATGTATTTGAAGGTGGCAGCTTGCTCAATTGAGATAGAGGTAATGTTTAGGGTGGGGGGTTTAACATCTGGTGTAGGAAAGCATGGATTTAGTTTTCTTCATACTTAGGATGAGGAGGTTGATAGAAAACCAGTCACAGATTGCAGTGAAATCAGTTTGGAGGCTGTGATGGATATGGGCTGGGCTGCTGTATGTTGCAGTGATGACTGCATCACCAGCATATAGGAGGAGTTTTGTGGAGTTGCAAGCTTTCAGAAGCTCATTGACAAAGAGACCGAACAGAAGGGGACCAAGGATTGATCCTTGGGGGACCCCCACCATCACAGGCCTGAAGTCAGACAGGGATGTTCAGCATTTTACTGCTTGGGTTCTATCTGTGAGGTAGTTTTTAGGGCTGTGGATGGAGCCTACAGTCATTTTGCGAGAGCTCTGTAGCTCTGAAAATGGCAGATCACAGAACCCCTTCTGTTAGATTTTTTGGAAGTATCCTTCTGAAAGCCCAACAGAGTTTAAACCCCTCTGCCATGATCAGTATACAGAATAACAGCCACACTATTTCAGCTGCTACTTCCGCATTCTGATGTGTGAACTGCACATGCACATGACTCGTGTGCATGTGCAGTTGTGTGGGTGCCACCATGTTATGAATGGCAAAATGACATTCAGTATCCTCTGTGCCCCCCCCAAGTCATGTCTGACTTCTCATGGCACACTGGGAGCCCACCCCAGTGTGTGGATTTTCTCTCTTTGTAAATTAGAAAACAGTCCCTCATCACGTTTCTATTTTTCCTAGTGCCACCCTGCCCAAATCATACCCAATAGCAGGGTGCCCAATCCCTATGTCGGCATTCATGTGGCACACTGGGAGCCCACCTCAGTGTGCTGAAATGTTGTTTTTTTATTTTGTTGAAAATTAGAAAATGGTCATTGTAGTTTTTTTTTTCCCTGTGAAATTGAACACAGCCCCTCATCATCACTGCAGTCTCCTTCCCCTTTCCCCACCCTCCCACTGAGCACCCACCTCCCCACACTCCCCTTACCCCATACTTACCTCTGAAGGTCAGCGCTGTCATCTTCTCTGTACCGGGACAATTCTGCACTCTTTAAAGCCCAACCGCGAACTGAAGAATTAAAGGTAAGCGTGCTATACAGCCATTCAATGGGGTTTTTGACTTATGCTGATATCTCAGCCATTTTTTGTAATTTTTTCCCCAAATTTCCAGCATGGGGTTCTTGAGATCCCGCCTTGTGAAAGCTGTCACTATCATTTTGTTACTCCATCTCAAAAGGTGATTTTTGTGGTCACTGCATGTAATCACCTTTTGGGACTGATTCACAAAATGACAGTGCCACTGTTCATGAGGTGGAGTCCCAAAAAGCCCATGTTGCAAATTTGGTGAAAAATTTCCAAAACCTGACTGCGATATGAGCGTGCAATGTGCAGTTTCTACGTATGCTCCTAATGTTGCCAATTTTTAATATTTTCACTCCACATTTTTAATATTGCCATTTTTGCACACCTCCTTCAAAACAGTACAGCTGTCATTTATCACAACCTGTCTAAAATGTGTTTTCACAGCTGTGGTGCAGAATAGCACATTTGCTCTGCGCAATCACCTTTTGGGACAATTGAACAAACTGACACTGGCACTGTTCATGGAGAGGGATCCAGAAAAGGCCATATTGAAAATCTGGTGCAACACCTGTAAAAAATGGTTAAGTTACACCTGGGCATTGAATAATTTCTATGCACATGTGTAACGTTTGCCACTTGGTAGCTCTTCACAGCCCTATCAGCTCTGGCCAGAGTTTGTTTAACCAGTCAGTGGCATCCACTAAAAGGCCAAGTTTACTTAATTTGTGGAAGAGCAGAGTAGGATTCACTAGGTTGAATGCTCAGTGAGGTCAATGAATATGGAGTCAGCAAGCACCCTTCTGTACAGGGCACAGTGAAGATAGTCAGATATGTATGGGCTAAATAGCATATGGTTTTACTGATATTCATGTGCAATTAAAATACATGTTTTGATGTTACATACAGCAAGATAAAACAGACATCAACAATGTATTGTATAAAATGTTCTGTGCATATAACAAACATAATACAGAGATTTAAACAGCTGAATTTTATTTTTAGCAGTGATTACTGTTCTTGTGCTGGGAACTGGCCAGGACTTTACCTAAAGTAGTTTTTTTATATACACTAAAGAAAACCAACCACAATAAGATCTGCATATACATACAGACTTAAAAAGTTATGGCTTCTACTTATTACAAAAAAAACCCCACCAAATAACATATAGAATTTGACATGAGAGCTGATATTTGTAAACATGAAGCCTAACATTGGCATGCCTCCTAGAAACAGAAAATAGTTTATTAGTATGTAAATTTATTTTTGTGGTTCACGAGAGTAAGTCAAAGTTATGCTTAACTTTTGGAAATGTAATCATAATATCATAGTTATTGGTCTTTTTGGTGTTCTGTTCCTATAATTTAAATGTTCTCACCATTTTAGTATTCAATACCAGAAGAAAAAGAATTTGCATTTATATAGCACTATTCACACAAATTGTAACCCAAAACTATTGACAAGCAATGGAAGAGAATGATAGTGAAGTGACTTTAAACATGTAGTGACAGCCATTCCACTCATCAGCACCCAATATAGCCATGAACAATTGTGTGAACTATTTTTATGGGAAAAGAAATGTTGGCCAAGACACCAGGGAAAATTCCATACTGTTTCATGAAATGTTATAGGTTCTTTGACTCCCACTGGGACACCCATCTGAACAGCATCAGAGGTGGGTAGAAGGGGCATTGGTTTACTGTCTTATACAATGGATGGCACAGCCTGACAAAATGGCATCCTCTAATGCTGCACTGGCATGCTAGCAGCTGGATATGAGCCCAAGTCCCTGTCTAGGACTATAACCTATAACCTTCTGGCATGGAGATGGAGACTCTACCAAGTGAGCCATGCTGACACAGTTCATGAATAGTAACACATTAATTAATTTCTTTCTTCACTGGGTGGGTGCACTGGTCCCAGGTACCTTTTGCTGTCATAGCCAGGGCTATAAGGTTGGCAACAAATGGGTAATGCAAAAAGAACACACAGGGCACGAAACATTTGAAACTACAATACAAATGGTGACCATAACAAGAAAGTGAAAACCAAGAAATAAATACAAAAAGGCATACAATTTATAAAACACATGAATGCACAAAGATAAACTGGGACTGTGTAATAAACAAACTAAGTGACCCCCTCCAAGGCAGGAAACAGTCTAGATGGGCTATAGCCTCCTTCTTTCTCAATACCAAGTGTGATACCAAGTATGAAACAAGTCCATAAATCGAAAATCATAAACATTTGTGTTAATTCGTAATTCATGATTTCTACATGTACATTTCATAAAACATTCCTTGTCACATCCTTAGCCTCAGTGCTCGAGTCCTCTCCTGAACCTGGGTCACACGTTTGGCTGTGTGATGTTCTACTTCTGGACAAATGGATGCCACACTTACATCTTATATTAACTGTATGTCTATACCAGTGTCTAGGATGCACTTAGAAAAAAATGACAAAATTCTAGATCTTGACTATATGCAAGCTGGTTATCACAAAATTTATGGAACATGGCATTTATACCAAAGCAATACATATACATTATGTGTATTTTGCTCTAAATTATTTCCTACGCTATTTTCACATTGCTTTATTTAATGTTCTAAAATACTATTGGGGCACAGGATTGCCCCTATTATTAGGGTTACAAATGCTGTACTACTGTATATTGAACCCCAGTTTTAATACCACGAATGGCCCTGAATGGACTACCGTGACATTTGGCTCAAACATTCTCAGTCCCAGGAATTTGGTAGTACTCAGATTAGTAGTTTAAAAGTTCTAGAAGGCTGAACATGTAAATAAAATAATCTTTTTTTTTAAGACTTTGCTCACTGATAGAAAATTAACTGATGTGAGTTCAAACCTGAAATTTTCAAGATAGCTACAATTTGGCCAAGGGGAATTTTTTCATAGGTGGTTTTTTATTAAACTATTACAAAAGAAAATGCCATTTTCACACACGTACAGTTCAGTTTTTCATAAGGTGTTTTTGGTGGAAACTATATTTTCTATTTTTATGAGATAATGCATTTCATTATACCAAAATGGATCTGGGAAGGGTGGAGGTTACCACCTAATACCTGGGAATTCTGTTGTTATGTAAAAAGTAAGAATCTCCCACACTTGCTCACACCACCAAAACAAAGTACTTTACTCCAATATGGAGATAAAATCAGCCACCTTTATTACTGCATATCTTAAGAATCATAGTGCATTTCTTTGCAGAAGTACAAAACATCTCATAAGAATCAAACTCCCTAGTGCCATTTTGCACCCCTGTATTTGCTTTACCCTTGGTAAAGCACTCACAGGCATGCAAAACAGTGTTGAGGAGTTTGTTTGACTACTATGAGGTGTTTTGGACTTCTGCAAAGAAATGCACTGTGATTTTTTTAAGATATTCAGTAATAAAGTTGGCTGATTTAATCTCCATATTGGAGTAAAGTACTTTGCTTTGGTAGTGTGAGCAAGTGCAGGGGATTCTTACTTTTTACATCATTGTGATTTATTACCCCTAAATGCACTGTTATATTTGGGACAATTTATTTTCCCATTGAAAATTCTGTTATACCTACAAGGAGCAGGTGTGGAAGAGGACCAGTCCTTTACTTGACAGGGGCAGTACACATTGGTCAAACTATATTATACCAGAGTACTATTCTCAGTGCAGAGGTATGATGCAGCCTGGTTAATGGCCCCATAAAAGGATGCAAATGTTTCATTTATGACCTGCATCCATTATGGAGTCATTACCATTTTACACTGAATATGGCAGTATGGAACACATGAGTTATCCCATTTGGTATGTGCTATTGCTGCTTTATAGCCATAGTTAGTATGCTGGCTGCAAAACATTTTGCATTGTTCTTTGGCATCTGTTAGTGCCATGGTCTAAGTATGCAGTAAGACATGCAGCATGAGTATGCAATTATGGGGGAATAATTGCATGGCTCTTGGGTGTTGTAAGGTATGAAACACTTGTGCTGAGTGCCTTTAAATCCCCAAGAGCAAAGTGCAATTATTCCCCCATAACTGCATATTCCTGAGGCGTCTTATCACATTTATAACAGAGTGAGAAAAATGTCTTTCTAATTCTTATGCAAAAAATATGATACACTGTGTTAATGCAAGTAAAACAGTCAATGTATTGAAAGACTGATAAAATAGTCCCTTTCAACAGTAAAGGAATCCCAGAACTATAAATAGTGAGTGGTAGTCTGACTGGCAATGTAGGCACTGCAGATTGTAATGATTTGATGTGGTACTTAGGCTCTTGGTCTGAAAGAAGTACAGGAGTGTAATTATAGTCTCATAATTTCACTCCTTTAGTGGCCTCTCAGCCATCAGAATGCTTACCTATTTTCTCACCATGTTATAATAGTCCTATATTGGAACAGCAATTGCAAACTCTGCATGTGCACACAATATGGCTGCATTACAGCACTGCACTAAAGAGTGAATAGGCTAGGTCCTTTGAGCAACACACACTCAGTGCTTTGAATTTGAGGCCTATTGTTGCTTGAACATGCAATAATCCAGCCCAAATTCCACTGAATCTTGCAGAAGGATATTGCTTGCTGCAGAACACATTTTGTTTAAGTTTTCAATACAAAAATATCCCATGTCCTACAAAATCCATACAACTAGAGTGCTTGAAAAAAATAATTTGATTAGTTTTCATTGAAAACTGAAGCAAACAGTATGCTTTATTTGCAGCCACTATTTTTAAACCGTATGGGAGGTTTGGAGGCCCAGCTAATTTACAACGGCAGGTGTAAATAGTCCAGACTGCAAATGATTTGGCTCCTTTTCTCTACTCTCTGTCTGATGAGATGAAACATTGTGGCAGTTTTCACTTCCTTCCCATAGCCTGTGCTAAGACAAGCCACAGAATGCATACCACTGCATTATTTTGTGTAGAAGAAGCCATTTCAAAAACAATGGGCCAGATTCACAAAATGAAATTGGACTAAGTCCCACTCGTAAATTGAGATCCAAATTCTTAAAAAATTCCCACTCATATGAAAATGTTTTACAAATGTATTCATACCTAAAAATCGCTACCTAAAATGAGTTTGCTCAGTGGAAAATCATGCTTTTGCATCTGTTTTTATCTCACAAGTTCTCTGATGTTCTAACAATGGCAAGATGCCTGCGAATTCCATGCAAATAAATATGTCTTGTTGAAAACAGTTAGGAATAACAACAGTTGCACTTGCACAAACTATGCTTAATTACTTAAAATTACCTCTTTTCAAAAGGTACATTTTTTATACTGTTTTCTGGCATCGGTAACTGAAAAAAACCTTACCCAAAATAATATACTTCTAACCCTTAATGTGGCCAGTGTATGACAGTTCAAAAATGGACCTCACATAGAAACACAAATACAGAACTCACTACAGTAGTGCAGCAATGTACTGCATTTTATTACGCTAAATGCTGTGTTTGCGTTTTGTTACAATGATTGCAATGCAATCATTTATCTCACTGTTTTTTTTATAATGGATGCTCAGCAACTGATGTAGCATGTTTGTTTGGGATAACTCTTGACCAGGAGGCATATATTTCAACTGGTCAAGCTGTTTTATCTTTGTTAACATTTTTCTAAAACGATCATAAAATACAATATGAATTATCTATGCATCCCAGTATTCCCCCTAAACATTTAGGCATACAGTTTTGCAACAATGCCATGCTCCCCCCTGCCATCTTTCAAGAAGAGTCCTGGCCCCCAATATTGTAACAGTCACTACTAAAGAGGAAAACAATAAAGAAAGAGGACAGAAATAGAGTAAAAAAGTGCAGAAAGATAAAGAAACATATAAGAGTTCAGAGAAACAAAAGGTGAGAGTAACAGGTACATAGATACACAAGCAGTGATAGTAGAAAATGGTCCATCAGCCCATCCAGTCTTCCTTCCCTACTTAAGTACTCTGCACTAGCCATCCCCCCTCTTTGTTTCTGCATTCCCTTTTCTTACTAACTTCAGTTGCCTGTCCCATACTGGCTTGAAGCTGTTCACTGATTTGGACTGTACCACTTCCTCCAACAGCTGGTTCCACTTGTTCACTACTCTTTCTGTGAAAATGTGCTTATGGACATCCCTTTTAAATTGCCCCCCGTGAGTTTAAGTGAGTTCTCTTTCATCCCTGTAGTTGAACTCAATGAGAAATGTTCCTTGGTGTCCACCCCATTTAGCCCATGCAAGTACCTGTATGTCTTAGTCATGTCACCCCTCTCCAACCTTATCTCAAGGGTGTACATGCTGAAGACCTGCAGCTTCTCCTCCTATGTCTATCCACTAGTCCATTGACCATCTTGGTTGCACTGTACAGCTTCCACCTTGTGGTAATCTCTTCTTGGATGTGGACTCCAGTATCTTGTGCAATATTCCAGGTTTGGTCGCACCAGTGACCTGCACAGTGGGAGGATCACTTCCTGATTTCTACTGCTCATCCCTCTCCCTATGAAAGCCAGCATCCTGTTTGCCTTGCACACAGCTCTATTACAATGTGATGTCATTTTCAGGCTGTCCAATATCATGATACTTAGGTCATTTTCCTCTGTGGTGCTTGCCAGCACCACTCCCCCCATTTCATACTGCACTTTTGGGTTCCTCTCCCCAATGTGCATTACTTAACCTTTTTGTTTTTGCACTGAAGCCCAGCTATGATATATTTGAGCAGCTATCCAACCTCCCAGATCCTCCCAGATCCATCGAGTTCCTTTATCTCTTACTCCATGTTCTTCCATGTGCAGATCCTTATATTATAGGCAAAGAGGCAAATCTTGCCCTTGATGCCTTCCCCTGTGTCACAAATGAATACATTGAAAAGGACTGCATCCAGCACCAACCTCTGGGGTACTTACACTCACAATTAACTGCTACCCTATTGCCCATTCTCCACAAGGTTGCCAATTTTTGCCCAACTGTAGGTCTCATATCTTCTTGACCAGCCTGCTGTGAGAAAGTGAGTCAAAGACCTTGCTGAAATCTAACTATACCACATCCACTGCCTGCCTCCATCTGCTGTCATGGTCACCCAGTTGAAGAGGTTGACCAGATTTGTCTAGCATGACCTTCCCCTCATGAACCCATGTTGTCTTGTGTCCTGCAGCCCATTTCTCTCCAGGAAGTCTACCAATTAGTAACAATTTCATATTTTTTCCAGTATAGACATTAAGTTAACTGGTCAATAGCTCCCTGGCTCATCTTCCTTCCACTCTTGTGTAGAGGGACCATGTTCATTATTCTCCAGTTCCGAGGGACCACCCCTGTGGCCAGTAAGCAGTTGAATATGTCTGCAAGTGGCTCTGTTATTACTTCTGCTACCGCCATAAGCATCAGAATCAAATCAAATTCAGAGTACAAAATGGCAAAGAAAGAGACACCACTAGGTTCATTACTAAATGTCTCCATTGTTTCATTTTTTCCAAGAAAACACTGAATTCTGAACATACAGTATATTCAGTATGCAGAGCTTTATCATGCAACATAAGGATGTGTTGACATTACTGAACAAACATTATTTCAAATATGATTTAAATTATATTTGGTAACATTACATACACTGTACTTATAGTAATACAATTAAAACTGCTAAATTTCTCGTATATGGACAAATGTTATGTTTTGTTATGCTCATTTGTTCCTATGTATACTGTATTCCAGCTGCATAAACTGTACTCTTGTTTTCATTGTGATTGTTTATTTGTTAACAGGGTAAGTACACTGCTGCAACAGCTCCTTTTATAAACATGAACCAGGATCATATAACCTCATAAAAAAAATTAAGACATACAATTATGAATACAAACAGTATAATACTACACACTATCAAATGGAGACTACAATATCAGACACTCAAAAATTACATTAACTGTAACAACGGTCATTGGAAATTTACCTTTAAAATAACAGCAATATCTTCTGGTTCATCAGAGACCTTAACTATGATGACCATTCATTCCAGGCTTTTGAGGTACTATATATAACCTTAGCACACAAACAGTGCATTGTAATGGTATTTTAAGCATGAATAAGTCTGAGGACCTCTAATTCTCTAACTTATGTCCTCAATAAAACACAAACTAGTATTCATATTGATTTGCAACTTTAGAATTTGGATCTACAAGTTTACATGTTTCTAGCAAGAAACTTGCACTCTTACATATATGAATGAGCAAGCCCATTTAAATTCCGAACTGTTATCATTAACAGATGATGTATTTTACCTTTTTTTGGCTTCATAATAAAAGTTCTAGTACTCACAATCACCCTTTCTTCTTAATAACCATATGAGAGGGCAAGTGAAAACAGTCACTAAAATACTTTGAGGCAGAAATATTCTAGGGATCCAACATATATCCATTTTCAATTGTGTTTCCAGCTTTTCAGTGAATAATAGTGCATGTAAATGATACCATATTTACTGAACTGGAAAAGTCCTCTGTTTATTTACATGACCACGTCAAGACAGGCAGCACCACTAAAGGCTTCCTCAGTTGAAAATGGGCTCAGCTTTGCCCTGGAATGATGCCTGCTAGTAAATGACAAGGTAGTTCAGACTCCATGTCCTTTTGACCCTTGGCCTCTTATGTATCTTAGACTGACAACAAGGCTGCCAACTATTATCTTTGTAATCTTCCAGGTTGTACTTGAAAATAGGCATTTTTGTCTAGTGTGCTTACCTGGTTAATAAAAGCTAAATAAAAATAAAAATAGTGCCAGTTGTGATTTCTTGTGATGTGGGTACCTGTTCAGTAGGAACTGGACCAAGACCAACATAGCTGTTTTCACATAAGCCAGCAGATAGCCATTCAAATGATAACAGTCTTCAGCAACTACCAATCTGGCAATATTTCTACTTGGTGACTTGTTAAATGTTTACCACTATTAGCCAGCAGCTATGACCTAGTTAGAGCAAGGGACTATGAATCTGGAGAACCGGGCATGGAATGAACTAAAACTGTTAACATTTAAAAAGCTCACCTTTATCATCAAATTTCAACAGAGTGAAGGCCCACAGCCACAGTGTGAAAATGGAAGGGTAAATCTACACAAAAGGTTAAACTGTAGACTGGTTGGGGGGGGGTCAGTACAGCATTTGGAACACAGAAACACACAAGAACACACAAATTTAGCCAAGCTGGCTCTCTATTAGTACACAAAGAACATTGGGACATAGAGGCATCAGGTAAACAACATTAGGACAAAAACAGGAAATCAATATTCAACAGAGTTAAGAGGACAAGAAGTGGGAACAAGGGCAAGTGGAGAGTATTACATACAAGGAAATAAAATGGTTGAACTGCAATCAATAATGTTTGCAGAGGATATGGATATAGTAGCAAAAATTGAAACATGGGCAAATAAAAACAATAGCCAGGACCTAAATATTGCTGGGTATACTCCATTAGGAGACACGGGAAGGGTGCAAAGTGAGAGGAGGTGGCACTGTATGTAAAAGAGGACATAAGAGTATCAGAGGACATATCTGTTATGAGACAGGGAGTTGAGTCACTGTTGCTCCAATTAACAAATCATAGAAGGGAGGATACAGGCTAGGAGTGATCTTTAGGCTATCACACAAGGGAGTGGACAAAGATGAGGAGCTAGAAGGAAAAACAAGGAAGGCACTTAGGGTGGAACTACACTCATGAGATATTTCAATCTCCCAAGCAGATTGGCACACTTCAGTAGCAGTAAGCCAACAGAAGTCAAACATTTATAGAGGTAATACAGGACTTGTTTCTCAGAGGTAAGCAACCAGAAGGAAGCAGTTTTAGTTCGGATAATGTCCAATCAGGACATTATCAGGTATATCTCAATTAAGGACCTGAAGTGACCACAGCAATAATAAGTTCAACACTGTGCAAGAGTCCCAGCAACTGAAATCCAGCACTGTGGTTCTGGACTTCATGAAGAATGACTTTGACAAAATGATAAGAATAATAGAAGATCAGCTGAAGGACATACACAAAATGAAGGGAAAAGAGAATAATTGTGTAGCAATTAAAAGGGCAATAATGGCATCCACCCAACACTCTAGAATCTTTATTAGTAAGACCAGGAAATAAAAAAAAGAGCCACTTGGCTAAGACAAGCAAGTAGGGGAGGTAATTTGATACTAAAAGGAAAGCCATTAGGATGCACAAGTTTAAGCAGAGTGAATCCCGCAGGCCTATATACTATCAGTGGCACAGTAGGTAGCAAGCTCTTGAGAAGATTCAAAGGTCATGAGTTTTAGCCCTACACCAGGTACTTAGGGTAAAACCTCCAAAACTGACACTGTAGTACAATTAAAGAGGGGTACTGCACTGCTGAGGTGCCATCTTTCAGATGAGATGTTAACCCGAGGTCCCTTCTGCCATCTCTGGCCACTATCCAGGTGGAAGTAAAAGATCCAGTACCACTTATTGATGAAGAGCAGGTGAGATTTTATTGGTAAAAAAGTGTATACAAGTAATAACTGTAAGTTCCACCAGAACCAATCACACCCCCTCAGAAGCTAATAATATCAAGGAAAAAAATGTATCCAAAAAAGAAAAACATACTAGTCAGAGCCTTCTCCTGTGACACCTTATATCAAAAATAAAGAAAAAAAATACAACAAAAATTAAAAATCTGATCATTCTAACCCAAATTAAAACCTTAAATCTCCTTTCCAAATAACAGAAAATTACTCTCTAGATAACTGAGTTCCAAATCATATATAGATCTTAATTCTTTACTGGCATTGTGCAACACAATGTCCAATGGAACTGTTTTTTTTTGCTACAATAAAAAAAAACATTGTGCCTGCCAAATGCAGCATTTGAGACATGCCATAATGACATAAAATGGTACTGCAGCCCCAGCATTTTGCAAGAGTCAGGGAAACAGCAATATATTAAGTTCTCATATGAGAGCGATGAAAATACAGAGTCTCTCCATGAGCATACCAGCTCAAGCTAAAAATCTGAGAGACAAAGACAAGTAAAAAACAAATGTTGCATGGTCCTGATTTGCTGACAGCATGATTCCTGAAAACTGAAATGTTCCAAAACTCTCTTCCTGTATATTTATAGTTATGCCTCACTGCAGTTTTTCATGTGTGCATAACCACATCATATCTCTCATCTTAGCAGGGATTCTATGGCTGATCAGTCGTTTTGCAATCATAAAGGGTGTGATATCCCTCTGGTTGTTTCATAAATAGGTTCTGTGAAAAAAGATTTAATGATTCACTCATACGACTTAGACCTGAGCAGAGGAGAGACTTGTGAAAAAGACAGTTTCCACTATCCTAGTTGCAAAAAACAAGAACTTATAAAACCACGGAGCAGTTTCACTGTCCTCACCTAAGGTCAGCCTTCAGCTTTGTCCCAGGCAGTAAAAAAATGAAACACACCATGACCTTCCAAAGTGAACTCAAAGTCTGGAAACATGGGTTTCAAAAGTGCCCCAAAAATACAGTAAGAAAATACTAGAGGATTAAGCATGCCTAGGTCACCCTCATTTAGCTCCCTCTAGGCAAGGGACTTCATTATACATTTAACCTGCTTCCTTGTAAAAACCTAAAAAAAATGTACTATAATGCTTGACTTTTAATTCCTTGAGGAAGGGGAGCAAAATTAATGTACAACAAAATGGGAAAAAGAAATGCCTTAATCATGTAGACTATTTTTGCCTTTTTCTTCAGCCACTTAATTCATTATGTGACCTTACTATCTGCTATTGCAAGTATGGCCTCACAATTTGCCCAGGCCATGTCACCCTCTCCATATTTTATACCCAGAATCATGATGAGTCCATCCTCAATCTGAATGTCAGAGATATTGGCTGAGCAGAGCTCCTTGAAAGGACCCAAAGTCACCTATTTGCAATTTTGCAAGTTGACCCCCACTCTGGCCACATTTGAAAAGAACTCTAAAATACCCAATGCAGCCAATATGAAATCTGCATTCTGAAACAATAGGCAGATATCATCTGCATAAGACAGCACTGATGGGAATATATGGCTTTCTGAGGTGACAGTCCTCTGTATTCCAAGGGATCCAATCACTTTTCTAACTAGAGGATTTAAACTGAAGACATATAAGAAGGAGATAAGGAGACACCCTTGTCTCCCACATATAGTAAGGATTGTGGTCCCCTGCCATTCATTTAATATTGGGGTTACTAGTGCAGTGGAATGTAACAAACAAATACATGAAACAAAACTGTCTGGGATCCCATATTGTTGTAGAATCTGGAACAAAAAAATGTGAAATGCGGTCAAAGGCCTTCTCCTGGTCCGGTGCCTGAAAAAGGCCCAAAACATTCCCTCAATTTCCCCCTTCCACATCCTCCCTTAAAACATGAATATTGTCCTGAATTTGTCTGCCTGGAATATCACATGCTTGAGAAGTGTCAATCAGGAGATGGACCACCTGTAATAGTCTGGAGGTCAGAATTTTGATTAGAAGCTTCAAATCTGTATTCAAGGGGCTTATAGCCTCTAATTAGAAATAGTCACCTTGTTTCCCTTTTTATGTAGACATACCAATGAACCTCTTTTCAAACTGGAATCCATATAGGATAGTGTATGGCCTCCCATACATAACAAGGCAATTCTTCACCCAACTGTTTTCTATGATGGCTGATTATCTCAAGAGTGAAGCTCAAGAGGTCCCTCTGCTGTCATAGAAAACACAAAGGGAAAGAGTTTCTGAGTTGTTTGAGAGGCCATGCACTGTTTTATATAGTGTTTGGTGTCTGAAAACAGGATCACATACATTTTCTGGCCAGTGTCTGCTGCTGGAGACCCGTACTCCTCGTCTCTCCAGCCTGCCGGCCAACTCACACACCTGACTAGCCAACCACCCCCTGTTCTATGAACAGCACTGGTGGGGGAGGTTGCGTTCTGGTGTCCTCACCAACACAGAATGAAAAGTCATTCTGCATTGGTGAGAATGTTACTACTGAAGTAAAATGACTTTTTGAGGTGTATGGATTTCCATACACAACCGCATTCTACCATTCACTATATATCCTTAATTGATAGCATGTAACTGAATACTAATGCATGTTTCATCTTCAAGAGCTACTCCCACAAGATGGTACAGTTCTCTTGGAATCCTGTCAGATCCAAGTGTGATCCTGTTGTCAAGGAGCCAATGGCAGTCATGACCTCAGCTGAAGAAATTTACACTTGTAATAAATCCAATTTCTCCCCTAGAAGTTCTGGAACCTGAATATCAGCAATAAAGTCCCCTAAAGGGGCCCCTAATGGGGCAGATGTTCCAAACATTGCACGGGCATGTCTCCCTAGAAAATCTAACTGCTTCTTAGTGTCTTATGAAATCTTTACCACCTCGTCTTTCAACTGTGAGAAGGAATGGGTATGGTTTCACTGTTTGCAGTCCTCAGCAGGATTAGTCTGGAACTTTTTTCCTTTTTTATTATTTCTGTGTCCCATTACTAGAGATGACGTTCTCTGGTATTGGAACAGCATTGTATCTCTTTTCAAATATTGTTAGCTGGGCATAAAAATTGTGTCCTGTGGTAGCAGACAGGGATAACAACTGCTGAAACTATTGACATAAATTTAAGTATTTAACATACCAATTCTATGTAAGTTTGTTATTCTGTGAAATAAAGAAGGATTTTAGCACCAATTTAAAAGCATCGCACTATTCAGTCAAAGAATCATAAAAACTAATGTTGATTTTTTTAGCTTGCAAAAAATACTTCAATAATTTCATTATACAAGAGAGAGATTTTTAGTTTTCAGAAACCCGGTTCAAAAGATTGATGTGACCTAGTCATAAAAAAGGCATGCACCATTCTGTGATCTGAGGATTCTATCAAGATGGCTTGGGTTTGGGTTAGCTCCAGCTAAAGGGAGTAGAAAATGTAGGCCAGGTGGAAAACCTACCTTTGAAAAACGTATAGTCTCCCATGCCTCCAGACTTACAGGCAGCATCCTGCAATCTCACTGTTGTGACCATTTCTTTAAAAAATGCATGTTACTGTAGATTTTAGAGGTACATGCACTTCTGTCTGAGTTAGCCAATCCACAATTAAAATCCCCTCCTGTCAATATTTGTCTTGTGGTATAGAATTAAGGCTGAATAAGTTTAAAAAGGTCAACCCTGTCAGCCTTCATTTGAGGGGCATAGCATCAGCCAGAGATGCAGATCTTGAAATTTAACATCCAGGAGCATAGCTCTCTCAGGGAAACATATATCAATATAATTAATTTGATATTCCAATTCAATACCCATCTCTGTGCATCTGTCCTCTCCCATCATCCAGTGATCTCTTCAAAGGTATGCAATCTGATGTCCTGCTGAAACACTATGTCACATTCTTAGTCTTTCAAAACTGAAAAAGTGTCCAGTAGTCTTTTAGTATTCTTAATACTATTGACACTGAGTGTTTCTATTTTAAAGTTATGGACTGGCGCTCCCATACAAATGAGTAGAAGGAAAAACAATATACCCTCCACATTACTTCAGTTTCCACCCCCTCCCTTCATCTTAGGTTTCCATTTTTTTCTTGAAGTTTGAAAATCAGATGCTTCCCCTCATTCTCAGAGGAAGAATCCTGCTGCTAGAACTATCCAAGAACCCATCAGAGTTCTCTTCAGTTTCACCCCAGTCTTTTCTTTCCACAAAATGTCCTATTTGTTCTGAAGGAGAAGGTCCTCTTGTTTTGTCAGTTTTGGTTTCAGCTAACCCCTGGTTCTCCATTGTTTAGTAACAACTTGTAGATTATCCATAACTGTAGTCAAGGAAGGTGGCATAGACAATATTAGATTTTTCTGGAGTTGTCACAGTGGCTACAGCTTTGATTCTAGGAGTACTGGCTTGTTTCTTAGTTGTTGAGGTAGAGTGATGTGAGATTCCTAGAGACACAGGTACAAGGACAGTTGGGTTATGGACTTTGACATCTTATACTAAGGGTTGCACCTCTATCATGATTCATTCTTCTGGGGGTCTGGAGTTGACCACCTTGGCTAGGTGGTCTTATCTGGGTAATATATTCCTGGTGTTTCAATACTATATCAGAAGGAGGTTCTGGCAGAACAGAGGGGAACCCTCCTTGTTTTCAGCTGATCCCTGGTGTCTTAGCAGGGTGCTTGCCATCCTTCTTAGGATCACCTCTTTTGAATGACTGATGTAAAAATCAAGTTTTGCTTAGTCCATGAGGTCATCTTTGTTGTGGGCTGACCAGGGGAACAACCAAAAAGAATGTGTGGGCTCATCACACAGGTTGTATTTCATGGGATTCCTACACTGTTCATTGAGATGGCCAAAAACTGAACACAATCCACAATGGACTTGACTTAGGCACTGCTGAAGTAGGATGTTGAGCCACATCTGTAGCAAGCCTTTGGCTGCACTTGATAAAACAGCACTCCTCTGTCCTGGCCCAGAAAGAAACACTGAGATGGTGAATTCCACAATCTGTTTGTAGAAGCTGGACTCTGACACTCCAGCCACTGATCAAAATGTTCTCTGAGTCAGTGATAATTTCTGGATTTCCTATCACTGTACACTGCTGCTAAGCCAATATAGGATATCCACAGTGCTCACTTCCTCATTCTGAAAAAGGGTGGCTATCATTTTGACAGCGGTTTTAGTAAGAGTAACAGCAAGAAAAGGAGCCCAAACTAGGACATGTTTCAGTGCACTGTACTTTTTTCAAAACTTTTCCAGGCCAGCAAGGGACATAAAGTTGATACCATAGTATGATTTTCCTCACAGTGTATTAAAGTGAATACTTTGGAGGCAATAAAATCTATTTCAGTCTTTAAGAGGGCATGGACCTCAAACACACAGTCAAGAACTTCCTCCATGCTACATTTATAATGGAACCCCACAGCATTTCTACACTTACCAGGCTCAGTGGATGGTTTCAAGAAGTCTGAGTAGCATTTGTGGTCTTGTGGTGGTGAGGCCCTGTCACCCCTTGAAGTGCTAGGATGAGAGGATGCTAATCTGATCCTTGTCAGCAGCCATTACAGTCCAGGGTTATTGAGAAGCTGATGCTGTGAGTCATTAGACCGAGTATCACAAACAGTGGTATCCATATGTTCCTCCAGTGCATTGCTCATGTTATCTGTACCTAGATGTATGCTAGCATTCAACTAGGTCTGAGGAGGCAAAGCAAACTCATTCTGTGTGTTTATCTCCTGCAGAATAGTCTCTGATCTAGGCTGAAGGTGTGCCCTGACATGCAAAACATTTTTTCCTGGTGGTGGAGGGGGACTTCATGCACTGTGGATTTGTCATCCAAGTCAGTTTTAAAGAAACCAGCTCTTAAGAGACATTAAAAGAGTCAGGGATGTCCAGGGAAAAAGGAGGGGGGGGGCCTTAGTAGACCCTGCACTCTTGGGTGCTCTGTGCTCAGGAAAAGCATCCACAGGCTTGATATGCTGATCAGTAAGTGAGTGAGAGACTGAAGAATGCCCCGCAAGTGCTGTTGACCTTCTTTTCTTCTGCCATTCTCAGGACCCCCTTTCCCAATATGGGAATTAGTTCTACAAACCCATCATTGTTTAGAAGCATGGGCATATTTAAGGTGACTGGGACACAATGAATGAGAAAAGACCCAGCTCTCCTGTCTGACACATCAGCATTTCTTTTCTAACTTGCCTTTAAGAGCCCCAGACACAGTATAGCAGGAGGCCGGGGATCTCTCAGTGTTCTTATGCACCCACTGACTGCTGCTCACTGAATCTTTAATGGAGTACAAATCCAATACAAAAGTGAAAGTCTCTTGCTGGAAAGGATATGTTACAAGGAAACTAGTCTGTGGTGTCTAAGATGGCTGCTTGTTGTCAGTGAGCTGGTCTTTGATCTGCATGGCAGCCCATTTGATCTTCAAGTCAGCTGCTGTGTTTGACAGGCTGGAAGCTGTAGTAACAGAGGCTGTGGTCAGGGATACAGTGGCAGGTATATCCGTAGAACGTGGATTCTGATTTTCCAGCACAGTAGCACATAAGGGCAAAGTCTCTGAAACAGAAAGTGTGGATTTGCCTGATGGCTGCAAAAGGAGGTAAACATGTTTCTCCTGGAGGCAGTATTCCTCTTCATCAGCAAGCATCTGTAGCAATGCTGATTTTCCTTTGTTACATTCCAAGTCCAGCAGCTGTGCCTCACTAGGCATTTCACCTGGCTGGTCCAGGAGGTGTTGTCCTATGCCATGGATGCCATCTGCACAGATCTCTTCCTATAGCAGATTTACAAGGATTGAATGGGGAACAGCTCTAGCAAGATCATTCACTGAGATTTCCTTTGTTCCACTGGGAGTTTCAGCAAGTCCCATGTCATACCTTGCTACTTGCTCCTCGGGTAAGGCATAATTGCAGCAATTATCAGGCTTATTCTCAGCCACCCAAATGCACATATCAAGATTTACTGCATTATCTTGAACAGGTACAGTAACAGAGATATAGGAATTAATAGTGGCTTCCTCAGAACTCTGGGAAGGGAGTGAAGAAGTCTCCTCCATCTGGGCCACCATGTTAGTCACCTGCACTCTGGGATCCTCCATCTTCCAAGCAGGAAATGAACAGGGGCCCCCTGCAGGAAGAGTAGGGGAATTTTCTCAGTGTTATGGCCAGCATTCCTACATCAATTAAATCAAGTCCATGTAACCCACTCCAAGGACACACCTGAAAATAAGTTGTCACATCTTAGTGTTCCTTTCCTCATCAAAATTAAAACTAAAATAATAAATAATGATAAGCCAGAGAAAAGCTAAGACCACATAATGAATGTGACTGTGAACACAGAACTAAGGATATCAACAGTAACCAAAAATAATGATAAAGCTTTCCTTAGAGAAACATCAGGAAAAAAGATAGCAAAGAAAGAATAAGGAAATATGGAACAATGAGGAAGATGAAGGAATGGCAAACATATTCAATAAGTACTTCAGTTATCTGTTTACAGATGAGGCTTCAAGCCCAGTTCCTGATAGCAAGAAAAGATTCAAAGGTAACCATAGGCACAGGTTAGAGATAGGGTATATAGCTAAGGACAGAGAGTTAGAAAAGTCTGCAGAACCTGAACATAAACAAGTCCACAGTGCCAGATGGGCTTCACTTGAGGGCATTGAATGAGACAAAATAGGCTCTGGTAGCCTTCTTGGTAGACCTATTGAACAACTTACTGGCATCAGGCAAAGTGCAGATGGACTGGAGGGTAGTGAATTTTGTTCCACTACACTAGGTGGGGATAGCCAAAACCAAAGACATAACAGGACAGTGAGCATGACATCAATAGTGGGCAAGTTGCTGGAATCAATTACAAATAAATAGTAAATTCCCTAGTGGAATGTAGACTTACAGATGGAAGTGCGCATGGGTTCACAAGAGGTAGGTCATATTGAATGAGCAGGACTGATTTTTTCACATAGATGGTGGACAGGGGCTAGTCAATGGACATTTCATGAAGAGGCAACAGAAAGACCAGCACAATCCACCAATATCAAGTGCAATAACTTAATAGCACAGAAAGTGAAACTTACAAATTCAGTCAGTGAGACCATTAAAAAAGAAAGACTTTCTGAGGAGGCGTGCATATACAAAACTGGTCTTGGCATCTGAAGTTCCCTTAGCACATTTTTGCTGGGTTTACTGCCTGGATTGGAAGTTTACTTTTTGCACTATTAAATGTTATTGAACTTGATATCTGTGTATGGTGCTAGTCTTTTTGTTGCCTCTGCTTGTTGATTGACTGGGCACATTAGCTTCAGGGTGGCTTTTATTTTTCATCTAGTGCATGTTTTGTACCTGGACTTTAGCAAGACCTTTGAACCAGTGTTCCAAAGAAGGATTATACAGAAAGTAGGAGATTTAGGACTAGGGACACGGCTAACTAGGCGAATTACGAACAGGTTGATAAATATGACTTGAAGAATGGTCCTGAATGGCAAAGTATCTGATTTTAGGGATTCACAAGAGGACTGTCACTGAGGACTGGCCTGGAACAAAAATGTTTTAACATGTATACTGTATAAGCGACTTGTGAGTTGGGTAACAGGGTACAATGAGTCTGTCTGCAGATGACACATACTGGGAGAGTGGATAGTGATGAATGGAATAGCAGTATGAACAGGGATGTAAAAAAGTTGGAGTAGTGATCTGGACTTTGGCAACCGAAGTTTAATGCCAAAAAATGTATAGTGATAAACACTGGGAACAAAAACCAACAGACAGAATATTGACATCAATGGGATAATAGAGCATTCAGAGGAGGAAAGGGGCCCAGGCATGCTATTAAACTGCAGTTTAAATGCCTCTTCCCAATGCAGTACAGCATATGGGAGAACTAGCAGGATGCATCACGCAGAGTTTCACTAGAAACAGAAACACAGAATTTGACAGCAGATAAGGCCCACTTGGCCCACTCAGTCAGCCCATTTTTTCCCTTCCTACAGAAATGTAGAATTTGATGGCAGATAAGGACCACTTGGCCCACCTAGTCTGCCCATTTCCCTACCTAATGGATAAGCTGCAGGTCCGAGTTAACCAACAGCCTACTTCCTCCTACCCCAACTAGAATTACCTTATGTCTGTCCCATGCATTCCTGAATCCCCCACTGTTTTTGACTCTACAACCTCCTCAGGAAGGCTGTTCCATGCATCCATAACCCTCCCTGTGAAGAACCACTTCCTCACATCACCTCTGAGCCATCCTCCCACCATCTTCAAATTGTGCCTCCTTGTTTTTGCACATCTCTTTCTGAAAGATGCTACCCTTTTGGGCTTTGTTGATTCCCTTGAGGTATTTGAAAGTTTCTATCATGTCCCCCCTCTCCCTTCTTTCCTCGAGGCTATACATCTTAAGCTCCTTTAATCTTTCTTCATATGTCTTCTGGTGTAGACCCTGCACCATTTTGGTTGCGTTCCTCTGGACAGCCTCCACCCTGTCTATGTCTTTCTGGAGGTGAGGTCTCCAGAACTGTACACACAGTACTCCAGATGCGGTATTGCCAACTGTCTATACAGAGGGCCAACAACTTCCTGTTTTCTACTGCTGATGCCTCTCCCTATGCATCCCAGTATCCCCCAGCCCTCCTTACTGTCTTCTCACATTGCTGGCCCACCTTTAGGTCATCTGATATGACTACCCCCAGGTCCCATTCCATTTTTGTTGTTGTCACTATCTCACCCCCCATTGTGTACTCTTCCCCTGAGTTTTTGTTTCCCAGGTGCATTACTTTGCACTTCTTTGTGTTGAATCTAAGCTGCCATACATTTGACCATTCCTCCAACCTTGCCAAGTCCCTTTTCATCCTTTCCACCCCCTTGCATATCAACCCTTTTGCAGATCTTTGTGTCATCTGCAAAGAGACATATTTTCCCTTCCAGTCCCTCTGCAATGTCACTTATAAAGACATTAAAAAGGACTGGCCCCAGTACTGAACCCTGTGGTATTCCACTAGTAACCCTCTTTTCTTCACTGTGGACTCCATTTACTATTACCCACTGTATCCTGTTGTCCAGCCAGTGTTTTACCCAGGCTACCACCCTGGCACCCACTCCCAGGCTGGCTAATTTGTTTATTAATGTTTTGTGCAGGACTGTGTCAGATGCCTTGCTAAAGTCTAGGTAGGCTATGTCCACAGCCCCTCCCTAGTCTACTACTTTGGTCACCCAGTCAAAGAAAGCAATTAGATTCGTCTGACATGACCTTCCTGCTGTGAATCCATGCTGCTGTCTTGGGTCCTGTGCCCCACTGGCCTCTAGGTACTTAACAATTCTTTCCTTCAGAAGTGATTCCATCATTTTCCCTACCACTGAGGTCAAACTGACAGGTCTGTAGTTTCCTGCCTTATACTGGGATCTTATACTGGGTGATAGAACGGGAGAAGGCATTGTTACCCATTTTACTATCCCCTGCATAGCGGGCTCAATATTATCACTTTAAGCATATCAATTGATCTATTTCCCTTTTGAAAATGTCCAAACTATCGGTCAGAACAACATATTCTGGTAGAGCATTCCATATTGTTGCTGTTCTGTGTAAGAAAGAATGATATTTTGCGTTAGTCTTTGCAGTGTCTAGTTTTATTTAAAATGTATTTGCTCTTAGACCTTCCGGCTTCTCCCTCAACTTTATACCCATTTCGTTCTTTAATTCTGAATCTTTCATAATTTTAACCAGTTATAAGAGAGTCCCTCTCTTTCTTCTATTCTCCAACCTAAACAAGCCCAGCTTCTTCAACCTGTCTTCATAACTATCCTTCTTTATGGACCATATTGTTTTCATAAAGGTCCTTTGTACCCTTTCTATCCTATTTATTTCTCCTTTTGTACAGGGACTCCACAAGGATGAACAATAATCGATATGTGGTCTTACAAATGTTCCATACAAAGGAAGTAGGCATTCTTTTGATCTATTTATAAAATTCTGCTTGATATTTCTAATCATATAATTAGTTATCCTAATTACCTCTGATCTCTTTGGTCTAAAAGTCATACCACCATCTATTACTATCCCACAGTTCCTCTGTCTTGCTCCAACTTTTGTGAAGGGGAATCACATCTGCCCTCCTCCAGTCCTCAGGTACCACATCATCCTCCCATGATTTATTAAAAAGGGTAGTCAGTGGTGTTACTAGTTCTTCTTTTAGTTCTTTTAGAATTCTGGGGTGAATCCCATCAGGCCCCATTGCTTTATCCACCTTCAGTTTTAAGAGTTCTTTCAGAACCCTTTCTTCTGTGAAAGGACTAATATCAATACCCTATCCAGAGTGCTTCTATTGACTGGATTAGGTATCTCCCCCTGCTTTTCCATTGTGAATACTGAGCAGAAGTATTCATTCAGTATCCCTGCTTTTTCACTGTCACTCTCTGCCCAACCACCTTCCTCTTTATTCAGCCTCAGTATCCCTGCCTTAGTCTTTCTTTGCTCCCTAATGTACCTATAAAAGGTTTTATCCCCCTTCTTAACTGAGTTGGCTATCTTCTCCTCAGTTTGGGCCTTTCTATTCTGACTGCCTTCCCACTTCCTTCTGCTTTAACTGGTACAGATCTCTGTCCTGCTCCTTCTTTTTTTTTACTTATACTTCTTGAATGCCATCTTTTTCCCCTTACCTTCTCTGCCACTTCTTTTGTGAACCATAGTGTTTTTTTCTTTCATTTTGATTTGTTTGTTTGCTTCACATAAAGGCTTGTTGCCTCTGTGATGGCGGTTTTGATGTTTCCCAATTTTTGCTCCACCCCACCTTCTTGCCTGTTTGCTAGTGCTTTTCTGAGGCACTCTCCCATTTTGACAAAATCAGCCCTTCTGTAGTCCAGTACCTTTACTTTTGTGTGGCTTGACTCTACAGCTACTGTAAGTTTATCATGAACCACACTGTTTGGTGGTCACTTGTTCCCAGATGGCTACCCACTTCAAGATCGGAGATCCTCTCTCTGTCCCCATTTGAGAGTACCAGGTCTAAGATTGCTCCCTCCTGAGTGGGTTCCAAAACTAGCTGTCTGAGGCATGCCCCCTATAAGGCATTGAGAATGGTCTTGCTCTTGGATGTGGCTGCAGCAAAGGTGCTCTAGTTAACATCTGGCATATTCAGGTCTCCCACCAGCAATATCTCCCTTTTCTCTACCATCCCAAGGATGCCTTCTATCATTTCCTCATCCATTTCCTCCCACTGAGATGGGGGTCTGTATACAACCCCTGTGCGGATTGTGGAGCCATTTCCAGTCTCCAGGGTGACCCACAGTACCTCTCCTCCCTGTTTACCCTTTAGTTCTGTTGCTTTGATCCCTTCCCGTACATAGAGAGCTACTCCTCCTCCTCCTCCTCTTCTTCTTCCCTTCTTCTCCCTCCTGTAGATTGTGCACCCTGGTGTGTTGACATCCCAGTCATGGTTCTCTGTTTATCATGTTTCTGTGACTGCTACGATATCCAGGCATCCCTCTTCCATCAAGGCCACCATTTTGGGGAGCTTTTTGCCTAGACTATGGGCATTGGTATTCATTGCCCTCCATTTTTTATGGCTTTATTTCTTTTTGCCCCATCCCTGTCCTTACTGCCTTTGTCTTTTTCTCCATTTACCCCTGCCCTTCTCCCTATTGACTGCTCTATCATGGTGTTTACCTCACTAACTACCCTTATTTATTTTTTTGGAGGGGCTAGGATTTCTCTTCTCCCTTTCAGTGCCTCCCCTGTTGGCTAGTTTAAATGCATGCCAATGAAGCATTTAAATCTGTCACCTAGGATCCTGGTTCCCCTCCTGGATAGATGCAGACCATCATGCTTGTATAGGCCTGCATCCCTCCAGGTGGAGCCCCAGTCCCAAATGAAGCCAAATTACTGAGCTCTGCACCAGTTTTTCAACCAGTCATTGAATCCCATGGTGTGGAGTACCCTACCTCATCCATGACACAGACAGGTAGCACTTCTGAGAAAGTTACCGTGTATGCTACTTGTCTAAGGCCCCTTCCCAACTCCACAAACTCCTGTTGCACTGCTCTGATCCCATTCTCAGCCAGGTCATTCATCCCTAGGTGGATAATGACATCCAGCTCACTCCCCCCAACACTGACCTTACTTGATCTTTGGCTCCCCCCATTCTTTCCACCAGGATTGTCTTATGTCTATCCCATGCATTCTTGAACTCCATCACTGTTTTCGCCCCCACTACCTCCATGGAAGAGTGTTCCAGGTATCCACCACTCTTTCTGTGAAGAAGTACTTCCTCCTATCTCTCCTGAATTTACCTCCCCCCCCAGCTTCATGGCATAACCCCTTGTTTTTGTGCATCTTTTTTCCTGAAAAATACTTACTCCCATGAGGTATTGAAAGGACTTTTTTATAGCCCTCCTCTCTTTCTCCTCTCTTCCAGGGCATACACATTGAGGTCCTTTAGTCTCTCCTCATAGGGCTTCTGATGCAGTTCCTGCACCATTTTAGCTGCCCTCCTCTGGACAGCCTCTACTCTTTATAGGTCCTTTCACAGATGTAGTCTCTAGAACTGGACACAGTACTCTAGGTGGGGTCTCACCAGCAAGCTATATAGAGGCAACACCACTTCCCTCCTTCTGTTGGTGATTCCCCTCCCTATTCACCCCAGCATCCTACTGGCCTTTTTGTCACACTGACTTGCCACCTTTAGGTAATCAGATATGATTTCTCCCAGGTCTATTTCCTGTTTGATGATCATCACTACCTCCCCTCCCATTTTGTATTCTGACTTTGAGTTTCTGTACCCTAAGTGCATGATTTTGCACTTTTTTACATTGAAACCCAGCTGCCATACCCTTGACCACTCCTCTAGTTTTCAGATGTCTTTGCACATTCTTTCCACCCCCCCCCGAGTGTCAACCCTGTTGCAGATTTTGGTGTCATTCATGAATAGACAGCTCTTCCTTTCCAGCCCCTCTGCAATTTCACCTTTTAAAGAGGACTGGTCCCAGTATTGAGCCCTGAGGCACCCTGTTGGTCACCCTCCCTTCCCTGGCATGAGCTGCATTTACCATTACCCTCTGTTTCCTATTTCATAACCAATTTCTTACTCAGTTTACCACCTTTGGATCCCCCACTAAGCTGTCTGGTTTCCTTACTAGTCCTCTATGTGGAACAGTGCTGAAAGCCTTACTGAAATCTAGGTAGGTCATGTCCACCACTTTACCCTGCTTTATTTGCCTAGTCATCCAGTCAAAGAAATCTATCAGATTTGTTTGACATTCCCTCCCATGTATCCATGCTGTCTCAGTTCTTGTAACCCTTTGGATTCAAAATATTCCACAATCTGTTCCTTTAGCAGTTTCTCAACTTCCTCACTGAAACACACACAAAAAAGCAGTGATACATACAGGAGCAAAACTCCCAGACAAGGATATACAAACTATGTGGATTTATTAGGACATACAGTGGGTTTCTCAACTTCACCACCACTGAAGTCAGGCTGACTGGCATATAGTTGCCAGTTGCCTCCCTGCTACCACTTTTGTGGAGTGTGATTATATATGCCTTCCTTCAGTGCTCCTGAACCACTCCTGTTTCTAATGAGGTAGGACTAGTTGAAGCAAAGAGGTGATGTTGACAGTGTAAAAGTTATTGGTTAGACCACACCTAGAGTAATGCATACAATTTTGAAACCCTCATCTGAAAAATAATAAGGAATGGTTATAGACTATCTGGGATAGGGCTACATGATCCAGGGCAGCAAGGTAAGACTGATAAGTTGAGTTTGAGTGGAGGTGAGGTCTTCAGTAGAAGAGTTATGAGGAGAGACTGATGGAACTCAATATGTACACCATAGAAGACAGGAGGGAGGCGGATATGATATAGAAATATCAGTGCCTAAAGGGGGTAAATAAGGTATAGGATGGGAGTATATTTCAGAAGAAAATGTGCTCAAAAGCAAGACGTCATGATATAAAATTGGAGGGTGTAAATTCAGGAAAGATGTAAGAAAGTTCTTCACAGCAAGAGTGATGGATGCCTGGAACCTGGATGCCTGAGATAGTTGAGGAGAAAACAGTGGAAGGGTTTAAAAAAGCTTGGAATAAACATAAAAGAATATTGGGGGAAAGGAATGAGGAGCAGAAGGAAAACTCAGAGATCAAGTAAAGTCTATGGGGTTACTGAAAGTAGAGTTAATTGGCAGACTGGGTGGACCAAGTGGTCCTTATCTGCTGACAAATTCCATAAGGAATGATTTGACAGTCTAAAAATGTATTCTCTGGAGGACAGAAAGGAAAAGGAATATGATATACATGTAAATTCATGCTGGGACATTATAGATCGGAATTCACAGTTATTTTAGTTAAGGGACAGAACAACCAACAGGGGCTCAATGTAAATTAGAAGGGTGAAATTTAGGAAGGATCTAAGAAAGTATTTATTCATGGAGCAGGTGGTGGATAGGTGGAATAGTCTACCCAGAAATGTGATCAATGCTGGTCCTATGTTGGGATTCAAAACCCAATGGGACATATTCACTGGAGTAATCAGGAACAAAACAGAAGACGGAAAATGTGCACTTGCACTTGGAAGGTACAGTCAGCTCCTTTTGTATACAGTGAAACTGCAAGTCAAAAAATAAGAAAAAAGTATCATACAACAATGGCTGCTGATTAAGATAATCATTTTTATTAACATAAAGTAACAAAGATGTCAAACATATCTAGCAGATCAAGCAACTGTATGCATAGCCTCCCAAGAGGCTTCATTTGGGGGTTCTCTTAGTACATTCCATGGGGCCTATGCTCCACTGGGTGGGAATTATGTGCCCGAGGCATGTATCCCACCTGCAGAGCTCTACACCTGTGGACAGCTATGTGCTGCTGGTATTCCACAATGGCCATGACCTGTCTGTGGGCACACACCCCTGGTGCACAGCACTCCACGGGGTGGCTGCGGGGCAGAGTCGTGGACCTGGTTTGGCATCCAATTAGATGCCCATCCTAGGTCTAACAGTGGATCCCTTATGTGGCAGGGTGCACATAAGTTGAATGCCCCTGTGGATGGATAGCTGATGGCTGTGGCAGTGTGTGGTGGGCAGTGCCACCAGCCATCTCAAGATACGGCACAAACAGACCATGAGGGAGGAGGGGGCATCAGTGCCCCAGGTGTGTGTGGGGGGTATCAGTGGACAGTGGTGTGTGGGACAGGACCCAGGGCCCCCCTGTGACCATGTGTGTGGGTGAGGGGGATTGTACCACCAGGAGCAGGTGCCCATATGGGAGGAGGCTGTGGTCCGGGGATGGGTGCAGCCTGGGGGGGTTGCCTTGCCACACTGGGTGCCTTGCTGGTGTAGCTTTGGGCCATGGGCAGCATGGGCACAGTGGTGCTGCCCTGGGGTGGATGTGCAGCAGCAGGGGATGGGGCAGCACCATATGTATGTGGGGGGTCAGCCTCTAAGGTATGGGGACAGAACTGGCTTGCTCTGTGGGGAATACCCACCTGCCTCAGGGCAGTTCCCTCATCTGGTGTGTGCAGGGGCAGAGCACATAGGGGACTTACAACAGAGCTTACCTGGCAAATCGTCTGCCCCCATATGCACCCCAGTGCACAGCACTGCATGGCTTTGTGCATGCCGCATAATGCTGGCACCTCCCCCATGCATTGCAGTCTGTGTGGGTGGGTCACTGAGTGTGTGGGGGCTGTGCACCACCCTTAGTGCATCCCATATGGGAGCACAATGGGTGAGGAGTGTCTCCACACCTCACTTACATGGCATGGAGGTGCTCCACACCTTTAATCATAGGGCCCCATGAAAGGGTACTTGCCTCTGTCTGATATGTCTGCTGTCTTTGTTATTTTTTAAGTTACATTTATTTTCTCCATCAACATCCATTGTTGTGTGCTACTTCTCTTTTTTTTGGCAATAAGAAACAAAGGGAAGGCAGGAGGTGGGACCACTCTGAAAGGTCAGAGTGAAACACTATAAAAACATCAAGGTAGACTCAATGGACTCAGGGGGCTGGATTTTCAAAGGGTGATACAGGACTTGTGTCAAGGCCTGTATCAAACCCATTTTTTGGCGCAGCTGCACCAAACACCTTTGCCACAGCTGTGCTTGATTTTAGTAGGTCAGGCACAGTTCTAACACTTTACTCAATTTACAGCAGCTTACGCCAAATATTTGGCACAAGCCCCATAAAAAGGGTACTCAGGATTGCTGCAGGCTAGGCCAGAAAAAGTAGGTCTAACTTGCAGCAATTGGTGCATAGGATAGAAAATCCTGATTGCCAGCCAGAAGAATGCCTCAAGCCCTGTGCACCATTTCTTTGGTGTACCCAGGGCTTGTGCCATTTGGGACCTTTTGAAAATCTGGTCCACAGTCTTTTTGTATCCTTAACTATCTACACATCTATATAAATGGACTATTTACACACCTATATAAAAGGAGTTAAAGGTGATAGGAAAAGTTTTTCATAACTCTAGATGTATTACTGTTTTCTTTTTTGTGTTTATTCACTGTTCTGTTTTATTTTGACCTTTTTACTTTAATTAATAAACTTATATTTTTTTTTGCTGTTTTAACAACTCTTAATACCTCTCTCCTCATCAGTTGCTGCTGTCTCTTTTCATGCTGCCTGAACATTCTATGCCATCAGTAACACCACTGCAGTCCATTCAGATGGATACCATGGAATAGTGTAACTGATACCATGAAATGTCTTAGAAATTTGAAAAGAAAGAGCAGTAACTGATGAGAATAAACCTCTATGTAGATCTTGGGCCTGACAAATCTAGATTATATATTTATTGCACATTGGTCAAAGCACATCAAAACACATCACAGGCATGGAAAGGACACACAAAAGGGTAGTTAACTAATTAAAATTATTTCCTGTGACCTTTAAGCAAGGAAAGAATAGTTCTTATGGTAGAGCACGCTATATTGTCACAGTAATCCAAATCCTAACAATCATTTTAAACAGGCATACAGTATACACATGAAGACTGAAAAATAAGAACCTTTATTTTTTCTGTTCTAATATTGTTGCCTTATAGTTACAGTCTTTCAGAATGGCGAGCCTTATAATGACATATCAATGTGGTAGCCAGTCCAACTTCTACAAATGACATTTAATATTTGGAAAAATTGCAAAGTAACTTGCCTGTAAGAAGCTTGTTTAAGAAATCTGTATACGCATTATGATGGTCACATCCATGCTGCTACAAAACGTCTGATGGAGACGTAAATGTTGAATACCAAGCAAATACATTCTTTTGTGAATACTTTGTATTTCATACTAAGGTTCATACTAAGGTTGTATGGAGCCAAGAAGATGAATGGCCATAAATGACGTCAACTCTTCAACAGTAGTAAAACTGTTCCCTATTAAGATTTAGTTGTCTAATTTATTTTTGAACTTGTTTTTTATTTTGCTTATAATAATTTTATTTGGTAAAGCATTACAAAATGTTATTATTCTTTGCATGAAGTTGTGTCATCTTTTTTTTTAAAGGATTGCCCATAAATTTGCAATGGATGCCCCTTTGTATTGACTAAATTTTTGAAATCAATATTAAGTTCACACAGGAGATATGGATCTTGGATGATATCAAACATCAGAAGTAAATCACCATGAATTCTACGAGTTTCAAGGGACAATAGGTTTAATTTTGTTAGTCTGACATTGTACCAGAGGTCCTCCTGACCAGTGATTATTTTTGTTGCCCTTTGCTGCACTCTTTCCAGGGTAGTAATATCTTGAATTTTATAAAGGCACCAAAATTGACTTGCAAAATTTAAGTGTGGTCTGACATACGAGCTGTAGACTGACAAAATTACTTCTGGTTTACGACCATGTATATTTTGTTTTAGTGAACCAATTTGACCACATAAACCTGTTTGTTTTAGCAATAGCTTTGTGACTGTTTATTTTTATTACATTTATTAGTAATTAAAATGCCAAGATCCTTTTTACATGTTGATGTTCTTAGGGCAATTACATAAAATGTATATCGATAATTATGATTTTTGATGCTAAGGTGTAAAATACAGCATTTGTCAACATTTAATTTCATCTCTCTTTTAACAGCCCAGTTAGAGATTTTATTCAGGTCTTTTTAGATTTGTTGAATATCTGACATAGTGCCACAAGGATAACCAAGCTTCATGTCATCAGTATTTTTGAGACAAAATATATCCCTATTCAAATTTGAAATAAACATTCAAAAAATGACTGGGCCAAGAGCAGAGTCTTTAGGGACTCCACTACTAACCTTATCAGTTCTAGACCTGAATCCATTAATAGATAATACATTGGGTTTTATTATTTAAACATTGCTATGTACAATTTATTAGTACTGGATTAAAAGACATTTATTTCATTTTTTTTTCAATTGCAGCCCAGTGGGGGACCTAATCAAAGGCTTTACAAAAATCTAAGTATATCAAATCTACTGAAACTTTTTATCAAGTGTTTTACTAACCTTTTCATAAAAACTTAACAGGTTCATGGTACATAATCTTCCTGGTCTAAATCCATATTGATGACCACCTATTCAATTTTCCTTATTGATGTGTTCAATAAATTGATCCTTAATTATTCCTTCCAAAATTTTCCCTAGGATAGATGTCACTTAAAGGTCTGTAACTATGGACTTCAGCATCATTAACTTTTTCGTAGCCAAGATAAAAATATAAGCACACAAACCAAGGACTTCAGTGTTAAATATATATTTTATTATAAAAAAGTGCTCTAGTGCTCTAATGCATCACAAGGCTGAAAAGTCACATATAGAGGGTGACAAACCGTGATGAACAAACTTATGTTTCATTTTGTCCACTGTCAGGCTTCATCAGAGATATTTAGTCAACTCACTGCAGATACTCAAATACAATATGAAACCAATGGAACCAATGGTGCTTATAGCAAGACTGAAATACGACCCTAACACACACCTTAAATCTGTAAAATGTTGCATAGAATGGCTCATTGGAGGGGTGGTTTCTGAATAACATTGTTGATACTGGGGTTTTCTGCACAGTCTCTGTCAGCATTTAATTAAGTAACAAACTTGGTAAATTACCACATTGGTTTGAATTAAGCAATGATATGTTTTGTATAACATTTGTAGCATAGAACAAGAAGTTATGTGTCTGTTGAATTACCAAGTAATTTTTAATTAGGGTAATTAAGCACAACTATTGGTTGCACTTTTTTATTTAAGTATCTGCACTGAGTTGACTAAACATCTCTGATGAAGCTCAGCAGTGGACTGAGTGAAACGTAAATTTGTTCAACGTTGCTCGTCACTATATGTGACTTTTCAGCCTTTTGATGCATTAGAGCACTAGAGCACTTTTGTTATAATAAAATATATTTTTAATGCTTATGTCCTTTCTGCAGCCTCTGATCAGAGCTGAAGCATACTGCAGGCTGTTTAGCCCACCCCAAGAGCTGCCAGACTCTAACTTTACTTCTTTTACTTCTTTTAAATCTTGGTGCTGTTTTTATCTACTGTGCAGCTGCACTCCACTGATCCCAGGAAGCCTAAAATGTTTGTTATGAATTTACTGTGTGATATTTAGCTAGCCCTTGTATTTTCACATTCAGAGAACTGCATTTTTGCATGTATTTTTCCTTTTTTTCTTAACTTGCTGCAGTTTAGACCAAGTGCTCTCTATTCCTTTTCTGTCATCTGCCATTCCCTACTGTGCTCTCTCCTCCCCCTCACCATGATAGATTTTGAGGTTCAGACTTTGAAACCCTCCATCAATCTTTTGTTCCTTACTCCATGCCCTGCTTAAATTCCCACTACCTGCACTAACCTTTGTCCACTTTTCTTCTCCTCCTCTAGGCTTCTTCAACTTTCTGCAGCCCCCTGAGCAGGGCTGAAATGGAGCCATTGGCTGTTTAACTCACCCCAGGAGCTGCTGAATTCTAGTTGGGTACTACCCTGCCACTGCCTGCCCCCCACCACCCCCACCCTTAACTGGCCTTGTTTATATAAAGAATTATGGTCATGTGACTAAGTCCCCAGTTTTCCATTAGCAGACAATATAATTACACCAATAGAGGGCATTCAGGCTTCTTAACAGTTGAAATCAGGACAACCTGTACAGCTGACACTAATAATTCAAGGCTCTCTGGTAGGGGAAACCTAATCCTTAAATGATCCTAAGTACACAAGTAAAAGAACACTACACTGGTGAAACATTCTAATTTCTCCACTGTGGTGCAACATATTATCTAAAAACAAACAAACAAACAAAAAACCTTATTCTTTCCTTGGCAGCCCTACAACTACATTGCACATGAGTTCACTAAGTGGAGCTTTTGAGTGCAGCTCAGGAATAAAACCACCTTTGAGGTCCACCTACCCACTCAGTAGGCATGCACCTAAACCAGGAAATTGATCAGGTGTAGCTGACTGTAGGAACTCCGGTTAATATCCATGTACCATTCCCTAAACCCAAGGGCAAAATGGTGCACCCTGTAATCATGATACATGTCCTGCTTCTTATTGGTGTTACTCCCCTGAATCACCTACCCCTCAGGTATGCACAGGGACAACAGGACATTGTTCTAGCTCATACTGAAGCACTTAGGATCCCTAAAGGGACGTGTCCAAATCTGCATTATCTGAATGCACCACACACTTTGCCCCTGACAACAGTAATGCAACAAACTAATGGGGTCCATCTCATTGCAAGTGCCTTACCCCTCTCTCCCTTTAAAACCTCAGCAGCCCAAATTACTCAAACTAAAACAAAAATGAGTTAAGACTAAAATACATACTTGCCTCTCAAGAAAAAGGGCAGCACTAATACTATTACTACTATCAGGGAACCTGCACCCCAGTCTTGGACTGCCTAACTCATAGTCTAGGGTAGGTAACAAACAGGAGGGATTGAAGATAGCATCGATGAACATTGGCAGCCTACTTGAAAAATGGCCACAGTTTCAAGCATGGAATTAATTGCATACTCCAGACATCACCTGCCTCATGGAAACTTGGCTAACCCCAAGAATTAAGGATAATGCAATTTCCTTACAAGGATATGTGGTGTACAAGCAAGATAGGGATGGTAAAAGGGGTGGAGGGTGCATAATATATGTCAGGGATACTATCCATGAGTGCCTTCTCCCTCATTCAGGGAGCTCTGGCAACCATGAATTGCTGGCTATAAAGCTCATACTAGGAGCAGAGTACAAGTCCTGCATAATAGTATCAGTTTAATTACCCCCTAGAAGGGCTAAGGAGGGACCTGTAAAAGTTACTGAGGTGATCAACTAACTTAAATTGAACAATGAAGTCATCATTACAGGTGACTTTAATCTCAATTGGCTCAGCAAGGAAACCAATCCTCAAAAAGACTTAGTTAATAGTCTATACCTCACCAGCCCAGTAGCACTGAGGGCTGAGGTGCTGGACACCTTACCTCATATTGCGCTGATGACCCGGGTTCAGGAACAATCTTGGGTCATTGGGGAGCCAGCATGGGGGGGAGGAAGCAGGACTGAGCAGCTGAAAGACAGCTGTCCTCTCCCAGGGGAAGTTGCTTGCCCCCTCATAGTTCCGCACCCATGGGGTGGTCCAATGGGAAATGAACGCAGAGGGGGCAGCAGGTGATTGCCAGGGGTGGGGTGAAATGGGCTGAGCCAGTACCCAGTGTGCAGGTGTGCTTCCACGCACACACACATGCACGTGTCTTCTTGGGTCCCGGGCAGGGGAGAAAATGCAAAAAATTGTAAATTAAAAAAAAATGTGTCTATACCTCTCACATCTGGTCACAGACCCCATAAGGCTTAATTATAAAACTGTAAAAAGCACACTGCTAGACTGTTTCCTTACCAGCTTCCCCTCAAGGATAAAAAGGGTCATGGTTCACCAAGACTTCCTATGTGATCACTCACCAGTCACCTGCCTCTGGTCAAATAAAATTAAGAAAGCCGCTCCCACACTGGTGGAAAGTAGGGTCCTCAAAAGAGGTCTGCTTAATTGCTTCAAGGCCGCACTAACCCATATCGACTGGACATCTCTGAACAAAATCCAGGACATAGACCTTGCTTTATTACTCTTCATAGATAAGTTCAGTGCAACCTGTGACATATTTGCCCCTATCAGAAGGAGAAAGACATGGGGATCCTGTAATGGTTGGATCTCTAAGGATCTGCTTGAACGAATGAGGGACTGAGACAATCTGTAGTGCTTGGACAAGGCAATGGGGAAAAAAGGTGATTATTAAATGTATTGGGTGGCAAGGAATAAGTGTATGAACCTCATCAGGCTTGCTAAAGCAAAATTCTACAAGGATCAACTGGAGATGACTTGGGAGGGATGGCAGAAGATTCTGGTGGAACGTTAAGGAGCTACTAGGAAAGGAAGTAAAACAGCCTCCTACAATGCTCAACATTAAGGAAACTACCATCCACAGCCCACTCTCCATTGCCGACTCCTTTATTTCAGCCTTTACGGACCTTAGCTCTGTACTCCCCACATACTATCTTAATGCTTCTGAACCACTCCTACCCATCCCAAACCTGGAAAACAATCACCCTAACTTTTACTTCAAGTGTATCTCCATCAAGGAAGCAAGGAATTATGTAAAAAAGGTACTTGATAAAACCAGGCAAAGTAGCGATACGATAGACATAAAAATGGTCACCCTCACCCTGGAAGAAGCAATTGTCCCCATCACAGTTATTTTCAATAAATCAGTCACTCTGGCTAAAGTCCCCTCAGTCTGGAAACTTTCCCTAGTCACCCCATGCACAAAAATGGGGATCACTCCAGCACCTCTAACTATAGGCCCATCTCAATCCTCTCCCCCTCTCAAAAGCTCTGGAAAGAATAGTGGTCAACCAAATCACTGACTACATGCAAAAATATAATCTTCAGTGCCTCCAACAACATGACTTTAGGAAGAACCACAGCACATCAATGGCATTGGTCAAAGTCACTGATTTCGTGCAGAAGGAGGCAAGCTTGTGGGGTCAATTTTTACTGACCTCACCAAAGCATTTGATGTGGTCAACCACTCATTTCTTATACAGCAGTTGTTGTCTCTATAGATGAGTATGAATAGATAGGCCATTGACAGATCAAAGGCTGATGGCACATTCATAAGGTAGAAAAAGAAATAGGCAGACTGGATGGGCCTTGTGATCCTTATCTGCCATCAACTTCTATGTTTCTATGTTTCTAGGACTATCAACTACTTCTATAGGTTGATTCCATGACTATCTCTCCCATAGATCCCAAAGTGGGATTTAAGAATACATGGGATAGACATAAAGGAATTCTGGAGGTCAGGGGTAAGGGGCAACAGACTTCTAGGAAAACATAAACTGAACTTACAAGCTCAAATGGGCAGACTGGGTGGGCCATAGGCCCTTATCTGCCAACACTGTCTATGTATCTATGTCAAAATTGGGGCTGCCACCTCCTCCGCTAGAGATGTCTCTCTAGGAGTGCCCCAAGGGTCCATACTTGGCACGCTACTCTTTGGTTTATTTCTTAATGCATTTCCTAAAGCCTGCCCCAGTAAAATCATACAGTATGCAGATGATGCCATCTGCATGAACTGCCACACACAGCTTGACCAACTCCAACAAGAGCTTCAGTTTACCATTCATCAACTTGAGGACTGGTTTCGCAAACATAAGTTGCTCCTTAACTATAAAAAGATAAAAACCATGCTCAACTTAAGCCATCAACTGAAGATTAGAAAAACCCTTTTCACCATCATCATCAACAAATCAGAACCTCTGGAGCAAGTCGACTGTTTTAAGTACCTTGGGGTCCTCATAGACGACACCCTAACCTTCATATAGCACATTGAACAGGTAGTAAAAGCAGTCAATATTAGACTCAGTGTCCTATATAGACACAAACAATACCTTACACCCACTGCCCTCGATGTCTCCATAGCTAGCTCAAGCTTATCCATAATTGACTACGGCCTGATAGTATATTGCACCACCTTGAAAACAGCCTTAAAGTGGGTGTCTTTGGCTCTCAACAAAATCTGTAGGCTAATCTTTGGGGTAGATAAACTTACCCACACCTGTACCTTATACGAACAATCCAACTGGCTTAACCTTAGTGACTGGACCAAACTTCAAACCTGCATATTAGGTAAAAAAGCCCTGCTAGATCTGTCACCCCCCTGCATTCTCCAGATCATCCAACCAGCCCACCCACAACAAAACACTAGGGGCATGGCCAGATGCACACTCAGCATCCCTTTCAGGAGGACATCTCTTGGCCAGCACTCATTTGCTTATAGGTCTCCCCTCTGGCTAAATGAGCTTCCGATCAAAGTCAATGAAGCTAATAACCTCCCTACCTTTAAGCACAACCTGAAACTATTTCTAGCTAGTCAGAAAACTTGTGTTTGTAGTCACTCTTCTGGTTCTTCCACCCCTGATTGGCACCAGTTGACCCCACAAGTACACCAAGGTGGGCGAGTTGTCTTACTAACTTTGCTACATTGGTGAAAACAACCACAAGAACTAGGTCTTAATCCATCAGTTGCCCCTTTCCATGGCATATGCTTATTGTTCCTATAACCCCCTATCATCACTGTGGACCTTCTCCAAGCTCTAACACTATCTTCTCCTTTCACCCTTACTACTGACTCACCAACCTAATCCTTTCCTAACCTCTTTCCTAAGTTTCTCCTCTCACCCCCTGACCTCCAGTCTCCTCACCCTATGCCTGCTCTAGCCTCACACTGCCCACCCTGATATTTTTCCTCCCTCCTCCTCTCTTCTGTCCCACCATCCTAACCTACCTGTAGCTCTATGGTCCCTCTTCCAAGTCTCCCCTCTCTCCTCCTGATCACCCTCTCCCTCTCCATTTCTTCCCTCTAATAGATTCCTTCAACACAGTAACAGAAACTAACTCAAAGTGACAATGCCTGGGCACAAGGCAGCTACTCGCACCTCAGCAACTAAGTGCTATTTGAGTCCTTGATTATTTACTTGTCCTTGCTAGAATCTTTATGTTAGATAACTGTATCTTTGTCTTTGTATCCTGTAATATTTTAATCTGTTTTCTTGTATCTGGATGTGGAACCTTTGTAAACAAGCTCCAAGCTCAAAAGTATTTCTGATTAATTAATTAAATAAATAAAAAAATAAACATATATTAATTACATCTATCAGTTTGGGGAAATGAGTTGGCTGTGACCTAAAACTACTTAGCAAAAATATCTGTTAAAATACTGTATTATCCATTTATTGCAGTACATAGTATGTAGTATCCAGGTGCACTAGGAGGTCTACTTTGTTATTATTTAGTTGTAGTGAATTAATATAACTAGAACAATTTGCTCATAATTGTTTGGGGGTGAGTGTGAAGTTATATAAATTTCTCTGGAACTTGACTTAGAAATCTCAGCACATTTTTAGAAAAGAATGTTTATCTTTTGAAATAGGGGCCAACATTTACAATACACATGTATTATATAATGCACTCTCTTTTCCGTCATCCATTGTACAATATTAGTTAAATCTAATGGTGATTGTTGCCAAAAGGCCTAAAGTCTATAAAGACACATTCATTACAGAAAGCTATATTTAGGCATCATTCAAATGTGCCCCTCATGCTGCAAAAGAAAAAAAAAGGAAAGCAACAGTAGGGTAACAAAAATTCTCCTGAGCCTTGATAAATCTATAGTGTCATGTTTTGCAGAATTTGAATAATCGTGTGATGCAGCATGAAGGGGCAACCATAACTGATGCCTTGGGCCTGCTGGAGTCCTATCCCAGTGTTGCCTACAGTGACTAATTACAAAGAAAAGGCAATTCCCTTCCCCCACCCACTAATCCTTCTCTCTTGCCCCTCCCCACCACACTGCAATAATACCCTTTCACTAGCCCACTAGCAAGAGATGTAGAAGGGATGTGAGGAAATATTTCTTCACAGAAAGGGTGGTGGACACCTGGAACAGCCTCCCAGCAGAGGTGGTGGGTACCAAAATGGTAACAGATTTCACACATACATGGGATAGACACAGGGGGAATGTTAGTAACATGGCTGGTGGGGAGGATAAGGCTGGAAATCAATAAGAGTCTATGGTAGTACAGTAGGTAGGGACTTTAGAGCAGACTAAGTGGGCCAAGAGGTCCTTTTCTGCCAAGGGCTTCTATGTTTTTATTCTGGGTTAACCTTCCCCCCCATAACAGCCATCATTATAAAATGGAAACAGAGACCAGTGCAGCCCTCTTCTCACCTACAGTGGAGCTGGCCTGGATGCAGTGCAACACTGCAGCATACTATAGTAGAGTTACTGCAGTGAACAAGGCAATTTATGTGTCAGTTAATACATTTTGCCATGCAGCAACTCAAGATACAGCATTGCAATCTGGCTGGCTTCACTATGCTCGGCCAGTTATCATTTGAATAAATAAAACTGTAATTAGCTTTTTGATATTTCATTCATTCATTTAGATGGTGGCCAACTGAGGAAATGGGGGGGGGGGTGAGGCTGCACTGGTTGTTGTCTCCTTTTTATTTAAAATTAAGGGTGGCATGGGGAGGAGAGGGAATAGGTTGCTAGTGGGCTCAGAGGAAGTTGGGTTATATTGCAGTGTGGTGGAGAAGGGAAGAGGTAGGGATGGGTGCTAGACAGAACTGCAGGGCACTGGTGAAGGCAGGGGCAGGGGTAGGGAAAAGGTATATTACTATTTTTTGTAATTACTCACTGTATCCAACACCAGGGTTGAACACCCATTTTTGGAATGGGGGGGTCTTTGGCAACACCAGGAATAGGCTCCCCGTGGTTGCAAAGTTGTTTTCTTATTAGCAGTGTTTCTGACACAGGAGCTGGGCACCTGGTGTCAGTATTGGAGGGGGTCTTCTTTGGTGTCAGAGGTGTTGGGGTGTCCTCATAATTCCCTTTTTTGGTCTACAGTTTCCCTACTTGTCACAAACAACTACAAAATGAAGCTCTGATATGTGAAAACCTGTGGCAATGAGGAGTAGAGTGGCATATGAATGAATCTTATTCAAGGCAGTCTGAAAACTTTTCACATCTGTTGCTCCTTGAAAGCACAAAAAAAAAAACACACACAATTTCACCAAAATTGCCTGAACTCCTGTGTCAGGCTACATGTTGTGGAAGTTTCATAACATTCCATCAAAAAATAGTGGAGTTATACTTGGCTAAAACAGGGGTTTAACATGTGAGTGACTACACAATCCTAAAGTGCCACTGCAATTCTGTATATACTATACTGTACCAACTTGTTTTCATGACAGTATTGCATTGTATTGCTGCTTCTCAAGCACTTGCCCAACTAGTCATGCTGACAAAAGTGTTGACCATCATGTGATCAATAGAGTTAGTAACATAGCGTGAGTTATAATTAGAGAAAGTTGTTTGAGGAGAGCATGAGGTGGTTTGAAAAAAAGGGGTAACAGTAACATTACTAAAAGAAAACCAAAATTGGATGGTTTAGACATCAATAGACAAAACTGCTTAGTGAAGACTATGAAATAGATAGTGGTGTAACACAAACAGCAGGTAATGTAGATGTTTGTCACATATGGACGGCCACTTTATCCCATGTGGAATCAGTACCATTCAAACCCAGTAATGCCACAATTGTGACTTCAGAATCTGATAATACCATCAGTCTGATATCACATCAATGGTATTATGAGATCAAACATTCTTTACATTTCAGGGTCCTATGCAGACAAATTTTTAATATGAACTAAAGGTATGGTAACAAACGATTTCTACATACCACACAAAAAATAAGTACACTCACATTTTGTGTGTGTGTGTGTGTGTGTAAACAGTCCAGATCCACATATCACATAAATAAATAAATAAATATTATGCAATGGTGTGTGAAAATCCTGTAACCTCATTGGTCAAAACATGTCACATGACTGTGGGTAAATCCTGCATAACCCACAGCCAAGGAATGGCATTTATGAAAGAAACATAATTAAACATATTTTAAATTTATGTTACACATGGGTCCATTGTATAATTGCAATAAGGCACTTCAGGGTGTGAGTTTTTGGGTGATTTACCCACTTCTTGTGTGGTTAAGTCACTTGGCTGTGCCTCCTGACACACCACACAAGGAGTGGGTAAATTCCCAATAATCCACACCCTGTTGTGCCTTATTGCTTAAGGGACCCACGCACTTACTCATCTTAAATTCCATCTCGAGATTCTTGTGACATCAGGATACCCCTTGACCTTCATTCTGGTGGTTATGATGTCACCAAAACCTCTCCATGGAATTATAGCCTTGTACTTGATGCTTCAATATTCTGTCTGTAAAATAAGTAGTTTGGAAATCTGCTAAATAGACTGGATGCCCCCCACCAAGTGAGACTACCCTAAGAGTACACTTCTTTAATGACTGGTCTATCTCCCCTGCCACAGTTGTTGGCGGAGGCAATTTAACTTCATATTCGCCTAAATTTCAGTAGGAAGAGGAGAGGATGACAGGGAGTGTACATAATCTTGCAAAACGTTGTACTTATTGACAACGGGTGATATGCTTTGTTTTTAGTAAGACTATTTTAAAATGTACCTTGTGGTCCGTGATGCTGATGTATCCAGGTAATACTGGGGTGTGGAGTTTGTGCTGCTGGCTTATTGTCTTGAGCGTCTCCACGTTCACTTTGTCTGCTTGAGACTGATCTCCTTTTGTGTTGCCACCGCTGCCGCTGCTGTACATGATCAACACGCTGGCACACATGGTGATCACTAAAAACACAGCAACCCCATGTCGCTAAACCAGGGACATATACAAATATTGATTATTCAAGACATATTTAAGTCGTTTTAGTTTTCAAAACAAAATTAATAACTTGTTAGCTTTTTTTATCCTATGTGATGAAGAAGGCTTCCATTTTTTTAACCACCTTACTGTTTTTTTCCCAATTATGTTATAGTGGGGATTATCTGTATTACTTGTTGAGTACGAAACAATTAGTACCACTCGGCTGTTACAATGAGGATGGCGTTCTTGTGGTCAGTCACACAGATAACATCTGAAATACTAAGTTACCGAGTTGATCATTTTGTTTTGGTAAAATAAAAACTAAACAGTTGTGTTTATAACGATTCTGTCGGCACTGCAATAGTTAACAAGATTACAGTTATGAAAGAGTTGCATATTTTAAGATGCACCTGTAGCCTGGGAGCCTGTAAAATATATTAGCGGGACCATAACAGAGCAGTAACATTGTAAACAGAGGAATACTTGTAGCCTTTCTACATACAATACCTGCTTTCAAAGTTTTTAAGGTGCGACAATACAAATACAAAGCACTAGCCATAGCAACACCCGTATAAGATTATTTCCCGTGTCCAAAGCTGCGCATCCTCCAGTTGCCATGCCAGTGCAACCCTGGCAGTTCAGCCGGTCCCATCCCTCCCAGTTGTAACCCTGTATTTACTTGCCAGCTGATTTACCATCCGAGTCTTCATCCTGTGCCGCGCTTCCCCCCGGAACTCGAAGAGCTGCACATCTGGAGCCACTTATTGTTATTCGTAGTCCCACTCCGAAAATCCCAGTGCCATCCTTATAAGAGAAAGACGAGAGACACAGAGAGATCGCAGCTGAGCTCCAGGCTCTGAGAGTGAATGAGTGAGTGGATGAAAAAAACACACTAGAGCTGGAAGCTCTGCTCAGCCTCAGAGCGCTAGAGAGCGGGAGGGGAGCTGCCGCCGTCGCACTCCGCGGGGTCCTAGCGTTCGTCCCGACCCGGTGCGAGCTCTATGGCCTCGCAGGGCGGTATTAGGAACAGAGGGGCGGACTCCCTTGTGCGGTTTAACACCTCCTATTAACGCGCCTCAGTTGGGGGTATGGGGGCATGTGAAGCAGCTCTGACGGCAATACCTTACCGAATATCAACCAAATCTCACTCTGTTGTACTATCATATAGTGTTTTATTATATTGTGTAGGTGTTACCTGGCAGGTCGCACTGGCAAAGTTATGAATCATATTAAGAATAATAAGGGGTCTATATAATTTCTTAGCGGCTTAAACCCATTGTGCATCATGCAACTCTATGGGTTTTCCTAGTATTCTGCATCATCTTTGAAGTGCTTTGCCTTTTTGTGCCTGTTTGTAAGCCTTGAGACGGTTTTTCGACTCACTGTTTTAAGAAGCTGGATTCTGTTATTAGTCGCTCGGAAAAAATCATAGGGACAGCTGTTACACAGTGAATTTGAGTCTGGCTAAATTTATTTGGGCTTGTGATAACTGGGAAACAGTCTGCTGCATCTAAAAAATATTGGGAACCTGCTTCTGCTGTCAGTTTAACTCTCGCTGAGCAGAGGGGATGCTTTGTCCTACGGGAGTCATACTTTGGCGTGCAGTATTTAAACAAACCAATACAAAATTGCATGACTTGCTGACCTACAGTATAACTAGATATACAACATTTAATCTGGGAAATTCTGCTTTTAATTACTTCGCAGTCCTTAAATATCCACAGCCGAGCAAGGATGCTATAAATGTCCAACACAGACCTTGTTTTCCCTTTTGTGCGACGTTACTGTACATTGATAATACACTAAATGGAGACAAGTGAAATATTATTTCACCACTAGAGTAATGACACAGTTTGCTGCTCTTTAGAACATCATGTTAGCACCATCCAGATACAAAAATGACGACTGTTCATTTATTGATAGATTCAGTAAATATGATAGTTTTAACACGCCCATAAGATATTGATTTGAACTGCACTGGTATTGAGTTTAAACAACATGAATAACACAACATGGAGAGGGAGAACCAGCTTGTGGCAATAAATATGCTGTACTTTTAGGCATCTGTGGACTCCACCATGGAACAGGCCAGGTTATGAAGTATTTTTGTACACTTTCCTGAAATTTGAAAAGCACTTTGCATTTCAGGGAAACATTTGAAAAAATTAATATTTAGACACGTCAGCTTTTTCGTATATATTTTCCACAGCTCTCCGTCTCTGTTACAAGTCAAGCATTTGCATTATTTGCAGGGGGTGGAGTTAGACAGGGTTCTGGGTGAGACCATTGGCAGAATGGTAAACAAAGGGGAGGTATTGATTATGGGGGACTTTAATGTGACAGATGCAGATTAGAGCATTCTGGCCACAGCTACAACATGAAGCTGGACCATCCTGAACTCCCTAAAAGGGCATTTCTCAGGCAGCTGATTACAGAACCCATTAGGGATGGGGCAGTGCTAGACTTGGTACTTACAGACAGGTACATCATTGCAGAAGTCACATGGCATAACTCCCTGGGTATAAGTGATCATTGTACAGTGTGGCTTGGCATACAGATTGGGCAGGTGAAAAACCATACTGGGACGAGGGTCTTGGACATCAGAAGGGCAGATTTTAAGGACATGGGAGATAGCCTTAGTAAATACCTTGAAGGGGGGATTGACTTGGGGGGGTGAAGGCATAATGGAGAGAATAACTAAGGCAATGGCAAGCTGTTTGAAGGAAATAAGCAAGAGGAGGAGGAGGAGGAGGAGGAGGAGGAAGAGGCCACTATGGTTCTCAAAGGAGGTGGTTTAGACAGTAAGGGAGGAAAAAACAACAACAGCTTTTAGGAAGTACAAGAAGACCCAGACAGAGGGGGACAGGGAGGTATATCTAGAAAAACAAAGGGAGGCAGGAAGGAGGTGAGGGCAGCTAAGGTACGGACACAGGAGAGGACAGCCAAGAAGGTTAAAAAAAGGGGATTACACTTACTTCAGGTATGTGAGTGAAAAGAGGAAAGCAAGGAATGGGGTAGTGAGGATCAGGAGAATGGGGGTGGGGTGGTGATGGCGCAGAGGTAGACTAAGCAAAGGCTAAAGTTTTAAATGAGTACTTCTGCTCTGTCTTCATGCTGGAGGGGGAGGACCAACATGTATCAGCAGGCACTGGGGGATTGGTCAGAAGGCCATTTAAAGAGGAGAGAGTCTGAAGGGGATTGGTAGCCCTAAAGGAAAACAAGGCAATGGGGGCAGATGGTATCCACTCAAGGGTACTTAAAGAACTGAACACTAGCCACCCCTCTGGCAACACTGTTCAGCACCTCATTGGAGAAGGGGGTAGTTCCAGAGGACTGGAGGAGGGCCAGTGTGGTCCCTCTGCACAACAGTGGCAGCAAGAAGGAGGCTACCAAATACAGGCAAGTCAGTCTCACATCAGTGGTGGGGAAAATTAATGGAAATCCTCTTGAAGGAGAGACTGATAGAGTACCTTAAGGCAAACGGGCTGCATGATCACCAACAGCACAGTTTCCCAGGGTGGAGGTCATATCAAACAAATCTTTTAGATTTCTTAGATTGGGTAGCTAAGGAGTTAGATCAGGGGAAGGCAGTAGATGTGGCCTGTCTGGACTTCAGTAAAGCCTATGACACGGTGCCACACTGGAGGCTAATTAAGAAACTTAGCAAGCTGGGTGTTGGAGAGAAGTTGGTAAGCTGGGTATCAAACTTGTTGAAGGATAGGATGCAAAGGGTGGTGGTAAAAAGCAATCACCCAGGGGATGAGAGCGTGACCAGTGGAGTACCACAGGGATTGGTACTGGGTCCTGTCCTCTGCACTGTCATCATAAATGATATTGCTGAGGAACTGGAGGGGAAGATATGTACTTGCAGATGACACAAAAGTCTGCAACAGGGTGGACACCTAGGAAGGGGTGGAGAGAATGCTAAGAGATTTGAGAACCCTAGAGGAGTGGTCTAAGGTGTGGCAGCTGGGTTTCAATGCTAAAAAAGTACAAAGTCATGCATCTTGGGCAGGAAAACCCAGGGGCTGTGTATAAGATGAGGTGAGGTACTTACAGTCACCAATCGAGAGAGGGACCTTGGGCTAATTGGGAGCTTGGGCTAATCATATATATATTTTCTTACTTAGTATGCTTTATCTTCCCATGGCTTCCCCTTCAGCCACCCTGACACTGCCACCAGACTGGAGATCTTCCCCTGAATGTAGTGCCCTCTGGATTACCCCCATGGAGGAGCCACCAGAGTCTCTTCTGTAGCCCTGACAGATCTATATCACAGATGCATTGGGAGGACTACCAGATCCGTGGTGGTAGGGAGTCTTCATTTGGAATGCATGTGGCTATTTTTTTTCTTCTTTGGTGTGGGGCATGTCTAAGCAGACACCACGACACAACCACATCATGCATCCAACATGCCCCTGAAGAGCAATGCTCACAGGTGCTCTGGTGGCGGCACATCCCATGGTCATCCAGGAGCACCAGACTGGAGACACTCAACCCCCCTCCCCCCTTGGAATTGAAGAGTGTGTAGTGGCTGTTCAATTCACCCCCACCCCCCGGTTGGCCCTCAGGCATCCCTGAGTCTGTTCCCAAACCCAAGTCACCTGTGTCACAGTGGTGAATCTTACTACTGCACTGGCAGGCCAGCCAGCCGGGTTAATCATATCTGGTGATCTCAAGGTGGTAGGGCAATGCAACAAGGCAGTAAGCTAGGTTAGGCAGATTCTGGAGTGCACAGGGAGGGGGATTTGTGGCAGGAGAAGGGAGGTAGTGTTGCCACTATATCGCTCACTAGTGAGACTCCACGTAATGTACTGTGTCCAGTTCTGGACCTCTGCAGGAACATTGACAGTCCAGATGAAGCTTCCAAAATGGTGTGAGAATTGCTTGAGAAATGATATGAAGAGAGGCTGTGGGAGCTCAACATGTATTCCCTGTAGGAGAGAAGAGTGAAAAGGGACATGATTGAGACTTATAAGTACCTTATGGGGTGAACAGGGTGCAGGAGTGTGGAGCCTCTTTCAAAGAAGGAGGAGTACCACAAAAGGGGATATGCAATGAAGCTGGGGGGAGTTTAACAGGGATGTGAGGAAATATTTATTCACAGAAAGGATGATGGATGCCTGGAACAGCCTGCTAGAAGAGGTGGTGGGGGCAAAGATAGTGAGGCACTTCAAGCATGTGTGGGATAGGCTAATGGGCATAACAGATAGAGGAAAGGGAGGAGAGAGGGACACCTGCGACCAAATAGGGTCCAAGTTGTAGAAACAGACAAGGAAATAGGGGCAGACTTGATGGGCCTTATGGTCCTTTTCTTCCTACAGATTTTATGTTTCTATGGCATGATCTTTCACTCTTGGACTTAATGTGCTATGGCTGCTTGTGCAGTATCACTTGAAGTCACATTTCTCTGCTTGTGGCATCACTCTCATTTCCTCGGCAATAAACTTGGCAGGCCCACATCTTGAGTACTGCATCTAGTTCTGCTTATCAAACTACAGAAAGGATACTGAAGTGACTGAGAAGATCCATCACAGGACCACCAAGCTGTTGTATTAGGAGAGACTGGGCATACAGCACTCAAATTGTTTAGCACAGAGAAGAGAAGGCTGAGAGGGGATATGGGGATTACAGTGTTCAAAATCCTAATGGGGATAGACAAGGTGGAGTGTACACAAATATCTGAGCTGTTAAGTGAATACAGAACTAGAGGCATGTACTGAAACCAATGGAGCCATGATTAAGGAAAAATTAGAAATCATTATTTCACACCAAGGGTCAATGACATGTGAAATAATCTACCTAGTAAAGTTGTAGAGGCTAGGCTATTTAAACATGCATAGCGTGACTTGACAGCTTCCTGATGGAGAACGGCATTAAGAGTTACACAGCAATAGTTGGCATAGTACACAAGTGGATGTGTGTCCATACTCAAATTGGTTATAGTTACTGTGATGCAGCAAGAAGGGGAGACAAGCAGTTCCCTTAGACTCGTCCAGCACCATCACAATATTATGTTACTACTGTATAGAGAGCAAAGCTCTAAAGGCCAAATATTATAAAGGGCACAATTTTGTAGCCCCCCAGAAAGGCTCTTCTTGTTTTCTGCCAGAATGCCACACTTTGGCGCCAATAGGTGTGAAAGGAACATTATCTATTTACTATTTACACTGTCTTCAACTGCTTGCATGAAAACATCTCTTGCACTCATTCATAAAGGTGGAGCAGTGATGCAGATAGTGGCATGCTTTTTTGAATCACTCACTGATCAGCTGATATACTGTAAATACAGTCAGCAGCACTACATGAGCACACTGTGCAACCACCCATATCACTCCCCCCAAGTTTCCAAATGCAGCTAGAGAGCTTCTTCAGTCCAGCTCTGCCCCTTTTTACTTTGACTGAGTCAGCCAGAAATTATTATTTGGAGTCAAACATTTCACAATCATAGTGTCATAGTATGGAGTCTTTGATGGACATTGTAACATTCTATATTTGAGGATTGTTTTGATGGGGTGCTTCATTTAACCTAAGGGCTGTTTTTTATGCTCTGTTATGTTGCTGAATACATCTTAGTCAACTGCACAGGCATGTTATATTTAAAGGACACTGAAATGCTTCCCTGAAAAAAAGATCACAATTCAAAGATGGCTTCCTGACACTTATGAGACTGCCACTGGGTTTTAAACCTTTACAAACAAGAATTGTAAAAAGTAAAAGTGCCTCTGGGGTACATTATGCAGAATAATTGCTGTCCAAGGAGCTGCCATCCCTCACTGTCTCTGCTGTGTTAATATGCTAGCCTACTCAGCCTGTAATACATATATACAGTAGTATTTGGGTAAAAAGCAAGTCAATTCATATTTTTGTTGATTAACATATGCTATCACATATATTAAATACAGTATAATATCAAAACATATAAATGGATAAATAGGCATGACATATTCTAACTAATCAGACAAAGTTAAACAGTCCAGGAAATTTTAATGTGCAATTAAGTAAGCTATTTTTAAGTATATTAAAGCTAGTGAACCATTATTTCTCTTTATTCCAATTAAGGCTTCTAAAGCAATATCAGTGGTATATTAGTTGCTCTCTAGGAAGTTTAGCCTTGTAAGCAAATAGTTCTGTGGCCTCCATAATTACAATACTTTAACCTTGCAGTACTTTAACCATCAGGTGACCTGACTGAGTCCAAATACTTTGAGGCCATTAATGACACTATGGGCAAATCACCTAACATTCCAGTGCTGCAGTCCAACCAGCTGTGGAAATGAATAGCAACAGGACTCCACTGGAGACGAAGTGTTGCATCTCAGCTCTGCTATCCTGAGTAAACAGATTATATAAATGATTTTCTCCAAATATTATTAGAAATGAGGTAAACAGATATACTGTATAGTGCTTCAAATGTTCAACTTCGTGATATGTGCAAAATAGGAGTTTTCATGAATCTGCCTGAAAAAGGCTGTCTCTACCATTTCCATAACCTACCACAAAATGCATCCATTAATTTTTGATTTATTGGTGTGTTGAAATATTTTTTTCATCGATGTTACTTTTGAACTAGTGAATAGTAAATGGAGACTTTGTCAGCATATCAGTACAAAGCCATGTTACCATGTGGGAGCTCACAACACAAGTAGCCTGGAAAAGAAACCAATCTCATGTGGCTCAGCACTCAGCAGTAAAGGGATAATCATGAAAAGACATGGACTGCATAAAGCAAGCAATAACGTATACCTGAAAACAAATGTACAAAATTAAAAATGCAATCCAATCTGGATGGTAGGAGAAAAAGCAGAATGAAGCACACACACCAGCTTTTGTTTTAGTTGCTTTATTTAAGCCTGAAAAAAAAAAAAACATGGAGCAGACTCACTGACATATCGCCTCTTAGTTTGAAGGCTTCATCATGATACATAAGGGAGTTTGCTCTGTGTTTTTTTCAAAAGTTGGTGTGCGTGCTCCATTCTGCTTTCCCTCCAGTTCCTTACACCTGGAGCAGCACATTTAGAGATTGGAAATGTGTCTTTCCTGTTTGCTTGTAACAATCTGGATGGTAACTGTGGTCCTTGAAACAATTAAAGACAAAAAAGACAATGTACGGAATGTTAAAGTACATGAAATCAGTGAACACAGAAGGAACTACAGTACAGAGAGAAACTTAGGAAGAGCCAATATAGAATCTGAGGGAACAAAAGAAGCAGTTGAGGAACAAATTGCACCCAAAGTCAAATCCAATTAAAAAAAAGTTTCCAGATATGTAAATGAGCACAGGAAAACATAGCTAGCTGTCAGTCCTCTAAAGGATCAAGAAAATGGTAATATAATAAAGGTGAACAGGTAGCAGAATGTACAAAAGAGTATTTTGATTGAAGTTTTAAAAAAGGAAAAAAGAATGTGGCATCAGTATTCACAGAGGACAGCTTGGAGTAATATTGGACTGCAAAATGTTATTCAAGAGATAGCATGCATAAGGACAATAACAGGACATACAGTGGCAAAAAACAAATTGTACAACCACAGCTATGACCAGAACTCCTTAAAAATAGGAATAAATGTACCCTGGTTATTTCTGTTCAAAGAGTTGTAATCTAAACGCTCTTGGTGTGTAGGGTAAATAATAATAATACAGATTCTTGTGTCTCAGAGTCTGCCAAGAAACATTCATAAACAAGCAAGGAGTGCTAATAAAGTTTATTATACTACTTACGCCAAGCATGTGACAAAGAAAATCACAAGGGAGATGGGTTTCTCACCACTAGACTGAAGAATATACATAATCTCCAGGACTGTAGATCTTAGGTTGTCTAAGATCTTTTTTGATCTTCCCATGCTCCAGCTCTCTGCCAGAGAGTACTAACTTTCTAGAGATGAACTTGTAGTGTCTAGAGGAGCTACAGTGGGTAGGAGGCAACTATATACTACAGATAACAGCATAGTAACAGAGATTACAACATAGTTACAGATATGAAAAACAATATGTATTAGTCCTAAGTCATTCTCCATTGGAGAATGACTTAGGAGACAGAATTACTAATGAGTATCATATGAGACAGAATATGCTTCAATTAGCATTATAGCTTAGACAAAAGAAATGCTGACAGGTTCAAACTACATGTGGCATTTCTTGCTTACTTACAGTATAAAACATAGAGACATAACAAAGGCTTTCTCTCTCTCTGTCAGCTTGTTTAGACAAAGAGAACTGCTGACAGGTCCCTATTACATGTGGCATATCTGCCTGACTGTAAAACACACACTACATATAATTATATGAGAATATAAGTATACAATAATCACTTATGATCCCTCAGAGTCATCATATCAGTAATTAGGTAGAGTATATGTGGAATATCTATGAAAGACAAACTAGTCTAGATAAACGTATTATAGTGAGGTATAATGAATCATGCAAGATCAGTATTAGCATATCCTAGCTGCAAAGCACATTCCTAGCACTCATGCTTATATGATCTGTGCCCATATCTATATGTTAGTACAAAATAGCAGTATTACAGTACAATAGACCTGGAATACAGTGTGAGGTGTATGTGGGACAATAGGGGCATAACCCAGGTGTAACAATCCCCTCTTTGTTACCCTAATTGCAAAAGTGGCAACACAACAAAAAGACAGTGGTTAGGCACCATTTGCCTACAGGCCCGAGGCACAAGCCTGATAGATGAATATTAACTGGTCATAGGGGTGTTTCAGGGTTTTCCTTAAAGAACAAAATGTAATTATAAGGGAAAATGTTAGTAAACCTTGTATCACTATAAACATTTGGAATAAAACTTCACAGTAGGGTTTTCCAATATCAAAACAATCAGTAAATACTGATATGTATCAGGTGTGTATCTGTCCTATTAGGAAGAAATTGAAGAGAAAAACTTAAGTTGCCTGTATGGATATTAAAAATAAGTAAAAATTGAGATAGAGCATCACGATAGTTAGGACTATACTTAATGGTATCTGGTTCTGGGATGGGAACAGGTGTGATTACCGTATAGCCTATTACCTGTTTAGGGAATAAAAGCAGAAGTTAGAAAAGTTCACTTTGCATAACTTTTAGTCCATATCAAAAGAATGTATAGTTGGTCACCACACAATGTTCCACAACAGCAGAATATACCACCTTGAAAGATGGCATTTTCCGGTTGGTAATTCAGACAGGACACAAAATGTCAATGTCCACAAGGCGTAAATTACAAACAGTTCCAGGGATAAATCCAGGGTTTATTCAAGTGTTAGATGAAGAATCCTAGTTCAAATTCAATGCATTCAGATTTTCCAAAGGTTGATCCAAATGTTCAGGAGGCAGCAGTATTTTCAGAGGCCTTAGCAGGTGGTGCATTAGATTGCACATTGAGTTTACAATGGAACAGCAACAAGTGTTCAGTTGAAAATGATCACACAGTTGCACAAAGTGTAAAAGTTTATCACAGTACTCAGTTTGTATGAGGTGCCAGCCAGGCTCGGAAAACAAGCAGTTAAGCAAATGGATTTCTTGATTATAGATCAAATGAAGAAGAGTCTTCTTGCTGAGTTAGGGGATTGCCCCCACCCCAGACTAGCTTCATAGTATGCATAACAATGAGCTTGATTGTAGAATCTTAATTGGCTGGACTGAGTACAGTTTATTTGAAAGTTCACAAGTGGAAGCCTACTTTCAGATATTAGGCCTGTATTCACAAGTTGGTAAGACAAGTTGGAAGATGTCACATCTGCATAAAAGGTGATGTTCCTTTCAGGTACGACATTCAAAGTTCAGAGTCAGTCACGATTCCAAGACCTCGTGGTAAACAAGGAAAGAGATAGTTTCAACCTTTTCACAATAAAAGTTCCCATCAAGATGACCAAAAACATGGACAGTTCCCAGAAGATCAGAGATGGATGTTGCTGGATGAAGATGCGGCAATAACACAGTGAGAGTCACAAACATGGCTTCTTGGATTGTGCAGGAATAAGTTTCAAAACATGTAGCAATACTGGTGTGTGTGGTGATATATCCAAGGTTCCTTACCATTGACAAGGGAATAGTGCTAGATTCAAATAAACATTTAACACAAGCAATAGAAGTGCATAATGTGGCAATGCCACTGACTCGTACGTCTGTCATGTATGAAATCAAGGATATCTCCTAATTCCAGATCCTGGAAGAAATAACCAAAGGGTTGTAAGAACATAATAGATGTAGGCAGTGCAAAGGACTTTCCTAGCTATGTGATGCTCATCAGTTTCCTTAATGTGAGCAGAAATTAATTCATTAACATGAAAATTTGTCAGGTCAAACCCCTTCATAATATCCTTAATATTGTAAATGTAAACCACTCTTAATGAGAAAAATCATGTATACCATGCAATAGGGGGGAGGGGGGTATAAGGGTATGATATCATATTTCATACTGTCAAGAACCTTTAACATGTGTGCTTCAATAATGGCTATATCAGCCCTATTTCAAATAGATATGCAGAGTGCCAAGTAGGCTTGAGTCTAAACCTGTGTTTTCTTTTTATAAATAAGAAAAACAAAACAGAAACAAAATGCCTAGTGCATTTAGGTAGGTTTACAATCATAAGATATAAACATAGAAACAATATAATTTGACAGCAGATAAGGACCACTTGGCTCACATAGTCTGCCCATTTTCCTACCTAACGGATAAGCTGCAGATCCTAGTTAACCAACAGTCTACTTCTTCTAACCCCCCACTAGAATTGCCTTATGTCTGTCCCATACATTCTTGAATTCCCCCACTGTTTTTGACTCTATGACCTCCTCAGGAAGGCTGTTCCATGTATCCACAACCCTCTCTGTGAAGAAATACTTCATCACATTACCGCCAAGCCGTCCCCCCTCTATCTTCAAATTGTGCTCCCTTGTTTTTGCACATCTCTTTTTCTGAAAGATACTACCCTCTTGGACTTTGTTCATTCCCTTGAGATATTTGAAAGTTTCTATCATGTCCCCCCTCTCCCTCCTTTCCTCAAGGCTATACATCTTTAGTTCCTTTAGTCTTTCTTCATATGTCTTCTGATGCAGATCCTGCATCATTTTGGTTGCCCTCCTCTGGACAGCCTCCACCCTGTCTATGTCTTTGTGGAGATGGGGTCTCCAGAACTCAACACAGTACTCCAGACGTGGTCTTACCAACTGTCTGTACAGAGGGACAACAACTTCCTGTTTTCTACTGGTGATGCCTCTCCCTGTGCATCCCAGTATCCCCCAAGCCCTCCTTACTGCCCTCTCACATTGCTGGCCCACCTTTAGGTCATCTGATATGACTACCCCCAGGTCCCTTTCCATTTTTTTGTTGTCAGTATCTCACCCCCCCCATTGTGTACTCTTCCCTTGGGTTTTTGTTTCCCAGGTGCATTATTTTGCACTTTTTTGCATTGAATCTAAGCTGCCATACATTTGACCATTCCTCCAACCTTGCCAAGTCCCTTTTCATCCTTTCCGCCCCACCCTCTGTATCAACCCTGTTGCAGATATTTGTGTCATCTACAAAGAGACATACTTTCCCTTCCAGTCCCTCTGCAGTGTCACTTATAAAGACATTAAAAAGTACCATCCCCAGTACTGAACCCTGTGGTACCCCACTAGTTAACCCTCCTTTCTTCACTGTGGACTCCATTTACTATTACCCACTGTGTCCCATTGTCCAACCAGTGTTTTACCCAGGCTACCACCCTAGGACCCACTCCCAGGCTGGCTAATTTGTTTATTAATCTTTTGTGTGGGACTGTATCAAATGCCTTGCTAAAGTCTAGGTAGGCCATGTCCGCAGCCCCTCCCTGGTCTACTGCTTTGGTCACCCAGTCAAAGAAATCAATTAGATTTGTCTGACATGACCTTCCTGCTGTGAATCCATGCTGCCTTGGGTCCTGTGCACCACTGGTCTTTAGGTACTCAACAATTCTTTCCTTCAGAACTGATTCCATCATTTTCCCTACCACTGAAGTCAAACTGACAGGTCTGTAGTTTCCTGTCTCTGTCTTGCTCCCACTTTTGTAAAAGGGGAATCACATCCACCCTCCTCCAGTACTCAGGTACCACCCCATCCTCCCATGATTTATTAAAATGGGTAGTCAGTGGTGTTACTAGTTCTTTCTTCAGTTATTTTAAAATTCAGGGGTGACTCCCATCAGGCCCCATTACTTTATATACCTTCAGTTTTAAGAGTTCTTTCAGAACCCTTTCTTTTGTGAAAGGACTAATATCAACCCCCCATCCAGAGTGTTCTATTGACTGTATTGACTGGATTAGATATTTCCCCCTGATTTTTCATTGTGAATACTGAGCAGAAGTATTCATTCAGTATCCCTACTTTTTCACTGTCGCTCTCTGCCCAACCTCCTTCCTCTTTGTTCAGCCTCAGTATCCCTGCCTTAGTCTTTCTTTGCTCCCTAATGTACCTATAAAATGTTTTATCCCCCTTCTTAACCAAGTTAGCTATCTTTTTCCCAGTTTGGGCCTTTGCTATTCTGACTGCCTTACCTGCTTCCTTTTGCTTTAACTGGTACAGTTCTCTGTCCTGCTCCTTCTGTGTTTCCTTATACTTCCTGAATGCTATGTTTTTTTCCCTTACCTTCCCTGCTACTTCTTTTGAGAACCATAGTGTTTTTTTCTTTCATTTTGATTTATTTGGTTCACACAAAGACTTGTTGTCTCTGTGATTGCGGTTTTGATGTTTCCCCATTGTTGCTCCACCCCACCTTCTTGCCTGTTTGCTAGTGTTTTTTCTGAGGAACTCTCCCATTTTGACAAAATTAGCCCTCCTGAAGTCCAGTACCTTCAATTTTGTGTGGCTTGGCTTTACAGCTAAGTTTATCATGAACCACACTGTTTGGTGGTCGCTTGTTCCCAGATGGCTACCCACTTCAAGATCAGAGATCCTCTCTCCATCCCCATTTGAGAGTACCAGGTCTAAGACTGCTGCCTCCTGAGTGGGTTCCAAAACTAGCTATCTGAGGTATGCCCCCTGTAGGGCATTGAGAATGGCCATGCTCTTGGATGTGGCTGCAGCGAAAGTGCTCCAGTCAACATCTGCATATTCAGGTCCCCCATCAGCAATATCTCCCCTTTCTCTGCCATTCCAAGGATGCCTTCTATCATTTCCTTGTCCATTTCTTCCCCCTGAGACGGGGGTCTGTATGCAACCCCTGTGCAGATTATGGAGCCATTTTCAGTCTCCAGGGTGACCCACAGTGCCTTTTCTCCTCCCTGTTTACCTTTTAGTTCTGTTGCTTTTATTCCTTCCCTTAAATAGAGAGCTATTCCTCCTCTTCTTCCCTCCCTGTCCCTCCTGTAGGTTGTGGACCTGGTATGCTGACATGCCAGTTATGGTTCTCTGTGTACCATGTTTCTGTGACTGCTGAAATATCCAGGCATCACTAGTAGTCAGGATGTGAAAATGCTAAGTGTGTGTGTGTGTGGTGCTATCAGTCCCTGTATAGGGAGTCATTAATGAATACCTGGTATGCTGCCACTCACATCATTATGAAAAGAAAAGTGGGAAATGTTTGTTGTGAAACATAAAACAAATCACTTTAAGTTTAAAGGGTGAGATTTAGAAATCACTGGGATGTGCATGAACTGCATATTATTAACTATGGTACCTGGTTGAGAAGTGGCTGTTAAGACCACTGGTTGGGCCAGGGTTCTGGTTTGGGCACTCAATATTAAGTGTCACAAATTGTGAAGCATTGTAGGATAAAAACCTTAAGGTCTAATGGCTTTTATTGCCATATAAATTTGGATGCAAAATTCCTGATTATCAATAAAATGTAAACAGGAGTCCAGATCAAGTCTAGCTGCTAGAATTAATCCAAAGCAATGATCATAACATTCAGTAGGGCCTCACTATCCTTCTGGACAATGAACATGTATTTTAGGACCTTAGTGTGAATTCCACAGGATGCAATTAAATCATGTGGGCTAGTGAGGTATTCTGCCTCAACAATCTTTTTAGGATTAGGTCACTGGTTCTTATCTGCAATACGATGTGCAGTTTGGGATTGTAAGAAGACCCATACTTTTAAAAAGATTAATAAGCATAAAACCAAGCATCTCTCTCTCTGGAACCTAAAAGAAAAGAGAAAATAAAAACATAAGTTAGTTTAGTACTATTCCTCCCACTGGGGTATGGAAAAGTAATTTAATCTCCTTTAAACAGGTTAATTTGATTGGCATGTAGCCTTGTATCAATGACTGTTATTGTGAGGCAGTCTAACTTGGTGGACTGCTGGACTGAGTTTGTTTACAATGGGATATGGCTTGTTGTTGGGCCTTGCCCATACATTGTGCAGCAAACAAGTGTACCTTTTGGATGTCTTGTTTGAGTTATTTAACGTATTTATCTATTTATGTTCCATCAGCAGTGGCAGTACACAGGTCCAGAAGTAAATGTTCTGGGAATCTAATGGACCGTCCGGTCATGATTTTAAAAATGGAGTACACTGTGTACCTGCAGAAGGTGTCTCTCTTATTGCCATAAGGAGTAAAGGCAATAATGAATTCTAGTCATTTTTGGGTTTTTCTGAACAAGTTTATTATAACATAACTTTGATCTGCCTTTTAGCCCATTCCACCTGTCCTGAAGACTGTGGGTGGTAAGGGTTATGAAACTTTTGTTTTACCCATAACAAATCCAGAATTTACTGCATTACTTTGACTATAAAGCTGGATCCCTGTAATCAGAATTTACTTTAAGGGGTAAGCCCTACCTGGCAAATAGCTGGTTTACCAAGACATTTGCAATCACTTTGACTGTGTTGTTCTGTTTTGGAATAGCTTTAAACTCTTTGGAAAATAGGTCAGTGATCACTAGTGCAAACTATTTGTTCTTAGTGGTTGGCATAGGACCAATGTAGTCAATCTGGAAATTGTTCCAGGGGCCTTTTGCCTCTGGGAAAACAATGTATTTTTCCTAGCTGGTATAGGATTCATTCTGTTCACAGATCAAACAGTTACTAATGTAGTGTTCTACATAATTTCTCATGTGTGGCACAAGATGGAGGATTTCAGTCTGTCTAGGGTTTTTACTGACTCACTGGTGTCCACCACTTGCAGTATCATGTACTTGGTACAGTAGATAAAATCTACTCTCAGGTGTTCAGGAATTACCTGTAACTTTTTATGAGTGTCACAGCAGTGATGTTCCAAATGAGTAGGCCATCACTGGATAGGTGAATGTCATTTTCACTTTCTATAAGAGCTATTTCCAGAAGTTATTCCTCAGTTCCTTTATTAAGGAACCTATACATTGCCCTCAAATGAGGGTTCTTCTTATGGAGCATAAGGTTCACATTTTACAATATATGGGAACCTTATGAATATACAACATTTAAACTGGTTAGAGTTGTGTTGTACACAAGCAAGTCTTTGTATTTCACAGTGATATTATAGAGTGCTAGAAAAGAAGTTTGTCTTCTGCCAAAGAAATTCAGTTTAGAGAGAAACAGACCCAATTAGAAACTGTAATAAAAACATTGCATCTGCAGTCTTTTAGATCAAGGCCATTTTGTCAGACTGCAACACTTAACCCTCTCATGGAGTGCTGGTATCATTTTACATAAGGAAAAATCTTTTTCTTTCTTTCTTTCTTAACACACGCTGTGTCTTTTTCAAGGATGTTCCAGCTTTCTAAACCATTCAAAAATATTTGTGGTAATTAGGAGACTCCTCGCCTCCCTGCTTTTCATTTTATTTGCCAGGCATGTTTTAACATTGCCAGTGAATCGTATATATACGATGATGCAATTACTAGCCATGCACACTCTGTTACCACTAGGATGTACAATAATTCCAAACCCTATTATCTGACCCTCATTGGTATGTATGGCTGAGTCATCATTCAAAACATGACACACAGTGGTGTCTTTTAACACTTTCTGAGGTTCTGTGAGAAAGGGCACTGGGACAGGTAGGTCAGGGGGTTGGAGTGAACAATCATGGGTCTCTCCTGTAAACTGTAGGCCATGGGCCAACAAGGGTGAAGTTTTGATAGGAAGGACAGTGATGTCATGATCCTGTAAAATGAGAGACCAGTGTGTAAGTCTGGCATTGGATACAGAGTCATCTTTTACTCTGTCTGACAACAGAAATTTAGTTGGCAAATGGTTGGAATGCAGTACAATGGGTGCATATCCAATGATGTACATAAAGTATCTCTCTGCCCAGTATGTAGCCAAAAGACTCCTTTCACAAAGATTGTATTTTAGCTCCACTGGGGCAAGCATCTGGGATGCATAAGCAATGAGTCTGATTTGTCCATTATATGTTTGGGCTAAAACTGCTGAGATTGCTTTATGGGTCTGTTCATGAAAAGGGTTACCAAGGCTCCTATAACTTGTTTTTTGTGCTAATAAAAAAATGAAAACCATTTTCTGTTAGCAGAATGGTACATTTAATATGTGCTAGCCTGCAGAGATAGTTAACATAATACCATTGTTGTAAAATATCCTTAAGTTAATTTTATTGCTATTATGTAGCTTGATTTCTGCTGTTTTTTCACTCCCAAAGTGTGACATGGAAACCCTGCTCTTCTTGGTGTGCTACTGTGATAACACTGCACTTCACAGTAGGCAAACAATGTGTTGGGATCACTCCTGACACACTAAAATTTGAATCCCTTAATGTCCTGTGTCCCTTTAACAATTCCTGTTTGCACAGTGCAGCTCTCTATTTACTGTGATGGTCGTAACGCATGGTGTCTTACTCTGTTACACCCATCACAGTAACCCCCAAACACAAGTGTGGTCCGTGTTGCCCTATCTTGCAGTTTCCCTGCACAAAACAACCTCCCATCTTGTGAAAGAAATAATTCTCATCAGTGAGAAGCGCTGCACAGCCATGCAAAGTCACACTTTGACCCCCCACCTGACGTGGTGTCCGAGAATCACGTCTGTTTGCACGTCACAGGTGGGGGGGGGTCTATTAGCTTCTGGTTGCGTGTTTTTCGGCGGAAGTCTCGATGGGAGGTCGCTAGCATAATGCCCCCCATAAAAGTCGCAGTTTCGGCGTGCTCGGTCGCTCTACGGTTGCTGAATTCACCAAAGAAGGTGTCGTGTGTGCTGGAATCCTGAACTGTTACGCTCATTGAAAGGTATGCTGATTTACGCCAGTCACGGTGGTCAAACTGTTTTTGGGACTTTGACAGCATTAGGGTAAGAGGGGAATACCGAAATAAATGATTTGCTTCTCTCCTGCATGATTTGCCATCCTATTGTGTTGATCAGGAGGAGAAAGTGTAATTTTGAACATTTGGGGTGGGGCTGTATAGAGAGCAGCTATTCTGTGGGAGCAAATAAACTCAATTGCAATTCAGCTTTACCATGCTTTCCTTTGTTGTTTGGAAAAATGTGTTTATGGCCCCAGTGTTGGAATCAGCTTTGGGAGCTTGGGGGTGTGAAGCCTGTATAAAAAAAATTTGATTTTGTTTGCTCGAGTATTTGTGAATTGCTTTGAATAAGAACCATGCGTGTCACTTCTGGGGTTGGTGGTGGTGAGGTGGCTTATGGCTGGTCTCATTCTGGCCGAACAGGAATGTTCCTGGAGTGTTGTTTCTTGGCCTGTGTGAGCATTCACGTTCGGACATGTTAAGGACCATGCGGTGTCACTTCTCGGGGGGGGGTTGGTGGTGGTGGGGTGGCTTTATGTGCTGGTCTCATTCTGGCCGAGCAGGAATGCTCCAACTCCCTCGATGCCCTCAATGCTTTTGTTTGCTCGAGTATGTGTTGGTTTCAATATTGCTGGGGTTTTTATGCTGGCCTGGAGTGTTGTTTCTTGGCCTGTGTGAGCATTCATGTTCGGCCATCTTGAGGACCATGCGGCTTGTGGGTCTCTTGGCTGGTTCTTTGATGCAGCAGGGCAGCTATATGGTGCCCTGATATGACTGAACATGAATGCTCTCACTTGCTCGATGCCTGTAATGCAGTAAACCAAAAAAAAAAAAAGATGGTAATTGGCTGGTCTGGGGCCTGGTCCCCTGTGTTTCATGTGTGAGCATTCACGTTCGGCCATGTTAAGGACCATGCGGTGTCACTTCTCGGGGGGGTGGTGGTGGTGGGGTGGCTTTATGTGCTGGTCTCATTCTGGCTGAACAGGAATGCTCCGACTCCCTCGATGCCCTCAATGCTTTTGTTTGCTCGAGTATGTGTTGGTTTCAATATTGCTGGGGTTTTTATGCTGGACTGGAGTGTTGTTTCTTGGCCTGTGAGAGCATTCATGTTTGGCCATCTTGAGGACCATGCGGCTTTTGGGTCTCTTGGCTGCTTCTTTGATGCAGCAGGGCAGCTGTATGGTGCCCTGATATGACCGAACATGAATGCTCTCACTTGCTCGATGCCTGTAATGCAGTAAACCAAAAAAAAAGGTGGTAATTGGCTGGCCTGGGGCCTGGTCCCCTGTGTTTCATGTGTGAGCATTCATGTTCGGACATGTTAAGGACCATGCAGTGTCACTTCTAGGGGGGGTTGGTGGTGGTGGGGTGGCTTTATGTGCTGGTCTCATTCTGGCCGAACAGGAATGCTCCGACTCCCTCGATGCCCTCAATGCTTTTGTTTGCTTGAGTATATGTTGGTTTCAATATTGCTGGGGTTTTTATGCTGGCCTGGAGTGTTGTTTCTTGGCCTGTGTGAGCATTCATGTTCGGCCATCTTGAGGACCATGCGGCTTGTGGGGCTCGATGCCTGTAATGCAGTAAACCAAAAAAAAAAAAAGATGGTAATTGGCTGGCCTGGGGCCTGGTCCCCTGTGTTTCGTGTGTGAGCATTCACGTTCGGCCATGTTAAGGACCATGCGGTGTCACTTCTCGGGGGGGTTGGTGGTGGTGGGGTGGCTTTATGTGCTTGTCTCATTCTGGCCGAACAGGAATGCTCCAACTCCCTCGATGCCCTCAATGCTTTTGTTTGCTCGAGTATGTGTTGTTTCAATATTGCTGGGGTTCTTATGTGGGGGCTGTTTTTTTTTTTTTTCCTTCAAATTAAACTACTTGCGCCTTAAGCAATAAGGCATCACCTGGTGTTGGAATTAATATTGTTAATCACACCCTAGGTGTGTACATCAGAATGTCATATTGCCCTGACGGGGTGACTGACTAATTTCTGGGAGTGCCTTATTGTGATTTTATTCTAATTTTCAATGTTTTGCTCATTTAGATGGCGATAAGCTTTTACTGTATGTTGAGCCTTTTTTCTTACGCTGCAACATACATTATTTTAACGTTTAAAAATTTGCATCCCAGAAGTATGGTGCATGTTGGGGAGGTGCCATAAAGGTGCAGTGATGCACTGCTCACTTCATTAAAGCGAGCAGTGCATCACCGCACCTTTAGAATAATGAATTCTCCCACGCAGTCATACTTTCACTGTAAATTTTTAAAAGATAATGTATGTTGGGACTGAGAAAAAGACTCAACACATTAAATCTTACCCAGAGGGTAAGTTTTGCGGGGCAGGACATTGGATTTGGACAGCTTTCCTTTTAAATTTCTTCCATCAACAGTTTAAGAATGTTGTTCAAAGCATCATTCCATTCATTCACTGGTGCTAAAGGAATAATCTGACAGCCCTCTTGCCTAACACACCCATGGCATGCATTAATGCCTCAATACTCCCATGCTATGTCTTGGATTATTGGAATCCTAACAGCCAATCAGATTGCAGCATTTTCAAAGCATTTTTATAATATCCCATCTTTCTTACTGTCGAATGGTCTGGAGTGTTCTGTGCGGCTCCCTTGATTGGATGTATCATGCGGAGTGTGCATGTTGGCTCTTTCTTACCGTCGAATGGTCTGGAGTGTTCTGTGCGGCTCCCTTGTGTTCAGTGTTAGCATTTCCAGTGATTTACAGCATCTCATGTAGTGTGCCTATCCTTCACTATGCAGTGTGAAGTAATTGGAACTAATTTTTTTGCTTAAAGATTGCTGGAGAAATGGAGAATGTGAGACAAAGACCGCAAGTATCTGCTGCAGTGCTTTTGCAAGATGCACTTAAAATGTATGCAGCCCAATATCTGGCAGGAGCGAGTCAGCAATAAGAGATGACCTGAAAAAGAATACTGAACGTTATGCAGAACATAAGAAAAAAACAGTATTACGCTGCAGAAAGTACAGGGCTTCTCTGACTGATGAGTAGAGAAAAGAATATAATGAGAAGTCATGGCTGCGAATGCAGAAAATGAAGGAACAGTGGAAGAACATAGTCTCTGAGCCTGCAGGGAGCCTAACAGGTAGGGGGACAACCATGAATTCAAGAGAAGAAGAACAAAAAAAGACGGAAGAAAGAGCACGCTGGAGGGAAAGCAGAAGGAAAGACCGTGCCAATATGTCTGCACAGAAACGCAGAAGAATAAATGAAAAGAGGAGAGAGAAATACAAGGAAAAGAGAGAGAAAGAAAAAAAAAACAGCAGTGTAACTGTATCATTCACAACAACCAGCATTGCCTCTTTACCAACCCCAACACCCTTCACAACAACCAACACTGCATCTTCACCAACCCCAAGATTTCCTGAGTCCTTAACAAATGGAAGCATTTATGAAACCCCAGTGACTGACACACGATCAAACCAAGCCATCCGAAAAGCACTACAAAGAGCCCGCAGAGGACTTCCAAGGTCTCCAAGACAATTTGCCACCACTGTTTCTAAACTTATTTCATGCTGCTCCCCTGCAAAAAAGGAGGCCCTATCCAAAGTGAACGTGAGCATGCCGTGCCGCACAAACCTGCACGCCAAGCTGGTGGAGGCAATGAAAGACAAACTATCAGATTTAAAGCATAAAAACTCAAAGGCACAACAAGAATTGAAGCATGCCTTTACCAGTGCAATATTGGTACTGAAAAAGTACCGTATGCTCCGTTGTGCAAGCCAGACTCTTGGAATCAACTGGAGGCAGATGATGAGGGTATCACGCAGCCAAAGGGTGAAACCCATCAACAGGCACAAGTCAGCATTGTCTGAAGAAATGGTGCAGAAGGTAGAAAACTTCTTCAAGGCCTCATCCACGCCATTACCACATAAGAAGGCCGTTTCAAAATGAACAGGGATTGAAAAGGCTTTCCTTGACAAGCCTCTTCATATTCTGTACAACGAGTTCTGTGAGCAAAACCCGGGGCAAAAAATTGGACCAACCAAATTCTGTAGTCTGCGGCCAAGGCACATTAAACTGGCAAAGGATCAAAATCTTGAGCAGTGCTTGTGTGAGTACTGCACAAATGCCATCCTAAAGTTACAATCATTAAACAGATTTGCAGATGTGCACAGAGTCCCACACTGCAAGATTGCCAGTATATACAGTGCTGTCAACATGACCATGTGTCCAAGGTCTCCAGGTGAACAGTTCTTTGCAAAGAAATGCACTGAGAAGACCTGTGGAAACTGCAGTGCAGATGGCATAGAAAAAACAGCAAAGGAACTGTTGGACAGACATGGCATGGAAGAACTGAAATGGTACCAATGGGACAGTGTTACCATTACAACAAACACAGAAGACAATGAGACAAAAAAGAACAGAAAAGTAAGAAAAGAAAAAGCAGCACAGTATCACCATTTTTTGAAGTACTGAAGGATGACATAACGTTTTTGGGACAGCACCTGCATATTGCATCCTGGCAACAAAGTCAGTTTAAGTCTCTAAAAACAAATGTGCCAGAAGGATGTGTGCTCATGGTACTGGACTTTGCGGAAAACTACACGTGTACTTTCCAGGATGAAATTCAATCTGCCCATTGGCACCATGAACAGGCCACTGTTCACCCCATAGTGACATTCTACAGATGTCCTACATGCTGAAGTATTATGAAAGAGTCCTTAGTGTTTATATCGAGTGACCTGAAGCATGACCACCATGCTGTTAGGCACTTTGTCGAACTAGGCAATGCACATCTTCAGAGCATCCGCTCACTCAAGATTGAGAAAGAAGTGCACTTCACAGATGGCTGCGAAGCCAATACAAATCAAAGTGAGCATTCCAGGACATTTCAGAAGCACCCGCTAAATATGGATTTACAATTGAAAAGAGCTTTCTTGGTTCCAGACATGGGAAAGGACCATCAGATGGAGAGAGTGCTGTGATCAAGTCCGTGCCGGTCTAGCAGTGCAATCCTGCTGAGCAGTAATTGCCAATGCAAACAGCTGTATGAGTTCTGCAAAAGAACCTCCACAAAGAATCTATCACTGAAGACTGCAGGCACGATCTGCACATTCTTCTGGGTGGGGAGAATGCCATAAAGAGGAGTGCAAGACAACAAATCAGAGCAGTACCAGGGACACGAAACTACATAGTGTATGCTCTGTGGCTTCTGGTGTGATTGTCAGACGAGAGCATAGCTGCTTTTGCACAGCATGCTTGAGTGGCACAGGACACTGTGAAAACAGTAGCCGCATAGAACCCTGGAAGGCAACAAAATTTAAAAATATTGTGGACACAAATTCTTCTGTGGCATGGACCAACAAATGTCATTCTGTCTACAAGATGGATACACCAGTCACTTATGATTCTGCACCACTGGCACCTTCTTCCTCCCAGGTCAGTCGGGATGGTAACATGACAGATTTGATCAATGAACTTGAACGCTTACATCCTAAAGCTGCACAAACGCATGTTAATGTTGAAGTGCCAACTACTGTGACTACCGTAGCTTCAAGTAGCAAAACACCAAACCAGCTCCTTGATGCAGCCAGTTCATCAGCACCATCAAGTACAGTGGTCTCTCACCAAAAATTGGAGCACATAAAAATAAACCACTTTTATGCCATTTATTATTCAAGCAACTTTTTTATTGGAGAACTAACAATGATTGATGACAGAAGGTGGTTCCACTTCAGTTTCTTGAGGCATCATGGGGATGGCATCTTCACATGGCCACGCCGAAAGGACTCTGATGCTGTAAGGAAGACGAGCCGTATTTTCCATGGACCTATTTTTTTTCCATCACCAGGCACATACAATATCCAACAGGAACAGCTGCAAAACATAATGAAAAAATATGAAGAATTGCAAGACCGCTGGCATTAAAAGCAGTTCATAACCTTGCAATTCAATTAGGGACACTGACACTGAACATTTCTGTGATGGACTCTGCACACATAGAAACACGATGCAATTGTTTATAAATGGCTTATTTGTGGTGCTTGCAACTTACAAAATTCTATAGCCTACAAAACTGTGTGTTATAGTGTGTTCTTTGCGTGGCTCTTGCCACCTGAGTAAGGGACACAATAGTTGCTAATGGTGAAATAATGGACATCAAAGCAGGGACCCTTGAGAGGTATGCAGTGGTGTGTCTGTTACACTCATTGCAATGGAACTGCACAGTGCTTTCTGCACATGAAGTGGACAGTGAACTTGTATGTGGCCCACAAAAACAATCTCACTATTGCTGGGAATTGTTGTGCATAATAAAAGATATTCTCACTCCAATGCTGATTTGCACAATTGTAGAATTCCACAGTTTAAAATAGCATAATTATAACAAGCATGTTATCACTGTTTAATGTTACGTAATGTCTTTTACTACTTTCAGTCTATAAATAAAGGTGTTTTTTCCTGCATCAACAATTGTGTGGTGCCCTTTATTACACTCACTGGGATGTGTGGTGTCTTGTTACACCCACCATGGTGTGTCTTGTTACACCCACCACAGTGTGTGGTGTCTTGTTACACTCACCACGGTGTGTCTTGTTACACCCACCACAGTGTGTGGTATCTTGTTACACCCACCACGGTGTGTCTTGTTACACCCACCACGGTGTGTGGTGTCTTGTTACACCCACCATGGTGTGTCTTGTTACACCCATCACACCAGACCTTATTTTTCTTGGGAAGCTTAACATTTTTTGTCTTGCAACATACTGTTTTTCTCACATGTGGGTCACAGTATCTTAACCTGTATTACAAAATTAATTTATGGTTGATTTTAAAATTTGACTTCCATGTCACACTTTGGTAACCCCTTTTCATGAACAGACCCTTATCTGATGTGGCAGTTTCAAAATAATGCCCTTAAACTGTGTTAGGATTAACCAATGCTGGGACCATGGTGAGTGATCCCAAAAGAAAAGCCAATGATATCAGCATTAGAATACCTTGTATCTTCTTGCAAGAGGTGCCTACTATAGTGTGTACTGGGAATAACCCAGACTGTTCCTTGTTTGTGCCTGCTATTGCAGTCACAGTATGGGATGATCCAGGTGTCACTGATGGAGGTGGTTCTGCATCATGTGCAGGCAGTGCTGGCACTATCAGGGGTGACTGCACAGTGGAGAAATGTATTGTCAAACCGCACGTAATTCTCCAGCTATAGATTGTGGTTCAGTAGTCATCAGGGGTGGAGAAAATAGTGCTGAAACAGTTGTCAGCTCAGGTTCAGAAATTAAACCTGTAACCCTCCCCCAACATGGCCTGTGTTGCTGAAAATATCACAGTCATGGGGCTTTCAGAATCAGGGTTGTCCCTTCCCCAATCAAATGTAAAGTGGGTTTCCCCACCGGAATGTTGCTGGAAGGTAGCAACCTTTTTTTTAATGTTACAGCTAAAGGTATTAATGCACTGCATAAGAAAAGCAGTGCATTCAGTTTTCTCAGGGAAAGCAGATGTTAAATTGTATAAGAAATAGAAACAACCTTTCATGTAATTAACTGCAATGTGCTCTTTATCCAAGGACACTCAAATACCATAAACATTTCTAGCAGAAGTTTCTTCTGCAGCGTCAGACACTGACTTCATGAAAGATTGTGTATCAGCCTTATTCAGAAGTATGTCAACATCACTTTTAATGAGAATCTTCTGTCCCTCAGAAACACTAGTGTTACTGATAACATTATTAATCATGCCAAAAAACTCCAGTATGTTTTGATTGGTTATGGCAGCAATCACAGGTCTCTGTGACTGCAGGATTGAATCTCCATGGTGTGGTGGTCAGCCATTTTGGATTACCTCATGGGTATCATGGGTTACTATGTCATGACCATCATCACATGACCATGAGCGGCCATCTTGGGGCTGGTATGGGGATGCAACCTGATGACATGTGTGTCCACTATTTTGAGACACTAACAATTCTCCATTTCATGAATCACATAAAAACACATGGCTAGCCTTTGAGCTAGTCCACCCCACAGCTTACTGTGAATGTTCAAAATCAAACTCTTCAACATCAGAAGAGGCAAGGACTTTGGGCACTAAGTTAGTATGCCCTGCCAATACCTCTGGCTGATGGTGCAAGTTCACCATATCTGACTTTTTACTCCTACATTCTAACTCTGATACAGGAGTTAGCATGCTGTAAAGTGCATTGTTTTCAGACTGCAAGACATTCCCATCTTGTAAAACTTGCTTTTTATCAACAAAAGCTGTGTCACAGTTTATATTGAAAACCTTCATTTCAAGTCTGCTGTAATTAAAACATACTGAATCACGCTGTTTAGTCAAGTTCTGGTGTTGAAATACCAGCACGTTGACTCTTTCAGTAATTACTTCAGACTTATCATCTCAAAGTTCCTTGTTTCCAAAATGTAAGGAATCAGTGTTACTAGCCAGAACACCATTCATTTGAAAACCTTTTTTACTATAAGTATATATACTTTACTATAACTTTTATACTATAATAAGTTTTGCCTTTTCAGTGTTATCTTTTAAGGCATGCTGGTCTTTTTTGCTTTTCTCATTAAAGTAAGACTCGTTTACTAGGCAGACTGCAGCAATTGAAACTGTAGTCCAGCTATTCTTTCCGTATTAGAAGCCTGTTTCAGACTAATTGCTTGAAAGCAGCATTCTCCATTTTGCAAGCAATATACTCAGATTCCAAAACAGATATTTTATTTAGAACAATATCAAAACAATTAAACAACATCGCAATTAATAATCCTTCAGGATCATTGGTACCATTTCTCAATTCCCCATAATGGGCAATGATATCCCTTAAAGGGCTATCATTGGATTCTGCTACTTCAGCAAAATCAAACCAACTACAGTTAGCAGTTTGGCTTGTTAAGGTATCCAGCCTCAACTCAGTACTGATATATTTAGACATGTCTCAAAATAAGAAACACTTAGCTGTCTGTGGATCAAAAACTTTATTTGCAACCAAAGTTCATGACAGGACACAAACAGCCTTTGGCGTATGTGGACTCCTAGATGAGTATATACCCATTAGGATTTGAATCCACAAGAAAGCAGTCTATATGTCTGTTTTGGATCCTTTTACAGCTGTGTTCCCATAGAGAAAGAATAGCAAAAAACAAACAAAAATAAAACAACTCATTACACAGAAACTGAATATCTGGCAAGAGATAGTTTTGTCTGCACTGTGGAACACACAACAGACCGAAAATTTAAACATAAGACACTTTCAGCGTGTTTTTTTTTACTGGGGTTCTCTCACCCAGTGTTTTAATTTACAGAGGAAATTAAAATGAAACTTGGCAAACATCCAGGCTCCACTCGTGGTCACCATTTATGTAATCTAAACACTCTTGGTGTGTAGGCTAAATAATAATACAGATTCTTGTGTCTCAGAGTCTGACAAGAAATATTTGTAAACAAGCAAGGAGTACTAATAAAGTTTATCATACTACTTACACCAAGCATGTGACAAAGAAAATCACAAGGGAGATGGATTTCTCACCACCAGCCTGAAGAATGTACATAATCTCCAGGATTGTAGATTTTAGGATCTCTAAGATCTTGTTTGATCTCCCCATGCTCCTGCTCTCTGCCAGAAAGTACTAATATTCTAGAGGATTAGTAGTGTCTAGAGGAGCTACAGTGGGTAGGAGACAACTATATACTACAGATAACAGCATAGCAGCAGAAATTGCAACATAGTTACAGATATGAGAAACAATATGTATTGGTCCTAAGTCATTCTCCATTGGAGAATGACTTAGGAGACAGAATAACTAATGAGTATCATATGAGACAGAATATGCTTCCATTAGCATTATAGCTTAGACAAAAGAAATGCTGACAGGTTCAAAGTACATGTGGCATTTCTTGCTTACATACAGTATAAAACACAGAGACAGAACAAAGGCTTTCTCTCTCTGTCAGCTTCCTTAGACAAAGAGAACTGCTGACAGGTTCCTATTACATGTGGCATATCTGCCTGATTGTAAAACACACACTACATATAATTATATGAGAATATATGTATACAATAATCACTGATGATCCCTCAGAGTCATCATATTAGGTAGATTATATATGGAATATTTATGAAAGACAAACTAATCTAGATAAATGTATTATAGTGAGGTATAATGAATCATGCATGATCAGTATTAGCATATTCTAGCAGCAAAGCACATTCCTAGCACTCATGCTTATATGATCTGTGCCCATATCTATATGTTAGTACAAAATAGCAGTATTACAGTATAATAGACCTGGAATACAGTGTGAGGTGTATGTGGGATGATAGGGGCATAACCCAGGTGCAACAGAGTGCTATTTGGAGCTACTGTAGTGCCATGCAGCTTGTTTTTTTGTTGCTGTATAGACTATCCCATACTCTAACTGTGTACATGCACTATATCTCTGTTAAGGCTTAAATCAAAGAGCTGGAATGTTTATGCATTTTCAAATCTATAGGACATGTATGTGTCACCTGAAGGAGTTGTCAAATTGCTAAAGTTGATAAACAAAACAATGGAAACTGACTGAAAAAGCCAACAACTCCTGAAGAAACTTCACCTAGCTAAGGAGCGATCCATACCTGTGCAATTACATTCAATCACTAGCAGATCCAGCTATGTAGCCAACTGGCACTCGCTATTCCAAATCCTAAAAACATTAGCTGTTTTAACCTACTCTTAGCTTTGAGCACACTGATGAGTCCTGATGGGGATGCGACATGTCTGTGCCCTCTGTTCTCAGTCTTTGCAGATTGTGTGAGAGTCTATTTGGCACCATGCACCCCTGCTTAAAGCAGAAGCAGTTTAAATGTTCCTCATTTGCATATACATCCCATAATGCTTTGCATTATTGAGAATGTATGCATCTGTATTTCTTTTAAACTTGGCTTTGTTGCCAATGCCTAGTTTTGGTAACTATTACCTCAGTGCTTTTGTGCTGATGTTCTTTGTCTTTTTAACTTGTGATTTTTTTTAAATTTTGTTTATTTAATTTTTATTTTGGGCCCACCCGGACCCAAACATGTAAGATCACATAAGGGCTTGTTTGTTTCTCGGTTGAATGAGATCTAGATAAAGTACACTGATGAGTTGTGAGGAGGAAGAAACATATGCCTGTGTCTTATCTTCTCAGCCTTTACAGGTTGTGTGAAATGCTAGCTGGAATAATGCACTCCTTTTTAAAGCAGAACCAGGTTAAATGTTTATGGTGATTTGTATATACATGCTGAAGTGCTGTGACTCCTTAAAGGGTTCAAGCAATTCAAGTGAGACTCTAGACTTCTTAAATAGTTTTGATAATTTTTTATTTATTTAATAGTGTAGAAGCACTGGCTAATGTTTCATGGCTCATGACCTCAGCTACGTGATAACTGGAGGTGGGGCTTAGTCAGAGTTAAAGTAGCAAGCAGAGTTTTATTTTCTCAGAAGAAGCCAGAAGGGGAAGGAAGGAAACATATTCAATTCAGTGCTTTAGAGTAACTGGTAATTGCTATTTTTCTTTTAAACTTAGATTGTGGGCTTTTAGTGACACTATACTTTCTTTGTTGTCTTTATTTATAATTGTTTTTGGGCTGTTGAAAATTTAAAACATAGTCGTGGTGTAATTCTGTGCTGTCTTTAATTGCTGCAAATTTTTACCCCCCTCCCCTTCCCCCAACTCTTAATTACATGCCCTGTTAAATCTGATTGGTAGGAGCTAAACACAGGGTATAGTGAGGGGTGTGAAGTAGGAGGGGCATAAGGGGGAAGATGCCCACCCTCAGCTCGACAAGTGACTCATTTATTTATTTATTGGTTTCTTTTTCTTTAAAAAAAATTATCTGAGGATCAGTGGCAGGATTTTTATTACGGTAAATTAATAAAAAGGGAAATAGGAGAGCTTCAGTAGCAGACAAGTAGTGGAATTGCAGTATAATGTGGGGAGTGGTGCAATGCAGTGGCTGTGGGGCAGCCATATTCAGGCAGACCTTCTGGACACTGAGGTGCTGCCCTATCTGCATGCATCTCTCTGGACTGCAGGATGAGGTAGCCAGACTCAGAGTGGAAGTAAACTGGGTCAGAAGTACCATCACCCCTATCCAGGGACCACCCAGTCCAATGCAACTGCTTCAAAGGATGCCGAGAATGAGGAGCACTTGGATGATAGTGGGCTCAGGGAGGGTTAGAGCAGTCAGGCAGAGGCACATCCCAGATCCTATTCCACTCAAGAACTCATATGCCACACTGGCAAATCAGGACAACCAAATAGAGGTACCCAGAGAAGTGGAAGGAAAGGATGTGGAGGTTAGCCAAGGAGGTGACCTCAGTGGGGAAAGCAGTGGACCCCAGAGGAGGAGGAAGTGAATCCTGGTGGGGGACTCCATCATAAGAGGGATCCAGCTAGGAACACAGGAGGGGGAGGACAGGGAGGTGAGGTGTCTACCAGGTGCCATGGCATGGAGGGATGGAAGAAAGATCCTGGGGATCACTGGGAAGGCAAGATGGGAGGGTGAGCTGGATGTCATTATCCACCTAGGTACTAATGACCTGGAAAATGGGGAGCCAAAGGAAGTTCAGGAAAAGTTTAGGAAACTGGGAAGGGGTCTCATGCACGTAGCTACTTCTGTCACTTTCTCAGAAGTACTACCTGTGAGAGGCAAGGGAGAGCATAGGAGTGCATGCACCAGGAACTTTAGCTCATGGTTGAAGAACTGGTGCTGTGAGGAAGGGTTTGGATTCATTGATGACTGGGGACCCACCTGGAGGGATGGAGGTTTGTTCAAGCCTGACGACCTGCATCCATCCTGGAGGGGAATCCAAGCACTCAATGATAAGTTTAAATGCTACATTGACAAGCATTTAAACTAGCAAAGGGGGGTGGCAGGCCAGCAAGGAGGGTACCTACTTGCTCACTCCCCACAGCTAGCAGTGGAACCAGTGAACCAGAGGAGTGGCTATCTCTGCAAAGCAGTGTGCAAAAGATGGAGATTAGTGTCCAAGAGGTGGATAAGCAGAAAGGGGCAAAATTCAGCAGAAGGGCAGACAGCAAGGAGAACCAGGGATAAATGACAACCAAGGAAGGGGCTGGAGTAGAACAGTGAAACAGTCTAGGGAGGTCAAACATGGAAAGCCATGTGTGCAAATGCCAGGAGCCTTAGCAACAAGATGGAAGATCTGGAGGCTGTCATGGTACAGTCAGACCTGGACATTGTGGCCATCACTGAAACCTGGTGTAATGATAACCACTACTGGTAGATGGCCATACCTGGCTACAACATATTCAGAAGAGACAGAGCAGGCAGGAAGGGAGGAGGAGTGGCACTGTATGTGAAAAATGACATAGGGCCACAGAGATCCAGGAGGAACAAATGGGGGAGAGATACTGTGGGTTAAGCTGGAAAGGAAAATGGGGACAGCCATCCACACAGGTGTGGTCTATAGACCACCAGCCCAGGAGGAAGAAACAGATAGGGAGCTGATGCTAGCCATCCAAAGGATGGCAGACAAGGGTGAGGTAGTACTGGTTGGAGACTTCAATATTCCAGATGTGGACTGGAGCATCCCAGCAGCAGCATCAACTAGGAGCAGATTTATCCTGGACTCCCTTCAGGGTGCCTTCCTCAAGCAACTGGTCATAGAACCAACTCAGCAGAAGGCAATACTGGACCTTGTGCTCACAAACAGAGACAGTGTGATGGGGGTAACAGTGGGGGAATGCCTGGGAAACAGTGACCACCAGTCATTGTGGTTTGAAATCACAGAAAGAGCAGAACCAAACCACACAAAAACACGTATCCTGGATTTTAGGGGGGCAGACTTTGGAAAAATGGGGAGATACTTGAAAGAGGCATTAAGGGAATGGGACAGGAATCAGGGGTTAAGGAACAGTGGCAGTATTTAAAATGGGATTACAAGAACAACAGAAGTATGCATTAAGCAGGTTAGCAAGAGGAAAAGGAAGAGGAGACCATTATGGTTTTCCAAAGAGGTAGCAAAGAAAGTAAAGCAAAAAGATTGCATTCAGGCAATACAAAAAGACACAGGCAGAAGGGGATAGGGAGAAGTACCAGGAGAAGCAAAGGGAAGCAGGGAGGTCAGTAAGGGAAGCCAAAGCTCAGACAGAAGAACACATTGCAAAATCAGTGGGTAGAGGGACAAACCTTTACAGGTACATAAGGAAAAGAAAGACAAAGGGAGGGATAGTGAGACTGAAGGGGAGGATGGGGCTGTGGAGGATGACAAGAGTAAAGCTGACATATTGAACAGGTATTTCTGCTCAGTATTTACTGAGGAAGAGAAGTAATGGGTCTGAAGGAAGTACAAGGAGTGAGAATGGTGCAGAAATGGACACAAGTCCCTTTACACAAGAAAGGGTCCTGAAGGAACTGGAAGTAATAAGAGTTGATAAAGCAATGGATCCAGATGAGGTGCACTCCAGGGTCCTTAAAGAACTAAGAGAGGTGGTGGCTGAACCTCTGGCTATCCTGTTTAGCCGATCACTGGAAACAGGGGAAGTACCTAAAGACTGGAGGACAGCAGATGTAGTCCCCTTATACAAAAGTGGGAACAAAGAGGAAGCAGGGAACTACAGACCAGTCAGCCTCACCTCGGTAGTGGGGAAGATCGTGGGAGCACTACTGAAGGAGAGATTGGTGGAACATCTGGTTGTCAATGGACTACAGGACTCAAGGCAGCTTGGTTTCTCCAGGGGGAGGTCATGTCAGACCAACCTCGTTGAATTTTTTGACTGGGTGACTAGGGAGGTGGATCAGGGGAGGGCAGTGGACATGGCCTATCTGGACTTCAGCAAGGCCTTTAACACTGTGCCACATAGAAGACTATTACACAAACTGGGGAATATGGGTGTGGGCAGGACAGTAGTGTGGTGGGTAGGTAACTGGCTGGGTGGCAGGACACAGAAGGTGGTGGTAAATGGCTGTCACTCCACAGAGGGAAGAGTGACAAGTGGGGTACCACAGGGATCAGTGCTGGGACCGGTCCTATTCAACATCTTCATCAGTGACATTGCGTAGGACCTAGAAGGCAGAATTTCACTGTTTGCTGATGACACAAAGCTCTGTAACAGAGTAGACACACCAGAGGGTGTAGACAGAATGAGAAGCGACCTCATGGAAACTTGAAGAATGGTCAGGGGTTTGGCAGTTGAAATTCAATGCAAAGAAGTGCAAGATAATGCATATGGGGCACAAAAACCCTGGCACAATATATCAGTTGGGGGTGAGGATATAGCATGCACCAAGCAGGAAAGGGATCTTGGGTTGTCATCTCTGATGACCCAAGTGGGGAAACAGTGTGACAAGGCAGCAAGTAAGCAAATAGGATGCTGGGATGTATAGGCAGGGGCATCACCAGCAGGAAAAGGGAGGTCATAATTCCACCATACAAGACACTAGTGAGGCCCCACCTGGAGTACAGTGTACAGTTCTGGAGACCATACCTACGTAAGGACATAGACAGGGTAGAGAAGGTTCAGAGGAGGGCAACAAAGATGGTGCATGGATTGCATCACAAGTCCTATGAAGACAGGTTGAAGGAACTGAACATGTACTCCTGGAGGAGAGGAGAGAGAGGGATATGATAGAGACTTACAAGTATCTTACAGGGAGGAACAGGGTGCAGGAAAACACTATTTTAAGCAAAAAGATGTTCCAGAACTAGAGGGCATGGGATGAAGTTGGAGGGAGGACGATTCAGAGGAAACATGAGAAAGAATTTCTTCACAGAACTGGTGGTGGACAAGTGGAACACCCTGCCAGAGGAAGTGGTGGGGGCTGAAACAATCACGGGATTTAAGAATGCATGGGATAGACATAAAGGAATTCTGGAGGTCAGGGGTAAGGGGCAACAGACTTCTAGGAAAACAAACTGAACTTACAAGCTCAAATGGGCAGACTGGATGGGTCATAGGCCCTTATCTGCCGACACTGTCTATGTATCTATGTATCTATGTATCTATGGCTATGGGGTCCATTTCATCAGGGCCCAAAGTGGTCTAGTCACTTTATGCTAAATTCTTTTCTGGTAGTTACAATGCTTCTGTTCCTGTATGTAAGAAAGGGCTTGCTTAGCCACGTCTTAGTTCAAGTTGCTCAACAGCTTGGAGATTATCTTCCAATGCAATGCTGTGTGTGTTCACAAAGCCCACTCACTACTACACCCATGCACACCTGCTTAAAGCAGAAGCAACTTAAATGTTCATGGTGATTTGAATATACAGTGTACCCTCTATGATCTGCCAACATTGGTGCACTAACTTTTTGGTGGTTAATAGAGGGTGGCAGATAATAGAGGTGTAATAGTTCTACTTTTATCCAAGGGGACTTATTTGTGCCACACGTGCATGCTGGATCTCTAAACTGCTTTTAAACTGACACAGACACTGCACTTGATTGATTCACTCCTGCACAAAACCCTTTTTCAGTAACTTAGTGTAACTTTAAGAAAAAACCTTTATCAAATTTGTCACCCATGCATCTGAGTTAAATTTACAAAGACATACCTCTGGAAACTTGGCATGGGGGGAGGGGGGACCTGACCAGTACCTGCCCAAGTCAATCACTAAAATCGGTGGGCTTGCTCTCTGTAACACAATGATAAAAATTAAACCTTCAGTGTAACTTTTAAGAAAAATCCTTTATCAGGTTTGTCACCCATGCTGCAGCTCCCCGGTGGTCTAAGGGAAATTTACAGACAAAGACAGACCATGGGAAACTCGGCGTACTCACCTGATCAATACCTGCCCATGTCAATCAGTAACATCTGTTGGCTTGCTCTTTGTAATAGTAAAAATGTTGGATCTAAAATAATGGCTCAAAAATGCAACCTCAATAATGACAGTAACCCAATGATTGAATTAAATAGTTAGTGTAACTTAAAAAAAAAACTTTGTCAGGTTTGTCACCCATGCCACGGCTTTACAAACAAAAATAGTCTGGACCACGGGGAAACTCGGTGTGGGGGGTACCTGAGCAGTACCTGCCCCCGGTCAATCAGTAAGGTCTTGCTTTCTGTAATACTGTAGTAGAAATGCTGAATCTAAAGTTTGTGAACCACTCTGTGGCTCCCCAGTGGTCAGACTGAAATTTACAAACAAAGATTTTCACTTTGCATTGTGTTCAATTTATTGCAGTAGAAGCATTCACCAATATTGCCAGAATATACAGCACAGTGAAATTTTCATTAGAGCACAAATTGGCCATTTTATGAAAGAGTAAAATAATCTGCTCTACATTGTTAGATGTTTCTACTGTATAAAAAAAGTAACTTAATGAAAATGGGACCATGATGCATTGCACCACGGTTTTAGGATGGACATATTGGTGGATGACAGAGGGAGGACAGAACAGCAATCTATGCAGATGGTACATATGGAGAGGCTGGCAGATGACAGTTACCAAGGATGGTGGATGTCAGAGGGAATTTATATAGCAGATGAACAGTACAGTAGGTAATGTAGGTGGATAGAGAGGGTGGGAGATAATCGAGGGGCAGATAATTGAGGGTGCACTGTACATCTCATAATGATTTGCATTATTGAGATATATGAGATTTTGTAGTTCTTTGAAACCTATCTTTGTTGCCGCTACTCTTTTTTGGGGGTAACCCTTGCTTCAGTGCTTTTGTGCTGAGTTTTTTTGTCTTTTTAGCTGGCTTTTTTACTTTTGGCTCACCATGATCCAAACCTCAAATGCTTTTTTTAACTTGACTTTTTAGCTACTGCTCTTTGTGGATAACCCTTGCCCCAGTGCTTGTGTGCTGAGGTTCTTTGCCTTTTTAACTTACATTCTAATTTTGGGCTCACCATGACCCAGACCCATAGGAGCATTTAATGGCTGGTTAATTTTCCTCTGGGTTGAGATACAGATGAGGAACACTGATTACATAGGAACATAAGATGTTTCAGACAAGAGGAGGCATGGTCTATCTTGCTCATCTGCCTTTACAACTAACGGGGATAACCATGTACTCCCTTTTGTATTAGATATTCATCTAATTTTCTCTTAAATATATTAATGTTATAACTGTCAACAACTAGGAATGGGTGAACTGGTTCATCTATAATATGAACCAACCCAAACATGCCGAAGTGTTCAGAAACAAAAGGATTCTGAACACTTTCAGCTGTTTGGAAGATTGGTGTATCACGGGAAATGCAGCACAAGAAGTGCCAGAGCAGGAGGAACCCACAGGAGGGACCAGAGACAAGACTTTTGTTCCTCATTGAATGACAGACCTGTCCATCTCTAAGGTGGCACCTGATTGGGTTGCTGCTCTAGCAATCCACATGGTCCATCTTAGAGCTATGTGGAGGAACTGGGATGGAGAAGGAGTAGCAGCTTCTGTAGGGTGCTCTGTGCTGCAGATTCTCTGTGCTTGTGCTGCTTGCATTTTTTGCCCCCTTGGGCAACAGAGGAGGAAGAAGAAGTCGACTCTAAAAAACTGAAAGAAGAATTAAATTTTGTTATATATATAAAAAAGTACTAAAACAAAACAAGTCAATTAGAAAACCTGAGGAGTTGGGGGTGGGGCGAAGGAGACTGGGATTTGCGGACTCAGGAGGGGGATTGAGCTGAGGACTGGGTGTGGGAGTCAGGGATTGGGTGGGGAGTAGTTATTGTTGGGAGAAGAGACTCAGGGAGGGGAAGAGGAACATGGAGGAGACTGGGGAAACTAGTTGTGAGAAAGAACTTGAAGTCAGCGTGCAGACAAGAAAGAAGAGAAGAGAACAAGAGATTGAAGAGACACTTCACTATTAAATGCCAGAGCCAGACTGCCCATTTTTTGGGGGGGTAGCAGTCTAGCAGAGGGGGTGAAATATGTTGAACTGTGCCAGTGTGCCACCCAATACCACATGACTCCCAGTTAGCCTTCTTGCTGTTTACCCCAACAACAAGTCAGCTATCTCAGTTCTCCTGCCTGTGCTCAGTCACTTCAGTGAGGATTTCTATTTCCTTATTTTAATTTTTACAGTATACAATCTATATGTATATGTGTGTGTGTGTGTGTGTGTGTGTGTGTGTGTGTGTAATAAAATCTGCCAGCCAGTCACCAGTGCCACTTCTTGCATACCGTGTGACCCCCCCGCCAAGAAGTCAGTCATCTGTCATCTTCCTCCCTATGCTTGCTCAGTGGGGTATAAGCATTGGCTCAGTGGGCAGGGCATTCTGTCACATCATGTGGAATAAATAAAAAAAAATCCTTGCAGGAAAATGTACTGTGTCAGAGAGGGTTAGGCCAGGCAGGGTCCCTGAATCTGTGTGGGTAGCAGCAGTGCCTGCAGCATTGCCCTTAGTGTAGGTGGTGTGTGAAATAAATATGTGTGTGTGTGTGTGTGCACGCACGTGTGTGTATAATAAAATCTTCCAGCCAGTCATCAGTGCATCAGTGCCACTTTTTGGATACTGTCTGTTTAACCCCCCCAAGAAGTCAGTCATCTGTCGTCTTTCTCCTTGTGCTTGCTCAGTGGGGTATATGCTTTGACTTAGTGGACAGGGCATTCTGCCACATCATGTGGAATAAATAAAAATAATAGCCAGTTTTTGACCCTGAACAAGTGACAGACTGGCATTTTGAGTACTCCAGAAAATAGCAAAGCAAAAACCAGGGGCAAAGGAAGTAATAAATGTAAAAAAAGTTTATTCAAGAGTCCAGAAAAAAGTGGCCCAAAAAGTAAAGTACAACAACAACAACAAGCACCACAATCTGTTAAAGGGGCTGAACTAAATACTACTACTACTATCCATGTGCAGACAAACTATCAAAATACTGAAAACCCAGCAAGGGTCAATGGACTGTCTATGTCAGGTCTCAGTAGTATAGCCAACAAAGTGTTGCGAGACAGTGGCAATGGCAAGTCATCTAAGAAAAAAAGTACAAAAACAAAGAGCATTCCAATAGTACATAAAGTTAAAACACTTACAGGTTCAACTTGCAGTGGAGTTTCTTGATTTGCAACACATGCATATCAAATAACTCTGTGACTGCAGATGTTAGCTGTACTGAATCTGTTGATGATGATGATGGTGATGACCAGGGTCATGGTGAGACTGATGATGATGAGCTTGTGACTTTATCTTTAGCTGTGTCTCATTCTGGTTCTGACAGTGACAATGTGGATAAAAATAATGGCAGTAGTAGAGTGTCAAAAGGGAAAATGAAAAAGTCAAAGGCATAAGTCACACAAAGTGAAACAAAGTCTGACAGTAGTGATGATGATGATAGCAATGGTGCTGCAGAGGATTCTATTACTGTCTCACCTGATGAATCTGAATCCTCCACTGATATGTCTTCCCTACGTAAACCCAGCCACTCAACTCCTAGTCCTACTGAGGTCATTACTAGACATAGACAGTCCACCTCTACTGTTTGGAATCATTCTTACGTAAACCCCAAGGATGTGCACCAAGCTATGCGTGTGCATTGCAACACATGTGTTGTAGGGGAAAAAATAAAGGGCATCTTGGAACCACAACATGATGTGACATCTTTCACAAATTCACCCTATCATTGTATATGGTTCAAAAAAACAGTCTAACATTGGTGGCTGGAAATCTAGCATGGCTCAGGTGAACATGAACATTCCGCTGAAACAGTGGAAAATGAGCACCAGGCAAGATCCAAAAGTCCATTTTTGTCTCACAGGTACAGTCATGATAATTCTGTAAGGTCTTCTGTTTTACCAGGCATGGCATGTAGTCGTACAACACCCCCAGCCAATTGTAACTTTAACCCCCTGATAAGAGGCAATTGGAGTTAAAATAAGTTTTTGAAAGAAAGTCTAAATATTCACAAAACCATCCCATAGCATTGGCAATAAATCATAAAATAGCAGAAATTATTGTACTTGATTTGCAGCCATACTCTATTATGGAAGATGTGGGTTTCAAAAGGCTTACGGAATACTTAGCATCACGATATTTAATGCCAAGTAGAAAATACTTCTCAGTGACCGCTGTGCCCAGGATGTATAACAGCTTAGTAGTTCAAGTAAGGCTTGCTCTGCGACAGGCTGAGGACAAGGTAGTTCACTTCACTACTGATATGTGGACCAGCAGTCAAACCATTGTCTACCTTTCTCTTATTGCACACTGGGTCAGTTTTGCGGGCAACTCATTACCATCTTCCTCACATACTAGTCTGTCTGCTACCACTTCAACCAGTACTACTACTACCACTACTATCTCTTAGAGCTCAAAAAAACCTGTCACATTTCAGAAAATGGCAGTTCTCCATGTATGTCACTTTCGAGACACACACAGCAGAGCACATTCAGCAAGAACTGGAAAGACTACTTACTGCATGGGTTACTTCACAGGATTTGAAAGTTTTTTTTGTTGATGGCAATGGTTCAAAGATTAAACAAGCATTTGTCAATGTCGAATATTTGCTTGCTGGTATTGGCATTGGTAGTGCAGGAGTTAGAGAGATGCATAATAGGAATGACAGTGAAGTATTAAACTAATGCCAACCCCCCACCCCCACTCTGCAGGGACTGACAGGCATTTGGGGTATGCTTTAGGGTCATCAGCCATAACGTTCATGTCATCCCAGCTAACTCCACCCTGCAGACACCGACAGGTGTTGCGGTGTGCCTTAGGGCCTTTGGTCCCTACACTCACCCCATTCCATAAGGAAATAAGCTGAGATGGGTGCAGTAGAGGAGAATGTGGTGAACGTTAGGGCTGAAGACCCCAAGGCACACCTTAATGCCAGTCACTGGCAGCAGGGTTGGGGTGGGGGTGGAATGGCATGAGCATTATGGCTGACAACCCCAAGGCACCCCCTCGACACCTGTCAGTCTCTACAGGGTGGGGTGTTAGAGTTGGAAACCATAACGCCCCAGGCATTTGTTGGTATTTTCACTCCAAATTTTCAGCATGGGCTTTTTGGGACACCACCTCATGAACAGTGGCACTATCATTTCATTACTCGGTCCTGAAAGGTGATTTTGCACAGCGATTGCACCATTTGGCGCCACAGGTGTGAAAACATATTTTGGCCAGGATTTGAAAAATGACAGCTATACTTTTCATGAGGAGGTGTGAAAAAATTATAATGTTGAAAATCTGGAGTGAAAATATGAAAAATTGGTAAAGTTACGGGCATGTGTAGAAACTGTGCAACGCATGCCTGTGACGCAATAATTTTTTGAAAATTTTTCACCAGATTTTCAACATGGGCATTTTGGGATGTCCCCCTCATGAACAGTGCCACTGTGATTTTGTTAAATTGTCCTGAAAGTTGATTTCCCACAGCAACTGCGCCATTCTGCGCCACAGGTGTGAAAAAAAATTTGGGGCAGGATGTGAAAAATGACAGCTATACTGTTCATAAGGAGGTGAGAAAAAATGGCAATGTTGAAAATCTGGAGTGAAAATATTAAAAATTGGTGAAGTTACGACCGTGCATAGAAACTGTGCAATGCACGCTCATAACACAGTCATTTTAAGGAATTTTTTCACCAAATTTGCAACATGGGTTTTTTGGGACCCCCACTTCATGAGCAGTGGCACTGTCATTTCATTAATTGGTCCCAAAAGGTGATTCCTCACAGCAACCACAAAATCACCTTTTGAGACTGAGTAACCAAATAACAGTGACAGTGTTCATGAGGTGGGGTCCCAAGAGCCCCATGTTGAAAATTTGGGGCCAAAATTCCTAAAAGTGGCAGGGATATCAACCTAAGTTGACCCCCCCCACTGACTCCCATTATACAGCTTACCATCATTTCTTTAATTTGCCGGTTGGCTTTGAAGAGTGCAGACGTGTCCTGGTCCATAGAAGATCGCTGCTACTGACCTCCAGAGGTAAGTATGGGGTAAGGGGGGTAAGGGGAGGTGGGTCCACAGAGGAAGGGGGGAATGGGGACTGTGCAGTGCTTTCCACCATTATTACCACATATGCCTGGAAAGCATCTCTTCTTATTCACACGTTGTTTTCCTTGATACCCAACTCACTGAGATTTTTAGCTTTTTTTATTTTAGCTTTTGTTGACCAGGTAAGTGCACTAGACAAATCCTGCCTATTTTCAGGCACGACCCGGGGGAGGGGGATACAGATGAATGCCAACTGACCTTGAACCAGATTAAGCTGTTGGTGGTACTTTTTTTTAGTGAATGAGGGAAATTTGGCCAGGACACCGGGGAAATTCCCCTACTCTTTTCGATAAGTGCCATGGGATCTTTAACATCCACCTGAACTACCACCAATCCAGGCAGATGGGACCTCGGTTTAACGTCTCATCCAAAAGACGGCACCTCAGAAATGCAGCACCCCTCTCATGCTGCATTACAGCGTCAGTACTGGGATATTAACCCAAGTGCCAGAAGTGGGAACTGAACCCACAGCCCTCTGATCTCCCGGCCTCAGAGGTGAGTGTGCTACCTACTGAGCCACTGACACTGGCCCCAGCCAATCAAACCAAAAAAATTCTAAGTCCTCACACCCATTTTGGACAGTGCACCAGATGATTACCTCATCCCCTCACACCATTAGCCTTGCAAAATGTCAGTATTCCTATTTTCCCTCTTCTTCACTCCACCTATCTATGGAAGGAAAGCTGCTCCCGCTCTATGCTCACAAAGCCCCCTTTGCAGAGATATTCCCAAGAGTACTCTACCCTTTAATACAACACATACCTGCCCATTCCCACATGCCCTTCCCCCGTTAGTAATCTGAGCTGCTACCATCTGCTTCTGGAATTCCCCCTTCTTTTCCAGTTCCTTACCCCATGTAGTAATCCTCCTTCAAAACAAAAAAAACTACCGCAGTAGACAGCGTAAAGCTGCAAAGATCCAAGCCCACTATCTTGCAAGGATTGCCTTGCTCCTCCTACTTCTCACTGGAAGTGTTCACCCAAACACAGGTTCTCCCAAATCCACAGACTTTCAAGCCTGCAGGCTAGGGTCCCTCATGCTTTCATCCATCAACATCTGCAGTTTGCTACCCAAGCTTAATGACCTCCAAGGCTGGGTGTTTCACCATAAACCAGATATCTTAGCCCTAAACAAAAAGCTGGCTCTCCCCTAAGGTCTCCGATAATGCTGTTTCCATCCCTGGCTACATCCTTTTCAGGCTTGATCACATCAGCAAGCGAGGAGGTGGCTGTGCCATATATTTGAGGGATAATCTTAAAGGACATTTTCTCCCTCTTTCCTTCTCTGACAACAGCTCTCAGATGCTTGTGGTTAAATTAATTCTTGGTCAGCAAGGTAAATCTCTCACCATAATGTCCATCTACATCCCCCCTGTGTGCACAAGCCTCCAGCTTCAAAATGGTCACTGACTTCCTCGATAACCAACCCCACTATGGTGAGACAACTATTATAGGGGATTTCAATGTGAATGAGCAAGCTCCTGAAGCTGACCAGTATAAGGATGCCCTAGATGCCTTAGATGTCACCCAAATGGTCTACTCCCCCACAAGGATTAATTATAGAACCAGTTGCAGCTTGCTGCTAGATTTGATCCTCACCACCCACCCAAACAGAATCATTAACACTGAAGTACTACCGGACTCCCTTAGTGATCATTCTCCAGCTATCTGCTATTGGATGAATAGAACACCTAAGACTAAATCCACATTCTACCGCTAAAGAATCTTAAAAAAAGGAAAGCTTTCACAATTCCTTGCTGCACTAATGCAGATCGACTGATCTCCCCTTAACTCTATGATCTGCATTGACCAGGCCCTTAACTATTTCATTTCCAGGTTAAATGAAGTACTGTATGTGACAACTTTGCCCCTTAAAAGAAAAGAAAGCTTAGATCCTCTACCAACCCCCGAATTACCCCTGAGCTAATCACCATGATGAAGGAAAGGGATACTCTCTGGCACCATGCTATGGCATCGGGGCACCAACACGACTTGCAATGTTATAACGCTGCTAGGAACCAGTGTACCCTGGCAATATGTAGAGCCAGGCAATAATATTTCAAGCATGAGCTTTCAAATGCCTGGGGTAACAGCTAATCCTTCTGGGATAACATCAAAAGCCTAACAGGGAAACCCAACAAATCCTCCCCAACATCCTAGAGGTTAATGGCTCTGTCATTCAGGATCACAAAGAGATTGCTGACACCTTTAATCTTGTATTTACAGATCTTAGTGGTGTCCTTCCTGCAAACTTTTTCGATGGCTCCACCCTGCCCAGCCCTAATGGTAACACTGGTCTCCCCACAAATAACCCTCCTTTTTACTTCAAAAGAGTGTCTCTTGCCGAATTCAGGAAGCACCTTCAAAAAGCTCTTGGTAACTCCAGATTCAGGAGTGACACCTTGGATTATAAAACTCATTTCTCTCTCCCTTGATGCCGTCTTGCTTCCCCTTACTAAACTATTAAATATTAACTATTAACCTACCCGGTTAACAAAAACTAAATAAATAAATAAATAAATCTCTTGCTTTCTCTCAGGCAGTTCCCCCAACTCTGGAAATCCGCCAGTGTCACATCTGTGCACAAAAGCGGTGATAGGTCCCTGCACTCCAATTACCACCCCATCTCTATCCTCCCCCTGCTGTCCAAGGCACTCAAGCACATAGTTGCAGAACAACTTACCGAACACCTTGATAAATATAATCTACAGTGTCCGCAGCAGCATGGCTTTAGAAAAGCCTATAGCACGACCACTGCCGTGCTTGAATTTACTAGCCATATACACAAGGCCCTGGACACAGGACACTTAATGGGCACAGTATACATAGACCTAACAAAGGCCTTTGATACCGTGAATCATCAGCTTCTGTTGAACTCATTCTCAACCCTCGGCCTTTCGAATGGTGTTACTACATGGTTCAAAAGTTACCTCATGGGCAGGAGCCAACAAGTTAAGATTGCTGACACCCTCTCCTGTAGCCTCCCTGTGCATTATGGAGTTCCCCAGGGGTCCATTCTTGGCCCACTTCTCCTCAGTCTCTTCATTAACAACCTTCCATCCGCATGTGACAATAAAATGCTACTTTATGCCAATGATGCAGTTCTTTATTCTACTCACACATACCCTACCCCCCTCTCCCAGAATCTGTAGTCTAGCTTTAGTCTTGCAGAGTCCTGGGTTGAACAGCATAAACTGCTGATGAATTATAAAAAAAAAAAAACACGCTGTTTTATAACTCCCACAGCAAATTAAGAATTGCCCAGATAGCCATCCTAAATAAGCAACATCAACCACTTGATCAAGTACAGGACTTTAAATATCTTGGTATTACACTTGACTGCACACTCTCCTACAACTCACATGTTCACAACATCTCTAAAGCCATTAATGGAAGATTGGGAGTCTTCTACCATCATCGCCACTGCCTTACCAATGAAGCGATGCATGCAACTGTAACTAGCTCCATCCTGTCCATAATTGATTATGGGCTAGTTTTCTATGGGTCTGCCATTGATACCTCCCTAAAAAGAATCGGAACAACCCTGAACAAGATCTGTAGACTCATCACAGGGGCAGGTAAGCTTATGCATACCTGCAACTTCTACAAGCATTCCAACTGGCTCAATCTTCAAGGTAGAATTGCTTACCAGACATGTCTCCTTGCAAAAAAAATCTGCCTTTGCTTCACCCCCCCACAACGCATGCCATCATGCAATCTTCCCCCACCACATGTCTAAAACATAACAATCTCAGACCCACTTACCTAGTTCCTTTCTGTCGTACCTCCCAGGCTATACTAGGACTCCTACCATGGTCAGTGGTCTTCCTCCTGAAGTCTGCAGTGAGAATAAGCTTGGACAGTACAAACACACCTTGTGCCATCACCTCACAAATCTCAGCAAATGTGACTGTTACCAATAAGTTTGATGGCCATCTCTTCTCCCCATTGGCCCTTGTTTCTTCCACATTTTCCCTCTCCTTCACTCCCTCTCACCCATTTCCTTATTGGCAGGACCTCGTACCTCTGGCACCTCACTACTTTCCTTCCTTATTGGCAGGATCTTGCACTTCTGGCACCTCCATCCACCCCCTCTTCTTTTGGCAGAACCTTATACTGCTGGCTCCCCACTACTATCCTTCCCACTGCTTACCACCACTTTTACCACCTCATGCCCCCTTCTACCCATCTCTTCCTCCAGCACCTCTTCCCCCCACATGCTTCCTCCTGCCTCCTCCCCCATCATAGTCCTTGCTCCTCCCTCAGTCTCATCCCTCTATCCTGCCTTCTCCTTCACAAATCCCCTTTGCACTTTTATGGCACTTAGCACATTATGACAATGTCATAATTTTGAGTGCCCTTCTCTCCTCTTCTCTTCCTTTTCTTTCCTAACTCTCTTCTTCCTTCTACCAAGTCACCTATCGCTTCCCTGAACCCTTTGTACAAATCTCCTACTCCCAATCTATATTTCTTCTACTCCTGATCTATATTTCTAGTGCCTATTGCAACCTGGTGGGGGTTGTACTAGCATCCCTACCCCTAGCCTATCTCTTACTTCACTTTTCCTCTGTCCACCACCTTTAAGTCACTGCTCAACATTTTTCTTTTTTATATATTTTATTGTAATTTGATGTCTGTAACTAGATGAAGCCACTGTTTTTGAGCTGTTATGTTACGTCTCTATCAATATTGTTTGTATTGTGAATATTTTGCTGTTTCCATAATTGTATTCTGACATGGAACCTTTGTAAAAATACCCCTGGTTCAAAGGTATTTGTAATCCTAGTACTCAATAAATAAAATAAAATAAATAAATGGGGCGATGGCGAGGGACCTTTTCCTTTTTTACAGGGAGGGAAAAGACTTTGGGGACAGTTTTCTTTATTTCACAGGTTACCAAAAACATTTAGGCACACTGGGGTAGGCTCCCAGTGTGCCACAGTAGTGTGTGTGTGTGTGGGGGGGGGCATGCCGACATGGTGATTGGGTACCCCAATGTCGGCACTTGAAATATTCGGTCAGGTGGGGGGTCATCTGACACCAGGAGTGGGCATCCTGGTGTCAGAAACATAAATAAAAAATGATTTTGGCACACTGGGGTGGGCTCCCAGTGTGTCACATTAATGGGGTTGGGGGATACATGCTGACATGGGGATTGGGCTCCCTGATGTCAGCTTTCCAGGAAGTGTGTGGTAGGTGGTAGGAGTCACAAATGTGCAAAGTAGCACCGTGGCTCATTTATTTATTGAAATGGTTCACCAGGAAAGCCACACTGAACAAACAAGGTGTTCGCTGGCAGGAGCTGAGAAGAACCATAACTTCAGCCATGTGCATTACTGTGCACTGTAATACACATGGCCGGAGCCTTGTCAGCTGCTGCCAACAGAGAGAAGGTATGTCTGTGTGCCTGGTTGTGAGGGAAGGGGAAGGTCATGCTTTAATGAGGAAACTGTCCCTCATTGCAGTGGCAGATTTCTTTCAAGTACGGTCCTGTCTTTCAAACTGCAGTCATAGACAGCTTGCCAATTCATTGGTGCTTGAGGGACAGGCCCCATAAAGCATCAACTCGTAACCATCCCTGATTGGAGCGGCACTTTTCTTTCAAGTGAAGACCGCTTTTCTCAATCTACTATCATAGACAACTCAATGATTCATTGGTGTCTGAGTGTCGAGCCTCATAAAGAGTCAATTGCATTGGGCAGAAACTCACACACCTCTAAAATGTTGTACTGTCCAAAGACGTTTCTTGGACTGCATGGCACACATGCACACAACCAAACATAAAAAGCACTTCATGATGGCAACTATGTACATATACGCTGTTTTGCCCATTGTCTTAACCTAATCATTTGAAGCTTCCTGGATAATTACTGGCAAGTATCAACCACTGAGAGTACAGTGTGCAAAGTATGTGGCCACTTCAACCGTTCAGTAAAAGCCCATGACATCCTTGCTGACATACAGAAGGACAAAGGTCATCCTCATCTCCAGCTTGTTCAGGGTGTAGCAACAAGGTAGAATTCAACTTACTTTATGTTTGAACGCATCCTCGAACAAAAGATAGCTATCACTGAGTATATCATTAACAATGATATCAGGGAGGGCATTGTACTCCATTCTTCTCAATGGTCTCTGCTGGAACAGTTGTGTCACATTCTGAAACTATTGATGAGTGCTACAAAAGAGGTCCATGCAGAAAAAGCATACCTTTGCCAAGTTATTCCACTCATTCTACTTCTCAAAAAAAGGTCGGAGAAAATGAGGAGCAACTTAGATATGAATCAATCTCTAGTCAATAATGTGCTTACCAGACTTAGCAATGATGAGAAATTATCAGCCATGACACAGAGCAAGGAGTATCTCTTAGCAACATTGCTAGATTCATGTTTCCAGAACAGACACCTTCCTGATGTGGTTTCTGATGATATGGAGGCGTTGAACTATAGGCAACTTTTAAATTGATGCAGTAGATGAGGTTTCATTAGGAGGATTGGCAAACAGTACTACAATGACACCACCTCAAATTCAAAAGATTGCTCCAAAAACCAGTACAGAAGCAGAAAATGAGGAGGATGACATTTGGGGTCAGCTGCAGGACATTGAAATTCCAGTAGGAGAAAATGCATGCTCAGTAGTGAGCATAGTAGATGCATATCAGTCTGAGCCCAACACTAGTATTAAGGATGACCCTTTAGCTTACTAGCAAGAGAAAAAATCATGCTGGCCAAAGCTGGTGACCATGGCTTGTAAGTATATTGGATGTCCACCCTCCAGTGTCTGTTCCGAGCATTTATTTAGCTCTGCTGGGGATGCTGTGACTGATAAATGAACAAGATTAAAACCAGACAATTTTCAGAAATGAATGTTCTTGAAAGTTAACCTGCCAAACTTTGGCTACATAACTGATGCTGATTTTGAAGAAGATGCCATGACAGCAATACCTGTGCTGCAGTTGGGGAGTGACACATCAGCTTTCAATTTTAAGACTCGACTGCTTAAAAGTAGAGATCTGGGACTTGCCTGCCTTTCGACCGCATCATCATCATCCTGGGGGTGAGTGGAAGGTTCAGCCAGTACATCACGTCATCCTATATGGTATGCCAGTGAAACAGCAACATTTTGACAGTGAAACTCATCACAGCGACAATCTCAACAGGTTTTGATATTGTCACTGTGATGGATCGCTAGTGAAATTTCACCATTTTGCCAGTGATTCCCCCCATTTCTAACAAACTTCAACTCAAAGTTTGTTATATAGAAATGGAGGGGTTTGGTGTGTGCAGTCTCCCCGATAGAAAAACCCACAATGTCTGACAGGTGAAATTTCACCTGTCGACACTGGGGATGTTGCCGAGCCACATGTCAACAACTTCAGTGTCGATGCAGCTTGGTGGAACCTCTATTTTATTACCTAATGCACCTAAGAATAATTATTTCTTATATAACCATAGCTCTGTTTTTTACCCCCCTGACAGTAGTGGTAGTAGAAGCAGTGGCCACTTTGGACTGCCTGGTACTCTTGTTCTTTCACATTGCTTCATGTTGCGTTCCATACCGAGACCCGTTGCTATGCTAAAATAATTAGTAACATATAGAAAACACACTGACCCCTTCTACAAAAAGTCAGACTCAGGAGACTGGTTTAAAAAAATGAAAGATCTGGAACTTGCCTGCCTTTTGACCACATCATCGTCATCCTGGGGACGGGTGAGATGTGCAGCCAGTGCATCATGTCATCATGTACTGGTAGCAACTGTGGCAGATAAGTCCCTGATCTCACACGCAGTCACTTTCTCATTATGATGAGATAATTTATTTTATTACCTAAAGCACCTAAGAATAATTATTTCTTATATAACCATAGCCCTGTTTTCCCCCCTGATAATAGTGGTAGTAGTAGCAGTGGTGAAGTGGTCATTTTGGACTGCCAGGTTCTTTTGTTCTTTCACATTGCTGCATATTGCGTTCCATATTGAGACCTGTTGCTATGCTAAAATAACTGGTGACATACAAAAAACACACTGATCCCTTCTACAAAAAGTCAATCTCAGGAGACTGTTTTTCCAAAAAAAATGGAGATCTGGGACTTGCCTACCATTTGACCGCATCATTGTCATCCTAGGGGTGGGTGGGAGGTGCAGCAAGTACATCACGTGATCATGTACGAGTAACAACTGTGGCAGACAAGTCCCTGATCTCACACACAGTCACGTTCTCATTCTGACCAGATCATTTATTTTATTACCTAATGCACCTGAGAATAATTATTTCTTGTATAACCATAGCTCTGTTTTTCCCCTCTGATAGTAGTGGTAGTAGTAGCAGTGGTGAAGTGGTCACTTTGGGTTGCCTGGTGCTCTTTCACATTGCTTTGCGTTGCATTTCATACCGAGACCCATTGCTATGCTAAAATAATTGGTGACAAACATGAAAACACACTGACCCCTTCTACAAAAAGTCAGACTCAGGAGACTGGTTAAAAACAAAGATAGAGATCTTGGACTTGCCTGCCTTTTTTTAAACTACATCATCGTCATCCTGGGGGTGGGTGGGAGGTGCAACCAGTACATCACATCTACATTGTACTTGTGCAACCTTGGCAGACAACTCCTTGTTAGCAGTCACTTTGTCATTCTAAGGAGATCATTTACCTAAATGCACACAGTTAAATAACCACATTGATAAATGCTGCTAGCTCTGTTTTTCCCCTGGTAGTAGTTGTAGTACTACTACAAAGTACAATTATTTAAACACACTATTATCACCTTGTAAGAAATCAGACTCTGGAGGAGACCATTTATTTACAAACTAGAGATCTGGTCTGGGACTTTCTTGTCATCACAGTCAATTTCTCATTATTTTTTATGCAGTCATTTTTGGTAAATGTGCCTTAACCATATTGATTTCAGTGCTGGTAGACTACTTCTGGTTTTCCCCCAATTGTAGTACGTGGGGGTAGTAGCAGACTGCAGTCTTGAAGTGGTAGCTTGCTGACTGTCTCTCTCTGACTGGCTGCCTCTGCTCTGGCCTGGTGCTGTTTTTGCATTCCTGGCTTCTTCTTCATCACTTAACTTTAAAACAAATCTGGTGCCTGCCTGTACCGGTTGAGAAATAGAAATCACTACTGTTAATATAATTTATACACAGTATTAGTATTACTTTCTTAAATGTCAGAAACAGAAGAGTGATTTGAGAGCATTCTCTACTACTAAACTTTGATTCTCTTGAAACAACTCTTCCCACATTGTAGCTTGTCCTGATATTGTTATGACCAATATGCATTACAATACACTTCTCAGTGTTCAACTGCCCTTGACCACTCATACAGTACATATGATCCAATTCCTCCATTAGTAGTGATATTCTGGCCTGTGAATCCACTGTAATGATCCGTTTTTACATCATCTGCAAATGTTGTCATCCATCTTTCTTTTGTCACTTGCTTTGTCTCTTACATTATGGAGATATATATATATATGTGTATATATATATATATATATATATATATATATATATATATATAATCTTTTATATATTTAGTAATCAGAATTACAACCTTTGAGCTAAAAGCGCAGTTACAAAGGATCATCATCACAAGGGTAGGGGATGGTACATAAGTTTGGAGTCAGTAGCAGCTAATAGGCATTGTCAAGAACATCTAATAGTAAGAAAAATGTGAACAGGAGAAATCAGTAAACATTGGCAATAGCATAACAATGTAGGGTAACATAGGCAAATAACAACACATAACCAAAACAAGGGTACATAGTCAATGGGGTTGGGTTCACACATCATGCCATACAATAAAGTGCTTAAGTCAGACTTCGGTGCTAGTTTGAGAAAAAATCAGAGGTGGAAACTAGGCTGGATCTTGTATTGGGAGAAAACAGGAGATGGAGCTGTTCATCAGAACTGATACCTAAAGGCTACTAGGCTATAGCCAGAGGAGTCAGCCTAGGCATAGTAGTCAGAAAGGGTAGAGGGAACCACTCAGGATTAGGTAGACAAAGAGGAATCAGAGGAGGGGGATGATGGTAGGCTCAAAGGTGGGTGGTTTAAGGAGGTCAGCGGGTGAAGGTTTGTCAGGGAGAGTGTGACAGGAGAAAGGTGAGCAGGCAGATGGAAAGACATGGGAAGATGGTGAGCAGAGAGTTTTGTGTCAAATTGTAGAGTGAAAGAAGAACCTTGGCAAGCCTATATATATATATATATATATATATATATATATATATATGTCCCAAAACTGAACCCTGTGGTACTCCACTTGTGACATCAACCTTATCTGACTCATAGTGATTTATTCTCACTGTCTGGGTCCTCTCTGATAACCAAGACTTAATCCATTTTATACATTTGAAGTTGAGATTTATATTTAACAGGCTATTTACTAATTCTGCATGTGGAACATATGGAATAGTATTGAATGCCTTTCTGAGATCCAGGAACACTATGTTGACTGGTTTACCTTCCCCCATAGCCCTACTAACCCCCTCATAAAAGGTCATTAGATTTGTCAAGCATGATCATCCTTTGTGAATCCATGCTGTATTATTAGTCCTGAGAAGGATGAAACATGTCTATGAGAGGCTATTTGGCATCATACACTCCTGCTTAAAGTAGAACCATTCTAATTTTCTTGACGATTTGCATATATAGATTTTACAATGCTTTGCATTATTAGGGTATGTGAGTTTCTATATTTCTTTTAAACCTGGCTTTGTAGCCAATGGCCTTTCCAGGTAACCATTGGCTCAGTGCTTTTGTGCTAGGTTTCTTTGCCCTTTTAGCTTGCTTTTTATGGCTGCAGTGGGTGGAGCCTGCAGACATTTTGCATGTACAAAAGGGCTGATGTCATGTTTTCTGTCTGTGGAACTGGCTGAAGGTATAAATAGTCTCCTCCGCCTTACCCTCCTCCAAGAAATGCTTTCTGCCCTCAAATAAATACACTTTCATGTTAGTCAATGGTTGCAGGGCACTATTTTCTTTCTTAAATGGGAGGTACAAGAACTGGAACCTGAGTAGTGGGAGGCAGCATTAGTTTTTTTTTTTTTGGGGGTGGGGTAAGATCCATCCCCACCTCCACCTGAGAATCTCCTAAAGATCCATACCACCTTTTTTTTGGTTCATGTGGGGGGGCATGAGGTGGATCTATCATGCTGGAACAACTGACTATCAGAGCTGCCTGGAGCATCAGAGTTTAAGGTTCAGAAGGAACGTGTGGCTAACACTTTTAACCTTCTTCATACGACTTTGTACAAGTTTATCCTTTAGGCTATCGGCTTTTGAAAATGTAACTCTTGGTTTTAAACCCATTGCATTACTAACCTCACTATCGCTTAGCAAAATAGGCCAATTCTTATAAATAATATTGCCAATTTGTCCAGCTAAATGATTGTATTGGGCTGGCAGTATAGCCTAGAGGTTAGAGGAATGAGGTGTGAACAAGCTTGATACATCCAGCAGACCAGACCTGAGTTTGATTCTTACAGTCTCCACTTGCATACTCATACTGTGTGACTCTGAGCAAATCACTTAACAGCCCAGTGCTCCCAGGTCACCCCTGAAAACAGGCACTTGTGCCTAGTGGGCCTTACCCGGTTACCAAAGACTAAAGTAAATAAAAAATAAAATAATAAAGGTACAAGGCTGATGTTCTGAATCATTTTCTCCATTTTTTCCTTTCAAAAGACTATTCCTCAAAATTTGCTTACTTTTTCCTTTGTTTGTTCTAATAAATGTGAATCATAACCCCTTTCCAAAAACCTTTTGGTTAAATCATTTGCTTGCTCAGAAAAAATGGAATCTGAACTACAATTTCTCCTTAAATGTAAAAATTGACCATAAGGAATGGAGTTTTTTATACCAGGGGGATGAGCACTACTATATTATTTATAAGAATAGGATAGGATAAACTTGTACAAAGTCATATGAAGAAGGTTAAAAGTGTTAGCCATACGTGGCTACCTGTTAGATCAAATGGCTTTTATAAATGTTATAGGTGTAATGTATGTAAATATGCTAGCAATGATCATGATGCATTTGTGCACCCAAGAAGTTCTGATGTAAAAATTCAAATTAGAGAATTAATTACTTGTGATACATCATATGTGGTATATGTTCTTTGGTGCACTTGTGGTCTGATTTATGTTGGCAAAACTATCAGGCCACTTAAACAGCGTGTACAAGAACATGTTCGCTCCATTTTGAATAATAATAGAAATACTCCATTAGGTTTTCATTTTTCAGAGTTTCATCAGTCCGATCCAAGTTTTTTGAAATTTATGGGTATCGAACACATTTATCCCTTGTTTGCAGGAGGTGATAGATCAAATTTGTTGCTTCAAAAAGAAAGTAAGTGGATTTATAAGTTAAATTCTGTTAGACCTAATGGATTAAATAATCAATGGGACCTTAAATCTTTTCTTAAGGATATCAATCGAGCATAAGGGCTTTTTCTTTACCAATGTTTTTGTTTTTGTTATTTAAAGTGACTTTTTTGATTAAGTATTTTATTATTATTTTAGTAATGTTGAAATGTTGTTGATTTTTTTCTAGATTCTCACCTTGAACCTGGAATCTGCCTGTTTGGACCTTTATTTTGAGCTTTTTTTGTAATTTGCTTAGTTAATAGGGGGTCCTATTATGATATAAATTTCTGGTAGAATTTTTTTTTGTAATCTGCTATATTGCTTTGTTCTATGATTTTAAGTAGTAGCATTTTTGCACCATCTGGCACTTTTTCATATAGCAGCCTTAGGAATTTAAAACATTTTTGAATTTATTGTAAATGGTGATATAAATGATTTTTTACTACTTTACTTTTAATTATAAATCTAATGTTGTAACTAAAATGGATACTATAAATATATTTGATTGAGGACATAGCTATAGTGGCAGTTTTGAATGTTACTTATAGTTATAGTTATTTTTTTTGGTGTGATTACTAATGGCTATGGGGTTCTTAAAGAAATATTTTGTCTCCATGTGCTGTAAGCTTTAATTGACATAGTTGTTAAATGAGTGATGCTATTTAAGAGATGTTTTTCCAGACTAGTACTACCCCCTGATGAAGACTCGCTAAGAGTTGAAGCGCTGGGCATCTAGTTGTTGTTTGAATTACCACTGTATGTTCTTTTATGTCTGTACTATGGTATGTTGCCAGTAAAAAGAATAATTTTTCATATGAACATACTTGGTGCTGCTTTGTTTTTGCATTATGATACATGTCTGGCTGGTTGCCTTGTTGTAGCATAGCACCAGACTCGATAGAGCAGTGTCGCTTTAACTTGTGTTTGAAAGTTGTTTACAGGGGCAACCTGGGAGCACATGGAAGTGAAGTGACTTGCTCAGGGTCATCCAGTATGCAAATGGGGGCTGTGGGATTAAAATCCAGATCTCCAGATTTGCAGCTCAGAGCCTTAAACCACTGTGCTATACTGCTTCCCTAGTTATGGCAGTCATCTGTTTTATGATTCAAGATGTTGGTGTAGTAAGCAGTAGTACATTGCATAGCAGGTGTAAAATGTCAATAAGTAGGTCATGCAGTAAATGTGCTGAGCAGTTACTGAAGCAAGAAATGTATTTAGGATAGTAAAATATTCCTGTTAGAAAACTGATAAATGTGTTACATTTGCATTTCAATTTCAAGGAGGTCCTTATGGGGTGTCAATGCACAATATAAAGTAGTTATAGTTTTCAGGTTGTCTGGGTAATTGCTTTGTACTACCACTGTTACTAAATTTAAATTATTCTATGAAGAAAATTAAGTTTGTGTTACTGCCTGTAAATGTATTAAAAACATTTACTTGTCCTTATAATGTAATGCATTAAATGCTGTTGCCAGGTTAAGAAGTCACATAACGCCCAGGGCATTAGGGTTTCTGACCATCCATAACACCCTGCCCTGTAGGGACTGACAGGCATCAGGGGTGTGACTTGGGATTGTCAACAGTAATGCTTACTCCATTCTATCCCCATCCCCACCATGCAGCCAGTGACAGGTATCGAGGTGTGCCTTTGACTCTTCAGCCCCAAAGTTCACACTCCATTTTCTTATACAGTACTGTACCCATTTCAGTGTATTTCCTTATGGAATGGGGTGAGTATAAAGTGTGAACACCCCAAGGCACACCTCAACACTTGTCTGTGTCTGCAGGGTAGGGTGAGGTGAAATGGCATGAGCTTTATGGACAATGACCCAATGGCACACCCCAATGCCTGTCCATCTCTGAATGGTGGGGTGGGGTTGGCGTCACTTTAATACTTCACTGCCATTCCTATTCTGCCTGTCTGTCTGTGTCTCTGTCTCTGTCTCTCTCTCTCTTGCTCTCTATCTATATGTCTATGTAATTATCTATCTTTCTATCAATTGCATGTATCACTATTTTTATCTATTTCTAAAACAAGCCTGAATATCACATTTGCCTGCACTCTGAGCACATACGTATGAAACCGTGCATATTTATTCTCCACTTCTGCATCGACCTCATACTTTCCTAATATTCTCATTATCACAAGCATAACTATCTTACTCTTATCAAAAGTGACCCCCTCTGAAAGTTACTATCACATTTTCTCTGCCAACAGTCCATCATTACACCTGACTTCCTGACATCAACACATTGCTTAAATGTCACTTACATCACCTCATGGACAAAAACCCTGTTTCTCTAAAAAAAAAAGACTATGTAAATAATCCCAAGGCTGAACTTATGCCAGCTATTACTTTTTCATGTACTGCCACCTTCTGTACCATCATGGGGATTCACGTATGTTTCCCATGATGCTTTGCATTATTGGAGTATGTGCAATTGTGTTTTCTTTAAAATGTGGCTGTCCGACCAATATCATCTGGGATAACACATACCTCAGTAGCACTTGCTCTGGGGTTCTTTTGTAAACCTATATTGCTTCCTATTCCTTCCATTAAAATGTACACTTCTGTATATTTTTCTAATAATGTGTATGCCTTCCTTAGAACAGAAACTAAAATAAATCTTACTACTTACAGATCATTGTGTTGTTTCTCCATACCTCCCTAACAATTCCACACAACTCACTAACTTCATTATATAGCCATGGTGGATATGACCAGAGTTTGTTTATTTTGGGCCCATTATGAACCAAACCCTTAAGACTACATAAGGGCTGGTTTGGTTTCCCCTGGGTTGAGATACAGAGGAGGCACACTGATGAATCTTGAGGAACATGAAACCCATGTCTATGCCTTTTGTTATCAGTCTTGGTAGATTGTGTGAGAGGCCATTTGGCATTATGCACTCCTGCTTAAAGTAGAAGCAGTTTGAATGTTCATGGGGTTTTGCACACAGATTCCATGATGCTTTGCTTTATTGGGATATGTGTGATTTTGTACTTCTTTGAAACTTGGTTTGTTGTCAATGCCCTGTTTGGTTCACCCTTGCCTCAATGCTTTAGCGCAAGGTTCTTTACCCTGTTTTGCTTATATTCTTATTTTGAGCCAACAATGACCAAAAACCAAAAGACCATATAAAGGCTGGTTTGTTTTCCACTGGGCTGAGATACAGATGAGAGACACTGGTTTCTCTTAAGAAGGATGAAACCCATTTCTGTGTCTTCCATTCTAAGCCTTTGCAGATAACGTGGGAGGCCATTTAGTACTGTACATGCCTGCTTAAGGCAGACCACATCTAAATTTTCATAGCGATTTGCATATGTATCCCATGATACTTTGTATTATTGGATTACAGTATGTGTAATTTTGCATTTCATTGTTGGCAATACCCTTTTTGTGTAACCCTTGCTTCAGTGCTTTTGTCCTGAAATTTCTTGTCTTTTTAGCTTGCTTTGTTTTGTTCCACCATGACCCAAACCCCAAATGCATTGCATTGTTGTGGCATGTGTGATTTTATATATTTTTTTTAAACCTGGCTTTTTAGCCAATGCCATTTTGGATAACCCTTGCCTCAGTGCTTTTGTGCTGAGGCTCTTTGTTTAGTTTCCTTTTTTATTTTGGGTCCACCCTGACCCAAACCCATAGCATCACAAAAGGTCTAGTTTGTTTTCCAGTGGGTTGAGATACAGATAAAGCACACTGATGAGTCCTAAGAAGGATGAACCATGTGTCTGTGTCTTGTGTTCTCAGCCTTTGCAGACTGTATGAGAGGCCATTTGACACTATGCACTCCTACTTAGAGAAGAACCAGTCTAAATGTTCATGGTGATTTGTATATACTATACATCCCATTATGCCTTGCATTATTAGGGGATGTGTCATTTTGTATTTCTCATTGGTTAATATGTTTATTAATTCAGTGATGAAATGGAAGCACCATTCAGCTAAGGCCCATTTTCAGTAGTGATCCTACTACTGTTCTGGGCATTTCAAAGAGGAGATACATAACGTTGCTTACACAAGTTACAGTTATAAAACTGCTTATTGAAAATCCATCATCTACAAAAGTGAAGAGTAGAGGAGTTCTCATTGTTTTTTTTATTTTTAGTTGTTTAACCAGGTATAGCACACTAAGCTGAAAGCTTTTTTACAGGAGTGACCTGGGAGCACAAGGAGGTTAAGTGACTTGCTCAGGGTCACACAGTATGCCAGTGGAAGCTGTGGGATTCAAACCCAGGTCTGGTCTGCTGGATATCACCAAATTTGCAGCTCAGAGTCTTAGACCACTGCGCTATACTGCCTCCTCAAGTTTGCCTACTGTTTGCTGACAGATATTACATGAGTTCCACTAGAATTTTAGCAGTAGTGCACACATAATAGAGACACTTAGGCAGTCTGTAATGTGGTGACATAACTTAGCATGCAGAGCGTGGAAAGCCACTGATAACATTCCTTTGGTTTAGATAGTGCTTTCTCAAAGTAACAGACACATAAGGATTTGGGTAATGGCAGTTTATTGTACAGGGTTTCCAGTACATGATCAGGTGGTTTCGGCAACAGTGGCTGTCAAAGGCCAGGCCCCTTCTCCCCATACTGCATCTAAAATCATGGAGGTTAAAGGCAATACCTGCAGATGATCTTGGACAAGGGAGGCTGGAGCTGAGTTGGAGGAGGTCCAGTATATAGTTACAGTAGGAGCATTCTGCCAGATATGTGTGCTTAAACCAAATTAGATGGAGCTTCCTATTCCCATTTTATACCTTCAGCCCCAAAGGACTCCCACCATTGTCAGCTGTCTTCCATACAGATGCCAATGGTGGGAGTCCAGTGGGATGGAAAATATGACATAGGCAAAATGATTATATATGATGTTCAACTTGCAAGGTGTATGTTTGCAATGTTTCTGTACTTAAAAATCACCACAGTCCAGTATTGTCATGGTGGTAGTGTCTGCAGTTTGGAGGCGCATAGCCATAATTAAACAATCCATGGATTCTGCAGATATCCAGTTTGGGATGTTTGCTTATCAACAAGGTGTTAAGTATGGGAAGTCCATCTTAGACTGGAGTCTAGCCAGATGCTCAGGTACATATATTTTGATACCTGATTCAGGACTTTCTCATTTGTCATTACAGTTTCTAGGCCTGTGCAGTTCCTGAGTTGGGGCTCAGAGCCAAAAAGCTTGGTTTTTAAATTACTCAAATTTAGCACACGCTTGCTTTTGTGTAAGTACTGTTGAATTAAATTAAAACTCTGTCATCAGGTTGGTTAGACCATGATTGGGTCAGCACCACTATGATGATGGATGTTTATGAGCTGTATGTGCAGGTCTGTATCATTTTGTTTCCAAGCTCTGGAACTCCCTTCCTATGTTGCTAAAATGTTTTATGTCTCACCAAGCTTTTAAGACAGATCTCCTCAAGCACCTCCTGTCCATTGATAAGTGAATATGTAACTAATCCACTATTAATGCTTCACCTGGTCTTATCTCTCTATTCACATGTCAGTTTTGCACTTACCATATTTGTACATATCCTTGCACTGCCTGTTCTTTCATGTATATCTTATATTTTCTAGCCTATGTTATTGTACTGAATTTGCTAATGTTGTAATTGCTGTTTCATTACATTGTCTGTAACTCTCCCAGGTAATGCCTGAAAATAGGCACATTTTTGTCTAGGCACCCATCTGGTCGGCAAAAACTAAATAAATAAATATAGACTGAAAAGATGAGTGGGCCTAAGATGGATCCCTGTAGGCAGTGTTGAATCCACGATTTAAAAAAAAAAGTGTCCTGCAGTAATAATTAATAGGGATGGGATAAAAGGGGATGGGCTGTCAGCTAGAAGGCAAAAAAACTTCTATTATCTTATACTGAAAATGATAAATATTGGTAGTGGGCCATGATACAGTTAATTCCATGTAAAGATCAAAGAATGGCCCTGCTGCCACCTGATATTTATTAATGCTGGATCTGTCACCACCTACAGGACACCTTGTCTCACTGGTAACAGTTTGGAATTGGTGCCACTGAGGGCCACTGAAATGCATTCTGCCTGAGAGGTAGTTGTTGAGCCAGCTGTCTACATTGCTGCGCATATCAAGATTAAACAGTTTATCTAAAAGCCTCATTGGTGTGTATTTAATAAACTTTGTGTTACCATGAAGTTGATTAACTGTCTTGAGCCCAGTTTCTCTAAGATTTTAAACACTACTGCTAATAATTTTATATGCCTGTTATTTTGTAATAGATCACTGGCCCCCTTTTTAAAGGCTGCCTGATGTGGTTAGGACAGACTTCTTAGGGTCACTATTAAAGAGACTTTGTAATACAGAAGAGGCATTTTACTCTTTTACTACCACAATTACTATGTGAGGACTACTTTCTGATTCATCGCAGTAACTGCAGTAGTAACATGCAGATAGCACCTATGCACCTAATTTACATCACCATACTGAGGACACACACACACACACAAAAAAGCTACAGTCGGTTGTTTCTCCAACATCCCCCTTCTGGAGAAGGAGACACTGTATTGTAAACAGAGCCCCATTTCTGAAGAAATCAGTCTTCTTATGTAGCATTTGCATAGCTGTGGTCAGTGGCACCTCCTTCAGGCCCCCCCCCCAAGACCAGTTAGCAGCATCTCCTCCCATCTCCACCCCCCACACACACACACACATGTAAGAGTGGGGACACCATCACAGTTAGCAGCATCTCCTCTAGTCTCCCCCACATGAAAGAAGGGGGTCACTGTCACAGTTAGTGGTATCTCCTCCCTTCTTCTCACTGTGTCCTTGGTAATGGAAGGGTGCCTAGTAGCTACGAGGTTGAATATGTGGAAAATGTGGGAGGTGGCAGACAGGAACTGCAGGAGCTAATGGACAAGGTGTGAGTATTAAAGATTTAGCTCTACTGTTTTTTCTGGGTCTTACACTGAAGGCGCTACTCACTGTCAAGGTAAACAGGAGGCTGCTGATAGTGGAGGTGCTTGGGCATCCCAACAGCACACATTTTTTAGGCATTCTGTAAGTTTACAATGAGTAAGCCATCTATGTTGAGATTTCATACCTGTGGAAGGCATTTAAATTTTGTTCCCTGGAGAATGTTACCAGGAGTACAATAGGATCCTGCTTTTTCCTTTCCCTAGGCAATTTTGACCAGAGTTTTGCACATCGCTGTACCAGATAGAAGTACTGACAGAGCACTAACTGGACTCATAGCCCCATTTTGAGAAAGAATTGAAGAGTCTGTGAGGGACAGAGAAGGAAAAGAAAGAGGGTCAAGAGTGCAACTGACCCACATGGAGCGGTGCTGTTTGTTGGAACACTGGAGCACTAGAGTGTTGGAGCTGCAGAAGTGTAGCAGGAATAACAGAGCACAGAGTGCAGGTACTGAGAACCTCAAAAGCTCTCTGAAAACTGCATTAGTCTCAAAAGCTACCAAAAGGATTAAAATTTGAATCACAGAAATTTGATGGCAGAAAAGGACCCCACCGGCCCATCTAGTCTGCCCCTATATCCCCCCTTCCCCCTCCTCCTTTACTGGCTCCTATTTTTTCCCCCTCCTCCCAACCCCATGTGTCTGTCCCCATGCCCTCTTAAATCCCCCTACTGTTTTGGATCCCACCACCCCCTCAGGTAGCCTGTTCCAGGCCTCCACCACCACCCTCTTTGTGAAGAACTTCCACCTCACATTGCCTCTGTATTTCCCTCCTTCCAATCGGAGGCTATGCCCCCTTGTTATAGCTCCCTCCTTCCTTCTGAAAAAGCTCCCCCCTTCACCTTATTTGTCCCCTTTATATACTTAAAAGTTTCAATCATGTCCCCACTCTCTCTTCTAGTCTCTATTAGGTATAGATTCAGCTCCCTCCACCTCTGCGCATATGTTTTTCCCCTCATCCTGTGAACCATCTTGGGTGCTCTTCCCTGTACCGTCGCTATCCCCTCAATGTCCCTACGTAGGTGCAGTCTCCCAAACTCTACCCTGTACTCCAGGTGCGGCCTCACCATAGTTTTGTACAGCAGCATTAGCACCTCCCTCCTTCTGCTAGTTATGCCCCTTCTGATGCAGGCCAACATACCATTTGCCTTTCCCACTGCTTTGCTGCACTGGTTCCCCACCTTAAGATTGCTCTATATAATAATACCCAGATCCCTCTCCTGCTCGGTTTCCTTGATTTACTCTCCCCAAGGGTGTATGCTACTCAAATGTTTTTCTGCTCCAGGTGCATCACCACACACTTTTTTGCACTGAATTTTAGTTGCCAGGTTCCCGACCACCTCTGTACTTTCTCCAGGTCCTGCCTTATGGCCTCCACTCCCCCTTGGGTGTCCACCCTATTGCAGATTTTAGTATTGTCCGCAAAGTTCTTCAACTCAGCTCTGCACTCAAACCTTGGCCACCCTGCTAAATTCTGGAAGGTGGTCAAATCACTTCTCTCCCCACCTTCCCTGCCCCCTACACCAGCCTTAAACATAGGAGGCTCCATTTTTACAGACCCTCCTGCTGTGGCCTCGGTGTTCAATGCAATTTTCACCAATTGCACATCAACACTCATGTCATCTTTCCCCGCATCAACCTCCTCCCCCTCCATCCCTACTCCTCCATCTCACAGCACCTCCCAAGACCCTCCACCCACCTCCTCCTTCTCTTTCTGCCCTGTCACTCCAATAGAGGTAGTAAACACCCTGCAGGCACTACACCCTTCCAAGGGCAAATGCCCCTCTGGCCTTGATTCCAAAATGTTGTACTCATCAGCCCCAGCCATCACCACCCCACTGGCTGCTCTCTTCAATCTATCTTTCTCTCTAGCCTCCATCCCATCTGAGTAGAAGTTTGCCACTGTCATCCCCCTCCCCAAATGTGGGGACCTCTCTGCCCCTGGTAACTTCCACCTTATTTCTCTCTTCCCTATACTGGCCAAGCTGCAGGAACACCTTGCCCTCTCTCAACTCTCACCCTACCTTGACTCCTCCTCCTTCTTCATATCTTACCAGTCTAGCTTCAGGAAGTTCCACTCCACCACCACCTCCCTTCTGAAGCTCACCAACAGCATTGTCTCCGCCATGGACAAAGGCCATATCACCTCAGCAATTTTTGTCGATCTTGCTAAGGCATTCGACACTGTCTCCCATCCTCTCCTTCTGACTAAGCTCCAAAATGTAGGACTTTCTGGCCCAGCTACAGAATGATTCCACTCATATTTGATAGGCTGGTCACAATCTGTCATAATCGGTAGCTCAACCTCTTCCCCTCTCCCCCATCATGACAGGTGTGCCACAGGGCTCAGTTCTGTGGCCGTTCCTGTTCTCCATGTTCCTCAATGACCTGCCCTCTGCCTGCCCAAACACATCCATTCACATGTATGCTGATGATATGGTGCTGTATTCATCAGGCCCATCGTCCTCTGATGTGGTGTCCATACTCCAGCAGGACTTCAACAAAGTCCAGCACTGGTTTTGCTCTAATAAGCTCCACCTCAATGCCAAGAAAACTGTCTCCATGACCTTCGGCACAAGGCAGAGACTCTCAAGGCTCCCCTCCACCCCTACTTTGCACACCATCAATGGGACAACTCTGGAGGTCAGCTCCTCCTTTAGGTACCTTGGGATCTGGCTTGACCAGCACCTTGACTTTTCTGTGCATATCGATGCCATCCACAAAAAAACTACACCCCAGACTGGGTGCCCTCTACTGTAATCGTGGATGTATCCCACTGCCAGCCCGCCATGCTATAGTACAGAAAATGATCCTTCTAGTCATAGTCTACAGGGATATAGTCTATAGTGCTGCCTCCAAGTCCACCCTGGCCAGAATGGACTCACTCTTCCATGCCTTTTGTTGTTTCGCCCTTGACTGTCCCTACTCTACCCATCACTGTGTCCTATATCAGTCACTGGGTCTCCCCTCACTGCAGGACTGCTGCCAAATACACTGTGCCCATTTCACTGCCAAGTTCTGGTCTCAGACCCTGCCCCTTCACTCCGCACTTTCAGCCACTCCCCTGCCTGCTTACTCACTCAGGCACAGTGATACCAGACTCTTCTCTATCCTGCACAGGTCCACAAATGCTGGCAAGGCAGCCTTCACATATCACATGCCTAAGCTGTGGAACTCCCTCCCAGTGGACATAAGGCAGGCCCCTTCAGACCGCTACCTCCACGCCCAGCTCAAAGATAATTTCGCCTCCACCTGCACATATACCTAACCTAAATGCACCACTCCCTTTCTAGTTGGAGTACTATGGCTGTATTATGTTGCACTGTATTTGTTTGTTCTTTTGTACCTTGAAGCACCCTGTTGTCTTGCTCTCCACAAGCTATAATTTTATTTCTAGTGCTTTTAGCTGCATCTAACACATACTGTCTGATTGCTATATTTTCTGTATTGTATTCTCCCTTCCCCTCTCCCCCTGGATGCAAACGAAATCGAGCAGTGCTCTGCTCAGTGTGCCCTCCTGGTGAAACTCTTAAATAAATAAATAAATGGGCACACTCTACCCTCTAGTCCCTCCACTAGATCACTAATGTAAATGTTAAAAAATAGGGGTCCCAGTACTGACCCTTGAGGCACCCCACTCATCACTCCCTTTACCCTGGAATGTGCCCCATTTACTACCAGCTTGGCTCCTTCCCGTCAACCAATTTTCCACCCACCTAGTTACCTTCTGACCCACCCCTAAGCTACACAGCTTATTTACTAGTCTTCTATGTGGGACGGTGTCAAAGGTCTTACTGAAGTCCAGATAGGCCACGTCCACCACCCCTCCTTGGTCCACTACCTGCGGCATCAAGATTCCATCGAGAGTCCTAAGACTAGAGTCTTGATTCCATTTGGGGTTTTAATGGTGTAATATGTGGGAAATGTGAGAGCGGGTGGACAAGAAATGTGGGAGCTAACAGACAATGTCTGGTATTTTTTCTGGGTCTTACACTGAAGATGTTACCCACTGTCAAAGTAAATGGCTTCTTTTCCAGTCCCCTCCTCTCCCCTTTAGGTCCTTGGTATCAGGAGGGTAGTTATGTTGCCTCATCCAGGATTGCCACAGCACCCTTCCACCTTCAGAGAGAGCCAAAATGTTGACTATGCCGGCATGCTAGTGTAGGTGCGGGTATCACACAGTTCCCTCTGCTTATGCCTCCCTATTTGCTTACTTGCTCTTAGATCTTTCCAGAACTAACACCAATTAACTTAATACAAATACAGAGGCATAATGAAATGTAACAACACTTCAGTAGCAACACCCCAGTTTTTTTTTTTCAGGTATGTCAGCATCTCAAAATGTTAGCAAGTGGCAGAGATGCTGGAGCCAGAATGTATTTTACACAAACCCCCCCCACCACCACCACCACAACCAACATTAACACTCTGTGACTCTGAACAAGTTGCTGCTAGAAGATATCATAACTCCTCATCCCACAATTTAACAGCAGGCAAGGTTCCATAGGTAATTTATACATTATCTTTACTAAAGTCAGGAAGAGACGTTCAAGCAATGCGTACCATGTGGGTAGAAAGTCTGTTTGGTGGGTGGCTGTTCTGGGGGCAGGGTGGTTATTCTCTTGGGGGGGTGGCAGGAGGTTCCAACTTGAAGGCCCAGTAGTGGTGTTCTGTTGGGGGCAGGAGGCTGTTTAAAACCTTCCATGCAGTTGGCAAAATCTGGGATGGCCAGAACAGAAGAACCCCCGCAACTCTGCATATGTTCACAGTTGCACCCATTTCAGGTATTATGGCATTCTGGATTTTACCGAGCCCCTTGTTAACATTCCCATGCTTTTTAATGGGGATGGAAACCAGATAGGTACCAGCCAAACAATAATACTGCATACTTTGCAAGGGTGTCAGCATGTTACAGAAAGTGTGTTGGTGGGGGGGCTGAAGTTTGAAAGGGCACCTAGAGCTTATATTGGGGGACTGAGTTTCAAAAGGACAGATATTGTTTAAAAGCTTAACTTCCACCCAACAAATTCTGCACACAGCTTTTGAGCAGCTCGCTGCAAGAGTTGCAATCCCTAATAATCACAGCACAATGTCCAGAAAAGCTGTGCTCCACAACCATACAAAAGCACACTGGAAACTGCTGAAGTTTTGTACTGAGCTTCAGTATGATGATTTATTCTGTGAAAATTAGACCAGCAATCCAGTGTTCATCCAGAGCAAAAAGCCCCTAGAGCCCCGGCGTACAGCCTTCCAAGGGGGCGTATTCATTTAAATTAGAGCATCACTCATTTTTAACACAGTTCAAGCTGTGACATCACCTAAATCACCACTACTGACAACACATTATTTAGATTCTAAACAAAAAATAATAGAAAGAGGTAACTTCGTTTGCTTATTTACATTTTGTGTACACTGCTATACCCTCAAACTCAGGAATGGCACACAAGGAGTTACACCTGAATACTGATTTTTGAAAACATATTATGCCTGGACTAATACATTTTAAATGACTAAGTTACATAAGAACCATAAGGGATCTTCCTCATAAAAAGATCAACCAAAATGCTCTAATCTTTAACTGTCCAGAAAAAATGTAATCAAATTTAGTGTGGAACCCACTAATACCTGTTATTTAGAGACAGAGGTAAAACAGAGATCAGGGGTCTCTCTCTTATGGCTCATTGGTCTGGAAAAGGCAAGGTAGAGACAGGAATAGTACCTTAAAAAAGAAGAAAAAACACAGTACAGTTAATACCAGTACTTTCTGTATTGTAAAGGCATTACTATATAATTTATGTACAGTCTTATACACAAGGGTTGGAAAACGGGGTGGGTGGGTGGTGGAGGGAGAGGAAAAGGATAGGGGTTGTGAATGAAGGGGGGAAGTTGGGGAAGGGAGGGACAGGAAAATGGCTAGGAAGAAACAAATCATTCATTATATTCAGCAATCAAAATAGCACTCATTTCAGATTTCACCTTCCATCTCTCAACAAGAGTTTAAGGTCCCATCTTTCATTCAGACCCTTTAGTAATACAGTATTAACTTTAAAAATCCAGCATGAATATATATATATTAGATTGATGACAGAAGGTTCAGGTCAAAACATTTTAAATAAATACAAAAATGCCTGAGGGTCTGTATGAATCAAGGAATGCCAGGATAGATGTTGGCATGACATATCACAGCATGTTAGCCAGCATTCTGACATGCTAGCATCTGGTCCTGCATGCCACCAACTGGGATGGTATGTCTGTACCCAGGCCAGCATTCAGTCTAGCATGCTGGCACCTAATCTAATGCCTGAGCTGGCATGTAGGCATAGGAGAGAACCAAAGCAGAATTTGGCCAGGAATGTGGCACAGAGATACCACAATTTAAACAGTGAGTGGGAAGAGCCAGAGTAGCGGGATCAGTGGTAAGTACGAGCAGGGCCAGCCTCAAAGAAATGTTCTAAGTTAATTGAATATAACAAATGGGACTTTTTTAAAATGCATATTTCATTATCTGGACCCTATCTAGGTCTGAAGAGATGAACTTCATTATTTTTATACTGTTCCCTTTAGGAGAGAAGGTGCTGTAAATTGGCCCAAAGAGACTGCCAGCTAATCCCTTCCACTTCTTGATTCACAGTAAGATTCACACTAGGAATTTTAGAAGCTGAGAAAGCCAAGGCCCATAGGTAGCATCTTTTCTGTTTCTGTAAACTGCTTAATTATTTTCCATAATGTATTTATCCGACCTTTGCTTGAATTCATTTTTTGTGGTGCTTGTGGCTACATGCACTGGCAGCCGATTCCAGGAGTTAGACACCCTCTGGGTAAAAAAATGCTTCCTGGATGTAGTTTTAAATAGCTGTCCTTTGAGCTGTAAAGACTATCCTCTGGTGTTTATGTTGCTGATGTGCTGGTTCTGCCCCCATGCTTAGACATTTTGTGATTCCTAACCAGGAAGAGTGCAGAGATGTGCTCCATAGAAGTCTGTGGGGGAATTTTGCCTATATATGTTAATGCCAGTTTTAATTAAAGCCACTGCTCAACTAACAAGGCCCTTGTTGCCTATAATGTATATTAGAGGCTGTGTTAAATGGGCAGTGTCAGCTTTGCCCCTTCATTTTTCCTAACATCCAAGCAGTGTGTCTTTTGGCACACACCTATTTAATTTATACAGTAGAATGCCCTCACAGATCTAAAAAATAATCAGTTATACCTGCTTTTGTAATTTGCAGTGCAATTTGCCTTCCCCTCAGCCCGAGGTTAAATCGCCTGCCACTGGAAGCATATCCTGATTGAGGACGCGCATCAGGCACGAGCAAGATCCCGAAGTAGCATTTTATGCCATGCCCGTCCTAAAAACATGCCGCCCATGTAAATCCAAGAATAGTGAACTGCTTCTACTACTTTAGAACCTAAACTGAGCCCTGCAAGTCTTACAATTTGCTGTTTCAAACCGGAGCCGAAATCCCGTGCATGCACAAGTGTGGCGTGCTCTTGTTCATGCGCAGGATCTTTGCACATGTTTCTTTCATGCATGCACGGGATTTTGACTCTGGTATGAAAAAGTTAATTGTGAGACTTGCAGGGCTTGGTTTAGGTTCTAAAGTACCAGGAGCAGTTCACTATTGCTGGATTGCTGGGATAAAATTGCTCATAGACTTCTATGGAGTGCATCCCATGCACTTCCTGGTTAGATGTCACAAAACATCTGAGCTGAAGGATAGGGCTGGCTCTCAGGGAAGTAGAAGGGATTGGGTAGCCATCTGCTCAGGCCAGTTTAAGTTCCCTTCCTTCCCCTCCCGATGGAGACTACATAAAAATTATGAAGCTCACCTCTGCAGACTCATGCAGGATCCAGGTAATGGAATATGGGTTTATAAAAGGCCCACTTTTTTATGCCCAATTATCCTAGAACATTCCTATAAGGATAAGCAATCTAGGCAGCCACATAGGGGTGCCAAATTAATAAATCCTAGTTTCAAAACCCAACAAAAGAGGTGAACCTGGTTGGGGAGGACACAGATATCAAGTTTGACTTGGGATGATTCAGGACCTAAGGCTATCCCTGGGTATTAGAATGGCAGTTAAAAGTGAAATGACTGAGGGGCATGGGGGGAGGTCCAGCCTTGATAGGGAGGATTTGGAGGTAGCACTATAAATCATGCAAGGATAATCTTGATGGCAATATCAAAGAAACAGAGACCTTGACAGCAAATAAAGGCCAATCAGTCAATTCATTCTACCCTAATCCCTACTTACCCCATGCATCTGAGTCCTGTAGTTGTCACTCACCCCCCTTCACTTTTGTGCCCCTTGTGTCTATCTCACTTATGTCTGAATCCCACTACTGTCCTTGCACAAACCTCCTCATTGAGTATTCTGTTCCACCTGTCCACTACCCTCTCAGTAAAAAAGCATTTTCTGACACCCTTTCTAAACCTGCGCTCTACCAATTTCTTTGAGTTTCTTCATGCATTCATGTTTACACTTAAGGTAAACATCACTGCTGTTCACTTTGTGTGTTCTCTGTAGCAATTTTGTAGCAGTATGTTGCTGTCATGCCCCCTTTTCCTGGTCTCCAGTGAGTACCATATGAAGATCTGACAGTCTTTCCATGTATGCCCTGCTCTGCTGTCCCTGAGTCATTTTGGTTACCCTCCTTTGAACTGACTCACCCCTATCCCTTTCCTTCTTCAGATGTGAACTGCAGAAGTGTTTACAGTACTTCAAATGTGATATCACCAGGGATCTATACAGAGGCAGCATCATCTCATTGTGCTGGCTGCTGATCTTCCTGCCTATGCAACCTAGCATTTTATTGGTCTACCCATTGCCTTATTACACTTGACCGTTGATTAGAGACTGTCAGATATTATGACAGAATCTGCTATTTTTGGATGAATGCTGGCCTGGTTTATTCAGCTGTATTTGGTTGTGGAGCAGGGTTTGTTTTGGATATACTGTATATACTCAGCCTAAGTCTAGTTTTTTTGTGCTAACAATAGGCACTCAAGAAGGGGAACTTGGACTTATTTGTGAGGTCAACCTATCTGTGGGGTTTACTATGATAAACTATTTTTTGAAACTGTGTAACTTAATTTTGTGTCCAGCTCTGTCCACGGAGTTAGATTCTGTGCCTAAAGTTGGTCACAAAACTGATATTTCCATTCAGACTGAGAAGCAAAATAATGTCTGCAATGTTGCCAAAACTGACAAGGAAAAGGGAGGTCAACTTATGCATGAGTCCAACTTATAGGTGAGTATATATGGTATGTTTCTCTGGTACAGGCACAGTGCACCTATGAGTTTCATTGAGGCTGAAGGCCTGAGTTGGAGCGTGTGTTTTTTTTATGTTAATAGAGCCTCTGAAGGGTGTCTCTTACAGTATAAGAGACTTCAAGCAAGAGAGCTGGGGAAGGGAACTGCAAAACAAAGTTGAGCAGTTCTGTCTGGACAAATCTCACAAGAGGAGTCTCTTAGAGACACCCATAAGAGGCCCTATTATCTTACTATAAAATCATTCAAGTTTAGCTCAAGTGATTATTATAAGTTTAGAGTCTTGTTTGTTTTAATTTTATTGTGCAGTCCTCCCCCCCAGCATTGAAGAGGAGCACTCTCTCCTAACGTTCCCTCACAAGATTGTAGTAACTTACTGAGCCACTATATTCACTGGCTGAAGCAACCAATATGTGTGTCAAGTGCTGATAAAACAAAATAAAGCCCATATACTGTATTAAGATCTGTGGTGTCAATGTTAGGAAAACATTTTGACTACTGTTAGGGACATTGTACTGTCTGGTTATAACACTATGTCAGACTGAGGAACAATATTAAGAACCATTTCTTGTGTTCATCTCAACCAAGAACTGAAGTAATCCTGCCCAGAACAAAAACAAGTGAAAACTTTTAAACAGCAACAGTTATGCTCATCTTTTTTTAAACAATCTCAAGCCTCACAATGCTAGCTTACCTAAAATTAACTTAAACAGTCCACTTTGCTAATGTTGTTAGATCTTAGGTTTTGCAGGTGAAAGTTATATAAAATTTGCTTGGCCACCGTTTAAACTGGATAGTCGGGGGTGGCAGCACCAGTGTGCCTCTCTAGACTCAGGTAAAAACAAACAGGGACAACCACCATGTAAGGGGACAGATCTCTGACAAAAGTAAAGTGTTTATAAATAAAAACAACCTAAAGATTCTACTGGTTAACGCCCAGAATCTAAGAAACAAAATGGAACAGCTTAAATATTTACTATGCACTAACAATATTGCTATCTGTGGTGTCACCAAAACATGGTTTTGGGATGAAGATTGGAATATAGAGATAATGGGATATACAAAGATAAGGAAAAAATAGAAAAAGAAGAGAGGCAGTATATATTAAAGATAAGTATAAGTCACATGAAATTTATTATCCAGGTGACACAGACAATGAAATCGTATGGGCACAAATGCAGTTCCCAAATAAAAATCTTACAATTGAATTAGGGCACCGCTCACCAAGCCTAGACTCTGATCAGAACAATAAATTTCTTATGTTAGAGAACATGTCGGTTGTGGGAGATTATATACTCGTGGGGGATTTCAAATTCCCAATCATAAATTGCAGTACACTAGAAGAATCAAGTGCTATAGAAAATAAATTTACAGATATAATTATCCATAACAATCTAGAACAGCTAGTAAGAGAGGGCACTAGGAATAATAATATACTAGATTTAATTTTCAGATATATTAGGGCTCAAGGTATCAGCACCACTTGGTGACAGTGATCATAAAACTGTGGAGCTTGAGATTGACCTCAGGGAAGTCAGCACAAATGGCAAGACCAAAATCAGAGACTATTATAAAGCAGATTACTATAACATAAGGCAGTTCCTGTCAGCTTGGAACTGGGAAGAACACTTAGGAAACCTAGATCTGGCTGGTATATGGAGCAACCTAAATGAAAAAATAAACCACTGCATCAATAGCTGGGTTCCAGAAAGAAATAAGTACTTACCCAACCACAGGGTACTGCCCTGGTGGAATAATAATATTAAGAGAAATATTCAAAAGAAAAGAAAACTATATGCCAAATACAAAAAAGCAGCCTACAGATACTAACTGGCATCAGTACAAAAAAATTGTTAATAAAACCAAGAATATAATCAGAAAAGCAAAACAAAAACTAGAAATAGACTTAGCAACATCAGTTAAAGACAATAAGAAAAAATTATTTAACTACGTAGGTGTTATGAAAGGAAACCAAATAGGGGTTGGTCCCCCAGAGACTGAAAAAGGGGTAGTAAGTGAGGAAACTGAAATGGCATCTGAACTAAATGAATACTTCCTGACTGTGTACAAACCAAATGAGCAGAGTAATAATAACATTAAATGTTCTAAAGACATTATACCATTTACAAAAGAGGAAGTATGAAATGTAATTAAAACTATCAGGCAAAACAGTTCTCCAGGGCCTGACAGAATTACTCCAAAGTTTCTAAAAGAATTAGCAGAGAAACTAGTGGGACCAATAACAGTTATGTTTAGCGCATCACTTACAGAGGGCATGGCTTTACCAGAATGGAAGGTAGCCACTGTCACACCAATATACAAAAAGGCAGCAGGGTGAATGTAAAGAACTATGAACTAATCAGTTTAACATCTGTTTTGGGAAAAGTATTAGAAAGAATGTTACAACTGCATATCAATGCACACATAAAGCAACAGACATTACACAACATGGCTTTTTCTCAGGGAGATCTTGTCTAACAAATCTATTGCACTTTTTTGAACCTGTTAGTGCTACATTAGATAAAGGTATGCCGGTGACAATGTCTTTCTGGATTATCCTAAGGCCTTTGATACAGTATCACATGAAGTATTAGTGGAACAAGTAATAAGAATACAATTACATCCCAATATAATTAGCTGGATAATCTATTGGCTTGATAACAGAAAGCAGACAGTAGCAATCAAGGTTCATCTGTCCTCTTGGGGACATGTCACAAGTGGAGTCCTGCAAGGTTTCATTTTGGGCCTGACTCTTTTCAACATATTAGCCTCAACTATGTGAACATCCAGTAATGCATGGATGTGCAGATATGTGGACGATTGCAAAATTGGGGGACTAGTTAAAGATGAACTCACAGGAATAAAATTTCAAGAAAATATAAGTAGGCTGAAACAGTGGGCTGAAGAAAACAAAATGACATTTAACAAAAATAAATGTAAGGTTATGCACCTAGGGCATAATAATACCAAAATTGAATATAAACTTAACAACACAATCCTTCAGACAACATCACATGAAAAAGATCTAGGAGTATTTGTTTCAGATGATTTAACATTTGACGTGCACACAAAACTTACAGTTAAAAAAATGCCATTGAATCCTAGGATGTATGCTCAACAATATCAAAACTAGAGATCCCAAAGTAATCATCCCAATATATTGTAGCTCAGTTAGGCCCCACTTGGAATACTGCTCAGCCTTCTGTTCACCTAACACCATAGGTGGGAAAAGACTAATTGAGAAGGTTCAGAGAAAAGCCACTAAGAAAATTAAAAATATGCAGAACTTCAGTTACCAGGAAAAAACTAAGTGGACTCGGACTTTATTTCCTGGAATACAGGAGACTTAGAGGGGATCTCTGTTTAACATATAAAGCTATAAAAGGTCAAGCTGTTATGGAGACAGTCGGATTAGTTATTCATAACACTAGTAAAACAACATCACATGAATTTAAGTTAATGGGGGAAAAACAGCACTGTGAAAAGAAGTAGCTGATATACACAGAGAATAATCACAATTTTGAATACACTGCCTCAACTAGTAGAAAGTGACAATATAAGTCTATTTAAAAAGAAATTAGATGATTATATGGGTAATAAAAAATGGATATATCACCATCAGAGAATTCTGGTGGTGAGTTCCCTAAAAGGCTAAGGCCTACTGGACTCGTATACATCTATGAACCTATGATCTTTTTCCTGGTGCCAACTGTTGAATGCTCCATCCCTTGATGCCCCCATACTCCAATGTTTTGTGATGTAGGAGTTTGCCCCCTGTGCTCTCTGGACAACAATGAAGGGTGTTTTTAGTGATTTTTTTTGTTATATATGAGGGCCACTGGGGTCAAATCAAAACCACAGCTCTACTCATAAGAGCCTTGCTAGCTGAGCTGTGGCATTGATTTAACCTTAGTGGCCCTCTGAAATATACAAAAAATCATTAAACATGCTTCCATTATTCTTAATAGAATGTGCTGTACAAGCCCCATCACAAAACACTGGAGTGCAGGGCTGGCATGGGGAAGTAGGCATAGAGACCCTCTATATGCAGAACTAAAGAGGACTTCACAAGGTATTTCTAGATCACTCTGTCCCCCTTGAAAACATCAGTCCTGATCTTTAACATTTGGGAAGTGAAAGACAGGAAACAAGAAACTCATGTAATGTCCCATCTAGATTTTTATATATATTCAGCCTCTATGGGTGCAGCATTCAACAACTGGCACTGGGATGGGGAATGGATTGGGCGACCAAGTGAAATTTATGACCCTTTCCCCTGCAAAACAAGAATAAAAAAATCTGCAAAGTGGACAGTTTTAAGTTTGTTTTACGTAAGCTACTATTGGGGGCTTGATTACAGCACTGAACCGAAACTGGTGCTCTTAACCTCATGAACTGTGCCTAGAGAGTAGACATTGAAAACATTTTCTCTCAAACTTGTAAAGCAAACAGGGCTTTTTTTTTGGGGGGGGGGACATTAAATTGCATATTGTTTTAATCTCTGGTTTGTCCTCTCTTTAATTTTATTTTTAAGATATCTGAAATATTTGTGAACAACTCGAATCCTATGTAAGAATACAGGGGACTTCATGAGATATTTCTGGGTCAATCAGTCTCCATAGAAGAAGAAAAACACGGCACCAACACTTCCACATAAATAAACTGTATTGTGCTCAACCATTTAAAACGTCACACAATGCAGTAACGCCATGCAAGGTCAAAACAGCTCTGAAAAGGAACGTCCGACCGGTTTGCGCCAAAAACAGCGCCTTCTCAGGGACACATACATGATACCATACACCACATTATAAAGTGATCAATTAAAGTGACAGTACACGATAAAATCAAAATGTATGAAAAATTCCAATGCGGGTATTGTCAAAATACAGACAGTAAGATAACATCTAAACATATTTAAAATAAATATAATACAACAGAATTATTTTTAAATATGACACGTTCACAATTTTATCCTGGATGGAAAAAAAGAAGCATGAGATTAGATCTACCACAAAAATCACTAGCTTAAATATTAATCGATGCCTAGTAACTAAATAAATAATAATATCTTATCTTAAAAAAGGACCTATATCAAACGAATCATTAAGCCCTGGATGAGATAGAGCATTCAGGGCATGGATCCAAAAAGCTTCCCTCCGTAAAATTCTCCATACACAAGTTATTCCTTATCTTTAACATTTGGAAAGTGAAAGACAGGAAACAACAAACTCACATGATGTCCCCTCTAGTTTTATATATATATATATATCTATATATATATATTCAGTCTCTTTGGGTGCAGTTTTCGACAATCGGCACTAGGAAAAGGAAGGGATCGGGTGACCAAACAAAATTTATGACCCCTACCCCAGCAAAACTGAAATAAGGAGGCTAGGTGGTGTTTTTTTTTCCTTCAAATCTTAATATTAGAGTATGTGTAGTCCAGCCTCCTTTGACTGTGTAATTGACTGCTCCATGCCATGGCTACACATGTTTTGCTTTGAGCGTCTCCCCTTTCATACTTGCTTCCATAGTATAGCTGGCGTTTTTTGGGGGGGTTGGCAGTTGAGATTTAAAAAAACAATGTAAAATAATGTTTTACTTTGTAAACCCCATTAAGTGTGTATTTCTTAATTATTGGTATCTTCGCCAGTCTGATGCAGAGTTAGTTTTTTTGGCATGTTCCAAACATTTTCCTTGAGTTTTTGTTATTTATATACTTGCAGTCTGTACCAGTGGGTTTTATGGATGCTGCTGCATCTCTTATTCACAGGTGCAGATTTGTTACAGACAGAGAGAAAGTCCAAGAGAAAAAGGCCACGGTATTCTCCAAGTCTGGGATCAGTTCAGTCTTGCACAAATGTGAGGTAATCGAGTCATCTGAAGGGCCAATATGTTATGAATTTGTTTGGACCTGGTTATTTACCTTTTTTCCATTTACACAATGTTTGACCTGGAGGTCACTGAATGATTCACAGAAATCAATAAACTGCACATTGTTAAATACAGTATTAGGTTCAATAATATTGAAGCATAAACATTCTGGGAGTTGATTCTAATGAGGCAAATAATCAATTGTTTAAGGTTTTATCTCAAACAAAGTTATCTACGTGTGTTGACCAGGTGACCTGGCCCCAGTCCAAATTCATATTACCCATTATTACCACTTGTTGGAAGTTCTTAAAGTTTGAGAGTGCAAAAGTACAGTCAGATAGGGCACATGGATCTGCTTTTGGAGAGCTGTAACAACCAATCTAACAGACAGACAAAAGTTTGGTAGGTTTAATTAAAAAAAGCCCTTCTGCGTGTGTATCAGGGAGTGAAATACTTAGGTATATTACCCTGCAGTGTTTCCTGGTTTACATTAGTAACCTCCTCTTCCTTAGTGCTTGTTTTCTCTCCATTGCTGGTTGCCCCTTATGTATAATGCTGAATCATAGACTCTGGTGTTTAGCCAGGTTTCAGAGATGATTGCAAAATCTGGTTTATGAGACATACACCATTCCTTGATGGCATACATCTCTGGATTTAAGCTTCGAGCATTGAAATGCAGGAGTAATAATGCCTTGTTGCCAAGGTGGTTGAGTTGCAATATATTAAAGAGGTGGTCCAAGGTGTGCATGTATGACCCCAAACATGACTAGGCTAATACAGACACATTAATCTGAAAAAAACTCAGATATTTATGTTTTACCCACAGGATAAAAAAATTCCAGTTGTATGGGGGATCAGTATCAGAGAAGCTGGTACAGACAATCATAGGAAACAGAATAGATGAACACTTACTGTAGAAGAAGACAATGCTGGACTCCTTTGGCTCAGTATAGATTCTATAAAAGGAAAGTCATGATAAACAAATCTCCCCTTTTTTGGGCTGTGGGTGGAGCCTACAGCACTATTGGGATCACTCAGTAGCTCTAAAAAATAGACGATCATGGAACCTTCCATTGGACTTTTGAAGTATCCTTCTAAAAGCCCAATGGAGCTTGAACCCCTCCACCATGATCAGCTGCTATGGAATAACAGCCACACTATTTTGGCTGTTACTTCCACATTCCGATGCATGAACTCCACATGTGTGCGACTCATGCGCATGTGTATTTCTGCGGATGTCTCCATGTTGTGAATGGCAAAATGCCATTCACCTTAAAGATGTTCCTGACATCGGCCGCCAGCTCTGCAGCATTTGGTGCCCCCCCATGGACTCAACTGGCACACTGGGAGCCCACCCCAGTGTGCGCAAAAAATTTTCTGTGCCCCCCTCCTCCAAGTCATGTGGCACACTGGGATCCCACCCCAGTGTGCCAAAAGATATTCCTGACATCGGGATGCCCATTCCCCTTGTCGGCATCCTGTACAATCCCCCCATTCATGTGGCACACTGGGAGCCCATTCCAGTGTGCTGAAATGTTTGTTTCTTTATTTTTCTGTGAAATAGAAAACAGTCCCTCATCATCATGTTTTTCTTTCCCTGTAAAACAGAAAATGATCCCTCATCATTGCTACAGTCCCCCTCACCCTTCCCCACCCTCCCACTGAGCACCCACCTCCATGCTCCCCACTTACCCCATACTTACCTCCAGAGGTTGGCATTGTCATCTTCTCTGGACCAGAATACACCTGCACTCTTCAAAGCCCAACCGCAAACTGAAGAATCTAAGGTAAGTATGCTATACTGCCATTCAATGGGGGTTTCAACTGATCCTGATATCTCAGCCATTTTTGGAATTTTCACCCAAATCTTCAACATGGGGTTCTTGGGACCCCAGCTCATGAAAATTGTCACTGTCATTTTGTTACTCTGTCCCGAAAAGTGATTTTGCGGTCACTGTATGGAAACACCTTTTGGGACTGATTCATGAAATGACAGTGCCACTGTTCATGAGGTGGGGTCCCAAGATGCCCATGTTGCAAATTTGGTGAAAAAATCCCAAAAAATGACTGTGTTACAAGCGTGCATTGCACAGTTTCTACGCATGCTCCTAACGTCACCGAGTTTTAATATTTTCACTCCACATTTTTAACATTGCCATTTTTGCACACCTCCTTCAAAACGGTACAGCTGTCATTTTCCACAACCTACCCAAAATGTGTTTTCGCACCTGTGGCCCAGAATAGCGCATTTGCTCTGGGAAATCACCTTTCAGGACAAGTGAACCAAATGACACTGGCACTGATCGTGAGGAGGGATCCAGGAAAGGCCACGTTGAAAATTTGGTGCAACACCTCCATAAACCGGCCAAGTTACACTTGGGTGTTAAATAATTTCCATGCACATGTGTAACTTTGGTCACTTGGTAGCTTTTCACAGGCCTATCGGCTCTGGCTAGAACTTGTTTTTAAATGTTGGCATGAGAGAGTGGGTTAAAGTAGACACAAGACACAGGATGAGTACTAGTAAAACAGTTTTATTTATATAATTGGAAGTTCTACCTTCAGAATCATGATACAATTACAGCATCTTTATAGAGGCATCAGAAATTTCCCTTTACAACAATCTGATATTGTCAGATCACCCCTTTCATTTAGGCAGTAATGTCAGGCTTTAACTCACAGAAGATTCTGCAGTCCTTCTCTCTCTCTCTCTCTCTCTCTCTCTCTCTCTCTCTGGATAGCTCTTGCCATTATATAGAAATTCTGCAGCCTCCTCTGACTCTGTAATCATGACTCATACTTACTTTAGTACTTTATTGAACACTTCATTTTGTATCCCTGGAGGTGGCATGTAACCCCTGTCACATAAGAAAAGAAACAATTAATTCATAATGAAAACATGACCTTCCCCCAACCACCAAACATGCTAGAATGATACATAAATATTCCAAAGCAATTAGGGCAATGCAAAAGTTTCTGTTGGTCATAATGTATCTTAATTGAAGTTCCCACCATAGGAACTAGCTTCTAGTGACATCTTGCATAAAGTATAGCTTTCATAAAAACAATCATGAGGACACATGATCGGAGGCTGGTAGGTACAAATTTAGGAGGGATGTGAGGACGTTTTTCTACACCAAAACAGTGGTGGAGCTACAGAAGAAATTGTTAGTCACAGTGGTGTGGGCTGGTATTATAAACGGGCTCAAACATGGCTGGGACAGAGCAAGGGGACTCATAGTTCCACTAGGGGGAACCAGTGAGAAAATATATTCAGGAGAGGGCAAAGAGGGATAACCCCCAGGACAATAGGTCAGGGAATGAGGAAGGAATACCTATGGACACTAGGCTGAATAAATGGCCCCATAGTCATTATCTGTCAGCAGTGTCCATGATTCTGCTGTATGCTGCTGAATGTTAACCCATGCTGCCACTGTAAGGGATACCAGAAATTGGTGTGTCAGCAATCACTCTCTGCAAAGAGAGGTTTTAATCCTAATAGTTTGATTTCTGTTATTCCACCTACCTGTAACCTCTCTGTCTCCTTCCCCAGTTCTTGATTAACTTAAATTGCAAATTCTAGTAAGAGCTCTGCTGACAAGAAAATGTATACAATTTTCAAAAGGCTCCAAACAATATCACATTATTACAGGCCCCAGTTTGGTCTCTTCAATAGAGTAGCAGTTTTTTTTCTAGAGTACAAAAAGACAGCCCTAAACAGAAACCAGCAGGCTCTGAATTAAACCAGGACAATGCATTCTTGTTTTTTTTTTTTTGGGGGAGGCTCACAAAAGCTCCATATCAGGGTCCTCAGAAGCACTAGAGAATTTTTTATATTCTTTTTACAGCTGTGTGGATGGAGCTCCACAGATGTAATGCTATTATATTTTAAAAGACCACCAAGGAAGCACGTGACGGGACAGCTGTCCGGCTTGCTTCCACAGTGCTCTGGCAAATATCCACTCATTCTGTTTATGCAGTCCTTCAACTAAGCAGGCCACATAAACACATCCCCTTCGCACTGAGCATTCTTTTACTCGCTCTTGCTGCACTGAGCAACCATATCGGCTCTGACCAGATTTTGTTATTATAACTTTGGCTGAGGAGAGGAGAACGATCTGTGCATATCCCACACATAAGGAGTCAATCAAGGTGGAGAAAAAGAAATACTTCTCTACCCTGATTGCAACCAAGAAGAATTGCTCGGCCATACTGTTTCACACAGTGGACAGTATGTTTTATCCAGGCAGTTCACAGTGCAGGGAGCCTGTCACCTTGGAGAGGTGTGAGCAGTTTCAATGAGTTCTTCAAGGTCAAGAGTATTGACATTAGGGACTGCATCTCTGCCACAGCCAATTTGGATTGTAACAGGAAGATGGTAGGGGAGAGACAGATTACGATTAAGTCCTGCAATGAGTTAAGTAGTTGTAATTTTAGATAGGTGACATATTACCCCACTTTTTCTCTCCTTTTGGGACACATTACTGTAGTCCCTCCCAACTTCAACTGCCACCTCTCAGTGCCTCAGGCCAGAAGTAAGTGTCCAGTTTTTGCCATGTTCAATGTGCTGCTCCTTATATTCTCCCACAAATGGTGCCCAGTCAAAACCACAACAGCAAATACTGTACATGTGGTCAAAAACCATGTGGTCATAACAGCACTGCATGTTTACAGAATTAGTTTATCTACTCTTTCGTGGTTGTGGACCACATGGTTTTGTAATGATAATGTGGCTCAGTTATTGACCATGCTGTTTTTCACCATGCAGTCTTGACATAGCACCCTCAAAAATCAGCAAACTGGTGCTACATGCATATGACATCACATATTTAATATTAGACCATATCTTAATTATGCATCCCCATTTTTGTTATCCTCCCATTTGGATAAAGACAAGATTAAAGTAGAAAGAGTGAAGCAGCAAACAACTAAACTGATTAAGGACATTAGTAATCTATATTATGAAGCAGGACTCAAACACACTGGCCTTTAGACCTGAAGACTAGAAGGAGAAGAGCTGAGCTACTTCTTCTGTTTGATGTTATGAGAGAGATAAGGGACTCAAGGATCGAAGGGGGAAAAAAGCTAAAGGAGAAGACTAAACAGACAAGAGGCCACATACAACAAATAAAAATGTCCATGTTTACTAGCACTAAGATAAAGTCTTTTTATACTCACAGGACAGCAGGCATTTGGAATTGACTTCCGGTGGATATACAGTACAGTAATAAACTGTCAAACTAAGAATGTATTTAAAAATAAAACTGATTAATTCAAGATGGGCTGCTACCAAATTACTACCACTGAGTAGTGGGAGGCAGTCTTGATGGGTATTGATGGTCTACTTCTGCTGTAAAGTCCTGAATATAATCCCAAGTATATGAACTGTTGGAAGTGCTGGCCAGTCTCTATACTATCAGATTTTTTATCTACCTTTCTCTCCAGGTTAGGTGGCCATGGGGCTGTTTCCTGCATAAATTAAGAAGAGCCACTCAAGTAATACATGCCAGTTATTAGTTCAGATGTTCAGATATAGTCATTAAACCTGAATCAGCAGGTATGGACAGGACAACCTGGGCCATGGGCACATGCAACAAGGACATCTTGAGGAACTTCTCCTTGACCACTGTTAGGAGACACATTGTAGAACTGCAGATGTTTTCAATCCATACCAAAATTACATAGTTGAATCAAGAACATCCCAAGTTGTTGTCCTCCAGCTCCCAAACACAGTTCACCTGCCAGGACTGAGCCCCAGATATTTATTTGTTTGAAAACTGGTAACCAGGAAAGGCACACTGAGCAGAGGCTCATTTCCAGGTGTGACTCAGGGGGAAAGGGTTACAGGAGGAACAAGGAAAATAACACAGTATATTCCATGGTATGTAGTAAAGAGCAGGCAACAGTGCAAATGTATAAAACGTCACACGCACAAAACTTGGAACAAATTAAAGTGCAACATTTTCAGACAGAATGTCAGGACTATACAAGTGCAAAATAAACTGAGTAAATACAATAGAGTAGGTCCAAGGCATGCCTTGCAGTGTACTAGGGAACTGATAGGTTGGGGGAGGCCAATACCTGCTGGTACAGTGAAACCAGGGAGGACCTCCTGTAGGAACCAGGGGCAGGGGGAAGAGGAGGTGGTGGAGTTTCATTGGGTACCTAAAAGAGCCTGAGGATGTGGAATGGTGGAGTGAAGAGGGGAGCAGGTTCCAGAATATTGGATGGTGATAGGAGAAGGTGGATTGCCCAGCAAAGGAATGGCAATGAGGTGTGGAGAAGGTACACTGGTCCCTGAGTGGAGGGAACATGGAGCAGGTGGAACTAGAGAGAGGAGTGAGGAAGCATCAGAGGGACGGGAACCAAACCAGTATTTGGAGATGCAGGAGGTACAGTGTGGCTGAGAGTTTCTTGCAAAGCAACAAAAAGGCACTTCAGAAGGTATCCAGTCTGGCAAAGAGAGTGGAGGTGGTGTTACTGTAGATGACATCTGCATAGCCAAAAACTGTGAGCACTATGTTGGTGACCAGCCCATGAAGAACCAGCAAGGATAGACAGTCTTTATTGTGGTACAGGGCACTCAGCTTAGGGTGAAGTTTCACAGGGATGACATCATTGTGGGCTGAGAAGTTAAGCTTGCTGTCAAGCCACACACCAAGGTAAACAGAGTCTGTGTGTGTTACTCACAGACAGGACTTAAGGAGGTTTTTTGAAACAAGATAAGTGGGGTATGTTGTGGAGAAATTTGCTGAACCCATGTTTTTCTTGTTGTCTGTAAAGTAGATTGAAAGCACAGTAGCCCACATTTTAGGGCCATTAAGGGCCTTAATCTACAGCTATGTTTTTACCCTGTAGTTTGGGGGCTAGATGAGAATTGTTTGACCTGATTGTTTGGCTTGGGGCCTCTGATAGGTGATAACTTAAAAGGAATAGCAAAAATTTAAAAAGAATAGTGTGGTGGTTCCTAAGCCGGTCTACCTCACTGCTGGACGCAGGAGTGTCATAGGGTAGAACACAGGGTTTGGGCTCAACTGCTTTATTTTTACTCTGATTTAAATTGTTTTTTGAAGGGTATATTTTCTGTTAAATTGTTGTGCAGGTTGTCTTGCTGAAAGAAAGGAAAGCACTTGCCGGGTGGTGGGTCAGACCTATAGCTGATTGTTTCTGGAGGGCACGGGCTTGGTCCTGCCCATCCTGCCCTTACCCCACCCACCCCAGGTGCATAATTGTCTTTATACCAGGGGTTCTGATATCACTTCCCCAAAAGGGCAAAGGACATACACCTGTCATATCCTTAACAGCACAGCACACTGTGCAGGGGTAAATGTATGCACACATTTGCACACACTAACAAAAAAGAGAAAAAAAATGTTTTTAAACAGAAAGGGAGAGAGGCACGTGGGGAGTGGTGCAATGCACTAGCTGTGAGGTGGCAGTCTTCCAGGAGAGGTTCTGGAGGCTGTGATGTTTCCCTATTTGCAGGCACCTTTCTGGTCTGAGGGAGGGGGCTGCCCATCTCCAGGCCAACCTGGTGAGGATTCAGGAAACCACCTCCCCCACCCAGGTACCACCAGTGCTGCCGTAACTGCCTCAGGGTTTGCCAAGAAAGAGGAACAGTTGTATCATGGTGGGCTCAGGCAGGGTGAGGGTGGTGGAACAGTGACGCATTCCTCCAGTTGTACCTCTCCACAATTTATACACCATTCTGGTGGAGCAAGGTTCCTCTATGTAGGTACCTGCAGTGGAGACCAAGCAGGATGCTGGCAACCTCTACAAAGGATGTCCACAGGAGGGTGGCACAGGACCCCACATGGGAATGAAACAACTCCTAGTGGGGGACTCAGTCGTTAGGGGGGTAGAACTCAAATACTCAATACAGGAAACTCAAAACAGGAAAACCTGAGTACCTACTTGATAAATTAACCAAAAGAGAAAACAGTTATAACCTAAGAAGTAATATTGAAAACCTTTTTTTATCTCAAAAGATTACATACAAATATGGAACTGTGACTTTTTTGTATAACATTAACAAACACTGGCCTTTAATTTAAAAATATGATGATGCACTAGGGACGCATCCAAAAACATTTTGTAGATACGTTAAAAAGGATTTAAATTCAGACTGTTCTTGTTATTAGACAAGTATACACGAATGAGTGTTTGAAATTGTTTACTTTAATTCTATTGTGAACATTGTCCAGTATATTTGGTATTGTACTATTATGCTTTACACTAAACAAACTATATGATGGTGAAGCTTTCTATAGCATATTTCTTATATACAGGAAACTTAAACTTGTTATCTCTTTTTTTTTATTTGTTTTTCAATTTTTATAACTAACTCATGACATTGTGACACATCTGTTTCTTGTAATTTAAACAGGAACACCATGAAAACAGGACTCTGGTCCTAATGGTTGTATTTCCATCTTCCTGTGTAAAAATAAAGATTTTAACTAACTAACTAACTAATTAACTAACTAACTAAGAACTGGGGGAGAGAGGTGTAAGGGAGGTAAGGAGCCTGACTGGTGCTATGGCTTGGAGGGACAGGAAGTGAGTCCTCAGGATCACAGGAGCAGTTGCAATGAGATGGAGCTGGATGTCATTGTCCACCTAAGGACAAATGACCTGGCTGGAATTGGGATCAGAGCAGTGCAGGAGGAGTTTGTGGAGTTGGGGAGGGGCCTTAGACAAGTAGCACACACGGTAACCTTCTCGGAGGTGCTGCCTGTCTATGGCATGGGTGAGGCTAGGGTACTCCACACCATGGGATTCGATGAATGGTTGAAAAACTGGTGCAGAGCTCAGGGGTTTTGCTTCAATGGGGACTGGGGTCCATCTGCAGGGATACAAACCTCTACTGGTGCAATGGTCTGCATCTGTCTGGGAGGGGAACCAGGATCCTAGGTGCTAGGTTTACATGCTTCATTGGCAAGCATTTGAACTAGCCAAGGGGGAGGCACTGAAAAGGAGTAGGGAAATCATAGCACCCCCCCACAAAACAGGGTAGTTAGTGAGGTAAACACCAAGGCAGAGAAGTCAATAGGGAGCAGGACAGGGGTAAATGGAAAAAAAGGCAAAGGCAGGAAGTAGAAGGATTTGGCTAAAATGGGTAAGACCATCAAAAAATGGAGGGTGATGAGTACCAATGCCCATAGTGTGGGTAAAAAGCTCCCTGAACTAGTGGCCTTGATGGAAGAGGGCCATCTGGATATTGTGGCAGTCAAAGAAACATGGTACACAGAGAACCATGACTGGGATGTCAACATACCAGGGTACACAATATACAGGAGGGACAGGGAGGGTAAAAGAGGAGGAGGTGGAGCAGCTCTCTACATAAGGGAAGGGATCAACACAAAGCAATGGACTAAAGGGAGAAAAGGAGGCACTGTGGGCCACCCTGGAGACAGGAAATGGCACCACAATCCACACGGGGGTTGTATACAGACCCCAATCTCAGGAGGAGGAAATGGACAAGGAAATGATAGAAGGCATCCTTATAATGGCAGAAAAAGGGGAGATGTTGTTGATTGGGGACCTGAATATGCCAGATATTAACTGGAGCACCTTTGCTGCAGCCACATCCAAGAGTAGGGTCATTCTCGATGCCCTACAGGGGACATGCCTCAGACAGCTAGTGTTGGAACCCACTCAGAAGGGATCAATCTTGGACCTGGTACTCTCAAATGGGGATGGAGAGAGGATCTCAGATTTAGAAATGGGTAGCCATCTGGGAGCTCGCAACCACCAAACAGTATGGTTCACAATAAATACAGCCATAGAGTTAAGCCATACAAAAGCAAAGGTATTGGACCGTAGGAGGGCTGACTTTGGCAAAATGGGAGAGTGTTTCAGAAAAACACTAGCAAACAGGCAAGAAGGAGGGGTGGAGGAACAATGGGGAAAAACCAAAACTGCCATCACAGAGGCAACAAGCCTTTGTGTGAGGCAAATACAAAAACAAAATGAAGGAAAAAAAAACACTATGGTTCTCAAAAGAGGTGGTGGGGAAGGTTAGGGAGAAAAAGATATCATTCAATAAATATAAGGAAACACAGAAGGAGCAGGACAGAGAACTGTACCAGTTAAAGCAGAAGGGAGCGGGGAAGGCAGTCAGAATAGCAAAGGCCCAAACTGAGGAAAAGATAACCAAATCAGTTAAGATGGGGGATAAACCCCCATCAAGAATGGGAAGACTTAGAGGTCCCGAGATCACAATATAACCACCTACTGGGGGAGAAAGTAAAACATCTATTGCTGTACTCCAAGTAAAAGTACTTTGAACAGGGAGAAAAAGCTGGAAAGCTGTTGGCCTTGTGTACACGCTCCCAAATTATTGATAGAATTGAATCCTCTATTCATACAGAATCAGACCAACTCCTTACCGCCCCTCGAGACATTGTAGCCTGTTTCCAGTTCTAATACCAGAACCTGTATACGTCAACCTCTACCTCCCTCTGTCCTACTCAGTTTGATGCCTTTCTCCAGGATCTTGATCTGCCCCACTTAAACGATGCAGAAATAAATATCTTACAGTTTCTCTTGAACTTAGATGAGGTTTACAAGGCCATTGATTCCCTGGCTTTATATAAATCTCCAGGCCTGGACGGATATACCTCCAACTTTTATAAGAAATTCAAAACTTTATTGGCTTCCATATTACTTGATACATTTAATTACATCTCTGGTGAGGGTCTCTCGGACACGTCTTTCATGGAAGCCATTATTGTGGTGTTACAAAAGCCCGGCAGGGACCCCCTACAGGTTTCTAATTATAGGCCAATATCTCTTATTAATGTTGATTTCAAGAATTTTGCTAAAATACTGGCTAACAGACTAAACCAGGTTTGGGGACCCCTTATCAGTAGGGAGCAGTCTGGCTTCGTACCAGGGAGGCTTTCAGCTGACCATATGTGCAAACTATCTCACCTCATCTCTGTCTCCATGGACTCCTACAATCCTGCAGTGTTGGCTTTTCTGGATGCAGAGAAAACCTTTGATAGGGTTTCATGGGACTACCTGTTCAATCTATTACCTAGGTTTCATCTCCCATTGTTTTTTATTCACTGGATAACAGTGTTTTACACCCGTCCATCTGCCCATGTCCTCTGTAATGGGGTTCTCTCTAAACATTTTCCTTTACAACAAGGCACTAGGCAAGTCGTCCCCTTTCCCTTTTTCTATTCAACCTCTTTTTAGAACCTTTAATAAGGAAAATCAATACCACTCCACAAATTTCCAGCATCCTTTTGGGTCCGACACAATATAAACTGTTGGTATACACAGATGACATTTTATTACACGTTTCCCTACCTGATGTCTCATTGCTTGCTGCCTTTGATATTATCTCCCAATTTGGGAAAATCTCTAATTACAAGCTTAATCTAACAAAGTCCAACGTGATGCCTCTGAACGGGGTGACTTTATGGTCTAATGTAGCACACTTTGGCTTTATATGGATTAGGGATAAATTAAAGTATCTGGGAATTTATTTAAGTGTTTCCCCATCCAAAAAGAAACAATATAATCTGGACTTGGTAGTAACTAGTATTAAGACTGACCTGGACAGGTGGTCCCTCTTGCCTATATCCATGTGGGGGCATTTGAGTATAATGAAAATGGATGTCCTCCCGCACATTTTAAACCCTCTTCGGATGTTGAATCAAACATTACCTCAATCCTGGTTTACTCAGTTACATAGAATTATCTCTAAGTTTATATGGTTGACTAAAACACCTCAGAGAGCCTTGTATAAGTTGCTGAGATCCAGAGAGAGAGGTGATCTGAAAATACCTAACTTTTTTCTATATTACTTGGCCATCCATTGCACCAGATTTTTTTCTTTGTTTAAGGCCGAACTCAGATGACAGTTTTCTGTCCTATATACCTCAATGGCTGAATATAGAACAGGTTCAATGTGTACAGTTGGGCCTGGATGTCCATGCTATTCTCTTTACTACACATAAATTGCTCCCTGGACCTTTGAAAGGTACTCCTATTGAGACATGCCTTAAGGCTCATATACAATTGTCCTCTATGCTTAAGGTTCAGTCTTATCAAGATGTGGCAGAACTGTTAGTGGGGAACCCAAATTTTATAATTGCAGGCCATCCTCTCACCAAGGTTTTCTGGCCCTACAAAGAGATAAATATGGTAAATTGTCTTCTAAGTAATGGGAAATTGCTTACCTTTCAGGAAGAGCAGGAGAAATATCAGTGGCCTGTTTCCTTATGTTTCAAATACTTCCAGCTGTTTCACATGTTAACACACCACTTTGGGACTGATCTCAGGAATGATCAATATGGAACGCAACATCTCTCTCTTGTTTCAACTGCTCCTATATCCCACACTATTTCACATTACTACCATAAAATACATGAGTTCCTTTGTACCAGAGAAGGAGATTAGTTTTACTATTGGGACCAGGCACTTCCTAACCCCAACTTCCCCCATGATTGGCCAGGCATCTGGCGACATAGTTATAAATATATAAAATGAAACAGACATCGTTTCATGCAATATCAGATACATCATAACCTTTATTACACTCCAACTAAATTGCATAGGATGGGTAGGCTGTCTTCAGACATTTGTTCTAGATGTGACAAAGAACCGTGTACACTATTTCATATTCTCTGGACCCGTGAAAGAATTACTCCTCTTTGGAACAGTATCCAGTCATTGTTAGATCCTTTTTTAGGTCTAGCAGAAGTTTTTCTCCCTCATATTCTGTATGTCTGTTAGGGGAATTTGGTGACAAACTGATTGCCAACCAAAAATCTCACATGACTCTGATTTTGGCCTGTGCCAAGAAAGTAATCCTTGGGCATTGGTGTGACTAGTCTACCCCTCAATTTTTAGAATGTATAGAGAAATACTATTTTTACTACAAGCAGAACAGTTAATTGCTAGTATGATGGATCGCTTGTTCAGGTGTAAGAAAACTTGGGAACCATTATATGCCCTCCTAACCCTTTGAGTGGGCTTCTTGGGTCTTCATCTTTTATCCCTTATTAGAGTACACTGTATTAGAATTTCAGTTCCATAGTGGTTTTAACATACACACTGGATAATAGTTCAAAACTGCCTTCCTAGGTTTTTCTTTTTATACAACGGTTTGTATCTGAAGGCACTCAATGGTGACTATCCTCTTCCGGTGGATGGGTGGTGGTGGGCAGGTGGGTGGATTGCAGGGAAGGGTGGGGGGAATTTGTATTCACTGGTTGTTATATTTATTTGCTAGCTTATTACATTACTGTTTACTTTTGTTTAGAATGCTTGTCAATTTGTTTTTCAAGTGAATACTTTATGAGTTTTTTTTCCTTCTTGTTTGTTCCTGTTTTTTTGTTACCTTCCAGTGTAATACTTTAAAAAGTTTATTAAATTTGAAAAAAAAGAAAGGAGATAAAACCTTGTATAGGTTCATTGGGGAGTGAAGCAAGACGAAGGGAGGGATAGTGAGGCTTAATAAAGGGGAGGGGGTGGGCAGTGGGTGACAGTGAAAAAACAGGGATACTAAATGAATACTTTTGCTCAGTATTCACAAAAGAAGAGGAGAGGGAGGTACCTAAACCAAACAATAGAAGCACTCTGGATAGGGGTGGTCAATATCAGTCCTTTCACAGAAGAAAGGGTCCTGAGAGAACTCCTAAAACTGAAGGTGGGACAAAGCAATGGGGCATGATGGGATTCACCCCAGAATTCTTAAAGAACTAAGGGGAGAACTAGTGATACCACTGCCTACCCTTTTAACAAATAATGGAAGGATGGTGTCATTCCTGAGGACTGAAGGAGGGTGGATGTGATTCCCTTTCACAAAAGTGGAAGCAAGGCAGAGGCAGAAAACTACAGACCTGTTAGTTTGACCTCAGTAGTAGGGAAATGATGGAATCACTTCTGAAAGAAAGAATTGTTGAGTACCTAGAGGCCAGCAGGGCACAGGACCCAAGGCAGCATGGATTCACTGTGGGAAGGTCACGTCAGATGAATCTAATAGATTTCTTTGACTGGGTGACCAAAGTAGTAGAACAGGGTAAGGGCTGTGGACATGGCCTACCTAGATTTTAGCAAGGAATTTGACATAGTCACACACAAAATATTAATAAACAAGTTAGCCAGCCTGGGAGTGGGTGCCAAGGTGGTAGCCTGGGTAAAAAATTGGATGGACAACAGGATGCAGAGGGTAATAGTAAACAGAGTCCACTCCAAAGAAAGGGGGGTTACTAGCAGGGTACCACAGGGTTCAGTACTGGAACCAGTCCTCTTTAATGTCTTTATAGGTTACATTGTGGAGGGTCTGGAAGGAAAATATGCCTCTTGCAGATGACACAAAGATCTGCAACAGGGTTGATACACAAGGGAGGGTGGAAAAGATGAGAAAGGACTTGGCAAGGTTGGAGGAATGGTCAGAAGTATGGCAGTTTAGATGCAATGTAAAGAAGTGCAAAGTAATGCACCAGGGAAACAAAAACCCAGGGGAAGAGTACATAGTAGGGAGGGTACTAATAATAACAAAAATGGAAAGGGACCGGGGGTAGTCATATCAGATGATCTAAAGGTAGGCAAGCAATGTGAGAAGGCAGTAATGAAGGCTAGGGGGATACTGGGAAGCATTGGGAGAGGCATCACCAGTAGAAACAGGAAGTTGTTATTCCTGTGTACAGATAGTTGGTCAGACTCCACCTGAAGTACTGCATGCAGTTCTAGCAACCCCATCTCCACAAGGACATAGATAAGATGGAGGCAGTCCAGAGGAAGGCAACTAAAATGGTGCAAGGTCTGCACTAGAAGCCATATGAAGAGAGACTAAAGGAGCTTAATATGTATACCCTCGAGGAAAGGGGGGGGGCATGATAGAAACTTTTAAGTACCTCAAGGGAATCAACAAACTCCAAGAGGGTTGCATCTTTCAGAAAAAGAGATGTGCAAGAACAAGAGGACACAATTTGAAGATGGGGGGACGGCTCAGGGGCAACGTGAGGAAGTATCTTTTCATGGAGAGGGTGGTGGATGCATGGAATGGCCTTCCTGAGGATGTTGTGGGGTCAGAAACAGTGGGGGAATTCAATAATGCATGGGGCAGACATAAGGCAATTCTAGTGGGGGTAGGAGGAAGTGGGCTGTTGGTTAATTAGGATCTGCAGCTTATCCAATAGGCAGGGAAATGGGCAGACTGGGTGGGCCAAGCAGTCCTTATCTGCCATCAAAGTCTATGTTTCTAGGTACTTGAAGAACTGCACTGCTTCAAGAGGGCACCATCCAGTGCTGAGAAGACCAGAAGTCTTGAGAACCAGGCTAATATCTGGCTGGTACCAAAGGTCATAGACAATGTTTTTTGGTGTTGACATGGAGATGGTTGGAGTGGAACTAGGGCAGGATGTTATGGGAATCCTACTGGTCAGGTCTTTCACAGAAGTGGTAGAAGGATCAGAGGAGAAGTTTACTGTGTTACGTGCATATTTGTGCATATGTGAGTTAGCACAGGTGGAAGGGAGGTCATTCAGAAAAATGGAGAACAGGATGGGACCTAGGATGGAGCCATGTGGGTCTGGATGGGAATGGGTGGTGATAAAATGCCTCTAACCTGTATCAACTGTTGGTGGCCCTTTAGGTAGAGACAGAACCAGTCAACTGCAGGTGCTAAGAGGCAAGCAGAGCTCAGCTTGTCCAGGAGGAGCTGGTGGGACACCGAGTCAAAAGGCTTTGACTAGATCAATGAAAATGACTATCGTGATGTGTCCCTGATCCATCTCTGAGACAATGAGGTCTGTGATGCTGCAGGAAGGAGACTGTAGAGTGGTGCTTCTGGAAGTCTGACTGAAAGGGAGAGAGGAAACTGGGAGATGTGAGGTATGCTAGAGTAGTCTAATTTCTCTTGTAGTTTGGCAAAGAAGAGGAGGAGGGACATAGGATGAAAGTTGCCAGGTTGGAGGGGTCACATCCTTTGTAGAGTGGGAGAATTTTGTCAAACTTCCAGTACTGAGGAATGGAGCAGAGGGAAAATGAAAGGTTAAGCAGGTGAGTAAGTGGAGATGCAATCACAGGGGCTGAGAGGTGGAGATGTTTGGAGTCAAACTTGTCAGGACTGGACTTTGACAGGTTGAGGGAGGAAAGGGCAAGCAAGGTTTCGTGAGTGGTGGCGGGGGGAAAACTGAAATCTGGGTTGGAAAGTGGAGGAGAAGAAGGAGGAGGAGCAGGAGAGGAAGGAAGGGAGTCTGGAGTGGGGGGCAGATGAGGGGAGGGCACATGTAGTGAAGAACATATTAAAGTGATCAGCAACAGAGGAAGGGCCAGACATAGGTGAACCATTAACCATGAGGATGGGGGGAGCAGACTGGGCAGGGTGGGTCAAAAAGGAAATGGATTACCTTCTAGAAGGTTGGGAAGTTAAGGTTGTTCTGGAGGTTGCTTTTGAAAAAATGGGATTGCAGATCCTGGACAGCCTTTGTGCAATTGTTTCTCACAGCCCTGTATTGGATGAGATTAGGAAGGGAGGAAGTGGGATAATATATAGTGGTCCCAGGCAGGATCACAGGACATGCAATGATTGATGATTTTGGTGGAGATGTTTGTCCACAGCCATATTTTGAAATTACTTTTTGCTCATGTTGTACTCTCATTCAGTCCTGGTGATGAGCAGTTTCTTGCCCTGGATCTCTGCTACTGCGCCATTGCCTCTCCTAGGACAATCTCTGCTATCCCAGTACACTGTACAACCATGGCTTGCTGTTCATGGTGAAGTTCCCCCTTTCTGTCTGGCCAGGGTACAATTGGGGAAAGACACAGGAAGGGGGGAAAGGGTGGGACTCAATTACATGGGAGTGGCTAGTCATTTTCATGCTCAAATTTTTGGGCAGTCATAGCCCTCTGCCTGCATGATCCAGTAAATGAAGGGAGTTCCTATCTTTTTCATGGTCCTTCCCACCATTCACAATGAATTCACACATACTCATAATCACCTGGTATGCTTGATGGCCCACGGTCACCCTCACCACTAGTGGCATCGCAATCAGGTCTCAACTAGGTGCCATTGCAAGAGTGGCAGGATAGGGCACTCAGCCCTGAAGGAGAGGATCCTTACATTCACTCCTAACCTTCCTTGCTGACCTGTGTTCCTACATCCCAGACACAGGGCATGAACCTGAATTGCCAGGATGTCATGCAGCCCCATGCTACTTGATACATAGCGCTAGCTTCTGGTGGGATGCATTTTTGTGCAGAATACCACTGGCACTGGGACCCAGTGAAAGGTGAGTAAATGTCCTGACTGCTCTGCACCAAAGACTCCACAGAGTGGCCCACTTTGAATTGTACCCTAAGTCTGTTTATATTTACAATTTTAAAAGTGTGCAAAGTAGAAATGCTGGCTGGGGGATTTGGTTTGGTAAATCAACCCTTAACTAACATGGTCGCCTTTATATGAGAAACTTTTCCCATACACAACACACTTGAAATACTAATCTTTGAGTAATGTCTCCAAATTTATGTTTTTTTTCTAATAATCTTGAAATGTTCTAACTTTCTACCTGACAGATAACATGGCTATCAAAACATACCCTGGGGGTTAATGTGGAATAAATGATTTCTTTGAACAGAATAGATACCCACTATATTTAAACACTAAGGTACGACCATGGGTTATGTTAATGTTCTGGTTAATCACACACTTGGAGCACAATGTCGCAGGAGGTGCAGCTGAGTCCCACATGCCTCAAGGGGGTGATTAACAAGAACATTAACATAACCCTAGGGAGTACCTTACTGCTATTATTAAAATAGGCTGTACTCAAAAAATATGTACATTTCTGTTATATAAAGCTTTTTTTGAATTTTTATTTGTCTTTTAATAAAAGTCCTTCTGCAGTGGTTGGCAAGCTCAAGCAGGGTCATGTTGCAAGTGTTTAAGATTGAGTCCATGTAAGCTATGGCAAATATTTGTAGCCATGGAGAATGTCACCAGTGTGCTACAAAAAATAGTGTTACAAACAGTAAATAGAACTTTAAAGATGCATAATTATGTATTCAAGCACATTGTTAGAGGCTCTTACATTCTCCTCTGAGTCTCTGGGGCTACTGTGACAAAAATAGAGTGTTTCTGAAAACGCTGAATCAACAGTCCCCCCCCCCCATGTCAACTTGAGAGCCTAATCATGCTGAAGAATGGGATAAATCAATTACTTACAGTAATGGGGTACAGTTAATGCTTCTGAAACAAACCCTGCTCCACAAACACAAGTGAGCATTTCCTGGCAGTGTGTACTGTGCCAGCATTTTATCTGCTCACTGAACATAGCGCTGCTCAGCCACAGCCTACAGCCACAGATAGACTTTCATGTTTTGTATGTGTAAACTTTCATTAATTTTTTGTGGTTCCTTTTGAACTTGTGGATGTGTGTAACTTGAACAGTGCCAGTGTTGTACGTGTGTTCATGTTCACCTGACTGCAGTGCCATGCGGGCGAGAGTCAAAAATGATGTGTCCAGCATGCAACTTTGAAACGTTTATTCATTTTGAAACATGCAGTTCCCAATAATGTGAGACAGACAAGGTTTTGAATTTCAGTGGGGTAAGAACAGACCACTGCTGGCAATTTAGATTTGTTTTTGTTGTTGGTTAGGGGTACATTTCATGGTAGGCCTAATGTTAGTTTTAATGGCAGCTTTGTATTCTATTAATAGAATGTTTAGAAAAAGTAGCACCTGCTAAAGCATTATGCCGGTAATCAGGCTGTACATGTTTAATAATTAAGGATTAATATAGGGCTGATGGAATGTCATCAGCCAATCACATTTCTTCTTGTCAAATATCCTTTTAATAATTTTTTTAAATGTTACATTTTTTATTGAAAAGTTTCCAATTTTGCAACAGACCAAAACACAGACAGAGACAAATAGAGTCATGATTACAGATACAGAGAGATACATGGTGTTATAGGTATACTTAACTGTTTTTTCAGACTTACATATACTGTAGAAATATTATATAAACATTGTGCTATATAATTATCATTTTAATAATTTTACTTAATCCTTACTTTCTAACAGTATACTATAGGTAAAACTTAACTGTATACCTTTGAATAGCCCTATGGTCCTCTCCCTCTTGCAAACAAGAAAAGTAAAATTTCCTCCCTCCTAACAACTCCTAGATGTGCTAAAAACATAACCCTATGGAACAGGGGCCCACAACTACAAAGTCTTGTTGTAATCATTGCTATATTTACCTCTATCTTCATCAAGAAAACTGGAACGCCTTGCAACTCCTCTCACTTACATTTGTAGAAGACCCATCCTCTTACTTGTCTGTCCATTTGTATAGTAGCACCAGTTCAACAGCAGCCAGAAGAGTGGCTGCTGCCCTCCCTCCACCATGACTGGGTATATGCTGACTGACTGAATCATGGCTATACCCCATGACATTATGGGCTATAACTGTGATTTTTTTTTGTCTTGCCTTGACTTGTGTGCATTTATTAATAAAGTTAGATCTGCTTTTAGTGAAAAGATGTTCCTTAGGTCAATACAAATTTAAAAATGTTTCCTATGGGATTTTCTCAAAACCATGACACAAATGAAACTTCTTTATTGCTTGCATTTCATTACATGTTGGCAAAGCTGTTTTAAATGCTACAGTATGTTCAACCTTCTGAGATATCCCTCTTTGCAGATCTTCTGTTGTATTCTTTTGTTTTGTATTATTGCTCCTTTTTCTGTCCTCAAGTACAATATAGTGCTCCCTCAGTATAATGAACAAAGTCAGCACCCTGCCCACTGTTCATTATAGTGACGTGATCATTACATCGAGATGCATGTTTAAAAAAAAAACATATTAAATGAGTATTATTTGTGCTGTAATAAATGCTCATTTTATAAAAATGTCAGTTGAAAACAGTAACAATTTATTTAAATGTATTAAAAACGAGACCATTAAAGTTTTTTTTTAAACTGTTTGTGTCTTTTCTTTAAAGTGTGTAATTTTGACGTGAAGCACCGTGCTTTTTATGGTGAGGTCCCGAGTGTAGGAAAGTAACTGCTGTACTCTAAAACTTTACTGGGGTCTTCTGACTAAGGCTGTGGCCACTCCATTGCCATTCCTAGCTCAGCAGCAGCCTGATGTTGTGACAACTTTTCAACAAAAACTTTCCTCCCTCTCATCACTGCACCCCGGTTCCAAGTATATAGCTCACCCAGTAATCTCTTCCACAACATTGGCATCAGTCAGCTGTTTGAATGTCGGGGCTATGTCTCACACTGTCAATCAATCCTCAAAGGCCCCAGCATCATTAGTTTGTACAACAGTAATTCACTAGCTACAGTACGTCTATAATTTCCTCCATGTTGTTGGGATCTTCATCCTCATCTGGTTGCAGCAACCCCCAAATGCAGGTCCCAGGGTGGCAATCCAGCAGTGGAGCACTGTTGCAGTAGCAACATTTGCCTAAGCCACCCTGGACAAGTAAACCACTACTTTCTGAGTGAGTTTCTGAAGAAAGTCTGTTATACTGTGAGTATTTTTTTTTTTTTGCTTTTATTTGCCACTGAATCACTTAACAATAACAAACACTTTGATAATGTTTTTTAAATGTAGGAATGATCCCACCATAAAGTGCTTGGATCATGAAGTGATATTCTTTGGAAGGAACATTGTCTTAATTCTATCATCTCTGGAATTTAGTTCGCTCTCGGGGGTGGCACTGGTCTAGCAGTCAAAGTGCTTTTCATGGTAGCTGGTTTCTATTGAGGTGGGCTGAAACCGATGGAACAAATGTGTTATTGAACCAGTTATTAAAAATTTCAGGCATCATCCATGCATTGCCGTTATACAGAACTGGTAAGGCTGTCATACTGACATGGTGAAATCACCTTGGTTGTCTAAACCGGCCAGTTCACAAGGGTGTGACTTTATGTGACCCAGTAGCATTCATGCAAAAAAAAAGAATGTCACAGGTCTTTGGCAACTTTAAAACCTTTACTTGCGTTCAACTCATTTTTGGCTATAAGTGTATCATTGGGGAAACACCTCCAGAACATGCAGGTTTCATTAGAGTTATACACTTGTTCTGGCAGGTATCAAACCTTTTCCAGACATTCTGCAGCAGCTACATCATCACATGAACGATGTTTACCGGTAATGTACACTTTGTGAATTCTATTTCTCCTCTGGAATCACCTCAGCCACCCAGACAAGACTTTAAAACAGTTTAGTTCTCAGTGGAGATCTTTTGCTAAAAGCTCTGAATTTTCTCTCACAGTGCTGCACCCTGTTTGCTTACTACTGGCTGAACCACAGCTGAGTAGCTTGATCAATGGCATCCTCATCAGCACACCATAACTTCTCATGGCGCAAGTCTTTAAATTCAGAGCACTCTGTAGCAAAGTCCCTAGAAAGCAAACTCTCATTTTAGCCAGGTGCAAACAGTACTTTTCGCACACCCAGTTTTACTGCCAATTTATTATTTATTTATTTTATTTAAAATTGGAAACTGGGAATGACACATGGAGCCAAGGCTCATTTCCAGGTGTTACCCAGGGGAAAGGGTAGAGGAAAACATCAAGCAAATACAATAACATAGATGATTACAAACAAGTAAAGTGCAAATGACTGTAGTGCAATTTGGCATAAAGTTGTAAAATGTTCGTGTCATGGGAATCAGAAGCAAGAAAGCACTCTACTTCCTGAGACAAAAATCAGCAACTGGTAGACAATCATAGTGGAGAGAAACGGGAGGGAAAACAACTATCCCAAGGGCGGTGCAATAAAAAAATTTGGAGGTGGAAGGAAGCAGGTCAGGAAAGGAGCAGACAGGTGCAGGAGGGTGGTGGGAGGAGTTTAAGCTGGTGGTTAAGGGAGGTTGGGGAGGGTGACAGATGGAGTGCAGAAGGGAGGAGGTTCCAGAGAGAGATAGGATAAAGCTTACTGCCTAGTTAAAGAGCGATGGTGGGGGAGGGAGAAAGCATAGGGATCCCTGGAATGAAGAGGGTATGAGGCAGATGGGATGGGAGTGATGAGAGGGGATATGTATGAGGGCAGTTCCTCAAACCAGTATTTGGAGATAAAAGAAGCGCAGTGGTGCAGACGATGAGAGGAAAGAGGAAGAATGGATAGGGAAGAGTAGAGTGTGCAATGATGGGTACAAGGAGCTGAGTTAGTGGCAAAATGACAGAATGCATTACAGATGGTGTCCAGTCTGGCAAGGGAGGAGGATGGAGCAGTACAGAATACCACATCAGCATAGTAGAAGACTGGTAGCACCATTTTGGAAACCAGTTCCCGGCAGACGTGCAGGGGCAGGCTGTCTTTATTATTGGACAGAGCTCCATGTTTGGGGTGAAGTTTAGCATGGATGGCATCAATGTAGGTAGAGAAGTTGAGCCTGATGTGAAGCCACACACTGAGGTACTTATAGGAATGGACCACATCAAGGGAAGAATCTTCCAGGGTGGTGAAGAAAGGGAGATAGGCAAGTCAGGACAGTATCTAGTTGGAACCAAAGGTTATTGACACTGTTTTCTTGGTGTTGACCCGGAGGTGGTTGGCCTGAAACCAGTGCAGGACATTACAGAAATCTTGCTGGAGGGTGACTTTCAACAGCCTCAGCTGATGGGCCTGAGGTGTATGCAACTGTGTTATCTGCATACAGTACATGCGAATATGCAAGTTGGTACAGGCAAAGGGGAGGTCATTGAGGAAGATGGAGAAGAGCATGGGACCTAGAATAGAGCCCTGAAGAACTCCAGCCTGGATGGGTACTGGAGATGTCAGGATGTCGCCTACCTTCACTGGCTGCTAATGGGCTGAGAGGTAGGAGCAAAAACATACAACAGTGGAGTCTGATGAGCCAACAGAACACAACTTATCAAGGAGAAGGGGATGGGCCACTGAATCAAAGGTTTTGGCTAGATCAATAAAAATGGATGCAGTGATGTGCCCCAATCCGTCTTAGAAAGGATGAAGTAAGTGACATGTAGGAGGGAGAAGATGATGAAATGGTGTTTCTGAAACCCAAACTGGAATAGAGAGAAGTTGGAGGAGTGGAGGAAGTTGGACTAACATGAGTTGAACAATTTCTCTTGCAGTTTTGCAAGAGAAGGGAGTAGGGAGATAGGATGGTAGTTTACCGGGAAAGAGGGATCACTTTTATGAAGAGGGAGAATTTTGGCCAGCTTCCAAGCCTGCAGAAACAACACTTAGGATGAAAGAATGGTTTAGAAGAGATGGGTAAGGAGTGAGGTAATGGCAGGAGCTGAGAGACAGAGGAATTTGGGATCTAGACCAGTAGGGCTAGAGTTCGATGGGTTGAGTGAAAGGAGAGCAAGCAAGGTTTCCTGCACAGATACAAAAGGAAAATGAAACCCCATGGAGGAGGAAGATGGAGTGGAGTGTGGAGACAAGGGGAGGGGAGAAGGGAAGAGCACAAGTGGTAAAAAACTCTTCGAGTTGAGTAGGAACTGCAGAAGGGTCAGAGACTGGTGAGCCTCTTACTGTAAGGACTGGAGGAGCAGATTAGGTTTGGGGATCAAACAGAGGTTTGATCAAAACTTGACAGGGTGGTTGAGATTATGTTGGAGGTTGGTTTTGAAGTACAAGGATTTGGCTGTCAAAAGGACTTATGCATGAGTTGCTGAGTGCTCTGTAGGAGTGAAGGTTGGACAGAGAGTGAGAGAATTTGAACTGGGCCCAGGGTTGATCCCTGGTTTGACACAAATAAATGAAATCAGAGTGATCCAGGGAGGGTGGGAAACCTAGCCCTGGCCTGTCAGACAGTGACATGTTTGTTTCAGATGGAAGTTAAAATCGAATGGAAGGGGGAAAGGGCAATGTCTGTATCAGGGGCAGTGAGCATGGGTGACCAATTAGCTACATACAGGTCCCTCAGAAAAGCTTCTTTGTTTAGAGACTGTAGGGACTGGATTCCAAACAGGTTTCTCCAGTTTTGAGGTGGTCAAGTAAGGCTAGCTTAGTCTCATCTGAACACTCCAATCTTTTCATTCTTTCAGGTGCTTCTAGAGCATGACAGTCAGTAAAAACTTGCAGACTGAAAGGCTATAATGCTAAGCAGTGCCATTACAACAAGCGTTTATATCTTGCCACTGCACCAGCTGACTGCATTAGCAAAACCAGCTGACCAACTAACTGACAAACAGCTGATCAGACTTTTGACAAGCCAGCTGACATGGGCAGTCACAAGCAAAATGACTAATGTTCACTATAACTTGGTTTTCATTATAGCAAGTTTAATTATAGTGAGGGAGCACTGTATTTTTTTTATATAAAGGTGTTTATTTTCCTTTTGTGGCCAGGACAGGCTGGGCCCCCTTCAACTCTGCCCCACTGCCCCCGACCAGCCCGCATCTCCCCAGGGCTTGCCTGGGGACCAGAGCACCTCCATGGCTTTTCCTTCTGGTGGGATCAAGAGGGGGGAGGGCCATCCTCCCCCCAAACCACAGATCCAGTTTCCAGCCCCTAGGTCTCAGCGATGTGGTGGGTGAGGGATCAGTGGGCAGGTTTTATATATACCTGTTCTGCCCTCTGTTTTCCTTCATTTTTCACCCCTTTTCCATGCTGAGGCACGCTCATCAAGGTACATGTGTGGAAGCATGCACACACTGTAGAGTTCCAGAGCACCTCCTTATTTCTGCTGCTCCTGTCCCACACTACCACCAGGTGAATGCAGTCCCTCCCTCTCCCAGGAGGACAGCAGTTCAGACACTTGACTTCCCCCCAGCCAATCTCTGGGAACCCATGCTCATTTCCAAACATATGTTGCTGGCGTGGAGCGAGGTGTGGCATACAACACCTCAACCCTCAGCGCCAGTGGGCCAGCCCTGGGGCACTGTATTTTTATACTCCCTCATGCTCAAATTCTTTTATGCTGTATCCCTCATTCAAGTCGATTTTTTCAGTGTGGGTTAACGTTTCATTAATAAATGTTGCTTTGGCATATTTATCCAGCCGAAAGTTCATCCCAGTGTCATCAGAGAACATCTTGACAGTGTACAACTGTTTTCTAGGTGCTTATCATATGAGCTAAAGAGCTTCAAGTCATTTATAAAATGGAGGTTACTGTTTGGGGTTCCTTGGTATTTGCAGAATTCAATCTTGATCATAGGTTATGTCATTTAAAAGATTACTGAGTGTATTGGGTAAGGTAAAATGCAATGGTCACACAAATCTCTTGACAAAGCAGAAGAGACACCCAAAGTTCTGCAGAGTTCAACTTGTCCCTCTATTCTTTTGTTTTTGTACCTAAATAAGAGCTTTTGGGAATCATAAGGCTTTGCCTGTTGTTCAGAGGGGTAGCAGGTGGCATGCATATAGAGAATACAGGATGGGTAACCATGCAGAACCAGTGTTTTCTGCCACAAAGGGGTCTGAGTCCTGTGACCTCGAGAGCATTGGGTTAACCATCCTATATTTTTTATAGTGTATGGTGCCCCACAAAATATTTTTAATACATTTTTAGGCTTCCAACATGTATTTAACTTATGGATAAAGAAATTGTTGTCTCCCCTCGCTAGGAGACAGAGTTGGGTGGTTGCTAGGGACTGGGCTTCCCTAACGTTGCAGCGCATATGCCCATTGGTTGGTGCTCTGCTGTAGGCAGGATTAATAAAAAAAAAACATGGTGGTGGAACAGCTCGCTTAGCGAGAAAAACTACTGTCCTGTGGCCAAGAAAACTGTAAGTAGCATCCAATATCTGGTTGATCCTGCATTTAAATGAACAGTGCCCATTTCAGAAAACCGCTGCATTAGTTTTTCAGGCTGTTGTGAATAATGTTGAAACGGGCAGTTTTCTGTTCAGTATTTCAACCCGCTGCTTGAGTTTTTGAATCTAAATTAATGGAACGCTGTTCTGCATGTACGGTCAGTACAGCATTCCATTCATTTTGCTGACTGTGGCAGAACAGCGTTTTTGAAAGGCTGGACTTCTGGTGAGAACAACGTTCCACCATACACTATAATGCCCTTCCACATGGTATAAAACTGTGCATGTTAAAGCATCCCTTGGACACTCAGATGTTTCATGTGTGCAGCTGTGTGGGTGCTCTGTCCCTCCCACCCATCCCATACCTGGTTTGCCATGTGGCTGCTTCTGGGTGTCCTTCCTGCTGCTCCCTAGGATAACTTCCTTTGACTGTGTGTAGCCTTGGCTGCCACAGCCATATGGTTCTCCATGTTTCTTTGGCCTTCCTCCTGACCCTGGTCTTGCTATTGGGCTGTAGTGGCTCACTCTACTTTGATCCCAAACCATTAGGACTTACAGTGGGGCTCAAGTGGTTCAAACGGCATGCTGCTTCTCTGCAAGCCTCACCAGCAGCTTGTTTCTCAGGTTGCCTTCCTAGGCTACCAGTTCCAAATAGTTGCTCAGCGAGCCAGCGGCAACAAATCAGGTCTGCACAACAATGGGGAGCAAACCCAAGGATGTTACTATTAAAGAAAAAGTGAGCTGCACATTGGCAAGCACTTCAAATATTTAGCCTTGATAGGAGCCTCACGAATAATCCAATACATCCACGCAGCCCTCATTCATTTACAAAGAGCCGCAATCTATGGAATACTCTTTCAACAGGAAATATTTATTCGTGAAATTACCAAACAACATTTACAACAAACATGCCTCGCCTCAGCACTTCAGGTTACACATCCTTTCTCAGGAGGCGTGGCTTTGTGAGGACAACATTACCTTTTATGCATAACACTCGGCACACCTGTTATGTATCAAAATGTGCAAAACACCTCTTTTGCCTTTTAAATATAAAAAGTGTTGTTGTTAAAAGCATCAAAGCACAGCTAATATAGAGGAAATGCATAATTTCATATTCTGTATTAGTTCATCTATTTATGACATTACAAAGCAAATTTATATGCTGTTTCCTATACATTTACATTTAAAATCCTCTATCTTTAGCGTTACATAACATGCACCTTTCTTATTCGAATTCATTTCATCATGAACTTATTTTTAATTATTCAGATGCATTTATTACAACTTTCAGTGTATGAATAATCTCAGGAACAAGAGAATAAAAAATGTAAATAAAGAAGAGTGGATATAAATACAGACTGACCGTAGCCAAGGCACAGTGCACGTTACCAAAGTGACAGTGGGAAAATATTTAACGAGTAAAGCTCCGGAGGAAGAAACAGATAGAGAAAAGAAAAGGAAAAGGAAGAAGGGCACAGAAAACCAGGAGGCAGAAATGGGGAAAGAAAAGAAGAACCAATGAGGGGAAAGGAAAATGACTAAGCAAAGAGGAGGGAAAAAGGAAGCTACAGAAAGAGAAAGGGGAAGGAAGAATAGAGGAAAGGATGAAAAGAAATGGGGGGAGAGAAGGGGTGGGAGTAGGAGAAAGATATCACAAAATTCAGCCATGAAACTCATATTTAAGGTGGATCAAAGCTTCATGCTAACTTTCATAAGTCGATCACACCATTACTTCAGAACCTCTCTAGCTGTGTAATTATCTAGAAAGAAGAAGAAAAAAAACGAATATTTGAGATTTTAAACTTCTAATCACAATAGTACTTACTCAATATTAAGTTTAATTAATAAACCCTTAACTATGTTAAAGATTCTCAATGTCAGAGGAAAATGGATATCTTTGATAATACATATCCAATACCAGGAACCCAGGGAGGTCATCCTCCTTGAAAAAGGTCAAAGTTTATTTACATAACACCTAATACTAAATGACTTTACTTCACAGGTGTGGTTTCAAAGACCAGTAATCATTTAATCCTGAAGGTTTAACTGTCTTGAGAGTGTAGATCCAAAAACTTTCTTTCTGTAGCAGCATATCTTTTCTGCTACCCCCATACTTCGAATGAAAAATATGTTCCAGGCCCACAAACATAATTTGTTTGGGGTCATAATCATGTCGACTAGCAAAGTGGGTACCTACAGGGGTATCTGACCTCCCATTTACAATGGACCTAACATGCTCTTGTATTCTTTGTTTAAGTGGACACACAGTGCATCCCACATATGTGAGACCACATGTGCACCACAGAGCATAGACACAGAAGGGGGTGTCACAGGGTACTAACTTTCTAATTCTGACATTAAAGTTTTATAATCTGGGATGCTTAAATTCTTTAATTGTCTCTGAGTATTTAAAGACATTACAGTTTGCACATTAAAAAAAAAAAACTTTTGGTTTTGCTGGAAACCATCCTCTACCTGTTTCTTTTTGTTCTTGAAACCTACAGTACTGTGCACTAACATAGGATACCAGGCTCCTAGTGCTCTTTATTCACTACTGTCTCAGTTTGTACTTCTTGTAGCTCCTTACAGCCTAGTCAACTGCTTTTCTTTGCTTCTGTCCTCTACTTTCATCTATGTTTCAGACAGCAAACCTCTGCTAGGAGGGTTGAAAATGGAATGCCTGCACTTGCAATGTCTGCATCTTCGGCAGCTAGAAGCCAGTAGGCTACCTCTCTTTGTAACCCCTGTAATGCATTGCTTGCTCCCTTTTCTCTTTTCTCATCAGCCATCAGGCTATCACACATCTGTGTAATAGCACTATGGCTATGAATCCAACAGTTTGGACACTCTGAGTTCTGCTTAGGTATTTTCCAAATCATGCTGGCCCTACGTAATATGCACTGGCTGCCAATTTAGTGGTGCATCATCTTTAAGAATGGCTTGATGACATTCAAGGCCCTACATGGTCTAGGTCCTGAGTACCTCAAAAACCTCCTGGTTTCTTATGCCATTACTCATTCTGTCTGCTCTACTGATATAAGATTGCTCGTGGTCAACCATTCCCACCTTAAGCAGTCAGGGGACAAGGTCTTCAGAGTTACTATGCCAATGCTCCGGACTTTGCTGTCATTGTTCATCTGATCTGCTCGCATGGTAGAGGTCTTTAAAACCACTCTCAAAATGTATTTATTTCACCAGCCTACCCAGTTTATTTTTAACTTTATTTATGTTACTATTTAATACTGTATTATACTGAATGTATTATTTAGGGGATCTATTTTAAATTGTGTATCTCATGTTTTAATTTTTTTCTCTTTTATTCTATTTTGATTCTGAAACACCCTAAGCCGTAAGGTCTGTGCACCTGATAAATAAAATTTCCTTGCTTTGCCTTATACTGTTTTAGCCACTGTAACTCAGTTTACAGTACTGGAACTGCACTAATATTGTACTGTTTTCATGATTTCACTGGCAGCCCCGTATAAGATTGATTGGTGTGCATCCACCATTTTTCATGTGGTTGTCCCTTCAAGCCTCAGTTTAACACTTTCAGTTGGCAATCATTCCTTCAGTCAGTCATCAGCCTTGCCTTGTTTAATTCTACTGTGGTGTACTCCTACAGCCATAAGGATTCACCACCACCACTCTCCTACTGACCTCCTATAATTCTATGTACCAACACCTAGATGCAAACATGACCAGACTCTGGCTTTAAGAGCTCTTCTGCCCTATAAACCAATGATCTTGCTCTGCTCCCTCAACATCCACATCTTGAAGGTGGTCCCTCTATTCATGCAGTGTCCTCTTTCTGGCATTCAGGTTAAAATGTTCTATGGTCGAGGCAAACTTTAGCCATGCAGATCAACTTGGCAACACCTCTTGCTGTTGTATTTAAGACTTCAGCTACCAGAGGGTGGGACCTCTAAGCCCTTAGGGGCTCCTTTAGCTGTGCAGACCATGTTGGAAGCCCCTTCAAAAGCTATTCTCCCCACATCTGCCTATGGGTCACAGACTATCCAAACAATTCAACATGCTCTGACCCTCAAGGGCTCAGCTCTGATACCTTGTCCCTCAAGGGCTCAGCTTCCCCTTTAGGCCTCCTCTAGGCATGGATACCAGGTGAGTACCTTTCAGCAGTTGTTGCTCTCATCCTGATAGGACTTCTTTATGGGGACCCTCTTTTAGCTGCAGAGATTAGCTCTTGGTATCCTCACAGCATTCCCATTAGAGGGATAGCATGAGAGCCTTTCTGCTAAGGTTTCACTGATTTGGATCTTTAAATTGTAGTAGACAAGCTGTAAGTAATACCACCCATAGTCTGGAGAGATGGCAAGCTATGCCTTGGATCCTCAGAGGTTTCTTCCAAAAAGAGTTGTGGTTGTTTTCCTCTCTTCTGTGACAATGGCCATAAAATCTGTTAGTTTCTTCAGGAGATGGGGATAGATGGTGGTTTTCTCTACCTCAGGGTCTCAGTCTGGCAGCCCCTCCTCTCCTAAAAGGGGGCTTAAAACCCATCTTTTTGCATAGAACTGTGGGGAGTGAGAGTCCCTAAATGTTATACAGTATGATTTTATTTTTCTTTCTTCCCCTCCACTGGCAGCCCCCATCAGCCCTTCAGTTATCCCCACACCCCACAACCCACTGTTCCTGGGGCTTACCTCTGGCAATGGAGTGTTCCACAAATTAACCCATGTGGTGGGACCATCAAGGGATTCCCCAAACCCTCTTTTGGTGCCATGGTCAGATCCGTTGCCAGTGCCCAGTAGGTGGTGTGAGGTCTGCGGGGTTCTGTGTGGTGGCATCCTGTTTCCATCAGTGTTTTTTCCATCTTTCTTTTTCCTCCAACTCATGGACACTCTATAGAGGTGGCAGTTTGACATGTACACATCAGAGGACATGCTCATGTCTCCTGCCAGGGAACGTTCCCTACCCAGAACTGCTGTCCATCTGTACCGCCACCTATGGTCACCTAAGAGGCAGAGTTATGGCAGCACAGTCTGCCCTCCCTCCCTGGAAGAGGAGAGCATCTGCTGGGATGCTCAGTCCTTCTCTACTCGGCCATCCCCCAAGTGGCCCAGAATCATTCCTGATCCTGGGTTGCCAGCATGATGGCAGGTGAGGCATGGGTGCCTCTGATCTCTGTGCCACTGGGTCAACATCCAGTATGATTTTAGATAGTTTGCTGAAATTTTTATTTTAGTGTATTGAAATTCTATTTAAATTTATTATTTATTTGAGATATAGTATTTTACCTGTTCCATATTTGCTGCTCTCTCTGTTTGTTGTACTGGCACACTGAGCCTCTGGGGAAGGGCACCATAAAGAAATAAAATCTACTACTACCACTTATGAAGAACGTGCATGTCTATGTTGTGTTTTTTGAACCTTCTTCCCTCAGATGCCTTTGGTCTTGGGGACCATGTCCCTGAGACACCTCAAGGGGTTGAAACCCTTTCATGAGGGTTCTTGTGTCCTTATGACACAACAGGGTGGTAGTCCTCCTAGCCGGGACATAGAGACAGCATAAACCAAAGTACACTACAGACTTTACCTGTAGTTCAGAAGGACAGTGAGTGACACATGAATGCCCCCCATGTGGTATAAAACCATGCATGTCTAAGCATCTCTTGGACACCTGAATTTGTTGATTGCTACCTTCCTTCCTTCCCTTCCTTTACTGTGGCAACATCACCCTCTATGAGGTTAGACCTTCTTGCCTAAGGTGCCTTCCCTGGAACCTCATTTCTGCAACACCTCATGAAGTTTGAACCCTTTTATGAGGGTTCCTGTGTCCTTAAAATACCATAACAGGTTGGTTGTCCCCACAGCAGGGAGAGAGACAGCAAAAGCCAAAGTACACAGTTACACAAGTGCAACATAAAACTCAATCTCAGTCAGTCCTAAACCATACTCATAAGAGCCCGATGACCTTATGGGCTATATTAACTGTGTCCAGGCACTTCATTTCCTGTGAATAACCAGCAACCTGTGTGCATGTGACAAGGAATCTCCTTGGGATATTCCTTGCTGAATTTTGACATTTGTGATGATGCTCTGGCCTTTATCATGATTTAGGCTTAGGGCAGTTTCCCCACATACTCATTATGATCCTTACTATGCTGATCAGAGTGGGATTGATTCTATTTATTTTAGGTATTAAAGGATCCATGAGTATGGGGTACTATAACATGCCTTGTTTAAGCTGTGTCTGTGCTATGCAAAGGTTGCAATTCTTCTTGCAGATCTCCATCATGGTTTTATTTAGCATAATATGATTTTAGGTGATTTATGATTTTCATTTATTGTGTTTTTGTTTTATTGCCAAGAGGTGGTTGGAGTTGAAGTAAATATTTTGTTTTAATCTATTCCAGTATATAGCTTATATTTTGTTGGCAAATGGGTTATTGGAAATTAGTTCTTAGGAAGATTAGCCTATCATGTTGGGAGAGCAAAGCCCTGACAGTGAATCTGGCACAGCGACACAACCCAGTCAACATCCACAGTGTCAAACGGGTTGTCACAGTGATGTGCCGATACACCGACTTCTGGTGTTGGCCACTCTCCCCTTACATCCACCCCCTGGAGTTGGGAATCTATAATTTCAGAGGGTGCTGGAGGCAGAGCCCCCCATGTGAGGGGTGCAGGGGTGAAGGCCCCCGCAAACAGTAAATGACCACAGTGCTGTTGAGTCAGTTGACACTTTGTCGTGTCGATGTGATTGTCATCGGCATTGTGGTGTTGCTGTAAAGTCCTTCGACAGCTTTGTTGTTGAAGTAACTTGGTGGAATCAAAGATTAGTAGGGTCTGGTTTTATCTGGAGAAATGCATTGCACTTGGGTAGCCAGATAGGTGTTAGGCCAGGTCATGCAAGGATGGTACTGGGTTTAGTCAGGTGATGGGCATCACCTGTGGACCTGAGGTTTTCAAGTTGTGATCTTCTCTAGATTTATGTCAGTCTCTGTAGGTGGAAATGTCTCCAGATTTGGGGTTTTTGAGGCCTGATTTCCACATATGAAGCTGAGCATACTCTCAGTGCACATACAGTAGGATTGTTGCTTCTCTGTATAACATATCATTTTACCATGACAGTAATATAGCTAATAAAGATATGTTTGGCCTTTTTAAGCTTTGCTAACAGTATACTTCAGTTTTAAAGCAATTTCCCTAGTGAGTTTGCAATCTATACATTAATGTAATAAATACAAATAAACTATACAGAACATAAATAGGATTTTTTTTTTTACTTTCAATTCAGAGTCAATGTTAATAAGAACATTCCTTTCCAGTACCTCCCAAGATTGCTGCTGACATTTTTGCAATGTCACAAACCAAGGATTATGATCCTCTAGCATTCAGTGGTAAAAGCAAATCAAGTGCACATGATAACATTTACATTTTCATGTAAATGTCCTTAGAAATAATGATTAGAAAATTAACTCAATAATATATAAAATAAAGCCTATGTTTGTATATTTCTCTAAGTTTTTCTTATAAGATAACTAGCTGAAATAGCATGCTAGCTTTCTATGCTTAGTACCCGTGAGGCACTGGGTGGGCAAGAATGCTAAATCCTGCAGTGCTCCATGCCCACCCCCCCCAGCTCTTACACCAAAATGAATCATCTCACTGAGTTTCACCAGCTGAATGAGAAATATGTCTACATGGTGGTCTTTAGGCAATGTGGCATTACTTTAAGAATGGACCCAGCCATGACCCAACTGCTGAAGGCTGGGTTGAAGATCTTGAATATTGTCTTTGTGGGGAATGTGAATGTTTCCATGCATGAGGGCTTCCAACTGTGCCCTCCTAAAGAGATAGTGGTGAAACCTCAGCTCAAAAAGTAATTTTCTTTATTTGAACAACCTCGTGAGTTATAGACTGGTCTCCAGACTTAAATTTTTGGTTGTTGAGAAAGTGTTACTGGAGTAGCTGGTGACTCATTTTGAAAGAAATGACATCCCTCAGCCATTCTGGTCTGGCTTTTTTGGATGCCACAGCACTGAAACAGCCCTGTATAGCTTGTGCAGAGATTTCCACCTAGAGAGGGATCGGGGGGGGGGTAGTTCTCTATTCTTCCTCTTGACTTATTGTGAGTTTTAGACACTGTGAAGTACTTGCTGTTGTTGAGTAGACTTGAGGAACTTGTGGGGGTGACAGTTATTGTGTTTCAATGGTTTAGTTGTTCCTGAATGGGAGGGAGCATTTGGTGGTCTTTGGATCTTACCAGCAACATCCAGTTGCTCTTGACTGTGGTGTTCCCCAAGGTTCTGTTTCATCCCTCATGTTGTTCACAGCGTGTATGCTTCCACTAGAGGAGATCATAAGGCAACAGAGTTTGCAGTTTCTTTTCTATGCAAATGATACCCAACTGTATCTGTCCTTTTCTCTTAATAGGGTGTCATCAGAGTTGTTGTTAGAACATTTTTTAAGAGATGTGAGTCTGGATGACCTCCAATTGGTTGGGGCTTAACCCAGGAAGAACTACACTGTTTTTGGTGGGGAGTGGCCATTAGTTATCTGCCCTTAGAGGTAGCCTGAATCTTTCACTTATTGATGGGGTTTAGTTGAAGGCAGAAGGTGTAGTTCATAGTCTGGGAGTGGTCCTTGATGGGCAGATGAAGTTTGTAGGCCAGGAGTCTTTTTGTGGTTAGGAGCTGTGTTAATCATCTTCAAATTATTGCTGAACTCCATCCCTTTCTTAACACCATTGACTATTGCAATTTGATGCAGATCTTTGCCTCTTCCAGACTTTCCGACTGTAACCTGCTAGCTAAGTGTCTATCTTGTGATCAGCTGTGATGAATACAGCTTGCTCAGAATGTAGCAGCAAGGCTTCTGACCTCTGAATGAAGTTTAGGTCATATGACTCCCTCACTTCAGGATCTGAGCTAGCTGCTGATAAGATGGTGCATTGATTACAGGATTCTTTTACTTGCTTATAAAGTGCTGAATAATCTGGGCTCTCTGTACATCAGTGAACTCCTGATCCCCTACACATCTTCAAGGGTGCTGAGGTCCATGGGATACATGCTTTTGAGGGCACCACCATTTAGGTACCCTCCAGATGAAACTTGCCAGGCAGTATATTATACAGGTTAGAGTAACAAGCTGTGAATGAGCTTGGTACACCCAGCAGGCCTGGGTTGGAGTCCCACAACCTCAAATTGCATACTGTGTGCCCGACATTTATATATTGGGGCTCCTCCCCCTTTGCCTTCCCCTATCCGCTGCCCCTGCTCTCACCTTTCTATTTACCTGCCATCCTCCTATCCCTCCCCCCCAGTCTCTCTCCTTCTCCCATGGAATCCTTCTTGGCTGAACCTAGATCCCTTGCTACTACAGTGGTTCACATATAAACAATGTGTGTTTCTCCTTTCTTCATTCAACTCCCCTATGTCCCTGCCCCAGATTGTACCCTTACTCTGTTGTTGTCACCCCCTCACAAATACCATTTAGAGTAGTCTTCTAACCCTTACCCCTACTCTGGACCTTTATTTACAGTGTATATTGGGTGCCCAAATCTACTGTTCCCATTGACTGTTATGTCTATTCATGTATAATTTCATATATACTTGTATACTGTGTTATCAAATTAGTTCCCTATTTCAGATTCCAATTGTCCTTCATCACTGTATATGCCTTTGATGTTATCCCTGTATGTATTTTATATTTATACAGTATTTTATTCCTGCCTGTATGTTGTTCATTGTATCTTTCTGATCTGTCTCACCCTGTACACCCCAGGTCCACCTCAAAAATGAGTTATGCTCGATGATGATCGCCTGGTTAAATAAAGATTTTGATTGATTGATTGACTAAGTCACTTAACCATCCCAGTGCTCCTGGGTCACCCCTGAAAACAGGCCTTGAGCCTAGTGGGCTTTACCTGATTACTAAAGAATTAAAAAAATGATCTTTCATGGTGGCAGCCATTGCCTTTTAGAACTTTCACCCTAACAATACCAGTAGGGTGCAAGACATGGTTTAATGGTACACGTAAAAAATATGAAGCAGATCTTTTTCTTTGGCAAACTGGAAAAAGAAGCATTCATCCAGAGAAAAGTTTTTGTTCCTTAATAATGCTGGGAAACTATAAAGGCAGATTTTAGCCATAATCAAACACAACATCCAGCTTGCCAGATGGGAAGAAATATATATAGCAATAGAAGAAAATAATTCTAGAAAGTTCTGGTTGTTGGTGGCAAAAACAATAAACATCCATATGGCCAATACTGCAACTCATATTACACTGCACAACTGGGTGTCCTATTATCACAAGATTTCTTACAGAAGGGAGGAAAACTGTATCTATGAGACTTTGATTTTAAGGTTGAAACTAAGGGATGACACTTTAGTAATTTTTTTCATGGATGTAGAAGAAGTGAAAGATTTAACCAAAGGGAACAAAGCACTGAGGAGAACAAAATACATCCTTATGTTTATAAAATAGAAAGAATTATGGTAGAGTAGATTATGAGGAATTGTATACAACAAATTGATCAACAAAGACAAGTATACACAGGAGTGGAAGGGAAATATAATCATACTCATGCATAAGAATGGAAACCCAGAGAGTCCTTCCAACTGTATGAAAATCAGGTTGATTGATTCAGTTGCAAACATGTTCTCATTCTAGGCAATTACAATACATGGGCAAAACTAAATAATGTTTTAAAGCACTTTTAAACTGGATTCAGGAGAGGCTTTTCAATAGTCGACCAATGTTTCATACTACAGCATTTAATCGAGAAATACTATAAGAAGCAAAAATTTAAGCTATATCTTGCCTTAATTAATTTTAAAGGTATCTTTAATGGAGTGTTAAGAATACTACTTTAGAAAAAACTAAAAGAGATAGAGTTATATTATACTATATTAAGATTGTTATTAATTTATATTCAGATATGAGGTTAACAGTAAGGTACTGTATAACCTAAAAGGTAATTTGACACTGACATTTAAGATCAATCTGAGGGTTAAACAAGGGTGCTTGTTAGCCCCTCAAATTATTTTATCTTTTTATAACTGATTTACTGACTAAACTGAATATTAATAATGGGCTTCTCCCAGCAGTAAAAGGAATCCCTATAACAAGTTTGATGTACGTGGATGATCTGATTTTATTACAGAGACACCAATATGTTTTAAAGGAAGTTGGTTGAGTTAGCTAATTATTGTATATCTCAAGATTAATTATTAACAAATCTAAAAGTAAATTTGTGCTCTATAGCACAAATAAAATAAAGCACAAATGGAGGACAGAGGATAAATTGCTAGAAAATGTAAAAAGCTAATGCTATCTTGGCTTACACTTCTCCAGTAACAATAGATAGGTTACACATTAAAATAATACTAAAGCAAAACTGGCAGAACTAAAATCTGTCCTAGTAAGGTTTAATACAAACTATGAAGGTTATATACTGTAGTTAAGCCAGTTGTAGAAGCCGCTAGCATGATAAATGAACAGTGTAGCCCTATATATGGTGGAGATTTGGTAACGTAAGAAAGTGCAGAAGTTACAAAACCCATTTAATCAACTGCACTGTGTAAAGCTACTTACTGTACAAGTCCCAAAGTCAACCCCACCAGAAATAATGTGAACTGAATAGGGAATGGCACAACTTTTATTCTTAGTAAAAAATGAAAAGTTAACATATTGACCAAAATGCCAGAACCATACAGAGGAGAAACTTATTTCTTATTTGCTTATTTATTTATTTGTTTGTTTGTTTGTTAACTGCATGGTACACTGATCTCAGGAACTGTCTTCAGGTGCAACCTGGGCCCTGAAGATGGCACAAACAAGGTAAACAAAAATTACAAAAGACACAGGGTACAATAAGTAGTTACAATACATTGATGATAAAATAAAAGGTACAGAAATTGACCATGGTGTTTAAAGTGACATCAATGCAATCAATTATAGTGCACGGAGTCTTTATGGCAGCACAGTGCCCAACATATATCATAATGACAACAACAAAGAGAAGATCCTGTAGTCCTGAAGATCCTAGGATTTTCTGACAGTTAAACTATTTTTAAATAAATTACAGGTGGCTGAGGAGTTGAAAAAGGAGCTTGCAAACTCTGCTTATCTTGGAAGTAACTACACAAGTGTTTGAATACTGCATTTTGGTTGTCCTTTGGGGGTAGCTGGATTGACTACTAGGATTTTGGGACATAAACTATTTTTAAATAATTTACTGGTGCATAGGAGTTTGTGATAGTTAAACTATTTTTAAATAAGTTACTGTGGTTAAGGAGTTGCCATAGCAAAACCTGCAGTGTGAATTGAAACACAGACAGCCTTAGGCAGGACATTGTTTTCAGACCAAAAAGTGTTGTATTGGAACAGGAAGGGCTGCATCATAACCATTGTCAACAAATTGCCCTGGGTGGAGATATCCAGACTAGATCAGATTACTATAAATTACTGGAGGCTGGAGGCTGCAATTTTTAGAGACACAAAGCACATTTGCTTGACCTGGAAGGACACTACTTCTTTATTCAGCTGTGAGCTGTGTGAGAAATTCTATACTGCACTTGATATCTGCAACAAATGTGCACTTTTGCTTAATTCTGTGGGAGGTGAAACTAGCTACCCTTGGTAATTGCTTTTTATTCACATATTTATTTAGTGTTTAACCAAGAAGGGGCTTGCAAACTCTGTTTATCTTGTTAGTAACTTCAGAAGGATTTAAATACTGCATTTGGATAGATCCTTGGAGGTAGCTAGATTGTCTACTAGGATTTTCTGACAGTTAAACTATTTTTAAATAAATTACAGGTGGCTGAGGAGTTGAAAAAGGAGTTGCTTATCTTGGAAGTAACTTCACAAGTGTTTGAATACTGCATTTTGGTTGTCCCTTGGGGGTAGCTAGATTGACTACTAGGATTTTGGGACAGAAACTATTTTTAAATAATTTACTGGTGCATAGGAGTTTGTGATAGTTAAACTATTTTTAAATAAGTTACTGTGGTTAAGGAGTTGTCATAGAAAAACCTGCAGTGTGAAACAGGAAAAGACAGTCTTTCAAGCAACAGAGGGAGGTGGATCTAGGTTTACATTTGTTTGTTACAATTCTTAACATTTCCAGTGCAGGAAGAGTTTAAAGCACAGCTGACTTATTTTGGGGCTGACAGCTTTCAGAGCACAAACCAACAGGCCTGTTTTGGGGCTGGGGAGGTTTACCTGTGTCTGACTTGGATGTGTGGATTTTTCTCTGTTTGATTAGCAGGGTATTTTCTCTGTCAAATTGTTGTGTAGGGCATCTTGCTGACAGGAAGGCACTCATCGCAGTGGTGGGTCAGAGCTTTTAGCTGATTGTTTTGTGAGGGCACAGTTTAGGCCCAACCCCTTCCCACCCCTCGCCCCACCAACCCCTAGAAATAGTTCCTTTATACCTGGGGTTCTGACATCATTTCCTAAAGAATGCAAGGTGCATATCACTGTCATATCCTCTCTAGCACACTGCACTGACAATATAAGCATACACATTGTATAATATATATATATATATATATATTTCTATATTACAAACCAATCACACACACACACACACACACACACAAAATGTGGGGAGTAGTACAATGTATTCGCTGTGGGGCAGCAGTCTTCCGGGAGTCTTTCTGGAGGCTGAGATGCTGTCCTATCTGCAGACAACTCTCTGCCCTGAGGGAGGAAGTTGCCCATCTTCAGGTCACACTGGACAGTAGTAAGGAGACCTTCCCCCAGGCCACACTGGATGGTAGGAAGGGAACCTCCCCCATCCAGGGAGCACCAGAGCCACCACCACTACCTCAGAGGTTGCAAAGAAAGCACAGCAGTTGGATCACAGTGGGCTCAGGGAGGATGAGGATGGTGGAACAGAGGCACACCCAGTCAGTTGTTCTACACCACAATCCATACACCATTCTGGGGGAGCATAGCTCCCCTATGGATGCACCCACAGAGGAGACTAAGGAGACTGAGGACAACTGTCACAAGGGAGGCCCACAGGAAGGAGACAGAGGACACCACAAGGAAAGGAAGCAGCTTCTGGTGGGGGACTCAATTATTAGGGTGATAGAGCTGGGGGGAGCATGGAAAACTGAAGTAAGGTGTCTGCCTGGTGCCATGGCTTGGAGAGACAGGAAGCGCATCCTCAGGATCACGAGAACAGCTGCACAGGAGTCTGAGCTGGATGTCATTGTCCACCTAGGGACAAATGACTTGGCTAATCATGAGATTAGAGCAGTGCAGAAGGACTTTGTAGAATTGGGGAGGGGCCTAAGACAAGTAGCGCACACAATATCCTTCTCTGAGGTGCTACCTGTCAATGGCATGAGTGAGGCGAGGGTACTTTGCACCATGCAGTTTAATGAATGGTTGAAAAAATGGTGTGGAGCACAGGGGTTTTGCTTCATTGGGGACTGGGGTTCCACCTGGAGGGATGCCAGCCTATACTGGCAGGATGGTCTGCATCTGTCCAGGAAGGGAACAAGTCTTTTGAGCAATTGGTTTAAATGCTTCATTGGCAAGCTTTTAAACTAGTCAAGGGGGGAGGCACTGATAAGCAGCAGGAAAATCCTAGCCTCTCCCTACAAAACGGGGTACTAAATGAGAAAAAGACTGAGGTAGACAGGTCAGTTGGGGATGCTGCAAAAGAAGGTAAAGCCATCAAAAAATGGAGAGCAATGAGTACCAATGCCTGTAGTCTGAGTAACAAGCTTCCTGAATTAGTGGCCTTGATGGAGGAGGAACATCTGGATATCATGGCAGTCACAGAAACATGGTACACACAAAATCATGACTGGGACATAAACATACTAGGATACACTATCTACAGGAGGGACGGGGAGGGTAAAAGAGGAGGAGGAGTAGTAGCTCTTTACATAAGGGAAGGAATCAAAGCAACAGAACAAAAGGGAAAACAGGGAGGAGAAGAAGCACTGTGGGTAAATTTGGAGACCGGTAATGGCACCACAATCCACACAGGGGTTGTATACAGACCCCCTTCTCAGGGGGAGGAAATGGACAAGGAAATGATAGAAAGAATACTTAGAATGGCAGAAAAAGGGGAGATATCGCTGATGGGTGATCTGAATATGCCAGATGTTAACTGGAGTGCAGTTGCAGCAGCCACTTCAAAGAGTGGGGTTATTCTAGATGCCCTACAGGGGGCATGCCTTAGACAACTAGTATTGGAGCCCACTTGAGAGGGAGCAATCTTAGACCTGGTTCTCTCAAATGGAGATGAAGAGAGGATCACAGATGTAGAAGTGGGTAGCCATCTGGGAACTAGCGACCATCGAACAGTATGGTTCACAATAAACACAGCAATAGAGTCAAGCCATACAAAGGCAAAAGTACTGGACTTTAGGAGGACTGACTTTGCTAAAATGAGTGAGTGCCTAAGGAATGCACTAGCAAATGGGCAGGAAGGAGGGGTGGAAGAACAATGGGGAATAATAAAAACTGCCATCACAGAGGTAACAAGCCTTTGTGTGAAGCAAATAAACAAAATGAAACAATCTAAGAAACCATTATGGTTCTCAAAGGAAGTGGCAGTGAAGGTTCAAGAGAAAAAGAAAGCATTCAGGAAGTACAAGGAATCACAGAAGGAGCAGGACAGAGAACTGTATCAGTTAAAGCAAAAGGAAGCTGGGAAGGCAGTAAGAACAGCAAAGGCCCAAACTGAGGAAAAGATAGCCAACTCAGTTAAGAAGGGGGATAATACCTTTTATAGGTACATCAGGGAGTGAAGGAAGACCTAGGGAGGGTTAGTGAGGCTTAATAAAGAGGAGGGAGGGAGGGTAGGCAGATGGTGACTGTGAAAAGGCAAAGATACTAAACAAATATTTTTGCTCAGTATTTACAAAGGAATTGGGGGAGGTACCGAAAACAAACAGTAGAAACATTCTGGATACAGAAGTTGATACCAGCCCATTTACAGAAGAAAGGGTTCTGAAAGAACTCTTAAAACTAAAGGTGGACAAAGCAATGGGGCCTGATGGGATTCATCCTAGAATTCTAAAAGAACTAAGGGTAGAACTAGTGACACCACTGACTACCCTCTTTAACAAATCATGGGAGGATGGGGCGGTACCTGAGGACTGGAGAAGGGCAGATGTGATTCCCCTTCACAAAAGTGGGAGCAAGGCAGAAGCAGAAAACTACAGACCTGTTAGTTTAACCTCAGTGGTAGGGAAAATGATGGAATCACTTCTGAAGGAAAGAATTGTTGAGTATCTAGAGGCCAGAGGGGCTCAGGACCCAAGGCAGCATGGATTCACAGTGGAAGGTCATACCAGACAAATCTGATAGATTTCTTTGACTGGGTGACCAAAGTAGTAGATCAGGGAGGGGCTGTGGACATGGCCTACCTAGACTTTAGCAAGGCATTTGACACAGCCCCACACAAAAGATTAATATACAAGTTAGCCAGCCTGGGAGTGGGTCCCAAGATGACAGTCTGGGTAAAGAATTGGCTGGAGAATAGGACACAGAGAGTAATAGTAAATGGAGTCCACTCTGAAGAAAGGGGGGTTACTAGTGAGGTACCGCAGGATTCAGTATCAGGACCGGTCTTCTTCAATGTCTTTATAAGTGACATTGCAGAGGGACTGGAAGGAAAAGTATGTCTCTTTGCAGATGACACAAAGATCTGCAACAGAGTTGATGCACAAGGTGGAGTGGAAAGGATGAGAAGGGACTTGGAAAGGTTAGAGGAATGGTCAAATGTATGGCAGCTTAGATTCAATGCTAAGAAGTGCAAGGTAATGCACCTGGGAAACAAAAACCGAGGGGAAGAGTACACAATGGGGGGTGAGATACTAACAACAACAAAAATGGAAAGGGACCTGGGGGTAGTCATATCAGATGACCTAAAGGTGGGCAAGCAATATGAGAGGCAGCAAGGAGGGCTGGGGGGATACTGGGATGCATAGGGAGAGGCATCACCAGTAGAAAACAGGAAGTTATTATCCCTCTGTACAGACAGTTGGTGAGACCCCATCTGGAGTACTGTGTGCAGTTCTGGAGACCCAATCTCCACAAAGACATAGACAGAATGGAGGCTGTCCAGAGGAGGGCAACTAAAATGGTGCAGGGTCTGCACCGGAAGACATATGAAGAGAGACTTAAGGAGCTGAATATGTATAGTCTCGAGGAAAGGAGGGAGAGGAGGGACATGATAGAAACTTTCAAGTACCTCAAGGGAATCAACAAAGTCCAAGAGGGTAGCATCTTTCAAAAAAAGAGGTGTGCAAGAACAAGGGGGCACAATTTGAAGATAGAAGGGGGGCGGCTCAGAGGTAATTCACAAAGAGGGTTATGGATGCATGGAACGGCCTTCCGGAGGAGGTTGTGGAGTCAAAAACAGTGGTGGAATTCAAGCATGCATGGGACAGTCATAAGGCAATTCTAGGGGGTGGAGGTAGGAAGAAGTAGGCTGCTGGTTAACTAGGATCTGCAGCTTATCCATTAGGTAGGGAAATGGGCAGACTGGTTGGGCCAAGCGGTCCTTATCTGCCATCAAAATCTATGTTTCTATGTTTCTATAAGATGCAGTGGTTAAATAAAAGTATGAATGCTGAATGGCTGACAGAAATCAAACCTATCTTCCGGGAGATGGGGCTGGCCATGTGTGGTTGGACTACTTGAGACAAATCAAAATTAATCTAAAATATATATCAGTGGCTAATAAAAGACTTGGGGCTCTTTCAGCATCTGGAGATTTGAAAAAAAACTACTGCAATTAAATCCAGTCCATGGTATGTGCAAAACAAAGTGATACATACCATGGAACCATATCATAAGGATAGAACAATAGTTTCTAAATTCAGACTGGAAATATATCCATTAAACTTCCTAAAGGCAAGATATCAGAAGGAGAACACTGAAATAAAGGACCTAATATGTGTCTACAGGGCAAATTGAAATGCTAATGCTCTCCCCTCGCATCCCTTCCCCCAGCCCAAAGCCTCCTGTCTAAAGAACAAAGTACAGCTCCAAGTCAGTGCCTCATAGTGATACACTATTCAATGGTAGAGAGGTATGTCTCACAATATGTTACCAGCAGAATCTGTTGTAGCTTTCTTCATGCAGCAGGCTCTGTATGAAGAAAGAAAGCTCATCTGACCTTGTTTGCTCAGGGCAGGGGGTTGGTGTTAAGGCTTACAACCCCAAGGAAGACCCACTACTTATTTGATAAGAGTCCAGAAATGCAAAATCCCAATGCTTTTTTTCCTTTTGCTGCTTGGGGTTGGGGGTGGGGAGTTAGGGTTGTAAACCCTAATACAACATTTCCCTACTATTGTGGCATTAAGTTGAACCCTTACTAGTGCAGTCACAGTATTTTGCAAATAATTTTCTTCCTTTTTGAGATAGAGAAAGAGTATCCTCATTCATGCAGGTCCCTTTGGGACTTACATGAACAGATGCAGACATGCAGGGCCCTTTGGGCCCTGCATCAAGAAAAGACTCTGCCTGCCTACAGAAGCTTCTATGCAGCAATGGATGGATGTCAGGAATTCATGGGGCTTTCTGGTGGACTGCGGAAGCACAAGGACCTCTTGGTCCAGCACCTCCATGTGGCCACAGACACAGATACACAGGGCAAGGAATACATCTTTCAGCTGAAGTACAGGGACCTCTGGTACCCACAGGAGCAGAAGTGTAGGACACTATGATAAGAGAAGAGTTCTTTGCACTATATGGTACTTGAGCCCATGTGGGCAACTCTGCACCTACCTTTCTCAGGCTGGGGGGGGGCGGTGGTATAGCATAAAGCTATTAAGGTTCAAAGTTAGTAGTTTAACATAGAAACTCTTGGTCATCCTAAACTATACTGGCACTACCACACCAGTATAATACCAGGAGTACAAAGAAAAATCATTCATAATCCCTTTTCTAAGGCTTCCTGTGAAACCCAGCAAGCCACCCATGCAGGCTTTTACATGGACTCTAAGATTAACACTTTACCCTGATTTATACAAATTTTGCTTTAGAAATTTCACACCACAAAGGATACAAAGCCAGGTCAGGTAAAAATGTGCATCTTGTAAGAAATGTATATGAAGAAAACATTGTTATGTCATTTGAACAAATAGTGATAAAATACAATATATCTAGAACAGAATTATATAAATATTTACATATTAGAGAATATTGTGCTAAAGCATAGGGAATGTGTCTAGCTATAGAGTACTAAATGCATCAAAAACTTAAAGGGGAGCTAAAGTCCAAATTTACAAAAAAAAAGTTTAGCACAGTATTTGGATTTACAGGTGTAGTCCTAGTGTGTCCTTCTCTTAATTTACTGTAATTTGTCTGCTTGTGAAAGTGATGCATCCAGGATCATTGATTCATTGATTCAGAGAGTAATAACTGCTGAAGCAGCAATCTCTTGTTAGAAGCATGATATCCTGATATTCTGGCTTTAACTAAATGACTATTTCAAATCCAGATTTTCTGTTTTCTAGGTGTCTAAGTCTAGCCAGTAAGAGTGAATGTTTTGTTTTTAGAGCTTTTCATTTTATTAAACTACACACAACAATAAAAAAGTGCACAAATGCTCTTAATGCCCAATTCTCGGATCTCTCCAAATACACTGAGAAATTCAACCAACCTCTTTCACCTCCTCCTGAGGTGCAACTTTCGCATAAAACCCCTTTTCATCTCACATTAGTCTCCTCCACCGAAGTGTTGCATCTCCTCAAATCAGTATCCACCTATGGATCTGCTGGCCCGGATGGGCTACTGCCAAGCTTCATGAAGCAGGCAGCCCCTGCCCTTGCTGTTCCTATTGCAAGAATCTTTAATCTTTCCATAATAACCCAAACGGTACCAACATTGTCGAAAACCGCTCACGTCCCTGTTCACAAAAAAGTGGATACCAAAAATATGTCAAACTATAGACCAATTGCCATTCTCTATACCCTAAATAAACTTCTCGAGAAGGCCATTGCTACTCGGGTCACAAATTACCTGCACCTTAACAACCTTATATCCCCCACCCAGCACGGATTCCGAACAGGACACAGCACCACAACTGCTCTACTTCAGCTGACAAATGCAGTCCTTACAGCGATGGATAAGATCCTGCTCACTGGGGCTATATTTATTGATCTTACAAAGGCATTTGACCTTGTGAATCACTCTCTGCTACTTTCCAAACTGTCCTGCCTTGGCTTTGACCTGTCGTCCATCTCCTGGTTCAATAGCTACCTCTCAGGGAGGTTGCAATTTGTCCAAATTGAATCCGCCGTCTCAAATCTTTCCCCTACCTCTGTTGGAGTCCCCCAAGGATCTATTCTTGGCCCACTACTTTTCTCCCTTTTCATTAACAACTTGCCCTCCCTTCCCTGCTCCTCCTCGTTAATCCTTTATGCCGATGACATGGTGCTTCTCTCCAGTGGTAAAGATCCCTTATCAGTAAGAGCACATCTTCAAGCAGACTTCAACTGCTTGCAGGAGTGGTTAATACAGAACAGGCTCCTAACGAATGCTAAGAAAACTGTAACTATGCTTTTTGGCCCCCCGTCAAGAATCAGATCTCTTACTCCAGACTTATTGATACATTCTCTAGATGACTCCCCTCTTGAATTCGTTACCTCCTTCAGGTATCTAGGAGTCACTCTCAACCCATCTCTTGACTTTAACCTCCACATTGCGGCTACATGTAAGACAGTTTACTCAAAACTTGGTCTTGCCTTTAAAATTAGGTCCTCCCTCAATGAGGCTGCCCGGCTTGCTATTGCACAAGGATTTCTCCTCCCTGCTCTAACATATTTCTCTCAGGTTTACCTTAAAGCTAGCAAAGGAGCACTCCAGAAATGGAGCACCTGCTATATCAGTATATGCAGATTTGCTCTCTCCGCTCACAGACTTACCCATCATTGCCTGCTCTACTCAAAACTAAATTGGCTCTCCCCAGACTCGCTCAGACACTATTCTGCAGGCTGTACAATTGATAATATGATCAGAACGGGGTCCCCAAATACCTTGCTGAACTATTAACTCAGTCCTCCCAAGCATACCTCCTCAGGGCATGCTCAAACCCAACTTGAAATTCCCAGATATCTCACACAAAAAAGGAGAACGATCCTTTGCCATATCTGCCCCCTGCTTCTGGAACTCCATTCCCTCCCACATAAAACTCTCCAAATCCCACAAGGCCTTTAAACTGAGTCTTCGGGCACACCTATTAGAATCCGACTGCTGCTCTTGTGCTGTAACTTGAGCTTCTCTCCTAGCATTTTCTCCTCCCTATGGCACTTACTGATTTTCTACTGGTCTCCAAAATCTTAAAGTTTCCCACATCCAGCAGAAATCCTATTATTATAATGCTACTTCATTTAAGTTTTGTTTGCTGTTTGTCATTTCAATTTAGTCATTGATGTATCATCAGATGAAAATAATTAATGTAATGTTATCTGTTTCTCTTTGTCATTACTGATAATGACTGTACCTGGCTGTATACTGTTCAAATGTTTGTTCTCACCTCATGCTGCGTCATGAAATACTCTTTAATGTTGACTCTGGTCTCCCCTGTCTGTACTCTCCCGGGTCGTGCCTGAATATAGGCAACATTGTTGTCTAGTGTACTTACCCGGTAAACAAAAACCAAATAAATAAATAAATCACCCCAGGTCACCAATGCTATAATTAAGGAAGACTATAGATGTTTCCTTACAGAAAATCCCCTCAAGTATTCCTCATGTGTTTGTCATCTGTAAATTTAGCCTTCATTAGAGCTCCCTGGACAAGGAGAGTTACTTAAAATCACAGCTCTACTGCTATAAATTTGACAAAACAAACAAACAAAAAAACAGCTCTTGTTGAATGAATGGTCCTGTATGTATTACTATGACATGGGAAAGGAAGCATTGTAGGAAAGAGAAGCACCATAACAAATGTGAACATGGAGATCCCAAGGGGTCATAAACCTACCAGGCAAATTAAAAAAAACAAACAGGCAGGACACCCTAGGACTGCACCTACAAATCAAAACACTACACAGCACTTTTTTTAATTTTTACCTTAGTTACACTTTAAAAAAAATCTTACTAGACACAAAAACACAAGTTAAGATAATATTTATAATAGTGGAGGTAGATTCAGATAAATTGAAACTAGCTGTTAAAGAGATTTGGGAGTACAACTACCAGGAGATATTTGACTTGAATTAAACAACTCTAACAGATAGTCGTTCAATAATAAATTTAATCACATTCAATTCAGTATTTTTCACAGCATACATTCTACCCCACACTGACTTAATTTACTGAACTCTTCCATTTTACTGCTATGTAATAGATGTGGGGCTAAGGTAAGTACTTTATCTAACATTTAGCTATTGTATTTGTGCACATGTTGCTCACAGGTTTTGCCTTTATGGCATACAGTTTTTGAAATAATAAGTAGAGCACTGCAGATGACTAAAGTGTGTAAACCAGAGTTATGAAAATTGGCACTCTGATCCATGCAGACTTTTCTAGAGGTCTGGATAAAGTGTTACTAAATCTTGCCCTTCTACAATAAATGTTCTCAGATGTATAGTAAGACACTGGAAGGATCCAACCTTACTACTATATTATATATGGAAACTTTCTAGACTATGAGATTAGAAAAAGTACACCACTGGATATTCCAACAACTAACTTTTTATGATCAAGTATACACCTTCTCGTGAATATAGGTTTGTTCTGAGCTGTGTGACTACAATTGTACTTTTTTCTTAATAGTGTGTTAGCATCTCTTTAACACTCTCCACTGTAAAGAAGAAAATGGTAATATACTAAGGATTAGTGATGTAAAATGACAATGTTCATCATTAACCAGTTGTACGATGGGGTGTATTTTCTTTATATCATTAAAGAACTAGCAATAACCGCCCCCCACCAAAAAAAGAAGTGCAAGGTAATGTGTTTAGAAAATGAGAACATGAAGGCAAGATGTTACCTAGATGACACTGAGATTACTATATACAGACTACATACATGAGGGGCACAGGGTCATTATGTCGCAGGCAAAACTGTGCACATCAAACCTGCACATGGGAAAAAACATGAGGCAACAGAGCGGTGGCACATAATGCCCCAGCAACAGAAACAGCGCACACCTGAACAATCTTTTGGTTTTTGCCAGGGGCTTTGCCCAAACACCCCCCAGAATAATTATAATCAACTTGGAGGGGATGTGGACACAGGGGCAAGAAGAATATCCTGATCAGCACTTGTACTCGGAACACAAACAAAAAAAAAGGAAAAAAGTTCCCTAGCAGGGAATCAAACTCTGGTCTTCCCTACCTTTTCACTGATGGATCGGTTGCTCTCACCACTCCACCATGGGAGCGGCTTGATGGAGCACCTGACCAGCAGTGGTTACATCCACTTCCCCTTCCTATGCAGAGCAACAGGGGTAGCAATACTTGCGTATCGCTTCTATACCCCTGTCGCTGTGAAGCACCATGTGCTATAGACTGTGCGGTTTAGTACACAATATAATGATGCAGTACCTACATGAGGCACTAGACACCTGCCAAATAGTAGGGCCAATATACACTTGACCTAACTAAAGCATTCAACTCTGTAAACCACAACACTCTGCTTAGAAAGTTACCTGCACTTGGCCTATCTCCAGATACCATTGGATGGGTTAGGAGCTACCTAGCTGACAGAACTCAGTAAAGTAAAAATAAGCAATACCTTGTTTGAAATCAGTAAGGTGTCCACTGGGGTTCTACAAGGCTCCATTCTGGAACCTCTACTATTTAGCCTGTTCCTCAACTCTCTTCCTAGTATGTGCTCAATCAAAATTGTGCTTTATGCCGATGCTGCCGCCATTTTCTCCAGTAGCCCCTATCTCGACCACTCAACAATGAGCTGCAACATAGCTTCACTGTAATAGAAGATTTGGTCAGCCAAAACAAATTCCTTTTAAACTATAAAAATACTAAGGTAATGCTGTTCTCCAACCCACACAACAAAAACAAATCCAGCAAACTCACAATATTAAACAGCAAACTTGAACCCATCAACCAGGTATCCACATTCAAGTACCTTGGTATCACCCTCAACAGTACCCTCTCCTACTACTCCTACCACATAGATCACATAATCAGAACTGTCAACACTAGAATTGGCCTTTTTTACAGACACAGACATTGCTTGAAAACTGAAGCCCCATCTCTTGCTGTTTACTGCTATGTAATAGATGTGGGGCTAAGGTAAGTACTTTAATTGACATTTAGCTATTGTATTTGTGCACATGTTGCACACAGGTTTTGCCTTTATGGCATACGGTTTTTGAAATAATAAGTAGAGCACTGCAGATGACTAAAGTGTGTAAATCAGAGTTATGAAAATTGGCACTCTGATCCATGCAGACTTTTCTAGAGGTCTGGATAAAGTGTTACTAAATCTTGCCCTTCTACAATAAATGTGTGCAGATGTATAGTAAGACACTGGAAGGATCCAACCTTACTACTATATTATATATGGAAACTTTCTAGACTATGAGATTAGAAAAAGTACACCACTGGATATTCCAACAACTAACTTTTTATGATCAAGTATACACCTTCTGTGAATATAGGTTTGTTCTGAGCTGTGTGACTACAATTGTACTTTTTCTTAATAGTGTGTTAGCATCTCTTTAACACTCTCCACTGTAAAGAAGAAAATGGTAATATACTAAGGATTAGTGATGTAAAATGACAATGTTCATCATTAACCAGTTGTACAATGGGGTGTATTTTCTTTATAATCATTAAAAAACTAGCAATAACCGCCCCCCACCAAAAAAAGAAGTGCAAGGTAATGTGTTTAGAAAATGAGAACGTGAAGGCAAGATATTACCTAGATGACACTGAGATTACTATATATACAGACTACATACATGAGGGGCACAGGGTCATTATGTCGCAGGCAAAACTGTGCACATCAAACCCGCACATGGAAAAAAACATGAGGCAACAGGGCGGTGGCACATAATGCCCCAGCAACAGAAACAGTGCACACCTGAACAATCTTTTTGTTTTTGCCAGGGGCTTTGCCCAAACACCCCCCAGAATAATTATAATCAACTTGGAGGGGATGTGGACACAGGGGCAAGAAGAACATCCTAATCAGCACTTGTACTCGGAACACAAACAAAAAAAAAAGGAAAAAAGTTCCCTAGCAGGGAATCAAACTCTGGCCTTCCCTACCTTTTCACTGATGGATCGGTTGCTCTCACCACTCCACCATGGGAGTGGCTTGATGGAGCATCTGACCAGCAGTGGTTACATCCACTTCCCCTTCCTATGCAGAGCAACAGGGGTAGCAATACTTGCGTATCGCTCCTATACCCCTGTCGCTGTGAAGCACTATGTGCTATAGACTGTGCGGTTTAGTACACAATATAATGACGCAGTACCTACATGAGGCACTAGACACCTGCCAAATAGTAGGGCCAATATACACTTGACCTAACTAAAGCATTCAACACTGTAAACCACAACACTCTGCTTAGAAAGTTACCTGCACTTGGCCTATCTCCAGATACCATTGGATGGGTTAGGAGCTACCTAGCTGACAGAACTCAGTAAAGTAAAAATAAGCAATACCTTGTCTGAAATCAGTAAGGTGTCCACTGGGGTTCCACAAGGCTCCATTCTGGAACCTCTACTATTTAGCCTGTTCCTCAACTCTCTTCCTAGTATGTGCTCAATCAAAATTGTGCTTTATGCCGATGCTGCCGCCATTTTCTCCAGCAGCCCCTATCTCAACCACTCAACAATGAGCTGCAACATAGCTTCACTGTAATAGAAGATTTGGTCAGCCAAAACAAATTCCTTTTAAACTATAAAAATACTAAGGTAATGCTATTCTCCAACCCACACAACAAAAACAAATCCAGCAAACTCACAATATTAAACAGCAAACTTGAACCCATCAACCAGGTATCCACATTCAAGTACCTTGGTATCACCCTCAACAGTACCCTCTCCTACTACTCCTACCACATAGATCACATAATCAGAACTGTCAACACTAGAATTGGCCTTTTTTACAGACACAGACATTGCTTGAAAACTGAAGCCCCATCTCTTGCTGTTAACAGCTCTGTACTCTCCATCATAGGCTACAGTCTAATTGTGTAAAGCACGGCCACTGAAACTGCCCTGAGTAGGGTAAAAACAGCCCTAAACAAGACCTGTAGGTTGGTTCTAGGTGCAGATAGATGTACTCATACCTATGACTTATATGCACAGATGAAATGGCTAAACCTCCAGGGGAGGATAAAATACCATGTCTATTTGGTAAAAGAATCCTCCTAGGCCTGACCCCCAACTCTATACAGTTGCTCCTCAAACTGGCTCCAGACACACACACCTGACAAGAGGCAAGACTAGGAAGGCACTTCATATACTATTTCACCACACAGCAGTTGCTCAATGGTCTGTGGATGGGGCTGGGATCACAAGGTAACAAACCAGGCAGACTAACAGACTTTGTGCATAAAAAGCACCGGCAAACCACTTATCATTTTATTTTCACTTGTCAAAAATGATCTTGCACAGACATAATAAAAATTTGGATTAGTTCATTCACAAAATAAACAAATGAAATAATCTCAGAAAAGAGCAAATACGCTGCCCAGCAATGACACCAAACTATCTCTGAGCCTGCTTCACACTGTTGTGTGGGATCTAGAGGTCTTTCAACTCTCGCAATCAGTTCCGACTCCCTATCTAAACTAAGTCCCTAGTGGCAATCTTTTATACTCTTGTCCTAGTGACATCACAAACAAGGGATCCACCCATATTAGGCCACTTAACTAAATTATTATCCCTCAGTGGCTCATAACACATCATATATAAAATAAGAAAAGGGCTATTTCTAAGCCAAACAATGAGGGTTCACACTATAACAAAAGAAATCCTTCATATTCATACTTAAACAGGTTTATGCCCAGTACCATAGGAAGGGTGGGACAGGTGGTGCCTCCGCACTGGGCGCTAGTCTCTGAGGGGGCAATTTTCATTTCTGAAACTTTTTTTTTTTAATTCACTTTGCGGCAGTGCTACCGCTTTAAATGTTTTTTTTTTTTTTTTTCTTTTGGCTTCGAGTTGACTTGACTGTGTGATTATAACTACCTGTTAGCAGGGGCGCACATGCTGAATACCAGCAAAGGGAAGGGGTCACTTGAGATGCGCTGCTGCTAACATTCCAAGAAATTCAGCAATCAGAGTAGAAAAGGTCTTGTGGGGAGTCAGAACCCCTGTGGTGGCACCAGACATAATAAGCACTGTACCTGCGGAGTTCAAAAGTGAGGGTCCGAGAGCGTGCTTTTCAAAGAGATGGCAGGCACCACTTGGAGCCCTCTGCTTTCTTGGGGAGACCAAGGATTCCAGGCAAGGATTATTAGTTTATTGCGGTGGTGCCACCTCTGACCCACAGTGTTCTTCCAGCGGAGATCAAACTCTGCATCAACGTTGTCTTTCCAGTGCTCCATGGAGATTAAGCAGACCCTTGTCCTTCGCTGTTTCCTGCTTGGAGATCTCCTAGAGAAGATCGAAGTGCTTTAAACTCCTGTGTAAGTTCCTTCATTTTGATTTCATTCTTGAATGGGACTAACTCAGCCAGAAAATGGTCCTCCAGTAAGGGGGGCAGCCTGGTGTAGAAGTAGAAGTTTTCCAATTCTCGAATTCCCGGAACTGGTGGCCTGGTGCTTTGGCCTTTAGTACTTTTCTCCAGGGTCCATGGTGGGGTGTAATGGTGGGGGGGGGCAGGGGCGTCAGTGTTCTTCTTCATCACTGCCTCCTTTGTAGAACTCCATTTCAACACCGCCACCACCAGTGAACAAGATGAACAGGTACTTCAGGCACCTTAAAGAAAAGTCGCGATCTAAAGAGAATTTTATGCAGTTTTGGGGCTACAGCATGCCGTGCCTGTAGCCTGTAAACCCTGCATAAAATTCTCTTTAGGATCATTTATTTTCTTTATGTGCCTGAAGTACCTGTTCATCTTGTTGGTGTTGAAAATGGAGTTCTACAAAGGAGGAGCACGGGGAGCAGGAGCAGGGGGGTTAACGAGAGGGAGGTAACATGTTTCTGTGTTTCACCCTGCTACTATGAATACCCCTACCCATCCTACCAACTGCTGATGCCCACCCTGTCCCAACATGAATACAACGAAACCCTCCTCACATCTACTGATGCCCATCCTGTCCTAATACAAATACCCCTACCCCTGCCATCTGCTGATACCCACCCTGTCCCAATACAAATACCCCTACCCCATTTTCCATCTGCTGATACCTGCCTTGTCCCACTATAAATACCCCTATCCCTCCTCTCATCAGCTGACACTCATTACCCACCCTGTCACAGAATGAATAACCCTACCCATCTCTATCCCAAATGAATAACCCACTCCCTCTGCTGCTGATACCCCTACTGTTGGCTCCAAATATGACTGATATGTTTCTATTTAATATTTTATTTCCCCATTATGTTTTATGTCATAATACGTGAAGCTGCTGACCAGAGTGGAGCTGAGAACAGGGCTGTTACTGAAAAGAAAGGCATATCTGGCAGCTCCCTTTGTTGCTTCCTTTCATTGCACTGTTCACTCTCAGCCCTTCCCTCTCCAGTTGGCCACCCTGACAGCTGATGTTTGTGGTTCTGAGGGAATGGTCATCAAGGAGTTTACCAAGTGGGACATTCAAAAGGGCTACAGGTAATCTATCTTCAAACAACAACCTGAAGTCTGCTAATTTATGACTGGCCACCTGCACTGTTAATTTTCTGAGGTGCGGTCAGACCTCACAGTAAGCAGAAACAGAAAGTTGTAAGGAAGACAAAGGGAAGGAGAGAGATGAAATTGCTCTCTCTCATTCTAGCCAGAAGTGACTTCGAGATTTTTGTCTGACTGCTGCAATACCATGCCCCCTCCAGTACCCTGAAATAAAAATGGTGCCTCTCTGAATGTGCTACCTGAGTGTAATGAAAAGAAGCTGAGGTAGTCTGGACCTAGTCAGTTCAGTTGTGGTCTCTAAGGGGCAGGGATTTCTTGCTTTGGTGATATTGCAAGCCTGGACCCCATCTCCTACTACCAGTATTTGGTACCAGACCACTCACTGCTACTTAATAAAGAGTCAGCTGCAGCACTCAGGACAGCCAGGCACTGGGCAACAGCAGCACTGGCACTGCAGTGTCAACTGGTTGTGTTTAAGCCTATAAAGATAAATATATATATATATATATATATATATATATGTATTACAATAGTGAATATATATATGTATATCACAATACCCAATACATGCACAGATACAATACAATTAAAGAGCTGCTGACGCCTCAAAGAAAACTTAGAAAAAAACAATATTTAGGTACAGTTCGGCTAGCATTCTATTTAATAGACTTATCTTTCCCATTATTTATTACTGTGAAATTTGCATGAAGACATGCTCTATATCCCTTAGAGTTCATCTGCCTCTTCAACTTACTCCCTACTTCATGCCATAGTCCTCTGTTGTGACATCACAGCCTGTTGCCATGGAGTAATTGGGATGTCACAAGTAGTGCATTATGACATCAGGTAGGGAGAAAGCAACAGGAATGGATGAACTCTTCAGGAACAAAGATCCTATTTTTATGCAGATGACCTCAGTAATAAATAATGGGGAGGAGAAATACAGAACTCATGTGAAATACAAGCTGAGCTGTGTCTAAATATTATGTTTTGTTAAAGTTGTCCTAATGGCGTAAGCTGCGCTTTAAAAAGCAGGTGCACACTGTAATGTTTCCAGCCCCTCACAAACAGACATGGTAGCTGATCTGCTCCAGTGTTGAGGGGTATTAAAAATACAACACACTTCAGATCAGTAAAACAGTTATAAGACCCCTAATGTGTACCCTAGGAAAAACGGAGTCACTTCCTAAACCTGCTAAGGCACCCACAGCCCCACTTTGTGTGTTCCAGTGACTGCCTTGGGGCATGTTAGCAGGTTCAGGAAGCAGCTCTGTTTTTCCTGGGGTACACATTAGGGGTCCTGTAATTTTTTTACTGGACTGAAGCTCATGGTATTTTTATTACCCCTCAACCCTGGAGCAGGTCAGCTACTGTATATGTTTGTAAGGGGCTGGGAACTTTACAGTGAACACCTGCTCTTTAATCAAGATTTTTTTTTTCCCTCGCTCAATTATCCTCCCTCTGTCTACACTTCCCTCTTGCCACATTGCCAGCTAACTTAGCTGGCAATGTGGCATCAGGAAAGATACGGAAGTGTAGACTAGTAGTAAATGTTATTTGTTGGAACTTCATTAGCAAAAGAGAGTGTTATTTTACTTTTCCAGCCAGAGTCTCCCACATCTCATATTTCAGACGAGCAAAATATTCCCTGAAAACAGGGATGGAACATGTAACAAAAGTATGTTTTTTCTTTAAAAAAAGCCCCAAAACTCACCTCAGAGCATGTAAACCCCTCAGAGCTTCTGGGGGCCTTGTGGTCCCCAGACCCCAGCTCTTTTCTGGGGGGGGGGCAAAATTAATCTCTTGCCCAGGGCACCAAAATGCCTTCCTACGGCTCTGTTTATGCCCCTTAGGAGTTTAATTGCCACTAGCTCCTCCACTGAGTAGTGACTTCACTGCTACACATCTCATAAGCAGTTCATCTGTGGGCTGCCAGCCCTATAGAAACATTTCTACTACAGCACACCCTGCACAAGAAATGCAACAGGGTTTTACACAGGTACTGTTTCTATAATTGTTACTATTATCAGCCCAAATGTTGCAATTTGCTCAGCATTCCTTGAGTTGGCCAGGGGAATGAGAGAATGAGAGTGAGTGCCTCTTCTATCATTTCCTGCCAGTTCAGGAATCCTTTGAAAAAGAAAACTTTTGTTTTTTAATTTTTCAACCTGTTTTCATTTCCCACTGGAATGTTTTTATTTATTTAACACAGCCTACAGTTTTGGTGTCTTTATTTCTCATAGGGGTACCTAATAATAGTATTAAGCCCTTCTACTGGGACCTGGATAAACAATAATTATTGTCATACCTCTCAACCTCCTGCCTCATAAATCAGGGACAAGGCTTGAAAAACTCAGGGACAAAAGACCAAAATCAGGGACACATTTTCAAAATTAGTGATATCCACTAAGGAAGCTGGTAGAATAAACGGCTTAGTGTAAAATGCAGTTTCTAAATTCGAGCAAGTCTGTAACTTTAATGTTTGACATTAATTTGTGCTTACAATCACCACAGTTTAGTCACGGAAACACAAATTTTAGGAGGAACAGAGTAAAATTTGGAGTTAAAATCAGGGTCATCCCTGAAAATCAGGGACAGTTGAGTGGTATGATTATTGTTTCTTTTTCTCCAACGGCTGAGATTTCAGCCCAATGGTAAACATTTCAGTTTGGCCCTGTTATTAATTGCGCTCATCAAGGGCTATCCATTGCCCGCCTTTATACTTTTCTATCCCATTTATGTCTGTTCCAAACCCTCTGTCTAGGGTATTCTCAGTGCTTATAACGATGGGGGAGTCTTTCTGGGACTTAATATACCCACTGGTGATTTGGCTCTAGCCCTCACAGCACCTGAGGAGCTGTGTACCACTTCATGCATCTTTCCGTACGCTTCTTTTGCTCCTCAGAGCCCCCTTTGTATTTCAAAGCAGGCAGTCGCACCATGCATCAATGTCGGAGCCTATTCTGTTCCATCTGACGCTGTTGGAACTCAGTACGGCTATTTTATCTTTGCTGCAAGCTGCAAACAGAGGTCCTCCTTACCACAGGAGTGAATGGGTAATGAAAGCAGCTACAGGTGTATTTTCTCAACTTTACCAACCTGCACACCCAGTAGTATCCAGAAGCTTCCTTAATTTGTTTATTGTAGCCCCCTCAATTTTAGGAAGGCAAAGCGCATTTCAATCCAATGCTCGGTTCACTTACTATGTGAACCGAGCAAACTGTAAAGCCAAGCACTTTCTCTTTTTCTCCTTGGGCAGGTGGCTGAAATTTACAAATGCCGCCTCGCCCCGAGATGTACAGCGGCGTTCTTTCCCTTCTAATGCACGGTTCACTTGCAGCATGAACTGAGCAGACCAAAAAATAACCACCTTTACATTTTATTTCTCGAGTGGGCGGCAGAAATATTTCACTGGCATCTAGGGTTGCCACCTTTGGATGAGATGAAAACCGAATACTAAACCACAACCCCAAACTCCACCCCTAACCCTGCCCCTTTTATGACTAACGAGGACATTGCTTGGACTCTGATTCACTTGATTTATTCAGAATTGCTGCTGATATAACATTGTGTACAACTTTTTTTAAATTACATCATGATTATTATTTTTGGTTTATTTGATTTAGATTTAAATATTTTAAATTTCAGTGTGTGTTAACATTTGGTGGGGTTAGAGAGGGGGGTTCAGGGGACTTTCCATCCTGTGTATGCAGCTTAGCTGGCAAATTGAGTGACTACAAGGACACATTTGACAACTGGCTGGTTTGGATCAGGTGGCCTTTTCTGGTAAAACTCTTTCAATAAATAAATAAACTACACCAGTAATGGTGGACGAGCTGTAATTACAAATATCATCTGCCATTTTAAGATGTGCTACTGTCCTTCCCATTGCTCCTACTCTAAAGTTATTTGTAATGTCAGAGAAGTTTTTTATAAGTGGTAGGAACTAATCTATGCTGTTAAATACCCTATTTTGTTTTCCATGTCAGTCATACATAGCAGATAGCATGATATGTGATATGTAGCGTGGAGGCAGTATAGCGCAGTGGCTTAAAGCTCTGAGTTGCAACTCTGGAGACCAGGGTTTGAATCCTACAGCCCAAACTTGCATACTTTGTGACCCTACACAAATCACTTAATTCCCTTGTGCTCTCAGGTTGCACCTGTAAACTAGCTTAGTGTGTCTCTTCTGGTAAAAAAAAAATAATAATGTTTTGAAAAATGTTTGATAAATTCCCTAAATTTGCAGTGCCATCAAATCTAGATTGTGTTCCTGTCATCTCATCAGCTTCTGCTCTCTCTCTTCCTTTTCTCATTTCTGTAGCTTAGCATGACATTAGCCACAATATTCTGTGCTGTTCATCTGAAAGGCCTGCATTGGTCTTCCTGGAATATCCAAGTAGTATGAAAATTGACAACAATAACTACTGAGGAGAGAGAGGCATAGAATTGCTAGAAATGAAATAAAATATTGGATTATTAATTTAACAACAAAAGGGGTAACAAATATTAAAATATAGGACAGACCCTAAAAGAAAAAATGGTGAACATTTAAAGGTATAAAAGTATTCCTTATCACAGCAGTCAAAGACCATACTCACAATGCAGCCTGGAAAGGATTAGTTTGATTTGCTGCTAATGGTCTTAATAGCCCTACTTTACACACATCAGCCTGACTGGTATACAAACAAAGGTCTGCATGACATCAGAATTTGTTTGTAATTTGACCATGCAAGTAAAATGGGGAAGGATTTAACAGAATCTGTTTTACATGTATGTGAGCATTCAAAATGACTGAAAAAGTACTACCTCTGAATAAAACTGGATTAGCAGGTAAAGTTTCTGAAACACATTGTACAGTCAATACTGGGACAGGAATCTACCCTAATGTGGTGCCTGTCTGGTTTCAGAAAAATGAAGGTGTTAATTAAGGTGGTATTGTTTACCCTTCCCATGAATAATCTTCCAATTTGCAGGTGTGAAGTTAAAGGTGACAACTGAGCAGACAGGGACACATTTGGCTCTTTAAGTGCCCTGCTCTTGAAGGCACTTCCTGATTAGCATGCACTGCAAGCAAGCAATCACACTAAAATGTCAGACACTAGCTTACAGTCATATGAGAAGAAAATGAAACAGTTAGTGGGGCATCTAACAGGTGCTGCTTGACCCACCATAAAAACCGAATTTGCAATGATGAAAACAGGAGGACCGAATCTGGACCTAGAAAACCGAATCATTCGGTCAAAAACTAAGTAGGTGGTAACCTTACTGGCATCCTGGCAGCCATGCACTCCTATTCACTAAAACAGTGACCCGAGAGAGGGAGGGAGCGGGTGAGCACTTCGGCTCCTTTCTATTTTAAAAACAGTCTCCCTTTCAGTTTCTAAATAGTCCAAGGAAAAGGGATACATCAAAAGTTATTTCGGAAGCCATGTAGTTTACTTTCCTGTTCAACCAACAACTTTAACCTAAAAGGCATCCCAAGTGTATAAGCGCAGCGGCTTTTACATAAAAGCCTTTGTCACCAGCTCGCTATATTTTCATTTATTATTTTAATTCGCACTTCTGCACATTTTAGCATTACATGGGAAGGGGGGGGCAAGTGATCCTCCTATTTCTACTGTGGTACCCATCTTTGACAGGGGCACCCTGTCACATGGTCCTTCTATAAGGCCCCACTGTGGCTCAGCAAATTGCCCCCCTGCCATCACAAACATTCCACAGCAAGGCCCATTTGAAAGAGAACTAACATTGTACCTGATCGCACAAAGCAAGTGTGACTGCTCAGACCAGTCCTCCTTAGCCCATACCTCTCCTCCCCCGCTTGTTTACCACCCACAAGCTCACCAACAGAGCCCATATTGTCCCACTTCCCCATTACCTATTTTTTACTTACCTATCACCCCTCCCTTCCACCCCTCCTGCTCCGTCACTGTACGCCACTCCTACAGTGCACCTCCTTGACAACTGCCAATATTTGGTTGTATACATCCCTCTTGCCTAAGAACTCCCTTCTATGATGTTCTTCTATTCTTCTCCTTAATTACCTCAAGCCAGGATCAGTGTAACCTGCTAGTGTCTTTGCTCTGTAACTGATGCAATACTCATCTAAACTTATGTAATCTTAAGTAAACTTGTAATCACAACTTCTGAAGATAAGCTCGTTTGTAAATGCTCCTCAACATTCCTGTATTTTTAATATTTATCCACTTGCATTCCTTCTGTATGTTGCTCATGTCTTTGTGTACTTGTTCAAGTTTCTGTGACTGATGAGGATGACAAGGCCCCAAAACTCCCAGCTAAAGTGGTTGCAACTCGGGCACTATGCAAAGGACAGCTGAATCTCCTAAAAGAACACCTCAGTAAGGTTGATTGATTCACCAGCTACAGTATTCTGCTGTAGATGTAAACACTGCATTAGACTACTTTATCAAGATCTACAATGCAGCCTGCAACATTTAGGCACCCCTTACCAAAAGAAAGGTCAGCAGATCACAAAAGTTGTGGGTAACCCCTGCTCTTGTCAACCTAATGCATACCAGGGATAACTTCTGGCATAAAGCTAAGAGCTTGGGCTCATACCTTGACTTTCAAAAATATCAAACTGCCCACAATAAATGCACCCAGGCCATCCGCCAGGCCAAGTCCTGCTTCTTCAAGTCTGAACTGGACAATTCCTGGGGTGACAGCAGCAAATTCTGGGCTAACATCAAGTTGCTAACAGGGAGTTCTAGTAGAGCTCCCCCTACAATGCTCAACCTTAATGGGGTTATAACACAGGATCCAAAAAACATTGCAAATACTTTTAACAAAGCCTTCACAGACCCCAGGAGTGCTCCCCCTTGACTATGTAAACGCTGTCAAGGGTCACCAAAGTAGATCATTTGTTAATACGACCCAGTCCGTCCAGTCCAGTCCAGCCCCACCTTTTTACCTCAAGATAATTAAAACATCGGAGGCCAAAAAATACCTTCAACAAGTACTTTGCAAATCCAGACATAGCAGTGACAGCCTAGCTTTGAAACTAATTTCCCCTCACCACTGATGTTATAATTGCCCCTTTAACAAGAATTCTCAGCCTCTCCTTTATCACTGGGCAATTTCCGAAGGCCTAGAAAGCCTCAATTGTAGTGCCAATTTTTAAGAGCAGTGATAGTTTCTTATATATCTCACTTTTGTTAGTTTCATGTAGAAACTAACAGGCCATTCTGCCATCTGCTCCTTATAAAAATCTACCACTAGGGGCATTTGATTAACTCTGGTGCTCACAGCTTACTTAAAGGAACTGTTTGTTTTTTACTTTACAGCTGCAGACTTTCTTCTCACAATTGATGATATTTTCCTGATGTTACACATCATGACTTGGATAATTCTGTTTTCGTTTGTGACCAGCCAGTTGCTCCACTCACTTGCTAGGCTCTTCCTGGTCCCATGCTCCCATAGTTATTCCTGGCAGCAACACCCTAACAATGATTTCCGCTTTTCTAACCTGCTGGTCAGACCTATTGACTGCTTTGATCTCACTCCACTATTAATCCCCAGATACCTCAATTATCTGGTAGCTGCCTACCTTAACTACACACTCATCCCAAAAATCACTCTTCTCACCTCGTCTATCCATCGTAAGCTCTGGTATCTTATGCTGCTCACTAGCTCATTGTCAGGTGATGTGAAATTGAACCCTGGTCCTTCACATCATCAGACATGCAATGATGTCTCCTGGGCCACTATTTCAGGGCTCCGTATAGCCGACCTAAATACTAGGAGCCTAATGCGTAATCTGTCTGATCTAGAGGCATGGGCCTCCATACATAACCCAGACATATTGTGCCTATCTGAGATGTGGCTCAAACCTTCCACCCCTAATTCTGTTTGCTCGTTAAGAGATTATAATCTCCTCAGGCATGACAGAATATCACCAAAGCAGGGTGGGGGTGTTGCATTGTTTTATAAAACCCACCTAAACATTTTGCTGACTAACATCCAACAATCCTCCATATGTGAATCCCTCCATGCACTCCTACATTTGGGTCCTAAGAAACTACACATAATAGTTGCCTACAACCCACCCTATGGAGGGCTGTCTGCTTTCTCAAATTTGCTGGAGGAAGCAGTAAAAATAGCTGGGAACAGTGAACTACTTATTCTTGGGGATATGAATCTAAACTGGCTTGGGCAAACTCATAGCTCACTTCTAGCTATAATCCAAAACTACCACCTGCACCAAGTCATATTTGTGCCCACAAGGATCTCCCCTAAAGCAACGTCCAGCACGCTATTGGACTGGATACTAACAAATAGGGTTGACAGAATTGTGGATGCAGGCATCCTTCTGGACTCTATATCTGATCACTCCCCCATCTTTTGTAATTGGCAACACTCTACTGTAGCTCCCAGTCTCTGCCACCATGCTATATCACCTTCAGAAACTATGCCAACCTAGATCAGGCAAAGTTCCTATATGAAGTTTTGTCTATTGATTGGTCTTATCTTTCTCAGTCCCTGGATGCCCAAACAGCTCTTGACTATTTTCTAGACCAATTTCTAGCAATCCAGAGTAGACATGCACCCCTTGTGACCTGACGTGTTCGAGCAAAACCCACTAGGTGGTTACATAAAAATCTCCTAGCTGCACTGCATGCCAGGGATAAGAACTGGAGGCGTTTCAGGAAAACAGGCCTCAATACTGACTTCCAGACATATAGGGCCAGGGAGAAGTGTTTGTAAAAAGCAGATCAGACTAGCAAAAAGCTCTTACTGTAAGGGGCTATGGCTGGAAGCATCTGGTGACCCTAGGAAATTCTGGGCACATGTGAAAACATTCCTGGGGCAACAAAAACTCACCTGGAAGACAATATGGTCATAAATGGAGTCCATTGTAATGACCCCAGGACCATTGCCAAAACATTTAATAAGCAATTCTCAGACCTGTCCAGCTTCACATCTGCATTCCTCCCTATGCAGCCCTCATCCATATCCACTTCACCCACCCCTTCTGCATTTCCCCCTCCTTTTTACTTTAAGCCGGTACCTAAATCTGAAGTTCTTGGCTTATTGAACTCCATTTCTGATAATACTAGTGTAGGCTCAGATGGCATCGAGCCTAAACTTTTAAAACTGGCTGCACCATTTATTGCCCAACCTTTGTCTAGGATTTTCACCCTCTCGCTTTGTAATGGATATGTCCCTATGATCTGGAAAGTGGCCAAAGTCACCCCGGTCCCTAAGAAAGGAGATAAAAGAGCCATGACTAATTATCGACCAATAGCCGTACTATCCGTCTTATGCAAAATAATGGAAAAATTTGTATCTATCCAAGTTACTGAATTCCTGACCAAATATAACCTCCTCTCACCGATTCAGTATGGCTTTTGCAAAGGTCATAGAAACATAGAAACATAGAATCTGACGGCAGATAAGGACCGCTTGGCCCACCTAGTCTGCCCATTTTCCTACCTAACAAATAAGCTGCAGATCCAAGTTAACCAACAGCTTACTTCCTCCTACCCCCCACTAGGACTGCCTTATGTCTGTCCCATGCATTCTTGAATTCCTCCACTGTTCTTGACTCCACGACCTCCTCGGGGAGGCTGTTCCATGCATCCACAACCCTCTCCATGAAAAAATACTTCCTCACATTACCTCTGAGCCGTCCCTCCTCTATCCTCAAATTGTGCCCTCTTGTTCTTGCACATCTCTTTTTCTGAAAGATGCTACCCTCTTGGACTTTGTTGATTCGCTTGAGGTACTTGAAAGTTTCTATCATGTTCCCTCTCTACCTTCTTTCCTCAGAGGTATACATATTAAGCTCCTTTAGTCTTTCTTTGTATGTCTCCTGGTGCAGACCCTGCACCATTTTGGTTGCCCTCCTCTGGACAGTCTCCACTCTGTCTATGTCTTTGCAGAGATGGGGTCTCCAGAACTGCACACAGTACTCCAGATGGGGTCTCACCAACTGTCTGTACAGAGGGATAACAACTTCCTGTTTTCTACTATTGATGCCTCTTCCTATGCATCCCAGTATCCCCCAGCCTTCCTTACTGCCTTCTCGCATTGCTTACCCACCTTTAGATCATCTGATATAGTTACCCCAGGTCCCTTTCCATTTTTACTGTTGTCGGTATCACACCCCCCATTGTGTACTCTTCCCCTGGGTTTTTGTTTCCCATGTGCATTACCTTGCACTTCTTTACATTGAATCTGAGCTGCCATACATTTGACCATTCCTCCAACCTTGCCAAGTCCCTTCTCGTCCTTTCCACTCCATCTTGTGTATCAACCCTGTTGCAGATCTTTGTGTTGTCTGCAAAGAGACATACTTTTCATTCCAGTTCCTCTGAAATGTCACTTATAAAGACATTAAAAAGGACCGGTCCCAGTACAGAACCCTGCGGTACCCCGCTAGTAGCCCTCCTTTCTTCACTGTGTACTCCATTTACTACTACCCTTTGCGTCCTGTTGTCTAGCCAATTTTTTATCCAGGCTACCACCTTGGGGCCCACTCCAAGGCTGGCTAACTTGTGTATTAATCTTTTGTGTGGGACTGTATCAAATGCCTTGCTAAAATCTAGGTAGGCCATGTCCACAGCGCCTCCCTGGTCTACTACTTTGGTCACCCAGTCAAAGAAATCTATTAGATTCATCTGACACGACCTTCCCATCGTGAATCCATGCTGCCTTGGGTCCTGTGCCCCACTGGTCTCTAGGTACTCAACAATTCTTTCCTTCAGAAGTGATTCCATCATTTTCCCTACCACTGAGGTCAAACTAACTGGTCTGTAGTTTCCTGCCTCTGTCCTGCTCCCACTTTTGTGAAGATGAATCACATCTGCCCTCCTCCAGTCCTCAGGTACCACCCCATCCTCCCATGATTTGTTAAAGAGAGTAGTCAGTGGTGTCACTAGTTCTACCCTTAGTTCTTTTAGAATTCTCGGGTGAATCCCATCAGGCCCCATTGCTTTGTCCACCTTCAATTTTATTAGTTCTTTCAGAACCCTTTCTTCTGTAAATGGACTGGTATCGACCCCAATCTTCAGAGTGTTTCTCTTGTTAGGTTTAGGTACCTCCTCCTCCTCTTCCTTTGTGAATACTGAGCAGAAATATTTGTTCAGTATCTCTGCTTTTTCACTGTCCCCCTCTACCCACATTCCTTCCCCTTTATTAAGCCTCAGTATCCCTCCTTTGGTCTTTCTTCCTCCTAATGTACCTATAAAGGTCTTATCCCCTTCTTAACAGAATTGGCTATCCTTTCCTCGGTTTGGGCCTTTGCTATTCTGACTGCCTTCCCAGCCTCTTTCTGCTTTAACTGATAAAGTTCTCTGTCCTGCTCCTTCTGTGTTTCCTTATATTTCCTGAATGCTATCCTTTTCTCCTTAACCTTCCCTGCCACCTCTTTTGAGAACCATAGCGTTTTTTTCCTTCATTGTGTTTTATTGATTTGCTTTACACAAAGACTTGTTACCTCTGTGATGGCTGTTTTGATTACTCCCCTTTGTTCCTCCACCCCTCCTTCTTGCCTGTTTGCTAGTGCTTTTCTAAGGCACTCTCTCATTTTCCCAAAGTCAGCCCTCCTAAAGTCCAATACTCTTGCCTTTGTATGGCTTGATTGTATGGCTGTGTTTATCATGAACCACACTGTTTGGTGGTCGCTTGTTCCCAGATGGCTACCCACCTCTAAATCTGAGATTCTTTCTCCGCCCCCATTTGAGAGTACCAGGTCTAAGATTGCTCCCTCCTGAGTGGGTTCCAATACTAGCTGTCTGAGGCATGCCCCCTATAGGGCATCAAGAATGACCCTGCTCTTGGATGTGCCTGCAGCAAAGGTGCTCCAGTTAACATCTGGCATATTCAGGTCTCCCATCAACAATATCTCACCTTTTTCTTCCATTCTAAGGAAGCCTTCTATCATTTCCTTGTCCATTCCCCCCCCTGAGATGGGGGTCTATATACAACCCCCATGTGGATTGTGGTGCCATTTCCTGTCTTCCCGTGCCCTTCCACTGCCTTCCTTCATCTTACAAATGACACTCTTATTGCAATGGACAATGACCACCTTAGGGGGGCAGTTTTTATTGATCTCACTAAGGCATTTGACCTTGTTGATCATCCTCTTCTACTAGATAGCCTCCTAGCTCTTGGCTTCTCTCATAACTCAGTGGCCTGGCTTAATAGCTATCTATCAAACAGAACCCAGCTTGTCAGATTCAATTCTTCTGAGTCCAGCCCCTTGCTAATTAACCTAGGTGTTCCTCAGGGATCATATTAGGCCCCCTTCTTTTCTCTATTTTTATTAATAGCATCTCATCAGTTAACCCCGATTGCTCCATGATCCTATATGCAGATGACCTGGTCCTGTAATGTAGGGATAAGAATGTATGCCATATAAACCAGACACTCATCTGCTTTCATGTCTATTCAATCTTGGCTCTTCCACCATAAGTTAATCCTTAATGCTAGTAAAACGCAAACCATGTTGTTTGGGACTGCTGTCAAATTAAAACATAATCAGGACTTATTTAAGGTATCTGGTCAGGGTGGGCTGGTTCTGGGATCAGTACGCTCTTTCAAGTATCTTGGAGTCCTCCCTGATGAAAACCTCAATTTTGATAAGCACATAACAGCTACCTGTAAATCAGTTAATGCTAAAACTGGGGTAGCCTACAAAACAAGCTATGTCCTTACACAGTAAGCTAGATTAACCATTGCCTGTGGGATATTGCTCCCATCGCTATCCTACGGGGTAGTCACTTATCTCTATGCATCCCTCTCTCTCCTCAGGAAGTGGGATACCACCTATAACAGCATCTGCAAATATGCCTCTGCCTCCCCCTGGTCAAAACACCGCTGTCAGCTCTATGCTGATCTAAATTGGCTACCCCCCACTTCTGCTCATGCCCTGGTCCTTGGCTCTTTGACTGACAATATTCTTAGAGCAGATATCCTTGTCTCGCTTGCCTCCTTGTTAACTGCTCCACCTTCCTCACATGGTCTTCGATCATCTGAAAAATCCCTGCTGTTTATAACCAGATGTAAATCTAACAAAGGAACCTTAGCTTTCTCGCACTCGGTGGCCAAACTCTGGAACTCCCTACCTCTCGAGGTCCGCCTAGCTCCCAGTCATGGCCAATTCAAAAACAAATATCACTCCTTCCTCTTTAGCTAGGTCTCCTGTACCTGTTTCAAACCCCCCTAAACATGACACCCTGCTTCTGCTGCTCTGCTGTCTCACTTCCCCCTGCTGCAAACTGATCTCTACTTTCCTGCCCATCTAGTTTTATTATCAGGCACTTACGTTTCAAATGACTATTGCTTTATGCTCTGAAACCAAATTGTTGTTTTGCTTAATGTGTTGTTCTTGAACTCAGTATTGCTTATGTACTCTTAACTATCCTGTAATTACCTATGTACCAATGAACTCTGGTTTATCTCTGTATTTGCTCTTCTCTCAGTACACAAAATGTAATCCCTGTTCTACCCTGCCTCATTGTAACCTCTTGGGTCGTGCATGGAAATAGTCATGCGTTGACCATGGCACTTACCTGGAAAACAAAAACTAAATAAACAACCAAATTAATACTGTAACCTGATATAAATTACCACGTTTGTAGGAACCTATTGTGCTAACCAATGTAACCTTGTTTCTGTAACCTATTTTATACACTGTATCTTATTTCATGATGCAACCCAGATGTAAAATACCTTGTTTGTTTTGAACCATTTTCTGTATTTGCCACTGTCTGTTATTTTCTGCAATTGCTCTGTAATTCTCCGGAGTCGTGCCTGAAAATAGTCATCTCTATGGCTAGCGCACTTACCCGGTAAACAAAAACTAAATAAATAAACCCACATTAACTACTGGCCTATTTCTATCCTACCCCCATCTCCAAAGCATTAGAATGTATTGTCTATGATCAACTATCTGACCATCTAGACAAGTATCAACTTCAGTGTAAGGAGCAGTATGGGTTTCGTAAACTACACAGCACAATGACAACAACACTGATTGTGTTTACCAGCTTCATTCATGACTCCCATGATCAGGGGCACTTAGTGGGGGCTACCTTTATTGACCTCACTAAGGCCTTAGATACTGTCAATCAGAAACTTCTGTTAACTCAATTATGTGAATCTACCACATCCCCTACCTCCCTGAACTGGTTTCACAGTTATCTCTCTGGGCGGATCCAACAGATCAAAATCAGTGACACACTATCAGACAGCCAAAATGTAAGCACAGGTGTTCCCCAAGGATCCATCCTTGGCCCACTGCTATTTAGTCTCTTTTTAAGCAATCTCCCTAAAATGAGTCATGACAAAATCTTGTTATACGTGGGCGATGCTGTCTTCTACTCTAGCCAGCCTCACCTTCATACCCTGGAGCAAAGCCTTCAGCATAATTTCAAACTTGTTGAAGACTGGTTCTCAGGTGATCAGCTGCTTCTCAGTTATAAGAAAACAAAAGCAATGCTGTTCGCCTCTACCCACAGCAAAAATAGATTCGCCATCTTATCCATCTGAAACAAACAAAATGAAACCATCAAAATGGTATGTAATTTCAAATAGTTCGGGGTTACTCTGGATAGCTTCCTATATTATACACTGCGCATCGACAATATCTCCCAGTCTGCTGATAGGAAGATCAGTCTGCTTTACAAGCACAAACACTGTCTCACAATGAACACCCTAAAACTTGCCATAAATTGCTCTGTACTGTCAGGAATAGACTACAGCCTTGTTGTCTATAGCTCTGCCTCAATTCTGAAAAGAATTGCCCTTACCCTAAACAAGGCCTGAAGGCTTCTCCTGGGTGCTCCGCACCATACCCACACATGTGATCTATATTCTCTTATAGGCTGGCTGAACCTGGAGAACTGTATTCAGTACCAACTCTGTCTCCTTGCCAAAAATGCCACTCTTGGCCTGACCCCTCCCGGGTTCCAGTCTATGCTCTGCCCTGAAGTCCCAACCAAGTTGACCAGAGGGGCTCACAATCACCTCTACAAAGTCCCCCTCTACCACACATCCCTAGGTCAGTGATCTTTTGGCTATCGGGCTCCAAAGTGGCTTAATTCACTCCCACCTGACCTCCAAACCAAGATAATGCTTGGGCCTTTCAAAATGAAGCTCTGCTCCCACCTCACCAGTCTTATGGCTTGCCACTGCTCCTTAACTTAGACTTAATGGATTAGTCCACACCTTTATTATCACTGCTCTCTATCCTCTTGGCCTGTTATTCCCTCTCACCCCTCCACTCTCTTTCTCCTCCTCAGTCCCATTCATGTCACCCTCTCCATTCCCCTCGGCCACCATTCCTAGCCTCTACCATCTGCCTTACCATGCCTCCCCCTCCTGCATCCCCCCATCCACAGCACCCCCCATCCTCTTCCCACTCACTCCTTCTACCCCCATCCACTCCTTCCCCAACTCCCATCTGCACCACCTCCACCCACCCTGACATAGTGTATCTTGGATATCCTTAATCCTTGTCTTAATCCTTCTCCACCCACTACCCTCTGACAAAGGAAATCATGGTTCGCTCCTGTTATCTGCCTTGAACTTCTTATTTTTTTCTTTCTAATACTCATTCTTTAATGGTATACCGTGATGATAGCAATCGCATATGGGCGACTGTCAAAACGGTGAGCCATATGACAGCGCTATCATCATGGGCAACTGTAGGGGGATGGCGAATGTTGCAACTGCGAGGTAGGGATGGGTGACAGGAAGGGATGGTGGGCAACAGGACATGGCGGGATGGGGAACAGGGATGTGACCCTGTGCTGAGCCTGCTTCCACTGAGCCAACCATATGGTGTGGTGGGTAGGGTGGTTGGCTCCGCTGGAGCAGGTCCTGGGTTTGGGACTGGGAGTGGGTGTAACTTTTGCACTTCCCACAGCTGCAGGACTTACATTTTTTTTTTTAACTGGACTGTGCCCGCCTCTTTGACATGCACCCCCCCCCCAGAGTTGAGAATCTTTAGTTAGGGGGTGTGGAGGAGCACAGCCCCCCACATGCAGAGTTTCCCAGTCGCCTTTTTCTACATATCGTCGAATATGTTTTCAGAGATAATGCAAGTCTCGATAACAGCACTCGCCTTTGTGCGGTTGCTATTATCAGATAGAACCTTCTTTAACACCCCTGACAAACGGAATCCTGTTTCTTTCCTGTTCCCTGCCTTAAATATCCCTATTTCTCCATTGTAATCACGCTTTACCAAATGCCTAATAATACGTCTACTGTATATTCTCCCTAATGTTAACCATTACTGATGCTCTTATTATTATTACCAGATTATATATCTCATGTTGTTCCCTGTTGTTGTTTCTTGTTGATGTGCCTCTTATGCTAATCCATTTTTTGCAAAATGTGTGCAAATTTGATGTGGAACCTTTGTAAATGAGCTTTCAGCTCAAAGGTTGTAATCCAAGATATTAATAAATAAATAAATAAATAAAATCTTTGTAAATGAGCTCCCAGCTCAAAAGTTGCTATGCAAGACAATAAATAAACAGAAAAATACTTTGTAGTATTGATAAGCTTCATCTTTAAGTTATTTTGTTATTTTGTCTTAGACTGCCCTCTGCTCACTCTGCTGTCCCATCTCTTGATGCCAGATGCCTTTCCACTGTACCTTCTTTTTTATTAAAATTATGTTCTGGTTCAATTCCATCCCGTCCTCTCACCCTCCTTCCTCGAACCCCCTCCACAGCTATATTTGCCATTCTCTTTCTATTACATCCAGGAAATCTACTGTTGGTCAAGCTGCCATCTCAGATCCCTTTCCTAGACTCTGGTTCACTCTTCTGTCAATCCACTCTGCATCTTCTTCTTTCCCTCTTAAATATCTTCTTTGTGACTTTTCTACTTCCACCTGCAACTGTCCATGACCCCTTACCTTATCTGATTTCCTTCCATCCTTCTCATTTCCCCTGATCATATTGCTCTCCCCACATCAACACCTGTTGAGGTAATTTCCCCTTGCCAATCCAAACTCAGTTGTTAGCCTATGACATGTACCTTGTACTGTTTTGCTCTGCAATGTTTAGTAATTATTATCCTTTCAACTGTACAGTATTGTTTGAATAAGACTATTATTTTTGTAAGGCTGTTAATTACTATTTATTATTTCTCCTCGTGTACTATTTTCCATATCCGTACCCCTCAACTCCCCCAGATGCGTCTGGAAATGAGTTGTTATCAGCTCAGTATGTCTTTCTTGGTAAAATTCTTAAAATAAATAAATTGGAGAAGTAGTGTGGAGCACCAGCTACTGTTGTAAGACAAACATAATCATGGCATGCATCAATGGAAACATCATAGGCAAATCATGAGATATAACGATGCCCTTTCCCAGATCCTTGGTCAGGCCTTCCTCAAACAGAGTGCACAGTTATGATCTTGATGTCTGAGGAAAGATATTGAGGTGACTGAGAAAGCACAAACAAGAGTGACTAGGATGTTGGAAGGTTTTGAAAACCTTTGCTATAAGAACCTGCTGACAGAACTGGAGCTGTTTTCCCTCTCAAATAAAGAATCAGAGGGACAAAATTTGTGTCTTTAAATATCTGAAAGAGATAACACCATCAGAATAAATTAATTCCTTCAGGATGCAGAGTTATGACAGAACAAAGGGACACATAATGTCATTGACAAGGAAAAGTTAAATGTTAATGAAAGACTTCCAGAGCAGGCGATGCCAGATGAATAACCTTCAGACTTAGACTCAGCAGGTACATTTGAAGAACAAGCATTTGTCAATGCTGAATGTTGTTGCACTGGCTTTGCTAGTGCAGTGCGGGAAAATATTTTGGGCAGGATGTGAAAAATGACAGCTGTACAGTTCATAAGGAGGTGTAAAAAAATGCCAGTGTTGAAAATGTGGCATGCAAATATTGCAAATTTGTGAAGTTACATGGGTGCGTGGGAAATGCGCAACACACGCTTGTAACACAGTCATTTTATGGATGTTGGGCACCAAATTTTCAACATAGGCATTTTAGCACCTCTGCTCATGTACAGTGTCACTGTTATTTCCTCAAACTGTCGCAAAAAGTGATTTCGCACAGCGACTGCGCTATTCAGCGCTGGACGTGCGAAAACACAATTTGGGCAGGATATGTGAAATTACAGCAGTACTGTTCATCAAGAGGTGTGTAAAAATGCCAATGGTGAAAATCCAGAGTGAAAATATTACAAATGCACGATGTTACGAGCATGTGTGCAATCTGCCAACGCACGCTCTTAATATAGTCATTTTATGAAGTATCGTCACCAAATTTTCAACTTAAGCATTTTAGGACCTCTACTCATGAACAGTGTCACTGTCATTTTCATAATCTGTCCCAAACACTGATTTTCCACAGTGACCGCGCTATTGTGCGCCGGAAGTGCGTAAACACATTTCGGCCAGGATGTGAAAAATGACAGCTATACTGTTCACACGGAGGTGTACAAAAATGACAATGTGGAAAATCTGGCATGAAAATATTGCGAATTCGCTAAGTTACGAGCCTGTGTAGCAGATGCACAACGCACGCTCGTAAAACAGCCATTTTTTGGACTTTTTCCACCAAATTTGCAACATAGACTTTTTAAGAGCCCACCTCATGAACAGTGGCACAGTCATCTCATTAACTGGTCCTGAAAGGTGATTCCACGCAGTGACTGCAAAATCACTTTCCGGGAACGATATGACAGTGCAAGAATTCATGAGCAGGGGTCCCAAAAACCCCATGTTGAAAATTTGGTGTCAAAATTCCCCAAAAATGCCTGAGATATGCATTAAAGTTGAAAAACCCTATTTATTCCACTATACAGCTTACCGGCATGTCCTCAGTTTGCGGTCTGCTTTGAAGAGTGCAGACGTGCTCCTGGTCCACCGAAGATCATCGTGCAGGACTCCAGAGGTAAGTATTTATTTATTTATTTTTTTAGCTTTTGTTGACTGGGTAAGTGCACTAGACAAATCCTGCCTATTTTCAGGCATGACCCGGGGGAGGGGGATACAGATGAATGCCAACTGACCTTGAACCAGATTAAGCTGTTGGTGGTATTTTTTTTAGTGAATGAGGGAAATTTGGCCAGGACACCGGGGAAATTCCCCTACTCTTTTCGATAAGTGCCACGGGATCTTTAACATCCACTTGAACTACCACCAATCCAGGCAGATGGGACCTCGGTTCAACGTCTCATCCGAAAGATGGCACCTCAGAAATGCAGCACCCCTCTCATGCTGCATTACAGTGTCAGTACTGGGATATTAACCCAAGTGCCAGATGTGGGAACTAACCCACAGCCCTCTGATCTCCTGATCCCTGATCTGATCTGATCTCTGAAGTATGGGGTGGGGGTGTGGGAGAGCTAGGGTGCACAGTGGGTTGGTGCGGGTTGTGGGAGGGTTGAATGACTTACAGGGACCATTTTTGCTTTATAGGTTAAAAAAATAAACAAAAGACATCGGGGGACCGTTTTCATTTTAATAGGTGCTTTGGCATGCTGCGGTGGGCTCTCAGTGTGCCACCTGAGTGTGTGTGGGTTGGTGCTTTAGCTGACGGGGGATTGGGCACCCCCATCTGGAAACAAGGAAGAGGGGGTCACAGGAGCCAAGGGGGATTGGGCACCCCCTTGGCAAGCAGAAAACTGGGGGAGACACATTATGCCAACAGGGAGTGGGCTCCCCATCAGCAAAATTCAAGGGGAGGGATACATGCCGCTGGAGAGTGGGCCCCGTCAACAAAGAAAAAGTATTGGGGTGCATGATGCTGGAGGGGAATTGGGCCCTCCCTCGCAATCAAAAAAAGGGGGGTGTTACATGATGCCGATGGGGATTGGGCCCCCCATCAGCATACAATAAAGGGGGGGTTGACAGGCAACAGCGGCAGTCACTGCCGCCATGTTGCCTGCACATAGGGGGAGGCGTGTTGTGGTCACACTGCATGAGAGCTTCGGTCTCATTGCCGCAGACCGTTTCTGTGATGTCTTCACCTCATTAGCTAGGCAGGGTGTGAGCCCCTGCTGCTGGCTGATTGGAGAATGCAGGACGCACCTACTGGTGCATGCCCTGCATTAGTCCAACAGTAACCGCGCCTCCAAATCTGCACTACCACAAGATGCTGGCTGCACAAGCACATCAACATAAAAAGGGGTGACAAGATATTTCCCACTGAGTTTGTGGGAAGGAGGAACTTGATGGACCAATGGTCTTCTTTCTTCCCTTAAGCTGTATCCATGCATGTTTGTTCAACTGACTATGGACACCTGTGAATATAAAATGGCCTTCTTGCCTCTTTAAAGTTATATGTACAGAGCCACCAACCAGAATCGAGCACTTTGTGGGAGATGTCTCAGTTTACTGCATGGCAAACTTGAGTAATTTCTACTGTATTACAATTATATCCTGTAGTATCCAGCAAGATGTCAAGGCAGAAACTGTGAGAACAGTGTTTGATCCTGGGGGGTGGCGTTGTATAAATATATGTCATTATAATTACTGGTTAGTGATGAGTACATCCTGAAAACAGAATTGTGAAACTCCAAGCTATAAAGAAGTTTGACATTGCACTCATGTATAATGGGATTTTCCAATGTTGTTTAAACTTCTTGTGACTGTCATACTGTGCAGTCACTCCCTCAATATTACTGTCCTCTGTATCTGAAATGCAAAAATAAACATCCAGCTTGGTACTCCCTCCCTTCAGCACAGCCTGAGTATTTCATGATTTTACACTTATCTGCTTGATCCTGCTGTTTTTGTATTTGTTCAGTAATAGGATATCTAACTCTCAGTGTGCTATGCTTCCACCCACTGAATGAATCACCTGCTCACTAGGCCAACAAGTGGGAGCACACCACAGTGAGAAACAGAAATCATTTGTGGGCAGAAAAGTACCATTATGCCTATCTAATCTGCTCTCTATATATGGAGCTATAGTTTCCATTTTAAAATAATTATTACAGCTCAAGATCAATCAGACAAGTGTTAAAATTAAGACATCTATAGGTTGTGTGAGTGTGTGTCTGTATTTGTGTGCACAGAGGGGAGGTCCAATCTGTGCCTGGATGAATTTGCATTTTAAGTACAATGGAGAATTATGTTGGGGTGGGGTGGGGGGCTGCTGCACAGTTTCAATAAAAAGAGTGATTGTAAAATAAATATGGAGAACAGTTTCAGAACTCATTTTGCTACACACCTGTGTGTGATGCCAGTACAAATCACTTAAGCTTTACTCTTGTTGTTTATGTGGCATCCCACACTACAAGTGTATAAAACACCTCATTACAGACTGCCACTCATACATTATTCTATATATAATTTTTACACATGCTTTATTCATCTTCAAAAGTGCAGGTGAGGTACCAATACATTATTCTACAGTATGTATCATTTCTACGCATGCTTTATTTATCTTCAAAAGTGCAGATGAGGTAAGTTTAGTATGTCTTGGAATAACCATTTGAACAACATCAGTGTTTTCATCTGCTTACCACTTTAAGTGACTAACCTGCACATGTTCTCTGCCCAGGAATGTTCAGAGTAGTTCACACCAATCCCAGCACTGATAATGTGACTCAGAGTGTTAACTGTTAGATCATTTTCAGCAACAGTAAAAACCTGACTCCCTGGACTTTGCTCTGCAAAATACTTGGGTATCATGAGTATAACCTTTGAAAATCTATCCCATGACCCAATCAGTATTGCAGTTCCACTTCATTAATTTTGATTCCAGTTTAAAAAATTAACTGAGTATTGTTATTATAGTGATTTGTGTTCTTGGTTCCAAAGCACACAGACAGTACAGATTATACCTGAATTGTATTCCTCTGTATCAACCTATATTACAGAAACCCAAAAAGCACACAAGCCACCAGGTCTCAAAATGTGTGTGGGATGTGGAGGTATGGTTTTAAAGGCTGACAGCCATGATTTGCATTCAGTTGCTTGGAATTAGAGCATTTTAGAAAGTATTGTGAGCCCTGTCAAATAGTCTGTCAAAACTGACAGAGAGAATCTAAAAGACTATCACTTTTAGAACCCATTTCATAACAATGCTTTGAAGTTAAGTTAAATTTAATTAACATGGTGGGCTCTTGTGATATAGAATCAGATGGCAAAAGGAGACCAACTGTCCATCAAGTTTGCCCATAACTACTATCTACTACTGTACCTCACCCCACCAACCTACTGTCCTTGTGGGCTGTATCCCCCTTCCTCCCTGCAACCTCACCTGCAACCCCACCTCCCAATCCCTTGCTACCCACCATGGCAACTATGAGTTCTCTTGCCTTGTTCCAGTTGTGTTTAAACCTGTTTAGGGTAGCTGCCCACATCACGTCCACCGGCAATCTACTCCACAGTTCCACCACCCTCTTAGTGGAGTAGAACTTCTCCAAGTTTCTACTGATTTTGCTCCCTGCAGCCCACTAGTGACTGCATCCCCATTTCTTATAAATAGGTCCTCACTGCTTACCTTGTTTATACCCATGCAAAACTTATATGTTTCAAGCGTGTCCCTCCATCCCACCTGGCCTTTAGTGAATACATGTTTAGGGCCTCTTTCTGATCCTTATGTGCTCTGCCCTGCTATCCTGTATCATACTGCTGAACCTTCATTGTATCGACTCTAGTCTGCCAATGTCCTTCTTCAGCTGAGGGCTGTTGAACTGGGAACAATATTCCAGATGAGGCCTCACCAGGTATCTGTACAGCGGCAGAAGGATCTCACATCTCCTACTGTCAAAATCCCTCTCTATACAACCTAGTATCATCACTGCCTTATTGTGTATTTTCTTTCAATGACTTGTTTGCTTGAGGGAGTCATGATTATGAAGACGACCCCCATATCTGTCTCCGTTCTCTCTTGGAGTGGCCAATCTAACTCCTCCCATCCAGTATACTGTGCATGGATTCTGCCTACCTATGTACATTACTTTGCACTTCTTGACATTGAACTTTAGCTGCAAGACATTAGACCATTTCTCTAGTTGCTCTAGGTCCTTTTGGAGCTCCCACTACCCTTCCTCATGATCCACCCTGCTGCATAGCTTTGTGACATTAGCAAAGAGACACATCTTGCCTTGGATATCCTCCCCAGTGTTATTTATGAGCATCTTTAACAGGACAGGTCAAAGGACTGATCTCAGTGGCACTCTTCTCATGACCTCCCAGTCCCCTGATTTAGCCCTATTAACCAGTGCTCTCTTTTGCCTCCCCTTTACCTAGTAACTGGTAAAATAATTATTTAATATGACAGTGTAGGCTCCAGTTGGACTGGTTGCCCCTTTGTTGGACAGACAATCTCCCAGGAACAATTCATGAAAATGTAACAAATGTTTCAGGCCAGGCGGCAAGCACTCCCTTTACCTAAAAAGAAGCGTAGAGGGGAAGGAATTTGGTGATTTTAGCACAGAGACAGAGTACAGAGGTGTCTAGTGTTATGTTCCCAAATGTTACCATATCTCTATTGTCATGATGTTCTTAGTGATAACTACTGTAGTTCCTCAGTTACTAGCCATGGCTTCTGGTCTTTTTCCATGGCTAGTAATTGTTGATGGCTACTGACTGAGAGCAGCTTCAATTAAAGAGCTGCTCCCAAGCTGATTGCTTTACATACTGCTGCCTACCAGTATTTATACCCTTGATAACTTACCGTCAACAAGGAGCAGAGAGGTGTGTGTGGATGTAGTAGTTGGCATAGATGGTCTGGAGTTTAAACACCATGATACCCAGAATACTGAGAAGGAAGGTAATTGGTCTGTGGCTACTGAATTGAAAATAGACAAAATAAAAGGTTCAGGACTGGTGAGGCAAGCTGTCAAAGTTGGAGGCAAAACTTACTGAATCCAGGCAGACTGGCAGTAATAAGAAGCACCAGTAGCTTGACTCAGGGTGGGTGCAAATCCCCATACCTTGACCAAGGAGCTGACATTGTGGAATGGATCTCTCTTCAAAGGGAGCCACACCTCCGGGTGATCAGAAAAACAATTACCCTTAAAGCAGTATCTCCAGTCCTTGGCTCAATATTCAAAGTTAACTGTAGGTGAGTAGATTGCTTCTTGTACTGGTTGGGATTCACTATCAAACAATGCACCACTGTTGTTCAGAGACTACCATTTGATTACATTCCAAAAGTAATACCCTTTGTCTCATTTTGCTAAGGAAACATCAAGATACATGGCATACAAGTCTCATCCATAGGTAATATGGACAAGACTGTAATTTGGCTGACATGCCAGGGCAGAAGGCAGCAGAGTTGAAGGGAGTGAAATCAGTGCACATTATGACCATGGGGCACAAAAAAATGCAGGTCACAGTTTGTTTAGCCCCTATGGCAGATGGCCATCAGTTGTTTCCATTTATAGTGATAAAAGGTAAATCTATCCACCAAAAACTAAGCACTATCCCAGGTTTTGTTATTGTTGCCAGTGAAAATGATTGGATGAATGAAAAACTCACCCCTACTTGGATGAACTTGGAGTGGGTTGGAAAGAGTTTCAGTCACCGACTACTTGTGTGGGACACATACCAGTGCCACATCTGTCCATCAATCAAACTGCAGGTCAAACAGAAGCACACTATTAAAGAACAGCTGACACCTTTGAAAAAACTTTGGAAAACATAATAGCTGGACACAATTCAGCTTGTATTTCACATATCGTCTATAGATTTCTCCTCTTCATTATTTATTACTGAAGAAATTCCCACAAAAACAGGATCTTTATCCCTTAGAGCTCATCTGCCTCTATAATTTACTCCCTACTTGACATCATAATGCTGTGCTGCACCATCACAATCTGTTGCTATGGGAGTAAATGTGATGTCACAATCCCAGTATTATGACTTTAGGCTGGGAAGAAGCAATAGGAGCTGATGAACCTTCAGGGAACAACTCTTCTGTTTTCATGCATCTGACTTCATTAATAAATATTGGAGATAAGAAATACAGAGCTAAAGAGAACTATAAGCTGCTTTGTGTCCAATTCTTCAAAGTTTTTCTTGAGGTGTCAGTGGCTCTTTAATGCTGCAGTACCAGGGGATGCACCAAGTTGTCACAACCAGCTGTTTCTTGGAATGGTCCCTTTAAATACAAATATCATAAGTGCTACAATAACTGGATAGCAACTGATCAATGTGAGCTTACATAAGTTGGCAATTCAAAGGCATCCTGCAAAACACAGATCACACATTAGGTCAAAGAGGCATGGAATGCCATGGGAAAATAAATAATTGTAAAATCTTTCCTTGTTTGTGGTATAACCATTTGCAACCCTGATATCATCCACTGCATTAAACCTACACATTTGCTGCACACGTGCAATGTGAGAGATTCCCTAGAAAAGAAACTGACTGAGATCGAGCAGGTGGAAACCTCTGGTGAGCCTGCTATGACCCAGCTTGACATGTCCCAGATGATCATGGACAAACCGGGAAAGGATTCTGAAGGAGATCTCAACTCCACTGACAGACTTAACTAGCCAGTAACAAAACTAAGAAACTTTACTATGACATTGTTGTATTAAATTATATTATTACAGCTCTGTGTAAAATTTTAAAAACAAACAGGCTATCAGTAATACTGGTAGTAGGAGCAGCATCTGTTTTTTTCTTATGTTGTTTAGATGTTGTTTTCGGTATCCCACCAATGAAGATCAAAGAAAAGAACATCAAAATCAGCTTTTTCCTTTCACTTTTATTTTTTTTTTAATTAGTGAACATGCTTAATAAAATTGAAAGAAATAGAACAGCATTACTAATAAAGTAGTACTTGCATCTGTCCTTAGAGGTTGGATGTCAGTAGCATGTGGCACAAACATTCAGGTACAAGCATTCACTCAGTCAGTAGCTGTGATCAGTAACCACGGTTAGTAAATAACATTGAGTGGCTAATAACTGATGAAATACAGTAGTCATAATGTTTGGATACACTAGGCAGTTGAAGGCAATTAAGCAATTAGCAAGTAAACATTATTTCTAATTTTGCTAGTTCTTCAGTGAAGATCATGTCTGATATGACTAGAAAAGAAGAAACCTGACACTGAGCACCACTGCATGATGTTAGCACTACTGATAATATGGGGAATGCAGAATTTGGCAATCTTCCTTATCTTATGGAAGACTACTCCTCTTACAACATGTTTGTTAAAACATGTATGACCAGTTAGTTGTGGATGGAGACATTTTGAACAGCCACCACCATAAGCTAATTTTTTAAAAACCCAGGATTGACTCCTTCTAGAAATGTGTTCTTTCCTGTCAGTAGGGATCTTCAAATGTATATGAATTTTTTTAAACCAGCCTGCTTCAGCACAGACAGTTAATAAAAAATCAGAAAAATTATATGATGTACCCAGAGGTAGTGCTGTATTTTTGATTGGGCACAATTGACTTTAGGGATTTGTACAAACAGCTTCTTGTAAAGAAATCAGGATTTCTTTATCATCAACTGCTCCTGACAAAGAATCTAGAAAATTTTTTTTTTTTTTTTTTGCTAAAAAGTACTATTCTGCAAGGCCCTAAATATTAAGGTAGGCTTCCTGTACTGACTATGCTTCAGATTGTCAGTTTTCTGTTTGGTCTTCAAGCTGACTCCACAGTATTTATTTATTTATTTATTAAATTTTGATAACCGGGTAAGTCCGCTGGGCCCCGAAGGTCAGTTTTCAGGGGCAACACGGGGAATTACATGGAATAATACAAGGGGCAGCATACAGCACAGGTACATTACACTAGACAGTGAGGAACATAATACATAGTAGTTTTTCAGCAGTTACATTTAAGAGGTAAGACATAGTAGCTTTTTAGCAGTTAACATTTCCTGGGTAAGCTCTACAGATGGGGTGCAGTGCTATATAGATGGGGTGCAATGATAGTCGCTATTTCCATATGAGGGAGAGGGGTGGGCTTCCACTTAGAAGCATCTCACTTTAGCAGTTGCATATGGAGGTGACCATCATATGAGCCTTCAGCCTTGTGTGGAAGGTGTGGGTAGAGGTAGCATCCTGAACAACAGGGGGCAGGGAGTTCCATAGGGTGGGCACTGTGATGGCGAATGACTTACCTCCCGCCTTGGTTCTAACCCTTGTCACTGTGAGGATGGTTCTGTCCATTGTTCTGAGGAGCCTAGGATTTCTCTTTTGGGCAATGAGTCCAGTGAGACTGGGAGGAGGGATGGGCTGAGTAGTTTATGAGTGTGGCAGAGTAGGGGTATTGGAGCCAGGCCTCCCAGAAGGGCCAGTTTAGTTGGGACAGAGTGTCACAGTGGTGAGCCCAGGATCCAGATAGGGTGGCAAAATGAGCCACCTTGTGATGAAAGAACTTGTAATCTGTTCAGCTCTTGTTTGGCAGCTCCTGTATCACCAGGGCTGCATAGGAGAGGCTGTGGGGAGGAGGAGGACGCTTGTAGCGATGGAGGCCCTGGCTGCGGGTATCAACTGGTCTTTCAGCCCATACAAGGTCCCGAGTTTGGCGGAATATTTTTGGTTACCTGGGTGACATGATTCTTGAGGAAGAAGCACTTATCCAGGGTGAGGTCAAGGTATTTTATCGATTCAACCACCTCAAGTCTTTTTCCTGATTTGGTCATCAGCCTGAGATGTGGGCTTCTGTCCTGGCTGAGGGTTCTTGGGCCAAATAGCATGGCCTTGGTCTTGTTAGGGTTAATGATCATTCTGTTGGTGACAAGCCATTGCTCAAGGGAACCCAGGTCTTCCTGTAGCCCGGACCAGAGATCTCCCAGATTAGAGGAGGGGTGGTGTATGACCACTTCATCTGCATACTGTACCACTGAGCTACCCCCACAGTGTTTACTGAGATCATTTGTGAAAAGAGAGAAGAGAAGGGGGCCAAGGATAGATCCTTGGGGCACCCCATCCATTAAGGGGAGAGGCTCCGACAGGGAATCTTTCCATTTTACCCTCTGTGTCCTCCCTGTGTGGTAGCTGTTGAACCACGATGGGGAGTGGCTGTCTAACCCGACCTGACTCAGTTTTGTAAGGAGCAGGTTGTGGTTTACAAGGTCAAAAGCCTTGGAAAGGTCAATGAAGACTGCCCCGGTGGGGATCCCTGTCCAGTTCTCTGAGAACATCAGTGGAGAACTTGATAAGCGCGTGTCAGTCCCATGATTGGTTCTGAAACTGTGCTGGGAGGGGCAAGTAAATGGTGGAGCTCTAGATAGTCCCGAGTTGTCCCTAAATTAGTCTCTCTTGAATCTTACCAAGGCTAGACAGCAGGGAGATGGGTCTGCAATTGTTGGTAGTCTCCTTTGAACCACCCTTGTGGATGGGGACTACATGGGCCAGTTTCCATTGTTCCAGGATGGCACCTGTGATAAGGATCGATTGAGGAGCCATGTGAGGGGCCTGGCAGTGCAGGCCCCTTCCCTTAGTATGCTGCGGGATGCCATCGGGTCCCATAGCTCCCGACATTTTGAGGGACTTTAGTAATGGAGGACTCTGCTTGGTCTTACAAGCTGGATGTGGAAGGTTGGGCGGTCCAGGCTTTGGAGGATGGGGTTATTCAAGACTAGGAGGAGGTGTGGCAAGTCCGCTTGAGCAGGTCCAGGTTTGTGAACTGGTGGTTGAGAGCCAAGGCGATGCTAGGGTCATTGTTAGTTAATTGGCCATTGACCTCTATGGGGCAGTAGAGCGTCTTCCGCTCCCTTTATAAGCCCGCTTATCTGAGCCCAAAAGAGTCTAGGGTTGCCTAGGTTTTTTTCTGTAGATCTGTGAGGTAGTCTCGTTTGCCACTTTGATGGCCAGTTTGCACTTATTTCTCAGCGTCTTGTAGCTGTTTAGGTCAGCCGATAGGGAGAAGAGCTTGTATTTTTCCAAGCAGTGTCCCTAGTTTTCATCAGTGTTTTCACTGAGGGGTGATCCACTTGTAGCAGCTCCCTGGTGTGGAATTTCTTCAAAGGGTCCAAGCAGTCAGCAACCATAATGATGGCTCCCTGGAAGAAGGCTGTAGCCTCTTCCAGTGTGGGGAGTAGTTTAATTGGGCTCCAATCAATCCTGTTTAGGCAGCCAATCAAGTGTTCAGGTTGATAGTTTGAGTAGTCTCGTGTCGCTAGTATTCGTGGGGGGACTCTGGGGGCCCTGTTTTTCCAGGAGCAGAAGATTGGGGAGTGGTCACTCAGGGCATCCGCTAGGGTGCCAGCTGCCTTTATATTGGTGGGTTTGCTAGTAAGCACCCAATCAAGTGTGGAATGGTTACCTGTTTTGTAGTTCATTTGGGTGGGCCCTGTGATAACCTGTGTAAGGTTAGCTTCCTGAATCAGCCCTAGTAGGGAGGGATTGTCTTTCGGGGCCCAATTCAGATTGAAGTCCCCAGGATGATTAGCTCAGAGGTGACCTCATCAGAGATGTCCCTTAGGACCACCTCCAGAGATGAGCACGCATTGGTTTGGGGAGTTGCATACGCATCAACGCTGAGATGCTCGTGGGCCAAGGGTGACACGAGCGAAGATCGATTCACCTTCCATACTAGTGGCCTGTAGCAGGTTGACCTGCACTGAGTTAAGGGTGTCTTTTCTGTAGATTAGAACTCCTCCACCCTTTCCTCAGTCTATCTTGTCTATGGGAGAGGTATCCTAGGGCTGCAACCCTGTGGGAGGATATGTGAGGCTTGAGCCAGGTTTCTGATATGGCCAGAATGTCCGGGTTGTACCGGTCCAGCCAGGCTTGAAGTTCCTGCATCTTGGGTCTCAGGCTATATATATTCATGTGCTTAATCCTCAGGCCCTTATTGGCTGCCCAGTGCGGGTCCACCGGGGAGGAGACCAGAAGATCATAAGGAGGGGGACCAGAATTTGGTTGAATGTCCTCTGCCATGAGCAGGAGGGTAGCAAGGAGGCAAAGAGAAGGAAGCCGACTGAGGGGTAAAGACTTAGTCCAGAGTCTCTGTTTAACAGTGAGTAGAGTTGAGTACAGGATGCCTCTCCTGCAGAATATGTGGGCAGTCAGAAGCGCCTCCATGTTATTAAGAGGGAGGGTATAGTGGTCCCAAGAATGTTGTGGGGGAATGTCCAGTTTGGGGGGACTTCTCAGGTCCTGTTCTCCTGTGCTTATAGTCCTATCTGTCCAGTGTAGGAAGAGGAGGTACAAGACGGCAAGTCGGAGCCCTCTATTTGGGCAACCGAGAGAGGGGGTCCAAGAATGGAGGGCATCATGCTGGTGAGGAGGCCGGGTGGGGAGGAGGGATGGATGGGTGGTAGGGATGGTTGGGCCCCTGGGAATAAGTTCCCCTGAGCCCACTCCACAAGTATGAAAAAGTATCATAAGTAAAGTTAATCTTTTTGCAGGCTTAGCTTACAATCTAAGCAGAGTGAAAAATCTGTAGCTTCCAATGCATTTTGAAGAGTGTTTTCAAGGTTTTAACCACCTCTACCATCCAGTAAATCAACCATGCCCCTCCTGGGCTCTGAACTTGGTTCTTTATCAGCTCATGCAGGAAATTTATGAACCAGTTGGTTCAAGTGACTTAGAATTCCTTACTTGGAAAGCTGACATTTTGGTTGCTTTTACTTCAGCTAGAAGAATACGTGAACTTTGAGCTATTCTCATTCTCCCTGATTTTTTAACCTTCCACAAAAAAAAGGCTGATCCTAGGACTCATCTGAAATTCTTTCCAAAAATGGTGACTGAGTTCCTTATGAATTAGTCTATTACTTTACCTGCATTCTTCCCTAGACACCATCTGAAGTCAGGTGATTAACTCCGCAAACTAATTGCAATAAAGGGCTCTCATTTACTACTTATATATACAGAACTGAGTCTGTTTGGGATGAAAATACTCAGTTATTTGTCACATATGGTAAATTGGCAAGAGGTCAGCCAGGTTCAAAGATGACTATTTCTCATGAGCTGGTATCATACATATCACACTATTACAGAACAGCTGGTAGAGACCCTCCTCTTGGGTTCAAGGTTCATTCCAATAGGAGAACAGTCACATCCATAGTAGCTTTAAGAGCCATTCCTTTGCTAGAGGTCTAGGAGGCTGTAGCTTGACCTTCTACACACACCTTTACATTCCATTACTGTATTGTTATTCACTCTAGAAGGTACTGTGTTATAGTGTATGGTAGAACATAGTGTAGTATGGATTTCCATGCTATGTAAAAAGTTGTTCTGCTGTACTAGTGACATCTGTACTGCAGCAGAATGACTTTTTGTTCTGCTGCAGTAGTGATGTCAGCCAATCTGTTTGTCACCTGTGCTGAAGGAAGCAGTGATGGAATGAACATACAGGCAGATACCAGAAACAAAAGGCAGGATCAATCAGACATGATAGCTTTTATGCATCAGGATCAACCAGATATTTAAAATACTTGCAACACCCATTTCTCATAATGAATGTCCTCTCGCTAAACGAGAGGAACACCAGCCATTTTTTTTACTTCAAAACCCCGCCCAAACCCAAAAGTCAATCAGTTGAAATGTGCGATTCGATTAAAGCATAGGGATGCTAGGTTTCTAACAATCATGCAATGAGCCCTAGCAACCAAGGGTAACTCTTGGCAGGAAACAATGATTTTATATTAAAAAAATTGTGATCAAACTATATATTACTTGTTTTGTGAGCTACCATACTCTATATAGAACAGTATATGACTCACTATACATGACAAGGCTAAGCAGCCTTGTGGTTACTATTGACTGAGAGACTTCTGAGCTTCACTCTCAAGGTCATCCGATCAGCATAGTAACCACTGCCGAGAATAGCCTGAGTGTATAGACAGTCATAAACTATCCTATATGTTGTTCACTCCAGAAGGAAATGCTTGGTTTGGGACATCTGTCCTTAGAACCTGTTACCTGTGTAATCTTAGTACCTACCTCTTCATTGCACTGCTAGGAGTCTGCTTAAAGTGGTAAACCAATGAAAATGTTGATGTTGTTAGAAGAAAATGTTATCTAGCTTGTAGTTTTAGTTCTTCTTATTAATGTTTTCATCTGATTACCACTACTCATCTGGCCTCTTCTCTTAGAAAAAGTATAGCTACATTAGGCAATGCTAGCATTTATTTATGTCTAGTTTCTCTGGGAGACTTTGCAGGTTGCTGCTTATATAATTTTAGAGTATTAAAATAGAGCTGCGCTGAACCTGTACATAATTTTTCTAGTGGAAGCGGATTTTATATACTGGTGCCAATTCTGTTACTGTTTCATCTCTGCAGGATTTCAGTTTTCTTAGAGGTGTTTCTGATTTACATACTGCTGGTAAATACCATTTTAGAACTGTATGATGTAGTTTATGTCCCTTGCTCGGCTCGTCTACTGTTGGCAAGATGCATTCACGTTCTACTATAGAACTCTGTGGTCCACAGGGACATAAACTACATCATATAGTTCTAAAATGGTACTTATCATAAAGAGTAGATCAGAAACACCAGCTGAGATTACTAATAGGCTACTAAAGATGGAACAATAACAGAACTGGAACCTGTATTTAAAATAAAATAACTGCTTCTACTGGGAAAATAACTTTCAGGTTCAGTTCAATTCTCCTCTAAGCTTCTAAACATCATTTAAACATTTAAAATCATTTTGGTTTTGAATCTGTATTTACATTTCATTAAGGCATACTTTTGTTAGAGTTTATTATAGGTCTTCTGGGGACAGTGTTGAAAACTTTGCCCCTGCGCATATCTGGGTTTGCCCGTGTGAACCGAGTTTTGCGGAGATGCACAATATTAAAAAGCCCAATTAGTGCAGGAAAAAAGGGCTTGTGTCGGGGCAAGATTCAAAGGGGGGCACAATGTAAATGAAGGGGTGGGAATCTGAATGTTGGTGTATGAGTTCCATGCAAGGTCATTTTGCTTGGTCCCCATGTGTGGCACACATACCACCAATCAAAACTGTGACTTACTCCTGTGCAACTCTAGCAGTTGGCAGAGGAAGTGCAGTGGTCCCCAACCCCCTGCACAGATGTCACTGGTGCTAGTGGAACTCCTTTCCACCAATCAATGGCCCAATGTGAAAGAAAAATATTCCCAGGTACTAGTGCCCCCCCCCACCACTGATCGCCTGCCCAATGTGAAAAAAAAGTATTCCCTGGGGCTAGTAGTACCCCCCAGCCAATCGCTGGGCCAATGTAGAAATGACACATTCCCTGGTGCCTGGTATCTAGTGGTTCCCCCTTACTGATCATCATCCTGACGTTGATAAAACTCTGTCCCTGGTGTCTAGCGGCCTCTCCCCACCTGCACCCCTGCCCAGTGATTCATGTAGTTTTCCTGGTGTCCAGTGGTCCCCACCCTCACCTGATCATCTTCCCAACATCCTGACACAGTTTCCTGGTGTTCAGTGGTCCCTCCCCATCCTGATCCCCTGTAGTAAAATGGAAACCATTCCCTGGTGTCTAATGGACCCCCACCACACCTCACTCCCCCAGTCCTGACTCCAAGCCATTGATCAGCACAGCCCTCTGCTCTTCACCACAGTCAGCCACAGACTGAGCTGTCAATGAGCATGTACTGTATACAGTACATGCTCAGTGATTGACAGCTACTGAGTGAGCTATCAATCATTGAGCATGTACTATATACAGTGCGCACTCATTGACACCACCTTCTCACATTGCTTGCCTACTTTCAGGTTGTCCATTATAATTACCCCCAGGTCCCTTTCTAGTTTTGTTGTTGAGTATCACCCCTCCCCCATCTTGTATTCCTCTCCAGGATTCCTGTGCCCCAAGTGCATGACCTTGCACTTCTTTGTATTGAATTTAAGCTGCCACACCCTTGACCACTCCTCCAACCTGCCTAGGTCTCTTCTTATTCTTTCCACCCAGATCTTGGTGTGTCCACAAAGAGGCTTCCCTTCCCTTCCAGCCCCTCTGTAATGTTGCTAATGAAGACATTGAAGAGGACCAACCCCAGTACTGAGCCTTGTAGCACCCCACTGGTCACCCTCCTGTCCCGGGATTGAAGTCCATTAACAACCATCCTCTATGTCCTGTTGCTCAGCCAATTTCTGACCCAATTCACCACCTTGGGACCTACTTCCAGACTGCCCAGCTTGTTTACTAGCCTCCTGTGTGTGGGGGTGTGGAATGCCTTGCTAAAATCTAGGTAAGCCATGTCCACGGCCTGCCCCCGATCAACCACCCTGGTTACCCAGTCAAAGAAATTTAGCAGATTTGTTTGACAAGATCTACCTGCTGTTAATCCATGTTGCCTTGCATATTGTGCCCCACTGGCCTCATGATATGCTACAATCCTTTCTTTAAGCATTGATTTCATTATTTTCCCCACCACTGAGGTCAAACTAACCAGCCTGTAATTCCCAGCGTCCACCTTGCTCCTACTTTTTATGTAGTGGTACCACATTCACCCTCCTTCAGTCCTTTGGTACCACTCCCTTCTCCACCGATTTGTTGAATTGGGCAGTCAGAGGTGCCCCTTGTACCTCTCTGAGTTCTTTCAGTATTCTGGGATGCATTCCATCTGGACCCATTGCCTTGTCTACTTTCCTTTAGGACTCTCTCCTCCGTGAATGGACTGGTGTCCCCCTCTCCCCATGTGTGTTTCTACTGTCTAATTTTGGTCCCTCCCCTTCCCCTTCTTTTGTAAACACTGAGCTGAAGTATTCATTCAGAATTTCAGCTTTTTCTAGGTCCCCCTCCCCACATCCCCCCTTTATTTAGCCTCACAATCCCTTCATTGGTCTTTTTCCTTTCCCTAATATACCTGAAGAAGATTTTGTCTCCTTCTTTTACTGATTTTGCTATTCTTTCTTCAATTTGCATCTTTGTGCTCCAGACTGGGTCCCCCACCTCCTTCTGTTTTGCCTGATACAGTTCCCTGTCACCCTCCCTCTGGTTTCTTTGTACTTTCTGAATGCCTGTTTCTTTTCCTTAACCTTCTCTGCCACTTCTTTTGAAAACCATAGTGGTTTTTCTCCTTATTTTTGCTTTGTTGACTTGTTTTACACAGAGGCCTGTTGCCTCTGCTATGGCTCCTTTAAGTATCTCTCACTGTTCCTCTACCCCCCTCCCTCCACCTTTGCCAGGATTTTCTTGAGGTGTTCCCCAATCCTTGCAAAGTTGGCCCTTTTGAAATCCAGGACCCTTACTTTTATATGGCTTGACTCTGCTTCTGTCTTCACCTTAAACCACACTGTATAGTGATCACTGGACCCTAGATGACTGCCCACTGATAGATCTGTTATTCTGTCATCATTTGTGAAAACTAGGTCTAATATTGCTCCCTTCTGTGTGGGATCTTCCACTAGCTGTCTGAGGCATGCCCTCTGCATGGCATCCATCTTGTCTCTGCTCCTGGTAGTGGCTGCTGCATAGGTATTCCAGTTAACATCTGGCATGTTTAGGTCTCCCACCAGCAACAATTCCATATTTATTATCTCCCTTTTCTCCTCTTATGCTTCCCATCTTTCCACACTCTGATGATAGAGTTGACAGATATTCCCCCTTCCTGCAACTGAAAGGCCAGGCTAACAGCTGCCTTCATCAGTATCATCAATTCCTGTACCCGGTTGGCCATCAGTTGTGCCAGTGCCAGGTGTCCTGTACCATCTTTTTTAACTTTCTCAACTCCATGGCATGGCTGGCCCCAGCTGGCTCCACAGTGGTATGGGGGGGGGTGCACCTGAACCTTGATCTTCCAGGCAGGGCAACATATTGCTGCCATGCCAGTGGCTTGCCCCCATACATCTTGCTGAAACAATCAGATGTATTGATTCTCTAGTTTTGATCATCATAGTTTTAAGATTTTTGTCCATGCTGTGTTTGCAGAAAAGTCACTTGAAGCTAATTCTAGTGTATGACCCTTTCAGAGTTGAACATCCAAATATCCAGACATCATTTGTACCTGTCTTGAATTTCCCAATGAATATAACCTTCTGTTTGGATGTATTAGTTTTCATCTCACAGGGACTGTCAAATGGTTCCAATTTGTTGATTTTCCTTTGTAAACCAGTTTCTGACTGTGCTAATAAAATAAGGCCATCTGCAAAGGTCAGAAGAGGGACAGCTCTATCTTTGATCCCATAAGCTTAGGAATCATTAATGGTTCAGCAAATCCATTTATGACTATATCAAAATCAGATGGCAATACATATTTTCATCTTATTCATCTGTTCTTTATGGTCATTCTCTATTTATGGCCATTATGTGCCATCCAGCATTTGAACTACCTCCAGTCACCTCTTAGACAAATTGTGCCTTACTTCCTGAACCCGCCATGATTTTTCCCATGTGGTAAGGCCTTTGAATGTCTCCCACCCATCTGAGACATCACAGTCTGGTGGGAAGGCTTGATCAGGTGGGGCCTTTCATCTGATGACCAGTCAGGGGATTTAATCTACTTTGTTCTAATCATGTGCACATTCAGGTTAGGATGTTCCCTGACACATGGCACTCCCTCCTCCCTGGTGTTGCATATAACTTGCTGTTGTCCATGCTAGCAGCAATGGCTCTAGTTCATGTTCCTCATCTTGTGAGGAGCAGGTTCCAATGGCTCATCATGAGGGATCACAGCTGCAATGGTTGGAAAGCCAGTCAATCCTGGTTGGGACATGCTGCCACAGACAGCACTTGCTCCCAGTTTGACTGCCCAACTTCAGCAGCACTCATCTGCTCTCGAACTGGATCACCAGAACAGAATAGCAATGACACTGGGTGGCCCCTCTATGACTATTTTTTAATGATTTTTCAAATTTAATGCTTCATTTTGGTTATGGGAAAGTTATTTTACAAACCTTACCAAATCATGGATGGGTGAGTTAAATGTTAGACAGTTAGAGAGCTGATTGTTGGTTGCCTGGTTTTATATCTGGCAGTAGGCAGGTTGTGGCTTATGTAAGATGACACTAAGCTCTTTTGGAGGTGGATAGCAATGAGAGAATCGGGGAAATGCACATGGACTTACAAAAGCTAGAGGAGTGATCTAAGGTTTGGCAGTTGAAATTTGACACCATGAAGTGCAAGGTAACGTACCTAGGGAACAAGAATCCAAGGACAGAGTACTGGATGGGTGGGATGAGACACAGCACTATGGTCGAAGAACAGGACCTTGGAGTTATCATCTGTGACTCACTCAATCAATTGATGCAGTGCAACAAGGCATATAGCAAAGTGAGTAGGATGCTGGGTTGTATCGGGGGGGTATTGATAGCAGAAGGGAAGAGGTAATACTTCCTCTATATAGATCCTTGATGAGGTCACACTTGGAGTACTCTGCCCAGTTCTGGAGTCCTTAGCTCAGGAAAAATAGGGATAGGCGATGGTGCAGTGCAAGGTGTTGAAAATGATTTGGGGCCAACAGGGTAGGCTCTATGAAGAGTGCCTCAAGACACTGAATATCTGTTTGCTAGAGGTCAGAAGGGAGCTATAATAGAAACCTTCAAGTTTCTAAAATAAATTCACAAAGTGAACTGTGGGGAACTATTTAACTTGAATACTAGCCTGAGGTCACATGGACATCAGTGGAAACTAACAGGAGGGAGGCTCAGGAGGGACATGAGGAAGTATTATTTGGTGTGCTGACCACACAATGAAACCGTGATGGTGAAATCCCTCACAGTGACAATCTCGACAGGTTTCGAGATTGTCGCTCTGAGGAACCCAAGGGCGAAATTTCACCCTTTCACCGTCTTTTGCCCCTCCCTTCAAACTAACTCCTACTTGGAGTTAGTAATCTATAGAAGGGGGTGCGGGGGCATAGCCCCCCATTAGAAACACACAATGTCTGACAGGTGAAATTTTGCCTGTTGACACTGGGGATCTTACCATATAGCTTGACAACACTGTTGTCGATTCATCATGGCAAAACCGTATTATCTTACAGAAAGGGTGGAGGAGCTGTGGAACAGTCTACGAGCCGAACAGGTAGGTGCAAAAATCATTAGTGGTTTCAAGCATGACTGGGACAGAATGAAGAGTATAGTGGCTGCTTGGGATGGAAGAAACTGGGAGTAGAATGGAGGGAGGTTGTGGTGGACTAGGACTCTGAAGGGACAATAGGTCTCTGAGCTAAACAGGAAACTCAGGCAGACTGGACGGACCATGAGTTATTTTCTGCTATAGCTGTCTATGTGTCTTTGAGTATTACATTAGTTACATGGGACAAAATCAGTTGCATCAGATCAGAGCCAGGAAGAAACATAGAGTAGGGTATCATTCCTGTCATGTAACTGGTCAGCATACTGTCCTGGGCTGAGGCAAGCAGCTATAGAACACTAATGAGTCAAACAAGGATGATGCATATGTCTCTCATTTTCTGTTTTCAACCTCTCTGAGATTGTTTGTGAGGCCTTTTGTCACCTTAGGGTCCTGCTTAAAACCCAAGACAGCCTGAATTCCTTCATGGTGATTTGCATAAAATTACCCATGAGGCTGTGCATTATATGGTTTTGTGTAATTTTGTTTTTCTTTAACATTTTGATTTACAGTCAACACACTTCTAGACTAACCCTTTCATTTTTTTTGTTTGCACTGAGTTCATATACCAAGGTATGCTGCAGCAAAATGACAGATAAAGTAATTTTACCATTTTGATATTTCAAGCGAGGGTTGCTTCACTGAGTGGAAGTCTGAATTTTTAGCATGTTAACATTGGCAGATATGGATTAAGAAAGCATATTTAAATGGGCTGTGCATTCTGCCTATAAAATGGGAGTTCATACTAACGATCATACTAAGGATGGTAAGGACTAGGAGGCTGGTTAAGCCTATAAATGCTTCTGTATTAATACTGGAAATAATATTGTAACTTGTGTCCAGAAAGTAGCAGGGTGTCAAACCATTTCTTAAATACATTTTTTCATTAATCACTACTTCTAAGGGTAAACTATTCCAATGGTTAATAACTCTCAGGGTGAAAAAGAATTGTCTACAAATGTAATTGAACTGTCTACCAGTAAGTTGAAGTGGGTGGCCTCTTATATTATGAATGCTATCTTTGAACTCAAGTCCCAACTCAGACATTATCTCTTTCATCATCTGGTTATGTTGACCCCCGCTTTGGTTTATCCTGCAGCGAATGGTCCTATGTTTCTCTTTAGGGCAGTTACACCTTGTGGGGTGGCTAAACCTTTGCAAACGTTACCTGATAAAAGGAGTGATTGTGGGGGAGGGCTGGATGGTCGATTTATCAAACTTGCAATTCCCTCTATTATTATTGATCCAATTTGTTATATATTTAATATGTCATTGACCTCAGGCACTTTTCCATCTTTTTGGAAGAATGCCAGGGTTGTTCCCGTTCCCCAAAAAGTGATGCCACCTCCTTGGATGATTATAGGCCTATTTCTATATTGAACCCGCTTAGCAAATTATGGAGAAAGTGGTGGCTACACAGATCAATGATTATCAGTGCATGACTTGATGTCTGAACAGCAGCATGGTTTCGAGATTTCATGGGATGGATGCGGCCTTGGTTGGGTTCATGGACACCGTCCTGCGTGGGTTTGATTGTGGTAAAATGATGGGGACTATGTTTGTGGACCTAACCAAGGCTTTTGACCTTATTGACCATGAGTTATGCGGATCAAATTGTTTGACCTTGGTTTCTCTGCTGCAGCTGTCTCCTGGTTCTACAATTATTTAAGTAATCGTAGTCAATTTGTTCAAGTTGGTTCCACTGCTTCTGAAGTGTTACCTGTTAGTTGTGGTGTGCCTCAGGGGTCCATTTTGGGGCTCCTGCTTTTTTCCATTTTTGTTAACCAACTACCTAGGATTTGTGAAACTGGGAAATCACTGCTTTATGCAGATGATTTGATTATTTATGCTCAGTCAGATTCAATGTCTGAACTCTGTCATTCTTTGGAAAGTGACTTTGGTAAGGTTTATGGTCGATAACAAAAATGCTATGGTATTAAATTCCTCCAAAACTAAAGTAATGTTATTTGGAACCAACTAATGTTGGTGGACTCCCCATTACTTTTGATATCCAATCCTCAAGGAGTACCCTGGTATACTCCTGGATCCCAGTTTATCTTTCTCCTTTCAGGTTGCTGCAATGGTGAAAAAGGTACATCAAAAAATAGGGGTGTTATACAAATTTAGGTCTTATTTTTCTCAGAATACAAGGTTAGCCATAGCTATTAGGTCTCTTCTTCCTCATTATGATTACATATCAAGTATTTATCACAATTGTGGGGCAAAAACACTGCACATGTTATCAGTTGTTTATAATAACATATGTCGATTTGTCCTGGGTGTTCCAAGTTGTATCCACCACTTTAGTCTTTATTCCAGCTTCGGTTGGATTTCCCAGTAGTCAGTGAATTATTCCTTAGGATGTCTGATGTATAAATGTTCTTATTTTGGTTCCAAATTTCCCTCTCTAAGAGAGTGTGTAGGAGAGAAGTACTTTCTTGCCTAAGGGTTGCAGATGGTCCTCTATACAATGTTCCTAAATCTCGCTTGAAGGCTACTTCAGGGCCTTTTCAATAGCAGTGCCTGATTTCTGGAATTCTCTTCCAATTTCAGTTAGACTTGCCCTTCTTTTTCAACTTATAAAGCTAGATTGAAGCAATATTTGTTACAACAATGTGCTTGTAATTGTAATGTATGAATATTTATTGTAATGTTTGTTTGATTGTTTTGTATTTGTTGTTGAATTTGTTTTTTTTTGTCTGGGTCGGGCCTGAAAAGGGACCTTTGGTCTATTGCCTTTACCCGGTTACCAAGGAATAAATGAAAATGAAATGAAATTAAATTAAATGCAGGTACTGTATAATGTCATACAAGAAGAGAAGATCACCTCTGAGATGGCGAGTCTCCAAGGTCATGAGATTTAAAGTAGATAGTCTAGTTTGTTACTTGTTCACCATGCATGTAGGCATGATTTTCAAAACTTTGACTTAAAACATGCTTATTGGACTCTAGTCATAAAGCATACATGCTGCATATCTACAGCATGTAGGCTTCAGTACCTTCCCCTCCTATGAAACAGGGTGCCGTTGGACCCCATGCATCATGGTGGGGACCCATGCTTCTTCTGCTCCCACACTCCTGTGCAGCTGCTGGGCTGTGCATGTGGCAGCATAGCAGAGTGGGTGGCTGGGGTGGGGCATGGCTATGTGCCATGATCTATTCCTGATTCACACTGTGGAGCACTGGTGGAGGGGGTGATAGCTACTCAGACAGGGACCCTGCCTTAGCCTATATATGCCCTCTTCCACTGGCTGCATGAGAGATGGCCATGGCATCATCCTTCCCACTCTCTACCCCAGCCCTCTGAGTTACTCTAAGGTCCAGGGACATGGCAGGATGCAAGGATAGAGTGGTAGGTCCACTTAGGGGATATGGTAGTCTCAGGAGAATTGGCCATATTCCACAATCCCCCACTCTGTGTGGAGTGGGGGATCTGGTCTGCTGACAGGTGGTCATTCAATAGAATGGCTGTTGTCAATTGCCAGGCCACTCCTGCCACACCACCCTTCAGGGGTCAGAGAGAAGCTGCATCCTGCTGGTGTTAGGCTGTTCTCTCTCTCTTTCAGCACCTGAGTGAGGATAGCTGTGGAGCGGCTGCCCACTGCCAGCAGCATCTGAAGCAAATCAGATGACCACTGCAAGCAGCAGAGGGGATCCACAATGCATCTAGTGCTAGAAATCTCCAGCAGCACCTGAAACAAATTGTTTGACCGCCACACAAGGAGCAGAGGAGATCCATGGTCCATCTAGTGCTAGAAATTTCTCCATTGTACGTGAGAATCTTCAGTTAGCTGGCCCCTCTTGCAAATTTGAGGGAGCCAATCATCTAAAGAGGTGCCAAGTTTAAAATGGAGCCCCAGCAATAAAAGGGAGCTCTCAGCTTGCGGAACTGTTGCAAAAACACTCTTCAGGGGTCGGGGAGCAGCTGCATCCTGCTGATGTTAGGCTGCTCTCTCTCTCCCTCTACAGCTGAGTGAGGATATCCATAGAGCAGCTGCCCGTTACCAGCAGCACCTGAAGCAAATCAGATGACTGCCGCAAGGAGCAGAGAGGGATCCGCAGTGCATCTAATGCTAGAAATTTCCAGAAGCACCTGAAGGAAATTGGTCGACACGTTATGAGCAGAGGGAGATCCATGACGATCTAGTGCTAGAAACTTCTCCACTGTCCAGAGAATTCTTCAGTTAGCCAGGCCCTCCTGCAAATCTGAGGGAGCCAATTTTCAGAAGAGGTTCCAAGTTTAAAACAGAGCCCCAGCAGTAAAAGGAGCTCTCAGCTTGCAGGACTATTACAAAAACTCTTTGGGGGTCGGGGAGCAGCTGTGTCCTGCTGATGTTACTGCTCTCCTCTCCCTCTGCAGCTGAATGAGGATATCTGTGAAGTGGCCCCCCACCACCAGCAGCACCTGAAGCAAATTGGACGACCACCACAAGGAGCAGAGGGGATCTGCAGCGCACTAGTGCTAGAAATTTCTTCCCTCCTGCCCAGCCTAGCCCCATCCACTATTAAATGCCTGTGGAAGGAGGAGCCATCAGAAGGGATGAGGACTTTAGTAAGAAGAGCAGAGTTGAGGTGAAGCCACTACCGAGTTGAGGAACAGCCTGTGTCAAGAGCTTAAGAAGAATCGGACAGGGGGCACACTATAGCAGAACTGCATAGATATAGTCATGGGGGATACTGCATGAAGCTAGATGAAAGCGTCTGATGCACAAGAACATTTCTTGGGCATGATCTAGTGCACAATTCAGCCACAATAAGGGGGTGGGGATGGAGTGACACTAGAAAGGGGAAGTGTGAACTAAGTCGGAAGCAGCAGTAGGGGTGTACCATGTGTTTAATTCTTCTGTAGACTGGATTCTATGTTGACAGGATTGTGAATTATGAATTACTGCTGGAGCTAAAAGTTTTATGCCTTAGGTTAAAGGCTTCCTAGGTGGTTACAGATTTGATATACGGAGAAAAGACAGGCACAGTGATGTTATACTGGAGCTACAAGTTTTATGCCTCAGGTAAAAAGCTTCCAAGGTGTTCTTCAAGGATATAAGGCTGCAGGCATTGGAGGGCTGAACCCATTTAGCAAGTTACTGTGCTGTAATACCTAGTACTCTGGTTGCATTAGGAAAATGGAGAGGCAACCAAAGTGGAGGAGCAAATGGAGCAGAATGGGGACAGAGCTGAGGCATGGTCCCCGGACTGCAAGGGCAGGGGACATCTTTGGAAGGGTGGTTGGGTGGACTGGGTGTGGGTGAGTCATAGCACTAGCTATGGCATGGAAGATGGGGGCTGCATGGTATGTAGACAGCTGACACAGCTAAAAGAGGAGGTGAGGTGGTTGAATTGGATGCTAGGATGGGCAGGGGTGAGGGGTAGAAGGGAGGACAGGTGGGGTTCCATTGTGGAAGAAGGACGGTATAGGGGCAGAAGAGTGAACAAAGGTGGAGTTGCAGGGGGTCTAGGAACAGATGCAGCAGGAGGCAGATGAAGTCATGAGGTAGACTGGAAAAGCATGAAGGAATATGCAAGCAGGGATGGAGGAGTGGAGGTGGGCATAAGGGGGCTTCTGGGGGCTCGGGTAGAGGCAGTACAGGACATGAGATGGACCAAGGTGGATGGCAGGAGATAAGGTCTAAAGGTCCAAAGCGTGTGCAAAAGGGAAGGGATGGAGGAGGGCCCCCAGTCAGATGAGTACAGGTAGCTAGCATAGAGCATAAAAACAGATTTACACCACTAGTGCCGCAAAATGTGGGTGAAAATATGAAAGTTGGAGTTGAGGAAGACTCAGTGGGAACAGGAGAGTAAACATGAAAGATGACTCAGTAGAAAGGGGGAAGTGGGACATCCACTTGTGAGAGAACAAAGAAGATAGCAAAAGTAAAGATAAGAGTGCAGGGGTGAACTCACCCCAAAAAGGGCAAACCCTTAAATAAGGGGAGGCAATGAGCACAGATTTAGGGGGGTTAAAACAAGACAGAGATGGGGAAGTGACCTGAGCACTGGGAAGTTCAGTCAGGGCACAGGAAAGGGCAGGACAAAGGGGGGAGACAGAGCCCATGGATAGTGGGGAAGGGGAGGTTGGCTTCACAGAAAATGCCTGTGGGAGGCTGGGAGCATGTAAAGAGAAAGGTGAAGTCAGTACTCGGAGGTATATGATGGGTAAAGAGGGGAGTGAGAATAGGGTAAACAATGGAAAGCAAGGGGCTGTGAGAACAACAGAAGAGAATAACTACTGGTCGGGGACTCAATAATAAAAGGTATTTGTTGGGTGGGGCAGGGGGAACAAAAGCAGTAAAGTATGGGTCAAATGCCTGCCAGGTATGATGGTGGCAGAGGTCATTCACTATATCCCCTCCATGGGGAAACAGCGGGATGGAAAAACACACCTGATGTTCCACCTGGGAACAAATGATCTGGCAGAGAATAGCTTGCTAGAGGTGGAGGCAAGATTTAGAGTGCTAGCTCGGTACTGCAGCAGCCGGGGGTTCAAAACTGTGGCTTTTTCAGAGGTGTTGCCCATACCAAGGGCAAGTACTGAGAGGAGATGGAGGATTGAGGAGTTTAATAAATGGCTGATGGGATGGTGTGAACAGATGGGGTATGGATTAGTAGGGGACTGGGGTACAATGTGGGGGGATGAGAGCCTCTTTGCCCTGGACAGACTGCACCTGAATAGGGAGAGTGCAGCAGTGCTAAAGTGCAAGATAGGAGAGTTCACAGAACAAAACTATTCTTTAAACTAAATTGGGGGGGGGGTTGGGGACAAACCCACACCACAGGAAAGGAGAAATGGGGGGGGGGCTACCAGCCTCCCCTCAGGAAGGAAACAACCAGGGTAGAGGAGAGGGGAAGGTAACATGCATCAGGGGACAGAAAAATGGGTCCGACAAATGGAGAGCTATGTGCACCAATGCCAGGAGCCTAGGAAACAAGATCCCAGATCTAGCAGTGGTTATGGCTGAGGCGGACCTTGACTTCATGGAAATTATAGAAACGTGGAGTCATGAGGGCCAGGATTGGGACATGGCAATACCAGGGTATGTACTATTTAGAAAGGACAGAGTGGGGGTGGGGGTAGCGCTTTATGTGAAGGAGCACATTAAGGCCATGGAATTGCTGGGTAGATGGAGAGGGGCTGAGGCTATATGGGTATCATTAGATACAGGGAAGGGAGAAGTCACACATACCGGGGTGGTATATAGGCTGCCAGTGCAGCAGGATGAGGTGGATAAGGCAATGGTGGAGGAGATCCAGAGGATGGCAAACAGAGGGGAGGTGCTGTTGATGGGAGACTTCAACTTGCTGGATGTGGAATGGGGCACCCCATCAGCGGCATCCACCAGTAGCAGAGAAATTGTGGACTCCTTACAGTAGGCTCTCATCAAGCAGCTGGTAAAGGAGCCAACCAGGGAGGGGGTGATCCTAGACTTGAGTCTTACAAATGGGGAATGGGTGGAAGAGGTATCCATAGGGGAGAACCTTGGCTTTTGTGAGCACAGCACCGTTTGGTTCATGGTGAAAACAACTACTGACGTTCCTTGGACCAACGTGAAGCTGCTAGATTTCGGGCATGTGGATTTTAAGAAAGTGGGGAAATTCATTCAACAACCTTTGCCAGGGGTGAGGGAAATTGGGGGGGGGGAGGAAATGTGGGATGCAATAAACGGGGCCATAGTGGAGGCCACTAGCCTCTGCATCAGGAGGGTAGATAAAATAGGAGGAGGAAAGGAAGCCACTTAGGTTTAACAGAGAAGTGGGCGGAGAAGGTCAGGAGCAAAGAAAGGCATTTAGGATGTACAAAGGGGACAGAAGGAGGAAGATAGGGGCTACTCATACTCTTCCCCTGGGTTTTAGTTTCTCAGGCGCATTATTGCACCTCTTTGCGTTGAATCTAATCTGCCATCGTTTGACCATTAGTCCAACCTTGCCAAATCCTTCTCATCCTTTCCATCCCCCTCTTGTGGATCAATCCTGTTGCAGATCTTTGTGTCATCTGCAAAGGGCATACTTTTCCTTCCAGTCCCTCTGCAATGTCACTTATAAAGACATTAAAAAGGACGGACCAGTACTGAACCCTGAGGTATCCACTAGTAACCTCCCCTTTCTTCAGAGTGGACTCCGTTTACTATTACCCTCTGTGTCCTGTTGTCCAGCCAATTTTTTACCCAGGCTACCACCCCGGGACCCACCCCCAGGCTGGCTAATTTGTTTATTAATCTTTTGTGTGGAACTGTTTCAAATGCTGAAGTCTAGGTAGGCCATGTACACAGCCCCTCCCTGGTCTACTACTTTGGTCACCCAGTCAAAGAAATCTATTAGATTCGTCTGACATGACCTTCCCGCTGTGAATCCATGCTGCCTTGAGTCCTATGCCACGCTGGCCTCCAGGTACTCAACAATTCTTTCTTCCTTTCAGAAGTGATTCCATCATTTTCCCTTCCACTGATGTCAAGCTAACAGGTCTGTAGTTTCCTGCCTCTGCTTTGCTCCCACTTTTGAGAAGGGGAATCACATCACATCCACCCTCTTCCAGTCCTTAGGTACACACCATCCTCTCATGATTTGTTAAAAAGTGTAGTCAGTGGTATCACTAGTTCTCCCTTAGTTCATTTAGAATTCTGGGGTGAATCCTGTCAGAGCCCATTGCTTTGTCCACCTTCAGTTTTAGGAGTTCTTTCAGAACCCTTTCTTCTGTGAAAGGACTGGTATCGACCCCTCTATCCAGAGTGCTTCTATTGATTGGATTAGGTACCTCTCCCTCCTCTTCTTTTGTGAATATTGAGCAGAAGTATTCGTACAGTATCCCTGCTTTTTCAATGTCCCTCTCTGCCCACCCATCCTCCCTTTTATTAAGCCTCACTATCCCTCCCTTGGTCTTTCTTTGCTCCCTAATGTACCTATAAGAGGTTTTATTCCCCTTCTTGACCGAGTTGGCTATCTTTTCCTTGGTTTGGGCCTTTGCTATTCTCACTGCCTTCCCCACTTCCTTCTGCTTTAACTGGTATAGTTCTCTGTCCTGCCCCTTCTGTGTTTCCTTATACTTTCTGAATGCTGTCTTTTTCTGCCTTACATTCCCCACCACCTCTTTTGAGAACCATAGTGTTTTTTTCTTTCATTTTGATTTGTTTATTTGCTTCACACAAAGGCTTGTTGCCTCTGTGATGGCAGTTTTAATGTTTTCCCAGTGCTCCTCCTCCTTCTCCCATCCTTCTTGCCTGTTTGCTAGTGCTTTTCTCCCATTTTGACAAAATCAGCCCTTCTAAAGTTCAGTACCTTCACGTTTCTATGGCTTGACTCTGCGACTGTGTTTATCATGAACCACACTGTTTGGTGGTCACTTGTTCCCAGATGGCCTAGCCCTTCTGAGATCTGAGATCCTCTCTCTGTCCCCATTTGAGAGCACCAGGTCTAAGATTGCTCCCTCCTAAGTGGGTGCCAACACTAGCTGCTTGAGGCATGCCCCCTGAAGGGCATCGAGAAAGACCCTGTTCTTGGATATGGCTGCAGCAAAGGTGCTCCAGTTAACATCTGGCATATTCATGTCCCCCATCAACAATATCTCCCCTTTTCTCTACCATCCCAAGGATGCCTTCTATCATTTCCTTGTCCCTTTCCTCCCCCTGAGATGAGGGTCTGTATACAACCCCCATGTGGATTGTGGTGCCATTCCTGGTCTCCAAGGTGACCCACAGTGCCTTCTCTCCTCCCTGTTTACCCTTTAATACCATTGCTCTGATCTCTTCTGTTACATAGAGAGCTATTCCTCCTCCTCTTCTACCCTCCCTGTCCCTCCTGCAGATTGTGTTGACATCCCATTCATGATTCTCTGTGTACCATGTTTCTGTGACTGCCACGATATCCAGGCATCCCTCTTTCAGCATTGGTACACATTACCCTCCATTTTTTGATGGCCTTAACCCTTTTTGCCCTATCCCTGTCCTTACTGCCTTTGCCTTTTTCTCCATTTATCCCTGCCCTTCTACCTATCAACTTCTTTATCTTGGTGTTTACATCACTAACTACCCTGATTTTTTGAGGGTGCTGGGATTTCCCTGCTCCTTTCAGTGCCTCCCTTTGCTAGTCTAAATGCTTGCCAATGGAAGCATTTAAACCTATCACCTAGGATCCTGGTTCCCCTGCTGGACAGATGCAGACCATCCTTCTGCCAGTATTGGCCTGCATCCCTCCATGTGGTCCCCAGTCCCCAACAAAGCCAAAACCCTGAGTGCTGCACCAGTTTTTCAACCATTTATTGAATCCCATGGTGTGAGCACCCTAGCCTCACTCATGCTTAGATAGGCAGCACCTCCGAGAAGGTTACGTGTGTGCTACTTGTCTAAGGCCCCTCCCCAACTCCACAAACTCCTCCTGCACTGCTCTGGTCCCTTTCCCAGCCAGATCATTTGTCTCTAGGTGGACAATGACATCCAGATCCCTCCCCCGTGCAGCTTCTCCCACAATCCTGAGGATTCGCTCCCTGTCCCTCCAAGCCATGGCGCCAGGCAGTCACCTTACCTCCCTCTCCCCTCCAGTTCTACCCCTTCTAACAGTAGGTCCCCCAGGAGTTGTTCCTTCCCTGTGGGGTCCCATGCCACCCTCCTGTGGGTCTCCTTTGTGGAGGTTCCCAGCATCCTCCTTGGTCTCCAATGCAGGTGTCTCCATGGAGCAACCACACTCTGCCAGAATGGTGTATAAATTGTGGAGAGAGGTACAGCTGGAGGGGATGTGTTTCTATTCCGACCAGCCTCACCCTCTCTGGGCCTATTGTGGTCCAACCCGCTCCTCTTTCCTTGACAACCTCTGAGGCCAGCGGCGGTGGTCCTGGTGGTCCCTGGGTGGGAGAGGATTTCCCCAGATCCTGGCCAACTCAGCCTGAGATGACCAACTTCCTCCTCAGCCCAGAGGTGCCTGCAAATGGGACAACACCACATCCTCCAGAATGTTTCCTGGAAGACTGTCAGGTCCCACAGCCACTGCACTGCACCACCCTCATCATGTCTTATTTATGGCCCCTCAACTGTTGTTTTGTATGCTAATCTTTCCTCTCTCTGTTTATTTTTTATTTTATATGTTTTTTTCTCCCTACTTCCTGCTGCCTCCATGCCCTAAAGCTCCTGCTCTTCCCGTTCTGGGACAGGAAGTTCCTGTATTCTCAGTAGTCTCCTTCTTACTTGCTCAGAGTCAGACCTCCCCTGCAACTGGGGGGTGGAGAGTTGCTCTTTTTGTTCTAGGATGATGAGTCTTTTATGCCTCTGTGATCACTCCCTTCCTGCTCCCAAACAGGAAATTCCTGTTATCAGTCAAATTCTGTGCCTATAAAAATAGAACTGGCTAAGGGTGGAGGGGAGGGAGGAAGGGCTATATACATACTATTTGCCAGCAGATTAGGCCTTACGGTCTATCGAGTCTGCTCGAACCTAGATCCTTAGTTGGATGCCGAGACCCTCCCCATCCCTTGTTCTCCAGAAACCCCTATCATCCATCCCACCCCCGGACAGGCCATCATCTGACATCCACTTCTGTGTTCTGTCCCACCTCTCTTGAAGCCCTCCACTGTGGATCTCTGAACCAGCTCACCAGGCAGTGCATTCCAAGGGTCCACCACCTCTCGGTGAAAACCTCCTCCTCTTTTCCCCCTCACCTTCCACCTTCCAACTTCAAACCATGCCTCTGGTGATACCTCCTGCTTTAGTCTAAGATCCCCTCCATGTTTACCCTATTTATTCCTTGAGGTACTTGAGACCTCAATCATGTCCCTGTCTCCCTCTCCTCCAATGAAAACAGGCAGAGCTCCTCAAGTCTGTCCTCATAGTCAAACCTCTAGCCTCATATCATCTTTTGTTGCCCTCCTCTGTACCCTCTCCAGGGACTGTATGTCCCTCTTGAGTGTGGTCTCAGTACTGTACACAGTACTCAAGGTGGTCTAACCCAGTCCATTGTACAGCCGGCCAGAATCCTTCCCCTTGCTCCTGAGGTGATCCCCTTACGATGCATCCCAACATCCTGTTTGCCTTGCTTGCTGCTCTCCTGCACTGCTCAGAGTTATTCATACATGTATCCACCATGACCCCTAGGGTCTTTCCCCTATTGAGGCCTCCAGCGCTCCCTCCAGGGTGTACCTGTGTTTAGGTTTCCCCACCAAGATGCAACACCTTGCACTTGGTGATATTGAAATTGAATTTCCATGTGTGAGCCCAGCTTTCCAGGGTGTCCAGGTCCCTTGCAGGGCCACCCCTCCCTCTTCTCCATCAGCTTCTGCACCCATCTTGGAGTCATCCGTGAGAGAGACTCATTTCACCCCTATACCCTCCCTGATGTCAAGTGTGCTTGTACATTAAACAGGATCGGACCCAGGACAGACCCTGTGGTCCCCCTACCAACCTCTCTGGGGTTCAAGAACTCCCCACCGACCACTACTCTCTGAGTGGCGTCCAGCTAGCCAGTTTTCAAAATCCATCTGACCATCAAAGGGCCTACTTCAACCCCATCAGTTTCTCCACCATATAGTCCCAGTAGAGTAGTAAAGTCCCAACAGCACCTCCTTCCTCTTGTTGTTCTCTGTCAAAAGCTATCTAGGACAGATTTAAATGCAAACACCAGGCTCCTGCTGCCTAAGCCACTCCCTCTAATTCATAGTTCTTCTTCATCTTGCTAACAGCACAGATAACAATTCACTTCACTCAACTCAGATAAACACACTAATGCTTGTTTTTTTGGTTAGTTTGTTTTTACCCTAAATTGAAGGTCCCAGTAGTAGAGTTCTAGTTCTTGGAATCCCAGTAGGGTAGTAAAGTTCTTACAGCATCTCTTCCTCTTGCTGTTCTCTGCCAAAAGCTATCTAGGGCAGATTTAAATGCAAACACCTGGCTTTCTGCTGCCTAAGCCACTCCCCCTAATTCACAGTGCACTAGCAAGCTTCTTGGAAGTGGGTTGAGGGCTATTGGCTACCACATCAACTTTACCTATGCCTGGTTTCACTCACCCATTACCAATTACAACCCCAAATACTTTGTTTATTGCATAGCAATGGAACATTTTGATGGATTTATCATGAGGCCTGCTTCAGTTATGGCCTGCAGGACAGTAGCAAGATGTTTTAAATGTTCCTCCCAGGTGGGACTAAAGACCACAACATCATATAAATATGCAGCGCAATAGGCCATATGATATTTTAAAGTATGGTCCATGAAGCGCTGAAAGGTGGCAGGGGCCTCATGTAAACCAAAAGGCATAGTTACAAACTGATATAGTCCCACTGGGGTGCTAAATGCCATTTTCTCTTTTGAAGAACCTTCCAGAGGGATTTGCAGTATCCCTTTGTGAGATCAAAAGTGGTTATATGCCAGGCATTACCAAGTCTGTCTATAATGTCATCTATCATTGGAATAGGATATTCATCGAACTTGAGAAAGCGTTTAAATGGCGGTAGTCAAGGCAGAGTTTTATGCCTCCTTCATTTTTGCAGCAACCATGATTGGGAATGCTCACTCACTACTGGATGGCTCTATTACACTCAGCTGCTGCATTTTCTTTACTTCTTCTGCTACCTCCCCCCTGAACCTTTTCTGGCAACCTATAAGGTTCTCGCCTAATGGGGTTACTCTGGGTTACCTCTGTGTGATGTTTTATACCATCAACTTTTCCAGGAATGGTAGTAAATGTTTCCTGATAGTCTAATAGCAGGGTGTCCAGGGCTAGTCTTTTTTGAGGTTCCAAAGCAGGGTTAATTGTGAGATATTTCAATTCTCCCTGTTTTTCCAACTTCTCATAAGCAATCTCTAACTCACTTTCTTCCTTTGCTGGGCACACATACAAACTAGGTGTAGACCTGTCATACCATTTCTTCAATAAGTTAACATGCTAGAGTCTCTTCATATGGTGTCTATCAGGCAATTTTAATTTCATAGTTGACAGGGCAGTTTGCTGGAGGATGATATAAGGGCCCTGCCATTTCACCATAAACTTGTTTTCTGAAGAGGGTAACAGAAAAAGAACCCGTTCACCTGGCTGAAAGCTTTTATTGCCCACCCCTTGGTCATAATGGGCCTTCTGGATCACTTGCTTATCAACATTTTGCTGGTGTGTCATTTTGACATATTTCATTAGCTTTTGCCGAAGTGATAACATATATTACAGGGTATTGGTTCATCCTGTCTTTGTCCCATCTTTCCAATTCTCTTTGATAACATCCAAAGGCCCATGAGGGTTTTTCCCACACAGGAGTTTAAAGGGGGAAAAACCTGTTGTGGCCTATGGTACCTCCCTGTAATCGAACATTAGAAAGGGTAAATAGGTATCCCATGTCCTACCTTTGTCCTCCAGAAACTTTCTTAGCATCTTTTTTAAGGTCTTAATGTGGATGGTAAGGGGAGGTGTGTATGGCTTCTACCCCCAATGTTATGTAGAGTTGTTTTAAAAGCTTTGAACAAAAATTGCTCTCCCGATTGATCAAGGTGTCTCTCGGGATTCCCACCCTGCTAAAAGTTTGACTAACACACCAGCAATCGTTCTGCTGTGATGGTTCTCAGGGTATTACTCTGAATATTTTTACAATAATCACAGATGACCAAGATACATCTGTTTCCCTTTGTACTCTTCTGTAATGGCTAACTATGTCCATAGCAATCCTATGGAAGAGGTTGTTAATCAGAGGCAGGTGTTGTAAGGGGACTTTGTCTTTCTTTGTGATTGCCACCACCCTTTGACATTCCTGACAACTTTGGCAGTATTCTGCCACCTGGTGATGCATACCTGCCCAGTAAAATCTCAGGAAAAGCCTACTTAGGGTGCAATCTCTACCCAGATGTTCTGCCAGGGGAATACCATGGGCAAGATGTAACAATTCATTTCTGTATTTGGCAGGTACCAGGAGCTATTCAATTACTTCCCCCAAGGTGGGGTTTACACACTCCCAGTACAGCAACCGCCCCCCCCTCAGAATACATTTTGACCCTTTTATGCTCTTTTTGCTTCACCATCTGGAAAAAAGGTTTAAGGGTTACATCGTTTACTTGGTCATTGCCAAACTCATTGTCTTTCACCACCTGTAACAAGTCATTGCCATTAACTCATTCACACCACAAGAACTCTTTGAGACTTCCAACACTTGTGCCCTGTATACTCTTAGCACTGCATCCTGGGCCTTTCTAAGCAAAATCAAGCCATAATCAGCATGCCTCAAACAAATGTGACTACCTCTTGAACCATAAGTGCTACACACAAAGTATGAGTGGCAAAGTTGTTCAGCACAACGTTACCTTTCCAATGGTGCTATGCAACCAGTTGTAATCTATTTAGTTTTTATTTTATATTAGCTGAAATACCAAACAACTGATTTTTTTCTGATTTTTTCAAGGTGCTTAGGTGACGATGAGAGACAAATGTCAGCCATGCACACCATACCTTAAACAAATGCAAATAATTCCTAAGTATATTTGTAGACACAAAGTATCAGTGGCAAAATTGTTCAGCACAAAATAACCTTTCTAATGGTGCTGTGCAATCAATTGTAATCCATTTAGTTTTTATTTTATAGTAGCTGAAATACCAAACAACTGTTTTTTTTTCAGATTTATTCAGGGTGCTTAGGTGAGGCTTGAGAGACAAATGTTAGCCACGCACACCATACCTTAAACAAATATGAATAACTCCTAAAGTATACATGATAGACACAAAGTATCTGAAGCAAAATTGTTCAGAGCACAATTACCTTTCTAATGGTGCTATGCATTCAATTCTAAGCAATTTGGTTTGTTTAATAGTTAGGTAAAAACTGCTGACTTCCTCAGACATTTCTAGGCCTGAGTGAAAGTCAGTTGAGTACGTCTACAGGCGTTATTGTCCTGAGTGGCTATGCTTTCAGACGCCGCCTACAGACATCTCTAGGCCTGAATGAGTTAAAGGCCTTTTATCTTTGAATCCATTGCATTTTGTCCAACTTTCTTCTTTTTTTTGTTTTCCGTGTTTTCCGGGCACCATATATGTCTTCATCAAAGAAAATAGCCATGCTCATTGTTCCTCTTGTGCACAGGTGGTAACAGCACACAAATCATGGTAAGAAGTCACCAAGGCATGGAACGCTGGATGAACATGTCTTATGACCACAGGGACAGGAAGATGTGGAACTAAACCAACAGTTACCTGGTGAACATTTTCACTAATCTGCAAATCTACAGTGGTGAGGGGGTATTGATGGGTGTCCCAATGAATACAGATAACATTAGTCTTGGGAACCTTAATCAGATTTGCTTTCACCAAGTCGGTCCTTACCAGAGTTTGCCTGCTCCCAGAATCGACTAACCCAGATACTTCCTGTTCCCCTATTTTCACAGGATCAATGAACTGTCCCCAGTTTGCCAAGGCCAATTGAGCTGGTGCAGTCTTTTCTTCAGACAAAATCTACGCTTATATGTCCTTTACCTTGACATTCATGATATATAATATCCGAATTCTATGGTCTTCCAGTTCTAAATGTTGTATTACCTCCGTTAACCCCAGAAGGAGAAGATGAAAAGTGTCTTACCATGGGTGGGGTAGCACCAGTCCCAGTATGTACTCTTTGATGATTTGGTCTGGCAGAAAGATAGTCCTCAGCGAGAGTGATGACTTTCTCAGATTTTTCTGGTCAGTGCTCCCTCACCCACACCTGGACATCGGATGGTAAAATCCTTATGAACTGTTCCATGATGACCATCTGTCTAACATCTGTTCGGGGGTTTTCAGTCCTGGTTGAAGCCATTTGTGGCACAGTTCATTGAGTCTCACAAAAGCTTCATGGGGGGTGTCTGTAGCATGGAATTTATAAGTCCTAAATCTCTGGTGGTATGTTTTGGGACTGATGTCATACTGGCGCAGGATCTCTTACCAGACAGCATCATAGTTTGCTGCCTGCCAACTGTACATGTGACTGTATGCAAGCTGGGCCTTCCCAGTAAGGTATGGAACTATTCTGATGACTCACTGTGCCCTGGGCCATCCACATGCTTGGGCTACCCTTTTGAATGTTGTTAGGTACACTTCTATATCATCAGAACTCACTCAGTTTGATGAGCTTAATGTCCTTTAGGATATCAGCGGGGGGGTATGAGCTCCCACAGCCTGAATAGCCAGATGGTGTCTACCCAATTTGGCCTCACTTCTCTGGTGATCAACCTCTCTTTGTCTGTCTATAGCCAGTTGTTTTACACGCAACTAGCACAATAACCCCTGCATATCTTGAACATCTTCAATAGGTTCCTCAGGGATTTCTTCCTCACCCCGCTCCTCCAATTCCTCCTTGGTTGTCTTCCTTCTGACATCTCCAAAGCTGGTCAATGGCGTCTCCCCATATTTCTTAGCCATGGTTCGGGTAAGGATACCACTTGGCTTAGTAAGGACCTTGTCCACTTGTGCTGGCTGCATCCACTTCTCCACCTGGATATCAGTGGATATCCAAGATGAAATACTTAGCACCAGTATCCCAACCAATCCTACTTCTGATACCAGTGTAAGAAACAGTGGGAATGGATGGACACAGACACAGTAGCACAATGTAGAAGGCTAAGTATGCCAAGCCAAAATTTATTTATATAACAAAAGTGGACTTCATATGACAAAATAATAAAAGCAAAACAAATAACACATAGTTTCATAAAGCAAAATCACAACTGAAGACACTGTTCAGCTCCAGGAATAAGCTAGAGTTCTGAAGGCTGGGTAGTCATCCCATCTGTCCTTAAGGTGTGAATGGGGTTCGCAGACCTCACTGGATCAGTACTAAACTGATCCTCCAGGGGATCTGAGCTGGACATCAGTTGGAACACTCTTTATACCTGGAGTCCATCAGGCGACCATGTCAGACTCCGCCTCCTTTCTCCCTAACAGCATAATTTGTCTTTAAACACAGTTTTAATTATATTTTAAAATAAATACCTAAATTTTACAGTCATATCTACACACTCAAGTGCTTATAATGCAAAAAACAGTCTTCTACAGGGTTTTCAGGAGATATTTTGGAAGCAGGCTCCTCCCCTAGGCTGGCCAGAGGGTAAATACAAAAGGAATAGGGCTGGCTGGCTGTTAATATACTTCTAGGCAGCCTCAGGTAGGGACCATGCAACAAAAGCTTCCTGGTAATTTCGCATACTGTAAAAAGTAAGTATAACAAACAAAACCAATGCATTAGACCATTATTCATTAGGCTGTATTTTATAGGGACAGGATGTTTTAGGAGAGCACATTATAAGAAATGGAGCAGTCCTCTTTTGGTATTTGCACTGGTGGACAGTGAGGAACAGAGTGGCCAATTAGTGCAGTACAGAAAACCACAAAGCCGACTCTGTTACCTTGCACACTAACAGTATTTTTATAATTTCTTGACGTTAGAGCTCCTGAGAAACATTGTCTTTCTCTAACAACACTATTGTTTCCCTGGACTGCTGGGTCTGATACGTCCAAATTTTCCCTGTAAGGACTGGCCGACCGGGCAGACGTTGCCTAACAAAGAGCAAGAACGAGCGCTTTTCACAGTCTTTTCCAGTCATTCCACTTTTGCGGGAATACTGATTTTACTGCATGCCAGCGGGGAACCAGATGGGCAAGGTAAGGCTTTTCTTTATAATCGCCTTGTCTGCTCTCAGAGGAGATGTGAGGAAATACTTCTTCATGGAAAGGGTGATGGACACCTGGAACAGCCTCCCAGTGGAGGCGGTGGGTGCTAAAGGTACAGAGTGAATATAGCGCTACTAAAACAATGCATGAAATACTGCACTGTAGAAAGTGCTAATGTGTGTACAGTGATAGGGGTTCTTCCCATATGTTGTAAGACCCCTGTCTCTGTATGCTCTCATGAGGAAGTGTAAAGGAGGATGCTGGTACGGTGCCTGGTCTGTTCCACCAACGAGGGATTGATAGCGGTTGCCAGGGTCCATTTAAAGATCTCAGGGGCCAGAGCATTTATGTATATGGCCCTGTCCCTGTGGAACTCTCTGCCTCATCGGGTGAGAGAGTGCCTGACCACTAAATCATTTAAGGCTGTGTTAAAAACCTATTTATTTCAACAAACATTTTCTGACACATGTTGATTTTAAACTTTGAATTGTAGTTTTAATACCGGGTATTTTAATTTGAAATGTTATTATATTGTACAGGCACTTTGGTTTTGGAAAAGAGCTTTTTATAAATAAAACCTGACTTGACTTGACTTGGTGAGCCACTCCCATGGAGGGTGGCTAGGGCACCAACAATCAAGCTTAGGAGACCCAGGGTGGTGTCTCGGATCCCCCCAGGTCCCATAGTACAATGGCTTTTTTCTTCAACAAAAAATAGAATTTTCCCTTCTGCAGTGTTTCTCCACATCCCTGAAGTCGACCCACCCCCAAAGTTAGTTATATTTAGTTCGTAGGTGTTGGGGGGTGAAGCCCCCCATGTTGGTGATAGTGGGGAGCACAAACCCACTCAAAAACAAAGATAATGTTATTATTTTGAACAGTGTGTGCTGTTTATCTTGTTGTCGGCATTTTGTCCCAACCTTATTTTAGTGCACACCGTTTTGTCTGTGGCATTGTTTTGCACGGTTTTGGCCACGACATTATAACCCCATGCCAGTGCTAAAACAGTAACAGGATTCAATCATGGATGGGATAGGCACAAGGGAACATTATAAACAGGGCGGGGGGGACTGGAGATCGAGTAGGGTCTGACGTGGCACTGTAGGTGGAGAAAATAGGACAGACTAGGTGGGCCAAGAGGTCCTTATCTGCTGACAACTTCTATGTTTCCTATGTTCCCCAGCACTTTGCCACTGAGATTTCATTGCTTTTAAGGTCGGACAATGTTTTTATGGTTCTAATGATTTTGTTACAGTACCTACTGTACCATATTTTCATACAGTAACTAAAATAATCTACTTTGACTGATAAGATGGCTTTTAAATGTATTTTTTCACAGCACTGTTATGCACTTGTTTGGTGTTCCATACCTGGGTTAATTGTAGGTGTATGCCTTTAAGGGATGCTGGATAAAAAAGGAGTCCTTCTTAGCCCACTTCAGCCTGTGAAAAAGTGTACATGCACAAAGCTTGTCAGGCGTGATGTGGGGATTACTTTATGTTCATGAATGGAGGGGAGACAGTTTTGATGTTCTATGCAGTAAACACCTTTGCTGATATTATGTTTTTACAAGTGGACTCTGGATACTTGACATCTGCACTGTTTTGAATACATGAACAAAGGAAAAACACTTTGAATAGAGGTAAGGGTTTGTCATTTCTTAACTTGATGAACTATGCATCAGCAGCTCAGTCTCTGGTCTAGCAGGTTCCTGCCATCCCTCCAGTTAGAGTAATAAATACTGTTGCAGGGAAATATAAGTATTGGTGAGACTGTTTTCCTTTTTCTTGTGGCTATACTCTTTGTTCAAGTGTTGATATGTTGCAGGATCCTGCAGGAGCACAATGCAATATAAGCATAATTAATCCAGCTTGTCATGCAGGAAGTATGACCTGTTCATCATGGAGTACTTCATCCTGGTGGGTGACACTGTATATATTATGTTTTAAACTGTTATCCAGTTATCAGTGAAGTATGCTCATATCTCTTTAAGTCTGAAAATGAAATGAAAACTCGATGCATACTTTTCAAGCTTAAAGCAGCAGTATTTGTTAGTATTTATGCTTTTTTTAGTAGTCCTGTATTTCTAGCAAAAACATCATTACACTAATATTTATTTTCATTTTCTTTTATTCTTGAAGTGAGATACATTGCTTTGAAGATTTTATGAGTTCTTAGTGCCCCACAATGCCCAGTATACACAAATTAAACATCATGGGGTAGTGCAGTACCATTTACCATCACAAAATGTGGTAGCACCATTTTAATATGCATCCACAGCATAACATCAGTCTTTACAGTCAGAAAGTATCCTCAGTGGAAGTGAGTCTTAAACCTTGCAAGTGGCAGCCATCTTTAACACTTTGAGTCATTAATTACAAAAACTGTTAAAAAATATTTTTTTGATATCTGAGGAAATTAAAAAGATGCTGATTATGAAGTTATGGATGTCAGAAATACTTTGCTGCTAAAAAATTGTATGATAAAATTGTTTGCCAGTTAGCAAATATTGCTGCTTTAAGTTATATAAAAACGTTGCAGATCAGTAAATATGTTAAAAGATGTGCATGTCTCTAATGATATTGTGAAATGTACATAGAACTGGCATCACTTAGCAGAGTTATGGCTTATACTACTTCATCACTACCGTCAATCAACCACCTGTTTGGTCCTTAATATGTGGTAGGAAAAAAATTGCAAAATGGGGTCACTACTATATAGTTATGAAAACAGACGTCAAAATCTATGGAATGCATTGTTCTGCTGCTAGTGCAGTTTATGTAAAATCTGGGACAGCAGCAGTCTCATGTGGGATAGTCCATCTGCTGGAATAGTAACAAGGGTAAAATGACAACTGAGAAGCATGCTTGTGTGATGTTTTCCCGGGGGTACAGCGACTCATTTTCTGAAATAAGCTCCTTACCATTTTAGTTCTTTGTGATTGTTCTGCAACAGTATGCGGAATTAAGAGCTGAGTATCTTTCAACTGATGATCTCTTGATAGAGCATTATTTTCTGTTTAAATATGTTTCTAATTTATAGCACGATCATGTGGTGTTCTTATATTTTCTATTACAAGTGCTAGTGTTGCTTGAAATAGATTATGCAAAAGATACGTCTGGAATACCTCATGATTAAGATTTCCCAGTGTTAATTACTTTTAACGGTAGCATTACACTTCATTATTGCTTTCACAACATTCTCCTAGAGATCATTGGAGATTTACAGTGCATTTTGTTTTGTTTTAACTTGTACAGATAGTTTTCAATCAGGTCATGGCAAAATGTTTTTTTTCCTTTCATTTCTGCTTCTTTCTGGATCTCTCAGGCCTACAATGCTTTGATGTCATTTTAGTCATTTTAGGGCCCGATCCCTGACTGGTTATACACAGACAGAAGGATTCCTTCAAGGGCTGGTGGTGCAGAGGTCCTACTCTGCACATGTGGAGACCTTCACACATCACCAACTCATGATGCATGTCCCCTCCACACCTGATCTCATGTCACTAACGCACTTATGTGTATGACCAGGATGGGGGCAAGGAAAGGGGTGGGCACAGCTGTGGGGGCATGCAAGCACCCAGTTCTGAAGACAGAGAAGGCAGAGAGCTGGCAGAGGCTATGCAGCCCAAGAGGTTGCTGTAGCACTTCTGTGCTCCCCTTGGCCTGGCTGCTAGACCTTACTCAGGACCCAGTCAGCATCTCTTGCATCTGCTCCCAGCCCTCTGAGCCAGTATGGAAGGCTAGCAGTCATACTGGCACTATTCAGCTGGTAATGAAGGCAGATGTTGTTCCTAACAGGTATCTCGCCAGCTGCTGCTCTGTGTGAGGTACAGGATCCACAAAGGAGCTGGTCTGGCATTCAGCTGGATGCCTAGTGTCTAGCATGTCACCTGTCCCTGATTCATCCATGGCCCTTCTGCACTGTACTTCATGCGAACTTCCTGGGGCAAGCTGGTGAGAATGCTGGCATGTACATCAGCATTCAAAATTGTAGAGGCAGGCACTCCAGATATTCACAATTGGCCCATATCCTGGGTGTCTTTGTGGATTGTGCCCTAATTATTTCTACCCCAGCCCATTATGAAAAGTTTTAATTTAAAACAATAATATGGTATGTAGTTATAGTGACAGAATTCATACGTATGTACCACAGTGTTCAATGTTCCTGTTCTTACAGTAGCACAAGGAAAATTATGCTGAGCCTGAATTGACACCATCATGCTGTTTTCCATGGAATGCTGTGTTTCTGAGAGTTCAGAACAGAGACAGAAATGACAAAAAAGCACAATTAAAATTTCAGTGGTACATTTCAACACACTTCTTTTTAATATAACCTCACTATCCCTCTCCTTGCTTTCCTCTTCTCACTTATGTACCGGAAGAAAGTTTTATTTCCTTTTGCTTCCGCTTTGTCTCTCCTTTCCTCTGTCTGTGCCTTTGCTCCCCTTATTGCCTTACCTGCTTTCCTCCATTTTACCTGGTGCACCTCCCTGTTTTTCTCCCTCTCTGTTTTCTTTTATCTCCTGAATGCCACCCATTTTTTCTTCACTACTGTGGCCACTTCCCTAGAGTACCATTACAGTTTATTTTTCCTTTTGCTTTTACTCACTTCCTTCATGCAGAGGCTGGTTGCTTTAATTATACCCTCTCTTATTTTCCCAACTGTTCCTCTACCCCTCCCTTTTTAAATAAAGAATATTTTGTTCTAAACACACTTCTACGGTCAAAATAACACAAAGCACTTTGATCTTTAACATTTTTGTTTGATGCTTATACTTACATTCAGCTTATCTTCTCATAAATGGCATATGCTTTTACAAAACAGCCTGAATGAACTTCAGTATTAATTGCAGGGAAAGAAAAAAAGGAACTAATTTTCCAGGTCAAGTGTCTCTTCGTGCACATAGGAATGCCAAGATGGTTTCTTGATGAAGTAATACGTATATATGTATTAATGGAAGCATTTCTCAACTAGAATTATTGCAGGAATGTTGGTGGAGAATTTTCAGGGGTTTTCATAGTCATTGAAGTATGGCATGAGTGTTATTTACAAAGCATAATGACAGAAAATACTCACTTTTTCTGCAATTCTTGAAACATAATCCAACAAGAAATTATGCTAGAAAAAATAACTGCAAATGTTATATACATTGGCATGTGTTAGTTTCATACACCACTTTAGCCTCATACTGTACTGTAAAAAAATGCTTCATTTAACTGGTAATTTTCTAATTAAAAAACAAACAAAAAAAATTACTTGAATTGTTTGAATTACCAGAATCTTGATCACTGTCACTGTGTATTGAATATTGGTAAATAATGCATGGAACAGTATAAAAGGTGCAGGCGAGAGCTCAGTCATACTTTTAACCAACTACAGAATGAAAATACAGAAGTGTTAGGGTATCTCAAGGCCTCGTATTCATGTGTTAAATAGTAGCATTGAGGGTGGAGGGGGTAGAGGGGCTCTTTTGGTAAGTGTTCCATCTTTTCACTCTGTATCCCTTCAGTCTGTAGGCCTCACTGTTTGCTGAGCAAGTCCAATATTGGGGTGTGGAAGAATGGGATAACACAACTCAAGAAATCAGAGACTTTCAACACAAAATAATAGGGACTTAAATTAAACATGGGTTACAAAGCAGTGCATTTGAATACAAGTAGATACTGGCGAGACTACTGAAGAGCGAAAGATAACCATTGTGAACAGAGTGATAACAACAGCAATTTGATACAATGACATGGAAATATCAATTGGGATGCAAGCCCTTGTGGCTCCAGCTGAGAGGACATTGTTGAGTGTAAGACTAGTAGTGGATTTTAAGCTAAGCAGGTGAGAGTAGCACAGAGGCGACAAGTTAATTAAGATATCCCAGAAGTGCAAGCAGTCTAAAGTGCAGTAACAGCTTTGTGGAGTCACACAAAGCTGAGAGGTCAGCCAGGTCTGCACCCACCATAAAGGAGAGGAGTTTTTATGGTGGGGAGATGAGCAGGGCATGATTGGGGCTGGTAGAGGGGGTATGGGAGGAGGAAGAGATGGGTCTACCAGAGTTTCCCACCAAGATGTTGAAAACCCGGCCTGCACAAGGCAGATGTAGAACACATCAGGAGGGAAGTAGTAGTGAGCCATGGGGGAGGGGTGGTAAGGAAGAGTAGGATAAGACAGTGGAGGAAGTAGTTGTAGGAGGGGTCAAAAGGGATACGTGTTGAGGAGCAGTGGGTCAGAGGAACAGTGGAAAGGGGGAAGGATTAATTGCATGAACAATTTACTGAGAGAAAGTTGTGTAAGGCTGAGGATAAGGAAAAGGGGAGGAGGAGTAGTGGCAGATCGGAAGAGAGAGCGTTCAAGAGGTGTGGGAAACAATACAGAAAGCATTTTGGCCAGCAGAGGTAGACAGGGAGGGATTGCCAGAGAGTGAGAGTCAATAGATCTTAGGGAATGGAGGGCAGTGGGGGACTGTCAGGAGGGAGGAAAGGTAGGAGGGTAGAGAACCAAACCAGAATTTAGAGACAAATTTAGCACAGTAGTACATGCATCTATTTTCAAGTGACAGGAGAGCCAGGGAGTGATAGAGAGAGCAGTGGTGAGTGAGAGGAGGAGAATCCAGTGCGAAGCGACAGAAGGAATTGAAGGGGTATCGAATCTGGCCAGGGAGGACTTTGGCACAGCACTGTAGACTACATCACAGTAGTCAAATATTGGGAGGATCATCTTTGGACAAGTTCATGCCTAGCCGGGAGAGGAGGCAGTTCTGATTCCTGTATAAGGCACGAGCTTGGGTGCAGCTTTGGTCAGGATGGCGCCAATGTGTCCAGAGATGTTTAGGTGTTTGGTTGAGCCAAGCACACAGATATCTAAATGAGGAGGTGTCCTCAAGAATTGTCCCATGGAGTGTGTGGAAGGAGGTGATGGAAAGGAGCCTAGACAGTCTCTGCCTGGTGCTGAAGGTCAAGGAGACTGTCTTCTTAGCATTAAGGAAGAGTTGATGAGAGCTGAACCAGAGCTGAACCTTGTTGAAGTCATGCTGGAGTCTGTCAGTGACATCGGAAGGTGAGTGGCCTGAAATGAAGACGACCATATCATCTGCATACAAGTGTACAGAGGTTGAAGTACAGACAGATGGGAGACTGATTAGGAAAATGGAGAAGAGTATAGGACCTAAAATGGAGCCTTGGGGTACACCAGTGTTAATGGGAAGTGGGGGGCATGGAATCAGCTATTTGGACTGACTGGGTCCAGCCTATGAGACAGACTTTGAACCAGTTAGTTGCCTGTACAGATAGGCCTGCTGAGGAGAGGGTGCTTAGTAGGAGTGAATGGGAGACAGTGTTGAAAGCTTTAGCTGAATCGACAAAAATGGCGGAGGTGATATGACCACTGTCCATCCCTGACAGGATGTAGTCAGTAAGCCTAATCAGGGAGGTAGTTGTGGAGTGATTTCTCTGAAAGCCAGATTTGAAGGGAGTAAAGAAGTTAGCATTAGAGAGGTAGGAAGAGAGTTGATTGAGGAACAGATATTCTTGCAGTTTTGCAAGGGTATGAAGGAGCAAGATAGAACAGTAGTTGCCAGGAGTAGATGGGTCACCACCCTTGGGTAGAGGAACAACAACAGCATGTTTCCAGTTGGCAAGGAGAGCAGCCAAGTTGAAGGAGAGGTTGAGGAGCTCAGAAAAGCGGGTAGCAATGGCTTGGGCCGAGAGGTACAACAATTTAGGGTCTAGTCCATCAGGTGAGTTGCCTTGGAGGGTCCAGAGCTAGTAGGGCTTCTAAGGTGTTGGCTGGGTAAGTTTCAAGAAGGAGAAACCACTTCCCAGGAAGGTATGTGAGGCCACTGGTGTGCACAGTGGATTTTGCAGCGAAGTGGAAAGCAGGAGGGTGGAGGCACAGGAGGTGAAGTAGTTATTGAATTCATGTGCAACACTGGAGCAGTCTGTAACTAGGGAATTATTTATTAAAAGAGTGGGGGAAGGAGAGCTGTAGGTAGGGGAGAAAAGAGAGTGGATTACCTTCCAAAATTTAGAGGGTGAGTTAATATTTGCTTGAAAGGTAGAGCTAAAGTATTCAGTTTTGGCCAAGTGACTGGCCTTGGTGCATTTGTTTTGTAAAAAATGATAGGCATCATAATCTTTTTGTAGCCTAGAGGATATGTGTTCCTTCCAGGCCAGATCCCTAGCTCTTTGACAAGCAATGAGCTCAGAAGAGATCTAGGGGAGGTGGTTTCCTCTGACACGGACCCAGCGGAGAGGGGCCTAGCGGTTCCAGATGTCAAGGAAATTGTTTTTGAAGAAGTCAGCGGCTGCATTGATATCTGTTGCCAAAGCCATAGGGGCCCAGTTTAATCGGGCAAGGTCCAGGAGAAGTGGGGTGAGGTTTAGTGAGTTGTATGACTGAGTAAGTAGGGTCTTTGGTGGTGACTTCATTTGGTGGATTTTGCGCACCAGGAAAGTCATACAGTGATCGCTTAATGCATCGGGTAGGCATGTCCACAGAGTTAACTACAAAATGCATATTTGTGACCATGGTTGAACTAGCAAGGCCACTGATTCACAGCATCAGGTATTTATAGCATTTCCCTTTCAAAAAATCCTTGTTTTTTTTTTTTTTTTAGTTTTCTTTAAAACTGATTTGTATGCTAACACCTGTGGGAAGTATTGGCGCTGAACAGGCCAATCATCTTACGAGCTGTGTTCATACTTTAGCTCATGCAAACACAGACTATATTGGTTTATTTGCATAACAGGTTGCTTGCATGTCAAATATATTAGTTTATGTATCAGACATATGGGTTTAATACTATACTGCTTTTTAAACAATTACTTTGTGTGTATTATGGATGAGTTTGTGATGGAAGTACATTTTTCACTTTGAATTATATGGGTTTTCACCTGCAATGTATTGATTCATGTAAAGCATATTGCTCTGTGTTAAAATTATATTGGTTAGGTCTTTGCTAAACATGCTGGATTGTGTGCAAACTATATTGGTTTGGCCTTTGTTGAACATTCTGGTTTGTCTGCAAACTATAATTAATTGTTCTGTGTAAGGCAAATTGGTTACTTAGAAATCCATTGGTTTGTGCATCAACTATATTGGTCTGTGTGTAACACAGACTGGTCGAAAATGGAAGTTTTCCACAATAGAATTATTTAGTTCTGGGTGTACAAAACCCTTTTTACGGAAACAAATGGAATGCAAGATGGGGGGTATTTTGGCACCTAGGAAACCCCTGCAATGCCCATGACAAAGTATATCCATTTAAATTAAAACTGTGTTGATTGAATCAGTGTGAGGCACATTGACTTTCAAAATAAACAATTGTTTTTTATTGTGAAACATTTTGCTTTGTATGTAAACTATATTGGTTTGTTTATGAAGAATATTGGTTTGTGTGTCAACTACTGTATATTTGTTTTGTTAGTGTGAACCATAGGGTGGTGTATGTGTGAGGAATACTGGATTATTGTTTATGAAGCATTTTGTACTGTATGTATGCAAACTGTATATTGGTATGGTGTGTGTGTGTGTGTGTGTGTGTGTGTGTGTGTGTGTGTGTGTGTGTGTGTGTGGAAATATATTGGCCTGTCTGCGTGTGAACTTTATTGGTTTGGTGATTGAATTACACAGGACTGTGTGCATGTGAACTATATTGGTTGGTGCTCTACCCACTTTCAGAAACTGTGATTGGAGCATATATAGAATTTAGCTCTCAGAGCATGATGGGACCACTCAATTGTGCAAACTATGTTACTGCTGACAGCTTGATATTGATTTATATGTCATAAGTAGTCAATATTTGTATGTGTATGTGATCTTCAGGAAGTGTAGTCTTAACTATGGGGTCAAAAGTTTAGACCTATTCTGGAAAGCACTCTATTTGTTAGCATTCCTTTGTATGGAAGAATGTACTATAAGGTTAATAGGCTTGTGTCTCATGAAGGGACATTAATCTGAAAAGTTGATTGTCTTGAGGCATTTCACTGCATTATGTTAAGTCAGTGTAACAGCTGGAAAATCTTCATAAAATGTTTTTTTATTCTACAAGATGCATCTTATAGCTACAACAGGAGTGTATTATTCTAGTTAACATCTTTTTTGGTGGGGTGGGGGTGGGTTAGCACTTGGCCAGATATGATATTATATCAGCATAGCAAATGGGTTGGTAAAATGCTTGAACCTGATTGGCTGATGGCATTCTAATACCATGTTTATTGACCAACATATTGGGTTTAACCTTGCCATTTTATCTGTAAAATCCATGTGTGACTTTAGAATGTTTATGTTTGAACTGCTGTCACTTTGTTCCCAACTTCAGATTGAATAAATTAAAAGTTGTTTAATTTCTTACTTCATTCCCAGTCCAACTCAACAGCCATTAAACTTTTGTTCTATATATTTCCTAATTTCTGTCATTGCAATACCCAATTACTTGCCTGCTCTCTCAACCTCGCACTTGCATTTATTTCCTCTTACTCACTTATTCACCCAAGCCCAGACATTACCTTCTTGGATACCTACCACCTGCAGCTGCTCTTCACCCATCTGTCTCACTTGACACCTAAACTCCAAAACGGTGTTCAGAGGCACCAAACCAGTACATTTTGTCTGGCTCCCAGTCCAAAACAGATGGGAAGCAAACAAGCTGCACAGCACAAATGTCATTGATCAAACTGCCACATCTAAAACCCATAAAGCATCAGTTGTGATGCTGTTACTGTGTAGCTTCACTAGTGCTCTCTAATGACGATCAACCTGTGGAAGAACTATTATATACATAAAACTTTTTAAAAATTTTTGAATTATTCCTTTTTATGTTAGGAAAAATTACACCTAACCCATTTTCTGTGCGATAAAACACTCCAGGGTGGTAGGTGCTCGGTGATACTATACACCTCCAGGGGCTTTAGTCTCTCAACCTGCAGCACCAGGCCCTCATTATGCCACTGATCATGCAGGAGCCCTCCCCAACACCATCCACCATGTCGTGTTTTCTTGTTTACATAACACACACACACACACACACACACACACACAGTTGTTCCACAATGCTGCACTTGACATGTTGGCACTGTGAAAAGTAATAATTTTTAATGATGTTCCATACAGAAGGGAAAAGAGTGTATTTTGCCATTGTGAAATTAGCAGCCCATTCACTTCCACTTTTTTGGTATCTTTAGTGATATTCTGTGATGTCATAATTTGGGGAATGCTTCATGATGTCATAATGTGGAGAGTGCTCCTCTCCTGCACCCAATGGGGCATTCTTTTTATATATATATTACAGAGGGTAGCATTTAACATCAAAGCCATCCCTCAAACTAACAGTGGCTTTGGTCCATCTGTGCAGCAGTAGGGCTCCCGATCATGTTGCAAATGATGCTGCAGTTTGGAAAAGTGCTCAGGCCATCTTGGATCAGTCACAGGAGTAAGCCTAAGAGTCCCAGAGGTGCCATCTTCCTCTGGGAGGGAAACAGAAAGGGGAAATTGTTTAACCAGGAAAGGCACACTAAGCCAAAGCTTGTTTCCAGATGTGACCTGGGAGCACAAGGAAGTTAAGTGACTTGCTCAGGGTCCCACAGTATGCAAGTGGGGGCTTTTGGATTCAAACCCAGTTCTCCAGGTTTGCAGCTCAGTACCCTAAACTACAGCTTTATACTGCCTCCAGGCAGGAGGGAGGGATGGGAGGGTAGGTGCTGCCACTATCAAACTGCCATCTGGTTAACCAAAGGTGGTAGTACAGTGACAGAACAGTGTAGAGGTTGGATATCAGCCAAGCTCTGCTTGTGTTATGCTCTATGTATGCAAGCTTGGAATCCCTAGTATGCTGACATTCTAGGGACAGGGAACAAGAAACAGGAAAAGGAAAGCCTATTTGTATGGAATGATTCCAGGCATGCTAGGTCCTGTCCTTGTCCACTGTCTGCTGGGCACAGAACCCTGGGACCACCTGCATCTGTGATAAAGAGGGAAGGTGAAGGTTGGATCCAGCATGGCAGGAACTCAACAAAGGGTGTGAGGAAAGCCTGTGGAGTTGAAAGCTGTTCCAGGTACAGTAAGTGGTAGGGTCATTGGGTATAGAGCTGGAGCTTGTCCAAGGAGAAGGGGGCGGAGTCATTAGGAGAAAAAATATAAATTATGTAAGCAATAATACCCGACAGGTGGGTGTAATGAGGCCAGATGCCACAGATGGAAGAGCCTTATAGCCCCAGGAAGTCTTGTATTTCTCAGTAAAGCCCACTGTAGAGGGTATTATTGCACTTAGAAAATGGCCACTGTTAAAAAAATAAGTTTAATAAAATAAGTGTTAGTAAAAAATGTGTTTGAGAAAAATGTTATAATAAAATAGCCCCTCCACCTGCATTGAATTGTTTATTGTTTGTTTTTTTGAGTTGGGGACCTTTGTCCTAGTAGAGACTCCTTAGTTTAAGCAAAGAGACAAAAAGCCATTTGCTGATGCTGACCCAGGAATATGGGGTGGGGGAGTGGCTCTAGCGTAATTAATTGCTTAGTCCTGATGCTTCTCCATGAGTTCCTTTATTTTTATTATTTACTATCATGCCATTGAGAAGAGACAGAGATATGCTGGGTAGATGTACTGTGGCGTGACCCAAAAGAAACATCAGGAGCTGCAGATGAGGGCAGTCCACTGAGCCGGCACTGGGAAGGTAAAGTAAGCATGAGGGGAAAAAAACACTTTTTGTGGTGTGGTGATAAACAAGAGTGGTAGTCATTGAAGCTGTATTAGTTGGTGGGATTTTTCTATAGAATGGTCCGAAGTGTGGCGGGGTAGGTAGTTGTATCTTGAATGGGACTGCTGATGAGGAAGGTGGACTGAGTCAGTGCTAAGAAAGTAAAATAAGCATGAGGAACAAGAACAACAATTTTTTTATTTTTGACTGAGTCAGCTGGCGAGGCAGTATCAATTTGTAGGATTTGTCTACAGTGTGCTGGAGGGGGGGAGGCTGGACAAGAGGAAAAAATGGTGCCTGGCCAATTTGAAAGTTTGGGTGCCCTATGCTATTTTGAGTGATGAGACACCCCAAATTGACACTTGTTGTTTAGCGGGCTCTATCAGAAAATAAATGAATCTCTAAACAGCATTTCAGCCTATCAGATTCATTTATTTTCCATGCCCATTTTCTAACAAAAAACCTAACAGTGGCTTTGATTTGAAATAAGTTATCCTCTACAGTATAATGAAAAAAAAAACTCAAGAGATGCTCCACTGAATCCAATGGAGAGTATAGTAGTACTCTCCAGATTATGGAATCATAAAACACTCATGGAGATGGGACAAGTGATAGGGAAGTAAAAGTATCAGGCTGCCAGTTTCATGGAGGCAAACTATAACATCTAGGGGGATTTCTTTTTTCAGTTTGAATATAACAGGCACTTGTTAAAAACTCATTAAATTATGCAGTAAGGCATGCTAGGGTGTATGTTATGCTGAGACAATGTCATACCTTGGGAGCATTGTGGCTTTTAACCTATATGACTCTGACTGGGGTGAGGCAGTTAATTACAACAGAAGCAGCCAGAATGCAATGCAGTAACTTACAGTAAATGACATATAATAAATACAGCATGCCAAAAGGGTTTAATTGCCATTGAATTACATTATTTCCTGCAGTATACTGCAGCAGTTTGCGATACACTGCAGCATTAATGTGCTGCATCCTGGCTGGCACTGCTGTAGGTAAAGGGTCTTTTTTTTCATCTTCAGTGTGGTCATGACATATACTGTACTTGAGATCATTATATCTATTGTATGTTTTTAACCTGTTTCCGTATTAATAATTTATTATATCCTCAAAAACAAAGACAGCAGACTAACTATTTAAGTAATAAAATTCAGTTAGCTGAAGTAGTATGAAGGAATAACCAGCTGATATGGGTGATTAAACACCAAATTGTTTAATCAGCCACAGAAACTGGATATTCTGATTATACTCAGGTAACTGAATGTTATTACTAATATAAGTAAGAATTTCAAACCGGGATTTTAAAAGTTCTGTGGTAGTTAAAGTGGAACATGCCTTTTCTTTCCTTTTTTCTGTGTATTAAATGGATAACCTACTGTGGATGTGTCTAAAATATGGATAACCTCCTGTGGGCATGTCAAAATGTGGAAAACCTAGTGTGGGCATGTCTTAAGTGTGGTTGTAGTAGTTTGTGGTACATTAAATTACCATTTTCCTTTATTCTTACTGGGTTAAAATAGATACCCATCTTATAATATTTTATTTATTTATTTAATAACCAGGTAAGTACACTGATCTGAGGGACTATTTTTAGGAATGACCCGGGCCATCTAGATGGCACATAACAATACATTAGATTTGGCATACAATACATTAGAATCAGCATAGTAGTGGAAGTGGTACATTCAGTCAAGTCAAGCATAGTAAACAACAATTTGTACAAATAGAGACCTATGCAAAGGTAAAAATCAAACTATAATTGACACTCAGCAGATATGTAATAGTGTGGCTCAAAGAAAAATAAACAATGAAACTATTAACTAAGATAGCTTGCTTAGAGATGAGTTCAGTGGGTAGAGTCACAGTGCCCCATCTCATGTCAGGAAGGGCACTTACAAAATGTGACATCCAATAGGACATTTTAAAATGAGATTTGAAGAGGCTGGAAGTGCCTAGTGAGTTAAGTGTGGCAGGTAAGCCATTCCAGAGCCTGGGGGCAGTGATGAGAAGGCTCTCTGACCCATGTTGGTTGCAGTCAGAGTATGGTCCAGGAGAATTTGAGAGGAGGCCTCAGTTTACATGTGTCAACCTTATACTGAGGAGTCTAGATAGAGAGGATTAACTAATCATGAAGGGAATTGTCAATATGGGTACCCATAAGGTAGTCACAGTGAGCTTGCAGAGACATCTAATCAAGCATCAAATAAAGGGAGCAATGGTGGGTGTTGATCAGGGCAAGAGTGACAAACCTGCAGATACTGTTAAAGGTGGTATTATTAAGGTACCGATTTGAAGTCTGAGTGAAAATAGGAGCAGTAATCCAGCAGGGGTAGAAGTGTGCCCTGAGAAATAGCTAGGCACATCTCAGTGGTCATGAGATGCTTTAGGTGGAAGCAGACACCAGTTTCTGGTTCACACACTTGACTAATTGCCTAATGTGATCTGCAAAGGTTAAGAAAGGAGCAAGGGTGACCCCCAGGTATTTTAAAATAGTAACTTTTTCAAGGGGGACCCACCTGGAGCCAGAATGCTCAGGGTGTTATTTTGCCCTATAATGCATTTGGTGAGCCAGGTGTGAAGCTCAAAAGCATTGCCTTCATCTTCTTGAAGTTAATGATTAGTCTGCTTGATACAAACCACTTTTGGACAACCCCAAAATCCATGGATAGGAGAAGGATAAATTCTTTGGGATCATCACTCCTGTAATAAATGAGATCATCTACATATATTAACATGCTGCAGTCTGAGCCATCTCTGAGGAGGTGGTGAACAAAGAAGGAGAACAAGATGGGTCCTAGGATGGATCCTTGTGGAACTCCACTATGCTCCCCTAGGGTACTGGATGTGGCCCCATTGGAAAGAACAATTTGAGATCTACCTGTGAGGTAGTTGCTGAACCATGACATGGTTGCTGCTGTTGAGAAGACACAAGACGGAGTTTGCCTGAGTATGTCTATGATTAAGTCAAGAAGTCTCCGAGAGCTCCAAGAAGGTGGCACCAGTAAGCCTACCCTCATCGAGTTCTTTAGAACATGGTCAGTGAAACAGGCCAATGCAATGGTGGTACTGTGGCCCTTTCTAAATCCATGCTGGTGGGGATAAGCAGATTTACTTAGAGGCATGGTCCAAGAGGGACATTCTTTTCTAGAATTTTGCTTAAGTGGGAGAAGAGGACACTGGCCTATAATTTTCTAGATTCTTAGAGTTGCCTGATTCAAATATGGGAACAACTCTAGCCTGTTTCTGTAACAAAGGGATTGATAAGGAGGAAAGGGACAGATTTAATAAGGTGGCAAGGGGCTTTGCAATGAGGTCAGCTGTCAGTTTAAGGAACAGAGATAGAGACAGTTTCTTCCAGCACTTTTGGAATTTTGGAGGGTCATGAGGAGATGAGAGTCTCTTAAAGATTTAGTAGTCTCTTAAAGATTTGACCCCATAGCTCTCACCTTTTCTTTTTGTTAGGGGAGCTAGACTTGACTAGCTTTTGTTGTTAGCAGACTATGGTTTCAGAAAAGTAGACACATAAGAATGTTGGCTTGTTCTGACATAAAACAGCATTTCAGGCTGTCAGCACTGTAATAATTTATAAAATTGGGAGGTTCCATCATATTTCGTGCGAAAAATTTACATGGACTTCATTTATAGTTCTTAAACTGGGTGAAGCATCAACCAGTATGGTTCTCACATACACGAAACAAAATGCTTCATATACCCCAAACCAATATTGTAGACAGACAGATAGACACACCCGTCAAAACAAATATAGTTTACATGCACACAATACAATATGCTAATACGCTTTACACACACCAAACCAGTATAGTTCACATGCACACTATTCAATATGCTTCACACACACACCAAATCAATATAGTTTAAACACACAATACAATATTTTTTTGCTAACAAAACCAATACAGTTGATACACAAACCAATATACTTCATACACAAATCAATGGTTGACATGCAAACCAATATGCTTCACACAATCAATAAAGTACATGTAAAAAACAAGATCCCTAATACAGATTTCACCAATATAAAGATAATGTGAACCAATATTCTTAGTGGTTTGAGTCCTGCCGAAGTCAACAGTATTTTGTAACATCATAGAAAACAAAGGAGGCAGCTAGATAACAAGGACGAACCAAGCAAAATAAATTACTTACTGTACATGAGCACAGGCAGCTCGGCTTCCTGGTCACCACATACAGAAGAGGCAATCCACTGTTGCAATGTTAAAACTTTTTTTAAATTTGAAATCATGATAAAAATCCAGACTGGTACAGCATACAAGGGTGCAGTAGGTAAAGATTCACCCCCTCCCTTACTCACAAGCAACCAAACGTTTTCGTGCTTCTCATATTTTTTTCAAGGTTGAGTGGGTGTAAGACAGGGTGTCCCATTTAAAGTCCTGTGTTAAAGTGACAGTGCAAAATTACAAGACAAAATGAAATTATTTGTGTATAAATAAATAACAATGTACCATTCAAAAGGTATTCAAGCACATGTATATACATCACTATATCACAAAGCCCACTAAAGCCTATACATGCTTAAAACTCTATTTTAAATGTGGACATACAAAACTTAATTATTTATACTCTGTCTATATTATAAAGATATACATCTATTAGCATAACTGCAGTTCATCTCACCATTTTATAAAAGCCCTAGAGGAAGAAAGGTTTTTAATGTTCATTAATTTCTATTAATTTGACTTAACATACTCAATTTGACTTTATGGTCTATATAGAACAGCTATGTAATCTTAAGGAAAATAAATGTTTCCTTGTTCCTTTTATCTTTTAGTTTGTAACTTTTAAACTTGTTAACATTTTAACTTTGTAGCTCATTGACTGTTTAGGAGACTGGAGAAATTAGAGCAGATTACAACAGATATTTAGAGAGGAAAAGGTGGGGAGGAAAAGCAGGGGAAGGGGAAGAGAAAGAATACAACAGAGCAAAGGGGAAGAAAAGAAGAAAAAAAAGAACCAGAAGCTACAAATATACAATAAATCTGTAGGGATCAAGGCTTAACTTTTAAATATACTTAGAGACTTTTCCTATAACATTCTACTGAGTTTGTAACCCACGTTATGTGGTATTCGTACTTAGGTATATATTGAAAAGCATTTTATACAACGTGTGTGGGCCAGGAGGTGGTTGGGATGTCCTAGTCAACTGGAGCCAAGGAGGAGAGAAAATATAAAGCAAAAAAAAAAAAATAAATAAATATGGTGCAAGCTAAAAGGTCTCATTCAGTCCAGGGTAATGATAGGATTGTAATTTATGCTGCCAAAAGTTTTTCTGAAGCAGCTTTTTGTCTAAGTCCCCTCCCTTATAGATAGGAAGACTTTTCCATCATTTGGAAAAAACTATGTTCTTTTCCTTTTCTTCTCACATGTTGGGATAGAGCACTTATCTCATACCCATTCTGGATACTCTTCATGTGTTGGCCAATTCATTCTTTTAGTTTTTGAGTAGTTTTATCAACATAAAAGCAGTCACATTTCTTGCAAGAGGCCATGAATACAAAATTAGTGGTACTGCAATTTCCAAATTCTGATATCTCATATTTATACTTTTTAACAGGATCCAAGAAAAACTTCCCAGTCTGTATAAATTGACAAAATTGACAGTTTCCACATCTGAAAGTGCACTTTGGTAAGGGTGCAATAGTTCTCTGTTTTTGCTGGTTCATGGGTTTCTCCCAATATGTGCTATGCACCAATCTGTTTTGTAAGTTGGTTCCCGTTCTATATATAGTTTTTGGCATATTAGTTGTCACATGCTGTCATTTCTTATCAGTTGTTAGGATGTGCCAATGTTGGGCAATAGTGTTTTTTACCATATATACCTGAGGTCTAAAGGTTGTGATAAAATTAGGTGTACTGTTATTAACTCTATTCATGTTATTTGATCTGTTATGAGGTACACGCAGCAAATTTCTATCCATCTGATCCACTTTCATTCTAGCTTCATAAAGAGTGCCATATGCATATCCCTTTGCAAAACCTTTTTTTGTCAAATCATTGTCATTTTCCATATAGTCCTGTTCATATGAACAATTCCATTTTGTCCTTATATATTGGCCGGTTGGAATATTGTGTGTCACATGGTGTGGGTGACAGCTCTCAAAGTGTAAAAATGAATTTTAATCAGTTGGTTTATGATCAAGTTGTGTAATGACTTCATTTGTTGGGCCCTTTTTCACCACCAAGTCCAGAAAATGTATTTGTTCTTCACTAGCAGAGACCACAAATTTCAGGTTTTCATTAGTGCTTTCAAGATATTTTACAAATTCTTTTAGCTCTTCTTCGGCCCTTCCATATGAAGAAGAGGTCATCAATGTAACACTTATATAGGTCTATCAGTTGGAGTAGGGGTTATCACTGCTATAGATGTAATGGTCTTTCCATGTGCATATAACTTATAGCATAATTGGGGGCCACAGATGCCCCATTGCTGTCTCTTCTTTTGGAGATAGAATTTGTCCTTGAACATATAATAATTGCAGACCAGGACCTTCTCAGTTAAAGATAGAATGAATTCCACCCTCAGTGCTTTCAAAGTTGTTTTCTTATAGAGTGTCTCCCTCAAGACCTCTATTCCTTCCTTGTGAGGAATATTAATATATAGAGACCTGATGTCCATCATGACAAGCAACCAACTGGCTTGTATTTTGATGTTGTCCAGGGTGCTTAACAAAAGCATCATGTTCTGTAACTAGGACCTGGTATTCATTGCCATGGGTTTTAAGTATATGTTCTTGTACTGAGCCAGAGGCTCAGTAATTGTGCCAATACTGGCCACTATAGGTCTTGCTGGAAGTTTTTCTGGAGTTTTGTGTACTTTTGGGAGGAAAGTAGAATGTTATAGGAAAAGTTCCTAAGTATATTTAAAAAGTTAAGCCTTGATCCCTACAGATTTATTGTATATTTATAGCTTCTGGTTCTTTTCCTATTTTTCTCCCCCCTCTTTGTTCTGTCCTAGTCTTTCCCTCTCCCCCCTTCCTCCTTCTTTTTCCTCCCCACCTTTGCCTCACTCTTGTTTTATTATAACAACTCATTATTCTCCTAAATATCTGTTGTAATCTGCTCTAATTTCTCCTGTTTCCTAAACGGTTAATAAGCCACAGAGTTAAAATGTTAAAAAGTTTAAAAGTTACAAACAAAAAGATAAAATGAAAAAGTAAGTTTCTTTTCCTTGACATTATAGCTCTTGTATATAGACTATAAAATCAACTTGATTATGTTTAGCCAAATTAATAGAAATTAATGAACATTAAAAATCTTGCTTCCCTCTAGGAATTTTATAAAATGGTGAGATGAACTGCAGTTATGCTAATAGGTATATCTCTTTATAATATAGATAGAGTATAAATAATTAAGTTTTGTATGTCCACATTTAAAATAGAATGTTTAAGCCTGTATAGACTTTAGTAGGGCTTTGTGATATAGTGATAAATATATATATATATATATATATATATATATATATCTTAAACTTGCTTCCCAGCCAAATGCCCTTTAGGGTAACCCTTGCCTCAGTGTTTGCGCACAGAGGTTCTTTGTCTCATATATATATATATATATATATATATATATATATATATATATATATGCATGAATACCTTTTGGAATGGTACATTGTTATTTATTTATTTATACAGAAATAATTTCACTTTGTCTTGTAATTTTGCACTGTCACTTTAACAAAGGGCTTTAAATGGAACACACTGTCTTACACTCACTCAACTTTGAAAAAGCATGAAAAGTGCTAAAACGTTTGGTTGTGTGTGAGTGAGGGAGGGGGTGGATCTTTACCTTCTGCACCTTTGTATGCCACACCAGTTTGGATTTTTATCATGCTTTCAAATTAAAGAAAAGTTTTAACATTGAAGTGGTGGATTGCCTCTTCTGTATGTGGTGACCAGGAAGCTGAGCTACTTGCGCTCTGAACAGTATTTTTTATACAGTTCATTTTTCTATTTTTACTATAATATAAAATATACTTGAAGGGGAAGTATAGTCAAAATTTACAAAAGAATATGCTGTGCTGAATGTTTTGATTTTTAAGTGTATTCCTAGTGTAACATATATTACAGTGATGCATCTAGGACCATTGATTCAGAGAGTAATAACTACTGTAGCAGCAATCTCTTGTTGGAGTCTAATATTCTGGCTTCAATAAAATAAAACTTTTACTCCAAATTTTCTGTTTTCTAGGTATGTGTCTAGGTTTTAGCTAGAAGGATAAATGTTTTGTTTTTAAAGCTTTTTATTTTATTAAACTACAGGCAACCATAAAAAGCACACACATCACTGCAGGTCACCAATACTATAATTAACTAAGTTCCTAGCTATTTCTTATAGATTCACTTAATCATGCCATTGTGTAATAGTTATTTATTTATTTTTTGGCCTGGACACCCGGCACCACTTCCCTATGGGCTGAGGCACTTTAGCCCCTATGCCCTCATGCCACTCCCAAGTCAGGCTTGTGGGTGCCTCCCAGAACAAATGGTCACCAGCCCTGGCTTAACCCCAGGATGGGGTCATGGGAGCAGGATCCTTGGCAGACTACTGTCTCTAAGGGATGGTGGCAGAGGCAGGAGCATCAATCATAGGACTGGATTTCTGTGGATGCTAACCCTGGAGGTGGGACATGCAATGACATCAACTGGCATGTGCTCGATGTCTGTCCCAGCCACCCATGATGTGTGGATTGGTACCTGTGGCTTCCTAGCCTCTACCAAGGGCTGCTTATGTACCAAGAGCTCACCCTCCCCCAGAAGGAGAGAGTCACAGAACACGCTCAATCCTTTCTCTGCCCCAGCCAGCCCTCTGACTCCCAGGTCCATTCCCAAACATGGGTTGTCGGCATCGTGGCCAGATGCAATGCTGCCATACTGGTGGGCTGCCTCATTGTGTAATAGTTAGGAAGGACTAAAGCACTTCTTTATTTTCATTTTTTGAGGCTATCAATAAAATTTCATATGGATACATTTAATCTCTTCCTTTAATTCACTGGGGTAAAGTTAATAAAACATTCCTAAATGTAAGGTTACATGGGTAAAAAAAACAAGTGCATGACTTCCTGGACAGTTGTTTGCCAAAATGCTCATATTAGCAGATTTGCCAAATGCATGCCCTTGTGTAACTGAAATGCCCCCACCACCACCATTAGCCAGAGAAAATTGTTGAATATTTTGTCTGAAGTATAGGCATATTAAACAAAGTCTGGCCAGAGCTGATAGGGCTGTAGATGAGGTTTGGTGTAAAAATATTAAAATTACCACAATTACGAGCCTGCATTAGCAAAATGTAATGTAGACTCATGAATTTGTTGTTTTGTAATGTTTGTACACCAAATTTTCAACATTGCCTTGTTATGACCCTATCTCATGAAGGGCAGAGCAGATATACAACTCCTGCCCGAAAGGTGATGTGTTTGTTCCTGTTCACTTTGTATTACCAATGTCTGTTTATCTGCTGGTGTGGTATTGCTGGAGAGGCTATTTGGGGAGAAATGGATAGGGACAGCTTCTCAGAGGGTTGTACCCTGCTACCATATAACCCATTATCATTCATTCTCTTGCTGGAGGAACCTTGGCATACAAGATTAATCACCCTCAGCCCAGGCACTCACCAAAGGTTAGTCAGCTATGACAAGGTGGAGTATGGTGGGACTGTAACCCCAAATAAATCTTATATCTGGATTTGAACTGAGTCTTGTAAATTAGTTCACAATTATGACACATTTTTGGAATGGGTGGACTAAAGTGCAAGACAAAAGGCAGTAAAATGAAAATGTGGCAGCAGAGAGATGTTTACAAAAATAGACAAACTCTGCTTAAAGCCAATATGGCTGTTCAGAGCAAAGGGAGTGTGGCAAGAGTGAGTGAAAGAATACTTGGAACTCTTGCCATGCTCTCATCATCTCAGAGTCAATTGTGCATGTGTGGAAGTAAATGCTGAAGTATTGCATTAAAATAGTATAGTGCATGCTGATTATATAAGGGAGCTCACCAATGGTCACAAGCATATTGTTATTAGAATGTATCAAAAACTAAAAAGTAGCCATTCTAGTAATTATGAAACAAAGAAAGAATATTCACATGTGATGCTGAATTATTAAGAAAATAATCTAAAAAGTATTATTAGAAAGAAGTAAGTAAAAGTAAGTAAAATGTTATTTCTGTGAGGCGCCCTTCCAAAGCTCAGGGCACCTTAACAATACACATTAAAATAATTTCATAAATTACACATTAAAGACAGATAAAAAATTTTAGCAAACACTCAATAAGTCCTTGCAAATGCCTGGTTAAAAAGATATGTTTTCAAGGAATTTTTAAATCCTTCCATGGTCAGGCTCTCTCATATCTGGCACAGTAGAAAATTCCACAGGGTAGGTGCCATAAAGGCAAAAGATCTTCCTCCTGATGTTTTTAGAGATACCTTGAGAATCTCTAGCAATCCCTCACCAGAGGATTGGAGTGAGTGGGTGGGACAGTAAGGATGCAGGAGTTCTTTCAGGTAGTTGATTCCCTGCTCATGTAGGGCTTTATAGGTCAGCAATGAGCCCTTGAAGGTGATCCACCACTGTATTGGCAGCCAGTGCAGTTCACACAGCACAGGTGTTATATGACTGAATCTAGGTTCCAGTCAGCAACCTGGTCATCGCGTTCTGCACTAGCTGCAAGGCGCAGATGTCCACCCGTGGTAGCCCTAGGTAGAGGGCATTGCAGTAATCAAAACCACTGGTGACAAAGGCGTGGACCAAGGTAGGAAGATCTTCAGGCGGGAGCAGGTGTTTCACCCGGGCTATGTTCCTTAGATGGTAAAAGGAAGATTTGACTACAGCCAAATCCTGCGTCCTCAGGGTCAGGCCTTCATCAAATACCACACCCAGGTTATGCACCTGGCCAAGGCAATAAGCGGTGTCCCCCCAAGATGTAAACCTGAGAATTTCCCCACCCATGCCCCTATCGTCCTATAACCAGGGTCCACCACCAATACCTCTGTTTTTTCCGAGTTCAACCAAAGTCAACTAGCACTCATCCAGTTCTGTACCTCCAGCAGGCAGTTATTAAACACTGTGACAGAGTCTAACTCCTGTTCAGGTACAAAAGACATGTACAGTTGAGAGTCATCGGCATAGCAATGAAAACTCAACTCATACCATCTTATAATGTCCCCTAATGGGAGCATATACACCGCAAATAACATGGGGGACAGCACTGAACCCTGCAGGGCAGCCAGTGAGGGGCTGAGGAATAAATCCCCGACACCACTCTCTGGGATCTGCCCTAGAGAAAAGATTGAAATCAACTTAGGCCCACCCCCCTCAGTCCACAGAAGAACCACAGGTACTAGAGCAGCACCCCATGATCTACCTTGTCAAATGCTGCTGAGAGATCAAGGAGAACCAAGATGGAACGGGTTCTCTGATCTCTCACCATCAGAAGGTCATTAAGTACCCTTACCAGGGCTGTCTTGGTGCTGTGCCTTTTCCTGAAGTCAGACTGGAGAGGGTCATAGATATTGTGGTTGGTTGAATGATCCTCCAGCTGCAAGGTGATCACCTTCTAAATAACTTTCCCTATAAAGGGTAAGTTCAAGACTGGTCTGTAATTAGCTGGGTAGTCGGGGTCAAGGGAGGTTTTTTTCAAAAGGGGCATAATACTGCCTCCTTTAAGGGATCTGGAAAGATCCCTCTCTCCAATGAAACCCCCACTATCCCAGCAAGGACCGGGCCGATAGCCTCTGCACAACCCAGGTTGGCATCAAAGTCTGGATGATCCTCATTATATCCAAGACTGCCGGTTGGCTAACGGTGAACCAGGTCAGTTGGGCATTAGTACCACCTGATTGATTAGTGCAAGGTCCAATGGGAAGGCACTGGTTGATCTCATCCCTGATGGTGGACACCATATCAGTGATAAATTGTGCAAACTCCTCACACTGTACTTGTGATAGCGCTTGACCAGAGTGAAGATAGGCTGGATTGCACCATCTGTCCACAGTCCAGAAGAGCTGGGCTGGCCTATTCTTCTCTGTAGCAATTTCCCTGGACAGGAACTCTGCCTTCTTATGGGAAATTGTTAATTGGTAACTCTTTTAATGATCCATCAATCTAAGTTTATCTACCTCCAGGTGAGTTTTCCGCCATTGTCTCTCCAACCTTCGCCTTGCCTCTTCAACTCACAGATTTCCCATTAAACTAGGGGAGCCTGGGCAAAGAAGTGAAGGGGTGAACACGAGTAGGAGCAATGATATCCAAGGCCCCAGTAACAGCCTTATTATAGGCTAACACAAGGAGCCCTGGTCAGTGCTATCCTTTGGAAATCTCGAGAGGTCCAGCACCGTCATTAGGCCTTCTGTAACTCTCTGAAAGGACGGAACTGTACCAACTCCTTTGGGCAGGCCTATTTCGGGGGGCTGTGAAACTGAATCTCAGGATGTGATGCTCAGACCAACCAACTGGCTCCATCTACACATCGGAGATCTCCATCCCCAGGTGGAACACCAAGTCCAGTGAGTGCCCCTTCTCATGAGTTGCAGTGGAAATAACCCGTGTCAGGCCCGATGAATCCATCAATTGGAGGAGGTTTTGTCCAAATGGCGAGAGTTCATCATTGACCCAGGCACTGAAGTCCCCCAGAATCAACCTTCTGTGGGACTCCAATACCATCTCATCAATGAAGTTCGCAACCTCCTTCAGGAACTCCCTTCCATCACCTGGTGGACAGTAAATGAGAAGGGTCCTGTAGCCTGCACCTGCACCCACTATACACTCAAAGGAGCTGGTTGCTCCAACTGGAACCTTCCTGAGCCCCAGTTCCTGTCTAAAATAGACAGCAACCCCCCCCCCATGGTCTCCTTTCAGGTGGTGAATCACCGAGAACCCGGCTGGAACCACAGACTCTAAAGAAACATTGGAAACTTTTTAAAACAAAGTCCATGTAGAGTTAAGGTCAATAATTATAGACATACTGGCATGGTTTTTTACTCCCTATGAACTGCCATGCAAAGAAGTCTGTTGGAGCACAACACTGTTATATTAAGACCACGGGAGTGGGCTACAGCTACCTCTGATGCCATAATTAAGATGGCTTCCTGTCTGCAAAAAATTTGTATTTGCTTTTTCAGAGAAAGGGGTCCATATTGATCTTTTCACCTACTATAGGCATGTAAATGGGTGTTGTAGGCTCCCCAATATGAACAGCAGCTACCAGTTTTTTTCCTCTATCCCCACCAGCAATTTGAAGTGAGATCCACAGCCCTAGCACCTGGCAGACAACAAAACAAGCAGTTCTCTGGATAATGCCTGAACATCTTCCAGTCTGTGAATCTAAAAACGAAGTCCTATACCACCAGAACCTGATGCTAGCTGGCACTAGATTCAGACATTTCAGTGTGGAATCCATGTCTCTTGGTGCCTGACTGCCCAGTTGCCAAACATCCTCCCCTGCCTGGCATTGCCAGGCTCTGCCAAAGGTGCAAACCTGTTGGGGTGGATGAAAGAAAGAGGAAAAAAAGAAACAGGGTGAGAAAGGAAGGTAGAGTCTAAGTGCTTTAAAAATAGCTTATGTAGTTCTTAAAAGTACATACTGTATATTGGAACCTGGTAGACAAGGAGAAATTGACTTGTGTGACACAATCTACTTTCAGCTGCGCAAAACAATTGAATTAAGAACTATTTTATTGACTAGTGGATGCGTCACATCATTATGTATTGATTAATTAATTTTGTGTTTTAGTGTTTTTCACAGTTGGGTCCATTTTATTATCATTGATATCATAGAAATTTACATAGCAGAATTTAGACTTTCGTCCATTGTGCTCACTTCTTACGCTTTAATACTTGAATAAGATTCCTGAATCCCTGTAATAGTTGTCCAGTCTAGTCTTATCACAAAAATGCACTCCATGTCAAGGGTTGTTGTAGGATTTACCCATTTCCTATGTGGTTTAAGACAAATGGCTGCACCTCATGCCACACCACAACAGGACACACAGGTAACTTTCCCACTGACTAACACTCAGTGATATCTTATTGCTTAAACAACTACAATTAGTTCCACTCTTATATCTCCTGGTGGCACGTCTATCTGGACTTTTCCCACTGGCACTGGCCCCATAGACTGGCATACCACCTCAGCAGTAGTGAGGCAACTCCTTCCTCTGATGACAACACTGACAACTTTCGCATTGTCATTACCAACCAGCTCCATATGATCTGGTGTGCCACTGAGAACACAGAACACACAGAGTTGGTATCAGTTAATAAAGACCCTCACATGCAGTGTAATGCTGTACATTTAATATCTTTTAATTTTTAGAATTTTTGATGCATAATTTGTTTTTTTTTTGGGGGGTTATGCTTACATAATTTGAAAATCAATGTAGCCAGACACAGAAAAAATATAGAAAGTGGCATGCATGTAAAGCAAAGACTACGTGGGAGTATACCGTATGTCTTGAGGTCAGCAATGAATAGTAACTATTACGGTAGCTCACACTGAGCTGTGGCTGCCTTGGTAGGATTTGCAGGCTCTGTCACAACACCACAAACAGCAATCCACAGCAGATGCATGCCAACAGCACCTGCAACTAGTAAGTGATAATATTTCATATTTATTGCTGCTCTTAAGACTTTCTTATCCCCTATTTATGGTCAACTTGCACCATGACAATTACTGTATCTGTAGATGAAATAGTTTTGCCGAATTCTGGAAGCCGAACCAAATGTATGAGTTTAAAGCCAAATGGAAGTTGCCAATGGCCTATTTTTCTAACCCTTAGTGATAAGACTGTTTATAATACAGTATGACCATACTTGTGTACCATCAGTTAAATGTGTTGACTGGCTGCAGCTAATTATTTGATTGACTAAATACTATTAAAATTATTTTTTTATCAGGGCCTGTAGGCGATGATTCAGTCTTAAGATCTGTCCAGTGGCAATGAGTAGAGTAGAAGACCATATTTCTCAATTACCTGGAAGAAGTGGGAATTTGGTAGAAATTCCTTGAATTTTCAACATCATATACAACATGTACTTTCATACTTGTCTTTGCAGTGTGAAGTGCATATATCTGTGTGTGTCTCACAGGAGCTCCTTCTGTGTCTGTGTGGCCCACATACCTTGAGGTAGATGACAGCTACAGCCACAGAGACACTGCTTGTAACACTTCACTGACATTGACTTTCCCAAGTGGTGCTGCTATAGGGGAAAAGAGAGAGAGAGAGAGAACACACACACACATCATATACATACACAGACACACATACCACACTTAATTTTTTCAAAGCACACAACAGCTGAGTCTCTGTCTCTGTCTGTCTGTGTCTATCTCAATCACTGTCACGCCCTCCCTCAGCCAGTGGAAGCTTTTGCCCTGCTGGAGCCTCATGCAAAAGCTCAATGGTGGGGCCTCCTAATGGACAGAGGTGCCAGCGTGGGTATGGGTTGCAGTGGGGCCATCCCTCCCAGCCATAAAGGCAAATCACCACCACTATCCTTTTTCTCCTCTACCTTGTCCCTAAGAGCTCCTATATTCTGCTGGGTGCCACAGTTGTTGAATCATCACAGGCCTACAAGCCGCTCACATGACTATGTCCCCTGTGACACAGTAAAGAGCCTTAGCATGCAACCTGCAGCTACTACACACCAGAAAGACCAGAATTATACATCTGAAACCTTTCAGGATCTGATTTGATCTGCATACCATGAATACTGAATCAGACCTTTGTCCCAATCCTTTTAGTTAGATAGTTAAGGCAGGACTTGACTGTCTCTTTTGGGAGTGCCGAGGTAGAAGATCTGCATTTTGGTCATTTGGCCTTGTTTTGGATTACAAATAGTGATCCCTTTAATTTTAAACTTAATAACTGTGCAGATTAAATAGCCACATCTACATCAAACATTGGGCCTATGATGATTCAACAGTTGTTACCCAGTAGAATACAGGGGGCTTTTGGGGACTGTGGGGACAGTATAATTCCTGTGTCTGTTAGCTGGGACTGTGAGGGACTGACAGGGATGAGGGCTGAAGGGGGAGGTGGAGAGCGGATTGCAGGGATTGCCAATCATTTGTTTATTTTTAACCCTCCCTTTCCTTCCCCAGAGCCTTGTTCCTGCCTTCCTTAATAAACCTCATCCCTTGTTTGTGTTTTCTCCTGTGTGCTGTTTTCTATTGCTGTGCATTGTGTTATTCGTCATGCAGTGGGACTGTGTGGGGCTGTTAAATCACAGCATGGGGCTGTCAGACAGCTTAGACATTAGAGTAATGAGCTATGAATGAGCTTGATACATCCAGCAGAATAGGGTTTGATACCCCCAACCTTCTCTTGCATACTATGTGACCCTAAGTAAGTCACTGAACCTTCCTAGTGTCCTTGGGTTGCCCTGAAAATAGACCCAGGGCCTAGTGGGGACTTACTTTGTTACCAAAAGAATAACTAGTTACAGAAGAGACTGACTTGATAACATTGTTCTAGTACTGACATTTGGAGCCGTACATACAGAGCATTCATTTATCAAACAGGGCTCATACACTTATAAACGATACTATTTTGGACCAGTAATAGAAAATGAACAAAAAGAAACTAATAAAAACTATTCAAGTCATTATACCCTCTGTATGACTGGTTTCGTATTCTGATTTATTTTGAACTACGTAAGTTAGACACATGGGAGTGTTGACAGCAGTACAGTAGAAATTCCTACATGATGACTCTCAGCTGTAGTCTGAGCAACAAGATAGGTGACCTTGCGCTACTATGACATAAGCAGATCTGGACACAGTAGCCATCACAGGGACCAGGTGCAATGACAACCAGGACTGGGAAGTGGTAGAACTGGGCTACACACTGTTCAGGAGGGACAGGGTAGGCAGGAAAGGGGGTGGCATGGCTCTTTATATAAAAGACAGCATAACAGCCACAGAAATTCAATGGGAACAGGGAGGGAAGGAGATAATGTGGGTTATGCCAGAAGAAGAAAGGGACAGCTATCCACACAGGAGTAGTCTACAGACCTCCATCATGGGGAGGGGAGGTAGATGAGGAAATGTTACTAGCAATCCAAAGGATGGCACACAAGGGAGAGGTGTTGCTGATTGGTGATTTCAATATGCCAGGCATGGATTGGGTTCTTCCCACAGCAGCAACAGCCAAGAGCAGGAACATCTTGGAACCCCTACAGGGTCATTCCTCAAACAACTGGATAGAGATTCCACCCTTAGTGACACTACTAGATCTGGTACTCACAAATGGGGACAGTGTAGAAGAGGTCACAGTAGGGTAGCACCTGAGTAACAGTGATCACCGTATAGTGTTTTTTTTTTTTTTACTTTTCCTTTTTGCTCCTTCTCTGCTCTGCACCTGCTCCCTCTCTGGAACCCCCAAGCACCTCACAGCTACACCACTTGAGGACCAGGAGTCTGCTTCTAAAGTGCAGCACTCCACTTATCTCTAGAGCCCCAGATGACCCCCAGGCAGGGAGAGGACCCCTCTAACCTCCACGAACTGATCATGGAGAGTGCACTGTGGAGTCTGCTTCTGGTTCCTCTTGTGGTTGTGGTGCAGTGGGTTCATCACCTGGAATGGGCACATGGTATTTTCCTTGTTCTTTGGTACACCCCCTCCAACATCGGCATGCAAGGAGGACCAATGAAACAGATGCTCGCTGAGACATGCATTCGCTCTGATCCTCAGCTGATGTTGGCCCCTCCCTGCTTTTCTGCTTCCCTGTCCACACCAGCACCACCCATGGTCACCCAGGTGGTGGCAGTATAGCGGCAGGGCAAGCAACCCACCCCTCCCTGGAGAAGGAGAGCAAGCTGTTGGGTACTCAGTCTTTCTCCCCCCGGCCAACCCCCAATGACCTGAATCCATCACCAAACCCGGGTCACCGGTGTGGCACAAGGTGTGGCAACAAGCGCCTCAACCCTCAGCGCCACCGGGCCAGACTTACAGTGTGGTTTGATATAATAGATGGGTCAAACCAAGCCACATGAGGACATGGATCCTGGACTTTGGAAGGGCTGACTTTGAGAAAATGGGAGAATGCCTGAAGGAAGCCCTAGCAAGAGTAAGGGAAAAGGGGGGAGCAGAGGAACAGTGAGCAACTATCAAAGAGGGAATTAATATATCAACACAACTCTGTTTAAAGAAGGTCAGCAAGGGCAAGAGAAAGAGGTCACTATGGTTCTCCAATGAGGTAGTGGAAAATGTAAAACTAAGGGATGGCATTTACAAAATACAAGCAAACACAGGAGGGAAGGGGGATAGGAAGGAATACCAAGTAAAGCAAAGGGAGGCAGGTAAGGCAGTTAGGAGCGTTAAGGCACAAAAAAGGAGAATGTGTTGCAAATTCAGTGAAAAAAGGAGATAAAACTTTTTATAGGTACATAAGTGAGAAGAGGAAGGTAAGGCTAAAAGGAGAAGGAGGAAGTTCTATGGAGGATGACCATGAAAAAGCAGACATACTGAACAAATATTTCTGTTCAGTATTCAAGGAGGAGGGGCAGAAAACTCACCAGCAGTAAAGGCCAATGGTATTAAGGAAGGAAGGTAGACACAAGTCCTTTTCAGAGGAGAGGTCTTTGGGAAACTATTGGCACTAAAAGCGGATAAAGCAAAGGGACCAGATGGAGTGCACCCCAGGATACTGAGGGAACTAAAAGAGGTACTGACCGTGCCTCTGACAGCCCTGTACAACCTGTCTATTGAAACAGGAGAGTACCAGAGGGTTGGGAGGTCAGATGTAGTCCCTCTGTGCAAAAGTGGAAACAAGGAGTAGGAGGCAGGAAACTACAGGCCAGTCAGCCTGACCTCTGTAGTGGGCAGGTAATGGAAACAGGACTCAGAGGTGGTCATACATGGCATACACTCTAGAGTAGGCAGAGTGACCAGTGGGGTGCCACAAGGATCAGTGTTGGGCCTGGTCCTCTTTAATGTCTTTATTAATGACATTACAGAGGATGTAAAAGGGAAAGTTTACCTATTCACGGATGACACAAAGCTTTACAATAGAGTGGATACACCAGGGGTGGATGGTATGAGGGGAGATCTAAGAAACCTAGAGGACTGATCAAGAGATTGGCAGCTGGGTTTCAGTGCAAATAAAAATGCCAAATAATGCATATGGGTCATGGAAACCCAGGAGCAACATACCACCTGGGAGGGGAGGCAATAGCATGCTCAAAACAGGAAAAGGACCTGGGACTAATCATCTCGGATGACCTGAAGGTAACAAAGCAGTGTGACAAAGCAGCAAGGAAGGCTAGCAAGATGCTGGGATGCACTGGCAGGGGAATCACCAGCAGAAGAAAGAAGCAATAATCTCACTCTACAGTTGTTGGTGAGACCACACCTTGAGTACAGTGTCCAGTTCTGGAGACCCCATCTTCAAAAGGACATAAACAGGGTGGAGGCAGTCCAGAGAAGGGCAATCAAAATGGTATGGGGCCTACACAAAAAAATATGAGGTAAAGCTTAAGGAACTAAACATGTACTCCCTGGAAAAGAGGCGGGAAAGGGAGGATATGATTGAAACATTCAAATACCTCACAGGCAAGAACAAAGTACAAGAAAGTACCATTTTCCAAAGAAAAAGATGCTCAAGGACAAGGAAGCCACAATATGAAGTTGGAGGGGGGGAAGGTTCAGAGAAAATGAAAGGAAGTACTTCTTCACAGAGAGGGTGGTAGACCAGTGGAACAGCCTACCAGTGGAGGTGGTGGCAGAAGAAACAGTTTCTGGGTTCAAGAATGCATGGGATAGACACAAAGGGATCTTGGAAATTAAGAGGGGGGAGACTTAAGGCCAATTAGAGCCTGCGGTGTCATTGTAGGTAGGGAGAATAGGGCAGACTAGGTGGACCTGGAGGCCCCTACCTGCCGACAACTTCTATGTTTCTATGGTTCTATGTCTAAGATGGAAGATCATTTTCTTTATGTTGCTTTAAGATGAGGCTCCAGTTTTGTGTGTTTGTATATGGGTTTGTATTTATATAATTTGATAATTATCTAAACCATTGACAAAATACACATATTAAACAAGATCAGTGTAAGCATAGCTGGTGCTATTTACATTCAGAAATGAATCCTCTGAAAATAATTGGCAATGATAATATAATTTATAATCATTTAGCAACATAAAAAGCATATTTTCAGTATACCTGCTGGATGTCTATTTAGAACTGATGGTACTGTTATGGGAGGCATTGCCTATTCCATCTAATTATTGAAAATAATATATTTGATATGATCAGTGGCATGTCAGTCGATCTAAATTTGTGATCCAGTTTGGACTGCAGGCAGGCAGAAATGCATCAAGGCTAAGGGTCTGAATAGCATGCTGCACTTGGGATAATAGGGATGTCTGGCATGATTAAGGAAAATGGCTAACACAATCAGTAATGGTATTCTGCTCAGTGTTTGATTTACACTGATTATTAATCAACAGCAGCAATTGTGTGAAAGCTGGGAAAAGGCCACAAAGAGCAACAAAAACTATTATAAAAACAAAGGCAAGAATTTTTGCATTTAACTCACCACACTTGAATAATGTCATGTTATGACAAAACAATTCATTAGACGTTGATTGAGTTATTCTCGTTTGCCACTTGGATGAGGCTCCCATGCTTTCCTGTCTGTACTTTTCACTGTCTTTCTGCATTTGATTAGGGCAACCATAAAGCAAGTCAGCCTGTTGTTGAACAACTTAGGGGCAGCTAGTGTCATGTTCAGAAGAGTTTGCTTATTAAAAGATTCCAGGAAATCAGTAGAAGAACATATTTCTTTTGAAGCTGGACCTTGTGCTTTATCCCAGTTCCTCCTGAATTGAATTCGGAGTGTCAGCAGAAGACCTGCAGAACCATAAAGCTGCAACATCAGCTTTGAGATATGTAAAGTTATTGTACAACAAATCTGGTTAAAAAAAAAGACTGGAATGTTGACTGCAGTTAGGAAGTAGCAAATTCCATCCTCAGACAGTGTATTATATATTTGTAGACCCATTAATTTTTAGTTTCCATTACAAAAAAAATTCCTTCTCTTGAAATCATGAAACCATAGCTACATACACTGTATGTAATTTAGTGGTCTTCTTGACCTTTTATAAACTGTTTAGCACTGAAAACAAAAACTTAACTGAGACCTGGTTATAAGTTTAAATGGCACCTCCTCCACCCGAAAAGCAGACAATGCTCTGCTGCACTAGGTATTTTTATTTGGAATACCTCTTACTAGAGGAAGTTTTGCTGTCATACAAATTGGCTGCACATTTTCCTCATGGGTGTCATGGAAGCTACAGCCTCATGCCTCAACATTTCCATGCACAGTGCATCTTGCTCAAGCAGGCAGTACAGCACATTTAGACAGTGTACATTTTGATTGATTATATAACATTGCAGTCTGTATATTATTGCAGACTCCAAAAGGCATATAAAGGACAGAGAAACCTAGAAACATAGACAATGATGGCAGCAAAAGATCACTGGTCCATCTAGTCTACAATATGTACAATATAACCATATGAAGGTCTAATGTATCCAGAATGGTATAACTACAAAAAACTAATTCTTGCTAATAACTCAAGATTACTTTTGATTTTGGCAGGTATTCTAGTTTTGGCCATATTATATTTTAAATGATGGAATACATGCCCATTGTTACAGGCAGGAATTGGAATCTGGTATAGTTCACATACACTGGGCAAAACAGAAGTGAAATGTTCTATTTTTATGTTTAGTTGGAGGCATCCAATACATTTCCAAGATAAATCACATTAGCTAAACCACCATCTGTACATGCAATTACAGGATTGAGCATATCAAAAACATCTTGGAAGTGCATTAGTATTTCCAGACACACATGTTTAATGAGGCATGGCATTTAACATTCTGCATTAGATTTTTGTGTTTGTGACCTTATCTACATCAAACATGGAAAATCTATTTTCAAATTGTTTCTTTTTGACTTCATAATGATATACTGCATAATGTGGTTTTAAAATCTGAAGGAGCTTTGCTGTCTTGTATATTTTACTGAGCTCCTAGCCTGCAAGCACTGTGTCAACATTGCAAGTAATATTAAAAAGGCTGTACTTTACTGGAATACAGAGGCTGCAACAGATGGCAGCAGCCATAATTTCTCTGGGGCCATCCTCCCCGGACCTGGAAGGAGGTGGGATTGGGAAGATGAGGTGGTCCCGAGGGCTAGGGAGGTACAGAGATTGGACAGAAGACCACCAAGGCCTCCCACTTGGGAGGGGTCACATCCTGTCAGGGGAAGGAGAAAGAGAATATCCTGGGCTGTAGCCAGCAGTCCTTCCTCTTTCTCCTTTTGCCTTTCTAAGATCACACACCCACCTGTCCTCGTAAAAGCAGGGTAGTGGGGCCAGGCAGTTAGGGCCCCTCTTTGATCCATCACGGGTGACTACACTAGGGTTCAGGGAATGGCTTTTCCCAGTTTTCCCTTTAAAAGGGTTTTTCCTGGGTTTTTCACCTCCTCCAAAAGGGTGTTAAACTAAGTCAGAAGTGGGAGAAACCAAATAGGTAAGTCACAATATTCAAGGCAAGGGTACATGTAATTTTGTCGCAGTTATGGCAGGCAGCTCGGGAGGATCTCTATGACATGGAATGGTGGTGAGGGGCAGGGACAAGCTGAATTCTTTTGAAGGGCTCATGACACCCTCCCCTCTGGTTGACGTGGAGGCGGAATCAGGTACCCTGACCTAGGGAGGGGTCAGGGTCCACCTCCAGCAGGTGCAGTTATACTGCAAGGCTAATGGCACCTGATGGGGGTGGCTGAGCTGCTTTGGCTATTATGACCACAGGCAGTTGATCCTCCCGGGTGCTCAAGCCGCTCTCATTCTGGAATATTTATCAATGAATGCATGGCTGCGTCCATTTCCTCCAAGTCATGTCTGTGTTTTCTTTCTAGGGAAAGGGGGTGATGGATAGGTACCAGATAAAGAATGAGACTCTGATGTACTGCAGTGATGAATCGCAGAACAGAGAGGCACCATCTTATTTATTTAGCCAAGAACATAGCAACTGACAAACAGCTTTAGAGTAGCAAAGGGAACTTGAACAAATGGAATGTTCTGCATAAATTAAGCAGGCTAGGGTATCTTCACATGGATGGCACAAATTTAGGAAGCTCTGAAACAACTGCAAACTGGTCACTTAGGTGCCATAATGACATACCACATTACAAAACATAACAATAGGTAAATGTAAGAGCAGGAATTTAACAACTGAACATTTAATGGGTACAATTATGCCAAAAGAATAATGAAGCTATTAGAAGGGAAAATTGGCAATTACTCTAATGTGTATTGGAATACAGCTGTGAAGAGGTCTACACCAGCATACTTAAGGATTCTAATTACAAATGGGTAATACATTCTGTTTACGTTGACATAAAGTACTTTTCTGAACTTGTAATGAAAACAATGCCTTTGTTTGTGTTACAATTATTCAAACTGGAAACATGAGACCAACTTTCAAAACAGCAAGCTGTGTTTCTTAGTCCTACTGTAGTTTATAATGCATTGTTTATAACCAACTACATATGTTTTTAGAAACTATAAAATGAATAAATCACACCATTGTGACAAAATAAGGCTATAATGGCACTGAGGGGTTCCAGTAACATTTGTGAATAATGCGTGTAAAGCATAAGAGGTTTATATTTGTCACCACCAGAACACCACAATGTCATTACAGACTGATTTATAACCTTAGGATGTCTTTAATTTGTTTTAGAAAATGGCAAAAGGGACTCTAGAAACCTTGTTTGTTAAAAAAAAAAACACTATCAATGAAAGATTAGATAGTGGGTCTCCTTTCTAAGTTCAATCCAGGGACGTCCTAGTATTTTCAACCTAATTACTGATTGGTATACCTCTTTGCATCTTGTTTGAATCCCTTTGCCTAGAACTGCAGCTTATACAGGTGAGCTGTAGCTCTTTATTTAGCACCTCAGCCAGAGGCCTCCCCTTCTGTCTGTCTGGCTTTCTCTTTGTCTCTCACTCCCTTAATTGAAGTCTTTTAAATAGCATTGCCTTCTCGCAGTTGTGTTTTAGATTGCAAGCAGCAACACTGAACAACCAGAATATGTTGTACATCTGTTAAAGGGACTATTTAATGCATTCTGTTCCTTAGGAATAAAATTACTTCCTTATATCCAAACAACCATGTTTCTATATATTCCATTAAACTATGACCTAAGAATTACCTTTTATAAGTGGAATAAGTCACTTCAGACTGTGGCTTAAAGGGTTTTGATGCACTTCCTTGGGTCATAAAGCCACTCTGCTTTCAGCCTTTTGCACTTATGCCCATGGGGCATACATCAAAATCATTAAAATTACAACCAGTTTTGGCTTATAAATTACATTTATTTTTCAGTTGCCAACCACTTGTGCCTGCTCCAGTGTTTACTTTCATTTTTTTGTGGCTGAGGCTGGAGTGATATAAAAATATATTGTTTACAACCTTACATGAGTTTCTACATAAGAACTTTGTGATACAGGACCTGACTGATAATAAGGCTGACAATACTAGGCACTTATATGGTAAATAATGTTTCCAAAAGTATACATAAACAGGTTTGAAAAACTGAATCCTGACTGGCTGAAGGCCATCTTTATCTGTGCTGGTATCTCAGCACAACACTGGATAAAGATCAAGCAGTCTCTTCCAATAAAATCAGTACTAACCACACATCCCTGGCTGCCATCACAAACATGGCTGCCACCTTTACTCACTTAAAACTTTCAACTAGGCCATAAAAATAAAACTGCCTTAAAATAAAAAAAAAAATAGTTAAATTTTATTTGCCCTCATAATCCTCTTCTTACACTCACATACATACATTTAAAAATGAAGTACCCCAGTACTTACAATTTTAATTTCTGGTGTTTCCTTGCTGACCATGACCCCCCCTCCCCAATCCTTACATGCTTACCAGGGAAATCTCTGCTGTTTAACTTGCTTCATATACAACCAAAGCCCTGGTTCCGTCTGAAGCCTCCTGTTGTGTGAATGAGGGGGTAAACATTCTGCCAGTATAACTGAGCAGAGGTTTGAAGTATTTGTATTCCATCCATAATAAACATTTATTTTATTGAGTGTAGGAAAGATAGAAGAGAAACAAGGTAAAGAAAGGGAGAAAACTACAAAGGAATGTGTTTATTCTTAGACAGAAGAACAACTAGTACCTTACGATTATTTCCAAATATAATCTTATATAATATTTTATAATGCTTGTAGCTACATTTTGAAAGCTGTAACATATGAACAGTTAATACATTTCTCCTGTATTGCTATATGCATATACATGTCAATATAATATGTTAAATCCAAAGACCGGGAGCACTGAGTCCTGTTTGAAATATATGAAACTCTAATGAGGAATAATCAGTTCCTAGGTCCGAATACATACAGAAAAAAAGAAAACACTGAACCGTACTCAAATCAGTTTAAAGACTTTATTATGGCCACACCACTAGTAATAATTTCCATTGTTCTGTTAGTCAACCAGCTTCATTAGGGATAATTAGTGGTGGTCTACAGATTACTGAAAAAATATATATAATAATGAAATCAAACATGTACTTTTATTTCAGTGGCCTAATCTGCAGCAATTAAATAAAAAAAATTTAACCAATAATTCTGGTGCCAGTATCACAAATCTTTGTTCCTTTACCAGATATACAGATTTCTTCTCTCAATTTGTGAAATATGTAAAAAAAAAATAGAGATAATAAAAATGTACATTACACTATGAACATGTAATTCCAATAAACTCTTGATTTTAAAAAAACCTTCCTCCGTTTATTGAACTGGTTGGTGGAGGGCTAATCTTATGTCTTTCACTCTATTGTTAATAATAGTTCACTGTGAAAATAAAACATAAAGTAAAATGTATGCTTTGGTAACAAAATATGATGTAATATTCTATACTTATTTCAGCCATATAATACTGGTCCTGTTTATTATAACAATTATACATTTTTATTTCATACTTGGTTTATTTCTGTGTCTCCTGAGTACACTGAATTGAATTGAATTCTTAATTCAGGGGGCCTGTAATAGAAAGTAGAAGTCAGTGTTTTGGTTCTCTGTTTTTGGGGTTGTCTTTACTTAGTGTAACATTAATTTGTCAGGGAGGTAATCTAGCTTGGAGAATATGTGCAGTCATTTGTGACTAGAGCTGTTACTGAAGCTCTGTGAAAGAGGTTTCTGATAAGGGGAGAAGCTGAAGATGGCTTGAGGGACTGTGGATTACAAACAGGAGTTGACTGTGGACTCTGTTTGCTGTAGAAGCTAAGAGAGAGAGAGCAGCAACCAGCTACCTTAAAGTAGAGCTGTGTTTTGCCCTGTAGGTTACAGAAGAAAGTCTGTTTTTACCAGATTGTTGATTGTTTTTTGTAGATACTGAGTACCAAAGGAACAACCCCCCACCCACCCCATTCCCAACCACCCCAGGTGCTCTGCCTTTATAGTGAAAGGCCAGGCCATACCTACTTAAAGACACAGGAACAGTTAGGCAGCACAGTACAAACAATGCCTAGCTGGTATAGGCAGAATTACAAGGTGTAGCTAGCAACTAGGTCCACAAGGCACATACAAGAGGAAGAGAGAGAGAAGCTGTAAGTCACTACAGAAGGAGAGAAAGACAGGGAGAGAAGGAGAAGGAACAAAAAAGGGTTAGCTGCTAGACATCTGTCTCTGAGCAAGTAACAAGGAGACAACTGAGGAATATAGGAACTTTCATAGACTTTGACTTTGATGGCAGATAAGGACCGCTTGGCCCACCTAGTCTGCCCATTTCCCTACCTACAGGATAGGCCACAGATCCTAGTTAACCAACAGCCTATTTCTTCCTACCCCCACAAAAATTGCCTTATGTCCCAAGAACAGGAATGGCAGGAGCTATAAGGGCACAGAGGCAGTAGGAAATTGGAAGAAAAAACAAACAAAAAAAAAAAAAGAAAACCAAGACAGAAAAGAGTAAGCATACAAAAAAAAAGTTGAAGGGCCACAAATAAGACATGATGGGAGTGGTGCAGTGCAGTGGCTGTGGAGTGGCAGTCTTCCAGGACACATTCTGGAGGATGCGGTATTGTCCCATCTGAAGGCACCTCTTTGGGCTGAGGGAGGAGGTTGCTTGTCTCCAGGCCGAGTTGGCCAAGATTCGGAGAGCCTCCTCTCCCACCAGGGACCACCAGGGCTGTGGCTGCTGCCTCAGAGATTGCCAAGAAAGAGAAGTAGTTGGACCACGGTGGGCTCATGGAGGGTGAGGGTGGTGGAATGGAGGCACATACATCCAGTTGTACCTCTCCACAATTCATACACAATTCTGGCAGAGTGTGGTTCCTCTATAGAGGCTCTCCACAGTGGAGACCAAGGAGGATGTTGGGAAGCTCCACAAAGGAGACCCACAGAAGGGTGGCATGGGACCCCACAGGGGAAGAAAACTATTCCTGGTGGGGGACTCAGTTGTTATGGAGTAGAACTGGGGGAGGGAGGGGGAGAGGGAAGTAAGGTGCCTGACCAGTGCCATTGCTTGGAGGGACAGGAAGCAAATCCTCAGGATTGCAGGAGCAGCTGTACAGGGGAGAGAGCTGGATGTCATTGTCCACCTAGGGACAAATGACCTGGCTGCCTGGTTAGGAATGGGATCAGAGCAGTACAGCGGGAGTTTCTTGAGTTGGGGAGGGGCCTTAGACAAGTAACACGCATGGTAATCTTCTTGGAGGTGCTACCTGTCTATGGCATGGGTGAGGCTAGGGTGCTCCGCACCATGAGATTCAATCAATGGTTAAAAAACTGGTGCAGAGTTCAGGGTTTTGGCTTCAGTGGGGACTGGGGGTCCACCTGGAGGGATACAGGCATATACCAGTGTGATGGTCTGCATCTGTCCAGAAGGAGAACCAGGATCCTAGGTGATAGGTTTAAATGCTTCATTGGCAAGCATTTAAACTAGTGAAGGGGAGAGGCACTGAAAAGGAACAGGAAAATCTCAGCCCCCCCAAAACAACAGGGTAGTTAGCGAGGTAAACACCAAAATAGAGAAGTCGATAAGGAGAAGGGCTGGGGTAAACAGAGAAAAAGACAAAGGCAGTAAGGCCAGGGATGGGACTAAAACATAGAAACATAGAATTTAATGGCAGATAAGGACTGCTTGGCCAACCTAGTCTGCCCATTTCCCTACCTGATGGATAAGCTGCAGATTCTAGTTAATAAACAGCTTACTTCCCCCTACCCCCCCACTAGAATTGCCTTATGCCTGTCCCATGCATTCATGAATTCTCCCTGACTCCACAACCTCCTCAGGAAGGCTGTTCCATGCATCCACAACCCTCTCTGTGAAAAAATACTTTCTAACATTTCCTCTGAGCCGTCCTTCCTCTATCTTCAAATTGTGCCCCCTTGTTCTTGCACATCTCTTCTTCTGAACGATGATATCCTCTTGTACTTTGTTAATTCCACTGACATACTTGAAAGTTTCTACCATGTCCCCACTTTCCCTCCTTTCCTCAAGGGAATACATATTAGGTTGCTTTAGTCTCTCATCATATGTTTCCTGGTGCAGACCCTGCACCACTTTGGTTGCCCTCCTCTAAACAGTCTCCACTCTGTCTATGTCTTTGTGGAAAAGGGGTCTCCAGAATTGCATGCAGTACTTCAGATGGGGTCTCACCAACGGTCTGTACAGAGGGATAACAACTTTCTGTTTTTTACTGTTGATGCCTCTCCCTATGCATCCCAGTATCCCCCCAGCCCTCCTTACTGCCTTCTCACATTGCTTGCCCACCTTTAGGTCATCTGATATAATTACGCCTAGGTCTCTTTTGATTTTTGTTGTTGTTATTAACTCACTTCCAATTGTGTACTCTTCCCCCGGGTTTTTGCTTCCCAGATGCATTACCTTGCACTTTTTTGCATTGAATCTGAGCTGCCAAATATTTGACCATTCCTCCAACCTTGCCAAGTCCCTTATCATCCTTTCCACCCCACTTTGTATATCAACCCTATTGCAGATCTTTGTGTCATCTGCAAAGAGACATACTTTTCCTTCCAGGTGCTCTCCAATGTCCCTTATAAAGACATTAAAGAGGACCGGTCCCAGTACCGAACCCTGTGGTACCCCACTAGGTATCTTACTTTCATCACGGTGGAATCCGTTTACTATTACCCTTTGCATCCTGTTGTCCAGCCAGTTTTTTTATCCAGACTACCACCTTGGGACCCACTCCAAGGCTGGCTAACTTGTATATTAATCTTTTATGTGAGACTGTGTCAAATGCCTTGCTAAAATCTAGGTAGGCCATATCCACAACCCCTCCTGGTCTACTACTTTGGCCACCCAGTCAAAGAAATCTATTAGGTTCATCTGACATAACCTTCCTGCTGTGAAACCATGCTACCTTGGGTCCTGTGCCCCACTAGCATCTAGGTACTCAACAGTACTTTCCTTCAGAAGATATTCCATCATTTTCCCTACCACTGAGGTCAAACTAACTGGTCTGTAGTTTCCTGCCTCTGCTCTGCTCCCACTTTTGTGAAGTGGAATCACATTTGCCCTCCTCCAGTCCTCAGGTACCACCCCATCCTCCAATGATTTGTTAAAGAGAGTAGTCAGTGGTGTTACTAGTTCTACTCTTAGTTCTTTTAGAATTCTTGGGTGAATCCCATCAGGCCCCATTGATTTATCCACCCTCAGTTTCAAGAGTTCTTTCAAAACCCTTTCTTCTGTGAATGGACTGGTATGTATCCCCCATTCAGAGTTTCTCTCTTGTTTGGTTTAGGTACCTCCCCCTCCTCTTCTGTCGTGAATACTGAGCAGAAATATTCATTCAGTATCCCTGCTTTTTCACTGTCACCCTCTGCCCACATTCCTTCCCCTTTATTAAGTCTCTGTATCCCTCCCTTGATCTTTCTTCACTCCCTAATGTACCAATAAAAGGTTTTATCCCCCTTCTTAACAGAGTTGGCTATCTTCTTCTCAGTTTGTGCCTTTGCTATTCTGACTGCCTTCCCTGCCTCCTTCTGCTTTAACTGATAAAGTTTTCTGTCCTGCTCCTTCTGTGTTTCCTTATATTTCCTGAATGCTATCCCTTTCTCCTTAACCTTCCCTTCTACCTCTTTTGAGAACCATAGTGGTGTTTTTCCTTCATTTTGTTTTGTTGATTTGCTTTATACAAAGGCTTGTTGCCTCTGCAATGGCTGTTTTGATTATTCCCCATTGTTCTTCCACCCCTCTTTCTTGCCCATTTTCTAGTGCTTTTCTGAGGCACTCTCTCATTTTCCCAAAGTCAGCCTTCCTAAAGTCCAATACTTTTGTTTTTGTATGGCTTGACTCTATGGCTGTGTTTATTGTGAACCACACTGTTTGGTGGTCACTTGTTCCCAGATGGCTACCCACTTCTAAATCTGAGATCCTTTCTCCTTCCCCATTTGAGAGTACCAGATCAAAGATTGCTCCCTCCTGAGTGGGTTCCAACACTAGCTGTCTGAAGCATGCCCCCTCTAGGGCATCAAGAATGACCCTGCTCTTGGATGTGCCTGCAGCAAAGGTGCTCCAGTTAACAACTGGCATATTCAGGTCCCCCATCAATAATATCTCCCCTTTTTCTGCCATTTTAAGGATTCCTTCTGTCATTTCCTTGTCCATTTTCTCCCCCTGAGATGGGTTCTGTACACAACCCCCATGCAGATTGTGGTGCCATTTCCTGTCTCCAGGGTGACCCATAGTGACTCATCAACTTCTTGTTTACTCTTTAGTTCTGTTGCTTTAATCCCTTCCCTTAAATAGAGAGCTACTCCTCTTACTCTTTTACCCACTCTGTTCTTCCTGTAGATTGTGTATCCTGGTATGTTGACATTCCAGTCATGGTTCTCTGTGTACCATGTTTCAGTGACTGCCACAATAACCAGGCACCCCTCTTCCATCAAGGCCACTAGTTTAGGGAGCTTGTTACACAGACTGCAGGCATTGGTACTCATCACCTTCCATCCTTTTTATATGGCCTTACCCCTTTTAGCCCCATCCTTGTCCTTACTGCCTTTTTCTGCATTTACCAGTGTCCTGCTCCATACTGACTTCTCTACCTCTCTAGCTATTGTGTTTTGTGGAAGGAGGCTGGGATTTCCCTGCTCCTTTTCAGTAGCTCCCCCTTGGCTAGTTTAAATGCTTCCCAGTGAAGCATTTAAACCTATCACCTAGGATCCTGGTTCCCCCCTGGACAGATGTAGACCATCACACCAGTATAGGCCTGCATCCCTCCAGGTGTCTCCCCAGTCACCAATGAAGCCAAAACCCTGAGCTCCACACAAGTGTTTCAACCATTCATTGAATCCCATGGTGTGGAATATCCCAGCATCATCCTTGCCATAGACAGGTGGCACCTCCGAGAAGGTTACTGTACATGCTACTTGTTAAGGCCCCTCCCCAACTCCACAAATTCCTCTTGCACTGCTCTGATCCCATTCACAGCCGGGTCATTTGTCCCTAGGTGGACAATGACATCCAGCTCCCTCCCTCCCTTGTGTAGCTGCTCCCACAATCCTGAGGATTCACTTCCTGTCCCTCTGAGCCATTGAGCCAGGCAGGTACCTTACCTCCCTATGCCCTTCCTCCCCCACTTCTACTCCCTAATGATCGAGTCCCCCACCAGGAGTTGTTTCCTTCCCCTGTGGGGTCTCGTGCCACCATCCTGTGGGTCTCCTTTTTGGAGGTTCCCAGCATACTCCTTGGTCTTCACTGTAGATGCCTCCATAGAGGAGCCACTCTTCACCAGAACAGCATATGAATTGTGGAGAGGTACAACTGGAGGGATGCACCTCTGTTCCACCACCATCTCCTTCCTGAGTCCACCTTGGTCCAACCACTCCTCTTTCTTGGCAACCTCTGAGGTAGCAGTGGTGGTCCTGGTGGTCCCTGAGTGGGGGAAGAGGTTTCATGAATCCTAGCCAGCTCAGCCGGGAGACAGGCAACCTCCTCCCTCAGATCAGAGAGGTGCCTGCAAACAGGACTGCATGACAGCCTCCAGAATGTCTCCCAGAACACTGCTGCCCCACAGCCATTGCACTGCACCACTCCCGTCTTGACTTATTTTGCATCCCCTCTCCTGTTGCTTTGTATGCTTACTGTCTCCTTCCTCTGTGTATTTTTACGCTTACTTTCCTACTGCCTATGTGCCCCTACAACTCTTGCCCTTCCTATTCTGGGACAGGAACGTTCTGTAGTCTTTAGTAGTCTCCTTCCTCCGTGCTTGGATTCAGACCTCCAGCAGCCAGGATGGGAGAAACAGTTATTTGTTTAGGTTACTTCAAGTTTGGTGAAACTAATGTTTCTCAGTGATCCTTCCTTCCTACTGCCAAACAGGAAGTTCCTGTTGTCAGTCAAATCCAGTGGCTATAAAAGTAGAACTGACTTAGGGGTGGGAGGGAGGAGGAGGTGGAAGGAGGGCAATTAGTAAAAAGCTGTAAAAGTTCTAGACTGCTGTTATTTGCTTTGAAAGCAAAGCTCTCCTCTGTCAAAACAGCAGGAAGCTGTAATTGGAGACACCTGCTGTTGTACTCCTAAGCTCCTAAGCCACACCCACAATTAGATTCACCCTCTTCTCCTGACTCAGTAAATTAAGCTGATACAGCCCCCTTCCTCAGAGAAACATGCAGTGACTTTCTTCTTTTTTTTACTTAAATGAGACCCCTTCTTCTAATAAAGTATCTGTTTTCTTAATCCAAGCAGGCACTGACTCCTGCTGAGATAGAAGTGATTTATCAGTAAAAAAGCTGTAAAGTTCTAGACTGCTGTTACTTGCTGTGAAAACATGCTGGGAAAAAAGTGGTAAGGCCATCAAAAAAATGGAGGGCAATAAGTACCAAAGCCCATAGTCTGGGTAACAAGCTCCCTGAACTAGTGGCCTTGATGGAAGAGGGAAGCCTGGATATCATGGCAGTCACAGAAACATGGTACACAGAGAATCATGAATGGGATATCAACATACCAGAGTACATATTCTACAGGAGGGACAGGATGGGTAAAGAGGAGGAGGAGTAGCTCTCTATATAAGGGAAGGGATTAAAGCAACAGAACAAAAGAGGAAGTTGATGAGTCACTATGGGTCACCCTGGAGACAGGAAATGGCACCACAATTCACATGGGGGGTTGTATACAGATCCCCATCTCAGGGGAGGAAATGGACAAAGAAATGATAGAAGACATTCTTAGGATGGCAGAAAAAGGGGAGATATTGTCGATGGGAGACCTGAATATGTCAGTTGTCAACTGGAGTACCTTTGCTGCAGCCACATCCAAGAGCAGAGTCATTCTTGGTGCCCTACGGGAGCATACCTCAGACAACTAGTATTGGAACCCACTCAGGAGGGAGCAATCTTGGACCTGGTAATCTCAAATGGGGATGGAGAGAGGATCTCAGATTTAGAAGTGGGTAGCCATCTGGGAACAAGTGACCACCAAACTGTGTGGGTCATGATAAACACAGCCATAGAGTCAAGCCATACAAATGTGAGGGTACTGGACTTTAGGAGGGCTGACTTTGGCAAAATGGAAGAGTGCATCAGAAAAGCACTAGCAAATGGACAAGAAGGAGGGGTGGAGGAACAATGGAGAAACATCAGATATGTCAACACAAATGTAACAAGCCTTTGTGTGAAGCAAATAAACAAATCAAAATGAAGGAAAAAAAACACTATGGTTCTCAAAAGAGGTGTCGGGGAAGGTTAGGGAGAAAAAGACAGTATTCAGGAAGTATAAGGAACCACAGAAGGAGCAGGACAGAGAACTGTACCAGTTAAAGCAGAAAGAAGTGGGGAAGGTAGTCAGAATAGCAAAGGCCCAAACCAAGGAAAAGATAGCCAACTCAGTTAAGAAGGGGGATAAAACCTTTTATAGGTACATTAGGGAGTGAATAAATACCAAGGGAGAGATAAAGAGGCTTAATAAAGGGAGGGTGGGTGGGCAGAGGGTGACAGTGAAAAGCAGGATACTGAATGAATACTTCTGCTCAGTATTCACAAAGAAGAAGAGGGGAGGTACCTAATCCAGTCAATAGAAACACTCTGGATAGCGGGGTCAATACCAATCCATTCACAGAAGAAATGGTTCTAAAAGAACTCATAAAACTGAAGGTGGACAAAGCAATTGGGCTGGACAGCATTCACCCCAGAATTCTAAAAGAAACTAAGGAAGAGAACTAGTGACACCACTGACTGCCCTTGATAGATCATGGAGGATAGAGGAGTAACACTGAGGACTGAGGAGGACATGTTCCCTCACAAAAGGGGAGCAAAGCAGAGGCAGGAAACTGGACGAACCTAGTCAGCGAAGATCACTGAAAGAAAGATGACACCAGAAGCCAGCAGGGGCACAGGACCCAAAGCAGCATGGATTCATAGTGGAAGGTCATGTCAGATGAATTCCAATAGATTTCTTTGACTGGGTGGGATCAAGTAGTAGACCAGGGAGGTCTGTGGACATGGTCTACCTAGACTTTAGCAAGGCATTTGACACAGTCCCACACAAAAGATTAATAAAAAAATTAGCCAGCCTGGGAGTGGGTGCCAGGGTGGGTAGCCTGGTTAAAAGACTGGCTGCACAACAGGAGACAGAGGGTAATAGTAAATGGAGTCCACTCCAAAGTAAGGGGGGTTACTAGCGGGATACCACAGAGTTCAGTACTGGGGCCGGTCCTTTTTGATGTCTTTATATGTGACATTGCAGAGGAACTGGAAGGAAAAGTATGCCTCTTTGCAGATGTCACAAAGTTCTGCAACAGGCTTGATACACAAGGTGGGGTGGAAAGGATGAGATAGGTCTTGGCAAGGCTGGAGGAATGGTCAAAAGTATGGCAGTTTAAATTCAATGCAAAGAAGTGCAAAGTAATGCACCTGGAAAACAAAAACCCTGGGGAAGAGTGCACAATGGGGAAGGGGGTACTAACAATAATAAAAATGGAAAGAGACCTGGGGGTAGTCATATCAGATGATCTAAAGGTAAGCAAGCAATGTGAGAAGGCAGTAAGGAGGGCTGGGGGGATACTGGGATGTATAGGGAGAGGCATCACCAGTAGAAAACATGACATTGTTATCCCTCTGTACAGGCAGTTGGTGATACCCCATATGGAGTACAGCATGCAGTTCTGGAGACCCCATCTCTGCCAGAGCATAGACAGGATGGAGGCAGTCCAGAGGAGGGCAACTAAAATGGTGCAGGTTCTGCACCAGAAGCCATACAAAGAGACAGTAAAGGAGCTTAATATGTATACCTACGAAAAAAGGAGGGAGAAGGGGGACATGACAGAAACTTTCAAGTATCTCAAGGGAATCAACAAAGTCCAAGAGGGTAGCATCTTTCAGAAAAAGAGGTGTGCAAGAACAAGGGGGCACAATTTGAAGATAGAGGGAGGATGGCTCAGTGGCAATGTGAGGAAGCATTTTTTCATGGAGAGGGTGGTGGACACAGGGAATGGCCTTCTTGAGGAGGTTGTGGGGTCAAAAACAGTGGGGGAATTCAAGAATACATGGAACAGACATAAAGCAGTTCTGATGGGGGTTAGGGGGAAGTAGGCTGTTGGTTAACTAGGATCTGCAGCTTACCCAATAGATAGGGAAATGGGCAGACTGGGTGGGCCAAGCAGTCCTTATCTATCACCAAAATCTGTGTTTCTAAGTTTCTATTAGAAAACAATTGTTCATACTCACAACTGATTAAATATTTCTTCTTTGCAGAAATAGCATAAAAATTAAAATGACTGACCCATCTGGAGTCTTACTTTTAAATAATACAGGCTATGATCAGATACACTCAAAATGAATTTTACATTAATAGTTTATTTGCAATCTGTTTTGTAGCCAGTGCTATAATTTTCTTTCAAGCCCAGCTCATGCTGTTGCCTCCTACGAGAAATCATCAAAGCATTAGTTAATCCTGTTATTGTTGGGTTTATTTCACTAGACTTGCCACGTACCAGTGCATATTGATTGGATGCATAATTTAAATTTACTAACCACAGTAAGCAAACCACTATATTGTGTTTCAGTCCCGGTGTAAACAAAGTTAGAAAATCTGTTCTACATTACTAGGTGGCTAGAACGATCGTTTATACTACCTTAGTAAAAACATTACTTATCACCTGTGTTTTAAGTTTTGTTGCCAGTTAATATTACTGCCCAGCTAATATTGTTGCTAGACACATATTAGTTTGCTCTGTTTGTTTGTGATAATCATTATTTTCAGCCCAGTATAACAGCAAGAGAGATACTTTAAAAGAGTTTACTGCTCACCATTCCTTTCGGTAAAAACCTCATGATCTTCTCCATGCCTAAAGGGGCTTCATCAGTTTGCATGGGATTCTTATAGCCCTTGTGGAGCATCCTTGCCCTTGTCATCAAAGGATGACTCAATCACATGAGTGCTCAGCCATAATACTGTCACATCTCAGACACCAACTGCATTTTACCTGCAGTTCACCAGAGTGGCATTAGGATACTAGTATTCCTAGTTCTTATCGTATCTATTCATATCTTGTCTTCCTGGAAGGGAAGCCAAATGGAGTTTAGAATTCCATGTATTGGAAAAGAAATATGGGATAAATGAAGTGTTACAGTAGAGTGAACTAATTTAACTGCTTACACCAACTCCAAACTGACCAACTGATGATAAAAATACAGACTGGTCAGAAAATACTACCAAAACTGTTTAAATGAGTAGTACAGTCAGAACTAGCAAACACATAAGTTGTGCATTGCTTTGATTTGTGTGTGTAGTCCTAGTGTGCCCCTCCCTTTGTCTGCTATTGATAGTTTTTCCTAAATTAGTCTGATAGTTTTATGATAGTTTTATGCCCCTGGGGAACTCCATCTTAGCATGGTTTATTGCTCTTCTTCTTACTACAGTGTCTCCTTTCCTGTGAGGCAGTGATGTATCTGGGTTCATGGATTCAGCAAGCACTGATTTACAGTCAGTTTTACAGCAACAGAGCTGTGATATTAAGTAACTTTCCTTATCCAGTGAGCACCAATGGCTACATTTACAATTTAGCAAATACTTGAAGGCTAATGGAGTTGGTTATTCTGTAAAAAAAACAACTAGCACCTTTACTAATTATAGCATTGCTGATCTGGGGTGATTTATGTGCCTTTTATGGTTATGTGTAATTTGATTAAATGAAAAGTTTTAAAAGCAAAATGTTACTCCTGCTGGCTAGACCTAATATACACACAGAAAACAAAAATATTGAATTAAAGCCATTTAGTAGATGCCAGAACATCAGGCTTCCATCTCTAGTATTAGCTGAATCGGTGGCTCCAGATGCATCACTATCACATGGAACAGGAGGCATCATAGGAAAGAGAAGAGCAACAAACCTTGCTAAAATGGAGATCCCTAGGAGTCATAAAACTACCATATGACTAGCAGGCTAATTTAGAAAAAAAAGCTCTTAATAGCAAACAAAGTGAAGGACACGCCAGGACTACACATACAAATCAAAACACTCTACGCAACATGTTTTTGCAAATTTTGACTGTAGTATTCATTTAAGTTTAGTGCTCAGATGTATTTGGCTTTTGAATACTGGTGGTATTATCTTTATGCCAGATTACTAGAGTAAATATGACACAGTCTTTTTGAGAACCAGGAGTAGTAGTATCTTAATGGCACTATGGTGAACTGCAGGTAAAATGCAGTTTGTGTCCAAGACATGGACATTGCCTGGTCACTGCATAACTGCAACATTATATGTGTTCCCTTAATATTACTTGGTCTACTTATTATAGCCTAACTCTCCCCTACTCATAGTGCCCAGCTTAGTCCAACCTGGGAGAAACTAATCATACTGAAAATGGAAAGCCTCCATTATGCCCCTGCCAACACGCTGCTCCCTGAAAGGTTTCACTCTAATGCATTCACTTGCATCTGTTGGGGCTCCATGAGAAGCATCTTTCTGAAACTCTACCATCCCCTATGCATTGCACTGCACAGGGTGCCATGGAAGAAAATATTGTCATTAACCAAAACAACCAGCGTCCTCCTGGCAACCAGGAAAACAGTTCTACTTCTCCTGCTCAGAGGGGGTAATGTGCATCTTAATGCTGGCCCTATGGCAAACAACACCTCCTACAGGGGTACCTTGACTTGGCCCAAGTTAACATAGGTGGGTTACTACTAAAACTAGATGATTTCAAACTCTGGGTAACTAACTCTCAATTTGATATAGTTACTGTCATGGAGTGATGGCTAACCAGCATGATAAATGATGCAGAGATTGCTTTCAACTCTTACATCCTATATAGGATTGACAGGACAAATGAAAGGGGGTGGCTGCCTATTATATGTCAAGTCGTTCCTTTCTTCCCACCTATTCACACTCCCTGATGACCTGACTGGATGTGAACTTCTGGTTCTCAGTCTTAAGCTGGGCCACTCATTGAAAAAAAAAAAACTCAACCTCATTGCTGCTTACAGTACATCCCCCCCCCCAAAAAAAAAAAACTATCGGTGATGGCTTTGACTGCTTCATCAGCACCATCACTGGACTCCCTCAGAATCATGAAAAGATTGTTCTGGGTGATTTTAACTGTAACTGGTTGCCCAGTAATTGTAAGGCATACACTGACAAGCTAGCAACCACCTTCCTCTCCCAGGTCATTTCGTCCTCAACCAGGGTGAAATACAAACCAGGCACTCCTACTCTACTGGACTGGATCCTAGTCACTCACCCAGGTACAGTCATTTCTACTGCCATTCTCCCTGATCTCCTTAGTGACCACTCCCTTGTCACTTGCAGATGGTCTGCTAAGGTTGTAAAGTGTGAACCCTCTTCCATAAAAACAGTGTCTTCTGCACACACCAGCTTCCATATTTCCGTTCGCTCCTCCATCAGCTAGATTGGTCATACCTGTTCTTCACCAAGGACATTAATGCTGCATTGGAGTATTTCACCCTACAATTTAACCATATCTGTGACATTTTGGCTCCATTTAAGACTCTCCATTGGAAATGCAATGCACAAGCATGGTATACACATCTGCTATTAAATCACTGCCATGGGAAAGGGACAAAGCATGGGCCCCATACAAGGAATTTGGATGCCCAATATACCTTCAAACCTACAAGGGACTATGCAATAAGGTTAAAACCCTCATTAAAACATCCAAGGCCAACTTCCACAGATCACAGCAAATAAACCTAATTCACCACCCTAAGCAACTGGGAACGCATCAGTAAAATGCTTGGTAACTCAAAAAAGTCTCTGCCCTGCTCCATTCTGACTGAAAACACCATGGTTGTTGGTGATGAAAATATTTCCAATTCTTTTAATTAAATGTTTTACGATCTGTCACCCTACCTACCCGACTCTCTCAACCACAGCACCTCACCCATGGAGCCTCCTGACCCCCTTCCCCCCACACAGACCCACATTCTACTTCAAGAAGCTCACCCAGAAGGAAGTCTGCATCTACCTTACTAAATCAAAAATGTCTACCAAAATAGGCCCTGATAACATTGACATGAAGCTCCTCAAACTTGTCCTACAGGAAGTCACCCATTCACTACAGATTATTTTTAATCTGTCCCTTTCTACTTTCAAAGTCCCTGAGTTGTGGGAAAAAGTGCACATCACTCTGATACACAAAGGGGGATCAGCCAACCTTCCCACAAACTATTGCCCAATTTCCATCTTGTCCCCTCAATTTAAAATCCTTGAGAAAGCCATCAATGACCAACTCTCTCACACTACTTGAATACACACGAGCTTCTTGCAAAGGAGCAACACAGTTTCAGAAAAAATCACAGCACTATGTCAGCTCTGCTGGAATATACGGATGTGCTGCACTGTGCCCTCGACAATGGTGTAATCACTCGGTCCATATATATTGACCTCTCCAAGGCATTTGACTTTTTAACCACTCCCTCCTTTGTCTGAACCTTCATTCCCTTGGCCTTTCACTAGAAGTGGTATCCTGGTTCACAAACTATCTGGATGGCAGAACCCAAGTGGTTAGATATCGTAGAGCACTTTCTGACACTCTGCTAGTAGTCATTGGAGTTCCCCAAAGGTCCATCCTTGGTGCCCTTTTATTCCGCCTTTTCATTAACAAATTGCCTAATGAATATGTAAATCCACAAATGCTCTGCTTTATGAAGATGACGCAGTCATCTTTACTAGCAGTACAAACATGGGGACTCTGCATCAGAAACTTCAGACAAACTTCAGTTTCATACAGGACTGGTTCTCCACCAACCTCCTTGTGCTGAATACAAAGAAAACCAAATACATGGTTTCCACCTCCTGCAACAAATCCCCTTCCTCCCTGAAACTTTCCATTGCCACATCATCTGGCACTCCCCTGGAACAAGTGACCATTTTCAGGTATCTAGGGGTCACTCTAGACTCAACCCTTTCCTTTGCTGGCCACATTGACACCCTAGTCAAAACCATCAACATAAGGCTTGACCTTCTTTTCCATCACATAAACAGCATCCTGCCCAAATCAAAAAGCTACTTGTAATTTGTTACATCACCAGTCTTATAGATTACAGGACAACTGTCTATGACTCTGCAAATGATGGGGAACTAAACAGAGTTTGGTGTGTCCTCAATACAGCCTGCCTTTTTGCCCTTAGGCTAAAACATAATACACATACAAATGTTCTGTACAATAGCCTAAACTGGCTTAATCTCAAATTCCAGCTGTGCCTCAGTACACTAACCAATGGGTGTAAGGCACTTTCTGACTCTCTGTCCCCAGGCCTACAAGCCATGTTTGGCTTTGTGAATCAAACCTACAACACCAGGGGTGCTGTGCAGCACAATCTGCTCCTTCCTCATACGAAAACATCACTGGGCCAAGCCAGTTTTTCCTACAGATTTGCAAAACTCTGGAATGGTCTGCCTCCCTCCTTCAAAGCTGACTGCACCCTTTCCCAATGTAAATCTGCACTCTTCTCCTCCTTCTCCATACTTGGAACTGCTGATAATAAATGAGTTACTATAAATGTTGTAACACTGTGAACTGTGAGTATGAATCTGGCTTAATGATACCAACAACTTGAGTATGGCAGCAATTAAATGTATTAATTAACAGAGTAGTGAATCTTAATGTACTGCTTGTTCTTGTCGGAAGTACTGTGAGTATTGCCATGCTGCTGTGTCTCATTGATTTGTATAGATATCCTGTTTGCTTTTCCTGTTGATGATGACTCTAAGCTCTGTGTAAACAGGTCCTGCCTAAAGGGTTTTATGTGAAATAAATAAATAAATGAGCGCATCATGGCTGCATGCTCACGTGACTGAGTTATCCTTTGATGACGAGGGAAAGGACCCTCCACAAAGGCTATAAAAATCCCATGCTAACTGATGAAGCCCCTTTGGGTGTGGAGAAGCACATGAGTTTTTTTTACCAGAAGGAGTGGTGAGCTGTAAACTGCCCTTTAAAATACTGTATTTCTCTTACTGTTATACTGTGCTGAAAATAGAGATTGTCTTAAACAAACAGAGCAAACTAGTAAGTGTCTATTCTTACAGATAGTATTTATTTAGTTTTTGTTGACTGGGTAAGTGCACAAGACAAATTCTGCCTGCTTTCATGCATGACCCGGGGGACGGGGATACAGATGAATGCCAACTGACCTTGAATCAGATTAAGCTGTTGGTAGCATTTTTAGTGAATAGAAGGAAATTTGGCCAGGGCACTGGGGAAATTCTCCTACTCTTTGGTAGGGGGCACTGTTGCTGTCCATCATGGCAGCAGTGGGTGTGGACCTGGTGAAGGAGATGGATGTGGAGGAGGCAGGAGGGTTCGTTCCACCTCCTGTTTCTCAGAGCCTTGGAACGAAGCAGGTGGGAGATCGGCGTTTGGTAATTCTTGAAAGCAGTAAATTTCTGGAGAAAACTGAGCAAGATAAAGATGATGATGAATACCTGAAGCTCGAATGTCAAAAATGGCAATTATTGGAAGTTATTGCACAACAGGAGGCTTTGTCAGCAAACCGGCCTGTATCTGACCCTGTACATAGCGTGGTGAGAGAAAATCAAAAACTTACTTGGGTGGAGGAGAATTGTTCGGATGACGATCTTTTACAGCCTGACTTGAAAGCATCTATTTCTTCTGTAGCAACTCCTTTTATGAGCCCAATGCGGGTGGTTTTGGTTACTGCTCCTGATTGTCCATTGCCGCTAACAGTTTCTGATGCTCAGCTGACTCCTGAAGCTGAAGCAGCAGCATCAAAGTATTTGGAGGCTGCATCTGTAGGAAATGCCCCATGCCTTGATTCAGATGTTCAGCCTACATTTGAAGGCCTGAAGATTCTCAAGACTCCTGCCTGTCCTGATGACTGGTCAGTAGATGCTGCACTTTCTGCTGCAGGTTGGGAGAAATCCCCTGATAGGGTGAAATGGGTTTCAGGTATGTCCCCTATTCAAATTCCTTTACTTGCTGCACCTTCACATGAAGTGATTTCTAAATCTGTACCCCCACTAAAATCGCCATGGGTCCCTGCTTTTTTAAATCAATCAGTGCACTCTCTTACTACGGCTTCTAAACCTGATGCCCCACTAAATACTTTAAAGCCAGACAGTGAACACAAGACCTTTGCCTCATTGTTTCATCTACCTGTAGCTCCTGCAAAATGCCACAATGTGGTGCGAATACTGTATAAGGGTGGCTTGGACACCGTACCAGACAGAGTTTATATTGGAAAGACTCTCCTGAAGGACTCACTGTTTTTTTGCAGCTGAAATCTATGCCCTTATTCATGTCTCGGGGAAGCACACTTATGATGTCAGTTTCAAAACTTCTAGTAGACTGGATAGATTTTGGAGCAAGTATAACACTCTGAAGCATACTCCTTTATGGGCTCCTTTTGAGATTATACCTCTCACTAAACCTGCAATTAAGAACATTACGGTACTTTTTCGAAATGAAGGAGTGAGTATTAAAGATCTGACTTATTGGATTAATCAACGCTGTACTGTTCTTGATGGTCCTATTGCAATTTTTGACAGTGAACAGTATTGGACAGGTGGTTGGAGATTTAAGGTCATGCTCAGATCTATTGGGGATGGCCTCCAGCATTTACCTAACTCTTTCTTCCTGGACAGGGATAGGGTTTTTTTGTTTTATGTGGGACAACCAAAAGCCTGTTACAAATGTGGGTCTAAGGGTCATATCAGCAGTATATGTGATAAAGTCCATTGTTCTTTGTGTAATGAGCTGGGTCGTGTTAGTTCTCAGTGCCTGAATGAGCTGGTTTGTAGCTTATGTGAGGAGACGGGGCACTCTTACCAGAGTTGTTCCTGGGCTGCCCATAATACGAATCCTGGAGTTGATGGTGTGGAACAGAGGCTTTTGATTGCTGTTGCTCAGAGACAGCAAGCAGGGTTGATTCGCCTCCCCAGTCCCTTTGCAGGAGCCTGCTACTGATCATCTTCCTGTATTCCTGACTGACCAGTCTGTTTCATTGGCTCCTCTTCCCTCTGACCTTTCTACTCCCCCTCAGTCTGATGTACCAGAGGTAGAGCCTATTTCTGCTCCGCAAGCTGTAGACATGGAAGTGATGGCCCCACCCATGATAAAAGTTTCCCGGAAAGGTACCTTGGCATGGAAGAGATCAGCAAAAGTGGTCCCAGCTTCTAAACTTGCTCAAGATCGGGTGTGGGTTCCATATTTCTATAATGTGGTTTTGACTTGGTTTCATGATTGGGAGGGATCTCGGGTTACGGTTCTGAAATGGAACTCTGCTTTTCCACACTTTTATAGAGAATTATTTCTGAAAATGTGCATGTGGCATATTACAAGTCAAATGGTGATCGGCCTCAGTAGGTGACAGCTTTATAGTAAAATTATTAGTGATTGCTTCTTGGAATTGGTTACATTTCCTCACCGGCCTTTATGTTTCCAGGATGTGCAATTGACTCTCGTGACAGATTCTAGAATCCCAGTTAATTTATGGTATTTTTATTGGCTGAATTGTCTTGGGAAGCTAAATGCCAAAGGTAACCTGAAATATAAGCAGCAATCTGAAAGATATTGTATTAGATGACATTGTGTACAACAAGAAGAAACTGTTGAACATTTATTTTTCGCACATACTTTTATACGTTCTTTTTGGGTCACTTTAGCAGAACATTGGTCCGTACCATTATTCTCCTCAATGTCCACTGAGGCGCTTATGAGTGGGTTCTATAGCAATCATTGGAACATGTTTCATCACAGCACCTTGAACATTATTTGGTAATTACATGGTACATCTGGACTGCTCATTGTGGCTTTATGTTACAAGAGAAGACCACTCCTGTTGATGATATCATTTTGAATATTACTAATGAACTGAAGTGAATTTATGCAAAAGAGTGGATTTTATCTGTCTCCCTTGCTGGAAGTGCATTGGAGGAATTTGCCATGGATTACTGACTCTGACGTTCCTGTTAATTGATTAATTTGTTTGCATTTTGATTTTTCTCATGTTGTATTGTATTTAGCATATTTCTTTCCTTGTTGATGGTGTATTAATGTTTCTGTATTGTTTGCTTGTTTGATTTCTTTTTCAATAAACTCCCCTACTCTTTTTGAGAAGTGCCATGGGATCTTTAACATCCACCTGAACTACTACCAGAACATGCAGATGGGACCTTGGTTTAGCATCTCATCCAAAAGACGGCCCTTCAGGAGCACAGCACCCCCCTCATGCTGCACTACAGTGTCAGTATTGGGATCTAACCCAAGTGCCTGGTGGGGAGATAGAACCCACAGCCTTCTGATCTCCCTGCCTCAGAGGCAAGTGTGCTACCTGCTGAGCCACTGACACTGTAGTAACAGCATTAGCTGGGCAGTGATAATAACCGATGAAGAAAATTAAAACACAGGTGACAAGTAGCATTTTTACTAAGGTAATACAAATGACTACTCTAGTTACTTAGTAAAGTAGGACAGTTTTTCTAACTTTGTATGCACCGTGACTGAAATATAATATAGAGGTTAGCATATTGTGGCTTACTGTGGTTAACACATTTAAATGGTGTATGCATTGGCACATAGCAAGTGTAATGAAATAAAGCTGACAATAACATGATTAACTAGTGCTTTGATGTTTTTTCACAGGTAGCCATAACATGAGCTGGGCTTGAAAGAAAATTATTGGACTGACTACAAAATAGATTACAAATAAACTAATAAGGTAAAGTTTGTTTTGAGTGTATTCAATCACGGCCAGTGTTATTTAAAAATAAGGATCTAACTTGGTAAGTCATTTTTTAAGTTAAATGGTATTTTTGCAAAGAAGTAATATTTAATAAGTTGCAAATATGAACTTTTATTTTCTAATACAGGAGTCACAGAAATAAACTGAGTATGAAATAAACATTTATAAATGTTATAATAAACAAGACTTCAATATTATTGGTTTGAAACAAATATAGAATATTATAGAACATTTTGTTACAAAAGCATAAATATTACTTTTTATTTATTTTTTATTTTTAAAGCGAATTATTATTAACAATGGATTGAAAGAGGAGTAGCTCACCACTATCCAGTTCTATAAATTGAGTAAGCTTATAAAGACATTTCTTTAATTAAAAGTTTATTGGAATTATATGTTCATAGTGTAATGTACATTTTTATTATCTAGCATAGTAAATGTTTAGCAAATAGTAAGAAGAAAGCTCTATAATTGGTATACGAACAAAGATTTGTGATATTGGCATCAGAATTACTAGCAAAAAACCAAAAAAACTTTTTCATTAAATTGCTTCCGATTAGCCCACTGAAATATGAAGTATATGTTTGATTTCATTATTATATGTTTTGATTAATCTGTAGACCACCACTAAATATCCCTGAATATCACCACTGGTGAAATGTTGGAACTTATTAGTGGTGTGGCTATGATAACACCTTTAAAGTGAGTTTAGTACAGGCCAGTGTTTTCTCTGTTTTTCTGGATAAATTATGTTAAAACTGACAAGACTTTAAATATACAGTGAACAATTTTATGCTTTTTTATACTGATATGGAACATTTTATGTTTTTTTATATCAATATACAGTATGGTCACTGTGGTGATAAACTAACAATAGATCTACTTAGCTGACCCTAGGCTTTCATTTAAAAAAACAAATAAGTCTCTTGCCCTAATGGTTCCACAGTTATCACATTTTAAAGAAAGTATCTTTTGAAAGGCCCAGCTCTGGAATTGTTGGGGCTAGAAACTTACTTTTGTCAAATGAAAGTTTGGCTGTTAAGAAAATGTGTCATTATTTATTTATTTGTTTTACCAGGAAAAACTCCATTGAATGATGCTCACTTGCAAGGAGGTCCAAGGTAGGACAGAAAGACAAAATAAAAGTGATCCATACAAACTATGAATAACAATTTCAAGCCCAGTGTCAGCTGGTAGTTAGTAATACATGAAAAAGGTGATATACAAAATAGAAAAATAGAAATAAATACTTTGGAAAGGATAAGAAATTAAAGACACAGTATCAACTAGTGAAACATAATACTTAAGAAGGTGATATACAGAATAGTAAATATGTCCTTGGAATAACAGACTAGCTTAAGACAAAGCATACGGTATGAAGAGGAACAGAAAAGGCTGATTATAAGTACATAGCACAAATGTGAGGAGTGAGTACAGTGACGTGCAAACTAATCAGCAATTAAGAGCAGTATATGGTAAGCTACAGTAGAGAGAACCATTAATGATACAGCGTACAATTACAGTGCTAGTGGCAAACACATGTACTGTATCTATGCAATGTTTGTTAAGAAGAGTTTGAAAGAGCCGTGGACTGATCAGTGTAGTTAATTAAAATAGTTCCTGGAGGGCATTCCAGGCTTTAGGGTCAGCCCAACTGAAGGCCAGCTTCCCTTATTTTGAGAAATGCCTGGGGACATCAAGCATGATGACATTACATAGTGTAAGTGTGTATGGGCCTTGGGACCTACAGAGAAGAAAGGACATGTATGTGGGTAATGAGTTACTCAGAACTGTGAACAACCAAAGATTTAGATGTCTTAGCCTTCTGGTATAGAGTGATGGCCATCGTATTTCCTTGTAGAGGAGGCAATGGTGGGTAATGGCAGGGAGCTCACAGACAAATCAAAGTGCTCTGTCGTACAACACATCTACTCCAGCCAGATTTGAAACAGTGGCACATCTATAAATAATGTCACCATAATCTAGTGTAATTATTTAACAGTAGTAATTCTGTTATCGATATAGAAACAGGCAGTTTTCTCTAGCTATATCAGTATATATTTACATCATGATAGAAGTGTTTTATTTTTGGTAAAATAAATGTTTTCGATATACTTTTTTCACAACAATAAAGTATATTGATATATGTGTTTAATATCGACATGGAAAATTTCATAACTGTTTAAAAAAAAATTTAAACAATATTTTTGTACTTTTTCTGAATTGTAATATTAGTCCCCATAATTTAGTTGGTATCTATATAAGTGTAATACATATACACATTCATCTTATACCTTAAATTGCATTGGTAAGATTTCACTCTCACTCCCTCAGCAGTATCAATTCCTTTTTGCTTTCACTGGCTTTGCCTGGGAAATCTGGAAGAAGATAATAATATAAAGAAGAAGGGGGAAAGGTGAGGAAACAGGTAAATGGGGATGAGTTTGGGAAAAAAGGTTTTATGGGCTAATTTGATAAAAAATATATTTGGCTGTGCATTATATTTGAAACTGAGATGGCATGCTAAATGCTGGAATAAGCTGTGACTATTTTGTTGGGGAGTGTGACATGGTCCAGTTTTAAAAAAGTAATTAAAATCGATATTATTTTATTTTTGTATTTTTTCATCCCTTCCCCCCCAAAAATTATTGGACCCATTTTATAATCACAATGGGGCGTATGCACTAATGCAGTTAAATGGATGTGCAGTGCACAACATGCATGTGTAAGTGCTTTTGACCCCCAAAACGTGCAGGCCACAGCTATGTAGCATTCAAGTAGGGTGTGCAGAGGTCTGCAAATGCATCCACCATGTAGCGCCACCATTGGAGTACTACACATTTCGAGGAGTGTGGCCACACATCAGCATGCCCACCCCCTCATGCATGCATTCACAATGTGCAGTGCATCACTCCAGTGTGTCTTGCCACATGCTCAGGACTATGCCATGTGGAGGGCTGCCAGAAACTGCAGGCACACTGGGTGAATATACACAGCAGGAAATAATGCTTCTAGTGTATGGTTCCATGGGCATGTGACCTGACAGACCACTACTACAAATGGCCCATAGCAACATGCAGGTCCGAAACTGACAGTGTAGCACTGTAAAATATGCTGTAGGAGCACACAGATCAGAGTCACTGGGGAGGGGGTGATGGAACACCAAGGGACAATGGGGCAGCCTCCTCCCTCAGGGTTAACAGTCCCAGAAGGCGGTATGACTTTGGCAATCATAATAATGATGAAATAGGTAAATTATGAAAATATCCTTTATTACAATAGCATCAAAGGTGACAGATACCACCGTAGCACTTATGCTTGCAAAGCTGTAATATACTAGAAAAATAGGAATCAAAATTAACACCCATCAACAGACAAGACCGACTTTCTAATTTGACCATTGCACTGGCCTGTGCATTCTGTCACTTGCTCAATGCACTCAGTCATTGTCTCTTCCTGGGAGTCCTGACTGGAGAGCTTTGGGGTAGTGTCATTGTGGCCCTTTTCTACAAGGAGCAGCCTCCTCAGTAAGCCATGATACCCCTGAAATATTATAAACACAGAGGACAGTCATGAGTGGTCTGCAAATGCAGGGCCACAACTGGACAAAGATGACACACAGTGCCTCCCTGCCACACAGTGCCCCTTCCCCCACAGCTCATAACTTAGACAGCTCCTCCAGGATCCACAATGTCCCCTAATCATCCTTATGGTGGGCATCTCCTGAGCCTACCCTCCAGGACAAAAAATAAGGTTAGTAGAGGGGCCCCCACCTCCTCCTCCTCACCACTATTATGGATGCAGCCCGTATGGCTGTTGGATGTGTTCAAAGATGATTCATCCTGAGAATCCATGGAACTCCCACAGAGACATAAGGGGCCAACAACATTACTGACACAGCACACTACATATGGGGCATGCATACCCTAGATAACCATGTCAGGTGGATGCCTAACTCAGCAGGCTCTGTCAACTGCCACACCTCACCACCATCCAATGTGTCCTAATAAGTTGAGAAGGACACCCTCCACAACTTCCTTGGGTGCTCTCTCACACACCCCACACTAGCCACTGAGACATTAGTACCCACTTCTGCCACCATCATGATACACTGTCTGGGCTACAGTGACCCAGTGCCATGTCACCCTGCTGATGTGACAGGTACTCCCCTTTAAATGGGATCCTTGCTTTGGTCTTAGCACACACCTTCAGCAACTCTGCCCCCATACAGGACTCCATAGTACTTCTGTATGTCAGAGACCAAGGCAGCCACCTGCACTCCAGAGAAACTGGAGGACTGTATCCATCTGGAACCACATGGCTGGCCACATCTCTACATCTCTGAGTGGCCCCGGTTAGGGACATTAGGTAGCAGTTGTCCAGATACCACAAGTGGTGACCCTCCCCTAGCGTTCTCCAATGCATCCTGTCAATTTCTGTCCACATTCACATCCATGGATGCACACATGGACAGTATGAATGTTCTTTTATGGAGGTGCCAAGAGGCATGAATCCACATGTCTTTGTAAGCCACACCCATGCATACACCTGTCCTGTGTGTGTGTGTGTGTGTGTGTGTGTGTGTGTGTGTGTGTGTGTGTCTGTGTAGCTCATAACACAGACTGCCTGTGTGGCATGTAGGTGCACATCACTGCTAAGACACTTATGGGCACACTTCACATGCATGTATTCATAGGTGTCAAAAAGACATTCCAGGGTATGCTTTGTGTTGAGATAATGGCACTTCTCAGGTGGTTGAAGACACTCAGCAATACCTCATGCCTGATAACAGACCTGAGGTATGCCATTATCCCACCACAATGCACACCATGTCATGTCGTATTGCTTAAGTATCTCAAAACTTATGGAAGCTTTTTTAAATAAGCAGAAAAGCAAAGGATAGACTAATAATATTTTGAAGATCAAAATTTATAACGATAACTGGCCATCAATTTTTTCAATTGACCAAGCCAATTGATATTTACCATAATAACCACCTGGTTATTAAGGCATTTGTGCACACACTATCTGTTGCTAGTACAGCGTGAGAGACTGACATGCCGTTCTGTGGCTTCGCAGTAAACTGCAGCCGAATAGATTGTTCATTCAGGGTGGTCATTCAAAAGTAATACTCCCCATCACTACATTAAATAAATCTGTTTAATCACTGACTAACCTGCAAACAATAACATTACTCCCAAAAAATGAAAAATGACAGAGGTTTGGCGAACGTGATTTCTGGTCAACTGAAGTGGTCATGCTTTGGTGTTTGGCACTCAGTATAAAAGAAAAAACAAGCATTTGTCAATGCCAAACGTTCGCCTGCAGGTATTTGCAGTGGTGTTTGGCACGATGGTGTCTTTACTCTAATGCCCTGTGCGATTGCTGGTATTTGCACAAAATTTTCAGCATGACCTTTGTTACCCCATTGTGCTCAAGAAGTGGAAGCACGTTTTGGGCAGGATGTGAAAAATGACAGCTGTACTGCTCATAAGGAGGTGTGGTAAAATGGCAATGTTGAAAATCTGAAGTGGAAATATTGAAAATTTGCAAACCTACGAGTGTGCGTGGGAACTGTGCAATGCACACTTGTAAAACAGTCATTGTTAGGAATTTTTTCACCAAATTTTCAACATTGGCATTTTTAAAACCTCTGCTAATGAACAGTGTCACTGTGATTTTCTTACTGTGTCCCATACATTGATTTGCTTTTACCGACTGTGCCATTTGCCGCACTACACATGGGCGGAAAACATTTTAGGCAAGATGTGAAAAATGACAGCTGCACTGCTCATAAGGAGGTGTGGTAAGATGGCAATGTTGAAAATGTGGAGTGAAAATATTGAAAATTCGCAAACTTATGAGCGTGCATAGGAACTGCGCAATGAACACTCGTAAAACAGTCATTTTTAGGAATTTTGTTACCAAATTTTCAACACAGCCATTTTAAGACCTCTGCTCATGATCAGTGTCACTCTGATTTTCTTAATGTGTCCCATACATTGAGTTTGCACACCGACTGCGCCATTGTGCGCTACATGGGCGGAAACACATTTTGGGCAGGATGTGAAAAATGACAGCTATACTGCTCATGAGGAGGTGTGGTAAAATGGCAATGTTGAAAATCTGGAGTGAAAATATTGAAAATTCGCGAAACTTAGCCGAAAGCCGCGTATGAGGAACTGTGCAACGAGACTCAGAAACAAAGTCATTTTAGGAATTTCTTCACCAAATTTTCAACACACCCATTTTAAGACCTCTGCTCATGATCAGTGTCACTCTGATTTTCTTAATGTGTCCCCTTACATTGATTTGTACACCGACTATGCCATTTATTAAGCTACATGAATGAAGCTATGTTTTGGGCAGGATGTGAAAAATGACAGCTGTACTGCTCATGAGGAGGTGTGGTAAAATGCCAATATTGTTGAAAATGTGGAGTGAAAATATTGAAAATTCATAGAACCTACAAGCGTGCATAGGGCTGCGCAATGAACACTCGTAAAACAGTCCTTTTAGGAATTTTTCACCAAATATTCAACACAGCCATTTTAAGACCTCTGCTCATGAACAGTGTCACTGTGATTTTCTTAATGTGTCCCATACATTGAGTTCAAGACAATCGACTGCGCCATTGGGCCAGTTATGGTGGAAACATGTTTTTGGCAGGATGTGAAAAATGACAGCTGTACTGCCTATGAGAAGGTGTGGCTAAATGGCAATGTTGAAAATCTAGATGCAAATATTGAAAATTAGCAAGAAATACGATGCGTGGGAACTTGCATAATGCACACTCATAAGACAGTCATTTTAAGGAATTTTTTCACCAAATTTTCAACATAGTCATTTTAAGACCTCTGCTCATGAACAGTGTCACTGTGATTTTCTTAATGTGTCCCATACATTGAGTTCGCACACCGACTGTGCCATTGCGCTTTACATGGGTGGAAACATGTTTTGGGTGAGATGTGAAAAATGACAGCTGTACTGCTCATGAGAAGGTGTGGTAAAATGGCAATGTTGAAAATCTGGAGTGCAAATATTGAAAATTCGCAGAAGTACGAGCGTGCGTAGGAACTGCGCAATGCACGCTCATAAGACAGTCATTTTTAGGAATTTTTTCACCAAATTTTCAACATAGCCATTTTAAGACCTCTGTTCATGAACAGTGTCACTCTGATTTTCTTAATGTGTCCCATACATTGAGTTTGCACACCGACTGCGCCATTGTGCGCTACATGGGCAGAAACACATTTTGGGCAGGATGTGAAAAATGACAGCTGTACTACCCATGAGGACTTGTGGTAAAATGGCAATGTTGAAAATCTGGGTGAAAATATTGAAAATTCGCAAACTTACGAGCGGTCGTAGGAACTGTCTAGCGCAGCCTAAATCGAAAACAGTCATTTTAGGAATTTCTTCACCAAATTTTCAACACACCCATTTAAGACCTCTGCTCATGATCAGTGTCCTCTGATTTTCTTAATGTGTCCCATACGATGATTTCGCACACCGACTATGCCATTATTAGCTACATGGGTGGAAACATGTTTGGGCAGGATGTGAAAAATGACAGCTGTACTGCTCATGAGGAGGTGTGGTAAATGCCAATGTTGAAAATGTGGGTGAAATATTGAAAATTCGCAAACCTAGCGTGCATAGGAGCTGCGCGAATGAACACTGTAAAACAGTCCTTTTGAGAATTTTTCACCAAATATTCAACACAGCCATTTTAAGACCTCTGCTCATGAACAGTGTCACTGTGATTTTCTTAATATGTCCCATACATTGAGTTCGCACACTCGACTATAGCCATCATTGCGCACTTCATGGGTGGAAACATGTTTTGGGCAGGATGTGAAAAATGACAGCTGTACTGCTCATCAAGAAGGTGTGGTAAAATGGCAATGTTGAAAATCTGGAGTGCAAATATTGAAAATTCAGAGAAATACTGATGCGTAGGAACTGCTAGCATACGCTCATAAGACAGTCATTTTAGGAATTTTTTCACCAAATTTTCAACATAGCCATTTTAAGACCTCTGCTCATGAACAGTGACACTGTGATTTTCTTAATGTGTCCCATACACTGAGTTAGCACACCGACTGTGCCATTGTGCGCTACATTGGCGGAAACACGTTTTGGGCAAGATGTGAAAAATGACAGCTGCACTGCTCATAAGGAGGTGTGGTAAAATGGCAATGTTGAAAATCTGGAGTGAAAATATTGAAAATTCGCAAACTTACGAGCGTGCATAGGAGCTGCGCAATGAACACTAGTAAAACAGTCCTTTTTAGGAATTTTTTCACCAAATATTCAACACAGCCATTTTAAGACCTCTGCTCATGAACAGTGTCACTGTGATTTTCTTAATGTGTCCCATACATTGAGTTCGCACACCAACTGTGCCATTGCGCTTTACATGGGTGGAAACATGTTTTGGGTGAGATGTGAAAAATGACAGCTGTACTGCTCATGAGAAGGTGTGGTAAAATGGCAATGTTGAAAATCTGGAGTGCAAATATTGAAAATTCGTGAACTTACGAGCCTGCGTAGGAACTGCGTAGCACGCAGTAATAAAACAGTCATTTTTGGAATTTTGCACAATTTTCAACATGTGGTTTTGGGACCCCTTCTCATGAATGATGTCACTGTCATGGTGTTATTCAGGCCTGAAGGGTGATTTCATGCAGTGACTTCTTGCAGTGACTGAAATCACCTTCAGACCTGAACTCTTATCCATGACTGATGAATCATTCATGAGAAAACTTCCATGTTGAATTTGGTGCAAAAACTCAAAATACCTGAGATATGCAATAAAGTTGAAAACACCCTATCTAGCCCGTTATATAGCTTACGGCATTTCCTCAGTTCGCGGTTGGCTTTGAAGCATGCAGACGTGTTCCGGTCCACCAAAGATCATTGCGCTGAGCTCGGTGGTAAGTATGGGGTGAGGGGTGTGGGAGGCTGGGTGTGCAGTGGGTGGGTGCAGTTGTGGGAGGGGCTGGGAGAAGCACCGTGGGACCATTTTGATTTACAGGTTTAAAAAAGACTCGTGGGACATTTGCCACTCTGGGGTGAGCTCCCAGTGTGGCAGAAGGATGGCTGGGGGCAGAGGACCGATGGGATTGAGCACCCCGTCAGCAGTGACAGCGGGATGTTTGCCATGCTGGGGTGGGCTCCCAGCATGGCAGCAAACGGGCGGCGTGGCGTGGGGGGTGGCGTGATCGCGATTGCTCTGTATGACAGCGATGGTTTTCTTGAAGTGAAGACCACCGCTGTCATACACAGCTCCCGCACCCATTGGTGCAGAACCACCACGCCTGCTCAACGGAGCAGTGGATTGAAAGGGAGAGGCACACCTCCAAAGTGTGCTACTCTCTCAAAACGTTCCTTTCGCATGTGCGCAAGCGAACGTAAAAAAGGATGAAATTGGAGTTTACTGTGACAAATTTTCATTTATCCCCCTAAAGATAGGGCTGCAGCTCTGGAGAAGAGGAGGTGGGGGAATTTAGGAAGACTCCTACACAGTGCAGAACTGCGGTTTATGTAGCATCACACACCTTGGGTATGTATTAAATTCTCGTAATAAACTCCACCACATCCATTATTCTCTATTTTATCCTATTCTCTACTATATTTTATCCTATTCTTTGCTGTATTTTTATGGACAGTTATGATTACCCAAACCCAGAAAAATAGAGTTTATTGCAATTTTCTAAATTGAGTACCCAGGCTTCCTCAGACCACATATTACATTTACAAGATTCACTTTGCTTTACTCTTTTATTTCAAAATGTTGAATACTTTTTTAAATAATGTTGCTAACATTTGCAAAAGTATAACTGTACAAAAAACCTACACATCTACTAAACTCCACATTAATTTTGTTAGTGGAAAGTTAAGTAGATACATATCATAGCTTCCATATACAATCAGTGTGGTGCTGTGTGGCTGCTACAATTTTGTTTGCACCACCCACTGCTCTGATTACCCAAGTTATGCTCAGTGGTGGTCACAACCTTTCTTTACACATTTGCAAAAGTGGTTGTGATTATGTGAGGAAATGGGCAGAGGCTGCCACGCAAATGCCATTGACAAAGTGAGATGGCCCTTGCAAACCCAGTCACAGATTCCTGCATCTAGAACTCTTGCAGACAGTTGTTACGAGAAGTTGCAATGTTGTATCCAGTAGAACCATTTATCGAGGAAAAGTAATTTTTCTTGATGGTGTAGGCATGCCACATAAATGTGGCTGTCACTTTTCACTGGGCTAAGAGAGGGTACCTCAGAACACCAGGTTGTGGCTTCATGGTTGGGGAGTGTGTGTGTGGGGGGTGGGCTACTGGTCTGCCAGGGACACTCACTAGTTGGCTATGAGCAACAAGAATTATTGAACCATTGGGGCATAAAGTAATGGGAGGCTGGGTAAGGGCAGACTTCCAAGTGGCCTGCCAGTTAGAGACAGACTTGCAGCATGGCATTACACCATATCACTGGTACTATTGCATGCTACAACTCTATTGCTGTCACTAAGCAGTATGCTAGTGAGTACAAACCTCATTTGCAACTGATACATGGCACAGTAATTTGCATTTTGACAACATTAGCAACTCAGTAAGAGAACACCACATGCAGCACAACAAACCCTTGGCTGGTGTTTCTTTGTTCACTGTGTCCCATACAGAAAGACCTTTCAATGGATGTAATGACAGTTGCCTCAAATAAAAAATTAAAAAATTGTCAACACAAAAGGACAGCTTGGCCCTCCCAGTCTGCTCAGATGGTCCCTGCCTAGTCTGTCTCTGCAGACCCTAACTGGTCTCCAGCAACCTTCCTTCCTCACTGCCTATTTATTGATATTCCCCTGTCTGTCCCATGCATGCTTGAATCTTCATACTAGTTTCACCTCCATCCCTTCCACTGTATGTTCCAGGAGTCTACCACCCTTTCAATGAAGTAGTACTTCCTCACATCCCCATTAAATCCCCTGACTTTCAGCTTTATTGCATGGCCTCTGGTTCTGGTGCTCTTTCTTATTTGAAAGAGACTCCCCTCCTGCACCCTGTTTATCACAGTGAGGTACTGATAGGTTGGTACCATCATGTCCTTTCTCACTCTCCTGTCTTCTGGGATGTACATGTTGAGATCCCTCAGCCTCTTCTTGTAGATGTTGCTTATGCCAGTCCTCAAGAAGATTAGGAATCTGGGATCCATTGTGTAGAACACCAGTATTATCAAACCTTTCAGTCAATCCCTTCGTTCTTCACAGTAGCTTCTGTGGGCAGTCCATTTAAACCTCTGGGTACTGCATCTCTTTCATAGATTCCATATTGGTGTAGTATGCTTCATGGAGCACTTTCGCTCCAGAAAAACAGTCAGCTCTTTCAGTAGGTCACCAGTAAATTTCTCTGACACTCCAGATGTTACACCAGGTTCTCACTGATTTTCTTTGTATTTCCCACTAAAATACATTTAAGCTTATTATTTCCTTCCTTGCACCACTGGTAGCAAAATCTAGTCCCATGGGAGCAAGCACCCATAGGGGTCCCTCAGAATAACACTGAGGCCACTGCGCAGGCTGCACTTGCAAGGTGGCCACCTGATCATTCAGTTCTTTATTCTGCTGCACTAACGCCTGCATCGCTAGGGAATCTTCTGCAGGGAGTCAGCACAAGCAGATGCCATATAAACATGCTGGAGTTTCACATGTGTTACTCTTTGTTCCACCTTCCTGGCTTCTTCCACCAGTTTTCCATTGTTGGAGAGCACTGAGCATCTTACTCAAATGGCATTTCACCAAAATCATTTCTGAATCTGCAGCACTATGTAAAACGTATTGTTGTCTGACAAAGTCCAGACCTTCCACTGCTATTCCCTTTTCTGTAAGCTCTTACCACAAATTTTTTCAGATGCATAAAATATACTGATGGTAGTTCTCCCTCATTATGGAACAGTTTACCTGGGGATATTGTTATGTCAGACAATGTCAAACTAATTTAGGTCAAGCTGACTATAACACATTCAGTTTAGTTACATGCTACCACTAGGGGACATTATAAGAGTGGTATGGGCTGAGTTTTCACTGGTATGCAGATGATACTCAGCTCTACATGTCCTTTGCACCTGAGCAGCAGGAAACAGTCTCAGTACTGAACACTTGCCTTGCCAAGATCCAAGACTGGATGAAGGCAAACTAGTTGAGGTTGAACCTGGACAAGACTGGGTCGCTGGTGCTGGAATCTGGTTGCCAGGGAGTGAGGGTGCAATCTGGTCAAGTCTCAGAGCTGACACTTGGGGACTCCCAGTTGCTCACCTCTGATCGGGTGAGGAATCTTGGCGCTGTTTTGGATTGTGGCCTGACACATAGACCATAGGTGTCAGCTGTGATCAAGACTTTTTTTACCATCTGAGAAATATCACCAGGGTTAAGCGTCTGATATCCCTAGCTGATCTGCTGGCACTGGTCCACGCTTTTGCGACCTTGCACCTGGATTACTTCAATGCTTTGTACCTGGGGCTAGCGGAGGTAGATCTATGCCACTTGCAGCTAGTGCAGAGTGTGGTGGCCAGGTTGCTGACCGGTCTACCCAGGTCGTGTCATGTTATACCTGTGCTGTGCATTCTGCACTGGCTGCCAGTTAGGTGGCAGATCTCCTTCAAGGTCAGTTTGCTGATCTATGAGGCCCTACATGTTCAGGGGCCCAGTTACCTGCAAGTCCTCTTGTGTCCCTACCGGCCCACCTGCTCCCTTCGTTCTGCTGACGAGGGATAGTCAGAAGTTCCCAGGATATATCTAAAAACATCAGGGGCTTGTGCCTTTTCTTTTGCAGGACCAATCCTGTGGAACGACTCCCTTGCCAGATCCAAAACAGTTCCATGGTGGATATATTCAAACAGGACCTAAAGGCCTTCTTATTCAGACAGACTTTTTCAGGAAGCTAACAAAGATGCCTATGCACTACCAGGTGGGAAGCACGCACCAAAGGCGTGTATCACACCCGCATAGCTCCAAACCTGTGGGCAGGTGCTCACCGCTAGTATTCACCAATTCACCTGTTCATGGGCCCCCCCCCCCCAGTGTGCAGGACTCTACAGGGTGGCTGTGGAAGGAGTTGCAAATCCAGCCGGGCATCCAATTGGATGCCCATCCTGGGTCCAGAGTGGATCTCTTGTGCTGCAGGGCATGGGTCTGGGTGCGTGAATAGCACCTGTGGGCACCCAGACATGCGCACCTATGCCCCGATTGGTGGTGAACCACATGGCTGAGCCCCCCACATGCCATACTGCTGTACCTCCCCATCAACACAAGGCAGGCAACACCGGCCCCCATGCAGCAAGACCCCCCCGCACAGACATGCCCCAGACTCGCATACCCAACCCCTGGCCCAGCCCCTCCAACATTGCTAGTCAGAGGCACCGCTGACCCCTCAAAGGCACCGACAACCCCACCTGTACCTGCAGGTCGGTGCCGTGGGATGGAACTGCCAGCAGCACTGCTCTCCACACATCTCCTTGGCTGCCAGCCATCCAAGTGATGCTGGGAATGCACCCTTATAAACAGGTGGCACACTCACAGCAGTACTTGGATGGCCGGTGGTCAGGGAGGTGTGCAGAGGGTTGTGCCACAGGCCGTTCCATCCCGCAACACTGACCTGCAGATACAGGTGGGGTTGTCAGTGCCCACGATGGCTAGATGGTGCCTCTGACTATCAATGTGGGTGGGGGGGCCTGGACCGGGGGTTAAGTGTGCAGGTCCGGGTACCAATGACCACATCATACATAAATGCATGTACAGAGGTGGGTTGGGGGAGTAATGGCCACCACTGTAGGTGCTGGCGTCCCAGGTGGGGGTGGGTTGGGAAGACTGCAGGGGCCAGTACTGGGCAGTTGGGGGGGGAGGTTATGCTTGGAAAACCAGGTCTGGCTGACATGACCTGGGGGGGGATGTCTGTTGCCAGCAGTGATGGTCATGGCAGCACAAGGGTGTACGGGCAATCACCCATCCAGCTGCCCCAGCCCTCATCATCATCATCATCATCCCAGTAGGCTGGGGCAGCACAGTGGATGTTTTGGGGTTATTCCGTGACTGGCAGGGCATGTACCAGGGGGCTCGTAGTGAGTTATGACAGGATCTCCCCTGCCGTAAGCTGCGCCCTCCTCCACACCCCCATGGCAAGTACTACTGCCTTAGTGCATGGCATGTAGTGCTGGCATGCTCCCACCCACCCCAGTGCATTGTGGTCCATAGGGCCGGGGATCGGGTGTGTGGCTGCATGCCCCCCCTTAGTGCATCCGCAAGACAGTGGGATGAATGGAAAGGAGGTTCTCAAGACTGCACATTCGTAGCACAGAGGCACTCTGCACCATCATGCATAGGTCCCATAGCTCCTATTGAAAATTAATGTGTTTATTTATTTGTGTGTTTGTGTGTATTTATACTGTATTTTAAATTGTTTTTAGAATTATTGTTGTGAAGCTCACTGAGTCATAATTAGAAATGTGCTATACTAAATAAAAATTGGATTGATTGAGTTTATTTAAAAACGTATCTGCAACCCAATCCCGAAGGTAGGTTGATGTTTAATACAATAAAGTAACGTTCCATTACCTTGATCATGAAAATTACAGTACACAATATCTAATTTAGGTTAGTACTATTCTAATAAATACATGTTTTTTAAAAAGGACTATCTAGCCACTTTCACATATACAGTACATTTACAGTACAGTGCATTTTTAAGGGCATTTAATAAAAGAATTTCTTTGTGTTACTATATATTAGTGTGTATAGTCTCTTTTTACACCAGTACATTCAAGATAGGAGGCTACAACTGCTGAGCCAGTGGGGAACCGACTTGATGGGCATGCCCCTTCTGTCCTGAACTGTTGTGTTGTATTGAAACGAAGATGGCAGAAAAAGACCAAAGATCCATCCAGTCTGCCTGAGTTCCCTATTTAGCCCTAGGACCTACCATTCCTCCAGAGTCCTAGCCTTCCCCACCCCCACCTCTCCATTCTCCTCCCAGATTCTGATACCCTGAGCAACTACTATACCCTTTATTTTGTCCTAGTCATGCTTAAAACCACTAATGGATTTTGCAGCCCCCATCTTGGTTGATAGGCTGTTCCATGGCTCCACCACTCTTTCTGTAAAACAGTATTTCCTCACATCCCTCCTGAACCTCCCTCCTGTTAGCGTCTGCTCATGACCACGTGTCACGAGCTGGTATTCAAGTTAACTAGTTCCCCACAGTTCACCTTATTATTTATTTATTTTTTTTGTTAGGAGTTTGAAGGCCTCTATCTTATTTCCTTTCTGGTCTTCAGTGAGTAGATGTTCAATGCCTAGAGGTGATACTCACAGGACATGCCTTGCTGGCCCTGAATTATTTTTGTTACCTTGCACTGCACTGTCTCGAGCCTATCTGTAGCCTTTCTGAGGAGAGGATCTCTGTACTGGGCACAGTACACCAGGTGTGGCCTCACCAAGGATCTATACAGGGGAAGTGTTACCTCCCTTTTCCTGCTAATAATACCCCTCCCGATACATCCAAGCATCCTATCTGCCTTTCTATAAGCCTTGTTCCACTGACTTGATTGTTTTAGGGAGTCGCTGCTCATAACTCCAAGGTCTTGTTCATCAGCCATGGTACTGAACCTCACCCCTCCCATCCAGTACTCCATTCTGGGGTTCTTGCTTCTTAAGTGCAGCACCTTGCACTTTTTGCCGTTGAATTTCAACTGCCAAACCCTTGACCACCTCTCCCACTTTTGCAAGTCTCTCTGCATTTCCTTTATTCCATCATCATTATCCACCCTCCCACAGAGCTTAGTGTCATCTGCAAAGAGACACAGCCTGCTCTGGATACCCTCAACAGTGTCACTGATAAACATGTTGAAGAAGACAGGCCACAGTACAGAACCCTGTGGATACCCACTAGTGAGGTCTCTCTATTCAGATTTAACCGCAGTGACCACTAACCTCTGCTGTCTTACCTTTAGCCAATTACCTACCCAGTTTACTATGACCTTAACTGCACCCAGATTCTCCATCTTCTTCAGCAAGCATCTGTGGAGTACCAAGTTGAAAGCCTCACTAAAGTCGAAGTAGAGCAAACCCACAGTGTGGCCCCTATCCAATTCCCTCATCAGCCAGCCAAAGAAATTTATCAGATTATTCTGACAAGACCTCCCTGAAACAAATCCATGTTGCTTACTGTCCTGGAGACCATTACTCTCCAAGTAGTCCATGAGATCCTCTTTGACTAGTGACTCCATCATTTTCCTACAACAGAAGTAAGAGTGAGAGGTCTGCAGTTACCTGTTTGTTCATTGCCCCCCCCCCATGGAGTGGAACTATGTCTGCCACTCTCCAATCCTTCAGAACCAGCCCTGTCCTCAGACAGCTGTTGAATCCTACCAGATAATCAGTCAGTTCTGTTGCCAATTCCCAGAGGAAATTGGCAACCATCTGGTCCTAGGGCCTTATCAATCTTTAAGGCTGCCAGCCCTTTCAGGACCCTTTCATTGGTAAATGCTGGCTTCCTCATCTCTGGGACACCCTTAATGGCTGCTTTGATGCCTTTCTCTGGCAAGGACCCACTATCTTTCCTAGTGAAAATTGAGCAAAAGTAAATATTAGGGACAGCGGCCTTTTTGCCCTTCTGCCCCAGTCACCCTATCCCCCTCTGTTAGCCTCACAATTCCTCATCCTTTCTTCCAGAAGAACTGTTTTCCTCCACTTTTGACCCCACCTCTGCAATGGAAGCACCACTTGTGCTCGACTTCAAATTCCCCGACGTCCTGCACAGCGATGGCACAATACTGACACTGGTATTTGCCATCACAAAAGACAGTGTTTGTTGCGGGGGGGGGGGGCTATGCTCGTACCTCTCATGTGGAGGCTCTTGCCCCGCACCCCTTGCATTTAATTATAATCAAATTTAGGTTGAAGTTGTTCCGGGAAGGGGGCAGACCACCGGGAGAAGCCGCATTGGTGAAAACAGACCATTACATCGACTGTTGCTGCAATGGTCTGTTTTTGGGTTTTGCTGTCAGGGTGTCTCGTTAGACTGGACCACCACTCTGCAATATGCAGCTCTGTATCTGCTTTTGCCTCCCTAATTGCCCTCTTTACCTACCTATTTTTCACCAAATATTATTCCCATTCTTCATCCCCCTGCTTTCTTTAAATTTGTAGGACTTTTTCTTGGCCCTCACCACTTCTTTGACTCTTGCTGAGAATCAGTGGTATCTTGAACCCGTTCTTTTTGGTTACCATTTATGTGCATACTTTAGATGCCCCAAGAATGGCACCTTTAATTTCCCCTTATTTCTCTTTTGCCCCACCTATTTTGTCCACTCTTACAAACTTATCCCCGACCAGCTCCTTCAGCCTATTGAAGTCTGCCCTTCTAATATCAAGGACTTCAGCTCTTGATTGTGGTTTACCAGACCTGATGGCCAGTTCAAACCAAATAGAGTTATGGTTACTGTTCTCTAATGGCTCTCTCTATTACCACAGGTCCTACCTCCTCTGAGTTGGTGAGTACCACATCAAGAATTGTGGTCTCCCTGGTGGCTCCTTAACTAACTGTACCAGCAAACAGTCCTGGAATGCATCCAGCAAGACCTGGCTTCTGGTGCTCCCAGTCACTGGAACATCCCAATAAATGCCTGGCAGGTTCAGATCATCCATCATCACTACTTCTCCCTTAGCTATCCCTCTTTCTAATTCTTCACTGAGCTCTGTGTTCCTCTCCTCCCCTTGCCCTGGCAGTCTATACCCAAGTACAGTTTCTTTCCTGAGGCTATCATGAGTTGCACCCACAGTGACTCAGTCTCCCCATTACTGCCCTTGATGCACCCATCCTCATCACCTCTATGCACTCCTTGCCATTATGGGCTACTACACCCTCTCTACCTGTTTCTCTATCCCACCTGAACATTGAGTAGCCAGAGACTGTCATTTCCCAGTCATTGTTTTCCAAAGCCTATGTTTCTGCTATGGCCACAATGTCCACCTCAGTGTCTGCCATCAGTGTCTGTAACTCACTGATTTTATTACACAGACTCCTGGCATTAAGGCATACCCCTTTCATCTGACCCCTGTTCCTGCTTTGCTACTACCCTTGCACTTTGCATGTCCTTTCATCACCTTGTTTTTTAGTACTTGCACCCTTTGCATCCCCCTCCAAAGTCCCTTCACATAGTCTAATATGGGTCACAGCTTTCTTTGTAGCTGTTATGCTGCTACAAGCTCCCATATATGGGGGAGTAGTAGCTATGGTCCCCTTCCTCTCCCCTGCCACTGAGGTCCCCCTAGACCCAATCTCCCCCGTAGTCAGTTTAAACATCCAATATAGACTTCAAACCTCTGCCCCATTGTGCAGGCCTCTCTCTCATCAGGTGAAGTTCAACACCCTTGAAGAGTCTCCTGTCCCAGAAGCCCCCCCAAGTCCCCCCACAAAGTAGTACCCCATCCTTACACTATCCTTTAAGCCATATGTTAAACTTCTCTATTACCTCCCTCCTTATCCTATCCTGCTTCCCCTCCCTGCCACATACAGGGAGGACTTGGGAAATGAGTGGAATTGTTACATTTCAGTACCTGATCGAGGGTCTCAACGTTACCCAAAATTCCTTCTAGTGTAGTCAGGTACTTTAAAGCAGAAGCATCAGATTTACTGTCTCTCAGGGCCAGAATTGTGTCCAATGCTGAGCTACTGAGACTGCTTCCCACTTGGCAATTTTCACCTTTGAAACCCTGTTGCCCATGAATCATCTGGGTGGCCTGTTCCATCTAGATGTCAGAACATTCCTCCCTCTAGGCTGTGAATGTAATGCCAGCAAACATTTACAATCTTTTGTATTTGGACCACTCAGGGGCAGGCTGGGACTCAGATACCTTGTCCATAAGTGAGTCTAGTTCAGCCAGTGAAGTCTCAGAAAATTAAGCAGTAGCCCCCAAGGTAGGTTAAGGAAGCTTACACATCCTGCAGGGTTTTCCCTCACTGGCAAACCATGTACTCAGTTTAGAAGTCCAATCAGCAGAGGAGTGTAAGAGTGATGAAGCACCAGACAAATCCCTCATGCTGGACGCAGGTCATGTCCCTGCAATACCCTCCAGTTTTATAGGTGCTGGAAACTGGTTAACATTAACATCCTTATCACAAACAACTAGGGAAATCACACTCTGACAATCATAGTTGTGCTTCGACACTTATAATCCCCCGAGTCCCTCAGTACTCTACAAAACATATTCTACAGTAGTTCTATCTGTCCCTTCAGGGATGCCATTGATTATAATGGCTTTCCTGTGGTCAGTCTTCATTCCTGACACCAGTCCTCAAACTCACTATGGACTATGGTAAACACATGAGGAAGAGGCATCTACAGTCAGCTGTCCAATGTGATACTTACTGTAGCTGGTAAACAGGAGAAGATCTTAACAGTGCTACCTTAAAATGTAGTAGTCATCTATGGCCCTCATGACATGGGTGCACCTCACATAGGGGCTGGACTGGGTTCCTTGCTTTCACATCACTAGGCATACAGATGTTGCAAGTGATGATTGCATGACGCCTCCATCTGTGGTAGTACTAGGGGATCTGGTCTTTCTTTCTGGGTCAATAGCCCCCGGGAAACAAAAATCCTGTTTCTCAACATCGTTACCTCTATTAGTTAATTCTAGACCCCACAAAATAACAAGGTATTAAAGAACACACCAAGGATATAACAAATGAAACGGGACTTTATTAGAAAGGAAGGTTAGGAAAAGGTAAGTGAGCAATAGGGAACATGGAATTTAAGGGAACTCATACTCTGAAAAATATGTGATCATTTACTATTTACCACACAGTTTATTTCATTCCAAGTCCTGATCCCTACAGCATGTGCACCTGACTTTAACCCAAAGTCTGTGATCAGTGGGTACCTCACTGAGGACATGAGTCAGGACCAAATCTTCTTAATTATTGTGCTAGATGTGCAATGACAACCTAACATCCCAGAAACAAGGACACAGCCTCACACTCTTGCTGCTCAGGGAAAGGACAATGCTCATGGGGATTACTATGTAACATCACAAACATTTTGAAAGTCAGAGAGGAGTTACATGGTGTAACTTTGAGTATTTTGTAGGTCTTCGATCTAGTTAATCATGGCATTGATTTAGGGAGTGTTTTTTTCCCATGTACTGTTTATCCTCCTTGGATGTCTGGGCAGCTGTTTCATCCTCTGCCCTGGTCCCACAACACTGGTGTCCATCTCCCCTGAGACATATCTCAGCTTTGTCCTATGGATTATCACTCTGTAGTAGGGTGCAGAGGGGAGGGCCACTGTACTTTTCTGTTGTGTATGTGCTTCATCCATTTTCTACAGCAGCACCAGAGTTTCTTTTGCGAAGAGCACAGTTCATGTGTCTACATCAATTTATGTGAAGGCTGCCTTCCCCCCAGCCATGCATCCAACATTTGCTGAGGTGTCCAAGGTGATGGCATGGGTCTGCGATGAGTGAGAATGGTGTCATGAACCCCATGCTCCATTTTATGACTGCATGGGTGAAGACATGTAGACATACTGCTATCATCAGAAAAATGGGTCTGAATTCCTTTTCTAATGCAGCACAACTTTTGTTCTTATGAGGGAGTGGAATGAAATTAAAGCTGCATTCACTAAACTGTTTCTTCTCCCCAGCTGTGTTGTTAGGAAAGAGTGGAATCTCTCCACTCACTGCAATGCGGAATCTGATGTCTAGTAGCTCAGCTCAGGTTTCAGGTTTCTCAGTTCCTCATTAACAGCTGTCAGTGGTAAGGTAATCCAATCACAGATGTCTTTGTTATTGTATTCCCTTTTCAAAAAAGTTCAACATTTGAAAGTAAACCATTAACAAAAATAAAGGAAAAAATAACAATGTGCTAATTATCTGATAAGCTAAGGAACAACACACACACACACACACACACACACACACACACACACACTAGCTGTACTAACCAATTCAAATGCGAATAACTTTAAAACTTAAATTTTTTTTTCACTTTTTCAACAAACAAATGTGAATAACTTTGAAACAAAAAATGATAATATGGTACTTGAATAACTTTGAAACAAAAATCATAGTATGGTACTGTGAGAACAAAATTTGTTCAGCACAAAAATATCTACTAATTGGGTTGTTGTTTCATTTATATTTACCTTTAAGTTTTTTTCATAATTAGCGGAAAAAAACCCCAGAAAATTCAATTTTTTCACTTTTTCAACAAACAAATGTGAATAACTTTAAAACAAAAAATGAGAGCATGGTACTGTTAGCATGAAATATGCTCAGCTCAAAAACATTTGCAAAATGAGTGGTTTTTCATTTGTAGATACCTTTTAGATTTTTTATAATCTTTCTTTGGAGGAATGGCATAAATGGAATATGCTACCCCCTACTGAAAATATTGCTGATATTTTTTTTTTTTTAATTGACCTGATGACATCACTCATGGCTTCACCACTCATGATGTCTTTGGATCAATCATCACTTGAACAAAAATATCAACAATATTTCCAGTGGGGCTAGAATATCCCTTATATATTTTTTGCAAAAAACTCCGTTAATGTATCAGTTTGGGTTGCTATTAAAGCAACAAAAGTATGGAAATGCGATGTTAGGGTTTTCAGCACTAACTCTGCATTCCCCTCCCCCCCAAAGCAGCCAAAGGGGACAAGGCAACACGAGCAACCAAAGACATCCATCATCAGGTAAGACAAACAACATACAACTCTTTCCAAATGACACAAGAGACATCCATCATCATGGTCCAGTGCTTCTGTAGCCATGGATACATATGCATGCTTGCACACCACCTGGGAAGTGCAGTAAAAATTCCCTCAGGATCACATTGTAAATTGTAAGTAAGCAATAACACATGGCAGGGTGTTTGGCAATGCTAAATTGCTGCATGCCCCAGGTGGGTTGTGAGGTACGAGGTGCAGTCGAGTGCCTTCAACCACCTGAGAAGTGTGATATAAAATTCCCAGAGGATCACATTGTAAATTGTAAGTAAGCCATAATACACAGCAGAATGTGCAACAATAAAGGAATAATGCACGATAGGGTGTGTGTCGTGCTGGGATAACGTCATGCCTGGGGTGATTAGGCATGAGGCCGCAGGCCGAGTGTGACTAATCACCCCAGAAGTCACATTATCTCAGCATGACACACATCCTGGAGTGCATTATTCCTATTATACAGTGACGCATTTGTAATGAAAAAAAAAAGATAGGAAAAAGTAAATTTAAATTTGATTTTTTTGTCATTTTTTTTTATATGTGTAAGATTACTTTGTGGGTAAATAGTGCTGATTTTCACTTCCAGCCAACAGGTGGAGCTGTGTTTCTACAATCCTGTTAATATCTAAGCAACTCTTCTTAGCATAGGACCTTTGTTAATGGTGCTCGGTTTGTTACTGTACCCTGTTCCTTTCTAGTTTTTATCTTTTTTTATTTTTAAAATTCAGGTTTTCATTTTATTTCTTATATCTTTACTGAGTAACTGCTGGTAGCAACTTGGGAATCGCAAGCCCCCCACCCCCCACGTCTTTTAGCTCGCTCTCTGTACATAATTTCTGTGATGAGGAAACAAGGTAGGAAAATGGCAAAGAGATTTTCTTTTGTATTTTCTGTACAAGATGGTGTTATTAAAAAGTAAACAAACAAGGCGTGGTTTGAAAGCAAGTGAGGAGGCGGTTTGAAAACAGACCTGTGGCAGTGTAATTAGCTGCAGCTCGTTCGCTCACTGACTGGGGCATTGTTCAGAGGAATGGAGAAGAAGGTTACCAAGCGGGGATCGGGCTGGGTTTTTGAAACTCTTTCAGGAATTACACGGATTTCACAGAGGTGGATTTAAAAAATCAGGGGGGGATATGTGTCACAGTTATGTGCTGGTATTTTTACTGTTTCTGTGTTAGGGAGGATTTTAGACTGTCATGAAGAAATGCCAGGAGGTGTTCTGCAATGTGGTGAAGGAGATCATAGGAATAGTTGTGCAGTGATTTTTACCATTTTTTTACATTTCATGCGGTCACTAGGTGTGCTGGGACTAGATTCGTGATGTTATGCCAGGATAACATCACAGGTCCAGTTCCCCATTAATCAATCAGAGTTCTAGATTCTTTATTGCCATTGTATAATGCTAAATTGCTGTATGCTCCACATGGGTTGTGAGACATGAGGCACAGCTGGGAAGTGGAATATAAAATTCTGACAAGATCTCATTGTAAATTGTAGGTAAGCTGGTCTAACAGGATTTACCTTGGGTTTGCTTATTTAAGTTCCAAAAGCAAGAAGTATTGAAATGACCTATGTCTAGTTTTTTCATGTAACATTTGCATCACTGATTAATTTGGTGCAGCAAGCTGTGTGTGTGTGTGTGTGTGTGTGTGTGTGTGTGTGTGTATTTTCAAGGGTCCATATGTCCAGAACCAACAGCACCCATTGCAGCATTATCTTGATGTTTATACTTCTCTTTTTATTTTTCTACTATTGAGGTATAAATGTGGGGTTTTTACATCACAATAATACAAGTACAACTAAGTCACACATTAATTCTGTATCTCTTATCACATCAATGCATCAGCAGCTACTGTAGCTCTGACCAGAGTTTGATCCTCCTGGTTTTACTCCCACATCCCTCCAGCCAACCTGTGATAACAAGCACAATCTCTGGTGACCTCCGCAGCAGCAGCGTATTCCACTGCTGCACCCGATCCTGGCCAACTCCCTCCCGAGTTTGGCTGCCCAATCCCAGCAGACCCAGGCTTGCATCTGAACCTGGGTCACAAGCATGGAAACACATAGTCCTTCCACTCAGCCATTGGGCAGCCTTTTTTAAGGTGGTTCTTTAAGAAAGCACTATCCAGATAGTGAGTGATTTAATTCCTAGCACTTTTTATGTGAGAGCAAAGAAAATTGTGTTAACCAATGGGGAAAAAAGCTTACTTTTCCACAAATCAGCTTTCTAGATCTCAGAAACCACAAACGATGCTGTCATGAGGTCATGCCTTGAGACTTTACCATGCATGCCTATTTTTAGGCTCTTCTATTGAATGACACCAAAGATATTAAGGTGCAAAGTTAGGGGTTAACATTAAACACCCTACTCAGCTCTAACTATAGGGTTGCTACTGTGCCTCTGATATATCTATCTATCAATATATATTTATATATTTATATATATATATATATATATATATATATATATCCTCTGGGATAACCCTTGCCCCTGTGCATTTGCTCTAGGATTCATTTGTTGTTCTCTTCTCACTCTACTTTGGGCTGCCCATGACCCAAACCAATAAGATCCCCTATAGGGTGGCTGGCTATCTCTTCCTGGGCTAGGGTACAGATATGGCACACTGATGAGTCCAAATGAGGATGAAATACATGTCTGTGTCTGCTGTTCTCAGTCTTGGTTGACTATATTGTGAGACCTTCTGGCACCATACAATTCTGCTTAAAGTTGAGCCTGTCCAAATTAATTCATGGGCAATTGCATATGTTTCCCATGATGCTTTGCATTATTGGGGTTTACACAATTTGTTTTTTCTTTAAAATTTGGTTGTATGGCCAATATCCTTAGGGATAACCCTTGCCCCAGTGCATTTGCTCTGGGGTACTTTTGTTGTTATATGTATCCTTATATATAAAAGTAATGTGTGCCTAGCATACCACATTAATATTTAGTCACTGAAGCAGTAATTCCTACAAGAAAAATGGAAACATTTGAGGCCGTAAAAGATTATACAGATGAATGATCAATCCCACGTCCCTTACAAAGACTGATGAAGACAAGATCCTTGTGGGGATATTAAGAAAGAAAAGCCTTACAGGAGAACTAAACATAAAAAAAAACATCCTTAGTAGTTATGAACAATTGAAACACAGAGAGCTTTGTTTAGAGTGGCATTTACTAACACTTGCAGAATACATTTATTTATTTTATTGTTTTATTTGTATCACATTTTACCAGGTAAGCAGAGTCCAAGCTGACTTGTTTCTAGTGGAACCGGGGTGGAGAGGGGGGATCAGGAAATACGATGCAAACAATTCCAGTAATAAAGAGGTACTATATATATATATATATATATATATATATATATTATAGTGCGCGGTAGTGCCACTATAGTTAGGTTGAGGAGCCATTTACATGTTAAACCCAACATTTTGCACCTTAATAACTTTGCAACCATTTGTCGGTTTGTCTGAAATTTGGAATCATAATCAAAACCCATCCATCTTGGATCTGCCAAGGTTTGTACCGGTCGCATATATGGCTGTGGAGTTATTAAGCATGATCTGTGCGCACATTTATGCTTTTCTGGAATTTTACTGTCGTCTCTACAGGTCACACGGTTTGCGTGACCGATCCCATTATAAGTCAACGGGAAAAGTTAAAAAAAGTTCGACAGTGTCACTAATGCAGTTTTTACTTTCACAAATGGCCCTTTTACTGTCACAAATCTGCCATTTTGTTTTCAGTTAGCGATCAGAAAAATGCTTGGCATTTAAAATTGGGACCCTCTAGCAACCTAATTCTTTTTGTATTCACCTAGTCGGACCCTGAGGATGCTAGCCATGTCTTTATTTTGGGGTAAAACACCCCAGAAATATGTTTTTCACATTTCTTGCACTGCATGGAGTGCTTCAGGTCACTAGTGATCATCACTGCCAGGTCCTTCTCCTCCTCTGATGCAGATACTCAGACTCCACCCAGGTAGATAGAGGATGTCTACCGCTTGGCCCATGTCTACTGTCTTAGTGACACAGTAAGACAAGTCAATCAGATTTGTGTGACATAATCTCCCCCCCATGAACCCATGCTACTTTGCATTCTGGAGACCATGCTCCTCTATATATTCCACAAACCTTTCCTTTAGTATGGTCTCCATGAGCTTGCCCACAATAGAGGTCAGACTGACTGGTCTGTAATACCCTGAGTCATCCTTGGGACCGCTTTTGTGGAGTGGCACTACAGGTGCTGTTCTCTAGTCCTGCAGTACTATGCCTGTCTCTAGTGAACTATTAAATAAGCCTGCCAGTGGCCCTACCAGCTCCTCAGCCAGTTTCTTTAGCACCCTTGGATCTACTCCATCTGGGCCTGGTGATTTGTCCACCTTCAATGTCAGCAGCCCCTCCCTTACTCTGTCCTCCTGTATCACTACATCTGTGTTCTCTTCCTCCCCTGCTCTGCTTTTCCCTCCTGAAGGCAATGGTCTTTCTTTCTCCCTGGTGAAGACGGAACAGAAGTATTAATTTAGTATCTCTTATATCCCCCCATTATCCTCCACCCATTCGACCATTTTATTAAGCCTAACAGTCCCTCCCTTCTTGTCTCTTTTCTCATTTGTATAGTGAAAGAAAGCCTTTTCAGTGACCTGCAGCTCCTTCTGTGCCTTTGCTCGCCTGACTTTCTTACTTGCCCCACTAAATTCAATGTCATGTCATATTATCATACGTGAATAATGAGAACCTGTTTCCTCCAATACATTCATACAAAATTAATAATGGATTGTCATCCCTTCCCACCATAAACACAGATATGGAACCAACACATACGAGACCATGCATAGTTCCACCAAACCCATCCCCCCTTCCCAGACCCAACATATTGCAGCCACATCAATTCAATTACAGAACAGAACCCCCAACATCAGTACACCTCCGTACTCTTTCATACATCTTAACAATCTAAAACACTACCATTCCACATTGCTGCTTACCACCATCTGTACATGCCCATTCAAGCAAAACCCCTCCTACTCTAGATGTAACACTAAGAACTGCCTCCTCCTATCAAACATCGCCACACAATGCCATACACACCAACATTGCTTTCCCACCATCTCCTTATAACACTTTATTCTTCTTTCCAGTTTCACCCACCCATTACACACAGTACAAGAAAGCAGCAACAAAGGCAAACAAGATGCTGGGATGCATAGCTAGGAGGATCAATAGTAGGAGAGAGGAGTTTTATGGCTTATTTAAATATATTATTGCCAGTTGAGTCATTGTAAGGGAATAATGGCTAATTTTTAAAGTGGATCTTGATCAATAAGGTGCCACAGTAATACATTCATTTGTGTGGCTTACTGCTTAAACATTTCGTATCATATTTACCCTATGATTTAAAAGTACTATTGTCATCTGATTGTCTTTACAGACAGCATAGATTGTCCTGCGAATGTTGCTGCTGGTTCAAGTAGCCTATCGTAGATTTTCACAAACCTTATTAATGGTGAGTTTCTAAAAAATGCACCATTATTTGACTGTTTTCTTACAGAGATTCACTAAGGTAAGGCCTTGCATCACATGTCACAGGCTATGGTGGGAATATTTGTGATTGATTTTTTGTGTTAAAATGATCATCCGGTGATTAAATGTATCCACTGGTCATCTAACTGGGCCACTGTTAGTTGACCAGTGCCCACATTTCATCACCAAGTGATCACTGTAACATAAAAAGTGATCAAAAATATACCCCCATATCCTGTACGAACATTCGAGCATATGAATGTGCCAGCAGAAACTGACCTCCTGGTATATTATGTTTGCTTGATTTTGCAGCTAGCTCCTCAGGTTGCAGCTGCCCCTCACCCACTCCCTTGTTCTCCCCTGGTTGCCAATTGCCTCACCCACCCTTACTCACCCTCGCTGTCTGTCCCATGCCCTGTTTAGGTCATCAGCATTTTTTCTTGATACCACCCTTACTGGTCGAGCGTTCCATCTAGATACCACTCTCTATGTGAATTAACGCCTTCTCATCCATCTCTTGACTCACTCTGCTCTCCATTCTATGCACAATATCTGAGATGAGTATCCCAAATAGAACCGTGCCCATCCCTGTATGGAACAATGTGGTCATGGAGGGTGGTGTGGTTATTGAAAGGTTGCTCTTTGTTATGCTGTTAAAGGCTGGTATAGTGGCATAAACTTTAAAAAGGCAAACAATTAGTGAAGTTACTGTAAATCTGCTACCCATTTTATTTGTTAATATGTTCCCCGGATTCACTCATTACTGAAAATAAGTGGCTTCACGTGTCTTCAGCTGAGTGAGATCAGCAAAGTGAAGCTGAGCTGCTCTGGCTCAAGCTGAAGGCAAATGAAACCACTCATTTTCAGCCACGTGTGACTCCGGGGGACATATTAATATATTATTGATCAACAGCAATCAATTATATAGTTAGAAAAAAAAATTCCCAGAACGTGCCCATTTCCAGGGCATCTGCGTGTGACACGATCTTCACAGAATAAGAGTGACTCAAGTGCAGGGGAATGGAACACTCCTATTGGTTGGGAGCACTCCCTAAATCTATAATATAATTAAGAATGGATTACTGTATAGTGATCTTAAACATTTTAGTCATTCAGAGTGCATCATTTATGTGATCATTTTTATAATGTATCTTAATAATAGATTTATGGTGTATTTTGGAACATGGGTATCTATAAAAATATAAGCATTTATTAACGCTGATATGCTGCACTGTGATATTCTGTTCTAGCTGTTATGCTTCACTAGATACGTTGCAAGTGCAGCATAACAGTTTAGAACTATAATTATGCGCAGCCTGACATTCAAATAAATCCTGATCTGTAAACATTGCAGCACTGATCCTATCTAAAGAAATGATGGGCATTTATTTTCTATCGAAAACTGTATGGTCTTCCAACCAAAATACAATATAAAAAAAATTGATGTTGTCCCATCACTAATAAGCTGAGATAACTTGTTTTGTGGTTGCCATGGTGACTTAACATCTCGAGCTTTGCTCTTGAGTGTAATGATGCCACCACGACAACCATTCAACGTGGTAACCAGCTTGTTACCATTGGGACATTGATTACTCTTTATGTTAGGGTCAGTAACTATAAAGTAATTACAATTGTGACTATTATTAATAGGTGAAACATTTATTATACACTGTCACATTTTTTTCAGAAAGCTTCACACAAATTGCTAATCCAGATTCAATCTAGCATCAAGGTAAAGATATACAACTGATTGTTTCAGGTACCCTTTTTTTTACCTGTTAATTTGACATACATTGAAGGAATAATTATGGAATCACTTTTGAAGGATGGAATTGTTTAATACCAAGAAGGTAATGGGTCATACTACACAATTCAGCATACTAATAGTGTGACCTGTAAAGTTATGGCAGGTGAATGTAATATAGTTATTTGATTGTTGGTCCATGGTGCTGTGTTCGGGGTTTGGCAGGGGAGAAGAGGGATTGAGTGTCGGAAGGACTGCTCTCCCTCTCTGGGAGGGGGATTTCCAGTGCTTGGCGCACTTCTGGCCCCTAGCAGAGGCTGGGGAGCAGTGTGCTGATACTGTGAAGAGGGCTGAGATAGGGCAGGTGCTGGGAGGAGTGCGTGTGGATGCATGCATGCTCCCTCAACTGGCGCCATTACACACTCCACTCACGTGAGGGAGAAAACCATGAGAATGGTCCCTGTTGTGCAGGATGATGCAGCCACCAGTCACAGGCCCCATCACTGAATGGCGCTCTCTGAACTGGATCCTGGTAGAAGTGAGTTGAGCTAGGGGGAATCCTCTCTGCCCCTTCACGGGAGAGGGTTAATTTGTAGGGGAAGAGGGGATGCTGCCTGATGTCAGGGTACAGGGCTGGACTGGTGTCTGGGAATGGTTGCTGAACAGGGACCATTGAAGAAATAGAATACATATATATATATGTATATATATATATATATATGTGTGTAATAAATAACCCATTCTTAAGTGTGCAGTCACGCTCTGATGTATGCATGCCTTGGCGTGCATTGTACGCATGAGGCTGCAGGCCAAGTGCACCAACCACCCAAGGTGTGCGTATATCAGAGTGCAACCACACATCCTAGTGTGGGTTATCTATCTTATAAAATGGTAAAATAGTTTTTTTTGGGTGTAAAAGTGCAGGTGTGTGGTCGCGCTCTGATATACACACGGTCATTTGATGGTCATCCTCCAATAGGTTCCAAGCAATTTCCCTACCCATTTTATAAATATATATGTATATTATGGTAGCACAGTAGTGCTACCATAGTTAGGGTTGAGTAGCACTTTTAAGGTTAAAGGGTGAAACTTTGCACCTTAATAACTTTGCCACTGTTCAACAGATTTGCCTGAAATTTGGTATGCACAATTGGGTATGGTAGATCTTGGGGATCTGCCAACTTTCATACCAGTTGGGTATACAGCTGCGGAGTTATTAAGCAACAACCAAATGCGCAATTATGTTTTTTTGCAAATTCTTTGCTCTCACCTACAGGTTGCATGGTTTGCACGACTGGTCCAAAAACTTCAGGGAACATGTGGCCGCAGTCCCCGATGTGTCTTTTGAAGATTTCGTGAAAAAATATTAAACGGTTCAAAAGTTATTCAAAAAACAAGTTCCCATTATAAGTCAATGGGGAAAGTTAACAAAAAGTTTGAAAGTGCCGCAAATGTACTTTTTAGTGTCGCAAATGGTCCTGGTAGTGTCGCAAATCCACCATTTTGTTTTCAGTTACCGATCAGAAAATGCTTGGCGTTTAAAATTGGGACCCTCTAGGGACACAATTCTTTCTGTGTTCACCTAGTCAGACCCTGAGGATGCTAGCCATGTTTTTATTTTGGGGTTAAACACCCCAGAAATATGTTTTTCAAATTTCTGGAAACAGAGTATCACAAAGTAGTGTTGCACTTGTGACACTTTGGCATATTTTTGTGAAAGGTGTGGGAAATTGCGACACCACTTTTCCAGACTATGACCAAAATGATAGCAGTTCTTTGCCACCCTGCTACAAAAGAACAGTTTGGTCTTTTGGGCTCAAATTTGGAGGAAAGGCAGCCAACATCTCACAGATGTGCCTTTTGGTGGTTTGGTGACAAAATATTGCATGGATGCCAAGTTACGCTACTCCAAATTTGGCATTTTTTCCATAGACTAACATGGTGGCGTGCATGCGCCTTTGAGCTCGTATCTTGAAAATGGTGCGAGATCCGAGATTTCGTTTCAACAATGCGAAGCCCTGAGGGCTACACATTCAGAGAAAATCTAGCCCGGAAACTCATGAATCATGTGTAATTTAATTTTTTTTTCCATGTCGTACTGTTCCTTAGTTATAAGCAATTAAGTATTCTAACTGCTCGTTTTCTGCTCCGAGGACCATTATTATGCATGCATTCTTTGTACACACTGGGTTTCTCTATGCAGCTGTTGGGCAAAAACAGGGTGTGCGCTTCCGTTACTGTGACAGTTAGCATTTCCACTTGTGTTTCCGTACCCGTTTGCGTTACCATTCCCGTGTACGCCTCCGTGTGCGTTACCCTTTGCGTTCTCATTTGCGCTTGTAGTTGCATTACTGTTACCATTTGCGTTTCCACTACTGTTTCTGTTTGCATTTCTGTTTGCGTTTCCGGCACCCCTTTCATTTGAGTTTGCGTTTCTCTTTTGGTTTGCATCTTCATTGCTGTTACTGTTACCATTTGCGTTTCCAATTGAATTACTGTGCCCGTGCACATTACAGTTTGTGTTTCCATATGCGCTTGCGTTTGGTTTTGCATTTCTGTTTCCTTTGGCATTATTGTTGCTGTTACCATTACCATTTGCATTTACAACTGCAGTAGCGTGACAGTGCACGTTACGGTTTGCGTTTCCATACGCACCTCCGTTCGCGTTTCCATTTCTGTTTCCTTTGGCGTTATTGTTCATGTTAACTTTACCATTTGCATTTACAATTACAGTACCGTGACCGTGCGCATTACAATTTCCGTTTCTGTGTGTGCTTGTGTTCGCATTTCTGTTTCTGTTTCCTTTGGCATTATTTATGCTGTTAACATTTCCATTTACATTTCCAATTGCTGTACCATGCACGTCACAGTTTGCATTTCCTTAAACGGTTGCATCTCCTTTTGCGTAACTGTTCGCTTTGGCATCACTTTGCGCTTGCATTTCTATTAACTTTTGCTTTACCATTTATGTTTCTGTCACCATGTGGCAACCGTTAGCAGTTGTGTTTCCTTGCACTTACCGTTACTATGTCCCAAAACATCATGTGGTGGGTGGGCCCCGTGCTCCCACCACCACCACATTCTATTCACTATTTCTACTGCAGATTCTCAAAAAGAAGGGAAATTAGAGGCAAAAAACTATGTTTATAGCCTCAGTTAGGGTTGTTCCACAGTGATAAAAGTGAGGAAATTCGATGTTAGGGTTGAAAACCCCCCTTGCTTCCACCCCCATCCTTCCCCCCCAGCTGGCATCAAAGTGTGCATTGGGGTTGTCGGTCCTAACTCTCACCCCAATCTTCTATAGTTCACCACCTCAGCTTCTTTACACATGTGATGGGGTGAGAGTTAGGGCCAATGACCCCCATGCACACCCCGATGCCAGCTGGGGGCAAGGTGAGGGTGGGCAAGGGGGTTTTCAACCTAACATCAAATTTCCTGCTTTTGTCACTGTGGAACAACCCTAACTGATGCATTGAACTGAGAGTTTTTTGTCTCTAATATATATATATATATATATATATATATATATATATATAGTGGTAGTCATAGAAAACTTTCACAGTATTGAGGTATACTGAGGCAGAATGAGGCAGGATCACATTACAATCAGTGGAAATTACCTCAGTGGTACCTTGAGGTAGGAATCATTTTGACAAGTACCACATACATATGTGTGCGTGTGTGTGGCGAGGGGAGTTATCTCTCTAAGTGAGAGAACATCATGGCAGCAATTTGAAATTAAAGGTTCTATTGGCACAAGGACTTTGGAACTAAATAAGATCAGTTGAGACTGGCACTTTTTTATACCCAGGCTCTGTTTGTTAGATGCCCACTTTGCCAGGGTTATCAGCCAATCAGAGTCCAGGGATTTGTTGGCCCATTTTCTAACATGGACTACTTAGTCTTTATCAAGGCATGTCGCACAATCCCATACAAAAAGTAATAAACATGTTCACCTACCCAATTTTGTATACTAGACTACATCAGCAACCCTCCATTATTAGGGTATCTCAACTGTTTCCATTTTTGGGTCAAACATGACAGCCATAGGTTCAGTCCCAATATCCCTCTTAGTTTAATATTGATATTTGCATTCGATAATCAGGTTGTGTCTGCATAATATTCATTTTAATTTATATGTTTTGATTCTTAATTTAGATCGGCAAGAGGTCCCAAACAATGTATCTAATGAAAATGGGTGCGTAGAGGATCCGGATGATTCATTATATGGTGAGTGTGTTGCACGTCATAATAAAACCTAAATTATAAACATTACATATCAAGAAGCCAGGTCCTTCTTCTCCTCCTCTGATGCAGATACTCAGACTCCACCCAGGTAGTACTCTGTCCTGGGATTCTTGTCTCCAATATGCATAACTTCGCATTTCTTATCATTGAAGCCAAGCTGCCAGATCCTGGACCACCTCCTCAGCTTTTCCAGATCTTCCAGTTTCACTGCTGCAGTCACCTGGGGCCTTGGGAAGAGGTCTGGCTGGGTGGCACAAGTGCATGGGGACATGGTCAAGAAAGTGACCCACGAGGTCCTCAAACTTTGGGGGCATGACTGTGCTGGGGGTTCATGGGACAAGTTGAAGTGCATTCTGAGGTGCTGCAGGGGGCGGCATCTGTCATTGTGCCAGGATGGAAACCCCTTAGACCAGCAAAGTGGAGGTCTAACCCCGCTGCACCATATGCAGTCTTGAAATTGTGTAGATGGGTTACGGCAGCTGCCCTTTCAGAATAGGGCACAGGTGCTGCCATAACCCACCCTTGTGCCATGCCACAATGGGTTGCCGGCATAGTGGGTGGTGTAGCCCAGCTTTGTCGCAATCCGCATGCAGAATGGCACAAGCCACATCTTGGCATTCCAACTTGCGTATTGCATGGTGCAATACAACTTGGTCCCATAGCTGTCAATCCAGTACTCTCTCTATATATGCATCACAATGTGTGTTTAATTGAAATTCTCCACAATTAATTTAATTAATTAATTAGTTTGTTAGTTAGTTAGCTGTTTTGCTTTAAAAAAAAATTTCATTTGATCTAGGTCCTGAAACAGAGTCAGCAGCAACAGTTCATGTCAAGAGTCAAAAGAAACAGCATTCATCAGATTTGCATACTGAAATATTGAGCCTTCAGAAGGAGAACCTTCTATTGGAAAATGAAAAATTAAAATTAAAAATCAAGAAACTTAAATCTGAGGCTGAGTTGATACATCTTAAAGCTGATAAAATGAAGAGGAAGTAATACATGTTGTACAAATTATTAAATCTATTTGTTTATTTAAATCTGATTTAATTTACTTTAAGTACTGGGGAATTTTAATTTGTAATGTGTTGGGTGATAAGGACACCACATAATGATATTGTCTGATGACACAGCATAGAGTAATGTCTGTGAATTCATAAATTTATTCAGTCATAAAAAATGGTATGTTGTCCAATATTTGAAAATATATGTATTACTGTTACAGTATGTGCAATACTTTATTACCTGTTGACTGTGTAATTTATGTATTCCAAAATATATATTTATCACATTACTGGGTTTGGTATGCCCTTTCATTTAACAAATTTTAATATTTTATAAGTTCAAAAAGTTCTATTATGCTCCATTTTAGTAATTATTAGAAATTTTGAAAATGTAAAAAAAGAACAGTCATCACTACAGATGAAGTTATAAGTAACTTATTGAATTTTTAGAGTACATTTCAATACATTAGACATAGTAGTTCATTACTTTTGGTGTTCTTACTGTCTCACATTTAAGTATGTTCCAAATAAATTATTGATCAACTGATACATTGCATAATATGTATCTTTATGACTTAATATTCTGCATCAGTTGACATTTACTGCAAGTTTGGAAGGTTCTATCTTTCTGTTTCTTTACAATACAATATGCAAAGTAATTAATATGGTCACACAGTAATATGCAAGTGATAACACACTCCACAGTGGACAGTATTGGCCAATAGAATGGGTGCAGGGTGCATCTATTTTCCCTTGGGGGGTCACGAGTGCCAGCTGAAGGGTTAGCATTTACCTGAGCTCCTGTAACTATGGCGGTATGCCTGATGAGTAGCTGTAGCACTACTGGGCCTCCCTATTATTTTTAATTTATTTGATCTTTTACTTATTTTAAACTTCATTGCACCATACATCTCTCCATCAGGTAATAAGGGTTGCGTTAACCCCATTATGAAGTCCACAAAATGGGATTTTAGAGAATTTTTTTTAAATAATACAAATAAAAGCATTATTTTAGCACTGACCTTGTATATTGAAATGTTTGCACTTATTAGAAAAGTATAACATAATGTTGTACTATGCAACTCAAGCAATTCCTAAGCCCAATATTTTGTGGTCTGACCCTCAATCATTGAATAAGATGGCCAAACTGACTCCTACTTTACTAGTGCTGATGCTAGCACCGGGTAATGAGACAGAGGAGAGGTGTTGGTGGTTTGGAGAGCTGCAAATAAAAGAAAAAAAAATCATGCTATGTAATTCTGATGGTCTGATTATGTTTCCTTTTGAGCTTTGCTACTGAGGAGGACTGCAGCTAAATACTACTGTGGATAAACCAGGACCAAACACGGGTAAGTATTTTTTTCTGTGGTTTGAATAATATCAGGGTATACTTACTCCCAAAATACAATTCAAATGAAACTTTTCTGCAATAAATGTCAACTATGTTTTATATTAGGTGAATGATGTACTTATGAAAACATGTTTTATGATGCATTATACCATGTGTCTAGAGAATTCTGCCTCCTGATTGGCTGAGAAGTTTCTATGACCGTGTGCTTATCAAGGCATATATTGCAAACCAGCACTTCTTTAGCCAGTCAGGGCAGATAACAACAAAAAGCACTGTGCACCAATCCAGGCTGCCAGTGCAGTAGTGGGATTTCCACTTGCGACACCGATGGACCGGGTTCAGTAACGGACCTCGGTAGTCAGAGGGCTAGGGGAGAAAGTATAACCATTCATCGGTCTGCTCTCATTCACGGGGGGAGGAAGGAATAAAGTATCCAGTGCCTGATGCAACCATGGTAGGAGAACAAATGCACATTGAAAAAATATTTTTTGCCCACAGTGGCAAATTTTCCTTACACTGTACAATATGATGCCTGAGTAATGGTGGTCAATCACAGGTGTAATCACCTCACGTGGTTCCAATGTACATCTGTCTTGGTTTACTTGGTTGTCATGGCAACTGCTGACGTGATTATATCATGGTTAACCACTGTTACTCAGGCATTATCCTTTATGTTGAGTGTTGGGTTATGTGGGTGGACAGGTGGCATGCTCTTATCATGCCTTATAAAATGGGCTCAACAAATCCTGTAACCTGATTGGCTACAACATCTTCTGAGCCGTGTCCTTATCAGAAGATATTGTAGCCAACCAGCACTACCCTCCAGTCCTGAGCCCCACAACACTACAAAATCAGTGAGCTGTGCCACCCGAAAACAGAAACACAAGCTGGCACAACTCACAACGAGAAACAGCACTTCGTCATAAGCACTGTGGCAACAACTGAAAAATGACTGCAACACAAAAAAATCAGTTCTATGCCTCCCTTCCTGCACAAGCACTACATCAAACTCCTAAAGTTAAATATAATTCACTTTTTACTCACTCCGGTCAGACACTTCGCGGCAGCAGCAGCACATGAACGGTCCTGTTCCTCAAACTCCTACCCATTACACACGCCTCGGCACTGTTCAATCCCAATTCAAAAATGTCCTCTTTCAGGACACAAACCACACACCATAGTAAACAATAAAAAAAAATAAGAAAAGAAGCGCATTTCAGTACAGTACCCTCAAAACGAAAACATCTATTTTTTTTACCATGACCGTTCCGGTTTCAAAAGCGCAAAGCAGGAAATTGCAACACATGGTGGCCGCCAAAGGACAAGCTCACTTCCTTGCTCTAACTACAACCACCCGCTCTACACAAAAAAAAACAACACTTGTACACTACGGAGCTTAAGAGGCACACGATAGCTCCCTGTAAAACTGTTCTTACAATTTTAAAACACACAATCATCTTGGCCATATATCCTCTAAAACAGACAAACTGTACAGTATGGCAGCTTAAGAAACACACGGTCACTCCCTATGAAACCACCCCTGCAGTTTTAAAATGCACACTTCAAAGCACTCTACAATTAAAAACTATATCTCTGTGCTAACATAGGAAGCACAAGTTGGGGGGGAGGGCTGTACCAGTGACCAAGCTAAATACACTGTACTCAGGACAATACAATACATAAACAGAGGAACTATTATTTTCTCTTTTAAAAAAAAAACCTTGTTTCCCTTATTTTTCCTACTTTAACAGCTATTATTTATTTCTTTTTAATTTCTACATTGAAAGCCCATTTTATAAGCGCAATAACACACTCCGAGGTGTGGGTTACGTGCTGATAAGAGCACACCCAGGTGCATAAGGCACTCAGCACAAGCGCTCATGCCTTAGTAGCACACCCGGGCGTGCTCTAGCAGCACGAACCCACACCTCGCCATGTGTTATTGCTTGCATATATAACCTTAATCATTGTTTAGTCCTTACTTATGCACTTTCACACTGATGTTACACCAAATAATGGCAGATTTATTTTGCATGACAGTTGAATACTGATCAATACAACAGTCTTGGCACACCTTACTTCTTACCCTCAAAATAGAAACCAAATTAAATGGTTATTCAATCATATACATTTTTTTTGCCACAAGTTGTGCATAAAGCAGCATGCCTGAAGATCAGTAGCATGGAGTTTTATGCACAAATTTTTCCAATACATTTTTATGTTTGAATAAACTTTGAATCTTTGGTTTCAATCTTGGGGTAATGAGCATAATATAAATGTGTTGTGGCTCTTGTACCATCTTTCATAGTTTGTGACTGGTCACCTACCATGGTGCAGCTCTCTTTGATTTCATATAGTTGCATACAGTACATCTATAAAGCATTAAAAAAATAAGTATGGTAAAGACTAGAGGCACATGCCCCACATTGACAATCCCTCTTAAAAAAAGGGAATACATCACGCAAAATACAGATCTTGAAACAGTTTTTTATTAGATATGTTATAAAATATATCATATATGGCCCAGATTTATTAAATAACCAAGTAAACATAGAGGTGACAGACTGTATATACATGCAGTAACATAATTCTGAGGTTGATTAAGTAATAATTGGGGACAGTTTAAATTCAAATTTGATTGAGGATCTACTTCACCTGTTGAAAAGAAAAAAAATGACAGTGCTAGATACAGCACTCAAGGCTATTTATTTCAACTAAGATTGGCATTTTTAAATTGTAAATTGAGAAATAACAAATCCATTTGGATTATTAAGGTTGACTTAAGCAATAAAACACAACAAGTTGTGGGTTATTGGGGTTTTACTATGACTTGTGTTGTGTGTCACAAGGCACAGCGGAGTGACTTAACCACACAAGACATGGTAAATACCCAATAACTCACACCCTGGAGTGCCTTATTATGATTATTCAATGGACCCATTTGTAAAATAAATGTAAAATGTATTTAATCATGTTTTTTATAAATGCAATTCTTCAGCCGTGGGTAATGCAGCATTTACCCACAGTCATGTGACATGTTTTGACCAAGGAGGTTACAGGATTTTCACACACCATTGTATAATTAGCAATACCCAATTGTGCATAAAATAACATATCTCCAACAGCCAATAAACCTATCAAGGAAGCACTATCACATGCCATAATCAATATAAAATTGGGGGTGGGGGAGAGGGGCACAGAAACTGTGATAAAAATAAATTAATCATGACTCTTATTAAAATGATGACAGAGCTATACTCAGAGACTCAGAAGGTAATGTCCCGATCACACTGACTAAACTAATTCATCATGAAGGCTGCACTGTAACAGCCATCACTAATGATAAAAAAAAATACTCATGTGACAGTTCTCCCTTTTGATTATAACAGTGTGAAGCCCAGTCTATCTATGTGTGTGGTAGTAAGAAGTTGGAGAGGGAGAGAGGGGGTGGGGGGGAGGAACCATTTCAACCATATCCACAGAGACAATTACAAAGTTTCAAATCAAAGTTTTACACACATCACCCCATATTTTACTTGCTATAATTGCTGGCATGTGCCTTTTTGCCTCAGTAGTTATAGAAAATAAAATAAACTGATCAGTGATCAGGCAACCATGCACTAGTCGAAATTCTGAGTGATCTGTGGTATGCCAAGTTACAGTGCTCCACTCATTTCCTGTTTTTTTATTTTTTTATTTTTTTTAAGGGTTACTCAGTGGACAAAAATAACTATTTTCTTTTTAAGTAAAAAAAGCAACTTAACGCCAGCTATGGGTGGACATAAAGTATGCGACCAAAGGAATTGCTCAAAGGGACATTGAGGAGTGAAAGAAGACCGCTACTGGTACATGCGTGGTTCAAGGGATACCCAGCACATGTTTGCTGTTATAACCAGCTGGTTATAATGGCAAATTATAACCACACTTCCTTATGGGAAAAAGCAAACACCAGTTATTATATCCCCAAAAAACACAGTAAATCGTGCATTATTCTATGTGAATAACACATGGTACTGTATATTATTTCGTTATACACAAATATATAACAACAGCATGAGCATGAACAATCAATACACATATCATAAAGAACATCAGAATATACCATAGCAAGCACACTGTTTGTCACAAAAGTGCAAGTGGCTGCTGATTCCTCCAGTTCAGGAGCAATTACTTCTGGCGCAGACTGTGAATAGTCAACTAATGTTTCATCTGGATCTGGAATTTTCTTAATCCTGTTCAGAAATCAAAACACAAGTAGATAATACTTATTATTTATAGTATATGGTCAATAGACAAATAGCAACATGATTGTTTTTCTATAAAAATTTTCAACATTTCTATAAAAATCACTATTTGAAGTCATACACACTTCTGAACCTAAGTATGTAAACAGCATCTACTAAAACAAAAACCCATGCATAAGCAGCTCTTCACATTTCCACATGTTCAACACATTTAGGGACCCACATCATATCACATTGATAAGAACAATAGCAATTTATGAAACCATATTTTTTTAGCTTTATAACACATTAATTACATTGTTATTTAGTTACTTTCAATAGTAGCAAAACCATATTATAGATATTATTTTCATAAAAACAACTATTTTCCTAGTGCTTCTGTTTCTCAATGCACCTCTGTCACATACATCCCTCAATGCCCCCCATCATTCAAACAGGTTGATCCAGAAAATCAGCAATGGCCAAGATGTGGAATGAACCAGACTAATTTGTTCAGACTTACTGCCCACCAAGGCTTATATGGAAGCACCCCTCCCACACAACAACAAGATGACCACTGGTGGAAAACTATGGGACTGAATGTCAGATAAGGACTCTCTTTGTATTATTGAGACTTGAGAGTAGGAGAGTTAAAGTATGTGTGTCGGGGGGAGGGGTGTTCATCAACAGAGATAGTGCCAGGTGGGTGAAATGAACAAATATGGATATGGGGAAATGATATTGGGGCAAAGGAGAAATACTGGGTTGTGGACAGCGGGTTGGTGGGTTAGGTGGGTGGGGGAGATGAACATGGATCATGTAGTGGGGGGGAGTGTTTAACTCATTACTCTAAATAGCTTTGTATGAAGTCCAAAATATGCATTGCTTCATTGCTTACCTGACACAATCTTGACGCCTAGGTAATAATGAGTTCAGAGATATTTCAATGTAAACTAATCACTAAAACAATTTTCGAGCTTTCCTAACTTCTTGTTTAAGGGGGGGTGAATATAGGGTTAAAACAAAGTTTATACACCCGGTGGCTTTGTTCTCTCCCTCTTCTCTTCCAGCTAGCATATGCCAGCACACAAAGAAAACTCCATGCACTGAAAACTAAGCCAGTGTGGGAAGGAGGAGTCTGCATGCACCGCAGATGCCAACACGAGGCAATCCACATCACAGAAACATCACCAGGTACAGTGACATAAGTACAATCTCCTGGGACACAGATTAGGAGGATAAATAAGGGACAACAGAGGACAGTACAGTAAAACTCATTAGGTAATGGAAATGGGAACAGTCAAGTGAAGGAATTATGAGGAAGGGAACTCAAGTATGGGGGGGGTTGATCACAGGTGAATATTCAGAGTGGTGAAATGTGAGTAACCATAGACACTTACTAATGAAATGTCACTGACTTACAGATAAAAGACAACACTACATGCTGTCCAACTGCAGATGATGTGGTGACAATGCAGAAACTTACCACATGAAAGTCTAGGTCGGTGACCAGGTAACACATAAGCCTACCAGTTACGTTTCAATAACATTCAGTACAAAATTAAATGTTGGTATTGACCACAACATATTAGGGACCTGATATGTAAAGTTCAGTGTAAATAGCCACTCATAGACATAAAGGTGAACACAAGACTAAACAAGATCAAACTGCGGATCACCAAAGTCAATTCATGGGGGGGTATACGCTGTTGTTCAGACGACTCTCTCAGTATGGCTACCGTTAGACCCTGCAACATACAAATTGGAACAGGACCAAATATACTGGTTTGTTGGGCTGGATCATCTATGTAGCGTTCTTACCTTAGCCTTCTGATAAGGCACGGAACCAACAGCAGCCTGGAGCATTGGCGAGTGTATTGGGGGGCCGCTATCAACAACTGAACGAGAGGGTAATGTGAGATGGTAGAACATGGAATGACTTAATATAAAAAAAAGGTGCAATAGAAGTATTTTAACTTAGAAAATGGGCTTTAAAATCTAATAAAGCTGATTGGCTGGCAGGAGTACATTAACTACCAGTGAGAGCCCTGTAAATAACAAGAACCAGCCTAAGTGCCCCTTTAACCATTGAAAAATCCTTGTGCCCATCATGCCTGCCAATTGGTTAAACATACACCGCTCAATTTGAAAATGCCACCATTTTTTACTCTTGCTTAGCAAGAGATACTACCCAACACTCAGTGTACCAGCTTTAAAAACAGAAACCAGTGGATTTAATGAACAGTCTTCAGTGCTAGATGCTATAAAGCCCTGCCATATCCAATCAGACTTGTACGTGTCCTCCTCCATGTTCAACATACCAGGGACAGATGATCGTAATGTAAGCAACTTCCAAACCCACCCCCCTCAAAAAAAAAAAAAAAACAGTAAGGCAGACAACTGTTATGTTAATAATAAAAAAAAAAAAGGCAAAACACTATACAACTGACATGCCTTGTTCTAGTGCTCGTACTGCGAGGGGATGGGGGACACGTTACCAGAAGACAATGGCTGGGGGGGAGGGCAACAACAGATCCAACAGGAAAGGTAAAAAACCTGAGGAACTACTTTACAAAAAAAAGGGGTTTTGTACTCTTCCTACTCATTTTAAAACTCTTTTCCTGTACCATTTTTGTTACATAATTAAAATTTACTCTGAAGCCCATTTTCTAAGTGCAATAATACCCGACAGGGTGGGCGGTATGGGCAATGCCAGACCTTCCAGGGGCTATAAGGCCCTCCGCCTGTGGCATCGGCCCTCATTGTGCTGCTGGGCGGTCCAGTATTGCCCTATACCACCCACCCTGTCAGGTATTTCTGCTTGCTTAAGCCCACAAAGAGAGTGTGTATGGGGTGGTGTGAATGAGGTAACCATGACAGCCAGCTCAAAAGTAAGACAAAAACCACTCGTTCAAAAAGAACAAAACAAAACACAGCATTTTAATGCAGGTGGAGGAACTATTTTATCACAAAATAAATCAAACAACTGAGAGTTTTCACATTTAAACATAAACAATGTTTTTCCAAACATATGTAATACAATGTCCACTTTTCAAAGTGCAATAATACCCAACAGGTGGGTGGGATGGGTACACTGGACATTCCATGGGCTATAGGCCATCTGCCTGCAATGTCGGGCCTCATTATGCCCCTGGGCGGTCCAATACATCCCAATACTGCACACACTATCGGTTGTTATTGCTTACATATGGCCAAAATGGAGGATTCAAGCGGTCCCGGTGCCTGTAGACAGATAGTCAGACACTTGGGGCCAGCACAAGGCCAGAGAGAGGACTCATTCAAAAAAATAAGGAGTGCAGAAAAGCGATGTAATGTGGCACAATTCAGGGCTAATAAATAAAATATGAACCCACATACATATTAATGAGTGTTGCTGTCAATTCCTGGGAGCACGCTATGTCAAGGGAAAAGTGACAGATGAAGTATAGTAGGTAAATGAATAAGTATGGTAACTGGACTATTTTTTTGTGTTAAAAGAATACTTTATATTAAAATCACTTAGGCCAGCCCAGTGGTGCAGAGGGCTGAGGGGCTCGACTCTTTGCCTCAAGCCACGCTGGTGACCCAGGTTCAGGAATCGGCTTGAGGCACCAGGGGCTGGCAGGGGAAAGAGAGGATTCAGATTCTGGAGGACTGCTCTCCTTTTCTGGTGTGGGTCTGGTGGGTAGCCTTGCTCTGTTGCGGCCCCCAGTGGAGACTGGGGGCACTACAAAGGGTAGTGCAGTAAAAGAGGAACAAAGAAAATTTGAAAAGGCACCCATGCCATCTGAATGAAGGCGCCACTTACCTCCGTGCCTCTCTGCCACGATGCCTCCTGGCTTCATTTCTGTGACCCCGTAAATATGTAAAGGAGTGCTATTTGCACACTGGTATCCCCTCCTGAAGCCCCAGCAGGTAAGGGAGGACCCCACAGTGAAGGAATACTCCGGGGACAGTGGGGTGTGGAGCAGCAGGACAGTGGGTCAGTGGAAGGCAATGCCAGGACTGGCTGCCTGAAGGAAAGGATGACAGTGTGCTTATAGGATGAGGTAAATAGATCAGGAAAAATAAATCATTTAGTATGTCACACAAACTATATTTTTTCCATAAAGAATAAACATAAAGAATTAGGTAGAACATTTAACAATCACAATATTCCACTCAAGGGTGTGGGTGATGCCAGAATTTACCCACTTTTGGTGGTTTCCTCACTTGAATGCCCCTCGTGAGCAAACCACACCACCAGTGAGTAAATCTGCCTATCCCCCACACCAATTCATTGTCTACTGCTTAATTCTAAACCTATCCATTTTCAATTACCTTGCAATGTCATGCAGTACAGCTGTAGCACAAACTATGGCAAATTTGTATTTTACCATGCAGGCAATGGAGCCTTCGCTTCCATACCCCTATGCAACTTTCAATAGTGTTCCTTGTCTTCATCTGAGATGAGTTGTAATGCTCTTCCACAGTAGATCGTGAATTTAAATATGGTGTAAGAAGCCATGACTTCAATGGATAGCCACTGTCTCCAAGCAGAAACCTCTTAACATGTCCTCTCTCAAACCCTTCCCAAACTTCACTGTTTTGGAGTATGCCCGAATCATGCGTGCTACCAGGCCACTTCGGAACAATGTTGGTGAACATCAAATCTGCATCACAAACCACTTGAACATTAACAGAGTGGTAACCTTTTCTGTTCACATATATACTCTCTTGAACTGCAGGTGCTTAAATTTTAATATGAGTGCCATCTACTACTCCAATCACATTAGGAAATCCGGCAATGTCAAAAAACTTTGCCTTTGTCTGATGAACCAAGGCAGGATCCTGTGGAAATTTAACTAATTTGTTTATGTTTCTTTGCAGTGCTAATGACACTCTCCAAACAATTATGCTAGGTGTAGACTTGTGAATTCCTATGAAATCGCCAACCACATTTAGAAAAGAACCAGTAGCATAATATCTAAGAGCCAGACATACTTGCAGCAATGCTGGTATACTGTGATTCCGGTGTGTAGGTGGCTCTATATCTTCTTTCACTAAGCCCACAACCTCCAACACATGTTCCTTTCCAAACTCATTCTTTCAAAAACTTCTGTGTTGGAAAGGTTTTCCAAAGGGTTTGACCTGTCATGAAACACTCTCTCTCTACAAAAAGACAATTCATTCAAATAATCACGCACAATAATGATGTGTCCTGCCATCTTTACACACTCTGTCCCTAACTTCAAAAGAAATGATCAGTTAAGTTTCTATGGGAACTTAGCCCAAAGCCAATAAATAAACTTGGTACCAAGCAGGCTTATATATAAGTCACATAATACGTCCAAAAAAATCTCAAGTCATTTTTCTGCAACTGACTTAAACAATTTAAGACTAAGTACATATTTTAAGTCAAAAATAAGGCTAAAACCTAGTCTAACTACTTTTATGCAACCAGCCACAGGATTCCAAATATGTCCTAAAGGAGGAGACACTGTAGATTGGATATAGTTATTCTAAATATCTAGAGATTGTGGGGTTCTGGATCACTGGTTTGGGATGTGGTATCCGTAGATATGAGGTGGAGATGATTGAGTATGCTTCCACTTTGGACTATTTCAGGTCTAGTTATATGGTAGCTGTACTAATTCTCCTGGCCAGAGGAGACCCCATTGTTTTTAACAGGATATGTAAATGAATCTGGTTTAGAGTAATTTAGTTTGTCAGTGGCAATGTCTGTGAGGAGAACCACTGAGCGCACTATAGTACATGTGACATCAGTCTTCATACTATATTGGTGTACTTGGGGAGGACTGTATCCAACAGAAAAAAAACATTTAAAAAATATATTTTACAGGTCCCTCAGCACACATGAATTCCTAGTTAAGTGTTTTATAGATGGTGACATTGGGGTGGTAGGAGTGGAGTTCGGAGTACTATTCCACAAAACAGAAATTTAAATGTAAATATAGATATAAAAATCTATATAATAATAAATAAGTCACTTAATTTAATTGAACATACTTAAGAAATAGCTTCTTAATCTTGTTTTGTGTAAACCACATCCAACGGCAATAAATAACTGGTGGATACTGGGACAATCAATATTTTAAAACAGGAAGAATATTTATTGCTACGATTGAAAAGTATCACTGACCACAAATATAAGTTTTTTCCTTTTTTGCAGTTAATCTTTTTTATTGATGTATTTTCAGATTGCAAATAACAAACATCAAACATCAGATATGTGTGTATTAATAAAATACATAATACAGAAAATGTAAGAAGGTTGATAATTAATAGAACACTAATGAGATTAACATAAACATTTATCAGCTGTGGGGGTCTGGCATTGCCAGGTATTTACACAGGGTCTTGAACCACATATGGGGATGAAAGGAAGGAGGGTCACTTCTCCTGGTAGGTAGCAATGGTTTTCTTAGCAAAATGTGACATTTTATCTAAAATGGCAATATTTCTTTTTTTTTTTTTTTAGTCTTTGGTAACCAGGTAAGGCCCACTATGCACATGTGCCTGTTTTCAGGGGTGACCTGGGAACACTGTGGTGGTTAAGTGACTTCCTCAGAGTCACACATATGCAGGTGGAGGTTGTGAGAATCCAACCCAGGTCTTCTGTATGTACTAATCTCATTCACAGCTCATTACTCTAACCTCTAAGCTACACTGCCAGCTAACTAGCCACTGGGTGAGTACTGGCATCTCTGTGGATCTCTATTTTTGGAGAATCAAACATTTAGCTTCTATGCTAACCATCAGGAGCCAGTTTAAATGTAATCTGGATTGGGGAGGAGCCAGGTAAGAAAGACCTAAGAGAGATAACTGAGGAGACATTGGCAGTGTGCTACCTCAAATTTAACTGCAACATGCAACAATTCTAGTCCAGAATATTTGAAGTTTAGGACAACTCCATCAATCATGTAGTAGGTCCACAGCTGGGGCATAGAATTTCCAACATTTGTTATGACTCAAAAGCCCAAGGGATTTCAGTTTGACAGGGGTGTGATACCAGAAATTCATAAACTTCTGCTATGTAGGCAGGCATAGTGAGTTAATTGCCACAGGTGGGCACAACACTCTTTAGAAATAGTTGTCTGCAATAATTGTTCCCATTTCTACTTTGCACCATCAGAAGGGTGTGATATTTTCTGCAGAATAGTCTTATATATCAAACAAGCCAAACCCTTAGGGCTATTTAACATATTTTGTAAACATGGAGGAGATGTTAGCAGGATTTGGTGGGGGAAGGGATGATTTCTGGCATGCAAAAATAGCACTTATATGTTGGAAATATTTCCAGAAGTCTTCCTTTGAAAGATCAAAATTAATTTTAAGGTTCTGAAATTAGTCCAAATGTGTTGCCGATGATTGCCACAGATCTGCAGAACTTGAATCCCTCAGTTCTCCAATGATTCCACAGCACCACTGGCCCCCAACTTTAATTAGGAGGCTCTGCCAAAGAGGAAGTAAGGAATATAAAACAAGAGACTCCTGCAACCATTTTTCTGTTTTTTCTATGCCTTTAAAGTAGAAATTATGGTAGGACCAGAAGATAAAATATTGGGATATGTTCTGAAAAGTCAGCCATTAGCATTATAATTGGAATGGCTTGGCATTCAAGCTCTACCTATATAGGTGGGAGGTGGGGTGCAGAAAGGGGAAAATGCACAAAACCTGGGCACTACAAAAGGCCATGTAGTAAGCATAAAACCAAGGGAGATCCCAACCTCCCTGTCTTTAACTGGCTTTTAATTTCATTCTGCAAAATTGAAGGGGTTGACCTTCCTATAAATAGTCCCCTATTACTTTGTCTATCTTAGAGAACTAGCTAGTTGGTATATCCACAGCTGAGTGAGCCAAGCAATGAATTAGATTTGGAGCTAGCACCATTTTGATAGCCACAATTTTCCCCACTAGTAAAAGATGTTAAAGCTTCTATCGGTCACAATCATTCCAAAGTTTTTTCAGTATGGGTGTTAAATTATCCTGTATCATCCCAACCAAAATCAGTACTGATCCATATTCCCAAATATTTTAATGCCCTTGGGAGGCCATTTTAAACCAATAGTGGCAATATCTTGCTGTTTATGATGTACATGAAGTGTTAAAATCTCAGTTTTAGTAGAATTAATTTTAAGACCTGACAATTCTTGGAAAGAGGCTAATAACTGAAGAAGGATATGAATACTAACAGGTGTGTTTTGAAGGAGTACCAGGCAATTATCTGCATATAACTTTGTATGGACATTTAATGAGTCCACCTATGTGCCTGTTAACTGGGGAGGATGATGGATTGCTAAAGTAAAGGGTTCTATAGCCAATGCAAAAAGTAAGAGAGATAGGGGGTAGCCTTGACACATTCCTCTCACCAGCACAAAAGAATCAGAAAGAGTAGTATTAGTCAGGATTCTAGCAGTAGGTTATGTGTACAACATTCATATCCATATGCCAAAGTCAGGGCCAAATCCCATCCTATGAAGAAAAGCATGTAGGTGCCCCCACTCCACCAAATCAAAAGCCTTTTCAAAATCAATGGCAATTGCTGCATCTGGAGTGGAGGTAGAAGACGCCTGTGAAACCAGGGAGAAAAGAGCCCTATGATGGTCAGAAGTAAGGTGGTTGTGCACAAAACCTACCTGAGAGGGATGGATGAGATAGGGAAGTCTTGATGCCAACACTTTAGCTAGAATCTTTGCATCCACATTAATAAGTGAAGTTAGTTGGTAACTGCTGGAGCTGTGATACCCTTACCCTTTTTTGGCAGAACCATGATCACTGCTCATCATGCATAGATAGGAGGAGATGGCTTGAGACATGCGATTCGAGAGAAACAGAATGGAGAATAGTAGAAACAATTTAGGAAAAAATTGTATAAATCAATTGGTAAGCCATTCCTCCCTGGTACTTTGTGTGGTGAAAGCAAGGAGATGGTGTTTCTGACTTCATGGTGGGTAAGCAGGGCTGCTAGCTGCACTTTCTGTTCCTGTGTTAATGTAGGAAGGAGTCAATTTGCTAGAAAACCTTTGAGCCTCTCATGGCCTAGTGGTCCCTGGGAAGAGTAGAGTTTTCCATAAAAAAGTCATCATAATGTGATTAATCTTTTCAAGATGGGTCTGTAATACACTGGAGTCATCATGCAGGCCATGAATGTATCCAACTGCTTGCTGCTTACACAGTCTATAAGATAACAGCTTTCCCCCTTTCTCCCCACTATCCCAAAACTTATGTTTAAGGCATAAGACAACAAGTTCCACTTACATGTGGTGAAGGAGTTAAATTGCATCCCAAGTGAGTGCATTTCTCTCAGTAAGGAGGCTTGCAAGTGCCTGTGGATACAAATGTAAGTATTTTAAAATCCAGAGGTGTGATAGTGAGACACAGTCCAAACACTATTTATTGTTAGTAACATAGGGACCCCATAGAGAATAAGTACAGTCCAGAGTGAAAAGGCTATAAACATGGCAAGCTCCAACAGGACACAACACTCTGAGTTTCTAAGTCCTAACTTTGTTGCACTGAGCAAGTGCAGCCATACTGGAGCTTTACAGGGTTTTTTTATGACAACCCAACATTCCATAAATAGGGCAGCACAGCCTCACACTCCTGTTTCTCAGGGAAAGTGCATCACCAAGCGGGACAAGTAAGACAAACTTGTACACTTTTTTAGCCTGATTTGTAAGACTGCATTCATGAAGCAGCTAAATGACACTGCAAAAGAATTGTTTAAACAGTGAAATATTTCCATTGACAGGCTGTTTAAAGGGAAAGTCCCCTCAGCTTTTTAGTCTGTTTCCCTGTGAAGTTCGTAGGCATGCACAATGATTGCCTCTATTGCACCATCCTAATTTCATCAGAATTTAAAAGTTCATGAAGGTACTTAAGTCTGGTGTGAACAGCTGTTTGAATCCATTGCAAAGGGCATGACCTGACTCATGTAAGGCATCTTATAAGGTTATGATGTTGTGGTGCTAATGTCTGCAATAGTTACACTGTGTTAGTCAGAGCTGTTGCTGCCCTCTGCAGTCCCTATGTTTGTGTCTTATGCTGGCCATGAAACTTTCCAAGGCATAGTAAGTGCCCTGCTGTTTTCTATGACTTAAAGTCTATCTGAGTTAGAAACAAGAAAGCTTTTAAAGACTACAGGGACTTCCCAAGACATATGACTGAGCTGAATGAGAGTATAACTTTTGCAGACTTGTGCAGCAGCTCTGTTTTAAGCTATGTTTTTAAATGTTTTTATTATTTTAGCATTTCTTGGTTTGTTTATTTTATTAAGTTATAGTTAGGGACACTTAGTGAGGAAGATTAGGTTAAAGAGCATCCTAGTGTGTTTTTTATGCATAGTCCATGTTCAATTTGTAGTCCGTGTTTAGTTATTCGCTCACCCCCAGAACAAGCACAAGTCCACCCCTCTCACCATACTCAGCTCCCGGTCTGCCCCTCTTGAGCAAGTGCAAAGCTTCAAATTTCTGGGAGTCACCCTCGATCCACCCCTCTCCTTTCATGCCCACATCTGTGCGGTCTGCTCTGCAGTTAATATTAGGATTGGCCTAATCTACAGAATTAGATCCTGCCTACCCCACTCCACACTCTTGCTGGCTGTTACCAGCTCTGTTCTTTTGCTGGCGGACTATGGCATAGTCATCTACGGGTCTGCCTCTAACTCTGCACTGAGCAAGATCAAGACAGCACTGAATAATGCCTGCGACTTGGTCATTGGCTGTGATAGACTAACTCATACCTGTGAGCTTTATAAATGGTCTTCCTGGCTAAATTTTAAAGAAAGGCTTACCTATCAGACTTGCCTGCTTGCGAAGCAAATCTCACGGGGGCTCTCTCCCATGGCCATCAATCACCTTCTCTCCCCTACTCTACAAAACAGTGCCACTAGAAACTCTGTAAAAGTAGTCTTCCTTGACCCTTTATATGGGACCTCAGCAGGCCAGAGATCATTCAGGTACAGGGCTCCTCTCTGGATGAATGCCTTCCCCGGTTCACTTCTCTCTGAATCCAGACTTGGACCATTTAAATCCAATCTGAGGGAGCATATTCTCACCTCCTTAATCTGCAACTGCATGTAACCTCCTTTCTCTCTCTCTCCTGCCCTCTCCTGCAACGGTCCACTCCTCTCATACCTGACAATGTCCTTTGGATGGCTCCCTTTCTCTCCTCACACTCTACTCCATTTTTCAGTAACCTCTATTAGTCTGGACTGTTTTTTCCTGTTGCTCTGCTTCAATTTCTTTTTTACCTCTTAGATTTTATTATGTATGATGTATAGTTTGCAAATGTAATTGCTAATTCACTGTTTTTGTCTCTGCACTGCCTGTTTTTTTTTCTTTTTTCTTGTTGACACAGAGCCTTTGTAATGGCGTCTCTGACTCAAAAGGGTTGTAATTCCAAGAATCTCAATAAATAAGCAAAATAAATAGTTTGTTACAAATGGAACACCAATGCTAGCATTCTTGCAGCAGTTTTGAATTCTGGCTTTTAAATTTTAATTTTGTTACAGTGAGAATTTACTGCTTTTAACATCTTATTTGTGGCATTCTCTCCATTTTTCCGTCTTGTCAGCCTCTTTTGGAACCTAAAGAATAAGAAGCTTCAGCCTGCACTCACTATTAGAACTGCTGGAGGAGTTTGGGTGGTTGTGGTGCAAATTACCTGTGGGGTAAATGCTGTTGGAGGATATCGATTGGTGTGAGGAGCTCAGAGATTCTGGTGGAGAATAAACTGGTCCACAGAGGAGCCTGAGGTTTGGGACTGTTATTGAGAGGACTGGTTCAGGGTCCATGAGTATGGTTTATCTCACCCAAGGATGATTCATTTTGTGTTTGATCTGCAAGAACAGGGCTGGGGTGGCTCACCTGGAGGTGGGGAATCTGTGTGGGTTGTTTCCCCTTGGGTCATCAGGTATCACTAGCTGGAGAGTGGGTGTTGCCCTGTTGCTCTAGGGCTGATGAGGGGGTTTAATAGAGATTGGGCACCTGTCAGTAACTCTGTTTTGGGGTACACCTGGGCGGGGTACTCATTTTTGGGAGGGGCTGTCCCATGGCCATGGGACCATGAGTATTTGGTGATTCAGTGGAAGAATCTAATTTTCTTGGGAGGGTGGGCTGCTGTTCCTGGGATAAGAGACTTGGAGTTGACCATCGGTTTGGATTGGATTATAGGGCTAGGCAACCTGTCTGGGGATGGCACCTTGATCTGGGCTGCCCTGCATGGCTGTTGGACAGTGTCGGCTATAGGGTGGATGTGGTCCACACCTTGGGACATCTGGGGGGTCCAGTGGAGATTGGGAAGTAGCCGGGTGTCCTGTTCTGGGGTGATCTGGGTTGAGTGATGATTCCCTGGGCAGTATAGCCATTGACCTGTAGTGAAGAATTGACTTTAGGTCTCTCCGGATGACTGGTTCTCCTTTCAAGGATTTCCCCTTGAAGACTTGGGGGTTCATACTTGTGAAATCTGGGCTGCCATTGGTTTTTTTGATCCATATATGATTTTATCTGGGAGGCAGTGAGAGGGTCTCATTATATTATTTTTATTGCATGTAAATACAGATGAACTGTGGCAGTGAGAGGGCTACAGTAGTTAAGGTGGTGGTGAGAGCTCCACCTTTCCTTTTCTTTATTCAGCTGAGACTGCAAAGTGTGGCATACTTTGGTCCAATTGATGTGGATAATTAATTCAATTTAGTGCACACTGAACTCTGATCAAATAGTATCCCATTTTTATTTTATTTCCTGATTGTTATTATTGTTTTCTTTTTGTATTTTGGGGTTTTATTTGGGAATTTATTTTTTGGGTTGTTTTTCTTAGCTGTGGGTAGCTTGGCTGTTTGTGTAGCTGCAGTTAGTTAAAGTGCAGGCAATATGTGTTGGCAGGGAGTTTCGGCAGCCAAGTACTACTCCCCCTCCAGGCTTAGGGACCTTTGCCCTTTCAGTTGCCCCCACCCCACTATCACCCAGGTTTATAGGCATTGTCATGCCTTGGGATAGTTCGGGGAGGTGGGTGGTGGGGGCAGTCCTCATGGGGGTATAGAAACATAGAAACATAGAAACATAGAGGTTGACGGCAGATAAGTACCGCAAGGCCCATCCAGTCTGCCCATTTCTTTTTCTACCTTATAAATGTGCCATCGGCCTTTGTTCTGTCAGTGGCCTATCTATTCATACTCATCATTATTGCTCCCTTATGCCTATTCCATGCCTGTTTGAAGCCCTGCACTGTATTCATAGCTACCACTATGGAGCGGGGTGGCCGGATTGGGATTGTGGGGTCAAGGAGACACCCTGGGGTGAAATTGGTTCAGGAGCAGAGTCCTCCCTGCCTGATTCCCATATTCAAGGGCCCACTTTTTGTGGGCAGATAGCGCGGTCGACTTCAGCTGCCCGTCCTACTCAAGTGGTGTTATGCAATGCCAGGTCTATTAAAAACAAGACGGAAGTGATTGCTGATCTTGTTGGTACATCAGACCTGGCATGCATCACTGAGACCTGGCAGGACGAAAATTCTGGTCCGTGTTAGAGTCAGCCAGGTACTTGGTGATAAACCACCAGAGGGTGGATCATAGGGGTGGGGGTGTAGCCGTTTGTTTTAAGTCAGAACTGGGCCTTGTAGATGTGCCATTTGGGGGCACTAGATCCTTTGAATGTATCATGGGCACAGGTGTGGGCTGCAGGATACTTTTCATTTACTGTCCACCCGGGGGCGAGAAGGATTTCCTGCAAGAAGTCAAGGACTTTATTGTCAACATGGTTGGTTCTGGGGGATTTCAATGCCTGGATCAATTATGAACTCTTGTATTTTGATCAAGACTTCCTCCAACTGATGGTTTCAGTGGGCTTTACACAGGAAGTTACCTCTGCAACCCATGGTCAAGGTCACTCGTTAGATCTGGTGTTCCTGCTGGGGATGGAGATCTCTGACATGGTGGTGGAGCCAGTTGGGTGTTCTGACCATCACACTATAAAGTTCAGTTTTGAGGTTCCCCCCAATAGATCTGCCTTTATGGAAATGGTCTGGTACCACCCTTTAAGGGATTTGACCCCTGACAGTCTTATGGTGGTGCTGGACCTATCGGGCATGCCGAGTGTAAGCTTGGATCCAAGGGATCTGCTACTTCACTATAATAAGGCAGAGATGGTGGCCCTGGATTCCATAGCTCCTGTCCACGTTCATCCCCTCAGCCTTCGCCCTCAGTTCCCTTGTATGATGGGTTTCTGAGGGAGTTGAGGCAAGTAGGGTGAAGGCTGGAGCATGCTGGCAGAAATCCGGCCTTTTTTTTTTTTTGTTTGTTGATTCTATTTATTTACTCAACTCAGTCAGGGTTTCCTTCCTTGAAGCTCACTCAGCAGTGGCCTCTCATTCCCTGCCTGAACCCCCTGCTGCCAGTACACTCCCCACCCAGTCACCTGGTAAGGCCCAGTCCCATGGCAAATGGATACCCCTGGGAGAGGGCTTTCCCACCCTTGGTAACCTTACAGACTCAAGGGGCCTACCTGGTAGCTGGGTTGGCACTTGAAGAGTTTTCTGGTGCACTTGGGCCGGCATTGGGATGTGGGCCAAGCACCTGGAGCCCTCTTCATCTCCGCTGGCCAGTGGGGGATTTTCTTACTAATGTCCCATCCCTCCAGTGAGTGTGGTGTGCAATGACGCCATTGCACATGGCAACCCTGCCAGCATCTACCACGTTCACCCCTTCAGTTTAATCTGCCATCCTGTAATACCCCCGATCTCCATAGGGGTTGCCAGGACACTGGACAATCCCTCAACTCTCCCCCAGGTGAGGAGAGCAGTTCTCCGGATTCTCAATCCTCTCCTGTCCCTGCCAACCCCTGGTGCCCAAGTTCACTCCCAAACCTGGATCGCCGGTATGTTGCGAGGTGTGGTGTCCAGCGACTCAACCCTCAGCACCACCGGGCTAGCTGAATCTGGCCTGGTTGATGACAGACTTCGATTGATGGCCCATTATAAGAAGTATCAATCATCTGTCTCCCATAAGAAGGCAGAGTTCCTGTCCAGGGAGATTGTTGCCATGTGAAATCGACTGGCTCAATTCTTCTGCATGGTGGACAGGCTGTGCAATCCAGCCTGTGTCCAGAATTGGGGAGCCTTTTTACAGAGTAAGTGTGATGAGTTTGCTCAATTTTTCACAGATAAGGTTGCCACCACCAGGTTGGAGATCTGTGCAGCTCACCCTAATGACTGTTGCAGTGGTCGGTTGGAGATTGCAGACACTTGGTTTGTCTGGTCTGACTTTGACTGGCCGGTGATCGATGACATCATGAAGATTGTCCAGGGTATGTGATTGACTTACTGTAGTTTGGACTCTGGTCCAACGTGCCTTCTTGTGGGGTGTGTGGAGGTAATCTGACCGGTCCTAGCAGAGATAGTCAGGTGCTCATTGGAGACCAGGGTGTTTCCAGACATCCTGAAGGAGGCTGTGGTGCACTCCCTTTTGAAGAAACCTTCTCGACCCTGACTGTCCTGCCAACTACAGACCTGTCTCTAACCTGCCTTTTGTGGACAAGGTTATTGAGAAGGTAGTCACATTGCAGCTCGAGGATCATCTTACCACTCAAGATGTCTACGATCCTCTCCAGTCTGGTTTCAGAAAGAGACATAGTACTGAGATAGTGCTGGTTTGGGTACTTAATAATCTCCTAATAGTGAGAGATCAGAAGAACCATTTGATCTCAGTGCTCCTTGATCTCTCTGCTGCGTTTGACACCGTGGACCATGGTGTGTTGTTGGAATGCCTGTGGCTGATCTGTGTACTGTCAGAGACAGTCCTCGGATGGTTTCAATCTTTCCTCACAGGCAGGAATCAGAGAGTGGTGTCAGGGATTTTTTCCTCTGCCCTTTTCTTCCTGCCTTGTGGGGTGCTGCAGGATTCTATTCTATCACCCATATTGTTCGCGGTGTATATGCTGCCAGTGGGGGCCATTATAAGGCAGTATGGGCTGAGTTTTCACTGCTATGCAGATGATACTCAGCTATACATGTCCTTTTGTACCCAAACAGGGTGATGCTATCCCAGTCTTTAATAACTGTCTTGCTGAGATTCAGGACTGGATGAGTGCCAACTGGTTGAAGTTGAATCCGGATAAGACTGAGGTGTTGGTTGTGGACCCAGGTCATCAGGCTGAGGGGTTGTCTGCTGGGCAGCCATCCAGACTCTGGTTGGGGGGCAGCCAGCTGATGACCTCTGATCAGGTGCGAAATCTGGGCATTATGCTTGATGGCGGTCTGACACTTAAGTTTCAGGGGTCGGCCATTGTCAAGACCTCTTTTTACCATCTGAGGAATATCGCCTGGATAAAAACCTGGTCCCGCCTGATGATTGTCCAACATTGGTCCACGCCTTTGTGGCCTCTCTCCTCGATTACTGCAATGGCCTGTACCTAGGGCTCCCCAGGGTGGATCTCTGCCACCTACAGCTGGTGCAGAATGCGCCAGCCAGGTTGTGGACTGGTTTATCTAGATCTTGCCATGTCACACCTGTGCTCCATGGCCTGCACTGGCTGCCGGTTTGGAGGAGGATCATCTTCAAGGTTGGTTTGCTAACCTATAAGGCCCTACATGGACAGGGCCTGTGGTATTTGCAAGATCTCCTTCACCACTACTGCCCCCTCTGCCCTCTCCACTCTACCATTGCAGGATTGCTAGAGGTTCCCAGGGTTCATTTGAAGATCTCTGGGGCCAAATCATTTGTTTTTGTAGCCCTGACCCTGTGGAACTCTCTACCTCATCGGATTCAGGAGTGCCTGACTGCTGAGTCATTTAAGGTTCCATTGAAAACACATCTGTTCAATTTAGCATTTCATGAAATTTGATGTCCTGCCATTTTAATGTTTTTCTGTTTATTAGTTTATTTTTATTGATATGTACAGGTGCTTTGATACCTGTTGAATTGCGCCTTTTTACAAATAAAATGTTATTTGATTTGCATGTATGCACCATCAGCTCCCATGATGCCTTGCATGACTGCAGTCGTGACTTTTGAAATGGAGACAAACATGTTTTCACACCAGGGCAAAAGTGAGTGAAGCAACCTCATTTATATTTAAAGTAGGATGGCATTGGGGGATGCAAAAGAGGGATTCATTCATACCTACAAACTAACAGGTATACAGAAAATAGGCTGAGGGATCGTTCCCTTTAAAACCAGAGTCAAGTAAGGAGAATCAGTATAGCAGAGTAAATTATTTTGCTCATGGTGGTTACTATGTAATGTAGCAAACACTTTGCAAGTCAGACAAAGGAGTTATATAGTATAACTCTGTGTATTTTGCAGATCTCTGATCTAGTGAAAAACTGAGCTGATTTAAGCAGGTTCTTTAAGGAAGTACTAGCCATGTAGCTAGTGGTTTAATTCCTAGCACGTTTTACACTGATTCTTCAGTATAATATCACTAATGTAAAATCTATCTATTTGAATACTTGGAGGTAGAAGTTTTTCAGAGAATGTTTCATCAAATTGAAATTTTGAACACATAATAGTACAGGGTCGATCTTATTTACCTGACTAGATATATTGTAATGTGTCTGAGTTAACCATAGCGCTTATAACTAAATGTTTGAAATGGATGTTTATATAATATCCAGAACTAAATAGTCATACACTGCAAGTAACTAAAACATACAATTAATTATCCAGTACATTAAGAGCAGCAAATTAGACTAATTCTTTGTCATATACATGAGAAAATAGATTAACAATCACTAGAGGAGGGAGCAGTACCAAAGGACTGGAGGAGGGTGAATATGGTACCACTGCACAAAAGTGGGAGCAAGGTGATGGCTGGAAATTACAGGCCAATCAGCTTGATCTTAGTGGTTATGAAAATCGTGGAATCCATGTTAAAGGAAAGGATTGTGGCATACCTGGAGGCTAGTGGGGCACAAGACCTGAGGCAACATGGATTCACAACAGGGAGAGCTTGTCAAACAAATCTGATAGATTTATTTGACTGGGTAACCAAGGTGAATCAGGGATGGGTGGTGGACATGTTCTACCTAGATTTTAGCAAGGTGTTTGACAGCATCCCACACAGGAGACTAGTAAACAAGTTGCACAGTCTGGAAGTAGGTCCCAAGGTGGTACACTGGGTCAGAAATTGGCTGAGCAACAGGACACAGAGGGTGGTGGTGAACATAGTTCAATCCCAGCAGAGGGGGGGGGTGACCATTGGGATGCCACAGAGCTCAGTTTTGGGGCTGATCCTCTTCAATGTCTTCATTAGTGACATTGCGGAGGGTCTGGAAGGGAAGAAGTCTCTTTGTGGATGACACCAAAATCTGCAAAAGTGCAGACACTCCCGATGGGGTGGAAAAGAGACCTAGGCAAATTGGAGGAGTGGTCAAGACAGTGGTAGCTTAAATTCAATACAAAAAAGTGCAAAGTCTTGCACTTGGGCCACATGAATCTTGGAGAGGAATACAAAATGGGGAGTGGGGGAGATAATAACAACAACAAAACTGGAAAGGGACCTGGAGGTAAACATAACGGATGACCTGAATGTGGCCAAGCAATGTGAGAAGGCCATGAGGAGGGCCGGAGGGATGCTGGGGTGCATAGAGAGGGGGCAACACCAGTAGAAAACAGGAGGTGCTGATGCTACTATACAGACTATACAGACAATTGGTCAAGCCACGTCTGGAATACTGTGTTCAGTTCTGGAGACCACATATATGGAAGGACATTGACAGAACAGAGGCAGTCCAGACATGGGCAACAAAAATGGTGAAAGGAATGCACCAGAAAACATATGAGAAAAGACTGAAATACTTCAATATGTATACCCTGGAAGAAAGGATGGGTAGAGGGAATATGATAGAGACATTCAAGTACCTCAGGGGAATCAACAAGGTCCAGGAGGGCAGCATCTTTCAAAAAAACTGATGTGCAAGAATAAGGGGTCACAATATGAGGCGGGGGGGAAGACTCAGGGGTAATATGAGGAAGTATTTTTTCACTGAAAGGATGATGGATGCATGGAACAGCCTCCCAGTGGAGGTCATAGAGACTAAGATGATTGGTGAGTTCAAGAATGTATGGGATAGACAGAAGGCAACCCTAGTGGTAGAAAAAAGAGGATAAGCTGCTGATCATTTAGGATCTGGAGTTTAAATAGGTAGGAAAATGAGCAGACTAGATGGGTCTTATCTGCCGTAAAAATCTATGTTTCTGTGTTAAACAGTTTTGTTTACCAAGCCTAGAAAATTAACTGTAAAAATAAATATAGATAGCTGGGCAATATGGTACAGAATTGTGATAAGTATAAAGAAAAAGCATATTTCTTAACATATATTAATATGATTATCTACATTTACTACATTTTGTATTGCAATGTGAAGGAAAAGATTTTTGTTCATAATAGGCTTATTTTCTGAAGACATGGTCAGGCACAGGACCACAAAACTTTGATGTGCTAGTTTTTGAGCTTGTACTAGATAAGGACAATGTTACAGGATACAATTCTTAAAAGTGTAACTTGGGGTGAGTGGGTGTTTACTCCACTGTGTGGTTTTCTGTACTTTGAGGCTGTGGAGCAGATCCCTTCTGCTTGTCTGCTTGTTTTCACTGGTTGGGAGGGGCCAAGCTAGTTTTGGTGTTATTATCATATACTATTTGCCACAGTTTCTTTTACAACTCCTGATACCTACAGTGTGTACACTTGACTTTAACCGAGAGGCTGTGATTGATGGAGAACTCAGTGAGGAGATCTTTCTGGACCAAATCTTAATTGGTTTGCTGGACTGATACAGTAGATGATGAATGCAAATTGACAGCAAACAAAAGGAGCCCCAATTTTTTATCCAGTGAGTGGGCACTGGAACTGAAATCTCTGTGCAATTTTATGCTTAGGCCTTTTCACAGAACACAGTCCAACCTAAGTCTTTCAGAACCTACTGCCCCTATTTATCTAACTAAATGTAGTTGTAGGCCTAAGGACATGTGTCACACTGAAGGTTGCCTTTGCTTAGCTGATAGTTGTTAACTGATACTCTTGAAGAAGCACTCATTCTTTGACTTTCACTCCTTCATGCCTTGGGGGCTCTGGCCCTCCATCTCCACTTTCTATCCCCATAGCTCCTTATAGCAGAATGAAATGCCTACACCTGGCTATGATCTCAGCTGGTACTGGCTCTTCTTGGCTCATCTCACCGGAGGGTTATATGCAGGCGATGTTTCCTTACTGCTTCTCCTTGGCTCAAGTTTTGGCGCTGTAAATGAATCCCACTAGTTATCTGATTCCTATGGAATAACGATATGCATCATCACCTTGAATGCTGACAATGTGCCTTTCTCTTCTCACAGTGTTATGGTAGCAACATTCTCCATCCTTCAGTTTTGAACAACAGTATCTCTGCCAAACACTCTGTCTGGATGGCAGTTCCTGTGGTGGTGTCTCAGAGTCTCCATCAGTGATACAGAAGCAACAACAGTATGCTGGCTCTGAAGCCTAGATTATTGATGCCCCCGCTTTTAAAAAGGATCATTTCCATCCTTTTATTGGTGAGAAGTCTGTGGGCAAACCATGTAACATTCCATTCACCAGGGGTTGCAACTGTTCAGTATGTAAACCCTGGTTTCTAGGTGGTTACTGCTTGCATGTAACTTTCCAATGCATCTGACACCCTGATACAGCATAAAATCTCAGGTCAAATGCAGGCTCAGGATAATAATTGCCATATTAGTATACATCCTATGATGCTGCCATTCAGTAGTTCCTTGCATCCTGAAGGAGTACATATGTTGCCCAGATCCACATGCTCATTATTATTAATGAAGTCCAATAGTTCTGAGGGTCTCTCTTACTAGGGGCTACAGAAATTATAAAGGGAACAACATAAAGAAAATGCAAAAAAGTACAAGGTAAACATTCTGAAGGGCCTGAGAGGCATCTTGCCAAAAAAAGGATTGCCATAGGTGATACCCCCCAAAAAATATGGAAGTGTGTGGCCCAAGTCTCACCATGCCTCCTTCAACAATGAGAAATGATATGCATAAAACAGTTGGCCTGAATGATCAGATTTAAAAGAGCTTAGTAAGGATTTCTATGCAAACTCACACTGTTGATGCAAAGCTGACGTTGCTTGCATCTTAACGTTTGTTTGATTCCATTTCTGAGAGATTGGAAACATTCCCATCTGACTCAGCCATCTTAAATAAATGATCATTCAACTGGAAAAAGGATTTATAGAGATGGGAGATAAAAGATGTGTGGCAGATGCGGTAGTCTGGGTCTGCTGATAAAATTTATCAGTGCAGGTCTGAGATTGAGCATGATGCAGTGCATATACAGACATTTGTTTCAAATAATCCCTAATTTACAAATACTAATAAAATATAATGCCATTAAAGGATATCTCTGCTGCAACAAAGGAAAAGGCAGACTGCCAGTTATTTTAAAGTATAGCTAGAGGGAACGCAGTCCAATTCTGTTCCAGTGGTGAAACCTGTAATCTATTTTCAGTGGGAGAAACTGTGAATAATAAAGAAATCAGTAAGCAGTATGACATGATAGGATGTGGTTTGTTATTTGATAACCACAAAACTAGTTGTGTTGTGAATGCCTTCATCACCTGGAACTGCAGTTATTACATATTGTAAAATAGTTCAGAAAGCATTGCAGAAATCGAGTCACACAGTTGAGAGATAGACACCCACAGCAATGTCCATTAATTTAGACTTCTTTTATTTCAATGTACTCACCCTTATGAAGGCTTGATCAATTCATCCTAAAGAGTTTCCACAACATACTGTATTACAAGAAGAATTCCAATGTTTCACTTCAAACATAGAAGTGTTTTCAAGGAATGTGGTCCTGAAAAAGTTTAAACATGAGTAATTAAGTCTGAATGAACTTATAATAAACGTCATCACTTTAAATTTGTGAAGCTTACAGGTTCACGGTCCAGTGTATAGGTATTTTCAACTATTCATTCAGTGCAAGCTTTATAGACATTATCAATTCAACAAGATTCAGATCACTCACAAAGAGTTGCTAGTATCCCTTTCTAAACTGGAGCTATTCTCGCTACAGGCACACACGTGAGCAAGTTGCAGATATTGTGAAACAGCTCCCTCTTGTGCTCAGCACTGGCAGCAACTCTGTCAGTGTCAGTGTGTGCACATGCATGATGTCAGATGCCTGAGAGGCAGGCAGTGTACAGTGCCTCATGGTGGGTTTGGGGGTCATGTCAAATGATGTACTTGTGTGCCAGTGGGTCCCAGAGGGACACCCCACCTCTATGTACAGTCACTATAAGCCATCATAAGCAAACTAAATAACATTATTTTCTAATGCATAATCAGCTTTTAACATAGTCATTGGAACCATTCAGTTTTAAAAGAAAGTTTTCAACAGATGAAGATAAGTAGGACTGTGTGAACCTCTAAATATTCTACCATGCAAACTTTCTCAGTAGAACCCAAAAATGATTTACTGGGTTCTACCAGACAGAACCAGCTTTTTTCTCATTCCACCAGATACAGCCTGGATCTACCAGACACAATCAGGTTCTACCAGATACATCCATATTCTACCATATATAACCAGGTTTAAAATATAGAACTCTCCCACCCCCTCACTCACCACTTCTTTACTCCCTCTATTATCCTTACTCCCCACCCCTGCCTTTCTTCCATCCCTGCCCTCTCTCCTAGCCTCTGATATCCCCATCCTGTCCCTCCCTCATACTTCACCCTGTCTTCCCTACCCTCTCACTCATACCTAACCTCCCCGCCAGTGGCCCCCTCTCAGCACTTCATTCTAGTACAAGCACTTGATGACAAAGTCACTTTGTGACTGCCTCCTCCACCCTCTCCTTTGACAGTAGCCCCCTCTCATTCCCTGTTAGTGTCAGTCCAATCTGTCACCTCATCGTCTGTCTGTCTACATTTGCTGTGCTTAGTACCTTCATTGTATCCCCGTCCCTGAACCTTAATTGATCCTTTGTGTCTCATCCCCAGCTTGTAGTAATCCTATTTGTAATTCATATTGTCTGTTTCTGTCACTGTGCTGTGTTATTTTATCATTGTACTCTGATGCGGAACCTTTGTAAATGAACCTTGGTTCAAAGGTATTATGTAATCCTAGAACTCAATCAATAAAATAAAACTAAGTTCTACCTGATTTTACTTGATAAAAGAAAACCTGTCATTTACTGAAACTCCTAGCCTCCCAAATCCTTACCTCCCCTAGTTATGCTTTTTTCAAGAAAAAAATGTATGTGACTTAACTTACTTTAGTATAGTGTTGTAAACTCCATGCTCAGGCAACATGGTGGGAGTTGCACAATGTCATATCATGTGACAGTGCAATGCTGTACTGCTCACTTGTATTAAAAAGATACAAGCGAGTGGTGTGGCATAGCACTGTGACATAAAATGGCACTGCACAGCACCTAGCATATTGCCTGATCACAGAGTTTACAACAATAAAGGAAAAAAAGTTAAAACATGTAAAAACATGTTTTTTTCCTTGCCAAAAGCCTTGTCCTGGGGTAAGACTTTGGGGGTGGGGAGTTTCAGTAAATGACCAGTTTCCTTTAAAATACAGAAAAGTAGTTTACGTGTTGGGGAAAGTACATGTAGCACTAAGTAAGGTATGTTTTGCAAAGTTTTGGTGCATAGACATACTATAAAATATGACAGTAGGGTGTATCATTCCTGACATTCAGTGCATTCCCAAACAGGTTAGTAAAGCATGATAGGGTGCTAGCTTCTGGAAGACAGAAATCTTGATTTTAGAGCAGAAAGCAGCTGACTAAAAAAGCTACAGTTTTTCTTACTAATTTAACACTTCTATCTCAGCAGGAGTCAGTGCCTTTTGGGATTAAGCAAACCAATACTTTATTAGAAGAAGAGGGGGTCTCACTTAGGGTTAAAAAATAAAGTCAGTGTGTGTTTCTGTGTTGGGGAAGGGTACTGTAGCAACTTAGTTTGCTAAATCAGTAGGAGGGGAGAGAAGTTAATTGGGGGGTGACTTAGGCAGTAGAAAAGCAGGTGACTCCAATTACAACTTCTTGCTGCTAGCTTTTTGGAAGACAGAAATCTTGCTTTTAGAGCAGAAAGCAGCTGACTAAAAAAATTACAGTTTTTCTTACTAATTTAACACTTCTGTCTCAGCAGGAGTCAGTGCCTGTTGGGATTAAGCAAATAGATACTTTGTTAGAAGTAGAGGGGGTCTCACTTAGGGTTAAAAAAAGAAAGAAAGTCAGTGTGTATTTTTGTGTTGGAGAAGGGTACTGTAGCAACTTAGTTTGCTAAATCAGTAGGAGGGGAGAGAAGTTAATTGGGGGGGTGACTTAGGCAGTAGAAAAGCAGGTGACTCCAATTACAACTTCCTGCTGCTAGCTTTTAGAAGACAGAAATCTTGCTTTTAGAGCAGAAAGCAGCTGGCTAAAAAAGCTACAGTTTTTCTTACTAATTTAACACTTCTATCTCAGCAGGAGTCAGTGTCTGTTGGGATTAAGCAAACATATACTTTATTAGAAGTAGAGGGTTCTCATTTAGGCTTAAAATAAAAAGAAAGTCAATGTGTGTTTCTGTGTTGGAGAAGGGTACTGTAGCAACTTAGTTTGCTAAATCAGTAGGAGGGGAGAAAAGTTAATTGGGATATGGTTTAGGCAGTAGAAAAGCAGGTGACTCCAATTACAACTTCCTGCTGCTAGCTTTTGGAAGACAGAAATCTTGCTTTTAGAGCAGAAAGCAGCTGACTAGAAAAGCTACAGTTTTTCTTGCTAATTGCCCTCCATCCCACCCTAAGCCAATTCTACTTTTATAGCCACTATATGTGATTGACAACAGGAACTTCCTGTTTGGCAGTAGGAAGGGAAGGATCATAGAGAAACATTAGTTTTGTCAACCCTGAAGGAAAAAAGTAGCTCTTTCTCCCCCTCTAGCTGCTGGAGGTCTGACTCTGAGCAAGGAAGAAGGAGACTACTGAAGAATACAGGAAGTTACTTTCCCAGAACAGGAAGGGAGAGAGTTGTAAGGAGAGGTGAGAGTAAGCATACAGAGCAACAGGAAAGGGGACACAAAATAAGACATGATGGGAGTGGTGCAGTGCAATGGCTGTGGAGGGGCAGTGTTCCAGGAGACATTCTGGAGGCTGCGATGCTGCCCTATTTGCAGGCACCTCTCTGGTCTGAAGGAGGAGGTTGCCCATCTCCAGGCTGACCTGGCTAGGATTCATGAAACCTCCTCCCCCACTCAGGGACCACCAGGACCACCGTCGCTACCTCAGAGGTTGCCAAGAAAGAGGAGTGGCTGGACCAAGGTGGGGTCAGGAAGGGAGAAGGTTGTGGAACAGAGGTGCATCCCTTCAGCTGTACCTCTCCACAATTCATACGCTGTTGTGGTGGATAGTGGTTCCTCTATGGAGGCACCTGAAGTGGAGACCAAGGAGGATGCTGGGAACATCCACATATGAGACCCACAGGAGGTTGGCATGGGACCCCACAGGGGAAGGAAACAACTTCTGGTGGGGACTCAATCATTAGGGGGTAGAAGTGGGGGAAGAGGAAAGGGAGAGGGAGGTAAGGTGCCTACCTGGCACCATGGCTTGGAGGGACAGGAAGTGAATCCTCAGGATTGTGAGCAGCTGCATGAGGGAGGGAGGGAGGGAGGAGCTGGATGTCATTGTCCACCTAGGGACAAATGACCTGACTGGGAATGGGATCACAGCAGTGCAAGAGGAGTTTGTAGAGTTATGGAGGGCTTTGGGCAAGAAGTGCATCTGGTAACCTTCTCGGAGGTGCTGCCTGTCTAAGGCAAGGTTGATGCTAGGGTACTCCACACCATGGAATTCAATGAATGGTTGAAAAACTGGTGTGGAGCTCAGGGTTTTGGCTTCATTGGGAACTGGGGAGCCATCTGGGAGGGATGCAGACCTATACTAGTGCGATGGTCTGCATCTGTCCAGGAGGGGAAACAGGATCCTAGGTGATAGGTTTAAATGCTTCATTAGCAATCATTTAAAATAGCCAAGAGAGGAGGCACTGAAAAGGAGCAGGGAAATCCCAGCCTCCCCCCACAAAACATGGTAATTAGAGAGGTAAACACCAAGGTAGAGAAGTCATTAGGGAGCAGGACAGAGGTAAATGCAAAAAAAGGCAAAGGCAGTAAGGACAGGGATGGGGCTAAAAGGGGTAAGGCTTTCAAAAAATGGAGGGTGATGAGTACCAATGCTCGTAGTCTGTATAACAAGCTCCCTGAACAAGTGGCCTTGATGGAGAAGGGTTGCCTGGATATTGTGGCAGTCACAGAAACATGGTACACAGAAAACCATGACTGGGATGTCAACATGCCAGGATACACAATCTACAGGAGGGACAGGGAGGGTAAAAGAGGAGGAGGAGGAGTGGCTCTCTATATAAGGGAAGGGATCACTCTGGGTCACCCTGGAGACAGGAAATGGCATTACAATCTGCATGGAGATTGTATACAGACCCCATCTCAGGGGAGGAGAGAATGGACAAGGAAATGATGGAAGGCATCCTTAGAATGTCAGAAAAAGGGGGGGATATTGTTGATGGGGGACCTGAATATGCCAGATGTTAACTGGAGCACCTTTGCTGCAGGCACATCCAAGAGCGGGGTCATTCTTGATGCCCTACAAGGGACATGCCTCAGACAGCTAATGTTGGAACCCACTCAGGAGGAGCAATCTTAGACCTGGTACTCTCAAATGGGGATGGAGAAAGAATCTCAGATTTAGAAGTTGGTAGCCATCTGGGAACAAGCGACCACCAAACAGTGTTGTTCATGATAAACACAGCCGTAGAGTCAAGCCATACAAAAGCAAGAGTATTGGACTTTAGCAGGGCTGACTTAGGGAAAATGAGAGAGTGCCTCAGAAAAGCACTAGCAAACAGGCAAGAAGGAGAGGTGGAGGAACAATGGGGAGTAATCAAAACAGCCATCACAGAGGCAATAAGCCTTTGTGCGAAGCAAATCAGCAAAACACAATGAAGGAAAAAAACACTATGGCTCTCAAAAGAGGTGGCAGGGAAGGTTAAGGAGAATAGGATAACATTCAGGAAATATAAGGAAACACAGAAGGAGCAGGACAGAGAACGTTATCAGTTAAAGCAGAAAGAGGCAGGGAAGGCAGTCAGAATAGCAAAGGCCCAAACCGAGAAAAGGATAGCCAGCTCTGTTAAGAAGGGGGATAAGACCTTTTATAGGTACATTAGGGAGTGAAAAAAGACTGAGGGAGGGATATTGAGGCTTAATAAAGGGAAGGGAATGTAGGCAGAGGGTGACTGTGAAAAAGCAGGTATACTGAATGAATATTTCTGCTCAGTATTCACAAGGAAGAGGAGGGGGAGGTACCTAAACCAAACAAGAGAAAAACTCTGGATAGGGAGGCCAATACCAGCCCATTCACAGAAGAAAGGAGTCTAAAAGAACTAATAAAACTGAAGGTGGACAAAGCAATGGGGCCTGTTGGAATTCACCCAAGAATTCTAAAAGAACTAAGGGTAGAACTAGTGACACGCTGACTACTCTCTTTAACAAATCATGGGAGGATGGGGTAGTACCTGAGGACTGGAGAAGGGTGGATGTGATTCCTCTTCACAAAAGTGGGAGCAGAGCAGAGGCAGGAAACTACAGACCAGTTAATCTGATCTCAATGGTAGGGAAAATTATGGAATCACTTCTGAAGGAAAGAATTGTTGAGTACCTAGAGGCCAGTGGGGCACAGGACCCAAGGCAGCATGGATTTACAGTGGAAAGGTCATATCAGATGAGTCTAATAGATTTCTTTGACTGGGTGACCAAAGTAGTAGACCAGAGAGGGGCTGTGGACATGGTCTACCTAGATTTTAGCAAAGCATTTGATACAGTCCCACACAAAAGATACAAGTTAGCCAGCCTTGGAGTGGGTCCCAAGGTGGTAGCCTGGAAAAAAAATAGGCTGGACAACAGGATGAAAAGGGTAGTAGTAAACGGAGTCCACAGTGAAGAAAGGAGGATTACTAGTGGAGTACCACACGGTTCAGTACTGGGACTGGTCCTTTTTAATGTCTTTATAAGTGACATTGCAGAGGAACTGGAAGGAAAAATATGTCGCTGCAGGTGACACAAGATCTGCAACAGGGTTGATACACAAGATGGAGTGGAAATGATGAGAAGGGGCTTGGCAAGGTTGGAAGAATGGTCAAATTAATGGCAGCTTAGATTCAACACAAAGAAGTGCAAGGTAATGCACCTGGGAAACAAAAACCCAGGGAAAAGTACTCAATTGGGGGGGGGGTGAGATACTGACAACAACAAAAAATGGAAAGGGACCTGGGGGTAATTACATCAGATAACCTAAAGGTGGGCAAGCAATGTGAGAAGGCAATAAGGAGGGCTGGGGAGATACTGGGATGCATAGGGAGAGGCATCAACAGTAGAAAAAAGGAAGTTGTTATCACTCTGTACAGACAGTTGGTGAGACCCCATCTGGAGTACTGTGTGCAGTTCTGGAGACCCCATCTCCACAAAGTCATAAACAGAGTGAAGGTTGTCCAGAGGAGGGCAACCAAAATGGTGCAGGGTCTGCACCAGAAGAAAAATGAAGAGAGACTAAAGGAGCTTAATATGTATACCCTTGAGGAAAGAAGGGAGAGAGGGGACATGATGGAACCTTTGAAGTACCTCAAGGGAGTCAACAAAGTCCAAGAGGGTAGTATCTTTCAGAAAAAGAGATGTGCAAGAACAAGGGGACACAATTTGAAGATAGAGGTGGTATGGTTCAGAGGTAATATGAGGAAGTATTTTAGGTTGTGGAGTCAAGGACAGTGGGGAAATTCAAGAATGCATGGGGCAGACATAAGACAATTCTAGTAGGAGATAGGAGGAAGTAGGCTGTTGGTTAACTAGGATCTGCAGCTTATCCATCAGGTAGGAAAATGAGAAGACTAGGTGGGCCAAGCGGTCCTTATCTGCCATCAAATTCTATGTTTCTGTGTTTCTATAGGGTGCGCCAAGTACTGAAAACACAGGGACATTTATTGCCAAATAGGTCGGCAAAATACCAGTGGGTGCATAGAGTTAGAGAACTGAATATGTAGTGAAATTTACTCCCAAACAAGCTAGTGATGCACCACTGGGTATGTTGAGTACTGAACACAGGGAAATATTAAAAAAGTGTTTTTGTGCTGAAGGCTACAAAGACTCAATCACTCAGCTGCTACAATGATAAGTTAACATCCCACTCCTTAGTGATCCAAATGTTCTTTTTCCGTCGGTCAGATAGATTCTTAAAGTTTTTATTTTTTTTTTTTATTCACTTGTGGCTAGAATCTGAAGGGATAGGGTAAGGGTTTGCTTTTCCAGTGATACTATTGAACAGGGGCAGCACAATCAGCCTCCTCTCAAGTCAGGTTGATCAGTCACTTAGCGTAATGTGATGATGGAGGAGCCATCTGAGTGAGTAGACCACCCACACAGTGTAATCTCATTTTTCCCTCCTTTCCAGGTCCCATATGTTTTTTAGTCCCTTATCTAGTAGCTGCTTGTGCCTGCATAGCTCAGTTCCTTCTTGTGTCTGATGACAGTAGATAAAGTAACAGTTTGAGTGACAGACTGGATCACCCACAGTGCACCCATTCATTTTTTGCCTCCTTCTGGGTCCCAGATATAGTTTAATCATTTTAGTTTCTTTTTATGCTGCACTGCCTTTAGCCCTTATCTAGTACCTGCTGCCTGTGCCTGCCAAGTTCAGCTAGTGCTGGAGGTTTTTTGCCTGCTTCCATCCATGTGCTGATAGCAGTACAGTTCTGCTTGATTCTCATGCTAATCCACTGCCTGAAAATAGCGGGTATGCTATGGGTAAGTGCTGCGGCTTGCCACCCACATGGGTCTCTTCCAACCTGGCCCAATAGTAATTTGTTTTAGACAGGATGGCAGGAGAGCATCAGCCAATCACAAGCTGTTTTTTTCCTTTATTATCAAAGTCCTTCTACTCCCCACCTCCAGGTGACCAGCAGCAGCACTGAGCAGCACCATGTGCACTGCATTGGAAATCATGGAGGAGGAGGAGACACAGCAGAGCATGTGCAGCAGCAGGCAGGCATTGCATAGTCACTGGTATGTTGCTCTATGCTTTTCTGTACTTACACTGTTCAAGTAGCTCAACTTCATGGTCTCTGCTCTTCAGAAAACACACCAGTGCTGTATTTCAGGATAAGCTAACTTTATTTTTGATAAGAATAACCAACAGTGAACTACTCCATGCGCCCTCCCTCAAAAACATGCAGTATCTATGCTGTAAATTATTTAGTGTACAAATGTCCTTTGCAGCTACCAGTAAAACTATGCTTTAACACATTTAATGTATGATCATGCTTTAAAATGCTTTATTTAAATCCCAGTCAACTCATACTTCAGCCACAGCGACACATTCAGATCTGCAGGGCAATGAGCAAATCCCACAAACAGCTGCTTCAACAGCAAAAAATGAAAATGCAGCTGCAACAGAATCAGAAACTGGCACCAACAAGCTACAAGAGTGCAGTAATATACCGCTCCTCCAAACTCAGACTTACAATACACCACAACAAAAATACACAGAGCCAGAAAACACTGCAAATCCTACCTTAAAAGAGTAGTACAGTCAAAATTTGCAAAAACATGTGTTTTGTAGAGTGTTTTCGTAATGGAAAGGCTTGCCTGGTATTATGTGGGGGAAGAGCTCCTCCCCCACAGCCTATTTAATTGAAGCAGCTGACTCCCCGCTCTGCTTAGAATGAGTCACACTCGCTGATGGTGCTGCCTGTGTGTGGCTGCTCTCTTTTGTTCCTGTTACCCCCGTCTGTTCTCCTCGCTTGTTGCTCCGTTAGTGTTGTTTGTTTGCCCCCCATTCTCTTTGCTCGTTGCTCCGTTGGTTGTTTGTTTGCCTGCCCCCCGCCTCCGTCGTTCATTGTTTTCTTCTGTCCTGCTCTTTGGAGATTCTGCTCACTCCTTTGCCTCTTCCTTCCTGCTTTTACCCATCTGTCTCTCATCCCTCTCATTTCATTCTTTCCTTCCTTTCCTAGAGCAGCCGCTACCACGCCAACGCCAAGTTCTGTTCTCAGCCTGCATCGCTACACTTACCTCAGGGATTCAATCATCCCGCTCCTTACTCTGCTCTCCTCCTCTACTGCGGCACCAGCAGCAGCTACTTCTACTGCATTTCTTCACCTTACTCGCTCAGGACACCTGCGTTTGCTTGTTTTTTGCACGTCTTCAGTCAAGTCGCACTTCGGACCTCTGCTCCTCCTGCACTCCTCTTTGAATTTCCATTGTACCATGTTAAAGGAAAGCAAGTATTTGGAACTGTTCCCTCCCACTGGATTTTGAACACTAGTCCAACCTGCACATTCTCAGTACAGAGCTCATTCTTAATTCAGCAGCTCAGCTCGACCACGCCCTTTTTTAAAGCTGTATTACAACCAGGTATACATGGTATCTCCTTCTGTGGTGCATCCCAATGTGGCCATCATTATTGACTTGCTTGTCCTGCTACCTCCATGTGTGTACGTATTACTATGGTGCTTTGCCTTCCAACCTGCTAATTCCCTCCTGCTGCTTTGACTACAACTATTTTGCTCGCATTCTGTACCAGCATGTCAATTTCATTACACTTGAGCTATTTCTGGGCACCAATCTATTATGTCTGACTTGATGGATTGACATTCCTCATCTCCACCGTTAGGAAGCCTACTATGCATCTTTTATTGTTCTTAGAGCTGCTATTGGACTGTATCTTAGGATTATACATAAGTGTCCCTGGATGCTTCCATGCTGCTTGCTTCATTGGATTCCTCAATCCTACCTTATTTTCCGGCTGCCCTACGTGTGGTCCACCGTGCATGCTAGCCTTTATGGCGCTTAGCTGCCGATCTCTACTTACCTTACCAGCTGACCTACATGTGGTCCAGCCATGTCGGCTATCCTTTCTGGGGTTTATCTGCTGCTGTTTACTTACCTTACCACCTGACGTAGGTGTGGTCCAGCTGCGCATGCTAGCTTCGTGAGGCTAGCTGGTACTCTACTTACCTTACTGACTGACCTACGAGGGGTCCAACTGTGCATGCTAGCTTACGTGGGTCTACCTGCCACCTTGCACTCATTACCGGCTGAATTTCATGGGGTCTAGCTGCACCATATTGCCTGCTTCTATGACCTGGTTCGCCCTTCAGGCCAAGGATATGCTATTTTACTCCACCACCTCGCCAGCTCGGAGCCTAAAGATTCGCTTCTCTTACTATATGCCTACTTGCTGCCGTGGCAGCTAGCCAAGGAGCTCCTTTCTATGGATTCATATTTTTGATGTTTCGACATTCATCATCTATTCTTTAGACGCTTTTGCCCTGCTTCCCTGCTACTACGTCCGCATCATGCAGCGTGCTTACTACTAAAACTTATGTGCAGGTTCACTACTTACCTTACTTGCTCATATTACCTGCTTCACCCTCCCAGGACTTAGAGGTCATCACGACTAACCTGCCATTACAATCTACTGCGCTCCTCATGAGCTGGCATACATCTAACCTGTGTTTCCTTATTTGCTGAGATCCCTATCTACCAGGACATGACCCTCTGCATTGCATGCAGTTCGACATTCAGCTATCACATTTCATCAGGGCTGTGCCCCTCGGGCCCGGAGGTCCTCTGTTCCTATATGTTCCATGGTCATCTGCTTCTACGGCCTGCCTTCACCCATCGAGCTGGGAGGTTTACATACTAATCACCTGCTTCTATCACCTGCCTTCGCCCATCGGGCTGGGAGGATTACCTACTAATCACCTGCATCTATGACCTGCCTTTGCCCTTCGGGCTGGGAGGTTTACCTCTTCTACTCTATGCCTGCCTCATTCAGCTCGGGGCCTGGAGATTCTCAATTCTGCAGCCTGCCTTCACCCATTGGGCTGGGAGGTTTACCTACTTCTGCTCTTCTTCTGCCTCACCCTGCTCGGGCCTGGAGTTTCACTCATTCTACTATATGCCTACCTGCTGCCATATCAACAGCCGACAGCTCTTTACTGGATTGCATCTGGACGTTTCTTCATCGTCATCTATCCTGGATGTTTGCCCTGCTGCCTCAGTCATGGAATTACTGCTGCTTCTCTTCCTACAGCACTTAGTCAGCATCTCCTGCAGACTTTCCTTATCATGGTTGTGCTTTACCGAATTCAGACCTGTGACAATCCTACTTCATTGATTCAGCCTCTTCAGTTATCTCCATCAGGGACTCTTCGGGTCTCGTCTGGTTTTCCTTTCTTGAACTTTGCATACCTTCAGTTTGGATGTTATTCCTCTCGTTCAGTTGCCATAGCTGCCTCAGTCTCTTCCATGAGATTCTTATCTTCCTTGATCTGGATACATCAGTTCTCAGCATCATTACATTCTAAGTCTGCCTTTCAGCTGCAATACTACTGTGCTCAAGGATGATTCAAGATGCGTCTCATGGAGGCTCTATGCCCCTCTTCATTTATTAGCTGACCCTCGTGGGTATAGCTGCATTCATGTTACCTAGAGCTACTTGTCTCTCGTACTGCTACTGCTGATGGATTGCTGCACATCTCGTCGAGGGACTATCTTCCACGCTCGATTTCTGCCAGCGGACATTCTTGGGTCTGGCTGCGCTTCACATACTGGAATCAGCCACCTCTCTCCTACCTCACCAGCTATCAGTTCAACTGCGCTTTCTTCAGGGGCTGATTGCCACATTCTGTTCCTTCTCATCTGCCTTCGTGGGTGCAATCCCTACTCCTACTACCTCTCACTTTGGATTAGCAGTCCAACACACTTGCTTAATTTTTGGGATCACCATATTCTACTACTTGGATGCTTCATACCTCGCACAAGTGTCTCCAATTATCCTCTACAGCTTGCCATTATTCCAGCTCAGCTCTACAGCCGTTGCCTTCATATCAATTCCTAAGACTATACTTCACTTATCAGAACTGGATTCATCAGTCAGTAGCCTGGCTACAAGCCTTCTCTCATTACATGTTCTATACAAGACCTCTACTACAAATCAAGAAGTTGTACTACTTCTATTCATTCTGCCTCATTGACATCAAGTTTGGATGCAACTATCTGCGTCTGGTCTCCTGTATTGAATTTGTCAGTCATCAACTTCATCTCCACCATCATACACCCTCTATCAACTGAAGTCCAGAAGAAGGTTCTTCATATATCCATTCTCCATCATTCCAAATTGTACATGGATTCTCGGACTTGGACTTTATTAGGAGGAAATTACTTCACTGGACATTAATAATTCAGTTCTTTCTTAAGCTCCATTTATCTCGATTGAATTCTACAAATTAGAATTCAGATTTAGCTGATTAATTTAGTTTAAATAGGATCTCTCTCCTTTAGTATGCCCAGAAGGATGGGCAGGTCAGTAGCCATGGGTCCTCAGAGGTTTCCCCCAAGGGGGTTTTTCCTCTCCTGAGTGCTACTGGTCACACTCTCCGGAGTTGGAGGAGGTGATCATCTATTCATATCATTAAGTTGTTATGCACGACTTCTTCAGCATTCAGTTACAGAACAATCATTGATATTTATTCTTTTTTGGGGCTTTCATAATTCAAAACCAAGCTTCCTTCCTACAGGTGGGATACAGAGAAAGGCCAAAACCATCAAATATTATCAAACGACTCATTTCAAGCATCCAAGTACCTAAGCACAATACATTCTATACTATTACCTAGTAAACATTGTCCTCTTTATGCTGGCCTCTGTATCCAACAACCATATTCATCACTCAACTATATGTTTCATAAGCACTGAGCTATGAACCGCACATAATGTATGTGTAGTTCTGTTGTGTCCTTCCATTTGTTTGCTATTAAGAGATCTTTCTTAATTAGCCTGCTAGTTATATGGTAGTTTTATGGCTCCTGGGGATCTCCATTTTAGCAAGGTTTATTGCTCTTTTTTTCCTACAATGTCTCATGCCCCATGTGACAGTGCTGCACCCAGAATCATTGATTTAGCAAGTACTAGAGATAGGAACCTGATTTTCTGGCTTCCACTAAATAGCTCTAATTCAATATTTTTGTTTTCTATGTGTGTGCCAGGTCTAGTCAGCATGAGTAAATGTTTTGCTTTTAAAACTTTTTATTTCAGCAAACTACATACAGCCATAAAAAGTACACAAATCACACCAGATGATCAATGTTCTAATTAGTAAAGACTCTGTTTTCTTACAGAGTAACCCACTCAATTAGCCCTCAAGTATTTTCTAAACTATAAATGCAGCCTTTAGTGCTCACTGAATAAGGACAGTTACTTAATACCACAGCTTTGCTGTTGTAAAATTGACTCTAATCCAGTGCTTGCTGAATCCTTGGCCACGGATACATCATTGGCACATGGGACAGGAGGCATTGTAAGAACAAGAAGTGCAATAAAGCATGCTAAGATGGAGCTCCCTATGGGGCCATAAAACTGGCAGACTAATTTAGAAAACCTCCTAATAGCAGACAAAGGGAAGGACTCACAAGGACTGCACACACAAATTAAAACACTCTGCATAAAATTCTGACTGTAGTACTCCCTTAAACCCAGAGCTGTAAAACCCTGCACTGCAACTTCTGTCTTGAAAGAAACAGCTGGAAAAAAATCAAACTCTGTAACTCCAACTTTAAAATGGAGCTGTAAAAAGCTGCCATTCCTGACTCAGAGTCTGACTCCTCACCTGAAATATAACGGCAAGTCTTTCCCTAAACAAATGTTCCTATACAAAGTACTCTGCTGTTTCCAATGAAACATTCTTTCTTTGAAGAACCGGTGTGGGAACTGTAGGAAATGTGATCATGTTGTCCAACCCTGTTGTTAATGGGCCTCTGATGTAAAACAGTGACCATTAGCTAGTCTCATGATGTGCCTTTCTGAGTGACTGCTGAACAGCACAGCTCCATCTAGCCATTGATAAAGATTATCCCTTTCTCCTGTACCTTGTTTCAGTTGGTCAATTTTCACTTTGTAGCAAGGTGTTTTGGTTAGTGCAGCAGCTATTGGGGCTAATTTTTAATTTTTTCATTAAATAATGGAGATAGACACTGCTGTTGCAAGAAACCCCCACTGGGTCTGCTGAAAACCAGCCAACTCTGGCTGAGGGACAGAACGTACCCAAATGCCATAAAATGGATGACCTGTCTACTTTGCCAGTCCCTTCTCCCCCAGAACCACTAATAAGGGAATGCTTTTTACAAGAAGTTGGCTGTCTCATGGAAGATGTCATAGAATTTGCAGCAGACATCCAATCATTTTGGCCAGCCCTTGAGAATCTTTTGAGAAGGGTGGGCGATGCAGAGGTTAGGGTGAGCTCCCTGGAGGATTGCCATGCAAAGCTGGAACATGCACTCCAAGGAGGCTGGTGAAAATGGAAGAGTGGCTGGAGGATCTAGAAGGAAGAAGCACCATAACAATCTGGCGTTAGTGGTATTGCCAGAGAGTGCAGAGGATTCCGACACCATATTGTTCATACAAGAGTTGTTACTAAAGGTAGCCAGCCACTCACCCCACAGTCTGACCTACATTTAAGCAATAAGGCATGACCAGAGGTTATGTTAATGGTCTGTTAATCACCTTCTAGGAGTGTAATGTGGCACGAGGAGTAGCCGAGTGCTACATACCCCTAGAGGGTGATTAACTGACCATTAACATAACCCCTGGGGGTGCCTTATTGCTATTATAATAAAAAAATGTTTTTTAAATAGTGTTAAATATTGTTCAGCATATGATTAGGCTGTACATGTATGTTAATCAAAGATTAACATAGGGCTGATAGAATGTTTACAACCAATCAGAAAGCTCTATTTCTCAGACCGTTTTTATAATGTCGAATGTGCACATCAAGCCATATGGCCTCAGCTGCAGGAAGGAGAGTGACCCCAACCAATAATTTCCCAACTCCTTAACTACCTTGAACAAAAAACAACATATTTTAGCTAAGGTTAGGGAACTGAAGGAGCTCTTTTGGGAAGGGTGGCAAAAGGATCTCACTTTACAAGTTTGGAATCAAAGAACTGCCAATAAAGAGATCAAAAATAGACTAATTGCAGCCCATATTCCATTTTTTATGTTCTATCCAGTGCATCAGGTGGTAGAAACAAAATAGGGCTGGAAACAATTTTCTTCAGTGGACCAGGCAAATTCAGCACTTCTAGCCCTGTTTCCAGACTTGCTATCAGAAAGCTGGTGCAGAGGAGGACCTGCATCTTAGGTGATTACTGCAGTGGTCATTGGAGACCGGCTACGACTCAATACAGTTCTACCTACAGCAAATACATGATCTTTTTTTTTCTTACTACATCTTAGAAGTGGTTTTTGCACTGGAGTTTGGAATGGACATTTTATTTTGTGATCATAATTAGTGAAGTTTGGTGGACACACCCAAATTTACCTTTTGGGTTACTTTATAGAACATAACTTGTTTTGGTCTTCAGCACTATATCCTGTTATCGAGCTTAGTCTTTAAGCACTGGGTTTCTTTTAATTACTAGATGATGTTTTAGGATACCGTTTTCTTTGGTATAGTGTTTAATGACATTGCTGTTTAACTAGGTAGCCAATATTGGTGTTTCATTTCTTGTATTTCAGCTTTAAACATTTCTAATTTACTTATTTTCATATGTTATGCAATACACAGTAACAAACCTTTTTTGGACTGCCCCTGCTCATAATTTATAGGACACTGGGAATTAATGGGTAGGCTTTTAAAAACAGTATGGGTTACCTTGATCTATGAGATGTCTTATAGTATGCTGAACATAGTGTACTTTTGGTATATTTTACCTTGGTTACAGATGGTAATATGGCCCCTAACAGTTTCAACTCCTAGAGATCGATCTGGCTCGGGATATTTTCAAGCTTGGTTACAGGATACATAGCAGGGATGGTCATTCTTTGGTATCTTATTTTGTGTCTTGTACTTGGGGACAAGGACCATCATTTGAATGTATGGGAAGGCAATACTGGCATGACTAAGGTAACTAGTTGTGCAGCATGAGCAATATTAACACCCCAAGAGGGCACCTGAAGATGTAGATTTGTTATTAAGGTACTTGGGTTTGTTCATTATTGTGATACCACTCCCAATTATTTGAGTTTTATGTAGGCTTATATTGTAGGGGAAAGAAGGGGAGATTCAATTCCTTTTTTTTATGATAGAATGAGATGGAGCTGGCATGAGGCTGTTGCTGGCCAATAGAGATGTGCAAAGTTGGCAAACGTCATTCCATGAAATAAATCATGAAGTCTGCCAAATTTGTGATGTGTGAAGTGCTGACATCACAACATTTTTGGCAGGCAAAGTGACACTTTTTCAGGTGAAGTAAAGGCAAAGTTGAAACTTTGCCTGACTTCACCTCAGAAAGTGTCATTTCCCAAGGAAAATGCAACTTGTGAAGTGGCAAAGTGGTGAAGTGGGCAATTCATGAAGTTATTCATGAAGGCAAATTTTGCAACTTCACCACAACTTCACCGGAAAATCAAAACTTTGCAACATCTCTGCTGGCCAATCACGTTCTGATGTGGGTTGGAGTCATTGCACAGGACCAGAGTGGGTGGATGGGATGTATATTTTTGTTTTTCGTTCATGGTTTTATTATATATTTTGGTTTAATTGTACTTTCTAGGGTTGTTGTTTGTACGGGGAGGTTCATAGTACAGGTGGAAACGAATGAGGCAGAGGACATGGACCCCTCCCAGGCTCTAGGTTTCCTGCATATCTGTTTCAGCTAATATCTAAGGCCGATACCTCCAAGCTGGCATCTTGGAATATTAAAGGAGGAAAAACTAAAGATAAGACGTACAGTGTTTTGAAACACCTTCAGAAATTAGGCATTTTAGTGGCCTGCCTGCAGGAAACTCACCTCCGGAGAGACCAGATAGTGCTTCTCCATAGGGATTGGTTAGGACAAGTCATTGGTGCTGGCAACAGCACTAAGAAGGTTGGAATTGCCATCTTGTTGGCCTTTTTCATGCCTTTTCAACTATTGCAGGAATTGTGGGACATGGAGAGTCAATATATTCTGTTGCAAGGCAGACTGGGGCAAGTAGAATTGCTGTTAGGCTTGGTTTATGGGTCCAAACTGGACAGTCCATCTTTTTTCTTTGTTTGTTTACAGAATTAATGTCCCAGCTGGCTCTGTATACCAAAGTGCCTATAATACTAGCAGGGGACTGGAATTTGGTTCCCTGATACATTGGATTCCAGAAGCCAGGACTTATTCCCAGGGCAACGCATGATCCAGGAACTTATGGATGGGCTGGGACTTATAGACCCCTGATGCCTGCTGTACCCTACTAACAGGCAGTTTTCTTTTTATTCTAGGACCCTCAACTCATTTTCTAGATTAGATTACTTTCTCAGGGTGCACAAAGTGCTTCCTGGTTTTCAAATATGTGAACTGGAAGCCAGGGTTCTCTTGGATTACTACCCAGTTTTCCTGCAAGTGGATCTATCTTGGGGAGCTGAGCTTGACTGCAATTGGGAGTTCAATCCTCAGCTCCACCACTTATACCAAGACTGCTGATAAATGTAGGGAGTGTATTAATAATTGTTTGTGGCTAACAAGGGAACGGTGACTAGAGTGGACCTACTTTGGTCTGCTGCTGAATGCTGTGTCCACAGTGAGAACATTTAATTGGCAACAGTATGGAAGTGACTGAGGGATCAGGTTATTTTTGCTTTATTACAAGAGATTCAGGCTTTAGAAAAGTACTTAACACCAACCACCCCTGAGTTAACCTGGCAATGACTCAACAGTCTTAGAGCAAAATATGTGGAGTTACTTAATGAAAAAGGCAGAGCTGGTACTTTTTAAAACCAAAGTCTAATATCTAGACCAAGGGGAAAAGGCAAAGCATCTCCTAGCATCGTGTTTGCAACAGATAGAAGCCAAACACTTTATTGGAGGGATACAGGCAGATGACCAGTCTCCCCTATCCACAACCTCTCACCAGATAGCGGCCCTATTTTGACACTTCTAACAGGAGCTATAAATTATCAAACAGTCAAGAGGGGCATAAGCAAAATGGTTCAGAAGTTTCTTGAAGATATACATCTAGTCTATTTTAATAAAGTCCAACAGGTGTCCTTGAGGGACTGACTTGGGTAGATGAAATTAAAGGTGCAGTGTAGGCTATGTCCTTGGGCATCAATTTTTTTTCCTTTATTTATAGTTAATAGAACTACAACAACAACAATATAACATCCCAGCCAGAACAAGAACAACTACAAGAACAAACACATCAACCCCCTTCCTCTCCTACCCCCATTCTTCCCCTACCAGAAAGTGGAGCATGTCAGGTATAAGTCCAGGCCTAAAAATGGTGAGCAGTTCACAGATAACATGAGGACAGTCCACAGGAGCGGGAAGCAAAGCAGCACAACTAGAGCATGACACTATAACCAATACTACAAGACAACACAGGTCAGAAAATGTCAAAGGAGACAAATGAGACAAGCGAGACAAATGAGACAAGTTGTTCCAAGTTGACTAAACAGAATGTAACGTGTGCAAACTGATCCATTTGGTGTCATTAAGAATGGAGTTTGTTAAGGACACTAGTAATCATTTTCTCCAGATGAAGATCAAAAAGGAGTTCCTGTAACCATTCCTGAAAGATATAGTGGCTTGGTCTCTTCAGTGCTGGAGAACAACCCTTTTAACTGAAATCAAGATCATAGCCATGGCATACTTCAGTTCTTTAACAGGAATACCATTGTAATCCCCTACTATACATATCTCAAGGGTTGATAACTGGGATATGTCCAATAGGGGATCAGCCTTCAATTTAATGGCCTCCAATAATGGGCAAACTTTACAACATTCCCCAAAAATATGAAATGAGGTTCCCTCACCTATGCCACATCTAATATAAGTTGGAGAATGGGCACGGCCAATCTTAAACAACCTTTGAAAGGTATAATATAAACTGTGTAGAATATGGAATTGTGTGAGATGAAGTTTATGAGTGGCAGTGTAGGTATGCATATCCTGCCAAACGTGGGTCCAATTAAAATGCCTGGAAGGGAACACGCTGTCCCAATGATAACAAATCCCAGTTATGTGAGGGAATTAAATGAGCAAGAATTTAATTATATAACTGAGACATAGCATGGGATTTAGAGGCCAAATCTGCAGCCAAGCCCACAAAGTCACCATTATCTATTCACCAAGAAACAGGACCCAAGTAAGCTGTAATCACATATTTAAGCTAGAAAATTTTAAAAATAGAATGATTATCTAGCTGGAATGTTCTATGTATGTTGTATAAAGACCTAAAATTACAATCCAGGAGCAGATGAGCAAAACTATCTATTGTCAACTGCAAATACCAGTTTCTAGGAAGGCATTTGCCCCTCACCTTTAAATTGGGATTCCCAAACACCGCCAGAGAAACTTCCTTGCTGAAATGATAACATAAGGGTCTACCCAGTTGTTTGTGCACCTTTAAAGATAAAGTGATTAAAGAGTCCCGGGCCTCCTTTGGAAGAGCCCGGAAACTAACAAAGGGTAGTGTGGAAGGTGACAGACATATCTTCACAATTGTATCAAGTTCTAAGTCTAACCATAGAGGGGTTTATTTGTGAGTGGTTGCATCATTATCATGGGTGAGCCACTGCAAATATTTGCTAGCATGGCTTGCAAAATAGTATGTGGTTAAAGAGGGCAATTTAAGCCCCCCAACCATTTGGAAACCACCATCCCATTATACGCCCATTTGGGGTGTTTACCTAACCAAATAAAGTTAGAGATAAGGGCATGGACTCTCTGAAACCAGGACAAGGGAAGACAGAGATTGAACATATTCAAATTATAAAATAAATGGGGTGCCAATACAAATATTTTCTACTAGAGCTTGCTGCCCCCTGGCAGATATTTATAATTCTGTGTATGAGCAGCATATATTTGACCCTTCTCTCACAGAAGTGAAAATTAGTCTTATCCCCAAACTGGGCAAGGATGACTCTTTAATGATTATTGTCCCATTTCCTTTATTAATGTTGATCTAATGATTTTAGCTCACATATTAGGAACTGGCTCCATAGAGTATGGTCCTGTCTTATCGGACCTGAACAGCTGGGCTTGAAGATAGTGGTTGAAAGAGAGGAGTAAGCAGAGTGAGCAGGGTGCTGAAAATCATCTCCTGCATACTGGCAAAGCGACATGGATATTGACTTTTGTCTAGGCATCCTGCATATCTTTGGAGAAGAGGAGTCTGGAAAAATGGCCTAGTAACTTATTGTCAGTAAGACAGAGAGCAGGAGATAAAAGAAAAGATTCAGTGGGCACTTTACTAATTTAAATAGTAATTTTTTAACCCAAATACCAGATGGGCAGTATGACGCAGTCCTGAATTATGTTCAGGTAGTCTTGATACAGTGAATACAAACAGCAGCGTTCAGAACGCTAACACTGGGGGAGGTAAAGCTTACAATGTAAAAACCTTTATGACTGCATCTGGTTGTAATAAAATAATATGTTGTTAATTTACCCAAGACATACTGGTGTTTTGATATGTTGAGCAGGAGAAACTGAGTTCTGTAACTCATTTATCAACTAAATACAGCTCTGTATGATGAATTTAATTAAATTTGAACCGTGTGAGCAAATGTCTAAATAAGTTTAAAAGAGACGAGAAAGTCTGACCTCATGACCGAGCAGAAAAGGAGGCTTTAAAGAGGCTCCACTAAAACTACAGAAAATTAGCCAAGGACAAGTTCTTTGTAAGGCAGCTTTGTAAGATGGTAACAGATAAAAAGGGGACCACGTGTGCAATTGCCTTGATTTCTCATCTCTTAAACTGTTTTTGCAGCAAGAGTTTTTTTTTTTCATCAATATTCGGGAAGAATACTGAAATTAATATACAAACATAAAATGAAGAAAAAAGAAGAAAAAACAATATAAGGGACATACGTGACTGTAAAAGGCAAAGTTTGCAACACAGACACCAGGTGACATAAAGGTTGTAAAATAAAATTATTGGAAGCTGCAACAGCTATTCTAGGACTGCCCAATAAATGTGAAACAAGTGAATAAAGAATATGATTTAACAAGCATAATGGAGTTTTGGGAAGCATGCTATTGCCCCCAGCTCCACCCTGACGTTACTGATGAAATACTTAGAGAATGGAATTAGCATGTGCTATGGGCAATGTCATATGTATGGGAGATTTCAGCCTGGGGGATATTTGTTGGAAATCATCCCATGCTATTTCCAGTTCTGCCAAAAAAACATCTGGCCACCTCGCAACAGCTCAGTCTTGAGCAATGTATCCTTCATCCAACTAGGGGAGAATGAACACTGGACTTAGTATTTCAGAGCAATCCTTTGGAAATTGTTAATGTGACAGTACAATCCCCTATTGGTAACAATGACCATAATTGCATATGTTTTGGTTTGGCACAAAATGTCATGATTAGCAATAACAACACCAAATTATTTTTGTATAATAAAGCTAATTTACAAAATATTAAAGCTGAACTGAAATTAATAAACAGGGACAATGGGCTGGATATTCCAAAGGGTTGCACAATGCGCAATAGGGTTGTGCCAGCGCAAGTCAGAAATTGCGCCATTCTGCGATATTCAGCAGGAGGCAGTTGCGCCACTGAAAACATGCTGAGCAACAGCGCAATGATAATGAAGGCATGCGCAACTGAAGGGGATGGAACCATGCATAAAGTGCGCAGTGTGATGTTCAAAGACTTGCTCAATGCGCAACAGTGGAGCAGGCGGAAGTAGCGCTATAGCGGAAATGAGCCAAAATAAAAAGGAAGAAGGGAAGAGGCGTAAGAACGCTACAGGGAAGCCACATGAGGCAGGGAGAGAGACAGAGTAAGAGGGAGAAAGAGGGCAGGCCAGGGAAACCAGACAACAGAATAGGGGCAAGGGAAGATGTGTGGGGCCACAGAGAGCAGAGGCCAGTAGGTGTACCCGGTGCAGTGGAGGTAGCAGTCAGGACAGCGGGGAACAAAGCAACAACAGCTGGGGGAGCATAAGCCAGGGACATGGACAGTGCCACCTTCCACATGGAAGCTGTAATGAGGGGTGAGAAGGCATGCTGCAGGGGGACGTGGCCGTGGAAGGGCCCGTCGTCGGTACGCCCCCAACAGGCAGTACCGAGCCCGCACCAGCTTTGAGCTGTACACAGATGTCGAGATTGTGGGCCAGTACCGCCTGAACAGGGCAATACTGAGGCGGCTCTGTGAGTTGTGCAGTGATAAGATGCAGGCACCCACATGACGGAGTGATGCTCTGTCAGTGGAGACAAAGGTAACAGCCTGCATGTGCTTGCTCGCCACGGGTACCTTCCAGAGACCAACAGGGGACACCACAGGCATAACACAGTCAGCCATGTCACGCATCCTTGCCCAATTTCTCAGCGCACTGCTGCCACATGCTCGGTACATCCATTTCCCCAGCACCACGGCAGGCGCACAGCAAACATACAGGAGTTCCACAGGGTGCACATATGCCTGGTGTGCTAGGGCGATAGACTGCACCATGTGGCCATTCCACACACCTGGCCCCGATGGGGCCGCCTACATGAATTTGAAGGGATATGCCAGTGTCAGCTGCCAGGTGGTGTGTGATGCCAGTGGGCGCATCATCAATGTCTGTGCCACGCACCCTGGGGGAGCTCATGATTCCTTCATCTGGTACCAGTCGGCACTGTGCCATCAATTTGAGAGTGGGGACATCCCCAGAGGTCATCTAGTGGGTGAGTATGCATGTAGAACTGACAAATCGTGGGCAAGGGGGGGTAAACCAGAGGTGCCATGGGTGTGTCACGCAGGGTTTGGGGCAGTCTGAGCCTGAACAAGATACTAACCTCCACTATCTCCACACAGGTGACATTGGATACCCACTCCGTCCCTGGCTGCTCACACCCTACTGGTGGCCCCCGACCCCATTGCAGCAATGCTTCAATGAGGCACATGCCACCACATGCAACATCATTGAGCGGGTGTTTGGGATGCTGGAAGCGTTTCCGTTGCCTGGACACCTCTGGCGGTGCCCTACAGTTAGCCCCAAAGGCCTGTGGGATATTCCTGGCCTGTTGTATCCTGCACAACATGGCCAAGACTGTGGGATAGCCATACAGGTCGAAGGGGGACAGCGATGGGGATGACGGTGACACCGGTGATGATGGGGATGGGCAGCCCCTTGAGACGGGACCCCTGACTGATCCGGCTGACCCAGCTGCACTGGGACACCATCACAGAGGAGCACTTTAGCCAACACAGGTAAGTTAAGAGGGCCATGTGTATGCAACCACCAGTGGCTAGGGCACAACCCATGTACACATGGAAACACACCAGGGGTGCATGACAGCAAGGGAAATGGCAGGGCACAAAGCACACACACACACAACCAGGGAGGGGTGAACAGTAACACACCACATGGATGGACACACACACACGCGCACACACAATAGGCACAAAGTGCACAGGGTCAGGTGCAAAACAGGCGAACACAGACACTAGCAACACACATGTCCACAGGCCACCACGTCCACTGTCTGTCTATATTGGTGTGTCAGATGCTGGGCACCGTCGCACTTTGGTGTACAGTGCAATGCAGGCATCATCATGCACACGCACCTGTGGACAGCAGTCAGGAGGGTGTGCAGGTGGACCGTGTGTCTGCGTCGAGGGCTGGGCATGCACGGTGCACTGCCCACCAAAATACACAATGCACACAGTGTAGCACCAGACAGTGCCGCACTGGGAGACAGGTCAGTCTTGTGGCACAGTGCCACGTCTGCCTCTCAGATGCGTGGGTGGCCCGCCAGACCAGAAGAACTGGCAGGCTGAGCACGCGGGCTTCATGGGGTGGCACCGATAGTCCACCAGGGGTTCCACTGTGTGAACGCGACTGTGCCTGCACAGGTGTCTGCAGCACACCGAACATACCTGCACCAGGAGTGCTCGGGATGCCCACAGCTGAACCCAGCGTCGACAGGGTGGGTGTTGCACGATGCCAGGAATGGGGAGTGGATAGTGAACTGCGTGGTGTAAGCGACACATGGGCACCTGACTGTGTGCCCGTTGTGGCCATGACAGCGACCAATGCCTGTGTTTGCCTGTCAATGGCAGCGGTCACATCCTCCCACAACTGGTCAATCCGTGACAGGATCCTATCAGTGTCCCTGCTGTGTCACTCCTCGACCAACTCCAGAGCCACACACAGTGCCTCCATGGATGTTGCAAGCCACATCTGCTGCTGTACTGATGCCTGCAGCAGGCGGGTGTGCTCGTCAAAGAGATCGTCTGCCACCTCGGCAACCTGTTCCTCAGGGTATGGAAGGGCCTGATGTTCAGCATCCCTTGAGGGTGGGCGCTGCTTACCAGGACCAGGTATGGGCAAGTCCACAGGTGGTGCACAGATGCCACCACTGAACTCTGTACCCTCAGTCCTGGTGGGTGACTGTTGCTGCTGCCCCTCCGCCTGCTGTGCCCAAGGGATCGGTTGTTCCGCCACTGTGGCCGCAACAGTGCCACTGACCTGACCAGCCACTGGTGCTGCCCCACCGGTGCTGACAGACACAGCCTGGGACTGTGATGACATGCTGGCACACACGTAGGAACCAGCCAGGTCCATGGGCGTGAGCTGGCCTGCTGTGTGTCCATTCCATGACACACACATGTCACTGCCCATAATGGTTGTTGCATCATCAATGGTGCAGGTCTCTGCCACAGCCACAGTGTGCTGGCATGCTTGACCTGAACCACTGAGACACAGGAAGGGCCTCCCCACACCTGTCTCAACAACATCAGTGTTGACAGCCAGGCAGACCCACTGTTGCGATGCATGCTGGCTACCTGCGGAGGTGGATGGTCCTCCTCCAACTCCAGATAGCTGTCCGCAGTGGACAGGCCTTCCACCGCTGACCCCTGCAGATGTGCAGGATCTGTAACAGGAAGTAAGGACACATTAGTGCATGTGATCTACCCTCCCCCCCGACAGACCATGACGTACCATGCAGTGATGGGCTACCACCTGTCTGGAAGCCACCTCCTGGAACGCCCTCAATGGCACTGCACTGCATGCTTGCAGTGAGCCTGTCCTCTGCCGGAGTCAGCTGCACCACCTCCGGCTGGCCCCTGCCTGTTGCAGCACGTGCCGCCCTGATGGCAGCCACCTTCTCCTTCACCCTCCTCCTGTCAGTACCCATCTTCTTCTTACACTCCTGCACACAGAGTGCTGGTGTCTGCCGTGCAGGTTGACGGCATGTGCCACCCCCTGCCATACAGCAGCATGGGCCTGAGGGGTGCCCCGCTGTCCACTGAGCAGTGGCTCCTGATCGATGTAGGCGTTGAAGAGTGCCTCCGTCTCGGCCTTAGTAAAATTGGGCCTCCTCTTCTGCCCACCATCTTCCTCCTCACCCAGTCCTCTCTCGGTCATTTTTCAGCCTGTATGGGTGACAGTAGTTACCTGTGACTGTGCAGTACAAAGCAAGTCCCTGAGACCACAGTCCAGAACACCACACAGCATGCAACTCACCTATAAACTGCAGTAACGAATATGGCCACTGCAGAACAGTGTCGCATTTTATAGCGCAATCCATGCAAATTAGGTGGGGCAACTTATCGAGATGCAAATCACACTGCTGCACCATTGAATGGCTGATCGGATGATTTGCATATGATGGCTGAATATTGCGCTTTGGCGCTTACAATTGTGTTGAACGTGCTGAGCCAATGGCGCAGTTCTGTGGCTGCGTAGTACACCGCACTGCGCATGCCAGGTAGCTTACACAGGCATCTGCCATGCTGATGACATGCTGTGCGTGGTAGGCAATTCAGGGCACGGCCACCATTGTGCCAGTGGCGCTATGGCGAGGGTCACTACATGGCGCTGTGGCACAACTGCACAATAGTTCGCTGTGGCGATGGCACACAGGCAACCAATCACACTAGATGCATAGACGTCCGGTGGCGCTGTGCGTGGCCTTGCGCCAGAGACCCATGACCCTGTGCCCGACCTTTGCCCCCTTGGCGCTATACGTCTGGCATGGCTGCAGCTCTATCACACTGTTCGGTGACAGCGCGATAGGGAATGGCGGTGCTGTACCGACAGCATGATAGGGAATGGTGGTGATGTATTGCGCAGCACTTCCACGTGGGGTTGCCGCACTGTGGAGTGCCATATTGCCTACTATAGCATTAGAGATGGCATGCAGGAGAGCCCCTCAGTGGAGTGCCCTTGAGCTGGCCAACCTTGTGGCCACTGTGGAGCCACACTATGGACCACTGTTTGCTGAGGTGCCACTGGACAGGGCCAGGACCCAGGTCTGGCAAGAGGTGGCCACTGACCTGGAGGTGGCCACTGGCCACAGGAGGACGGCCGAGCAGTGCAGGCACCGGTATGGGGACCTGAGATGGAGGGAGACAGAGCTACTGGCACGTCTGCGGTTGCGTACCAGGAGGGGCATGGTGCCTTGTCCAGGTGGGTGATACGTCTACGCACTTGTATGGTCCATATGGATAACACTGTCTTATGTGTCCAGCACATAGGGGAGGGATGGTCTAGGATTGGCTGTGGTGGTGTTTACAGGGTATGGGATGGATGGGTCTGGCTGGGTGGGCACACATTGGGACAGGGTAATATGCTTTGGGTTTGTACTGATGTCTTTCTCTCCTTTTGTCTCCCACAGGCATGACTGAGCGGAGGAAGATTACAGACAGCAGCAGAGGGTGGGGGATGCTGCACAGGGGCATGTCGGGGACCAACCCCAATGCCAGCAACAACCCAATGAGGGTGAGTGCCATGACACCATGATTGCTATTGCATGCTGTGTGACAGGGTGGGAAGCAGGGCATGGCCACCATCCATGAACACCACTGCCATGCACGCGACATGTGACAGTCAGCACTGTCCAGTGGCACAGCATGTCTGGGAGTGCATCAATGGTGGTCCATGCGTGCACTGGGCACATGGCTGTGGCACTGCCTGCCCACCGCATAGCCACGTTACTGTACGGCCTTGGTTGTGCTGTGCTGGACATGCGCAGTGTGTGTGTGCAGTGGTACACATGGCTGTTGCTGCCTGGTTGGGCATGTCTTGTGGACACGGTCACTGTGGATGGGTGCGCACCATCACAGGAGCGTGGCACATGGCTGTATGCCATGCATAATGGGTGGGCTGCAGGGGGATGGACAGTCACACCCATTGATTCTGATCCCTTGTCCTAGGTGTGAGGATACTCCTGCGAATTGAGCGGTCCATCCAGGATCTTGTGCGGGTGGCACAAGAGTCCCTTGCCATCCTGAGGGATCTTCATCGGCATGGGGTGAGGAGGAGGAGGCGACCAGGGAACAGCCCCAGGCAGCAGAGGACCAGGCTGGCCGCCAGTGACCAAGACAACCTCCCCTTTGACCAACCCTCACACCCGCCTTCCATCTCCCATTTGTTCACCCCTGCCCCTTACCCACCCCCACCTTGTTCCTGTCCCTCCACCCCATGTTTGTACATATTTGTAAATAGTTGTTGTTGTTGTTATATATTTTCTAATACAGTTATTTTGATATGAATACTGTGGTGGTCTCTGATTTGCAGCTGGCTATAGGTGCTGAGTTACAGTGGTGTGCATGGCATCTGGGGTGGTTCAGTCATGGGTATGTGTGTGTGCGTGGGAAAGTGTCTCTGGTGTGGGAGTGGCTATCAGTCGGTATCTGTGGTGTGTGTTGTTCTCTGTGCATTGCATTACTGTGTGCAGTGGTCCATGGTGCCTGCTCTGTGTCCATTGTGCCCCTGTCAACCTGTCCTTGGCCTGTGCAGCTGACACCCTTGCATGTCTGTGGCCTGCGAGGTCTGCTGCCTTGTCAGTGGTGGCTGTCCCTGCAGGTCATTCACTGTGACCGTCACAATGCTGGGTTGCCTCCTGTCACTGGTGTGGTGCATGTTTGCCTCGGGTGATACTGTGGCCTCCGCAGTTGCTGTTCCACCTCCATGCTGTGACTTGTGTGTGTTGCAGGGGCTGTGCACCACTGTCTGTGACTTGTGATCCAGGCATAAGCTGGTGGTGTACAGGGCCACAGTTCATGCACAGGGTGGGCGTCACCCCTGTGCCATGGTGGACTGCAGGCTGTGTGTGCACAGTTTACATGGGCCCACACTGGGGGCTTGGTTGCCACACTACTGCGTCCCTGTGTTAGTGTCCCCAAGGGTATGGGTGTGTGTTTGCCCCTGCACTGTGTTGCATCCGGTGTGCTGCATGCTTCCATGCACCACTGTGGGTGTCTGTGCTGGCTGCTGTGGCTCATGGTAGGTCATGCTGTGACACTTGTTTACTGTGCAGGGTGCTGTATCAAAGGCGGTGGTGTCAGGGGCATGCCCTTTCCCATGTGGGGTACCTCTTGTGGCGATACATGGTTGGTCTCTCAACTGTGCCTCAGGGGGATTGTGCATGCTGGCACTGTGTCTGCCGTTGTTGCATTGCCGTGAGCTGCCACTCCACTGCTGGGTGCTCATGGTGGGTCTGTGTATGGTTCTGTGGTACACGAGGTTGCAGTGTGACATTGGGGGTGGTATGCATGGGGATTCTTGCAGTGGTGGTCACTGCTCATGGGGAGTGTCTTGGGGTGACGGTGCAGGGTGTGCTGTGCACAGGGGGAGCTGTTGTGCCAAGTGGTGGTCCGCCCTCCTTGTGTGGCAGTCTCAGCTTGCTGGTGGGTGTGATGGGCACCATGGCCCAGCTGTGTGTTTGCTTGTCCCCATGAGCCGATGGATATTCCATCCTTCCACCAGTTGTGCTGCTTGGGGTGTGGGGTGCATTGTCAGTTCTGCAGTGTGTTCCTGTGCCCATCTGTGGCATGGGTGGTGGGCCTCTACCTACCTCCCTGGTTGTGCAGTTACATTGCTCTGCTGCTGGGGGTCTCCCTGCTTGTCCTATGGTGCCTCTGGGCTGCTCAGCTGGGCAGTCCTTGTTGTGCCATAGCGCATCGTATCTGCTCAGCTTCCCCTTCATAGTTGTGCTATGGCGCAAGTTGTGTGATATTCAGACGTTGGCTGTTGCCGCAATTTGGCTTGCTCCTATTTTGAATATCGCGTCTATTGCGCATGGGTGCAATGGACTTGTGCTGGCTCCTGCTATTGTGCACTTTTTGGGCGCAGTTTGAGTATCCAGACCAATGTATTTTCCCATAACTCTATACAGGACAGCTGGAAGTTCCTTCTAAAAACACTGATCATACTGAAAGAAAAATATATTCCATTTAAAACAAAAAATAATAATCAGAAACAAAGCCCTAAATAGATGAACATATCCATCTGCCATCTTCTAAATAAAAAAAATTAAAAAATATTTACTTTACCTTAAATCACAGACAAATGAAAACAGGGCTTCTTATCTCAAAATTCCAAAAACAATGTAAAACAAACAAACAAAACATCTTGGTTAATTCAATCTCACTAGGAATGCTACAAAAATAACAGCAAACCCTTTTACGCATACATAAGTTTATTTAAAAAAATGTCAGTTTGGGCCATTAGTTACTAATAAAATAGATTGATCCAGGAACCTTCTATGAAGAAAGGTTGAGGATTTGGACATGTACTCTCTGGAACAGAGGAGGGAGAGGGGGGACATGATCTAGACCTTCAAGTACCTTAAGGGTATAAACAGGGTGCCGGTGGAAAGCATCTTCCAGATGAAAGAAAATCAGAGGACGAGGGAGCATGGCCTGCAGGTGGAGGGGGGGGGCAGTTCAGGGATAACATTAGGAAGTATTATTTCACATAGAGAGTGGTGGATAAGTGGAACAGACTCCTGGAGGCAGTTGTTGGAGAAGAAACAGTGGAGGGATTCAAAAGGGCATGGGACAAACACAGGGGGTTATTGACGGTGGGGGGCACAGGTCCAGGAAGATAGCTGGACAAATGGGCAGACTCGGTGGGCCTTGTTGGTCCTTTTCTGCAGTCACAATTCTATGAATCTATGAAAAACCTAAACAAATGGCAAACATCTTTAATACTAGGTTTTGTAAAGTTTTCCATTGACCAAATGTTACAGATATGAATTCTAACTCAATTACAGAGGAAAAGATAATTCTATCAGAGAAGCCCTACACACTAAATTATTAAGCCAGAAAATAAAATGAGCCCCAGACCAGATGATATCCCTGGGCATCTTCTATATCTCTTGGCAGATGACCTTACACATCCTTTGAGGCTTCTTTTTTGAAGGCTATCTTCATTCCCACTTTGTCCCCTCAGAATGGAGACTAGCACATGTTATACCATTACATAACAAGCATTTGTCAAAGCCGAATATTGATTGCGTTGGTCTGTTGAGCTCGCTCAGTGGCCCTGTCAGCAGGTCAGTCTGTTTGTCCCAGTGCTGCAGGCTGCTCTTTTGTACTGGGCTGCTGCCTGCATTGGCACCTTGTTCTGCTGAGGAAGAAATCTGCAGCTGTCCCGACAGAGCTCCATTGAGGTGGCTCACTCCCCCTCTCTCTCTCGCTCAATTTGTTTCTCCTGGTGCTGCAGGCTGCCATTTTGTACTGGGCTTCTGCCTGTGTTGGTGGCTTTTTGTACCTACAAAGAAATCCACAGCTGTCCCAACAGAGCTCCTTTGAGCTCGCTCACTCCCCCTGTCTCACTCAGTCAGTCTGGTTCTCCCGGCGCTGCAGGCTGCCCTTTTGTACTGGGCTCCTGCCTCTGTTGGCGCCTTTTCTGCCCACAGAGAAATCTGCAGCAGTCCTGACAAAGCTGCATTGAGCTCGCTCACTCCCCTTCTCTCACTCACTCATTCTGTTCAACTGGTGCTGCAGGCTACTCTTTTCTACTGGGCTCCTGCCTGTGTTGCTGCCTTCTTGTGCCCATAAAGAAATTTGCAGCAGTTACAATACAGCTCTGTTGAGCTCACTCACTTGCTCATTCTGATTTTCCTGCCATTTCAGGCTGCCCTTTTGTACTGGGCCCCTGCATGCATTGCTGCCTTTTTCTGCCCACAAACAAATCTACAGCAGTCCCAACAGAGCCCCGTTGAGCTCACTGACTGCCCCTCCCTCACTTGCTCGTTCTGTGTCTCCTGGCACTGCAGGCTGCCCTTTTGTACTGGGCTTCTGACTGCATTAGCAGCTTTTCCTGGCCAGAAATAAATCTGAAGCAGTCCCGACACAGCTCCACTGAGCTCGCTCACTCCCTCTCTGTCACTCTCGCATTCCGTTTCTGCCGGCGCTCCAAGCTGGCCTTTTGTACTGGGCTCCTGCCTGCATTTTCTGCCCACAAAGAAGTCTGCAGCAGTCACACTAGAGTTCCGTTGAGCTCGCTCAGTACTGCTCTGTCACTCACTCGTTCTGTTTCTCTTGGCGCCGCAGACTGCGCTTTTGTATGGGGCTCCTGGCTGTGTTGGCACCTTTGTCTGTCCACAAAGAAATCCGCAGCTGTCCTGACAGAGCTCTGTTGAGGTCGCTCAGTCTCCCCCTCTCATTGCTCATTCTGTTTCTCCTGGTGCTGCAAGCTGCCCTTTTGTACGGGGCTCCTGCCTGCACTGATGCCTTTTTCTGTCCACAAACAAATCCCAGCAGTCCTGATAGAACTCCATTGAGCTCACTAAGTCCCCTTGTCTCATTCGCTCATACTGTTTCTCCCAGCACTGCAGGCTGGCCTTTTGTACTGGGCCCCTGTCTGTATTGACGCCTTTTTCTGCCCACAAAGAAATCTGCAGCAGTCCTGACAGTGCTTCGGTGAGTTTGCTCACTCCCCCTCCCTCACTCGCTGTCTCGTTCTGTTTCTCCCAGAGCTGCAGGCTGCCCCTTTGTTGTGGACTCTTCTGTTGGGGCCTTTGTCTGCCCACAAACAAATCTGCAGCAGTCCTGATAGAGCTCAGTTGAGCTCAGTCACTCCCCCCTCTCACTCAGTCAATCTTAATCTGTCCCAAACACTGATTTCCCAGAGTGACCATGCTATTGTCCAGCAGGAGTGCAAAAACATATTTTAGCCAGGATGTGAAAAATGACAGCTGTGGTGTTCATAAGGAGTTGTGAAAAAAAGCCACTGTTGAAAATGTGGCATGACAGTAAATACATTGCTGAAGTTACAAGGGTGCATGGAAACAGTTCAATGCATGCTTGTAACACAGTCATGTTATGGAGTTTCGTCCACCAAATTTTCAACATAGGATTTTAGGACCTCTGCTCATGAATAGTGCCTCTGTCATTTTCTTAATCTGTCCTAAACACTGACTTCTCACAGTGACCACGTTATTCTGCGCCGGAACTGTGAAAACACATTTTGGTCAGGATGTGAAAAATGACAGCCGTCCTGCTTATAAGGAGGTGTGAAAAAATGGCACTGTTGAAAATCTGGTGTGACAATATTACAAAGCTGCGAAGTTACAAGGGTGCATGGAAAGTGCACAACGCACACTTGTAACACAGTCAATTGATGGGCTATCATCACCAAATTTTCAACATAGGCATTTTAGGACCTCTGCTCATGAACAGTATCATTGTCATTTTCTTGATCTGTCCGGACAGTGATTTCCCACAGCGACTGCTCTATTCTGCGCGGACATGCGAAAACACATTTCGGCCAGGATGGAAAAATGACAGCTGCACTGTTCCATAAGTACAGTAGGTCTGGGAAATGGCAATGCTGAAAATCTGAGTGAAAATATTATAAATTTGTGAAGTTACGAGTGAGTGTACAACTGCTCAACACATGCTCGTAACACAGTCATTTTATAGATGTTCGCTACCAAATTTTCAACATAGGCATTTAGGACCTCTATTCATGAACAGTATCACTGTCATTTTCTTAATCTGTCCTGAACACTGATTTCCCACAGCAACAGCGCTATTCTGCGCTGAAACTGCGAAAACACATTTCAGTCAGGATGTGAACAATGATAGCTGTACTGCTCAAAAGAAGGTGTGAGAAAATGCCAATGTTGAAAATCTGGTGTGAAAATATTGTAAATTCGCGAAGTTACGAGCGTACGTAGCAACTGCGCATCGCACGTTCATCAAACAGTCATTTTTTGAATTTTTCCCACCAAATTTGCAATATAGGCTTTTTGAGAGCCCACCTCATGAACACTGGCACTGATGTTTCGTTAATCGGCCCCAAAGGGTGATTCCGCACAGTGACCGCGAAACCACCTTTCGGGGCCGATTAACACCATGACAGTTCAAGAACTCATGAGGAGGGGTCCCAAAAACCCCATGTTGAAAATTTGGTGAAAAAAGTCCCAAAAATGCCTGAGATATGCACTAAAGTTGAAAAACCCTATTTATTACATTATACAGCTTACGGCATTTCCTCAGTTACCGGCTTTGAAGAGATGCAGGCGTGTTCCCGGTTCACGAAGATCATTGTGCAGGACTTGAGGTAAGTATGGGGTGAGGGTGTGTGGGGAGGCAGAGTGCACAGTGGGTGGGTGTGGGTTGTGGGAGGGGGGCCTGGGAGAACTCTGAGGGACCGCTTTCCTTCTTTACAGGTTAAAAAAAAAGACATCGGGGACTGTTTTCTTGTTTAACAGGTGTTTTGGACGCTGGGGTGGGCTCCCAGTGTGCCACCTGTGTGGGTGGGTGGGTGGGTGCATTAGCAGATGGGATTGGGCACCCGTGCGGCAAACCAGGACAGGGAGGGGAGCTGCAGGAGCCGAGGGGATTGGGCACCCCTCAGTTATAGAAACAGAAGGGGGTATCATGATGCCGCTGGGGACTGGGCACCCGTTGGCAGGAACAAAGGGGGTATCATGATGCCCGATGGGAATTGGGCACCCCGTCGGCAGGAACAAAGTGGGGTATCATTATGCCGCAGAGGTTGGGCCCTCCTGTCGGCAGGAACAACACCGGGAGGGATTACAGAATGCCAACGGGAGGGCTCCCTTCGTGCAAGTAAACACGGTGGGGAGGGGGTTATATTGTTTGCGAACACGGTGGCAACCCGCCGCCATGTTCACAAACAATATCGGGGTTTACATCCCGCCTTGCAATGAGACGGTGGCTCCTCATTGCAGCGGATGGCTGACAATGCAATGACGAGGTGGCCCCAGATTGCAGCGGCTACTTTTTTAGAAGGTTGTGGCCACTGGCTGAACTAGTGTCAGCAGCAGCGTGCCACAGTATTGGGGGATGGGGGACAAGCCTTTGCAGGCTGTGGGGGCATTGGGCACAACAGTGCCACACCTCCATAACCTGCTTGTGCACAAAGCTGATGCAACATGTTTCTTGCGCATGCGCGCAATCAACATAAAAAGGGTCCTAAAACCTACTAGGAGAACTACAGGCCAATTAGTCGAACCTCAACTGTTTGCAAACTCTTAGAGAGCACAATTAAAGACCTAATTACTCCTATTCTTATTGATATTGACCCTGATTAACATGGATTCAGGAAGGGAAGGAGTTGCCTTAGCAACCTAACGTGTTTCTATGAACAAGTCAGTTTACAACTGGACAATAGAACCCCATTTGATATCAGCTACATCGACTTTAGCAAAGCTTTCAATGTGATGCCACATAATGCACTAGCGACCAAACTTCATCATACTGCCATTAATAAAAACATTATTAAATGGATAGAAAAGAGGCTGACCCACATGTCACAAAGGGTACTTATCAATGGGCACCTATCTGAGGCAGATTCAGTGACTAGTGGTGTTCCACAGAGGTCAGTGCTGGGTCCCTGCTTATTTCAAATATTCATTTTTGATTTGACTAAAAACGGTGCATCTCCTGCTATCAAATACGCAGATGATGTCAACATAGGTGGTCCCTGCAACAGCACAGAAAATGTCTCAACTATCCAACAGTATCTTGATAAAATCTCAAACTGAGTCTCAAAATGGGGTATGAAACTGAATGTCTCAAAATGCAAAGTTATGCACTTAGAAACAAAATATCCCTCAGCTGTATATATTTTTAATGGTTCCCCATTACAAACTACAACTAATGAAAGATACCTACTGTAGGTATATTTATTTCTAATAACCTTGGAAATAATGAACAAATTAACGAGGCTGTTAACAAAACAAATCAAGTGATTTGGTCCATAAGGAGACATACTGTATAAAATCTAGAGACCCAATGGTCATGTTACCCCTTTTTCGGGCCTATGCTAGGCCCCACCTAGAATATGCTTCACAGTTGTGGTCCCCATACAAAAAATTTGAAATTACCAGTCTGGAAAATGTTCAAAGAAAATATACTAAACATACTTCTGGCTTATATCATATACCATATGAAAATAGAATGCACCAATTAAACCTTATACCTCTAAAAACTAGACGTCTCACGGGTGATCTCATCTTCATGTATGATATCATCCCATGTATGATATCATCCAAGATCCTTATTTGTTCGCTGAACTGGGTTTTGAGTTTAAAAATGACTCCCATAAAGCAAGAGGTCACCCACTGTAAATATCTAGAATAAAAGGTTCTGTTACACAAATCAGAAAATTTTCTTCACACAAAGAATGCTCAATCCATGGAACAAATTACCTAAAACTAAAGCGGAGTTTAAATTATGTTTAGATAAACTTATTCTGAGTGGTTCTGATATTAAATATTATGATTAATACAGGTGTTGAATGGGTTCCTAGGCCCCCTTGCACCTTTCCTACCTTAGTATGAACTGTGGAAGATACTGTGATCTGTAACTCAAATATCAATCAAAGACAGCTCTGTAAGACATCAATTAAAGACAGTTCTGTAAGACATCAACTAAAGACAGCTCTGTAAGACATCAACTAAAGACAGCTCTGTAAGATGGAATTGAACTAAACTTGAACCACATGAACAAATGTCTGAATAAATTTAAGAACAGTGAGATGGACTGGCCCACAGGGCTACAGGGAAAATTCCCTCTGGGCTTTACCCCTTAGGGGGCCCCCATGGCTGGGCAGCACTTTTTTTTCAGACTAAACCCTAAGTTTCAAGTTTTCCCTGGCCCGTGGGTGAGTGGTAGGAAATTAAAAAAACTAAGGGAAAAAAAAAATAATTTGTACACTTTGTCTTTGATTTTTTTATGCCCCCAGCCATGCCCATGCCATAGTAGTGTGCCCTAGTCTAGTCCCTTGCTCACTTGAGAGTTGTTGTCATGCACTTTGCATGTGTGTGTCGCAACACTTGCTTCCAGCTTCCCTGAACATTACCTGAACCAAGCATGTGCACGTGCTCAGCAGCAGCCCTTCTGGCTGAGTAAGTTTTGGCACCTGTTGCCACCATTTAAATTTGCTGCTGCCACTGGAGCTTGGGAGGAGTGCATAGTGGCTATGGGCTGGCTTCTCTTAATCTTTGAGCTAGCTGCTAGCAAACAGTGTCATGACTCGAGTAGTCAACACCAGATCTGGTCGGGAGGAGTCGGTAGATAAACGGGCCAAGCACGGGGACTTGGGGAGTCGAGTTGGGAGAAGGATTGTGACCTGAGATGGTCAGTTGGTTGAGGCTAGGAAGTTGAAGAATTTGTTTGGTGTACCCCAGCAGTCCAGGCCCCATCAGCAATGCCAGTCAAAGGCTCCATTCAAGGAGGTGAGCCAGACCAGCCATCAATGGTGCCGCCCACCGCACTGCCGAAGTTCAAAATGATGACTCATCGGCTCTCCCCTGGGCTCTTCTTTGAATTACACCCTGGCTGGTGGCCTACCCTGTTTGTGGATAGTTGAAGGACCGACGGGGAGTGTCTTGTGGGAGTGGGACACTACAGCCAGCCCAGGGGGGCCCAGGGACTCAGAGTGGGTCAGGGACAGTCAGAGGTGCTCACTCGGCAATGGATGGAGCCACTACTTAAGCAATAAACTATGACAGGGTGTGGGTCATACTGCGATTTACACACAGCTGGCATGGTTTGCCACAAGGCCACAGGCCGAGAGGTCAAACCAGGTCATCCGTCGGTAAATCCCAGCATAACACACACCCTGTAATGGTTTATTATGATTATACAATGTCTGCCTTTTTGTGGCAAGAAAAAAAATAGTTCATTTTTGCATTTTAAATTATTTTTCTTTAATTTATTGCTACACCACAAAAAATAATCCTGGGTTGCTAGGGCTTTATTTTGGTTGCTAGGGATTATTGCTCCCTCACAGAACAGCCTTTTTTAAACTTTCTCACCCAACACTGTTGCTAAGGCTTCCTTTGGGTTGGTTGGACTTATTGCTCCCTGTAGAAATTAATGTATGACGTCGCAATGCCATGTGGCTTTACAGCAGGTCAGAGACAAGTACTGCAAAAGGACAGCATGCAGCTATCCATTTCCATGATCAGTTGCGAATGCTCACTCTGAAAAAACAGGTTTGATTGTCTGTACTCCGAGGTCAGCCTTACCATCAACCACTCCTTGATCCCAGAGGTGCACCTTTCTCCGACCCCTAGCATGCTGGACAGGCTGAACCTCAATACAGAGATGGACTTTCGCATCCTGGGCTGTGAGCTCATTCACTCTGCTGGCATTCTGCCAAAACAAAACTTTCATTCTCAAAGTAGATCACTCCATGGGATACACGCAGCTGATTAAATGGTGAAACTGTTTGGAGCCTGTTGAAATATGTAAAAAAGTCCATCATGGGACAGTTCATGAAACAAACTCTAGCCAGAGCTGATAGGGCTGTGAAGTTCTACCAAGCGATGAAAGTTACACATGTGCATAGAAATTATTCAACGCCCAGGTGTAACTAGGCCATATGTTGGAGGTGTTGCACTAAATTTTCACCATTGCCTTTTTTGGACCCCTTCTCATGAACAGTGCCAGTGTCAGTGTCATTTTGTTCAATTGTCCTGAAAGGTGATTGCACGGAACAAATGTGCTATTTCGTGCCACAGGTGTGAAAACATAGTTTGGGCAGGTTGTGGAAAATGACAGCTGTACAGTTGTGAAGGAGGTGTACAGAAATTGCTATGTTAAAAATGTGAAGTGAAAATATTAAAAATTAGCTGCTTTAGGAGCGTGTGTAGAAACTACGCTGCGCGTGCTCATAACTCAATCATTTTTTTAAATGTTTTCACCAAATTTTCAACATGGCCTTTTTTGGACTCCTCCTCATGAACAGTGCCAGTGTCATTTTGTTTAATTTTCTTGAAAGGTGATTGCGCAGCGCAAATGCACTATTCTGCGCCACAGGTGTGAAAACACATTTCAGGCAGACTGTGGAAAATGACAGCTGTACTGTTGTGAAGGAGGTGTGCAAAAATGGAAATGTTAAAATTGTGGAGTGAAAATATTAAAAATTAGTGATGTTAGGAGAGTGCGTAGAAACTGCACAATGCATGCTTGTAACGCACTCATTTTGTAAAATGTTTTCACCAAATTTGCAACATGAACTTTTTGGGACTCCACCTCATGAATAGTTACGCTGTCATTTTGTGAATCAGTCCCAAAAGGTGATTCCATGCAGTGACCACAAAATCACCTTTCTGGGCTAAGTAACAAAATGACAGTGCCAATTTTCACAAGGTGGGATCCCAAGAACAACATGTTGAAAATTTAGGGGAAAAATTCCAAAAAATGGCTGAGATATGAGCACAAGTTGAACATCCCACTGAATGGCTGTATAGCACACTTACCTTTAATTCTTCAGTTCGCGGTTGGGCTTTGCAGAGTGCAGACATGTCCCAGTCTAGAGAAGATGACAGCGCTGAGCTCCATAAATAAGTATGTGGTGGGGGGGTGGAGAGGTGGGTACTCAGTGGGAGGGGGACTGCAGCAACAACGAGGGCCATTTTCAGTTTTGCAGTGGAAACAAACAGACGAGGGACCTTTTTCTAATTTACAGAACAAGCAAACATTTAGGTACATTGGGATGGGCTCCCATTGTGCCACATAAATGTTAACATGGGGATTGGGCACCATGATGTTGGGCATCTGTGGGCAGGGGGCACCAGGACAAAAACACGATGAGGGATTGCTTTCTGTTTTACAGATAAAACCACATTTCGCACACTGGAGTGTGCTCCCAGTGTTGCAATATCATGATTTGGGGATGATTTGGGAAGGGGGGGCACAAAATAGAGAATGGCATTGTGTCATTCGCAACATGTCAGCACCACAGCACTGCGCATGCACACGACTCCGTATATGCACACAACTCGTGCGCATGCACAGTGCACACATCAGAATGCAGAAGTAACAGCCAAAATATTGTGGCTGTAATTCCATACACAGATCATGATGGAGGGCTTTCAGCTCTGTTGGGCTTTCAGAAGAATACTTCCAAAAGTCCAATGGAAAAGGTTGCGAGATCGGCCGTTTTCAGAGCTAAAAAGCTCTTGAAAAATGGCTGTAATTTTTAAGTTATGGTATGCGAATCTGCCAGTTGTCAAATTGGTTGGGGAACAATGAGGTAAAAAAGGGGTGGCAATAGAGTGCATAGACCCCTGGGATGGCACACCCCACACAGCTGCTAATATACCTTTCTCTTCTACCATGACCATCGGCGACCCTACAATGTGTGACCTGGAATGTCTGGTGCCTAAACACACTTGTTAAGCAAAAGTGGGTTCTATCTAGACTAAAAAAACTGAAAGCTAAAGTGGCCCTCCTGCAAGAAACAAAACAAGGGCCAAGGATGCAGAAAAATCAAGGGGGAAGATGGCTGGTCAGGGCTGCATAACTGTGCACCCTCCTCTAAGACCAAGGTATCTATAGTAATTCAGAAGATGCTCCAGTGGTCTTAGGTTGGTCAGGCTTCAGACTCTGCTGGTAGATGGGTGCTGGCCAAACTTGCCACCTCTGAAGGGCCTATTGTTATTGTGAATATCTATGGCCACAATCACAATGAGGCCTCCATATTTAATTCCCTTTGCTAGTCCTTGCTAGACCTGGCAGATCCCCAAACCCACCATTACTGGGTGGGGATTTCAATTTAACTCTTGATCACTTTATGGATCATAAGTCAGGGCACCCTGAACTGAAAACTAAGGCCCTGGCTGCTGTCTGGTAACAGATGTTGGTGTACTCTTTAATCGATATGTGGCACCAGCAGCACCTTACCCCCCTGGATTACCTCTACTTCTCAGCCTCCCACTTCACATCTAGGTGGAAAAATTTTTGACTGACTTCACAAGGGCTGGGATCCATAGGGAGAGGCATCACCAGTAGAAAACAGGAAGTTGTTATACCTCTAGAGTACTGTGTGTAGTTCTGGAGACCCCATCTCCTCAAGGACATAGACAGAGTGGAGATTGTCCAGAGGAGGGCAACCAAAATGGTGCAGGGTTTGCAACAGAAGCCATATAAAGAGACACTAAAGGAGCTTAATATGTATAACCTCAAGGAAAGGAGGGAAGGGGGGACATGATAGAAACATTCAAGTACCTCAAGGGAATCAACAGAGTCCAAGAGGGTAGCACCTTTCAGAAAAAGAGATGTGCAAGAATAAGGGGGCACAATTTGAAGATAGAGGGGGGATGGCTCAGGGGCAACGTGAGAAAGTGTTTTTTCACAGAGAGAGTGGTGGACACATGGAATGGCCTTCCTGAGGAGGTAGTGGGGTCAAAAACAGTGGGGGAATTCAAGAATGCGTGGAACAGACAGAAGGCAATTCTAGTGGGGGGTAGGAGGAAGTAGGCTGTTGGTTAACTAGGATCTGCAGCTTATCCAAAAGGTAGGGAAATGGGCAGACTGGGTGGGCCAAGCAGTCCTTGTCTGCTGTCAAAGTCTATGTTTCTATGTTTCTATGTTACCTGAGAAACCACCAAGGTTGCTTTATTGGAAGCTTATCTCCATTGCTGTATTATGGATTATGCAGCTATACATCACAAAAGGAGAAAGAATGAGTAGAAAGCTCTAGAAGCAGAGTTATCCGCTAAAGAAAAAGAACTTACGGATTTACCACCCACCAAGTTTCCTCCTTCCATTCTAAGAGACATTAGGGCTCTATGTATATGTTTGATGTGTTATCCACTAGAAAGGCCAAGCTAGTGGTATTATGCCTGAAGTACAAGTATGGGGACAGGGGTAAAAAAGCCAGCAAGCTTCTGTCCTACTGGCTGTGGATGCAGCAGGTGAACAGAAACATCCATAGCCTGGGGGATGAAGCTGGCACCTACAATTCACTCCCCAGAGACTGGCACCACTAAGTCTCTCCCCCACAGATCAGCAATATTATGCGCTCTTTTTACTCTTGCCACTATGCATCTCAGGGCCCTTACAGTGAAGACAAACTGGTGTCCTTCCTGGAAGGCTTACCATTCCCAGCACTTTTAGATGTCCATAGGGAGGCGTTAGAGGTTCCCCTCTCAGTCTCAAAGATTACGACTGCTCTTGGTGCACTCTCCCCTCACAAATCCTGAGGCAGTGATGGCACTCCTATAAACCCATACCAACTTATTCCAGACATAATTGCACTGGTCCTGCAATCTGTATTCTAAGAAGCACATAGTTGATCCCTGGTCCATCTCACCATTAGAGCTGCCCTGATCACAGCCCTCCATAAAGATGGGAAAGACCCCACTCTACCTGGGAGCTAGAGGCCCATCTCCCTAATTAACACTGATGCTAATGTCTTGGTCAAGGCCCTATACCACCAGATTTGAATCCATCCTGCCCTATCTCATTCACCCACACAGGTGAATTTTGTAAAAGGATGCTTATGTACAGACCACCACAGGGCCCTTCTATCCCTAATGTCTGTGACCAAGCACATGCACACTCCAGCCACAGCTGCGGCCATAGATTTTTAAAATGCCTTTGATTCGGTGAAGTGGTGGTATCTTCATGCCATATTGCACTAAATGGGCTTCAGATCACATTTTGGGGACTGGGTCCACACCCTAAACATTAAGCCCTCAGTTAGAGTGCTGAGAAATGTGGTCTTTTCCAAACCTTTTCCCCTGCAGAAGGGCAATAGGCAAGGCTGTCCCCTCTCCCCTTTTCTAATTGTCCTTATCACAAAGTCCTGGTTATTGTGGTGCAGAGGCATCCATCCTTACAGGGAGTCAGCATAGAGCAATTGGACTTATGCACATCACTGTATGCTGATGACTGCTTAGTGCTCCTCAAGGATGCCCCTTTGGCCATCCCCATCTTCCTTGAACTTCTGGGGAGTTGCAAACTCTATCAGGCCTCAAGACCAACTGAGCAAAAACTGAGATACTTCTTTTGAATACCTAATGTTGTCAGCCCAGGGTATGCCACTATAATTTACAGTGGCCCCCCTCAGGAATAAAATACCTGGGCACCTGGATTTGACTAAACACTAAGGGCATGGTGCCTGGCGACCTCTCACCACTCCTAAAAAAGCTCAAGGAGGACTGTGACTGCTGGAAGCTTTTCCATCTATCCTAAGTGGGGAAAATTTCAGTGATTACAAAGATAATGACTCCCAAAATGATTCACTGCCTGGCACATCTAGTACTCACTGTCCCCACTGTACGTTTTGCCAAAATTGACACCCTTGTGGGTGACTTCCTATGGGATGTTAAACCTCTGCACTACAGCAGGGCAAGGTTAAGAGCCACCTAGAAGAGAGGAGGCTGTGGGCTTCCCTGGTTCTATGCTTATTATATAGCCTTCTGATGTGCACAAACAATTCAATGGCTAATCCGTCACTCTCCTCAGAACCCCTTTTCCCTCCCACCATGGGTCACCATTGTGAGGGCCATGGACCAGTCAGTCAACCTAACTATTTTCATGTTTGGGTGTCTTTCTGCCCTAAAAAATCAGGTCTCATTTTTTGATCCTCCTTCCAAACCTGGAAAAAGCTTGAAACCTGGCTCCAGGCTGTTTTGGGATTTATGTGATAAGGGCAAAAGCCCAATCGTGATCAGCGGCAGGGTGAGCGTACATTGCCAAAAATCAGTATCGCCAATGTACATCCCCAGCGTGACAAGAAAATGAAGCCGGGGACTTAGATTTTAATTGTGCTTGTGGGGTCGGCACCCCCCACACACCCCTACTAAAGGATTATTAACTCCAGGGGGCTGCATGTTGGGGGGGGGACATTGAGAAATAAAAATTTCGGGCCAACCGCGACAAAAATGTAAGCACACCCAGACCCGAACCCAGAACCCTCACAGCATTAGGCTGCTACCCACCCACCACGCTATGGGGCCAGCTCGGCAGCCCCATGCCAACCACGCCAGGCCAACCCTCTCTCACTTCCATCACGCTCACCCCTCCCGCGTGTGTATACATATAGTGACATCCTGTCACTATATGTGCCCACCTCCCCCATCCGGTTGCCCTTCCTCAGAGGTAGCCCCTTTGACATGCACCAGGATTGAGTCACCATTATTGCAAGTGCTCAATCGCTGATGCCCATGTCACAGGCTACCCTCTTCTGGTGTCACAGACAATACTACCTCTGTGATTAAACAGCGTAATAACAGTGTGTATGTGGGGGGGGGGCAGTCGATCAGCTGGGAAACATGGCATGCAAAGTGGATTCAGAAACTGTCAGATCTGTAGCAGATTTGTGCATCCCATCTGGACTCCTCTGAGAGTTTACAAAAGCATTACGGCCTTCCCAATTTGAACTTTTGGAAATTTCTCCAAATCCACAGTGCCATACTCATCTACCTTAAAAAGCTCCCTCATGAAACCCCATAAGATTCACCTCAGAACATGTCCTCCTGGCTCATGGCAGTTAGGGCAGGGCAGGATTGATATATAAGCTGATTCTCCAGAAAGCCACATATCCATAGGACAGTGCTAGGAGAAAATGGTCCCTTGCTTTAGGATATTCAAAGGCTATGGTCCCAATTGTGGAGGCTGGCACACCTCTCCTGCCCAGACTCAAGGAGCCTCCTTATCCAAAATAAAATCTTACACCTATAGTATCACAACCTGGTCAAGTTATGCACCTTAGGGATCATGTCCAATGACAGATGCTGGAAGTGTTAAGCTGATAATGCAGACCACTTGTTGCATATTTTCTGGACATGTCCTAAGATTTTGAGGCTCTGGTCTTGGATTGAAAAATGCTGCTTAGACATCAAGGCTACCTCGCTCAATTTGCTGCCACAATTGTACCTTCTGGGTCTCCCTTCTGCCTCTTCCCAACTTGCACATCAACATTAGGACTGGCTTCTGGAGGTAGGGGTTGAGGTAAAAAGATACATTTTACAGCACTGGCAAACAGCGGAGGTGCATAATCTGTCACACTGGTTAGCTGCTGTCAGGAACCTAACTACCCTGGACATGCTGTCCCATTTTCCCAAGCAATGGCTCACCAAATATCAGCAAATATTGGACTCCTTCCTACACTCCTGCTACACCATAGTGGATTCCCACCTGAAGGCTGTGTTCCTGCTGGGTCTGGTAACATAAGGGCATAAGAATGTGCCGACAGATGGGGACTGCGTGCTCCTTCTTGTGTGCCTGTTAGACTACCCCATCCCTAGTAGATTTATCCTTTCAGATTACCGCAATGTCTATCCCAAGATAGCTTAAACCCCTTTACCATCTTTGCTTTCACCTCCTCCTGTGGTTGTCTGTTCCAAGGCTCAATCACCCTTTCTGTGAAGAAGAACTTCCTGATATTAATACGAAATCTGCCCCCCCCCCGTTATACATATTCAGTTCTCTTAGTCTAGCATTATAGGGTTTCTGATGCAGGTCCTGAACTGCCTTTGTGGCACCTCCCTGCACTCTCTGTAATCTGTCTATCCTTTTTTAGGTGAGGTCTCCAAAACTGGACACAGTACTCCAAGTGAGGCCTCACCAAGGATCTGTACAGCAGGATGATCACTTTGCACTTTCTGCTTGAGATACCCCTGCCTTTGCATCCAAGGATGCCATTTGCTCTTTGCGCTGCCTTCTCACACTGTCTCCCTACCTTGAGGTCATTGGAAACCATGACCCCAAGGTCTCTGTCTAGGTTCATGACTGTTAGTTGTTCTCCTTCTAGAGTGTAAACTCTTTCTGGGTTTCTTTTTTCCAAGGTGCATGACCTTACATTTCTTGGCATTGAACTTCAACTGCCAAGTTCTGGACCAGTCTTCTAGTTTCCTTAGATCAGATTCCATCCCTGAAGCACCTTCCAGTGTGTCCACTCTGTTGCAGAGCTTAGTGTCATCTGCAAGCAGGCACACCTTCCCCTGCAATCCATCTGCAATGTCACTGATGAATATGTTGAAGAGGACTGGTCCCAGCACCAATCCCTGTGGAACTCCACTGGACACCTTACCCTCCTGTGACAGTGTTTCATTCACCATTACAGTCTGTGTTCTCTCCTGAAGCCAGTTCCTTACTCAATTGACAATTTTATCTCCAACCCCTGTATATTCCAGCTTGTTTATGAGCCTCCTGTGGGGAATGGAGTTGAAGGCTTTGCTGAAATCCAGATATACAACATCAACCTCCCCACCTTGGTCCACTATTTTTGTTACCCAGTTAAAGAAATTATCATGTTAGTCTGACACGATTGCCCTGTTGTGAAGCCATGCTGCTTAGAGTCAAGTTTCCTGCTAGACTCCAGGTAAGCTACAACCTCTCCTTTAGAACTGATTCCATAATTTTCCCTACACTCGAGGTGAGGCGTACTGGATGATAGTTCCCTGCCTGTTCCATACTACCACTCTTATGTAAGGGTACCATGGTGGCCCTCCTCCAGAACTCTGGGACCTTCCCACACTCCAGTGATTTATTAAAGAATTCGGCTAGAGGAGAAGCTAGTTCCTTCCTGAGCTCCTTTAAAATTCGAGGATGGATTCCGTACGGTCCCATGGCTTTGTCAGTTTTTAACTTATTTAGTTCCTCAAGGATTCTCTCTTTGCTGATGGGGCTTGTGTCCACTTCCTTATTCTGGTGTGTCTTACTTCCCAGTGTCAGCCTGTTTCCATCATCTTCTCCTGTTAAAAACGGAGCAGAAGTATTCATTCAAAACTTGCGCTTTCTTGGTGTCCTCTTCTACTTGTTGACCTTCTTTTGTTTTAAGTCTAAGTGTTCCCTCCTTGGTGTTTCTCTTTTCTCTTATGTATCTGTAGAAGGTCTTATTGCCCCTTTTTATTCCTTTGGCAATTCTCTCCTCTGTTTGTGCCTTTGCTGTTCTGAGTGCCTTACTTGCCTCTTTGAGCTTCATTATATATTCCTCCCTATCGCCATCGTTCTTTGCTTCCTTATATTTTCTGAATGCATTTTTCTTTACCTTAACTCATGATGCCACTTCTTTTGAAAACCATAGAGGTTTATTTCTTTTGGTTTTGCTGATCATCCTTGTATATTGTGCCTTGAACAGGTTCAATGATGTCTTTAGAGCTATCCAGCAGACTTCAACATCCCCAAGTGACTTGTTTTCATATATGCTCTTGAAGGTGGATCTCAACTTGTTGAAGTCAGCATTTCTAAAGTTAAGGATCTTCAGTTTGGCGTGACTGACATCCTCCTGCCTGCTGACTGAGAACCAGACTGACCTGTGGTCACTTAAACCCCAGTTGATTCCTACTGACATGTCTGAAACCTTGGTGCTGTTAGTAAGCACAAGGTATAGGATAGCTTCCTTCCTTGTGGGGTTATCCACCATCTGTGTCAGGCCTGCTCCATGCAGGGCAATGAGGAATTGCTTGCTTCTTTATGAGGAGGCTGTGTGGCTGTGTAGGCTGACCAATTCACATCTGGTAGATTGAAGTCTGCTACAAGTAGCAGCTCTCTGTTGTCTGCCATCGTTAGAATGGATTCAAGAAACTTTTTGTCTTTTTCAACTTCTTGGGATGGTGGTATGTACACAACTGCCACCCTGGTTGGGACCTTGTCTCCAGTTCCAATGGTGACCCATAGGGTTTCAGCCTCATTGGGATTTATCTGGCTTTCAGTGGCTTTGATCTGTTCCTTGATGTATATTGCAACCCCCCACCCACCTTTTTTTCCCATTATGGTCTCGTCTGAATGGAGTGTAACCTGGGATGGCAATGTCCCAGGTGTGGCTCTCATTGAACCATGTCTCTGTTACTGTGACCCAGTCTAGATGAGCTTCCGTCATTATAGCGGTGAGGTCCAGTATCTTATTTGCCAGACTGCGAGCATTTACACATAATACATGCCATGTCTGGCTTCCACTTCTCTCTGATTTTCCTTTGTGCCTTTCACTATTGGCCTAGTTTGGACTGTCTGCTCTGTGGCTTACGCATTAAATATTGCGGGTTGACTTAGAGATGCATTTGCATTCCCAGATGTAGGCCAGACCAGACAAAAGAAATATGTACTGGTTGGTGATGGGGGAGGGGTATCTACCATCCCCATAAGAATATTGGGTGATAATGCCTCTCCCCTTTTCCTATGGCTGCAAGGGCACACTACCTCAGTGATTTTTGTTGACTTAGCAAAGGCCTTCGACACTGTCTCCCACACCCTCCTATTATCCAAACTCTCCTATGCCGGACTCTCTGGAGCTGCCACCAGCTGGTTCCACTCTTACCTGGCTGGCAGGTCCCAGTCGGTAAGAATTGGCCCTGACACTTCTGCACCCCCTCCCTGTCACTACAAAGGTTCCACAAGGCCCGGTCCTCATCCATTTTCCTGAATGACCTGCCATCAGCCTGCCCACATATATCCATTCACATGTACGCTGATGACACTGTACTGTATGCATCAGGTCCCTCCCCCGCAGAAGCGGCCTCCAGGCTCCAACAGGATTTCAATGATATGCAGCTATGGTTCTGTTCAAAACCAACTTTTTCTACATCCTGAGAAAATGGTCTCCCTAACTTTCGGCATGAGGCAGAGACTCTCCCAACTCACCCCACCCCCACTTTCCCCACCATCGATGGGACTCACTTGGAGGTTTGCACCTCCTTCAGATACCTCGGGATCTGGCTCGATCAGCACCTCGACTTTTCCTCGCATATTGACGTGATCCATAAGAAACTGCATCCCAAACTGGGTGCCTTATATCTTAACAGGGGCTGAATCCTTCTGTCAAGCCTCAAGACAATTGTACAGAAAATGATCCTTCCTATGTTTGACTACGGGGATGTAGTCTACAGTGCCGCTCCTAATTTCATCCTAGCTAGACTAAACCCACTCTTTCATTCTTTCTGTCTCTTTGCACTGGACTGCCCTCCCACGACCCACCACTGTGCCCTCTATTGGTCCCTAGACCTTCCATCGCTCCAGGATCGCAGACAGGCCCACTGCACCAGGACCACAGCGAAATACTGGATGCACTCCCTTCCCCACTACCTCAAGTTGGCCCTCTCAGCTCAACCCCAACCCAAGCACTCACTCTGAAATACTGATGCCCGGCTACTCCATGTCCCACATATGGCCACAAGCAAAGGCCAAGCTGCCTTCAATTACTGCATGCCTAAAATATGGAACACCTTGCCAGCAGCCACTAGATACACTGACACCACTCCACAACTCAACTCCCTCCTCAAGTCTCATTTCTCCTCCACATGCACCTGCCTCTAATACCTCAGAGGGGCCTGTGTCCCCCTCTCCAAACTTAATGCATACCTCCTGCTGCACAGTCAACCCGGCCTCCTGCTAGGTGATCACAATCCACTGTCAAGCTGGCATTCAAATTGTGATAGCCCTCAATGCTACCATCAACTCCCTGCAATATGTCGGGCCTGGCAATTGTATTCTCTGTTTTATTATGTAAATATTCTATGTACAGCAAATTGTTTAATCCCCATTCATGGGTTATGCTGTTTTTCCTATGCTTGTTTCTCATTCTTCTGTAACCACTTCAGTTTTTTGGTCTTTAATTCAATTGATATTTATTGTATATTCTCCACTCCCCAACCCCCAGGATGCATCTGGAATCGAGCGGTACTCCACTCAGTATGCCTTCCTGGTGAAATTTTTAAATAAATAAATAAACAAATTTGAAGGCCCATTAGTAGGTTCTGCTGTACAAAAGAATGACTTACTGGCTGGTTCTGGGGAAGTGGCATCTACTTCCCCTTAAGGCGTGCTGGGTAATGATGCCCTCTCCTCTTTTCCTAGTTTAAATGCCCCAGGAAAATGTCAAATTTTTGGCCTAGTGCACAGATTCCTTCCTTAGTGATGTGGAAACCATCATATTTTAAGAACTCCCATTCCCAGAAGTTCTGCCAGTCACCATCAAATTGGTATATCTGTTCCTGTCACCAGTCCTTGAGCCAGGTGTTGAATTCTGTGATCTCGTGTTCTCTGATTTCCTGCCTTCTGCTCCCCTTTTCCCAGACAGGCAGGACCTCTGTGAAGGCTATTCTAGATGTAAGAGAATTTAGTTTATTGCTCAGTGTAGTGAAATGTTTTTTTGGTTTCTTCCACTGAATGACTAGCCAGGTCATTTGTTCCCAGGTGGATTAGGTGCTTGTTTTTTTTGGTTGTGCTACATACGATCCTCTCTATGAGGTTAGTATTCTTCCAAGATGATGCCCCAGGGAGGCATCTGACTTCCACATTAGTATAAGCATTTTGCTGGAGGTGTGGTTCTACCCTGTGGATCAGAGCTGCCTATGATTAGAAGAGATTTTTTTGGTATCCCTTGTTGGGACTGTGTTGGAAGTGTTTTTCTGTGCATTGCACTCAGTTTGGTTTGGTGTTATTTTCTGCATCTGTTGCAAGTTTGGATTCCAGTGGTGCAAATTGCTTTGCAGTGTGAATAGGGGTAACTGTTTTTAGCAAATGTGGATTTTGTTTGGTGGCTTTTGACACACCTTTACAACTATTTACCAACCCCTGATCTGGTTGTTCTTTGGGGTAGGGGTTGTTTCCTGTGTTCATTGTTTTGTGGAATTGATTTTGGGGTGTTGGGTTTGGAGTGTAGATACAAGATCTCATTCCATGCAGCATGGAGCAGGTATTTTAGGTCCCTGATAATCTAGCAGATTGGACAGTGCCCGGCTTGTAGAGCGAATGACTTGTAGAATAGTGTTCCACAATGACTGCAGTTGATAATATCCATTTCTGTTCTTTGGTGGTGTGGATGAAAGTTGAGTAGTGAGGAATATTGTTCTGTCCAGGTAGGATGGAAAAGGAGATATGAAAAGGAAAAAAACATTTTTTTTTTACCTTTCCCCTCCTCCCACACCCGAGGGTGCTAGAGCAGTGAAGGCCACAAGTGTATTCACTCTAATGTGGAATAAGATTATAGCCAGACCTGTTCCTGTGGTCCTAATGCATTGCTACCAAATCAAATCAATTTTATTTAGTATAGGGCTACATTCATTTTAACCCAGGGCACTTTACAAACGAGCAAGATCATCAAACAGTTAAAAATTGTTGACATAAAATGTAACATATAACAAATAAAAATACATTAACTAATTATTAAAACTAGATCTGACTAGATGGAAATGCTTGATTAAATAGAGTATAGTACTGTCCTAGTCCACATACTTTGAATATGTCCTTTGCTGGAAATCCTAAAGACAAACTGTGTACCTTTTCTGGTGCTGTAACAGTGTGTGTTGTGTTTTACTTGTTAGAGAGTATTACTGTACCGTATTGCTGCAATTTATTTCAATAAAAATTATTAACTGCAAAAAACACTACACAGAACATTCATCCTAATATTTCAATATGATATCATAAAGGCATAGGGAATATAGACCATTTAGTCATTTCCTGATGGATCTGAGCAGTCAAGGTGGATGATTCAGTTGCCAAAGAGCAATCAAATCCTTTGAGATATGAATTCCAAGATACTTAAGTGAGGCAACTTCTCAATTAAGAGTGTGAGTAGCTTGTAATATGGATGAGGGAGTATAATTGATGGTAAGTAGTTCAGTTTTTGAATTAATAATTTTGTAACCAATTATAGATTAAAAATATTTCACAATATGATTCAGGGCCAAAATAGGTAAATCTGGCTGGTTTAAATAAAGTAAAACATCATCAGTATGAATTGTTTCCTTCTACTCCTCAGTGTGAACCTTAACTCTTGCAAAAGCTGCACCAATTGTGTGCACCACTGATTCAATGCATGTACAGACTAAAAGTCCCCAGACTAAACGTCATGGTCAAAATGCCGAGTGGACAAAAGGTAACAGTACAACTTGTCACTTTGAACATTGGTCGCCGGACAAAAAGTCACAAAGAAAACTCTGTGTCAGCATAATTTAAGCAGACATCTTGTTTGGAACTCGGATCTTTGAACTTCCTCATAATAGCAAAAGAGTATATGATAAAAATGAATGTGTCAGTCAGTAATGCAAGTGTGTTTCTTTGACCTCTCCTCTGCCTATCTCCTCATTAATGCTTATCTTATCACTCATCACTCCTTCTTATTGGCCTGCCCAAGTCCCAGTTCTCGAGACTACAGTTAGTCATCGGTGCTTCCCTCTTACAAAAGGTGAAATCATGCCACCCTGTCTTCAAAAACCTACGGTACACTGAATCCTACCTCTCAGACCTTGTGTTCCTCCAGTCCTCTAATGTACTGTATACCTTTTTTACTTTGCCATGGTGGGAAGCAGAGCAGTCTCCTGTGTGGTTCCCTTTCATCAGGAGCATCCTTTCTGTTTCTCTGTGTACCCTTAATTCACTCGCCCCAGTCACATGCAGTCACAAAATCTGTGTCTTATAATGGTATTACAGAGGCAGCAGTCATAATGTCGCCAGCAGCATTGGCAACATTATAACTCTGATCGGGTGTTACGGCAACAAAAACAATTTCGCCAATTGGACCACAACATATTGTCCACGGCAAAAAAGACAGCGACGCATTGACTGTATGCCATTTAATGTAATGGACAAATAAAGGGTTTCCAGTCTTATACAACTTCAATCCCTGGTGTATGGTTTGCCAAATACTATAAACGTATTCACTTCACTTCACTTCACTTCACTTCACTTCACTTCAAGAATCAATCCAATTCAATTCAATTCAATTCAATGGGCTTGGAAGTGCTGTCACTCCCATTCTAAAGGGAGATAATGGAATGTTGGGTTCTTTAGAGCACTTTTAACACTCCATCTTTCCTGCTCAAAGCAAAAGTCAAGCATGTAACATAGCATTTATGGCAAAAATTCTGCCTATCCCAAAACTCTTAGCAACACAAACACAGATACTACAGCATTCATATCCTTTAAAGATATGACTTGTTTTAAAACATATTTTCCCATACTGGGAATTCCATATTAATAGTAATGGGTATGCAAGCAGTCTTACTTACCATTTCAATGTAGCAGTTTATTAGTTCTTGACAATCTTTTTAAAATGGAAAGAGGGGAATTGTTCCTCCTCAATCAGATAAACTTGTAGTTTCCTCCCAGTGACTGACAATACTCCAGTGCAGAATAGTAGGGCACAAACATTTGAAGCATTGTTGCCCCAAAAAGATGACACAGTAGTCTATTCACCCCTGCTAAGAACAACAGTAGCCATTTCAATCTGCTTACCTAGTATTGTTTGTTTCTGTGTTGAGCACCTCTTTCAAATTCCAAAAAAATGGCTTCCATCAAGGCAACAGCTTGGCTGCACAGTAAGTTTCATAACAACTTTAATGGCTTAAGTACCTACTCCACTGTTTTCAAATGTGCTGTTAGCTGCAGATTTAAAGCAAACTGTTTAGTAGAGAACACTTTCCATGAGCTCTCCAGGCTAGGGGCTGCATCTCAGAAGCCAGGAAGGATGCTCACTGATGACCAACAAAATTGTGCTAACATTTTGGAGTGTGATAGCCACATCTTCCTTAGATGTAGCATACCTCTTCTAAGGGCTGGATTTTATCCTACTCCTGCCTCCTTGAAGACCAGTGTTGCTAGGTAACTATGGCACTTACAACCACCCACAGCTGTGTTGATTAAAGTGCCACTGTGCCTTCTCAGTAACCATTTCACACAAAGTGCAAAGTGCTAAAGTGTTCATTACAAGTGTTGAAAATAGTGCATTAAAGTACTTAGTATATAACACCACATTACAATTCCTCTCTTTACTTGGGAGCTTGCTCATACCTTTAATGATTCAAAACCCTCTCACACATGTAACAAAACACATTTTACAAGTATCTGAGAGCACTGCTTAAGTGTGTCAGTATTGCCTTTTAACTCCCAAATTGGTCAGAATTATAGTAGTCATGTAATACCCCAAAAATGGTGCCCTCAGTAAACCCCATTATCCCCAGTAAGGTGCCCAGGTAAATACAGTGGCAGAGGTCCCTAAAGTAAACTGCAGCCTGCAGTTTAAAAACATATTTGTTATCCTTTTCAGCCTGGCCCAGCAAGTGGCATAAGCCAGTGCCATGTTAGAAAGCCCATCTCATGCTGGACAACTGGTTGTCTCAGTGTTGTTAAGGATTCAACATCCTGAATGATGGTGGGGCTTTGAAATGGCAGCATGTAACAGCCATGCAAGAGAAGCATAGCCAGCAGTCAAAAGTGGCAAAAGATACATGAGCCAGTGTCTGGCTGGCCAATGAGAGCAGCAGGGACTTACCCCAGGCCTGGGGGCTCCCTCACTGTGTCCTGTCTGGTCTGGTGAAGAAATCCAGTCATCAGGTCCCTCACTGTGTGTCCTAGCAGTCCCACAGTTGCAGTGGTCCTGTAATTATGATGGGCCTCAGAAGCAGCATTTGGCAGCCATAGAGTAGGCTCTGTTTGGCCTTGTTTGTTATTTTTATGCAGATTAAGTTTAAGAAACAAATGTGGAAGTTGTTCTGGTCCCTCAGCAGTGGCATCTGCAAGTAGGGGCCACATCCTTGAAGACAGTGAGCCTCGGGAGGAGCGTTGGGGTGCAACAAGGCCCCAAAGGAAGACCTCAGCTAGCTAGCTTGCCAGCTACCAAAACTCCTGCCTCCTCCTCTTAACTTCTCCCAGGGTCAGGGTGGTGAGTTGGCAGCAGTGCCATAGGGCAGGTGCTGACCTCTAAAACTGAATATTTAAAAAAAAAAACTTGTTTATACAGGCTAGAAGATGTGATTCAGATGGCCACAGCTGTGAGGAGGGTCAAAGTAAGGCCCCAGAAGAAGGGATCACCCAAAGCCTGGTTTATGTAAATATATTTAAATAAGCTCCAACAAGGTGAGCTCAGGGCAAGGGCAGCCTTAGGTGAATTTATGTAAATTTATTACAATAAGCTCCAGTAAGGAAGCAAATGCAGGGGTGGGTTTATTTAAATTAGATAGCTCCTGGAGGAGGAGCATAGGGGAGGTAGACCTATAATAAACAGTAACAAAATCTGGTCAGATCCACCATGGCTACATAGCTGGCACTGCTGGGCCCAGTGTTGTTCAATGTCTTTATCAATGACATTGGGGATGGCATTAAAGGCAAAATGTGCCTATTCACAGATGACACCTAGCTCTGTGGGAGAGTGGACACAGCTGAAGGGATATGGTACCTACAGGAAGATCTGGAAAAGCTGGGGAGGTGGTCCAGGATCTGGCAGCTTGGTTTTAATGCCAGGAAATGCAAAGTTATGCATATTGGAAGCAAGAATCCCAGGACAGAGTACTACCTGGGTGGAGTCCGAGTAGCTGCTTCAGAGGAGGAGAAGGACCTGGGAGTGATGATCACTAGTGACCTGAAGCACTCCATACAGTGCAAGAAAGCAGCAGCAAAGGCAAACAAGATGCTGGGATGCATAGCTAGGGGTATCAGTAGTAGGAGAGAGGAGGTTATACTGCCCTTGTACAGGTCACTGGTGAGGCCGCATCTAGAGTATGGAGATCAGTACTGGTGCCCACACCTCAAAAAGGACATTAACCTGCTGGAGAAGTTACAGAGGAGGGCTGCAAAGATGATAGCTGGTCAGCAGGGCAAGGCATACGAGGAGAGGTTGAGGGCACTGAACATGTACTCCCTGGAAGACAGGAGAGAGAGAGAGAGAGAGAGAGATGGGACATGATTGGGACATTCAAGTACTTGAAAGGGATAAATAATGTAGATAAGGAAAGTCTCTTTAAGCTGAGTGGCAACCATATCACAAGGGGGCACAGTCTTAAGCTGGAGGGTGGGAGGTTTAGGAGGGATGTCAGGAAGCACTTCTTCACAGAAAGGATGGTGGACACTTGGAATGCACTGCTGGAAGAGGTCATCTCCTTAAAGACAGTGAGCAGCTTTAAGAGAAGCTGGAAAAGGCATATGGGGAAGATAAGAATCATGGGTAGGGAGGATGGGAGGAGTGGGGAGGGAGGGCAGGGACATTAGCTCAAGCTGTGGACCCTGCAATACGAGCAGACTTGATAGACCAAATGGCCTTCTTCTGCTGGCTTCTCTGTATGTTCGTGTGAAGTTAGTGAAGTTGTGTGGAATTGTTAAGGAGGTATGGAGAAACAACACAATGATTTGTAAGTAGTAAGATTTGTTTTAGTTTCTGTTCTAAGGAAAGCATACAGATTATTAGGAAAATATATGGAGGTGTACATTTTAATGGAAGGAATAGGAAGCTTACAAAAGAACCCCAGAGCAAATGCCACTGATGTATGCGTTATCCCGGATGATATTGGCCAGACAGCCAAATTTTAAAGAAAACACAATTGCATATATCCCAATAGTGCAAAGCATCAAGGGAAACATATGCAAATCCTCATGATGGTACAGAAGGTGGCAGTACATGAAAAAGTAACGGCTGGGATTATTTACACAATTTTTTTTTTTAAGAGAAACAGGGTTTTTGTCCATGAGGTGATGTAAGTTATATTTAAGCAATGTGTTGATGTCAGGAAGTCAGGTGTAATGATGATGGACTGTTAGAGAAAATGTGATATTAACTTTCAGAGGGGGTCACTTTTGATAACGGCTAGGTAGTTATGCTTGTGATAATGGGAATATTGGGAAAGTATGAGGTCTATGCAGAAGTGGAATACAAATATGCACAGTTTCATAAGTATGTGCTCAGAGTGCAGGCAAATGTGATATGCAGGTTTGTTTTAGAAATAGTTCAAAGTTTTGAAACTACTAAAAAGACAAACTACACACTAGAACGCAGTGGAAAAATGATTAGATTTGTCTACAAGCACTATCTTCTATGCAAGTTGGGGCACAGAGGGCAGTGGGGGGGGGGTTAAGGCTGGAGATCAGTTATGGTCCATGACATAACCATATGGTCAGAATATTAAATATCTTAAAATAAACATAAATGCAAAAGTAACCATTTCAAGAAGAAAATGCAGACTGTGACAATTAACAGTTGTAGGGTAAGCTAGCTTATCTGGACTTATTTGCTGCATATGCATCTCAATTGCTAAGGGGTCCTGACCATGTTAACCCTTCCTCAAGCCAAACTAGCTACAGTATGTCTAGCAATAGCATGAATTGAAAGATTATGCATATGAAAATATATTAATTATGCTGTACATACCCTAAGACTCAAAGTGTGTCTCCTTTGGCTGATATAATGTCTGTGGTTAATTTGAAACAAAAGACAATGTAACAAGACACTGGCCTCCACACAGCTATTAAACAATAGAGCAAACTGCACTCTGGGAAGATTGCCTGGGACAAGATGCAATAAAAAAAGAACCTGAATAGCAGGTTCCAGGGAGCATAAAACCCACCAGGAATGTTACCATCCTGTTTCTAGTGTCCCTGATAAAATAAAATAAAAAATACAGTGGAGATTTTTTTTGATGTCAGCTCTGATCAGAATAGCTTTTAAAATCACCAATTGTTTTCTTGTTCAATGTTTTCTAATGCATACTTCTCAAGCTTAAAAGAAAAAATACACGTTATCATCAAAGTCTTTGTTTACCAAGTACTGTGCCCATGATTAAAATAATTTGAACCCCTTCCCCCAAAATGTGCTGTCACATGAAACTGCATGTTTAACTGTACAGACAATTAAAACATGTATTTCTAAATGCATTGCTAACACCAATGTTTCATGATTAAAATAATTTGAACCCCCTCCCTCCCAAAATGTGCCCTGACATAAAACTGAATGTTTAACTGTAAAGGCAATTTAAAAATGTATTTTTAAATGCATTACTAACACCAATGCCTTCAAGGTTTTGAAACTACTAAAAAGACAAATTATATAAACTATATATATATATATATATATATATATATATACACACACACACACAATGGGGTGTGTGATAAATGAGTGAGATAAAACAGTGTATCATCCACTACAGTGTGATATATTTACCCTCTGCTCTGCTGTGATTATATCAGCCATTTACACACACAGGTCGCACAAAGGTCACTGATATCATCACTCTAGGCAGCTTTTCCCTCAGCATACAAGAAACACCTGTGCTGTTACCATAGACACAAATGTAGAACTACATGAGAGGTTTCACTGCTGCCTGCAGCTAACTCAGTTAACATTACAAAACACTCACACCTATTCCCCACACTCTAACTTCCAGCTCATTGCTGTGATACTGTCAGCTTGACTGCAGCCAGAATTCTAAAGAGCACAGTTTCACAGAACAATCTGTTCCTCACTGCTGCCTGCAACTAACTCAATTACCACTAAAAACACTCAGCCGTTTCTCACACTCTGACTCTCAGCCCATTACCATTACTGTGGTACTTTCAGCTTGACTGCAGCCAGACTTCTTAAGAATACAGCTTCATAAAATACTCTGTTTCTCACTTCTACCTAAAACTAACTCATTTAGCATTGCAAAACACACTCATCTGTTTCCCAGAGTTTATAACACTGGCAGCCCATTCAGAAAAACTCACACACAGAATGAGCAAACACATAAACAGGAACAGAACACAAGACAACATAACAGTACTTCTGAAACACCTAGCCCTGTTGTATAAATCGAATACATGATGTACAGATCGTATGCTATGGCAAATATTGTCACTCCTGCATCGTGAGCTCTGGATATCTCACTTGTGCCTTCTACACTTGTGAGATATCCAGAGCTCACTCTGCAGGAGTGACAATATTTGCCATATCACACTCATACCCATCATGTATCCCATATATATAGATATATATATATACATATACACACACATCTATATATATATATAGATATAGATATGTGTGTGTGTGTGTATATATATATATATATATAGGATACATGATGGGTATATATATATTGAATATGGTAAACAAATATTGTTCATCCCAAAAGCTGAACTTTAAGTTTTTAGTATATAAATGTTTAAGAAAAACCTGTGACTCTTTCAACTTACTGTAAATTAGAACGCTGTGTCTATTGTTTTCCTTGGGAGCTGTAGTTTCACTCCTTAATTACTTTTTCCTTCTGAGGCCCCAGATGGCTCTGAAAATCATTTGTTCCAAGGGTTTTTAAGCCAATTTGAAGACATTAAATAACTTCTGTTCTCTTAGTCTTTAATAAAGGCATTAAGTATCTTCTGTTCTCCTAGTTCTTAAAAAAATGCAGGGGCTCCACAACTTGACAGACTTGTTCTGTTGCTTGATACAGGTCCCAAACTAATGTGTCTTGTTCCAGCATGAGTAAGCCACCTCATGCCCCTCCCACATGAATCAAAAAAGGTGGGGTGGCTCTTTAGGAGCTTCTCAGGTGGAGGTGGGGGTGGATCTTACCCCCCCAAAAAAACTAATGCTGCTTCCCACTACTCAGGTTCCAGTTCTTGTACCACCCATTTAAGAAAGAAAGAAAATAGTACCCTGCAACCATTGACTAACATGAAAGTGTACTTATTTGAGGGCAGAAAACATTGCTTGGAGGAGGGTGAGGCGGAGGAGACTATTTACACCTTCAGTCAATTCCAAGAACAGAAAACATGACATCACTCCTTTTGTCCATGCAAAATGTCTGCAGGCTCTGCCTACTGGAGCTGTAAAAAGGGCTCCAGTCAGGAGCAGGGGTAAATTAAGGCCCAAATATAGTGAGATTAGCTAGGTGGGCTACATCAATAAGAGCTAGCTAGCCCCCCAATTTATTATTTTTTATTATTTATAACTATCACCAAGTGGGCAAGTTAGAGCAAAGCAAGCCCCAGGTTATAAAGTAATAGCGTGCCAGGATGACACAGGTGGCTAGTAATTAAGTGGCCACCAGTAGCCAAACAAAGGGCTAGTGTTTTAAAACAGTATAATTTGCTAATTTAAAGCATGCATATGCCTGTGCAATCACTAGTCAGTTCCTACTAGCAATGGCTCCCCTGGCTGTGTTTCGATGACATTCTTGGAATATTGCAAAGTTGCATTTCTGCAACTGCCCTAAGCTCTAACCATGGAAATGCCATACCTGCTGCTACTACACCTTTGCATTATACTTGTACATAGGAACTTGTTCACTCCAAGTTTGCGTTTGAACTTCTGAATATTATAAATATACTTGGGACCTTGCGTGATCCTTTCCACATATATTACTTTGTAACTGTATCTGTACTCTAACCTGTAATTCTGATGTGGAACCTTTGTAAATGAGCTCTGCTCAAAGGTGTTACTCCGAACATTCCAATAAAATCAAATAAATAAAATAAATAAAAGTGCACTACAGTGTTGGCTCCAGTCAGGTGCAAGGCAAAGGGAGCAGACCAGCCAGTTAGCCACCCCATCAGTGTAGTTGCCCCAGCCCTAGTCAATGGCTCATAACCTGAACCTGTAAATTATGTAACTGGCCCATAGCCCCCTAAGCCAGGGAGGGACAGTTAGTGTGGCATCCCTAGCATATAGGCTAGTGAGATTACTCTTAGCTAATAAGGTGGTACTGCTGTTAGTCTCACCAACCCAAAAAAATGCCTGTGGAAGGGAGAACATGCTTAAGGGTCTCCGCGTAGCTACATATATCCAGCAATTAGTCAGGACCCCCCTGTTTACTGCCTTTCCTAGAGCAACTGTTATGAAAAGTGATTCTGCTGAATATTTTTGAAATGAAAATGCTGAACTGAATGTAAATTGTGGAAAAGGGCAAAAACTGTAATTGATCTGAGACTGCATTTAAAGGTACAGCACCCAAATCTTAATAAATGTTCTGAGTATGTGTAATTGCCCTGCATGCACCAAATTACCCTACTTGCCTTAATTTGCCCTGTTGTTCCAAAGACTGTTTGGATTATCCCAGAAATCTGCCCTGCATGTTACAAACTGTCCTGCATGCCATCAAATTGTCTGCATGTTAATGGACTACTCTGCCTATTGTTTATCATCCTGTTTGGTGGTTGCCAGACTAAAGACTGTCACTAAAAGCAACCACCAAGTGAAAGACAGTTCACACAAGGACTAAATAGACTTTCACCAACTGCATGCTTATAGTTTCCCCTGTTTGACCCAGAGACTGTGTCAGTCATCTGCACCATGACAGTCTGTGGCTGGTTGTCAGATTAATACAGTGTAATTAGCTAAGGAGCTCCCTGTCACTTATTTCTTCATCAGATCTTCATGCCAACCCCTCCCCAACAGTGAGCTAGGTAGTGCAGGGAACAGCACTGGTTCACAGATATGGATCCATTGCTCAGTGAGTTGGGGTTTTTGTTGCAAGTCTTCATCTTTCCAGAGGTTCTTCGATGGAAGTGTTCCAGTTCTTCTCTTTATCAGTCTTCAGTCTTCAAGTCTTTCCTCGGTCAGTGGTGACTGCCCAGATATTGCTACAGTTCCTCAGTTTATTTGTCTATAGTTCTTTAAGTTTTCCAAGGTCAGTGATGACAGCCCAGAGGTGCTACAGTTTTTTAGTTCACGGAATCTTCAGTCTTCAGTCTTCAAGTCTTTCCTGGGTCAGGGGTGACATCCCAGAGTTGTACAGTTCCTCAGTTTATCTCTCTACAGTTCTTCAAGTTTTCCCAGGTTAGTGGTGACAACTCAGAGGTGTTTGTGTTCTCAGTTCATCAGACTTTGGCCTTCAAGTCTTTCTCAGGGGCAGTGGTGACAGCCTGGAAGCTTTCAGTGTGCAGCAGTCCTTTGGAATACAAGTGTGTTGGCTTTTTTATATCACTGGGTTAGATCAATGCCCAGTGGCCGAGTCTTTGCTTCACCTGCTCTACAAGCCGGGCAACAGAAGCACGTGCACAGAGGTTTCTTGTTCTGCATTACTCTGCAATATCTATTTATGGCACCCCATGAATCTAAATGTACTCTGGGGTGAAAACGATGCAAATTGTGCAAATGACAGAGTTTTGTAATAGATCTCAGTCCAATTATTAGTGATAGTAATCTTAGTAACTATAGTTTTAGTAGTGGTTTTATAGATTTTATAGTAGCATTTGAAAATGAAAGCAATTGTCTTATCACCTTTTCCTCCTGCTCTGAGTTCTGTGGTCAGTTGCTTAATCAACTGGTCCTTTTCATGAGTTGTGCTTCCTGCTTCTCCATTTTGGTGAAATTACATTGTGTAGCAAACTAGTCAAAGAACCACCTTACTACTCAGTTGGTTTATTTCTTCTCCAACCCAGAGAGAGAGTCTCTCATCTCTACTACAAAAAAGGGCACCGCCTTTCAGCTCACTACACCTGGTATACTCAGCAGAGTATGTGCGTCGGACAAGTTGGTTCATAACTCTCATCTATGAGGGGCAGCAACAACAAAAGACAAGAGGGAGAAATGCCTTGCCTCACTTCAGTCAAATTGGGGGTCATAAACCACCTCTACTAATCCAGGAATTCAACCATGGATAATATTCTTATTTATTTATTTATTTAGATTTTGTTTACAGAGTAAGTGCACTAGACAGAAACTGCCTATTTTCAGGCACGACCCGGGAGAAATACAACAACGTCAGATAACATAAGATCCTGCAGTACAATAGAACGAGTAGAACAAAACATAACTTTAAAAGAAGATACAACAGCATCAGGTTACAAGGAATAGTGCAGTGTATACAGTCAGTAGGACACTACATAATTACCGTAAGACATTTTAGGGATAAACAGGTGTTGTAGGAAGCAGTTGTTTCAGCAATGTTATGTCTAAAGCAAGTGACTAAGTGCTAAGGTTTAAGTGGCTGGGTTGCCTAAAAGTATAAGGGAGACTCAGGGCACAACACAGGAGCATTTGTCATTAGCTTGTAGGAATGAGTGGAGCTCTTTCTTAAATATCAGGTGAGACTGTGAGCTCCTGATGCGATCCAGGAGGATGTTCCAGAGCCTTGGTGCAGCTGCAGTTGCAGCAAAAGCACGTTCCCCCATTTTCATTGTGCTTTGAGGGACTTTGAGCAATGGTCTACCAGCAGATCTAAGTGGGTACGGTTGAGAGCTATGGTGTAGCTTACCAGCCAGGGATTCGGGTGCTCCAGCTTGGATAATGTTGTCTATGAGGCAGCCTGCTGTGTATTGATGAGTGGATGAGGGGGACAGCCACCCTAGACTAGTGTAGAGCACACAACGGTGGGTAAGTTTGGGGACAGCCAAAAAGTAATGACACATATAGTTGTAGCAAGTGTCCCACTTTTTCCCCCTCTATTATAAAGCAGGTATTGTTTGCTGAATGTTTATGGAATTACAAGTTTTTAGCCTTCTACTCCAGAACCGTGTACACCATCAGTCAAGGTGCCACTAGCCAAATGGGACTACGAGAACCCTTAAAAGTTTCTTACTGGTCCCAAACCACAGGCACAGTGGAGCTCCCAACAAACTGTAATGATTGTGTAGTCCAGTACTATTTACACACATGTTATATCTAGATATATGTATTACACAAGGTGCATAATACTACAATGCTGATCTGGTACACAGTGCATAACATCACATTACAATTCCTCCCTTTACTTGGCAGCATGCTAATACCTTTTTAAATATTTCAAATGACTTTTACTCATATATATGAAATAGATGTGCTTCATAACAGAATGGGAAAGACATGTATTTATAGTCCAAGTCTAGGAGTGGGATATGGATAACCCTCCTTCCCAGCCTGACACATAAAATACAGACTAATACAGCAGGTTATGGGCAGCAGTGACACAGTTAAGCAAACGCTTATAGAAATCTGTTACACTGGTAGTGCTACACAAGTAAAAGTTGATTTAAAAATCTACAACTACCTGTAATGCACTAGTCCATTTTGGCCTGGTAAAACAGTTAGCTAGCAATGCTGGTCTCCAAGGAGACAGATGCAGGATAAAATCCAGCCCTTAGCTGAGGTGTGCTAGCTCTGAGGAAGGAGTGGTTGTCACACTCCAAAATGTCAGCACATTTTCTTTGGTAAACAGTAGGTGCTCTACCTGGCTCCTGAGAAGCTGCCCTAGCCTGGGGAACTCTTGGAAAGTGTTCTGTGCTAGTTTGCTTTATGCTTGCAGCTAACAGCACATTTGAAAATAGTGGTGTAGGCAACTGAGCCATGAAAGTGTGTAGCCAAGCTGTTGCCATGATGGAAGACAAGTCAGTTGGAATTTTATAGAGGTATTCAACACAGAAATAAACAATACCACATAAGCAGACTGAAATGGCTCCTGTTGTTCTTTGTAAGTGTAAATTTATTTATTTATTTTTTTTATTTTATTTAAAAGTTGGTAACCAGAAAAGGCACACTGAGCCGAGGCTCATTTCCAAGTGTGACCCAAGGAATAAATAGATTGCCAGATCATCTTTTTGGGACAACACTGCTTCAAATCTTTTTAAGATGTGTATTTTGAGGTTGATCATGCGTTAAATGCTCCCACATACCATATAGAAGACTGTAACAGGACAAGTGTAGGCCATGTTGAGGTGCTGTAGCAATGAATGTATAAAGTAAGATATAAAATATATATTTTGACTTAAAGTATGGTAATGTTAAAAAAATGTATGTAACGTTTGCTGGCTTCTGAAACATAGGGTACAGGTTAGAAAGTAACAAAACACCACCATTTAGTACATGTTACTATTCAGTATATTCCTCACATGGAGATGCTCCCTGCTGTGATCTCTGTCATCTAAAGCAAGACTGACTCTCTGGGCCTTTACACCTCTTCATATAACTTTCTAGCTCCTTGTAAGTCTCACATGCTCACCAAGAACAATACAAGAATAGTATACATCTGTTAACTCAGGGGTCAAGTTATATGAGGTCTGTACTTCCTTTTGAGACACGTTTACCTTAAACCTCATCAGGTCTGGCCCAAGCCAAGCAATTCATCAACTCAGACTTTAGCAGTACCTTTCACCTATGGTGAAGCTGGTTACTCTCTGTATTTTATACAGGAGGACTGTAATGGGCCCAGTCTGCCTAAATAGGTTTGCCTCCTAAAAGGCAGACTCAGTTGTCCCAGGCCCTGAACAGTAAGGTGGATGCAGGCGTGGGACAAGGGCCAGGGAGGGGGGGGAGAGGTGGGGGGTCCGGGGGAGCTGAAACTAAGGGCATGCCACTCAAGGTGAGAGATAGGCAGAGGGGACTTCAGAAAGGGGTGAGGCCCTGTGACATCATGCTAGGAGAAGGGAGGTGATTGGGTAAGGAAGAGAGAGAGGAGGAAGCAAAGAGGGTTCAAAAGGGGCAAGCAAGGCAGAGAAAGGTCACAATTTGCTCATGTAAAATTTTTACCATGAAGCACATCAATTGGCAATTCCGATTATATAGCACATAAGTGTGGCAACTGATTGTAATTTTCTTTTGATTGAGCCAATGTGAGATATTCTCGGTAGCTAGTTGATCCAGGGGGATACCTACAGTGCTTTGGTTGCTAAGTCAATTGTTTTGCACAGGGGTAAGTAAAAAAAAAAAAAAAGAACGAGGTAGATAGAATATAGGGTATATGTTATTGGTGGGATGCCACAGTGTTGCTGGCTTATGGCAGGATAGATAATGTAGGAAGGCACTGGAGATTAAGCAGACGGTTGTAAAGTTTATTAGGTCCCCCCGAGGCAGTGGTGAGAAGAACTGATGAGGCTAGGCCTGCTATGTCTGTTACTGGCCCCACGGTTGTGCAGGTTTTGTTGGCCATCCTGTGCTGTGCTGTAGATCGGTAGCAAGAAATACCAGTGGATAGGAGGACGTGATGGTGAGCCGCATTGCTGCTCAAGAGTAGGAGCACGGTGGCTAGTGGATTTGGGAATGCCAGCCACGCTGGGCTGAATTTAAGGGAAGGGTGCCGGTAGTGGCACCGCACTCACAACAGTTTGGAGAGTTTGGAGGTTTCGGGTGCTGCAACACCATGACATGTGGCTGGGGTGGGGGTACAATTTTAGGACCAGCAGCTCATAGAGCATTGCTTTAGGCTGTTGGCTAGGAATTTATTTCTGCTGCTCTGGGAAAAACTTACCATTCCACAGTATGTTTGTGCCATGGACAAGTAGGGCAGATGGGAAACAAAGCAAGAACCAGCGATAAGGATGCAATCAAATGACTCATTTATTACAGAGCTGTACAAAAATGCACTATTAACTGTGCAAGTGTATGAAAGGGGTAAATAACACTGCACTTTTATATTTCTGGCAGGACACCAGAAAACACAATGGAGAGAACAGAATATAATGGTGCCGCCTTAACTTTCTTAAGAGTCCCAGATGTAAGAGACAGGGGCCCAGATATTCAAACTGCGCCAGTCTGAGACGCAAGCCCCTGCGTTGCTCAAAATAGTTGCGCAGGGGTGTGGCGTGGTGATATTCAAAGGGTTCGCTGTTGAGCAACTCCTTTGAATATCTCCCTCCCGCACTTACGCATGGCTAGACGGAACTTACGCCACATAAGTTGCGAAGTTGAAACATTAAACTTGCGGTGGCGCCAGTACCATTGCGCCATCGCAAATTTCCGATATTCAAAGGTGACATGCAAATGGGGCCATAATTTATGCAAAGGCGCGGGGGGCCATTGCATCTATTGTAGCCCCATTTGCATCATTTGCATGTAGGTCTCCGATCCCGAGGACTTGCTCCTGGCCACCCTGCCAGGCAGCAGCCGTCGAGGACCGACGCACAATGCAGCCAGTCGCGGGCATCACAGTTACATGCACCCCCACATCTCCACAGCCCGATCGTGGGCAGAACACGTACATGATCAGCCCCCACCACATCACCCACAGCCCGTCGCGGGCAGAACACGTACATGTCGCCCCCTCTCACACAGCTCCCACAGCCCGATCGCGGGCAGAACCTGTATGAACCCCAGTGCCCGATCGCGGGCAGAATGAACTCCTCCCCCCAGCCGAATAACTCCCTGGTGGTCAGTGGACCGTAAAGCCCGATCAGCGGGCAGGATGTCACAACACAACCCCCAAACATCTCCTGGTGTCCTAGTGTCCCCCACCCACCAGAAGCCCCTCCACCCGCTCCCCGCCCGCAGCTGGCGGCGACAGCATCCACCCGCCTGCCGCCCGCCGCCCGCCGACTGACTGTCCGGTGGGGCTGCATGCCGATGGTGCAGGCTGGCCGTGGGCGTGCATGCACACCTATGACAGATCAGATTTGTCAGATGATCATTCACCGTCTGGACTGTCGTAACTGCGATGAGCTACGCCCATGAACTCGCGCAATGGCGTGCGCTGGTGATCGGTCGGCGGCGGCGGAGGCTGCCCGCCCGGCCTGCGGGCGAGGAAAAATCGCAATGGGTGAAACCTGGGCTAAGGGCGCGATGCCCGGCGTTCGAGCAACCCAAGGCGGGAAGGAAAGTCTGCCCGATAGCCTCCCAGGTTCTGCCAGCGATCGGCTAATTTCATACAGGTTCTGCCACGTGATCGGGCTGTGCGTGATGATATTGAAAGGATGCATTCATCCTCTGTTCTCACCGTGAGAACACAAGGACGAGTTGAGAGGCCAGCCAGGGGTGGCAAGCTGCTGTGTTAAGCCCTGCAATGCAGCAGCTCACCTGTGGGTGGCCCTCAACAAAGCCTTTTTGGCTCCAAGCGTGCGGGCGCAGGTTGGGGTTGCGCATGCAGAACTCTGCGCAACCCGACTGAATATCGGGTTGCGCAGGTTGTGCATGAATCCTCCCTCCTGTTGAGCATGCATTCATTTGCATTGCTCTCTTAGCAACCTGTTGCCAGTGGGCGTAACTGCCTCCTGCTGAATATCGCGAATGGGCGCATTTGGACTTGTGACAACCCTATTCTTGTAGCGCAAACCTTTTGAATATCTGGGCCAGGGTTTCTTTTACAGTGCAGTTCTTAAAATGACTGAATGTAAAGTGCATTATATAGGACATCAAGTGTAAATAGTGCTGTGACTTTAAAAACAACAGCAATCTAGCTATCTAATAGCATGAAATGCATCCAAAGTTGGAGGGTAGAATTATAAGGTTATTTGGAGGTAACAAAAGGACGATTAGGAGAGCAAAGAGGGTTTAGAAGCCAGGGGTTACAGCTGGTAGGGAGGGATGCAAGCACGGTTTTGCACTTTGTTGTGGTGGCATTAGCTCAGGTGCGTACTCCCTCAGTGAACAATTAGAGGGGGGCAGAGGTAGAGTTCTGTTTCCATGTGGGTCGTGAGAGAGAAACGGTCGTAGGAGCAGAGCACCGGTCGGGGGTCTAGCGGGGAGAAGAGATTCTCAGGCCTGAGCTGAAGCCAGTAATTAAAAGGTAGAGTTGGAGCGTGGCCTGCAGGGAGTGGTAGGTGCAAGTCCTAGAGGGCAAAAGACAGTTTCTAGGACAGGAATAATGAAGGATGGTTTGGGTGCATTTTCGACCGTGTTGGGGACTGCAGGGTGCAAGGTGATTACAGTGTTGTCCATACGGGGTACAGCAAATTTAAAAATAAATAAATAAATTACCATGAGTAGGGGTTTGATTCACCCACCAGGAGGCCAACAGGTGCAGCAATTGTGGGAGGTTGTCAGCCTTCCGACTCACCTAGGGAGGGCAGGACGAACCCGGAGGCCTGGTCCCCAGCTGGCTGAAGAGACAGGCGGCTGCCATTTCGGGGAACTTTGTCATCGGTTTTGGTGGACGCCATTTTAAGGAATGCAGGTGCCCATGAGGTGTCTGCTATCTTAGATGAGGGAGATCTAGCTCCCAGTGGGGGATAAGCAGTGAGATTTAAGAGGGAGAAGTGATGAAGGGATAATGCCAAGCAGTGGCACAGTGGGTGAGTTATGAGACAGTGGTGATCAGGGTGCCATGCCAAGAACTGGGCTCCATCGAAAGTCAAGGTCCTCACCTGTTATAGCAAATGAAAATATTTCACAATTCTAAAACCGCCTGTATTTGGCTCCGGTACCATGTATCATTTTATGCTGCTTAACTTCTCAGTGTTTTGAGACAAGTACAATTTGCGGTGCATACCCAAGCTTATCACTCATTGTAGGGAAAATGTGAGGGGTTCCATACTCTGATGTTCTCTTATTTCCCCATCAGTTAATGGCTTGGATGGTAGGCTGCCCCATAATTTGGACAGCGCAAGCAATTTTTCATTGCAAAATCCTTGTTTCTGGATAATCACCTAACAGGTTTTCCTAAACTAGATTCCACACAGTGCAAGGTCAGGTAGGCCATGATCACCTTGCCCGGACGCCATTTTAGCAACTGTGTGGGCCACATGGCAACCACCATCTTAAGAAGACATGCTGCTGGGGGGGAGGGTGTGACTGGGATGAGGGCAGGAAAAACAATACAATATAATAACTGTAATATTAAATAAAGACAATAATACTATATAAAATCGTTCTATATTGGGGTAGGGAGGCCAGCGTGGAACAGCAGTATGTTGTTTGGTTGGCAGAAGTATTGCCTGCTACTGGGGGGGGGGGACAGGAAGGTACTGAAGGTTAGTGGTTGGTTAATGAGGGGCTGAGGCACCCGAGTAGGACAGTAATTCTTGCAGCGGGCTGGCCCCATTGGTAGGGAATGTGTGGTAAGCACACGACAGGAACTGAGGGAGCATCATATAGTGCTGGGGTTCCATTGGAAAGAAATAAAAAAGGGGTATAACACACAAAATAAATAAATAAACTAACAGAATATAGAACAGGGGAATGGAAGTTTCTGCCAATGAACCATTTGGACTACAGTTGATTACCCGGCGATATTCAAAAAAAAAAAAAGCAAAGCAGGAGACGGTTTTAGGAATCTCGTTTGGGGACTGGGTAATCATACTTAAAAGAACCCAGGGGAGGGGGTGGGGGGATATTTGAAAGACAGGGCTGTTGGTCAATATTAACAGTTTTCTGCTATCATTTTCAACTTCAAGTTGCAGATCCGCACAGCATGGCGCCCAGGAAAGGACCTCCATTGAAACATGAAGAATGCAGAGTTGTGTTGGACCATGGTGGTGAGGGGGCAACCAAGGCCTTGGGTGAGCATGGAGGAATGCCTGAAAGGGGGCAAGGGAGGCCAAGGGGGGGCTAAAAAAGGGCAGGATTGAGAGTGTAGCAGGTGGGCTCTTAAGGGTTTCTACAGCTAGGGGGTTCACCAGGTCCAGATCACCACCGACACAGGTCTCAGAACCAGTGTCCTGGTATGCCCAACACTGCAACCACCCCACTGCCTCCACATGCCACCATAGAGGCAATGGAGCCTCCTGTTATTACAGCAACTCCCAGGCTGCAGGGCCACAGCCCATCAATGAGCCCATTGAGTCAAAGCACGGACCGGGCCATCCCCTCAATACTGGATGGAGGGGCCTTACACCAGAGGGTACCACTACATGGTGTGTGGAGAAGATGGTAAGCACCTGGGGGAGAATTGGGAGGGGGCTCAGGTTGCAGGGTATTGGTTAAGGGAATCCAGCACAAACCCATGTTGCTGACTATCCAGACCTCCCACCTCCTCCAAGTACACCCCCAATCGTTCCTTTAGTATACTCTCCATTAATTTTCCCACCACTGAGGTCAAACTGATGGGTCTATGGTTACCTGGTACTTCCCTCGACCCCCCTTTATGGATTGGAACCACATGTGCCTCTCGCCAATCCCTAGGTACCCTCCCTGTCTCAAGCGACCTGTTGAAGAGCTCCGCCAGGGGTTCAGCCAGTATGTCCACCAATTCCCATAGTACTCTCGGATGAATGCCATCCAGCCCAGGAGATTTATCTTTCTTTAGGGCCTTGAGGGCTAATCACACCCATTCGGTGGAGATAGCATCATCCGTCCCCTCCACCTTACTGGCCTTTTTATCCTTATCCTGATGTGGCACCCTTGGGGTATATCTCCCTCCCTCTTGCTCCATTTCTGTTGCTCTCCTGATCCCACTCACTACCGCTTCTATTCCCATCATGCCTTGCTTTGTAGATATCCCATCCCCCTCCCTAGTGAACACATTGCGACAATGTAACTAAAGAGAAACCCCTTCCATTACAGCAACTAAGATAGGCTATACGATGTATGTTCAACAGCTGTCATTCTGTCATGTAGTCTCCCACCTTTTTTAAAGCTAAACATTTAAATTGTTTTAGGTCTCTGGTTTCCACTGAGTCACAAGAGGTACATAGTATAATTCAGTGATGGTCTGAGCATGTAGCTGCCAACCAAGAGATCCCAGAACACCACTCAGTTACTCAATGACCTTGGGAAGATTAGTTTAAATTATTGAATTTCAGTTAAAAAGGTAAGTAGAAGCAGGACCTTGCAGGAAGACATTATTCTTCATCTAAGTAAAGCTATTTTGAGTACAAATTCAAAATTAAACATTTTTAACATGCTATATTTTCCCAGTTTGTCCCACAGAATATTGACCCCACTCTGTCCCCCACAATGGTCTGGTGGAGAAACTGACGGGGTTGGGAGTAGGCCCTTTGATAGTCAGATGGATTGAAAACTGGCTAGCTGGACACACCCAGAGAGTAGTGGTTGGTGGGGAGCTCTCGAACCCTATAGAGGTCGGTAGTGGGGTACTGCAGGGCTTGGTCCTGGGTCCGATGCTGTTTAATGCATACATATCGGACATCAGGGAGGGTATAGGGTGTGAAATGAGTCTCTTCGCTGATGACTTCAAGATGGGAGCAGTAGTTGAGGGGGAAGAGGGGAGGTTGTCCCTGCAAGGGGACCTGGACACCCTGGAAAGCTGGGCTCACACATGGAAATTAAATTTCAATATCACCAACTGCAAGGTGTTACATCTTGGGTAGGGAAACCCTTAACACAGGTACACCCTGGGAGGGGAGGCGCTGGAGGCTTCAACAGGGGAAAAAGACCTAAGGGTCATGGTGGATGCATGTATGAATAACTTTGAGCAGTGCAGGAGAGGGGTTAGCAAGGCAAACAGGATGTTGGGATGCATCGTAAGGGGGAACACCACTAGGAGCAGGGAAGTGATTCTGTCACTGTACAATGGACTGGTTAGACCACACCTTGAGTACTGTGTACAGTACTGGGGACCACACTTGAAGAGGGACATACAGCTCCTGGAGAGGGTACAGAGGAGGGCAACTAAGATGATATGAGGATTAGGGGATTTGATGTATGAGGACAGACTTGAGGAGCTCTGCCTGTTTTCATTGGAGGAGAGGAGAGATGGGGGGACATGACTGAGGTCTTCAAGTACCTCAAGGGAATAGAATAAATAGGGTAAACATGGAGGGCATCTTTAGACTAAAGCAGGGAGGTATCACCAGAGGGCATGGTTTGAAGTTGGAAGGTGGAAGGGTGAGAGGGGAAAAGAGGAGGAGGTTTTTCACTGAGAGGGTGGTGGACCCTTGGAATGCGCTGCCTGAAGCTGGTTCAGAGGTCCACAGTGGAGGGCTTCAAGAGAGGGGTGGGACAGACACAGAAAGTGGATGTATCAGATAATGGCCCTCCCAGGGGGGTGGGGATGGATGATAGGGGTTTCTGGAACACAAGGGGGGGGGAGGGTCTCGGTACCCAACTAGGGATCTGAGGTTCGAGTAGACTCAATAGACCATAAGGCCTAATCTGGTAGCAATTAGTATGTTAGTATGTCAAATGTTAGTAGGAAAATCAGAGAAAGTTACACCCCAACTAACACAAGGACTTTAAAACATTTGGTACTATGACAATATTCTTGAGATTGTTGATCCGTATAAAATATTTTTGGTGTCTGAACAATACAATCAACCAACACCATGCAATATTATAGGATACCTTACACAGAACAGGAACATATGCACCTAATTTATGCAACCATAACCTTTATTGTTTGCAGAATGTTTGTTTTTTACATACTTCTGCCCTTGCTTCCCTACTGGAAACACAGAAAAAGGCTACTTCATTGATATAAAGTTGAGTACTGTGTTTAGACACATACTGTAAGAGTTGAAAATAAAAGTTTCTAAACAGAGGAAAGGCTGGTGGTGTGGAGGGCTAAGGGATTGAACACCTTACCTCTCCTGCCACGCCGGGCAACCTGTGTTTAAGAATGAGCACAGTTGCTGAGGATAAGGGGGCTGGGAGAGGATTGAGGATCCCAAGGACTGCTCTCCTCTCTGGGAGGCGGTGGCCATGCTGTATCAGCCCATGACTGCCACCAGGTGAAGGCCCGATGCTAGTGCAGGTGTGAGCATCTAGAAAAGGTGGGACCATGGATCTACAGGACGTGTGTGCCTCCATGCGCATGTACTGATTTGACACTAAGGCAGAGACTGAGGGAGAAATAAATGGAAATATGGAAGCTTGGGCTTTGTGAAGCCCTGCTCATATCCCAGCAGTCCAACCTGTCATTCCAGTCTGAAGCCACACTGGATATATAGCTGTTGGGGTGGGGTCACAGCCCACTCCCATTTGCCCTGATGCAGGGGGTAATCTGCAAGGTTACACACCTATGACTGGAGGAAAGTAAGGGATGACCATCAGGAGCAAAGGTGAGGCTTATAATCCCCCCACAGACCTGCCAAAGGAGGATACAAACTGTTCTGGAAAAAAAAGCTCACTAAACATTATTATAGGCAAAGTTCATCATGTATAATAATATTAGTCTGGAAGGTGGTCTAAAAGAAATTGCCCATTTCATACTTTTTGTGTCAAAACTGCATAAGGTGATTATAATTAAGGTCTGTGCATAACATAGTGGCAATCGAATCTCTATTTTCAAATTCTTAAACTATGTTGTATTACTGTTGCTTCGTTATCATTATATTCAACAAATCTAGACAATTGAAAGGCAATGAGAAGAATTTTCTCGCAGCCCATTAAATAATACTGTCAAAATGCAAATTTATTCATTAAGTATAAATGAATGTGTTAAATATTCATGAAGAGTTGCTCACAATACATAATTAATCCCACGGTATATATGTCCAAAAGCATTTAGAAGATAAAGTGCTGAGGAAGTGCTGTTAAGAATGATAACATTTGGAATACATTTCTTCCTTGTTTTGTCATGTGTTGATGGGCCACTCAGTAGCTGTGTTTAATATAATAGTGCCCATAAACAGTTAGCCTCTTGAATATACATTTTTAAAATGATAATGAATGCCCCACACTGACTTCCTGAATAAAGGGCAGTATGAGTACTACATTGCTTTGATGAGTTGGTGTGTGGAAAATGCTAGTAGACCATGCATGCTTTTTAAAATGCACAAATGATTAGACTATAATGTCATTCAACTGGAGCTCAAGGTGATCCTCCTCCTTGTTATGGTTATTAGTTGAACCTTTCAATCATTTAGCTGTATCATCACTTCATCAAAAAAGAAATAGGAAACTTTTTCATAACACGTATGACATGTTTGTATCTGTTGCACATTATCCTTAAGCAAGTATTATTTCCTCGTGTAATGTTATTTTAAAATTAAAATCATCGTTGCATGATATTGTATTTGTATATACTGCTTAATCAAGAAGAAGCCCTGTTAAGCAATGCTCATTTACAAGGAGATCCTGCATAAGACAGCCAAATAACAACAGTAAATGCAGAGTATTATATTCAGAACATAATTACAGGTGAGGAAAATCACATAACATACATACTGTTTCAAAACACCAGAAAGATCCAAACCATATACACGATGCATAAAGTATGTGAACACAAGAGGGTTACACAGCAGTCTATAATTCGAATGCAAAAAGGACACACTGAAAATGTAAACCATATTCTTGTCCTAAAGGCAACTATAAATATCTGCACAATGGCTATCATGTAAGGATTTAAGGACATTGCAACTAATTAATTTTCCTGACCAAAGGCTATTCAGCACCTTATTTCAGAAAGAAGGGGCAAGACAATGAATGCCAAGTTACTGTATATGGTACAATACCTTGGGGTATCAAAATGAATTGCATTATTGTTCTATAGGCCATATAAACATAAGGATCTTTGAAAGAAAGCCACAGTATATGATAGTGAATCATACAGCAAGGCATTGTAGGTCCACAGAGAAAGACTTTTTTTAAGCTCCTTAAATTTAGTGAAGACCAGCCAAAGGCAGAGTAAACAGTACAATGATGATATAGTGTATGGTTAGGGCTTATTGTGTATGGAAAACTGTGGTTTTCCAAATCTTGCTGTAGGACAGTTCAAAGGTCAAAAAGGTTGTTGTACTATCATTCTGACATCATACTAATAGTACAACAACTTTACAGCCTTGAGCTCTTACCTGATTGGCTGACACATTTCTGATCAAAAAATACCCGTGGAAATGGCATTGCTTAGCGAGGGGTCAGGCAAGCAGTTCATTGGGATAGTTTGGACATGAACTGCCATAGCAGGCTCTGTGTATCCAAACTATCAATTTGCCATTTTTTTTTTGTAAATCCCTGGTGCAGTTACGGGACAGAGCAGAGTGGGATGGCAGCGAGGAGGACTGGTATATTTGGAGATGGGGCTGGAGGGCAGCAGAGCACTAATGTAGTGAGGACCAGTCTGGGAGCAAGCAAAAGAGTGAACACAAGGTATTTGTGAAATTAAACTTTATTCACTTTGGGTAACCATTTACTATATAAAACAGTGGATGGGTGACCATTCCCAACTAAGGCTGTGATTCCATCTTGGGAGTTGACGACATCATAGAGATCGCTCGAGCTTCACTCTCACTGTCTCTATGATGTCATCAGCTCCCTCGATGGAAACACAGCCTTGTTGTGGGTGATCATCCATCCACTATTCTATATGTATTCTGGGATTCATGCCAGCTATAAAGTGAAGAGCCCTGTGGTATAATACATCTAACCTAGTAAGGTGCATAGTAGGGCATCCCCTGTAAATAAGATCACCACAGTCCACTTATTGTAAGAATGCTGCTTGCAATAACCTTTTCTGGACATTATCAGTGAAACTGCTTTTGTTACAAAAACAAAAGCCCAGTCTCAATCTCAGTTTTTTGCATATGATTTCAATATGTTTGGTAAAGGCCAGCTTTCTAGCTATCCATCACTCAAGGTACTAACATACATTCACCAATTCCACTTTATCACTCCTCATACTTAAGATGGTGAAGTCCAGTGAACCGCTGAATACTTGTCAGTAGGAGTGAATAATGACTTTAGATTTAGAGACAATGAGCAACAGTTTTAGATCTGAGTAGGCTATGTTGTAATGTATCAAAGGCAGCCTGTAAGTTATGTTTTTAAAATACTGATTAATGGACTTGCTACATACACGACAATATCATCAGCACAGAAATATAACTTGGTTTTGTCCACATTTGCACTAAGATCACTTATGCTGAGCATGAAAAGTAGGGGCCCTGGTCCAGAGCCTGGAGGAACCCCATTTTTTAGCCCTAATAATGAGAGTATAGGGGCTGAGGTTTCCATAACGCATCACGGCCAGTTTAAACTAAGTGTGAGGTCAGAGCAGTTGAGGTTGGGTGAAACTATATAGAAGAGGGGACAGGAGGACCTTCCTCCAACATTAACAAAGGTACAGGGTAACACACAGGAACAAGCAGCAGGTCAGAGTAGGGAAGTTGCAGAAGGAGAAATAATTAAGGAGGAAGGGGAAATGAAATGGAGAATAGGGAAAAGCACATAAAGGAATTCAAAGGGAAGAATAATGTACAAGAAGGAACGGGAGCGGCACTAACAGAGGAGGAAGGGGCTATGAAACAGGGGTGGCATGGACAAAGGGTCAGGGGTCAAAAATCAAAGACAAATGGGGAAGGAAGCAGATGCACCAGGAGTGGTACACATAAATGCCAGGGGCCTGGGAAATAAGATCTACAACTTACAGACAATAGTGGCATAGACACAGGTAGATTTGGTGGCAGTTACAAAGAGATGGGTTAGACAGCACCATGACTGGGAAGTATAAATTTCTGCTTACTCACTATATAGGAGAGATACAGGCAGAGGAAGGGTAGAGGAGTGGCATTGTATATGAAGGAAGACACCAAGACTACAGAGGTCAAGGACATGAGGATGTGCAGATGTGGAGACATTATGGGTACAAGTAGTCATGACTGGGGGAGGGCTCATCAGAGTTGTCCTAATATATCGGTCACCTTCTTAGAAGAAAGTGGCAGACAAGAAGAAGAAGGCTGAGGAAATTAGGACAGCAGGGAAGTAGGATGAGTAGCTGCTAATGGGGGACTTCAACATGCTTGAAGGGGACCAAAGTGTTCCAGTAGCAGTGAGCGCTAGGAACCAGATGGTGGTAGAGGCGCTACAGGATACATTCCTAATACAGAATGTATAGGAGACCACAAGGAAGGGATTAATCTAGATTTGTTCTTCGTAAACACAGGCAGCACTAGAGAAGTCACAGTTAGCGTGCCTCTGTGATCTAACTATCACCACACCATGTGGTATTGTATAAATTTGCAGACAGGAAGCAGGCACTCATAGACAAAGGTACTGAACTTTAGAAGGGCTGATTTTTGGAAGAATGTAGGAACTGCTTAGAGAAAGGCTAGTGGGGTGGAGGATGCAGTGGGTATGGTCAGCAAATGGGGAATAATTAAAAATGTGTTAATTGAGGCTAAAAATCTCTGTAACAAGACAGTAGGTATAATCAGGAGAGGAAAAAGACCAATACGCTGCACAAAAGAAGTAAAGGAGGTAAAGAGGGGGAAAGGAAGGCATTAGAAATTACAAGGCCAGAGAAACAGGAGAAACAAGGGAAAATACGTAAGTAGGATGAGGGACACCAGCAGGAAGGTAAGATGGGTGAAGTCAGACATGTAGCTAAGGATAGCAGAAGGGGTAACAAGGGGAAGAAAGACAGTCTTCCACTGCAGACAGGAAAAATGCAAAGTCAAAGAAGGGATAATTAGACTGAAGAAGAGGGAAGGATTGGAGGAGGGAGTATAAGTAAGGTGGACTTAGAAATTATTGTTTGCTCAGTTTTCCTGGTAGCGGACAAGATTCCACTATCAGAATGTGGCCTCAAGACCAGAAAATAAGGGGTTGGGGATTAACATGGAACCAATCACTGATGAAAAAGTGCTGAAGGGGTATAAAACCTTTGAGGATTGATGAAGCAATGGGTCCAGATCAGTTGCACCCTAGAGTACTTAAGATAATGGGGCAGGAGCTGGCTGCATCACTGCTGGAAATCTTTAATAGCTCAATGGAGACAGATGTGGGACCAGTGGATTAGGGAACAGCACATGTGGTACCTCTGCACAAGAATGGTGATATAGATGAGCTGTGGAACTATAGACCAATAAGTCTGAAATCTATTGTTGGTAAATTGCTGGAGGCCATAATAAAGGAAAGACTAATGGATATCCTGGAGGCTAATAAATTCCAGGACAAAAGGTAGCATGGATTCACCAGTGTGAGTTTTTTTCCAGGTGAATCTGATAGATTTCTTTGAGTGGCTCACAAAGGTGTCTTGTAAGGGCCAGGCAGAAGTTGTACTGGACTTTATTAAAGTGTTTGACTCAGTCTCATGGGAAAGGATGGTTTAAAAATTGAGGGACTTGATGTGACGTACATAATTACAGGATAGGTCAAAAATTGCCTGGGAGAAAATCACACAGAGTCCTCTTGAATGGGACTTGGTCTTAGGCCTAATTCTTTTGAACATCTACATTATCTACATTGGGAGGGGATTCAGGGACAGATCTGCCTCTTTGCAGAAGATACGATAATATGCAGTACAGTGGACCGCAAGGAGGATGTAAGAGCACTGAGGGAGGATATGGGTAGGCTGGAGAAATGATCATGTATCTGACAGTTGCAATTTAATGCAAAAAAGTTCAAAGTCATGCACTTAGGGGCCAGGAACCTAAAGAAGGAATATAGGATGGGGGAGCAGTAATGGTAGTTTACTGACTTGATAAAGATGATTGTGGGAGTATATTTCTGAGCCACTCCAACATCCTTACAGACTGGGTTATGCTCAGCCTATATGCTATTGATGCACATGTGACTTCAAAGGTGAAATCTGACCCACCTTATGCTCTGCTCTGTCCCAGAAAAACTCAGATAGATGTCTTCCAAAGCTTGTGTATAAAGTAACCTAGGAAAAATCTCTGTTAGTGCATTAGGCATGTGACTACTAAATGACGTGAGGACAGAATATAGTATTCTACTCTTGATTGACTTCCATATACAGACTAAAGAACTGGCTCGTACAGCATGCTGATGAGTGTGACTAAGAGCCATATGGCGTAACTACCTGAAATGGCAGGTCACAAACTGTCTCCTGTCTAGACAGACTGCAGAGTGCCTCAGAGATATACTCCCACAATCACCTTTACCAGGTGAATAAAACACCATTGTAAAACATAATCTCTGAGGTACTCCAAAATCCTTATAGACTAGGTACTGAACAGAAATTCAAGTTATGAACAGGGAAGGGGAGTTTGGTCATGACTGGAGTTCAAGGTGATCACTGCATTAAGGACTGATCAACTGAAATTGGTCTTTGGGGTTCAATTGAACATCTAGTCTGCAGAGTCTTCTGGAGGTGTGTATGGACGACCATCTTGCAGCCATTCATATCTCATCTGCCATTTTCAGATTCCTTTCAGACCAAGAAGTGGCCACTGCCCTAGTGGAATGTGCTCCAATGTCTGTTGCTGGAACCATGGACATTGATTTATAAGCTTCCTGTGTGTCCTCTTTGAGCTGTACAGCTATCATCGACTTGGAAACTAGAATTCCTTTATTGTCCCCTTGTACAATGATGAGCAGTCTGTTGGTCTTCTTAGAGTCCCAGGTCATGTTAATATAAGTTGCTAGGGTCCTCTTTATACCGAGCATGTGTAATGCTATTTCATTTGCATCTTCAGGCTCTGAGAGAGATGCAGGTAGCTCAGTTGTTTGATTGTTGTAAAAGTCTGATGCTCCCCTTGGGAATAAAGGAATCATTGTCCTCGAGAGGTGATGCAATTGTTGTGGAAGAGTAGGAATGACTCTTTGCATGACAGTACATGTAGTTTGCAGGTTATCCTAGATGAACAAATTGCCACTTAAAATACCGTATTGAGGTTCAGCCACTTCAATTTGACTGAAGACAGTGGTTCAAATGGTGTTGACATCATGATTTTGAGGACTAAATTGAGATACCAAGTGGTTGTGACCTGTTTGTTTCTTGGTCATATGTTGGATGCTGCCTTTATGAAGCATAGAATATTGGGTGGGCCCCATAAGCTGTGTTTCCTGCTTGTCCACATGCTGCCCTGATAGGCACTAGTTGGACCCTCCTTCATGATGGAGATAGGCCTTTCCCTAGGCCTTCCTGTAGGAAATGAATATATCCCAGATAGAGGCCTATTCTGGAGTTATGGACAACTGTTTGCCCCACCTGCAAAATGTGGCCCATTGTCACTTGTAAGTAGATGCTGTTGATGACCTCCTTGAAAGGATCATGGTATCAATTACTGATGGGTTGTAACCTACTTACATCAGTCTCTCCCTTTCAGGAGGATCCACAACAATTGGCACAATGATTCTCGGTGAAATACCTGGTGGCAACCAATCAGGCTAATGATATTTTTTCTAATGTGACAACTAGGGAAAACAATCTCAATATGCATGGACAGTGGGACAGTGAGCATGTAGAAGGTGGTTGGATCACTACCTCGTATTCATAGCAGCCGAGTTACAGCAAACTTCCCAATAGGGCCAACCATCAGTAGGCCAAAATTCCGATGCGAAATGTCTCAAGGCTTCAAGCCATTAGTCCACTTGTCATGCCATGCTTCCAGGAGCCAAGCTGTTAGTTTCATATTCTGTGGGTTGGAGTGTCTCACTGGACCATGTTGTAGAATGTCCAGTCTTTTGGGTTGGCACCATGGGTGGTTTAGTACCATGGCTACCACTATCGCGAACCATAACCTGCTTGGCCGGTAAGGAGTTCTAAGAATGATTTGTGTCCTAGACTGATGAATCTTCCTTGGTATCTGCAGTATTAGTGGAAATAAAGGGAAGATATATGCCACCTCTAAGAATCAGTCTGGAGACAGCAGAAGGGTACAGGATAAAAACAAAGACAGCAATTGATTTGTTTATTTATTTGATAACCGGTTAGGTACCCTGGTAGGAGGGTCTATTTTCAGTAATGACCAAGGCCATCAAGATGACACATCCAATACAAGAACTGCAATACAGGAGATTCAGCATATAGTACATATGTAACTACAGTACACTTACAAGAGATATGATACATGAGGTTAAGCATACAGTACATAGATGACTACAATACACTTAGAGATGATACATGAAATCAGAGAGTTCAGACACAAGATTATTACATAAAAACATAAATTGAAGCCACATACAAATGAGAGTAATGTGTCCAGAACAACAATACCAGCTAAAAATAAGGGCCACTGTGGGGCAAACGGTTTGGCTAACCGAGCCAAAGTAGAGATTAAGGAGAAAACTGAAGCAACCATGCCCTCAGCCTAAGTCAGAAAGGGCACTTGCAAGCAGAGGTGGATAGGAGGCAATTTTAAAAATGCAATTTGAAAAGGTGTGAAGTTCTCTTAGAGTGTAGCATGGCTGGTAAGCCATTCCAGAGCTTAGGGGCTGCGATGGAGAAGGCTGTCTGACCCATCTCTGTTGCAGGTTGGGGTGTAGTCAAGGAGACATAGAGTGGAGGACCTCAGTTCATGTGAACTAGATTTAATGGTAAGGAGACTAGCTAGAGGGGAGTCAGCCCCATCCGGTAGGGACTTACTGGTAAAAGTACCCATGTGCTAGTCATGGCGTGCCTGGGGGGAAATTCAACCAACCATCATGTGTAGGGAGCAGTGTTGAGTGTGGAATGGGGTAAACACAGCCAACCTGCAAATGTTGATGAAGGTGGTATTGAGTCTGGCAAGGAACTGGTTCAAGGTCTGGGAGAAGATGGGGGAGCAATAATCCAGGAGAAGTAGTAGTGTACATGACTAATACAAGTGAAACAGTGCAATTTATTTAATTTATTCTTTTCCATTTATTCATTTAATATACTGTTCTATTTCATTATGATTCAAGGTGCTGTACAAGTAAACAGATTCTGTATAGACTATAAAAATACATAAAATACAACATTAAATTAAAGTGATTAATTTAAATGAGCTCAGATCAACTGGAGAGTAAAGCTTCTCTAAATAATAATGTCTTTAGCTCCCCTTTGAAGGCATTAACTGATGGGGCCTCTCTGATCGACCGAGGCAGTGAATTCCACAGGGTTGGTGCCACAAATGAAAATGCCCGGGCACCTGATGATTTCAGATAAACCCTAGGAATCACCAGGAGGCCCTCATTGCCTAACCGGAGGGGATGAGATGGGTGATAAGGCTGTAGAAGGACTTGCAGGTATCCGGGCCCCAGTCCATGCAGGGCCCTATAGGTTAGGAAATCTACCTTGAAGGTGATTCAGTGCCTAACCAGAAGCCAGTGCAGAAAGTATGGCACAGGTGTAATGTGACATGACCTCAAAAGGCCAGTCAACAGCCTGGCTGCTGCATTCTGCACCAGCTGTAGGCGGTAAATAGCAACCCCTGATAGCCCAAGGTAAAGGGCATTGCAGTAATCAAGCCATGACGTCACAAAAGCATGGATTAACAATGGCAGATCACCCAGGGGAATCAGGTGTTTAATCCAGGTGATGTTCCTAAGATGGTAAAATGCACTGTGGACCACAGCCAGCATCTAAGATTTAAGTGTTAGGCCACAATCCAGTACAACGCCAAGATTCTTCACCTTGACAGAGGTGAGCAACAGGGAGTCTCTGAGCCTAAGCCCGGAAACTCGACCAGGTTGCACATCAACCCTTGGGCAATCAGATTCCGCCACCAGTACTTCCTTCTTATCAGGGTTCAATCTCCACCAGTTGGCACTCATCCAGCCTTGGATCTTGGCAAGGCACTGATTGGAGGCCGAGACGGCATCCTGTTGTTCGGACGCAAAAGACAGGTATAGCTAAGTATCATTAGCATAACAATGAAAGCTCAGCCCATACCATCTTATAATGTCCCCTAGTGGTAGCATATACACCACAAACAACATGGGGGACAGAATGGAACCCTGCAGGACCCCACATGACAGGGGCAGTGGAGCATAGGAAAAAGTCCCCAGCACCACCCTCTGCATCCTGCCAGTGAGGAAAGAGTGGAACAAGTTGAAGACTGTACCAGCCAGTCCGCAACAAACCCACAGGCGTTCCAACAGCACCCCATGCACTGTGCAAGTAAACAGAATGAGACTACTGGGACTAAGTTATAAATAAAATAGAAATGTCCTGGTACTTCACTTATAAAGAAGAAACAACTCTATGCCTTGTGTAACATCAATCAAAACACTACCTGCTCTCGCTCACTGATTCAGATAACAGATCACTGTGCTGAGGCTTGTGTTCATAGCTGACCTAAGTGACTACCTTGGTGTTTATGCAAGTGTAATGCTGTGGATGAACATTCAGTCAGCAAGGAGGCTATAGCACCAGACTTGTTACAGCTGCCTCTATATGTTTGTGTTTACATCATGGCTATATGTGAGCTCAGTGGTAAATGTATGTCCTTGAAGTGTTGCATGGTTCTTCAATTCTAGCAGAATAAAATCTGAGCTTAGAAGTATTGGGCTGGCAGTATAACCTAGAGTTTCAGTTTCAGTTTATTTTTTATACTGGAAAGACATATGAGCAAAATTGCCCGTTTTCACAAGCGTCCAGTTTAAGACAAACAAGTAATGTTTACAGAGTAAACAAGCAAGTGCATTGCATAGGAATAAGGATTACATGAAGCAAAGTGCCTTCTTATAGTGGCTAATACAATACTAACAGTCACAGGATAAAAAAAGGTCAGGCACTCGTAACAATTACTTCAGAGATAGCATTAGGTAAAATCAAACATTCCTGGGCTATTCAAAACCTGGGCCATTTACAGGTGAATGCGCTGGACAGGTGACCCTTAAGGTTGTACTTGAATGAAGCAGTTGAGGGGCATTGGACAAGAGAAGAGGGTAGGTTGTTGAATAGTTTAATGCTCTTGTAAAAGAGGGTGTTTTGCCCTTGGGTAGTGTGACAGAAGGGAAGGAAGAAGGAGACAGAGGAGGACTGTCAGGTGGGCAGCGTCGGGGCGGATATGGGGAAGAGGGAGATAATGCTACTTAGTAGACATCCCAGAGTGAGTTTGTGGAAAAAGGAAAGTATTTTTCAGTCAAGTCTGTCCTCCAGAGGGGGGATAGTTGGCTGATTTGTAGACATCACAATGGTGGGTAAGTCTAGGGAAGCCTGTGGCAAACTGAATGACATCATGGTAGGTGCTAAAAAGCCTACTGAGATTTTTTTGAGATAGGGAGGGGTAGTAGAAAAGGGCTTCATAGTCGAAGATGGGAAGCAGGAAACTGGTGGCAAGTAGTGTCTTTGATTCTGAGATTAGGAAGGGTTTGACCCGATATATCATACCGAGCCTTCGGCATGCTGTCTTAATAAACTGATTGACATGGAGTTCATAGGTCAGGTGGCAGTTGAGGTGCAAGCCACAGTATTTAAATTCTGTGACTCTCTCAGTGGAGTTGCCATCACTGTCCAGGAGAGAGAGAAATCAAAGGCTGCAGATTTTCTGAGACCGGAGAAAACCATGGATTTGGTTAGAGGTTAGAGTAACAAGCTGTGAATGAGCTTGGTACATCCAGTAGATGTGGGTTTGATTCCCACCACTTCCACTTGCATACTGTGTGATTCTGAACAAGTCACTTAACTACTCCATTGCTCCTGAGTCACCCCTGAAAACAGGCACCTGTGCCTAGCGAGCCTTACCCAGTTACCAAAGAATATGAACTGTATCATCTACCTGCTCTGATTTCAAAACAGTCATGAAGGAAAGAAGTTTCAGTTGCAAAAACCCACTGTCCTGGTTTATGCATTCTGATTTTAAGATTTTGAACTGTGGCTTACCTTTAAAGCACTAAGAGACTTCATTGGTATTTAAGCAGATATACCGTAATGTCATGGATAAACAGTCAGCCATCAAGGAAGCTACTGACAACAGACCTGTTAAAACCATTTTAGTCACAGCTGTTTCTGATTCACAGCTATGTATGAGCTCACAGGAAATTCTATTTCTTTGAAGTATAGTTCTTAAACTGTAACTTAGAAAGCAGTCTTATAGCAGTCTTACAGCAGTCTTATCTTAAAAATATAAATGTGCAACTGTCATCTTTTTGCTCTGCTCTCATAAGACTAATGAAGTAAAGGAGTCTCAGATGTAAACTGAGTTGCTTCCTGGGGGAAGGGCACAGTAGCAGGCTGTTCACTGTAATAGTTCAAATAAACTAGAGGGAACAATTGATGCACATCTCATAAAATGCATGCCTGGAATAGCAGAATGAGTCTCACTAGATGATGGTAAACACAGCTCAGAGGCAGGGTAGTGATTGATTTATGGGTAATGTATGCAGTGAATCAGCTATTTGGAATTTTAGAGAATGTTGCAAAAAAGATCCTTCTAGATATCTGCAACACTGCATCATCTATGAAAGTGCAATGAGATTAAAATAAATGCATGCATTATCTCTGAAAACAATGCAATTAAGACTGATTAAGTGGCAATGAACTAGAACTTATGTCTTGACTCTTTACATCCAGGGCCTGTGAAACTGATCAATAATCATACTGCTTATATATCCAGGTGATGCAATGAGTTTCTTGAACTCTGTGAGTCATACAATGCAGTGGTGCTGGACTGTAAACCTTTTTTCAAATCCCTTATCATCAATTGTCTTCCTGATTAATATTTAGTCATCAGGAACCAAATTGTTAGGGCCTCTTTGAAGTCTCACTAGCTCTAGATGCAATGAAACATGTTTTATTTTCTGTCCATAGATTTTAATTTTCTAAATTTTGACAATTTAGGGACCAATCCTCCAACCCAATATCCCCTATGTGGGTGCATTGGCACCAGTGGGACAAATGGAGGCACCTACTGCTGGTGCAAAGGCCTTTGTGAGTCCACGCAGATAGAGGCACTGTCAATGTATGACAGCCCCAGTCTGTGGATCTTCATGGGTGGTCTTGTAGACAAGGGGGTATGTCTGCACTTTCCATCCACAGTACTATGTATGCACTGTGGAGGGCTCTGGAAGAGTGGGATGGCATGTAGGCTACATTACAGGGACCCCTGCTGTAGGTTCTATGCACCCCTAGACACAAGTGCCAGACATGCACAGTCCTCCATAATCTACCTAGACAGCTGTGCAGATCAGGAGGTGACATTCTTTTAAAAAAATGTACAGTTTTAGAATTGAGGGAGCAGTATAGCATAGAGATTAGATCACCAAGCTGTGAACCTGGAGACCCATCAGAATGGGACTGAGCTGCCACCTGCATACTGTGCAACCCTGAGCAAATAATTGGACTTAACTGTGCTCCAGGTCACACTTGGAAATGAGTTTTGGCTCAGTGTGGCTCTCCTGTGCAAACATATGATAATAAAACAAAAAATATTTGTTTTGCAAAGGGGATACACTCAGCTGCTGACTCTGGCTTTCTGTTGGAAGCCAGATTTCCAATACAGATGCTGCACAGGTGATTACAGTGCAAGCTTCCCTACTGCCCCACCAAACTGCCTTAGCCCTGCCATGTAGGGAACACACCTAGGTGAGATGCTAGTTTGAACTTCATTTCAATTCAATCCCTGGCCTGTCATGCCAACAAGGGTGCCAACTGGTGCCAGTTTTACTGGTGGTTTTGTGATATGGATGTCTGCCCACTGGGATTAGGACTGAGACCACCACATCTCATTTTACATAGGCCACTGAACAGCTCTCTGGTGATAATCTGTCACGAGGATAAAACAGAGGGTTTCATTTTCCAGTGCTGTCAGTTCAGAATCTTTTGCAAGCACTAAATTCACACACAGAAAAAAAATATATAGAAAAGGAAGCTGGGGCCTGATATTGAAAAGTTTGCCCAGTGGGCAAAGTGACTGCCTATCATTTGCCCACGGTTTGCACCCATGCACAATATTCAAAAGGTCAGGAGTGTGCACTAAATGGTATAGCATATGTGCAAGGAACAGTGCACAAACGGAGAGGTGGGGAAATAAATATGGGTGCATCGTAATATTCAGCCCATTAGTGCTGTGCAGTAGGAATAGCATAAGTCACCTTGCACTGTGCAATTACCACTGAAAAGAGGCCCAACTTACTCAGGGCAACCCTAGTGTCCAGCAAAGCCACTGCAGCCAACAACCACATTGGTGGATGGGGAGCACACCTGCTACCTGATGTCCAGTGGCAGTCCCAACCTCTGAACCCCATTCCCATAACAAACACAACATTCTCTGGTGTTCAGTGGTCTCCCCTTCTGATTGCCAGCCCCAGTACAAACAAATCATTCCTTGGTGTCCAAGAGGGCCCCCTGCCCTCTGACCCCACCCCTGTTAAAAATGCAGTATTCCCTGTTGTCTAGTGGTCTCCCATCTTCCAGTCCCAGGCCCTGGTGTAGAAAAATTAGTCAATAGTGCCCAGTGGACCCCCCCATCCTCCATTCCCCGGTCATGGTGAAAATAAAGTATTCATTGGTGTCCAGTGGTCCCCCCATCCTTTGACCACTGGCCCTGGTGAAACTAAATTATTTTATGGTGTCCAGTGGTACACTCCACCCTCTGATTGCATACTGCAGTGTCATACAAGAAGTCCCATGCATATTGTGGCCCTATCCACACTGCCTGCACTGGGTCCACCACCCTGCCACTCCTCCTTACCATAGTCAAGGCCCCTACTTTTCTGCGGTACATTGGGACCAAGTTCTACGGCAAGATTATCATTTGCTGCAGAACTTCTGTGGCAGTGGTTTGTAATTTCTGTAGAAGTTCTGTGGCACTAATGAACTACCACATCACAGTGTCAGCTTGTCATCCTGACTTCACGTCCATGGCAATGGTTATAGCAATTAGGCTGGGGGAAAGCACAGTAACACTAGTTCAAAAAATAACAGACTTACAGAAATAATTTTATGCCTAAAAAGCAAAAAAAAAAATCTATCCCTTAAGGTCCTAGCCTATTGCATGAATGAAATCTTCAGAGGGAACTTTATGTGATAAATAAGGTATTTCTATACTCATGCTGCCAATACCACTAATGAAGTCCCCACTGTGTATCACTCGTACATTTATATGTGCTGTCTACACCACTCCTGAGGTCCCCACTGTGTATCACTTATATAGTTATATGCAATCTGTAGCATACATACAAGTGTGTGTGTAAATATATGCATGTACAGTATGTAGATATATATATATATATATATATAGATAGATATATAGATAGATATATAGTGAGAGAGAGAGAGAGAGATACTGTATGTATATGTGTGTATATATATATATATTAGAGGCAAAAAACTCCATTTAATGCATTAGTTAGGGTTGTTCCACAGCGACAAAAGTGAGAAATTCACTGTTAGGGTTGAAAACCCCATTGGACCCCGCCCACCCCAACCGGCATTGGGGTGCGCATTGGGATCGTCAGCCTAACTCTCACCCCATGACATGTGTAAAGCAGCAGAAGTATGGGAGAATGGGGTGAGGTTGGGACCTGATCTGATGCGCTGTGCGGTTCAAAGTGGTGAAAAATTGTGGGGATTTCAGCTTAACTGCAGTCTCACTTTGTCGCTAAGTACGATATGATTTTGCCTCTATCCTTCTTTTGAGAATGATAGCGAGAAATAGTAGAATGTAATGCAGCGGGAGGCGCGAGGCCCTTCAGGCCCGGCGCTCCCGGCTGCATATGCGTTAGCGGGACGCGCTCCCGCCACATGATGTTGTGGCATACTAACAGGGACAGCAAGCGCAAACAGAAATGCTAACAGTGGCGCACATGGTAACACAAGCACGAATGAGAACAGAAAGATGCTGCACATGGTGGGCGTGAGCGGAGATGGTCTGCCACGTGATGTGTTGTCACATAGTAACATGGTGCCTGCAAACAGAAATGTCAATGGGCATGGTGATGTAAAGTGAAACAGTAAGATAAACAGTACTGTAGACAGAAATGGCAAAAAATTTGCAAGCGCAAATGAAAACGCAAAGGATAACGCACATGGTGGCGCAGACGTCAATGGTAAGTGAAACGGGTACGGATACGCAAGCGGAAAGGGCAACAGTAACAGTAATGTAAGCGCACAGGCTAGTTTTCCCCAAAACCTGCATTGAGAAAGACAGTGAGTACAAATAATGTATGCAAAATAATGAGTATCGGCGAGGAAAATGAGATCTTGGAATACTAAATACATTATATCTCAGGAACCGTACAAAGTGAAAAAAATTTAAAAGTCATATTATTTACAACTGTCTGGCTAATTTGAATCTCAGCCCATTAGGGGCTAAGAAATTTCGACGAAAGGTCCGTATCTCTTTTGTTTCCGAATCACGGGCCCTAATGGCAATGACGCCCGTAATGTTATCTATGGGAGAAAAAGAAAAGTTCGAGGCTATAACTTTGCCTCCTGTAATGTTTTTCACCAAACTACTGAAAAGGCACGTCTGTGGGCTGTTGGCTGTCTTCCCTCAAATTTCAGGAAAAAGACTAAAGTTATTTTGCAGCAGGGCTCCAAATGATTTCTGTTAAGTGTTGGCGCACGTATGTTATCCTATGGAAAAACCGTCAATTTTGGAGTGCCATAACTTTGCCGCCATGTGATATTTTTCACCAAACTACTGAAAGGCACATCTGTGTACTGTTGGCTGTCTTCCTCAAATTTCAGGAAAAAAGACCAAACCGTTATTTTGCAGCAGGGTGCCAAAGGATTCCTGTAATGCTTCGGCGTAATATGTTATCCTATGGGAAAAACTGTCAAATTTGAGTGCGATAACTTTGCCGCCGTGTAATATTTTTCAATACAACACTGAAAGGCACATCTGTGAGATGTCGGCTCGTCCCTCAAATTTCAGCCCAAACTCCCAGCAGTTATTTTGCAGTGCAGTGCCAAAGAATTGCTGTCATTTCCCACAGACTAGAAAATTACTGTAGCAATTTGGCGAAGCTTTCATAAGAATTGACACTTTCGAGCACGAAAGTAATTTGCTAGTACTTTTCCAGAAATTTGAAAACATATTTCTGGGGTGTTTTACCACAAAATAAAGACATGGCAAGCATCCTCAGGGCCCAATAGCTAAATACAAAAATAATTACGTTGCTAGAGGGTCTCAAATTTAAATGCCAACCATTTTCTGATCACCAACTGAAAGCAAAATGGCAGATTTAGAAAGTAACAGGCCCATTTGCGAAAGTAAAAATGCATTTGCGACACTGTCGAACTTTTAACTTTTCCCATTGACTTATAATGGGAAACTGTTTTATGAATAACTTTTGAACCGTTTAATATTTTTTCACCAAATCTTCGAAAAGCACATCGGGGACCCTGCCTGCACATTCCCTGAAGATTTTGGGCCAGTCACGCAAACCATACGACCTGTACGCGCGACCATAGAATTCCAGAAAAGCGTAAACGCGCGGACAGATCATGCTTAATAATTCCGCAACCGTATACCCAATCAGTACTTGGCAGATCCCAAGGCCTATGGGTCTTGATCATACATTCCAAATTTCAGGCAAATCCTTCAAACGGTTGCAAAGTTATTAAGGTGCAAAATTTTGGGTTTAACATGGAAATGGCTCCTGAACCCTAACTATGGTAGCACTACCGTGCTACCATAATGTATATATATATAATTTTTTATGTTGTCTTGAGCACACAGCACAGACAACATATTGTGGTTGCTTCAGCTGAGAAGCGGGTTTTGGAGGTGTGGTCCTGCTGCAGCCAATAGCGGCACTGCTTTTTGTGGCCGGGCTCTGAGGCACCAATGGCATAGCACGCTGTCTATGACAGGGGTTGAGAAAATGTGCCACCACCTTGAAAGAATTTAGCCACTGCAATCAGGGAGCGCCACAAAGTGGTATCTGATTGCAGCAGCCAATTACTGCTGGTGTCCCCTGTAAGCAACATGGTGGCGGCAGCGACAGGGAAGCTGAAGGACAGCCACCGCCTCGCATAGTCTTTCATAAAGCCATGGGGGTGCCCAATGCCCCTGTCAGCATGCCCCCTCCTAACTTAATTCGCTGACGGGGTGCCCAATCTCTGTCGACATCTTCCCCCATGTCTTGTGTGCCGGTGCCCAATCCCCTCGGCTCATGCAATACCCCAGTATGTGCCAGAGGTGCCCAATCCCCATCTATGCCAGTTTCCCATCCCAAAACATGCAGGTGGCATGCTGGGAGCCCACCCCAGCATGCCAAAAGTACCTGTGAAATGGAAAAAACGTCCTGCGATGTCAGTGACTTTTTTTAACCCTGTAAAGAAGAAAAAGGTTCCTCGCTGTCTGCGGTCCCTTCCCCCAGTCTGCACCCACCCACTGCGTACCCCACCTCTCCACACCCCTCTCACCCATACTTACCTCCGGAGCCTGGCGCAACGATCTTTGGTGGACCGGGAACACTTCTGCACTCTTAAAAGCAGACTGCAAACTAAAGAAATGCCGGTAAGCTGTAAAATGACATAAATAGGAGTTTTTCAACTTTGGCGCATATCTTGAGCATTTTGAGGAATTTTAGCACCACATTTTCAACATGGGGTTACTGGGACCCCACCTCATGAATTCACTTTCTGTCATGGTGTTATTCGGTCCTGAAAGGTGATTTCGCGGTCACTTTGTGGAATCACCTTTCGGGACTGAGTAACCTAATGACAGTGCCACTGTTCATGAGGTGGGCTCTCAAAAAGCCTATGTTGCAAATTTGGTGAAAAAATCAAAAAAATGTTTTACAAGTGTGCGTTGCTCAGTTTCCATGCACGCTTGTAACTATGCAAATCTGTAATATTTTCACTCCAGATTTTCAACATTGGCAGTTTTCCACACCTCCTTACGAACAGTAGAGCTGTCATTTTACCCATCCTGTCTGAAATATGTTTTCGCACTACCGGCACAGAATAGTGCAGTCACTGTGGGAAATCAGAGTTCAGGACAGATTAAGAAAATTACAGTGACAGTGTTCATGAGTAAAGGTCTTAAAATGCCTATGTTGAAAATTTGGTGACAAAAGTCGACAAAATGAGTATGTTACAAGCGTGCATTTTGCAGTTTCCACGTGCACTCATAACTTCGAGATTTTGTAATATTTTCAGTCAACATTTTCAACATTGTCAGTTTTGCACACCACCTTATGAACAGTACAGCTGTCATTTTTCATATCCTGCCCAAAATGTGTTTTCGCACAACTGGCGCACAATGGCACAGTCGCTGTGATAAATCAACAGTCAGGACAGATGAAGAAAATCATAGTGACAGTGTTCATGAGCAGAGGTCCCAAAATGCTTATGTTGAAAATTTGGTGAAATAATTCCACTAAATGACTGTGTTATAAGTCTTCATTGCGCAGTTTGTACGTATGCTCATAAATTCAAGCATTTTTAATATTTTCATTCAAGATTTTCAACAGTGCCATCTCTTCACACCTACCTATGAATGGTACAGCTGTTATTTTTCATATTCTGCCTGAATGGTGTTTTCCCACATCTGGCACAGAATGGCTCAGTCGCTATGAGAAATCAACGTTCGGGACAGATTAACAAAACCACAGTGCCACTATTCATGAGCAGGGGTCCCAAACACTTTCATGAGGTGGAGGGTCACAAAAATGCCATGTTGTAAATTTATAGTGCAAATACCAACAAATGGCTGGGGCATTAGGGTTTCTAACCATAATGTCCCACCCTGTACAGACTGACAGGTGTCAGGGGTGTGCCTTTGCATTGCCAGCTGTCATGCTCATGCCATACCATCCCCCCACCCTCTAGCCACTGACAGACATCGAGGTGTGCCTTGGACTCTTTGGCCCCACAGTTCACCCCATTCTCCTATGCTGCACCCATCTCAGCTTATGCCCTTATGAAATGGGGTGACTGTAAAACCGAACACCCCAAGGCACAATTCAGCACTTGTCAGTGTCTACAGGATAGGGTAAGGTAAAATGCCATGAGCATTATAGCTTAATGGGGTGTGCATAAGGCACAAGGACCCCAAGGCACAATGCGATATTTGTCACACTGCAGGGTAGGGTGAGTTGAAATGCCATGAACATTATGACCGATGCTCAAAGGCACACTCAGTGCCTGTCAGTCTCTGTAGGGTGATGTGGGGTTGATGTCACTTTCATACTTCATTGCCATTCCTATTATGCATCTGTTCAACTCCTGCACTACCGATGCCAATGTCAGCAAGACAACATTTGGCATTAACAAATGCTTGTTTTTCCATGAAATTGTATCCTCATTTATACAGGTCCCTTTGGAAATGGAATTTATTTATTTATTTTTTTATTTATCAAGTCTAGGATTACAAATACTGTACCTTTGAGCCTTGGCTCTTTTACAAAGGTTCCATGTCAGAGAAATACAAATTATGGGGAACATCAAGACAGACAATACAACAATGTGGACATTGCAAACAGAGTACAGATTAATACAATTCAAGGGTAGCATTGTAACAAGTCAGCCAGCGGAATTTGTCAGAGAAAATAGACAACAGATAAGAAGTGCCAGAGTCATAGGGAGAGGGAAGGTGGGGGAAGGAATGTAGGAAGGATGGGGAGAGGGTGAAAACTGCAGCATTGGATATACCAAGATGTGAGAGTAGAATCCAGTGAGGAGGAGAGGGGGCGGACCACTAGAGCAGGAAGGAAAGTGGAGAAGCAAGGTTAAGTTGGGCAGTCACAGGAGCTGTTGGTAGTGAGATAGTCCCAGAGCCTAGTTTTAAACATACCAATTGTTGGGGCAGAGGAGATGGTGGGGCTGAGGCCATTGAACCAGAGTGGCACTCGATAAGCAAAAGAGCGTTGTCCCTGTGAAGTGTGACAGTGAGAGACTTTCAGTAGCTGTAGCGTGGATCTTCTAAGGCACCATTTGTTAATTCAGTGTTGTAACAGAGTTGAGCCCCAAGAAGATGCAAGGCCAAGGTAGATTTTCTTCATCATGGAGCAGGTGAGAAACTTTATGCAGTTTAATAGTTGGAGCCAGCCCATCTGAGAGTACAGGTCACATGTGTGGGTGAGATGGTGAGCACCAGTGATGAGCTGACGTGCCTTATTTAAGGCAGTTGAGAGGCATGTAAGGGTTGTGGTTGTGGCTGAGCCATAAATGAAGAGACCATAGTTTATTACAGAGATCACAGAGCTCAGGACTGCAACCTTCAAAGCTTCTGGTGTGAGGTGCGGTCTGTGTTTGCAGAGGAGACCAAGCCGTGTATTAGCAGCTCTAGCTACATTATCTACATGAAGTCCATAGGAGAGATTAGGGTCAAGCTGTATCCCTAAGTATCTGAAGGACCCCACCTGATCTAGAGTGTTATCCTGTGGGGTGGAGATAGCCAAGTGGTGTAGCTTCTGTGGGTTATGAGAGCTGCAGAAGAGCTTAGAGGAGATATTGCAAAATTCATTTTTCATGCCAACCCACTTCCCCTGGCACACTATATAACACCATCAGGCCATGATATGCATGTGAACCCACTGTGAGATAAAGCTCTCCAGCCCATCACAATGTGACCCCCGTGTGACAGAACACTGCGACATACCTTCCCAGGCTCAGAGCAGTGGTGTGTTCCCCCAATCCTTGTGTTGCCCAGCCAACTCCCAGAGCTCATCTCTGAACCTGAGTTGCCAGCATGGGAACACAACAAGCTACCTTCTGGCCCAAAAGCTGGCCTTGTACACAACATTTCTCCATAGCTTTTAGGTAATTCTGTTAACCAATGACAATATGTAATCAGTAACCCTGGCAAAATGCACAATTATTTATTTAACAGGTCTATTCTTTCAACAGGTCTACACATTATTATATTCCACTTTTCTGGGTTTAATTACTTTATTTTTCTTAAATGACAGGTAAATTCATTTTACCAGTTATTCATTTCAGATGGCATCTCTATACCTCAAAGGCAAAAATAAGTTTGTACAAAGTAAGGTATGGACTTAACAGGTCCATGCTATTGTCAAGGTCTTGTATAAGTTGGCACTAATATAATAACGTAAGACTGAAAATTGTATTAGGCTGTAGTACAGGTTGAGCAAATATCAACATGCCTGATGTGCTGTAGCACTGCCTCTGGCAGTGAGAGCTGTGGTAGATAAGTGACTATTCATTTCGGGGACAGAATGCAGCCGTTTCATTAGCTAATGTATGATGTCATAGCATTGATAACATCACATTCTGAGTAGAGAGGGGTTTTGCATACAACAAGAGGGGAAGGGAACCAAGTTCTATGGATAAATGTAAGTATTAATAATGAGTCACTAAGAACAGTGAATTCTGCGGCATTGCAGAAGTTCTGTGGCAGGTTGCAAGTTCTGCACAAAATTCTGTGGCCACAGAATTCTAGGGGCCTTGACCATAGTCAATGGTGCCTTGGGAGCCCATACATGGACCAGCACAGCCCTCCTCTTACCACCACAGCTGGCTGCCATATACAATGACAGGGATCGCACATACTACCTACTGTAGAAAGTACGCATGCTCCCATTACAGTATGCAGAACGTGCACTCCTTGTCATTGCATACTTTGGTTGGCCAAGGTGGTGGGAGGGTGGCTGTACTGGTCACTGTATGGGATCCCACAGCACTGGCAACTATGGTATGGGGGGGTGGCAGGGTGGTGGACCTGATGCTGGTGGTGTGGGGGGGGGCGCTAGACACCAGGGACATCTTGTATGACACTGCAGCATGCGATCTGAGGGTAGGAGGGTACCACTGAACACCAAGGAACTGCTTAGTTTCACTGGGCCAAGTGATTGGATCAGAGGGTGGGGTGAGGTGGGGACAACTGGACACCAGTGACTAATCTGTTTTTACTGGGGTTGGGGATCGGAGGATGGGGAGGACCACTGGACACCAATGACTAGTTTATTATTACCGGGGATGGGATTACCATTGTACATCAGGGAATGGATTCTGCTGTATGGGGATGGATGACCAGAGTGGGTAGGGCTAGTCACAGGGGTACAAACCTGCCACCGCTTCCCATGCAAATGAACCCATATTGTACATGCATATGGTCCCTAAGTGCCTTGCATGCCAAAGGGGCTCATTTGCATGGTGGTGGCTGAACATTGTGCTGGGGCCCCTGGTTCTGTAGGATATGGAGTGTTGATCCCTGCACTTCTACGATCCATGTCAGGGCAGCACTACTCAACATGGCACTGTGTTGATGCTCCTATATTCTGTCATATAGCCCCGGTGCACTCTCTGGCTGAATATAGCATCCTCAGGATCATGGGCAAAGGCAAGCGCAGAACAAAACTTTGCTCTCCTCTTTTGCTCCTTTTCCAATATTGGACACCTTATGTCCAGCACAGATATGTCCACTACTCCTCCTCCCCCTGTCCCTGTGCAAAGCTCTGCGCTTGTGGAGATGAGCTGCTAGGGGTTCCAGATGATGCCTATTCCAGAACAGCAACATGTTGCAGGACTCAGTGGGTGGGGTATGTGGTAATAGTGTGTATTCTGTCTTTTTGTGGACTGGGCCTTAAGACTACTTTGTATTTTATGAAAAAGTGTCATAGATTCATAGATTGTAACAACATAAAAATCATCTACCATCTAACTGTCAAAGTGCAGATTTTTGTGTATGATGGACCTGCAGTAAAAACAAATGTTGCTGTTAAGCCTTGTAAGTGACATCTCTTTCAGAATCTGGTCCCTGAGATTTTGACAGTTTTCAGATTGGATTTTCTAAGGCGGTGCCATGTGCCCATGCTCATATGTTTATAAACCTTTTTATTAACCCCCTTTGCAGGACAATAAGAGCAAAAAATGAGCTAGCAATAATACCTTTTGGGCTCAGATGGCACCAAAAATGGAGCTGACAAAATGACCAGCATTAACTTCAGTGGGTAGGCACAGGTGGAGGGGGCTGAAATATGCCCCCACTGCTCTTGCAGAACTAGAGCATTATGGAAGAACCATTGGATAAGACTAATTTTCCTGTGTGTGTGTGTGTGTGTGTGTGTGTGTGTGTGTGTGTGTGTGTGTATACGTGTGTATGTGTGAAAGTGCTCCTTCCCTGTCACTCTCGTGAACGCTACTAGACATTACAAAACTGGCCTGCATTGCACCTGTTTAGGGCAAGCAGTAATGTTTCTCATGTGTCTGACCAACTTTTGAATATCAGGTCCCCATAGTATAAACAGAGCAGCATATGTTTAGGCATGAGGTATGCTGTTTACCTACTCAATGGTAGAACTTGCACAATTCACATATGGCTTTGCCACTAGACTAGTTATTTGGTTTTATACATTCAAGGGATAAATTCCATACTGTATCTCACTCTGAACAATATGCTATCAACTATACAGTGTGTCTAGGGATTCAGACCCATTAAGCACATTCTTGTTTTTATTGAAAGAACAAGTAGTAGGCATACTATATAGAAACATGGAAACATAGAATTTGTTAGCAGATATGGACCACTTGGCCCATAGTCTACCCAGTTTGTCCCTGCCTATACTGTCGCCGCAGACCCTACCTGATCTCCAGCTACTCCCCCCTCATTTTTCTACTAAGATTCCTTTGTGCCTATCCCATGCATACTTGAAACCCACCACTGTTTTTGCTCACACCACTTACACAGGTAGACTGTTCCAGACATCCACCACTCTTTCAGTGAAGAAGCACTTCCTCACATCCCTCCAAAACTTTCTCTCTTGCATGTTCATTGCATGCCCTCTTGTCCTAGTGCATTTTCTGTGCTGCAAAAATTCTTCCTTCCTGTATCTTGTTAACCCATATGAGGTACTTACAGGTTTCTGTTATGTCCCCCCTTTCTGTCCTCTCTTCCAGGGTGTACATATTGAGATCCCTCAGGCTCTGCTCATATGACTTTTGATGCAACCCGTGCACTATTTAGGTTGTCCTCCTCTGGACAGTCTCAACCCTGTCTATGTCCTTCCTGAGATGTGGTATCCAGAACTGGTGACAGTATGCCAGGTGGGGTTTCACCAATACAGTAGCAACACCACCTCTTTCCTTTTACTGATGGCTCTCCTCCCTGTGCAGCCCAGAATCCCACTGGCCCTGCCTAATGTCTTGTCATACTTTCCCACCACCTTGAGATCATCAGATATGATAACCCCAAGGACTCTTTCTTGTTCTATCACCATCAATACCTCCCCCCCCCCCCCCATTTTATACACCACCCCTAGGTTTCTGTGCCTTAGATGCATGGTTTTGCACTTTTTTTGCATTGAAACCAAACTGCCATACTATCAACCACTACTCAAGTTTTCTCAGGTCTTTACTCATTCTCTCCATCCTCTCTGGAGTATCTACCCTGCTGCAGATTTTGGTGCCATCTGTAAAGATTCATACCTTCTCTTCAAGATCTTCTGTAATGTCACTTATGAAAACATTGAAGAGGACTGGTCCTAGCACTGAGCACTGAGGTACCCCACTGATCACTCTACCTTCATTAGAGTGTGTGCCATTTACCGTCAATTTCATCACCTATTCATCAACCAGTTTCTTACCCAGTTTACCACTTTGGGTTCCACCCTTAAATTGCCCAGTTTCCTTAGAAGCCTCCAATATGGTACAGTGTCTAAGACTTTACTGAAGTAAGTATAGACATGTAATATAACAAAGAATTAGATGTCTTTTAAAAGAGGCATTAAAATGTATTTTCTCACAAATAATTAGAAACAAGAAGTTGTTGAAACATATGAGCAATAATATTCACATGACTAAAACAATTTCATGCTAAGATTTTAGATTATAAAACTAGATGAGAATGTAACATAACTATTAGATAGAGACAGAAGGAGCAGGGCGCTCAAAGGGGTCTCTGTCCAGATCCAAATGAAAACACAGTACAAAGCAAGCAAAAAGCATAGTTCAAACACATTGGCAAAGACCAGGCCTTGAAAAAATGTGTGTGGGTGCAAAAACATTCAGTAGGTCAGCTGTGGTGAGTGCTACTCAATATTCGTATTTAGTCATTTTTGGATAATATTCTATGAGAGCAGTGTGGTCTTTGGCAGTGTCCTGTGTCTGTTTGAGCTGTGCATTTTGCATGCTATATAATTATTTGATATGTTAAGTTTTCATTGACTAAGTCTTCACATAGCACTTATGATTATTTTTGTCCTGCACATTATTACATATTTTTATTTTGCAATTTCTTGCCCTAGGGTAGCCCAACTAATGTACTGTATATACTCACATAAGTCTAGTTTTTGATATTAAAAATAGGCCCCCAAGAAGGGGAATTTGACTTATCTGCTAGGTCCACCTATCTGCTGGATTTACAAGGGTAAACCATTTTTTTTTGCAAATGTGTAACAATATTTTGTACAGTTCTTAACATAAAGGCAAATTCTGTGCCCAGTGGTCGTAAAACAGATTTTTTCATCCAGTTTGAGTGGCAAAAATATCTGTAAGTTTGCTAAAATTGACAAGGAAAAGGAAGGTCAAATTATATGTGAGGTCAACATATAGGCAATAATAAAATTGACATTGTGAGCCAGTGGAAGTGGTGGTATTAAAACATGTGCTCTCTTACTTTACAGTACACCATCCATTAGACCAGACATTAATCAACCGACATTTGGCAACACTTGTGTTATCGGATAAAGAATATTGTCTGCATCTACAGAAAACTAAAGTGAACTAATACTGAAGCTAACGATTATGTCTGTCTAAGCTCTCTAGGCTTCATGGCACATTTAAACTAACATTTTAATTACTAATGCTCTTTATTGGTATGTCTCATCAGCTACAATCTTTAAACATCTTAGACATGTAGAAGTCTCATATTTGGATTAGTACAATTTTTTTAAAGTGGAAAAGTCTTTTGGGGATTGTGTACTATTGCATAATAAATACTCTTCCAGTCTTTTATTAACTGAGATTTTGTTCTGAATACTAATTATGAACAATTTCAGAGCCTCATTCATATTGTATCTTAGCCTTCTGTCACTGAAAACCCCATAAAAGTTCTTGAAATACCAAATCCTATAACAAAATTAAAGTTGTCACTAATGACAATATTTCATAGCAGCATTATTTCCCTCCGAGTTAAGTTTCATGAGAGAGTGAGGACATTCAGGTCTCAAGGAACACTTGGACAGTGCCTAATGCTGTTTAAGTTAACCACAGAGAAACATACTGCATCTCTTTCTCTCTCTCTCTCTCTCTCTACAGTACAGTGGTGATAGCCAGGAACAGCATACTGCAGTAGAGTTATTGCAGTAAACAAGGCAATTTCAATGGCTTTTAATTCCTTTTGTCATGCAATAACTCAAGACACTGCATTGCATCCTAGCTGGCACCACTCTACCTACAGTACCTATCTATCTATCTATCTATCCATCTATCTATCTATCTATCTATCTATCTGTCTATCTATCATAACAGTTTGTTACAAACTGTTTGCTGCTACTTTGTGAATAATCTCACCACTGTGCCAACAGTTTGTGACAAGCTTCTGCCCTGCTGGCAAAAGTTTGCTTCGCTCATCCAAAAGAGCAAGCAGATGCTTGGACAGTTCCTTGTATTTCAATACTGCTACCAGATGGCTGACTGCTAGAGTATCTCAATCTGTTTCTAGTCCCACCACTGACCACTGCTTACCCAGTGTAAGGCCTTACTTTTAACACAGAACTTGTCCTCCTGTCAGTATCAGGACCTCTCATCACTCTATATCAGATACAGGCTACTGTATACTTGGTAGTCATGTACCTTAGGAGTAGAACACTAGTTTGCTCTAGGGATAAATGACAACCAAGGAAGGGGCTGGAGTAGAACAGTGAAACAGTCTAGGGAGGTCAAATCATGGAAAGCCATGTGTGCAAATGCCAGGAGCCTTAGCAACAAGATGGAAGATCTGGAGGCTGTCATGGTGCAGTCAGACCTGGACATTGTGGCCATCACTGAAACCTGATGTAATGATAACCACGACTGGGAGATGGCCATACCTGGCTACAACATATTCAGAAGAGACAGAGCAGGCAGGAAGGAAAGAGGAGGAGTGGCACTGTATGTGAAAAATGACATAAGGGCCACAGAGATCCAGGAGGAACAAAATGGGGGAGAGATACTGTGGGTTAAGCTGGAAAGGAAAATGGGGACAGCCATCCGCACAGGTGTGGTCTATAGACCACCAGCCCAGGAGGAAGAAACAGATAGGGAGTTGATGCTAGCCATCCAAAGGATGGCAGACAAGGTGAGGTAGTACTGGTTGGAGACTTCAATATTCCAGATGTGGACTGGAGCATCCCAGCAGCAGCATCAACTAGGAGCAGATTTATCCTGGACTCCGTTCAGGGTGCCTTCCTCAAGCAACTGGTCATGGAACCAACTCGGCAGAAGGCAATACTGGACCTTGTGCTCACAAACAGGGACAGTGTGATGGGGGTAACAGTGGGGAGCACCTGGGAAACAGTGACCACCAGTCATTGTGGTTTGAAATCACAGAAAGAGCAGAACCAAACCACACAAAAACACGTATCCTGGATTTTAGGGGGGCAGACTTTGGGAAAATGGGGAGATACTTGAAAGAGGCATTAAGGGGAATGGGACAGGAATCAGGGGTTGAGGAACAGTGGGCAGTATTTAAAATGGGGATTATAAGAACAACAGAATTATGCATTAAGCAGGTTAGCAAGAGGAAAAGGAAGAGGAGACCATTATGGTTTTCCAAAGAGGTAGCAAAGAAAGTGAAAACCAAAAAGATTGCAGTCAGGCAATACAAAAAGACACAGGCAGAAGGGGATAGGGAGAAGTACCAGGAGAAGCAAAGGGAGGAAGGGAGGTCAGTAAGGGAAGCCAAAGCTCAGACAGAAGAGCACATTGCAAAATCAGTGGGTAGAGGGGACAAAACCTTTTACAGGTACATAAGTGAAAAAAGAAAGGCAAAGGGAGGGATAGTGAGACTGAAGGGGGATGATGGGTGCCACGTGGAGGATGACAACAGTAAAGCTGACATATTGAACAGGTATTTCTGCTCAGTCTTTACTGAGGAAGAGGAGGGTAATGGGTCTGAAGGGAGTACAAGGGGTGAGAATGGTGCAGAAATGGACACAAGTCCCTTTACACGAGAAAGGGTCCTGAAGGAACTGGAAGTAATAAGAGTTGATAAAGCAATGGGGCCAGATGGGGGCACCCCAGGTCCTTAAAGAACTAAGAGAGGTGGTGGTTGAACCTCTGGCTATCCTGTTTAGCCGATCACTGGAAACAGGGAGGTACCCAAAGACTGGAGGACAGCAGATGTAGTCCCCTTATACAAAAGTGGGAACAAAGAGGAAGCAGGGAACTACAGACCAGTCAGCCTCACCTCGGTAGTGGGGAAGATCATGGAAGCACTACTGAAGGAGAGATTGGTGGAACATCTGGTTGTCAATGGACTACAGGACCCAAGGCAGCATGGTTTCACCAGGGGGAGGTCATGTCAGACCAACCTCGTTGAATATTTTGACTGGGTGACTAGGGAGGTGGATCAGAGGATGGCGGTGGACATGGCCTATCTGGACTTCAGCAAGGCCTTTGACACTGTGCCACATAGAATACTATTACACAAACTGGGGAATATGGGTGTGGGCAGGACAGTAGTGTGGTGGGCAGGTAACTGGCTGGGTGGCAGGACACAGAGGGTGGTGGTAAATGGCTGTCACTCCACAGAGGGAAGAGTGACCAGTGGGGTACCACAGGGATCAGTGCTGGGACCGGTCCTATTCAACATCTTCATCAGTGACATTGCACAGGACCTAGAAGGCAGAATTTCACTGTTTGCTGATGACACAAAGCTCTGTAACAGAGTAGACACACCGGAGGGTGTAGACAGAATGAGAAGTGACCTGCAGAAACTTGAAGAATGGTCGGGGTTTGGAAGTTGAAATTCAATGCAAAGAAGTGCAAGATAATGCATATGAGGCACAAAAACCCTGGCACAATATATCAGTTGGGGGTGAGATATAGCATGCACCAAACAGGAAAGGGATCTTGGGGTTATCATCTCTGATGACCTCAAGGTAGGAAACAGTGTGACAAGGCAGCAGGTAAAGCAAATAGGATGCTGGGATGTATAGGCAGGGCATCACCAGCAGGAAGGGAGTCATAATTCCACTTTACAAGACACTAGTGAGGCCCCACCTGGAGTACAGTGTACAGTTCTGGAGACCATACCTACATAAGGACATAGACAGGGTAGAGAAGGTTCAGAGGAGGGCAACAAAGATGGTGCATGGATTGCATCACAAGTCCTATGAAGACAGGTTGAAGGAACTGAACATGTACTCCTGGAGGAGAGGAGGGAGAGAGGGATATGATAGAGACATACAAGTATCTTACAGGGAGGAACAGGGTGCAGGAAAACACTATTTTAAGCAAAAGATGTTCCAGGACTAGAGGCATGGGATGAAGTTGGAGGAGGACGATTCAGAGGAAACATGAGAAAGAATTTCTTCACAGAGCGGGTGGCGGACAAGTGGAACACCCTGCCAGAGGAAGTGGTGGAGGCTGAAACAATCACAGGATTTAAGAATGCATGGGATAGACATAAAGGAATTCTGGAGGTCAGGGGTAAGGGGCAACAGACTTCTAGGAAAACAAACTGAACTTACAAGTTCAAATGGGCAGACTGGGTGGGCCATAGGCCCTTATCTGCCGACACTGTCTATGTATCTATGTATCTATGTATCTATGCTCAATAGAAATGGATGGTTACCTGTCCTGTAAGATGTTGCACAGACACAGAGAATATTAAAAGATCAATGGCAATGTCATTTTTTGCTTTGTCAATAAATTATTTGATATAGTGGCTTACATGTTCAGGCTGAATTCGTAGAAGTGGCTATTTTAATTATATATCACCTCAGTGAGCAGTTTAATTAAGTACTGTAAAATGTTTGCAGTTTGATGCACTGATGCTGTGGCTGCAATGCATGCTGCTCAGACAGTGGACTGAGCAGTTATGTCAGTTTTGAGAAGCAGGACTTTTGAATAGACCTGCTCAATTCAATAGGTGCTTCAAGTGTGTTCCTGAGTGTCTGAGGCCCTGTTCACACTGAGGACCATTTATAAAACGTTATTAAAAACGTTTTATAAATCGGTCAATAGAACGGTTGTTGGAGCGTTCATACTCCATTCAGACTACCGTGCCAGGTATAAGGGGTTCCCAGGCATAACTACGGCACCAGCTCAAAGCATTATGGGTTCTGGTTGGTGCCACAGTGCATGCCGGGATACCCGTGAACGGACACCAAAACTGTTCGGGACAAAAATACATGGGCAGACTCGGGGATTCTTCCACTGCACAGCGGTGCCTGTAAATTATATATATTTTTTTCCTATGGCTGACAAAATGGATTTTCTTGCTGAAGGGGTTGCCTTAACTTGTGTTACAGCACGGTCTGCATTCACAATGTTGTTAACACGAATTAAGGCAACCGTGTTTAGCTAAAACCATGCTAAACTGCCTCTTAGCAGGGTTTTAGCATGGTTTCTAGAACACGATTGCTAACACAGTTTTTAATTGTACAGTGTGAACGCAAATCACAGGGGCCCGGAGCTTAAAGCGTGTTTGGCAGCTAAACCGCTTTTAAGCTTCGTGAGGTGAATAGGCCTATTGTGGATGTTTAATTTATTTTGACTGCATAAACAGTGAAATGTTTACAATATTGAGGTCATGTCTTTCTCAGATGAGTAAGAGGAATCTGACAGTGATGTTTTTGGCTCAGTAGTACAGCCGTACTCATTTGAGCCCATTACAGCAAGTGGCAGCGGCACTGGAGCAGATGTTGCCCAGAACACTTACAGCTTGGTATCTGTCAGCTATGATAATCATGGGGACACTGAAGAGCCAGTAGACAAATGGTAATTACCCTATATGCAGATATATTTACTAAGCTCTATATGTGTTACTATGATGACACATCACATGGCAAAATTGTTTTCAGATTGCCCTTCTCCTTTTCTTTCAACCTCTCCACCCTCCCGCCCACCCACAGCTAATGTCTACTGATGTACATCAGCTCCATCACTCTGGTTGCTGCAGTGTTGACAAGTGGATGTTTGCACTGGCTTTTGTCCAGATAACTGTTCCACAATCTCTCCCCCCCCACCCCAGCACTGTCTTCTGTCACTTGTGTGATCATTCAGTGGAACTGGTGGATAAACTTGTGGGGACTAATCCAGGAAATTTCAAACAATGTGGTTCATCCATCAATCATTAGCATCACTCTTTCAATCACATCTAAATTTGAATGTGAGCCTGATTTTGCAACATGTCTCAAACAGCATACATGTCCATTTGTGTGCAATACTTTGCATGACTGGTCAAAAGAATGTGCTCCCTCACAATTGCATATTGTCCCATGCAGTTCTTTATATTCACATTCGCTCAGTAACTGCCCATATTTGGGAACTTTATTACTGTATGTCACTACTTTGAATATATGAAATTGTACTGCAGGACAGTTTTATTCAGTACCACAGTACTGGGTGTATTTCCCTTGTGGCAGCTGTCTGTGTATCCTGCCCCCATAGACACACAATACTTGTTTTATAGCCACAGACTACAGAAAAAAAAAATAAAACCTGGCCACCAAGAAACGATGTTACTGACAATCACTACCACCGTGTCTTTTCACTATAAGGAGGCTGGGAACACAGATAAATAGTAACAGTGATTTTATTGCATCAAGTAAATGGCAAATACAATTGCTGAACCTGTTATTTACTGTATACAGTGTCTGTGGAAAATGACAACTACCAGCAGACCGATGGGTCACAGATAGCAAGGTTACAAAGGCTACAAAGGTTACAAAGGGAAAAGAAAATGCAGTGAATACAGTGACAGAAACAACAATTGGTTACACAGACCAACTCAGAAGCATCTACTAAAAATCCTGTGACAGCTCTGCAATTCAGCAGCTAGATGCTTCAATTCTGAAACAGCACCTTTTCATTTAGTGACAATAACACTATATTCTTTTATGCTGACCTGACCGCATTCAAATCTGGCAAGACACTATCAGTGATAAATTATAGTTTTTGAGTGAAAGGCATGAGAATACCACAAAAGGAAAAATGACTGCAGACACCACTACAAAGTGTCAAAGAGAGGAGTGACACCGATACTGGTGAGATGACAGCTGCAGTACAGATCAGGTCACACAAATTGGAAACAACAGCAAATACAGCAAAAAAAATTTGAAATATGAGCAGGTAATAAGAATAAGGTGAAGACTATTAGTATAGTTAGTAAGCAAGTAAAAAATATGTTTCTAGTAAACACTTGATCTCGAGTAGACGCGAAGAGCTCAGTGGCAGGAAAATGAACAGCAGTCGGTGACAACTCTAAAATTACATCACACCTTCACCACGCGCACACAGGTCTCTTTCATTTATGAGTCATTTACACTGTATGAGGGCACTTCAAACAAAAGGTAATAAAAACAAGCATTTGTCAATGCCGAATGTTGCTTGCTTCTATGTGCTGTTTAGGTATTTGGAAGTCATTGGAGTGCAAATATTGAAAATTTGCGAACTTACGAGTGTGCGTAGGAACTGCGCAACACACGCTCGTAAAACAGTCATTGTTAGGAAATTTTTCACAAAATGTTCAACATAGCCATTTTAAGACCTCTGGTCATGAACAGTGTCAGTGTGATTTTGTTAATGTGTCCCATACATTGAGTTTGCACCGACTCGCCATTGGCAATGCGCTACATGGCGGAAACACGTTTGGGCAAGATGTAGAAAATGACAGCTGTACTGCTCATAAGGAGGTGTGGTAAAATGGCAATGTTGAAAATCTGGAGGAAATATTGAAAATTCGAAACCTACGAGCGTGCGTGGGAACTGCGCAACACACGCTCGTAAAACAGTCATTGTTAGGAATTCTTTCACCAAATTTTCAACATTGCCATTTGAAGATCTCTGCTCATGAATAGTGACACTGTGATTTTCTTAATGTGTCCCATACACTGAGTTCGCACACTGACTGCGCCATTGTGCGCTACATGGGCAGAAACATGTTTTGAGCAGGATGTGGAAAATGACAGCTGTACTGCTCATGAGGAGGTGTGATAAAATGGCAATGTTGAAAATCTGGAGTGAAAATATTGAAAATTTGTGAACTTACGAGCCTGCATAGGAACTGCTCAACGCACGCTCGTAAAACAGTCATTTTTGGGAATTTTTGGACCAAATTTTCAACATAGGGTTTTTGGGACCCCTTCTCATGAGTGATGTCACTGTCATGGAGGTATTTGGGCCGGAAGGGTGATTTCGCAGTCACTGCACAGTCACTGCACGAAATCACCCTTCGAGCCTGAATAACACCAGACAGTGACATCATTCATGAGAAGGGGTCCTAAAACCCCATGTTGAAAATTTGGCAAAAATTCTAAAATGCCTGGAGATATGCAATAAAGTTGAAACCTCTTATCTAGCCCATTATACAGCTTACCGGCATTTCCTCAGTTTGCAGTTGGCTTTGAAGAGTGCAAACGTGTTCCCGGTCCACCGAAGATCGTCGCGGAGTCCGGAGGTAAGTATGGGGTGAGGGGGGGTGAGGCTGGGTGTGCAGTGGGTGGGTGCGGGTTGTGGGAGGGGGTCGGAGATGCGCGCCAGGACCGTTTTGTTTACAGGTTTAAAACAAAAAAAGACTACGAACATTTGCCACACTGGGGTGGGCTCCCAGCGTGCACAAGGATGTGGGGCCATTCAGCCGATGGGGATTGGGAACCCTGTCGGCCAAACAACTGATTGCCACGCTGGGGTGGGCTCCCAGCGTGGCACCAGCAATGGGGGGGGACAACAGCAGCTCAGCCAGTGGGGATTGGGCACCCTGTCGGCTACACAGGACGTGCGGGGGCATGCACGCCTGCATGTGGGGGGGGAGCTATGCTTATCGGTGATCACTGAAGCGTAGCTCCCCCTTTCAACTGTATGCTACTGCATTTTGGAGCATGTCATAGACAGCTCCAAAATGCAATGGCTTACAGGGGCCGCACCTGCCAGCTCACTGACTGAATTGGAGGAGGAGGAGGTGACACACCTCCGAAATCTCCGATGATGGCACTATGTTTCTTGCACATGCGTGCAAGCAACATAAAAATGATACCTGTGAAACATGTAAAACTTGTTAGGGAGATACTAAACAGCACACTCTGATTCGATAATAATATAATAATATAACAGCCCTTTGCCATTAACCTTTAAAGCAGCAGTGCAATAAAATAAGGAAAAGCATTTAACCCTTTTTTTTTTACTATGAAAGACTCCAGGCAACTTTCAGTCCTATTTGGTGATATGTCATGTCTGGTGGGGAAGGTGGGGAAAGTGACCTCACTAGAAAGGAATACTGCATAGATATACAGGTAGGCCTTAAAGTTTCTTTCAGGGTGCTTTCTACTGAGCTGTTTGTTCTGTATTTGATTACTTACTAGCCAGGCTAATAGGGTATCTAAATATTTCGACAGGCTAGCATCTCTCTTGGCAGGTTCAGTCCACCTTGATGTTCTGTTGTCTGTTGTTACCTGCAGTTTACTATATCTACAGATCCTTGTTAAACAATTTTACAAAAAGGATCTCATATAACAGTAGTACATCAGCACTTAGCATGCTACATACATTTTTTTCCTGCAAATACTGTGAAATCTGTTTGTTCATCAACTTGCTAAACATGTCTAATATAATAATGACCACTGAGTGTGAGGTGGCGATAAAATGAATTGTCTGTTCAATGTACTCAATTACATCTGAGGCACCTACCAATGACTCTTTCATGTGTGTAAAGTGTATACAAAGTATCTGTTAAAAGAATTTAATTCTTTCAACAGTAGACTGGCTGCTCTTGAATCTAGCCAAAAGGATATGGCCATCAGACTGCAGGTCAGCGCTAGTGTAACCGATGCAAATATAAACCAAACATTGGCAGTTGGCAATCGTATTCATCCAGTCACTAATGAGATTAATACAAGTGTAATAATTCCCAGTCCCTCTGCCCATTCTAGTGGGTTATTTCCTTCCTCACCATCAAATCCCACAATCAACAGTGCAACTGATAAAGCAAATAAAAAAAGAACAGGGGAAGATGACAACTTAGTAGGATCTGGTGAAGAATGGTACTTAGTGCAAAGTTGTAAGGTTGCAAAAAAGGGACATAAAGCAAATCACTTCAGTCTGCCTACTTTTAATAGATTTGACCCTATCAGTATACAGACAGAGATTAATACTCCTGAGCCCTCCACCTCTCAAAACCTGTTTACATTATTACCCTCTGATATATCCTTGGCTGAACCATGACCATGCACTTCAATGTCTAATACCATCTTATCCCAGCCCATGCCATCCTGTAGTATTACATCTGACAGTACCAGTGAACTCATTTCTAACCTAGTTCCCTCTCTACCTACTGTAGTAACCCAGCAAAAAGTTCAGCCCCTAATTCTACCACTGACACAGTCAGTCACTATAATTGCACTGACAGGGAAGATGCAAAGGATACTGACAATGTCCACCCCACCAGCTCCTGAGAAGTCTTTGTCCTAGGGGACTCCATTGTAAAACACCTGGACTGGGCTATATGTAACACAAATAAATCAAACAGGACCTGTTCCTCCTTTAGGGGTGCAAGAATATCCAATATTACCCTCATGGTTCAAGATATTGTGCACAATGCTGGGGATATATCCCTGGTGATCATACACACAGTGGCAAATAATATTCTTGAGTCTGTACAAAAAATAAAACAAGATAATGTTGCTCTGACAAATAAGTTAGTAGACCGGGGCTGTGACAGCCGTCTCTGAGATTCTCCTGATCCCAAGACTGTCCAAATACCATTCTAATAAAATAAAAGTCACAAATGAATGGCTAAGAAAGTGGTGTTTGAGGCAAGGTGTTTCTTGTATCACACACTGGGAGGAGTTTTCAGATAGAGATTAACTTTACTTCTGGGATGGGATGCACCTTAACAGAAGGGGAAGTACTCTATTAGGTAAACATATTGTCAATTTCATCAAAAAATATTTAAACTAGAAAACCTGGGGAAGGGGCAGGAACTTCCATTCTCTCTAAAAACTGGTAACAATTTGAATCATACTGTTTCTAATAAACTAAACTGTATGCATTTTAATGCCAGAAGCCTAAACCAGAAACTGGATGAATTAAAAGTTAGGATCTGTCAGACACATATTGACATAATATCTATCACAGAGACTTGGTGGGACAGTAAAGTATCCTGGGAATTCACTCTTCCAGGCTACAATCCTTTCAAATTAAATTGCAGTACTAGAAAAGGGGGTGGAGTAGTCTTATTTATCAATAGCTGTCTTAACACTATTGATATATCAAATGAGATTAGAAGCCATGATGTTGTCACTGAGACACTGTGTATTAAACTACTACTTAAACATTCTGAGCTAATTATTATTGGGACATGCTATTGTCCACCCAGTTCCCCATCTGTAACTTCTGATGCTCTTTTCCAGGGACTAGAACTAGCCTGTAGCATGGGTGACATTTTATTAATGGGAGATTTTAACTTAGGGGACAACGAATGGACAAGTAATATAGCCTCCTCCACCCAAGGAAGCAAATTATTATCCCTGTGCACACAACTATAACTAAAACAAAATATTCTCATTCCAACCAGAGAAGACAGAGACCTAGACTTGATATTTTGTAATGACCATCTATCCCTTGACAATATCGCTGTTACTGCACCCATAGGTAACAGTGGTCATAATTTGATCATTTTCTCGCTACACAAACATTTTTCTTATAATACTGGGTCTACAAAAATCTTTCTTTTCCATAAGACTAATGTTACAGATATGAAAAATGTATTAATAATATTGATTGGGACTTGGCTTATAACCAGAATACTATTCATACTTTTTTGAATTTCTTTATGAATACCTTAATAGACATAAGGGACAAGTTAATTCCTTCCCGGCCAAAATGCCATAATAAAAGACTCTCCCAAATGGCTGAATAAATCTATTAGAAAGCTTATTAAAAAAGAACAAAAAATACAGTATTTATGTAAAAGATAAAACAAATGCCAATCGGGTTGCTTTCCTCAAAATTCAAAAACAATGTAAAGTGAAAATAAAAAAGGCAAAGTCAAAATGGGAGTTTCAACTTGCAAACTTAGCAAATAAAACAAATGGAAAACATATTTTTTCATATATTAATTCATAAAAAAAAAGTTAGTAAAGTGAGACCACTCCTCTTTGATACATAATTGGTACATGACTCTAAAGACATGGGCCCAGATATTCAAAATGTGCCAGTCTGAGGCGCAAGCCCCTGCGCTGCTCAAAATAGTTGCGCGGGTGTGGCCGAGTGATATTCAAGGGTTGCGCTGTTGAGCAACTCCTTTGAATATCATCCCGACCACAACTTGCTACGCGTAGCGCGGTGGAACTTGCTTGCTACGCAAGTTGCCGGAAGTTGAGCATTAAACTTGCGGTGGCGCAAGTACCATTCTTGCCATGCTCAAATTTCCGATATTCAAAGGTGACATGCAAATGGGGCCATAATTTATACAAGGCGCAGGGGGCCATTTGCATCTGTTTATAGCCCCATTTGCATGCCATTTGCATGCAGATGCGCCCGATCCTGAGGACTTGCTCTGGCCACCCTGCCAGGCAGCAGCCGTCGGGGACCGGCGCACAATGCAACCGATCGCGGGCATCACAGTTACATGACACCCCACACCATCTCCCACAGCCCGATCACGGGCAGAACCTATATGAACCCCCAGTGCCCGATCGTGGGCAGAACCTGTATGAACCCCCAGTGCCCGATCGCGGGCAGAACCTGTATGAACCCCCCAGTGCCCGATCGCGGGCAGATGTACCCTCCCCAACCCGAATAACTCCCCTGGTGGTCCAGTGGACCGTAAAAGCCCGATCGCGGGCAGAATGTCACAACACAACTCCCCCACATCTCCCTGGTGTCTAGTGTCCCCCCCACCCATGAAGCCCCTCCACCCCGCTCCCCGGCGGCGGGCGACAGCATCCACCCACCTGCCGCCCGCCGCCCAGCCACTGACTGTCGGTAGGGGCTGCACGGTGCAGAGCTACAGCCAATGGGCGGCAGCCCATACCGTATATAACAGTCCAGATTTGAAATTTTTATAACTGTACGTAGCTAGATGAATGATAATTGTATACATGAAGTGATGTTAAATTTTCATGTATTATTTTATTTTTATTCTTTTCAGAAACTCATATGTAACCATTCACAGGATTGTCTTGTAAACAGGGATATTTTCCCTAACGTCATGCTTTTCCTGTATAAAAATAAAAAAAAAAATTCTATGTTACTGAAACTCACTGGTATGGAATGGATTACATCACCGGGGGGGGGGGGCAGATTAAAAACCCTCCAACAAAAGGAGGACCAGTGGCTCTATCCTTTAAAGCATTAAAACTACTTGGTTAATCTGATGACATTAAGTATATACCATTTCTGTAAAGCATGTGGATATTGCAATTTAACATTGCCTTTGTTTCTATTCTCTTTTTGGTTGTGTTCTACTCTCTATTTCTGTCAACCTTGGGACCTCGGGATGAGGCTTTGAATTACTTCTAGTGGCTGATCACCTCTGACCATGTTTGACTCCTCAGCTCTCTCTCTCTCTCTGAGCTGAATAAGAATGAAATTTACTCCAGAAAATATAATGTTGGCTATTTCAGCAACAAGTAAGGTCTTTATCATATTTATTATTTAGACTGAAGTATGTTTCTAGCTCAACTCGGGTATTGGGATGCATGCATGAGCATTTGAGTGATTCGGTGCCATTTGGAAATGTGACTGCGCTTCTGCGTACTGCGCACTAAACTGGAGCTGACAGATATGGCTTTGGCTTTGGATGAAATTACTGAAATTAACTCATTCTTGAATGCCAAATATTACTTCCCTGACTTCTGCTTGTAGGAGAGGACTGCTGCAGCCACTAAACCCAAGTATGTAGATTAATTCAATTATAATACCTCAACAGCAGACAGTGTCCCTTTAAGGGACTCAGAATGCCTTGTAATATTTGTTATATATATGTACATACACTCTTCAGTTCTGGTGATGACCAAATGTTGGTGGGTATGGTTACTATAGTATTTGTACTTTTTGGATGGACTTGCACCCAGCCCACTACTCAGCATCCACGGTGATCGCTGCTTCCAGTTTTTTCTACAGTGTGAAACATCCAGAGGGTCAACAAGTCATGGCACATGCACCTAGCAGCCTTGGCTGGCTGACTGGCTTCTATCTCTGGGTGGGTGAGTTACAATGTAGGAAACAAACCAAGCAATCAAGAGTGGAGCTAAAAGAAAGTGTTCCCCGATGTCACATTCATGAGTATGTCTAAACATATATCATGGTTTTACTGCTGCACCACGACTTGACTCAGCAGTCATCTTATGCTCGCTCCAACAGGCACATTCTAGAATATCTCTCTATTCCTGCAGAAAAGGGACCAGAAGACCACAATGTGTTTGGGGAGAACATCATTATGTGACATAATGGAATGCGTTGTCTGGGTTTCCACAATCGCTGTAGTTTTGATCACAGACTGGGTCTGATAGCAAGCTGTGGTCACAGAACTAGAAGAAACATTCTGTGGCGGCGGTCATCAGCAGAGAGGTAGGCAGTGCATGACGTGACTGCATGTGATGATGCGTACTACTCACCGCATATACATGGAGCATCAGTTACCAGGTGAGATCTCTGCTTCTTACTCGGTAACGCAAGCCCCATGTATATGGATTGCAAGAAAGTATATAGGTAAAGACTTACCCGGTAACAATCCCTGGATAAGTCTGCAGGTTCCTGGTATCTGCTGTGAGTAATGTCATGACATTGATGTTGGGGGAATGGTTTAAGTTCTCTCTTTTTACAACACAATTATATTGAGCTGTCATTTCTGACAGGAGTGTAGCATAGTTGGTGAAATTTTAATTTAAAAAATATATTGCTACTCTGGCCACAGTTTGACTGATGGTTATGCAGGTCTTCATTATGTGAGTTTAATTTGTACCTTATTACATGACTACTGTTATGGCTTACTGGTTAACTACACAACAATGTGCTAAAACTGCAGTGTGAAAGTATCAGACGATGTATATGATCCTGTCCTGTCTGTGACTTGACAGCCTTTGCTGTCTTCACACATCACCGGTACCAACACACTGAAACTGCTGCAGGGCTCATTGAGAGATTACTGCAATGTCTCTGTTGTCCCATCACTCAGCAAATATCCTTAGAGACAGAAAAAAGACTGTGTTGAAATGATTGTTTACTATCAATAAATTTATTAAATAACAATAAAATTGTACAACTTCCATTAGGGGTTATCTGGAGAGCAAGGGTCCCATTTTCAGTTGGCCAGCTCAGGTCATGGTCCCCTGATGGTGGCATGGATCAGTGCTGGCACAGGGCATCATTGTGTTCTGCTCCACCATTTTTCCTCCGATATTTTTCTTTCCCCCATTGCTGGTGTGTGCATGGAGGTGCACATATGCTGCAGAGTCCCACAGCACCCTTCTTTCAGTGTCACCAATGTACCCCACACTACCACCAGGCCTCCACCTGGTGGCAGTCATTCAGTGGCAACAGCATGCCTCCCCCCCAGGAGAGGAGAGATGTCCATGGGATGCTCAATCCTCTGCCTCCCCCAACCGGCCTCCAACAACCCGAGGTCATTCCCGAACCTGGGTCGCCCGTGTGGTGGGAAGTAGTGCTACCACTGTGCCACGGGGCAGGCTAACATAGCCCTGTTTTAACCCACCTCTTCAACAAGGCAGATGTAATTCTTCAAATGCCCTCCAAAGCATGTTTCTGCAATCCCTCCATGAAATCACCTTTCAGACGGTATTTGAATAAAAAACACTCCTCTTCATCATAAGGTGGGGTAATAAAAAGAATATTGTGTGTGTGTGTGCATGTGTCTGTGTGAGTGACCATTCATTACAATCCAATCCACACATTAATTCTCTATCTCTTGTCAGAACAATGTAGTAGCAGCTATTTTGGCTCTGACCAGAGTTTGTTTACACAAGGGGCACTTCAAACTGATGGGACTTATTTATTTTTATTTATTTATTGAAAAGTTTCACCAGGAAAGGCACACTGAGCAACAAGCTGCTTGTTCCCAGGTGTGTCCTGAGGAAAACAGGAATGGGAGTAGCAACATACATCACATTACATTAGTCAGGGACATATATACATATGTGTCAGCCATGATGAAGCACAGTAACTCACAGTAATGACATGTCACAAAATCCTGCAGGACAAAAGGGCTTAATTGCCATTGACTTACAATGGCCCCTGTAGTAAATTGCAGTATTCTGTGATATTCTGCAGCATTTCTGTGCTTCATCCTGGCTTGACACACCTGTACTTAAATAAATAACAATACATAAACATAGATATGAAGATTTAAATTTGAAGTGCTTATAAATTACGTAATTAAAGCAAAAGATTACTATACAGCTTTAGGGAAAAGGGAGTGAGAGAACACACAATCTTGACACTTCTACTACTGTAAGTATAAAAGTTAGATATAACATTTACATAAACAATAACTTGAACTTTACATTAGAAGTGCTTAAACAGGAGTATCAGATATATGCAGATTAAAATTAAATGCAGAGGTGGCCTTAATAGATTTAGAAAACAGAGGACAGGTAGTGTTTCAGTAGACAATAAGAAAGGCAGTAGAGGGGATTGGCATGGGGTGTACTTTAAAAGCAAGTCCAATTGGGAGAGAAGAAGTTGTGTAGAGATGAAGAGATGAACAAAGAGGAAGAGGCATGCTAAATTTGATGGGAGAGAGAGTTCCATAGTTTACAGAAGTGGTGTGAGAAAGCAGCCTGACCAACTGAGGTTAAGCAATGAGGGACTACCATGGTACAAGTGTCATAGGATCTAAAGGAGTGAGAGGGAGGGGGAGGGATGGTTAGAGAGGAGGAGGAGAGGTAAGTGGGGAGGGAACAGAACCAAAATTTGGATATAAATTTAAAACTATGGGAAAGACGTCTGTTTTCAAGAGAGGGAAGTGCGAGAGAATGGTAGAAATCACAGTGATGAATGGGGGGGGGGGCAGACCAGGGTGAAGCAGCAGAAGGAGTTGAAGAGGGGTATCAAATCTAGTTAGGGAAGTCTTGAGAACAGCACTATAAACTAGATCACTATAGTCAAAAATTGGGAGTATTATTTTCTGGATGAGTTCCTGCCTGGCCAATAGAGGTATGCAACTATGGTTCCTGTACAGGGTGCCTAGCTTGAGGCACAGTTTTTTCAGGATGGTATCCGTGTGTCCAGGAAAGTTGAGGTGTTGATCAAGTCAAATCCCAAGGTATCTAAAAGAAGAGGTGTCCTCAAAGGTAGTCCCATCAAGGGTGTGGAAGGAGGGAATGGAGGGGGGCCTACAGAGTCTCTGCCTAGTGCCAAAGTTCATGGAGACAGTCTTCTTAGCATTTAGAAAGAGTTGATGTGAGCATAGCCAGTGTTGAACTTTATCAAAGTCATGCTGGAGTCTGAAAGCTACAACAGTGGGAAAATGTCTGGAGGTATACAGAACAGTGTCGTCTGCATACATGTGTATGGAAATTGAGGTACAGACTGAAGGAAGGTCATTGAGGAATATAGAGAATAGGAAAGGCCCTAGCACTGAGCCCTGTGGCACACCAGTGTTAATCGGGAGAGGAGGGATATAGAGTCAATAGTTCTAACTGATTGTGTCCTACCTACAAGGTAGGACCTGAACCAGTTTGTGGCTGAGACAGATAACCCTGCTGAAGAGAGATTGTTTAGAAGGAGGGAGTGGGAGACTATGTCAAAAGCCTTAGCGAGGTTGACAAAATTAGCGGCTGTGATTAGGCGAAAAATCCATCCCTGAGAGGATGTAGACAGTGAGCCTAAGTTGGGAGGTTGTGGTAGAGTGATACTTTCAGAACCTAGATTGGAAAGGTGTGTAGAAGCAGGAGTCAGTGAGATAAGAGGAGAGTTGAGAGAGCACCATATGCTCCTGTAGTTTAGCGAGGATAGGAAAAAGAGATATAGGTCGATAGTTCCCAGGTGAGGAAGGGTCCTCACCCTTTGGTAGTGGGAGGACAGTAGCATGCTTCCAGGTGGTTGGGAAAGAAGCAGAAAAGAAAGAGAGATTTAGAATGGAAGACAGTGGTGAAGAAATTGCAGGGGCAGATAGGTAGAGGAGCTTGGGATCAAGCCCATCAGGCAAGCTGCCTTTGGAGGTGTTGGGGGCAAGGAAAGCTTCCAGAGTTGCAGAGGGGGATACAGTGAAGAAGGAGAAGGAGCTCTGTTTAGAGGATACACTTGTATTTGAGTTAGGTGAGAGCGGGAGAGGAGAGGGATGAGAAGGGGTGAAGAAAGAAGGGCAGAGGCACAGGAGGTAAAATAAGAATTAAATTCAGAGGTGACTGTAGGGGGATCAGATATTAAAGAGTTATTAGATTTGAGGAGAGTGGTAGGCAGTTTTGGGGGGGGGGGACAGAGCATGTACTTCCTTCCAGAATTTAGAAGGGTTATTTATGTTTGTTTGGAAGGTCTATTGGAAATAGTCAGCCTTGGCCAGCCTGATTACCTTGGTACACAAGTTTCAAAGTGTATAGTATATTTAGAAATCACTTGGCAACTTGGAGGCTTTATGAACCTTTAAGGCCTGGTCATGAGCCCACTGGCAGGCCAGTAATTCTTGTGTGACCTGGGGAGGTGATTGCCATGAACTCTGGGGTGCCTTAGTGGGGTGTGTTGGTTCCATGTGTGGAGGAATTTATCTTGAAAATAATCCAGAGCTACATCAGCTGAAGTCGCTGAAGAGATAGGAGACCAGACTATGAGTGCCAGGTCATGGAGAAGGGGGTAAGGTCCAAGGATTTATAAGATTTAGTTAATAGGATTTGGTTGGGGCCTTAGGCCTGTGTACTTTACATATGAACATACAAAATTTGCCAGCAGATAAAGGCCCTGTGGTCTATCAAGTCTGCTCAAATATGCAGCTAGCACCCTTATTCTGCAGCTGTCCCTCCCTCCCTCCCACCCTTACCCTCCTATGACCCTCCCTTGCTCTGTCCCAGCCCATTTTGAAGCAGCCCACTGTTGTACTGGATATCACTTCCGCTGGTACCGCAGTCCACCCAGCTACTACCCTCTCCGTAAAAAAGTGTCTCCTCATCTTCCACCTGAACCTTCCTCCCTCCAGTATCATATCATGGCCACAGGTGTCCCTCCCCTCCCTTACTTTGAACAGCCCCTCCATACCTGTCTTGTTTATTCCTTTCATGTACTTGAAGGTTTCAGTCATATCCCCCCGTCCCTCCTCTCCTCCAGCGAGTACATGTTCAACTCCCTCAGCCTCCTCTTATATATTAAGTCCCCCAACCCCTGGATCATCTTTGTTGCCCTGCGCTGCACCCTCTCCAGTAACTTAATGTCCCTCTTCAGATACAGGCACCAGTACTGCACACAGTACTTCAGGTGTGGTCTAACAAAAGATCTATACAGCGGCAGAATCACCACTCCCTTCCTCGAGGATATACCACTTGCAATGCAACCCAGCATTTTGTTGGCCTTTGCAGCTGCCTTCCTACATTGTTCCGAGTTGTTCATTGACCCCGTAATGAGCACCCCCAGATCCTTCTCCTCCTCTGTCTTGGTTAGCTGCACTCCCCATAGCCGGTAACTCCTCCTTGGGTTTTTTGCCTCAAAATGCAGGACCTTGAACTTTTTAGCATTGAACCCCAGTTGCCAGGTGTCCAACCAGGTTTCCAGCTTTGCCAGATCATCCTGCAACACCTTCGATCCCCCTAGGTCATCCACCACCTCTCCCATCGTGGTGTGGTCAACAAACAGACTGTTTTTGCTCTTGATGCCCAATGATATGTCTGCAATGAATATCCCAAATAACATTGGTCCCAACACAGCCCTGTGGAACACCACTTATCACTACCCTTGGTGATGAGAGCTCCTCACTCACCATCACCCTCTGTTGTCTTCCCTGAAGCAAGTTCCCTACCCATCTCACCAGCTTAGCACCTGCCCCTGTGCCTTCCAACTTATGTCCCAGCCTCCCATGTGGCACCGAGTCGAATGCTTTACTGAAGTCCAGGTACAGGACATCCACTGCATGGCCCCCATCCAATTGCCTAGTTACTTAGTCATACTATAGAACTCCACCAGGTTGGTTTGGCAGGATCTGCCACTTGTGAAGCCATGCTGTCTGCTGTCCTGTAACCCTTTGGCCTCCAGGAGAGACACCAGCCTCTCCTTCAGGATAGTCTCCATCAACTTACCCACGGTGGATGTGAGGCTCACTGGTCTGTAGTTCCCCAGTTCATCCTTGGGGCCGCTCTTGTGGAGGGTCACCACATGAGCTATCCTCCAGTCCTGAGGTATCTACCGTGAATGTAGTGAGGCATTGAATAGGTCTTCCAAAGGTCCTGACAGGACCTCTGCCAGCTCCTTCAGTACCCTGGGGTGGATGCCACATGGGCCTGGTGCCTTGTCCACCCTCAGTGCCCACAAACCCTCCAGAACCCTGCCTTCCATGATTTCCCCATCCCTCCCCCTCCCCCTTCGTTCCTGCCCTCCTTCCCCCCTTGGGTATCACCCCTCCTTCTCCCTAGTAAATATTGAGCAGAAGTAATCGTTTAGCGCTTCTGCCTTATCACCCCTGGCTTCCACCCACTCCCCTTCCTAATCCATACTATAGGGTCCTTAAAGCTCCTTTTCTCCCTGATGTACCTGAAGGAGTCCTTCTCCCCATTCTTAATGCCCTGTGCCAGCCTGAGCTCCTTAGAGGTCTTGGCTGCAGTTACTGCCCTTGTCACCTCCTTCGATTCCTTCAGGTACACCTCTCTGTCCTCCCTCCTCCCTGTTTTTTTGTACTTTCTAAAGGCAGCTCTTTTTCCTCCTTACCATTTCCATGACCTCCTTGCTCACACAGCTAGGTTTATTTGCCCTAACCTTCTTACTCTGGGCCTTGCTTCAGATTCTGGTTACGTACACTATCCCCAGCTTTATGAGCTCCCACCTCTGGTTAGCGCCCATACTAGGTTGAATTCTGGACAGGTGCCCTTTTACCACTTTCCCCATCCTCCCAAAGTTGGCCCTCCTGAAGTTCAACACCATTGTGCCAGATTCCACTCCTTCCTTACCCATATCCAGTGTGAACCATACTGAGTGGTGGTCACTCCCCGCCAGCAGTTCTTCCACCCTCTGTTCCCTCACAAGCTCCCCATTTGCCAGCATGAGATCAAGGGTATTCCCTAACCTGGTTGGTTCACTGACCATTTGCATCAGGAAGCTGTCCTGAAAGGCATCCATTAGTACCTGCTCCCTTCTATTCCTGGTTGTTGGGGTACTTCAATTCACTCCTGGCATGTTGAAGTCCCCCATGATCACCACAGTATCCTTCTCACAGGTCTTCCTGATCTGTCCCACTAGTTCCTTGTCTAACTCCTCCATCTGAGAGGGTGACTTGTACACCACTCCCATCCTGAGAGTCCTATTCTTGGAATCCTGGATTTGCATCCATAGTGATTCTGTACTACCCTCCTCCTCTTCCTCCTGTACACACTTCAGTCCTTCCCTCACATATAGTGCCACCTCCCCCCTTCCCATTCACTCTATCCCTACAAAATATCCTGTACCCTGGTATCGACAGGTCCCAGTCATTGTATTTGGTGGCCCATGTTTCAATTATGGCCGCTATGTCCACCTCCCCCTCTGCCATGAGAGTCTGTAGCTCTGCAGTCTTCTTCCCCAGGCTCATAGCATTCAGGGTGACCACCTTCTACCACTTCCCCCTCCTGCCCTTCTTTACTAACATCACCTCTAGAAATTGCCCTTTATCCTTTGTCACTGTTATGGGGAGTTAGCTCATAAGGCTTCCCAACCTTTGGTCTCTGCATGTCCCTTGCCCACTTGCCACCCCCCCCCCGCTCTTAGTTTAAATTCTCAATTACCTCTATGTACTCTTCCGTCCTCTGTTTCAACACTTTCTTTCCTCCTTGCACAAGTGTAGTCTATCCTTAGCATAAGACTACTGTTCTCCCAGGTCCCTACCCACCCCCCACCCACCAGCCGATACCCTTTAGCATGACACCAGATTCTTAGCCATCCATTAAATTCCTCTATTCTTAGCTTTCTTGCTGTGCTTTCCCTGGGCATTGGAAGTATCTCTGAGAAAGTTACTGATCTTTCTGCCCCCTCACACAATTGTCTCAGTTCCTCAAACCTCCTCTGGACTATATCTACTGTCCTCGCAGCCAGGTCATTTGTCCCAAAATGTATAATTAAAAGAGGCTTCTCCCTACCCCTTCTAGCATATTTTAGAACAGATTGCCCCACCCTTTCCACTGTTATTCCCGGCATGGCCTCCACCCAAATGCGACTATGCTTCTCCCCCTCGCTACCCCACTTGACTTCTCTTAGTATTGAGTCCCCCAGCACTAAGATTCCACCCCCTTACCAACTGATTGCTTCCCTTCCTCCACACCTGTCACTCCCGGCTCCTCCTCCTCTTCCTCCTGCACAGTAGTTCCCCCTTCTGCCCCTGTTGTAATTTCCCCAGCAGAACTTCCCCAATCTCCAGTTTCATCCAGACTTCTATCAGTTACTCTTCCAATCTCATCTCCCTCTTCCTCCTTTCCCTCTAGTACTACAAAACAATTTTCTGAACACCCTTCTCCTACGCCTGCTTCCTCCCTTCTCATACTAGCCCATTCCTTCCTTTTGTCTACATTACTGTTGCCACTTCTCTTCCTCCTCTCACCAGTCCCTTTCTCCTCCATCTTGTTGTCTTTTTTGGCTTGATCTGGGTTCCCCTGATGCTGTACCCCTTGGCCTGGGTCCCCCTGTGTCTGCTTCCCTTCTTCTGACTCTCTCCTCCCCAGTCGGCCCAAACTGACCTCCTTCCTTGTCTCCCCTCCTCCCTCCCTCCAGTGTTGGGCTATAACTTCCTCCGAACCATGTAGATCATATGATGGTCACTTAAGGTATCAGGGAGGATGCCAGATTGGATGATTTGGTGTGGGTGGGAAGTGAGGGCCTAATCAATGAGTGAATTATTTAGTGTTTTAGAATTTAGCCGGATGAGTTCCCGAATCAATTGTGATAAGTTATGAGCAGCTATGTCATTTCAGTCTTTATTTAGGGTAGTGGACAACCAATTTTAGTTGAAGTCCCCCATAATACACAGTTCTCCTGAGGAGGTGTGTAATACAATAGTAGTTATGAGATTGGTGACAGTGGAGGTGGGGAGGCCAAGGCAACAATAGACCCCTGCCATAAAGATGGGGACTGAGAATGGGAGGGATCACCTTACTATGAGTGCCTGATAAGCTGCTGGAAGGGATGTGGATAGAATGGTCATGTATTTGATTGATGAGGAGATGTACATCGCCACTCCTCCAGCCCTTCCTGCATGATCTTGTCATGAGATGGTGAAGCCAGCAATAGAGATAGTATTGTCTGATATTGTAGTACTGAGCCACAATTCTGTAAGAAGAAGTATGTCAAGAGTGAGGGTTATGGTGAAAGGTTGTAGTAGGTCAGTTTTTGGTAGTAGGCTTCTTATATTGAGATGGAGATGTTTAAGCCCACGATGGAGGTCAGAGGAGCTGGAGAGGGAGGGGCCAGGGTTGGATATAATGCCATCATGAGGGGTGTCAGAGGAGTGGGAGGGGGAGGGCCAGGGTTGGGATTAATGTTGCTTGATGATAGGAGTAACAGAGTTATGATGAGGTAGTTAAGTTTGGAACTCCTGTACCATGGTTGTGATTTGAGTGGTTGAGAATATGAGTGGGGAAAATATGAGAAAGTTAGATGTATTTTTTAGTAGACTTTGAGTTCCCATGGTCCATTTTACACATGTACAATTCAACAGAAAGCCTGAAGGATTAGCTTTCTATCTCTGATGTCATGAAAATGCTTAGAGTTAATTTTGTGGTAATTGATTTGTAAATTGTGAAAGGTGTGGTTTTGAATCCATTTTAACAGTGAGAAAAGGGTTTGGATTCTTGGTGACAATTGTCTGGGATTTCAAACTGGAACATTCCAATGTGGCTCATTTTATCACAGTATTCTAACTCTGAATGGCAGCTGATTGGTGTTGAGGATGGGAGAAAGGAAGCTGTCCACTCAGAGACCAGGATTTTAGTTTTATGGAATGTTCAGGAAGTATGAAAGAGTATTCAAGAATGGCCCAAGTCTAACAGGCTCCTCATAAATATTACAAAGACACACACAATGCTGTTTTGTTTGGCTCCAAGAGTAAAAAAGTGCCTCTTCCCTTTGATGATGATGTATGAAAATGGATCCAGTCTCACTACTGTTCCCTCCTTCAACCACCTGGGAGTCACACTCAACATGTCACTGAACTTCTCAATGAATATAGTGGCTGTTTGTACAGCAGTTAATATCCGGTTATTGCTCTCCTACTAAATCAGAAACAACCTCACTTCTAAAGCCTGAATAGCCAACACTCATGGCATTATTCTCCTTAAACATACTTATGGGTTGTCTGTCTACTACTTGACTGCCAAAACTGTCCTACAGAAATGGGATATGGCCTATAATAATATCTGTAAGTTTTCTCTGGCCATAGGCAGGTATACTCACCATTGTACACTCTACTCCACACTTGGTTGGCTTCCACCATCTGCCCTGTGCAAACTCACTATGTGAATTGTTCATAATGTTGCGACCACCAAACAGACCCCACCATCCCTAACCTCACTCCTTATATCTGACAGTGTATCTTATCCTGATGTCTAATGTCCCTGGTTCATTGGCCATCCGAAAACCAAAATTAAGTTACATGAACTGTCTTTTTGCTGCTCCACTCCTTCACTCTGAAACTCCATCCCAGCTGTGATCTATCTGTGTCCATCCAGCCATGCCTTCAAGAGTGAATACCACTTCTTGCCACTCAAAGCCTTGACAGGTACATGTCTGTAGGCTGCATAGGATCAGTAGTCATTTCTCTGAATTACTGCACATGAGTGTACTGCTGATTATTAACTCTATATGTATGAAACTTATCTCTGTACTTGTTACCTGTACTTTATGGTTGCACTTTGCCCTGTATCCTGTTCCCTGCATCATGTTTCCCACAGATCATATTTCATTTTATTTTGTTTTGATTTAGCTCTTTGTATTACTTTTAAGCAATTGTATAGACCCTCTTTGTGTGTTTGTGCATTGTTGTGTCAGTCTCCACCGTTATGAACTCCCAGGTCATGCCTGAAAATAGACAAATATTTTGTCTGTTGCACCTACTTGGTAAATAAAAAAGAACTAAAATAAAATACAAATAAATCAATAAAAGGAGCTGCACAGCTAATTTTCAGGGAGATTGAGCAGAGAGGCAGACATGAAAGGACCAGATCAAGGGGAATCCAGCCTATAGAGGCCTACAACAGAGTACGGCTTGGAGGACTAGCTCTCACCTAGTATACTAGTTCATAGGAAATCACCTGTATCCGAGTGCCAGGATCTGTGAAGCAGTAATTGAGCAAAAGGGAAGCTTAGCTTATGCCTGTTGCATTGTGGTACCTTTATCCAGCTAAGTTGCTTGCAGCCTTCACCCAGTAAGTCCAAGAAACATTTCCAGCAACCAGAGGTCATCTCCAAAGACCATCACCATCGAGAATACACTAACATTCCCCAGTAGGTCTGTTTGTCCAGCATTTTTGGAGAGCACAGTTTAAGGAACATTGTACAGTAATGTATTTTATTTGGGAAAGTTCAAGAAGGACACTTATCTTTTATAAAGGGATGTGTGGTCCAATTTACTGTAATTACACAAAGAATGAGGGGGAACTCTAGCCTGAGCCTCATGGTGCTACCTGTTGGTCCCACAGGGTCTTTTGAGTGTGTTGCTGAGTGAGGGGGTCTTGGTGTGGGCTTCAGAGTCCTCCTGCTCTATCATCCCCAGGAAGAGATGGGGATTTTTTGTGGGAGATTGATGAGCTTATCACCGGTCTGGTGTTAGAGTCCCCCAGATGGTTGATTCTGAGGGACTTCAATGCCTGGGTTGATGGCAGGCTCTCATGGTTTGTAAACAATCTCCTTAGGAGTATGGAGGCTCTGGGCCTGTTACAGAATGTTACAACAGCAACCCACTTGTGCAGTCACATGCTGGACCTAATGTTTTCTTTGGATCTTGATGTTACTGACCTCAGAGTAGATCCAGTAGTTTGTTCGGATCACAGCACCAAGGAGTTCACATTTAGAGGTCCCCCGCCCAGCTGGTCCTGCCCCTGTAGAGATGGTCCAGTACCACCCTTTACGAGGGCTGTCTTTGGTAGGACTACAGGTGGTGCAGGACCTATCAAGTGTGGAGGTTGCATGTGTGATTGGGATGGAGGAGGCAGTGGCAGCCTATAATCGGGAAGTCACTGCCGCCTTTGAGTCAATCGCACCCATTCATGTTTGGCCCCGGTCTACTCACCGGAGACCTCCTTGGTATGATGAGGAACTCAGGGGGTTAAAGACTAGGGGCCGGGGGTTAGAGAGATGTTGGAAAAGATCTGGTCTGGTGGAGGACAAATTGGCTCTAAAGTCACATTATGTTGACTATCGGGGGCACTCTGCAGAAAGAAGGCTGATTTTTTTTGTCTAGGAAGATTGCTGCAGTGGGGAGCAGAGCAGCTCAGCTCTTCCTCATGGTAGATGGGCTTTTACATCCTGCCTGTCTCTGTGTTGGTGGGGCAGGTTCAAGCACTAGGTTCAAAGAGCTTGCTCTATTCTTTGCCAACAAAGTGTCCTCTATCAGGGTTGGGATCTCTTCTAGCATCACTTGAAGGGGATTTGGGGTCAATTCTGAGCTGTAACAAAACACTCCTCCTGTCTAGGATGAGTTTGGCCTAGTTGGGGTGGAGGAGGTGGTGAAAATAGTCTTGCGGCTATGACCAACAAAGTGTGATCTGAACCCAGGTCTGACCCGCCTTTTGGTTGGATGTTTGGACCTCATTGGACCTGTGGTTGCAGAGATCATCTTGAATTCCTTGAGGATTGGAATCTTTCCATTGGTCTTGAAAGAGGCCCTAGTTAGACCCCTTCTAAAGAACTCCTCGTTGGACCCGGAGTGTCTCGACAACTACAGGCGAGTCTCTAACCTCCCATTTTTAGGGAAGGTTATAGAAAAAGTGGTGACCATCCAGCTCGAAGAACACCTTGCCTCCTCCTCCACGTATGAGTCTTTTCAGTCTGGGTTCCAAGCTGGGCATATTATGGAGACTGCCCTGGTGAGGGTGCTTAATGGTTTCTTGATGGCGAGGGACAGAAAAGAGCATACCATCTTAGTCCTCCTGGACCTCTCAGTGGCATTTGACACTGTGGATCATGAGGTGCTACTTAACTGTCTGCTGTTCCGGTGTAGCCAGTCCGGTAATGTCATCAACTGGTTCTGGTCATACTTGACAGGCAAAGTGCAGAGGGTGTTGATGGGAATGGCGTCACCTAATCCAAAGCCTCTGCTCTGTGGGGGTTCCACAATGTTCAGTCATGTTGCCTTTGTTGTTCATGGTGTATATGCTGCTATTGTGAGACATTATCAGGCGGTGTGGGTTGAGCTTTTACTGTTATGCAGATGATACCCAGCTATACCTGTCCTGTGCACCTGAAGCCCAGATGGTGGCCTCTTTATTTAACAATTGCCTAGAGGAAATTCAGACTTGGATGACTCAAATTTGGCTTAGACTTAACCCAGACAAGACTGAGGTACTAGTGGTGAATCCAGGTCACAGTGGTGGAGGAGGGGCCAGGGGGGCCCCTGGCTTAGTGCTGGGGTGGTTTCCCCTTGTGCTTTCCAGATGGGTGAAGGATCTGGGCGTGATCCTTGATGACGGCCTGACACTTGGAATGGGCGAAAGTTGCAAATTCCACCTCAGCAGACTTTTCGTGGAATTTCGAAAATTCCGCAAAATTTTTCACACTTTCGCCAATGACAAGATCGGAATCTTCCAATCATTTTCTCTGGGTTTTCACTCATTTCTGCAAACTTTTGTGGATAAACTGTGAATAATACATTAAACTGTGGAATTTATTCTATTTGCAGTTTAATGTATTATTCGTGATACAGACACACTGGTCGCTGGCCCCTTGCCCCTGGTGTCTAGTTTCCTGGCCCCTCCACCTACCATTGCTGGGGTTCAGGGAGGGGGGCCACTATACCATCAGGGAAGGGGTTTTATGTATTGTACTAGGGAATAGGGGATGGGGAGATTGCTTTCCTTTGTGACAAGGAGCCTGTGACAGACCCTTCCCATGTGTGCGGTCGCGAGGGCAAGCAGCTCAGCCCTCCCCACAGCCACCAAATTTCCCCCCCTCGCAGAGAATGGAGTGCAGAGCACCCAGCAGTGTGGTCGCAAGGGCAAGTAGCTCAGCCCTCCCCAGCCACCGAAGTTCTCTCGTGGAGAACGGAGCACCAGAGCGCCCAGCGGTCGCTCAGGCAAGCAGCTCAGCCCCACAGCCACCAAATTCCCCCGTGGAGAATGGACCACCAGAGTGCCCAGGTAGCAATCCGCTCCAGCTGCTTCAGGAGCTGTGCCACAGATTTAAACTTGGCGCCTTTTTGCAATTCAAAGACTGTCTGCCTTTTCGGTTTTGTGTCGGTGGAGCAGTGAATTACACCAGGGGAACAGTACTTTAAGGGGATTAGAGCAGCACAGTAATTTACTTTAATAGCCAACTGAACACTGCTTGAAAAGATCTTTTTACAGCACTCTGCCTCCCAAACCGACAGTGTAATTACACCTGGGGAACAGTACTTTAAGGGGAATAGTGCAGCACAGAAATTTACTTTTATAGAGAACTGAACACTGCTCTAAAAAAGGTTCTTTAACCCAGTAAAGTGACTCTGACTGCATTTAAACCAAGCCTGAATCCATTATTTTGTTTCTGTAACCTTACAGCCTGCAAAACTGCCTAAATCAATTTAATCTGCATAATTATAATTCTTTGCTGCATGTTACAGTGTAGATGTACTAGCTCTTCCTCCCTACCTACCTTTACTTATAGCTGCCTTTTTTGTTCCTTCCAGCAGTGTGGTTACGAGGGCAAGCAGCTCAGCCCTCCCCACAGCCACCGAATTCCCCCCCCGCCGTGGGAGAAAGGAGCACCAGAGTACCAAGGTAGCAATCCCAGCTTCCAGCTGCTTCAGGGAGCTGTGCCACAGATTTAAACTTGGCACCTTTCTGCGATCCAAAGACTGTCTGCCTTTTCGGTTTTGTGTCGGTGGAGCAGTGAATTACACCAGGGGAACAGTACTTTAAAGGAGTAGTCCACCCAGAATGTGCAAAAAACATATGTTATGTAGAGTGTTTTGATATGTATGTTAAATCCTAGTGTGTCCTTCCCTCTGTCTGCCATTTGGAGTTTTTCCTTAAATTGTCTGCTAGCTGTATGGTAGTTTTATGACCCCTGGGGATCTCCATAACAAATAGTTTTATTGGATTTCTTTTTCCTAGGATGCCCCCTGTCTCATGTAACAGTGATGTAGCCATGCCCTTAGATTTAGCATGTGTATTGCTTTAAAATTAGTTTAGCAACAGCAGAGCCTTGTAACTTCTTATCCAGGGAGCACAAATGGCAACAGTTAGTTTAGCAGATACCTGAGAGCAAGCTAACTGGGGTTTCTGTAAGACAACAGCTACTAAATAGCTCTAATTCATTATTTGTGTTTTTGATGTTAAAACACTCCTGCTAGCTAGACCTGATGCACATAGAAAACAAAAATAGTGAATCAGAGATGCCTCTATCCTGTCTATGTCCTTGCGGAGATGGGGTCTCCAGAACTGGACACAGTACTCCAGATGGGGTCTCACCAACTGTCTGTACAGAGGGATAACAACTTCCTGTTTTCTGCTGATGATGCCTCTCCCTATACATCCCAGTATACCCCCAGCCCTCCCTACTGCCATCTCACATTGCTTGCTAACCTTAAGGTCATCTGATATGATTACCCCCAGGTCCCTTTCCTTTTTTGTTGTTGTTACTACCTCCCCACCCATTGTGTATTCTTCCCCTGGGTTTTTGTTTCCCAGGTGCATTATTTTGCACTTCTTTGCATTGAATCCTAGCTGCCATACTTCTGACCATTCCTCCAACCTTGCCAAGTCCCTTTTCATCCTTTCCACGCCTCCTTGTGTATCGACCCTGTTGCAGATCTTTGTGTCATCTGCAAAAAGGCATACTTTTCCTTCCAGTCCCTCTGCAATGTCACTGATGAAGACATTAAAAAGGACTGGACCCAATACGGAACTCTGCAGTACTCCACTAGTAACCCCCCTTTCTTCAGAGTGGATTCCATTTACAATTACCTTCTGTGTCCTGTTGTCCAGCCAATGTTTTACCCAGGCTACCACCCTGGGTCCCACTCCCAGGCTGGTTAATTTCACTATTAATCTTTTGTGTGGGACTGTGTCAAATGCCTTGCTAAAGTCTACTTCTTTTGTGAAGGGGAATCACATCCGCCTTCGTCCAGTCCTCGGGTACCACACCATCCTCCCATGATTTATTAAAAAGAGTAGCCAGTGGTTTCACTAGTTCCTCCCTTAATTCTTTTAGAATTCTGGGGTGAATTCCATCAGGACCCATTGCTTTGTCCACCTTCAGTTTTAGGAGTTCTTGCAGAACCCTTTCTTCTGTGAAAGGACTGGGATCGACCCCCCTATCAAGAGTGCTTCTGTTAATTGGATTAGGCACTTCCCCCTCCTCTTTTGTGAATACTGAGCAGAAATATTCGTTCAGTATTCCTGCTTTTTCACTGTCCCCCTCTGCCCACCCACCTGCAGTGACAGCCTGTCTACGGAAGGACTCCGACTCCATCCAACGTTGGTTCCTCTCTAATCAACTATTCTTAAACTCAAAAAAACCAGACTCCCTCACCTTCAGCTCTCGGGCCAAACTAACCTGCCTTACTGCCCCCCCCCCCCCACGTTCTACACTCTGGATCGCTCCCCACTAGAGGCCTGCACTTCATATAGATATCTTGGTGTCTGGTTAGATCAGTACCTTGACTTTTCTGTGCATATAGATGCTCTACACAAAAAACTGCATCCCATGCTGGGAGCTCTCTTCCGGAACAAAAATTGCATGCCTCTATCAACCAGACAAGCAATAGTCCAAAAAATGATCCTCCCGATCATGGACTACGGTGATGTTGTCTACTGTGCTGCCCCCCAAACTTCCTTAGCTAGGCTTGATCCCTCTTCAATCCCTTCTGCCAGTTCTCCTTGGACCGCCTCCTAATACTCATCACTGTGACCTCTACCAGTCCTTGGACCTCCTTCTCTACATAACCGGTGATTGCTACACTGTGCCAGAACCACTGCTAAGTTCTGGTTGCAGATACTCCCCTCCTACCTGTCGTCCTCCCTAACTGCCCTCCCCCCACTGGCCTATGCACTCAGGAACATAGACTCTAGGCTCCTGCACATTCCACACAGATCCACCTGGGCAGGCCAGGCTGCCTTCAGCTTCAGGTTACCCAAATTATGGAACTCCCTATCAGCTGATATTAGACACGCCACAAGTACTCCTCACCGGAATGCCCTTCTTAAATCGCACTTCTCTACCAACTGCTCCTGTATCCCCCCCCCCATTGAACCCCTCACAATTCCTAACTACCAGCTGTTAAACACCAGTCTGGTTCTCCATTTTTGGTAGCTGAGATGCTGTCAGCCACAAATATTATTGAAATGTTAGTGAAAATGTACCTTCAGTATTGCATTACGACTGTCTCATCCATTGTTTTGTACCAAACATATTTATGTATGTTTTTTTTTCTTCTTCTGTATTACTGTACCTTTGTAATCACCACCCCCCAGGGCGCATCTGGAATCGAGCGGTACTCTGCTCAGTATGCCTTCCTGGCAAATCTCTTAAATAAATAAATAAATAAATGTGCCATGTGTTTGCCACATGGGAGAGGAACTAGAAGGGGGACACAATCAGATCTGTTACAGTACAGTAGCTTCTTCTTCTTGTTTTTACATTTTTTCTTGTGGATTCTACTTGGTAGAAGGTTATTTCTTTTCTTTCTTAATACTTCTAAGGGGCTAGCAGGGTATTGTTTGGGGCTGTTGGAATTTTGAAACCTGTTTTGGTAGCTATAAGTGGACTCATTTGTTTGATGTTTCACTGTGTAGCAGGCTGCATTTGTAGAGGCCTATTTCTTCTGATATAAAACCTATTTGGTGTGATTTAACTGGGTCTGTTTCTTTGAGTTGGAGACCTATATCTTCTAATTTCAAGCCTATTTTGATGTGTTGTTGGTGAAGCTGTTTGAACTGGAGTCCTGTTTCTTTGGGTAGCAAACCTATTTTGGGGGCTTTGAGTAGAATTGTGATTCATGGTGGATCACGTGATGAGCTAGGTCTAGCAAGATGTCCTCTTTGCTGCTCTGAGGCCCATAGATTCTTTCAATAGATTTAAAACCTTCGGGAACAACAGAAGCGGCATTAAAAGAGTTATACTGGTTTGGTGAGGTGTCCGGGGTTGGATCGGTGGCATGGTGAGCAACGAGTTGGTGTTTCAGCTGCCCAGTCTCGGGGTATGCAGTAAACGATTGGAAGTAATACCAGGCCGCGCTATTAAAGTGAAATGGAAACTGAGGTGGTGGAGCCTCTTGCGGGGAGATCGCCCACCTCCAAACAGCCAAAACCCCAATCCCCAACCCCCAATGAACAGGAGGAGGTGACAGGAAAAGAAGGGGGAGGCAACTCGAAAAATGAAGATATCCACTAAATAATGCAGCTTTTGCAGGGTTTGGTGGTGGATTTTGCAGCTGTTAAACCAGTGCTGCATTCGCTCGCCCAGAGAATGGGCGATGCGGAAGCTCAGATCGCATCTCAGCAAAGGAAAATATCAGTAATGGAACAAGAGCTGGTGGTGGTTAGCAGGCAAGTAAAGAAATTGGAAGAGAGATTAGAAGATCAAGAATCAAGAAGCAGAAGGAACAATCTGATTTCGGCAGGCTTGCTTGAGAGGGCCGAAGGGACAGATTGTGTTTCCTATATACAAGATATGCTGCTCAAATTGTTTGGCCCCACTCCCTATGGGAAAGCTTACAACTTGGAAAGAGCGCATAGGGCACTGAGAGAGGTACCACCACCGGGAGCAAGACCCCGAGTAATCATTATGCGTTTTCTTAATTATAAGGGAAAAGTTCATGTCTTGTCTGCAGCACAGCAAAATAAATTAATGCAGTGGAATGGCGCCACCTTGTGGCTATTCCAGGATCACACACCTGCAGTGAGAGGAAAGCAGAAAGAATATCTGGAAATCAAGAAGAAGTTATACCTGGCTGGAATCAAGTTTCGGCTACTGTATCCTGCTACACTAGTGGTTTGACTGCAAGCAGGGGAGAAGCGTTTCCTTATGGCCAAGGATGCGTTAGAGGGACTACGAGTGGAGCTCCCCAATCTATTTAGAGCACCGAGCTGAGCTGCTTTAGAGGCAACGGAGAGTTACGGGAAGGACTGGACTGGAATAATTGGGACTCTAAAGTTTGTTATACTTAATATGGTGAACTTAATTTTTGTTTAGATGATCTAATTGAAGGATTACAAAGTGGGGGAGGAAGAGCTTCCTCGACTCATATGGGGCTAAGACAGTTCATCATGGGGGAAGGAGGTCTGAAGGAGCCTAATATAGGTTGGGGGGATGAGGGAAAGATAAAAGAGGAGCAAAAGTAGTGGGAAGGGGGTGATGATATTGGAATAAGAAGGAGACTGGGGTCTCAACCAAATACTGGAAATGGGACACGGGAGCCCCATCTAGTGGATGGAGTGAGAGGGAGGTTTAATTTAAAAGAGAGGGCTCGGAAGCAAAATAGGTAGAGGGGGGCAAAGAAAAGAGGGAAATTGGAAAGGTTAAGAGCTTAAAGGGGGCTATATGTATAGGGGGGCCTGGTGTAAGCCTGGCCAGAGGTAGTGAGTGGGTACAGATGGTATAAGTGAAGGGAGCTTAGAAAGGCAACGCCCTCTTCCCAATTCCAGATTCGCAGGAGGGTGTGCTTAATTGGAATATTTATTTTTATTTGGCTTTCCTGTCCGGGGTTCCCTGAAAATGCCTGGCCTCCTATTACCCAGTTGTCGTAAGAGAAAAGGAAAGAGAGTTGGCGAGGGTGTTGATAGAATATATGTATTAGAACCTGGCTATCAGTATTGAGGGAGGAGCCATAGCCCTCGTGGGAGGGATCGTAGGTAGGTTAGGAAATGGATTAATATCCAGTTTAGTGTACTAAGTGGGCATCTAAGGGTCATGGAAATGTGGGGTGGGATCTCGGGTGCCTGGACGGGAATAGGGAGAGACTGCAGGATGGGGGGTCTTGGATTGGAAAGGGGGCTATCCCTTGTTGTTACCTATTAAGGGGAATTTTGACTAGTATTAACTAATCACCTCGGGCCATGACTAGGAAGCTTTTTTTTTTTTTTTTTTTTTTTTGAACGCTACAATGAGGTTTCAAGTAGGGAGAGAGTGGAAAGTTAGATAGATTGAGGGGATCAGGAGAGGGAAGTGGAGGGAAATATTATAATTACTGGGGGAAGATCCTCTCAGGGGTTAAGAATATATACCGGAGCTGTTGAGCTTATGGGGGGGCAAGGGAGCGCACAAGAGGAGTTCATCGACGCATCCAAGATATGTAGGTGGGTGATCTAGGGATCAGGGGCAGGGGGAAGGGGAGGTTGGGGATCTGGAAAGAGAGAGAGTCCACCATGTTTGGAACGAAGATGGCAGGCTCGGACAAGGCTGCAAGGGTTGACAGTTCCAGAATATGTTTTTGGCACAGCTTATGATGGATGTTAGAATAATCTCATGGAATCTTAAAGGACTCAGGGGTAGACATAAGAGAATGGTAATTATGAGGCAATTGGATCAAATGGGGGCCCATATTGCGGCTCTCCAGGAGGCACATGTATTGTCGGAGGAGCTGAATAGCCTCAGGCGATCCTGGGTGGGGCAGGTCTATGGGATAGGCAAGAAAAGGGCCTCAGGAGGAGTAGTGCTTTTAATTAGGAAAACATGCTTACTCAGCATGGAGCAGGTGACTGCAAGAGAAGATGGCAGAGGGATCTATATTTCGGGCCTATTGTATGGTAGGGCTATTTCAGTGGCTTCCATATATAGACTGACGCCCTCTAACCCGGAATTCTTTGTGTCAATAGAGAGAGATATAGCGGGTTTTTCTGGGCATTCTCTCATTCTAGCGGGACACTGGAATGTATATGCTGACAATGCAGTAGATAGGATTCTGCCTATCAAGGGGCCATTAACAAAGACTCAAACTGCCTTAAACAAACTGCTGGAGGTGACGGCCTTGGTGGATCCGACACGGACCCATGCTAAGGGGGGAAATGTTATGACTTTCTTTTCGGCGGCACATAAGACTCAATCCCGTATTGATATTTTTTTAGTGAGTAGGGAGGTACTTACAGGAATTAGGGGTTTGATAACGGAGAGTTTTATAACTGATCACTCTCCAATCATATTAGTTTGGGAACCGAAACCAGGCCCACCTAGACCACCCCGATGGAAACTAAACGACTCCCTATTGTTGGAAACAGCAACCAAGGGTAAGCTTGAGGGATCCCTTTTAGAAATCATACAACATCAACTACTGTACCTACGTTGCTTGATAGGAGGTTGGCATGGCCAACCTGCAAAGTACTCTTTGCGGGAGTGGCTCAGGAGCTGGCAACTCAGAAAAATAAACTGAGGTGGGCGAAAGAAGAATTTGTCATAGGGGCCATTAATTTGCTGGATCCTCTGAAGGGGACTTCAGAAGAAATAGATGGGGAATTAAAAAGCTGAAGACAGGAATTAGAGGGTATTGTCTATGGTAAGGTGGACTTTGGGCTAGAAAAGATCAAGGCTAAATATCTTTTGATGGGAGATGTCCCGGGACGCTTGCTGGTGGCTAGAGTTAGGGAATGGGAGGCAAGCAGAATGGTGACATCTATTTGGCATGAAGGGAAGCTGGTAACGAACCCCCAGGAGCTAGCAGATGCTTTTACACAGTACTTTAAAGATTTGTATCAGATTGGGAATTTGGTGGGGGAGGAAGAAATCAAAACCTTCTTGGATGGAGTGTCTTTACCGGTACTTGACTCTACTCAGGTTAATGAGCTAGCGGCTCCTATTGGCGTGGCAGAGATTGTGGAGGTTGTCAAGTCCTTACCGGTGGGCAAAACGCCGGGGCCGGATGGCCTCACGGCAAAGTTTTATCAGACTTATATCCATATTCTTTTGCCTATGCTTCAGGAATTCTTTAATACAGTGGTGTGAAAAAGTATTTGCCCCCTTCCTGATTTTCTCTATTATTGCATATTTGTCACACTGGATGTTTTCAGGTCTTTAGACAAAATGTAATATTAGATAAAGGGAACCTGAGTGAACAAATAACACTTGTTTTTTTTTTTTTATTTCACTTATTTAATGAAAAAAAGTTAACCATCACCAATTGGCACTGTGTGAAAAAGTAATTGCCCCCTTACACTTAATAACTGGTTACGCCACATTTAGCTGCAATGACTGCAACCAAACACTTCCTATAATTCAATATCAGTCTTTCACATCGCTGTGGAGGAATTTTAACCTACTCTTCCTCGCAGAACTGCTTTAATTCAGTAACATTTGGTAGGTTTTCAGCATGAACTGCTCGCTTCAGGTCCTGCCACAGCATCTCTATTGGGTTTAAGTCTGACTTTGACTAGGCCACTCCAAAACTTTAATTTTACTTTTTTCGCCATTCTGATGTGGGCTTGCTTTTTGTGTTTGGATCATTGTCTTGCTGCATGACCAACTACGCTTCAGCTTCAGCTGACGGAAGGATGACTGGACATTCTCCTTAAGAATTTTCTGGTACAGAGCAGAATTCATGGTTCCTTTAATTATGGCAAGTCATCCAGGTCCATAGGCAGCAAAGCATCCCCACACCATCACACTACCACCACCATGTTTGACTGCTGGTATGGTGTTCTTACTGTGGAATGCTATGTTTTCTTTACGCGAGACATTATGGGATCCATGTTGTCCAAAAAGTTCCACTTTGGACTCATCTGTCCATAGAACATTTTCCCAAAAGGCTTGTGGATCATCCAGGTGCTTTATAAATGAGAGACGAGCATTTATGTTCTTCTTGGTTAGCAGTGGTTTCCGCCTTGCTACTCTCACATGAAGCCCATTTTTGCCCAGTCTCTTTCTGATTGTGGAGTCATGAACACTGACCTTAGCTGAGGCAAGAGAAGCCTGCAGTTCTTTGAATGTTGTTTTAGGATCCTTTGAGACTTCTTGGATGATTTTACACTGCGCCCTTGGAGTAATTTTGGCAGGCCGCCCACTCCTGGGAAGGTTCACTACTGTTCCAAGTGTTCTCCATTTGGAGATTATGGCTCTCACTGTGGTTCGATGGAGTCCCAGAGCCTTAGAAATAGCTTTGTAACCCTTTCCAGACTGATAGAGGGCAACAAAATGTTTTTCTGATCTTTCAGGAACTTCCTTTGATCATGGCATAATGTGCTTGTTGAATCTTTGTCCTGGCAATGTGACTCTGATGGTAAGGGCCAAAATAAGTGAGGTTTATATTGAGCAGGGCTGGCTGTAATCAAGCCTGGCTGTGTTCAATCAGCTGACTCTAATTATCCCTTTAATTGGGTTGATTTAACTAGGGGCAATTACTTTTTCACACAGTGCCAGTTGGTGTTGTTAACTTTTTCATTAAATAAATGAAATAAGTAAAAAAAAGTGTTATTTGTCCACTCAGGTTCCCTTTATCTAAAATTATATTTTGTCTAATGACCTGAAAACATCCAGTGTGATAAATATGCAATAATAGAGAAAATCAGGAAGGGGGCAAATACTTTTTCACGCCACTGTACTTTAATGCAAGAGGGAGTGGCACACACACCCCCCCCCATATCAGGCATATATGACATTAATTCCCAAACCGGATAAGCCTAAGGATTTACCAGGTAATTATAGAACTATAGCATTCTTGAATCGAATTTGGTGGATAGCACCGGCGGTAATAAGTCAGGAGCAAGTGGGATTTATGCCAGGGAGGGGGGCACATGACGCTCTAAGGAAGTTACATCATATCCTGAACTATGCAACAGACTCTCAATTACCCTTAGCCTTGATATCACTAGATGCTGAGAAGGCCTTTGACAGGGTCTCCCATCCTTTCCTTTTTGCCGCAGTGGAGAAGATGGACTTCCCCGAATGCCTGATTAGAGGCATCAACAACCTGTATGTAGCTCCGATGGCTACAGTCCTATGTAATGGCTATATCTCACAGGAAATAAAGCTGGAAAATGGGACTTGTCTAGGATGCCCCCTTTCCCCGATACTATTCAATATCTACCTAGAGCCTCTGTTGAGAGCAATCAATAGCGATGGAAACATAAGGGGGGTTGAGATATTGGGACGAGAGTTAAAGTTATCAGTTTTCAATGACGATGTCCTCTTGCATTTGTGGGACCCAGTGGCAGGATTCGAGAGGATCAGAGAGCTGATTGGGTGTTTTGCTACAGTCTCTAACTATAAACTCAATTTGACCAAAACCCAAATTCTCCCCCTGACGCCCCATGTATACAAGGCAGATCTTGCTCAGTTCCGGATCCAATGGGTGACTGATAAGATTAAATATTTGGGCATCTGGATCACAGGGAACTTTGAGATTGGGGTGGATACAAATATGGAAGGGACCCTGTCAGCTATTAGGGGTGATTTAATAATATGGAACAAGTTACCTTTGAATTTTATGGCTAGACCTGGGCTTATAAAGATGAACCTGTTGCCAAGGCTGTTATATCCGGTGTATTTAGCCCCATATAGCATTCACAAAAAGTGGTTTATTAGGATTAAAAAGTTAATCTCAGATTTCTTATGGAATTGTAAACCCCCCAGGAAAAAGTACAATGATCTATGTCTGCCTCCCTCATATGGAGGGATTAAGTTACCAGATCTCCATTTATACTATGTTGCGGGACAGTTGGGTCTTATGTCATGATGGGGTAGAGGTAAGGAGGGAGATGCTTATATCCTGGAATGATTGTATCTAGAGACCCAAATGATGAAGGAGGCAGGCCTCTCTTTGGAGGCGCCCTTGTATGCTAATATAGCTAAATGGTTTAAACAAGGGATGGGAAACCCGGTTGTGAAGGCGGCGGAAGCGTGGTGGTAATTTTTGACTCGGGCTCAGAGGAAAGACCAAAAGAAGGCTCAAGGACAACCAGTACTGGGTAATCCTAACTTAGTCATAGGGAACCAGATACTTAAGGGGAAGTGGTCTAGGTGGGTCCTAGGTTTGAGGTTGGAGGATGTTATCCAAAACAACAAGGTGGCCCTCCAGGAACAGTGTAATGGAATGCCCTTTTTCCACAGGATTCAGCTTGTGCGAATGCTGAAGGGGGAGTTAAGGAGGTTAGGAGGCCTGATAGACTGCTCATTTAAATGGGATGAACTGAGGGAGATAGATTCGAAATCTAGGGCTTTATCACAAGTATATAAAATTCTCCTTGATTTTTTGGGTCCAAGCTCTCCTATAGCAGTACCATACTGGGACTAAAAGCTGGGGCCCAGAAATATTGATTGGGCTAACGTATGGAAAAGTAGCAAATTTATTGTAATACCTAAATTTAGGAGCCTGCATTTCTTTATTGTCTCCAATTTATACTATACCCCTGTGAAACTGTGTGATAGAGGCCTAGGACAGACAGACCTGTGTTTTAGGTGTGGCATGGAGAGAGGAGATTTGTTACATGTGATGTGGAACTGCAGTAAAATTTCACCCATATGGGGTGAAATTAAGAGACGAATGGACCCAATAAAACCGGAGATATGTGTTCTAGGGGACCTGTCACAAATTATTGGGGCTACACCTAAGTATCATATATCCTTGTTGGCAGCAGTAATCAAGTCATATGTGGTCCAACACTGGAAATATGGTCAGCTTTATGGGTATAAACAGTGGGTAAGAGACCTTATCGGGGCTTTTGATACTGTAGAATTAAGAGGCACTTACATTCAGAGGGGAGGAAAGGGTTATATGCTAAAAGATGGGCGGTACTAGAGGCGTTGTACTCCCTGCATGAGTAAGATGCCTGGATGCAGGTCTGTCTGTTGGGCTGTGATTGGCTGGAGGACTCTGGGATAGAATTTCCTAAGAGTACTAGAAACATTAGCAAAGGATGGAGGGGGGTGATGGAAGATGGTATGGGAAGTGGTTGGGACTTAGAATGTGAATAATAGTCAGGGGTCTGCTAGATAAATTGGGGGACGGGTACTCTCTCTCTTTCCAGGGGATGCAGAGGGGTGCCACCCTTAGCATGGTGGGAACTAAACATGAAAGTGGGTTGGAGAGCTCCCGTTGGGCTGCAGATAATTGCAAGAAGTAAGGGGAAGAGGTCGCTTTATAAGCAGTGGGGGGATGTTAACTTAAGGTGTTGAGGCAGCAAGTGTTGAGTAGGTTGAGAGGGGTGATGCTTCCTCTGTGTATGTAAATAGTTAAATTGTACATAGTTCACACAGTCAGTTTTGGATTGTGTATCCCGGGGTAACCGGGTTTTTGATTGTTTGTATGTTTGTTTGGTTGATAAATGGAAAATGAATAAAGATGTGTTCAAAAAAAAAAAAAAGAATTGTGATTCATTGTTGCTGGCTTCACTAGCTGCAAAGTTTAGTGCAGAGTGGGGGAAGGATGCTAATGGTCTGGCCAGGTCTCACTCAGCTAGGGAGGCAGAGCTGAATCAGGTGTGGTGTCAGTTGCTTTGACTTCTCAGAAAGAACTAGAAGGGGGACAGGATCAGATCTGTTACAGTACAGTAGCTTCTTCTTGTTGTTTTTACATTGTTTCTTATGGATTCTACTTGGTAGATGGTTATTTCTTTTCTTTCTTACTACCTCTAAGGGGCTAGCAGGGTATTGTTTGGGGCTGTTGGAATTTTGAAACCTGTTTTGGTAGCTATAAGTGGGCTTATTTGTTTGATGTTTCACTGTGTAGCAGGCTGCATTTGCAGAGGCCTATTTCTTCTGATTTAAAACCTATTTGGTGTGATTTAACTGGGTCTGTTTCTTTGAATTGGAGACCTATATCTTCTAATTTCAAGCCTATTTTGATGTGTTGTTGGTGAAGCTGTTTGAATTAGAGTCCTGTTTCCTTGGGTAGCAAACCTATTTTGAGGGCTTTGAGTAGAACTGTGATTCATTGTTGCTGGCTTCACTAGCTGCAAAGTTTAGTGCAGAGTGGGGGAAGGGTTTCTAATGGTCTGACCAAGGGCCTCAGCTACCTGATTTTTTCTGGAAGACTTGGGCTGGTCCCACCCCCTCACCCCACCTGCCCCTGGTCCATTATTTCCTTTATACCAGGGGTTCTGACATCACTTCCTCAAACGGGCAAAGGACATGCACCTGTCATAGCAGAAGCAGACATCCAGGAAAGGAACAGCAGCAAGTGAAGAGGTGACTGCTATCTCAGTGGAAGGGAAGTAATTGCAAATCTAGGAGCTTTCATTGTTACTTCTTTGCATTACTATTGCATTGGGGAAAGGAGGAGTAGGAGTTTGAAGAAGGTTGTGCAACAGCTACTTAAAGTCTCTTTTTGAGTGTGGATAGGAAGGATAGGAATATAAAAAGCAGTTGCTCAGTCTATCTAAATGTGTACAACAAAGGGGGTGAGAGAAATAAAGAAAAGAATGTTTTGTACTGATAGAGCGGGGAGAGGGGAGACTTGGGGGACTGTTTGGTATCCTGCATCTGGAAGGGTGGGGGGTTGCTGGTGGGCAACAACAGCAGCAATGGGTAGGGTGGCAGGCTGCAACAACTGCAGTACACTAATCTTTCTAAAAATTGCCTGGAGTGTGGGAGGATGTTTAGTGTGCAACCACATAGAGAAACTTAGAAAGGAGATCGAGGGTCTACAGGAGGAACTAAGACAGGCAAGGCAGATTGGGGGTGGGTTTGGCCCAGTACTGGAGGGAGGAAGATGGGGAGATGAGGGAGGGCAATTTAAGCCAACAGTGGTGAGGAGAGGGTCAGAAGAAGGGAAGCATAGACAAAGAGGCTCAGGGCAGGAAGAACGATTGCTGGGGAAATCAGGTCAGGAGACAGAAGACAAATGGAAGGAGGAGATAGGGACTTGTGAGGGGAGGTGAAGAAGTGGCAAAAATCATGGAGTGGAAAGGAGAGAACAGGATACTATGCAGAGAGAGCGAGTGGGCATTTGTGAAGGGTCTTCAGAAAATAGTTTTGCACTGCTAGAGAGGAAGAAGGTGGAGGAGGGAAATGATGAAATTAGAGAAGTAATTGATAAATGCCTGGACCAAACTGGAGCGGGAGGAAGTTCTGCTGGGAGAATTGCAACAGGGGCAAAAGGGGGAAATAATGTGCAGGAGGAGGAAGATGAGCTGGAAATGAGAGAGTGAGATGAATGGAAGCAAGCAGGGAGTAAGAGTGGTGGAATCTCAGTGCTGGGGGACTCAATACTAAGAGGAATTAGGTGGGGTAGCAAGGGGTAGAGGTATAGTCGCATTTGGGTGGAGGCCATGCTAGGAATGACAGTGGAAAGGGTGGGACAATCTGTTCTGAAATATGCTAGAAGGGGTAGGGACAAGCCTCATTTAATTATACATCTTGGGACAAACGATCTGGCTGACAAGACAGTAGATATAGTCCAGAGGAGGAGGTTTGAGGAACTAGCACAATTATGTGAGGGGGCAGGAAGATCAGTAACTTTTTCAGAGATATTTCCAGTGCCCAAGGCAAGCACAACAAGAAAGCTGAGACTAGAGGAATTTAATGGATGGCTAAGAACCTGTGTGTTATGCTAAAGGGTATGGGCTGTTGGGGGGTGGGCTGGGACCTGGGAGGACAGTAGTCTCTATGCCAAGGACAGACTACACTTGAGTGAGAAGGGAAGGAAAGTGTTGAAACAGAGGATGGAGGAGTACACAGAGGAAGTTGGGAATTTAAACTAGAAGTGGGGGGTGGCAATTGGGCAAGAGATATGCAGAGACCACAGGTTGGGAAACCATATGAGCTTACCCCCCTTAACAGTGACAAAGGACAAATGGTAATCACTACTGGTGATGCTAGTAAAGGAGGGCAGGATGGGGGGAGGGTGGAAGGTGGTTACACTTAATTCTAGGAGTCCTGGGATGAAAACTGCATAGTTACAGGTGCTCATGCAGCCATCACAGAAACATGGGCCACCCAATACAATGACTGGGATCTGTCTGTACCAGGGTACAGGTTATTTCATAGGGACAGGGTGATTGGGAAAGGAGTGGGTTTGGCACTATATGTGAAGGAAGGACTGAAGTGTGTAAGGGAGGAAGGGGAGGAGAGTAGTACGGAGTCACTTTAATGCAAATCCAGGATTCCAAGAATAGGATTCTTAGAATGGGAGTGGTGTACAGGCCACCATCTCAGACGGAGGAGTTAGACAGGGAACTAGCAGGACAGATCAGCAGGACCTGCGAGAAGGGTAGTATGGTGATTGTGGGGGACTTCAACATGCCAGGAGTGGACTGGAGTACCCCAACAACCAGGAACAGAAGGGAGCAGGTACTGCTGGATGCCCTCCATGACAGCTTCCTGCTGCAAATGGTCAGTGAACCAACCAGGTTATGGAATACCCTTGACCTTGTGCTGGCAAATGGGGACTTTGTGAGAGAATTTACAGTGGATGAACCGTTGTCAGGGAGTGACCACCATTCAGTATGGCTCACATTGGATATGGGCAAGTAAGGAGTGGAATTTGGCACAAGAGTTCTGGACTTTAGGAGGGCTGACTTTGGGAGGATGGGGGAAGTGGTAAAAGGGTACCTGGCCAGAATTCAATCTAGTATGGACACTAACCAGAGGTGGGAGCTCATAAAGCTGGGGATAGTGAAGGCAACCAAAACCTGCTGCAAGGCCCAGAGCAAGAAGGCTAGGGCTAAGAAACTGAGATAGTTGAGCAAGGAGGTCATGGAAAAGGTAAGGAGGAAAAGAGCTGCCTTTAGGAAATACAAGAAAACAGGAAGGGGGGAGGACAGGGAGAAGTACTTGACAGAATCGAAGGAGGTGACAAGGGCAGTAAGGGGAGCCAAAGCATCTACGGAACTCAGGCTGGCACAAGGCATTAAGAAGGGGGAGAAGGACTTTTTTAGCTACGTCAGGGAGAAAAGGAGCTGTAAGGACCACATAGTAAGGATTAGGAAGGAGGGGTTGGGTGGAAGCAGGGTGCGATAAGGCAGAAGCACTAAATGGTACTTCTGCTCAGTATTTACTAAAGAGAAGAGGGGGGTGACACCCAAGGGGAGAGAAATGGCAGAAACTGGGGGGAAGGGGTGATAGATGGGGAATCAGGGAGGGCAGAGTTCGGGAGGGTTTGAAGGCACTGAAGGTGGACATGGCACCAAGTCCAGATGGCATCCACCCCAGGGTACTGAAGGAACTGGCAGAGGTCCTTGCAGGACCTTTGGCAGACCTATTTAATGCCTCACTACATTCAGGGTGTGTACCTCAGGACTGGAGGATGGCTCATGTGGTGCTCCTCCACAAGAGTGGCTCCAGGGATGAACTGGGAAACTACAGACCAGTGAGCCTCACTTCCATCATGGGTAAGCTAATGGAGACTATCCTGAAGGAAAGGCTGGTGTCCCTCCTAGAGGCCAAAGGACTACAGGACAGCAGACAGCATGGCTTCATATGGGGCAGATCCTGCCAAACCAATCTGGTGGAGTTCTATGACTGGGTAACTAGGCAACTGGACAGGGGCCATGTAGTGGAAGTCCTGTATCTGGACTTCAGTAAGGCATTCAACTCGGTGCCGCATGGAAGGCTGAGAAGTAAGTTAGTAGGCACAGGGGCGGGTGCAAAGCTAGTGAGATGGGTAGGAAACTGGCTTCAGGGAAGGCAAGAGAGGGTGATGGTGAGTGGGGAGCTCTCACACCCAAAGGTAGTGACGAGCAGTGTTCCACAGGGCTCGGTGTTGGGACCAATGTTGTTTGGGATATTCATTGCAGACATATCGTGTGACGTCAAGAGCAAGATCAGTCTGTTTGCTGATGATACCAAGGTAGGAGCAGTGGTGGATGACCTAGAGGGATGGCAGGGGTTGCAGGATGATCTGGCAAAGCTTGAAACCTGGTCAGACACCTGGCAACAGGGGTTTAATGCCAAAAAGTGCAAGGTGCTGCATTTTGGGATGAAGAACCCAAGGAGGAGTTACCAACTGGAAGGAGTGTAGCTAGCACAGACAGAGTAGAAGAAGGATCTGGGGGTGCTCATTGCAGGGTCAATGAACAACTTGGCACAATGTAGGAAGGCAGCTGCAAAGGCCAACAAAATGCTGGGTTGTATTGCAAGGGTATATCCTCAAGGAGGAAGGAGGTGATTCTGTCACTGTATAGGTCATTAGTTAGACAGCACCTGGAGTACTGCGTGCAGTACTGGCACCCATATCTGAAGAGGGACATTAAGTTACTAGAGGGGATGCAGCGCAGGGTGACAAAGATGATCCAGGGGATGGGAGACTTATCATACGAGAGGAGGTTGAGGGAGCTGAACATGTACTCACTGGAGAAGAGGAGGGACGGGGGAACATGATTGAAACCTTTAAATACATGAAAGGAACAAACAAGACAGGTACAGAGGAGCTGTTCAAAGTAAGGGAGGGGAGGGACACCAGGGGCCATGATATGAGACTGGCGGGAGGAAGGTTCAGGAAGGAGATGAGGAGATACTATTTTACAGTGAGGGTGGTGGCTGGGTGGAATGCGTTACCTGCAGAAGTGGTATCCAGTAGAACAGTGGACTGCTTCAAAAGGGGTTGGGACAGGACAAGAGGGAGGGTTAATGAAGGGGAAGGGTGGAAGGGAGGAACAGTTGCAGAATAAGGGGTGCTAGCTGCACATTCGAGCAGACTTGTTAGACCTCTAGGCCTTTATCTGCTGGCAAATTTCGTATGTTCGTAGGTTGCCACAGGTGTGGGGACTTAGGTGCCGGGACCATCCTGTACCAGAATCTGGTGCAGGGTCCCTGGCACAATGGGCTTCAGTGCAAACTGCTGTTTGCCACAGCTTGTGCCAATTGCAGCCCTTTTTGAGAATCTAGCCCATAGTTTTTAAGCTAAAGTGAAACTGTCAGTACAAGGGGACCCACACCCAGTGTAGGGCTTGTTCCAGGTTGCACTTTGTGTGCAAAAACATCTTGTTTTACTTACTGCTTACTGTAGTACACTAAATTGTATCAAGCTAATTATGCTTACATCCAGGCTGACATTTTGTGTAACTACAAATCCCAGAATCCATTGGAGCTGATATCAGAGCAGGGCTGCAGCAGTGGGATGTACAATGGCCTGCAGTGCATGTTAGAGCTTTTATGAGCTCCAGTCAGATGTTTTCTGGTCCTGCTGTTCTCCTGGGCTAAGTACAGTCCTCTGTGACTGTACTTAGCCATGTGAGGACAGCAGGACCAGTTAGCAAAACAGGAGAGCTTATATAAACTCTAACATTCACTACAAGGCCATTGAATCTCCCACTGCTGCAAACCTGCTATGATGTCTGCTGCAGGGGATTCTGGAATTTGTAGCTACAGGAAATGTTAGCCTAGAAGTAAGCAAAATTGAACTCTTATTTGTTTTGGTAGTTGTCAACTTAGGCTACATATACCATAATATAAATTTCCTTTTTTCAGTTATTTGTTCTCCCTTCTGTATATTTTGCTTTGAGTCAAAAATTTGTTCTGAGGCCATGATTTCAGAAAAGGTATTGATTGATTCTTGAGTCCGTCTTATCTTCTTAAAATTAATAATTTCTATTGGATCTGTTACTTGTAGTTGGCCTATATTATTTCCCTCGTATCCATCACTAGCAATTCCCAACTTTAATGGAAAATGTGATGACTCCACCCTTTTTACTATTTCCATATCCAATATTAATGGAATTGCTTCTTGATTTATCCATGTCATATCTATGGTTGAAGCTCCATTGGGCCCTGAGAATGTAAAGCCTCCTTCTGAATCGCCAAGTGTTCTTCCATTAAGAACACAATAATCCTGATTTTTCATTATTGTTAACAATCTACTTCCATACTTATTATTCTTCTTGTCTTTTGCAGCTCTGGTTGTTCTTAATTTATTATTAATTATATTAAGCCCATTTAAAAGGTTGTCCTTTAGTGTAAATATTTCTTTTTCTTTGCTTATTCTGGCATTGAAATCACCTGCTATAATAATTGTAACTGTGTTGTATTCATTATTCAATAGTTCTAAAAATTTATCATAGTCTTCCCACACACATTTATTTCTACTCCTTTTATTATTTTGGGGAATATATACATTTACTGTAATAAATCTTATGTGATTTTTAAATACCAAGAGAGTCAAACCATTATCCATCAGACTATCCAAAACTTTAATTTCAAGGTTTCATGATTGTTTTAACATATGTTATTACTCCTCATTTTGGTCTCCCAAACTTCTTTTCCTTGCATGCTGTTTTAATGTAGCCACTAAACCCTGGTGGCATTGGCGGAGAAAACTCAATTATCCATGTTTCTTGAAGGCATATTATATCTCTTGTCTCAAAAAACTCCAAGACATTGTTATCTGCCCATTTGTTCATTAATCCTTCGATATTCCAGGATAAAATCCTTATTTCTATTTTGTTTCTTTGTTGTGGGCTTCCTTGAAACAGTTGTCCTTGTCAATTATTTTGTTTGTCTTGCCCTACACTCTGTTTTTTCCCTATTGATTGTTCCCAGCCTCTTGAGTCTTTTAAGTAAAATCCCAAGGAATCCAACACATTTGCCTTCTCCATTACCAGAACTACCATATTGGGTGACTCAAATGTTACATCTACTTGTGGTGAAGCATTAATTGCCTCATGTATAGTAATATGTATTGATTGCTGTCTTCAGTCAATTTTTAGTGCACAGGATAAAAAGTTAGCTATTTATCTTTTGGTTTGTCTTATTGTTTGTCCTCTAATGTGTTCCCAACCAAATAAAGAGATAGTCTTACTTTCTTTCAACTTATTTTGTTGTTCTTTATATTCCTCAATTGCCAGCTCTAATTTATGTAAATTCTCCTTCTGGTTCTCAGTTCTCATTCCATTTATTATTTTTGATTCAGTCTCCATACTAGGTACTGTTTGTGGTGGTAGTAAAGTATATCCCTTTTTATATAATATATGTTCCATATCCCATATTTCATTTGCTATCTGTTCAGAGGAAGTGTAAATTAATACACAATCCTTTTGTAATTAATTATCAAGTCTAGTAATATAAATGTTCTTATTTCCCTGATCTAAGTGAATTAATTTTGATATCCAATTTTTTAAGCCCTGTGGGTTTCTTGATATAACACAGGGATTCCGTGTAGTTCCAATAGGTATTCTCTTCCTTCAGAATGTTGTCTATTTATATAATCCTGCTGTCCTTTATTTTGGTTTGCCATAATACTATTTTCATTCTGATTAGTATGTTTCCTTTCAGATTGATTCAAATCTTCAGATTGGTTGCCTTTTACTGAGCTACGCCCTCTAACAATTGACGCCCATGTTACTTGTTTAATATTAGTGTCCCTCCCATGATTTTTATCACCATTTCTAAATCAATAATATTGATAGAATCAGGCTTATACACCATGAATGGGATATTCAGACTGCACCAAAAAGATGTGCAATAGAGGGAGCAGGTGCAAGTCGAGTGCACCATGGTGCAAAGGGTGCGATATTCAAACCATGTGCAGGCCAAGGTGCACCTGCACAATGTGGCTGAATTTCATGCCTGATGCACCATAGCTCAACGATGGATGCACAATGGAGCAGGGTCGAAGTGCAATAGCACCCCTAGGGATCCGCAGGGACAAAGACAGGAGGCAGCTGTGTAGCAGCCATGGATGTGCCATGTGCCGAGGAGCATGCACTGGGACAGACAGACCAACCCCCCCAGCCCCCCACCAGGGCAAGGCCCCCATGAGCTGCACAACCAGATGTGAACAAGGCAGACCACCAGCCCATGAACTCTGGCACTGATCCAACAGCAGACGTGGGCCAGCAGTCCCCATCCACTGGGTAAGGTGCCCCTGCACTGTCCCCCGGCCAACAGAAACCAGAACACAAGGATGGCCAGAATCCACCCATGCCACAGCACCACACCAATGCCGACCACCCCCAGTACAGTGAGCCTGAGACACCCAGCCCAGAAGCATGACCAAACAGTATGTGGCACCGAAGGCATTCCACCACCACTGTGACAATGCATCCTGTTGCCTCATGGTGCCATGCACATGCACCATATCCCCACTGTGACCTATTCCTGCATGTGATGACACCATCCACTGACACCACCACAACCGACACAAGACCCTCCTGCATGGCCTCCACAGAGGCACAGCAAGGTGGTTGACCTGGCATCAGTACCTGAGGAACCCCGCACATGACAAGGCCTGCCCTGGATGCTACCACCAGCAGGAGGCACTCCAAACACAGGACCTCTGCACGGTCCACCACCCATGCACACACCCTGACCCAGCACTGGCCCCACCAGACAGCACAGCACCCTACTGTGGCACATGGAAGCATGCGCCACACAGGAGGAAACACAGGGCACACACAATGCCCCCCAACACAGTCCCATGGGTACCCCATCAAACAGCCACACATAGCGGTGCAACAGATGCTGCCATCACGAGGCCCATGGTGCCATGTACCTGCGGCCTGCACACCACAATGGTGCTGGTGAGTCTGTCATGTGGTGTTCGCACCATGTACCAGGCCACTGCCTGCCTGCAGTAGGACCCCATGTGACAAACACCAGACCACAGGCACCGCCCCAGTCATCATAGACTGCATGGAGGGGGCCTACGACAGCACTGCCCACAGTGGCAACAGGGGCAGACATGCAATAGACCAGGGGTCGGGATGCCAGCTGCCAGAGTGCCATGCCTGGAAGGTGGCTGGTATGGATTGCCCCCAATGTCATGTCAGCATCCATGCATGCAGTGGTAGGGTCGGCATGACCATGCATACCACAGACATGCAAGGGACACAGCCGCACAGGCATGGCACACATTGCCAGGGGCTGCTGGGACATAGCACATGCACCACAGCCCACTGCACAAAGGTAAACAATGCACAGGGCACACCACATATTCCCTGGACAGAGCCCAAGGCCCCCACCCATACAGTGGATGATCCCCACCAGACACACCCACGGCCAGGCCAGCACCACCCCACAGTAGCCATGCACACCACTGCAGCTAGGCTCCATGTGCCTGCTGCAAATCAGAGACCAACACAGACATAGTTGTAAAAGCATATATTATGTAAAAACACAGCAACAACAGAAACTATGTTCTATATATATATATATATATATATATATATATATATACACACACACATATATACAATGGGGAAGGGGATGTGCAAGGCCACAACAAGGGAGGTGGGGAAAGGGCAGGGGACAATGGGAAAGGCAAAGGTGGGGGACATGGGAGTGTGGGGTAAAGTCCAGGGAGGAAATGATTATGGGCATGAGCTGCAGGCCCTACTGGCAGCCCTGGTCTTCTCTGTCCTCCCTGTGGTGTCTTCTGTGCTGCCGGCAGTCACCCCTGTCCATACTCTGCAGCAGCTCCAGTGTGGCCCAGGTGACCTGCAGGATCTCCTGTAGGGTCTGCTCCATGGCTGACCAGCGTGGTCCACCTAGGACAAGGGAGCAGAATCAGTATGAGTGACTGGCCAGACCAACGCAGCCCACTCAATGTGCATGGTGTACATCAGTTGTCTGCACCCCTGGGATGACATGCGACCACCCACAGTGGGTGCACCCACATGATCCATCTACCCGGGCATCCACAGCCATGAAAACCACTGCTTACCACCACCGCCTATGCACCGCACAGCACCATCGTGGCCATCTGGCATCATAGCAATGCAATGGGATGGCAGTGGCACAGCCAGGCACTGAGTGCACCCACAGCCCACCTGTGACACCCACCCACATATGCAGACCCACAGGACAGTGTGGAGGGCACCGTGGGATGTGCACAGCTGTAGGGGCCATGTGCAGGGGACCATGCCTCACCAGCACCCCTGCAACCCACCATGCACATGTGTAAAGGAAATCATGGCACTCACCTGTGTCCCGGTCAACAGGGTGCTGCTGAACCCCGGGCACCACCACTCCAGCGTCATCCTGCCCTCTAAGCTCCTGAGCCATCTGGGCCCTACGGCAGTCCTCTGAGCCTAGTGGGGAAACATGGAGAGAGCCTCATCAGTACACGTCTGACCCATAGCCTCCCCCAACAATTTGCCTGCCCACACAGCCCGTCTGTGCCGCGGTGGCCCAGGGTGTACTTGATGCACCCCCACAACTGGCAACACAGGTTCTGGCCCCCCCAGCAGCATGGCATGCTGACCACTGTGCCACCAGGAAGACAGATATGACTAGTGATGGTGAAGAAGCACCTACCTGGCTGTGGCACGGCTCTCCACCAGACACACACCTACAGTCACCCCAGGTGGTTGGGGTCACGCTGCTGGAGGTCCCTGTAGTGGTGGCAGCACTGCTTCATAGTCCTACAGCTCCCTGTAGCCTCCTCAAGGCCTTCTGCTACCTCCTACCACACCTCTGTGCGTGGCCTCAGGAGGGGAACCTGCCCAAACAGGGCATCTGCATGGGGCTCCACAAGAGCCACCAGGTTCTCCAGTTCTACCGCATTCCAAACTGGGGCTCTGGTGTGCGGCATCATGCAGCCTCTGCTGAGCTCAAAATGGCACCCGATAGCACATGTACCCCACATGCGGAGGCAGCGTGGTACTGCGCTGCCAGTCACAATTGCACTGGCACTGGACTGCTCAATGGGGGCAGGCATGCGGCTGCATGGTGCCTAGAGGGCAAAGGGCAGCCACAGGGTCATGGGTCTGTCTGCACACGGAGTGCCACAGTACAATTGGGAGGCTCCTGCATGGAGTACAGTAGGGTGCATGTGTGTGATGCCATGCAGTGGCCTACTGCGCAGAGGCGCCATGGCACCCACGGTGCACTATGGTATGTGTGCCCCTTTGGACATATTGTGCACAAGCACCACAGGCACAGTAGTGGCAGTGCTCTGTACTGCCTCCCGCTTACAGTGCATCTGTTGTGCTGCTAGCATAGGCATCAGCACCACGGGCATGCATGGTGTGGTGCCGATTGCACACATCACAGTGGTGTGCCACAGCCTGAGCATGCTCAACACCATTGCGCAAGGCACAACAGTGTGATATTCAGCCAGGTTATGCTAATCTCCTCATGAGCCAATCCAGGTGCATCCAATGCATTTGCATCCCATTGCAGTTTTGCATGCCCTCATTTGCATGTGATGTGCTATAAAAGAGACCTGGAAATGCACAGGCCATGGATCGGTATTGCAGCCTTTGGAGGTAGGTGCTATGCTGTGGAGATGTGGGGAAAGTGGTCTGGGAGGGCTGTATGGGACTGCACAGTCCATGGTAACACCTGTCCATCCCCCCAGGCACAAGCATGACCAAATGTGAGGATGATGAGGAGCAGGGGAGGGTGTGGAAGAGGAGGCCCAACTTCACCAGGGCGGAATCGGATGCATTGTATGTGGCCTACCTTGACAGGGAGCCACTGCTCAGTGGACAGAGAGGCACACCACAGGCCTGTGTGGCAGCATGGTGCGAGGTGGCATGTGCCGTCTACCAGCAGGGCAGCCGCCAGCATTCCATGCAGGAGTGCAAGAAGGTTGGCATAGACAGGAGGTGGATTAAGGATAAGGTGGCTGCCATCAGGGCAGTGCATGCTGCCACTGGTGGGGGCCAGCAGGATGTGCCCTGCCTGATGCCACTGGAGGAGCAGGTGGCCGACAGCATGCGGCATTGCACCATTGAGGGTGTTCCCGGTGAAGGCTTCCAGACGGGTCACAGCCCATCACTACATGGTAGGACCAGTGCTGGCAGTGTGTGGGGGGTGGGGGGACAGGCCCCAGGGCCAAGAGGAACCACTAACAGTACTGTGTTCCTTTACAGCTCCTGAGCATCTGCATGGGGCAGCAGTGGTGGGTGTGTCCACCTAGGGGACAGCCCTGGAACCGGTGGAGAACCCATCCACCTCCACAGGTGTCCGAGGGACTGACTGCATGCAGCCCTGCACATCTGTCCAGAGGGGTTCTCAAATGGTGAGGCCAGCCTCCCTGGGGAGGCCCCAACCTGTTCCAGGGGAGGCTCAACAAGTCTTGAAAAAGAATTGTATTTCAATTTTGAACTTTATATATTTTGTGTGAAAGGGATAAGGTAAACTGAAAGAGGATAATAGTAGGTGAATTTATGTATTTATTCACAAGTCTGTGACCAGGGGAGGTACTGTACCCTGAGCCATGGCATATTTCAGGTGTACCCAGGGAAGGGTAGTGAGAGAATACAATTCATAATGTAACTATGAAACACTCAAGCAATACAAAATGAATACAAATGCAAACAAATTAAGAACAATAAACTAACAATGTGAGGAAAAACTGATCAATTAGATTGGCAGCAGAACTGTCCAAATACAAGAGTTAACCATACTGGTACTAGGAATAAGAGCAGGAGGGAGCAAAATGATCCCTGAGAATTTGCTTAAGAGTGGGGTGAGGCAGAGGTCGGCAGGAAGGTTATTCCAGTTAGAGGGGAAACAAAAAAAACAGTCTGTCCCATGAAGGTATGGCAGTAAGGGGTAACAATGGTTCGAGAGTCAAAATAATGGAGCAAGTAGGTTGTCCTGTTTGGTGGGGGGGATTACAATAAGCTTAATAACGAGAGAGACAGCTATGCAAAGAGGTTTCAATTTATTCCTCATGTACTGTGAAAAGTAGGCTCTTTTCCAATGGGGAGGCCCAAAAATATTTTAGTATTTTCGGGGAGGCTCAAGATCTTTTCCATGGATTAGGGGAGGCTCACTATGACAAAGTTTGAGAACTGTTGGTCCAGACTGATGCCTATGGTGCGGGTGCAGATGTGGCCCTGGCTGTGTTCCAGCATGATGCCACTCACGGTGCCCTGTGTGCTGAGAAACAGTTCAGGGCTGACTCCAGCACAGATGATGACATGACGCATGTCCAGGACAGTGATGTTAGTGGGACACGGGGATCCCACCAATGGCATCCGCCCAGGCGGCAGTGCGGACAGCGCTGGTGTGGTTGCCTGCCCACCAGCCCTTGTCCAGGCTGCGTCTTCAGGATCCAGTGGGGCAGCACTGGCATGTAGCCATGGTAGTGGGGCTGTTGTCACTGCTGCAGCCACGCCGGCGGTGCCTGGTGATTGGCAGACGGAGGGGCAGCATCAGCAGCTGGAAAGTGTTGATGTAGGAAAGGGGGCAGGGGGCAGCAGCAGTGCACCGCATGTGGACATACCCCAGGAAGGCACCGCCATGTGGCACCCACCATTGAGGGGCACTGTGCTGCAGGACCAGGAACTTCATTAGGGACAGCATGCGGGTCATGCAGATGACCCCTTGGATGACCACAGCCATCTTCTCCAGGCCTCTGTGGATCAGCGGGTACAGCTCGTGGCAGTGGTGGATGCACATCATGCGGATCTGCGCCAGACAGAGGAGCGGCGAAGCAGGGACCATGCCCTGCTCCTGACAGAGTTGGCTCATCAGCGGTTGGATGTGACCACAGTCATCGACAGGCACACCACTGCAATGGCAACTGTCATGGCTACACTGGCCGACCGGCTGTGTGCCAGGCCTCAGCACACCCCACAGAGTGCAATGTCCACCCCCCGTTCTCGGCATCGGGTGACCCCTGCCATGTCGATGCCGGGTTCAGCTGTGGGCATACCAAGCACGCCTGGTGCGGGCATGTTCAGTGGCCTGCAGACACCTGTGCGGACACGGTCGCATTCACACAGCATCACCCCTGGGGGCCCTTCAGTGCCACCCCATGAGGCCACTGGTCAGCCTGGTATGGCTGGCAGGTCTTGGAGGGGCCACCCATGCATCCATGGTGGCTGTGCTACTGTGCTGCATGACTGACCCTTCCCCCTCCACAACCACTGTCTGCCACTGCCCAGTGTGCACTGTGGTGTTCTGTGTGCATTGCATGGGTATGTTGCCCTGTCCTGCACTCACCTGGTATCTGTGCATACCCTCCCAGCTGCTGGCCACTGTGGCATGTGCATGATGATGCCTGTGTAGCACTGTCCGCCACTGTGCAATGGTGCTCAGTGTCTGAGGCACACACAGTGCCAGCCACTGGGTATGGTTGTGTTGGGTCCTGTATGGTTGTGGGGGGCCTGTAGGGGTGGGCATGCATGTGGCCCTGTGGGCATGGGTAGGGGTGTGTGTGCCTGTGTGTGCATGTTGCATGCAGCCCTGCTGTTCCCTGCCTTTGTGTGCAGTTCCCCACCCATTCCCACGTCCCTGCCACCTACCTTCCCTGGTGTCCCCCCCCCACCTGTCTGTGAGCTGTGCCCTTGCCCTTGGTGCTTGTATGTGGCCCTGTTGACCTACCTGTGTGGTCTAAAGTGATCCTCTGCAATGGTGTCATGGTGCTGCTGGGCCATCCGGGCCAGCCAGGGATCCCTTCACCCAGGGGGTGGCTGCCTAACACCAGCTGGACCGGCGTCCTCATTGTTCCCACTGTTGTCCCCCTCCTTGACCTCAACGGCTATCCCACAATTGGTGGCCATGTTGTGCAGAATACAGCAGGCCAGGAATAGCCCTCAGGCCTTTGACAGGCTGCACTGTAGGGCACTGCCTGATGTGTGCAGACCATGGAACCATGCCTTCAGCAGCCCGAACACCCACTCGATGATATTCTGTATTGTGGCGTGTGCCTCATTGTACTGTTGCTGCACTGGGGTCGAGGGGAGCCAATATGGTGTGAGCAGCCAGGGCCATAGTGGGTACCCACTGTCACCTGTGTGTAGAGAGGTATCGTTAGCATGGTGGTCTGTGACTCCATGCCACTGGCCTTCTTGGCCATTCCCCATGGCACCCCTGCCCATACCTCACACCCCTCCATCCGCACCCATCATCCAGCGTGCAATGCATACTCACCTACCAGATGGCCAGTGGGGATGTCCCCACTCTCAAACCTATGGCACAGTGTGGACTGGTGCCAGATGAAGGCATCATGTGCTCTCCCAGGGTGTGTGGCACAGACATTGATTATGCACCCCCTGGCATCGCACACCGCCTGGCAATTGACACTCAGGTAACCTTTGTGGTTGAGGTATGCTGCCCCCTCCGGGCCAGGTGGCATGCAGATGCCAACATGGGTACAGTCTATGGCCCTGAGCATGCCAGGCAACCGTGCTACTCTGTGGAACTCCTGCATGTTTGCTGTGCACTCCACCTGTATGCTGGGGCAATGGATGTACTCCACAGCATGTGGCAGCAGTGCACTGAGGAATTGTGTAAGCAGTAATGATGCGGTTATGCCTGTCGTGTCCCCTGTTGGTCTCTGCAAGGTGCCCGTGGTGAACAGGCACATGACAGCTGTGATCTTAGTCTCCATGGACAGTGCATGGCTCCGTCGTGTGGGTGCCTGCATCTCCTCACTGCAAAGCTCACACCTCACCTCAGAATAGCATGGTTCAGGTGCTACTGGCCCATGATCTCGATGTCACTGTACATCTCGAAGCTGATGCTGGCTCGGTACAGCCTGCTCTGGGCATACTGCCACCAGGTCCTTCCATGGCCGCACCTTCCTGCTGGCTGCCTTCTCACACCCCTCATTACCGCCTCCATCTGGAAGGTGGCACTGGCCATATCCCTGGTTGGTGTTTCCCCCTGGCGGCTGTCTACCTGGTCCCCCCCGGCTGTGTGCTGCTGGTACTACCCCTGCACTGGGTACACCCCTGGCTCTTCACCACTGTGTGACCTGCCTCTGACCCACTGCCCTGCTTCCTCTGTGGCATGCTCAGGCCCTCACGCACACACACACACCCACTGTCACTCACTAATACACACCTCCAGTGGCCCCCCCATCCACCTCCTGGCCACATCTGCCCCCTGCTTCTTGGCTTGCCTCCCTGCCACTCTGTCTCCATGCTCACCCGCTATGGCTTCTTTGTAGTGCAATCATCCTCCCCTCACTTGCTCCCTTTTATATTGGCTCATTTCTGCTTTCGCGCAACTTCCGCTTGCTCCGCTATTGCGCACGTCGCCTATTGTTGAATATCGCACTGCACACATTATTCCTGGTTATTCCCCCTGCACTTGGCATGCATTCATTTCTGTTGTGCTGCAGTGCATTGGGTTTTATCCTGCGCAACCGCTCCTGCTGAATATTGCACTTTGGCGCATATCCACTCTTGCACAGGTGCATCCCTATTGCGCATGGCACAACTGCTCTGAATATCCCACCCCATGTCCTTTTCTTTTTCTATATCAATCTGTTTGTTCTGTTTCTCTCCAATGTTTCTCAAATTCTGTTGTAACTCGTGTGCTGTTTCTTCTTCGCTTAATGTCTTAGTAGTCAATACTAAGGTTTCCTCGACCTTTCATTCTCCCTCCTTTATTTGTGTACAGTCCTTAGACTTCTTTTTCCTTAGTCTTTTTCTTTTCTGTTCTTTCTTTCTAATTTTGTAAGTAAGGTCAGTATACTCAATTACATCATCCTTCCCTTTTTCAAATGGTGGTGGTAAGTTTACTTGGCATGCTTTGTTAGCTACCATATTTTGCTTATCATCAGCATAATTTCTTATATTAGTATTTTTTTGTGTTTCTTGATTGCCATTTTTTATCTCACTTAATAATACTTTGTTGTGAAATACATCCTCCCTAAGTGCTTCTAATGCTTCCTTTAGCACCCAGATGTTTTCCAATATAACTATGTTAGCATAGTATGGATTCTTTATTATTTCTAGAACTTGTCTAGATAGGGGAATTGCTATTGTACTCTCCTTTATTTTTAAAGTATTCATGATCATATTTAGTTTGATCAAAGTACCACTCCTTTTTAGGTGTTAATTCCCCTTCAGGAGAAAATATCTGAGAAATTTCATCTGAATCAAATTTTGAGTCCTTCCTTATTCTTTTTAGAAATGATGTTGATGAGTTACTGTAGCTTGTATAGCTAGGGCAATCAGGATGGCTAGAGTAACTAGAGTTCAGTTTTGTCATACTTCTGGTAAGTTCCTCTAGTTCCTGAATAACCCCGGAAGATTCATCCCTTTGTGGTTGTTTCTGGTACCAGCCTATTTCCTCTGTATCACTGTTTATTTCAGTGTCTTCCCTTTGGTTCCTGTGTTTATTAAGATTAGATTTTAACACATTTAACCGAGGCACATCAGATGTTTTTTTGTTGCACCTTTATTTTCCTTAAAGGACGAGAGGGGTCTTGAACTGACATCTCAATATCTGTAAATTGTGGGCCGGATATTCAAACTGCACCCAAAATGTGCGCAATAGCAGGAGCAGGCACAAGTTCATTGTGCACATGCGCAATAGACGCGATATTCAAACATGGAGCAAAGCAAATTGCACAACCAGCCAGCGTCTGAATATCGCACAACCTGCACCATAGCGCAACCAGGAAGGGGAAGCTGAGCAGATATGATGCGCTATAGCGCAACAAGGCCAGACCAGCTGAGCAGTCCAGAGGTGCCATAGCACAAGCAGAGAGCCCCCCCAGCAGCAGAGCAATGGAACTGTACAACCAGGGAGGTAGGCAGGGGCCCACCACCCATGCCACAGATGGGCACAGGAACACACTGCAGAACTAACAATGCACCCCCACACCCCAAGCACAGCATAACTGGGGGAGGGACGGAATATCCACCGATCCATGGGGACAAGCCAACAAAGCACAGCTGGGCCATGGTGCCCCAGCACACCCACTGGCAAGCTGAGACTGCCACACAAAGGGGGCAGACAACCCCAGTGCACATCAGCACCCCCTTGTGCACAGCACACCCTGCACTGTGACCCCAAGACACCACCCATGAGCAGTGACTGTCACTGCAGGAATCCCCATGCATCCCCCCCGTCACACTGCAATCTCGTATACCACAGAACCATACAAGCCAGACCCACCAGAAGCACCCAGCAGTGGGTGGCAGCACACGGCAAGACCGACTGAAAAGCCACTCCCACACCAGAGACACCTCCCCACGCACACACACACATACCCAGGACAATACCACCCCAGATGCCATGCACACCACTGCAACTGAGCACCTATAGCCAGCTGCAAATCAGAGACCACCACAGTATTCATAACAAAACATAGATTTATCTAATTAACATGAACAATAACAAAATATGAACAGACAAAACTATATACAACTATATACAATACAAGGCTGGGGGTACGGGTACAAGGTAGGGGTGGGTAAGGGGCAGGGGTGAACAACTGGGAGAGGGAAGGCAGGGTGTGAGGGATGGGTAAAGGGGGGAGGTGATGGGCAGCTACTGCCCACCAGCCCGCTCATCATCTGGCTGCCGCTGGTCCCAGGGCCTCCTTCTGTGCCTGATGCCACGGCGCTGCAGGTCCCTCAGGATGTCGAGGGGACTCCATGGACACTTCAAGGAGCTGGTGGACTGCCCGCTTGAGTCTCTGCAGGATCCGGACACCTAGGACAAGGGATCAGAATCAATGGCTGTGACTGTCCATATCCCTGAAGCCCACCCAACATGCATGGCATACAGCCAAGTGCCCTGCTCCTGTGATGGAGTGCACCCACCCACAGTGACCGTGCACAAGACATGCCCAACCAGGCAGCAACAGCCATGTGTGCCACTGCACACACACACCACCCATGTGCAGCACAGCACAACCAAGGCTGTACAGTGACGTGGCTATGCGGTGGGAAGGCAGTGCCACAGCCATGTGCCCAGTGCATGCATGGACCACCATTGATGCACTCCCAGACATGCAGTGCCACTGGACAGTGCTAACTGTCACATGTCGCATGCATGGCAGTGTTGTCCATGGATGGTGGCCATGCCCTGCCCCCCCACAGCATGCAATAGCATTCATGATGTCATGATACTCACCCTCATCATACTGCAGCTGCTGCTGCTGCCATGGCTTGTCACCACCACCACCAACTCCACGTACAGCCACCGCTGCCACCCCTCACTGCGCCTCAGCCTGGGCCCTCCTCCCGCTCCACCACACCTGTGGGAAACAAAAGGTGAGAAACACATCAGTGAAATCCCAAAGCAGACATCCCCCTGCCCCAATGAGTGTGCCTGCCCACCCAGCCAGACCCATACATCACATGTCCTGTAAACACCGCCACAGCCAGCCATAGACCAACCCTCCCTCATGTGCTGGTCCCAATACACAGTGTTACCCATACGGACAATACAGGTGCATAGATGGCTCACCCACCTGGCCGAGGCACCACGCCCCTCCTGGCACGTGAACAAAGTCGTGCCAGTAGTGCCCACTGCCTCCTCTGCAGGTCACCGTACCGGTGCCTGCACTGTTCTGCCGAGCGCCGCCAGCCAGTGGCCTCCTCCAGGGCAGTGGCCACCTGCTGCCACACATGTGTCCTTGCCATGTTCAGGGGTTCATCCCCAAACAGTGGGCCATGGTGAGGCTCCACTACAGCCACTAGGTTGGCTAGTTCCAGTGCCCTCCATTGTGGGGCTCTCCTGCGTGCCATCCCTGCATGTATATAGTAGGCAATATGGTGCTCCGCAGCCCGGCAACCCCACATGGAAATGTTGCACAATACAACTCTGTTAGTCCCTATCACGCTGTTCGTATAGCGCCGCCAGTCCCTATCGCGCTGTTACTGAACAGCGCGATAGAGCTGCAGACATGCCATACGTACAGTGCCAAGGGGGCAAAGGTCGGGCACAGAGTCATGGGTCTCTGGTGCAAGGCCACGCATAGCACCATCGGACGTCTACATGTCCAGTGCGATTGGTCACCTGCGTGCCATTGCCACAGTGGACTATTGCACAGTTGTGCCACAGTGCCATGTGGTGACCGTCGCTGTAGCACCACTGGCACAATGGTGGCTGTGTCCTGAATTGCCGATCACGCACAGCACATCATCAGCACGGCAGATGCCTGTGTAAGCTACCTGGGCATGCACAGTGCGGTGTACTACGCAGTCACAGAACTGCGCCATTGGCTCAGCCGGCTCAACCGTATTGCGCAAAGTGCAACAGCGCGGTATTCAGCCATCATATGCAAATCATCCGATCAGCCATTCAATGGTGCAGCGCGTGATTTGCACCTCGATTGTTGCTCCAGTCCTAATTTGCATGCATTGCGCTATAAATGCGACACTGTTCTGCAGTGGCCATATTCAGTTACTGCAGTTGATAGGTGAGTTGCATGCATTGTGCTGTTCTGGACCATGGCCCCAGAGAATTGCTGTGTACTGCACAGTCACAGGTGACCACTCTCAGCCATACAGGCTGTGAAATGACTGAGCGAGGACTGGGTGAGGAGGATGATGGTGGGTGGAAGAGGAGGCCCAACTTTATGAAGGCAGAGACAGAGGCACTGTTTGAGGCCTACCTGGCTGAGGAGCCACTTCTCAGTGGACGGCAGGGCACCCCTCAGGCCCGTGCTGCTGCATGGGAGGGGGTGGCATGTGCCGTCAACCTGCATGGCAGCCACCAGCACTCTGTGCAGGAGTGTAAAAAGAAGGTGGGGACTGACAGGAGGAGGGTGAAGGAGAAGGTTGCAGCCATCAGGGCGGCACGTGCTGCTACAGGCGGTGGACAGCCGGAGGTGGTGCAGCTGACCCCGGCGTAGGACATGCTCGCTGCAAGCATGTAGTGCAGCGCCATTGAGAGTGTTCCTGGAGGTGGCTTCCAGACAGGTGGTAGCCCATCACTGCATGGTATGTCATGGTGTGGGGGGTAGTTCACATGCACTAACGTGTCCTTCCTTTCTGTTACAGATCCTATGCGTCTGCAGGGGTCAGCAGTGGAGGGCTTGTCCACTGCGGACAGCCACCCAGAGTTGGAGGAGGGACCATCCACCTCCGCAGATTGCCAGCATGCACTGCGGCAGTGTGCATGCCCAGCTACCTTCACTGATGTTGAGACAGGTGTGGGGAGTGCCCTTCCTGTGTCCCAGCAGTCTGGCATGCAAGCATGCCAGCATGCTGTGGCTGTGGCTGTGGCACAGACCTGCACCATCGATGATGCACCGACCACTATGGGCATTGAAATATGTGTGTCACAGAATGGACACACAGCAGGCTAGCTCATGCCCATGGATCTAGCTGGTTCCGACGTGTGTGCCAGCATGTCAGCACAGTCCCAGGCTGTGCCTGTCAGCACCGGTGGGGCAGCACCGGTGGCTGTGCAGGTCACTGGCACTGTTGTGGCCACAGCAGTGGAACCACTGATCCCATGGGCACAGCAGGCAGAGGGGCAGCAGCAGCAGTCACCCACCGGGACTGGGGGTACAGGGTTGAGCGGTGATGTAGGTGCACCACCTGTGGACATGCCCATATCTGGTCCTGGTGAGCAGCACCCACCCTCAAGGGGTGCTGTACATCAGGCCCTTCCAGACCCTGAGGGACAGGTTGCCGATGTGGCAGACGACCTCTTTGATGAGCACACCCGCCTGCTGCAGGCATCAGTACAGCAGCAGATGCAAGTTGCAACATCCGTGGAGGCACTGTGTGTGGCCCTGGAGTGGGTTGAGTAGCGACACAGCAGGGACACTGAGAGGATCCTGTCCCGGATTGACCATATGCGGGTGGATGTGACCACTGCCATCGACAGGTTGACACAGGCAGTGGTCGGTGTCGTGGCCACATTGGGCACACAGTCAGGTGCCCCTGTGCCGCTCACACCACACAGTACACTATCCACTCCCCATTCCCGGTGTCGTGCGACACCCACCCTGTTGATGCCGGGTTCAGCTGTGGGCATCCCGAGCACCCCTGGTGCAGGTATGTTCGGTATGCTGCAGACCTCTGTGCGGACAAGGTCGCGTTCACGCAGTGGGACTCCTGGTGGTCCATCGGTGCCACCCCATGTGGCCCATGCTCAGCCTGCCAGTGCTGCTGGGTCTTGGCGGGGCTGCCCATGCATCCGAGGTGGCCGTGGCACTGTGCCACATGACTGAGCTGTCTCCCAGTGTGGGTCCTGTCTGGTGCTGCCCTGTGTGCAATGTGTGTTTTGGTGGGCAGTGCACCAGTGGGTGCCCTGCCCTACACGCTGACACACGGACCACCTGCACACCCTCCTGACTGCTGTCCACAGGTGCGTGTGCATGATGATGCCTGCATTGTGCTGTACATCGAAGTGCAAGGGTACCCAGCATCTGACATACGTACATGGACAGTACAGGTGGTGGTGGTGGCCTGTGGATGTGTGTGTATCTCATGTCTGTTCCTGCTCTGTTGTGCACCTGACCCCTGTGCACTTTGTGCCTGGTGTGTGTGTGTGTGTCTGTCCATGTGGCGTGTTACTGTTCACCCTTCCCTGGTTATGTGTTTGTGCTTCTGTACCCTGCCACTTCCCTCGCTGTCATGCACCCCTGGTGTGTTTCCCTGTGTGTATGTGGGTTGTGCCCTAGCCACTGTTGGTTGCACATGGCCCCATGACTTACCTGTGTTGGGCGAAGTGCTCCTCTGTGATGGTGTCCAGGTGCAGCTGGGCCAGCTGGATCAGTCAGGGGTCACGCTGTCCAAGGGGGGGCTGCTCATCCCCATAATCACCGGCGTCACCAGCGTCCCCATCGCTGTCCCTCTCCTCGACCTGTATGGCTATCCCACAGTCTTTGGCCATGTTGTGCAGGATACAACAGGCCAGGAATATCCCACAGGCCTTTGAGGGGCTGTACTGTAGGGCACTGCTGGAGGTGTCTAGGCATTGGAAGCATGCCTTCAGCATCCCAAACACCCACTCGATGATGTTGCGTGTGGCGGCGTGTGCCTCATTGAAGCGTTGCTGCGATGGCATCGTGGGCCACCAGTAGGGTGTGAGCAGCCAGGGACAGAGTGGGTATCCACTGTCACCTGTGTGGAGATAGTGGAGGTTAGTGTCATGTTCAGGCTCATATTGCTCCTAACCCTGTGTGCCACTCCCATGGCACCTGTGGCTTACTCACCCTTGCCCCTGCTTTGCCAATCCTACATGCATACTCACCCACTAGATGTCCTGTGGGGGATGTCCCCACTCTCGAATAGATGGCAAAGTGCTGATTGGTACCATATGAATAAATCGTGTGCTCCGCCAGGGTGCGTGGCACAGACATTGATGAAGCGCCCACTGGCATCACACACCACCTGGCAGTTGACACTGGAAAATCCCTTCCGATTATGATAGGCAGCCCCATCGGGGCCAGGTGGCGTGCGACTGGCTCCATGGGTGCAGTCTATTGCCCCTAGCATGCCAGGCATACGTGCTACCCTGTGGAACTCCCTGTAAGTTTGCTGTACTGTCTGCCGTGGTGCTGGAGAAATGGATGTACTCCGCAGCATGTGGCAGTAGTGTGCTGAGGAATTGGGTGAGGATGTATGATGTGGCCGACTGTGTTATGCCTGTGGTGTCCCCTGTTGGCCTCTGGAAGGTACCCATGCTGAGCAAGCACATGCAGGCTGTTACCTTTGTCTCTACTGACAGAGCGTGACTCCGTCATGAGGGTGCCTGCATCACATCACTGCACAGCTCACAGAGCCGCCTCAGTATTGTCCTGTTCAGGTGGTACCGGCCCACAATCTCTACATCTGAATACAGCTCAAAGCTGATGCGGGCATGGTACTGCCTGTTGGGGGCATACCGCCGACAGGCCCTTCCATGGCCACGTCCCCCTGCAGCATGCCTTCTCACCCCCCTCATTACAGCTTCCATGTGGAAGCTGGCACTGTCCATCTCCCTGGCTTGTGTTCCCCACCTGGCTGTTGTTGATTTGTTACCCCTGCTGTCCTGACTGCTACCTCCACTGCACCGGGTACACCTACTGTCCTCTGCACTCTGTGGCCCCACACACCTTCCCTTGCCCCTCTTCTGTCCTGTGCACTCCCTGGCCTGCACTGTTTCCTGCTCTGGCCTGCTCTGTCTCCCTGCCTCATGTGACTTCCCTGTTGCGTTCTTGTGCCTCTTCCTTGAGCCTTTTTATTTTGGCTCATTTCCGCAGTGGCGCAACTTCCGCCTGATCCACTGTTGCGCATTGCGCAAGCTTTTGAATATCGCATTACGCACTTTATGCATGGTTCCACCCCCTTCGGTTGTGCATACCTTCATTAGCATTGCACTGTTGCTCAGCATGCTTTCTGTGGTGCAACTGCCTCCTGCTGAATATCGCACTATGGTGCAATTTCGGACTTGCGCTGGTGCAACCCTACTGCGCATAGCGCAACCCTTTTGAATATCCCACCCTCTGTGTCTAAATTTCTATTCTGTTGCTCATTAGAAATTGAATGTTGCATTTTTCTTTTAAACGTCGTTCCAACTAGAGGTATATCTGAGACTCTGTGACTACTCAACACAACATCCCTTTGTTTTTTATTATTTATTATATTAATATTAGTTGTCTCAGTTCTCTCTAATACAATTGGTGTTGAACACTTGGTAACTGAGACACTTGTAGTGCCATTAAAATATAATGTTATTTTAGTCTGTTTTTAGCTGAATACTGTGAACTTAAATTGTCCTGCAAATTCTGAATGTCCACTCTGTCTAGGTTACTTGTAGATTTCTTTTTTTGTTTAACTTCCATTTTATTTTTCCTTGGTTCTATATTTCCTTTATTTCCTTTTTTATTCCTAATTTGGCACTTTAGGCCACTCCTTGTACTCATCATTTTATCAAATATAAGTCAGCAGTTGGTATAGTGTCTCTTAAATTAATCCCAGAGGCTCAGTTGTCAGCATGTATATCAATACAAATGCTTTTTTAAATATCGCTTTATATGTCTATCACAGTTTAAATGCGAACTTAAAGTGAGAGCTAAAAGACTCTTTTGCCAGCCACTACTCTTATATAGAACTCTTTACTGCAACAATTTAAAACAAACCTTACAAAACTCCTATTAAATGCAATACAGTAAAGTTCTTAATTAAATTCAGTTGTGTTCTGTTCATCCCTTGCATTCTTCTTGAGAAAAAAAAATTGTCCTAAGGTAATCTCTCCAACATCCAGGTCCGATATAAGATTTCAAGATAAATGTTATTCAACTTCTCTACTTTCCATGGCTTGCTCAGTTGTTGACTTTATCGAACACTTCTTTATTGGAAGTTCCTCCAAATGGTTATAACTTTGTTTTTTCTTATTTTATCTGTGGGTAAAAATATTTAAAATAATAATATACAAATATAGTATCTGGTTAATGATGTCCTAGTTTGGAAAGCTGTATTCCTTCTTTCTATCTAATCTGTGTATTCACTTCCAATACTTTAATTAGTAGTTTTACAAACATGCCCCATTATCTAGCAAAATTTCTGTTTAAAAGACAATAATATTGTTTCAGATTGAAATAGAAATAGCGTCAGCTCACCCGCATGAAACCAAATAACAATCGTGATTCTAACTCGTCACTGGAAATATTTGATTTGCTATTTCCTTTTTTTGCTTTGATAAAAGGGTTTTGTTATTTCTAGAAATCTGGGTTCACTGGTATTCTAAAGGAAAAAACAGTAACAATAAATTTAAAAACTTAAAAACCTTTTGTTTGAATTTAGTAGTTATGACCTATATAAACATTATACTCTATGTTCCAATGCTTTAAAAAATCGCATAGGACATTTGGAATCATACCATGTTGAAATTAGGTTAAGTTTCAAGTTTCTTTTCCAACTTCACTTTTCAAGAAATTAAGCTGCTTTAGGAGCCTTTAGCCAAGGTAAAATGCAAAAGAAACTATCCAGTTTATTTTTTTTTTTTTTTTTATCACAACTCTATTTTTGCGTTACTGTGATGACTACCGGCAGGGGCATCCAGCCACTGGCCCTCCCTGCCGGGAGACCACCAGGCTCACTCACATGATGGGGGATCCAATACAGCTGTCGCCAGTCCACTGGAGGGTCTCCCCCTTACCCTGCCCAGCTGGCCCAGCCCAGGACCCCCCCACCACTGCGATTCCACGAGAGTCCTCCTGGTGAGCCAGGGCATGGCCATCAAGCTGCACAGTCATGCCCAGCCACTTTATACCTAGATTTTGAGCCCACTGGAGCATGGACATGCAATGACAACCAGGCACAACTTGCCGACATCTGCCGTGCTCCCCCACCACATGTCCACTGGCATGTAATGCCTCAGAGTATCCTCAGGGGCCGCTACAGTGTGGTGGGATTCCCCAACCCTCCCCAGAATCAGGAAAGCAGTCTACAGATGCTCAATCCTGATCCTCCCCTGCCGACCCACCGACAACCTGAGTCCATTCTCGAACCCGGATCGCCGCCAAGGCGTGAGGTGTGGCGTCCTACGCCTCAACCCTCAGCACCACTGGGCCAGCTATCTAGTTTAGTTGTCATAAAACAGCTCTTGCTGCTTCTGTTTGTTATCTGGCGTGAGCTGCTTAAGATTAACAAGTGGTCTTTAAAATCTGTCCGCTTGTGTTGGTAGACCAAATTATTATTAACATTCAGTGTTAAACAAAAATGCAAATACTGAAAGCTTTCTTAGTGGTATTTGCTGCAGGAGATGGCTACCCAGCTAATGTCTTGTGACTGGCTCCTGTGGGTCATAAGCCCTGAAAATGATGGAATTTAAATAATGTATACCTAGTGCTAAATTAAGTTAATTAGTATCAATCACAGGCTCTTCACAGGGCTCGTGGGACACGTGGTTCTGTGAATCTTTTGAAATAAGGGTCAATTAACTCAGCTAGGGGCTCAGTGAATCCACTAATTAGATAACAATCACAGTAGCAGTAGCAGTAATTTCGGAGATAGCTTTACTTAATATAGGAGCTAAAAAGTCAATTATGATATTTTATTTTCAGTTAAGTTCACTCAAGCCATGAGATTCATGTTTTATTAAGTTTTATTAAGTTATTCAATTGTTAAGGCCCAACTAACACTATTTTCTAACACTATTCCTGGCAATTGTAGTGATTCTAGTGATTTTATCTGTGCTTTAATTTGCATTATTTCCACTATCTAGTTTGGAAAAACTCTTCTGTGTGAAAAGGCAAACAGTTAAAAGAAAAAGACCTTGTATTAAAATACAACTTTCAACTGTTCAGTACTGTCTCTCTTTCACAGGTTTGCTTTCAAAAATTTCTTTACTTTAAAACTATATTAACATATACACAATATAGTCTTGTGCAATGGTGCAATAACACAGTCAATAAAACATCAAAATAAGATAAAATCAAGCAAATGTAAACAAATATCAGCCCTGTTCTTGCTTTGTAAAATCCCCAATCTGTCAGAACTGCCGACCTTTACCACGCTTCCAAGCGCACAAGTAAACCGTGCATTAATACTTTCCTACAGATTTCATTTAGCCAAACAAATAGCAGATAGCGTCAAGCAGAAAGCATCGCTTGACACAACTTTAGCACACGCAAAAAAAAAAAATGTAGAAGTTTTTAGAGGTTTTTGGAGGTTTGTTCTTTTTCTGGGAAGAGGGATAAAATGTTTTTGATTCCCTCCTTGGTAGTGTGATCAGCCCTCTGCAGGGCTCACCACTATTGCCCAGTGAGCTGGGGCTCCTGCCACCAATGGACTCCTTCACTCACTCCCTAGGAATATGTGGAGCATTCAAACTGCAAAGAGAATCTCTAGTGCCTCAGGCTGGTCTGGAAAGTCTGTGCGCATTAAATCCTTGAGATGAAGATAGGCTGTTAAAAATTACTATATCCTTCTCTGGTTAAGCAATGGTGGCATACCTTTTTTAAGGATTTTTAGCACCTTACATACGATCCTGCTCTCAGGGCTTCTCCTCAGCTCTGCAGCGTGTATGGCACACCCCACTTTGTGTAACTTAACGGGGGTCCAATACATGTAATTTAGTATCTGATACTGGGTAAGTCATAGTCTGTCTTGGGAGATGTAGGTGTGCATATCTTTCCAAATATTACCCCATCTGTCTTATGAACTGGGAAATTGTCTTGACCAATACCGAGGGTCTCTGTATTGGAGGAAATGATAGAATGAACCTTTTTGAAAAATACTAGCGGGATCCATGAATTTAACATACTAAGGGGGTAGAACAATCTTGGGAGGACATTCATCTTAACTAGGTTAATACATCCCTAAAGTGAAATAGGAAGAGACTGCCACCGACTAAAGTCTTGCTGAATAGTGAGGAGCAGAGGGTCCAGGTTAAGTTTCCTCATCTGGATTTCACCTCTTGACAGGAGTAGCCCCAAGAATTTTAAGTTATTTAGACTCCACTGTAGCCTCAGGGGGTCTATATTTTACTTAGTGAGCCTGCAATTCAAGGGGAAAACTATGGTCTTGCCCAGATTGATTTTATAATTTGAGATTGCACTATATCCTTCAATGATGGAGAAGACCTCCAGAAGGGATTGTGCAGGGTGTAATAGATGTAAAAGAACATCATCTGCATATGCTGAGAGTTTGAATGTTTGAGTACCCAGCTTAATGCCCTGAATGCCCTCGTGCTCTCGCAACTTGGGTAACAGAGGTTCAAGATAAATATTAAATAGGAGATGGGATAGGGGACATCCCTGCCATGTACCTGAATGAAGTGGCAAATTAAATTGAAAACACTCCATTACAATAGATACAGGCTTCGGGGTTTTGGTATAAGGAGGAGAGCTAATCTACAAATTTAGAGGGAAGGCCAAATTTATGCATAATGCAGAATAGAAATTGCAAGTCAGCTCTGTTGAATGCCTTCTCTGCATCCAGGGAAGGCAGGCCAGCCAGAACATCTGAATCACTGGATGCAGAGAAGATGTGAGCCAATTTCGGAAATGATCTGAGGAGTGCCGGCTCATCATAAACCCTGCTTGATCCGGGTGTATAATGTGCGGCATTACCAACCTAAGTCTGTTGGCCAGCAGTTTTGCCAGTATTTTAATATCACAATTTAGGAGTGAAATGGGTCTATAACTTGATACATTTTTTGGATCTTTACCTGGCTTGTGTAGTGCTATGATTAAGGCTTCCAAAAGTGTACTGTCTAGGGGATTAGCATTTAAAATCCAATCAAAAAGTCAGGTTAACCAAGGGCTAAGCTGTTTGCTGAACCATTTATAAAAACTGGGAGAAAATCCATCTGGTTCTGGAACTTTATCTGCGACGAGGGAGGTTATGAATGCCAAAATCTCTGATTCAGAGATAGGTGCAATCGTATCTCTTGCTGCTCAGGGCGCGGAGAAGGGAGGGGGATAGACGCGAGGTATTCCTGTATCTGAGCTGCCCCAAGTAAGTGGGGCATGGGACTGTAAAGGTCTGTATAGTACTTAGCAAATTCCCCAGTGATTCCCTTGGGAGTGAGGTGGACAGACCCATCCATCTGTGATTGAATGCTTTTCACTATTCTAGAGGACTCTACCTTTTTAAGCTGTAGGGCTAGAAGTTGACCAACTTTTTCACCCTGGTCTATGTACTTTGTGCCTGCTTTTAAAATTGTGTATTCTGGCCAGCTCAGTGGCATAGAGGGCTAAGGCACTGGTGCCTTACCTCGACCCACGCCAGCGACCCAGGTTCAGGAATGAGTCTGGGGCATCGGAGGTCGGCACAGGGGGGGAGGGCGGTGCTGGATGGAGCTGCCGACAGGCAGGCTCTCCTCTCTGGGGAAGAAGCGTAGTGTCCCTCAGTTGGTGGGTGACCCCCAGTGGAGGTTGGAGGAAGCTTGGGCAGAGGGCCTAGGCATCAGCAGGGGTGGGGGAAGGAGGCTGTTACTGGGGCTGTTTGGTGCATCGCACCTCTCTGGCTATGCGTGCTGACCCTAGGGTCTCAGGAGAAAATCAGAGAAAATGCCAGTCGACAGGAGTGAAGCCCGACCCCCGACAGGCACTGCTCCAGGCCAGGCAGGTAAGAGCTGGTGATTCTGGGATGGGGCTGGGAGGGGCGGTCGGATGGGGGCCGACCGGCAGGGGAGAAAATGTGCCGTGATAAAAAAAAAATTGCAAATTCTGCCTTTTCCCTCAATAGAGTGTAATACTGGTCTTGAAGTCCCAGTAATTTAATCAATCAATCAAAATCTTTATTTGTCCAGGCGGGCACCATTGAGCAAGGCTCATTTGCAAGGTGGACCTGGTCATGAATACATCAAAGTACAGTACAGAAGCAGGTATACAAAAAGCAATAATATACAAGGAAGAAAAACTATATACAGTGTATACAGTACAGTACAAGGTTGAAATAAATGAAAAAAAACCAGCATTATTTTACAATTGAAGAAGTCAGCAGATGTACAATTAACCATAGGCATACAGGGGTTATAAGGAGAAATCTTTTGAGTGAGGCAGCTGGCAACTACACATATAGGGGAAAGAGGCCATGTATGGGGTGGCAGGTTAGAGAGGTAAAGAAGAGGAGGGATATATTACCAATGACTGGGGGAAAATTGGGCTAAAACCAGAGAAAGTGATGATGGCTGTCATGTACTTGTTTATTATGATAATGACGGAGGAGGGGTAGATAATTGGGACACTACTATGGATGGGGTGGGACTTTAGCCAGGCTGGAGTGGACAGGGAAGGGTGGGTGCAGCAGAAAGAGTTAATAGGGAAAGAGTGAGAGCCAGGGGTAGAAACATGGCGAGCGTCAGGATGGAAAGGGGGAGTTGCGGAATTAGTGGGCTAGCGGTGAGGAAAACATTTGCAAGGTGCTTTCATGTAGCAATCATAGAGCGCCTTGAAGATATTCAGGCTAACAGGGCAGCTCAGCTTCAAGTTCCTTTGTAAACTGTTCCACAAAGTGGGTAAAGAGAAGCTTAGAGCAGCTTTGCCAAAACGAGTGTTGACCCTTGGAACTTGGAGGGCAATTAGGGAATAGCTCCTTAGAGCGTAGGTGCCTAACACACTCCAGGGAATACAATCTGAGACATATGAGGGGAGCTTGTTGGTGACCGCTCTGAAGGCCCATAGGGCAGTGTTTCTATTCCTTCTATAGTGAAGGGAATTCCAGCCTAACGATGAGTACAGGGTGCAGTGGTGTGGGGAAAGTGGAAGGCCAGTAATGAACCTGATAGCTCTGTGGTAGAGGGTGTCCAACTTAGCCAGTGCAGAGGCAATGCAGTGGCTGTACAGCAGGTCCGTGTAATCTATTAAAGGTAGGAAGGTAGCTTGAACCAGTTGAATCTTGGCCTCCTTTGTGAGCAGGTGGTTAATTCTGTAGAATAGTCCTAATCTTTGCCTTAGTTTCTTCTGTAGTTCTTCGAGATGGTCGGCGAAGGAAAGTTTATGATCAAGCCAAACTCCTAGATATTTGAATTTAGCTACATACTCTAGTGTTTCTCCAAGAACAGTGGTAATTTATGGGATAGCCCCCCCCCAGTGGGAATTGACGCATGCAAGGAGGGCAAGAAGAGCATGGCTTTTGTCTTTTTTGCATTCAGCAAAAACTTTTTGTTTATGAGCTGGTATTGTAGAAGGTTAAATTCAGCTTGGAGGTCTTCACAGGCGGCTTCCGGTGTGGGACGACTCAAGTACAGTACAGTGTCATCCATGAATAAGTGGATGTTGGCTTTTTTGATGGGGTCATTGATGTTGTTAATGTAGACTGCAAAGAGGAGGGGACCAAGGATAGAGCCCTAGGGCACACCCCTCAGCATAGATCTTAATGGAGAAAGATCACCTTCAGCTTTAACCTGCTGTTTCTGTTCTCTGAGGTAGTCTGCAAACCAGCACATAGATTTATGGTCCAGGCCTATGGTGCTTAGGGAGGAAGAAAGCAGGCTGTGATTGACTGTGTCGAATGCCTTAATAAGATCCAAGAAAATGGCACAGACATGCTTCTTGTTGTCAAGGTCTAGGAGCCAATCATTGGTCACCTTAGCTAGAGATGTTATGGTGCTGTGTTTTGCTTTGAATCCAGACTGAACAGGGTTTAATAGGCTTCTGGATTCTAAGTATACCCCTAGCTGGCAACATACTATTTTTTCTAGTAATTTAGACAGGATGGGGAGGAGGGAGATCGGTCTGTAATTATTTAGATTGCAGGGGTCACCTGCTTTTAATAGAGGAATAACATGGGCTGTTTTCCATTGAGAGGGGGAGGCTGCCCTGGGAGAGTAACGTGATGGGTGATTGGCACCGCAAGCACATGGTAGGCACATTTCAGATAGTATGGCTCTATGAAGTCGGAGCCTGCTCCCTTCCTGGTGTCCAGTTGCAGCAGTAGGTATTCCACCTCTTTTAGAGAGACAGGCAGGAGGGAGAAGGCCTCCTCAGTAGAGGGGGCCTCATGGGTTGGAGGGCCCTGAGCTGTGCGGAGGTAATTGTCAGGGCAAGTATCAAATGCTAGCCCTGCCATTGTAAAATGGTTATTGAGGGCTTCCAATATCTCTGATCGGTTAGAGATAACACTGCCACCGGACTTAATTTTTGCTGGAATGGAATTACCAGGTGTGTGTTCAGACTTGTCTTTTAATGTTTTCCAGAGCTTTGAAGGATTTCTTGAGGCAGAAGCTAGCTCCGAATGATAGTAGGTGGCCTTGGCTGCTCTGACCAACTTGGTGCACTTGTTATGTACTCTCTTAAAAAGACACCAATCCAAGTCGTTCTTGCTTCTTCAGGCTTTTTTCCATAAAGTATCCCTTTCTAACAGGGAAGCTTTGAGCTCAGGTGAGAACCAACGGCAGGTGCTGCTTCTGACCCTCACCTTAACCAAGGGTGTATGCTTATTTAAAGCCTCACTTAAAATATTGTAAAAAATAGTATATGCCCTGTTAACTGTTTTGGCTAGGAAGAATTCCTAACATCGCGGTGAATGTTTCAAGTCGTGGACATATGCAAACAAATCGAAGTTGCGTTTGCACCTCTTGATAGAGAACTTTGCCACAAACTGAGGGTTGTGCACGTTTCTAATGGTGGTGATTATACAATGATCGCTAATGTCTGAGAAAAATGTTCCAACATGAGAAAACAGATGTGGCTTGCTAACCAAAATTACATCTAAGAGGGAGCTGTTGTTAAGGTTCTTTTCATTTGGTCGAGTAGGCTCGCCAATGAGTTACACCAGCCCTAGAGTGTCACAAAAGGATTTCAAGGGAGCTGATGTACTTGATAGCCAATCGTAGTTCAGGTCGCCAAGAATAATGGTTTCAAGAACTGTGCTGATGACGGAACTGAGGTGAGACAGGAGATGAGGCCCGGCAGAAGGGGGACTGTAGCAGCCTATTACACAGAGAGCACTGGAAAGAGAAAGTTCGATCTTTAGGGTTAAGCACTCGAATTCTTTGGGGGAGGATGATGCGTCTATGCATGCGGCTGAGTATTTGTCCCTTACTTAAATTGCCACCCCACCTCCTCTTGATTGCCTATCCGCTCAGAAGAATAAATAATTTGTGATATTGATTTCATTGTCTGGGGTGGCTGGCCTAAGCCAGGTCTCAGTGATCACTGGGACATCAGGTAGGGTGTGGCTCACCCAAGCCTGGATAAGGGTGAACTTTTTCAGCAAATTGCAGGCATTAAGATGCATAAAAGACATTCCTTTGATACCTGCCAGGTCTGATGGAGAAGCAAGGGTGTCTAATGGTCCTGGGTTGAGTTCAACATTGCCTGAGCACAATAGTAAAAGAAGCAGGATTCTTTTTAAGGCAGCGAACTGTAATTTGTAAACACTATTTCTGGGGCAATAGGGGAGGTGGTGTTGATGGGTAGGCCTGTACCCAATCCTGGTGTTATACTGGCCTAGTGTTGCAGCCACTAGTGTCCTGGCAGGAATTTGCCATGAGTATGAAGTCTCGAGTCTGGATTGAGGACTATTCTGCAGAGGCAGCTTGGGAAATGTCCCACTCCCTGTCAGAGACAACTGAGAAGCCCAATAGTCCAGAATGGCTACCTGAAAGGAGCTTTTGGACTCAGGACAGGGAGAAGCGCAAGGGTCATTCCACTTTAGGGAGGGATGAGGGTTCTGAAGAATTGAGCTGAGCGCTAGTAAAGCTAGTGACACACCGAGGAACTAGCTGTAACTTCCCATGGTAGATCTAAATGCCACAACAGCTGGCAGTAAAAGTCACTAGAAGCCTAGAACAGTCGGTGATCAGATGTCATAAGTTCAAAATCCTTTTGTTGGCTGAGAGGCGGTTTGGGGGCTGAACGTACCTGTGGAGCAACTCCTTGCAGCTGAGCCAGTGAGGTGGTTCAAGACTGCAATCTGGTGTGGCAAGATTGGTCTGTAGCTTTCGTTTCTGTTTCCGGTCCTGCTCCACTAGTACAGAATGGGAGTGGGGGCAGGCATTCAAGTCTTGCAGCATTAGTGGATGAGCATGGTTCGGCCTGGTCCGTTTTTGGAGTGGCAGGAGATAGGGATGCTTCTAGACTTTGAATACCCACCAAAAGAGCTACAGCCTTTTGTTCTGTGTTGCATTTCCTTAGGGATACTAGTTTAATAAACACTCCACACAGGATACCTTTTAAAACTCCCCATTCTAGGTAAGGCCGGCCAGTAGAGTTTATGTTAACTGTTGTACATCGTTCAGTTTCTTGGGTAATGCAGTCTACAACTGTTTGCTCTTTAAGGAGCTGATTGTTCAGCTTCCAAATTGACTCTTTGGGCACATCTGCAGAAAATGAAAGGGAGCACCAAGTAACGGAGTGGTCTGAGACCACCCCAGGGTCTATTTTGACGTCTAACACCCCTCCTAACAGAGCATGACTGATTAGAATATAATCAATTCTGGACGAGGACCCGTGTACCCTGGACCTAAAAGTGTACTCTCTCAGATTGGGGTGGCGGGACCCTCCATGGGTCATACAGCCCCAGACAATCAACCAGTTCCCTGATAGATCTCTGTGCTGGTGACAAACCTTTCCTTTTAGGGTCAGATTTGTTCAGATCTGGAGAGAAAGGGAGGTTCCAGTCCCCTCCCATTATGATAGGAAAAGTAGTGAAGGGGCTAGAAAAGGAAGTGCAAAAGAAGAAGGAAACCACTTTGGTTCTCAAATACAGTAGCAGAAAAGGTCAGAGCCAAAAGGCTGGCCTTCAGGAAATATAAGGGAACACAGCGGGATGAAGATAGGGAGGCATACCAAACTGCCCTAAGTGAAGCAGGGAAGGCAGTAAGGCAGGCAAAGGCCCAAACTGAGGAAACACTAGCACGAACAGTAAAAGAAGGTGACAAGACTTTCTATAGATACATTAGTGAAAGGAAAAAGTCCAGAGGGGGTATTTCTAAGCTCAAAGGAGAAAAGGGGGCATGTGAGGAGGAGGACCCTGTAAAAGCATCTATTCTAAATAGATACTTTTGCTCAGTATTTACTGAAGAGAAGGTAGGGCAGAGCCCACAGCTTAGCACCATGGATACAGGTGGGAGGGAGGTGAGAACTACTCCCTTCACAAAAGAAAGGGTCCTACAAGAGCTCGCTAAGGTCAGGGTGGACAAGGCAATGGGACCTGATGGCATACACCCCAGGGTACTTAAGGAGCTAAGGGTGGAACTAGCAGAGCCATTAGCAGAACTGTTTAGTGAGTCTCTGAGCACAGGAGAGGTCCCAGAAGACTGGACAAGGGCTTATATGATCCCACTCCACAAGAGTGGTAGCAGGGAGGAGGCAGGGAACTACAGACCGGTCAGTCTTACCTCAGTAGTGGGCAAGACTATAGAGGCACTCCTTAAGGAAAGGATAGTGCAACACCTGAAATCCATAGGGGCACAGGATCCAAGACAGCATGGGTTTACAAAAGGAAGGTCCTGTCAAACTAATCTCATAGATTTCTTTGACTGGGTAACCAGAGTGGTGGACCAAGGGGGAGCAGTTGATGTCATCTACCTTGACTTCAGCAAAGCTTTCGACACTGTTCCACATAGAAGATTGATAAATAAGCTGGGTAGGCTCGGGGTGGGTCAGAAGTTGGTCAACTGGGTGGCAAACTGGTTGATGGGCAGAAAACAGAGTGGTGGTAAATGGTATACAGTCAGAAGAGATGCAAGTCACAAGTGGGTACCTCAGGGATCAGTTCTGGGGCCAGTCCTCTTCAGTATCTTCATTAGTGACATTCCAGATGGACTAGAGGTAAGGCTTGTCTGTTTGCAGATGACACCAAGATCTGCAACAGAGTAGATGATCCAGATGGGTGGGCAGAATGAGAAGAAATCTGGATAAACTAGCAAAATAGTCAGAAGAGTGGCAACTGGGTTTAATGCAAAGAAGTGCAAGATCATGCACATGGGAAGAAACCCTGAAACCACCTATAGGCTGGGAGGGAGTTGCTGGCAGTCACAAAGGAAGAAAGAGACTTGGGCATCATCATCACCGATGACCTGAAATCATCCAAGCAGACCTCTAAAGCAGTAGATAAGGCTAGGGGGATGTTAGGGTGTATTAGTAGGGGTATCACAAGTCGTAAGAGGGAGGTAATAATCCCTCTTTGCAAGACACTGGTTAGGCCCCATCTGGAGTACTGCACGCAGTACTGGAGGCCACACCTTCACAAGGACATTAACCAAATTGAGGCAGTCCAGAGAATGGTAACCAAAATGGTGCAGGGACTGCATCAGAAGACATATGAGGACAGATTAATGGAGCTCAATATGTATATCCTAGAGCAAAGGAGGGAGAGAGGTAATATGATCGAAACATTCAAACACCTTAAGGGCATTAACAAGGTGAAAGAGTCTAACATGTTTCAATATAAGAAAAATAGCAGGACAAGAGGACACAGCATGAGATTAGAGGGAGGCCGATTAAGGGGGAATGTGAGGAAATTCTTTTTCACAGAAAGAGTGGTGGATGCATAGAATGGCCTACCTCAGGAAATGGTGGCTATTAATACAGTGCAGGGCTTCAAACAGGCATAGGATAGGCATAAGGGAGCAATACAGATGAGTATGAATAGATAGGCCATTGACAGAACAAAGGCCGATGGCACATTTATAAGGTAGAAAAAGAAATGGGCAGACTGGATGGGCCTTGCGGTCCTTATCTGCCGTCAACCTCTATGTTTCTACTTTTCTATGGGCTAACACTTGTAATAGCTCAGTAAAATAGCCAGAGGTGTCAGCATTAGGGCCATATATGCTCCCCAGTACCACCGTGGATCTATCTAACAGGCCATTCATGAAAACATATCTCCCATTTTGATCTCTGATAACTTGTTCACACAAGAACAGGATTCTTCTCACCACTAAAATAGCCACCCCTCTACTTTGAGTGTTATCCCTTGTATTGAACACCTAGCTGACAAACTGTCAATGAAGTACAGTGGTAGCCATAGATATTGCCAGCTATTTCCAGATATTTCTCAAAATTTCTGAAGAGTTTCTCTCTGCTGCCCCTACTGTGGAAATGCAGAAAACAGGAGATATTTCTGGAAATATCACAGAAATTTTGGGAAATAGCTGGCAGTGTCTGTGGCTGCTACTGTAAGTTGCCTTTGGTTTCTACCAGGTGAGTTTCCTGCAACATGGAGATATTACTTTTAAATAGTTGGATATGTTTTATCACTTGGTACCACTTAACCTTATTGCAGGCACCACGAATGTTCCACAACAGAATCTTTTTAGGGCATGCCATTAGAGTCAATAAGATATCTGAACAGTAGGTACAATAATTCAGAAATCATAATAAGCCTACATGAAATCCCACTTCCACGATGCCAAGCCAGTCCTCCCTTCCCCCCCAAATCCCCCAAATTGTTACAGGCACCCTCTTCAAACACAATCCCCAACAAAACTAGATCCCCCGCCCCCTTCCTTTCAGCCTCAAACCCTTGAAAATAAGACTGAATACTGAGACAGTAAAGAAATTCCCTCCCCTCTATGTGCGCCATTATTACGGTACGTGATATACCCATTGTGGTAGCATTCCTCCCGCCCCCCCCCCAACTGTGTCAAAAACAGGTACATACATAATTCCTTTATGGGGTGACCTCCAATGAATAAAATGTATAAGATGGAAAAATGGGCTCATCCCTTAATCATAGACAGTTATTTCAAGGCCTCACGCTCCCCAAATGACCACACCCAATTCTGCATCAGCCCGAGCAGTCCAGGGACTAGAACATAAGTACCCTTAACCACCACGGATCAAGCGTGGCACAAAAGGAGATACATCACCCTGCTCATTTCTCTTATGCCCTGGAAAGTGCCAGGAATATATCTGCAGCCATTCCCTTTTACTTTACCAGAGTCGCAAAAAGCGCACAGCATGATCCGGGAGGGTTATCGCCTGACTCTGTGCACTCAACCGGAGACAGGAACAGCCATCTTCCCCCTTCCACCAAACAGGGTGCAGGGCCCCATCAGCTAAATAATTCCCCCATTACCCTGGCCCTTCATTGAAAACAAGCAATCTCTCCACCCCGTAACAAGCTAGGGGAGAGGAACATATTAACCACTACAAACAGTATGATTATGAGGTTAAAGGATGAGGAAAATGAAACACAAACTGAAAGACCACACCACTGGAAGTGTCTGCAGACTGTAAAGTCCACCTTAACATGTAGACTGGTTAATTATATGCAGCAGTCTGTTTTCAGTTCCCCCATGAGAGTAAACAGAATGGGGACCTGGTCATGCACCCGATTTCCGGCGAGCTGGTTTGGCTTCAAAGATACAGCGCTGTTTTAGAGTACCAAACCAGAGATACAGTCACTGGCCCAGATATTCAAAAGGGTTGCTCATGGCGCACTGCACAACCTACTGATGTGCCCCAGTGCGATATTTAAGAGGGAAAAGTGCACCTGTACAAATCCCGATGCGCCGGGGCGCATCAGTAATGTATGCAGGCACAGGTGGGGGGGGGCGTGCCCATGCATAATCTGCACAGCCCGATATTCAGCCTGGGCAGTATAGAGTTATGCAGACGCAACCCCTACCTGTGCCTGCACAAAGTTGAGCTGAAAAAAAAGGAACAAGTCGAGGGCCACCCACAGGTGAGCTGCCGCATTGCAGGGCACAACACAGCAGCTGCCACCTGTGGGTGGCCCTCGACCAGTTGCTGCCGCACCTGGCGACGCCCCCCCATGCCCCAATCGCGGTCATAACTGTCCCCCCCACCAGCGAGTACCCCGATTGAAGGCATAAGTGTAACCACCCCCTCCCGGTAGCCCGATCTCGGGCATAAGTGTAACCCCACCCCCGATTAGCCCAGTCGTGGGCATCAGACCTCCTTCCCAAAGTCCAATATCCTGGTGGTCCAGTGGACCGTGAGTAGCCGATCGTGGGCGGCATTCCTCCACCCCCAAGTCTGACATCCCTGGTGATCTAGTGGACCCCCACCCCACCCACCCACTGAGCCCCACCACCCCACCCCCGTCAGCGGCAGCACCCACCCACCTGCGCCCCACAGCCCCTCGACTGACAGCTCGGTGGCTGCACGCCCATTGGTTCAGAGCTTGAGCTAATGAGCATGTGAGTTCATATTGTATTTAATAAGTCCAGATATGTGAATGAATTCATTCACATATCTGTACTGACTAGATGGGAAAGGTACGCCCATTGGCTCATGCTCTGAACCAATGGGCGGCAGCCATACTGAGCTGTCAGTCGGCGGGTAGCGGGCGGCAGGCAGGTGGGTGCTGCCGCCCACCGCTGACGGGGGAGAGCAGGGTGGTGGCCCAGTGGGCAGGTGGGGTGGGGGTCCACTAGATCACCAGGATGTTGACTTGGGGGTGAGGAATTCGCCACATCGGGCTACTCCGCGTCCACTGGACCACCAGGGATATTGGACTTTGGGTGGGAAGGTCTGATGCCCGTGATCAGGCTACCGGGGTGGGGGTTACTGTTATGCCCACGATCGGCTACTTCCGGGGTTACTGTTATGCCTGCAATCAGGCTACCGGGTGGGGGGTTACTGTTATGCCCGCGATCGGGCTAATCGGGGGTGGGGGTGACAGTTATACCCACGATTGGGCTAATCGCGATCCACTGGACCACCAGGGATAGGAGGCATTCATCGTCCCTTACAGGACATCCCGTGATCGGGCTGCAGGGGGTGTTGGTCCCCGACGGCTGCTGCCTGACAGGGTGCCAGGCGTAAGTCCTCGGGGATCGGCACACCTGCATGCTAATGGCATGCAAATGGATCCATAATCAGTTACAAATGGCCCCCCGTGCGCCTTGCATAAATTATGGCCCCATTTGCATGTCACTCTTTGAATATCACAGGTGCTGTGCATGGCGCAATGGAACTTGCACCACCGCCTCTCAATACTCCACTCTGACCACTTGCGCTGGCGCAGTTCCACTGCACCATGCACAGTGGGGGTGGCCAGGGGGCGATATTCAAAGCAGTTGCGCCATAACGCAGCTCTGTTGAATATCACCCTGGACACACCCCAGCGCAACTATTTTGAGCGGCGCACAGGCTTGCACCACAAACTGGCGCAGTTTGAATATCTGGGCCACAGTTTATGACCAGGAATCTGTGGGGATGTGTGAATCAGTTTCCTCATCATAATACATTCTCACACATACTCACTATAGTGATCATTCTCTCCACTGACTACAACTAGGCCTCTCGGGTGACCCCAGTCAACCATCTCAGAACAGGTCAGGCAAAGCCGTCTTGAGCGTTTCTTCTGCTGCTTTTGGGTCTTCAAAAGCAACCCATTTCCCCTCAAGGGGTACTTGGAAATTTGCTGGGTACCCCATACAAAATCTGATGTTGGCTGCTAGTAGTTTACTGACTATATTGTGGAAGGTCACTCTCTTCTGGCGAACAAAGAGCGGTAGATCTTGCGCCACATGAATCGAGTTTCCTTCCCACTGCACTTTTTTCATTTCCTTCAGTTTCATCATGAAGTGTTATCATTCCTGATAACTGAGGAACTTAAAGATGAAGGTTCTTGGTGGGGCTCCTGGGGGGAGCATAGGTCTCAGAGCATGATGGGCATGCTTGATTGTGTAAGCTGGCCTAAAAAGTGAGGGGCCTACCAGCTTTGCTACAAATTTCTGGGCAAATTGAACTAGATTATTCCCTTCTTCCCATTCAGGGAGCCCGATAATGACTGCATTATTGTGGCAGCTCTTACCCTCCAGGTCTTCAACTTTGGTCTCCAGTTTCGCAATCCTCTGCCTAGTAGCTCTCAGTGCTGGGTCTAACTTCTCTACTTTCTTCTCTAATGAGATAACTCGAGTTTCACAGTCCCCTGTGCACTGTGCAAGGTCTTCTAAGGTATTGGAAATTGCTTTAACTTCTTCTGTTAAAGAAAGTACCTTCTCCCGAAATGGGCAGAATTCCTCTAAGAAGCGGTCAAGAGTTAGGAGGGTCTGCTCCTGGGATCCTGCAGAGTGTTGCACAGCAGGCCCAGCCTGGGCCTTTGCTTTTTTACTGATCTTCTCAGGCGTGGTAGATGGCGTATGTCACGGGAGAGCCGACCACATCTCCACTTCCATCCTGGCTGAAACTCCACCAAAGTCTCCCAAAAGCAGCTCGGTGAGTTCTCCTTACAATTAGGAACTTAATCGTGCCCTGCAATGGCAGTATTAGTTAGTTTTAGTCAGTAGAATGGGAGAGAATAGCGGGAGTGCTCACTAAAGCAGCTACTCAGTTGGTTGCATCATGTGATCTTGATACATGAAAGGTTTGATAACAGTGTGATGCATATGCTAAAATAAGAGAGACAGAGTAGTGGAAGGGGTTCATGTTTTGTAAAACACAGAAGGTAATAATTTTCTTCCAGGCTGTTTTATATGCAGCTTGAATAGATAAAGCAAAAGAGTACCACATAGTAAGCGAGCAGCAGTGAGAAACTGGGTTATGTCTTGTGCAGCTCCCAAAATGATGGTGGAGGGGTCATCTCCCAGTCAGCTTGTGGGAAGACACCTCTGAATTTCTGAAAATGGAATTGTGAAAGACAGTCAAATAAGAAATTAGATGAAACAGGAATATACACACAATGAATAGTGAAGTTGTTCAATAGAGAGGTCCATGGTAATAATCTCATGAAGTTACTTACTTTGGTACTTAGGCACTTAGGTGAAAAGGGGCAGATGTGTACCAGAGGGGCTTCTAGTCCACCCCTCCCCCACCATACAGTGGTGATCCACTTGTCTTCCCATGTGTCCATCAGAGACCATCAAGCTGCTTTTTAAAGTTGTGTACATTCTGTGAGTCAATAACGCTTTGGGGCAGACTATTCCAGTGCTTGACCTCTCTCTCTGTGTAAAAGGATCCTCTCCTGTTAGTCTTGTATGGTTTACCTGTAACTATTTGGTGTGGATTCTAATATTATATCCAATATCCCAGAAGACAAAACCCAAATCAGGCAGTAGCTCTTCATTTTATGTAGGTTATACAACAGAATGAGATCTCCCCTTAAACATCTTCTATCAAGGCTATGCAGACCTAGTCATGTCAATGTGGTTTTGTAATCTAAGATATCACATCCATGAATAATGTTTGTAAATCTTCTCTGCACTCTCTCCAAACTTTTTATATCCCCACTCAAGTATAGTGACCAGAATTGGGACCAATAACCCAAGTGTGTTCTAGCCAGGGATCTATATAGGGGCAATATGACCTCCCTCTGTCTGCTAACAAAATTCTTTTTGATGCATCCTAAAATTCCTGATGCTTTGGCCACTGCCGTAGAACTATTTGATCTAAAAGAAAAGCTTGATTGGATTATGACACCAAGGACTCTTTCCTCAGTGATGGATTTTAACTCCCCACCTCCCAGCTTGTAAGTGGCACATATGTTCTCAATAACCATATGAAGCACCATGCATTTGTTGGGATTAAATGGCATATCCATGTTATAGCCCAATTGGCAAAGGTATCTAAATAAGCCTGTATTTTTGCAGTATCATCTTGATTACTAGCTCTACCACCAGTTTTGGTGTCATCAGCAAATTTATTTACAAGGCCATTTAGTTCCAAGTGTAGGTCACTGATGTATATGTTGAAAAGCATGGGGCCCAATACTGAGCCCTACGGCACACACTTGTCATGTTGACATAATCAGACACAGCACCTCTGGTCCTCACTGTTTGTCTTCTTCCTGTTAACCAGTGGCAAAGCCATTGTACCACACTGCTGTCTATATTTAGGTTATTTAACTTGAAAATTATCTTATTGTGAGGTACTCTGTCAAAAGCCCTACTAAGAGCCATATAAACCACATCACAAGGAACATTTTGGTCAAGGAGATCACTGATTGGTTCATAAAATGATTTGAGCTTTGTTACATAACAGTGATCTCTAATGAAGCCATATTGTGACCTATCCATTAGCCCTTTACTATTGATATTGCCCAGAATATGTTCTTTCAGTATTCTTTCCAAAATTTTACTCAAGATGGATGTCAAGCTAATGGGTCTGTAGTTACTTATCAACTGCTTGTTTCCCTTCTTAAATAAAGGGGTAAATATAGTTTCTTTTCAATTATCAGGCACTATGCCCGTGGTTAGTGGAGCGGTGAATATAGCACTCACTGGCTCAAAAATTACATGTGTTTGGTTTTTAATCATTGCAGGATGAATATTATCAGTGTCAGATGCTTTATAGGGGTCTATCTTCTGCAACTCCTTCTTTATTATGTCCCTCTAAAAGAAAGTTATGGCCACTTTCTTGGTGTTATTTACACTTGGAATGGATTTAGCTCTGTGAGTGTCTAGACAATTTAAGGAGGCTGCAAAATAATTGTTGAAGTGCACTGCTAGATCAGCAGGTTTATTTATTAATTTGCCATTAATTTCTAAGGGTCCTATGACTGTCTCTTTGCCTTTTAAAGAGCTTTTGTATCCATAAAATGCCCTAGGATTTGCTTTGTTTCTGGCTAATGACTACTGCTGTGTGGAAATTTCTAATTCCAGCAGTATGAAATTTCATGGAATTTTCAAAATTCTGCTCAAATTCTGACAAAAACAGAATGGTGGCATTCCAAGGTAGAAAAATGTGGAATTAATTTTTCTGCAACATTTTCATAGACTTTTATTCTGTGGACTTCAATATTTTCCATTGAAATGGTTGTGGAATGATTTTCCATGGAACAAAATTTTGTTATGCAGAATATTATTCCATGGATCACAATAGTTTCCATGTAAATTGTTGCAGAAAGATTTTCCACTGAAAAAATGCTGTTCCGCGGAATATAATTACACAGATCACAATATTTTCCATGGAAATGGTTGCAGAATGATTTCTATGGAAAAAATGCTGTTCTGCAGAGTATTATTCTGTGGATCACAGCAGGCAGAATTCCTCAAAAGAACCAGTGAAATTTAAATGGAAATTATGACGGTGGAATGGTCATTCTGCGCAAAGTTCACTGGTGGAATTCCACATTCCGCACAGCACTAATAATGACAATTCAGACTTTCACTTACTTTTTTAATGGCTGACATGCACCTTTTAAGATTTTTCTTGTACTCCTCATAATTGATTTTATTTGGGTTAGTCTTATACTTTCTATAGGATCTCTTTTGTCAGTAGATTTTTTGCTAGATATTTGTTGTCAACCATTGATCTGCCCTCGCTGCATTGAGCTTTTTTTCTATTTAGGTACCCATTTATCTTGTAATTCTATTAATTTATCTTTAAAGGTTGACCATTTTTCTACAGCTGATTTTTTATCAGATTCAGGTTTCCAGTCCCATTTTGCAATATCTTTAGCCATAGCTTCAAAACCAGTTCTTCTAAAATCATTTAATTTCATTTTCATTTCATTTTTCATTTTTTCATACTGTGAAACCTTAATGGGCAAAGACCATTTTTTGTAAGTGCCCAGTGGAGTGAACAGTCAGCAGATTACAAATGAGCATAGTGACTTTTGAGAAAGTAGGAGACTATTACAATCAGAGTGTGCTCGAATCAGTTACATAAGTGCAGGGGGCGGTTACAACATGAATCAGAAACAGTTGCATATGACTTTGGATGATAGATAGTGAGCACAGACTTATTTGAAACTGGATATGGATGCCATTTCAGTAAGACAAGTGCACAGATTGTTGTACCAGGAAGTGGTCCTGTAGGTAAGAGATCTTTGTCCTAGGCTGCTGTTCATTCTAGGGGTATAGAAGGCATGGCCCTCAGCTGAACTTGTGACTCTGTTTTTACCAGTTCCGGGAAGATTTTCTGGATGCTTGGTGGTGGGGGTGGCAAGATCTAATGCTACTTTCTGCAGAAATACAAGTGCAAGGTTTAAAGAGGGATTCAGGTGATTTGATCACAATTTTAGTTGCTTGTGTAATGTTTCCTGTTTAAACTATGAGCAGTAATGAAAATCGCAAGTGCCTACGTTGTATATTCATTCTACATTGTGTTTTTGCAATTTTCACTGCTCTGCCGTCCAATGTCTGAAAATGACTTAGTGTGCATGAGCGGTGTGGAAACGTCACAGCCAGAAAAAGTTAAGTGGGCTCAATGGATATGTATGATGATCACCTCAGTTATGAAGTTGACAGCACTCAGCCTGGTAGTTCTGCTGTGTTTGACAGCAGTAGCAATCCAATGTCTGAATTTTCAGAGATGTATTTTTCGGATCCTTACCGGCTTGATCCATTGGTTTCTGACAGCAGTTCAACTTCTCAAGCGGCTGACGAGAATGTTGTCTTGGCGCTCGCTCTGTGGTCATCTGACAATAAATGGTGAATGAGCTTAGCACTTCCTCCTTAATTTCAGTTCCCCAATTGAGACTGAATGTGTAGTTTTAATGGCATACATTTTATTTATATGAAGTGACATACTCGAGCGAAATACCGACGTTCTCACAAGGTCGCCAAAATAAATAAAGAAAATGAATGACTGACAGGGAAAGAGTGAGACAGAAAAAGGGAAACTTTGCCTTGAACTATTGAGCTGAAAGTAGTACCACAGAACTGACTGCTGCTGCCATTTACCTCTATATCTTTAAGCCTTCAACATTTTATCATGGTGTCTAACAGGACTCAGTCACAGCAAGTACATTTGGGCACCATGTCTTTCACCTGCCTTGGTGTTATCCTATACAGTTTTTCAAGCTGAACCCCCCATTGCTGTCTATCCAGGTCAGGTGCCTTCCCCACCCAGCCACCCAGGCATCATAAAATCAGTCTGGCAGACCGTTGATACATACATTCTGTTCTTGGACCTGGTTTTCCACATGCCCCAGTCTAGATTGCAGCAAAACATTTTCCTTAGCCTGGATCAGAATCCATTAATATTCAATGCCAAAACGCATATCAGTTTATCAAGTCAGGCTCTGTTCTTTTTTTTTCAGCATGTTTTATTTGTATACTGTAATCTACAAATACTTGACAGAGTGATTTTTTTTTTTACTGTAGAGTTCAGCGCTTGCAAGTCAATGGTCTACCAACAGCTGTTGTTACGCTTTCCAAACTCAGTGCTACTTAGACAAGGCAGTGTCTCCAGACTCTGTAATGAAAGGCAGGAAGGAGAGTAAAAAAGCTAAAATGTTGGTAACATCAGCCTTTCTATACAGTGATAGCAACATGGCAATTGATCAGGATGTGTGTGAAAGATCGGGCAAGTGCAACCACATGTCATGGGGGGTTGAATAGAGGGGGAGATAAATAAATGCAATATGTGTGTGTGTGCTCGTTAGTACACCTGAATAGTATAGCCTGTCAGTCATTCATTTTTTGTTATTTATTTCGGCGATCTTATGAGTGCATCGGTATTTCGTATCTGCTCTTTTATGTGTTGAGATGATGAGAATCGATATTTTGTACTAGAACCCAGTATTGCCCTGATCATGCTGTGTTGTTCTGTCTGTGAAGGTGATAGCGTCTGTTAATTTTTGTTATATTGACTTAAAAATTTAGATAGATATAGGGATAAAAACAATGTGTTCAATATAGGGTTGTAGTACATATCAGAATGACACACAGTTTTTCATGATTATGCAGCAGTCTTGGAGGTGTAATTATGGGCTCGTAGATGCAAACCAGATGTTTATTGAATCCTTTGTTAGATGCACAGTACTGTAAGCTGTAATGAATTTCATGCATTATTATGCCATTACTGCTTTGCAGTTAAATTTAGTAACTGTATTCATTCATGGGTGTTTGTTACAATTATTGGCTGTGGTGGGATCCAAGCACAGGGATCAGTCTTGATAATGTGATGCAAATCCCTATTAGTTCTTGTTTTTGCCTCCGTATTGTTAAATGATTTTGTAGTTAATTTTCAAAAGGTTTTTACACTCCCACACATTATCTGTGACCTCGTCTTCCTGCACAACATAACTTCAAAGGTTATTGAACAGCATTTTGATGTAAACAAAAAATAAAATAAATGTAGGGATTGAAAAACAAATCAGTACTTTTTATTTTTATAATTTGCAATTTGTGAAAATACTTGTCACAGGTCATGTTTCAAAATGAAATTATAGTAAACATCTTTTAAATTATTATACACTTATTTTTATCCAGTGTGTTTCTTTTTGGATCTGTTTTTATATTTAATGTGGCTGTCGACTTATTTATTATGAACAATGATGCCACATTTTCATATTTTTTTATTTGACAATGAATGGGGGGTTGGGCAAGAAGAGTGGACTAGTTAACATTAGTAGCGGGGGTGGACTTTCCATATGAACACGAGGTGTGCAAGTGGTGATTTTTGCATCGTCAAGATTATTGTGGGATTGATATTTGGCTCAGTTGATGGTCATGTAATCAAGAGAAGCAGTTGTGGGGCTGTGCCAACAAATACGCATGAGCCATAAAGTGCCATCATACAGGACGGCAGGATAAGTGAGGTTGTAAACTTGTGGAGGGATATCATGGTTGTAGATGGTTCTGTCAGTGGTGGGCAGTGCATTGTTGTGGTGGATGGTGATGGGAGCAGCTGGGGTGTTATGTATTTGTGTGGATCTATGGATAGGGTGTGTACTGAAGGCGGGAATCAGTGGGTGCCAACACAAGGTGGTCGACAACTCAGTGAGGAGGAACGGATGGACATGGGGGAAAAATCAGTATGCATTGGGAGAAAGGGCAGGAAAAAAATTTTGAGGATGTGGTGGCTGAAAATGTGGGCCCCATGTGCAAACTTTGCATCTTGTGTTGCCGGGTGTATATTCCTGAGTGTCACAGAATGTAGTGGGTGCTTGGAGCAGACAGGTCAGCCGAGTTAGGGGTCAATGCCGGTGTTGTGGAATGTGTATGGACTTGTGTGATGCTCCTGTTGGGGGACTCAATGATTAGGAGTATCCACTGGGATGGGTAGGGCGGGGTATAGGGCAATGAGCTGAAATGATTGGGATCTTGGTTGTGTGTGTGCATGTTGGTAATGTGAGGAATTAAAGGCCACACAGCACAATGAAAAAAACAGGATGGAGCTGCTGCAAAGACATGGGTCACAGACACTGTCATATCTATTGACAGCATGGGTGGAGTCCAAAGTCCCTTAAAAAAATAGACAGCCACTGGCCCATATGAGATTCACTGTAAGGTGCTATGGTAGTTGAACTACATTCTGTCTGCATCTCTGGTGGCCCTATTTAACATCTCCCTCTAGACAGTTAGGGTACATCAGGATTGTAGGGTGACACAAATTTGATCAATTCATAAAGTGGACTCAAGGGAAGAGCTGGGGATTTATTTGATTGTCAGCCTGACATTTGTGTTTTGCAAGTTGATGAAGGTCATCATAAAGGATCAACTGTGTAGGTTTTTTGATAATAGTGGATACCTGGATGATCGCCGGCATGGATTTGTCCCGGACTGATCGTGACAGACTAACTTTGTGGAGTTATATGACTGGGTGGTAATTGCAATGGAGCAGGGTATGCTGGTGTATGTCATCTTACTTGACCTCAGCAAGGCGATTGACTCAGTCTGCTGGATACATTGGGAGGGGGGTATGGTGGACAGAAGACTGATGGTCAGTCGGATTTGGACCTGGCTATCTGGACATACTCAGTGGGTTGTGGTAGGTGGAGAAGAATCTACTGCCAAAAGTGTCATTAGTGTGGTCCCATATGGATCGATGATGGGCCCATCATCAGTGGACCCACATTGTCTTGTCCTCTTTGTGTCTACCTGTTCTTAAACATTTCATGATTTTATAAACTTTTCACATACAGTTTGCTGTACTTTTTAAGCTATAAGGCATAACCTAATAATTAATGGTCTCTTAATCCCCTTCTAGGGGTGTAATGTGGCTGGAGACGTAGCCGAGTGCCTCATCCCACTAGAAGGTTGTTAACTGGCAATGAACTTAATCCCTGGGAGTGCCTGATTGCTATTATAATAAAAAAATTTTAATAGTGTTAAAAATTCTTCAGCGTATGATTACACTGTACATGTATGTTAATACAAGATTAACATAAGGCTGTTAGAATGTTTACAGTCAATCAGAAAGCTCTATTTCTCAGACCTGGGTCGCACCTGAAAATAGGCACTTGGCTGTCTAGTGTGACTTACCCGGTAAACAAAAGCAAATAAATAAATAAATAAATTACTAATAGCTGTCTTTGTGGTCATTGTATGCCTATGTCAACAGAGATGGAATCTATATTTTGTCTAGAAATTCCATGTGTAGTGGATAAAATTGAAGTAATGGAAGATTCCGCACAGGACACCATATTCAATGGCTGCATAACAACTCACCCTGGATTTCAAGATGTCTGCTTTAGTGAGTGGGTTTTGGAGATGGCAAGGGCTGAATTTGTTCAGTATCATGGCATGCAGAACGTTTCCTTGGAGCAGTATGTATGAATGTTTACTTGTTTTGGCACATACTTGAATCTTCTGAGAGCCATTCATTTTCATGCTGCATATTACCCTGCCTGAAAAACAGGTCTATGACCTCTATTTTCCACCGATATTGAAATGGCTTATTCTTGACCCACTCATGTTTAATTTCCCATCACTGTCCTCACTTTATTACCATCCACACCATCTGATCCCTGTGTATTTTCATGTAAAATCACCCCCCTACTGCCACTCCCTACCTGGTCACTTTATGTGTCTGCTCCATCCATCACCCTTTGTCTGTCTCCACTGGGTTGACAGCACCTGTTTTCATTTTTCCTCTCACTAAGAAAATTCCACTTCCTTCTCACACTGGGACCAAGCTGTTATATTATCTCACTCTATTGCTTCTCCAGGAGTTCAATCCGTTTTACTGCCAATGATCCTGTTGACTATCTCTCCCCCTTCTTAACCTAAACCAAGTTGGCTATATTGTCCTTTGTTTGTGCTTTTACTATTCCGACTGCATTCCCTGTTTCCATCTGCATTAACTGGTACAGTTATCTTACCTGTTATTTCTGTGTTTCATTTTACTTCTTGAGTTCTATCTTGTTCTCCATAATAGTCCCTGACACCTTGTGTTTGAGAACCAGGGTGCCTCTATTATACTCAAAATAACAATCAACCTATTTACGGAAGGTTCAGTAACTACATAAATTGTTATGAACAGCACTACTTCATGTATAAGAAGGCATTTCTAACAGGAGTATGAAAAATAATTTCACAATTACATTTGAGCTGGCCCGCTGGCGCAGCAGTGGGATTTCCGCATGCGACGCCGGCGACCCGGGTTCGGGAACGGACCTGGATCGTCGGAGGGCCAGCTGGGGGGAGAAGGATGGAGCATCCTACGGACTGCTCTCCTTCTCCAGGGGGGAGGGTGGGTCAGTGATCGGAGCACTAGCGACCCCGGGCGGAGGCCCGGAGCCACAAAGCCACCGACACTTAAGAGGACTTGGAGGAGGGCCAGACGTCATTACGTCATTGCACGTTCCCACCTCCCCAGAAAAAACAGAAAATGGACGGCTGTCGGCCGCCCTACATGAAGTGTGCCGCAGCTTCAATTAGCCTCTCCAGAGCTGGCCCTCGGTTCAAAATTAGTGTCTGCTGAGGTGTTTCCCCACTCCCCATAGCCCGTCCATGAGGTAAGCATGTGAGTACCGGAGGGTTCGAGGCCGTTCTGGAGAAGGTGGAAGCTGCACAGGCTGATAATCCCGGGCGGTCGGTGGCTAGGCGAAGGAGGAATAAAGCATAAATTAAAAAAAAAAAAAAAACAATTACATTTGAGATTTTGATCTTTCATTTATATGTGAGGTGTTATCATTAAATATATAATAAGATTTATAACAGCAAGTTTTGAATGTGTCATATCATGTCATAGTATAATGTACAACATGCACTTGGCTCAGATTGTGTGCATTACCACCAATAAGCAGCCTATACCACTTATGTGAATTACAGTACTTTGTTACGTAGTGGTCAACCACCCACTCCTCTCCCAGTACACTAACAACTTTATATTGTTTATTTGCTTACTTTTTTATTTTGAGATTTAAATTGTTTACAGAGGAAAATTTCCATTCAGGTACAGGTGATATAATAAATGAGAAGTTCAGATCACGAATATTGTTAATTCTCAGTTATGTAATTCATTTATCCACAGGCAGAATCGATTCTTAGCATACCGATGCTTTGTTTGTTGGTGTTGGGGATGGTTTGGAAGAAGAGTAAGAGTCATTCTGCCTGCATGTGTTGTATCATCTATACGTGACAGATGGCCTTCGGATTCCTATACTGGATTTCGTGCTTTATGTGAATAGCAAGTTTGCTAGCTATTAGTTAATTTGCATACAGCAACCATTGTATTTGTTTAAACTCATATATTGAATTGATGATGTTTTTCCCATCTTTCCACAGCATCTGACTTCTTTGGTTTTCTAAAATCTTGCAGTTAATGGTGGAGGTAGTTTCACCTGCAGTGTTGTTTTAGAATGGGTATCAGATGAGACCATCTGCATAACTTCATTCAAAATTTTGTGAATCATGTAATAAAAAGAAAAAAAGATGTCAATTGCGAATATACATGATATGATTTGTAACAGTAAAATTGACACAGAGCGTGAGAGCGCAGCCTGCAGAGTTCTGTCTTCTTAAATGACTGCGGCTGTGAGAAATGATCATTTGTATCTCCCCAAGTGTAACAAGTCACAAAAAAGGATTCTGCTCTGTTTTGAGGTCCATTCTATAAGTGGTTGGATGTAATTCAGGCTACAACATAGAAACATAGAAACATACCCTCTCCAAGGCTGGCTAACGTGTATATTAATCTTTTGTGTGAGACTGTGTCAAATGCCTTGCTAACATCTAGGTAGGCCATATCCACATCCCTTCTCTGATCTACTACTTTGGTCACCCAGTCAAGCTTGCATCCTTCCAGGTGGCTCCCCAGTCCCCAGTAAAGCCAAAAACCTGAGCTCCACACCAGTTTTGCAACCATTCATTTAATCCCATTGTGCAGAATACCCTAGCATCATCCTTGACATAGACAGGCAGCACCTCCAAGAAGATTACCGTACATGCTACATATATAAGGCCCTTCCCCAACTCCACAAACTTACTTATTAACTAGAATACAACCACATGTTCACAACCATTTCATCATTCCTGATACTATCATCTGCCCCCATCCCCATTTATCTTATTATTTCCTCATATGTGGGCGATAGCAAGTTATGTTACTTCGTCTTGCCATTAACAATGGGCCATACCTAGCTTATCTCCCCAGTTTGTGATAAGTCTAATTTCTGTCAGTTGCTGACTGTTGCTTTGCTCAGATCAATCACTTTCACCATTGTCATGTACACTTGTAAACATCTAGCACTTTATATATAAACATTCATCTATTATGCTATGACGTGCTGTACTAATGAAATTCATCAATATTTTTTTTTTCTTTCCCTTTTCTCAAATAGATTTTGGAAGCTGAAGAATTAACAAGATGTTACATCATGATCATAGAACTTTTGAAATATAAATACCATATGTTGCTGCAGTTTTAATTGGCCATACTATTTCTCTTCTACCTTTGTACTTGGGAAGATTGATTTTGAACCTCTTCTCTCCAGACTTGGTGATAGCTTGTTTTCTGTTTGAGTTTTCATTATAATGTAGAGCAGCGAGAATTGATCTATAGTGTATGGTGGAACATCGTTCTCCACCGAAATCCATCGCTGCTGAAATGTTGTTCTCCTACACTAGTGACATTCGCAGTGCAGCAGAATGATTTTTTGTTCTACTGCACTGCGCACATCACACACTGTGTCCTCGAGCAGCATTTGACAGTTAGGGCTCACTCCATAGACAGGACACATAGTGAAAGCAGCAATGTCAGCGGCAGTACTAATGTTTAGTGTTAAAATGTTCAAAATGTAAAGTTCTTAAACAGTTAAAATGTCAAGCGTGAAAATGTTCAAAATGTAAAGTTCTTACACAGTTAAAATGTCAAGCGTGAAAACGTTCAAAATGTAAAGTTCTTTCTTCCTTCTAGTAACCCAGTAAAAATGTTTTGAAGCAGAAACATGCTGTAGTGATTTTTTTCCCCAAAAAACGACGTTCCACCATACACTATAAAGAAAAGTGCATGGGGAACAGTTGACAACAGGGCTAAACTTTTACCGAGTTGGCACTATGACGACGGATTGCCAACTCGGTGAAAGAATAGCCCTGTTGTCAACTGTTCCCCATGCACTATCCTATATATGGTATTTCAAAATATCCATAATATAGTTTGTTAGATTGTATTCACGATTTTGACTTCATTATCAATCTATTGTCTTTAATTTGTAACACTATAACATGTTGTATGTTACAGGAAATAAATATCGGATTTCTTTCCATCTGTGGTTATTTCATTGGAGTTTATGATTTCATAATCTTTTAAACATTCTTATATAAACTTGGTAATCAACAGTGTAATCACCATGACAAGACAGTAAAATAAGTAGACAGTTATGAGGGTGCCAATTACAATGTATAGAGTATAAATTAGATATTTTTGATTCGGACTATTTGATTGGCTGTTGCACAAAAGTTTTGAAATTACATAACTTTTTTTGATTTGTCATGTCACAAATGTATGCCTCGCAGTAGCACTTGGTTTACTTTTCTGTTTTTTCACCCTTTTTTTTAGAAAATTAGATATTTTGAATTTGGACGATCTGATTGGCTGTTGCAAAAAAGTTTGGAAAATGAAGAATTTTACCCATTTATCGTGTGACAAATGTGTGCCTTGTAATAGCACAATGTTTTGTTTTTAGATTTTGGCTATCTTCTTTACAAAGTTTCAAATCTCAGAAACATAGAACCATAGAATTTGATGGCAGATAAGGATCACTTGGCCCACCTAGTCTGCCTATTTCCCTACCTAACGGATAAGCTTCAAATCCTAGTTCACCAACAGCCTACTTCCTCCTACCCCCCACTAGAATTGTCTTATGACTGTCCCATGCATTCTTGAATTTCTCCACTGTTTCTGACTGTATGACCTCTTCAGGAAGGCTGTTCCATGGATCTACAACCCTCTCTGTGAAGAAATACTTCCTCACATTACCTCTGAGCTGTCCCTCTTCTATCTTCAAATTGTGCCCCCTTGTTCTTGCACATCTTTTTTCCTGAAAGATGCTACCCTCTTGGACTTTATTGATTCCCTTAAGGTATTTGAAAGTTTCTATCATGTCCCCCCCCCTCCCTCCTTTCCTCGAGGCTATACATCTTAAGCTCCTTTAGTCTTTCTTCATATATCTTCTGGTGCAGACCCTGCACCATTTTGGTTGCCCTCCTCTGGACAGCCTCCATCCTGTCTATGTCTTTGTGGAGATGGGGTCTCCAGAACTGTACACAGTACTCCAGATGTGGTCTTACCAACTGTCTGTACAAAGGGCCAATAACTTCTTGTTTTCTACTGGTGATGCCTCTTCCTATGCATCCCAGTATCCCACCAACCCTCCTTACTGCCTTCTCACATTGCTGGCCCACCTTTAGGTCATCTGATATGACTACCCCCAGGTCCCTTTCCATTTTTGTTGTTGTCAGTATCTCACCCCCCCATTGTGTACTCTTGCCCTGGGTTTTTGTTTCCCATGTGCATTATTTTGCACTTCTTTGCATTGAATCTAGGCTGCCATACATTTGACCATTCCTCCAGTCTTGCCAAGTACCTTTTCATCCTTTCCACCCCACCTTGCGTATCAACCCTGTTGCAGATCTTTGCGTCATCTTCAAAGAGACATACTTTCCCTTCCAGTCCCTCTGCAATGTCACTTATAAAGACATTAAAAAGGACCAGCCTCAGTACTGAACCCTATGGTACCCCACTAGTAACCCTCCTTTCTTCACTGTGGACTCCATTTACTACTGCCTGCTGTGTCTTCTTGTCCAGCCATTGTTTTACACCAGCTACCACCCTGGGACCCACTCCCAGGCTGGTTAATTTGTTTATTAATTTTTTGTGCGGGACTGTGTCAAATGCTTTGCTAAACTCCAGGTAGGCCATGTCCACAGCCCCTCCCTGGTCTACTACTTTGGTCACCCAGTCAAAGAAATCAATTTGATTTGTTTGACAACATCTTCCTGCTGTGAATCTATGCTGCCTTGGGTCCTGTACCCCATTGACCTCTAGGTACTCAACAATTCTTTCCTTCAGAAGCGAGTCCATCATTTTCCCTACCACTGAGGTCAAACTGACAGGTCTATAGTTTCCTGCCTCTGTCTTGCTGTCACTTTTTTAAAGGGGAATCACATCCACCCTTCTCCAGTCCTCAGGTACCACACCATCCTCCCATGATTTATTAAAAAGGGTAGTCAGTGATGTTACTAGTTCTTCCCTTAGTTCTTTTAGAATTCTGGGGTGAATTCCATCAGGCCCCATTGCTTTATTCACTTTCAGTTTTAAGAGTTCTTTTGGAACCCTTTGCTCTGTGAAAGGACTAATATCAACCCCCTTATCCACAGTGCTTCTATTGACCGGATTAGGTATCTCCCCCTGCTTTTCCATTGTGAATACTTAGCAGAAATATTCGTTCGGTATCCCTGCCTTTTCACTGTTGCTCTCTGCCCAACCGCTCCCTAATGTACCTATAAAAGATTTTATCCCCCTTCTTTACCGAGTTGGCTATCTTTTCCTCAAGTTAAGCCTTTACTATTCTTACTGCTTTCCCCGCTTACTTCTGCTTTAACTGGTACAGTTCTCTGTCCTGCTGCTTCTGTGTTTCCTTATACTTCCTGAATGCTGCCTTTTTCTCCCTTACCTTCCCTGCCACTTCTTTTGAGAACCATAGTGTTTTTTTCTTTCATTTTGATTTGTTTATTTGCTTCATACAAAGGCTTGTTGCCTCTGTGTTGGCAATTTGGACGATCTGATTGGCTGTTGCACAAAAGTTTTGAAATTACATAACTTTTTCAATCTGTCTTGTCACAAATGTGTGCCTTGCAGTAGCACTTGGTTTACTTTCCTGGTTTTTACCCTTTTTTTTATAAAACTAGATATTTTGAATTCGGACAATCGGAGTGGCTGTTGCAAAAAAGTTTGGAAAATGAAGAATTTTACCCACTTATCATGTGAAAAATGTGTGCCTTGTAATAGCACACTGTTTTGTTTTTAGATTTTGGCTATCTTCTTTACAAAGTTGCAAATCTCAGAATCAGACAATCTGATTGGCTGTTGTTCAAAAGTTTTGAAATTACATAACGTTTTCAATTTGTCATGTCACAAATGTGTGCCTCACAGTAGCACTTGGTTTACTTTTCTGTTTTTTCACACTTTTTTCTATAAAATTAGATATTTTGAATTCAGATGATCTGATTGGCTGTTGCAAAAAAGTTTGGAAAATGAAGAATTTTACCCACTTACCATGTGACAAATGTGTTGTAGTACTGATATAGCTACTGCAGCAGAACAACTCCCTTGTAGTTATGGATTTCTATCCATAACAACATCCTACCATACACTATATACCAATATGCAACATTCAGCTAACATACAGTTGCTGGTGTAACCCGCTTGCAAATGGGGTTCCCAAAAGTCTTCTAGGGGCTGTCTAAGTGCTCCCAGCCTGAATGGTGTTTGGCATTTAAGCCACTTAACTGTGAGTGCTTTTAGAGCCTCTGGTACTGTCTCTTTAAGAGCTGCCTGCTTGCAGGCAAATTTAGTTTGAATGGGGGGACTGTGTGTTTAATGCTCAACCCCCTCCCGAGCTGTTGTCTAATTGCTTCATTTCTGCAGTTGCTAAGAGCGCAGAGGGAGCCCAATTGAAAGATGTAGGTTTTTGCCAGAAATCAGTTAGTGTGTTAATGAAAATGCAGTTGTTTAACCTGCCTTTCTTGCAGCTGGGATTCTGTGTGTTCTGCCCCTCCATTTTGGACCTGAACTGTTGAGCTGGGCCAGTTGGGGTAGGGGAGCCTTAAAATGGAGACTGCTTGGAGCCAACCAGAACTTGGACTCTCACCTGGAGCCTGCTACCAAATGGGAGTATATGGCAGGTGCCTCTGGGAATTGTAGTTTGGACCTTGGCACCTTTTTTGCACCAACAGAGGGAGCCCTGCTGTGATTGACAATTGAATCCTCCAACAGAACTGGTATGAAGCCAAAGGAAATGCTCTGAACTATTGCTGAGAGGATCAGATGCAAGTTGACTGTGTAAGGAGAAGGAGCTCTGTTTGCTGCAGCATATAGTTGTGTGGGAAGCACGTGGGAGGCCCTGTAGTCGGCCTGCAGCCGTTAGAGTGAATGAGTCAGGCTGAACCCGAATTCGGAAGAGAAAGCAGAAGTATGTAGAACCAGACTTGCCCGTAGAAGACCGAAGGTTTGCTGAAGTGTGATCAGCCTGTCGGGGACTGATGATGCTGTATGTGCTGCCAGGTAATTTGCAGTATTTGCGATTGGGATTGAGAAGCAGCTGACTGGTATAGTAATTTCCTTTACATATGAATGTGTCTGGTGCTTGTGGGGAATTGCAATTCCATTTCCCTGTTACTGTGAGTTGTGAGCTGAAGCTGGAAGCTGAACTCAATTTAATCAGACTGAATCCGCCTGTTTTTCAAATGCAGTTGGGTCCTGTCATGAGGGCCTTGTCTCCATACTCTGCTTGTCTGGCAATCCAGAATGAACATTCTCCATCCAGTTCTCAGCTCTGGGTATCATGAGTACAAATCAGGGCAACACCCTGCAACATTTAAAAATCAAAAGTGTTTCATCCGATTGCTTTGTGTTTTCATTCTATGAACTGAGCCATCTGGCTCTGGATTACAAGTTTGTATCGTGCACATATTTTCTTCCTACAGGGCCCCATCCAGCTGCACCAGCCGGCCAACCCCAGGCAATGCACCTGGCTAGCCCCCCATCCTGAGCACCCAGAGAGTGTGACATTTGGACCCTATATGCATGCACAGTACTGTGATTTGAATATTGCTAAACTAAATCAACTAGATTGCCCCTTCCCTTGTTACTTCCCCCTGAATAAATCAGATTTGTTGTTATTGAACTATATGCTGTCTGTGGTGTCAGTACATATCGAACTAGCATTGCATTGTGTTGTATATGTGCTAAACCTTGTTTTACAGGGGGTCCTCAGAGACGTGCTGCAGAATCAGTCCTGAGGGTAAGTGGTTACTGTATGTGTAAGAAGTGCATTTGTGGGGTATTGGGAAGGTAACTCCTGTGTACTGTGTGGGCCACTAGTGGGAACAAAGGGGGGTCACAGTGTCCCAGAGGGCTGTGCCCAAGTTAGTTTAACCAATATCAACCCTGACCTCTGGGTGGAGGGACCCGTCATAGAACCTAGGCCCCTCAACCTGTCAGTAGCCAAACAGGCAGGGGTAGTAGCCCTTGGGATAGCGCCATCTAGGGGTTACACTACATAGCGAGTATGTACCTGCAGTACATCCCTTTGTATCCAAATGCAGCCCTTTTGGGTGCATACTGGATTAAAAGACTGTTTAAACTCTCCAGGGCAGAAGTTTGATATCTTGGAGAAAGTTTTTTAGCATCTCTTTTCACCGTTCTAGTTAGCAGTGTCATCTCCACTTTTTCATATGCCTTGTCACCTATGTTATAGTGAAAAACATCAAATCACAATCAGATATCAAAATTATTTGCTATAAAATAATGGGAAGCTTTGCAGTGGTTCAAAATATGGTGAATGGGTACAAGAGGGTGGTTGCGTGAGTGTGTGTGTGTGTGTGTGTGTGGGGGGAGGGAGTTATCTGATCAAAGAGGAAGGTGGTTGGGCACAGAGCGACAGTGAAAAAGCAGGGATACTAAACTAATACTTCTGCTCAGTATTCACAATGGAAACTCAGGGGGGAAATACCTAATCCAGATAATAGAAGCACTCTGGATAGGGGGTTGATATTAGTCCTTTCACAGAAGAAGGGGTTCTGAAAGAACTCCTAAAACTGAAGGTGGACAAAGCAATGGGGCCTGATGGGATTCACCCCAGAATTCTAAAAGAACTAAGGGTAGAACTAGTAACACCACTGACTACTCTTTTTAATAAATCATGGGAGGATGGTGTGGTACCTGAGGACTGGAGGAGGGTGGATGTGATTCCCCTTCACAAAAGTGGGAGCAAGACAGAGGCAGGAAACTATAGACCTGTCAGTTTGACCTCAGTGGTAGGGCAAATTATGGAATCACTTCTGAAGGAAAGAATTGTTGGGTACTTAGAGGCCAGTGGGGCACAGGACCCAAGGCAGCATGGATTTACAGCTGGAAGGTCATGTCAGACAAATCTAATTGATTTCTTTGACTGGGTGACCAAAACAGTAGACCAGGGAGGGGCTGTGGACATGGCCTACCTAGACTTTAGCAAGGCATTTGACACAGTCCCGCACAAAAGATTAATAAACAAATTAGCCAGCCTGGTTGGACAACAGGACACAGCGGGAAATAGTAAATGGAGTTCAGTACTGGGGCCTGTCCTTTTTAATGTCTTTATAAGTGACATTTCAGAGGGACTGGAAGGGAAAGTATGTCTCTTTGCAGATGACACAAAGATCTGCAACAGGGTTGATACACAAGGTGGGGTGGAATGGATAAAAAGGGAATTCACTTGGCAAGGTTGGAGGAATGGTCAAATGTATGGCAACTTAGATTCAATGCAAATAAGTGCAAAGTAATTCACCTGGGAAACAAAAGCCCAGGGGTAGAGTACACAATGGGGGGTGAAATACAGGAAGATCTGGAAAAGCTAGGGAGATGGTCCAGGGTCTCACAGCTTGGGTTCATTGCCCAAAAAAAGCTGGAGTGTAATATGTTTAGAAGGGAAGTCAGGAAGAACTTGTTCACAGAGAAGATGGTGTATACTTGAAATGTGCTGTAGGAACAGGTCATCTCATTAAAGACATTTGGAAGCTTTATGAGGGTTACACTCTCACCCCAATATACTATAAACAAATGGAGCTGAACTTCATGATAAATAATTATTCATAACCATTAGATATTCAATGTCAAACAGTCATTTACTAGAAGTTAGCCACTTCCTCTTGCCACTGTTCTGCTCAAGCTCTCCATGTGCACATTCCTTGACTCATTGGTCTTCATGAACATGGATATTTTGAATATGATTCAGAATGGAATGAAGTTTTGCATTCATAACCTCTCCATCCCCATTCAGTGTGGACCGTGGAATCCAATACAGTATATTTCGTATACTCGGAATCCATGACTTGATTTCATCACATCCTGACTGACAAGATATATTTTCCAACTTCTTTGTTATCGCTATGATAAATTGACACATTTAACATGGAGATAGGAAAATAAAGAGACATTATAATTACTAAGCATTATAAATAAAGCATGAGAAAAGGATGGCAGTACCTTATAAACCTATCTCATCTATGTCAAAGCAGTGGGTTCACAAACTGGAGTGCAATGATTATTTAAGCAATAAGGCACAACAGAGTGCAAAATAAATAATGCTGACTGTACCAGGAGCAGTGTCATCCAGCAGCCTGCTCAAGACTTACAGGCAGTTGGCCCAGTGCAGAGGGGTGGAACTTACCTGTAGCATGTGCTTAGTCACTGAGCTCCTTGCGGGAAGCCATAGTACGAGTCCCTAGCATTGTGGTGTAATTGCCGCTATCCCTGAGCATGCGATCAATGGTGCTTGAGACCGTCCCCCTGTTCCCAGCTGAGAGATGCAGAGTATCAGCTGCATGACCCGTCGTAGCTGTGCAACACCAGTGTTTCACCCCCTCTTCTCCCCGCCAGTCTAGACCAAGATTAAATGCTATATTTCATAAGTGCAATAAGCCACTTCACAGTCATCACAAGAATTAATTAGTAAACACACATAATTGAACCGCTTAATACCTTTCACAAAGTGCCATACATCATAGTAGTGGTTAATATCAGGCTCATTTTCTCTCAGATACCGCTGGATTTGTGGGTGACAGTCTGTAACCAATGATGCAACCTTCAGTCCATTCCTAAGAACGTCATCCAAACCGCGTTTCAATCCCTCCAACTCCATATGATAAGCAGACTTTACTTCATTACTCTATATATAACCAAAGCAATAGATGAATGGTACAGTTACAAAACCTATAATAAGGTAATAACATGGGCCCGATTCTCAATAGGCTTTGACTGTTGCTCTGTTCTGAACTGGCATGCTCCAAATACCCAAAATTTGTGGCATAGCAGTATTTTGCATCCTCCTGATCAGGGAAAAATTTTGTTTGGCATAACAAATATGGTTACCGTCAATCGTGGGAATTAGTCACATGTTCCACACCATTTACAGAATCTGACACATGGTCATTGACGCAACAGCACCCATCGCATGTTGCAGCTTTTGACACTCATGGAGAGTTTATAGAATCGGGCCTACTCTTTTGAAATTTACATAAAAATAGTACGGGTTATCAATTGAAGATTTTCTAGAAGATTTAAAAATGTGATTTATATTGATTTATCCATAAGTGAAATCAGTAGATAAAGTACAGGTGGCTATGGCTGCTAATCTCTACTGAGACGTGTTGGTGGAACATCCAATCCACAACATGTACCAAGAATAGGTTAATAATGAAGTAAATTCAGAATTATTATATGGTGACCAGCCTGGATGGTGATCCGGCAGCTCTGAAGTAACTTTAAACGTGCAACATTCTATTAACAGATCCTGCTAAGGAGATCTTTGATGAATTCTGACAGAGGGATCAACGGCAGCAGAGGAGGATAAAGAATAGGTAAAAAAAGAAATAAGAATAATTATCTTATTAACATGTGTAATCCAGAACCAATGCATGCAAGGGCAATTCCTAATTTAGCACTCATATTTTGAATGTATGTGCATGAAATAAAGGTCAGGCAGCCAAGAGGTTGTGGTGACCATTGCACAAAGTTGCTCATTTTTGCCATGGGTATGGCAAAGCATCGCAACAAATATAAATATCCTTGTTATGAGGTATTTATTCATTAAAATGGATTTATGCATGGCTCTGTGCACAGGCAGGAATAGTTCAATACTTCAAAGACAGAGGTTGTGGATTACAGTAATGAGAAATCAATTAGGTTAGTATCATTACACGCATGTAGTGCATAACATCACAGAGAATTCCAGTGTCATCTAAAATCATAAAAGCAGAGAATGAAAATCTCATACTGGCACTAGATTTATTGAGACTAACTTCTGGTTTTCCAGATCCATGAGGCTGTATGTCCCATATTTAGCAGAGTGTCCAGGACTGTCACATCGCCCATCTCCACCCAAATGAAAACTGTTCTGAGATGCCGTTAAAGCATCTAACAATTTTCTTCTGCCAACAATCCACACATTCTGCACACAAGGCTGACCAAATGTATGCAGGTGTTCATAATACGTTGTGTTTGAAAATATAGATATATTAATGTGCTGAAACATTCTTATAATCTTCTGTGGTGAGTTACCACTACATCCGATTGCTGTAGAAAGTAGTATATTACCAGCTGGGAATCCACCTACATATGGTTGGGACCGCCAAGACCATTTAAAACCGCATGAACTGCAGGTTTGATCAATAATCACAAATGTTCCCTTCTTGAATGAAACTCCTGCACAAAATATCTCCTTGCAAGATGGACAAGTGTTAAATAGAAATAACAGGTGACTCTCAAAAACAATATATTTGTTCTCCGAAAGAGGACTGTCATTGCCAACATGGATGTCGTCATTGCTGCACTGGCTGAAATAAGCAAGTAATGGATCATATCAGTAGGTATAAAACTTATTGAAAATGCAAAGTAACACATAAGAGAACATTATCAATATTTTACCCACCGAATTATATGAATTAGTCAACTAATGTACAATGCAAATTCATACACCTTTCATATTCACCTTGATGAACATGTACTACCAATTTCAATATCAGATGGAGCATAGGTTTCATCAGAAGTCATAGCATTTGCATGATTCAAATCATAATCTGAGGTTGGAATCGATGTCTGAGAAGAACATATTTCTTCTTGGAAATATGGGTCAGTTTGAGTAGAAGCGTCAATCATCTTCACGTTAGCTGTCGTACCTTCAGCATCGAAAAAAAGAAAAATAGACACATGTGTATTCCAACACCAACAATATCAATTAGTCACACAATATTCCATGACAGAGAGTGGGTATATTGGTGGATTAACCACGCCTGGTGTGGTTTGGTCATGAGACACAGCCGAGTGACTTAACCACACCAGAAGTGGTAAATCCACCTGCACACCCACAACCTGTCATGGTATATAGCTATTATACAATGTGCAGTTTTTTTTTTATAGTGATATAAAACTTTTACAGTGGGTATACTGGAGGATTTATTATGGTCATGTGATGTGTTATGACCAATTAGATTACAGGATTTTCATACACCATTGTATAATTAAGCAACAAGGCATGACAGTGTGTGGTATATCATGAGATATAGTCACGCCTCGGGTGGTTGGGCACGAGGCCACAGTTCATAATCACAGTTTTGTTTGAACCAGTCTACATGTGACTGTGATATGCATATCACATCAATTGCCAGCAACTGTATTTAAGTATGAAATTTTACCACTTTTAATAATTTTACTTACATTCGTCATTTCCCAAAAAAAAATATTTCCCCTGATGATAGGTAGGATGATGTCGCCTCCACCCCAGTCCCTCCATGCGCACATGGAATCAATAGTTATAGCTTTAGTCCACCCCCTCCGCCCCACCAAACCCCCCCCGTTCATGCATGAATATGAGGTGCAAGTTAACCTATCAGATTTCTCAAATGTTGTAGCGCTTGTATAATATTGTTTAGAAAATGGGCAAAGATAATTCTCTCTCCTGATTGGCTGAGACACTTATTTAGGTGGACATCTATCAGACAATAGATGCCCAGCTAAAAATAAGAGCCAGTCCAAGTGCCCCTTCACCAAGTACCATTCTCCAGTGGTGCCCAGCCTGCTTTGTAATTGGCTGAAAGCACCCCAGAAAACTTCAAATCCCCGCCATGTTTTTTCTCTCAGTTAGAAAGAGCTACAGGTCCCCCCCCAGCTACTTGCGTTTTGTCTCCTTCTTCTTAAAAAAAGAGAAAGCACACTAATTCTGCAGTTGGGAGAGTGAAGAAATTCTCACAGCCATATTCTCTACCATGGCACCACTCTCCCGACCGTGATCTCACACTGCCACGCTAACAAAAAGTAAATGTAAGTCATTGCTCTTATCGGCTTCATTGTGCGATGACCCCCCCCCCCCGCTTCTTGTCTGATACAACTTCAGCTGTCATTTCTAAGCATATTTTTTTGTGACTTTATTTATTCTATGTGAGCGGACCGTGCTCTCTGTGCTTCTTCAGCCATCCATCTGGCACCCGCTCGCTCTCGAAAATGATGTTGCTTGTCACTGTAATGGGATGACCAAGCAAGGCAGTCCCCCCTCTCCACAAGAAAGAGAAGCACCCCCCAATTTGCTTTACTTTTACTGCGGCGTCGGGTCTGATAATCACCTCCTCTCCAAAGTGCTGACATTCTGCTAGGGTGTTTTTGTGCAAGAAACTTCTCTCTTTAACCCATCAGACCGCTCTCTCACATCCCAATAGACTGCACTTACAGCTAATACAGGAACTGCACTGATGCCCGACTGAAACTGGTCAGTTTGAAATAGAAGCTCCTCTGTGATTTTGGTGCTTCGCATTGCAGACCTCTGACTGTTCAATTCCTCCACGGTCCCCCAAACCACAAGATCACACTTGAACTAGCACAATGAAAAAAAAAAGTATTAGAGTGGTACAATTCCATCCTTCATTTAGTGGCTGTGGAAGGGCGGAGGACACTAAAGTATGAAGTAGCTCCCTCGCTCCTAGCAACTCTACTGTTTGAAAACTAACTCTGCAGTCTTTGTGAATTAACTGCTATTTTTTTTAACAAAAAAACCCATGTCTGAGCAAAAGTGCTATTCAGTTCAGTCCACACATGCAGACAGCAGAATTTGGTCAGATCAGGATGGGGTGCAAGTGAATCCTGCTATAGTGCTACAAGAGCTACAGTGCCCTCTATCGTCAGTACCAAGAGTATGCAGACAGCATAAAAACACATTCTAACGCAGGTGGAAGAACTATTTCATAACAAAACTGACTTTAACATCATTTTTAATTAACATTTTTTATTAAACTTAATTTTTTTTCACAGTGTCCATTTTCTAAGCACAATAATACCCTCCAGGGTGGGTGTTATTGTGCTATACCAGACCTTCCATGGGATATAAGGCCCTCCGTCCTCATTACACCCCTGGGTGGTCCGGTATAGCACAATAATGCCCACCCTGTTGGGTATTATTGCTTACCTATTTACTGGTGACATTGGTTTGAGCTTGTGTCAGTGAAAGGTTCTTAGACAAAATCCATGTTTCACATTTCGTCATTCACATTCCTACTGTTGTGCTGATTTTCCACCATGAAATTCAAATATGAACCACTACATGATGAATCTAAGTACATACGAAACATATAAGTAAAATAAATACCAACTGAACGGTGAGGTACACACCTACCACTGAACTGTGTACCTTTGTCAACGAACCTCTTAACGACCACAGTGGTATCAAATGTGCCAATTGGTGGGGTAGAACTGTCCAAATGGATGTCAGATGAGGCCTCTTCATGTTGACATTCTTCAGAGACTGGAGGTGAAAATCACAGCAGAGAGAGTGAGAGAAGCCCTCAGGTCCCTTAAGATGGAGAAAGCACTGGGGCCTGATAAATTACATCCCAGAGTGCTGAAGGAACTTGCGGACGTCCTGGCAAAACCCCTCGTGGAGCTTTTCATCATCTCTCTGAGGACAGGGTGGGTGCCCCAGGACTGGAAGGTGGCGCATATAGTGCCTATCCACAAGGGGGATCAAGGGAGGTGGCAGGGAACTACAGGCCCGTCAGCCTGACATCGGTGGTGGGCAAGGTGATGGAGGGCATTGTCAAGGAGAGGCTGGGGGGACCTGGAAAAGTCAGGGTGTCTGGATGATAGACAGCATGGATCCGTCCCAGAGAAACTGTGTCAGACAAACCTTGTGGAGTTCTATGACTGGGTGACGAGTGCCTTGGACCTGGGTAGACCAGTGGATGTCCTCTTTCTAGACTTCAGCAAGGCATTTGACTCTGTTCCTCATGAGGCCCTGTTGGATAAGCTGGGAGAAATGGGGTTGGGGAACCAGATGATCAGATGGATAGGCAATTGGCTCCAGTACCAGACCCGGAGGGTCATAGTTGGCCGGATAGTTTCATCCCCAAGGAAGGTCATTAGTGGGGTCCCACAGGGATCAGTCCTTGGTCCCCTCCTGTTCAACACCTAGGTCTCTGACATAAGGACTGGTATCAGGAGTGAGATGAGTCACTTTACAGATGACTCAAAACTGGGGGTGGTGGTGGATGGGAAGGAGGGAAGGGTGGCCCTACAAGGGGACCTGGAGGCTCTGGAAAGATGGTCTAGAAAGTGGAAGCTGAGGTTCAATGCAGGAAATGCAAGGTACTGCACCTGGGGCCAGAAACCAGGCCAGAGTGTACACCCTGGGGAAATGCTACATGTCTCGATGGCTGAGAGGGACCTGGGGGTGGTGGTGGATGTCAAGATGAACAACTCAGAGACTTGTGGAGGGCAGCAGCCAAGGCCAACAGGATGCTGGGATGCATCGCTGGGGGATCACTTCGGAAGGAGGAAGTGATACTCCCTCTGTATAACTACTTGGTGAGGCCGCACCTCAAGTACTGTGTGCAGTTTTGGAGGCCACACTTAAGAGGACATTAAACTCCTGGAGAGAGTCCAGGAGGGCAACAAAATGATTTGGGGCTTGGGAGACAGGACCTATGGGGAGAGGCTTGAAGAGCTAAATATGTACACATTGGAAGACAGAAGGGACCAGGGGGACATGATAGAGGTCTTCAGGTACATGAAGGGGCTAAATAAGGGAGGAGCAGTCAGGGTGCTTCGAAGGAAGAAGGAGGTGGCAACTAGAGGGCATGGGTGGAAGCTGGAGGGGAGAAGATTCAGGGGAGAAAGAAGGAGGCACTACTTCACTGAGAGGGTGGTGGAGCCATCAAATGCACTGCCCAGGGGGTTGGTGGAGACAGAGATGGTGGAGGGGTTCAACGGGGGGGGGGACAGGTACAGGAGAAGGGTTATGGAAGCAAAATCCAGTGTAGCGAGAATATCCGGAACTGGGAAGGGAGAAGCCAGAGAAGGCGAGGGGGGCAGCAAGGTCAGCTCACAGGGTGGGGGCTGACCAAGCAAGCAGACACAAAAGACCATTAGGCCTATTCTGCTGGCATTTTAGTATGTTAGTATGTATGTTAGAGTTGATGTTGTCACTGTCTTCAACACATGGCTCACCAGTATGGTATTGTGATATCATCTGTTATAATAAAATGCAATATGCTCAAAATTGCATGAAACTAAAACCTTATGTAACATACATTGCCATGAAATACCCCAGGATTTACCATATCCCACTACTCCGCCATGTCCTCATCTCTGACATATTAACTGCCTACTTCCGTGCTCCTGCCCAATCCATTCGGGCCCTATGATGGCGGAACCACTGTAGATGTGGCATTATTCAGCTATGCCGCACATCATGGCATACACAGTGGCTACAATGCCACCTGATTACCTTGAGAGAGTATCTCTAGAGGTCCCCAAATCAACATTGTAACAACAAGATGAAGGAATATCATAGCAGGGTATGAGTAACCATACACTGTTAAATACAGTGCATGGTGACTGCAAAAATAAAATAAATAAAAACAAAAAAAACTTTATCACAGTGTACAACAGCTCCACTGAACAACACTGAGTAACAACCATTGGGCAACACATACACAATCCACTGTCACACATTAAGGGATAAGAAATCACAATGTCTGCTTGAGTTCCTCGTATTATGACATCTTCAGCAATGCAGAATGTAAAGTCATTTTGTGTTACTGAGAAAGACAATACTGCATGCACAACAAATTTTAGAAGTGTGTTGATTTCCATGCAGAACTACATTCCACCACACCCCACATATATACTGAAAATAAAAGAAAATCATGATTAATTTAAATTATAAAAAGGATCTGAGACACAGAGCTTTCTGATTGGCTGCAAACATTCTATCAGCCCTATGTTAATCTTCCGATTAACATACATGTACAGCCTAAGCATATACTGAACAAGGTTTAACACTATTTAAAAAAAAAAACATTTTGTCATAATAGCAATAAGGCACTCCCAGGGGTTATGTTAATGGTTAGTTAATCACCCTCTAGGGGCATGTAGCACTTGGCTATGCCTCGTGTCGCATCACACCACTAGAGGGTGATCGACAGACCATGGACATAACCCCCGGTCATGCCTTATTGCTTAATTACTGTATAAACTCAAAAATAAAAAATAAAAACATATGCATTACCAGGTAGTGACCATGCATATTGTGTGGACATTATCTGGCACTACATGCCCTGCATGCAAAAATTGAATGGCATCCAGAGTGCATTTACCATAGTGGTGAATGTAATAAATCACTCCAACAAGGTAAAATCCAAACAAAGAAAATATGAAAGGTATGTTTCGCTCTACTTGGAGCTTGTCAGCGTGGTGCACAAGTGACAATCACTGTACCATCTCACTTAATTTTGTTGAGATGAATAAAGTAGATCTGTCACATTAAACCATGGACACACCTTCAGAAAGCACAGAAGAAATTAACCTGTTCTGCAAGGTACAAGTCAATCGTATTTTTTTTTTTTTAATGATTTTTCTATACATTTATTAAAAAATACACATCTATGATTTGGCATTACAGATAGTTACCTTCAGGATTTCACGCTTCACAAAAGCTCTACCACTTTTCCTTCTTTTCATGGGTGTTTCATATACATAGTCACTTGTGAAATCAGTGGCCGATGCTTGATTTCCATCTACTGTAATGCTCTGCTTGGTAACGGCATTGGGATCCAATGGCAAGCGTCTTGTGAAACCCAGCTTAAACTGAAACAGGTTAGCCTGATCAAAACTGCTTTCTGTAAAATGAGCAGAACATAAAACACTGCTACTGCTTGCTCCTGACCAGTTTGCCGTCTTCGTCCTTACAAACTTCTCCCACAGTTTCTGTAGATGTGGGTCTTTAGGGAACGTGAACAGAGAGAAACCAAACTTTGTTGTGCTCCCACAGTTAGCAGCAACACATGTAGCTGGCATTGCAAATCTCTAGAAAAAAAAAATTATTTATGAATTGGGTAGTATGTGTACTTGATTTTATCTTACTCCACAAAAAAAAAGAAATGCCAAAACACATTACATCAACATCACTATCAACAATACACACTCATTACATCTCCAAGTAAGCAATAAAACAGCTTGGGATGGCAGTATTGTGATATACCTGCCTGACAAGTGGTGTAATGAAGTTTCTAAACCACATGTGTAGGGCCTTATAACAAAAAAATTAAAATGCTGGAGGACATTATTGCACTTACAACATAGCCTAGTGTTTTAATGTTCAGCAAGTAATAACATTATAAAGGGCAGAGTACAATCTGGATTGAGTCTGAGTATCTGCATCACATGAGGAAAAGGACCTAGGAGTGGTGTTTACCAATGACCTAAGGCACTCCAAGCAGTGCAAGACAACAGCAGCAAAGGCAAACAAGATGCTGGGATGCATAGATAAGAACAGTAGTAGGAAAGATAATGTTATTCTGCCTTTGTACAGGTCAATAGCATGGCCTAACATAGAGAATGGAGGTCAGTACTGTTGCCCACTCCTCTAAAAGGTCATTAGCCTGCTGGAGCATGTCAAATATATTCCTGGTAGTCTAACTGACCACCAAAACACCCTTTCTAGAAGTGCCAGCACCCACCCTCCCACTCCGACTCACCCCTTCCATCACCCACACTCAGCCGGTGAATGGCATAGTCCTCTTCTCACCACCACGGCAAGCCACTGATTAAACATTGCTGGAAACGTGTACACAACTTAAAAGCACTCCGAGGATGACAGTCGCTGCCAGGTACAGGACGTGTACTATTACTGTACGCAATCTCAAAACAGCTCAGTTGTCATCTGGCCGTGGAGGAGAGAGGTGGAATGTGTCAGTTGTCAACTCACCGCCAGATGTGTGCATATATGTGTGTGTGTATGTGTGGGTGGAATGGAACTATTGGATGTTGGGGTAATTGACCACCATATAGTTATCCAGTGAAGAACTGAGGGATGGGGATGGGGTTGTGGGGAAGACACATGCCATGTTTTATTATGTAAGCACTTCTGTCACTCAACTGTCCTGTGACTTGCAACATTCATGGGGCTGCATCCTTCCTGGGACAGATGCCATGAGACACAAGCGCCGGAACACTGTCTGATGATGATTGTGGCACAGGGTCCCAGTTGCAAGCTGTAATTCTCACAGTTTGTGATAAACATTTGTGACTGGCCAAAGGAACAGTGTAGGTGGCTGCAACATCAATGTAACACAGTGACTGTATGCAATGTGAAAATACTAAAAGCACCAGCATGCACAGAGGGCCTAGGTGTAACATAATGTTTACAGTAACAGACACAGACAACTAGTAATTTCAGTTATATGCACAATATGAGATTTGTGTCCCTTCCCCACCTTAGCACCATACACTTCCCAACACTACCTCTATTGTGAGTACAATAATTGGCTTAGAAACACATCCCCACCCAGCCATGGATCAAACATTTATCAATTGTGCTATTTTTCCCATGGCATAAACATTTGTGGCCACCCATATAGAACCATCCACAATGTAATATATTGCCTTAGTACATTACAACATACATACATACATTTGCAGACACTTATTTTTTACAAACGGATAGCAATTGCAAAATGTTCTGAGTAGCATGCTGTTAGTGGGTTTTGTATACCCAGCGAACATGGGTTTGAATCGCACTACCTCAACTTGCATCCTATGTGTGTGCATGAGGAAGTCTGTAAACCACACCAGTACCCCAAGTTATCTCCTGAAAATATTGCAGATGTATGTTCGATTCTCACAACCTCCACTAGCATGCTGAATGTTCACAAGCAAGTAAATAACAACAGTGCCCCTGGTTCATACATGGTAACATGCAACTGTTCCCTAGCACACCACAAAAATAATAAAAAATGAACCATAATAGAAAAACAATATAAACGAGTAAATCTGGCATCGTATACTGGATTTACTGTACAGTGATAACATCAGTAGCAGGAACGTTCTACAACACATGGTGCCACTTCACGCCATACAAATATCAATAAAAATCAGTACATCTCAACCTATACACATTCACAGGAAGCAGACGTTCAGAACAAATAAAAACAAATTAATATAGAGGGGAGAAAACACATTTGGAAGCCCACATCACTAGATCAGATACTATTCAACATGAAAACAAAATGCACTAGCCGCAGCACGATTGTCTGACAGGACATTAACTGCTTTATTTGAAAATAGGGTTTTCACTCGTGCACATTTTGTGGCATGATCGATGACAAAATTCAGAACAAACGTACCTCGCAGACTGCTTTACTATTTACTGTCACTCACAGTCAAATAGTTAGATATACCCTCTGTAATTTGGGGCAGAATATGTTCATAAATTCGAGCAGAGAGTTGATGGATCTGGTCCACTCTTCATTTCCGGTTTGCCGAAACTGGCTGATCACGGAGGGTTAAGATGAAGCTGCGTGTCAAATTATAGCAAATATTCAGATGTACACAGCATAACAAATTGACCACTGCTCAAAATTAACCTGCATTACTAAAATGCTCATAATTAAATAGCTAATAGAGATGTCAGCAATCACTAAAATCCCTACAAAGGTCCAGAGGGAGATGAGTTGCAGAGGAGAGAAGATGGCAGTGGTGAGTTCAGGATGGAAGATTAATTCGGAATCTACAGATCATGTTATAGTGTACCCTAACCTTGGACAGAATGGACTCACCAGAGGAGGAATAAATTAACAAACCTTAGAAAATGGGCTTTTTATTTCCTGGTATCTGATTGGCTAGTACCCTTGCCGGGGGTGGGGTACATTAACTTTCAGTAGATGCCCAGGAAATAAAAAGTGCCAGCCTACAGTGCCCCTTAACCCACTGTGATATCCAAGTGCCCACTTTGCATCCTAATTGGATAAAACACCTTGTTTCCTTTTAAATCACCACCATTTTTTACCCTCGCTTAGCAAGAGAGCTAACGAGAGCCCCCGCATTTTTTTAGCTCAGACACTATACTTACAAGATAAAAATTAAGCACACCAGTACAAAAGAAATATTAAAAGTATGTATTTTCTTCTTTCTGTTCCAATCACTGACGGAGTAACAAAGTGAGTGTGTCTGTTCCCTGCCACAATTCCTTCCCTAGCATACAATAGTATGCCCACGATGTCCCCTCTTGTTAAACTAAATGAAAAAAAAAACAACTCATCAAACAATTATCCTAAAACAGTACCTAATGTATACTGTCCACTACCACAGCTGTTGTTTGCACTTGGTACCGCTATAATCACTTCCCCCAACAGCACTGGCAGCACTGTTGTCATTTTCTCCTCTCGTTCTGCCATACTCACACCAACCGACTGAATGGAACTCCTCTTCATGCTCCCAATCCTCAGGATAGGCAGCGAGGACCAGATAGCAATAAAACAACTGAACTGACTCCCAGTCCTCAGGGTAGACAGCGAGGACCGGAAAATACAGCATAGAGTTCACAATATGATTGCTCCACAACTATGCTCATCTTCATACTCCCGGTCCTCAGGGCAGGCAGTGAGGACTGGGAAACAGTAAAATAACAGCTAGTTTTTTGCTGTTTTTATTAAAAGGAGAAAACAGTACGAAGTGACTCTCGATCGTCGGTGTAGGCAGCAAGCACCTGGAAACTTTACAAAAAAAAACGTTATTATCTCCAGGACATGCAGCAGTTAAAAAGTTAAACAAAGCGTGGTTAACAGTATTTCAGTTTATTTAAATGTCTCAAAAAGGGACTATTTTCTTTCTTTTACACAGTATAAATTACTTATTTAATAAAATAAAAAGAATTTACTATTCAAACTTACAAATCAGACTCTGCTTATTTTTTTACAACTGGTGCCCATTATCTACGCACAATAATGCCCTCTCGGGTGGGCGGTATAGGCAATACCACCCACCCCGTCGGGCATAATTGCGTGCATATTCAATCAGTTGCAATAGAAGCCCATCTAATAAAATTTTCAGAGTCAGTTGTGAGGCATTTTTTCACTCTATGTAGCACACCCACCTGCTGGTGACGTTTTTTCATAATGTAAGTAACATGGGATTCAAAGGAAAGTGAGTTGTCGAGGATGATACTCAGATATTGGAATTCATTGACTATCTCTATTTTCTCACTCAGGGAGTCCGACAGGATTAGGGTGCTGAGGTGGAGTTTACATGGTCCCGAGAAAAGCATGGCTTTAGTGGTTTGTTTGTGATAAGCACCAATTTGTGATGGCTAAACCAGCTCTCTATGGAGAAGAGGTCAGATTGGAGGATTTTACTAATACTGTTGATATCCTTGCCTCACTAAATATGACTGCATCACTGGCATAGAGGACCATGCTAGTGTGAGTGCAAGCTGCTGGTATTGAGTTTATAAAGAGGGACAATAGGAGAGGCCCCATGATAGATCCCAGAGGCACAGCACAGGTAACCATGATCAGGTCGGAGATGGAGTTGTGAATTTTCATCCTCTGTACCCTGTTGCCCAGGTAGTTCTTGAACCAGGCCTTGGCATCATAGTAAACTATATCACCTGAAGTATCAAGTAACCTATGAGGAGTGTTTACTTGCAGTATGCAATGGTCACTATTACCTAATGGTTCCGTAACACTGCAGTGTATCACACAATTTTTAATATTAGTTAAGACCAATTCCAATAGATTCCATCCCCTAGTTGGTTCAGACACCAATTGTTCCAGGTCACATTCATTTACTATCCCCAGCAAATCATTTCCCAAATGACTAGTTGAAGTTTTAGTGTCCCAGTTTATTGATGCTATATTAAAATCACCAAGGACAATAATGCCCTTGTTAGTTCGGCACCTGTCATGTATCATTTGTAGGAGCTTAGAGTTATAATCCTGATTATAATCCAGTGGCCTGTAACATGTTCCAATAATTATGGGTTTAAGTTTACCTTCAATCTCAATCCAAATACACATTCAATGTTAGTATCCTCCTCCTCTTTAGATGTAGTAAGGAGTCTGCTTCCCAATATGTTGCTCATGTAGACAACCACCCCATCACCTATCTTACCCTTTTGATTTTGGTTGTACAATGTAAACCACTCTAGTTGATGCCCCCAATCATTTGAAGCCTACCACCATGTCTCTGTGACAGCAATTATGTCATACCAATGCTCCAGTTGTTGTGCTGCAAACTGGTCTATTTTATTGTTTAAACTCCTGGCATTTAATGACAGGATGTTTAAGTTTGACATATGGGCACTGAACATTTTTTTTCCTAGTAGGGTCAAAATATACCACACTATTTGTTATGTTCTGTATAGAAGAACCAGGAAGAGACCCCCCCCCCCCACTGTATAGTTTAAATGATTTTTGATCACTGCTAGGAGACTGTTACCAAGACTGCTACCCTTTTCTATTTAAATGTAATCCATCCCTTCTATAATAACAATCCATCCTTCAATATTCTGCGGGGATTTGGGTGTGACCTTTCTGTGGATAATTTGAGAAATATCAAATCTTCTTGGTCCAATAGGCCAGTGGTTCTATCCTTCAGTAGAGTTATGGCAGCTAGAAATAAAGAAACACAAAATAATGAATTGGAAGGCTTGCAATGGAAGCCTGTCACAAGGAGGTACCTCCTAGAGTCAGATGACCTCCAGCATCCCAAAAGATGCTCAAATGTGGGACCTGGTTCCAAGTACAACCTGTGGCCAGGCAAACAACCACATGACTGTGCTTCTCAAGGCCACTGCACTACCATTATGATGCTTATCAATGAGTCCTGGGACTGAAAACAGCAGAATTACTGTGTTAAAGGGCTCCAAACTGGCACCCATCAGAGCATGTCATAGGAGGTTCAGGGGAGGAGGTTCAGGGGACAGCATTGCAATTGGTACACTGGAGCTGTTGGGTACTACCTGGGCAGCTGCAAGACAAGACACCTACTTAGTGAACAGGGACAGCAGACATGTAACAAGACAGAGGAAAAACAGAAGAGGAAGAAAACAGAGACATCCAGAATCATATGAAGTATGACAAGAATGCCAGTGCCAGTACCTAGAAGAGAGGAGAAGGACAACAGAAACAGCCATGAACTAGAGAGCTATGCCTGCTGCTCCTACAAAATGACTAGGGTCGTACCCTTAGTCCTCCCTTCCTCAGCCTAAACTTGCTCCCCGCTATAATCTCCTCCTTCCACTGCTCTCCTTCATCTCCCCCCAGCACACCTGCCCTTCTCCTCTACCTCCCCCGCCTGCAGATCTTCCACCCCAGTATGCTCTACCTGCCCACCCAACCCCTTCCCTCACTTTGCTTCACAGTGCATTGACAATGCCTCGGGCTGGAGGCTGCTATTGCCCCCACCATCCCCTCCCTGGGAGTTGATACCACCAACCACCTGCTCACTGCTGCACTACCTGTTTCCCCACCCCTCCCCTCCCTGAGAACCATAACAATGCCCCTGGACAGAGGCCAGTGGCCTTTCTCCCACCCTCCCTCTCTCCTTTCTTCCTTTGGCGGAGACCTCACCTGATCACTCCTATCGCCTCTGTGTCTGCATCTCCCAGGGGCTCCCCCTGAACATCCAAAACCCTGGCCTAACCGGCCATCTACTGGGATTCTAAAACTGTTCCAATATCTAGAAGTATCTATAATGAACCATTATTGTAACAATGCCTATTGTAAACCATGATCTATATACTGTACCTTTACTGTTTGTGTGTCTGTGTTTTTTTGTCCCTTGACGTGGAACCTTTGTAAAAAAGCCATGGCTCAAAGGTAATATCCGAATTAAAATAAATAAAAGAAATGGACAGCAGAAAACAAACCCACTTACAAGCCAGAAACACACAAGAGACATACAGGAATGGCCAGCTGGAGCAGTGGAGCTGGGAGGCAGTCAGCACCAAATGGAACTAGAAACACACAGAAGGCAGAATTGAGGGGACCCAGAACAGGGAACACTGGATACATACATAGATATATAGACAGTGTCAGCAGATAAGGGCCTATGGCCCACCCAGTCTGCCCATTTAAGTTTGTAAGTTCAGTTTATGTTTTCCAGGAAGTCTGTTGCCCCCTTACCCCTGACCTCCAGAATTCCTTTATGTCTATCCCATGCATTCTTAAATCCCATGATTGTTTCAGCCCCCACCACTTCCTCTGGCAGGGTGTTCCACTTGTCCACCACCCGTTCTGTGAAGAAATTCTTCCTCACGTTTCCTCTGAATCGTCCTCCCTCCAACTTCATCCCATGCCCTCTAGTACTGGAACATCTTTTTCGCTTAAAAATAGTGCATTCCTGCACCCTGTTCCTCCCTGTAAGATAATTGTATGTCTCTATCATATCCCCTCTCTCCCTCCTCTCCTCCAGAGAGTACATGTTCAGTGCCTTCAACCTGTCCTCCATAGGACTTGTGATGCAATCCATGCACCATCTTTGTTGCCTCCTCTGAACCTTCTCTACCCTGTCTATGTCCTTACGTGAGTAAGGTCTCCAGAACTGCACAGTGTACTCCAGGTGCGGCCTCACTAGTGTCTTGTATAGTGGAATTATGACCTCCCTTTTCCTGCTGGCGATGCCCCTGCCTATGCATCCCAGCATCCTATTTGCTTTACCTGCTGCCTTGTCACACTGTTTCCCTGCCTTGAGGTCATCAGAGATGATAACTCCAAGATCCCTTTCCTGCTTGGTGCATGCTATATCCTCACCCCCAACTGATATATTGTGCCAGGGTTTTGTGCCCCATATGCATTATCTTGCACTTCCTTGCATTGAATTTCAACTGCCAAACCCTGACTATTCTTCGAGTTTCTGCAGGTCCTTCTCATTCTGTCTACACCCTCTGGTGTGTCTACTCTGTTACAGAGCTTTGTGTCATCAGCGAACAGTGAAATTCTGCCTCTAGGTCCTGTGCAATGTCACTGATGAAGATATTGAATAGTACCAGTCCCAGCACTGATCCCTGTGGTACCCACTGGTCACTCTTCCCTCTGTGGAGTGACAGCCATTTACCACCACCCTCTGTGTCCTGCTGCCCAGCCAGTTACCTACCCACCACACTACTGTCCTGCCCACACCCATATTCCCCAGTTTGTGCAATAGTCTTCTATGTGGCACAGTGTCAAAGGCCTTGCTGAAGTCCAGATAGGCCGTCCACTGCCCTCCTCGATCCACCTCCCTAGTCACCCAGTCAAAAATTCAATGAGGTTGGTCTGACATGACCTTCCCTGGTGAAACCATGCTGCCTTGGGTCTTGTAGTCCATTGACAACCAGATGTTCCAATCTCTCCTTCAGTAGTGCTTCCATGATCTTCCCCACTACCGAGGTGAGGCTGACTGGTCTGTAGTTCCCCGCTTCCTCTTTGTTCCCACTTTTGTATAAGGGGCCTACATCTGCTATCCTCCAGTCTTTGGGTACCTCCCCTGTTTCTAGTGATCGGCTAAACAGGATTAGTTCTTAAGGACCCTGGGGTGCACCCCATCTGGCCCCATTGCTTTATCAACTCTTATTACTTCCAGTTCCTTCAGGACCCTTTCTCGTGTAAAGGGACTTGTGTCCATTTCTGCAGCATTCTCACCCCTTGTACTCCATTCAGACCCATTACCCTCCTCTTCCTTAGTAAAGACTGAGCAGAAATACCTGTTCAATATGTCAGCTTTACTGTTGTCATCCTCCACACAGCCCCATCCTCCCCTTCAGTCTCACTATCCCTCCCTTTGCCTTTCTTTTCACTTATGTACCTGTAAAGGTTTTGTCCCTCTACCCACTGATTTTGCAATGTGTCTTCTGTCTGAGCTTTGGCTTCCCTTACTGACCTCCCTGCCTCCCTTTGCTTCTCCTGGTACTTCTCCCTATCCCCTTCTGCCTGTGTCTTTTTGTATTGCATGAATGCAATCTTTTTTGGCTTTCACTTTCTTTGCTACCTCTTTGGAAAACCATAATGGTCTCCTCTTCCTTTTCCTCTTGCTAACCTGCTTAATACATAATTCTGTTGCTCTTGTAATCCCCATTTTAAATACTTCCCACTGTTCCTCAACCCCTGATTCCTGCCCCATTCCCCTTAATGCCTCTTTCAATTTCTTGGATGAGCCAGACAGTTGGGAGATGAGTCATTGAGCAGCCAAGAAAGGGTCAAGCTGTGGTGTAGCTGCATAGAAAGCAAGGGAGGTTGCAAACAGCAGCAAAGAATAAGTGGAGGAGCTGCAAGAAAAGAGCATGGGGATGGGTGGAGGACCCATTACTGGAGCAGCACAGGACAAGCAGCAGAGCTGCCATGAAGAAAAAGGGGGGGGGGAGCAAAGAAGGAGGCAGAAGGGAGAAGGGCAGAGAAAATGAAACTGAAAAGGAAGTGGGAGAGGGGTGACAAAACCAGAGCAGGAGCAGAGAAAGAGGAAAATGAGTGGCAAGACGGAGATAAAACACAAAGGAGAGGAGCAGCAACAGCAGACAAAGGTGATGAAGCAACCAAGGAGCTAAGCAGCACATTGATGGAAGATACATGAAACCTCACTAGGCAGGGAGCTGCTGGACTGTGGGGCTTTAAGTAGTCAAGAAGGGGGAAGAGTCTGATGGCCATCATTGAATTGCAAAGTAAACTTTTCAATTACTAACCTATAAAGCCCTGCATGGTGTGGGCCCAGGCTATCTGGCTGAACTCTGGTATCTCCACTCGTCCTGCCACCTTCTCTGCTCCACTGTGGTTGGTCTGTTGCAGATTCTCAGGGCTAGGCTGAAATCATGAGGTGACTGGGCTTTTGACATAGCTGTAATATGGAATGCACTGCTGAAAACTCTGAAAGTGGCCCATGAGTGGGGGCTTTAAGAAAGACCAGAAAGTTTACCTCTTTAAGGTGGTGTTTGGAAACACCCAAATTATCCCTTGAAGTTCCTTTATGCACTTGTTGTTGCTGGTTATTTTGTTTATATGTATTTTACTGTGTAGTTATTGTTCTTCTTGTGGTTTACCAAGTATTTATTGCTACTTATTTTGTGTTGTATATTTTGTGAGACACCCTGAGCCTCAGGTGAAGGGTGCCATGCTAAACAAACTCTACTACAACTATCACCTCCATTAGAGATGTTTCTTTACCAACCTCCTATCACCTCCACCACCTCCTAAGCACCATTAAGCACACCCATCTGGCCCAAACAATTCCTCCTTTAATTCCTCTCTTAATATATTGAGATCAGCACTCACCCCACCTGAGTGTTCTATCTCCTCTCCTTGTTCCCCTGCTATTATACACTCAGAGAATACCTGTTCAGTGTCTGTACCCATTCAATAACTCTGTTCAGCATATCTCAATCGGTAATACTTTATTTTAAGTGTTCTTAACTACACTGCAATTACTGTATACCTACAATGTAACTGCTATGTAAGTACTGTGTAGTTACATGTAACTACAATGTAGTTGGTAATTAGTTTCACATTTGTGTATTATGTAGTTAGACACACATTTCTATGAAGTAACTAAACTGTTATTGCACTGTAAATACCATGTAGTTGTTAATTACTTTCACATTTGACCAGTGTGTAGTTATGCAATTTGCATGAAGTGGTAGTTACATGTGCAACCACAACCATTTCTCTTTTGGCACAAATTGATTTATGCTGGAAGTGTAACTACACATGTAACAGCTATTGCAAAGTGCAATAGAAAAATTGATTTATGCTGGAAACATAACTACACATGTAACATCTGTTGCAAAGTGCAACATACATAGTTACATTTGCGAGAAAGAATTGATTTGAGGCAGAAGGGAGGCAACAGTAATTGCAGAACCTACCACTTCATGTGAATTGTGTAACTACGGCACAGCACTACAGATCTTTTCAGTGTCAATCTTCACCATTTATCACTGTCTGGGAGACAACCGGAGGCACAGCACCCAGTATGAGATTTTTTTTTGTAGGGGGAGGAGCCAGTGCCAGAGGTGGTGCCGCCCTTGGGGCCGATGCATTACGTGGCACTCATGGGTCAGCCAGCAATGATCGCCAAATCCTCCTCTGCCCTAGTTCTGCTTCTTCCACTATCAAGAGTGCAGCACTTCACACCTGTTGAAGAAATTTAATCTGTGACATTGTGTCCTAGTTAGTTGTTTTGACTTCGTTGTTGACACCATTTTTGCTTTGTTCCAGTTCTGACGTCCGCTAGTAACTTGATGCTGTTTTCTGCAGGAATCTGGTAACACCTTTCCATTTTCTTTCTTGAAGCAGCACCAAGTCTGATTCTTAATATTATTTTAGTTACTACGAGTCATGTTGGGTTCATCCAGGGGCAAAAAGTGCTCTTCCAAGGCAGTCTGGCCTCCTATGAGCCAGTGTCCTTGCACTGGCAGATGTCCATCATGGACCAGTATGACCAATACCTCACCTGCCTGGGTCCATCTCATGATATTGATAGTTACAAGGCTTGCTTCTCCATGGACCATACAGCACTGGTGCACTGTGTGTGGAAAGCCAGTCACAATCCACTGACTTTCAGAGGGCAGTGTTATATGAGGGACTCCAAGCGCAGGTCTCTCCACCCTTCTGTTGGATCCCTTCCTAATTCTGTATAGACCTGTGAGGAGGGAGACTCCTCTTCTTCTAGCCTTGCCAAGGAGGAGGTCTCTTCTGCAGTACTGGAGGACTGGTCCAGGCATCTTGGGGGCTGGGCTGGGAACAACACACAGGCAGTCAACTCCTCAGAGGTGCAGGCTCCCCCAGTGTCATGGCCCATGCCTGCTGGGCCCAGCATGGGTGACTCCTCAGCATCACCCACCAGTGCCATTCTGTATCCCTGGACTGTTTGTAGCTCTGGTGATCAGCACCATGAGTGATACTGGGTCCTCCTGCTGCACCATAAGTGGCACCATGGGTGGGAAAGCCTCTGGGGCTGCTCGTCTGGAGGTCTTCTGGATCTACTTCTCTCCAGAGCCAGACACTTGGGAGATGATTTGGACTGGCTGCCCAACTCCTCAGAGTCAGAGGGTTCTCCAGTGCCAGTAACTCTATGCCCTCCCAGACATTTCTACCCATGGCACTGGCGATTATGATTGGTGTTGGCTTCCATGACAGTGGTGACGTCAGGAGTGTGCCTGCCAATAGTGATCCTCCATCTAAGGGGATGGTGGTTTGGATTTCGGGGTCCCGGATAGCTGTCTGTCTGAGTGCTGTCCTCCCCTGGGCCAGAACAGGGACTCACTCTTCTGTGGCCTCCCTCAGGAGGCCTGCAGGATTGGAGCAGTTCCTAGCTTTGGGAGTTAGGAAGAGGTCAGCCTCAAAATCAACGAGGTTAAGGGGGCAGGACATGAGGCAGCAACCTTCCCCAGGGACCCTTGGGGGTTCAGGAATGTGTCACAGTGCTGAGCCCTTGTTCTCTCCCTTGTCCCCTTCAAAGGAGGACTTATTCAGTGGGGTTGGGGTCCACCCTTCTGGTTCTATGCAGCCCTGATCTCCTCATAGGGGAGTTTCCCTTTCAGGGCACAGTCCTGACTGCTTTGAGTTGGTTGAGTGGCCAGTAACTGCACAGGCCAGCAGATCCCCAGGAGGTCCAAGATCACTAGCAAGGTCCTCTAGCCCTGGCAGAGGTCTCTTAGAGAAGGTGAAGTGTGTCTCCTCATTGCCTCTGCAGCCCCCCTTCATTTCCCAGAACATGTGGGTCCTTCAGGGCCCTTGACTAGGGAGCAGTTCAAAGTCACTGCTGCCAACTTCCTCAGGTATGTCAGGGTTATGGATGAGCAGGTCTTTTGCCTGTCTCCCTGTTTGTAGCCAGTCTTTGACTTTCTCAGATTCATCAGCCTCCTCATCTTCCTCTAGTCCTTCAAGGAAAAAGATACCTCTGTCCTCAGATACTGATCAGATAGAGTATCAGCACTTCCTATCGAGGCTGGTCAGCGATCTGCACCTATCCCACATTGCAAGATGTAATACTGAGTGGACGACTTGTGTCTTCCTTAGTGAATTCAGTGCAGACCACCTGGTCATCCTTTCCTGGCCATTTCCCTTCCAGGAAGCATTGTCCTGCATCTGGCAGTACCCATCTGTCCCAACTCCAGCCCCTATGGACTGCCAGCACAGGTACTGCACATACCAGGGGTCTCCAGGGACCTTGCATCATCCCACTTCGGGAGTGATGGTACTGGATACCCCTTCCGGGGTATAAACACGTGGTGTGAAACCTGCCCCCAGATGTGGACTCTGCAGAGTTTGACTGCTGGAGGCAGATAGTGTTTCACTTTGGCTTGTATCATGCTCAGCTTTGCCACTCATCAGGCACACCACGCTCCCTACAACAGTCATCTCTGGTCAATGCTAGATCAGGTGCTGACATTGCTGCCTGATATGAAGGCAACCAGAAAGGCCATTGCCCTCTCTGTCCATGGCCTGGAGATCACAAGGCACCAGGCAAGGGTGTCTTATGACACCAATGAGGTAGCTTCAAGGCTAGTGGTGACAGCGATCTGCATTAGATGGGCAGCATGTCTTCATCTGTCAAGGTTGTCACCCTTGGCATGGTATAGGGTGCTGCCACTGCTCTCCAGGGGACCCACATTTTCTCCCACATGGCAAGGTGGGAACTACAAGGGCAACTTCCTTCTCCCAGATAATGGGAGACCCCACCTCACCCTGACCAGTCACAGACCTAACTGGCTCCTAATACGTCTCCTCCTTTCGTGGTCCTCTCCCACAAGAGACTGAGAGACTCATGTCTCTCAGGGAAGTGCGGGGACCCCTTTGGGGGCTTGGTACTCACCCAGAGAGTGATGAATGGTGAAGATTGACACAGGGAAGATATGAAAATTTCATATCGATCGTAATTCTTGATCTTCTTGTACATCATCACCATTTGTCACTGGCACCTTCCCTTCTGAACCTCAGTCCCTGGGCAATTGCCCTTCCCTGCTTGCCTCCCCCTCCTTGAGGCCAATTGTGGCCTGGGTCCTACTGGCACCTCTGGGTCCTCTGTTACCTTCCTAAGCAACAGAGGGTTCACCCTGGGATGGAAGACAAGCAGCGCTTCTTGCCCTGGCCTTAGGGGCTCCCTGTAGGTCCTTCCGTTCTCGGCTGGGGGGGTCCTCCTAGACGTGGTCTGGTCCTGTGATGGGGATCTTCCCTAGGTAGGGTAGAGAAGAGAAGGACCACGGGGACTCTCTTTCTCCCTCCTTATAAAATCTTTCCTCCTCCCCCACCCCACACTTTTTTTTGTGTTGTAGAACTTGTCCTGGACAGGATTGTCCACTGAACGCTGTGTAATCTCCCTCTCAGGACAACGGTAACCAGAGGGGCTCTTCTTTACCTATGAATAAACTGTCCTGTTGTACAATGCTGAACGGGCACCAAAGGAGTCGACAGTGAATGCGACCTCCCCCCTACAACAACGACACAATACCGGCCTTGGTGTACGCGTCCATGCTAGAGTGTTTTCTGTGGGAAGCTGGCTCACCCACCCCCATGCAGGGGTCCCCCCTACCCCCCTGGACTTTAGGATTATCAACTCCAGGTTGGAGTTGACCTGGGGGGGACACTGATAGGCAGAAGCACCAAAAGACCATTACAGCGAATCTTAAGCCATGACTGGTCTTTTTTCCTGTTTCGCCGTCAGGGTGTCAACATGAAAGGGTGCACCGGCTGAACAGTCATAAGATTGACTGATTGTACATCATGAATATTGCAACTGCACTTTAGCTGCTACTTTATTATATTTCAACTGTATTCTTGCACTTAGTTTGTACTTAGCTGTACTCAGTATATTCAGTGTATTCTATATCCTGTACCTTTCTTTGTTATTGTAAGTGTACTGTCTCTATTACCTATGTACCATCTTTATGGCCCTAGTCATGTCTGAAAACAGTCCATTGGATCAATGTACCTAGGAACATATGAACATAGGGAATTTGCCAGCAGAAACAAGCCACATGGTCTATCAAGTCTGCTCGAATGTGCAGCTAGCACACCTACCTTGCTCTGTGCTGTACCCCTTCCAGTAGTCCCATATCCTTCTTTAGATATGGGCACCAGTACTGCACACAGTACTCCAGATGTGGTCTGACCAGTGACCTATAGAGAGGCAGGATCACCTCCCTGTTACTGGAGGAGATTCTTCTCCCAGTACAGCCCAACAACCTGTTGGCCTCGGTTGCCACATTCCTGCACTGCCCTGAGTTGTTCATTTTCCCATTTACAACCACCACTAGATCCTTTTCCTCTTCAGTGGTACCTAGCTGTACTCAACCCAGCTGATAGCTCCTCCTGAGATTCTTTGCTCTAAAGTGCATCACCTTGCACTTTTTAGCCTTGAACCCCAGCTGCCACTCTTCTGACCACTGCTCCAGTTTAATAAGGTCATTCTGCAGTTCCTGCCATCCCTCTATGTCATTCACCACTGCCCCCAACTTGGTATCATCAGCGAAGAGGCTGATCTTATTCCTGATGTCATGTGAGATGTCTGCTATGAATATTCCAAACCACACTGGCCCCAGTACTGATCCTGTGGCACCCTGCTTGTAACTGCCATTGGAGATGAGAGCTCCCCCCTACCACTACCCTCTGCTGTCTTCACCGAAGCCAATTTTTGATCCATTTAACCATCTTAGTCCTAACCCCCACATACTTCAATTTCCCCCAGTCCACCACATGATCTTTGTCCATTTCCCTTAGTACCATGTCACAGTACTCAACTAGATTAGTTTGACAGGACCTTCCCAAGACAAACCCATGCTGATGATTGTCCTGGAGTCCATTATCCTCCAGAAATGTCACCAATCTCTCCTTCAAGATTGTCTCTATCAGCTTCCCCATGATGGATGTCAGGTTTACAGGTCTGTAATTGCCTAGTTCATTCTTAGAGTCACTTGTATGGAGGGGCACCACATTGACCACCCTCCAGGCCTGTGGCATGCACCCTGTGTTCAGGGAGGTATTGAATAGGTTCATCAGTGGCCCTTCTAGTACCTCCACCGGTTCCGTCAGCACCCTGGGATGTATGCTGTCTGGTCCTGGTGCCTTATCCACCCTCAGAGCCTTCAGATCCTCTAATACCTGCCCTAAGTGATTAGCCCATCTGTCATACCCACCCCACACCCTGCAGAAGCTGCCTGCCCTTCTTCCTCATGAATATGGAACAGAAGTACTCATTTAGTGCTTCTGCCTGTTCTGCTCCTTTCACTGCCCACCCCCATCTTCCTTGATTCACACTATCTGATCCTTGCAGCTCCTTCTTTCCCTAATGTGTCAGAAGAAGTCCTTTTCCCAGTCTTTGATTCCCTGAGCCAGCCTCAGTTTTCTGGATGCCTTGGCTGCTCTAACACCCTTGGTAACTTCTCTGGACTTCCTCACGTGCTCATCCCTATCCTCCCCCTTCCCAGAATTCTTGTATGCACAGAATGCTGCTTTTTTGCCCTCACCTAATTTAAAATGTCCCTACTCATCCATTTTGATTTCTTAGGTCTTGCTTTCTTACTCTGCAGTTTGGTACAGATCCCAAAAGCCTCCACAAGCCCCAGTGTGGTTTTTTTTTCCCATTTCTGGTTTGCATCCCAATGAGATTGAATTCCTGCCAGGTACTCTACTATGATTTCACCCATCCTATTGAAGTCAGCCTTTCTGAAGTCAACCACCATCATCCCTGTACCAGCTTCCTCCCTGCCCATGTTGAGTGTGAACCACACAGATTGGTGGTCACTCCCTGCCAGTGGGTTCACCACCCCACCTCCCTAACACCCTCACTGGTAAACAAATATTTGCTGTGTGGAATAATGGTGGGTGGTATCTGATACACATGCAGGGACTCTTCCTTAGTCATTACATGCACATCTTCACCACCATGCTCCAACCCTCATGATGTAGCCAGGGGCTGTGGTAGCGTGGTGTAAATGATGGTGCCATGGCTGCCACCTCATTCAGCTAGTGGGAAGGGCATGTAATGGCTAAGGAGGCCTCCCGGCATGTGTATCTGGCATCACCCACTATAACTCCACACAGCAGATCAGTGATATTTATTTATTGCTTGTTGGTTTGTTTACCAGGTAGGTGCACTGATTCAGTGGACCATTTTCAGGCATGACCCAGGCCATAATGATGGTACATAGGTAATACAGACAATACACTGACAGTAACAGAAAAGGGTACAGAAAATAGAATACATTGACTATATTAAGTACAGCTAGGTACAATTAAGTGCAAGAATACAGTTGAAACACAATAGAGTAGTAACTAAAGTGTGGGTGCAATATACATGATGTACAATCAGACTTATGATGACTATTCAGCATTGTATAATGGGACAGTTTAGTCTTTGGTACAGAAGAATTAGGACTATCACTGAAGGGTAGCACATGACCCACCCCCAGCCAGCCACCTGGGCAGCAGCTGGACAGGGGTGTGGGTGCAGTAGAGGTGTGGGTCAATCTTACAGAAGCAGTACATTTAAAGTTATGTAAGTGTACAATACGCATTGCAAAACTAGTTAACTACATAGTGCAGTTACAGTGTAGTTATGCGGTAGTTACAGTGTAGTTAGTGACACTTAAAATTATCCTTCAGAAATCACTCCCTCATGAAGCTACTGCAGCATAGCATAATGATTAAAAGCACTGCCCTCAAACCTGGATAATTGGGTTCGAATCCCAGAGCCACCACTTGTATACTGTGCCATCAAAAAAAAAAAAAGATCTAAAAATGAATATGCAGTCTAACATTGTGAATTGCTATACAGTAAAAAAAATCACTAATTTACATAATTACTTATTGACTTTTAACAGTGCTGTAGTTGCTAAGAAACATGCTACTTCTATGGTATTGTTTCCACAGTTAATGCCTAACTTACATGTACTTACAAAGTACGTACGCATAAACAGACACTTAAAATAAAGTGTAAGAAAAGGTGTAACAGTGCTGTAGTTACTATGGAATGTACTGCTTCTGTGGCATTGTTTCAACAGTTATTGGCTAACTAACATGTGCTTACAAAGTAAGCACGCAGAAACAGACACTTAAAGTGTAAAAAGAAGGGTGTAACTACTATACACTTACACTGAATGTCAATACTGTAGTTCTGATGTATGCTTTCCTTCAGAAATCAGTCCCTCATGCACTTACTGCTTAATAAACATGCAATCTAACATTCTTAATTGCTATACAACTACATTGGTTACTTATGCAATACAAATTATCTACGTAATTACTTATTGGCTTGTAACAAAGCTGTAGTTACTAAGAAATGTGCTGCTTCTGTGGCATTGACCCACACCTCTTCTGAACCCACACTCCGGGCCTGCTATGGCCCAGGTGGGTGGTAGTGGGTGGGGCATGGCCACATACCATGCGCTTTACCACCGATCTGCTGTGTGGAGTGGTGGTGGGTGGCGAAGGATACACAGGTAGTGACCCTTCTTGGTGTGTAGTTATACAAACTGCGTGATGTGGTAGTTACATATGCAACCAGAACTGTCTCTCTTTTGGCACACATTGATTTATGCTGAAAGTGTAACTACACATGTAACAGCTGTTGAAAAGTGCAACAGAAAAATTGATTTATACTGTAAGTGTAATTACACATGTAACAGCTGTTGCAACAGTAATTGTGGTAACAGCCAGTTCATGCAAACTGAGTAATTACACTATATAGCAAATTTGAAACTAGTTAACTACTACATTGTAGTTACATGTAACTACACAGAAGTTACATAGTAGTTATATTGTAGTTATACAGTAGTTTTAGTGTAGTTAATGACACTTAAAATAAATTGTAACCCCTCAATCTTATGAGTATAATGGACCCAGTTCCTTCCACCACTCAATCATTTGACATATTGAAAACATCTTAAACTGTTTCTTTCTTTTCTCAGCTGTAATTCTTTCTTCCAATTCAGCTTTTATTTTATTAATTTCAGTCTGACACTTTTTCTGCAGGGTTGTGTACTTGTCCTTTCTTCCACATTCTCCAGCTTTCCCCTGAATGTCCTCCTCTTATCCCTCAACAACTTTCTCAACTTAATGTTCTTCAACACTGGAGTCTTTCTTGCTCTCCTTAGTTTTTTTCCTAAGTAATATAGTTTATCTGGACCTGCTCCACCAATTGTGTGAATTTCTTTCATTTTTTTATTTACCTTAATCTTTCTTATCAGACCCTTTCAGCATCCTAAATTCCTCCCTCCATTTTGGAAAACTGCACTCCTCCCCCCCAATTCAATGTTTTTATTCCCTTTCTCTTCTTAATTTGGACTGCACATTAAATTCAGTAATTGCATGAGCAATCCCCACTGGATTCTCACCCATCTTCAGTTCTTTTACCCACTCTGGTCTGTTAGTTAATATTAAATCTAAACATCTCTCACCTCTTATTGGTGTCTCTGTTATCTGCTCTAAGTAGCAGTCTTGCATGACTTTCATAAGTTCTATTACTTGTACTGTTATTCCTTTTCAGTTAATGTCTGAATAATTAAAATATCCCATTACTATTACTTTCCTTGCTTCACAGTTTCCCTTTAGCACAGCACATAACTCCCTGTTGTACCGTCCACCACATGCAAGAGATCTATAAATGACTCTGAACAACACCCCCATCTGAGTCCCACCAATCTTTTTGCTTCTATCTGTACTTTTCTCTCCTGTTTCAACCCCATCCTGCCGCACTCTGCCAGTTCCCTCAGCTCCCCCCAACGTCTTTGTTACTTACCTTTTGCTCCAGTGTCCTATATTCAGGACTGTAATCAGAGGTGCTCAGTCACCAGTGCAAGGCTTGTGAAACATAGAAACACAGAAGTTGATGGCAGATAAGGACCACAAGGCCCATCCAGTCTGCCCATTTCTTTTTCTACCTTATAAATGTGCCATCGGCCTTTGCTCTGTCAGTGGCCTATCTATTCATAGTCATTTGTATTGCTCCCTTATGCCTATCCCATGCCTGTTTGAAGCCCTGCACTGTATTCATAGCCACCACTTCTTGTGGTAAGCCATTCCATGCATCCACCACCCTTTCTGTGAAAAAGAATTTCCTCATTCCCCTTAATCGGCCCCCTCTAATCTCATGCTGTGTCCTCTTGTCCTGCTATTTTTCTTATATTTAAACATGTTAGACTCTTTCACCTTGTTAATGCCCTTAAGGTGTTTGAATGCCTCGATCATATCACCTCTCTCCTCCTTTGCTCAAGGTATACATATTGAGCTCCGTTAATCTGTCCTCATATGTCTTCTGATGCAGTCCCTGCACCATTTTGTTGCCCTTCTCTGGACTGCCTCAATTTGGTTAATATCCTTGTGAAGGTGTGGCCTCCAATACTGCATGAGTACTCCAGATGGAGCCTAACCAGTGTCTTGTACAGAGGTTATTACCTCCCTCTTACGACTTGTGATACCCTACTAATACACCCTAACACCCCCCTAGCCTTACCTACTGCTTTAGAGGTCTGCTTGGATGATTTTAGGTCATCAGTGATGATGATGCCCAAGTCTCTTTCTTCCTTTGTGACTGCTAGCAACTCCCCTCCAAGCCTACAGGTGGCTTCAGCGTTTCCTCTTCCCTATGTGCATGATTTTGCACTTCTTTGCATTAAATCCCAGTTGCCACTCTTCTGACTATTTTGCTAATTTATCCAGATCTCTTCTCATTCTGCCCACCCCATAGGGATCATCTACTCTGTTGCAGATCTTGGTGTCATCTGCAAACAGACAAGCCTTACCCTCTAGTCCATCTGCAAGGTCACTAATGAAGATGTTGAAGAGGACTGGCCCCAGGACTGATCCCTGAGGTACCCAACTTGTGACTTGCATCTCTTCTGACTGTATACCATTTACCACCACTCTCTGTTTTCTGCCCGTCAACCAGTTTGCCACCCAGTTGACCAACTTCTGCCCACCGAGCCTACCCAGTTTATTTATCAATCTTCTATGTGGAACAGTGTCAAAAGCTTTGCTGAAGTCAAGGTAGCGACATCAACTGCTCCCCTTGGTCCACCACTCTGGTTACCCAGTCAAAGAAATCTATGAGATTAGTTTGACAGGACCTTCCTTTTGTAAACCCCATGCTGTCTTGGATCCTGTGCCTATGGATTCCAGGTGTTGCACTATCCTTTCCTTAAGGGTGCCTCCATAATCTTGCCACTACTGAGGTAAGACTGGCCGGTCTGTAGTTCCCGCCTCCTCCTGCTACCACTCTTGTGGAGCGGGATCACATGAACCTTCTCCAGTCTTCTGGGACCTCTCCTGTGCTCAGAGACTCACTAAACAATTCTGCTAATGGCTCTGCTAGTTCCTCCTTTAGCTCCTTACGTACCCTGGGATGTATGCCATCAGGTCCCATTGCCTTATCCACCCTGGGCTTTGAAGCTCTTGTAGGACCCTTTCTTTTGTGAAGGGAGTAGTGCTCACCTCCCTCCCCTGTGTCCATGATGCTGAGCTGTGGGCCCTGCCTACCTTCTCTTCAGTAAATACTGAGCAAAAAGTATCTATTTAGGATAGATGCCTTTACAGGGTTCTCCTCCTCACATGCTCCCTTTTCTCCATTAAGCTTAGCAATACCCCCTCTGGACTTTCTCCTTTCACTAATGTATCTATAGAAAGTCTTGTCACCTTCTTTTACTGTTCGTGCTAGTGTTTCCTCAGTTAAGGACTTTGCCTGCCTTACTGCCTTACCTGCTTCCCTTAGGGCAGTTTGGTATGCCTCCCTATCTTCATCCCGCTGTGTTCCCTTATATTTCCTGAAGGCCAGCCTTTTGGCTCTGACATTTTCTGCTACTGTATTTGAGAACCAAAGTGGTTTCCTTCTTCTTTTGCACTTCCTTTTCTGTCTAACACAATGGGATGTTGCTTCAAGTATTGCATCCTTAATGCTTGCCCACTTTGCCTGTACCCCCTCACCTGTGTTTCTTTTTGCCAGGGCTAGCTTAACTCTGTTAGCCATCTTATCAAAGTCAGCTCCTCTGAAGTCCCATATTTTGCCTTGGAATGGGATGATTTAGATGTAGTAGCCAAATTGAACCATACCATGTGATGGTCACTGGCCCCCAGGTGACCTTCTACCTGGAGATCTGTGATCCCTTCTTTGTTAGTCAGTACTAGATCTAGGATAGCCCTGTCTCTTGTGGGTTGCTGTACCAGTTGTTTGAGGCCCTCCCCCTGCAGGGAATCCACTATGAGTCTAGTTCTGGCAGATGTTCCTGCTGGTATTGACCAATCTGTATCCGGCATGTTGAAGTCTCCCATTATCAGAACCTCCCCTTTAGCTGTCATGTTTTGTATATCTTCTAACTTGTGGGGGCTGAACTTTTATCCAGACTTGATCAGAGGTTGTTTTTCCCACCATTTTCTCCCCTGGGCTCACACTTGTACAGTGACATCATGTGTGAGGCCTACCTCTGTGGAGATGCCCTCTGGCATTTACATGTGGGGGTTCTCTTCCCCATGTGGTTGTGCTGCACTGCCACTCAGAGGGTAGAGAGCTGTCCAAGAGATGCTCAGTCCTCTCTCCCTGACCAGCCCCTGAGTGCCCCAAGTCCATTCTCAAACCTGGGTACCCAGCACAGCAGGCAGTAGCTCTAGCACTGTGCTACAGGGCTGGCTGAGTCCCATCAATCTTGATCCATAAGCACCCCGCCTCACTCTTATCATCTGTCAAACATTTCACTGCAAGTACGCTTTCCTTCACATATATCACAACTCCACACCCTCTCAAACCTTATGACTCTGATAAACAAATTGTACCCAACCATGTTCACCCCAACACCCTCCTTCTACCATGTCTCCATACTGCCACTAAATCATAATCATCTTTACCCATTAATAATCTTAACTCATTGATTTTATTATCCAGACACCTTGCATTAGTTTGGAGAGCTTTCAAACCCTCTTTATTTATACTACAATTATTATTTATTTCCCTTATTCTGAGCTTATGGCCATATTTTACCTCTGCTACTACTGTACATTGTTTCCATCTTCGGGCCTTTAGTGTCCATTACTTCACAACAGCACTGTGCAGCAATGAAGCCAGCAGTTCAAATCAAAGAGAAACAATTAAATATTTACACAAACAGCTGATTTAAAAATTATAATTAGTAGACTGATATTTTATAAGCAGTATGCAACTGTCTGTTTCAGAATAAGCAACTTATCACTTGCATGGCAGCTGGTCTTTTTTAACTGTTTTGTGGTTCCACCACTTGGGAGTTACAGTCTTGCCCACTCACACTTGAAGATGATGAACTGCATAGTTTGATTAAGGCCATTGCATATCTGTCTGCCTGTCTGCCTATCTGTCTGTCTGTCTGTGACATCACAATGTTGTTATACCATTGTGGGTATGGCAGATAGATGGTACAACAACAAGGAATGGTCTGTGCATGCGCGTGCGCATTCTCCGAACCACCGACCTTACTGAACAGGCCATGGCAGTCACAGCTGGACCTGGTGAGAGCGGCGGTGCAAGTTTAAAAGTAAGGAATGTGTCCTTTTTTATTTAAATTCAAAGGACTGATGCCCATACACTATAAAAGATGATGTATGGGCATCAATCAACCACTCTGTTCTCGCTTCTCGCGGTTGCCATGAAAACTTGTGAAAACCTCTCGAGCTGCGCTTTTGAGGTTTATCTAAGTTGTCACGGCAACCAGTTGAAGCGATAATAGAGTGGTTGTTCATCAATGCCCATACATTATCCTCTATATCTCTGTTTGTCTGTCTGTCTGTCTGTCTGTCTGTCTGTCTATCTATCTATCTATCTATCCAGTTATCTCATATTTAGATACTGTTGCATCACTGCATGATTGTAACTGTTATACAGTAATTCCTATAATAATAACATTTACAGATGACTTTTTCAGACGTCCAAACTATTGATGTATTTTGAATTTGGTACACTAATAATAGAATTTTTGTTTGTAAACATATTCCTATATTTTGATGAGTCAAAATAATAATCTTATTTTTCAACTATTTTGTTATTTTGGATTTATCACCATTTGATTTAATCATTCTATGCACAGAAAAACAAATCCTTTTAGAAAAGTATTTTTGCATATGTTTCTTTAACAACAAACGGAATGTAATACCCCCCCAAATATGGGGGCTTACCATAGGTCCGTTTCTCCTGGGTTTGCTCCCAATCCTGCAGAGCGTCTCCTAACGCCTGCACATGCCCCAAATAATTTTTTTCCCCAAATCACCGTGACAGCTCCAGGTCCTCTGTGCTCTTTAACTTTCCCCCAAACAGCCCCAGAGTACTGTTTCAGCCCGGTATGGGCTTTGGAGTTAATCGCAATCTGCCGCACCTCTTCTTGCACTCTTGTGCAGGTGGGCAATTGCATATGTGCCAGGTGCTCCTTTCATCTCCAGGCTACCCATTTTGCCATTGAACGGGAGGGAGGTCAGTGGTCCCGGTGCCCCATCTCTTCTCAGTGGGGTCTGAAGGCCAGAGCAATGTGGCGGAGAAGCCGTGTAGCTGTCCAGAGAAAGAGTTTGAGCAAGGGCATTCTCAAGGGTCTTATGGATATTAATGAGCCCCTCATACATATTAATGAGGGTGTTATCTGTCTCCGGGGAACTGTATGCATTAGCATCTGCTGCAGGCAAATGATCACAATGTAAATAAATATGATAATAGCAGCAGTTGCCACGGACACTAAGGGGGCCAACAAATGATGGGGGAAATGTAAATAAAATGTATTTTCTTGGCTGCACCAGTTTTAATGTTGGGACTCAGATAAAAGCCTTCCTGCTGCCTGGGGGCACTTAATTATGGCAGCAGTGACAGGCTCAGGACTAAGCTAAAATGTTTAGCATGGGCAGTGATCTGGAGGGCATAAAATGAGCTATTGAACTGTAGGGCTAGTGCACAAATGAAATAATTATTCTGGCTGTACCAGGACTTTATTTGGGACTGTGTTCAAACTGCATGGGGACTGTGTGTATTAGCAGCCATGATAGTGCAGCAAAAGCCAATCAGAAAGCAAGGATTTCCAGCCAAGATTTATGGAACATTTGCCAGAGTTCATGGGACATAGCAAAGTGCTTTGCTTATGAGAAACTGCAGGGACCTAATTTCAGGTGCCAAAAACAGGGAGCCTATTGCGTATCAAGTGAGGGTAATGAATATTCATTTTCTGACTGACAAGCAGGATTAGCCAATCACAGTGGGAGCAGCAACTAGCTTCAGCCAATAGGGAGCCCCAGAAGGTCTCCAAAAAAGACAGTGTTTTGAGCTGTGCAAGCAGTTCCAGTGTGAACCCCCAGAGGGGTGGGGGCTTAGGCCCTTTGCCAAAAACTGGACCTAGTGATCCAGTGCAAGCCCCTCCACAATGTAGGGGGACTTTCTTCTGCAAAGAGAAACAAGCGGCTGCCTGAAGCAGAAGTCGCTAGCCCTGGGGTTGCCAGAGAATGTCCTCCAGGGCTAGTTCAAGCCTTTCCACGTTGAGGGAAAATGTGGGCCAGTAATCTGATGAAGCCAGCTGTGAGAGAGCTGAACCTGCCTGAATTGTGAGAGCATTGCTGAAAGTCTAAAACCTCAGAAGGAGGAATCCAATTTCTGCAGACACCTAAGTGAGTAAATTGCTTTTGCCATGTGCAAGTTTGAGAAAATCTTTAAGGTGCAGAGAAGCCCAAAGTCTATCAATGGTGACTGTCTGTCTGTCTGAACCCTACAGTCACAGCAATGCTCAGAGGGTGGACATCTGCTATGTGCCAGGAAAGGTCCAAGTATTGTGTATAAATGTGTCTGATTTTAAAGTGCCTACAGGACTGGAATGGGAGTACTCAGAGCCGGGGCTCTTCCTAATTTTGCCTGGGAGGTCCAGTATTTTGCCCATGAGAGCTGCAACTGCCAGCAAATGCCACTAGGGACTGCATGTTGTATTACTGAGCCTAGAGAGCTACAGAAACCATTTTCTGCCAAGTGTAAGAGCTACAGTAAACAGTCTATTGCCAAATGCAAGTGTTTGTATTGAAAGAGTTTACCGAGTCTTTGCTAACCAGCAAAGTCTGAAAAGGGTAGTGAGTCTTTCTGCAAGCTCAGCCCAGTTAAAGTTATTGTAAATGGCAGTGAGTCAAGCTTTGAGCCCAGTCTAGATTCAGTATGTGGTTAGATGGTGAAAAGCCAAGTTTCAAGCATTGTCCTTGTGTAATAGATGCAACCGAAGCTCCAGATGTTATTAAAGAAATGTGCTGATCAATAAATATGCTGAATGATAAATGTGCTGGATGTAGACTTCAAGAGCATAAATGTGCTGAATGTAAAAGAGTGATTTCAGCCCAGAAGAGGGGCCCAGCCTACAGAATGTTAAAGTGTTGTTTTCCACCTGCAAGAGCAACAAGACCTTTGAGGTTGGTACTGGGGACCAACTATCAGCTTTTCCAGCATTTTAGCCTTCCAGGATGGAGTCCGCCTGCTGAAAGCACTTGATTCTGATTTGTCTAAGCCTATGAAAACATTTGTAGGTAATGCAGGGTCATCCCTGCACCACCATGAAAATGGGACTTGTAAATAGCTAAAGTTGGCAAATCCTGCAAACTGCAGTTACAGTTTAAAGATGCAATATACATTTAATCTCAGTTCTCTTAAGGGCCCCAATTAGCCAGCCAATGTACAGCTGCACCATCCATCAGGCCTGCGCCATTCTTGAACTGTAATTACTGGGTTGGGGATTGGGATTGTGGCATCTTACACTAGATGGAAAACTGGTACCAGTGTGGGCATTAATAATAAATGTTTGCCTTAATGCAACTAGATAGTCAGGGAGCTGACTACTCCAGAGGCTGGTGGGTGGCCACTGTGATGGCAGCTGATTTAAAATGTAAACTGTTTATGCTACCCTCAAATCAACCCAATCTACCTTAATTGTAAACAGCATAACCTCTGTTTCATTTTTACCCTTTCTAGCCTATTCCCATTTAAATGAACTTGCTGTTCTTCCACAAACCTGTCTTGTTGGCATAGTAAGTCAATAATTATGAAATGCCTTAAATGTGGGGAAAATGTTATTGGGTTATGTCTGGGTTGGCTCTATGGTATCATGGATGGATGTAGCTTCCCAGAGGTCTGCATTAGCTAAAGTTAGACCCACTTGAAAGCTAAACTCTGGGTGGAGGCACTGTGCAACACGTTATCTTGGGAACGTACAAGTTTAATGTTAAAAATAGGAACCCAGGCCCCTCAACCTATTTTAGGCCTACAAGGCAGGGTAGTTGACCTTGGTATTGCACTGCCTAGGGGTTACAGCAACAAAGAAGAGATCATTGACAAATTAATTGGCCTTAGATTGCTTTATAACAAAGGCAGATTAAAACAGGCACTATTTTATGAAAAATGCTTCCTCAAATAACCTTGCTTTTTTAGGGTGAACCAAACTGCTGCAAGCAAAAGACTGATTTATAACAATCTCCACTGGATCATTGCTTAATAGAAAACTAGAAGCACAGAAAATGTTGGCATTTAAAGTCCTATGGGTTCATCTAGTTTGCTCAAGTCTGGCATGTTATGGGACTGTGCCCATTTCAGTCCTCATTTCTTCGCTAGCCTGGTCCAGCTCCCACTTCCCATATGCACTTTTTCCCCATGTGCCTGTCTCTCTTACTGTCTCAGCACAGATGAATTCTTCTGGAAGCTTGTTCCAACCTGCCACCAGTATTTCTGTAAAAAAAAAAACATGCTGCCTGTCATCCTTTTTGAACACTCTTACCACTTTCAGTCTCCCTAGTGACCATGTTATTTAGCACTCATTGTGAAAAACTCTCTGCTATCCTGCTGAAGTACTTGAACACCTCAATCATGTTTCCCCTCCTGCTCCTGTCATCCTGCATATACATATTGAGAACCCTCAAGCGCTAATCATAAGATGGTAACCCATGATATGGGCAACTCAAATTGAGCGACTCAGTTGGAGTACCTGTGTAAACAGCGAGGGTTACTAAAGAGTGAGGGGTAATGACAGCGAATGGGAAAAATGTTGAGGGAGTCGTTAGTGAGGAACAGCCAGCAAGAGCAGGTTATAGGGCACTGTTTGGCTGGGTTGATTCCAGCTGGCTATCTGGCGTGGTGGTCAGGGTTACGGCTTGGGAAGCTGATGGATTGGGGTTTGGGACTGCCATGGGGTAGTTGCTGTGTTTTTTATAGTGGTGGTTTCATTGTTCAATTTTAATTTTTTTGTACATGTCCTGTTTTTCTGACTTTGTTTCCCCCATGCCCACAGGTTGCCCCACCCAGTGTTCTCCCCTGCAGACTACTGTCCCTTGGAGTAGCCCTCTTCTGTGATTTCCTGTCTCCCCCAGTATCCACCCCCTGGAGCTGGTTATTTAGAGAAGACGATGTGTGGGTGTAGCAGTCCGCATAAATAGTAAATATTTTGTCTGGTCCTGTTGGTAATGTTGTGCCATTACTCACTTTTCTTGTTGGAGTAGTGCTGATCACCGAATTTGTTGTTGGCAATTTGCACTTGCTGTTTTGGCAGTAGCAAGTTTATCTTTGCTAATATCACATGATACCTCATAAGACCCCCCTTTTTGCCCTTGTATCATGTTGGGAGCTCTTTTCCACACCACCTCTAGCTTATCCCTGCACTTCCTCAAGTAGGGCTCTAAAATTACATACAATATTCAAGTTGAGTTTGAAGCAGGGGCCTATATAGAGGCAGTATCACCTCCCTCTTTCTGCTAGTAATCATTGTCTTGATGCATCTCAGCATCCAATTTGCCTTTCACACAGCTCTATTGCACTGTGCTGATACATTCAAGTTCTCTTTTATGATCCCTCCATGTCCCTTCCCTCCGTTGTGCTCTCCACTATCACCCCATCCATCCTTTATTCTATTCGCTGGTTCTTGGTCCCTATGTGCATTTTAACATGTTGTTTCATGTTAAATTTCAGATGCCACACCCTAGACCACCTCTCCAATTTTGCCAGATCCTTCTTCATGGGGCTTCCCCTCTCCTTGATATCTACTCTACCACAAAATTCGGTGTAGTCTGCTAAGAGGCATATTTTACCCTGGACCCCTTTACCCTATGTCACATATAAATGTGATAAAGGGAACTGGTCCTAAAACTGATCCCTGAGGCAATCTGCTGGTAACTTCACCCCTCCCCCCAGTTCCCCCCTCACCTCACCCCCCCACTTTAAAACCCTTTCCCTTATCCCTCTCTCCCCACACATTACCCAGCCCTGCCCTATCACCTACTTATGTAACCCTGGGTAGATTCCTATCCAATCCCACCCCTCTGACTACTCAGCCCCCTTATTCTGTCACCCCGTGTCTCTGCCCCACCCTCCCTCCCTCTGCTCTCATCTATTCTGTCCTCTCCCTCCTTTGGTCACCACCACTTCTGACCCTCCATAACTTTACCTGCATGCTCTAAAGCTCAGCTACCACTAAAAATTGCTTGTCCACCTTAGGTATGCTCTTAGTCCTGTTGCAATAAAGTTGACCTCTCCTACCTGATGTATTTTAACAGTACTTGCTTGAATCTGTATCTGTATGTACCATAATGTACTTGCCTGCTGTATAAACACCATCTGTTTTGTAATGTCTACGTACCTTGACTATTGCCTTATGACGTGGAACCTTTGTAAATGAGCTTTTGGCTCAAAGGTGTTATCCGAGATTCCAATAAATAAATAAAACTTCCTTTACCCCAGAGGTTTCTGCATTTAGGACTACATTTTGTGACCTCCCACCCAACTTTATTTTATCTTGTTTGTTATCTTATCCGTACCCCCATGTCACTCAGTTTTTTTACCAACCTCCCATGCAGAATAGAGTCACAGCTTTTATGAAATCTAGGTACAGGATATTTACTACCTGACCTTTATCCATGGTCGTTTTTACCCAATCTAAGAATTCAATTACAAATGCCTTGCATGCTCTCCCACTGGTAAATCCATGCTGATAGGAATCTTGCAGGCTGTTGACCTCCATGTATCCTACTTTCCTCTCCTTTATAATGCATTACAATAGTTTCCTCTACCATAGATGCCAGACGATTGGTCGATAGTTACCTGGCTTATCTCAACCACCACTTTGTGTAGGGAACCACATTCACCGTTCCCCAATCCTCGAGTACTGCTGTCGTTAAAGAGCAATTAGAGAGATCTGCTAGTGGTCCAGCCAAGACTAGCTCCATCTCTTGGATGCACCACATTATGACCCAATGACGTATTCCCATTCAGTACCTGCAGGTCCTTTAGAACTTTTGTCTCATGATGGGATCCAAGTTGGTGCCTACAAGTGATCCCATACTGGCTTGCGTGCTGCAACATGGCACAAGACCCCTGTCTTCAACCATGAATTGTCTTGTTCTAAGCAAATAGATGTCACAGTGACTCCTGGGCTTGATGGGTCTCAGGAACAAAGTAAACTGCTGCTACTCATCAATGCTTACAGAAGATGCAACAGTGAGAGCTCTGAGTGCATCAACTTCATTATCATGGGTAACACAGCAACCAGCAACCATGCAGAGACACAGGTGTACAATGATTCTTCAATGCTTTGCGTACATGCACTATGTCAAGACACTATAATGTATCTGTCTCAGTCCATATTTAACAGCTGAATTTAAAGGGACAGAGACAGAATGTGAAAACAAATGAGAACACAATTCAAAAAGTGCAAATATTGCACTCAAATGATACATATTTATAAACATCACACTAAAAAATAGGCAAAACACAATCATGAGTTAGTAACCACTGATTTTTATTTAGTAGCCCTACAGGTTCTTACTAGCCACGTTGTGGCTGATGACATGATGAGCACCAATATAGCCTAAAAACAATAAGGAATAAGTTCCTAATTGTGGTTATTTGGCTATCTTGTGCTTTTAGCTGTTTTTGCCTAACAGTGCGGTGATAAAAAACACAAGATGGCACAGCCAATTGGTTACCAATATGGCAATTATAGCCACAAAGAGCAAAAGTAAATTATTTTACAGATAGACAACTTACAGAAAAACATCCACAAATCAAACTCGCATATACTATTGCCTAAAAAGTTGCAGACATGATTTCAACGTGGTCATTTAGACCTGGCTGTACAAATGTCTTAAGTTTAAAAATCCAGCATGACTTCCTTCTAGCTTGTAGAATATATGGCCTCAATTTTCAAATGGAGAACTATGGCACAAAGTGCCTGCACCAAGGGTATATAATGCAAGTGGCACCTTGCGTCATAGTTTGTAGCAATCCTGATTTTCAAACACTGGCTGTGTCAAAATTGGGTTGCTGTGTGGCAAAGCCCCCCTGTGCCACCCTTGTGGCAAAAGAGCCTGTGCACCAGGTTGCAAGGATGGTTGCACCATGGCGTGGCTGCACCATCCCCTTATTGGGAATTCAATAAGCCTTGCCATAGCCACAACAGAGGGCTCAGGATAGACTGTCAGGAGGTGGTCTAATGGCCTTGCACCACTGCCTGAGAGGGCAATGATTGGGGGTATAAGGTGCCTGTGGGGTGGTGTAAGGAGTGATGGGGACACAGCGGCAATGGGAGGATGCTGAGGTGGCACTCTATGGGGTGCCTTGCAGGCATGTAGGCAATCAATTAGCCCGGGTACATGGGATTGGCAGGATGGGACCAGGACCCAGCCACAGGTGCACGCAGCCTAGGCATCTCCCTCAGAGGTGCTACGTACCAGAACACCATAGGTGGGCAGCAGTGGCTGCAGGATGTGGGTACTGGTGATGGATGGAAATGATTCCTGGGCACTGTGAAAGCACCCTGGTATTTGGCCCTCCATGTGGAGGAAGGCTACTGCCTTCCTATGGTGTTGTGTTAAGTGGCATATCTGGGGCAGGTGCCAGAACTGCATGTACCTGTCACCATGTCATTGTCCCATCTTGCCACCTCATGTACCTGGGCCGATTGGCTGCCTATATGTTTGCAGGACACCCCCACATGGTGCCACATCAGCACCCTCCCATTGTCGCTGTGCCCTTGTTCCTCCTTATGTCAATCCTCCATTCACCTTAAGCCCCCACTCCCTGTCTTGCAGCCATATTCACACCTCCCCACCTTCATGGCTCTTTTGTGTTCCACTGGGCAGGGGGTTGACAGAGTCTTCTGCCAAAATTCACAGTTATGCTACATGTCTGGCACAATGCTGTGGATACAGCAAATTTTGGGTCTTGGGTGCAGGGACCCTAATTTTTTTTGTCTGTGTGTCATTTGCTCCCTCTGACCACCTATGCCTGCCATCGGGCCCCCCAGCTTCCCCAAAGCTGTCATCCTCTCCCCTCTTTGGGAATCGATGAGGAGCAGGATTTGAGGGCATTGGGGACTGTCACAATCATCCATGGGGAGACATAGGATTTTCTGTTTTTCCTCCCATCCTGCCCAGAACAGTGGCACATAGGTGAGTGCACATATGTGGAAGTGTGTGCCCACTCCTGGAAGCTGCATGCTCCTTCCACCCTCTAACATTCATCAGTTCTGCAGGCCTCTCTTGGTCTGACATCCAGCCTCCACTGGGTGTCAGCTGAGAGTGAGGAAACTAGCCTCCCAAATTTGGGAGATGACAGCAGCCACTACAATCATCTCTCAGCCCTTCCCTCCCTGGCCGCCCCCTGGTTGCCCAAGCTCTCCTCTGAACACAGATTGCTGTCATGGTGCAAGGTGTGGCATCCAGTGCTTCAACCCTCAGTGCCACCAGGCCAGCTTTGAACCTAATTTTTTTAAGTATGCCATTGGGTCCCTGATGCACCCCAAGTTTGCCACAGCCCTAGATCACCAAAATTGTGGCATTCTAAAGGATCTTTGAAAATTAAGCCCCACATCTCCATCTTTTGGTCCCATGAAGAGATTCTGTAAGCCAAGAAAAGACCATTTATGCATCACACCACTTGGGAACTGTAATACATGCAATGCCAGGGCAGAGTCTTCACTTTTATTCAGTATTGCCCTCATGTGTTCCCTAACCCTCTCCTTGAACTTGCATTTGTTGTGCCCAGCATAGTAAGCCTTACATTCACAGAAAGCAAGGTAGATCATGTAGGTGTTATCATAATTGATAAATTTCCTTTTTGCAAGATGTTTAACTGTAGCTGGATTTGTAAACTTGTTGCCTACTATTAGTATTTCACAGCACTTACATCTACTGCATTTATGTGTGCCTGGCAGTAGAAGTGGTAGCTACATACGATTCTGGTTGGATGGCTGGAGACTGTGGGTAATTACAACTACAATGTTGCATGCCATCCTGTACACCATCCAGCGTGGGGGGCACTAGGACACATGCTCACTAAGTTTCAGTTCTGATTGTAATATATTCCAATTTTTCTCTGAATTCCATCAATGTCATTGGCATGTATGCTATGAGCAGTGACAAAGTTCAGTATCTGTTAATAGCATAAGTCTGTGTCTGTCTAGGTGTAAGTAGCTCATTCCTATCAGTGCTCCTTGCCCCTTAAAAAGCTCTGTTAGTGTCTGCAGACCTGTAACACCTATCAGAAAAAAATGGCTCTGTAGCTCCACTGCTCTACTTTCAAAGGCTTCATCATTGCTGCATGAACAACAGAGCCTGAAAATATTGACTGACAAGGATATTTCTAATGGTGAGGTAGGGGTGACAAGAACTGGCTAGAAGAACAGCATTTCGGTCTGTGGGCTTATGGAAAAAGTCCATATCTTGGCTAGATTTAGAATTTATCATGATACAGATATCCAGAAAGGAAATAGATTCCAGATTGTGGCTGACCACAAATTTTAGATTTGAATTTGTGCTTTCTATGTAATGTAGAAGTTTCCACCCTCAGAACACGCTGGCCATTGTGTGACCTGTCATTAGGGTGCCAAACCTGAAAGTCATCAATCAGGTTTCAAGTGGGGGGCTGCACCCCCCACACTCACCTTGTGGGAGGTACCTCGTTACTTAGGTTCTAACTGGGGCAGACCTTGGGAAGGGGGTGGTGACTTTCGGGTTGGTACCTTAATGACGGGGCGCACAACGGCTGATGCTCCAAGGGTGTGCAGTGACTCTGGAAATGAGTGCAGTTCCTGTACATCTCCCCACTCAACCATCAATATGTCATCAATGAACTGTTTCCATAGCACAATTTACTACAAGAACAGGGTATGAGTACCATCATAAACACACCTCTCTTCCCTTAAGTCTAGACAGATATTTGCAAAATTAGGGGCGAAAGTTGACCCCATTGGCGTTCCACTAATTTGTAAGAAAAAATCACCATGAACTAGAAAAGCTTTACGTTCCAGGACAAATTTGGCTAATTGAAGTAGGAAGTGGATTGGTTATTTGTTGCCCTCTGGTCAAGGTAGTGACCCAAGGCAGACAAGTCTTCATCATGGAGAATATTCATATAGAGGGATTACACATCAAGTGTTACCAGATGGTATGACTTTCCATGTGGACATCCTTCAACACTGACACAAGACTCCACAGAATCCCTAATATGCGATCTTAAGATGGATACAAAGGGATGTATATAATAGTCCACATATTGGAACAGAGGGTCCGTAAGTGAATTTATGCCCTATATAATCAGGCGACCAGGTGGACTCTGAACTCTTGTGAATCTTTGGCAGTAAGTAAATTGTAGGTTTCACTCGGTGTTCAGTAGTGAGGAAGATAGTTGTATCCCAGTGAATCACTGGTACACACACACTGGGATGATGAACCTACTCACCTCCCCACTGTGGTCATCCCACCCATGAACCTGCACACAATTGCTGTACACAACCCAATAAACATGCACTTAGGTCAAAATAGATTGCAACAGACAAATAAATGTGAACAGCAAACATAGCTTTATTTGGGCTGCAGACCTGAATGAGGAAAAATGTGCAGTTAGTTGTCAGCATTGTATAATGGTCTGAAAAAGACTCATCATCTGTTGCCCTGCACATGCTTAGGTCAATAATAATTGTTGCTCTTCACATGCTCTAAACAGGCACAGCCAAAATAAAACTTTTCATGGGCTATATGTAAAAATGCCAAGTCACTGGCCTGACAGTCAGTCAGCCTCCACATCACAGTGCCAAGTTCGGAACCTGGTATTGTTCTCCTGTACTAGAGATGCTACTCTCTGAACACTGTTACCTGTATGAGTTTCCTTTTTCAACCTTTGGAGAGCTCCTCACAAGTTAAAGGTACCCAGTTTTTGAATTTGTATAGGCTAATTGGTGTTGCATGTGGTAGGCTGGCAAAGGTGCATTTTAACTTCAATAGTAGCAATACCCAGTGAACAAAGTTAAACACTAAACTTAAAGGCTGTGCAACTGCAAAAATGGCAGAACTCAAACCTCAGCAGAGGCACATGTAACTCTTGGCCAGCTGGCCAAATCCTGAAGTATTTTTTCCTACAATTAGTGCAAGTCCCCATTTTCAGGGGCAAGCCTGGATTTATTCTTTATTCATTTGCAGGGGAAGCAGTCAGTCAATCTATCTCTCTGGTATCTCATCTTCACTCCCTCTCCAGTCTCTCACCATGCATTGACTCTGGTGATGCAGTTCAGAGGTGCAGCTATCCTATGGTCAATGGAACCATCACCAAATTCACACTTACCCCTATGTCCCAGCTTTCAGACTCTCTTGGTGGTAATAGCCTTGTACTGGCCTATGGTACCTGTTAGCAAATCCTGTAGCAGTCACACATGGCAGTTCACTTCTTTCTCTCTCTATCTTACATTCTCTGTGTTGGCAATGCTTAGTGTTGATGGAATGCTGGCTGACACAAATCTATGTCCATTTTCATCAAGTGGTGACTCAGCCTACTTTTCCAATTTGTTTACTGACAGATGCATAATCTGTCACAGCACAGCCTTCAAGCCCCAGACAGTAATCCTGCCCTGATGAGGTTTTTTTTACAGATTTGCCTTGAGGGCAGTTTAGCTCCTTTACCTCATGGGGTAATGGCCACTGACTGATCCTTTTAGACTGTCAACTGCTGCATAGCAGGTGACTGGCTGCTGCAAAGGCTCCTGAATTAATTAGGTCCACTTGTAGCACATTAGCCCCTGTGGCTCCCAGAGCTGGCAAGCAATCCTGGTTGGCTAGTTCAGAGTTCCTCAACACCATGACCCAGCATCAGATTCTATAATAGCCCAGATCCACACAGAGTATGCAGCCTAAACTCCAGATCACACCAAAGGCCAGTCATGTATGTGTGCACATCTTCATTTGGTGTGGCCAAGGGTTAGATCAGGCATTTCTCAACCTGTCTGCCATGGCAGTGTCACCCCATCTTTTTCAGTGAATACTTTTGATGTCTGAGTAAGCGAAAGAGTCTTAAAGCAGCAGTGTGACATAATTGGGCAAAACAGATTACCCTAAATTATTTCACAGGAAAAGATTCCATGCATCTTCTAGTTTTATTTAGTGGTAGGATTATCTAGTTCCAACAAAATTCAAGTGTTTTACAAATGCTTTAAATTATTTTTTCCCCCCCCAAGAAAAAAAAAACGATGGCCACCATGATTGACTTAGACATTGCGTTGTAGACCAGTCAAGGGTTAGTACTGAGAAAAATAAGTAAATTATGGTACACAGCATAAGCACTTCCTAGAAAAGTAGATTTGACAGGTATGTTATTTTTATTAGTTGTACCTGATAGTAGTTTTCTACAACATTTTTGTTGCACTGCTGCTTTAAAGGCAAAGTAACCCACAGGAAGATTAGACGTGCAAATATTTATTTATTTTGTTTTATGTTTCAATGAAATACTCTTGCCCATAAACTGTGCCACTAGGAAAACAAATGCATTAATTTCAAATGTGTGTCTCAGAGCTCACTTGTGCTATGCTGTACCTGCCTACCTTGCAGCAACTCAATCAGCAAAATGTGAAACCTATAGAATATGACTAAGGAATTAAAATAATTCTTTGAAATGCATTGTGAATCTTTATTTTCATTCAGTTTTTATGTTAGGCCTAAAATGAATGATGCATTCAAAATGAGTGAAGATTGGATAGTTAGGTATTCCAGCAAAGTGTTAAAATGTATAGCAATTTTGTTTTATCAGTTCTAGGCAGACTGTTTTTTGAGCAAAATGTACAGCCATATGATCAGTAATTATTCCCATTTATCTTAGTTATACAATGTACTTAAACAAAAATATGTCTAATACATGCAACATTTTATCCCATATAGAGCAAAATGCACTAAACACAAGAACAGAGTTACATCATGTATTTTCTATATTGGTTCCCACTTCCAAGGGTTTGGAATTTACAATAACCTGGCAATCTAAGATGGCTAAATCTGATGTTTAGACCCACACAGTACAGTGATCTATCTGTCTTTCCTTATAAGCTTTTGACTGTCAGTTTCCTTTTTATAGGAAACAGCTTGTATTACACTAAATTTTTAATTTCTAGTGTACAATTAATTGCTTAACTTCCCTGATTTTTGTGTCTTATTTGATCATCAGTGTTTTAATCTTTATCTCATGGTTTGATGAATGTACCTGGAATACCTGGAGTACTGCGCACAGTTCAGGAGCTCACACCTTAGGAAAGGCAGGGACTGCATAGACGCCATACTAAAGAGGGACACGAAGATATTGAGATTCATACTGAGGTTGGTAAGGAGTGAGAGGGCAATGCCCATGTGAGCTCCTGTCCTTTAGCCCTGGCAATAACTAAGGATAGAAACAGATTGAATATATAGTACCTATCAAGTCTTCTTTTCAATTCTGCTTTACTTTTGCTTGTAATGACATCCTCTGGTAATGAATTCCAGGGATTTACCACCTTTAATACATAAAAGTATTTTCTTTGGTTATGCTTAAAAATCTGTTCCCTTTTATCTGTAATGGGTGACTCCTATTATCTCTGTGCCCTTGCTTAAACATAATTCCTAGTTCACATATAAGATGGGGATTCTGCAGGACATCATGCATAAAAGTTGATCCTGGGGCAGAAAGGGGTTCATATCAGGAATGGTTGGTAGCCCTTAGCATGTATACACTGGGGAAAAACCGGTAAAGGGGGGAATATTGACTAAGGCACACACATTCTTGCAATAAATCAGCAGGGCAGATTGTAAGGATGTGTTCATGAGGATTAGGGGCACAGTAACTAGAGGATATGGGTGGAGACAGGTGGAGGGGAGATTCAGGAGGGACACAGAGAAGTCATAGAGTGGGTGGTGGTCGAATGGACTAGACAGCCCAGAGAGGTGGTTGAAGTGAAGACTTTGACAGAGTTCAAACATGGGTATGACAGATATAAGGGAATACTGAGAGCCTCTGGCAGAAGAGGGGAGGGATACCTGGGGCAAAGGGTGACTATCAAGCATGAGTGCTATTGGTTTTCTAAATCCAACCCTGTATTAGGCTAAGCAGGAAACAAGGCTGGTCAATGGGCAGACTATGGCTTTCTGGGCCTTTCTGTGTTTCTCTCTACAGTAAAATTTCTATGAAACAAAATGTGATTTTGAGTTTCAGATTTTTTTTTATCTATATTTCCTGAGGGACTATTATCAAGCCCAGCTGGCAATCGGGGAGTAAAGTAAGCTTCTACCACTGCTAGAATGGTAAGTTACTTTCAGAAGCTAGAGTACATCAAAAAACAAAAGCTTGCCCTTTGTAGCACCCAGGAGTCAAACATCTTTGACTATGCATATTCTTTTTTCTTATATTGTAGCTGGTTTCTTACATAGTCATTACAGGCTGTGACGAGCCAGATGACAGTTTCTCTGTCTGAATGAAAAACATCAGTGAATACCACTTCCAAGAGGCAGCGTTTGTATTCAGCAGTTTGACACTCAGTGATGGTAGCAGGAACACAGACACACACAGTACTTCACATAATTTGCAGTTTAGCACAATGAACATTTTTTAAGCAGTTCAAATAATTTGTATAAATAAAATGTGGGTAAGGAGACAAGGAAAATAAATTGCAGGGATTCTTGTTTCTCACCAAAATGTCTTTCAGGATGAAAGTCTTTTTCTTATTAGAAGCTCGGTGCAGTGTACTATATATACAGCATTTGTTTTCAATAAAACTTTGAATAAAAAATGCTAAAGATGCACTAGAATCAGTTTATTAAACAGAAAAGGACATCTACAAAATCAAAATAAAATGTGTAATACTTCAAAAATGTAAGTGCTTGACTCAGATCATGTGCCTTGCTAATAACATTTACAATTGCTATAATAAAAATGTGATGAGCAAATCTTGGTATGTAAACAGAATAAAGGCACACAATAACAATTTGCTGCAATTATTTTGAAACAGTAACAACACATCAATAATTAGTGACTAAATAACCTGGTCAAGCAGACTAAAATATAAGAATGGAGACCATTTTAATCCATTATAACATGAATCTTGAGATAGGTTTTCTGTATAGCCAGAACTAATACTTCATTATTTTAAACCTGTTGCAATTTTGTACATTGTTATAGAATATTATCCTGTTTGTACTTGTACATTGCCAGCAGTATGGCAGATCATTATGCTGATACTAATAAAGATAATTTTGCTTGCTCTCTTCCCTTTTCTTCACCATTAATAAACTTAAGATGAAAATATCTGATGTACAAGAGGATCCCATCATAATGTATTGCTTGAAGGAATCTGTTATTTTCAGTTTCAAACTTTTTACAAACAACTTTTTTACAGTTTTATAAAAATGAAAATGTTTTGTGGAGAATGTTCAATGGATGACAGTAAATACATGTTAAATCTTTATATAATACTTCTCTCTTATGCAATTAGCACTCAAATATTAGTGTTTAGTTCACTAATAGTCTAGTACTGTAACTATTTTGTAAGCGTTTCATGAAATACTGAGCTAAATCTGTACCAAGAGTCTAAGGTAATTAGTACATAATCATCATCTAGCCTTAGGTCTGATAAGAAATACAGCTGTGCCAATGTTTCTTCTAGAGGTATTCCTCTATACCTTAACACTTTGCATCAATCAAGGCTCAGTGAGCCAGCATTCAGCAACTGTTCCATCAGATTCAATCTGCAACTACATACATGCCTCCACATTTTTTTGTGTTTATCTCAACCATTAGATCTTTTCTGCTGAAGGGAGAGGTACTTGCAAGTAATTTAAAATGGTAAATCAAGTATACCATATCAAAATAGCCTATGCATGAGAGGATGAGTGGGTGGAGTATTGCTATTGATAAATACCTCTAGAAAACAAAACATAGTTAAAGGTGAATATGCTCTTTCAACGGTGAGAATTCATGTATCGCCACATACATTGCAATGACTACTAACAGTACAGGATGGGAAGAATGAGGTACCAGAATTATTTGGAAAACAAGTTCTTTAATACAGAAAACCAAAGTCTGCATCTTTAATGGAAGGGACAGTTGGTCTACACTTTAGTGCATTTTGAAAGTGTGGGTAGATGCCTGTTGTTGATGGGGTACTAACCTTAAGGAAGTACCTGGGCAGCCATCTTAGTTGTAGTCCAGTAGTGGGCAAATAGCAGCTGTAGGAGTTTCCTGTTATGCTCAGTCCAAAGCCCTGTGTGTAGTAGCCTTTGTCTTCAGTCTGAATAAAGATGTAAGCTTGGTAACATCTTTCTGTGTCTGTGTCCATCTGTTCATTCCCAAGATTACTACGATGGTGATGAGGTAAAGAAAAAAAGAATCTGTAGGAGCTGCATCAGCAGTGATAAACTAATAAACCCATTTCATTTATTGTATTTTCAGCAAAAGAAGATGACCACTGAATCTGCCAGGAGTATTTTCCTGGGAGTGAACCACCCCAACCAGCCTTCTTGTATCAACCACATTGGCTGTCCTCTTGATCTCCACTTTGCTTGCTGCCTCTAACTAACTCAAGCTTCTGGAAACTACCTCTGCCCAGCACTCTCCAAGGGATTGAAAGTTCAGCTGGCTTTTACCTAGTAGTATACATCTAACTGTAAACAGTGTGAATGCACTCTTTGCCTGCTGCAGCTGCCTGAGTGGCTAAATTCAAAAAGGCCACCACTGGTCTCCACAGGAATGCAAATTAATAGGCAATCAGGGATCCTTTTACATAAAGAGCCTGCACATCTAGTAGCAACAAAATACATAATGAAAATAAGATGCCTAGCACTGGAAAACCTAGCTGCTAGTGCATGCACACTCATCTGTTTGTTCCCCCTACTGAGCTGGGACATCAAAGTGCACCCCACCCCCTGCTGATCACACTGAGCACACCTACAGGGAGCACACTCCAGAAACCAGCCACCACACACTGGGCACCATTCAAGACTTTGGGATAACATAAATAAAAACAAATAAAAAGCCCACAGCAACATAATTAAGGAAAAGAAAAAAGTGAAAGGGAGTAGCGCGATCCTGCATTATAGCCACCAGCCCACCCAGATTAAGCCTGGCCTCCAGACCCTCTCACACAGCCTGCCAGCCAGCAAAAAACTAGGGGTGATTAAAAAGTCACCATAAAAAGTAGATTACCTTGTTATTATTATATGCTACCTATGTCAGGCCAAAACTCGATTATGGCTCTCAATTCTGGGAAGGGGGGGGGGTTCAGGTATCGGAGAAAACTCTAAAATAGAAAAAATACAATGCAAAGTAACTAAAATGATGCCCAGACTTAGTGAGCTGGAGTATAGGGATAGGCTAAAGGACTTAAACTTCCAATAGTTTGCACAGAAGAAGGATGAGGGGTGACCTGCTGATGCTGTACAACATACATAAAAACCCAAATCTGATGACTGATATGGGACTAACTTACAGATAATCAAACTTTGAAATTTGAAAACATAATAGACAACTAAAAATGTATAATTTCAAAACCAACAAAGAAAGCAATTGTTTACACAATGCATAGCTGGGGTATAGAACTCTCTGGTTAACACAATAGTACATAATGTAGTGATAATATAGACATATTCAAGGACTCAACAAATATCTTGCAGTACATAGTATGAAAATAATATATATCATAAGGGACAGTTTAACTAGACATTTCAGTCCTCTGCTGTCCTGACAAACCAAGTATTATACCAAGTTTTATTATACCTTTTTCACTGGCCAAAGTTCCTGATTCCACTGTCCACAGTCCCTGGTTATAATGCATAACTAACAACAGCAACAAAGCACAGCACAGACACATCACAAGTTGAGAGACACCCAGAGTACCCAACCTGCACAAAGTAGTCACAGTGCCCTCTAGGCAGGAGAACTAAACTGCTGCAGTACTGCACAATTACACCAGCTCCTTATTAAACACTGTTGTCTACTGGAGGAAGGTGGAACAAAGGCACAATGGAGAACAAAGACTAAACCCCACCAGCATAAGAATTGTGAAGCAGCACTGCACACCTCTAGCAACCATGGCACTGAATTCTAAGAAGACATACTGTATTGCCTAGCACAATAGCATCATGAAGATGATGAACACCAGAATTCCAGTGGCCACACAAACACTTGAATATTTATATCAAACAGTTCAAATACTGGCTTTTGGCATACAACTTTTAAGATACTGACAACGAATGAAGGGACCTGTTCCTATCAATCTTATCACCTTGCTCAAGAGTATCATGGCACCTGATTCCTTGAGTGGTTTTACCTATGATCAGCTAAGGCCACACTCTGCAACATTACATAATATAAAAACAAGATAGTGAAGTGCTACCAGTTCCACCATTGCCTCCAAAAAGATGGAGAGTTTGATGTGGACTTTATTATAGCATTACAGAATATTGGAGTATGGACAGTTCCTTGATGATGCCCTATTGGATTCATTTGTCTGCCATCTTTGTAGTGATCACTATACAAAGCACCTACAAATGAAGCAGGCTTAACATTCAAGTCCACATGCAACATAACCCTAGCACTTGAACTTGCCCAGAAAGATACTAGGGTACTTGCTAGTTACACAGACCCACTCAGGGGTCTGTCTGCAAAGTTGCCCCCCACCCAGAATCATAGGGAGCAGTCTCAACTATGGGGGAGAGCCAGTCTACCTCATATCCTCCTCACAAAGCTTCTTGGAAACCACCACCATATGCCAAGCCTAAAAAGGCTTGTTACCCTGAGGAGGAAATTGGAAGCAGAACTCGTTCTGATTCTGGCAAGAAAAATGTCACAACCATGGCAAAGTGGGCCACCTGGTGTATGTCTACAGAAACAAACTATGCACTGCATGGGCACAGTATTTTATGGATATTTTGCCAGAGACACAATAAGGTGACAGCTGTGTGGGACTGTGTGTGGTATTCACCACATAAGACCAAGGAGAAGACATCTGCCTTTAACCCAGGATAGGCAGGTACACTCAACAGCATGCAGCTAGACATAAGTACATCAGAGTCACTGATACTGGATCACATTTATACATCATGTCTCACCGGGTACACACTACAACCATTCCCCATCCAACTAATGTCCTACGCAGGTGACACTAGTTACATGAGTAGGGCACTGTGACCTACTGTGATCTATGAGAGAGGAGCAGAGACAGTTTCTCTTGTCATTGATCAAGAAGAGGAGCCCACATTGCTTGGAAGAAATTGCCAGAGAAACTTGAAATAAATTGAGTGAAGATTTTATTAGTATGAGCTGTAGCAAAGGCACAGCAGGACAAAATCAAGAGACTGCAAGGCAAGCATGGCCCAATATTTCAAAATTGATATGGCACCATTTGGGTCTTCAAGGCATGGATACAGTTGTGAAAAGTGCCACACCCATCTTTGACAAGCATTGACCTGTGCCCTACAGTACATGCTGAAGGAGGCAGTTGAGTATGAATTGGATCAGCTAGAACAACACAGCATTGTGTCCATAGTGGAGAGGAGTAAATGGGCTACACTAATCATCATAGCCCCAAAGAATGACAAGGCAGTGAGGTTGTGTGCTGACTAGAAGGTCATGGTGAATCACAGTGCGGTTCCAAACCCAAACCATTACCCAATGTGGAGGACCTATCTACCTCACTGATGGGTGGTAAAATCCTCAGCAAGACAGACCTCCCATTTGTCTACCAGCAGCTGGAGCTGGAACCTGAATCATGGCCATTGCTGATAATCAACACCCACAAAGGACCATACCAATACAACTGGCTGCCTTTGAGGTGTCAACAGTACCAGTGATCTTTCAGCATACCATGGACCAGATTCTATACTACCTCAACTGGGTCATCTGCTAACTGGATGACATTCTAGAGAGAACAGTCATGTCACATGTCTTGCCATCAGGAGAAGAACAGCTGATTCCTTTTGCTTCCAGGACCCTGAATTAGAGTGGAAGGAATTCAACCACAGTGAGTCAAAAAGGAAGCAGTGAGCATAATTTACAGTGTCAAGAAGTTCCACAAATACTTGCATGGGTGAACGTTCACACTAATCACAGATCAAAAGTCCCTGCTGCAATTTAGGGATGAAAGCAGCCAAAGCAATGGTCACAGACCAGAGAATGCAGCACAAGTCAACTTACTATATGTATGCCTTGTGCAGCTATCTGTTATCAACCCACCACATCATCTCTCCATCCCTGGCCTTGGACAACAACACAGTGGGATCACACCTGCATCAATTATGCAGAGATCAACAACATTTTCTGGTGGTGATCGGTGTCCATCCAAAATTATTTGGAGTGCTCTCCACAGAGGTGACCATTACAGAAAAAATAGTGAATCTGCTGTGACATCTCTTTGCTTCATACAGCAATATAAAGATACATAGATAATGACTGACAAAAAAGCACATATGCCTCTCCAGTCTGCCCACCACATCTAACTACTCTGTACTGGCTCTAGTGGCATCCCCCCATACCGAAAGAGTTGATGTCTGAAAACAGCCCTCAGTTCTCCTCCAGAACTTCAACCTCTTCCTAAAAAGAAATGGGTGCTTTCACATCCTGTCTCCACTGCAGCATCTAGCCACTAGTGAAGCAGCAGGACATGAAATACACAAATGCTATACAGCCTGGGTGAAACAAGCCACTCAAGGCACCCAGACAACACCCACAATCCTGCAGCTGACAAACTTTTTATTCACATACAATAATACCCAACATATGGTAATACAGATAACACCAGTCTTTAAAACATCACCCATGGACTATACTGTCTGTGTTAAAAGCAGAATTGTCCCACCAGCCACCAACTACAACAACAGAAAGGAAATGACAATGATCCACAGATGACCTGCATTTTTCTTCTGGGGAGAGGATGGTAGCCTAACAATTCCAAAGCCAGAAAAGATGATGGAATATAGGAACAGTGCAAGAGACTCAGGTGCCTTTGACCTACAGGATACATGTAGGTCAATGCATCATATGCATACATGTGGCCCACCTCTTACTATCATATGGCTTATTGCCTGCACCAGCAGAAGACATTCCTTTAGAACAAGATAATAGTGAGGATTTCACTCCTGCCCCACACTGAGTGACCTCACCAGTTCTGGCAGTAGCAGTTCCTGAGGTCCCTGTTGTACCCAGAGCTGTTGTCAAGACTGAAGATAGTTGACAAGGTAGCACAAGGCACCACAAAGACTTGATCATTAAAAAAAGCATTTGCGGTACCACTGAATTGTAATATCATTAGTCAAAGCAAGTTCTATACAAAGGGTTAGAATAATCCTTAGAACTTGTGGGGTCTGAACAGTCTACTTCAGCCCTGAAGGCAGGAAATAATTTTTATTTAAACTAGCTTTTTTCTAAGGGGGAAGAGTATAGTAGATATGATACTGGCCATAAGGAAGTACCTGAGCAGCCATCTTAGTTGTAGTCCAGTAGTGAGCAATAACTTGTCTTAGGAGTTTCCAGTCATGCTCAGTCTGAAGCCCAGTAGTTGTCCTTAGTAGGAACAAAGATGGTATCTTGTAACATCTCCCCATCTGTATTCATCTGCTAATCCTCATGATTGCCACAATGCCCAAGTGACTACTTTGCAGATTGTGGCAATGGGAACTGACAAAGAGGCTGCCACTTGTAGAGTGGGTGTATAGTCCCTCAGGTACATGATGTGGGGCAATCATCTAGCAGTGTTTAATAAAGGAAACTATCCAGCCAGATATGTGTCTTTGTCCATAGAGAGGCCTAAAGGTGCTCCTCCATAGGTGCAAATCAACTACTTAGCCTCTGATGGGCTTTGTTCTGCTGAGATAGAAGCTCAATGCTGATTTAACACCCAGATGGTGAAGTGTGATCCCTGGAGATTCCTCTATAACCTCCTCTATAGCCTCTACAAACAGAAGGTTCTGAATTTCCTTGCCTTAGCATTCTTGCTCTAAATTCAAAATGTCCTGTACTTTACCATATGACTCTGTGGAGAAGGCACTCTCCAGCACCCACCTGTTGTAATGTTGGAGAGTCAGCTGGGGTAGATTTGGGAGATTATGTCTCCCACATGACAATCTAAGGTGACCTGAAGGGTGGCAAGCAGGGAGTCAGTTTGGCTGTCCTGCTTACTGTCCTAGGGCCACCATAGTGGAGGAGGCAAGGGCCATGTCACATTACTTATCCTCACCTTGATTGCAAGGGTAGGCTCTTGACTGATATTATCTAGATTACTGGAGGTGGGGATGGGGAAAAAAAAGAATCAATGGCCTTTTTCAGCCTGGAAGGTGGACCATTTACCACAATCTGTTTGTTTACTTATTCAAAATTTAGGATAGGATGAGCCCATTGAGAGTGAGTCTATAATCCATTTAATGTCCATCCTGTCTTCCTTGGCTTTCTGTAGGAAGAATTCAACTGAAGGTCCAAAGACAGCATTACCACCAAATTGAACATATCTTACTCTCTACTGCAGCTCTTTGGACAAGTTAATGTATGTCAGTCAGTGCCAGGCTTGTCTTCAGGCAACCACTCTATTGACAGCATCTCAAGGTGCTGTGTCATTAACATCCACTGCCATCTGTAGCATCTGCTCAGGTACATCAATACTAGTGATGCGCGAACCTCCCAAAGTTTGACCATGTGTACTTAAACATTAAAACTTGACTAGTTTGCCATTGTCCAAATCAGTTCACAAGTCACATGCATATGGTCAGACAGCAAACCGAAGTATCAAATATATAAAAAAAAAAGAACTCTCAGACCTCACCAGCTGGCCAAGGCTAGTCCCATGGCCACTGGTCCCCAACCATACAATAGTCATTTACAGGCCTCCAGACCTGTCCTCCCTTAGACAAATAATTTAAAACAGTGACAGCACCTGGCACTAGCCAGGAGCTGTCACAGTCTTTTAAACAAATCCCCCCGTACAAGTCCACCCACCCCAAGGCTTCAGAACATTTCCATTTAACTGTTGTCCCCTGATCCACAGTCCATGATCAGGGGGAAAATGTATCATAAATCTCCAGGCTAACTCAATCAACACACCCGTCCTCCCATACAGTATTACAAAAAAGGATGACTCCTAGCACTACACTTACCAACCCTGGCTCACCCTAAGGCCCCCAAATACCTTATTTATAAGCTGGGATGTTAGCCATGATATGGGACAATTACTCATTAATGAGGGCAGCCACTCTACCCACATCCTTTCTCTTGAGTTCACTTACACAGTGTGAAATAAGTGAACGGCATTGGCACTGGAAGTGGATGGAATTAGATAAGATTTGGCACAGCTGGCCCTGGGGGACCAGCTTATAAATAAACATATTTGGGAGCCTTGCATGAGTGGGCTGGTGGGGAGTTGTTGTGAATACCTTGTTGCCTTTTGGCATAGTACAATGAGCCATCAAAGTTTTTTTTAATAATACATGGGAACACATGGGGGGTGATCATGTCCCTCTCTTAAAATCATGAATTATGGGTAACTGTCAAATAGACATGTTTTAGGACCTGTGGGTGGGTGATCTAAGGAAGAAGGATTTGTTTAAAAGACAATGCCAGCTCCTGTAATAATGCCAGATGCCGGTCAGTTTTTAAAAGTATCTGTCTAAGGGAGGGGTGGAGGTGGAAAGCGACCCGTTTGAGTTGTTCCCACAAGTCAAACCAAATGTTCATGTTTTGCTTCAAAGGTTTGCAAGAGTCTGTGAGACCTGAACAACTGAAGCCCATAGTTATTGGGCAGAAACAAACTTGCAGCTTTTTTCCATGTCATACTGCACTGTATACAAAAAGGTCTTCCACAGTTTTTGGGGGATATGATGTACATCTGAGAAAAGGGAATAACCACAGGTTATGCTGGTATTTGGGCACATAACCTGTAGTAGGTACTGTACATGGCTTATCTGAACACTACTGAGGCATTAGAATAAACATTTTTGGCTGAACTGTTCACCCCATGACTGTCCTTGTTTGGGGGGTTGGCAGAAACCATGATCTTGGATTTCTCAGCTGCTACTGCAGGCACAAGGCTGAGCATGTAGAAGACCATGGCCTTCCTTAATGAGAGCATAAATCATGTGAATTGGTGCTCTACATATCCATAGTTGAGCCAGCTAGGATGCAATGCAATATTTTGCAATATTTTGCAGTAAACAACATTTTATAGAACTCCCCCCCCCCCCATGACTCTGGCACTTCTTATCTCTTGTCTGTTTTCTCTGACAAATGCTGCTGGCTGCAGTAGCGGCTCTATCCACAAATGGTTACCAGGGCACAGCTGGGGCACAACAGATGGCAGCCAGGGCACTGATACATTGTTACTATGGGGGAAGCTCTGCATCTTATGGGGCACCAACTGGGGCACAGCATTTTTTTACCAGGGCACGTGCCCTGGTGGGCCCTGGTGTAGAGCCGCCCATGGCTGGCTGCCTTGCTTACAATGCTACCCTTGAATTGTATTAATCTGTAATCTGTTTGCAATGTCCACATTGTTGTAATGCCTTTCTTGATGTTCCCCATAATTTGTATTTCTGTGACGTGGAACCTTTGTAAAAGAGCCTTGGTTCAAAGGTATTTGTAATCCTAGACTTGATAAATAAAAAAATTAATAAAACTGTATGGCAAAAGGACTTAATTGCCATTGAAATACACTGTTCCCTGCAGGATAGCACAGCATTTTGCAGTAATACTGCAAGGAACTGTGTTGTATCCAGGCTGACACTGCTATAATGAGCTAGGGACTGGGAAGTTGAAGTAGGAGATAACTGGAACTTACCAGAGGAGGTGTTGCTCAGGAGATCTAGAAACTGAAATTCTGCTTCAGATTCTGATCATTTCAGGAATTGTGACCAACTGTTTTACAATAGACAGATATGAACAGATATCCAGGTGGGGCAGATGTGAGAGGTGCTCCCTATATTATCAGCTCCTGGCACATCAAGGATAGTATCCAGTTCTGTCATTGTGGCAATCTGAGTCTAAATATCAGTTAGCAAGGTCTACCTGTGTGTGAGGGACAAGTGTCCTCAGGAGTTGACCAAGTATTCTCAAAGGGGTTGAGGGAACCTAAGATATCCCCAAAAGTAGACCTGCTGGTAAAATGGGATGGGTATGACCCTAAGGAAAGAGAGTCACAGTTAAGACAAGATGTTTGTGACTGCTCCATGGCCAGTTGCATTTAGAGTTGACGGTTAACCAGTTGTAGGGCCTGAGCCCTGGAAATGGAACCAAATCAGTGGGAACTGCTATAGGGCTGGTTCAGGATTTATAGGTGGAATGGGACCAGGGCAGGGACTGGAACCAGTGTTCAAGGGCGCTTTTTGCCCCAGCCCAGTGGATAGCCCAGAAGCAGGGCAGATTATAGACAGCCCAAAGGGGAGTGGACTGAACCACCTCTTCACAGAGAGAATCCAGAAAAGTAAACAACTTGGGAGGGTCTGTGTCAGCAGAGCTGCATACTTTTTGGGATTTGGAACTGTGAGACTGTGTCCAGTGCTTGGACACAGTGTCAGGCTATTATCTGATGACAGGTTGACATCTTCCAGTAGTGAAGACTTGGAATTGGAGCTGGGAGGGTTGCACAGCTTTTGAACCAGAACCAGGGGGTCTTGGTACTGGGGCTACCTTTCAGCACTGGAACCTTGGTGTTTTGCACCCAATTTAACTGGGATGCCTGGTCCAGATTACCCTCATCCCTTTGGTGTCTTGACTAGAACATAGAGAAGTGGATTTTCCGGCTGATGACTCCATCGACATCTTGATCCATCTCTCTTTCAAGTAACTAGACATTGTGGAGCAGTTGCGGTAATCTGGAAAGTTCTTGGGATTATCTGGGCCCAGATACTGCAGGCACTCACTATGATCATCAGCCAGTAGCATGGATTTATGGCACTGCGTGTGTTTCTTAAACTTGCCTGAAGGAGTCATCCACAGAGATGCCAAAATGGAGGAGGAAATACACAGGGCAACACAACAGTATAGGGCAACACCACAAAGAAAAGTCTAGGTAAAACCTATCAAAATTAGAAAACTTTGGTATGGAGGCAGTGCTAGAGCTGCACTAGCACCAGAATGGAGAGGCTAGAATCAAGAATGGAGTGAAAAAAACAATTGAAAAACTGAAACAACATGCAGTGGAACTAAGGTGAGGTTGCTCTCTTTGGTAGGAAAAAAATTCTGATGGTTGAAGGGAACAGAGTCTGGGAAGAAGGGTTGTTCGAAATGTTAAAATTCTAATGGAATGGAATTGCATGGAATTTCAGAAAATTCCCTGGAATCCCGTCAGTGGTGGAATTCTAACATTTCCCATGTGATATAGACTATTTTTCTTGAATCTGGGGAATAATAAATGCTTTTCAGAATTTTGTGGAATTTAAAAACCACTTTGGAAGTGAAAGTGTCATTACTCACCAATTTTGAGGAATGAATTCCACATTCTGAACAGCCCTAGTGGGAAGCAACAGCATGCATCCAGTTGTGATTTAAACCTGATGGGATAGTTTCTGCATGCTAGCTCCTTGAGCCAGGAATGATGCAGTGTGTGTGTGTGTGTGTGTGTGTGTGTGTGTGTGTGTTGTGTGTGGGGCAATGGATGAATCTTTGCCATTACAATTGACTTTGTTTTTAACAACTAATATTAGTAGCACCAGAGTCACTATATAATTCAAAACTAGGTTTACTTAATATGATGTATTATGTACTGAAACCCAGTGAACCCAGATGTTTTAAAAAGTTGCAAATAATAAATAACCAGCCATTGTATTCTTGTCATCCTGTAGTTGCTTCCATGTCTTCATTTTGAAGTTCAAAATTAATGCAAAATCTGCTTTTGTTTTATCAATTGTTCTATTTTCACTCTGCACAGCAAATGTCAGCTATGATACTCTTTTAAAGCCCATGTACTAGAGAATCTTTCCAGTGTTACTTCAGCTTGACTTAAGAAGTAATAGATAACGGTAACATTCTTCCACAGTGGTGTAATATCATGCTAAGTGTTGTGTGTATGTGTACTCGCAATCAGTATCATAAGACTGTCCAGTTCGGATGCATAAATGTCATGTTGCGCTGCTTGGCCCACTTCGCAAAGACTCCTTTTTCTGTTATGAAACGGTGGCCTCCATAAGGAGCACTTTCATGCAGGAAGTATTCATCACATTCATCTCTTCCAGGCTCATAGTAGTGGTACGGGACTTTTTTTTGTAGCCTTTAGTCCTGGAGATAGAGAAGAACATACAGTAAGGACACTTTGACCCTCTTTCAATCTATCATGATTAGGTAAATGTATACTTTTCAGAACTCTTTACCAGGGATTTGGATTTAATTAGAAAGATCAGTACAATAATTCTTGACAAGGTAGCCAACACATTCAGTTCTCTTTTATGTGAAATGGACTTGAATGAGTTACTAATACATTCATGTGCAGACTAAAAAAAGCTCTTGGGCTACTCTGAAAAACACATTATTGCACTCTTTTGTAAAATATACGGTGGTCAGACTGATGGCAGTGCTGCAGCCCCTTTGGATTCAGTATTGATCCATCTATGAGACCATCAGCTCCAGGAATTGTAAATGCAGGACCTTGTGTCCACTAACTGTGTTCTCTGAAGCTCCTTTGAGTGAAGTGCTAAAGTTACTAGATGGTCCAGACTGTGGTTTTTAGCTTTGCTGACTTTATCTGTATATATGTTACTGTCATGTTTTTTTACACCTGCACCTGCAAACTGTATAACTTTGCTGGGCCATTAAATTTGTGTCCCTGGGACTTTAGCCCTTCCCACTGCAGTGTTTTTGTTCTTTACCAAGCTTCTAATTCCTGAAGTGCAGCCTTCTGGTGTTTTATTTCTGACTCCCAGGGTTGTGCCGAGTCTCTGTCTCAAGCACACCAATATTAACTGTGGTTTCCAGCAGTTTGTAAGTCCACTCGAAACCATGCATGCTAGGAAGAGGTGCAAGAGCACTTCATCGAGTGGCAAGGATCACTGGACTCTAGAGAGTATCATTATTGGGATGGGGAGAGGAAGGGGAAACCACTGGAAACCAAGGGTGCCTGTGGGATCAGCATTGTTAATGGGAGGAGGACTGGATTTCTAACTGAACAGGAGTAGATTGTTTACCAGAGTGGTGCAGGATCAGCTCAAAGGGAGTAGGCTGTGTGTAGAGAGAGTACAGCACCTAACAATCTGGGGTCAGGATCTGGTATGTACTGCTTTAACCAGGACAGAAGAGGACAAGGAGCTCAGTATCACATATGTGGCTCTGTAGTGTACAACTGAAACATGCCAAGTGCATATCAAAATCCTACATAGTGCTGAGATTGCATGCAGTCATCAGGGATGTGCGTAGGTAATATCACTTGATTACGCTAAACTCATTGGTCAGGTTAGACTTTTGTGTTTTGCAGACTTTGAAGGTGGTGGTACGATGGTGCAAGTGAGAAGTACCTTTCTTGTGCCACACCTAAATGTAATCAAGAATGGAGCATAAGTGTGTTGTGATTCAAGGTAGCAAGGTGGTACACATTCAGAATTTTTGTCAAAGGGGCACCAAGCAATTAGTAGTTAAAACATTGTTGATCATACAAATTGTGCTTAGCGATCAATTAAAGAGCTAGTGTACTGCCTAGAAACTGCCTGGAATTAATTGTAACTTTCAGATGTAGTCAGCTATCACTTCTTGCATAGATACATAGACAGTGTAGGCAGATAGAAACATAGAAACATAGACTTTGATGGCAGATAAAGACCGCTAGGCCCATCTAGTCTGCCCATTTCCCTACCTACAGGATAGGCCGCAGATCCTAGTTAACCAACAGCCTATTTCTTCCTACCCCCCACAAGAATTGCCTTATGTCTGTCCCATGCATTCTTGAATCTCCACAGTTTTAGAGCCCACAACCTCCTCAGGAAGGCTGTTCCATGCATCCACTACCCTCTCTGTGAAATAATACTTCCTCACATTGCCCCTGAACCACCCTCCTTCTATCTTTAAATTGTGTCCCCTTGTTCTTGCAAGTCTCTTTTTCTGAAAGATGCTACCCTCTTGGACTTTGTTGATTCCACTGAGGTAATTAAAAGTTTCTATCATGTCCCCCCTCTCCCTTCTTTCCTCAAGGGTATACATATTAAGCTCCTTTAGTCTCTCCTCATATGGCTTCTCTTGCAGACCCTGCACCATTTTAGTTGCCCTCCTCTGGACTGCCTCTATCCTGTCTATGTCCTTGCAGAGATGGGGTCTCCAGAACTGGACACAGTACTCCAGATGGGGTCTCACCAACTGTCTGTACAGAGGGATAACAACTTCCTGTTTTCTGCTGATGATGCCTCTCCCTATACATCCCAGTATACCCCCAGCCCTCCCTACTGCCTTCTCACATTGCTTGCTAACCTTAAGGTCATCTGATATGATTACCCCCAGGTCCCTTTCCTTTTTTGTTGTTGTTACTACCTCCCCACCCACTGTGTATTCTTCCCCAGGGTTCTTGTTTCCCAGGTGCATTATTTTGCACTTCTTTGCATTGAATCCTAGCTGCCATACTTCTGACCATTCCTCCAACCTTGCCAAGTCCCTTATCATCCTTTCCACGCCTCCTTGTGTATCAACCCTGTTGCAGATCTTTGTGTCATCTGCAAAAGGCATACTTTTCCTTCCAGTCCCTCTGCAATGTCACTGATGAAGACATTAAAAAGGACTGGACCCAATACTGAACCCTGCAGTACCCCACTAGTAACCCCTTTCTTCAGAGTGGACTCCATTTGATCTTCTGTGTCCTGTTGTCCAGCCAATGTTTTACCCAGGCTACCACTCTGGGTCCCACTCCCAGGCTGGTTAATTTGACTATTAATCTTTTGTGTGGGACTGTGTCAAATGCCTTGCTAAAGTCTAGGTAGGCCATGTCCACAGCCCCTCCCTGGTCTACTACTTTGGTCACCCAGTCAAAGAAATCTATTAGATTCGTCTGACATGACCTTCCCGCTGTGAACCCATGCTGCCTTGGGTCCTGTGCTCCACTGGCCTCTAGGTACTCAACTATTCTTTCCTTCAGAAGTGACTCCATCACTTGCCCTACCACAGAGGTCAGACTGACAGGTCTATAGTTTCCTGCCTCTGTCTTGGTCCCACTTTTGTGAAGGGGAATCACATCCACCTTCCTCCAGTCCTCTGGTACCACACCATCCTCCCATGATTTATTAAAAGAGTAGCCAGTGGTTTCACTAGTTCCTCCTTAATTCTTTTAGAATTCTGGGGTGAATTCCATCAGGACCCATTGCTTTGTCCACCTTCAGTTTTAGGAGTTCTTGCAGAACCCTTTCTTCTGTGAAAGGACTGGGATCAACCCCTATCAAGAGTGCTTCTGTTAATTGGATTAGGCACTTCCCCTCCTCTTTTGTGAATACTGAGCAGAAATATTCATTCAGTATTCCTGCTTTTCACTGTCCCCTCTGCCCACCCACCGTTCATTCTATTCAGCCTCATTATCCCTCCCTTTGTCTTTCTCCTTCGTTGATGTACCTATAAAGGTTTTATCCCCTTCTTAACTGAGTTGGCTATCTTTCCTCAGTTTGTGCCTTTGTTATTCTGACTTCCCTCCTGCTTCCTTCTGCCTTAACTGTACAGCTCTCTGTCCTGCTCCTTCTGTGTTTCCTTATACTTCTGGAATGCTATCTTTTCTTCCTGACTTTCACAGCCACCTCTTTTGAGAACCATAGTGGCTTTTTCTTTCATTTTGATATGTTTATTTGCTTCATACAAAGGCTTAGTTGCCTCTGTGATGCAGTTTGATAATTCCCATTGTTGCTCCCACCTCCTTCTAGCCTGTTTGCTAGTGCTTTTCTGAGGCACTCTCCCATCTTGCCAAAGCCAGCCCTCCGAAGTCCAGTACCCTCACTTTTGTTATGGCTTGACTCTGTAGCTGAGTTTAACGTGAACCACACTGTTTGATGGTCACTTGTTCCCAGATGGCAACCCACTTCTAGATCTGAGATCCTCTCACTGCCCTCGCTTTGAGAGTACAAGGTCTCAGATTGCTCCTTCATGAGTGGGTTCAAACTAACTGTCTAATGCCTGCCACCTGTAGGGCATCAAGAATGGCCCTGTTCTTGATGTGGCTGCAGCAAATGTGCTCCAGTTAACATCTGGCATATTCAGGTCTCCCCATCAACAGTATCACCCCTTTCTCTGCCATTCTAAAATGCCTTCTATCATATCCTTGTCCATTCCTTTCCCCTGACTGGGAGTCTGTACACAACCCTGTGCGGATTGTGATGCCTTTCCAGTCTCAGGTGACCCACAGTGCCTCCTCTCCTCCCTGTTTACTCTTTTGTTCAGTTGCTTTTATCCTTCCTACATAGAGAGTTACCTCCCCTCTTCTCCCTGCCTGTCTCTCTGTAGGTTGGTGCACCCTGGTATGTTAACATCCCAGTCATGGTTCTCTGTGTACCATGTTTCTGTGGGACTGCTACATGACATCCAGGCATCCTCTTCCATTAAGGCTACCAGCTCAGGGAGCTTGTTAGTTCAGACTCACGGCATTGGTACTCATTACCTCCATTTCCTGATGGCCTTACTCCCTTTTGCTCCATCCCTGTCCTTCTTACCTTTGTCACTTTCTCCATTTACCCCTGCCCTTCTCCCTATCGACACCTCTATGTTGGTGTTTGCCTCACTTACTACCATGATTATTTAGGGGGCTAGGATTTTCCTGCTCCTTTCCAGTGCCTCCCCCCTTGGCTAGTTTAAAAGCTTGCCAATGAAGCATTTAAACCTATCACCTAGGATCCTGGTTCCCCTCCCGGACAGATGCACCCCATCATGCCAGTATAGGCTTGCATCACTCCAGGTGGCCCCCCAGTCCCAAGTGTAGCCAAATCCCTGAGCTCCACACCAGTTTTCAACCACTGATTGAATTCCATGGTGCGGAACACCCTAGCCTCTCCTATGCCATAGATGGGTATCACCTCTGAGAAGGTTACCGTGCATGCTACTTGACTCAAGGCCCCTCCCAATTCCACAAACTCTTCCTGCACTTCTCTTAATCCCTTTCTTGGCAGATCATTTTGTCCCTAGGTGGACAATGACATCCAACCCCTCCCTGTGCAGCTGCTCGGCAATCCTGAGGATTCGCACCCTGTCCCTCCAAGCCATGGGCGCAAGGCAAGCACCTTAACCCCTCCCCTTCCTCCCCAGTTCTACCTTACACATACGAGTCCCCACCAGGGGTTGTTTCCTTCCCTGCAGGGTCCCCTGCCACCCTCCTGTGGGTCTCCTTTGTGGAGATTCCCAGCATCCTCCTTGGTCTCCACTGTGGGTGCCTCCATAGAGGAACCACACTTTGCCAGAATGGCATAGGAATTGTGGAGAGGTACAACTGGAGGAATGTGCCTCTGTTCCACCACCCTCCCCTTCCCTGAGCCCACTGTGGTCCAACCACTCCTCTTTCTTGGCAACCTCTGAGGCAACACCAGTGGCACTGGTGGTCCCTGGATGGAAGAGGAGGTCCCCCAAATCCTGGCCAACACAGCCTGGAGATGAGCAACCTCTCCCTCAGCCCCGAGAGGTGCCTGCAGAAGGACAACACCGCATCCTCCAGAACATCTCCCGGAGGACTGCTGCCCAAGCCACTGCACTGCACCACTCCAATCATGTCTATTTTCTGGCCCTTAACTGTTTGCAATCCTTACTCTTTCCTCTTTTTTTTCTCTCTCCTTGCTTTTTTGCCTTATGCCCTTTAAGCTCCTGATTGTCCTGTTCTGAGACAAGAATATCCTATATTTCTCAGTAGACCACTTACTTGCTCAGAGGCAGACCTCCAGCAGCTGAGGGGGCCAGAGAGCTACTCTTGCCCTTCTAGGATTGTGGGTCCTTGGTGGTTCTGTGATCACTCACTTTCTGCCCCTAAACAGGAAGTTCCTGTTGTCAGTCAAATCCCGTGACTATAAAAATAGAACTAGCTTTGGGTGGGGGGGTGGATAGGAGGGAAGGAGGGCAATATAGTCCCAGCAGAGAAGTTCAGTCACACAGCAGTCCTTTCTCCTGGTGTCTTCTGCCAAGTTATTAGCAGAAACTTTCTAAGGCAGTCTTTTAATGTAGCTTCCTTCTAGCTAAGCCACTGCCCCTACTTACCAGATCTTTCTACAAGTAATTTAAACCTCACAGCAGTTAAGTCCTTTCAGTCACCTGAGATTTACACCTAGATAACTCTTCAGATACCCATTCAGTTCACTTAACCCAAACACACACTTTTTTTTCTGCATGTTAGTTTTTTTGCCCTAAATTAAAGGTCCAAGTGCAAAAGTACTTCTACTTTAGTCCAAGCAGAGAAGTTCAGTCATACAGCAGTCCTTTCTCCTGGTGTCTTCTGCCAAGCTAAGGGCCTATGGCCCACCTAGTCTGCCCATTTGAGTTTATAACTTCAGTTTATGTTTTCCTAGAACTCTGTTGCCCCTTACCCCTGACCTCCAGAATTCCTTTATGTCTATCCCATGCATTCTTAAATCCCGTGATTGTTTCAGCCCCCACCACTTCCTCAGGCAGGGTGTTCCACTTGTCCACCACCCGTTCCATGAAGAAATTCTTCCTCACATTTCCTTTGAATCATCCTCCCTCCAATAAAATTCTCCTTTGCATTGGCTGGGAATCGAAACTAGGCCTCCCACGTGGCAGGTGAGAATTCTACCAGTGAACCACCAATGCACATGTTCTTATATCTCAAGTATTTTTTCTTCTCTATTTGCTGATTAGATTTTCCACCTGGCAGTACTAAGGTGATGTGTGGAGCAGGACTCTGTCTGGAGGCTAAAACAAAAGCCAGTTCTGTTCCTCCCAAGACATCAACATTGAGACCACACTGACTGTGACATCACTAGTAACCAATTAGAACCATTTCTCACTGCCAGATTGTTCTCTTTCACATGAAGCAGCAGGGACTAGATCTTCTTGGTTACTAGTGAGGTCACAGTTTCCTGCATTTTGATTGGTAACTTGTGAAGGTCACTATTCAGACTGCAATGATTGTGGTGCCTCAAGGTGTTTGGTCACATTTTTGAAGATGTAGTGGGAGGAATAGAACTGACTTTTTTTAGCCTCCAAACATAGTACTGCTCCACACATCAGCCCAATACTTCCAGCTGGAAAATATTCTAATTAGCAAACAGATAATAAAAAAAACCTTCAGATATAGGAAGTGACAGCTGACTGCATCTGAAAATTGCTATTAATTCCAGGTAGTACATTAGCTCTTTAACATAATTTGCAAAAATCTTTGGTAAGAAAAGAACTAGGATAAACTAACATTTTCTGCAATCCTTATCTCTCTCCTATCATTCTCTACTGCTCTACTGTAAAGGCCCAGGTCCTCAAGCAGCTAATAATTAACAACCTACCAATGAAACAACAAACAATAATTCAAGTACCTACAAGTAGATAAGGTAATGAGGGATTATTTACTAATTAATGAAATGCACTTTTCAACATTTTAATGGAACGTTAGGTAATGAGGTCCCACTTGCCTCGTGATTTTTTAAATAAATGTAGAATAGAGTAGAGGTGTTTCAAAACTACAGATTTAGATAAAGATCTGGACATTGGAAAATAAATATCTCATACTTACTGACTGAGTAGAAAATATCTTCAGAGCTATTATCCTGTGTTTCTACAAATAAATTAACTTCAATTCTTGCAAGCTCCTACAAATATTACCAAACCTGAAACTTCTTGAACCTTATACTTGACTTTTATCATTTATTAAAATTCTTTCATTCACAGAAGTCAGAAAAAAAAACATATCCAATATTCATCTTCTAAATCAATGTATATAGCATTCCTCTGATGAAAGACATTAGAGAAATCACAATTTCAAAGGCCCCATTTTGAGAATTTATTGTATGGGAAATGAAATGTGAACATTTGACAGGATATCACATTTTTGTAGATGCTAGAAAATAATTTCCTGTGATCTTACTTGCAGTAGGTGTCATTTATCATCCCATACACATGAATATCATTGCAGGCATCCATAGCCAGGATTAGTGTAAACCAGCCTGTACTTAAGTATGAGCCTGACTGGACTCTGTAAAAGAACAAATCACAAGACAAAGTGCAATGAGAAATTACCAACACTTTATCAAAGAAATATCATTTGTTACTTGGGACAAGAGACATTAAGCAACCTGACAAACTGTCAAAAATGTGCAATTTATTCTGAATTATTTATAAGATATGTTTTATTCCTACAAGCTGCAAGCTGTGGCACACAAGAAAATATCATGTGGTAAATTACCAAAGTGAAACAACTTTTATCTCATACAGTAAATTAGGAAACATGTTATTGACTCACTTGTATGGTAAGTAATGAGAGACAGTATAGAGGAAAGCATTTGAACATGTAATTTGTAAACCTGGTGTCACATCTGATCTTGGAGAAAAGAAATTCCTCTAAAATTACCCTTCTGCTTTAATACCAGATGCACGCTTACCTTGGCCTTTAATAATCATTTATCAGTGATGTACAAGGACCTTTGTATCAACACAGGGTTACTGTCTTGTATGCTATTGACATTAACTTTTGAAATTTTCTGTACTCTGGAGCAAATAGGAATCTTAAAAGAGAAGATTTCATTAATATTTCATGCCTGACTCTGCCTTTACTAGACCTCTGTGCTTCATTCTGTTGATATAAACTACTTGCTGGCTAAGTAGAAACAGGACAGTGTGATGGTGCACATTTACTCTAACTACAGGCTACTTGACAGAATACAGGATTTTGCTTTTGTCAGCAATGTGTAGTTTGCCTCAAGCTCATGCCACACAGAGACTATCAATATACTGAAAGCGTACAGGTCATTTTTACAAGACAAACAATATGTAAGGGTTAAGACTGATGTTAAGTCCTAGTCATCACATGGCATATTTCACTTACAGAGTATCCATACTTTTAAAAAAGTATTTTTATTAGATTTTAAGCAGACAATAGTAAAGGTACAGCAGCGTATTTTGCCATCCACATTTCAGATGTGTTGTACATACCTGTGAATATTGGTAAATATGGTATACCAATGCATTTGACACATACTGTAAACAGACATCAGCCCAATCTACTGCTTCATTGCACAAGTAGCTTACGGTCTCAGATCCATTTATCAGATAAAACAAAGAAAAATACTGGGTCTGCAAACAGATTTAGCCCTCACATGTTGCTAATTTATTAAGTCCAGCAATTAACAAGTGAAAGCTATCAAGTGAGCAAAACATATAACACTAAGTATGCATTTCTCAGAGTCTGATATCCAAGAAAGGGTCAGTGAGCCTGAAAATTCCTAAACATGTATGATTTGAGTGGGTGATTCTGGAATCATCCTTAAGAAGGGCTTGTTAAAGCCAACTGGGGCTTCTGAGGACTCTTTAGGTCCCATAACAAAATCTGCTATCATGTGAACCCAGTTCTGATCATTGCAGTTTTGACTAATAGGGGATCAACTCATAAAAGGGACCCAGAGGGATTCATGTATCTCCATTCCACCCTTGAGATTCCATGTCAGTCTTACCAGCAGCAATGTGTCTTCCATCTTCTTTCCTATCTACCTCCAAAAAAAGAACATCAGGTTCATATGTTGTCTGATCCCATATAGGTGTACCATCTCACCTCTAGTATCACCCCAGAAGTTCTAGAAAAGCAGACCAATCTAGACACAGTGCATTCATGTGCCCAGTTCTGGCAGAAATCAGTGAGATTTATGGGTGGAACGTGTGGACCATCAGTGTTGGGGAAAATAATCTGTTTACAAAGTTGAACTTACTCCTTTGATTTATTATGTAGAAACAGACCTTGACCAGCTAAGCATAATGGTCCTTTTCAAAAACATGTGTGTTTTTACATTTATAAGATTAATTTTTTATCATCATTATATTATTATGAAATATAAGGGCCCCTGCTCATTCAGGGCTTTGTATATTAAGAAAAATACTTTATAGTTAACTTGCAACCTAACCAACAGTCAGTGCAGCCTAGCAATGGAGAGACATGTTCAGACTTGATAGAAGTAGCATGTTGCTCTACAGCATTCTGGATCATAATAAGTGTCAGTAAGCCCTTACTGAGTGCACTGCAGTAGTCCAGTCTTGAAACCAGGAAAGCCTTTACCAGTGCACAAAAATTAGCAGGGAGGAAAATGGGGAGAGGACCAGGATGGTTAGTACCCTGGAGGAACAATGGGTTCCCGGGAGGGTTCCAGGTATATAGGGAAATGGGGCAGACTGGATAGACCTCTGGTCTTTTTTCTGCTGTCATTGTCTATGTTTCTATTCCTTCCTGGTGTTCTTGTTTCCTGTGTGCATCACTGTGCACTTTTGACATTGAATTTGAACTTCCAAACACTGGACCACTTCTCTAGTCATTACAGGTCCTTCAGCAGCTGCCTAACCTCTTACTCACTCTCTACCCTGCCACAGAGCTTACTGTAGTGTCATCTACAAAGAGACACATCTTTTCTTTTATTTCTTCTCCTATGTCTCTGATGAATGTATTGAAAATACTGGCCAATGTGCTGAACCCTGTGGCACCCCACTTGTGGCATTCTTCTCCCCTGACTTGACCCCATTTACCCCAGCCTTTGCTGTCTCCCCCATACAGTTTTTCACCCATTTAACTAGATCTTTTGCTGTTCCCAGATCCTTTAACTTCTTCAGCAACCTGCTGCATGGCACAGAGTGGAGCACATTGCTGAAGTCAAAGTAAAGCAATTCCACTGCTTGACCCTTGTCCACTGCCCTTGTTACTCAGTTAAAGAATACTATCAGGTTGGTATGACAAGACCTCCCTGCCACAAACCTATGCTGCTTACTATCCTGGAGCCCATTCCTCTCTAGGTAGTCCACTAGGTACTCTTCGACTAGTGTCTCAATTAGTCTACCTGCTATGAAGGTAAGTCTAATGGGTATGTAGTTTCCTGGTTTTTCTGTGCCTCCTCCCTTGTTGAGAGGGGTTATATCTGCTATCCTCCAATCTTTTAGAACCACCCCTGGCTGTTTGAAACTATTGTAGCATAGCCCTGCCAGGAGTTCAACCAGTTATAATTCTAGTTCCCTGAACAAAAACGCTGTTGTGGTAGTCACCATTTGTTCTGGATTGACTGAAATGAGAAAAGCCTCTTGAGGGTGAGCAGGACTCCAAGAGAGATGAATCCTCTCAGCTCAATTATCAAACAACCCACCCTGTAGTTCCAGCAGCGTGTCAGGTTGTAATAGTCATGGGGTCTAAATCCAGCAATATACTGAAGATGCTTCATTATGCTTCCAGGCTGTGTAACTAGTAGGTTGTGGGAATCTATAAGTCCAAAGTCCATTTCACCTAGATAAATCACAGAAGGGTGACCTGCTGTAGTTTCTATGTCCAACCAAGTGATGGCCTCTCACCTCCAAATCCACTCTACCATATATCTAGCTTGGCTTGCCTGATGAAAGTGAAGGTCCGGGGGAAACAGACTACCTCCCAGCAGCCCATAAGGGTAAAAAATTGATGCTACGGCGGCTGTCCGGTCACATGTAACACAGATGATGCTGTGTTTTACATGACTAGCAAAGACATTGGGAAACTGAATTCCATAATAGGACATGAGTTTGGCAAAATGGTAGACTGGTTTGATGAAAACAGGCTTGTATTAAACAAAAAAGAAAACAAAGGCATTGTTGTTTAGTGCAACCCACAAACAAAGATGTACTACAGAACCTTTCATGGTTTCTGTAGGAAAAGGAAACAACTTAGAAATAGTGCCTGAATTTAAGTATTAGGAAATACTATTAGATTTACACTTAGATTTTAATAAGCATGCTGAAAATACTGTCAAACAATTGCACATGAAAATTGGAGCTTTGTATGCAATAAATGATTATTTAATGGATAATACCAGAAGGTTGATAGCACAGAGCTGTTTACTACCCATGATAGATTATGGAATCTTAATATGGGGGGAGTTTCTGAGAAAATAATTAACCAATGCAAAGACATGTACAATATATATTGCAGATTTTCTGTAAAAGCTAAGTCAAGAGTTCACCATTAAACATTATATAATAGACTAAACTGACTACCATTGGAATTAAGGGGCAGACTTTATATGTTGTGTTTTGTCCACAAACTATTGAATACTGCGACAAACAGTTCACTTGTAGCCTTCTTTGAACAAAAACATAACTTGAAATTTTTAAGATCAAATGACACTGTGACATTGGCAGATGCGATATGCAAAATCACAAAAAAACAAAAAGCCTTTAAACAAGTTGCAGTCAAAACTTGGAATAATCTACCTGATCATTTACGGAATATACAGAATGCATATAGCTTTAAATCCCTGCTGAAAAGATTACTTGGATCAGAGGCACAGTGTAATTGTAGATGAAATGTACATCTGTGTTAACAGCATAACTGAAACTGACACCTGACAAAGGCAATTGTATTTCTAGTATGGTGGTATAATTTTATTGTATCCTATTTTTTAGTTAAATAATGATAGATTTAATATTGTGTTCCTAACTGTTGTAGGGGTTTGCATTTCTGTTTCTGTTTTTAATGTATTTTGACTGTATGTATGAAATATATGTTTATCTGGGTCAGCCTGTAAAAGGGCTAATCGGCCCAGTGCTTTCTACCCAGTTAACAAATTTTAAATAAATAAATAAATGTATCTGAAAAAATAGGAATTTACTAACACATGGTCTGCCTGAATATAACCAATGGGAAGCATCTGAGGTGGATGGGTAGATGAGGCATGGAAGAATGTTCAGTTTTATATGTTCCGTTTTATCAGATTTCTGCACCACAGCCATGAAATAAGCAGATTTCACACTATCCCAGAAAGAAAGAAGGAGTTAGGTGTCAGCGTGGCTCAGTTGGTTGCACATCTACCTCTGGACCAGAAGGTTGTGGGTTCTTGTCCCACACCAGGAATGGACTTGCACCTAAAAATCGCTTACATCCGAGTGCAGTATTGGGGGATGCTGTACTGCTAGGGTGTGCCATCCTTCGGATTTGACATTAAACCGAGGTCCCTTCTGCCCATCCTGGTGGTGTCCAGGTGGAAGTAAAAGAACCCAGAGCACTCTTCGCAAAGAGCAGGGGAACATTCCCGGTGTCCTGGCCAACATTCCCCTTCCCATAAACTGGTTCATGCAATTATCCAGGCTGTGTGTGGGTGATGATGTGTGATATGGCCGCAACCACACATTCAGTCACTTCACTACCAGTCTAGCATTGCTTGTAAAGCACTTTGGGATACTGTGTATGAAAAGCGCTATATAAATGCGGATTCTTCTTCTTCTTCTTCTAGGTATTAATGTGAATAAAAAGCTAAAATTTAAAAATTAAAGTGTGAGTGTAACAATGAAATGCAAGCAAATATTGAGGAGCATTAGGAAAATAATTAGCAGCAGATTAAAAGAGATGACAACTTTTCTTTATCATTCCCTATCTTCCACTGGTGCAGCCCCATTTGGAGTATTCTGTGTAGTTTTGGTTGCCTTATTTAATGAGAGTGGTGAAGGGATGGGGGGTGGAGATGGTCTAGAGCAGCACTCTAAGACTAATAGGTGAATTTAAGGGCTGTAATTATGTAGACAGATTGGTGAAACTTCGAGAAGAATGAGGGGGGCATCAACTGGGAGAAGAATGATGAGGGAAATCAATTAGTATATATATATATATATATATATCTTTCAAAAATGAATCCTTACTCAAAACCTTGCATCTAAAGATGAAGCCTGCTCCAGAAATAACAATGGGATATGTCTTCCAACTCATAGGCCAGACTTTTAGAACAGAAGGCAAGGCAAGGCATTTTTTTAATACAGCATCTTATCCTCAAGTGCTCAGAGTGCTGCACATATCAAAAGTCAAAACAAAATGCATTTTAACAAGACTAAGCATGACTTACATATATAAATAAATAAATAAAAATGAATACAACTCAAAAACACTGAGACAACAGCATATATTAGGACATTAGAGTTAATGCTAATATACTGTATACACATGACATTTTAGCTCCTTTTAAAAATGCCTTCACCAAGGGTGGGGGGATGGGGAGTGGAACTCCTAAGATGACAAGGAAGGGAGTTACAAACAAGCGGTGCCACTATTGAGAATAACCTATCACCAGATAGTTTAAGCTGCACCCCCTGAACAGCCAGAAATAACCCCTGGGTGGAGCAGAGCAAGCAATGAGAAGCATACTAGGCTAAGAGTTTTTAAAGTAGCCTGGCCACAGTCCATGCAGGGTTTGTAAGTTAACAACACAATCTTAAAGGTGGTGCACCACCTAATGGAAGCCAGAGCAGCTGGCGCAGCACAGGCATAGTATGAGTAGCACAGAAACATTTGTTTCCTTAGTGAGTGACTGACAACTACCAGATGTTTTCGTCTCAAGCCTTACATTAAGGATTTTCAAAACTGAACTGGACAGATATATAGGGACACATAACATAAATGATATAATAACTGCTGAGGTTTAGTGAATGGTCTCAAAGGTCTCACAAGCCTACTTTTGTCTTTACCTTCCTATGTTCATAAGGCTGGCAAATCCATCCAATCACCATAATATTGTAATGTCCCATACTACCCCCTTTCCCAGTTCCAGTATTTAAGGAGGGTTCTCACCAAGAATGATGTAAATGTTTCCATGAGTGGCAATTCATATAGGATACTCATATCTGGCTGTTGTCTCACGTGGTGCTTATTCACACGCCACACCCTGTCCTGCCTTGACTCCCCCTTCCTGATTTCCCGTGATCAATGTTAAATGAGCATTGATTTAGCATAATAGCTTATCAGGGTGAAGACCTCCCAACCCCCCACTCTTTTTGCTTGTGTGGTGCATAGCCATTTACAGAGAAGGCCTGAAATTATTTTTATAAGTATTGTTTTTTTTAGCCATTTTCCACTTTTGGATCATTATTTTCACAACTCCAGCTTTCAGGGTCACCATGGTTGAAGCCTTCCTCCAACCTGGAGGGCAGGCAGACAGCTTCTTTCCCAGCACATGCCACTGTCACCCCTTGGTCAACTGGAAGGGAATGCATCAATTCTGATCAGTCCACATGTGTACAGCCAGTATTCTGTTGAAAATTTGTGTTTTGTTGTATTTAGGGCTTTTTTTATGGGTATTTTTGTTTGCTCATTAAACGTTTTGGCAATGTTGCACAGTCCGAATTCTGTTGTTTCTATGGTGAATGAGTTTCTGTTAAAGGAGCAGACTCCCTCATTTCCCCTCCTTACCATATATAATTGAATGTCCATACTTTATGAACCAACCTTGCTGCTTCATTAAGGAATAGTGTAAGTGATTGTCAGAGGAATTGTAAATTGGCCATTCTCAGGGGTGGATGGTGGGAGCTTTTGTCTTTTCGCTCTCATCTGTGTTTTCAATGATGCCTTTGATTACATTATTGGCAGTAGTGAAGCAGGTATCATTCATCATTTTATGTGTCATCTTATGTGGGGGGTCATTAATATATCTATTAAACCACCATCTTAAGCTGATGAAACTACTTAAGCAATACTCTCGTACCGAGGTGCTTCTTTGTTCCATTGAAGTAGTGTAAAGCATCATTTAATACCTCAGGAGGTGCACTTTTTAATCGATTGTAACGTTTTTTTTTGTGCACCAATCCTTCAAAACATTATGAGCTCACCTCACTTGTTTCATGATTGTTTCATCATTGTAAGTGAGCTCTAAATTTGTTGTCTCATGGTTCTGTCATAGCGTACCTATGCTGGGCTAGATTTGTTGCTGCAGCTGGAGTTTCTGTGAGAGTCATCAGATTGGCCACTGGATGGTGGCCAGTTGGAAACCTGACTGCAAGCAGGACTTGGAGTAGTGGCTATGTGGTGAGCATGTCATACCTGTCGGAATGAAAAACAGCACAGGCATGTGAGGAATCAGGATCCAATTTCATGGCTACTGTCACCTTCTGGCAGACTTTGTAATATTATGTGAATTTCTTCTGCATTTATTAGGTAACAGCTGAGGCTGAATTTAGTCATTGTTTCAGTTTAGTAAAGTAAGGTGGCAGCTCACTGAAATGTGAAAGTGAGAGGCAGTGATTGACATTTTGTTTTGTTTTGGTATTCAGACTATTCTGGCTACAGGATCATTATCCATGGGTTACTGTAGTATTTACCCATGGCTAAAGGCCCTGTTTAGCAAATCAGAATGCTTGAAATTAAACCCCCATTTTGTAACTCAGGGTATTAATCATTAAAATAGACCTAGTCAACTAACTTTGTGAGGCAATGTTGCCTAGTGGTTAGAGTGCTGCCTTAAGAACTGGGTAACTGCAGGTTCCAACCTAAAGCCAAATACTGTGTGACCTTTACCAAGACACTTAACCTCCCAGTACTCCAGTTCACCCAACTGTGGACATGGGTTAAAGCAGGACCCCACTGGAAATGGAATATTGTTTCTCAGCTGGGCGATCCTTGGTAAATAAATGGTTAAATAAAAAATATATATTTTTATGGTTTAATTTATGTATTTTATACCTAACCTTTATATTTTCACACAAGAGCTTATACAGTAATATTACATTATTATGGAAGATATTCCATTTTTGTAGAGATCAATTTATCCCCTTGGCAGTCCTGCCCCATCACTTCCCTCCTTCTTCCTCTAGGTTCCAGATTAATGGGCAGATGGGAACCATGGTTGGCAGTATGAAGCCTGTGGGTGGCTGACCTTTATCCTGTCATGACTCTGCTCTGATTTTTCCCTATGTTTTTTTGCCCTCCCTCCACCCTCCACTCACTAGAGGGTGCCATAGCTTTCTGAGGGACCTGTCGCCACAGAAACATCCTGAGGGGAAGCAAGCTCCCTGTCCCAGCACAAGTGTTGCTGCAATCATAGAGTTCAATACACAGTGAGAGGCTACAATGCAGACTTCAATGGCTCAGTTGAAGCCGCACGTCTGCCATATTATGGGAGGATCGAGGTGCCGGCAGATAGCAGGAACCCTTCTCAAAACTTAGACAGCAACACCAGCACACTGTTCCGACAGAAAATAAATAAACATTCTGCTTATACAAGCAAAGGAAAAACAAGCATATCATGTTTTCATCACCACAATGTGCATCTGCCTCATCATTTCCCTGCTGTTAATGCTGCTTCTTATCCAACTGGATCATCAGATTGCGGTGAGAGCAGAGTGCTGGTGCTGCTATCTAAGTTCCAAGAAGGGTTCCTGCTATCTGCCAGCACCTCAATCCTCCCATAATGGGGTGGATGTGTGGCTTCAAATGAGCCATTGGAGTCCACACTCTAGCCTCTCTCTATATATTGAACTCTATGGCTGCAATGTTGGAGAGGCATTCTCCCTCCCTGGAGTAAGAGCAATCTTCCAACCTACAGTCACTTGCCCAGCAGCTTAAATCCACTTCCCAACCCAGATCACTGGCATGGATATGCAGTGTGCTGCTCTGGACCAACTGGCAGCCTAGATATTTTGTTTTTAACATTTGGAGATTTTTACCTTGTTCACACTGCAAAAATGTAAATCGGCACCACATGGATAGTTGTGGCCATGCTTGCTGAAATGCTGTGGAGCAGTGTTCAGATGGCATAGCCCTGGAGCGCTGTGAATGCCCCCAGACAAGTTCTGGTACTTTCCAGGAGGGTTCCAGTGGGGCAGGAGTGCTTGAGTTACGGGGACATCGTCATAGATCGAGGATAGGTTTTCTGACCCGAGTTCAGCTAAATGTTGTTTTTGGTAGTGGAAAGACAGTTGAACTCAGGAAGTGCTCCATTTTGTAAACTGAGGGCTAAAAATAGTAGCAAACATGGTCTCAGATGAGCCGTGACACTGGGCATGTGATTATGCATATGCTTGAGTGCATGTCAAATGTCATGGCTCAACTCTGAGACCGTGTTTTCTACAATTTTTAGCCTTCGTTCTTACAAAAAGAAGCACTTCCCTGAGTTCAACTGTCTTGGGTGGGAAACATTAGTGTGACTGCTGCATAAACAACCACAAGTGCAGGCTGGGAAAAGCCTGCTACAAGGTTGTGGCTGGTGTGATAAGCTTCAGATTGCACAGCGGCAATAATCTTGCCGCTGTGCACCACCAGTAATGCCTCGTATTTGACTGTGTGAACAGGGCTTTACTGGCACTCTTTTATTCTGGGTGTATTCCTCTTTCCTTTTGTATATTTTTTTCTGATGGCATTGGCTTGCCTGTTTTTTTCTGAGGTCTTCTGCACACTTGGGATAATGAAGGGATCAGTGCTTGTGACTTTATTTGATTTTTGAAACACTGTATGCAGGCATGTGATTTAAATTTTTTTCTACTTGATGTTTTACTCCAAATCTACCCCACAATGCCACCAGAAGAAGATTGATGTTGAAATGTAATTTTGTGTTTGTAAGGGTGCAAGTGACCTCTCTGTACTCCTCATTAGCAGAGGAGCTACACAGTTTCCTTTGATGTTTTAATTCATTGCTGCAATAAAGTAGTGTGATCAGCTTCAGTCTGAAGCCAGCCAGCTAGAAAATGATGCTGTGTGGTTGACTGCAAGTTGGCGAGTCCACTGATTTGTTTTTATCAAAGTGTGAACATCTACACCTACAGCTGTCCTCAGAAAATGTGTTTTTCTGATGGAGTTGGCTTGTCTGTTTTTTGCCAAGGTTTTCTGCACAACTGGGATGGTGAAGTGATTGGTACTTGTGACTTTATTTGATTTTTTGAAATACTGTATGCAGGTATGTGATTTAAATTTTTTTCTGCTGAAGGTTTGACTCCAAATCTACCCCCACAATGCCACCAGAAGAAGATTGATATTGAAATGTCATTATGTGTTTGTGAAGTTGCAAATGACCTCTCTGAACTCCTCATTAGGAAAGGAGTTACACAGTTTCATTTGACGTTTTAATTGATTGTTGCAATAAAGAGTAGTGTGATCACCTTCTGTGTGAAGCCAGCTTGCTAAGAAATGATGCTGTGTGGATGACTGCCAGTTGGTGAGTCCACTAGTTTATTTGTAAACATCAGCACCTATTGCTGTCCTCAGCATTATTCTACTTCATCATGTGTAAAGTTGGAAAATCCTCTGGGTAATATTTAAAATGCTAGTGTACTGCCAAAAATGAATATTAGTTTTAAAAAGCAGTCAGCAGTTACCTTTTATAGCTGAGGTACTGTTTCTTTTACCGTTGGTAAATCAGAAGATTGTTTAACCAATGTTAGTTGGTGTAATGTGTGAAACAGCATTCTGTCTGGCAGTTGACATATCTATCTCTAGCCCCCTTCTCCACTCCATCATCAGCATTGTGAATTCACTGACTGTGACATCACTGCTGCTTAGGGACAGCCACTCAGGAGCTGCCAGGTCAGTCACCTGTGATGTCACTGAGAACACAATGCTGATGATGTGGAAGGGGGCATAGAAATATATATGTCAACTGCTGGGCTGAAAGCTGTTTCAGACATCCAACAACATGTTATCACTTAGAAGACTTTCTAATGAGCAAAAGGAAAAAGAAAAACAATTCAGTAATGAAATGTTACAACTTACTGCTTCTTAAAATTTATATTATTTTGCTGTCTGCTTATTTTGGCTCCACTAGCTCTTTAATGTGGTAGTTGTATCAGTTGTACAAATCTCTGAACACATCAGCAGTGAGCAATCTCCGATCACCCAGTGGTAGCCTAAGGGGTTCCACCAATGAACCAGATAAAACCTCTTGTCACCTAGTGGTGGCCTCAGAGGCTTCCCTGGCCAGTGTGTAGCAATATATTACCACCTGGAGACTTACTTATGAGCTCCCATGTTTAGTGAGAAGCCTCTCCAGCTACCTGGTAGTTGCCTCAGGACATCTGTACTCAGTGTAAAGCACTGCACTCCCACCTGGTAGCCACCGGGCTCACCTACTCAGCAGTGAGCAATCCATTACTACTTGGGAGAAGGCTTAGAGGAATATCACTGGATATCATTCAGTGCTTACTTCGATGGTTCCTTAGATCAGCAAATCATCACTGTATACCACCCCGTGCTTGCTTTCTTTGCTCTCCCAACCAGAGGGGTATCACTGGTTACCTACAGATGGTGGCTCCTGTAGCTGCCCTGGCCAGTGGGGCATTATCCAATGTCACCCAGTGGGGGCTTCTGTAACTCCCCTTACCAGTAGGATCAGGTTGAGCAGAATGATGTAATGAGCTCTCACTGCTGTTGTACATGGAATAAGTGAGACAAGACTGGCAGCTGTTCTTGTCATATCTGAAAAGACAAAACTTTCCATGAGCTTGAGCCAGTAGCAGTGTCACAGGGAGGGAAGGAGGAATAGTAGAAGTGACTAAAGCTAATGGAAGCCTGACCAGCAGCCCTTGAAGGGAAACCTAGCATGACAGCTGTAAGGTGCACAGGCACATCTGGCATACAGCGGCTCCAGAAGATAAGCAACACACAAGTCAGGCCTTTAAAGTTGAATGATTGTCAGTATGGGATGGTGGTATCCCTTACTTACTGTGCAGAAACCAGGTAAAGTAAAATGGATCCTGCCCACCATCACAGTACTATTTTGCTATGGTTCTATGCCCGGTGGATGAAATAAAACATCATGACCGGGATTTTTAAAGGAAGAGTCCATATTTTGGACACGTGCTGCATCCCTATAAATGTGTCAGGATACTTGTGACCAGTTAAACATAGAAACATAGACTTTGGCAGCAGATAAGGACCGCTTGGCCCACCTAGTCTGCCCATTTCCCTACCTACAGGATAGGCCGCAGATCCTAGTTAACCAATAGCCTATTTCTTCCTACCCACCACAAGAACTGCCTTATGTTTGTCTCATGCATTCTTGAATTCTTCCACAGTTTAAGACCCCACAACCTCCTCAGGAAGGCTGTTCCATGCATCCACTACCCTCTCTGTGAAAAAATACTTCCTCACATTACCCTGGAACCACCACCCCCCACCATCTTTAAATTGTGTCCCCTTGTTCTTGCACATCTTTTTTTTTTTTTTTCCAGTTTTCAAACATTTCAATGCATTTGCAACACTTGCCACTTTCTATTACAAAAAAAATGAGGGATGCATTTACAGTAACTTAGATGCATGCATCATTTTCAGGACACAAGTCACTGCAATCATGCCCAGAAGTTAGACCACCATGTAGGTGATTTAACTATCTTGGTGGATGTCAGACAGCTGTGACTGTAAACTGGATGTGGCTGTCTGAAAATCGTGCCTGTTATGTTTGGTTCCTGTGGTACTTTGATTTGTTTTTGTTGAAACTGGAGAGTTCAACCTTTGGATACAGTAAAGCAATGTAGGGTAAAAATATCACTTAATTTGCAAACTCCATATTCAGTCCACACACTTTGATTTCTCTCAGTCATAGATGATGGTGACTCAAGCTGTAGCTTGCAGTTGGAAAAAAAAAAACTTGGCATTGTCTGCAGATGTCCATTATGTTGCTGCATTGTTTATTCACATCAGCTATTGTTGGTGCTGGAATGATCATGTTAATGTCCTTTAACACAAAGAAGCACTTTAATATTTTCAATTTTTAGTCAAGCCTTAACTTTACCTATGAAATGCTTTTGCTAGTCAACAAATCCCTTAAGATCCCCAGAACAAAAACTTAAGGAGGAAATTATATTGCCAAAACAGCCCCACATTCTACAGCATATAAAGGGCTTGCTGACAGTACAGTAGCATGGCTGCTGCTTGTGATGCAAGCAAACTGGGACTGGGTTAAGGAGGAAGATTGGAAGAAGGTGTCAGTCTGCATGTTGACCATGGGGACTGTGATCAGATGCCCAGACCTGCTTTTGACTGTGTTCTGCTGTTGATTCTGCTGCACTGTGTGGATCTAGCTACAAGTGAACATGCAGCTGCTTGGATTGGAAGACACCAGAATATTCTTTTCTGGATTGTGGACCTATACCTAGGATTGCTGACTGAGCCAACAAGGGTCTGTATTTCAGGACCTGTCAGAATTGTAGCAGTCCAAGCCAGGAGTTGCAGTTGAGAAAGTGCTGGGAGTGCCAACCAGCTGTATGAGTGTTATGACCTGGTTTTAATTACCCAAACCCAAACTTGGAATGCAAATGTGTGGGAGACAACCTGATTTACTTTATACTAGCTGAATCATAGAAATCTGGCAGCAGAAAAGGACCCTCTGGCCGATTGAGTCTGCCCCTTCCCCCCACCTTACTCATTACCTATGTCACATGACCTCCACTTCCCCCCCACTTGCCAACCCCTTATGTCTGTCCCATGCCCTCCTGAATCCCTCTACTGTTTCTTCCCCACCACTTCCTCTGGTAGTTTATTTCAGGCCTCTACCACTCTCTTCATGAAGTAACGCCGCATCACATTGCCCCTAAATCTTCCTCCATCTAATCTCAGACTAGGCCCTCTAGTTGTAACCCCCACCGTCCTCTTAAATAAGCTCTTCTCCCTTACTTTATTGATCCTCTTCATGTACTTAAATGTCTCTATCATGTTCCCCTCTCTCCCTTCTAGTCTCCAATGGGTACAGATCCAATTCTCTCCACCTCTCCTCATAAGACTTTCCCTGCATACCATGCACCATCTTGGTTGCCCTTCTCTGCACTCTCTCAATCCCATCTATATCCTTGCATAGGTGTGGTCTTCAGAATAGGACCTTGTACTCCAGGTGCGACTTCACCATGGCTTTATACAGAGGCATCAGTACCTGTCTTCTTCTGCTTGTTATGCTCCTCCCAATGCATGCCCACATTCTATACTACTATACATACTAAAATGTCTGCAGAATAGGCCTAATGGTCTTTCAAGTCTGTTCAATTTTTAGCACCCACACTGAGGGCCAATTTTGGTGTCCCTCTCCCCCTTGGGTTATGCTGTCCCCAGTACCAGATGTTCCACCTGCACTGGACCTTGTCAGATTTACCTTCCCTCTGTACCTGTCCCATCCCCTCCTAAACCCGTCCACAGTCTCCACCCCTACCAGCTCTCTGGGCAGTGCATTCCATGGCTCCACCACCCTTTCAGTGAAATTACACCTCCTCCTTTACCCTCTGAGCCTGCCCCCTTCCAGCTTACACCCATTCCCCCTTATTGCCCCCTTCTCCTTCCTTTGGAGCACCCTGACTGGGCCCCCCTTATTGATCTCTTTTATGTACTTAAGGACCTCTATCATGTCCCCCCTGGCCCTCCTGTCCTCCAGGGTATAAATGTCAAGCTCCTTGAGCCTCTCCTTATAGGTCCACTCCCCCAGGCCCCAGATCATTTTGGTTTCCCTCCTTTGGATCCTCTCTAGGAGTGTAACATCCCGCTTTAAATGTGGTCTCCAAAACTGCACACAATACTCGAGGTGTGGCCTAACCAAGCAGATCACTTCCACCTTTCTGGAGGTAATCCCTCTGGAGATGCATCCCAGCATCCTATTTTCCCTCGCTGCTTCCCTTCTACAGGTCTCCGAGTTGTTCATTTTGACCTCTAACACTATCCCCAGATCCCTCTCACCCTCCGTGACTTGAATTTTGTCTCCTCCTAGGGTATATACTGTATATACTTACACTAGCTGAAGAGCAAATCTTTATCCCAGTGTAGTGCACCTCACATGACTCTCATAATATCATGAGTTTCACAGGACAAGCAGATAACAAGAAACACATATATACAATTCAGTAGGTTTTAAGCAACACAGACTTGAAAAGAAAAATATGGTAGGTAAGCAGTTAACAAGTACTCTTTGCTAACGTCTCCCTCAGATCTGGAGTTTTTCCAGACATCTGGAAGCTGCAATTGTCAGACCCATCAACAAGTCTAGCCACAAGACACTGTCCTCCAACTACAGACCCATTTCACTCCTTTATCCCCTTTCCAAACTGTTGGAGTGCATAGTTTTCAGCCTGTCCCTGGAATACCTCACTAAACATGACCTCATCACCTCCTCACAGCATGGTTTCCAAAAACTACACAACACCGAGACCACCCTGGTGAGACAAATTCTGTTATCTGCGCCCTGGACACAGGTAACTACATTAGCTGCATTTTCATTGACCTCATCAAGGCATTCGACCTTGTTGACCACCCGCTACTACTTGCTACTGTGGCAGATATGGGCTTTTCCTTTGATGCAGTTGCCTGGTTCAAGAGCTATCTAACAATAGAGTTCAGAGGATGAAAATCAATAGCTCTGTCTCCGAACCGGTGAAGGTTACCTGTGGTCTGCCTCAGGGATCTATCCTAAGGCCTCTCCGATTTTCTCTCTTCATAAACTCAGTGCCAACTGCCTGTCCCCACGCTAGCATGGTCCACTATGCTGACAATACAGTTATTTATCAAGAGGGCAAGGACATCAACAGTATTAACTGTATCCTTCAGTCTGATCTCTCCTTGCTTTGAGAGCTGGCTTAAACACCACAAACTGGTGCTCAACACGAAACAAAAAACAAAGCTGTGCTTTTTTCAGGGTCATGTAATCCCCTACCTCGGCACCCTGGTATCCCATAATAACGGTGAGTCAAAAAAAGCAAGCCCTAAATCAGTGAAGCCAAAAGAGTACAACCACATATGGTGAGGGGTACAACCCAGCGATTGCCAAAACAGCAACTGTGGCTTTCCCCCTCCCCAAGTTGCTTCCCCCTTGGAGTTGGTTATTTTATTAAGAGGGGTGTGGGGGGCAAAGCCCCCCAGCAAATGGGGGTGTGGGGGGCAAAGTCCCCCCGCAGAATGCCACCTTTACATTTTTGTCACAGTTTCAGCAACAACTGGGTTGTACCTCTCATCGTATGTGACTGCACTCTTTTGGCGTCACTGATTTTGGACTTGCTCGTTTTGACTCACCCAAATCACATAAAACCGGGCACCCTAATCCTGATGGACTCCATGGACAAACTAATAGAAGTAGTTAATGAATTCCATCATTTGGGTACAATTCTTGACAACTCAGTTTCCTTCAAATCCCATGTTGCGTACGTTATGAAGAAACTTCACCAGTGGCTGAGCTTGATACAGAGTTAAAAAACTGCCTCACTGCAGACTCCCATAAAATTTTATTTGATGATCTTCTACTGCCACTGACTGAGTATGGTTTGTTAATCTGTTTCTCCACTAGTGAGTCCATTCTGTTCAAAGTTAGGGTACTCTGTAACATGATCTGTAGATTCAAAACAAATCTTCCTTCCCAAACCCAACACTGCCACTGTCTCTCCTCTGCAACTCATCTCCCCCTGAACCTTTGTATAAAATTCCTTTCACTTGTTTTTCTTCAGAAAGTAGCCCTAGGTCTTGCCCCCCTAAGCATCCAGGAAATATTCATGTAATCAGTAAAAACAGGTCACAAGAACAGCTGTGGGCCATTCTTTTCATACCCCTAGAATAAACAGTAGCCTGTGTCAGAGGTCTCTTACCTACAGGGCCACTTCCTGGTACAATGAGCTGTGCTCATCCTTAATTGAAATGACATCCATTTCCTGTTTTAAAAAAGCCTATGTCCAGCTTCTATCATCCAAAGCCATTTGCAACTGTTACTGACTCACACTGTAACTGTTTTCACCTGCACTTATGTAACTGCTTCAACACACTTTGTCTCCTACATTCTTCAAATGTCACTATGTTCATTTGTAACCTACTGACTGCCTATTTCACTGGGTATTTATGAAAAAGGGTCTTGCCATTACATTTTCCCAGTATAATAAATAAACATAAACATAAACAAGTAAATAAGCAGCATTATCTTTCAAATGCATTAGTACCAGTGCACTCTTATTAGAAAAATAGTACATTGCTGTACAACAACCCCAGTTTCAACTTGGCATATAACCAGTCAAGCTGATGATAGCTTATATAGTTATTAGCAAAACTTGCACACGCATTAGCAACTTGATGAATCCACAGCCCCTCAGCTAAAATCTCACTACCAGCCTTTTATTCTATTGCTAAAGATGAGATGTTAATTAAAGAGTTTTGTTTGGCAAGAGCTTGCAGTTTTTACAAACATTTGTTTATATCTGGTCATGGGGGTGAAGTTTGCTGGCAGTCTGTCCCTCGATGTTCAAATCTGGTGCAAATGTTTACAGCTGGTGGGAATAATGTTTGAAGCATGGTAGATGGTGTAGGATTCTACATGTTGTTGACTTTCTTCAGAGGTCCTGTAACTTTGAGTTGCTGCACAAAGACTTGTTGCTCACAGATGACATGGTGATGGTGTCAGATGTTGAAAATATCATCTTCATGGTTTCTGATGTTTAGAATATCATAATTAATGGCATGGTATCAGATGTTGAAAGTACTATCTTTTGATGGCACTGTTGTTGAGAATTATACAATGGCAAGAAAATGTTCTGGACTCTGATTGGGTAGTGTATGCTTGCTACAGTGAGGTCATCTGAGCACAACCTCACAGTGTCAAATCCAAACATACAAATGCTATATACCAGACTGAATAACAAGCCACAGCTTTTCTTACCAAGAGAGTTTGAAGCTCTACAATTGTAGTACAGAAGAAAAAGCTTAGTTTCATATAAAAATCGTTATTCTATTGCTCAAGATGAGATGTTAATTAAAGAGTTTTGTTTGGCAAGAGCTTGCAGTTTTTACAAACATTTGTTTATACCTGGTCCATGAGGGGACTCGTTCGCACTTGAATCTCGCCTTCTGAAGCTGCCGAGTCACTCGATCTCCTCAATCTACACTCGGTGGTTTTTGTTTTTCAAAACTGAGACAAAAATTAGCTGGGCACCCACAGGTAACAATTTTTTTTATACAAGGCACTTCTCTCTTTGTGGATTTGAGGGCATGTAATTTACCGAAACAAACACCGCTTGGCCATGCTCTCTCTCTCTCTTGCTCAAGTACTTCTACACACAAAGTCCATGCACCAGTAATTATATAAAATAAAAGATATGGAAGTGTGTGCCTAGGAATATTTCTTTCACACCCTCGGTATGTGATGACTACATAAACCTCTCAAGCTTTGCTCTCAAGGTTTATGGGTCATCACATACCTCAGGTGCGAAAAAATATTCATAACACACACTTCCATATTTATTATTCTCCATATCCCTACACATAAAAGGGCTGTTCCAACACTTATTCTCTGCCTAATAGCCATCTATAAGTGCTCATTTGTGTCACCACAATATTAATAAATAAGAGCCAGTGTATAATAGCAATAATACACTCCAGAGTGTGGGTTGTGTTGGATGTACTCAGCCTCAAGCTCAAGTGTGAAGTTATCCCAGCTCAACCCACACCCTGTCATGCATTATTGCTTAAATACCACATCTCTTGATGATATGAGATGTTAGGCAATATCATCTTGAAGGTACTGTTGTTCAGACATACCAACATCTCTTCTGAGAAATAATCATATTTTTATACAGTACATTTTATAGAACAAACATTTTTCATCTCATGTTAGATGTTAAGATGGCTAAATTGAATTTTGCTTACATTTCAGTTGGGAACATTTGATAAGCATGTTTTTGCCTAAGTCAACAAAGCAGAGATTGAACTCTGTCCTAGTTCTTTTAAACTCATCATTTCAATTAGGCAAGTAATGATATGCATAGAACAAGAGCTTCATACTAATACAGTTGAACAGAAGCTTCTAACTAGTCACACAGTGGTGACAATAAAACAGCTTAGGTGTTTAACAATGTGAAAACTAATAATATATAATATAAAAGTAATGTCTTAAATAGTTTAACTCACACTGGTTTCAAAATAATCCGCAGAGGGTACTTGCGTCTCAGAGATCTCCACTGAGCAAAATTGATAATACCTATGATACACTTGTTTATGCATATTGTTTTTTTTTTCCAATTGTTTAACCAGTACAGACACACTAAGCTGAAAGCTTGTTTACAGGTGTGACCTGGGAGCACAGGGAAGTTAAGTGACTTGCTTAGGGTCACACAGTATGCAAGTGGGAGCTGTGTGATTTAAACCAAGGTCTTCAGATTTGCAGCTCAGAGCCTTAAACCACTGTGCTATACTGCCTTCCCTATTCAGCTCCGCATATTTGATCTGTTCCTAAACAGGGCTCGAGATGACACTGAATCTTACTCTAGACATAAAAGAAACTTCACAGCCATTTCAACAGAAGGAAATGACAAGTTTGCTATTAGCAGAAATAGAACAAAGCTGAAATAAAACATTATTTCCATTGTAAGTGAACCAGGCCTATAATTAAGCAATAATGCACGACAGGGGTGTAGTATATCATGAGATATCACCATGCCTCGGGTGATTTGGCATGAGGCCACAGGCTGAGTGTTTCCAACCACCCGAGAAGTGACGATATCTCATGATATACCACACCCTGGAGTGCATTATTGCTATTATGAACTGGATTTCAAAATTGGTATAAATAATAAACTGGCAAAAAATAACTTTCTAAGGAGTAGTGTAGGAGTACTGTTTAACAAAATAGTTCTATTAAGGATGCGGTCAGCATGTGGTGCTATTGTAGGAGCTGATAGTAGGTAGTGAAGGGATGTCTTCCTAGGTGTTCTGCTGCCTCCCTCTCCTACATATAGCCTAAAAGAAAAACAAAATAGTATACTTCTGGGGGTCTGCTCATTAGTTTATGCTGTGTTCTCCATTTTTTGTTTTTAAATTGCTACTGAACTGTACCGCGATTGTTTTATTGGGAGACTGCCCACCAACACGGACTGCAGCTGCTCAAGGTGATGGAAGTTTTTTTTCTCCTGATGTCTGTGTTAGTCAGATTTAATCCAAGAGAGACAGTAAGCCATTGTGGTTTATATTTGTGATCTTGAAGATTCTCAAGGAGTGGGTTGCAGATTTCTGTTAACTGCTGTCTTGCACGAGACGGCATGTTGTGGTGGGGAAATGTGTTTTATGGAGTGAAACACCGATGTCAGGAGTGCTGCAGTAGTTGGTGCTCTGAAAGGAAGCAGGGTGAAAGATGTTTTTTTTCTCTTTAGAGAGTGGGCGACATGTAAGGGAAGGGGACAGTTGTGAGGATTTCAGTTTCTTTTTTAATAGCAGCCAATTGGAGGTTTGACTCGCCTCGGGACATGGAGAACATTACGCTGGGAGTGAGGAGGCTGGTGGGTGGAGGTTTTCTGAAGCTGTGATGGTGTAGCCCAATGTCATCACGGCTTCAAAAACCTCTCGCAAATCAGCTTCCTCGATTAACAATCCATAGTTCATAATTCAAGTTTAAACATTACCTGAAAATACTGTATGTGACCCTATATTACCCACAGCTGTTCCACTGCTCCAAGTCTGTATGCAGTGAGAGAGCTTGCAGGCTTTACTTTCTGTTCTTTTTTTTACCACAGATAATATATGTACTTTTCTGAAGGTTGCAGTGGGGGGGGGGCTGCTTTTGGATACAGCATCAGTTTAAAGTTTTGGGCCAAATTTGGTCTGGTGAGAGCAGACCGCTACATATTTCATCACTGTGTGAATCATTTGACTGGACTTATATGTATCCGCAGAAGTCACTGGTAGCACTATAGTGGAGACAGCCATGATACAATGCAGTAACTTGCAGTAAACAACATGTCACAAAATACTGCAAGACAGAAGGGCTTAATTACCCTTGAACTACACTGTTCTTTGCAATATACTGCAGCATTTTGTGATATACTGCAGCATGACTGCATTGTATCCTTGCTGGTGCCACTGTATATACAACCGGGACTGTTGTCCTGATTCTCCTAATTATTGTTATTTAATTTATATTTTGTTGTTATGTTGGCTTAGTGGTGGTTTGGTGAATGTGTGGGTTAGGTTAGACATGTTAATGGTGTGCTAACTGTAGGAAGTTTGCTTTTGTAATTTAACTGTATAGGATAAGTGATGGTGTGAGTGTATAGGTATTTTGGAGGACATGCAAATCTGTGAGTGTGCATTGGTATGATAGTGTGGAAACTGATTGTTTTGGAGGGTGGGAGTATATTTATTTTAGTGTGTAAGTTATTGGGAATAGTGGGCTATTAGGGGTTTGTGGCGATTGTGTGGCATCATGTGTTTAGGTGGTGTGGCCACTGTGCCTAGCTATTCCTCATCCCAACTGTTAGACCTTCCCTGACCCTACCCCATCAGCTGAGGTATACAAGTGTTGCAGGAAGGTGGGCATTGTAAGGAGGTGTGGTGGTAGACAGTGGGAGCTTTTCATGGCAAAAGGGGACATTACTGGATTGGTGAGGATCAAGAGATGCAGAGGGGTGAAATGGGATCTAGTATGAGGCCCCACATGGTTGGTACCCATACCTAGGGTGGCCACTAGACTGAGTGGGCAGGGAGTCATTAGGCCAGCTGCCTCAATTTGTCCCCTGTGGTCAGTGCTTTGCAATGTTTGATCTATGAGGAACAAAACTGCCACTATGGCAGACTAGATATTGGGTTCCTTGTTTGAGTTGGCTTCATTACAGAGGCCTGGCTGAGTGATGATGCCAGTCAAGTCTTGGAGGCGATGGCCCCGGCTGGATTCTCCAAGTACACTGCCCACAGGGGAGGAGTGGGCCATCTGCTTTAGATCTGAGCTGAGTCTCACTGTGCACCCAGTGGAGAATCCTTGTTGTTTGAATGCATGACTTTGCATGACTGTGCATGTGAGTCCAGCTGCAGGTTGTGGGATCCTACTCATGTAGTGGTCTATGGGATATGAGGAGGATTTTCTTCAGGAAATTGCAGACTTCATTGCTAACAGGGTGTTGGAGCTGACTAGATGGTTGATTCTTGGTGACTTGAATGCCTGGGTCGATGATGAACTCTCACAGTCTGGACAAGATTTCCTTTGGTTGATGGAATCAGCAGGACTAGCACAAGTGGTTACTTCTGTGACCCACCACCACAGGCACACCTTGGGCTTTTTTATTTCCTCTGGGTCTCGAGATTGAAAACCTCAAGATTGATCCAGTCAGTTGGTCAGATCACTATACTGTGAAATTCTCCTTCAGGGCCCCCCCCTTGTGGTCCACCCCTTGTGGAGATGGCTCATTGTCACCCTTTGAAAGGGGCTGACATCAGAAGAGCATTAGCTGGTGATGGAAGTCTTGGTTTTGATGCAGCCTGGAAAACTGGATCACAGGAGGCAGTGGTGACTAATAATATGGCCACTGCCTCTGCCTTCAATTTGGTTGCACTGATTTGTGAATGACTCCAGGTTTCATGTCAGAGATCCCTGTGGTTTAATGGGGAGCTCAGGGAGTTAAAGTGCAAGAGTCAGAGGTTAGAGTATTGTTGAGAAGATCGAGGACTCAGGAGACAAACTGACTTTGAGCATTCACTATGTTAAATATCAAAGGGCAATCACCCATAAGCAGGCAGCATTTCTGTCAGGGAGATTGCTGCTAGGAGAACTCAACCAGCTCAGCTCTTTCGGAGTGTACACAGGTTACCCATCCTACCTGCTTGCAGCTGGTGAGGGCTGGTTCATTCATAAATTTCAAGGAATTTACTTGGTTCTTCTTAGACAGGGTGTCCTCTGTTAAGGCTGGGATCATGCCAAATGGACTGTGTCATTGCGGCATGATCAAGACTGTATATCACAAATGCACTCCTCTGCTCTGTGGAAAGTTTACCTATAGGTCAGTTATGATGAATGAGGTTTGAGAAGTGATTTCAGGGCTGTAGCCTACCTTCCTTGAACTGGATCTGGGCCTGACATGTCTACAAGTGAGCTCCATGGGGACATAGGTTCTGGTATTCTTTGGGATTGTCTAGGGTTCCCTCTTGGAATGGGTCTTTCCAAGTGCTTTGAAAGATGCTCAGATGAAGCCCCTTCTGAAGGCACTTTCTCTGGACCCAAACTGCATAGCAAGTGTATAGATCTGGCTATAAACTCCCCATTTTGGGAAGATTATTGAGAATATTTGGCACTGCAGGTTGAGGCACACCTGACAGACCATGATATGTATGAGCACCTCCAGTCTAGATTTAGGTCCAGGCACAGCACTGAGACTGCATTGCTCAGGGTGCATACTGACCTCCTTAGGGTAAGGGGTAGAGGCAAATGGCCAGTTCTCATTCTCAGTCTCTCCTCAGCATTTGTCACTGTGCACTATGGGTTGATGTTGGACTGACTTAGTAAGGACTGTGGACTCACCAGCACTGTCATCTGTTGGTTTGAATCCTACCTCAGAAACAGAATGCAGAGGGTGGTTATGAGGAGTTTCTCCTCATTCCCAATGCCCCTGCTATGTGGTGTACCCAGGTGGTCAGTTCTCTCTTCCATACTGTTTGCAGTGTATATGCTTCCCCAGGAAGGATCATTACACGTTGCAGGCTGGATGTTCACTGCTATGCAGATGACACCCAGCTGTATCTGTGATTTGCACCTAGGATGACTGACACACTTGAAGTGCTAAATTCATGTCTGACTGAGCTTCAGGACTGGATGAAAATGAGCTGGCTGAGACTTAACTCAGATAAGATGCAGGTACTAGTCATTGAGCAAGGTCAAAGAGAGGATGCGGTGGTCTCTGAAGAGGTATTAGAGCTAGTACTTGGGTCTTCTAGGCTGGCTGCCTCTACTAAGGTAAAGAATCTGGGGGTCATTCTGGACAAAAGGCTGACATTTGAGGCACAGGTGTTGGTCATAGTTCAGAGTGGCTCGTAACTTCTTAGGAACATCACCTGTATTATGTCACCTGTCAGCCCTGAAGACTTGCTGTTGCTAGTACATGCATTTGTAATGTTCAGGCATGATTACTGTAATGCTCTCTACCTCAGGGTAAATGGAGGTATTCTACAAAGCTTGCAGCTAGTGCTGAACATAGTGGCTAGGTTGTTGACAGGCTTTCTTAGGTCTTGCTGTGTAACCTTGTCCTGAGTGATCTGCACTGGCTGCTGGTGAAGTGGCATATCACCTTCAAGGTCAGATTACTGACTACAAGGCCCAGTGCAGTTTTGGCCCTGGCTACCTGGAAGAGCTCTTGACATTTTACTGATCCTCCCATCCCCTCTGTCCAACCAAGGTGGTCCTCCTTACAGTTCCCAGATCAAGGTCAAAATCTTCATGGAACCACTCATTTGAGATAGTGGGTGCAATCTGTGGAACTTCCTTCCATGAGCTTTAAGGTAGGTCACCTTGGTGGCAGCCTTCAAGAGGGGCCTTAAAACCTATTTGTTTTGGAGAGACATTTCGGTTTTGATAAAGGTCTCTAATTTATGAAATCCTGATGCCATGAATTTTAATTAATGGAAATATGGGTTACTTATTGTTGTTCATTGACCCCACTGAAAATTTTATTTTTCTATCTTGTTATTCAGTTTTATTACTGTCATGTTTTGATGTAAGGTGCCCTGAGCTGCACAGAAAGGACATGGTATAAATAAACTACTACTACCAAATAGTAATTAAAAAACATCAATTGTAAATACCCTGTTTAAGTAAGGTTGTACTGGTAGTACTTGGTGTGAGGAAAAATTCTAAAGACTTGGCACAGTAAAAAAGTTGAGAGAACACAAAATGGGCTGGATTCTGGAATGGATACCATTAGCATCTCCAGTAATATCCATCCCTCCACCGGTGACCAGTCCTTGTCTGATGCAGGACCAGTGTACCTGGTAGTTTTTCTGGGCAGAGTGCTGCTTACTGCAGTGGCAGCTGTAGTAGCAGAAAGGACACCATCCAGGAGCACTGGGCTTCACTCCCATGTGCTTTGAACAGGAGCATTACAACTTTGTTGTGTGTGGTTGTGCATTGTTTATCCCTATGATTATTTTTATTAATAATAATAACAATAGTAAGAAAAAGAAAAGTATTATTATTATTATTACTAAACATTGTAACAGATAGCATTTTTAAAAGTAGGACCTTAGGGTAATTTAAGCACTTTTGGCTGAATTCAGGATTGTCCGTCCTATAGCTGCCTATACTGTAAAACTGGGCACTGCACACTTATTGTAGTATACAGCCTTCTAGGCCCTTGTGGTATCAGGCAGCAGTAGGAAGGTTGTGTGTTGGGAAGGCGGGTTGCTAATGAATATGGAAGAGTATATCCCTTTCCTTGTGCAGTTTCCTATGTTGACCTACCAGTGCAGTGTAGCCTAGGTGATAGGGTATGGTACCACTGTATGTACTGAATCCATTTGACTGAGGGCAGCACTATCCAGCCTGGCAAGTAAGACCACTCCTGGAACAGCTGATGCCTGTGATTTCTGAAAATGTACCACAGGCATTGCTGTGCCCAGGCACTCTATCTTCAACTTTAGGGGGTAAATGAAAAATCCATGAAGATCCAGGGCCTATGGACATCTTAATCGTAGGCATTATTTATTTATTTATTTTTCCACCTGCATGTCCACCAGCCAGCCCTTTCCTGCATGCAGCACTCCACTGCAGAGTGCATACAAATTTGCCTGGTGGTCCAAGGCATAGCTCTGGGTGCTACTGCAGCTGTCAGTGCGGTAGAAAGCACTCAGTCTGGAACCATTGCTGGGCATCCCTGTCCTGCATTGGATGGAGTTTGCCCACCAGTGAAAGGGACAAATACCACTGGAAATATTTGATTGATTGATTGATTACGATTTTTGGACAGTACCTTTGAGCACAAGTGCTCATTTACAAAGGTTTCATATCAGTGTCAGAGTTACAAAGAAACAATACAGAATACATATACACATTTCCAGGGGAATGTAATCAAGGCAAATGCAATACATGCAAGGCAAGTTCAATACATACAAAACATGTACAATCAACCTAATTACTGAGTTACTACAGTCACAAAATAAATTTGTAACAACAGAGCTGAATATAAGTATACAAGTGCCATTCATTCTTGAGTTTAGCCCAATGTCTATAAGCAATATAACTGTATGCAGGTTTTGTGAAATCTTCAGCAAAAAAAGATCCTCTGTCAGTGTATGGTGACTTTTGCTGTGCATTTTCTCAAAGTCCCAGTTGAACAGCAAAAGTGCATGTCACAGTCTGCAATCTGCTTGACATGTTGTACAGTAAAAGAAATAAAAAGATGACTATGTCCTGATTTACAGTTACAACACAAGTGCCCTGTTACAGTCACAAGGATACAGTAGCTCATGATGAAAAGTTTAAACAGAGCTCTTTGGGCTAGAACCATGCCTAACACAGAGTAAAGCTAAAGGCTACAAAAAAAGTAAGTAAATAGAATGCAAGTAAACATTATATTCATTAAATGTAAACAGGAAAGGCTACAAAAGTTCAAAGTAATATAAATTGAAAACTGTATGATATGGGCTAGATATTTAAAAGTGCACCAGACAATGGCGCGAGTGGTTGCTCCACACAACTGAGGTGTGCTGGAGCAACAGAGGGATATATTCTAAAGAGATGAACAATAACACATCCCTTCTGAAAATATAAAAAATTGTGGGTGGCGCAAATATGTTGTGCTGGCGCCTACTCCAGACAGGTCTGAATACCTGAAACGGGAAATGCTCTAGAGCATCCAAGTTACACTGGGAGCAAAATCATGATATTCAAAGACTGAAATATGCAAATGGAGCCATAATGCATGCAAGGACAAATGGGGCCATTTGCATGTCATTATGGTCCCACTTGCATGAGTTGTGCAGGGCTGGCCAGCAAAATGCACCAGGCGCCCTGCACAGCATCCGGTTCTGTCAGTGGAAGTCCAGTGATTCTCCCCATCCCTGCTCCATATCCCAATCCCCATTAACTTCATGTTTTAACATCCCTGGTAGTCCAGTGGTACCCCCCCTCCCCATTCCGTACCTAGATCCCCATAAAATTCATGTGTTAACATTCCTGGGAGTCTAGTGGTACCCCCCAATCCCATATCTCAGTCCCCATAATACATCGATATTTCTCTCCCTGGTAATCCAGTGGTACCCCCTCCCTGCCCATAACCCCGATTGCCCGAAAACCACATCCTCACATCCATGGTAGTCTAGTGGTTCCCCCACCCACAAGGGCCCCATCTCCCCCCCACTCCCCCTAGGTCATCGGTGGGCAGCAGACCCACCCGCACATCTCTACAGCTGTCCGCTGAATGACAGCTTACAGTACATGCAGCAAGCTCATTGGTCCACACCGATGACCAATGGGTTTGCTGTGTGCAATGTACTAGTCATACATGACATTGTGAATGAATGACTTCATTCACAATGTCACAACAGACTAGTCAGATTAGACAGCAAGCCCATTGGTCATCGGTGTGACCAATGAGCTGCTGCACATACGTAAGCTGTCATTCAGCGGGAAGCCATGGAGGTGCAGGCAGGTCTGCTGCCTGCCGATGACCTGGGGGTGGGGGGATGGGTCCTCAGTGGTGGGGGTAGGGGACTACTAGACTACCATAGATGTGGGGATGCAGTTTTTGGGTGATCAGGGTTATGGGTGGGGAGGGGGGTACCACTGGACAACCAGGGAGATAAATATTGATGCATTATGGGGATTGAGGTACAAAATGGGAAGGAGGTACCGCTAGACAACCAGGGAATAATGTGGGTGCTTGTGTACGGTGTTCTGGGGGTAGCCACCAATGGCTGGAGGCTGCTGTGTTGCGTCTTGCATTATGGCAGCTCACCTGTGGGTGGCTTCCACTTGTGCATGATTTTTACATGCTCAACTTTGTGCCCATGTATGTGGCACATCTCTGGGAGCTGCTGGCAGATGCACAGCACATCCTGGCTGAATATCGAGATGTTCCACATAATGCATGGGCACGCCCCCTGGAGATAAACCACATACATTATCTTTGCACTGGAGCACATCGGGAATTGGGCAGCTCAATTCCCCCTTTTGAATATAGCCCTGGGCTGCATTTCTGGGGTTCTGCCAGCCCAACTCCTTTGACTATCTAGGCCCATATTTATAAAAGAAGTGAGTCTAAATACATGTATATGAGAATATGTATTTTTACAACTCTCTTGTCCCTTGAACAGCAATGTAATAGCAAAGACAGACTGGAGTATTTCAAATTGAACCAATCATGGAGCATATCATGATTAATAAACTGAGAAAGTGTTATAGAAAGGTGTTCTGAATAAATCTTTTAATAATGAACTAGTCAGCACTTTAGCAGTATGGTAAACAGAAGTATAAGAAAACAATGCACCCCTCATTACACTTGTTTTCCAAGTGGAAAAGGATACAGATACAGAAAGCACTACAAAGCTGTTTAGGTTTAGGCTACAGAAACCCTGTTCTAAGGTGAGCAAAATGTGTGTCATTGAGCTTGTTACAGGCATGGGACAGAGCTGAACCTGCTGAAATGTAAAGATATGAAAGCATACAGTATAGATGTAAACGTAGAAATTATGCACAGGAGGAAAGGCACTTGCATTGGTTATTTTCCCTTAACAAATCTAGTTTTAAAGCATCAGGGAAGCAATAACCTACCAAACAAATGGCACTCTGAGATATGTACCAGTTATGATACTGAGCTCCATTCACATAGCATTAGTACTGTACCTCACTGGTTTGTAACTTTAAAAGCTTAGCAGAATGAGTGTATTCTTACTGGGACCTGCATGCTCTTTTTTCACCTTCAACTCGACATCATTACATCAAAAAACTTTTAAGGTACTGGGTAAGGTGCAGCAGTGGATTTAATGTAAATATTTCCTAGGCACTAACTTGAATCAATGTTGGATACTTTACTATTGAATGTTTTATGGATTAAAAAATAGTGCTTTGTTTTTAAATATGGTAACATGTTTTTGGTGTAACTTTTAATGTAATACTGTAGGTAGATAAAAGCACTGATGAAGAGTGATATGATAGCTGTTTTTGTATACAGAACAGTGTCTGCTTAAAAATATGATGACAAGAAACATATTAAAGTAATACACAAGTGAGTGGGCCATTTCTCAATATAATTATGTGACTATATTTTGAGTGAATGCAGTATGCCAGTGTTAGTGGCTCTGTAGGTAGCACACTTGCTTCTGCGGCCAGGAGATCAGAGGGCTGTGGGTTCAGTTCCCACACCTGGCACTTGGGTTACTATCCCAAAACTGACACTGCAGTGCTGCATTTCTTTTTGGGGGTGCAGTGCTGCACTTCAGAGGTGCTGTCTTTTGGATGCGATGTTAAACCGAGGTCCCATCTGCCTGGATTTGTGGATATTAAATATCCCATGGCACTTATTGAAAAGAGATGGGGAGGTTTTTATTTACAAACCAAAAACAAACATAAAGACAACAAACAGAAAAAATTAAAACAATTACATTCTATATTCCATCAAACTTTTTTCCTTTTGTTTTCATTATTTAGACATTCCTACTGTGGTATACTATGTTATCTTAATCCTGCCACATTTTCACAGTTTCTTCCCATTTTCCCCAAACACAATACATTCTTCCTAATATACTTCATCAAGTTCACCTTGCATGTTACATAATAAATCTTGTACAGTCAAAATCTTTGGCATCTAACATGCCAAATACACCATTTTAAAACTGCAAACATAACATAAATCATATGTGTGTTCCATTTTCCCCATTCCTTCGATAATTGCCCATACACTAAAACATTATATGTAATTTTCTTAATCACATCCATATTCCAAAAACAAGCCAATTTATCCCAAAAGAATTTTATAAAAGAACATTAAAAAAACAAGTGATCCATACTTTTTTCTTTCATCCCACAACTTACTTCCGCACAAATCCTTTCCTCCTTACTTTTGTGTTTTTGATTACCTTTTACATTTAATTTTCCATGACTACATAGCCATACTGTTTCTTTAATTTTTCTTGGTATTCTTTTTTCCAATGTTATATCCAAAATTTTACTTGTGTCTATTCCTTCTTCTACTCTAAAAATTGGATCTTCATAGTAATTTTTTTCTACAATTTCTTTATATCCTAGCTTCCTATTTTTCCTTAAAAGAAAATCTGTAGCTATACCCCATTGCATCAAATATTTTCTACCTGTTTCCATGTTTGTAGGTACTTCCTGTTTCCCTTTTATGTTCCCTTTCACACCTATGTTTTTCAACATGATTTGACTCCACCTTTGGGACAAAGATCTCTATATAATACCCTCCCCCTTCATAAAAGGTACCAAGTTTGCATAAAAGAATATGTTAAAAAAAACACTATTGTATGAATCATATTCAATCCGCCTTCCTTCACAGCCCTATATGTATGTCCTCTTTTGACTGGAGTCAGTCTTGGGCTCCATGACATTTGAAAGAAAAGTCCTAAGATTTTTGATTGCATCTTTTGTGGTACTGGAAATATGTAGGCTATATATAAAAATATAGGCACAATAAAGGTTTTTAATATATAAATTAATTTCTCCTTAGTCATACTCCTGGCCTTCCATCTTTCTATTTTCCCTTTTGCTATTTTATACTTTATTTCCCAGTTCCTTTCTGCTACATCTTATCCCCATTATCAACCCCTAGAATATTTATATGCCATTGAGTCATTTCTAAAGACACTTCTGTTTGGATACTTACATGCCCTAACTGATAGATTTTGCTTTTACCTGTATTAATTTTGATCCAAGTATAATCACTATTTACCAAAAATAGGTCCAGCATCTTCTTCCGTCATTCCTGACCTTTGACCAGAATAATACTATCATCTGCATATGCACATGTTCTCTGCAGGCACTCCCAATTTTATACCCTTGATCACTTTAGCATTCTCTATGCTCCTAAGCACAGGGTCTAAACAGTATACATATAATAGTGGACTTAGGGGGCATCCCTGCCTTACCCCATTTTTAACATACATAGGTTTCCCTAGATGATCATTTACCATAGGGCATACGTGTATTTCTATATAGAGTGCTTTTATCAAATTGACTAGTTTAAATGGAAAATTATATTTTTCTAAAGTGTCCCACATATACTCATGCTGAATTGCATCAAAGGCTGTCTCCTGGTCTACCATATACAAGTATCCCCTTAACCCATTTCTTTGCCCTTCATTAATTCCCTCAAATAAATTAAATTCTGCCCAATATCCCTCCCTGGTACAGCACATGATTGTGTTTGTAATATCAGTTTATCTGCAAAAGTCAGCATTCTTTTGTTTATCACTTTTGCCAAAATTTTGTAATGTGTGGTAAGCAGACTTGTCGGGCTCCAATTCCCTATATTTACTTTATCCTCTTTTTTATATAAGAAAATGGTTACTCCTAATTTCATGCTATCTGACATCTTTGCTCCATCGCAAATCTCATTATAAATTATTGTCAACATTGGTGCAATTTTACCATCATATTTTCTATAAAAACTATTTGGAATACCATCTATCCCTGTATTGAATGTTAAGGATGTTATGGCCTCCCTTACTTCATTTTCAGTTATACTGCCCCTAGTGCATTGGCCTCTACTCTACTTAAATTTGGGAGTTTTGCCTTTTCTAATAACTCTATTCTTTTTGTACCTTTTGGTTTTTGAAATTTTTATTTTACATGTTCTTGAACTATGTGTTTCATGTGTCTTATATCTGTTTGTGCCTGTACATCTTTATCTTTCAACCCACACATCACCCTATTTTCTATTCTCTCTTTATTACTATCAAAGGGATTTGTATGAAATGTTGTGCCTTGAGTTCCACTTTTTTGCTCTATAATTAAGAATTTCATCCTATTATATTGATATTTCCTCATTTGGTCTTTAATTCCCTCTATTTGATTTGTCTCATTTATTTATTATTTGGCCTGATTTGTAAGGAGTTTATACAGTTTGGCTCTTAACCCTAAGTACTTTTTGTAATTTGTGGATTCTTCTCTTTGAGATTCTTCCACCTTAAGTTATTTTATATTTTTTTTTGTGTCCTTCCACCATTCCATGTTTGAATAATATAATTCCCTGTTTCTCTAGCCTCTAGTACCTCTAAAAGTTTGCTATTACAGCCTTCTTCCTGCAATCTCTCAAAGATCATGTTCCAAAACCCTTTTCCAAAAATCATATGCTTTCCTAAATCCAGATTTAGTCTAACCCCTAAATGGTCCAATGTTTCTATTGGAATAATCTTAACATCTTTAAAGCGATTTTGTGAATTTTGTCATAGAAAATGGGATTAGTAACCTGTAGGAGTTGTGGTTCAGTCTGCTACTGGTCAAACTACCAAAAGTGCTGTTTTCCATGAAATAAGTGCTTTTATTTCTCTGCTCTGCTTCATTTACATAATGCAACCCTTTTTTTCCCTAGTGCTGCAACTCCCATGTGTGACATCATGCAAGGGAAACAAAGTTTATAAGCACTATTTTGAAGCAGAGACCTCTGTAAGTCAGTCTTTGTATTGCAGACATTTATACTACCGATATAGGAAACTATATCTTTCAGTAAAGAATCCTGTCAGCTAGATACTACAAGCACAATGCCTTGCTGGAAAATAAACAAATGAGAGCTTTTATTGTTGAAGCCACTACAAAGATTTGAGACTGCACCTCACAGTAAGTGAACTGGAAAACAAAGTCTTATTGTACCAACAATGCCTTGCTATGGCCATCTACATAGTAAGTGCAGTCACCACCACCAAAATAAGGGACTGCAACTCTGAGTAACTAACATTTACTTCAACATTATCATTTACCCTGAAGTCCTTGGTGCTGTATGTAAAACTTTGTCAGTTCTATTGCATGACATCATTCTGGGGTTGTGACCATACATGAAAAACTGCAGGACACAGAGCTGATAAAACATAAATAAAAATGACTATCACAAATTTTGTTTATAAAAAAAAATTGCAGCTTCAGCATAGGGAACAATGGCATACTATGTGAAAAAGGCATCTGCACAAGCTCACGTAATCACTGCTTTTTTTGACACCATCTAAAAATCTATTCTTGTAGAGTATTGCCCTCTGACATACAGTACAATATGTATATTCTATCCTCTTTTTTTTTATAGGCATCTTTTAACCCACCTTTTTTTAGAATTTCTTTAAGGCAAATTATTTCACAAAAGTTTTTATCTGACTTCCTTCCCCAATCTGCTTTTGTCAGACCACAGTTAAAATCCCCCCATAAGACCAACTTTGATGTGTGTAGGTAGAATTCAAAGCACCCCATCAACTTATTTCTACCTGCCTTCGTTTGAGGGTTATGTATGGTTATAATTCTGAGAGCTATTTGTTTTAGTGTAACATCAGTTATGAAAGTCATCCCTGATACTAAGTCTATTATTTTTACAATTTAAACCTTAAGTGTTGTAAAGGCTATCCCCATCCCAGAACATCTTTCTTCCCCAATGGACCATAGTGAAGGGCCCCATCTTCAGTCATTCTGTACTTGGTGTCTTGCATTACTCTAATGTCATTGTTAAGCTCACTTAAAATTTTAAAGGTTATCTGCCTCTTATTTCTGCATTTTATGCTGTTTACATTATTTGTAAAACATGTCAGCTGATCCATGTTGAGACAGAAAACAAATAAAGAATAGGCTATAGAAAGGCTACATAATTATTTTTCTTATAGTTTCACAAGTCTTTTGCTTTCTTTTATTTTTGAAACTTGTGTATCAGTTGTATCTCCTCCATCCAAGTCCTCTCTGTCAGAAACATTCATGCAGGATGATATTGAGTCCTCTTCCATCGTAGTCCATTCCTTATCCTGCAGCAGGGTGTACCTATTTGCCAGTTCTATTCACTCTCTGTCTTTCTCCAGTGGCAGATTTTTTTAATTGTTTTTCTTTTTAGATCTTGTTACAATAGTAAATTTTGGCTCAGTATTTTTCCCTTTGTTATGCTGTTTCCTCACAAGCTTTTCCTGATTTTTTCGTTTTCTTTATTCCCCTCTGGACTTCTTTCTTTTGTCTGCCCAGGATCTCCCTTTCCTTGGGGGGGGGGTCTGGTCCACCCTTCTTCATATTTTCCTCTATTTGACCAGTGTGGTGACCAAGATTTTCCATATTCCTAGCATCAAACACAATTTGGTCCACTTTCCCTATTTATTTTTGTGCCACTGCTAAGACCACATCTTGTTCTGCTGTCTCCCCAGGGTCTGGACTGTTGTGTTCAGCCTATGGACAGTTTAAAAAAAGTGGACTTCCTCCTCACATAAATTACGTTTTACTTTATTTCTGCAGTCCTCTCCATGGTGTCCAAGTGCTCCACACCACCCACATTTTATTTGCCCACATATATTGCTCAAGTGACCCTTTTCACCACACCTGTAGCAGGCTCTTGCTGGACCTGCATAACAAAAAAACACACCTCAATCTCTCCACAAGAAAAAGCAATTTTCAAATGTTGTATTTTGCCCTCCATCTGCTTCAAAGTTGCTTTCTATTTAAACCCTCCTGCCCATATACATTCTTCATCCAAAATAGGCTCAGGGGGTCCATGAATAACACATTTTTGTTTTTACCAGAAAGTGATGTCCAACACATTTACCCCCTCATTCCTGAACAGTACCATGATAATCTTAAATGGTGGTTTTGACAAAGGAATTGCAAAGAAACTACTCCATTGCAGGGTATTTTTTATTTGGTGAAATAGCTTCCAAAAACCTGACCAGCCCTCCTAGATGTTTGAAGCTAATGTCATATTCAATACTTCCAGGTGCATGTATCAAAGCATATATTTCATAGGGGTAACATTTCATACAGCTTTTTAGTAATTCTCTTCCAATTTACAGTCTATCAGGGGCAGCTGCCCCTCTGAATTTAAGACAGACTGTGTTTCTTTTTTTAGCCTGCTACACGTTTTGTTTGTCAGGGAATAGTTTCTCTCTCATATCCCACCCCCCATGCTTTCTCATTTTGCTTATTTTCATCTCCACTTAACTTTTTATCCATTTGTACCAATTTTTGTTCCTCCTCCATGGATGTATCTCCACTTTTTCCTTCTGTATGGCCCATCATTTCCTTGGAGTCATTGGCCTCCTCGATGTTTTTTGGATTGCCATTAGTCCATATTTTCTCTTTTCCATCAGGAACTTCAGTATTTTGTATTCTGTCCTCCACATTCGAAGGCCCAAGTCTATTTGGGCCCCACCCCTGCCCATCTGCAGTTCTTGTCCAACCAGCCTCCAGTAAAGCATCAGCTACCTAGTCCAGGGTGTCTCTAAAATAAATCAAGACTTCCAAATGCACTACTTCATTTTGAGGGCCCTTTTTGTCTGTAACAGCTTCCCTTGACTCTTTTTCAACCAATTTTCCCATTTGATGTTTTACAGTCTCTTGTACTGGTCCTGCCCATCTTAGGCTGAGTCTTCTCTGAATCTCCCTGGTCATTCCTCTTGGTGCTTTTATATTTTGGTTTTTTTCCCAGTACTGCACACTGTTGACACAAAAGGAGTAGGCTGAGCTACACTGGCCACGTCATCACTCCCCAGCTGATTTTGACAGGCCTTATCCCAGTGTTTTGTTTCTCTCCCCTTGTCATTACACTGTCCTGCTTTCTTGCCTTTTGTGCTTTCTTTAAACATTTCACTCTCCACAAACTTTACCGCTACAGTTTTAGACTTACTGCCTTGTGTTTTTTCCTCTGATTCATCTGATGCATCCGTTTGGTTGTCTGCCTCCATGTTCATCTCATCCACATCATCCTGTTCATGAGTGCCCTTCAATCTGCAATCCTTTACTTTTGTGTCCATCCATCAGTAACATCTCCTTGGGTATAGAGGCCAGGAAGGAGACCTGCTCCCCAGCCTCCTGCACATCCTCTTGCATGCCATATCTCCAGCCAACTGAAAGACTCACAATCCTTCACAGGGTCCTGCTACTGGCTGAAAAGGGAATTTTTTTTATTTAAACAATAACAAAATAATGCACAGTAAACAAGCAATGAGAGTAAATAAAAAGCAGATAAGCAAAATGAAAAGGGTCATCATAGAGTAGTCAAAATCCAAGCAAAAGTAACTGGGACAGAGCAAAAATGAACCAAATACAGAAGAAAAATACAAAATACAGAAAATGAAGAATTCATAAAACCTAAGAATAATATATCACAAAAAGTACAGTATGATAAAACAGTCTATCTAATTTTGTCTTTTAGGAAAGGAATTACTTCCAATGAAGTGTCCAAACAGAAGCAGAATACCGATGTACACATAATTCATTTTCAACAGTCTGAATCATTTGAAATAGAGTAATGTCCAATTACTGAAAATGAAATTTACATCTGCTTTGCCAAAAAATAAACTTAATACAAGTAAATATAAGTCTCATTGTTGCCTCATCATATTTAAGGAACCAGAATGAAAATCCTCCCATCAATTCAAGATATGTGACTTGTAGCCAATGAGAATCACCCCATAATTGAGACAACAAGTGCTAAAAATCACAGGAAAATTGACAAGAAACATAAAAATGTTCCATAGTTTCCAACATTTCAGGACATGTAAATCTAGGACATGTCCTTTCCTGGATGCTTTTATGTTTTGCATTGCCCTTAACAGGGAGCTTTCCATGGCAAAATAACCACAAGACATCCCACATCCTGGGGGGTCTTTACATCAAGCAAATTATGAAGAATGGCTGGATGATAGTGATCATCCAGCCCACCAAAAGTAGGAGAACTATTATAATGTAGCTCTTGAACAGATTGATATAAAACTTTACATGGCCTATCTATAACCTGTAAATGATTTAATTTCTATTTCTGAAGTTTAGTAAGGATAGGCTTAAAGAAGTGGGCAACAGTACAAAAGGAATTAGGGATAATATTCTTATCAATCCAGCATGTAAAAAAAGATCTATACCAGTGTAACGCTAATAAGGTCTGTAAGCGAGGAGTTGGAGCAGATAAGTTCCAAATATTATAAGAAAAAAACATACTAAAATAATGTCCAATAGGATTCAAAAGAGCCAAACCACCCTTATTAAGTGGTAAATACAGTACATCTCATTTGATGGGATTCAGTTGACTACCCCATATTGTCTGGAACCCTAAGCTTAACAATACAACTTCTAAGGAGGCAGGAATAGGATATACCATGCTAATATGTAAAAAAGAGGAAAAAAATGTTTTCAATATCATCACTTTCTTTTTTTTGATTGCTGTCAAGTTTTCCATATTAAGACTTTACGTTTTCCAATATCCAACTTAGCAGTCCAATTTAAGGAGTTATCACCCCTACCAAATGTAACACGCAAGATGGTCAGATTATCAGAAGTAACATTTATTCCCAGAATATCATGTACTAGATCCATAGAAGGACTAAGCATATATCCTCTATGTTGGATTTATTTAAAGAGGCACCTGCCACAAGTGCATAACTGTGTGGTAATTCTAATGAATTTAAAGCAGAGGTATAGTCACGAGCCACAAGACAGACATCATCTGCATATGCAATAACTTTAATTTCTATATCAGCATGTACAGTACTAATGCCCTTGAAGAGAGGTGTACTCTGCAAACTGCGGAGGAGCGGGTCAAAGCAGAAAACATAAAGGAGGGGGCTCATAGGACAACCCTGTTGCACTCCTTTTTTAATATCAATATAGGAACCTAAATGCCCATTAACCAAGGAGATCACATAGGCACTTTCATAGACCAAGGGCAACCATGGACAACAATTTTTAGGAACACCATAATGGAGCAAAACCTGAAATAAAAAATCATGTGATGCCTTATCAATGCTTTTTCTTGATCAAGGGAAAGGAGGTAGTCATGCAACAGATCTTACTTCCCTTGTTCAGTTAATTCCCTGATAAGCAACAAATTATCAGAAATATGATGACCTGGAATGGAGCAAGATTGCACTGGTGCTGTCAGGAAGGAGGAGACAGAAGCCAATCTAGACATCAAAATTTTCATAAAGATCTTGAAATCAACATTAAGGAGGCTAAGGGGTCTCCAGTTGTTGATATCACTCTTCACACCTTTTTTAAATAAGAAAATATGTAGGGCAACACAGAAGTAAAAATTAAATGTTACGGAGGATAACATCCAATTAAAAACTACAAAAAGAATATCCACCAAAATGTCAGGCAACCTTTTAAAGAATTCAGAAGTAAGACCATCCAGCCCTGGGGTCTTATTATTTTGTAAAGAATTAATGACCGATTCAATGTCTGATTTTGAAACAGGGACTATCAGAGAATCCAGTTTGTCTGGGGGACAGATAGGGATGGGTACAGAATCCAAATAATTTTGAATAACCAAGTCAGAGGAACCTGAGACAGTATGGAAGGCATGCAAATGGTTTTGTACAAGACCTAGAATGTTCTCAAAGCCATTCACCTTGGTACCATCTGGAGCTATCAAGGTCATCATAACTCGATTAACAGCCCTAGTTCTACAACTAGAAAAAACATCATCACAGGAAGATTTCCCCAGGAGTACATATCCTGGGTTTGTACAACATGGAAGAAGCCCTTGTATACTGAGGCTCACCCAGTTCACCTTTAAAGCTAGACAGCTGTCTGAGGTTTACAGACTAACCCTCATTAAGTAGGGAATATAGTTTTGCCAATTGATTTCTAAGTGTTAAATATCTGTGATATTGTGAAGCATGTGTAATATGAGCATCTTTTCTTATCAAAGATTTAACTTGAGACTGGTTTCCACCCACCAAAGACCAAGGTCAGGCTGCAAACATGCAATTGACATCTGAGCTTTCAATAAATCCTGGATATCATCAGAAACAGAGGGTAAATCCAGCAAATTATTATTCAATTTCCAATATCCCCTACCAATAGGCACATGTTCTTCCAGACCAATACCAATGGAGAAAATGCTATGATCAGTAGTTTCCAAGGGTAGAGTTCGTGCAGAATGAATCTTTATAAATTTTGATAAAAACATAAAATCAATGTGGGTGGAGAGGACAGCTTTATAAAAGGTGTGCCCTCCAGTGGGATGTATAGAGTGATAGGTATCTGTAAGGCCTGCACTTTGGACAATGGACTTAAGGCAGTTTGTGTCACAAAATTATTTTTGTGTCCTCACCCCCTATTCTGAGCTTCCAAAACACAATTAAAATTCCCAGCCCAGATAACATGTTTTGTGGTAAATAAATAAGGTTGCACAGTAGTGAACAGTAGAACCCTATCTTTCTTCATTTGGGGTGCATACACCACTATCAACCTTCAATATGCATTATCAGATGAAATATACAGCAGTAAAGCCCTACCAGGGAAAATATCCATAACTCTGGTAACATAAAATCTATCCCCATGAAATAATATCCCAACCCCATCACAAACATCAGTGCCATAGGAGAAGTAAGAAGGGCCCCAGCACCATAACCTGCGAGCTGCCGTAATGACAGCAAAGGTATTGAGTCTGGTATCCTGTAAAAAAACTAAATCAAAACCCAAATCATAAAGGATGGAAAAAGAAAGAAGTCTTCTTTTAGTATTTTTTACACTGTTCACATTAACAGTGGCAATACTCAGTGAGAAAGAAGACTGGGGAAATGAAAAAAGGAAAGAAAAATCAGAAAACCAGGGACTGTCAAGATACCTTACCCCATCTAGAACTCTTACGAATGGATTTGCCTCGAGTGACTATTTGTTCAGGCAGTAGTTTAAGGGGCATTTGTTCTCCATCAGGGTCAGAGGAAAGAATCTGCCAAGAAGAGATAGTGGCGGACGATCCAGAATCATCCCCAAAGTCAGTCAGTCAACAAAGTAGAAAGGGGAGCAAACTTATTTTGTGTAGAAAGAGCAGTAGGCAAAGCAGGAGATTTAGCCATTTTTGATCTAGGTCTAGTCTGTTTAAGAGTCCTCTTATCAGTAACTACTAGAGAAATGGAAGGGGGGCATCAGCACAAGTGAGGCTGCAGGGGAAAGAGAAGGCTCAGGTAGTTTAGAAGAAGAGATGGGGGGAAACAGAAACCTGATCTGCAAGGACAGGAACAAGTGGAACTGGAGTAAGAACAGGTACCTCAGGGACAATAGGTAGGGGGTCAAGGCCAGGAGGGGAGTCCTTCACTTTGGAAGGAACCAGAGGCACAGAGGGCAAAGGAACATTGGCATCATCAGGAGGAGGAGGAGGAGGAGAAGGCTGTAAATCTATGTTAGACTCCATACTTTTCTTTTGTGTATCAATGATAGTTGAATCCTGACAGGTTTGAACAGTCTTATTATGGGTTGCCCAAAGGCAAGACCTATAGGTATGCCCCCTTTCCTCACACAAATTACACATCATTTCATTCTTACCAGAAGAACTAGAATGACCAAATTCCAGACACAAGTTACAATGGAGTATATTACAAGTGGAACTGAGATGAAGGGAGGAGCCACATTTGAAACAAGTTTTAGGTTGGCTAGAATAAAAACAGTGACCCCTATCTCTACCTAAGAAAAAAACTACTAGGAAGATGTAGAGGACCCATATCATAAGATTTAAGCTTAACTTTATACTTCCACCCCCCCAGTCCAAATATGTTCCTCATCCATAATAGGCTGCGGAGGACCTAAGAGGTCACAACACTGTTCCAGCCAATGAGAGATATCATGCACAGCTACACTTTCATTTCTAAAAAAAGAATAGTAATGAACTTAATGGCAGGTTTAGTAAGGGGTATCACTCAAAAAGGTAACCATAAGGCAGCATGTTTTACTTTCTCATATTTAGACCAGAATCTGTCTATCCCCTGAGGAGATTTAAAGCTGACATCATACAAGATATCACCTGACGCATGTATCAGGGCATATAATTACTTAGAGAAAAAACCGAAGGAGGTCTTAAGCAATTTTCTACCAATATACAGTCTGTCTGGTGGAATATCCAAGCCCCCCAAATACTGTAAACACACAGCAGTGCGTCATTGTGCAAGAAGGGGTTGTTGTGCAAAATGGTCATTCTTTCTAAAGGAAGCCCATTTATTCTTAGCAATTTCATGTGCAGACTCCTCAGACACAGGCAAATCAGTGTCCATGCAGTCCCCCCAAGTAGCAGGCTGATTACTAGGTCCCTCATCCCCTGAGTCAATCAAAGGTTTGGCTACAGGAGAAGGCAAGATAGTCCGAGAGGGTTCAGGATGTTTCACATCATCCGCATGCAGGTCCAGGTCGGACTCAGTAACAAAGGGAATAGGACAAGTACAAGCCTGAGGTGTAGCCACAGCTCATTGGTGTTGCACTTCCAGCTCAGGAGAAACAGGAATGGGGCTGTGAGAAGGGTCAGGAAGCCACTGACCATGCGGTGTTTTAGTCCAACAAGCCTGAATCAAGAAAAGTTCCAGAGCCATGGGTAACTATCAGCAAGAGGGAAGGAGCAGTCGGAGGTTGAGAAGCCACCCTCCCGGGATGCAAACCCAACAAATTCCTCTCATCAGGAGGAGCCACAGTGGCAGTAGAAAGAGTACTTACAGACAGCAAAACCACATCCGAAGGAACAGCAGGCTGAAGGTTTAAATCAGTACAGCTGTCCAGAGTCAGGTCATACAGCAAGGAAACCAAAGGTGGAAGAACCTCACCCGGATGTAATGCTATGTCTACAGTAGCAACAGTGGAACTCTCAGGGAGTATGACAAAAGATCCAGGCACAGGAGGAGAAGCCTCCAACACAGAGCATCATCGTACCGTATCCTCCAACTTCTCATTATGCAAGAGGGAAAGAACAAACTGCGGTTTGTCCAGACAAACCTTACACAACCAGGCCACTTCCAGGGTCATATCAGGCTGTAGAAATGTAGTGTCCTCATCTGGAGCATCTGTGTGAGACACAGACGGGTCAGCAGGAATTCCACTCTCCATAGCTTCTGAACCAGTAATTTCGATCTCCATGTCTGGACCAGCAGGGAGGGAAATCAACTCACCTGCCAGTACACCAGCAAACTGATGTCCATCCAAAACAGAGGCCATGGGTATGGCAGCTCCCCCTACCACAGAGTAGGGGAATTTCCTTGGTGTCCTGGCCAAATTTCCCCCATTCACTGGAAATACTACAAACAGTGTAATCTGGTTCAGTCCCACTTGACATTCAACTGCGTGGGATTGTGAAGGGGGGCAGCTGCAAAGTGGCGTGTTAGCTGCACACTCACACAGACTTAATAGACTATATGGCCTGTATCTGCTGGCAAGTAGTAAGTAAGTAAGTAAGTAATCTACTTCCTGTCTTCTGTTTTGTATTTCCTATTGACACAGGTGGTCACACTGGCCCTATGATTATACAATATATTTCAGAGACTATAGTGTATTGTTACCAAGACCCCACAATGCCAGTTATATACCAAAAACTGATAATCCTTAATAATTTTGTTAACTGCAGCATGGTGTGTTACATGCTTTCACATGCTATGGTGTGATATAACAATGAGGCATTTTTATTTCATAATTATTTTAATATTGCTCTGAATACTGCATTGCTGGACTACTGTGATTCTATGGCCACAGACTGCATGGTCAGAAACTCAAAATGGCTACAGGAGGAGCACCTACCTAGTCTCTCATGTCACAGTGTCATATTGAGCCTCAGATGGTTGTGTCTATATGGAAACAACTCCCCTGATAGGAGGGTAGTGTTCCGCACTATACACACAGCATTACAAACTTCCACAATAACTACTGTAAATTTTATAAAGTACAGTGTTTTGGAAAAAGAGATTCTAGCTGTATTGGTCCTTGAAAAACAGGAGACACTGGAAGGTTTGATACCTTTTATTGGACCAAGTGTCTTGTACAAACATGGAATTATACACAAGCTTTTGGGGCCTCACAGGTCCCTTCTGCAGGTGAATAGCAAAACTGAGCAACATATAGTAAGCAGTATTTAGATATACTGTGTAGCAATTTATAAAAACAATTGAGAAGAATTACTTAAAGGGTAGGATGGCAGGAAGTGAAGTAAGAAAGTGATAAAAGGGGACTTGAGATAAAAATTTATAAGTTGCCAAGTAAAAAAGATGTGTGGGGGGTAATTAATAGGAAAAGGTCAGCTGAATATAAAAAAAAGTTAGAAAGGGTAATAAAAATGACCAGACAGGAACACAGATAAGAAAGATCTGAGAAACAAGGAGTTGAAGGTAAGCAGAAAGTGTACAATAGGTAGGAAATGTTAAAGAAATGCAAGATAGCTTTGAAGTTGGAAGAAACAAAACAACAAAGGCCCAGATTAACTGAGTGTGAGGTTAGTATGAACAGTGAGGTGTGAGAACTAATCAAGGGGTGGGCAAGACAGGAATTCAGAAAAAAACAATAATAAGAGAATTACAGTTTACCATAGTGTGTCATAAATCCAATGTCCCGATTCAGTTCACAAATGTTAGATTTAAATTGTTTGATATATTTCAACTCCCATGTCCTTGTGTCCTGTGTGTTTTTGAAGTTGCCTGTTAGTATCAAGATAGAGCATTCCAAGACAGAGAGATCTGTTTCTAAAAAATGGTTTTCTCCTGGTGAGCTGCTACCCTGGTTTACTTTTGTGTGTTGCTGGTGATTCATCCTGGTTTTCAGTGGTTGCCTAGTTTCCCCAATATAGCATCCATCTGTGCATTTCTTGCATTGAATTAGGTAAACCACATTGCTGGATTGACATGTGTAGGATTCATTGATTTTTATCATGCTGCTCTGGCTTGATTGTCGTCTGTGTGCATATGTGGGTGCAGGTCTTACATCTTGCCATGCTGCATGGTGTTGTCCCTCTTGTTTCTTGGTTATTATGATCTGCCAGGAGTCTGTTATGAATTATTATGTCTGAGAGGCTGGGGGGCGGGCTTTTTATAGGCAATGACAGGTGGTTCATGGATGATATTCTGCAGTATTTCTTCTCTCAGCATGGGTTGTAGTTCTTTAATAATTTGCTGAAGGGGTTTTAGCATGGGGCTGTGACAACTAGGGGTGTGCAATCAGTTTGATCTTTTTGCCTTTATTCCAGCAGATTGTCTCATAGTATTTGTATGTCCCATTCAAATTCTCTGTCAATTTGTCTTGGAGAGTGGCCCTGCTGGATTAGGGAATTCCAAAGTGAGGAGAGCTGTCTGTCCCTTGTCCTCTCATCAGAGCATATTCGATGGCATTGAATTGCCTGACTGTAGATTACAGATTTTTTTGTATGCTTTGGATGGAAGCTTATAGGTAGGTTTTCTGTAAAGAGCAGTTTGTATATGTCCATTTTTAGTGATACTGACTGTGGTATCTAGAAAATGTATGCTGGTGGTGGAGTATTCAATACTGAGTTTTACAGAGTGATGACATTTGCTAAAATCATGATGTGACTTTTTGAGGGAGTCTTCACCTTATGTCCAAATCAGAAATATGTCATCTATATATCAAAGATATAGTGATTGTCTATAGGGGTGGTGTTTAAAAAAAATCTTCTTCTAGACAGGCCATAAAAAGATTGCCATATTGTGGTGCCATTTTTGTGCCCATGGCTGTCTCCATGATCTGTAAAATGTGCTTGCCATTAAAAGTAAAGTTGTGTGTCAAAATGAATTTTATTAGGGTGCTGTTGGTGGTTCCTGGAATGTCTCCTGCGTATGTGTTGTCATTTACAAATTTCTGACATGCTGCTATGCCATCTTCAAGCAGAATATTAGTGTAGAGGGTAGTGACATCCATTGTTGCTAGGATAGTGTTGGGTGTCAGTTGTCCAATTTGCTTCAATTTCCTGAGGAAATCTGTGGTGTGCTGAATAAAACTGCTAGTAGCTCTTACAAGTGGTTTTAAAATGGATTCAATGAGTCCTGAAATGTTCTCAGTAAGTGTGCCAATGCCAGAGATGATGGGTGGTCCAGGATTCCCTGGTTTGTATATCTTACACAGCATATAAAATGTCCCTGGAGTAGGTTTGTTTGAAATTAGTATATTTAACTGTTCCTGGATGTTGTTCGGTAGAGACATGATGAATTGTTTGAGTTCTTCTATATATTGTATAGTAGGGTTTTCTCTGAGTTCTCTATAATAAGTTGTATCTGACAGCTGTCTGTGTGCCTGTTTAATGTAATCATCTGTGTTCTCCGATATATAGATGACATATTCCTGATTTGGACAGAAGGTGAAGAGTCTCTCAAAAAAATTCCTTTATGATTTTAGCAACTTTCATCACTCTATAAAACTCAGTATTGAATTCTCTACCACCAGCATACATTTTCTAGATACCACAGTCAGTATCACTAAAAATGGACATATACAAACTGCTATTTACAGAAAACCCACTGACAGACACCGCTACCTGCATAATTCCACCTTCCATCCAACGCATACAAAAAAATCTGTAATCTACAGTCAGGCAAATTGATACCATAGAATATGCTCTGATGAGAGAAGAAGAGACAGACAGCTCCCCTCACTTTGGAATTCCCTAATCCAGCAGGTCCACTCTCCAAGATAAATTGACAGAGAATTTGAATGGGCCATACAAATAACATGAGACAATCTGCTGGAATACAGGCAAAAAGATCAAACTGATTACACGCCCCTAGTTGTCACTTACAGCCCCATGCTAAAACCTCTTCAGCAAATTATTAAAGAATTACAACCCATGCTAAGAGAAGACAAATACTGAAGGACATCTTCCCTGAACCACCTGGCATTGCCTATAAGCAGCTCCCCCAGCCTCTTGAATATAATAATTTATAATAGACTCCCAGCAGATCATAATAATTGAAAAACAAGAGGGACAACACCATGCAACATGGCAAGATGTAAGGCCTGCACCCACATATGCACATAGATCACGATCAAGACAAGCCAGAACAGCATAATAAAAATCAGTGGATCCTACGTGTCAATCCAGCAATGTGTTTTACCTAATATAATGTAAGAGTGCACAAGTGGATGCCATATTGAGGAAACTAGGCAACCACTGAAAACCCTGATGAATCACCACTGACACACAATATTAAAGGAGGTTAGCAGCACACCAGTAGGAAACCATTGTTCACAGACAGATCACTCTCTCTCAAACTTGATACTAAGAGGAGACTTCAAAAACACACAGGACAGACATAGTGAGATAAGTCTTTTTATGGATTAGATCCTAAATGAAGATAGTGAATGTGCTGCTTGAGAAGCCTGTTAGTGTCTACATACAGTATATAGTATGGACTATCAGCATTAATAACTTCAGTGACTCAGATGCACCTGCACATGGGATGGACATATAGGAGAGAATGTAAGTAAACCACCAAGTCCCTGAAAGTGAGCTACTAGCACAACCTTTAGAGATACAACCCGAGAAACCCCCACCACTTCTGTTCCACCACTGGCTCCATGTTAATCCCATAGACCCACAACCCCGTTATGCATCTTAGCTCCCTCTCTGGCCTCTTAAATGACCCTGGTGCTGTTGCCCATGCCTTCAACATGAAATTCATGGACCTCTCTGCCCACCTAAATAAACTACCTACCTCCAACCCACCTTGCCCAGGAAACCAGTTCAGGCACTCCCTCCAGGATGCTACTCCCAACCTTCCATTCTACTTTAGAACTATCTTTCCAAGAGATACCCCCAAACTTATTATGAGCCTCCCAAACAGAAGCAGTCCAGGTAGTGATGGACTTTATCCCTGCTTTCTTAAACTCATTATTCTCTGCATCTCTAACCCCCTTTCCTTTATCTATAACCTAGCCTTGGCCTCATCAACCATGCCCAACTTATGGAAGAACACTAAAGCTGTCCCCAGTTTTAAGGCAGGTGACCCCCATCCCCAGATAACTATAGACCTATATCTGTCCTCCCACGCTTAAGCAAATTACTTGAAAAAATTGTCTACCACCAGCTCTGTGAACATACAGAAAAATACAACCTGCTTTGCCCACAACAACATTGTTTTTTTGTTTGTTTGTTTTTTTATTTTTATTTTCTTATTTTTGGTACAGCTTCCCATTTTTTCCTCAGGCCCCATCTGCTCACTACCCCATGCCCAGGCTTACCCCTCGGGTGAGACCACTGAAGGGGCTTCCTACTCCCAAACAGACATTGTGGGCAAGCCCCGGATTACCCCTCAGGTCAGGGTCACAAGAGCGGGACTCCCCCATTGGGCATTGGTGGCAGTGGGCAGTGGAATGGGACAAGCAGTCATGCTAGGAGCTGGCATTTTGTTATTTTTTCCTGGGGATGGGGATATGCAATGACGTCCTGCATCTGTCCCTCCCCCTGAACATTCAGGCAACAGTCACTGCAGTACCCCCGGCCTCTGCCAGGGGTCTGTCAAGCACTGGATACACTCCCTTCCCTCCCCTGAGAAGGACAGCAGTCCTCAGGATGCTCCATCCTTCTCCCCCTGACTGGCCCTCTGATGCCCCGGGTCTGTTCCCAAACCTGGGTCACCAACAAAAACATGTTTTTTTTAAACACCACAGCATCACATCAGCCCTAGCCCACTTCACCAATCATGTACTCAGGAACATGGACACTGGTGACACCACTGGTGCTGTCTTCGTAGACCTGACAAAAGCCTTCGACCTTGTCAACCATAACCGTCTCCACTCCAAACTACTGCACCTTGGTTGCTCAGCTGAGACATCAAAGTGGTTTCAGAGCTATCGCTCAGGCAGATCCCAATCTATAAATATCAGGACAGCCTCCTAATTGGCCTTGTCAGTATCCACTAGAGTTCCCCAAGGCTCAGTTCTGGGCCCTCTGCTGTTTTTCCTGTTTATAAATTCCTTTCCTGCTGATAGCCTTTCTTTTGAGGCCCTACTGTATGCTGATGATTTAGTTTTATACAACAGTGACAAACCCATGGGAAATCTATCCACCACCCTTACCCCAAACAATGGGCAGCTCACAGTTGGTTTCTGACCAACAGGCTACTAGTTAATGGAGAAAAAAAAATTAAAGCCATGCTCCTGGGGTTCAAACCCAAGCTTTTAAAATTCATTAAAAATAATTCCTTTCTGACAGTTGTAACACCTGAAGGCCCCCCCCCCCGCAGAATGTTCCCTGGTTTAAATACTTAGGTGTCACTCTTTATCCTTCCCTAACTTTCTTGGAGCATATCAACATCACTCTGTGATGGATCAACTAGAAACTATGGGCTGGTTTCAGGTTCAAACACTACCTGACCACTAAGATGTGCCTCACCATAGCCCAAGGCAACCTTCTCCCCCTGTTAGATTACTGTGTCCCATTTTTCTCATAATCATCCTCCACTCTGTGCACCAGACTAAACACCATCTAAAATAGTATCTGTAGGTTCGCACTTATGGCACCCTACTCCACACATCACTGCACCTTGTATCAGTCCCCCAACAAAGAAGACTTAACTATGCCCTTGGATGCATTATAGATAATGCCCTTAGCAGTGGTAACCTGTTCCCTTACACATTCTGCTCAAACACAAAGTCTCTTCCAGATGCCTCTGGCAATCCTCAGTCCCACCTTTAGAAGTTCCAAGGATTACTACTTGCCTGGGTAGTAAAACCCTGTCCTTCATGGCTTCTACCCTGTGGAACACACTCCCCTCCTCCCTCCATTTACTTGACTCTCACCTTACTTTTAAAACACACCTTAAAGCCTGGCTGCTGGCAGTACCTGCTCTACCTGGTTACCTATGTTAGAAAAGTCCTTTCTGCTACCCCTAGGCCTTACCCATCCCTTTCTCTGATTATGAATATGCTAGTGACTGACTGTACCTTAGTTCATATCACTCCTGCACCTTCTTGTACTGTTATTGCACTCATTTCATGCATATAGTATGCCATGTACTGTATTTGTATTCCATTCAAGTTGTGTACGCTTGCATTCCAATGTATTTTACACATTTTTTTGTATGTTACTGTATGCAACCTCACTGTATTCCTAGATTGTGTTAATTACCAACCCCTTCTTGATTTATTTTGTATTTGTCTGTATTCATATGTGCCATCTTCATGGCCCAGGTCATGCCTGAAAATGGTCCATGGGATCAGTGCACCTACCTGGGAAACAAATAAATAAATGTATACTCAATAGTGTTTAATACAGCAAGCCACTGCATTATTTGATTGTATAAAACTCTAATTATTATCCATGCTTTATTATTAACAGATATTTTGTAATGATACAAGATGTAAACAAGGCAAAGTGAGTGGAACAGGCCAGTTGGTGGATAAGGAAAAAAACTGAAAAAATAATAAAAAAAAAAAAAAAAAGAATTTTCATGATGTAATTTTCACAGACAAAGTCACTGTTTGCTAAAACAATATGCATCATTATTAATTTTTATTTTTTTGAGGGGGTGAAGGACATGATTCCATGAATCATAATCCAATGTACCCCTCTAAAGGACTATGTCTCAGTGTAATTCTGAAGCAGGTTCAGGACTGCCCTGTTTTTGTGAGAGTGATTTTACTATTCTATTGGACCTTAGATGTGATGTTAATGTAATACAATATAAACAAGTTATACTATAAAAATAGCAAGTATATATAAATAATATAATATTATTTTCAGTTTATTTTATATACTGGAAAAGCATGTGAGCAAAAATTGCCCATTTTTATAAGCTTCCAGTTGTACATAGACAACAGATACATACAGGTTATAAAAAATGTGTACAATACAGACAGGGTCAATATAATTACAAAGGTATACAAGAAGTAATAAAAAATATATAGACAGCAACAAAGTTGGCAGTCACAGATTGATGTAAGCTGGAGACACCTAAGGTAATCAGGGACATGAGCATTTACAGGTTTGAGAACTAGACTGGTAAACCTTCAGGTTGTACTTGAATGAGGCCAGCAAGATACATTTGATTTGGAAAGGGAGCAGGCTATGGAAGAGTTTCACACCCTTGTAGGAGAAAGTGTGTTGACCTTGGGTAGTATGACAGGATGGGAGAGCGAAATAAAGGGAGCCAGCCTGTCTGGTTGGCCTTAAGTCGGCCAACCTACAGAAAATGGAGACTACTATGCTGTTTCATAAGAGTCCCCTGATAATTTTGTAGAAGAAGGTCAGGATTTTGTTATTACTATATAAGTATAATATTTATATGCAATATGTAGATAATAAGTAATGCTATCTACTGTATATCTCTTACTGTAGGAACCATGGACAGCCCCTTCTTTAGAAAGGAGATTATGAGGAAGGTGACAGGGAAGTTTATCCAGAGAAACTTCCTGATTGTCACTGCTTTTATTAGGAAAATTACCATAAATATTCTGCATCAGCACTGTTTATTGCTGAGCTTTGGGGTACCTTGGTGAAGGCACCACCAGACTAAATCAAAATTTTAAATACTGTTCATTGCAGTATATTATTGATCTACTTTACTGTACATTGATCTTTGTAACAATGAAAGTTAAATAAGGATGGTTTTATGTCTTCCTGCTGTAAGTCTTCAGACATAAATCCCATAGAGAGTGTTTGGCATGCAATACAAACACACAACTATTGAAAGACCAACCCCTGATTAAAAGAGAAACTAAAGGAAGGAATAGTATAGTTCTGGAGGATACTGACATCAGCACAGTGTAGGTGCTGTATTAGAAATTTAGAAAATCTGTTGCCAATCGTAGTTGCCAAGTGAGGGCATATAACTGAAATGCGATTAGTATTATGTAAAAAGATCTCTATATAAATGTTCTGTATCATAATGAACTGTATATTATACTTTATGTATAATTAATGTATATTGAATAAAATTAGGTTTGATCCTTACCTTAATTAAGTTACCTCACCCTGTACACGTCCTTTCCTCAGTTCTGTGGGCTCACAAGTGTAGGCTACCACAAGATAGAAAACAGCAATCCTTCAAAGTGCAGGATCAGTGATCATTCAACACAATAAGTCACATAAGCAACATACAGCTCAGAATAAGAAACAGCACACCTGAATGGAACAGGTAATTCCATAACCTTGGTTTTCCAGAGATTTCAACCAAAGGTGTTTTTTCATTCCTTTGTAACTGATTGTGAGTATTATAGTATGCAAAGCCCAGCATCACCAGTAACACACTAGAATGATAGCCCAAAAATGTTTTAACTGCAGTTATTTGTGACAGAATTGTGTACATTTCCTTTGGAATTGAGAAGACCTACAGTGCTTTGTTTTTTGGCTCCTTACTTCCCCCTGACTTGCCTCTCCTTCTGGCTGCTCATGTCTCCTCCGACCCCCTCACCCTGACCCCCTTCCCCTCACCCCAGATCGCAGCCAACCCAGGGGATGGCCTGGCATATCCTTTCACCAAGTGGGTCCCCTCCTCTGAGGGGGAAGGCACCAGGAGGGGCAGCCAAAGCACTAGGCAATCAGTCCCCTGGGCACCACAGAGGTGGGTTCGGGGGCGTCATGGCATCTCAGGTCAGGAGGAGCTCAGCAGCCATCATCCTGGCAAGCCAGAAGGCCAGAATTTTCTGCTTTTCTCCTAGGGGCGTGGTGTGCCATGGTTTAGGCAAAGCCGACATCCTCCATGCCCCCCATGTGTAATGGGACTCGCTTAGGTTACTGCTCTCCCGGCTTCTGCCAGGAGGCAGCAGACAGCGAGACATGTCCCTTCCCTCCCCTGGAGTAGGCGAGAAATCATGGGATGCTCAAGCTTCATTTCCTCGCTGGCTCTCCAGCGACCTGACTGCTTCCTGAACTCGGTCGCCGCATCGCAAGCCAGTCCTTTTAATGAAAACTGCAGCAGTTTTCTGCTGCACAATACATATCAAGCCCCCATCTCACACACACACACACACACACACACACACACACACACACACATGCGTACGCACGCACACACTCACAGAAACATATCCCAATATGACATACTGCATTTTCCCTGTTCCACACTTGCCTTGTCAAACTGCACATGTACAGTTCATGGAATCATGGGAAATGCAGTGTGACCAAAAGGAAGCTTACTCTGAGCTAAATTAGGTTCACCTACCCTCACTTCACCCGACTAATAGCAATGCAGATTCTGATGCACATCTACTGTACATTGACTTTGCTCACCTATACACACCCTCAACCTAGTTAGTGCACATAAACACCTTCAGCACAGTGCCTAGCAACTTAGCTAGCAGTGCTCAGGCCATTACTCTAAATGTGCTCTGAACAACCTATGAAAAGGCAGAAAACATGAATTATATTTCACAAGTTTTGCTGCCAGTTGAATTGCTTACAGATGATTAGTGATTAATGACTAGGTGAAGCATCGAACTCCCAGGACAAGAAGACATGCTTCAGTATCACCCACATACTGCCAGTCAGGCAGTATAGTAGAATTAATGAACTCTGGTAGACTCAAATACTGGCACCTGACGTCATAATCCCCAATTTACATTGTGCCTAAATCTTACAAGTTTTGCAAGGGTGTACCAAAGAGGAGAACAAGTATCTGTTTTGCCATGAACAGTTCACAAATAGGATACTATGTGCAGGAAATAAAGACAAGACTAAAGGGGGTCCCGTGAATAAAATAACATTTTAGTACTTATATACCGACTTCTGTACACACCCTTAATTCTTACATGTTTTAAATCTACTGCCGCTCTATGGGGTAACAAGAAATAACATACTGATTGTAATGGGGAAGTGGTGGTGAGGCAGCATAATACTGGCAATTGCTATTCACTCTAGTAGGGGACCCTGCCATAAGTGCCTCCTCAGTTTGAATGGACCCAAACCAGATCGCCTGCAATGCCCTCTCTCTGGGGCAAATGGTTGGAGTACCTGGGAGTCATCTCACATCATCAATTCCACTCCATTAAAGAGGAGGCCTCAAACCAGGCAACAATATCTCTGTGGGGAAAGAGGTACCAACAAAAACACTATAACGTACTGTTATACATTGACTTGTGGTATGTGCATTGAACATGTGTGCCCTACCCTAAATGTAAAACATAACAAAACATTTCATATCTCCAGTGGCTCAGTTACATGCCAGTCCACCCCAAAAACATCCATATAAGCAGTGCAGACAACCTTGGGTACATAGGAGCCAAATATCTAGCAAATGTTTCTAGTTACTGTGGGCTTCTGGTCTGCCAGCCTGCAGTTCCATTGCCACCACAGCAGGCTATCCAGCAAAGTCAAGTGGGAACATGATACTACCAATCAACAACATTCTTTAAGTAAGTAAATAAATGTATATACAGTATATATATATATATATATATTAGAGGCAAAAAAAACTCAGTTTAATGCATTAGTTAGGGTTGTTCCACAGCGACAAAAGTGAGGAAATTTGCTGTTAGGGTTGAAAACCCTAACTCTGAATTCACCCCCCCCAGCACCACACACACACAGACACACATACACACACACACACACACACACACACACACACACACATTCAAGTATGGGGGAGGACCAAGTCAACACAACCAATGACAGACATCCAGCAGCAGGTGACAGAAATAACAAACAATTGTCTAAATGTACTACGAGACATCCCCACCCACCTGACTAGATACTGCATGCTCAGTGGAGATCAACAGCAAAACTGAGGCTATGTACACCAAACATACACATCCCTGATTGCAGCTGCACACAACATACCACACTTAGTAGTTGCATGGTGCCTGCAAATGGAAATGTAAATGGGCATGGTGACGCAAAGTGAAACAGAAAGAGAAACAGTACTGTAGACACAAATGGCAAAAAATAACAGAAATGCAAGCGCAAATGAAAACGCAAAGGATAACGCACATAGGGCCCCATGCTCCCGGCACGTAATGCGGCAGCGGGAGCGTGGGGCCCAAAGGCAAATTTCTACTCCCTCCACATGATGTCTTGTGGCATAGTAACAGGAACAGCAATGCAAACAGAAGCACTAACAGTGGTGCACAAGGTAACGCAAGTGTGAATGAGAACAGAAAGGGTAACGAACACGGTGGCATAGACAGGAACGGTGTGCCACGTGATGTCTTGTCACATAGTAACATGGTGCCTGCAAATGGAAATGTCAATGGGCATGGTGACGCAAAGTGAAACAGAAAGAGAAACAGTACTGTAGACACAAATGGCAAAAAGTAACAGAAACACAAGTGCAAATGAAAGCATAAAGGATGATAGCACATGGTGGCATAGACATCAAAGGTAAGTGAAGCGAGCATGAATCCATAGCGAAAGGGCAATGGTAACATAATGTAAGGCTGGTTTCTTTCCCAAAAGCTGAATAGAGAAAGACAGTGAGTACAAAGATATATGCATAATAATGGGTATCGGAGCAGAAAATGAGGACTTGGAATACTAAATAAGTTATATCTCAGGAACTCGCATCGAAAAAAAAATTTAAAAGTCGTATGATTTATGACTGTCCTGGCTAGTTTTATACTTAGCCCCCTTGGGGGCTAAGCAGTTTTCTGATGAAAAGTCCGTATCTCGCACCATTTCCAAGATACGGGCCCTGAAAGGCGGCAAACGCCGTAATGTTATCCTATGGAAAAAAGAAGTTCGGAGCACCATAACTTTGCCTCCCTGTAATATTTTTTCACCAAACCACTGAAAGACACATCTGTGGGCTGTTGGCTGTCTTCCCTCCAAATTTCAGGAAAAAAGACCAAACCGTTATTTTGCAGCAGGGATCCAAAGAATTTCTGTAATGCGTTGGGTGCCGTAATGTTATCCTATGGGAAAAACTGTCAACTTTGGAGTGCCGTAACTTTGCCACTGTGTAATATGTTTTCAATACAACACTGGAAGGCACATCTGTGAGATGTCGGCTCCATTCCCACCAAATTTCAGCCCAAAACTCCCAATGGTTCTTTTGCAGCGCAGTGCCAAAGAATCGCTGTCACTTTCCCACAGATGGAAAACTACTGTCGCAATTTGCGAAAGCTTTCGCAAAAAAGTTAGACACTTTAGTGAGCACGAAAGTAATTTGTGAAAGTACTTTTTCCAGAAATTTGAAAAACATATTTCTGGGGTGTTTTACCACAAAATAAAGACATGGCAAGCATCCTCAGGGTCTGACTAGGTGAATACAAAAGAATTAGGTTGCTAGAGGGTCCCAAATTTAAATGCCAACCATTTTCTGATCACCAACTGAAAACAAAATGGCCGATTTGAAAGTAACAGGCCCATTTATGAAGTAAAATGCATTTATGACACTGTAGAACTTTTGTTCTTTTCCCATTGACTTATAATGGGAAACTGTTTTTGAATAACTTTTGAACTGTTTAATATTTTTCACCAAATCTTCAAAAGGCACATCGGGGACCCTGGCACACGTTCCTTGAAGACTTTGGGCCCATCGCGCAAACCGTACAACCTGTAGGTGACCATAGAAATTCAGAAAAAGCGTAAACGCGTGCACAGATCATGCTTAATAACTCCACAGCTGTATATCCAACCAGTACAAAACTTGGCAGATCCCAAGGCCTGTGGTTCTTAATCAAGTATTCCAAATTTCAGGCAAATCCGTCAAACGGTTGCAAAGTTATTAAGGTGCAAAGTTTTGGGGTTTAACATAGAAATGGCTCCTCTACCATAATATATACATATATATAGAGCTCTGGTAGAGAAGGTTCAGAGGAGGGCAACAAAGATGGTGCATGGATTGCATCACAAGTCCTATGAGGATAGGTTGAAGGAAATGAACATGTACTCGCTGGAGGAGAGGAGGGGGAGAGAGAGGATATGATAGAGACATACAAGTATCTTACAGGGAGGAACAGGGTGCAGGAATACACTATTTTTAAGTGAAAAAGATGTTCCAGGACTAGAGGGCATGGGATGAAGTTGGAGGGAGGACAATTCAGAGGAAACGTGAGGAAGACTTTCTTCACAGAACGGGTGGTGGACAAGTGGAACACCCTGCCAGAGGAAGTGGTCGGGGCTGAAACAATCACGGGATTTAAGAATGCATAGGATAGACATAAAGGAATTCTGGAGGTCAGGGTTAAGGGGCAACAGACTTCTAGGAAAACAAACTGAACTTACAAGCTCAAATGGGCAGACTGGGTGGGCCATAGACCCTTATCTGCCGACACTGTCTATGTATCTATGTATATATATGTGTGTGTGTGTGTGTGATGGGGGACTTGATAAAGTTATGTGTGTAAATGTAATGATCATGATTATAAGGTAAACATCCTGTTTCCTGCCCTCCATGAAATCATCTTGAAGATGATACACCCCATCTTTGACAACGGCAACATGGATTACAGCGCTGTGCCCATATCTGCCCTTGCCAGACTGGACCCCCTCTTTCACTCCTTCTGCTGTTTTGCCCTAGACTGTCCCTTTTTCACCCATTGCTGCCCGTTATACTCCTCCCTCTCCTTCCCCTCTCTTGATGCCAGCATCATTTCTCACTATGACTCCTTCATCTCCAAATCCTGGCTTTGTTCTCTTTCCCCCACCTTGCCTCTGTTCTCTCATTCCCTTTACCTCCTCATATTTGTTCCACAATATTAACTATCATTCCTTTCTCTCCCCTTCCATGGAACTCCACTGTTGTTCAAGTGGCTTTCTCTTATTATTTTCCAAATTTCTGTTCCTCTCTTCCCCTGTCCATTCACTTTGCTTCATCCCCCTACTCCCTCAAGATCACCCTTTGTGACTTCACAACTCACTCTTGTTACTGTTCCTGACTGCAGTTGTTTTGCTACCATCCACATCCCTCCAGTCAAGGCTCTCCCAATCTCTGATTTTGCACTGTGATTCCCCCCTACCTTCTCTCCCTAATGTACCATGTTGTTCAATGCTTTCAAACATTTACAAATTTACTTGACATTAGGCACTTTTTCATTGTATTTCTCTACAGAATACTTGTTTGTTTATATAACTGTTAATTGATTGCACTTTTTGCACCTTATTTTATTGCCTGCTCTCCCCACACCCTGTTCTTTTCAGGATACATCTCTAAATGAGCTGTTACCAGCTTAGTATGTCATTTCTGGTAAAATGTTTGAAATATAGTAAATAACCATAGCTGGTATAGACTGTAGGTCAGATGCAAGTACAGTCAATTCCACTTCTGTGCCATTCTGATGTGTGCACATTCCGGATGTGAGCACACATTCCTCCAGTCCCGATTTCTTTTCTATTAGTTCAATGTAAAAAAAATCGGTTGTGTACACTTAGAATTTCAGTTGTATGCACAGTTCTGACAGCATTTTTCTGTCAGTAACAGCAGCAGTGAGGTGTTAATTGAAGTGTCACTGACAGTAGATGCCTGATTTTGTTAAGCGCTTAAGAGCCCTGAACTGTCTGCTGGCACAATCATGTGTTAATGAGCATCTAATCTCCATCAGGTGTGATTAGTGCAGGAAGGGGGGAGTTTGACATCACAGCTCACAGAGCACATTGAGATTTGTAACAGCCCTGAGAACACCAGCATGGATAAGTTCAGGACTTTGCCTGATTTCTGTGGTTTATGATGTTTATGCTGCTTGCTTATGCTGCTCAGTACTGAAAGCTTTTCAGCACTTCTCTTTAGCAATGCTCAGCACTTTACTGCATTTTTCAGTTGTTTTAGCAGTATTGTTGTTGTTTATGATGTTTGGAATGTGTATGCTACTCAGTACCGAATGCTTGTCAGCACTTCTTTTTAGTAATACAGTACTGTACCATTAGGAATCAGGAATTACAGTTTACAGTATAGCACAGTTCTTTTATTTACTTTATATGGATATTTATTAAATATACTGCAATATTTTTAACATTTTAACATACATAAAGCATTTCTACAATGTATAATAGTGTTTCATAAAGTAATTGTATGATTTGACCACAACCGCGATTCAGTCCCATCAGTAATATGGCAAATTCGGTTGTGTGCATTTTTGGTTATGTGCACAAATTTGGCAGGTCCCGACATTCTGAGCACAAGTGGAATTGACTGTACTATGCAGTATTGTACCTGCTCAGGATCTGGGCTGGCAGTATAGCCTATAGCCTAGAAGTTAGAGTAACGAGCTGTGAGTAAGCTTGGTACAACCAGCAGACCTGGGTTTGATTCCCACAACCTCCACTTGCATACTGTGTGGCCCAGAGCAAGTCACTTAACCTCCTCAGTACTCCCAGGTTGCCCCTGAAAACAAGCACTTATGCTTAGTGGGCCTTACCCAGTTACCAAAGACTAAAATAAATAAAATAAAAATAAATTAATCTGTCACCTGTCAGACATGCTCATCCTTATAATCATAGTGGTTGTAATAGACAGTGGTTAGGTAGTCTGGAAAATTGAGCTTTCAACTCTGATCGTGTCCACATGATTAATGTGACTGATGCCAGGGAACTCAGAACCGCAGCTTCACGATGTCATACAGTAATATAGAGTCTCAAAAAAACTCCAATAGGCCTTGTGACCTTAGGTACACATCTCAGACTACAGGGAATCATACAGTACCATAACACATGACTTTGCTTATGACAACTGGCATGTTACACTATACCAGTCAGCTGAACTAATCAGCAGTATACTATAGTTTTAAGAAAACATCCAGAGGGGGCACTGTGGAGCCTGAGCAAGATGGATGCAATTTGATTGCGCTCTGTTACTGGATCCAATAAAATAACTGGTAAACTATAAGTTCTTTAAGAAGAGGTATACCTAACTAGAATATAGCTGCTGCGGAATACCACCAGATTAAGATGGGGAACCCTTGATGAGATGAAACCTCTGGGGATGGTACTAAAAGCAAAACCATCTTCAGAGCCTCCACCACCATGTGGGCCACACAGGGCCATGAGACTGTACCCAAAGAAGGGGTCCCAGGAGGAAACGCTTCAAACACTAGGAGCAAAGATGAACCGTATGATAGCATTGATGTCTGGACTGGCTGACAAATGTGATGCTCTTACAAGTAAATTGGTCCAAGTAGAAACTAAGGCGGAAACAATCACTATATTTAGTGTGTAATCTAAAAAAAATTCAGAAGCAGCCTTGCGAGTGGTCAGTGTGGTGATTAAAGAGAACACACACCTTCATTATTGTCTCAAAACCTTAGAGAACCAAGCTAGAGCTAATAACCTCAGGCTTCTTGGATTTAAAGAGGGCTCTGAAGGTGACCACCTTATGCGGTTTGTGCAAGAATGGATGGTTCAGCAGCTTGGGAAAGAAGCCGCCCTGACTGTTAAGAACTTCCAGAAAGCCTACAGGGTGACACTTCGGGGCTGTCAAGACAACCCTGATGTCCTGAGAAAGGTGGTGATTGTAATCAATGGCATTGGATCAAGAGACCTCCTGCTCACTCTTGCCAGAAGAAAACAGATCTTTCTACAGGACAGTCATCTGATACAGATGTTCTCTGACCTATCCTATGCTGCTACGCAACAAAAAAGGAAGCATTTCAATGGAGCTTGTGCAATGTTAAGAGAGGCGAGCATTCCTCATGGCCTAGTGTTCCCATCCCATCTCCACATTGTACACCGCAGTAAAATCTACATTTTTTCTGATCCTGGAGAAGCCCAGAAGTGGTGCTGGCGACACGCTGTTTCTTGCCCTCAGGTTCCATTGGAGGACAATTCTTCATCAGAGGATGATATTCCCTGAACATAGTCTGGTACTTTTCCTTCTCACAAATTACTCCTTGTTTTGAGGAGTGAAGGGGAAGATGGGGGTTGTTACTGCCCTGGGAAAATTGTTCTTTTTTTCTCTTGAAGTATGTTAATACATACATATATTGTTGGACTAGAGACCCTGGGCTTTCATCCCTTTCTCCTATTTTTTTTTGCCAGTTAAGATGACTTGTCTAATTAGGGCAATTCTATATTAAACACATATATGTTTAAAGTGCATGCTGTTATATGCGCCTTAGTTAGTGTTTAATAAATAATTTGGTTTACAAATAAGTAGGGAAGCATTTCTTACTAACTGAATGGTGCCAGTTACGGTTTTAATAGTAATAGCCCCATTGCAGAGGGATGATCAGTATATGACTAGCACTATATAGTGCATATTCTGGGTTGAAACATGGTGGAATTTTTCCTCCCCTTTCTGGGGAAGGGATACCAGACTTCAAATGACTTTGTTTATATTGCATTAATCACCATGTAGCTCCTGGGTTCCTTTATGGCAATTGAAAGTTTTATGACATTTGTATGTACCTTTAGCTATACCCCTCAGAGACATATCTTTTAACATTCAGTGGGCCTAGTGAGAATATTAAGAGGAGTGGTGGCCTCATGGTTTGGTAAATGTCCATAATTGTAAAAGTGAATGTTGGAAAGTAACTGTATGTTTGATGGAAAACCAATAAACATTAAGTACAAAAAAAAAAGAAAACATTGAACACAGAAGCAGTACAGTGGCATTTGAGCATAGGGGAACACGTCTCCCTGGCAACCATTTTGGGCCTGGAGTCAAGTCAGGCTTTATTTTAACTCCTGAAACAGAGCAATCCACTATAGTAAGATAGTAACTTTCACATTTTGCCAAACACTTCACATGGTATATGTACACTGTCTCCCAGATCAACCATAATGGGTTGATAACAGCAAACAATCAGCAAACATTATACAGCATACAGCATGCAGCATGATAGACCCCCTACTTATAGACAATGGGTAACTGCATGTCTCTGCAACTGATGGGGTCCAGTTCTGAAGGCCATACCTCAGGAAGGATATAGAGACGGTTGAAAGGGTCCAGAGGAGGGCAACAAAAATGATGAGGTGACTATAACACTTACTATATAAAGGGAGACTAAAGGAATTAGGAATGTACTCACTGGAACAGAGGAGGAAGAGGGGTGACATGATCGAGACCTTTAAATACATAAAGGGGATCAGCAAGGTGCCAGTGGAGAGCCTTTTCTAACTAAAAGAGAGACCTAGGATAAGGGGCATTAGTTCCAAATTATGTGAGGGGGGCAATTTAGGGGTAATGTTAGGAAGTACTTCTTCACTGAGAGGGTGGTGGACAACTGGAATGGGCTGCTGAGGGAGGAAGTGGGGAGAGGACAGTGGGGATTCAAGGGGGCATGGGATAAACAGGAGGTTGGTAGGTCAGGGGGGATGACTACAGTAAAGTCCTTTTGGAAAGGTAGGCAAACTGGGCAGACTGCGTGGGCCTGGAGGACCTTTTTTGCCATCACATTCCTATGCTCCTATGTTCCTATGATGGCTGATATGTGTGCAGATGTTATATTTAAAAATGTTATATACTGGGGAGAAGATGAAAAACATTGGAAATAGATGAAATAATTAATATAAATTAAATCAAACAGCTCCTTGTGATGCAGAGGTGACGTATCAGCAGGGTTCAGGTCCTGTCATGAATTCCAGAATTTACCATGCTAGCTCATAGTAGAATTCAATATACTGCTGCCTTCACTGTATTATAAGGGCATGGTTGTGCCCCTATAGTTAGGGTTGAGTAGCCTGTTTAATGTTAAACCTCAAATTTTGAACATTAATAATTTTGCAATCATTCAGCGGATTTGCATAAAATGTTGTATGTCCTGTCCTGTGGGGTAGATCTCTTGACATAACAAGTTTCATTCCAGTTGGATGTGTGAATTCTGAGATCCAGCTAGTGTAAAAAAGTGAAATATCCCCACTTTTTGCAGTTTTTTCCTCATTGCCTTGCTCCCAGAAGGTGTGGAATATTGGCGTGATTTTTTTTTTATAGTAGAAAGAACTTGGGTAACAGAACTTTCAGTGGGTGGGATATTCAAAAGGATTGCGCCATGCGCAATAGGGTTGCGCCTGCGCAAGTCCGAAATTGCACCATTCTGTGATATTCAGCAGGGGACAGTTGCGCCACTGAAAACAGGCTGAGCAACAGCGCAATGCAAATGAATGAATGCTCAACTGGAGGGGGAGGAACCATGCATCAACTGCACAGCCCGATATTCAGCCGGGCTGTGCAGAGTTGTGCAGGCATAACCCCCAACCTGCACCTGCACGACTTTGAGCCAAAAAAAAGGCTTAAGTCAAGAGCCACCCACAGGTGAGCTGCTGCATTGCAGAGCACAACACAGCAGCTGCCACCTGTGGTTGGCCTCCAACCCAGTCCCTGTGCCCCCCCCGCAGCCCGATCATGGGCAGCAATGTGGCTCCCCCCAACGGATCCCTGGTGGTCCAGTGGCCCGAATGCCTGATCACAGGCAGTAAGTTAAATAATCCCCCTCCGAAGGTATCCCTGGTGGTCCAGTGGACGAAAGCCCGATCGCGGGCAGTATGTTTAATAAACCCCACCCCGAGCGGATCCCTGGTGGTCAGTGGACAGCTCAATCGTGGGCAGTATGTTTAATAACACCCTAGCGTATCCCTGGTGGCTGAGTGTCCCCCGCACCCATCCACATAGCCCCCACCCCGCTCCCCAGCAGCGGCGGGCGGCAGCATCCACCGCCTGCCCCCGCGCCCGCCAACTGACTGCCGGTGAGGCTCACACCATTGGTGGAAGCATGAGCCAATGGGCGTGCATCCCATACCGTACAAGATAGTCCAGTTTTGTGAATGAACTCATTCACAAAGCTGGACTATCTTCTTATGGTATGGCTGCAACCATTGGCTCGCTCTCCACTGTGAATGCTGCTGGGCGATGTCGGCGGCGGCGGGCGGCAGGTGAGTGAGACTACCACCCGCCGGCGCTGAGGCGGATGAGTGAACTCGTGAGTGAGTGAGGGTGACTAACCACCAGGCGATACGATGTGTAATTTATTAAACTGCCTGCGATCGGACATTCAGTCCACTGGACCACCAGGGATAGGTTGAGGAGGGCGCTCTATTGCTGCCCACGATCGGGCAGTTGGGGGGGAATTAAACCATGCCTGTGATCGGGCCAGTGGATGGTGGTGGGGATTCTACACTGTTTTGCCCGTGATTGGGCTGCAGGGAGCGTCAGTCCCCAACAGCTGCTGCCTGGCAGGGGCCAGGCGCAAGTCCTCGGGGATCAGCGCACCTACACGCTAATGGCATGCAAATGGGGCCATAATCAGATGCAAATGGCCCCTCTGTGCCTTGCATGAATTATGGCCCCATTTGCATGTCACCTTTTGAATATCAGGATTTTGCGCATTGCGCAATGGTACTGCACCACTGCAAGTTGAATATCCACTCTGTCAACTTGCGGTGGTGCAATTCACTGCCATGCACAGTGGCTTATGGCTGGGGGGTGATATTCAAAGGGTTGCTCAATGCATAACTCCTTTGAATATGCCTCGGACACACCCCTCACGCTAATTATTTTGCACAGCGCAAGGGCTTGCGCCTTAAAAGAGCGCAGTTTGAATATCTAGCCCAGTGTGTTTATTTGGTGCAAAAATATTAACCTGTTGCAAAATTATTCCATTTTTAAGTTCCAATTATTTCCTATGGGAAGTTCCTTTTTCAGGATAGAGGTAAAAAGTTTGACAAAGGAATTAATCTCGTGAAAAAGGATTCAATCTTGTGAGATCATATTCTTTTTCATGAGGACAAACTCCTTTTTCATGAGAAAAAATTCCTTTTTCACCAGCCGCCATCTTTTTTCCCCACAAACTAAAACATGTAGAAAATACATACAAATGTTGTAATTTTACAAAACAAACACCAGAACCTATCTAAATGGGCCCCATTTAGCTACATGCTGCAGTTTGTTTTTCACAATTAGGCCCATAAATACTTTTTCTGAGCACCCAAAATCCTGGGTGCCCAGCTTACCGAGAGAAGCCTTCCTCCACATTCTGTGAAGAACATCAGATATTACTTAGTACTGCAGCCACAGATAAACTTCTTCTGCTGGCTATAGTCTGAGTTGGGAGCCCCACATTTTCCCTGGTGTCTAGTGGCACCCCTCACTTCACGATCACTGTTCCCACACATTCCCTGGTGTCTAGAAGCACCCAACACCCCTGATCACCATCCCGTAGTCCCTTGATGACTCATGTAATATCTGACACTGGGATGCCCACCCCAGTGTCAAATGACCTCCCTACAGCCCAATGTTTTATTAATAAGATGACATTGGGGGGGCCCAATCCCTGTCTCACCATTTAATACCCTCCCAGCAGTGTGGGACACTGGGGAGACCATCCCCAGTGTCTCAGAATATTAAATTATTCACACCTGAAAAAAAGAAAACAGTCCCCATCATCTTTTTTTAACCTGAAAAAAATTATCCCCTCCTCATTCCCACCTCCACTCCCCCATCCCAACCCTCCCATTAAGTAGCCACCACACAACGCACCCCTTACCCTATACTTACCACCAGAGGTCACAGGCTGTCATCTTCTGTGGATCAGGACACATCTGCACTCTTCAAAGCCAAACTGCAAACTGAAGAATAAAGGTAAATGCCATATAATGTACTTCAATGGCGTTTTGAACTTATCTTCATAACGTTGCCATTTTTTGGAATTTTTTCACCAACTTTTCAACATGACCTTTTTATTTATTTATGTATGTATTTATTTATTTATTTATTTTTAGTTTTTGTTGACCGGGTAAGTGCACTAGACAAATCTTGCCTATTTTCAGGCATGACCCAGGGGACAGGGATACAGATGAATGCCAACTGACTTTAAACTAGATTAAGCTGATGGTGATTTTTTTTTAGTTAATGGGGGAAATCTGGCCAGGACACTGGGGAAATTCCCCTACTCTGATGTAGGGGGTGCTGTGTCACTCCACACAACAGGATGGCTGACAGTATGGATGTGGATGAAGTTGAAGAAGGTTCTCGGGGAGAGGAGCTCCCTGCAGTGCCTCATATAGAGTTTCAGTGCTCAATGGATATTCTGGTAACTTCTGCAGAGGATGTGATACCAGATTTAATGGGAAATACAGTTGCTATGGATATCACTGGAGAACCTGATGACCCGGCAGCCTGGGTGTTCTTGAGGAAAGGAATCAATTCAGGATTGGAAGCTGCTTCAGACAGAGGTACCCTGTGGCAAAGAGATGAAATTATTAATATGCTCAGTTTCAGTGAGTTAGGGAGTCACCCACAGAGAGAGCAGAAAGATGGACAGGGAGACCGCACCCTGAAGAGGGGAGAAATGGATTTTGCACAAGGACCAGGTACGGACAACTGGTCCCTGGAATGTGCTCTTATAGCAGCAGGCTGGATGCTTGCATCTGACGGCAACAGCTGGCTTCCAGGTGATGCACCTACTGTGACTCAGATTATGTCACTGCCTCAAGAAGTCTGTGCTGAGAGAGCTTCTCAGAGTGTGACAGACCATGCCTCCACTAGAGTTCAGGAGGGAATAGTAGATCTAGGCAATTCAGGTCCTCAGACAAAGCTTACAGAAAGGACACCAAATACACCGATTGCAGGACCAGGTGCTGCACCTTTTACTGATAATACTTGTCAACCAGCTATGATAAATGAAAATCCTCCATTTACAGGGCATTCAGAGGTTTAGTTACTGGCTAGGCCGGTTGCAGGCAAAATAATGGATGGCACGACTGCTCTGTGTGAAGTTGTACTGTGCCTGGCCATAGAGGATGTGCAAATCAGATCCAGGCCATCTTGGGCTGAGGAAGTGGATCAGCAGATGGGAGTGGAGATGCTGAGCCTCTCCAGACATTGAGAACAAAAGAACAGAGGTACTCCCTCCTCCTCCTCCCTCCCCCCTCACCCACAACATAATCCGAGATGACAGATGGCAGACTTATTTGCTAACCTAGGAAAACCTAGGGAATGCAGAAATGCAGTGCATATTAAATACAGAGGTGGGCTAGAACAGTTACCAGACAGGGTGTATGTGGCCTGTAGACTTTTGAAAGAATCCATGCATTTTCAGGCGATTGATGTTTTTGCACTGATTCACATTTCTGGGGATACTGTATTTGATGTATGCTTTAATACACCAGTACAACTCAAAAAGTTTTGGACAAAGTATGGTTTACTGAAACAATTTCAGTTATGGGATCCATTTGTGGTGATCCCCCCACTCGGCCAGCTGTGAAGTTTATTACCGTCTTATTTCAAAATGAAAATGTACATGTTTCAGACATTTTATACTGGGTGAAACAATGTGCAGATGTACTGGATCGACCTGCACTCATTATTGATAGCGAGCATATATGGACTGGAGGATGGAAAATCAAAATAAAGCTACGAATGACTGAAGCTGGCACAGTACACCTTCTCAGCTGTTTCTACTTGGGACTTGATAGAGGCTTTTGTTTCTACCAGGGACAATCCAAAACTTATCATAGGTGTGGGTCTTTCTCACATCTAAATAATGCATGTGAGGCTTTGATGTGCAATTTCTGCTTACAGATGGGTCATCCCAGTAATCAATGCAGGAATCCACCCAAATGCAACTTTTGCAATGAATATGGCCATTTGTTTTTACAATGTCCCTGGGCTGAGCATAATAAAGGCTCCATTTGGGACCAGGATACTATTGTACACTCTGCACAAGAAAATCAATCATGGCAATTACATGGTTCGTGAAATGTTTAAAGTGGTGAGCACATGTGGATCAGTCCACTTTGTCTCATATGGATGAAACAGATCCCTCTACAAAAGATACAGTATCTACAAACATTAGGCAGGAGCCTGGTGAGGGGGGTCAGGGTACGGTTGTGCCTGCAGCAGAGCAAGCAGGTGCCTCAGAACCTTCCCTACAGCCTTCAGAAGTGCCCCCCCAATGGAGGAGGGATTCACTGTGGTGAAAGGGAAAAGATGTTCTACTAGGATTGCTCCAAAGGCCAAAGTGTCTCGTACTGTGTCTCCTTTGGACAAAAACAAATTTGCTGTCCTTCTGCCTTCTGCAGAAGAAGAGGACAAAGATTCAGAAGCCTCCTCTATTGTCTCTTCCCAAAAAAGACACATCGGACATGAAGGGAGAGATAAGGGATAGGATATGGACCTGGAAAAGAACTCAGAAGAAAAAGGATGGACCTTAAAAGATTTATCCTGTCTTAATTTTCTGCCTGTTCTATGTCCCTTCAAGCTGCAGACAGTATCACAGTTAATTCCCTAAATGTTAAAAGTATTAAAAAGTTTAGGGATAGGGGTATCACATTTCAAGCATTACAAGAAACACATGCAGATATATGTTTGGTACAGGATACTAGGCTTTGCTCAGAGGCTGATATTTATCAAGCTTGAAAGGCCTCAGTCTGGGGCTCCTCAGTTTGGTCCTTGGGAGAGGAGGCCTGCTCTGGGATGAGTGTTCTGTTTCAGAGCTTGGTACAACCCACCAGAATCTATGAGGCGGTCCCCGGGAGGGCATTGTTCCTGGATGTCACCTATCATACACAAGATTTGAGGATAGGTGTAGTATATGCCCCACAGATGAAGCAGACCAGAGTTCAGCTTTTTCGATCCCTCCAACCATACATTCATACCCATAGAAAGCTAGTCTTGGGGGGGGTTATTTCAATTGCCAGCTTGGCTTACAAGATAAGCTGGTACTACCCCTAAGTTATACTGTGATACTAACCATTTAAAATATATTTTACATACTGCAGACTTGAGGGACACATTTTGGATGCTACACAGCTGGGGGGGGGGGTCATACCTATTATAGTGCTTTCCTGTCCTCCGCAATAAACTATATTTTTTTCCCAAACATTGAACTATTCTGCAGGCTAATACAATCCCTTCCACTTCTTCAGATCATTTTGGGCTGGAAATTCGGTTGGGTCAGTTACAATCCCATAATATAGGTCCTGGGTACTGGCATCTCAATACTTCCCTCTTAACTGATACAGACATATACCATAACATGACACAACATTTGCTGGCCCGAGCTATGTTAGTAGCTTGGTATGACTCAGTACGGGATTGGTGGATGGACACAAAATTAATGATTTGTCAGTTGTTTAAAAATTGGGGAAAGCAGAAGAAACAATCTGCCTATTTTCAGTACTTGAAACTACGTAAATGCCTTTATCAGCTTATTACTAGACAAAATATTGATCAAGTGGATAATGCCTCTCAAATATTGGTTATAAAACAGGAGGTGTCTAATTATTTACACACTAAGGCACAGTCCTTATGGATGGAGCAATCGACAGGGATGCAAGGAACAAAAGCCTCCTTAGATATTTTTCAAGACTGTCACTCCCAGGTAGCACAAAAAGTATGGGATGTGGTCAGAAATTATTCAGGGTGTATACACACAGACTTTGATGATATTTTGCAAACCCTCCAAATACATTTACAGTCTATTTTTGGAGCTCCCATGCCTATCATGTCACATTTTCACTGTTTTATTTCTACCCTTAACTGTCCAGAGACTGACCCAAGGGTGATTACTGGGATGGAGGGCCCAATTTTAGAGGAGGAAATTAGAATGATCATAAAAAAATTGAAGGATAACACTGCTTCAGGCCCTAATGGGTTGGGCCCCCAGTTTTATAAATCATTTCAAGACACACTGGTTCCTTTTTTAGTGGAAGTGTTTAATGATATTTTGTTTAATCTGGAACTGCCAGATGCAATGGGAAAAGCTTTTTTAATTTTCTTACATAAAAAAGGAGATTGTTTGAATATTAAAAATTGGAGGACAATCTCTTTGTCAAATGTGGACTTCAAACTACTGTCTATGATACTGAGCATCCGACTTAGCACTGTGGCTCAGATAGTTATTTCCCCTTATCAAAATGGTACCATTCCAGGCTGTACTATGAAAACCAATTTAATTTGTTTATGGGAAGTTTTTGCATGAGGGATTTTGGGGTAGTTTCATGGCTATGTGGTTACAGTGGATCAAAAGAAGGCATTTGATCATATTTCCCATGCTGTTTTGTTTTCCCTTTTGACTTTTTTTGGCATCCCACAGCAGTTCATTGCCTGGGTACGTACTCTATATTGTTCTGCACATTTGCATTTACTGGTGAATGGAACCCGGGGTACTCGCATTCCATGGTGGAGGGGAGTGCATCAGGGATGCCCTCTGAATCTTCTGTTGTATGTCTTTTATACTGATGTTGTGATAAAACATTTGGAACTTTCTAACTCTATAGTTGGTGTGACTTTGCTTTCCTGGACGGTTCCATTTAAGGTTATGGCATACGCCGATGATCTTTGTTTATTTGTAACTTCCTGGGAAGATGGAGATCGGGCATATGAGATATTAGTGGAGTAGTCAGAGGTAACGGGGCTAAAATTAACTTTCATAAAATCCAGGCCTTGATGATAGGACACCCTCCCCCTTTGGATAGTATTGTAATGTACCTATGGTTACAGAATCTACTATACTAGGGTTGTAATTTTATCAGCAGGACATGTAAGTGGCAAACTGGGAGGCTAAATTGCTATTGTGTGAAGCTCGTCTTCAGGCCTGGCAGGGTTTCCAGATTTTCATGTTTAAACGGGTTTACCTTTTAAAAACATCTATTATCCCCATTTTGTTATTTGTCAGTTCTATATCTCCCCCCGATACCCTGGACACCAGACTGTAGAGTGTATTTTTGGGGTGATTTGGGGGAGTCGATTGAACCCTGTAAAGTGGAACACATTATATAGATCTATTTCTTTAGGAGGTAAAGGTATTGTAAACCCACTGGTATTTTTTCATTACATTTTTTGGTTTGCAAACATAGCACCAGTTTTTATGAATGAGACACAGAACTGGGTAGTGTGGGAAAGGGTTTAGTTTTCTCAGTGTACACCAATTTGGGAAAGGAACAAATGGTCCTTTAAGTTTCAGACTTTGACCATGCCTGCTTATGTTCGGTACACATTCAAGAAAATTAGGATTTGGAGAATAGCAATCACTGATTTCCAGACCCTTTCTAGACCTTTGTTATATCAACAAATCATATAGGAACATTTTACTGACCCTTTTGCTTTTCCTAGGGGATAGTGCAGGACATTGAGATAATACCCGTCTGCTGTTAGATCCTAAACTTCCTAAATTTTTATGGGATACTACCGGGCTGGCCTGCCATGATAGATTGGGGTGCGGGATAATCACAAGTATAAATGCTTGGCAGAACAGTATTGTCTTTGGGATACATGTAATATGATTCTGGAAACTCAGAAACACCTCTTTTTTCACTGTCCATTTGTAATCTTCTTTTGGAATATGTTAGGCAGTATGGCTCAGGATGTTACTTTTCTCACTATGACATACAAGGTTCTCATCTTAGGCATCTATCAGGGGCCTTGGCAAAAATAAAAAGTCAGTACCCTTAAGCTGATTTGTGGTATCCTTAAGTACCACCTTTGGCAAGCAAGATGCCATTGGGTTTTACATAACCAGTATATCTCCCAGTATGAATTGATTAAGATAATTAAGGGACAGGCTCAGCAAAGGTATGAGTCTGATAAAATACATCTCTTAGCCTTGGATAGGATTTCATTGTAGCAACACTGTTTGGGGTGGGTGACCTGAAAAAGAAAAAAAAACACACAGTCACACATGATAGGAGAAAAATAATACCCAAATAAAAGGAAAAAAAGGTGGGGAGAAGGAGGTTTGGGGTATATCGAGGTAGGGAGAGGCAAAACCAGGAGGGACCTTTCCCTTGAGGAGTGTATGTTTGAGGTCCTTAGATATACAATATAGGATAGTCTAGAAGTCACTGGAGAGGCAGAAACATGGAGTGTAGCTTTTCTAGATGGATCTATATACATTTATTTTCTATTAATAATTCCCTGAGTTATGTGTGTATATGTGTGTGTGTGTGTATAGTTAGGTTTTCCCATACATCCTTTCTCTGTTAGTACTTTCTAAATATTGTCCCCTAGTATTGTTTGATTTACACAATATAAAACTTCCCCTACTCTTTTGGAGAAGTGCCATGGGATCTTTAACACCTACCTGAACTACCACCAGAACAGGCAGATGGGATCTCGGTTTAACGTCTCATCCAAAAGATGGCACCTCAGCAGTGCAGCACCCCCTAATGCTGCACTACAGTGTCAGTATTGGGATTTAACCCAAGTGCCTGGTGTGGGGGGGTAGAACCCACAGTCTTCTGATCTCCTGGTCTCAGAGGCAAGGGTGCTACCTGCTGAGCCACTGACACTTCTTTTGGGACCCCACCTCATGTACACTGCCACTGTCATTTCGTTAATCGGGCCCAGAAGGTGATTTGGTGATTGCTGCTTGAAATCACCTTTCAGGATCAAATAATGAAATTTCACTGCAAATGTTTATGGGGGTAGGGTCCCAAAAAGGCCATGTTGGAAATTTGGTGAAAAAAGTCCTAAAAATGGCAGAGTTGCATGCATTTGTTGAACATTTTCTATGGATGGGCATAACACATGAGGTGGCATTTTGAGGGTATCTGGGATATCCTTTTTATTATTTTTATAACATTTTGTGCTTGTAAAGCTGCACATGAATGCGGAAGTGACACCCGGTGCTTCCGGTCCTTCGGGCATATAGGCAGACACCCGAGTGAGCTGGACATTAGATTGAGCAATTTGTGTGACAGATAACACTGCATGAAGTCTGGGAAGCTAAGGTGTCTGTAGTTGTACCCCAAAATTCATTTTGGGAGGTGTATTTTCTGATCTTCTTGGGAGAGGAATATTGTGAGCCACTGCCAAGCAACACAAACTTAAGGAGCACTTCAGGCTGCAAGGGCTTGTGGGCAGGTGGAGGTACTCATTGCACTTGGACAGCTAAAAGTACAAAGTTCTGCTCCACAGGAGCTTTTAGAAAGTTCAACACATGAGGTTACATTTTAAGGGTATCTAGGATATCCTTTTTATTATTTTTATAGCATTTTGTGCTTGTAAAGCTGCGAGTGAACACGGAAGTGCTACCTGGTACTTCCAGTCCTTGTAGCATATAGGCAGACATCCGAGTGAGCCAGGCACATGCAGCATCATGCGCAGAGATGTGCACAGAGAAATGTGCATCTTGGCACATCTCGGCTGTCTCCACTGGGGATGGCAGGGACTAGGACAGAGAGTAACATCAACCTAAACAAATATCAAACTTAAAGGTAATTTATTGCTGAGAATGATTTGGGAGGTATACAATTAACAAAAACTGGGCAAAAATGTCACAAGGGAAGGGAAAAGGAAAGAAAACCCTTTAACAATGCATACAGTGTAAAATGTATACAGAGGGAGATAAAAACAAGCAGTTCAACTGTGACAAGTGCTTGTTAGCAGTAACACTACAGGAAGAAATCAAGCAGTTGCTGAAAAGAGTGGAGGTGCAAAAGGAGATAGGGGAATTGAAGAACTTCCTAGATACCATGGCTGAAAATATAACCATGCAAAATCAGAATATAATAACAAGTACACCTAGTTGTGCACACTGGGAAACCAAACCTGGAGCAAAGGAGGTGGAGGGGAGGGCAGGGACAAAAGTTAAGAATAAACAAACAAAGTGTAAAAAGGGACAACTGCATCAAAGTGAACCCTTAATACTACAAAACAAATATGATACATTAAACAATACAGCACAAAGCATGACATCAGGGGCAGACAACATTCTGAATAGTTTAAAGAAGGAAATAGAAACAGTAGATAGACCAGCAAAAGACCATGAGCAGGAAAAGGAAAATATACTGCCAGTGTTGAGCAAATCTGAATTAATTACAAATTGACATACACAGGAAACTAGAAGAAATCTCAGGCAGAGCTAAATAAATGAGGACAAAAACAGAGATATTCTTGTAATTGGGGTCTCAACAACAAGGAGAACAGATGAAATAGTGTGCAACAGGAGGAAAATGCATTCATCAGTTAGTACTCTTCCCGGAGTTAAAATATCTGACTTAGAGAGACTACTGGATGAACTAATGGAGAACACTCAAATCCCCTTGGTTATACTACACATAGGAATAAATGATATAGGTAAAAGTGGAATATTAGCCATTCAAGACAGGTACACCAGTATAATCAATAGGATCACAGATAAAGGGGGTGACGTTATAGTCACAGATATACTACCAGGACATGTACACATGTACCAAACAAACATAAAAACTGGGCCATAAACAAAATAAACAGTTGGCTGTGCTCCTGTTGTAAAGAAAAAAAACAGTGGCTTTATGGATAACTCTAATACCTTCCAAAACAATGTAGTATTTAAATAGGATGGGTTGCATCCAAACAGAGCAGGTGCAAGAATATTTGGTAGGAAATTAAACAAGGCCATTAAGTTTCATTTGAACTGGAGAGAACAGGGCAGGGATTACCAGAGATGACAGCAGAAAAAGCCAAGTATACTATGGAAAAGTTAGAAGATGGTTGGAATGGGGTGTTACTAAATGCTAGGAGTCTGGTAAACAAATTTGAGGAATTCCAACATCTGTTAGATTCCAGGGATATACATATAGCACTAGTTATGGAAACTTGGTGGGATGAAAGAGACCCATGGGACAAGAACATAAAGGGCTATAACCTATTTTCTAGATCTAGATTCCTAAGGAGAGGGGATAGCCATTTACATAAAAGATTCTTTAAAAAGTGAGCAGGTAAAAATAGATCTAGATAAGGTAGAGATGCTATGGATTAAAATACTACCTAAAGTAACTTATAAAGTAAACTTGGGATTAGTTTATAGGCCCCCTCAATTTCACAACCAGACAATGCCTTGTTATTAAACTACTTATACAATCTAGACCCAGCAGAAAAACTTATATTGGCGGGTGATTTCAATCTATCTGAAATAGACTGGCAGGGATTAAAGGGTGCCACCAGAATGGGAAATAACTACCTAGATATTTTGACCAGATCAGAATGGATCAAAAAGTGAAGACAGGGATCGGGGAGGAAATATTCTGGATTTCATTTTAACTAACATGAGGGATAAGGTAGGCAGTATTATGGTTGACAGTCCATTAGGAAACAGTGACCATTGCACTGTATTCTTTAAAATAAAGGTAGCAAATTAATGATAAAACAATAGGCTCAACATGTAGACCTAATTTTGGGAACGCTGATTTCTTATCTCTCAAAGCAAACATGATTAAATGGAAATGGAAAACCGCATTTGTAAACAAAACACTGTATGAGATGTGGGAAATCATGACTGGAAAAATTAGGATGGAGGTAAATAAACATATACCAAGTAAGCTCAAATACGGAAACAAGAAAAGAACCCCAGGGTGGTTTGATTCCAAAATAAAAAAGCTGGTTAAAAAAAAATATTCAAAATGACACACAAAAGGGACAATCCTGAAGGGAAGATACTATATAGAGAAATGGTCAGAAAATTAAAAATAATAATTAGAAAAGCACAATCTGACTATGGGATACAACTGGCCTACAGGGAAAGGACAACTACTAAACCTTTTATACTTATTTTAACAATAAACAAAAAGGGCAAAATAACATAGGTCCATATACAAACAAACTGGGAAATACAGCCAATACCAAGGAGATGGCAGCTATGCAGAATACTGAGGACTGAAGAAGGGCAGATGTGATTCCCCTTCAAAAAAGTGGGAGCAAGGCAGAAGCAGGAAACTACAGACCTGTAAGTTTGACCTCGGTGGTAGGGAAAATGATAGAATCACTTCTGAAAGAAAGAATTGTTGAGTACCTAGAGGCCAGCGGGACACAGGACCCAAAACAGCATGGATTTACAGCAGGAAGGTCATGTCAGATGAATCTAATAGATTTCCTTGACTGGGTGACCAAAGTAATAGACCAGGGAGGAGCTGTGGATATGGCCTACCTAGACTTTAGCAAGGCATTTGACACAGTCCCACACAAAAGATTAATAATCAAGTTAGCCAGCTTGGGAGTGGGTCCCAGAGTGGTAGCCTGGGTTGCAAACTGGCTGCACAACAGGACACAGAAGGTAATAATGAGTGGAACACATTCCGAAGAAAGGGGGGGGTCACTAGTGGAGTACCTCAGGGCTCAGTACTGGGTCCAGTCCTCTTTAACATCTTTATAGGTGACATTGCAGAGGGTCTGGAGGGAAAGGTATGCCTCTTTGCAGATGATACAAAGATCTGTAACAGAGTTGATACACAAGGTGGGGTAGAAAGGATGAGAAGGGACTTGGCAAGGTTGGAGGAATAGTCAGATATATGGCAACTTAGATTTAATGCAAAGAAGTGCAAAGTAATGCACCTGGGAAACAAAAACCCGGGAGAAGAGTACACAATAGCAGGGGAGGTACTAACAACAACAAAAAATGGAATGGGACTTGGGGGTAGTCATATCAGATGATCTAAAGGTGGGTAAGCAATGTGAGAAGTCAATAAGGAGAGCCAGGGGGATACTGGGATGCATAGGAAGGGGCATCACAAGTAGAAAAAGGGAAGTGGTTATCCCTCTGTACAGACAGTTGGTGAGACCCCATCTGGAGTACTGTGTGCAGTTTTGGAGACCTCATCTATGCAAGGACATAGACAGAATGGAAGCAGTCCAGAGGAGGGCAACTAAAATGGTGCAGGGTCTGCATCAGAAATCATATGAAGAGAGACTGAGAGAGCTTAATGTGTATACCCTTGATGAAAGGAGGGACAGAGGGGACATGATAGAAATGTTCAAGTACCTCAAGGGAATCAACAAAGTCCAGGAGGGTAGCATCTTTCAGAAAAAGAGATGTGTAAGAACAAGGGGACATAATTTAAAGATAGAGGGGGATGGCTCATTGATATTGTGAGGAAATTTTTTTTCATGGAGGGTGTGGTGGATGTGTGGAACTGCCTCCCTGGGGAGGTTGTTGGGGCTAAAACAGTGGGGGAATTCAAACATGCATGGGACAGACACAAGGCAATTGTAGTGGGGGGTGGTAGGAAGTAGGCTGTTGGTTAACTAGAATCTGCAGCTTATCCAGTAGGTAGGGAAATGGGCAGACTGGGTGGGCCAAGTGGTCCTTATCTGCCATCAAAGTCTATGTTTCTATGTTAATACTTATTTCTGTTCAGTGTTCATTAAAGATATCATGGTAATCAGAGAGGATAAAATAAGCTCACTTCCCAGGCAAGTAACAATAGACCCAAGAGTCATACAGGAAAGACTACAGAATATTATTATAAATAAATCACCAGGACCAGATGATAGGCACCCAAGAGTACTCAAGGAACTTGCAGAGTGCTTAGCCCCACCACTGAGTTATATATTTCAAAAGTCTCTAGATCTAGAGGTGGTAGTGCAAGGGTGGAGGGAAGCCATAATGGTGCCCTTAGTTAAAAAAGGCCCCAAAACAAAGCCTGAAAACTTCAGACCAGTGAGTTTGACACCGATTATGGGTAAAATTTTGGAAGGAATCCTGAAGGAACACATAATGGCACACCTAGTATTACACAATCTAATGGATCCAACTCAGTGTGGCTTTACCAAGTCTAGGACATACCAGACCAACATATTGGCATCTTATGAAAAGGCAAGCAGGGCTCTGGATGAGGGAAATGTGGTTTATGTGGCTTTCCTGGACTTTTCCAAAGCCTTTGATTAACTCTCCCACAAAGTATTAGTGAAGGTTTTGGGCGATACAAAACTTGAAGCAAACATAATAAACTGGGTGGAGGCATGGTTGGTGGAGAGGAGACAGACAGTTATGATAATTGGGGTGTTATCAGACTGGGAGAGGGTGCCAACAGAGGTCCCTTAGGGTGCTGTGCTGAGTCCCTATTTATTTAATACTGTATATATGTGTCATCTCTCAAATGTGACCACCTGAACATATGGTTGATGAAGTTTGCAGATGACTGAAGAGTTGGGGGTACTGTTAATAATATGGATGATAGTAATAACTTACAAGAGACCCTAAATGATATACATCATTGGACAGTAAAGTACAAACTACAGCTAAATGTGGGAAAGTGTGTAATCATGCATATGGGGAAGCAGAATCTGAAACATAAGTATAGTATGGGGAATAATGAAATGCCACAGTCAACGGGGGGAAGGGATTTGGGAGTCGGGATCACTAATGACCTACAATTTAGTCCACATTGTCATATCATTGTTAAAAAAGCAAACCAAACCTTAAATTGAATCCTGCGGCACATAGGGAGCAAGGATAGTAAAGTATTGCTCCCATTATATCAGGCATTGGTAAGGCCGCATTTGGAGTATTGTGCACAAGTATGGTCACTGTAAAAGAAGGAAGACATAAAGAAATTGGAGAATATACAAAGAAGGGCCACAAAAACAATGACAGGTCTGGGGGAGGACACATACTCAGATAGATTTTGATAAAGATCTTTTGGATACCATTGTATCATGTGGAAGTGATCAGTTAATTTTAGAACCGACTAGAGATGCTAACATACCGGACCTTATTATTACTAATAATTTAGAACGTATCGCCAGCTCAAGGGTTATTAGTCCCTTAGCAACAAATGACCATAATATGGTTGAATGTACTTTAAATTGCTCTAGGACTAAAGCCAAAGTTTTTACAGAAACTACTGACTATAAAAATACTGAGTGGTCTAAAATAGCCAGTGAGACAAATAAAATCAACTGGGGTATTCTCTTGAAGGGCTCAATATAGAAAATATGTGGAATAAAATAAATACCATTCTATGTGATGTGATGAAAACATACGTTCCACTGAGGAAAAAATACAACAAAAACAGAATTATTTTACTGTGGTTCAACACATGAATTAAGAAGCAGATTGTTAGAAAATGTAAGTTATTTAAAAGGTACAAAAAGAACCCTAGTATTAACAATCAGATGTTATACAGAACAGAACAAGCCAATTTAAATAAAATGATAAGGAAGGAGAAAAGAAAATTAGAAGAAAGACAGACCCGTAAAAAGGATGTGAAAAGTTTATATGCTTATATAAATAATAATAAACAGGGAAAAAAAAAACATTTCAATTGTTCAAAATGGGGAAGTGATCACAGATGCTGAAGTAATAGCCCAAGGTTTCAATCAGTATTTTGCTTCGACATTTAATCCTTCTACTAGTCCAAGCCATGTATTTAATTTTGAAGGTACCCCTTAAATTAAAATTCAGACAGAAGAAGTGTTTGATGAATTATTAAAACTAAAGACATCATCATCTCCAGGCCCAGATCATTTAAGTCCAGTGGTATTAAAGAATCTAGCAAACCCTATATCTTTACCCCTTCACTTTATTATTCAACAAATCCTTACAATCAGGGCAGGTCCTAAATGACTGGAAAAGGGCAGTGGTAGTCCCTATTCATAAAAAGGGCAACCAATCCAGTGTATTAAACTATAGGCCGGTAAGTCTAACTTCCATTTGTTCCAAACTCATGGGAAGGGTAATTAAAACCAAAATAGATAATGAAATGGATGTAGTAAATCTTATAGATCATTCCCAACATGTCTTCCATAAGGGATTGTCATGTGTTACCAATCTTTTGTCATTTTATGAATTTGTAAGTGACCGTCTGGATAGGAATATTCCCACTGATGTCATCCTCTTGGATGTAAGAAAGGCTTTAGATACCATACCCCATGATTATAACTAATATAAACTAAAATAACAGCTATTTGAATCAATAAATATGTTGTAAGATGGATTAATAATTGACTTACAGATCATAAGCAGTCTGTGAGGATTAATGGAGTACGGTCACAAAAGGAGGATGTCACCAGTGATGTGCCCCAGGGGTCAATGCTTGGTCCCTGTTCTGTTTACGCTGTATATCAGTGATATGGGGAGAGTACTAAATAGTGTAATTTCAAAATTTGCAGATAACACTAAGGTTGGAGGAGAGGTGGACTGTTTGCAGAATTACCTAGTTCTATAGCAGGACCTGGAGAAAATTGAGAATTGGGGGAAATGTAATAAAATGCAATTCAATGAATCAAAGTGCAGTTATGCACTTTGGAAAGAAAAATCTGGGCTACACATAGAAACTTAATGGTAAAATACTGAAATCTTCTAAGAAAGAAATTGATTTGGATCTGAGTCAATAGTGATTTAACATCATAGGATCACTGTCGTCATATATCGCTCACTACTAATAGATTGTTAAGAACAATTAATAAAACCTTCCTAACCAGAGACAGTGAATGTTTAATGAAACTATACAAATCATATATCATCCCACATTTGGATTATGGCTCTCCCCTCTGGAACCCTTACTTAAAACGGGACATCAAATTATTAGAAAAAACACAAAGGAAACTAACAAAATCATTAAAAGGATTCAAAAACAAAGGATATAGGTCTAGGATCAATGATTTAAAATTATTTACATTGGAGACAAGAAGAAAGAGGGGTGATTTACATCTTACCTATAAAATTATGCCGAATCCTACATTGATGGGTTTATGTGGATTAAAGAATAAAAACAGAGTAAAACATGATCTGAGATCTCATACGAGACAATTATATGTGCCTAAGGTTAAAACAGCAAAGAGATCCAACTTTTTTACTGTAAGATCAGCTAGACTTTGGAATTTCTTACCAAATAATATTGTGCTGGCACTTAGCTTTGAGCAATTCAGGTATAAATTAGATGACTTTCTTATCCAAAACCAGACTGGTCAATAACCCCACTAGGAGTGGGAGACAATTAAATGGGCTAATAGCCTACTTTGTCTTAACAAGTATTACCAGGTATTAGGTTGGCTAGTTTAGGACTATATGCATTACACTACAGAAGTATTAGGGGGGACATGTGCATGATATACAGGGCCCTGCAGGGCAAATCATTATGGGAGTACTTAGGGCTAAAACAGAAGAACTATGTATATGAACCTAGGGGGCATTCACTCCAGTTAACTATGGGAAAATGGAACCTTTTAAAGAGAAGGCACTGGTTCAGCCAGAGAGTGGCACTACTTTGGAACAGCCTACCAATTGATGTGGTTACTAGTGGTACAATGGAATTATTCAAAAAAAGGTTAGATAGTTTCTACCATAATAAATATATACTGGATTGAACAAAAGTGGCAAGCATAAAGGACAAAAGTCTATGTAGCTTGTAAAACCTATGAAACCTATGAAACTTTGGTAATTTTCAATATTTTGAGTCCAAATTTTCAACATAGCCATTTTTCACACCATCTGATGAACAGTACATCTGTCATTTGTTACATCCTGTGCAAAATGTGTTTTTGCACCTGTGGTGTGGAATAGTGTTTCGGCATGGATTTGAACATTTTCACCTATGGGGTTTATGAGGTGAGGTCATAAGAAGACTATGTTGAAAATTTGGGGTCAAAATAAAGTCTACACATCTGACCTTATTAACAGATGGAATGGGGTGAGTGCTAGGTTTGAGGGAGCCCAAGGTACACCCCACACCTGCTGTCTGGCCTGGTTTGGGAGGGAACGGTGTTAGAGAAACCCTATTGTCTCATTTCCCAACTTTTGTTGCTTTGACCCTAACTGGAGCATTAACAAAGTTTTTTGCAGCTTACTGTATATGATGATATATCCCAGGAAATCCTCATTCATTTCAGTTCAACTTCCTGTAGTGTTTCCCAGTATATCCAGATATATAGTACATCTTGTCATTGGCTACTACTGAAGGCAAATGTGTAGGTGCTTCTGCAACATGTATTTGGACATTCCTTCTCTTTGTCCCCATTATAGGGACTACCAACCTTCTGAGATACCACATAGCTTTGTATTATAGCAAAGGGATCCCAACATGACCAAGCTTAAGGTGTGAAAGCATGAACATAAATGTGCTATTCATTTTTCTGTAAGAGAAGAAGAAAAGGATGACTGTCACCTTTCAGGCTCAACTCATGGCAGAATTTTATTATCCCTGGCATGGAGGAGTAGAACCCCCCCCCATGGAGGAAACATATGGGGGATTCAAGGCCATAGATTGGCATCCATCCAAGCTATTACTAATTTTAATACGCACCTCAGAATGTGCTCTAGCATGGTGTAGTGCAACATGGATGAAAAAGAAACTGACACAGCACTAATCCAGCTCAAATGGATGAGTAGTAAGGATTTTTAGTGCTGCACATTTCTCTAAATAGTGCTGATAATGACCCGGGTCATTCTTGACATTTGATCTGTAACAAAGGGTTGGCCACATTCTGCACTGCATCTCTGAGCAGGGCTGCTGCGGACACATGGGCACTTCTTCTCAATTCCATTCTTATGTAATTGAATTGTACATATTCATGTATCTTTTGTATCATCATATATTGTAATTATCCATATTCTTGTCCCTGGGTCATACCTGGAAATCAGCATTGGCTCAGTGTGCCTTTCCTGGTTACCAAATGTTGAAATAATAAAAAAAAATTCTTCCAAATGTAAAACTGTTGAAACACAAGCTGATTTCACAAATGAAGGATTACCAATGCTTTCTGTAACAGAACTTCAGTCAGTATGACAAAAACACGTAGTCACCAACATAAAAAGAGAATGCATGAGACCCAAGAAGTGGTTATTAATGCAAGAGAATACAAGCAATGCAAGAAGTGATTCTTTACACAAGAGAATATGTGTGGTGCAAGAAATGGTTATTCACGCAAGAGAGTACATGTGATGCAAGAAGTGGGTATTTAAACAAGAGAATACATGTGGCGCAAGAAGTGGTTATTCACATAAGAGAATACATGTGACACAAGAAGTGGTTATTGACACAAGGAGATCCACCCATCTGCAAACAAAATGAAGGCACACATCCACCTGTATGCAGACAAAAAGGAGGCATGCATCCACCCATCTGCAAGCAAAGTGGAGGCATGCATCCACTTGTCTGCAAACAAACTGGATGCACACATCCACCCATCTGCAAACAAAATGTAGACATGCATCCACCCATCTGCAAACAAAATGACTACATTTTAGGGTCCAGAGACCTTAACAAATTCATGAATGTGAAACTAAGCTAAAAAAAAACCAACAGACCAAGCCACTGGGGTGCCATCAAAGTTGTAAACCAGCTTGGATCTACCGGATTAATTTATTTTTATTTTATTTATTTTATTTAAATGTTTGGTAACCAGGAAAGGCACACTGAGCTGAGGATCATTTCCAGGTGCGACCTGGGGAAATCAGGGGCAATAGGATAAAATCCATATACAAAAACAGGATGCAATAAAAGGCATGGATACACAGGACACACTAAGATGATAAAACAGGATACAATAAGAGCATCATACAAATAAGGTAGGGGTACAAGGTGGTATCAGCAGTAGGTATGTACAGTATGGCAATTACACATCAGATTTACAGTTACAGTATAAACAAATTGCAGTACATAAGTGCTATACATTATTATGAGAGCAAGTAGGGGTGGCAAGAGGTGCAGCTGAGATCTGACAGAGGTGTGAGAGAGGGAGTTATATAGGAGGGGAGGTTGAGAGTTCCAAAATGGGGGTAGCTGATAGGTGCAGGTGGATTTGCCCATGCATGAGAATGGTTTGGGAAGGGAGAAGGAGCGGTAATCCCTAGAACAGAGGGAATAAGGTGAAGAGGGAACAGGAATGAGGTGGGCAGAGAGGCAGGAGGGGAGGAGATCAAACCAGTATTTGTAGATAAAGGAGATAGAGTGGATGTATCACCGATGAGACAGGAGAGGAATCTTCAGGGAAGAGAGTAGACAGCAGTGGTCAGTCTGAGCAGGAGATTTTGAGGCAAATTGACAAAAAGCATGAAAGAGGGAGTCAGGGGTTTGGCAGTTGAAATTTAATGCAAGGAAGTGGAAGATAATGCATATGGGGCACAAAAACCCTGGCACAATATATCAGTTAGGGGTGAGGATATAGCATGCACCAAGCAGGAAAGGGATCTTGGGGTTATCATCTCTGATGACCTCAAGGCAGGGAAACAGTGTGACAAGGCAGCAGGTAAAGCAAATAGGATGCTGGGATGCATAGGCAGGGGCATCACCAGCAGGAAAAGGGAGGTCATAATTCCACTATACAAGACACCAGTGAGGCCCCACCTGGAGTACACTGTACAGTTCTGGAGACCTTACCTACATAAGGACATAGACAAGGTAGAGAAGGTTCAGAGGAGGGCAACAAAGATGGTGCATGGATTGCATCACAAGTCCTATGAGGATAGGTTGAAGGAAATGAACATGTACTCGCTGGAGGAGAGGAGGGGGAGAGAGAGGATATGATAGAGACATACAAGTATCTTACAGGGAGGAACAGGGTGCAGGAATACACTATTTTTAAGTGAAAAAGATGTTCCAGGACTAGAGGGCATGGGATGAAGTTGGAGGGAGGACAATTCAGAGGAAACGTGAGGAAGACTTTCTTCACAGAACGGGTGGTGGACAAGTGGAACACCCTGCCAGAGGAAGTGGTCGGGGCTGAAACAATCACGGGATTTAAGAATGCATGGGATAGACATAAAGGAATTCTGGAGGTCAGGGGTAAGGGGCAACAGACTTCTTGGAAAACATAAACTGAACTTACAGGCTCAAATGGGCAGACTGGGTGGGCCATAGGCCCTTATCTGCCGACACTGTCTATGTATCTATGTATGTATCTATGTAAGTCTAGCAAGTGAAGAGGAGGGGCGGTGCAGTATATTATATCAGCATAGTCAAAAAATAGGCATTATCATTTTAGTCAGAAGTTCCTGTCGAGCCAGTAGGTAGAGAGAGTCCCTGTTATAGTAAAGGATGCCTTGCTTAGGGCGACATTTTGATGATATGTAGTCTACAGCATGTGGTGAGAGAAGTTTAGTTGATGGTCCAGCCAGATGCCTAGATACTTATAAGATGAGACCTCACTAAGCGGAGTGCCTTCCAGAGTCATGATAGCAGTGGAAAGGAGGGATTTCACGATTTTCTGAGAGGTTCCGAAGGTTATAGAGACAGTTTTGGAAGTGTTTAGTTTTAGTTTATTTGCCTCTAACCAAGACTGAACAGCACTGAAATCCTGTTATAAGACAGATTTGATAGAGATTAGGTCAGGGCCAGAGGAGAATAGGATGGTATCAATTAATCAATCAAAATCTTTATTTATCCAGGTGGGCACCATTGAGCAAGGCTCATTTGCAAGGTGGACCTGGTCATGAATACATCAAAGTAAAGTACAGTACAGAAGCAGGTATACAAAAAGCAATAATAAACAAGGAAGAATAAGTATATACAGTGTATACAGTACAGTACAAGGTTGAAATAAATGAAAAAAAAACAGCATTATTTTACAATTGAAGAAGTCAGCAGATGTACAATCAACCATAGGCATACAGGGGTTATAAGCAGAGATCTTTTGAGTGAGGCAGCCTGCAACTACACATATAGGGGAAAGAGGCCATGTATGGGGTGGCAGGTTAGAGAGGTAAAGAAGAGGAGGGATATATTACCGAGGTAAAGAAGAGGAGGGATATATTACCGACGACTGGGGGAAAAATTGGGCTAAAATCACAGAAAGTGACGATGGCTGTCGTGTACTTGTTTATTTTGATAATGACAGAGGAGGGGTAGATAATTGGGACACTACTATGGATGGAGTGAGACTTTAGCCAGGCTGGTGTGGACAGGGAAGGGTGGGTGCAGAGGAAGAGTTAATAAGGGAAAGAGTGAGAGCCAGGGGTAGAAACATGGTAAGCGTCAGGATGGAGAGGGGGAGTTGTGGAATTAGTGGGCTAGCGGTGAGGAAAACATTTGCAAGGTGCTTTCATGTAGCAGTCGTAGAGTGCCTTGAAGATATTCAGACTAACAGGGCAGCTCAGCTTCAAGTTCCTTTGTAAACTGTTCCACAATGTGGGTAAAGAGAAGCTTAGAGCAGCTTTGCCGAAATGAGTTTTGACCCTTGGAACTTGAAGGGCAATTAGGGAATAGCTCCTTAGAGTGTAGCTGCCTAAGACACTCCGGGAAATACAATCTGAAACATATGAGTGGAGCTTGTTAGTCACCGCTCTGAAGGCCCATAAGGCATCATTTCTGTTCCTTCTATAGTGAAGGGAAGTTCAGCCTAACGATGAGAACAGGGAGCAGTGGTGTGTGGAAAGTGGAAGGCCAGTAATGAGCCTGATAGCTCTGTGGTAGAGGGTGTCCAACTTAGCCAGTGCAGAGGCAGTGGAGTGGCTGTAGAGCAGGTCCACGTAATCTATTAAAGTTAGGAAGGTAGCTTGAACCAGTTGAATCTTGGCATCCTTTGTGAGCAGGTGGTTAATTCTGTAGAATAGTCCTAATCTTTGCCTTAGTTTCTTCTGTAGTTTTTTTTTTTTAATTTTATTTAGTTGTTTAACCAGGTATAGCACACTAAGCTGAAAGCTTTTTTACAGGAGCGACCTGGGAGCACAAGGCGGTTAAGTGACTTGCTCAGGGTCACACAGTATGCAAGTGGAAGCTGTGGGATTCAAACCCAGGTCTGGTCTGCTGGATGTCACCAGATTTGCAGCTCAGAGCCTTAGACCACTGCGCTATACTGCCCCCTAATTCTTTGAGATGGTCAGCGAAGGAAAGTTTATGATTGAGCCAAACTCCTAGATATTTGAATTTAGCTACTTACTCTAGTGTTTCTCCAAGAACAGTGGTAATTTGTGGGATAGCTCCCCCCCAGCAGGAATTGCCGCATACAAGGCGGAGGAGGAGAAGAGCATGGCTTTTGTCTTTTTCGCATTGAGCAAAAGCATTTTGTTTATGAGCTGGTTTTGTAGAAGGTTAAATTCAGCTTGGAGGTCTTCACAGGCTGCTTCCGGCATCGGACGACTAAAGTACATTACAGTGTCATCCGCAAATAAGTGGATGTTGGCTTTTTTGATGGGGTCATTGATGTTGTTAATGTAGACTGCAAAGAAGAGGGGACCAAGGATAAAGCACTGGGGCACGCCCCTCAGCATAGGTTTTAATGGAGAAAGATCACCTTCAGCTTTAACCTGTTGTTTCCATTCTCCGAGGTTGTCTGAAAACTAGCACATAGATTTATGGTCCAGGTATCATTTGCATAGATGTGGATGAGGGATTTGGAGCAGGCAGATGAGAGATCATTTATGAAGAGAGTGAAAAGAATGGGTCTAAGTATAGAACCTTGAGGGACGCCTGCTAGGATGGGGAGGGGAAGAGGAATTAATGATCTTGGGTGACTGGCATCTGTTTGTGAGGTATAAGCTGAACCACTGTATGGCGGGGGGGGGCAAGTTCTGCATGCCCGATTGTGTCTAGTAGCAGGGGGTGGGACACATAGTCAAAGGCCTTGGCCAGGTTGATGAAGACAGCAACAGTGAGGTGGCCTTTATCCACGGCAGATTGGATGTGACCGGTGACTCGGAGGAGAGATGATATGGTGGAGTGGTGCTTCCTGAAATCAGACTGGTAGGGGGAGAGGAAGTTACAGTAGTGGAGGTGAGGAAATCAGTCAGTCTTGATTGTACTAAATACTCCTGCAGCTTGGATAAGGCAGGGAGGAGGGAGATAGGATGATAGTTGCCAGGTGTTGTGGGCTCACCGCCCTTGTAGAGAGGGATGACACAGGCAGTTTTCCAGGCCTTGGGAACTGTGCCTGATGAGAAGGATAGGTTTAGTAAGTAAGTAAGTGGTAGAGTGATGGCTGGGGCAGATACACAGGAGACTGGGATGCAAGCCATCCAGGCTAGATTTAGCCGGGTTTAGAGATAGGAGTGCAGTCAGTACTTAGTCAGCAGAAGCTGGGGTGAGTAGGAAGTTTTGTCTGGGTGGGGTCTGTGAGAGCGGTTTACCTACAGATGGTAAGGGCAAGGCTTGGTCAGGGAGGACACAAGTAGTAAAAAAAGTGTTCAGAGTATCCACCACGTGGACGGGGTCAGTGATTTTAACGCCATTGAGGTTGAGAATGGGGATGATGGACTGAGGTGGTGGGTTAATGATGGATTGGACAATATCACAGAAAGAGGAGGGGTATGCATTGGCAAGATATTTTTTTAAAAGAATCAGCTTTTGTGCATCTAATGGGCTTAGTGCATATATTTCTTGCAGCGTTGTAGACTTGTCTAGAGTGAGTGGATTGGGAGGCTTTGAAAGTGGACCAGACCTTGTCACAGGTTTTGCAGAGGGCAATAATTGGTGCTATAATACAGGGATGGTGGAGTTTTCTGACCCTTGCTTTCTGGAGCGGGGCATGGCGGTCACAGATTCTAGTGCACATATCATGACCTGTCCTGGGTTGGTTGGGATCTGCCATCATATGAACCAGGAGGACCAACATTATTGACATCTCTACTTTTGCCAAGCTGACCTTACTGACTGCTGTTTATCATTTGGATCTTCACGTGTTTCTGTTGGAAGTTACATACTCATGTCTTGGTAACATTTTAACTGCTTGGGCAGGCAGTGAGAGAGCCTCTTTCTTGGACTACTTATTCTTCAATTTAAGCCTTGGGATACGACTATGAGAGGATCATTCTCATTGGATTAATTTCAGTGAATAGGAGGTGGTGAGAGCCCTCCTCTTCAACTGCAAACTTTTCTCGAGAACTGTGGCATTGGTTCACCTGTTCTTACTGCGATTTAAATTCATTTCTTAATATGGACTTTATTTTGACTGACATTATCTTGATTAAGTTTTAGTTATTATTTTTGTTTGAATCACAAATTTTGTTTGAATTTATTGTATTTTTGTGTTTTAATCAAGGGGATTATCTGGGTTTATCTGTATATGATTTGATTATTTTAGTGGTATTATAGTATTTTGATTAAGGGGTTCTTAAATTAGGTTTAATTTACTGCTGGAGTAGAGGTGTGACTAATTGGGGTGGTTTTTCAGAGTGACCAGAGAGTATGTGTTGGCAGGTGGCTCTCCCAGTCAGGCACTACTCCTCCTTTGCACTCCAGGACCTCTGTCCCCTTAATTGCCCCCCCTTTGCAGGCCAATGTCTATAATTGCTGTCTGGCACTGAGGATAGCAAGGAGGAGGCATGGGGAAGGGGTTTGGGACTGCGGGGCTGGGGGAGCCAGGTGGACGGCTGTGGTACCAAGGAGATGCCCTCAGGCAAAATGGCGACTTGACAGGGGTCCTCTCTGTCTGGTCCCCATATCCAAGGGCTCCACCTTTAGTGGGAAGCCTACTCAATCAGCCTCAGAGTCTCATCCAACCCGGGTGATGTTATGCAATGCTAGGTCCATTAGAAACAAGATGGCATTAATTGCCTATCTTGTTGGATCATCAGACCTGGCTTGCATCACTGAGACCAGGCTGGATGGAAATGCTGGCCCAATTCTTGAGTCAACTGTTCCAGCCAGTTTCTCGGTGATAACCTCCTGAGGTTGGATCGTAGGGGCAGGGGTGTGGCCATTTGTTTTAAAATGGAATTATGCCTGATAGACATTCCAGTGGGGGAGACCAGATCCTTTTCAATGTATCCTGGGAGCAGGTGGGAGGTGCAGAGTTCTTCTCATCTACAGTCCACCCAGAAATGGGAAGCAATGTTTGTAGGAAGTCGCAGACTTCATTTTTGAGATGGTGTTGGAGTCTCCCAGATTGATGGTGCTGGGTGACTTCAATGCCTGGATTTACGATGATTTCTCACAGTTTGATCAAGACTTCCTCCAACTTATCATCTCATTGGACTTCTCACAGGCGATTGCCACTGCAACCCATAATTCTGGGCATTCACTGGGTCTGGTCTTCCTCCTGGGTATGGAGATCTTTGATTTGGTGGTGGAACCAGTCCGATGGTCTGACCATTACACTATCAGGTTCAATTTCCAGGCCCCCCCTTATAGGCCTGCCCCTATGGAGATGGTTCAGTACCATCCTTTAAGGAGAGTAATCCCAGATGGCCTGTTGATGTTATTGAACCTATCAGGACTTCTGACTGCTGGCATGGGTTCTGACAACCTACTGTAAGCTTATAATATGGCGGTGGTGGTGGCTCTGGACTCCATTGCTCCTATTCATGTTTGCCCTCTCACCCTTTTCCATCGATCCCCTTGGTTCAATGGGACTTTTAGGGAGATGAGGAGAGAGGGGCAAAGGGTGGAGCATCATTGGCCGAGATCTGGCCTTGATGCCGACAGGCATAGATTGTTGGTCCATTACTTGGACTATCAATCGGCGATCTCACATAAGAAGGCAGCATTCCTGTCCAGGGAGATCACCACTGCAGGGAATCTACCTGTTCAGCTCTTCCAAACAGTAGATGGACTGTGCAGTCCAGCCTGTCTGCAAGTTTGGAGAGCATTGTCATATGTTGTATGATGAGTTTACTCTCTTCTTTGTGGATAAGATTGCTGACATCAGGTCAGAAATCCACTCAGCTAGCACCAATGGGCGGAGTGGTGATTGGTCAGAGGCTGCAGAACCACAGTTTTGTTGGTTGGCTTTCATCCAGCCAGCAATCACAGATGTCATAGGGATCGTCCAGAGTATGTGGCCGACTTTCTGTAGTTTGGACCTGGGCCCAACTCACCTCCTTGTGGGGTTCATTGAGGTCATCGGCCTGGTCCTGGCTGAGATAGTTGGGAGTTCGCTTGACATGGGTGAGTTTCCTGACTCTCTGAAAGAGATGGTGGTTACACCTCTCCTTAAGAAATTTTCTCTGGGCCTCGACTGCCTCTCCAACAAGAGGCCAGTGTCTAACCTGCCCTTTGTGGGCAAGGTTATTAAGAAAGTGGTCGCGCTGTAGCTGGATGATCATCTTACCATCCATGACATCTAAGGTCCTCTCCAGTCGGGATTTAGGAAGAGGCATTGCAATGAAACCACCCTGGTTCGGGTGCTCAATGATCTCCTGATAGCAAGAGATTAAATGACTCATTCCATCTTAGTCCTTCTTGATCTCTCTGAAGCATTTGACACCATGGATCATGGCATCTTGCTGGAGTGCTTGTGGGCGATCTGTGAACTATCAGGTGTGGTCCTCAGGTGGTTCCATTCATTCATCACTGGTAGATCTCAGAGTGTTATGTCGGGGAATTCATTCCTCTGATGCATTCTGTCTACCATGTAGGGTACCCCATGGCTCTTTGCTTTCACTCATGTTATTTGAAGTGTACATGCTGCCGTTAGGAGACACTGTGAGGCAGTATGGTTTGCGTTTTCACTGCTACGCAGATGATATTCAACTATAGACGTCCTTTTGCACCTGATCAGGATGATGCAGTCTCAGTGTTCAACAACTGCCTCTCCAAGATCCAGGGCTGGATGAGTGCCAACTGGCTGAGGCTGAATCCTGACAAGACTGAGGTGTTGGTAGTGGACCCAGGTCACTGGGTAGAGGGGTTCTTGGCAGAGCAGGCCTCTGGACTTATGCTCAGGGGTTGCCAGCTGACATCTTCTGAATAAGTGTGGAGTCAGGGTGTTACATTTGATGAGGGGTTGACCCTGAAGTCCCAGGTGTCATCCGTTGTCAAGACCTCATTCTATCTCCTGAGGAATATCACCCGGATTAAGTACCTAGTTCTGCCAGATGATCTTCTGACTCTGCTCCACAGCTTTGTGACCTCTTGCCTTGATTACTGCAATGCCCTATACTTAGAGCTTCTGGGGGTCAATAGCTGCTGCTTGCAGCTGGTGCAGAATGCTGTGGCTAGGTTGTCGACTGGGCTATCTAGATCTGGCCATGTCACACTTATGCTATGCGATCTGCACTGGCTGCCTGTTCAGTGGCGGATCACCTTCAAGGTTGGCTTGCAAACCACCAAGGCCCTACATGGACAGGGACCAAGTTATCTGCAAGAGGTCCGTTGTTACTACCTCCCCCTCTGACCACTTCTCTCTGCTAAGGAGGGATTGCTAGAGATTCTCAGGGTTTTTTTGAAGAACTCTGAAGCCTGTTCATTTGCTTTTGTGGCTCCTACCCTGTGGAATTCTCTACCTCCCCGGATAAGTGGGTGCCTGACTGTGGAGAGCTTTAAATCTGTTTGCAAAACTTATTTATTTTCTCTGGCTTACTCTGATTATTAAGTCATGGATTTGGATGTTTTAATTGCTTTATGCTTTCTAGTTGTTTTGTAAAATTGCTTTAATATTCCCTGAATTGCACTTTATATAAATAAAGTTATTATTATTATTATTAGTGAAAATGCTTGTGAAATGGTTTAGAGCAGTGTTGACATCTGAGGAGGAATAAACTGGCATCCAATTTGCATTGTATAAATCTGAGAGGAGGGTGTTAGTGTCAAGTGAGTGCAGGAGCATATTTTGATGTATTTTGGTGTGGATTTTGGCAGTTGGTTTTGTCTAATGCAGTACGTGATACAATGATCACTAAGGGATAGGTCAGGGACACAAGTGCTGGATATTCTGTGGAGATGGGATAGGAGAACCCAGTCAATGAGGGAGTGATGTAAGAAATGGGTGTTGTAGTGGGTGGGTTCAGTAATTAGCTAAGTGAGGTTTAGGGATTCAGTTTTGGAGATGGTGGGCTTAGAGGAGGGGGAGAACCAGTCAAGACTGTAATCACCCAAGAGCAGTAGTTCACCAGAGTTAGCTAGTGGTAGAAGGGCAGCGATGCATTCTGCAAGTGCTTTTTGTCCAGGCCGAGGGGAGGCATAGACCACCCCAATGAAGGAGGGGAGGGTATAGGGGAAGGAGAATTTGGCAAGGATCAGTTCATGTGATCTGAGGCAGGATTTTTTTTTCATTAGGGAGCACGAGAGGAGTTGCGTTATGAGTATAGCGACACCACCCCCTCTCTTGCCATGGTCTTGCTGGATGATGGAGTATCCAGAGAAACTGAGGGATGAGTCAGGTGTTTTGGCAGATAGTCAGCTTTCCGAGAGGCATAGGATGTCAGGGGAGTTTTGAGTTAGCCAGCAATTTAGAAAGTCCAGTTTGGGCAGAAGACTCCTGATATTGATGTGCATGACTTTTAGGCCTTTGAGGTGGGATGGCACTTATTTCAGCAAGGGGGGCCAGGGTTTCATTCTATGTCTCCAGAAATAAGCAAGATGAGAAAGAACATAGAGAAGGTGGCTGGGAGTTTCCACCCTTTTATAGAGTTGAGGGAGGATTGTCTACATCTGGAGCATTGTATGAGAGTGATGCAGTAAGTTAATTGAGGTGGTAGGACTCAGGCTGAAATGACATGAAAGGAGTGCAAAGGTGGAGGTTGGGGTGTTTGTATGGAGAATATGATGTGGTGCTTTAAGCAGAAGGATGTAGAGGGGGTAAGGGGGTGGGGTAGAGACAGCCAGAGGGAGATGAGGGAGTGGAGGAAAGAATATAGGAGAAGGAGGACAGTAGTAGAAGTATAAGGGCAAGATGCATGTTGCGATAATGCAGATGGGAGTAGGTGCAGATTTACTAAATAGGCTGGTGGAGGAGCAGTGCAGGTAATGGAAATTATGGAGAGTGCAGTCCAAAAAATAGGGGAGGGAGAGTTGTGTAGACAGGCAAACCAATCAGCTGTATTGAAATAAAAAGAGCTGCTTGAGCTTGGTAATGCAATTTCCTATATATTTAAGAGAAAATATGGGCAAATAGCTATGTAAGTTATGCAGTCAAAATGCTTTGTAAGAAAGTGAGGCCCTCTAGAGGTGGATCAGTATGAGCTGCAGATTGCAAACTGGGGAGTTTGTATCGTGTATGTAAAGAAGGCTGGGTAATGCCCCCTTCACTGCAGCTATATAAGAACAAGTGGGAGTGGTCGGGGAGGATGGGGAGCCGTCACAAAACACCAGCGGGGCCTTCTGTGGGAGTGCGGGAGGTTGGGCAGAAATCAGACACTAAGGAGGAGGAGGAGGAGGTGTTCGCCGATCAGGGCAGCCACCTAAAGGGGGAGGAAATGGAGTTTGTTTAGTTAAAAGTGTAAGGAACAGCAGAGCAAATTAATTTGGGAGAGGGTTTTAACAGAGAGGGGGAGGGATAGTGAAGCAGAGAAGATTAGCATGGTACAGAAACTTAAAAAAGAAGGTAGGGGTGAAAACGGCTTCGGTCAGCAAAATTCACAGTAACATTTTAAAAGTTATTTAAGCAGAACTGTAGGCTAAAAACAAGAACAATTAACAGACTGTAGGCTTAGTGCAAGAGAAATTAAGCAGACTGCAGGCAGAAACAACGGATTTAAGCAGACTGCAGGCTTAAGGCAATGGTAACCAATCCAGGCTGGCTTCTAAAAGGCACCAGAATTCAAAGCTGGAGCTGGGCTGTAGGCAGTGCATACCTTCCATGGGAGTGTGGGCGGCTGGGTGGGAATCAGCCATGGAGGAGGAGGAGATGTTTGCCCAGTCAGAGCAGTTGCCTTCCATGGGAGTGCAGGTGGTCAGCTGTGAATCACCTACCAAGGAGGAGGAGGGGGAGATGTTCACCTGGTCAGGGCAGCCACCTTCTGCGGAAATGCGGGCAGTCGGCTGGGAATCAGCCACATTAAGGCATCAACACCACCATGCTCTAGAGTCTGAACAAAGGCCCACGCCATGCAGCATGTTACAACCCTCCCCCCTTCCCCAAATTTCTCCTCATGGCTCTGTGGAGAGTTCCATGGTTAATAAATAGCATCAAAACTGGATCACTAAAATGCATGCTCACATCACCGAAATTTAAGTGCATACAGTGTATCCCTCCTCTGTGTTGCACTCGGTCAAGGAGGGGGCATACAAAAAGTCACATGCTTGAATAGTGTGTGAAGTGCCTTGAAATCCCCCAAAATAAATCCTTTCAAAAACAACAAAAAGACACAGATTTACTTGTTTGGGGTGGGGGGGGGTTGATTGTGTCAGATGCTTGCACAAATAGCCAAAAATGGGTTTCAGAACTAAAACAATCAAGTTTATTAGCAGTCAGGCTTGCGTTGAAAATGTACCAAATTTACAACAACTCTCCCAAAATAAATGCTGCAAATTTATGAAATTAATACCGCACCTGGGGACAAAGGGACAAGAGTGATAAAACAAAAAATAGGCAACGAATGTAGACCAGTGGTGAAACAGAGATACAAAAAAAAAAAAACATAGGCCAGTGAAGTGAAATAAATTCATTTTTTACGTAGACCTATGATGAAACAGTGAAAAAAAAAAAACACATCATAGGCCAGTAAAGTAAGATGAAAACCTTTCCTTCAGATACAAAACATTTGTAGGCACAATGCATCTGGAAGGGCTGGGAGAGGTCAAGCAGACAAAATTCTCAGGGTGCCACACAAACAGGGACATACTGTAAACCTGTTTTAGCTCCCAAGCTTAAAGATAAAATGCCAGCACAGTATGCCCCAAATAAAACCGAAGTAAACACCAAAGTAAATTGCTGGCCACTACAGTCCCACATATGCATCCGGGCCAGTGGTAGTGTGTATGGCCCCCCCCCCCAAAAAAAAACTTTGTTGGGCTGCATGCATAATCAGCCCCTTACCTGGTTCCAGGGATCCACACAAAACAACACTGGACAGGAAACACTCAATGTTGGCTGGAAAAACAAAATAAAGAGTGGAACACCATGAGGCTGCTTCTTTTAACCCCCCACCAAAGCCTGCCCAAGTAATGCACTGCATCAGTGGTCTGGTTGGGTTCTTGAACAACTTCCTGATCTCTCGATGACTCGAATAAACGTCTGAGGGGCACAGACTGGAAAAGGTCACCAGGGCATCAGACACAGGTAGTGACTGCAAAACAAAGGAAACCCCATTTGGAAAAGCACTGTAAGCTCTAATACAAATGGAGCATGAGCACAGTGCAGCAAAGCACAAAAGAAATATTAATTTCCTCTTTTTGGGACATACAGTAGTGTGAACATAACTGCAGGGGACATAAGCAGCTACGTTCAAGGCCACATTTTCAGCTCACCTGTGGGGGGGGATCTAATTAAAGCAGCACCCAAAATCATCTCTCAAATAAAATTACAACTTTTGTAAATTTTTAGATTTATTCAGGAGAACACCTTCAACAAGGGCAATTTAAACACTTTGTTCAACACCTAAGTAGACATGTCACGAATCAGAACATACCAGAGTGCGCACTAAGTGAGAGGTGCTTCAAAGAACAAACCAACAGATGAGTTTACCTTAATATTCTGAGCACGCACACCTCAAATGAGGGATGCCCACACCTTGGTCGATTACTGCATCTTTATTTTTCACACAGACATGAGTCTCACCTGACACATTTCAGAAATACAATTCTTTTATCAAAGGCAACAGATGCTTACAAACACACCTCTTAAATACTCTAACAAAAAAAAAAGTGATAACATGACATCAGAAGTGCACCCACTGCTGATTGGTAGTGCAACACACTGTGTTCTTATATATAAGAATGGGGGGCGCTGAGAGCAATGGTAAGAAAACAGGGTAGTTGGGCTAAGGAAAAAGGACTAAGAAATAAAATGAAGACTTAGAAGAAAAAGAGTGAAAAAAGTATCCAAGCTGCAAAGGAAGGAAAAGGGGGTTGAGGGAAGAGGGGGTGAAACGGAAGAGGGACAAAGATTAAAAGGTTCACTGTTGTATAAATTAATCTGGCTTATCTCATTACAGAAATTAGACATTCCTAATAATTCCATTCCGAATAGCTACAATCAAATGAATATAGTATATAGTGGATATGTGATAGGATGTTATGTGATCGCTGATATATCAGCATGAGTGGCAAGTGAGCTTGGGATTATCACTAGTGGCTCCACGTGGTGGAGTCATGAGTGACTGAACCCCGAGTTCACTTGCCATGAGTGTTGATATATCAGCTATCACATAATGTTCAAGCATGTATCCGTTTTATAGAATAGGGGTTTTAAGTACAGTGCAATTTTTACTGGTATCTTGCATTGTTTCTTTGCTGTTTGAAGCTATATTGTTCAGTGTTTTCTTTTCCTTTGGTGTTGTTCCACAGTGTTGATTTTGTTTCTATGAGTGGACTTTGGTAGCAGTCTTTGATTGGTTGTTTTTGTGAATGGGGTTTCATATCAATGTTTGATTGGGTTATACATGTGATATCAGGGTGTGATACTGGCTCTGATTGGGTAGAGAATATGGTATTCTGGTTGGATGAATGGGTTGTACGTCAGTTGTTGATTGGATGTACTGTAGTATGCTGTATTCGTGTGTGATTGGTAGTTGGGGCTTGTGAGTAGAGTTTGTGTTTGGGATCTCGCCATGTAGTCTTTGTGGCATTTTCTGCAATTTTGTTTCTTATTGTTATATATTTAGTTTTGGTTGGTTTTTTTTTTGCGGGGGGGTGTTATTTTATGTACATTGAGGTGTTTTTTATAGTTTTACTTTGCATATTTCCATATGAGTGCAGTTACCATGTTGGGATTTGGAGTTCTAAAGATGCGGTATGTGTTTAAAGTTTATATTTTTATTTTACAGGCACATATTCATTTGGTGCTTTCAGGTGTTCTCTTTTCAGGTACTGCAGGTTGCTGTCTGGTTTACTTTACCTGGCATGTAGTATTTTATTTCACAAATTCACAGCTTTTTTTTTTCCGGTTTATATTGTTTTCAGGTGTTTTTTTTTTAAGGTACAGGAATGTAGTTCAGCTGTTCTGACCTGTGATGTGTAGATAGTGGTGATATTTACTAGTGACATTTACATCATATGTATGACTTCTAGTAAGTTTCATGGTGTACATGGCACAAGGTGGTTATCACACTGTGGCTGTGATACTTACATTTTTGTGACTGCATATGATTCACCCCTACTATATAAATGCTACTATTATACTTCAGGTGTATGGGTATGTGACAAAAAACACTGACCTCGAATTTAGATTTTATTCTAGTTCATTTTTTTCACCCTTGGTTTCCTGTTTGCCTTATTTGACCTTATCCTCCCTTCCCTAACCTCTTCTCCCTTCCTCTGTAGCTTGTTCTTATGTACAAGAACACAGTGATGTGTTTAACGTCAATTATTTACACAGGTTTATCACGTGATTTCAAGCACTTTAAAGTCACTGTGGTTTTTTATTGTAAATTATGAATGACTTCTGGAATATAAGAATGTAATTTGGAGTATGTGTTTTAAAATGTTGCACTAGCCAATCAGCAGAGGGTGCACTTCTGATGCCATAGTATCACTTTTTTTTATTAGAGTATTTAAGAGGTGTGTTTTTAGGAGTCTGTTGCCTTTGATAAAAGAATTGTATTTCTGAAATGTGTCAGGTGAAACTCACGTCTGTGTGAACAATAATGATGATGTACTGTAGTAATCGACCAAGGTGTGGGCGGCCCTCTTCTGAGGTTGTGTGTGCTCAGAACATTAAGGTAAACTCCTATGTCAGAAATCAGGCCACATTTTCTTCTGAACTTTGCAAAAAAAAAAGTGGAATTTTTCCACAAAGGAGTGTCGGTGGGTGCCATTCCTTCTAACTTATTTATTAGACTACAAAGGCTAGTTTAAAATGCCATAGCAATGAATCTTTTTAATTGTTTTCCCTGTTTTGGGGTTTGGTAAGGTTTTGTAGCCTTTATTGCTAATCTCTTTTCATGCAATGACCCACCCTGTTTTCTGGGAAGCACTTGAAGACAGTATGACATCCAAACATGTTTATGAATTTTAAATAAGTGTATAATATTGGAAACAGCTGAGAACTGGGAGAGGTATACCCACAGTAGAGCCTCATATATTACTAAAGTATTTTGACAATGGTGATGACTAATTTCACCCTTATTTTTGTATGTTTTGTCACATGGTTAATAATAAAATAGCCTACAGTAGTATTTCTGCACAATTTCAAGTTTTCCCCTCAATAAACTGGATGCAGTCTCACATCTGCCCTTTCAATCGTAGGTTCTCTTTATTCTTTTTTGACAGAGCATCAGAATTCACCTAAGTTCTATTCCTAGCAATCAAGTCTGCAGCATCTCTATTTAGCACTGTATCTGCTGAGGAAACATACTAACCTAATTTTAAGATGTGCAATGGCAGAACAGCCATTTCATGCACTGTGAAGTTTGCAAAAACTGTACTTTGCCAAAAAAGAAACACATTCATCCTCAGTCTCTGCTCTTCAGTGCAAGCTCTGATTCTGAAATGCTCCTTCATTGAAAATAAGTATTTATCCAGTCAGCTGTGTAGTGAGGAAAGCTCAAATTTAATTTGTACATTGATCCATGGTGTTTCAGACCAGCTTGTATCAAGAAAAAATATTATGCATTTTAAAACTGCAGCACCTTGATATCTGATATAAAGACTGGTTATAAAGCCTGGTCACAACAACAAATCAGAGGTTTCTGAACAGCAAACAAGAGGTGTATCGTTTCTGGATTTTCTTTTGTCCTCTTGACAATGACGCAATATTCAAATAAAAGATACTATGCTGAGTGTCGCAATTACAATTTTACATTTCATCAGTCTTAAGCAAAAGTCTAGCAGTCTCATTAAAGCTCTCTTATTTGATTTGTGCACTGATGCCTAGCATTAGCACTCATTATTTAGTCATGCTGTAGTAAAACTTCAGGGAAGCATGCCTCCACAAGGCCATAGGGGATGCCAAGATAATTGTTAAATATTTCCAGGCCAAAGCATAACTGGCATAACATTGCTACATGGTATACAACAGCATTTTAATTAAGAGAGTTATTTCTGTTTGTTTAGTACATATTGCTGTATACAGTATAATGCTATAAGAGAACATGGAAGTGAATGATTTAACAACGATCCAATTGTAGAAATTAAAGGAAAAGTGTGACTCCTACTGGGACTCGAACCCAGGGAACTTGCTATTCCTTGATTTAACAAAAAGAAAGTCTCAACACTGAAAATTTGGTGTTGCAACTTTGAGATGTGGTTATTCTGCACACATTCATTTGCTATATTGCACGTGTGCCATTTTATATTTCGTCCTTCCTATAGCAGACAAACATCTTAATTTAACCTAATATGTCATAAATAAGACTGTTAGCTTTGAAGTGAAAAATCTATGTTGTGTAACAGTATCCCTCTCCCTCTTTTACCCTTGTCTTTTACCCTGAAACAAAACTGTAATCATTAGGGACAGAAGTCAATGGCCTCCTCCAAGACAAGTGACACGTCTTTCTTATGACCCAACCAACAGGGGGTGCAGTTTACCATTATGCTCATCTTCTCATTGATGCATCCATTCTTCACTGACCTAGGAATAGAAGATCTCAGGTTGCTTCTGATAGAAGGCCTTCCTAAAAAAATAATATATCTTTAACAATTTAGTGAGACGTTCCTGTCATGCATGTAATTATTACCTTTTATTAATGATGGCTTTTCTTTAGGATCTTTACAAGATGTATTTATATCTGTGATTACAGTTATGTAAAAGGGGAATATTAAATCTGTAAGGAATAAGCCATGTCAATGTGTGCATTAAATGATTGTAGTAACAGGTGTCTGTTTTTTCCCATAGGAAAACCTCATTAAAATACAATGCTACAACTGATGGGTTATAACAGCTGCATCATTTCCTTCATTATAAGCATGCGCACAATGATCTCATACCCGTGAATCCATGGATGAGACACTGTAATCTGACTGTACATTAGAAGTAGCACTGCCACTAGTAAAAACACAGATCCCAGCAATTACATAAAACAAAGCCTAGGGGACTGTTTAAAATTTTTATTTTAAACACACCCTTGGTGTTGGATGCTATTATAAACCCCTCAAGCTTTGCTCTCAAGGTTTATGTAACATCCAGCACCTCAGGTGTGTATAACATTCCTGTTATACACAGTCCCTCAGGCATCATTCTATGTTTAATACACACCCCGGGGGAGTGAGGCATGAGGCCAAGATGCAGTGTCCTTATGCCTCTGGAAAGTCCATTCAAGTCCTTTAATGCACACCTTGGAGTGGTTTACTAACCAATAAGGCATGACACAATGTGTGTTATCGTGTAATAATATCAATCCTGGGGTGGGTTGATGCACAAGGTGAAGCCGAGTGCCTTCCACCACCTCAGGAGTGACATTATTACACAATAACACACACCTTGGACTGCCTTATTGCAATTATACAATGGCTTATTGTTATAGAAAATAAAAAAAAATATTGAAAAATGATTTTAGTAGATTTTTAGTGAGGCAGTATATTTTTGTTTCTGAAGAGAAAAGCAATAAAAGCTAAGGCTAATCAATTACAGTGATGTTATTGTGTAATAACATCACTGTCTCAAGCACACACTGACCAATCAGAGTCCAGGATTCTTTCTTGCCATTGTATAATTAAGCAATAAGGCACAACAGGGTGTGGTGTATCATGGGATTGACTGTCACACCTCTCAGGTGGTTGGGCCACGAGGAGTCACAGGCAGAGTGCGTCCAATGACCCGAGAAGTGACAATATCCCACGATATACCACACCCTGGAGTGCCTTATTGCTATTCTGAACTGGAGTAAAGATTTTAGAAATGAAATATTAAAAAAAAAACTTTAAAACCTTTTAAATATAGCTTTTTACTATAGTGTAGGAATACATTTAAAAAAATAGTTCTTGGAGGCAGCCGGTGGCGCTGTTGCAGTTGGAGCTGACAGATGATGTGAAAGTTTGTGATTGTGTGACCTGTGAACTCTGCCACTTTGTGCTGAACTGGATTTCTTTTCATTTTGAGGGAATAATTTGCCTTTTTTGGTAGCACTGCATGTAGCAGTTGTATGTAGTACCGACGTGGATAAGTAGCAGGAAGTATCTTATCGTCATTGGGTGTTGGTGTGTTACAATGATGTGGATGCCACTTGCTGGCAGTTCATTTAAATGTGAGTGAAGGTTCTTTCTTGTATTTTTTTTTTTACATTTTAAAAATCAGGAATATTATCAAGTGAGGCTGGAATTGGCATTGTGCGGCAGTTGAAATGGGTGACGGCATTTTAAAAGCAGCAGTGCTGAAACTCAACAGGTTGTGTTATCCCAAAGGAAAGAGAAAAAACAGTTTTTAAGTGTGTCACAGAGATGCTGAAATCCTTGCTGCTCCAGCAACATGTTGTTGATGGTTACATGTTTGAAACCAGGGAGTCCGTATGAGAAGCTGAAGCATTTGTGTGGGGAATGCGATGCAAGGCACATGGAGGAAGTTGTGAACAGTTGGAAGGCTGGTGGCTGGAGGTTTTCTGAAGCCATGATGATGTAGCTCGATATCATCACGGCTTCAAAAACGTCTCAGCCAATCAGATTCCTCTATTTATGATCCTTAGTTCATAACTGTGCTTATAAAATGGCTTTCAGGTAGTTTGCTTTATATGTAAAGTGAAACATTTTCAATATGCCCTTTTTACATAAATCATTATTTAACTACATTTAAGTAACAAAATTTGTATACAAAATAGTCCCTCATTCTGTAGGTAATGAGGCCTTTTTGCCTTGGTTATAATATCTGGCACCTGGCTGTGTAGTGATAGGAATTTAATTCAGAGTTAATTGATATCTCAGTCAATTAAATTTCTAGATTGTTTCTTTCCAATTTATAAACCAAATTTATAGACTTTTCTCATTACTACATATTTTTCCAGGTTTTGTAAGGATTTCATGAAAAGCATTTCAGTTGTGTTTTTTTTTTTTAGGGCTAGATCCTGCTTTTTAATTTTGGTGTCAAAGCATTGCCAATGTTAAGAATAGCAAGGATGACATATATCTAAAATAATCAAAAAGTCAGCAAGTAAATTAAGTACACATTATGGCACATTTTTTGTACTACTTAGGATCATCTCTTTTTTTCTTAGAGACACTTCCATGATCTTTCTTGCAACCACTTGGTTAAAGTAGTAGTGCAACAAAATTTGACAAAAAATTAACCATACTTTTTTTTTTACTATAAAAGATTCCAGGCATCTTCCAGTTTTATTTGGTGGTAATATGGTCTAGTTTCACAAAATTTAAGTTTTGTTTAATAAATGTTTTATTTTACTTTTTTTTTTCCCAAGAAAAAAAGATGGCCATCACATTTGTCTTAGAAATAGCATTGTACACCTGACAAGGGTTAGGATCAAGAAAACTAATAGAATCCATCTTGCTCAGTGTGGTAATCAGCTGGAAAAGCAGAAGATGTGGCACGTATGCTCCTATTTTTATTATTATTAATAGTAGCTGAAAACTAGCTTTTTGGAATAAATTTTTTTGTTGCACTGCTGCTTTAAGTAAACTTTTTTTTCGGGTGGGGGACGAATCGTACCTTTAAATTTTGTTTTATAAAAGTAGGGTATTTCTGAATGGTGCTTCTTCCCCTTTCAAAGTCACTTTCAGACTCAGTGCTAGGGGGAGTTAATGCCCTGTCTCCTTGCTGTGTGTTGCTAAATGGCTCATTGAACCTTTATTTGGGTTTTATCTCTGAGTTTTCCTTTTTAATCCAGAGTGGATCTAAAGTGCAGCTCCCTTGTGTGTGTGTGTGTCTGCTCTCCTTTTGTGCTTGCATCCAACCTTAATCCAGTAACATGGCTGCAACAAGTGTGTGTTTGGTACTGTAAGGATTTCATGCAAAGAGTATAATTTTTCCCCCTTTTATCCTGCTTTGTTATTTTGGCTTCGGAGCACTGCAAATTTTAATCACAGTACTGACAAATAAAGAAAAACAATCAAGTAGTAAACAAGTAACTCAAGAAATTTTGTTGTTGTGTTTGTCAGAACCTGGATTTTCACTCTTTATTTAAGGTCAATATAAAATGTGTGTGTGCATGTGTGTGTGTGTATCCCAGCAGGGGAGCTACAATACATTTCACACTGCTAAAATCTTGAAGGGGTAATGAAAAAAACTTGGGGGCTAGTCCTTAGGGGGTAGGGAAGAGGTATTGCATACATAATTTTTAATTTTACTGGTGGCAAGTAGGCATTAGGATTCCACTTTTTGAAGTCACCATGAAAAGGACTTCACACAGAAACATAGAATCTGATGACAGAAGACTGATGGCTCAGCAAGTCTGCCCATAGTTAATAATACCTTCCCTCCTGCCTAATGCTACAGTGGGTTAATCAAACCTTCCCTCCCTTCTGCTTCCTCCCCTTTGTGGTTCCCACAATTGGGATTATGAGTCCCCGGCACTGTTTCACTCATGCTTGAACCCATTAGTGGTTCTTGTCCCACAACCTCCACTGAAATTATGTTCCAAGGCTCCACCACCCTTGTTGTGAAGTGAAACATATTCATGTCCTTCTTTAATTTACCTCTAGCTAATTTCCAGTTGTGCCCCTTCATGACTGCATCCACACTTCTAACAAACAGGTCCTTGCAATTTACTCTATTTATGTCCATTAGAAATGTACTATATAAGTCTTTATCATTCATGTCCCCTTCCCCCCAAATCTGGTTTCCAGTGATCAGGGCCTTCAAATTTTCCTCATATGATCTTCTCTGATGGCCCTCAATCAGTTTTGTGATTCTTTGCTGCACTAACTCCAGCCTATCAATGTCCTTTTTCAAGTGAGGACTCAAAACTAGGCACAGTACTCTAGGTAAGGCCTCACCAGTGATCTTTATGGGGAAGTATCACCTCCCACCTCCTACTATTAAAACCCCTCCTTATATACCCCAGCATCCTAGATGTCTTGTTAAAGACCCTGTTGTGCTGGCAGGTTTCTTGAGTGAGTCACTGATGAGGACTTACAGTTCTCTCTGCTCTTACAAAGAGGCCAGCTTAACCCCCCTCATCCTGTACTATGTGTGTGGGTTCTTATTTCCCCAGGTGCATCACCTTGCACTTCTTGGCTTTGAATCTTTACTGCCAGACCTTCAACCCCCTCTCATGCCTTTCTAGCTTCCTCTGAAGCTCACTCACCTCTTCCTCACTGTTCAACTTGCCACAGAGTGTTTTGTCATCATCAAGGAGACACATCTTACCCTGGATATGGTACCCTATGTCACTAATGAACATGATAAAGAGGACGGGTCCCAAGATTGATCGCTTCAGAGGTCCACTTATGACCCCTAGTCTCTAGATATAATCCTATTAACCCCCACACTCTGTTGCCTTCTTCTAACCATTTTCCCACCTACTTCACTAATCAGTAGCATCACTGAGAAAATTGAGCGAGTAGAAAATTGAGAAACAGACCATACAAACACTAGGAAGAAAACAATTGTACAAGCACATTATATATGACGTGCACAGAGTGATATTATTGTTTCCAGAATGAGTACCATCAAAGATGCCAAAGGCTTGTGCAGCCTTTAATGACAATAGGGTACCCCAAAATATGTGGGACATTTCATGGTTATGCAGTCAGGAGAAGCTGGAGGTCCAAGGAAACCTAAAGCACAAGGCTATTTAAGAATTGTTTTGTCTCAAACAGACATGTATTAATGTAGAGGAAACAATATATCAATTTTTTATAACCTGCCCAAATAAAATCCAGTTTTGGACTGACTTGGCAACCAGATGGCAATGGCAATTCTTAACCAGAATTACTTATAACACCCTTATATTATGAGATTACTCTGAGATTTTGGAACATTTCCACATAAGCACACTATGTGTGATATTTGCAATTATAAAATACTATTTATGGCAGTGTAGATACCATTTTTTATTGCAACAGATACAACTAACAAATATTGTATTAATCACACAAAGAGAGATGCCAATATTCAAAGTAAAAGAAAGAGACAAACATAAATATACATCTGAAAAGTGTAATCATTTATGGAAGAATTTAGAGAATATCTTCCGAGAAAGTAGGAGGGGGAAGGTGATAGGAAAAATAAAATGCTTTAAAGGAAAGTCAAGAAATGTAAAAATGACTTAAGTATGGAACACAAAAGAATTTAAATGTGTATAAATACATTGTTATTTTGTTTTTTTTTCCTTTTTGTACTATATGGAATATACTTATGATTATTATGATTTATGATTTTTGACATGATGTACTGTTTATTTGCTTTTCTTCAATAAAATTTTCCTACTCTTTGCAAAAAGTGCTTTGGGTTCTTTTACTTCCACCTAGACACCCACCAGGACAGCACCAGAATGGGTAGAAGGAACCTCAGTTTAATGTCACATCTTAAGGAATGGCATACCCTCACAATTCAGCATTTCTCAGTACTGCACACAGGTGCCAGTGTTTAGGTTTTAGCCCAATCCTGGTGTGGGACTAGAACCCACAGCCTTCTGGTCCAGAGGCAGATGGACTGCCAACTGAGCCATGCAGACACCTCACAGCTGGAAAAGAGTATGGGTTTGATAGTTATGCATCAGTATGGCAGGGAGTGAGGTTGGAAGAGAAGGCTGAACCCCCAGTTAGACAATAGATCATGGTATATGGTAGGGCGAAATAGTGCAGATTGAATGGACCCATGGACTTTTTCTGCCAACAATATCTACGTTTCTATAACACCTCTCTGCCCACACTGATGGCACAAACCTGGAGTAACAGTTAGTATTACAAGCTTAGCTTACTTGATATATGGACAGGTAGCACTGGGTTCAAGGTGACAAAATTTACTGGTTTGTTTGGCACTTGGTTCCTCCACCCAAGGTTGCTTCTTTAATAAGAATGACCCAGACATGTTTCCCCTTGGGAAGTAGGTACTGTGAGTATAGTGGTTATTAGGATGGTACCCTTGAGGGTGTGAAGTATCTGATGCAAGCTCAGCAGCTGCAGTTATTATTATCTCTTCCCTGCATGGCAACCAGATTTAAGTAAACAATTAAACATAATGGGGTGTGCGTTAGACAGTTCTAACACACAGTTGGGGGTGTAGTGAGGCACAAGGCTGCAGGCAGAGTGCATCCAGCTCCCTAGCCATGCATTGGAACTGTTTAGCACACACCCTGGAGCAGCTTGTTGTGCTTATGAACTGGCCATCTAAATTGTAGATGCTTCTGACAAGTAAAAATAACTATATTAGGTAATAAAATACTTAAATGTTTGTCTTTATTTTAAATAAAATAGTTCCGCCACCTTCAATTCACCTTTTTTTTTTTTATTTAAGGGCTTTTGTCCTAGTAAGGCTTTCTTAGCTGTTTTTTTTTTTATGCAGTTGTCATGGCACCCCCTGTAACATTTTGATTAGGTTTCATTTTGTAAAATCCTGACAAAGTAAGTATATTTGGAGTGGCTTTCTGTATTTATTAATTTTTTAAATCAGTGTTACATTAGTAGGCAGCAGCAGGGAGAATACAGCAGTTGTGTTGCAGTGATGCAAGAGAAACAGTGGTGCTGAAGTAAAGTGGAAAACGGCACTACAGCACCATGCTAGCTGAGAATGTAGGCAGCATTTTATAAGGAAACAATGTAAACCATTTTTAAGAGGAAAGTATTTAGGAAAATGGAAAGCAAGGGGCCAAGGCAGGGAAGTATTGAGCATCTGGAAGGTTGGCCATTGAGAAGGAGAGCGAGCAGGCATGTGGCTGAGGTAATGGCACTGGACTGGTGGGTAATGGATGAGTTGTCTGTTCTTCTTCTTGTTCTCTGGGCTCATTGCCTGCCTGTAAAAATTGCTCTAGATCTTGTTCTGTTAGACCTAGAAGACATTGGACTCTGGCATAGATTAATATGGCTCTTAATTGTTACCAAATGGCTTCATTTACATTTTGGCTACTGTGGCTACCACAAGAAAAAATGGCTGACATTTAAAGTGTTAAAGTTCTGAGGGGGCAGTCTCACTTTTATCAATGCCAAGCTGCACAATAACAGACTCATTCCTGTGTGTTAGACACTTCTAACACATGGCTACTATCCAATCAATCAAAATGCTGAAATTTTACTATCCTACTGTCAGAAATTTTTCAGAGTAACATAGATTGGTGGCCTGAAATCTTGGCCAAATTGTTGACTGAAATGAATACTTCTTATAGAATTCCAGAAAAATGGAAAACGGGAATTATTGTGCCTCTTTTCAAGAAAGGAGATAGAGATTCCGCCACCTGTTATAGACTGATCTCTTTATTATGTGTACCCTTAAAATTGTACACCAGATTGATTTTAAGATCTTTGGAAATATGGATAGAGAAAAAACAAACTCCTCTCCATTAATCAGGGCTGTTTTAGAAAAGGATTTAGTACAGTGGATCAAATTTTTACATTACAATATTTGACACATAAATGTATTCACCAAAAAAAAGAGAACTTTACGTGGTATTTTTGGATATAAAATCAGCTTTCAATTTCCTTAATAGAAATACCCTATGGTAAGTTTTGTATGATTTTGGGATGGACCATCAACTACTGAAATTAACAATGATAGCATTTTGACAACCAAAATTGGAATCCAAAATGGAGTAAGACAGGGGTGTCTTTAGGCTCCTTGCTTATTCAATATATAGATACTGTAGTTAAAGAATTATACAAAACTGATACGTTTGTGCCCTCTATATTTGGGCATTCAGTTCCAGTTTTGTTATATGCAGATGATATGGTGGTGATCTCCTCTGTCCCCTTCGGACTAAAAAGAAGTCTGTCTAAATTTCATGAACAACTTTCTAAATTGAGTTTGGGTTTGAATTATGACAAAGCAAAAGTATTGGTATGCTCCAAAAAGAAAAGGGTGCACCAGAAATGGCCAATAGGAGACCAGTATATAGAAGACAAATTCCTATAATCATCTAGGTACACAAATCAATAAGTCTTTGAACTGGGAAGAACATATTATGGCAGTTAAATTACAGGCTGAAGTAACCACAAAGGACATCTTCCATTTTGCACATAACTTTGCAAGGCACTCATTTAGTGCCCTAGTTAAATGTTTTGTGGCTAAAACAAATGCACAATTGCTGTATGCAGCAGTAGTTTGGGGCCATCATAGTTTTACCATTGCTCTAGAAACAGTCAAGGGTAAATGTTTATGAAATGTACTGGGATTACCAAGAGACACCCCTGGAGTGGTGATGAGAAGGGAAGCTGGGTGGTTAAGTATTAAATTTGTGATTAAAAAAAGAATGCTGAATTATTGGTCTAAGACTGTCTGTATGGAAAACTCCCACTTGCCAGAACTATGTATTCTTGAGACAATTGAAGCAGGGGAGAATAACATCTGGGTTCCAAAACTAAACAGCCTGTTCAAACAATTTGGTTTAGAAGGATTAGAATCACCATGTGTGTTATGCTAACCCAAGCTATATTGTCATTTTGCTGTTCAGAAGATATGTGACCATTTTATGCAAGAAGATTAGGCAAAATTAACATCGATTAGCTCCCTGCCTCTCTATAACACCCTTAAAATAACCAGTGGGAGGACAGAACCCTACCTCCTGTTATGCAATAAATACCAACACAGAAAAGCATATTGCCATTTCAGAATGAAAGTAGTAAAGGATACACAGTTTGGATTTACAGACACATAAGAGCCCCTTGCCCATGTTCCTTTGATGGCCCTGTGGTCCAGCATATACATTTGGAGTGTACAAAATTTAATAGCCTAAGAGAAAAATATATATTACCACTTGTTAAAGACTTGAGACATTTTATCCGGTATACTGACAGAAATATGTATTATAGGGAACTGTTTGACTATGTGTTATTCTCCTCTAGTATAAAAGTCATATTTGGAGTGGCTTCTTTTGCACATTTGACTCTTTGTGCCATTCAAAATGGTAATTAAGGTATAGCACTATATATGTAAAAAAATATATTTATATGTACACTTACTGTATTTTGGATGAACTAGAACTGTATATGAAACTTTAAAAGTGTTATTTATGAGGGGTCAAACATCTGTCTTTTATGAACCAAGTATTGTAGGGATTTACTTGTACTTCCAAAACATTTTTCTTCTTTTCTATTTTTAAATAATTTACATGTGGCTGAAGAGTTGAAAAAGGGGCTTGCAAACTCTACTCATCTTGGAAGTAACTTCAGAAGGGATTAAATACTGCATTTTGGTTGTCCCTTGGGGGTAGCTGGATTGACTACTAGGATTTTGTGACAGATAAACTATTTTTAAATAATTTACTGGTGGGTAGGATTTTGTAATAGTTGAACTATTTTTAAATAATTCACTGGTGGTTAAGGAGTAGTTATAACAAAAGCTGCAGTGTGCATTGACACACAGACAGCCTCAGGTGCAGGAAATTGTCTCCCTCATTGCTTTCAGACCACAAAGTGTATTGGATCAGGAAAGGTTGCATCATAACCATTGTCAACCAGTTAACCTGGGTGGAGTCTTCCAGACTTGATCAGATTACTATAAACCACTGGTATGTGCAAAATTTGGAGATACAAAGCACGTTTTCTTGACCTTGATGGAAACTACTACTTTACCCAACTGTGAGCTGTGTGGGAGATTCTATATTGCACTTCTGCAACCTGCACACTCTTGTTCAATTCTGTGGGAGGTGAAGCTAACTACTCTTGGTAATTGCTTTTTATTTATATATTTATTTAGCGTTTAACCAAGAAGGGGACTGCTAACTCTGCTTATCTTGTGAGTAACTTCAGAAGGATTGAAATACTGCATTTGGGTTGTCCCTTGGAGGTAACTAGATTGTCTACTAGGATTTTGTGACAATTAAACTATTTTTAAATAATTTACTGATGAGTAGGATTTTGTGATAGTTAAACTTTTTTTAAATAATTTACTGGTGGTTAAGGAGTTGTTATAGCAAAAGTTGTAGTGTGGATTGAAACAAAGACAGCCTCAGGTGAAGGAAACTGTGTTCACCTGATTGTTGTGCAGGTTGTCTTGCTGAAAGAAAGGTTAATGTTCATCCTAGTGGTGTGTCAGAGCTTCTAGCTGATTGTTCCTGAGGGCACAGCTTGGGCCCAAATCTACCCTTCCCCACATCCCCTCCCCAGTGTCATTTCCTTTATAGCAGGGGTTGTGACATCATTTCCTCAAGGGGGGACGGTGCATACAGCACATTTTCTTAGCAGCACAGCACACTGCATTGAAGATAATAGCACACTCAATAACTATATATAACCAAAAAAAAGGCTTATCACAAGAGAATCAGGAAAGAAGACAGACATGTGGGGAGTAGTGCATTGCACTGGCTGTAGGGCAGCAGTCTTCCAGGAGACTTTCTGGAGGCTGTGATGCTGCCCTATTTGTAGGCACCTCTCTGGTCTGAGTGAGGGGGTTGTTCATCTCTGGGCTGACTTGGTTAGAATTCAAGAAACATCCTCCCCTATCCAGGGACCACCAGGACCACTGCCACTACCTCAGAGGCCAAGGTGGGCTCAGGCAGGGAGAGGGTGGTGGAACAGATGCATATTCCTCCAGTTTTACCTCTCCACAATTCATACACACTTCTGGTGGAGAGTGGTTCCTCTATGGAGGCACCAGCAGTGGAAACCAAAGAGGATGCTGGGAACCTCCACAAAGGAGTCCCACAGGAGGGTGACATGGGATCGCACAGGGGAAGGAAGCAACTCCTGGTGGGGGACTCAGTTATTAGTGGGTTGATCTGGTGAATGAAGGGGAGAGGGAGGTAAGGTGCCTGCCTGGTGCCATGGTAAGGAGGGACAGGGAGTGAATCCTCAGGATCACAGGAGCAGCTGCATGAGGGAGGGAGCTGGATATCATTGTCCACCTAGGCTATGAATGGGATCACAGCAGTACAAGAGAAGTTTGAAGAGTTGGGGAGGGGCCTTACACAAATAGCACATACAGTAACCTTCTCAGAGGTGCTGTCTGTCTATGGCAAGGGTAATGCTAGAGTTCTCACACTATGGGATTCAATGAATGGTTGAAATACTGTTTGTCTCTGTACTCTCCCGGATCATGCCTGAAATAGTCTTTCTGGCTAGTGCACCTACCTGGTAAACAAAAACTAAATAAAATACTGGTGCAGGGCTCAGGGTTTTGGCTTCACTGGGGCTGGGGGTCCACCTGGAGGGATACGGGCCTATACTGGCACGATGGTCTGCATCTGTCCAGGAGGGGAACCAGAATCCTAGGTGATAGGTTTAAATGCATAATTGGCAAGCATTTAAACTATCTAAGGGGGGAGGCACTGAAAAGGATCAGGGAAAACCCAACCTCCCCCCACAAAACACAGTAGTTGGAGAGGTAAACACCAAGGTAGAGAAGTTAATGGGGAGCAGGACAGGGATAAATGCAGAAAAAGGCAGTAAGGACAGGGATGGGGCTAAAAGGGGTAAGGCCATCAACAAATGGAGGGTGATGAGTACCATTGCCCATAGTCTATGTAACAAGCTCCCTGAACTAGTGGCATTGATGGAAGAGGGACATCTGGATATGGTGGCAGTCACAGCAACATGGTACACTAAGAACCATAACTGGGATGTCAACATACAAGGGTACAAAATGTACAGGAAGGACAGGGAGGGTAAAAGAGGAGGAGGGGGAGGAGGAGTAGATCTCTATGTAAGGGAAGGGATCAAAGCAAGAGAACTAAAGGATAAACAGAGAGTAGAGGAGGCACTGTGTGTTACCCTGGAGACAGGTTATGGCACCACAATTCACACAGGGCTGGTATACAGACCCCCATCTCTGCAGAGGCAATGGACAAGGAAATGATGGAAGGCATCCTCAGAAGGGCAGAAAAAGGGGAGATATTGTTGATGGAGGACCTGAATATGCCAGACGTTAGCTGGAGCACCCTGGCTGCAGCCACTTCAAAAAGCAGGCTTATTCTTGATGCCCTGCAGGGCGTATGCCTCAGACAGCTAGTGGTGGAATCCACTAGGGAGGGAGGGAGCAATCTTAGACCTGGTACTGTCAAATGGGGATGAAGAAAGGATCTCAGATTTAGAAGTGGGTAGCTATCTGGGAACAAGTGACCACAAAACAGTGTGATTCATGATAAACACAGCCATAGAGTTATGATAGTCTCTTTCCCAAGGAGGGTCATTAGTGGGGTCCCACAGGGATCAGTCCTTGGGCCCCTCCTGTTCAACGCCTACATCTCTGACTTAAGGACAGGTATCAGGAGTGAGATGAGTCTTTTTGCAGATGACTCAAAACTGGGGGTGGTGGTGGATAGGGAGGAGGGGAGGGTGGCCATACAGGTGGACCTGGAGGCTCTGGAAAGATGGTGTAGAAAGTGGAAGCTGAGGTTCAATTCAGGGAAATGCAAGGTACTGCACCTGGGAGCCAGAAACCCAGGCCAAGTGTACACCCTGGGGGGGAAATGCTACAAGTCTCGATGGCTGACAGGGACCTGGGGGTGGTGGTGGATGTCAAGATGAACAACTCAGAGACTTGTAGGAGATCAGCAGCCAAGGCCAACAGGAAGCTGGATGCATCACTAGGGGATCACCTCCAGAAGGAGGGAAGTGATACTCCCTCTGTATAACTGCTTGGTGAGGCCACACCTCGAGTACTGCATGCAGTTTTGGAGGCCACACTTAAAGAGGGACATTAAACTCCTCAAGAGGGTCCACAGGAGGGCAACCAAAATGATTTGGGGCTTGGGAGACAGAACCTATGAGAAGAGGCTCAAAGAGCTAAATATGTGCACATTGAAAGAGAGAAGGGACTGGGGGGACATGATAGAGATCTTCAGGTACATGAAGGGGGTAAATAGGGGAGGAACAGTCAGGGTGCTTCAAAGGAAGGAGGAAGGAGCCACTAGAGGGCATGGGTGGAAGCAGGAGGGGGAAGATTCAGGGGAGAAAGGGGGAGATGCTACTTCATTGAGAGGGTGGTGGAGCCATGGAATGCGCTGCCTAGGGGGCTGGTGGAGGCAGAGACAGTGGAGGGGTTCAAGAGGTGGTAGGACAGGTACAGGGGAAGGGTTCTGGAAGCAAAGTCCAATGCAGCAAGAATATCCAGAACTGGGAAGGGAGAAGCCAGAGAATGTGAGGGGGGTAGCAAGGTCAGCTCCCAGGGTGGGGGCTGACCAAACGAGCAGACGTGAAAACTACTCTGCTGGCATTTTAGTATGTTAGAGTCGGGCCATACAAAAGCAAGAGTGTTGGACTTTAGGAGGGCTGACTTTGGGAAAATGGGAGAATGCCTCATGAAAGCGCTAACAAACTGGCAAGAAGGAGGGGTGGGGAAACAATGGGGAAAAATCACAACAGCCATCACAGAGGCAACAAGTCTTTCTGTAAAGCAAATCAACAAAGCAAAACAAAGGAAAAAAACACTATGGTTCTCAAAAGAGGTGGAGGGGAAGGTTGAGGAGAAAAATATTGCATTCAGGAAGTATAAGGAAACACAGAAGGAGCAGGACAGAGAATTGTACCAGTTAAAGCAAAAAGGAAGTGGGGAAGGCAGTCAGAATAGCAAAAGCACAAGCTGAGGAAAAGATAGCCAACTCAGTTAAGAAGGGGGGGTAAAACCTTTTATAGGTACATTAGGGAGCAAAGAAAGATGAAATAAGGGATAATGAGGCTTACTAAAGGGAAGGAAGGGTAGGCAGAGGATGACAGTGAAAAAGCAGGGATACTGAACGAATTCTTCTGCTAAGTGTTCACAAAAGAGGAGGAGGAGAAGGTACCAACATCAAAGAATAGAAGCACTCTGGATAGGGAGGTCGATACCAGTCCATTCACAGAAGAAAGGGTCCTGAAAGAACTCTTAAAACTGAAGGTGGACAAAGCAATGGGGCCTGACAGGATTCACCCAAGAATTCTAAAAGAACTAAGGGTAGAATCAGTGACACCACTGACTACACTTTTTAACAAATCATGGGAGGATGGTGTAGTACCGGAGGACTGGAGGAGGGCAGACCTGATTCCCCTTCACAAAAGTGGGAGCAAGACAGAGGCAGGAAACTACAGACCTGTTAGTTTGACTTCAGTGGGAGGGAAACTGATGGAATCATTTCTAAAGGAAAGAATTGTTGAGTTCCGAGAGGTCAATGGGGCACAGGACCTAGGGCAGCATGGATTCACAGCAGGAACATCATGTCAGGTTAATCTAATAGATTTCTTTGACTGGGTGACCAATGTGGTGGACCAGGGAGGGGCAGTGGACATGGCCTACCTAGACTTTAGCAAGGCATATGACACAGTCCCACACAAAAGATTAATATACAAGTTAGCCAGCCCTGGAGTGGGTCCCAAGGTGGTAGCCTGGGTTAAAAATTGGCTGGACAACAGGATGCAGAGAGTAATAGTAAATGGAGTTTACTTTGAAGAAAGGGGGGTTACTAGTGGGGTACTGCAGGGTTCAGTACTTGGACTGGTCCTCTTTAATGTCTTTATAAGTGACATTGCAGAGGAACTGGAAGGAAAAGTATGTCTCTTTGCAGATGACACAAAGAACTGTAACAGGATTGATACAGAAGGTTGGGTGGAGAGGATGCAAAGGGACTTCACAAGGTTTGAGAAATGGTCAAATATATGGCAGCTTAGATTCAATGCAAAGAAGTGCAAAGTAATGCACCTGGGAAACAAAAATCCAGGGGAAGAGTACACAGTGGGGGGTGAGATAATAATGACAACAGAAATGGAAAAGGACCTGGAGGAAGTCATATCAGATGACCTTAAGGTGGGCAAGCAGTGTGAGAAGGCAGAAAGGAGGGCTGGTGGGATACTGGGATGCATAGGGAGAGGCATCACCAGTAGAAAACAGGAAGTTGTTGTCCCTCTGTACAGACAATCGATGAGACCCCATCTGGAGTTCTGTGTCCAGTTCTGGAGACCCCATCTCCGCAAAGACATAGACAGGATTGAGGCTGTCTAGAGTAGGGCAACTAAAATGGTGCAGGGTCTGCACCAGAAGACATACGAAGAGAGATTAAAGAAGCTTAATATGTATACACTCGAGAAGAGGAAGGGGGGGGGCATGATAGAAACTTTCAAGTACAGCAAGGGAATCAACAGAGTCCAATATGGTAGCATCTTTCAGAAAAAGAGATGTGCAAGAACAAGGAGGCACAATTTGAAGATAGAGGGGGACAGCTCAAAGGTAATGTGAGGAAGTATTTTTCATGGAGAGAGTTGTGGATACATGGAACAGCCTTCCTGAGGAGGTAGTGGACTCAAAAACAGTAGGGCAATTCAAGAATGCATGGGACAGACATAAGGCAATTCTAGTGGGGGGCAGGAGGAAGTAGGCTGTTGGTTAACCAGGATCTGCAGCCTATGCATTAGGTAGAGAAATGGGCAGACTAGGTGGGCCAAGCGGTCCTTATCTGCTGTCAAATTCTATGTTTTTATGTTTCTAAATATTTTTTGAGTGTGATAACTGATGGTGTTATACATTCTCTGAAATAAAGAAAATCTGAATCTGAAATCTACTAGCCATTTAATTATAGTTCAAATAACATGCCATTTCCCATTTACATTTAAATATTTAGAGAATCCCTTAGAACTACCAAATATCTGCTTACTAGCAGTATGCAGTGTCAATCAGGGCACACAGATGCCAGGTTTAGTAGAAACAAGAACTGATTTATTTACAATTGCATTTACAGGACTTTGTGATCACTGGTCAGATGTCACATGTGGTTGATATAGATGAGGGTTCTTTTTCAAAGTGAGCTAAGTACTTATGAAAGTAACCTGATTTACAGCAATGGAAACTGAAACCTTCTGTGTATTCACATGACAGGTACAGCATGGGTGATCACAGTACAGCTACGTAACACTACCCTACCAATGTGCCTTAACTATGTCATGAAGGAACCACCATGTATGTGGAGGGTAATTCTGACTCCAATCCCATTTAGTCCTTGGCCTCTCACATGAGACTTCCAACAAGGGTGCTAATAGGTGCCAGTTGTGATAGTGGTTTTGTGATGTGCACACCTGCCCACTGGGAACTGGGCCACTCCAATTAATTTCACATAGACTACTGAGAAGTCTTCAGGTAAAAGTGGCTTTTGACTACTACTGACCTGGGCTGGATTTCAACCAGTGACCTAGATGTGAAAGACATAAATGATGTTTCAGGCATCCTTTCTCTCTAGAAGAGCATGCTGTCTATTAGCAGTGGTTCCCAGTATCAGGCATCAGTTAGGAATCACCACTCTCATTAGAGAATATGACTCACGTCTCCTGTGCTAAAATCATAAGTCCACGATAGGCTTCAAACATGAATTACTCTGGGGGGTATCTCTGAATGCCAGCTTCCATTCTATTGCTGTAAAAAACAAGTTAATTCCATCACTGTACAACCATCCCATGACCCTCTCCTGACTTGCACTGTTGCAATGCCCTGCACAAACTTTACCAACCTTTAGGTGGGGTTTTGAGCATAACCTTTCTTAAATTCCAAACTACCTTAATGTTTGTACCCATGTCACATGGTAGCTGTATAACTTCCTCACAAGTCACTGACTCTCACACCATAGCTGGTTAGCTCCTGAACACAGCATTTACCATGGCATCCTATCAAACAGGCAAAACAATGGTGGGTACCGTACATATTAAAATTTCAACTTACAACCCCCCGACATCACTGTGCTGCTCACCGGTAACTATCAAGGCCCTGATTTTTCTGCAGCACTTCAGGATCAAGTTCTGCAGCAGGATTACCAGTTGTTGCAGAATGTCTGTGGTGGTGGTTTGTAATTTCTGCTGAGGTTCTGCAGCACCAATGAACTGCCACATCACAGCATTAGCTTGTCATCCTAATACCACCTCCATGGCAATTACTATGGCAACTGGGATGGGAGGATGCAAAATACCACTAGTTCAAACAATAAACTCACAAACACAGATATCATATTTAAAAAAAGATAAAAAATCTATTATTTAAGGTCTTATCATAGTTCATAAGTGAAATACACAAAGGGGACCTTGTGCAATAAATGATTTATCTATACTCTTGCTGTTTATGCCACTCATGAGATCCCCACTGCATATCACTACCATATTTATATGCAATCTGTAATGTAGTTTTAAGAAAAATTAACGTCCCTTTTTGTGATTTTGAAATTGTATCCTCATTAATAAAGGTCCCTTTGGAAAGGGAATAACAGAATAGTGGGAATATTTCAAGACTCATTTTTCATGCCAACCCACTTCTCCTGACACCTTCCATCAGGCCATGAAAGGCATGTGAACCCCTTGTGAGGGAAGGATCTCTGACCCATCACAAGGTGTCATCTTTCCTACAGTTCACTGTGCCATACCTTCCCAGGCTAGAAGCAGTGGTATGCAACAATACTAGCCCCCATCCTGGTGCTGTCCAGCCAGCTCCGTAAGCTCATCCCCAAACTTGAGTCACCAGGGTGGGAACACAACATGTAACCTGCTGGCCCAATGGCCTGCCCTGCACAAAATATTTCTTCATAACTTTTAGTTAATTCTGTCAGCCCATAACAACATGTAATCAATGACACTGGCAAAAAATGTGCACAGCACAATTATTCATTTAATGGGTCTGTACTTTCAGCAGGTCTACACATCATTATACCCCCCCTATCTAGGCAGACTTTTATGTTGTTGTTAAGATAGGTTAATTCATTTTACCAGTTATTCATTTTAGAGGGCTTTCCTATACCTTAAAGGCACAGATAAATCTATACAGAGTAAGGTATTCTATTAACAGGTCTATGCCATTGCCAAGTATTTGTTTAAGTTGGCCTCAGTGTCAGCTTCAGAAATTAGAATTTTATTCAGTTGTAGTACAGGTTGAGCAAATATCACAGTACCGGACGTGTGCTGTCACTTCCTCAGGGATTGGGAGCAGTGGTAGACAGATGACTACTCATTTCTGTATCAGAAGGCAGCCCTGTCAGTAGCTAAAATATGATGTGATGTCACTGATAGCCTCACATACTGAGCATAGAGGGGTTTGGGATACAAAAGGGGAGAACGTAACCAGGTGCTATGGAAAAACTGTAAATGTTTTCACCAAGAACAGTGAATTCTGTAGCACTGTAGATATTCTGCAGTAGGTTGCAAGTTCTGTGCCAAATTCTGTGGCTACAGAATTTTAGAGGGCCTTGATAACTATTCTGCATGGATCAGTTCCTCATTGAAGCCTTTGACCATACATTGCCACTAAATCAGCATTGGGACACGTGGTGGAAACTATCAGGTTGGAAACCATTAAAATGATTGCTGCAGTGTGTAGTTATTGTGCATATTTACTAATGCAGCTGTAACTCTTTCTTATTTATTTTGTAGTTTCAAGTGTAATGAGAGACTATGAGTTTACTTAACATTTTGAATAAAAGAAATGAAAACTACAAAATGCCCTTCACCATCCCTCTGGTGCTTTTTTGGTGAGCAGGATGAGCAGGATGGATGTCTGTAGGCCAGACCCAATGGGATAATTGTGCCACATCCCAGTCTCAGAGCCCACTACCACCCTATGATATTAACAAGTCCCTCCAACCAGTCACAGCCAAAGTCATTGCACAGTCCAATACTGATGAGTTCTAAGAGGATCTGTCTTCTTCTTAGTCCTGTCTCTAGGGCATACTGCAGGTAAAGGCTACCTAGTAAATCTTAGGTACTAGGCTCTATTCTGGGTAAAGTGAAAGGAAAGTAAAGCTAACTCCCTACCTAGCATACAGCCTCATATAGGTTAAGGACTAGCTAGGGTAAAGCTACGGGGAAGTTGAGACCATTCCTTATCAGGGGTACAGTCACTAGGAGGAGGCAGAGGGTACACTTCTAGAGGGAATGGGCAGTAGGTGAAGGGTGTGGAGCAATTATAGTTAAGAAGGTGTTCTTGTACCACAGTTGCTACCTTAACTGTAGGAAGTTCCTCATCCTCACTGTCGAGTTACAGGCAGCAAGAGCTGAGATATATATATATATATATATATATATATATATATATACAGTGTGTGTGTATATATATATATATATATATATATATATATAATACATATATATATACATATATATACCAGAACCAACGGGGCAGTAGGATTACCACAGGTGTCAGTCCTTCTGAGAACAATGTGGACAAACAGGATTTTGTACTGCAGTTAGGGGGCTGAATGGGGGTGGCGAGGATGGACAGAAGTGGAGGCAGGGGTACCAACCATGAACCAGTCTCTACTACTGGAAACTCAGGGTCAGCCTGAGCCCTGCACTAAGCACTCCAGGAGGGATGCACCTGAAGGAAGCAATCAGCACTGGTATGTGAGCCAGATCTGATGGGGAGCCATGGGAGTAAGCAGAAGAAGAAAGTTGTTAATTGTGAGAGACTCCATAGTGAGGGGGATGGAGCAAATGGTTTATTATGATGTTACAATGACTCAGAAATGAAGAAATGATGATGGTTCACTGTAGCCCTGGGACCACAGCATTCAGACTTGATTGGAGGTGGTGAAGCTAAGAGGAAGGAGGGAGGGAGGCCAGGCATGTTGGTGGTGCACGTAGGCACAAATAACCTGATCATAGCAAGTGTGAAAAGGGTTCAGGAGACTTTCCATGCTCTAGGGAGATCCTAAAACAAAGTGTAAGTACAGTAATCTTCTCAGACATTCTACCAAGTCCACACGAGGGACAGAAATGGCAGTTTAAGATATTCAGATTTAATGTGTGGCTTAAAGGATGGTACAGGGAGGAGGGGTTTCGGTACCTGGGGGACTTGGGGCCCAATGGAGGGGATGTTGTCTTTTTAAGAGGGATGGGCTATACTAATGAGGAGTACATAAGGGTGCTTGGTCAGAGGTTTAAGAACCACATCAAGTCACAGTTAGACTAGATAAGGGGGAACAAGTACAAGTGGACCTCATATATAGATATATATAGATCTCATGTCAGACCTTACATGGACAATGGCTCCTCTTTTTGGAGTCCTTATCTAGTATCAGATATAAATAGAATTGAACAAATTCAATGTAGGGCTACAAAAATTATTCCATATTTTGTTCATTTGGATTATGATTCTAGACTACAGAAGACAGGCTTATATTCACTTAAACAGAGAAGAACTAGAGGTGATCTTTTACAACTATTCAAAATTATGAAATCTCCCGTTCTGATGGAGCAATGTGCTATAACATTATCCAGCAGAATAACTGTAGCCATGTTACATAATAAACAACTGGATGTTAAAAAATCTAATACAAATAAAAGACAAAACTTTTTTACTATTAGAACTCCTAGGTTATGGAATACACTACCTCAAGACATTGTTGATTCACCTACTGTTATGACTTTCTAAAACAAACTTGATAAATGGTTATTAAAATAGTATCATAAATAATGATCCACACATGTGGAGGACAATCTCGATAGGCTATGGACTTCTTTTGTCCATCAAACCAAGTAACCAAGACTTAGGCACACCTAAACAAGTGAGGGGGCCAAGTGGACCTCACACTTGACATGGACAGGAGTCAAACAGGGTATGGGCAAACACAGCAAACTAGGCACCACTAAGAGAAAAAACAGAGAAGTTGGGTAAATAGATGAGATGGGGAAGATACTAGCACCTCAGGAGGAACAGCAAGAAAAGAAGGGGTGTAATCATTCGCAAAAAGGAAACAATGTTACCATCCTGGAGACCAAAAGGCAGGAAGTATTCCAGATAGGTGGGGCAAGGGGAATTGAGGGTGAGGGTCAGGACAAGGAGAGAGCCAAGAGATGATCTGGAAAGTAGAAAGTGTATGAATGCCAGAAGCCTGATGAACAAGACACATGATAGTCAGACACTTGAGGCAGAAGCCAAGGTGGATCTTGTAGCCATGACAGAAATCTGGGCAATGCAACAACCTGACTAGGACCTAGAAATCCCAGACTACACCCATCATATGCAGGAAAGAGTGGAAGGTAGGTGTTTGGAGTAATCCTGTAAGTCCTTGAAGGAATAAAAGCCACTGAGGACTGTGACCTAAAAGGGAACATCACCACAGACATATTGTGGGTAAAGATGAAAGCAGAAAAAGAGTCATTAGGATAGATCTGGTTTACAGGTGACCAGATCAAAAGGAGGTGGAGGACAGGGTTCCAGTGAAGCAATTATGAGAGGTATGCACTCAAGTGAGGTACTGCTGGTGGGGGACTTCAAAGTGCCAGGTGGTGACTGTCATGTCCCAGTAACATCAAAGGCCAGGAGCCAGGGACTGGTAGAGGCATTCATTTCCTGATGCTATGGGTTGGTGCACCAACAAGGGAAGGTGGATCCAAGACCTGGTCTTTAAAAACAGGCCAACTGTCTGGGAGGTACAGTAAAGGAACTTATTGGGAACAGTGCCCTCAGGTCAGTTGACTTTGGCATTGCACTACTGGCTGATCATACCAACTCCAAGATCAGAGTACTGAACTTCAGGAAGGTGGATTTTGGTAGGATGAAGATAATACTCAAAGATAGGTTAAAAGGGGTGTAATTAGCTGACTGGTTAGAAGGAAGTGAGGTATCATATGGAAATGGTTGGCAAGGGTCACCAACTTCTAAATTAGGAAGATGGGGATAAACAACAAGAGAGGAATACCTACTTGGTAAATGAGAGGGGTGGGTAAGGCAGTGAGGGAGAAGAAGGGGCATTCAATGTTATAAAGCTAGTCAATCAGAGAAGAAGGGTCTACTTTGCTAAACTAATGAAAGTCAACAGTTAAGTGAGGTAGGCAAAGACAGAAGCCACACTTGAAATTGCAGAGGGTGTTAAAGAAGGAGACGGGCCTTTTCTTCTACTACATTAGGGTGAAATGGAAGACCAAAGATGGAATTGCCAGGCTAAAAAGGTGGAGGAGTGAGTGGTCAGTGATAAAGGCAATGAGGACATATTGAATGAATATATCTGTTCAGTCTTTATGGTAGCTGAGAAGGGTCTATTCCTAAAGTGTGAGATTCAGCCCTGCTGGTGGGGGAGGGGCACAGATATACAAGCTGTAGAGAAGCAGAGGATTAGGAAAGTGCTGGGTATAGTAAAAGTGGACAACTCCCCAGGCCAAAATGGTCTGCTCCCAATGGTGCTTTAAGAAATGGAACAGGTGCAAATAGCACCACTGACAAATCTCTTTAACTGCTCACTAGAACCTGGAGAGCCACGCAATGTCTAGAGGATGGCCAAAAATGTGCTGCTACACAAGAGTGGGAGTAGGAACGATCCAGGTAACTAAGAGCCAGTTAGCCAGACCTAACTGGTGGAAACATTTTTGGAAGGAATGATCACTGAAAGGTTGGTGGAGTTCCTGGAGGTAAATGGGTTGCCGAACTGTAAACAGCATGGATTCTTCAGGAAAAGATCTTGCCAGACAAACCTGACTCTTTCGATGGGTGTCTAAGGCCATTGAAATGGCCAGGCTGTGGATGTATGGTACCTGGACTTCATTGAGATGTTTACTAGGTCACTAGGTTTATTTAGACACAAGTTGGACCTTAAATGTGAAATCCATAACATGTACTACATCACGTGACAACTTGTTCCATGCCTTTGCTACCCTAATTATAAAACAGTGGACCCTCTTAATGGTATTTGCCCATGGGGCCACAAGTTAACGACTGTGACTCCTTGTGTTTGCTACTCATTCAGTGAACTGAAAGCCACAGTGTAAAATTAGGTCTGAATTATGTAGCATTTTAAAGAGCTGAAGCAAATCACCCATATACCTCCTATTCTTGAGACTCACCAAACCAGTCTTAATCAATCTCTGTTGATATGACATTTGCTGAAAGTTGGGGATAATCTTAATGACTCTATGCTGGACTTGTTCTACAAGATTAATATCATGTTAGAAATGGGGGTTCCTGAATGGAGAGCAGAAGTCAAGATGTTTAATTCCACCCTGTACAGAAGGCTGGTTAAAAAATTGGCAGGCCTGGGTGTTAGAGATAGGTTTGTCAACTGGATCAAAAATTGACTAGAAAGGAGGACTTAGATGACATTGCTAAATAGAGAATTATTTGTTATGAGGGAAGCCAATAGTCGGGTACTGCAGGGATCAGTCCTGAGACCAGATCTTTTTAACATTTTTCATTTATGATACTGGCAGACATATTTAAGGCAAGATATGCCTTTTTGTCAATGACACAAAAGTCTGCAGGGGACAGACACCAAGGATGGCATAAGGATAATGAAAAAGGACTTGGGGCAGTTAGAGAGAGGTGGTCCAAGTTATAAGAGCAGACACTCAATGTAAAGAAGTGCAAAGTCATGCACATTGGAGCAAAGAACCCAAGAACTGAAGACAGGATGGGTGTGGTGAGGGTGGAGCAGATGAGTGAGGAAAGGGATCTGTTGCTTATCATATCCTGTAACCCAAAACATTCTGCTCAAAACAATAAGGTGCTGGGTAATGCACAGAAAATGTTGGAATGCATTGATAGGGAAGAAAACAGTTGGCATAAGGAGGTGATACTGCCCCACTACAGATCCTTATTAAGGCCACACCTGGAGTATTTCATTAAGTTTTGGAATCCATACTGGAAGAAAGATGGTGGAGGCAGTTTGAAGAGAAGGGCCACCAAGACAATTCAGGAGTAGCAGGGGCGGTCCTCTCAGGAAAGACTAAAAGTCCCGAACGTATACTAACAGAAGGCAAGGAGGGAGTGGGAGGACATGACAGAGATATATAAGTTCCTACAAGGGATAAACACAGTTGATAGCAGTGTGTTCTTCACCTCTGGTACAAATCAGAGCACTAGGTGTAATGCAAGAAAACTAGTAGAGGGAAGGTTCAAAAAGGAGTTGAAGAAGTTCTTTTTTGCAGACAGCTGGGTGGAAGAGTAGAACTGAGTGTCCTTCGGGGTAATCTGTGCTGTGCAAAAACAGTGATTATGTTCAAGTAGGTGTGAGATAGACACATGGGTTAAGTAGTGTGTACTGGTAGAGAGGAAAAAAGGGGGGGGGAGATAAGTAACCATTGGGGTCTCAGTCACCGTAGTTAGATAGGGCAAAGGGTAGACTGTGTACGCCTACTAGCCTACTTGAGCCAACACTTTTCTATGTTTCTGAGCTCTACAGCTCTGGAACTAGAGCCTGTCTACTTTTCCTGACTCCCTTATTTATACATGCAGCATAAAGGAGATGCACCCCAGTACCAAAAGGTGCCACCAATTAATGCAAAGACTGCAACATGTAAAAACAAACACTGAAAAAGAATGGCACAGACACCAAAGTAAGTACAAGTGCAAATGACACATTTTTAGCAATTAATAGTACAGTAATATTTTATTTGTTAAGCACCCAGTCTCTTGGGCACTGGGCATGGTACATAACACAAGTCAGAGTGCACAAAAATGAAACAGATAAATAAATACATGTAACTGAAGATAAAAATTTGTCAGCATGAAGGTAAAGTGCTCTTCACAAACCCATAAATGAAGAAAAAGGTACCCCCCCCCCCCCCGTCATCTGTAATAACCTGGGACACATACTCCAACAGGAGGAAATCTTTAAATACGTCATGGTGATCTTGGATTACACCTTTTCTTTTGCTCCCCATGTTGATCACCTCGTGTCTATGGTAAACAGAAAACTGGGAGCCTTGTACCGTAACCAGGTCAGCCTCACTGCAAATGCTAGATGGCTCATAGTGGCAAACTCAGAACTGTCACTAGTTGACTATAGTTCTCTGTCTACACATCTGTGACTCAGTTCTCAGCAGAATAAATTTGATCTGTAATAAGGCTTGTTGCTTTGTGCTTGGGACTGACAAATGTACCCATAGCTGTACCCTCTACACCAAAACAGATTGGTGACCTCTACCTAGCAGAATTAAATTCCAGACATGTCTGTTAGCTAAGAAGGAGCTACTGGGTACAACCCCCCTCCCCCCAGCCCTAACTCACTGCTTCTGCCTGTCACTAGTCTCTACAACACTAGGAGCATGGCTCAGAATGCCCTTGAATTACCTTTCCATCTTACTCAGCTGGGAAGCGTTCCTTTGCAGTTAGGGCCACTGGCTGGTTAATAGAGCTGCCTGATACCTTGCTTAGTCTACCTGAGTTTGACTAGTTTAAGAGAGCACTATGGGAAACCCTAACAGTTCAATACTACTATAACTGCTAATCATCTTAACTAAAGTCCCTCCCAGTATACGTTTTGAACTGTGTCAGACTCTGGCTCTAAGACCATGTATCATTACTATGCTTGTTCTACACAAGATTCTGTCTACCTGCATTCTTATAAAATAGCATGCAATTGATCCGGCTTATTTATTTGTACTTGTTTAGCTATATTTGTACTTGTTTGACTTCATTCCACTGGAACTCACTTAATTGCATTTGTTATGATGCTTTGTAATCTCTTACTGTCATGGAACCTTTGTAAGATCTGGAATGCCCTACCAGCTACCATAAGACATGCACCAAATCCTAGTCGTCGCAACCAGCTACTCAGCACGCATTTCTCCTCCAGCTGCACCTGTATTTAACTACTAATGTACTATACTGTTTATGTTGCAATGACGTTTCTTCTAAAGTTGTTTCATGTATCTCAATAATTTCCTCTGCTGTATCTAACTGCCTATCTGTAGCTATTCTGCTGTATGTCTGTAAGGCAGCTAGCCATACCTCTCACTGTTGAACATCTCGGTCTCAAACACTGTGATTTGTTTGTATTGGGTCTTGGCCCCCAGGTCGCATCTAGAATCGAGCATTGTTGCTCATTATGTCTTCCCAGTAAAACTTGCAAATAAATAAAAGAGCTCTTGTGCTCAAAGGTCTTCGCCAAAATGTTCAATAAATAAATTAATTGTATACTGTTGTTATAGTGATGCTGTAACAACGAATCCCCTACAGTGATACAACCTGATTGACACCCGCAGTGTTGAATGGGTTGTCGGAGTGATGAATGGATTCCGTGTCTCCCAAGTTTGGCCTTTCGCCCCAGAAATCTGCCCCCCCCTGGGAGTTAGATATATATAAATTCAGGGACTGTGGGGAGCAGAGCCTCCCACGTGGTGGGCAAAGCCCCCTGCAAACAATATAAAAGTGCCCCGATGCTTGGGGCGCTGCAGCAGTCTATCAACGGATTTGCCAGGCGTTGTGGTAGCCATTGGCAAAATCCTGTCGCTGTGCCGGACTTTGACAACTTTGTTGTCAAACCAGCTTGAGGGAACCTCAATGAATAAAAAGCTAAAAATAGCTACAATAAAACCAGACCAGTGGAACTAGCATAGGTTAAAGGCTTGACTAAACAGGAAAGTCTTTAGGCCCCTCTTAAAGACCTCCACTCACAGGCCTCCCTCAGAGATCTGGGAAGCTAGTTTCACAGGACTGGACCAACCACTTCAAAAATATGATCCCTGATGTCTTAAACCTAGCCCTGGAAACCACTAGAAGGCCCACCTGGGAGCAGTAGAGCAATAAGGGGATAGAAATCACTCAGAGATCCTGGGCCCAGTCAATATAGAGCAGGCCGACCTTCAAGGAGATTCACCACTTCGCCAGCGTCCATTGCAGGTCATGCTGGACAGTGGTGACATAACATGACCTGGGGGGGGCTCATCAGTAACCAGGCCACTGCATTCTGCACTAGCTGAAGGAGTTGTAGGAGTTGTAGGACCCCCTCCCATGAACCCAATGTATATAGCCTTACAGTAATTGAGTCTGGAAGTCGTAAAAGCAAGCAGCAATGAGGGAAAGTCTTCCAGTGGGATCAAGGCTTTAATCTGAAAGATGTTTCTAAGATGGTAAAAGCCACTCTGGACTACAGACAACATTTGAGCCTCAAGTGTTACTCTTTCATCCAGAATGATGACCAGATTCTTCACCTTAGCAGATGACACCAGACTAGAAGAACCAAGCACCTGGCCAATCTTCTCTGCTGTGGTCCCCGCACCCTGCCATCAACCTGGCTCTATCATCAGTGTCACCATTTTGTTTAGGTTGAGTTTCAGCCAACTACAGGGCAACCAATCCTGGATCTTAATCAGGATAAATTAAGCACATTGACTGTGTCAGGTGTCCTAGGTGCAAATGTCAGATACCGATGGATTTCATCTGTATTGCATTGAAAACCTGTGCCATATCATCTGATAATATTGCCCAGGGGCAGCATGTACACTACGAACAACATACAGTGAAGCCCACCAAGATGAAGCACAACTCTGCATAATTCTGCTGTAGAGTTACTGCAGGAAACAATGTAAGTTCAGTGGTGTCTCTCGAGATGCAGAGCTACTATCTTCTCAATAACCTTTTATAAAAAGGGAAGGTTAGAGACAGGCCTATAATTTGCTGGGCAGTCCAGGTCCAGAGATGTTTTTTGTTGAGAAGGGGCCTCACCAGTGAATCTTCCAATGTGCAGGGAAAAGACCCCTCTGAAAAGGAGCACTGGACAATCTTGACAAGCACTGAATCCAGAAATCCCACACAACTCACTAGGAAGCACATCAGACCCAGGTCCAGTTCACAATAAGTGGACTGCAGCTCAGAGATAACCCCATTTACTTACTCCACTGATGTGAGCCCAGACTTGCCCCAAACAGGAGGAGTGCTCCTTGTGACAACCAGTTCCTCACTGTTGGGTCATGACAGCCTAGTTAGGGTATCTCAGACCAGATTGAGGGCGTCCTGTCAGAAAAACTGAGCAAACTCATTGCACCTGGTGGATGAACATGCCTTTACCAGTTTGAGACAGGTAGGATGTAACAGTCTCCACAGTCCAGAAAAGCTGAGTCAGTCTGTTTCTCTCTGCTGCATCTCCCTGGACAGAAATGTTGTCTTTTTTATGGGAGATTACCATTTGATAATCATCACAGTGAGTTCTCAGAGCCAGTCTGTCCTCATTGGTCCTGGTCGTTAGCCAACAATGCTCCAATCTCTGACCCTTAACCTTCATCTTCCTTAGCTCCTTGTCAAACCACATGGATCCTAAGCAAGGCGACCTGGGTCATATACAAACTGGTGCAATAGAATCAAAGGCCAAGGCAAAAGTCCTGCTATATGCTACCACTACCTCCTCCAATCCTGTCCCACAAGCAGCCATCACACACAAAAGATCCATTGCCACCCAGACTCCTGCTGGGGAAAACCCTTTTAAAGGCCAGAAACATGCCATCTGTGTTGAAGGTGGGCAGCAGGGGGACCCCGAACAAGAATTTCACTGTGCAGTGATTTGGCCACCAGACTGGATCAATCTCAAGGTTGTTAATCTTGAGCCCCAGTGACAATAACAGATCCAAGACATGACTGTGTTGATGGGTCACAGTACTAATGACTTGTGCGAGGTACAGTGATTTGATCAACTTGAGGAAATCTTATCCAAATTGCGAAAGTTTGTCATCACCCCTGGAATTGAAGTTGCCCAGAACTAACCTTCTGGGTGACTTCAGTACCATCTTGGTGACAAAATATGTGATTTCCTTCAGGAAATCCCACTCATGCCCCAGATGCCGGTACATGAGAAGGATCCCACAACCTGTACCTGGCTCTTCATACATGGCAACATATTTAAATGTGACGTAACTCACACTGGGTGCACAATTAAGTTTGAATTCAGTCTTAAACAGATGGTCACCCTCCCACTCTCTCCATATGTAGTGAACCACAGAGAATCCAGCTGGGGCCAATGCCTCTAAAACTGGCCTTGGGTCATCACTCAGCTGGGTCTCTCTGATGCAAGCCAGATCAATCAAAGAAATCAAGTCCAACATAATTGTGAATTTGTTCCCCATCGATCTTGCATTGCACAATGCCTGCAGGAGGCAAGTGGAGACTGCTGACCTATAGGCTACCTGCCCACTCAGTCCAATGGGAACTCTGGCTATGGGAACTGACCATGCTTGATCTCTCCTTTGGTCCCATTTTTCCCCAGGATATCTTCTGATCCTCACCACCCTGATAATGCTCTACCATTAGAACCTCCACCCACTGCCGCCTACCAGTGTGTCTTCTTACAGTGCTCACCTCCCTGCACCACCTATATGCCACTACTGGCAGGAGGGGTCATCAAAGGAGCAGTGATACAGCAACTGAGATGTGGAGTAACTAACCCTGAGGGGCACCAGAACCACACACATTATCTCACTGGTTGTACAACCACTACTCAAATGACCCCACCAAAGAAAAAACAAATGAGCAGGCCCAGAAGCACAGCAGTTGGATTTCTGCTTATGACACCGGTGGCCTGGGTTTGGGAATGGACTCAGGCACCGGAAGGCCAGCCAGGGGGGAGAAGGCTTGAGCATCCGATGACTGCTCACCTTCTCCCAGGGGGAAGGGGGGTCTATGGCCTGGTGTTTGCTGGCTTCTGGCAGAGGCTAGGGGAACAGCACTGTGTTGGGCCCCACTGACTAGGAGCATGATTGATGTTGTCATGCGCCTTGATGCCAGTGGCATGCCATGCTTCTAAGGAAGAAAACAGAAAATGTTGCCCCAGCTGACTGGATAATGGCCACCGGACCCTTGCCATCATGGAGCTCCAGACAGACTGGACCTACCCCAGCATCACCCAGGCCAACTCGTTACACCTACCGGTGCCTTCTCCTTGGAAAAGAAGAACCCTCCTGATGACAGGATACATCAGGTTACCCGGGAAGGGGGCTGTAGATATGGGGCTGTAGATGGTGGCAAGGGTGATGGGCAGCACAGAGATCCCCGGTAGCCCAAAGGAGTGTCTGACTGGGGTGCAAAAAGGGGTGCAACCCCCAAAATAAAATCCCAAATAAACAATAAAACAATCCCACATAAAAGGAAGGTTTGTACCATAGTACAGATGTCACGCTACCCTAATCCTACACCCTAAACCAAATCACAACCACTATCACACTAAGTCTAATATAATACTACCTACTCACGCATACCACCAAGAGCACACTGATCTCATTGATATCCCTTTACCTAATAACACTTTCTCCATTCCCAACTCTTCAAACAAACCCACTACTGAAAATAAATAAAACTTAAAACACAGATGCAAAATAAACAATTTAAGGAGAATCCAACGAGATTTTAAGCAGTCAAGCAAATTCATGTTTTGATTATGTCCTTTTAAAAAATAGTATATTGAGCATTCAGGTCTCTGCTCTCATAAGAGAAGTCCAGCAAAGTCTGTGTTCCACAGATACAGTATGTTTTTACCTCCTCAGACAGCTCTCTCACTGCTACTGGGAGGTATAATGAAAGGTTTAACAGGGGACAAACAAGATAAGGAAATCCAGGTTCTCTCCCTACCTGTAGTCCTTATGCCAGTATCAGTGTGAAACAAATCAAGTCCTGACTGCAGCCGTTGCAATGCCTGGCTGACTGATCTCTGTACGTAGGACAAGTACAGAACCATTCAAAATTATTTCCACTACAAGTCACCTTTGCCTTGCAACAAGCAGCTGCATAAGTATCTCTGCTCTTCATTCCACTGTAGTTCAGAAGCAGACACCAATGGACCCACACAGTCCCTACACCATACGTCACCCTGCAACACTGGAGCTTGTCTTGACCTTTACACCAGCTGGCCCATGCACGCCATGCTGCCTTGTCACCCTGCAGTGGAACTCCACTGGCCCGATACTAGGGCCGTACAGACTCTCTGTCAGCTTGATCCTCTAACTCTCTGCAGCACCATAGCACTCAGCCACTCCTGGAAACACTGATCCTCACCACCACAACAGGGTGATAAGCCTATGGCAAGTTTCATGGAGAAACACCAACCACAAGTAGCAGTGACTAGCACTACTATGTATCACTGCAAAAAAAAAAAAAAAGACATAATCAGGGAGCAGTATCAGTTTTACCAAGATGCACATGTATAATACTGATTTACCCAATTAAATATGTAAAACCGATTCCCTGAAAATAGTGTGCACATGGAAATCTGTGAATGGGGGTGCAGAAAGATAGTAGGCAACAGACTTACAATAATGTGACAATAACTATAGCTACAATAATTAGCATTTCCCCATGATTACATAGTTTAGAACACTTTTAACATGCTCCCTTCACATTACAAATCATTCACTAAAAATGGATGATAACTGCATCCAAAGACTGCGCATCATATTCCAGCAAATGGTAAAACAATTAACCGAAAACATCTTTAGCAAATGAAGACATGGCCCATTATTTTAGACATTAAACAGAATACCAGAAAGGAAAAAGATAATTTTAAAATATTATAACAGTTATTAAATTAATAAATACCACCTGTTCGTGGAATCAACATATAACAACATGTAACATCATATAAATTGCTCCTTCAGAATTAATCAGAACATCAATATCAAGTCAAATACAGAGTTGACAAGCCAGTTGTGTTTAAAATCTGCATCATGGTTCAAACCCATAGGCACCACGGAGCTCAGCTATACAATCCATTTTGTCCATTTTTGAAGGTGCAGTGTAACCCTGTCTCTGCTCCTCTTCAGTGGTGGTGGTGGGGGGGGCACATGTCACAGGGCTTGGAATTTTATACTCTCACTTATCAAAACAACCCTGGCAGGATATTAGCAGTAAATTTCCTGGCAGGGCCACTGTTTACCTGTTTTTACAATAGCAGAAAACATCCCGTATCTAATACTCCCCACTAAGAGAAGACTTGTTTGAGCAAAACGTTTAACCCCAGCTTGCCTGAAGGGGTTACATGTATTTATGAAATCTGGTCTGGCCAAGTCTGCCACCTCATCAGTCAGGGCCCTGCCACATGGTACTGCATTAACATTGCACGTACCCCTCCGCTGGTGACATCAGAGTGGTGAATTAATTAAACGAAAACAACACCCTCATTTCTTGTAAATTTTATTTGTTTCCATGTCAACAGACTACTCTTTTCATGTAGCTGTTGGGATTATATGTGTGTTTCTGTAGTTTATTTTCACTGCTCATATTAGCCCCTCTAACTATCCATATGAACCCCATTTTCTAGTTGTTAAAATCTCATTGTTCCTGACAGCTGCATTAGCATATGAAAGCATGATGTGTAAGTCCCTTTAGACGCAACAGTATGCCCATCTGCTTGACTAGAGTTGAATAAAACAAGTTGAAGCCAGCTGTGAAATATCACATTTATCTTCAGCTAGTTTTGCAAACTGAGTTGTGTGCAGGGTTTTTCCATTTAAACTGCATTCAGAGTGTGTGTGTGTGTGTGTGTGTGTGTGTGTGTGTGTGTGTGTTTCCAGAGAGTTAAAGGATATTTGAACTTTCAGCATAGAGATATATGGTATAAATGAGTGCTGTGACATCATGTTTTCATATGCTAATGCAGATCTCATGGGCAATGAGATTTCAATAACCATAAAATGGAAACCCCCAGGATAGTTATTAGGGACTGGTATGAACAGTGAAAACAAACTAAAGCCAACACATATAGCCCTAACAGCTTCATGAAAAAAACATTGTCTGTTGACATGGAAACAAAAACAATTTGCAAGATATAAGGGTGTGCAAGTCACACAACCAAGCAACAGCAAAATAACATTACAGAAATCATAAAAATCACAGTACAAAAAGTATCACTATCCCCCACAACCCAGCAAAGACATTACTCAGCAATCATAAACACAAATCTAAAACATCAGTATGTACTGCTCAAACAACACAATGTCTAACTAAAGAAACATGAAACCCCTGCAACAAAGCTAAGAAACATAGTTCATTCTACCAAAAAAATCCAAACTCAAAAAGTGAATGCTGCTCCACATTAAAACAAGCACAAGGAAGAAAACATGCACACCTAATTTAAACAAAAGAAAAAAAGAAATTCCACACGCAGTAGAAACATATACATATAAAGTTCAGGTGCAGTAGTACCTGTGTATTAGGGATGAGTATGCACATCTTTGCTATCTTCCAGTTTTTGCACCTTAATCCTTAGGCTGCTGACAGAATTAGAACATATTGGAATTATGGACTGATACTGTATATCACTCCGTGGCACAGCGAAGGTTAATATCTCTATTTCTGTTCAACCAACTTGCTTTGAATCGGTAGGTGTAGAGGCTAGGCCAGAATCTCTAGATTTTGAAAATATTGTGGCAGTTTCAGGGCGGCAAAGATAGAAAGGTGCCAAAATGTTAAAATTCACCTGAATTAAGAGTTGATTTTCTTGATAACCTGCAACAAAAAAAACTTTTTTTTTAAACCTGAAACTTACAAGTTTGATAGGGTCTGGCCCAAGGTATGTGCTTTTTCAAGACAGTCCACAAAAGAAATACACACCACTGTTCTTAGCGGTGCAGGGGGAGGAAAACTCTTTTTCTCTGAGTTAGTATATAAGGTTGTTTGCCCGGTTTGTGCCATGCTTCTAAACTGATTTGAATACAACACATTTTTTTAATCTAGTCTGATCTGTACCTAGTTTCTCCATACAGTTAGTGTGCTTTTGCAGGTTTGAAGCTTTTAACTGATACTGTATAATTTTTAAAATATAAGTTACAAACTGTCCTGTTTTCTGTACACGCCCAGTTGAAAAAGTGAACATTCTAAGGATAGCTGGATTTTTGCATTAGCTGTTTGAGGGAAATTGAAAGTAATTTCATCACAAGTGATTTCCTTTACCTGCTTTTATCAGCCAGTTAACAACAGCAGTGTGAAAGAAATCAGCTTCACTGACACTGCTAATGCAGCCCCCCCCCTCCGAAAACCTCCCAGATGCTGATACACGAATGACGGGTGATTAATCCCATTGCCGGTATGATACTGGTATTATCCCCCTCCTAAAACAAACTTCATTTTATATTACTGGATTGTGGGTGCCCAATCCTTCCTCCAGTATTACCATTCCTTCCTTCCTGACCCACATGCTAAAAAGACTAAAAATAGCTGGTGGGTGCCCAATCCTGCTGGCTGTTACACATTTATAAAAAGTGACACCAGGGTGCCCACTCCTGGAGCCAGCTAAGCTAATACACCTTCTGCATAAGAAATGGACCACTACCACTGTAAATAGCCCCCCCATCCTTGGACCCCCACCCACCTCCACAGAAGCTGCTGACACCAAGGTGCCCTGACCTGATGCCCAATCCCTAGTGTTGGTGCCTCTAAAAATAAGAAAACTGTCACTTGTAGATTTTATATTTATTTGTTTTAAAAAGACAAAGAACAGGCCCTCACTGATCTCTAATCCCTGACTCCCCCACTCAGCTCCCAACACCCCAAACATCCCTCTCACCCTCATTCACCTACGGAGGAGCCCTCTCGCATAGATCCACTCTCACCAAAAAATATCTCTTCCTCTTTGAAGCATGAACATGAACTGTGAAAGCAAGATAAGTGTAATCAATATATTTTTAATTTTCTTGACTTTCACTCCTAACTTTGTCATTTTTGCAAAAATTTTCATCTTGGAGTTTATGGGACTCTACCTCATAAACAAGGTAGGTGACATTTTTCAAATCCATCCTATAAGGTGATTTTGCAGTAACTCCATGAAATCATCATTTGGGAGGGATTTTAAAGTTTTTAACAACTTAGTTCATGAAGTGAGTTCGTAGGAAGACTATGTTCAAAATATGCAATCAGAAAATTAAAAAACAATGCAGTTATGAAGGCATGTTAACATTTTTCAATGTTCACTCATAACTTCAGTAATTTGCAATATTTTGAGTCCAAATTTTCAACTCAATCATTTTTCACACCACCTCAAAAATGTGTCATGTTGTGGATGTTTTCAAATCCTAGCTAAAAAGTGTTTTTTTACTTGTGGCATGCAATGATGTTTCAGATAGTAGTTTATAAATGCCACCTGTTATGTTTATAAGGGGGAGTCACAAAATGACTGTGTTGAAAATTTGGGGTCAAAATGTCAAAAAAAGTTATGAAGAAACATTGTCTACAGGGTCAGTCTTTGGCACAGTGTGGATTGTATTTGTATTTATTTATTTATTGTACTAGGAAGATACTCAATTGAGCAAAGGCCATTTACAAGGAGGTGCTGGTTAGGACAGCATAAACAGGTCAATTAAAAAAAAAACACTTGAGGTAGTGTGTTGTGATCCCATTCTGGTGAGCTGAGTTTGGGGATGAGCTCAGTGAGTCACCTGAATGGGCCAAGGCTGTGGGACAGTGCTGCTGTGTGGCACCACCTGCAGCCTGAGGAGGGACGATGCAGTGTTGGCTGCACAGGCACAGGCAACCAGTAACCATAAAGTGATGAGAAGTCTTCACTTGGCATAGGACTCAGAAGGTTTTGTCCCTTTTCACCCATAGCTGCACAGAAGTGCAATACCAGAAGGACTCATGGCCCTGTGCATCTGCATCTTTAGTCACATGGCAGTGCAGCACTTCCACAACCAGATGGACTCTTCACTTGGCATCTGCATCTGTAGCTGCACAGAAGGACAGGGCTCGGAGGGCCCAGTGTTTTCACAACCAGGACTCTTCTCTTGGCATGATGCCTGGAGGGCTCTATGCATCTGCAGCCACAATGAAGCACAAGGCCCACAGAGTCATGAACTTCCACATATGATTCAACTAAGACAAAAAGAAGGGAAACTGACTGTAAAAATCTATGATAATACAGAGATTAAAGTTTCCAAAAAGTCCAAGCACACAGAGTAGGGAATGAAAACATTAGTGTTTGGAGTCTCAGGACCTTTGGTGAATCAGTGGTGTGGTGTTCCTTGTGGTTGCCAATCCTAATGCCCATACCATCCCCTGAGGGAACAGTTACACATGATCTCTTACTTACACAGAAAGCATGAAGTATATAAAAATAACATTTAATAATTCAAAATATTTACATATGTTACAGGATTAAACTCACTAAAGACTGTGTGGAATACAGGATACTACACAAAAGAAAAACTAACACATTTGGGAAGCTAGAGATCACAGAGAAAAACCTAACTTCAAACTAACTAAATTTCTAGTAGAGTAGAATCTTTCCTCCACTGGGATCTGGTGAATTATGGCAGACTGGGACTAATGATGTTACCAGTCCAGTGTCCCAAACATAACTGAACTTTATCAAAGTAAAGCGAGACAAAAGTACATTTTGCAGGCCAGCCTACTTTACCCACATCATCAGACATGATTCTCTGACATCACACCCTGGGCCATCATTTGATCTCTAAGGAAGACTTCTGCCCAGAACTGGTCCAAACTGGTTTTGTGTACTAGCTTTGGCTTGCATTGTTCTTCAAGCTCATGACCTAGCAGGGTGCTGTCTGGGTGTGTCAGCTATCAGTTTATGATCAAAACATAATGGGCCCAATTCTCAAAGGGGGCTATGAGTGGTGCAAGCTGCATCAGACAGCAGCTTGTGCCAAAGACCCCTGCACTAGGGACCCTGCACCACATTCTAGTACAGAATGGATCCCGGTGCCTAATTCCCCCACTGCGGCAATCCCTCCTTTGTGACAAACACATGACGCATGGGAAGGGTATGCTGTAGGCTTTCTGCCGAAAATGCAAGCATCCCCCCAGCCTCGATCACCCGTGGTACAAAGAAATATCTCCCTGGTAGTCTAATGCCCCCCAACAAGTCCCGATCACCCATACTGTAAAATAATTATGGGAGGTCTCATGCAGCTTCAGCCCTGCTCCCCCATTTATTGTCATACCCACATACCTGGTGGTGTAGTGGACCCCTCACCCCTACCCTGCAGTACCATACCACCCCACTCCCCCATCCCCTAAGCAATCTGGAGACTGTCACAGCCCACTGCTTACCACCATGATCAGCCACTGAATGAGCACTGATGTAGCACATACTGTATTATAGTACGTGCTCAGTGAATGAAAGCTGCTGTCATTCACTGATTGCATACTATGTATAGTATGCACTCTGTCAGTGGGCCTTGCCTTTTTTGCTCCTTATACTCAAAGTATCAGTTTTAAAAATCACTACATGTTACATCTGGCACAGTATTACTTTAAAACTGTGAATTTAAAGATACAGCACTAAATTACAATACTAATAAAGTGCTAAACAACTAAACATTACTAAACGTTTTATATATGGAGTAAGACATTACCAGAGACAGATTAATTTTGTCAATGTACTTCCTGGTGATGCAAACCCTCAACTTCACCTGTGGCTTCAATCCACCAGTCAGTGCTTTACATTAGCCATTAGCATAACCCCCATGTCTTGTCCCATTATTTATGTAGCTGTATATTATGCATGAGGGTTCATACACTTGGTGAAGACATCCTGCTATTTGACATATTTTTGGAACTTTGAACATGATGTATACCACTTTGGAAACAGTTTCCATGTATAACATATGGGATAATTTATGGGGAGTTATTCAGTATGAGTTTTTTCCACACTTCTTATGTGTGTGATGCCACGTAAACCCTGACATGCTTGATGTGTTTAACTTGGCATCACATAGTGAGGGAGTGTGAAAAAAAATGAGTAGGTACAACTCCCCATGTTTTATTTTATCAAATTCCTCATGTCCACTCCCCCAGTACTTGCTGCCTCCTCACTAAGTGTATTGGGCCTCACTCTCTGTTGTTTGCTTGCTGTCTTGCTCTACATGTCTGGCTTTCAGCATTGCCCTTTGAAACTGGTGCCTTTTGTGCATGTCAGCCCAGGTGAGAGCTATAGAGTGACGAGTGACTCATGCTGGCTGTAAACACAAACCATGAGGTAAGGAAAAGGAGGTTTTCACAAATTATGATATTACATGGAAAGCCATGTATTATGTGTGGTTGTAATACAAAGTTTTCAATGTATTATGACAAGGGCTGGTTATTGTGGAGTTTAAAAGTGATCTAATACTGGTTGATAAACTACTAAAACATTAATGATATGTTGTGTCTGCTCAAAACCTTGAATTTAGTACACAGAGAACTATGTGCCTGTAATGGAGTTTCCAACTGAATAAAAATGACTTCTGTATATAAATCAAGAAATGGGTTGTTGTCAGACAACACAAGTATTTATACACATGATTTGTAAGACCTCTATAACCAACTTGTGACTGTGTCACTTATGAGTTATGGATCTTGACCTTTACTAGTGGGGATACATATATTATTCAATACACTATTATATATACCCTTGCTATTACTTTTTGGCAGATCAGTTCTGTGCTCCTAACTTCTGGACCCAATCACAGCAACTGCTGCTAATTACAGTGCGACAATTCTTCACTTAGTAACCTCAATATGCTGTAAACTTCAAAGGAAGCTGAATAAGAGTTGCACTTTGGGTCACAGTACTTTCATCTAAGAAAAAAAATATTTACATTATAGACACAAGCATTACAGTTTACTTCTGACTTTGCAAAGGATGCAGTGTCCTCACTGATAGTTAAATGCTATAAAGCTGAAATTTATGGAAGTGAAGGCTGACATCATTAGAGCTTCATCATAGAAGTAGCACCAATAAGAAACCATCATGGGCAGTGGTCCGTGGTAGTTTATGATCAAGCAACTAAAGAGGCCCAATTCTCTGTTAATATAGCTGCCGCAAAGTAATCACAAAGGCTACTTTGTGCTGCCTCAGTAGGGTAGCAAACATCCCTTGTACCCTCAGATAGCATTGTGGAAGAATGGAAAAGAAGGTGGGTGAGTTTTATACCAATTTCATATAGGGCCATTCACAGTGCATAGCTGCATTCCCTACTTGAACTTCAATACTAATGTGAGCACTACCTGGAACTGCTCATACATTGTGGGGTGGAAACTAAAGGATGCCATGGACTCCTTGGTATAATGGGATTGTGGTGAGAGGTGGAAAATCTGGACTACCAGGATAGCTTTTTGCTTGGTCATGTTGTGTGACAGGGGGAGAGAGGAAAGCTATGTGGGCCAGACAGTAAAATGGTGATGCTGTGAAAGGAGTGTTACCTTCTACCACTGTGACAGATACTGGAACATGTTGTAATTTTATGTTGTACCATGTTTGCAGGTGCAAGCTATGATTTAATAGTCCAAATCCCCAATTCTACCTGCTAACTTCTGGAATTGGGATTTGACTCATTTGTGGGGGAGCCCATAAGATACACCTGCCACAGTGAATGGCTACTCTGGGCAGTGGTGTTTATGTGCAGGTGCCAGCTGCTTATTTTCATTCTATCATTGCTGTCACTAAGAAATGGACCCTAAAATTGCAAACCATAAGGGTCCAATAGTCAGACTGTTAGCATGTTCAATTTGGTTGCTCATGCAAGCTTGAAAACACTTTTTAATAGACAAATGCCTAGATAAAATTTCATGTAATAGCACCAGAATTTACATAAGTAATGCATTCTGGTGATACCCCTAGAAATTCTGGGTAGACATTTTCTACTAAAATGTGTTTTCAAATTTGCATGTGCAAACCGTTTGGAATCTTGGGCCCTTAACACATCTAATAACAATGTACCAATTAACAATTCTTTCAATGTTATGTCTGACATGTTTCCTCAGTACAAAATGTTTAAATCCTAAAAAAATAACTTACAGGTGACAGTAGTTAGTCTATAATATTAGAACACAAAGAACCTTAGTGTGTAAGCACTGAGGAAATGGTTACCCCAAAGGGCATTGGCTGGGAAGCCAAGTTTCAAAGAAATACAAAATCACATATACCCACACAATGTAAAGCATCATGGGCTGTATATGCAAATCACCACAACATATTATGCTGGTTCAACTTTAAGCAGAAATACATAGTGCTGGCACCATGCATTTCTGCTTACAGTTAAACCAGCATAGTATGTTGTGGTGATTTGCATATACAGTGCGTGATGCTTTGCATTACGGTGGTATGTGTGATTTTGTATTTCTTTAATATTAGAAACACAAATCTCAACATTAGAAACATTATTGGTAGTCTAGAAAAAAAACACTATGGTTGAATAACAAAACCAGGGTTAAAACTATTTTGCTTAATTTTACGTTTTTTTTTATTTTTGCAGCCTAAAATTCAAATCCCCTATGATTAAAAGCCTTTCACACTAATAGTAGAGCTGAAGAAAAATGGGACTAATCAAAATGACTCAGTTCTGAACATTAAACCCTGCAGCACCCAATTACTCACTGCCTTTTCTGGTGGGAGTATATGAGATTCAAGGGTAACCTAACCTACAGCAATAAATAATGTATTAATAAGGGAAAGTGGTAAAGTTGCTAAAATCGGTCCTTTTGTCTACATAATCCCTGGGTTCAAGAAAGCAATTGATATGACAATATAATAAAAAAGAGCTTACAATTTTTAAAAGTATACATGCAAGGAATTCTCAGAGCAAAACAAGGTAGCTAGACTCCTAGAAGAAAAGACATCTTGAAATCTCTTGTTCTTGGTTTGCAAACTGTAACTTATCACTCTTGGTTCCTTTTCTCATCTAGTTCAAAATAAAAAAGCTTTTTGGCTGTTGGCATGCTTTTCTCAACAACCCATGACCAAACAGAGAAAGAGGTGGCACAGGCCACTAGTAAACTTGCCAATAATGTTTAATATTAAAAAATTCTGGCAACCTACAGTGTTATGAGCAATGCCGGGGCACACACGTTACTCATGACTTTTACACTACAACATTGTAATTTGCCTGAATTTTTTAATGTAAAATACTTTTGGCAAGTTTATGAAGAAAATTGAATAAACATTTACAAGCACAAGTAAACTCTGGGACTCTGTCCATTTTTTGTGAGTACGCCCCTCACCCCCATTCTCATTGAGAAACTCTTATTGTGGTTTATCACGCATCGGGGTGGCAGCCAATGAACTTTTCAGTCCATTTCCCTTGGCACAGCTGGGGATTCGTTTTCAGGATTGTTAGAAGTTTGTTAGTGTCCTGTGCCATCTCTTTCACTGTTTGAGGTGGTAGTTTATGATCAAGTTTAAGATATTTTCTCTTCTGGAACATGTTTTATTTAACTAGTAGATCTTTGAAGACAAGTGCATACATCCTATATATACATTTAGTAGTAAATACAGTCAGTAAAGTCCCTTGGTAAAACAGCTTAAAATATAACTCAATAGATTGCATGCAAAGCTGTTGTGCCTTCAATGTGCACTAGGAGCTCTCCAGTTTTGCATTTTCTTTAGTTGTAGCTCATGCATTATATAAGCAATAAGGCACAACAATGTGATTGTGATGTGATAATACAGACCAATGTGAATAATCAGGCACAAAATCACAGAACAAGTGCCTTCAGCACCTGGAAACTAATTTAACACATAAAAAACAACACCATGGAGAGTCTTATTGCACTAATTAAAGCAGCAGTATTTGTTAGTCAACACAAATTTTCATCATATAGTTTTTATTAGCAAACATGAATTTCTGACATCCTTATAGTCATAATCAGTATAATTTTAATTTATTTAGATATTTAAGTGATATTTTTTATAACTATTTTTAGAATTAATGACTGAGGTCATTAAAGATGGCTACCACTCGTAATATTTAGAAACCTCTTCTGTTGAGGCTACTGTTCAACTATAAATACCAGACGTATACTGTGGATGTATTATGATGGTACCAGCACAGGTTTCTGATGTTAAACAGAACAACACTACCACAAAATGTTGCATCTTTTTAATGGTGGGCATTGTAAGGGAGCAAGAACTTTTAAATCTTTAAAATCATGTACCGCTGTTCAGGAATGAAACAAATCTCAAGAACAATTAGTGTATTCATGTTTTCATTTTCCAGAAATAATTGATTATTGAACATTTTTATCTGTGGCTTGATGAGGGGCTGTCAGACTCCACCCCTCTGCCCTACATAAGTCACACAGATGTGCCGGCCCCGGTGGCACTCAGGGTTGAGGCGCTGGACACCACACCTCACACCACGCTGGCCACCCAGGTTCGGGAATGAGCCTGGGTCATCAGGGGCTGGCTGGGGAGGACTAGGATTGAGCATCCATTGACTGTTCTCCTAGTCCAGGTGTGGGTTGGGTAACACTGTTGCACAGCAGTGACCTCTGGGGATGCCTGGAGGTACTGTCAGCATGATTGCAGCTGGGGAGGAGTGTGGCAGACTTTGGCATGCTGTACCTGACATCATTGCACATCTGCATCCCCGAGGGACAAAAAAAATCAGAGGAAAAATGGCTGGGCACGACTGTGCAGCTTGATGGTCGTGCCCTGCACTGCCCGGAGAACTTGTGATGAGTCCCGTCGGGGAGGATCTGGAGCTGTCCTGGCTAGAAGTGGCAGAGGAGGCCCTCTGGTGGGACAGCATGACATCCATCCCGGACCCTCCTGGGTGTAGTATGAGCCACCCAGCTCTTCGGGTGGGCAGGGCCGGCGGCTGGATGCCCCAAGCCAGTCTCGCTGCAGAAAGGCGACAAATATGGAAGTGATAAAAAAAATAAAAAATAAGCCACATAGACATCTTCCCTGCTTAGTGTTTATCATGTGCGATCTTACCTCAGTGCTGTTTCCTGTTTTTCTGCTTCTTCTGCTGTTTTGTTTTGTGTCACTCTCCATGTGTCTCCTGGCTTCCATTTGCTTTGCTCTGTCTGTTGTTTGCTCCATGTTCTGCTGTTTGTGCTCCTTTTAACTGCTGTAATTGTGCTTTCTGTGGTCATCTTGCTCCCTTTCCTTCTACCCCTCCATTATTTTTTATTTCCTTTTCCTTTCCTTGCTTCATCAGCTGTGCTTTGCTTTCCATTTCTGTGTTGCTGCCTTGCTCTCTCTTTTTGATGTTTGGTGCTTTATCTATGCTGCAGCTCCTCTATTCCCCCCACCACCAATTTTTTGTGCATTTCTTCTCCAGCTGCTTGAAGTTTCTGGCTTGTTGTTGACTGTCTGTCTCTCTTTGGCATACATTTGGAGTCTTTTTGCTTGTGTTTCTTTCAGTTTCCTTCTTGCATTCTAGTTACCTACTTCCTGCTTTCCTCTGCTGGCCTACTATTCCTTTCTCTGTAAGATCCAGCTACACCTTTCTTGCCCTCAGTTGCTGCTTTTTGGATATCTGTCTTGCAGCCATCATTTGTATCCCCTGCTGCTCCTGGTTGGTGTCTCTCTCTTTTGTTCATTGTGCTCAAGTGTTCCAATGACATTGCTTTCCCTCTGAACCTTAAATGACACACTCTGGTGCGTGCTGGATTCAGTGCTGTCTCATTTGTTTGTTAGTTCCTAACCCTCCAGGGATAAGCAATGTAGCTATAGTTCAACAGCCAACAGAACCACAGTTGTGTAACTGTGTGCCTAGCCTAGCCTGTACTTGGAAGTGGGACACATCCTCAGAGCATCACATGGGTCACCAAGGGTCATGCATCCATAGCTGTTACTTCCTCTGGACAGGACCAACACCCCAAGTTGTACTCAAACTCACCTATTCCTCCTTATAATCCTTCCCAGTAATCAGCATATTGAACCTCTCGATCACTCAGTCAGTCAATTCGAACCCAGAGAACATAAATTCCTTACAGTCTACCTCCTACTAAATTCTTCAAATGCAGCTTCCTCGAAATCTCAATTCTGCATTAAAGAATGAACTATTCCCAAGCTGATGTCCACTTACTGAATATTGAAGGTCCATCTTTTTCTCTTCTGGCAAATCTAGTTCTTTGCAATAGGCTTACAGATCTTCCTACTAATACCCCTGTTCCAATACTTACCCGGTTACCAAAAGAATAATAATAAAATACTGACTCTTTCTTCACCCTCCATTTCCCTGGCGTCATGCAAACAGCAATCATTGCTTTTGGCTTAACCTCCTAAACTTATTCAGCAACTGCCAGTACACCTGTCAGGTAAATTGTATACACCTTCACAACTTGATCTTTCTATCAGATATTCTGGTGCTTCTACGATTACCACTATGATAAGCACTGGGCATTTTCTGCCCAAACTGCTGCTTATCTATTGAGGGTTAAATCACAAATATCCTGGCTGACTCTGAGTAATGAGTAATATTGCAGGCACTGCACTGGACAACATGCCCTACCTGTTCCATATTCTGGTCATTTTGACCTTTTTTTGCGGCCTTATGTCCTCTCAGTTCATGACTCTCATCTATCTCCAAATTCCAATTGATCTCATACGTCAATGTCGGAGCAAGTATTTATGCACAAATGAATCTTTTAATTAATCTGTCAGATAAAAAGGATGACAGATTGTATTTTCTTCTAACTGAGCAATTACATCAACTTCGATGAATCTGCTTGCTTTGCACCATCATGCACTCTGCTGCACATCTTCAGCTGCAGCATATTTCTGACCTGCTAGCTTCCTCCACTCCATGTGACTGTTAACAACTGTGCTCCACTACAAAGTCTCATGCAAACTCTTTCTTCAGCTATTACAGCCTTCAACCATGCCTGCACATTATCTTACTTTATCTCTGATGTAAGATGTTTCTAGTTTACCAGACTGGTTTCACCTGTCTACTCATTTTGGCATTCATTTTCTCTCATTCCCTGAATAATGTCTGCTGCTGCACTGTATTTGTTGAGTTAGCCCTTTCAAGCCCTGTTTTGGTGCCTAGTCTAGCCTGCTCAGCTTAATAGTCTATTTTACCAATTTTTTTTCTAGGTTTTGTTGTTGTCTGTGTTAGGTAGATCCATTTGTGATTCTCCCATCTATATGCACTTGTTCAGCTTAGCCAGACATTTGTTGTGTACATCTGTGTTGAAGCTCTCACCTGCCTGTTATGCCAAAGTATAGTTACAGCCTAGGTCATTTATCAGATGACTTCAATTTTGTGTTTTGACCAAACATTCATTCATTCTGTCAGCTACGATGTTGTATAACTGATGGTTATTGCATCTAACCTCCTGTTCAGAACGTACCTTACCCAAAAACAGGGATAAAAACAGAGACTGCATTGGTGACACAACTCTGTGTCAAACAGGTCAGCAAGGGAAAGAGGAAAAACAGGCCACTATAGTTTTCTAAGGAAGTAGCAAAAAAGGGTAAAGCAAAAAAAAAAATAGCATTTAAGCAATACAAAAAGACACAGGAGGAGGGAGATAGAGAGGGGTAACAGGAAAAACAAAGGGAGGCAGGGAAGGCAGGTAGGGAAGCCAAGGCACAAACAAACGAATGCATAGAAAACTCAGTGATGGGGGGGACAAAATCTTTTACAGGTACATCAGTGAAAAAAGGAAGCAAGGAGTGGGATTGTGAGACTGAAAAGGGTAGGATGGGGGGTAGTGTAGAGGATGACCACCAGAAATCAGATATACTGAACAAATACTTCTGTTCAGCTTTTACAAAGGAGAGGGCAGGAAATGGGTCAGCAATAAGTAATAAGGGCAGGACGGCCACGGGAATGGGCACAGATCCCTTTCCAAAGGAAAAGATCCTTAGGGAACTGGAGGAGCTGATAAGGTAATGGGACCAGATGAGCTGCACCCCAAGATACAGAAAGAACTAAGAGAAGAGTTGGTAGAACCTCTGACTACCCCATTTAACCTGTCATTGGAAACAGGGGCGGTACCCAAGGACTGGAGGACAGCTGATCTGGTCCCTCTACACAAAGGTGGAAACAGGGAGGAAGGAAGCGGGGAACTACAGACTGGTCAGCCTGACCTCAGTAATTGGAAAGGTCATGGAAACACTGCTAAAAGAAAGAATAGTAGAACATCTGGTTGTCAACGGTCTACAGGACCCAAGGCAGCATGGCTTTACCAGAGGAAGATAATGCCAGACTAACTTCAATGAGTTCTTTGACTGGGTAACCAGGTAGGTGGATCGGGGCAGGGCAGTTGATGTGGCCAGCCTGGATTTCAGCAAGGCCTTTGACACTCTGCCACATACAAGGCTGTTAAACAAGCTCTGAAACATGGGAGTTGGAAAGAAGGTAGTGACGTTGGTGGAGAATTGGCTGGATAATAGGACCCAGAGAGTGATAGTAAATGGCATTCACTCTGCAGAGGATGAAGTGACCAGTGGGGTACCTTAGGGATCAGTGCTGGGTCCATTCCTCTTCAATGTGTTTATCAATGATATTGCAGGGGGTCTGGAAGGGAAAATTTGCCTGTTTGCTGATGACACTAAGCTCTGCAACAGGGTGGACACACCGGGGTAGTGGATAGAATGAAGGGAGATCTTAGGAAGCTGGAGGATTGGTGAAGGAATTGACAGCTAGGCTTCAATGCAAAAAAGTGCAAGATAATGCACATAGGGCACAAAACCCCAAGAGCTACATATCAACTGGGGGGGGATAGCATGCAAGAAAGGGACTTGGGGGTGATCATCTCTGATGACCTTGAGGTAGGTAGACAGTGTGACAAGGTGGCAGAAAAGGCAAACAGGATGCTGAGATGCATAGGCAGGGGAATCACCAACAGAAAAAGGGAGATAACAATTCCACTATACAGGATATTAATGAGGCCGCACCTTGAATACTGTGTCCAGTTCTGGAGGCCTCATCTACATGAGGACATAGGGTGGAGGCGGTTCAGAGGAGGGCAACCAAAATTGTGCAGGGACTACATCGCAAATCCTATGAGGATAGGCCGAGGGAATTAAATATGTACTCCCTGGAGGAGAGGAGAGAGAGGTGGGATATGATTGATATGACTGAGGCATTTAGGTACCTCACTGGGAAGAATAAAGTACAGGAGAATACTAAATTCCAAACAAAAAGATTCTGAAGTATGAGGGGGCATAAGATGAAACTGGAGGGAGAGAGGGAGCTTCAGAGGGAACGTGAGGAAGTATTTCTTCACAGAGAGGGTGGTGGACAAGTGGAACAGCCTGCCATCAGAGGTGGTGGGGGCAGAAATTATTACAGGTTTTAAACATGCTTGGAATAGGCATAGAGGATTGCTGGTAGTCGGGGGATACAACCTAATGCCAGCAGTGCATGATATAGAACAATTGTTAGTGGTAATACAGCAGATTAGATGGGCTGAAGGCCCTCATCTGCTGACAATTTTTGTGTTTCTATGTTTCTGTCCTCCTCTATCATATCCCTTCCCCTGCTCCTACACCCTCCCAACCCCCATTCCACCTACCTCCCTCATTTTCCATCCCTCTTCACCCATCCATCCTCCCCCTCTTTCCTCCACTTTACCATCCTCCTTTCCTATCCACCCTGGTTTCTCTCTTTCCTCCCTTAACCCTAAGCTGCTTCACTGAGCCTCCTCTCTTTCCCCTGCCCCCCGGCTCTAAGGGCAGAAATACCAATCCATCCTCTTACTCCTGTTCTTACTCCTTCTTCTGTCTGGGAACATGGAGTCTAACCCTGGACCCTCCCACCCCTCCTTCTCCACCTCCCCACCTGTTAAAGACTTTAGCATATTTCACCTCAATTCTTTATAGCCTTCTTCCATACTCAACCTCTTGTCTGTTTGGATTTCACAACATCCCCCCCCCACCCCACTGATATCCTCTGTATTGCTGAGTCCTGGCTCTTTTCCAGGATCCCAAACTGTAGTCTGTCCCTTAATGACAATCATTTTTTCAGGCATAAAAGGGGAAAACATAGGTGTGGTGTTGCCATCTATGCCCGCCAGAGGTTGCACCATGGCTCTCAGAGAGGTTGCATCTTCTTTCCACAAATTGCTCCTTGTTATGCTATCATTCCCCTCCTGTATATTTAGCTTCAGTGGGGTTTTATATTCCTCATCAAGAATATTCTCCTCCTCACTGACTGACTCCCTCTCCATTATCACTTCTCATGCCTTTGCTGGTTAATTCTTCCTGCTAGGAGACTTCAGTATCAATTGGCTCTCCCCAGCCTCCAGGCTAACCAACCACAAGGTTGAGTCCCTTAATATCACATAGATTATCACCAAATATACTTGGATCAATCTTCACTCTCACGACCATTCCTTCCTGAACTGGGTTCTGTCCTATCACCCCTGCCACATTGTTGCAGCAGGTATCTTGCCAGATACATTCAATGACAACTGAAAGACGTTCTGCATCAGAAGATTCTGCATCCACTTTCCCCCACAAATACATTACGACCAGGTCCCTACAGTCACTCAACTCCTCTGCCCTCTAGTGACCTTGCTCTTGCAGACTGGACAGCTATATCCTCCACCACTGATGTTGACATTGCCCTATCCCGGTTTCACTCCAAATTCTCCTCAGTTTGGGACAAGCATGTCCCACTCAGAAAATTCAGGGTCAAAACTCACCATCACCACTGGATTACCCCTGAAATAATTGACCACTGCATGTCTCAGGAACTCCTGCACAAAGGTTGTCTGGGCTGCAAAATCATAATATTTCAAGGCCCTCCTTAACCTTAATGCCCCTTCAAAGTTCTGTAAGGTAATTCCCCCCCTCTTTAACCCTTCCACCTAGTCTACCCCTCTGGTCCTTCTGGTAAATGGTTCACTGGTGTCTGATACCTCCTCTGTTGCTGCTCACTTCAGTGAGTTCTTCACCACTTGTGCAATCCTTTCCACTCACCAGCCACCCTCCACTGATCCACCTCACATTGCCTGTCCTCACCCCTTCAAGGTTTTCCTCTTTTCCCCTGCTATTACCCAGGAAACCCTGACTGCCCTTTACTGTCTTAACCTGTGGAAATCCAGCCCTGGTGGGTTGGATTCTAGGTTACCCTATATCTTTGCTCCTGCCACAGCATCTCCTCTAACTCACCTACTCAACCTCTCCTTTTCCCTCAGTGCTATTACTCAGTCCTAAATCAATCAATCAATCAATCAATCAAACTTTATTTAACTAGGCAGTTACATCATTGAGCAAGCTCATTTTCAAGATGGTCCTGGACACATAGGACACTTTTGCTTACAGTAGGCAACACTTCATACAAAAGTAGACATTGGTACAGGCAGTTACAATATACAAACTCAGTACTTGGATGAATCAGACATGTAAAGCAAGCAAATATAAGCATTTTAGGTGCAGCGTATATAGGTTGTAGAATTTAGAGTACAAGTGAGGAGAGGAAGGAGGGACATAGAGAAGGGCAGTGGGAAGAAAGGGTATCAGACACATAGTAGAGAGGGAAAATAGGACAGCCTAATAGAATGAGGCCCCCCTGCGAAGTGAACTGATGAGGGGGGGAGGTCGGAGGGGGAGATGGTTGCTCTAAAGGGATGTTGGCCGACACGGGAAATAGGCGGCCCAGGATTACAGAGGTTAAGGGACTCAGTTGAGCGGGGTAAAGCTTTACCTGAAACAATCACATGTTGTTTTCAGGCCTCTATAGAGCAGTCCCCTAAATATAAAATGGTTGGGCAGCAAGGAGATTTTAAGTAATTTTTGCATGTTATTCCAATGTGCTGGTAAAAAGGAGCTGATGGCAGTTGAGCCAAGACATGTCCTTGTTCATGGTAGCTTAAGGAGGACAAAGGAGGAGCTCCTCAGTCTGTAGGCACTCTTTGAACATTCAAACAGGTCACAGATATAGGGTGGTAATTTGTTGGACAAAGCCCAGAATAGCCACCTGTGGCCATTTATTTGCCTCCTCGTGGAGAGGGACAGCCAATCTAATGCTTGGTACAATGAGCAGTGATGAGTCTGCAAGGGCAAGTCAAGAACAAATCTCAGTGCACAATGATAGAGTGTATCCAGCTTTTGGAGCACATACTGGGGGCAATAGCTGTATAGGAAGTCGGCATAGTCCATCAGGGGAAGAAAGGTTGTTTGAACCATCCGCTTTCTAGCTTCCAGAGGGAGTAGGCGTCTTATGTGGCTGCCTTAGCTTTTTTGTTAACTCACTTAGATGTACACCAAAGGTGAGTTTGTTACCCAACCAGACTCCCAGATATTTATTTTTATCCACTAGTTCTAGTGGTTCATTAAGGAGGGTAATAATCTGTGGGGTCCCAGATATCCTTGTATTGTGGGATGGAGAGATAATCATAGCTTTTTTTTTTTTAATTTAACAAGAGCTTTAGATTCAGCAGGTTGTGCTGGAGGATGATAAAGTCCTGCTGTAGCTCCTTGTATGCAATGTCCAAGGAGGGTTTGGTCGTGTAGAGGACTGTGCGATCTGCGAAGAGATGAACGTTTCCAGCAACCAGGCCAGAGTCGATCCAGTTGATGAAAAGGGCGAAGAAGATAGGTCCCAAAATGGAACCTTGTGGAATGCCTCAGGGCAGTAATTTTAGAGGGGAGAATTCCCCTTGGGCTTTAATTTGCTGTTTATGATTTGTGAGGTAGCAGCAGAACCACTTTACTGCAACAGAGGTTAGACCGATACTACTCAGGGAATCAAAAAGTATGGAATGATCAACCATATCAAATGCTTTGCTGAGGTCAAGGAAGAGTGCATTGATGTGCTGTTTAACTGTTCAGGGCTTTTAGCCAGTCATTTGACACTTTGGCAAGCACATACACGGTACTGTGCTTGGGTCTAAAATCTGATTGTACTGGATTGAGGATTTTCTCATGATCCAAGTACTCCCTGAATTGAGAGTTTGCAATTTTTTCAAGTAGTTTGGATAAAACAGGAAGCAACGAAATAGGTCTATAGTTGTTCAAGTCAGTGGGGTCTCCTGACTTGAACAGGGGGATAATGTGCACAGTTTTCCAACTAGGCAGCAATTCCTCTTGGGATAATGAGCTGTTAAAGAGATGGGCAATTGGGGCTGCCAGATAATAAGAACCTGCTTTTAAGAAGAAGGGTTCAAGTGAATCGGCACCAGCACTCTTTTTGGTGTCCAACGAGAGGAGCAGGTCCTCCACCTGTTTTGTAAGAGACTGGCTGGAACTTGAAGAGGGGGCAGTCGGTGGGGGGGGGCATGATTGATCTAGTTGCTATGCTGGCGGTGCTTGTGATGCTCAGTTTACTAACAGGTGATGTGTCAAATGCGAGGCCTGCAGTGGCGAAGTGGTTATTGAACTGATCGAGGATCTCTGACCTGTCTGTATAGGAGGTGTTATTTGCCACAATTTTAGCTGGTAGTGGGGTGGCAGGAGAATGTCCCTCAACGTCTCTCAGTATCTGCCAAAAATTGGTGGAACAGTTTTTGTTTGCCTCCAGGGCTGACTGGAAGAACCGTTATTTTTTCCAACCTTACCAGTTTGGTGCAGGCATTTCTGGCTACCCAGAAGGAGAGCCAGTCTGAGTCAGACTGCGACTTCCTAGCTCTTTTCCAAAGGGTGTCTCTATGCCATAAGGCCCTCTTAAATAGTGGGCTAAACCAATCAGGTATGCGTTTCCTGGATTTGATTTTCCTTAAGGGTGTGTGTTGGTTGATAATGTTTACTAGCAGATCCTGGATGATACAGAATTCTTCAGACACAGAGGGTGAAAGGTAGAAATCCTGCCACTTTATGTTCCCAAGATCTGTCAGGAAGGCCGGGAGACTGAAGTATTTTAGGTTGTGCTTAAGCTCGAAAGTAGAGGTGGAGGAGAGGTGTGGGGAGCACCTAACCCAGGTGACTGCACAGTGATCACTCAGATCATTGTGGAAGACCCCTGCATGAGAGATATTATGATGCTTGTTGACAAGTATAAGGTCCTGTAAGTTGGCCAATGTTTTTCCACTCCACAATGGTGGGGGAGCCTCCCTCCCCAGGTAACTGTCAACCAGTCTCCCTCTTTCCTTCTCTTGCTAAGCTGCAAGAGAAGTTTATCTACACTAGACTCTCCAATTTCCTATCCTCCACTAATTTCCTCTCCCCATTTCAATCTGGCTTCCAGAAATATCACCCCACCATCTCCTCTCTGTTGCATATAATTGGCTGTGTCTTCTCAGGGACGGATCAGGAGCATATCACAGCTGCAATTTTCATTGATTTGGCCAAGGTCTTTGACTTGTTGTCCCACTCACTCCTCCTGGAGTTCTGTTGTCCTCTCAGCTCCTGCTGTTAAATGTTTCCATTCTTACCTCTAAGGCCATCTGCAGTCTGTATGGGTTGGTAGCACCCTATCACCTTCCCTTCCAATCCAGGCAGGGATCCCACAGGACTCCATTCTGGGGCTCAACTTGTTCTCCACCTTCCTTAATGACCTCCCCTTTGCTTGTGCCAACTTGCATATACACATATATGCAGATGACACAGTCACCTACACCTCCAGTCCCTTGACCACAGCAGTGGAAGATCTGCTCCTGCATGACTTTCACAATGTCCTGCACTGATACCAATCAAACCAACTCCTGGTCAACACAAATATACTGTGTCAATGAACTTTGGCACTAGCAAGAAATTGACAAAACTCACAACTCTGCCTGTCTTCTCCACCTTGAATGGCATCCTTCTAGAAGTGGTTCAATCCTTTAAGTACCTCAGTGTATGGCTAAACAGAAAACTTGACTTCTCTACCCACATCAATGCCATCCATGAATGCTCCACCCTAAACCTGATGCCTTGTACTGCAATAAAGATTGTTTGTGTCCACATGCCCACCATGAACTTGTCACCAAAATAGTGCTTCCGCTATTTGACTATGTGGATGTGGTCTATGGTTCCACTCCCTCAACCTCTCTAGCCAGACTGAACACCCTCTGCAACTCCTTCTGCCACTTTGTGAATAACTCCGCCTCTCATACTCATCATTGCTCTCTTTATTCCTCTTTAGCCATTCCTCCTCTTCCCTCACATCATCAGATCCACTGTGCCACATTTATATCCAAATACTTGTTTGGGTCCCTTCTCTGTTACCTCTAGTCACTCCTCTCTCTCATGCCCTCTACTTCCCCTTCCTTTTGTTCTAGGGATCTCTGCACCTTCACCATTCCTCATCCCTACTCTGCTGGGCAATCAGCATTTTCCTGTCATCTCCCATCACTTTGGAACCTACTACCCTCTTCCCTCTGCTTCACTACACCCCTTGGCTCTCTCAAGTATTAGCTGAAACTCCTTCCTTCCCCCTGCTCCCATCTGTTCTCCTTGGATTTGGCTCCTACCATGATACAGGAGTGGCAGAAGTGCTTTATTTTGCTGTTTCTAGCTTGATTGCTCATTGTGCACTTCACACTGTAATTAATTTGTGCTCTTTTCTTGTCCTTTATTGTAACTGTGAATTTTGTCTGTGCTTCGTGTTTGTAACCCCTATTCCCTGTTTCACACCTGCAAACAAGCCTCAGCTTCATGCACCTTTCCTGGTCACCAGTTTTCAAATAAATACATGCATACATACATAAATAAATAAATACATGCATACATAAACAAACAAACAAACTGCAGAGAAACTCACATTAGGCTGATCTGCCACTATATTCCTGTGTCTTTCCTAACTGAAGCTACAGCTGACATTTAGCCTACTTTTACTCCAGTTCCAGTTAAAATTCCTCATCTACAGCAGTTTTTCGCTTGCCATGCACCTGAATCTGATTCAGTTTCTTCTCTTAGGCCTCAACAAAGGGTTCCATACTGATACTCCAGCTCTGGAGCAACATAAGGGAAGTCTTTTCTTTCATGGATAGGGTGATGGATGCATGGAACGGCCTTCCTGAGAAGGTTGTGGGGTCAAAGACAGTGGGGGAATTCGAGAATGCATAGGACAGACATAAGGCAATTCTGGTCAGAGTTCGGAAGAAGTAGGCTGTTGGTTAACTAGAATCTGCAGCTTACAATAGGTACGGAAATGGGCAGATTGGGTGGGCCAAGCAGTCCTTATCTGCCGTCAAAGTCTATGATTCTATGATCTTCATTCCATGCCATCCTCCTCAGTTATTTGTTCTAAATCTTCAGTCCACTTCTATAGATCCAGACATCTCAAGACAAACTGTCAAACAATTGTGATTTGGTATCTTTCTTCTTATCCAAATGATCATGCACAAAATGAGAACTTTTATTCTTACTAGGACACCTCAAATTTGTGATGAGGATTATTCCTTGAGTTAGACATTTTCTATCCCTTCTTAACTTGGCACATTAAGTCACTGCTCTGGATTATTACCTTACCATCACTGCTTTCATTTGTTTAGAACTCATCTTCACATGGCAACATTTTCTCTCAGACTGGAATGGTATATCCATGTTTGTAAAGATCCAACTCCAGAATCAAACATCACATTTTCCACATTGCAACCCCATCCTGTTGTTTTGTTTCATTTTGTGACCTACTTAGATTTGCTTGTCCAAGGAAAACAGAAATCCAGAATATTCCTTATTTTCAATCCATGTCTTCCTTGTCTGAATTTTATCCCATTGCAACTGCCGCTCTCACCTGGGATCAACTTTAGAACAATCAACTTATCATACTCTATTCTGATAACCAGGCAGACTTAGCCATAACAAATACAACTCAGTCTTCTCCTCCATAATGAACTTCCTGAGAAGAGCATCACTAGCTTCTTGTGGTACAATTTTAGAATCAATAGCATGTTCATACCTAGTTCTGCTAGCTTTCTTGCTAATTGACTCTCCTATGTTCACTACCAGCAATTCAACATCAAACTGACAAAATTATGACTTTTCTTCCATCATTCTATGCTCTGCATACTGCTCACAAGCAATTGGCCCATCAGCCATGTCACATTGCCAGAAACGTTCAGCCTGTCAGCCACATCATTCTGCTCACAAGTATTTGGACTGATGTCCACATCTTACCACTCGCAAACATTCAGCCTGTCTGCTTCATCATACTACTCCTGAGCATTTGGCCTGTTGGCCATATCATACTGACAAGGAACAGCTATGGGGGAGGTTACAGAGAAACACAGTGCTATGGGCCCACAAGGGCACAGCCCTGGGGGCTGCTGCCAGGGCTTTGCCCACATGGGGTCATGGAACTGTGTGTCTCTGTACCCCCCCCACAGCCATTCCTTGTCAGTGACAGTATTACTTAATAATTGGTACCCTCCACCTGGTGCCCTGGTGCAACGTTGCAAATATACCTGCCCACCCCTTCTCCAACAGCCACTATGCCATACTGTGCCCAAGCAGCCCCTATACCCTGCATGCCTCACATGTGTTTGTCCCCCATCCCCAACCATGCTGGCACCTCTATTGTTGCAGGGGATGGAGGGGCAGCTGGATCCCTGTGACATTTCCCGCAGGTGTGCCGATTGTTTCAGTGCATGCCTGTGGGTGCAACAACTTATGGATTTGTGGTGCAGGGACTCAGTTCTACCTGAATATGGCTGAGGGTCCCTGACACAGCCAGGTGCACTGCGGCCCTAGATCACTGCAAATTGTGGTGATCTAAGGGTTCTTTTAAAATCTTGCCCTATATCTCAAGCCTGCAGTTTACCTTGATGTCTACCCATCCCAATACCATATGCTCTTATTTGTCCTGTCCAACAATTATGGCTTTCTTCAATGTTTGAAAAAGTCTACTCCTGAAGATTCCCACACAAGGAAGCCTATAGATTGCAACCTGAAATCTTGACTGATGGATCTCTTAAAAGATGGAATTTTCTGATCTTGATCTACAAACAACCTTGACCTTGATATTTTTTGGATTTCTAACTGCTGAAGAATTTACCTCTTCTGTCTTTAATCCTGCTGTTCACCTAACAAAGAACAGCCTAAAGAAAGCATCATCAGCTTGCTTTATCCTTAGTATTTTTATTTAGTATTTATTGAATACAATCGGAATTAATACCTTTGAGTCAGAGGCTCCTTCACAAAGGCTCCACATCATAGAAAACAATACAGAGCATACAGTGTACAGACATCACAGTATAAATAGCAGTGGGGGAAATAGCACACCTTACGAAAGATACATGGTAAATTACAACAGGTGGATGTGTTACAGGGTAATTTCAACAATCAAAGACAATGCAGTACAGTGGCACAATACAATAAATACAGTAACTACAGTGGCACTCTAGAAGCAGGACCAAATGGGTCCATTGTCATGGCAGTTATAGGTCGTGGGTAGGTCAGGTACAGTCACAGGTGGAGTCATGCAAGATATTGCTATGGAGAAGGGATTTGAACAGTCCTAGGGTAGGAGCCAGGAGAACTGGTATGGGCAGTCAGTGCAGCCAATTGGGGGTGCGATATCTGAAAGTTCTTTGCCCAAGGAGGTTTTACAGTGGGGAACCTGGTAGGGCGATTTCACTGCGTGACGTGTGCGTCTGGTGCTGTTGGGGCAGGCAGCGTCACAAGGGCTGGGGGCGTGAGGCCAGTCATGATTTTCTTGGCAAGGAGACAGGTCTGGTACTTTAGACAATCATTGAAATTAAGCCAGTTTGTACTGGTATACAGCATACAGGTGTATGTAAGCCAGTCACATCCTGTGGCCAGTCTACAGGCTTTATTCAGGGAAACCCTAATTTTGTCGAGAGAGGTATTGTCGGCAGCGCCATAGAGGATAATCCCGTAATCAATGAGTGACAGGATGGAGGAGGAGATGGCTTGCTGTAGGGCTTCAGAGGGGAGACAGTGCTTGTAGCAGTGTAGCAGACCATTGCGCACATTTACAGCCATATTAAGTCAGCGGATATGTTCATGGTAGGTTAGCCCGGAGTCTAGAGTAACCCCTAAGCATTTAAAGGAAGAAACCTGTTCCAGCATCTCATTATTGGAATTATGGATGAGCAGGGGGTGGTTACTGAACTTGTTTTGGGCATGGGCAAACAGCATGGAGCTACCCAAATCAAAAACTGACAGAAGTAATAGAGGGGTCCACATATCCTATTTTGCAAAAAACTCTGCTTGGTATCCATTCAAGTCCTCAACCAACCGCAAGCTACTGTATGGACAGACATCCTGGCTGTACTTATCCTCTTCCATGTACCAAAAACTATTACATCATGACTGTTCTTTGGTTCATCCTTTATGTCAGAGTGTTGCTATGTCATCTGCGCCTTGATTCCTCATCTTTTTTCAGCTGTTCATTCAGGAGTGTAGCAGCCACCTCAGCTTCCAAAAAGAACATGTGGCTCACATTGTCAAGATCATGGGCCACTTACTTCAACCTGCTTTGAAATGTAGAGATCCAAATTCCAAACTCCACATAGCTTATCAACTGCTAGCTTAATCATTTTTAGACATCTGGATGGAAGGCTAACCCAGTAACCTTGGTTTCCCAGAGGTTTCTACCACAGGTGGGGTTTTCTCTCTTACTTGTTACTGGGTTTATTCCATCCCTTACAGAAATATAGGTGTGCTGCTTACATGCAGAATGCATGCCACAAGCTTAATTGTGTGATGGTTGCATGTGGTTCTCATACACAAAGCGAACCTATGAGAACCAGGTCTAAAAAGCACAACCAGTTCACATGCTGCAAGCTTGACATGTGTGCAGCAGGTAAGCTGGTCTGACCATTTTCTAAAAATCACATCAGGTTTATATGTTGCATGCTTGAAATGAGTGCAGCAGTTAAGCTGGTGTGAATGTTTATTTAAAAATCACATCAGGTGCACATGTTGCACACTTGCCATGTGTGCAGCAACTAAGCTGGTGCAAATCTAAAAAAATACATCAGTTTCTATTTCTCATACTACTGCTAGCAATTATAGCCACTAAAATACTCTTTTCTTTGATTTCCCATTAAAATTGGATAAACTCATTAATTCTGATCCTTTTGCAAGTTGTTTAATGGCTTTTGATTTTTGTCATTAAATTGCCATTAATTTGTAAAGTATTGTTTGCTTAGTGCAGTAAATGCCTAGGATACAGTCAGCCAATGTTCCCCATTCCAGATGTGTGAAGAGTGGCCTCTGTGTTGTGAAGCCTGACCATTTTGTTTTGGGCCATACAAATCCCCTTATGCATATTTAGTGCTACAAATGTGTTTCTCCATGACTGTCATGGCCCACTTACTTTCCCGCTATCATTCTGTATGGAGCATATACACTATGGCCATGCCCAGCACTTTTTCTGCTGAGTAGAGTCTTGGCCATGCCCAGCACTCTTTGTACTGAGTATGGTCTTAGAAGCATGCACCATACCTCACATTTTGTCATTGAACTGAGGGACATGGGCACTCAAAATGAGGGACAATGAGGGATACTAACCCTCACAATGATCAGAACTCATCCTGAAACATGGAGATACAGTACCTCAGAACACAGGAGAAACCAATGTATTTACTTGTACTGTTGTTGGCCACTGAGAATTAATTTGTGCTATAAAGCAGGAGTGCCATTTATGTAAGGCAGAGTGGGGCAGTCCCCCCCCCCCACACATTTGTCTCTAGGTTGTTCATATGGTGAACAGGTATTTCTGCTCAGTCTTTACTGAGGAAGAGGAGGGTAATGGGTCTGAAGGGAGTACAAGGGGTGAGAATGGTGCAGAAATGGACACAAGTCCCTTTACATAAGAAAGGGTCCTGAAGGAACTGGAAGTAATAAGAGTTGATAAAGCAATGGGTCCAGATGGGGTGCACCCCCAGGGTCCTTAAAGAGTTAAGAGAGGTGGTGGCTGAACCTCTGGCTATCCTGTTTAGCCGATCACTGGAAACAGGAGAGGTACCCAAAGACTGGAGGACAGCAGATGTAGTCCCCTTATACAAAAGTGGGAACAAAGAGAAAGCAGGGAACTACAGACCAGTCAGCCTCACCTCGGTAGTGGGGAAGATCATGGAAGCACTACTGAAGGAGAGATTGGTGGAACATCTGGTTGTCAATGGACTACAGGACCCAAGGCAGCATGGTTTCACCAGGGGAGGTCATGTCAGGCCAACCTCATTGAATTTTTGACTGGGTGACTAGGGAGGTGGATCAGGGGAGGCAGTGGACATGGCCTATCTGGACTTCAGCAAGGCCTGTGACACTGTGCCACATAGAAGACTATTACACAAACTGGGGAATATGGGTGTGGGCAGGACAGTAGTGTGGTGGGTAGGTAACTGGCTGGGTGGCAGGACACAGAGGTGGTGGTAAATGGCTGTCACTCCATAGAGGGAAGAGTGACCAGTGGGGTACCACAGGGATCAGTGCTGGGACGGTCCTATTCAACATCTTCATCAGTGACATTACTGAGGACCGAAAGGCAGAATTTCACTGTTTGCTGATGACACAAAGCTCTGTAACAGACTAGACACACCAGAGGGTGTAGACAGAATGAGAAGCGACCTGCAGACACTTGAAGAATGGTCAGGAGTTTGGCAGTTGAAATTCAATGCAAAAGTGCAAGATAATGCATATGGGCACAAAAACCTGGCACAATATATCAGTTGGGGGAGGAAATAGCATGCCAAGCAGGAAAGGGATCTTGGGGTTATCATCTCTGATGACCTCAAGTGAGAAACAGACGACAGGCAGCAGGTAAAGCAAATAGGATGCTGGGATGTATAGGCAGGGGCATCACCAGCAGGAAAGGGAGGTCATAATTCCGCTATACAAGACACTAGTGAGGCCCCACGTGGAGTACAGTGTACAGCTCTGGAGACCATACCTACGTAAGGACATAGACAGGGTAGAGACGGTTCAGAGGAGGGCAACAAAGATGGTGCATGGATTGCATCACAAGTCCTATGAAGACAGGTTGAAGGAACTGAACATGTACTCCCTGGAGGAGAGGAGGGAGAGAGGGGACATGATAGAGACATACAAGTATCTTACAGGGATGAACAGGTGTGTAGGAAAACACTATTTTAAGTGAAAAAGATGTTCCAGGACTAGAGGCATGGGATGAAGTTGGAGGGAGGACGATTCAGAGGAAACATGAGAAAGAATTTCTTCACAGAACGGTGGTGGACAAGTGGAACACCCTGACAGAGGAAGTGGTGGGGGCTGAAACAATCACGGGATTTAAGAATGCATGGGATAGACATAAAGGAATTCTGGAGGTCAGGGTTAAGGGGCAACATACTTCTAGGAAAACAAACTGAACTTACAAGCTCAAATGGGCAGTCTGGGTGGGCCATAGGCCCTTATCTGCCGACACTGTCTATGTATCTATGTATGGTGTGGCAATAATGACAATAAATTTGGATTTAATCTTTTGCAAAAATGCCCCCCCACAGCCTGTGTTGTGCTCATGCTGTAGATACACTCCTGACTTGACTGTGTCTGTATTGTGTTGTTCACTCTCTCCACATATTAGTGATAGTGCCATCACACGTGACATGGAGGAGCTCCAGCCAAGCAAAAGCACATGAGTCACTGGAGTGGGACACTGTCTTTCCCACCACAGAGTAGACAGGCTGTACTCTATAGCTTGGAGGAGTCGGTGAGCACTGAACTCTCAATAGCAGTGTTATGGCAGCATATTTTTGTTGGTCTACTCTTAGTAAGTCTTCATCTTACTTGGTGGCTGAAGGGACTGGGTGTGAGCTAGAAGCTATTTGAAACTAGGCTACCTACTTTCTCTACTAGGCTCCCCCTTACAAAAAAAAAAAACAGCATGCCCCCACTGTGGCAGTGAGCTTGGCCTTGCAGCAGCAGTGACAGTGATGTGGGTGGCCTTTATAGGCCTTGATCAGTGCAGTGTGGCAGCAGCCACAACAGCAGCCACGCAAGAATCAACAACACAGGTTGGGTAGGTTCGGTTGTTGAGGTGACTTGGTCACAGACCACGTTGGGGACCTGGGATGGTCAGTTCTAGCATCCAGTTTCTGGCAGAAGGACAGAGGAGAAGCAGACTGAAAACTGGTTTGGTGGCACACTGGGCTAGGCTGCAGGTTCTTGCCAGATAGCTTTGCAAGTAAAAGTAGATCATTTATTTTATGGGGGGGGGGTTGGGGAAGGAGGAAGGACTAAAATACTGATATGTTTTTCACATTTCTGCATCTTTGGGTGGCTTCACAACCCAAATGGAATGGGTACTGAATGTAATAGAGTTGGGGAGAGAAATTGAAACAAAGTTTTTTTGGGGGTGGGGAGGGGTTCAGAACTGCAGCCAGGAAAAAAAAATTGGTTAGTAACTGGGTGGATTTAAGCCCAAACCTGATGCATTGCTCTGGGGGATAGACAGAAAAATCTTATACATTCAAATTTTTTCTGATTTGCATTTTTAGTCACAACAAATAGATTTCACCTTTTGGAGACATTCCAGACATTCCAGAGCTTGCCGCCTAGGGGTTAACTAGCACCTGGTCTCCACTGATTGTTGGCTCCCTGACTGCTGAAATCTGAAATGGTGCCCCTGCCATAAAGTCTAAATTTACAGGACATCCTCTGTGTGAGCAGCATGTTTTCCATGAGGGATGGATTAGGGGCAGAGCAGTTTTCAGGGTTAAAATGAGGGCTGTCCCTTGCATTCAGGGACAGTTGAGCAATATGGTATGCACAGACTATAGGAGCCCCACTATAGTCATGCTTATGCCCCCCCATGAAGCTGACCTCCACATCCCCACACTTAGGCACCTTATGACATAGGTCAAGGGAGAGTACAGGGGTGTGCTCCATTGAAATGAATGGGGGTATTGTTTTATCACTATTTTATATATTATTGATGGAGAGTTGGAAATTAATGAAGGCCACCGCTCAACTAACAAGGGCTTATTTATAGAACAGTTGCCTTCATTATTTTCCAACTTGCTATCATAATGTATAAAACAGTAATAAAAAATAACTCCATTAATTTCAAGGGGGTACATCCAGCACACTGACCCATGGATGTCATCTCTTAGAGACTTCTACCTCTGGCTCCCTAGTACTAAGGTAAGAGACTCTCGACTTATACTTGGTGGGTTGTTTGCAGCAGTGTGGCTGCACCCGCTACAGTGTGTATGCATTGGGGGGACTGGCTGTGTCGGGGGTGTCAAGTTATTGCTACTTTTGTGTTTGCCCCTTAAAGTCTATTTGCATGGAACCATTCATAACTATGGAGAGAAAATAGCAGGAGTACAGGCCAGACAGAAGTATTTAAGTAGTTTTGTGGGTAAGTGTGTGTATTGGGAGTGGAAAGAACCACGTGTGTTTCCACTGGTATGTGTGCTACAGTTCAGCTGTGCAGCTGAGATGAGAGGGACAAGAAAAATAATCAGTATATCAGTGGCTATAAGCATGCCACATACATGCAGATGCATGCAGATTTGTATTGAAGTGCAAGTGAGCCATATGTATACAGGCAGTATAGCTTAGTAGTTAAAGGCACTGAACTCTCCATTTAAGGCTCTCGGCTCAGAGTGTGTGCACCAAAATGGGCTCTAGCACCCTTGGTGGCTCTCTTCCACCCTACTAGCCACTGCCTGCCCCTGGACCTGTTGCCTCCTACACTCTCCTGGGCTGGGTGCCCTCCTGAATTTCTGAAGGTACACTCAGCTTGCCAGTGCCACTTTCTAAGACTCCTTGGATGTGAAGCACTGTGCCGAATACAGTGGAGCTCTGGCTGGACCTAAGCTGATTGGCCATCTTGGTGCTGTGTCCACCAACTGGCCAATTCATCCATCCAGCTGGGACTTGCGACTTGCTGCTATTTTTTTAAATTCTGCCTCTGCTCTGTGGACTTTTCTGTATTTCTTACTGTGCTTTTATTTAGCTGCTGCTCTTATTTAGTTGCTCATATTTTTTCAAATGTGAAATGTGCACACTGTACTTTAGCAGATGTTAACTGATCTCATTCCAAGATTGTGTTAAATAGTGTGTTTGGTGCAATTCAGGGGGGTTTAACTGTGTTTACTCCTGGGTTTAGCTCAAATATTCTATTTTTGTTTTCTTTCTTGCCAGTAAATGTTATTGGTTCTTTAATGAACCTGAAATACCTGCAGTTTCTATTTTTCCTATATTTCTCCCTCTCCCTCCCTTTGCTCTAACTATTGCTCCTGCTCTTTCTCTTCTGGCACTGATACCCCCATATCAGTTTCTCACTTCGCTTGTCTTCTTTCTCTGCACAACTCACTCTGTTTCTTTCTAAATTACCTCCTGCTCCGATCCCCTGCTGTTTCCTTGACTCATACACAGCCTGTTCCCCACCCACTGTTCTGTACTTAGCCATCTTTACTTTTTTACTTATCTGTTCCTTTCCTCTCTCCCTTTCTCTCCATTTCAGGCTCTCAGCTCAGAGTGCATGCCCCAGAATGGGCACTGCCATCCATGGCAGTTATCTTCCACCCTCCTAGCCGCCCGGTGCCGGACCTGTTGTTGCACCTCCTGCCCTCCCCTGGACTGGGTGCCCTCCTGAATTTCTGCAGGTACGCTCAACTTGCCAGTGTCACTTTCTAAGACTTCTCAGATGTGAAGCACTGCACTGAATACAGTGGAGCTCTGATGGGATTTAAGCTGATAGGCCACCTCAGTGCTCTGTGCTCTGCTTGGCCAGTCCTTCTATCCACCTGAGACTTGCGACTTGCTGCTATTTTTTTAAATTCTGCCTCTGCTCTATGGACTATTCTGTATTTCTTACTGTGCTCTTATTTAGCTGTTGCTCTTATTTAGCTGCTCATATTTTGTACCCCCAACCCCCTCCCCAACACTCTTTAAATGGGCTTTCTGCCCAAATGGCTCCTCCCCACTTACTCAACCAACCAATTGACCTGTCTTCCAGTGTTCCTTAAAGTGCCTCTACTCTATTTAGTCTGTATAACCCTGCTTATATTTTAATCTACAGTACTCACCAATATCTCTTTATTCCCTCTACTCACCTACTGTATAATCTAATCTTAGTCATAAACAGTTTTCCTACCTATAACTTCTACCCTGCTTTTTCCCATTTCTCTTACTGCCTAGTTCTTTATTTCTCCCTGTTTACCCTGTTATTGCTATTTTTACTCTCAGTGGATCCTTTCAGCTTTGTATGAGCCATATATTTTCTATTTTCCTTCTATTCTGAAATGATCTTCCTAATTTGTCTCTATTCTATTATCCCCTCTCAACATGCTGCTGTTTCTATCTTACACTTTCCTGCTATCCATCTCTTCTGTTAGCACTCTATCCTCCTCTGACCTCTCCTCATCTCCCCTTCCATTCCCTTCCAGTTTGAATGGCCCCCTTCTCTCCTTTTCTTCAACCTCCACTCCTTCCATTTATTCTGGTCACATTTTCCATCCTTACCTTGCTCTCTCACTGCCTACCTCCAGTGCCTTACTTCCTATGCTCCAAATCTCTTTCTCCTCCCCTTGCCCCCAAGCTTTGCACTCACACTGCATATCAGCTCACCCTTGGCACAAAAGCGCTATGTTTCTGTACCTTATATTCACTTTTTTACTTCTAGCTGGTGGTGCTATAAATCCCAACCCAGGTCCACCTCCCTCTCCCCCTAGCCCTAACTTCCATCCTTCTGCCCTCCCTCATGAACTTAAAATCTACCACTTAAATGTTAGAAGCCCCCTCCCTAAAATAGACTTGCTCCTACCTCTCACCACATCCCTTACCCTGGATGTTCTAATACTTACTGAGTCCTGGCTCAACTGAAACATTTCTGACTCCTCCATTGCTATTCCAGGCTTTGCTCTCTTCCGCCAAGACCGTGCTGGTAGAGAGGGAGGTGTGGTAATGTATATCTCTTCCGCCATCCAATTCACCACTATTCTATCTTCATCTATCCCTTCAGCTGATTAGTTGCTTATTGTCTGACTCTCCATCCCCCTTCTCTGTACCTATCTTTATTGTGGGGGTTTATTGCCACCTGGTCCTTAGCACTGCAATTGCCATGGACTTACTAAAAACTATAGCCTCACTTACCTCAGCAGGTGAACTCTTTGTCTTGGGTGACTTTAATCTCATTTGACTTTCTCCCTCTTTAAATAAAACCTGTAATGATTTAGCTGCCTTGAATCTCTCACAATTGATTCAGGAGCCTACCCGACTAAATCACAAAACCTTTAATCACTCTGTCATTGTCTGGGCCCTCTCCACACACCCTCACAGGGTCATTTAATCAGGCCTTCTCCCAGATGGTTTAAGTGACCATGACATGATCTACATAGTCTGTAAAATGCATAGACCTAAGGCATCTCACAAAGTTCTTCATGATAGATCCTTTATATCTCTCAACCACTCCCCCCTCTTATACTACCTTGTGCACACTGACTGGTCCCCCATCTCTTCAGCCAGTACTGTGGATGATGCCCTGTCGTGTTTCAACAGCAATTACCTTCATGTCTGGAATACTCATGCCACCATTAGGCAATCTAGGGTTCAAGGTAATCACCTTCCCGGGGTCACTCCTGAACTATTGCCTTGCCAGCATACTTGTGACAAGGCCTGGAAGACCCACAAAGCCTCTCAGTCCCCAAGTGACTTACAGTAATACCGTATGCTTTGTAATTCCTGTACCAGGGCCATTAGACTAGCTAAAGCTGAGTTCTTCCACTCTACAGTCCAGGCTAATATACACAAACCCTCAAAATTCTGGAAAGTAGTTCATTCCCTGTTCTGCCCCTTCCTCTTCTATTCCACTTCTTAATGTAAATGGCTCCCTAATAGCTGATCCCCAGTCTAAAGCCACTGAGATTAAGACCTACTTCACTTCCTGTGCTTCTACTCTCCTATCTTCCCTCCTCCCTCCTCCACCCTCTCCTTCTCCTCATCCCCACCTCTCCACTTCTTCACCCTGTAGTAACAACTTTATAAAGGACCCCTTCTCCTTCTCACCAGTTTCCTACCTGAAGAAACTTTAGCAGCCCTTCTGGAGTTAAATCCTGCCAAAGGTAGCTCACCAGATGGGCTTGATCTGAAACGTCTATACTTATCGGCCCAAGTGGTCTCCTCTCCTCTAGCAGATTAAATCTATCCTTCTCACTGGCTACAGTACCATCTGCCCGGAAGTACGCAGTTGTCCTCCCACTACCTAAGGGTGGTGAACTCACTTCTTCTAGCAATTATCATCCAATCTCACTCCTCCCTATTCTTGCCAAGCTATAGCAGCACTTGGTCCTCTCTCTCAACTCACTGCATTTCTCTCTGAATCATCTTTCTTCACACCTTTCCAATCTGCATTCTGGAAGGAGCACTCCACCACTACTACCTACCTGCTTTGGCTTACTGATTCCTTCTTCTCAGGGATGGAGCATGGCCTAATCACGTCTGCCATCTCTGTCAACCTTGCTAAGGCTTTCGACACTGTCTTGCACCCCATCCTTCTGGAAAACCAATCTACTGCTGGCCTATCAGACACCGGTGTAAATTTGTTCAGTGATCACCTCACTGGTTGATCCCAGTCAATCAAAATACAGACTCTATCCCCCCCCACTCCCTATAAATACTGGAGTGCCTCAAGGATCAGTGCTGGGCCCTAGACTTTTCTCCATCTTCCTAAATGACCTCCCCGAGGTATGCAACTCTTCCTCTATGAGAAATGCAACTCTTCCTCTATCCGTATGTACGTCGATGACACTTTCCTATTTACATCAGGACAGTCTCCCTTTGATGTGACTGCCAGACCTCAAGCTGACTTTGTCAAAGTTCAACACTGGTTTAACTCACATCAGCTCTCTCTCAATGCCAAGAAGACTGTCTCCATAACTTTTGGCACTAGGCAGAGACTCTCAAGGCTCCCCCAACCCCTTTTGCACAACCTTGATGGGACTACACTAGAGGATGTTACCACTTTTCACTACCTTGGTGTGTGGCTTGACCAGCATCTTAACTTTTCTGTTAATGTGGACGCTGTCCTGAAAAACTGCTCCCTAAGTTAGGTACCTTGTACAGGAACCATAGCTGTCTATCACTACCGGTAAGGCGTGAACTTGTTCAGAAAATGATTCTCCCTATTTTTGACTACTGTGATGTAGTATATGGTGACACTCCCAAATCCTCCCTAACCAGATTGGACACCTTCTTTAACTCCTTCTGTCATTTTGTCCTGGACTCTCCTCTTCACACTCACCATTGTACCTTATATCATGCTTTAGCCTTTCCATCTCTTGAAAATCAGCGTCTCTCTCACCATGCTAAATTCATTTCCGAATATTGGTTTGGCTCTCTACTACTCTATCTTGTATCTATTAATAGTAACTGGCTTAGGCTTTTTCCCATAGGGAAACCATGGAGTAATTTGTCATTATAAAGGAGCATTTATAACCACAAACACATGCATGGTTTCCCTCACTATGCGCATGCCCAACCTACAGCTCTTCCAGGTTTTCACTGCTCACCACCAGATTGCCTCCTTGGTCAAAACCGCACAGCCACTACTATGTCTAGGCAGTAAGTAACTACTTAAAACAAAACCTCCTGGCAAAAATCACACAGTACAGTAAAGGGGACAAAAAAAACTAGAAAAACTAAACTGCTGCAAAATGACCGAGGACTCGGCTAAACAGCAGCTGTGCCAGACCATTTATTTTATATAATTGGCTGTGGCGAGAATGCAAAACCCAGCAAGTATATAAAATAAAATATGGGGTTGCGTATAAACTCGAATTTTACATACACCCTCGGGGTTGGATGCCTGGATAAACCCCTTGGGTGTGTGTAAAATCTCGTTACACACACACACCATCCCATACTTTATTCTCTATTTAGCATGCCTTCACCTCCAATCCACTTCTTAAGATCACAGGACACTCGCACCCTGGCTGTCCCATGCCGGTCAACATCAGCAGGCCAATCTGCATTTTCGTATAGACTCCCAAAACTCTGGAACCAACTGCCTCCTCAAATTAGACACTCCTCCAGTCCATGTTCTCTTTCTTTCTTCCTTTACAACGTCCTCTCTACCAACTGTTCCTGCTTCTAGCTCCAGTATGCACCCTTCCTCCACCTAATTGTTATTTGTGCCTCCTTACTGTTCTGGGACTTTATTTTTACTAGCACTTTACTTGTTACTCGACTCGGGTATTTTAGCCAAACTCTGCAAATTGTACTCACTACACTTATTGTAACATAATCACATAATGTACATGCTTGTATTGCTTTACTATGTGTTGCTATGTTGTTCCTTCTCCTGTACCCTCCTCCCCTAGGACACACCCAGAGACGAGCATTTGAATTTGCTCAGCGTGCCTTTCCTGGTGAAACTTTCCATAAATAAATAAAATAAATAAACTGCAAACCAGGAGACCTGAAGACCTGGATTTGAATCTCATCAACCCCCACTTGTACACTGTGTGATCCTGAGCAAGTCACTTAACTTTTATGTATGCTGTGTGATCCTGAGCAAGTCACTTAACTTTTATGTGTGCAGCTATCAGTGACCACATGTTTTTTGCATGCATGCCACATGCATGCAGTCTGTTCCAATTTAACATAACAAGCATGCTTTTCACACTTGCTTGCTGCACACATGCCATATGCATGCAATTGGTTACAATTTAATATTTAAATCATGCTTGCAGCACACATATCATATGGATAGTTTTATGTGCGCAGCATGAAAACATTTCATATAATTATTTCTGTAAGGGATGAGTTAGGGGAGGTGGGTTCTGTTACATCACACTTTAGTCTTGTGGCTCTTTTAGCTATAAATTTCCTTTAGCCTCAAAAAATGTCTCCTGGTACCTCTACCAAGGGTGTAAATCCAAAAGACAGAGTCAAGCCAAAGGAACTTATCAAAGTAATGTTGCACAAGCACACAACTATTGAACTGAAAGATTTCACCCGTGGTTTGATGGGCAGGGGAGCTGCAAGACTACATGCCTCAATGTTATATAAGCCACATGCTCACTCACCTGCCCTGCCTAGTATTTTTCATGACCCTCTCCTGCCATTCCTCCTTCTCCAGCACTCTGTCTTTAGTGTGAAACTTTTAGCTGCCAGTTTCATTAAGCATTGAGAAACATCTCCTGGCACTTCTACCAAGGGTGGAAACTGAGAGGAAAGAGACGGTCCAAACTAACTCATTAAAGTAAAAATTACACAAGCACTTACACAACTGGCAGCCACACATTGAACTAAAAGAAAGCACAGTGACTACCAAAGGTTACTGCTTTAAATGGGTTCCACAGCAAATGTCAAGAAAAACTAATTATATTTTACAATAATATGTTTGTTTTATAAAAAAAATGGAGTTAAGTTGAGGACAAAATAGTTCCTCAGCATTCCTGCACTCATTAGAGGGCACTGAAATGGCCTGATTGTTTATCTGTCTTATCTACAAACATGCCTGTAGATACATACAGTCTGACATTAGAAAAAAGACCTATTGGCTTATAGTGGGAGTAGCGAAAAGGTGACTTGTAATGCTGGCCTGGTGGTGCTGAGGGTTGAAGCGGTGGATGCCACACCTTGCACCATGCTGGTGACCCAGGTTTGGAAGTGAACTTGGGGCTTGGCTCCTGGGAGTTGATCAGGGACAGAGGATTGAGCATCTAAGAGACAGCTGTCCTCTCCCGGGGAGGGAGGGTTTTTTAGCCTGACCTATGACTGCCACAATCTATGACTGCCACAAAGCAGAGGCCTGATGGTAGTGCAGGTTAAGCTGGCAAGGAATGGGTGGGTCTGTGGCCTGCTGGGTGGTGCATGCCTCCACACACACTTGCATATACTGTATGGCCACAGACAGGAAAACAGGAAAATAAAGTGAAAAAAAAAGAGGGCATTAACTATGTGAAGCCCTGCCTGTCCATCTGCTTACTCACGCTGCCACTCAGAGTAGCTGTAGCCAGACACTGGATTGTATGTTGGGGGAAGGATGGTCCTCCTTCTCCTGACCCAGCATAGGGGGTGCTGTGGCAGATAAGCCACGCCTCCAAGGGAGGCGTGCGCTGGTCTATAGCAGTAGTGACAGGACTGAAGAGCTACCCTGACTCCCTTAAGAGAAAAAAATCTCAATGAAAAAAGTTGATTGGTAGTGAAGTATAGCTCACAGTGCAGTACAGTGATATCAACTAAATAACATGTACTGTGCTACCACAAATACTGCGCTATGCTGCACTACTGTTTCAATTTTGCACAACTACCACTGTATCTAGTGTGTCCATTAGCCTACTTGAAACTGATCCCAGCCTACACTGGGCCAAAGTAATAGGTTGACAGACTTAGTAGTTTTTCAACACCCCCCTCTTGGAAAAAAATCCTGTTCACTTTTTCCTTAATATGTACTAATCCCTTGTGTCTATCCCACCCATCTCTGAATCCACTTATGGACATTCCATGTATCATCTCATTGGGCAGTCTCTTCCACTTCTCCAACACCATTTCTATAAAAAAAACTTTTACATGTCTTTCTTGAACCTTCCTTCAATTAAAGGGAAAATGTACCCAGAGCAAGCAATTTACTTATGACCCTTACCATCCGATCTAGCCCTAAGTGAATGAAATGTGGAGCTCATAGTATTCTAACATATATTTTTTTTACATTTTATAACTCCCATGGTACCTCAAATCATGGCACCATCTTTTCCTATATCTGTCACATAGTTGACAAGCTCGTCCTTCCTTATGATGTCCATGCCTCACCACATGTGAGCATATGAACATAAAGAAGCCTCAGACTTCACGGCTGATAGTGCACACTGTGTGCACTTGTGACTCAGCATTCCCGCCAAACACACCGGAATAACAGAGGGCTGTGAGCATGCTGGTCAGTCACAAGCACAGACATTCACTCATGATAATCTGTTTCAAACATGAAAAACAGCTGAGGGGATGAAAGCTGGGGGCTGCAGTAAAGGGCAACAGAGCTAGGCACCCACTAGGAGTTGAGCCTTGGTGGGGTCAGGAAAGAAACTGCACATTAAAAAAAGTCTCTGTTATGCTTCGTTCTCCCTTTTGGATGCCAGTATGCACATGCTGAGACTTACACACAAACAGGAATGTGGCTTCAGGTCAAGAAGTAAAGGCAAAGCTCAAATTTAGTAAAGGTGAGTTTATTCTAAAGCCAGGAGGACACTGACAATCTGATCCCCAGTGCTTCGACTGCATGTCTACATGCCCCCTGAGGAACACCCATGTGATCGAAGTGCTGGGGCTCAGATTGCCAGCATCCTCTTGGCTTTAGAATAAACTCACCTGTACTAAATTTGAGTGTTGCCTTTCTTCTTGACCTGAGTGCCACATTCCTGTTTGTATGCCTGCATTTTGGATCAAGGATCCGTTGTGAGCACCAGCATAGCTATCCTGAGGCACCCTATGTGAATTAATACATGTTAAGGTTTGTTAGCCTCTCCTCATATGATTTTCTCTGTGGCCTCTAGAGCCTTTCTGTGCCACTGTGGCTCTCCTCTATACAGACACTAGGCAGTAATTGTCCTTTAGGAGTAGATTCTAGAACTGTGCACAGTAGTCAAGATATGTCCTCGCTAGACATCAGTACAAGGCTGATATCACCTTCCTACTTGCAGAGGAAGTCCTCTTTCCTATGCACCCCAGCATCTTATTGTCCTTCCCAATTGCTTTCATACATTGTGCAGTAGTTTTAAGGCTGTTGCTAGTGATGACTCCAAGATCTCTTTTTTTGAGGTCTGATCCACCTTTGCTTAACCCACAACACTTTGTTTTGGGGGGTTTATTGCCAATGTGCATAACTTTGCACTTTTTTGTGGTGGGGGTCAGTCAGCACAAACACACTCACACCCAAGTTCAGGACTTGTCCCAATCTGCACTTTGTGTGCAAAAAATGTTTTTTTTTACTTATTGTTTGCTGAAGTATAGTAGGTTATATCAGGTATATTTTTTTGACTTGTAAGCTGATATTTTCTGTAACTGCAAATCCTAGAATCCCCTGACTGCAGCAGTGGGAGATTCAACAGCCTGCAGTGAATGTTGGTGATTTTATAAGATCAGATTAGATGTTTGCCTATACCTCTGCTCTTCTGGGGCTAGAAACAGTCCCCTGGGATTGTGCTTAGCCTCAGGCAGACAGTGGGACCAGCAAAAATGTATCAGAGCTTTTAAAAACTCTAACATGCACTTCAGGTTGTTGAATCTCCCACTGCTGCAGCCCTGCTCTGATGTCAGATGCAAGGGATTCTGGAATTTGTAGTTGGAAAAAAAAACAAGTAGTGGTGCACCCACCACAAACCAAATAAAAATGCACTTTGTGTGAAGTCAAACAATAGTTATTAACACACTAATCAGTCACCAAAAACTAAGGGATACTCTCATATTTTACCAGCTGCTTACTGATGGCAAAGAATGAAAAGCAGTGTACCAATACAAAATCACAGAAAGACATCACAACATTGGATAAAATGTAAGGGGGGAAAGCGGTCCTGCTAGCTATGGCTACATCAGTGTGACTGGTGTAAAAAACACCCTTACGTCTCACCCTGACTGGGCGGGGCTTCTTCATCATCTACTATGCTACAATAAATGTCAGCCTGGAAGTAAACAAAATGAGTCTGATACAATCTACTATGCTACAATAAACAGTAAGTAAAAAAAGCAAACTATTTATATATATGTTTGCACACAAAGTGCAAATTTGGACCAGCCTACACTTGGATGTGGGGCCCATGGTACTAACTGTTCCCCTTTAAACACAGGATACCAAATTCTGGACCACTTCTCTAACATTTCCAAATCATGTTTCAAGTCCCTTATCCCTACTTCAGTATTCTCTCTGCCACAGATCTTAATGTCATCTGCAAAGAAACAGATCTTTGTCTGGATTCCTTCTGTCCCCTGTATCACGGATAAGCATTTTAAACAGAGCTGGTTCCAAGACTGATCCTTGTGTGCCAGCCTGCTGGTCCTAGCAGATGTGCTACCACTTGTGGTGCCAATGACATTGGTTCTGGAACTAGCCTGGAGTGTTGGACGGTCAGCCGGGGGGGGGGGAGGAGGAGGATGAGCATCCAGTAGGCTGCTGTCTTCCTCTAGAATGGGTGGGTTGCGACAGTCAGCAGCAGCCCAACTCCTGGAGTCTGCCGGGAATCAGTGCACTTGACACTTCTTGTGCATGCAGGTTTGCAAATCAGCTGCTGTTGGCAGGTTCGTGCATGTGACCATACGTGACATGTCTCTGACACCATTGCAGTCTCTGGGGAAGATAGCTGAAGAGAAAAAAACACTTTATCCAGCACAGTATGACATCCCAATCACAGCTCCAGCACTTGCCTGAAAAGGCACTGGCATAACTCTCTGATTGGACCCACAGTTGATCTCAGTCCCTCCCCCTCCAGGCGAGCCCTGCTATGAGGGGTAAGACATGGGTCTCCCACCTGGGCAGCAAGGGGGATTGCCAGGTGGGTGGGAGAGGTGTTAGTCTAGTGGACTGACATTGGGTACATCCCCACCTCACCAGAGAGCCTATAAATATAATTAAGAAAAAAAAAAGACTGAATTTTTTTGTTAATATATTTTATTAGGGTACTTCAGCAGATATATGACATAAAACTTCACAGCACAAATACATGAAGGGCATTTCATCAGTCACAGGATATTAATTACAGAATATGAAGTCAGTTCATCGACTGTACAGACATAAATTTATATTATTATAAGGTAATGTTACAAAATAATGGTTCAAAAGTTAAGATACAGAGAACAGGAACCAGAATACAGGGGTTTAGGTCAAACAAACATACATTAATTTCCACTTAACATGTCCTAATACATAACAAAAGACTCTTGTGATGTACCACAACCTAATTCATAACACGCTACACTGAATTTATACTGCAAGGCCCAGACATTTTATTGTATGCCTTATATTATTTTATTTTTTGTTTTTTAGTACTTCAGGGTATAATAGTCATCTCTGAAACAATAAGTCCCAAATCCCAGTTGCACTCATCCAATATACAGACTTTGGTCCATAGCCAGTCTTTGCTAACAATTATGGGTGAGGATATGTAAACACATCTTTGACAGAGACCATTATAATGTGACTACATTGTTTTCAGTGACATCCAGCACTGGTTGCAAGTTCAAAGGAATAGGATTTCTTGCCAATTAGCATTCAGTCGGTATCTCTCCAGTCTGATGCAAAGGGAAAGATTATTCAGCCAGTGAGCCACAGTAGGTGGAGAGGAGCTTGCTCAATGCTGTGCCACAGTCTTCCTTGCATTAACCAGTGCCAGTCCCCACAACCTGTGGAACCTCATGGCCCCATTACTGCCATTACTCCCTTCTGAACCCCAAACTCCCAACATAAACTTTAAAGGCTATTGGACAAGTTCCATTGATGTACTTATTCCAAAATTTTATATATTTCAGCCCAGAATGGCGCAATTGTGCTGCATGTTAATGCCATATGCAAGAACTTTCCTACTTTAATGTGACATTTGGGACAATTTGGATCATTGGTGAACTCAAATCAGCATAGTATGGCCAGAGTTAGATAAGTCCTATAAAGGAAAATGAGCTGCATCCTATGCAATTTATTAGAACTAGAGCATGTGTGAACATGTTTGATAAATGCCTGCCACTCCTCAGGGCCTAATTCTATGTGCAGATCATCCCACCATTAGGACTGAGCTTTATTTGTGCTGGAGGAGCTGCACCCAAGAACCATCTGTAGAAGGCTGTTAGGGGTCTGGAATTGGGCTGGGGATGGTATAGAACCTCCTCAATAGGGAGCTAAGTAGTGGGCAGTCAGCAAGATACTGTCTGGTTCACAAAAAGGTAAAGAAGTCCCCCGGGTGTAAAGAGAATTCCTGTATCATGATCTCATTGAATTTTAGCATGCCCCCTGTATACAGCTTACCAACCAAGTGTAGACCACATTTATTCCATCATAGCAGAACTTTGTGCAATAGAACATTACAGCCCTTCAAAGCAACTGTTAGAGCAGCATGAAGTGATAACCCCTCGGGATGGCCTATGCACCTATGGGTTTCCAGCCATAGTCTAGTCTAGACAGCTGCCTAGTAAAGGAATTTTTCCTAGGGGGATTTTGATTTCTGTTAATCCTGCTATGAAGTACCCCTGCAGCAATCCAGGCTCAAACTGCTCCCCTTCCAACTCTAACCAACCCAGGGAATTGCAACCCCCCAGGCAGATAGGCTGGCTGGGTGGCCCAGTAGTAATATTTCATATGAGGTAAGGCTAGGCCCCCTTGACTGATGGGAAGTTATAGAATGTGTTTTTGTATTCAGTAACATTTCCCACCCCAGAGGAATCTCTGTAGTACACTGTTGAGAATGACTTTAAGAATTTTTCTGGTACCCTGATGTGGAGATTTTGAAATAGGTACAAAAATTTGAGAAGCACACTCATCTTGACAGTACCGACTATCCCAGTTAGACTAATGGGGAGACCCTCCCATCTTTCACAGTCCTACTTGACAATAAAAGGAGCCTGTTGTAGTTCTCCTGGAAAAACTGGGCTTTACTACTTGTTATGTTGATACCAAGATATTTAAATGTATGAACCACTTTCCTGTTCTACAGATTGTTAACAAGGTTGTCTTGGGTAAGTTTCCCTAATGGAAGGATCTCACTCTTTGTTCAGTGAATTTTATGGCTGGAGACATTGCTATATTCAGTTACTAGGATATGTAATCTAGGGATCCCATTCCCAGGTTTATTGAGGTAAACTAGCAGATCGTCAGTGAAGAGGGAAACTTTATAGTGTGCTTTGCCTAGTTGGAATCCTTTATGTGCATCAGATCCAATTGCTGTGGCCAAAGGTTTGAGGGATAGAACATAGAGCAGTGGGGAGAGGGGACACTCCTACCTGGTTCCCCTGGTGAGGATAAAGGGCTTTGACAATCTTCCATTGAGCACCTGAGCAAAGGGCTGATTATATAAAGTTATAGTTGCTTCAACACATTCTTTCCTAATCCAAATCTCCTGAGCGCTGCAAACTTGTACCCCATTACATGTGGTCAAAGGCCTTTTCAGTATCTAAGGTTAATACTGCGGCACTCTCCCCAGCCTCTCTCCCCTGTACCACCTGACAATGTTCAGTGATTTATGTACATTGTGTTTACCTTTGCACACTTGAACCAACCCAGGCTGGTCAGTGTAGATAACTGTGGGGAGAATAGCCTCTAGCCTGCCTGCTAGAGCACTGGCTATTATCCTATAGTCAGTGGTGAGCAGAGAAATTGGCTGATGGGAACCACACAGCTGTGGATATTTGCCCAGTTTGGTGAGAGTGGTAATAGTAGAAAACCACACAGAGGAGGGTAGGCTGCCATGCTCAAGGCACTCTGAGATCATATGATTGAGAGGCTTCTATAATTCTGTAAAGAAATTTTTATAAAAACCAGTTGGAAACCCAATGGGACCAGGAGCCTTCACTCCTTAAGATGGACTGTGGCCTTCTTGATTTCCTCCAACATGATCACTAGCTCCAGGCCCTCCTTATGCTGTGTGTTGATAATGGGGATTGGGGCTTTGGACAAAAAGGAGTGTGCTGCATCCTTAGAGGGTTGACCATCAGAGGTGTCAAAATCCTGGTAGAACTCTCTGAAATATTCACCAGTACAGTATCTGCATCAGAGTGCTTTAGTTCACCAGTAGCAGGCTTAATCTTCATGACATTTTTAGCACTCTTTATGGCATTATTGCCAAGCCAACCACTTTCCCTCAGCATCTCCCTCAAAATAATTGGACACCTGGGTCATAAGGATTGCCCTCTCTATCTTGGGATCTGGAAAGCTGATTAAAATCTCATTTAAATTTTTCTAAACTCTGATACCCCCAGGGCTTGGCCTGGCCATGTGTTCCTCTTTAGTTTTTGAAAATTTGTCTCTCTAGGTCTGCCAGTTGTTGGTTCTCAGCCTTTTTTTGTGACTGGAGTAGGAAATAATTACCCTCTAATCACAGCTTTGAGAGCTTTCCATCTTGTGGTGGTAGAGGAATCCCCTCTCCCATTATGCCACAGAAATTGTCTTATATGTTCTTTTATGTGTGAGACATAATCAGGTGTTTTAGCAGTATAGGATCAAGTTTCCAGGATTTGCTGGTAGTGGTGATCCCCCAATTCTGGAAGTTCAGCAGGACTGGGGCATGGTCTGTGATCGTAATTGTGTCATGCAGCACAGAATGGACAAGGGTCTTGGGAATCAAGATGGCATCCAACCTAGCATAGCTGGTGGCAGAGTGAGAATAATGGGTGTATTGTCTGCCTCTAGGGGAGAAATATCTTCACACACCGAACAAGGTGTGATCTGCCATCAGTTGTAGTAGCACTTTGGTATTCCTGGAGACAGAAATCATATTTATTTGATGATTCATCCATCACTCTGTCTTTAATGCAGTTATAGTCTCCACAAAGAATCTGTGGGCCCACAAAATATGCCATTTGCACTGACTTTCTGTTAAAGAATTCTGCACACTCTATGTTTGGGCCATAAATCGAGCCTATGGCAACTTTCTGCCCTAAATTAAGCATCATCCGGACTGAGACATATCTACTCCCCTTGTCAGTGCACACCTTAGTCACTGCACTAAGGAATCGTGGTCAGAACCATATTGCAGTGCCCCAAGCATGAGAGGAAAAGTAGGACCTGTTCTGCTCCCTTCCCCGGTTTTTCTTTATATGTTCCACGTCCTTCTCCACCATGTAAGTTTTTTGGAGACATAGTACAATCTTCCCTAAAAGATATTTCCTCTTTATATGGGATTTCAGCCCATTAATATTCCAAGATTGGATTTTGAGAGTGTTATCCACCATTACTGTTTGATAAGAAAATCATGACCTGTAATTCTGTTGAAATAGCCACCAAGAGAAACCAAAGTTGCCAGAAAGTGCCAGATTTTTTAACCAAACCAGAACGATAACATGCCCAGGACTCTTGCAACAAAATGATACCCAACATCCCACCCCCCACCACTCCTCCAATCCTTCCCTCCCATCAGAATTTCTCATACAATATGAAATGCCAGTCTTGTGTTCTGAACAGCCACACTACCCTCGAGCACCAGGCATAAAGGAACAGGAGTCCACAATTGATTTGATTTTTGCCCGGCTGCCCACTAATTGAGTGCATAGGAGCAGTGTCTGGATCTAGGTCCTGAGTCCCTTGCACAGCACACAAATATCCCTTGCCTTCTTCCCTGCTAGTACCCACAACCTTAGCTGCGGTCAGAGGGGGCCAGTGATGGGATCCAAACATGGCAATCACAGCTGCTGCATACCAATAGTTAGCTGCAGTCCTTGACAGTCTGTAGATAAAAAGGCTCCTAAGGAGAGCCTGCCCTCATAACTGAGACGAGTCCTGCAACAATCTTTCATAATATTGAACTGGAGAGAGGTGCTGGGTTCACTTAGTAGGTCTGTTCGGAGAGGTCGACCAATCAAATACAGGCTGTAGCGTGCAGGCTGGATTACTTAATGCCTGTTGCCATAGCAACTTAAGTCACATAGCTGAGCAGCACCTCTTGCAGAGTGTTCACGTAACAGGGGAACACAGGTCAGATGGCAGGGGACAGGAGGACGGGAAACTACACAGCAAAATGGACATGGTACAAAATGTCATGTTATGAAGCATCGGATTTCCCATCTTTCCTGCCAACTGCCATTTTATACTTGAGACTGTAAGTAACAAAATGGCCACAGATTCACCCAGCAGAAACAGGTCTGTGAAACAATTGGCTAAATTAGAACACAGGTTACATCTCCAGGGGCTCATGCTTACAATTAAGACATAGAGACTTTTAGTAAAAGCCCATGACAGCCCATTGTCCCACACACTACAAAAGGGAGGTGATGGGGAAAGCGGATAGCATGAATGGGACAGTAGTAGTACAATCTGAGGGGACAGAACACATACCTTGCTCAACAACACTGGTCATTCAGGCTCAGGGACTGCTGCTGGGTGCTTCAGGGACCAAAGCTAAATAATTAAGAATATGACAAGTATGTTCTATGTCAGTGTGCAGATAGCACATTCCTCTGCTGCATATGCCCCTCCTGAGCTACATCAGCAGCACTGATAAACTCCTCAGCATCTTGCAGTTTGGTGAATACCTGTGGTGGTCTTCCTGGAATGATGATCTGGAGCTTCACTGAGCATAATAGAGCAAAGTCCCATCCCTGGAAATGTAGCTTGGCTTTAATTCCTTGGAACTTCTGTCACTGCATTTGTAGGTTCTGACTGAAATCCTGAAAGACCTTGCCTCCATCCACTTCAAAGAGGTCCTTCTGCCTAGCCTCCCTCAGCATCTGTTGCTTTTCAGGATATCAGATATTTTATTAGATAGTGTCTAAGCCAGTCCCCATGCCATGACTTGGGTCTTGTATGATGGGCACACTGTATCTCATAACTAGCAGGTGCAGATTCCAGATTGAGCTTCTCGGTGAGCCATTGCTAAACAGCACAGCCTCCCTCCTTGCCTTTAAAGCCCTCTGGGGGTCCAATAAGGCACATATTGGAGTATTTGGCATGAATCTTTTGATCCTGGATCCCTTCAGACAGCATGGAGACTTTTTACAGGAGTGCTGCTTTGTCCCATACCAAGTCAGTGACCGTATCTTCTAATTTGCTTATCCACCTCTTGGACTCATCTAGCTGCACTGTATGGGTGGATGACATCTCTACCAGCCAGTCACTACCATTTGCAGGTGAGCAAGTTACGCTGTAATATTAGTAAAGCCTGCCTTAGCCTCCTGTTGTAGGTTGGCTATTAGCATAGGCAAAGTGGCAATCATTTTGACCTGGGTAGCTTTCCTTTTATCTTTTCCTGCCACTGTTGCCACTGTCTATAAATGGGGTGTGGGCCTCCCCCACTGCACTAGTTGCTTTAGTCACTGTGTCAAAGCTCAAGGTAGTCTGCTTTTTGCTGGATCTTGATGTTGCCATCTTCTTAAGCTACCTTTTAGATGTGCAGAGAGCATTTAGTTGCTGCTTTAATCAATTTATTTGCTGTATTTTTGCTTCCACAAGAGGTAGTGGGGGAAAGCACAGTGAAGGGGTTTAAGCATGCCTGGGTCAGGCACAAGGGAAGCCTAAGAGGGAAGGGAGTGATGAAAAGCCATTGATCACATAGGGTCAGTGGCCACATACAATGTATAGGGTCTACGAGCAGACTAGATGGGCCTAGCAGTACTTATCTGCTGACAATTTCTATGTTTCTATGTATTAATTGCAGTACTAAGGGGAGCCCAGCTAAAGTACATCCACTATGTTGGATGTCATCGTTTTGCCTCTCTGAACTCTGAGTGCTCCCACTATTACCCTCTGAACCTTTCCCTAGAAATTTACTGAAATTTCTGTGATATCTGTAGAGAAATTCCCTACCTGCTTGCAGTGCCACTAAAGGGCCACCACTGAGAATCTCTTTAGAAATATTGGGAAAAACCAGGAAATATTTGACCAAGTTGTAGGCTGCAACTATACACCTGGTCAGTTTGTCCCCGTACTCAAATTACCCAGGTCTTATATGAGTGTTCTGTGGGGTACAGATTCAAAGGCTTTTCTAAAGTCTAGATATAATACTGCCTGACTGATGTTCACTGCCTTTGTAATCCAATCAGAAAGAAGCCTTTCAGGTTAGTCTAGCATGATCTGTCCATGACAACCACATCTTGTCTCCTCTCCTGAAGCCTGTTGGTCTCCATGTTTTCCACTATATTCTCTTTAATAATTGTTTCTGCTAGCTTCCCTGTGATTCAGGTTAGACTTAACAGTCTGTAATGTCCCAGGTCATCCTAATCCAAGGTCTTGTAGCATGGTACCACACTGGCCATCCGCCAGTCCACAGGAACAATCTCTGTTTTCAAGGAGCAGCTAAAGAAGTCAGTCAATGACACCACTAGGGAGTTGTACTGCCTCCTTGTGCACACTAGGGTGCAACCCATCCAAACCTGGCAATTTGTCCACTTTCAGGGAAAGGAGTCCCTTGAGCACCCTCTCTGCTATGACCAATTCTATCTTCTGTCTCTGTACTCTCTCCCCATGATGGTTATCCCACATTCTGGTAGCAGTCTTCCCTCCTCTATTGTGAAGACTGGACAGAAGTACTAATTCAGGATATGTGCCTTCTTTCCATACTATTCCTTCTGCACCACTCCTTTTCTCAATGTAATTGTTTATTTCTTTGTCTTCATCTTTTTTCTTGCGCAATGACAGAAGGTTTTGTCCCCTTCCTTGAACCTCTCTGCTAACTGCAGGTCAGCATCCACCTTAGCTTTCCTTACCACCTTATGAATCTTTCAGTTTTTATGGCTGCATGGGTGGAGCTCTGCAGACGTTTTGCATGTAGAAAAGGGCTAACATCATGTTTTCCGTCCATGGAACTGTTTTTCCTCCACCTGACCCTCCCCCAAAAAGCAATCCGCCCATGTTGCCCCTATGAATTGCAGCACTGCACTATATCATAGCGGGCCTTTTCTTTTTTTAATGGGCGTTTTTTTTGTACATTTATGCATCCCTGCCATTTCTGTCCCTTCCCCTTTTCTAAAGATATTTGAGGCGGGGATAGGAGGACGCCTCTGGTTGAGATATTTATGAATGCGTTCAGTCACAGGGAAGAAAACAAAACAAATTATGTTCTGCATTATTGTGAGCACTGCTGATTAACTGCAGGCATGATTCTGAAACCTAATATTTCTTTCCAAGGGTGTAGTTTCCCTGCTGTGTTTACAATGAAAGGATCCCCCTCCTTAAAAGAACACGGCTGTGGTAGGAAGTGACCAGGAAACTGTGAGGATCGGCCTGTAGGAGGTGCAATCATAAAGAGATGGGTAGTGAACAACTAGTTCCCATGAAGCAGGCTTGCCTCTGGCAGCAACAGCAGCATAGTCTCCCTTTCTACAGGTGAAAGATTGCCGTAAAGGGAATCGGAAGCGATCGGCTCAGTGCGTCGATTTCCAGAGCACATGAATATAAAGGGTCATGCAGAGAGGAAGTGGGGGAAGCAGAAAGCACCGTGCATGCAGTATTAGAAACAGCTGGGCTACTTAAATGGCAAGAACATGATGCAGATTTTAAGGCAGTTTTGATTAGATGGCCATATTTCTCAAAATCTCAGCAATAAAATGCATAACAATGGTCAACAAAATTCAGAGCAAAGCGCCACACTAAGTAGAACTTTCTTATTTTAAAGAATACCGTGTCTGAGAATAGTGTGACCCATATGTTTAGAGTTAAATGTTGCTATTAAGTTACTTCAATATTTTAATGGTTTGTGTGACCAGAAATAGTTACAACATTATGAGGAACAACAGTAAACCTTCACAGAACAAGAGGGAATTTGAGTAAAGCAGTTCTAGGGCTATGCGAGATTCAGAGCAGTTGAAAGGTATGTACAGTAGATGGCTCCCTTTAAAGTCTGAATACTTTGCATATAGGAGCTGGTCATTTAGCTGTTAAGCTTTATCAGCCTGAGAATTTTTCACAACGCATCATTATATTGCTTACATATACATGAAGTGAGTGTGTGTGTGTGTGTGTGTGTGTGAGTGTTGGGGGGGGGGGGGCACATGTCCCAACTGCCATTTACTAAATACGCTAAAACAAAAAAATGCTGTGATTTCTTTTTTGTTGTCCCTGGCAGTAAGATTGTAAGCACCAGGGCAGAGGTTGCACTCTCCAGCTTTGCATTACCTGTATTAATAGATGAATTGATTAACACTGAGTAAATATTCAAGTAATAAAATTAATCTTCTTATTTATCAACATAAAGCTTTGCCAGCAGATACTGTATTTGTTTGGGGGAAAGGGAAATAAAGTATACCCTTGCATATAATTTCTCAGCAATATACTAGCATTTCCGTTTGCAGATCCTGACATAGGTACTGTACAAGACACACTTTTTACAGCACAACTAATTTAGACTTCACTGTACAGTATAAGCAAGACAGCGGATGTGTAATCATACGATTATATGTTTTCATTTGCCACATTTTCCAGTGTGGGATCAGGGAAACTGACTGCAAATGGAGAGGTTAAACCCGGAATGGAAAGGCAAAAAAAAAAAAACACTGGAAAGTTTTCAGGGGACGTTTTGAAATAAGGGAGGGTACTGGCAGTCGTGTTGGAGGCAAATCGAGTTACATACAGTATTAGTCCGGATAACATTGAGGAAAAGAGCTACCTGTCTTCTTCTTTGTACCTAACCGGGGTACCCTACATCACATAAGGCCAATTTTTTTATCAGTTCTTGACGTGCTGGTGTACCTGATATTCGATGGATGGTCAGTTGCTGATCTAGCCTCTGCTATCAGTTTTCACTGTCCCAGACTGATGCAAGGTGTAAGGAGACCCGTTCAAATGAATCGTAATTTAGACGTGTCCTCAGTTTGTTATTGAAATAATTCAGTGGTTACGAAAGGGCTATTGCCGAACATTTGGCAGCACCAGTATTAGGCAATATACAAAACAAAGTTACCATTTGTTTTCTTTCTAACAGCTGATGCATTACATTCGATATTTTGCTGCAGGACAGCATGCACATCTTGTGTCCAGTTTTATTTTTTTTCAGTTCTTGATGGGCTGGTGTACCTGATATTCGATGGATAGTCAGTTGCTGATCTAGCTTCTGCTATCAGTTTTCACTGTCCCAGACTGATGCAAGGCGTAAGGAGACCCGTTCAAATCAATCGTAATTGAGATGTGTCCTCGGTTTGTTATTGAAAAAATTCAGTGGTTATGAAGGGGCTATTGCTTAACATTTGGCAGCACCAGTATTAGGCAATACACAATACAAAGTTACCATTTGTTTTCTTTCTAACAGCTGATGCATTACATTCGATATTTTGCTGCAGGACAGCATGCACATGTTGTGTCCAGTTCTATTTTTGTTCTAAGGAGACACACAAGCTGTAACAATTTTAAAGTAATCATATTAATAATGTAACACTTCTAACATTAAGAATATTAACTCCTTGTCAAAAAGGAATTTTTATGTTTCTTACGTCACTAATATATCTGACTGTATTGTATACCATGGTGTGTGGCATTTTAATTTAATGCATTTTTATATTAAGCAACTATTGCACTTGTCATGGGACACCATTAAAAAAGACTATGGCTCAAAGGTGGTTTTCCTCAGTGAACCCATTTCTACTCAGGACTGTCTTCATTATGCACTGGCCAGCATACTTACAGAAATGCGCTATCTCCAAAGATTTTCTAAAATGTGGCCTTAAAGCAGAATTATTGTATGCTTAGTGTCGGCACTGTTAGTGCTGAATGTGAATACATTTTTAATCAACTTTACACAGGGTGAGGTAAAAAAAATTACAACAGTCTTAATCTATTTTCATTTATTAAAATTCGAAGACGTGGACAAAATCAGCACACAACGGATCCTCTGATACATTTCTATAGCACAGCACCGATGCTTCATCATGTACATATGTGTTTTTAGTTATGCAACATGCAGGTTGGTCTTTAAATCTACTGACACTACATTACAGTTATTTACAAGTGAAAATAGTTATAAATTACTCTTGCAACATGGCAGCATATCAGCGAGTAGTCTCCTTAACTTTTAAATACGAATGGAAGTAAATGTTTCCTTTTTAAACTCAAATAACAGGAAGATATTTACATAAACGCGCATATGCACACACACACACACACACACACACACACACACACACACACACACACACACACCAACATTATTTTAAAAAGTCAGATGGACTCTTCAGTCTAAAGTGTCAGTAGCATTTCTATATGAAACAAGTTGCTGTATCAAAATACAAAAGCAAATCATATTAAACAGAAAATGTAAGTCATTTTCAAATGGAAAAATACACTTATAATGATGTGTGCATTGTGACTGTTGCAAAAGAATTGTAGTGTATGCAAGGTTGGTTAGTCTGTGCCTTTATGGCTGTAGTACCTGTGTGATCGTGTTGTATGACTATTTTATTACATGGATTTTTTAATTATTGACTAATTTATTGTACTTCTCTGTATGCTGCTCATCCATTTTGCTATCACCAAGCCCATAACTATTTTTTACACAGTCCACTTTCCCCTGGACATATTAGCAGTGATAATTTGGGTGGATGCATGGATAAATGGATAGATAGATAGATAGATAGATAGATAGATAGATAGATAGATAGATAGATAGACAGACAGACAGACAGACAGACAGACAGACAGGCAGAGAGATATATGAAATAGTCAATGACATTAAGCAGTTCTTTGGTCAACACATTATTTTTATTCCCTTTGGTCCTGAGCGTGGTAAAAAAGAAAACCTGATGGAGATAATTTTGATTTCTGATTCGTTTGCTTTATGTATTGCGTATGTTCTGCTTTGTTATATTTTACAGGTATGATCATCTCGCCCATTTGAAATGTGTCTGCAAGTGCTAGAAAACGGTAGAGAAGCCTCTGTATATAAGTGAAACAGAATAACCTGCTTGCTCTGCAAACTGAGCGTGGGAGGGGGGCACTGCAAACGAGAAATGTTTCCAGCTCTCTCTTGACTTAACCCTTACAGTACTGCGGGGGGGGGGTATATGTGTCCTAAATCCATGTACGTTCAGACATACTCATTATTAAGATACCCTTCCCTCCAAACAAAACTTAGTGGCACAAAATGCATACATTTTTTTCAAGGAGGCAATATACCATAGTAGTTAAGGGCACTGACCTGCCAACCTAGAGACCTGGGTTTGAGTCCCATCAGCCCCCCACTTGCATACTGTGACTCTGGGCAAGTCACTTAACTTCCTTGAGCTCCCAGGTTGTACCTGGAAACAAGTTCTAGCTTATTGTGCTTTTCCTGGTAAAACAGTTCCCACTTCCTTTTCTTTTAAGTGATTGATTTTATTTATTTATTTTAATATTTTCTTACAGGAGACCCATTTCATACATGCAATAACAACAGTCAATTAGAAATTAGGGTTCATGTACAAGATTAAGGACTTACTATATCCAGCGTGGCCCAGTGTTAAATTGCAAAACAGCTTCTTCTTCCTTTATCAGAATGTGGAGCCCATATATGACATAATGTGCCAAAATACTACTGTTCTAATATGTAGTAATGTTCAACAACATCTGTTGTTTTGTCCTGCTGGCACTGCATAGGACCCACAGTGGCAGCTATACAGCAGATTAAGTTTGTTAACCCCAATAGCAAGGATCCAGTCTTGAAATATCAGCTTGTTGCACCAGATTCCTAACGTCCAACAACAAGCTGAAGTTGCTGGAAAATGGAAACAGTGTCACTCACACATTCTATGCAACTTATTTATTTGTGTATTTATTTGAAAAGTTTCACCAGGAAAGACATCATGAGGTTCAAAGAGCTCATTTCCAGAAGTGTCCCAGGGGAGGGGAGAATGGGATACATTATACATAGCAAGTACAGAATAACATGAATTGAAGGAGTGTAACAAAATTGCATAACATACAGTTGAACTACAAAAGGGTATGACAATACTAAATATAAATAAAACCATGCAATAAGCTAGAATGAATATGAAACACATATGCTTTCAAATATTCATCTAAATATATATATGTGTGTGTGTGTGTGTGTGTGTGCATGAGTGTGTCTGTGTGTCTGTGTGTGTGAAGTACATACACAGTAGCATATATAGTAAAGAAGACATTGTACACACATAAACATGTACAGCCACCTAAAACATTATTGAGGGGGAAGTGGGATTAAGAAATAAGAGAAGGAGGCAGGATAGGTAAGAAAATTAGGAAGGGGACCAAGAAAAAGGGATAAAGTACTGAAGGAAGTAAGGGGAGGTAAGGGGGGAAGGGAAGGGGAATAGAAATGTGGAAAGGAGGCAGGATAGGGAAGAGAAACAGGATAGAGAGCAAGAAAAAGGGACAAAGTAGTAAAAGAAGTAAGGGTCAGGAGCATTTGCAGAGAGGGGGAAGTATGCACTGTATATGTCTTTTTTTTCACAGTATATTTCATGTACCGTGTTGCCTACTGAATTTATGTACAATGCTACTCTACGTCATGCACTATGGCCCAGGTTGTGCCTGAAAATGGTCCTTGGGATCAGTGCACTCACCCAGTTATCAAACTCCTAAATAAATAAATATTTGTGGAGAAGACAAGACAATGAACTAGTGGATGTGGCAACTCAGAGCAAGCAAGGTACCAGCTAGAACTCTAAAAGTCTAAAACTGGTGAGTGTTCATTCTGACAATATGATCCCAAGCTGATAAACCACCTACTATATAGGGAATAAAACACATAAAAAAGGATGCAGGCATGGGGTTCTTGGAGAATAATGCATAGTCATGTGATGTGTTTTCACCAATGATATGGAATGATATTTCTTATCTATTTTATAGACACACACACACATTTTTTTTTTATAAAATGGGTAAGAAAAAAGGAATCATCTAATTGGTTGAAACACACCACATGACCGTGCGTATATCACAGCGCGACTGCACACCTGCTCTTTCACCCCCTCCAAAACAATTTTACTATTTTATAAGATAGATAACCCACTCTAGGGTGTGCGGTCGCGCTCTGATATACACACGCCTTGGGTAGCTGATACACTCGGCATGCAGCCTCATGTGTAACAATGCACACCAAGGCATGCGTATATCAGAGCACGACTGCACACCCTAGAGTGGGTTATCTATTACATATATAGCAAATATTACATTGATGCACACATTAGGATTACAAAAGCAGGTAAATATTGTGTAAGGGTTTTTTCACCCCTAATGCCCACCTCCTCCCCATCCCTAGCCTTGTGACACAACACCAAACTAGTGGTCTGGAGCCATGTCCCACAGGTCTGCTGTTTTAAGTTACAGGTCTGGGACCCTGTAGGACTGAATTTGGGAATTGCCATTGATTTGCTCTTGGAGCCCAAGAGGGACGCTCTCTCTGTCTCCATTTTGTGTCGGAAGGTATCGTGGAGTTGGTTTGGAATGTGCCATTTCCCTGCTGACATTCTACCCGAATCTTGAAAAACCCTCCTCTGATCCCAGTTCTAGAATGCGGTGGAAGAAAGCCCACCCAGTTCTTTACAGGTGTTGTGTACAGAACTCCAGTAATGACTGTGTTCCCAGCCCTACACCAGACCCTTCAGCCAGAATTGTGCCCCCCAGCCCCGAACCCGCGGCTCTGGTTTTTACTCCTGAGAGCCCGACTCTTTTTGGAGGTGGCTTAGATGAAAGGGGAAGCGAGTCAAAGATTCAGAGAAAAAAAAAAAACAGCTTTGTAAACGGAGCCGAATAGAGTGATGCTGCCTTTTTATGTTTGTAACTGTTGGTGACTTGTTGACATATATGTAGAGTTTTTAATTTTGTCTACTTTTTTGCCTCTTGGTACATTAAAAATTATGTTTGTACCTGTTGGGGACTTGGCCCAGGTGTGAGTAATGGCTCCTTAAGATCTTGCACCTAGCAGTACAATGTTAGGGATCACACAATGGACTACATATGAGTCTTTAGCACACCATTATTTATCCCCAGCTAATGTCCTGGCTTTCAGCAGGCGATGTTAAGTGCCCTACTATTATAACAATATATTTAATTGCATCTAGTCTTGGTGTAATTAAAACAGTATTTACTATCAGAATTGGCAATATGACACAGAAAAGATAGCTCTTGGTGTATTAACATTCCATATTTTCCACAGCAACTGACTACATTACCCTCATAAACATATTATTTGATGCTAGGTAAGGACCACAGAGGCCATCCTAGTCTGCCCATTTTCTTCACAAACTTCATTATGCAGTTGTGGTGGATCTGACAAGAATTTGTTTTTATAGAGATCTCCCTGTATTCTTTTTGCCCTGTATTCAGTATGCTGTTCCTCTTAACATTCTAAACACTGCTTTTTCACCCATAGCGTCTTCTCCACCTTCCTTAAGGACCAGATTTGTTTTCTGTTTTTTTTTTTTTTTTTTTTCAACTACCGTATACAGAAATTGGTTATATCAGTTAACAAGCAGCAATCTCCTGTCATGCAACACAAGCAGTACATAACCGCACTAATGCAACTTACTATACTGAGAAAGGCAGGATTTGGATGAACAAAAAGAGGAGTGCATGCAAACCACAAAGGTGAGCAAACAAATGAACTTAATGAAAAATAAAAATAGTAAAGAGTGACCCTTCCCTCCTTTTTTATTCTCATCTATTTTATACTATAAAAATAACTGATTTGTTTTTACACTGGCTAACAGGCAGAGTTAGTGGGTTTTTTTTTCCTATTATTTCTTTTTCTATACTTACTCCTCAAGAAGCTCCTGCTTGCTCCATAAACCCTTCTCTCACTTACCCCATCCCCCCTTTTTACATCACCTTTTCCTTATTTTTTGTGTATCTGTCTCCTTTGTCCTCCATCTAGTCACTGTTTACTATTTGTGTTATCGGTTTATTTTCTTCTGCTTTGTCTTTATTATTCACTATTGTGACTTCTTTCCTTTGACACTTTGATGATTAATCTGACTGTTTTCTGGGCCTCTGGCAACTTTTACAATGTCTTGTCATGTGTCTTGCATAGGCAATATTGGCCTTCCTTGTTATCTTTTCATTATTTATTAAGACACCGTGTTTATATGCAAATTTCTTCTGCTTAAAAGAGAGGTTCCTCTCTAGAACAAGAATGAAACCCCAGGCTTCCAGCATCTGTTACAATGTACGATGGATTAGCAACTCATTAAATTAATTTGACTGCTCACCATTTGCAGTGTATATGAATTACTTCAGTTAACCCCTTCTTTAAGATGTTCAATTTGACATTGCCTACTACTGCTTACCTACCCCTGCTACCTTTTCACAAAGCATTACTCCCATTTTCCCCAAATCCATCCCACTGATGTCAAAATCCATTGTCTCTCAGTTGGATTGATGAGTTTCTAGAGCTATACTAAATCAAATGAGTTGTGGTCACTGGTCCCCTGGGATCCTTCACCCTGACATCTACTATGATGTCACTGTTTGAGATCACCGATCGAGAATCACCCCATCTCTAGTAAGTTCTGTTGTCCATACACTAGGAAGGTTATTGTGAAATGCAACTGATCTGTATGTATTGTGTTTTTAAATTGTTTATTTTGTCATATACTTTGTGTAAAAGGCCAAACCACTGCTGTGAGTGTGACTGCTGTACCCATGTTTACAAGGACGCTTTAAAAAAGAGCCAGTTACCTCCACTACTTAGCAGTGAGGAAGGCATGTCTATACTGAAATGTCAGATCACTCAGGCATACAGTATATCATAGCATGTGCCTGTGGAACTCTTCCATGTAACACCTTGATGTTTGATCTGAGAGTTTACAAATGTGTCCCACTTATGGATTTATGCAATTTGAGTCACAGCAGGGTGTAAGCTAAGAACTGCCTGCATCAATATGTACTGGACTGCATGTGTGGAATTATAAATGATAAAATGGATGAAGGAAAGATGTGACCTCTTGATTTGGGGCATGCTGGTAATGTGCTGGTAGACTGTGTTCTGTGGGACATGAAATTATTTGTGTGATGGTCAATTTGAGATGTTCAAAAGATACATAGATGGGTTTTAATTTTTTTTTTTCATGGGGAATAGAGTGAATGTGCAAGTGGGCAATGTTGTATAGTGTCCCATACCAAAATGGTTGTCAGAAAGGTTCTTTAAAAACATTTCTGGAGGTGCTGACATTGACTGGGTAATGCATTCTGACTGGGGACAATGAGTCTCAAACCATTGGTTGTCATATGTTAGGGGCATGGGCTTGGAACATCATCAGCAGATCAGGATACAAGAAATTCTTTACCCATCTCCAAGTGTCTCATTATCTGATATTTAGATCAATTAAAGTATTAGGGATTTTACATTTGCTAGCATTATATATATATATATATATATATATAGTATTAAAATAGCTTTGCATTACAAAGCAATTCTGATTTAAAAATATTATTTTTTACTATGATAAGCTGTTGTGAAAGAGCACCTTTCCCAGTCCTTTTGACTTCATGCATAAATTACCACTTCTTGCATTGATTTTGGAATTGTATTTTATTACTGTCCTCTGCAGTTAGTTTTTGCATTCTGAGCTGTTAAAAACTGCAGGATGTACCAGAGCTTTTATAGCAAGACTGGTGTTGCTGTGGGCCCAGGGCTATGCTACTGACATCACTATAGGGCAGCAGAGTGACTCACACTGTGCAATGCAATATAATGCAGTCACGGCAGTTTTGCAAGGGAAAACTACCACTACTCAATGTACATACTGAGTTTTTCCCTTCCCCAAGACACACTGTTAGCAATGCATTATGCCAAAATCTGAATACCCTGTCAGTATGTTTTTTGTAAAATTGACTTGTGCATGAGTCAGTCCTCTGCCATATAGTAATGTGAGCAGTTCAGCCCTGGGTCCACAGAAACACCAGGCTTGTTACAGAAGCTCTGGTACATCCTGCAGTTTCTAGCAGCCCAGAATGCAAAAACTAACTACAGAAGGCAGTAATGAAATGCAATTCCCAAATCAATGCAAGAAGGGTAATTTATGCATGAATGTCAAAAGGACTGGGAAAGGTGCTCTTTTAATCTCAATTTCTATCTCTCAAGAAAATATTGCTCTCTTTCATAAGATGCATTTTCCTAGCAGTTGAAATTCTGCCTCCTGTTCTTATAAGTTTCATGTCCTGTCTTTCACAAAATGGGGTAATATATGCATGACAGTCAAAAGGACTGAGAAAGGTGCTGACAGCAACTCCATCTCTCAATCACCATACTTTGTTACAGAGGCAGAAGTAAGTCAATTTTACAAAAAAAAAAAACACACTGACAAGGCATTTGGATTTTGGCATAATGCACTGCTAACAGGTTGTCTTGGGGAAGGGGGACACAGTATATACATTGAGTACTGGTAGTTTTCCCTTGCAAAATTGCTGTGACTGCACTGCACTGTACTGCACAGTGTGTGTCACTCCTCTGCCCTATAGTGATGTCACCAGGAGCCAGCATCCCAGCAGCTGAACAGCAAAGGCAAGTGTAGCAGGGTTCAAAAACAAATCCAAATTATGGAAGGCAGAGTAAACCTTGGCCAAAAATAAGAAATGCACACACCCTTTCAGGTCTAGTACTGCATGTAATGACTACAAGCTGTAACTTTTTGGACCATCATGAAAGGTGCTCTTGAAATTAGGTTCATCTTAAAATTCCTCTTTTTGCTATTTTAAAGTGCATGCTAGTAAAAAAATGCTGTCATTTTAAGAAAGGACATGGACTATATGTTTTGTAGGTGAGACATCGTTTACAGCACTTGTACATTAAAATAAAATGTTGTATCTGTAATAAGCAATTTGCTTCAAGATGGATTTTGAAGACTCAATTACAAATGTCACTAAAAACTTTCAGTACAATGATGACTTGATTTTCTTGGCTAAGAAGATTGATAAAGCAATTTTGCATGATGTGTAATGGGAAAATACAGTTTTCAATAGATTTAAGTAATATTGATTTGCCATTTACATTCTGCATCATCCCCTGAAGTATATTGCATATCATGGAATGGATAGCTTGCAAGCAATACATGGCACATGTGTTGTGTCTTTCTTTTTTCTTTTATGGCAGGAGACAGGAGTAGAAAATGTAGTACACTATCATTAAGTTTCAGAGCACAGATAAATATCAAGCAATTAACGTAAAATTATTGAGCAACATGGACTTTCCCATATGTAACATATTACCACCATGTTTAAGCATCTGAACTCAATATGTGTATTATTTGCATCTCCCTTCCCCTTCCCCCAGGACACATCTGAAATAAGCAAGTCTGCTCTATATGCATTTTTTTGTGAAACCTTTAAATTAATTAATTAACATGAATGAAATTAAATGTTACAATGAAATATAATACTAATTAATCTAGCTTAATTCAATTGACATAGGTACAGTTACTGTAAAAGTATTGACTTTGTAAGTAATTACATGGTAATAGGCCATACCGTATATCATAGACAGATTTGCTCTGTATGTAATAACTGCTTATCTAGTGGTAATTAACATGGTGTAAATGTAGTACTAAAGAAACTACATTCATTCCAATGTACTTACTATTATTACAGGCTACACATTAATTACTTGGTTTTCTGTGCTCTGCAGCATAAAGTAATATTGAAGATTGTTCACAAATGTCCATTAAATGACCCAAAAATATTAATACACTATTATACTTATTCAGTATTCATATCTAAAAAAAAGGTAATACCCTACATACTGAATGTATGCATTGCCCCACCTTGGAAAATGCTGAAAACTATAAATACTTGGGCATGTATTTAGACACAAATATAACATTTGATGTATATGTTGAACATATCACCAGTATTATAAACTGTAAAGTAGGTATCTTGCTTAACTGACTACATTAGAAACAAGCTCTGGCAGAGCCACTATGGCTGTGAATGCATTAACTAGATAAAGGTGTTTCATGGGCTTAAACATAAACATGTATTTATTTATTTAAAAAATATCAGATTTACAAACCTTTGAGTCAGATACTCATTTACACAGGCACCACATCAAGAAGACCAAAGCAGTTCAAACAATATACAATAGCTAAAGCAAATAGACATCAGGAGTTAAAGAGAAGCCAGAGTGTTCACATGAAGGCTGTTGCATACACTAACTGAATCAAAGTACAGTACATTGATAAAGGGCATATTTAAGCAGAGGTGAAGCCGAGTGCTTCCACCACCCCCAGGAGTGATGTTATTACACGATAACACACACCCTGGAGTGCCTTACTGCAACTATACAATGACTTGTTGTTATATATAGAATTTAAAGGATGTTTTTGTTAGTGTGGAAAAATATTTCTTAAGAGAAAATGCAAGGAATGATCCAAATCCAAAGTTACTGTGTAATAACATCACTGTTTCAATGGCTCAGCAGGCAATCAGCTTCTTAAATTTTTCCTTGCCATTGTATAATTAAAAATAATGTCACCATCTGTATTATAGTTACCTATATGTTTTGCAATGAATTCTATGCACTGTTATAGCAATCAATTCAGCAGAACCAAGCCATCATATACATGAAGGTACTGTACCCTAACTGAAAACACTGCTGAGACAACTACAGTATATGTTGTGACAAGGTGGAAGATAAACACAATGTTGAGAAAAGTTTTTGAAGACATTTGATGTGTTTGATTTTTTTTAGAGACTGATATACAGTTCACACACAAAATTCATATAATATAAAAGTGCATGTGCCCAAATGCCACATTTCATTACAAGCTGTTCTCTTGAAGGAAGATATTAGTATATAAGGTTGAAAAATGGGCATCAGGTAAATATAAACTGGGGTAGGTGTGTTATTGAGGGTATTGCATAGTTTATCTTTTATTGCTGCTCCACCGGACCAGCAATATTTGCACAAGATGTGCCTAGTCCAGATTTTACAGCTCTGGCCTGGGTCTGGTGATCTGGGTTTCACCCATACCCCACTACATGTGGCTTAGTGATATACTGAACATATGGCTACAAAGTCTGAATTTGAAGGCTGAAGTTTTAGAAAATAATTCTTTTTTAAAATATCAAGACTCACTCTCCCCCCCCTCGTCACAATTAATCCTCTACCAAAGTCATGCTTAAATACTGGTGCTTCTACATCCATACCACTAAGCTTTTAATGCCAAAATTCCACTTCTGCTGTTATGAGCTCCCCAACCCGTTAAGTTCCATTCTACTTGTGGCACCCCCAACCCCCAAAATCAGGTAATTTTCCAGGGAGCAGCTCTTTAAGCAGCTACTAAATAGCTCTAATTCATTATTTGTGTTTTTGATGTTAAAACACTCCTGCTAGCTAGACCTGATAAACAAGAGAAAACAAAAGTAGTGAATTAGAGCTATTTAGTAGCTGTTATTTTACAGAAACCCCAGTTAGCTTGCACTCAGGTATCTGCTAAACTAACCGTTGACATTTGTGCTCCCTGGATAAGAACAGTTACAAGGCTCTGCTGTTGCTAAATTAATTTTAAAACAGTACACATGCTAAATCTAAGGGTATGGCTACATCACTGTCACATGAGACAGGGGACATTGTAGGAGAAAGAAAGCCAATAAAACTATTTGTTATGGAGATCCCCAGGAGTCGTGCTCTAAAGCTTCCTACAATATATACTACACACAGGCACAGAAACTAGAATAACAGGTTCCAAGGAGTATAAACTCAGCAGGGATGTTAGGGGGGATGGCAACTCTGATAGTTGTTCCAGTCTTTCTTTTCACTGATAGAAACTGAGCCAGGAAAAAAGTAAAATACAATTCATCACAGACTGTTTACACCAAGTACATGAACCTGCATGATTTATCTGTAAATACAATTAAAAATGTATTTCTAAATGCATTACTAACCAATGCTTTCAAGGTTTGAAACTACTAAAAAGACAAACAATATAGATAGATAGTTAGATAGATAGATAGATAGATAGAATGAATATGGTAAACACGTATTGTTAATCCCAAAAGCTGAACTTTGTTTTTAGTATATAAATGTTTAAGAAATACCTGAAAGCTGAGTCTTTCCTTTTGAGACACCAGGTAACACTGATAATCATTTGTTCCAAGGGTTTTTAAGTCAGTTTGAATGCATTAAGTATTATCTGTTCTGGACTCCACAGATTTGTTCTGTTCCTTGGCCAGATACCAAACTAGTGACTCTTCTTTCAGCATGATAGGATCCATCTCATGCCCCTCCCACATGAATAAAAAAAAGGTGGGCTGGATTTTTAAGAGTTTCTTGGTGGAGGTGGGTTGGATCTTACTTCCCCCAAAAACAGTGCTGCCTCCCACTACTCAGGTTCCAGTTCTTGTACCACCCATTTAAGAAAGAAAATAGTATCCTGAAACCATTGAATAACATGAAAGCATATTTATTTGAGGGCAGAAAACATTTCTTGAAGGAGGGTAAGGCAGAGGAGACTATTTACACCATCAGTCAGTTCCACAGACAGAAAACACAACATCACTCCTTTTGTACATGCAATACTCCTGTTGGTTCCACCAGCAGTCATAAAAATGATTGGCAGTCATGTACTATTCCTTACTCTGAAGCTTGGTGACATCCTGTTACAAAGCATTTCTGAAGGTTAAGTGGCTATGCTTGACAAAGTTTATAATATTATTTATAAAATGGGTAGTGAATTACTTACATCCTGATTGGCTTAGAGGGTTCAGTACCCAGGTCATAACGGGGTGACAGTCATCTTTATGGGAACCCTTCCAGCAACCAGGACACAACACTCTTGATATCAATGCTTCCTAGAGTGTTTTAGAATAAAATGCTCTTGTGGCATGTCAGTCAAGTAAAAAACAACTCACTGCTACTTGCCATCATATTTACACATTTTGATAACTCACCTCTGCCCAGCTCCTCTTACTTGATTTAATGAAAGATGTAAAATCATTCTTTCATGTATCAGCTTTTGTTATGTTGTCTTTGTATTGGGCCTCCAAAATCATGTCATTGATTTTAAGGTCTCTCAACTCCACTGTCACATCTGCTCCTGCTTCTCACTCACCCCATTCCCTCTCACAACTACTCATTTATGTACTGCTCACCTGTTCACATTCTATCCATACCACAAAACACAGTACATGCAGCCAATCAAACTTGGCCTACAACATGATGAACCCCTGCAGCCAACCAAACTTTGCTTTTTCATTGTTCTTTGTTTTGTTCAACCAACAGAGAATTGGCCTCTGACTTAGCAGTTTTTGATCTGTTTATTTCCTCTTTAGGCACATCATGCACACAGACTTGAATTCTGCTGGGTGGTGGGTAGGAAGTGCCTCACTGAGAGGGAAAGTAGTCTATTAAAGTTTACACTTTACATACTGTCTGTACCTGGACTGGGACAGCATCTTACAAAGGGAAAAATATGCTTTTGGGGAGAACCCTGTACCAGGATGCAGGAAGACTGTAAGAAAAAAAAGTATGAAATGACAGCCCTGTTCCACATAGTGGTCAAAACTTAATTAGTTACATTATGGAAAAAATACAAAAACAAAACCTCTTTTTATTTTAATATATTTTCCCTAGTCTTGTACATGGTTATTTCATTTTGTAAGAACAATAGGACATGACAGAGGTGTATGTCATGGGAAAAACAACCTCACTTTATTCATGGCTGGGTTTTAACCCCATGATAACCACCTCACATCATGCCTTATTGCATACATGTAGGTTTGCTTTGCTGTGTTCATGGAAAACCCAGCACTCCAAACCACACCCTTAACCACAAACTAAGATGAACATCATGCCACCAACTGTTAGACACACTTACAGCTATACTACTGTATGTTGCTATTTAGTACTATTACCAAGGGCTTTCCTGAAGTCTTAGCTAACCTCCTGACTCCATTCTGAACAACATATTCTTTAAGCTCTTTGACAGTGCTGACTTTCTGAGTATCTACAATAAAGTTTGACTTTGGTGCTGGGGCATTTTTTCTATGTACTCCTTCCCACTGGAATGTACTGGCCACATGCATAAGAACACTGACTAATGTGAGGACTTTTAGAAGTGAACCGAAGACTTCCACTGATAATGGGTAATAATGTCACTGTTATTACATTTATTAATATCAATTTTTATCTGCTAATATTTCTCTGTCTTATGCTGTAATTGTTCTGCTGCATTTTTATTCTTGCATTGGGTTGTAATTGGAAATGGAACTGTCTTCTTAATTTATTATCCTAGTAATCAATCAATCAATCACTCAGTTAATTGATTCAATATGGAAAATCCAAGCATCGCTTCAACTGTATCTGGTTCCATAGATGTAAAATCAAACAGTAGTTAAACTCAACTTGCTGTTAATGCCTCCAAACTGCTGGATTTGCCATAATGGATGGTGGGCTTATAATTGATTTGTTTTAAATCAGTGGGGCCAGAAACTCCTACAATTACTTGGATTTCCAGTATAGTGAACAATAGTCATGTGAATATACGCATGTATTGTCTGCCAGGTCCACTGGCTTCTATTGTTTCATGCATTTAATTATTTATCCTCTCTGTATTCTCCTGGATCATACCTCTAAATGGATATTTTTTGCCAAGTATACCCTACCCAATAAACAAAAATTAAACTAATTGATGCATGCATTTATGTCTGTAGGTATATATGCAGGTATGTATTTATCTTCTGCATCTACATTTGGATGTATGCTTGTATATACAGTGCAGCTAAACAGGATCTAACACAATACTGCAGAACACTGCAGTAGAATTTCTACACTAAACAAAGCAGTTGCAATGGCAGTTAATCCCTTTTGCCATGCAGTAACTCAAGACACTGCATTGCATCCTGGCTAGCTATGCTGTATGTATGTGTTTATGCATACATGTAGAGCTGTACTAATACGGTTTGTTTGCAAAAATGGAAATCATGCTAATTACTCCAGGAATGGATGCAGTGCGAACTTAGAGTTAGGAAAAAAAAACTGTGAGTAAAGAAATTCAGATTCACACATCTGTTTGGTTAATGGTTCATTCAATGGCCTAAGCAGACAGTATGATGCTATGCTTGCACAACTGCATTATTTGGCTCTGGCCATTCGCCCTCTCTATTCCAGATGAATTACCACCATGTAGGGATACCAAAGGCAAGGAACCCTTGAAGAGAGTTCCACACTCCTGCTGCAGGATGATTCTCTTGGCTAAAGGTACCTTAGGAAGCATCCCAAGGAGAGAGGCGATGCCGCTGGAGGAGGAGAGGAGGATGGTGGGGCAAAGAGAAAGTGCTTGAGAGAGTCTCACAGGAACTGTTTATGTAGCACAGGAAGGGGGAGTTGCTGACTGCTTGTCCATTGAACTACAGGCATAGCCTTCCAATTCAATGGCCTATGCAGTTCCATATGATGTTATGCTTGTGCAACTGTGTTACTTGGTTTTGGCCATTCACTATTCCAGAGGAATTATCACTCTGTAGGGGTACAAAATGCAAGGAACCCTTGAAGAGAGTTTCACCCCTAGAGGTGCCATGGGATGATTCCCTTGGCAAAAGATACCATAGGAAGCATCCCCAAAAAGAAAAGTAATAGTACGAAAGCACATTAGCAATAAGTAGCTGTGAGGCACAGTAGTAGATTAGGCACCAGACAGCTTGCTAACATAATGAGATGTGCAGGTTAGCAATGGCATGAGTATGATGGGTTGCCCTGGAGATTGAGGGGGCCTCCTAAGGAGAGAGGGAAGGGCAAGTAGGGACACCATCCACCTCCACTTCCATCCAACAGCAGAACCTACCTAAAGGAACTCGGGAACACTAAATACAGCTAACTAACATTTATGACCTGAGGCACACAGGAGAGAAAAAAAAACCCTTTGAGGAGGAAATTTGTGGGGATCCAAGGCCTAGGTCGCCTTCCCTCCAGGCTTGGGATGTTTTGTTTAGTGATGGCTCTGCTGCTCCAATTTAGAAACCCAATTAAAGGGGGGGGGAAGTTATTCCATTCTGGAGGAAAGCTCTTGCTCGATCCCTCTAACTGGAATGCCATGGAAGGTTGCGAGAGTGCTCTGCAACATCGGGAGCAATCAAGGCAAGAGAAGGAGAGTGACGACTGCTGAGGCACTCACTTGGTCTACCTGCCTTAAAAATAAATCAGGCGAACCAGAGGCAGTCATAGGGAGAATGCGGTGAAGGTGCCTTGCTAGTAGAATACTACAGCCAAAAGAGATCACTGTAACCACCCTTCATGACTAATCTTAAAGTCTACACCAGTAGCTGCCATCGAGTCTTGAATGGCTATAGCCAGGCCTGGAGTGAGGACATTCCCGCTATGGGCCAGGTGAGAAGGACCCCTTCCCAAGTTGGGCACGCTCAAGATGTGGATGTCATACAGTAGGTGCAGAGCGAGATTGTCAGCTGTAGGGAGGCCCTGCACCATGAAATGGTTATGACTGGTTTACCCCAGGAAACAATTGAGGAGGAGCTGAATGAAGCGTTGAGTGCTGGGACCCTCACATAGACCAGACATGGTAGTAGTGAGCACTGAGGAAATTAATTGCATAAGCAATGAGTGGACCTGCACGTAGGTCAGTAAGCAGAGTAAGCAAATGTTTGGACCAGCATGGAGGTCGATGGAGCAGCAAATATGAATAGTGGGGCAAGCCAGCGAGGCCAGCAACGAAGCCAAAGAAAGGTGACAAAATACTCACAGGATTTTAGAAGTGAAGGCAGGATTTGAACATAAGTTAAGTATACCGCAGGGGGCCATGGCTTCTCAACAACGCCTCAAGTCCCCCACCATAGGAAAAAACAAGAAAGAGATGGGAAGGCACCATAACCCACATGTAGATATAAAACTAGTTTACAGCATCAACGGTAGCTTAGCTGATCTCCGGTGTATAATAGCAGTGCACAAACATAACAAAGCACCATCAGTATTGAGTAATTATGAGTTATAGGCGTAGCAATTCGAATGAACATAGACTGTAGGGAGACAACGCTCTGAAAGCAGCAAATTGACTAGGCAGTGCAGTGTAAACAGCAGCAATGAGATACGTGGTATAAGTGGTATAAGTTCAGGAAGCAGGATTGAGCTACATGGGCTAGGATTCCGAGTGAGCCTGAACAAGGTGAAAACAATTAAGGTGCATAGCATGGAGAGCAGCAGCAGGGATGCAGCTTGAGCTGAAACACAGATAATGATTGCAGTTGTATTGTGAGTAAATGGGAGCAAGTAGCATGAGCTCTGGATTAGCATAATACAAGGAGTTTAAAAACAGAAGCCCCCCCAAAAAGAAAGCAAAACAAACGACACACAAACACAGAAGAACAGGGAACAAGCAACACAAAGAAGCACACAGTTGGAGGCAAACAATACAAACCAAATGCAGGAGAACAGTCAACAGAAGGCCACCAGAAACAAGCAGATCCAAAACACAGCAAGGTGGTGGGGGGGGGGTGGCAGACACCAGCAGGCTGCAAATGACAGACTAAGAGAGCCTCCAGCTGCAAAGAAAAAGTGCATGACAAAGAGGCTCAGAGGAACTGTTTATGTAGCACAGGAAGAGGGAGTGACTGGCTGCTTGTCCATTGAACTACAGGCATAGCCTTCCAATTGTGTTGCCTTAGCTTTCAGTTTTATGGCCTGATATTCAAAAGTTTACCCGTGCAAATCCTGGTTTGTGTGCACAAATCAGGCTTTGCACAGATTTCCTATATTCAAAAGCCCAGTCTGCACACACAAACAGGGTTTGCAACTGAGCAAACTGTGGAGGGGGTGCAATGCAAATGGAGGGGTAGGGACCTGCATATCGGTGCAGCCCAATATTCAGATTATTAGCAATGCACAAGGTCATTTTGTGTGGTCCCCTTGTGCGGTGCAAATACCACTGATGGAGACCATGACTTACTCCCGCACAACATTAGCAGTTGGTGGAGGGAGTGTGGCGCCCCCCCCACGCCAGTCCCAAGCCACCAAAACAGTGTCCCTTGTGTCCAGTGGTCCCTTCCCCAACCTGTACCCATGCCTGATGTTCACACACAATTTTCCTGGAGTTCAGCTGTCCCTCCTCCCCACCCTCACCCATGCCCAGTGTCCACACACAATGTTCCTGGCATCTAGTGGTCCCTCTCTCCACTTGCACCCATGCCCAATGTACCATAACTTTTTCACTGGTATCCAGTGGTTACCCACCCAACACCTTGCTAGATTAATAAAAGACAATTCCCCTGGTGTCCAGTGGTCCCTCTCCCCATCAGAACCCTGTCCCCATACCAGTGAAAGCCCACCGTGGATTGACAATTCCCCCAGTGATTGATGGACAGCACTAATGTGTGGGATACCTGTGACAAGTAATGCCCCCACAACAACATAGCTCTGGCCCCATTCCCAAACAGTGATATTTCAAACCCCCCAGCCTGTGTCTCATTGGTGACTAGTAGTCCCCCTTCCTTGTGCAGCACCGAGAACCCAACCTCCCCAGTCACCTTTATCTGAATCTCTGTGCCACGGTGAAGGGATGATGAGTGACCCAGCCCTCCACACATCACCTCAGCCACCCACCATCTGACAAAAGCAGGGAATGCACTGCTTATTATAGCTACCCATGCAAAAGAGCCCATAATGGGCATGCAAAAGGATCCTTAGCACCTTGCATGCCTAATTGACTCATTTGCATGGGTCCATTTGAATGTTGTGAATTGCGCTTCGATGCAAGCCACTGTAGTGGCATACTTCAGGAGCCATGTCAGGGCAGCGCTACATGGCTTAGCAGTGGGCTGACATGGCCCTATATTCAGTCAAATAGCACCAGTGTGCTATTCCACTGAATATAGCATCTTCGAGCACCCAGGCTATCGCAAAGCAGAGAGCAAATATTTACACTCAACTTTGTGCATGTTTGAATATCAAGCCCTATGTGTTTTAATTTTGCTAGTCACAAAATTACAGTAGGTGGCAACAAGACTACAATGAAAATGAAATGTTGCAGGCTAGTTAAGCTATCCACAATAAGGGCAAATTAATTTGACTAGGCAGATAATTGCTGTCATTTTCAGTTACAGTATGAAATATCAAAGTCAATTTAATATCTAAAAACATTCATAATGAGCCATAATTAGCTAGGTTACTCCAAAACAAATGTTTATCATGGGTTTGTTTCTTCTCTCAACTTTTCCACTGGAAAGACTTAATGCATTTTTCCAGTAACCCATAAAATGTTTTAGAAATACAGAAACAGATAATAATGGCAGAAAAAGACCAATGGTCCACCCAGTCTGCCCAGTTCCCTATCTCACCTTGGGACAAAGTGTCCATCCAGGGTCCTAGCCTTCCCACTCCTTTCCCCTATTCTCCTTCCAGATTCTGTCTCCTCAAGGGAGCACTATACTCTTCATTTTGTCCCAAAGAGGCTTGAAACTATTAACTGTTTTAGCACCCAGCACTTTAGCTGCTAGACTGTTCCACAGCTCCACCTCCCTTACTGTACCATATTAAATTAATACTGATATCCAAGCTTGGTATAATGGTAAGCATTCTGTAGTTGTAAGCTGCAATGATGCTTACCCTCCTTCCTTCCTATCATGAAAGAAGAGCAAGAAAACAGTACTCTTCCTAGTTAGGCACCTTGAAAAAACAGATGAGGAATGTCAATGGATCTGTGCATCATAATCAGAAGGCCGGGAACCAATCTTGTGGGAGTGCCTGCTCCAAGGGGCCCCAGATCTCCATATATTTTTCTATTTGGTTTCTTTTTTTTTTGACTTTATCTTTTTATTCAAACATTTTAGGAATACAAACAGACTTCATAATACAGATATACTGGTATGAATGTATATAAGGCACAGCAAGTATATTAAATGATGGAGTCTTATAAACAATAAGGTTAAATTCCTTTGTAGCTAAATCTGGTTGAAGAAAAACTATCAGTTATATTTCTCTCAGCTAAAAAGTAATAAACTTCAGTAAGTCAAAACTATGTTCTGATAAGAGAGCGTTATGGAGTATAAGCTTATTGTGAGTGGAAAAAGTACATTACTTGCTGAGTAAGGCTTAGGGAAGTATCACTTAAATTTCTATCTATTTGGTGTCTGACTAAATACTGAGTTCTCTCCAGTTTCATCACCTGGAAAAGAGAGGATAACCAGGTGACCACAGAGGGGGCCTGCTGGAGCCTCCAGTGCAGTGCCAGTTCCCGCATCCCCACCACTAGGCCCAACCTCCACAACTTATGTCCTATCATGGGTTTCCAGGACCCCTGACTAGAAAGCCCTAAAATAATTTTAGCTGGATCCAAGCGAGGAGATAAATTCTGGGTTATAGACAAAATGCTTACCACTCCTTCCAGAATTTCTGGACCTTTGGGCAATCCCAAACCATATGGTAAAAAGTGCCTTCTTGTGTTTGACATTTATAGCAATAGGGGGAGGACCCTGGGTCAGTTTTATAGGCTAGTCTGGGAGTGTGGTATAGCTGCATAAAGAAGTTGTACTGGATAATTCTCAAGCAGTTATTTACAGAGCATTTCAAAATGTTTTTGCAAATTAAATTCCAGTCTACCTCCATGAAAACATCTGGGTATAAGTTCTCTTCCCAAGATTTCTGTATTCTTTCCAGAGGATTCGGAAGGCTATTTAGTAACATCATATAACATCTGGTTAGTGGTTTGAATCCCTGGATTTTAAAATATTTTGTAAAGAGCCCCTCTAAGGGGGAGCGTTGTATGCTTTGGGGATTTGGCCCCGTCAGCAACCCCCTTCTATCTTGGTTTTAAGCCTACAGTAAAGGAAGTAACATGTTGTGGGGAGTTGGAATTCCCACTTGAGAGTTAAGAACTGGCATACCTTCCCCTCCTCTAGGACCTGGCCCAATCTAAATAACCCTCATGCTCTCCATGTTGCAAGTCCCCTACTCTCGTGCTCAGAGAGGCTCCTTTCCCATCACCGGCTCCAAAGTCGTGTCTGGTGAGAGGCATGGAGGGACCTCCAGCACGGTATGGGCTACAACCCATGCTCTCCAGGTTGCTCTTGTGCAGGGGTTCTTAATTGTAGGTGGGTCTGTATTCCTTAGTGAACTGACCAACAGAGAATAGTATAAGCCTGAGCCTGATCTGGACTCCATATCCCACCAGGATGGGTCATCTCTACCTTCTGACAAAAGGTCTGGTATATGAGCTAGTTGTGCCGCCAGGTAGTATAAACACATGTTAGGTAATCCTAAGCCTCCCAATTGTTCTGGGTTCCATAGCATTTCTTGCCCTGCCACAGCATCTGTGAGCACCCCCCTCCAGAGCCCTGAGATATTTTTTAGGGCGATAAATAGGAATGGTTTGGAAAAGATACAGGGCATGTGGAAGAATGTACATTTGAATTAAATTGACTCTTCCCAGGACGGTCAAGGGTAGAGCCTTCCAGTTGGTGCAATCCTCCCTGATTTTTTGTATGAGAGGTCTATAGTTAATTTGAACAATTTGTAAGAGTTTACTGGGAAGGAGAATTCCTAGGTTTTTGATTTGCTTAGTGGGAGCTATGGAGGTGCCTGCGATCACAATGGATGTTTTCCGCCATCCTAGTGGGAGCCACTCACTTTTATCCCAGTTAATCTTGTGTCCCGATAATGGCCCATATTCCCAAAAATATCTTGTCATGGGCTGGTAAGGTCTCTTCAGGGTCATTTAGGAACAGAAGGACATCATCGGCGAACAATGAAATGACCTGTTTGTCCCTCCTGTCTTGCAACCCTGTATAGCTGGGGTGTTCCGTATTGTGGACGCCAATGCTTCCATAGTAAGGACATAAAGCAGGGGCAATAAGGGACAACCCTGTCTCATCCCCCTGGACAGGGTAAATGGCACTGAAATGGTGTTGTTAGTAAGTATGTGGGCTTGGGGGTTATTGTATAGGCCTCCAAGCCAGGTAATGAAGGGTCTCCCCAAACCGAATCTATGGAGTACTGCAAACATGAAAGGCCATTCAACCCAGTCAAAGGCCTTCTCCACATCAAGTGTGAGAAGGCCTCTGTTGGGATCCCTGTCACCCCAGTCCACCTGTGTATCATGTTGATGGAACACCTGAGGTCATGCTTGGCCTGGTGGCCCCTAACAAATCCCCCCTGGTCCGAGTGAATGAGATCTGGGAGGGTACCCTCTAACCTCCCTGCTAATATTTTGGCTAATATTTTATAGTCAGCGTTAAGGAGGGATATGGGGTGGTAAGAGCTGCATTTTGTGGGAACCTTTCCTGGTTTGGGAAGTACAACAATAGTGGCCATCCTGAGAGAAGGAGGTAAAACTCCTTCCTCTAGGGACAGGCAGAGGACCTCTGTTAAGAGCGTTCCCAGTGCGTCCCAGGTGTGTCTGTAGAATTCAGCGGGGATCTCATGCAGGCCCAGCAATTTCTCCTTGTTAATCTGCCATATAGCCTCTTTGACCTCCTCGGAGTTGATGGGCATGTTTAAATTGTTTCTCAAATTCACACTTAGGGAAGGTAAGGTTACCCCCTTGAGGAAGGTCTCAGGGACTTCACCTGGTGGAAACTGAGAGATGTATAAAGAGGCTTAAAACTCCCTAAAAGTATCATTTATTTATTTATGGTCACAGGTGTGAGAGGCATCTGCCATGATCATTTTAAGAATGGCCCTTTCTGCTTTTTTATGTTTTATTAACCCAGCTAACCACTTGCCTGCTTTGCCACCCTCAAAGTGTGTATATGACTTAGTAATTAAGAGGTCCCTCTCCAGTATCCTGGATTCTAGTTGGTTCAGGGTTCCCTTCAATATTTTAAGTTCTCTGAGTAAGCATGGTTTGGGGTCTGCCATGGTCGCCTTTTCTAGCTTAGAAATATCTTGGGAAAGGAGGCCTTCTCTTTTAAGGGATTGGTTTTTCTGGAAGGCTGCATATGAGGTAGTTTCCCCTCATATGTAAGCCTTTAGCGCATCCCAAACATAGTGTATGTGGGTCCCATTATCCTTGTTTAGAACAATAAATCCATTAATCATCTCAGTTATGTAGCGGATATATTGGGGGTCTGCGAGAATGGTTATGTCCATTCTCCAAGAAGTTTTGGAGGGAGCCTGTGGTGCAGTCTGCACCTTCAATAGCAGTGGAGCATGGTCTAAAATAAGGATGGGTCCATATCTAGACTGGATATCCTCTGTTACCATAAGGACGGGGACAAAGGTGTAGTCTAGTTGAGTATAAAGTCATTGAGCATGAGAGTAAAAAGAGTACTCTTTGTCCCCGGGGTGGGTATATCTCCAAGATGCCACCAGAGCCCTCCCTGAGATCAATTCCCTTAGTGCTGCAACACTCTTGGGGTAGGGTTTCAATTTGTTTCTGGAATGATCCAGAACTGGGTATAGGTAGGTTTTAAAGTCTCGCCTCATCACTATGTTATCTGGGAAGGGAGCCAGGGCCACCCCTAAGTGGGTGAAAAAGTCTGGGGAGTCAAAATTGGGCCCGTAGATGGATACAAATGTACATAACTTCCCCCCCCCCAGGTCCAGCTCAGCTATTACAAATCTTCCCTGTGTATCTGCTACCCATTTGTGTAATTTACGGGGCAGGCCCAGCTGGAGCCATATTGCCACTCCTCATGCCCTGGAGGTGAATGGTGCTGCTAAGAAAACCCCTCCCCATGACTGAGCCAGCCTGTCCGCCTCATCTTTAGTGAGATGAATTTCTTGCAACAATACCACATCTCCTCTTTCCTTCTTTATGTATGACCAAATCCTCTTCCTTTTTACCACCGTTTTCAGCCCATTAACATTCCATGACAATACATTTAAGTCTGCCATCTTAGAAAAAAACTAGTATATTTAGCCACTTCTGAATTATAGTACCTTTGAATAACATCCATTCTGTGTAATAATTGTTTGTTGAATCCACAATTTTTTAATTTAACAACACCCCTTATATCAAAAACAAAAACTCCCCCTTCCCCCCTCCTGCAGACAAGATCTCCCTGTACCCAAACTGTTGCTTTCCTACTTGGGAATCCCCCCATGCCTCTTCCCCCCATTATCTCTAACCCAATTCTCCCTTCAGCCCCCAAATCATACACTGTATCTCTCACCTTCTACCTTTTTGTGGAGTGAGCTGCTAAATCTACCACTGCAGAAGAAGGAAATTATTTTAAATAGGAACATCCTGCACCAATAGCGTGATTATGTGGTACAGGAGGAGGCCTGTCGCTGACTTGCAGTGCCAGACCCAGGTGGGTGCCTGTTGAAGTGTAAAGTCCACTGCTTCACCTTCGTAGGCATTTGCCATGGATATCGTCGGGGTAGCAGACAGTTGGACCTGCTCTACGCTCAGAGTGGCGCACACAGTCACGTCTCCTGTCGCTTCAGTATGCTTAATCCAGTTTATCTCCATTACTGTTCCAATATTATAAAAGTTGTCCCAACTAGATGTGTTATGGGCTACTAAGCCCATAGTAGGCGGGTGCATTTTTGGGCAGAGCAGCTTGTAATAACATGTTTAGGCACTCTCCCCCACCAACATAGAAATCTCTAATGGCCCAAACCAAACCTGGGCATAAGTTTTAATCCACAAAACATTTTCCCAAACATTGTTAACATCCTCAGATAAACCAAACATGGGTTTAACATAACATTTCCAAGTTTAGCCTGCAAAACAGCAGTAACAGAGTTCTCTGGGCAAAGAATCAATGATTAAAGTTTTAAGTAATATTGTAGCCCAAGAGGTAGTGGAATCAGAGTGCCATGAGGTTTTACCTTTCATGGGACAGGGTGGGAGAAGACCAGGAGCCTCTTAAGTCCTGCCCTGATTGACCTCCAACCCTGGAGTTATGGACCCGGAGGGACCCTCTCCTAAAACCCCATCCCCGAGATTACCTGGTACACTGGCAATACAAATTGGTATAAAAATTATCAGTGCCAGCCTTCGGTATCTCTTCCATGATCATCCTACTCACCTTGTTGCAAGCCCTGCACATATCGCATCACTGAATCTGGTTCAGTAAATGCTCATTGTCGACTGCCAGGGTATCGAATAATCAGACATGCCAGATATGCCAGAGTTAAGGGAGAGTTTATTTCATGCAGTTTGAGCTTAACTTCCACAAATGCTTGCCGCCGAGTCTGCAATGGCCTTGAGAAGTCCAAGAAGATGTTGACTCGAGATCCCTGCACCATGATGAGGTCGCTTTTTTCAGAGGCTGCAAGGACTGCTTGGTGGTCTTGGAATTGGAGGAACTTCATCAAGAGGTGCCATGGCTTTTGGTCTGGTGTTGGCTTTTGGACAGGTGAGCTATGGGCCCTTTGTATTTCAAGAGAAACTGTTGAGGGGAGCATTAAGATCTTTTGCAACCACTCTTTTATACACATTAAACAGTCTTTCCCTTCCATACCTTCCTGGGAGGTGCACGAGATGAATACTGCAATGCCTCTCCCGGTTTTCATGGTCATCCACCACTTGCTTTAGAAATTCTATGTCCTTAATGGCTTGCTGTAAATCTGCAGACACTTGGGTTGTAGTATCCTCCTGGGCACTAATTCTGGATTCCATTTCTGCTATGCGGGTCGCGTGAGTCTCCACTGTCTCCGAGGTTGCATTTACCATTTGCTGTAAATGTTGTATTTGGGCAGTCATATTATCAAAACCTGATTGCATCCGTGTGCCCAGGTTTTATTTCAGATCACGGAGCAGTCTTTCCAGAATTTGATAGTTGGTATCCATCGTTGTGTTTGCAACATTTCCCCCAGAGTCAACTGGGTCTTGGGCCTAAGACGGAAGGCCCCTCATTGGATCTGCAGGCCGCATTGTAGTAATCAAGTTAGGAAGTTGATTGAAGCATAGTTTTGCTTGTTTTTTGCAGATTTCGATGTAGTCAGCATAAGGCTCTAGGATCTATGCAAATGATGGGTTTTCCGGTTGAGATATTGCAGGATGGTGCAGATTTTAGGTAGATTCAGCTGGAGCTCCACTAATACACCTCCATTCAGCTTCTAGGTAAGGCCATGCCCCTCCATGCCAGGCTAATATGTGGCTGCTTATACATTTTGTATTGCTACAACTTGCACCAGACACCTTCACTGTCAGCCTTTCAAAATCAGCCCCAAAGGCTGGCAGTGTCCCTTTAATTGTTTGCTGGCAGAAACTGCAAATAATAGGGCTGTGCATGGACTGAATTGTATTTCCTGAATACCATGAATAGTAGGCTTGCCAAATATTTGGATAGACATTCTGAATAGTTCACTATTCGGCCACTATACAGGATGTACTATTCAGTGGGTTAGATTTCAGAATCTCGTAGAGCTTTGTTGGCCAATCGGAGACTGTTTTACAAGCTCACAGCCAAGAACACCATGTGATCTCCTCACTCTGAGTGTATAGCATAGATTTCAATATAAAAAGGGACTAGAGTGCAGACTTCAGGGGCTCAGTTGAAGCCACATGTGCACCATATTAGAGGAGGATTGAGGTGCTGACAGACTAGCAAGAACCCTTCTTGAAACTTAGCAATTGGCACCAACACACTGTTCTGACAACAATCTGCTGATCCAGTTGAGTAAGAAGCACCAATGGCAGCAGGGAAATGATGAAGCAGATGCACATTGTGGTGACAAAAACAAGGTATGCTTGTTTGTCCTTTGTTTGTATAAGCAGCCCGTTACTCGATTATTGTCAGAACAGTGTGCTGGTGACACTATCTATCTACTGCATTTGCAACAGCATCATTTCTTGTAGTATCCATTGAGACCTTTGTGACCATACAGAGATTGACACATAACTCCAAATATTGATGGAGTTATGGCCTGTTGAAGTTACAGTGACCTCTGCATCCTGCTCCTGAAGCACCAGCAGCACAAGATAACCTTTGGCACCAGTGTACAAGCCAAAGTGCTGTGACCTCTCCTCCTCCACCTCTTCCTGAAGCCATTTGAAGGACTTCTGTAGCAATTCTCTAATAAGGCAACTTTCCTGGCCGAATACCGAATAACGAATATACCAGAATACTGAATATTCAGCCAAATATTTGGAGAAAAGTATTCACACAGCTCTACAAAATAACAACTGTACTTAAAGTCAAATCCCATGAGTCTTCATGAAAATTGTAGAATTTCATGAACAATTCCATACATTTGGAATTTGCTAATGTCACTCAGCCTTATCTGGAGGATTCTAATTAAAAGATAGGGGTATGAGAGGCAGGTAGTGCAGGGGGTCACCAGGTTTAGGAGTTAGATGAATAGTTTCACCAAGAAATGTACAGCTGAGCTGGGTAGCACAACAGTGGTAGACCCCAGGTTGGAGCAAGGAAGCACATAGTGCCAACAATTCCAACCTGAATGCAGGATATTTAAGGATTACATCCAGTAAATTTATGATCCAGGGAGCCTGATGTACATGCAAGTCTGGGACTTAGAGGTATTCAAAAAGATGTAGTGGGGGAAAACAATGTCCAGGGCAGCAAGAAAGAAGAATTCTGGCTATTCCAACAGGGTAGGTTAATAGGAAAAGGAGTAGGTCATTCATGTTTTAAGGGAGTTTGTCACTGTAAAGAATGAGGATATCAGTGGGATCAGTAGTTGTACTGATTCAATCTGGCTATGCCAAAAGGGAAGGGGGGATAGTCACCTAGAGAGGAACAGCAGGACTGCAAAAACTAAACATATCAAATGAAGTAATGATACTGTACTTGCATTGTTAATGTTAAATTCCACAAAAAGAATTATGCATCTATATGCTACTATAAATATGTGAGAACATGTCACCAATATTATTTTTCTACTGCAAATTTAAAATTGCTAAACTAATTTATCCAGTTGTGTTAGACACCAGGATATACTGACTATGGATATGCATGTCAAATGTTAAGTCTATGCCTGCAAGAGCATCGAAGTTACAAACATCCACATTTTTTAGAGTTTTCACAAATTTGTGCAAATATTTGCATAGTAAAGATTTGAACCCCTGTAACTTAGAAATCACTAATCCAATTCTCTCCACATTTAGATTATTCTATAAGCACTATGAAAAGGTTATTTATGCTAATTTACGCATGTCTAGTTCCAAAGGTGCTTGAGCTATATGCAGATAAAATGTTTCCATGAAATGTCACTCAAAAAATAAAATGACAGATTTTGAGTACGTATAATTTTGAGATGATGCATCACGTTGTCATGAAATCTGGCACATTATTAGAACACCTACTATCAAGGAATCATGCCAAATTTAAGATCTCTGACTCAATAGATGGCTGAGGAATATGCAGACAAAACATTTCATTAAATTTTGCACAAAAATAAAATGACAGAATTTGAGCACTTATAATTTTGAAATTGTCCATCTGAATGTCATGATATCTGGAACATTTAGGACCCTATAAAAAGAGAGTGTGCATACCATATTTCAAAGCTCTAACTTAAACTACAGTCAAATTATGACTAAATTACTAAATTAAAAATATTCTGCTAAATTCTGATGAAATTCCATTGAATTTTGTGGAACGTCTGCAAATTTGGAATGTTTCCATTCCACAAAGCTCTATCGGTTTCCACTCATGCCCTCATGCTCTCAAACTAGTCTTCAGGCTAAATAGTTCCACATAGTTCACCTTGGTAATGCCTTTTAGGAACTTGAAGGTCTCTGTCATATCTCCTCTCTCCCTTCCAGTCTCCAGCGAGTACATGTTCATTGCCTTGAGGTGCTCCTCATAAGACCTATCCTGTTTGCCCCAAATCATCTTTTTTACCCTGCTCTGCACTGTCTCCAGTCTGTCTCTATCTTTCCTGAACTAAGAGTTCCAGAACTGGGTGCAGTGCTCCAGATGTGGCCTCACCAAAGATCTGTAAGGGGGCTTGTATTACCTCCTTCCTCCTGCTATCAGTACCCTCCCGATACACCCCAGCATCCTACTCCTCTTACCATAGGTCTTGTTGCAATGACTAGATTGTTTGACAGTGTCACTGTTGATAACTCCTAGGTCCCATTCCTCAGCTGTGGTGCTAAGTCTCACCCCAGGCATCCAGTACTCTGTCCTGGGGTTCTTATTCCCTAGGTGCATTACCTTGCACTTTTTGACATTAAATTTCAGTTGCCAAACCTTAGACCACTCCTCTAGCTTTTGTACGTCACTCGGCATTTTCCTGATTTCCTCATTGCTATCCACCCTTTCACACAACTTCATATCATCTGTGAAGAGACACAACCTGCCCCAGACACCTTCTCCAATGTCGGTGATAAACTTATCGATGAGGACCGGGCCCTGGACAGTCCCTGTGGCACCCCACTTGTGACCTCCCTGTCTTCTGACTTGTCTTCATTGACCACAACCCTCTGCTACCTCCCCTTTAGCCAGTTACTTACCCAGTTTAATATGTCCTTAGCTGCACTCACACCATCTGTCTTTTTCAGCAAGTGTTTGTGGAACACAGAGTTGAAAGCTTTGCTGAAGTCAAAGTAGAGAAAGTCTACAGTGTGCATAAAATATAATACATAATATTGTCACAAAACCACTCAAGATGCAGTGGGTGGTTGACTGTGTAATACCCCATTGTATAGGGGATTCCCCAGTATTCCCCTGCACAGTACCTAGGTGCCCCAGTAGTTTAGGTGTCAGGGTGGGGGGTAAAACTTAGTGCAGGAGCCCCTATTAAATAAACTGCATGCTTGCTGTTTAAAATCTTTTTTCCTTGCTTTGTTTCCCTGCAGCCTGCCCAGCACTGGCATGAGCTACTGCCATCACCAAGTCCAATGCATGCTGGGTAGCTGCTTGCCTTTCTGATCGCTAGGGACTCCGTATTCCAAACATCAGGGAGGGCTCTGTGGTGGCCAGTAACGGATGTTTTTTTTTAATTGAAAATTGTGGCCAGCAGCAGCATCAGTCAAAAGAGCACTTCCAGGTGCCCCGATGAAGAAGAAAAGTAAATGTTTTGTGGCCAGTAGCAACAGAGAGGATGCATGGAGGTAACTGCAAAAAGGTAAAGTGTACCTGCACTCCTCCTCTCATCCACATAGTGCGGCAGCTCCCTGAAGTGTCAGCGGGTCTCTAGTTGCAGTGGTCCAGTATTCCAGCAGTCCATAGTGGTGGTGGGTCCCAAGAGCAGCAGTCAAATGCTGTTTGGGTTCAGTACAGTCCTATTTTTTTATTTTATTTAAAAAAAGTTTAAGTAAAGTTTCCGTCCCTCATTGGCGGCACCCATAAGTGGGGCCACATCCTCTGTAGTCAGCCTCAGGCCGGGAGGAGCATCGGGAGCAGCAAATCCCCCAGAGAAGACCTGTTCCTGCCTGCCTCCAGCACCAGTACTGCCCACCACCTCCTCCAGTCCTCCTCCATCCAGCTTCTACCCGGGCCTGGGCAGTGAGTCGACGGCAGCACCACTGGGCAGGTGCTGACCACCTGGACAATAAATAAAATAAATAACATTTATTTTGCACCAGAGGGTGCATCACAGGAACAACCATGAATGGGGAAAGGCAAGGTCCCATAAGTAAGGACTGCCCTTGGTGGGTGTATGTAAATTTATTCAATTACAGGAATCGAGCCCCAGCAAGGGAGCAGTACAGTGAGGGTGGACCTATTCTAATTTATTAAAATAAGCCCCCAGTAAAGGAGCATGAGCTGGGGTGGGCTATATATAAATTAAAGCTCCCTGGAGGCACAACTTAAGGCAAGGATGGCCCTGAATAAATTAATAATTAATTAAAACAAAGAAAGCTACAGACAAGGGCAGGGCAAAGCCCCAATTAAAGGCAATTTAGGCAGATGGGCTACTGAGTAAGGGATTGGAGGCCCAAAAGTATTATTTTATTGAAAGTTATTTACAAAAGGGCCAGTCTGGGCAGGGACAGCCCAGTTAATGTGATCACCCAACTAGCCAGGTGAGGTAGCAAAATAGGAGCTAGTTAGACAGAGGTTGTTTTTTCTACATCTCGTGCAGTAAATCCAGCTCCAGGTGGGCCTGTTAGGAGAAGCAAGCCCCAGACTTAAAAGGAGAGTGCCCCAGAGTGGAGAAAGGTGGCCAGTAGCCAAGTGGCCACCAGTTGCACAGCCATGGATAGTATTAAAAGAGTGCAAAATCCTGCCTTTTTTTTATGTGTACTCAGGTGTTGGCCTCAGCCAGCAGCAAGGGAAGGGGAGTGGGTACACAGTTAACCACCCCAACAGCGTAGTAACTTCAGCCCGAGTCAAGGGCTAGTAACCAGTATAACTGCCCCATAGCTCTGAGGTCAAGGAGGGACAGTTAGAGAGGGACCCTTAGCATGCCAGCTAGCCAGATTACTCTCAGCCTATAGGGTAATCCTCCCGTTAGGCTCCTTCAAACTCAAATGCCTGTGGGGGGGGTCATACCCCAGAGTCCCCGTGTAGCTAGTTATCTAGCATTTGACAGGCTTTCCCCTTGCATCACCTTCTTAGAGTTCTTGTTGTAGAAAATGTTTCTGTGGAACATTGTTAATAATGAAAAAGGCAAAACCTTTTATTGACATTCAGCTTGAATTTAAAGTGACAGCGTCTGTACGTAACAGTGTAACTGTCTTTCTGTTCAAGTTTGCCTTGATTATTTTGAGAGACTGTTGGATTAACCCTGACTTTTCCCTGCTCATACTAAAGTGCCCATTCTGTTGGAATGTGCCTTGTTTGCTCTGAAGACTGTTGGATTAACCCCGAACTTGCTTTTCTTGTTAAGAACTGCCCTGCTCCCACTGAACTGCCTACTTATTCAAGAATTTCTCTGTCTAATGCCAATCTTTTCATCTTATTATTGTTCGACTTCAGACCGTCACTAGCAGTGACCAACCAGAGACTATGCAGGCCATCATTCTTTGGCTTCTTCCTTAGTATTCCCCCCTCATCACCCAGTTTATTGTTTTTTACCAATTCCATGAGTCGTCTAGGTCCCGTGCGAGTGCAATGATCAGTTTGTTGCTTCCAGTTTCATCTGCATCTTTGCTTCCCTGGAATCCTGCTTCACCCCAATGTCTTCAATCCGTTTCATCTGTACCTTGTATTCCTTGGGGTCCTGCTTTAGCTCAGAGGTCTTCAGCCAGTTTTGTCTGTATCTCATTTTCCTTGGGATCCTGCTTTAGCCCAGAGGTCTTCAGCCAGTTTCATCTACATCTTGTGTTCCCTGGAATCCTGCTTCAGCCCAGAGGTCCTCAACTAGTTTCATCTGCATCTTGTGTTCCCTGGAATCTTGCTTCAGCCCAGAGATCTTCATCTAGTTTCATTTGCATCTTGTTTTCCCTAGGATCCTGCTTCAGCCCAGAGGAATTCAGTCACTTTCATCTGCATCTCGTTTTCCTTAGGATCCTTCTTCAACCCAGAGGTCTTCAGCCAGTTTCATCTGCACCTTGTGTTCCCTGGGATCCTGCTTCAGCCCAGAGAACTTCAGCCAGTTTCATCTGAATCTCATTTTCCCTAGGTTCCTGCTTGCCCAGAGGTCTTCAGCCAGTTTTGTCTGCATCCCATTTTCCCTGGGATCCTGCTTCAGCCCAGAGATCTTCAGCTAGCTTCATCTGCATCTTGTATTCCCTGGGGTCCTGCTTCAGCTCAGAGGTCTTCAGCCAGTTTTGTCTGCATCTCATTTTCCCTGGGATCCTGCTTTATCCCAGAGGTCTTCAGCCAGTTTTGTCTGCACCTCATTTTCCCTGGGATCCTGCTTCAGCTCAGGGACTTCAGCCAGTTTCTTCTGCATCTCATCTCCCTGGGATCCTTCATTGGCCAGAAGGCTCTACTGTTGCTTGGGCTCTTGTTCTTCAGCTTTTCTGCAACTTATTTTCCCTGGAGTCCCACTTCAGCTAGGAGGCTTTATTGTTGTTTGGGGCTCTTGTGCATTATAGTTCTTTTTCTCCTTCATTTCTTCTAGTTTAGCTAAAGTTGTCCTACAAAGTGCACTGGTGGCCACCACTCTCAAGCCATGATGAACACTATGCTCTGACTTTTGGTCTTTGCTAGTCATGTTGTTGCAGTGTAATAGAACAATAGAGTGATAGCGTTATTGAATTATAGAAGTATGGAGAATGGAGTCATAGAGTATATGGTTATCGTACAGTTTAGAGAATATAGTTGTAGAGTACAAGGTTATCATAGAGTTTATGAATAGAGTTGTAGAGTATAAGGTTATCATAGAGTATGGAGAACGGAGTTGTAGAGTATAAGGTTATCATAGAGTATAGAGAATAGAGTTATAGAGTGTACAGTTGTGTAATTGCCCATCCTGTTTGGCGCTTTGCACCTAGTAAACTTTTTCCATTCTCAGAGTTTGTCTCCTGGCTCTCCTTATCGAAGCACCACTACACCATCAGCAAATAAGAACCAGTGCTTTACAACTGGACTAGCATTCTTACTTTATCAATGCTAACACCAATCTAGCCACAACTCACTCAGAGCTGCTCACGTATGTTTCCACCACAGGCTGATTCTCACAAAGTACAAGACCTCTTGGACATTGGAATCCCGTTTAGTCACTCCAGTTGCCCATTACTCTTTACCCCTACTCTGTATCAGAAACGGGTTACCTTTCAATTTGGTAGTGCTTTTGAAGCAGATCAATAAAATAGATCATCCCTACTTATTAAAACACTGCAGTCACAGGAATATATTAAGTATAAAATATTTAATATTTACCAACAATGCATAAGATATACAGCAGACTAATGGGGAACACTAACACATTAGGAAATTAAAAAATCAGCAATTGAAATGATCAGATGTTTCCTGAAATTTCTGCTACCCTGTACATCTGTAGAGAAATTCCCTGCCTGCATGCAGCAGCACTGTATGGCTACCACAGAAAGAATCTCTCTAGTAACATTGTAAAATATCTGACCATGTCTGTTGCTGCAACTGTAAATTAGTTTTAAACACAATAGTGCAAATAGGAAAACACTACCTGAATGAACTTAGATTCTAATTTTTTACCCATAGCCTTTTGAAGACCTTTATCTTTGCACTCAGTGACAATTCTCATCTGATCAAACAGACTGACCACCTCAGGTGATAACCAGCCAATCTGGTATTACTTCAAGGATAGACATCAGTCACCATTCATTCCTATTCCAACAATGAATATCAAAGCTGCATGCTATGCTGCAGAGAGGTTTTCTTCTTTATGGGAACTCAGTATGAAACTGGGGTTTGGGAGCTTTTGGAGGAGGAGGGGTTCACCAGAGGGTGTTAAAGGGAAGGGGTTAAGTTATTAAAGCACAGGGACAAAGTGGAGGGAAGTGGGAGAAATTTTTTTTAGGTGGTAGAGGAGGGAAGTGGGGTCTTAACAGTGGGATGGGTGGGTGGATATTTATTTATTTATTGAATTTTGTCAACATGGTAAGCCCACTGGGCCTAGAAGTCCATTTTTCAGGGGCGAACAGGGAAGGGGGGGATACAGATGGTAAGCAACTGAAATTGAACCAGATATTGTAACTACTGGTTGGTGTGGTGGGTGGGAATGGGTATCACTAATTGAGAAGGTGGGAGTTGTTTTTAAAATGGCCACCCCATCAAGTACTTCCTGAGTAAACAGCAACATTGGTAGGCACTTCCCGATGTGAAGAATGAAGTGAAGTAGGCACTTATGAAGCTAGGAAACTTCATGAAGCATTTTACAAAGTGAAGTTTCCCACCTTTGCACACCACTAGGTGTATCCCACCCACCTCTTGATCCATACCTGGCCTAATATTCATCAGGTAGCCACCTATCGAGGTGGATTTGATGTTCACAGGCTCAGTGTGAACCCTTCCCTTTCTGGGGCCCTTTGGTAAAAATAAAAGTGAAGTCTACATTCAGAATGCCAGCACTTACCCTTGGTTGTGTCACAGGTTCCTCCCCCTTCTCCTGTTTTCAAAGGGTGAAATTCCTTCCATCACCTTCTTCTTTCCGTGTATGTACTGGAAGAAGGCTTTGATGACTGCTGCTTCAGTTGCTATCCTGGCTTACAGCCACCAATTGGCTTTCTCAATTTTCAGTTTGCAGTGTTTCTAAACCACTCTGCACTGCTCTATTGCCTGGGAAAAGTTAATTTCTTTCCAGAAGTCTATGACCTTTTCTGGTACAAGATAATTTGCATTACATCCCAACAAAGTCAGGGGCCACTTATTTTTCTTTTTTCCCTTATTGCTTAAAAGGAAGAAAGATAGAAACATACTGTGGAAGTAGATGGCAGATGGGGACATATAATCCATCAAGTCTGCCCTTGTTTTTTTTAAGAAGGTGCTTGAAGCAGCCATATAGGTCTTACCATTGGCTGTTTCAAGCACCTTATTAAAAACAAAACACCATAAATTTGTATTACTAGCCTCATGCAGATGCCAGAGCCCCTTGTCACCAAGTACTTTATCCTGGTAATGTCTGACTTTCTGTAGTTCTAAGTCTTAGTTGTTGAAGCTCTGCTGGTTTTCCCTGGTGGAAAAGAAAAGGTCTTCCTACTATGATCACTTTTTCCAACTGGTTCCATGATCTTCACACTGTAGATGATCCCATCTCCACTCCTCAGAACATGATCAAAGTTCACGCCTAGACACCTGCTGGAAATACTGCTCTAGGAAGCAATCCCTGAAGGTAGACAGACACTCTTAGCCCTGATCCCTTGCTCTGCTGTCCTTCCCTTTATGACACCCATGTCTGCCTCCTGCTTTTGGTGATCCTCCGCATCAGCCCCCTGCTTCTATGATCTAATTTAAATCCTGACTGCCTTGTCTTATTTTCTTGGTGGTGCTCCCACTCTCTCCTGGAACAGATACAGCCCAACCAAGGGAAACAGGCAACCATTGCTCCAGTAGGTCCTCCAGTTGGCCAGAAAAAAAAAGTTTCCACTTGCACCACACCCTTAGCCAAGCATTAACCTACCGAACGGTCAACAGCCACTACTTACTAGTCTCTCAGACTGGAAGGCTGTCTGAAAAGACTACCTTGGATGCTTTCAATTCAGTGAAATCTTAACTAACTCAGTTAAAATTGAAACCAGGATTTTCTGGCTCAGAGAAAACCCATGCTCTAAACATTAGTCTGCTTCAGAATCTCATGTAACCCCATGACTATAAAGTGTGATATACACTATAGATAATAACATAGCATTTATGAAAACATCTAGTAATAAAAACAGATCTTTTGCAGTTGCACCTGCTTTAGTAATAACAAACATAGTAACAGTCATTCAATGAACACATTTTATAGTAGGTCAGATATATACAGACTTACTCAAACATTGTCTACATGCTCTGTTTAAATAAAACTCCATTAAATTGGACAATAAATCTATTTATGGCCTACTTACATTGAACCAGCTTCTATGATGGCCTTGTAATAGCAACATTTACTGGCACTTGTTAAATATTTAATGCAGTTCTTTAAAAATATATTATGTCTATAAGGAAGATATATTACTGCAAATCACTAGAGATTCAGACCTGAGCCAAGCATTAACTGAAGGTCATCCCTTTGTTACAATCTCTTTTATAAGCCTTGGCACAGGTGTTGAACCCAGCCACTTTATACACCTTTGCAATGGATCTTTGAGTAGGATATTATTTTTAATTTATTCAATCCATTTAAAAAGCTGAACTGTCCCAGGTTCCAAGTAGTTTGATTTATAGCATATGTTTTACCTTAGGTGCAGATTATAGAACTATCAGTAGAAGAAACGAGCCAGATTTCTCATTTATTTGGCAGCAAAATATATCCATTAAACACACCAGCCACATTATATGTGTCTCTATTCCACAAAATATAGTTACTGGGTTTATTTATATAATTTTTCTATCACTTTACAAGGAAAGAGTTACCTGGATCAATATGCATAGTAATTGTGTAACACTGCTGATCCTTAAAGGAATAGACAAAGTAGATGCCATTATACATTTGACGGCAGAGGGACCTCCACCTTGGGGAGATAGTATAGTCTAGAGATCATAAAACAAAACTATGTGAACCTTGGAACCAGTTTACCTAGTTTGAATCCCACAAGTGCCACTTAAATACTGTGTGACTCTGAACATGTCACTTAACCTCCATGTGCTCTTGGATCTCACCTGGAAGAACATTTCAGCTTAGGATGCCTTTTCCCGGACAAAACAAAATACTAAAATAAACTAAATTAAAAAAAAGAAGAAAAGTTTGGATCAACATATTACAATACACAAACCTTCCTGCCTACACAAGTCGTATCTTCATCTAAATAAGGGATAGGTATGTGTTCTATGGCCTCTATACTGCAACTTATATGTTGGTTCATTAAAGGTACCATGTCACCAGCTTCAGTTTTTCTAATTTCTATTCTTTATAAGACTGAAAAGCAGTATTCAGTTTAAAAGCCTAGCATAACATAGAAACATAGAATTTAATGTCAGGTGAGGACTGCTTGGTCCATCCAGTCTGCCTATTTTTTCCTAGCTACAGTACCACTAGGAGACCTTACTTGATCTCTAATCCCCCCTTTTTCCACTAAGATTCCCTCATACCTATCCCATGCATTCTTGAGCACCACCATTGTTTTTGCCCCACTGCCTCTGCTGGAAGGTTGTTACAGGAATCCACCATTCTTTCTCTGAAGAAGTACTTCCTCACATCTCTCCTTAATCTACCCCTCTCCAGCTTCATAGCATGTCATCTTGTTCTTGAGCACCTTTTCTCTGAAAAATACTTCCCTTCTGTACCTTATTTACCCCTGTGAGGTATTTAAAGGCCTTTATCATATCTTCCCTCTCCCTCCTGTCTTCCAGGGTGTAGATATTGAGCTTCTTCAGTCTCTCCCTATAGGACTATTGATGCTTATATACAGTATACATGTACATAATAATATAGAAGATGAATTAATCAAATAACATCACATTCTTTTAACTAATCTAGGTGGCACGCTTCAATACTCTTCAGTCTTTCTGCTTACAACCAAGGCCCCTGGAATTCTGCTATTCCACGGCCGTGGAATTTTCTGCAGAATCTGCATCATGCCACAGAATATATATAGTGCCACATAATTCATTGCTATTTGTGAATTTCCATTCAGATATACAGTTTTTTTCCATAGTGCCCAGCCCCCTTAACCATCTTGTTTACCTGAAGCTCCTCCTCTATACTCAGCATGTGATGTCATTGATGACATTACATCATATTTTAACCAATGGTAGGACTACATTCTGACACAGAAATGAATAAATCATGCCACAGAAATCCACAAAATTCTGCCGCTGAAGCCAAGAAGCCCTGCAACAAAAGTAAGGACAAAGTGCCACAGAACACCGGGGACCATGCTTATAACATAGCAAGAAAAAATATTGCACCTGAGTGGTGAGACACATCACCCAATCATACTTCAAAATACCACTGATGAACACATGGTTGCCAGATCTAATTTTTAATGCAAGTGAACATAGTAACCTGGTAAATATAATTACATATTAAAATTAAAAAGTCAACACCCACAATGTTTAAATTCCCATGTTTTACAATCCTGACATTTAGAATACCTTATTCATAAATAATTCAGTTCATTTCAGTTCAAAAAACATCACTCACAGTCCCCCCAGAGTTGTACCCATTTTGTAACCTACGTACTTCTCCAGATATCATATCTAACCTGTTTTAAAATTATGCATCTGCTCATGAACCTGCAGAACTGCTCCCTCACACAATGCTGTAAGGCAAGAAAGAAAGCTACTCCCAGAGTCAAACTTCCTGTGTATAAATAAAAATAAAACTTCCAGATATAACCAACTCAGGAGCTATTAGTAAACAAAAAAAAAGACTATAGCTTGCTAAAAAGAAGACCATAACTAAGTCAGCATATGTGATGCAGCAGATTGAGAGAACAGGGGCATGCACAGATGGTACAGCAAGCAAGAACAACAATAGCTACCCTGGCCCTCTCAGAAAACTGGGAGCAAGATCAATAAGTAGTATGACCACTCATGAAACAGGCAGGCAGACAGACACAGCAAGCCAGGATCCAAACTAACAGCAAGACTCAAAATACAGCAGTACTTCCTGCAAATTTAAAAACACTTCAAAATATTTTAAAATAAAGCAGCAAAATATTTTAAAACAAAGTGGCAAAAACCAAGCTAACCAGAGCACTGTGTGAACAGCCGTACCTACCGCCTAAATATAAAATCAAGGACTATATAAACAGCCCAATGCAATTTTTTAACAAAAAAAAGTCTGATTTTATTACTTATGAGAAAACTTTGAGAAAGATATGGTCTCTGTTTTCTATTGGGCTGAGTACCCACCAGAAAAAGTACATACAGGGCCATGCAGCTACATGCCATATACCCCACCCAGGTCTAGCATTCAATATCCTCTGGCAGCCCCTCCCCTTAAGCATGTACAATAGCAGCATGGAGAGGAAGGTTTCAGCCTGGTGGAAGAGTTATTTAAGACACTGGGCTTCCAATAAGTAGCCAGATCAGTCTCCAAAGTGGTTCCCCCACTCTATGGGAGCACAGGATCGTGGGATTCAACAGTCCCTGGCTAGGGCTGCTATATCTCTTTTGGAGATATATTTTTGAAAAAATACAGAGATAAATCGTAGGCCAGCCCAATTGGACTCCACTCTCCATAGCAAGGAGGGAGGCTGGGCACATGGTTAGATGTGGGGCAGGTGGCACCAATGGTTCTGGCAACAGAATGAAGAAGGGAGTTACGTCAGCCTTTTAACCACCCTGCTATGTGCATAAAACCTGCTATAACAGATGCCATGCATTCACATATTCACATATTCCAATAGCTCAGGGACCTTGCCTCTGTCCCTTCCCCACCCTACTGGAAACACAGTTGTATGAGATATAGCACCAATAGGGGAGAACATTGCAGCACATAGGACCAAAATAATGTCATGCACAGAGCACAATATTTTTAACATAATTCAGATTATATTTGATAGTTTTTTTTTGTATTTCTGTATCTTTCAGTCTTCATTGCTAGGTACATTTACAGGGAAACAGGATTCAAGCTCTATTGAGGTGATCTACTCCTGCTGTTTAATCTATTTTTGAAGTCTTAATCCTTCTATGACATTACAATTATTAGCAAAGAAAGTGTGATGTTACAGACAAGCTAATTTGACTTCAGCAAAGGATTAAGCAACACAAGTAGATGAAAACTAGATCCTGTTTCCATGCAAATTAATCTACTACAGCAATAATGAACAATGGTGTAACAATGATGTAATGTGGCTGCCGCCTCCCCCTATGTCTAGGGGCAATCATGATGGTCTGGGGAAGGGGGCCCACAACATAGATACTCTCCTTTCAGCTTCTGAATAAATAAATAGGTAGATCTTACCTGAGCAGATGCAGGCCCTTTGTCCCCAACCCCCCACTCCAGTGGACCCGAAGCAGAATTCATTGGATGGCACTCACAGGATCCACTGGCACCCCAGACTTCAAAGGGAACACTGGAATTTCTTTAAAAACACCTTGGGAGATAAGGCTCATGGAAAGATTCTAAAACTGAGGAATAAGTTCATTAAAGACCAGAACTGAATCAAACACTGAGACTAAAATTCTAAACTGAACCTAATTTATTCTCCTGGGCTCCCAAAGATTTAGAGAAGTCAAGGGGTCCCATTAGCTTAAATCCAAACATTCTTACAGCTCCATGGGGTTAACTTTCTACAAGCGTACTATGAGGTAGATATCTTGACAGCAGAACACAATAGACAGGCAGAGTATTTTCTCAGCTTAAACTACAGTGATCAGCTGCTTTCCAGATTAATGATTTTCCTCCAGAAGTGTGAAGCTCCTACACCCACTGGCACTGGTAAGTACCTCTCTTACTGGACTTCACTTTCTCTACTTGAAGCTTCCAAAACCCTGTTCCTCACTGGAGTGCTCATACAGAATACACCAAGCCACTTCCTTTCCGTTGAGAAGCAAGCAACTTCTCTCACACCGTTCCCTGACCCTTTCTTACTCCAAGGACACGGAAGGTGGTCCCTGCCAATGCCTCAGCTGCCACCCCTGCACCAAACATTCTCTTAGGCCTCCAGTTCTGGCCTGCTTGCCACCTGTGTATCAGGGCTCCCAGTTCACAATTTCAGCCCATACCCTTACTGCTGCCTGGAACCTACCTGATGCTGGATCTCCCTTATGATGGTTTCCTTCGCCCACACACAACAGTCCCATTACCATTTCTCCCTGTGCTCAGTTGGAGCTATAAGCACAAGAGGGAACACTCTAAGGCACTCTGTGGCCTGCCTAGCACATCCAGTGGTCCCAGGGCCTGTCCCTTCAAACAGGCGCTATCGGTGGAGACTTCCCCTGGCCCTATCTCTAGGCTGCCTGTGCTTCCCTGCCACCTGGGAAAAAGGAAGACTGCTCACACCAGTCCCCTCTTGCAGGGACTCTGTCACAGCCCCCACAGTCCTGACAGCCCAGGCCCCTATCCTACCTCCGTGAGCCTCCAATCACCCCCCCAGCCTACTCACACCTACCCCAAGGGAACCCAGAGCCCAAAATGACCACACTGTGGCTAACTACACCATCCACAGAAGGACCCCACCCTGGTCTTGGTGACTCAACACTGCATTTAGCCAGCCTACCTACTGGAGGGGGGGTCCTCCCTTAACATTTCCCAACAGATGTTGTCCAACGGTCTCTCTCCCTCCAAAGACTGAGAAACTTCCTGTCTCCCTGCTTATACACTTCTTGAAACCCTTATCTCTACTGCCAGCAAGTGGTGGCCAGCAGAAATTGCTCTTCACTAGGGCACCTAACAGAAACCTACTCCATGGAAGAGCAGGACAGGGACCCTAAGGTGAGCAATAAGCCCCTCTCGAATGAGAGGGGGCTTATATGTAACAAAAAAAGTAGATTTTAGTTTAGATTTCTCTTTGTGGCTGATGAATATCAATAGCACTCTGATGTCTGTCTGCAAGCCAGTTCAGAATGTACACCACAACTTTGCTTCACCCGGCCACTTAATGGCAGGTAATAATAGTTATCTATTCTTAATTAACATGGTCAATTGCCAGAGTCAAACTGGTATAAACTGGTTCATAGGCTTGTAAAACAAATGTAGAATTTTCCAGCAAGAAGTGGGCTGATCCATCTGAGTGATGTTTCGAGATGGACAAGACCTGCAGGGTATTTCACAGGAGTCATAGTGATAGGTTTTCAGATTCTTTTGAGTCAGGGGAAACACAGAATACCCACCACTGGAAGGAGAGGACTTAAATTTTGGAACTTAAAGCCTGTGTGGAAAACAAATCTATTTTTCCTGAGAAGATCTGGGTGGTAAGAAAGCAGATTTAAGTGAGAATATTGATCATTTTGGTTTTTTAAATTTTTCTGATTAAAATTGTCATTTGTATTTCCTCTAGTGTGCTGTATATCTTGTAAAATTAGTGTTAATATTGCATATAGAGAATGCTTCCAAACTCAAAAAGTAGACATCTGTCTGATGCAGAACAGATTGAGAGGTTGCCTGGAGCAACCAAGGGGATTCCTGTATCAAAAGGTATTACATTTTGTGAGCAAGTACCTGGTCTTGTGCTGTGTGATGAGAAGCCTGTGATGAGACTCAAATGGGACAGTTCTAAGAGAGTTGTCACTAGTGTAACCTCCCACCCAAGGGCTGGGGCTTACCTTGCCGCCTCCTGACCCCTTGCCCCTCCAGTCCTGGGTCCCATTGCAGCTCCTTAGTGCTACCTTTGGCCCCAAGTGTTTTAGAAATTAAGTGGCAAACTGGCAGAATGAAGTAAACAGTGAAACTGCCTGCTTGGTGGTTTGCCGACTTGCCATCAGATTGGATGTGTGAGCTGGTGGGTTGGTGTATATTCTGAGTGAGTGCCATAGCACTTGGTGTAACTGTCACTTCAGTGGCTCCTGCCAGCTCTGATGTGTATGCTCCTGCCTCTGTGGGCATTCAAAAATAGAAAGGGGGTCCAGAGGCACTTGAGGGAAAAAAATAAAATGCATAAGAGTGCCCTTAAGCGCTATTAATTTAAACGGGTGCATGTTCCTTTAGGAGCAGCCAAGGCTGATGAATAAAATGGGACCTCTGCTGGCTGTCTGGGAAGATAGTGCTACAGCACCATTGACAGGGTAGGGAAGCCCATTACAAAACCCACTCTGCAATTGGATGACAGGGCAGAAGGGCTGCAACCAAACGCTAGGGCAATTATTTAATAAAACAATGTGGGTAGCTTGCAAAATGGACTCAAAGTTGAGACAATAAATGGACTGTATTACAGCAGCCAGATTTGCCACCTTTGACCTGACAGACAGCCAATGAGAAATCCAGAAGCCATTGAGGACTTTGCAGAGGGACTTCTGGGATGAGGGGAGGACAATTTCTGGGCGCCAATGCCAGAAACTAATAGGGCATTGAGTAAGCCTAATGCATAGGATGAGAAGGGACTTGGCAAGGTTAGAGGAATAGTCAAATGTATGGCAGCTTAGATTCAATGCTAAGAAGTGCAAGGTAATGCACCTGGGAAACAAAACCCAGGGGAAGAGTACACAATGGGGGGTGAGATACTAACAACAACAAAAATGGAAAGGGACCTGGGGGTAGTCATATCAGATGACCTAAAGGTGGGCAAGCAATGTGAGAAGGCAGTAAGGAGGGTGCTGGGGGATACTGGGATGCATAGGGAGGCATCACCAGTAGAAAACAGGAAGTTATTATCCCTCTGTACAGACAGCTGGTGAGACCCCATCTGAGTACTGTGTGCAGTTCTGGAGACCCAATCTCCATAAAGACATAGACAGGATGGAAGCTGTCCAGAGGAGCAACTAAAATGGTGCAGGGTCTGCACCGAGGACATATGAAGAGAGACTTAAGGAGCTTAATATGTATAGCCTCGAGGAAAGGAGGGAGAGGGGACATGATAGAAACTTTCAAGTACCTCAAGGAATCAACAAAGTCCAAGAAGGTAGCATCTTTCAAAAAATTGTGCAAGAACAAGAGGGCTACAATTTGAAGATGGGGGGCGGCTCAGAGGTAATTTAAGGAAGTATTTTTTCACAGAGAGGGTTGTGGATGCATGGAATGGCCTTCGGAGGAAGGTTGTGGAGTCAAAATCAGTGGTGGAATTCAAGCATGCATGGGATAGTCATAAGGCGATTCTGGGGGGTGGGGGTAGGAAGAAGTAGGCTGCTGGTTAACTAGGATCTGCAGCTTATCCAGTAGGTAGGGAAATGGGCAGACTGGGTGGGTCAAGCGGTCCTTATCTGCCGTCAAATTCTATGTTTCTATGTTTCTATGTTATATTAATTTTTCAAGTAGACAACTGCATCAGCCAATCAGGAGCTGCCCTGAGCTCCTGAAACCCAGAGAACAGACTGAATTGAGTTCAGTTCAGTGGAACCCCTTCTGAGAGAGGGGGGCTCTATGATACTGCTCCACAGAGAGAGTGTGAAGCAGGCCTGCCTGGGGGCAAGCACAGTCATCCACCCGGGAGGTGCACTGTGTTGCAGTTCAACATCTGAAAGGCACTGTTCCAGAATCAAAGAGCTGTTCAGAAGCAAGAAAGTGTCTGAGAGGTTCCCAAGGGAGAGGAAGCCTTTCTATGATCTTTGAGGGAAAAAGATCTGCCTGGGGTCTTGTGGAACCACCAGCTCAGGAGGTGCTTTATGTCACCCTGTGTTGCCTTCCAATGGCTGTAAGGAGTTTGTCAGCAGAATGAAAGTGTTGTTTGCTGGCCAGAGTCATGGAAATGGTCCGGCAGTTTCCAGAGAGAAAGGAAACTTGCCCGTGATGTCTGAAAAAAGAAATATGGAGGCCCACTTGGGGGCTCATGGAGCCACGTTAACCAAGGGAAGCATGCCTGATAATCCTGCTTGAGGGCTAATGGAGCCACATTTAGCCAAGAGGAACTGTCTGATGTTTCCTGTGGATGGAAAGTGAAGTGAGAAGATTCGCTCTTCTGTTTAAGTCTGAATCTGTAATGAGAGAAGATTCATTTTTCTGTCCAAGACTGGTTTGAGGTGAGAAAATATGACCCCCGTCTTCTGCCTCAGGCCTGCATCTGTGATTTCTGAAGCTGAGATACTGTTTCCCACTAACTTCCAGTGGGAAACTCTGAGACTATGTCCCATTTGAGTGAAAGCCATGGCTGCTAGTTCGCAGTGTGGCTGAAGCATTTATAGCCGGATATTCCTAAAGTTCTAGAAAGAGAGTAACTGCCATCCATGGTCAGTCTGGGGAATCAGCCGGGTGGTGTGACCGGTAGGTATTTGCCTATGAATCTCCCCCTAAGAGTTATGCCTGGACATGGTGATTGAGGTGTGTGGCCCTGGTCACCACCGTTGGTGTTTTCCAGCCTTATGATGCCACCGACAAAGAGCAACAAGCTGCCAGAGAAGTTGAGAGGTGTCCAGCCTGCTAAAGCTGCAAGAGCCTGTTAAAGAGAAGGCCCACACTTCAAGAAAGGCAGAGAGGTGGCACCAAACTGCAATATGTCCTCTGCTCAGCTCAGCAATCTGAATTACCAAGCATCCAAGTTCTACTAACTGAAATACCCAAGATATACAGTCTGAAAGCCAACAGAGACTGTCCTTCAAACCATGAGTAATTCAGATCTTGCCCTGCATCTTGGGAACTGTAAATAGTTGCCACCAAGGGTTTTGAATTTGGCCACCCAGCCCAAAGTTGTTCAAGTTTCAACAGTTAGCTACTGCCATAATCCAAACGGGTTGAAATCTAATTTTTTATCAAAGTGCACCAACGCCGGCCAACCAGCTGCAGTGACATCAGGCCTGTAACTAGACCATGGGTACCCAGATAGGACTCCTAGGGTTTAAACTGGTACCAGTTGGAGGGGGTAGTAATGTAAAATCCAGTGGGCTAACATCTATGCTGAATTATGTGCTGGTGGGGGGTGGGCACTGGAATTATTTTCCAATTACAGTGATTGACTGGTGTTTACAAAATCAAAATGCTGAAAATTGTTTAACTTCTTCATCCTTTTTTCTCCCCTTTCCTAGCCCTCCTCCAAGTAAATATATTGTTGGTAACATTTTTACAAATGTATCATGAGCATATTATAAGTGAGCATGTTATTAGTTTAAGTCAATAATTGCATGTATATTGACATATGGTTTTGGTTTGTGGTAATCCATGTGTAGGGTGACCGTAAAGGGAGGCGGGTAGGTAAAGCATTTCAGGGAGTTGTACTATGCCAGTATCTGGCCCACTATATTTTACTTTGAGTGGAGGCGGTGCACTATGTATTTTATCTTGGGAAAGAACCTCCTTTTCCACCAGAACAAGAGCTCAGGCCACTCAGCCTTGTTAGGGACTGTAAGACAGGGATAGTGGCCCACTGGTACATGGCACCCAGGTTACACAAGGTTGGTAGAAGTGTGATAAAGAAAGTGAACCAGACTACCTTTGTCACACTGCCATTAGCTTATGGGAATGTGTTGCGTGCACTGCAAACTGATGGCAGATTGGTGGGATTGTATGCTCCTTCCTGAACTTGTCAAGCAGTTAGATTTGGAAAGTGTAGTGTATGTGCAAGGGAAAGGTAAGTAATTGCCCTGCGTATGGAAAAATGGCTTGCCAAAAACAATTTCCTGTCCCATCACAAAACAAGATAAACAAAAGGAGATATTTTTCATGCTACTGGTTTAATCTTTTCTTAATGAGGGTAAGACAGTTAGAAGGCACTGTGCCTGGAGTATATAAGATACTTATTGTGGCTCGCCTATGAGGTAAAAAGGCTGGCCTCATACAACCCTTGAGAAAAGTAACCTAGAAAACAGTGGACTCGATTCTCAAAGCTCTTGGCATGGTGCAAGGGGCTGCACCACAAAAAATGGTATAATGTGCCCCTTTCACCCAAAAATGCACCGGGAGCAATTCTCAATGGCAGCCTGCATCAACCTCAGGCTGTCTGCCCCAAACCGTGCTTGCACTGCTTGTGTAAAAAAATGGGCTGCAGCATGGCAATAGGGGACCTGCTGCAGACACAGGCTGCCATATCCCCTAATGCAGGATTCTCAGAACTCTCCCTGAGGGAGAAATTCTAAGTACCCTTAGACCAGCCAGAAAATAGTTGACCTGTTTGTGGCAACATGCTGTGGTCCCTTCTCCCCAATCCCCAATCCCTGATGTCCCCAAAATTAATGTTTTAAACAAACTCAGTGGTTGTATAGTGGCCTGCCTCACTGATCCCCGATGTCCCCAAAATTAATGTTTTAAACAAACTCAGTGGTTGTATAGTGGCCTGCCTCACCAATCCCCGATGTCCCCAAAATTAATGTATAAAAAAAGCCCTGGTGGTCTAGTGGATCCCCTTCCCCCACCAAGCAGTGCCCTACCACCCTGCTTTCCAGATTCCATAACCAAGCCGGTGACTGGCACAGCCCACTGCTCACCACCATGGCCAGATGCCGACTGAGCTCTGAATGAGCGCATACTGTATATGGTATGCACTCAGTGATTGAGTGTTTTAAAAGAGCCAATTTAGGCAATGCACTTAATTTAAGAGTAGCCACTGCAGGCATTTCATAGTTAGGACCAAACTGTGGGGTTCCACTTTGGCACTTGGTGATTTGGCTTGCTCACATTGGAATTCCAATCAGAAAACTAACAGAACCCTTTTTTCATGGAGTTAAAAGTAGGAAAATAGACAATTTGGGCAGTTTACATGTTTTATTTCTCAGATTTATCATTGGGGGGTGTTGTGCACTGGATTCTGTTTGCTTTTTTAAAGCATAAATGGTCCTGGCTGTGTACAGCTACTCAGAGGAGGGGAATGAGATGGCTTCACTAGTGGATCACATTAGTGATGGTCAGGAAGAATCCTTGGTGGAGGCTATCACACTCACAGAGCAGTTGGTACCTGCCCAAGCAGTAGAATTGAATTGGATACTGCAATCGTTCACAGAAATATTCACAGGAAAACCAGGATACACCTCACTGGCCGAGCACTATGTAGACAGGGTGGGATCACAAGTTTCTGCATCATCTAGCATAGGCTTAACAGCTGAATGGAGTTTGAAGCTTACCAGATATCTAGGACATATGATGTCCCATAGAAATTAGGGGATGCCAGGTACCTGAGTACCAGAGACCTAAGCAAAGGCTACTGGCATGTACAACTAACCCCTGAAGCCAGGGAAAGGTTGATCATTGTCATGCTGTTTAGCCTGTTCAAATTTTGGGTAATGCCATTTGTGATGAAGACTGTACCAGCAACTTTCCAGCAGCTTGTGGAGTGCATTCTGTCTGTTGCAAATTATTTTAAACTGGAGTATATGGATGATAGTGCCATATACAACCAGATGTCTGAAGAACATGTCCGTCACAAGACTGAAGTGCTTTGCAGACTGAAAGCAGCTGGACAGACAGTCTTGATGGAGAAAGGTCAAATGGTAATGGAAGCGGTGTCATACCTTGGTCACAGGGTAGGCGGTGGGCTCATCTAGCCTGAGCCAGCACAGATTAGGGCCATTCTAGGATGGATCATACCCACTATTAGGGTGCAAGTGAGGCCATTTCTGGTGACTGCAGGGTTTTACCATGTGTTTGTGGTAAATTTTTACAGTATAGCAAAACTCCTTATGGACCTTATGACAGTTGAAAAGCCTGAAATGGTTCAATGGATGGTGACAAGGAGGCATTCCAACTTAAAAAGGAATAAAGTTGGGTACATCTTCTTGCTAGTGCAGACTAATCATTAAAGTTAATTGTGCATGTGGAAGCTCATGAGCTAGGAGCAGTCCTTAGCCAGGTTTCACCCATTTGGGAAGAACAATTATGCACCTGAGCCAAAAACTGCTATAGAAGGTGGTGAGAAGCCTATACCTCAATTGTAAAGGAGAGTCTGTGGATAATGTGGTCGCTCCAAAAACTGCAGCCTTATCTCTATGGCAGGGAGTTTACCCTGGTCACTGACAACAACCCACAAACATGGCTGCATAGTACAAGTGGGCACAATGCAAAACTGCTATGATGGAATCTGGTGCTACAGGTGTATACTATGTCAATCCAGCACCACAGTGACTCTCATTATGCTAACTAGACTGTGATAGTAAGCCCTAGAGAGTGGAGTCTGGCATTTCTCACATAAAACATGTTTCTTGGTGGGAACCAAGGAGGTGTTGTTTCAGTTTTTTTTGAGGGGGGAGGTTGACAAAAAATATATATATTTTTTGGCATTTCTCTCTGTGTCGGACTAAATATAAGTCACATTTGGAAGTCACCTTAGGGCAAGCAAGTACTGTCCAGCTGAGATTGAATGCTTAGGGCTGTTTACGTGTCCTGAATGCAGGGATTTAGAATTTGAGTAGTGCATAGGAAACATGAAACATAGACACTGACAGCAGAAAAAGACTAATGATCCATGTAGTCTGCCCATAACACCCTATCATATCCTGAGGCTTGTGTCAATATGGGGTCTTTGTCCACACTAAACACCTCCTTGCTTCCTGTTTTACTACTACCACATAAGTAACCACGTAAGTAACTACTAAGCCCTTAACTGTGTCCCAATTGTGCTTGAAATCATTAATGGTTTTGTCACACACCACCACTCCTGGCAGACTGTTTCATGGCTCAGCCACTCTCTCTCTCTTTAAAACAAAACTCTTTCATGTCCCTCCTGAACTTTCCACCCTCCAGCTTCTACTCATGAGCTTGTGTTCTATTTTATTTGTTCATTCTCGGATTACAATACCTTTGAGCACATAACAGCTTTTTTACAAAGGTTCCACATCAGTGGGAAGGGTGACAGGCATACAACGGATGGTATTACATAAAATTTTGACAAGAAAGTATTTAAAATGACAATATGACATTAACACTGCAACTAAAATTAAAACTATGAACCGGTAGGAAATAAAAAATAACCTAATAAAAGAAGGCAGCCCAAGGTGCTTTGTCAAATAAGTATAGGTAGATTTGGGTGAACAAAAGTTCAGGTAAGTGAGATAAACAGTGGAAAGAAGGTGGAGGGTGAGAGGGTGAGGGTGAAAGAAGGATAGGGAAAGGAGGCAAAAAATAGGGCAGAGCGGTTAAGGTGAAAGTGGTAATTCACAGAGAAAGGGGAAGAAGTAGGTATACAAGGATGTGTCAATACTGCTGAGGTAGTGCCATGTCAGTTGAAACAGTCACAGGAACTGTTAGCTGTATGATGTTGATGAAGAGTGCCTTTAAATGGTCCCAATTTTGGTAAGGAAGAGATATCACTGGGCAGTGCATTAAACCATAGTGATGCTCTACAAGCAAATGATTGTTGCCCTTGTGTAGTCCGGCATCTTGGGACAGAGAAGAGTTGGTTGACTGAGCTACATGTGTGCTGGGAGCTGCAAGAGCTGTTGAGTAAGTTTGTAACACCAGAAGGCAGGAGCCTGAGAAGTGACTTTTTGTTAGCAAGCAGGTTTGATAGTGAATCCTCCCATTTAGCTGAAGCCAACCTGTTTGCACATACAGTTCACATATGTGGGTAAGGCATGCTGCTCCAGTAAGAAGTCAGCATGCTTTATTGAGTGCCATTGATATTCTGCGGAGGGTAGTGGTGGAAGCTGAGCCATAGATAACCAGACCGTAGTCAACAATGGATACTACGGAGCTATAGATAGCTAGTATAAGGTCTTCAGGCATTAGATTGTGTTTATGTCTATGGAGTAACCCTATCTTAACACTGGCAGACCTGGCAACATTCTCAACATGCTGGGCATATGATAGTGAGCTATCCACGATTACCCCTAGATACTTGAAATGTTGAATTTGTTCAAGCAGGATGCCAGAGAAGTTCCTGATGGTTAGAGCACTGGACCTGTGTTTGCTGTGAACACCACTGAACAACATGACTTTTGTTTTTTTTTTGCATCTCAGAATCAGCTTGTGTTTCCTAAACCAGTCCTCCACTTCCTCAAAGCTGAGTTGAAGTTGGTGTTCCAGTGGTTCAGGGTCAGTGTTGTTAGTGTATATGACTGCATCATCCTGATAAAGGAGGATCTGCAGGTGACAGGAGCAAGGGAGATTATTAAGAAAGATGCTAAAGAGAAGTAGACCCAGTATGGAGCCCTGTTGTACTCCAGAGTGGACATGTTGATGGTCAGAGATGACATTAGCTATCTTCACCCCGTTGGGAGTGGCCTACAAGATAGCTTTCGAACCAGAACACAGTATGTGCCAAGAGACCAATTGAGGACAGTTGCTTGAGAAGTAGAGCGTGGTTCACTGTATCAAAGGCCTTTGTGAGATCTATGAAGGCCACACCCACCAATCTACCTTGATCCAGAAATTGGTGAATTAAACCAGTGAATTCTAGCAGTGCTGTGGCACATGCTATGTCACTTTCTCTGAATCCTTGCTGCTGGGGACACTGGATCGAGTATTTTTACATATACTCCACCAGCTGATCCGCAACTATGTGCTCAAGTGACTTAGACAGAGGTGGAAGTATAGAGATAGGTCTATAGTTTGTGTGTATAGTGCGGTTTCCACTTTTGTGAACAGGGGTAACAAGAGCTGACTTCCAGATTTGTGGGAGTTGTGCCAGTCTCAGTGAGAGGTTTAGAATCTTTGCAGTGGGCACCAGTATTTCTTCAATTGTAAGGGCAACCAATTTGACATCTAAGGAATCACCGCTATGCCTTGACTTCCCAAGAACATTTACTAGGTTATTTCCTGACCATATACAGTGGGACCTCTTTATAGTAGAAATGAGGTGGTGCAGGAAGCGTTTCATCTGCCCGCTGTTCATTGTCTTCAGTGATGTCCTAGAATCACTACTCTTGCTGAATGGTGCCTCGCAGTTCACTTTGTTCTTTGCTGTCAAGAACTTGAAAGTCTCGACCATATCAGCACTCTCTCATCTGGTCTCAATGTCCAGTGCCCTTAGTCAGTCCTCATAGGATTTGCCCTGCTGGCCTTGAATCAGTTTGATTACCCTACACTGTACAGTCTTCAGAGTGTCCTTGTATTTTCGTGGGTGAGGACTCCAGAACTGGACACAGTACTCTAGGTATGGTCTCACCAGTGATGTATAAAGAGGTAGTAGTTCTTTCCTCCTGCTGTCAAAACCCCTTCCAATACATCCTAGCACCCTGTTTGCCTTACTTTTGGCTTTGTTACACTAGCTTGACTGTTTAAAGGAGACACTTATGATGGTTTCTAGGTCCCTTCCCTCTGAATTGGTGTCCAGCTTAAATCCTCCCACTCAATACTCCATTCTGGGTTTCTTGTTCCCTACCTTGCATGTTTTGGCATTGGATTTCAGCTGCCAATTCCTGGATAATGACTCCAGCTTTTGCAGGTCCCTGTGATTTTCCCTTTACCACCCCCCTGCCCTTGCTTTCTATCCTACCACAGAGCTTAGTTTAATTTGCAAAAGAGACACATCTTGCCTGTATTCCTTCTCTTATGTCACTGATTAATATACTGAAAAGGACTGGATCCAGGACTGATCCCTGTAGCACTCTACTAGTGACTTTCCTCTCATCAAATTTGGCTCCATTTGTCACTACCCTTTGCTGTCTCTCTTCCAACCAACTTGCCACCTCCCCAACTATATCTTTTGCTGCTGCACCCAGATTATCTAGCTTCTTCAGCAACCTTTTGTGTGGCACTAAGTTGAATGCCTTGCCTCAAAGTAGAGTAAATATACTGCATGACCCTTATCCAATGCCCTTGTTACCAGTCAAAGCATGCTCTCAGGCTGGCCTGACAAGACCTTCTGGACATGAACTCATGCAGTATACTGTCCTGGAACCCATTTTTCACCAGGTAGTCCACTAGGTTCTCTTGACTTGACCTTCTCTAGGTTTTTCCATCAGTTTACTCACAATAGCGATTGATATGTCTAGTTACTCAGCTGCTCCTGTACCCACCTTTGTATAGTGGAATAATATCTACAACCCTTCTGCCTTTTGGAACCACCCCTGCTTGAATAGATATTTGAATAGCCCTCCCAGGGATTTAGCTAATTCCAATGCCAGTTCTCCAAGCATCCTTGGATGCATTCTATCTGGCCCCATGGTGTTATCTATCTTAAGGGCTGCTATGTCTTTTCTGGCTCTTCCACTAGAGAATAACTGCTTTCTCACAGAAATGTAGAAATACAGAATTTGTCAGCAGAAAAGGACCACTTGGCCCACACAGTCTATCTACATTGTCCCTGCCTAGTTTGTCTCTGCAGACCCTAACTGGTCTCCAGCAACCCTCTCTCCTCTCTCCTCCCTCCTCCTTGCCTGCTTAATAATATTCTCCTGTCTATCCCATGCACACTTGAAGCCCTCCAATGTTTTCACCTCCAGCACTTTTGCCGACAGTCTGTTCTAGGCATCCACCACTCTTTCAGTGAAATAGTACTTCCTCACTTCTCTTTTAAGCTCACTCCCTCCAGCTTCATTGCATGCACTTTCCTCCTGGTGCTCTTTCTCATTTAAAAGACACTTCACTCTTGCACCCTGTTCACCACCACCATGATGTACTTGTAGGTCTCTGTCATGTCCCCTCTCACTCTTCTCTCCTTCAGGGTGTATGTGTTGAGATCCCTCAGTCTCTCCTCGTAGGACATTTAATGCTACCCCTGCATCATTTTAGTTGCCTTCCTCTGAACTGCCTTCTCCCTGTCTATGTCCTTTGTGAGGTGCAGTCTCCAGAACTGGACACAATACTCCAGATGGAGTCTCACAAGAAAGTGATTCAGTTGCAACACCACCTCCCTCTTTCTGCTGGGGATACCTCTTCCTAGGCATCCCAGCACCCCGTTGGCACTATCCACTGCTTTTTCCAGCTCTCCACTCTTCCACTTCCAACCTTCAACCCCTACTTGTTTCCCCCTTTACTCCCTGCCCTAACTCCTGCTGCAAACCCACCCATTCTCCCCCCCCAACTGCACTCTTCCTTGATTACCTCTGGATAGCTTTGTTACCACTTGCCTGCATTTATTGTACTCTGCACTTTAATTTGCACCCTCTTGCTATCTGCTAAATCATAAGCTATTGTACATAATGCTTAAATAGTCTTCTGTAGCTTGTCAGTGATGCTTAACCAATTGTATTTGTCTAATTTGTCTATCTATAGCATTTAGCTTGTTTTTGATACTTCTGCTTTTTTCTGCTATATAAATTCTGTCTCTATTGGGGGGGCTTGTTTCCAGGTGCAACCTTCCTCTAACACCCCCCCCCCAGACTTATCTGGAAATGAACTGTTATCAGCTCAGTACATCTTTAATGGTGAAACTTTTGAAATAAATTGTCGTACTGCCCTACCACATTGAGATCATCAGATATGATAACCACAATGTCACTTTCATGCTACTGACTGTCAATATCTCTCCCCCATCCTATACTCAGTTTCTGGGTTCACATGCCCCAGGCGCATGATTTTGCACCTTTTGACATTCAACACCAACTGCTATGCTTTTGATCACTCCTTGAGATTTCCAAGGTTTCTAAACATTCTCTGCTCACTTTCCTGAGTGTCCACCGTATTAAAGAGTTTATGTTTCATCTACAAAAAGGCATAGCTTCCCTTCCAGTTCTTCTGCAGTGTCACTTATGAGGACATTGAAGAGAACTGGTACATGTACTGAGCCCTGCTGCACCCCGCTAGTCAATCCCCCTCATTAGACCTCACCCTCTGTCACCTATTAACCAGTTCCTTAACCAATTTGCCCCTTTAGATCCCACCCCTAGTCTGTTTAATTTCTTTCTCAGTATCCTATGCAGCACAGTGTCGAAGGCATTGCTACTGTCCGGACTGACCACATCCACTGCCCATCTCTAACCTATTTCCTTGGTTGCCCAGTCAAAGAAATCAAGCAGGTCTGTTTGGCTTCATGGCCCTGCAAGGTATATCATAGGAGACACAGCAATAGTTTGCTAGATTCTCTTGAGCCAGTGATCAGACATCCCCCTCCCAATGAATCCCCACTGCCTTTGGTCTTGTAGCACACTGGATTTGTATATACTAGCAGTCTTTCCTTTAATGGGGTTTCCATTAATTTTCCCACCACCGATGTGAGACTGATGGACTGCAGTTGCTAGTGTTCTCTCTGCTGCTGCTCTTATGGAGAGGACCATCTCTGCTCTCCTCTGGTCCATTGGAACCATGCCTGTTTCCATTAAGCTGTTAAATAAGGCTGTTAGTGGGGCAGCTAGCACCTCCCTGAGTTCCTTTTGTACCCATGGGTGTATCCCGTCTGGTCTCATAGCCTTGGCCACTTCAAGAGCTACAAGTTCCTTCAGGATTCATTCATCTGAAAATGGACTTGTGTCCACCCCTTTTTATTACAGACATATTGTCATCATTCTGTATAGTAGCACTGTGGAACCACATGACCAGACAGCTGTCCAGCATGCTTCCACAGTGATCTGGCACAAGTCCACATGTTGTGTTTATGCCACCCTTCCCCCCACCGGCTGCATAAGTACACCCATCTTGCATGGCACTAATTTTTCTTCTTCAGCTGTGGAAGTGATGGGTGCCATGCACAAGATGGCTGCGGATTCAAACAACGGATTCGCAAGTTTCATGTATGTGCAGTTTTGTCATCACCGCAATCTTGGTTATGGCTGACTGCAGTTCAGTCATCGCACGGATAAACTCCGGTGCACTGAGAGCACTTGTAATTGCATATTGGTTGAGAGAAATGTAATACATCTCTAAATCAGGCAGCAAATGCTTTCAATAAACTGTTTTGCATGTACACCCCAACAGCAACATTATTCACCTCCAGTAAGCAAAAAGTCAGAAGACTATTATTCCTTTATGTTATATTTCCACAGAATCAATAATTATTCAATTATTATTTTCAGACTGTCCATAATAAGGCAACTTACTCTAGACCCACCCCATTTCACTGACCACTGTACCGTTCTTGTCCTGATGGTGTCTGCCTAGGTGCCTTACTTCTTACTTCAGGGTATTGCAGTTTGGAAGGTTGCAGTCCTGACAGTTCTGCTTAGGTTGCCTTCATATCCATGGAAATGTTATCATGTTGCTATAGTAAGTACAAATGATCAGCATGATTACATCAGTGGGTGAGATCATAACGCAAAACCATCTTGCTTCCCCAAAAAGGTCACTTTTTCTTTACTAATAAGTGTTACATTTCGAATCTGCATTGTTTGAATTTAAGCAGGTTATCTGAAAATGAAGGACTAAAGGGACAGTTATTTGAAATTGCCCTGCCAAATGTATTTTTCATTCTTGAGATTCATCAGTGTGTTAGTACATAGTATTATCTAACACTTCTTGACAGCCCTTTCTGTTACATGAGTAGAAAAAATGGGTATTTGATTAGGACAAAGATACCTGACACTGTATGGGAAGAACTATTGTGTAATCTACCCATTGTCTGAGATGATCCATAAAAAATGCAATGGTTTTATATATATATAAAAAATTATTATAGCAGTTCAAACTGTGCATGTGCAGTTCCATCATTGCACGGCTGACTCCAGTGCAGCGAAAGCACCGCATATTCCTTTAATAGCTCTCGCCGCGCTAAGCAACCATATCAGCTCTGACCAGAGCTTGTTGTTTCTGTTGCTCCTTGGTGGTCTAGCCCCCCTCCCTTCACTGTGAAGACTGAACAAAAGTATTGTACCTGTTCAGGACATTTTCTTTTTTTTTGCTCCTCTTGCGCAGTTTCCTCCTGCCAGCCACCTTGTCCTCACTATTCCACCCCTTGCTTTCCTCTTCTCACTAATGTACCTGAAGAAACTCTTATCTGTCTACACCTTGGTCCATTAGATTTGAGCGTCTGTCTTGAGGCCAGTCCATAATTGAAACCTCAAATGAGTTTACATCTGGCAACGCAATGGCAGGTAATAAAACAACTGGTTTGTCAAAAGCCAAGCGCCTAATTAACATTACCAATTGCCAGAGTCAAATGGGTCTGAACTAGTTCTTTGGCTTGAAAAAAATGTAGAGTTTTCCAGTAAGAAGTAGGCTGAACCCTCCGAATGATGTGAAAAGAAGGTATGGCCCTCTAAGGTATATCACAGGAGTCATAGCATTAGTTTGCCATATTTTCTTGAGCCAGTGATCAGATTGTATTCCCACTGTCAAATGGGGGTGCTGGAGTTTTGGATCTCAAAGCCTGTGTGGCAAACAAGTCTGTTGTTTCTGAGAAGGCCTGTGGGAGTTCCACCCTCAGAATATGCCCACATTAGTGCGCCGCATCACTATGGTGCCAAATGCAAATGTCGCTGATGACTCCTTTGCAGGAGGCTGCACCCCACGTGCCCCCCCATGGAGGCTGTGCCCCCCACCCCACCCCAAACTATAGCTACAAACTCCGGGGGGTGGACCTCAGGAAGGGGGTGACAAACTCGGGGTTTGGCACAGTAGTGACTCGGCACCCTAATGCCTGCACCCTGATGCACTGCAGTGGCCTGTGGCAAGAGGAAGCAGATTTATGTGAGATTAATGAAGTATTTTGTTTGTAATTCTTTTTGTTTAAAATGTATTATTTGTTACATTTCCTACTGTTGTTGTATTGATTCTATTTTGCTGTATATCTTGTAAACTGAATGCAAATATTAAATATTTTTTAATTTACTATAAATAATTGATTGCTGTGTTTTAATAAGCACAGGTAATCCATTTTTCATAAAGCATTTTACCTTCCTGGGATTGTGGTGCTGGTGGCTCTCAGCCTTGTCCCTGTAATCCACGACTGGCCATCCATCTCCCCTGAACTCTGCCATAGTCTCCCACAGATTGCCCCATGGTGGGGCCTGGAGGCTTACATTCAGTCAGTGGGATCTGGGTAATAGTGTGGGCTAGAGACAGGCAGGTGGTGCTTTATTATGCTTGCAATTACCGCTAATATTTTTGCTTTTTCTCTCCCTCCTTGGATCACCTGCATGGGACTGCAATACACTACCAATTGGGTATTGGTAAGCCATGGTAATCCATTTTTAGTGGGCAAAGTATGTGATCCACTTCTGGTCAGGACTCTACCAAACTTAAAAAAGTAAATACTGCATCTGATATAGAGAAGGAAGAGAGGTTATCTGGAGAGATTAAGAATAATCTTTGTTCAGAAGGCCTTGTTCTGTGTAAGCACCTGAGCTTTTGTTGTATGAGCAGGGGCCTGTGGTAAGACTTGAAATGTACAGCCCTGAGACAGTTCTGAGTGAGTACATTCTCTCTTAATCTATTTACTTGTTTTATTTTTGTTCTGAGTGCCTCCTTTTCGGGACAGGCCATCATCCCTTTTCAGTCTTATTTGTCAAGATGGTTTCCTTGTTTTATCTCTATCTGGGCCTAGTTAATATTACTCGTACCTCCCTATCCTGATAAAAGTCTACTTTTCACTTGAATTTCTACTTAGGTCATCATCCCATCCTTCCATGTCTCCTCCTCCTCCTTCTTCACCTCCTTCTAGTCTGGTGTTAAAAGCTCACACTCCACTTCCACCTCCCCCATCTGGCTCTCTGACTCCATCCTCTCAGGTATGGATCAGGGACTGATCACCTCCACCATATTTATTGATCTTGCTAAAGCTTTTGACATTGTGGCACATCCCCTCCTTCTGGACAAGCTTAAAACAGTGGACCTCTCTGACTCTGTGGTCAGTTGGTTTTGTTCTTACCTTGATGGTTGGTCTCAAGCTGTCTGGATAGAAAGTTTCATTTCATCACAACGCCCCATCTGTTCAGGCATCCCTCAAGGGTTTGTTCTGGGCCCAGTTCTCTTTCCATATTCTTGAATGACTTCTGCTCTGTCTGTTTCTCTGCATCCATACATTAGTACGCTGATGATACAGGTCTTTTTACATTTGGCTCCTCATCCCCTGACTATATCTCACAGCTACAGCAGGATTTTGACAACATTCAACACTGGTTCTAGTCTAACCAGCTGTCTCCTCAATGCTGAAAAAACAGTTTCCATGACTTTTGACACCAACAGAAGCTTATCAGGCTCACCTCTCTCCATTTATTTCACACCCTTAATGGCACTATGATTGGGGAAGTATCCTCCTTTAAGTACCTTAGGGTCTGGCTGGACTGACATCTTGATTTCTCAGTGCATATTGATGCCATACACCGTAAGTACCACTGCAAGCTTGGTGCACTGTACAGGAACAAAGCAAGTATCCCACTGCCTGCTGGCTGACAGATTATTTTAAAGATGATTCTCCCTATATTTGACTATGACAACATAGTCTCTAGTGGGGCTCCCAAATCCTCCTTTGCCCTATTGGACCCCCTCTTCCACTCTTTTTCTTGTTTTGCCTTAGACTGCTCCCTCTTGTACCCACCACTGCTCACTCTACTCTACCCTTTCAGTCCCCTCTTTCAATGCCAGATGCCTTTCCCTTTGTGCCTCCTTTATATCCAAATTCTGGTTTGGTTCCCTTCACTCTTACTATCCTCTTCCCCCTTTTGCATCCTACCCTTTCTGCAATAGTATTTCCCATTCCCTCTCTATTCCTTCTCAGAAATCTACTATTAGTCAAGCTGCTTTCTCATATCACTTTCCTAAACTCATGTCCTCCCTTCCCCTGTCAATCCACTCTACCTCTTATACTTCCTTCCTTAAGTCTATTCTTCACGACTTTTCTTTTTCCACCCACAACTGTCCATGACCCTTTACCTCTTGTCTTCCTTCCTCCCCACTACTTTTGCCCTGGCCATTTTGCTCCTCTCAATCTTTAGTCTATATCTGTATGAGTAGTTTCTCCCTGCCTATCATAACTCAATTGTATCTACTATATCATATCTGTTGTAGTGATTTGCCTTCAGTATTTATGTTAATGCTCCTCTGATACACTATATTGCTGTATATGACTTCTAGTTCTGTAAAGTAATGTTGCTTTTACTGTTTACTTTTTTCTACCTCTTGATTTATCTCTACTGCATGTCACCCCAGGATGCACCTGGAAATGAGCTGTTAGCAGCTCAATATGTCTTTCCCGATGAAACTTTTGGAAAAATATAAATAAATAGTTGTACTCAGGAAACTGGCAGTGTGATAATGAAAGTGAACCAGACCACCCTTGTCACATCACCCAGAGCTTGTGAGACTGTGTTACGTGTATGTGACAAAAGAAAAGAGAAATGCAGACAATAGTACAGCGGTGAGTAGTCCCACCATAGTGTTGAGTAGGTACTTTAATGTCAAAACCCAATAATTAGCCTCTTAAAACTTGATTATCCTTGGGCCTAGGGATCTTCAGAATGCATATTCTATGTGAAAGGGATCTATGAATCTGCCAAGTTTGGTAAAATTTAGTGCATGAGGGTTTCAATTACAGAATGCATAAAAAACAGAAACGCTTGGTTTTAAGGTGCTTTTATGCTCATCAATAACTAAACAGACATTTGTCAATGCCAAATGTTCACCGCTTGCATTGCTGTTGTACCAGATCTTGCTTGTGCACATTTTTATTATATATTTACCCAGGATAGACCAGATGAGATGCAATATCTAATTTTCAGAGGTGCCCTGCTTTTACACATTTTTAGATTGTATCTACCCAGCTCAGGTCAGCTGAAAGTCAATATCTAATTGTCAGTGGACTCCCATATTTTGACCCCAAATTTCCAAAAGTCTTTTTATGACCTGACATTGTGATCAAGACAGGTGGAATTTTTTAAATCCCATCTGAAAGTTGATTTTGCAGTATGACTGTGAAAACAAGTTTTAGAGGGGATTTGAGAAATTACACCTGTCATGTTCAGAAGGTGGGGCAAGACAAGGTATATATTGAAAATTAGGGGCCAAAATTAGCAAAAATAAAGTTATGAGTAAATGTTGGAACACTTCAACATTTCTTCATAATTTAGATTTGTTTTGTACATTTTGTCCCCAAATTTTCAACATAGTCTTTTTATGACCACTCCTTCTGAACATGACAGATGTCATTTATAAAATAATGTCTGGAATGCCACTGCACACTACAAGTGTGAATACACATTTTGGCTGGGATTTGACAAATGACAGCTGTCCCATTCATGAGGTAGTGTGGAAAAATGGCCATGTTGAAAATTTGGGTCAAAATACTGAAAATTACCAAAGTTTATTTATTTATTTCAGGTTCAGATTACTACCTTGGAGCCAAGGGGCTCTTTTACAAAGACTCCAAGTCAAGAAACACAATACAAACACAAATATAAAAGGAATAGGTTCATTACAATGTACATAATAATTGGTATACAGGTATAACAAAAGATATGGCACTTACAACAAGTGCAAGAATTTGGCAACAGCATCATTACACATGAGAAGCAGAGGTAGACTGAGTAGCAGTTCCACTGTAGTGAAGCTATGTGGATGCCATTAGGATGCTAAGTGCAGGGCAAAAGAAGGTGGTAGCAGCCCAAATGGGCATTGTCCAGGAGGAAGAAGAGGAGAGGTAGGCAAAGGTGGGTGGGAGGACATTGTTAGAAAGAGGGGGTGAGTGAACCAGAGGTAGGGATATCAAGTGGAGGTGGTAGCAGCCCAAACAGGCATTGTCCAGGAGGGGAGAGAGAGGAGGAGGAGGAGAGGAGAGGAGAGGAGAGGAGAGGAGAGGTGAGAAGGGTTGGGGAATCATTAGAATAAGGGGGAGTGGGTGAGTCAGAGGTAGGTATAGCAAGTTATAAGCATGCAATGAAAACATTTCCTTGCATGCTCATAATTTAATATTTTTACCCCAAATTTTCAACATAACCTTCTTATGACCCCATCTCATGAACAAGGGTGGAGAAAACTTTAAAATCCAGCCTGAAAGGTGAGTTTGCGCAGTGACTATGAAATCCACTTTCAGGATGGATTTGCATAATTTCAACACCCTTGTTCATCTTGTTCATGAAATGGCATTTAAACACCCTTGTTCATCTTGTTCATGAAATGGCATCCCAAAAAGTCCATGTTGAAAATCTGGGGGGATGTTCAAAATGACCAGGTTATGAAGACAAGTTCAAGACCCACTGAAATACATTGAACTGTATACCTGATTTCCTCAGTTCCTGATCTGGCATTGAAGACTGAAGACATGTCTCTGGTCCAGAGAGGATTATGGAATTAGACCCCTGGTAGGTGGGGGGTGCTGAGTGGAAGCGTCAGGTTGGGAGAGGATCACAATGGTGGAGTGCCAGCAGCACAACAGATATCAATGGATGGTTTTCTTTTATAAGGATATATATTAAAATAAAAAAAGACTGTGGGATGGTTTGCTTTATTTCAGGTACTGACACTGGGATTAGGCACCCGGTGGCATGGTGGGTGGGCTCCCTGGTGTCACACAGAGAAAACAGGCTCACTGGGGGTACTAGTTGCCACCAGGGATTGGGTACCTCAGTGTCAGAAAATTAAAAGTAAGGAGGGGTGTGGGGTGACAGATGCTGAGTGGGAGGGTCAGGTGGGGGAAGGTAACATAGGCGGTGTGCTGGGAGCCGCAACAGACATTGATTTTGTTTTTGTTTTTTTTACAGGGTGTATAAAAATAAGAAATACTATGAGGGACAGTTTACTTTATTTCAGGTACTAACACTAGGGGTTGGACACTCTGTGTTAGTATTACATTTCGTGTCAAAGGGGTGGGCTCCATGGTGTTACACAGTGAAAATGGGTGGGGTGGTAGGTTCTAGCTGACAATGGGGACTGGACACCCTGATGTCAAACAATTAAGAAGGGGAAACCAATAGAAGGAAGGAGGTATACCTGGCAGGGGTGGGGGGGATTGTTTTTTACTTTGGGGGACCACAGCAGGCTGATCATGATACTAATCAGCTCTGATTCCTGGGCGTCCAAATATAGATCAGAGGAAAGAGCTGTCTATGATTCAGTCTGCTCTTTCTTTGAACTATGTGAAGTTTCTGCCCAGCAATACCAGAACAGTGTCATTATCAGCCTGGCTGATGATTGGTCTGACACTGTTAAGCTAATTGCAGAATGCACTGCATTAGACTGACAGTGACACACCTCTCAAAACTCATTATCACACCGATATGTTTGCTTTGTGCAAGCGCAAAGGCAAACATAAATAGTACCAATATGTGAATCCTGGTGGTACCTGAGGACTGGAGGAGGGCAGATGTGATTCCCCTTTACAAAAGTGGGAGCAAGGCAGAAGCAGGAAACTACAGACTTGTAGGTTTGACCTCAGTGGTAGGGAAAATGATGGAATCACTTCTGAAAGAAAGAATTGTTGAGCACCTAGAGGCCAGCGGGGCACAGGACCCAAAGCAACATGGATTTACAGCAGGATGGTCATGTCAGACTAATCTAATTGATTTCTTTGACTGGGTGACCAAAGTAATAGACCAGGGAGGGGCTGTGGATATGGCCTACCTAGACTTTAGCAAGGCATTTGACACAGTCCCGCACAAAAGATTAATAATCAAGTTAGCCAGCCTGGGAGTGGGTCCCAGGGTGGTAGCCTGGTAGCGAACTGGCTGCACAACAGGACACAGAAGGTAATAGTGAATGGAACACATTCCAAGAAAGGGGTTACTAGTGGAGTACCTCAGGCTCAGTACTGGGTTCAATCCTCTTTAACATCTTTATAAGTGACATTGCAGAGGGTCTGAGGGAAAAGTATGCCTCTTTGCAGATGACGAAAGATCTGTAACAGAGTTGATACACAAGAGGGGTAGAAAAGATGAGAAGGGACTTGGCAAGGTTGGAGGAATGGTCAGACATTTGGCAACTTAGATTCAATGCAAAGAAGTGCAAAGTAATGCACCTGAGAAACAAAACCCAGGAGAAGAGTACACAATAGCAGGGAGGTCTAACAACAACAAAATGGAAAGGGACCTGGGAGTAGTCATATCAGATGACCTAAAGGTGGGTAAGCAATGTGAAAAGTCAGTAAGGAGAGCCAGGGGGATACTGGGATGCATAGGAAGGGGCATCACAAGTAGAAAAAGGGAAGTGATTATCCCTCTATACAGACAGTTGGTGAGACCCCATCTGGAGTACTGTGTGCAGTTTTGGAGACCTCATCTACGCAAGGATATAGACAGGATGGAAGCAGTCCAGAAGAGGGCAACTAAAATGGTGCAGGGTCTACATCAGAAACCATATGAAGGGAGACTGAGAGATCTTAATATGTATACCCTTGATGAAAGGAGGGACAGGGGGGACATGATAGAAACGTTCAAGTACCTCAAGGGAATCAACAAAGTCCAGGAGGGTAGCATCTTTCAGAAAAAGAGATGTGTAAGAACAAGGGGGTACAGTTTAAAGATAGAGGGGGGACGGCTCAGGGGTAATGTGAGGAAATTCTTTTTCACAGAGAGAGTGGTGGATACATGGAACAGCCTTCCTGAGGAGGTCATTGGGTCTAAAACAGTGGGGGAATTCAAACATGCATGGGACAGACACAAAGCAATTATAGTGGGGGGTTGCAGGAAGCAGGCTGTTGGTTAACTAGAATCTGCAGCTTATCCAGTAGGTAGGGAAATGGGCAGACTGGGTGGGCCAAGTGGTCCTTTTCTGCTGTCAAAGTCTATGTTTCTATCCTGAAATTTTACATTTTGTTAGATCCTGTCTCAAAGGTGGCACTTTTGGTGCTTAGGGAACAAAACAATTTGAACCTGTTAGCGGAATCCTGATTATCCAGATCGCTTATAAGACATAAAATGTAGAATAAAGGTGGGGAAGTGTGTAATATGAGAATTTAATGCACATCCGAGGTGTGAGATGCTACTTTATAAAAGCATCTGACACTGAGGGTCTACATTAAATTCTTATATCACACACTTACCCATCTTTTATTTTGCATAATTGCTGGTCAGCAATTTTTTTCCAACCTGAGTTCTGTGACCATGTGTCACAGACACACACACACACACACACAGACACACCGTATACCTCTCCCTCCTTCCCTTTCCAGGTTGAGGTTTTTCATGCTTCTTTTTACTGGTTTTTTTTTTACTTAGAAGTTGTATGTTCTAAGCTGAGGGATGTCTAATTCTTATGTTTTTCACAGGTTTTCCCAGAAATTATAAACTCTCTAAGCAACTTAAAAACTGCTCTTTTTTCTTATTACTATTGTTATAACAGAAAATGACAATGAGTCACTTTTTAAGTGCAACGACACACTCAAGGGTGTGTATCAAACGATTTGTATGCCTCAGCACTTCACTAAGGAGCACATTGATATCTTTTAATACATACTCTGTCATGTGTTACTGTTCACTGTACAGAGATTGCAAACAATAGGGTGCATACCCCTTGACCTTTTGTCACTGAAATGAGGGATGCAGACACTCAAAATGAGGGACAGAAAGGGACAGTGACCCTCACGGGGGATACATTCTCAAACATGGATATATAAGCTCAGAACACTGTGGAAACCATTATGAATACTTGTACAAAGTTTACTTTTGACTCAGCATCTTAGACTGTTATGAATTTTTGCTTTAAAGTCTGAAGTTAAAGTACATTCTCTGTGTGGGTGACACCTTTTTCATGAGGAATGGATGAGGGGCAAGGCAATTTTTTTAAATAATACATTTTGTCTCCCACTGCTGGCAAGGCTTGGTGGCAGTGGTACCAACCATCTGTGCTCCATCCTCTCTCCAGCTTGTTAGTGATCATGGTGCACAGCAAGGAGCCTTGATCTTGTATTTTTCTTCTTCTGTTGCTTTTGGTCCCTGAAATTCCACCCCTGAGGATGCCAGCACAAAGGATAAGAGTCCAGGCTGTAACTGTGTTGGCACACATCTCAGGAAAGCACCTAATGACATCCTCTTTTCCCCACACTGAGTCCCACACTGCCACTCATACATCCACAGGTGGTGATTATCAGGTGGTGTTACAGCTCCCCCCCTCCCTGGAGGAGGGAGGAGGGTATCCTATGGAATGCTCAAACCTCCTCCTATGCTTGGCTCCCCAAGACCCAGGCTCGTTCACAAACCCAGGTTGCCAGCGTCGCAGGCAGTAGCACTACTGCTGCGCTGACGGGCCAGCCTGGCCGAGCAATTCTGAGGGGTAAAATGAGGAACACCTCGTAATCAGGGACAGTTGAGAGGTATGATAGGCTGTTAAGCAATTGATATTTGATTTTATTTTTAGTAACTCAAAAGTGAACTAGAAATAAAAATACCTACACTGGAAATAAGACCAACATTATTCCATTAGATGAGAGTACTGTGAAGGGGACTGCTCACCTCCCCTACTGTTGAGTACATACATCTACTGATTCTGCTGTATTTTTCATCTGCCAGGATATGTTTTCTTGATCTACACAAGTTCAATAGCTTCATTTGGTATCTCACAAGGATATATTACTGCCAAAACCAAAATCTAATTACAAACCCTAACTGCAAGCCCAGACAACTCCTTAGAACAGTGACATTTAAAAGTCAGAAAAGTACTTCATCTGTTCAGTATAGAGACAAGTGGCAAATACCAGTCATAAATGTGGAGATTTAATACCTAGGGACATGGATTGCTGCTCTGTTTTTTTAGTTTATCACATTGCAGTTAATCAAACAGATTACAGTCGGTATAACTTTATCCATATTTGATACACATTAAGAGATGAATGGTGAAATTAATAGAAACTTAGCCACCAGAGAATAAGGAATATGATAGCACAGTATAAAGTAAATATGCAAGGTGGTAACATTAGGCAGGAAACTAACTCACAGGAGCAAAAAGAGTAGGCATATCCCACACAGGGTAATGCCTTTGCTCCTGGGAGCCATATTCAGTAGATGGCATGCAAATGTCGACATAGTATGTGGCGATTAGTGGCTCTGCACCTTCATCTCGCCCTCCCACATGAACCCACAGTAATGGACAGACAGCATGAGCTGTCATTCCCTGGTGGTCTACCAGAATCCTGCCTCACCCAATGCCCATCCATACTCTACAAAAATTATTCCCACTATCCCTGGCAGTCTAGTGGTCTTACTATCTCCAGTGCTCATCCATATACTATAAGAATTATTTGTTCTGTTTGTGGCAGTCTAGAGGTCCTCCTGCCCCCTGCTGCTCATCTGTATAATTTAGGAAATATTCCCACAGTATCTGACAATATAGTGGTCCCCCACCATAATGCTGATCCATGTAATGTAGGGCATATTCCCTCTGCCTTTGCACTCTAGTGGTCCCCCCGTCCTGATGCTCATCTGTATACTGTAGTAAATATTTCCACTGTCTCTGGCAGTTTAGTGTTCACCCTGCCCCCTGATGCTAATCTATATAATGCAGAAAATATTGCCACTATCCCTGGTTGCCTAGTGGCTCCATTCCTTGCCTGGTTACTGATACATATTCCACACCCCTCCCATCCCACCCACCAATCTGTGCCCACCACCCACACTCCTGCTTGCACCTGTTTTATTATTCACCTGTCAAATCCACCACCTTACTTATTGCAGACATTTCAACTGGCACAGACCCTCCATTCACCACATTGGCCAGCTATCATATGCATAACAGGAAGCAAGTAAGAACAATAGAATAATTCTACTCTATGTGCATGCTGTCTTCCTTTCATGCAGATAGTGGTTAGGTGAGATGGTGAGTGTGAGATCTGTGCTTGTTGCCATCCCTGCAGTGGGAATGGCAGTGGGTTTGACATGTGGAGTGTAAGTTGGGTGTGGATAGAGGGGTGTAGGTGATGGGTACTGATTATGGGAGGAGTGTATGGAAGATGTATTGATGCCTGGGCAGGAAGGGGGCCACTAGACTATCAAGAAGATGGGAATATGTCTTACATTACACAGATGGGCTAAGGTGGATTACTAGACTGCCAGGGATAGCAGGAATATTTCTTACATTAAATAGAAAGGGATTAGTGGCCGGAAGGACTATGGGACTGCCACGGACAGTGGGAATATTTCCTACATTTTACAGATGGCCATCAGAGAGCTGGAAGAACCACTAGAATGGCAATTGCTGACAGCTTTTGCTGTCAGGCTGCTATTCAGTACACAGCCAGGGGTGGGTGCTTGTGCACTACTGTACACACTGCAATGGGTAGGGTTTTGGAACTGGTAAATAGTGCTGCCAAAATGGCCTATTATCACTTCTCAAACCTGCCAAATATGCCACTGTGCCCTGTATGTAAGAGGGTTACCTCATTTACATGGGATCAGTGGTATATTCTGCATGTTTGCACTGTCCACTGAGTGCTGTGCACTGTAGCACTTATATGATCCCCTCCGTCCCCATCAGAACATGCACAGGCCATTAGCTGAGTGCTATTCAAAGTTTGTGCCATGCTAGCCCTCTGCATATTGGGTCCATGTGCAATTTAAAGAAATTCCTGTGAAGTAAAGGAAGAAGTAATTGTTTAATGTAAATAGCATGTCATTGAATATCTGCAGATTAGTTTATGCTGACATTTCACATTTGGAAACACACCAAAATATAAGTACTTTCAACCATTTTGCTCCTTTACCTTCCAACTCTTTTTAACTTGGACCCACAATTAGAAGATCTCCCCATTAATTTGTCTCACTCCCGTAATAACATAGTAGCAGTTGATGTTCTTAATACCTTATATTTGTCAAACTTAAGTCAGAATATAGCAGGTTTGTCTGGTACACAATTTGATAGAGACAGGAGTGTTTATTTCAGAATTTTTAATACCGTGCTTCCAAGAAAAATGGGCTCTGAATGAATCCACTATTACCATTAATGTGTGCACTTGTTTTTCTGTGAATGCAGACAAAACTTCCTTAGGGGGGAGGGAAACTGGTGGTCTTACCACCTTTGTCAAAACTACATCAGGCTTGTCTAAGGTGTAAATGGTAATCACTGCCAAATTCCTTCTCAGTATCTACTTTGGGTATTTAGAAAATAGTTGGGTAATTAGAACAGCATTTATTCCTCCACATAAGTATTTTTTTCTGCATATTTGGTGGTCAGACTTAGTAAATAAACAGTAATGCTTTCTGATTCCTCATTTTGTTCCCCTTCTATGGTAGTGTCACTGCAGATCGCTGTGCCTCAAATATCAAAAGAAATGACAATGGTAACTCATTAATATATCCCTTATTATAAAATGAGTAGGAAAAATTATGTCTGCTGATTCATTGGATTCCATCACATGACCATGCGTATATCAGAGCGTGACCGCACACCTGCACTTTTACCCCCCTAAAAACAATTTTGCCATTTTATAAGATAGTTAACCCACTCTATGGTGTGCAGTCGCACTCTGATATATGCACACCTTGGGTGGTTGACACACTCAGCCTGTGGCCTCATGCATACAATGCACACCAAGGCGTGCATATATCAGAGCACGACTGCACACCTAAGAGTGGGTTATCTATTACTTATACCACAGGTATCTAGTGTAAGCCAATCAGAACACAGGAAAACTTGCAGTTATTATCTCACAAAGTACTACATACACCCACAGTAGTTTATTCATATTTAGCCACAACTACAATAGGTTATCCATATGCTAACCATGCCCACCGTAGGTTATTTAACTGTAACCATGACCTCAGGTTATCGATATTCCCTTTTCTGTTGTCTACACTGCCTGTCCGCTCTTGAGTCCGCTCACACTTGCGCTACCCCGGCATTCTTATGTGAGCTCTTGTACCCTGCAACTAAGTTTACTATTTCTATCTCCAACTGTATTTAATTTATGTGAGAGGCTCAGCAAAGGAGACTGACCATGGAGACCAAAGTTGAGCAAGGAGCGAGAGATGATTTTCTTTCTGAGGTGAGCCAGGCATGGGGGGCAGACAGGGAGGGAGGGAGAGAAAGAGAGAAAAATAACTTTCTGCTTTGCAGACAGAATGGGTTAGCAATGCTAACAAATGAGAACTGTGTTGTTTTTAATCTGTACCTTTGACAGATTCTGTAGCTTGAGTAGAGTTACAGTGTGAAAATGGGCTTTCAAAAGTAAAGCTGTGACGCTGGGCACGTGTACTACCACCAGCACTAATGCGCATGTCCAGAATCACTGCTTTACTTTTCAAAACCTGATTTCAACATGTAACATCAGTCATTTTTCATTAGGAGTTACATAAAAAATTATATGTAATTCCTACTGGTATAATAGTAGTAACATTCATTTAGTTGGAGCATACCCACAATAACCAGCTTCTGTGGATGATTAAATGCCTTGGCTTTGCCTCGTCATTGAATTATCCACAGAAGTTGGTTATCGCTTTGTATACTCCAACTAAATCAATGTTATCACTGTAATAATAATAATAACCTACTGTAATAGTTTTAAATGGTAGAACAAACAGAGATCTGGGAGATGCTCCTACTTAGCTCCTATTTGTAATTCTCCAAATGGATCCTCACTTAATGATTATATTTTTGGTAGCCCATTAGATCTCAAGCAGATTCTTCTTTAAAAATCTTTACCAGACCAGAACACGATCACTTCCCTTAATACATCACTTAAGATGTGAAGCTGTATTGTCCGACCAATAAGGCTCATCTTATGCCTTTGTGTGATAAACTTCAGGTTCATATATATCAATTGGTCAAGACAAAAATGGAATTATCAGTTATGAAATGATACAGCATTTCTGCTCAGTTCAGATCAAGTAGCTCATTTATACTAAGAAATTTTAAATGAAAATTCTGCCCATAGTAATTATGAAAACATAGTCAAAGTGTTCACATTGGTAACTCCCCTTCTGTCTTCTATATGGCACGGGGTCATAATGTCACACAACATTATGCCGCGTGGCAAGATCTTGCTGCCGATACAGCGCGATTCTTGCCATGCGGCATATCTGTATTTCTGTGGGGCTCTGCACCCACACCCCTATGGTGGGCTGTGCCTGAATCCCCCAACTATAGATTCTCAACTCCGGGGGTTCAGTCGGGGAGTGCACAAAGTTGAAAAAATAAAAGTTGCTGGGACGGGAATCAAACCTGGTCCCAGCAGCGCTGCTTGGGTTCCCTGCTGTTGTGGCTCAGTCTATTGAGCCACAGCAGCTGGTCGGTGGAACCCGCTCCCAGCAGAGGTCTCATCCTCTGCCTAGGAAAGTGTGAATGGTGCAATACTGCATACAGCAGTATACATGGTATTGCACCATTCGCTCACTGGTACAGCGCTGTACCGGGTAAGCCATAATGTCATACACAATTAAGCCTGCAACATTATGACCTGGTAGGCTTCTATACAGAGTCAAGAATGTAACAGCATGGAGTAAAATGACACATACACTGGTCACATACGTATGTACCCCCCCCCCCATGCAGTTCTCCTAAGGAATAAAACTGCAGTGATGGAAGCATTTATTGTTGCATTCTTGGTGGACCTGGTATGCATCATAAAGACTTGGTTGGGTGATTATACTGGCTCTGTGCTGGAGCCATGTATCTCACCAGATTATTCTGTGGCGCATTGTATAGGGTGAGGGCGGGTGGGTGGCAGGGTGGCCATCTGTTTTAGATCCACTCAGAGACTGATACAACATATCCCACAGTAAAAAAGTACTTAATTTGAATGCATGGCCATCAAAAGAGGTCTGGCTACAGGTTGCAGAATCATTTTCATGTACTGTCCACCAGGGCACATGAGTGAATTCTTGCAGGAACTTGAGAGCTTTATGGTTGACCTGATGATGGACTCCTCTAGCTTGTGTTGGGGTGATGTTAATGCTTGGGATGACACTGAAATGTTCCATTAATTTATGTCTTCACTGTGCCTAGTACAGGCAGTTGCCACTGGGACTCACCAAAAAGGCCATACCTTACAGTTGGTCTTTGTATTTGGTCTTGACATTAGTAATGTCATGGGTTGATTCGGGTGGTTGGATTATCATGCCATGCAGTTCCTTTGTGGGGCCCTCCATTTTCAAACAATGTCTGTGGAGATGGTCAGATGTTGCACTGTCAGAAATTTTGAGCCAATAACCTCCTGGCTCTTTTGGACATTACTGCCACTATTTTCATTGACCTAGCCAAAGCATTCGATACAGTATCCCACTCCCTCCTACTATCCTGCCTATCAGGGGCTGGGCTATCGGTGTCTGCCACAAACTGGTTCAGTGCCTACCTACAAAATAGAACCCAATCTACAAAAATAGCTGACTGCACCTCCCCCCCACTCCCTATTACCACCGGAGTTGCCCAGGGCTCAGTCCTTGGCCCCATTCTCTTCTTCATCCTACTAAATGATTTGCCAAAGGCTTGCTCCACTACCTCTATACACATGTATGCTGATGACACGGTCCTCTTTACTTCTGGCCTTACCTATGAAGAAGCCACCTCTAATCTTCAGACCAACTTCAATAAAGTACAACACTGGTCCAGCTCACATCAACTCTCCCTAAATGTCAAGAAAACAGTCTCTATGTATTTCGGCACTAGACAGAGACTATCCAGACTTACATCCCCTCTGATCTTCCGTACCCTAAATAACACCATCCTTGAAGACATGCCCTCCTTTGGGTACCTGAGGGTTTGGCTTGATTGACACCTCTCCTTTTCCACACACGTGGACGCCATCCTATCAAAACTGCACCCTACGCTAGGCGCCCTCTATAGAAACCGCACTAGTTTCCCACCTCCTGTGAGACGCGAAATAGTCCAGAAAATGATTCTACCCTCCTTTGACTACTGTGATGTTGTCTACAGCTCTGCCTCTAAGTCCACCTTAGCCAGACTGGACCCCCTCTTCAATGCTTTCTGCTGCTTCACCCTCGATGCCCCCCTGCACCCATCACTGCAAGCTCTTCCATTCACTGGCCATTCCATCCCTAAACAACCGGCACCTACTTTACAGTGCTAAATTTGTTTCTAACTTCTGGCTTGGTTCCCTTCCACCCTACCTTGTCACCTCCCTATCTTCCCCGCCTACCCCCATCCACGCCCTCAGGCCTACTGACTCCAGGCTATTAGTAATCCTTCACTGCAGGACCTCCGCAGGCCAATCGGCCTTCTCTCTTACCTCCTCCCTAAGCTCTGGAATGGCCTGCTGTCCCAAATCCACCATTCTTCCTCCAAATAATCTCTATCCTCTGCCCTCACCAACTTCCTTGCATCCAATTGTACCTGCCCCTGACCTCCCCCCGACTTATTCTCCCCCCCGACCCCCTCCTCCTTACATGCCTGACCAGTGGCTCGACCTTAGCTCAAATGACTGGCTTATACATTTCCCTAAACAACCCATTCACTTACCGTCTCATGACGCTTCTGCTATCTCCCTTCTTATTCCCGCCAATGTTTTCCCTAAGTCAACACCCTCATCTTTCCCAGTGTTTACTATCCAGACCAGTCACCTCTCCCTGGTCCCAAGCTTAGATTTCCATTTCTCACTGCCAACTTGGTGCATCATACTTCAATTCAATATCTGATATAGGCACTTATGTAATCACATATAGTTCTAGATGTGTAATCAAATATGCTATGCCACCCCTCCTTGTGGCACATGTATGTACTATCTCCTCATGTAACAAGTCTATAATTAACCACACTTAACAATGTAACAATTGTTTGTATTGCTCGATTCCAAGTTCTACCTATTGATTGTTGTGTGTATACCCTACTCCCTTCTACCCCCCTCCCAGGTCGCACTATGAGACGAGCATCTTTTGCTCAGTGTGCCTCTCCTGGTGAAACATTTTCAATAAATAAGTATGGTATCTGCATGTGTTAGCAAGAGAAGAATGTCATGGAAGGTTATAAAAAAGCTCTTTTGGTGGTCTTTGACTCTCTAGCACCTTATCATGTTCACTGCTTGATGTCCTGCCCTAGGTTGCCCTGGTTTGTTGATGACCTGAGGTGGTTGAAGACTAAGGGGCAGAGGTTAAAGCATCCCTGTCAGAGATCAAGGTTAGATGTGGATAAATTGAATCTAAATGCTCATCATGGTGAATATTCACAAGGGATCATGCTGAAAAAGACAGTGTTCCTTTCACATGTGATCACTGAAGGGAAAAATTGACCAGCTCAGCTCTTCAACACTGTGGACAGATTGCTCAATCCTCTCTGTCTTCAGTTGGAAATAGTTTTTGCAGCAGAAAAATATGAAGAGTTCAATCAATGTGTCCTTTGCAAGATGTCCTCCATCAGAGCTGATATCTCCTCAGGTGGCCTGTCATGGGTTGGTAGTATTCAAGAGGTGAGAGACTGAAACACTGTCACTGTGGGTGGAGTTTGGGCCAGTCCTGATAGAGAAGGTCTCCTAAGTTGTCTTGGGGCTGCATCCTACATACTGTGTGTGGTATAATGAAGAATCAGCACTCCAGATACAGGATTCTATGGAAATGATGAAAAAGTTTTTATTGAGCATCAAAACTTCAGTGCTTACAATTATAACACTTTAATTACACATAATAATAATACAAAAATCAAGCTCCTACAGTGATGGTAAACTAGCCTCAGTGCTTTAGGGTGCTCTACCCCTTCATCAGGAGGCGTGGCTTCAAAGATGCTATAGTGTCATATAAATACTCCAGAAAATAGGTGGATACACTTGCAAAATAAAATAAATCATTAACCCACTAACCTTTATCATGGGACTGTGCCTTCTTATTAATGTGGGAGCTGGATTTTTGTATTATTGTGTGTATTCACAGTGTTGTTAATTGTAAGTACTGAAGTTCTGATGCTCAGTAAAACCTTTTTCATCATTCTCACTGAATCCTGTGTCTGGAGTGCTGATTCTTCATTATACTACATTCATGTTTTTCCAGCTCCCTTCCTAACTTGAGTGTGTTGCCTTCCACTGGTGAATGAATCATGTTTTTTTTTGGGGGGGGGGGCATGTTGCCCAAGGCAGAATTGTTCTGTGGAAAATGGCTCAAACAACAGGAGAGAAGAGCTCCCACTTTGATGCAAGCATTTTAAATGCTTTTAAATGCTGTCACCCTAGTGCACTAAGAGGTTTGAAGGTATCCACTTTATGGGAGGAAGATGGTGTTTTGCTTATCTAGGACTCAGATTGACAAAACAACCAGTATATTGTCTGGACCAGATGCATTTTAAAGATACGCATGTGTCTATTTTAAAAAATGTCTCCAATGAGTTGATACAAATACAGATAGATAAAGACAAATTTAACTGTAAGGCAGTGCTAAGGGACATAGAAAAATATCATCAGGAATTAGCCACATATTGTTCAATGGCATGGGTGAAGGAATTGAATAGCAAACTTATGACTGTGGCAAAAAAATGGGAAAATGAACTCACAGAAAGGAAAAAGGACCAAGTTTCTACCAGATGAAAGAGACTATAAAAATAATGATATACAAGTGGGAAAATTATAACCGCTCACTGTTGCGGAGTACAGGAAGGTCACGGGGGAGGTCAAGGAATGACAATAGACCCTCCTTTTCCACTGCATCATCTCCTTCAACATCAAGAAGCATTTGTGCTTCCAGCTTGGAATCAGGTAATGATATGAGCAACCTTCCAAATCTGAAACAAAGAAAAAAAAGTCTAGAAGGGGACAACGAGGAAAAAGGAATAGAAACATAACTTCCTTTAGAAAGCAATGGACTGAATGACTGTGATTCCATCATCAGAACAGTTAACAGTAGTTAACTTATCTGAACAACACCTTCATGAGTACCAAGTGAAATTGCTGTCTTATGGACTTTCTTTTATACCCAGCAGTGATGTTAATGAATTTCAGTAATACAGTGATTTGTTCAAACTGTTTCATAAAATCAATTTAAAAAAGTTTTTACTGAAACTTCATCAGACAATGGAGGGTGTTTTAACTAATGAACCTGTGGCAGTGATTCAGTCCATTTCAGTATTAGATTATCTAACCAATTTGGAGCTGAATGAATTGTTGTCTGCAGCTGGCAACAATTCTACTTCAAGAGAGGCACTAGATTTGGAGGGAACACCAATTGAACATGTTGCCATGGGCCCTGAGGGATCTGAGCCTGATAGATTTAGAGTGATTAAATCACCAGTAAAAAAGCAGTCCACCTTTATGCCTCCATCACCAGGGAGTGAGATAATTAAGGTGTTCCAAGAGTTGACTTTAAAGGATGTCTCAGAATGTATCAGAAGTTCTAAGCATAAAAAACATTGGGATAATCTGTTAGAGAAAGACAGTCTCTGTCAGAATTGTAAGACATGCAGCATATAATCATTAAACCCTCTGATAAAGGAGGAAATGTGGTAGTTCTGAATAAAAGTGAGTATATGGGTGAAGCTATGAGACAGTTAAACAATAGTTCCATTTATGAAAAATTACAACACACCCCTTTGAAAGAGTATAAAATTAAACTTATGACTTTCTTAATGGACATACTTGGACATGGCTGGATTAATGACCAGGATTTAGAATTTTTGAACACAGAGTATCCAATTATACCTGTGTTCTATTAATTACCTAAGTTACATAAAGATTTAGTGCATCCTCCTTGGCGTCCTATTATTTCAGGATGTGGCTCTTTAATGAAACCGTTAGCAGTTTTCTTAGACAGCTATTTGCAACAGAAGGTGGTAAAATTGAATTTATACCTCAAAGATACCACCTCTGTGCCACAATCATTAGAGAATTTTGCCTGGCACAATTCATACTGGTAGATCACAGTGGATGTTTTATCACTATATATGAGTATTGAGCATGAGAAAAATGTAAAAGCAATAAAGGAAATGCTGCACTGTTCATGGTTGGATTACCCAAATGACTTCATTTTAACAACCCTAGAATTAATACTTAACACCAATTTCTTCATGTTTGGGAACAATTTTTTTAGACAGTGTTGTGGTACAGCTATGGGGTCCTCCGTTGTGCCCTTTTATGCTAACCTATTCATGGGTTGGTGGGGGGCGTGCAATCCTGGACCCCATCAGGAATCCATTTTTTCTAACATCCAGTACTATAGGAGATACTGTACATAGACAATTTAATTTTTGTGTGGAAGGGTAGTGAAATTGAGATTAGTCAATTTATAGACTATCTTAAAGAGAACAATGTGGGCCTTTCTTTCACATCCTCATAGAGTGCAACCGAGATTCATTTTTTAGATCTTGTTTTAAGGGGTCCCAGGACAAAAAATAATTTCTAAAACATACCGCAAACCAACAGCAGGGAACAGTGTGCTGCATGCTAGAGGTTCCCACCTTAAACAAATTATAGAGAATTTGCCATTTGGACAGCTAGTCAGATTAAAATGCAATAGTGATAATGAATGAGATGCTTTGCTTGCAGAAGAATAACTCTTTGATAGACTAAGACTCAGAGGCTATCGGGAAGATACCCTACAATCAGCATGGATAGAGCACAGCTATTGAAACAGAAGGGCCAAAAAAATCCCCCAGAGCAGATTATTTTTGTTTCAAATTATAATCCGATTTATATGGACATACAGGCAGTTATTTTCAAGCACTGGCATATGTTAGCATTGGATAAAGGTTTAAAAGAAATAAGCACAAATGGACCACTGGTCACATTTAAATGGGGCAAATGTTTAAGAGATCTTTTGACATCAAGTGCTTTGAAATCTTTGCTAGATCAGGGGGTCGTAGTTACTGTAGGTAAAAAAAACACAGGTGTTCTTTCACTGTAAAAGGTGTATAACCTGTGGTTCAGCTGTGCGAGGCAGAGTATTTAAAAATCCTAACAATTTAGTGATTAGACAGGTAGAAATAAGGGACTTTATTATGTGTAGCACCAAATATGTAGTACATGCCCTGTGGTGTTCCTGCGGTAAGAGATATGTGGGACAAACCACACAAATGCTAAAAGAATGCATACAGGAACACTACAGGGCTATATGAAGAAATGACCCAACACACCCTATCCCTAAACATCTTTTAGAAACAAGAGATGTGATAGCTCATAGAATTTTATATATGGGACTTGATCATGCACCATGGAAAATAAGGGGTGCGAGATAGATTTGGCACTGGACTGCAAAGAGTCTGTGTGGCTCTTTAAACTGAGGTGTTTGAGACCAAGTGGTTTCAATGATCTAATGGAATGGAAGTCATTTATATACTGAAACTGAAATACGTGATATGGTAGAGGTTGATGTATTGTATAGGCTGCTATTATAAGTGTTTGATAACTATTTGTTATACTGTTGTTTTTTGTTGTGTTATATTCTCTCTTTGACTATGCCTTCTTATTAGTGCTTTTCCAGCAATTGTATAAATAGGTACTTATTTATTTTATTCAGTTAATAATTTAAAAATGCTTGAAATAGAAGTATGGGTCTTATTTATTATGGTGCCATAATAATAATAAATAAAATTAATTACACTAACGAAATTAAGGTTATGATAAATTAATATAGGGTTATCTATTAATTATTAAGGGCTCAAGTTTTCTTTTTGGATTTTTGTCTTTAACCATTTACTGTGGCAGTGTGACATTGGCTACAAAGTAATTAACTTTATGCACTAACTTTTCTAAATGAGGCTAGTGAAATGCAGGCCACACTAATTAGAGCCACTGGGTGGGTGGGATATTCAAAAGGGTTGCGCCATGCGCAACAGGGTTGCGCATGCTCAAGTCCTACATTGCGCCATTCTGCGATATTCAGCAGGAGGCAGTTGTGCCACTGAAAACAGGTTGAGCAACAGCGCAATGCAAATGAATGCATGCTCAACAGGTGGGGGAGGAACCATGCATAAACTGCACAGCCCAATATTCAGTCAGGTTGTGCAGAGTTGTGCAGGCACAACTCCCAACCTGCGCCGCACAACTTTGAGGCAAAAAAAAAAAAAGGATCAAGTTGAGGGCCACCCACAGGTGAGCTGCTGTATTGCAGGGCGCAACACAGCAGCTGCCACCCATGGCTGGCCCCAACTCAGTCCTGTGCCCCTCACCAGCCCAATTGCGGGCATCAGTGTAGCCCCCCTCCGTTCACATCCTGGTGGTCAGTGGACCGTAATGCCTGATGTGGGCAGAGCATTATGTGACAACCCCCCTGCCCAAACATCTCCCAATGCCCGATCGCGGGCAGAATGTATAATGACAACCCCCACCCAAACATCTCCTGGTGTCTAGTGTCTCCCACCCCACCCACCCATGAGCCCCACCACCCCGGCGCCCGGCAGGCAGCAGCAGCATCCACCATGTTCATTCACAAATCTGGACTGTCATGTACGGTATGGGCTGCACGCCATTGGCTCTAGCTCTGCACCAATGGGCATGCAGCCTACTGGACAGTCAGTCAGCGGGCGGCGGGCGGCAGGTGGGTGGATGCTACTGCCCGCTGGCTGCCAGGGGAGCGGGTGGTGGGGCTTCGTGGTGGGTGGGGTGGGACACTAAACACCAGGGAGATGTTTGGGGGTTGTCATTATACAGTCTGCCACGATCGGGCATTACGGTCCACTGGACCACCAGGGAGATATTCGGGTTGGGGGTCTTTTACATTCTGCCAGCGATCGGGCACTGGGGGTTGTCATTATACATTCTGCCCGTGATCGGGCATTGGGAGATGTTTGGGCGGGGGTTGTCATTATATGTTCTGCCCGCGATCGGGCATTGGGAGATGTTTGGGCGGGGGTTGTCATTATACATTCTGCCCGCGATCGGGCATTGGGAGATGTTTGGGGGTTGTTTTCACGTTCTTCCCGCGATCGGGCTGCAGGGTGCGTCGGTCCCCGACGGCTGCTGCCTGGCAGGGCGGCCAGGTGCAAGTCCTCGGGGATCGGTGCACCTACATGCTAATGGCATGCAAATGGGGCCATAATCAGATGCAAATGGCCCCCCCTGCACCTTGCATGAATTATGGCCCCATTTGCATGTCACCTTTGAATATTGAAATTTGCGCATGGCGCATGGTACTAGCACCACCGCAAGTTGAATGCTCAACTCTGACAACTTGCGGTGGCGCAAGTTCCACTGCGCCATGCACAGTGGCTGTGGTGGGTGATATTCAAAGGAGTTGCGCAATAGCTCAACTCCTTTGAATATCGCCTCGGCCACACCCCTGCGCAACTATTTTGAGCAGCGCAAGGGCTTGCGCCTCAGAATGGCGCAGTTTAAATATCCGAGCCACTGTGTTTGGTGTAGTAAACAACCCCTTTTTCTATTGAGTCCCATGATAAAGGTTAATGTGTTAACGATTTAATTTATTTTGCAAGTGTATCCACTTATATTCTGGAGTATTTATATAACAGTAAAGCCTCTTTGAAGCCACGCCTCCTAATGAAGGGGTACAGCACCCTGAAGCACTGGGGCTAGTTCACCATCACTGTGGGAGATGGATTTTTATATTATTGTGTGTATTCACAGTGTTGTTAATTGTAAGCACTGAAGTTTTGATGCTCAGTAAAAACTTTTTCGTCATTCTCACAGAATCCTGTATCTGGAGTGCTGATTCTTCATTATACAACATTTATATTTTTCCAGCACCCTTCCTAACTTGAGTGTATTGCCTTCCACTGGTGAATGAATACTGTATGTGGACCCAGTGCCTACCAGCTTACTCTTAAATTGCTGGTTGGCTCTGATACCAGTAATCACTGATTTAATCAGGTGTTCACTTCAGAAGGGTGTTTTCATCATGGAACCAAAAAGGGCAGTGATGAAAGCCCTATTAAAAAAGCATTATTGGACTTGAAGGATCTGGAAAATTACAGGCCTGTCTCAAACCTCCAATTCTTTGGGAAGGTAGTAGTGGCACAATTGCAGGATTGCTTGGAATGTTATTAGATCTTTGAACCATTTCAATCTGGGTTTAGGCCTTGGTATACATGGAGATGACACTAGTCAAGGTGTTCAGTGATCTTCTACTGTCAAAAGACATAATGGTCAGTGCTCCATCTTGGTACTACTGGATCTTTCCTTGACATTTGACATGGGTGGTGCTGGGGTCATGGGGTGCTGTTAACCCATTTGTGGCAATATGTAGGACTCACTGGGACCATGATTCGGTGGTTTGAGTCCTACTTGTCCAACAGATTATAGTAGGTGGTGTTAGGCAGTAACATCTCAAAGGCTACTTCCATCTGCTGTGAAGTGTCTCAGTGGTCAATTTTAGCTCCCATGTTGTTTGCTGTGTACATGCTGCCATCGGGGGAGATCATTAGATGGTATAGTCTGGGTTTTCACTGCTATGCAGATGACATCAAGCTCTACCTGTCATGTGCACCCAATGAGGTCAATGTTGTAGCTGTGTTAGATGAGTGTGTGGCTGAAGTCCAAGACTGGATGACATGAAAGCTGACTCACACTAAACTCATCAAAGATAGAGTTGTTACTAGTGAAACCAGGCTGTGTGAGGGCAGCAATGAACAGTGATAGTGCCCTGTTGCTATTGTTAAATGGCATTATACTATGAACTGATGACAGGGTAAAAAATATGTGTGTCATTGTAGATGGTGGATTGACTCTAGAACAGGTGTCATCTGTTGCCCACAGTGGCTTTTTCCACCTGTGCAACATTACCTGAATTTGAAACTCTGACCTGGAAACACTGGTCTCCACATTTGCCATTTGCCACTGCAAACTGGATTATTGCAGTGCTCTCTACCTAGGGCTATCTGCTGGATGGTGCATTGCTTTCTGCTCATGCAGAACTCAGCAGCCTGGTTGATTACAGGGATTGCACAGTTTAGGCATATCATGCTGGTTTTACAGGAGCTGCATTGGCTGCTAGTGAGGTGGTGCATCAGTTTCATGATAAGTTTGTTAATCTACAAAGCCCTGCACAATTCAAGCCCTGCATACCTGAAAGACCTTCTGATTGAGTATTCTTTTTTTTTTTTAATTCACATTTTATGCTCCCAGAGCCCTGGCAGGTGGCTTCAGTCCTCTGCATGCGTGGATTCTTTCTCCAGACCCACCAGCTTCCACTCTCGCTGACACCAGCAGTTCCCTGTGGATTACCCCCTGCAGCGGAACCAGGAGGGAGGCCGCATGCTACACCCTCCCCAAGAGACCCAATCCAGAAGCTGGTGCCAGTCGGGAGCTGCGGCCATCATTGAGCACTGCCAGGCTCATTTTCTTCTGCTTTCCTTCCATCCCTTCCCTCCCTACTGATGTCAGCATATCAGGGCATGCCTCCCAACCCATTCTGCCCTCCAGCCATCACCAGAGGGCAGTCAGCGAGCAGGATGACAATCTCCCTTCCCCCGAGAGAGGAGATCAGTCCTCTGGACACTCAATCCTCTCTTCCTCCTGCCAACCTCCAGCAGTCCAGGCTCGTTCCTGAAGCCGGGTCACCGGAATGGTGCAAGGTATAGTGACCAGCGCCTCAACCTCCAGATCCACCGGGCTGGCCTGACTGAGTATTCTGACTGAATATACTCTGCCCCTTTGTTATTCTGAGGTGGGGCTCCTCATGGTTCCACGTTTCCATTTGAAATCATCAGGAGATACAGCCTTCTGCATTGCTGTACCTATCTTGTAGAACTTGCTGCCTTCTCTCATTAAAGGAGCCCCATCGCTGGAAGATTTTAAGGGGTTGCTAAAAACCTGTTTGTTTAATTTGACATCTGGGACCACTTCCAACTATACTTTGGATGGTGTGTTTTTTTTAGTTGTTGCATGTATCCTGACCTGTTTTAATATTGTTGTGTTTTTAAGGTTCTGAATTACCATTCTGTATGGCATCCAGAGCTTTGGATGGACACCTAAAAAATAAATTGCTTTGCCTTGTAAAAGGTTTAACAGAGCCTTACGACCGTTTTGCATGTCATTGGCAAATGGTCAGTAAAGCACACAAAATGAAATGTTGTGTTCAGTGAACACTAATCATCAGCACTCCAACATCAAGAAAGTCACTGGACAAATCACTTCCCTTCACCTGTATAGTTTATTAACAACAGTAGAAACACAAAGGGGTTCCAAACTGCCATGGTCAAAACATTATCAGTACATTGATTCAAATGCATCACAGATAACATCCCTGGTTCAAAAATAGAATTCTTCCAAATGAATTAACCTGCAGGGTGAAAGAAAATGGATGTGTGCTCCAGTGCACACTGGTTGACATGCCAGCGTGATTTGTCATGCCTTCCTCAGAGCTATGGTGTGACAACATGGCCAGCCTTATTTACTCACTGGTATCTATAGGAATCCATCCCCCTGATGGTAGGTAGCCATTTCCAACAGAGCCTAGTGTAATCCTAAAAATCTTAAATAATATGTAAAACATGGGCTCTCTTTTGATATACATAAGATAAATCCTGAGATTTGAAAAAACATTTTCAACCTTATAATGTGAAACTTCATAGTGTATAAATAACTTCTTATCTTGAAAACACCCCACCACTATTAAAACAGATTGTCTTGACAGTCGACAAGCATAAGTTGTATTACCAGTACTGTACACCTGTGCTGAGTGGTAAAGAGCACATTTGTATAATAATTTCATAAAGTCCTCTACCAAATTATGTTAGGCTGAGCTATTCAAATTAAACAATTTCATTGTGTGTTACATAACAGAAATCTTGCAAGACATATCATTCAGACAGCCATTTTAGCTATAATCAGGAAGTCAGGTAGGGGAGCTCACTCCAGTCATCCCCAAAGGTGCTGCTAAACCACAAGGCAACAAAGTAACAGCGAAAGAACAGTGCGCACACTGCAGCCCCAGAGCATAAATTAACTTTATTTTACATAAACAAGGAACCCAAATTGTAGCAGAAGCTGGGCTAAATGCCTTACATATCACCCACTGCAGGAGTTTGACTGGGGGCTCATTTATTTAAAATAAATGTAACCCCTAGGTGGCGCTATCCCAAGGGCTACTACCCCTGCCTGCTTGGCTAGTAGCAGGTAAAGGGGCCTGAGTTCTGAAACGGATGCCTTCACCCGGAGGTCAGGGTTGGTAGTGGTCAAGCTAACCTGGGCACAGCCCTCTGGGATACTGTAACCCCCCTTTTTCCCCTCTAGTGGCCTGAACACTGTACAATAATCACTTTCACAATACCCCTGGTACACCACACAAGTACCCACACTGTTTGCACTTACCACCAGGGCTGGTTCCTCTGGCTTGACCTTGGGGACCCCCTATAAAACAAGGTTATGCACAGCAAATAGCAACAGTACAGTACTTTGAGCACAAACTGGAACCACAGTCTGATTACATGCAGAAAAAGTTAGATCTGATTTATTCAGGGGACTTGAACAAGAAAGGGGCAAAATCAGGTTAATTAGCTTAAAGGTTATATCAATCAAGCAGTTATGCATGCGCTTTGAGTCCCCCCACACAGTCACACCTCTGGGTACCCAGGAGGAGAAGAGATGGGCTAGCCAGGACTGTTGCCCAGGGTTGCAGCTGGTTGGGGCCCTGTGATGGAAAACACAACATGCACAGTACACAATATTTGTAATCTGGAGCCAGAGGTCTCTGTTCATAAAAGAAATGAAATAACAAGACAATCAGATGACGCACTCAGATTAAGCTGTTGTTGCAGGAAGCTACCCTGGTATTTACTCACGATGCCCAAGACTGGACACAGGCTGGACGAAAATCGAGACTGCAGGTGGTTGATCTGGAATGCCAGGAGAAGCAGGGCCCACACAAGTCACAGAGGCGCCATTCCTGTTCAAGCATGGAGCAGGGGGCTGATCCCCAGGCAGGTCTCTCGTCGATGGCTTCTCTGTGCAGTGGGTAGTCTCACTGGGCCAGTCTGGCAAGGCCCAGACCGCATGGAGACAAATTCGGATGCAGTCCGTTTTGGGCTGGATACAGCTTCCAGTAAGCAGAACACAGTTCACACAGCGGGGGAATAACTCGCAACCCACTAGCAGCTCATAGCACATTTACATGTAAGGGAATTCTACTGTACCAGGCAAAGCGCTCTCCGGTCACAATCGCAAAGTCTCTGTACACTCCAGGAGCTTAGGGGTAGCTGTAACTCCTGACAGGCCGATCGCATTCAGCAAAATCTTTGGACTTCTTTAGGTTGAGTCTGGCCCACTTCAGTAGCTTACTTTAGTCACACAAACTTGGATTTAGTCCACAATAATTCTCTTCTCTCCCTCTCAGGAGCAGCAGGCAGACATGTAAGCCAAAACTCAGCCCTTTCACAGTTTTCCCATGCGAATCCACTCAGGACTGCTGCCCAAAATACACTTGAGGTCTTCTTATTTCACTTCCCAGCTCAGAACTAAGTGAAAACTGCAAGCAGCCTGGGACTTCCCCAAGGTCCAAAAGATTTGGTTGGCTGATTTGGCTGTCAGTCAAAGCAAGAGCTCCCCCTTCAGTTGCAAAAAGGCGCAAAAAGCTCCAAACTATAGTTCCTACAGATTTTGAATTCAGACAGCTCCTGTAGTCCGGCTACATTTTAGGTCCCACTAGTACTATTTGGTCCAATTTGCAGTCCAGGACCAAGATAGTGGAGACAAACAAAACAGTCCTTGCTACAAAGAAAGCAGGTTAGACAAACTACATTATCATTATCACTCTAAATGATTTTCAGCAAATAGTTACATTTTTCAACAGAGCTCCCTCTCAGATTACTTAAGCTGCAATTAGGCAGCTCTTAAAGAGACAGTACACAGAGGCTATACAGGCTCTGGTAATCACATTTAAACTGCTAAAACGCAGGACACCAGCCTGACAGTGAGCATTTAGGCAAGCTAAAGGAAGACTTTTTGGGAACCCCCATTTGTAGGGGGGTTACATAAAGTTTATTTACACTCTGGAAGTAAAGGCATGGGCACTGTTCTTTTGCTCTTACATAACTATAATCAGCATGGGGCTGTAAAATAAAATGAAGTCAACCTTTCCCTATGTAGTGCGTCAAGCAACACAAGTTGCAGATTATACTTACAGGCATTTGTCAATGCTGAATGTTTGCCGCCTGCATTGCTGTTGTACTGGGTCTTGCTTGTACACATGTTTATTATATATTTACCCAAGATAGACCAGATGAGATGTAATATGTCATTTGCAATGGAGTTATGAATTTACACAGTTTTACACAGCATTTAAACAGGATAATAGATGTGAGATGCAATATCTTGTTTTTAGTGTGTCCCTGCTTTTATAATATATTTTTCTAGGACAAGTCATTTTAGATGCAACATCTCATTTTCAGTGGGGTTCTGCTGTAGGGTCCTGTTTTTATACAGTATTGCAATATATTTACCCAGGATAATCCAGCTGAGATGTAATATCTTATTTTCAAAGAGGTCCTGCTTTGACATATTTGTGCAGTGTATTTACAGGTACCCAGGACAGCACAGCTCAGGTGCTATCTTGCGTTCAGTGGAATCCTGCTTTTCCCAATTTTTACTCTCTATTTTCCCAGGACCAGGACAGCAGAGCCTACATGAAATATTTCATTTTCAATGGAGCCATGCTTTTACCATTTATATAATGTATTTACCCAGGACAGCCCAGCTGAAAGGAAACTTACGTTTTCAGTGGGGTCCAGCTTTTACATTGCATTTTTCCCAGGGTAGAGAAGCATGGCTGTACAGTTCAGTGGGGGCTCTGCTGTTCTTGGGTCCTGTTTTTACACATTTTTAATAAATATTTACCCAGGATAGACTAGAAAAGATGCAATATCTCTTTTTCTGTGGCATTCTGCTTTTAAACATTTTTAGACTGTATTTACCCAGGATTGGCCAACTGGGAAGCAGTATCTAATTTTCAGTGGGCTCCCACATTTTGACCCCAGATTTCCAACAGTATTTTTATGACCTGATGTTATGATCAAGACAGGTAGAATATTTTAAATCTCATCTTAAATGTGATTTTGCAGTGTGACTGTGAAAACATGTTTCAGAGGGGATCTGAATAATGACACCTGTCAGGTTCTGAAGGTGGGCAACACAAGGAATATGTTGAACATTAGGGGCCAAAATCTGCAAAAATAAAGTTAAGAGCAAATGTTGAAACAGTTTAATGTTTCTTCATGACTTAGTTGTCCTTTTTTTTTTCCACATTTTGACCTCAATTTTTCAACATACCATAGTTTTTTTTAGACATCTCGTTCTGAACCCTTTAACTAGAGTGTAGGTCCAGGGTTTGAGCATAGCTAGTGCATGGACAGTGAGTCAGAAGCAGGAGTTAGATTTTTTATCTTTAGTTGCAAGCTATTTGTGTGCCATTGTTTGGGGGTTTAATTATTAATCAGCAACCAGTAACTTACAGCCATGGCTGCCACAGTTAAAAGTTTTACCAAGTTCTACATCATGGAGGTCCTCTGCTGAGCTGAGAAAGAGTCTTCTTTGTGTCAGAGTACCATTCTGTGGTAGCACACCACCACAATGACAATATGACAGTGAACACCACCTCAGTGACAAATCTCGACAGGTTGCTGTGATGGTCTGCTGTCTGCTGATGCATGATTCATGGTGTTACTCCCCCATCCCGAACCAACTCTATCTCAGAGTTGGTTAATTAGAGATGGGGAGGTGTGGGGGGCAAAGCCCCCCCTCACAAAAAAGCACTTCTTCCAGACCAGAGCACTGCCGACAGGTCCCATTGATGTTGGGGGTTTTGACAATGACGTTGTCATTGTATTGACATGGAACCGCATTCTGTGATCAGTTTGGGAGCTGAAGAACAAAGCCGACTGCTGATGGTCATGGAACTGTTTGTGCCACATCAGTTGAAGTCTGCAGGAGAAATGGGGCAATAGTTAGTCTGGTTGCTGTTGGTAGGCGATGGATGTTGGATGAAGCCCATGGGCTTCCGAGGTCCTGTTAGCTGTTAGCCACGAGACATGTGTTAGCTGACTGCTTTGGTCAGGAGAAAAGATCAGCACTGTATCTACTGCTTTGCTTTTCAGTGGATCAACTGGAAGCCTGGACTGGACTTTGCTCCCAGCTATTGCTGAAAACAAGTGGTGAGAGCATTTGTTTCCCCTCAAAAAGACCCTTTTTGTCTTCTGGCTGATCATTCTTTTGGCAGCAATGAGAGAGCTGTTGGGGGGAGCACTATTGATTTTCCTTACTGCCTGCTGTTTAAATTGTTGCTGCTAAAAAAGAGCCTCGAGTGTGACTAAACTGCATTTGGGAGTATAAGGTTCCCCTACTGTGGCATATCCATGCAGACTTTAATTTTATTTATATGTAATTGGGATTCACTAAGTTTTGTGGTTATTCTGGGCAGGGAGGTGGGTGGGCGGTTGGATGATTTTATTAAGACTGACTAAGTGGTGTGTGTGTAGTTATTTATTAAGTGAGATGTGTGTGTGTGTGTGTGTGTGTGTGTGTGTGTGTGTGTGTGTAGGTTCCCACTAGGTGTCTAGAGTGGGTGTGTTCTTAGCCATTTTAGTAATATTTTATAACAAGCAAGTAGCTGCTGGCTGGAGAGATGTGTTTAGACTTCAGGTCCCAGAGTCTCAGCTACTCAGCGTCCCAACTGTTGGACCTCCACCCATTTACTGGCCTCCCATTGTCATCAGCAGCACATAGGCACTGTAGAGAGGTTGGTATTGGGAGGAAGCGGGATAATAGACAGTGGTGTAGTAGGGTGGCTGATGGGGATAGCCATATTGGGGTGGTGAAGACCAAGAGGTGCCCTGAGATGAAATGGAGCCTAGGGAGAGGCCAGATGTGTTTGGTACCCATAACCAGGATTTCCACTGGACTGAGTAGGTAGCCAATGGGCAGACAGCCTCTGCCAGTTCCCTTCATGTGTTGCTGTGCAATACAAAATTGATTAGGAACAAGACCCAGTTATAGCAAACTTGATTTCCTCGATGGATCTCACTTGCATTATGGAGACTTGGCTGGATGATGACACTGGCACAGTTTTAGAGGTGTCTATCCTTGCTGGATTCTCCATAGTGCACTGCCTAAGGAGGGACTACAGAGGTAGGGGTGTAGCCATCTGCTTTAGATCTGACCTGAAGTTCTCTGTGCACCCAGTGGGTTCTACTTTGTTGTTTGAATGCGTGGCCATTCAAGGGATCTGGGTGCAGGTTGCAGACTCCTTCTGGTGTACTAGCCTCTGGGACATGACAGGTAATTTCTACAGGAATTCAAAGACATTGTCACTGAGAGGGTATTGGATTCACCAGGTGGTTGATCCTGGGTGACTTCAAAGCCTGGATCAATGACAAACTATCACAGTTTGGACAAGACTTCCTCCAGGTGATGAATTCACTGGGCCTTGCACAAGTAGTTCCTGCTGCAACCCACAGTTATGGGCACACCTTGGTCCTAGTATTCTCACTGGGGCTTGAGATAACTAGGACAAAGATTTATCCAGTCATCTGGTCAGATTATTGCACAGTGGAGTTCTCATTCAGGGTCCCCCATGGTAGTCCTTACCCTGTGGAGTTGGTCTGTTATGGCCCTTTAAAGGGGTTGTCCCCAGAGGGACTGTCAGCAATAATGGATCTGTTGGAAGTGAGTGTCACCTGTGGGGCAGGTACGAGTGTGGCAATGGCAGCCTATAATAGGGTTATCACCTCAGCACTCAACTCTGTCTCTTCAGTCCATATGTGACCCAGGAAATCTCGCTTAAGACTCCCATGGTTTGACAGGTAGCTCAAGGGGATGAAGACCAGGGGTTAGAAGTTGGAGCCTTGTTGGCAGAAATCTGGGTCTGATGAAGAAGGACTGAATTTTAGAACTCACTACGATGAGTATCAAGGAGTAAGTTCTTGTAAGAAGGCAGCTTTTCTGTCCAAGGAGATTGCTTCAAAGAAGAACAGACCAGTGCAGCTCTTTCAGACTGTAGACACATTGCTTCACCCTGCCTGCCTGCAACTGAAAGGAGCAGTTTCAGCCATCAAGTGCAAAGAGTTCACTCTGTTCTCTATCAGAGTGTCCTCTACCAGATTTATGATCTCTCCAATGAGGCAGTCACAGCCCCACAATAGTCAGATGGCCATCTCCAGAAGCAGTCCATTTGCCTGGAGCAAGTTTAGGCAAGTGAGGGTGGAAGAGGTATGTGAGGTAATCTTGAAGCTGCAGCCCACATGTTGTGAACTGGAGCTGGGCCCAACATGTCTATTAGTGGGATGTGTGGGGACAATTGGTCCAGTGTTTGCTAAGATTGTCTGATGTTCACTTTCACAGGGGTTCTTCCCTAGTGCTTTGAAAGAGGCCCTGGTGAAGCCCCTCCTGAAGGAAAAATCTCTTGATCCTAACATCTTGTCAAATTATAGACCTATCTTTAACCTTGTCTTTTTGGGTAAAGGTTATTGAGAAAACTGTGCCTCTGTAGCTCGAGGTACACCTATTTCACCCTGCCTGTCTGCAACCTTTACGACATCTATGAGCCCCTCCGCTTTGGATTTAGGTCTAGACACAACATTGAAACAGCATTGGTCAGGGTGCACAATGATCTCCCCAGGCTAGAGATAGAGGAGAGTAGTCAATTCTTATTCTCCTCAATCTCTCCTCAACTTTTGACACTGTTGACCATGGTGTGATGTTGTATTGCCTTAGGGAGCACTGTGGACTCACCAGTAGTGTCATCAGCTGGTTTGAGTCCTTTCTTACTGGCAGGATGTAAAGGGTGGTGCTGGGCAGTTTCTCCTCCCACCCAATGCCCCTGCCATGTGGAGTGTCTCAGGGCTTGATCAGCTCACCCATGCTGTTCTCAGTGTGTATGCTGCCCCTTGGTGAGATCATTAGTCATTACAGCATGGAGTTTCACTGCTATGCAGATGACACCCAGCTGTATTTGTCATTTGCACCTGGGTCACAACATTGTGGAGGTACTGAATGCATGTCTGGCTGAAATCCAGATTGTTTTATTTTGTGGGGAGGACTATGCAGGCTGATCATGATGCTGATCAGCTGAGTTTGCTGGACAGCATTATGTAGATCAAAGGAAAGAGCCACCCAATGAATCAGGTGGCTCTTTTTTTTCAACAAAGTTTCTATCCAGCAAGCCCAGAACAGTGCTATGATCAGCCTGGCTGATGCCTGGTCTAAAACTGTCGAGCCCCATGCAGACTACCCTACATGGACCAACAGTGGCACGCCTCTCAAAATCCACTACCATAATAACATGTTTGTGCTTGCACAAGCACAAGCATGAACATAAAAAGATGTGGAACACCAGCATCTTTGATTTTATGCAAGTGATAAGAACATGGCTCACTCAGTGAAGTAGAGCTGCTGTAGCTCTGAGGTAAACCACAATCCACTGAAGAGACTGCAGTATTGAAGGCACACTTTTAAGAATAATAGTCCATTGGTCTAATTTAACTGTAAACAATAATGGGCTCTAATTGCTGCATGACATTTTAAGAGTCATTTTGTATGTCACTGGCTGACTTGTGGACTTCTGTTAGCAGACTGCACTGCAGCTTTGCACTATTAAGAAAAGTTTCCCTAGAACTGATTTATGCTTCTGTATGTCATTTGTTGCTTATTTTCCATCTTTTTGTTAAGAAAAGGGATATTCATAGCAAGGTTGTACTAGACAAATCTTTGCACTAACATGCAAAAATAAAATAAAGAAAATAAAAAAATACAAATTATTAGGAAGACTAATTTGAGTGGAAGACTGTTCTTTACGTAAACATGAATTGAAATTTAATTCAGGCAACCAGTTTTAGAGCTATTTAATACAGATATTAGTTAGGTATAAATTTATTGAATGCCTGGCAGGAAATGTACTGATCTAGTCTCATGGAGTCAGGGATTTGATACACTGAATGTGCAGGACTGCCTTGTACAAATCTGGGATTGCTAGCATTACGTTACCAGATGGGATGTGAGGGATAGGTGGTAAATGATGGGTATTTCTTGAGTGGGGGGCAGTGTTAAAGGAAGGGGAAGGAGGGATACTTGGTAGAGGGTTGGAGGGATTGTTTTCATTTTTATTTTTTATACTATGCTTTCTTTTTGGCACCAGCAGCCACCCTACAGGCCCCCACCTCTGTAGGCAAACCCCAGGATCCCCACCACAGTGTCCCCCAGATTAATCCCCAGGGCAAAGCCTCCTGAGACCCCCTCATTAGCTCCATTGGATCTAGGTCTTGGTTGCAGTGGGGACCCAGGTCTGTCATGGAACATGGGGTGTCACTGGCTTACTGGGGAGGATTTTTAATGTTACTGTTGGTGTTTCAGGGCCATGTCAACTGGATACCAGGGCTTAGCCATGCCATGCATCTGACACAACTTCTCAGACCAGCACTATCTTGTGCTCTGGTGCCGGTGCATCCTATGGTCACCTGGAAGCCTAGGACTGCAGACAGACTACCCTCCTCCTCCTCCTCCCCTCGGAGGTGGACAGCATGCCATTGCTGCCCAATCTACCTCCACCCCGACTGGCCCTAGAGCATTCTGAGTCAACTCCCAAACCCAGGTCACCCACGTCACAGCATTAAAACCTTGCTGCTGCACTGGCGGGCCAGCTAGCAGGATTGTTTTTATGTTGGGGGAGAGAACAACAGCAGGCTGATCATGTTGCTGATCAGCTGTGCTTGCTGGGTAGCATTACGCAGATCAAAAGAAAAAAACATCACTGTATGATTCTGGTGTTTCTTCTCTTTGTTGGAGCTCTGGTCAGGGGTGAATGCAGCTGTTATGGCAGCCCTCTGGCTGGCAGGATGGTAAACCTCCAATACTAATTGGGCCTCCACAGGTATGCCCACTCCCTGCCCCCTGCCCAGACCAGCCTGCATAGTTGCACAGGGTACCCCATGCATGGTCCCAGGCAGGACTGTGAAGCAGGTGCATGTTGCTAGTACATCCGTGGCTGTCCATCAGACACTTGAGAAGTGTGTATCCCAGCACCGAGTAAAAGGTGTGTTGGGCCAGGATGATCTTAATAGGACCCAGACTGCCTGGGTGTAAAAAGGACCACATTATGCCCTAATCAGTTTTGTTTTGCAAGTTATGAAATTAATTCTGCAATATTGATTACTGGTGGAGAGTGGCGGAGAGTGAAAGTTGTTGCTGCTTTTTGGTAGTGGAGCATCCATTGCTACTGTTTGTTGAGAAACTATGCCAGCAGAGTGGAACTGGGACTTATTAAGTTAACTAACTTAGCCTAACATATGGCTCTGACTTTTTAGTGTGAAATCAACAATATGCATAGAAGCCATACATTATAGTGGTGCGGTTGTGCCACTTTAGTTAGGTTCAGTGGTCAGTAACATACTAAAGTCAAAAGTTTGGGCATAAATAATTTTGGACCTGTTCAATGGATATGTCTGAAATTTGGTACACATGTTGGGGCATGGTAGATCTCTTGATCTGGCAAATTGCATTTTGGTTGGAGTGCCGGTCTTTGTGTACGAAAGTGCTGAAAAATGCAAAATTATCCATTTTTGGAGGCAGCCTTTGGCATTCTGAATGTGGTCCTGCACAGCCGTCGTGTAGCATGCCACTCTGCGAGATGGCTCGTTTGAAAGAACTTTGGTGGCCGAACATGCCGCTCTTTGCTTGGTGAAAGAATATTAAGGCATTCAAAAGTTATGGCACTTTTAAGTTCCCATTATAAGTCAATGGGAAAATTTATATGTATATCTTGTGATCAAAGAATGGGGTTCTGGCCATCCCATCCTGCCTGGCGGTCAAATAATTTGCAGCCTCACAGTCCAAGAATCTTTGTCCCCAAGAATTTTTTCAAATTCTTTGATCGCGAGGTCCGCCATCTTGTTTTCAGTTTTTCGATCGCACAAACACAAATATCTTGGCTCAGTGGTCACTTCTCAAGTAAAACTTTGATGGTTTTACTCAGGGGACCCCGCTCTATCGAGCCATGGCTTTGGTTCCATCCAAATTGGTCCAAAAATAGAGTTATTAGCTTTTAAATTCTTTGTTCGTGGCTCGCTAATGATCTTTGATCGAGCCTGCAAATTCTTTGATCGCGAGAATCTTTGATCGCGATCGTGCTTCGTGAGCAAGGGACGAGATGGCCAGATTTTAAATTGGATTTCCATAGCCCAGGGGTGCCATATTAAGTAATATAAGGGTGGGTTTTGCTCAGGGGGCTTCGCTGTGCCACATGTCAATAACATAACTGTAGTTTTTATTATCCCTGGTAGTCTAGCGGCCCCCTCCCCATCATGGCAATGTACATAATGATTTCTGTTATCCCTGATAGTCTAGTGGCCCCCCCCAATGAGTATCTGATAAATATATTTATTTATTATCTGTGGTAGTCTAGTGGTCCCCCATGTGTCTTTATGTATATTTTTTATTATATCCCTGGTAGTCTATGCCCCCCAATCTGTAGTTCTTTATAATTAATATTGCTATCCCTGGTAGTCTAGCGGTCCCTCTCCCATCATAATAAAATACATTTCAATTTAGCAATACCTGGTAGTCTAGTGGCTCCCATCCCCCACCCAGCCCTACCAGCCCACCCAGCACCCACCCACCCTTCCCTAGCCGGCGACTGGCAAGCCACCTCTCACCTCCTGGCCGGCCACCGACTGTATGTATTCCCAGCGGTAATGGAAACAGGTGCTAGGAAATTATTTCTGAGCACCTGTTTCAATATAATAATATAATTATTTTATTATGATGGGAAGGGGGACCGCTAGACTACCAGGGATAGCAATATTAATTATAAAGAACTACAGATCGGGGTGGGGGGCACTAGACTACCAGGGATATAATTAAAAAATATACATAAAAACACATGGGGGGCCCTAGACTGCCACGGATAATAAAGATATTTATCTGATACTCATTGGGGCCACTAGACTACCAGGGATAATAAAAACTACAGTTTTTTTATTCAGATGGGGCAGAGCGAATCACCCTGAGTAAAACTCACACTTATTTAACTTAGTAGGGCACCCTGGGCTACAATGCACTATTTTTAAATCTGGCCATCTCATCCCTCATTCTTTGTTCACGAGCGAGCAATTTCTTTGACCGCCAGCATGCAAATTCTTTGATCGTGATCGTGCATCACGAGTGAGGGACAAGATGGCCAGATAAAAAAAATAATTTCCTCTGCTCAGGGGTGTCCTAGGAAGACAAATGAGAGTGGGTTTTACTCAGGGGGCTTCATTCTGAAGAACCATGGTGGTGGATTACTGCAATTGTGTAAATTTTGTTAATTACACTGGTTTTTATTCTTTGATTGTGACCATGCAAATTCTTTGATCGTGAGTTTCTTTGATCGTGATCGTGCATCGTGAGGGTAGAATGAGATGGCTAGATTAAAAAATCAATTTTCTCAGCCCAGAGGTGCGCTAGGAAGTCAAATGAAGGTGGGTTTTGCTGAGAGGGCTTCGTTCTGTCGAACCATGACGGTGGTTTACTGCAATTCTTTCAATTTTGTTAATTATAAAAGTTTTATTCTTTGTTCATGAGCCTGTAGATTCTTTGATTGCAAGCCTACAAATTCTTTGATCGTGAGATTCTTTGATCGCCATCTTTGATCGTGAGGACAGGACAAGATGGCCAAATTTTTTATAATGGAATAGATAGGGAAATTTTACCAAACTTTAACATTTAATATCTCAGAAATGGTTTGGTCTTTTTGCTTGAAATTTGGAGGGTGTTTACGGCATGTCCTGTAGATGTGAATTATGGTGTTTACATGTCAGAGAAAATTTATTTTGCGAAGATATTGTGTGATGCACTTTACATTCTGCGGACAGCGTTTTGCTTGTGGTGGTGGCTTGAAATTGATAGGATACCTAGCCTTAGTGTCATGGATGTAGTTTTCAGTCATTGTGTGTGTTAAACATCAACTGGTGCAGAACTGTGCCACTCTGACAAATGAAAATTTCAAATTTTGATATGTCATATCTTGGACACAGTTTGGTCTTTTTACTTAAAATTTGGAGGGTGCTGATGGCATGTCCTGTAGATGTTAATAGAGGTGTTTACGTGTTGGACAATATATTTTTTGTGGAGATATTGTGTGGCTCAGTTTACGTTTTGTGGACAGTGTTTTCTATTGTTCTACTAGAGTAACATTTGTTTGGTGGCTGGCCTTGCTGTTGTGAATGTACTTTTTAGTCATTGGGTGTGTGATGTGCACTGACACTTACAAGTTGGTGGGAGCACGGGGCCCAAAGGGCCTCGCGCTCCCACCAACTTGCTCAACTTTCTACTTTTCTATTCTTTCTTAAAAAGTAAGGAAATTCTATGCAAAAACTTCATTAATGCATCAGTTAGGGTTCTTCTACAGTGAAAAAAGTGAGGAAATTTGATTTTAGGCTTCCACCCTTGCACCCCACCCAGCCCGCCCCCACCAACAGGCATCGGGTGTGTGTTGTGGTCCTTGGCCCTAACTCTCACCCCATTCTCCTACACTGCACCACCTCAGCTTGTTTACACATGGAATGGGGTGAGAGTTAGGCCCAAGGACCCCCAACGCACACCCTGATGCCTGTTGGTGGGGGCGGGCTGGTGTGGGGTGCAAGGGGTGGGAACCCTAAAATTGAATTTCCTAACTTTTTTCACTGTAGAAGAACCCTAACTGATGCATTAACAATGTTTTTTGCATAAATATAATCTATGACTGGCAGAAAAAAATATTGTTTTTGAGACTTGGAAGCCTTTCCCAATAGCTACAATTGCTAGAGAATGTATTAGTAGATTTAGGTTTCCCCAGTTGCTGGAAATGTGTAGAAGATGGTATTGTGTTTAATCTTTGCAATAAATATGAATTAATTAATTTATTTTTAATTTATTGAAAATTGGTAATTAGGAAAGGTACACAGAGCCAAGGCTCATTTCCAGGTGTGACCCGGGGATGGGAAAAGGAGACAAAAATAAAACACATGATGACATAATGTATATGTACAGGTGAAAAACAGTGTACAGCTGAATTATAAAACATAGGCTTACATGGAGCAATGTTATTTTCTGCTGTTGAGTTTTAAGAGTAGTCCCTTTGGATGTATTATCAGGATTGAATTTGCAGTGTTTCCACATGCTGAGTATTCTGTAGTCTGAATATTTAGGACTGATTTGTACTGGAAGCATTATTATTATTTGAGATACAGATACCCCACAACCTTGTTCTCAACACAGTTCTGCCAATGACAGGCCCGAGTCGAGGGCTGGTGGATGGAGTGGTCTGGGTAGTTGAGCCCTGCCAAGCTAGAATTCAAGCTGGAGATCTGAGTTGGAGATAGTGTGGATGTGAAGAAGTAGGAAGTAGGAAGACAGGAGGCTGGAAACAACATCACTGAAAGCTTGGATTTTCCCCAAAGCTGAAAGAATCCTAGTGAAGAAAACTGGAGAGAGCAGAGATACTGCAACAAAGATTGAATGAATCAGTAAAGGGAGAATACTGCAAATATTACAGCATCATAGTGAACTCTGCTTGCTGTTCTGTTGCTTGATGTATAAATAGTCTTATATTTATTTAATTGCTTGGATACAACCTTTGAGCTAAAGCTCTTTACATAGGTTCCGCATCAGAACTAGTTACAAACAGACAGTTAAATTACAGGAACAGAACATACAGGCAGGTAATTGAATGCAGGCAAATTACAATGAGTCATTTCTAGTTAAATAAACAGCTGGTAAAGGTAGACATCAATGAAAAAACTGGGGGAAACAAATGATACACAGAAACACATAGCTGGCAATAGAATACCCCTGACAGGAAGCACTGGTTGACAGTCAAAGCATGCTGGGGGATAGAAGGTGGAGAAAGCTGGCCTAGCTGATGTCTGGTAGGAGAGATGCAGTAGGTGGCAGTGGAGAGGAGGAGGGGAAGAGGGGAAGGTATGAGAGGGTAGGGGTATTTGGGCTGGGAGTGGTAAGTGCTAGAGGTAGCAACAGGTCTGGTGTTGGTAGATATTTAGTCAAGTCTTTATTAGTATTTTTAACTTTGGAGTCTGGCTTAGCACTACATGCTTTAAATTCTTATTGTTTTTTACAACCTTGGAGTAGACATAGGGAATTTTTATATTTTTTATTATTATAAGTGATTTAGACTTTATTTAATTTTTTTTTAATTGTGGGGTTGTTGCACATGACTCCTCACTACATCTTTTATTGGATTAGTGCTGTAACATACTTGACCTAAAGGGGACTGTTAAAAAAGCTGTGGCCCTTGGTATGTAGTCTATATCTGATCACAACTGTGAGCAGGCCAAATTCCACAGTGGTTTGATCAACATATTAAAATTATAAAACAGTAGCTAAGCCACATATGCTGAAGCAGTCATTTCAGCTATTCTGGAACCAGCACACAGTTTCAAAACTTGACTGCACTTTTTGTTATCTGACAAGTACGTTTATTAATTGCTTTTTTGAAATCATTTAGAGTAAGGATTGATAAACTGCATGAAACTGAATGTGGTAATTAAAGCTATTGTTATCTAGATGTTAATCTTAAAATTAAATTTTGCTGATTTCCTTGTTACTTTATTGGTACTGTTAATTTCTGTTTTACTTTTATCTGAATGGACTGTTTTATCAAAGGACAGCTCACAGTGTTACTTCTAGACAAAACTAGAGGACTTGTGTGTTTACTGGATTTTTACAAGCACTTTCATCGGACTGGGAACATTCCTTGGACTACTGCTATACACTTCATTTTAATGACCCTTAATGTTAAGTACGTGGTAAGACTGCTCCATTTTATCAACTAAAGGAAGAAGTCTTCGCAATTTCTCTTTTAATCAGTCTTGAACAAGCGACTGATGTATGGAGATTGCCCTATAAATTTAAGCAGAAAATTTGTGCTAATTTACTACTGGTGTCTCATCTCCCAGCTTGATGGACTTTTATAAAAAAGGAACTTATTTAATCTAGTTTTGAAAATTAATTTATACTTTTTACTATTTATATTTCTAGGGCCAGATATTCAAAAGGGTTGCTCCATGCTCAACAGGGTTGCACATGCTCAAGTCCTACATTGCGCCATTCTGCGATATTCAGCAGGAGGCAGTTGCGCCACTGAAAACAGGCTGAGCAACAGCGCTATGCAAATGAATGCATGCTCAACAGGAGGGGGAGGAACCATGCATAAACTGCACAGCCCGATATTCAGCGGGCTGTGCAGAGTTGTGCAGGCGCAACCCCCAGCCTGAGCCTGCAGGACCTTGAGCCAAAAAAAAAGGCTTAAGTAGAGGGCCACCCACAGGTGAGCTGCTGTATTGCAGGGCGCAACACAGCAGCTGCCACCTGTGGCTGGCCCCCAACTCAGTCCCTGTGCCCCCAGCCTGATCGCGGGCATAGTGTACTCCCCCCACCAGGCCGATCGCGGACATCAATGTGGCTCCCCCTCCTGTTCACATCCCTGGTGGTCCAGTGGACCAAAATGCCCGATGGCGGGCAGTAAGTAAAGTGAACCTCCCCCAAACATCTCCCTGGTGGTCCAGTGGACCGTAATGCCCGATCGGCAGGAAGACTGTAGAAATGAACCCCTCCCCAAACATCTCCTAATACTCGACCACAGGCAGAATGTAAAAGAACCCCCTCAACATCTCCCTGGTGGTCAGTGGACCGTAATGCTTGATGCAGGCAGAATGTAAATAACCCCGCTAGACATCTCCCTGGTGGCTAGTGTCCCCACCCACCCACCCTGAAGAAGCCCCAACCCGCTCCCCCGGCAGCGGGCAGCAGCATCACCACCTGCCACCCGCCGTCCGCCCGACTGACTGTCTGGTAGGGCTGCACACCCATTGGTGCAGAGAGCAAGAACTAATGGGCTGCAGTAGCCCATATCAGAGCATGACAGTCTGTGATTTGTGAACGAATCATTCACAAATCTGGACTGTTGTTGGCGATGATTGCACACCCATTGGTTCCTGCCTGCACCATCATGCGGCAGGCCCTACCGGCAGTCAGTCGGGGCGCGGGTGGCAGGCGGTGGGATGCTAGCGCCCGCCCGCTGCCAGGGGAACGGGGTGGTGGGGCTGTGGGTGGGGTGGGGGGAAACTCAGCCACCAGGGAGATGTTTGGGTGGGGTGTTATTTACATTGTGCCCGCTGATCGGGCATTACGGTCCACTGGACCACCAGGGAGATGTTGGAGGGGGTTCTTTTCACATTCTGCCCATGATCGGCATTAGGAGATGTTTTGGGGGGTTCTTTTACATTCTGCCTGCAATCGGCATTAGGGAGATGTTTGGGGGTTTTTACATTCTGCCCGCGATCGGGCATTAGAGAGATGTTTGGGCGGGGGTTCTTTTACTTTCTGCCCACGATCAGGCATTAGGGAGATGTTCGGGGGGGTTCTTTTTACATTCTGCTCGTGATCGGGCTGCAGGGTGCGTCGGTCCCCGACGGCTGCTGCCTGGCAGTGCGGCCAGGCGCAAGTCCTCAGGGATCGGCGCACCTACATGCTAATGGCATGCAAATGGGGCCATAATCAGATGCAAATGGTACCCCTATGCCTTGCATGAATTATGGCCCCATTTGCATGTCACCTTTTGAATGTCGTGATTTTTCGCGTAGCGCCAATGGTATGGCATAAGTTGAATGCTCCCTCTGACAACTGCGGTGGGCGCCAAGTTTCACTGCGCCATGCACAGTGGCTGTGGCTGGGGGGGTGATATTCAAAGGAGTTGCTCAATAGCACAACTCCTTTGAGTATCACCTGGGCCACACCCCTGCACAACTATTTTGCGCAGTGCAAGGGATTGCGCCTCAGAATGGCGCAGTTTGAATATCCAGCCCCTACTGTATTGCTGTTTAAAGCTATTGATTCTGTGTGTGTAATAATGTTTAGTTCTAGGAGCGGCAAATCAATTAGCAATGCTAAATCAAACAGAAATATGAGTAAAGTTTAAAATGGGTAAATCTACAATTGATTCTGTGTGTGTAATAATGGTTAGTACTAGGAGTGGCAAAGCAATTAACAATACCACATGAAACAGAAATATTAATGAAGTTAAAAAGGGCAAATCTAAAAAAAGTGAAAGGAGATGTTGCTAGAACAGTTGAACCACTAACAGAGGTCTTAACACCAACTATTTCCTCCACCCCAGTGGTACCCCCAATTAGTAAGGAGTATTTAACAACTCTTTCATGCTAACTGCATTGTCAGAAAATAATGATTTAATAGACCTACTGGACAATCAAGAACATACACAATGCAGGGGTAAAACAAAATCTGATGAAAATTGTGAGAGTGAAGTAAGTATGAAGTAATCCTTAATTACTAATTTGTTTCATTTACCTAGAAGAATAAATGAGGTGGAAACCACAAAAACTTTGAGAAAGCGTTAAAAAAAGATACTGGAGTCTCTAAAAAGATACCTTTTTAAATTATTTAAATGATGTTTTGAAGGATATAAAATGTGAAAACATTGATCGCCATTACTGGAAATGCTGAATTCCAAAAAGAGAACAGTTTGAACCAGTGGGGATCAAGTAATAGTAGTCATATTAGTCAACCTGGGATTTACCTTCTGGAGACAAGCTACCTGAGAAATTTCAAAAAGTTAAATGCCCAAAAACATTGCCTTATTAGCAATGAGCTTTATGCAAAAGACAGTTATCTTGGCCCAAAGAACTGCACATTTCTAAGTGAAGACATCATATAGTTATTAATAAACTAACACTTTGCAAATATATATCTCACAGAACAAATTGTTCTTATAAAAGACAGTATAGATGTTTTAATGGAAGGCACTGTGAAAAATTAATCAAGGCTTGAAATGCTGGCTAATTCATATAGTTGTGGAAACCAACATAGTGAACAATTTCAATTGTGCATTCTGCTGATAAGAGATTAAATAATGAGGGGAAATCAGTATATGAGTTCCTCCCTGCAGAAGTGACATCTATTGAAAACAAAAGCTCAGAACCAATAAAAGTAGTGGACAGTGATACAGTTAGATGTGTAGTGTACTAGAAATCACCAGGTTTCAAGAGATCAAGAAAAAATCCATGAAAAAAAGAAGAAAGCAAAAAAGAATAACAAACAAATCTTGGCGGGAAATCCTAACATGCAAGAATCTATTGTCACCATTTCAGCCTTCATTCATCATGCTGAAAATAGTCAACTGATTTAATGCCCCCCTTGCTGAGAAGCCAACTGTATCCAATAATTCATGTTCTGAAAAAAAATTATAGTAAATCAGAGTAGCATTAATGAGCATAACATTATTACTTTATCAGATAAAAAAATAATTCAGTCAATATCAACATAAATGATAGAGTGAATCTGTTATCTAGGGATCATATGGTTATAAGATTAAAAGAGATCAACAGGAAAGACTATGAAAATGAAGAGAAATTGTTGAAGTTAATGATGTTTCTAATAATCAGTGAATTGGGACTAGTTGGCTCAAATTTATTGGCTATGTTTATAGGAACATTTGAACATACGAATCTGCCAGCAGAAACAGGACTCATGGTCTATCAATTCTGCTCAAGTGTGCAGCTAGCACCTCTTGATTGAAGCTGCCTCACCCCTTCCCCTGTCACCTCCAGGAAGTTCTCAGCACTACTTACCCAGGCTCTCCCCTGTGCCCTGTCCCATGCCCTTTAAAACTACCCACTGTCTTACATGAAATCATCCTTCTGGTAGGGCATTCCATTTTGACACCACCCTCTCCAGAAAGTAATGTCCTGTCATCACTCTCCTAAATCTGCCCCTTCCAATCTTAGCCCATGCCCTCTCGTATCCCTTTCCTTTCTCAACTTAAATAATCCATCAGTGCTAGATTTGTTGCTCCAACTCAAGTAAGGCAAGGCAAGGCAAGGCAAAATTTATTTAAAAGACGCCCAATCCCGGAGGCTCTGGGCGCCATACAAGCATTTAAACAAACATATTTAACATAAAAAGAACATAAATTCACATATAAATACAAATCAATACAAATTTTTTTAAAACCTAACAATAAATCCATCTCTAAACATTAAATGCCTTAGAGTAGAAGAAAGTCTTTAGCTGGGCTTAAAACATCCACCGATGAAGCCTCTCTGACCATAGTCGGTGAGAATTCCACAGAACTGGGGCTGCGGCACTGAAAGCTCTATCGCCGGCTGTTTTCAGCCTAGTTCTGGGAATGGTCAGTAGGCATTCATTGGATGAACGAAGAGAGCGCGAGGAGAGGGCAGGTGACAGAAGGTCTAACAGGTAGCCAGGGCCCTGTCCATGTAGGGCCTTATAGGTGAGAAGACTCACCTTAAAGAGGACTCTCCACCTGACCGGCAGCCAGTGCAATTCACGCAGAACTGGGTGTAATGTGACAAAACTTTGCTGCCCTGTCAACAGTCGGGCAGCTGCGTTTGTACCAGCTGTAATCTTCGTAGAGATCCTCCCTGCGGACTTAGATAGAGCGCATACAGTAATCAAGCCTAGATGTGACTAAGGCATGTATCAAAGTAGGGAGGTCCAGAGACGGAACAAGGGGTTTAATTCTGGCAATGTTTCTGAGATGGTAAAATCAGGTACGAACCACAGAGGATATTTGATCCTCCATGGTTAAATCTCTGTTCAGAATCACGCCAAGATCACGCACCCGAGAGGAGGCCTTCAATGGCACAGACCCTAGGACAAGCCCGGTTTCTGTGTCAGAGGCCATCCTATCACGAACTCTGTTCGACTCCACTACTAATACCTCCGTCTTATCAGGGTTCAGCCGCAACCAGCTTGAGGCCATCCAGTCATTAATCTCAGCCAGACAGATGTTAGCACGTCCACTGCATTGGATGTTCCTGGGGCAAAGGAAAATATAGCTGAGTATCATCGGCATAGCAATGAAAACTCAAGCCATACTTCCTAATGATTCCGCCTAGAGTAGTATATACATCATGAACAACATTGGAGCCAATACTGATCCCTGAGGAACTCCACAGAGAAGCAAACTGGGTATAGATGAAATTTCCCATCATAACCCGCTGCCTCCTGTTAGTAGAAAGGACTCAAACCATTTGATAACATTACCGTGAGTCCACATAGATCCCCAAGGCGAGCAAGCAGCACACAATGGTCCACAGTGTCAAAGCTGATGAGAGATCAAGGAGAACAAGAATTGTCTTGTCTCCTCGATCTCTAGCCCTGAGTGGTCATTCTCGCACGAACAAGTGCAGTTTCAGTACTGTGTCTGGCACGAAAAGCCGACTGGAAAGGTTCATACAACTCTGTGAGAACTGAGGTGTTCTTCCAATTGAGCAGCTACCACTTTCTCAATAACCTTTCTAAAAATGGAAGGTTAGAGATTGGACGGTAATTTGCCATGATCTCGGGTCAAAGATGGCTTCTTTAAGAGGGTCTTACAGAGCCTCCTTCAAGGCGTCATACCATACCCTCAGACAGGGAACACCGTACAATCGTGGCAAACACCGGGCCAACAGAGCCAACGCATCTCATTAAGAAACGCGTTGGCACTGGGTCCAGTTCACAAAAGGTGTGCCTCACATTGGTTACCACCTCAATAACCTCACTATCCTCCACTGGTCTAAACTCTCCCCAACCAGACGGAGTGCACTCAGAACACATCAGACGATCACTGCCAGCTATAGCATTACTGGCTGAAGGAACCACCCGCCGGATCGCAGACACCCTGTCCGAAAAGAACCGAGTGAAATCCTCACAATCCGTGTTATAAAAAACCCTTCTGGGCTGCAGACAGACAGGATGTAAAAGTCTGTCGACAGTCCGGAAGAGTGAGGCCGGTCGGTTTCTTCCGGCAGCAATCTCCCCAGACAAAAACACTGTCTTCTTACAGTTGATTGCCTCCTGATAGCCAACATAGTGGGCACGCAGGGCCAGTTTGTCTGCATCCAGACGGGATCTCCTCCAGCAGCGCTCCAATCTCTGACCCAGTCTCTTCATCTCCCTGAGCTCACCATCGAACCATGGTGACCTCAGGTAAGAAGTCCTGGGTCGTACACGGACAGGTGCGAGGGAGTTTATGGTGTCGGATAACACCTCATTATAGGCGTCAACTCCGACCACAACACCTCCCGCGCATGCATCACCCACTCTAGACAAATCTGCTGCCGCCAAAAAACCCTCAGGGGTCAAACCCCGTAAAGGGCGACAGCAGATCATCTCAGCAGGGGAAGGGCTTATGGCGGGAGCCCCAAGCGTGAACTGAACCATGCAATGATCAGACCAGATAACTGGATTCACCTTAAGATCACTAATATCAAGTCCCAGTGAGAACACCAGGTCCAACATGTGGCCATCCCGATGAGTCGGTAGAGTAACTACCTGTGTCAAACCAAGGGAGGACATGATCCGGGAAAGTTCATAACCATGTCCATGATTCACATCGTCGAACCAAACATTGAAATCCCCCAGAAAAACACATCTGGGGGATTCCAATGATGCAACGGCAATGAAATCTGCAACCTCCTGCAGGAACTCTCCCATCAACCCAGAAGGGCGATAAATAAGAAAGACCCTGCAGCCCGCACCAGGTCCTCCCCGGATGGCTACACATTCAAATGAACCCGGAGCTCTCACTGGGTGCACGGTAAAGGTCAGGCTGGATCTAAAACAGATGGCTACACCGCCACCCCTGCGCTGCACTCTGGGACAATGCACCACGGTATACCCGGGGGGGACCGCAGCCTCAAAGATTGGGCCTGCATCGTCTCCCACCCAGGTCTCCGTGATAAATGCCAGATCAACCGACGAAATCAAGGCAGCAATAATTGCCGTCTTATTTCTGATTGATCTGGCATTACCGCTACTCCTTCAGGGATTTGGGATGATGCAGCCCACAGGTTACCTGGCCATTTGATCTAATAGGCCCTCCTGGGGATGGACACCAAACACGACCGGCCTCTCCCATGTGCCCGTTGCAACCCAGGGCGCCTCCTGGACCTGACAACTTCAATCCTCTCATGGCCCAAACTAAGATTACTTGATGGTGCGCGACCAATGCTAGCCCCACCAATCCCCACCTCCCAACAACGTCTGATAATAACATCAGAAACTGGAAGGGGGATGAAAGGGCGCAGGTCACGCAACATCAAGCCATCATAGACTATCCTAACTCCTCCCAATCCTCCCATATCTATTTAGGCACAACAAATACAAAACTATCTAAATAAAAATAATAACTAAATAAAATAACCCACCAAGCCTAGCTCTAAATATAACAAACCTACAGAGAGTTAAATAGTTAAAATATTACAAATTTAAATACAACAACATGATAAAAGCGAAGCCTAATCCTCCTACATCAACTGAACATTTTCAGTGCGGTGGGCGCTCGCCCTCCTCGCTCACGCTTGCTAGCGGTGCGAGATATTTATAGATTTTACCACGGGACACATGGGTCCTGACTCCCTCAGTTCCCCCAGAAGGCTTGACAGGTAACACTTGCTTGCAGTCTCTCTTTCTTGCGAGGTGTAATCGGCCCCAAAACGTCTTGTTCACACTCCAAGGTAAAGGGATCAACTTCCTGACTCTCAGGACCTCCCAGCTGTCGGCTGAAATAGCGGCTGAATCACTTCACACACAATACCTATGGCGGTGCAAGATATTTATAGATTTTACCACGGGACACACGGGTCCTGACTCCCCCCAGTTCACTCCAGAAGGCTTGACAGGTAACACCTGCTTGCAGTCTCTCACACTGCGCAGGTGTAATCGGCCCCAAAAACGTCTTGTTCACACTCCAAGGTAAAGGGATCAACTTCCTGACTCTCAGGACCTCCCAGCTGTTGGCTGAAATAACGGCTGAATCACTTCACACACACAAGTACTTAAATGTCTCCAGGATGTACAGACTCAGATCCCTAAGTCTGTCCTCTTAGGTTTTGCCTTCCAACCCCCATATCATTTTTGTCACCCTGCGCTGCATCCCCTTTAGCAGTCTAATATCCTTCTTCAGATATGGACACCAGTACTGCATGCAGTACTCCAAGTGTGGCCTTACCAATGACCTGTAGAGGGGCAGGATCACTTCCTTATGCCTGGATGAGAATCCCCTTGCAATACACTCCAGCATCCTATTAGCCTTAGCTGCAGCTTTCTTGCATTGAGCAGAGTTGTTCATGCTCTCCGTTACTATCACCCCTAAGTCTTTCTCTTCCTCAGTGACCCACAGAGTCACACTCACACTCCCCAACCAATAGTGCCTCCTTGGATTCTTGGCCCAGAAGTTCATAACCTTGCACTTCTTCACATTGAAGCCCAGCTGCCACTTCACAGACTACTCCTCCAGTTTGGTTAGGTACCCATGTAGTTGCTTCCACCCATCAACTTCATCCACTATCACCCCATTTTAGTGTCGTCTGTGCCCAGATGGATACTGCTCTCAACTCTGTGTAATATATCCGATATGAACAGCTCAAACAACACTGGACCCAGCACAGAGCCTTGTGGCACTCCACTCATCACTAACCTAGGTGCTGAGAGTTCCACCACCACCACTCATTGCTGCCTCCCTTTCAGACTGTTCATGATCCAGCTAACCAGCTTCTCCCCAGCACCACGGTTCAGTTTCCCCCTAGCCACCCAGGCATCTGAATCAAAGGCCTTGCTGAAGTCCAAATATAGGATACCACAGTGCGTGGCCTTATCCAGCTCATTTGTTACCCAGTCATAATACTCTTTTAGATTGGTCTGACAAGATTTCCCAGAGACAAACCCATGCTGCTTCCCATTTCGGAGGTCATTCACCTCAAAGTGATGCCAGTCTCTCCTTCAGTATCACTTCATGAGGTTTACCCACTATGGAAGTGAGACTGGATGCCTGTAGTCGCCTGGCTCATCCTGGGGGTCGCTGCTGTGTATAGGCACCACCTGGGTCAGTCCTCCAGTTCTGTGACACACATCTCATGTCCAGGGAGGTGCTGAACAGGTCCACCAGTGACCTGGCCAACACCTCCACCATCTCCCTCAACATACTGGGGTGAATGCCATTAGGACCTGGTGCCTTGTCCACCTTTAGTGTCTTCAGACTCTCTAGTACTCTACTGTCCTTAATCATTCCATCAGTCATCCTCTCCCCAACCCCACCTTTCCAGTCCATGGATGTAGTGGACCACCTTCTTCTGCATGAACACAGAGCAGAAGTATTCATTTAGTGCTTCTGCTTGTTCCTCTCCTTTTCCACCACCCCACCCCTCTTGAGCCACACTATTTGGTCCCGGCACTTCCTTTTTTCCCTCATGTGTTTAAAAAAGTCCTTCTCCCCTTCCTTAATGCCCTAAGCCAGCCTTAGCTCCCTGGTGGTCTTGGCTTCCCTAACCAGCTTGGTTACCTCCTTGGACCAACTCACATACACCTCCCTGTCCTCCTCCTCCCCCTCCACCTCCCTGTCCTCTTGAATCTCCGATAATCAGCTCTCTTTGCCCTTACTCCCTTCAGCACTTACTGTTTAGCCAGCATGGCTTCTTGGTTCTGCTCTTCTTGCTCACAGTCCTGATGCAAGCCTCTGTAGCCTCCATTAGACCAAGTTTAATGATATCCCACTTTTGGTGTGCATCCATCTCCAGGCTAATTCCTTCTAGCTGTCCTTGCAGTATTTCCTGCATCTTCCAGTCCACCCACCTGAAGTCTACTACCCTTGTTTCTGAGATTACAGACTCTCTACTCAACCTGAGTGTGAACCACACTGATTAATGGTCACCCCAGCTGGTGTGTCTTCCACCCTTAGTTCCCTCATGGCCTCCTGTTCGATAGTACCAGGTCCAGTGTATTATCTAGCTGAGTTAGCACGTTGACCAGCTGTGTCAGAAGACTATCCTGGAACACATCCGGAATGCTGCTCCTGACTCTGGAGGTGGCTGGGGTACTCCAATCTACCCCAGGCAGATTGAAGTCCCACACGATCACCACGCTCTACTTCCTACATACCCACCTAATCTGTTCTGCTAACTCCTTATCCAGCTCCTTGGACTGGGCTGGTGGTCTATACACCACCCACAGTCTCATCTTTCTACCCTTTGAGTCCAGGAGCTGCATCCATGGCACCTCCATCCTCCCTTCCTCACTCTCATCTCTTGTGCATCTAATTTCATCCCTCACATAGACTGCCACCCTACTCCTCTCCCCACCCCTCTGCCCTTTATATAAACTTTGTACCCTGGGATTGCCAGATCGCAGTCTTGGTGTTGGGTTGCCCAAGTCTCAGTGATGGCTGTGATGTCCACCATCCCTTCAGCTAAGAGAGCCTGGAGCTCAGCTGTTTTGTTACCCAGGCTTCTTGCATTCAGGGAGACCATCCTCCACCCATTCCCATCCATCCTTCCACCCTGTGGCCCCTTGACCTGCCCCCCTTTCCTTCTGCTGCCCACCCCTGTTGCAGTCATTGTTGTCATGGGGTCAGCTCATGTGGTTCCCCTTTCTGGTGACCCTGCATAACAGTTGCGCACTTGCCTCCCCCCCACCTAATTTAAAAACTCGCTTGTAACTATATATTCCTCCAGCTTACATTTCAACACCCCCTGCCCCACCCTACTCATGTGTAATCTGTCCCTTGCATACATTTCACTGTTGTTTATGGACAACATAAATCCACAACAACCGCTGTGTAGTATCTTTTAATTAAAAACCTTTACATTGCCAAACAAGTTTGGTCCAAAGCAAAGATTTTGGAAAGTCTAAGGTTATCTATTTTCAGCTTAGTCTGTATCAAGAATTTCAAGGAATTCAAAAATATACCAAGCCACAATTCTAAACAGGCAGAATTATCAAAACTGCATATTGGAGAAATTATCTGTGATGCAAATAGATACTTTGAAAGTTTCCTAGTTGAACTAGTTGAAATCAAAAAAAATTAATTAACCCAGTAATCTCAGTATTTGGATATAATAAACCCTGTTTTGAATCTACTGGTTCTCTCCTGCACTCAGTTTGTTTTCTTTTTGTTTTGAAACAATAAATAGGCTACAAGGTGTCGTTTCTGTACATAGGCATAATGGACAAATGCCACAGGCAGACTGATACTATTTTGAGGTATTGAATTTTATTAAGGGAAATTTTATTGAAAACAACAAGCTTAGTTTCCCTGGGCATCCTAATTGTCAGAAAAGATATATATGACTAGGAAGTTAGTTTAGGGTATGACAGTAGGATATCACATCAAGTCCATGTGGAACAAAGGAACATGGTCAAGAGCGTGTAGCATTTATGTCAAAGGACAGAAGAGCAGGGTGTGCAAAATAGTATTTGTGTGAGACTGCGTAGTTCTGAGGTGCTAGAATCACATGGTGTCTGAGTTGCACAGGGGCTCCTGTGCTGCCTGAGTGCAAATTTCATATGAGTGGTGGTCCATGGAGGCATGGTGTTAAAATAGTAAATCTGTGTGAGAAGCAAGTTAGTTTTGACAAAGGAGCATGTGCGATTTTGTTTTCCTTTATGCTGTTTTTGCTTTAGCTAGTTTGAGAGGCGCGGATTTTGCCTTACAGCATTTTGCCAACTCTGTGTTTTACCACGCTGTATAATCTTTAGCTCAGCTGACATGGAACCTGACAATAGGGATCAAACAAAATATTCCAATTGGTCACCCAGTAAAATCTAAGAGACAATTAGACAAGCCACCCCAGATGCTGCAGGAATACGCTATCAAACCAGTTTCCTAATTTAAATCCAGAGACTCAAGTATGACTATCTTTACCAAAACCTAAAAGTCATATGAAGCACCACATATAATAAATAACCATGGAAGCAGGAAATAAAATTCTAAATTGCAATACATCTGAACTAGATACAAATATGTCACCAAGAATGATTACATTTTATAGGAAAGCATAACATAGTGTTTCTACAAGGAACCGTTAAGTGGTGAAATAGAATGTAATGGATTCATAACAATATAAAATTGAAAAAGTGAGATGATGTGGGTAGCCTGGTAACCTTAGCAAAAATTGTCCCAGAGATAAAACTTAATGAACAGTTGTCTATTGGTAAAACATTTATCTCAGCAATAGTTTAATTAATGTGTCTAAGTTTTCATATCTATATTCCATTAACAAACATTAAATATTACAATCCAGAGCTAAGGAGCAGGTTTAACCAGTCTATTAGATTAATTTAGATTAATTTGATCATGCTTCCCAGAGATAGCCACATTTATAGGTGGCAATTTCAATGCCATGAGTGGGGACCATAAGAACTCCTATACTGACAGTGAATTTGACATGGGTATATATATTCCAGGTATAAAAAACAAGGACATAGGTTGTAATTAGCATGGGTAAAGGCTAATCCATTTGATTGATTCTATTGGGCTAGTCAAATTGATTGGTCATACATAGGGTGATATTAAAGGAGAACCAACTCACCCTTCATCTAAAGGGTATAGTACCATTAATTAGTTGGATTTTTTTTTAAGTTTTTTTAATGCTCATTTTTTTGGCCATCAGATGCTGCTAGGGGCAGGAGATCCACCCCCCATATCGGCTAAGTTCCATCATATGCCTAGATCCAAGCATCATGGGGCTTGTACAAAGGGTTTTTTTCCATGTGTGTTCCCCCATCCCACCTGTCTATGGTAGGGCCAGTCATGCAATGACCTTGGTGCATAATCTGTCATGCTTCCACACCTGACATGCAGAGGTCTGTGGGTCCCCACCTGACAGGTTCCCAGTATGGTCCTGGACTGCCACATCCCCTGCTAATGCTAGGGTTCGATAGGCACCAGTAGCATATTCTCTCCTTCCTGGAGAGGCAAGCAGTCTCTGGGATGCTCAGCCTTCCCTCTGGCCTACCCTCTGATGTCCGAGGTCTGCTCCTGAATCCTGGTTGTTGGTGCCATAGAGCAGAAGCACTTCCGCTTCACTGGTGGGCCAGACCATTGATTAGTTTTGATGGACTTGTGTAGAGCTTTTATCTGTACTAAATATGGAAGTAAAATCTAGAAAGTGATCGTTGTGCATCAATCTTCTTGTAATTCTGTAACCTCCCCCCCCCGTGATAGAAGACAGATCCTGATTATTTATAATAATAATAAAATATTAAAGTAGATTATAGATCTGAGTAACCAACTGGAGAAAATTATATATGACCCAAAGAACCAACATTATTTGGAAAAAAAAATTAGAATTAGAAAGTCTAGCTGAAAAGTAAGAGTTATTAAATAAATTGTTTTAAGAAATTCAACCAAACTACTTAGGTAGGTGAAGGCCCGTGATATGGATAGGTGATGGTTCATATGAAAGTGCATATATGCCAAGAATAAACTGGCAAGGTTGTTAGGAAAATAAAAAATATCCAACAACAGAAAATATTAAATTTATAAATAAACAGAAAGGAGTAAAATGGATTGTTACTGTTAGAGAAACAGTTTTATCAAAAACAACTATGGGGTCAACTGGCTTATGCTGTTTAAGAGAATGATCCCAAACTTTTGTCATTTGGTAGTCAAAGGCACACTCCGTGAAAGATGTTTGGGCGGGGGTTCTTTTACTTTCTGCCCGATCAGGCATTAGGGAGATGTTGGGGGTTCTTTTTACATTCTGCTCATGATCGGGCTGCAGGGTGCGTCGGTCCCGGCGGCTGCTGCCTGGCAGAAGTGGCCAGGCGCAAGTCCTCAGGGATCGGCGCACCTACATGCTAATGGCATGCAAATGGGGCCATAATCAGATGCAAATGGTACCCCTGTGCCTTGCATGAATTATGGCCCCATTTGCATGTCTACCTTTTGAATGTCGTGATTTTTCGCGTAGCGCCAATGGTATGGCCACCGCAAGTTGAATGCTCCACTCTGACAACTGCGGTGGGCGCAAGTTTCACTGCGCCATGCACAGTGGCTGTGGCTGGGGGGTGATATTCAAGGTTGCTCAATAGCACAACTCCTTTGAGTATCACCTGGGCCACACCCCACAACTATTTTGGCGTGAAGCAGAAGGGATAGGCTTCAGAATGGCGCAGTTTGAATATCCAGCCCCTACTGTATTGCTGTTTAAAGCTATTGATTCTGTGTGTGTAATAATGTTTAGTTCTAGGGCGGCAAATCAATTAGCAATGCTAAATCAAACAGAAATATGAGTAAAGTTTAAAATGGGTAAATCTACAATTGATTCTGTGTGTGTAATAATGGTTAGTACTAGGAGTGGCAAAGCAATTAACAATACCACATGAAACAGAAATATTAATGAAGTTAAAAAGGGCAAATCTAAAAAAAGTGAAAGGAGATGTTGCTAGAACAGTTGAACCACTAACAGAGGTCTTAACACCAACTATTTCCTCCACCCCAGTGGTACCCCAATTAGTAAGGAGTATTTTAACAACTCTTTCATGCTAACTGCATTGTCAGAAAATAATGATTTAATAGACCTACTGGACAATCAAGAACATACACAATGCAGGGGTAAAACAAAATCTGATGAAAATTGTGAGAGTGAAGTAAGTATGAAGTAATCCTTAATTACTAATTTGTTTCATTTACCTAGAAGAATAAATGAGGTGGAAACCACAAAACTTTGAGAAAGCGTTAAAAAGATACTGGAGTCTCTAAAAAGATACCTTTTAAATTATTTAAATGATGTTTTGAAGGATATAAAATGTGAAAACATTGATCGCCATTACTGGAAATGCTGAATTCCAAAAAGAGAACAGTTTGAACCAGTGGGGATCAAGTAATAGTAGTCATATTAGTCAACCTGGGATTTACCTTCTGGAGACAAGCTACCTGAGAAATTTCAAAAGTTAAATGCCCAAAAACATTGCCTTATTAGCAATGAGCTTTATGCAAAAGACAGTTATCTTGGCCCAAAGAACTGCACATTTCTAAGTGAAGACATCATATAGTTATTAATAAACTAACACTTTGCAATATATATCTCACAGAACAAATTGTTCTTATAAAAGACAGTATAGATGTTTTAATGGAAGGCACTGTGAAAAATTAATCAAGGCTTGAAATGCTGGCTAATTCATATAGTTGTGGAAACCAACATAGTGAACAATTTCAATTGTGCATTCTGCTGATAAGAGATTAAATAATGAGGGGAAATCAGTATATGAGTTCCTCCCTGCAGAAGTGACATCTATTGAAAACAAAAGCTCAGAACCAATAAAAGTAGTGGACAGTGATACAGTTAGATGTGTAGTGTACTAGAAATCACCAGGTTTCAAGAGATCAAGAAAAATCCATGAAAAAAGAAAGAACAAAAGAATAACAAACAAATCTTGGCGGGAAATCCTAACATGCAAGAATCTATTGTCACCATTTCAGCCTTCATTCATCATGCTGAAAATAGTCAACTGATTTAATGCCCCCCTTGCTGAGAAGCCAACTGTATCCAATAATTCATGTTCTGAAAAAAAATTATAGTAAATCAGAGTAGCATTAATGAGCATAACATTATTACTTTATCAGATAAAAAAATAATTCAGTCAATATCAACATAAATGATAGAGTGAATCTGTTATCTAGGGATCATATGGTTATAAGATTAAAAGAGATCAACAGGAAAGACTATGAAAATGAAGAGAAATTGTTGAAGTTAATGATGTTTCTAATAATCAGTGAATTGGGACTAGTTGGCTCAAATTTATTGGCTATGTTTATAGGAACATTTGAACATACGAATCTGCCAGCAGAAACAGGACTCATGGTCTATCAATTCTGCTCAAGTGTGCAGCTAGCACCTCTTGATTGAAGCTGCCCCAACCCCTTCCCCTGTCACCTCCAGGAAGTTCTCAGCACTACTTACCCAGGCTCTCCCCTGTGCCCTGTCCCATGCCCTTTTAAAACTACCCACTGTCTTACATGAAATCATCCCTTCTGGTAGGGCATTCCATTTTGACACCACCCTCTCCAGAAAGTAATGTCCTGTCATCACTCTCCTAAATCTGCCCCCTTCAATCTTAGCCCATGCCCTCTCGTATCCCTTTCCTTTCTCAACTTAAATAATCCATCAGTGCTAGATTTGTTGCTCCAACTCAAGTAAGGCAAGGCAAGGCAAGGCAAAATTTATTTAAAGGCGCCCAATCCGGAGGCTCTGAAGCCATACAAACATTTAAACAAACATATTTAACATAAAAGAACATAAATTCACATATAAATACAAATCAATACAAATTTTTAAAACCTAACAATAAATCCATCTCTAAACATTAAATGCCTTAGAGTAGAAGAAAGTCTTTAGCTGGGCCAAAAAACATCCACCGATGAAGCCTCTCTGACCATAGTCGGTGAAATTCCACAGAACTGGGGCTGCGGCACTGAAAGCTCTATAGCGGCTGTTTCAGCCTAGTTCTGGGAATGGTCAGTAGGCATTCATTGGATGAACGAAGAGCGCGAGGAGAGGGCAGGTGACAGAAGGTCTAACAGGTAGCCAGGGCCCTGTCCATGTAGGGCCTTATAGGTGAGAAGACTCACCTTAAGAGGACTCTCCACCTGACCGGCAGCCAGTGCAATTCACGCAGAACTGGTGTAATGTGACAAAACTTTTGCTGCCCTGTCAACAGTCGGGCAGCTGCGTTTTGCACCAGCTGTAATCTTCGTAGAGATCCTCCCGTGACCCCGAGATAGAGCGCATTACAGTAATCAAGCCTAGATGTGACTAAGGCATGTATCAAAGTAGGGAGGTCCAGAGACGGAACAAGGGGTTTAATTCTGGCAATGTTTCTGAGATGGTAAAAACAGGTACGAACCACAGAGGATATTTGATCCTCCATGGTTAAATCTCTGTTCAGAATCACGCCAAGATCACGCACCGAGAGGAGGCCTTCAATGGCACAGACCCTAGGACAAGCCGGTTTCTGTGTCAGAGGCCATCCTATCACGAACTCTGTTCGACTCACTAACTAATACCTCCGTCTTATCAGGGTTCAGCCGCAACCAGCTTGAGGCCATCCAGTCATTAATCTCAGCCAGACAGATGTTAAATACGTCCACTGCATTGGATGTTCCTGAGCAAAGGAAAATATAGCTGAGTATCATCGGCATAGCAATGAAAACTCAAGCCATACTTCCTAATGATCCCGCCTAGAGGCAGCATATACATCATGAACAACATTGGAGCCAATACTGATCCCTGAGGAACTCCACAGAGAAGCAAACTGGGTATAGATGAGAATTTCCCATCATAACCCGCTGCCTCCTGTTAGTAAGAAAGGACTCAAACCATTTGATAACATTACCGTGAGTCCACATAGATCCCCAAGGCGAGCAAAAGCAACACAATGGTCCACAGTGTCAAAAGCTGATGAGAGATCAAGGAGAACAAGAATTGTCTTGTCTCCTCGATCTCTAGCCCTGAGTAGGTCATTCTGCACCCGAACAAGTGCAGTTTCAGTACTGTGTCTGGCACGAAAAGCCGACTGGAAAGGTTCATACAACTCGTGAGAACTGAGGTGTTCTTCCAATTGAAGCGCTACCACTTTCTCAATAACCTTTCCTAAAAATGGAAGGTTAGAGATTGGACGGTAATTTGCCATGATCTCGGGTCAAGATGGCTTCTTTAAGAGGGGTCTTACAGAGCCTCCTTCAAGGCATCCGTAAAAACACCCTCAGACAGGAACACCGTACAATAATCGCAAACACGAGGCCAACAGAGCCAACGCATCTCATTAAGAAACGCGCTGGCACTGTGGGTCCAGTTCACAAAAGGTGTGCCTCACATTGGTTACCACCTCAATAACCTCACTATCCTCCACTGGTCTAAACTTTCCCCAACCAGACGGAGTGCACTCAGAACACATCAGACGATCACTGCCAGCTATAGCATTACTGGCTGAAGGAACCACCCGCCGGATCGCAGACACCCTGTCCGAAAAGAACCGAGTGAAATCCTCACAATCCGTGTTATAAAAACCCTTCTGGGCTGCAGACAGACAGGATGTAAAAGTCTGTCGACAGTCCGGAAGAGTGAGGCCGGTCGGTTTCTTCCGGCAGCAATCTCCCAGACAAAACACTGTCTTCTTACAGTTGATTGCCTCCTGATAGCCAACATAGTGGCACGCAGGGCCAGTTTGTCTGCATCCAGACAGGATCTCCTCCAGCAGCGCCAATCTCTGACCCAGTCTCTTCATCTCCCTGAGCTCACCATCGAACCATGGTGACCTCAGGTAGAAGTCCTAGGTGTACACGGACAGGTGTGAGGGAGTTTATGGTGTCGGATAACACCTCATTATAGGCGCCAACTCCGACCACAACACCTCCCGCCGCATGCATCACCCACTCTAGACAAATCTGCTGCCGCCTAAAACCCTCAGGGTCAAACCCGAAAGGCGACAGCAGATCATCTCAGCAGGGGAAGGGCTTATGCGGGAGCCCCAAGCGTGAACTGAACCATGCAATGATCAGACCAGATAACTGGATTCACCTTAAGATCACTAATATCAAGTCCCAGTGAGAACACCAGGTCCAACATGGGCTATCCCGATGAGTCGGTAGAGTAACTACCTGTGTCAAACCAAGGGAGGACATGATCCGGAAAGTTCATAACCATGTCCATGATTCACATCGTCCGAACCAAACATTGAAATCCCCAGAAAAACACATCTGGGGATTCCAATGATGCTAACAACAATGAAATCTGCAACCTCCTGCAGGAACTCTCCCATCAACCCAGAAGGGCGATAAATAAGAAAGACCCTGCAGCCCGCACCAGGTCCTCCCCGGATGGCTACACATTCAAATGAACCCGGAGCTCTCACTGGGTGCACGGTAAAGGTCAGGCTGGATCTAAAACAGATGGCTACACCGCCACCCCTGCGCTGCACTCTGGGACAATGCACCACGGTATACCCGGGGGGGACCGCAGCCTCAAAGATTGGGCCTGCATCGTCTCCCACCCAGGTCTCCGTGATAAATGCCAGATCAACCGACGAAATCAAGGCAGCAATAATTGCCGTCTTATTTCTGATTGATCTGGCATTACAAAGCACTGCCTTCAGGGGATTTGGGGATGATGCAGCCCCACAGGTTACCTGGCCATTTGATCTAATAGGCCCCTGGGGATGGACACCAAACACGACCGGCCTCTCCCATGTGCCCGTTGCAGCCCGGCGCCTCCTGGACCTGACAACTTCAATCCTCTCATGGCCCAAACTAAGATTACTCGATGGTGGCGACCAATGCTAGCCCACCAATCCCCACCTCCCAACAACGTCTGATAATAACATCAGAAACTGGAAGGGGATGAAAGGCAGGTCGCAACATCAAGCCATCATAGACTATCCTAACTCCTCCCAATCCTCCCATATCTATTTAGGCACAACAAATACAAAACTATCTAAATAAAAATAATAACTAAATAAAATAACCCACCAAGCCTAGCTCTAAATATAACAAACCTACAGAGAGGTTAAATAGTTAAAATATTACAAATTTAAATACAACAACATGATAAAAGCGAAGCCTAATCCTCCTACATCAACTGAACATTTTCAGTGCCGGTGGCGCCGCCGCCACCACGCCACGCTTGCTAGCGGTGCGAGATATTTATAGATTTTACCATCGGGACACATGGGTCCTGACTCCCTTAGTTCGCCCAGAAGGCTTGACAGGTAACACTTGCTTGCAGTCTCTAGCACTGTGCAGGTATGTCGACCCAAAACGTCTTGTTCACTCCAAGGTAAAGGGATCAACTTCCTGACTCTCAGGACCTCCCAGCTGTCGGCTGAAATAGCGGCTGAATCACTTCACACACACAATACCGCTTGCAGCGGTGCAAGATATTATAGATTTTACCACAGGACACACGGTCCTGACTCCCCAGTTCACTCCAGAAGGCTTGACAGGTAACACCTGCTTGCAGTCTCACACTGCGCAGGTGTAATCATTCAAAACGTCTTGTTCACACTCCAAGGTAAGGGATCAACTTCCTGACTCTCAGGACCTCCCAGCTGTTGGCTGAAATAGCGGCTGAATCACTTCACACACACAAGTACTTAAATGTCTCCAGGATGTACAGACTCAGATCCCTAAGTCTGTCCTCTTAGGTTTTGCCTTCCAACCCCCATATCATTTTTGTCACCCTGCGCTGCATCCCCTTTAGCAGTCTAATATCCTTCTTCAGATATGGACACCAGTACTGCATGCAGTACTCCAAGTGTGGCCTTACCAATGACCTGTAGAGGGGCAGGATCACTTCCTTATGCCTGGATGAGAATCCCCTTGCAATACACTCCAGCATCCTATTAGCCTTAGCTGCAGCTTTCTTGCATTGAGCAGAGTTGTTCATGCTCTCCGTTACTATCACCCCTAAGTCTTTCTCTTCCTCAGTGACCCACAGAGTCACACTCACACTCCCCAACCAATAGTGCCTCCTTGGATTCTTGGCCCAGAAGTTCATAACCTTGCACTTCTTCACATTGAAGCCCAGCTGCCACTTCACAGACTACTCCTCCAGTTTGGTTAGGTACCCATGTAGTTGCTTCCACCCATCAACTTCATCCACTATCACCCCATTTTAGTGTCGTCTGTGCCCAGATGGATACTGCTCTCAACTCTGTGTAATATATCCGATATGAACAGCTCAAACAACACTGGACCCAGCACAGAGCCTTGTGGCACTCCACTCATCACTAACCTAGGTGCTGAGAGTTCCACCACCACCACTCATTGCTGCCTCCCTTTCAGACTGTTCATGATCCAGCTAACCAGCTTCTCCCCCAGCACCACGGATTTCAGTTTCCCCCCCTAGCCACCCATGAGGCACTGAATCAAAGGCCTTGCTGAAGTCCAAATATAGGATACCCAGTGCGTGGCCCTTATCCAGCTCATTTGTTACCCAGTCATAATACTCTTTTAGATTGGTCTGACAAGATTTCCCAGAGACAAACCCATGCTGCTTCCCATTTCGGAGGTCATTCACCTCAAGAAATGATACCAGTCTCTCCTTCAGTATCACTTCCATGAGTTTACCCACTATGGAAGTGAGACTGACAAGCCTGTAGTCGCCTGGCTCATCCTGGGGGTCGCTGCTGTGTATAGGCACCACCTGGGTCATCCTCCAGTTCTGTGACACACATCTCATGTCCAGGGAGGTGCTGAACAGGTCCACCAGTGACCTGGCCAACACCTCCACCATCTCCCTCAACATACTGGGGTGAATGCCATTAGGACCTGGTGCCTTGTCCACCTTTAGTGTCTTCAGACTCTCTAGTACTCTACTGTCCTTAATCATTCCATCAGTCATCCTCTCCCCCAACCCCACCTTTCCAGTCCATGGATGTAGTGGACCACCCTTCTTCTGCATGAACACAGAGCAGAAGTATTCATTTAGTGCTTCTGCTTGTTCCTCTCCCTTTTCCACCCACCCCCACCCCTCTTGAGCCACTATTTGGTCCCGGCACTTCCTTTTTTCCCTCATGTGTTTAAAAAAGTCCTTCTCCCCTTCCTTAATGCCCTAAGCCAGCCTTAGCTCCCTGGTGGTCTTGGCTTCCCTAACCAGCTTGGTTACCTCCTTGGACCAACTCACATACACCTCCCTGTCCTCCTCCTCCCCCTCCACCTCCCTGTCCTCTTGAATCTCCGATAATCAGCTCTCTTTGCCCTTACTCCCTTCAGCACTTTACTGTTTAGCCAGCATGGCTTCTTGGTTCTGCTCTTCTTGCTCACAGTCCTGATGCAAGCCTCTGTAGCCTCCATTAGACCAAGTTTAATGATATCCCACTTTTGGTGTGCATCCATCTCCAGGCTAATTCCTTCTAGCTGTCCTTGCAGTATTTCCTGCATCTTCCCGAAGTCCACCCACCTGAAGTCTACTACCCTTGTTTCTGAGATTACAGACTCTCTACTCAACCTGAGTGTGAACCACACTGATTAATGGTCACCCCCAGCTAGTGTGTCTTCCACCCTTAGTTCCCTCATGGCCTCCCTGTTCGATAGTACCAGGTCCAGTGTATTATCTAGCTGAGTTAGCACGTTGACCAGCTGTGTCAGAAGACTATCCTGGAACACATCCGGAAATACTTGCTCCCTGACTCTGGAGGTGGCTGGGGTACTCCAATCTACCCCAGGCAGATTGAAGTCCCACACGATCACCACGCTCTACTTCCTACATACCCACCTAATCTGTTCTGCTAACTCCTTATCCAGCTCCTTGGACTGGGCTGGTGGTCTATACACCACCCACAGTCTCATCTTTCTACCCTTTGAGTCCAGGAGCTGCATCCATGGCACCTCCATCCTCCCTTCCTCACTCTCATCTCTTGTGCATCTAATTTCATCCCTTACATAGACTGCCACCCCTACTCCTCTCCCCACCCCTCTGCCCTTTATATAAACTTTGTACCCTGGGATTGCCAGATCGCAGTCTTGGTGTTGGGTTGCCCAAGTCTCAGTGATGGCTGTGATGTCCACCATCCCTTCAGCTAAGAGAGCCTGGAGCTCAGCTGTTTTGTTACCCAGGCTTCTTGCATTCAGGGAGACCATCCTCCACCCATTCCCATCCATCCTTCCACCCTGTGCCCTTGACCTGCCCCTTTCCTTCTGCTGCCACCCCTGTTGCAGTCATTGTTGTCATGGGTCAGCTCATGTAGTTCCCCTTTCTGGTGACCCTGCATAACAGTTCTTGCTGCCTCCCCCACCTAATTTAAAAAACGCTTGTAACTATATATTCCTCCAGCTTACATTTCAACACCCCTGCCCCACCCTACTCATGTGTAATCTGTCCCTTGCATACATTTCACTGTTGTTTATGGACAACATAAATCCACAACAACCGCTGTGTAGTATCTTTTAATTAAAACCTTTACATTGCCAAACAAGTTTGGTCCAAAGCAAAGATTTTGGAAAGTCTAAGGTTATCTATTTTCAGCTTAGTCTGTATCAAAATTTCAAGGAATTCAAAATATACCAAGCCACAATTCTAAACAGGCAGAATTATCAAAACTGCATATTGGAGAAATTATCTGTGATGCAAATAGATACTTTGAAAGTTTCCTAGTTGAACTAGTTGAAATCAAAAAAAATTAATTAACCCAGTAATCTCAGTATTTGGATATAATAAACCCTGTTTTGAATCTACTGGTTCTCTCCTGCACTCAGTTTGTTTTCTTTTTGTTTTGAAACAATAAATAGGCTACAAGGGTGTCGTTTCTGTACATAGGCATAATGGACAAATGCCACAGGCAGACTGATACTATTTTGAGGTATTGAATTTTATTAAGGGAAATTTTATTGAAAACAACAAGCTTAGTTTCCCTGGGCATCCTAATTGTCAGAAAAGATATATATGACTAGGAAGTTAGTTTAGGGTATGACAGTAGGATATCACATCAAGTCCATGTGGAACAAAGGAACATGGTCAAGGGCGTGTAGCATTTATGTCAAAGGACAGAAGAGCAGGGTATGCAAAATAGTATTTGTGTGAGACTGCGTAGTTCTGAGGTGCTAGAATCACATGGTGTCTGAGTTGCACAGGGGCTCCTGTGCTGCCTGAGTGCAAATTTCATATGAGTGGTGGTCCATGGAGGCATGGTGTTAAAATAGTAAATCTGTGTGAGAAGCAAGTTAGTTTTGACAAAGGAGCATGTGCGATTTTGTTTTCCTTTATGCTGTTTTTGCTTTAGCTAGTTTTGAGAGGCACGATTTTGCCTTACAGCATTTTGCCAACTCTGTGTTTTACCACGCTGTATAATCTTTAGCTCAGCTGACATGGAACCTGACAATAGGGATCAACCAAAATATTCCAATTGGTCACCCCAGTAAAATCTAAGAGACAATTAGACAAGCCACCCCAGATGCTGCAGGAATACCGCTATCAAACCAGTTTCCTAATTTAAATCCAGAGACTCAAGTATGACTATCTTTACCAAAACCTAAAAAGTCACATGAAGCACCACATATAATAAATAACCATGGAAGCAGGGAAATAAAAATTCTAAATTGCAATACATCTGAACTAGATACAAATATGTCACCAAGAATGATTACATTTTATAGGAAAGCATAACATAGTGTTTCTACAAGGAACCTGGTTAAGTGGTGAAATAGAATGTAATGGATTCATAACAATATAAAATTGAAAAAGTGAGATGCGTGGGTAGCCTGGTAACCTTAGCAAAAATTGTCCCAGAGATAAAACTTAATGAACAGTTGTCTATTGGTAAAACATTTATCTCAGCAATAGTTTAATTAATGTGTCTAAGTTTTTCATATCTATATTCCATTAACAAACATTAAATATTACAATCCAGAGCTAAGGAGCAGGTTTAACCAGTCTATTAGATTAATTTAGATTAATTTGATCATGCTTCCCAGAGATAGCCACATTTATAGGTGGCAATTTCAATGCCATGAGTTGGGACCATAAGAACTCCTATACTGACAGTGAATTTGACATGGGTATATATATTCCAGGTATAAAAAACAAGGACATAGGTTGTAATTAGCATGGGTAAAGGCTAATCCATTTGATTGATTCTATTGGGCTAGTCAAATTGATTGGTCATACATAGGGTGATATTAAGGAGAACCAACTCACCCTTCATCTAAAGGGTATAGTACCATTAATTAGTTGGATTTTTTTAAGTTTTTTAATGCTCATTTTTTGGCCATCAGATGCTGCTAGGGCAGGAGATCCACCCCCATATCGGCTAAGTTCCATCATATGCCTAGATCCAAGCATCATGGGGCTTGTACAAAGGGTTTTTTTCCATGTGTGTTCCCCCATCCCACCTGTCTATGGTAGGGCCAGTCATGCAATGACCTTGGTGCATAATCTGTCATGCTTCCACACCTGACATGCAGAGGTCTGTGGGTCCCCACCCTGACAGGTTCCCAGTATGGTCCTGGACTGCCACATCCCCCTGCTAATGCTAGGGTTCGATAGGCACCAAGTAGCATATTCTCTCCCTTCCTGGAGAAGGCAAGCAGTCTCTGGGATGCTCAGCCTTCCCTCTGGCCTACCCTCTGATGTCCGAGGTCTGCTCCTGAATCCTGGTTGTTGGTGCCATAGAACGAAGCACTTCCGCTTCACTGGTGGGCCAGACCATTGATTAGTTTTGATGGACTTGTGTAGAGCTTTTATCTGTACTAAATATGGAAGTAAAATCTAGAAAGTGATCGTTGTGCATCAATCTTCTTGTAATTCTGTAACCTCCCCCCCCCGTGATAGAAGACAGATCCTGATTATTTATAATAATAATAAAATATTAAAGTAGATTATAGATCTGAGTAACCAACTGGAGAAAATTATATATGACCCAAAGAACCAACATTATTTGGAAAAAAAATTAGAATTAGAAAGTCTAGCTGAAAAGTAAGAGTTATTAAATAAATTGTTTTAGAAATTCAACCAAACTACTTAGGTAGGTGAAGGCCTGTGATATGGATAGGTGATGGTTCATATGAAAGTGCATATATGCCAAGAATAAACTGGCAAGGTTGTTAGGAAAATAAAAAATATCCAACAACAGAAAATATTAAATTTATAAATAAACAGAAAGGAGTAAAATGGATTGTTACTGTTAGAGAAACAGTTTTATCAAAAACAACTATGGGGTCAACTGGCTTATGCTGTTTAAGAGAATGATCCCAAACTTTTGTCATTTGGTAGTCAAAGGCACACTCTGATCTCAAAATTGCACTATTGTAATTGCTTTGAAATGGCTGGAACATTTCAAGAAAATGTTTCCTAACAATAAAATAGTACAGCTTAGGTATTTTGATATGTCACTCGATAATAAAGCCGTAGTATATTTTGTGCCAGGCAACAGAATCCTTGAAATTAGAAAAAGCCCCTGGCTTCAACAGAATCCCTGCCAAAGTTTTGAAATATTTTTTGAGCACTCAGATTCCTATGCAATCTCATTTTTCAGCCATTGTATCAAACAAAAATATGTACTGTACCAAATACATAGAAAGGCTCTGAAATTGTTCCATTATTCAAAAAATGTGCCAAAAACTATCTTAGTAATTTCAGACTTATTAGCCTGATAAATGCTGTATAACTAAAATAGTCAGAAAAATTATCTACAATAGACTTCTGTAGTGGGCATTAAACATATAGGGCGGATATTCAAAAGGGTTGCACAATGCGCAATAGGGTTGCGCCAGCGCAAGTCAGAAAATGCGCCATTCTGCGATATTCAGCAGGAGGCAGTTGCACCACTGAAAACATGCTGAGCAACAGTGCAATGATAATGAAGGCATGCACAACCGAAGGAGGTGGAACCATGCATAAAGCGCGCAGTGCGATGTTCAAAGACTTGTGCAATGCGCAACAGTGGAGCAGGCTGAAGTTGCACCATAGCGGAAATGAGCCAAAATAAAAAGGAACAAGGAAGAGGTGCAAGAACGCTACAGGGAAGCCACATGAGGCAGGGAGAGAGACAGAGAAATAGGGAGAAAGAGGGCAGGCCAGGGAAAGCAAATCACAGAATAGGGGCAAGGGAAGGTGTGTGGGGCCACAGAGTGCAGAGGCCAGTAGGTATACCCGGTGCAGTGGAGGTAGCAGTCAGGACAGCAGGGGGAACAAAGCAACAACAGCTGGGGAGACACAAGCCAGGGACATGGGCAGTGCCACCTTCCACATGGAAGCCATAACGAGGGGGGTGAGAAGGCATGCTGCAGGGGGACATGGCCATGGAAGGACCCATCGGCGGTATGCCCCCAACAGGCAGTACTGAGCCTGCACCAGCTTTGAGCTGTACACAGATGTCGAGATTGTGGGCTGGTACCACCTGAACAGGGCAATACTGAGGTGGCTTTGTGAGCTGTGCAGTAATGTGATGCAGGCATCCACATGACGGAGTCATGCTCTGTCAGTGGAGACAAAGGTAACAGTCTGCAAAAGCTTGCTCAACACGAGTACCTTCCAGAGACCAACAGGGGACACCACAGGCATAACACAGTTGGCCACGTCATGCATCCTCACCCAGTTCCTCAGCACACTGCTGCCACATGCTGCGGAGTACATCCATTTCCCCAGCACCGCGGCGGAGTGCACAGCAAACATACAGGAGTTCCACAGGGTAGCATGTATGCCTGGCGTGCTAGGGGCAATAGACTGCACCCATGTGGCCATTCGCACACCACCTGGCCCCGATGGGGCCGCCTGTCAGGAAGGGATATGCCAGTGTCAACTGCCAGGTGGTGTGTGATGCCAGTGGGCGCATCATCAATGTCTGTGCCACGCACCCTGGGGGAGCACATGATTCCTTTATCTGGTACCAGTCGGCACTGTGCCATTGATTCGAGAGTGAGGACATCCCCACAGGTCATCTAGTGGGTGAGTATGCATGTAGAACTGACAAATCGTGGGCAAGGGGGGGTAAGACAGAGGTACCATGGGTGTGGCACACAGGGTTTGGGGCAGTCTGAACCTGAACAAGACACTAACCTCCACTATCTCCACACAGGTGACAGTGGATACCCACTCTGTCCCTGGCTGCTCACACCCTACCGGTGGCCCACGACCCCATCGCAGCAATGCTTCAATGAGGCACATGCCACCACACGTAACATCATTGAGCGGGTGTTTGGGATGCTGAAGGCACATTTCCATTGCCTGGACACCTCTGGCGGTGCCCTACAGTAGTGCCCTTAAGGCCTGTGGGATAGTCCTGGCCTGTTGTATCCTGCACAACATGGCCAAAGACTGTGGGATAACCCGTACAGGTCGAAGAGAGGACAGCAATAGGAGGCAGCCAGTGATGACGCTGGTGACAATGGGGATGGGCAGCCCCCCATGGCCGACGGGACCCTCGACTGATCCGGCTGGTCCAGCTGCACTGGGACACTATCACAGAGGAGCACTTCAGCCAACACAGGTAAGTCATGGGGCCATGTGCAACCACCAGTGGCTAGGGCACAACCCACATATACACATGGAAACACACCAGGGGTGCATGCTGGCTAGCGATGTGGCAGGGCACAGAAGCACGCACATACAACCAGGGAGGGGTGAACAGTAACACGCCACATGGACGGACACACACACACGCACACACAATAGGCACAAAGTGCACAGGGGTCAGGTGCAAAACAGAGCTGGAACACAAACACTAGCAACACACATGTCCACAGGCCACCACGTCCACTGACTGTCTGTGTGCATGTGTCAGATGCTGGGCACCATCACACTTTGGCGTATGGCGCAATGCAGGCATCATCATGCACACGTACCTGTGGACAGCAGTCGGGAGGGTGTGCAGGTGGACCGTGTGTCTGCGTGTAGGGCTGGGCACCCACCGGTGCACTGCCCACCAAAACACACAATGCACACAGGGCAGCACCAGACAGTGCCCACACTGGGAGACAGGCTAGTCTTGTAGCACAGTGCCACATCTGCCTTGGATGTGTGGCAGCTCCGCCGAGACCCAGTAGCACTGGCAGGCTGACCACGGGCCTCATGGGGTGGAACCGATGGTCCATCAGGGGTTCCACTGCGTGAACGTAACAGTGCCTGCACAGGGGTCAGCAGCACACCGAACATACCTGCACCAGAAGTGCTCGGGATGCCACAGCTGAACCCGGCATCAACAGGGTGGGTGTCACATGACGCCAGGAACGGGGAGTGGATGGCAAACTGCATGGTGTGAGCGACACATGAGCACCTGACTGTGTACCCATTGTGGCCACGACAGCGACCAACACCTGTGTTTGCCTGTCAATGGCAGCGGTCACGTCCTCCCGCAAATGGTCAATCCATGACAGGATCCTATCGGTGTCCCTGCTGTGTCGCTCCTCGACCCACTCCAGAGCCACACACAGTGCCACCACAGACGTTGCAAGCTGCATCTGCTGCTGTACTGATACCTGCAGTAGGCGGGTGTGCTCGTCAAAGAGTTCATCTGCCACCTCGGCAACCTGTCCCTCAGGGTATGGAAGGGCCTGATGTTCAGCACCCCTTGAGGGTGGGCGCTGCTCACCAGAACCAGGTATGGGCAAGTCCACAGGTAGTGCACAGATGCCACCGCTGAACCCTGAACCCCCAGTCCCGGTGGGTGACTGCTGCTGCTGCCCCTCTGCCTGCTGTGCCCAAGGGATCAGTTGTTCCACCGCTGTGGCCGCAACAGTGCTACTGACCTGACCAGCCACCGGTGCTTCCCCACCGGTGCTGACAGGCACAGCCTGGGACTGTGCTGACATGCTGGCACACACGTTGGAACCAGCCAGGTCCATGGGCGTGAGCTGGCCTGCTGTGTGTCCATTCCATGACAAACACATGTCACTGCTCATAATGGTCATTGCATCATCAGTAGTGCAGGTCTGTGCCACAGCCACAGCCACAGCGTGCTGGCATCCTTGGACGCCAGACCGCTGAGACACAGGAAGGGCCTCCTCCACACCTGTCTCAACGACATCAGTGTTGACAGCCTGGCGGACCCACTGTTGCAATGCTCGCTGGCTACCTGCGGAGGTGGATGGTCCCTCCCCCAACTCCAGATGACTGTCCGCAGTGGACAGACCCTCCACCGCTGACCCCTGCAGATGCGCAGGATCTGTAACAGAAAGTAAGGACACGTTAGTGCATGTGATCTACCCTCCCTCCCCCGACAGACCATGACATACCATGCAGTGATGGGCTACCACCTGTCTGGAAGCCACCTCCTGGAACGCTTTCAATGGCACTGCGCTGCATGCTTGTAGCGAGCTTGTCCTCTGCCGGAGTCAGCTGCACCACCTCCAACTGGCCCCCACCTGTTGCAGCACATGCCGCCCTGATGGCAGCCACCTTCTCCTTCACCCTCCTCCTGTCAGTACCCATCTTCTTCCTACACTCCTGCACAGAGTGCTGGTGGCTGCCGTGCAGGTTGATGGCATGTACCACTCCCTCCCATGCAGCAGCATGAGCCTGAGGGGTTCCCCGCCGTCCACTGAGCAGTGGCTCCTGATCGATGTAGACCTCAAAGAGTGCCTCCGTCTCGGCCTTGGTGAAATTGGGCCTCCTCTTCCGTCCACCATCGTTGTCCTCCTCACCCAGTCCTCGCTCGGTCATTATTCAGCCTGTATGGGTGACAGTGGTTACCTGTGACTGTGCAGTACAAAGCAAGTCCCTGATACCACAGTCCAGATCACCACACAGCATGCAACTCACCAATAAACTGTAGTAACCAAATATGGCCACTGCAGAACAGTGTCGCATTTTTATAGCGCAATTCTTGCAAATTAGGTGTGAAGCAACTTTAATGAGATGCAAATCACGCTGCTGCTCCATTGCATGGCTGATCGGATGATTTGCATATGACGGCTGAATATCGCGCTTTTGTGCTTTGCGCAATTGTGTTGAATGTGCTGAGCCAATGGCGCAGTTCTGTGGCCTGCGTAGTACACCGCACTGTGCATGCCCAGGTAGCTTACGCAGACGTCTGCCGTGGTGATAATGTGCTGTGCGTGTTAGGCAATTCAGGGCATGGCCACCATTGTGCCAGTGGCGCTATGGCGAGGGTCACTACATGGTGCTGTGGCACAACTGCGCAATAGTTCGCTGTGGCGATGGCGCACAGGCAACCAATTGCGCTAGATGCATAGACGTCCGATGGTGCTGTGTGTAGCCTTGCGCCAGAGACCCATGACCCTGTGCCCGACCTTTGCCCCTTTGGTGCTATACGTCTGGCATGGCTGCACCTCTATCACACTGTTCGGTGACAGCGTGATAGGGAATGGCGGCGTTGTACCACGCAGCACTTCCATGTGGGATTGCCACACTACAGAGCACCATATTGTCTACTGTAGCATTAGAGATGGCACGCAGGAGAGCCCCTCAGTAGAGTGCCCTTGAGCTGGCCAACCTTGTGGTCATTGTGGAGCCATACTATGGCCCACTGTTTGGTGAGGAGCCACTGGACAGTGTCATGACCCAGGTCTGGTAAGAGGTGGCCACTAACCTGGAGGTGGCCACTGGCAGCAGGAGAATGGCCGAACAGTGAAGGCACCGGTATGGGGACCTTAGATGGAGGGAGCCGGAGCTACTTGCACGTTTGCGGTCGCGTGCCAGGAGGGGCATGGTGCCTCGTCCAGGTGGGTGATATGGCTACACACTTGTATGGTCCATATGGGTAATACTGTCTTATGTGTCCAGCACATAAGGGAGGGATAGTCTAGGGTTGGCTGTGGTGGTGTTTACAGGGTATGGGGTGGGTGGGTGGGTCTGGCTGGGTGGGTAGGCACACACATTGGGGCAGGGGGAATATGCTTTGGGTTTGTACTGATGTGTTTCTCTCCTTTTGTCTCCCACAGGCGTGGTTGAGTGGAGGAGGATGTTGGAGTGGCAGCAGAGGGTGGATGATGCTGCACTGGGGCATGTTGGGGACCAACCCCAATGCCATCAACATCCCGATGAGGGTGGGTGCTATGACACCATGACTGCTATTGCATGCTGTGTGACAGGGTGGGAAGCAGGGCATGGCCACCATCCATGGACACCACTGCCATGCACGCAACATGTGACAGTCAGCACTGTCCAGTGGCACTGCATGTCTGGGGAGTGCGTCAATGGTGGTCCATGCATGCATGGCACTGCCTACCCACTGCATAGCCATGTTACTGTACAGCCTTGGTTGTGCTGTGCTGGACATGGGCGATAGGTGTGTGCAGTGGTACACATGGCTGTTGCTGCCTGGTTGGGCATGTCTTGTGGACACAGTCACTGTGGGTGGGCACACACCATCACAGGAGCATGGCACATGGCTGTATGCCATGCATAATGGGTGGGCTGCAGGGGAATGGACAGTCACACCCATTGACTGATCCCTTGTCCTAGGTGTGCGGAAACTCCTGCAAATACAGCAGGCCATCCAGGAGCTTCTGCGGGTGATGCAAGAGTCCCTCACCATCCTATGGGATCTTCAGCAGCATGGGGTGAGGAGGAGAAGGTGTCCCAGGCAACAGCCCCAGGCAGCAGAGGACCAGGCTGGCCGCTAGTGACTGCAAGACCTGCATACAACCGCCCCCCTTTGACCAACCCTCACACCCCGCCTTCCCTCTCCCATATGTTCACCCCTGCCCCTTACCCACTCCCACCTTGTTCCTGTCCCTCCACCCCATGTTTGTACATAGTTGTATATAGTTGTTGTTGTTATGTTTTTGAATACAGATATTTTGATATGAATACTGTGGTGATCCTCTGATTTGCAGCTGGCTATAGGTGCTCAGTTGCAGTGGTGTGCATGGCATCTGGAGTGGTTCAGTCATGGGTATGTGTGTGTGTGCATGGGGAAGTGTCTCTGGTGTGGGAGTGGCTATCAGTCGGTATCTGTGGTGTGTGTGTTGTTCCCTGTGCATTGCATTACTGTGTGCAGTGGTCCATGGTGCCTGCTCTGTGTCCATTGTGCCCCTGTCAACCCGTCCTTGGCCTGTGCAGCTGACACCCTTGCATGTCTGTGGCCTGCGAGGTCTGCTGCCTTGTCAGTGGTGGTTGTCCCAGCAGGTCATCCACTGTGACCGTCACAATGCTGGGTTGCCTCCTGTCAATGGTGTGGTGCATGTTTGCCTCAGGTGACACTGTGGCCTCCGCAGTTGCTGTCCCACCTCCATGCTGTGACTTGTGTGCGTTGTAGGGGCTGTGCACCACTGTCTGTGACTTGTGCTCCAGGTATATGCTGGTGGCGTACAGGGCCACAGTTCATGCACAGGGTGGGAGTCACCCCTGTGCCATGGAGGACTGCAGGCTGTGTGTGCACAGTTTTCATGGGCCCACACTGGGGGCTTGGTTGCCACACTACTGCGTCCCTGTGTTAGTGTCCCCGTGGGTATGGGTGTGTGTTTGCCTCTGCACTGTGTTGCATCTGGTGTGCTGCATTCTTCCACGCACCACTGTGGGTGTCTGTGCTGGCTGCTGTGGCTCATGGTGGGTCGGGCTGTGACACTTGTCTACTGTGCAGGGTGCTGTATCAATGGCGGTGGTGTCAGGGGCATACCCTTTCCTGTGTGGGGTACCTCTTGTGCCGACACATGTTCGGTCTCTCAGATGTGCCTCAGGGGGATTGTGCGTGTTGGCACTGTGTCTGCCATTGTTGCATTGCCATGTGCTGCCACCCACTGCTGGGTGCTCATGGTGGGTCTGGCTTGTATGGTTCTGTGGTACACAAGGTTGCAGTGTGGCAGTGGGGGTGGTGGTATGCATGGAGATTCCCACAGTGCTGGTCACTGCTCATGGGGGGTGTCTTGGGGTCACGGTGCAGGGTGTGCTGTGCACGGGGGGGCTGCTGTGCCATGGGGTGGTCCGCCCTCCTTGTGTGGCAGTCTCAGCTTGTTGGTGGGTGTGATGGGGCACCATGGCCCAGCTGTGCTTTGTTTGCTTGTCCCCATGGGCCGGTGGATATTCCAGCCCTCCCCCAGTTGTGCTGTGCTTGGGGTGTGGGGGTGCATTGTCAGTTCTGCAGTGTGTTCCTGTGCCCATCTGTGGCATGGGTGGTGGGCCCCTACCTACCTCCCTGGTTGTGCAGTTACATTGCTCTGCTGCTGGGGGGGCTCCCTGCTTGTGTTATGGCGCCTCTGGGCTGTTCAGCTGGGCAGCCCTTGTTGTGCCATAGCGCATCGTATCTGCTCAGCTTCCCCTTCCTAGTTGCGCTATGGCATAAGTTGTGTGATATTCAGACGTTGACTGTTGGCACAATTTGGCTTGCTCCTTTTTTGAATATCCTGTCTATTGCACATGGGTGCAATGGACTTGTGCTTGATCCTGCTATTGCGCACTTTTTGGGCGCAGTTTGAATATCCAGCCCATAATATTCAGCCCTATGCATTATGCCAATGTACCTTGTAAACTGTGCACATTAGCATAGCTAAGTCAGAATGCCGTGGAGCAGTGGTCATGCAGAGTTCATGACTGGGGCATGCAGATGGTACTTGCCTGATCCCCAGGCCATATGAACAGCAATGTCACCGGGAAGGAGGGGTGTGCCGAGGGCATGCCAGCAGTACGAGCCATGCACCATGGCAAGTAGTGCTGCGCAGCGGGGCACATAGGGGGCTAGCTGGTACACCAGAGAAAGCCCTGCCTTAAGTGCCCCTACATGCCCAGCCCCCATGCACACCAAACAGCAGAACAGCCCCTCGAGCAGCAGGCAGTACCCACACACACAGCTTGGGCCAGCTCCAACCCCGTATGCCCCTGGCAGACACCCCTGCACACACAATGGAGTGTTCCCCACCCCCCAATGCTGCAGCCCCCAAAACCACAGCAGCACTGCTGTGCCCAAGCAGCCCATCACCCAAAAGTGCCGGCATGGCACCCTGTGAGACACAGACAACCCTCAACCTGTATCTACAGTTATGGTACTGTGAGCCTGACAGCCAGTGGCACAGCCCTCTGCACACCTTCACAGCTGCCAGCCATCTGATCTATGCAGGGGTATGCAGCTGATGCACGCCCACATATGGCAGGAGGCCAGCAGCCATGGAGGTGTATGAAGGGCTGTGTCACTGGCCATCTGGCTCATGGTACAAGAACTTCAGGTATAGGTGTAGGGTTGTCAGTGCCAGGGGGCACCATGGAACACCACTGTATGGTTGGGAGTATGGGTTTGGATGTTGCCTGCGTGGGGCAAGTGCACCTGTGTGCGGTGTGTGCATGGGAGAGGGTGCCTTGCTACATGGGCACCAGAGTTGCCTTGAGCTGGGAAGGGTGGCGGTAGGTGGCCCCAATGCTCTAGAGGGGTCCACAGCCCAATGGGACATTGCTGCGAGGGTCTGGGTGTCCACAGGTGCAATTCACACAACCGGCCCTATGCCCAGCTGCATGAGTGATCCACTGGGAAACCAAGGCAGGCATCCGGTTGGATGCTCAGTTGGGTCCACTACATCACTCCTGGCTACCCTGTGCGGACCTGTGCTGGGGGGGTGGGGCCGTGGACAGGTGACAGCCGGTAGTGAATACCGGCTGGTACGCGCCTGTCCACAGGTGCAGAGCTATAAGGGCAGGATACATGCCTCCATGCATATTTCCCACCAATTAGTGCATAGGGTCTATTATTGATATGTAACAAGCTGGATCCAGGAAAAAAAACATTCAACTTGTGACCAGATCTTTACTCTTCATCATTTAGTCGAAAAATATGTAGCATTTAAAAAGCTAAAGTTATTTGCAATTTTCATTCATTTCATTTCATTTATTTTGATATTGCAGGTAAGTATTCTGGAATTTGCATTCCGTTTTCAGGTATGACCTGAAGTTAAGTAAAAGTTCAACATATGGGTATACATATATTGAAAATAAAAATACAGAAATTAACAGTAGTACAGTACAATTCATTTACATTCACATTCGTTCAGGCCTTTAAAATGATTGAAAGCTACCATTTTAAAAGTATTAGCAGAGGTAGATTGCTTAACATTGGTGGGCAAGGTATTCCAGACAGAAGCAGCACAGTCTGACCAATTGTTAGAGAGTCTTGCTTCAAGAGCATAGACAGAACTAAACTTTGGATAGAACTCAAGGACATTGGGGTGGGAGATTATTTGATAAGTGCCATCATAAGTTTATGTGAGGGGTCATGGAGTAAGGTAAGGCAGTCAATGGCAGGGGTCACAACAAACAGTCAGATACAGATGGGGGGTAAAGCATGGCTGCCCCTTAGCCCCACTTTTGTTCTATCTCTTTATCAAAAAAATATTGACAGACATGGAAAACCCTGAATTCTACTCACCAACAATTTTAGGAAATCAATGTTCCCTTCTTGCCTTTGCTGACAATATCGCATTTCTATCATGGTCAAGAATAGTACTTATTAGAAGTTAGCTAGTTTTAAGAAAAAAATGTAACAAGCTGTCCCTGTGCACAAATGTAAATAAAACACAAGTCTAAATGTCTCGGGGGAAGCAAGTACATATAAATAAAGACTGAACAACTCAGAACTGGAACATGTGAAAGAAACATAAAAACATAGACTGTGACAGCAGCTAATGGCCTCTGGGACTACCCAGTCTGCTTACCTTACATTTTAATCCTTCACATTTTGCTGCAGACCCTGCTTGATCTTTATGATTCTCTTGTGCCTGTCCCAGGCATTTTTGAACCCTACCACTGTTTTTTCCCCCACTACTTCTGCCGGGAGGCTATTCCAGGTATTCACCACCCTTTCTGTGAAGAAGTACTTCCTCACAGCCCTCCTACATTTACCCCTCACCAGCTTCATAGCATGCCCACTTGTTCAAGAGCACATTTTTCTCTGACAAATACCCCCCTCCTGTACCTTATTAACCCCCATGAGGTACTTAAAGGTCTCTATCATCCCACCCTTCTCCTCCAGGGTGTACATATTTAACTCCTCTAGCCTCTCCTCATAGGGCTTCTGATGCAGACCCTTCATCATTTTGTTAGCTCTCCTCTGGACTGCCTCCACTCTGTTTATGTCCTTCCTGAGATGTGGTCTCCAGAACTGGACACAGCATTCAAGGTGGGGTCTTACCAGTGATCTCTATAGGGGCAGCACCACCTCCCTCTTACTGATGGTGATATCACTTCCTATGCATTGCAATATCCCACTGGCACTTCCAGCTGCCTTGTCACACTGCTTGGCCACCTTTAGGTCATCCGATATGATTACCCCAGGTCTCCTTCCTACTTGGTCTTTGTCAGTATCACTCCGCCCATTTTATACTCTGCTTCCAAGTTTGCATAGCACGAGTGCATTAATTTGCACTTTCTTGCCTTAAAACCCAGCTGCCATACTCTTGACCACTCTTCAAGTCTTTTCAGATCCCAGCTCATCCTCTCCACCACCACCCCCGAGTGTCCATTCTGTTGCAGATCTTGGTGTCATCCACAAAGAGGCAGACCTTCCCTTCCAGTTCCTTTGCTTTCTCACTTATAAAGACATTGAGAGGACTGGTCCTAGCACTGAACTCCGCTGGTCACCCTTCCTTCCTTGGAGTGAAATCCATTTCCCACTGCCCTTTGTGTCCTATCTGCTAACTAGTTTCTTACCCAGGTTACTACCTTATCACCTACCCCCAACTTACCCAACTTGCTAACTGTTCTCCTATGTGGAACAGTGTTCAAAGCCTCGCTGAAATCCAGGTAGACCATGTCTACTGCTCCTCCCTGATCCAACTCCGTTGTTATCCAGTCAAAGAAATCTATTAGATTTGTTTGGCATGACCTTCCCCCTTTGAAATCATGCTGCCTTGGGTCCTGTAATCTGTTGGATACATGAAATTCCAAAATACTTTCATTTCATAGTGTTTCCGTTAATTTACCCACCACTGATGTCAGGCTAACAGGACTATAATTTCCCACCTCGTCCTTGGTACCACTTTTGTGAAGTGGGACTACATCTGCCCTTTTCCAGTCCTCCTAGACCACACTGGTCTCCAGTGATCTGTTAATTAGGTTCATCAGAGGTGCAGCTAGTACCTCCTTGAGCTCCCTCAACACCCTTGGATGTACCCCATCTGGCCCTCTAGCTTTGTCCACCTTCAGGTTTGTGAGTGCTTTCTGGACTTTCTCCACAGAAAATGGACTAGTGTCCATTTCCCTCCCGTCAAAGCTCCTGGCATCTTTTTGTGGTTCCTCCCCTTCTACTGTGAACACTGAGCAGAAGTTTTTGTTCAAGATATTTACTCTTTCTTGATCCCCCTTCCATACAGTCACCCCCTCCCTCTTTAACCATACAGTCCGGCCCTTTGTCTTACTTTTCTCACTAACATACCAAAAAATGTCTTGTCACCTTTTGATATTCAGTACTATTACTTCAGGGTACTATTTTCCAACAATTGCAGATGGACCAAGCATGTATAAAGCAACAGAGAAAGAATATTTAACCAAAATTGGTGTGAACAGACTTAATGCTAAGTACGAGAGCCAGGCTGTTGAGGTTGTTCTACTGGTGGCAGAAGCCAGATTAACTACACTGTTTTTATATGCCAGTGAGGTATGGGGACAATTTTTTCCAAGCAAACGTGAATGCCCCATTCTTGGATATCATAGACATATCTGACAGGTTATCCATTCTATTCCAAATGACTATGTTTGTGCCATGTTATGGAAGCTAGAGTTAAAATCATTAGTGCAGCTTTGGATACTTACATACTGGCTAAAACCATATAACCCTATCTAAGGATAGGTTGTCACATTAGTGCATATGGGAAAAGTAATCTATGCAAGAAAGGGGTTTAAATCAACATGGCTTATAGAACTTACTGTTCTGAATAAATTTAGTATATCTTATTCTGTGGGATCATTTCCTGAAGAGAATTGTTATCAGCAGTATAAATGGTGTGTCAAAAGAAAACTTGTGGAATATAGTTTGATAAATACAGTGCAGAATATCAGAAAGTTTAAGTTTGCATCCTGGTACCCCAAATATGAAAATAGTACTGAGCTTAAACCCCATCTAATATTTCTAATGGATATCTGTAATGGACAGGAGAGAGAGAGAGGGTACTGGTTAATAGCAATCACCCTAATTCTGAGACAGTGACCAGCAGGGATCCACAAGGCTCATTACCAGGACCAATCCACTTCAATGTCTTCATAAGCAACACTGTAGGAGACCTAGAAGAGAAGGTATGCCTTTTTGCAGATGACACCAACATCTGTAATAAGGTGGACACTCAAGAGGAGGTAGAGAGAATACATCTGGATCTTGGAAAACTCAAGGAGTGGTCAAGAGTGTGGCAATTGGGATTCAATGCCAAAAAGTGCAAAATCATGCATTTAGGGCATAGGAATCCAGAAGATGAGTGTAGGATGGAGGGAGGTGCTGACAGTCACTTAGTTGAAAAGAGACCTTAGGGTTATTATATGTGATTATCTCAAAGTGGCAGGACAGTATCATAAAGCAGTGGATATGGCCAGTGGGATGCATTGGGAGATGCATCTTCAGCAGGAGGAGGGAGATGGTGTTGCCATTATATTGCTCACTGGTGAGATCCCCACCTGAAGTACTGGGTCCAGTTCTGGAAGCTGCAACTCAGAAAGGATAGAGGCAGTCAAGAGGAGGGCAACTAAAACTGTGCAGCAGTTCCACCAAAAGCTGTATGAGGACAGACTGAGGGATCTCAACATATACACCCTGTAAGAGAGGAGAATGAGAGGGAGTATGACAGAGACCTACAAGTACCTTACAATGATAGACAGGGTGCAGGAGTGGAGTCTCTTACAAATGAGAAAGAGCATCAACACTAGAGGGAATGCAACAAACCTGGGGGGGGTTAAGAGGGGTGTGAGAAAGTACTACTCCACCGAAAGAGTGGTAGATGCCTGGAACAGACTGCTAGTGGAAGTGGCAGAGGCATAAACAGTAGGGGGATTCAAGCATGTATGAGATAGACAAGGGGAATGGCAGGGAGCAGGGCGGGTCAATGGAGACCAGTTAGGGTCTCTGGAGACAGACTAGGCTGGGACCATCTGAGCAGACCTGGTGGGCTAAGCAGTCCTTTTCTGCTGACAGATTCTGTTTCTATGTTTGTATGTTTCACTTGACGACAGACGATCATTCACCTCTTACAGACTGGAATTTTTTTAGTTTATGGCACTTAATTATGAATTTTATAGGAATGACACAAGCATGAAAATTATTGACCCTAAATGTCCATGTAATAAGGGCAAATGGGAAGACCTTTTCCATGTGCTATTTGAATTCTCCTGGTATCAAGATGGAGATCTAAAAATTTGTAATGCTATATTAACTTTAACAATATTGAAAAATCAGAGTTATTAGGTATATTAATGTTAACTGTAAATTATAATACTCTTTTCAGTGCTGCAGCCTTTGTTTTAAAGAATGTAGTAAAATCAGGTCAAGCAAATCAACAATATTAAAGATCGGGCCCTCATCTTCCCCCTGTCTCCATGATTCACTCATAATGACCCAGTTAATCGAATTCTAGAGTGAATACTCATCCAGACTAATTAATAAGCTATTTAAGTTGAGAATTGACTCAGCTTTTTTTATACTCTCGCAAGAGCTTCTTTCATTGATAATGAATGCTATACTGCAAGAAGGCAGTATAGTGTAGTGGTTAAGAGCACTGGGCTGCAAAGCTGGAGACCTGTGGTTGAATCCTACTGCCTCCTCTTCCATACTGTGTGACTGTGAGAAAGTCACTTAACTTCCCTGTGCTCCCAGGATGCACCTGGAAACAAACCGCAGCTTAGTGTGCCTTTCCTGAGCAAAAATTGTGAAAAAAAAATAATAATGATTAGAGATTTTATACAATATATGCCTCATGGAGTTTAGGTAACCAGGCATGAGCCCTTACATACTGTAGAGTTTACATGCTTCCTGTCTTAACTGTACTAGTCGAAGCATTTGCTAAAAGACTAGGGTCACTTCACCTCTTTTATAAATTAATCAATGTCTATACTAATATCGATTTATACTGTCCTTTGAACTTTATTCTAAGTGCAATTTTAAATGTGTACATACAATATCCTATTGTATATTGCTTTTAAATGTTATAGCCAATGACTGATCAAATAAAGTATTAATTGACTGGCTTAGGTATAATGCAAAGGCAGCAACATGCAATAAACAATCCATTATGTTAAGCAGTGGAGAATTCTGTGACAGTGAGTGTAGGAATAGCACAAGTAGTGACTGTCCAGCAAATTGAAGGACAAAAACAGAAGCAATAAAGTATGCGGAAACACCAAGCCAGGAGTGGCTACAAGAAGCAGGCAGAGGCATAGGAAGAGAACAGAGAACACATGTCAGCTAAGTCCAAGGCAAGAACAGGAGGAGGCAATGAGAAGTCTGAGCTGATGTTTGAGGGAGAGGCAGGAAGAGTAAAGGCAAAGAGAAGAGGGGAGATTATTCTAGATGAAGCAATAGTAGAAAGTGAAGAGCCCTGCAGAGGAAGTGCAGTTAGAAGTGAAGAAAGTGGGAGAATCACTACAGGAAAGAACATATGAGGCAGAGGAATTAGGGGAGAGAAGAGATAAGGAAGAAAAGATGCAAACCAATATTCAGAAATGAGGGATACACAGTGAAAGAGGTGATAGGAGATAAAAGGAGGGACCAAGAGGGAAGTGTAGAGGGAGCAGTGGTGAGTGCACAAGTGTGTAGTGGCATCAAGGTGACAGAAGGTGTTGCATAGGGTGTACGGTCTGGTAAGTGAAAAGGAAAGGACAGTGTCAGAGACCACCCCCACATAGTCAAACACTGGGAACACCATTTTAGTAATTAGTTCATGGCAGACATGGGATGAAAGGCAATTCTTGTTGTGGTAAAAGGCATCAAGTTTGTGGCAGAGCTTGCTATAGACAAGGCCCCCTGTTTTCTGTGGCAAACTGATGTAACTTCTGCAGCAGGAACTCTGAACTTCTGCGGCACTGTTAGGTTAAGTTCTGTGGCAAGGTTTAAAGTTCTGCTGCACATTTATATATATAAATAATACAGAGCCAGCTTTACAGTTTTGGGGGACCCCCGGAAGGATGAACTGTGAGGAGGATTCCTGACTTCCACAACATAAATGTAAGTTACATAATTTCCCTTAAACCTTCAGCTTTGCTCTTTTGCTTTTCAGAAGCTGTTCTGGCTCTCCTATTTATCTAAATCTATTTAGAGCTTAGTGCTATGTCATGCAACATTAATGGCTACTGGCAGACACTCCCTCAATGTTCTGGCAACAAAGCAAATAGCTGAATAGTTGTTCTCCTCCAAGGGACAGCTTGAAGTAGCCTAGCCATGGAGCACCCAAGGCTCCCCTCCTCTGTTAACCCCTATCAAGGACCCCATACACAGTCATAGTTAGGGGTGGCAGGTTATTGGTACATACAGACACTCCGAACTGCCACCTTGAAAGCTGCCATGTATTAAAAATATAAAACATTAAACAGCAGCAGTGTCAGCCTGATTATTTCTACTTTTTCAGCTGTTTGTTTCACTCTTTCCTTGTTTAGTTGTCACATTTTGAATTAATCTTTAGCTTGGTTGTCACCTTTCTTACACTGGCTTCATTTTTTTTAAATTTCTTTTATGTGCACCTCACTCCACTAGCCTGAAAGCCCTGGCATCTGTAGTGCCCTCTGACCTTGGTCTGTCTTAGAGCAGATAATCTCAGGATCACAACTAATCATAGGTTGACCTCATGGAACCCCAATGCGCTACTACTGGCCCGCTCCAGTAGGGAAGTTCAGCTAGCTTTTTGTATTTTCCCTTATTCTTCCCTCTGCCTCTGTGGTCTCAGTGTCAATGTTTCTAAGTCAGGCAAAGTTCCCTTTCCCCCAGAGGAAAAAACAACAGCCCACCTCCACTCCAGACCAAAAGGCTGCAATGCTCTCTGCTCTCTTCTTCCCTCTCCAAAACCTAGTAAAAGAAAAGCTTTCTCCTCGCCCACCTCCCATCTATTTAATGGCAGTAATGCAATCTCCTCCCCCAATCTACATAATGGCAGCAATAACCTTCCCTCTCTTCTATTCCCCAGACCTAATCACAGCAATGTTGTCTCCCCCCTCTTCCCCACAATGGTAGTAATGCTCTCTGCAACCTCCTCTCACCCCAGACCTAATGGCAGCAAGATATTTTCTCATCTCCCTAACATGATACTGCCCCCAAAAGCCTTGCCTGAGCCCAGTTCTTAAAATTCAGTGTAGCTCACCTCCACCCATCTCATCACCACTACCCATCCTGGAAGGAAAAGGATGGTATTTATAATGCGCTCCAAACAATTTTATCACAGAATGTTAAAACACTGGAGGCTGGCTGTCAGACTAGGGAAGTAGAAAAGATAGGGTTGCCAGTTAAACAGAGCCAACATTTGATTCCTTCAAATTGTGGGTGGGCTACACTGGATTTATTCTTTGGTCACCTAACCTGGTTACCAAAGAACAGAAAAAAAAACTGACTACTGTACTGAGTGGTCAAGCTATTTGAGCTTCGGAAAAACAAAACTTAGAAGCTGCACTGATGCTCTCAGTACATTTACTTGTCCCTCAGTGGCATTTTTTATTGTGATGCAGTGAGCTTGGAATCTGTCTTGCTCACCCTTGCATATTGTCCTGGAGCAACATGTAAATGTTTAAAAATAAAAAAAAATTTCATCTGCAATGTCATTATGACTTTCTTTATTTTGTCAATTTGTTTTTCTCTTTCCTTATTTAGTTTCCACATTTTATATAAATAATGTTTAGTTTTCACTTTTCTTACCTTGGTTTCATCTTTTTAATTTATTCAGTCTATCCAGCATTCTTTCATTGTTTTCCTGCCCCAACAGTTTTTTTTATTTACTTAGCTGTCCCTTTGTTTGCATTTTTTATAATTTACGTTTTTCTTCCCTAGGCACTAGAGTTGACCCATCAGGTTGGCAACCTCACAGCCCCATCCACAGCAACCTTTTATGCTCTAAACCCCATAAGGATAGCAAATTGCTCCCCCCACTGACATCACTTTACTCTCTCCTGGTTTTAGAACAGGTAAAACCCACCACTGCCCGTCTCAACACCATCACTTTCCTAACAAGCCTTGAGAATGCCATTGAGTGGTCTTATAGATTTAAATGTATGCCATTATCCAGCTCAACACTGTACAGTGATCCTCCGCCTCTTCCTGTCTGAAAAGTATTGTAACATTTCCTCTTACACATTACTCTGCCCCCATAAAACAAGAAATACCATAATTGAGTCACTCTGTTTATGTTTTCTGTTGGGGGGGAAGGGATGGAAAGGCAGCTGCAGCAGAAGTGCTGCTACACTGTATAGTGATCCTCCACCTCTTCCTGACTGAAAAGTATTAAAGGAATAATGCCTGACAGGGTGGGTGTTATGCTGGGATAACATCCCACCTCGGGAGGTTGGGCCCGAGGCCACCGGCTGAGGGCGTCCAACACCCGAGAAGGGATGTTATCCCAGCATAACACCCACCCTGGAGGGCATTATTCCTATTATACAATGGCTTATTGTTTTATAGTTAAAAAAATAATTTTAAAGAATGTTTTTGTTAGTGTCTAAAAATATTTTTGTTTCTCAAGAGAAAAAAAAAAGCTCAGCAGCATGCTCCATATCCTACTAACAATCAGCAGGGATGTTATGCCAGGATAACATCCCTGCTGTGACAGCCAACTGACCAATCAGAATCCAGGATTCTTTCTTGCCATTGTATAATGTCTCTTCTTACACGAGACAAGAAATACCATAATTGAGTCAGTCTGTTTTTATTTTCTGATGGGGGGAAGGGATGGGCAGCAGTTGCAGTATAAGGGCTGCTAGCTGCACAATCGAGCAGGCTGGATAGACCAAAAGGCCTTTATCTGCTGGCAAGTTCATATGTTCATATATTGGCACCCTTTTTTGGTCCAGCAGTGCAGAACAATCCTCTGCCTCTTCCTATTACTGCTGAGCCCAACTGCTAGATTCATGCCCAGTATTGCTTTGTATGGTCCCTACAAAGCACTACCGGGATCAGATAAAAAGCATTCTGGCCTACTAGCAATAAAAGGAAAAGGCGATGAATCAACATGCATCCTTGGACCAAAAATGTGGTGCCAATATTAAAAAATAGGGTGACTCAAGGGGGGGGTTCCCAGAGCTGACTGGGGATGGTTTGAAGTGCTGAGATAGTTGGGGGTGCATTTTGGTTCTTATAAAGCTATAAGCAGGCAGATGAATTGCTTGAAACGAGTGGTGTCAGTCTCTATCTAACTTACTGGGGCAATTTCTGTGCAATTTCTGAGGCCAGACCCAAATTCTGTGGCAGGTCATAATTTCTGCAGCAGTCGCAGCATGCTGCAGAACCACAGAAACAGGAGTCCTTGGCTATAGATGACATCGATATGGGTATAGAAGACACTAACTTGTTTTTTTTCTCTTTTAGATATTTCCTGAAGAAGACCTAATGTCGAAACATAGATTTTTAACTCTATTTTCTATTTTCAGCATGCATTTAATATAACCATTTTGTTTTGCTAGAAGTCAAGCCTACCATACAGTCACACACCCAGGAATTTAAAGCAGGGCTGACCTCACTGGGAGTGCTATTCAGGGTGGTGAAGATAGATGGAGAAGAGAGCCTGGCCAGTTTATGGCTGGTGCCAAAGGTCATGCACATTGTCTTTTTTTTTTTTATTATTCATATTTTCTCCCTGGGGCTCCGGTCAGCATTGACATCCCTACCGACCCCTAGCCCTGACACCCGACATCAGACCATCCTCCTCATTACGCCTACGGATTACCCACTGTGGCGGGGTGGTGAGGAGCAAACCAGCTCAACCCACCGGAGCAGGATCTGGATGAGAAGGTGCAATTCAGGTCAGGCAGCAGGGGTCAGAAGCTCATGCTGCCCGACCGGAGCCCAATTTTCAATTTTCCTCCTTGCGGAGTGCCAGCATGCAATGACGTCTAGGAATGTAGCTGATATCTGCCATACTCCACCCCACCTTGCTACACTGCTCTAGTAGTGCTCATGGTCATCACCAGGGTCCGCTATAGAGCGATGGGACCCTGGAACTCTCCCTGGGATAGGAGAGCAGTCCTCTGGATGCTCCATCCTATCCCTCACCTGCTGACCCCTGGCGGCCCGGGCTCACATCCGAACCCAGGTCGCCAGCTTGTACGAGGTGTGGCATCCAGTGCCTCAACCCTCAGCACCACCGGGCCAGACTGCACATTGTCTTCTTTGTGCTGATCTGTAGTTGGTTTGATTGGAAACAGCATTAGACATTTATTGAAGTCACATTGTAACAATGCTTCTGGGTCATGACCAAGGCAACTGAGACAAAGAGAACAGTGTTATCGACATACATGTGAATATGCAAGTTGACACAGGCAGATGGGAAGTGATTCAGAATAATGGAGAAAGGATGGGACCCAGAATGGAGTCTTGTAGATCCCAGACTGGATTGGGGAGACAAAGCATCGCCAACCTGTACCAATTGGAGACTGCCAGAAAGGTAAGATAGGAAACAATCAATAGCTGGGACAGAGAGACCAGAGGATCTCAGCTTCTCCAGTAGTAGGGGATAAGCTACTGAAACAAAGGCCTTAGCTACTTCAATGAAGATAGTGACTGTGATATATCCCAAATCCATCCCGGTAAGGATAGAATCAGTGACAAGCAGCAGGGAACAGAATGTTGTTTTTTTTTAATTTATTTTTATTTCATTTTGAAGCATAGATACTGCCAAAAACTGCTTACAAGAGAAGGTCAACAGAAAATACACTAAGAAGTTCACAACTTTTAATTAGGAACTGTGAGACACAATTCTTAGTGGTACTTCTGTGGAGGCTTTCAGAAACAGCACATTTAATCAAGTATATTGACTCAAAAGAACTAATATGCAACCAATGCCTGAGATAACTTTTCAAACAATGAGTATTAGTAGGAGAATTCAACCAAGCCCTATGTCTTTACTATGTAACCCCTAGGTGGTGCTATCCCTCAGGTTACTACCCCTTCCTGTATGTCTGACCACAGGTTGAGGGGCCTGGATTCTGTATTAAGGTGCTTCCACCCAGAGTAACAGTATTAGGGGTGTCTGTCTAGCCAGTTATAGCCTTCTGTGAAACTACAACCACCCCCCAACACTCCTAGTGGCTTTGAACCTTGAACAGCAGTAGTTAACACACAGTCAATAAATAGCAGTAATAATATGCACACACCCTTCACACTTACCACCAGGGTTGGACCTTCAGCAATATCCCTGGAGACCACCTGTAAAACAAGGTTAGCAAAACAACTGCACACTTTCAGTACTATAACCCAACTAATAGTATGCACTTAAGCCAGGTTAAACGTGAAAGACAATCAGATTTATTCAGGGGCTGTGAACAAGGAAGGGGCATGAATTTAATTAAATGATTGGTATACTGATTTGATTCAGGATTTTGGCATGCACTTTTAAGTCCCAAATGAACAGTTCAACAACACTGGGAACCCAGGATCAACAGCATCAACTTTTCACAGATCGGATACAGTCCGGTTGCTATTGCAGTAGATTCACTGAGAAAACCTCTCGATTCTATTATCAGTCTTCTACACTAGCTGGGCCAAACACTTCACAGGAACAAATCTTTGGTCCAAATCACAAGCAGTGCTTTTAAACTCTCCGATACTTTCTGCCACAGTTCCAGTCATAAATCAGATTAGTCTGACTTCTGCAATCAGGCAGTCCAATGCAGTAGAAACAGTAGCAGGGAGGCAAGTTAGGCCTCTTCCCACCGATTCTCCTACACTCCATTCAGAAGCAGCTGCTTGAAACCCCAAGCCGGTCACTCCTCAAACTCCAACTTTAACTGATCCACTGACTCTTGCAGTACTGGGCATTTCCCTTGATTTCCAGAGTTCAGGTTGGCAGGGGAAACTGTCAGTCAAAAGTGGGACACCCCCTTCTGTTCAGTTTAGGAACTAACCTAAAAACTACAAAAACTACAGTTTTTCCTTCCCACGAGACACTTGTGATAAGGACCCCGAAATCCCTTGCATCCTATTTACCTAGTTACTAGAAGTCCTGGACCAAACATGGTGGCTCCCATTTCAAAAGGCAAACTGCAAAGCAAGCAGGTTAAACAAACTTCTCTATTTCAAATATAACAATACACTAGAAGTAAATAAGTACAGTTCCCATTCAGGCTCCTTCTGCACTATTAGCATCAGCAGAGTGGAGCAAATCAAAGTAGTGTCTCGCCAGTCGCTAGCCTTAAAGCACTAGTACCCAGCCCAGACCATTCACTATACACATATTAGCTAGGTTCTTAAAGCGACAGGCACGGAGGCACAGCGTGGCACTGGCACATAAATCAATGGAAACAAACAGATATCCTTGGATCTATTACCTCTATGGGACATCAGCCTGGCAGTGGGCATGGAAGAAAACCAGGAAAACATTAAGGTAAACCCCAAATTAGTGTGGTGGGTTACACAATAACAGTGAAATGGTTACGAAATATTTAGGAGTTGCAATGAAATCTGAAGTGGATTTGTTGTCATTGGGCAAAAATTCCTCTCTATATTGCATAACATCTTAAGAAACCATGAGAACTTTTAACATAGTGAACATATCTGTTTAACCAATGCACCCTGTTAGTTTTTAAAGGTGCAGACTATTTTTGCAGTAACTGCTGTTGAACTAGTTATTTTCATGCAAAGTAAATTTAGCGTAAGCACAAATCCAACCATAATTGCGTAAATTTATTTTAGCACTAAGTCACAATCGTTACATTCTTTCTAATGGAAAAAATACTAAAAGTACCAGTTAGCACAAATTTATTTTCATGCAAATTGGTGTTTCAGCAAAAATAGTGAAAATTATTTCACAGTGAAAATTTCAAGTTCTACAGTATTACCTAAATAGCTTGACTCAAGGTAGTTACCAAATAAGCTGAGGATGAGACTGACCTGCGGTGAGGTGTGCACTGCTATGCTGTTCCAGCTGCACATTATGCTGCTGCAGCCATTGGAGCTACCTCAGGCTTCATGAGCTAAGACCTTGCACCATCAATAAAAGCTAGGCAAAGGCCTGAGTACCTTGCTGTGATACGCTAACTCCCTTCACATGGAAAAACACCACCATTACTGTAAATATTTACAAACTCCCTAGCTGTAACACGTGCATTCAGCCTCATAACCACCCCCTGTAACTCTCACCATATATGCAGGTAGAATACTTAAATGATTACAGAATCACATTCAAAAACACAGAAGGTCTTACATTTTGTGAGCATCACTGTTCAGTACATAAGTGTGGCTTAAACTGGGAATGAGTACTGTCTGATGTTACTAAAGTCTCTATTAGAAAGTAGGGATGGGTGTCAGGAATCATAACCCTCTGGATCTCAAACTGTCTGGTGGACCCAGGTAGATCAGGACATTTCTGGCAGGAGTACCGGGTCTACATTTTTTCCTCCTAAATCCCCTCTCCCATCTACCACAACCACCCAGCAAACAAAATCAGATGTTAAAAAAAAAATAATAAATTGGCCGTATAACTCGCCACTTCTCCCACTCTCTCTAACAATACTGAACTGGTGCATGAGTGAAAGAGAGAGATCATGCATGCAGGTGGGCCAGAGGAGCAGGCAGCAACAGTTTATGCTTGGAGTTCATGGCATCATGGTGGCTACAGCTTGCATGTAGCGATGGTAGTATGATGCATAAATTATAGGTAATTTCATAAATTACAAATTGGGCACAGTATTTAATAACCTCTGTAAAAAACTACAAAACGCATTTGATATGACCCTGGAATGCAGGATCCTTCCCCAAACATTTGTGAGAGACAGTGATGGGCCAATGAGAATCTGCTGAGAGAGTAGATGGAAATCTGTTGTGGCAGATGTAGAGCTATTGGAGTGTATTTTGTCTCCCTAAAATCACTGTAAGTGCAAGAGACATGCACTAAAGAGCTCCAAGCAGTGTGGAAAGCTTCACTAAAACCTAATTATTTCATCTGCTCATCTAGTTACTTCAGGATGCATAGGGTAGGTTTTTGGAAGGACTGGTTGGGTATAGACAGGGAGGAGTTATGTGCCATGTTGTACTGCTGCTTGGTAGGGGCCTGCAGATGAGACTTAGCAGGGTGTCTAGACTGAGGATGGTTAGGGTCTGCAGAATAGCTAGGAGTGTGCTGTGCCTATTAGCAGATTTGGGCCTTGTGGAGGCAGCAGATTAGAGGGGGTGGGGATGCACTTTTTATCCAGAATTGGGTCAAAGTGGGGTTCAGCAGATGGAAGAGGGCAGGATTTCCAGCATTTGGCAAGAGGAAGGTTTCAGCAGAATGACTGAGAAAGGCTTGGCACATAAGGTAGGGTTGATGTCAGCAGACGAAAGGGTCTGCAGACTGGTGTGTGCATATTGGTGAATATTAAAGTGGCCGGGGTGTGCATAGTGGGATGAGAGGTAGCAGACTGGCGTGACAGGAGTGTGCATACTGCAGCAGAATAATTTTCAGCAGATAGAAGAGGGTATGGCTGTGCATACTTGTACAGGAAGTGGGCAGCAGATGGAAGAGGCAGAGATGAACATACTGATAGCAAGGAGGAGGGAGCAGATTGAAGGAGTAGGGTTGTACACATTTAGCCAGGGGGGTCAGCAGTTTGGAGAGGTGGTGGTATGAGCACTGATGCAGAAAGCATCAGCAGATGGAAGGGGCATGGCTGTGCATACTTGGACAGGGTGGGGGTAGGCAGATAGAATAAAGTATGTACATAACTGGGTAGGTAGATTTTCAGCACGTAGGAGGGCTGGAGATATGCACACTGAAGCAGGTAAGGGGCTGGAGATGGCTATACTCAGTATTACCATTCCTGTACTTGAAACAAGAAAGCTGGATTCTGTGATCAAATAACTTGGAGACAAAGCAGAAGAGCAACGCGATTCTGGTTGCGGTATTCCAGGCGGTCTGGGTTCAAGTCCCAGCTGAGGCAGTTACTTCTTTCTCTCCTCTATTTGTATATATTCCATAATTATGCACACCACACTCATGTGATTGAAAATGAAGTAATTATTTGTGCAGTACCAGGTTGTGCATTGGAGAAAGAGTAATGTGTCCTCCGGGAGAGTCCAAGTTCCAGTTTCTTTGGTAGCGTGACTGGAACAGTATTCCAGGTGGCCTGGGTTCAAGTCCCAGCTGAGGCACTTACTTCTTTCTCTCATCTATTTAAATAAATCCCCAGTCATGGTCAGTGGTTGAGGGGCTGCAGGTGGCTTTAACAGCCTCAAAGTAAGACTGTTGCTTTTTGAAAGATTTCTTGGCCTTTCCATCTTGCCAAAATCAGTACAGTACTGTAGTACATTGTTATTGACTAAACTATGTTAAGATGATAAAGCAAATCCGACTTTCAACTACTTTTAATCGAAAAAAGAGACCCATTGTTAGCAGAGCTTAAGAAAGAATGTCTCTCTTGGTGGACTACTATCTCTGCCCCCTTCCCCTTGTAGAACAGATTTTATGGAAGACAGCCTGGAAATGAGAAAAAGACTTAGTGGAGTAGAGGAAGTCAGTAAGCCAGGAATAGACTAGTTTTTCTTAAAGTTTGGTGAGAGTAAGAATGAGGAATATGGGCCAAACTTTGCTAGGGGAAGTATGGTCACCACCCTTTTGGAGGGGGAGAATCGTAATGAACTTCCAGGACTGGGGAACTGCACAGAGGGAAAATAAAAGGTTGAGAAGTGGGTGAGGGGTAGAGCACTAGCATGTGAAGAGAGATAGAGTAATTAAAGAATGAATTTGTGATTTATAGGGACAAGACCAGAGGATATGGTGCTGCTTTCAGATGTCAAATTTAGTCCTTGGATATGCTTTTAAAAAGTTCATAGATTTGAGCCACATCTAGCATTATTAATCAACCCTGAGGAAAGAAAAATATACACACCCTACAGTATAGAAACATGGAAACATAGAATTTGATGGCAGATAAGGACCACTTGGCCCACCCAGTCTGTCCATTTCCCTACCTACTGGATAAGCTGCAGATCCTAGTTAACCAGCAGCCTACTTCTTCCTACCCCCACCCCCTAGAATGGCCTTATGACTGTCCCATGCATGCTTGAATTCCACCACTGTTGTTGACTCCACAACCTCCTCCGGAAGGCCATTCCAAGCATCCACAACCCTCTCTGTGAAAAAATACTTCCTTAAATTACCTCTGAGCCACACCTCTATCTTCAAATTGTGCCCTCTTGTTCTTGCACACTTTTTTGAAAGATGCTACCCTCTTGGACTTTGTTGATTCCCTTGAGGTACTTGAACGTTCTATCATGTCCCCTCTCTCCTCCTTTCCTCGAGGCTATACATATTAAGCTCATTTCGCCTCTTCATATGTCTTCCGTGCAGACCCTGCACCATTTTAGTTGCCCTCCTCTGGACAGCTTCCATCCTGTCTATGTCTTTGCAGAGATTGGGTCTCCAGAACTGCATGCAGTACTCCAGATGGGGTCTCACCAGCTGTCTGTACAGAGGGATAATAACTTCTTGTTTTCTACTGTTGATGCCTCTCCCTATGCATCCCAGTATGCCTCCAGCCCTCCTTGCTGCCCTCTCACATTGCTTGCCCACCTTTAGGTCATCTGATATGACTACCCCCAGGTCTCTTTCCATTTTTGTTGTTGTTAGTATCTCACCCCATTGTGTACTCTTCCCTGGGTTTTGTTTCCCAGGTGCATTACCTTGCACTTCTTAGCATTAAATCTAAGCTGCCATACATTTGACCATTCCTCGAACCTTGCCAAGTCCCTTCTCATCCTTTCCACCCACCCTGTGCATCAACTCTGTTGCAGATCTTTGTGTCATCTGCAAAGAGACATCTTTTTCCTTCAGTCCCTCTGCAATGTCGACTATAAAGACATTGAAGAGGACCAGTCCTATACTGAACCCTGCGGTACCCACTAGTAACCCCCTTTCTTCTGAGTGGACTCCATTTACTATTACTCTCTGTGTCCTATTCTCCAGCCACACTTTTACTCAGGCTGTCATCTTGGGACCCACTCCCAGGCTGGCTAACTTGTATATTAATCTTTGTGTGGGACTGTGTCAAATGCCTTGCTAAAGTCTAGGTAGGCCATGTCCACAGCCCCTCCCTGATCTACTACTTTGGTCACCCAGTCAAAGAAATCTATCAGATCGTCTGGCATAACCTTCCGCCAGAATCCATGCTGCCCAGGGTCCTGTGCCCTCTGGCCTCTAGGTACTCGACAATTCTTTCCTTCAGAAGTGATTCCATCATTTTCCCTATCACTGAGGTTAAACTAACAGGTCTGTAGTTTCCTGCTTCTGCCTTGCTCCCACTTTTGTGAAGGGGAATCACATCTGCCCTCCTCAAGTCCTCGGGTACCACTCCATCCTCCCATGATTTATTAAAAAGGATAGTCAGTGGTATCACTAGTTCTACCCTTAGTTCTTTTAGAATTCTGGGATGAATCCCATCGAGCCCCATTGCTTTGTCCATCTTCAGTTTTAAGAGTTCTTTCAGAACCCTTTCTTCTGTAAATGGGCTGGTATCAACTTCTGTATCCAGAATGTTTCTATTGTTTGTTTTAGGTACCTCCCCCTCTTCATTTATAAATACTGAGTAAAAATATTTGTTTAGTATCTCTGCCTTTTCACAGTCACCCTCTGCCCATCCTCCCTTCCCTTTATTAAGCTTCACTATCCCTCCCTTGGTCTTCCTTCACTCCCTGATGTACCTATAAAAGGTTTTATCCCCCTTCTTAACTGAGTTGGCTATCTTTTCCTCGGTTTGGGCCTTTGCTGTTCTGACTGCCTTCCCAGCCTCCTTTTGCTTTAACTGACACAGTTATCTGTCCTGCTCCTTCTGCGATTCCTTGTACTTCCTGAATGCTTTCTTTTTCTCTTGAGCCTTCACTGCCACTTCCTTTGAGAACCATAGTGGTTTCTTATATCGTTTTGTTTTGTTTATTTGCTTCACACAAAGGCTTGTTACCTCTGTGATGGCAGTTTTTATTATTCCCCATTGTTCTTCCTCCCCTCCTTCCTGCCCATTTGCTAGTGCATTCCTTAGGCACTCACCCATTTTGGCAAAGTCAGCCCTCCTAAAGTCCAGTACTTTGCCTTTGTATGGCTTGACTCTATTGCTGTGTTTATTGTGAACCATACTGTTCGATGGTCGCTAGTTCCAAGATGGCTACCCACTTCTACATCTGTGATCCTCCCTCCATCTCCATTTGGAGAGAACCAGGTCTAAGATTGCTCCTCTCGAGTGGGCTCCAATACTAGTTGTTCATGCATGCCTCCTGTAGGGCATCTAGAATAACCCCACTCTTTGAAGTGGCTGCTGCAACTGCACTCCAGTTAACATCTGGCATATTCAGATCACCCATCAGCAATATCTCCCTTTTTCTGCCATTCTAAGTATACTTTCTCATTTCCTTGTCCATTTCCTCCCCTGAGAAGGGGGTCTGTATACAGCCCCGTGTGGATTGTGGTGCCATTGCCTGTCTCCAAATTTACCCACAGTGCTTCTTCTCCTCCCTGTTTACCCTTTTGTTCTGTTGCTTTTATTCCTTCCCTTATGTAAAGAGCTACTCCTCCTCCTCCTCCTCTTTTACCCTCCCTGTGCCTCCTGTAGATAGTGTATCCTGGTATGTTTACTTCCCACTCATGGTTTTGTGTGTACCATGTTTCTGTGACTGCCACGATATCCAGATGTTCCTCCTTCATCAAGGCCACTAATTCAGGAAGCTTGTTACCCAGACTACGGGCATTGGTATATAAAAACCATTCCAAATTAAAATGCATGTTTAATTTTGAACTATGGCATTTTATTTATTTGTGTAACTGGCCTATGTAAAGTACTTTGGGCCCCAGAAAATGGGGTGCCAGGTCAATACAGCGCTGTCAAAACAGCACGTGGATTACCACGCCAGAAAAGGGGCACTAAACAAATCATAAAAATGTACTTACTTTCTTACAGTCACAGAAGCCAGATACAATAAACTATTGCCAACTGAAAGATCTCAGCCATGTAAATGTGATTCAGGTGTTACTGAAGATTTAAGATATGTAACACTGGACTACTCATGTTGCAATCAGTTACATACTAACTATATTCAACAGTTGATGTCATACACTTTTTGGCTCCTTCTGATATTTTGGCTGATTTCTTCAGTTCATTAGGTTCTATCTCCTTAAAAAAGCTCTCTGTTTCCTCAAATAAATCAAACAAAAGAGATTCTTATGGGAAACATAAATACTAATGTTTGAGTATATTTATATAACAGTCAAGCTATATGTAACACACCCTGGTGCTTTTATTGTGTACTGTTTTTTTTGCACTTTTTTCTTTTGGTTGTCTGTTTTTAACCCTTTCGTAGTGATTGTAATGACCTGAAATCAGTCAAACAATAAAGATTACCTACCTAAAGAGATGCTGAAAAACTGCTATCAGCAAGTTTTATCTAATTAGAAAAATACAGCAGTGAACTCATTATGTGCCTTTGAATGAAGTGCTAAACTTTAATGCTTTAATCAATTACACTAAGAAATTGGATTAAACAGCAACAGACCATAAACAACTCATTTAGTTTTTTCCATATAGGTACATATGTACCAGAGATGTGTAGTTAGTTTATTTTACAATTATAGTAACAATGTTCCTAATACAATTTCACACCAGTGTGAATGGTAAACTCCCCCTTCCCTGGAATCCAGCAGAATGTCTCACAAGGTGGACTTTATATATAACCATGATGGACAGACTTAGGACAGATTTAAAGAGCTAAACATGTACTCTCTGGAGGACAGAAGGGATAGGGTGGATATGATAGAGACCTTCAAATACTTGAAGGGGTTCAACAGAGGGAACAAGGAGGGTCTGCTCAAGTTAAGGGAGGATGGGACTACGAGAGGCCATAGTCTAAAGTTGGCTGGGGGCGGTACAGAGTAGAGGTGGGGGGCATTATTTCAAGGAGAGGGTGGCAGCACCCTGGAATGCACTGCCAGATGACCCGGTAAAATGGTAACTGTGTGAGGTTTCAAGAAGGGTTGGGACAGGCACAGGGGTGTAAGGTTCAGGGTGGGGGTTTGGTGAACAACAGAGGTATACAGGGAGGGGAAGGTGAGGGAGGGAGGAATGAGGGGGGAGGTAGAACAGCTACTATACACTACCAGTGTGCTGCGTTGGACAGACAAGCTAGATCGTTAGGCCTAATCTGCTGGCAAATATGTATGTATGTATGTATGATAAGCCAGCAGATAGGATGGTGAGCAAGATTTATTGGTTAGAAGAGCTGACACACAGTTTAAAACTGCTGAAGGATGCTTTGGACAGTACTGTAGATGATATTATGGGTGGTATTTTTTATGCTAGGTATAATTGCAGTAACTCTACTCCATAAGGAAGTACCTTGGAATGCAGAGGTACTTTAAAGCAATATGCAGAAGTTTAGATAACTAGTTTAGCAAAGGATTTAAAATAGATTTGAATGATCCAAGTGGGGAAGAGTATGTTTTTTTCTGAAATAGACAAATGGGAAAAACAAGTTAATCCACAAAGAGTCCTCTTTATTTGGTGCAAGAAAAAGCTTGATTTGTGTGTGGCTTGCCTACATTGCTTCACAGCTTGAGGCTGCTACAAAAGCTAAGGTGAATGGGAGCATTCAAGATCCCTGGCCATCTTCTTGAATAGGCGTGGATGGAGAGGATTGTTGGGGAGGGGGGGTATAAAACCAGGCTAGATGCTGGGTTTTCAATTGGAAGCCTATTGAAGTCCATTCCTAGATCCTCTGCTCCACACAAGTTGGGGGTTGTGGAATATGGCAGTTTGTAGCCAGGACTGCCAGAACCCCTTAGAGTAATCTTATTTATTTCAATAGTTTTGTCAGGAAAGATATACTGAGCTGGTAACAGCTTGTTTCCGGATGCTTCCTGGGGGGTTGGGGTGAGACAGTAAACAGTACAAGATGTGCAAAAGAAAATAACATATTGTTACATGCAGTAGTAATAAAAATACAATACACTACAGTTGAGTAGTCATGCTGTTCAGGTAGTAAGACTGCAACTCAAACTAGGGTGCAGTGTAATTTGGAAGGTACAAGTGCAATGCAATACTGAGAGCAAATGCCAGATAATAAGTCGATTAATACCACACAGACTGCACAAAGGTTTGAGAGTTACCAATGCAGTGCAGTAAGGTACAGTATGAACAGGAACAAACAATTACAAGGTGTGAGGCACTGGTTAGGAGCAGAAAAAAAACACCCAAATCAGGCATGTATGGTGGGTAAGGAGATTGATACCAGCCGGGGGGGGGAGAGGGAAGGAGGGCGCCAACAAAACAGAGAGGGGGGGGAAGGTGACACTGGGGTAGGGGTCAGGTACAGTTGTAGGAGGGGGTAGTAAAGTAACCAAGAACTCTTGCTGTAGCAATGGGTTGCATACATTTATGACTAGGCAATTCCTGGCATACTGCAAGCTGTATGTTTCAGTGAATGCCTGAAGCCTGATTTAGAGATCTTTAAGGATGCTGTACAGTTTAGTACACACTCATCCCATCTTAGCTGCCTGTGTAGCTCTGTATATAGGGAGGGAGGGATGCTGCATGCCACTGGAGATTTGCACTTATTTCCAAAGGCCTTTCTCTGTGGTACGCATAGGTATGTAAGCCTCTTAAACTAGTGTACAAGTATTTATGAATAGATCCTTTCATTTATGAGAAAAAGGCAGTCTGTGCAATGTAGTAAACGTTATGAATAACAATTGTATGCAGGACATTGCAATAATTATAACAGCACAAAGAGACCTCGAGTGATTTTCCATGAAATAGTAAGTAGGAAAGTCAATGAAGCACTCTGATGTCTCAGTTTGGGGAGTTTACTTTTGGAGTGGTGAGAGTTGCTGCCTATATGACTCGCAGGGCCCAATTCACAAATGGCAATGCAGAACTTGCATCGAGCCCTGCATCAGACCTGTTTTTTTTGTGCAGCTGCACCAAACACTTTGCCACAAAATGCACCTGATTCAGGAATCTTGGGTGCATTTGTGACACTTTCCCTGATGTACATCAGCTTGTGCCAAATATTTGGTGCAAGCCCCGTAAAAAGGGTACCCAAGATTGCTGCAAGTTAAACCAGAAAAAGCTAGTCTAACTTGCTGCAATCAACATACGGGATCAAGAATCCTGATCGCTGGCCAGGAAATGCTGCAAGCCCAGCACGTTGTATGTTCAGCGCACCCAGGACTTGCAGCATTCCTAAAAACTTTTGTGAATCGGGCCCAGGGTCTCAGGTTTGATTCCCAGCAAGGGCTGGAGGTACACATTCCCCAAAAGAGGGGACAGACACAGCAGTAGCAATGAGAAAGAGATTCTTCACCCTAAAAATCGGGGAAGTAGAGTCATGGCAAGAAAAGGCATTCTGTGAAAAGCAATGCAATATAATAGCAAACACTGTGAATAACAACGAAAGTAGTGCGAGGAATTGTAACAGCAATTACAAGATGGTTAAAAAAAATCAAGTCTTGTGATTGGTAAGATGTGATCACGTGACTATGTGTTATTCCAGCATGACAAAGGTCAGACATACTTAACTTTCTGAACCTCATCCTTGTTTTTAAAATAAAAATCAGAGGAAACATTTTTAAATTCAGAATAAGGCAATTCAAGGTGTGCATAATTGTGGGATGATGAGTGCTTACAACACATAGTTTGTCTCATGTCTCATTTTCCAAGGCATGTCGTTATCCCACAATAATACCCACCTTGTCATGTCTTGTTGCTTAAATAGAGGCCTCTAGTCATTCCCTATGGGATAGCAAATACAAAAGTCAAAGAAGCACTCTGGCCTCCCAGTGCAAGGAGAATTTCCCTTAAGCTAATGGTTAATGCTGCTGCCTTTGGATTTTAGAGTCCCAGATTTGATTCCCAGCAAAACTGGAAGTGTGCCCACTCAAATGAGGGAGAGGGAACGGGAGCAGACATAGCAGAGCTCACTGTATAATTGCAAATAAAGTTCTGAAAAGTTATTCCAATAAAAAAATATTTGTGAAAAATGATTATTATTGGAGGATATAATAAAACAAAAACAAGTATTTGCTAATCCTGATGACCCTAAATTTAAGTTAGGGAGCAAATGTAGCAGAGTTCAATGTATAATTGCTAACAGAGTATCTGACAAGTTATTCCAATTAAAAAATATTTGTGAAAAATGATCATTATTGGAGGATACAATTAAACAAAAACAAGTATTTGCTAAACCTGATGACCCTAAATGTGGGTTTTAATGTGATATAGAACTATATCTATTTTAACTATACTTGTACCTTCTTTCATTTTGTGACTCCCACTTTATTACTGTGCAGTGCAGTATGGTGATATATCTGCTATCTATTTTGATAGGCGTTTGAAAGTTTTGAGTGCAATGTCTTTAAACTGCGTTATGTCCACGGAGGAAAACGTCAAGATTTAAATTGAAGATATGGAGCTCTATCTGTGGATTCCTTGTACACAATCATGTTTTCTTCACTTCCCTTTTAAGAATTCTTCTGCCAATCAATTCTAAATGTGTATAGAATATGAGAACATCCAGCCAGGGTTTGCCAGGAAGAAGTAAGAGGAGGACTTAGGTGTTAAGGGACCCCACCGAATATGTATTCAAATTACACTCTCCCTTTTGTCTTGGACGTTTATTTGGCAATATCAGTTTACACTCACCTCTGCATCAGGGACACCAAAGCAGAAGTTTCTCTTGAAAGAAACATATTGGAGGATCATGGGAGGATTTCAAAAACGTTGGATGTGGACACAAATGCAAGCTATGCCTGCATCTGCATCCATCCATTTTTGTCTAAGCAGCCATTCGGCTATTTTCATGAGTCAAATCCATTTATGACAAAAAGGCATTATTTGCAGCAGAAAACAGTTGCAAATGTGAGATGCACCCTGTTTGTATTCATTTGTGTCTGTTTCTGAACACACATTTTGGATGCTGTTAGGCCATACAATATATGATCTAGCATGCTTGGACACATTTGGCTCGATTCACGTAGGTCCTGAGAATGCCGCAAGCCATGGGTGCACTGAACTTATGGCACACAGGATTGCAGCATACCCCGGCTAGTGAACAGCATTCTCGATCCCGTGTTCCAATTACCATAAATTAGAAAAGCTTTTTCTGATCTAGCTTGCGGCAATGTTGGGTAACCATTTTACAGGGCTTGCACCAAATATTTGGTTCAAGCTGCCGTAAATCAGGAAAACTGTCATAAATTAATCCAATCTCCTTGAATCGGGCGCATTCTGCAGCAAACATTTTGGTGCAGCTGCTCCAACCACCAGGTTTGACATAGGGCTTGACACCCTTTGTGAATCCAATTCACTATCCTTCTGAAAATGGTGGCGGACTCATCTTGGACAGCTACTTTTAAAAATCTGGTCCCTGACATTTTAAACAACAGAGTCACACTTTTATTGAATTCCAATCAGTACTTTCAGGCCCAACCTGGAAATGGGTGAAACACTTTCCTCTCATTCCCTGTGGAGGACACAGTTTACATGTGAAGCAGAAGTAACTGGTGAAGTCCAAGCACACATACAGGAGTTGATTTTATTTATTTAGTTTTTGTTGACCGGGTAAGTGCACTAGACAAATCCTGCCTATTTTCAGGCACGACCCGGAGGAGGGGGATACAGATGAATGCCAACTGACCTTGAACCAGATTAAGCTGTTGGTGGTATTTTTAGTGAATGAGGGAAATTTGGCCAGGACACCGGGGAAATTCCCCTACTCTTTTCGATAAGTGCCATGGGATCTTTAACATCCACCTGAACTACCACCAATCCAGGCAGATGGGACCTCGGTTTAATTTTGATAAGACTCACATAGATCCCAGAGTACATTTCAACAGACTTTAGTCCTGAAACAAGTGTCCACTAAGTGGCTCAGAGTATTGTCCTTAGTGGCTACATAACCTCACTAGTAAGCAGTCTCTGCAGTATGGGGGGGTCTTAGAAATGACAAAACCCTATCCTTATGCACCACAATGCACCACAAAAAAAAAAGGACAGGATCATACCACCACTGATACTACTGCATAAAGTATTTCATAATCCTGAAAAACTACTTAAAAGTAGCTGATGAAGCACTCATGTGTGAAACCAGTTGGGCCATTTTTTGAGCTTGTTGGCATCTCTACCTGGTACTGCTACTTGTAAGCAGTTTTTCACAACTTATTAAACACTTTATTTAGTAGCATCAGCGGTGTTATGGTGCTGTCTTCTTTTTTTTTGTGGTACAGTCACTGTTTGTTAGACTTTACACGTTGTTATGACAGAGCAGCCTTTTGTGTCCTCACCCTAGACTCAAAAAAGGCTTCTTGCTGCACAAACAGGTACTCTCATCAGTCATTATTTTAGTTTATGACCCATGCAGAGTTTCGGTGGTTGGTTCCTGCTGGAGTCCTGCTGCCCTCATCTCCCATGGTGGCATACCCCAGGCTGGCAATGAAAACTTGTTGTCCTTCTTCAGGGACATTCCGACTAGTACTCTTGTGGCCTGACTGATGACTGGCACCAGTGGTTTTGCAGAGATCATAACAGCAATTGGACTGACTACCTAGGTCTGTTGTAGCCAGGCTTATGTGGAGTCCTGGAGACTGATGCTTGAGAGGGGGTCAGGATTATACACTTGTACCAGGGATGCCCATACTCCAGACTCTGAACAGACTCCCCCTCATCCTGGCCACACACAGTTCTAAGCAGAGCATTCACCACAACAGCCCAATTGGGGGGACTAAGAGGCTCATAAACTATGAGACTGAAGAGCCAGTGGATTTGTAAATTCTTTTTTTGTCCAAGATGGCATTATTTTACAAGTACACAGAACCGTAGCTCTACCTCACTACAAGAACATCAATATAATTGTGAGCTATAGACCCCTATGGGTGGCACTGAGCTATTGAATCATCTAAATTTTTTTTCACTCACAGTAATTAACCTATAATTCTTTAGGACCTGACTTTAGACAGGCTTTCTTCAAAATCAAATGAACTAAAGCTGCTGTGTGATGAGCTTGGATTACACCAGCAGATCACAGGACCTACCACACACAATCAAAAAAAAAAGGTTTTAACACCTTGATACTGCACATTGTACTTACCAACAGGCCACAAAAGATCTCACTGCCGTATTTGATAATGATTGCAGTGATCATAATGTAGTGGCCTGTGCAAGAGGATCACTCATATGTACGCGGCCTACATTCTACTATTAAAGTGCCTCTCCAACTTCTGTGAGTCAGATTATCATCATGAGCTGGCAAATATTAATTGGTAGGTGTTTTACTTAGCAACTATGGTACATAAAGTTGTTGAATTCCACAACAATCAAATAATCTCTGTTACAGACAGACATAGCCCCCTACTGATATTAAGAGTAAAAAAGGAAAACTGCCCTTGGTTCAGCCAGGATCTAAAACAGGTTTTGAGGGATAGGGATAATCAGTGGGCTACAGGCAGAAAATCCAAGTTTTCACATGACTGGGTTGTTTTCAGGCAAAAAGGGAACTACTATACTAAACTAATTTGATCAACCAAATCAAACAACCACTTAAATCAACAGCAGAGACTACATTCTGGAATTCGGTACAGACTGTAGAAGGACGTGTGGTGCCCCCCCCCCATTACCTAAAGAAATTACAGTAGACAGCAAAACCATCATAGACAGGCAGTGGAAGAGCTTAACTCATACTTGCATCTGCTGGCCTGGCATTTGGTAATGCACCTGCTGCTGTGTTCCCACTCCCAAGTTCTAAAAAATCATCACCCAACTGCAGAAGTCATTCCTCCTTTCATTTCAAGATCATCACTTACAAACAGGTGGAAGACCCTACCCGTACCTGCAGGTGGGGTACTGGGTGCCTGATGGCCAATGGCACAGCCCACTGCACACCTCCACAACCACTGGCCATCTGACCTCCATGGGCGCACATCGGCTGCATGCCTCTGCATAGGTCTGACAGCCAGCAGCCATGGGCGTGTGCTGAGGGCTGTGCCACTGGCTGTCGGGCACCAGATGTCCCACCTGCGGGTATGGGTAGGGTGGTATCAGTGCCAGTGGGTGTGTGTGTGGCCATGCCGTGTTGTTGGCTTTGCTGGCACTACTGGCACTGGGCTGCAGGAGCATGGGAGTGAAGTCATGGGGGGGAAGTGGCAGGGATCACTCCATAGAGAGTGGGGGTGTCTGCCAGGGGGTTTGGGGTTAGGTCGGCCACCGCTGTGGGGGGGGGACATCTATCCTGCTTGTGGGACCTTTCTCTAGTCCAGTGTGTGTGGGGGCTAGGGACGTAGGGGCACTTATGACAGGGATGTCCATGGTGTACTTGTCTGTCCCCTATCTGTGCCGGTGCGCAGCCCTACTAACCATGATGAATGGCGTGTACAGCTGGCATGCCCCCTTGCCTGCTCCAGTGCATTGCTCTTTACATAGCAGGGAGATTGGGCACATATGTGCTGTGTGCCCCCCCCAGTGCAGCCTGCATGGGTGGCGCATAGGTTGTGGAGTTGCTGTGCACCCCAGTTACACATGTATAGCCACTCCACCCCATTAGTGCATAGAGCCCAATGCAAGTAACTACAGGCCTGTCTCTATACTCCCAGTCCCAGCCAAGGTACTGGAAAAACAAGTTAATGAGCAGCTTCAGGATTATCTCACCTATGACAACGCAATCCAGCTTTTAGGTCTTACATATTACTGCAACTGCACCAGTCAAAGTAAAGGACAACTGGCTTTCTGCCCTGGACTGAAAGCTTGCAATGGTAGCTATCTTTCTCAATCTTAGCAAGGCTTTTGATACAGTAGACCACCAATTTTTGTTTCATAAACTCTCTGAAATTGGTACTGGCCCCCATGCAATGCACTGGTTCAGATATTATCTGATAGGCAACAGCAAAGTAAATCTGAATGCTTACTATCATCCTGCTCCCAGATTCTTAGTATTAGGTCCTCTCCTATTTATGATTTACACAAATGGTCTGGGGACAAACATTGGGCACGTCAAGATTCACTGTTATGCAGACAACACAGTATTATATGTTACCAGGCCCAATGTACCTGATGATCTCAATGATCTGCAGTCAGCATTAAATTCCCTTCAATTAAAACTGTTTGCCTCAAGACTTCTCCTTTGTGCCACTAAAACAAAATTCATTATTTTTGTTCCTAACAGCAAGTAACAAACTGGATCCACTGGTTTCATATCCAGCATACCACCTTGGGTTCCACCTTCAAACTGCCTAGATTCCTTAACAGCCACCTAAGTGGTAGGGTGCCAAAGTATTACATAAAAGCAGTGCAACCACACCTCATTTAAATAAACAACCAAACAAACATATACACAATAAATACGTTGAAATCAACAGTTAAAAATGACAATATTCAGTTTTACTTAACCAGTTAGACCCCAGTTAGTCCCCAAATGCCTGAATAAACAGAAACATTTTCAGATGTTCTTTAAAAACTAACAACAAGGGAGCCTCATGATGGTACCCCAGCAGCGAATTCCAAAGTATCAGGGCAGCCACTTCAAACGCCTGATCCCTGGAAGATCGAAATTTCACTCTGGGCATCTCTAGGAGGCCTAGAAATCTAAGTAGGCCATGTCTGCCACCCCACCCTGATCTAAATTGAAAAGAATTTTACAACAGTGCTCTAATTAATCCTTACTGAGCTTTGGAATTACACCAGCTGACTGTAAAAGAAGCAACATAAGTTAATCATCTGAGTTGCAGATCATGTGATTGTAAAACGTTGTTGCACTTCTGTGTTGTGTGAATGCCTTATTTTTTATGTGCATTCTCTGTGTTGAAAATGAGTTGAAAACTCCAGAAGTTGTAATGTAAGTTTATGCTTCTTGTTTGCTGATATAAAATAATATTCTGAATGCAGCATTTAAATGGTTTACTTTAATTTAGACTGTTGCTTTTAAAATGTGTTTTTGGGGAGTGAATCCAGACTGTTTAGAAAGACATTTTTATGAATGACTGTTGCTTTTAAATCATGCTTGTTGGACAATGAAACCAAACCATTTAACAATCCATTGTTGTGAATGTCCCTTATTTTGAAAAATATAGTTTTTGTGAAGTACCTCCAATATGCTTAAAAAGCTATTTTCGATGAAAGTTTGTTGCTTTTAAAATGTGCTTGATAGGGAGTGGATCAATGCTGTCTAAAAAGCCATTTTTGTGAAAATCTACTGCTCTGAAAATACGCTTATTGGGGAGTGAACTCAGACCGTTTAGAAAGCTGTTTTATGAAAATCTCTTGCTTTACAAATGTACTTGTTTAAAAGCAAACACAAAAGTGTTTTGAACCCCATTTTATTAAAATATGTTGCTTTTAAAATGTCCTATTCAAAAGTTACTGGGGTGGTAAATCTGGTTGAGAAACCTTTTACTTATGAAAGTTTTGTTTTGAGGTTAAGGTAAAAAAATTGTAAAAAAACTGTCAGTTTTCATAATTGATTGTCTAGTGTACTGAAGAAGTTACAGTTCATTAATTAGTACAGATTAGTATACATTGCAGATTTACCAGTCAGTTAAAATATATATTGATCAGTCCCGGGTACTATCACGATTATTTAAAATATTAAGCAAATTAAAAAATAACACTTATTATATCCTATCATAAAATTAAACTCACTGATTTATACATATAAAGTACACATGACATTGCAGCAATAGACATGCTCAGATATTTTTTAGATACAGTATTTCGTGATACAGTATTTCTAAATAGATTCTCTCTGGTAGCCCTGCAGCTGTACTGCAGGCAGGTAAGGAATTTCTCTAGTGATATCACAATTTTCCAGACATATCTGGCCAAGTGATTTGCTGCAGCTGTAGCACATTACAGAGATGCAGTGGCACCAGCCAGGATGTCATGCAGTACCTTGCAGTATTACTATAAAATGCTGCAGTATGCTGCTGGGAACAGTGTAATTCAATGGCAAGTAAGCCCATTTATCATGCACTATTTTGTGACATGTTATTTACTGCAAGGTACTGCATTACAGACAACAGTCTGACACTTGATGCTCAGGTATCGTCTGTCATCCAAAGTGGTTTGTATCATTTGAGGAACATTCCCAGAATCTGAGCCCTGCTACTAGCTGAGGATCTCACCACTTTAGTGCATGCCTTCATCACATCTAGGTTGGACTACTGCAATGCTCTCTACCTAGGGCTATCTGAAGGCAATATCCACCATCTGAAGCTGGTGCAGAATGTGGCGGCCAGGCTGCTGACTGGTGCAGAGAGGTTGGACCAGATTACACCTGTTCTTTGTGGACTGCACTGGCTACAGATAAGGTAGAGGATTGCCTTCAAGGTTTAGTTACTGATCTATAAAACCCTACATGGCTGGGGACTGGACTACCTGCAAGACCTCCTGGTACCTCATTCCCCGGCCCACTCTCTCCGATCCTCTGAGGGTTGCTTCCTAGTGGTTCCTAGGGCTAGGCTATGGCATTTAGGGGACCAGGCTTTTTCAGTTGCTGCACCAGTCCTGTGGAACTCACTGCCTAGTCATCTGAGGGAGGCACCCTCGGTGGACACCTTCAAAAAGGGCCTGAAAACATTTTTATTTGGCCAAGCATTTGAGCTGCATAATTAGCCAATATTATTATATGCTTTAAAACTGTCTTGATGTGATAGATAGATGTTATATGAAAGTTATTTAATTTTAAGCATTTTTTTGACTGAATTTTAAATTCTTTCTCTGCAAGCTGATTGCTGTTGTTTTTACATGAGATGTATTTGTGAATTGTGAAGTGCTTTGAGCCTCCGGGAAAGAGCGCTATTGAAATAAAGTATCTGTTTGTCTATGTAATGTATGTATGTATGTATGTATGTATGTATGTATGTATCTATCTATCTATCTATCTATCTATCTATCTATCTATCTATCTATCTATCTACAGCCTTTCTGGCTGTGCTGTTTTACACATTTAGTTATACCATAGTCATTAGTACAAATCTCAGAGCTAATCATGATCAATCTAAGTTTCTTTTAAATCATGGGGTATATGATATGAGATAGCACAGCAATATGCAAAAAATGTAGAGGCTTTTTATTTCACATGCATTTTGGTTTCTCTTACCTTCATGTATGACAGTAACATTTTCCAAGCTGCTGTAAAATCTATTCATTATTATGATTAAACAAAAATTCTGTAATAGCTTTTGATGCCATGTATACAGTACTTTCCCCAATATTGCACCACATATAATTTATTTTTCCTGTTACATCAATTACACAACAGGAGCACGTTTAAGTTTTTTTTACATTCACCAGAACAAGAGGGGCAATTTGAAGTGATTTGCCCTAGTCTATCAAAATGGGCAGTTAATATATTACTCCTGAATAACTGAAACCTAAATATCATTACACTGCATCTGATCTTTTCTCAGGGTCTGTAATAAGTCTGAAATATTCTTCCAGTTGTTTGTACTTGTTTCAGTTTGTCCAGATCAAGCCTACTGTATGTTAATAGTTTTTAACTAGCCTTAAGTCAGTCTGCTTTGCAGTGTCATATATTTATTGTTTTTCTATTTTACTTCTTTTTTACTGAGGTTTAATGAAGTGCTGAATGGCTCTTCCAATATACAGTGTACCATAATCCATTTTTGTGTTTGATGCGCATGTGCACTAAACGCTTTGAGACAGTAACAGGAAATGAGAGGTGTGTCACTGCCACTCCAGTTACAGCTGCATCTGCAAGAGGTGTGACAGTGTACACCAATCACCAGACACTCTGATCATGACAGCAGTTCAGCTCTGCTGACATGCTGTGCCACGGACTTGAAACAAATGAACTACTCCAATGGGAGCACTTCATTTGTAGCCCGAACTCCTGCCATGCGCATTAGAGTGCACAGTAATGCACATGGCAACAGTTGTTCCTGTATTCCCTGTCTGTGTCCCTGCTTCTCTGAACCCCCCAAGCTGGCTTTGCCCCCCCCCAACATTAGCCACCATGCATATTTTTCTTACAGCTGACATTGGAGTGCCCAATCCCCATATTGACATGTATCTCCCCCATATTAATGTGGCACACTGGGAGCCCACCCAAGTGTGGCGAAATATTTTTTTTTTTTAATGTTTCTGACACCAGGATGCTCACTCCCAGTGTTGATGTCTTCCCCAAGCCTGAATAGATATTTTGCCACCATCGGGTGCCCAACTCCCATGTTGGCATTTTTCCCCCACCCCCCCAACTATTGTGGCATACTGGGAGCCCACCCCAGTGTGCCAAAATATTGAAATATGCTTCTGACACAGGCTGCCCACACCCAGTGTTGGATGTGCCCCCTCCCCCCGAAAACCTGTTCAGTGCTGACATTGGGGTGCCCAATCCCTGTATCAGCATGCTCCTCCACTATTGTGGCACACTGGGAGCCCACCCCAGTGTGCCTATATTAATTTTATTTGCCCTGTAAAATAAACTATCCCCCGATGTCTTTTTCTTTTTTTTTCCCTGTAAGAAAGAAAACTGTCCATCATCATCATCTCCCCAGGTCGCCTCCCCATCCCTACCCACCCTCTGCATACCCCACCTCCCTGCATCCCCTCACCCATGATTACCTCTGGAGGTCCGGCACTGTCATCTTCTCTGGACCGGAAACACAATAGCACTCTTCAAAGGCGACCGACAAACTGAGAAATCACGGTAAGCCTTATAATGGGACTCAATGTGGGGGGGTTCAACTTAGGTTGATATCTCGGCCAATTTAAGGAATTGTGGCCCCTAATTTTCAACATGGGATTATTGTGACCCCACCTCATGAACACTGGCACTGTAATTTTGTTTCTTGGTCGCAAAAGGTGATTTCACAGTCACTGCACGGAATCACCTTTTGGGACCAATTAACAAAACAACAGTGCCACTGTTCATGAGGTGGGACCCAAAAAGCCCATGTTGCAAATTTGGTGAAAAAATTCCAAAAAATGACTGTATTATGTACTACAAGCATGTGTTGTGCGGTTATTATGCACACTCATAACTTCACCAATTTTTTTATATTTTCACTCCAGATTTTCAACATTACCATTTTTTCAAACCTCATTATGAACAGTATAGCTGTCATTTTTCACATCCTGACCAAAACATGTTTTCGCACCTGTGGTGCAGAATGGCTTGGTCACTGTGCAAAATCAACTTTTGGGATAGAGTACTGAAATGACAGTGCAACTGTTCATGAGGTGGGGTCCCAAAAAGCCCATGTTGAAAATCTGGTGAAAAAATTCAAAACCATGATTGCGTTATGGCCGTGTGTTGCCAAAACAAAATCTATTACAAAAAGAGGCTTTTGGGATATATACTTTGGGTACTTTAACTCTGGGTGGCCTGAACGAAGACATTCCTTTACACAGCTACCTATCTTGATATAAGATCTGGACATGAGATCCAGTATTTAATTTCTTTGACATCTATGTATTTTACAAAAGTCCGTATTAACACAAATATGACTTTTCGTGTCTCTTTTGGTAGATGCTGTTGCAGTCTGGGATATTATTGAAGGCCATACAATATGTCTTTCTGACTCTGATGGTATTAAGCCTTTTTATTGTTGCATGACTTGCAGGATCTGCAAGAAAACAGTTTGGTATTTTATATTGTCAGAGGTGTAAAGATTTGTGATGTTTCTATTTTTCATATTCTTTGGTGATAGCAGTTACCATATGGCTTGCAAGCTCTGTGGGAACCTATATAGGTTTCAAAGTTTTCTGATAAAAAAGCCATGGTTGACCTCCTGTGACCTCCAAGCAATGTTTGGGAGTACACAGTACATTCCTTCTCGACATATGTAAACTATCATCCCATATGTCTTGCAGGTGCTACGGGTATGTCTTTTTAGGTCTTTGTATGTCAAATGATGGGTGACCTCCGGTAACCTCCAAGTACATACTTGGAATGAATGACTTTCTTGCATAACCCCTCAGCATTTTTTCTCTGTGGTTTGTTTTGCCTTAGTCAGAATGTATGTGCTACTACAGATTATTGTATTTACGATGTCTGATTCCTTTTTATTTGACTATGTGTTATGTATGCATCACTTTAAGAATGTACCTGTTAATAGCACACCAGGAAGTACCTAGATCATGCTCTGAGGATGACTTTACAATGAAACATAAGCGCATGATTCTCCATTTTGTTGGATGCACTTTAACCACCAAAATCTGTACCGAGCATTTCTAGCACTCCACAAAGCAAAAGAAGAAAAAAAACAAAAACTCCTATTTTTTGCTGTGTTTACTGTAGGCTGGTTTGTGAACTATTCCCATAGCTGCTTCATGGCTATATTATGGCTTAGTGGCAGGTATTGGGTTTTTACCATCTGAATAGGTATTTTTCAGGTGAGCTATGCCTACCTGACTGTTAGTGCATGACAGCCAGGTTTGAGCTTGTTTTTCTGAGAAATGGAAGAACTTCCTCCACCCCCCCACACATTTTTAGTACTGGCAAAAGGCTTTATAGCTTAAGTACTGTAGTTGCTGTTGCATTGCTTATAAAATAAGGAAGTGCATAGCAAAAAGTGGATACTCTGGTTTGTTTAGATAAGGTAATACAGCAGAAAAAGGGAAAGAAGGATCCCTGGTTTTTCAGTACATGTATGCACAATGCTGTCTAAAGCTGTATAGTACCTACAAGAGTGTATGAAAACAGAAGGAAAAAAAGTCCTTTGGTATGTGGTAATCATGCATTTTGTCTGGATAATTTACACCTATTAAATCAAATTTCTATAGCAAGAAGAATTTGTTCTGCATTTTTTTGAATGGAAGTGCTGACCTAATTCCAAAAACCTTTGGAATTTGTTGTGCAGTTTTTTTGTATCTTTTAAATGCTCCAGGGTATTTGTGCACTCAATATTTGCAAATGTGAGCCCCCCCCTCTGTGTTTTTCTTGTCTGACATTATTTATCCAAGGTTTTGGAGTGTATCTTGGTTGGGTTTAAGCTTCTTTAACATACAACATGCATTTTTCAGGGCCTAGTACATGATATGGCTTCTAATCCCACACATGACCAACAATGGAAGTACTGTCATTTAGTGAGGATCTGGGGAATCAGATAGCACTACCAGCAGATCAGATTGAATTATTGATGTCTGGGGCCCATTTGGGTAGTGCAGAAGATCAAACTGATTTTCACATTTTTGAAAACTTGAATAAAGAACAAACAAGATTTATTCTGCCTTCAGCAAGTCTGTCACCATATTGGAGAGATAAAAGGATCCTACAGGGTTTAAGAATACAAAAACCTTCATCTTTTGGGATGGATGATCAGAAATGTCTCTCTGATTGGGAAAAAAGTTTTAAATAAAAGTAATCAGGACTTGATGTTACTTACAATTAAAAAATTGAAAAAAGAGACTGAGAAATCAGCCAGAGAAATCACATTATTAGAGCCTTAATTGAGAGACACATTTCCAACAAATTTGAATGAGCTCAAAGAAAAATCTATGGCAGTTTTGGAAAAATATAAAACAGATCTTTTAGGCTATAAACAAAGGAAGCATATCAGAGACAAAAGTGATTACAAAGCTGAGACAGTTTATAATTGGCAAGGCCCCAGAAAAGAGACATATTCAAATAGAAATATTGATTTTAGAATCGATGGACAAGATGTGTCATCAGGACCTGACAGTGACTATGGAGAGGAAAGAGGGAGAACTAGATCAATGAATAGTCATTTTTTTTCATAGGGAGCAGGGGGACCTGGACCCAGATCTGAGAGATGTAGAAGACCAGGGAGAACAAGAAGAGGGTTGGGGAAGAGAAGGCACCAGAGGGAACAGGGGAGCAAGAAGTGGACAAAGACAGAGAGGGAGACGCCAGTGGGGGCAAGTGAGGAGGTCCTCCCAGAACAGGAACCCCAACTGGCAGTCATAAACCTTTCTAAAATTGACATGTCCAATGATCAGATCGAAATAATAAGTAAAGGACTTGTATTTATGCCTGTCAATCAGTTTAACAACTTGAGGTGGAAGTAGATCTATTTAAATTTTTCCGCCAATTGCAACTAAGGGAATTCTTTGGAGATGAAATAATAGAGTTGAATTTAAATAATCAAACGAACCAACCTAGTCAGGAACAAACAGGATTTAAAAGACCTTCCAACTTCTGCCCTACTTCTACCAGCCCTGTCCTGACAACCTTCTGTAGCTTGGTTAAAAAGGATGTAGACACCATCCTTAAAAGAGACAATAAAAACCAAAAACACAACATCACTGCCTCCCAAAGAGCCACAATTAAAGAACTAAGTGACAACAAAGAAATTGTGATAAAACAAGCTGATGAGGGGAGTGGGGGCAGTTCTGGTATGGGGACAAGGAGCATATACTACAGAAGTAAAAAGGAAGCTAGCAAACCAGGACTTTTACAAAAAATTGACAAAGGATTCGACAGTCAAAATCCAGAAAAGAGCCAATCAGCTGATTGACCTTGGTAGAAATATGTACTAGATTACAGACACTGAGACAGATTTTTTGAGAGTGACTAATCCAAGTAAACCTGTCTTGTACTTCCGCCCAAAAGTACATAAAAATATTGTTCCAGTACCAGGAAGACCTATAGTTTCTGCAATAAGGTCTGTAACTGAACCACTGCCAAAGTTTGTAGATTTTTTCATCCAGAAACCAGTACTGGGACTGAGGTCATATATTAAAGATACTAATCATGCACTCACTATACTGGAAAATATACCTGTGAATGAAACTGACATACTAGTCACCATAGATGCGGAGAGCCTCTACATGAATATTACCCATGAAGGGGGATTAGCAGCTTTAGAAAAAGCATTGGAGTACAGGAATAACATGTTACCACCAAATCACTACATTCTGGACTTAGCAAGGTTCGTGCTTGAAGCTAACTACTTTCTTGTTGAGAACACATATTATGCCCAACATAAAGGCATGGCGATGGGCACGACTTTTGCCCTGAGCCTAGTGAACATTTACATGGGGCCATGGGAGGAGAGATTCATTTTTGACAATAACCAAAATGAATTCAATGAGAGTATGAAAGTATGGAAACGATATATTGACAACTGTTTACTTATTTGGAGTGGTAGCAAGGAAAATTTGAGGAGCTTTCTGAACTACATAAATTCCACCTCCCCTCATCTAAAATTTTACCTATACAATCGATAGTGAAAAAATTCCCTTTTGGGACATTTTGATATGTAAAGTAAACAACCTTTTGGAAACAAAATTATACAGGAAACCACTTTCAAGGAACACCATTCTGAAGAATGACAGTTGCCATCCACCCAATATTATGAAAAACATAACTAAGGGGCAATTTATAAGAGCTAAAAGAATATGCTCCACTATGGATGGCTATAAAGAAGCCACAGTAGATTTAAGTTGCAGGTCTTTTGAAAGAGGATATAACACCAGAGTTGTGAATGAGGCTAACTGTTTAGCCAAAGAACTGAACAGAAAAGATTTACAACAAAGGAAAGACAAGCAGGTAGCCAACAGACAAAATTGTTTCTCACTCAGTATAATCCGACAGTGCCTGAAATTGGCAGAATTATTCAAAAACACTGGAGTATATTAGAGACGGAACCCAAGTTACAGCTGCTTTCTGAACAGAGACCAAGCATCACATACAGATGCGGAAAAAACTTAAAAGACAGCCTGGTACATGTGATCCTTCCACCAGTTCAGATCAATAATACTTGGCTTCCACAACCACCAGTGAGAAATGTTCGATGTGGCCATTGCACACACACTGCTCAAATACACTTAACAGTCCTTTGTACGCCCAAGGTCTGGCAAGAGATTCAATATTAAACAGTTTATAAACTGCAGCACAAGTAGTGTGATTTATTTACTGACTTGCCCATGTGGGCTAGGGTATGTGGGTCAGACGAAGTGCATTTTAAAGCTCAGAATAGGTGAGCACAAAGTGGCTATCAGAAATGGCAATCTTGAATATTCCATGGCAAGACACTATATGGAAATGGGCCATGGTTCACCAGCATCTTTAAAATTCATTGCTTTGGAAAAGATTGAATTTGGGATCAGAGGTGGCAATCTGAAACAAAATCTATTACAAAAAGAGGCTTTTTGGATATATACTTTGGGTACTTTATCTCTGGGCGGCCTGAACGAAAACATTCCTTTACACAGCTACCTAACTTGATGATATACGATCTGGACGTGTGATCCAGTATTTAATTTCTCTGACATCTCTGTATTTTACAAAAGTCTGTATTAACACCAGCATGACTTTCCGGCTCCACTGGTAGATGCTGTTGTAGTCTGGGATATTATTGAAGGCTATACCAATATAACTTTCTGGCTCTGTTGATATTAAGCCTTTTTATTCTCGCATGACTTGCAGGCTCTGCAAGAAAACAGTTTGATCTTTTATATTGTCAGAGGTGTAAAGATTTCTGATGTTTCTATTTTTCACACTCTTTGGTGATATCAGTTCCTGTATGACTTGCAGGCTCTCTGGGAACCTATATAGGTTTCAAGGTTTTCTGATAAAAAGCTATAGAAGACCTCCTGTGACCTCTGAGCGAAGTTTGGGAGTACACAGTACATTCCTTCTTGACATATGTATACTACCATCCCATATGAGCTGCAAGCTCTACGGGTATGTCTTTTTAGGTTTTTGTATGTCAAATGATTGGTGACCTCTGGTAACCTCCAAGTATATACTTGGAATGAATGACTTTCTTGTATAACCCCCTCAGCATTTTTTTCTCTGTGGTTTGTTTTGCCTTAGTCAGAATGTATGTGCTACTACAGATTATTATATTTATGATGTCTGATTCCTTTTTATTTGACTATGTGTTATGTATGCATCACTTTAAGTATATACCTGTTAAAAGCACACCAAGCAGTACCTAGATCATGCTCTGAGGATGACTTTATGTTGAAATGTAAGTGCGTGATTTTCCATTTTGTTAGATGCACTTTAACTACTGCAACCTGTACTGAGCATTTCTAGCACTCCACAAAACAAAAGAAGGTAAAAACAAAAGCTCCTATTTTTTGCCATGTTCTCTACTGTATGCTGGTTTGTGAACTATTCCTGTAGCCACTTCATGGCTGTATTATTGCTTAGTGGCAGGTATTGGGTTTCTACCAGATGGAGAGGGTTTTGTCAGGTGCTCTATGCCTCCTTAACTGTTAATGCATGAGTGCCAGGTTTGAGCTTGTTTTTCTGAGAAATGAGTGAAGTCCTCCCCCCCCCCCATTTTCAGTACTGGCAAAAGGCTTTATACCTGAAGTAGCTGCTGTTTCATTGCTTATTTTTTTTTTTTATTTTAGTCTTTTGGTAACCAGGTAAGGCCCACTAGGCACAAGTGCCTGTTTTCAGGGGTGACCTGGGAGCACTGGGTGGTTAAGTGACTTGCTCAGAGTCACACAGTATGCAAGTGGAGGCTGTGAGAATCAAAGGGTCTGGTCTGCTGGATGTATCAAGCTCATTCACACACCTCGTTCCTCTAACCTCTAGGCTACACTGCCAGTCCATAAAATAAGGATTTGCATAGTAAAAAGTGGATGCTCTGGTTTGTTTTGATACTCTAATACAGAAGAAAAGGTGAAAAAAGGGTCCTGGTTTTTCAGTATATATATGTACAGTACTGTCTAAAGCTGTATAGGATCTACAAGAGTTTGTGAAAACAGAAGGAAAAAAGTCCTTTGGTGTGTGGTAATCCTGTGCATTTTTTCTGGAAAATGTATGCTTATTAAATCAAATTTCTATAGCAAGAAGAATTTGTTCTGTGTTTTTCTGAAAGGAAGTGCTGACCTAATTCCAAAAACTTTTGGAATTTTTGTGCTGTTTCTATTTTCACACATTCAAGAACCTCAAGGCCATACACAAGGTGCAGGGGCAGACATCTTCCACTACATTAAATATTCAGCATTAACAAATGCTTGTTATCATTGTTTTCATATATAACAGTCACTTAGTTTTAACACCATCTGAGCAGTAATGTTGTTTTTCTCTAAGTACAGTAGCCTGGGTAAACATGAAATTTTCATATTCTTAAGTCAATATGTTAAATGTTATCTTTTACAATTTATCATTTTGCTAATAGAATTAGTTTGGCGTGATCCTGCTCTTAAAAGCAGAGTGTGGTTTTTGGGTAGTTGCCGGTATTCTGAGTGTATCTCTATATAGTCTGTTTACTACTTTATCAAATTATCTTTTTCTGTATATCCACCTGTCTCTGTGTGATACAGAATAGTGACTGAGTTTTTATTTTTGCTTTTATTACCTGTATTACAGATTTTTATGAAATTAGTATGCATTATGCAGGAAAAAAATACACAGTTTGTATAGGGGGTACAACGGCTTAGCCATACATTATTTATTTTTGGGCACAAAGGCTTAACCATGCCTTATTTATTTATTTGAAAATTGGTAACTGGGAAAGGCACACTGAGCCAAGGCTTGTTTCAAGGGGGGGGGGGGGAGAGACAGTCAGAGAACAGAAGCACAGTATAAAGTTGCAAAACACTGAACAGCACTCTGTAAAAAAAAAGTACAAAATTAGAATCAAATACAAAAAGTTGTATGTGCAGAGAATAAAGTGTGGTGCAGATTAATAAGAATGCCTAGCACATGCATATTCAGAAGTGGCAGCAGTCCTTGGTGAATAAGAACAATACTGACAACAGGCAATAGACCTGAGGGGTGAGTTATTGATCAACCTCATAAAGGAGAGAGAAACTGCAGTGGTGTGGAAGTTAAACTAAGGCTGAAGCAGGGACCCAGCCAGTGGTTGAACATGATGATTAAGGTACAGCTATGGAGGTATCAGGAGGCAGGGTAAAAGGAACAACTGGGGAAGTGCTGAAGCTTCAACTGGTGGCAGAGGGAGCTGGGGGATGGGGAGAGGTGGAGGGAGGAGGGGATTTGGTTGCAGAGTGAAAGAAGTCAATAGAAGAAGGCAGACTACTCAGCAGAGGAGCAGGGGTGAGGAGTGGGGAAAGTGCAATGGTCCCTGGGATGGAGGGAACAGGATGCCGGGGAAACTGGTAGAAGAGAGAGGAGAGGTACTGTAAAAGGGTAGTGAACCATACCAGTATTTGAATATGAAGGAGGTACAGTGATCCTGGCGATGAGAGGGTAGAGGAAGGATGGATAAGGATGAATACAATGAATAATGGTGGGTGTGAGAGGGGTAGTTTGAAGCAAACTGGCAGATGGAGTTGCAGAGGGTATTCAGTAACTGTTTTTTTACTGTTGACTCTGAGTTGATTGGATAGGAACCAGTGCAGAACATTGCTGAAGTCTCTCTGGAATAGGTCTTCCACAGCTGTGGTGGAGGGACTTGAGGTGATGATGACTATGGCATCTGCATACATGTGGATATGCAAGTTGGCACAGGGAGAGGGGAGGTTGTTCAGAAAGATGGAAAATAGGACAGGACCCAGACTGTGGGATTCCTGTCAGGCTAGGAAGGGGAGATGACTGGGTGCCTCCAACCTGTACCGATTGTTGTTGGACAGTTAGGTAAGAATGGAACTAAGCAACAATGAGCACTAAGAGGTAAACAGAACTCAACTTGTCAAGGAGGAAAAGTGGATGGCACACTGAGTCAAAGGCTTTGGCTAGACTGATAATATAAATAGATTATAGATATACTGTATATCTGACTCAGAATGTGCCATTTGTCTTCATGAGCCCTGTGATTCCATACACCTACAGTTGCAGAGGTGCAAGACCATCTGGGCCCTATGACAAGGGAAGACTTTTCTTCACTATATGGTTAGTTGTCACCAGTGTCACCAACACTGCATTGTCCCTCCCCAGGCCATAGAAACATTACAACATACCTTTGTTGTTTTTTTAATATTTTGACCCCACATTTTCAACATAGTCTTCCTATGAAACCACCTCATTAACCCTGTAGGTGAAAATTTGTCATTTCATGCCACAGATGCAAAAACATGGTTCACCAGGAATTGAAAAATGACAGCTGTCACATTCTGAAGTGGTGTGAAAAAATTAGTGTGTTGGAAATTTGGGATCAAAATACTGAAATCTACCAAAGTTATGAGTGTGCATAGAAAAACTGCACCATATCTTCATAACTTTGTTGTTTTTTTTTTTATTATTTTGACCCAAAATTTTCAACACAGTCTTCTTATGATCCTACCTCATGAACACGTCAGGTGAAAATGTTCAATTCCTGCCTAGAAAGTGATTTCATACAGTGATTGCAAAATCAACTTTTGGGCAGGATTTGAATAATTCCATCACCCCTGTTCATGATGTGGGGCCCTAAAAAGGCCATGTTGAAAATATGGGCTGGAAGTATTAGAAAAATGACCAGGTTATGAGTATCTAGATTTAGTATTTGCCGTATTGGTCCTTGCAAGAACAGATCCAGAAGCAAATGATTTGATACCTTTTAATGGACCAACATAGATGTAGCAACAAGAACAAAGTGCTCTAGCTTTCGGACCAACTAGTCCTTCTTCAGAAGCATAATGGCAGTTATTTAGAAAAAAACAATAATTTTAACTGCTAGATCATGCAGAAAACACAGAAAAAAAATCCCCATTGGTTTAAAATACTCATTTAAAAAATACAGATGATGATGTCAGACAGGTTTAATAGTACCATGTTACCTTAATCTGGGAGTGTCCCAGGGTCAAAGGTGTTGGGTGCAAAACCATAATTACATCATTCACTGCTACACTCCAGGATGCATCTGGAAATAAGCTGTTGCCAGTTCAGTTTATCTCTCCTGGTAAAACTTCTAAAGTAAGTCAGTAAATAACTAAATAAATAAATCCACTAGTTGTGATGTCAAGAAGGCCCAGAACAACTCTTGAAAATATAAATCATATCCAAAATCAGTCAGTGTTATATCCTTTTCTCATACCACTTCAGAGTAAATAAATTCAGTGATAAAAGTGATTCGGCTGTTACAACATACAAACTGTGCAAATAACATAGACATAGTTGAAATATGAAAAGATATGTTTATAGTTTTGACGTCATAAGCATGTTATTTTCATTGGGGCCTATTTACAAAGGTGCAGAGTGCCTATGTGCCGTGTATTTGTGGTGTGTAGCCACCCTGTAACCATTGCACCCCCTGTGTGGGATGCATGACAGGGATGCACATCCCGTATATGCCAGATCCAGTGTCTGACTGCAAACATCCATGCAGAGCAGGTCCGGGGGGTGGAGTGGAGGGTGTAGCCACATGCCATACCATTTATGAAGGTGTGAAGTTCTTTGTGCAGGTGTATCCCTCTACACTAAATTCACTCCAGTCATAAATGTTGTGCACCACCCCAGGATGCTGCCACTGACTGCAGCGTAGATGTCAGGGCACAGTGGATCCCCTGAACATGTTCCCCCATCCCTCAGGAACCACAAGAAAGGCTGGGAGGAGGCCAACTGGGCATCTGCCTGCCATGGTGCTACAGACACACTACCACCACCTGTCGTATATGATGCTCAATGGGTGCAAGGGATCCAGTGGTGAACTGGGTCCGAGCATCTCATTGGATGTCCGCCAATGTTTGCTAGACAGCCTCAGTGCACCTGCATGGTGGTGAGGGAGAGCCATGGAAGGGAGCTGAGCGGTGGCTCTGTAAAATGGTCACAGCACGTCTTTCCTGGGGGTGTGGAGCTGCGCATGCAGGAGGCACTGTAAAGGAGCAGGGAAATCCTAGCCCCCCAAAAAAATCAGGATACTAAGTGAGGTAGACATCAACATAGAGATGTCAATAGGGAGAAGTACAGGGGTAAATGGAGAAAGTGACAAACGCAATAAGGTCAGGAATGATGCAAAAAGGGGTAAGGCCTTCAAGAAATGGAGGGTAATGAGTACCAACACCCGTAGTCTGAGCAACAAGCTCCCTGAACTGGTGGCCTTGATGGCAGAGGGATGCCTGGATATCGTAGCAGTCATGGAAAAGTGGTACACAGAGAACCATGACTGGGATGTTAACATAACAGGGTACACAACCTACAGGAGAGACAGGGATGGCAGAAGAGGGGGGAGTAGCTCTCTATGTAAGGGAAGGGATAAAAGAAACTGAACAAAAGAGTAAACAGGGAGGAAAGGAGACACTGTGGGTCACCTTAGAGACTGGACATGACACCATGATCCACACCAGGGTTGTATACAGACCCCCATCTCAGGGGGAAGGACTGGACAAAGATATGATAGAAGGCATCCTTAGAATGGCAGAGAAAGGGGAGATACTGTTGATGGGGGACCTTAATATGCCAGATGTCAACTGGAGAACCTTTGCTGCAGCCACATCCAAATGCAGGCCCATTCTTGATGCCCTTCAGGTGGCATGCCTCAGACAGCTAGTTTTGGAACCTACTTGTGAGGGAGCAATCTTAGACCTCATACTCTCAAATGGGGACAGTGAAAGGATCTCAGATCTAGAAGTGGGTAGCCATTTGGGAACAAGTGACCACCAAACAGTGTGGTTCACGATAAACTCAGCTACAGAGTCAAGCCATACAAACGTGAGGGTTCTGGACTTCAGGAGGGCTAACTTTGGCAAGATGGGAAAGTGCCTTAGAAAAGCACTAGCAAACAGGCTAGAAGGAGGGGTGGTCCAACAATGGAGAAATATCAAAACTGCTATCACAGAGGCAACACGCCTTTGTGTGAAGCAAATAAACAAATCAAAATGAAAGAAAGAGCCACTATGGTTCTCAAAAGAAGTGGTGGTGAAGGTTAGGGAGAAAAAGATAGCATTTAGGAAGTATAACGAAACACAGAAGGAACAGGACAGAGAACTGTAACAGTTAAGGCAGAATGAAGCAGTGAGCGTAGTCAGAATAGCAAAGGCACAAACTGAGGAAAAGATAGACAAATCAGTTAAGAAAGAGGATAAAACCTTTTATAGGTGTATCCAGGAGCATAGAAAGACAAAGGGAGGGATATTGAGGCTGAATAGAATTGATGGTTGGTGGGCAGAGAGTGACAGTGAAAAAGCAGGGATACTGAATCAATACTTCTGCTCAGTATTCACAAAAGAGGAAGTGGGGGAGGTGTCCTAATCCAATTAACAGAAGCATTCTGGAGAGGGGGGTCGATCCCAGTCCTTTCACAGAAGAAAGGGTTCTGAAAGAACTCCTAAAACTGAAGGTGGACAAAGCAATGGGGCCAGATGGAATTCATCCCAGAATTCTAAAAGAATTAAGCAGAGAACTAGTGACACCACCGACTACCCCTTATAACAAATCATGGGAGGATGGTGTGGTACCTGAGGACAGGAAGGAGGCTGATGTGATTCCCCTTCACAAAAGTGGGTGCAAGACAGAGGCAGGAAACTACAGATCTGTCAGTTTGACCTCTGTGGTAGGGAAAGTGATGGAATCACTTCTGAAGGAATCTAGATTTAGTAGTTGCCATATTTGCTTCTGAAGGAAAGAATTGTTGAGTACCTAGAGGCCAGTGGGGCACAGGACCCAAGGCAGCATGGGTTCACAGCGGGAAGGTCATGTCAGATGAATCTAATTGATTTCTTTGACTGGGTGACCAAAGTAGTAGACCAGGGAGGGGCTGTGGACATGGCCTACCTAGACTTTAGCAAGGCATTTGACACAGTCCCATACAAAACATTAGTAGTCAAATTAACCAGCCTTGGAGTGGGTCCCAGGATGGTAGCCTGGTAAAACATTAGCTGAACAACAGGACACAGAAGGTAATTGTAAATGGAGTCCACTCTGAAGAAAGAGGGGTTGCTAGTGGGGTTCTGCAGGGTTCAGTACTGGGTCCAGTCCTTTTTAATGTCTTTATAAGTGACATTGCAGGGGGACTGGAAGGAAAAGTATGTCTCTTTGCAGATGACACAAAGATCTGCAACAGGGTTGATACACAAGGAGGCGTGGAAAGGATGAGAAGGGACTTGGCAAGGTTGGAGGAATGGTCAGAAGTATGGCAGCTTGGATTCAATGCAAAGAAGTGCAAAGTAATGCACCTGGGAAACAAAAACCCAGGGGAAGATTACACAATGGGGGGGAGGTAGTAACAACAACAAAAATGGAAAGGGACCTGGGGTAATCATATCAGATGACCTTAAGGTTGGCAAGCAATGTGAGAAGGCGGTAGGGAGGGCTGGGGGGATACTGGGATGTATAGGGAGAGGCATCACCAGTAGAAAACAGGAAGTTGTTATCCCCCTGTACAGACAGTTGGTGAGACCCCATCTGGAGTACTGCATCCAGTTCTAGAGACCCCATCTCCACAAGGACATAGACAGGATGGAGGCAGTTCAGAGGAGGGCAACTAAAATGGTGCAGGGTCTGCAAGAGAAGCCATACAAGGAGAGGCTAAAGGAGCTTAATATGTATATCCTTGATGAAAGGAGAGAGAGGGGGGGACATGATAGAAATGTTTAAGTACCTCAGTGGACTCAACAAAATCCAAGAGGGTAGCATCTTTCAGAAAAAGAGATGTGTAAGAACAAGGGGACACAATTTGAAGATAGAGGGGGGACGGCTCAGGGGCAATGTGAGGAAGTATTTTTTCACAGAGAGGTTGGTGGATGCATGGAATAGCCTTCCTGAGGAGGTTGTGGGGTCTAAAACTGTGGGAGAATTCAAAAACGCATGGGACAGACATAAGGCAATTTTTGTGGGGGGGAGGTAGGAAGAAATAGGCTGTTGGTTAAATAGGATCTGCAGCTTATCCTCTAGGTAGAGAAATGGGCAGACTAGGTGGGGCAAGCAGTCCTTATCTGCCATCAAAGTCTATGTTTCTATACATGCTTTTGGCACATACTTCCCACCCATTCATGAATAGGCCCCATAGTTTGTATGTCATAATGAATTACTTTCACCAGTGGAAAGCAGCTTACACAATGTTTCATGACCTCACATTGGCCCTTTGGTGAACTGGTAAAGCAACTGAATTGAAAGAGAAGCTTATATTTTCATATAAAGAGAACTTTTAAAATAAAAAGGTATTAATGTCATGTATAATGGCCTGCAATGGGTTAAACACATTTATCTCCAGTAATAATGATAAGGCCTCCATAACCCACTCATGAGTTATGGGTCTTATCCTGACATATGGTAATAAATATAGAATAAATTATAGGTAAGATGAATGTATGGATAACTATGCCAGCAAGAGGACCTAATGAGGAGATAATGAAATGAGACCAGTGAATGAGTTGCATTATCACCTAATTATTATTTTTTTTTTTTGTGGGGCGGGGGGTTAACCGAGTAAGACCCACTAGGCACAAGTGCCTGTTTCAGAAGGTAACCTGAGAGCACTGGGGTAGTTAAGTGACTTGCTTAGAGTCACACATGATGCAAGTGGAGGTTATAGGAATCAAACCCAGATCTGCTGGATGTACCAAGCTCAATCACAGCGCATTACTCTAACCACTAGGCTATACTGCTAGCCCCAGAGATAGTATATTTTTTTACAGGACACTTACCTACCCTTTATGTCATAAACTACATGAGGATGGTGTAGTTTTAGGTCCTATTTCAGGCACTGTTGAAATTTTGGGCATTTTCAGCCATTGATGCACACTGTTATGCATGTAAGGTCTTGCATTCATGTGCAAGCATTCACTGTCATGTGCAAGTGCATAATTCCAGGGAAGGATACACATTTGTGGAGGATATCGGATGTGCCCTTGCCTATAAAAAAGGTGAAGCAAGTGTGTGAAGTCCCTACTTTTTTTTTGCTAGGATGACATTCAGGCAGCAGCATGAGTGGCAGTGGGGGATGAGTGTAGCAAGGAGAAGCATAGAAACAAGTGTTTGTGAAGTGGCAGCCTCCTAAGGCTGTAGCAATGCAGCATTTTATAAGGGCTGCAGTTTTAGGTTGTGTAACAGAGGGTGTCTTTGTTTTGAAGTACTTTTTGAAATTATGTTTTGGGGTGTGTTTTTGTTGGTGTTTTGGACTTTGGATAAAGGTTTTGGTGGTATCAGGTTTGTTTCAGGCAGTAACTGAATTTTGTAGGGTTAATTGTTTCATTGATTTTACAAAATGAGTATGGAAAATTCTGCATTATGAATGTCTATCTGCCATGCCTAATTACAGTACTACCAACACCAAATTGCAGTACAGTCCTACCAATACCTAGACAAAGTTTGACTTGGCAGCCTGAATTTTCTGCTCCACAAATAAAAATGGCATGCTTTTCTACCAGTTACCTTTGAGTTGTTCAAAGAGGCTACCTTAAATCTATTTGTAGATCCAGCAGAAGAAATGACTTAAAAACAATAATTTCAAAACCACAATTATTTCTCTGTAATGTATTTAGTTGTTTGTTTATTTATTTATGTATTTATTTATTGATGTTATTTTGTTGACAGGATAGGTGCATTGACACCAAAACACCTGTTTTCAGGCATGGCACGGATGCTAAAAAGTACATTACATGATATCAAAAACATGATGCAAAAGTATAAAATCCATATGCTAAAATATAAACAAGCAAAAATTTATAAAGTAAGAGTTACACGAAACATGAGCAGGCATTAATTTTTGTAAAGGATCTTTCAGTTTAACAGAGAAAAACTTCAGGTGTTGAAGACAACCTAACAGAAGATGGAATAGTGTTCCAAAAAATAAAAAAGTGCCTCAGTAACAGAATTAATTTTGCCCCATACCTCTGCATGTGAATGGAATTTTTAATAAGTTGTTTTCTGTAGAATGGGAAGATGGGTTATTAATAAACTTAAAATCTCAGTGAGGCATTGAGGTGTTTCTTGTGCAGGATCTTGAACACAAAGTTGGTTTATGTTAACTGGCACTATATTCTGGATGCAACAATCCAAGAAGTTCAAAAATTAGTACAATGATCCCAATGTACAATGGTGTACATTAGTACAGCTATCCCAACCCCATTTTATAAGCACAATAAGACACTCCAAGTTATTGGTAGTAGTACCCTGAATGTACTTCTGGGGGCTGAAGGCATCTGACCTGCGACCTTGTGCCTTACTACACCCCTAGGCATTTGTTTATTAAGTCACTACTACTACCAACACCCTGCCCTGTCTTATTTTTTACCTTGTAGCTGCAGCCACAGATACATTCAAATATTTCACATTGGGCCCTCTCATGAAGGTGCACAGTGGCTATGCACTGTGTAAATTTGGTGCATAGCCATCCCACACCTGCCCACATCCACTGAGCCCCCTGCATGGGAAGTACCACCCACATCCACTCCCCATGCCCCTGATTCCCTGGCTGATTGCAGAGCTCCATGCAGGGGTGGGCCATGGGGCAGTGCAGAGGGCATGCTAGCACTCTGAGGCATTCTGCAAGGTGCGGAGTGCTGTGTGCAGGTGCAAATGACTATGCCATCCCAAGGCAGCCATAAACCTGGTATGTGCCCTCTGGGTGATGGCTGCAGGCCACAGCAGTGATGGCAGAGATATGCAGACGCCCAAAATGGATGCCTCTGCCATCGAGGTACTTACTGAGTGTCAGGGGGTGATGAACCATGCACATACAACTGGTGTGGTCAGCGCACTGCACGCTGGCCACCAACATGGCACCTCATGGGTGCAAGTGATCCACTGTTGGGAGTTGGGGCAGGCAGCTGATTGACTGCCTGCCCAGGTCCTCCACTCTGTATCTGGCCACCTCCAGGGATCCTGTACACTGGGGGGGGGTAGGGCCATGGAAGGGAGCCATTCAGAGGCCGGCACTGCTGACCGTATATCTAAAGAGATTCTCTCTGGTTTCCAACAGAGGTACTGCAGGCAGGCAAGGAATTTAGCCTCTACAGATAGCATAGAAATTTTAGGGAGTATCTGAACATGTCTTTGGGTGCAACTGTATGTTCTTCATGTTTATGGTTATTCAATGACAACTCATTATGTGTCCCTAATATATGGAATACTCAGTGTTCTGACTGAAAATATGCAATACCTCTTCATGAATATGGGGCCAAGACCCTAATTCAAGAGTGGGGAAGCCACAGCTGAGTTATTAAAGTATTGTTCCCTCACAAATAGTGGTAAATTGCGCATTTTGATATGAGTTTTGTTTATTCAAGTTATACAGTTAAGCACTGTAACTGTTAAATCAGCTGTTTGTGCAAAAGTTTAACTATTTCTCTTTGATTCAGAGCCTGACAGTGCTATTGTGATGTCATCAGCATTATGATATTGTCTCTCCAGCTCTGAAAAGAGAGTGAGCCCCATTTATAGAATACATAGTTGTGACACAGGTAACCTCTAAAATAAATGACAGTGATATGTGCAAGTTGTAAACTAAATCATTGTAACATATGCAACATATAAAACAAATTTTTAGGACTGCAGCAGGTGGAGCCTTGCAGACCTACTAGTATCAAAAAAGGACTCTGCATTCCTTGCATTCTTTGTGACCGAACAACATGTTGGTGTTGCACCACAGTCGCCTCCATGTCCGTGAAGCACTCCATTCGTTGTCAGTATTGGAAGCAACACTGCACCCTTTTGTTTCTATTGGCAGTCACGGCACACGCCACTGTATTCAAGATGGCCACCGCACCCTTTTGAGCAGGTGCTAGTGGTCGTGCATGTGTAGTAGTGTGCAGCGGCCATCTTGGTCATGGTGGACTATGCCACTTTTTTTTAATTACACATATTCCCACACACCTGACCCTCCCTCTCAGCACCCACCAGCCCACACCTCACTCAGAAACATAACAATTACATTGGGGGCTCCCAATCCACCAATGTTGGGATCATGTTCCCAAAATGGTCCCTTTCTTTTTTTTCCTATATTTTTTCTCCTCGCACCCGACCCTTTCTCTCAGCACCCACCAACCCCCTCCCCCAAAAAATGTAACAGTGGCACTGGGGGATGCTCAATCCCCCAGTGCTGAAATCCTCATTTTCTTTCTCTGGCCCTCCCTCCCCATACACTACCATGCATGCGTGGTTATTTCTGAGGTTATTTAATAGATTTATTTTCATTTTTCATTTTCATTTATTTTTTGGTAAACAGGTAAAGGCACTGGACCAAAAATTCCTTTTCAGGCCTGACCTGGACAAAAAAACATACAAAAATACACAAATACAATCAACAGCAATACAAAACCAAAAAATTAAAATTACAAATTGCAGTTACAAACAGATTTATGTAATAAATAACATTTTAACCTTTGTTTAAAAGTTCAAACAGAGGGAGCAATCCTAACATCAAGTGGGAGTGAATTCCAATACAATGGTGCTGCTATTGAAAAAGCTGTAGAGCTTAATCTAAGCCGAGACCTGGGGACAAAATATAGGGGTCCGTCAGCTGACCTCAGGCTGGGAAGCAATTCTCTCATTACAACAAGATCAGAAAGAGGAAAAACAGAGCAAAAGTAAAAACATTTGTACATCAGACAGCCAACAAAATATTCTATTCTGCAACTAGGGGAAAACCACCCCAACTGAGAACAAAGATTACACCTATGTGTCCTATTGGAGGCTCCTAAAATAAATCTACAAATATTATTATAGGCCACAGTTAGTGCTTGCATTTCTTTTGTACCTATGTTATAATATAAACAAGAACTGTAATCAAAATATGGAAGAAGAGAACCAATAGCAATTGCTAATCTAGTTGCTTGTGAGAAGAATTACTTGAATTTGTATAACACCCCTATTCTTTGATTTACTTTCTTAACTGTTGACTGAATCTGAGGTGAAAAGGTCAAACTGGGATCCAATAGTGTGCCCAAATACTTAAATTGAGACACTTGTTCAAGCAGACCACTCTGAAAATCGGATATCCTCAGTTCCAGGGTGTCCACCAACATAAATTGTGTGCCAAATAACATAACTTTTGTTTTAGCTGAGTTCAAAACCATAGCATTTAAAGTAAGCCAAGAACAGATGGCACCAAAATCCTTTTCTAGGGAACAAGAAAGTTCAGACACAGAATTTGACTGAGCACAAATTACAAGATCATCTGCATAAAGCAGTGATTCACTAAACTTACAAACTCCAGGAAGCTGATTAATAAAAACAGAAAATAGAAAATTGACACCTGTTACTCAGATAATCAAAGAACCAAGAAACAGAGATATCAGAAAACCCCAGATCTTTCAATTTTCTGCAGGCCAAACTGTGATCAATCAAATCAAAAACCTTGGTTAGGTCCATGAACACTGCCCCAGTCATCAAACCCTTCTCAAAACTATGTAGGACAGTGTTTGTGAACCCCACCAAGGCCATGCTCATACCAAAGTGCTTACAGAACCCATGTGGTTGCCTTGACAACAAATCATGGGTAACCAAATAGGCAACAATTTGCTTAGCCACTAAATGCTCAAGTAGTTTGCTAAGGGGATTCAGTATTGATATTGGTCTATAATCATCCATGGAAGTAGCACAGCTCTTTTTTTGGAATTGGAACCACCTTAGTTTTCTTCCCGGACAGGGGAAAAACACCTGTAGCCAATGATACATTAAAAATATAAGAAAGGGGATCCATAATAAAGGGGATAGCCAATTTTAAGAAGCAGGCATCCAACCCTTTGCCACAGTCAGTCTCTTTATTTGGGAAATACTGCAGAAGATGAAAAACTTCATTTGATGTTGCTTCCTTAAACAAAAACCTGGGTCCGGCTATCAAAGGAACAGAAAAAAAAGATTTAGTATTACCAGCCTGAGGGAAAAAAGATCTAAACTTAGAAAGATCTGAAAATTTAGAATACAGCAATTTAACAATTTCATACAAGTCACCAATTTCTTTGTTGTCAACATTTGATTTCTGGATGTCAGATTTTGATTTAGGAGAAAGTAAAGAATTTACATTATTAAAAAACTTCTTTGGATCTGCCCAGCTATCTTCAAAGTGATCCCTGAAATAAGCTTTTTTAGCATTTCGAACAGTTTGAGAGACTAAATTCTGAAGTCCATGGTAGAGATCCATTGAAACTGTACTGGGAGATAATTTAAATTTAGTCTGAGCATTATCCCACTCCTTAATTAATTTCTTAATGCTGGGACCAAACCATCCAGAAGGAGAACCTCTACACCGAATGGCCTGCAAAGGGAAAAGGGATTCCTGAATGGGAAGAAGTTGGCTGCAAAAAAAATCTAGTGCCGTGTCCACATCTGGAATACATTCAAGAAATGACCAATCTATTAACCTCAAAGAAGAATATAACAAGGAATAATCTATCCTTTTAAATGATCTAGTCTGAAACACAGAAGGAGGGTTTTTAAGACAGTGAAAATTTAGAACACAAAAGGTGGCCATGTGGTTGCTTACAGAATCTGCCAAGACACCTGAGGCCCCCACCCTCCCCACTCTATCAGTCAATACCCAATCCAACAGAGAATGATTCCCTCCCCCACCTGACCCTCCCTCTCAGTACTCACCACCTCACTCACCCCAGAAAGGTAACAGTGGCACTGGGGTATGCCCAATCCCCCAGTGCAGGAATCCTTGTTTTCTCTACATATAAAAAAAAAGTCCATTGATGTCTTCTGCATCATTACACTCCCCCCCCACTGACCCTCCTACTCAGCACCCACCACCCTGCACCCCCCAAACCCTTTACTTACTCATTGGAGGGTCCAATGCCATAATCCTCTCTGTACCAGAGATACGTCTTCACTCTTCAAAGCTGGACCACGAACTGAAGAAACCGGTGTGCACATCAATGTATTTCAACGGTGTTTTGAATTTAGTGGCATAGCTTGGCCATTTTTTCATATTTTTGGCCCACATTTTCAACATGCCTTTTTTGGGACCCCACCTCATGAACAATGGCACTGTCTTTAGGCAAATCTGTCCCAAAAGGTGATATCTCAGTCCCTATGCAAAATCACATTTCAAGCAAGAGTTGAACATTTTCTCTGCCCTTCTTCATGAGGTGGAGTCATAAAAAGGCTATGTTGAAAATGTGATATAAAAATATTAAATATCAACACAGTTATGAGCCTACACTGAATTTTGTGAATGCAGGCTCATAACTTTGGTAGTTTTCAATATTTTTACCCCAGATTTTTAACATAGCCATATCTGTACAGCACCTCATGAATGTAACAGCTGTCATTTTTCAAATATTGTCCAAAAATGATTTTGCCATCCTTTCACGAAATCACCTTTTGGGTAGGAGTTAAATATTTTCTCTGCCATTGTTCATGAGGTGGGGTCATAAGAAGGCTATGTTGTAAATGTGGTGCAAAAATATCAAAAAACAACAATATTATGAGACTGCATTACATTTTGTTAATGCATGTTCATGACTTTGGTAAATTACAAAATGTCTCCCCCAACTTCTTCACCTGCAGTCCTATCAGCTGACTCTGGCCAGAATTTGTTATTTTAGTGATTGCATATGTCATCAGCTAAAATACCTAATTTATTTAAGCACATTTTACTATAGTAGTACGTGTGTGTGTGTGTGTGTGTGTGTATATATGTGTGTGTGTATGTGCTTTATCACTTTCATTTATTCATGCCCTTTATTACTGGTTTACATCCCTGCTGCTGCTGCTGTTGTTGCTACTACCCTTTTGTGTTTTTTCTTTCCCCATTCAAGTTAGCATGCTGGTTTACTGGATTAGGGCAGCTGCCTTGATTCATTCAGGAAAGAGTTGCCTTATTATTGTAAAAGGCTTTCCATGCTAAGCCTGTAGTGTGATTGAAAATGCCAGCATTAGAGTATCAAATGGCAATTAGAGAAAATGGTGTTTGCGGCAGCAAAAACACTGTCAGAAGGTAGTTACTTAATGTCCTTCCTAAACAATCTCTCTTTCGACTTTGATGTGTGATTTGTGTCCCAGGTTGTTCTTTATTTGCTCTCTGACAAGGATGTCTTACCAGATCATTAGATGTGTTATTAACATGTATATCTTTTAAATAGTTTGAAATAAATTGGCATTAATGGACGATAGATCACCCCAACCTTGAAAAACACTCAGTTGTTTGTGTTTAATTGCAGCTACTGCATATGTATCTGTTCTAACAAAAGAACTCAGTGGCTCACCTCCTGATGAACATATCTGGTTTAATTTCCTAAACAACTTGTAAAGGATGATCCATGTATCAGATGGTCCTCTGACTGAACAAGAGATTAGCACAGTAGATCTCTAGTAGAGGGGAAACATTGCTTTTCACACTAAGCACCATAATTAATGGTACAATTCAATCAATTTTACTTTTATTGTGTTGGAGAAAGGTACATTAATGGGACCAGAGGTTTGCTGTGTATCTTCCCTTTTTCTCTGAGGATTAGAAGGTGGTCTGAAATCAACCAGATGGTGTTTGTAGAACAATAACAGCATTTCAATCTTAACTTAAGGGTGATTCTCAGACAAGAGTTTGATCAGCTTTAAAAGCAAAAGAGCTTTTGCTGTTCAGATGATAACAAATGTGAGTTAAGATCATTAAGGAGAAAATAACTGAAGGAAACATGTTCAATCAGAACAGCAAACTGATGAAAATAAAAAGGACAGAAACCGGCATGAAAAACTTAAAAATCATGTGCAACAGTTTTGACATGTTTTTAATAAAGCTTGAAAAGCTGAAATTCAAGTCCCGTGTCATGATCAGTGTTTCCTGAACATTTCATGCTGTTTGGTTTTGTGGTTTTCTTTAAATCAGCATTTGTTAACTTGTTCTACAGTGCCTGAAAACAGTGGAGTTATTTCTGCCCTCTCAGTCAAGCTTAGAGAGTGATTACATCATTTTGGAGTAGCTTTCTGCTTGAGATTCCCAATCAGAGAAGCAATTTGTAGTGTTAATGGTTTTCTGAGCTCTCCAGGTTTCTTACAGACTCAATCTCTGGTTTGTGTTTAGGTAGATCAGCTTAAAATCTATCATTATCTTCTTATGAAAAGCTGATCATTTGAGTTTCAATGCTGAATTGAAGTTGTGGAAATCTTTCTCGGTGAGAAATCAGTTTGTCTGTATCACAGCTCTCAGTTCTTTCCAATTAAAACTCTGATTTTTTTCTAACTATATAACACAGGGTTGTTTAATGAACATAAAATAAATCTAAATTTTCATAATTCAAAGAAACAGTTTGTCTTTGATGTAGCATTCATAAATATATTCATGTAAGAACATTTGTTTTCATGTCAGATTGACAAACAGGTGCCTGTCACGCTCTGTTACAGTATTTCAAGCACATGTGCTGTGTGAATTCACAAATTTCAGTTCTTTGGTGGTTTCTGTGTGAAAATTCTTCATGCATGTGTATTACTAGAAACATTATATGGCATCCCGATGCACTGTGTCTCTGCCCCATAGTTGAGGCAGCTGCAGTCTACTGCCACCGGTCTCCTGCCCCACAGGCTCCCAGCCTTCTGCTCCACATTTGGGGCTGCTGCACCCTGCTACCACTGTCTTCTCCCACACAGTCAGGGGTCTGTTCATGAAAAAGGGTTACCAATGCCCACCATATTGTGCATAGCACATTTTTAAAAATCAGGAACTGTCAGTCATATGTTTTTGACTAAATCTGAAAGCTGGAATAACATAACTATAGAATTCTATGGGACCCATATTTTATTTTGGTGAGGTATCCCATTCCATTTTGCTGTTTTGTTTTTTTTACCTGAAAAAGTGTGACATGCAAAAACACATGTTTTACTAATTGTTTTTGCAAGCTTTATTTACTGTTTTCCCTTAATAAAGTAAACCTGCTAACTAATCTGGAGTTGTGTTTTTTACTATCTATACTCTTTAGCCCATTGTAATGCTCCATTTTTAATTTGTGCAACTTTATATTTAGTGTGATCATAGATACATAGACAGTGTCGGCAGATAAGGGCCTATGGCCCACCTAGTCTGCCCATTTGAGTTTATAACTTCAGTTTACATTTTCCTAGAACTCTGTTGCCCCTTACCCCTGACCTCCAGAATTCCTTTATGTCTATCCCATGCATTCTTAAATCCTGTGATTGTTTCAGCCCCCACCACTTCCTCAGGCATGGTGTTCCACTTGTCCACCACCCGTTCTGTGAAGAAATTCTTCCTCACATTTCCTCTGAATCGTCCTCCCTCCAACTTCATCCCATGCCCTCTAGTCCTGGAACATCTTTTTCACTTAAAAATAGTGTATTCTTGCACCCTGTTCCTCCCTGTAAGATACTTGTATGTCTCTATCATGTCCCCTCTCTCCCTTCTATCCTCCAGGGAGTACATATTCAATTCCTTCAACCTGTCCTCATAGGACTTGTAATGCAATCCATGTACCATCTTTGTTGCCCTCCTTTGAGCCTTCTCTACCCTGTCTATGTCCTTTCATAAGTAAGGTCTCCAGAACTGTACACTGTACTCCACGTGGGGCCTCTCTAGTGTCTTGTATAGTAGAATCATGACCTCCCTTTTCCTGCCGGTGATGTCCCTGCCTATGCATCCCAGCATCCTATTTGTTTTACCTGCTGCCTTGTCACACTGTTTCCCTACCTTGAGGTCATCAGAGATGATAACCGCAAGATCCCTTTCCTGCTTGGTGCATGCTATATCCTCACCCCCCCAACTGATATATTGTGCCAGGGTTTTTGTGCCCAGGATGCATTATCTTGCACTTATCTTTTCATTCAATTTCAACTGCCAAACCCCTGACCATTCTTCAAGTTTCTGCAGGTCCCTTCTCATTCTGTCTGCACCCTCTGGTGTGTCTAGTCTGTTACAGAGCTTTGTGTCATCAGCGAACAGTGAAATTCTGCCTTCTAGGTCCTGCGCAATGTCACTGATGAAGATGTTGAATAGAACCGGTCCCAGCAGTGATCCCTGTGGTACCCCACTGGTCAACCTTCCCTCTGTGGAGTGACAGCCATTTACCACCACCCTCTGTGTCCTGCCGCCCAGCCAGTTACCTACACACCACACTACTCTCCTGCCCACACCCATATTCCCTAGTTTGCGTAATAGTCGTCTATGTGGCACAGTGTCAAAGGCCTTGCTGAAGTCCAGATAGGCCATGTCCACTGCCCTCCCCTGATCCACCTCCCTAGTCACCCAGTCAAAAATTCAATGAGGTTGGTCTGACATGACCTCCCCCTGGTGAAACCATGGTGCCTTGGATCCTGCAGTCTATTGACAACCAGATGTTCCACCAAACTCTCCTTCAGTAGTGCTTCCATGATCTTCCCCACTACCAAGGTGAGGCTGACTGGTCTGTAGTTCCCCACTTCCTCTTTATTCCCACTTTTGTATAAGGGGACTACATCTGCTGTCCTCCAGTCTTTGGGTACCTCCCCTGTTTCCAGTGATTGGCTAACCAGGATAGCCAGAGGTTCAGCCACCACCTCTCTGAGTTCTTTAAGGACCCTGGGGTGCATCCCATCTGGCCCCATTGCTTTATCAACTCTTATTGCTTCGAGTTCCTTCAGGACCCTTTCTCGTGTAAAGGGACTTGTGCCCATTTCTGCACCATTCTCACCCCTTGTACTCCCTTCAGACCTATTACCCTCCTCTTCCTAGGTGAAGACTGAGCAGAAATACCTGTTCAGTATGTCAGCTTTACTGTTGTCATCCTCCACATGGCCCCATCCTCCCCGTTCAGTCTCACTATCCCTCCCTTTGCCTTCCTTTTTTCACTTATGTACCTGTAAAGGTTCTGTCCCCTCTACCCACTGATTTTGCAATGTGCTCTTCTGTCTGAGCTTTGGCTTCCTTACTGACCTCCCTGCCTTCCTTTGCTTCTCCTGGTACTTCTCCCTACCCCTTCTGCCTGTGTCTTTTTGTTGCCTGAATGCAATCTTTTGGCTTTCACTTTCTTTGCTACCTCTTTGAAAACCATAATGTCCTCCTCTTCCTTTTCCTCTTGCTAACCTGCTTAATACATAATTCTGTTGCTCTTGTAATCCCTGTTTTAAATACGCCCACTGTTCCTCAACCTCTGATTCCTGCCCCATTCCCTTAATGCCTCTTTCAAGTATCTCCCATTTTCCCAAGGTCTGCCCCCCTAAAATCCAGGATACGTGTTTTTGTGTGGTTTGGTTCTGCTCCTTCTGTGATTTCAAACCACAATGACTGGTGGTCACTGTTCCCCAGGTGCTCCCCCACTGTTACCCCCATCACACTGTCCCTTTTTGTGAGCACAAGGTCCATTATTGCCTTCTGCTGAGTTGGTTCCATGACCAGTTGCTTGAGGAAGGCACCCTGAAGGAGTGGGTGTCTGGATGGCCAGCATCAGCTCCCTATCGGTTTCTTCCTCCTGGGCTGGTGGTCTACAGACCACACCTGTGCAGATGGCTGGCCCCATTTTCCTTTCCAGCTTAACCCACAGTATCTCTCCCCCATTTTCTTCCTCCAGGATCGCTGTGGTCCTTATGTCATTTTTCACATAGCATGCCACTCCTCCTCCCTTCCTACCTGCCCATTCTCTTCTAAATATTTTGTAGCCAGGAATGGCCATCTCCCAGTCATGGTTATCATTACACCAGGTTTCTGTGATGGCCACAATGTCCAGGTCTGACTGCACCATGACAACCTCCAGATCTTCCATCTTGTTGCTAAGGCTCCTGGCATTGGCACACATGGCTTTCCATGATTTGACCTCCCTAGACTGTTTAGATGTTCTACTCCAGCCCCTTCCCTGGTTGTCCTTTATCCCTGGTTCTCCTTGCTGCCTGCCCTTCTGCTGATTTTTGCCCCTTTTCTGCCTATCCACCTCTTGGGCACTAATCTCCATCTTTTGTACACTGCTTTGTTGAGATATCCACTCCTCCGGTTCACTGGTTCCACTGCTAGCTGTGGGGGGTGAGCAAGTAGGTACTCTCCTTCCTGGCCTGCCACCCTCCCTTGACTAGTTTAAATGCTTGTCAATGTAGCATTTAATCTTATCATTGAGTGCTTGGATTCCTCTCCAGGATGGATGCAGGCCGTCAGGCTTGAACAAACCTCTATCCCTCCAGGTGGGTCCCCAATCACCAATGAATCCAAACCCTTCCTCACAGCACCAGTTCTTCCACCATGAGTTAAAGTTCCTGGTGCATGCACCTCATGCTCCCATGCCTCTAGGTAGTACTTCTGAGAAGGTGACAGAAGTAGCTACTTGCTTGAGACCCCTCCCCAATTTCCTAAACTCTTCCTGAACTTCCTTTGGCCCCCCATTTGCCAGGTCATTAGTACCTAGGTGGAGAATGACATCCAGCTACCCTCCTGTCTTGCCTTTCCAGAGATCCCCAGGATCTTCCTTCCATCCCTCCATGCCATGGCACCTGGTAGGCACCTCACCTCCCGGTCCTCCCCCTCCCCCTCCTGTGTTCCTAGCTGGATCCATCTTTTGATGGAGTCCCCCACCAGGATTTGCTTCCTCCTCCTCTGGCATCCACTGCTCTCCCCGCTGAGGTCACCTCCTTGGCTAACCTCCACATCCTTTCCTTCAGCTTCTCTGGGTACCTCTATTTGGTTGCCCCCATTTGCCAATTTGATCAATGTAACAGTTGGCATCACAGCCCGTTGCATTCACCCGAATGGTCCCCAAATCTGTAATTGTGCTAGTAGCACTTTAAATGGTTTTCTGGCTGTTCTCCCAGTTTGCCTCCTTTTGATAACTGACTATGTTACTGCCTGATCTAGCTCTCCCACAGAAGGAAGCCAAATCTTTGACCCTCACTGTACTTGGGGTCACATCAGGCCCAATGTTTACCTGTCAGTCTGTGACAGTTGCAAAGTCATAACCTGCCCCTCAGAACCAAGCTGCAGTCATAGAGGAAGTAGCTGAGTTGTGGTTTAAACCCCATGGTTTGCATGTGGTGCCTCCATTTTGTAGGGCTACATTCCATGATGATAAGCAATGCATGCAGCAATGATGACTACAGTTACATTCACCACAGGTGGCTTCGGTTACCATCATTCACTTCCCAGGGGGGGATTTTCAGAGAGCAAATTCCAGTGACAACTGCATGTCTAGGGAAACTGCTGGGAATCAGTTGTAAAATAAATTATACTGTGTATATGAGGTGAGGGGGTTAAATAGATTTTCTTTGTGGTGTCACTCATTACATTCACCATGACATGTGGTGTCAAACATCACACCTGCCAGAGCTGTTATTATTGTCAAATTTCTCCAGGTTTTGTAGAACTATGTCAGTTATTAGCAGTAGCATGTTAGTCATGAGACATGCTCAGTAAACTTTTTAAAACTGAAACAAATGTGTGGTGTCATTTGTTATATTCACCACATTATGTGACGTTATGCATCACACTTGCCAGTAATGTAATTGTTGATTTTCTTCATGTTTTATAGCAGTATGTCAGTCAGTAATAGTAGTATGTTAGTTGTTAGGAAAGTTTAGTACCGTTTTAGTAAGTCAAACATAAGAGTTGTGTCACTTGTTACATTTGCCGTGTTTATGTGGAGTCAAACATCACGCCTTTCAGTAACATTATTAATGTCAAATTTCTTTAGGTTTTGTAGCACTATGTCAGTCCTTAGTAGCAGCATGTTAGCCATTAGGCATGTTCAGTAAACTTTTTTTCTACTGAAACAAATGTGTGGTGTCATGTTATGTTCACCACCGTATGTGGTGTCAAACATCACACCTTTTAGTACTGTTATTATTGTCAGATTTCTCCAGGTTTTGTAGCATTGTGTCAGTTATTGGTAGTAGCATATTAGCCATTAGGCATGTTCAGTAAACTTTACAAAACTGAAACAAATGTGTGGTGTCACTCATTAACGTTCACTACGGTATGTGGTGTTGAGCATCACACTTGCCAGTAATGTGATTGCCACATTTTTCATCTTTTATAGCAGTATGTCAGTCAGTAGTAGTAGTATGTTAGTTGTTAGACATGTTTAGTACAGTTTTAGTAAGAGAAACATAAGTGTGGTGTCATGTGTTACATTCACCACAGTACATGGTACAGGACATCAAATTTGCAATTAATGTAATGTAATTCTTGTAAATATTAATTTCTCATGTTTTAATATAACTTATTATATATGTTTATTAAAGTTTTACTACTAAAACAAATATCTTGTGTCAGGTGCTACATTCACCGTGGTATGTGGTATCACTAGTTACACTCACCACAATATTGTTCTTTTATCTCAGGAACCTGTGAGGCTTTTATCTCCCAATATGTTTCTTTTTTAATACTTGGGTCATAATATTTTGAAATGCATCACAAATGTAACCTAGAATTAATTTGAAAATTTGACTCTCATGTCACACTTTGATCACCTGTTTTCATGAACATATCCGAAGGGATTGTCCATCCTGCTGCCTCCATCCCCTGCCTAGAGAATCAGGACTGCTGCCCCCTGCCCAAACAGTTGGGTTTGCTGCACCATGCTTCCCTGGCCACCAGAGGTGAGGCTTTTGCTGCACCCTGCTACCCACTTCCATTGGACCAAATGGGCAGGACTGCTGCACCATGTGGAACCCATCTCACACTCAGGGCTATCGTACCCATATGCCTCCTGTGTCCTGCACAACAGTTGAGACTTCTGCACCAGGCTGCCCTCTATCTCCTGTCACCACAGACAGGGCTGCCGCACTCTGTTCCTTTCTACACAGTTGAGGTTGCTGTAGCCTGCTGTGTCTTATAGCCACATGTCTCTGCAGTTTGTGCTGCTGCACCATGGTGCCACTTGCCACAAAATATCATGGCATTTGCTGCACCCTGTTGCATGACTTTACTGCTGAGGCAGTTGAACCCTGCTATCCCTCTGCCACCAGAGTCAGATCCTTTTCTATACTCTGCTGCCCACATCCCTTGTCCCAAACAGGCATGGCTGCTGCACCCTGTCCCACAGTTTGGGCTGCTGTATCCTGGTGCCATCCCTATCTCCTGCCCAAACATTCCAGGCTGCTACACCCTGCTGTCCTTTGTCCTCACCTCCACAGTTAGGACCACAGCCCCCTGTTTCCCCCTGTTCCTATCTTCACAGTCAGGGCTGCTGAGCTGTGCTACACCCTAGAGTCTCATTCCCCCTGCCTCCATAGTTGGCACTGTTGAACCCTGCTATGCACTTCTATTGCCACAAATGGGCTGCACTGCTGCACAATGTTCACCCTGTGCCATTGTCAGGGCTGCTGCACCCTGATGCCCACCTGTGTCCTGCCCCACAGTCAAGGCTTCTGCACCATGCTGCCCTCTGTCCCCTGCCATCACTGTGCCATGCTGCATCACAGAGCCCTTTGCCTCCACAGTAAGGGGACAGGGTGCAGCAAATGTCCTTACTTTTGTGATGTACCCTTTCTGAACAGTTGGGGTTGCTGTACCCTGCTGCCCTCTCTCTCCCACACTCACAGTCAGGGACACTGCACCTGTTGCCCCCTCTTCCTGTCTCAGCAGGGTGTAGCAAAGGATCTAACTGTGGTGGCAGGGGGGACAGCAGGGTGCAACTGCCTCAACTGTGGAGGCACGCAACAGGGTGCAGTAAATGCCCTGAATCTTCTAGCAAGTGGCAGCATGGTGCAGCAGCCATAACTAGCCATAACTGCAGAGGCATCTGACTCTAGGGCAAAGCAGCCCACAGCAATCCCAACTGTGTAGAAAGGAGCAGGGTGCAGCAGCCCTGTCTGTGGTGACAAGGGATAGAGGACAGCATGGTGCAGAAGTCTCAACTGTGGGACTGGACACAGGGGGCATGAGGGTACAGCAGCCCTGACTGTGAGATGGGAATACACATGGTGCAGCAGCCCTGCACATTTGGGGCAATGGAAGTGGGTAGCAGGGTGCAGCAAAAGCCCCCACCTCTGGTGGCTAGGGCAGCATGGTGCAACAGCCCCAGCTGTGGAGGCAGGGAACCTGGTACTCTAGAGCTTAGCACAGCACAGCAGGCCTGACTGTGGAGACAGGAACAGAGGGAAACAGGTGAAGTGTCCATAACAGGAAGGGCTGTGTGTGGAGCCTTGCACGGACTTCTGTGTCCATTCACACATCATTTTTACTGGGGAAACTGCAGAGGAAGGCAGTTGTTTGCTCTGCTTGTGCCACAGTTTGTCTGGACACACTGCTTACTGTAGCTGCGGGGGAAGGCAGCAGTGGAAGAACTGATCTGGTGTAGCGGCGCACAGCATTTCAGGGATCCCCTTCTGGATGTCCACTGAACCAGACAGCACTGAGGCTTTTCTCAATGTTTGGAGGAGCATTTTTCCTGCTGCCAGGTGCTGACTAACCTGTCTTTTTAAAGGCAGGTTATGTGCAGTGTCTGCTGTGTGACAAGAGGTACTGGAGCATCCCCATAGCAATCGGTGATGTCACAGGAGAGCACCCATATATTGCTTTGCTCTAGTGAGTGTTTTAACAGGAAGGGCTGTGTGTGGAGCCATGCACAGACTTTGCATCCATTCACACATTGTTTTTACTAGGGAAACTGAAGGGAAAGGCAATTGTTTGCTCTGCTTATGCCACAGTTTGTCTGGAGACACTCGGCTGCAGGGGAAAGCAGCAGTGACAGAACTGATCTGGTATACCGATGCACAGCATTTCAGGGATCCCCTTCTGAAGGTCCACTGAACCAGACAGCACTGAGGCTTTTCTTAGTGTTTGGAGAAGCATTTTTTCTGCTGCCAGGTGCTGACTAATGTGCCTTTTAAAAGGCAGGTTATGTGCATTGTCTGCTGTGTGTTGGGAGATATTGGAGTATCCCCATAGCAATGGCTGATGTCATGGGAGGGTGCCCATATATTGTTCGGCTCTAGCAAGTGCAGTTGAGTGCAGCGAGGCCAGCAGCATCCGCTGGCATCAGTTGGAGAAGTAGGAGGAGTTAGGCCAGGTACCCTACCCAGTCCTACAATACTTAAGGGGCATGGAACCAGCTGTTGTCACACTTGTAAGAGGGGAAATGGGCATTAAATATATTAGTTGTGAGAAATTTAGTATAGCAGAAACCCCAAATTTCAATCAATACACTTACCAGCAATGTAAAGAAATCAAGCCCCTTAAAAATAAAGCTTGCAGGACTGGAATTTGAATTAAACTGTGTGAAAAATGTATCATCAAACAGCACCCAAATAAACAAACAGGTCTAGTGTAGTTTCAAAAGGCAGAGAGAGTCAGAGGATACCTCTGAATCAGGGGAATGTGGTCCCAAATGGCAGAGGGAAACAAAACATAGTTCAGTAGTCTCAGACCAGACAGAACTTTGTAACCAGAGTATTCAAAGAAGGGCAGTGGAATTCTCTATTCCTGTACAAAACAGATATCAACCACTTGAACAGCTTATGAATAATATTGAAAGGATAAGTGATGAAGTTTTGCTTTCAGCAACTGAAAACACTGAGACAGAAGAGGTTAGCTCTGCTAACTCAGGGAAAAGTGGGGAAATGGACAGTAATCAGGGACCAGATGGGGCATCTGACATGGAAGTGCAAGAAGAAGATATTCAACAAGAAGACAATGTAGTATCAGGAGTAAATCTGATTGTTGAGGGTATAAATCATCTGGTTTACATAATCGGGGACTCTGTTATACATGATACGGATCATTATACCACAGCCTTAAATAAAGAACTAGTAAGCAGTAGCTTCTTCCCAGGAGCAGGTGTGGAAGATCTATTATGAATTGTACCCACATTAATAAAGTCTGACAGGAATATTAGACCCCTGGTCTTAATGCATATTGGGACAAACAACATTAAAAGAAGGGACACTAGGAGAGAGTTTTAATGGGACTAAGGAGCTATATTCTAGGCTTGATGACATGAATTGTGATGTTATTATCTTAGAGATACTGCCAATCCCCAGGGCTAACGTTAATGTTAACAAAACAATTAGTAGGTTAAACAATTGGATTATACAATGGTGCCTGTTTTAAAATATAATGTGCATAAAACCACAGGAGATGTCTGTAAATAACAGAAAATTATACTGCAGGGATGTCCTGCACCTAAATAGAATGGGAAGCAAGAAGGGAACATCATTGTGGCAGCTATTAAAAAAAAATCTTTAAACTTATGACCCAGGGGTGTAGGGAACCTGCGCAATGTGCTACAGGTAGGGGTCATAAATGAAATACCAAACTTAATTGCATGTTAATGAATGCCCACAGTCTAAAGAATAAAATGGAGGAACTACAATGCAGACAAATTTCTGATAACATATCCATCTGTGCAGTAACTGAAACATGGTTTAAAGAGGGGGCCAGGGGTTTAGGTATCCCTGGGTTTAACTTGATTCATAAGGATCAAATGAATAAATCTATTGTGGGGGGAGGTAGCACCATATCTGTTGTGGGGGGTAGCACTATATGTTACTAATAATTTGATGGTCACAGAAAGTAAGTTGGAAAGTGATGACCTTAGTAATGAGATAATTTGGGCTGATGTTCACCTTCCCACTGGCAAACTAACAGCAGGTGTCTGTTACAGACCACCAGGTTTGAATATTGAAGAGCACACTAGCTTCCTAAAATAGTTTGAAGGATTAGAGCCGTATGGTAAATGTTTGATTTTGGGTGATTTTAACTACCCGGATATTGACTGGGATGGGCTACAGGGAACCTTACATTATGAAATGACCCTAACTGAAATTATGCTAAGTAAAAACATGACACAAATTATACAAGAAAATACTAGAGAACAAAATAAACTTGACTTGGCTTTTTGTAACTTTCCAGAACATCTAATGAAAGTACAAATACAGGAGCCTTTGGGTAACTCAGATCATATTGTTGTACATTGCACTTTTGACTTAACGTGGGTTAAGATATTGGGGGCTACTGAATATAAATGTTTTGATAAAGCAGATTACAATAGCATGATTATACACCTTACTGACTGGGACTGGAAGGCAGACCTGATGCATAAAGATTTGGATACTCAATGAAGAGTCATTAGGAATAAGAGTGATTATTGAGTAACAAAATATGTTCCGGTAATTCAAAAAATATAATAAGAATGGGAGGTTACCGACCTGGTTAAATAAAAATATTGAAAAAGTGATTCATCAGAAAAAGAAGGCATGCTATTAATATAAAAAGTACCAAACAGATTTGCATCTAGCTAGATATAAAAGCCTGTATAATAAATGTAAGAGACTTATAAGAACAGCAAAGATTAATATGGAGCATAGGCTGGCACATTCAACAAAGGGTAATATAAGAAAGTTTTATAATGATGTAAGTTCTCTAAAGGGAAACCAGAAAGTTATAGGGCCTATAGTAATAAATCATAAGTATTAAGAGGAAGGAACTGAAATGTCAAATACATTTAATGCCTATTTCTTGTCCAAATTTCAGAATAAAGCAAATAGTATGGAACTGCCAAAACATGACATCAGGGATATTGAGATACCTGAAGCAGAAGTACTGAAGTCCCTAAAAAATACAAAAACAAATAAATCCATTGGCCCAGACCTGATACACCCTCAACTGCTAAAAAATGTGGCTAGTGTGTTGGTGGGCCCTCTGACGGTCCTGTTTAATATGTAGCTCACTGAGGAATGGACGAGTGTTGTCTCAATGGAAGGAGGCGGTAGTGTCACCTATCTACACAGGGGGAAATAAAAATGACATATCTAACTATAGGCTGATAAGTCTCACATCACTGTTAGGAAAGATCCTACAGAGTATGATTAAAGAATGGGTAATTTCTCATATGGAGGAGCTTGAGTTTGTTGACTCAACCCAGACAGATTTAGTAAAGGGAGATCTTGCCTGTCTAATTTACTGGCATTCTTTGAACCATTTAGCTCTGTGCAGGACAGTAATATTGGAGTTGATGTTATATATTTGGACTTTTCTAGGGTGTTTGATTCTGTGCCCCATAAAGAGTTAGTGGAAAAAACTGGTAAACATCATATTGCACCCTAACTTAATCTCATGGATCTACTCGTGGTTAGATAATAGGAGGCAGAGGGTGAGTGTTAGGGGACACACCTCAGACTCGGATTCAGTCATGAGTGGAGTGCCCCGGGGTCTGTGTTGGGGTCCATACTGTCCAATGCATATGTGTTGGACATGCGGGTATCACAGAGTGCCCGGATTTGTAAGTTTGCTGATGACAGCAAGCTTGGCTCTATAGTCAACAATGCACAGGATACACTTATGTTACAAGAAAATCTAGACAAACTTTCCTTATGGGCAGATGTTAACAAATTACATTTTAACATCAGTAAATGTAAAGTAATGCATCTGGGGGGACAGTAGCCCTCTTTGTCAGTATAAACTAAAGGGAAATATAATACCAGAAACTACTAAGGAAAATGATCTTGGGGTAATTGTCAGCATTCCACATGCATTCTATGAGCACTGCTCAAAAGTGCTATAAGATAATAGGATGTATATGGAGGAATATCAGAAGGCATGACTCAAGTGTTTTAATGCCCTTATACACTGCCTGGTGAGACCGCACCTGTATTATTGTTCCCTGTTTAGTTTCCCACACCTGGCAAAGGATAAGATTATCCTGGAGAAGGTGCAGAGAAGAATGACAAGGTGGGTAAATGGAACGAGGGACAGAACATATATTGATAGACTATGTGAACTTGATCTATATTCAGTTGACTATAGGAGAATTAAAGGGGACATGTGCTATATTTACAGCAATTATGACAACTTATTCATAATGGCAGCAGTAGGATTAGAATTTTGTAATAAGCCTGTAAATACCAGAATACGCACAAAACAACTTCAAGGTACTAGTTATAAAACAAATAAAAGGGGAGGTTGGTTTAGTCAAAGGGTGGTGTTGGTTTGGAACAGTCTGACGAGTGAAGTAGTAAATAGTGGTTCCCTAGATACATTTAAAAGGAGTCTCAATAGCTTTATGGGTGAAAAGTGTAGGCATTTCCACTGATGTAGTTTGGGTGTGTCCCAATAGGTCATTGACCTCAAGACTTGTACACAAACTATGAAACTGTGAGGGTGGAGGAGAGAGGGCAGCAGGGTGCAGGAACCCCAACTGTTTGGGCAGGGGGCAGCAGCCCTGATTCTTTAGGCAGGGGATGGAGGCAGCAGGGTGCACAATCTCTGATTGTGTGGGAGAAGACAGTGGACAGCAGGGTGCAACAGCCTCGGATGTGGAGCAGAAGGCAGAGGGACTTGTGGGGCAATAGATTGCAGCTGCTACAACTGTGGGGCAGAGAAATGGTGCATCAGGATGCCATTTAGTGTTTCTAGTTATACACATACATGATGTATTTTCCCACAGAAACCATGAAAGAAGTGAATTTTGTGAGTTCAGGCAGTACATGTGCTTGAAATATTGTAGCAGAGTGTGACAGGCGCCTGTGTGTCAATCTGACATGAAAACAAAAAATGTTCTTACATGAATGTATTTATGAAGGCTACATCAAGGACACACTTTCTGTGAATGAACACAATTTAGATTTATTTTATATTCATTAAATAGCTATGTGTTATATAGTTAGAAAAAATAGTTTTGATTAGAATAAACTGAGAGCTGTAGAAACATAGAAACATACAAGTTGACGGCAGATAAGGACCGCAAGGCCCATCCAGACTGCCCATTTCTTTTTCTACCTTATAAATGTGCCATTGGCCTTTGCTCTGTCAGTGGCCTATCTATTCATACTCATTTGTATTGCTCCCTTATGCCTATCCCATGCCTGTTTGAAGCCCTGCACTGTATTCATAGCCACCACTTCTTGAGGTAGGCCATTCCATGCATCCACCATCCTTTCTGTGAAAAAGAATTCTCCCTTAATTGGCCCCCCTCTAATCTCATGCTGTGTCCTCTTGTCCTGCTATTTTTCTTGTATCTAAACATGTTAGACTCTTTCACCTTGTTAATGCCCTTAAGGCATACAGGTGATACAGACAAGCTGATTTCTCAGAGAAAGATTTCCACTACTTCAATTCAGCATTGAATCTCAAAAGATCAGCTTTTTATAAGAAGAGAATTATATATTTTAAGCTGATCTATCTAAACACAAACCCGAGATTGACATTGTAAGAAATCTGGAGAGGTCAGCAAACCATTAACTCTACAGAGTGCTGCTCTGATTGAGAATCTGAAGCATCAAGCTACTCCAAAATGCTGTCATCGCTCTCTAAGTTTGACTGAGAGGACAGAAATAACTCCACTGTTTTCAGGCACTGTAGAGCAAGTTAACAAATGCTGATTTAAAGAAAACCAGAAAAACCAAACAGCATGAAATTTTCAGGAAACTCTAATCTTGACACAGGGACTTGAATTTCAGCATTTCAAGCTTTTATTAAAAATATGTAAAAACCATTGCACATGATCTTTAAGACAAAATAAAAAGTAATAAAATGGAACTAAACAGCTCATCACTGAATGGAAAGGATTGCACTAGATCACAGTTAATAGTTTGTATACCACTGAAATATAATTTAGGGAACAGTGAACTAATGTAAACGACCTGAGCTGATACTGAGTATTTGAGATGTGGAGAGGTAACCTTTAACAAATATTGAAAAGCTCTGAAAATCCAAAAAGGGTGTTGTAAGTAAAATAAATCTTAAAATTATTGACCTGCATTAAGGTTCTTTTTGTTATTTAAAATAGATCTCACGTGATGTTATTTGAGTTCATGCATTATATTCTGCTTACATACAGAATAAAGACTACAATGGAGTGCATAAAATAAATCTACACCAAAGTGACAGGGAGCACTAGTGTCAATGTTACTTCCTATTGGGGTTGGAAGGACAGTTCCTGACAGCCTCCATTGTGTATGTAGCAGCCCAAGTGCCTGAACAAGCCAGGCCTTTTAATTAACTGAATATCGGACCCATTAACTGTCACAAGTTCCTACATCATATCCAAGTTTATACTAACAAAGGTAATGTTGGTATTGAAAAACACTGAACTTGTATTAGTAGTAGTAGTAGTAGTAAAATATTTTATTCACCATTGTATGAATTGGATACTCAGTTCAGCAGAGCTCATTTTTAGTGATTAAGTAACATATTTTACTTTAAAAAAAATTCTACACACATGTTGAGAAGACTACTATATTTTTCACTATTCAGAAATCAGTTTATATGAAGCTATACTGCTTTATTGACTAGATGGCCTATACAGGGTTTGTAATCAGTACTGGAAATGGAAAATCATTTCACTGGTGGAACCCTTCACCTTTGATTTGGTTCAGAATACATGATGAGTCATTAATTTATTCATACTGTTTTTTTAGTTTTAATAGAGAGGTCAAAAGGATAATTGATTCATTTGTCAACTGAAGATATTTTCATTTAGATAGGAAGAAAAATGTTCAAAACAATTGGGCATGTTCTACTGTATATTTTTTTTATTATTATTGCCAGGCCATATTGATCAGTTTCTCTTCCTGCCCTTGTACTCTGTTTTGTTTGTTTGCACTTGCTGAGAATGAAAGTCAATATTATTTACACTTTCCAGTATAAACCATGTACTGTATAATTATATGATACATACTGGGTTCCTGTAGTTTCTGATTTTAATCACAGGACCACTGGATGGATTAAATTGAATTAACTGGCAAAACCAAGTACTTGCAAATGCTAAAGCAGATTGCAGCATGAAATATATTACCTCCACTCTGATTTGAACTACAGAAATACCTGAAAGGGTTGCCTGCTGTCCTGATGCAAAAAAGAGCTGAGTTTTTAGATAAGTTCATTATTAGCTTTTTAATGGGAACATCCTTTGGACAAGGCTTACCTTCGTTTTCTTGAGTCGGTCCTTCCCAGGCCCCCACACTGTTTTGTTGCTAACTACAAGGATGATTAAGTTGTTAACCTTTCAACAAAAGCCACAAAGTCTTCTTTAGATAGTGTTTCGAACTGTTATCACACTTCTTTTATTTCCCTTTTCACTAATGTAACAGATTAATTGATAGCCATTTTTCTGCTCAAGTCCCAGCTGATGTAAGCTGAATTGTCCTCAAAACGTAAGTAACACTGATTAAATTTCAAATTAAAAAATATTTATCTGTCAGTCTGTCTGTCTGTCTGTCTGTCTGTCTGTCTATCTATCTATCTATCTACCTGTCCATCTTTCAATTGATATGATAATGAAAACCTCTATTGTATAATCAGTTTGCCCCTTGGCCACAGTCACTGACCCTGACCTCATTAAGGGGACAGCAATCGGGGGATACCAGTAGATACCAAGAAAAGATTAAATCATGAAGGGGATGGAAATCAGAGGGTGGGGTGTGCCACTGGTTACCAGGGAAATGGCCGCTTACTGCTCTCACTGCAGTCGGAGCTCCAGCTGCGGCTGCAGAAGTCAAGAAAGTCTCACTGTTCTCATACAGAGAATGTGGGGAACAACTCCTCTCACTGGATTTTGGGTGCCCAGATAACGTGCTTTTGCCAATTTAAAAAACAAACACCAGAATCTAGCTGAACTGGTCCTGTTTAGCTAGGTTCAGGTGTTTTTTTTTCAAACACATAATTAATGTGCAATATATGGATCTTTAAAATAATAGCATCGCAAAGCTTATAAAAAATTCCCAGTAATACTCTGGACCCAGAGTGATAATAGTACAGTTGATGAGTGATAATACTATCATTCAGAGCTCGTAATACTATCATTTGAGCTCTGAAAGATAGTATTATCACCAAACCTGAAGAGTGCAACCTCAAGACCCTCTGATACCATGGGCTTGTTCCTGAAATCTCCAAGACAACCTCCTAGCCATGCATGGTGTTGTTCCTAAATTTGTGCCTTCTGATAGGATGCAGTTTCTCTGTGGGTGGGCAGAGCAGTTTAAAGAACATGGTGTCTGTCTCTTGCTTAGCGAGAGAAAATCGCCCCTTCACTTTACTACCAATGTTTTTTTTTCACTTATCCTGCCTACTCTGAGGCAAGAAAACAAGTAAAGGCAGGACTTCCTACCAAACAAAACTCACTCAAGCTAAGAGATACGCCGAGCGAGCAGGTGGGCGGATGAGCGAGTGAGCGGGGGTGGGGAAGGGGTGGACATGGAGAGAGTGAGAGAGTGAGTCCTCACTGTGATGGGAACCCAGCCTCACAGCACCACATAAACAAACAGCTACAAACAAAACTCTCATCCATATAATACAAAAAATAAAAAATAAGTGCGTGTCTATCACTGTGAAGTAATGCCATCTTGAAGTTCTGGAGAGAAGTGAACCTCTCGATGGTATTATACCCTTGTAATATACACTCATCTATCTATTATTCTATCTATATTTTTACTGTTTGTAAGATTAAACAATAAAAAGAAAATGGTGGCCATCTTGACTGTGTTTTCCCCCACGGCAAGTAAATCATACACATAACCACTCAAGATGTGTTTTTTTACCTTTCATGACTGATGTTTATTTCCACACAAACAGTATATCACGCCCTGTTAACACTTGCAAACTTTTTTATCGATTGAACTGTATTTATCAATTGAACTTGAATGTTATCCCAAAAATCATTATAATTCAAAAACTGTATAATATTTTTTCACCACACCATCCAAAGGCACACCCTTGGAACAGGCCCCATCATCCCTGAAAGTTTCATGAAGAAATTCCATACTGTCTCGGCTGTAGGTGAGAGTAAAAATACCCAATGTTAAGTATAGGAAAAAAAGTAGATTTTTTCATGTTTTTGACCATCCATATTTCAAAAACCGTACAAGATGCCATCATGAAATGGTTCACATCTTGAGACTCTGACAGCTTGACTGTGCATGCCAAATTTTGTGCTAACTCGGCACACAATGGCAAAGTGATTAAGGTGCAAAAAATTGTGTTTAACATTGAACTGCCAACTCAACCCTATAGGGGCAGATATAAATGGAGTGTTATCTGGGTAACTGTGTGCATACTTTTCATTTATGCACACAGTTACTATGTCACACTCCATTTATGTACATAGTTACTATGTTACAGGCTGTTTATCTATGCAGTTTCTGTATCACTAGTTACCGCCCTTTGGCCATCTGCTGGTGCTACTTCTCCTTCTTCTAACAGAAAATGAGAGTACAGTTTTCCTTTCTTTCCCAGTTCTTCAGCATTGCCAGCCCCCCCCCCACCTCCCTGCTCATCACCTTAAACTGCAACATTTTCTTCACTTTGCTCATTTTTTACTATCTTTCTTTCTTCACTCCAATCCACCAGCTGGTCCCACTCTTGCAGACTTCTGGTGCTCACTCCTCTCAGCATTGCAGTCATCAGAATTACACTGTAGCATGATGCTGGACTCTACAGTTTCAAAACTGCTTTTCCTAACTGTTTGAAAAACACAACAGTTACAGTTCTTCAGTGGCAGCACATCGCCATGCTGATCACACTCCAGCTTGCAGTTTTGCTGCAGGTTCTGCTCCCATTGGCTTTATCTGCTGTGGACTCATGGTGCTTACTTCTATGAAATCGGCATTCTGGAAATTCAGCCACAACATTAAAACATTTTTTTTTATAATTCAAAACTCATATCAAAACTGTGAGAGCAGGCATTCAGCATGCACCCTTGCTGGTCTCACTAAGTAGTGCCACCATTTTCCATGAAAAAAAACCCCAGCTCCTTAGCTCAAACACCAATCAGCTGCTACATAGCAGCATCAGGCTGGCATCATGATGCCGCTTCCTAGCAATGGCCAAAGTAACAAGGAACGCAAAAGACGGACAACCAAGATATTAAAAAGACCAACATTCTTTAATAATTAAAAAAAATTAAAAATAACCTTGGGCTCAAAATAAACCATCACACAAGCTCCTGCCATATTGCATAAATGGAACATGCAGGGGGCAACATGTGTGATAAAGCATCTATGTGGATTCATTGCCATTGACCTCTGCAATGTCACTTGTTGCTCTGCCACTTGTGAAGTTACAGATAGATAGATAGATAGATAGATAGATAGATAGATAGATAGATAGATAGACAGACATATGTAAAATGACAAGGACAATTCTAAAATCTTATTGACTGAAAGAGATCATATGACTGTCATAAAAAGCTAACTGTGCATGGTTAGGTGCTGGATCTTATCACCTAGGGTAAAAAGCATTACAAGAAAGACCTACAAATACAAGGACTATTCCATGTAGATCATTTTGCCATTCATAATGTATGTAAACAAATGTTTTTATATAAAATTAATCAAATTAACCCTTATTCACTTTACATATAATACAGTGGTGCAGCAGGAGATTTTATAAGAACATTGGTGTCTATTCACTAACTATGCGCATAACATAGAAACATAGCAATTGACAGCAGATAAGGACCACAAGGCCCATCCAGTGTGTCCATTTCTTTTTCTGCCTTATAAATGTGCCATCGGCTTTTGCTGTCAATGGCCTATCTATTTATACTCAGCTGTATTGCTCCCTTATGCCTATCCTATGCCTGTTTGAAGCCCTGTACTGTATTTCTATTCACCACTTCCTTAGGTAGGCCATTCCATGCATCCACCATCCTTTCTGTGAAAAAGAACTTCCTCATATTACCCCTTAATCGGCCTACCTCTAATCTCATGCTGTGTCCTTTTGTCCTGCTATTTTTCTTATATTGAAACTTGTTAGACTCTTTCACCTTATTAATGCCCTTAAGGTGTTTGAATGTTTCGATCATATCACCTCTCTCCCTCCTTTGCTCTAGGGTATACATATTGAGCTCCGTTAATCTGTCCTCATATGTTTTCTGATGTAGTCCCTGCACTATTTTGGTTGCCCTTCTCTAAACTGCCTCAATTTGGTTAATGTGCTTGTGAAGGTGTGGCCTCCAGTACTGCATGCAGTATTCCAGATGAGGTCTAACCAGTGTCTTGTAAAGAGGGATTATGACCTCGCTCTTCTGAATTGTGATACCCCTACTATTACACCCCAACATCCCTCTAGCCTTACCTACTGCTTTAGTGGTCTGCTTGGATGATTTCAGGTCATCAGTGATGATGGCGCCCAAGTCTCTTTCTTCCCTTGTGACTGCCAGCAACTCCCCTCCCAGCATGTAGGTGGCTTCTGGGTTTCTCTTCCAATTGTGCATGATCTTGCACTTCTTTGCATTAAACTCCAGTTGCCACTCTTCCGACCATTTTGCTAGTTTATCCAGATCTCTTCTCATTCTGTCCACCCCATCTGGATCATCCACTCTGTTGCAGATCTTGGTGTCATCTGCAAACAGACAAACCTTACCCTCCAGTCCATCCACAATGCCACTGATGAAGACATTGAAGAGGACTGTCTCCAGGACTGATCCCTGAGGTACCCCACTTGTGACTTGCATCTCTTCTAACTGTATACTGTTTACCACCACTCTCTGTTTTCTATCTGTAAACCAGTTTGTCACCCAGCTGATCAACTTCTGACCCACCCTGAGCCTGCCCAGCTTATTAGTCAATCTTCTATGTGGAACCGTATCGAAAGCTTTGCTAAAGTCAAGGTAGGCAACATCAACTGCTTCCCCTTGGCCCACCACTCTGGTTACCCAGTCAAAGAAATCTATGAGATTAGTTTGACAGGACCTTCCTTTTGTAAACCCATGCTGTCTTGGATCCTGTGCTCCTATGGATTCCAGGTGTTTCACTATCCTTTCCATAAGGAGTGCCTCCATAATCTTGCCCACTACTGAGGTAAGACTGACTGGTCTGTAGTTCCTTGCTTCTTCCCTGCTACCACTCTTGTGGACTGGGATCACATGAGCCCTTCTCCAGTCTTCTGGGACCTCTCCTGTACTAGAGGCTCACTAAACAGTTCTGCTAATGGCTCTGCTAGTTCCACCCTTAGCTACTTTAGTACCCTGGGATGTATGCCATCAGGTCCCATTGCCTTGTCCACCCTGGGCTTATCGAGCTCTTGTAGGATCCTTTCTTTTGTGAAGGAACTTGTGCACACACACTAGCACAAGTGGGCACTGGCTAGCATTCACAAGTGCTGGCAGTGGGACTGCACCCCATACCCCTTATGTGCAGCCATGCATGGATGTGGAACGTGGCAGCTTTGGGGGGACAGTGGGCCACAGGAGGGCATCCAATAGGATGACCATCCCAGGTGCCATAATGGATCACTTGCACGAATGGGCAGGGGATCCTGAGAAGGTGCATACCCTCCCATGAATACACAATGGGTGTTTGCCTGAATGGCCACCCCAGTCCTCCCAGGGAGCCCTTTGTGCTGTGCTGGCTGTGTACAGAGGGATCCTGGTGCCACCACACTCCACCACTAATCAGCAGGGGGGTTGTAAATATTTACTGCAGGGTCCCCTGGCATAACCCTGGCTGGCATTCCACACCTTAGTGCATAGTGCACAGAGCGGGGGCTAGACAGAGGATCCAGCACACAGGATACTAGTGCCTCTGTTGTGAATGATGTGGGGGGTGCACAGATTGCTGCTGTATGGCTTTTGGGTATAGGAATGTCTATGTGCTGCCCTTATGCAGCACATAGGCATTCTTGCACAGGGCCCAATAAGCCACTCTAGAGTGTGAGATAGATAGATGGATGGATGGATGGATGGATGGCTCAATGGATAATGGTATCTAGTTGTCCCTCATTATAACAAATGTCCCACATTCATTTCATTTGTTTGTTAAAGAGAGGGCTCAAGTATAAGGATAAATTTCATGTCATGCCAGTGTTTAAGAAGTGGGGGCCAAAGAGCAGCTCAGTCACCAGTGTGTTGTATTATTTTTTATTTTAATATTTGTTTCTTTATTTTAATGTTAACTAACAGAAAGCCATGGATTAAGATCTCTGTAGTGAAGTGGAGGAATTGAAAATTAAAGCTCCTCTGCTCTGATCAGATTGACAATTTATTTGTGCATTACTACAGGTGAGTGGCATTTATTTCAACACACTGGCTGATTGTTTCTTTATTTAAATTTAATTAAAAGAGTCAAAAATTAAGATCTCTCTAGGGAAGTGGAGAAATTGAAAAGTAAAGCAGCTCCACCTGAAGATGTTTTGGGCATTACTCCCAGTGAGTAGCGTTTATTTAAACATGATAGTTGATTGCCATCACAGTAACACACTGTTTGCACTTCTGCATTGGAGAGGAGGACCAGAGAAGTAATCCACTCTGCTCATACCACTGACTTCATTTGGGCATCCACGGGGACAGAGAGAAAGAAAAATGCCAATCAGGAATGGAGAGAAAAAGAAAATGCCCAGCAGGAAGCAGGAGTAGGTACTTGTGAGTCAGTTTAACTTTTTTTTAAAAACAGCGACTCACTCATAACTCTTGACTGTCTATAAAAGAAAAGGGATTAAGAGACTTAAGAGGCTGCTCATGGATAAAATTATTATTATAATTATTGTACATACAGTGCAAACAAGCTGGGCAGTCTAAGGGTGGGGTCAAATGTGGTAAAATGGGTACAAAACTGGCTGAACAACAAGAGCCAGTGGGTAGTCATAAATGGGGTGCATTCAGAGGAGGGGGGAGTGACAAGCAGTGTGCCATAAGGGTCAGTTCTGGGGCCATTGCTTTTCAATGTCTTCATTAGTGACAACACAAAGGGACTGGAAGGGAAAGTGTGCCTGTTTGCAGATGACACAAAAATTTGCAACAGAGTGAACATACCAAAGTGGGTCAAGAGAATGAGGAGGGATTTGGAAAACTAGAGGAATAGTCTAGGGTACGGCAGCTAGGATTCAGTGCTAAAAAGTGTAAAATTATGCATACAGAACACACAAATACAAGGAAAGCCTACCAATTGCGGAAGTGGAGGTGGCAACAACTGAACAGGAAAGGGACCTGGAGGTCACCATAACATATAACCTCAAAGTGGCTAGTCAGTGTGAAAGGGCAGTAGGAAGGGCTAATAGAATACTGGGGTATAACTAGTAGAAGGAGTGAGGTGTTATTGCCCCTGTATAGGTCATTGGTGAGGCCCCATTTGGAGTATTGTGTCCAGTTCTGGAGGCCCCATCTCAGGAAGGACACTGATCAGTTGGAGGTGGTGCAAAGAAGGGAAACCAAAATGGTACAGGGCATGCATCAGAAGAGCTATGGTGAGAGATTCAAGGAATTAAATATGTACTCTCTGGAGGATAGGAGAGAGAGGGGAGACATGATAGAGATGTTCAAATACCTCAAGGGAATAAATAAGATTTAGGAGGGCCGCATTTTTTTCAAAATTTACATTTTAGCCATGATTTTACCCCCATTTTCTTCCAACCTTCCTGGCCAAGAGCACCTTCCCACTACTTGCTGCCTGCTCACCTGCATTGCCCATGGACCTCCATCCTGGGGCAGTGAAACTACAGTGGGTGACAGTGTCCACCCCAGGAGAGGAGAGCTGCCTTTCAGCTGCTCAATCCTGCTCCTTCCATTTCCACCCCTGTGACGGCTGTCTGACGTCCCAGGCTCATTCTCAAACCCAGGTCACTGGCATGACACGAGGTAAGGTGTCCAGCACCTCAGCCCTCAGAGCCTCCAGGCAGGCCAGGAGGGCAGCATTCTAAAGAGTAGGAGATGCACAAGTATAAGGGGACATGATATGAGGTTGAAAGGGGGGAGACTCAGAGGAAATTTGAGGAAGTACTTCTTCATGGAAAGGGTGGAAAATGCATGGAACAAGCTACTGGTAGAGGTGGATAGCACAAACACCATGAAGGAATTTTAGCACACATGGGATTGGCACAGGGGTCTCAAGGAATTAGGGAGGGGGGAAAGAAAAGTTGCAGGTCAGGCAGGATCTGCAGTACAAAAGTAGGTACTAAACCTGTTATCTAGGGTGACTGGATGGACCAAGTGGTCATTTTCTGCTGACACCTACTATGTTACTATGATACAGAAAATCAAACAGTTGGAAATTTGCTTCGCCCATGTATCTTTTATGGATCCCACATACAGATCTTTTTTCAGTTTGCTTTCTTAGTATGCTAACTTGGAGTGATAAATGATTGTGGTACTGCATATTATACCTAATTCTGCTTTGGTTTCTTAAAGCTTACAATGACTTTCTGTTAAGGGAATATGCTACAATCTCTAGAAAATAGTGGCAAATTAAAGTAGCAAAACAGTAGAAAACAGTCATGCAGTTTAATCAAGGCTAATGCCATCTTAAGAAACTTCCAAAATAACAGCAGAAACACATTTTAATTGTCTGAAGGCATTAATTGGTTGCTACTGTCTGGGAAACTGATGAACACTTAAATGCTGTTCCATTTACAGGATCTCCATTTAGTCGTCTCTACAAACTACTGTATATACACCATTACTCAGTAAAATGCTTTGCCAATAATTTGTATCAGAAAAGCTCATATATTACCCAATTTAAGTCTAAATTATATTCTTTTGTGTGATATTCTGAACTGATTGCAGCTACTTATTTGGACTTTGACGTCTATTACAAATAGGATGATGTTCAGCCGAAACAATGTACTTCATTTATTATCTAAAGAAGCATTTTTGATGAAGTACAGCATGACTAAATACTTTTTTGTTTCTGATGCCTAACATACTATGGTCTGTATCAAAATTCATATTAACAGCATGAATTGATGCTTGCAAATTCCTTTGTGCTATGCTTTGTAAATAGGGACATCTTGACATACCAGCATAATAGTACATTTTAACCCAAAAGAATCTGCATAAATGAAATATTCTATGTACGCATTGTTGTTCTAATCTTTCTAACAAAGACTGATTTACTTTCACATCACAGTACAATGCTTTTATCTTGCTCCTGAGACCTTTATACTGATAGAAAGAGACAATGCACCTTTTCAGACTGTGGAACCTCTTTTTGAATTATTTTGATTCAGCTGAGTTGTCCATTGACATTGTTTGTGAGATTCTGCATTAAAGCGTGGGTGTTTTTATGTCTAAATGGAATGCTTTATGAACAGACAAAAAGTACAGCTGGATATGTATGTTCAAATTTTAAATACTTTATTTTTTTAAATATCCAAACAGCATGTAACATGATGTAAAAGTAGATTTATAAAGAATATGAAATGGAGTGGAGAATGGAAGACATACCATTATCTACTGGCGATAAGACAGACCATTATTTAATGTAATATTTCAATGGCAAAGTGCACACAACTACTTAGCAAAACATTTGCAATGTTTCACACTGCATAGTTCTTTGCTTCATGAATTTGACCCTATATGATGTAAACAATCTGTAAAGTGGGAACTTCTTTGTGAAGATTCCACAATTCATGGATGTCTTTACATGAAATGGCCATTTTGCAGGAAAGAAAATCTACAAAAGGCAAATTAGTTCAGTGAGGTAAAGTATGTGTCACTTGGATTGCTCACTGTATAAAAATGTGGTGAAGTGTGGCATGGAACACTCCACATGAACTGTAACAGCATTTTTAGATGTTTCACCCAATAAATAAAATCCCCACTACTTTAGTTTTGTGGCCACATGGGATTTGACAACATTAGTCTCCCTTAAAGATCATATGCAAAATGTCTACATCCATTTCAATTTGCTTCTGTTTCTGATTTACTGACATGCTACGCAAGGATCTTTTGTATTGTTTTCTGGTCTTTGTTGCTTAGACCCCCAAAAAAATACATTTATTGCCCTCACACGTACTGCAGGTTACATTCTGCCTTGGGTCTGTATTTTCCACTGCACTGCATAAAGGACATCTAGCGTATTGTATGGTGTCCCTGTTAGATGTGAAGAATAACTTACATAAAGCAAAGGATTCTTTAGCCCCCTGTTCACTGCTCAGGTGACTGTCTCTGTGCACTCACAATCTGAGGATGCACCTAGAACTGATTATTTGGAACAGCCTGAAGACTTATGCATAGACTATTTTGCATATATTGTGAGCACAGTATGACAAGTAAGCTTTCTGAGAAAATGGTGAATGCTGAACTTTTCAAAGTAATCCTTAAGTAGAAATGAACACTACAACCCCTCCTACTGATTTGGCCCTTGTGCCATAACCTGCTATCTGTCTTTTTTCGTCTGCCCAGCAAAAACTACACCCACCGCTTCTCACCCCTACTAAAATAATCCCCTTTCTCTCTTCCTTCCCTTAGGTCCTTGGCCCCTGATTGGGCATGCTCTCCTGCAAGGCAGTTTATGGCTCTGCTCCTGCTTTAAGCCGCCGCTGTCCACCTTTCATCCCCATCTTGAAGCTGCCAACCCGGAGTGACCTTAATGTATGGTTTTCAATCGCCTGGACCCCATCTCTTTTCAAATTCGGCCACCTTTCTTGTGGCTTTTATGCAATTGGCTGCCTGTACCACCAGCTCCCTCTACTTGGCTCTAATTTGGAAACTCCACCGATAGTATTTGGTGCACTCAATTCTGGACTTTCTAGGCTCCACTAGGCCAAGACTCTCTGCTTTTCTACCTTCTGCAGTCTTTCCCAGACCTGTTTTTTCTCCCTCCTGCCAACACCACCCTGATACTCTTTAAATCCACATCTCCCCGCTGGTGATCTCCACCCCTACCTCCTGATATGTTGCTGAAGAGTGGGCAATACTGTATCTCTTAAAGGGTGCACTTTACTTAACAATCCAGTGCACTAACCTGCCCAAAGGCAATCCTAAATCTCTGTGATATTTCCCAGGCAATACAGCCCTGCTTAACATAAATACACCTTGCATCCCCTAGGTTGTTGGTTTATACTTGCAGTGTCTGTATTGCTTCTACTGCCCTCCTCACTACATGGTACCACCAGCTACTTGGAAAGGGTCACATGCTCTCCTGTTAGAGATGGAACCCCAGACTCTACATTTGCCCCAGCTCTTTCTCAATATTTACAGGCTGTCAGCTCACATGCAAAGTGATCCCATCTCCCTCTGACACCTGCAACCCCATCCCTCCCCAATTACCAAGATGATCCCTGTATCCTGTTTATCCAGAAAGCAATCCTCTCCCCATCATCAACACATGCAATCTCTAAACTGCCTTAAGTTGCAGGCAACAAGGATCATCTGGCTGCTGCTGCTATCAGGTATTCATCCTAACCCTGGCCCTAAATCCATGGATGCTAAACCCATGGGGAAGTCAGGCACTAACTCTATAGCCTCTATCAATATATGCAGCATCCTGTCAAAACTGGACTCGCTGCAAGCATGAGTAGCACAGCACAACCCTGATGTCTTGTTAGTGGTAGAGACCTGGCTCACGCCAAGGACCACTGATAATGAAATTCAACTTTCTGGCTATAACACCTTTCAGCTTGATAGACTGGGGAAAAGGGGTGGTGGTTGTATAATCTATATAAAAAAACATCTAAAAGGTAGTGTCCTGCTGCTCCTAAAATCCAGAAAAAATGTGCAAATACTACCTGTGAAGCTACTTCTTGGATCTCAAGACAAGGGATTAATCCTCATCTCAGTATACATCCCTCCTAAGGAACAAGCTAAAGGCTTCAAAATGCTACATAACTACCTTACTGACCTCTACACTAATTCTAAAGTATTAGTGCTGGGTGACTTTAATATAAATTGGCTGTCCCATGACTCCACTCCCTATAATGATGCCATCTCAGCAATTGACATCCACCAATTAGTGACCTCATTAACTCGCACAAACTACCATACTGGGTCCTGCACCTTATTAGATTGGTTGCTAACAAACCACCCAGAGAGATTCTTGAATGTAACTGTGCTCTCAGATTCCGTAAGCAATCATCCCCCCCATTCTCTGCTCATGGTCCAATAAGTCTCCAAGACCCCCGGCAAATGTGACAATGTCCTGTATCCTTAGGAAAGGGCAATTATGTCCCCTTAAACAACACCTTATGCAGCAGAATTGGTCCCCTATCTTCGCTACCATGGATGTTGATGTAGCACTAGAGAACTTTATCAAAATTTTTAATGCTGCATGCGATATTTTTGCTCCTCTAACCAAAAGGAAGGTCAAAGGGTCCCATAAATCTTGGATAATCACACAGCTAATCAACCACTTATGTGCCAGAGACCACCTCTGGCACAAGTTTAAAAGTACGGGAACATCTTCTGACCTCCAAAACTGCAAGACGGTCTGGAATCAATGTACCAAAGCCGTCCATCAGGTGAAGGCCAACCACTTTAGATTGGAGCTAAACTTCTTTTGGGGGAATGACCACAAATTCTGGCAAAACATAAAAACACTCACAGGCAAGCCAGACAAATCAGCACCGACCAAGCTGAATTTAGGTGGGACCATTTTATGGGATCAAAAGACCATAGCTAATGCATTCAGCAAGGCATTCATGGACCTTAACGAGGTGCTCCCTCCAGACTAACTTAACCCAGCTAATAGAGACCTCAGAAATATGCCAAGTACCTCACCCCCTAACCAAAGCCCTCCATTCTACCTAAGAGTAATCACAGAAGCTGAGGCAAAGAAGTACCTTTCAAAAGCAATCGGAAAAACTAGGTATAGTGGCGACGGGCTTGATCTGAAACTTATTTCCCTCACTCTCGACGTGCTGCTGGTACCACTGACAAGAATGCTCAACATCTCCCTCTTCTCTGATAAATTCTGTAAGCTATGGAAAGTGATAGTCATTACCCCGTACTCAAAAGTGGAGATAGGACAATCCACACAAACTACCAACTTATATCTCTTCTTCCACCCATCTCTAAAGCTCTAGAGAGAATTGTCTATGATCAGCTCATAGACCATCTCGACAAATATCAACTGCAATGTCAACAGCAACATGGCTTTCAAAAGTTTCATAGCACTACAACCGCACTGATTGAGTTCACAGGGTACATACATGATGCTACAGAAAACAAAAAAGACACCACACTGGGGCGAGGTGCAAATGGACAAATCCAGATAAGACAGTCATTCAAAATTCCTGCACTCACCATCCAAAAATTCAAAGCTGCTCAAAATATAGTCCAAAGTGAAAGTTTATTTGAAAAGTGCCAGTACTAAAATATACAGTGTCCTAATGTGTTTTGGAAAAACACATTTCCTTTCTCAAAGGATCTACGTAAGGTAACAATGTCTCAGTATTTATACATTGAGAGCCATGATGTCATAGCCAATTGCTATATTAAGTTAAAAAAAAATACATTCTTAATGTGCAAGTGAAAAATTAGGATATTCTTTATATTCTTTTTGGATGCTGAGTGCAGGACTTTTTGAATGACTACAGGCATGATGCTTTTGATCGAGGGCACTTGGTGGGTGCTACCTTTATAAACATCACCACTACCTTTGACACAGTCAATCATGAACTCCTTCTGACTCAACTAGGTGCTATAGGTTTATTGTCAGACTCACTGTGCTAGATCAGGAGTTACCTCTCTGGATGTGAGCAGCAGGTAAAAATAGCCAACACACTCTTAGATACCAAATGCGTTTGTACTGGAGTTCCCCAGGGATCCATTTTGGGTCAATTGTTATTCAGCCTCTTCATAAGTCAACTCCCTCAAGCATGTCAATACCAAATCCTCCTTTACGTGGATGATGCCGTCCTATACAGATGCCACCCCTGCCCCAACACCCTTGAACAACAGCTACAGAATGACTTCAAAAATGTTGAAGACTGGTTCTGTAATACTAGGTTACTCTTAAATCTCAAAAAAATTAAGACCATGGTCTTTGCCTCAACCCATTGTTGGCACAAGTCTTCCATGATAACCATTGGGAACAAACACAACAAACCTCTTTAGATGGTCTCTAATTTTAAATATCTCAGCTTCACCCTAGATAGTTCCCTCTTCTACTCCACCCCATGTCGACCTAGTAACCAGGTCTGCAAATCATAAACTCAGCAGTTATACAGGCATCGGCACCGTCTCACTGATGCAGCTCTCCAACTTGCTATAACTAGCTCAGTCTTCTCTTGTATAGATTGTGGCCTTGCTGTATATATAGAGTGGCCCCTGACACTACCCTCAAATGTATAGCCACCACCCTGAATAAGGCCTGCAGGTTGGCCCTAAACGCACTACATCTAACTCACACCTGTCATCTTTATTCTCAATCTGGCTGGTTAGACCTGGAAAAGAGAATTCACTACCAGGTATGTCTCTTGGCTAAAAAAGCTGCCCTCAGCCTGTTGCCAGTGGAAGTATGTGCTATGCTCAGTCCAGTAGAAACAATAAAGCTGACTAGAGCTTCAAACATCAATCTATTCAAGGTCCCTTTCTGTTGCACCAAGCAAGGCCAGAGATATTTTAGTTACCGGGCTCTGCTCTGGCTAAAACTTCCTATCAATTGAGCTAATCTGTGAACCAAAAATTAGTCCCTTTAAATCCAAACTTCACTCATCTTATTAATCATATCTGTCCTGCTCCTGCTTCCCATGACCTGTTTCCCTTTGCCAAGTGACTTTCTGCTCCTTTGAAAATAGCACTTCTACTTATCCTCAACTTGCTCCTTACTTCTTTCTGCCTGCTGCCCACTCATTTACCTCTTCCACCTCCCCTAACTATCCCCTAATCATTCCCTCCATCCATCCTCTCCCACATCCTTCCGCTAACTAACCACCATTCCTCCTCTATTCTCCCTATCTCCTTTACCTATAGCCTGACAATACAAACCACTGGTTCTGGTTTCTGGCACTTTTTCACTTGTTCCTTTCTCTCAACTGTGCATTGTGTCTTGACCTAACTTCAGTCTTAATTACTCTACTGTAGTTGACATGCATTTTATGAACCTTACTCTTGTAACTCACAAAGCTGACCACCCTGGCTATTCACCAGAATGTTATACTTCTTTTGCATATATTGTCTTTCTTCTGACTTGGAACCTATGTAAATGAGTTCTAGCTCATAGGTTGTAATTCCAAGATTTAAATAAATAAAAAAAAAAATCAACATTTGAAATTTTAGAGATGTGGCTCTGCACATGAAATGAACAGGCTGGTAAAGGATCTTCCAGTTTATGTAAGTTATTCTTGACATCTAACAGGGAAAAAATATACAGTACAATGAAGAGAGGGAGAAAGTTGAAACTAGACTGCTGGCATGAGGTTACTCAAGGAATGCATTTACTAAGGCATCAGATACATTAGGAACCAGTACTGCCAATCCCCCCACAGTCCTGGTTGCTCACCAAATTATGTCAATGTACTGTTAATGTCTTCTGTACAGCATGTGTGCAGATCGAGGGCAGCACAACCCAATGGGGGTAACAATACAGAGTGAAATAAAAGACAATATACTGTATTTACAGATATTACAAAGCAATGGAGGTCCAAGATGGCAATGGCTGGGAGCCACGCTAAACAGCTCTTATCAGTTGTTTTTTACCAGACTTTTAGTTACTACTATCATGAGAAAATTGGCAGTAAATTTATCTAAACAGACAAAGAATTAACAAAGCAGAGCAGCAGAAGAGGAAGAAGGATTCCTCTTCTTCGGACCTAGAAATGCTGATTCATACAGGACCATTGGACTGCTTTGTAACTTGTTCACCTGTTCTCAGGAAGCACACATGGCAATTGGTGTGAGGAGCTCAGCTGTAGCCCTGAGGAGGGGGGGGGGGTTCTCCAAGCACTGATCTGGAGACAATGAATTTTCCTGTATCTTCACTACCTGACTCACAAGGACCATTAAAATTAACAGTCTCTTTTAAGCAAACAAGAAGAAGAAGTATCAGCATTTATATAGCGCTTTTCATACACAATGTATCCCAAAGTGCTTTACAAGCAATACTAGACTGGTAGTGAAGTGACTGAATGTGTAGTGGTGCCCATATCACACATCAACACCCACAGACAGCCTGGACAATTGCATGAACTGGTGCCATGGGAAGGGAAATATTGGCCAGGACACCAAGGGAAGTCCCTACTCTTTTGCAAAGAGTGCCTTGGGTTCCTTTACTTCCACCTGGACACCCACTAGGACAGCACTAGGATGTGTAGAAGAGACCTCGGTTTAACATCTCATCCAAAGGAGGACACACCCCAACAGTACAGCACCCCCTAATACTGCACTCGGGTGCCAGCATTTAGGTATGAGTCCAATTCTAGTGTGGGCCGAGAACCCATAACCTTCTGGCCAAGAGGCAGATGTGCTACCAACTAAGCCACGCTGACAGATCCAGTACTGAAGCAGTCATGCCATTGAGGTCATAAAAATCAATTGACATGGGTACCTCTGAAACACCTGTGGGTAAAAATGGAGGTGGAACTTCTATGTTTTTGTGGAATGTAAATGCTGGGGTGAATTCAACTTCTGTGAACTTGTAACAAACTTTCTCGCCTTTTTTAATAGGACTGTCACCCTGAATTTGCAAATATTACCACTGCCGTCTAAAATTGAATTTAAGAGTTTAAAAGAGGCATCCTGCTCTTTTTTGGATCTCTTTACTTTCTTGCTGTCTTTCAAACAAGAGTTGTCGATACTGAACTTAAATCTATTAAGTCTGAACTGAAAACTGTACAAGATGTGCAGAACAATGTTCAAAATGAGGTAGCTGCTATGGTACTAAACAAAAAATGCTTATTAAGAAAGCCCTTTCAACTACAAATTTAGAAGCTAGTGTAGCCCTGCAAAGGAAAATAGAGGTAATGGAGAACTCCATGTGGTATACAAACTTAAGATTAGTGGGAGTTCCGAATTTCTATGATAAGACATTTGTTTCCCTTAGAGATCTTTTGAAAGACTTGTATGTCTCTGTTCTTAAGCTACCTGAAAATAATCTACCCTTTGTGACTAGAGTTTTTTGAGTTACATTTAGGAAATCTTACTCTATTTCTCAACAAAAGTTAAAGAGCAAAGCCAAATACCAAATCAAGAGGTGCATTTTGAATTGCTTTCCCCTGACTCTGCAGTTGTGTTTAACCAGGCACAAAATTATGTTAACCATTTCAAATATACCTCTGGTGCAAGAAATACGTATATTTTTTTTCTCTAGCCTTTGATACTGACCGTGACCTTGTTCTCAACACAGCGTGAAAACTGGGTGCTTTATATTTTAAGGAAATCATTTGCCATACGTTTCCTGATACTACTTCAGCAACACCATAGCATCATAAGCAATTTATACAATATAAAGATGATCTCAATGAAACTGGAGCCAAATTTAAAGTTTTGTTCCTGGCAATATGTTGGCTCACATGTGGGGATGACAAAAACTGTATTTTGAACCAGAGCAACTAAAGGCATATATTCTAGAAAAAAGAAAACAGAGAAGGGATGAAAAACAGAGAGGGGAAACTGAAACCAAAACTGAAGAAGAAATTTCTCTGTTACAGGATAAAAATGAAGTATGATTTATGGGGAACAAAATACAATTGATAATTGACTGCTCATATGAATGTATGAATATGTAAATAAAATTTGTATATCTGTAGAATTACAATATTCTATCTTGGAACAGGACATTGATGGGTTGTGTTAAGATGCAGAGATTTATGTTTTTCTTGTTTAGCTATTTAATCTGCAGGCTCGTGACTACTACCTATATACAGTGTGTGTATATATATATATATATATATATATATATATATATATATGAATTATTAATATTTTAAGAGACTTTAAATAAATATAGCTTTGTTGCTATGTTAGGTAGCGCATATATCTTATTTTCTCTTTGGGTTAATTAAAAGTATAACTCAACAAAAAGCCTGTGAGAAATGTCACTTAGATCTCCTTCCTGAATTGAGGACTTTATATTTTGGTTACAGACATATTAGTAACACTACTTGTAAATGGAATATTACAATTAAGCTAATGCAATACTGTTATGTGTGTGTGTATATATATATATATGCTCAATGCTGCAAAGGTTATGGAAATATTATCAATAAAATATTTTAAAAAAGATACTACAAAGCAATGACAGGACACAACTTAGAAAGGTGTGTTGTACATGATTTTTAAAGAGCCTTATAATACTATGACCATAATGTTTAGAAATACTATATAAACAAGCATAGAAACATTGACAATGATGGTAGAAAAAGACCAGCAGTCCATCCAGTCTGCCAGAGATTCCCTATTTAGCTCTAAAACCTACTGTCCATCTAGGGCCCTAGCCCTCACCATTTACCACCCCATTCAACTCCCAGTTTCCATCGTACTGAGTAAGTACTATACTTATCATTCTGTCCCAGCCATCTTGAAACCATTAATGGGTTTAGCACCCACCATCTCAGTTGATAAAGTGTTCCACAGTTCCACCAACGTTTCTATGAAATTATATTTCCTAATGTCCCTCCTGAACTGCCCTCCTGTCAGTTTCCACTTGTGCCTCATGACCTTGAACTGTTACTCATGCTGAATAATTCCACACAGTACACCCTGATTATTCCTTTTGGAACTTGAAGATCTCTGTCATATCAAAGGCAAGAGAAAAAAAGAGACTACCATGGTTCTTTAGAGAGGAAGTGGAAAAAAAGAGCAGAGAAACTAACCTTGAGAAACTACAAAAGAACACAGAGGAAGGAGAATAGGAAGAGTTACCAGGAGAAACAAAGGGAGGCAGGAAAAGCAGTTAGGAGCATAAAACCAAAACCAGAGGAAAATATAATCAAATCAGTCAAAACATTTTTAGGTATATTAGTGAAAAAAGGAAGTCCAAGGGAGGGATAGTAAGACTGAAAGGGGAAATGGGGAGGGGGGGTTCTGTAGAAGAGGACTACCAAAAAGTAGACATATTTAGCAAGTACTTCTATTCAGTATTCATGGAGGAAGGTGTGGGAAATGGGCCTTTGTTACAAGACAAGGGCATAAAGGTTTGGGAGGTGGACACTAGCCCTTTCACAGTGGAAAGAGTCCTGAGGGAGTTGTCAAAGTTAAATGTATACAAGGAAATTGGTCTAGATGTGGTGCACCCCAGGTGGCTGAGGGAGCTCATCGTAGATCTGGCTGCACCTCTAAAAGCTCTGTTTAACCAGTCAATAGAAACAGGGGAGGTACAGAGAGACTGAAGGAGGGCAGATATAGTCCCACTACACAAAAGTGGAAATAGGGAGGAGGCAGGAAATTACAGGCCAGTCAGCCTGACTTCAGTAGTGAGTAAAGTAATAGACTCACTACTGAAGGAAAGGATTGGAGAATACTTTGTTACCAGAGGTCTACAAGATCCAAGGCAACATGGATTCAGCAGGGAGGAGGTCCTGCTAGATAAACCTGATCGAGTTTTTCAACTGGGTAACAAAGGAAGTGGATCAGGGAGAGGTGGTTGACATGGCCTATTTGGATTTCAGCAAGGCCTTCGACACCATTCCACATAGAAGGCTGGTAAACAAACTGAGTAGTCTAGGAGTAGGTCCTAAAAATTCAAATGGGTGGAGAGTTGGCCTAGTAATAGGAGCCAAAGAGTGGTGGCAAATGGGGTACACTCTAGAAAGGGCAAGGTGACTAGTGGGGTGCCACAGGGGTCAGTATTAGGCCCAGTCCTCTTCAATGTCTTTATCAGTGACATTGCAGAAGGACTGGAGGGGAAAGTGTGCCAATTCATAGAGGACACAAAAATCTGCAACAGAGTACGCATACCGGGGAGCTGAAAGAATGAGGGAGGATCTAAAGAAGTTAGAAGAATGGTCATGGGTTTGGCAGCTAAGATTCAACACAAAAAAGTGCAGAATCCCGCACGTAGGGCACAAAAATCCAGGGGCAATGTACCAAGTTGTGGGGGGAGTAATAGCAGTCACAAAACAGGAAAGAGACATGGGGATTATCATGTCTGGTGACCTAAAGGTAGCATAACAGTGTGACAAGGCAGTGGGAAAAGGTGGTCAAATGCTTAGATGCATAGGGAGGGGTAACACCAGCAGAAAGAGGGAAGTAATAATACCCCTGTATAAATTGCTGGTGAGACCCCACCTTGAGTTCTGTACAGTTCTGGAGGACCCATCTCTGAAAGGACATAGATAGGATGGAGGCAGAACAAAGGAGGGCAACCAAAATGGTGCATGACCTGCATCAGAAGCCCTACAAAGTCAGCCTTGTGCCACTGAATGATGGGGGATTGCTCTACATGCTGTTGACCCGGGTTCACATCTGAGCCTTGGATGGCAGGAGCAGAGTCTGTCAGGGAAGGTTCAGAGCATCTGTTGGATGCACTCCTCCTGGTCGGGGTTCAAGTCTGTATCACTCTCGAGCAGCTCATGGCAATGTGGCATGAGTAATCACACACTGAAGTGCATGAAATTAGGGTGCTGCATGTGTGCAGCCACTTTGATGCTGGGGGGATGGGTAAACCAGAAAAATGGCCAATCAGGTGACTGGATGGTGGTCATTGGGTCCCCTCTGCCATGAAGTCCTGGTAGAATGCCCTCTCTGGCTGCCCTCATAGCTCCATGACCTGGCGAAAGTCAAATCCCAGTCTCTCTCCTGTCCTAAGGGCCCAGGGAAAGGGAGGGCCCCCATGGCAAAGGGATACATTGGGCACATTTGGTGCATGGGAATTGGGGTTCCACAGCAGGATGGCAGGAAGGGATGGCTTGGCTGGTAGGGGGCCACTATGTGGCCCAAAGAAATGGATGGCTGATCAGTGGAGGATAATAAGATAACACACACACAAACAAAAACAGAAGCCCTATGAAGAAAGGCTTAAGGATTTGTATATATACTCACTAGAAGACAGGAGGGAATGGGAGGCTATGACAGAGACATTCACATACCTCACAGGAATAAACAAGGTACAGGAAGGGAGCATTTTCCAAAGGAAAAGATGCTCAAGGACAAGGGGTCATAATATGCAGTGGGGAGGGGCTGAGATGAAATGTGAGGAAGTATTTCTTCATGAAGAGGATGGTGGATGCTTGGAACTGCCTCCTAGAGGAAGTGATAGGGGCTAGAAAGGTCATAGGATTTGAGAATGCATGGATAGACACAAGGGAATCTTAGAAGCAAGAAGGAGGTGTAAGCTGGAGTCCAAGTAGGGTCTCTAGTGGCACTATAGGTAGGGAATTTAGGGCAGACTAGGTGGGCCAAGTGGTCCTTATCTCCCAACAACTTCCATGTTTCTATGTTTCTATATCTTCCCTCTCCCATCTGCTCACCAATAAGAACATGTTAGTGCCTGTAGGTGCTCCTCATAAGAGCTGCTCTACTGGCCCTGAATCATCTTTGACACCCTTTGCTGCACCATCTTCAGCCTGTCCTTATCTTTCCTAAAGTGAGGACTACAGAACTGTGTGCAATAATCCAAGTGAGACCTCACAAAAGACTTAAAAAGGGGTAGTAGTACCTCTTCTCTTCTGCTGTCAATACCCCTCCCAAAACACCCCAGAGTCATATTTGCCTTACAATAGGCCTTTTTGCTCTGGATTGATTGTTTGAGTGTGTCACTGAGAATAACTCCTACATCCTGTTCTTCACCCTTCATGTTGAGTCTTCCTCTAACCAGTCAGTACTCAGTCCTGGAGTTCTTGTTCCCTATGCGCATCGTGCTGCATGTTTAGGCGTTGAATTTCAACTACCACATCTTAGACCACCTCTCTAGCCTTTACAGATCACTGTGCATTTCCCTGATTCCTATGTTGTTATCCCCCCTCCCACAGAGCTCAGTGTTGTCTGTGAAAAGACACAACCTGCCCCAGATTCCCTCTCCAATGTCGATGATGAACATATTGAAGAGGACTGGGACCAGGAAAGATCCCTGTCATATCCCACTTGTGACCTCCTTCTCTACTGATCTGACCCCATTAACCACAATCCTCCGCTGCCTCCCATTTAGTAAGTTACCTACCCATCTTACTATATTCCTAGATGTGCCCAGATCCAACATCATCTTCAGCAAGTGTCTGTGAGTCATTGAGTAAAACATTTTGCTGAAGTTGAAGAAGAATAAATCCACTGTGTGCAAGGCTCCTATCCAATGCCCTTATCACCAAGTCAAAGGAGAATATCAGTTTAGTTTGACAACACCTCCCTGCCACAAACCCATGCTGTTAACTATCCTGGAGACCATTGCTTTCCAGGTAGTCCACAAGGTCCTTTTTGACTAATGACTCCATCAGCTTCTATATGACTGAGGTAAGATTGACAGGTCCGTAGTTCCTTACCTGTACCTTGTCCTTGTCCCCCCATGGAGTGGAACTATGTCTGCCACCCTCCAGTTCTTTGGTTCTACCCCCCACATGTAATAAGTTATTGAATAGTCCTTCTAGGGGTTCGCCCATTTCCACTGCAGGTTCCCTAAGCACCCTCGGGTGTATTCCATCCAGTCTTGGGGCCTTATCTATCTTTAGGGCAGTTATCCCTTTCTAGACCTGTTTGCTTGCAAATACTGACTGACTCATATCTGGGACCCTCCTTTGTGGCCACTTTGATGCCACTCTCTTGCAAGGGCCCACAATGCTCCCTAGTGAAGACAGAGCAAAAGTAATAATTTAGGATAGCAGCCTTTTACCATCCCCTTCTATCACCGTCCCCCTCTATTAGCCTAATGATCCCCCCTTTCTTCCTTTTTCCCTAATATACTAGAAGAAAAGTTTTTTTCTCCATCCTTGACCACCTCTGCAATATGCAGCTATTTGTCTGCTTTTGCCTCCCTAACTGCCCTCTTTGTCTCCTTGCTTCTTAGTAAATATTCTCCCCATTCTTTTTCCCCTTGATTTTCTTTATACATGGAGACAGCCTTATTCTTGGCCCTCACCACTTCCCTTACCCTTGCCCAAAACCATAATAGTCTCTTGAACTTATTACTTTCGGTTATCATTCTGATTCATAATTTAAATGCCTTGAGAATGGCCCCTTTATCCCACCCATCTTTCTTCCATTCCTCCTATGCTGTCAGCCCTTACTAATTTGTCCTGGACCATCCTCCTCAACATGTAGACATCCACTATTCTGTAATCAAGGGCCTCAGATTTTGATGGGGGAATTCCACTCCCAAGGGCCAGTTCCAACCCAGTAGAGTTGTGGTCACTGTGCCCTAGTGTCTCCCCAGCTGAGACAATGCCTACCACCCATGAACTGGTGAACACCACATCAAGCATGGCCTTCTGCCTGGTGGGTTCATTAACTAGCTGTGCCAGTAGACAGTCCTAGAAAGTATTCATCAAGGCTTGACTTCTGGTACTCCTGTCCACTGGAACATCCCAATTTATGCCCTGTAAGTTCAGATACCCACTACCACTACTTCCCCCTTTGCCACTTCCCTTTCTAGTCTTTCCCTGAGCTCTCTGTCCCTCTCTTCCCCTTGCCCTGCTGGCCTGTAGATCACCCCAAGCATATTTTGTTGCCTGAGGCCACTATGAGTTGCACACATAGTGACTCCATCTAACCCTTCTTACCCCTGATGCACCCATCTTCCAGAACCTTAATACCATCCATCACATTAAGAGGCACACCACCCCCTCTATTGTTTCCTCTATCCCTCCTGATCATTGAGCAACCAGGGGCAGCCATGTCCCTGTCATTGATTTCTGAGGCTCGTGTTTCTGTGATGGCCACAAGCTCCATCTCAGTGTCTGCTATCAATGCCTGAAGTGTTCTGGTTTTGTTACCTAGGCTTCTGGTGTTAAGGCAGACCCCCTTCCATATAACACTTAAACTCTTCTTTCTATCAGCCTGGCTTTCTCCCTTTTTCTTCCCTGGTGTTCTTTGCTTCTTGTTTTTCATGGTGGAGTGCTAGCTAGGTTCCCCTTACTTTCACCTATTACTGTGATTCCCCTGGTCTCAGTCTCATTCTCACCCACAGTCAGCTTAACATATACAGTGGATGTCAAACTTCTGCCCAAGTGCACTGCCCCCTCTCTAGTCAGGTGGAGCCATCACCCACCTCAAAAAGGCCAGGGAGGCTGAGTGTGCCAAGATTCTGTTCACCATTCTGCAAACATTCCAGTTCACCACAAGGATAGGAACTGGGATTTGTTCTGCAAAACAAACCAACAAAAAAACCCTGGCACAGATCCTCTAAGGAGTGCACTGTTCAACTAAGAAATGGCTAACAAGAAAAAAGCATGCACACAGGAGTAGTGTTAAAATTAATTCATTTAAGTATAAATAAAGTGCAGTGGTGTGATCTGCAGCAAGTTACTTGCTACCCAGATAAAGCCCCAAGTGCATTCGGAGCTCTCTCACTCATTCCTCCTAACATGTTCATCCGTGACATACTGTATGGGAAGGGATCTAGAGTGAGATCTGTTTGTGGACAACACTAAGACTTATTTATTTATTTTTTGTTTTGAAGATTTTATTAGTTTTCAGTAATACAAGATACATCAAACAATTCACAGTGAAGTATTTAAAATGACAAGGATGAACTTATCAACATACAAACCAATCGTTAGGTCTCAAAATAAAATAATACATGCATAAATAATTAAGATTGTGAATTTACTACATAGATAGGTTCAGTAATTTATAACTGTTATGTCTATTCCCATCTTAAATCTATTAATTAAGATAACACTAAGATTTATAAAGAATGGATACTTAGGAAGCGATGAAAGACATGCAAAATGGAGGGAGCTTTGCACAACATAGATACTATGAAGTGGGAGGATGAGCCACTAAGTTGTTAACCTTTCATCTCCAAAAATCTGCAGCTGACAGACTGGTTATACAAATCAAAGATGCAAAGGACAGGGCACAATCATAGATAACACCAAAGAAAATAGCTGAGGCCTTTAAATAATTTTGAGTGATTATACCCTGAATCTAGGCAGCCTAACCAAACATCCATTGCATCCAGAGATTTTTTTGTCCGACATACACTCAGCAACACTGTCTGATTAAAAGAAAACTCTTTTGGAAGTGTCAATCCTGGAAACTGAAGTCACTGAGGCACTCAAAACTCTTCAAAGTAACAAATCACCCAGCCCAGATGGATTTCATACTCACTTACAGTATATTAAGCTTTTCAAGATCAGGTAGTCCCTATTTTGCTCCAAACCTTTAGAACATGCCAAACAGAGCAGTCACTCTCTAACAGTTGGAATGAGGCCCCAGTTACTGTAATTCTGAAGCCAGACTAGGACAAGGAAAATTGAGTTACTTATTGTCAGATGTCCTTTCTCCACCAAGACTTTAAGCTGTTTCCAAAAAATACTTACTACCAGAGTGCCAAAAGATGGCATTAAATTGATACATCTGGACCAAACCAGATTTATTCCCAATAGAATTTTAAGCAATAATGTTAGGCACTTGATAAACATCATTTCGGGGGCTGGGCAGAATAAGAAGATGAAGATGGCCTTTTTGATTAATGCTGAGAAGGCATTTGATCACCTTCATTAGTTGTATTTACATGATGTATTGACTGCCATGGGACTTGTACCTTCCTCTACCTGATGGATTGCCATGGTATGCAACAGTTCCTCGACCAAACTAAAAGTCATTTGCACCCTATTGAACCTTTTTACTATCCACAGAGGTACCAGGCAGGGATGTCAGTTCTCATTCCTGCTGTTCACCCTGAGTATAAAGCCCTTGGCTGAAGTGATCAGACAAAGTGTAGAAATAAAGGGCATTAGAGAAGTGGGTCAGGAACATCACATGTCTCTCTAGGTGGATGACACTCTCATCTATATGTGGGATCTCTCAGAATCCATGCCCCATGTATGGAGCTGCTGTGAAATTACAGGACATTACCCAGGTTCAAGGTGAATGAAACTAAAACAGAAACTCTGCTTATCAGCTGAACCCCCTCAGAAGAAATTAAAGCAGCCATCCCCTATAAGTGGGTCTCCACTAAAGTGAGATACCCAGCAATACAAATTCCAGTAAAGATCAAATGTATATACCACCATAACTACACACAGATCACTCAGGTGGTGTATGCAGACCTTAATAAATGGAGCCATCTACCATTTTCCTTCTCGAACTGCATCAAAGCTATCAAGATGAATATTTTACTGCACCTTTTGTTTCTGTTCTTTACCCTGCCAGTTTGGTTGACTAAATCAGAATGCAGAGAACTGCAGAAAGCATTCAGTAAGGCAAAAAGTCTAGAGTCAAACGAGACTTTGAATTCACTACAAGGTGGGGTGTGGGGAGTTTGACCTCTCAGACTTGAAAAGTTACTATCATGCAACCCAACTAAAACCATCCACTGAATTTCTTGTTAATGATGAAGCCAATGGTTGGAGCCCTCTAAAATGAGGAGTTCATGTCTCTGTTCTGCTTCAGACCCATTCCTGAACAGTAGGCTCCTCAGATATCTGATCTATTAATTATCCCTGGACATCAGCAATGCTCAAATCCTGGGCAAACTTGAAAGCTAAATTATACATCCCAGCTAAAGTATGGCCTGTCAATGATAAAACACATTGCCCAGCATTTATTCTAGCCACCCTTAATCACATATAAAAGAGATGGGAAAGAAATAGGCTACAATGGGTTTTCCAATTATGGGAGCAAGGTGTCTTTAAAATCGTTGATGCACTTAAGAGGTAATTCAACCTATATAACTATGATCATTTTTGCTATCACCATCTGAAACATTTCTACATGAAAGAAGAAATACAATATGGGGTACAGATGTACAGTCTCTTCTGGTTACCTACTCTATCTGTAGGAGGTGCAAGGTTCAAGTCCCCAACCACATTAGACTTCTAGACTGTACAGAATCATGACCTCAGAGGTGGGTAGACAGGAAATAGAAGGTATATAGGGATGGTGGGAGCAGGAGGGGGTATAACACTTAATTCCAAAACAGTGGGAAATGATTTAGGGTGGTATTCATAGAACAACTGGATCTGCCTCATAAAGAGAGTTTCACTGGACACTAGTGGCACATTTTTTCCTTACACCAGACAGATCTAAACATTTCTCAAATTCAAGCTCAGTCTTTATTGGCAAAACTGTGAGGAGAGAGGGGACCCTTACCACATCTTTTGGAGCTGTCCAGTAATTGTTTTGACTCTTCTGACCCCTTCCATCTTTTAAAATATAGTTCTGGGAATCCCCTAAATAGCACCTGAGAGAATACAAAAAGGTATCTGTGATGCTTGGACAGCTGGTTCTGATAATTCTATGCTTTTTGTAATATAAAAATGTGTTATTGAGTGTCTCTCATGAGACATGCTGTTTCAGCTAAAAGATAAAAGCCAGGAGATAATTACAGGCTAGAAGAGACCTAAATCAAGGATCTCCTGTTTATCTAGCTTAATTGCAGCTGCCAGCTGCTAGGCTAGAAATCATAAACTTTTATGGCATTTAGAGGAAGAATACAGGTTATGGCACTTAGGTGCTACATCATAAAAGTCATTTGATGTCCTCGAGAGAGAATGCTGCTTATGGATGAAAGAAAGAAATTGGAAAATTACAGCCTTAATTTGGAAGTCATATGGGGAAACACGTTTTTTCTGCTGAGGTCACCTATTAATTTACATCCTGACACAAGACATCCTGATTGTATAATTTTTAATAAACAGAGGAGGAGCTGGGTGACATCATGGAGAAGGTGGGGTCAAGACAGTGTTTTAATTATGTGGTAACAGACCTTTACAGACACACATGTTTGGACTCTGAAAAAAGAAACATCTACAGCACTATAAGAAGATAAGAATACATTAGGTATACAGGTCTAAATGTATTATTAGTAGGAATTTGCACTTTTTAAACCTTATTGTTTTAAAAGATTGTATGTTTTGTGATATATGGTTCTGTGTTTTTACATTTTACATGTTTATCTATTTTAAGTAAACCTCTATTTTTAGAGACTACCTGGTGTGCCTTTGAAATTCTTCCTTTGACAAGGGAAGCATATATGGTTAAAGCTGATACTGTACAACTCTTACTGCTTTTACCAAACTGGGAAAAGGTAAGAGTTTATTCTGAGGTCTTTCATAGAGTTTTTAAGGGTTCATTTTGTACACCTGGTTAGGTGCCCGTAGGTGAAAGACATCTGCCCCCCCACCGAAGAACAGAATTATCTGAGCCTGTACATTGGGTAGGCTAGAAAGAGGTTCACAGTTTGAATTCCTCCAGAACTTGAGACCAAAGTTTGATTCTAACCCACAAAACAGTCAGGAGGGTTACCCTGTTCTGTTAACTGTTCACAATACTGCACTCAGAGGTTGGCGCTGTGGGAGCAGAGGGCCTGACCTGCTGAGTGGGGTTGTAACAGTATCTACTTCTAATAATGATTGCAGCTGCAGGCAAAGCCTTAACCAGAAGGTGGTTGACTCCTCAAGTCCCCTATACTGCTGAGTGACTGTCTATTTGCAACTCTGTCTGGGGAATGGAAGCTATCACAGCCCTGTTATGCTTATCCACAGAGAAATGTAAGTCAAGATGGCTTCCATTCTTTGACTACAGAGAGGAGAAATAAAGAATTTTAACCCTAGAACAGCTTTTATAATTGATTGTTCAAGTGATTGCACTTATGGATTTCTGTTTATTTTTCCTTTACTAAATCAGAATAATATATTGACAAAGTGACACAAAAAAGCATCCAGGCAACCAGTTTTTGTTGGTTAATAAATGTTATTGGTCATAGCTTTTTTTCTTCAGTTTCTTAGCCTAGTACCATTTTACAGACTTTTTTTTATTATGACAAACAGTATCACCCAATACAATAAACAGATGGTGACCTGTTTCCCCTCTCATTCAATTGGTTCAGTTGGGTGTGCATCTATGAACCTGAATTAATAATATATCTGAGAAGGCTGATGGTTAAAATGATCTGCACTGCTGTAACACAGAAATACTTGTATAATTGTCTGCAGTACTTTGTAATTATTTATGTCTAAATAGACTGAGTTTAAAAAAATAAATGTGGAAAGGTTAGTAAGTTTGTACAAGATTTGGTAACTAAAGTTTAATGCTAAAAGTTGCAAAGTGTTGCAAGCTGCAATCAAAACTGAGTAGCATGAGTAAGGTAAGGCTGGATCAGATCTCTAAGGAAAGAAATCTCAGAATCATAATTGGTGACAGCCTCAAAACCAATGTCTAATGCAAAAAAAGCAATTGGGAAGGCCAACAAAATGCTGGAGTGCATATGAAGGGATTTTCCAGCAGAAGGAGGGAGATGACATTGCCCCTGTACAGATCTCTGGTGAGGTCACACTTTTAATACTGTGTGCAGTTCTGAAATCCACACTTAAAGAAGGACATGGACATCTTAGAGTCTTCCAGAGAAGTCCACAGAATAATCCAGGGGCAACAGGGACAATCGTATGCGGACAGACTGGCAGGCCTCAACATATACTACACAGTGGCAACCAGAGGTGAAAGAAAAGACATGATAGAGACTTCTAAGTATTTACAGGGCATCTGGTGTGTGTGTGGGGGGGGGGATATAGTGAAGTGTTAATAAGGAATGAGGGCACAGTCACAAGAGGTCACCCAAGAAAATTAATGGGAGAAGGTTCAAGAAGGACATAAGGAAATTATTTTCATATGGAAAGGTTAATGGATGTATAGAACAGATTGCTGTACAAGGTTGGTCTTGTAGTGTACATGACTGGATTCAAATATGGGTGGGACAGACACAAGTGTTTAATGTACACTAAAGAAAACAGGAAAAGGGGGTGTTCAAGGGAAGGGGTGTAAAAAAAACCATTAAGGCTTATAATGTCAGCCTGGTGATGACCTGGTTCAGCCTCAAATAATGGTGTGTGGAATGTCCAGATTCCAACAGACCAGAACGCCTTAGAATTTCATCGAAGTCTTTAGGTAACAGAATTCTGATATTTCTCAAATGAATTGGTTTTCATGGAATAATTATTCACAGTTTACATAGACTGTGAATTCCTTTCCACAGACTGTGAAAAATTATCTCATGATTTTAATGATCCATTGAAAATTGTTCCATAGTTTACACAGAAAGGCTTTTTTCAGAATTAAAGCATTTTGGAAGCAGACTTTCCATTCCACACATATTCTACCGGTGGCATTCCATATTCTTCACAGATCTAGCTTTAGCTAGTCATATGAGCAGACCTGACATGCCACTCAGTATTTTTACTGCCACTAGATTCTATGTATGTATGTATAATGAAAGCAAAAAGGAAAACACTTTGAAATGCAAATGCAGGTGCTTCTAACAAATGCTAATTTGCAGGAAAAGGATAACACCTGAAACTCATTTACATGTTAGCAAATGGGTGAGCAGTGCTGCTTTGCTCTTTACTAAGGACCCTGCTGTAAATGAACATATGTTCAATGGTTGTATCCATAAATAAAGTTAATTAAAAAGAATGATGATATTTGTTTGAAATCACAGTATGTGAGTGGTAGCTATAAGAGTCAAATGAAGATCTAAATGGTTTTCAGGCTTAGAGCTCAGTGTTGTTAACTTCTAGACAATACTGCCTGACTGGAATAGAGCATGTTCAAAGGTATTAGTGATATTCCAATTAAAAACTTATGTAGTATGTTTTAATCACACACACACACACACACACACACACACACACACACACACACACGTGTTATCAGTAAGGATGCAGTTCATGGAGCTCCTTGTTTAGTGTAGCAAAACATGATTATTTAAGCCAAAAATCTGTCAAAACACTTGTTAATGTTAGCAAAGATATTGGAGTTAGGACATTGTTTATTTCTAAACTCTTTTGAGGCTACAGAATCCTTTACCCTTGGAGACAGAAACAACCAAGAAAAATACTTTGCCATGCAGGTATACAGTTGCAGCCAAAGACATCGCCACATACTTCCTGAAATTTCTGTGATATCTCTAGAGAAATTCCATGCTTGTCCTAAGTACCACTAAAGAGCCACCCGACATAATCTCTCTTGAAATATCAGTGAATATCTGGAAATATCTGTCCAAGACTTTGGCTGGAATTATAGGTGCTACAGTACATAGAAATGGTTATTAGAAGAAAATGCATGGCATATAAATCAGTGACCTCCTCAGAAGCACTGCCCAATGCAAAAAAGCAATTGGGAAGGTCAATAATAATAATAATAATATTTTTATTTATATAGCGCAATTCCTATTTCAAAGCACTGCACATACAAAAAATATCATAATAATTAAAAAAAACTAAACAGAGAATCAGCATTGGTTTAAAAACATCCCCAATTATGAATATCAGTCATTAAAAGCTTATTGGAAAAGGTGTGTTTTCGGCTGGTTTTAAAGCTCTCCGTGGTTCTGCACTCCCTAATCTGAAGAGGCACAGAGTTCCACAGGGACGGTGCCACAAACAAAAATGCCTGGGCCCCAGATCTTTTTAAACGTACCCTGGGAACCTCTAACAACCCCTCGCCAGATGAGCGGAGAGGCTGGCCGAGGCTGTAGGGAATTAGGAGCTCTTGCAGGTAACTTGGTGCCTGTCCATGCAGGGCTTTATAGGTCAACAGACCAATCTTAAAGGTGATCTGCCACTGTATAGGCAGCCAGTGCAGAACACATAGCATGGGGGTAATATGACTAGAGCACAATGTCCTAGTCAACTGCCAAGCCGAAGCGTTCTACACCAGCTGCAAGCAGTGGATATCAACCGCTGGAAGCCCCAGGTAAAGGGACTTACAGTAATCAAGGTGTGAGGTCACTAAGGCATGGATCAACATGGGCAAATCATCGGACGGAACAAGGTGTTTGATTCTGGAGATGTTCCTAAGATGGTAAAAGGAAGACTTGACTGCCGACACCTGCGCCCGCAGTGTAAGCCCATCATCAAGAACCACCCCCAGATCATGCACCCATTCAGAGGCAGGTAGCTGTACACCATCCAGCCAAAGCCCAGATGTTAGACCTACCACCAGTCTCTCTATCCAGCACCCCGGATCCGCTACCAACACCTCAGTCTTCCCGGAGTTCAACCAGTTAGTCTTCATCCAGTCATGGATCTCCATCAAACAGCTGTTAAACAACGAGACTGCACTATCCTGGTTGGGTGCAAAAGACAGACAGAGCTGGGTATCATCAGCATAACAATGAAACCTCAGCCCATATCATCTTACAATGTCTCTGAGGGGCAGCAAATACACTGCAAACAACATGGGGGACAACACCAAGCCTTGAGGGACCCCACACGGCAGAGAGAATGGTTCTGAGGAAAAAATCCCAGTCACCACCCTCTGAGACCTGCCGGTGAGGAAAGAACGGAACCATCTGAGAACTGGACCAGCCAGGCCACAGATAACCATCAGGTACTCAAGTAGCACCCCATGGTCCACAGTGTCAAACGCTGAAGAGAGATCCAGAAGTACCAAGATGGGAACAAGGTTTCTAGTCCCTTGCCATCAGGAGATCATAGAGCACCCTAACCAGAGCTGTCTCAGTGCTATGTCTCTTCCAGAAGCCTGACTGAAGAGGGTCAAAGATATCATGAGTGGTAAGATGGTTCTTCAGTTGCAGTGCAACCACTTTCTCAATCACCTATGCTGGGGGTGCATAGGAAAGGTGTTTTCCTGTAGAAGAAGGGAGGTGATATTGCCTCTGTACAGATCCCTGATTAGGCTATACCTTGAATACTGTATGCAGTTCTGGGATTCCCATCTAAAGAAGGATAGGGCTAGTTACAGTCTTCCAGAGCAAAACAACACTGCTCAGCCATTTGCTAAAATGTAACTTCTAGACAGAAGCAGTAAAAACTTCTTGCAGAAGCAGTATAGTGCTGTGATTTAGGGCTCTGAGCTGGAAAGCTGGAGTCCTGGGTTTGAATCCCACAGTCCCCACTTGTATACTGTGTGACCATGAGCAAGTCACTTACCTTTCTTGTGCTATCAGGTTGCTCCTGGAAATAAAAGCCTTGGCTTAGTGTGCTTTTCCTGGTTAAACTATTTCCCCTTTCCCTTTCCCAAAGAAGGGTAACAAAAGTGATCCGGGAGCAGCAGGGGAAATCATATTCTGAGAGGCTGATAAGCCTCAATATGTACACAGTGGCAGCCAGAAGTGAAACAGAGACATGAAAGAGACATAAGTATTAGCAGGCATTAAGGGGGTGACATGCAGTGAAGTGCTCATGAGGCATGGGGGCACATTGACAAGAGGCCATCCATGAAAAATAATGGAGGGATGGATCAAGCAGGCATAAGAAGTTTTTTTATATATATTTAAAGAGTGGTGGATGAGTGGAATAGATTGCCCTACAAGGTGGTCCATTTCTTGCTCATGACCTGACTGAAACATGGGTGGGATGGATACATTGGATTAGTACATACTAAAGAGAAAAAGGACTGGGTTTTGAAGAGAAAGGGGTGTCAAAAAACCACAGGGGCTATCAACTAACAACTCTATCCTGTTTTAGGCTAGGATCAGCTTCAGGTAGGCATATGTGCAGACTAGGTAGACCATTGATCTTTTTTTCCTACCAGTAGATTCTATGTACAGTGGAGCCTGCCAGGTTTCAATGCAGTGCTTTGCAGTGAATGACATGTCTCAAAATATTACATGACAAAAAGGTTTAATTGCTTTTGAACTGTAATGTTCCCTGCAGCACACTTGGGACATACAGATATAGATAGATATGGATGGATGAAAAGAGAAAGGAAAAACATGTAATGCAAGAGTAGGTGTAACTTACACATGCAAATTTACAGGAAACAGGCAACACCTGATGTAAATTTACATGTTAGCAAATGGCTGAACAGTGTTGTTTTGCTTTTTACAAAGAACCCTATTCTATATGAACTTACGCTCAATGGTTTTATCCTAAATTAAAGCTCAATGAAATGATTGAAAAGATTTGTTCAAGAAGAAAGAATCACAGAGTATGCAAGTGGCAGCTGTAAGATTCAAACCCTGATCTAAATGGTTTTCTGGTTTACAACACAGTCCTGTTGACCTCCGGGCCATACTGCCTAGAACAGAACATGTCCAAAGGCATCAGTACACACCCCTACACAATCAGTAGGGTGGCAGTTTGTGAAGCTCCTTGTCCAGGGCAGCAAGACTTGATCATTTCAGGCCAAAAATCAATCAAAATACATGTTAGTGTTAGCAAGGTTCTGGAAGAGTGAGATTAACTTAGTTTTAAACTCCTATAAGGCTGCTGTATCCTGTACACTTTGAGACAAAAACAACAAGAAAAAAAGAATTTGTAATGCAAGTGTAGGTGCTACTTACAAATGTTATTAGTAGAAAATGAATTATATGTAATGCTCATCTGCATTTTAGAAGATGGCCTAGTAGTGTTCTTGGTTTTAACTAGGATGCCACTGTAAATTAATTTATATTTAATGGTGTTATGCAGAAATAAAAATAATTGAAATTAATAGAGAGGTTTGTTCAAAATCACACAGTATGCAAGGGTCAGCTGTAAGATTCAGATATAGGTTTACTTGGTTGTCAGATTTACAGCACAGTGATCTTAACCACTAGACTATACTGCTTGCCCTGAACATAAAATGTCTAGTGATGTTCCATGTAAATATTTGCTTAGCACCTACCAGCCCAGTGGCGCAGAGGGCTGAGGTGCTGGAGGCCTTACCTTGGGTCACACCGGTGACCCGGATTTGGGAATGACTTTGGGTTGTCAGGTATCCAGTATGGGGTGGGGGCAGGACTGAGCAGCTGAAAGGCAGCTCTCCTCTCCTGGGGAGGTTGCTCACCTCCCCCCATAGTTCTGTTCCCATTGGGTGGAGATCCAATGGGTAGACTAGGCAGGAGGGGGTGGCAGGCAATTGCCAGGGGTGGGGAGGACGGGGCTGAGTTGGTGCCCGGAGTTCATATGTGCCTTCAAGCGCATGCACTGCCATGATTGCCATGGTCCCAGGACAGGGAGAAAATGGGGCAAAAATACCAAAAATTACATATAGAAAAAAAAAAAAGATTTGCTTAGCATGTGTTTAAACCTCCCCCCCCCCCGATCCCTTCTGATTTTGAAAAATGATATGTAGATGTATTCTTTTGTCCTTCCATTGACTGCCAGCTAATTCTTTATCAACTACAACTAGGACATAAAGCTGAAGACAGCCCTTGATTTTTACCAGGTACTGTAAATAAACACACATTTTTACTTACCTGTTTAATACCAAATCATTCCTAAATATGTTTCCTTTCCAAATCATACTAAATAATCACACAATACTATGTGTAGGGATGGGATGAATAATACTTTTTACTCTTCAGCTGAATACCCAGTATTTTACTGTTAGTATCTGTTGAATAACAAAAATGAAGACAAATACTTGTTATAATAATTTTATTTTTCATAAATGTATTTAATTCAGTTAATTTCATGCACTTTCATTTTTTTGTGTTTTTATATGATAAAACAAATGAGGTAGATACAGTTATTGTGCAAATTGACAGTTTTGACATCATAAAGTATTTTACTTTTGTTCTGTGAATAGCATCTTCTGGTTAACTGCAAACATAACATGATACACTTACTTAGTTACATCAAGCAGCAGGTTGTGGTTAACTGCGTAAAAGTAGAATAACACAATTAGCAGCATATTACAAATAACAGATTGTGGCTAACTGTGAAAAATAGCACAACAAGTCAATTACACTAAATCATAAATGCAACCATCATTAATACTTAAGATTTATCAATGGTAAATTGCATTTAAAAAATTGGTCTTTCAGCATTCTCTGGTAGTAGCCTGCATCTGTGTTCAGCATGTATGGCCCCAGCAGTGCTACAGAGTCTTTCAGAGAGGACACTGCTTGGTGGTGTTGAAAGAAATGCACTTGCAGTTGTGGCTAAATTTGGAAGATGGACACAGTCCTGTTTCCACCATTCAACTGTGTCACTAGAGCATGGAATGCATGATGCTGACAGATATAGCGACAGTTCAGTATCTACTGTTGTAGACTATACCAGCGATTATGTTTCTTCATTCATTTTTTCCCAGCAACTCCACAGTGTTCCTGTGTCCACTCTAGACTTTTTAATTGGTAACGCTAATAATATATCAGGCCTGGCGTCTTCTACATCTAGTTTATTGTCACAGCTTACATTCTTTAACATGTTCTGCTAGGCAATACTTTGAGTGGCAGCCTTGGTATCACAATGGTTTGCATCTGAACTAAATGGATGTAATCTGAATCTAGGGTCCACCACACAGAAGACAGCACACCTCTGCTCACATTCAGCATTATTACATCTGGTTGATATTGCATTCAGAATTTCAGCCTTCATGTACTTAATCCCTTTGTCACTCACTTCTGTGCTTAGGTACTTTTGTAGGGCCTTCACTACATGCATTACAACTGAAATGCATGCAGCATCTGCACTTATTTCTTTGGTTAGCTGCTCAGATGAGTCAAGAATGTTGAAAACAGTCTCTGCTAGACTCCATGGGCTAGGTGTTATGGATGTAACAGCTGATTCCTCAGCATAACAGACACGAAGAGATCTTTTTTCTCACTTAGATGTTCTAACATATAACAGGTAGAGTTCCATCTAATACCAATATCTTGAATAAATTGTGCATTTGGTAGTCCCAGTTCTTGTTGAATATTGTGCAACTTGGGCACAGCAGATGCAGAGTGTTTAAAATGTCCCACAGGTTTCCTGCTAGTTGTTATAAGATCAGGTGCAGAACACTGGCAAAGTAAAGCATTGTTTTTTTATTTTAGTCATTGGTAACTGGATTAGGCCCACTAGGCACAAGTGCCTGTTTTCAGGGGTGACGTGGGAGCACTGGGCAGTTAAGTGACTTGCTCAGAGTCACACAGTATGCAAGTGGAGGTTGTGAGAATCAAACTCAGGTCTGGTCTGCTGGTTGTGTCAAACTTGTTCACACCTCGTTCCTCTAACCTGTAGGCTATACTGCCAGGCGTAGCTGATGTGAACAAAACATTGCCAGCTGTAAATACTACAGTCATTGAAAGCTTTTTTTTTTATGTTAGCACCACTTTCACAATTAAAAACATGAATGCTATCTTTTTCTATGTCCCAGTTCACTAGCATTTTAAGCAGTGCATCAACAATAGCTGCTCCTGTGTGTTTGCCCTAAAACCTCTCACAGTGCAAAATGGCAGATTTTCTATTTAAATTATTATCAATCCAGTATGCTGTTAGGCCTAAAAATGATTGAGTTCTATTTTCCTGTGTCCACATATGAGTAGTGAATGATAGGGACATAGCATTTTTTAAAAGCAACACAATCTTCTGGTGTACCCTTTCATATATATCAGGGATATTAGTTTGACAGAGATATTTGCGTGACTGTAATTTATACAGCAGCTTCAGCACCCTGGTTAATCTTATGAAGCCTGTATTCTTCACTACTGGGAATGGCTGCATGTCCAGGGCCAGCATTTCAGCGACGGCATTGTTTATTTTCAATTTCTCAGGAGTTTCACATGTCTAGAGCCTTTTCTTGTCAGTACAGAAATCAAGAGCAGGCTGCATTGTCTTTCTAAATGTGGCATCATTTTCAGGTTTCAGGTACAGACGCTGTTTGGCCTCCTTGAAAACTTCAATGGGCTTAAGCAGAATGTGGTTCATCATGGCTGTGGTTGTGTACTCCAAGGTCTTGATATTTCTCAGAATGCTGTTCTTGCACAGGGTATACACTTCCCACAGAGAAACTCCTACAATGACATACGTCGCTGCCAACAACAGCACCAAATCAATGTAGAGAATGTGCTCAGGACCCGGCAACACTCTCCGCCATCTTGCACCCCATCCTCAAACCATCTATGACTTGGAGTTAGTATCCATAAGTACATGGGGTGCTGGGGGCAGAGTCCTCTGTGTGGGGGGTTTGGGGGCCAAGCCCCCCCAAAGAAAAAAACAGTCCCTGCTGTGTGAGGCTCCCTGCTGACCGCATTTCACAGTTGGCAGGGAGTCTGGCGCTGCGATGCCGGTTGACGAGTTAGTTGTCGACTCAGCATCGTAGAGCCTTTGCACAGGAGTCTGTCTACTTTAGGAGCATTTTCCTTGCATAGTTTGCAAATTATCAAGTCAGGCTCTGTTTGTTTTAATTCATCTTCTCGAGCACCATGCGGAGAATGCCAGCACTGTCTGCCCTGCTTGCTCTAATTTCTGTCTATGACTGACCACCTAGTTATCACCATGCACACTGCAACATGCTTAACATGCTCTGCATGCCTGGCTTGCTCACAACACACAACTTTTAAAATGTATAATAATAAAAATAAATATAGAGTAAAACTGCACAAAACACAATGGAAATTGGGTGTTAGGGAACAAAAATATAACATAAACCAAGGACTGGGGGAAAAAACAATGACACTGAGTTTTGGGTTAGGGAGGACACGGAGCAACACTGTGCCCAAAAGGAGTTCCATGGGCTTAGTATAGTTTGCAGGCAGGGGTCGGCAGAACACCATAGATCAAAACAAGCAAAAGAAAAACTGAAAGATGTGGCATACTAATATGGGGCATCTACATATGGTGTTGGGGGGGACATAAACAATTATTTTTCATTAAAAAAACTATTGATACACTGAAAAACAGATTTTTTTTTTTTTTTTGGTTGGAGCTATTCAGTCAAATACAAACAGTGACAGGAAGGTACAGTTCTTAGTTGAAGCAAATATGAAGCGAACATCCGTCCCAACCCTAACTACAGTATGTATAAAATGCATTAAATGGTGCAGACTACTTTGTGTATTTGTATTTGTAGTCAAACTCTCAAAAGTGATAGTAGTATTCATGCTTCAAACAAGCTTAAAATGACAGTATAAACCCAGAAGCATAACTTACTTTAGTATAACCAAATTACTTCTGGGATTTTGGAAGACAACATGTTAGAAAAATAATGTACATGCAATGTAAAATGCCATGCAATAACTGAAGTAACCACAACACTTCCAGTACTTTTTAACCACATTTAGATATGTGTCTAGTCTGATAAAACATAATTAATATGCAGATGAATGAATATAAAATTAGTTTTTTTATCTGTCATTAATGAAATGCTGCATCATGAGTCTTACATAAACAGCAAAATTTAATTAATGACTAAGGCACTCAGCTGCATTAAAATTAGAGAGCAGTGTCCCTGAACACTATAAGAAGGATTAACACTTTAGGTAACCCTAACTGCATAAAACTATGGTAATTAATAAAGTACACATTCTAAATAAAACATCTTCACTGGTTTCAGTTTATAAGTTTTTCTTAGGATCATTAACAACTAGACCAAAACATTACTATTTTTTATATATGTGTAGTTATTTCCTCAGCTTGTAGCAGATATCATCAGGTACCATGTGTTCAAGGATGTACCACGCTCAGGCCTCACTATCATTCAATCATTCACGGAGGTAGCACTCACCAGTAAACGGAATAATGGCACAAGGCAGAAAACTTTGCAAATACAAAAAAACATTTATTGTGCCATAAAGTTGCCAGATTCTGCAGTCACCAACAGAAACCCCCCGCCCCCTAAGGAAGACCTAACCGGTTGAAGAGCATGAGTTTCTGTTGGTGACTGCAGAATCTGGCAACTTGATGGCACAATGAAAGAGTTTTGTATTTACAAAGTTTTCTGCCTTGTGCCATTTTTCCATTTACTGGTGAGTACTACCTCCTTGAATGACTCTTTCTTTGTCTCTCAGGCTGGCTGCCTTGGTTAGCATCCCACCTGGTACTGATTGATGTGCTGGCTTCCTAACTGTTCTCTCACTATCATACAGCCAGCAGCTGGAGTATCTCTCCAGTTTGTTCCTTGCCTACCTCCAAATCTTGATGTGGACCTGCCATCCTGTGGTCTTGAATGATGTAGTGCACACTGGGTGCATGCATCAACCCCTGCAAGGAAGCAGACTCCCCAGCCCAAAATAAGGGGTCACTGTATTCTGGGTGCCACTATCTCCAGTTTTGAGCTGGTTTGCATTGCTGATGGCAGCAATGCCAAGCCCTGATCACCATGACTCTGTCTCCTCCAGAGTTGCCCTCTGAACCCGGGTCACCAGCATGTAAGTGAATAGTGCTTCTGCTGGGCAATCTGACACCCCTCAGACATGGCTGTTAACATTATTACAGTAAATGCTCATTGTTTAGTGGTGAAATAGCCAATCACGAGCATATACAGTGGTGCCCAGGATCAGGATCCCTCATGTCTAGTCATGTCACAGAAACAAAGAATCTGTTAGTAGATAAGGACCATATGGCCCACCTAGTCTGCCCATTCCCCTACTCACTGCTGATGTCAATCATTATCTTCAGTAAAGAACTGCAAAGAAGAGTGAAGACCATCACATTACACTTGTTTATCTTCTTACAGTTTGCCAGTTGATTACTAGAACTCACAGACTATATGACTCCTGGAGGCTTACACATGCAGTGCACTGTTTCTGCATGTGGCAGGATGAGACATTTAAAATATATAATAATTTCTTTTCACACTATCCTATCCCCTTATTCTATTCTTGCCTATCCTTAATTTCTTGTCAGGGCGACCAACCTGACATTTCTAACCCATTTCTCTACTATCCCCTTTATTAGCAATCTTCATAGCCTAATACAGCCACATTAGCTCTTAAAAAGCAAAATCTTTTAATGATAGTCCCAGTCTGCAAACATTGAAGTTATCCCCAAGAAAGCAGAGTCCCTCCATGTTTAGAACCCTTACTGGTATGTCCCATTTGTTGTTAAATGTAGTCAAACAAGCCAGCAGTATTGCTGAATGCTGAATAAAAGCCAAGTGGTTTTCCATTTTAAATAGCGATAGTGTGCACGATCACACTATCGTGAGGGTAGTGTGTGCACAATTGAGAGGACAGATTGCACACATTCGTGCAGTAATATTTCATTAGTAAACTGTAGACTTCCCTAATAGCTGTTCCTGCTTGTTTACAGAGTTTAGAAGTATAAAGAAACAAGCAAGGCGCTGCAAACAGAAATCGAGCGTTTGGCGGTTGTTAGGGTGATAGTAAACAGACCCTGCATTTGCCGTTGCAGCACACACTCTGTCTCTGAAATAAAATAAAGGGCACTGTTTAGATAAGTGCTGCAAAGAGAGTGCAGACTTAGTGCAGACTTAGCAAAGCCACATTTGGGTTTACTGTGAGCTAAGCTTGTGTTTCTAAAGTAAAGGAAGCCAGAAAGTGAAAGTCCAGTCGAAGTGTGTCTGGCTGAAATGTTAAAGTGATCTGGAAGCTGAATCAGAGGAAAATAAAGCAGATAATGTGCAGCTTAAGCATAGGTGCTGCATATAGTATACTGCTGAGAGAAAAGGAGATTGTTCCTGATATGAGTGTTCAATGTACAGCTATAATAAGTATTAAACAGTTTCTTGAGCAAACATTAAAAATGAAAACAATTAAGAAAATGTTTCTATTTCAGAGGTACTCTATCTTTTCAGAGTAAATGGAGAGGGAGCGCCCCTACTCTATTTATCCGGTGAAGGTTAGAGTTCTCTGGAGTAAATAAGCTTTGTGAATATTTTATTTTTGCTTCTTACCTAGAGGAGGGCAGGTTATGGTCTTCTATAAGGCTGGCAGCCCAGAAAATGACTGCTAATATAGAAGTGGTGTGGTGATGTCATTGAAAGGGGAAGGGATAAAAGGTCTCTGGTGATGCTTTCACTACCAATTAAGGTTCCTCTAAGTTAAAATGAGTACTTACAGAGTATTACTAATGTTATGTTGAAAAAAAGACATAATAAGCTTTAAACTTAGAGAATTTGAAGCCTAATCTTAAGTTCCAGAGTAGAGGAATAAGGGTTTTTGGTATAATTGATAGTCACATGTCAATGATGTCATAATTATTGTACTATATAAACCTCCCCACAAGGAGGCTAAATCAGAGGTGCTGGTCAGTTCCTTCTGACCAAGCAAGTGAGAGGAGGTGTGAGTGCCTACACACCGGAGTGGAGAAAAATATTGAGTATACAGAGAAGAGCAGGGAGTCTGAGGAAAGACTTGCCTGATTATTATTTTTTTTTTTGTTTGCTGTTATTTTGGTGTGAAAGTTTAAACACCCATTTCTTTTCTATAAATATTTTTTGAACAGTTAATTTTGTTATCATTTTTAGAAAATAAAATGATAAACGCTACACCAGTGTTTTTTATGCACTTGATTTAAGGACTGGTGTTTGTTACTGAATCCACACGCTTACACTGCACAATGCCATTTGTTAACTTTTTAACAATATTAAAGATGACAAAGCATTTTTCTATCATTTAGAAACAGTGACAACAAGCACTATAACTAGTTGCTACAGAAGACAGTGTGGCAGACAGTATCAGGACATCTTTAGTCATGATGGAACCCAACTCTGGCTATCACTATATACAGTACATGGAATAACATAAAAATGTTGGTGTGATACTAAGGGGGCATGAAATGTTCAGAAAAATTAATTCTGTGATAGACAAAGGTAACAGATTGTTCTAGATGTGTTCATGTTCAAAACCTTTAAAGGATCCTGGGTAATACAGGATGAGCAGAACAAGTCAAACAGGAATATACAGTAGTACATTCTGCCATAGCCTCGACAATGTCCATTGGACTGCTTCCTCCCCTTTTTTTTCTTTTCCTCACCCCTGTTTGCACCCCCCCACCCTTCCACATAGGTATTTCCCCAGTATGACCAGGGTTGTGACTTCTACTATTGTTATACTTTATATGATTGCTATTTATTGCATGTAACTTTATTCCATAAACCACTGTTATATTGTGTTCTTTTGTTATATGGATTGCACCTGTATGTTACCACTGCTGTATCTCACACTGTAACCATGTCTATGCTCCCTGCGACAAGGTGCTTTTGTAAATGAGTCCCTGACTCAAAGGTTGTAAATCGACTTTTAAAAATTAAAAAATAAATTTATAAGATCTCTGGTTGAAAGGGACACCAGCTATATTATAAAGTCCTAAAGTGTTTCTTACCACAACTACATAAACCAAAAACACTACTGAGGTTACAAAAAGGCCACTAAAAACTGAGCAATAATGGAATGGGAACCAAAATTTAAGAAACAACTTCTACAGAAAAAAATATTCCATACAGTTTTCCTACGAGTCAGGATTTAAGACATTTACGCTTGGAGAATTTCTGCTATAGTATGTAAAAGAAATCTGTTCCACAGAACAGGGGCATTAGTAGAAAATACCTCGTCTTCTGAAGTGCAGTCAGGCAGAATGAATAACCAACAGCTTCTGCTCAGTTAACATGAAGGTTCTGCATGGTGTAACTGTAGTCAGGAGGTCAAGGGTGTAAGTGGGCCACAATCTGCTGTAGGTCCTACAGAGAAGCTGCAAAACCTTGACAATCACTTAAGCAATAATGACCACATGGCCGGTCATTTTCTGGCAATTAATGATCTGCTAGGGGGAACGGTGGTCCAAAGTGTAGCCTCGGGCCACCCCCACCCAGCCAGTTGCTAATTGCAAGAAAATGATCAACTGTGAGGTCATTATTGTGATTATAAGTCTAACTGCAATAATATAGGTTTTTATTGACAGCAGCACTGAAAACAGTTCTTGTTTTGATGCCGTTGCTGTCAGCATAGAGCGTGCAATGAGCTGTGTGTTGCTGCCATTCCCAGCATTTCTAAGAGATTTCAGACCAGCACAGCAGCTGATCAATGAGCTAATTTAGCTCAGAAATAATTAATTAGACTTATAATCAATATTAGGGCCATGCAGAATGTTTAAATTCTGATGGAACGGAATTTCAGAAAATTAGGTGGAATTCTGTTGGTAGTAGAATTTTGACATTTTGCTTACAAAATGTTTTCTGTGGATTAATATTTATTTCAGTAATCTGCTGGATAATATTTCACAGTTTACGTGATCTGTGAGTATTATTCTGCAATTTACAAAGAAATGCTTTTCAGAATTCTTCTGAATTTAAAACGAAATTCTTAAAAAGCATTTCAAAAGCAAAACTGCTGTTCCATGCCAATTCCACCAGCAGAATTCTGCATCCTGCACAGCCCTAATCAATACATAACTTGCAGTCCTATAACCTAAGCCATTCATGAACATTTCCAGACATCCATCTGTACATCCTTAGATAGCCAACCAGCCTGAATGACTACTACATCTTGTAATATCAGCATGAAGAGTTTGGTTTTGTCCATTACAGGGGGCAGATATTCAGTATGACAAACACAATTTCCATTTTATGAACTGATGTGAGCCCAGATTGCACCATTTCAAAAGTAATCCAAGATGTAAAAAGTTCACATCAGGTATACATAGCATTCAGTTTAGGGAGGACAAGGTTCAAAATCCCATTAAGAGCCAAACTTACTCCTGACAAGTGCAAATCTACAAAAATACCAAAGAAAGCGCTCAGTCAGAAACTGGTAAATGATATAGTAGCTCAGTTAGCACCACATAGAAACATAGAAGTTGACGGCAGATAAGGACTGCAAGGCCCATCCAGTCAGCCCATTTTTTCTACCTTATGAATGTGCCATAGGCCTGCACTCTGTCAATGGCCTATCTATTCATACTCATCTTTATTGCTCCCTTATACCTATTCCATGACTGTTTGAAGCCCTGCACTGTATTCATAGCCAACACTTCCTGAGGTAGGCCGTTCCATGCATCCACCACCCTCTTTGTGAAAAAGAACTTCTTCACATTCCCCCTTAATTGGCCTCCTTCTAATCTCATGCTGTGTCCTCTTGTCCTGCTAATTTTCTTATATTGAAACATGCTAGACTCTTTCACCTTGTTAATGCCCTTAAGATGTTTGAATGTTTCGATCATATCACCTCTCTCCCTCTTTTGCTCTAGGATATAAATATTGAGCTCCGTTAATCTGTCCTTATATGTTTTCTGATGCAGTCCCTGCACCATTTTGGTTGCCCATCTCTGGACTGCCTCCATTTGGTTAATGTCCTTGTGCAGGTGCGGCCTCCAGTACTGCACACAGTACTCCAGATGGGGCCTAACCAGTGTGTTGTAAAGAGAGATTATTACCTCCCTCTTATGACTTGTGATACCCCTACTATTACACCCCAACATCCATCTAGCCTTACCTACTGCTTTAGTGGTCTGCTTGGATGATTTCAGGTCATCTGTGATGATGATGCCCAAGTCTCTTTCTTCCCCTGTGATTGCCAGCAAATCCCCTCCCAACCTATAGGTGGCTTCAGGATTTCTATTTCCAATGTGTATAATCTTGCACTTCTTTGCGTTAAATCCCATTTGTCACTTTTCTGACCATTATGCCAGTTTATCCAGATCTCTTCTCATTCTGCCCACCCCACCTGGATCATCTACTCAGTTGAAGTTCTTGGTGTCATCTGCAAGCAGACAAACCTTACCCTCCAGTCTATCTGCAATGTCACTGATGAAGATATTGAAGAGGACTGGCCCCAGGATTGATCCCTGAGGTACCCCACTTGTGACTTTCATCTCTCCTGACTGTATGTCGTTTACCACCACTCTCTGTTTTCTGCCCGTCGACCAGTTTGCCACCCACTTGACCAACTTCTGACCCACCCTGAGCCTACCCAGCTTATTAATCCATCTTCTATGTGGAACAGTATTGAAAGCGTTGCTGAAGTCAAGGTAGGTGGCATCAACTGCTCCCCTTGGTCCACCACTCTGGTTACTCAGTCAAAGAAATCTATGAGATTAGTTTGACAGGATCTTCCTGTTGTAAACCCATGCTGTCTTCAATCCTGTGCTCCTATGGATTCCAGGTGTTGCACTATCCTTTCCTTAAGGAGTGCCTCCATAATCTTGCCCATTACTGAGGTAAGACTGACTGGTCTGTAGTTCCCTGCCTCCTCCCTGCTACCACTCTTGTGGAGCAGGATCACATGAGCCCTTCTCCAGTCTTCTGGGACCTCTTCTGTGCTCAGAGACTCACTAAATAGTTCTGATAATGGCTCTTCTAGTTCCAACCTTAGCTCCTTTAGTACCCTGGGATGTATGCCATCAGGTTCCATTGCCTTGTCCACCCTGAGCTTAGCAAGCTCTTGTAGGACCCTTTCTTTTATGAAGGGACTAGTGCACACCTCCCTCCCCCCCGTGTCCATGGTACTGAGATGTGGGCCCTGCCCTACCTTCTCCTCAGTAAATACTGAGCAGAATTATCGATTTAGGATAGATGCTTTTCCTTGGTCCTCCTCACACTCCCTCTTATCCCTTTTGATCTTAGCAATACACCCTCTGGACTTTCTCCTTTCACTAATATATCTATAGAATGTCTTGTCACCTTCTTTTACTGTTCATGCTAGTGTTGCCTCAGTTTGGGCCTTTGCCTGCCTTACTGCCTTCCCTGCTTCACTTAGGGAAGTTTGGTATTCCTCCCTATCTTCATCCCACTGAGTTCCATTATATTTACTGAAGGCCAGCCTTTTGGCTCTGACCTTTTCTGCTACTGTTTTTGAGAACCAAAGTGGTTTCCTTCTTCTTTTGCTCTTGCTTTTCTCTCTAACACAGTGGGATATTGCTTCAAGTATTGCATCCTTAATGATTGCACACTTTGTCTGTACGAAACAAAAACAAGGCGCTGCATCAGCATGTGGTCTAAAAGCAAAACAAAATGGTTATATTAAATGCACGCTGAAAATAGAGTTAAAAATCTACGTTTCTACCTTAGGTCTTCTTCAGGAAATATGCCCACACCTGTATTTCTTCTTGCCAGGGCTAGCTTAACTCTGTTGGCCATTTTACCAAAGTCAACTCCTTTGAATTCCCATATTTTTGCCTTGGAATGGGATGATTTAGTTTTAGTGGCCAAATTGAACCATACCATGTGATGGTCACTGACCCACAGGTGACTTTCTACCTGGAGATCTGTGATCCTTTCCCCATTAGTCAGTACTAGAGCTAGGATAACCCTGTCTCTTGTGGTTGTTGTACCAGTTATTTGAGGCCCATCCCTGCAGGGAATCCACTATATGTCTAGTTCTGGCAGATGTTCCTGTTGATATTGACCAATCTGTATCTATCATGTTGAAGTCTCCCATTATCAGAACCTCCCTTTTAGCCATCATGTTTTGTATATCTTCTAACAGTAATGTGTCTATGTCCTCCCCCTGGTCTGAAGGCCTGTAGACAACCCCAGTTTGTATGGCTGTCCCATTTCCTGTTTCCAGGGTGACCCACAGTTCTTCTGGCTCCTTATGTGTTTTTGAATTTCTGTAGCTTTGATATTTTCATTGACATGAAGAGCCACTCAACCCCCCTGTTTGCACCTCAGTCTCTTCTGAACAGTACATAGCCGGGTACTGAAGTCTCCCAGGTGTGGTTACTGGTGAACCATGTCTCGCTAATGGCTACTATGTCCAGTTTAGCCTCTATCATTGTTGCCTGCAGGTCTGGGATCTTGTTTTCCAAACTGTGAGCATTTATGTACATGATTTTCCATTGGCCAGATTTTGGTGTGTTAGTTGTTGGGTAAGCTCTGGCATTTTCCCAATGCGTCATATGGGAAGCCGGACCTTTTTCCTTACCTGGTGATGAAAATGAACTACAAACATGCTGAACTCCTGTTTGATCACTAGCTGAGGGTAGAGGGGTGTTTGTCCCATTCCATGTATCGGGCGCTACACCCCCTCCTCATTTGCTGGTTTAAATATTCTGAAAAGATGTTAAACTTCTGCCCCAATGCACTGACTCCCTCCTTAGTCAGATACAGTCCATCGAATTTATTTTTTTTATCACTTCTCTATTTCTCCTTCATCCGGTACGGCCCCATCTGACCGGTTACCCCAGATCTGTCCCCTAGAATTACTGGGGCTTACCTTATGCCCGGTCCAGGGGCGGTGCCTGTGGAGAGTCGGTTGCCATCCTGCTGCTGGTGCCTTTTTCCACTTTTCACCCCATTAGTTCCTGAGGACCCTAGGAGAAGGATACATGCATATGGAGGCATGCATGCACCTTACAGCCCTGGTAATGACCCTCCTCCACCCACCCCATTGGCCTATCGCCAGAACCCTTGCTTGTGCAGCCCCCAGGCCTCCACCAGAGGGTAGCCATGAGTGAGGGATGCCACCCCACCTCCCCAGAGAGGAGAGCTGCCTTTAACGGCTGCTTCATACAGCTCTGCCCACCCCCCTCATGCTGACCTCTGACGACCCAGGCTCGCTCCTGAACCCAGGTCACCAGCATGCCACGAGGTGCGACATCCAGTGCATCAGCTCTCTGTGCCACTGGGCTGGCAGTCCATTGAATTTAAAGAACTTTCACTCCTAAAACTGTTACCAGTTAACCACAAATTTGTGTCCTTTTTCCTGGCACCAGCCCTTAAGCCACATGTTTAGCTCCCCATCGCCCCTTCTCTGACCTTCTGTCCTTCTGCCCCCCTCTCCCAGACTGGCAGAATCTCAGAGAAGGAGATGCTGGACAAAATGGATGATAGTTTGTCACCCAGCCTGGTCAGGTGTTCCTTGGTCTCCACAACTGACTGGCTGGTGAGATCGTTAGTCTCTATGTGTACCAGGACATCAATGTTTTCTCCTGCTTCCTGCACAATTTTAGCAATGCAGTCAGTGTCTCTCCACACTGATGTACCTGGGAGACATCTGACCATTACCCCCGGCTGGAGGTAGGTATCAACTCCCTGGATCATGGAGTCTCATATGATCAGAAGTGTTTTGGATTTCCTTTTTGCATTTTTGTTTTGGTCCCTGTTTTGGGTGAGTTTTGTTGTGCTAGCTTCTGTGTTGCAGTGTCCATTTCTGCAGTGCCCTCAACCCCTTTGTTTGATTTTAGAGATAGAGGCAGATACCTGATTGTAGTTTTTATATGGTTTGTGGAGGTGAAATGTTGGAGAGCACTGAATGACGGGGCACCCAATTTGCCCCACCTAACCACCTGCCAACCTCCCTGACCAAGTACCCTCTGGGGTCGAGATGCTTCAGTTGGATTTTGGGGAAATGATGGGCGGGTCTTATAATATATTTCCTCCTGAATATGCAATTTGAGGCACGCAGTCTCTGCCCATGCTGCCTGGAGCTGAGCCCTTAGATCTCCAATGGTCCAGCATGTAGAACAGTGTCCTAAATCCTGTATAAATGCCCTTTTGAAAAGTGTCCCACAATACCTGCAGTTAATAATATCCATTCAAGATGAGCTGCTGGGTTTATAACTTGGTCAAAGTAATTAGAAGGAGGAAAATGAAAGCAATAGTTTGATTTTGTGTTTTGTTTGTTTGTTTTTGTATAACTTTTTATAGCAAGTTAAATTACTTGTGCCCCTGTAAATGAGGTCACTGTGTAGATACCCCACTGATCCTCTCCTTCCTGCTTTGCTACAGGAAATGTCACGACTGTGCTACCCTGCAAAAGAAGTGTAGCATGGGGTGGTTGGGGATGGGGGTGGGTGGCTGGGCCCTTCCCAAGCTGAAAAAGAACCATAGATGAAAGAAACAAGGAGGTAAGAGCAGAAACAATCAACTAACAACAAAAGCAGTAGGCCTGAAAGCTTAGCCTAATGATAGATAAAACTGTAAAACCTGTAAAGCGCCACCTGTAATAATTTCACAGAAGATATACCCTGTAAAAAAACCTTTGCTACAGAGAAAAATAAAGCAGCAACAAAAGATATACCTTGCAAAAAACAATTTGAATCAGAGAAGATAACAGCATTAATCTGTAAGCACAAATCTGTAGGCACACTCTAAAATAATGCAGCAGAAAGTATACCCTGCAACAATAATTTGAATCAGAGAAAAATAAAGCATTTAAATGTTAGTAACAAACAGTAACAACCCCTGTGAGTACAAAAGAAAATAATAACACACATTAAATCTGCCTAGCCAAAAGAAGCCTTAATCTTTTTTCCTTGCTCTGTCCTTACAAGCAACCTAGAAGAAAAGAGTTCAGGTAAAGCTAGGTACCTTTGCCACCAGTGTGATGTTGGGGTTCCTGTGGGTACCTGCTGCTTTTTTTGCTGTGTTTGCACCAATGAGATGGCCTTTGGAATAAAGTAAGCTATGTTTTCCTATTCCTGTGGTGGTTGATTGAATGTGTGCCTGCTGGGAGTGAGTGCTGCTCTTTGTGTGTTTTCGAGCCATATCAAAGGTGTTGATGCTGCACAAATTGTACTAAAGTTGTACAGTGATTAGACTTTCCAACACCTTCCCCACAAAAAGGGATGATTGGGAATAGGTTGATATTTGTTGAACATAAGTTTGATTGCTTCTTGATCAATGATTTCATCATGACACCTGTCAGGGTATGATGTACTGTATGTTTTAATAGATAAGCCACCATTTGCTTTGGCTCATTTCAGAAAAAAATTCAGTTAAAGTACTTCCTGAACTGAAGATCATTGCTGTCACCTAATGTGTGCTAGGTTGGTAGAAGTTATGATACACTTATAAGAGTGCTCTGGTATCTCTTGTTAATAAAGTTTATCTGCTCGTATATTAACTTGTTATAAAAATGGCATATATACATTCATTTCAAATTAGTAATGGCATCACATCAGCTTGCTATGATATACAGAAATCCAATGAGAGGAAAAGGACCTTTGGAAAACAGAGGGCAGTAACATTGAGAAGCTGCAAAGGGGAGTACGTCATAAAAGAAAAATGCCCTTGGAAGAACAATATAAGTGAAAAAAGATGGCAGGCTGTGTATAAAGGAAGAACATTTCTGATACTGCAGAGCTAGCCCACATATGCGGAAAGACTAAAAGAATACTTCAAGGCCAATAAAATCAAAAAGGAAAAAAGGTAGCAATCTTGTTCTGTGTTATGAAGCAATGCCATGCAATTTACTGTTCAACCTCACAGCACTAATAAAACCAGTGGAAAATACACACCTGTCCCCAAAATGCTTAATGATTGTGGAGTGTTTCTAATTCCATAAACACAGCCAGTAAAATGAGAAGTCTATTGCTTAGTTTATAGCAGAATTACAAAAGTTGGAAAGCATTGCAAGTTTGGCAATGGCTTAAGTGACACCATAAAGGTTAGACTGTCTGCGCACAGTGCTACTGTAAGATCTGACACTATCTTGTAAATTCACCGGCTCCCTAGCCCAAGACCTCTCATCCCAGTGAAGTAGTATTAAAATAGCGACCCCGGTCCATATTCTACAATTTTGAGGAGGTAGGCAATAGTAGTAAATCCAAGATACCCAGCAATCCCCTCTCCCCAACCAATAATGCACTATTACTGAGTACTGAATAATGAACAGCAAAATATCTGGGATGGCAACTATGAATACTAGCCCAATATTAATTAAAAGGAACTCACTTAAGTCTATTGTGGATTACTAAGTGATATTCTTTAAAAGCATCTGTTGACTGAAAAAGTTTTAACTTAAAAATGTGTTGTTGAAATTGCAGTGTCAATGGAAACTGTTGAAAAAGATGTCATAGAGTTGCAAAATTAACTGAATTGCAATACATTACACATACGCTGTGTATAGGGCCAGAGGTAAAAATCTTTCCTAATACCAAATAAAGTTGTTTCATGAACTGCAGTCATATCACTCTGATAATTGCTGATTTAAAGACAAGCAATGTAAAAATTGCAACAAGTGTGGACACATGCAAAAAATGTGCAGAAAATTTGGCACTACTAAACAGCCTAAGACAGGCAAAAGAAAGATATTATGATTGGCCATATTACTAAATCAGATAGTGAGCTCTTACCATCAATAGTCACAAAGGACAAACTACCAAACTAGCCACAGTGCCGCATCATCTGAGTGTCTTCAGCAAAAGGGATACTAAAGCGAAATGCTATAAGGAGTCTGCATGGCATTTAACCATCTCAATACTCTGATACACTCTGTAAAGGTGTTGAATCACTGTGATGCATCTTTGCCAAGCTACTGAATGGCAATCGTGTGCTGTTATCTGATAGAGTGAAAGAAGGCAGTGGATGTCTAATAACTTTTGCATCAAGATCCTTTATATCAGCAGAGCACAATTATGCCCAAAATAAGTATGGAGCCCTACATCTGGTGTGGGAGAGTAACAAAATGTAACCAATGCTCTCTGCACTCTCTCTCAAATCACTCCTACTGGCACACATCTCAAAAGCATGCATCTGCAGCTAGCTATCTCCCTCTTCTCACTGCATTACAGCAACCCCTGCTCTATTCATCCCTCACCTCAATTATCCATGCTGCCTCTTTACTATATAGCTTAAAACTCAGTGTTCTCTGTAATTTGCAAAAAGTACAAGGAGGCGGCTCAGAATACTGTGGGAAGGAGACAAAGCAAGGAGACCCATTCGTAGATAACACACATATACTCAGCTGCTCAATCCTGACTCAAAAAAGTCCCCCAAACCTTGGAGTGGTTGATAAGAATTTATCTGCTAAAACAACAAACACCAGAGCTGTATTATGGGGGGTGGGGGGGTTACTACTCCAGTGTTTGTTGTTTTAACAAATAAATTCTTACTAACCACTCCAAGGTCTGGGGGATTTTTTTGAGCCAGGACTGAGCAGCTGACTGTATATGTATTCACGTCTCTTGTAATTTGTTTTTTATACCCCTATGATTCTGTTACACATATCTTGACATATGTACAATGCACACTCTCCCCTAGCTCTCATCCTTGCAAATCTACAGTATGTACTCTGCACACCTTTTGATTTTTTTCTTTTTCTAGAATTTATTACTCGTACCCTGCTTTTGTTGTTCATGTATATGCATCCATTTTTTGCCATATTTGTTATTGCTGTATCATTCCCTTCTGTATACCTCCCTTGGGCTACACCTGGAAATGAGTTCTGGCTTAGTGTACCTATCCTGGTGACCAAATTTTAAATAAATCAACAAATAAATATCCCCATTGTAGGATGTTTGCATTGGTTATAGATTTCAGCCCCTTGTCTTTCTTTTAAACTGAAACATGGGAGTTCCAATGATGACTGCAACACAGCTGCAGAGAGGGTCCTTGTTTCATTGAGCACGATCATATATCAAGTCTAAGGGTGTCATGCAGCATGCCAGTGCAGATGGATTGTTCAGACTGCAGCCAGAGGTACTTAACAATGTGGCAGAGGCTGATTATGGAGATATTCTATGGAATACAGATGGAAATTCTCCCAGTGACAAGTGCCAGAATTCAAAGGTAAAATCAAAATGATCCCACACATAGAGGGAACAGAGCTAGTAACCAGAGAAGGAGAAAGCAAGCATACAACCAAGATTTGCTCTTCAAACATCCAGACTGGCAGTCTCTAAGAGGGAAGAGATGGTGATAACGTAAATGTTCCTGTACACCTGACAAAAGGCACAAAAATAACTACTGGTGTGAGTATAATATTGATGCAAGTTAGTTTCATCATGGTGTTCAAGAATAAACTAAGCAGGAAAATTTAAAAAATACTGTTTCCTTTTATAATGATCCCTGACCAAAATAATCACCAGTATGGATCTCACTGTGGTTACCCTAACAACGGGGGAGATGGGTATCAGGTGCTCAATCTGTAATATGTTTAGCACCAACCCAGATTCCTTGTTCGGAAATTTCACCTGCAAAAACTGTCTCGAATTAAAAGAAGCAAAGTTAAAACATACTTGAAATGGAGAATGAAATCCGGACACTAAAAGCTAAAATAGAAGAAAGCAGGGTAAGCACCTCAATTAAAAATGCAGTAAATGAAGGTACAGGGAGTTAAAGGCAAAGAACAGATGAAATAGATGAAGGGGAAAACATTAATGACTGGTGTCTTGTAGATAAGAGGAAAAGACCTAAAAAAGAGAGAAGAGCTCTAGGAACATCTGTTGATGTAACTAATCGCTACACACCCCTAGATAATTTAATAGAAAATATTGAGGCCCAATCTCAAGAACTGTTGGACCTAGCCAGTATAGATATCTCAGATCCACCAAAGGAGACCCAGGCAGAGGACAGAGCTGAGGTAGTAGAATGATCTAACCCCACAGAAGGGATAAGTCCAGTCGATGGAATTGAATCACAGAGCAAGCAGATATTTATTTTAGGAGATTCCATGACAAAATATATGGATGTGTACTCAACAAGAGACAACGGACAGAATACAACTAGTTGTAGTTAGAGTGGGGCCTTGATTAAGGATATTACTGCAATGATACTGAATATGCTATCCAAGATAGATTGCCCCAAAACAGTGCTGCTCCACGTAGGGACTAACAACCTGGGTAGAAATACAGTGGAGGAGGCAATTAAAGACACAGAGTACATTAATGAACTACTAGAACAGCATAGCTCAAAAGTCATATTTTCAGAGGCGTTGCCTGTACCAAATTCCAGCAGAGTAAGAAATAACAGGATTAAAAACTACAATAACTGGTTGAGAAGATGGTGTCTGAGTAAGGGGAATTCAAATTATTAAATCTTGGGAGAGGTTTGAAAATAGGCTTGATCTATACAGTAACGATGGTTTATACTTTAATAGGAAAGGTTCAAGAATACTTGGCAACATGTTTTTCTATAAAATAAACAGCAATACCAGGATTCCAAGAAACTGACAAGTAAGGGGAACAGGATCAAAACAATCACTAAGGCATCATACTGTATCACCAAACCAAGGGCTTCACCAAAAAATTAAAATGGATTAGCAATACTCTTAACAAATGCAAGAAGCCTCAATGTTGTGAAAAAAGCTGAACTGGAACTCATTATAGCAGAAAAGGATATAGACTTGACTGCAATAACAGAAACTTGGCAGTCGGAGTGCTCTGACTGGGATAGGAATATTCAGGGTTATAGAGTCTTCCACCACGACAGAGAGGGTAGAAGAGGAGGAGGAGGAGTTGCGCTGTACATGAGGGAAGGCATACAGTGCAAACAAATACATACTGAGAACAACTTGTGAACTAAGTATAAAATAGTCTGGGTAGAAATTAACAGAGAAAAAAATAAACATCTTATTGTTGGGGTCTGTTGTAGTCCACCGGATATAGTCATTGCTGAGCACAAGAAACTAATAGAACACATTAATGAAATGATAAAGGATAAAGAAATATTGTTAATGGGGGACTTCAGTGTACCAGGAATAAACTGGAGCAATGGTATCATGTCCAATAATCACAAACAACTTTTTATGGAACTATGTGCTGACAATGGTCTGACTCAGATAGTCAATAATCCAACTAGAAATAATGCCATCCTAGACCTAGTGCTAACTGACTGTGCTGACAGCATCAACAATCTAACAATCCAGGACCCCCTTACTGACTGTGATCACAACACTGTGCTGCTCAATTTTAACTCCAACCCTACAATCATTCATGGCCGTACAGTTATAAAGAATTATAAAAGGACTGACTCTGATTTGATGAGGGAAGAGTTGTTTGTGTGGAAATGAGATGAAGATGGTCAAACAATAGAAGGGTTATGGTTGAAGATCAAAAACAAATTATTAGCCCTTGAAGACCTATATGTACCAAATAAGGCAATATACAACAAAAAGGGTAAGGTACCAATATGGTTTACAAACAAGATTGGAAACCTTCTAAAGAAAAAAAGGCAGATGTATAGGGCAATGAAAAGGGACAACAGCATGTACAATACAAATAAGTACAAAAGGCATCTAAAGGATAGCAAAAAAAATCATAAGACTAGAGCAATGTAACCTTAAATTTAGGTTAACACACACTTCAGATAATGGAAAGACCTTCTACACTTATGTTAACAGTAAGGCAGTGGACAGAACAATAGGCCCCTTCAATTGGGGAAATGCAGAATGTTCAAATCTGGAAATACAGACCATAGTTTTTAATAATTACTTCTGTTCTGCATATGAGAAAGCCAAGCAGAAGGGGAGTAGATAAGGCAGACGGGGATAATATGGCACCAACACAAAACACTGACAATAAAATACAGATTGAAAAATCAGAGATTGTGGCCACTCTCAGGAATACTGACCCATCCAAATCAGCTTGCCCAGACAAACTACATCCCATTTTTATAAAGGAGATTGAAGCTTTGCTGGTAGACCCTCTCTATAAACTGTTTAACCTGTCATTGGAAACAGGAGAGGTGTCACATGACTGGAGGATAGCAATGGTTGTCCCGATATTTAAAAAGGGAAGCAAAGCAGATGTGGGGAACTACCAACCCATTAGTCTTAACATCAATAATAGGGAACTTGTTAGAGAGAGTGATAAAGGAGAAGTTAGAAAGTGAACTAGACAGAGTGAATCATAAAGTCAAGTATCAGCATGGATTCAGGAAACACGTCATGCCTGATCAATACCTTAGTCTTTTATGAAAGGGTTAGCCATTCACTGGATAGGAAAAATCCTGTAGATGTGATATTTTTGGACTACAAGAAAGTTTTCGATAAAGTTCCACACAGCATCCCAGTACACAAAAGTGAAGCACCTTGATATTAATAACTCCCTAATACAGTGGGTTGACAGTTGGCTGGAAGACAGAACACAAAGGTTCGTATTAGAGGTTATGAGTCAGAGGAGGAAGGGTGACAAGTGGGTGCTCCCAGTGATCGGTCCTGGGACCGCCTTATTCTCAATGCTATATCAGATATGAAGAATGGTGTAAAAACTTCTGCTTAAAATTTCCAGATGACTCTAAACTTGGGGCCGAGGTAGGGGATGAGGAGCAGGTTGCATCAGTATAACAAGATCTGGATAAATTGCAAGAATGGGCAGCTCTAAATGGCATGCAGTTCAATGTCTATAAGTGAGTAGTAATGCACTTTGGCAAAACTAACAGGCAGGCCAGTCATACCTTAAATGGTAACCTGCTAAGAGTAACAGATACTGAGAAAGATCTTGGAATATTAGTTAGCAATGACGTGTCCTTCAGTTCACATTGCAATGCAACCATAAAAAAAGCCAACAGATTAATTGGATGCATCAAGAAAGCATTTATATCTAGAAACAGGGCCTGCATAGTCTCACTGTACAGGGTATATGTCAGGCCTAACCTGGATTATTGTGCTCCGCTCTGGAGTCCTTACCTGAGGAGAGATATAAATGGCTTGGAGAGGGTGCAGAGGAGGTTAACAAAAATGGTGGATGGTATTGTAACAGAGCCCTATGAATCCAGATTACACAAGCTTAGGCTATACCCATTGGAAATAAGGCGAAGAAGAGGAGATCTCTTACAAATGCATAAAATCTCCAAGGATAATCAACTTGCAGAAACTTTGGGATTGCTGCCCACAAACAGGATTGACAGTTTAAGAGGCCACAAACATCAGCTGAAACTAATTTATTCTAGGACGAATCTGAGGAGGTACTTCTATATGCAAAGAATAATACCCATGTGGAATAGCCTCCCAAGGGAGGTGGCGGAGGCAGATACATTTCTGACCTTCAAAGGAAGACTTGATAATTACCTAATAGTGCACAAATGGGATAATATGCTCCACTAGAATGGAAGACAGGCTCTATGGGTGAGAAGCCTTCTGTCTCTCTAATAAACCTACTATAGTATTGATTCGCTGAGATCCTTCAACTGAGCTTATGCCTACAGATATTAAAAGCCTACTGAGTTACCCCACATCAGGCTTCTGACTTAAACCCTACACCTTGCTTGGTTGTGGTGGTCTCTGGTAATGTAAATGAACATGTTGGACTTTTATTGGCAGCAAAACAGACGGGACCAGTGTTGGTACAGTACTCCCATGTGAGATTGTTCCCTGAATATAGTTATTCCACCTATATAAGACATAAAAGTTCCTATGTGTTGAGGGGTCAGCTAAAGGAAAGGTGAGTTGAATATTTCCTCATGCATGACCAGCCCAGTACCATTGATGGTTGAGGAGCTGGAAACCACATCTTCCACAATGCCAGTGAACCAGGTTCAGAATGGACTCTGGTCGGGGGGGGTTGACTGGGGATAGAGAGGATTAAGCATCCATCTGACTGCTCTGTGCTCCCAAGGAGTAGGGAACTGGACTGCTCCTACATTGCCACCATATGGAGGTGTGGTGGGAGGTCAGCAAAAGTGACTTGCAAAGGAACTGCCAGCAGTAGACACCTTAGTGCTTGTGTGCCTTCATTCGCATGTGCACCCAGCATCATCACATGCTGCTGGTTCCTGAGGGACCAGCAAAGTGTAAAATAGGAAGTAGGCATATGAAGCCCTACAGCCCCACACGGGCCCCCCCTCCACCAAACACTTGGATGTGTGTCTTCAGGGTGGGAAAGAGGTCCCACCATCACTGGTTCTGTCATGGGGCAATCCATGGGGGATTCTGCAATGGGTGAGTACTGAGGGAGGTGATAGATGGCAGGGGAGGCAGGCTGGGGCTGAAGAACCTGCCAGAAACCTGGTAGAAAAACTGAAAAAAAAAACCATTTCCACATGCCCCCAATTGACTCCAAACTGACTACAGAGGGCAACTAAGATGATCATGCACCAGCAGAGTAGAGCGTACAAGGAGCAGTTGGAGGCCCTGAACACATACTCCCTGGAGGAATGGGGAGAGGGAAGAGGGGGGAGAGAGAAAGAGAGAGAGAGAGAGAGAGAGAGAGGAAACATGACTGAGATTTTCAAGTACTTGAAGGGAATAAACAAGGTGGATAATGAGGGTCTGTTTAAGCTGAGTGGCAACCAAAACATGAGGGGACATAGTCTTAAGTTGGGGGGGGTTTAAGAGGTAGGCTAGGAAGCATTTCTTCATGGAGACGGTAGTGGAAGAGTTGGAATGCACTGCCTGAAGAGGTGGTCTCTTTGAAGATGGTGGGCAGCATTAAGAGAGGCTGGGGACTTAAGGGAAAAGTAAGGGTCAGGGGAGGGTCAGATGGAAAGAATGGGAGAATTGGGGAAGGGGTGGCAGGGTCATTAGCTGAAGTTGTGGACCCTGCAATACGAGTAGACTAGATAGCCCAAATGGCCATATTCTGCTGGCTTCCTCATATGTTTGTATGGACACTGATCCTAAAGAAGCAGTTAGACTTGCAGACAAGATCAGGAGAGAATTGGATGCCCATAGTAACCACCTTACTTCAGATGCAAAAAAAACAGCAAATAAAAATTAAGATTGGAGCTCTCAAATCAAGTCTGAGTGCCTAATTTGAAGAGCATATGTACTCCCTTTGACTAATACAATGTTATATGGACCTACTACTGTATATCTGAGCAGCTAAATTCCAGGTTGGATTAATTGGACTGAGGTTTTTTGTAAAAATAACTGCCACAAATGAGTTGGCTGTTGCTATTGTATGTAGTTATGCAGTACTTGATGGTGTTCTTTCATCTGATCTCTTCAAATAAATGTTACCTTCTGTATACTAATTAAGTGAACAGGTATCAGTTATCTCCCTCATGTGTAACAAATCTGAGGATTAACCATTCTTTTTGTTTATTATTTATTATACTTTTTGTTGCCACCAGCCACCTGGAACCTCTGCCTGGTCATGGATCCTCACTCCCACCTCCACATCGGACGTGCCCTTTCGATACCCCCTGGCTTTCCCCCCAGGGTGGGGTGCGGCACCCCTCCCTCAAAGGTACCGCAATGATGGGATAGGTTGAAGGGGCCATCAAGGAGGCTAATTGAAGTCAAGGGCGGGCTTCATCTAGGGTAGCTGGCAGTGTTATTTTCTCCAGTTATGCAGGAGCAGGGACATGCAATGATGGCCAGCGTCAACCCCGGCCCTGAGCCTACTTGTGGTGCTGGTGCACATAGTACACCCAGCCACTGCTAGGTATCCACGTTGAGCCGGACACTATACCCCCCCAACTCCCTGGAGAAGGACAGCAGTCGACAGATGCTCAATCCTTCTCCCCCTGGCTGGCCATTTGATGGCCCGGGTTTGTTCCCGAACTCAGGTTGCCGGCGTCGCAAGCGGAACTCCAACCACTGTGCCGGCAGGCTGGTGGATTAACTAGTCTTATCACTATATGCCGTATTTTTGTCTGAGTATAAATTATATCTCAGTGCAGGAGGTTTTGTTTCATTATAAAATGTAATAAAATACTGTATATTTGAAAAAAGACCCCCGCATTGGCACAAGTGGTAAAATTTACTGTTAAGGGTTGTTCTAAACATGTGCATTCACTTTTGTCTGCTTCCTATACTTGCCAAGATCAACTATCAGTTAACCAGAGTTGCACCGTGTGTGTTACTAGGGCTCCAAACTATGAGCTTGCGATTTTAAAGCCTTGCATTATGGGCACATGAGAATAGTGAAGATGAAAACGCTCACTTATACTTATTTGTGCAACTTGTTATGGTTACAAAGTCAAGGAGATAGCTAAGCAGTACCAAGGCTGCCATCACACATGGTATTTACCCAGTCTGGCTCCACTGAATCCATGGGAATGGCCTTGCCCCATGGCAAGAAATTTCCACTGACTATGCCAACCCCTTTATTGAACTGTTATTCTTAATAGTAACAACTGTTCAAGTGGCTACAGGTTTCTTGTGTAAAATGGTTACAATTACATCATCTCAGACCACTGAAATTTTGAAAACTTTGTTTGCAAGAGCAGGAGTGCCTGAGCAAATTGTTAATAATACTTTGCCTCAATTTACTTCAGAGTTTTCAAAATTTAATTAAAAGAAATGAAAACTAGCCTATTACTTCAGCTCCATAGCACTAATGGTCTGGCAAAGTGGTTCATTAAGAGATTCCAATAGTTTATTTGAGTGAAGAGTAGGAAGTCAGTGTTCATAAGATTGTAAACATTTTGGTGAGTATGATAAATCAGACTACAGACATGCTATTCTTCAGACAGCCTTTAAGATATGACTGGATTTACTGAAGTTGGATTTCTAGAGGGTAGCTAGTGTAAAAGACATGCTTTGATTAAATCTCAGATAAAAAATATGTACCCATACATAGGTTTCATTTTGTGTGATTAAGCAACTTAAGGAATACAGGAACCAGAGCTGGAGAGCTGGGGAAACTGCTTCACAAATGCTACCATTAGCCTATGGAGTGTATGTGGAAACAACATTGGCATAGCAAACAACTGCTGGGTGCAAGCTCTGAAAAAGTGGCCACACCCCCTTCCCTGGTCCAAGACATGTAGCTATCCCTGATGCTAATAGTCCCCCCCCCCAATCACCAGCCTGTATCTAAAACCATTCCCTGGTGCTAGTGGTCCCCCTCCCTCTGATTGCCAGCCTGTATCCCAAAAGAACATCCTCTGGTGCTAGTGGTTCCCCCCTCCGATCACCAGCCCATATCTAAAAATAAATGTCCCTGGTGATATAAGTGCCCTTTCCAGTAAATAAGGGGCACACTCCCTGCCTGGACATAAGGCGGCTGGCCAAGGAGGTGTGAGGAGGGCTGTGCCAGTCACTGTATGCACCCCCGCGACACCAAGGATACTGGTAAGGTGATGGAGGGTTCTCGGTGCTGTGGGAGGGGTGCTAGATGCCAGGGATATTTCTTCTTCTCCAACTGTGCTGGCTAGTCCTGCTTGAGAACCCTTTAGAAAACCATCAAGATGAGCCTGCTATTGCCAAGTGATGGGTCAATGATTTGGAACCAATCACCACTGATGTTCCTAAATGATTGTTGCCACTTCTCCAGGACATTATCTTGAAAGAGTTTGTAAACCACCTAAGAAACTCAGGACAGGATTTTCAAGATGATTGTCCATGGTCCAACTGTCCATTTTTTCCCATTGCAGATTTGCAGCTGTACAGTATCATCTTGTAATTTCTAGACTGACTTTCAGATTGTCAAATATTTCTATCCATCTGGCCAAATCTGTGTCACAAATGAGATGCAGATTGACATGTCATCACATTTTAATGCAAACTGTCACAAGTTGTGACTTGCTGCAAATGGATGCATCCTTTGACGCTTAAATGCAAGTGAAGTGCACATTTGAGTCTATGTCTGCCCCTTCTGAGAATCCAGCCCTCGAACTGAGAACTGACTTTAAAATGAATACTGTTATGGCTGTTGCATTTCATTAATAAAAACAAATTTCTATGCTAGATAAAAGTTAACCTGTTAGAAATATAATATAATAACTGGTGAGCAATTTTTCCCATTGCTTGATCCAGTTATAATTTGCCTTATAACCTGTGGATTATAATGACAAACACATGCCACCTCAATCACAAAAGAGCCACATCTTGATTGGCTCTGGTATCCTCAGAGGCAGGCAAAACAGTTCAACAAACATGGCGGCTTCTCATCCCTCGGAGCGAGGAGCCACCAGACTGGGACACCTACTTGTTTTGTTGGGGTTTTTTTGAACAAAAGAAAAACTCATTTGCGCAGTTTTAAGAAATATCTGGTTGATCCTACCATTCCGAAATCACATAGCACAACTCCCAAGAAGAATGGCCAAAAAGTCTCGAATGAAGATAGAGTTCAACACAAAAAGTAGATGTACAATTTCTTGGTGCAACAAAATAAGAATAACACCAACTGTAAAAAGAGCTGTGTCTCTTACAAAGACTGTGTGTGTGTGTGTGTGTGTGTGTGTGTGTGTGACAGTACCAAAATCAATGTTGGAAAAAATTGCTGACCAGCAATTATAAATAATAAAAGATGGGGAAGTGTGCTTAAATTCAAAAGTAATGGTTCCCCTCAGTGTGGGATGCTTTAATAAACCCCTCAGAGTTTATGTAGCATCCCACACCTCGGGCAACCATTAATTTCTCATTAAGCACACTTCCCCATCCATTATTGAATATGTTATTACATGTATGTTCTGTTTGAGGTACAGTGCAAACCAATTAGAATGGACACGTCTGTTTAGGACTGTTCTTGTCCATCATAAGTGTCTGTCCGTGCAAACCGAGGAGTGCTGTTTTTCTATATACTATAAGACTCTGTGGTGTAGTTATTGCCAGTAGCCTTGCTAACCCACTATCACCCCCATCACCCTACCCTTACAATTTCTCAATATTTCATGCTTACATTTTAAGCATAGTGCAGTGAATCAGGATCTCTTACTTTAGCTTTACTATAATGTGCAGTCAGTTTGAAGCCTTTGCTGTCATGCAGACTCTCAGGTGACATTCACTCTCGTACTGTGTCTGACTCAACTCTGAGAACACCATCAGGCAGCGATCTCACCGAGAGACAGAATTTCCACATCACTACTTTATCTCTCTCTTTCAGCTTACAACTTACCCAATTTGATGACAGTGATCAGAACAGCGATGGAGCAACATGCTGCCAATGGATCACACACAGTAACACTCCACTGAGGAAGAACTGCTTCAGCACTTTGGGATTTGACACTGCCACACAAAGAGCAGTTTGAGACACTATTTTTTCATTTCTTTTACAACCGCACTCAGAGCATGCAGTGGGGTGGGGGTAGGCCTTCTGGACAAAATAGAAAGAACTGCCACAGTTAGCCCATCTGTGCTTAGATCAGGGGTTGCACTACAGCAGTGGGTTGCTCAAACAAATGATACTGCCTCCTCAGAGCTGGATCTGGGGCTGTTGTAAGGCCATTAGTACCTCATCAGCAACTCATCAGGGACTAGCACATGTGCTCTGGATGGCTGATTAGCACCTTGTTAGGTGCCTCTCTAGCATCTGCCATAGCCATCCACTGTAACTTGCTTTATAACATGGGGTATGAGAAAACAGAAAGACAACTGGTCACTCAGCATCAGCTGACCATTGATTAATGCTCAGTATATGCACAGTTGGTGTGAGGGGGCAAGACAGAGGATCAGTGGGCAGAACGGAACTAGTTATGTACTTCAAGACATGTCAGTGCAAGGCAGCCATTTGTAAAGTCAGTGAAGTGAGTGAAGTTTGAACTTAGTGTTGGGCTATGCTGTGTGGAGACATGCCCTACTGTTGGTTCTCCTCCCAATCCCTCCTGTAGCATTTGCCGCCATGCCCATTGATGGCTCTTCTGTCCCTGAGTTTGGCAAGCAGTCCAAATCATTAAGCTGTCGTGACACTTTCCCGAGTTGCGAGAGCAGTGTCCACCCCCCCAGTGATCCACAGTATCCCCTCCTAAAGGTCCCGCTGTCAGCCTGTGCAGTATTCCCCGTCCATGTGAGACAGTCAGACAGAGGGAGAGAGAACAGATCAGGTGCTTCAGAAGGAGGGAACCAAATGCCTGCTGCAGAAACAGTGCAGTACCTGACCAAACGCTGGCTCTTGTTTCCCTTCAATCCCCTCCTGTGCCATGTGTCCCTGTCTTTCCTGATATGGTTAAAAGTGCTGGTCACCCCTTGATCCAGAGTCTCCAAAGTGCCTGTCCTGTGTGGATTCCTCGCCCCCCACCCCCATGATCTCTGTCACCGTGTCCCACTGTCACTGTGTCTCATTGTTGGTTGTGGGGTGCAGGTTGTGACAGTAGGTCTGAGAACACCATGGGTGCTGTCCTGTGTGGCTGTGAGTGTGGTCCCCATGACAAAGCGTGCAAGCAGCAGCAGATGGAGGGAGAGAGACAGCAAGTGTGGGACTGACATACAGCCAGCACTGGAGAGAGACACAGCATCAATAGCTGAATGTGCTGTTTCATCCCATGCTCTGGACTCATCAAACAGCATGTCTGTTAGCTTGTCTGCCCTCCCCGATGTCTGACAGTGCAAGTCACTCTCAGTGTGTCTCACTGTCTCCTTACTGCAGTCTTTTTTATCAGTGTATCATGGTCATCTCTGTAAAGCACTTCAGACTTGTGGCACACAGAGAGAGAAAGAGAGACCGAGAGAGAGCACAGCTCACCCGTGATCAATTGTGGACAGCACTGGCATAACGGAACTACTTTGTGTTATGGAAGAACACATCATAAATATTGTGTATTTCATTGTGAAAAGCATATTTCTGGTCATGTTATGATAATGATTCTTTCCCCATGTTATAAGTGCAATAACCCACTCCATGGTATGGGGTTACTGGGGGATTAATCAACACCCCAGGTGTGTGACCAGGAGCTCCTGCCACTCTTGAGGACCAACCTTTTCTTAAATCTGTTGCTATATTTCTTGTATTTCTAAGTCTAATCTGTCCTTTACAATTTCTAGTCCACAAGGTTGGCCACCTTTGGGCACCCCCCCTCCCCCTCCTCAACTATGCTATAGTGTCCTCTTTAATTTGCATTTTCCCTCTCAGGTCCTTATATAGGGAGGTTATTGTGGTGACCTCCAGATGTATGTAAAACAGGTTGTGTTCTGATTCTAGAACTCTGAACTGACTGGCTGTGTTTGAGAAGAGCTCCCAAAGCTAAGTGCTTTTTGATATAATTTTCAGTTTAAAAATTGTTTTGTTTTATGTAAATTTAGGTGATTGTGAAAGACAACCCTGTAGGCTCCAGGAAGATGTAAAATTTGTGTGATAGATATTTGTTGGAAGTCAGAAGGATCAACACATTTATTTAGTGTGATCTTTCTACTCTGATGTGGTTAATTTTAATACTATAGTTTAAACCCTTTCTGTATGTGCCTTTGGTGGTGTCTGATATTGAGAACCTAAGTGTCAATTGTGGGTATCCTGTCTGTTTTGGTAGGTACTTTATTTTCTTTGTTAAACAGCTGAGTATACCTGTTGCCTAATACTTTATAGTACATTGTATCTTTTTGCTCAGTCTCTGATTTTTCTCTTCTTTCTCCAATGTTTTAGAACTGTTTAGTTATTGTGGCAGAGGTGTGGTACTGTGTTCTTTCTTGTAGTTCAAGGTGCTTTTGGAACTGCTGATTTCTATTGGTTTAAATGACTACATTTTTTTTTTCTATTTTAAAAAAGCTACATCAACTTAGTTTGTTGTCACCTGTTTGTTGCTAAGTAGCAGATGTTTTTGCATTGTGCTCTGATTCTGTGATAGAATCTGTATTAGTAGAAGGTAGATTATTGTGATTGTAGTTACCTTTTGATGGTAAGGATAAAGAGGTGAGATAGAAGTGTATGTATTTTCAAATATTATAGAGGAACAGTGGCAGGATTTTTAGGACAGTAAATTAATAAAAAGGGAACTAGGAGAGCTTCAGTAGCAGACAAGTAGTGGAATAGCAGTATAATTGCAGTATAATGTGGGGAGTGGTGCAATGCAGTGGCTGTGGGGCAGCCATATTCAGGCAGATCTTCTGGACACTGAGGTGCTGCCCTATCTGCATGCATCTTTCTGGACTGTGGGATGAGGTAGCCAGACTCAGAGTGGAAGTAAACTGGGTCAGGAGTACCATCACCCCTATCCAGAGACCACTCAGTCCAATGCAGCTGCCTCAAAGGATGCAGAGAACGAGGAGTACTTGGATGACAGTGGGCTCAGGGAGGGTTAGACCAGTCAGGCAGAGGCACATCCCAGATCCTATTCCACTCAAGAAATCATATGCCACACTGCCAAACAGGGACAACCAAATAGAGGTACCCAGAGAAATGGAAGGAAAGGATGTGGAGGTTAGCCAAGTGCAAAAGATGGAGATTAGCGCCCAGGAGGTGGATAGGCAGATTAGGGGCAAAGTTCAGCAGAAGGGCAGACAGCAAGGTGAACCAGAGATAAAGGACAACCAAGGAAGGGGCTAGAGTAGAACAGCGAAACAGTCTAGGGAGGTCAAATCATGGAAAGTCATGTGTGCAAATGCCAAGAGCCTTACCAACAAGATGGAAGATCTGGAGGCTGTCATGGTGCAGTCAGACCTGGACATTGTGGCCATCACTGAAACCTGGTGTAATGATAACCACGACCGGGAGTTGGCCATACCTGGCTACAACATATTCAGAAGAGACAGGGCAGGCAGGAAGGGAGGAGGAGGAGTGGCACTGTATGTGAAAAATGACATAAGGGCCACAGAGATCCAAGAGGAACAAAATGGGGGAGAGATACTGTGGGTTAAGCTGGAAAGGAAAATGGGGCCAGCCATCTGCACAGGTGTGGTCTATAGACCACCAGCCCAGGAGGAAGAAACAGATAGGGAGCTGATGCTAGCCATCCAGAGGATGGCAGACAAGGGTGAGGTAGTACTGGTTGGAGACTTCAATATTCCAGATGTGGACTGGAGCATCCCAGCAGCAGCATCAACTAGGAGCAGATTTATCCTGGACTCCCTTCAGGGTGCCTTCCTCAAGCAACTGGTCATGGAACCAACTCGGCAGAAGGCAATACTGGACCTTGTGCTCACAAACAGGGACAGTGTGATGGGGGTAAGAGTGGGGGAGCACCTGGGGAACAGTGACCACCAGTCACTGTGGTTTGAAATCACAGAAAGAGCAGAACCAAACCACACAAAAACACGTATCCTGGATTTTAGGGGGGCAAACTTTGAGAAAATGGGGAGATACTTGAAAGAGGCATTAAGGGGAATGGGGCAGGAATCAGGGGTTGAGGAACAGTGGGAAGTATTTAAAATGGGGATTACAAGAGCAACAGAATTATGTATTAAGCAGGTTAGCAAGAGGAAAAGGAAGAGGAGACCATTATGGTTTTCCAAAGAGGTAGCAAAGAAAGTGAAAGCCAAAAAGATTGCATTCAGGCAATACAAAAAGACACAGGCATAAGGGGATAGGGAGAAGTACCAGGAGAAGCAAAGGGAGGCAGGGAGGTCAGTAAGGGAAGCCAAAGCTCAGACAGAAGAACACATTGCAAAATCAGTGGGTAGAGGGAACAAAACCTTTTACAGGTACATAAGTGAAAAAAGAAAGGCAAAGGGAGGGATAGTGAGACTGAAGGGGGAGGATGGGGGCTGTGTGGAGGATGACAACAGTAAAGCTGACATATTGAACAGGTATTTCTGCTCAGTCTTTACTGAGGAAGAGGAGGGTAATGGGTCTGAATGGAGTACAAGGGGTGAGAATGGTGCAGAAATGGACACAAGTCCCTTTACGAGAAAGGGTCCTGAAGGAAATGGAAGTAATAGAGTTGATAAAGCAATGGGGTCAGATGGGGTGCACCCAGGGTCCTTAAAGAACTAAGAGAGGTGGTGGCTGAACCTCTTGCTATCCTGTTTAGCCGATCACTAGAAACAGGAGGTACCCAAAGACTGGAGGATAGCAGATGTAGTCCCCTTATACAAAGTGGGAACAAAAGAGGCAGGGAACTACAGACCAGTCAGCCTCACCTCAGTAGTGGGGAAGATCATGGAAGCACTACTGAAGGAGAGATTGGTGGAACATCTGGTTGTCAATGGACTACAGGACCCAAGGCAGCATGGTTTCCCAGGGAAGGTCATGTCAGACCAACCTCATTGAATTTTTGACTGGGTGACTAGGGAGGTGGATCAGGGAGGGCAGTGGACATGGCCTATCTGGACTTCAGCAAGGCCTTTGACACTGTGCCACATAGAAGACTATTGCACAAACTGGGGAATATGGGTGTGGGCAGGACAGTAGTGCGGTGGGTAGGTAACTGGCTGGGCAGCAGGACACAGAGGGTGGTGGTAAATGGCTGTCACTCCGAGGGAAGAGTGACCAGTGGGGATTACGGGATCAGTGCTGGGACGGTACTATTCAATATCTTCATCAGTGACATTACTGGGACCTAGAAGGCAGAATTTCACTGTTCGTTGATGACACAAAGCTCTGTAACAGAGTAGACACAACAGAGGGTGTAGACAGAATGAGAAGGACCTGCAGAAACTTGAAGAATGGTCAGGGGTTTGGCAGTTGAAATTCAATGCAAGGAAGTGCAAGATAATGCATATGGGGCACAAAACCCTGGCACAATATATCAGTTGGGGGTGAGGATATAGCATGCACCAAGCAGGAAAGGGATCTTGGAGTTATCATCTCTGATGACCTCAAGGCAGGGAAACAGTGTGACAAGGCAGCAGGTAAAGCAAATAGGATGCTGGGATGCATAGGCAGGGGCATCACCAGCAGGAAAAGGAGGTCATAATTCCACTATACAAGACACTAGTGAGGCCGCACCTGGGTACACTGTGCAGTTCTGGAGACCTTACCTACATAAGGACATAGACAGTGTAGAGAAGGTTCAGAGGAGGGCAACAAAGATGGTGCATGGATTGCATCACAAGTCCTATGAGGACAGGTTGAAGGCACTGAACATGTACTCCCTGGAGGACGGAGGAGAGAGGGATATGATAGAGACATACAAGTATCTTACAGGGAGGAACAGGGTGCAGGAATGCACTATTTTTAAGCAAAAAGATGTTCCAGGACTAGAGGGCATGGGATGAAGTTGGAGGAGGACGATTCAGAGGAAGCGTGGGAAAAATTTCTTCACAGAACAGGTGGTGGACAAGTGGAACACCCTGCCAGAAGAAGTGGTGGGGGCTGAAACAATCACGGGATTTAAGAATGCATGGGATAGACATAAAGGAATTCTGGAGGTCACGGGTAAGGGGCAACAGACTTCCTGGAAAACATAAACTGAACTTACAAACTTAAATGGGCAGACTGGGTGGGCCATAGGCCCTTATCTGCCAACACTGTCTATGTATCTATGTATCTATGTGTTAATTGTTGTTGGATTTAGTATGTAATAGCACCACTATGTCATAAAATACCTTGATATATATACCTTGACCCCGGATATTCAGACTGCGCCAGGCTGTGGTGCAATCCTGGGCGCAGTGCAATTTGGCTGCGCAGGGGCGTTGACTGGGCGATATTCAACAGAGCTGTGCCATGGCATAACATCATTGAATATTGCACCCTGGCCACCCGCAGTGTGCATGAGTGCAAGTGGCCAGAGTGGAGCAGGGGGATGCGCTAGCGCAAGTTCTCTTGTGCTATACGCAACAACTGCGATATTCAAAAGTGAACATGCAAATGGGGCCATAATGTATGCAAGGTGCAAATGTTGCCATTTGCATGTCATTATGGCCCCATTTGCATGCAGGTGCGCTGATCCCCGGCGACTTGCGCTTGGCGCCTTGCCAGGCAGCAGCCGTTGAGGATCAACGCCCCCTGCACAGCGCGGCAATGTGTCCCACAGCCTGATCGAGGGCTTAAGTAAAAATAAATTGTGTCCTATATCCCTGGTGGTCCAGTGGACCGCTGTTAGCCCGATCGCGAGCATATGTAATAATAACTAATGTCTCATATCCATGGTGGTCCAGTGGACTGCTGTCAGCCCAATCGCGGGCATTTGTATTAAAGATACTGAAGTCCAGTATCCCCTGGTGGTCCACACTGGCATTTGTAATAACAAAGAAAGTCCAATATCCCTGGTGGTCCGGTGGACCACTTGCAGTCTGATCGTGGGCATTTGTATTAAAACAATGAAATCCATTATCCCTGGTGGTCCAGCGGTACCCCCTCCCCACCCGCTCACTGAGCCCCACCGCCCTGCACCCCTCCATTAGCGGTGGGTAGCAGCACCCCACCCACCTGCCACCCCGCCGGCCGCTGACTGACACCGTAGGTAGGGCTGTATGCCCATTGGTCCATAGCGTGAGTCAATGGGTGTGCAGCCCGTGCCGTATGACACATTCAGATATGTGAATGGATCCATTCACATATCTGGAATAATAATACAGTTCAGGCTGCTCGCCCATTGGCTCACGCCGTGGACCAATGGGCATACAGCCTACACTGGTGTCAGTCAGCAGGTGGCAGGGCAGTGGGGAGGCAAGCGGGTGGGTGCTAGCCGCCCGCTGCTGACCGGGGAGCAGGCGGTGGGGCTCCAGTGGGTGGGTGGGGAGGGGGTACCGCTGGACCACCAGGGATATTGATTTCATTAATTTTTAATACAATTGCCCGCAATCGGGCTGCGAGCAGTCCACCGGACCACCAGGGATATTGGACTTTCTTTATTATTATAAATGCCCGCGGTCGGGCTGACAGCGGTCCACTGGACCACCAGGGATATTGGACGTTATTATTTTTAACAGATGCCCATGATCAGGCTTGGGGGGGCACCACCACGGAGGTGCAGCCGGAGCTCGGGTGGCCACCCACAGGTGGCAGCTGCCGTGCTGCGCCCTGCAATACGGCAGCTCACCTGTGGGTGGCTAGCCATTGTTCCTTTTTTTTTTGGCTCACCTGTGTGCAGTGCAAGTAGGGGTTGCACATGCATGGACTCAGCACATCCCGGGCTGAATATCAGGATGTGTGGAGTATGCATGGGCAGTAGAGATGTAGTGAATTTAAAATTCACTGGTGAAGTGCACGCGAAGTGGGCACTTTGCGTTGTCATTACCACTTCGCGTTGGGCTGAATGACAACGTGAAGGAAGGCGAAGTCATTGTTTTAATGGACTTTCGTTCCTCATTAGGATTCTAAGTGATCCACTTGGTGTTTCAGATTTGGCAGCCCCCCACACATCACATGGCTTACAGTACTGTAAGTCACATGCTCTTTAGCTAGGCAGGAAGAAAGTGAGTCATACAAGCAGACACTTTTACTTTCTCCTGTGCAGATGGAGAGAGAGTAGTGTGTTTTGTGACTGCTGATACTTTTAGATCAGAGCGAGGAGGAGATTTAAACTTTGATTTAGACCCAACAGCTTTTTTAAAAACTACATTTTTTTGTCTTTTCTGTACTCTTTTTTACTTAATTTGTTCTTTCTGTAAATTTTATTCTTCTTACCTTTATAAGTAGTTAGTTGTTTGTCTGTGTCTGTGTGACTGTGTGTGTGTGTTGTGTGACAGTGTGAGTAGTGATTGCTCGGACTGAGGGAGCTCAGTAGGAGAGATGGACCAGGGTGAGGGAAAATCTGGGATGGGGCAGCTCTGGGAGAGCGTGGTAGTGGTCAGCATCGTACCACATGCATGTGTGGAGGCCATGGGCGCCCATTCCTGTTGGACCGCTCAAAACTTGTGAGTGCCCCCCCAAAGCAGGACCAGCACTGCCTCCTGTCCTGACTCTGAGGCAGTTGAACCATCACCACCAAGTCCAGCACCAGGTCCTCTGGAGCAGGATGTGCCTGTTCCCCCGGGCCCAGGTGTGGATCCCATCCCTGTTCAGCACCGTGACCAGCAGGCTTACAATACATCCAAGTAACTATTAAAAAACATTTATGTTGTGATTCATGACGTGATCGTTAATCGTAATTTGTGACTGCATTTGTAACTGTGGTGATGAAGAAATGTGAATGCCTATGGCTGTACTTCCCCAGGCCCCGATGAGCTGTAGCTTAAAACTCCCAGACTTAAAAACACGTATCAGTGAGTACAATAGTGGGGTGGTGAAGCCTGGAGAGATACTACAAATTAAAGTGATTCAGAATGTGAATGATCGTGAATCATGATTTGTGACTGCATTTGTGAATGTGATGATGAGGAATGTGATTTGTATCATGAGTGACTCGTGATGATGGTCCTGACTTAAAAACGCATATTAATAAGTACAATGTTTATGCAAAATTAAGCATCACACCTGTCCAGAACTCTGAAGGGAAGCCAAAGAAACAACTGTGACTTAAGTTACAGATGGAGATTGGGCCCTAAAGAGATGCAAATGCACAGACAGATTAAGATTGCGGTGTGCACTGAAGAGATGCAGACACAAAGGCACAACACCTAACCAGTGCTCACCATCAGAAATTCAAATCTGGAAAAGAATACCTTTACCGGTTGGGGCGGGCCACGCGGGGAGGGCAGTGTACTGTACTGCTCCAGTAACAGTCACTAGTACTAGTACCAGTAAAGATTCCACAAAGAGGTACAAAAATCACACAACTGCAGTGGATAGCAGCTTCACATTGCTGAAATTATTATGTGGCACAATAAAAGGTGTCTGATTTGATGACACACGTCACGCACACACCCACACACACTAAGTAATGCATAGCAAATTGAAAACTTCAGTAGTATAACCACATATTTTAAACAAACTAAAATTATGCACTGCTGCACCACAACAGTCAGCAAAAAAATGGCAAGAAATGTTGAAAATATTACTGTGTGTACATTAACACAGTTATACAAGAAAAATATCACCAAAACAGAAAGCACTGTCTTTTTCAACAAGTTAATCTACCTACACTACAGATACACCCCTCCCCCATAGCACACTTCCACTGTCTCTCAGTACACAGACTGAATGTTGTACATTAACATTCAAAATCTATACATAAACAATAAACGCTCGATGATATGAGCACAGGAGGGTTTCCTATAATCGATGAACTAAAGTTTCAGCAAAAAAAAAAAAGACTTAAAAAGGCTTTTTTAACAGGTTTTTGAAGGTTTGAATTACAGAGAGCTCTCAGAGCAGATTGTCTCCTACAGCTTCCTACACACACTACCAAAAACTGAGGCTGTGCAGAACAATCTAGATCCCATGTGACCTGAAATTCCATGAAACACTGCAAAATTCACCTTTGGAGCTTAAAAACAAGGCCAAGTAAGGCGAAGTACATTGTTTTCAATGTACTTCACCTTAATAATTGGTGGAGTAGTGGTTTGGGAAGGCGGAGTAATGCGAAGTCAGTGTTTTCAATGGACTTCGCGTTACCCATTTGTAATGCGAAGTACTCCACTTCGCGTTGCGGAGCACTCCGCAAATTCACCTATACTCTGCAGATCACTTTGCGGAGCGATCCGGAACTCCCACCACTATTGGGCACGGCCCCCCTACCTGCGCCGCATACATTACTGATGCGCTCCGGCACATTGGGATTTGTGCCAGGCACAATCCCCATTTGAATATCACGCTGGGGCGCATCAGTGGGTTGCGCATTGTGCAACACTGCTGCACCATGCACAACCCTTTTCAATATCCGGGCCCTTATGTTTATGAAACCTGTAAATGTTAGATTGCATGGCACTAGGTGCTTTTGATAATGGTAAAAGGTACTAGGTGTCTATTATAGAAATTAAGGTAGTTGTGCTATTTAAAATGCATGTAAATTGTTGTAAACTGAAAAAGTCTAAATGTCATGGTGATTTGCATATATCCCATGATGCACTGCATTATGGAATTATGTATGATGACGTATGTCTTTGAAACTTGATTTGTTACAAATTCCCTTTGGGGTAACTGTGCTTTCAGTGATTCTGCATTGAGGTTCTTTGTTTATAGCTTGTTTTGTTTTTCTTCTTTTTTGGGCCCCACTACGTAAGCAAATGAGGCCTGCATAAGGGTTATGGGTACATCTCAGCTAGTGAATTGGATCAGAGATCAGTGTCAGTAGGTGCTGTCTAAGTGCAGAGAAAGGACATTCATAGTTTGTTGCTGCAAACTGATGTACTGAAGAAGAAACATGCCATTGCAAAAGGTTATTTGTTGTATTTTGAATAAACATCACACAGAGACTGTGTGTTGAACCTGAAGTTCAGTGTCTGGTCCCTCTGTTATCCCACAACCCCTCCACAAGGTGCTTTGAGGGCACTTGGCCTGCAGCCTTATGCCTCACAATTCACCTGGGGTGTTGTTTAATCACCAGTAATCCCATATGCGGTCATGAGTTATTGCTTACATAAGTGGATTTGTAGTGGAAGCTATGGCAGTGGTATGTGAATTCAGTTTTTGTCTGCAATGAGCTGCTGTGCATACTAAGTATGTATGGTATACGTGGAGTCCACTATATCACCTCACATGTAAAAATGCCTAAGCACCCTAATCTTTTCTTTAATAAAAGTGGCTTCTCAGTCCTTTAAAATAGACGGGTGTTTAAATTAATGCTTAAACTACATTTACTTAATATAGATACATGCAGTTTTCTAGCATTTAAAATGTAAATAAATATGTTCCTGTTCTTAAGACTCATCTCATGGGAGTGAGAAACCTAGCAGCAGTTCTATCGAAAGCAATATTTACTATACAATTGTAGTGGCAGAATATGTAGAAGGTGAAAGAGACAATATTTTAGGACACAGGCCTCAAATGGGGCCCAGAACTCAATCCTTCAGTTAAGTTCCTAGGCATTTGAAGTAGGAATACATGATGCCTGGACAAAATCAGTACATGTAGGTATTACTGACCTATAGACAGTGAACCAGGCATCTCCCTTTGACTCAAAGAGGACCAAGGTGTGAACTGCCCCCAATTGTCTTTGTTGGAGCAGTAGATTTAAAAGTATGCCATTTAAACATTGATTTTAGTAAGCAAAGCAATGAAAAACATATTTAGCCTCTGAGAAGTTACTTGAAGTCTGAAGATTTCTTGTTTTATACCTTGCAAACACATTTTATTTCAAAATTAGACCTATGTGATGTGTCTGCAGATCATTTTCATAGAGTTTATATAGTGTTGAAAATGTCTTAAAAAAATGTCCCCAATTAGTGCAGCTGTCATTGAACAGGAAACGCATGCTAATAGCAGGAGTCAGCATGTGTTTTTAGATGGGGGTCTTGTTGGACATAATGTAATTGATAGATTTTGGGAAGAGTTGACTACGAGGGTAGACAAAAAAAAATTCATGAAAGGTGTACAACATGCAAGGAGACAATGAACCAGGTGGAGGAGGGGTAGAGGGAAAAGGAAGGGAGGGAAAGACAGATGAGACAGGAGGAGACAATGGGATGGGAGAGAAGTAAGAGCTACTTGCTGGAGCAAGCATGTGCAGAGAGATCATGGAGTAGAGCTTTAAAAGAGTATCAGGAAGGAGAGGAGAAGAGAGATGAAGGGAAGTTATTTTAAATGAGCATAAGGTGGGAAAAGAAAGCAAATTGTCCAATGGGTATTTTACATATTGGAACAGACAGGAATTGGGAGTTAGAGTAGCAGTTGGAGTATCGTGAGGGGAGCAATGGTGAGAGGACTGAGGAGTGATAACATGGAAGGGAACAGAAACAGAATTTAGAAATGTATTTACTATTATAGTTAAAACATATTTTACCAGGTAAACAGAGACTGTAGGCTTGTTTCCATTTGAGACCTGGGAGAGGGAAGGGAGCATGGTAATCATAGGGAACACATACAATCTCTTACTGGAATATGAAATCCAAGGAGATACATATTGTACAAAGAGCAATTGGGTACGTTTACAGTATAGCCCCTGCATGGCTGCAGGGGAAGTTACAGACATGAGAACCATGACGGTGATGGCATGCAAGAGGCAATGAATTTCAAGGGATGGGTTACTTCATAGAAGAAGTGACGTAACTGAGTGATAGAGGAAGGCAACCGAGAACGAAACAGTAGAAGTGGAAAATGGGATTCCACCTGGCAAAAGAAGATTTAGGTACAGCACTCTAGACCTCATACTCATAGGCAAACTCTAATTGGATAATTCTGAGAACAATTTCATGACAGACAGGGAGTATGAGGTAGGATTTTTTTGTGGTGAAATTCACCAGAGAATGCAATCCAGCCACAAACCAAGGGACTTGAAGTAGCAAACTTATTCAAGGCAAAACCATTCAGAATCTTGATGATCATGGCATTCTGGAGCCTTGAGAAACTTTGCTTACTGCTAGACGTGATGAAGATTTCTTTTCGCATTATGTGACAGTTGATCTGAACAGAACCAATGTTCGACATTGTTAGAGTCATACTATGAGGGCTTTCTCTGCTTACGGTCTGAGGAAAATGTATTACGTCATCTGTGTACATGTGGGCGGATTTTAACATGCTGCCAGGAGCCTTACTGATGTGAAATGAGAGGCTGAGTTCCAAGGAAATAGATGCTTCAGTGGCAGGGGAAAGAGAGTTGCAGAAGTCTGGGGTTCAGATCATAAGGACTATTACCTTTAGAAGTGCAGAGAGAAAGAAGAGCACAAAAGATAGCAGAAGGGGAGATGGACTGAGGAGAACCAGAAGAAGGGGAGGGAGGAGGGATCAGACAGGGTGAAAGAAAGCAAATAATAGAGGTGGTAGGGAAGCATGAGTGGAAGGAGGGAGAGGAAGCAGGTATGTGGAGTAAAAGGGAGACTGTTGAAGCCAGAAGGCACAGAAAGTGAAATAATCATTAAATAAGGAGGTGACCTCTGAGGGGTCAGTAACTGGGGAGCTACCTAATTTGAAGACTAGAAGGGTTGGCTGGGTGGAGGGATGAAAACAGAGTGGCCAACATTCCAGAAATTTCTCTAAGTCTTAAGGCTGTACTGGAGGTTGGTTGAAACAAAATCAATGTAAGCCTTAAACAAGGTAAATTATAGTTTCTTGTAAGCTTTATAAGTGATAGTTTTGATACCCTTGATTGAGGTGAATCCCATAACTTCCTTGAAAATGAGCTTGCACAATGGAACGTTCCAATAGAGTGAATTGAAACTGCAAAAGTAGTTAGATTTGAGCTACTTGATGGCCTTGGTGCTGGTGTTACAGAGTTGTTTCTACCTTAACAGGTCCATGGGGTAGCCAAAGATCTTATGGAGGTGCCATGCAGAGTCTAAAGCTTTTTAGGAAAAGCAATCAGGTTTGCCAGAATCCAGGGAAGATGGGAGACTCTCACACATGACTGCTGATGGGGGCAGGTTTGTTCCAGACTAGCATTAATTTGGAATGAAAAATGAATATGGCATCATCAGTATCTGATGAAGAGATGGCAAACCAGTCAGCATGGTAGTGATCATGGAGCAAGGAGAACTGGTTAAGGGACCTGATCAACCTGCTGAAAGCTATTTAAGTAAGAATATGGGGTGGAAGAGCTTTCTAATACAGTAGACTATTCTCTGGTTACTGAGAGAGCGAGGAAGAGTGGCAGCATCCCCAATTCAGATGCTACAACTAATGCTGAGACTGACATACATAATCACTTTGTACCACTTCCATTTAACACAGTACTGTCTGTGGATTGCATAATCAGCAATAAAGATGCCCACATCACTGATTCTGGATGACAGCATGCATTCAGACATGATTAGAAAGTCAAGCTGGTGACGAAATAGGGTTCTTAATACATAATATTTTGGGACTGATTTCTTTACTTTCTTCCCTTTCCATTCTTTAAGGATTTCAACCATATCATTTATGGTGTAATGGATTATGTATTCCATTATTTAATTTATCGTTCTTGTTAATTATTTGGGCAGAATGTATGTACCATTTATGTCAATGTATATTGATTTAAAATCTAATAAAATGTAAGTAAAAAAAAAGGAAGTCAGGCTGGTACTATAGAACCCACAGTCTAAAATAGTCAATCTTGGAAGCTGAATTCTGAGCATTAATATGGAAAAAGCTCAAGATCTTAAAAAAGGGTGAGGAAAAAAAGGGGCAGTGGTGTGAGGTCATGGTTGAACTTGATATTTTTCACCAGCACAAGCAGAAGGGCACTGATAAGCTTAACAGCATGATGCTTCCTTCTACTGGGGGGTACTGGAAGGAGGGAATGAGAGCTGGTCCTCCAGAGTGGGTTCTGGAATTCAGTTGCGATAATAGAGAATGCTTGAGCCCTGCGGGCCCACAGGTAGAGTCACTCTGCTAGGAATGGCAAAGTGGAGGGGAGACACCAAGACATTGTAATGTGTACAGTCATTATGAGGTGTGTTATATGTTCATAGCCAGTATCTCAGTGTGGGAGACCAGTAGGAAATCTCCTGGTTCAGCAAGATGATGCTGCTGCATGTCCAGGCCACACAATCAGTCCACCTAGCATTTAAAGTCTCTACAATCTAGTCTGAGTTACTGGGGTGGAATGTCACCCTCAAAAACCCCATCTTGGGGGTTGGGAGGCTACATGTGGGAACAGCGGGACAGATAATGGACTTTCTGGGATTCAGGGGAAACAATAGGGCTAGGGAGTAGCCATACAAATGGAGGCTGGATTGGGTAGTGGGGTAATAAATATATCAAATAAAGCCCACAGAGGGCCTCTAGGTTAAAAGAGGGGGACAAAAGGATACAGCCACTGATTAGGCTGCAACAGAGTACGAGAGGGGGGGAAGAGGGAGAGGAGAAGGTAGGGTGGGAGAGGAAGAGTAGGCAGGTAAAGGGGTGGGAGAAAAGAAGGAGGAAAGAAGAGAAACATAGTAATAGAGGGGGTCAAAGGATGATATTAGGTAGCTGGGAGGATGAAAGGTGAGCTAAGGGGTGGTGAGCAGGAATCAAAGTAAACTAGTGAGTGACAGAGTACACAGGGTACAGTAGGTAGGGGAGAGGAACAGAGAAAAGGGATGGCTACAGTTTGCAGCAAACCACGATGTAGGAATTAGGTATCAGGCCATAAGAAGGGTATCAAAACTGGGGTGGTGGGAGGAAGGAGAGAACTATGAGAGAGTAACTAGCAGGAAGATTGGGGATGGTGACAGACAGGCAGTAAGCACAGTTCAGTCAATCAATGTGAACCTAGAAGAGCAAAATCAACTATTGTCAGCAAGGGCAGAAATAGCCAAACGGTAAAACCAAAAATTATACAATGGTGTGTGAAAATCCTACAACCTCATTGGTCAAAACACGTCACATGACCATGGGTAAATCTTGCATTACTCACGGCTGAGGAATTGCATTTATAAAAAACCATAATTAAACACCTTTTACATTTATTTTAGACATGGGTCCATTGCATAATCACAATAAGGCACTCCAGGGTGTGAGTTATTAGGGATTTACCAACTTCATGTGTGATTAAGTCACTCGGCTACACCTCGTGACACACCACACAAGGCGTGGGTTATACCCCAATAACCCACACCCTGTTGTGCCTTATTGCTTAATTAATAAATACATTATAACAATGTTAAATAGCTGGTGCCCACAAATGTAGATACATCCTTGAGGACAGTAGGTAGCCAGATGGGCTGCACAGGGTAAGCACACAGCTGTAAGCTGCTGGTAGGCTTCAAAGTGAAAACCCCATTGGAGCAGCCATGCAGCTGACCTCGCCAGCAAAGGACAGTGCTCACAGGGGTTGTGAGGGGGATCTTTGTTCTTTCTGTACCCCCTTCCCCCCAGCAATCACTGTGGGACAATGAACAGGATCTGCTTGGGAGCCCTGCTGTGGGAACCCACTTATAACAATTCTCTATCCAACTGGAGAAGGTAGAAGGTGGGACCAGGATGCCCTGTTCCTGGTGGGCTTCAGAGTGAAAACCCCCATTGGAGCAGCCACACAGCAGATGCCACCAGCAAAGCACAGTGCTCACAGTGGTCATAAGGGGGATCTCTGGTCTTTCTGCACCCTCCCCCCCCACCAATCACTATGGGACAACAGCTCTGCTTGGTGGCCCTGTTGTGCGGAGCCTCCTCCAGCAATTCTCCAGCCAATCAGAGAAGGCACAAGGTGGAACCAGAAAGCCCTGCTGCTGGTGGGCTTTGGAGTGAAAACTCCATCAGAGCAGCCATGTGGCAAACACTGCCAACAAAAGACAGTGCTCACAGGGGTTGTGAGGGGAATCTCTGGTCTTTCTGCACCCTCCTCCCCACCAATCACCATGGGTCAACGGACCAGCTCTGCTTGGAGCCCTGCTGTATGGACCCTCCTCCAGCAGTTCTCCAGTCAATTGGAGGACAGCACCATGTATTTCTTTCCTGCCTCCAAGCGGCTCTCCCACTTGTGGCCTTTGTATGAAGGACACATGCAAAGGAGAATGGGAGTCAGCCCATGCGAGTTTGCCTAAGCAGGCAGCTGGTGACCAGTCATACTGCTCTCCAAATATGCAGCATCTCAGTAAGGCTGTAGTAACTGAACTCAGGCAATACACTCATGTGAATTTCTGAAATTATTAATAGCATAGTGTTTGTATTCTTTATTTTAAGCATACTCTACCTGGGACACTGCTGACTGTAGCATATTTTGTATTACATTCACTCTAATAGGTTAGTTTTCTAACTGCTGGGATATAGTATGTTGCTAGCATATATTGTATCATATTCATTCTAACAGGTTAGTTTTTCTAACTACTAGGATATAGCATGTTGCTAGCAATCACTTGGCATATAACCCCCTATTCTTCCCAGTACTGATTCCCATTTACTGTAAGCTCTCATAGCTGACACACCAACAGTCTACTGCCTGCTAATCTGCATGGTACTCCTTGTAGCTGGACTGGCCTTATAGAGCCTCTCCCCTCATCATATTGAACTGTACCACTTTTAAATACAAACTGTCACCGTTAGAGTGGAGGTCATTTTGTTTTACCTTGGTTGCCTATAACCCTGCGCTAAACTAACAAATTATATTAGACTCGTGATGGACAGGGGTAAACTCACTGGTTCAATTTTTATTTATTTAACCAAGGCATTTGATCTTGTTACTCACTCTAAGCTTGAATCTAAACTGTCTTCTCTAGGCATTTCCAACACTGCTCTAAAATGGTTTTCCAGCTACCTACGAAACAGGAAACAGTTTGTCAAAGTATACCAGGCAACATTCGCTTCCACCACTATCAACATTGGCGTACTCCACGGATCTATCCTTGGACTGCTACTTTTCTTGATTTTGATTAATGAAGCTCCAAATATGCCGTCCCACTGCAGCTCCCTCCTATATATGGATGATATGGTATATACACAAGCTCAAACAGCATGGTTGAGATCAACTCTCAACTAAATGCGGATTTTACTACACTACAGTCCTGTCTAATCCAAAACAACCTCATTCTTAATGCCAACAAAATCCAATTGATGCTATTTGGGTCCTCACCTCAGCTCAGGTCCTGTCCCACTGACCTTACCATTCACTGCTAGGATGGATCTCTTGTCTCCTCCATAAACTCTTTTAAATACCTTGGCATTACCATGGACCCCACCCTAGATTTCAACCTGCACGTCTCAAATGTCTGCAGGACTGTCAACACCAAAATTGGTCTGGCCTAAAAAATCAGGTATTCTCTAACTCATTCTGCCACGCTTGCAATAGCCCAAGGAATTCTACTCCCAGACCTCACTTACGGTCTCACCCCCTGCTATCTAACTAGCTCCTCTAATCTGAACAAATGGAACATCTCATACAACAACATATGCCGCTTTGCTCTCTCCACTCTTAGAATGACACACCACTGCTCACTATATTCTAACCTTAGCTTGCTATCACCTCCCTCTTGCTGCCTACTCTCACTTGACTGTCTATTGGGCAACATTAAAAGATCCTCCAAACCAGCTTCCCTTGCAGCCTTAATGACCCACAGCAACAAATGTACGCTCTGCACTCCTGTGACAATTCTCTCTTGGCCATCCCTAGACATTCCACAAGGATGGAAGAATAGGCCTTTTCCTCCTTTGCCCCTAGAGATTGGAATGCCCTTCCATTCAATGTTAGATCCTCACAGTCCCATTCCTGTTTCAAACCTGCACTCTGCAACTTCCTAAAAGACTCTGACGTCTGTACCTGTTAACTGTCCCCAATCCTCTCTGTACTGAATCTGCCCCCCAATCTTTTCTTCCACACTTGACTCTTACTCCATTGCTTGTTAGTATTCCCCTTAGGAGTTCTACTGTCTGTGTACTTGCACTTAGTTTCTGCTACTTCACCAAAATTCAACTCTGACCATGCCTTTACTATCATATTGTATGCCTATCTCCTCCTGAATTTGTACATTTTGCTAAAATGCATTATGTATACTGTACTATGTATGGCTCATAATAACTGTACTGTCATATTGCATTCTTATCTCCTCCTGAATTTGAATGCTTGCTAAAAAGTATTGCTATGTATATTGTAATATGTATTGCTCATAAGAACTGTTATGTGTACTGTAATATATTTTGCTGCTGTCTGTTTGCTTGTTCTGCTACTGTAATGTTGTTCTGTAACCTCCCAGGTCATGCCTGAAAATAGGCATTTTTTTGTCTTATGCACTCACCCAGTAAACAAAACTAAATAAATAAAATAAAGGCACATTTTTTGGTCATCGATCTGAAAGTAATGAATGCCCCACTTATTGCAATCACTACATCTAAAGAGTGTTACTGAATGTTCTGCATTTCATAACCATGTTTTAATGGAATGTTACTGAATGTTTTATGCTTATTGTGGTCACAGTATGTAGAGTTACCATCCCCCTTTTGTTTTGTTCTGCAGCAATGGCCCCATGAGGATTAGCGACAACCTCTTTTATGTACTTCTTTTTCTGGTTATGGATCACATCATATTACCCCCTCCCATCCAGCAAACCACACCCTTTTCTGAGCAGATCCTCCCACCTCTTCCCTCATTTACTCATGCTAGTGACCCCTTCCTACTATTAGTATATGATCTTTTTTCCAGAGTCAACTGTTATATGTTCTTCTCCTACTTGATGGAAATTACTTGTTACTCCAGCATGTCCCAAGCTCCCATCTAGGGCTCAGTTCTCTATCCAACTACTCTTATCTTGAGATTTAGAATTTAATCCTGATCCCTTCTCCCTAAATTACAAGATATGCTTCCCAACTGATGTCTGCTGGGCAAATACACAAGGTCAAAAGTTAGTTCACATGAACATAAGCAGCATCAGGCCTAAACTTCAAGAGCTTGAAGGCTGGGATAACCTTTATGCCCCTGACATAGTCGCAGTCTCTGAGACCTGGAAAAAACCTTGCATACTCCCTCATGAAAGAGAGAGAGCTCCAGAGGGACAGAGTAAATAAGAAGTGGAGGCTTCCTTGTCAACATAAGATCCTTCCTCAGTGCCTCCCTAGTAACTGTGCATGACATGCATACTTTTGATAGTGAAGCTATTGTAGTTTAACTGGTTCTTGGGGATACTAAGCCACTTTATATGGTCCATACCTATAATCCCCCACCCTTGATTCCCTTACTAAACCTCTGTGTGACTTGACCTCAGGGGATCTAATAGTGTTGGGGGACTTCAATATCAGTTGGTTATCTGTGACTGAGACTGGACCTAATGCTGTCTTCCAGGAGGTCCAATTCACCCAAATAATCTCTGCACCTACTTGATTGAATATCAGAACTGGTAATCACACCCTACTCGATTGGGTCCTTGTTTCCAAATTGAATCAATTCATATCAGCGGGCGCCTTTGCAGACTCCCTCAGCGACCACTCCCAATTTCTGTGGAGTAATGTCACACTAAAATTTCCACCCAGGGTATCTGGAGCCTGTGATTACTTTAAATTTAATGCTGACTCCTTTCTGACTACACTGTCAGGCATTAAATGAGCTAAAATTTTTACCCTTCCTAACAAGGATTCAGTTGTGCATTTTTTTGTGTGCAACTTCTTATTCACTGACAATGCCTATGCCCCCTTAAAACAGCTAAGAGTTAAAGCTCAGCAATTAAACTGGCTTGACCATACACTTAGGAAGGCCATGAAGGCAAGAGACATAGCCTGGGCAGTCTATAAAAACTTAGGTGTTAAATGCAACCTGTATAAATATGGGGAACTAAGGAATATCTGAAAAAGGGACCTCAAAGTGGCTGAAAGAAATTTATGAGGCACATACAGACCAAAAACCTGTCCCGCCCAGAACAGTTCTGCTCACAAATTAACATGCTCCTCAAAGGCCATAATAGTGCAGCAGAATGCAATATTGTAGCTGATGGTACAACCCCCTAAGGCCCTATTGCTACTGCTAATGCCTTCAACAGATTTTACACAGACCTGGACAGGTTTAAACCCCACTCTCCAGAGTCTGAGCTCCATTCCCAAGATCAGTTAAATCTGGATGCCATTACCCAGAGTTCCATTTCAGTCTGATAAAATTAAATGAGGTATTGCTTCTCCTAACCCTCCTAAAGGTTGACGACTTTGATGGGCACATCAATCTTGAACCTAAGTTTCTCAAGATAATTGCTCCTGTCATCGCCCCCACTGTGGCTATATTGTTTAATAAATCCCTAATCAAAGAGAGAGTCACTGAAAGTTGAAGACTGGCTCTAGTGATTCCACTGCTCAAAGAGGCCCCAGGGAACTTGTAGAAAACTACCGACCTATATCCTTGCTGAGTTCTCTTTCCAAAATCCTTGAAAAACTAGTTTATACCCAGCTGTAGGATTACTTGGAACTGCACCAGCTGCTCACTGACAGGCGGCATGGTTTCAGAAAAAACCATGGTACAAACACTGCCTTGGTCAGGCTGTCAACAGATATACTGGAGGCCATGAACAGAGAGCTTGTAATAGGTGCTATATTTATAGACCTCACTAAGGCCTTTGACCTAGTGAACCATAACCTGCTGTTAGCTAAACTAAAAGTGCTTGGTCTAGATAGCCTATTCTGTCTTTGGTTTTCCCACTACTTCACAAACAGATACCAACAGGTAAAGTGGAAAGGTGTTCAGTCCACAAAAATGCCTATAGCTGTCAGTGTTCTACAGGGCTCTGTTTTGGCCCACTGCTGTTTTCCCTATTTGTTAACAACCTACCTACAAACTTTGATGGTGCTAATGTGCTGCTCTATGCAGATGATGCCGTACTGTACAGGTGCTCTAGTGATACTGTTCAGATTGATACTGAACTCGCTACTGACTTATGAAATAGAAAAATGATTTGTGAAAAACAAATTAGTCCTCAATACACACAAATAAAGCTGTTCTGTTCAGTTCCAGACACCTCGGCACTGCCAGGCACCACCTGTTACCTATAAGTATGTTCACTGTTGCACCCATTGAGGTGTTAGACTCAGTTAAATATATTGGAGTGTACTTAGACCTGGAGTTCTCATTCAAATACCATACTGGCCATACCTCCAAGTCCCTGCACCAGAAAACTGGATTGCTGTATTGTCTGAGCAGTTATCTGACCAATGAATCATGTTGCTGTATTGATAACACTATGCTGCTACTTGTCTTAAAGTATGGAGCCATGATCTTGCAGTTCCTAAGATCCTCAGAATTTTTTAAGCTAGTGGTCCTGTATAATAAAATAGGCCAATTTGTTGCCCGGTGCCCCACCAATGGTACACCATTGTGATGTCTTCTACTCCCTAAATTAGCCCTCCTTAGAAGGAAGGGAGGTTTGAATTCCCCTTTCTTTGTCTTGTTCACAAAATCATCCATAGTGCATTCCCCCCCCCCATCAGTCTTAGAGATGTATTGACCAGAAAACTTCTCAGGAGAACACTTAGGTCCTCTAGCCACACTCTTCTAGAGATTCCAAGTACAATGTCTTGTGTGAGAAGGAGAGCTTTTGCCTACTCTACCCTTTAAACCTGGAATGCCCTCCCAATAGCACTCCAAGAGTGTGTCTCCCTTGGTGGCTTCAAAAAAGGGCTCACTGCATTTCTCCTTGAGTGCAGTCTTTGTGCTTGTACATGCTGAAAGGTTATACTTTGGTCAGTATTTATATTTTCCACTCTTTTGCAACTGTGAAGCAACTTGAACCGGCTGTACCATGTATAACCTACTGTCCTTTTTTTATTAAATTCCTTTTTTGATTCAGTGATGTCCATGTAATCTGCCTGTTAACTTTGTAATCAGATGTTTACTAATTGGTTCTAACTAGATCTTGTATAGTCTCTTATGTATTTCTTATTGACTACTGTCTGTATGCTATGTTATGTTTTCTGGATATGTGTAACTAATCCCAGGTCGCCCTTGAAAAAAAGGGACTTTTAGTCTAAGTGAGCCTACCCAGTCAACAAAATTCAATAAATAAATACATAAATGAATAAGTACTGTAGGTTGTGGAACTTGCTTCTCATAGATCAATTTGCTTTTATCGAGGCTATAGTATATGATATACCAGAATTGAACTGATTTTTGGAATGTTGTTCTATGCTTTAGAATATGTTAGTTAAACCTACAGAAGGCTTAGATAAGTTATGCTGTTAAAATTTAGAATGCATGGTGTTCCAACAGGATTAATAGTGTGTTGACAATGTACTGATGGTGTAATGCTTATCAAGTGGGATGACTGCTGATATAGTGTCTCTGCATAACAGTGGGGCAAGGGATGAACTGGGAAACTACAGACTTGTCACCTTGACATTGATAGTTGGCAAGCTGATAGAAACCATTCTCAAAGAATGGCTGATCAAGTTCCTTGAGGCACATGGGTTCCAGGATGACAGGCAGCATGATTTAATGGCAGGGTGATCATGCCAAATGAACTTGACTGATTCCTTTGACTGGGTAACAAAAGCAGTGGATAGGGGCCAGGCAGTAGACATACTGTACCTGGACTTCAGGATGGTTTTCAACTCAGTCACCCATAGAACATTAATCTGGAAGTTAGAAGCCCTGGGGATGAGGGACAAGATGACTAGATGACCAGAAAACTGGCTAGAGCAATGAACTGAATGGGCTAAGGTCACAGGAGAATAATAAGGGATAAGATAGAGTTACCAGCATGGTTACATAGGGGTTGGTGATCAGGCAAGGACAGTGCTATTCATTATGTTCATTGATGACACTGGGGCTAGCATAAAGGGCAAAGTCTGCCTCTTCGTGGATGACACTAAGCTGTGTGGGAGGCTGGAAACAGAATTGGGGGTCATGGATCTGATGGAGGATGTAGCAAAACTGGAAAATGGTTCAGAAACTGGCTAGTAGGGTTCAGCGCAGAAAAGTGCAAGGTCATGCATTTAGGAAGTAAGCACCCTAGATCTGAGTACAGACTAGGGAGAGTGACCATCACAGTGTCAGAGGAGGAGAAAGACTTGGGACCTACAGCCAAGCACAATCTGAAACCCACAACACAATGTAGCAAGGCAGCAACAAGGGCAAATATGGTGCTGGGTTGCATAATTATGAGGTTTATGAGCAGAAAGAAAGAGCTCATACTTCTGCTGTACAGATCCATGGTGAGGCTGCTCCTGGAGTGCTGAATGCAGTACTGGAGCCTCTTCCACAAAAAGGGCACCAATCTGCAGAAGACAATGCAGACAAGTGCCATGAAAATTATTCAGAGCCAGCAGAAACTGTCACATGAGCAGAGCCTGGAGAATCTTACTATATACAGGCACAAGGAAAGAAGAGAACATGAAAACATGACAGAGACCTTCAAGTACCTCAAAGGTATCAACAAGGTTGACCATGGTGAACTTCTTCAGATCAGAGAAAGCAAGAACATGTGAGAAGACAATTACAAACTTGCGGGAGGAGGGTTCTAGAAGGAAGTCAGGAGGCCCTTCTTCATGGAGAGGGTGATAACAAGGTGGAACAGCCTTTTAGAAGAGGTAGTGAACCAGAAAACATTTGGAGAGTTCAAGAGGGGGTGGATAAAGTCAAAGGAAAGGTAAAAGTGTCTGGGGAAGGGGTAAAGCAACATATATAAAAAAGGATTCATGAGCTTTGCATTGGACAGACTAGGTAGACTTTAAGTCCATCTTCTGCTGGCAGATTCATATATTTATATTCTTTCCAAAAAACTACATTAATGCATCATAATGGCTATTCTTAGTTATCTTGCTGTTTAAATTGTTGGCATCTGGTACGTGAATGGCATAAATGTCCCTGCACATGGTATAAAATGTTAATCTGCCTCATGCCTCCCCTGGCTACCTGCAAACTGCCTGTAATTCTGAATCCTATGGTTATTACCTACTTGGGTACTGTTGTTACTTACCTATGGCTTAACTGTATATTGTGACTCACTGTACTATTCTACGTGTATTATTGTATTATGTTTCATTCTTGGAATGCTTTATTCCTCGGGTCATCACTGAAAAAGGGACTTTGTCTCAGTTGACCTACCCGGTCATCAAAATTCAAATAAATAAATCAGTTAGGGTTGAGGACAAAGCAACAAAAGTAGGGAAATATGATGTTAGGGTTTCCAACACTAACGCCCCATCCCCACCCTGCACACATGAACAGGTGTCACGGGTGTGCCTTGGGGTCATCAGCCCTAATGCTTACCCCATTGCATAAGTAAATAAGCTGAGATGGGTTTAGTTTAGTAGAATGGGGTGAGAGTTAGGGTTGATGACCAAAGCCAGCTCCCTGATGCCTGGTGGTGTGTGTGCAGGATGAGTGGTGTTGAGGTGGGAACCTAAGGTCATAATTCCCTGCTTTTGTCACTTTATCCTTAACACTAACTGATGCAATATCAAAGTATTTTGCAAAGAATTTTCTTACTTTTTGAGATAGTATAATCGTACCATTTTTGCCTGTTGAAGTGCGCCCTGCACTTCCACCCATTTATAGTTTTTCAGATAGAGTAATTATATCCATATTTGCCTGTGGGAGCAAAGGGCCCTTTGGCACTCCCAGGCTTCCATAGATGCATATCTCTATGTCACTGTGAAAGGACTCTGCACTTCCATTTATAGGACAACAGCAAACAAATTGTCAGCATAGCTATCTTATTACCCCACTGCATGTAACCGGTGAAGAAAATTTTGAAATCCCCACCAAAACATAAATCCACACAACTGCAACACCATTCCATGGTGCAGGTGTGAAAACACATTTTGGCCAGGATTTGAAAAATGACAGCTGTGACATATATGAGTGAGGTAATAAGAAGGCCCCGTTGAAAATTTGGGGTCAAAATATTAACAAGTCTGAATGTTATGAGTGTGCGTAGCAAAATTGCAATGAATGGGCATAACTTTGCAAATTTTACATATTTTGACCCGACATTTTCAACATAGTCTTCTTATAACCCTACTTCTTTAACAACGGCAGAAAAAAATGTCAGAATCCTGCCCAAAAGGTGAATTGTTCAAGTGACCATAAAATCATCTTTCGGAGAGGAGTTGCATAATGACAGTCATATTGTTCATGAGGTGGGGTCCCCAAAAGGCCATGTTGAAAATTTGGGGTCAAAAACATCAAAAAATGGCAAAGTTATGCACCAAAGTTGAAAACCCAATTGAAATACATTGAACCACATTTACCTTAGTCTCTCACATTGCAGTCGGTGGTTCCAGCAGTAAGATGCGTCTTCGATCTGTGAGTGGATCTCGAACCTGTGACCTGTTCAGGTGAGTGAAGGCATGTGAGGGTGTACTGTGGGGTGTGAGGTGGTGGGTGCTGAGTGGGAGGTAGGAGTGGGGGTGCTGATTGACAAGTGACCATTTTGTTTTTGCAGGGAAAAAAAAATAGATGGTTTTCATTTAAGGGACCGGACAATTATGGAGGGGTGCCACTAGACACCAGGGACATAAGGCAGCATGAGGAGGGTGATAGGAGAATGGAGAGGGTGGAGGTAACCACTGGACCATCAATGAAGTTTTTATATAAAACATGGGGACAGCAATCGGAGTGCGGGGGGGGACCATTGGACTACCAGGGAATCAAAAAATAAACATCAGTACTGTGATCAGAGAAAGTGCAGGGGTGAAAGGACCACTGGTCCACCAATGAAATATTTCTAAAACATGGGGATGAAGATTGGAGGACAGAGGAGGGGAAGGGACCACTACACTACCAGGGAATATTTATATTATTTTATTCAGGGGATGGAAAATGATGGATAGGGGGTGCAACTAGGCAGCAGTGAGCTATGACAGTTCAAAAAGTCATGGACCTTTACTGTTCAAAGTCTTTACAGTTTGAACAATAAAGTTCGAAATATAAAGAACTTCAAATGGTTATTTTCTGATCAACTGATCTTAAGTGAGTGATGGGCAATATGGTTCTCGCTCCAAAAAGACATACTTGCCCTCAACATTATCAAACAATAGTACAATAATGGGATTTAGCATTTGACTGAGACCTACATACAGGTCTTTGTCATTCCTTACCGAGTAGGATTTCTTTAGAAATCAATTTTTAAAGGGAAAAAAAAAACAAGATGGCGGAAGCACTAATCGTATTTCTCTGAGCACGAACAGTAAATCCTCAACAATTAAAAGTTCAGACTGTTTTCATTTACCTGCCTGTCTAGCAGCTATCATGAAAAAGGTATAACTCAAAAATGGGCTATATTTCTGGTTCATTCCACTGGGGTGTCACACAGACGAGGCACACTGATGAGTAGTGGTAGGATGAAACACATGTATGTGTCTTCTGTTAGCACCCTTTGCAGAATGTGTGAGAGACCTTTTGGTACCATGTATTTCTGCTTAAAGTTGAACCAGCATAATAATCTGTGGTGATTTGCATTATAGGGGTGTGTGTGATTTTGTATTTATTCAAAAATGGTGAGACATCTTCTTTCCACACCATCCAAAGGCACGTCCTTGGCACAGACCCCATTATCCCTGAAAATGTCAAGAAAAAGTTTCATTCCCTCTGGGCTTTAGATGAGGGCAAAAAATCCCATGTTAATCAATGAGAAAAAAGTGTTGCTTTTTTCCATTTGTTTACCACTCCATATCTCAAAAAACATACAAGATACTGTCACAAAACTTTTCACATCTTGAGACACTGGCAGACTGACCAGATGTGCCAAAGTTTGGGCTATCCCTTACAGAAATAATTATATGAAATGTTTTCTTGCTGCACATATAAAACTACCCATATGATATGCATGCTGCAAGCATGATTTAAATGTTAAATTGGAACCAACTGCATGCATGTGGCATACATGCAGAAAGCAAGTGTGGAAAGCATGCTTTTTATGTTAAATTGGAGCAGACTGCATGCTTGCAGCATGCATGCAAAAAGCAAGTGGTCACTGATAACTGCACACATAAAAGTTAAGTGACTTGCTCAGGATCACACAGTATAAAGGTGGGGGTTGATGAGATTCAAACACAGGTCTTCAGGTCTCTAGATCTTCTGATTGCAGTTCAGTGCCTTTAACCACTAAGCTATACTGCCTGCATACATATGCCTTGCTTGTACTTAAATACAAATCTGTATACATCTGCACTTATGCGCCATGCTTATAGCCTCTGACATACATTTTAATTTTCTTGTCCCTCCGTCTCAGCTGCACAGCTCAATTGTTGCACACATACCAATTGAAATGCATGTGGTTCTTCCCACCCCCAATACACACACTTACCCACAAAACTACTTAATTACTTCTGTCTGGCCTGCACACGCCTACTATTTTCTCTCTTTAGCTTTGAATGCTTCCATGCAAACAAACTTTAAGGGGCAAACACAAAAGTAGCAATAACGTGACACCCACCCACATGGCCAGTCCCCCCCCGCCATGCACACACACTGTAGCTGGTGTGGCAACACTGCTGCAGACAGCCCACCAAGTATAGCTATAAGCCAAGAGTCTCTTACCTGAGTAGCAGGGAGCCAGAGGTAGAGCCTTTAAGAGATGATGTACATGGGTCAGAGTGCTGCGGCATACCCTCTTGAAATGAATGGAGTTATTTTAATTACTATCTTATACATTATGATAGCAAGTTGGAGAATAATGAAGGCCACTGTTCTACAAACAAGCCCCTTGTTAGTGGTCTTCATTAATCTCCAACTCTCCATCAATAATGTATAAAATAGTAATAAAAAAATACTCTAATTCATTTCAATGGGGCACACCATTGCACTGTCCCTTGCCCTATGTCATAATGTGCCTGAGCATGGGGATGTGGAGGTAAGTTTCACTGGGGGGGGGCATAAGCCTGACTATAGTGGGGCTCCAATAGTCTGTGCATACCATAATACTCAACTGTCCCTGAATGCAAGGGACAGCCCTTATTTTACCCCTGAAAACTGCTCTGCCCCTCATCCATCCCCCATGGAAAACATGCTGCTCACACAGAGGATGTCCTGTAGATTTAGACTTCATGGCAGGGGTGCCATTTCAGATTTCAGCAGGGGGGGAGCCAACATCCAGTGGAAACGAAGTGCTGGTTAACCCCTAGGCAGCAAGCTCTGGAAGGTGTAGAATGTCTCTAAAAGTTAAAATGTATTTGTTGTGATTGAAAAGTGATATGCAAATCCGGAAAAATTCAAATGTGTAAGATTTATCTGTCTATACCCCGGAGCAGTGCATCAGATTTGGACTTAAACCCACCTAGTTACTAACCAATTTTTTTCCTGGCTGAAATTGTGACCCCCCCAAAAAAAACAACTTTGTCCCAATTTCTCTCCCCAACTCGATTCCATTCAATACCCATCCCCTATGGATCATGAAGCCACCCAAAGGTACAGAGCCATGAAAAACACATCAATATTTCAGTCCTTCCTCCTTCCCCCTATAAAATAATTATTTACTTTTACTTTCTTGGCCATCTGGCCAGAACCTCCAGCCTGTCCCAGTTTTCAGTCCAGTCCTCCTACGTCCTTCTTCCAGAAGCTGGATGCTAGAACCGACCATCCCATGTCCCCAACATGGTCTATGACCAAGTCACCTCACCCACTGAACCCACCCAACCTGTATTGCTTGCTTCTTGCTTGGCTGCTGCTGTACTGTACTGATCAAGGCCTATGAAGGCCGTCCACACTGCTGTCACTGCTGCTGCAAGGCCCAGCTTGCTGCCACGAGGGGCACATGCTGTTTTTTTTTTACTAGGCAAGCCTAGTAGAGTAAATCGGTAGCCTAGTCTTGAGTTAGCTCCTAGTTCACCCCCAGCTCCTTTGGCAACCAAATGAGACAGAGATTCACTAAGAGTAGACAAACAAAAATATGCCACCACAACACTGCTATTGAGAGTTCAGTGCCCACCAACTCCTCCAAGCTGTAGTGAATAGCCTGTCTACTCTGTGGTGGGAAAGACAGTGACTCATGTGCTCTTGCTTGACTGGAGCTCCTCCACATCATGTGTGATGCCACTGCTGCTAATAGGTGGAGAGAGTGGATAACACAATACAGACATAGTCAAGTCAGGAGTGCACCTGCAGCATGAGCACAACACAGGCCAGGGGGGCACTTATTGTGCAAAAGGTTAAATCCAAATTTGACACCATTATTGCCACACCATAAGTATAACCTAGGCACAAATGTGGAGGTGGGGCAATTGCCCCCTCTGCCCTATGTAAATGGCACCCCTGCTTTATGGTAGAAAAGAATTCTCAGGGGCTAACATCAGTACAAGTAAATACAATGGTTTCCACTGTTTTCTGAGGTACTGTATCTCCATGTTTCAGAACGTGTCCTGATTATCATGAGGGTTAGTGTCCCTCATTGTCCCTCATTTTGAGTGTCCATGTCCCTCATTTCAGTGACAAAATGTGAGGTATGGTGCATGCTTCCAAGACCCTACTCAGCACAAACAGTGCTGGGCATAGTTATAGAGTATATGCTCCATAGAGAATGACAAAGGGAAAGTAAGCGGTCCATAACAGTCATGGAGAGACACATATGTAGCACTAAATATGCATAAGGAGATATGCATGGCCCAAAATAAAAAGGTCAGGCTTCATAACACAGATGCCCTTCTTTACACATCTGGAATGGGGGATGCTGGCTGACTATATCCTAGGCATTTAATGCAGTAAGCAAACAATACTTTACAAATTAATGGCAATTTAATGACAAAAATCAAAAGCCATTAAACAACTTGCAAAAGGATCAGAATTAGTGAGTTTACATAGTTGTAATGAGAAATCAATGAAAAACTTATTTTAGTGGCTTTAATTGCTAGCAGTAGTATGAGAAACAGAAACAGATGTGTTTTTTTAGATGAGATTTGTGCCAGTTTAGTCACTGCATACATAGCAAGCTTGCAACATGTGAACCTGATGTGATTTTTAAATGATGTTCACACCAGCTTAACTGCTGTACTCATGTCAAGCATGCAACACGCAAACCTGATGTGATTTTTAGATGTTTACACCAAGTGACCTGCTGCACACATGTCAAGCTTGCAGCATGTGAACCTGATGTGCGTTTTACACCTGGTTCACACAGGTTCACTTTGTGTATGCAAACCGCAGGCAAACATTGCACAATTAAGCATGTGGCATGCATTCTGCATGTACACAGCACACTTATATTTCTGTAAGGGATGTCATCAAAATATGACAAAGTTATTAAGGTACACAATTTTGAATTTAATATAGAAGTCCCAGTGCAACCCTAACTATAGGGGTGTGACCGCACCCCTATAATATTCTTACATTATAGTTTAATGATGATCAGTCAGATTAAAGAGGCTTGTTCATCAATCATATGCAAGCATATAATGAAAGTTGATGGCTTCAGGCATACTAGGCTTAGACCTATAGAATGTGCCTGAAGTTAAAACTTCCTGAAATGCAGCTAAGAACCTGAGCTCTCTAGTATAAACAAATGTAATGATATTCACCTACCTAGATACTTTGAGAAATGTTTTTCACTAATATTCTTTATTGGCATTTTTCATCACATACAACATTTACATTTCATATATTTTGAAAGCTCATTTCAATTACATATACTTGGGTTCCAAACCAGCCTCAAATTTCAAGGCAACTGTAACATGTTATTTATTTAATGTATAATTTTTGATGACCCCCTTTATCACACCTTTAACAGGCCTCTTTCAAGTGCCATAATAACTTTAAAACCAGTTATTATGGCATTCTCAAAACTCTTTTTCAGTAGCAGTGTTAATCTCAGTTCATGCACCACCTCATTGGCTCTTACTGTGTGTGTGTGTGTGTGTGTGTGTGTGTGTGTGTGTGTGTGTGTGTGTGAGTGTGAGCAGGCTATTGGCCCTTAGTCTGTGTGTGGATGGTCCGAACACCTCAAAAAATTTGATGCATCCGTTTCTCCATTTCTAATGAGCAGCACTGATCACCTGTCTTCCTAGACTGATATTTTGCCTGTCACCCTCTTCATATGTTAAGTTATTAATTTTTTTCACTATTTATCTGATTGATCCTGCTATCACAACAACAAAATCTATCTGGTTGATTGTGATGTCATTATGCTACAGTTGCGGCTTCAGGAGACAGCGACTCTCATTGGGAATGGATCGTGGTGGATGACTACTCAAAGGGTGCAGAGGTCTACGCCAGCTGCTTAGAGGGGACGTGGAATGCGGAATGATGGAAATGCACACCGTGGACCACAGACCAGCATCCAGAGGCCTGGCATTGTGGTGCAGAGATGGAGGGGCAGCACATGGGTGGAGGTGCATGGCAGAGCTGGTGCGGCAGGGTGTGGCAGTGCACTGTGCAATATGGGGAGCACAGATGTCCATGCAGGAAGACCCTACATCAGAAACTTGTGTTGGACAGTGGGAGACCAGTAGCATGATCTTCAGGAAGATACAGCACTGAGTGTGCTGTGTGCTGTGAGGACCCCATGAATAGGAAAAATTATGGTGGTGGTGCATGGAACAGGGGCCACCACACTGGATCACAGCAACAGGCACTGCAGGTATGTGGAAAGCAGATGCCCACCAAACAGTGGCATGGAACAGTGACCCCACCACAGAGATTGGCACATACATGGCAGTGCCATCCATAGACCATAGCACAGCTGACAGGGTCCAGAACTAGTGGGCCACAGTTAGGACATATAAGGGGTCATGGCCATCTAGGAGTGCACACTACAGTGGGATGTGCCAGCAGATGGGGTGGGCCACTGGTGACAGATGTGCAAGTGGTACCAAAGAGGATGCTCAATGGAGTGCCATGGGACACACCAGTAGGGGACCGTGGACTGAAGAAACCAGGCACCCTGTAGCACCCCCCCTCCTGAGGACACAGTGCCCCTCCTTCCACAGTGAACCATGCATTGACACACAAGTATTCCCCTCACCCCCTGTAAGGCAGGGAAGTGGCCCCTGTAGGCCCAGCCCACACCTGGCCACCCCACCAATGGTTACTGTTGACTCACCCACTGGGAAGGTGCATGCCACAAAAGGCCCAAGCAGACCTCAGTGTATGGACAGGTGTGGTTCTGTATGTGTTTCTGGAGGCTTATCAGTGACCACTCACTGCCCTTGGTGCATCATGTGCCCTGGCATGCTCTGCAATGCCCTTCTGCTGGATGTGGCCCTAGCAGTGGACCAAAGGCGGCAGACAGGGCCATGCATTTATAGACCACATCTACAGGTCTGGATGCTCAGTGACCCACACTGTTTTGGCCAATTTTGGCTGGACCATGCAGCCGTGGCCAACTGTGCACGATGGTGGGCATCAGGTGGCATCCAGGATGCGATGGGTACATACACTGTCTGTGGAGTCACAGGTCCTTTGTGCATTGACCTACTATGCAACAGGGTCCTTCCAGCATGCGGCCAGCAGTGTTACTGGTATGAGCCAGTACATGGTGTCACACGCATTCCAGTAGATCACAGATGCCCTGCTCCTTCACGTGCAGCACCACATGGTAATCCCCACCATCCTAGTAAGCATACAGACCACAAAGGAGACATTCTACAGTATGCATGGTATACCTAACATCATTGGTGCCATAGATTGCACACATATGCCAGTCCTGGCACCCACCGTGACTGAGGAGGCATATTGCAACAGGAAAGACTTCCACAGTGTGACTTGTCAGATCATGTGTGATGGTGGTGGGCTCATTTGGATGTCTGTTTATTTTGTCTTCTGATCAGTCTTGCTTGCAATCAACGCTGGATGTGTGAACTGTTTGCCTGTGATTTGCAAACATTTGGACTGTGGACTGAGGGCTGCAAGTGGCAACAATTGTAGTGACTGAATTGTGACCAGTCGTCTACCTGTGGGGCTTGGGAGAGTTGGAGGACAGCCTGGATTCTGTGTGAGGGAGAGAGGGCTGCAGATGGAGTGCGATTCAATCTGTTTTGGTTCCTGGAGATTGCAGCCTTGGACTATACTGAGTTGGTAGTGGAATGAGAAGATGGTCGTAAGTTGTTGCTTATTGGACCGCCTTTTAAACTCATTCTTTTGTTGTGGAATTAACTTTTAACTCCTTAAAGAATTGTCATGGAGTCACAGATGAAAGACTAGCCAGTTGGGCTTGTCTGAGGTGGGTGCGGGGTGCATCTGTTTTCCCCGGGGAAGGTCAGGAGTGCCGGCTGGAGGGTGGGCATTTGCCTGGGCCCCTGGAGCTGCAGGAGTTTATCTGATGGGGGTCGGGTGTCTCTGGCAGCTCGGTGGGGGATTTGGGTGTATGCTGGGCCTGCCTGAACTAGCTCTGGTCTGTCATTTAGTCCGGTGAAGAATTGTTGAAAAGGAATATAAATAGATTTGACTCACTGAGGACTGGCTGATCTGGAAATGTTTTTTTGACTCTATTCTATGAGGTTTTGATAGAGTCTTCTCTCCCTAGCCCTGCTGTCCGGATTGACTGGTGTCTGCTATATACAGTATTTTGACTTGTTGGAGGCAGTGAGAGTGCCCTTTTTTTTTCAAATGGATATATGATGTGGCTAGATCTTATGGTTAGGGAGTGGTGAGAGCCCCCTTGCCATTCCACTATTTGGATTGTGAGGATTAACTCTGTGGACTTTCGATCTGGACAGTAACATTATTGGACATTATTGGACAATATTGAATTTGAGTGTTACCACCATTCTGACTACTTCTAGCTGCTGCTTCATTTAATTTATTTAGTTTGGAGTTTGTGTTTTGGTTGGGTTTTATTTATTTTGCAGGGTTGGTAGCTGGTAATATGTGTTGGGAAGGTGCAGATACGGTCAGGCAATATTCCCCCTCCAGACTCTGGGACCTCCATCCCTTTGTCTGTCCTCCACTGTCCCTGGAAGTGTATAGGTGGTGTCGAGCGCTGAGGATTGTGAGGAGGAGGAAGACAGGGACTGGACTGGCAGGGGAATGGAAAGGAGTGGGCGGATTGGGGTAGTGTGAACAAGGAGATGCCCTGGGGCAAATGGGTCCAAGAAAGGGGGTTCTCCCTGCCTGATTCCCATACCCAAGGGCCCTGCCATCAGCAGGCAATTAACACGGTCTTCCTTGGTCACTCATCCTACTCAGCCAGTGTTATGCAATGCCAGGTCTATTAAGAACAAAACTGCTTTAACAGCAGATCTTGTTGGATCATCTGACCTGACTTGCATCACCGAGACCTGGCTAGATGAAAATGCTTGCCCAGTTTTGGCTTCAGCAATTCCATCTGGCTACTCAGTGATACACTGCCCGAGGATGGATCGTGGGAGAGGGGGTATAGCCATCTGTTTTATTTATTTTATTTTATTTTAGTCTTTGGTAACCAGGTAAGGCCCACTAGGTACAAGTGCCTGTTTTCAGGGGTGACCTGAGAGCAATGGGCAGTTAAGTGACTTGCTCAGAGTCACACAGTATGCAAGTGGAGGTTGTGAGAATCAAACTCAGGTCTGGTCTGCTGGATATACCAAGCTCATTCACATCTCATTCCTCTAACCTCTAGGTTATACTGCCAGCCCAAGATTTAGATTGGAACTGAGCCTGATGGAGGTTCCAATGGGGATAACCAACTCCTTTGAATGTATCCTGGGTGAGTGTGTCTGGTGCACAATTCTTCTCATCCTTTCTTTTTTTTCCAATTGTTTAACCAGGTGAGACACACTAAGCTAAAAGCTTGTTTACAGGTGCAACCTGGGAGCACAGGGAAGTTAAGTGACTTGCTCAGGGTCACACAGTATGCAAGTGGGGGCTGTGGGATTCAAACCCAGGTCTCCAGGTTTGCAGCTCAGAGCCTTAAACCACTGCACTATACTGCCTCCCTACCTCATCTACCATCCACCAGGAGATGGGAAAGCTTTTCTGCAGGAAGTCGCGCGGACTTCATCGTCGACCTGGCATTGGATTCCCCCAGATGGTTGATCCTGGGGATTTCAATGCCTGGGTCGACGATAAACATTCGCAGTTTGGTCAAGACTTCCTCCAGTTAATGAGTTCTCTGGGCCTTACACAGGTTATTACCTCCTCAACCCATATTGGAGGTCATTCGCTGGACTTAGTGTTCCTCCTGGGGATAGAGATATCTGATTTGGTGGTGGAGCCAGTTGGGTGGTCTGACCATCACACCATCGGGTTCAGTTTTGTGGCTCCCCCAAGTAGGCCAGCCCCTATGGAGATGACCTGGTACCGTCCTTTAACGGGTGTTACCCCAGATGGCATAATGAGGGTACTGGATCTATCGGGTGTACCGAGTGAATGTGGGGATCCAGGGGATCTAGTACTTGCCTATAACAAGGCGGTGGTGGCGGCCCTGGATTCCATAGCACCTGTTTGTGTTTGCCTCCTCACCCTCCATCCAAGGTCTTCCTGGTTTGATGAGACCTTGAAGGAGTTGAGGAGAGTGGGGCGAAGGTTAGAAGCGGAGCTGGCAGAAATTGGGCCTGGAATGTGACAGACTTAGTTGATGGACCATTATGTGGTCTATCAATTAGCAATCACCCATAAGAAGGCAGAATTCTTGTCCAGGGAGATTGCTGCTGCACAGAACTGACCAGCTCAGCTCTTCCGGATGGTGGACAGATTGTGTAATCCAATCTGTCTCCAGTCTGGAGGATCCTTGTCACAAGAATGGTGTGATGAGTTTGCTCATTTTTTTTGCAGATAAGGTTGACACAATCAGGTCCAGTATCTGTCTGGCTCACTCTAATGGAAGTTGCAGTGGTCGGCAGGAGATGTTGGGCCCTCAGTTTAACTCAGTTTACCTGGTCTGACTTTAGGCAGCCCACAATCACTGACATAGTGATGATCAACAAGATGTTGTGACCAACCAGCTGTAGTTTGGATCCAGGCCCCACACACCTCCTGGTAGGATGCATTGATGAGATCAGCCCAGTCCTAGCTGAGAAAGTCTGGAGGTCATTGGAGAGGGGATCTTCACAGAACCCCTGAAGGAGGCAGTTGTTTGGCCCCTCCTTAAAAAGCCCTCCCTTGACCCAGACTACTTGGCAAACTAATTATGGACCCCCATTAGAAGGCAGGAGTGCCGGAGCACAGGGGTCTGGTCTTGTTGGAATAAACTTTTTTGCATTTTGCCACTATTTCTGGTGTTAAGGGTGCTCCTTTAGCTTAATTTTGTTTGCTTGGTGAACTACAGACCTGTCTCTAACCTACCCTTCATGGGTAAGGTTATTGAGAAGGTGGTTGCATCACAATTGGATGATCATTTGACCAGCCACAATGTCTATGATTCTCTCCAGTTGGGATTTAGGAAGAGGCACAGTACCGAGATGGCCCTTGCTAAATGACCTCCTAATAGTGAGAGATCAGAAGACTCATTCCATCTTGGTCCTCCTTGATTTCTCTGCACCCGTTTGACACTGTGGACCATGGAGTGCTGTTGGAGCACCTGCAGCTCATCTGTGGACTGTCTGGTACAGCCCTCAGATGGTTTCAATCTTTCCTGGAGGGTAGGACTCAGAGATTTGTGCCTGGAATGTATTACTCGCTCCCTCTCCCCCTATCCTGCGGGGTGCCACAGGGCTCCATCTTGTCACCCATGTTGTTTGTAGTGTATATGCTGCCATTAGGAGAGCTTATTAGGTGGTATGGTTTGAGTTTTCACTGCTATGCAGATGACACTCAACTATACATGTCCTTTTGCACCTGGTCAAGATGTGTTCCTCTGAGTATTTAATAACTGTCTCGCCAAGATCCAGGACTGAATGAGTGTGAACTGGCTGTGGTTGAACCCAGCTAAAACCGAGGTGCTGGTTGTGGACCCTGATCATCAGGAGGTGGGTGTGTTGGCAGGCTCACCCTCGGGACTATGTCTCGGGGGTGTTGTGCTGACTACCTCAGACTGGGTGCAGAACCTGGGAGTTATTGTTGATGATGGCTTGACCCTGAAATCACAGGTGTCAGCAGTCATCAAGACCTCTTTTTACCATCTGAGGAATATTGCCCGGGTGAAACACCTGGTTCCTCCCAACAATCTTCCAACATTGGTCCACACCTTCGATACCTCTTGCCTTGACTACTGCAATGCAATGCCCTTTACCTAGGGCTACTGGGGGTTGATGTCCGCTGCCTTCAGCTAGTGTAGAATGTGCCAGCCAGGCTGTTGGCTGGTACATCTAGAACCAGTCACATAACGCCTGTGCTCCGCAGACTGCACTGGCTTCCAGTGTGGTGAAGGATCACCTTCAAGGTCGGTTTGCTGACCTATAAAGCCCTATACGAGCAGGGATCCAGTTACTTGCAAGATCTCCTTCGCCCTTACTGTCCCCTCCACCCTCTCCAATCCACCAATGACGGATTGCTAGAGATTCCCAGGGTCCATTTAAAGACATCTGGGGCCTGGTCTTTTACCTTTGTGGCCCCGACCCTGTGGAATTCTCTACCTCATTGGGTGCGAGATTGCCTGACCATCCAGGAGTTTAAAACTGCACTAAAAACATATTTATTTGAACTGGCATATTCTGTTTTTTATGGGTAGTATTATAACTATTAGTATTTTAAATTACCGGATTTTATTGATTATTGTTGGAATTATTTATTATAGCTGTTTATTGTGTACAAGCGCCTTGGTTGCAAGAAAGGTGCTTTTTTTAAATAAACTATGATGATGATGATCACCAATGTGTGTGCCAGGTTCCTGGCATCATGCCATGATTCATATATCTTTGACAGCTCTGGCCTAGGTGCCCACCTAGAAGGGCATGGTGGATGTGACTGCTGGCTGCTTGGTGGGTTTTGTGACAAGGCATATGTAATGTTGGATGCATAGTGCCACCCTATTAAGCATATCATCCCCCCACAGGTGACAGCGGATATCCCCTAGGGCCCTACCTGTTGATAACATACCTAGAGCCAACATGCCAGGTGCAAGAGGCATACAACAACACCCACAGGAAAACATGGTCCATGGTGGAATGCACGTTTGGCTGCCTGAAGATGTTTACAGTGCCTGGACCACACCAGTGGCATAATAATGCTCACCCCTGGAAAGGTTTGCAGAGTGTTTACAGTGTGTGAAATGCTTCACAACATGTGCATGTGATGATGACCACCACTGCCAGGAGATGAACCAAAGGAGGGACATCCATGTGATGGGGATGGCACTGCAGATGTGGGGGACACACTATTGGGGTGGGATGAGTGGCATGCAGTCACACATGGCATGTTTGCATGGTAGGTGGGTGAGCTATGTGGCACAGTGATGAGACTATCCCTCTCAGGGCCCATAAACCATGTGTGCAGCATGCCTGGTGGCACATGGGCACAGTGCCATGCAGGACACATGCAGGCCCCACCCCTGTGACATTGGTCACTGCCTGTGGTGTTGCCTGCTGGTGTGCCTGCCTCAGTGTACCCAACCCACCAGATTGGTGTACATGGGCCCCAGGGGCATCCATTGGTGTAGGTGGTGGCACACATATGAGGGTGAGGTGGACTTTGCTATAACATGGCCAGTGCCCAGTAGGCATTCATGTGTGTGGTTTATTGGTGGGTGGGTAACATGTAAGGTGTGGTGCTTGTGCAGACATATAACCACAGCTGCTTGGATGTGATCCTTGAGGCCATTCCTGAGCTGCATAGTGTGTAGGGACTGTGTAGACTGCCCCTGACCATGCACAGTGGCTGCCACTATCACATGGGTATACTGGGGGAACCCTTATATGGTGGCCTACTGCTGGCCCTTGGGCATGGCCTCTCCCTGTGGGTCAAACCCTGGCATCTCTCATGGCATGGAGTGGTCCAGCTGTTGGCAACTGGCCAGGGGTTCCTGGCATGCACGCCTAGTACATTCATGCACCCCTGGGGCACTGGGGCACACACAACCAGTGGCTCCAGCCACCAGTCCTTATACATGTTGCATGGGCATTGCTCCTCTCTCCTTATTTGGTCTATGCCAAGGCACATTGCAATCACCTCCTCCATTAGTTCCCACTCTGCCACTGTATTCTCCGGCTGTGCCTGGGGTCTCTCCCTCTCAAGCTGTCTCAGGTCATGAAGGTAGGTCTGGAAAATGGGTGTGTGGTGCCTGGTGTGGTGTTGTGGCCTTGGGGTGATGCCCTCATCCCTGCTGTGGTCTGTCAGGACAGGGGACATGTGGCAACCCCCTGTGCCTGCTACCATCCTGCAAGGTGGTTCCTGCGATTGTGGCATCCCTAGTGGCCCCTAAGCCTTTGTGGCAGTGTGAGTCATCAACACATGCTCTGTGTGGCCAGACCTTCTCTGCAGTGGCATGGTACCCCCTATGTGGTGTGTGTCAGCCTCTGGGGCATCTACCTCTGTCAGTTGTGTCTATGTGTGTGTCCCATCAGTCAGTCTACTGCTGTTTCCCTGCTGGGCACCATTCTCCTCCACATCCAGCACACTGTTTCCCTGTGTAGGACATTGTGGGGTAAAGGAACAGAGGTCAGTGGCATGTGGCACCCCCATCAGCCCCTCCCTGTGTGGCAGATATCTACCCACTGTTGACTCCTGTCCATGCACCCCTGCTGTTGGAGATGATGTCCTGTCAGGGTCCCGTACACTGGTTGCTGTGACTGTGGGGACAGTACAGAGTGGTCAGGTACATGGTACAGCTGCTCATATCCACCATGGCCCTTCCACCTGGGTTCCCACATAGCGGCCATGGTATCGATTCCACTCCCCTTGCCATAGCGTGCTACCTCTGTAATCATCTTCGACACTATCTTTTCAATGGGTGGCAGCATGAGTGTCTTGGGGGTGGGCCACCACCTGTGGAGGTAGTGGTCCTGTTGACACTGGCCAGCTTGTGTTTTACCATGGTCCAGAGGTCACACCACTTGTGTTTGATGGCCTGCAGGGTGTGCACCTCTGGGCCAGTGGCATTGATGGGGGACTGGATTGCCAGCCACAACCGTGACTTGATCTCCACAGGGGGCATTAAGGGAACCCTTTAGTGTGGCAAACTGTGCCCTGATGTCTGTTACTAGTGCCACAACTGAGGACCTATGAAGTAGTTTGCACAGCCCTGTGGTGGGGCACCTGTTGTCACCTGTGGCTACATGGTCCCGCTGCTCTCCCCCTCCTCCATGGCCAACCCCTACCCAGATGTCCTATTATCTGTGTTGGCCATTGCTGCTGGTTTGTTGCACTGGTCTACCCTACCCTTGGCCTCTGCCAACTTCCTTACACCTGTTACTCCCTATGCACAGTTGCATTCTCATACAGGTGTGGGCATGCCTGTGTGTTCTGGCCCCTCCCGCCATGCATCAGGGTGCATCTATGGGGTCCATCCATCATGCCGCCTGTCCATGCATGTGGTTCTGTGCATGCTGCATAGCACTGCTGGCCCATGTGGCATGGGCATGCCCACCACTGCTGCGTCTGCTTTCGACACACTTCACATGTTTTTGAGAATTGCAGCCATTGTCAGTTACTGCGGTTACCTGGGCACTTCCACAGCGCAATTTAAAAATAAAAGAAAAAGAAAAAAATAAAATAATGTCTCTAGTGGTGAGAGAGACAGACAGAGCTGGCGTGTGTGTGTGTGTGTTTGTGTGTGTCTGTGTGTGTGTGTGCGCGCGTGTGTGTGTCTGACAGTAGTGTTCCACTAACTCAGTTGTTCAAAGAGGAAAACTACCTGCACCAGTAATTATAAAAAATAATGGCTATGCAACTGTGCTTTTATGGATTTCTTTTACCCAACCTCGGTGTGTGATGACCTCATAAACCTCTTGATCTTCACTCTCGAGATTTATGAGTCATCACACACCGAGGGTGTGTAAAAAAAATCCATAGCACACAGTTGCATAGCCATCATTCTCTATTGATTGCACTTTATATCACAGTTATACTGCTCTCTCCTTCTCCAAGGATGCATCTTTAAATGAGCTGTTACCAGCTCAGTGTGTCTTTCCTGATGAAATTTTTAAATAAATTTTCTCCATACCCATTTTATAAAGCTGTTTTAACCAAGAAAATCACTCAGACACCTCCCACAACCAGTTGAACAATGACTGAAGATTACAAAATGAAGAAACTTAAGATCTACCTACAGTATGTACAGTATGAAATTTTAATAATGCGGTACATACTCTTTCCCTTTATGTAAGAGGACAAGCAATGCTTGACAGGGAAACATGATATACTTGTGCAATATGCACTGATTAGTGTCCACATGCTTGATTACCGTTAACCCTCTCTTACCCTTCAAATGGGGGATTGTATATCAGTCCAAAGTTTGGAACTGCCAGCTGGGGAAATATTACACATGGGATTTGGCTTATGAGTTGTTTTACCGAAATGAGGTTAACAACATACTACACTCTGTTACATGTCAGTATAACTAGAACAAGCTACTAGGGAAAGCAACCACATCATTGCCACACAAATCTGAAGAGAAGTCCAAACATTTTGATGACAATCTGGCAATAGCATTAACTGACAGGGATAATTTACAATTCCCATCTATAATGGGGTTTACCAATAATAAATTCTCAGGTTTTTAGAAATTCTGCAATAGGTTTCTGAACATTTTCACTAATTAATTTGCAGCCTAGTTTTACTTATTTTAGCTGTTTCAGTCCATGTCTTCAGCATAATTACTCTGCTTTGCAAAATACCTGAAAAAATTGATTTAATTTCTTGACTTAGGACAGATGCAGTTGGGAACATGAGCCTATCAATGAAAACACTGATTTGAGATGACAGGACCAATTACATGTGATCTTCCTTTTTGTCTTTAAACTTAATTGTTATTGAATTTTTCATTTTTTCAGAAATGGACCCAGTAAGAAGGACAGTAAAAATAGAGTACAAGCAGCAGCACAATCACTAAAGTCAGCAAATCAAGATTATCATAATGTACATGTGAAGGGCCATGTAAAACAGCCATCAATCAATCTCTCAATTTGTCATGAAGTCCATATTATGAAGGCCTGTCAGTTGACAGAGAAGTTATAGTCAGCTTGTCTAGTAATCTGTATTTGTGTCAAACAGTGGAGGGAGTCCTGTATTTGAGGTCTTGTTATGTGGACCTGTAAGCAAAAGTATACTCACTCTATTTCCGGGTCACCCCTGAAAAAGGGGCATCTAGTCTCAGAGGGCTTATCCAGTCACCAAAATTCAAATAAATATTTCACTGTGTCCTTTGTCTTTCTGCAATTTCTTATTAATATTGAAGGGATGTAAAAATTCAGTCAAGGAACAAATTCCAGGTCTACTTCTAATTTATATAAAACCCAACTACATTAACATTCATCACATTTCTGTTTCCCTCTTATTTTGTATGTCAGCTGTTCCATAGTGTAGATGGAACTGACTGTCTTATGCCAGTCTGCCAAAGTGGGTAGGGTTTTAGTTAGCCATAGCCTTGTTAAGAAATTTTTGGCAGCAGTTACCAGAATTAGTACCAGCCTAAGCATGATGACCCATATCCCTCTGGGTGGATCCTCAGTAAAACCTGTGATGGGGGGGGCACTAAACCAGATTCTGTAAACTTAATCTGTATCGTGCCAAAGATTGTTAGTCAGTATTCCCTTATGTGTGGGTACTGCCAGAAATTATTGCTATGTGTGGCTTTAGTTTTGTTACATGCCCTCCAGCACTATCTATATGAAGGGCCCATGAATTGTATTGGTATTGTCAGAGTAATGAAATCTCTCATTATGCATTTACATGGATAATCTCTCCAATATGTGAAGAAGGTAATATGACAGTTTGGTGTAGCATATTTTTGCCAGTTGTCTAAACTGTGGTCTGTCTGGAGCTCTGCGTTTCATCTGTTTGAAATAGTTATTGATCTGTCCAGTGCTAATTCCAGCAGTCCTCGATATAATACCCATATTAAATGTTGCCAACAGTATCCTTTTTGGTGACCACTAAGCACTGTCAGCAACATTTGGGCTCTGTGGAAAAGTTTTAAACTCATTCCCCATTCCCCCAAAAAAGGATATTAGTTGTAAATAATCAAGATGGGTCCCTGAGGGAAGCTGGAATGCCTGCTGCAGTGCAGAAAATAGTTTAAAGCCCTATGAGTCATACAATTGATGTACGTGCCCAGCCTACCCCAGTTTTGGAGCATAGTATAGAGTGCATTGTGAGGGTAAGTAGTATCATATGTAGGGGCTTTCAACTATGTGGTAAGGGTCTTAGGAAAATATCATCTGCAGTTGGTTCTCCATTGCTGAATAGTGATTGCTGTATATCTGGAGAATAACCACAGCGGGACATTATTTAATTGGATGGGTAAATACATATTTGTCCATATCATACAGATCATTGATAGTAAATTATATTACCTTCCAGTATAGTTGATATTATGGGGAGAGCCAACAACAGATGAAATGGAGCTAGGCCTCCATATACACACTGTCAGATTGGGAAAATTTTGCCCCCCATCCTTCAGCAACTGTAGGAGTGAATATTTTATTCATGGTCTGCCACCCCCCCATAAAAAGTGCAATATTAACCTATTTCAAATTCTGAAAATAGTATTTATCAGGAACAAGGGTGTGTGTCTGAAGTAGATATAAATTCCTAGGAAGGATATTTTGAGTGATGGTTTCCACTTCACTTAATAGGGATAATGAGAGCTGAGCCCATACTGCCAAATCCTCAGTAATTTTTGGGGTGAGGAATTCATAGTTTAACAGCACTAATTGGTCAGGGTTTTTGTTAAGTGAATGCCCAGATATTTCACAGTTCTTTGTTCCATCTGATCTAATTGGTAATTGTCTTTAAAGGATTGGGGTGGGAGCATAATTATACATCAAGATTTCTGTTTTCAAAACATTTAATTTAAATCTTGGCAGCTGTCTGAAAAGAGCCACCATAGTGTAGGAATGGAAGTGTCTAGGGAAATTAAGGTAAGGATGATATCATCTGCAAAAGCATAATGCAGAAATCTCCACTCACCCTCTTCAGGGGGCCCTCTTTCACCCCATGTCTAGGTGTATTACCATGGCTAGAGGCTCTATACAGAGCACAAATAATAGGGGCAAAAGTGGGCACCCCTGTCAGGTGCACTTACTTAAGTCTATAGGGTCAGATAAAGCTCCACTAATCCTGATGTAAGCCTGGGGGTCTACATAAATGGACTGGAACAGCTGTGTAATTTCTTGGGGGGAACCAGATTTGGATAGGATGTCCCACAAAAATTGCCAGAACATCCTATCAAATGCTTTTTTGCTGTCTAAACTTAGTATTCGTAAAGGAAGTGATCTCTGTATAGCATGATCTATTAGATGGTTTGCCATTGCCTAACAAAACCAGCCTGATGTTTATCTAGGAGTCTGAGAAGAAGTAAATCTAATCTGATGGTCCAAATTCTTGTAAAACAATTATGATCTAGATTTAGGATAGAGGTTTGATGGTAAGAAAAAGATTGTGACTCATCTTTCTCAGTTTTGAGAATTGTGGAAATTGTGGACCATCTCCATGTGGGGGAGGGGCATCACTCTCTTTTATAAAATGTGTCTGGACAGCCATCTGGCTCTGGACATTTGCTAGTTTAGTATTTTGTATTGCCTCTATAATTTCATCTGTAGAGGTTGGACAAGATAATCCATTCTGTTAGTCCTCAACCAGTTTGGAGAGACCTAGCCTGTCCAAAAAGGACTGCACCTGTTGCAGGTCTGAGGAGTCCTTCTGAAATGTACAAATCCTTGTAATATCCCACCATAATCCTATGAAGACTGCAGTTGTCTCTGGCCAGGTTGCCCAATATAATTTCCATGAGCTGTAGGATATATGCCTGTTTTTCTTTGGGGGGGGGGGCTTTCAGCTGTCTGGCCAGTGTCCTAGCTCCCTGTGAGCCCCCTTTGTAATACTATTAATTGAGACAACACAGCATTTGTTCTATCAAATAGTCCATTAAAACCTGTATCTCCACCCACCTTTGCTTGATTATTATGATATTGCACACATTTATTTTCTCTTGTATATAACATTTGAAATGTAGTTTTTTTTCTGCAAGAATTTTAGCTCATCTTCCTTGCCTTCTTTTTTTGTGAAGCATATGCCGATTAGTGGCCTCTCAATATTGTTTTTACAGTATCCCATAAGGCAGAAGTGATATCACTCTGGGAATTGTCCGCTAAAATAGTAGACAGGTGCTCTTCAACCAATTTGTGGAAGGCATCATCCTGAAGGAGTGAGATTTACTCTTCAGGATGTGGTTTTGCATTAATTGACTAGGTGAATTTTTAAAGTCACTGGTGAATGGTCTGACAAAAGGTGAGGATGATGACAGATGTCTTGTCCCTTCTCTACATGATCTATTTTCATGAAGATGTAATCTAGACAAGCTAATGTCTGATATCAAGTGAAAAAATGTGTATATTCCTGGTCAGAATGATTTGTCTCCAGGCATCTACCAGTCCCAGGTGCACCACTGTAGTTTCAAAATATTTTTGGACTACTGTGGTCCTGATGGGTTTAACAGAGGAAATAGCCAAAGACAGGCTCATTACTAAAGTGAGATCCACACCCAATATCAATTGCCCCAGGAGGACAGACATCAGCTTATCAAAAAAGTAATCAAATTATTTTTTGTCAGAGCCTGGTGGAAAGTAATTACCTGCTAGTGTAACAACAATGTCAAGCAATCTTCCCACCAGTATTACAGATCTGCCATCTTTATCTCACTGATTATCCAGCAAAGCAAGGGGTATACCCCTCGGTGTCAGCACAACATTGCCTCTATGTCACCTACTTTTATGTGAGGAGGCCTCTTCTACAGTATCTGATATCCATAGTGAAAAAACTTAGTGTGCTCAGCCATGGAGTGATGAGGCTCCTGCAGCAATAGTACCTTGGGGTGCTCTCTTTTAAGCATTTGTAATAACCTATACATTTTGACAGGGTTATGGACTCCACTGATATAGAATGACAACATTTTTTTTGTGGGGACTGCCATCATAGGAATGCAAATATAATAGTTAGACTGACATCTAGCCTGTGTAACAGAATTAGTATTCTGCACCAGTAGGCCCATGTTAACATGGCTAGAGCCTTTCACATCTTGTCTATGTGCTTGTTGCCTTTGGAGCTGCTGAGAAACTAATTCAGAAATGCCAACTGGGCATACTGTAGGAATGTAACTATATACAAAGTAGGAAGATAAGAAAAATATAACCACAAAGTATGTCATTAAAAACATTGCTACCGTATAACATGAAAAGTCACACCAGCTTCCTAGTTAGGAAGAGTCAAAAAGTAGCACTCTCCAAGCATGCCAGGCCAATTAGAAACCAAGGCCCTCAAAGATGGAAAGAAATGACTAGTTTTCCAGCTAAAACAACAATATCATCCACCCAGCCAGGGTGCAAAGTAAGAATTTATAAGATTTATGTATGTAACTAAAAGGAACTGTGAAGACCTAGTAAATAAGGTTGTTAATACTCAAGCTACATGTGGGAAACATGAAAACATTTAGGACAATGGCTTCTGAATAAATTTAGGAATCCAAACCTTTCAATAAGATGGGCTATTGCCTGTAGATTGAATAGCCAAAGGGAATGAAAGATAGTTTTTGCAACCTGTAAGTACAAAGTAAAGTGATCTACTGTTTCAGGGCAATAAAATTGAAAGAGAAACAAAACAGCAAGTGTTCTGTGAGTAAAGTTAGATATTATGTGCATATTCTGGATAATAACTTACTAGCCAAGACCCAGGGCCAGGGTGCCAGATCCAGGCTCAGTCATAACTGCTACAAGTATAAGGACATAAAAATATCTCACTTACTACTTCTAGGGTAGTATGTTGCCCAGAGGGGAAGCCAGCCCCCCAGCAGTCATAATGTGGAGCACTGAAGCTTCAGCCCAGAGAACCCAGGTGTCAGAAAATGACTAACTACATTAAATATTATAGTACGATGGGTCCAACTTCCATATTACTTGATAAATGCCATTGAGCCTGGGTCACCACAGTGGTCAACACAAGTTGCCACCAATTATAAGAGCTCCCGGCCCCCAGCCATGGCAACGCACTAGAGCCCAGTGGTGTAAAAGTAATAATCCAACTGTTACAACTATTTTCTGGAGGCTACAAGGTCCTGTGCAGGCTTGAGTTTAGGCTGTGGGCCTGCTGACATAGCTGCCTTGGACCATGGCTGAGTTCCACCCTCACAAAATAGGTAAGGCTAACCTTAAATTCCCATCTGCAGGCAAAGTATCAGATCTGGTAATACCCATCACAGCAAATGTACTCGAGGGCTGGGCTCCCCCACATCTCACCTTATGCCACCAGGGCATGTCCCACCCTAAGGTATTGCATCAACCATCTCTCCCAAAGTTTTTCACAGCTCAAATCTAGATCCAGGAAAAAAACCTTTGTCTCCCCCGCCCCCAAAGAGTACAAAAGGATATTTTCAGTGTGCTGTAAAAAGATCTGCAGGAATGACAAAAGAGAAAATGTCTGGATCTGTTTGTTTTACTGTGTCTGATAACAAGCCAGGCACTTCACTGTGGGGTCCATTGGAAATGCTTTAAAGTTCCTTTACATGCTGCATAACATCTGGAGATTGCTTCTTGGCTGCCACAGCAGTTTGTGTTAGCTCAGGCTGTCTCAATGATGGTAATGAGAGATCTGCTGTCTCTGGTCTTCCCCAGGCTCCCTGACTTTTTACCTAAGATCTAGGCAGCTGCGGTATTGCAGTTCCCCTGCATTTCAAATCAGACTGTTTCAGCTGCCATGTGGTAAAGAATAATGCCTTCAGGATCATGCACCCACTGTTCTGAAGGGATGGGGGTCTGAAATTTTAGGCCAACTTGGTCGAGGGCCTAGGTACTCAGGCTTTAAATTGCCCATTGAGCCTGGATCTGTGGGGCATAATACTGATGAAAATATAGATGGTAATCCTCACAGCAGATTTCTTTCTTTTCTGCATGCCACTGCAAGAACTTTCTCTTTCATTTGGTAACTTAGAAAATACAGTATTTTGTTATTTATTTATTTGTGACCGCGTAAGTGCATTAGACAAATCCTGCCTATTTTCAGGCATGACCCAGGAGAGGGGGATACAGATGAATGCCAACTGATCATGAACCAGATTAAGCTTTGGGTGGAATTTTTAGTGAATGAGGGAAATTTGGCCAGGACACCGGGAAAATTCCCCTACTCTTTTCGATAAGTGCCATGGGATCTTTAACATCCACCTTGAACTACCACCAATCAAGGCAGATGGGACCTCGGTTTAACATCTCATCTGAAAGACGGCACCTCAGAAGTGCAGCACCTCTCTCATGCTGCACTATTGTGTTAGTACTGGGATATTAACCCAAGTGCCAGATGTGAGAACTGAACCCACAGCCCTCTGATCTTCCAGCCTCAGAGGCGAGTGTGCTACCTACTGAGCCACTGTCACTGACAGTAAACATAAGACAGAATGACCAATCTTGGTCATTCAGATGGGCTGGGTTTAGGGCCCAAGGCTTGATGTAGCCACTGAGTGCTGAGGAATTCACTATCTAGGATAACCAGTTTTTCATGGATTAGATATCAATAAAATCTAGTATGTGTCACCCTTTAGCTCCCTCTGGTAGCCTGTATATGCTTAAACATTTCCACCTGATTCCCTCCTCTAAGTTTGTGCACTTTTGCTCAAGCTGGGTTTGCTTAGAGGAAAACTACACCCTCATATTTTGTAAATTGTGTTTCTATGTCAACAGACAACCCTTTTCATGTAGCTGTTAGAGATGCATGCAAGTCTCAGTATCTATCCTGGGGGGTCTTGATTTGCTGGTTGTTGAAATCTCATTGTCCTCGACAGCTGCATTAGCATATGAAAACAAGATGTGTAATCTCCCTTTAGACTCCACACTATGCCTCTCTGCTTAATTAGACTTCAAAGAAACAAGTTGCAGAAAGGTGTGAAATACCACATTTACCTTCAGTCAGCCCTGCAAATACCTGAATAGTAATGCAGGGTTTTTCCTTTTAAGCTGCATTCAGTTTACTGTATGTGTTTGTAAAGAGTTTTTGCATATTCTTTCAGCACAGTTACATGGTATAAATGGGTGACGTGACATCATGTTCTCATATGCTAATGCAGCTCTTATGAATAATGAGATTCCAACAACCATAAAATGGAGACCCCCCAGGGTAGTCACAGGGGGCTACCATCAGCAGTGAAAACAAAGTAAAGTAAACACATATACCCCTAACAGCTACAGGAAAAGAGTAGTCTGTTGACAAGGAAACAAATAAAATTTACTTGATATGAGGTTGTAGTTTTCCTTTAAGTCTGCCATTGCGTCAGTACATTCGGCTAGTTCAGGCATTGCCGCATTCAGTTTGGTATTCTCCCCCTTCAAGGCAGACACTTCAGTTTTTAAACTTTGCACTGAATTTACAATTCTGGCTCTGAATTCCTTCAGATTGGCCAGGAGATGTGCATTTGTCATCTCAGGATCTGCCGAAATCCTGCTACCAAGAGATGACAAGCTTGCACTGGAGCTGGGAGTGCAGGAGTCTGAGTGTACAGGCTGTTGCAAGTCAGAATTATCTGTCACATTCCCCTCTGCTTTATTTTTCTTGATGCCTCCTGTGGTGAGTCTGCCACACCTATTCCACAAATTAGTTCATTATTTTAACCAAAAACTGAACTTTTAGGCATGTTTTGATTAACTAAAACAAAATCGGCTACATGTCCAACAACTGGGACATCACCTCCACAGCACAGGAAAGGTTAAAACAGATTTATTCTACATGTTGAGTAGCACCCCAACCATCTCCAACAATTCACATCATAACAGATGCTTTTTCAAGACTTGCAGAATGGGTGGATTACTACTCTGGCATGTTCAATAAAGCTGTTTTATCCTTTCCTATGTTGCGGAGATGATTTCCTGGCTTCTGGATGTGCGGCTGAGTTTCTGCTAGTTGTTTCATGTTAGTATTTTACTTGGCTCCATCTTGATATGTCTCAGAGCTGCCTCTTGTGCAAGTCAACATTTCACATTTTGGTTAAGGTCATCATGGAGCGCTGTCTTCTTAGTGCATACCGGCTGGTGATGTCACTGGAAGTTGATTACATGTGATCTTCCTGAACATTTATTGAAATGTGATATATGGATATTGAAAATAATAGGATTGTAAAACATCAAAAAATAGCCTGTAATACACTACTAAAAATCCCATAACACCATTGATGAAGTCCCATATTACTGTTGTTCAGTGCACGTAATGCTATAGTTCTGCTCTCTGAACAGTAGTAGCACAAGAGCAAGAGAACAGCGTGAGCTGTCAAATTCCTTGTGCTGAATGAGAGACGGCTTTTACTGTAACTGTCACATACGATAAAAGCCAACTCACCCATGAGGAGAAATCTGAGAAATTCCTCAAAAATGTCTCTGCCTCTTCTCTTGTACAGTATTCTGACAGGATGACAGCCACAGGATACTTCATCACTGAGAGCCTTACTCACACAGGTGGACTGGTCTGCCCGACCTATTCAGTTTTCCTCGAGTCACCCTGGAGCAGTTGGCACTGACATTGTGCCCACCCCAACCCTCTGCCAGATCCATGACACCAGTTCAACAACAAAGTTGTCGACCGATTTCACAGCGATGGATTTGTCAACTGCTACTGTGGTTGGCATAAGTCCATCTGAACAGACTTTGTTTCTTTCAGGGGGCTTTGCCCCTGAACACCCCATGTGGAAGGCTCCACCCCCCACCCCCCTGCAATTCATATAATCAACTCCGAGTTGGAGTTGATTCGGGGACGAGGTCTCTGTGTTCTTTACTGTCATTCACAGCACAGGTGTCAGTATCTGGTCAACATAAGTCTGCTCCCTGCCTAGTGCCCTGCCTTTCTTGTTACTTTTTTTCACTCTGGCCACTGTGATCTTACCCTAGCCAGTACTTGCAGGAAGCAGGACAAGAGAGACCCTTCTTCTCTCAACTCCATATCACACTGATCTGACTTGGCCCGATCCTCCCATCCAGTGACTGGATTGGACTAACTGCACTGCTCGATATGTTCTAGTAAGGGATTTTGATGCAACTATTAGCCCAAAGCCACCTCACCTTGTCATCCTTGCATTGTTGTTTCTTAGTGTGTGTTATACAGCTGTCTACCACACAAGTCTCCACAGTCAGTGGTACAGCCTCAATTAACATGCATACGTATGATATACAGCTTGGATCTGTATATTACAAAAAATAATAGATAGGGGACTATGATTACTCAGCTATAATACCATCTTGATGTTCTTGGGGCATGTTGGAACCTCTTGAGCTTGGTTCTCAAGGTTCTCATGTCCCCAATTCCTTTCAATGGTATTATAGCCTCGTAATACATAGTCCCCTATATATTATTCTATTTGTATACTATTCTAGCATCATGAATGAAGAAACTGTATTAAACTTCTAAGTTTCTGCCCTATTTTCTATTACAATGTGAGACTGTGCAACTATTCTGTCACAAAATATTTAAAAATTAAGGTAATACAATGGTAACAGTGTTTTTATAATGCACTGTCAGTACTTGCAAAAGGTGTCTAATTGACAGACCATGAGATGCATCTGTTTCTAGAACAACAGTTTTAGCAATGAAATGTTTCTTAAACTGTGCACCCCTTTCCTACAGTACCATAGGGAGGGACTGCTTCTAGTGGACAAAATGGAAGCTAACTCACTGTACTGTACCAGTCCTTTGCCTCCCTGATGAGCTGCCCAAAAGGGTGCCAGCTGAGGTTCTGTGGTTTAATTCTCCTTTTACAGGTATGCCAATGCCACCCTCCAGTATCCTTGAAGAATTACAGTAAATGGAAGACCTTGACTTATGTCAATGAGGTAGATATAAAAATTAACATGGAGCAAAGTATGACCTGTCCAAAGATAGTCTCTATGAAGTAGTAGTAAGGCTTTTTTAAATCTCAGCTGCTTCAACAACCCCTGTTTACAACGTGATAAAAAGAAGAAGAAGAAGAAAAGAATTAGATAAAAATGAAAAATTTCAATTGCAGGCCTTTGGGAGCAGAGTTGGGGTGGGGCACAAAGGATTTTGTTTGACATACATATCACAGAGATTATTGTGTATACTGCATTGTTGGGAATAAATGTTGACTGGTAATAAGGCGATATGCAATTAGCTGAATTAGAATATGACATTTACCTTTTTAAGTGTGGAGGAAGGATCATATGATCCTGGCCCTCAGTCATAAAGATAAATGGCCTATTTTGTGTCAGGCCATTGCATAACCCTTATGTATTTTATTTTGATACTGTCCCTGATAAGGCACTGAAAATAAGTGTTATAAGGAAATGTAGACATTTAAAGAGCTTACTTAAAAATGTGAAAAACAAATTTGGCATGTTGTATCTTATCCAAAGCAATCTTTGGCATTTTGATTTTTCCAAAAGGTATATCAAGCATGTTGGTGACTTTTTGAAAAGACATCACGAGGAAGCCCCAAGACAGCAGTTATCATAGCATGCCCTGGGTCATTGATCTCACTGGCAACTGAGATGACACTGTATTAAAAGTGTTTCAAAGCTGTCCAGTCAGGACTATTGGGGATAAGTCTCAGTTTTTATTTTTTATTTATGTGATATAACCAAGGCTAATTATACTTATAGTTACATTAATAATACCCAGCTAAGTTACTTTAATAAAAGGTACAATTAACCATTGGTCAGATCATATTACTTCAGCCAAATGGGTCCTCCATAATCCCATATGGAGATCTTTGAGTATGCTCCATAGAATAACATCATGGTTGCAAGTGAGGTTAGGGCCTCAGTGCCTTCTGGGAGATATGTTGTTTTTGATACTTTTTGATGTAAGAAATAGTTTTCAAAAGTGAATTGAATTCTGGATATACCTTTTCAAATGTCAAAATTGCCTAAGATGGCTTAAGTAATGATATGGCTTGCCATAAATGTTTTAGAGGAGGAGGACTGAGACTTTGTAAGGCAGAGTAAGAATATATTCAATTTAAAAGTATGATACAAGAAATACATATCACAAAATACTTTCTTCAGTTAACATTATTGTTCATGAGCAAAGTGTAAAAAGTCTGTAAATGTGAAGTTAGACCTCTTGAGTTGATAAAGCTAACTTCTCCTGTTATGCTAAATCCTGCAGGCAGGGTTGCATTATGAAACTGTGTGTAGACCAACTATGAAATCCTGTCACCTTGCTTACAGAGGACAGGCACAGTTAAGGTTATCAACTCAAGAACCCTAACTCATTCACCAAAAATACCACTAACAGCTTAATCTGGTTCAATTTCAGTTGCTTACCATCTGTATCCCCCGCCCCGGTCGCCCCTGAAAAAGGGACTTTCTAGGCCCAGTGGGCTTACCGGGTCAACAAAATTCAACAAAACAAACAAAACAAAATTTGCCTTTTCTTTCTTTTTGGCCTTTGTCCCAAACCTGACTGTAATGCATCTTTTCATAATACAGCTCCACATTTTTTTCAAAACAAAAATATGTACTTGAATTCCCTCTGTACCCCACCCTGGTATCACTCTTATCCCCCTTACTAAAAAAGTGAATAATCCTCTTCCCTCTGTCACCACCATGATCCATACTTCTCACCCACTGAGAAATCCCAAACCCACCTCATTCCATGTAAATAAAAAAAACACATACCATACACTGTTTAATTCCTACCCTACCCCATGTAAGGAAAAAAAAAGATCCTCCCACATCTCACCCACTGTGCAATCTCATCTCGACCCAAAACTCATCCAATGCAAATAAAAAATCCCCTACCTGCATCTCACCCTTTGTGCAATCCCACCCAATCCATCCCATGTAAATAAAATATTCTCAGCCACATCCCAAACACTGTGCAGTCCCACTCCCACCACATACACCATAACAAAAAATTCCCACAGGTCACTGGACCCAGTTCAGATCTACCAGAGAAACAGACAGACAACTTTATCCAGTTCAAATACTCTATTTTATTACATAAGTATTTCAAAAAGCAATTTACAATGACCGGTGTAGCAGTGTGCTCCCCAGCCCCTGACTCTGATGTTTCACACCCATGTGCACTTTTTCAGTGAGTGACAGGCTTCCTACAAAGACCTCCTTTTAAAACACATCTGTTTATGCAGCAGCAGATCTTAATTAACTATGAGGTACTGGAATATTTATTTATTTAGTTTTTGTTAACCGGATAGGGTGCACTAGCCATGGCAATGACTATTTTCAGGTATGACCTGGGAATAAAAACTAATATGTGTTTTAAAGTGCTCATGCTCAACAGGTTACAAATATCAATCCCATACCAATTAAAAACAAAAGCAAAGGTGGCCCGGTGGCGTAGAGGGTTGAGGCGCTGGCGCCTTACCTCAAACCACGCCAGCAACCTGGGTTTGGGAATGGACTCTGGACGCCGGGGGCTGGCAGGGGAAGGAGAGGATTGAGCATCCGTAGGACTGCTCTCCTCTCCTGGGGTGGGTAGTGGGTCGACATCGCCCTGCAGCAGCCTCTGGTGGAGACCAGGAGATCTGCAGACTCATGTAGGAGGGAACAGTAGAAAAACAAAAAATCCACTTTGCGACTGACCGGATGACGGCTGCCAGTCCACCACTGCCGCCGATGCCCTGAAGGAGACCCTTCACCTCAGCAGCACCCTGGGGCCAAGTATGTGTGCTGGTTCCCCCCCCCCAGGTGCCTTCCCTCTCAGAGGAGGGGCACCCGCCCGGCGAAGGGTTACGTCCGGGTTACCCCAGGGACAGCTGCGATTTGAGGTTGGATGGCTCAGGAAAGGACAGGCGGAGTGGATGGGACCTAGGTAGCCCAAAGGAGTGGTGGGTCATGAGGCACGAGGGGATAAATGAGATAATACAAAAAAAAAAAGCAAACATGCAGTGTTTTAACATTGTGCATACTGTATACGCTTATTTAATCTGATATGCTTAATTCTATAGCATTTAACTCATCCATTTTCGGCAGCATGAATGTGATTCCTAAACACTTTAAAAAGATTTCTAATGTCTTATATTACTTTTTTAAATTACATTTTTACTTTTTAGACCACATTTGATAGCAGAAGCACCTTACTTAACAGTGCTAAATACAATAGTCCAAACACTAGACCATTTATATAACCAATGGATCTTTAGCTAATATTCACATATTTTACATATTTTTACACAAAGTTGTCCATCTGTTTGTCTGGTGGGCCTGTGATGAGTCCAGTGACCTGTGGTAATTGTTTTACCCGAGCTCAGCCATACTGGGAGCAGCTCTAAGTGTTGCAGAATAATAAAAAAATTCCCTAGTTGCTATGCAATGCCAACCCATGAAGGTAAAAAGAAATTCTACATCCATATTCCATCCACTACACAATTCCACCCCAACTTATTCCATTGACCCCCAAACCAACCTTATAAATGACATTGCTTGAATAGTTGTTCATCTTTGGATACAGGTCCTCATCTTCTACAAGGTATATGCAGTGTAGACTGGCAGTATGGTCTAGAGGTTAGAGCAACAAGCTGTGAATGAGCTTGGTACTTCCAGCAGACCTGGGTTTGATTCCCACAACCTCCACTTGCATACTATGTGACTCTGAATAAGTCACTTAACCTCCCCAGTGCTCTCAGGCTACCCCTGAAAACAGGCACTTGTGCCTAGTGGGCCTTATCCAGTTACCAAAGAATGAATAAAATAAAGACAGGCTCCTGCTTCAGTAGTACAATATGTTGAACTGTTGTTCATTCATGGACAGTGGAAACCTGGAACAGCGCACTCGGTATTTATTTATTTATTTTTATTCAGTTTTTGTTGACCGGGTAAGTGCACTAGACAAATCCTGCCTATTTTCAGGCATGACCCAGGGGAGGGGGATACAGATGAATGCCAACTGACCTTGAACTAGATTAAACTGTTGGTGGTATTTTTAGTGAATATATTCGGGGTATGCATTGTGGGTTAGCTGTTGAAGGTCCCCCCTTTAAAAACAACATTTTTTTGGCTTGCACTGGTAAACTGGGGAGCCTGCTTCCACATACTGGAGCAATTGTATTGATGAAGTTGCTTTGGAAATCATTGGGCTGGGTTGGAGGTTGGATTGCTCATTGTGTGTGATGTGGGTGCACAATTTGTCTTTATTACAATGCAATTGCTGACATCTAGGATGGCCTTCAGAGCTACTGCAATTATTTTGAGGGGGTCATGGTTTGCTGACACCTGTGATGAGTTTCTACCAGTGATGCAATTATTGTCGGGGGGGAGGGGGAGTGGAGGTCACTGATTGCCAGCACTGACTATGGCTTCCACGTGACAGGGTCATTATTTTGGAACATGTCATTGTTTAAAGAAATGCAATATATAATGTGTCACTGTGCTGAGTGACACATTCCCAGTAAATGTGTCATTAAGCATATCAAGGCATAGACAATAACAGGTTCAGTCAGTGAATACAAGATATTACGTGCATTTAGTTAATGTTGGTGCATTGTCCATGCCCAGTATGCTATTATTAAACACAAATTGCCTCAAAACAACTGGATTCTTTAAAATGGGAATACCAAGAGCACCTACAGGAAGACAGGCTTTTACTTTGAAAATTTGTATGATAACATTTTAGAGTTTTGATTGCAGACTGTTGTGGAGAAAATGGCAACATGTTTAAAAATAGTCAGCATTTTATTCTGCATGTAATCTCTATTTCAACCAGCCCTTATTGATATCACATTGCAGTTCACAGACTGTTTAGATTCTGGTACTGTGATCCACCTTCCATGTTTCAGCCTAATCTAACATCAGGCTCCTGAGGTACAGTTCTACACAAATCAGGATGTTAAATGGAAGTGGCTGAATCTCATAGTAAGCAATCAGCATGAAATGGATATATCAGAGATTTTTCTTGCAGAATCATGGTTTTATGCATCTTCAGTACCTTGGCATCACCCTTGATCCCCACCTCTCATACGCTGTCCATATTAGCAATGTGGCAAAGTCTGCCAATGCCAGGTTAGGCATATTATTCCAGCACAGGAAACACCTAACCCCAAAAGCACTGTCAGTGGCCGTCCAAAGCTCCATAGTCAGCATCATAGACTATGGTCTTATCATATATGGGTCTGCAGCTACCACTGCTCTCAAACATGTCGCGCCTCCCTGAATGAGGCCTGTCGTCTCATCACTGACTCACATCGCCATACCCACACATGTGACCTTTATTCCCAATCTGGATGGCTTCAACTGGACAAATGCATAAAATACCAAACCTGCATCACGCCAAGAAAATCATAATGAGACTTGCCCCACCTGGTGTCTGTGCCCTCCTTAAGCCTAGACATAGGAATGTCACTACAAGGAGATCCAATTCCCATCTACTACATATCCCACGATGTCGCATGACCCAAGGACAAAGATCATTTGCCTATCGGGCATCCAACTGGCTCAACTCTTTTGGCAGCGACATAGTGATCACTCCAACACTCGGCCTTTTCAAGTCCAAGCTGTGCCTCTCACTGCTTGTATCCTGTGATTGCCCATCTTAACATTTCCACTGTTCCAGCTGCACATGCCCCAGCACCCAGCACTTACAATCAGTCTTTGCACCCCTAACACCTTACCTGGGATATTCCCTCGACAAGGCCCCCTGGCTGCACTGTCTCCCATCCTCACCCACCTCCCTCCCGTATCTCCACTCCTGCCCCTGCCCCCACCCACCTCCCATACTCCCCCACCCCTGCACCTCCTACCCCCTCGATCTCCTACCCTCACTTCTCTCCCCATCGACCCCCTCCTCCCTTGTCTTGCTCATAGCTCAAGTCTTTGTACTGGTTATTACGTGTCTGTAAGTCAGTGACTTTATGTTTGTAGCTAAAAATGATGACTGTTGCACACGCTGACGTGGAACCTTTGTGAAAGAGCCTCGGCTCAAAGGTATTGTAATCCTAGATTGAAATAAATAAATAAATAAAAATTCAGTTTAGACTGTATGTTGAAACAGAGCATAGACAACCTAGCATCTAGGCAATAATAATCCTGTAGCTTTGAGCCACCACTGACATGGGCCAGCCTTGTGCCACTGAGTTTGGTTAAAAGGTTCCATAACACACTGTGAATGTATTGAGCTATCCAGTACCTAGGAACTTGACAAAATGTTAATTTTGCTCTTGAAATTCCTACAAAACAGTAGTGAAATTTCATGGAAACAGTTGAGAAATGTTCTAATTTCAGTGAACAGAATTTAAAGATACATAGATGCTGTCGGTAGATATAGACAGCTAGGCCCATCCAGCCTGCCTGTTTAATTTGTGCCTAATTCCCTCGCAAATTGGCCAACTTGCAGGGAAAGAAATGCATCAAAATAAATTTCTGACATGCGGTTAGTTTGAAAATTGTGGATTTTGTTTTGTGCAACCCAGAGAGTGTGCAACACAAAATCATTGCTTCTCAAACTTAATAAATAATGTGTCTGAAAAAAAGAAACTATGGGCCCTATGCACAATGGCTACACATGCATTATGTGCAATGTAGCACAAGTGCAGAGGCAGGTACAGAGGCCATGCATACTTGCTGGTGGTGTGCAGCATGCACAACCCCCTCAACACAGTGTGCATGGCATAGATGCACAACTGCATGGGGGTCTGTAGTATACAGCACAAAGGAGGATGCCCGCGTATGATGGGCCCCAGTGTGTATACATGATGGACCAGACAGCCATGCAGCATGGTACAGAACACACTTTGTACTACATGGCGTGGGTGGCAGCCACAATTGCAGGTACAACCCCCCCCATATGAATGACACTGGACACGGCAATGGGACTGATACATGCTGTTTAATCCACAGGTGGTACCCAGCAGAAAAAGCCACCTACAGCAACAGTGAAACCACGGTAAAGTACACAGCACTGTCCAGAGTCCAACAATGCCCATGGCACATAACCTATGTGGGTGGTTGGAGACATGCCCAATCAGTGCCCGCAACTCAAGACACAGCACAGAATACTGGTGGTTGGCTACCTACAGTCCATAGCTACTGCCGCTGTGCATTTCTGTAGCCCCTGGCCAGTACGCCTTCCAGGTCTGGTCAATGGTCACCCTGTAGTAGGCAGCCCATGCTTCCTCCTCTCCCTTGTCAGTAGCTGTTGTGGTGGCTCTGGTTCAATGTTAATGATATTCATCATATCCTGCCACAGCCTGACTGCCATCAGTGGTTCTGGGGTACCTTGTGAGGGGGGGGGGGAGGCAGGCATGAGACTTCTTTGCAGATGGCCCAGGTGGCCCCCCACCCAGCCCATACCAGGGCTGTCTTGTGCCTCATCCATGGCACACTTGACTCCCGTGACCCCAGCCACAGCAGCAGCTTAGCAAGACATCCTTGGAATGGCTTTAATTGCAGTACAATTGGCATTAGCGGCAGGCACAGCAGCCTACCTTGGCATGCAATGGTTGTACCCCCATGCATGCATATACTTGCAGGCTGGGTGATCCCCCAAGAGGCTGTTGTCCTCATACAGTAGGAGCTGGACCCTCTCCAGGGCATAGGCAAACATCTCCATTGCTATTGCCATTGCCAGTGCAGATGAGAGCTTGCTAATGCACTGTGTCCCAGATGTCCGGGTGCAGTGTGAATGTTGCAGGTGCGTGTAATGCATGGTCTTGCCCATCCACACCTGTGGGATGTTGCTACCATACAGGAAGGATTATCCTCTACAGTGGCCGGTGCCTTGTACAGTACCTACCTGTTCCTCACCATAGTATGCTCCATGCCATGCATGGCAGATGTGGGGTCATGGGGCATTCTCTAGGCCGGATGACTTGCCAGAACCACCTCAAACACAGAATTGTGCATACTTCCACAGCTGGTGTACACCCTGCTGACCACCTCCCTCTTCATGGTGCATGCTGTGGTGAGATGTGTATGTCCATTCTGTGTTGTTGTGCAGCTTTGTACACACCCCTGCCAGCACATACTGGGTCCATTAGTGCATAAGGCCCTATAAGAACTGTTTTTTTTTCCATCTAACAATTTACTGATTGCAAAAAGAAAACAAAGTATATTTTGCTCTTTGTACATTTTCACTACCTTCATACCACTGTGAATTCTGTGGTGTTTTTTTTTACTGTTTTTTGCAACACTTACAACCGTGAACTGTTCAAACCTTTCTCATGTCTACCGTGGATGTAATTTTTGTTTGAGACATTTCCTTGATCAATCTTTCTATTGCTGTCTCTACAATGAGCACCAATTCCCCACATATTGGGACTTATGCACTATAGAGGGTCAGCTATGCATGCCTGGCATGTACCTAGCCCATGCCCACCTGCACCCCTGAACAGGCATACACAGCCGTGCCATTCACAGTTGTTGGCCACCTGTCTGCAGCTCCACCCCACGGTTGCATAGGAGTGTGGTGGAGATGGGGGCAGTGTGCAGGGCACAGGAGGGGTGGTGAACACTGGCAGGCATCCAATTGGATACCCTCCCTTCTGCCATAGTGGTGGGTCCCAAAGTCCCTTAAAGGGACATGATTCTAGACAAGTGCCTCAATGGTTGACCCCAGCCCTCACTGCAGGTCCTGAGGGTTGAGGTGGCTGGGCAGCAGAGGTCACTTGCCTTGCTAGCATGGATGCAACTGAAGGAGCACATAGCAGCTAGTGCAGGGTCCGTGTCTGCATAGCCTGTGTCCCCCCTCTTCTGGTACTCTGCACTTTAGTGCATAGCATGGAGTGTAGTGTCTTCCCCTGGCTACTCTACATGCACTGAGTCATGGACAGACTGGGGATCAGGAGATCAGGTGCAGAAGGAGGGCACACCCCTTTAATGAATGTCACAGGGATCCGTGGGATCCTCGGCACACAACAGTTGGTTGTAATGAAGCCAACACAGTGTGTATATGTAGCACATATGCTTCCTGCATAGGCCATTATGAACAATGTTTAAAGAAAAACCTGAGTGGTGGTCTCAGTTTGAAACAAGCATTAGGTATAAAAGGCAAACCATTTAGACCTGTTATCTCCCACTCCTCCGCCCACACTTCAGTTATAGTTCAGCATTTGATGTGTTATTATAGAATTTGAATTTGACAGCAGATAAGGACCGCTTGGCCCACCCAGTCTGCCCATTTCACTACCTAATGGATAAGCTGCAGATCCTAGTTAACCAGCAGCCTACTTTTCAACCCCAGAATTGCCTTATGACTGTCCCATGCATGCTTGAATTCAACCACTGTTTTTGACTCCATAATCTCCTCTGGAAGGCCGTCCATGCATCCACAACCCTCTCTGTGAAAAAATACTTCCTTACATTACCTCTGAGCTGCCCCCATCTTCAAATTGTGCCCCTTGTTCTTGCACACTACTTTTTTTTTGAAAGATGCTACCCTCTTGGACTTTGTTGATTCCTTGATGTACTTGAAGTTTCTGATCATGTCCCCCCTCTCCCTTCTTTCCTCGAGGCTATACATATTAAGCTCCTTTAGTCTCTCTTCATATGTCTTCCGGTGCAGACCCTACACCATTTTATTTGCCCTCCTTTGGACAGCTTCCATCCTGTCTATGTCCTTGCGGAGGTTGGGTCTCCAGAACTGCATGCAGTATTTCAGAAGGGGTCTTACCTGCTGTTTGTACAGAGGGATAACAACTTCCTGTTTTCTACCGGTGATGCCTCTCCCTATGCATCCCAATATCCCTCCAGCCCTCCTTACTGCCCTTTCACATTGCTTGCCCACCTTTAAGTCATCTGATATGACTACCCCCAGGTCCCTTTCCATTTTTGTTGTTGTTAGTATCTCACCCCCCATTGTATACTCTTCCCCTGGGTTTTGTTTCCCAGGTGCATTACCTTGCACTTCTTAGCACTGAATCTAAGCTGCCATACATTTGACCATTCCTCTAACCTTGCCAAGTCCCTTCTTATCCTTTCCACCCCACCTTGTGCGTCAACTCTGTTGCAGATCTTTGTGTCATCTGCAAAGAGATATACTTTTCCTTCCAGTCCCTCTGCAATGTCGTTTATAAAGACATTGAAGAGGACCGGTCCTAATACTGAACCCTGCGGTACCCCACTAGTAGAAGAATAAGAATCAGCATTTATATAGCGCTTTTCATACCCAATATTCCAAAGCACTTTACAAGCAATGCTAGACTGGTGGTGAAGTGACTGAATGGGTGGTGGTGGTGGCGGCCATATCGCACATCATCACCCACACACAGCCTGGATAATTGCATTACCCAGTTTACGGGAAGGGAAATGTTGGCCAGGACACTGGGAATGTTCCCTGCTCTTTTACGAAGAGTGCCCTGGGTTCTTTTACTTCCACCTGGACACCCACCAGGATGGGCAGAAGGGACCTCGGTTTAGCATCTCATGTGAAGGACGGCACACCCCAGCAGTACAGCACCCCCCAATACTGCATTCAGATGCCAGCGATTTTTAGGTGCAAGTCTAATTCCGGTGTGGGACGAGAACCCACAACCTTTTGCCCCAGAGGCGGATGTGCTACCAACTGAGCCACGCTAACACCTAGTAAGCCCCTTTTCTTCAGAGTGGACTCCATTTACTATTACCCTCTGTGTCCTATTCTCCAGCCAATTCTTTACCCAGGCTATCATCTTGGGACCCACACCCAGTCTGGCTAACTTGTATATTAATCTTTTGTGTGGGACTGTGTCAAATGCCTTGCTAAAGTCTAGGTAGGCCATGTCCAGAGCCCCTCCCTGAGCTACTACTTTGGTCATCCAGTCAAAGAAATCTATTAGATTCATCTGGCATGACCTTCCCGCTGTGAATCCATGCTGTCTTGGGTCCTGTGCCCCTCTGGCCTCTAGGTACTCAACAATTCTTTCCTTCAGAAGTGATTCCATCATTTTCCCTATCACTGAGGTTAAACTAACAGGTCTGTAGTTTTCTGCTTCTGCCCTGCTCCCATTTTGTGAAGGAGAATCACATTTGCCCTCCTCCAGTCCTCAGGTACCACCCCATCCTCCCATGATTTGTTAAAGAGGGTAGTCAGTGATGTCAGTTCTACCCTTAGTTCTTTTAGAATTCTGGGATGAATCCCATCAGGCCCCATTGCTTTGTCCACCTTCAGTTTAAGAGTTCTTTCAGAACCCTTTCTTCTGTAAATGGGCTGGTATCAACTTCTGTATACAGAGTGTTTCTATTGTTTATTTTAGTTACCCTCTCTTCATTTGTAAATACTGGGCAAAAATATTTGTTTAGTATCTCTGCCTTTCACAGTCACCTTCTGCCCACCCCCTCCCTTTTTAAGCCTCACTATCCCTCCCTTGGTCTTCCTTCACTCCCTGATGTACCTAAAAAAGGTTTTATCCCCCTTCTTAACTGAATTGGCTATCTTTTCCTCAGTTCGGGTCATTGCTGTTCTGACTGCCTTCCCAGCTTCCTTTTGCTTTAACTGATACAGTTATTTGTCCTGCTCCTTCTGTGATTCCTTGTACTTCCTGAATGCTTTCTTTTTCTCTTGAACCTTCACTGCCACCTCCTTTGAGAACCATAGTGGTTTCTTACATAGTTTTGTTTTGTTTATTTGCTTCACACAAAGGCTTGTTACCTCTGTGATGGCAGTTTTTATTATTCCCCATTGTTCTTCCACCCCTCCTTCCTGCCCATTTGCTAGTGAATTCCTTAGGAACTCACCCATTTTGGCAAAGTCAGCCCTCCTGAAGTCCAGTACTTTTGCCTTTGTATGGCTTGACTCTATTGCTGTGTTTATTATGAACCATACTGTTTGATGGTGCGCTAGTTCCCAGATGGCTACCCACTTCACATCTGTGGTCCTCTCTCTCATCTCCAATTGAGAGAACCAGGTCTAAGATTGCTCCCTCTCAAGTGGATTCCAATACTAGTTGTCTAAGGCATGCCCCCTGTAGGGCATCTAGAATAACCCCACTCTTAGAAGTGGCTGCTGCAACTGCACTCCAGTTAACATCTAGCATATTCAGATCACCCATCAGCAATATCTCCCTTTTTCTGCCATTCTAAAGTATACTTTCTATCATTTCTTTGTCCATTTCCTCCCCTATGAGAGGGGTCTATGTCTAACCCTGTGCAGATTGTGGTGCCATTGCCTGTCTCCAGATTGACCCACAGTGCTTCTTCTCCCTGTTTACCCTTTTGTTCTGTTGCTTTGATTCCTTCCCTTATGTAGAGAGCTACTCCTCCTCCTCTTTTACCCTCTCTGTCCCTTCTGTAGATAGTGTATCCTGGTATGTTTACGTCCCAGTCATGGTTCTGTGTGTACCATGTTTCTGTGACTGCCACAATAACCAGATGTTCCTCCTCCATCAAGGCCACTAATTCAGAAAGCTTGTTACCCAGACTACGGGCATTGGTACTCATTGTTCTCCATTTTTTGATGGCTTTACCTTCTGTAGCAGCATCCCCCACTGACCTTTCTACTTAGTACCCTGTTTTGTAGGAGGAGGCTGGGATTTTCTGCTGCTTATCAGTACCTCCCCCCTTGACTAGTTTAAAAGCTTGCCAATGCTTGATTGACAGTATTTGATTGTTGGTTATACTAAAACTTTGTTATTGAAAAAGGACATTACAACAAGATAGGTTAGAATGTACATGAAAATCATTAGAGTTTCAGTTCAATTCAACTGATTGTATATTGCATTTTTCATATCTCACTTCACAAAAAGCTTTACAGAGAGCAAACTACAGTTGCAAGATCAGTTACAAAGTTAAATGTCATAGAAATCTTAAAAGTGCATATTAAATGCATTACTTACAAAATCAAACAGCTCACAGAGGCTAAATGTGCACAGACATAAAAGGCATAAATAAAATATCCCTTGTAACTAAGTGATGGAGAAAGGGAAGTCTTTAATATGAACTTGAAATATGTCAGGGAGTCCATAGAAAATATTGCTGGAGAAGGTTCCTGCAGTACAGGAGAAAGCACTGTCACCAGCTATTACCAGATTTGGAACACAGAAAGAAGGTTCCTTTTGGCAGAGAGAAGTGGTCATTTGGCACATGACAGAAAATCTGGACAACAAGCCAAGCAAGGATAAACACCATGCAGGACTTTGAAAATTAGATATTGAATATGTTGTATTACAGAACACCAATGTAGGTCTTGGAGGCTAGGAATAATGTGATACTGCTTATATTTTCATAAAAGGAGCGTGCTACAATATTTTTCAGTAATTGAAGTTAATTTGATATTGGAGGTGGAAAGACTGGTGAGGAGAGTGTTGAGACAGTCTTTTTTTAAGTATGCTGTATAAAGATAAGCACAGCTATTGTTTCAGGAATAATCTATAAAGATAAGCCCAGCTATTGTTTCAAGAATTATCCGTACAGATAAGCACATAGTTTACATTCTGCTATTTAAACTATGTTCACCTTTGTCTTTATAGATCATTCCTGAAGAAGACCTAATGATCAAAACATTGATTCTGACTTTGCATACTGATTATGGTGTATTTACAGTATGATGAACTTGCAGCCCAAACACTGACGAAGCCATCTTTTTCTTCATACCTATTGTTTATATCGAATGCTTCTTCAGAACTAACTGTAAACTCCGGGAACCAGCAATCATTTCAATCAAAGAAACCCCCTCCTAATTAAATGCAGCAAAATTGAAAAGATTTAAACACATTACTAATACAAATTAGGTTAGACAAAATAATGCCCCAAAGGCAATACATAATGATATAACAACATCAGATTAGTAAGTACAAGGATAAATGTTCTGCATTCATATTTACAAATGTAACTCCAAAGTATTGATTCCATTAATAGAATATGGATGCAAGCACACATCATAAGCCATTCCAACATGCTTAAATTTAATTAATGTACAACATACATGACATCACATACATCACATTGAATCGAAAACTATAGAGGCAACGTTTCATAGAGAAATAAAAACATAGACACAATGTCAGCAGAAAAAGTTATTGATCTGTCCAGTCTGCCCAGGCTTGCCTACTCTACCCATGACATATTGCCCAGATGGGGTTTTTGCCCTCCCCCCCATGCCTTAATGCAACCCCCTTAGAAACTTTTAAACCCTTTACTCTGTCCAAGCCGTGCTTGAAACCATTAATGGATTTTGTACACCCCTCCCCACCTCTGCTGGTATGTTGTTCCCCAGCTCAACCACTCTCTCAGCTAAGTAAAACGTTCTGCCTTATCTCTTGAATCTCCCCACCACCACCAGCTTACATTCTTGTCCCCTCGTTTTAACCCACCATTCCTGCTAAATATTTCCTCACAGTGGTTCCACCAAGCTGCATCGATAGGAATTCTGTCAATCTGCATTACAGTGATGGCACAATGCTGACAGCCAGCATTGTACTGTTACTGGAAACAAGTGTTTTTTTGCTGGGAGCTTCACCACCTGCACCTCCCCCCCGCAATATAGATTACCAACTCCAATTCGGAGTTGTTTCAGGAAGGGGGAAAACTCCCCAGATACAGCAGTGTCAGAAAACCCACAGACCATCACAGTGAACAGCCGATTCTGTCACTGTGATAATCTTAGCCATTTTTCCATTGCTGTGGCAATGGTATAAGCCTCACAGTATAGCTTATTTATTCTTGAGCTTGAAAGTCTCTGTCATATTCCCCCTCTCCCTTCTGGCCTCCAAAAACTACATGTTCAGTGCCTTAAGCTGCTCCTCATAGGATCTGCCCTGTAGGCTCTGAATCATGTTGGCTACTCTACACTGCACTGGTTCCAGCCTGTCTCAGTCTTTTCTCAGGTGAGGACTCCAAATCTGGGCACAGTACTCCATATGTGGTCTCACCTGTGATCTATAGAGAGGTAGTATTATCTTTCATACTGTTACTGAAGCTACTTCCAATACACCCCAACATTTTTGTTGCCTTGTTGTAAGCCTTGCTGCATTGGGTAGTTTATTTAGGGAGTCATTTATGATGACCCCAAGGTCCCTGTCCTCTGCCGTAGTGGCCAGCTTAACACCTTCCATCTGGTATTCCTTCTTGGGGTTCTTGTTCCCTATTTGCATCACCTTGCAATTTTTGGCATTGAATTTCAACAGCCAGACGTCGGACATCCTCTCTTATCTTTGCAAATTCTTCTACAACTCCTCACTGTCTACCTTGCCACACTTGGTGTCATCTGTGAAGAGACACATCTTGCCCTGTATTCCTTCTTCTATGTCATTGATGAACATATTGAAGGAACTACTCCCAGGACTGACCCCTTATGTACACTGCTCGTGACCTCCCTTTACTATGATTTACACTAAAAATTTGTTTTGATGTTTGCTCAGAATGCTGCATACTGTAAGTTCTATACATTTATGTTGAATTCACTTTGCAATATTTTTCCAGTCTCCTTTAAACATGTCTTGTATTATGTATGGGATAATATAGGTTCATAGTATTCTTAACAAAGCATAAGACAAATTCCTAACACAGTATGCAGACAGTTATTTCTATTCTCTGTGGTGGCTGTGATTTTGTAGAGAATAAAAGGAAGAGCTTGTCAGGGAAGAATAGTACATAAGATGATAAGAGTGGCAAGCCAACAAACAGTTAAGCATGCTACAAGCTACAGAATCAACAAAGAAGCTGCCCGAATAATAGCCATAGAAAATGAGAAACCTGAAAGGCATGTCAAAGACAACAAATGCACATGTGTAACAAAAAACAAATAAAAAAAAATTACTAAACATGTCACAACCACATCCGATTTATCTGCTCTCCTAATAACCCCAGCTGAGCCAAGACATTTGCAGTCTTGTTGTATACACTAGGGTAACTCCCCCCACTCTTTTCCTCTATACTTGACCAGATGAAATCATTGAGACTGTTTGACCCCCAGTAGTCCTCATTGTTCTTCACAATGACAACCTCCTGGAAAATAGAGCCACTTACCTACTCTTTTTCTTGTTAGCCATATCCCTTCAGAATAGCCAGAATTCTTTCTTCTTGGTATTCTAGTCATCACCCATAATTTTGTTGTGAGATCCTCTAAGTCCTAGCATTCTAAGTGCATCAGATGGATGTATGGCTAGTCAATATTGCTGATTATAAAATGGGCATCCAAAATAATGAAGTCTCATTGGTTAAAATAAATCACGTGACCATGCATGAAACCTGTTTTGTGCACAGTCATCCTGGTCCTAAACCACATCACACAATGAGCAAATTAGTCCTCCTACAACCAGAACTATCTTCCATTAGTCCCCCTACAACCAGAATTGATCTTTAAACACAAACATGGCTGCTACATTTACACCATAAAAAACCTTCAACTGAACCCTAAAAATAAAACTACCTTAAATAAAAAATAAAACAAATTAAATAAATGTTGTTTCCTTGATCATCATACTTTTCTTATACATATAAAGAAATTAGAAACATTAAGTATTGTTTATAGTTTTCAATACAACTGCTTCTTTGCTGACAATGAAAAATTCCCCATCTATATTTACCTGCTCATCAGGAAAATCTCTTCTGCTTGCCCTGACAGTGAGATAATTGAGTTTCTGGCTTTAGAAGAAGCCTCTATTTTGTGTGTGTGTGTGTGTGTGTGTGTGTGTGTGTGTACAGTATGTTAGAAGATGAACATTCTGCCAGTGGAACTGAGCAGAATTTCAAATCCATGTATTCCAAGGTAAATATTCCATGATAAACATTCTACATCTTGAATCTTGATGCCAGCAAAGGACAAACTTTGTTCAGCAGTAATACAATTACATCATCAATTACATCATTTGCAGTGGGCGGAAGGACTATTTTATCATAAATGCACACAAGTAAATCTATTGTTTCTAAATATAAACATGCTTTCCCAACTGTAAAAAAGTTAAAAAAGAGCCAATTTTATAAGCGCAATAAGATACTTTGGGGGTGTGCATGGAACAGATTTTACCGTACTTCCAGGGGCTGAAGGCACTCAGCCTGTGGCCTTGTGCCTCACTACATCCCTGGGGTGAAGCAAAATCTGTTCCATGGACAACCGATTGTGTCTTATTGCTTACGTATGATTCTCATGTGACCTGCATTCAAGTGAGAATTGTTGCTCCACTTTGCTTTTTGCCCAGTTGGGAGTCTAATTTTCTTATGCTACACAGCTCTGCTGCCCTTCCATTGGTGAACCCATGTATCTAACTCCTTCCAATGGTGATGCCATGCAATAGCTACCTCACCTATCTTTTAGTTTAAATCCCCCCCTGATTGCCATGTCCATCTCCTGACTAATACCCCTTAACTCCTGGCATAGCTGCATTCCATCACGGGATAGCAGGCATTCCTGTCCCAGTCAGAATTCCCTCTAACTGTCCAGAAACAAAGACCTGGGAGGGGGGATCATTCAACAGACTCTTAGCAAATGATAGCTTGCCTAATAGTCTGCTGTTATCCTTCACAGGCTCCATGACTGTGAGAATCTCAGAGAGCACTCTGGATACCTTTACATTTAGAAACAGCCCTAGTTCTGCAAATAACCTTTTCATGTTCTTAGGACTTTTTCTCCCTATGTCATTCATGCCAATATAGACAACATTCAGCTCCTCCCTCTAGTTGCAATGCTTGGCTATGGTCTGGATTGTACTTACTTGACCTGTACTGCAAAAAGGCAGGCAAATTACCTTACCTGCACTAGCATCATGGTCCTGTAATCCCCCCCCCCCACACCATTCTCCTGCTATCTGTATTATGGAGTCCTTTATGAAAGATACCTCATTATCACTCTACCTAGCCTTTTCCTACCTCCTCTATGGCAGGTCAGGTGTATGGCTAGGAAACAATTACAGTTCAATGGGTGTACGCAACCCAACTGAGGAGTTATGCTTGTGTCAAACTTGATAGTCTGAGGTAGCTGAATGAACGTGTTGTTTGTTATACGTGGATACTTTGATCATTCACACTGTCTTTCCATAAGGGACTACCACTATGTTGGGGTACTGTGAAGGCAAAGGAACTGTCTTGAGGAGGGTTCCATCCATAGAGGTGCCACAGGAACATAATTCCTTTAGTCTAGAAGTACCTTAGGAATGAGCTTCAAGGAGAGAGTCATGTCACAGGAGGAGGAGGAGGAGGAGGAGGGGAGAATATAATACTTCTGAATGAGGTTGGTGGAAGCCAGCTTAAATAGCTCAGGAAAGGAGGTATGGCTGGTGGCTTTCACCCATCAAACTGAGGCATAACCTTTAAATTCAGTGGGTGTATACAACCTAAGTAAGGAGTTATGCTTGTGCAACATCGTTGATAGTCTGAAAGTAGTTGAATGAATGTGCTGTTTGACTGTATACATAGATACTTTGGCCATTCATGCTCTCTGCCCCATAAGAGACTACCACTGTGTCGGGGAACTCTGAAGGCAAAGGAACCCTCTTGAGGAGGGTTCCACCCTTAGAGGTGCTGTGGGAACATAATTCCTTTAGGCTAGAGGTACCTTAGAAAAGAGCCCAAAAGTACAGTGAAGCAGGTGGTGAATACAGAGACTGAGTTGAGTAATGACTGGCATGAGGTGGTGATGACTGACAACAGACAGAGACTGACTGGAGTAATGACTAAGAGCAACTGATGACTGATAGATAGCAGACAGAGGCATGGCCTCCATAAGGAGAGAGCCAATGGCAGGATTGAAGGGTAAGAAAGTTACCATCCAACCCCAACTTACAGCAGAAAACCTACTACTAGGGTAAAAACTATACATACATATGTATACTATATTGTGGCCTTTGGCACTCAGGAGAGGAAAAATAACTGTGGAAGAAATCTGGGGATCTACGGCCTCAGCCATCATCTCTCCTGGCATGGAAACTTATTACCGTGACAGCTCTGGATAATAATTTGGAGTTGAAATTCAGGGGACATTTTTGGAGGTACAACGCTCTCTCTCTCTGTCCCTCTAATGGGATAACACTGTGAGGTGCTGCAAGTAGATCTCTGCAGCTAAAGAAAGTTCCCCAAGAAGGAGGCCCTGTCCTAAAAACATGTGACTTCTGAAAGGCTATCACCCAGCCTCAAGATCGTTAGGAGAACCAACCTTGAATGGAAACTAAAGGAAGGGGAAACAGAATGAGACAAGGTGGGCACAGGGAGAATAGCTTTCAGAAGTGCTGTCAACATGGTCTGCACAGCTAAAGAAACCTCTGTGAGCTAAGAGTTCCTCCTCCGGCAGCTGAAGTCTTACATGTGACACCTTGGGATGCTGCTGACCAAACATCTGCATGGCTAAAGCTTCCCCTGGAATAGTGGATCTTACCACCTGGTGGGACTGCTGGTAGGCACTGCAGGAGACAAGCGGCCTACAGAGAAGGACCCTTACCTGAGATGAGGGACTCACCCTCAAGATGTGGACTTCAAGGGACCAAGAGCTGTCTACTCACAGTGTAAATAAACCCTGAGGGCAAGACGGAACATGAATGATGGCTGCTGAATGGAATGACGGATATTGATAAAAAGCCAGTGACTGAAAAGGTACTGAAATTTGAATGTACATCAAAGGTCAAATTTAAAGGTAAAACACTGCCTCAGCAGGAAAGGCTGGAAGCTGTATATACACATTAAGGCTAGGGTGGTAAATGCTGAAGCACACTGACTAAGTAAAATTAATGCAGCAGTCAAAGTATTTCTCATTCCCCACCCCCACCTCGGAGCAATGTGGGGCAAATGTTTACTTTTTTTCCCAGAATACCTGAATGCTTGTAACTCAGCTGTTAAAAGAGGTAGAGTTTGAAACCTAACACAGAAACCAATTTAGCAATGGGCTGCCAGTATAGCCTAGAGGTTAGAGTAATGAGCTGTGAATGAACTTGGTACATCTGGCAGACCTGAGTTTGATTCCCACAACCTCCACTTGCATACTGTGTGACTCTGAGCAAGTCCCCTAAACTCTCCAGTGCTCCAAGGTTGCCCCTGAAAACAAACACTTGTACCTAGTGGGCCCTACCTAGTTACCAAAGAATAAATTAAACAAAAATTGCATTGGGCTTCACACTAAAAAAATGTAGTACAAATCTGATGAGTGGTTTCAAAATTACAGTAGATGGAAAACAATCTAACAATTTTTTGCTGGATTTTACAAATATTTATTGGAAAGATTTAAAGATTAGGAAATGTTATGCACGTGGGATAGTAACTTTGCCAAAATGCAGCTGGCGAAATTTAAATTTGGCTGGGTATTACTGCATTGCTCCACTGTGAGATCATCAACCATTGTTTCAGATGATCTCTCATTGGTTAAGTACAGCATTATGACAAACCTAACCTACTCACATACAGTATGTATGTTGCTGTATCTACTTCAGTACCCAAGGAATAGTACAACAGATTTAGCTCTGCAGATCACTATCCATCCAAGCACACTTTCTAATACCTATTTAATTACAATATTAACAACTCTCCACCCCCTTCCAAAAAGGCAGGCAGATAAGCACACATAGAATTGTTCAACTTGCATATAGAAAGCCTTTGTACCATCACACACACACACACACACACACACACACACACACACACACACACACATGTACACATTAGCCACTCCCCACAGGGATAAAACCCACAAAGCACACCAAACTCAGTGCCTTACATTGTTATTTACAACGTCAATATCTCCATAACAGTGTATCTTAGAAACACATACTATATACTGATGAAACACAGAGACATCCAGCTTTACAACACTATTTTCTGCAGTATGTTTTCTTTGGATATGCTACTATGGAGATGTTAGCCACCAAAGCGACACTATTGTTTCACAAAAAAATTGGCAATGCCTTAAATCAGTTAAACAAACTAGTGTAATCCCTAGCTTTTAAATTCCCAGCCACCTATTTTTTTTTCTCAAACCATTACCCACCCTCATCCCCACCTGTTGTTAGGTGGGCTAGCTCTAGAGGCTATCACATGGCATTGCTGTTGGCATAATTCAGTGATGGAGTGGACACATTTCTGACAGCTGGCATTTATCTGGATACTTAGAGAGTGGAACAACAGAACATAGAACACATTTTTAGCTCATTTATTAATAGACATGAGGTTCAGTTTTTCATTTAGTTATCAAAAGTGCTAAAATGGTGCATTGTTTGGTTCAGCCTGCACGTGTTAGGGGAAGTGGGAAGTCAAAGTCTTAGCATGGGTTACAGAGAGAAGGCTCAATACATTTGTTTAAATTTCAGAATTTCTGAGAGATACAGTAATAAACTGGAAAGAGGACATGGTTCTCTTTCATGGAATACTATAGAATCTTGTGCAAACTGTACTTTATCTCAGCTATATGGTGAATTGTCACTTTCCCAGTTTTGGTAAAGGGATCATGAAATGTTTAAGGTGGTATAGCTATAGGATCAGAATCATAAGGATACACGCATCTGCGTGCATAATACACTTGTATTCATAATGTACAGGTTAAAAATGTGTTGATATATATTGACATGTATCCAACTCTATTAACAGGACAAAACCATATCAATATGTCTCCAAGCTTCTATATAAAATTATATTTCATACCTCAGTGGTTCAGAACTTAACCTTTTTCAAAGAAGTTATCTGTAGAATGGGTTAACTTTGAAACTGTTAGGTCTGGAAGCATTTTTTTTAATGAAAATCTAGAAACTGGGTAACATAGATAACTTATATGAATACAGTTTTGATTTATTAATATTTTAAAATGTTATTGACAATCTTAACTGTGCTAAATTTGTATTGCTATTTTGATATACTGAGTATTTAAGCAATAAAGCATGACAGGGTGTGGGTTATTGGGGGATTTACCCATGCCTTGTGTGGTGTGTCACGAGGCACAGCCGAGTGACTTAACCACTCAAGAAGTGGGTAAATCTCCCAATAACCCACACCCAGGAGTGCCTTATTGTGATTAACAATGGACCCATGTGTAAAATAAATTTAAAATGTGTTTAAGTATGTTGTTTATAAATGCCATTTCTCAGCTGTGGGTTATTGCAGGATATACCACGATCAAGTGATGTGTTTTGACCAATGAGGTTACAGGATTTTCATATGCCATTGTATAATGTAAACTATTGCAATATATATCTATCAACATAACTCCAGTATTTTATTTTAAAAATTGCTTGCAAAGTTAGACTTTATTGCTTTCAAAGTTACACTTTATCAAATAAATGATCTATAGAATGTTCTAACATTGAATCTGTAAAGATTAAATCTTAATTTTTTTAAATGAAAATTTGGGGTTTGGGCAACATTATAGAGGAGTTTTATCAATATAATTTCAATCATCAATACTTTTATAAGTCAAAAAATATTTCTATCCCTAACATTTCCCAAGTAATCTCTTTTTTCAAAGAAATTATCTTTAGAAGTGGCTAACACTGGAACTGTTAATGCTAGAAACTTAATTTTTTGAAGTGGATATTTGGAGTCAGAGCAACATCATGGAAGCGCTAATGTATAGTGATACAATTTTCAATTATTGTAAATGTTTCTCTGTATACAGTACATATTTCTAGCCTTAACATTTTCAGTTAGCCTTTTTCAGATAAATTATTTCTAACCTACTTCCAGATGCACAGCACCCAGTTTAGTAAGCATGGTATCAAGCTAGGTGCATACATCACCAAAGTCAGTATACATAACACCAACTTTTATGCACATGAAAGTTACTTCTGTGTGGAACTGGCGCAGCTCTTGTTGGTTAGTCTATGGTCTTAGCAGGCATGGCTGCTCTATCAGTTTGATTTCAAGGTAGATCCAGTGTAGGTCCTTCCTCCTTATCTATGTAGGTACAGCCAAAACCCTTGATGTGCCTTAAGGGGATCACTGCTGCCTTGGTGCATGTGTGGTGTGTTATCCAGGGTGGTGTTTTGCATAGAACTAGGGGTGCACTATGAAGCTGGTACCCTTGGTTCCAAAAGGTATACCTTTCAGTGGGGTTGGGGTGGAGGGCACTAGTGACCTGCTTCCCTTGGTTCCCAAGGATATGTTTATTGTAGGTGTGTTTACCTCCATGTACCCCATCATGCTCTCCAAGCAAGGGGTGCCCTCCAATGGGGTGTTGATATCTGTACATGCCAGAATGTTGCTGCTGCCACTGTTCTCATGGTGCCAGAAGATCAGGTATTCTTGTTGCTGCTGTTGCCTGACTTACCATCCTGTTTTATACAGCTGACTACACCTTCACTACATAGAGTTGGCATCCATTAATACACTGTGATGGTAATGGTGTGCTGTGTTACACAGTTGTGTACATAGTACACACTGCATACCTACCCATGGTCCAGGCTGTGTGTCTGGCTGTCTTTGTGACTGGCTGTCATCCCCATCCTCCACTGTGTCCAGTAATGGGTTGACATCTGTGGGATGGTGACATACCTTAATACTGCACGTGCTCAGGTGGACAACACTGTGTGGCAAATGGTATAATACTGTACCTCAGAGCCCTGGAGTATCATTGCGAGTCTCCTACCCATCAAAATATTTTTGACAAAAGGAGTCAGGAACAATATCTTCTATAGGGTTCAGCTCAAGAACATCACTGGCTCCTCTATTGTGGGTAGATGGGCCTGTTAATGGATGGACAGCTTCTTCATCATGCCACAGAGGTAATCCTATTTGTTGTTTAAGGCCTCTGTCACTCATGGGATACTGCCAGCCACATTGAGGGTGGCCTGTATGCCCTCCCACACCACTTGTTTGTGAGCGGATATACTCCTTGTGATCCTGGCACCATAGGGAGATAAGCATTTGCGGCAGTGATAGCTGTATCCTAAATTACTACAAGACGTTTGTGGTCCATGGGCCTTGGTACATCAAACACTCACAGCTTCCTGACTCAGGCCTCAAGCCTCCTTTTGTGTCAACTTATGCCAGACTTGTTAGTTCTGGGATCACCATCACTGACTTTATTGTAGCATCCACCGATACTGGTACATGGTTATTCACAGTTGAACTTTCTGCTTTGAATCCATGTTCCAGCCCATTATTTGGTGGGGTCAAAATACAGTACTTGGATATGTTGTACATTTTATGGATACACTCCCTTTCCTGTCTATGCTGCTCTTTTCATGCCAATGAACACATGGGCCTATCTTATTACCACTGTGGATATAGCCAGGTGTGTTGTTATTTCTTGGTGCATTTACTCATGCTACACTTATGTACAGTACAGTAAGTTTGCTATGTATCTTTCATACCTGTGTGGACTGAGCTCTAAGGCTGGGCAGCCTCATTTATTGGAAGTCTGAAAAATCTCCATGATGTCCATCTTTAAGTTTCATTCTTTCCCCAATCACTTATTAATTCTCCCTTGTAAAATGTTGTTCTGTCTTCCTTTTAGTAACACTAAACGTATTTATTTAGCTAATTTCTCTTTATATTCTGTGCTTCCCATATCAGATAGGGAACTGTTCTTTGTATTAATTTTGAGTAGGGGGGTTATTCTTATATATCAATATGGTTGTAACTGCAAGTTTTTTTGTGATACCTGTGGCAGGTTGTTGTGTCAACATTCATCCTTCCCTTGGACACACCTGGAAGTGAGCCAGTCATGGCATAGTGTGCTTTTTCTAGTTAAAATGTGCTTTGCCAGTTCCCATTCTGACAACAGTAGGAATGTGAGCTTGTGAGGTGCTGACATAAGAGAGGGCACCCTTACTTCCCAACGCACAACTGCCCAGCCTTTGATGGTGCATTCCAATATTTAAAAAAATGATCATATCTGATTATTTTTATAGTGTGGTTGAGGTATTTTGTGATGATTTAAAGATACACCTTCCCTTTAACCAATGGCACAACAGCTTTCACAATGTTTGTTGACATCACAAAAGCCCTCTGCTAAATTCCAGTACTAGTAACAATAGTTCAAACAGAATATATGAAAATATTTGGTAAAAGGCATATTTTAAAGCCTTAGCTGTTAAGATGGTGCTGAAGAAACTTCCGCTGATGTCAATCCTCAAGATAGCAGCTTGCAGGATAAGTCTGCTCATACTAGCTCCCCAAATCGTTAACCGAGGTCCCATCTGCTTGGATTGGTGGTAGTTCAGGTGGATGTTAAAGATCCCATGGCACTTATCGAAAAGAGTAGGGGAAAGTTTTATTGAAACAAAAGAAATCGTACAGTACCAAAACAAAAGCAATTTGCAAAAACTCATGTGGACTCAGAACAGAAGTAAACAAAAAAAACACTGTGAGAAGACCAAAAAAAAAAAAACAGAACAGAACTACGCATATCAAGAGACAATCCATCAGGTCACTGCAAAATCAGAGTCCGTGATCCAAGGAAGAGCTTTCCAAAGTTCAAGTAATGTCTCCTTGGAAAATAATGTACGTTCATGTACATAAATGTTTGTTAGGTCTGTAACGATTTTCTTCTCAAGCTCTGAATAAGAACAGGTTTTTTGCTGTACAGTAAACAGACATCAAGCCATCCAAATATTCCATTTAATTACTACAAAAACTAGATTTAATGTGTCCAGAGTCCAAAGGGACCAATGGGGAGAAAAAACACCATACACAATATTCTGGTAAGAAACCGTTTGAAATAATGGAGTGGCCCAGACTCTTGCCAAAAAAAAACACCAGTGCCAAATAAAAGAACACTCAAAAAATAAGTGCAATATAGTTTCCAATTTAGAAATACACAATAGTCTAGAACATTGTCGATCTTGAGACTGCTCGTGTTTATGATTATCTTTGACGTTAATTCTTTCATGACACGACAGCCAATGAAAGTCCCACATGGGAGCAGGCACCCTTTTACACCATAACAAAACCAATAGGGAAGGAAGATGTTGACTAGGGCACTTTTCAAAGGGCAACTGTATTGCACAAATGGTCAGGAGCAGATTATTATATAATACTTTATGAGAATTCATTAACAACATCTGGGTAGATATCCTCCACTGTTTCAAACGTAAAAACATGTGTTAAATATATATCGGTATACCCAAAGTTTGTTGTATCACAGTTAATGAATCACATTCCCATAAATGAAACCATAATCTGCAAGAATCATAGAACCAAGGTTCCCACCCTCTCTGAGTATTTATCAATAGAGGCCGAAGATTTGCAGTCAAAAAAATACATGAAAAAAATAACAGAGGATTAATCATGTTAACACCCCCCTCAGAAATAGGTAAGTAGGTAACATTCCGTTTTACCAGATTAAGCCAGTTTCCCCACAGAGCTTGAAAGAAGAGACCAAGAACTGCAGTTTCTAATTGTTTAGGGATTGGAAATACATAGCTTAAATAAAGAAAAATCGGTATCAAATAAGTTTTGATTAGGAAAACGCGCTTCTTCTTCCCAATCTGCCCATTATTCCATGAGGCAACCTTAAGTTTGCCTTGTTGTAATTTAGCAGACCAATTAAAAAGGTCAGAATCTACAGTCCCAAAATAAACTCCCAAAATGCGTTGAGGCCCCTCAACAAGTTGTAAAGGACCAATATGCGAAAAAGGGGCTATTTTCGATCCTAACCAAATACCAAAACTTTTGGTAAAATTTAAACTCGCACCAGAAAAATCACCAAAGGAAGAACATTCCTGGAGGGCAGTAACCACAGAGGCTGCATTAGCTACAATAATGGTGACGCCGCCTGGCATATGCAATCGCTGTATACGGCGAGATTAAAGTAGAACTAGAAAGGGCATGAACTTATAGATGAATATTCAGACGGCGAAGCAAAACATCTAAAAAAATACATATAACAGAGGGCTCAAAGGACACCCTTGGCGAACCCCTCTTTTTATGGGGATCATAGTTCCAACCCAACCATTCACAACAGGCACAACAGTAGCAGTCCTATAAAAAGTCTTAATCCAGTGAATCATTTCACCAGGCACATGCATAAAATGTAGTGCCTTCCATAAAAAAAAATCATGGTTAACTGAATCAAAAGCCGCCTTCTGATCTACCAGTACAATAAAACTCGAAACGGAGTCTGCGTAGCCATGAGAAAATAATTCTCAAAGGAGAATCAAATGATTAGAGATTGTCCTGTTCGGTACAGAGCAGAACTGAGCAGGGTGCAAAACCACTTCAGCTATCCTCATAAGGCATTGTACAATGATTTTCATTAATAACTTAAAGTCAGTGTTTAACATACATAAGGGGCAGCACCAGTTCTCAAGAGAATGTATATCTCCTTAATGTTTATAGATATAAATCAAAGTACCCTTAGTAAAATCTAAAGGGATAAACTCACTAGCTAACAGTGAGGTAAACACTGAAGTTAATTCAGGGATCAGGTGGTCACCCAGTACCTTATATAAGGCAGCGGGGAGTCCATCCGGACCAGGAGTCCTCCGTAAGGGTAAGGAAGAAATAACCGACTTCAATTCTAACTCAGTAACAGGTAAGCAGGCTGAGTCAGAACACGGCTGTGAAGGGATAGGGATGTCAAGGTCCCTATACAACACCGCAGGATCAACATCTGCAGCTGGAAAGGGAGAAAAGAGGGCAGTTGTGTAACATGTCACTATCCGACAGACGTCCGACTGAGAGGTACATAAGGTGCCATCAGAATCAACAAGACACAACATATTCTTTTGTGTAATTTGTTGAGAATTCGACTCAAAGGGGCAAACAACAGCCCTCATGCCTACCACACTAAATTTGTGTTGATGATAAAGTTGCTGTGATTGTCTAGATTGGAATTTCAACATATCATTCTGAATTAAGTGCAATTGTTGAGAAAGATCTTGTCCTGTCGTATAAGCTATTGTCAACAAGGACTAAAAATGTACCCTTTTCTGTAAATATTCCAAATATTCTCTTTGACATTTTTGATGACTACATCTTTTCAAAAAGAGCACCAAATCATGTTTAGTGTCCGTCCACCATGCAATAGGGTCTGCGTAACAAATAAAAACGGATTTCTGGGCCTGAATAAAGGATAAAAGGGACTGCATGAAAGTCAGAATTTGCAACAGAGATATGTTGAATTTCCAGAGTCCTGGTCCTTTGTGAACAGTGACATCAGAGCCAAGGCCTACGGAAAGCAGTTTATGATCAGAAAATTCCACAGCTTGTACAGTAGCAGAAGTAATTGGGAGTGTGCGGGACAAAAACACAAAATCAATTCTGGTAGCCAGCTTACCCTTTTGAAATGTAGGAGTATGTTGTTTAGTAAAAGAGTAATAGGCATCTGTGAGATAAGCAGTACGAACCAACTTCCCTAATTCGTGGGAGTCACAAAACAATTTCTGGGTAGTAGCAAAAGAGCTTTTGTCAAGAAGACTTAAGCCACAGTTAAAGTCACCAGAAAATATCAACTGAAAGGAGGTATACAAATAAGGGTGGAGTAAAGAAAATAAAGCTATACGTGCAGACTTAATTTGGGGAGCATAAATATTAATAACCCGATAAGGGCAGGGCCTAATTAAAAAATCTAAGACTAACACTCTGTCAGGGGCTACGTCAATCAATTTTAGTAAACGGAAATCTGGGATATTGAATAAGATCCCAAGTCCGAACAGGAGTCAGGCCAATGGACCAAAAAGAAGGACGTAGAAGCCAGTCCTGTTGTGCCTGTCCGAATCTACGTGGTGGTAGGTAGTGTATCCTGCAACAGAAAGATCCCCATAGGTAAAAGCCATAAACAGGAAAAAACAATCTTCTTTTGCCAGGCGCTTAATACTATTCACATTAATAGTATGACAAACAAAGTGAGACATAACACAAGGAGAACAGAGACACTTTACGATTTCCTTTTCCCTATCACCTTTCTCCGTTTTAGCTTAACCCTGGCCTTCCACTTCTGAGAAAGACCAGTACCCAGTTGAATCTCAGAATCAGTAATACCATCCGGGAGGGAAGATGTAACAGAGGAAGAGTCAGACTCGCCTCCAGCATCGTCAGAAACAGTTTGGAGTAGCTCAAAGGCATTAGACAAAACCACAGGAGGGGGTTCCAAAAGCAAAGGAGGCGATGGTAATGCCCGGGGGTAATTTCTCATAGACCTCTGATGCATAACACTAGTGGGTACTTGGGGAGGGTGGCATAGTACTCGGGCCTGGAACAGGGTCCAGGACAAGCTGGACAGATTGGACAGGGTCAGGGGTAGGAGGGTTCATCTCAGTAAGCGGTGCCACACAAGAGGCCACCGGGGGTACCACAACCTGATCTACAACAGGCTCAGGGACCTGCAATAGAGGTCGAGTGACTACTGAAGTCGACTCTACTAAGGTGGTCCTAAGATGAGCCTTCTGGGCTTGCGTGATTACAAAACGTTGATCAGCACCATCATCATGTGTGGCCTGATTATGAGCAGCCCATGGACAATTTTGAAATGTATGACCCAGCTCATCACAAAGATTACATTTATACTCATTTAGACAGTGAATCCCCACATGACCCAATTCTCCACAGGTATTACATTTCAGCTTATCACAGACATTACTAAGGTGAGAGGGGTCTCCACACCGGTAACAAGCTTTCAGTTGTCCAGGGTAAAACAAGACCCCCCTATCATGACCTATAAAAAAAGAATTAGGTAGGTGCACTGGACCAGAATCATTAGAGTGTAACAAAACCTTAACCTTCCAGCCTCCAGTCCAAATATTCTCCATGTCCAATATTGCCTCAGGCTGACCCTGAACAGTACAACGTTGTTTTAGCCAATAGACAACGTCAGTGATGTCAACACCTTCGTTCCGAAACAGGACGGTAATATTCTTAAAGGCTGGTTTGGGAAGGAATGGTTTAAACGGGGTCCACAGGACAGTATTTCTTAAGGCATGATATCGTGACCAAAAATGCTGCAAGCCACGAGGCGTTTGGAAGCTGACATCAAACATAGTTTCACCGGAAATATGAATCGGTGCATATATTTCGTGAGAAAAGAATTTCAGAGAGTCCTTGAGTAGTGTCCGAGCTACATACACTCGGTCTGGTGGCTCAGGTAAACCACCCATATAAGTAAATCATACCACATTATGCTGCTTTGCAGCCAGAATTGGAAATTTAAACAATGAGGAAAAAGAATGATTTGGCTCTATTTTCTTTGAGGGGGGCTCCACTACTGCAGGAGCTGATTTTCTGTAATGGTAGTGGGAGAAGCAGCATGAATAAGAGAACCCTGCAAAGGTTCCAAGACTTGGTGCTGGGTAAGTTCCAATTCCTTGGGGAGACACAAGGGGTCAGACATAAGCAGACTTCTGTTTGGTGAATGCTGCAACTCAGGAAAATCACTGAGACAGGGGGACCGAATAGGGGATGGACCAGAAACCCACTTCCCCTCTGTAGGTTCCTGCACCCAGCCAGCTCCTTGCAATGCTGTTTCTACAGACCAGGTAGGTGTTGTAGCAGGATTTGTATCAAGAGATAGCAATTGAGAGGGAGAGCGTGTCACAATAGGCAAACTAGGCACTGTATGCAATGATGTCGCTGTAGTCTGCGGGGGCAGCTGAGAAGCAGGCGGGAGTATTCCAGCTGAGAACTTGCCAGGATGGACTGCACAGGGCGGCACCTCAGCCGCTTGAAAAGGCAATGTAGGCTGTTGCAAAGTATTATTGTGGGCTGCAGGAGACATACATCCTGCCATCTGACTTCACGAATCCGTTGCAGTTCTCTGTTCAAATTCTTCTTCGTAATCGCAAATCGACATTCTGCATCACCCAAACAGTCCTGAAGCTCCTTTTCAGCCAAACAGACAGTAGCAGAGTCAAAAGTGGAAAAATCCCTCATCGGAATGGCAAGGGGTAAAGACGTTTGAGAGTCCATGTCAGGGTGACCCAGCAGAGGTTCTAAAGTTGTAACCTGTAGTGTAGATTCATTTTTTGCAGTAGACACAGAAACCAGCATTGCTTCAGTAGTTGTAGACGTGGTCTCTACACACACACAGAGGCAGGAGTTGAGACCAGGTCTCCACCTCCATTGCCACCTCCTCAGCAAGCAAGGGTTCGTCCGCCATCTTGGACAGAGGTTCCCCCTCTGAAGAGTAGGGGAATTTCCCCGGTATCCTGGCCAAATTTCTCTCATTCACTAAAAAAATACCACCAACAGCTTAATCTGGTTCAAGGTCAGTTGGCATTCATCTGTATCCCCCTCCCCCCGGTCGTGCCTGAAAATAGACAGGATTTGCCTAGTGCACTTACCAGGTCAACAAAAACTAAATAAATAAAATAATAAAATCCCTCCTAAAGGCAGCCTTTTCTAACAATTTTGATTCCAGTCACTAGAGGGAGACCTGTTATCAGGATGGACAATATGGGGCCCAATAATTCCTGGCTCTGAGATGGAGGATGGAGAGGGATTTGGAGCAGGGGGCTCAGAGAGCACATACTTCCAGGCCTCAGTGACATCCTGACTGTAGAGGCACCGTAGGGCTGTAGCACCTCAAATGCCACCCCCAGCAGAGCACTTAAACAGGAAACTGGACATTCTTATCACTGAAGATAGAGACTTTTGAAAGGAGGTCCGTGATACTACAGCCGCCCTAAGAACTGACATCACCAAACTGGAGAAATGCTGTGATGACCCTGAGGGCCAACTTACCAGCGATTGTCATGTAGACATTCAGAGATGGTGATTCTCCAACTGCACAGGACCATCCGGTGCCTACAGGAGAAATTGAAAGATGCAGAAAGTCACAGTAATAACCTGAGGTCGTAGGGGTTCTGGAAGGGTATGAGGGATAGGAGATGATTCCCTTCCTATGGGCTTTTCTGTGAGGCATTTTGGCTCTCCTGCCAGACCGCACTTTGGAGATCAAATGGGTGCACAGGGCCTTTGGCCCAAAGCTGCTAGGGGTTAATGCCCACCATCACTCCATTATAGCAAAACTCTTATGCAGTAACACTAATCAGGATATTCTTATTATAGCGTGGAGGATGAAAGAGATCATGGGCTTGATTTTCAAAGACTGGCACAAGTTGTGCCAATGGCAGGTTGCACTGATCATCACTGTGCCTTGGACCCTGACCTTGATTTATGTATGGGAGGGGTCCTGGCCCCAAACACTCACTGGTTGCAGCAGCCGCTCCCATGCACCACAGATTTGGCACATGGGAAGAGATTGGCAGAGGATGTGGCTAGGTGGTATGGATTGCCAACCTCACCTCATAGGACAGGGACCCGCAAAAGTCCTAGGGAGCTGATGCTGGCTGCAGTGCCAGAGGAGGGACAGGCAGCAAAGGGGGATGGGGCTATGCCCAGAACCTGCATAGTGCTACCAACAGGTGTGCCTGCTGCATGTCCAGTAGGCAGATGGGGCGCACATCTGGGATGTGGGTGGCACCATTCCTGGTATAGTCTGCACCCAGGTGCATGGCTGCATGGCTGCAGTCCTCTGCAGTGCTGATTGCTCAGTTGCCCACTTCTCTGGACACCAGGGCAACGCCTTCTCCTGCCCCTCATTGTCTGCAGGGGTAGCTCAAGGGCCATTAGACCACTTGTCCTGGTGGGTCCTGCTGGCTGTCAGAATTCCTTTCAATGGGATGTGGCAGCCAGCATCCACTACAAGCCCCCTAGCACCCTGGTGCACCCTGACCTAGGTGCACATCTGGAGCATGGCAGATCTGGCACAGGGGGTTCACGGATTTCTGCAGCCAGCCTTCAAGAATTAGAAACTCCAAGGGCCTGATTCTCAAAGCCTCCAGCATGTGCAAGGGGCTTGTGCCAAAAAGAATGGCACAAGGTGCCCCTTCCACTGAAAGATATGCAGGGAGCAATTCTTAGAGGCAGCCTGCATCAAATGCAGGCTGCCTGCCCCAAACAGGGCTTGCATTATCCCTGTGCCCAGAACTGGGCTGTGGCAAGGCACTAGGGACCATGTGGCAGATGTAAGCTGCCACAGTCCCATACATACAGTTCACAGAGATGTCCTGGAGGGAGATATTCTAAGTTCCCTTAGACCAGCTAGAAAGATGTCACCTGGGAGGGCTATTGGTCGCAACAGTACCAAGGGACCCCCCTCCCCCATCCCTGATGTGCCCCATAAGTGGATACATGTAAGACTGCTCCCAATCCACGACGTGCCCCACAATGTTAACATATATAGGATTCTCCCACCCAGATCCCCGCTGTGCCACACAAGTATGATTTGTATATTGGTGGTCAAGTGCCCCCTACCCCAGTAAATAGTGATCCCCCTCATCCCCTGACAGAGACGGGGACCGGCACAGCCCTCTTCACACCTCTGCAGCTGGTCCCCAACTGAACTGTCAATGAGCACATACTGTAATGTGTACGCGCTCATTGATTGTCAATGTGGTGTGCACTGTACAGTCCGACGGTCAGTGACGGTTCAGTTGGGGACTGGCCATGGAAGTGTGAGGAGGGCTGTGCCAGTCCCTGGTGCTGTCTGGGGATGGGGGGGTCACTATTTACTGGGGTGGGGGCACTTGACCACCAATATGAGGGGCACTGTTATGTGCCATACTGACGGGGACATCGGGGATATGGGTGGTGGTGGGGAGTTCTATACAAATCATACTTGTGTGACACAGTGGGGATCTGGGTGGGGAGAGTCTATTGACATTGTGTGGCACATCCAGGATTGGGTGGGGGATTTCTAAGTATATACATTATGGGGCACAACGTGGATTGGGGAGGGAGTACAGCCTGTCATTGCTGCAAGGGGCTTGCAGCAAACACTCCGGTGTGCCATGTGTTTTCCGCATGGGCGGGGTTGCTGCAAGTGTGGGGACATAGGTGCTGGGACCCCTCCTGTACCTAAATTGGGTGCAGGGTCCCTGGCACATGGGGCTTCGGTGCAAGCTGCTGTTTCCCACAGCTTGCACCGAATGCAGCCCATTTGGAGAATCGGGTACCGAAAGTTTTGATGCAAGGTGCCTCTTGCACCAATTCTGTTTTGACACAGGCACCTTGCATACAAATCAGTTTTGTAAATCAAGTCCCATGTATAAAAACAAGACAATGTTTTCAACAATGATTATACAATCTCACTACATGCTAAAAGAAGAGCCCACATCCCCTTCATGAAAGCACTACCGACCAAGGGACTGACATTTTATACCCCCTACCTGGCTGAAATGGTTGTTCAGTTCCCAGAGGGGCAGAAAACATTTTGAAGTGGTGGATCAGGCCAAAGAAGAATTATACAATGGGAGCATCTCAGTCACTGCAGCCCCTGATAAGCCATCTCAGCCCATGATCATATCAAAGTTATCCAGGCAGACATGGCAGTCTAAGAAGAAGCAGTCACCGGCCCCTATGAAGCAATTACTGCAGTATCTCTGAGAATCAAATCAAATCAAATCATGTTTATTTATAAAGCGCCTTTCAAAATCAAGGCGCTGTACAAAAATAAATAGAACAGGAAAATCCAAACACTAAACAACCATAACTATAAAGAATAAGCCAAAGTAAAAAGATATGTCTTTAAAGCAATTTTAAAACTGTCAACGGTCGGGCATTCTCTTAACCAGCAAGGTAGAGAATTCCACAGGGTTGGAGCCGAAAAGGCAAAGGCATGAGATCCCGAAAGCTTCAAACAAACCCTGGGAATCTTTAGCAATCCCTCACTGGCGGAGCGGAGAGGACGGAGGGGGCAATAGGGAACCAGAAGATCTTTCAGGTAACTGGGTCCCTGATCGTGTAGGGCTTTAAAGGTTAGTAAACCAACCTTAAAGGTGATCCGCCACCGAACAGGCAGCCAGTGCAGTTCGCGAAGCACAGGCGTAGTATGACTGGTTCTAAGAGTCCCAGTCAAAAGCCTGGCTGTAGCGTTCTGCACCAGCTGAAGGTGGCGAATATCAACCCCTGGTAGCCCTAGGTAGAGGGAATTGCAGTAGTCCAGACGGGTGGTAACAAAGGCGTGGACCAAAGTTGGAAGGTTCTCCCGGGGAATCAGATGTTTCACCTGGGCGATATTCCTCAGATGGTAAAAAGAGGATTTGACAACAGCTGACACTTGCGATTTCAGGGTCAGACCATCATCAAAAATAACGCCCAGATTTCGCACCTATCAAGAGCTAGAGAGCGGTACACCACCAAGTAATAAACCCGATGGCTGTCCAACACCCAAGCCCCCCCCAGGACGACCTGGATCCACAACCAATACCTCAGTCTTATCTGGATTAAGTCTTAACCAGCTCGAACTCATCCAAATTCTGATCTCATCCAGGCAGTTATTAAGTACGGAGAGCGCATCACTCTGATCGGGGAGAAAGGACAGGTACAGCTGAGTATCATCTGCATAGCAGTGAAAACTCAAAGTGTATCTCCTGATGATTTCTCCCAATGGCAGCATATACACTGCAAACAACATGGGAGCTAAAATGGAGCCCTGTGGTACCCCACACGGTAGGGAGAAGGCATCAGAGGAATAAATTCCGGTGACAACTCTCTGAGACCTACCAGTGAGGTAAGAACGAAACCACTTGTGGACTGTACCAGACAGCCCACAAAAAACCCGCAGTCGCTCCAGTAGCACCCCATGGTCTACAGTGTCAAATGCAGCAGAAAGATCAAGAAGGACCAGAATGGTACAAGCCTTTCAATCTCTGGCCATTAGAAGGTCACTCAGTACCCGAACAAGGGCAGTCTCAGTACTGTGCCTTTTCCTGAAGCCAGACTGGAGAGTATCATAGACATTATGAGAAGTAAGATGATCATCCAATTGCAATGCAACTGCCTTTTCAATAAGCTTACCAGCAAATGGCAGGTTAGAGATAGGCCGGTAGTTAGCTAGACAGTCTGGGTCCAAGGAGGATTTTTTTAGGAGTGGTCGAACTACTGCCTCCTTAAGGGGGTCAGGAAAAAATTCCCTCTCCAAGGATTTCCAGACAATGTCAGCAAGGATTGGGTAGACAACTTCTACACAACCTACTAACAGCGGTGTAGGACCCGGATCCAAACTACAACTAGTTGGTCGCATTGTTTGGATGATCTTCACAATGTCCACAATTCGGGCGGTGAAAATCTAACCAGACAGGCCGGTTAGATACCACAGTTGTCCACCACAATCCCTGGGAGAAAGAGGTCGGACCAATACGGACCTGATGCTGGCAACCTTGATCTGCAAAAAGCGAGCAAACTCCTCGCTTCTAAGCTGGGAAAAAGCTTCTCTAGGCTGAAGACAGACTGGATTGCACAGTCTGTCCACAGTCCGGAAAAGCTGAGCCGGTCGATTCTTTGCAGCAGAAATCTCTCTGGACAGGAATTCTGCCTTCTTACGAGTGATTTCTGATTGGTAGCCATCATAATGGGCTAGCAAGCTAAGCCTGTCAGCATCAAGGCCCGATTTCCGCCAGGCTCTCTCCAGCCTTCGGCCTACTCGCCTTAATTCCTTCAAGGGGCCATCAAACCATGGACTCCATGGATGGATGGTGAGAGACCAAACACGAACAGGAGCAATTTTGTCCAGAGCATCTCCCACAGCCTTATTATAGGCAGATACAAGACCATCTGGACTCATGCATTCACCCGACAAACTCGATAGATCCAGCACCGCCATTAGGTCATCGGGGCCAATACCCCTTAAAGGGCAGTATTAGACCATCTCCGTAGGGGCAGACCTATTAGAGGGGGCCCTGAAACTGAACCTTATGGTGTAATGGTCCGACCAGCTGACTGGTTCCACCCCCAAGTCAGTGATCTCCATACCCAAGAGAAAGACCAGATCTAATGAATGACCCCCTATATGGGTAGAGGTGGTAACAACCTGTGTCAGGCCCAGTGTATTCATCAACTGGAGGAGATTTTGACCAAAATGAGAGAGTTCATTGTCGACCCAGGCGTTGAAGTCACCCAGAAGTATTAATCTGGGAGACCTCAACACCAGGTCGACAATGAAGTCTGCAATCTCCTGTAGGAATTTGCCTCCGTCACCTGGTGGACAGTAGACGAGGAGAATCACAACCTGCACCCTCACCCAGGATATATTCAAAAGATTTGGTGTTCCCCAATGGCACATCCACAAGGCCCAGTTCAGATTTAAACATAATGGCCACACCTCCGGCCCTATGATCCGGCCTTGGACGGTGTATCACCAAGAACCCAGCTGGAGTTGCCAAGGCCAATATAGGGCCAGGATTTTCATCCAGCCAGGTCTCGGTGATGCAAGTCAGATCAGATGACCCAGCAAGATCAGCTATAATAGCTGTCTTGTTTTTTATGGATCTGGCATTGCACAACACCGCCAAGGCAGGATGAGATGTCGGGGAAGACCTCGGCACCTGTCCGATATCTTCGGAACTCTTGGGTATGGGGACAAGATAAGAGCAACCTCTATCCTGACCCCATTTTGCCCCAGGGCGTCTTCTGGACCCTAAAACCCCAATCCGCCCTCCCCTCTCCTGTCCCCCACAAGGCCCAGCTTTCCACCTTCTTCCTCGCCTCTTCAGAATGCCCAATGTTCGACACCTAAAATAGGTGTCGGATGACAATGGTGGGCACTCAAATGGACGTAGTTCCCTGAGCCTAGTGGGGGAATAGTGCCCAACCGTCATTGATTAAATAATACGCAAAAATAAACCTAAAAATCAAGCCTATAAATAACACACTCAATAACACACTCTCCTCACTCTCTCTCACTGAGGGAAGGCAAGTAAAACAAAATAAACCAAAATAAACCCCAACTCAAAAAAGTAAAGCAATAAAAATAAAATAAGAATCCAATGATCTAAAACACAATAAAATAGCTTATTAATTATTAAACAAATCTGTGTTTTAAACAGTGCAGCACCTCTCACGTGCGGCACTGCTAAAGATGTTATATAATCTCCCAATACCACCTCTCACATGGCAGGGAGTCAAATAAATAAATCAGATTTGTAATAAAATTAAAATAAATAAATATACAACACTCTCACCACCTTTAGTCCAAGAGTTAATAAAAGCCAGAGAAAACAGTTCTCCGGCAATCCAAAAGATAAAATCCAGACAAAGTCAAAGAATTCTCAGCAGAGAAATTAAAGATGTTCAAACGAACAAACAAGGGAACCCAAAAGATGTCCGACAGATCTTCCAGCGGCTGCTCTTCAAACGCCAACAATTCTGACAGTTAATTATCCAAAGTAGCAGAATACTTCAGGAGGCAAAAATATGTTTCTGCAGGAGTAATTACCCTCACTCAGTCAACAACCTGCTGCTAAAGCTGTCTCAGTTCCAGCCCAAACAGCTGACCCTGAGGCAGCTTAGAAGAGGCCCTAGTCCCCCCAGCTCCCTGGGAAGCACCCAGGGCGACTCCTGCCCGGCTGGAGACCAATAAGTGGACAACACTCCCCACAAATTAAAACAAATCTCCTATTGTTGCGGTTTATAGGTGACAGGCAACTGCAGCACAAATTAAGGGAACCCCTGTACACAATAAATCAGATTATGATTCTGCACAATCCTTATCTGAAGCTTGATCCTCCAAAATGTTCAAGAATCCCCAAACACAGTTGAGCACTCCAGTTCCAGTTCAGTTCCCAGACCAAACTTCCTCAGCAGAAAAAGCCAAAAATAGCACAACCAACCAGAAAGAATGGCGCAAAATCCTCTCCGCTACTCTCCGACTCCTCAGTCTGCCACACTGCGGCCGGGTAAGCAGTCAGGTGGACGCCAAGGCTCGCTGGAGGGGGGGCAGCACCGACAAAGTAGAGTCCTCGCAACGCAAAGGCGCCTCAGCCGTCGCAACTACTGTGGAGCAAACAGAAATCCTCTCCGCAACTCCCCGACTCCACAGCCTAGCACATTGCGGATGGAAACACAACATATAAAGTGTATACGAAAAAGCCGAGAAAAGCCGGTACCCGGAACTCGACAAACCGCAACTCGGTACCCGGATCTCAGCAAACCGAAACTCGATACTCGGGACCCTGGTCTAACTCACTTCTTCAACCCTAATCTAGTCTGTAAGCATACAAATTAAAAAAAAAAAAATAAACGTGAATGTGAAGTAAGCACAATAAACAAGAAATAAACAAGGAAGCAAACGAAGCAAACGGAGCTAGTGCTCAGGCTGGCTCAGCTCAGCCGCCATCAGATACAGATACAGATACAGAGAAGCACAGACATCCTCCAAAAAAACATCTTCTGCATCCTGAATGGAGATGCCTTTTTGGCTGCTCAGAATGATTGACTGATCCAATGCTTGCAGACTATAAGATGAACTGGAGCACTGTTCCTGCTTCTCTCCCTTCCTCTGCCCTTTAGGTGTTTCACCAGTGCTGACATCCCACTGGTGGCTGGCACAGTCTCCAGGTGCTGGTGTTTCCTTCCATGCTTGCTATACTTGCCCTGGTGGTTCAATAGTAAATTTAGTGTCTCTCAACGAAGGTGGGAACCGGCTCCCTCGGCAAGGCCTACCTAGGTTACTGCAAATGCAGCCTAGCCATTGAGAAGGTTGGGATGGTCTACCCATGCCCTGGGGTCTCAGCTTTGCTGAAACAGCCTGGGTGCTGTAGGATTCTCCCTCAATTGAATTTGGCTGTGTAGGAAAAAGGAGAGTTAGAAATGAACCCCCAAGCTTGCCCACTGGATCACTGGGGAAGGGCGACGATGTTCGTGAAGCGACTCTTCTGGCCCACTCTGCATCATCGAGTAGCATGTGCAATTAAAGAGGACTCGCAGAGGAACCGACCACACTCAAGAATTCTTTTGTAAGGGAAGTGAACCAGGAGCAATATAATATTATTTATGACAGTGAATTGAACCAGGTGGGAGAACCCAGGTAATACATTATTTATGGCAGTGAACTGAACATGCTGGGGGTCCCATGGTGGTGGGCATGGCAGGCCATAGTGAGTGGCTGGAGGACACAGGGGGCTGGGGGCAGGGCTTAGCCATCACTTAGAGAAAGCAGTCAGGATCCCAGAGCTGAGAAATATTGAGCACCGAGGTACTTTTGTCTATACATCTGCCATGAACTATTTTGTCTGGAGTGGCCCTTCCAAAGACCCATGCATTAGATGGATGGAAGAGATGCAACATGCAGGACTAACCTGAAGTATAAACAAACTGTCCCAGTTCAGTGGAAAAGAGGCATATTGCCTTGTCCCAGTGGCATCCACAGTAACACTAACATTTTCCCTATTCTGAGACCCCAAGCAGAGCCAACATTACGGGATAGGTATAAGGGGGAGAGGGAGTCTGAGAAGGGCCAGTTTCGGATGGGAACCCCAGTCGAAAGATGGGGTTGGGGGTTTCTGGGGGAGGGTGGGGGAGGTCACAATGGGGCCTGGAATGGGCACTGATCCTTGAGCAGACTCAATAGACCATAGGGCCTACTCTGCTGGCTTCTTAGTATGTTAGTATTTTCTCAAAGGGAGGCCACAATCAGAGCCCCGATGCAGAGGTCCTATCAGTGACTCTGGGGACGTTGCTATTCAAGGGTGTTTGGAAGGGACATGAAAAATGTACAGACTTACATAACAGCTGCTGGGGGGAATTTTTTTTTCATGAGCATTGAAGGAGGATCTGCTGTAACCATTTGGAGGGATGAGGGATGGGGCTTGGGTAAAATGTTCACTTGCCTTTTGCTGGTTGACCAGGGGAGTCCTGAGTCCTGCCTTTTGCCAGTCTTTGGACCTTGAATTTCCCTGTAACAGACTGAGAGACCTTGCAGTCTGCTGTGAAGTGTCAACTCCTTATGACCCACCCATATAGTAGTTATACTATTGGAGCCTCTCTCGTTTGAGAGGACTATACCCTGCCACAGGATTCCCTGTGTGCCAAGGCTTAGCCTTGAGCCTCAGACTTGAACGCCATGTTCTACCACCCCCTTATTAGAGGGACCCCTGCTGGCACCATGAGTAGTTCCAGTTTCTTGTTTCCTGAGGTTATTGTTGCTGTGTTTTATGTTTGTGTGTTTCTCGCTGGGCACTTAACACTGTCAGAAGTGGGACCTTGGAGGACAAGAAAGGGATAGGTATGGGGAGGCAGGAGACATGAGTATGCAGGCACCTTCACACTGAGATTTCCGTGACTAGTGCTGATGAATTATGGTACTCACTGAACCTTAACTGGTATAATATCCCCATGAAGGAAGCCAAGGTTTTATCTAGAATTAAGAAGGAATGTCCTGACATAGTGTACCTCCAGGAGACAGATGTCACAGCTGCTGATGAAAGTAAATTAGATAAATTTGGCTATAGGTTGGTGCATAGCTCACAACTGCAGGGGAGGCATAGGGGAGTGGCCAGTTTAATCCCACATATTACACCATTTCAAAATACGGTTATAAATGATGCAGGGGGGTTTAGTTATGGTGTAGGGCACACTTTATAACATTGATGTCATTCTTGCAAGCCTGCATATCCCCTCAGGAACTAACATGAGAGAGGTAAGAAAGCCCCTAGACTTGGTACTTGTGAATACCTCAAGTATGCACCTCCTAGCTGGGGATTTTTATTTGCTGCAGTCTAACACACTGGATACTTCAAACCCTCATCTGCCAAGATAACCGTCGATGCATAAAACATGTACAATTAGCCTTAGGGATCTGAAATAGTCAAATATCTGGTGGAAATGGCACACCAAAGTCAACAATTACACCCACCACTCTGCAGTGCACTGGGTCTACTCCAAATTGACTATAGGTACATTCAGCAGGATCATTTGCATTGTGATCGGGACTGTCAGATGGGGCACATCCTGTTATCAGATCATGCACCCCTTAAGGTCTGGCTGAGCCTAGCCAAAGAGCTCCCCAAGACCCAGAGGAGACATAACATATTTAATTTGAGATCTGAGGAATTCAGGGAATTCATGGAAGATAAAATATTGGTGATACTAGATAACATGGGGGGGCAACTCAGATGCAGTTGTCAGGGATACTCTTGAGATGGTCTTGCTGCGATATATTATTGAATACATGGCCAGAACAGCAAAAGAGAGTCAACAGCACCTTACAGCATTGCAGGACACCCTCCACTTTCTGCAGGAAGCACATAAACAGAAAGACAGGTAAGTTAAGCCCCAATCAGATAAAGTCTGGCTAGAGAGTGATGGTATCTGTCTCCAGAAAACAGAGCTGACCTTATCGTTCCTGCTGCACTGATTCTATGAAGTGGGAGCCTGGGCTACTAGAGATCTTGTGCATCAACTGCGGAGGCCAAATGCCAGAGCCTCTGTGGCTGCCATAAAACACCCCAGTATGCATCAGATTCTCAGGTGCATAGTTGACATGGCAGAGACATTTAGAGTATATTATTTAAAATGCTACACACCTGAGAATAGCCATGATGCACAAGCAACTGAGGCTTTCCTTTGGAAACATAACATTACCTTGGCTTCAGAAAGGCCAAGCAGAAAAGCGTATGTGTCCCATACAGGACATAGATCTGGAGGCAGCCCTGAAGAGGTAAAATCAAGAAGGCCCCTGGTCCCAATGAGTACATAACTGAATTTTATAAGTCCCAATGGGAGCTACTATTTCCACAGCTACAAACTCTTTATGTTAATCATGGCTCAGGGGATGGATTGCCTTCTTCCTATTCTTATACATCAAGACCAAATAGGCTTTATTGGTCAAGGCAGATGGAGAGACAGTGCTAGGTTATACTGTTATACTGTGTATTTTCATTTATCTTACTGTGACAAGGTACCTTTGTAAATGAGCCTATGGCTCAAAGGTTTTACAAACTGCTGTCTAAATAAATAAATAAAAATAAATAAATTGGTGAATCCTGTACATTCTTCACCAAATAAGAATCACTGCCACGCCACTGCTGTTGGTTAGCCTGGATGCCAAAAAAGCATTTGACTGGGTCTCCTGGCCCTACCTATTTGCTTCATCAAGCAGGCTAGGATTCCAGGTTGCATTTGTCTCCCTTCTGCAGCATATATATATAGTAGCTCCCAAGCCTTTCTCAAAGTAAATGGGCATGTCTCTACATTGTTCCCCTTCAGCAGGGGCACTAGACTGGGCTGTCCCCTCTCCCCACTGTTGTTTGCAGTTTACATAGAACCACTGGCACAGGCCCTCAGGGAAAGTATTGCACTGATGGGAGTACAGTGTTGGGGGAACACCAGGAGTCCTTGTATACAGATAATGTCCTGCTATATTTGACTGACCCCAAGACTTCCCTGCAGGGAGCATTTGAAATTCTGAACCAGTTCAGAGCAATAGCATGCTATAAACTTTATATCTCAAAGACAGAGTTGCTCCCCTTACATTATGTACCGACTTCATCGTTGTGATGGATGTTCCCATTTTGTTTGGACCTTAGTGAGATAAAAAATCTTGGTATAAAACTCCCATGAGCTTAGAGTGGTTATATGAGATTAATTATGGGTTGGTGGGGGTGCGCCATACAGAAGATCTATGACCATTGACATATCCTCCAACTCAGCCTGATATGCAGAGTTGACTCTGTTAGAATGGTGGTTTTGTCCCAGGTACGGTATGTGTGCTACAGTGTTCTTCTGCCCATACCAGAGAAAGAATGGAGAAAATGGTAATCAGTCATATGTTATTACATCTGGGCTAGGAAATGACCAAGGGTAAAGCTTCAGACTTTGATACTATGAAGGGTCAGAGAAGACCTGGCATTCCCTGATATGAAGACATACTACATGGAAGCTCAATTGCAAATCCTACTTTTCTGGCATGTAGCATGGAGGGACAGACATAAGGTAATTCTGCTGGGGGTTAGAAAGAAGAAGGCTGTTGGTTAGCTAGGATCTGCAGCTTATCCCATAGGTAGGGAAATAGGCAGACTGGGTGGCCAAGTGATCCTTATCTGCTGTCATAGTCTATGTTTTTATGTTTCTATGAGGGGACAACAATGGCTGGAGACTGAAAGGTATATGCTTAATGATATGACCAGGTATATATTTGGTACAAAGTTCCAAATGTAGATTTCCTCCCTATGCTCATAAGTTAATAAAGGGTTGCAGCAATGACAGGTGGCAATCTGAGAATTCAGTATTCCAAAAGGGTTTTTTTGCACTCCAGCCCTTGTCTATGAAAGCAGCACCACCAGCCAGTTTGAGAGTTCAACTTAGTCTATATTTTCAAAAGATATAACACTAAAATAATAGCCAGTGCAGCAGCATTTTACAACACTTGGTGTGTCTAAAACCCCAGCAATTCGGCGTTAGCCTTCCTCCAAATAAAAAGACTATGTGGAACTTTGAAACTGGCTGGTGGTGGCACTGCTTTCATGGACGAGGGCTGTAGTGCAAAAAAATGCTTTTGGAATATATATTTGGTACATCCTGTTCAGACTGGGCATGAGTACATCAAAACCCTGGACTGAGGCGGGTACTGGAAGTCTGTTTGGAAGCATGCTCCAGTGTGGCCTTACTCAATATGCAACGTACAGGTGTCTGTTAGCCCAACTCGAAGCATTTTCCCCAGTTAGACTGGACCATTGATACATGGAGTGGAGCAGGAAGAACCTCCACTACTTACAATTTTTTTTTTTCATTTAGACACGCTGAAATCTTTTGAGGATATGCAACAGCAATATGGCCCAGATAGGAGAGATTTCTACCAGTATCTTCAGGTTTGCCACTCTAGCACTTTACAACCCAGGGAACTATGAGACCACAACAAGATATCCTGAATCATATTGTCTTTAATAGTACACATACAGACACAGAACACTAGATAACATATACTGTATCTACATTATATAAAGTCATACAGGATTCACTGCAGCAGGATACCAACTACAAAAATTGGAGAAGTTACAGATATTAATTGATCAGGCAGCATTGAAGTGGGAGGGGTTGTTATGAGGCTAGTAGAATAACGGCTTCACGTGTCTGGTGCATACTCCTGGCATGACATTATTCAATTCTCCTGAAGACCAGTTATTACATCTAAATTCAAGGAAGAAGAGAGCACAGCATTTTGGAGGCAGTGTGGAGAGGGAAGGGCAACACACATGACATGTGGGCCTGCCCAGCATTCTGTAGTTTACTCAGAGAACTGGAAATAGCAATCTTGGAAGTCTTACATACCCAGATCCACCTCACTCTGGAATTATACCTCCATACCAATACCAAAGGGTTTGTAAAGATAAACATATCAAGTATTTGTTGGGCATTATACTGTCAGCAGCCAAAAAAATCTATAATTAATTAGTGGCTAACTACCCAGCATATGCAAAAATAAAAGTGGGCAGAGACGGTGAATACGATTTAAAGACTAGAAAAAATAACTTCTGGGCTAAATGAAAAATCAGAGGTATTTTCATCCAGATAGAAAACCTGGGTCCTTTATGTGATGCAAAAGAATCCCACTTTTGTGCCATGAGAGCACGTGGGGGAGGGGGCACCTATCAGTGGTGCGGATTTACCTCCTTTAGTAGGAGGCAGATGGTGAGATGGTGATTTCACCTCCATAATGTTCCCCATCCTGACACACTTACATGGGTACAGGATTGATTCCCATTAATATATGGTGTTTAGACCTACTATGCTGTTAGTTTATGCTATGGGTAACCTGAACTGAACATAATTGAATGACATTTTACTAAGATATGAATAGTGGGAGATTTTAACTGAAGGTTCCTACTGTACATGCATTGTACTGTAAGATTATGCAGACTGTTAGTGTATGTCTTTTTTCTATTACAGAAGCAAAACAAGCATCTGTCAATGCCAAATGTTGTCTTGCTGACATTGGCATTGGTAGTGCAGGAGTTGAAGAGATGCATAATAGGAATGGCAGTGAAGCATGAAAGTGACGTCAAACCCCACATCACCCTACAGAGACTGACAGGCACTGAGATGTGTCTTTGAGCATCGGCCATAATGTTCATGGCATTTCAGCTCACCCCACCCTGCAGTTCAACAAATATTGCATTGTGCCTTGGGGTCCTCAGGCATTATGCTCACCCCATTTGGCCATAATGCTCATGGCATTTTAACTCACCCTATCCTGCAGACACCAACAAGTGCTGAGGTGTGCCATGGTGTGTTTGGCTTTACAGTCACCCCATTTCATAAGGACATATACTGAAATGGATGCAGCATAGGAGAATGGGGTGAACTGTGGAGCTGAAGAGTCCAAGGCACACCATGATGCCTGTCACTGGCTTGAGGGTGGGTGGGTGGTATGACGTGAGCATGACAGCCAGCAATGCAAAGACACACCCCTAATGCCTGTCAGTCTCTACAGGGTGGGACATTGTGGTAAGAAACCCTAATGATCCTGCTGTTTGTTGATATTTGCACTACAAATTTGCAACACAGCATTTTTGTGACCGCCACCTCATGAAAGTGTTTGGGACCTCTGCTCATGAATAGTGGCACTGTGAATTTGTTAGTTTGTCCCGAATATTGATTTCTCACAGTGACCACACCATTCTGCACCAGATGTGGGAAAACACCATTTGGGCAGGATGTGAAAAATGACAGCTGTACCATTCATAGGTATGTGTGAAGAGACTGCAGTGCTGAAAATCCTGAGTGAATTAAAAATGCTCGAATTTACGAGCATATGTAGAAACTGCGCAATGCACACTCGTAACACAGGTATTTAGTGGAATTATTTCACCAAATTTTCAACACAGGCATTTTGGGACCTCTGCTCATGAACACTGTCACTATAATTTTCTTCATCTGTCCTGATCATTGATTTCCCACAGCGACTGCACCATGGTGCGCCACTTGTACAAAAACAGTTTCGGGTAGGATCTGAAAAATGACATCTATACTGTTCATAAGGACGTGTGCAAAATTGACAATGTTGAAAATGCTGAGTGAAAATATTACAAATTGCTGAAGTTACGAGTGCACGTGGAAACTGCGCAACGCACGCTTGTAAGATACTCATTTTATGGACTTTTGTCACCAAATTTTCAGCATAGTAATTTTAAGACCTCTGCTCATGAACAGTGTTGCTGTGATTTTTGTAATCTGTCCCAAACACTGATTTCCCACAGTGACAGCGCTATTCTGCACTGGTAGTGCAAAAACACATTTTGGCCAGGATGTGAAAAATGACAGCTGCACTGTTCATAAGGAGGTGTGAAAAAATGTCAATGTTGAAAATCTGGAGTGAAAATATTACAAATTGGCGAAGTTACGAGTGCGCGTGGAAACTGCGCAATGCACGCTCTTAACACAGTCATTTTTGGGACTCTTTTCACCAAATTTGTAGCATAGGCTTTTTGTGAGGCCACCTCATGAACAGCAACACTGTCATTTCATTACTCAGTCTTCAAAGGTGATTCCGCACAGTGACCGCAAAATCACCTTTCGGGATCGAATAATGCCATGACAGTGACCGAATTCATGAGGAGGGGTCCCAAAAACCCCATGTTGAAAATTTGGTGGCAAAAGTCAAAAAAATGCTGAAGATATTCACATAAGTTGAAAAAAAAGCCATTTATTGCATTATACTGTACAGCTTACAGGCATTTCTTCAGTTTGCAGTCGGCTTTGAAGAGTGAAGACATGTTCCCAGCCGACTGAAGATCATCGCACTGGGCTCCGGAGGTAAGTATGGGGTAAGGGAAGGGTGTGGGGAGGCAGGGTGTGCAGAGGGTGGGCGCAGGTTGGGGGACTGGCTACCGGACTCAATGAGGGACTGTTTTCTGTTTTACAGGGTAAAAAAAAAAAAGCATTGCAGGATGTTTTTTTTTTTTACAGGGACATTTGGCACACTGGGGTGGGCTACCAGAGTACCACCTGAGTGTTTTTTAGGAGGGGTCTGTATCCAATGGTGGATTGGGCACCCTTGCCAGCCATACAGAGCTTGGGGTCTCATGAGCCGAGGGGGATTAGGCACCCCCTCGGCACACAAGAAATGGGGGGTACATTATGCCAACAGGGATTGGGCACCCCCATCTATAAATTATCTTAGGAGGGGCATGCTGACAGGGATTGGTTACCCATCGACTTTCAGAGACTGTGAAGCAGCAGCTATCCTAGGCTTCTGTTGGACTATGAGAAGCTGACGGAAGCCACCTCCATGTTAGCAGTGGGGACACCAGCGCAGAGGCAAGCAGTAATTGGATGCTGCAATCAAGGAGAGCCACGGTGTGCTCCCTGATTGCAGCGGCTAAGTTCTTTAAAGGTGATGGCATGTTTCTCAACTGCTGTCATAGACAGCATGCTATGCCATTGGTGCCACAGATCCCAGCCACAAAAAGCAGTGCACTGGCTGCAGCAGGACCACACCTCTGAAACCCGCATCTCCACTGAAACAACCAAATATGGTGTCTGTGCTGTGCATGCAAGACAACATAAAAATAATTGCAAGAAAAGATGATGCTGAAGGATGGTACTGTATACAGTGAAGCCCACCAAAATGAAACACAAAACTGCAGCATCTAGCAGCAGAGTTACTGCAGGAAACAAGACAACATTAATGGCAATTAATCATTTTTGTCATGCAGTAATCTAAAACACACTGCGTTTCATTCTGTGGGCTCAATTGTATGTAATGGCTTGCACTTCTATTATATTTATTCCCACTAGTGACTGTGAGACTTTCCAACTGCACTTGTGACCTGACCACTAATGAGCAGGGCCACTGATTTAGGATGGTTACAGGAACAAAATATATAAAAATCCCAGAACATCACTGTCTGCCCAACCATACAAATCACAAAATTTCACAAAATTTAGCATTTTATAACAGAGCAGTAGATCTAAATTATGCATAGTTTTCTAAAAAAATATTTTCTGAGCTATTTTCATTTTGCTTTACTTACTGTAATTTTCTGTATGCGGTATATGGCTTTCTTATATTTTATATTACAGTATTATACTGGTGCGATAGCTCCAGTATAGTTAAGGTTGACCAACAGGTGCTATGTTAAACCTGTAACTTTGATCCTTAATAGTTTGGGCATTATTCATCAAGTTGCCTGAAATGTGGCATGCACTGTCTAGGAGATATGGGCTAAATATGTGGAAAGTTTTGTGATGCCAGCTTTTATGATTTCTGAGATCCATGTATGTAATTTTCCTGTACATGTCAAATTTTTTTCCTATACTTAACATGTTTTTTTGGTTTTGCTCTCACCTACAGCCTAGATGGAATGGGATTTTTGTTTCCAAACCTTTCAGGGTAGAAGCATGCTATGCCAAAATAGCACCTTTGGAAGGCTTTGTGAAAAGAATGTTAAATGGTTTAAGAGTTCTAAGAATTTAAAGTTGGTTTTTTTTGCTGATCTGAGCATGTTCAGTAGGGTTTTCTGCATACCATTCTTATACGACACGAAAAATTCCATGTTGAGAGATAATTTTTGGTTTATCACCCCTTGCTTCTCACAACATGAATTTTTTTTTCATGGCGTGATGGCCACTATCTTGTTTTTCCCCTGAACTAAAAAGCATGGAAAATGCTTACAAATTTTAGTAGTAGCGCAAGTTCATTGGTCAACTGTAAACATAGAAACATAGAAGTTGATGCAGATAGAGACCTATAGGTCCATCTAGTCTGCCCATTTGTTTTAGACCTATTTTGACACTCTACTGTAGTCACCCTTTGTACAATTCTACAAGTCTTTACAATTCGTAAAAGGACATTAAGACAAATATATGTTTACAATTCAGAAAATTATGTGCCCTGACATAACAATGTAAAAAAACCATCGCAGTAAAAATTAGTATAAATGGTTAAAAATTTGTAAAGTGGATAAAATAGGCAATAATTATAGAAAAAATAAACTGTACAGAATTAAAATATACAAAAATATAAATAACTGGGAATAAAAGTTTTAATTCCAATAGATTCTTGGGAGAAAGAACATATTAAAACAATATAATAACAGTACAGACTATTATGCAGAACATCAACGAAATAGATTACAAGGCCAGGGCAAGTCACATAACATCCCTGTACTAGTGAGAGGCACCTGGAACCTGGAACAGGACCTTCCATAGGGAGAGTCTGCTGGCTCTCTGATCCTTCTGATACAAATGGTAAGGGTTCCCTCAAATGCACAAGATGAGGCAAGTAGTGGACATACTACTGCAGGGGGCCCTCATTTAAGCTTTGTGTCAGTCACTGTCTCTATCAGGAATACCAGTCAGGGAACAGGTATCTTTCTAGCCACATCGTCCCATGTGGGATACCGGGGGGGGGGGAGACAAAGAAAAGGAAATGGGCCTGTTTACACTTTAAAGGTCTGCCTGGCCAGGGACCCCTGAAACTATCAGCTATACTTACCACCTAATCAGGGAGGTGAGAATCACATTACAGTTCAGTCCCTGCCTTGCTCAGATTACTCAGCAACTTATCAAAAAAATGCAGCTCAGGCAGAAAGAAAAGGGTATGTAGTAAACATACTTTGGGGATTGATGGGGGTGGGGCCTTCTGGTAGGTTGCCTGTGCTTTAATCTGGCCCTGGCTGTATGGCTTTACTACACTTTCATTGCATACAATACATTAGTTAAAAAAGTCATCCCCTTTTATTGCTCGTCTCTAACTCACTTTACTTTCATATAGATTTCTCTCTCGCTTTTGTGGTGATTGCTTTTAATGACTGCTTGGGCCCACTACACTTTCATTGCTTATCATATAATAGTTAATTAAGTTGTCCTCTTTTAATGCTTGTCTCTAATTCATTTTACTTTAATACAGATTTCTTTCTTGCTTTTGTGGCTGTTGCTTTTACAGTGGTTACTGTATAAGCCCTACTACACTTTCAGTGCTTGTGCACTTACATTGCTTGTATTATTTGTTAATATTGTCACCCCTGATATATCTTTTTTTTCTTTCTATTTGCTGTTGCTAAGCTCAGGCCTAACAGTTCATGGGTGTGTTTCTGCAGGGAGAATTAGAATGATATCCTGCCTTTTTATGTACACATCCCCCACTCACATCCTGACTTCCTAGTCTGTTTTCACACATACATGATGAATGCCTTATCAATGTTCCATCCAACTATTTTGCTGAACTGTATCCTGTAGGTTATGTCCCTTTGGTGCATAAACTACATCATACAGGTTTAATGAGGAACCTACTATTGTAGCTCATTGTATATCAGAACACTTGCCATGGGCTAATCAATGTCATGTGCATGGGGGAAGGAACAAAAACAGACTTTTAAACCTTTATTCCATTGAATTTAGTTTAAGGTCAGAGGAGTCGGGACAGTAACAATACACTCTAACACCCCTTCTCTGACCTCAAAGTATTATAGATTATAGAATGCCACTTCTCCAACAAGAAATGCGATTGGCTAACTGGGTCTTTCATCCATGAGTAAATCCCAGTATAACTCATGTATAAAGACCATGTCAGCCGCATCTGCAATATTCATTACAGAAATCCATCTGACCCCCGACAATCAAAATGTAAGAACCGCCATGTTGGATTCTCTGTGAAGCATGATGGAGAACTGCAACAAACAGCCTGCATATGAGAAAAGTACACTGCCTTTAGGAAAAAGTATAACAAATGTCTCATAATCAACTGGAAAACCACCACCTCACCTCTTTTTGAAATATGGACTCTGTTCCCATGGAGACCGTTAACTGGCAGCTCCTCTAATGGTCCCTTCTTCCAGCTTCCATTCCAGTCAGTGCTACCTCCCATACCAGACACTCCCTATCCCCTCCATTGCACTGCCTTAGCTCCCCATTCTGAGTGCACAACTCCCATGCTCTACAGCCCATTACCCAAAGTGAAATAAAAAAAAAACTCAGGTCCCAGACAACTTACAGTAATACTGCTGCTCACTTGCCATCCCTCACCCTACAGTGTTGGTCTCTCGGTCCATCTCAGCTGCCACCCCACACATCTCATCAGTTGATGTCTTTGAGTTGAACCCCCTCCAAAAAAAACAGCATTGTGGCAAGCAGAGGCAGGGGTAGAGGTGTGTGTGTGTGTGTGTGTGTGTGTGTGTGTCTCTGTGCGTCTCTACCTAGCAACAGGGAATTATTTTACATACAGAGGAAGGATATTACACAGAACATTAAATAAAAAAAAGTTTCTATAAAAGAAAAAACACTTTAATATTTAAAAAAAAAATGTTTTAATTCTTACCCATTGTATAATCGCAATAAACCATGACAGGGTGTGGGTTATGCTGGGATTTACTCATGCCTGGTGCAGATTTGGTCACTCAGCCTGCGGCCTCATGACCAGTCCACACCAAGCCTGACTAAATCCCAGCATAACCCACACCCTGTTGTGCTTTATTGCTTAACTGTACCTAAAACACCAATAACTCACTCCCTTTAATGGTTTATTGTTTAGTTACTGTATGCTTCACTTTAATTATCAAAGAAATTGACACACACCATGAATTTATATTTTGTAGTTTTTGTTCAATATTTTCAAGTACAGTAGCACATATATGGGATTTGTAGTGAAGTGCAAATATTACCCCACCCTCCCACCCTCTACATTGCCTCTTGTCAGTAACCCCACCCACCGGTGGTACCTGAACCCAAAAATATGACATACATCCCTTTTTTTTTCTTTATTCAATAATGTGAAGTGCAATAGCACATTAAGTAGCTAGGATATGTAGAGAATTGTGACGTATCAGTGTAAAGCACCATTTCACCACAGGTGCCTCTCACCCACCCCCGTACTGCATATAGTATATATTAGTTGCAAAAAACTACATTAATGCAGAGATTAGGGTTGTATAAATGCAAAGTCTACAAAGACAGGAAATGAAAAAGCATTAGGGATTTGGGTCTCCAGAGTATTAGCGAATCAGTGTTAGGGTCTTACTTGGGGTTGTCAACACTAATGCCCACCCCTAAGCCCATAGCCTCCTGTCTGAAGCACAAGTTACAGCTGTAACCTAGTGCCTCATAGTGATACAGTATGGCCAACATAATGTGTCAGAGCTTTCTTCATGCAGGGCCCATATCACATTTGACCTTGTCTGATCCAGGGTAGAGGTGGGCATTAGGGTTGACAACCCCGAGTAAGACCCTAACACTGATTCGCCAATAATCCGGAGACCCAAATCCCTACTTTTTCATTTCCAGTTTTTGTACGCTTTAAATTTTTACAACCCTAATCTCTGCATTAACATAGTTTTTTGCAACTAATCTCTCTTTATTTTGTGATAGTGGAACTGTATCATAGATAAATACAAAGAGACCTGCGCAAAATGAGCTAAATACAATATTTGAGAAAGTCATGATGCAGTGCATGGACCCAGCAGACCCCAGCACACATCTCAATGCATAGTGAGTGAGGTTCTCTGACCTACCACAGCATGTGGTATCTGTGCCAAAACACTGCTCCTTCTCTACCAAGGCCATGACTGGTGCTGTATGCTGCAGTACCTTTCCCATCAGCCTTGTTCCAGTAAACTGGTCCACTGAATTCACACCTACCCTCAGCTCACTAGCACGGTAAGGCAGCATGTTCCCCAATGGTGCAACAGACAGCCCTGCAATCAATGTTACTTAATAAATTATTTGTTTGTTAATATTATGACCCCACCTCATAAACCCCATAGGTGAAAATCTGCAAGTCCATGCTGAAAAACCATTCCACACCACAGGTGTAAAAACATGTTTTGGACAGGATGTGAAAAGTGGCAGCTGTACTATTCATGAGATGGTATGAAAAAATGGGTATGTTGAAAATCTGGAGTCAAAATATTGTAAATGACCAAAGTTATGCACCTGCATGGAAAACTTTCAGTGCACGCGCGTAACTTAGACATTTTTAGGATTTTTTTCACTAAATTTTCAGCATGACATTTTTGGGACCCCATCTTGTGAATGCTGGCACTGTCATTTTGTTAATCAGTCCCAAAAGGTGACTCCGTGCAGTGACTGTGCCATTCCATGCCACAGGTGTGAAAACATGTTTTTGGCAAGATGTGAGGAATGACAGCTGTACTGTTCATGAGGTGGTGTGAAAAAATGGGTATGTTGAAAATCTGGAGTCAAAATATTGTAAAATACCAAAGTTATGCACCTGCATAGAAACTGTACAACACACATTAGTAATGCGGCCATTTATTAGAATTTTTTTCACCAAATTTTCAGAATGGCGTTTTGGGGACCCCACCTCATGAACACTGGCACTGTCATTTCATTAATGGGTCCTGAAATGTGATTCTACAGACCAACTGCAAAATCACCTTCAAGGCCTGATTAATGAAATAACAGTGACAGTGTTCATGAGGTGGGGTTCACAAAAGGCTATGTTGAAAATTTGGTGTAAAAATTCTAAAAAATGACAAAGTTATCAACAGAAGTTTAAAACACCATTGAAATGCATTATACAGCATTTACCTGTATTCCTCAGTTAGCAGTTTGGCTTTGAAGAGTGCAGACATGTCCCAGTCCACAGGAGATAGCAGTGGCCGACCTTCCGAGGTAAGTATAGAGTAAGGGGTGTGTGGAGTGGTGGGTGCACAGTGGGAGGGTAGGGAGATGGTGGGGATGACGAGGGACGGTTTTCTTTTTTTGCTGGTTACACACAAAAAAAGATGTAAGGGGACCGTTTTCCTTTTTTACAGTTAAAAAAAACTTATCTGTAGTGGGACACTGGAGGTGGGCAACCCAGGGTCCCATACTGATGGGGAAAAATATACTTTAATTCTGACATGGGGATTGGGGTCCCCGATGTCAGTAAAATGTTTTTAAACAAGGGGCTGTGGGGGAGAGGGGGTCCGACACTGTGGTTGGCATCCCAGTGTTGGATTATATGATTTTTTTTAATAAACTATTTGGGGACACTGATGGTGGGCTCCCCAAGTGTCCCACACTGGGAGGGATCTAACAACCATTTATTAAATAGATGTCTTGGGGGGGTCCAGCACCTTATCTTACTACCCTATAATGTATTTGATGGATAGGAGCCAATCACACTGTACAACACAGCTGTCATTTTAGTAAAGGACAGCTGTGTCATATAGTGTTTCTATGAGATCCCATCTCCGCAAAGACATAGACAGAGTGGAGGCTGTCCAGAGGAGGGCAACCAAAATAGTGCAGGGTCTGCACCAGAAGACATACGAAGAAAGACTAAAGGAGCTTAATATGTATACCCTTGAGGAAAGGAGGGAGAGAGGGGACATGATAGAAACTTTCAAGTACCTCAAGGGAATCAACAAAGTCCAAGAGGGTGGCATCTTTCAGAAAAAGAGATTTGCAAGAACAAGGGGGCACAATTTGAAGATAGAGGGGGGGCAGCTCAGAGGTAATGTGAGGAAGTATTTTTTCACAGAAAGGGTTGTGGATGCATGGAACAGCCTCCCTGAGGAGGTCGTGGAGTCAAGAACAGTGGGGGAATTCAAGAATGCATGGGACAGACATAAGACAGTACTAGTGGGGGGTAGGAGGAAGTAAGCTGTTGGTTAATTAGGATCTGCAGCTTATCTGTTAGGTAGGAAAATGAGCAGACTAGGTGGGCCAAGTGGTCCTTATCTGCCATCACATTCTATGTTTCTATGTGTCGTATAGTTCAACTGGCTCCTATCAGCCAAATACATTATATGGCAAGTTTTATTCCTCAATTTGCAGTTCAGTTTTGAAGAGTGCAGACGTGTCTGGTCCACAGAAGATGCCAGCATATGACCCCAGAATGTAAGTATAGGGTAAAAGGTGGTGTGGGGTGGTTGGTGCTCAATGGTATAGTCAGGTTGGGGGAGGGGGATGGTGGGTATGATGAGGGATGGTTTTCTTTTTTTGCAGGTTACACAAAACAAATGAAGTTGGGGACTGTTTTCTTTTTTTACAGGTAAAAATCTAATTTATCTATATTGGGACACTGGGAATGGGCTCCCCAGGGTGCAATACTGATGGGTGGTGGAGGGGAAACATACTTTAATTCTGACATGGGGATTGGAGCCCCCAATGTTGATAAAATGTTTTTAAACAAGGAGCAGCAGGGGGTAGGTGGTCTGACAATTGGGGTGGGCATCCCAGTGCCAGATTATATGATTTTTTAAATAAACTGTTTGGGGACACTAGGGGTGGGCACCCCAAGTGTCCCACACTGCATGGGGGGGGATCTAATATATGCCAACATGGGAATTGGGGCCCCTGATGTCAACAAGCATTTATTAAATAGATGGCTGGGGAGAGGGGGTCCAGCACCTTATCTTACGGCCCTATAATTTATTTGATGGAGGAGCTGGTTGCACTATATGACATAGCTGTCCTTTAGTAAAAGACAGATGTGTCGTGTAGTGAAAACTGTATGACACAGCTGTCCTTTAGTAAACAATAGCACTATACAACACAGCTGTCCTCTAGAAAACTACAGCTGTGTCATATAGTGCAACCAGCTCCTATCAGCCAAATAGATCATACGGCAAGTTTCATTTCTTAGTTTGTGGTTCAGCTTTAAAGAGTGCAGATGTTTCTAGCCCACAGAAGATTACAGCACACAACCTCAGCAGTTAAATATAGGGTCAGGGGGAGGCGTGGGGTGGTGGGCACTCAGTGAGAAGGTGGAGATGAGGGAGGGTAAGGGTCATGACAATGAGGGACCGTTTTCTTTTTTTTAGTTAGAAAAGATGTCACAGGACATTTTTTCTTTGCAGGGAACATTAAAATCATAATTATACAATGGTATCCTATTATTCTTTAAACTACTTCATGACACTGGGGATGGGCTCCCCAGTGTCCACACTGCTTGGGGGGGTAAATGCCAAAGTGAGGATTGGGTCACCCCATGTCGGCAATGAAGCATCAAAGAAGCATACAATAATTAAAAAATAAATAAACAAAAAACAAACAAACACATAAATATACTGGCAATGGGGATTGGGGACCCGGTGTGCAGAGAACAGTTTAGTTAAGGCACAGTCAGGATAGAGGGGCTACAATGGCAGTAACCCCGTCCCTGACCTATGAGTGGCGATATCAGCAGGGGTTACACTATACAACGCAGCTGTCATTTATTAAAGACAGCTGTGTCATAGAGTGCAAACTGCTGCTTTCACAAAAATTCATTTAGGAATAGAATATTGATTTGTTGAAATGCGCATGCTCAGAAATGGAACATTTTTATTAAATATTTTAAAAACTACTTAACTACAAGACCTTAAAACAACAAAAGCACACACATTGGATGAACATCTAACAAACCTGAAAGTTTCAAGTTGTAAAATCTCTTATTTTTTAAGTTATGGGGTGGCAAAAACAAGTCTTAAAATGTTCAAAAAACAAGACTTTTGAGGTTTTCTGCACCTCCGTAACTTTGTCTCCCCAGCACCAATCTACATAAAATTTATAGGATCAAGAGATCCTGGCACTGAGGCTGTGCTTTCCAAAGTGCATGTAAATTGATTGAAAGGGGGCAAAGTTATTAAGGTGCAAAATTTGGGTTTAACATAGAAGTGCTTAGGCAACCCTAATACACAGGCATGACCATGCCTGTATTATTTACGTTGTCTTTATTCAACAATTGCATGTACAACAGCATAAATATTTGATTTGTAGAGAAGTAAAAAAATACCAGTGGTAAGCACAATGTCCCCTCCCTCACACTGCATCACCTCAGGCTAGCATCACCCCATCCAGACAGTACCTAAACAAAACTGGCAAATGTATTCATTGTGTCTTTATTCAATAACTGCAGGTACAATAGCACATCCAGCATATGGGATTTGTAAAGAAGCATAAAATATCAATGGTAAGCACAATGTCCCCACCCAGCCTCTCCCCATGGTATCCCCTCCGGCCAGCAGTACCACTTCCCATCCAGACAGTACCTGAACAAAAATGCAATCCATCTATCTACCTATGTATCTGTCTGTCTATCTATCTATCTGTCTGTCTGTCTGTCTTTGTATCTACTTATCATTATTCAATAATTGCAAGTACACCAGCATATAGATTGCATTTGTAAAGATGTATAAAATATCAGTGGTGAGCATCATTTCACTACAGGCTCCTCACACACCCCTGCATTACCTGAGGTCAATACTTCCCACCCCTGCAGTCCTTTACACACCTTCCTGTACTCAACAATTTAATACACAGGGCATCAACATGAGGTAATGCTGGTGTTGGAGGGGTCAGAGGGCTGGTGGCAAGGTGGTCCTCAGCCCTTTGCCCCCACCTTCTCTACTGGCACCCCCCTCCATTTGCAAGAGGTAATGTCAGGGGTGTTGAGGACTAGGGGGCACTATGACCACCAGCCCCCCCACCCTCTACAGGGGGCTAGTGGGAACATAGCAAGACTATTGCAACACTCTGTACTTAGGGTTATCTATAGGTTTGATGTGCCACCTGCAGCCTAGCCAGAATGCTGCAGCCCAGCTGACTATGGGAACTTCTCAGGGTGACCATATCATGCTGTTCCTATGTGCTCTGCACTGAATGCTTGTGCAGTGACACATCACCTTTTAAGATATGCTTGATGGCATTCAAAGCCCTACGTGGTTTGGGTCCAGTCTACCCGATAGATATCCTTGTTGTTTACCACCTCACTCACCTCTGCCACATCTACTTATTGCCCCCAGTTTGTATCTAAAACAGTCCAGGGACAGAGCATTTGGCATGGTAGCTCCATTACTGTGGAACATGTTACCTGGACCATCTTTCCAGTCTGCACATTGGAGGCCTTTAAAACCTAAAAAAACAGTAAATAGTCATTACATGATTTTGTTTTTATTTTGTATTACTTGTACAGTGCCCTGAGCCCAAGGGCATCATTTCACCAAAACCATAGGGGTTGCAAGACTAGCTTGAAAATGTAAATGGTAGGCTGGGGGTCTGGGGGCTGCCTACCCCCCCAGAAAATGTTGGGGTTTTGGTGCATTCTGGTGCATTTTGGGGGTCGTTTGTACCAGAATGTGCTACCCTACTACCATTCTTTCAGTCCAGTAAGTTGCACCCCAACCTCCTCTCCAGAGTTCCCACAGTCCAACATATTGCCCTGTTCCCCCCCACAGCCTAGCCAACCACTCAAGAGTGAGGCCCGCAGTTCACCCCCCCAAGCCCAGCAAGTTGCTTCCTAGACTGAGCCCCCCCTTGAATCCATGGCCCTTCCCCAAGTCCAGCAGGTTGCACCCTAGCCCGCAGCTGCCTCCCTAGACTCTGCTACACTTCCACTCAGACCAGTTAGTTGTACCCTAATCTCCTCCCTAAAATCCTTAGCCCATCTCAGTAAGATACACCCAGCCCCAACACTTGACACTGACAATATCACATATCCTCCTCCAGTTGCACAACTACCTTCTGAACTTGCCTCTAGCTGGATTAGATTACAGAGAGCTGATGAAACTCCCTAACTGATGTACACAGCCTGGTTAACAACTAGTCTTAGGGAATAATGCAGTTTTTCTGGTGCCCACAATCTCCATGAGGAGCAAAGAGAAATCTGGAATAAAACCTATTCTACTTAGGTTGTGCCAGTAACATCCAGCAATCTAGTTCACATACCAAACCGGTGAATCCATTAGCAAGGCAGAAAAAAGGTTCTTGGGTCCGGCCTCCATGCTCATCACTACAAGTGGCTGTGGCAAGTAGTGTGCTGAGCATCCTGATCAAATGGCTAAGGGAATATATCTCCCATTTTGCACAGATTAATCAAGCTAGGCAACACTGCCACTGACTTAAATAAATAATTTAAGGAGCTGCTGGCAATTTTTCATTTAGAGCAATAGTATAGAAGACAGAAAATCTGAAAAATTATTTTTATCTTGTGAAGCCATGATAAGGATAAGTAGTATATGTACTTCAGACTCATACACAGCAATTAACCTTTAAGCAACAGTACGTCACTGTTTTTTTTGGGGGGGCTAGAAAACACTCTGATGTTGAATGTGGCAATTGTAAAGCTATATGCTTTTCTTAAAGGAGAACTGCACTGAAACTGTAAGTCATTTTCTCCAGTAGAAGCTGTTTAAGTATTAGTTCCAATTTTGTTAATATTCCATCTATATGGACCTATAAGTAACATCAGTGGCCGATTCTGATTCACACTCTGGTGGTAAGTGCCATTTTAGAACTGTGTGATGTAGTTTATGTCCCACTCATCCACAGAGTTGTGCAACAGAACAAGGGTGCATAGTACCAACAATGGAAGGAAAGGACAGGGACATAAACTAGATCATACAGTTCTAAAATGGTTCTTACCAGTAGCTGAAAAATAAACCTTGCAGCCCTCCTAAGAAGAATATTAAAACCAGGACAACTTCAAACCAGCCAGTGTGCAAAAGTATAAATATTTTATTTATGTAGACAAAAGTACTTGCAGGCAAAAAGTAGACAGTAGACCAACCCCAGAAAAATACCCAATGGCATTTCACTCTATCCTAGGAGTTTTGTCAAGGGAAAGAACAGGGACATAGACTAGATCATACAGTTCTAAAATGTTTCTTACCAGCAGCATGTAAATAAGAAACATGCACTAGGATAACTGAAAAGTCAGTAACACTTGAGGAATAACAGAATTTGAACCAGTATTTAAAAACAGATTCTACTAGGGAAAAATGATGTGCAAATTCAGCACGGTTCTCCTTTAAGTCTGCATACAGTAATGCTGCAAGAATCCATTAAATAATCACACCAAACTGAGAGTGTTGGATAGTAAATTATACAATGGCTCAGATAATGCTGTACTCTGATTGGCTGACTGACACCTTTTACCTATTGTAAATCCTGGCTTGGACCAATGGGAAAAGGTGCCAGTCAGCTGCATTCACTGACCATCCCTGCTGTATCACTCCGACACCCCCGCATTAAACTAATTAGTCACCATCTTAATTGCTGCAAAGAAACTGGTAATGCACCAAATTCAAACAACATGGACACCTCCTTTGCCTACTTAGGTAAAACTACACTGGCTAAGACACAACTGCAAAAAAAGCAGCAGTGCTGAAGAAGAGGACCAGTAGGGAACTCACTTTGTTGAAACCTGTCCTCTCAGCCCTCCTTCCACTGTACTGACTGTGGCTCTCTTACCACTGACTCCTGTCACTACTAGATCCTCTGGCATCTTATTTTTTTTCCTAACTCAAACTGCAGCACCAGCTCAAGCATGCCTCCCACCATCCCCAGCTGAATATACATTTTACATTTTTAGGAATGCTGAACTGAAGAAAGTGATTCTTAATAGAAAACAACAACTTAAGGTTATATAAATCATGACTGAAAGCCAGACCTTTGTTAGAAGACATGCACCTATGCATATGCATAAGCATGTGCCTAGTGATGGGTGAAGTGGCCCCAATTCGCTCCGCGAAGTGATTTGCGGAGTGAAGGCGAATTCGCGGAGTGCTCCACAACGTGAAGCGGAGTATTTTGCGTTATTAATGGGTAATGCGAAGTCCATTGAAAACAATGACTTTGTGTTACTACGCCTTCTCAAACCACTACTCCACCAAGTCCTAAGGTGAAGTACATTGAAAACAATGTATTTTGCCTCACTTTGCCTTGTTTTTAAGCTCCAAAGGTGAATTTTGCAGTGATTCATGGGATTTCAGGTCACATGGGCTCTAGATTGTTCTGCACAGCCTCAGTTTGGGGTAGTGTGTGTAGGAAGCTGTAGGAGACAATCTGATCTGAGAGCTCTTTGCAATTCTAACCTTGAAAAAGCTGTTAAAAAAGCCTTTTTGAGTGATTTTTTTTTGCTGAAACTTTAGTTCATCTTTTATAGGAAACCCTCCTGTGCTCATATCATCGAGGCGTTTATTGTTTGTGTATGGATTTTGAGTGTTAATGTACAACATTCAGTCTGTGTACTGAGAGACAGTGGAAGTGTGCTTTGGGGGAGGGGTGTATCTGTGGTGTAGGTAGATTAACTTGGAGAAAAAGACAGTGCTTTCTGTTTTGGTGGTATTTTTCTTGTATAACTGTGTTAATGTACACACAGTAATATTTTCAATATTTCTTGCCATTTTTTTGCTGATTGTTGTGGTGCAGCAGTGCATAATTTTAGTTTGTTTAAAATATGTGGCTATATTACTGATGTTTTCAATTTGCTATGCATTACTTGGTGTGTGTTTGTATGTGTGTGATGCGTGTCATCAAATCAGACACCTTTTATTGTGCCACATAATAATTTCAGCAATATGAAGCTGCTACCACTGCAGCTGTGTGATTTTTGTACTTCTTTGTGGTACCTTTACTGGTACTAGTACTAGTGACTGTTACTGCAACAGTGCAGTACACTGCCCCCTCCCCCCCGGCAGCCTGCCCCAACCGGCAAAGGTATTCTTTTCTAGATTTGAATTTCTGATGATGAGCTAGTTAGGTGTTGTACTTTTGTGTCTGCATCTCTTCGGTGCACAGTGCAATCCTTATCTGTCTGTGCATTTGCATCTCTTTAGGGCCCAATCTCCATCTGTAACTTAAGTCAAAGTTGTTTCTTTGGCTTCCCTTCAGAGTACTGGACAGTTGCGGTGCCTAATTCTGCATGAACATTGTACTCATTAATATGCATTTTTAAGTCAGGACCATCATCACGAGTGACTCGTGATACAAATCATGTTCTTCATCATCATGGTCACAAATGCAGTCACAAATCACGATTCACAAACATTCATGTTACGAATCACAACATTAATTTTTTTTCTAGTTACTTGAATGTACTGTAAGCCTGTTTTGTAGTACCTCTCCAGGCTTCACCACCCCACCATTGTACTCAATGATACGTGTTTTTAAGTCTGGGAGTTTTAAGCTACAGCTCATCTGGGAAGTACAGCCATAGGCATTCACGTTTCTTCATCATCACGGTCACAAATGCAGTCACAAATCATGATTCACGATTACGTCACGAATCACAACATAAATTTTTTTTAATAGTTACTTTGATGTATTGTAAGCCTGTTTTGTAGTATCTCTCCATGCTTCACCACCCCGCCATTGTACTCATTAATGTTTGTTTTTAAGTCAGGGAGTTGGACAGTGTCTGCAGTACATACACAGACTGGAAAGAAGACTGACTGCACACATGCAGTTTAGTACAGTATACTTGCACTGCTCAGAATACAAAGTGTCATGCATACGGAAGACAACAAAAAAGGGCATAATTACATACAAGGGTCGGGGATGGTGGAGGAATACATTTTATAACACAGCAAGGAAGGTGTGGGGGGCACATGGTGTGAGGAAAAAAAAACTAATGTGGGATCCCATGGTGATCCAGCAGCAGTTCCAGCATGGACATAATTTGCAACTGATGTCCCTTTATGTGATCCAGCCACTGCTCCACAGCACTCACCCTCTCGTTGTCATCCTCAACAGCACTCCAGAGAACTGCCAAGTCAGCCTGTGTTACATGCAGTTCTCTGGGGTCCACATGTTCTACAGGCTGACCAGCTGGTGGTGGTGGTGGTGGGGGTTGGGGGTGCTGGTGGAGGAGCAGGTGCTGCTGTGGTCCTCCTCTTCTTAGGGATGCCAAAATGCACAGCTGCACCCTCTGCCACAGAATGGCCAGCAGGTGCAGGCATGGTCTGTTCTGTGGCAGCCTGCCACTCCAACTGCTGGTGATTGAGCATATGGGTGTGCTTGCCCCAGTCCCCAGGTGAGTTCCCTGGGGGCCCCGGCACACCTCCACCTCACATAGGTGGCACTTGACCACACTGCTGTCCCCCTGACACCGTCAAAAAACTGCCAAACAATGGAGGTGCAGGGAAGACCAGGCACAGTCAGGGGATGGCCAGATGAACTGGCAGCCGACTGGTCATGGTGCTGAACAGGGATGGAATCCACACCTGGGCCCAGGGGAACAGGCACATCCTGCTCCAGAGGACATGGTGCAGGACTTGGTGGTGGTGGTTCAACTGCCTCAGAGTCGGGACAGGAGGTGGTGCTGGTCCTGCTTTGGGGGGGGGACACTCACAAGTTTTGAGTGATCCAACAGGAATGGGCACCCATGCCCTTCACACATGCTCATGGTATGACACTTGTCACTATAATGCTCTCCCAGAGCTGCCCATGCCGCAGACATTCCCTCACTCTGGTCCATCTCTCCTGCTGAGCTCCCCCAGTCCAAGCAATCACTACTCACACTGTCACACACACACACACACACACACACACACACACACACACACACACACACACACACAGTCACACAGACACAGACAAACAACTAACTACTTATAAAGGTAAGAAAAATAAAATTTACTGAAAGAACAAATGAAGTGAAAAAAAGAGTACAGAAAAGACAAAAAATGCAGCTTTTAAAAAAGCTGTTGGGTCTAAATCAAAGTTTAAATCTCCTCCTTGCTCTGATCTCAAAGTATCAGCAGTCACAAAACACACTACTCTCTCTCCGTCTGCACAGAAGAAAGTTAAAGTGTATGCTTGTATGACTCACTTTCTTCCTGCCTAGCTAAAGAGCATGTGACTTAGAGTACTGTAAGCCATGTGATGTGTGGGGGGGCTGCCAAATCTGAAACACCAAGTGGATCACTTAGAATCATAATGAGGAGTGCGAAGTCCATTAAAAACAATGACTTTGCCTTACTTCACATTGCCATTCTGCCCTAACGCGAAGTGGTAATGACAAGGCAGAGTAAGCACTTTCAATTGCCCACCCACTCTGGTAAATCAAGTGCCCACTGTCACTGGCAGAATTTAAATTCACTGCATCTCTACATGTGCCCAGTATCATGACTTGGCTTTTCGGCCCTAATTTGTATAACTTTCTGCCCTCATTTTTCATTAAGAAACAGTTTTCGCATTTCAGCATTCATCAAATAAATAAAATATGTGTTCAGCTGTACTGAATCCAAAACCACACCCTGAATTGCCACATTCCCACATCCGCTGTGTCCCCCTTCAGCTCCATTCAAGCTGTTGAAAGGTAGCATCTCCATACCCAACAAAAAAAAATGTCAATATACCAATTTGATCAAAGTACAAGAAAATCCTGTTTACCTGCTGACACTGCCAATCACTGGGCACCCTCCCATCTCAGCTCCAACTCCATACAAGGCAGCCTGTGACCTCAGCTCCACCTCCCTAACAACATAGAACTATTTTATCTAGTGGAGCAATAAATACCATAAAAATAATTTAAAATAAAATAAGAAAACTCTTTCTCTTTGTTTTTTTCTCACCCCAAAGAGGAGGGGCATTGCATAATCGCAATATGCCACTCCAGGGTTTGAGCGATGCTGGAATTTACCACTTCTGGTGTAGTTTACTCACTTAGCCTGCAGTCCCATGACAAACCACACCAGGCATGGTAAATCTCAGCTTAGAAAATGGGTAAAAACGTTGGGCACTTCTGACTGACTGAGAGGCTTGTCTAGGTAAGCATTTATGAAACAACAATGCCTACCTAAAACAAGTCCCTCTGTCAAAGGACCTCATTACCAAACTCAGAGTGCCAGTATTTTGAAAGTTAATCTGCCACAATTTTTTTCCTCTCTTAGAGGGTGAGTTGACAAGTTGGCAGTCAACCAAGCCCCAGCCAAGTCTGTCTCAATTTACATTTAGTAAATCAAGCAGAAATAACATTTGAGAACTGCCTACTCTTTTGGTGCAGCTCTTTGAAATATGAACTTCTGCTGGTGGAGACAGTCCCACTCCCAATCGATCAACAAACACAGAAGCAGTGCCCAAAGAACAGAAAGAACGAGCAAGCGCGACGTCACCGGTCATCTCTACATTGCTTTAATAAAACATTAAAAAGAACTATAAGTGCTGCAGAGATAAATTTTAAAATAAAAGAAAAGCACACCGGAACCAACATAAGTATAAAACACACAATAAGAGAGATTCTGTCAGTCTTTGCATGTCGGGGTCTCTTCCTCCACTTTTTATATACCAAGGTCACACAGGGTCACACGCCAGTGGCACAAACTAGTGAGACAACAGCACCCTCTACTGCAGGGACTACTTTGCATAAAACAACTTGTATTCATAAAAAAAATTACTGTTTTCAGTATTATTTAAATTGATGAAGCAGGTTTTTTTTTCTAATATTCAGCCTACATTCCATTTTCTAAGTGCAATAATACCTTCCAGGGTGGGTGGTATTGAGCCATCCCCACCCTTCCAGGGGCAATAAGGTCTTCCGCCTGTGGCGTTGGGCCTCATTATGCTCCTGGGCAGGTGGTATAGCTCAATACCACCCAACCTGTCAGGTTTTATTGCTTGCATAACCCACACCCTGTCGTGGTATATTGTTTAAATCCACTCCCAAGCCAGAATGGCTCTGCCATAGACTTGATGCCAAATCAGCACTAGACACCTGTATAACTCAGTTTTACACCAAAACAATCAGTTTGGCCAGGTGCCACCTAATCATCAGTGGTTAGCAATCCCCACATGGGTATAGCTTGCACTCACTGTCTTTGTCACTCAACTGTATCTTGAATGTCACCCCCTACCCCAATTTTGGAGAACAATTCAGGCTCCTCAGCAAAGGATATTGATTAGTGTTTAATTTCCAAGTGTTGTGAGTGGTTTTGGGTGCACACTGACCCATCCTGTTTCTCTCCAACATTATGGCTGTGCCATTTGCAAGCATGGCCTGCTGGTCTCTGCAGGGTCCAGCACTTATGTTCACAGGGCCTCCACAGTCTATACTAGTGTGCAACTTACACAAGTCAATGAAATGCCACCCTACTGAAGAGAGCTGAAAGTAACTTTGCACCTTAAAACACAGAACAAAACAAAATCTATATATGTTACCCGTGTTTCTACTGGAGACTGAAGGAAAATAAAGAAACAAACACACTGCCATCACAGCAAACTATTGTTACAAAGTTGCACGCAAAGACTTCATCTCTTTGGTCAACATAAGCTGCATCATTTCTGTAAAAATGAAAATGTACCTTAGGCTCTGTCAGAGCCTTAGGTATATTTACATTTTTGCAGAAACAGTGCCACTCATGTTGACCAAAGGGATGAAATCTTTGTATTCAACTTTGTAAAAGTTTGTATTGCTGTTTACAGAAATGAGTCTCAGAAAAGGTGGAAAGTTAATCTGCCATACGTCCTTCCTGTCTCATCTGAGGATGCATACCTGCTTGCTACGAGTCCCTCGGCCAAGGCTCCCTCACCCTTGCTGTGATCTTTCTACTGTTGTTTCTCTCTGGTTTGACTCGAATGGGCTGCTTCTCTACTCTCCCCCATGGTGCTGGTGGTGCACTGAGAGCTGTTCTCCTCTCCCCTCAGGTGCCGAGGTTTGCGGTGCGCAAGCTGTCCTCAGAGTCATGTGTTCGGGGTTCGCTGAGAGTGTGAGTGAGCAGAGACACTCACACTCAGAGAGGGGGAGTGAGAGAGATTAAAGGCTGAGCCTCAAGGATAGGGTGCTTCAGAAACAAACATTACCTTGCCTTGTCTTAAGTGACTTTCCCAGGGCCGCACAGTGAGTATTTGTCTCCAGTAGGGGGCTCTAATCACTACAGGGGCACAAACTTCTGCTCAATTCCTGGGAATGGGAAGCTCAATATACAGCTCTTTGAGTGATACCTGGAGGTTGCATGGCAGAGGTTCCACTGGCAGCATAGGTGTCCCCACCCCTGGCAGTCATGAGGTTCTGCCCACATAATGTTCCAGTCCTCACTCCTTAGGCAACTGATCCAGCCTCTCCTCTGCTTTAATTACTCCCAGTACTTCCCCAGTACTGCTTGGTGAATATATGAACATATGAAAGAGCCAGCTGAAGAAGGCCACAATGGTCTATTCAGTCTGCTCGTTAGTAATGCAGTGTTCTTAGCGTACACCATTGACCCTCTCCCTGGTGCAATTAGTAAACTTCAAAATTTACTGCATTTACCTGTTTTGTATTTTACTTAATGTTTATTTTTTTTCTGCTCACACCTTTGGGTGGTCATGTTTTGCTATAACTTATTGTGCTGTTTAGGTTGTTGCCCTACAACCGTCAGTAGTAAACTTCAGTGATTACATTTGACTGAAAGTACCATCATGTTGTCCCCATGTCAACTACTGTATTACTGTTCTCCCCTGTTCCCCTTCCCCCTGGTCAAACCTGGAAACAAGCCTCAGCTCAGTGCACCTTTCCCAGTCACCAATTTTTGAATAAATATATAAAATAAAATAATTAAATAAATAAATGTAAATGAGGTGGGCAGTACTAAAAGGAGGGTCAAAAGTATCCTATCAGCTGCAGAATGATGCATGGCCAGAGCATTGTCAATATGGAACTGGGATATTGCATCTCAATGCCTGCATCCGAGTTTACACTACCAGTCCTGGAGCAAGTCTTGGGTCTGACCCTACCTGTTGCACTCACAGTTCTTACCAAAGGTCAGTTAACTGCCCACCAACATGGCACCCTTTCCCACTCCATGCACTGCCCTACCACTTGTTAACAGTTATGTCTCCACCTCACTAATTAACCCTACTGATTGCACTATTAAAACATGCAAGCAAACATTAAGGCATTGGCCAGTGCTTATGTGCTTTTTTTTTGCATTCACTTTTTTATTGTGCAGTGTTCTTTCATTTGCACTCACTTTTTTGTTGTGCTGTGATTTTTTTTGTTTACATTCACTTTTTAGGTGTACTGTGCTTTTCATTTGCATTTACTTTTTAGTTTTGCTATTTTTTTTTTAATTCATTGTATTTAGATGCACGTTACAACTGTGGTTGGCATTTGATTTTTTGTCATTTTTTGGGGGTTCGCTTTACATTGCTTTTTGTTTTGTTACTTTATTTTTGTGGCGTCACACTATATATTTGGTTTTGTTGCTTTCCTTTTTGTGTTTGCATTTCATTCTTTAGTCATTGCTTTACTCATTTGATTGCATTTTACTTTTTGTTTGTGTTTTGTACTACTGGGCCATCGTAGCAGTACAGTCCTGGTACAAGTCCTTAAAAAAGACTAGCAATCACTGGTGGAATTTCCTATCTTCAAAGCAGAATTTGATTACTTCATTTACTATAAATTGTAAGTTATAGGTCTAGTTCTGACATCATAATCCTTTTTTACAGTCATGGATCATGATGTTTGAAATGTAGTAACATGGCTGGGAAAAATCTGCAGAAAAATGAAATCTAAGGAACGAAGATCCTGATTTTTTTTTATTTTCTTTATGCTGCTTCTCACTTCAGCCAGCCTTTGTCTCCCTCTCAGCAGGCACCGCTGCCCAACCATATCACTCTCTCTTCTCCCAGGGCTTACCTGTCAATAGATTTGCCTTTGTGGCCTGCCCGCCTTCTCACCTTAGGGAGGTCCCTCAGGAGAGTTCAATCTGGTCGGTGAGAGGAGAGCCTAGGTCAGCAGGTAAGGGGTCTATGGGAGCAGTAGGGTCATGATTCCACATGGCTGAAGTATTTTTCCATGTTCAGCAGCTCCCAAATCCCCTGAGGACATTTCTCATGTGGGCATCACACCATGTGGTCACCCATGGGGTGGTATGGCAACAGAACTCTAAATTCCACCCACCCACACAGAACAAAAGATTGTCCATTGTGATGCTTGCATCCCCTCCCACAGCTGGCTGCCAGCAACCCATGCTCCCTTCTTGATCTGGGTCACCAGCGCCATAAGTGGTAGCACTACCACTGCACCAACAGTGTGACCAGATATCCTGTTTTTGACACTGTGATCAGAATACAAATACTGAATGTAGATGAAACACACTATAACACATTATGTTTTTGCAGAGGTTTTAACCCCGCTTCAACAAGATAGTATATATGCTGGGGGTCACATGTATGTCTGTTTAGTTTTATGTTCATAATTATGGCACTGTCAAAAGTAAGCCCAATGTTTGGATGTATTAGAAGGGGTTAAGGAACAAGTAACAGGAGGTTATCATCCCCCTGTATAAGGCCTTGGTTAAACCACACCTGTAATACTGAGTCCAGTTTTTGGTAACTGCAGAAAAGAAAATACACTGAAGAAGCAGAGTTCAGAACAGGGCCAATAAGCTCACTAGTGGCTTAGAGTGCAAGATCTACAGCATGAGGAAAGATTGGACAAACTCAAATTATTTTGCCTGGAGAAGATTAGGTTGAGAATGGACATGATCATAGTTTTGAATACTAAATGGGTTAGACAGGGTAGAATATACACAGTTGTCTGAACTTGAGAGTGGAAGCAGAACTAAAGGACACGAATTCAGATAGTGTTGGTATGGTGTAAACAGAATATTAGAACACATTACTTTACAGAAATGGTGGTCAGCATATGGATTAGCCTACACAATGAGTTTGTAAAAGCTATAGTTGCAGCCAGCAAGTTGTCTTGGATAGTTCCACATACAGTAGTTTACAATATTTCTGAAGAGATTCTGTCTGGTGGCCATAGAGCTGTACAGTGGGTAGGCAGGAAATTTCTCTAGAGACATCACGTGCATTTCAGAAAATATCCAGGCATGTCTATGGCTGCACCTGTAGCACTGTTAAGGCTTTCAAACAACCAGGACTTGAATAGCATTGAGAGTTATACACTGTAGCATGAGGGGAGGTAGACTTCTGGCTCAAAACTTCTTTGTGTTTGTAATCAAATTAATTATACTATATATTATATTATTATGCAGCAGGAGAGGTAAATAGGATGGACCCTGTATCCCTTCTGTCACCATACTTTTATGTTACTGTCTGTACAGTTTGCTAGTGTGTGTGCCATGAGATATTTTGCCTTGGTGGCCATTTGATCATTCTGTATCCAGCAAGGAGATTGTTAACACTCTTGAAAAGAATAATCATATAATAAAATGTAATGGAAACCCATCCAGTAATTTGGAGTCTTTTATTGCAAGAAAATATGACAATCAGTTGTCCATTTATGATATTTTACACACCAATACTGAATCTGAATTTTATTTGCAAAGTGTAATCACACAGCACATCTTGAAGAAAAACTAGCCATTTTGAAGGTTGAGCAGTGGCAAGTATGTGTTGGTCATATAAAGTAAGCACCAGAAGGCCGTATTGGTTAAGACATCAAACTACATTTTTTTTGTAACAAAATTGTCAGGGGTGTTGGTTATACAGGAAGTGCTGGAACTCAATCCAACTAATAGTTCCAAAGCTACAAGCAAGTAATTTGATGGTGGAGAACATGGGTTCAATAGCGATTTATTAAATCACCTTCCAAGGGATGCTTAACTACGTAAAACTGTAACTGAAAGCACACTTGCTTTGCACACTCTTCAAAACAGATTATTTTATGGAGCATGTTAATGGAATTGGGTGCCTGGAAGATTTATGGAGCTGTATAAGACTTACTTTTGGCTGCAGTTTATGGTTTGCAGCTGCAGCTGATTTCCTGCAAGCTTTCAGTAGAGCTGTGGGAGTAATCCTTATTTTATATTTAGGCAAAAATATCTAACCAACACAGAAAGGAGTTTAAAATGATGCTGGTGCTGGCAGAATGCTATTTTTCTTCTTGAAGATGCAGTAGATGAGAACAAGGGAGAAGGATGTGTGGTCACTGGCCTGGCACAAGCCATGTGGGGAATCGTTTTTCTGTTTTTTAACTTTTTTCATAATTCATGAACTTGTATGCACCCACAAAATGTGTCCTATTCACTATTTGGTCCTAAACAATGAATAACTTAGCTTAACTTTGACATAGACAGGATAGAGAAGGTTCAGAGGAGGGCAACAAAGATGGTACATGGATTGCATCACAAGTCCTATGAGGACAGGTTGAAGGAACTGAATATGTACTCCCTGGAGAGGAGGAGAGGAGGGAGAGAGGGGATATGATAGAGACATACAAGTATCTTACAGGGAGGAACAGGGTGCAGGAATACACTATTTTTAAGTGAAAAAGATGTTCCAGGACTAGAGGGAATGGGATGAAGTAGGAGGGAGGGTGATTCAGAGGAAACGTGAGGAAGAATTTCTTCACAGAACGGGTGGTGGACAAGTGGAACACCCTGCCAGAGGAAGTGGTGGGGGCTGAAATAATCACAGGATTTAAGAATGCATGAGATAGACATAAAGGAATTCTGGAGGTCAGGGGTAAGGGGCCACAGACTTCTAGGAAAACATAAACTGAACTTACAAGCTCAAATGGCGAGATTGGGTGGGCCACAGGCCCATATCTGCCGACACTGTCTATGTATCTATGTAACTTATTATGTACATTAATTGGGAATTAACATTTCTTACTTGCACTGCCCCAAATATCACACATTCTGCCCCTGACTCATGAAATATGCTACCTTAGCAAGTCAAACTTGTTCCCAGTCTGTCAAGCTTAAAGGCAAATTGCTTCTTTTTCCAATTAAATAAACCTCGCTTTGTCTTGAAATCATCTTTTACCTCTTACTAAATGGACTTAGGTAGACATTGCCTATTAAGGTTATTATAGTGTAATCTGTAGTAAAAGTAAGCTTAATGACCCTTCTGGTCTACCTCTCCAGTGCTCAGTAGTTGATCTGGAAGTTTCCAACCTGTCTGTGTGTGTGTGTGTCAATAGTTTTTTGAGCATGTCAATGCTTGCTGCATTTACATCTTCAGGAGACCATTTCACAGTTTCACCACCCTTTGTGTGAAGAAAGATCCCTTCTAATTCATTTTATGCTGTCCTCTTTTTAATTGGTAGTTGTGCCCTTGAGTGCAGTGGTGCCCTGATCTTTGTTCCAGGCCCATTTCTGCACACAACAGATGTCTCAACAGTTTGTACAGTAGAATGAAATCCCTTCTAATCCTCCTCCTTTTGAGGCTGTGCATGCCTCAAGTCTGTAGTCATTTGTTATCATTCAAATTCCTCTCCTCATAAATAGATTTGGTGAATTTCCTCTGAACTTTTTTAAGATATTTAATTTCTCACTTTTGATAGGGAGTCCCGAATTTGGAATAGTGATCAAGGTGAGGTCTTGCCAATGGCTGATGAAGGGAAATTATATTATTCTTACTTTTACTTGTAAAATACCTCTCAATGCACCCTAAAATACTGAATGCCTTTCTGCTACCATTTTGGCATTGTTTTTTTTTTTCAATTTGACTGGCTGGATAATAACACCCAAGTCCTTTCCTTCACTTACTTCTTTAATTTTATACCTCCTAAGTTGTAGAATATGTTATTATTATTGTCAATATGCAGCACCACACATTTTTCTTTGTTAAACTCCATACCCCATGTCCCAGCCAGTGGTTTAGATTGTTCAAATCTGTTTGCATTCTTTGGGTATCTTCTGTGCAGAGTGCTGCTCCTCCCCCAGTTCTGTGGCATCAGCAAATTTTGTCAAACAACTCTCTAATCCTATGTGCAGATCTTTCAAGTAGAGGGAAAATAGAATAAGTCCCAATACAGATCCCTATGACATGCACTACCCACTTGCATTTTACTGGATAGATCACCTTTAATTCTCACCCTTTGATATCTGCCTGTGAGCCAATTTCCTATCCAGTTTCTTACCCTTCTATCAAAACCCATATTACTGATTTCTATGTTGATTGTGTGGAAGCGCAAGAAACATATTGCCGCAGCTTTTGCAAGAAGCAGGTTGCGGAGGCACTGCATTGTTGTGGCCAATGCCCCCACAGCGTTTAAAGGCTTGGCCCACTGTCCTCAGTGGTGTGGCACGCTGCTGCTGACACTAGTTCAGCTAGCGTGCCACAACCTTCTAAAGTTTTAGCAGCTGCAATCAGGGGCCGACTCATCATTGCAGCGTCATCTGCTGCAATGAGGAAGTGACCCCTCATTGCAGGGCTGTCCTTGAATTCCCCATCCAGCTTGCCGATGGGAAGCCCAGTCCCCATCGGCATGCCCCATTTCTTACTGTGCGAGGCGGTGCCCAATCCCCTCAGCATTATGTCCCCAAAAGTTTCATTTGCCGATGGGGAAGCCCACTCCCTGTGAAGTGTGCCAGGCCAAAGTATTTGCGAAGGGAAGCCCTTGCCATTGGCATAATTCCCCCAAAGGTTCATTTTCTGCCGATGGGGAGCCCCCATCGGCATAATCCCAAACACCCAGTACACTTGTGCTGAGGGGGTGCCCAATCCCTCTCGGTTCTTGCACCCCCCCCCTTTTGTGCCGATGGGGGTGCCTAATCTCCCATCAGCTACAGCTGCCCCCCCCAAAAAAATACTGTGTTGGCATGCTAGGAGCCAACCTCAGCATGCCAAATGGTCCTGAAAGAAAAAAAAATCCCGTGATGGTTTTTATTCATGTACCCTGTAAAAAAGAAAAATGGTCCCTTGCCGCCTCCCTGCCCCCCACAACCCGCACCCACCCACTGTGCACTCAGCCTCCCCACACCCCCCCTCACCCCATACTTACCTCCGGAGTCTGGTATGATGATCTTTGGTGGACAGGGAACATGTCTGCACTCTTCAAAGCTGACTGCGAACTCAGGAAATGCCGATAAGCTGTATAATGGAATAAATAGGGTTTTTTCAACTTTGATGCATATCTGTCATTTTCTGGAATTTTGACACCAAATTTTCAACATGGGGTTTTTGAGACCCCTCCTCATGAATACTGCCACTGTCATGGTGTTAATTGGCCCCAAAAGGTGATTTAGCAGTCACTGCGTGGAATCACCTTTCGGGACTGATTAATGAAATGACAGTGCCAATGTTCATGAGGTGGGATCTCAATAAGCCTATGTTGCAAATTTGGTGGAAAAAATCAAAAAAATTACTGTTTTACGAGCGTATTAGCCGTTATGCACGCCATAACTTCGCAAGAAATCTGCAATATTTTCACGCCACATTTCAACACTGGCATTTTTCCACACCTCCTGAACAGTATTCCTGTCATTTTTCACATCCTGGCCGAAATGTGTTTTCGCACTTCAGGCACAGAATAGCGCGGTCACTGTGGGAAAACAGTGTTCGGGACAGATTATGAAAATCACAGTGACACTGTTCATGAGCAGAGGCCCTAAAATGCCTGTGTTGAAAATTTGGTGCCGATACTCCATAAAATGACTGTGTTATGGGCTTGCGTTACGCAGTTTGCACCCATGCTTGTAAGTTCGTCAATTTATAATATTTTCACTCTGGATTTTCAAAATCGCCATTGTTCTGCACCTTCTTATGAACAGTACAGCTGTCATTTTTCAGATCCTGGCTGAAATATGTTTTCGCACTTCTGACGCAGAATTGCGCGGTCACTGTGGGAAATCAGTGTTTGGTACACATTATGAAAATGACAGTGACACTGTTCATTAGCAGAAGTCCTAAAATGCCTATGTTGAAAATTTTGTGATGAAACTCCATACCATGACTGTGTTACGAGTGTGTGTTGTGCAGTTTCCACGCACCCTTGTAACTTTGCAAATTAGTAATATTTTCATGCCACATTTTCAACACTGGCATTTTTACACACCCCGTTATGAACAGTACAGCTGTCATTTTTTACATCTTGGCTGAAATATGTTTTCACACTTCCAGCACAGAATACCACAGTCGCTGTCGGAAATCAGTGTTTGGGACAGATTAGGATCGAGGCAAGTGGGGGGGAGTGACTGAGCTCAACTGAGCTCTGTAGGGACTGCTGTAGATTTCATTGTGGGCAGGAAAAAGTGCCAACGCAGGCAGGAGCCCAGTACAAAAGGGCAGTCTGCAGTGATGGGAGACACAGAACGAGTGACTGAGGGAGGTGGAGTGAGTGAGCTCAACGGAGTTCTCTTGGGACTGCTGCGGATTTCTTTGTGGACAGAAAAAGGCAGCAATGCACACAGGGGCCCAGTACAAAAAGGCAGCCTGCAACGGCAGAAGAAACAGAACGAGTGACTGAGAGAGAGGGAGAGGGAGTGAGCGAGCTCAATGGAGCTCTATCATGACTGCTGCAGATTTCTTTGTGGGCAGAAAAGGGGGGCAATGCATTCAGAAGCCCTGTACAAAAGGGCAGCCTGCAGCACCAGGAGAAACAGAATGAATGTGTAAGACAGGGGGAGTAAGTAAACTCAACGGAGCTCTCTCGGGACTGCTGCAGATTTCCTTGTGGGCAGAAAAAGGCAGCAATGCACACAGGGGCACAGTACAAAAGGGCAGTCTGCAGCAGTGAGAGAAACAGAATGAGCAAGTGAGGGAGGGGAGTGAACGAGCTCAATGGAGCTCTATTGTGACTGCTGCAGATTTCTTAGTGGGCTGAAGAAGGTGGCAATGCAGGCAGGAGCCCAGTACAAAAGGGCAGCCTGGAGCAGCAGCAGAAACAGGACAAGTGAGTGAGATCGGGGAATGAGCGAGCACAACGGAGCTTTGTTGGGACTGCTGCAGATTTGCTTGTGGGCAGAAAAAGGCACCAACAGAGGCAGGAGCCCAGTACAAAAGGGCAACCTGCAGTGCCAGGAGAAACAGAATGAACGCGAAAAACAGGGGAGTGAGTGAACTCAATGGAGCTCTCTCTGGACTGCAGCAGATTTCTTTGTGGGCAGAAAAAGGCAACAATGCACACAGGGGCACAGTACAAAAGGGCAGCCTGTAGCAGTGGGAGAAACAGAATGAGCAAGTGAGGGAGGGGAGTGAGCAAGCTCAATGGAGCTCCATTGTGACTGCTGCAGATTTCCTTGTGGGCAGAAGAAGGAGGCAACGCTGGCAGGAGCCCAGTACAAAAGGCCAGCCAGCAGCGCCGGCAGAAACAGAATGACTGAGTGAGAGAGGGGGAGTGAGCGAGCTCAACGGAGCTGTTTTGGGACTGCTGTAGATTTCTTTGTGGGCAGAAAAAGCAGCCAACACAGGCAGGAGTCCAGTACAAAAGGGCAGCCTGCAGTACCAGGAGAAACAGAATGAGTGAGTGAGGCAGGGGGGAGTGATTGACCTCAACGGAGCTCTATCATAACTGCTGTGAATTTCTTTGTGGGCAGAAAAAAGTGGCAATGCAGGCAGGAGACCAGTACAAAAGGCCAGCCTGCAGCGCCGGCAGAAACAGAATGAGTGAGTGAGAGAGGACAAGTGAGCGAACTCAACAGAGGTCTATCGTGACTGCTGTGGATTTCTTTGTGGGCAGGAAAAGGCGGCAACCCAGGCAGGAGCCCAGTACAAAAGTCCAGCCTGCAGCACCGGCAGAAATGGAATGAGCGAGTGACAGAGGGGGAGTGAGCAACCTCAATGGAGCTGTGTCAGGACTGCTGCAGATCTCTTTGTGGTCAGAAAAAAACACCAATGCAGACAAGAACCCAGTACAAAAGGGCAGCCTGCAGCAGGGGGAGACACAGAATGAGCGAGTGAGGGAGGGGGAGTGAGGGAGCTCACCAGAGATCTGTTGGGACTGCTGCAGATTATTTTGTGGGCAGAAAAAGGCAGCAATGCATGCAGGTGCCCAGTACAAATGGGCAGCTTGTAGCAGTGGGAGAAACAGAATGAACGAGTGGGAGAGGGGCATGAGTGAGAGAACTCAACGGAGCTCTTTTGTGACTGCTGCAGATTTCTTTGTCGGCAGAAGAAGGGGGCAACGCAGGCAGGAGCCCAGTACAAAAGGGCAGCATGCAGCACTGGCACAAACAGAACAAGCGAGTGAGAGAGGGGGCGTGAGCAAGCTCAACGGAGCTCTGTCGGGACTGCTGCAGATTTCTTTGTGGGCAGAAAAAGGTGCCAACAGTGGTAGGAGCCCAGTACAAAAGGGCAGCCTGCAGCACCAGGAGAAACAGAATGAATGCATAAGACAGGTGGAGTGAGCGACCTCAGCGGAGCTCTGTTGGGACAGCAGCGTATTTATTTGTGGGCAGAAAAAAGTGCCAACACAGGCTGAAGCCCAGTACAAAAGGACAGCCTGCAGCACTGGGGGAAACACAATGAGCGAGTAGAGAGGGGGAGAGAGCGAGCAAAACGAAGCTGTATCATGCCTGCTGCGGATTTGTTTGTGGGCAGGAAAAGGCGGCAATGCAGGCAGGAGCTCAGTACAAAAGGGCAATCTGGAGCGGCAGCAGAAACGGGACAAGTGAGTGAGAGTGGGGAATGAGCGAGCTCAACGGAGCTTTGTTGGAACTGCTGCAGATTTGTTTGTGGGTAGAAAAAGGCACCAAGAGAGGCAGGAGCCCAGTACAAAAGGGCAGCCTGCAGCACCAGGAGAAACAGAATGAGCAAGTGAGACAGGGGGAGTGATCGACCTCAACGGAGCTCTATCATAACTGCTGTAGATTTCTTTGGGGGCAGAAAAAAGTGGCAATGCAGGCAGGAGCCCAGTACAAAAGCTAGCCTGCAGTGCCGGCAGAAACGGAATGAGTGAGTGACAGAGGGGGGAGTCATCGACCTCAATGGAGCTGTGTCAGGACTGCTGCAGATCTCTTTGTGGGTAGAAAAAAATGCCAATGCAGGCAGGAACCCAGTACAAAAGGGCAGCCTGCAGCAGCAGGAGACACAGAATGAGCGAGTGAGGGAGGGGGAGTGAGTGAGCTTACCAGAGCTCTGTTGGGACTGCTGCAGATTTCTCTGTGAGCAGAAAAAGGCAGCAATGCATGCAGGGGCCCAGTACAAATGGGCAGCCTGCAGCTGTGGAAGAAACAGAATGAACGAGTGAGAAGGAGTGAGCAAGCTCAACAGAGCTCTGTCAGGACCGCTGCAGATTTCTTTGTGGGCAGAAAATGGCGCCAACAGAGGCAGGAGCCAAGGACAAAATGGCAGCCTGCAGTGCCAGGAGAAACAGAATGAGCAAGTGAGACAGGCAGAGTGTGCGACCTCAAGGGAGTTCTGTCAGGACAGCTGCTGGTTTCTTTGTTGCCAAAAAAAGGGGCCAATGCAGGCAGAAGCCCAGTACAAAAGGGCAGCCTGCAGCAGCAGGAGAAACAGAACAAACGAGTGAGAGAGGGGGAGTGAGTGAGCAAGCTCAACGGAGCTCTACTGTGACTGTTGCAGATTTCTTTGTGGGCAGAAGAAGTTGGCAACGCAAGCAGAAGACCAATATAAAAGGCCAGACAGCAGCGCCGGCAGAAATGGAATGAATGAGTGAGAGAAGGGGAGAGAGTGAGCTCAACGGAGCTGTCTCGGGACTGCTGCAGATTTCTTTGTGGGCAGAAAAATCTGCCAACACAGGCAGGAGCCCAGTGCAAAAGGGCAGCCTGCAGCAGCGGGAGACACAGAATGAACGAGTGAGGGAGGGGAAGTGAATAAGCTCAACTGAGCTCTGTTGGGATTGCTGCAGATTTCTTTGTGGCCAGAAAAAGGCAGCAATGCACCATGGGGCCCAGTACAAAAGGGCAGCTTGCACTGGCAGGAGAAGAGAATGAGCGAGTGAGAGAGGAGGAGTGAGTGAGCTCAATGGAGCTCTATCGTGACTGCTGCAGATTTCTTTGTGGGCAGAAAAAGGCGGCAACACAGGCAGGAGCCCAGTACAAAAGGCTAGGCTGCAGCGCTGGCAGAAACAGAATGAGAGAGTGACAGAGGAGGAGTGATGGACCTCAATGGAGCTGTGTCAGGACTGCTGCAGATCTCTTTGTGGGCAGAAAAAGCCACCAACACAGGCAGGAACCCAGTACACAAGGGCAGCCTGCAGCAGCGGGAGACACAGAACGAGTGAGTGAGTGAGTGAGGAAGGGGAGTCAGTGAACTTACCAGAGCTCTGTTAGGACTGCTGCAGATATCTTTGTGGGCAGAAAAAGGCAGCAATGCATGCAGGGGCCCAATAGAAATGGGCAGCCTGCAGCAGCAGAAGAAACAGAAAGAATGCGTGAGAGGAAGGAGTGAGTGAGCGAAGTCAACGGAGCTCTATCATGACTGCTGCAGATTTCTTTATGGGCAGAAGAAGGCCGCAATACAGGCAGGAGCCCCATACAAAAGGGCAGCATCTAGCAGCAGCTGGACAAGTGAGTGAGAGCTGGGAATGAGCGAGCTCAACGGAGCTCTGTCAGGACTGCTGCAGATTTGTTTGTGGGCAGAAAAAGACACGAACAGAGGCAGGAGCCCAGTAGAAAAGGGCAGCCTGCAGAACCAGGAGAAACAGAATGAGCGAGTGAGACAGGGGAAGTGATCGACCTCAACAGAGCTCTATCATAACTACTGTGGATTTCTTTGTGGGCAGAAAAAAGCAGCAATGCAGGCAGGAGTCCAGTACAAAAGGCCAGCCTGCAGTGCCGGCAGAAATAGAATGAGTGAGTGAGAGAGGGGGAGTGAGTGAACTCAACGGAGGTCTATTGTGACTGCTGCGGATTTCTTTGTGGGCAGGAAGACAGCAACCCAGGCAGGAGCCCAGTACAAAAGGCTAGTCTGCAGCGCTGGCAGAAACGGAATGAGCAAGTGACAGAGGGGGAGTGATCGACCTCAACGGAGCTGTGAGGACTGCTGCAGATCTCTTTGTTAGCAGAAAAAGGCAACAATGCATGCAGTGGCCCATTACAAAAGGGCAGCCTGCAGCAGCGGGAGAAACATAACAAGCGAGTGAGGGAGGGGAGTGAGCAAGCCCAACAGAGCTCTATTGTGACTGTTGTAGATTTCTTTGTGGGCAGAAGAAGGTGGCAATGCAGGCAACAGCCCAGTACAAAAGGCCAGCCAGCAGCATCAGCAGAAATGGAAAGAGTGAGTGAGAGTGAGGGAGTGAGCCAGCTCAACGGAGCTGTCTTGGGACTGCTGTAGATTTCTTTGTGGGCAGAAAAAGCTGCCAACACAGGCAGGAGCCCAGTACAAAAGGGCAGCCTGCAGCACCAGGAGAAATAGAATGAGCGAGTGAAACAGGGGGAGTGATCGACCTCAATGGAGCTCTATCATAACTGCTGTGGATTTCTTTGTGGGCAGAAAAAAGTGCCAATGCAGGCAGCAGCCCAGTATAAAAGGCCAGCCTGCAGCACTGGCAGAAACAGAATGAGCGAGTGAGAGAGGGGCAGAGATTGAACTCAACGGAGGTCTATCGTGACTGCTGCGGATTTCTTTGTGGGCAGGAAAAGGCGGCAACCCAGGCAGGAGCCCAGTACAAAAGTCCAGCCTGCAGCGCCGCAGAAAAGGAACGAGCGAGACAGAGGGGAGGAGCGACCAATGGAGTTAGGTTGACTGTTGCAGATCTTTTGTGGGCAGAAAAGCCACCAACGAGGCAGGAACCCAGTACAAAAGGGCAGTCTGCAGCAGCGGAGACACAGAATGAGCGAATGAGGGAGGGGGGAGTGAGTGAGCTCACCAGAGCTCTGTTTGGACTGCTGCAGATTTCTTTGTGGGCAGAAAAAGGCAGCAATGCATGCAGGGGTCCAGTACAAATGGGCAGCCTGCAGTGGTGGGTGAAACAGAATGAACAAGTGAGAGAGGGAAAGTGAGTGAGCGAACTCAATGGAGCTCTCTCATGACTGCTGTAGATTTCTTTGTGTGCAGAAGAAGGAGGAGGCAATGCAGGCAGGAGCCCAGTACAAAAGAGCAGCATGCAGCTCTGGCAGAAACAGAACAAGCGAGTGAGAGAGGGGGAGTGAGCAAGCTCAACAGAGCTCTGTCGGGACTGCTGCAGATTTCTTTGTGGGCATAGAAAAGATGCCAACAGAGGCAGGAGCCCAGTACAAAAAGGCAGCCTGCAGTGGCAGGAGAAACAGAATGAATGCGTAAGACGGGGGAGTGAGCGACCTCAACGGAGCTCTGTTGGGACAGCAGCCAATTTATTTGTGGGCAGAAAAAGTGCCAATGCAGGCAGAAGCCCAGTGTGAAAGGGTAGCCTGCAGCACCAGGAGAAACATAACGAGCGAGTGAGAGAGGGGGAGTGAGCGAGCTCAACGGAGCTCTATCGTGACTGCTGCAGATTTGTTTGTGGGCAGAAAAAGGCAGCAATGCACACAGGGGCCCAGTACAAAAGGGCAGCCTGCAGCAGTGGGAGAAACAGAATGAGCGAGTGAGAGGGAGGGGAGTGAGTGAGCTCAATGGAGCTCTGTCATGACTGCTGCAGATTTCTTTGTGGGCAGAAGAAGGTGGCAATGCAGGCAGGAGCCTAGTACAAAAGGACAGCCTGGAGTGGCAGCACAAACGGGACAAGTGAGTGAGAGCGGGGAATGAGCGAGCTCAACGGAGCTCTGTCAGGACTGCTGCAGATTTGTTTGTGGGCAGAAAAAGGCACCAACAGAGGCAGGAGCCCAGTACAAAAAGACAGCCTGCAGAACCAGGAGTAACAGAATGAGCAAGTGAGACAGGGGGAGTGATAGACCTCAATGGAGCTCTATCATAACTGCTGTGGATTTCTTTGTGGGCAGAAAAAAGCAGCAATGAAGGCAGGAGTCCAGTACAAAAGGCCAGCCTGCAGTGCCGGCAGAAACAGAATGTGCGAGTGAGAGAGGGGGGGAGTGAGCGAGCTCAATGGAGGTCTATCATGACTGCTACGGATTTCTTTGTGGGCAGGAAAAGGCAGCAACCCAGGCAGGAACCCAGTACAAAAGGCTAGGCTGCAGCGCTGGCAAAAACGGAATGAGTGAGTGACAGAGGGAGAGTGATCGATCTCAACGGAGGTGTGTCAGGAGTGCAGCAGATCTCTTTGTGGGCAGAAAAAGCCGACAATGCAGGCAGGAACCCAGTATAAATAGGCAGCCTGCAGCAGCGGGAGACACAGAACCAGCATCTGAGGGAGGGGGAGGGAGTGAGCTCAATGGAGTTCTGTTATGACTGCTGCAGATTTCTTTGTGGACTGAAAAAGGCAGCAATGCATGCAGGGGCCCAGTACAAAAGGGGAGCCTGCAGCGGCGGAAGAAACAGAACGAGTGACTGAGAGAGGGGGAGTGAGTGAGGTAAATGGAGCTCTGTCGGGACTGCTGCAGATTTCTTTGTGAGTTGATAAGGGTGCCAACAGAGGCAGGAGCCCAGTACAAAAGGGCAGCCTGCAGCACCATGAGAAACAGAATGAACTCATAAAATGGGGGAGTGAGTGAACTCAACGGAGCTCTCTCGGGTTGCTGCACATTTCTTTGTGGGAAGAAAAAGACAGCAATGCATGCAGGGGGCCAGTACAAAAGGGCAGATTGCAGCAGCGGGAGACACAGAATGAGCGAGTGAGGGAGGGGAAGTGAGTGAGGTTAACGGAGCTCTGTTGGGACTGCTGCAGATTTCTTTGTGGGCAGAAAATGGCAGCAATGCACCCAGTTGCCCAGTACAAAAGGGTAGCTTGTAGCAGCGGGTGAAATAGAACTAGCGAGTGAGAGAGGGGGAGTGGGCTCAACGGAGCTCTAGCGTGACTTCTGCAGATTTCTTTGTGGGCAGAAAAAGCCAGCAATGCAGGCAGGGGCCCAGTACAGTAGGCCAGCCTGCAGCGCAGCAGACACAGAACCAGCGAGTGACAGAGGGGGCGTGAACAAGCTCAACGGACCTGTGTCAGGACTACTACAGAATACTTTGTGGGCAGAAAAAGCCACCAACAGAGGCAGGAGCCCAGTACAAAAGGCCATCCTGCAGCGCCAGGAGAAACAGAATGAGTGAGTCAGAGAGGGGCAGTGGCCCTCCTCATTGGAGCTCTGTGGGGACAGCTGTGGATTTCTTTGTGGAAAGAAATGGGTGCCAATGTAGGCAGGAGCCCAGTACAAAACAGAAGCCTGCAGCACCGGGAGAAACACAACGAGCGACTGACAGAGGGCCACTGAGCGAGTTCAACGGACCTACGCAATCAACATTCGGCACAGACAAATGCTTGTTTTATATTAGTTTCATATGGGGTAGCTTATCAAAAGCTTTACTGAAGTCTAGGTATACAATGTCACTTGGTATGTTGTCATCCAACATTTCACTGAACTGTTCATAAAATGATATTAAATTGGTCACGTTGGTGTTTTTTTAGTGAAGTTATGTTGTGTTATGTCCAGTATACCCTCATTACTTGCTCACCTTGATTTTTCCCACAATCAATGTGAGACTGATCGCACTATAGTTGAAGACTGGGGGTAGGGAGCGGGTGGATTTTCAAAGCTGTCCACCCAAGATGTATCTGTTGCAATTTTCAAATCAGAACTGTGTCCATACCTTTTAGATCATCTATTAGATGGCCTTACAATATCCAAAGTTTGCATCCATAAATGGAGTCAATTTCATCCAAAATGGAAGCAATTACTATTTCGTCCAAGTTGGACATATGGCATCTATTTTGGATGGTAACCTGTGAGATGGGCTGCTCAGAGATGGCTACCTGCAGAATGGTATCCCTTGGTGGGTGACTGTGATGTGGGTAACCTGGTCAAAAGGGCAACCAGGTCAAAAGGGCGACCCAATACAGATGGTGACTACCATTTTTGTGCACGCTGCCACGCACACATGCACACACATACACACACCCCTGCAGGCAGCACCGAGGCACAAAGCTCCCGCCCACCACAGCCACCTCCCAGCACTGTAGATCACAACTGGGAAACATCCCCCAGACCCACTGACGTCTGCAGGCCTCACCTTCCGCCCAGCACACGCAGACAACAACTGGGCCATGAAGGGCCCCGATGAACAGGCTGCAGGCAAGCCGCTCTTGTGGCATGCACTACCACTGCTCCACCGATGGTATCACACACTCATCCACCATGGGTTTGAACACCACGGCCAGCAACAACAGTTAGGCTCAGGACAGCATTAGTATGCTGCAGTGTAGGCAGCTGGAGAACAGCACTACTCACCAGACCATGTCAGGGACCGTCGGCGGCTGCAGGCAGCACAGACTCCAGCATGTCAGTTGCCACAACCATAGCAAAGCAGCGATATTGGGCACAAATGTACATGCAGCAACTCAGCCAGTATGATCCCGCCCCGCTACACTAGCCGGGCCGCAGGGAGCAGGCAGCAGGCATCCACATTATTACTTTTGACTGTGCTCTGTCGGGTGCACATAGGGAGCACGTCTGCAAGCACCATGTCATTTTGAAGGCACTGTAGGCGTGTCACTAGGCATGGCAGATGGGCATGGGGGACCACATAGCACACCCATAAAGGGGCATGCACCAGGACTGAAGGCTGTCACTCTGTGTCAGCCAGTAAAGAATGGAGGACATTTCATTCCTCACCAGCAAAAAGGGGAGACTGCTCCTTGCTCACCGCTGCTGTCTACCACAAGGACAAGGATAAAAAAGGAAAGGTGTATTAGAGGTGTGTACAGGACCACAGGCATGCCTGCCCTGCATGGGCACACACCGTAGTGGACCATGTTGTCCATACTGGGTGCCCACAAACCACGTCCTGGATGCATGGGAGGTCAACGACCATGGTGTGCTGGTGGGAGTGCAGGAGTGTGCACAGACAAGCCTCAAGGGCATCACACAGGTTGTTGTACAGGCCACAGCTGGGGTGACAGATGCCATTACTGGCAGGCTGCCAGCCATGCCCCTGCTTCACAGCACAGTCCAGCATGTGCACCAGGCTGCAAGGGGCAGTCCAGCAATGCCTGGCAGTATGACTGGGCTTGCCCTTCCACCAGCATATACGGTCACATGTGATGGTGACCTGTTCTTACAATATGGCAGCGGTTTGCTGGGGGACTGCATGCTCATATTTGCCACACAGTGTGACCTGATGTACCTTACTGGGTGCCAGGACTGGTTCCTGGATTACATCTTTTGCGCCACAGCATCACTCTTCAGGGAGCTCTACAACATCCATGGCATTCAGTCTGGACTCGTTCTGCCATCCATATATGTCCTCTTGTGTACGTGGACAGAACGGGTATACATGTGGGCATTTACTGAACTGTGACAGCTACTGTGTAGTGCACAACTGTGTCTGCACTGATGGACTTTGAGCATGAAGCCTGGAGTGCTTTCACAACTATGTTCGATGGGGCAGTTGTGCAGGGCTGCTTTTTCCACTTCTGCCAGGCTGTGTGGCACCATGTACAGGGCATTGCTGCACTGCCTGATAGGTATGCCATGGATGCAGACTTTGCATTGTGGGTAAGCAAGCTTCTCGCCCTGGTATTCGTGCCACCGGACAATGTGGCTGCAACATACGCAGAGCTGGTGGACATGCCCTTCTACTGTGATAACGAGGCTGTCCTCTGACCACTCCTCGATTACATGCAGGACACCTGGGTCGGACACCCCATGGGTTGGACTGCCAGGCAGTGAACACTGTTCCAGGTTGCAATGTGGAACATATACGGGGTGACGCGTGGTGGTCTGATGAGGACAAATAATATGGTTGAGGGTTGGCACGTGCCTTCAACACCTGCCTCGGTGCCAGCCATCTGAACATCTGGTGCTTTCTGGACTGCCTCTAGGAGGGGCAGCAGCTCAGTGCACTGTGCATGGAGCATCTTGTGTTGGGCTCTGGGTCCGCCAAGCCAAAGAAGGCATACAGGGACCTGATGATCCGCATCGAGACCATTATGGTGAGTATGGTGTGTGCAGCATGCAAGACTACCTCAGGGGTCTTACACATAACTTTCAGATGCAGATCTAGACCATAGCACCTCTGGCTGTGATGGCACACCTGTGTCTTCCTCTGCCCATATGCCACCATCGAGCCTCCACCATGCAGCCACTCCAGCTCCCACCACCTTGTCCACGCTCACATGTGCACTCATCACCAGGGTGCACCCTCCCATGCTATGCTTCTGCCGCTCATTGACCTGTCACTGTCTCTGGGCCCTACAACTCCGGCCTGCCATCGCCACACCACATCTGTGCACTGTGCACCTACTCCACCTGCTGTTCGCTGCTCCCACCGTGAGGGGTCCCCCACACCGTGGTTGCTACCCACCTGCCCAGGCCACCTACATGTGGCTACCGCACCTGCTCTCCTGTCCATGCCTGTGCCCTGCCGCCTCCTCATGTACTCCAGTGGCCTCCTGGCCCTCCTGTGTCTGCCCTTCATGTGTCTCCCTACTCTGTCCCTGTGTGTCCCCACCCCCTTGCCCTCTGCACTGTTGTGCTATTGTCCTGCATCCCTGCCCCCTCCATGTATGCTGCTGCACTCCCCTCTGGCTGTCTCCCCATGTTGTGTCTGTGCACTGTTCTGGTTCCCCCACCGGTCACCCACTGTTTGTCCCCTGTCTTCCTCTGTCTCCCTGTGGTGGTGGTGCAGTAATGTTTGTTTCTTTTGTTTTTGCAACAGCAGTCACCATTTTGACATGTGCTCTCCTTGCATGTGTGCCACTACGGGTTTCATGGTGTTGCCATCGCCCTTCAGCAGGTTGCCCTGCTGCAGTAGCTCTCTTCACATAAAACCATTCTGGATTCAAACTGTGACTTTTTGTCATAAACAAATTCAGCTTCAGAAAATAGCAGCAGGGCTGGCTGGATGCAAAAAATGATTCAGATACAGCATGCGTTTGCATCCACATTCAAGCTTTTTGACCCCCCCAGATGTTTTGCTCCCTTTTTGAAGATAGGTGTGATAATTGCTTATTTCTACTCCTGTGAATTTCATTGATCAGTAAATAGGCTCTAAATAAATCATAAATGGGATAAAATATGGTTGCCACTAGCTTTTTAAGTAGCATTGGGTTGATATTGTCTGTCCCAGGTAGAGTACATCTAGTTTGTACATTTCCTCTAGTACTCTCTGTTCGGTGAACAAGTGATCTACAATGTCATTATTGGTGTGTTATTTAAGCAATAATGCCTGACAAGGTGTGGGTTGTGGTGGGATAACCTCACGCCTGGGGTGGTTGGGCATGAGGCCAGAGGCAGAGTGTGTCCAACATCCGAGTTGTGAGGTTATCCCAGCACAACCCACACTCTGGAGGGCATTATTGTTATTATATAATGGCTTGTTTTTTAAAAGAAAAAAAAAAAAAAAAATATATATATATATATATATATATATCAAAAAAACATCTTTTTGCTCCTTTTCAAGTCATTAATCAGTGTGGAGGTATATGTATTAAAAAAATATTTCCCTTTTGGCCAGTAGCTGGAGTTGCTGGTAAACAAGTGGCTCTTTGAATTGATCTGGCTGCCCCCTCAAAAGTAGTTTTGTGTTTGTGTTGCATGTTGCAACCCTTCCCTTTATTTTCTTTTGACTGAGGTAGTTTACTTGCCCCTTGGATTTAATCATGTTCAACGTTAACTCGTTGTGTTCTGTGGGATCTGCCATCTTCTTAACTGCCAATGTGTAACAACTGAATGTAGGAGCCATACTTCAGTTTTCCTGAAATGGGTCGGTAAGTGCCCCGTACATTGTGAGGGTGAAAAACTGTTTCATTTCCTCTGGAGGAGAACAACACTATTCAAATAATAAAAAAACACACTAGTGAAAGTCACATTGTCTGTTGATAGGTGAGAGACTGCACGTGGCTGTTAACTGACTGAGCTGTTTGTAGCGTGGTTTTAAAAAATTGCATTTTTTATGTGGTGCATTTTTCCATTAGTTTTGAGTGCAAAGGAGGACTGTAGGGATGTGTTGTTATTTTGAAGAGTGAGCTTTGGAGGGTGATGCCATGGAGGGGGGTGAAGTGTTGGACAGTGGGAACTCCGAGTGGTGGTTATGTGTGGAGGCAAGTCATGATTTCTAGCTCTGTAATGCGGCCACATGTGTGCCTGGAGTTCATACAGTGAGGTTGTGCTCAGACAGCCTCACTGTCCCAGGCATACACTGACCAATCAGAGTCCGGGAAATTTTGTTGCCACTGTGTAATTCTAGTTGACGCATTCACCCAGTCATCCCCAGTGTTCAATAGTGAGCTGAAATAAGTACTGAATCTTTCTGCCGTATCACCTGATTTATCAAAACTGTTTCCATTTATAATTAAGGAGCCAGTGTCAGATGCTTTCCACTTTAGAGAGTTTATATAACCATAACATTCCTTTGGATTTTTATTGGACTATGTTTCCAGATCAAGCTTGTGTTTCCTTTTGCTTTTATGTATGACATGTTTACAGTTTTGGAGGTCTTTATTATAAAATCCTCTTATTAGACTTAATGTTGTTCCCCTTCCATTCTAAGTACAATCTTTTCTTGTTATTAATAAGCCCATTGATTTTAGGTGTTAACCATTTGGATTTATTCCCCCTTTTGTTATATTTTGTCCTTTCTGAGACCCATTTTTCTTGCAGGTTCAGGAGCTTGTTCTTTTTATTTATTTATTTTTTTATTTATTTAGTTTTTGTTGACCGGGTAAGTGCACTAGACAAATCCTGCCTATTTTCAGGCACGACTCAGGGGAGGGGATACAGATGAATGCCAACTGACCTTGAACCAGATTAAGCTGTTGGTGGTATTTTTTTGTGAATGGAGGAATTTGGCCATTGCACCAAGGAAATTCCCTTGCTTTTTTCGAGAAGTGCCATGGGATCTTTAACATCCACCTGAGCTACCACCAGAACAGGCAGATGAGACCTCGGTTTAATGTCTCATCCGAAAGACAGCACCTCAGGAGAGCAGCACCCCCCTCATGCTGCACTACAGTGTCAGTATTGGGATATTAACCCAAGTGCCTGGCTTCACATTTCTCATTAATGGATTTATAAGTTGTATCTTGTTTCCAGTCCTAGTGTCCCATTCCATTTAGCAGTGCCTTGGAATTTGCTTCTATAGAGTTATACATTGCAGCCTTATTTCTGATTTTATCAATTTACTCATAAATTCTACCTCCACCATAAAAGGGTCACTTGTCCCAATGAGTTCTTTGACTTAACTTTTTTTTATTTGCTTTTAATGTTGGTGAGTACAAGGTCTAATATATTGTTACCTCTAGTAGGTGTCAAAACTAACTGCTCTAGGCTGCATTCGTCCATCAAGTGTATTAGGCTTGTTCTAGTATTACATGTTGCAGTTAACATTTCCCAACATATGGTGTTTATATTAAAATCACCAAAAATTATCACATCCTTTTTGTTGTCACAGTTATCCATGACTAATTTGAATAACTTCTTTGTGTATCATGATACTGACCGTATACATAGGAAACTTCAAAAGGAAGGAGGGTGCGCAAGCATTTTCATCCATTTGGAACAAATGATCTTGTGGATCTAACAGTAGAAGAGACCAAATCACACCTAACATGCTTAGGTGACAAATAGGCCCCCCAATCACCCCTCATTGCCTTCTCTGAGGTCCTCCCAGTATGGGAGAGAGAAGGCGGTATGCAAAAAATCCACAAAAATGAGATAGAGGAACTAAACACATGGCTTCAGGGTTGGTACCTGGAGAAGGGCCACCTTTTTATCTGTAACTGGAGGGACTTCTGGGACAGGGGGCTGTTCAGACATAATGGATTCCACCTAACTAAGGAAAGTGTAAGAGTGCTAGGACAAAAATTCAGTGTCATCATAAATAGTTTAAACTAGGTGCATGGGAGAGTGTGGCAGCAACACATGGCCCTGTTGCCTCTCCCCCAAAACTCAGACAATTCTGTGACAAAAATACTAAAGAAAAGAACCATCCACTAAAAAAGACATTGAACAGTACTGAAAAAAATGGGTCCAACGGAAAGTCATGACCCTAAATAAAGGGTAAGTACAGCTTGGAAAGCCATGTATACCAATGCACAGAGTCTAACAAACAAGAAAGATAACCTTACTGCTATCATTGCAGAGGCAGATCTAGACTGGGTTGTCATCACTGAAACCTGGTACAATGAAAACCATGACTGGGAAATGGCAATCCCGGGTTTCAGCCTCTTTTAGAGGGACAGAAAAGAGAAAAAGGTGGGGTGTATGTGCGGGAGGGAATAAACACTACAATGATCCAAAATGCTCAGACTAAATCTGAAGCACTTTAGGTTACACTTGAGGCTGATAATGGCACAGTGACTTGGGTAGGAGTAATTTACAGACCCCCAGTGCAGGGTGTGGAAGGTGGCAAAGAGACCATTGAAACAATACACAGGATGACTGACAAGGGGGAGGTGACAGTGGTGGGTGACTTCAATTTGCCTGAAATAAACTGGAGTACCTACACTGTAGCATCATTAGGGAGCAAAGACTTCCTAGGGGCTCTGCAGGGATCAGGCCTAAGGCAGCTTGCGAGAGACCTGACAATGGGGGAAGCTGTCCTTAACCTGGTACTCACCAATAGGGAAGATATCTCAGAAGTAGACGTGTAGAGCCACCTGGGGTCCAGCGACCACCACATGTTGTGGTTCCAGGTAAAGACGGCAGTGGAAAGTACACGTTCAAAAACTAAAGTACTGGACTTTAGAAAAGCTGACTTTGCTAAAATGAAGGAGTGTCTAAAAATAACCTATTAAATAAAACAAAAGGGGTTGAAGAGTACTGGGCACATCTAAAGAGAGCTATAACAGAAGCCTCAAATCAATGTCTAAGACAGGTGAGTAAAACAAAGAAAAGAAAACTCTGGTTTTCCAGTGAGGTGGCCACCAGGGTTAGGGAAAAAAAGCTGCTTTCAAGAGATACAAGGAAACTGGATGCAATGAAGATAGGGACACATACAAGGAGAAACTGAGGGAAGTAAGCAAGACAATTATGGCAGCAAAGTCATCAACAGAAGAAAGGTAAGCTAGGTAGGTCAAAAGGGCCTTCTTTAGATAAATCGGAGAGAAGAGGAAGACAAGGGGGTACAGTCAGAATCACAAGGGATGAAAGGGGGCACACAGAGGATGACAAGGACAAAGCAGTGCTCTTCAGCAGATACTTCTGCTACATTTTAACCAAGGAAGATGAGGGATGCGGACCCACCCTGAGTGGAAGTTGTACCATCAAATGTGAAGTCTATTCAAGACCATTCATGAGAGGAAGGGTCCTTGAGGAACTAGGAAAACTCAAGGTGGACAAGGCCATGGGTCCGGATGAAATACTTTTTTTTTTTAATTATTTACTGAACATTTTGGGTTTACAACCTTTGAGTCAGAGACTCATTTCCAAAGGCACCACATCAGTAGACAAGTATACAACAGTTAGGTCAACATATACAGTTTGGATACATAATATTTTACAGTAGATAAGCATTGGAACAAGAGACAGTCACAATCAGGATACAGGTCTAACAGAGTTGAGTATAACAGTCAGGTCAACATATACAGTTTGGGTACAAATGTTTTACAGCATATACAGTGCAGTTTTGTAGTAGATAAGAACTGGAACAAGGGTAAGTCATAGCCAGGGCATAGACTTGACAGTGTCAAGTTCAACAGGAACTTTGAGAGCAAGGGTTGCTCTTTTTTTTTAACTATCTTATTTTTATCCCCCCTTTCCTACCTCGGTGTCCACTCCTTCCAACTGCTCATCCCCTTTACGCCACTCACCCAGGATCTGCCCCTAGAGTGCCTCTCTCCTCCCCCCTTCTCTGCACATTGGGTCTGTTCTGAGTTCGGTCGTCTTGGGTGGAGCCGTCTTCATCTAGGACCACCGAGGGGTATTTTCCGTTTTCTCCCCACCCACTGAGGACGCCGCACGCAGGGACTGACTTTCAGATAGACGGCGTACAACGTGACGCCATTGTCAAGTGCCCAGATGTCCTCCCCTCCCCGGCTCTTGGCCGCCTGTGCCCCTGGTGCCCGTGCTTCCACCAGCCCTGGAGCATCAGGTGCGTACAGCACCCCAGGAACCCACCCCTGGAGGAGGAGGAGAGCATCCATTGGGACACTCGATCCTCCTCCTCCCCTCTGACAAGGGTTGCTCTTAATTAGTAAAATAGAGTTGCAGCTAGGGTGAGGGAGCAGGAGGAGAGTCCATTGTCAAGGGTCAAGGGGATTAAGGACAGTCACATTCATTGATGGTCTGGATGTGGCCTTTGAGAAGGGTTTTGAAGAGGCCATGTTTGGGCAAGGATGTAATGGGGTGAGGGGTGGTGTTCATTCAGAGCAGGGCTCAGTAAACATAGGTTCACTAAGCAAGTAACTTTCGGAGGAGAGGGATGAGAAATGGGGATTTAATGGAGTTGCGGGTGATTTTTGTTTGGGGATCAGGTGTCAGGAGGGCAGTGAGATGGGGGGGTAGCCCAGTGGCGATCTTTTTGGCCATGAGGCAGGTGTGGTATTTGAGTCTCTTGTCGAAGTTGAGCCAGCTGGACTGCTGGTAGAGGGAACATTTGTAAGTGTAGCGGTCACAGCTTAGTATAAGGCAGCAGACCTTGTTGAGAGTCACTCTAACTCTCTGGAGGGATATGGTATCAGCCGCACCATAGATTAGGATCCCATAGTCAATGAGGGCAAGGATGGAGGAGGAGACAGAAAGACAAAGGGCTTCGGGGTGAGGTAGTGTTTGACCCAGTGTAGTAAGCCGATCCTGGTATTTACAGCAGTGCAGATGTGACGTATGTGAGTGTGGAAGTTAAGGGCAGGGTTCAAGTGAATTTTGAGGTACTTGAAGGATGTAGTATGGTCGAGAGGTTGAGACTTGGAGATAAGGATGCTGAGGGTGTGGTCCTTATGTCAATTCTGGAGGTTAACAAAAAACATCACTTTTGTTTCTTTGTAATTTAGAACCAGTCGGTGTTCTGAGAACCAGAACTCCACTTCAAAGAAAGCCTTTTGTAGATGGAGTTGGAGTTGTTGGGGGTCTGAGTGGGAAGTGAAAAGTATGGCATTGTCTGTGTAGAAAACCAGATGCCCAGAGCAAGCCATTGGGAGGGTGTTGAGGAATATGCTGAAGAGGAGGGGCCCAAGGATAGAACGCTGTGGGACCCCAGACCTGACATGGAGGGATGAGATGAGAGCAATGCCTATCTTTACCTGCTGAGTTCTACCTGAGAGGTAGTTAGTGAACCATCGAGTGGCTTCAGGGGAGAGATCAGTGTTGGTCAGTGTAGATAGGAGGAGGGAATGGTTGACTGTGTCAAATGTCTTCGACAAGTCCACGAAGACTGCCCCCACAAGATGGCCTTTGTCGAGTGCAGAGTGCAGAGGGGTAGCAAACTCCAGCAATGCAAAGGTGGTGCTGTGGCCCTGGTGAAAACCATGCTGCTGCTTGCAGAGCAGGTTTTATATAGTGAGATGTTCAGTCACTTTAGAGAGTGGGAGGAGGAGGATAGAGATAGTCCGGTAGTTACCTGCATTGGAGAGGTCCCCACCCTTGTGTATTAGTGTGATGACAGCAGCCTTCCAAATGGAGGGGAAGGTCCCTAGACAGAGGGAGTGGTTGATGATGGAGGTGAGGGGGGGAGAGGATGGTGTCAAGAGGGAGGTGTAGAAGCTTGAGATCAAGGGAATCAGCAATGTAAAGGGCATGCCCTAAGGCCTTTAGCAAGTAGGGCCTGACTTTGGAAGGTGAGACCATCTTGAAGCAAAAAGGCAGGATGGTGTGGGCTTGGGGTGGGGGAGGATCAAAGAAATGAGAAGAAAGTATCACACTGAGGTCAGAGATGGAGGTATTTAAGATATCAGCTATGTGTTTGGGGTCTGAGACAGCAGTGCCATTGTTAACATTGGGGGGGGGGGTGACACGGGTTTGCTATTTAGTTCTTTCAGGTTGTCCCAGAACTTTCTGCCTGAGCCCCAGGTAGAGATGAGGGAGGACTTGTAGTGCTCAGCCTTTGCTTTATGAGTCACCCAAGTGCATTTGTTTCTCATGGCCCAACAGTTTTGTCTATTGACCAGTTTGCCTGAGTCAAGGGCACTTTGCCACAGGGAGTCACAAAGGTGCATTAGGTCCAGGAGGAGGGTCTGGGTAATCCAGGGGGTGGAGTGACCCATGATGACACATTTCACAAAAGGGACAAATTTATCACAGGCAGTGGAGAAAGCGGAGATAAAGTGGTCAAGCACCACATTGACATCAGGGGCATTATGGATGGGTGACCAGTCTAGGGAGTTGAGGTGCATTTTCAGGCACTGGAACATGCCTGGCTTAAGACACTATTGAAAAATGAGTTTGGGGGGATGGAATTTTTACAGGACCAGGTACAGGTCACAGGGGAGTGGCCACTCATGGCATCGGGAAGCATTGTTATGCTTGAGATCCTGGAAGGGTGGCTAGATAGTATCAGGTCAAGCAGGGTTGCGGTGCAAGTTTTAGGGTTAAGCCTGGTGAGGGTGGAGACTACTTGGGAGAAGTCCATTGTAGTGATGGCATCCTTAAGTGGGGCAGCTGAGAGGGAGTGCTAGTTAACATTGAAGTCTCCAAGTGCTAGGCAGTCGGATTTAGGGGCCAGGTAAGAGAGACAGTTAAGTGTAGCGAGGAAGGCAGTCTTTTTGTTTCTAGGCAGGATGCAGACTGCAGTAACTAGAAGCGGGGCGGAGACTTTGTTAACAATGATTTGCAGAGTGAGGGCTTGGGCACAGTGCTCTAGCTGGGCTTGGGGAGGGCAAGACACTGCAGGAAGTCACGTAGGTAGATGGCACAGCCCCCTCCACATTTACCACACCTTTTAGCCTGGAAGACTGAGTAACTAGGGATGTAGAGGGCAGCGTTTGGAGTATTTTTAGAAAGCCATGTTTCTAACATGCAGAGTATATCAGACTTGTGCTGAGCAATCCAGACTTGGTGGGGGGAGTCAAATTTTTTCTGCAGGCTGCCGATATTAATAGTGGCTAAATTCAGGCCATCAGCTTTGAGGTGGCTGGATGTGGCAGGTGAGGGGGGCCCTGGGTTAGGGTGAACATTGCTGGGAATAAGTAGGATGAGTAGAATCAGGGGCCAGAGCAATAATAGCTGTAGCCGCTTGCGAGAGCATCGGGCGTGGGAGGTTAGATGGGCATTTTTGGGGCCAAGAACAGGGATGGGGAAGGAGAGTATGTGGGTAGCAATGAAAATGGACAGAGTGGGACAGTATGCAGGGTGGATGGGGTGGAGAGGAGGGTGGGGTGGGGTGGGGTGGGTGGGGAGGCATGGAGGAACAAAGTGTTGGAGGTGTGTTGAAAACTGGGTGTGGGGTTGTGGGAGCTGGGGTGGGTTGGGTGTGGAGGGGTAGGACAGGGTGAGGGCTAGGATGTGGATCAGCATGAGGAATATCACTGGGGAGAGGGGGGAGAAGATGGCCATGGCAGAGATGGGTGTATATGGGGGCAGTGTGGGAAAGGATATAGGATGTAAAAGTGAGTGTACGTACAAGGAAAGCTGTCATAGTGCAGTGGTAGTGACACTGCCTTGGGTGTAGATGGTGCTAGGTTTTATCCTGGGTAGGGGAGAGGAAGGAAGTAGCTTGGGAAGCCAGATAAAAGGACAAGGAGAGCAGAAAGACAAGGGAGGATGAGTAGGGTAGATGGGCAAAAAAGAGGGCACAGCAGTGACTCCTAGTGGCCAGGGAATATAAAGAGCTAAGGGGAAAGTGCACACTTAGTAAAAGGAGCCGACAGTCATGTAACTTGGGAGGGGCTATAAAGCTAGAGATGCCCCTGGGTGTCAGGGTGGGGCAGTCAACGTGAAGTGTCAATGGGCTAACACCCTCACAAAACAGAGGAGCAGCAAGGAGGAATTTACCTTTATAGGCTCCTATTGCTCTATGCCTGCTGAATGCAGGCTCCAGAGAAGTGAATTACAGGCTGGGGATCCAGGGCCTAAGTGCAAGGAGAGAACAAAGACCCAGATTAGTATGCAGTGGGAGCTGGGGGGGGGGGTCAGGATACAGTCTACCCCCACAGATAGAGCAGTACTGTGCATGCACAAGCGCAAGCTGTTTGCAATCTCAGGGACACCTGGGCAGTACTGCACATGCGTGAGCTGCTTGCTGTCCTAAGGGAAGCTAAGAGACATGATGGTGTTCTTGAATGAATTCTGCTGCCTAGATGCTGCACCATGTGGTGGGTTCTACAGCACAGAGAACAGGTAAAGTAAACAATACCAAATAGAGCTAATAACAATGGCTGTAAGCTAGTTCTAATGCTATAAATAACAGAACTATCCAGGGCTAACAAGAAAGACTGCAGCTAGTTCAAACTCAATGTGAATAACATGCAAATAACAGCAGTACACAGCTAGAACAACAAGAGGCACTTAGCACTGTAAGAGTATTAAAGCTCTGGTGAATTCAAGGCACAGTCCCAATAATTCCAGCTGGGAATTGTCCATGGAGAGTCTATCAGTCATGATAGGTCATAAAATAACGTAAACACCCTCACAAAACAGAGGAGCAGCAGGGAACAATTTACCTTTCCAGGCTCCTAGGATCACTCTATCCCTGCTGAATGCAGGTTCCAGAGATTCTTAGGGAGTTGAGAGAGGAGCTTGTAGCACCTCTGGCTGAACTATTTAACCTATCACTTGAACTAGGTGCGGTCTCAAGGGATTGGAGATAGGCCAATGTTGTCCCACTCCATTAACATGGAAACAGGGGAGTAGTGGGCAACTATCACCCAGACAGCCTCACCTCGATTGTGGGCAAAACAATGAAAGTCCTACTCAAGGAAATAATTCTAACCTCCTTAGAGAAGAGCAGTAATTGGACCCAAAAACAGAATGGTTTTACCACAGGAAGATCATGCCAGACAAATCTAATAGAATTTTTCAAATGGGTAACCAGAACTGTGCATCAAGGCGGTGCTTTGGACATGGTGTATCTGGACTTCAGAAGGGGGGACAAGGCTTTCTTTAGCTATATCAGGGAGAAGAAGGCGAAGGAGTATAGTCAGAATCACAAGGGATGAAAGGGGGCACATAGAGGATGACAAGGACAAAGCAGAGCTCCTAAGCAGCTAACAAGCTCAGCAGCATGGGAGTTGGACAGAAAATGGCAAACTGGATAAGGAGTTGGCTGAGTGGGAGGACCCAGACGGTACTGGTAATTGGCACCTTACCAGAGGAAAGAGAGGTGACCAGTGGTGTGCCACAGGGGTCAGTACTGAGACCAATTTACTTTAATGTCTTCATAGGGACATATCTGAAGGCTTGGAGGACTGGGTGAATCTGTCTGCTGATGACATGAAGATGTGTCATAGGGTCGACATCCGGGGGGGGAGGAGGAAGGAGGGCAGATCTCAGAAAGTTGGTACTATGGTTGAAAATATGGCAGTTGCAATTCAACACCAAGAAGTGTAAGATCATGCACCTGGGGAGAGGGGCAACCCTGGGAAGGAATTCCACATGGGGGGGTGTAAAACTAAAGACCAGTAAACAAGAAAGAGATCTGGGGGTGATTATAACAAATGGCCTCAAAAAGACCAAGCAGTGTAAGAAGGCTGCACAGAAGGCAAATTGTATGCTGGGATCTATAGGAATAAGAATTACCATAGAAAAAGGGAAGTCATAATACTACTGTATAAGTCACTGGTGAGACCACACCTGGAGTACTGCATACGATTCTGGTGACTACATCTTAGAAAGGATGTAGATAGGTTGGAAGTGGTGCAGAGGAGGGCTACTAAGATGGTATAGGGACTGCATCTAAAAATGTATGAAGAAAGGTTGAAGGCTCTCAACATGTGCTGTTTGGAACAACTGAGGGAGAGCGGAGCCATGATTGAAACATTCAAATACATGAAGGGAATAAATAAGGTACTGGTTCGGGATCTATTCCAGGTCAAGAGTTACACTAGAACAAGAGGTCATGATATGAAGCTGGGAGGGGGACGTTCAGGAGCAACACATGTAAGTTTTTCATGGAGCGGGTGGTCGACGCATGGAATAACCTCCCCCAAGGAGTGGTGGAGGCAAAAACAGTTGGGGCTTTCAAGAAAGTTTGGGATAATTACAAAGGCATCATAACACTGAGTAGCAGTTGAGAGAGGGGGGTAGGGACGTGGCAGACTAGATGGATCATAATGTTCCCTTCTGCTGTCACTTTTTATGTTTCTAGCATTGCTATCAGGGGGTCTGTAATATATTCTGACTATAGTGGTTGTTTCTACTTGTTGATGGTCTTCATTTTCAATGCTAACCAGAAATATTTGTTTAAACAAGATGCCTCCCTTGCATACATTGCCACCTTACCCTCTCTCCTCTGCCTCCTGTTTTCCTTGTTTTATGCACCATTCTATCTGTTTCCTCTAGGTATCTTGACATTTCACAAAGTCTCATTAGCTGAAATTATGACATAGCTCTGTTTAAATATGGCTGTTCTTAATAAGTCTAATTTCTTGTTCAAGCATCTGACATTTACAGCCAATATATTAAGCTACTCTGTTTCACATTTAGTCTGCTGTACCAGTCTGTTTGTCACCTTCTTACATGTAGTGGGGGAGTTGACTATGCTTACCTCATTATATTTGCCATTTTGTACCCCTCCCCCATGAATATAGTTTCAATTAAAGTGGATTGCTCTGTTTATTCTTTTCACAAAACAGCTGGTCTCTTTTTTGTTCAGATGTACCCCACTGCAATGAAATATGTTATTTCTCTCCATAAATGTCCCCCAGTTCATAATAAATTGTTGACCTTCCCTAGCTGCCCATGTTCCCAGCTACTGGTTTACTGTATTCTACAGTTGTCTGCTATTTTTGCTGGGCCTACCATGGGCACTGGTAAAACTTCTGAAAATACTGTTTTACATTTGTTCTTTTTAAGGAGTCTCCCATTTTCTTCATATTCCTTAACAATTTTGTTTTCACATTTGTTACATATCTCATTGTCACCCCCCCCCCCCCCATACACATGTATTACAAATAGTGGTGACTTTTTCTCTGCTTTAATTAATTGCTTTGGGGAACTCTTATATCCCTTACTTTTACTCTTGGTAGGTATGTGATTTGTTTACTTTATTTATTATTATTATTATGAATTGTAGTACAGTCCAACCTGATTAATCCATGCCTTGTTTTTATGTATAGCTGTTGGGAAGCAGTATAGCATAGTGGGTAACAGCACTGAGCTGCAAACCCAGAAAACTGGGGTGAATCCCACAGCCACCATGTGCATACTGTGCAAACCGTGAGCGATTCATGTAACATCCCTGTGCTACCAGGATACACCTGGAAATAAGCCTTTGTTTAGTGTGTCTTTTCTGGCCAAAAATTGATGAATGAATAACTGATTATCTAAACAGAGAACCTCTGAAACAGACTTTTTTGCCATGTTAATTGCCTCTTTAATATGGAAACCTCTCCTTTTGAATCTGAGTCATGTGTTCAGAGAGACCATTATCCCCATTCATTTTAACCTGGATAATCTGTTGCAGGTGTTGATGGCTGTGTTAATGGAAGTCTTCTTAATCCTGCTTTATCCCCCTCTGGTATGTTAACGATGATAGGAAATTATTTTTAGATAGTTAACTACCCTCCCATTTTTCTTTCTAAGCCAATTATGTATCCTGATATGCTTTGTCCAATTTTTGATAAACAAATAACCATCTTCAGGATGCTCTCAGATTTACCTAGACACTCTCCTCACCAGTTACTGCGTTTTCTTTTCATATTTCTAAAATATTCCATGGAATCAGTGACATCATTCCATGCCATTCATTTGAATGGCCTGGAATAGCGTTACCAATGGAGTGTAATGTTCAGGCATTATGAAAAGAGAACTGCGACTGCTGAGAAGAAAAGGATTCATTGCAGGTACAAAGGCAAACAATAAAATGTTAATTTAACAAAAAAGGTCAAAACATAATAAAGATGCTGGATAGACACAAAGAGGAAAACGGGGCAATCTGGAGTTGTAAAAAACTGTTTCCTATTACTTTAAACAAAGAATGTTCTCTGCTGTCATCCCTCCCACTCCAGCAGTAACTCAGCTTGTGCTGCTTACTGGCTCTGCCAGCTCTACTGTTCCCATTCAGTCCAGCCACCGTTCTCAAAATGTCTTCTTTCCCACTCCAGCAGTAACTCAGTCACACATCAGCTATGAACTCTGGCTGAAAGATCTGTTGCTGTAATCTACTAACTGAGAATATTACTGTTTGGCCGTGAACTGAAAAAGATATTCTCTGCACCTACCTGGAACAAAACTCCTTAGAGAAAAGATAGAAACTTAGGACTGTGTTCTTGACATAAAAAATACATACATGCTAAAGGGGCAGAAACATGTAAGCAGAAATAATGGATTGTTTTAAATTAAAACTATGGCTTAACTAAGCATTAATAAATTATTAAAAAAGGAAAATTAAATGTTTTAAACTGCTCAGTACTATATTTCCAAATTTTCAGTTTGTTCTAATAAATAAAAAATCCTTTGATCATTGCCTTGTTACAATGTAAATTTTATTACATAACAAAATGGGTGTTTACTCACCTGGTAAAGGTGATTGTGTTGGTTGGCATCCATGGCACTCCAGACATTACCTCATGGGTTACAGCCCACCTGATAGGCTAATGATGCACATGACCCAGATCAGATTTCCAGTATATCCAGGTCCCAGGAACCCCTGCTCTCCAGTTTGAATTTTCCATAGCTGAAAGGAAGAAAGTAGAACACAAGCAAGCAATGCACACAATAGAGACTATAAAGACAGATATGCAATGACAGGGTAAAATAATGGGGCCAGAGGCCTGAATTTATTGCCTGTTCTGTACACACTACCTCGAACCATGGTTTGACTTGAGTTTCCTTGCAGCGGAATAAGGTTGAAGGAGTAGGGACCTCCAGATTCTCTTTCCTTTTCTTGTGGTACGCTCCAATCATACCCGAGGGAGGGCCTTGGAGTGCCATGGATGCCAACCAACACAATCACCTTTACCAGGTGAGTAAACACCCATTGTGATTGGTTGGCATCTCATGGCACTCCAGACATTACCTCATGGGAGATAAGAAGCAGTTTAAGTCTCCGGGTGGGATTCGGATGGATTGGAGGGACCGCGAGGTGGGGCCGCTGCGAGGACGTGAGATGCGAAGGCCGGCCTGAAATCCTGGAGTTGCTCTAGTCTGTAGTGCCTCGCAAAGGTGTGTAGGGAGCTCCAGGTAGTGGCCCTACAGATGTCCTCAGAAGATACCAGTGCTCGTTCCGCCCAGGAGGTGGAAACCGCCCTTGTGGAGTGTGCTCTGATCCCCTGTGGTGGGGTCAGATGCTTTTCCGTATAGGCGTGGAGCACGACCCATTTGATCCACCCTGCGATGGTGGTTTTGGATGCCACTAGCCCTTGTCGTTGACCCTTCGAGACCACGAAGAGTCTCTCCATCTTGCGGATGGGTTGAGACCTGGCCAGATAGACCGAGAGGACTGACCCGGCGTCCAGAGAGTCAGTGGAACTGTTCCGTCCCTGCGGGTAGGAGCGGAACAGGTGGGTAGGTCTATTGGTTGTTCCCTTGGAACTCGTGGAGATCTTCAGTTGGAATGCGGGACGGTCAAGTCGTACTCCTTCGGGGGTGAAGGTGGTGTAAGGGGGTGCACAGGACAGTGCACCGAGCGCCCCTATCCTCCTGGCCGAGCAGATGGCCACGAGAAAAGCGGTCTTCAGACCTACCCAGAAGAGGTCTGCTTTGGTGAGGGGTTCGTATGGTGGTGCTCTTAGAGAGTCCAATACCAGAGGTAGGTCCCAGGGTGCGACCCCAGGTCTGGCCCTGGGTTGCATGAGGTCCACGGCCCTTAGGAACCAGATTGCATCTGGATGAGCTCCTGGTGGGTGCCTCTCGACCAGACCTCTGGCTGCCCCTATGGCTGCTAGCTGCACCCTCAGAGAGGAGGGTGCCAGTCCCTTATCCACCCCCTGCTGCAGGAACAACAGGATAGTGGGGAGATCGGCTTGTTCCAGTACCGAGCCTCGACGGTGGCACCACTGTGAGAAGACGGCCCATTGCCTCTCGTATGTGGAGGTGGTGGAGGCACGACGAGACCGGAGGAGCGTGCCTATGACCGACTCGTGGTACCCAGTGGCGGATAGTCATTCCCTCTCAGGAGCCAGGCCATGAGTTTCAGAGTTCGAGGGGACGGGTGCATAACGGGACCCTGCGACAGCATATCTGGCCTGGTCGGGATCCGGAAGCTGGCTAGAGCAATCTCGGTGATCGCTGCGAACCCACGATCTTGAGGCCAGTATGGGGCCACCAGGATGACAGTGGCCCGGGATTTCCGGATTTTTTCCATGACTTGAGGAATGAGGGGTAGCGGGGGAAACACGTATGCGCCATGCCGAGGCCACTCCTGAGACAGGGCGTCTGTGCCCTGGGAGTGCACATCCCTGAATCTGGACAAGTACCTGTCCACCTGGGCGTTGTTCCTTGATGCCATTAGGTCTATGGACACTGGGCCCCACGTCATCTGGATTAAGCGAAACAGGTCTGGGTGCAGACACCACTCTCCAGGGTGAATCTGTTGGCGGCTGAGCCAATCCGCCCTGATGTTCAGCTTTCCGGCCAAATGGACCACCCCCAGGTGGGATAGGTGAGTTTGTGCCCAGCTCATTACTCTTGAGGTTTCCCGTGACATGGCCTTGCTTCTGGTACCCCCCTGTTTCACTATGTATGCCACCGTCACGCGGTTGTCTGATTTGATCAGGACAGACTGTCTCTGTATGATGTGGCGGAAGGCCCTTAGCGCGTGGAACACCGCTCTCATCTCCAGCACGTTTATTGAGAGTAGGGCCTCCACTGGGGAGCAGGTGCCTTGCGCTGACTCGTCCCCCAGACATGCTCCCCAGCCAGAGAGACTCATGTCCATCTCGATGGGAATCGGGGGAGGTGCTTCCAGGGGAACTCCTCTTGTCAGATTTCCTGGAGTGACCCACCACCTCAGGGAAGCTCTCACTTCTGTGGGCAGCTGGACCAGGCGGTGCAAGTTGAACTCGTTCGGCGCTCCGCTTGCCAGGATGAAGTTTTGGAGTGGACGCATGTGCCACCTGGCCCATGGGATGAGGTCGATGCAGGAGGCCATGCAGCCCAGGAGTTTTGCGACCTCTGCCACAGTGGTGCGAGGGTGCGACCTTAACTGCCCGGCCAGTTTTCGGAGGGTGCGGATCCGCGCTGGGGTCAGCTTTGCCCAGCCGTCTGCTGAGTTGATGATGGCCCCCAGATGCTCGATCTGTTGGGTTGGACGGAGCTGGCTCTTCTCCTTGTTCACCACCCAACCATGGTTCCTGAGTGCCCGTACAGCGAGTTCCGTATGAGCGTGCGCCTGTTCCCTGGATCGTGCGCATATGAGCCAGTCATCTAGATATGGTACTATGTCCAGCCCTTGTTCTCTGAGTCTGGCCACCAAGGTGATGGAGACCTTGGTGAAGACTCTGGGGGCTGAGGACAGACCAAAAGGGAGTGCCCGGTACTGGAAGTGCTGACCCAGGATGTGGAAGCGTAGGAACCTTCTGTGGTTCATGATGATGAGGATATGTAGGTAGGCGTCCTTTAGATCGATTGAGGTTAGGAAATCGCCTACTCTGATACACCGTAGGATGGACCGTACCGTCTCCATCTTGAACCGACGTGGGATCACGTATTTGTTCAGGCGTTTTAGGTCCAGGATGGGCCTGATCTCCCCCGACTTTTTGGGCACTAGGAAGAAGATGGAGTACATGCCTTCCCCCTGCTCCTGAACTGGGACTGGTTGAATGGCCCTGTTCTGGATCAGATCTGCCAGGATACCCTGTACCTGGTGTGGTGAGGCCCTCCTTTTGGAGATGGGAGATGAGATGAACTGTTGGGGTATGGACTGGTGAGCCAGCTCTATGGTGTATCCCCGGGAGACCACATCTCGGACCCACCTGTCCGACGTGGTGACCTCCCAGCGGTGGGCGAACAGAGCCAACCGTTGGCCAACCGAGGGGTACTGAGGGGGTCTCGGGGAGAAGGAGTCACTGTTTTACCCTGAATCCTCTTCCATGGCCTCCGGACCTTTGACCTCGAGGTCTGAAGGAGGAGGGGGACTTGTAGCTGTTGAAGGCGGAAGTGCGTGGGAAGGATGTGGAGACCCTACTCCGAAAGGAGTGGATTTGCAAGTAGGGTTCCCTGCGGCTTTGGCTCTTGGCTCCGGGCCGAAACCTGCATCTAGCAGCTGGTAGATGTGAGGGTCTTGACCTATTCCTTAAGAGGTCCCTACCCTCTTCCCTCTGTTTCAGATAAGCCTGTAGGCCTTCCCCAAATACATGACCCCCCTTAAGGGGTAAATTCTGAAGCAAAGTCTTAGATTCTGAGTCGGAGTCCCATAGTTTGAGCCATAGTGCTCTGCGGGCCCGATTTGTAATGGCGGCCACCCTGGCCTGGAGGCGTAAGGAGTCCACTGCCATGTCGGCGAGGTTCTTGGCTGCGTCGAGGGTGCAGTGTAATAATTCAGCCTCCCTCGACTTCGGGCTTGCCTGCTCCTGCAGTTCCTCCAACCAGCGGATCTGGGCCCTCGAGGTATAGATCACCGCTGTCATTGCCTTGGCCATGGTACCCTCGATTTCGAATGTCTTTTTCAACATGTCCTCAATTTTCTTGTCGGTAGGGTCCTTGAGTGCTATGGTGCCACATGGCAGTACGGTCTTCTTACTCAAGGCTGCCACTTGGGGGTCGATGGAGGGGGCCTTGCACCAGGCGTTGGACTTGTCACCCTGAATCGGGTACATTTTGAGTAGGTTCCTTCTGTTCGGCATTCTGCCCGGATCCGTGGATTGCCATTCGGTATGAATCAGTTCCTCAATGGCCGGGCAGACTGGGAAGGTCTCTGGGGTGGTGGTCCTTAGCTGGATCATAGGGTCTAGCTTGGATTCCGTCTTCTCCCCTGCTTGTTCCTCCGTGGCAAGGCCCATGGTGGCCTTGATGACCTTCATGAGACCGTTAATTGCCTCGAATGTGCACAGTTTAGAGGTCAGAGACGGGGTTGGCTGTTGATCGAGGTCCTCTATGTCAGAATCCAGGCCATGCTCCTCCTCCTCTTCGAACTTGTCCTCTTTCTCTCTCTCCTCAGTGTTTCCATCCTGGGGAATGCTGGGGACCGAGTCCTCTGGTGCCGGTGGCTCTTCTGGAGGATCTCTCTGACGGAGAGGCTCCGCGTTGGCTGGTCTAGCTCTGTTCTGTGTAAGCGCCTCCAGTTTCTCCATGATCTTCAGCATGAAGTTTTGCTGGCTCTCCATCATGGCCACTGTAGCTTGTTGGTTTTGAATCAGTAGGGAGCCCGGGTCCACCCACGTCAAATTGCTGGGGCCGGGAAGGGAAGGAGCTAGTGGTGGAGTTCTCTCCATTGAAGACAGCTCATCGTCCATGAGGCAGGCTGCGCATAGGGGGCCTGGGGTTTGAGGGAGGAGGGTGGTGCTGCACGCGGTGCATTTCTTTGCCTTAACCATCTGCAAGATAAGAGAGAGAGAGAGATCTGAGCGGAGGAAAGGACTCTGGCGTTTTTCCCCCTTAGACCCAATTAGAAGGCTGCTATGGTAAGGGTGCTGTGTGAGGGCCCTTAGCCCGAGCCGCAAAGGTGGAGACTTCTATCCGGAACCTTTTCCACCTATCCCCAGACTGGTCATCCTGCTCGGGAGGGCGGACCCACTGTGGGAGGGGGCCACGACCCCCCAAGAGCTGGGGATGGGGATCGCAGGATCTGCCTCGGTCACTGTGTGAGGTACCCATGCAGTAGCTCTGCGTTGTTCTCCTGGGGTCGCTATGAGAGGGACCCGAGTGAACCGTGAAGTCTCCCAGTTGTCTCTCCTTCTGGCTCCTTTCTGGTCTTTCCTTTTTTTTTTTTTTTTACAAATGAGAACAATTCAGAGTGGCCGAGGCCCCTGGAGGCCAGGTTGCTTCCATGAGACTGACCCCCGTTGTCGGAATCTGAGGATACCATTGGATTCAATCCAGAAGGAGCTTGTGGTGGGGCGGAGGTGCACTACAGGGCCCGAAACCACTGGGCCAGACTGCCTGCTGGCTCGCTGGAGCGAGGAAGAGTGAGGGGGGAAGGGTCGTGGTCAGTCGGAGGCCTGTGCGGGTGTAGTCCCGCTCACGAAGAGGAGAGGAGTCCAGAGATCCCAGTCACGTCCCCGGGCCTCGCTCTGCTAGAGGCCTGGGAGATAGTGAAGGAAGGGACTCCCCAGAAGGAATGATAGGCTGGCTGGTAGGCCTGGGATAAGGACGATGGCCCTGGAGTGTCGCGCTGGCCTCACCCCCTTCCAGGTAGGCTTTGGGGGGTGAGGCATTTTTTGAGAGAGAGCGATCGGGTCTTGGGTTGAGGCCGTGGAGTCGCGGGGAGCAGAGGTGACTCGCGGCTGCTTGGAGGGCTGAGTCTGAGGACTCGGATGGGCGGGGGAGTGGTCGAGAGCTCCCGGAGTCGTGGGGAACAGAGGCAACTCGGGAGTAGAGCAGGCCGATGCCTGAGGAAGTGAGAGGGCTGCATGGCGGCCGTTGCCATGGGGCGTGGGCCGTGGTCCTCGGGGAGGCACATGTTGGCCTGCTGGGATGCCTGGAAGGTCTCAGACGACCCGCAGAGTTGCGGGGAGCAGAGGCGACTCACGGGCCTACCAACAGGCCGGGAGCATGTTGGAAGAGGAACAGGCAAGCCGCGGAGTCGCGGTGGGCAGAGGCGACTCGCGGGCCGGCCAACAGGCCGTGGGACCCGGCGGAGAATTACAGGGGGAGGACAGGGAACCGCGGAGTCACGGGGGCAGAGGCAACTCGCGGTAGACACAGGAGGCCGAGGAGTCATGGGGTGAGAGGCGACTAGCGGCAGGGAATCAAGGGAGGAGGCCTCTGAGCGCAGGCCGAAAAGGGACCGCGGAGTCGTGGGGAGCAGAGGCGACTCGCGGGGCATTCCTGGTGGCATAGGCCTGCTAGGGGGATGCAAATTGCCACGTGGCTGCAGGGGAAGGCAGCACGCTGTTTTCACCTGAAGGGCCTAACAGAGAAAAAACGCGGTTTGCCTTAGGAAGTGCTCAAACGCTTGGAGAGGCCTCCAGGAACGAGGAAAACATTTATAAAAAAACGATTACCAAAAGGAATCCCATAACACATAAAGTATAAACAATTGCAACTAGGGAATTCCATAACACATAAACTGAGCTTAGTCATGGAGAATCTCTGGGAGCCATAGGCTCCTTCATAAACAATAAGCACAAGGTGCTATCCATAATTCCTGAATATTAGCACATAAAAGGCTAAATAAAAAAAAAATTTCCTACCTTAAAGATAAAGAGCAGACAGGGGTTCTCTGGATGCTTCTTGCCTATTCAGATGCACAAATTACAACTGGAGAGCAGGGGTTCCTGGGAGCTGGATATACTGGAAATCTGATCTGGGTCATGTGCATCATTAGCCTATCAGGTGGGCTGTAACCCATGAGGTAATGTCTGGAGTGCCATGAGATGCCAACCAATCACAATGGGCAAAAACAAATGCTTGCACACTAACCAGGCCTGACTGTATCAATGAAGTGTAATATCAAATCTCCTGTAACTATTGTTTCTGTTTCATTAGTTGTTTCCTGCATGACCCCTTTGCTATGGGGTCAAATGCTGGTTAAATTGCTTCATCTATGTTAATTAATGGACCAGATATGTTGCATGTTTTGAAACTCATTAGTTTTTTTTTTTTTGCCATTAAATTTTATTAGATTTTCCGTTACAGAGGCATACACCAATAACTTTGAATACTAACAAACAATGGTAGATACACACACATATTTGTAAATAAAATAACATAAGATCTGCAGCAAAACCCCCATAACCCTTTCCCCCCATCCCCATCCCCCTACCATCCCCCTAACCCTCCCAGCACAAGTTCATTCACATAACATGCCATCTTGCAGTAGCCATTTTATACCTTATTACGAGGAATAAATAGCCTGAAAGGGGCCCCAGATCCTCTCATACTTAGGCAGCTTATTCTGAAGGATAGCTATCATTCTCTCAACCCTCAAACTGGCTAATAGTTCTTCCAACCATTCAGTATAGCTGAGCACGACAGAATCCTTCCAGTGTCTAAGGACAATTTTCTTAAGAGTAGCAGCAATTAAGACTATGTGATACCTCCTATTTTTGACAGGAATATGACAGACATCACCCAGCAAACATATTTCAGGAGTAAAGAGGTCCCCTAGTCCCAGTAATGGGTTCAATCTTTTTTTAATTTCTGCCCACAACGGTGTTACTTTAGGATAACTCCAGAAAATATGCATTAAATCCCCAACCCCAGCTTGGCACCTGTAACATTCAGAGTTATGAGCAATTTTCAGCCTGGCCAGCTTTTGTGGAGAATAGTAAATATTGTGAAGAATTTTGAACTGCATCAACCTTAAATGGTCCTGCAAAAGAAACTTATGACAGTTTGCCCATAACACTTTCCAGTTGAGCGCAGAATCATGAAAAACTGAGGACCAATATGAGTTTTGAACCGGATTTAAGGAATACACCCATTCAAATAACACGGCATATATTTTAGAGACTGCATGGGGCACGCCTGTCACCAGGCCTAACCTGTCATAGAAACTCAATCTAGGGCTCCCAATTACCCCGTTGCCTAACTTTGCAACTATGAGATGCCTAATCTGATATACCTTAAAGATAGCCGTAATGGGCATCTCAAACTTATTCAAAATCTCACCAGAGGTGAGTAACTCCCCGTCAGACGAGTAAAAGTCTTTCAGACAACATGCACCTGGTAGAGATAGCCAAGCTGAGCTAAGGACTTTGCTACCTATTACAAAACGTGGATTACCCCAGATTGGTTGGACCCAATCACTCAGGTGATCATACTTCAGAAAGCAACAGAGTTGGGCATGGGCCCTCACAGAGTTCCCAACTGGGGAACCACGCAACTGGGGGGGTAACATTTTTCAGGGTAATATGAAGGAGGGCCTCAGGTCTCAAATCATATTTCCGGATCAGGGCCAGTTCAATCTGCAACCAAAGAGGTGTATAAGAGTGGTTCGCCGACCCTTCTGCGCCTTTCAACCACCTCAGATACTTACTGGCGTGAGCTGCCCAAAAATACAGGGCAAAGTGTGGTAGCTTTAACCCTCCCAGCACTTTGGGAGCTGCTAACTTTTGATAGGCCATACGGGACTTCTTATAACCCCAAACGAAATTAGCAATCATGTTATGTAGCTTCCCAAACCAAGTAAGTGGTATCCAAACATTCAACATGCTAATCGGGTAAAACAATCTTGGGAAGACGTTCATTTTAACTAAATTAACTCTCCCCCATAAAGAAAGTGGTAGCCTCGCCCATCTTTCTAAATCTAACTCAATGGTGTGTTTCAAAGACTCTAAGTTTACTTGAAATATTTTAGTCCTGCTCCTTAATAAACACAAGCCAAGATATTTTATATAATCTGACTTCCAGGACAAACCCAGCTCTACGATATCCTGCTTAAGAACATTTTGTTAAGGAAATACAACTGACTTATCTAGATTTAACCTGTAATTGGCCAAGCTACCAAATATCCGAATAACATCCAGCAGGGCGGGGATGGACACCCTCAGGTTAGAAACATAAATCAAAAGATCATCTGCATATGTCGTTATTTTCACGGTGTAGTCCAGAATTTTGATACCGGCAATTTCCTGCTTACGTACAATTGTCCTAATAAGGGGCTCTAAGTATAGGTTAAAAAGGAGAGGGGACAGAGGACATCCTTGTCTGGTACCAACGTATAGCTTAAAGGGGTCCGATGTAGCACCATTACAACTAACCCTCACTGTAGGGTTCAAATAAAGAGAGCCTATCCATTTTAGAAAAAGATCAGGAAACCCAAATTTCCCCATTGTGGTTAGAAGAAAGCCCCAGTGGACCCTATCAAAAGCCTTTTCGGCATCTAAAGACAACAGGGCCATAGCGGTACAACTATCTTCAGACACCGAGAAGGCATGAGCCAAGGTTCTCAGATGATCAGCCGAGGACCTATCTCTCATAAAACCAACTTGCTCCGATCCAATAAGCCCGGGTAGCACCCGACCTATATGATCGGCTAACAATTTGGCCAAAATCTTAATATCATAATTAAACAGGGATATGGGTCTGTAACTGGATGGCTGTTCTGGAGGCTTATCCTGTTTGGGGATCAGCACAATAAGCGCTTCAAATAGGGACTGATCCTGTGCCTGATGACATAGAATGTGTTTAAACAGGTCTAGAAGCAAAGGGGACAATAATTTAGAAAATTTTTTGTAAAAATTAGCCGAAAGCCCATCCGGCCCTGGCGTTTTATCCAATGGGAGGGTTTGAATAACCGATTCAATTTCTCCTTGTGTAATATCAGTCACTAATTGAGCCCGTTGCAATTCAGACAATACAGGGAGATCCAGCCCTTCTAAGAAAGCGAGAATATCCTTCTCAGTAGGGGACTCAACCATCCTGCTATACAGAGATTCAAAGTAGTATCTGAATTCCTGCGCTATCTCTCCAGGAGCTGTTTTAATTTGACCATCTGCCTTAGATTGAATCCCTGGGATTACCCGGGATGATTCCAGTTGCTTGAGTCTCCTGGCAAGAAGCTTACCTTGATCCATATAACTGGCCTTAGTCTTAATTAATGCCAATTCTGCCTGTTCCCCAAGTATCTTTAAATAGAGATTCCACAACCTGACCAGCTCCAGCTTTTCCTCTTCCGAAGACTGCGGGGTCAAGGTAACTTCTCTGCCTCTTATTCGGTTCAGCAACTCGGATAGAATTTGTACTCTCTCCTTCTTCCTTTTGGATGCCAAACCTATTAATATTCCTCTTATAAAGGCTTTAAAACACCCCAAACATTGTCAGGGCTGATGTTATCTCCTAATTATTTGCTATAAATTCTTTATATGTATGGAGATAACCTCTACTACATTGAGACTCGCAGCATTTGATTATTAATCTTCCACCTACTGCCCTCTTAGGCAGAGTGGAAAGGAGATTGACCCCACTACTACAGCATGGTCTGACGGAGGCCCAGGTACAATTTCAGACTCCAGCACACCAGGAAGAAGGTACGAAAGTAACAGGTAATCTATTCAGGATGCTGAACCGTGAACTGGGGAGGGTAACGTGTACTCTCTAGCTCTAGGGTGAATGACTCTCCACACATCCACTAACCCCGCCTGGTCCAGCAACTCAGCTAGAGCCCTCTGAGCTGGAGAAAAAATCACGAGATTTCTCCTGGTTTTATCCATCAGGGGGTCTAAGACCAGGTTCAGATCCCCCCCTAAAATCATGGGAATCTGTGTAAATGGAGTCAGAGTTTCCAGGAGTTTAACAAAAAAACCATGGGAATCTGAGTTAGGGCCATAAATGGATCCCAGAAGAACTTCCATATTTTGTAAGCTACCTCTCACTAGCACATACCTGCCCTCACCATCCTGTATGATCTGAAGCGGGATAAAGGGAACAGACCTATGCAGAAGCAGCATAACACCTCTGCTTTGCGTACTACCTCGCGACGCAAACACTGACCCCATCTGCAGGCACCTCTAGAATTGCATTCCGATTGAAGCAAATGTGTTTCTGCAGACAAGGATGTCAACCCTTAACACCTCCAAGTGTTTTAATATTCTATATTGCTTACTTTTCTGGCGTGCTCCTTTATGTTCCAGGATACAACCTTAAACAATCCACTCGCTGCCATTTACTGGTTTTCTAATTCAGACCATGGCATGCTCCTACTAAATTGGCATTCCTTAGCATGAATTAAGGACATGCACCCCCACCAGTTCCCCGGCAACTCCATAAACACTATAAATTCTAACAACCTAACCCCCATAACCTCCCACCCCCCACCCACATTTACACGGCCTTGATGACAGCTTGCATCACTGTATCACCCTCCTCCCCGCCCACCTCCCAGCCCTAATATAAATATAGAAAGTACCCATATTAACTTCTCCTGGCAGGATAAACCCTCTTCTGTAACCTCTATCCACCTCAGAGTCCCCAATTCCCAGTAATAAATGCTTATTAATATTACCCCAAAATAACGAAAGAGGGAATGAATGACTGACCCTGACATCCTTTCCCCAAAATAAATTCGCACCAAATCGTGCTTCAAGAGTGTCCCGATACCCATTACCCAAATAACAATCTGAAACACTAAGATCTTGGAGACGCTGTTATTAAGCGGCTAGTACCTACCCTTTATGATCACCATAACATTGAGCAACACTAATAATGAACACTAATGAGAGAAAGGAAGAAGAAAAAAAAAGGGGGGAAGGGGGGAGAACAACCCCATCCCCCCCACCAACCCACCCATCAGTCCCCCAGCCAGCATCAATCATGTGCCCCACCCGAGGCCACATTCCGTACAAGAGTCCACCAAAAGTCATGGTGCCAGCCGGTATTATTATCTGTCCTCTGGCATGTTAACTGGCGCTCCGGCCTCTCTTCACCAATCTTGATATATTCATCCCAGACCCACAGTACAAACTCCTTGATGACCATCCATCCTCCAATTGCAGAAGCCTATTCCAAATCTCTGCACCATAGGATACACACTGGGGAGACAAAAAAAAAGGAGACAAGGGAGGGGCTCAGACAAGCCCTGCATACCCCCCATTCCCCGAGTTGACCCCTGTCACCAGGGAAGTAAGCTCCAGTACCGCAGAAACACATGCATACATCCTTACATCAAGGTCTATGCCATATGAGGTCCTCATCTATACATGGGGAGGAGGGACCCCAGAGAAATTAAATCCATCTCATAGCAGTCTCCCATATAAACGCCAGCCACTGAATCCTGTAGTTCTCCAATACTGCCAGATTCAGTCCCACTAATCTTAGATGACCCTCATCTTATCCCAGGAGTGTAAACTTCCCCATAGGGGTAAAATCCTCATTTACTGCCAAAAAGGGAAGGTAATGCCAGCTGGAGTGATGTTAGGGCTTTCTCTGGATCATCGAACTTTCTCCATGATTCCAAAATATAGACATGCAGCACTGCAGGATGCACCATCCTGAATTTAATACCTGCTGCCATAATTTTAGATACCAGGGGATGAAAAGCAGCTCTCCTCTGACGCACCATAAGTGGTAGATCTTGGGTAATCCTTATATCACACCCTCCCCATTTCAGGGCTTTAGCTTCCTTAACCTTTTGCATAAAGCTTTGTTTCTCTTGAAAATTCAGAAATCTGGCAATGAAAACACGTGGGGGGTGCTCCTTGCTGTGGCATAGGGCGGAGAGCTCGGTGTGCCCTTTCTATCAAGTAGGAATGCCCGAAGGGTGAAGGCCCTGCGATCTTCTCCACAAACTTCTGGAAAAACTTAATTGGATCATTGCCCTCTTCCTTTTCGGGCAGGCCGATCACCACCACGTTGTTTCTCCTACTTCTGCCCTCCAAATCCTCCAACTTGGCTTCCATACTGGCTAAGCATTGCCTCATTTTAACTAACTCAGGGTCAATCTTCTCCACACGGTTTTCCACAGATTTAACCCGTGCCTCATTATCAGACACCTTTCTACTAAGATCCTCCAACGTGGCCCGTTATTGCTTTAATCTCAGTGGCCATTTCCGCCATCTTGGCCTTAAAAGGCCTAAATTCCTCAAGAAATGTCGCCAGTGTCAGTGGATCCTCCCCTTCACTGCCCGGGCGATTGTGCTGGGCAGACTGTGCTGAGAGCCGCGGCTTCTTCGGGACCTTTTCAGGGCTCGCTGGAGGGGTGTGCTTAGCCGCTGCTTTTGGCATCTCCTCTTCCATCTAAGTACAGGTCCCTTTTCCTGGTACTCGCGGTCAGCAGATAACACCCTTGACTACTTAAAACGAGCACTAATAAACCCAGGAGAAATGTAAATGGACCGGGTTCGTGCAGAGCGGGTAGAGAACGCAGCTAGCAAGATCTCTGCATCACGTGACTCCCGAAACTCATTAGTTGTATGGCTGCTTCCCTTCCTCTCTTCTTGTGATTTTTCTCTGCACAATTCACCAATCATTATCTGTCTCTGAGTCATTTTCAGTTATTTTCCTTTTTCCTTGATTCTCTGTGTTAATCGGCTCACTGGTTTTTAACACCACCATGTTGTGTGCCAATATTACACCCTTTGTATTTGTACAGCATTATCTAGTCCAGTTTTATCTCTCTGTTTATCTTCTTGTCCATTATATCTAAGCACTTCTCTAGCTTGCCCAGCCTTATCGTCAGTTAGTTTAAGTAATTTGTTAGCCCTGTACTTAGTTTGCATTTGTCACATGTAATTTATGAAACCAGTTTGAGTTTACTAATGTGTACATCAACCGGCTGTTACATGTGATTCCTAGGTCCCCATCCATGGTCAGTATGCCATCAGTAGCCATGGTAAACTAATGTCTGTTTGCAAATAGTTATTAACAAATGTTTTTACTTAGATTATGAAAAATTAAACATAAACAGAGTGTCTCGAGGGAAGAGGAGCTCACTGTAAGATGGTGCCATAGGAGAAATAACTATGAGCTCTGGCTGCTGAAAACCCCTGTTGTAAGACCACAACAAAGTAAATTAATGTTCTGATGGCCTATTTTTTTCAGAATTTACCCACCTTTGCCTATTGCCTACTTGAATTAAGAAAGAGCCATTTCTGCACCTTCAGTTGCTTTCAGGACCAGGTCTTGCTCCTCAGATTGCTGGCAGCTGCAGTGGCTTTTTTTGTTCAGTGTTTGCAAAGCTCAGAAATCTGCAGAAGATACAAGCTTTCTTTCCAAAATCTGCTAGTAAATGGAGAGGCATTAAAGCAGAGCCAGACCTGCTGCAAGCAACAACCACTACTATTACAGCTACAGCCACAGCAAATAGCATAAAACCCATAAGAAACATTACTAACAGTGTTTGGGTTTCAAAAATGCCAGCCACTGTGTTGCACAAAGTGGCTGTGCCCATCACAGAGACTGACAAAATAAGAACATGACGGCAGATGGGGAACACGTGATCCATCTAGTCTGCCTTTTATTTGACCCCCCCCAAGTATATTCCCTTATTTTAATCTTCTGCTATGTCTGTCCCAAGTTATTTTACATTCCTTAACTGCATGGCATCCATGACCTCCTGCAGCAGCCTGTTCCATGGCTACACCACCCTTTCCATGAAACAAAAACTACTCAATGTTGCTCCAAAATCTCCCTCCCATTAGATGTCTGTTGTGGCCTCTATTACATGCCTCCTTATTTTCTTGGAAGAGGTTCTGATTCTGCACTGACATGATTCTCTATTGATATTTAAAGGTTTCTATCATGTTTCCTCTGTTTCTCCTCTGTTCCAGGGAGTACGTGTTTAACTATATAAGTCTTGTCTCATAGAGTTTGTGGTGAAGGTTTGGAACCATCTTTATAGCTCTAATTTGCACAGCTTCCAGATGGTCTATATCCTTTTTAAGGTACGGTCTCCAGAATTGGACACAGTATTCCAGGTGTGGCCTCACCAAGTATCTGTAAAGTGGGATTATCACTTTGCACTTTCTGCTTATGAGCCCTCTTCCAATGTAACTGATGATGTTACTGGCTTTCTATGCCACCTTTTCACATTGTCTCCCTACCTTTAGGTCATTGGATACCATGACCCCTAGTTCCCCTTCTAGTTTCATGATGGCTAATTGTTCGCACCTTGGATAGTAATTTTTTTCCTGAGTTTCTTTTCCCTAGGTTCATGATCTTACACTTCTTGACACTGAACTTCAACTGCCAAGTTTTGGACCATTCTTCCAGTTTTGTTAGGTCTGAGTCTATCATGATGGCCCCTTCCTGTGTGTCCACCCTTTTGCAGAGCTTGATGTCATATGCAAACAGGTATACTTTCCCCTCTAATTCATCTGTGATGTCTCCGATGAATATGTCAAACAGGATTTGCCCAAGCACCAAACCCTGCAGAGCCTCACTGGTCACCATCCCCTCTCTTGACAGAGTGCCATTCACAACAACATTCTTGGTCTTCCCCTGAAGCCAGTTCCTCACCCAGTTAACAATTTTCTCTCCTACATCTGCATTTTCCAGTTTGTTAATAAGCCTCCTGTTAGGGATGGAATCAAAGGCCTTACTAAAGTCTAGATATACAACATCTACTGTCCCACCTTGGTCTGCTACTTTTGTCACCCATGCAAAGAATTATATAATGTTTGTCTGGCATGACCTACCAGTTGTGAAGCCATGATGCTTAGGGTCTATCCCCCCACTGGTTTTCAGGTATGCCACTATCCTTTCCTTTAGTAATGATTCCATAAATGTCCCCACAATTGAGATGAGGCTGACAGAGCAGTAGTTCCCTGCCTATTATTTGATTTTGCTCTTGTGTAGGGGGTGCCACAGTGGCCTTTTTCCAGCCTCTGGTACCTTTCCACTCTCCAGTGATTTATTAAAGAGTTTAGCCAATGGATCGGCAAGTTCCTCCCCAAGCTCTTGCAATACTTGAGGATGACTTCTGTCTGGTCCCATAGCTCTGTCTGTCTTCAATTTATTTAATTCTCATAACAATAATGTTATGTAATCTTTGAACACTGTGGCTGAGCAGTTTGATGCCTGAGATGATAGCACAGCTACTGTAGCACTGTTAGAAGTTAAAAGGAAATTTTGGAGTTGCTTGGAAAAAATGTAAGTGTTTATCCTTTGTTCCCTTTAATCTCTCCTTTACCAGAACAAGCTGATCTGTGATTACAGTTAAATACCTCTCCTACAGATAAAGGAGAGGGAGAGGGTGAGTCTTCAGTTTTGCATGTCAAAATATCTCCTGCCACTGTACTTTCTCCAACTTTCATTACTGACAGAAGTCCAAAAGGGGCAATCTTAAATTTTACAATGCCAGCGACAGATCAGTCATTTGATTTCTCTCCTGACATCTTACTACCAGAACACTGTTCTAAGCAAACCAAAACAGCTCTTATTTTTCAAATCAGTCAAGGTGCTTCACTGTATCAAAATATGAGCATGAATGCTGAAGAAAAGAACAGTGACTTTTTTGATCTGGCTGGACCCCCATGGGGGCAGCATTCATTTCTTATACCAGGAACAGTACTTCAAATTTGCAAAGCACTTTAGCCAGACATTTTATGTTGAACCCTACTATGGCCCAAAAAGCTAATGTACATACCTGTGATGACATCTTTCAATGGCTACAAGAATCAAGTCAAAGGCGTGCAGAGAATAAGCAAAACAGCATTCATCTGGTTAAGGCCCCAACTACAACCGATTCAATTTAGTAGTGTGCAGCTGACCTGGAAGAAGTAGTGAACAATGCTTTATTAAACATTATATTAAAGAGATGGATCACGCATTGCCTCTAAGGAAGTCAAAATAAAACAGTCAAGGAAAAAATGGAGTCACTCCTAAAGGAGATCAGAGCTACTAATGCAGAGGGAGCTTGTTGTTAGAAAAGGATCTCAGAAGCTGACTAAAGGATATCAGATTTAGAGGACATTCATTCCAAAGATAAATCTGCAGTGATTATCTAACTTAAAAGTTTTAAAGGTTCTACAGGACAAGTTAGAAGATTTAGAGTGGAGGGCATGCTGTAACAACATTAAAATATTGGGTGTCCCATATGGTCTTGAGAGCCAAGACATAAAAGTTTCTTTGAGACTTGGTTTACAGAGCTTTTAGAATGCAAATACCCTGAGGAAAATGTTGACTTGGAGTGCATACATCACAATTCTGCCAGGGCCAATCCTTGATTTAAGTGCCCTTAAGTGATATTTGTAAGGTATTTGCCGTATCAGCACAGACAGAAACCATTAAACTGGATTTCCTGATCTTGCCCTGAGATCCTCAAAAAAGGAAATGTTTTAATCCATTCATGTCTGTTCCATGGAACAATAAAATGCCATTTTCTCATTTTCTGCCCAATACACTCTGTATTTCTTTTAATGTGTTCAACACAGTTTCAACATCATAACAGAGACAACCATATTTGTGACAGAAACTACTGGTTAAAAACTAGCTGAGGAAAGAAAGGAAGTCAATACTGATCCACAGCATACAAAGAAAACAGGAACCAACAACAGAACAAAGCCCTGCTTAACAACAAAATCAGTCCAAACAGTCAAAAGATTTGGAGATCAATGTCAAAGCCAACGACCAGAATTTGTCATGGGTCATTAATGATGAATCCAAAATAATATAAAGTTGAGAAACACTAACTGAAGCTACAAATAAATTTTGCTGATTTATGCATAACATTACAAGGCACCAGAATAATGACCTGAAATTAATTAGCTTAAGTAGAAGCACTCAGATGAGTGCATACTAATAAAAAAGGATCCCCATGTAGCAATTAAGTAATATAATAAAGAGTGAATATAGGAAGAAAGGGATGATTATGGAATAATTTATTTAAATGAATATTTAAAAGTGTATAGTATTTCACATTATAAAAGGTATGATAAGTATATAGCACTTGGGGACAAATTAGTTATGTATAAAAATCAAGCGATATATTAAAGTTAGTTTGGTGATATATATATATATATATATATATATATATATATATATATATATATATAGGGATATGACATGGCCTGAGTGAAGATATCATATTTATCTTCACAAGAGGCCAATGATATCATGATATCTCACGAGTGGCGAAGCCACGAGTGAGATATCTTGATGTCATTGGCCTCGAGTGAAGATAAATATGATATCTTCACTCAGGCCATGTCATATTCTGTTTATACAAACATATGTTTGGGCTGAATTGCAATGGAACCCCTCCCTGAACACAAATCAAAACACACCCACAACCCAGAACACAAGGGATAACGTTCTCAAAAATAAAAACATATATATGGTAGATTCTACCAGTTTCAAAATATAAATAATGTTATTTGGTTGATCCTGCCAATTATTTTTTTCTGAAAATGTAATTTAGGCACTTATCTGGTTGATCCTGCCACTGTGATAGTCAGCCGAGCATATTACTTTCACTTTCCCCCTTCAAAGTAGCGTGACCGAGCAGTGTGAAGATCGACCCCTTAGGACATTACAGTAGTTAATAATAAAGAGCTCTGCACCCATTTAGTTAAAAAAAACTGTGCAGTTCTGTTTTACTTTGTGAGAAATTGCCGACTATGTTCAGAAGACAGAGTGTGAGTCGGCAGCTTCATAGAAGCAGGAGGAAGTGCGAGCATGTGTTGCTATAGCAGCGAGCATTTCGTCAGTTCTCCTGCTTCTATGGCGCTAACGACTCACACTCAATCTTCTAATTCTAAAATAAAACAGAACACACAGTCACAGTGTATTGCGGAAATAACAGTAATAACTTTACTAACTAATGTCAAGAATAGATCTTCACATTCCCGATCATATGAGAGGAAAGAAAATAATAATAACTTCGACTGACTATCTGATCAACAAAAGATGAATAACTAAATATGACCCATTTTTTAAGAAAGTAACGAGATCAACCAAATGTGTGTGTGTGTGTGGGGGGTTTGGGGGACAAGTTTTAAACAGAGGAGGCAGGGCAATGTACAGTGACAGACTTTCAGTTTCAATTCAATGACATATAGGAATGTGGAGATATCACTATGATGTATAGGAACATGGAGATATCAATGATATCTTCATGGCCATAGTGATATCTCCATGACCTGTCTCAGATACTACTTTTTATCCATGAATTTATTCCCAAACATATGTTGCATAAATATATATATATATATATATATATATATACACACACACACACACACATATGAAACAACTTTGTTAATGCATCAGTTAGGGTTGAAGCAACAAAAGTAGGAAAATGAGATGTTAGGGTTGAGATCCTAACACCTCCACCCACCCAGCCCTACTACACCACCACCACCACCCTCCACAGACAAACAGGCATTGGGGGGGTGCCTTGGAGTCATCAGCATGAACTCTCACCCCATTCCATGTGTAAGGAAGCTGAAATGGTATAATATAGAAGAATGGGGTGAAAGTTAGGCCCAGTGACTCCAAGGCACACCCTGACATCTGTTGGTCTGTGGAAGGTGGAGGTGGGGTGATAGGGTTGGGTTGGGGAGGTGTTAAGGTCTCAACCCTAACACCTCATTTCCCTACTTTTGTTGCTTCAACCATAACTGATGCATTAATGACGTTTTTTTGTAATGAATTTCCTTACTTCTTGAGAAAGTGTAATCCTACCCTTATAAGTTCATGGGAGTGCAGGTCAGTGTGTAGTGGTTGTAAAGGGCCCTTCGTCATGTGAGAGCACAGGTCCCTCCAGACCCTGCACTCCTATGTAACCATAAGTGTATACACATTGTAATCAACCCTCATCTCCCTGTGGGAGGGCCCTGCGCACCAATCACCCACCCATCAATCCATAAAGATATCCATTTGTGGTAGCACAGGGCCCATAGGGCCCTACACTCCCATCTTTCCATAAGTGATTAGACATTATCATGAAGTGTCATCTCCCTGTGGAAGTGCACGGCCCTGCATGCCCAGTACTGTATAATGGTATCCATGTGTGGAAGTGCAGGGCCCTCTGGGCCCTGCGCTCCCATCTACCTATAATTGCAGAGATGCAGCACAGACCTAGAGACATTTCAAGTAACCCCAGTGATGCAAATTGTGCAATATCTCAGTAACTGTAGGAACATGGGGAAAAATTCCACCACAGTTGTAATCATGGCCTGGTAACCTAAATGCATGCTTAATACACCCAAAGGTGTACTAAACTGCATTTAGTGAAAAATCTGTATCTTTAACCATTTTTGAGATATAGGCACTGAAAGGAACTGTGTTCGACACGATGTTATCCTAAAGGAAATTTTCAAACTTAGAAATGTTATAACTATGGAAGCAATGTAAATGTTATCACCAAACCAGCAAAAGTCTCATCTGTGGGGCAAGCCCTTTCCTATCCCAGAAAATTTCAGCCCTTAATTCCAAACCGTTTCTTTGCAGTGAAGTGAAAAAGAAATAGTAATGTTTAAAAATCCCTATTCATGAGCTGTCAAAATCCCTTTTCGTGAGTTAAATCCCATTTTGTGAGCTGTCCGAACCCCTTTTCATGAGCGAATCCTTTTTCACAAGGTAGGACCATTTGATCGTCATGTCACGAAAAGGGATTTTGACTGCTTGCGAAAAGAGATTGGCTCATGAAAAGGGATTTTGACAGCACACAGAAAAGGATTTTGACAGCTCACAAAAGGGGATTATGAAAAAAAAAATCCCTTTTCATGAGCTGTCAAAATCCCTTTTTGCGATCCAATCCCTTTTTGTGAGATGGAGCCATCTGGTCACCATCTCACAAAAAGGGATTTTGACAGCTCGTGAAAAGGGACTGGCTCGCAAAAAGGGATTTTGACAGCTCATGAAAAGAGATCAGAAGTTAGTCATGAAAAGGGATTTTAAAATTCAAAAATAAACATTATGGGGGCCAAAGTAAAGTAAACCAAAGGAATAGTTTTGTAGAAGATTTCCACATAAACAAAACCCATGCTTGGATGTCTTCAGAAGACATCCTTGGGGCAAGTTATAACGTTTTATTTTTCAGGTAAAATTAAAACAAAATGGCAGCTCCCGAAGAGGGATTTTTTTTTTACATGAAGAGGGATTTTATAAATTCCTCTTCATGAGCTGTTTTGTGAGCCCTAAATCCCTTTTCATACCATGCAGCTATCCAAAAGACTGAACTGAGCATGCTCAGAATCCGAAATTTCAAAATTGAATAACTTTTGAACAGATTAATGTTTGTTCATCAACTCAACACTGGCTTGTTCTTTGGGACAAGGTCTTTCTACTCTGAAAACATTAGACCAAACTTCCAAATGGTGTGGCCGCAGTGCAATGGTAAAACAACAGCAAAAAATGGCAAAAAAGTGACTTTTACACTTTTTTCACTATGTGCAGCACGAGAACCACAAACTGGATCAAAACAAAATTGTTGGTACGGTTTGCACAAATCTGTTAAAAAGTTGCAAAGTTATTGAAGTGCAAAATTTGAGGTTTAACATTAAACTGCCTTCTCAACCATACAATTATATATATATATATATATATATATATATATAAGAGGCAAAAACTCTGATGTTAATGCATTAGTTAGGGTTGTTCCACAGCGACAAAAGTGAGAAATTTGCTGTTAGGGTTGAAAACCCCTTGGACCCCGCCCCACCCCCAACTGGCATTGGGGTGCGCATTGGGATAAATCAGCCTAACTCTCACCCATGACATGTGTAAAGCAGCAGAAGTATAGGAGAATGGGGTGAGTTGGGACCCGCGATCCCAATGCGCTTAATGCAGAATTGAGGTGGCTGCAGCTTTAACAGTATTCCTCACTGTCACTGAAACAACTAATGCATCAAATGAGTTTTGCCTCTAATTCCTTCTTTTTGAGAATGATACACGAGAAATAGTGAATGTAATGCAGCGGCGGGAACACGGAGCCCTTAGACGCGCTCCCGCTACATAATCGGCGGCGGAGGCGTGGGGCCCTTGAATTGGCGCATATGGTAACACAAGCATGAATGAGAACAGAAGGAAGCTGCACATGGTGGTGTAGACAGGAATGGTCTGCCACGTGATGTGTTGTCACATAGTAACATGGTGCCTGCAAACAGAAATGTCAATGGGCATGGTGATGTAAAGTGAAACAGTAACATAAACAGTACTGTAGACAGAAATGGCAAAAATAACAGAAGCATAGCGCAAATGAAAATGCAAGGATATACATGGTGGCGCAGGCGTCAATAGTAAGTAAGCAATACGGATCCATAGCGGAAAGGGCAACAGTAACAGTAATGTAGCGCACAGGCTGGTTTTCCTCAAACCTGCATTGAGAAAGACAGTGAGTACAAATAATGTATGCAAAATAATGAGTATCGAGCATGAAAATGAGATCTTGGAATACTAAATACATTATATCTCAGGAACCGTAAGGCGTGAAAAAAATTTAGAAGTCATATTATTTACAACTGTCCTGGCTAATTTGAATCTTAGCCCCATTATGGGGCTAAGAATTTTTCCGACGAAAAGTCCGTATCTCACACCGTTTCGAGATGCGGGCCCTGAAAGCGGCGAATGCCGTAATGTTATCCTAGGAAAAAGAAAGTTCGAGTGCCATAACTTTGCCTCCCTGTAATGTTTTCACCAGACTACTGAAAGGCACATCTGTGGGCTGTTGGCTGTCTTCCTCAAATTTCAGGAAAAAGACCAAACCGTTATTTTGCAGCAGGGCTCCAAATGATTTCTGTTAAGTGTCGGTGCCGTAATGTTATCCTATGGGAAAAACCATCAATTTTGGAGTGCCGTAACTTTGCCGCCATGTGAAATTTTTCACCAAATTACTGAAAGCACATCTGTGTACTGTTGGCTGTCTTCCCTCAAATTTCAGGAAAAAGACCAAACCGTTATTTTGCAGCAGGGTGCCAAAGGTTCCTGTAATGCTTCGGGCACCGTAATGTTATCCTATGGGAAAAACTGTCAACTTTGGAGTGCCATAACTTTGCTGCCATGTAATATTTTTTCAATACAACACTGAAAGGCACATCTGTGAGATGTTAGCTGCGTTTTCTCCAAATTTCAGCTCAAAACTCCCTACAGTTATTTTGCAGTGCAGTGCCAAAGAATTGCTGTCATTTTCCCACAGACTAGAAAATTACTGTCGCAATTTGCGAAAGCTTTAGCAATTTGCGACACTTTGTCAAACACGGTAATTTGCGAAAGTACTTTTCAGAAATTTGAAAAACATATTTCTGGGGTGTTTCTACAAAATAAAGACATGGCAAGCATCCTCAGGGCCCGACTAGGTGAATACAAAAAATTAGGTTGCTAGAGGGTCCCAAATTTAAATGCCAACCATTTTTCTGATCACCAACTGAAAACAAAATGGCCGATTTGTAAGTAACAGGCCCATTGCGAAGTAAAAATGCATTTGTGAAAGTGTTGAACTTTAACTTTCCCATTGACTTATAATGGAAACTGTTTTTGAATAACTTTTGAACTGTTTAATATTTTTCACGAAATCTCCGATAGGCACATGAGGACCCAGCTGCAGTTCCTGAAGATTTTGGGCCAGTCATGCAAACCGTCAGACCTGTGGCGCGACCACAGAATTCCAGAAAAGCGTAAACGCGGCCACAGATCACACTTAATAACTCCGCAGCCGTATATCTGACCAGTACGAAACTTGGCAGATCCCAAGGCCTATGGTTCTTGATCATAAATTCCATATTTCAGGCAAATCCATCAAACAGCTGCAAAGTTATTAAGGTGCAAAGTTTTGGGGTTTAACATAGAAATGGCTCCTCAACCCTAACTATGGTAGCACTACCATGCTACATATATATATATATATATATATATATATATATATATATATATATATATATATTCATGACAAAAAACTCTGTTTAATGCATCAGTTAGGGTTGTTCCACAGTGACAAAAGCAAGGAAATTTGATGTTAGGGTTGAAAGTCCCCTTTCACCCCACCCCCCCCAACCAGCATTGGGGTGTGCGTTGGGTCATCAGCCCTAACTCTTACCCCATTCCATGTGTAAACAAGCTGAGGTGGTGAAGTATAGGAAAATGGGGTGAGAGTTAGGACCGATGACCCCAACATACACCCCGATGCCAGTTAGGGAGATGGGGTGGGGTGCAAGGGGGGGCTTTCAACCCTAACATCGAATTTCCTCACTTTTGTCACTGTGAAACAACCCTGATGCATTAAATGGAGTTTTTTTGCCATGAATTTCCCTTCTTTTTGAGAATGAGGGCTATAAATAGTGCATAGAATTTGGTGGTGGGAGCGCTGGCCCTTCTAGCCCCCCCGCTCCCGCCATGTGATTTTTTTGTCACATAATAACAGTAAGTATAACACAAATGCAAGCGCAAATGGTTACGCACATGGTGACGCAAACATAAATGGTAACACAAATGGTAATAGAAACACAAGCGCAAAGTGATGCCAAAGTGAACAGTGATGCAAACGGAGATGCAAACGCAAACACGTATGGAAATGCAAACCATAATGCGCACAACCACAGTACCAAAATTGTAAACGCAAATGGTAACGGTAACAGCAACAATTACGCCAAAGGAAATAGAAATGCAAACGCAAGTGTGTACAGAAATGCAAACCATAATGCACACGGGTCATTGTACCGCAATTGGAAATGCAAATGGTAACTGTAACAGCAGCAATAATGCCAAAGGAAACAGAAATGCAAATGCAAGTGGATACGGAAATGCAAACTGTAATGTGCACAGCCACGATACCATAATTGGAAACACAAATGGTAATGGTAACAGCAACAATAACGCCAAAGGAAACAGAAACGGAAATGCAAATGCAAGCACGTACAGAAATGTAAGCTGTAATGTACACAGTCATGGTAATGCAATTGGAAACACAAATGGTAACAGTAACAGTAACGATGGCGCAAAACGAAAGACAAATGCAAATGGAAGGGCAGCTGCAAATGAAAATGGTAATGCACATGGTGACGCAAATCAAAACACAAACAGAAACAGTAGTGGAGATGCAAATGGTAACAGTAATGCAAGCGCAAATAAAAATGAAAAGGGTAACACACATGGTGGTGTACACAGGAACGCTAACGCGAACGGGTACGGAAATACAAGTGGAAACACCAAGTGTAACAGTAAGTGGGGTGCACACCCTGGTTTTCCCCAACAGCTGCATAGAGAAACACAGTGACTAGAAAGAATGTATGCATAATAATGGGCCTCGGACCTGAAAATGAGCACTTGGAATACTAAACTGCTTATATCTCAGAAACCACACGATGTAGAAAAAACACTAACATTTCATATGATTTATGACTTTCCTGGCTAGTTTTATACTTAGCCCCTTAGCAGGTGGCTAAGCATTTTTCTGATGAAAAGTCCGTATCTCACACCGTTTCCGAGATATGGGACCTGAAAGGCACGGCGGACTCCGCAGTGTTAGCCTAGGGGAAAAAAGCATCAACTTTGAAGTACCATAACTTTGCATCCCTGCAATATTTTTTCACTAAACCACTAAAAGGCACATTTGCGGGATGTTGGCTTTCTTCCCTTCAAATTTCAGCCCAAAAGACCAAACCATTCTTTTACAGCAGGGTGGCAAGAAATTCCTGTTATTTTGGCCATAGTGTTGCAAAGTAGTGTCGTGATTTGCGACACTTTCGCAAAAACATCACAAAAGTGTTGCAAGTGTGACACTACTTTGTGACACTACAGATTAGAAAAATTTGAAAAACATATTTCTGGGATGTTTAACCCCCAAAAAAAAGACATGGCTAGCATCCTCAGGGCTTGACTAGGCGAACACAAAAAGTATTGTGTCCCTAGAGGGTCCAAAATTTAAATGCCTAGCATTTCTGTGACCAGTAACTGAAATAAAAATGGCTGACTCATGACACTAGAGGCATCATATGTGACACTAAAAACTGCATTTGTGACAATGTCAAACTTTTTGTTAACTTTTCCCATTGACTATAATGGGGAAAATTGTTTTTTGAATAACTTTTGAACTGTTTAATATTTTTTCACGAAATCTTTGAAACGCACATTGGGGACCCTGGCTGCATGTTCCCTGAAGTTTTTGTACTGGTTGCACAAACTGTGTGACCTGAAGGCACGGGCAAAGAATGTGCAAAAAAGCATAAATGTGCTACAGAATGACACTTAATAACTCTGCAACCATATATCTGACTGGTACGAAACTTGGCAGATCCTAAGATTTATACTACTGCTCTGTATTGGCCAAATTTAAGCCACATCTGTCATACAGTGGCAAAGTTATTAAGGTGCAAATTTTCACCATTTAACCTTAAATGGGTTACTCAACCCTAACTATAGTGGCACTACTGTGCCACTATAAAATATATATATAGGGGAGCGGTAGCACCCCTATAGTTACGGTTAAGTAGGCAGTTCAATGTTAAACTCAAAATTTTGCACTTTAATAACTTTGCAATCATTCTATGGATTTTCACCAAATTTAGTTTGCGCCTTCCTGTGGGTTAGATATCTTGATTTGACTAGTTTTGTTCCAGTCGGATGTGGAACATCCAAGCAATGGAGAGGTGAAAAAACATGTTTTCGCTGATTGACTTTGCTGGGATTTTTCTTTGAACTTGCCTATAACCCAGAGGGTTTATTTTCTGGGTGTGAACTGTTCAGGGTAGAAAGGGACTACCCCACAGATGTGCCTTTTGCTAGACTGGTGAAAAAATATTAAGTAGTTTTCAAGTTATTGCAATTTAGAAATTTGAAAAAATAATTTCTGAGCATGCTTAGTAAGCACTTCAAGATAGCTGTATGAAATAAAGTAGGAATCCTGCTCCATATGGAGAAATTCCTACTCTGTATGTCCACCATCTTGTTTTCATTTATACCCTACTGAACAATTTTGAAACCTCCCAAAATGAGATTCTGGGGAGGAACCACTATATGTAGCTTGCTTATTGGTACCCCCTTTTGTGCATTCTGTGCATAAGGGACGAAATATGCCCATAAAATGTGTTTTGTTAATCATTTAAATCCTACTTCGTATCTACAAAATACAACCTAGGAATCTATTTCATATGCATAGATACGACATAGGATCCTAGGCTGTGAGCCAAAAACAGTAAAATGATTAGAAAATAAATGTTTGCAGACTTGGGGTGCCCAATTCCCCATGAGGGCACTAGAGGACTCCCACCCCCACCAGTATGAGACACTGGAGAGCCACCTCCCAATGTCCCCAACACAAAACAACCATGGCTGACAATGGGGTGCCCAATCCTCGCATCGGCAGTAGCACCCAAAATGCATGTCTGACAATGGGGTGCCCAATCTCTGTGTCAGTAGTAGCACCCTCCAAAGTGGGACACTGGGGAGCCCACTCCCAGTATCCCCAGTTATAGCATGCCCCCTCCATCAGCACTTGCTGCTTGAAATAAAGAAAACAGTCCCCAAACTTCTTTTTATTAAAAAAAATCCTGAAAAAAGAAAATGGTCCCTTGTCATCTCCTCACATCCCCCTTCCCCATCCCCACTCTCTCTCTGTGCACCCACCTCCCAGCACCCCCCTTACCTCATACTTATCTCTGGAGGTCAGTGGCTATGATCTTCTCTGGACCAGAACACGTATGCACTCTTCAGAGGTGAACCATAAACTGAGGAATACAGGTAAGCCCCGTATAATTGTGTCAATCGGGTTTTCAACTTATGTTGATATCTCAGCCATTTTTTATTGACTCCACATTTTCAACATGGGGTTCTTGACACCCCACCTCATGAACACTGTCATTGTCATCTCAATATTCGGTCCCTGAAAGGTGATTTCACTGTTGTTGCGTGGAATCACCTTTTGGGACCAGTTAACAAAATGATAGTGCCAGTGTTCTGTCCATGAGGTGCGGTCCCAAGAACCCCATGTTGAAAATGTGGTGCGGAAAGTACCAGAGATGACTACATTACAAGCCTGCATTGCACAGTTTCTTTTTTTTTTAACTCAAAGTTTATTATCAAATTTTCATTACAAAACCAGATCCACATCATACATGCACTACAAAAAACATGATCACACATTCTGGGAGATCTGACCACCCTCCCTCCTCCTCCTCCTCCTCTTCTCACCCTTCCTCCAGTCCTCCCCTCTTATTCCCCTTCCATTAACCCCCCAGCACAGTGAAAAGCACATTTTAATAAAAAAAAGAGACAACTATTGGTAGGCAACAACTTCAGGTAGGTTGCAGGGAGTACAGAGAGTATGGGGGTCCCAGATCTTATTGAATCTTGTCTGTTTACTACGAAAACTTGCAATTGCCTTAGAAACATAGAAACAAAGAATTTGATGGCAGATAAGGACCGCTTGACCCATCTAGTCTGCCCATTTTCCTACCTAACAGATAAGCTGCAGATCCTAGTAAACCAACAGCTTACTTCCTCCTACCCCCCACTAGGACTGCCTAATATCTGTCCCTTGCATTCTTGAATTCCCCCACTGTTCTTGACTCCACAACCTCCTCAGGGAGGCTGTTCCATGCATCCACAACCCTCTCTGTGAAAAAATACTTCCTCACATTACCTCTGAGCCTTCCCCCCTCTATCTTCAAATTGTACTCCCTTGTTCTTGCACATCTCTTTTTCTGAAAGATGCTACCCTCTTGGACTTTGTTGAGTCCCTTAAGGTACTTGAAAGTTTATATCATATCCCCTCTCTCTCTTCTTTCCTCAAGGGAATACATATTAAACTCCTTTAGTCTTTCTTCATATGACCTCTGGTGTAGACCCTGCACTGTTTTGCTTGCCCTCCTCTGGACAGCCTCCACTCTGTCTATGTCTTTGCAGAGATGGGGTCTCCAGAACTTCACACAGTACTCCAGATAGGGTCTCACCAACTGTCTGTACAGAGGGATAACAACTTCCTGTTTTCTACCATTGATGCCTCTCCCTATGCATCCCAGTATCCCCCCAGCCTTCCTTACTGCCTTCTCACATTGCTCGCCCACCTTTAGGACATCTGATATAATTACCCCCAGGTCCCTTTCCATTTTTACTGTTGTCAGTATCTCACCCCCCCCCCCATTGTGTACTCTTCCCCTGGGATTTTGTTTCCCAGGTACATTACCTTGCACTTGTTTGCATTGAATCTGAGCTGCCATACATTTGACCATTCCTCCAACCTTGCCAAGTCCCTTCTCATCCTTTCCACTCCATCTTGTGTATCAACCCTGTTGCAGATCATTGTGTCGTCTGCAAAGAGACATACTTTTCCTTCTAGTTCCTCTGTAATGTCACTTATAAAGACATTAAATAGGACCAGTCCCAGTACTGAACCCTGTGGTACCCCACTAGTAACCCTCCTTTCTTCACTGTGGACTCCATTTACTACTACCCTGTGCATCCTGTTGTCTAGACAATTTTTCATCCAGGCTACCACCTTGGGACCCACTCCAAGGCTGGCTAACTTGTATATTGATCTTTTGTGTGGGACTGTATCAAATGCCTTGCTAAAATCTAGGTAGGCCATGTCCACAGCCCTTCCCTGGTCTACTTTGGTCACCCAGTCAAAGAAATCTATTAGATTCATCTGACATGACCTTCCCATTGTGAATCCATGCTGCCTTGGGTCCTGTGCCCCACTGACCTCTAGGTACTTAACAATTCTTTCCTTCAGAAGTGATTCCATCATTTGCCCTTCCACCGAGGTCAAACTAACTGGTCTGTAGTTCCCTGCTCCCACTTTTGTGAAGAGGAATCACATCCACCCTTGTCCAGTCCTCAGGTACCTCTCCATCCTCCCATGATTTGTTAAAGAGAGTAGTCAGTGGTGTCACAAGTTCTACCCTTAGTTCTTTCAGAATTCTTGGGTGAATCCCATCAGGCCCCATTGCTTTGTCCACCTTCAATTTTTTTAGTTCATTCAGAACCCTTTCTTCTGTAAATGGATTGGTATCGACCCCCTTCTTCAGAATGTTTCTCTTATTTGGTTTAGGTACCTCCCCCTCCTCTTTCTTTGTGAATACTGAGCAGAAATATTTGTTCAGTATCCCTCCTTTTTCACTGTCACCCTCTGCCCACATTCCCTCCCCTTTATTAAGCTTCAGTATCCCTCCTTTGGTCTTTCTTCACTCCGTAATGTACCTATAAAAGGTCTTATCCCCCTTCTTAACAGAGTTGGCTATCCTTTCCTCAGTTTGGGCCTTTGCTATTCTGACTGCCTTCCCTGCCTCTTTCTGCTTTAACTGATAAAGTTCTCTGTCCTGTGCCTTCTGTGTTTCCTTTTATTTCCTGAATGCTATCCTTTTCTCCTTAACCTTTCCTGCCACCTCTTTTGAGAACCATAGCATTTGTTTCCTTCATTGTGTTTTGTTGATTTGCTTTACACAAAGGCTTGTTGCCTCTGTGATGGCTGTTTTGATTACTCCCCATTGTTCCTCCACCCCTCCTTCTTGCCTGTTTGCTAGTGCTTTTCTGAGGCACTCTCTCATTTTCCCAAAGTCAGCCCTCCTAAAGTCCAATACTCTTGCTTTTGTATGGCTGTGTTTATCGTGAACCACACTGTTTGGTGGTCAGTTGTTCCCAGATGGCTACCCACTTCTAAATTTGAGATTCTTTCTCCATCCCCATTTGAGAATGCCAGGTCTAAGACTGCTCCCTTCCGAATGGGTTCCAATACTAGCTGTCTGAGGAATGCCTCTTGTAGGGCATCAATAATGACCCTGCTCTTGGAAGTACCTGCAGCAAAGGTGCTCCAGTTAACATTTGGCATATTCAGGTCCCCCATTAACAATATCTCCCCTTTTTCTGCCATTCTAAGGATGCCTTCTATCATTTCCTTGTCCATTCCCTCTCCCTGAGATGGAGGTCTGTATACAACCCCCATGCGGATTGTGGTGCCATTTCCTGTCTCCAGGGTGACACAGAGTCCCTCATCTGCTCCCTGTTTACTCTTTTAGTTCTGTTGCTTTGATCTCTTCCTTTACATAGAGAGCTACTCCTCCTTCTCCTCTTTTATCCTCCCTGTCCCTCCTATAGATTGTGTATCCTGGTATGTTGACATCCCAGTCATGGTTCTCTGTATACCATATTTCTGTGACTGCCACAATATCCAGGCAACCCTCTTCCATCAAGGCAACTAGTTCAGGGAGCTTGTTACACAGACTATGGGCATTGCTACTCATCACCCTCCATGTTTTGATTGCCTTACCCCTTTTAGCCCCATCCCTGTCCTTACTGCCTTTGCCTTTTCTTACATTTACTTCTGTCCTGCTCCCTAATGACTTCTCTACCTTAGTGTTTACCTCACTAATCCTTCCTTTTCTGCAACCATTCTGTATAGAAGAAAGCTACTTCCATGTCCTTCCAATGCTTAAGTACAAGCTTTTTAACTGACATTGAGATTAAGACCATGTGGTATTTACGATTACGTACCGCAATCCCCATGAAATTGCCAAGCAGGTAGATCTCTGGTGTGAAAAAATCCTGAAGGCCCATCAAGGGGTCGTCTACGATTTGCTTGATAAGGGTCCATAGTGGGGTCGCTTTGGGGCATTCCCAGAATAGAAGCAGCAGCAAACCCCTCTACCTGTGCACATCGTGTGCAGGTAGAGGAGGTAGCTGAACCAAGCCTAGCCAGTCTTTGTGGACAGTAATACAGGTTATGAAGTATATGGAATTGCATAAAGTGAAGCCTGTCCTGAGTTACAAACTTATGACAACCTTGCCATAATGCAGGCCAACCGACCGTTATGTTCAGGAGAAGAGAAGACCAGTACCCCGAAGGGCCTAGGTATTCCGGATATACCCGATCATATAATAATCCATACATTTTGGACACTGCTTGAGAGAAACCTACTAGGAAGGCCAACTCAGAGTGAAGAGACATTCCTGGGGATTGTAGGGGTATGTGTCCAAATGCTTTCACCAGTAAATGTTGTAATTGAAAGACTTTAGAAATCTAAGAGTTCAGAATGCTTGCCTTGCTCATAATTTCTGGAGAAGTGAGCCATGTCCCATCTTCTTTCATCAAATATATGAGCAAATAGTCGCCCAACTGGGGGAGCCAAAAAGGAGGAAGAACCCCGCCTTCTATTTTAAGATTAGGATTCCCTCTCAGGGGTTGAGTAAAATCCTGAGTATTGTTATATTTGAGGAATGCACAGAGTTGGGAGTGAATTTTGATAGAAATAGCTATTGGGGAGATACGTATTTGTGTAGGGAGAGTTTTAAGTTTAGTATGTAGGAGAGCTAGAGGAGATAATCCACGTGCTCTAATTTGGGACAGTTCTATTTTAAGACAGATGGGCATATAAGGGAGAGAGCTATGAGTAGTCTCAGTAATTAACCATCTAAGATATTTGTTAGCCTGGCTGGCCCAGTAATAAAAGGCTATATGAGGGAGACATAAGCCTCCTTTAGACTTTGTAATGGCTAACTTGTGAAAAGTCAGTTGTGTTTTTTTTGTCTGACTATATAAAATCAGTAATAAGACTGTGAACTTTTTTGAACCAAGAGAGGGGAAGCCAAATATTTAAGAGATTAAGCAGGTAGAAGAGACATGGGAAGACATTCATTTTAATCAGATTAATTTTGCCCCAAAGAGAGAGATTGGGAGGAGATGCCATCTATCTAAGTCCTGCCTAGGTGTCTGAATGAGAGAATCCAAATTTGCCTTTCGAAGATGGACCTGATTTCTTGAGAGCTCAATTCCGAGGTATCTCAATGATTCAGATTCCCAGGAGAGACCCAGGTCTGTATTTCTGTGCTTTAAAGTTTTATGGTTAAGGAGAAAAACTACTGTTTTGTCTACATTCAGCTTATGGTTGGAAAGAGCACTAAAGTCTCTAATAATGTTCCGCATGGGGGGGTTGAAGGTATCTGGGTGGGATAATTAGAGAAGCAGGTCATCTGCATAAGCAGAAACTTTTATTTCGTGTCCCTGTATGGTGATGCCTTGAAACAGCTGACAGTTTGTTATTCTGCGTATAAGGGGCTCAAGGTATAAGTTGAAAAGCAATGGTGACAAGGGGTAACCTTGCCTCGTCCCTGATTGCAGTGAAAACAAGGCAGACATTGTTCAATTACTAGAGACGCAAGCAGTTGGTGATTTATACAGAGCCTGTATCCATTTCTGGGATTCTAGAGGGAAGCCAAACACGTGCAGGGTTCTGAATAGGAAATTCCAGTTAACCCTATCAAATGCCTTCTTGGCATCCCGGGAGACCAAAGCTGCTGAGAAATCTGCATCCCTGGATACCAAGAAGACATAAGCCAGAGTATGTAAATGGTCTACAGAGGACCTACCTTTCATGAACCCTACCTGCTCTGTGCCTATGAGATCCGGAAGAACTATACTAATACGGTCCGCTAATAATTTGGTCAGAATTTTAATGTCTTGGTTGAGGAGAGAGATTGGCCTATAACTTGTAACTAAGTCAGGCCATTTACCCAGTTTAGGTAGAAGAACAATTAGGGCTTCAAAAAGGGACTTGTCAGATTCTACCCCTGAGAGAGAATATGCTGGTACAGAGGTTGCAGTAGAGGGAGTAATTGCTTTGCAAAGACCTTGTAGAAATTGAGAGAGAAGCCATCGGGTCCTGTTTTTTTTCCATAGGAAGATCCTTAATTGCAGTATTTTACTCATTTCATCACTTTAAATGGAAGAGGTCAGTGAACGCTTTTGAGCTTTCAAGAGAGAAGGCAGATGAGAGTTGCAGAGGTAGTCATCCAGAGGCTGTTCTGGAGGGGGGTTTAACATAAGACCATACATCTGCTTAGAATAATTACTGAATTTGGCTACAATATCTTCTGGGGAGGTGTTTAAACAGTTTCCTTCAGAAGAGTGAATGGTTGCAATAAGCTTAGAGGACTGTTGTTGTTTAATTCTCAAAGCAAGCAATCTGCCAGCCTTTTCTCCTTGGTGTGTGTAACAGGCTTTATCCTTCAAGATGGCACATTCTGCTTTTCCTCTCAGGAGCTCCAGGTAGGCTTCCTTCAGTTTGATAAGGTCATGCCTGAACTGGTCTGGAAAATGGGGAGACAGTTTGGCTTCTATGTCCCTAATTTGAGAGAGGGTGGACAATAATAGCTGTTCCCTCGTTTTTGTCCGCTGTGAGGACAAACCAACCAGTAATCCCCTAAGATAGGCCTTCAGTGCACACCATTCCACATCAGGCTTACCCATGGAATTGTGGTTGACAGAGACAAATTGGGTAATGTGGTCCGAGATATATTTTATTACATCTGGGTCTTTGAGAAGCTGATTGTTTAATTTCCAATGTCCTTCATTCTTGGGGAGAGAGGAAAATGAGAGTCTGCAAGTGACCAGAGCATGATCCAAGGGAGGACCTGGATGTATGGAGGAGTCAAGCATCCCTGGGAGAAGTGTTTGGTAAGTGAGAATGTAATCAAAACAGGAGGAAGTCCCGTGTACCGAGGATGTAAATGCAAGCTTTTATCTGTATGGTGCAGAACTCTCCAGACATCTCACAGTCCCATCTGATCCACCAGGTCTCTTAATGCCCTTTGGTCTGGGGAAAGACCTTTATGAGGGTTGCCTGTACAGTCTATACTTGGATCAAATGTCAAATTCAGGTCCCCCCCAACAATTATCGGGAGTGAAAGGAAGGGGGACAATATGTTGAGTAGCTGCATGAAAAACCTTGGTGAGTCTACATTTGGACCACATATACTACCCAATAATACCTCCATGGTGTGCAGTTTACCTTTGATGAACAGGAATCTACTTAGAGGGTCCCCAGTAACTTGAGTAGAAATAAAAGGGACAGACCTGGCTATCAAGAGCATTACTCCACAGCTCTGTGTATTTTCTCCCGCAGAGAAAACCTGCCCAACTTGCTGTCACCACAACTTTAGTGCTTCAGAGTTGAGCAGGTGAGACTCTTGTATAAAGATAATGCCAGCTTTCAACAAATATAGATGTTTTAATAACTTGTATCATTTTAGTTTGTGCCTGGCCCCTTTAACATTCCACTTTGCAAAGGTCAGGGCCCTAGCCATCTGCCTGGAAAACAAATCTAGGCTATATAGTAGCCCCTCTGGAAATATACCTCCTTGTCTAGGTTGCCCAAACACTGCTTTCATCTGCGCTGCCCACCTCCCTCCCAACCAGTCCCTGTCTCCCTGAATCCCATAGGTCCCCCTCAAAATTCCCTTAAACTCACCCTTCCCCCTATTAGTAGAACCCCCAAATCAAACCCCATCCCCCCTCCCCTCACCCCCTCTCATCTTCTTGATCCTCGTTCTGTATCAAACCACTGCACAGCTCCTCTCCCTCCAGACACCCTTATTAGAACTAACTACAATCAACAATAACAGTTACATTTCCCTAATATCAACATTGTCAGTGTAGGAAATTTGATGCAGAGAAAATAAAACTGGACCTCTTGCCCTTATACCCAAAAGTGCAACTTGCTATGAATAGGAAATAAGTAGCCATCATAATAAACAAACTGGAGGTCCCAATGACTTTCTGCCAGAACAAGAAAATTGTAACATTAAAGTGTATACAGTACGTTGTCCAATTAAGGAAGTCTAGTTTAAACCTCATAGCTTCTAAATAAGTTGTAATAACTAACAACCAGGGCAACATTCCTTGAGTGGAAATCCCAAATCAGGCTCTCCAATAGTTCTTGCACAGCAGTCTGTTTCTCTACTGTTAGTGGTAATGTAGCGATCCCTTAAGCAGGAAAATCTGGTACTATTAACAAGCAAATAACAGAAGTAGTGTCTGCAAGGTCTTGTGCATATTCAAAAGGGTATAAAGCAGCTGCAGATCTTCTGCTCCCTCTAGCGGTGGTAGACCTTCATTACAGACAGCCCAGTCAGGAAATTTAAACAAGCGTGCGCACATTAAAGGGGAATGGGGTACAAAAGAATGCCGCAGTCCTGAAACAATAAGCACCCTTCCCTCCCAGTTTGGGTATGAAAAGATGTACATTTTCCCTGCATCAGGCCCAGAGCCATTGCCGAGATATTTAGGAACTCCACTCCGGCATCCGACGGAATTACCTTCAGTCAGGAGGAAAGCCTCATCCTAGTAAACTGCAGCAGGTCTGAAATAGCATTGTCAGAGAATTGTATTGTACAGTATGTTCATTTGTATTCATTTCCCACACATCTAGGCAAGAAGCACACTGATTCTAGTGTAGAATTACTCAGCAGTCAGTCTGTTTAGCTCAGGGACCCTGAAAGAGGTCCGGGAAGGCATCTTTGAGCCTTGCCATTGCCGGCTCGTACTCTTCATAGGTGACCCAGTTACCGGATACCAAAATCTGAAGCCACGCCAAGTAGTTCATTCTGAATTTTATGCCTGCAGCAATAAGCTTCATCACCAGAGGATGAAAGCTAGCTCTTCTCTGTCTCACCGCTGCTGGTAAATCTTGGGCAATCCTGATTTTGGCTCCCTCCCATCTTAAGTCCTGAATTTCTCTCACTTTCATTAAAAAATGTTGCCTCTCCAGAAAATTAAGGAACCTAAAGATGAGAGGATGTGGTGGAGCACCAGGTGGAGGCATTAGGCGGAGGGCTCAGTGGGCCCGTTCAATGATGTATTTGGGCCCAAAGGGTGAAGGGCCGGCAATCTTCTTCACAAATGTTTGGGTAAACAATGCCAGATCCAGACCTTCCTCCTTTTCTGGGAGACTATTGTCTGGTTGCTATTATCTAAGGGTCAATCTTGTCTGCTCATTTTTCTAGAGAGCAGATTCTGACCTTGTTATCTGCAGTACATTGAGAAATATCCTCCATGGCCTGTGAGAGTGAGCTCAGCTCAGTTGTGATGGTTTTTAGTTCTTCCTTAAATGGTTTGAATTCTTCCAGAAAACAAGTTAGAGTGAGTGGTTCCTGGTCCGGGGCAGGGTGAGATGCTGTCGACACTTCAGCAGGACTAGAGGCCTTGGATTTCTTATAGGCCTTCTCGGGTGTGTTCAGAGGTGTATGGCTTGGTGGAGCTTTTCTCACTTCCACCTCCATCTAGTGAGACAAGTGCCACGGTCCGACTGCAGGCAATGTTAATTATTTGCTGCAACTGTTTCATTTGCTTTTCCATGCTAGCAAATGCCAAAAATAAACTTTAATTGAGCCAGGTGGCTGGAGAGACGCGGGAGTGCTGCTATCAGGCACTCTGCATCACCGAAAATCTGCATTGTGCAGTTTTTAAGTACGCTCGTAACTTCACCAGTTTTTACAATTTTCATTCCCGATTTTCAACATTGATATTTTTTCACACCTCCTCATGAACAGTACAGTTGTCATTTTTCACATCCTGCCCAAAATGTGTTTTCACATCTGAGGCATAGAATGGTATGCGTGCTGTGTGAAATCAACTTTCAGGATGGATTAATGAAATCACAGTGCCAGTGTTCATGAGAGGAGGTCTGAAAAAGGCCAGGTTGAAAATTTGATGAAATAATTCAAAAAAATGACCGTGTTACGAGCATGCGTTGCACAAGTTCTTTGCACATGCGTAACTTCAACAATTTTTCATGTTTTCACTCCAGATTTTCAACATTGTGATTTTTCAGACCTCCTCGTGAACAGTACATAGCTGTCATTTTTACATCCTGACCAAAACATGTTTTTGCACATGTTATGCAGAATGGCGTAGCCGCTTTGCGAAATCACCTTTAGGGACAGATTAATGAAATGACAGTGCCGTGTTCATGATGTGGGGTCCCCAAAAGGCCATGTTGAAAATTTGGTGAAAAATCCTGAATGCGCTCCCACAGTAACATATGGATGCTATTATACTATCTCAAAAATAAGGGAAAAAGCTATGTTAATGCATCAGTTAGGGTTTTCATTAAATCATTAAAAGCTGGGATATTCAACGTTAGGGTTCCGACCACTACCACCACACCCTCCACACACCAACAGGCATCGAGGTGTGCCATGGGGTCATCAGGACTAACTCCCACCCCATTCTCCTGTATTGCACCATGTCAACTTGTTTACACATGGAATGGGGTGAGAACTGGATCTGATAACCCCATGGCACACCCTGTTGGTGTGTTGTGGAGTGTGGTGGTAGGAGTGGGAACCCTAACATTGAATTTCTCAGCTTTTGATGATTTAATAAAACCCTGATACATTAACGTAGTTTTTTGCAATGAATATATACAGTATATATATATATATATATATATATATATATAAAATGGCACAGTAGTGCTACCATAGTTAGGGTTGAGTAGCCCTTTTAAGGTTAAAGGGTCAAACTTTGCACCTTAATAACTTTGCCACCATTCAACAGATTTGCCTGAAATTTGAAATGCTTGATCAAGAACCATACATCTTAGGATCTGCCAACTTTCGTAGTGGTTGTATATACAGCTGTGAGTTATTAAGTGAGATCTGCAAGCGGGTTTACGGTTTTTGGTGAATTCTTTGCTCGTGCCTACAAGTCACATGGTTTGCGCGACTGGTCCAAAAACTTCAGGGAACATGTGGCTGGGGTCCCTGATGTGTCTTTTGAAGATTTCATGAAAAAATATTAAACAGTTCAAAAGTTATTCAAAAAACAATTTCCCATTATAAGTCAATGGGAAAAGTTAACAAAAAGTTCGACAGTGTCGCAAGTGCATGTTTTGCTGTCTCAAATGGCCCTAGTAGTGTCGTAAATCCACCATTTTGTTTTCAGTTGGTGATCAGAAAAATGCTTGGCATTTAAAATTGGGACCATCTAGAGACACAATTCTTTTTGTGTTTACCTAGTAGGAACCTGAGGTTGCTAGACATGTCTTTATTTTAGGGTTAAACACCCTAGAAATATGTTTTTCAAATTTCTGGAAAAAGTAGTGTTGCACTGATGACACTTTCACAAATTTTTGTGAAACCTTTCGCAAATCACAAAACTACTTTTTCAGACTATGGCCAAAATGACAGCAGCTCTTTGCCACCCCACTGTAAAAGAACGGTTTGGTCTTTTGAGCTGAAATTTGAAGGGAAGGCAGCCAACATCTCACAGATCTACCTTTTCGTGTTTGGTGAAAAAATATTGCATGGCTGCAAAGTTACAGTACTCCAAAGTTGGCATTTTTTTCCATAGACTAACATGGTGGCGTATGCCACGCCTTTCGGGGCTCATATCTTGAAAACGGTGCGAGACACGGAATTTTCATCATGACAGTGCATAGCCAATGGCTACACATTCAGTGAAAACGTTGACAGGAAAATCATGAATTACGTGATTTTTTTTTCTACGTTGTACGGTTACTGAGATATAAGCAATTTACTATTCCAATACCTCATTTTCGTCTCCAAGGCCCATTATTATGCATACATTCTTTGTATACACTGTGTTTTTCTATGCAGCTGTTGGGGGAAAAACAGGGTATGCACTTCTGTTAATGTTACAGTTACTGTTTCCACTTGCATTTATGTACCCGTTTGCTTTACCTTTCCCATGTATGCCACCGTGTGCGTTACCCTTTGCATTTTCATTTGCCCTTGCGTTTGCATTACTGTTACCATTTCGTTTCCACTACTGTTTGTGTTTGCATTTCAGTTTGCGTCACCGTGTGCATTGCCATTTGCATTTACACTAGCCCTTTCATTTGCATTTGCGTTTCTCTTTCATTTTGCGTCTTCGTTGCTGTAAGTTACCATTTGCATTTCCTATTGCGTTACTGTGCCTGTGTGCATTACGGTTTGTGTTTCCATATGTGCTTGCATTTACTTTTGCATTTCTGTTTACTTTGGTGTTATTGTTGCTGTTACCATTACCATTTGCATTTACAATTGCGGTAACGTGACCATGCTGCTACGGTTTTATGCTTTATGTATCGGTTTACATTCCTGTTTATGTTTCTGTTTTCTTTGGTGTTATTGTTCATTTTAACTTTACCATTTGCATTTACAATTGCGGTACTGTGCCCATGCACGTTACAGTTCGCGTTTACTTGCATGCTTCCACTTCCGTTTTCATTTCTGTTACCTTTGGTGTTCTTGTTTCTGTAACACTTAACATTTGCATTTACAATACTGGTGCTGTCACTGTGCCTGTTACCAGTTGCGTTTTTGTACACGCTTGCATGTCCATTTGCGTCACTGTTCACTTCTGTGTCACTTTACACTTGCATTTCTATTAACGTTTGCTTTACCATGTGCGTAACCGTTGCCGCTTGCATTTTCTTTGCAGTTCCTGTTGCTATGTAACAAGAGATCTCAGGCCCAGTGCTCCCTCCACTGCATTCCATTCAATATTTATCATCCTCATTCTCAAAAATAAGGGAAATTAAAGGCAAAGATATCCGTTTAATGCATTAGTTAGGGTTGTTCCACAGTGACAAAAGCAAGGAAATTCAGTGTTAGGATTGAACGCCCCCCTTGGATCCCCCCAGCCCACTCCCCTAACCGGCATCGGGGTGCACATTGGGGTCATCGGTCCTAACTCTCACCCCATCACATGTGTAAAGAAACAGAGGTATAGGAGAATGGGGTGAGAGTTAGGACCAATGACCCCAAGGGGCACCCTGATGCCGGTTGGCAGGCTGGGCTGAGGGTGTCTAAGGGGGGCTTTCAACCCTAACACTGAATTTTCTCTCTTTTTTTGCTGTGGAACAATTCTAACTGATGCATTAAATGGAGTTTTTTTGCCTCTAACATAAATATATATATATATATATATATATATATATATATATATATATATGTTAGATAAAAAACTCTGTTTAATGCATCAGTTAGGGTTGTTCCACAGTGACAAAAGCAAGGAAATTCAGTGTTAGGGTTGAGAATGCTAACTCCGCATTCACCCCTCCCCTCCAGCACCACACACACACACACACACACACACACACACATATACACACACACACAGACACAGACACACAAACACACAAACACACACATGCAAGTAGGGTGAAGGACCAAGGCAACACAACCAATCACAGACAACCAGCAGCAGGTGACAGAAATAACATACAACTGTCTAAATATACCACAAGACATCCCCACCACCCCAGACCAGGTACTGCATGCTCACTGGAGATCCACAGCAAAACTAGGGCCATGTACACCAATGGTACATATCCCTGATTGCAGATGCACACAAGTTACCACACTTAGGAGTTGCATGGCCTTAGCTAGCAATGCCCCTGCCCCACACTATGTACTGCACCCTGAGTGCAGAGTCACAGTAACACTAAGGCTATGAATATCTATGACATATCTTTCTGACTGCAGGTACACACAAGTTAACACAGTTAGGAATTGAAGGACCTCTGCCAGGCAATGCCCCACCCCCCAGATCAGGTACTGCATACTGAGTGGAGAGCCACAGCAACACTAAGACCATGAACATCTATGGTATATCGCCCTGGTTGCAGGTACACACAAGTTAACACATTTAGGAATTGGAGGACCTCTGCCAGGCAATGGACCCCCCTGACCAGGTACTGCATCCTGAGTGGACAGCCACAGATGACCGTGCATATATCAGAGCACAACTGCATGCCTGCTGCTGGTTGTCTGTGATTGGTCATGTTGCCTTGGTCCTCCCCCCCCCATAGAAACATAGAAACATAGACTTTGATGGCAGATAAGGACTACTAGGCCCATCTAGTCTGCCCATTTCCCTACCTACAGGATAGGCCGCAGATTCTAGTTAACCAACAGCCTATTTTTTCCTACCCCCCCACCAGAATTGCCTTATGTCTGTCCCATGCATTCTTGAATTCTCCCACAGTTTTAGACCCCACAACCTCCTCAGGAAGGCTGTTCCATGCATCCACTACCCTCTCTGTGAAATAATACTTCCTCATTGCCCGAACCGCCTCCTTCTATCTTTAAATTGTGTCCCTTGTTCTTGCAAGTCTCTTTTTCTGAAAGATGCTACCCTCTTGGACTTTGTTGATTCCACTGAGGTACTTAAAAGTTTCTATCATGTCCCCCCTCTCCCTTCTTTCCTCAAGGGTATACGTATTAAGCTCCTTTAGTATCTCCTCATACAGCTTCTCTTGCAGACCATGCACCATTTTAGTTGCCCTCCTATGGACTATCTCTATCCTGTCTATGTCCTTGCGGAGATGGGGTCTCCAGAACTGGACACAGTACTCCAGATGGGGTCTCACCAACTGTCTGTACAGAGGGATAACAACTTCCTGTTTTCTGCTGCTGATGCCTCTCCTATACATCCCAGTATACCCCAGCCCTCCCTACTGCCTTCTCACATTGCTTGCTAACCTTAAGGTCATCTGATATGATTACCCCAGGTCCCTTTCCTTTTTGTTGTTGTTACTACCTCCCACCCATTGTGTATTCTTCCCTGGGTTCTTGTTTCCCAGGTGCATTATTTTGCACTTCTTGCATTGAATCCTAGCTGCCATACATCTAACCATTCTCCAACCTTGCCAAGTCCCTTTTCATCCTTTTCACACCTCCTTGTGTATCAACCCTGTTGCAGATCTTTGTGTCATCTGCAAAGGCATACTTTTCCTTCCAGTCCCTCTGCAATGTCACTGATGAAGACATTAAAAGGACTGGACCCAATACTGAACCCTGCGGTACCCCACTAGTAACCCCTCTTTCTTCAGAGTGGACTCCATTTACAATTACCTTCTGTGTCCTGTTGTGCAGCCAATGTTTTACCCAGGCTACCACCCTGGGACCCACTCCCAGGCTGGTTAATTTGACTATTAATCTTTTGTGTGGGACTGTGTCAAATGCTTTGCTAAAGTCTAGGTAGGCCATGTCCACAGTCCCTCCCTGGTCTACTACTTTGGTCACCCAGTCAAAGAAATCTATTAGATTCATCTGACATGACCTTCCCGCTGTGAACCCATGCTGCATTGGGTCCTGTGCTCCACTGGCCTCTAGATACTCAACTGTTCTTTCCTTCAGAAATGACTCCATCACTTTCCCTACCACAGAGGTCAGACTGACAGGTCTGTAGTTTCCTGCCTCTGTCTTGGTCCCACTTTTGTGAAGGGGAATCACATCTGCCTTCCTCCAGTCCTTGGGTACCACACCATCCTCCCATGATTTATTAAAAAGAGTAGTCAGTGGTTTCACTAGTTCCTCCTTAATTCTTTTAGAATTCTGGGGTGAATTCCATCAGGCCCCATTGCTTTGTCCACCTTCAGTTTTAGGAGTTCTTGCAGAACCCTTTCTTCTGTGAAAGGACTGGGATCGACCCCCTATCAAGAGTGCTTCTGTTAATTGGATTAGGCACTTCCCCTCCTCTTTTGTGAATACTGAGCAGAAATATTCATTCAGTATCCCTGCTTTTTCACTGTCCCTCTGCCCACCACTGTTCATTCTATTCAGCCTCACTATCCCTCCCTTTGTCTTTCTCGCTACGCTGATGTACCTATAAAAGGTTTTATCCCCTTCTTAACTGAGTTGGCTATCTTTTCCTCAGTTTGGGCCTTTGCTATTCTGACTTCCTCCTGCTTCCTTCTGCCTTAACTGGTACAGCTCTCTGTCCTGCTCCTTCTGTGTTTCCTTATACTTCCGGAATGCTATCTTTTTCTTCCTGACTTTCACAGCCACCTCTTTTGAGAACCATAGTGGCTTTTTCTTTCATTTTGATTTGTTTATTTGCTTCACGCAAAGGCTTGTTGACTCTGTGATGGCAGTTTTGATGATTCCCCATTGTTGCTCCACACCTCCTTCTAGCCTGTTTGCTAGTGCTTTTCTGAGGCACTCTCCCATCTTGCCAAAGTCTGCCCTCCTAAAGTCCAGTACCCTCACTTTTGTATGGCTTGACTCTGTAGCTGAGTTTAACGTGAACCACACTGTTTGATGGTCACTTGTCCCCAGATGGCAACCCACTTCTAGATCTGAGATCCTCTCACTGCCCCCATTTGATAGTATGAGGTCTAAGATTTCTCCCTCACGAGTGGGTTCCAAAACTAGCTGTCTAATGCCTGCCACCTGTAGGGCATCAAGAATGGCCCTGCTCTTGGATGTGGCTGCAGCAAATGTTCTCCAGTTAACATCTGGCATATTCAGGTCTCCCATCAACAGTATCTTCCCTTTCTCTGCCATTCTAAGAATGCCTTCTATCATATCCTTGTCCATTCCCTTCCCCTGACATGGGGGTCTGTACACAACCTCTGTGTGGATTGTGGTGCCCTTTCCAGTCTCCAAGGTGCCCACAGTGCCTCTTCTCCTCCCTGTTTACTCTTTTGTTCAGTTGCTTTTATCCCTTCCTTTACATAGAGAGCTACTCCTCCCCCTCTTCTCCCCTGCCTGTCTCTCCTGTAGGTTATGTACCTTGGTATGTTAACATCCCAGTCATGGTTCTCTGTGTACCATGTTTCTGTGACTGCTATGATATCCAGGCATCCCTCTTCCATCATGGCCACCAGCTCAGGGAGCTTGTTGCCCAGACTACGGGCATTGGTACTCATTACTCTCCATTTCCTGATGGTCTTACTCCCTTTTGCCCCATCCCTGTCCTTCTTGCCTTTGTCACTTTCTCCATTTACCCCTTCCCTTCTCCCTATCGACACCTCTATGTTGGTGTTTGCGCACTTACTACCATGATTATTTGGGGGCTAGGATTTCCCTGCTCCTTTCCAGTGCTCCCAGCTGGTTTAAAAGCTTGCCAATGAAGCATTTAAACCTATCACGAGGATCCTGGTTCCCCTCCCGGACAGATGCAGCCCATCATGCCAGTATAGGCTACATCACTCCAGGTGGACCCCAGTCCCCAATGAAGCCAAATCCCAGGCTCCACACCAGTTTTCAACCACTGATTGAATCCTATGGTGCGTAACACCCTAGCCTCTCCTATGCCATAGATGGGCAGCACCTCTGAGAAGGTTACCGTGCGTGCTACTTGACTAAGGCCCCTCCCCAATTCCACAAACTCTTCCTGCACTTCTCTAATCCTTTTCTTAGCCAGGTCATTTGTCTCTAGGTGGACAATGACATCCAGCTCCCTCCCCTGTGCAGCTGCTCTGGCAATCCTGAGGATTCACTCCCTGTCCCTCCAAGCCATGGCGCCAGGCAGGCACCTCACCTCCCTCTCCTCTTCCTCCCCCAGTTCTACCTTCCTAACAATGGAGTCCCCCACCAGGAGTTGTTTCCTTCCCCTGCAGGGTCCCCTGCCACCCTCCTGTGGGTCTCCTTTGTGGAGGTTCCCAGCATCCTCCTTGGTCTCCGCTGCGGGTGCCTCCATAGAGGAACCACACTTTTCCAGAATGTCATAGGAATTGTGGAGAGATACCACTGGAGGGATGCGCCTCTGTTCCACCACCCTCACCCTCCCTGAGCCCACTGTGGTCCAACCGCTCCTCTTTCTTGACAACCTCTGAGGCAACAGCAGTGGCACTGGTGGTCCCTGGATGGAAGAGGAGGTCCCACAAATCCTGGCCAACTCAGCCTGGAGATGAGCAACCTCCTCCCTCAGCCCAGAGGTGCCTGCAGATGGGACAACACCGCATCCTCCAGAATGTCTCCCGTAAGACTGCTGCTCCACAGCCACTGCACTGCACCACTCCAATCATGTCTTATTTCTGGCCCTTAACTGTTTGCAATCCTTACTCTTTCCTCTGTTTTTTTTTCTCTCTCTCTCCTTACTTTCTGCCTGTGTGCCCTTTAAGCTCCTGATTGTCCTGTTCTGAGACAAGAATATCCTATATTTCTCAGTAGACCACATACTTGCTCAGAGGCAGACCTCCTGCAGCTAGAGGGGGCTGGAGAGCTACTCTTGCCCTTCTAGGATGGTGGGTCTTTGGTGGTTCTGTGATCACTCACTTCCTGCTCCCAAACAGGAAGTTTCTGTTGTCAGTCAAATCCTATGCCTATAAAAATAGAACTAGCTTTGGGTGAGGGGGTGGAGGGGAGGGAAGGAGGGCAATATAGTCCCAACAGAGAAGTCCAGTCACACAGCAGTCCTTTCTCCTGGTGTCTTCTGCCAAGCTATTAGCAGAATCTTTCTAAGGCAGTCTTTAAATGTAGCTTCCTTCTAGCTAAGCCACTTCCTCTACTTACTAGATCTTTCTACAAGTGATTTAAACCTCAAAGCAGTTAAGTCCTTTCAGTCACCTGAGATTTACACCTAGATAACTATTCAGATACCCATTCAGTTCAGTTAACCCAGAGAAACACACACTTTTTTTTTTGTTTTGTATGTTAGTTTTTTTTTTACCCTAAATTAAAGGTCCAAGGTCCAAGTAAAAAAGTTCTTCTGCTTTAGTCCCAGCAGAGAACTCAAGTCACACAGCAGTCCTTTCTCCTGGTGTCTTCTGCCAAGCTATTACACTTGCATGTGTGTGTGTGTGTGTGTGTGTGTGTGTGTGTGTGTGGTGCTGGGGGAGTGGGGCGTGAATGTGGAGTTAGGGTTTTCAACCCTAACACCAAATTTCCTCACTTTTCACTGTGGAACAACCCTAACAGATGCATGAAATGGATTTTTTGCCTTTAAGATATATACATATATATATATATATATATATTATATATATATATATTGAGGCAAAAACTCCGTTTAATGCATTTGTTAGGGTTGTTCCAACGACTTAAAAAGTGAGGAATTCACAATAGGGTTGAAACCCTAACTCTGAATTCACCCCAGCACCACACACACACAGACACACACACATTCAAGTATGGGAGAGGACCAAGTCAACACAACCAATGACAGACATCCAGCAGCAGGTGACAGAAATAACAAACAATTGTCTAAATGTACTACGAGACATCCCCACCCACCTGACCAGGTACTGCATGCTCAGTGGAGATCAACAGCAAAACTGAGGCCATGTACACCAAACGACACATCCCTGATTGCAGCTGCACAGCAAGACCACACTTAGTAGTTGCATGGCCTTACCTACCGATGCCCCACACCAGACCACACCACATGTGGTGGGCCACCTGAGCAATAGAGTTCAGCAAAACCAAGGAGTTGTACAGGAATAATATCTCTGATTATAACAAGGGTTTGAGAATGCAGCTTTCTAATTGACTGTAAACATTGTAACAGCCTTATGTTTAGTTTTATTAACATACATGTAGAGCCTAATCATATGATGAACATGGTTTAATGTTGTTTAAAAACAGTTTTATTATGATAGCAATAAGCCACTCCCAGGTATTATGTTAATGGTCAGTTTATCACTGTCTAGCGACATGTGGCACTTTCGGTTATGCCTCATTCAACACTAAACCACTACAGGGTGATTAACAGACCATTTAACATAACTGTTGGTCATGCCTTATTGTATGTCTTTATGAGTAGATACTCTCCTGTGCTGAGCACTGTAGCAGCTTTGCAGCACAGTGTCCCACCCAGATTACACCATACACTGTCTGGTTACTGGAGAATGGCTGTGAATATGAACTCATGAAGATGAACAGTGTAACTGATCATTACAGTCATCAAAACCCTAGTGTGCTTATAACTGACAGAGTCAGTGATAGAGGATAACCCTGCTGTCCTAGTACTCTTACCCCATTGTGAGTGAAATCAATACTAAAAGACATTCTGTTTATATCTACACCATACCTACTTGATTCCTGTTGTACCACAATTAACATAGTTATCACTTTGATAGCATCAGTGACAGAAGTGTGGCAAACCCAAACCGTAGTCATACAGCCCGAGTATGAAACAACTGTTAAAAAAAATTACACTGTGTCCATAAGTGGCATAGATCACTCATTGCAACAATAGTAAATGTATTACTATTTGAATAAGTTAGTCATCACAGATGCAATGAGATTGTCTTAATCAGGTAAAACATACTCAGAAAGTCCCTACAGGGAAATCTATCCTATATACGTCTCCGATACAGGTACATCATTGTTGGCTCAGTAGTGCAATGATATTTAGAAGTTGCTTGGCCTGATCAATGCAATTACAATGTTTCTTACAAAGAATATTTACTGCATCTTTAGTATTGAAACACACTGAAGGTCTATGTATGTACATCAGCAGTACACCTTCATCAGTAAGAATGCATGTGATACTGGCAGTATGCAATTTCTGGCGTTGAACAGGCAATGCTTTTCCATACGTTTACATCAGCCTCCTTATGTTGAGTAAACCATTGCAGTAAATGTACTACTATGTAAATCACCTACTAAATGTATCACTACTTTTATCTTGAGCATGCTAGTGTCTTGTAGTTAATTTATGCCTTCTCTTAATTAATGTATATTCACTAGTGTTAAACCTTTCTACAACTG